>FR989871.1:0-10000000 GCA_905404145.2 Biston betularia
ACCTAACCTAACCTAACCTAACCAACCTAACCTAACCTAACCTAACCTAACCTAACCTAACCTAACCTAACCTAACCTAACCTAACCTAACCTAACCTAACCTAACCTAACCTAACCTAACCTAACCTAACCTAACCTAACCTAACCTAACCTAACCTAACCTAACCTAACCTAACCTAACCTAACCTAACCTAACCTAACCTAACCTAACCTAACCTATCTAACCTAACCTAACCTAACCTAACCTAACCTAACCTAACCTAACCTAACCTAACCTAACCTAACCTAACCTAACCTAACCTAACCTAACCTAACCTAACCTAACCTAACCTAACCTAACCTAACCTAACCTAACCTAACCTAACCTAACCTAACCTAACCTAACCTAACCTAACCTAACCTAACCTAACCTAACCTAACCTAACCTAACCTAACCTAACCTAACCTAACCTAACCTAACCTAACCTAACCTAACCTAACCTAACCTAACCTAACCTAACCTAACCTAACCTAACCTAACCTAACCTAACCTAACCTAACCTAACCTAACCTAACCTAACCTAACCTAACCTAACCTAACCTAACCTAACCTAACCTAACCTAACCTAACCTAACCTAACCTAACCTAACCTAACCTAACCTAACCTAACCTAACCTAACCTAACCTAACCTAACCTAACCTAACCTAACCTAACCTAACCTAACCTAACCTAACCTAACCTAACCTAACCTAACCTAACCTAACCTAACCTAACCTAACCTAACCTAACCTAACCTAACCGAGAAATCTCAAATTTCAAACTTGACCTTCTATAGTGTGTGACACCTTTCTGAATTCGTCTCTGCATTTGTTCCTCGAATCTGAAAAAAGAAAAATTATTAGTAGTACACATTTTTCAAAATTTACAAAAAACAATAACTTAGAAAATTTTCGAAATTTTACAACTTCATTTTAATTTTCTTCCAAATTTTTGTGACCAGGGGTGCGTCGCGTCGTACCGGACCCGTCCTCTCGCGTAGACTGCAAACCTGCGAACATAAAAACATATTATTAGTAAAAAACATACAAAAATCTTCAAAATTTTTAGTTTCGGCACTTTTTTATTTATTTCCGGCATACTTTTTTGACGTTTTGTGCTACTGGGTGATAGGGGATTTTGCGCACTACCGACTCTCGTTTCTTTGGAGCGGCTCCGACCCTCCAGTAACGAGATATAAGGGAAAAACGCAAAATTTTCATCTTCCCAAATATCAAAGTTGATATACCTGAGACATTTTCGCCATACTTTGAGAAATCTCAAATTTCAAACTTGACCTTCTATAGTGTGTGACACCTTTCTGAATTCGTCTCTGCATTTGTTCCTCGAATCTGAAAAAAGAAAAATTATTAGTAGTACACATTTTTCAAAATTTACAAAAAACAATAACTTAGAAAATTTTCGAAATTTTTACAACTTCATTTTAATTTTCTTCCAAATTTTTGTGACCAGGGGTGCGTCGCGTCGTACCGGACCCGTCCTCTCGCGTAGACTGCAAACCTGCGAACATAAAAACATATTATTAGTAAAAAACATACAAAAATCTTCAAAATTTTTAGTTTCGGCACTTTTTTATTTATTTCCGGCCTACTTTTTTGACGTTTTGTGCTACTGGGTGATAGGGGATTTTGCGCACTACCGACTCTCGTTTCTTTGGAGCGGCTCCGACCCTCCAGTAACGAGATATAAGGGAAAAACGCAAAATTTTCATCTTCCCAAATATCAAAGTTGATATACCTGAGACATTTTCGCCATACTTTGAGAAATCTCAAATTTCAAACTTGACCTTCTATAGTGTGTGACACCTTTCTGAATTCGTCTCTGCATTTGTTCCTCGAATCTGAAAAAAGAAAAATTATTAGTAGTACACATTTTTCAAAATTTACAAAAAACAATAACTTAGAAAATTTTCGAAATTTTTACAACTTCATTTTAATTTTCTTCCAAATTTTTGTGACCAGGGGTGTGTCGCGTCGTACTGGACCCGTCCTCTCGCGTAGACTGCAAACCTGTGAACATAAAAACATATTATTAGTAAAAAACATACAAAAATCTTCAAAATTTTTAGTTTCGGCACTTTTTTATTTATTTCCGGCCTACTTTTTTGACGTTTTGTGCTACTGGGTGATAGGGGATTTTGCGCACTACCGACTCTCGTTTCTTTGGAGCGGCTCCGACCCTCCAGTAACGAGATATAAGGGAAAAACGCAAAATTTTCATCTTCCCAAATATCAAAGTTGATATACCTGAGACATTTTCGCCATACTTTGAGAAATCTCAAATTTCAAACTTGACCTTCTATAGTGTGTGACACCTTTCTGAATTCGTCTCTGCATTTGTTCCTCGAATCTGAAAAAGAAAAATTTATTAGTAGTACACATTTTTCAAAATTTACAAAAAACAATAACTTAGATAATTTTCGAAATTTTTACAACTTCATTTTAATTTTCTTCCAAATTTTTGTGACCAGGGGTGTGTCGCGTCGTACTGGACCCGTCCTCTCGCGTAGACTGCAAACCTGTGAACATAAAAACATATTATTAGTAAAAAACATACAAAAATCTTCAAAATTTTTAGTTTCGGCACTTTTTTATTTATTTCCGGCCTACTTTTTTGACGTTTTGTGCTACTGGGTGATAGGGGATTTTGCGCACTACCGACTCTCGTTTCTTTGGAGCGGCTCCGACCCTCCAGTAACGAGATATAAGGGAAAAACGCAAAATTTTCATCTTCCCAAATATCAAAGTTGATATACCTGAGACATTTTCGCCATACTTTGAGAAATCTCAAATTTCAAACTTGACCTTCTATAGTGTGTGACACCTTTCTGAATTCGTCTCTGCATTTGTTCCTCGAATCTGAAAAAAGAAAAATTATTAGTAGTACACATTTTTCAAAATTTACAAAAAACAATAACTTAGAAAATTTTCGAAATTTTTACAACTTCATTTTAATTTTCTTCCAAATTTTTGTGACCAGGGGTGTGTCGCGTCGTACTGGACCCGTCCTCTCGCGTAGACTGCAAACCTGTGAACATAAAAACATATTATTAGTAAAAAACATACAAAAATCTTCAAAATTTTTAGTTTCGGCACTTTTTTATTTATTTCCGGCCTACTTTTTTGACGTTTTGTGCTACTGGGTGATAGGGGATTTTGCGCACTACCGACTCTCGTTTCTTTGGAGCGGCTCCGACCCTCCAGTAACGAGATATAAGGGAAAAACGCAAAATTTTCATCTTCCCAAATATCAAAGTTGATATACCTGAGACATTTTCGCCATACTTTGAGAAATCTCAAATTTCAAACTTGACCTTCTATAGTGTGTGACACCTTTCTGAATTCGTCTCTGCATTTGTTCCTCGAATCTGAAAAAAGAAAAATTATTAGTAGTACACATTTTTCAAAATTTACAAAAAACAATAACTTAGAAAATTTTCGAAATTTTTACAACTTCATTTTAATTTTCTTCCAAATTTTTGTGACCAGGGGTGTGTCGCGTCGTACTGGACCCGTCCTCTCGCGTAGACTGCAAACCTGTGAACATAAAAACATATTATTAGTAAAAAACATACAAAAATCTTCAAAATTTTTAGTTTCGGCACTTTTTTATTTATTTCCGGCCTACTTTTTTGACGTTTTGTGCTACTGGGTGATAGGGGATTTTGCGCACTACCGACTCTCGTTTCTTTGGAGCGGCTCCGACCCTCCAGTAACGAGATATAAGGGAAAAACGCAAAATTTTCATCTTCCCAAATATCAAAGTTGATATACCTGAGACATTTTCGCCATACTTTGAGAAATCTCAAATTTCAAACTTGACCTTCTATAGTGTGTGACACCTTTCTGAATTCGTCTCTGCATTTGTTCCTCGAATCTGAAAAAAGAAAAATTATTAGTAGTACACATTTTTCAAAATTTACAAAAAACAATAACTTAGAAAATTTTCGAAATTTTTACAACTTCATTTTAATTTTCTTCCAAATTTTTGTGACCAGGGGTGTGTCGCGTCGTACTGGACCCGTCCTCTCGCGTAGACTGCAAACCTGTGAACATAAAAACATATTATTAGTAAAAAACATACAAAAATCTTCAAAATTTTTAGTTTCGGCACTTTTTTATTTATTTCCGGCCTACTTTTTTGACGTTTTGTGCTACTGGGTGATAGGGGATTTTGCGCACTACCGACTCTCGTTTCTTTGGAGCGGCTCCGACCCTCCAGTAACGAGATATAAGGGAAAAACGCAAAATTTTCATCTTCCCAAATATCAAAGTTGATATACCTGAGACATTTTCGCCATACTTTGAGAAATCTCAAATTTCAAACTTGACCTTCTATAGTGTGTGACACCTTTCTGAATTCGTCTCTGCATTTGTTCCTCGAATCTGAAAAAAGAAAAATTATTAGTAGTACACATTTTTCAAAATTTACAAAAAACAATAACTTAGAAAATTTTCGAAATTTTTACAACTTCATTTTAATTTTCTTCCAAATTTTTGTGACCAGGGGTGTGTCGCGTCGTACTGGACCCGTCCTCTCGCGTAGACTGCAAACCTGTGAACATAAAAACATATTATTAGTAAAAAACATACAAAAATCTTCAAAATTTTTAGTTTCGGCACTTTTTTATTTATTTCCGGCCTACTTTTTTGACGTTTTGTGCTACTGGGTGATAGGGGATTTTGCGCACTACCGACTCTCGTTTCTTTGGAGCGGCTCCGACCCTCCAGTAACGAGATATAAGGGAAAAACGCAAAATTTTCATCTTCCCAAATATCAAAGTTGATATACCTGAGACATTTTCGCCATACTTTGAGAAATCTCAAATTTCAAACTTGACCTTCTATAGTGTGTGACACCTTTCTGAATTCGTCTCTGCATTTGTTCCTCGAATCTGAAAAAAGAAAAATTATTAGTAGTACACATTTTTCAAAATTTACAAAAAACAATAACTTAGAAAATTTTCGAAATTTTTACAACTTCATTTTAATTTTCTTCCAAATTTTTGTGACCAGGGGTGTGTCGCGTCGTACTGGACCCGTCCTCTCGCGTAGACTGCAAACCTGTGAACATAAAAACATATTATTAGTAAAAAACATACAAAAATCTTCAAAATTTTTAGTTTCGGCACTTTTTTATTTATTTCCGGCCTACTTTTTTGACGTTTTGTGCTACTGGGTGATAGGGGATTTTGCGCACTACCGACTCTCGTTTCTTTGGAGCGGCTCCGACCCTCCAGTAACGAGATATAAGGGAAAAACGCAAAATTTTCATCTTCCCAAATATCAAAGTTGATATACCTGAGACATTTTCGCCATACTTTGAGAAATCTCAAATTTCAAACTTGACCTTCTATAGTGTGTGACACCTTTCTGAATTCGTCTCTGCATTTGTTCCTCGAATCTGAAAAAAGAAAAATTATTAGTAGTACACATTTTTCAAAATTTACAAAAAACAATAACTTAGAAAATTTTCGAAATTTTTACAACTTCATTTTAATTTTCTTCCAAATTTTTGTGACCAGGGGTGTGTCGCGTCGTACTGGACCCGTCCTCTCGCGTAGACTGCAAACCTGTGAACATAAAAACATATTATTAGTAAAAAACATACAAAAATCTTCAAAATTTTTAGTTTCGGCACTTTTTTATTTATTTCCGGCCTACTTTTTTGACGTTTTGTGCTACTGGGTGATAGGGGATTTTGCGCACTACCGACTCTCGTTTCTTTGGAGCGGCTCCGACCCTCCAGTAACGAGATATAAGGGAAAAACGCAAAATTTTCATCTTCCCAAATATCAAAGTTGATATACCTGAGACATTTTCGCCATACTTTGAGAAATCTCAAATTTCAAACTTGACCTTCTATAGTGTGTGACACCTTTCTGAATTCGTCTCTGCATTTGTTCCTCGAATCTGAAAAAAGAAAAATTATTAGTAGTACACATTTTTCAAAATTTACAAAAAACAATAACTTAGAAAATTTTCGAAATTTTTACAACTTCATTTTAATTTTCTTCCAAATTTTTGTGACCAGGGGTGTGTCGCGTCGTACTGGACCCGTCCTCTCGCGTAGACTGCAAACCTGTGAACATAAAAACATATTATTAGTAAAAAACATACAAAAATCTTCAAAATTTTTAGTTTCGGCACTTTTTTATTTATTTCCGGCCTACTTTTTTGACGTTTTGTGCTACTGGGTGATAGGGGATTTTGCGCACTACCGACTCTCGTTTCTTTGGAGCGGCTCCGACCCTCCAGTAACGAGATATAAGGGAAAAACGCAAAATTTTCATCTTCCCAAATATCAAAGTTGATATACCTGAGACATTTTCGCCATACTTTGAGAAATCTCAAATTTCAAACTTGACCTTCTATAGTGTGTGACACCTTTCTGAATTCGTCTCTGCATTTGTTCCTCGAATCTGAAAAAAGAAAAATTATTAGTAGTACACATTTTTCAAAATTTACAAAAAACAATAACTTAGAAAATTTTCGAAATTTTTACAACTTCATTTTAATTTTCTTCCAAATTTTTGTGACCAGGGGTGTGTCGCGTCGTACTGGACCCGTCCTCTCGCGTAGACTGCAAACCTGCGAACATAAAAACATATTATTAGTAAAAAACATACAAAAATCTTCAAAATTTTTAGTTTCGGCACTTTTTTATTTATTTCCGGCATACTTTTTTGACGTTTTGTGCTACTGGGTGATAGGGGATTTTGCGCACTACCGACTCTCGTTTCTTTGGAGCGGCTCCGACCCTCCAGTAACGAGATATAAGGGAAAAACGCAAAATTTTCATCTTCCCAAATATCAAAGTTGATATACCTGAGACATTTTCGCCATACTTTGAGAAATCTCAAATTTCAAACTTGACCTTCTATAGTGTGTGACACCTTTCTGAATTCGTCTCTGCATTTGTTCCTCGAATCTGAAAAAAGAAAAATTATTAGTAGTACACATTTTTCAAAATTTACAAAAAACAATAACTTAGAAAATTTTCGAAATTTTTACAACTTCATTTTAATTTTCTTCCAAATTTTTGTGACCAGGGGTGTGTCGCGTCGTACTGGACCCGTCCTCTCGCGTAGACTGCAAACCTGTGAACATAAAAACATATTATTAGTAAAAAACATACAAAAATCTTCAAAATTTTTAGTTTCGGCACTTTTTTATTTATTTCCGGCCTACTTTTTTGACGTTTTGTGCTACTGGGTGATAGGGGATTTTGCGCACTACCGACTCTCGTTTCTTTGGAGCGGCTCCGACCCTCCAGTAACGAGATATAAGGGAAAAACGCAAAATTTTCATCTTCCCAAATATCAAAGTTGATATACCTGAGACATTTTCGCCATACTTTGAGAAATCTCAAATTTCAAACTTGACCTTCTATAGTGTGTGACACCTTTCTGAATTCGTCTCTGCATTTGTTCCTCGAATCTGAAAAAAGAAAAATTATTAGTAGTACACATTTTTCAAAATTTACAAAAAACAATAACTTAGAAAATTTTCGAAATTTTTACAACTTCATTTTAATTTTCTTCCAAATTTTTGTGACCAGGGGTGTGTCGCGTCGTACTGGACCCGTCCTCTCGCGTAGACTGCAAACCTGTGAACATAAAAACATATTATTAGTAAAAAACATACAAAAATCTTCAAAATTTTTAGTTTCGGCACTTTTTTATTTATTTCCGGCCTACTTTTTTGACGTTTTGTGCTACTGGGTGATAGGGGATTTTGCGCACTACCGACTCTCGTTTCTTTGGAGCGGCTCCGACCCTCCAGTAACGAGATATAAGGGAAAAACGCAAAATTTTCATCTTCCCAAATATCAAAGTTGATATACCTGAGACATTTTCGCCATACTTTGAGAAATCTCAAATTTCAAACTTGACCTTCTATAGTGTGTGACACCTTTCTGAATTCGTCTCTGCATTTGTTCCTCGAATCTGAAAAAAGAAAAATTATTAGTAGTACACATTTTTCAAAATTTACAAAAAACAATAACTTAGAAAATTTTCGAAATTTTTACAACTTCATTTTAATTTTCTTCCAAATTTTTGTGACCAGGGGTGTGTCGCGTCGTACTGGACCCGTCCTCTCGCGTAGACTGCAAACCTGTGAACATAAAAACATATTATTAGTAAAAAACATACAAAAATCTTCAAAATTTTTAGTTTCGGCACTTTTTTATTTATTTCCGGCCTACTTTTTTGACGTTTTGTGCTACTGGGTGATAGGGGATTTTGCGCACTACCGACTCTCGTTTCTTTGGAGCGGCTCCGACCCTCCAGTAACGAGATATAAGGGAAAAACGCAAAATTTTCATCTTCCCAAATATCAAAGTTGATATACCTGAGACATTTTCGCCATACTTTGAGAAATCTCAAATTTCAAACTTGACCTTCTATAGTGTGTGACACCTTTCTGAATTCGTCTCTGCATTTGTTCCTCGAATCTGAAAAAAGAAAAATTATTAGTAGTACACATTTTTCAAAATTTACAAAAAACAATAACTTAGAAAATTTTCGAAATTTTTACAACTTCATTTTAATTTTCTTCCAAATTTTTGTGACCAGGGGTGTGTCGCGTCGTACTGGACCCGTCCTCTCGCGTAGACTGCAAACCTGTGAACATAAAAACATATTATTAGTAAAAAACATACAAAAATCTTCAAAATTTTTAGTTTCGGCACTTTTTTATTTATTTCCGGCCTACTTTTTTGACGTTTTGTGCTACTGGGTGATAGGGGATTTTGCGCACTACCGACTCTCGTTTCTTTGGAGCGGCTCCGACCCTCCAGTAACGAGATATAAGGGAAAAACGCAAAATTTTCATCTTCCCAAATATCAAAGTTGATATACCTGAGACATTTTCGCCATACTTTGAGAAATCTCAAATTTCAAACTTGACCTTCTATAGTGTGTGACACCTTTCTGAATTCGTCTCTGCATTTGTTCCTCGAATCTGAAAAAAGAAAAATTATTAGTAGTACACATTTTTCAAAATTTACAAAAAACAATAACTTAGAAAATTTTCGAAATTTTTACAACTTCATTTTAATTTTCTTCCAAATTTTTGTGACCAGGGGTGTGTCGCGTCGTACTGGACCCGTCCTCTCGCGTAGACTGCAAACCTGTGAACATAAAAACATATTATTAGTAAAAAACATACAAAAATCTTCAAAATTTTTAGTTTCGGCACTTTTTTATTTATTTCCGGCCTACTTTTTTGACGTTTTGTGCTACTGGGTGATAGGGGATTTTGCGCACTACCGACTCTCGTTTCTTTGGAGCGGCTCCGACCCTCCAGTAACGAGATATAAGGGAAAAACGCAAAATTTTCATCTTCCCAAATATCAAAGTTGATATACCTGAGACATTTTCGCCATACTTTGAGAAATCTCAAATTTCAAACTTGACCTTCTATAGTGTGTGACACCTTTCTGAATTCGTCTCTGCATTTGTTCCTCGAATCTGAAAAAAGAAAAATTATTAGTAGTACACATTTTTCAAAATTTACAAAAAACAATAACTTAGAAAATTTTCGAAATTTTTACAACTTCATTTTAATTTTCTTCCAAATTTTTGTGACCAGGGGTGTGTCGCGTCGTACTGGACCCGTCCTCTCGCGTAGACTGCAAACCTGTGAACATAAAAACATATTATTAGTAAAAAACATACAAAAATCTTCAAAATTTTTAGTTTCGGCACTTTTTTATTTATTTCCGGCCTACTTTTTTGACGTTTTGTGCTACTGGGTGATAGGGGATTTTGCGCACTACCGACTCTCGTTTCTTTGGAGCGGCTCCGACCCTCCAGTAACGAGATATAAGGGAAAAACGCAAAATTTTCATCTTCCCAAATATCAAAGTTGATATACCTGAGACATTTTCGCCATACTTTGAGAAATCTCAAATTTCAAACTTGACCTTCTATAGTGTGTGACACCTTTCTGAATTCGTCTCTGCATTTGTTCCTCGAATCTGAAAAAAGAAAAATTATTAGTAGTACACATTTTTCAAAATTTACAAAAAACAATAACTTAGAAAATTTTCGAAATTTTTACAACTTCATTTTAATTTTCTTCCAAATTTTTGTGACCAGGGGTGTGTCGCGTCGTACTGGACCCGTCCTCTCGCGTAGACTGCAAACCTGTGAACATAAAAACATATTATTAGTAAAAAACATACAAAAATCTTCAAAATTTTTAGTTTCGGCACTTTTTTATTTATTTCCGGCCTACTTTTTTGACGTTTTGTGCTACTGGGTGATAGGGGATTTTGCGCACTACCGACTCTCGTTTCTTTGGAGCGGCTCCGACCCTCCAGTAACGAGATATAAGGGAAAAACGCAAAATTTTCGCCCGCCCACCCTCCCGTGTGTTCATTACCTAGGTAGACAAGGTCGAAAGGCCATACAAAATGTTTCGGACTCCTGCAAAATCTCTCAGGGATTCGGACTTGGAGACGCAGGCGACAACGGCTGGTACCGTTGACGAGCTCGCTGAGCCTCCACGCCCGAATGTTAGGCGGAGCATTGGTGAGTGGGAGTCAGGCAAATCGGGTTCCCGAGAAAGCCTGACTCCTACAAACAAAACCTTTGAGGTGGGATCCCCGAAGTCGAAACCTCCAGCTGCTCGCAGAAAGTCAGCGGAGGGATCGAGGAGCCCACCGAAAAGGGCTCCCAAGGCATCGGGCAGGATGGCGGAAGCCAGGGCCTGCGTAACTAAGGCGAAGCTAAACCTCTCCAACTCCAGAAACCTGAAGGCAGAGATAAAGTCGGCTGTGACGGAGGCAATTGACCGGCTTTATCAACTCGTCAAGGAGTCCGAGTCAGCGAGGGGTCAAGTCCTGAATCCGCAGACAAGCGATCAAGTCCACGAAAAAGCTCAGGAGGGACCGAGAGCTGTTGCTCACTCGTCGTCTTCCCCAGAATCTAATCTGGAGAAGACGATGAGAGCACATATGGACTTGATCTGCGAGAATTCAGAGCAAATACGGTCCCTACACGAGACCCTGAAACTCAGAAAATCCGAGGAAGGGCGCGATGATGTGCAGGCCGAAAATATCGGCAAGCTTTTGGGCGAAGTGCGGGATCTGCGCCAGTGTACAGAAGCAACGGAGAGGAGGGTATCTTCTTTACAGGAGGCCATCCCTTCGTATGCAGAAGTCCTGGCAAGACCTAAAGGCGTAGTTTCGCCGACAAAGCTTCGCCCAAAGCATAGCATCATCGTGTCCTCTGAAAACGAATTCGATACCAGCGAAGAAGTCCTCGGTAGAGTTCGGGAGGCCCTGGACGCGAAGACTTCTGGACTTCGAGTTACTCGAGTCCAGAAGGTGAAAAATCAAAAGGTGGTCTTGAGTTGTGACACATCAGAGGAGCTACAAAAAGTCTCTGAAAAAATTGTAGCTCAGAAGAAAAAACTCAAAATAGAGGAAGCTCGGAATAAAGACCCCTTGATCATCATCAAAAACATACTTCGCGTCCATAAAGACGAAGAGATAGTGGCCTCCCTCAAGACTCAAAATGCGAGCCTCCTGGAAAATGTGTCCGACCACGAATTCAGGGCCGTGGTCAAGTACAGGAGGCGGGCCAGAAACCCGCATGAAAACCACGTCGTGCTCCAAGTGTCGCCTCTGGTTTGGCAAAAGCTGACAGCAGTCAGACGGGTACACGTCGACCTGCAGTATGCGGCAGTCGAGGATCAATCCCCACTCGTGCAGTGCACGAGGTGCCTGGGGTACGGGCATGGGCGCAGGTTGTGCACAGAACCAGTAGATCTGTGCAGCTTCTGCGCCGGCCCGCACCTCCGGGCGGACTGCCCCGCGTACTTGGCGGGTGAGGCTGCGACATGCCGCAACTGCAGTTTGGCGAAGTACCACGAGGTCACCCATAATGCCTTTGACGGAGAGTGCCCTATCCGAAAGCGTTGGGACGCCATCGCCAGATCGAGCGTGGCGTATTGTTGAGACGGGCACTCAAGGCACCACATTTGACGAGGCGATACTGGAGCACACTAGTGGCAGAATAATGCGGGTAGTACGGCCATGGACGCAGGTTAAGACCAAGCATGAGAGGCTCTCCACACACTCAAGGTGTCTGGACAGCCTCTCATGTACCAAAATTAAGCTAAAAACGTTGGCAGCCAGAGTACCCCACATATGGACACAGACTGGTGTGACCTGGAATACTGTATAAGCATGACGCTCACAGAACACTCATTGTGGGAAATGAGGCCTGGAAAGTATCCAGGTCACACTTGTCTGAGTCGGGCAAAACGGTCAAATAAAAATTGAGTATAGAAATAGGAATATGTGACACTGAGTGTCACATTTCTTACTCCTACATCAAACATGTAAAATAGTATGTACCACACTTAATTCTCAGAATTAAGTAGTAGGTACATACAATAAAATTAGGTATAAATAAAAGAAGAAATAACGTATCACAAAAACATTAATATTATAAACTACTTAGACAAAACAAATAGATTAGAATGGTCAAACACCGTAGAAGTTAAACTAATAAGTTATATAAATAATAAAATAGTAAATTATGACTAAACATACAGTTGTATGATACATATTATGCTAAATTGACAAAGATTTACCAATGGTAAATAATATATAATAAACATAGTATAAACTATAAACAGATACATAAAATTAGTAATAAAAACAGATGAATATAAATAAATGTAAGATATTTTGATAAAATTTTGGTAAAATTACATAAATATAAAAAATATATAATTCAAAATTGGAAAATTAATGAGTAATGTTTAACTTAAACTTCTAAATTTTTTCAAAATTAACGTTACTCATATCTTAACCCAAAAAAGGGCCTTGACCATTGTCAGGGGAAAATAGCGGAGGAGGACGGCTAAAAAAAAAAAAAAAAAAAAAAAAACCTAACCTAACCTAACCTAACCTAACCTAACCTAACCTAACCTAACCTAACCTAACCTAACCTAACCTAACCTAACCTAACCTAACCTAACCTAACCTAACCTAACCTAACCTACCTACCTACCTACCTACCTACCTACCTACCTACCTACCTACCTACCTACCTACCTACCTACCTACCTACCTACCTACCTACCTACCTACCTACCTACCTACCTGTGGCTGCTTGCCGGCGAGGCCTTGCGCTGAGTGTGCTTGCTTGCTGTCAAACGTTTGCCGGCAATCACTCGCATTGCGGGTGCTTGCCGGCGGGCGCTTGCACTGCGGTTGCTTGCCGGCAAGCGTCTGTGCCCAGAAATTGTTAGCATACTTGTGTGGGTGTGTGTTTGTATAGTAGCGTGAACGAATGAGTGACGGCACATGCTTGCACGCACACCTAACTACTAAATCAACACAACTCTCCCCACAATCACTTAATTCATCATATCTCCACCAAACAATCACTCAATTCAATACAAATCCACCCAACAATCACTCAATTCAATACAAATCCACCCAACTATCACTCAAATCAATACAAATCCACCCACAATCACTCAATTTAACACAACTCTACCCACCTCCATTAAACTCAACAGAACTACCCACTGTCACTCAATTTAACACAACTAAACCTCAACAATAACTTAATTCACAAATCACAATTAAACATCAAACTACACCAAAGTGGTGAAGGGAAGGAGTACACCAATAGCACCGACTCTTCACTGCTCAATCACTGCTAAAACACCCATACTAAATGGAAAAAAAAAACCTACCTACCTACCTACTTACATAATGAGTTTTGTTGGGAACGCGGGAAGAGTCGTGTCGCTCCGTTGTATTTTTTTCCAAAACTAGTGTTTTGTTGAGTGTTTATGCATAAAAATTGTAGTTTTTTATTCATAATGTCCCGAATTACAAGCGTGAGTGTGGGAAAATGATATAATGTGGTGAAACATGACTTTTCGTGTTGCTTCCAAAACTCCATCGAAGCTTTATAGTAAAGTCACCACTACTTAACTAAAGCATGACTGGACTTGACTGACACGGACTGTACTTGACCAAGACTGGACTTTGACTATAACTTTAGCTGCGAGGACACTTGTTTAACTTTTGAAACTTGAAAATATATAAATACTTGACACTGGCAAATGCTTAAACGCGACGCCAAAACCAATGGGAAAAAACACACAATTTAGAAGAGGAGTAAATTTTGCATAAACATGTTATTCTAACTATCTATTTATTGATTGAGTACATAGATTTAAAAAAAGTGTACTATATGTATATCGTAGTACGTTTTTGATAGTCTTGTACCCGACCCTGCTAGTCGGTAGTCGGCGACTTCTTTAGACACGTAGTGAAAAATGGAATCAACAAATGTACCTCGGTACAACAATTAAAAATGAAATCCACTTACCGAACTAGTTTGTGTTTGAGTAGACGCTCGAAATGCATTCCGCGATTGTTAACACATTTATTTATACACACAACGACATAATGTACACATTTGTTTATTTAACCACGTTATTGAACGTCGTTTTCCACGTTTTGTAGTATTTGTCAGTAGTTACCACTTTTGTTGTTTTCGCTGCGTATCGCTTGCAGTGGCGTGAGCCGGCGCTGAAACTGCTCGTGGTCAAGTAATCGCTGATTTGCGGCTGAGATAGTCCCGGGGTGTGTACTCGCGGGTCAATGACACCGGCACCTAAGGCGAGGCACGCTCGTTTCCGCACATAGTCCGAGCCCCACGTGAGCTTTGACGCCTAAATCTCGTAGAATTCGCGGTCGGTATACATGACGATAAATCGCAGCGCCGACGTCGGCGCGCGCGGCGCGACGTACTCGCAATGAGCCGAAAGAGAGAGATAGTAATGTCCACGGAGGCGTCATTGCACCGACTAATCGTGTGTAACTCAGATCAGAACCGGTTCAAATATTCAGATCGCGTAGGTTTGAACCGTTGAGCTGCAGCTCAACTGCAGATCAAGCAGCTCAAATCGTGGCTTGCGGCTCATCGAGTCATCGTTGTCGCGCACCCGACCGCAGCTAATCGAACTGAATTGCGAACCGAACCGAAATTGAAAAGTGAACCGAACGGAGCCGATGCGACGCGATCTGTTTTTTGAAGCAGTGTGACCTGAACAGAATGATGAACGAAACAGAATGACTTAGAAAGGGAAGGAGAGCATATTTACCACGAATCTTACAATTCCCGGGATAAACAAGATAATAATTATGTTAATCCAGATAATAAACTATTTATATGCAATTTATTTTGCAAATCCTTTCATTTGTTTGATTATTAACATTGATTGATTAACAAATATCCATACATACAAACTTAGGCAATTATAATATTAATCGGAAAACAAAAAAAAAATTAATTTTAATTTCAAAATATTTTTTATCAGTAGATTTCCCGATAAATTGAGAACATTTCCAACGTTGTTGAGCTGAAACTATAAACCAACTATATGAGCTGCATATTCTAGCGCTGCATAAGGTCTAGTTTACTTCGCTATTGACTAAATGACTCCCTCGAGTTAGTACGTGAACTGATCTGAAATGACCTGTTGAGCCGGTTCAAGTTTTCAGCTCAAGGGTTGAGCTGCGAGCCGCGGCGTGACTCAAGTAAATCTGTTGAGTTACCCATGGCTAGCACCGACTGAGAGACGAGTGACAAGCGCAGGCAGCAGGCGACTGCGGGGCTGCGGGCTGCGGGCTGGCCTACAGCCTACGTACTATAGAAGATACCGCTCGCCCGCCCCGGCTCGTCGGTGCCGGTGCTCAAAGGACGCCGCGCACCGCGCGGGCTAATCAAGGCGACGGATAGTTACCTCCATTGTAATTTATTGCATCTAACGGTGTGTTCCGGCAGCCTCACTTGAGAACCAGTTCCATTCCAGACTAGGTGTGCTTTACCATCTTCGGCCACACCTTCACTTAATATCAGGTGAGCTGTGGTCAAACACCTAGCCGAGGTGAGCCTCTATTCTGTAACTTTTGTCTCTCTGTTTGTTTTTGTGCTTGTTACAGAATTAAACGATTTTTCTTTCTTTTTCTTTTTTTACCCACTGCGTGATATACAGCATGTTTCTCTAGACGACGGACATATTTCATGACGTTATAATTTAGGTTTATATAGTACGAAAAAAAATAAAATAAAAAATATTTACGCCAGCATTAAAAAGATATTGGTGTTCAAATTTTGTCCCGGGACTACAAGACTTACGGTCACCAAAAACAGATGATCAGCTGGCGGCGCGACGCGCCTATCGTTCGAGTAGGCAAGTACAGCGGTCGTCACCCGCCCGCCCCGCGCCGCGCGCTGCGCTCTCGCTCGAGCAGACGCGATGTTTGTATGTACTTATCGGTTAGTTTAGTACAAGTGTAATACGTACCTTTCACCTAAATTTTCCTATTTTCCCTCATACTTTTAGAAGTATCGCTCGAGTGTAACGTCAAAAAAGGAAAACTCAACGTCAAGTAGAGTTCATTGAACTTGTTGAGTTAGTACCGACCTAGCTTAGAACAGGCAAAAACATCTAATATCAGCTGTAGCTGTAGCTGTTTCTTGAGACAGTCCAATAGTTCGACTAAACGACGTACACGTATTCGTAATATGACCCGATAATCAAAATAATATCTCGTCTTCAGTAGGTAGGTATTCGCGCGGGATGTAATTTTGTCAAAGTACTCTTGTAGGTTCACTGGAGTCGGCTCGTTTTCCCTTCCTTGATAGGAAGTCGGCACTGTGAACTGTCTGAACATTCGAAGCCGTTGGTTAACTCCTAACATCAGAGAATACGATGGGATATGCCGGATATGTTTGCCGACGTCTATAGCACCTCTCACACTGTCATTGGCTAAAGCATACACACACACCATAATTATCCCAATACTCTTCGTTGGTGTATTGATAAGGCATCGTCACGATGAGCGATAAATAATAATCATCACTCGACGTGAGAGCGGTACGCGGAGCGGCGGCGGCAGGACGGAGCGACGTTCTTATCGCGCTGAACGCAGGTGGCGAACTGACTGCGTGACCTGTTGACCCGAGAATCGCACGCACCCCCGCCCGTGACCCATCAGACGCCGCCGCAGCTTTGCGCCCGCACCGCGCGACGTGTAGGCACAGATAGCTTACGCCCGGATTTGTTTATACCTACTAGGGTTTCTTATGTGTCTGATTACATTAGTTTGTGGGACAATTTGGTCAAATTGTAAGGTATTGTTTTTATGACGTATTTGAGTCCAGTATCGCTTTCTGAACAAACCCTTGAAATATGTCCGTCGTCTAGAGAAACACCCTATAAATTCGCGCGCCGGACAAGAGCAACCCGTATACTCACACGTGTGCATAATTATCCCGTCTCAACCGATGCCTTCCCAGTTCCCGCGCTCGACTCGAACCTACCTGTTCTCTGTCCGTATGCAGTACACACCCACACATGCGTACGCACACTAGGTAGGTATAGCGCGAACGAACGAGTAAGCAGGCAGCTGACACTGACAGGCCCTGATGAGTGATGAGTGATGCCGACTCTATACGTTCGTCAGCCGTCGTGCGTCGGCGTCGTGTGGAGGCACGAGTAGGTAGTCGGCTAGTCGGTGCGTGTGCGGCGGCGTTCGAGCGATCACTCCGGTGGCGGGGGCGGCACCTCGTGCGCAGATCAAAAGAGTCGGCGAACTCGCACGACCAGACCCTCCATACATCGGTGTGGTGTATCAAGTACCTATGAGTACTCACCGGTGTGAACTCGGCAGCCAAATCTAGCAGCCTATAACTCGACCAAATTAAGATGACTTTTTTTGTGAAGTTTGCGGCCAACGCCGATATGACCTCTGATTCTAGAAAAACTTGTACGATTTTTGTACAGGCGGCTTCTGTAATGAGTGCACTACATAAAAATGATTTAACATTTTGAAAAATACCCAAAAAAAGTGAGTCCTGTGGACTAAGGTTACATAGTCCGCCGAACTGCGACCTGTAGAACTCTGAAATCCTGAAACATCGCTGCTTCATAGCATTGTATATTGTGTATTGTATTGGCTAAGCAAAAAAAGTTGTGAAAATGTGGCTAAATGCATTTGGAATACTGAAAGTTTTTTATTTTTTTCCTTTTAATGATGTATCTGTTTGTTGTTAGAATCTAGCCTAGTTGAGACTGATAAGTAATTTTAATATAACTTAACTTGCTAAGTAGAGTATAAACAAAGAATGCGTCCATCGACACTTTTCTTACTGTCTCTATTAAGGGGAAGACGCTTTGTTCACGTGTTCTATAATGTGTAGTACTCACTGCACTGACATTACTAACTTAATACCCTCACTCAAAAGGTTTTGTCCTTTTTAGTCTTCTTACTATATCCGTGTTGTCGAGGAACTGGATAGCCTCGACATTCACATGTTGATAAAGTCTATTTTCATGAGCTTCAGCGTATTTTTTAATGATGGTTGCGACCATGTCCACTTTGAGGTCCCGATGGAGGTCGACGTTTCTTATGTACCAAGGTGTGTTCAATATGCCTCTGAGTACTTTGTTCTGAAATCTTTGTATCATCTGTGTATTGCTTTGTTTGGTACAGCCCCATAGCTGAGTACCATAAGTCCATATTGGCATGAGGACTTGTTTATACAAGAGTAGTTTGTTGTGCACTGATGACGAAGAATGTTTTCCAAGTAACCAGTACATCTTCTTGTAGCGAAGCTCTAACTCTTCGCGTTTCTTTTTGACATGAGCCTTCCAGCGAAGCTTTGTGTCTAGTGTCATACCTAAATATTTGGCTGTATTTTCGTATGGTATTAGATTGTTATTAATATACACCGGATGGTAATTTGGTCTTTTGTTTGTAAAGTCTATGTGAATGGATATTGATTCATTCAGTTTTATTCACCATTTTCTTGTCCAATCAAATATGGTGTTTATGGCTGTTTGAACCTTTTCCACTGCTTTCTCTTGAGTGTCTCCTGTGGCTATAATAGCTGTGTCATCAGCAAAAGTAGCAATGGTGTTATTTTCTAGTTCTGGGATATCACAAGTGTAAAGTAAATACAGGACCGGACCTAAAATACTTCCCTGTGGCACGCCAGCTTTGATTAGCTTAAGCTCTGAGTACGAGTCGTCTTGCCTTACCCGGAACATTCTTTTTGTTAGGTAAGACTAATATATCAGCAAACTGATTTGGGAGCATATTTCTTATTTTGTGTACAAGACCTTTATGCCAAACTTTATCAAAAGCCAGCGCTACGTCCAAGAATACTGTCGAGCAAACTTTCCTTTCTTCTAATGATCTTGTTGATGAAATATATGACCTGCCAGAGTGTATATTCAATACAAGCAAACAAATTAAAAAAACTTATAATTACGAAAATATAATACCCAAACTCCATGTTGATCATAACATTACAACATGTGATACAGGCGTTACAAATTTGTCAAACTTAAACACCGAACATCATATCCAAACTAATGAAAACGATCCTGACATTAAACTTGACTATGTAAATGGAAAAATAAGCGACTTACCAGAGTGTGTTTTTAGTGTTGATAAATAACAACCAAAGAATCAAAACAAAGTGCGATACAAACGTTTCTGATGTCAAAGTTTTAGACACATCATTTCAAGATGCATTAAATATAGTTTCGTGTGATGCTTTGCAAGATATGACTCCACCACAAGAAACACATCACATCAGCACCATTTGCCAGACACCAGAAACCCCTGACGTTCCTAAATGTATTTTAAATCTTTCAAGCGCAGAAAGCATATCAATCGTTTTACCTCTGGGGTCCAAAAATGTAAATAAATAACATAATTCGGTGGGAGTAAAGTGTACGAGTATCGAAGGTAGTTTCCAGTTGGAAAATGAAGTATTACGACAAATCTTCAAGGAGTTAAAACTTAACAGTTACACATATCCTTACGTGCTAAAAAAAAATCGGAAGTCAATAACACATGTCTATTAATTTTCAATTATGTGTAATATAACAAAGGCAATGTTTCAATAGCAGCTCGATGTAAGCATATATGTTGTAAAAAGTTCAGAATTATCATTAAAGGGAATAGCATATCAGTATATAGTACCAGCAAAAATTACTGTCATAGTGAAAATTTAACATTGCCGGTATCCAAAATAGAAAGAGATATAGTTAAACAAAAGCTTCTGATTCAAAAACAGAAGATGTATAAAAATTCACTACTTTTAAAAATTAATAACACCAAATTAGAAAACACAAAAATTTAGAAGGCATTAAATCTGACGCAACTTTTAGAAAAATCCGTTCAGAAGTTCTGTGCAAAAATGACAGATCAGAAAATGACGTACTGGACATATTAATGTATTATGAAGACCACAAAGAACACATTCATGAGGTAAGTTTCCCATTTTGCTTTAAGATGTTTAGCATGGAGCAAGTGGAGATTCTGAAACGAGTTGGACCCATTTTGCTTCCTTTGATGCTACAGGAAGTGTGGTAAGATCTCTAAATCATACCACCCTAAAAATAAAAAGAATTCTGTACTACGCAGGTGTAGTATCACTACCGATAGGTCGACTCGTTCCGGTTTTTGCTATGCTGTCAGAAAAACACGACAGCAACAGTATTGTAAAACTATTAAATGATTTTCGCAACTTTTGCGAAAATAATGGACATTGGCCAGCATTTAGTGGAGTTGTTACTGATATGGCATTGGCTTCCATTCATGCCAATTTTGGCTCTTTTATTGAGGCAAAAGCCCAATTGGCTGCCAAAAAGCTGGGTATCCTTTCGAAGGTGCGACGGTACTTCACGCTGGAACAGTTGCTTACCTTATACCAAGCACAAGTTCGGTCGTGCATGGAGTATTGTTCGCACCTTTGGGACGGATCAGCCAAATACCAGCTTGAGGCGTTGGAGTCCATTGAGAAACGTGCTAAGAGGCTCATAAGCAACGATTCGCTCGTTCAGAAAAGGCTCCAAAGCCTTGAACATCGACGGAAAGTTGCTTGTCTGTCGGTTTTCTACCGGATACATTTTGGAGAGTGCGCTTCAGATCTGCATGACCTAATTCCACCTTGCCCATTCTACTATACTATCGGACAGCCAGGAGCTTTAAAAAGCGTCACTGCTTCATGGTTGATATTCCAAAAGCTCGAACTAAGCGGTTTGATTCCACCTTTTTCATGCGTACCGCTAGACATTGGAATCAGCTGCCCGAGTGGGTGTTCCCCAATGAATATAGTGTGGGTACCTTCAAGTCGCGAGTGAATCGGTTTCTTCTAGGCGAGCGCGCTTCACCGTAGACCGCATCTTCGCTTAACATTCGTTACACATTTATTATCAAAATGTTCGTGGCCTTAAAACAAAAATACCATCATTTACAATTAAATTGGCTAGCTCAAGTTATGATATTATAATATTAACGGAGACTTGGTTGAACTCTACAGTATTCTCTTCAGAACTATTTGATGGAAGATACAAGAAGAAGATACAATATAGGAGAGATAGAGACATCTAAACTGAGTATGAAAAGAAAGAGAGGAAATAAAATTATTGAAGAAGGAGGAGGCGTCCTAGTGGCTGTAAAGAAAAAAATATGTGTAAAGCGTATATCTCACTGGGAGAGTGACTATGAGGATCTATGGCTAACTCTAGACGTAAAAACTTCGGCAGAATTTAACCATATTGTTATATGTGCGACGTACATACCTACACCTGTCGATAAAAATTATCTCAAACATTTCTTGAATAACTGTGATAGAGTGTCAGAGGAACACAATCATAAGACATATTATATAATTGGTGACTTTAATGTGAGTTGCATTAACTGGTCTTTAGTGGATGATCCTCATAGTCAGTACTCAGTAGCGACAATAGCTCAGCCTCTTTGCCTTGATTTCTGTAATATGAATAATCTCAAACAATTGAATAGAGTTCTTAATTGCACTGACAAAATATTAGATTTAATTTTAACCGATTTGGATTTCGTTGAAGTTAGGAGATCAGACTTTGAAATAAGCAAAATAGATACATATCACCCTCCACTGATCACAGAGATCCAAACTATGAGCATAACAAAACTAAGAACTAGAAATAGTTTAAGGCGAAATTTCTATAAATGCGATTATCCTATAATTAACGAAAAAATTAATTCAATTGATTGGACACATTTAATAGAAAGTAGTTGTGACGTTAATGACGCCTTGAAAGGGTTTTATTCCGTATTGAATAGTTTTATTGAAACTCATGTCCCATTAGTCAGACCAAAAAGTCCAAATTACCCGGCATGGTTTAACAGCGGCGTAATCAGAACAATTCGAGAGAGAAATAATGTCTTAAGAAGATATAAAACTTACAAAAATCCAATGGACGAGATTATTCTAAAAAAACTAAATAAACGCTGTCACAAACTGGCCAATGAATGCTATAAAAAATACAAAGACTTTATTGAAGATAAAATTGCAACTCATCCTAAATTATTTTGGTCTTTCATAAAAGCAAAGAGGAAAGGGAACTCCACGTATCCTGTTTCACTATCCGATGGAGCAGAAACAGTTACCGGTGGTGAAAACATTTGCAATCTCTTCGCGAAATACTTTGCATCAGTTAACTCCAACAAGAGCGATGTTATTAACGAAGAATGCAGCCGCACCCTTTCCAGTCAACTTTCAAAACTAAATAATAATAGCCGTTGTTTTTCAAGTTTACAAATTTCGCAAAGTGAAGTACAAAAAGCGTTCGAAAGTCTAGATATAAGTAAAGGCGCCGGGCCAGACGGCGTACCTCCTATATTTATTAAAAAATGTTCGTCGAGTCTGTCGCTACCTTTGTGCTTGATTTACAATTTATCTTTGAAATCAGGTTTATTTCCAAATATCTGGAAGACAGCGAAAGTAGTTCCCATACTCAAGACTGGAGATGATAATCTTGCTAGCAATTATAGACCAATCTCTATTATTTCAATATTTGCAAAGACTCTAGAATCTGTTGTTTTCCCTCACATGTATCAACATTTTAAGCAGCTCATTACTGACCATCAGCACGGATTTATAAGGCAGCGCTCCACATGTACTAATTTGCTAACATTTGTCGAAGCCCTTGCTGAGGCTAAAGACAATAATAAGCAAGTTGACGTTATATATACGGACTTCAGCAAGGCTTTCGACAAAATTTCGCACGCCGTGCTGCTTCTGAAGCTATCTGCCTATGGTTACTCGGGTTCTATGCTAAATTGGACGCGTTCTTACATGGGGAGTCGTAATTTTTACGTTGTTGTAGCTGGTTTTGCCTCTACAAATCGACCAACGATAAATTCTGGAGTCCCGCAGGGATCGCACTTTGCTCCTCTTTTTTTCAATTACCACATAAATGACCTTCCGGATTGTTTGACTCATTGTATTCCATTTATGTTTGCTGACGATCTTAAAATTCTAAAAGTAATCGACACGGCCGACGACGTCGAAAAGTTACAAAATGATCTAAACCATTTAAATGCATGGTGTGAGTTAAACGGTATGGTGCTGAATGCGGATAAATGCTGTCAGATATCCTTCAGTAGAAAAGTTCGTACCATCAATACAAGTTACAGAATAGGTACCGCTCAGTTAAAATCAGTTAAAACAATTAGAGACCTTGGTGTGATTTTTGATGAAAAACTGACATTTATTCCTCATATAGAAAATATTATGAAAAAGTCGTCACAAATGTTAGGGTTTCTCATACGTAACAGCAAGGAATTTCACAAACCTAGCACAAAAATGCTATTGTATAACTGCCTAGTTCGTAGCGTGCTAGAGTATTGCAGCTCGGTGTGGAGGCCACATTATGCAGTACACTCATTAAGAATAGAAAGGATACAAAAAAGATTCTTATGGCACTTGGCTTTCTCCGCAAGGAAAGCTAAAGTGTTAAGTTCATACAATAAAAGACTAGCTTTTTTCAATATTCAAACGTTAGCAGATCGTAGAGTGAAATTAGATTTGATTTTCCTTTATAAATTACTACACAACAGCATTAATTGTCCAAACCTACTAGCCAAATTTAAACTTAGAGTTCCATTCAAGTACCCGCGTAAACCCATAACTCCTTTCGCTCCTGTGTATCGTAGAACTGTGTTAGGAGCTAATTCCCCTGTTCCCAGAATTAGTGGGCTCGTCAACAAATGTCTACATAATAGTAAGTTAGATATATTCGGAGACAGTTTGTCAAAATTTAAAACTAACCTTAACTCTCTTTTGGCCGAAATGGCCAAACAGTAAAATATTAAATTTAATTCTTATTCTTAAAATGTAACTTAATGTAGTCCATCAATTTGCTTACTTATATGTATATGTGTAGTTTCTGATATTTTTAAAAAAATTGTTGTAATAAAGCATGCGGTACTTCCTTAAATGATAGCACATTTAGATATATTATATTGTAAGTTTTATAACATATGTAGTAATGTAGTTATCTATGTGAAGTCGAATATAATAAAAAAAAAAAAAAAAACATCAGGCGGGATGGCGGTCAAATGCAAGCCTATCTACAATAAAAAAAATTAAAAAAAATGCCATATCAAAAGCCTTCAAGAGGTGTGATTTATCAGATTATTTAAAAGAATGTTATAATTATTTGACAAACGGGACTGATTTTAGAATCAAAAATAATACTCTCATTTTTCTTTGTTGTGCACATTTTATGAAAATGATTACTAATGATGTAGAAAAAAAATGCACAACAAAAAAATCAGAACTGAAAGATATTCTGGCACAATTTATGTTCTGCACTAATTTGGTCGGATATGACAACTTCGTCAAAAATGTATTTATATTGACAAATTCCAAAACAATGGATGACCAAGTTGCCAGTTCATTAGAAAATTTGACGTTTGCCAGCGTATTTTCCAAAGTTGATCCTTTACAGGAAAACTCGATTGAAGTAAAGGAGGATGACAACATAACATTATATCAAAGCAGTCCATTTTACGGACGGTCTAAAAACATTTGCGAATCTGTTGTCATTTCTGAAATTGATGCTGAAAAGAACGAATTTTACTGTCCTGAGTTATGGAACGTTATAATGAAAAAGTACTTGTGGATGGACCTCTTTGGACAAACTTATTGAAAGAAAAATTAACAAGTAATGCTGCAGTAGAAAATTATTTTGGCCAGCTGGAAACATTGACGCTGAATGGACAAAAACCCCTGAAATGCACTCAATTTATAAGAAAAGTTACATCGGAAGTGTTGGCTATCTCCAAGGAAAGCATAAACTAAATCCCAAAAAATAGGCTGACAAAACAAGGCAAATTAGAATTACTAGAAGTAATGAGCGCCAAAGCAGTGATGCCCTGACTTTGTTTTGTTACTCAAAGTTCTCTGTATCGCTGTGATGGTCATGGACAGGCGTTATGTCTTACCATCAGGAGAGCGTCTCGTTCGTCTCATTACTTCTTACATAAAAAAAAAGAACAGTGGAGGAAAAAAACAAAAAAAGTGTTTAGCCATTTCGACGGGAGATACCTGAAGAGACAAAAAGTAAGTTATGATAAAGAAGCCAATGAACATTTATTTCAATGTGCGTATTGCGGCCATGGATGCGGCAAGTTAATATTTTAACAGATTGGGTGCAATGTGATTCATGCGATAGACGGGTGCACAGTGCTTGTGCACCAGATGACAATGTGACGCGATTGGTGTTTTCTGTGATCTCAGTAAAGCATTTGACTGTGTTGACCATGGTACTCTTATGGCAAAGCTTAAATTTTATGGTCTTAATTGCAAAGCTCTAAGTCTAGTCTCATTGTATCTTTCAGATAGAACGCATCGTGTTAGCATTGACAATGTCTGTTCATCTGAGTCTACAGTTAAAATGGGAGTTCCTCAAGGCTCGATACTGGGACCATTTATATTTCTGACCTATATAAATGACCTCCCGTTTATGATAAATTCCCAAGCAGCTACTGATATCATACTATTTGCTGATGATACATCGATAATTTTTAAAGTGAAAAGGGGTTTGAAAGATTTGAGTCACGTAAGTGTAATATTATCTAAAGTGAGTGACTGGTTCTCAGCCAATAACATGATCTTGAACCCAACTAAAACAAAATGTGTTAAGTTTACGCTTCCTAATGTTGTTAAGGTAGACCCTGAGATTTATCTTCTAAATAAAAAACTGGAGCTGGTAGATTCAACTCTATTTCTCGGATTAACAATTGACGCAAAATTGCAATGGAGCCCCCACATAACGATACTCGCAAGGAAACTCGCTTCTGCAGTTCATGCTATCAGACGAATCCGTAAAATTACGGACGTAGTAACCGCAACTCTGGTGTACTATGCTTACTTTCATAGCATAATGAGCTATGGTGTACTGCTATGGGGAGCGGCTGCGAATATTGACGAAATTTTTGTGCTGCAGAAACGTGCTATACGAGCTATTTATAACTTCAAACCTCAAACTTCGCTAGTTGATGTTTTCAGAGAAGCAAAAATTCTAACGGTTCACTCTTTATATATATATGAAAATATAATATTTGCTCGCAAAAATTTAAGTACGCTAACCAAACGAAGCGATGTTCATTGCTTGAACACACGCTATAAAGATAAATTATTGTTTCCTCGATTTAGATTGCAGAAAAGTAGCAAGGGATTTTTGGGCAATGCAATACGCTTCTATAATGACGTCCCTAAAGAAATATTGGAGCTTAACGAAATAGGCTTTAAAAAATTTATAAAAGAGTTTTTATGTAGTAAGGCGTACTATAAATTAAAAGACTACACTGAAGACAGAAACGCATGGAAGCTGTCTAGCTCTGAACGAGTAAATCTAGAAAGATTAAAAATAATTGTAACTCGCTAAAGTGTATAATATTGACAATGCCTCTTTACAGCAGCTTATTTAGTATTTTATTAATTATTTATTTGCAAAATTTTTTGTAACCTGACATGTCCAAGTGTTCTTAATGTCCCAATGGAATGTAAATAAAATACAATACAATACAATACAATACAATACTCCGGATGGTATTCTTGAATGCCGCATATGCAAGGTGTTAGCAACAAATGATGGCATGCCTTCAGCGGCCGATAATAATTTAAATTTCACTGCAGAACAAACCTGTAAACCTGACTTGGAAATATTGCCCAATGGTTTGATACCGAATATTACAAAAAATACAAAGGCGAGAGAGGATACGTCGTTAGTACAACAACAATCCCCTACACGGCCCGGCAGCTACTTATCGATGGCTTTTCTACTCTAGAAAAGTATTAATATTTATCCAGTTTCGTGGTTGATCATTGTTTACATTTATTCAATGTCAATAATTAATTTCAAGTATTTAACGTCGAATTATCTTCACTAATATTCGGGCCTAAAGTTTTGACAGATTTTATAGTACTATAAAATTGGACACGACAGAACAAACAATATTTCCTATTCGTTTAAATTCGCATTATAATATGCTTATTGTTTGTTTCAGACAAACATCTTAACAATAATCGACCCGCTAGACAAACTTTGACACTTACAGATTGAACATCAAAAAAATGCTGATTACTGAAAGTGAAAATATGACGAAAAAATGTTCATCGTGGGTGTAACCCTTGAAATGCAACAGATGCCGCGAATAATGCATAAAACTTGCACACTACACCCCGAGCAACTAAAACAAAACAAATTAGCTGATTCAAAGTGAAATGTTTCGATATTTCACAGGTTTGAGCACACATGTAGCTATGCAGTATACATATATAGCTATAAAAGAGTAGTATGTTTGTCTGAAAGCCTGTATTGCTCGCTTATCGATTTAATTAGTTTCATGACATGTTTCAGCCGATAGTAGGTCTAAAATCAGCAGCAGCCAATATTTCTCCGGCAAATTTTGTTTCCGTTTCATGTTCAGCTGAAAACTTCGGCTTGTTGAGATCATTTAGCCACTTTGAGTGTGGCAAGTTTTTATAGCTACTTATATAGGCTTTCAAATAAAATATGGAGTTTTTGGTATTTCAGAGGTTTTCAGGTGTTATTGGAACCATACTCTCACTCACTCTCTCATACCATCACTCACGTTTCGGCGTTGTTAGAGAACACACGTACGCTTGTTTGCTACTCTTTCAGTTATTCTCAAACTTTTGCCAATATGTTCGCGTGTGCTAGCTGTGGAACTCAACACTCTGACGGAACGATATGCAGTGTCTGCAAGCAGCGATACGATTATCAATGGTCAGGAGTCTCAGAGGTGGGCTTACTACCGCAAACTCGGCGATACCCATCTTTATCTCCAGCTGCTACATCTCCACAACCACTTCAGTTGGATAAAATACAAGAACAACTGAATAAAGTCATGTTCCAATTGACACCGCTGGCCTCCTTGGTTGAAGATATTAAGGTAATAAAGAACGAGGTAACCACTATGAAGGAATCGCTTGAGATGGCTTACAAGTTAATTAGCGTTCATTCAGAAAAGGTCAAAGATCTGGAGTCTAGAGTGATTACAGCTGAGAAAACAGCCCAAGAGGTTCCCGCCTTGAAGAATGAAATCGCCAGACTTAGTCGAGATCTGCAAGACCGAGACCAATGGGCGAGAGCAAACAATGTTGAGATAAGAGGAATCCCCCAGAAGAAAAACGAGAACCTCTATGAGATTGCGGAGAAAATTGGCCAAAGTTGTAATTTCCATATGAAAAAAGAAGACATTAATTATATTGCGCGTATTCCTACACGAGTGCCCAATACTGAGAAGTCCATAGTGATCGCGTTCAATAGCCGCTACGTGAAGGAAGAACTGGTAGCGGCTTCGCGTCGGAGCAAGAACCTGAATCTAGCTAATCTTGGATTTAACGCTGAAGGCAACTTCTACGTCAACGATCATTTGACACAGCGTAACAAGACTCTTTTGAGTAAAGCAAGAACACTAGCAAAAGAAAATAATTTTCAGTATATATGGGTGAAACACTGTAAAATAATGGTCAGAAGATCGAACACCTCGCCAATATTTTTTATAAAGTGCGAAAACGATCTCGCAAAAATAATTTAATAATATCAATTAAAATGTCTTCTCAATTATATTATATAAACTATCAGTCGACAGTTTGGGAACCACAGGTATGACCAGTGTCTATTGTCTTCCTTATCGCTGCTTGAGTGTCGTCGGGATAGCCAACCAGTTTACGTACGTAAGTTTGCAACAGTTCATACGATTAGCGAGCAGACTCGGCTGCATTTACAGACCCTTAAAGCACATTATAGCTTGCACTAAACCAACGTATATGTGCTTGGTTTGCCTTGCGGTGTATGTCATTCTTTTCATTCGAATATATTTTTATAATACCCTATTTTTATATATCTATTATCGACTTCCATACGAGTTAAAGAGTTCGAGAACAATTTATCGTTTTTTCTATTTTGTTGGCATTGTAAGCAACCACAACTTATTATTATATTGTCATTATAGCCGGATTCGCGTGAGTTATTTACCATCGTCTATAAATAATGGCTTTCATATTTACTATCAAAATACTCGAGGACTACGTACAAACACGCATTTATTTAAAAGAAACCTGCAACTTAATTCTTACGATATTATTTCACTTACGGAAACATGGTTAATTGGCGGTGTTAACGATTGTGAATTATTCGATGACAGATATGTTATTTGGCGAAGGGATAGAAATTATTTATTTATTATTTATTTATTCCTTAATCTCACACCATCCTTACAGGGTTTCCCTAATGCGATGGTGCTAGTAAATATACAATTACGTTACACAGTCACGAAGGAAATGTATGGTGGTGGGGTTCTTTTGGCTATAAAACGAGGATGCACTGCTGAAGGGCGACCGGAGTGGCGCTCTTCAGCTGAGGGTATTTGGGTCACCGTCACACGTGGGAATAACAATAACGTCACTTCTAAAATACACTTCTGTACTATTTATTGATGTAACGAAAAACTTAGTCATTCTTTCAACACACAACTTAATAATTTTACAACTAGTTTGTCACTGATAGTCAACTCCTGTCCTAACGACAAATTTGTCATTGTGGGAGATTTTAACCTAAGTAATGTAAATTGGTCGCTGGAATGTCATGGCATGGCATGAGCACTCAGGTGTTGCAGGTGAAGCGCAAACTTACTTCTTCGATACCATGGCGGAATGTAAAATAAACTAAAATAGCGCAATGTTATATTGATTCTCCGCATCTCCTCTCTAACGTACATCTGAATGTCCCTAGAACATCCTAAATACTAGCATATCCCTTATGGCGCTTCTAACTACAGACGAAATTCGTTTTTCTTAAGATCATCTAACTTCGTAAACAAACTGGAAGGCTTTCCCGAGTTTGACTTATTTAATACTAGTACGAATTTGTTAAGACTAAAGCTGACTACAAGCTGGTTCGGTGAGTCCCCTGTCTGACTTTTACTTCTAATATAACCTGTACTATGTACATAGGTTCTTTTCTCTCTGTTAGCAAACAAGCTTAGTTTCAATATGCGAAAACTGTTAAATGGTGTTAAGATAGAATTATAGTTTAGTAACTAAGATATTTTTCACTGTATGTTTTCCAAATAAAATAAAATAAAATATCACGCGATGGAAATGCTAAAAAAACGTATACGATTTACATAATCAATTTCAGTATTCCAAATGCATTTAGCCACATTTAGCCAATACAATACACAATATACAATGCTATGAAGCAGCGATGTTTCAGGATTTCAGAGTTCTACAGGTCGCAGTTCGGCGGCCTATGTAACCTTAGTCCACAGGACTCACTTTTTTTGGGTATTTTTCAAAATGTTAAATCATTTTTATGTAGTGCACTCATTACAGAAGCCGCCTGTAAAAAAATCGTACAAGTTTTTCTAGAATCAGAGGTCATATCGGCGTTGGCCGCAAACTTCACAAAAAAAGTCACCTTAATTTGGTCGAGTTATAGGCTGCTAGATTTGGCTGCCGAGTTCACACCGGTGAGTACTTATTCTTTAAGCGTTTTAAAAAATACCTAACAGTTCTCGAGACAACGAAGTTCAAAAATTTCACAAAAAAATCGCACAACCCTAGCACTAACTGTTATTTAATCTGCGCCGCAATCAGCCGGACTGTAGCTTCACGCAGTCACTGACCCGACACGCGCGCGCGCACACGCACGCACACACACACACACACACACACACCCACACACGCACACACACGCGCGCACGCACTAACAACAACAAGGAGGTAACGAAAAAGGATAACAACAAATCGTAGATTCAAGATTTTATTGTCAAATGTAGGAAGAGAAGATCACGCAATAATGAATACAAGCTCCATAGACATGGCCTCCTTCCCAGTAAGTACCCATGTACAATAATGTAAGTAATATTTGACGACACGCACACTGTAGCGTTGTGTAGCGGCATGTGGGTATACGATACGAGTACAACACCCAGGAACTTGCTGTTAGGCAGCGTTTCTCTTTACAACGCGAGCTTACATTTGGGAAAATATAGTTTAGTTATAGTATATTTTTCAATCTATCTCTAGTATCAATGTAGGTATCGTTGTCCGAGCCCTGCCATATACTACCCACTACTACACACTGGAGCTCGTCAGCTAGCGGCGCGGCGGCGCGGCGGCGCGGCGGCGCGGCGGCGCGGGCGCCACGCGAGCGACACGCGCGGCGCCGCAGGCCGAGGCGCTAGTCAACGAATATTCCGCCAAATAAATACCCGGCGGCGACGTCACCGCGCGCCGCCGGCGACGTGCGCGTCCGCGTCAAAACATACGGAAATAGCTCAACAAACGGGTCACCGCCGCCTCCGCCCTCCGCCCTCCGGCCTCCGGCCTCCTGCCGCCAGTGCCAGTGCGCGGCGCGATGTCAGCGGAGACGGGAGCACGCGCGCTGCTGCTGGCGCGGGCGCTGCTGCTGGCGCTGGCGCTGGGAGCGGGTGTGCGCGCCGACGCGGACGGCGAGCTCGCCGCGAAGATAGGTCGGTGGTCGCTCCGCCGCGCGCCGGCCGGGAGGCGGCGGGCGACTCACGAGCCGTGTGCGCGTGTTCGCAGACGTGGTGGGGCAGGCGCCGGCGCAGGCGGTGATGCTGCGCGCGGCCGTGGAGGCGGCGCTGGGGCCCGCGGAGGGAGAGGGCGAGGGCGAGGGCGAGGGCCCTGCGGAGCCGCAGTCGGAGCTGGCGCTGGCGGCGCGCGTGTGCGCGGCGGGCGCGCGCGGCGCGGCGGGCGCGGTGGCGGGCGCGGGCGGCGCGCGGCTAGCGGCGGCGGGCGCTGCGCGCGCCGGCACGCCGCTGCTGCTGGTGGAGGCGGCGCCGCTGACGGCGCACTGGGAGGCGCTGGGCATGTTCCCGCACGAGGACGTGCTGGCGCAGGCGAGCGCGGCGCTGTGCGCGGAGAAGGGCTGGCAGCGCGCGGTGGTGCTGCACGAGGGCGGCGCGGGCGCGGCGGCGCGGCTGGCGCGCGCGGCGGCGCAGCTGGCGCGCCCGCTGTCGCTGCTGGCGCGCCAGCTGCCGCCCGCCGAGGACGCCGCCGCGCTCAGGTACCGCCGACGGCTGCTGATCCTCATTCCTCCGCAACATAACATACTTACACAATACCTTTTTTAAAGATAATTATTTCAAAATTCAAAACTAGTTTGCATAGTTTATGAACAGCCCAGTTTATATAAAGCACTAATGTTAGCGCGCACAGCGTGCATGTAGGCTCTGCGTCACGTAGTTTTGTTGTTTGTAGCGCAGACTGGACGCAGGCACACGACTCTCAGGTACAACTATCATTATTTTATTTTCCATGGAAAACTAGTAGTAGGTATAATATATTCGAGCAATAGTCACGGCGGCGCTGCGCTGGGCGGCGCTGGGCGGCACTGGGCGGCGCTGGGCGGCGCAGGGCGCGACCGCGGTCCGCCGTTGTTCCCGCTCCTGCCGCGCGCGGCTGCCGGAAGCCGGCTGGCAGCGCTGCTCCGGCGACGCCTCATTGCGCCGGAGCTCCCGGGCCTCGCGGCGGCTCTTCTGTCGTTCCCGCGTGATAACCGATAAGCGTTCTCCGGCGTGCGCAGGGACCTGCTGCTGGTGCTGAAGAAGTCCGGCAAGACGCAGTTCGTGGTGTGGTGCGAGGCGACGTGCGCGCACCGCGTGCTGGCGGCGGCGCAGCGCGCGGGGCTGCTGGCGGAGCGCCACGCCTACCTCGTGCTGGCGCTCGACCTGCACACCGCGCCGCTGGACCGCTTCAGCCACGGCGGCGCCAACATCACCGGTGCGTGGCGGCGGCGCAGGTCCCTCGCCCCCGCCCGCAGCCCGCTACAGCGCGCCGTCCGTCTGTCTGCAGCGCTGCAGCTGTTCGACCCGGCGAGCGCGCCCGTGCTGGCGGTCACGGCGAGGTGGCGCGCGGCCTACCTGCGCCTGCTGGGCCCGGGCGCGGCGCCGGAGGCCGCGCGCCTGCAAGCCGCGCCGCCCTCGGCGATGCTGCTGGCCTACCAGGCGGCGCTGCTGGCGCGCACCGCGCTGGCGCGGCTGCAGCTGCCGAGCGCGGCCGCCGCCGACTGCGCGCGCGGCCGCGGCGCCTTCCACGCCGACACGCTGCTCAACTACCTGCGCTCGGTGCGTTGCCGGCGGAGCGCTCTCCGCAACACTCGCGGGGAGAGGAGAGAGAGAGAGAGAGAGAGAGTTGATGTCGGCTGTTGGCCTTGCAGGAGGAGTGGGAGAGCGAGCTGTCGGGCGGAGTGATCACGTGGGACGTGGACGGCGGGCGGCGCTCGCTGAAGCTGGAGGTGAGGCGCGTGCGGGGCGGCGTGCGGCGCGCGGCGCGCGGGACCCGCGGGACCTCACCGAACGCTCTGTGCAGGTGGTGGAGCTGGCGCGCGGCGGGCGGCTGCAGCACGTCGGCGTGTGGGCGTCGCACGCGCCGCTGGCCTGGGAGCGCTCCGACCCGCCCGCGGCCGCGTCGCCGCCCGACGCCATGACGAACCGCACCTTCAACGTGCTCATCGCAATGGTACGCATCCGGCTCCCCTCCTCCCGGGCGCCTCCCTTCCGCCGCCGCCTCTCAGAGCTCCTCTCCCGTGTTGCAGAACAACCCGTACGTGATGAGGAAGCAGTCCGTGCTGCGGCTCTCCGGCAACGATCGCTACGAAGGTGCGCAGCCGAGCGCGAGCGCGCGAGTGAGGCAGACCGCGCAGTGACGCCGCTCCTTGTCCGCAGGGTTCTGCATCGAGCTGATCGAGAAGCTGGCGGAGATCCTCAAGTTCAACTACACGTTCGTGGAGCAGGACGACCAGAAGTACGGCTCGTACAACAACGTGACGGACTCGTGGGACGGCATGATCGGGCGGCTCATGGACCCGGACGAGGTGGGTGCCGGGGCCGGGGCCGGGGCGGCGCGCCCGCCTCGTCCTCGGCGGCTGACCGCGCGGCTCTGTTGCAGAACATGCACTTCGCGCTGACCGACCTGACGATCACGGCGGAGCGCGAGCGCGCCGTGGACTTCACGACGCCGTTCATGAACCTCGGCATCAGCATCCTGTTTCGTAAGGCGAGCAAGCCGACGCCGGAGCTGTTCGCCTTCCTGCTGCCGTTCTCGAGCGGCGTGTGGCTGTGCCTGGGGCTGGCGTACCTGGGCACGTCGCTGCTGCTGTACGTGGTGGGGCGGCTGTGCCACGAGGAGTGGCAGAACCCGCACCCCTGCGTGGAGGAGCCGGCCGCGCTGCAGAACCAGTTCACGCTGGCCAACGCGCTGTGGTTCAACCTGGGCGCCGTGCTGCTGCAGGGCTCGGAGATCGCGCCCGTGGCGTACGGCACGCGCGCCGTGGCGTCCGTCTGGTGGCTGTTCGCGCTCGTCATCACCTCCTCCTACACGGCCAACCTGGCCACGCTGCTGGCCAAGAAGTCCACGCACGACCTCATCCGCAGCGTGGAGGAGCTGGCGCACAACGACCTCGGCGTCGTGTACGGCGCCAAGGCCACCGGCTCCACCTTCACCTTCTTCGAGGTAGCTACGCGCCGCGCGCCGGCCGGACGCGCTCCCGGAGGGCGCATGGGTAGACGTTGCCGGTGGGTTCGATTCCCACCCAGGACAAGTATGTTTAATACTCCTCCGATAAGTATGTTTACCCGGCGTCATTGTGGTACGAAATTGTTACACAGATGTTGAGGTGGGTCAATATAACCCGTGTATGTAAAGTATGACATTTTCATGTTTTTTTTAATATATTCGTAATTATAATGCGTATTTACACTCTGATCTTAGGAATAAATGAAAAAAAAATAATCACAAAGCATTTATTCAAAGTATTTAAACAAAAACAAAAGTATTTAAACAAATTAGAATCTCTTGGAGTTTTATCACGTTCTTTGCTAAAGTATAGTCTTTTCAGTCTCATAGAGCGCTTATATAATAGCTATCTGATATACATATCTTTGGGAAAAACTTTAATAAATCTAATTAAAATGGTTCTGGAGAAACAGGACGCTCCTGCTGTGGCAGCGTTGAACGATTTGCGCTAGATTGCAACTGCGTTCTAATTTCATTTAGCGGGACATTATCATCATCACTGTCTGAGTACTCCTGTTCCGCATCGCTTGGCTACAAACACGAGATCCTCTTCAACCACATCATCGTTATCAGACCAATCTTCTTCTGAACCAGATTCCTCAAGAATTGACAAAATTCGTTGAGTCTCTCTATCCATGTTCCTAACTACCTTCGATTACGGAAAAAATAATAATATCAATCAAATGTGAACATAAGAACACAAGAAAAAAATTTAGTAACAAAAAATCATACAAAAATAAGGCGCAAAATTGTTACGATAACTGTGAGGATGGGTCATATTTACCTTTTTGAAAAATACGGGCGTTTAGCTCAGCTCGCGGTCACTGCTTGACTCAATTCTTTTCGAAAACGTTTAGAACACATCGTTGGCTCCAGCTACTGAGAAGAATAGCAATGTCGCGCGCGCACGTAAAAAAATATTTACATTTTTTAAAACACTGGGTCATTTTGACCCAACCTCAATGACGCCGGGTTAAAAAAAATGCACACAAGTAGGTACTGTATAGATGGAGTGTTGTTGGAGTGGGGCCGGCGCCGGCGCTCGCAGGGCGGGCCGCGGGCCGCGGGCCGCGGGCCGGGCGCGCCGGTGTGTGAGGCAGACACGACAGATCTCTCCGTTTGTGTGTGCAGCAGTCCCAGGGCGGCCTCTACCGCGAGATGTACGAGCACATGCGCCGGCACCCGCTGCCGCGGAACAACGACGAGGGCGTCGACTGGTGAGCGCGCCCGCACAGCTCCCGCGCCGCGCCGCGCCGCGCCGCGCTTTCTACTTTAACTTAGATCAGTTAACATAAGTGAAAACTTTTTAGGCTTATGTGTGTTAACTTATCTCCTATTTTTTCTCAAAGTTAGCAGCTGTTTGTTTTCCATGTAAAATAAAATAAAAATTTGTAAGGAAACAGAGTCCATATTGATATTGACGCGCGCCGTCGCTCGCAGGGTGGCCAAGAACGACAGCACGTACGCGTTCCTGATGGAGTCCACCACCATCGAGTACGAGGTGGAGCGCAACTGCAACGTGTCCAAGGTGAGCGCGCCTCGTGCGGCGCCCGCGCCGCCCGCAGCGCCGCCAGTAGCTAACCGCGCCTCCTCTGCCGCAGGTGGGGCAGCCGCTCGACAGCAAGGGCTACGGCATCGCCATGCGGAAGAGTAAGTGCGAGCAGATCGCGGACGGCGTGCCTTCTGTCCCGAGTTAACTGTTCGTTTGTTTGTTCCGCAGAGTCCCCGTACCGGCAGTCGCTGAACGTGGCGCTGCTGAAGCTGCAGGAGGCGGGCGAGCTGCGCCGCATGAAGCGCTCCTGGTGGATCGAGAAGAACGGCGGCGGCGCCTGCCAGGTACCGTACCGCGCCTCCGATCGCGCCGATCGGTCCGCACAATCCGGGGCGCCGCCGCGGGCCGGGGGGCGCCGCGCGCCGCCGCGCTCGTGTGTAGTGACGCACGAGCAATATTTGTAACCGCGGAAGGCGCCACGACGACTATATTTACATTATTGACAACATTACTGGTAAGGTAAAAGTAAAGGAAGGTGAATCAAACCATGCACACATCGTGACCGCGGCGAGCGCGGCTGACCAACTGTACCAAAGTCAAAATGATGAGAACATTTTTAGTTTGATGATTGTGTACGAGTTTGATGAGGGAAGTTTTAGTCGTGCAACCAAATATAACAAAGTTATATAAGCGGAAACCGATAAACATTTCAGTTTCTGTTGGTCGTTACAACTTTTTTTTTACTTTAAAAATTTTTACAATGGTTTTTTTACAGCGCTATAGGTACTAATAGTATTCCTCGGTGTACCTCGGACTATACTATAGGTGGGTACATAAATATTAATGATTCTCCATCATTTTCACTTTTTGCTTTTTTCACTTACTTCCTATTTATTTTCAAAATTAGCAGCTGTTTGTTTTTCATGTGAAATAATGTAAAAAAGTAAATTTTTGATAACTAATGCATTAAAAAAAACTTCGACCGCACTGTCACTTAACATCAGGTGAGCTGTGGTCAAACACCTAGCACCCGCGGACAGGGTCGCTCGTACAGGGTACAGGGCCGGTGGGAGCGCGCCCCGCGGACAGCGTCGCTCGTACAGGGTACAGGGCCGGTGGGAGCGCGCCCCGCGGACAGGGTCGCTCGTACAGGGTACAGGGCCGGTGGGAGCGCGCCCCGCGGACAGCGTCGCTCGTACAGGGTACAGGGCCGGTGGGAGCGCGCCCCGCGGACAGCGTCGCTCGTACAGGGTACAGGGCCGGTGGGAGCGCGCCCCGCGGACAGCGTCGCTCGTACAGGGTACAGGGCCGGTGGGAGCGCGCCCCGCGGACAGCGTCGCTCGTACAGGGTACAGGGCCGGTGGGAGCGCGCCCCGCGGACAGCGTCGCTCGTACAGGGTACAGGGCCGGTGGGAGCGCGCCCCGCGGACAGGGTCGCTCGTACAGGGTACAGGGCCGGTGGGAGCGCGCCCCGCGGACAGCGTCGCTCGTACAGCGTACAGGGCCGGCGGCCGCGCTGTGAAGCTCCGCCGGAGCAGTGTACACGCACACGTTCGCAGCTGGAGGAGGAGCACGGCAGCGAGGAGCTGGGCTTCGCCAACTTCCGCGGGCTGTTCCTGGTGCTGGCGGTGGGCTGCGCGTTCGGCGTGGCGGCGTCCTGCGTGGACCTGGCGGCCGGCACGCGGCGCCGCGCGCGCGCCGCCGGGGAGCCCTTCGCGCGCCGCTTCTGCCACGAGCTGCGCTTCGTGCTGCGCTTCGAGCTCTCCGTCAAGCCGATCAGCGTGAGCGCCGCTGTCTTATCTGTCTCGTCCGTGGCTCACGCAATCTGTGGCTCCGAAACGATACTCTGCGATAGAACATCCTTATATACTTAGTACTCGGAGTGGGGGAACGAGCCCGCCTTGTTCCAATTGTTGCGCAACTAGTCATTCTATTTTGGTACCTAATAATAAATAGGTATAGGTACCTACCAAAATACAGAAAATCTGTTTTAAATTACTAACTTTTTTTGTCTATGGGCCGAGGAGGTCGCGGTAATTAATTATTGATTTATCGATTAAACGGTTCGCGTATTTAAAAAGATTGAAAAACACTCGTTTAGAGCGATGCTTTGTACCTTCTGCGGTGGAGCGAAGGTGGAGCGCCGCCGCCGCACCTCCGAACATATCGAAGAACAAACCGAGCTCAGCGGGGCTCTTGTAATTTGAACCGGCAGGGGCCGCTGAGCGAGTCGTCCAGCTCTGCGTCCGACACGGCGGAGTCGCTGGCGCCGCACGAGGACGCGGAGGCGGAGGCGGAGGCGGAAGCCGAGGGCGGAGGCGCGCGCGCGGGCAGCGGCGGCGGCTCGCGCGCGGCCAGCCGCCGGCGGCGCTCCTCCATGCACGCGGCCAGCGTGCGCCTGGCGCGCCACGCGGCGCCGCAGCCGACGCCCCCGCGGCCGGCGGCGCCCCCCGAACGCTGCTGACGTCGCTGTATCTATGCTCGGCCGCCGCGCGGGATGTCGGTAGTCGCCAGTCGCTCAGTCGCCTGCCCTCCGGCTGGCGGAGCGCCGCCCCGGCCCGCTGCCGGGGGCTCTAGGTTTAAGTTATTGTAATCGGACGAGTAGCGCGCCAGGTAGCCCACTAGTAGTGAAAGTGGAACTCTCGAATGTACTCCGTACAATAATATTTATGATATTATTTATATTTTGTTGTGAAAAACTTAATCATAAGAATGGAAAATAAATAGAACTAGAAGAAACTGTGACTGAAACACCAATACTAAAACATATGTTTCAATCGTGTGCGCGCACTTCCTTCCCGCATAACCCCGGAACCCGGAGCCCGGCGCCCGGAGGCCGGAGCCCGGAGGCCGGAGCCCGGAGCAGTGTTGTAAGTAGCAGTTCTGTTCTGTCCCTGCAGACGCATCCTCCAATGCTGCCTCCAATCTCCTCCTAGTTTAAAACTAAACTAGATGGCGCGCGCGTCGAGATAGCTCGCGGTGATGTTTTGTTTGTAAGGTTTACTAGCATTAGGAACAATTACCAAATGATATACAAGCTTCTCGCCGATCACCCGATTGTTATACATAAGGAGATAGTTATAACAACAGTGCCATCACCCACTAAGCCGACGCGATACGTAATAGAATCTCCTGTTTAGTTATTATTGCTAATAGTCAACAAATGTTCTGCCGACCCGCCACTGTTTGTTTCGTCTCGCTTGTATGTTTGCAATTCGTAAGTACCTACCCTGATTAAGGAAAAACATGTATTTTTCTCATATATAAGTATTATATAAATATTCTTTTTGAGAAAATAAATATCTTAAACCATAATACAATGACCTCCCCGAACCTAAACAATGTGTATGTCAACTTAACTCCTATTTATTCTCAGAATTAGCAGCTGTTTGTTATCCATGTAAAATAAAATAAAAGGAGCCGAGTGGATTGCATTAGGAGAACACGGTTGCGGGTTGCGGGCGTGCCGCCCCGCGGCTCTGGAGCCTGATAGCGGGGCTCGGGGGCTCGGGAGCTCTCGGACCTGCTCCCCGCGTCCTCGAGGACCGGGCTCGAGATCGCTCTGTGTCCGAACGTCAAAAGTGCTGCCATGCCGCTCCCTGCCAAAGTTAACGAGATATTCTACAATTATGAACCGAAAGATAATTATTTATTATTTATTTATTTATTTATTTTATTGAGAAAGAATACGGTTAACCAATTACACTCAATCTCACAAAATTTTGACACAAAAACAAAAATCCAAAATACAATTACAAAAATTAAGATGTCAAAGTACAAAAAACAAAGTAATAATAATATTTAAAAAAAAAAAAAAAACGAATTACAAAATGTCATAAGATTTAAAAACTAAATGTCGAGATCGGAGCCTGGATTACTATTATTGCATCGGTCCCACTGGTCTGTTAAATTTTCACAGTATATTCGGAAAGATGCAATAATTGACCTCCAGTTGTCAAATACAATGTCGAGTTCAGTGTTGGCGGCGAGGAGTGCGTTGAGGTGGCGGCGGGCGCGAACTAAAGGCGACATAGAGCGCGCCACCGTGCGACCGCTGTCAACGTGAAACAAGTAATGCGGCCGACCGCGCCTGTTCGCCGGGACCCCGGGTTTGTCAGGCACAAACAACGTGCAGAGGAGAATTAGAATTAGTTGAAGCTGCAGGCGCAGCTTAACAAACGATCTTAGGTTTTTTCCTTTCGAAACCATTATAATTACCCACTTACATCTTAAATAAAAGCGGGATACTTTTAGGTTTCATTTCCCGAATCGCTGAGATGTAGCAATCCTACTCGGAGGTAAATTTCCTCGGCGGCTCGGCTAGATGGTGCCATCGCAGCTCCGGAGATGCCGCCGCGCCGGCGCCGGTGAGCAGTAGTGTGTGAACACTGTTACCAATTCCGGTTTGAAGGGTAGGTATCTACCCACTGCAGCGGAATCACTAACCGTCGCCGGAGTCGGTGCATCTGCACACTGCACACTGCAGTCACCACGTGTCGCACCACGGGTGCACGGGTGCACGGAAGCGGTCTTTGCTTGTACTACTCAATAAGTCAATAGTCGTGTTTACTAAGTAAGCGATACCCGGCGAGGGCCCCATTCATGTCATTTGCATCCTGAGAGGCCTACTATGTGCGTCTATCCCGGGCCGCGACAGCCCCGCCCGCAGCGCTGAGCGCGCGCCGTGCAGGCGTTGGTTTCTCGGGTGCCGAGCGCCGGGTCAGCCGGGCGCCGAGTCGGGCGCGTCCGCTAGTGGGGGCTTGCCGCGGATCGAACTGGCTCGCGTCGGTGCACAGTCAGGCGGCTGCGCGCGCATCGGGCGCCGTATCGACGCGGCGGCGGCGCGGCGGGCGCCAGTCAGCCCCCGGCCGCGCCATGGAGCCGCCGCCGCAGCCCGCGCCGCCAGCCGTGCGCCCGCTCGTGCGCCCCGACGAGCAGGGGGAAGTCGACACCTCCAGGTACGGCACACGAGGACTCTCTCGCCGGTTTGGGGAAATCCCGTCGGTCGGAAGCTCTTTGCCGATACAGTATGATTTAAAAGGCTCGAGTTTAGGTTCGCTCTGGACGCCGCCGAGCCTCGCAACCGAAACCGTTCCGGGAACCTCGTAAAAAGGTAGAAAAACGGTAGCCGGAAGCGTCGCACACGGCGCGCTGTACCCGTAGCCCCCGCGGGTAGCGCGGGGAGCGGGGCGTGCGCCATGTTTTCCTAGTCCCTACGCGCGGCGCCGGAGGAACGAGTAGGTACAGGTACATCCCCAGGGCGGAGAAGCTTCGGGCACGTTACCTAACGCGTGTCACCTGGGGCCGAGCGCGAGGGCCGCGCAGGCGCGCCGCGGATGACGTGACCTACTCGCGCCCGGGTCGCCGCCAGTGCTGCCAGATGGGGGAGATTCCCCGCAAATCCGGGGGTATTTTCGGTCTCTGGGGGACATTCGGGTTGAACTTTTCCGTGGGGGTTTGCGAAGCATTCAAAATGAATAATGAGGGTTTTAGGAAGTTTTTGTATTACCTATAAGTAGTAAACAATATCAGTTTATTTGAAAACAATGAGGTACCTAGGTATAAATAAGTGAATCGACAGAGTCGCGGACGTCCGTGAACGCGGCGCCAGCTTTACTTCTGTGCTCCTTGCATTTAATTTTATTTTATTTGGCATGCAGACAAACGGGTCCGAGCGGTACGACACTACGACACTGCAGCGGCTCTAACTATTTTTGGTGACGGAGCCCTTCCTGGAAACGTAATGTTTGACGGAGCCCTACAGTAATTGGAATATTGTTTAATATAGGAACATATTATGCACAGTGAGTGTACAGGTCTGTTACCGCGGAGCCCTCGCAGGGTTCCGCGCAGCGCGACTGGTGATGCGAAGCCTGAACACTGGTCACGTGCGATCAGTGAGGAGGGACTAGGGAGGCACGGCCGCTCGGACGAGCCATGCAAGTCCAGTAGGTACGAGGTCGTCGTTCCGTCATCGAGCGGTTTTTACAAAATCTACATAAATGTAAAAATGTTATACACCTACACCTACACCTACACCTACACTGATACTATAAGGAGGAAACATTTGTATTGTTGTATGTACAAACATATAACGTGTATGAGTTTATTAGTTTGTAGAGTAGAGTATCTCGTTACAAACGAATGAACTCAAAAACTTGTGGACGCGACATAGCGGACTATCTGTGGCTCCTGGCTTGTACTGATGACTATTCAGATTGCAATGACCGGTTGTAAGGCCTACTAGAAGACGAAGGTCCTGTCGTTGCAATCTCAACAGATTGTTAGTGATGTTCCTGTTAAGGATGGAAAAGCGGTCTTACCATGCTTGCAGTCGTCTATCTTATCCCACAGGTTACGTTGTTCTCTCTCGGTGCGGCTCTCTCGCACGCAGCACGCAGCACGCAGCAGCCCGCGCGCCGCCATCGCTGATGGTTTGCATAGAGCTGCTACGTCGTCGTTTACCAGTTTCTCTGCACTTCCCTTAGCGAGAGTATCCGCCACGTTATTACCTGAACACGTTCCGTGGCGTTTTGTCCATCTTACTATGGTGTTGTACCTATTCGAGCGTGTTTGTAGTACCTACCTACTATATGACACTCGGCAATAACTCTAGACCTTGTCAAAAACAAAAAGTAAACAATATGCATCTGCCCTTCTAGGAGTGAACACAGCGTGCGCAATCCATAGTCATCTGGCAACAGCGGACGCCGCCGCCGCAGCCGCAGCCGACACTCTGACTCGAGTGGGGTCGGATCGCATTCGCAACGCTCGCTTCTAGTCGCACTGGTTGCAGGTACCCGGCGCCGCGCGACGCCACGCACAAGGTGCGCGGCCGCAGCGACGTGCTGGAGCTGGTGTGCGGCGAGGGCGCGGTGGACCCCGAGCTGCTCACCGTCAAGACCTTCTACTTCTTCTTCTACTCGGCGTTCGGCTCGCTGTTCCCGCTGATGGGCGTGTACTTCAAGCAGATGGGCATGAACGCGGGCCAGTGCGGGCTGCTCATCGGCACGCGGCCCTTCGTCGAGTTCCTGTCGGCGCCCTTCTGGGGCGGGCTCGCCGACCGCTGGCGCAAGGTGAGCGCCTCCTGCCGCCCTGCCGCCCTGCCGCCCCCGGCCAGCCTGTATGCCAGTAGACACATGATACGTGAATACGGACGCAGGGCCGCACGCTGCTGTTGGCGTCGCTGGGCGCGTGGATCGTGTTCACGCTGCCGCTGAGCTGGGTGCAGCCGGGCGCCGTGTCGTGCGTGACGCCCGTCAACGGCTCCGCGTACAACCTGACGGAGCCGCGCTACGACGAGGAGTGGGCGCCGCCGGCGCGCGCGTTCCGCGCCCCCGCCGCCGCCGCCGGGCACGCGGGCTCGCCGCTGCCCGTCAGCGACGCGCTCAACTACGACGCGCGCGCCAACGCGGACTGGGTCACGCCGCTGCACTCCTTCATCGTCTACCGCACCGCCGACATCCAGAAGACGTTCTTCCTGCTGCTGCTGCTCGTCGTCATCGGCGAGTTCTTCAGCGCGCCCGCCATCACGCTCGCGGACTCCGCCGTCATCACGCTGCTCGGGGAGGACGCCGACAGGTGAGCGCCCGCCTCCGCGCCTCCGACCCTCCGTCCACTGCCCTTTCCCGCGTGCTGACATTCTCCGAACTTGAACTCTCTGATGACTTTGACAATTGACTCGAAGTAAACAGATCTTATACCATAACCTCTTGAGGCGCTATCAGCGTCCGAAGAACGTTTGAGGTCAAATAATCCAGCTACACACTACGCATACATCCCACAACTACATGTGTGCACTGCGGAGGAGGTCAGTATGGCTGCCGTTGACTTGACAGATTTTGTTTTGGTTTGCCATTGCCTTTTTTAGGCGCTGAAAGTAGCCCTATACAGCCTACTATGTGACGTCATTGGAGGTGAATTGAAAGTCGTAGTTGTATGTACCTATTGTAGACAATGTTCAGGCGTTACTTTGCCGAAGTTCATCTCGAGTAAGGTATACAGGGTGTTCCGAGACGCAACGTCAAGCGGGCACGGGGCGAGAGTATACGTTAGTTCAGTCACGATTGGCACATTTATAGAAATGAGGAAAATCGACACCTTCACTCATATCTTTGGGTTTGTGACGTCAGATTTCCCTATTTTACAGTGATTTTTTTAATTATTTAATAATAGGTGAGCTGTGGTCAATACATCTAGCTTGTCGTGCATTAAAAAAAAATATCAGAGTGATTTGATTACAAATCGTTTGGTGCTAGCTAGCCAGCCATGTACTGGACAATACCCTGCCACCATGCTGTGCTTTCCTCACAATGTCTTCCTTCACCGGCAGCTCAAGCCCATTCTTGGGTTTGAACCCACACCTTTCGGCGGGTGAACCGTCCGCGCTTACCACTGAGCAATCGTCGCTACACTGAGTCCTTCCTTGCAACAAAAAGAATCTCTTTTGTATGAATGATTGAAATAATTGGAATAGAGATAGATATAAAATAGTAAGGTATTGCGAAATGATTTTGGAATCAGTAAAGTATTTTTCTTTACACTCCGAGTGTGAAACTGGAGTGAGGGTTCTGCGAGGACAGCTCGTCCAGCAGGCCCAGCCCCAGCGCCGGCGACAAGTAGAAATACTTCAAGGTAAACGGAGGATCGGTCGCAGGTACGGCCACCAGCGCATGTTCGGCTCGCTGGGCTGGGGGCTGGCCATGTTCTTCGTGGGCATCGCGCTGGACCACAGCACGGCGTTCAGCACGCACCCGTGCGGGGGCCCGCAGCGCTACGAGAAGAACTACACCATCTGCTTCGCCACCTTCTCCGTGCTGATGGGCGCCGCGCTCATCACCGCCACGCAGGTGAGCCGCGCGCCGCCGGCCGCCCCGCCCCGCCCTGCCGGCCCGCTCTCACCCGCCGCCCTGGCCGCGTGCCCGCAGATCCGGTTCAAGTACGAGCTGGTGGACGCGGAGCCGGCGGCGCCGCCGGTGCTGGCGGAGCCCACGCACGAGGAGAAGCTGCAGCAGCAGCTCGCCGAGCAGCTGCAGCTGCCGGGGCTGGACACGAGCGCGCCCGTGCCCCAGCCGCGCGAGCCGCTCGAGCACGCCAAGGTGCGCCCCTCGGCCCGGACTCCGGAGCCTCGTGCCTGCGTAACGTTTGTACCACGAACCCCTTCCGCCGCAGGTGTTCGCGCAGACGACGCGCGAGATGCCCGAGTGGGTGACGGTACTGCGCCAGTTCCAGAACGTGAAGGCGGCTTCGTTCCTGTTCGTCGCCTGGTTCATGGGCTTCGGCATCGGGCTCATCTTCACCTTCCTGTTCTGGCACCTGCAGGTGAGCCGGCCTACTCTCCGCGGTCCGCGGCGCCGCCGCGCGTGATGAGAGGCTCAACGGAGATCTCGTTCCAGGACATCGGCGGCTCGCCGACGCTGTTCGGGGTGGCGTCCGTCATCAACCACATCTCCGAGATATTCGCCTACTTCTTCAGCTTCAAGCTGATCACGCAGATGGGGCACGTGAAGGTGAGCGGCACCCCGGTGCTCCCGGTGGCGGTGGCGTGCGCCCGGACGATGCGGCACTAACCCCCCTGGGCCCACAGGTGCTGTGCCTGGGGCTGGCGGGCAACGTGGTGCGGTTCCTGTACATCTCGTACCTGTCGCGGCCGTGGTGGGTGCTGCCGTTCGAGTTCGTCCAGGGCGTGACGCACGCGGCCGTGTGGGCGGCCTGCTGCTCGTACATCGCGCACGGCGCGCCGCCCGGGCTGCGCTCCTCGGCGCAGGGCGTGCTGCAGGGGCTGCACCACGGGCTCGGGCGCGGCTGCGGCGCCGTCCTGGGCGGCGCGGCCGTGGCGCGCTGGGGCACCACGCGCACGTTCGCCGGGTACGGCCTGCTCTGCGGCGTGGTGCTGGCCGTGTTCGCGTTCATCAACTTCCGCGACGGCGGCGGCGGCGGCGCCGGCACGGGCGCGGGCGAGGCCGTGGACGAGGAGGCGCGCGCCGTGGCCGAGGCCGGCGTGCTGGCGCCGCACGGCGTGCCCTCCAACCCGCTGCCGCGCGCGCTCTCGTCCACGCGGCTGGCGGACCTCGCGCACCACGACCAGTACGGCGCCACCTCGGTACGCGCGCTCCGCTGCTAGCTTCACTCGTTCGTCGCTCACTTCGGTAATGTCTTCTGCCAGAGTCATCGTTCACTCCACTCGCCGCCTTTCTGTTGCAGAGCTACGTGGGCGCGGAAAGTTTGTCGGTGCCGGGGCAGCCAGCGGCGGCGCCGCGCCCTCAGAACCCTTTCCTGGCGGACAGGTAGACGGCGCGCCCCCGCCCCGCCGCCGCCCGGACCACAGACCTCGGCTCTCCAACGAGACTATGTAACCTACTTGCAGTTCAGTAGTTCGCGCAAATGTTTCAGCGCCGTGTGAACACCGGCGCGGGGCTCCGCAGGGTCCGCGCGCTGGAGCTCCCCTTCCCGATGCGCTTGTAGCTGCTTGCGACGCGACTGCGCCGCGCCGTCGCGCGTCGATTCGCACTTGATGTAAAGTGAACAGAGTGTCGAGCGTGCCGCGAGGCGAGACGCGAGGCTCTGCTCGGCTCGGCTCGGCGGCGTCCGAGCGAGGTAGCGGGACGCGCCACATTCCCTGCTGTGTAGATGCGTGGTTTTCTAGAGTCGCCTTTGTACTACAACTATTTTTTGATAGTAGAATGTTTATTGTTTATGAGATATCAGATATAAGAGTATCATTTTAGGTATTTAATGTACCATAAAAGCGAATATCCGTATTATGTTGGTGGTGCGTACAAATACATTTATTTACAAAGTTTAATAATAGATAGATATTTATTGATGTATTTAGATATATGTATCATATGAAACGTGTCGTTCAGTTGTGCTAAACTTACCAACGTGTCCGGTTCCGGCGCGAGTGGCCCACCGGCCCACCGGCCCACCGGCCCGACGCGCGCCGGCCCGGCTTTATTCACCTTCATGCGTCACATTCCACTTAAACTTAATCTGACGTGGGCAAAGGAATCGTCGGAAATTACCGTTTTTTGTGAATTATGGAGTAAATGTAAAGATAGAGTGAGCGCGTGTGTCCAGAGGCGGCGGCTGCAGTCGGCAGTCGTCCTGCGCCGTCGCGCGGCGTGTGGAGCGTGTGGGAGCGTGTGGGAGCGTGTGGGACGCGCTCGCGGCGTCATATCATAGTGCGGGCGCGCGGCGCCGCTACGTGTCTGTAAAGTACTGTTCGCGTAAATGTATCTATTTATATGTATATGTATGTACCTACGTATAAGTATACATTCAGTATTTGTAAATGATTGTTAGGCGGATAAAGTGTGTTGTTGTTACGAGCGTGCGAATGGCGGGCCCTGCGTTGAACGTTTCCAGAGCGGGGTTCCGTCAGCAAGCGCAGTAGACACGCCGCCGCCGCCGACAGCCGCGCCGCGCCGCGCTCGTCGCGCGCGCAGGCGGAGGCGGAGTAAAGGAGCACCAGTTAATATATTTTTGCACGGAGCGCCGGCGGGGGCTCGCCCCCGGGGCCACCACGTACTATCTCAATTTCAAGATTAATGTATAACGAATGATTAATAAATGTTGAACAAACTTTCCAATATTTTATTACAAAAACATTTACACTCGTAATATAAAGGTGACGACGACCCCCCACCGTCGCGGCGTCGCACGCCCCCTCCGCGGGGGCTGCGGGCGCGGCGCGGGGGCTGCAGTGCGCTCGCTGCGTCGGCACTTGCACAAGTCCCGACGTGAGCGCTCGTGGCGTCTCCCGGCTCCCGGCTCCCGGCCCGACGCGGCGACGGCGCGTCCGCCGCGTGCTAGGTCTTCCGTTCTGCGTTGTCGTACAAAGCGACGAGTTCCTGAATGCTCAGGCGAGGAACCTCAACGACCATCCAACTCGCAGACGAGCCCTCGCTACCCTACGGAACGCTGCTCGGCGTCAAATCACAACAATTTTGCTAAAATTATACTTAACACACAAAAAACAATTTCAAGAAACATCTTACGATTAATATTACCTACACTATTTACAAATTAATGAAAACAACCTAATCTAGGAAAGAGTCCGTCGGAGAAGGGAGACTTGGCCAGAGTGCCGGCAGCACTGCCGCGCTGGACGGCAATGCCGAGGTTTTCCCAGAGCCACGGAAACGGCGCCGCATGACAGAGATCCAGGTTCAGCGGTGCAGCGGCCCGCGGGCGGCTGCTGGGCAAGCTGGGTCGCGGGGAGGCCCCGCGAGCGCGCCCGTCACAGGATGACCAGCTTCCCGTTCTTGTAGGAGGTGCGCAGCGGCGCCTTCTCGTTGTCGGTGCTGGTGTAGCTGCAACACACGACGTCGGGTCAGTGGGCGACGTGCTCCGGCCCGACTTCGACCCGCCACCTGGTCACCTGGTCACCTGGTCGTCATCGCTAAGGCTCTAGCACGAGCGACCGCTCTACTAACTCGCAGCAGTTCAGCAGTCGCTCTGATACTTTTCAGCTGGAGAGTGTGAATTCGACTCCCTTCCGGGACAAACATGTATGTGACAACCAAAAATTTTTGTTCTGTCTTGGGGGTTTATATACGATAAGACTAATACTTAATAAGATAATTAAAATTATGCTCTAATATACTTATACTATGGTGGAAAATAGCTCGAGCAAGTAACGCCGAGATAAACAAACCAACAGCGACGCAATGAATTCTGCGAGTTCAAACACAGCGAGCGACGCAAGTCTCGTCGGAGCCTGATTGCATTCAGCAACAACTTCCCGTATTTTACAACGCACACGACGCGACCACGGAGTCGGCCAATAATGTTTCAACCTGTCGGGGAGAGAATGCACAGAGTCGACGTGCACAGCAGATAGTGTACCTAGGTGTAGGTAGGGCGGAGGAGCGAATCACAGAGATGAGAGGCATGAGTATTCTGACAAAGACGATTAGCAAACTACTGGCGCTTAACGCGGAAATGGAACACGTGACCACAGCTGCGTATCCGAGCCATGACGTATTGTAGGTCTAATACAGTGATGTCGGAGGCGCTCAAGTTTGTGTAGCCGGTCCTCAGGAAGGCCAGGGCGTCTGGCGTCTGCGGCGTGTAAGATAGGAAGAAGTAGCGACTGCACGTTTGGTAGCAGAGGGTGAGAAGTTACGTAGCCGTCGAAACTGAACTAACAGATGCAAAAAAATAGTGCTGCTTGTTAATGCAGAAACCCCAGTTCAAGGTGCGATCAAACATACTCAACCATTTATTGCAGCACATGTACCGCAGGACGTGACAAGACAACAACACACAACATAACAACAAGGACAAAACTCCAACATTTCTAACAGACTGACGGAATTGCGATTCCAAAGAAAATTACACTAGGAGTAGTTTAGCCCAGTCGATTCTAGATACCGTACGAGGGCTACCTATGACTCATGTGATATCATTGGCTTTCAAACCAAAGAACTCTATTCTATGATGCTGCGCACGTCCGCATTATGTCCAGAGTGTCGGCATCAAAGCATTACTGCAGTCAAACGCGTCGGAGCAGTAAGCTTCTGCTTCCGAACACGTGACCGTTCTTTCTGATCGTGATCAGAGTACACATAGTGCTGTGGCATGCGCTGTGGTCCGCTGTGCCTGCCGAGCGAGTCGGCGCGGGCGCCAGGGCCGCGCACCCAACGGCCGGGCTCCTCCTGCGACACCCACCTGCTGAGCGAGTGGGAGAGCGCGCGGCGCGCAGGTGGCGGCGGGCGGCGCGCGCTCAGCAGCGCCAGCAGCGCGGCGGCGGGCTGCAAGGCGGCCACCAGCACCAGGGCCGCGCACCCCACATACAGGTTTCGCGGCGCATCCGCCTCTGCCTCCTGAATCAAATTATTTGAATTTCTCAAATTTCCCGGCCGATGTGGGCTCGGGGCATTATAGGTGAAAACTTTTTAGGCTTTTGAATGTTAACTTATCTCCTATTTATTTTCAAAGTTAGCAGCTGTTTGTTTTCCATGTAAAATAAAATAAAATAAATCCTTGTATAAGGAAGAAGGAATGAATGCCGTTCATACTGATATCTGCGGGCGTCGTGTGCTCCCTCACGACCTACTTCGGAGTCGGAGTTACGTTGCGGCCTCGAGGGCGTCATCCAGTAGCGCGGACGGCGGCAGCGGAACGTCCCGTCACCTGTATGAGCTCCTGTATCTTGCCCGGCAGCGGGTGCCAGCGCGCGAGGAACTGCAGCAGCGGCTGCAGGTGCTCGCGCACCTCCAGCAGCTCGGCCACCTGCGCGGCCTGCGCCCCCGCCAGCCACGCGACCACGCGGCGCGCCGTCCACACCGCCCAGGCCACCTGTCCGCACACCAGCGCCGCCATCACCGCCGCGTGCTGCACACGAAATCTAAGTGTAGGTACGATCGCATCAACAGCCTGAACCGAACCGCCGCCGCGCCGACAGACGTCTTCTAATGAAAACGAGTCAACAACAAAAGCATCAGTAGATACTTATTAAAACATCTAGGCTTAGTGGCTTAGCACGTGCGCTGCTGGAGCCCAGGTGGAGCCAGATGATGGGAAGCGGGATGATGGCGAGCGCACCGTGTAGAGCAGAGCGCGGCGCGGCGCGGCGGCGCGCGCGGGCAGCGCCAGCGCGAGCGCGGCGAGGTGCGCCAGCGCCAGCAGCGCGCAGCCGGCGGCGGTGAGCACGGCGGCCGCGGCGCGGTACTCGGCGGGGAACAGCTCGCGGAGCGCGATGTACGTGCTGGGGTCCCACTTGAGCCGCGCCGCCGTCGCCAGCCCGGCGCCGCTCACCATCTGCAGACAGATTTAATGCATACTTTATGGAACCTACTGTTCGTGTTATGTCACAGGCCTCGCCAGCTACTGACGGTGGAGGGTAGGTGGTAGTAGTGTCATGTTGCGACAGCTGCAGGCAAGTGTGCTTGACCATGGTATTTTACGAGATAGATGGGTATACAGAGACGAATGTAAGTAGGTACGTGCCTACCTACTACCTACATACGAGCGAGTAGCTACCGACTCAACTTACTTACTCGTATAACTAACTTTTGAGTCGGTCGGTTTTTTGTAAGTCACTTTTTAGGCTTTTGAATGTTAATTTATCTTCTATTTATTTATAAAGTTAGCAGCTGTTTGTTTTCCATGTAGAATAAATAAATAAAATAATTATCTTGATCTATCTTCTTAATTTCATTCCAGTATCTAGATACAGTAACCACTTATATCGAGTTGTGCTCGACACAAACTGTAAGCTCCGACAGCGTCGGGCGCCGGGCGCCGGGCGCCGGGCGCCGGGCGCCGGGCGCCGAGCGCCTCACGCGCGTCGGGCGCCTCACGCGCCGCGAGTCGGACGCGACTGCCCCCTCTTGTTTGCAAATCGACAATTCTGGAATGTTTTTATTATACACACAGATACATACGTAGATACTAAGATCAGGCCGGGTACTGTAGAAATAAATAAACTTCCCGAGTGTGAAATATCCACTTTGTTTTTTTTCTATATTAAATTGATAAAATTTTATTCGCTATCAATTGGAGTGAATCATCCTATTGTACCCAGGGTACATTTTCAGTGATGTGTCATATTATTAGACTATAAGTGTATCTACCTAGTATTACCTCATTTAAGGTGGTTCGATTTCCAAACAAACAATTTTTTCCATTTAGAGACAAATGGAGCATAATTTTACAGTGAAATCACAGCTACTGGCATTTAATATGGTCTTTACTTGCGGTAAATCACAAATGATCCCCGAGAGCATGTCGCAGCTTCCGTATAGGTTTCTGTACAAGAATTGTTAATTGACTCGCGGCTCGCGGGCCGCGGCCCGGTCGGGAGACGCGGGTCAACAAGACAGGCTCGGTAGGCCGCCACCGCCGGGTTCCGGGCTCCGGGTTCCAGGGTTCCGTGAAGTAGTCGTAGTTATTTAGTTCGCGCCACATCTGCGAGGCGCCCCCGCCCCCGCCGCGTGCTGTTACTTTTGTTATTGTAATAAAGTTAAGTTGAGGATGGGTCAGTGAGTACTTTTCCTTAGAAATTGAAGTGAGTAATATTTCTCGAGCTCGTAACGCTCTTCCTGCACGGGGCGGTGGCGGGGCGCGCGGGGGGCGGGGGTGCAGGGGCGCGAGGGTCTTACGGCGAGCAGCAGGCTGGCGTGCAGCAGCAGCGCGGGCGCCAGGCGCGCGCAGCACGACATGACGCGCGACTCGGAGCGGCGCGACACGGAGCAGCACGCTGGGGCCGCGAGGGACGCGACACTGCCGCGCCGCAGCTCCCTATCTTATCCGCCCGCGCGTTATCAGATAGCGCACCTGCGGCCCGCGACCCACTCGCGCCGCGGCACGTCACGACTTGCGAAACAGCTCACTCGACTTCACTTCTCTGCGCCGGCTGCAGCTCCCGCGCCCGCCCCGCTCGACTCCACCGTTGCAGACGGAGAGCGCTGCGTGCGCAAACACGAGCAGAGTGCGGAGCCCGGGAGTGCGCCGCATATAATATATCTATTTCCGCTTCGTGCGACCTGATTCAGCGGCAGGTAATCTGCGGGCGCGTTATCAGCAGATACCGCGCCGGTGACGCACGGTTCACACACGCGCCGAGTTCCGGCCGCGGGTACCCTGCACACTACCCCGGACACGAGCCGCCCTCGGCTGCTGCTTCGGGAAAGCGACGTTTAAAAAAACACAGTGTTCGTAGAAAAATATATTTTTATTGATTAACTTCGTGTGATACATTTTAAAACTAAACTTTCATCTAAAAGTAGAGTAACAACAGTACGCACTGGCAGTGGCGCGCGCACGCTACGAGCGGGCGGACGCACGCGCCGCAGCGGGCCGCAGCGCGTGCGTCGCGCCGTGTGCGTGTCGCAGCTTATTGTCTAGAGAACGAGAGTCGATCCGGCAGCCGCCGGGGGGTAATGACACCGGTACCGCCAATAACGTCGCGTCACTCGCTGTTTCCCCGTCTCACAGTCTCGCGCGTATTACTGGGTATACACTATACACACATTTTCTAATTTGCAAGAAGACAGCGACGACAGTTTTAAATAGCAGCTATGTCGGTGCGGGCCCGGCGCGCGGCGGCCCGGCGGCCCGGTGGCCCGGCGACCCGGCGGCCCGGCTTTCTCTCAGTATTACCTTACAGACTATCGCGTACGAGTCGGCGCCGAGCGCAGCGCACGCATCGGATTAGTTTACCCGACGACTAGTGGTAGAAGGAGGGAGGCTGCGGTGCGCACGACGCGACAGGTATGCGTTTACCGTTTTAACCCTTACAATATTTGGCACCGAGACTTCCGGCGGAAGTCGCCTCGAGCGGCGGGACGCAGCACCGCGCCCTCCGCGCCCGCCCCCCGCAGTATACACTACACTCGTCTTACATCTAAATAGGTAGAGATATATCACTCGTAGCTTACGACGCTAAACTATATGGCAGGCGGGGCCGAGCGCCGGCGTGGGGCGCGGGGCGCGGGGCTCCGATTACTTTCACGTATCCGGTCTCCTCAACGTCCACCAGGTACTACTTTGTAGGAAATAGGAGCGACGCTAGATCTCGCCACTGGATGGCGCCGCCCGCCTCGTTGCGGTCGAACGCGTGGACCGAGCACGCGGCGCTACAGGTCCGTGCGCAGGATGAGCAGCGCGGCGGCGGGCGCGGAGGGCGCGGAGGGCGCGGCGGGCGCGGCGCGCGCGCGCAGCTGCGCCTGCACGGCGTCCCACGCCGCGTCCCGCGCCGCCGCCGCGCCGCCGCCGCGCCGCCGGCCCGCGCGCGCCCGCCGCCGCGACGCACCGCCGCCGCGCCGCCGCGCCGGGGGCGAGCCGCCCTCCGCCGCACTCTCCTCCTGAAACACCAATGCGATCGTTGAAGAGGAGCGCCACCTGACCTCCCCGCGCCGCCCCTATCACTAGTGACTTAGACCGTATTATGGCTTCCGGATCTAAGGTTCTGGCTAGGGGAGGCCTAAGCTCTAAGCATCCCTGTTGGTGACGTCATGACGCGGCCCTAGCTACGTACACGGTAGCAGACCATATCAGCGCGCGCTCAGTAGCGATTAGTCTAGCCAAGCGCCCCAAGGTTTGACTGTAGGTCATTACAGCGCTAATTGTACTCCATCAACTCCTGATATACTTTAATGCAGAATTGCGTAAAGGAGATAGATAGATAGATGCGGCTGTCTCGCTCCTACTAGCGGGTAGAGACGCATGTGTGCGTGCCCCGTCTCATCACTCGAACCGTGGATGTGTTGCTGGCGGAATGCTAAATACTACAGCTTACGTAGCAAGACATTTATGAACACTCCTCTCCAACCTCATTGTTTCTTTCATTTATAATTATTATTTTATTTTATTTTTATTTTACATGGAAAACAAACAGCTGCTAACTTAATAAATAAATAGAAGATAAATTAACATACAAAAGCCTTAAAAGTTTTCACTTATGTTAAATAAGTAATCTAAGTTAAAGTGCCCCGAGCGCACACCGGCCGGGGACTGATGCAACAATTATAATATATACAATAAATACAATTTCAAAATTTAGACAAAATAATAATAAACTAAAAACAAATAAATAAATAGCTTGACTCTAGGTACGTGCGAGCCTCATACAAGTTTTACAGTTTTCTTACACAACTTTTTCTTTTTGGATTTTTTTGCGATCAAATTTTTAGTATTGTCGTATTAACCTTTAGTGTGTTCAAAAAATTGCCTTGAAATAGCATTCTTAAAAGTGTTTTGCCTCATCACAAACAAATCGACGTCCTTTGAGTAGTTATAATTAAAATTAAGCAATGTACGAATTAAAAATGAGTTTTTACGATAGTTAGTTTCGTAGCGCGGAGTATACAGCTGGAGGCCGGGCCGCCGCCGCCGCGCCGTGGAGAAGGAGAATGTTGCTGTATTTTTCATAACATGGGTTCCAGACTTGAGAGGCATACTCGAGTTGACTTCGAACTAATGAGCAATAGAGTATCTTTAATGTCTTAATCAGTTTCAAGTCTCTGGTTATTCGGAGAATAAAGCCGAGGGTTTTCATGGCTTTGTTAGAGATAAATTCAATATGTTTATCGAAGAGTAGTTTCGTGTCTAATGTCACTCCTAGATCGAGCACCGAGTCCGCTCTGGTCAGAGGTTGGCTATTAATCTCGTAACTATAAGTGAAGCTGCGAGCGGATCTGCTAAACGTGATGCAGCAACATTTAGACATGTTCAGGTCGAGCTGGTTTGATGCACAATAGTGGTGGAGATTGACTAGATCTGCCTGCAGTAGATCAAAATCATTCATTTTAAGTTTAATGAGAGCCTACGCGCTCGATAAACACCTCATTTTGTAATTGTTTTATGTGCTACTAGTAGTAATTGTACATATATAAATATATATTTACTGACAAATAAAGATATTTTAAAATTGAAAAATTGTTACCTGCTAGAAAATCTTGTCGAGGATGGTGTACATGCGCAGGTTGGCGTTCTTGCGCCAGGCGGGCGGCTCGCGGTCCGGCTGCGAGGCGTCGCTGTCGTCGTCGCAGGGCTCCTTGTCCGCCAGCGCGAGCGCCTCCGCGGGCCGGCGCGCCAGGCGCCGCGCCAGCACGAACGCCGCCACCTGCAACCGAGCCGGGCGGGTTGCAGCGGCTGCCTCTGGGCCGCCGCACGCGCGTCGTTACAGCGGCACGATGCGCGGCGCCGGGGAGCGCGGCTGGGCATCCGCGAGTCTCGCGCACCGACCTGCAGGATCAACCCGACGACCCCGAACACGATGATGACGTACACGTTGTTGGGCGCCTCGCGCTCCACCTCCTGCGGGAAACAGCACGCGTTAGCCTCCCGCCGTGTCCCGCGTGACTCGGCGACCTCGGACGAGTCGCGGGAGATCGCGGCGGAGCGCACCTGGATGATGTCGAGCAGCGGGCGCGCGACGTCGCGGTAGCGCTCGACGGCCAGCAGCGCGGGCTTGAGGTCGTGCAGCAGGTCGAGGCCGCGGCGCGCCAGCTCGGCGCGAGGCGAGTCGCGCCACCAGGCCGCCAGCGAGGCCGCCATCCAGGCCGCGTAGGCCAGCTCGCTGAGCGCCAGGCAAGCCACGCCGGCCGCGTAGGCCAGCAGGCCGCGGCGCGCGCCCGCCGCCGCCAGGTACACCAGCGCCAGCAGCCAGGCGCCCGCGGCCGCCGTGTACGCGCACGACACGCGGTACTGCGCCGCGCACAGGAAGCGGAACCACGCGTACGTGGAGGGGTCCCACGCCAGCCGCGCGCCCGTCGCCAGCAGCGCGCCGCTGTACACCTGCGCACGGAGCCGCTCGTTCATCACTCGTGCACCCCACTTGCGAACGAGCGGTGAGCCACCGGGCAAATACTCTCTGTATGATCTTGTCGAGATATAAAACTCCCTCGTACATCGTTTTGTGGGAAGGAGCCTGCGGCAAAGCGAGGAGCAACGCGCGCGCGCGGGCACTGCTCCGGCAGGCGCGACCAGTGCCCGCGCCTCGGGTCTATTCGTTCCATACTTACTTCTCGCTAAGAAGCGCCACAGAGAGCGTCTATATCACAAACAACTCTTACCAAATAAATAATTTTAATTACAAACTACGTTCGCTGAACACGTAACATTTATAGTATTTTTTACTTTTGTCTACTATGCTCTGCGTGTATTAGACGCGGGTGCGTAGGTGTACAGCCACGCCTTCCCGTTTATTTTTATTTTCGATGGAGGTTCACAAAACTGAACATTTACAAAAAACTGCGTTACAATCACGAGATCAGAAGGCAGCCATTGTTCCTGCGCCCTGAAATATCTAATGACTGAAAACCACATCAAAACTCGTCGCGTGGTTTAGGAGTGTCGTAAGTAAGCGGACAGACGCGCGCGACTCCGCTTCATGCTATGCGGAGGTCACTGGGGACAGAGACGTCCGGCGAAACATGTTTCAAGCTCGCATCACTCCCGAGAGCAGGCAGGAGCCCTAAGGTACCGGTTGCTTCATAGTTCATATGTTGTACTCGGCTAATAAGTGGTAGCAGCGCCCTCTGCCGTAGATTACTTAAGCAGTTCGTATAGGAGCACTTGATGTAAGCATTCCTCGTGTTGGAGGCCGACGGTGCCGGTGCCGGTGCCGGTGCCGGTGCCGGCGCCGGCCGGTGACGTGCTAGACGATTTTAAAAAGAACAAGTTGTTAATTTATATAATTTGTCGCCTACCACGCGCGCCCCGCGGCGTCGCCGTCGGCTCGTGCAGTTTCCGAATAGATTTGTATCAGGTTTCTGTTATCGCCGGTACTCGCGTCGCGGAGGACGGGCGACACGGATACCTACCGTTCAAAGAATTTGTAATGGCAAGATAAACAAACAAAGAGTTTCTGTTTTCTGATATCGGCGATCGATGCATCAGAAGTACGGAACGCGGCGAGCGGAGCGGCGCGCCGGCCCCGGCCCCGACCCCGGCCCACAGGGGGCTCCGTGTTCGCAGGAAGATATGCTATCTGCGGCCGCGGCCGCCGGGGGAGCCGGAGCGGCGGCGGCAGCGGCTCTCGCATATTCATTTGCGAAAATTACGTACCTACTACGTTAACGATGTTCGAATATATATATATATATATATCTATATTATGTGTCTTCTATTTATTTTCAAAGTTAGCAGCTGTTTGTTTTCCATGTCACATAAAAGAAATAGAGAAAGGCAGTTTTCATTCGCCGCCGCTGGGGGCGCTGCCCCGCGTTTCGCCGACGCGGTCCGCGAGGCTCGCGAGCTGCAGCGCTCGCAGCGTCAGTAGCGGTGTACACTGTACACTGTACACTGTACACTGCGACTGTAGGCTGTACAAATACTTACTTTACGACGACATACTCGCATCTTTACAGCTTTATTACGAGAGAGAAGGCGATGCTGGTCCTCATCACAGTAAGACCAGATCAGCCGTGCGGCCGTGCAGCCGTGCGGCCGTGCAGCCGTGCGGCCGTGCCAGGTGACAAGCAGACGAGTGACAGAGTTGCAAACGTTTTTATAATATAATAGTTGTAAGTAGTTGTGACGTGATTTTATCGTTTAGTCAATTCGTAGAAGTGATGCTTCCTACGCAGGCATTCATAATAACTGGTACAACACGCAGCCTCGCCAGGAATGCGGTCGGCGAGGCACGTGTCCGCCGCCGCCGCCGCCGAGACACGTTAGTGACGGTGAAGGTGAAGGCGCCGCGCAGCAGCGCGGATCCCCGGAGCGCCTGCTCCCGCTAGTGTGCCTTGTTTTGTAATTCCAGTTCACCCGCGCTCGCAACTACCGCGCGCGACACGTACAGCCTCCGCGCCGGGAGGCGGGGGCGGCGCGGCTATGCTTTTTATTACAAACTAGCGGCCCGTCCCGGCTTCGCACGGGTTGGCATTTATTTTTTAATTAAATTCTAGTAATAAATATAGCCTATGTGTAGGAGAAGATGTAGGCATTCAAACGGTGAAAGAATTTTGAAATCGGTCCAAAAGTTTTTCATATTTCATACTTAAGTATATGGGTTTTTTTAATGGTTGACAGGCTAGTTGTTTGACGACAGCTCACCTGATGTTAAGTGAAGGTGTGGTCGAAGATGGTAAAGCACTTCTAGCCTGTAACGGAACTGGCTCTCGAGTGAAGCTGCCGGAACACACCGTTAGATGCTTGGTGGCAGATTTTCAATTTGAGGGTGGTAACCACCAATAGCCAGCCGAGTACTAGAGAGCACTCTCTAGTACTCGGCTGGCGTACCGTCACGCTATGGTTTCCTCACGATCCTCCTTCACCGACAGCTCAAGGTCATTGGGGGTTGAACCCACGCCCTTCGGCATGCGAACCGACCGCGCTAACCACTGAGCTATCATCCGCTACAAAATGGGTACAGTGGATATTCAAAAAATTGCAGAGACATGCAATCCTAACGCAGATAAACAAAAAGGACAAAAATACATATTTTTTTTAAATATTACTAGCAGACCGTCCCGGCGTCGCACGCGTGAACAATACTCGACCAACAATGTAGCCCACGTCACTCAGTGGTCTTGTACCATTCTACTGATGAAACAATTATTCAGATCGGCCGCTAGTTTCCGAGTCTATTCAATACAAACAAACAAGAAAACAAAATTTAGTCTTTATGTGTAGAATATGATTTGATTATTAATTAACTTGTTAGGCCTTTGAATGTTCATTTATCTTCTATTTATTTATAAAGTGTTTGTTTTCCATGTAAAATAAAATAAAATAATGTAGATGGCCGAGCCGCGCGGCTGGGCGGCTGGGCGGCTGGGCGGCTGGCGGCTGGGCGGCTGCCTGGCTTATACACGTGCCCACTGACCCCTTCCCGAGCCCCTTCGCCGCGCAGTTTATCTTCCACAATACTTGTAGATGTAGTCGTATCCTTTAATACAGCAGTACTTTCTTTTATTCTCTCATCAATAGTTTTTGCCATAAAATGTCTTGCAGTGTAAGACATATTTTTTACCGGCACTCGGCCGATCCGCCGGGATCTTCGCCGTCGAGGTTGCAGCACACGCCGCATCCGTCGCTCGGGACGGCGCGGGCGCGGCGTCACGGCCGCCCTCGGCTCGTGTTAACAGAGTTGTCAAATTCCTCGGCGGTTGCGCAAGTCGGCTTCAGCGCGCGGTTGCAAGACGTGTGTGGCGATCCTCTTAGCGAGCGCGCGCGAACTCCGCGCTCCGCACGCGCGCACGCGCGCACCCGCGCGGCCCCGCGCGGCCTCCGAGGCAGCCTCGCGCGGTGACGCGAGCGGACAAGTTTCTCGTTGCATTTACATATTTACTTTGTTACGCGCGCTACAGCAATACGCCATTAGGCGCGTGATGTTTTCATGTGTCATTACCTACTTACCCAACTCGAATGACATTCTGCGAAAACGCGGCGGCGCCCACGGGCTCGGCTACTGACAGAGACATGCCAGAGGCGTCGCAGGAGCGCGCAGAGCGAGCGGCCTCTCGAGCGCCGGGCTCGACTCGCAGTAATCCGGCCGAAACACCGCGATAAGCCGCGCGCGGCAGGGCTTCCGAGCGAGCGACCCGACTCGCGTCACTACCGACAAGCGCACCGAAATACAATCCATAGCTGCGAGATGACGACGCCTATTAAACTGAATTGGTCCGAAGAGAGCGATCGATCGTCTCCGCCGGCTCCGGTCGCACGGCGCGCCGGGACTCGGCCCGGAACCGGAGCCCGCCTGCCCGCCTGCCCGCGGAGCGCCGCACGTGCCGCCCGTCCGCTCCGCGACAGAATCACAGGAGATAATTGATCAACAAAGCGGCGCTCGTTAGAGAGCGCGGGATGCGTCACGCGAGTGCCGGCGCGGGATGCGTCACGCGGGCTCCGTTCCCCGTCTCACGAGTCTCCCGCCCGCGGAGCTCGAGCGTCGTGGGGTTCAAGGTTTCCTCTGCGACACTGTGGGCGCAGCCGAGCTGTCGGCGCGCGCGCGCGCGGGACACAAGTCACAGTGAGGCTGCTGGCTGCTGCGATCGACTTCTTCTAGAACTATGTTATACACATACATGACACTAAAATATGAAAAGACAATTTTTATTTTGAGACATCTCACAATTATGTACAGTTAACATTAGTATGGATACTCCCGGAACCGCGGGGCGTAGCTAGCTGTCAACAGACGTACGTCATGTTGCATATTGCCTCCGATGTGCCAAGCCGAACATGCAAACGAGAGTCGACAATACAAGTAACAACGGGCGTCGGAGGTCAGCGCGGCGCGGCGCGGCGCGGCGCGGCGCGCGGCGCGGCGAGTGTCCGCTAATAAAGTTTTTGTGGGCGAGGGGTTTTTACACGCGCTCGCACACAAAAACTGCGATCGCGAGTTCCACCTTCCCCGAACCGCATCGATCGGGTATTAGCTCGGCGCGGCTCGTGAGCCTGCGACCTGCTACCTGCTACCAACTACCTGGCTCGCACTGGCTGACAGGAGCCCGGGGCCCGGGGCCCGGGCGGAGTCGCGTGGGCGCCGCGTCAGTCGCTGTCCAGGCGACCCTGATCCCTGACCTCCTGACCCGCACACCGATCACCTCCGGAATATCGAGTACTTGCCTACTTTTGTACCGCGGTTGTACACTCCCGTGCACCGAACGGCGACTACACTCGCAGCTCATCGCTATACGTACATGTACATATCGATGTAGTCGTAAGTACCTAAACTAATACATTTCATTGTTCAGAACGTATCCAAAGTTCAATGAGATCGCTGCAGTGACGTCGAGCCGCGCCCGCGCCCGCGCCGCCGCGCCGCCGCCGTCTGGACACGCGGTCGCGGGTGCGAGCGTCTCGGAGCACGCGAGAGAGCGCACACGCGGGCCCGGCCCGGGAGGTACGCCGGCGCCGGCGCGGCGTCGATACATTGAGCTTATCGCATGATACTACTCAAATGACCGAATAGTTCAGAGATCAGGCACACTCAGATAGTACTGCGGCCGTGGCGGCCCACCGAGCCAGGCCCGGTCCCACGGCGGCCCACCGGGCCAGGCCCGGTCCCGCGGCGGCCCACCGAGCCAGGCCCGGTCCCGCGGCGGCCCACCGGGCCAGGTCCGGTCCCGGTCGGCGGCAACACGTCACAGCTATTTATTTTTCTGCATTCGATACTATATTCAAGATCTGTAGAGGTTGTTTTACTTCTTTCAAAGGATGTATGATAACGGCCGTGACGTCGGTGTCATGCGCACGTTTTGTTTGTTATTTTCCTTCGTTAGTTTCAAGTAATTATGGCTAATGAATAATGGCCGAAGTAATCATTAGTCACGGAAAACATGCCTGCTGGCAGGAAATTCCCTCGGATGGGTACAGTGCGAGCGGGTCGGGTGGCCACTGACCAGTGACCATTCCGCGAGCACAGATGGAACGTGGTCAGCGGCGCAGCGGGCGGTGCAGTGGAGGTCGAGTGCGCGCACAGCGCAGCCTCCCGGCCTCACGCGCCAGCGCCATCTAATATTTACACTTACGTAGGTACGGAAACGATTAAAGTCAATACGCAATAGTTTTCCTTCAACCGACTCAGTCAGCGCCGAAATACACAGCAATGGGGAATATTTACTTTATAAATTGATTGTTTCAAGCGTTACTTTGCGGAACTTCATTTTGAGTAGGTACCTAGGTATCTATACTATTATGAAGAGGAAACATTTGATTGTTTGTTTGTATTGAATCGGCTCCGAAACTACTGGACCGATTTCAAAAATTCTTTCACCGTTGGAAAGCTACTCTATTCCCGGGTGACATAGGCTACTTTTTATCCCTGTATTCCCAAAGGAACGGGAAGCACGCGGGTGAAACCGCGAGGCGTCCGCTAGTGTAGTATGTAGGTGGTTACTGCAGCGAGCAGAGGATAGGTTTATAGACTTGTGGTTATTTTTAATACTTAGTTAGTGGTTAGCATAAACATGATTTCAGTTTATATCAAATTTAAGATATTAAGTAATGTTTCGGGCAAGATATTTTTTTTAATTGTCAAGTTAATTAAATTTTAATTAAAATCCTCATAACTGTTGTAACCGAAACGACTTAAGGTGGTTCGATTTCCATACAAATCAATTTTAGCCATTTATGGACAAACGGAGCATAATTTTACATTGAAATCACAGCTACAGGCATTTATTTTGGTCTTTATTTGCGGTAAATCACAATTGCTTGAATAAAACAGCAGATTATTAGCATAAAATCAAATTTATGAATATATTTATGAATATAATAATATGAATGTATGATTTTTTAATAAAACATTTCATTCAAGCAATTGTGATTTACCGCAAATAAAGACCAAAGTAAATGCCAGTAGCTGTGATTTCGCTGTAAAATTATGCTCCATTTGGCGCCGGCACTGTTCCTGCCGAACCCTGCCCCCGGCAGTACCGGCACTGTTCGTGTCCCCGGCAGTACCGGCACTGTTCCTGCCCCCGGCAGTCCCGGCACTGCCCCTGCTCCTGCACGCGCGGTGCATTCATTCTACAGGCGTTGTGTTTTAGTAACACCTAGTGACATCATCGTCTGATTCTAATGTTCTATGTTCCGTTCCTATATCAGTTCTATTCCTGCTTAGGCGTGCTCTACCATCTTCAGCACATCGTCACTGAACATCAGGTGAGCTGTGCTCGAATACCCAGCTTGTAAACCGTTCGAAAATAAATCTAATGTTAAAAAACAGGTAAAAAGTTACCTGGAGGTACCTATTCTAATGATTCTTTCAAAAAATACTGTAAGTTTGAGCCAAATTTGCCGCCCTAGGCTCCAGCAGTCCAGCCTACTCAGCCTTCTGGTGACTCCCTCACTGATTAACAGTCATTAGTCCGGCAGCGCTGCACACACATCCAACTGGAGGAGTTACAATTATACTCATTTCCTTGTAATTTTAATTGAATACGTTTGACGTAACACTAAGTTTGCCCGCGATTCCGACGCTTCGGAGAAGTCGGATCGACCACGAACGGAGGACGAGCGCAGGAGATCTTTTGTTTATATTTTGTTCGGACCTCGCGCGAGCGGCGCGGCACACAGCAGTGTCGCGTGCCGCGCGCGTCGTGTTTACTCTCGTCGACAGCTCGACAGCAGCACGCAGCGCGCACGCGACGGGAACGAACCGATCCTCAGAACACGAGTGGTTTCATATGAAAACATCCCTTTACATAACGAAACATGTAGTAAATAAGGGTAGTCGTGGAGTCGCGAGCGGTACTCACTGCGAAGGCGACGTTGATGAACAGGAATATCTTGCGAGCGGTGCAGAGCCCCCCGGGGGCGGTGCAGCCGGCCATGGCGGCTGGCGCGCGGTCTCAGGCGCGATGCGAGCGGCGGCCGAAACGTACACACGCGGGCTCGCCTCGTAAGGCACTGCCGACCGTGCTCCCCTGCCCCGCACCCGCGTCCCGCGTCTCGCGCCGCCCGCCGCCCGCCACCCGCCACCCTGCGCAAAGCTCCCAGAGACCCCACACTGCTAACTAATCTGTGGCACCTGCAGGTGCACGCTCGGCGGCGCGCGGCGGCGGCGCGGCGGCGGCTGTGCTCGATGCTCGATGCTCGATATGAAAGCTCACTTTGAAGCTAAACTGTTTTGGTAAATTGTATACATAAACAGGGTTACGCTAAAACACAATTGTATCTACCTATACCTACTAAATTAAAAGCATTGCGTGTACCTACTAGGCGTGTATAATTGTAATGTATAATTGTAACAGGGATTTGGCGTCTGTATCATAGTATTTGGTCGACGGAACTTCGCTCGGTGTATATAAAATAACGGGTTTCTAATAAAAGTCGGAAAACACGTTTTTCTAGAGATGAGACGGAGCTAGATCGATTTATGGTCTTAAAACTGGAATCGATTCCAGTCGTTCGGTAGCACGTGTCTGCTGGCCCTCGTCCGAGTAGCTACCTCAGGATTACCTACTCTGTGAGGTCAGTTTCTGGTCATGTCTTCCCTCTGTCTGGATCGCGAATAACGAGGAAACAAAGGTTTGTCGCTCGCGGCGGTACGTAGTAGGCACCTAACCGACATGAGTCACGGTCGACATGGGTAATGCACGAATTGAGTAAGACAATGTTTTGTAGCGAATCGAATACCTATACTTAGAAAGAAATAAGCACCCGTGCCTGCGTCGCAGTCGCAGGGCCCAATAATATCTAGACGTAGGTACCTAGGCACTTATACGAAGCGGTCGGAGCCTATAGTTCGGGGCGAACAGGAATCGAAGCGTACTACCGAGGTAGCAACGAGATACCAATTTGAAAAAATGTTTTGTTGTTCCTGTTAGGTACGTTGGTATAATGCTGACACCACAGACTACCAGAGTACATGGCCACCTCCAGATCTCGAAAGACGGAAGACCAAAACTATAAATCTATTTCCTTTCCTATGAATCGACTGTCCGGAGGAGCCGCCGCGCGCGTCTTGCCCTCGAGTGATCTCGCGTCGGCCGCTTGATTGACATCAATGGACGGAATTGGCCGCTAAGGCCGCCGCTCCTGCGCGAGCGAGCGATGCCGTAACTATGCCACTGAACTGTCAGCACATTCCTACACTAGTCCGTGGTCGGGCGGATGCGGCGGCCGCGGCCTTCGCGAGCAGACAGCGATGCTCCGGGCGGACAACTAACTAAGCAGACCTGTGTGCCACATGCCTGCACATCTTCAATAAAAAATGTATACAAATGGCACAACGTCTGCGGAGCAGCGACACGGCGATGTCGCCGCAGCGCCCGCGCCGGCTCGGCGAGGGCTTCCAGCTTGCACCGAGTAGGTACGGCAGTAGGAAGCGCGGCGTCTGCGCGCGCAGTGGAGAGCGGCCGCCGCGCTGCCATTACTAGCTCTTCTGCAACCAATCAACGACAATTAGTCTGTCGCCGCCGCGCGGCCGCTCCTCGAGTCGCGCGCGTCGTCCGGCGTGGCCTCATTCCCACCTCCAACCCCGGACTCGGGCACTAGGCACCTACTACACGTGTACCCCGCCTCCACGCTCGTCTCCTGCAGCAGGATACTAGCACCCCACCGAGACGTAGTAGGTATAGGTAGGTAGGAGATCTCGACTCAATAACTACATAGGTTAACCTACCTACCTACTACATGCCACTTATTTTTCGCAAACTTCTAAGCTGCGGTCTCAGACTCGGTGCGATGCCGAGATCATTTACGAAGAATGCAACAAGTGCACGATGGCGAGTAGGCACTTAGGGCTTTAGGAAGAAACTGACGTAACCATACCATGGTGGTAGGCTATTGTTTCGTAGGTAGGTACTCGGCTGGCTATATAGCTACCACACGAGTTGATAATCTGCCGCCAAGCATCTAACGATATGTTCCGGCCACTTCACTTGAGAGCCAGTTTCATTCCAGGCTAGGTGTTTTTACCATCTTTGACCACACTGGTACACCGTTACACTGGTAACATCAGGTGAGCTGTGGTCGATCACATCATACAAACATGTCAATCATAAAAAAACGACGAAGGCGCGCGCCCGGAGTTTGTTGGACGAGGCAGGCGCTGGCGAGTTGGCGACACGACTATTCTCTCAGTAGGTACAGACTCGATCGATGCTCAAGTTACAAAACTATTTGATGCCGTAAGCGGCCCCCGCGCCCCGCGCCCCGCCCCGCCGGTGAGGACAGGCAAATGCGAATTCGATGCGTTTCTGCGAACGATGCGACGGATTGTTTTCCGCTGACGTCACAGCGCACGCCGCCGCCTCGTAGCTCGGCCAGTGTCGCTGCATGGTTGCAATGCGGTCCGGCTTCTCGTCGCCGCACTAGCGACGATGTTTTACCCGACTCGTCGCCAGCGGCATGCGTTACTCGACAACTAATAATTTCGTTTCGTGAAAATCATCAAATGTATGCTCGCCGCGTCTGTTTGTCGGCCACGTAGTGCTCGCTATGCGACGAGCGTGGCGCCGCGCCGGCCGTGGCCTCTGCTCTGCGGGTCTGCGCTCTGCACTCGGAGTAGGTACGGGGGTACGGGTCAAACTATTCATTTACAATAAGACGCTTCATTAGTATTAATACGTTTATTAGTGCGGAATAATACAAAATGTAAATAAAGTTAGTGAGTAGGTACTCTACTAGGTTTAGTACGTATGTAACACTAGACGCGGGCGGCCCAGCCTAGCCCACGTCGGCACGTCGCCGTCGCCGCGTCGCAGGACTCGCTGGGCCGCGCACGCCGCGGGCGCGGGCGCGCGCGCTCGGAACACACAGCGTAGCGAGAGGCGACAAATGCACATCACCGACGCCAACTAATGTACTAAAACTGGAATAGCTCGTCTACAAGAACTAGGTATAGGTATACTTCATACCCAACTATGACAAAACCAAAAATGTACTAATAGACACGATTGAAGCAGCCGGCAGGCGTTCCACCGCACGTCCACACCGCGCAACCCCGCCGCGTGTGCCCCGACGCGACGCCGCGATGTGATTCTTGACATAATTATGATACCTATAGCTATACCTTATTACTTATTTCTGTAGTCGGGTTACATTTTTTTATTGTTAGATAAACAATAAAAAAAAAATTAACAACAACAACACGAGTAGTGACTACCGCCGCACCGCCGCACCGACGCCGACGTCGACGTCGCTATATTTGGTCGAGTAAAACAAACACAAACACAATACATGCAACTAAATACTACTTATTCTAATTTGTACGCCGCAAAAAACCTTCAAAACATAACATTAACACAGTAAGCATAGAGATTAGAGAGCCGTCCCTCCACCGCCTCCACGACACTCGTACGAGCAGTGCTCGCCCCGCCGCGGTGGAGGTACCTACGAGCACTGCTCGCCCCGCCGGCGGCGGCGCCGCGGTGGAAGGTGATTTACGTACTACAAGTTTGTACTCGGTCACAACATTAAATTAAATAAATTATGAAGATAAATTAACTAAACATCAGTCTTAGCATAAAGTCTACAGAGTGCGGAGTATGGCAACGATCGGATAGCAAACGAATATTCAGTAAGAATCAGTCTCAACGTAAAGTCTATAAATTGTAAACAAGTGGGGGCGGTGGCAGGTGCGCGGGCGACCCGGCGCGCGCGTAGCCCGTCTCCAGGAGGAACGTCACGTGCACTCGGAGTCACAGGGGGCCGCGACGACGCGAGGCGCGCGCAGCCTGCCACCCAACAAAACACGTCACACACACACACATGGCACACAGCAACACACGACAGTACCGAGCCCCGCGACCTTTGCATACAATGCATTACAAAGTGCACGAGTCCTGGGAAGTAACATGGCGCGGGGCGCGGGGCTCTCTCCACTTATATCTAACACACATTTGGTAGGAACTTACAACTACACGCACACTACACCCATCGCTTGCATTCATGTAAATAATTAATTATACAGATTCCAAGTCAGCGGGACCAAGACATTTACCTTTTGTAACTAAATAATCGACACAGAATGTAACAAATCTTCTGCACATTGTTGCCGATAAAGGCAGGAGCGCCCCCGCCTCCGCCCCCACCCCCGCCCCCGCCCTGCCGGGGGCGCTCCGCCGCGCTATTGCAGTCATATGACTTGTAAAATAATCGTGATGTACATTCTACATTTTGTACTGTATCGTAATACTCCAAGAGAAGAGATCCGCCCGCCCGGGGCGCCGCCGCCGCCGCCGCCGCCGCCGCCGCCGGTCCCGGTGCTACAGGTTTACTACCCACATTTGTCCAAGATATCCAAAAAGGTAAACAATCTTTACTGGTCTCGACTAACTTGTAGTATCTGGCATGTATAGAACGATGTCATTAATAACTAATTTAAAAGATAAGGGGGCCGGGGGCCGGGGGCCGGGGGCGGGTTAACGTAAAGGTATTAAACAAAACAGTCGGTGTGGTTAGTAGACTTGGAGCGCGGCCGAGAAGTGGGCGCGCACCACGCAGCTAGTAGTGGCCTCGCTGGCCCCTAGGCCTTGTACGCGTGGTCGGGGTGCGCGCGCAGGCAGAGCGCCAGCGTGAGGAGGAGCGCGAGCGCGTGCGCGGCGAGCAGCGCGGCCGCGGCGGCGAGCGGCGCGCGCGCCGCCGCGGCCAGCGCGTCCAGCACGCGCGGGCCGCAGGGCGCGGCGTGCAGCCCGCGCGGCGCGCCCGACGCGGCCGGCACGCGGCGCGCCGCCTCGCACGCCGCGCCCGCCGCCGCGCAGCACGACTCCGGCACCCAGTAGTGCGCGGCCGGCGCGCGCACCGACAGGTCCAGCGCGCCGCCTGGGGAAGCCTCGAGCCCGCGCGACCACGCGGACGCCTGCCAGACACACCGCCTCGCGTTAGCATCATTTCATTTAGTAAGTTAATTAATACAAGTAATGGAAAGTGATATAATTGAATAATATGTATCGCAGTCCCGACACGAGGAGCCGGCGAGCACCGCGGAGGGCAGAGGGTAGAGGGTAGAGGCCAACCTGCCAGTCGCGCGGGCCGGTGTCGCCGCAGCAGCGCAAGCCGCGCTGGATAGCGTCGAGCGCGGCCGTGCGCGACGGCACCGCGCCGTACTCGTCGCGCACCGCGCGCGCCAGCGCCGCGCGCAGCGCCGTGCGCAGCGAGCCCGCGTGCGCCGCGCCCCACCACGCCGCGCCGCCCTCGCCCACCGCACTAACGACACAAACAATATATAATCAAAAGTTATGGAATTGAGTTATCAACAAAAAATAGCAATGTGGAAATTTTACAACGGTTCCAGAATAAAGCCCTCAAAATGATAACCAATGCACCAATGTTTATCAAGAACAGTGAATTGCATGAGTACACAGAAATAAAAACAATCAAGGAAGAAGTGGAACACAGCCGATCGCAGGATAACGCAGAAAAAAAAAACTGAATTTTGGCAGCCTAGTCCAGCCGCGTATGGGGCACTGTGTGCATGGCCGACACCTGCAAAGGGCGTACCAAAGCGCGAGCAGTGCAAAAGCGGCGGCGAGCAGCGATGCAGAGTGGCGCGCGGCGCCGGCGAGCGCAGCCAGCGCGCCGGCCGCCAGCGCGCCGGCCCAGCCGCACAGCGCGCACAGCCCGGCGCGCCCCGCCGCGCTCTCACTCGCGCGCCCCTCGTACAGCGCCCACGCACACACTCCGCATGCACCCACGCCCACTATCTGAAAAACAAATCGAGTGCAGTTTTGACTTCAATTATTTATTTATAGACAGAAAATTATTGAATTGCAATAAAATATTAATATAATTAGCAAGCAGCACTGATCAACGTTTACACACACACACTATACCAAATGCAGGGCAGAGCTATGACATAAAACCTCATATAGAACTATATATTTCAAATTCTTGAACCCATAATAAAATGTACCTGTAAGCCTGAACTTATGTGCTTATGAAAGTGCATAACCTTGTTTAAGCATCTAAACTTTGTGTAAACTGTCTTTTAAAATAATATATTGAAACTTGTATTTTTATAATTCCTTGTAAAGTTAGGCCTACAGATTAGCCAGCCAAGTCTGCTGATCAAAGCTGTAGCGTACATGTACAGTTGTACATGGGCGTAAGGCTAATAGGGGCAAGTTAATGTTTTTGTTTACACTGCCACAATAAACATACTGTGGGTGGAGCTGAATAGCATGTTCTGGCGGTTTCGAGACAGGACCACACCCGAGAAGGGTAAATGGAGTGATCGAAACTGTTAATAACAAATATCTATTAGAAAATAATTATCGTTAACGAAACATTCGAATATGTTTAGTCTTACAAACTTTTAGTATCTATTTTGCTTTAAGTCAGCGTGAGATTGCCTGTTTCGCAAAATACAGAGAATTAAAATTTGAAACAATGAAAGGATTTGATTGTATCGTACAATAGTTTAATTGCTCTTACCAGAAAAATAATGTTGAAAATTATTAATAAACATTTCATGAGAGAATAGCACTTTGACATGCCCATCTTGTGAGCTATTTATTTGACGTTTCCCAACTTTACAAACCACCCAAAACAATCGCAAGGTAATAACTTATCAAATTGTATTCATTTTAACATTTTCCAATAGATTTTTTAGTTAAAAATATATTTAAATTTGTTAGCATTCAGCTTCTCACAAACAACTTGTACCATTTTTTTTATTCTCCTTTTTTCTTAGCATAGACAAAATTAAGAGAAAGAATGAAACTGATCATTCCCTATTTCTTATAATTGTTATTGAAACGTTTGACACATGATTTTATTAATTTCAGGATACTGAAGGCCTGAAATAAAAATAACATACGTTATTGTATTATTATACTATTATATTATACACTCATAAATTACATTATCTTATTGTTTTTAATGTATGACCTGTGGTAAAATCTATCTTAAATCATCTATGGATATTTCGCAGTCTGTCATAATTGCTACAGATAATATAAAAGCGAACAGCGCACCGAACATTCGGTACTTTTTTTAAAGATTTTTGACAGCGCTTGCAATGTCTCCCACAAAAACATAAATAAATGGCCACCGTTGTTGTTACGTTCTTCCTATTTGCTAGATTTTATGTTTGTAAAATGGACGCTAATTGTAAAGAGAAGCGAAGGTAATTTAATGTGTGGTTACCTAATCGTCAACTTTGCAGGATAAGCAAAATTTTGCATCATTATCCTATAAATCAAATCTGTTTCGGTGACAGGAAATTTCCCGCCACTGCACCGAATGCGACTACCCGTATTAATATTTATTTTATTGTGAGATAGGTATGTCTCTTTCAGTCCGATATTTATTAGCATTAAATTCTAAAATTTCATTTTCAGAGAATGGGGCTTACAACCTCCAAAGATAGTGGGAAGGCACGACCGCTTTAGCATGGACCCGCAGCGGTTCGACGAAATCTTGGCCGAAATAACTACAGGCTACAGCAATATTCGCAGTAGTTTCGAAAATGTTAATATAGCCGAGGTGAGTACAGTGTCTTTTCTTAACCGCGCTTGAGCAATTTCAGCCACCGCAAGCAAGATGCCCTGATTCCCGCCTTTTTTCAGGAAACTGAAAAGGCTTCGAGGCCCATGTCTCGTTCTATAAACAGGACTCTGAAGAAACCATGGGCGAAGTTATATGCCTGCGCTAACAGGCTAACTCCTAATTATTTCTCTCTAGATGTTGAATTAGATCCTGTAGAAAATATTTGAGACTCTACTCTATTTGTAAATAAAAGCAACCCTCCAAAAGTAATGAAGTAATCTCATTTTGGATGTGAACTAACCTGCCACTAGTGATAGCTAACGTTGCAGTAACCTCATTTAGCATATAGCAACATATGATAACAACTAGACATTCCAACAAAATGTCACAATATAGATTTGGAAAGCTCACATCCAGATTCATTTATTTAGTTTTTTTGTAATATTTTAAGTTGATGCAGTTTTTAACTGGGCTATTATAATTGTGGTGAATACTAACAAAATTGATATTTGTGTATGATTGTTTGTTTGTAAAATGCGAAAATTAGGCCTGCGTTAAATGTACTTTGGAATTATCCAGCTCGATTTCACCTGCCCCGTTCTATTACTGGTTGGCCAGACAATCACCAGGATAGAAACCATACAAGGTGGATGTTGTTCAAGTGCCCACTACAAGCTTTGTTTCCACATGGTTTTCTTGAAATGGAAAAGATGTAGAGCTTTAGAAAGTACAATATGGGTATCCCCAAATCCTGAGTATACAGATATGTTCCTTACTATGTTCCATCGAAGATTGCATTGTTGCTTAACATCGGGCAGGAAGTGGTCGGAACACAAAACTATTAGGAATTTAAAAAAGTTGTAGAGCTTATAGTTTCATTTGGAATAGTATGTTGGCAGCACATAAACCATGTAATTATGTATGTATAGTTAATTTAGATCCTCTGTCATAACTCCATCACGGGTTGCTGTGCCCGAGAGATGTATGCATATGTACTGGATGTTCCCGGGTGGCTGGGTGGTATGCGTGTGCTGCATGACCATTCTAATACTCTAACTAGATATTTAATTGTAAACATACTTCAGTGTCACCGCAGAGCTTGGCATTGAAGTATTGTTTAGTTAGTGACACAGGCTTAGTGCAGCATTTAAAGTAGTCCTCGTGCCGAGAGGTTTAGCAATATGCAAATAGATAACTCGGGTCCAAGGCTGCAGTGACGACTCAATATCTGATAGTATGTCTTAAATAGTTTGCAAACTGTGAGACGTTTTGTTCTCAGATAACCATTTCAATTGTAATAGCGCAAACATCAAATATGAGATGGGGATCTAGAATGTTCAAAACATAAGGACTAGCTGCTGCTCACGCCTTCACTCCGTCTTGTGAGCTGTGATTCAAGGAAATTTAAATTTCTAAATAGCTATCATGTATTCATGCAAACTGTTGAGGTTTATTTCCATATCCAGTGTAAGCTGAGCCTCGTGCGCTTTGGGTGCGGCTATACTCTGGAACTCCACCTGTAGTGGACATTACCTTTTTTCTTTTCTTTAGTCTACAACGATTTTTGAAGAAACAAAGACTGAATAACTGAATGTGGTTCAGGCCACAAAACATTGTTTGAGTTGTTTTGCATGCTCCTTGTAGTCGTGTATGGTAATAGATGGTGGCGGGGCAGACCGGGCCAACAGGCCAGACTTGAAATGCTCGTGTGCGGTGTTATGCATATAACTAGACGCCACGTATCGTTCTATAGGAGCTATAAATGATACCAGCTGTTAAATGTTTTCTATAAAATAAGAAACTTTGATTTTGAGGATGATACTCAAAACTGATTATTAAATTTTAAAACATTTAATTTTCATGATTTTTTCCGCGATAAATACATATTAATTATAAATCGATAACAAGATATGTGTACATTTTAACCTTAATGCAGTTTGTACCTCAGGAACATTTACATATATTTTGTACCCATGCACAATACACAACGCAGGGCCCCTACCTAGCACCCGGCACACTACTATTGTAAATGTGAAAGATTGCGAGGACGGCTGCATGTTCGTTACACTTTGACGCAAAAACTACTGAACGGATTTGGATAAAATTTGGCACGCGTGTCGGTTATCGCCTGGATTAACATATCGGATGCTTTTTATGCTGCAAATTGTAAGCCGAACAAAATTTCAGTTAAATTCGATGCGGACAAAGTCGCCGGTAACAGCTCATAACAGCACATAAATGAACCTCACTGAGTGAAAATATAAACCTTAAAGACTCGAACCTCTAGAAGGTTGAACGCTCAACTAAAACTACTGATAGTTTCCCGCGGTAGGACTACTATTGCAGTTAGCATGTACGATGTTAGCACGTCGGTCGTTGGGGGTCCGTAGCGAGTTTAAATCCCGTACGTCATACGTCATTTCCCATGTCTCATCGTTTGAATATTGAACGTTACTTCATATATTTACTTGAGGAATCTTCAACTCGAACAACAGGTTAGCGTCAATATAATGTTTTAATGGCCAACAATATATAAAAAAAAACAAAGAACGGGAACGCGAAAAAATACAATAGAGCGACACAAATCTGTGTCGCTCTATTGTATTTATATTCAAAACTCGTGTTTTTAGATTGTGTAAAATAAATATCGTAGGACATTTCGCAGCGCCATCTCACACCAAGCTAAGCGGAGCTTGTTCGTTTTGGCGCTCGGATGTGATGATATCATGTGTTCGAGCTTAGCCACTACTGCCGTGGCTAGCGCACCTGCTTCCCAACGAGAGCCCGGCTGTACCCGGTCCCGGGACCGCAACTACACGATGCAACAATACTTTTATTCCGAATGAATTACAGACGCACACAACACAAAAACAATACTTGATGGAAACATTAGGTGGCAGGTGGTCTGTAGGTAGGCCTACCTACTGGCGCGGCGGCGGAAAGAATAACAAATCTGTTGCACGCGTGCGACGTGCGTAGCACATGCCAAAGTAATTAAAGTAAGCGTGCGCCGAGCTGAAGTCGTAGGGCCCAGAAGTCGACCCATTTTCCACGCTGCACTACATCTGTCGTACCTACGTTCTGAACGTCCGTGTCGCCATCGAAGTGATAGCCGGTCGAGTATCGCAGCGAGCGCCGGCTGCCCTCGCCGGGTCTGACATGCGGCGGCGCGCGAGTTGCAGATCCTGGAGGAGATGGTGACGGAGTACGCGCGCGCGGCGCTGGAGGCGGAGGCGGCGCCCAAGTTCGCGGAGCTGGCCGTGCTGCTGCACCACTGCGCCGCGCTGTACGGCCGCAAGGTGGACTACCTGTACCAGCACGTGGTGGACGTGTCGGAGACGCTCACGGCGCCCACGCCCGCGCCCGCGCCCGCGCCCGGCGAGCAGCCGCAGACCCCGTGAGTCCGCCCTGTGCTCGCACGCCCGCGTGGAGTCACTTATTCATTTCATTTCGCTGCTCATACTTACACACCGAAGGACACGTCCTCCGTCCTCCGTCCTCCCTCCTCCCTCCTCCCTCCTCGACTCGTTTTCACAAAACTATATTAACAATTAAGATTCTTCCATTATTTTTATTTCGAGCAAAGCTCGCAATCCTTGAAACATTCGTCAGACCGACGTAGCCTGAAATAGCCGCGTGGTGTGCGCCCACACGAACCCGGCTCGCGGTGGCGGCCGGAGTCGCGGCGGCGGCCGGAGTCGCGGCGTGAGCGCGGCCGGGTTCACGAGAATGAGCCGGGGTGTTGCAGGGAGGGCACGCCGGGCGCGCGGCGGCGGCGGCGCGCGTCTGCGGCGGTGGTGGCGGCCGGGTTCGCGCACATAGCCGTGCCGGCGTGCAGCGGCGCGGCGCGCGCGCGCGAGCCCCCGCGCCCGCCGCCCACGCTGCCGCGCATGTACATCGAGCTGGAGCCGCGCGCGCCGGCGCCGCACGACCAGCCGCTGCGCGACGCCGCCGGCGAGCCCGTCGGCCTGCCCGCCGACTACCACGTGTCCTCGCGCCTGCACGACGGGTACGGCACACTGGCTTCCTAGCGTCCTCCGACGCCTCACGGCTCGGAGCCGCAGCTCGGTAACTCTGTAGGAAGCGCCGTCGCTGCAGGGGGCGCTTTCTAACAGCGAAGCGTAAAGCTACAGCAGCTCGAGCACTCGCTGACGTTTCGTAGAGTTTCTTTGTAAGACTTGGTTGTGCATGTCGTGTGTCAGTATTTAACACACTTGTATTGTGACGCGCACAGAAAGTAACGCCATCTAGAATTCATCAACATTTTTTTTTTATGTGTGACAGGCTAGGTTTTTGACCACAACTCACCTGATGGTAAGTGACGGTGAGGTCGAAGATGGTAAAGCACACCTAGCCTGCAATGGAACTGGCTCTCGAGGCTTGGCTTGGCGGCAGATTTTCAACTTGAAAAATGGAACACCTTAAAGTGGAGTTAATGTGGCCACACCCGCCGCGGAGCAAAACATGACACGAATAAAATGAAGTAGCGACCGCTAGCGGCGCGGAGTCGGGTGACGCAGCGTGAGCTCGTGCAGGTACCTGGTGGAGGAGCTGGAGGCGGGCGGCGGCGGCGGCGGCGCGCTGCGCCCGCTGTCGCTGCTCGAGCTGCAGGAGGCGCTGGCGGCCGCGGCGCCGCTCGACCCGCCGCCGTTGCTCTCGCCGCCGCTGTCGTCGCCTCGGCTGATGTCGCCGCCGCCGTCGCCGCCGCCGCTGTCGCCGGAGGCGGCGCCGCCCGCGCTGCACGCGCGCCGCAAGCGGCGGAGCTCCGACAAGCTGGAGGACATCGTGGACACCCCGCTCAAGGCGTTCGTCACCAGACGTGAGGAGAAGTTACTTTTCATGTCCGTGTTCGGGGAGGTTTACCGGTCTCGCCTGCTTTGTTGAGAAACGGGATTCACTCGGCGTGTGATACATTTTCCGTTACTTTGAATTTAGCGTTTTGCTCAGCGCTCTGCCAGTGTCGAGGTTTTCATGGTAAAAGCGACGAAAATAAGTTTTAGTCACAGTCGAGTCGCAGTCACACTGAGTAAGTCACGGCAGAGTCCGACCGTGTTCCAGTGGTGGTGGCGACGATACAAGTTTCGCCAAGTTTCTATGTAGGTACCTATACCTATTAGGTAGGTAGGTACATAATCTTTTTATTTTCTTGTGTGCTCATACAGCGCAACCTCGATATAACAGAGCTTAAGGGAATTAGAACATATTCGTCGTACCGAATAATTATTATTTATTATAATTAGGAGATAAAATCCCAAAAAACCTCAGACTACATTTTCCTTTCAAATGTTGTATAAGTAGATGTAGACTGTATTTTGGCGCGTTTTTGACGAATGTGAAAGTTGTATTTTCAAAGTAAAAGTGAAATTGAAGATAAATCCATATTTTTGGCGTTTATGAAGTAATCGTTATATCGAGGTTCGTGTCATGAACGCCGCGCGCCACACGAGCGCTCGAGGAGAGTGATAAAGCAATAAGTAGCGACGACACGATGTGTCCGTGTGCCGTGTCCGGCGGCGTTGACCACCGCTGGGCTTCCTTGTGCGCGTTCCAGAGGTGCGCGCGGAGGCGGCGCGGCGGCGCGAGTTCCGGCCGCCGGCGGCGTGGCTGGCGCGCGTGGTGCGGCGCCGCGCGCGCGCGCTGCTGCTCGCGCGCCGCTCGCTCGCGCGCCTGCACGCAGGTACCGCTGCGAGCTGCGCTCACGAGTCGCTGACAGATGGCGCCTTCCTTACCAGAGCCTCCATCACGAACGACTTGCGAGAGAGTACAGCTTTGTGTCGAATTCGAGAAATTTTCTTGATCGAGGCTCTGTAGCTAAACGATGTCGCATGCCAAATATTTTACTACAGACGATAGAAAAGTAATGTTGTGTATGCGAACAGAATGCAAGGCTCTCCTACTCCTACGCCTACCATTCGATTACTCCTAGCGCCACCCTGCCGACTTTGTTGCTAGAAGTAACGAGTGCACAGGTATGCGAGCCCGGAGTGCCGGCTCGCTCGCAGGACTCCAACAGTAGAGTGTAGGGGCAGATAACGAGGAGGTACTCGATTTGATTCGACATGGCGTTAAACTGCATCCGCAATGTTTTAGTAATTTTACAATACCTATATCAAATGAAATGAAATGAATCTTATTCACAAAAAACAGGGCTGATGTTATTACAATTATTGAATTAGGTATTCCTATTTATGTTTATGTAGTTATTCACATGCACGCATCACGCATCACGCAGTGTTCAGTGTTCAGTGTTCGCTTCGAGAAGGTCGTGCATAACATTGTTTACTTCTCGTGAATGTTTACCGAAATTCCTATTTTATGTAACGGCCAGTTTAGTGAACCAATATAAAAATAAAAAATATATATATATATATATGTATATATATGTTTCAAGTAAAGTAAGCGTGTGTCGCAGTCGAAGCCGCACCGAGTCAAATAAAATGAAATCCAATCGAGTTAGGCGGGGAAGTCGTAGGTGAAGTCGGCTCGCGGCCCTCGCCGAGCCGCGGCGCGTCGTGCTGCGTGCTGGGGACGTGTATCCTCAGATCGAAGTCGGAAGCGCCGAGGATGACTCGTGGCCCGCTCCTGCTGCATGACATGTATTCGGTGAATGATGCAGAGTTTGTGCATGTGTGTGTGACTGCGCGTCTCCGTTGCAGAGTTCCGCGGGTTCGAGGACCAGCACCCGGACGCGGGCGGTGAGTGCTCGCCTCCTCGGCCGCGCGCCGCCGCGGCTCGCTGCTCGCGGCTCGCTCTGCACCGGAACTCTTAAAACAATACATATTTAATTTGACAGGAAAACGAACAGTCGCTAATCTATAAGATAAACAGGAGATGAGTGGTAACACGAAAGCCATAAAAGTTTTCACTTGTGTTGGCTAGGTGCCTAGCTGTAGACGAATAGCTGTCTTTTTTTCATGGTTCACAGGCTAGGTGTTTGACCACAGCTCACCTGATGTTAAGTGAAAGTGTGGTCGAAGATGGTAAAGCACTTCTAGCCTGTAACGGAACTGGCTCTCAAGTGAGGCTGCCGGAACACACCGTTAGATGCTTGGCGGCAGATTTTCAACTTGAGGGTGGTAGCTAGCCAGCCGAGTACTAAAGTACCCTACCACCATGCTTTGGTTTCCTCACGATGTTTTCCTTCACCGGCAGCTCAAGCTCATTGTTGGGGTTTGAACCCACGCCCTTCGGCATGCGAACCTACCACGCTAACCACTGAGCTATCATCGCTACAACAGTAGTCAGCCAAGTACTGGAGAGTACGCTACCACCACGCTATGGTTTCCTCACGTTTTTCTTCACCGGCAGCTCGAGCTCATTGTTAGAGTTTGAATGCACGCCCGTCGACGTGTCGCTCGTTCGGAAAATAGCCTGTCAGTTGATGTGGAACATTCTGCATCCCCGACCGAACAACAAGAACTAGATACATGTATACCTACAGCTACACAAGTACACCCATTCTCATTCAACGTGGGGCGACGAGTCCTGCACAGCCGCCGAGCTCCCGCGCGGGGCGTATCGTGCACTGCCCCTGCCGGCGTCTACTGGAAGTGTACTACAGGGAGCGAGGCTCTGCCCCGCTGGGAAAGTGGCTCGTTCGTCCAGTGAGATGGGTGGAATGTTCAATGATGATGACGTGAACGAACGTAGAGCCATATTTATGTCGATACCGTCAAGCTCCGATAAAATATGTAAACGTAATAATATCTAGTATTATGTAATCTGAGCGGACGCCGCGCTGCCGCGCGTGGCGGCCGGCACGCGCGCGGGCTCGGCCTCCATGCAGGACGTGGCTGGAACGGAGGGTGTCGCCGCAGGGTTCCTGGGCTGGACGCACGCGGAGTGCGCGGAGGCGCGCGCGTTGGCGGACTGCGCGTCGCTGCACGTGACGGACCTCGAGAGCGACGACGACGGCTTCTTCGAGGGCTCCTCCTTCTCCTCGCTGGACTCGTCGCGCTCCACGCCGCCGCCGCGCGCGCCGCCCGCGCCGCCGCCGGAGCCGCGCGCGGCGCCCGGGCCCGGGCCCGCGGCCGCGCCCGGTCCCGCGCCCGCGCCCGCGCCCGCGCCCGCGCCCGACGCCGAGGCGGACGAGTGGGGCGCACGCATCGCGGCGCGCGCGCTCGCCGAGGAGGGGCAGGGCGTAGACGTGCGCGCGCTGAGCGCGGCCGTGCTGCGCGCGCTGCCGGCGGAAGGGGCGCTGCCGTTCACGGCCGTGCTGCGCCGCGCCGCCGCCGCGCCGCGCGACGTGTCGCGGCTGCTGCTAGCCACGCTCTTCCTGGTGAGCACCGCCGTCTCACCGCTGCGAGCTCGTCGCGTGTTGTGTGGACGACCGGGGCTCGACCGCGCACGACCTACTATTCGTTAGTTTCTCCTCTCGACGCGCGCTCGGGCTCCGGTCGTAGCCGCACGGAATACCAATGTTCTCTGTCGGTGGCGAATCTATAAACTTGATAAGATTGCCAGCGCGGCGAGTGTAACGTTGTACAAGCTTGCCGTGTTCCGAGCCCCTGCTTCCGAGGCGCGCCGCCCGCCGCCCGCCGCCCGCGCACGGCTTGCTTGCGGCGGGATTTAGATCTAAGCTAAGGCGTCATTTTCGATTTTCGATTCGATTCTCAGTCGGGACAAACATTAAAGAGACGAGCTCGAATGTTTGTTCCATGTATTGTATCGTACGAACCTATGTATAAATACTGTAAAATGAAGTATAATGATAAGCATTGTACCAGTTACCTGGCGCCATGGCGCCTACGAGCTTTGCTTATTAGTTTGGGGCTCGTGGCGCGGCGCGGCGGCGCCTCGTGGGTGCTAGCTATCTAAGCGAGAGAGGAACGACTGTAGCGGTGTGTGTACAGGTTCATCAGCGCATGAAATCAGCCGGTCCATGGTCTATAATCGCGTGGATAGGTAGAGTTGGTCGAAGCGACGAGTACGCTGACCCTGTATAGTCATACGCGCGCTGTTGCAGGCGAACTCGGGCAACCTGACGATCGGCGGCGAGCCGCGCGCCTTCTCCGTGCAGCTCGTGTCCACGGACGAGCGGCTGTACGCGGCCGCCGCCGACGCCGAGGCGGCGCTGCTGGCGCCCCCGCCGCCCGAGCCGCCCGAGCCGCCCGCGGGCCCCGCGTGACCCGCGCCGCGCTAGAGGAGCTGCGCCCCCGCCTGTGTATCGAGCTTGCGCTCCGCCGGACCCGCGCTCCGAGAGTCGCGGCACGTCGCCGCCGCCGCCGCCCTCGCCCTCGTACTCAGGAACACCACCGCCTGATTTCCCATTAATAAACATCCGCTGAAGTTACTCCACGGAACAGAAAAACAGAGGGGAAGCGCGTGCGAGGAGGGGCCGGGGTAGTTCATATTCCCGGGTAGACTCGTGTAGTTGGATCATCTCAAATCAAAAATAACAAATTTGAAAATAAAATGTCAAGTCAAGCTCAAATACAATCTCAAATCTAGATAAAATGAATATAGTTTAAAAGTGCATGACAAATAGAATACACAATATAAACTACAAATGTAGTACATTACCTACACTCTGGATTGTAGTATATAATCATAGAGCAATAATGTACTCTGAACGTGAAACAGAAAGACTAGCATCAACGAGCCGCTCGAGCCGATCGATCGGAGCTTCGATCACGAACATTTATCGAACGGCTCGACACGGCAACCAATAAAAATGTTGTTGGACACAGCGCCATCTAGCGCCTTTTTTATTACTAATTATAATCATTAACTAATTAATACAATAACGAACAATTTGAAAGTACAATGTGGCGCACCTGGCTTGCTTCGGGGCTCGCCTCCACTCCAGGTCCAATAATAAATTGTACGAGAAATGTCTTACTAGTGTGCTCGTCGGTGCAGGTTCGATACCCTTCGCCTCTCTTTTTCCTTTCCGTGGGTTAACGCATCCTCCTCTCCAGTCTGAGAGATGAGCCCAAGTGCAGCGCGTCGTGCGCGCGCCGGGCCGTCTAGCCCGCGAGGTTCAAGCATAGAAGCGAGAATGGTGCAGTGCTATCGCCATGTTCTAGGGCCATGCCGCCGTAGGGCGGCTAGTATTATTAATAAATATCAACTGATCTGTGGGAGCATTTAAACATAAAAGCGAAGCTGCGCCCTGACGAGGTATCCGGGGGCTTCTCTTTGTTTTTCCACCTTTACTTCTTTTCTTTTACTCATCTTTTGTAGAGTTGCAACCTTCGCTATTCCGATGCTGGAGCCTCGGGGCGGGGCGGGGTACGCGAGGGCGGCGCGGGGCTCCCCGGCGGAGCACTACCATTGAAGTGTATAGTTATTATTTAGCATGTGGATCGTTTTAGTGACATGAAATGTTTATTATAATAGTATAGAATAATTTTGTAAAATGCGAGAGATAATTTTGTACATAGAGTATATTTGTAAATATAGGATGTAAGTTCCGTGCGTAGGCTAAGAGACCAAATGATCGTGGATGTTGTAATAATTGTACGTGTACGTGAGGTCCGGTCCGGAGCGCGCCCCACTGCAGACTGCAGACTGCAGACTGCAGACATTCCACTGCCGCGAACGCGAGCACGACCTCTCCGTTAGACATGTAAATATAGTTCATAGGTAATTATGTGTATAGGAGTATTCGTATGTATATGTATATACATGCACAAATAGCAAGCTGACTGTTTGTATATCGTTATTTGACGACCGAGCGGTCGAACCGATCTCGATGTTAATGTGCTAGCTGCCGCCTGGCCGCCGCCTGGCCGCCGCCAAGGGAAGGCGAGGCTGTCCCGGCGCCGGCTCCGGCTCGACAGACATTCCTGTGTGACGACTGACGACAGTTTGTGGCCATTGTAGATAAGGTGGTAGGCGACGAGCGGCGTCGCGCGAGGCGCATCGCCGAGCCGGCCGCGGCGCTCCGGCCCGGACCGACGTCGTTCCCTTAGAGTTCAAACATTGACATTTTTAATTATTCAGATAATATAATTGATTATTAAATAATAAATCCTAATCATAAATGTCGTAAGTTTAATCGATTCGTGTGATAAAGATAATAATTGTGTGTAATATGACGTTTTTCAAGAGTACAACATATTTTTTGGTGCATTTTCAATGATTCGGCGCCGCCTATTGACCGTTATTAGTTATCCGTAGTGTCAAAACAGTTTTCATTTGGATACGCTGTGTTGCGGAAACCGGCAATGTGATGGCGCGTTGTGAAGGTGCCGGATAGTCCCGGGCACCCGGGACGTAGCAGGCGACTTACCGGCCGCCTGTGCGGCGTGCGCCGAGCCAGGGGACACGGCTCGAGTTGACGTTTTAATAAAACCGGCTTACAAAATCAGTACCTACACTTGAAAATAAAATTGTGGAATATAACCTGGTTTTCTTTTTTTTACCCGAATTAACAAAATAAGTATGGTGTCGAGACGTAACCAATGGTCTATTCCCTATTCTGGAGCAGATCTATGCAGACGCCTGCTGTCTGGATTAACGCAAGCTGTCCTACTTTGGAATGCACTTCCTTCCATTATCAGACAAGCTATTTGTCTTGTTATTGTATTGTTTTTTATACACTAACCTAATATCTATTTGTTTTTCTTTCCATCCAAAGGTTGTCTGGAAGAAATCGCTCTAGGCGAGAAGACCGCCGTTATACACCAATTATGTATGATATTTTATTTTACATGGAAGTTAGACAGCTGCTAACTTTGAAAATAAATAGGAGATAAATTAACATTCAAAAGTTTTCACTTATATTGTTTTGTTATTATTATAATGTGTTATATAAACACTAAGCTGTATAATTATCAGCTAATGAGTTTGATTATGTTTTGTTCTTCATCTCTTTGTTTATGTTTCATATTCGTATATTGTGTCTAATAAAGTTCTATTTTAACGGAGTAGCGCAATGAGATTCCATGTCTAAAAGTAGTGGGGTTACGTAATATGTACTGAAAAATATGTAATTTAATAGAAGATTGCTTTATAGTACCTAATTATAATCAATGATGATATCACAGTTCTTTTTTGGCGGCACACTGCATTTACCAATGTCAAGTATATTTAGATAACTCAAGGTCGAGTCAATGCGTACAATCATGATAAAGTAGTAGTGGCTACTACAGGCTTCGACGAGATTGTGAAAGCAATACAAAAAGTCATGTTTCGCACATTTTATTATTTTTCCACACGCGTATGTGCCTGAGTGTTTAAAAATGATTCGGAACATTCACCAAAACACCACAACTTATGTATGTACATAAACACTACAAAAAAATAAAGTTTTGGAAAATTATACAATGCGGCGCCATGACTTTTTCGCATTCCCGCCAAAAATGTGTATAAAATAATTATGCAATACAGGGCTACATTTTCCGAGTTCCCGCTGTTTTTTGCCGCTGTCATGCAAGTCTACTGGCGTCATGTCACTAACTGCTAACTGATGTCAGTGTCAGACTGTCAGTGCTAGTACGAAAACAGCGGACTTTGAATTTCGCATCGTCGTTCTAAAATAAAATCAATCGTTTTAATTTAATTACTCACGATACTCAGTTTGTGATTCGATTTTAGGTGCCGCAGTCGTGTATTTCTGTCGTCTGAATTGTTTGTTTTTCACACAAACCTAATTTTGCACGAGGTATGTTGTTGTATTTATGATGAATATTGTTAGTTTCGCTGGATAGTCTGCCGATCCTTGCCTTATTTTATTTTTATTCATTCGGCAATTGTACGGTTCAGTGATGCATTGCATGACGTCGCGCTGGCCATTTCTCCTGAATCTGTGCGTTCCTTTGTAGGTATTCGCGGGTCGGTGCGTGACTTGCAGTAACGATGGGTCGAACGCTGCTGGCTCTGCTGGCGCTCGTCGCGGCTGCGGCCGGCGCCGCCGCCTTCACCAGGTAACTACCTACATAAACTTTCCTCTTATTTGCAAGAACTGTAATTTGTTTTTTTTTGTAATAAAATTATATACCTACCTATATTTACGCTGATTTCTCTTCAATGAATGGAAACTTAAATATATTATTTCAAGTGTGCTCTTTCTAGTTGTTAGTTAAAAAGCATGCCAAGCTAAAAAAGTTGTAAACAGTATGAGCCAGCCACCCCAAGGAGAAAGCTTGAACATTTTATTTTAACAGGATATATATCACAACTTTTGTGATATATTTCCTGTCCCCTACTTATATATTTTAGTTTTGTCGTAAGTTAAATGTTTTGGTTTCAGGGTGACAAACAAAAACTTATGCTAATTATTCTGCACCAAGCAGTGAGGCACATACCATACAAATTCTGTGCATTTGTTAATCTATCTTTCTAGGTGACAGTAGCGGAGTCTACATATTATCCATGAATTGAATTGAATTTTGTGACATTAAAATTTGTCTGTTCAACAAATGTAGATTTGTTATAGATAAATACATATAGGTTGTTATGAGCTTGCTGCAGCAGTAAAGTAACTCAAACATGGTGTGCTGTCAGGGTGCCGCTGTTCCGCATGCAGAGTGTGCGCCAACACTTCCACGAGGTGGGGACGGACCTGAATGTGATGCGCCGCAAGTATGGAGCCACCGGGCCTGCACCAGAGCCCCTTTCCAACTACCTCGATGTATGTGCAACTACTTCTGCTACCTTCATGCATTACCTGCTGTATCTTTGAGCAGGCTTATTCCCATAAGGCTTGAATCACCTGATTGCATGGAATAACATTAAGCTATCTTTGTCCTGGAAAAATGTACAGCCCTGCTAGGATAGCGGGGAGACTGCTGGGCGTTGCCAGTCATGAATATAAGCCCTCGTAGATATGAGGGCAGAAGTGTAGGCCCACTCAAGTTTACATAAATATTATTACCGTTCAGTTACACAACCAAATACAATCTTACAATACACTTGTGAGGAGTTATCCCCGAGTGAGGAGAGAGATGAACACAGCAGCGGCGGGCGGAGCGAGAGGGCGGCGATAACCTCTGCTGGTTGTTATCATAGTTTGTGTGTTATCAGGTATTGGAGCACATGACATGCCTTGTTATCGCCCTGCTACTGTTAATCTACTCTCGTAAACAAAGAATAACTTCATAATTGACCTAAGAGTTTCCTTTCTTTACTGTGTCAAATAAGTTTAATAGTAATTAACTTTTCAATTCTATATATTAGACTCGTTTATATAACAACTAGCTGCGCCCTGCGGTGTTACCCGTGACATGTTTTCGGGATAAAAAGTAGCCTATGTCTTAATCCAGAGTCTCGGCTACCTCCATACCAAATTTCATCCAACTCCGTTGAGTAGTTTTTGCGTGAAAGAGTAACAAACATCCATCCATCCAAAGTTTCACATTTATAATATTAATAGGATGTATCTACAAATGACCAAAACTGCAACTGCTGAATCTTCAGTGTCCTAATTGATTGACTATCCTAAACCTGTGTCTGCGAGTCCTTCACGTTTGCAAAGGCTCGTGAAGTTCTGGCAGAACACTGCACTCACACCCTGTGGGTATGCACACAGTTATATTTGCAACCGGGGCTTGTTGGGCTCTGTGCTCGGAGCAGAGTGTAGGCGGCCAGTATACGGTATGCCCTCGGTACACAGGCGCAGTACTACGGCCCCATCTCGATCGGATCGCCGCCGCAGACGTTCAAGGTCGTGTTCGACACGGGCTCCTCCAACCTGTGGGTGCCCTCCAAGAAGTGCCACTACACCAACATCGCCTGCCGTACGTATACACGTCGCCACTGCCCGCGCTATAACGCGCCCGAGGCTCACGATAGTACGAGCATAATGTCAGTGAGACGCGGCGACTTCCGTGTTATCCGGGGGCTGCGACACTAATATACATTGCATAGCGGGACACCGCGCACCGGTGTGGGGTGACGCCGCCTGCGCGCCCGCGGCGGCCAACAGACTGCAACATGTTTACAGTCGTCGCGGTGCGAGTGCGACTGTTCCGAACGTGGGGTGGGTGAACGTATCACGCGCGGCGTCTCCCTCCGAATGGTTTTGTTGGCTGCGTTTCCCGCGGTGACGACCGTTATCATTTTAAATTGTTTCCGAGTTTCAAATTAGCATTCACATACCTAATATAATATCACGATAAAAAGCAAACCCCATTCATTCTGAGGGCGAAATCGGTCGACGGTGATGCTAAATAGCCGCCACCTGTTACCATGAGCAAAGCGGCTCGTTCATCGCGTTACATCCCCGCGCCGCGCCGCGTGCGCTGTGCTGCTGTTGACGCGCGTTGTCATGTTGCAGTGCTGCACAACAAGTACGACAGCACGCGGTCGCGGACGTACCGCGCCAACGGCACCGAGTTCGCCATCCAGTACGGCTCCGGCAGCCTCTCCGGCTTCCTCTCCACTGATGACGTCACCGTCAGTACCGTACACACACATACTCACACTACTGCTCACCTATATTTATACATCAACTGGAAATAACGATAACAGCAGGACCACGCGCCCAGAGCGCGGGTTTAAATCCCAGCAGCCAGCTCTTGTGCTGCCGGTGAAGGAAAGCATGACGGTAGGGGTACTTTCTATGTAGGTACTACTCGGCTGGTTAGGTTGGTCTCTAGTTGAAAATCTACCGCCGAGCTCGCAAGCACCAAGCACTGTGTTCTGGCAGCCTCACTCGGGAGCCAGGTTCCATTCCAGACTAGGTTTGTATATTTACAATCTTGGCGCACGCTTACGTCCTCCGTCGTCGTTCGTTTCGACGTTATTCCTTCATCAAACGAATGGAAAGGGCGATAACAAAACTAAAAAATAAGTTTTGGTAGATTTATGTAAGTAATTATCAGTGATAATGGTAGACGATAGCAAAATATAGGAAAACCGGCTCCGCGTGGAAACTGGTCACATGTTCACGTAGCAGCTGCAGATGTGTCCGGCAGAGTACAGCGCGCGGTGTTACAGGTGGGAGGCATCACGGCGGCGCGGCAGACCTTCGCGGAGGCCATGTCGGAGCCCGGGCTCGCCTTCGTCGCCGCCAAGTTCGACGGCATCCTCGGCATGGGCTTCCCCAGGTACTCGCGCTTCTATATATTTCCATTTACTTTTTTATAAATATTTGTTATTCAATCGTATGACATGTGACTACGGAGTTATTAATTTAAAACTTATTGTGTCGTGTAACTTAACCAAAATATAATTAAAAAGTAAAATGATCCCGAGCGGCACCGCGGGGACGACTTCGTCTCAGGGAAGCGAACATCGGCGGAAAAATATCTGTCGGGCCGGGCTGCTCGTTGCACTGGAACTGCTGCCCTAAGGAAATATTACCAAAGCTGTTATACAACTGGACTCCTAGATCGAGCTAACGTGTCGCGTCGCATGCTTTCATCAAAGAAACGAAAGATTTCGCTCCGTCTGCTGATCTGCTCGAATCGCCTGAAGTTGACACACAGGGCATTCATAGTGAAGAATGTGTTGTGTGTGGCGTTCACGGTGTAGTGGCGTGGCGTGCTCCGCTGAGTAATGGTGGGTTTCGTTTCACAGCATCGCGGTGGACGGCGTGACGCCCGTGTTCCAGAACATGGTGGCGCAGGACAAGCTGCAGCCCATCTTCTCCTTCTACCTCAACCGGTGCGTACCACACACACACACACACACACACACACACACACACACTGCGATATCTAGCATAGCGTTTTGCGAAAAATACGTAGATACCTACTATACAATCTATTGCAAAATGTATTAAAAAAGTTGCCATTAACGGCCGATAAGCGCGCTATTCAAGTTATACATCTGTTGGTAAATAGTGTGTGTTCTCTCGCGCTTCCCAGCGACATAATGTGTATGTACAGCTATATCTATCTACACTATATCCGGGTGACGTAGACATTATACGGCAGCTGTTCGTATGAACTTGTAAAAAAACGCATAAAATAAAGTTATAGTACCTGCACCGGATGAAATTGAACTAGCTGATTGTGTGCGCAGGGACCCGGCGGCGGCGCAGGGCGGGGAGATCATCCTGGGCGGGTCGGACCCGGCGCACTACCGCGGCAACTTCACCTACGTGCCCGTGTCGCGCGCCACCTACTGGCAGTTCCACATGGACGGCGTCTCCGTCAACGGACACAAGTTCTGCGCTAACGTCAGTACTGGCGCCACAAAACTAATCCCTTTTGGTGAAGCTTCAGCACATTCCAGGTCCAGTAGGTGGTAGACCTTAGCGGCTCGTCTACGTGGCTACCGCATATTCTACCACCGGTAGTAGTGTGGACAGTACCTAGGGTACTGCAGCCACATTACAGGACAGTCGGGACTCCATCGAATGTCGCAAAGCAATGTAGTCATAGAGCTCTTGGACTTGTCGGAGTCGAGGGCGCCGCCGCCTGCTCCTCCGCAGCCAGGAGAGGGCTACATTCGTCTCCGTACATAAAAAAACTAACTTTGCGTTTTCATAGGTTGTCTATCGAAATATAAAGTTCCATTACAAGTGGAAACCCGGGTACCGACAGTGAGTGTGTGCGCAGGGCTGCGAGGCGATCGCGGACACGGGCACGTCGCTGATCGCGGGCCCGAGCGCCGAGGTGGCGGAGCTGAACGCGGCGCTCGGCGCCACGGCGCTGGTCTCCGGCCAGTACATGGTGGACTGCAGCCTGCTGCCGCGCATGCCGCCCGTCGCGTTCACCATCGCCGGCCAGACCTTCACGCTGCACGCCGCCGACTACGTGCTGCGGGTGAGTAGCGCCTCGTCCGCTCGCCACATTGAAGTGGTTAAACTCGAAGTACCACATGGGTCATGGGACGGCCCAAACCGAACGAGTTGTAAAAGTACGACTTCGCCATTTCTTTAAATTGTTCACTTTCCATCGACTGCCATGTTAGCTCATGTGGTAGGATGGGGTGCTGCACGAGCTGCATGGCGATAACTGAAAGCCGTCGATATATTTTCTCATAAATACCTAACCGTTATGTTAAAGAAAAGAAAACGATTCTGCTAATTTATGTTGCGTCATTGCAACGGGAGCTCGCACGGGGCTCTTGTTAACTAGGTACTACTGACATGAATCACCGGCGCCCGCCTCGCGCGCCACCGCGGCCGCCCGAGCGCCTCCCGGCGTCAACGTTACCCGATCCTTACTGGAAAACTTACCAATAGCTCGTCTAACTAGTCGCGCGCGGCTCCCTCGACGGGTCGTCGGAGCTGTGTGCGCTCTGTCGAGATCCGGCGAGGCGGCGCGGGAGTCACACCGAGGCGTGTTCGCAGATCTCGCAGTTCGGCAAGACGGTGTGCCTGTCCGGCTTCATGGGGCTGGACATCCCGCCGCCCAACGGGCCGCTGTGGATCCTCGGCGACGTGTTCATCGGCCGCTACTACACCGAGTTCGACGTCGCCAACCGCCGCCTCGGGTTCGCGCCCGCCGTGTGAGCGCCGCCGCGCCCCGCACCCCGCACCCCGCCCGCACCTCACCGGCGCCTCGGATCACTCGCGTGAGCGGGGAAAACTTACGCAATAGTAGCCGACAGACGGCAAGATTCCATTTGTTCCTCTTATAATGCATAATACCTATGATGATTGCTCGCCTTAAACTGTTAGAAGAACCACCTAGCGCTGCCAGTCCAGGTTTTATAAATCACTGCGCCGTCGCTTGCGACGAAATTACAGTGAAATGCGAGGCACGCATTAGGAAAATGTATGTGAAACCACTTTAGTCCAATGAGCTCTCGATTGCTGCCATCCCTTCTCATACGAAGGCAGTTTGAGCGCGCCGGACGCCGGACGCCGGGCGCCGGGCGCCGCGCGGCGGTCCGGGTACTTGCGCGTAACTTTAGTTAATATTTGCTGTTTTGTACGAGTTGAATTTCATTTTTTTATTTTTACTTTTATAGGCTTTGAGCAATACTTGTATCGTTAGAGTAGGATGCCTCGAGTGTAAAAAGACAACACTAGGAGCGAAGGAATGCGAATAACGCCGTCGTGTTTCGGGCAAAGAACTGAGCTCCGAACGCTCCGACGCCGACGCCGACGGCGAAGCGACGACCAGGACGAGGAGTCTACTCATGGTCCGCTCGAAGCGACAGGCTGTATTCGTTGTTATCTTAAATAAATAAACAAAGCGAAAGAAAGTATTTTCATTTATTCTACTCCGTCTCGACATATAACACGATATTAAAACGTAATCACTTTTCTCTTAAAAGAAAATCCACCTAATTCATTAAAATACTATTTCTTTATTTTAAATAAATCGTTTAAAGGTACATAAATTATAATTACATAATTTGCTGAACTTCTTCCCGGCTACTCTACAGAGCTAGCCGCAGTACGCTAGGGGGGAGGGGCTACGAGAGTCCCAGTTTATGTTTTTTCCTGAACTTTTTGACATACGCCTCCACGAGCGCCTGGATCTTGGTCGGGTTGATCTCGCCCGTCTTATTGTGGCAGATCTGGAACACGAAGCGTTCTTAATTGAAATCTAGTGCCTGCTGCTCGAGACCACGGAAACCGGGGACCGCGTACGGGTCGCTTAGGAGCTGATCGCAAAAAGTCATTTCACGACTGAGCCCTGAATCACTGTCTGGAAAGTAATCTGGTTCCCATAGAGGAAGCTTTGTTTAGCGCGGAGCTCGGCGGCGGCGCTGCGCGAATGTCCGCCGGCGTTGATTGCCATTACAGAATATTGAGTAAATTTGCATGTTACGACACTTCACACAGAACGATAAGCAAAAACTTGCGACTTAAAGCCACTTGGACGACGCAAGACACGAGTCGCTCGCGCGCCGACTTCTGTCTTCAACATTCAACATATTTATTGCTTGCAAGCAGTACAAGATGTCAAACATACAATGTAGTTACATATACTACACAGTCGACTACGGACCCGCCGGGCGCAGCAACGTACGAACAAACTTGACACCTACATTTTTAAGTTTCATTTGTATGTTTGAACATGCCAGATGATTTGACTACAGCTAAATGAGCTGCTGTTAATCGGTAGTGTGGTCGAAGATGGTACTTACACCTAACCGGGAATAGGGACCGGTTCGAGTGAGAGTACCGCCGCTCGCGGCGCGTGCTGGGCGGCAGGTCTCGGCTCCGAGTCGAGCGAGCGCCGGAGTGGCTGCCGAGCTTCGGTTTCCTCGCGACGTTTTCCTTCACCGGCAGCTTAAGCTCATTGTGATTAAAATCGGTGCTGTCGAGTTAAAAGTTTAAAACGAGGCACACAGCTCAGTGCTCAGTGCTCAGTGCTCAGTGCACAGTGCACAGTGCACGCGCGAGCTGTGGAGTGGCCGCGTACCTTAGGCACGGTGCGGCGCAGGATGTGCTTGTACTCGTCCTTGGTGACGTGTTTCTTGTTGTAGTGCGGCTTGAGCACCAGCTTCACCTCCTCGACCACGCGCTCCTGCCGGTTCAGCTTCTTCAGGAACTGGAACGCGACACGACGGTACTGGCGCGCCGCCCGCCCCACGCCCCCCGCGCGCAGGCGGGCGGCGCGCGTTAACATTCACTCACAAAGAAACGCCAGCTAGTGATTGGTACGGACGGCGTGGCGGACGAGGCGCTCTCGTCGACTCTGCTGCGTCTCATATCGTACAAAACAAATAGGGTAAGGCAGACTGTTCGGTTTCCAATCTGTAGGTCCCGGGTTCGAACCCACCTCTACTATGTGATCGCCGCTAGCTTCAAGCGGTGAAGGACACCATGGTGGGGAAACCTGCATATCTGATAGTTTTCGAAGTGTCATGCTCTCGGAGATACGTGAAGTCCAGCCCGCAGTCGGCCAGCGTGGTTGAGTATGGCCTTAGCCTTTACAGTTTTTTTATTTATAACAAATAGGCTTACGTTTGACCACCATCTCACGTGATGTTAAGTGATGATGCGGTCTAAGATGGATCACGCTCGCCTAGAAGATACCGATTCACTCTCGACTTGAAGACACCCAGATTATATCCAAAGGGTGTTCTCCTTTGGATATAATCTGGGTGCCGCATACCACTGTCTAACAGTCGGCACAATGAACGTGGGATCAAATGGTCTCGTACGGGTTTCAGGAACGTCGACCATGAAACGATGTCGCTTTTTTGAGCTTCTGGCTTAGACAGAAAAATGGGTATGGGGGAATAAGTCCAAGGCCGGCCCGGGGCACAAACCGACTACTAGACACCAGTACACGCGAGACCGCATTGCGCGCAAGCATTCCAGTCAATACAGTAGGTACTCTGACAAATATGAGTAAAGAGAGGAGCCTCGCTGGGCATGCAAGCGCTATCCGCTGTAGAGAAGACGAGCGGCCCTCGTCCGTGGCGACGTCCCGCGACCGCGCGAGCCAGCGTGCGGAGCGCGCACAGCGCAGGTTGGCCGGGTTACGTGTCGCGCGACGTCTCCACGGGATTTACGCTACACATGTACACTACGCTAGGAATTGGAAGCGACCTTACATTACTCACTTTACTCTTGACTTGCATCTCGACGGCGGAGCTCGGCAGCTCGTCCAGCACCTTCAGGTTGTCCTCGTCTACCTTCACGTCCACTTGAGTTTTGCCTGAAACGGTAGAGTAACGTCGCACGTCATCGCTCGTGTCGCATCACAGCTAAACAGCCCCGGCATGCACGCGCATACTGTGTTCCGGGCCTCGGCCGGGCGTCCGGCTCCGGCAAGCGGAGTGGGTCGGTACCTTTCTTCTTCTTGCTGCGGCGGGGCGGCTTGTCGAAGAGCGCCTCGAAGGAGTCGTGCGGCGCGTGGTGCGGCGGCTGCGGCGGCTCGAACAGGTCGCCGAAGTCGCTGGAGCCCGGCGAGTAGGGAGAGTCGGCGCGCACCGCGGGCAGCGGCAGCCGCGAGATCTTCGTCGCCTGCTGCATCGGCTTTATGGGGTCCGACTTGATCGGCGAGGGCTTCGCCACGAACAGCTTCGGCTTGGCGGCGGGCTCGGGCAGCACGACGCGCGGCGCGCCCGGCGCCTCCGACGGCGCGGCCTCGGGCGGCGGGTCCGGCGGCGCGTCCCGGGTGGACTGCAGCAGCGCCATCACCTGCGACCGCACGCAGAGGATTCACGTTTACTAAACTTTACAGTTTCATTCGATTATATTACAGACGCTACCCAATCCAACAGAGCAAGTGAACATATTTCAAAATTATGTTTTTTCGATTCTAAACGGAGGTGTATCAGTCGTGAAGCGCAGAAATAACGCGCAAACGGCGAGTCCAAATAGTATTTTAATGTGATTTTCAAAGTAAACTGTGAAGCCTCTACCGGCGCGGGCAGGCGCGAGGGGCGAGGCGCGAGGCGTTACCTTCTCGATGGGCTCGAGCGGGCGGCGGTCCAGCACCTCGTCCGCGGACATGTTCGTCTTCTGCGCAGCCTCGAGCGTCATGGAGGGGCGCGCGGGGGAGGGCGGCGCGGCCGCGGGCGGCGACGCCGTCGGCTCGTACGGGTCGTACGCGTCCGGCGAGTCCGGCGGCTCCGGCGGCGTGTTGGGCCCGGCGCCTGCGCCGGCGGCCGGCTCGGCGGGCGCGGCCGGCTCCGGCGGCGTCTTGGGCCCGGCGCCGGCGGCGGCGGGCGGCTCGCCGGGCGCGGCCTCCGGCGGCCGCTCGTCGTCGCTGAGCACGATGACGCGCTCCGGCGAGGGCGTGAGCTCGCGGAAGGGCGAGCGCTCGAGGTCGATGATGGCGACGGGCTTGGGCGGCGCCGGGTCGGGCAGCGCGCGCCGCCGCCGCCGCCGCTCCCGCCGCCGCTCGCGCCGCCCCGCGCTCTCCGCGGACCCGTCCGTGTCCTTGAAGCTCACGCTCACGAGGATGTTGTCGCCCGATGTGAATACCTGCACAATCGCCACCAATGTCTTCCTTTCACATTCGCCGGAACCTCTCGTCGCCGAGCTCTAGGAGGCCACTAGTGCAGCACAGTGGACTATCGTCCGGGCAGTTTCCTAGTGGCGACCGGCACCTAGATGGCGCCACACGCTGCACGTATTTTACCTTTGTTTGAACACTTTACTTATCGGCGACATGTAAAGACCACAAATGGCTACCGGCATTAAACACGAAGTCGTCAACCCACCAGGAAAGTCACCAAGTACCAGTCCACACGAGTGAAAGAAACATACAAACATTTATTTTGACACACAACACCACAACAACCACTACATAAATAAAATGGACGAGTTTTTTTTAATAAAAATTAAAAGTAGTCCCTGTAGTGTGCAGATGACAGAAAAGGTTAGTTGTCAGCATCAGTACTCAGTGCTACCGATTTCTCAGCTGCGCTGGCAAACATACGAGACTGAATACAACAAAATAAAATTAAAGAATACTATTTCAAAGCAATTTTTTGAAGACACTAAAGCATAATATGATATTACTAAGGCTTTGAGCAAAAAACAGGCCGGCGAAGAAAATGTTATATAACTTTTATGAGGCTTACATCGTGAATTGTGAAACACCAGTACACTGGAGACAGATACGCACCTCCTTGGAGGGCCCGGCGGTGTCGAGGCGGCGATGCTTGGAGCGGTCGCGGCGCTTGCGGCGGCGCGCCTCCGGCGGCGGCGGCGGCGCGGGCTGCGGCGGCGGCGTGCGCGGGGACGCGGGCCGCGGGGACCACGCCGGCGGCGGCTGCTCGCCCGCCGAGCGCCGCCCCGCGTCGGAGCCTCGCCGCTTGCGCTTCGGGCTCTTGCGCCGCGCCGGCGAGCGAGACCGAGCGCGTTCCGATCGTGCGCGTTTCTTCTTTTTAACTTTAGCTTTACCGGCCGCGGAGCCCGAGCGGCGTCGTTTCCGACCGCGCGAGCCCGAGCGCCGTCGGCGAGGTTCGGCGCGCCGGCCGCGGGACGAGGAGCGCCGGCGGCGGCGCGCCGCGCGCGGGCTGCTCGAGCGGCGCACCGGCGGCGGCGTCGGGGACGGCGACCCGCGGAGCCGGCGCGGGGACGGAGAGCCGCGCCGCTTCGGGGAAGGGGAGGCCCGGGGTCGCCGCGGCGACGGGGACGAGCGCATCCTTCGCGGCGACGGAGAGGAGCGCACTCGTCGCGGGGATGGCGAGGCCCGCAGTCGGCGCGGGGAGGGGGAGGTCCGGCCACGCGGCGAGGGCGAAGCGCTAGCGCGGCGTGCCGGCGGCGAGGGCGAGCGCTCGCGCGGCGAGACGTCTCTCCCGAAGGCGTCCTTCGTGCGGCGGCGCTTCTCTGAGACCAGCGTCCGCACGTCATACCGCTCGAGGTCCTTTCGCTTCTCGCGCTTGCGGCGGCGCTCCGAGTCGGGGGAGCCGCGCCGCGAGCCCGACGAGCCGTCCCGCTCGCGGTAGTTGCGCTCCTTCACCTTGCCGGCCTTCTTGAACGCGACCTCGGCGCGCTTCTTGCCCTTCCGTTCCTTGCCCTCGCGCTTGGTTTCGCGCTCTTTTTTCTTCTTCTTCTTGCCGGCGTCGTCGGCGAGCGGGGGCGGCGGGGAGGACGCCGGCGCAGTCGGCGAGCGGCGCTCCTCCTCCGAGAAGAGCCCGTTGCCCTCGTCCTCGGAGATCATCTCCGTGCCGAGCCCGTCCAGGCCGCGCTCCGGCTCGTCTCGGTGCTCGTCCAGGCACGGCGTGTAGCTGCGCTCGTCCTCGGTTTCGCTGATGGACTCGGTCATCTTCTCGCGCGCGCGCGAACTGGCGTTCTCTGCCGTCGGCTCCTCGGGAATGGAGGGCGTGCCGTCCTTGTCCGATGTGTCGCCGTCACGAGTCTCGCTCGGCTCCCGAACCGATTCCCCCGGGTCTTCCTCCTCCTCCTCCTCCTCCTCCTCTTCCTCCTCGTCCTCAGCCTCTGGTTCTGGTTCAGGTTCGGGCTCGGGTTCCGGCTCGAGCTCGGGCTCGGGCTCGGGCTCAGGCTCGGGCTCTGCCGTGACTTTGAGTTGGGGTTCTGGTGTTTTCTCTTTATCGTGTTCCGCGTCATCATCCGAGTCGCGCGTGCTCGCGGGCGCGTCAGGGGATCGGTTAGAGGGCGGGTCGGCAGGCGGGTCGGCGGGCGGGTCGGCGCCGCAGTCCGCCGCGGATTCCTCGGGCTCAGGGTCGACGTCTTCCTCGTCGTAGAGCGACACCTGGCGGCGGATCAGCGCCGGCGCATTCAGCTTGATCTTGATAGGGTTGCGCGTGTTCGTTGTGATCGGACACCGCTTGGACACTCTCTCGTTGTACTCGTCGGACTTGCGGCGCGCGGCGTCGTCCGGGGGTGGCGGCGGGGGCGGGGGCGGCGACGGCGGTGAAGGCGGCGAGGGCGGGGAGGGCGGTGAGGGCGGCTCTTCGGGCGGCGGCGCGGAGGCCGCGAGCGCGCCCGACGCTATGTGCACACTGGTCGCCGAGTAGATGGAGAAGTTGGGGCAGTCGCCGTCGGAGCCCTCGTCGCTATCGCGGGCGGCCGGTTCCACAAGGTTGCGGTGCTCTAGCAACACCTGGCGCACTGCGCTGTCCAGCAGCGCCGGCGGCACCGACGGCGTGTCCATCCCCGCCAGGATGCTCTCGACGGCGGCGAGCGAGGCGGGCGGCGCGAGAGGCGCGGGCGGCGCTGAAGCCGCGGGGGGTGCGGGTGGCGCGTCGTCGTCGTCCGTCGGCTCAGTGGGGTCATACTTGTCCGTGTCGATGACGAGACTCGAGTCGCTGCGCTCGTCCTCGTCGGGCGCGAGCGGGAAACTCGGGGGTTCCGGCAGTGGGCCGAACGGTTTGTCGGGCGGGGCCGTGCGCATGTCCACCGGCCCGGGGAACGGGAGCGAATGCCGGTACGGCCGCTCCGGCCGGTCGGGCCGGTAGGGCGGCCACGACGGGCCGGAGCGCCGGCGGTCGCGCTCGAATGGCTCGTCGTCGTACCGGCGGCGCTCGAACGCGTGGAAGGACCCGTCGTCGCGGTGGCGGCCGGGCCGACCCGCGCCGCCGCCGTACCCGTTGTCGTACTGCGGGCGCGGGCCACCCGGGCCGGCCGCGGGCGGGCGCTCCGCCGGATACCGGTACCCGCCGCCCCAGCCGCCTCCGCGCGGCTGTCCGTACGACGGCGCCTGCCTGGCGGCGCCGCTAGCCCCCTGCCTTACGTCGACCCGCGCGCCGTCCGGGGACGAGGCCGACTTGTGTTTCTGCTCGTGAAGCTTGATGTCGAGGTCGCCGTTGGAGTTGAGGGAGACCAGCGCGTGTCTGGAGTGTAGCAGCGTCTGGCTCTCTAAGATCGAGGAGAGCAGATCCGGCGCCGCAGCCGCGGGAGGCGGAGACCCCACCGACACCAGCTTGCGGCGAGCCTGCCCGACACACACGGACTTGTAGTCACAACCACATTTCAAAACCAGTCGTACTAACGTTAACACGGCGGGTGATTCAGGTAAAAGTATAACAATGAAGTTCACGTCAGCAGAAGTACCGGGAACCTTCAGCAACATTCATAGGATGTCTTGCTCACATGTTGACAAGTGCAGACCCAAAGTGACCCACGAGGGATACGGTCACTACAGGTGTGTATTGCATTTTTTTTTCTTCATGAAATAATTTATTTTTAAGAAAACAAGATGTAAAATATAACTTAGGTGTTATCAATAAAATATTAGTATAAAGCACAAGTGAGCAACGCGGCAGACGCCTACCTGGCGGTAGGCTTCCCGGGCAGAGGAGGCGGGGCGCGCGCGCATCGCCAGAGTGCCGCCCGCGCCGGCGGCCGGCGCCGGCTCCGGCTCTTCGTCCGAGAAGTAGTCTAGGTCCTGCGAGCCAAACAGGCTGAGCGCGGGCACGGCCAGCGCGCGCCGCGCCGCTAGTGCGCCGCCGCCGCACGCAGACACGCGCGCGGCCGCCGCGGAGCGCTCCGTCCGCTGCGCAGCCAGCTTGGCGCGGACGCTCTCGCGCACGTGCGACCGCCGCGCCGCCGTTCGCGGCTGCCGCCTTTTCGTCTGCAGAGACGACGCAATGTGAACATCACTGCATTCTATCTCAACTCGACATTTTGCACGTTCGTTTGGAATAAGTATTTTATTAATTTCCCCGAGCCAACCCAGCCGCTCGAAGGGCCGGTGCGAGTCTCCGGCCCGACGGCGCAGTGGCTGCAAGGGGTTGGACAGTGCCATAAACACACAACATTACTACACATTTATTTATTTATTTATTTATTTATTTATTCAGTCAATTAGCACCGTCAATTTCGAATTACACTAATGACAACATTAAAAAAGAACTTATTTAAGTCATGAACAAAATAGAAATCAAAACAATAATCAATAATTAAAAATAAAGAAGAAAATAATTAAAAGTAAAATAAAAAAATAAAAGTTTATAAAAGTTTACAAACAGCCTCGCATACATCGTCCACCATGATTTCACCTGTTGCAACAAAACGTATGCCTGATGGTATAAGACCTTAACTGCAAACCTAACTTAAGTAAAAACCTTCCAATTCATGTGTCTATACCTTTCTCCTCTTGACTTTCCTCCTGACTCGTTTGGTGACAGGAAACTTGCCGGTTTCCTCTAGCTCATACTCTATGATGAGCGTGCGCGTGCGGCGCCGCTTGAAGGCGCGAGTGCGAGTGCGCGTGCGCGTGCGTGCGCGCGGCGCGGCGGAGAGCGCGCGCGCACGGGACGTGGAGGGGAGGGCGGCGACCCCCCCAGCCGCGCGCCGGGTCCGCCCCGGCTCCTGTGACACCGAGCGCCGCTGCTCCGAACCGCCGACCTCTTCCTCCACATCAGACATTAAATCCTCCATTTCGCGAATTTGTACGACGTCAAACCCCTCGAACCTGTCATTGCAGCTCGGACAGAGCCACTGGTTTAGGGGGATCTGAAAACGACGTTGACATTTCACGTATTCAAGTAGGTTGGTTGGGTAACAAAAGTTATTTATGTGTATCTCATAAAAGCCAGTGCTAACTCCGACACTTGTGCGAGGTTGGTGTGAGGAGGTGTCTGGCGTCAGCACTGATCAATTTGAATGTATTTTTTATGGTTGATAGGCCTGGTGTTTTGGCCACAGTTCACTTGATATTAAATGTAAGTGTGGTGAAAGGTAATAAAGACACTAAATCTGCACTGGTAATTGGCTCTCAAGTGTAGACTGATGGAAAACACCTAAGATGCTGTGTATATAATAATATGCTTCTGTAGCAGTAGGACATATTAGCAAGCATTACTCTCGGAGTGACCCTATGGTTCACTGAAGCAGGGTCAGGAACATTGACCATCAGGCAAACTGCACATGGTTTGCCTGATGATGAGCTCACTACTGGCTATGGTCGCCTGTCATGTTAGTTGATATGTTGCCAAACCATAAAGATGTTTAAATACATTTGAAATGAAAGAATGAGAAAGCCCTGTGGAAAATGGAGGAGATCCTATATAATATCCTAAAGCAGAATGTGGAGAAGAGCCTCAATAGTCATTTTTTAAATTTATTGTGAATCCTCGTAATGGTAAATCACATTGCAGTGAAAAATCTTCTATCTTAGAAGCATTTTTATTTTATTTTATTTTACATGGAAAACAAACAGCTGCTAACTTTGAAAACAAATAGGAGATAAATTAACATTCAAAAGCCTAAAAAGTTTTCACTTATGTTAACTAATCTAAGTTAAAGTTTAAAGTGCCCCCGAGCCCACACCGGCCGGGGACTGATGCAAGAATTATAATACATACCTACTATAAATATAATTTCAAAATGTAGACAAGATAATAATAAATTATATTATTAATTCCCAGTACGTGCGAGCCTCATAAAAGTTTTACAAAGTTTTCTTAGCTAACTTTTTCTTCTTAGATTTTTTGCTATCAAAGTTTTAGTAGTCATACTACTAATTTTACTATTTAATTCAAAAAATGTCTAGTTTTACAAAAAAAAAATGTGATTTTTCTAAGCATTGCCCAATATTTGCTTGCACCATTACATCGCCTGAACTGTTGTGTAGATTGAGAAGCACTAATCTACTTGAAGTTTTAACCTAAAATAATCAAAATAATGACCCAGCCATACCTGTGTGAGTGGTGGGGTGAGGCACTCCATGTGGAATCCCAGGTCGCAGCCATCGCACAGCAGCATGGTCTCTTCACTACCCGAGCCGCCACATATCTGCATGGGACAATTCCACAACCAAGTTAACACTCCTCTCACTACTTATCCACGAGAACATGTGTGACAATTACCTCACAGGATGTCCGGTCCTCCACGAGCAGCATCTCCACTGAGGGAGGTCGCTCCACCACCTGCACAGGCTGAGTGCTCAGCACACGCCCGCCCGCACACGCTCGCACAACTATACACTCAAATGTCATTCGATCCACTGGACATGTGTTCACATTCTTCGACCACTCTGTGATGCAGTCCAGGCAGAATATGTGTTCACAGGTCTGAGGCGTTCCCACTTGCTGGTCGGTGAACCGCATCAGACATATGGAGCACTTGTCAGAGTTGCCTTCCGAACTGTCAGAGGCGAATCCGGATGCGGGCTTGGCGGAACTGGTGGTGGCGGCTTGCGACTCGCCGACCGGGACGGAGCGATCGCTGCCCCAGTCCGACGAGTCGCTGTCGGTATCAGAGTCGCGCAGCTTGGGTAGCGCGCGCTTGCGGCGGCTTCCCACGGCCACCGAGCTGCCGCTGCTCTCGCTGTCTTCATCACTCAGCACCTGCAATATTTCGGTTTAGATTAGCGCACGTTCGGTAACGAAACCCCCTCGATACGCTGCAAGATGCTAGTTTACCCGGAGTCTCTTTTTGCGCGTCGAGGTGGCGGGACCGCTGTCTTCAGACTCGGAGCCGGACGAGGAAGCCAGCACAATCTTCTTAATTTTACGGCGCGGGCGCGGCGGCGGCGAGTCGTCGCCCTCGTCGCTCATGGTGCCAACGCCGCCGTTCAGTGGCGAACGGCCTCAGTGGGCACGACACGAAGTTATTAGCGATGGTGTAAATGACCTCGGCGTTCTACTCGTCGAGACATCAATGAAGAGGACATCTGATAAGTTCATTCAGTTCACGATTGTAAGCGTCGCATTAAATTTAAGCAGAATTAAAGAATATGATATATTGCTTTGATGAAACTTATTTTATTTTGACAGCAAGCCGCTATGTTCAGACGGCCATTTTCCTTTCTTTTATTTTTTTTTGTTTTTTCATATCGTCAACAGTTGCGTTTTGTTTCTATGTTTTGGCCTGCACAATAATAAAGCCTTCCACATATTGGTGTGGTTTCCAAAACTTTTGGTCAACAAGGTCTGTGATTGTACAGTATAGCTGCTGCTGGGTCGTTACTGTAAGCCGTCTCGGTATGTTGTAAAGCTTTGAGTGCCTAGGCTATGAAACAATTAAACGTCATTTAATACATATTTTCCTGAGTATTATAGAAAAATAAAAGTTAAATCAATGACCAACATCTTTTAGGCATGATAAATACGCGGAGCGTAATACCGTAACACCTTAATGAAACTCATAAACAATGTTCAAACAAAAATGGTGTGTTTTATTCATAAAGTGTCGAATCACAAGCACGTGTGTGGGAAAATGATATAATGTGGTAAAACATGACTTTTTGTGTTACTTCTAAAACTCCGTCAAAGCTTTATAGTAAAGTCCCACTACTTTACTTGACTGACACGGACTGTACTTGACGAAGACTATAACTATAGCTACGAAACAACCTATTTGACTTATGAAACTTGAAAATGTAAAACACTTGAAAATATTTTTTGAAACTTGAAAATATAAAAAAATGTTTAATCTGTGGCATATCTGTCAATGTCATGGTAGTTCTTCTTCTTCTTTAATTTTGGCGTCGCATTTTGTGTATTTACCAGTGTCAAGTGTTTTGATATTTTCAAGTTTCATAAGTATAAAATTAGTCAAAGGCCAGTCTTGATCAAGCATAGCCCATGCCAATCAACTCCAGTCATGCCTTAGTAAAGTAGTGGTGGCTTTACTATAAGCTTCGATGGAGTTTTGAAAGCAACACAAAAAGTCATGTTTCGCTACATTGTATCACTTTCCCACACTAGTAATTAACACACGCTTGTAATTCGGTACTTTATGAATAAAACACCACTATTTCTAAACATATACACTCGAAATAAAAACAATGGGTCGACAACTCTTTCCGTGTTCCCGCCAAAAAACCCCCTCAGTTGTCTTTGGTGAAGTCCTCCTTGTGAGTAGGAGTACAATAGTACATACTATTATTCTTTGGTCTAGTCAAGTAGTCACATCACTATTTTTCAATGGTGCGGTATTTGTCGTGCTGTGCTTTTCTTTGTTATTTTCGTAAATAAAGCAGAAAATCTGTGATAGCTTGGAGTTAAATATACGATGACTGCTGAGAACGAACGCGAAATATATCACAAGTTGGAAGCCATGAAAGAAATTAGGTGGGATGGTTATATTCAATCGTGTCCAAAATGCTATCGCACCTGTGGACTCGGATCAATAAAGTACACTTGACATGAAACATTACAGAATCTTTGTAGATTTTTAATTCTGGTTCTGTATATGTTTGTTCTTGCCCCTGAAATATATTAAACATGGTCGTAGATATTCACCACCAGTTACGGAAATGTCAGGCATTTAGTTTATTTGGCTCACTCCGCATCTTCGAGAAGCATGTTGGGTATAATGTATCCTCGGTTAAGCTTTTGGTAACCGATGTGTGCAGGAATAAGACGATAACCCTGGAGCGGCTGAAGCGCAGCATACTGAGCGAGGTGCGTAGCGGGGACCAGGAGGGGCGCTGCCTGGCGCAGTACAAGCGCGAGATGGAGATGCTGCAGCAGGAGAAGATGAGCCACGTCGAGGAGCTGCGTCAGATACACGCTGACATCAACGCGGTGAGACATTGATACATTGCTTTTATGTTCATCAAGCTTACTGCTGTAGAGAGGTTTCCTGTTGCATTGTTCCAGGAGAACAGACTCGTAGGCTGACCACTAGCGCCTGCAGGGCCACAGGATTCTCTAGCCTGAGGAACCACATTTTATGTTTACAATATTAGAGTGAAGTGGCAATGCCATTGCTGAGTAGCCTGTACTAGTCAACTGTGTGGACCTGGACCTGTTCAGTGTGATATCATAATTATGTTAGGTATATTAATCTATTTTTGTTGATAATTTAACTAGTACTCAGAATGCATTGCACCTAGTCTGTAGTTATGGATAAACAGATCTGTGTGTAATGTCAAGTGAGATACTCACATAATTTGATACAAAATCTACATTTTATTATTTTATCTAACAAAGAATGTAGTACATGTCGGATGGAGGACAGCAATGGAATGCAGCAGCTGTATGAAATGCTCAGTAACAGCACCCGGTCACAACAAGGAAGAGAATAGTAAAACAAGTCTATTAATAGTGCCCATGTCACTGAATCCGTTTGTTTATCCAGAGAGCTGTCGAGGCTGTTGTTCTCCTAGACCCGGCAACAACTGGAACACATCCCAGTGTTTATTTTGGTTGCCAGTGGGCACAGCTGCATGCGCTACGAGTGGGCCGACTGCCATTACCGCCAGCTCTCACAATCACTGATTATATTATATCCTGTTTTAATGCTTCAAAGTTTACCCATTGGAGTTTTTAGATTGGATGATCTCATATATGTATGGATAATCAAGCAGTTATATTTATGTCTTGCCGGGGCTGAGGACCCTGTGGAGGAAGTACATTATTTCATAGTTGTCTAACTGCATCCTGTGGTTGGTTAATCAGCTATTTTACTAGGAAAAGTATCTTAGCTCTCGCTATACCCTACTGCAGCTAATTTTGTAATAGATCGTAGTTATAGTTGGTGACTTAAATAGTTGGTGCACAGTACGTTAGATCTTCACAGCAATAAAAAGAAAGACCTACACTTGTAACACCGTCACACCGGCTCGTCAAGTCGGAGAGGTCGGTATACATTTTGGGGCCCGCGGTCTACAACCGCGTACCCGCCTCCGTACGGCATGCAGCTGCCACCGCGTGTTTCAGAACAAAGTTAAGATCTTGGCTGCTAGAGACCTTGTTTTATGACATTGACGAGTATTTCAAACTTAAAGATTATTGAATTACTAGTAAGTAATTATGATTTTTTTGTCATGTCATTTTAATATATTGACAATATTGTTTTGGTATTGACATATTTTATATTGACAATATTTTTTTATATTGCCATGTTTGGATATTGCCATACCTTATTTTGACATGTAATCAGTGTTTTAAAACCCATGTAATGACATGTTTAAAATTTTGAAGTGACTTGTAACATTGGTGTTATCAATAAAGTATTTGTATTTGTATTTGTAAAAAGCACCCGGTCAAGCTAGCTGAGCGATGTGCGTCGCGGTTTCAGATGGAGACGGTTATAAAGCAGACAGAAGAGAGCATGTCCCGGAAGCTGTCGGCAGCCTCGCGGCTGCACGAGGACTACCGACCGCTGAAGGCCGAGGTAGACCTGCTGCGGCGGCAGTGTCTCGGCCTCGAGCGTCTGCCCGATCTGCACGAGGAAGAGGGGAGCCCCATCACGCCCGAGTCAGTACTCATCGCTTCCACTGCTAGCCCCGGCCACGCTCGCGTGCTACCGGCTCTCACGCGGGCCTCGCTCGTTACAAGCTTTCATTTTTAACTATTGCTGTGTCTCGCCGCAACGCAATCACAGTAACCGACCAGCAAATAATGACACCGACTGCAGCAAGCATTCAGAAATTAAATGACATTTCTTTAAGCAGCATTATGTCAAAACCTTTGCATTTTTCTATTTTTTGTATTTATAATGTACGCTGTGCTATAATGCGATGTCGGGGTGTTGTGTGAGCAGTGCACGAAGCTTCCATGCGTGTTGCAGCCGGTTCCCGGCGCCGGCGGGCGCGGCGGGCCCGGCGGCGCGCCCGCTGCCGTTCCTGGCGGCGCCGCGCAAGCCGCCGCCGCCGCCGCCCGCGTTCAGGTCTGCTCTCGAACAAGATTTCATTACGGTCTCGCTGAGGTTCGCCAGTTCACTTTTGTTTCTCCCCGCACTCCGCCCCCCGGCTCCCGCTCTCTCTCCTTTCGCTTTTATTTCTGTTATATGTAATTATTATTTACATTTGGTTTTATATCGAATTTCATTTTGTGATTATTTTAATTGTGTTTTGTTTGAGTGCCTTTGTAACTAAGTATCTTTGTCATTCCATAGTCGGACGGCTTATGGCCATTGAATGTATTTAAAACTCCTTTTGATCATTGATTCTCTGCGCGACATGATAATTATGGTGATTAGTAAAACTGTGGTACATACTGGATGGAAGGACGGTGCGTCCGTGGCGATCTGTTAGGTGCTCGCCTGTTCTATTTGATGGTCCTCCTGGCCGCCACTAGAACACCGATATCAAGTGCAACATTGAAAGAAATAAAATATTGTAAATTGGCTCCCGGTTGAGAACATCACTGTATCACAATTTTGAACTCTTTAACTTGTTTTACCCGCTGTAAAACTAGGCGTGGCATGCTTACCGTCCGACCGCACCGTCACTTATCATCATGTGTGCTGTGGTCACCCACCTTACCTGTCAACCGAAAAAAAGTGGTATTCCCTGTTTCCAGGCAGCAGCCACCGCCGATGAAGTCGTGCCTGTCGTGCCACCAGCAGATCCACCGGAACGCGCCCATCTGCCCGCTCTGCAAGGCCAAGAGCCGCTCCCGGAACCCCAAGAAACCCAAGAAGAAATAGTAGCTCACACACACAAATACACGCACACAAGCGCGCCTGCCGACGACCTCTATATACATATACTATGGCCTGGCGCGTTTCCCATCTCCATCTGCGTAGTCATTCATGACCATTCGAGCTTTGGTCGAATACCTAGTCTGTCACGAGAAACAACTAAAATATGTTTGGTTTGTTGAAGCTACAACGACAGGATAGTTGAGAAGTTCTGACAAAAAAATTGCAAGAAAAAAGGACGTAATGCGGAATGATAGAAAAACGTTTGGATATTGGAACAGCGACCCCAGCGGGCGAAAATGGAAACTGCTTCTACCAACACTCTACTTCTGTAATCATTAAGTTTTGTTACATACGCGTGCACCGTTAGGCTCAGGCGTTTCTCTTTCCATATTAGTCTATTTTTGCTACCAGTCTGGTAACGAGTCTATCCACTGAATATTTTCCTCATCTTGCCACGACAGCGTGTTGTCCTTGCCTCGCCCGGGCCCAGTGAGCATGGTAGCTTCTCGATTTACGTCAAAGATCTGGGCAGTGAAAAATAAACACTTTTTCGACGTGTATTTATTCCTAAGATTACGTGGAATTATTGTGGTCGATAACATAGAAATTTGCCAAGTTTACGCACTGCGTAAATGATAGGAAATTATTTATGATGAAGCAGTTTCCATTGTCGGCCGCCAGGGTCGCTGTCCCGTACATTTTTGCATCGCTTACGTAAGTACGTAATTCTCGCAGTTCGTGTTAGAACCTCCGAGCGTGCTAGGCCGGGAGGTAGCGTTGCAAATACAAAAGTCATGGTAAGCCGGCTGATGTTGATACCGATAGTAGATGTTATATAGCTAATAAGTAAACCGAACGTCAGCTGCCCAAGTAGCGGTGGGTTTGGGTGTGGGGGGTTGCGAAAGAGGTTAAAAAAAATAGTACAATCAGTGCTACGGGACCCCGGGAAGGGGCGCCAGATGCCGGTGCACTATGGTTATTACATTTTTTTTTTTTTGCAACTTTCACAACCTCCCAATCGCACACCCACCGCGGGTGCGTCGGCTGACGCTCGGTTCACTTATTAGCTATATAGATCTATTGAATAAGAGCAATGGATCGGCGTAAAATCACTACCTGCAATGCAACGCTACCTCCCGGACTATACGGCGTGGAGTCACTTGGATCGAAGCCAAGTTCGCCGCGCCGGGGCTTCCAGTCTCTTTTCAGAGGCTTGATCACGAAAATTTCTCGAATTCGTATCGTAAAGGTATGGAGTCCTCGATAGCACACAAAGCTGGGCTCTCTCGCAAGTCGTTCGTGATGGAGGCTCTGCTTTAATTCATGTACTCGATGTAAAAGAACGAAGTAGCTGCGAGTGAGTGAGGTCTGGATGCATGCGTTTGTTCATTTATTGATTTTATTCGTATAATTGCGGTGAATGGTTTGTACCACACGTAAATTGTTTCCGTCGTCTAACTTTATTTCCGCCATCAGTGCTCAGTAGGTACACGTGTACCATTCCGAATGTGCAAGTACTGCGTAGGCATCGTTAGTGTTGTTTTGAAACCGTTCAGAACTTTGAAGTTTCGCGCGCGGAGCGCGTCCTGTGTCGACACACATATCTGTTTATATTTTACTAAATGTTAGCTGCTAGTGTCACGAAGTGATTTACGTACAATGTAATCATTACTAACAAAGTTTTCGTGTAAATACTAAAGTTTCTGTGGGCACGCTGGGGCTGGCGCTCCGGGCCGCCTCCGCCCGGCGCCGCCGCCGGCCCTGTCACGCGGCGAGCGACTCGTCGGTCAAATCAAATCCGCGCGTCTTTTTAAACAAATAATCGCATTTGATACCAACTCGTCTGCTTGGTGAGCGACGATGGGGAAGCATGCAGTTTAAGAAGATACCTATTGTCCCTGAGCTAGGAGCAGTGTAGCCAACCCTACAGATTTAAAAAGTAATTTATAGTTTTATTTATACTTTCATCAGAAATCTCGTGTAGGGAAGCGAAAACTGGTGGGTTCCACAGATTTTTTAGAGCTGTTGTACAGGTTTTTACAGGTTGGCAACACTGCCTAGGAGAGACTTGTATCATATTTTATTCTTAATAGGTTCGCGTTTGACCACATCCCGCCTGATGGTAAGCGACGATGCGGTCTAGGACGGAGCGCGTTCACCTTGTAGGACCCTGTTTGTATTGGCTGGGGTGTCGGTGTATCTGTAGATTTTGTACATAAGTTAGCCGTAAGTAGCGTCCGTGTCGGACCTCTCGTGGACTCAATGTTATTTCACATAATTAATGTTATTTGAAGGACCTAGTGTTAAGTAAGTGTCTAGTGCCAAAGCGAAGTTTTGTAAATATTTATTTTCTCTGCCAATAAATGTGTTGTGAACCGTAGACGATAACAGAAGCGTCATTTTTTTTTAAATTCAAAATAGTTTTGCGTTTGACCACACTCTGCCTGATGTTTAGCAGTAGTGTGGTCTAAGATGCAGCACGCTTACCTAGAAGAAACCTATTTACTCTAGATTTGAAGACTTCCGTATTGTACCTAACAGGGAACACAGACTCCGGTTGAGAGTTCCGCAACCTCGCTGTGCGAATGGAAATTGTGGAATCAAAACATGTGCGAACATGGGGAACATCCACCATGTACGGATGACGTTTTGGTCGCGTTTGTCTGGCTGTCGGGTAGAAGAAAGATGCAGGGAAACCAATCTCTCGTGTTAGCAAGGCGCGGGCGCGGGCGGACCGCCTGCTGCCGGAAGGCTCGACTATCCCTGGAACCTGCCCGACAACACAACGTCAAAGGCATCACGCGATGCGGTTGCTTTTTCCTTTTTTGACCGACTTCAATAAAGGAGGTTTTCAATTCGTCACAATTTTTTACGTATGTTAGGTAGTTAAAATAAGACGAACCTAGCCGTGTGTTGTGTGGTCTGTAAGTGGAATCAAGTAAAACTGATGTTTTTGCTCTGAATAGACATCACCCTGCCTGGTGTAAAGCAGGACTGCGGTGTAGGATGAAGCACTTACCTATTTACTCTGCGGTTTGAAGATGCAGATTTAAAATTCAAGATATTTTATTCTCAGCCTGTGTAGCACAGGATCGTACCTGCGGACTTATGTTACTATTGTCGAAACTCTTCGTCACTAACGTTTTAAATCATTTATATATCTACTATATTATTATTATTATTTTGAGTTTTTATAGACGGGAGCCCGTACACAGCTATCTATAGATCGTTTCACGAAAGAGTTCCCTTCGTCGTCATGTTGGTAGTTACGAAACCAGTGTTGCTACTTTTTCAGAAAGATGTTTACTCGAAATTAAGGAAATTTTAATGTCACTAACGTAGATACTATTTTTTAACATCTGGTCCGAAGTATCGGCGGGAATCCAGCCGGATTGAAAATGACACCAGACCAGATTGCGGTCCCTAGTCCTATAGTTTTAATACAACTATGTATTTTACCTATATTGATATAATTGACAAGGTTGAAAAATAAAACAAATGTTTATGGTTATTTTTTATAATAATTGTGTTCAACTAATGGGCCAACACCCGAGATGTCGCTACCACCTGTATCATCATCAGAAGAAGTAACGTCACTATCGTTTCCTACTTCAATTATGAATCGGTCAATTTCTGCGTCTGCACGTACTCCATCATTGTAGTATTTGTCTTCAATATTCTTGACATGATCACATTATTTTTTCCAATCTTCTGCAGATATTTCCAATCATCCACATGTTATTGATTCATGGAAATCGCACACTGTGCGATTCACGCGATCTTTTTTGCCATACACTTGCAAATTGTGGAATGATCTTCCTTCTTCCGTATTCCCGCGGAGTTACAACATTGGGTTCTTCAAAAGGCATGTTAATAGAATCTTAAAAGGTCGGCAACGTATTTGTGGTACCCCTGGTATTGCAGATATCTATAGGCGACGGTGATTGCTTAACATCAGGCAACCCGTCAGCTTGTTTGCCACCTGTGGCATAAAAAAAAAAAAAAAAAAAAAAAGATATGCTTAAAAATGCTTCTTCTGTTATTTTAACAATTTGACTTGCTTCCTGTCCAACATTTTTTTCTGCAATTCTTCTTTTCAAAAGACTCCATATGAGCTCAATTGGGTTTAAATCACAGTGATAAGGCGGGAGCCTTACCACTTTATGACCATGTTTCTCCAGTAACGTGTCTGCTTCGTAAACAGGCGGTTCTTTATGGTCTTTAATTATTTCATAAAGCTCAGCTTTTACCATCGTTGGTAAATAAGCGAGACCTTTACTAACAATCCAGTTTTGCATCTGAGACTTCGTACTGTTCATTGTTGGTGCTTTGTTGAGTGCCACTGTATGGTAGGGAGCATTATCCATAATCACAAGCGACTGAGAAGGTAGATTCGGTAAAAGCTTTTCTTGAATCCATTTCATAAAATTTTCTCGATTCATATCATCGTGATAGTCTCCGGATTTAGACTGTGATTTAAAAATCAGCTGAGCGTTGGGTACAAAACCGGTTTCACTCCCTGCATGGACTATAATCCATCGTGGTCCTTTTGAGTCCGAAGATAAAACGCCTGCTTCTGTGTCACTCTGCCAACATTTACCTGCACAGTAAGTTGAATGAACGTAAGTTTCATCTAAATAAATGACTGGACGCTGGTCTCCTTCACGATTTTCTCGTAACTGCTTCAAATATCGACTACGCCAAGCCACAATATCGTACCTTTCCATCATAACTTTTCTTTTTGATTTACATTTTTGGAAATAAAATCCTATCTTCTTCATTATTCGCCATAAAGTAGTGCGACTTCCCTTGAAATCGATATCATTTCGCATTTCATGCAGTAATTTGGTCAGCGTAGGTAATTCTTTTCTCACAGCATAGAATTCATGTATTTTATGTCGTAATGCACAAATTTCAAAATCATCCAGCTTAATTTGTTTATCGCGCGGCCGACTCTTACCAGGCGTCGAAATTCTTGTTGAAGTACTAGCAGCTGCTTCACCTTCTTTATAAATTTGTGTGACTGTTTTTTCTGATATACCTGAAAAAATAGTTTTTATAAAAAAACTCCATAAATGTTAAAATTAACTTAATAACAAATCCACATTGTTTTATTTATTTTGTAACACAATTGTTGGAGACACATTTTAAATTCAAAAACAATATAAATAAATAAGTACAATTGCTAGTTTTATATTTGAATTCTTTCTACATATCTAAAAGTTTATGTAGTTACTATATAAAATTATAATTATTATATACATTAAGAAAAACGAGGAATAGTGATTTGACCTGCCTGGTATCCCTATTTTACTAACCTGTCATGGCGGCGACACGGCTACGAACACATTCCAAAGGGATTATTGGCGCTTTGTTCCGTTTTTCACGTTCACAAAAACATTTGACTTTTAACACCATCTGTCTTTCACCACTTTTTAGTGTTTTGGGCATGTTTAGAAATTTTTTACTAATTAAAAACTTGAAAACAATTAGAGCAATGAACAATGAAACTATCTGTTTGACGTTTCGACGAACAGGGCTGCCAACATGACGACGAAGGGAACTCTTTAGTGAAACGCACTATACATAATAATTTCAAATAGTATGCATACCTACCTACCTACTTAATAAATATGCATGTATAATATAAGTTATAACGGTAGGTATATAACGTGTACCTATTCATCAAATGTTATTCAATGATTTTTTGAATGTCACTTTTTTTTTTTTTCTTTTTTTTTGGCGTCGCGTTTTAGCATTTGCCAGTGTCAAGTAATTATATATTTTCAAGTTTCAAAAGTTAAAGTAGCTAGTTTTAGTCAAAGTCGTCTTTGTCAAGTCCAGTTCGTGTCAGTTAATTCCAGTCATGCTTTAGTAAAGTAGTGGCAACTTTACTACAAAGCTTCGATGGAGTTTTGGAAGCAACACGAAAACTCATGTTTCACCACATTATATCATTTTCCCACACTCGCGCTTGTAATTCGGCACTTTATGAATAAAACACCACCATTTTTATGCATAAACACTCGACAAAACACTAGTTTTGGAAAAAAATACAACGAAGCGACACGACTCTTCCCGCGTTCCCGCCAAAACTCCAAAATGTCACTTTATGATAATAAAGATTATTCTGTTCCAAAACATAATAATAACGCCTAAATAAAATATCGTTTTCTACATTATGCTTAAAAAGATACCTACTTGTATGTTTTTTCCTTTGCGGAAAAAATGGAAACTAGTTAAAACAAGTTACTATTACAGTATCAATCACAAAGTAGCGTAAAATGAAGTAGCATTCTGTTCCTGCGCGTAGTTCTAAACTAAGCAAAGACAGGTTCTGTCCGCGCGGGTCGCCGGTCTGAAAATTCCTGATTCCGTAATAACTGAACATTTCATCGGCGATCGCCCGGACACGAACCCACTAAGCACCTCGTGAATGTCACGCACTTGTTTTGCCACAAAAATCAGTGCTTACTTTACAGCAAAATAATAGGTACCTACCTACTCATAGCAGGGTCCGTTATTAGAATGTACCTATAACTGAAGACCTACATAGGGTGGCTGTTATCTGGTTCACAAGGCATATTAGCTAGAAGTGTCCATTGTGCGACGCAGTATCGGCGGCGCACGGCGCGGTGACCCTTCGCCCCGCGTCACGTGCTCCGAGTGGCGATACCCTCCCTTATCAGGCGGTAGGTACCGGTACACGAGCATACTACGTAGCGACGCCCCTCGCCCACTGATACCGCGAACTGCGCCAAATAACGGGTATCTAGTTACGCGTAGAACACGCCACGAGCCAAATCCTTTGTTCGCAGCAATCTAACAAAGAAGTCGTGCCGTAGGCAACTTCCTAATCGTAACACATGTAGGTACACTCATCATGATTACCTACTCAACATTCTTTGTATTATCACATCAAAACAAATGCTTTATTCAAGCTCAAAATGATGAAGGCAAGGCTGAAAATGATGATACGTCTGTATCATCATTTTCAGCCTTGCTTATTTACTAGGTAGGTATAAGCTCGACCCGTGATTGTTCCGATATCTAGCGGTGAGCGCGGTGGCGACCGACGCAGTTTCCCGGTTCGCGGCCGTTGTAATTAGAAGGCTACCATGGTAGGTATCATGATAGTCACGGCAGGTGCGCCATTGACTGTAAGGAAGTAGGAATTATTTTTCCTGCTGAGAAAAATGAAGCGTCGAACTTGTAGTTGCCAATTACAATATCAAACATTTTATGACAAACAGTCAAGCAAGCAAAATATGTCTCAGCCAAGTTCAAGGTAAGCCTCAGTGAAGGGTACCTAATCCTAATCAAATCTGCAAAGACACGTTTGGCGTCATTTACCTACATAGTGTGTGCACTTACATAATTCTATACATAGTAAGTAGGTGGCTATTGTTTTTTTAAATGACGCAACACATCATGCCATTACAGCTCGGCTGTGAGCTGTGACTCAGGCGCGCGCACCGCGCAGGGCTGCAGGGCTGCGCCCACGGCCGACTCGCACCGTGCTTGGGTGTTATTAGATTACTTGGATTCGTTGTTCTACTTTGTATGACTGCGGAAGAGCCGACGCTACGTTAACAAACTTAGGTAGATACATGTACGAAATACTAGAACTTTGTGCAATCGGATAATTATCATTTGTGTTGTCTCACTTGAATACCGAACCGAAGCGAGGCGGCCTCACTCGGTTAGCGCTCGCGCCGCTGCGAGGGTGGAGTGGCGGCGCAGATGACATTAAATGCCGAGTCTTTGTAGTAGGTAGGTACATATGTAAGCAAGTATTGTCATTGTTATTTACAGTAGGTATCGTATAATATATTATTATCCTTGATATTAATAATTATTCAATTCAATATGATTTAATTAGGTAGGTACAATGAAATATTTACCTCTGCCCGTAGAAAAAAATATGACATTATTGATTTTATTTTTTCATCAATATTACTAGATGAGCAAAATGTACTAGTAATAACTAATAACTTTAATCTACTATCTAATTTTCGAGATCTTGAAAACGGCTCTAACTATTGCGACGAAATTTGCATCAAAAAAAATTTTAGCTCGGCCTTTCAAACGCATTTTTCGAGATAACTTTTCATACTTCGAGTAGGTAAAGCTCGCCCTGGCACTGGTAATGTATGTACATGCAGGTATGTTTCGAGTACCTACTATATAGTTTGTTACATATCTAATTTTGTTTATGCCAACTCGTGCGCACGGCTATTGCAGCATGGCCGAAACGTCGACGATGGAGGTAAATAATTAAAACTAATTTCATGACTCGGCGATAACATAATTATTGTGAAGCGGTTTTTGTTATTGTAGGTATATTATTTCTGACGTGAACAATAATGAGTTATCGGTTTTGACGCAGAACATCACTTTCGCAAAATGTCAACCTAAAAAACCACTTCCACGCAGTCTCTTGCGCGAAGTGTAATTATAACCTACTAGGTACCTACATATAAACATAAAAGTGTAGGTAATTATACCTACTAGCGACCCCCCCAGATACTAATGTGGTGCATATACATTTAATTTTAAATGTATGTTGACTAGCACCATCGCATTAGGGAAAGGATCATGTGAAATGTAATGTATTACTTATCACACATATAAACAATAATAAACATTCCTCTTGAATCACTCTGTCTATTGATATAAACCACATTAAAATCTGTTGCGTAGTTAAGCATACATAGGGGCAGACAGCGGGAAGCGACTTCGTTTTATACTATGTATCTAACGATACTGATAGTGAAGCTCGATGAAAAAGCAGTTAGCTCGTGTGATGGTAAGCAATATTGCCGCCGCTTATGGACTCCAGTAGCATTAGCGACCTATAGTCTGTTTTACAGCCGAATGTCACGGATAACGTCTCGGGACACCGTTAGACCGTTACCCGCCTGCGCTGTATATATACCTACCTTTACGTGCAGATATTACGGGAAAGAGAATCAAAAGCAATGTTCTAGTAAAAATATTTTTATTTCCTTTTTGGCTTACACTTAAACATTCATAATATCACATACCTAATCGCTAACTTAGTTATTTATATCCGACACGGATATGTTAAAAACTATATTTGTTTTGCTGCTCATTTTATATAAATCTGAGTTCGTTTGCGACGCTTGCTTGCTGAGGAACGACTCGGGAGTGCCAGCCGGGACGGCGCGGGGCGACCGGCGCCGCCGGAGCGGTCGTTGTAATGATGGCGAGCGCAAGTATATGTGCAAGCATCTACATAATTATTCATTACTTTGGAATGAGTGACGTGTCGGTAGGTATCTAGTGCTCTACTTAAATAGTTGTCTTCATTTTTAAAACTATACAATATGTATACCTCTCCTGTTTCATCGAGCAGGGTAGCTAGGAAAGGTAACTCGTGAATTAACTAAATCAGTCTAATGATTGATTTGTTTTTGGGAACAAAAAACGTGAGTATTTAACGAGGCGGCGAGTTGTTGTTGTTAGCGGCCGATGAAATACAAAGCAATTAAACTAAAAATGTAGGTATGAGTGAATCCTCGCTAAAGGAAGGCTTTCGCCAATAAGTAATTTTTGTTTATGAACATTCCTCACTTGTCCACTTCCTAGGGCGGCTGCTTGCCGTTTTCTTTTGTACAATTTCCTTACAAGTGACAAAATGCGATGAAAGACGTGCGGGAAAGGACGGCTGTTTCGCTGTCCTTTCGGCAGCACGGGGCGGCGGCGGTGGGGGCCGTGGGGGGCGCGCCGCGCGGCTACACGAGCGGGTAGGAGGCGGCGGACGCGATGCCGCAGTGGTTCTCCTTGTTGCGCGCCATCTTGATGTAGCCGAGGTCGCCCCAGGTGCGGCCCCACGAGTTCTTCACCAGCCAGTAGTCGCCGCCCTCCTCGTCCGTGCCGTACCCGACCACCAGAACCTGCCGCACAAGGAACAGCTCACACAGACATTCATGAACTCTTTACTGTAGGTACCTACACTCTGGAATCACGTTCCCACGTAACACGTCAGATTCTTTAACTTATTCCTTTAAAAGTATGAATATTAGTCCACGCTGCTGCTGTGTCGGATTATCTACACGGTAGGCGCCTAAGTACCTACCTACCTAAGTACACGGAATGTGCATGTAAGCGTAAATTATTTAATTGGAAATAATTCACCGAACGAAGGTTTTAACTCGCAAGTAGGTACACGTCGTGTGGTATCAGTCAGCTCGGATAACTGATACCACACGACGATATCAATAACAACAATGGAATTTGCTGGCCGAGTGGAGGAGGGCCCTGATTTTTTTATGGTAACCAACACCAGCGACAAAGACATCTAGCGTCTGTCCACAGCTCACCTGATGTTAAGTGACGGTAGGGTCGACGATGATAAATCACACTTAACCTGGAATGGAACTGGCTCTCAATTCAGGCTGCCGAAATAATCCGTTTGACTTTCAACTGGTAGCTGGCCAGCCGAGTACCTACTAGGAAGTACTCTACTACCGTGCTATGGTTACTCACGATGTTTTCCTTCGCCGGCAGCTCAATCTCAGGGGTTTGAGCCCACGCCGCGCTGTGTTATCATCGCTATCGCTATCAACCACTGTGCTATCATCGCTACGAAAGATACAATGTAGGTGGATTCAAGTCGCGTGTGAATAGGTGCCTGCTAGGCGAGCGTGCTTCATCGTAGACCATATCTTCGCTTAACATCAGGTGAGTTGGCGGTCTAACACAAGACTATTTGTAGTAATAAAATATTATAGTATTTCAGTACAATAGGTCCGAGCAAACTCAATGCAGAGATTGCGGAGAACCAGCGCGAGATCACGAGGTCGCGATTCGCGATTACGGAGCTATCTATCACAATGACATGTAACTAGGTGAACTATAGTCGAGGCAGCAACATGGAAGAGTTCATTAATTACCCTCGGTAAAAAATGTATCCAGTGACGTCACCAGCACCAGGCGGTCGCGCCGTGTTCGTAGACCTAACCACCTTCCCCGAGAAGCGGCCACGCATCTGCTGAGGCGGCAAGTCTGGCCCTGGGCTCTTAGTAGACCAAGCCTCAGATTCAGTCATTCTGTATCCGACCACTCAGTGTAACGCAACCCACTAATATTATAAATGTGCAAGTTTGGATGGAAGGATGTTTGTTACTTTTTCACGCAAAAACTACTGAACGGATTTAGATGAAATTTCGTATGTAGGTAGCTGAGACCTTGGATTAATACATAATATCTACTTAGTTACTGTTAGCTGAACACTTTTAGGCAATGTGTACCTACGGGTAGGCATGTAGGGGACAGCGATAAAACCGTGCGATTCGCAAACATGCCGCGTGCGCCGCGACCGACCCACTGACACCCGATATCAGATAACGATGCGTGTCAGCCGCCGACATCGCGACAGATAGCCGCCGCCAAAACAACGCGATTGTTATGTACCTACACAAACACTACCTATCTCGTCTTGACTTACAAATTTAAATACACAATAATATCAAAAATTAGGTAAACCATTAAATTATTTTAAAGTAAATATTGCTGTGTTCCGGTTTGCAGCGGAATTACTGGGCTGTTGAGACTAACCACCGAATGACTCAAAGTAACGAGCGCCAAAGCAGCGATGACCTGGACTTTATTTTGTTACTTAAAGTTCTGAGTACCGCTGCAATGGTTATGAACAGGCATTATCTCTTACCATCAGGAGAGCGCCTCGTTCGACACATTACGATTAAATAAAATAAAAATTTGACTGAATAAATGAATATGTAGATAGACAATACATACTTTTTAAATGTATTGTAGTTATAGCCAAAAAATTAGGCGGAATCAAAAACAGGAGCTATCGGGAGACCGACACGAGCCAGGACCCCAGCGGGGTCTGGGATCGCACGCGACTACTGCACGGCCCTGGGTAAAGGGAAGCGGAAGCAGACTCACCCCGTGGTCGAGGGTCTCGTTGGAGCAGTTCTCGTCGAAGTAGACTCCACGGTGGTAGAACTGGAAGGACTCCTGCGAGGCGTCGATGGCCACGGACACCGGGCCCACGGTGGCCACGGCCGCCAGGAGCTTCTGCTCGTCGCCCTCGGGGATATCCACGAAGCCCGTGTCATCAGCGCCAGTGTTCTTGGCGTTGTATCTGCAACAGAGCTGGCTATTGCGCGGGAATTCTCCAAGCAACGACGTTGCCGTGGACCTCTACCATCAATTCTTCCATCACATAAATAATAGTTGCTATAAGCATGAACAAAGACAAACAGACTTGTTTTCTTCACATCGGACTTACCATGCGTTTGGCCACGATCTCACCTAATGGAGAGCGACGATGTGACCGACGATGAAGCAGTTTGCCTAGGAAATGCCTATTCACGTGAACAACCCCGGGCTGAACTCACTGTTTGGAAACAAAGACGACGTCAACGAGTTCCGTTTTCAGCAGTTCTTACAAGGAAGGTGGTTCGAAAACGCTTTGTGCGTTTGAAGGGAACTTCCACTGTAAGAGGTATTCTGGTGGAGCGTCTAGCGTCTGGTCGTGTTGTTGTAAAACGGCGATGGCAAGACTTATAACTGTTCTTTTTGTGCTGTAGCCATGTTTCTGTTCTTAATAGATAGATAGGAAATCTTCATTGTGCACCCCAAAAACAGAAAAAAGTACAGAGAACAAAAGAACCTTATGCCACACGTGGCGGCCTTATCGCTAAGAGCGATCTCTTACAGACAACCAAGAATAGAACACACGATATTATATAGACGGGACATGTTGTAACACTAATAGACAAGTTAAAAGATAAATAAACAAATAAAAATAATACATACAGATAGGAAGTACTTGTTTAAAAATAATAATAATAATAATGTATTTAAATAAAACGAAATATACACACATATATCATGTGCTTTTTTAATTTGGTGTACTAATAGCCAAGCGCTGCCCGTGCTCGTCCATCCGCCCGCGCCGTGTGTCCGCCGGCAGTGCTTTGGCGGACGAGAGCGGACAGCGGACGCGGGCGGCGCGGCGCGCGGCGCGGCGGCGACCTACCTGCAATTGTCGTCGACGCCCTCGTACGGGTACGAGGTCTCCGTGTCGATGCCTCCGTTGTCCTTGATGTACTTGAAGGAGTTGTCCATGAGCCCGCCGTTGCAGCCATTGTTGCCGTACGTCTTGCTGCAGTCGATCAGGTTTTGCTCCGACAGAGACACCAGGTACCCGGTCTTGCGGAAGTGCTGCGCCTCCAGCGAACCAGTCTGCGCACGACATACCATGTTCAACCAGGATACAGTGCGACCGGGTCGTCCTCACGGCGGCCACGACCCGGCAAGGGTACCGTCAAAATGTATCCTAGTGTGCGTTTGTCAATAAAGCTGGACATTCAAATAAAATGATTCATTCCGTAGTCGCTTGCAGGTCAATTTATATGAATTGATTGGAATCGGACACCGGCCCCGGCTGGCGGCGCGGGGGGCCGGGGCACACCGCGCGTTAGTGCGCGGCGGCGACACGTAAGTAGGTACCTATAATGACATACCCCCTCGATCTCGACACTTCATTGTACTTAGCACTTGGAAAAACATGGCGCGCGACTCATTAACGTTACTCACTCGGGTTCCGGGAACTTTTCATTGTCTTTGAATTTGAAACAATGAAAGTTTCTGTAACAGAGGGCAGTTGACGCAGCCCGCGCTGCTCCCGGAACAGTTCCCTCGTATCGGGCATGAGTTAAGCCCATAACAAGATTTCTTGTTCTATGCCGCTGATTATATCGCATTAGCTTATACCTACATATGGTCGCACCTACTATATAGATTCACACTCGGTAGATACCTACTTGCCTACACGACGGGTTTGGATGGATGACGTGTTATGCCAAGTTTTTGCTCGTTACGACAATGTTGCTGTAGGTACCGAACGGAAGAGCATTATGAATGTTTTGCTAGCGCAGGCCGCAGAGCCGCGGCAAACAAAACTTGTGATTAGCTACATAAAACTAAGTTCTTATCGGAGATCGAATCTTTGTTTTAAATTAGGTAGCTATTTACTGCTGCCAGTACAGTGCAAACATACCCACAAGACACGTCGCAACGACAAGTGTCGACACGAGCGAAACAAACGTCGGCGACCAAAGATTCATATTTTTTAAAACGTTTCAAGAAAGTCAAGTCGCTTTTAAATACGTCATAAAAATACGTCGTGCTTACGGTACTGAAGGACCAGCAGGAGCCGCACTTGCCCTGGTCCTTGATCTCGGTGACGGCGCCCTTCTTGCGCCAGTCGACCTGGTCAGGGAATTCCACGTGGGCGGGCGGGATGAAGGTGGCGCCGCGCACGTCGTGCCCCTTGCCGCGCGACAGCTTGCCGAGCCTGCAACATGCCGCACTCATCACCTCCACGCCCGATTACGCTCCGTGCTTAGGTAGCCGCGTGTGTGGCATTCTCGCACATTGAACATATTAAAAGACCCTGTTCTTCGACAGAAGCTCATGTTTGCGAGACTGCGGCCGGCGCGGCGCAGCGGCGACAACCTATAAATACGATACTTCGTGTCGCTGTTTGCTCTCATGTTACAAAATGGGGATATTTGTGGTTGCTATTCAAACTCGTCGACTGATCATACTCGAACGGCACGTAGTGTGCATGCCCTGGGGCAGCTTATTGAAATCTCTGATTCCTCGAGTAATACATCGATAAAGTCATAAAAGCAAGATGAGGATCTTGCGTTTTATAGGTAGTGGTCACAAAGTCTGTAGCATTTCATAAGAATAGGTACATATATCCTATATGAATACAATATCAACATGGCATGAAATAATAATGCCGTTGCGATTATTATTAAATTATTTAGATGTGTGAGATAAATGTAGGTAATAGATTTTGTCGTTTTTATTTTAATAAAAGAATTGCATTTAATTTATAGACTTGTTTTAATATATCACCGCATGAGTCGCGCCATCACGGAAGCAGATTTCTCGTAAGGTCGTCCCAAATTGCCCATTTTGTCCAGGCGTGCATAGATGCGGCACATCCCGCTGCATAGACAGGCACAGGACTCGCCATCACTCTCGCCAGATCACCAAACAGATAGTCAGACTCCTAGGAATCCGAAAATTCACCTAGCGCAGGATTCGAACCTGTAGCGACTTGGATGAAAGCTATCATTGTTCCAGCTACAAAGTTATTGGAGTGTTTCTATCCGCCACGAATTATATCATTAACCGAACTGGTTTTCCTAAGCCTTGCATACGATGAGCAGGTGTGCAGCTGGCAGAGTTTAAACATTGTGGAAATATAAAACCTAGTGTATCTACAACATATGCTCCCAAAATGTGACGTAGGTACCATCTAGGTTTTGGTTCGTTTCCAAACATGGTTGCGCTGCTTGGAGTCTATCCCACTAATATTAAAAATTTGAAAGTTTGGATGGATGTTACTCTTTCACGCAAAAAACTACTGAACGGATTTGTATGAAATTCGGTATGGTGGTAGCTGAAACCCTGGATTAACACATAGGCTACTTTTTATGCCGAAAACATGTAGCGGGTAGCACCGCGGGGCACAGCTAGTGATCAATATTTGTAGGTAATCATTTTAACTTACAAATAGAGTTTATACATATTTGTTTAGTCAAATATTAAAAAATTCTTCGCCAAGTTCCAAAAAAAAAGGATTGCTCAATTGTAATTTTTTGCTCGACCATATTGAATGCAGTATTGAGCAGCCTAAACTTTAGGAGATAGGTACTTGGAGGCGCTGACCGTGGTGACCTTGTTAATTTCTTACCGAGTGCTAATGGTAACGGTAACCCCTCACGCCTAGCTTCACCACTGCGCGAATAAGGAAATGATCCACGCGGTGAACCCGGGCACAGCAGTATTGCAGGGTAACTTGTAAAAACAGGGCTGATTCGGGAATAACTAAACTAGTTTGTATCTCCAGTTTATTGTGCCATGCAGGCTGCACGTCACGCGAGCGCCAGTCGGGGCGCGCCCGGGAAGCACATGCCGCGCGTGAACACGCAGTAGGGCGGGGGCGCGGGCGCGGGCCCCGCGGGCTCGCCTCGCCCTCCGGTATTCGTGGTCGGTCGGGGTCGGTTCACATCTTCATTCAAATTTTGTTCCTTGCGCTTGTGCATGTTCATTGTATATTTATTCATTTGTAGTTTTTTTTTTAAAGTTTGCGTGGATTTGTCCTGCTGCTGGCCGGACTCGGGTTCCGATTGTTCATATTCAGAGTCTGATGTTGGCGCGGAAGCGTCTCCCGCGCTCGAGGCGACGTCGCTCGAGCTGGGCGGCGCCGCGGGCCGCTTGCTGGGTCGGGGCATCTCCTCCTCAGAGTCTTCACTGGCCGAAACTACGGGTTTTTTTGTCCTTGGCATCTTCACTGGCAGTTCCTCTTCTTCTGAGGATTCTGCGTTTGAAACTGATGGTTGTGCCACTTCAGTCGTTATTCCGAACCATATAAACTTTTTCCTATCTACAAAATTCTTAACAATTTCATGTTTTTTTTTCATTAGCCAAAATATAAATCTTCTCGACGGCATCGTCTCGTTTTGTTCGTTTCTTAACAAATTACAAAAATACATTAATGGAAACAATTCTCACTCTTATATACCTACTCGACTGACACGAGGGCAATACTGAAAGCAATATTATAGGGGGAGTAAAGTCGTAGGCATACGACGTGTCGCGGAAGCATCCGAGTACCTACGAACTGCTTGGTTTGCACGCATGCCTGTAACTATTAAATATCATGGTACAAAAAAATGATTTTATGAACGCGAGATTTAAAAAAATCGCATAACATTTTGATACTTAACCGCAAACTCATTTCCGTAAATTTGCAATCTCCCGTTAGATACATGAGATAATCCGAACTGAGCTAATTTTGGAAATGTTTCTGTGGAAGAGAGATTTGACTGCGACATCCTAAACTCATTGTATATACGCGTTTATCGAAACGGCAAACATTTTGTGGTTTGGCGAAAACGACTTCCCAATATTACCTATGAACTGTGGAACTGAATAGAAACGCCTTGTGATGGATTTGAAGAACGTTAGTCTCGAAATCGTTGCAGATGTGAGGCGATACGAGGGCAGGCACTCACTTGAGGGTCCTGTTGTACCCGTTCATGGTGCGCACGAACTCGTGGTGCAGCATGTCCCCGAACTGGTTCTGGTGCAGCGAGAAGGGCGCGAGGCCGCGCTGGTAGCGCTGGTTGTGCTTCGCGATCTTGTGCTTGTTCTCCGCGTAGATCTTCATGCGGAACTTGTCTTCCACCTCGCTCGAGTACTGCTTCCCGTGCTGCATCTGTACACGACACGCACGTAACGTGATACGACACGACGACTCTATTTCTTTTGCTGTGGCAAAAGAAATAGTTCTCGACGAATAATTTACCGTGAGAAAACTAATTCGAAGAAACAAAACAGAATGAATGACCAAAATGAGCTTTAGATAAATAACGGAAGATGACATGAATGCCCGATATACTTACCTATTATGTACAATATGCATATTATCATACTTGTTCTAGCAAATTTAGTACCTAAAATAAGGAAAATCGACACCTTTAGGTATTGTGACTACAGATAGCACAATTAAACAATTATTTGTTTCACTAACGTGGCCTTAAATGATCCCACAAATCAAGCAAAAAAGGTTGCTCGGTTAGTTTACATTAACGTATTACGTAGGTAGTTTCTTTGGGTCGTTTTTTCTTTGGCGTAGTGTGTTTTCAATTGGTTTGTATATATACTATATACAAACCAATACATATAGGTATAATATGTCGCAATCTGTACAGCGCAGCGATATAACAATAAGATCCCGCAATCGATAGCAGTCGTTTTTTTTTCTCGCGACTTCAGAGTTGTGCCCTTAGCCCGTGCCGGAAAACCCCAGATAGAGAACGAGAGAGCCGGTTGACGTTCTCTGTGCTGGCATGTCCGCAGCATCAGAAGAGCCAGTTACCTTGTATGCCTCCCACTCCTCCTTGACGAGGTCGTAGAAGGAGACCGCGGAGGCGGCCGCGGCCACACACAGCAGCACTGCCAGGGTCTTCATCTTCCACGCGGACCTGGACAGACAAACACGCCATTTAAAAAAGTAACCCAGCAAGACAGCCGAGTGGGCAGCCCTAGCATTAGAATGTCTTAGTGGATCATCATAGCTCAATAGATATGTTATTACATTTAAACAAATAAACAGACGTCTGCAGAGTTCCACATCCTCGCTTTACGTATGAAGAATGTGAAATCGAAGCGTTCGGTGCGCTCGTGGGGAATGCCCACCAGGTACGGATGGCGCTTTGGCCGAGTCTGCCGAGCCGCCGGTTATACAAAGGGGCAGGTGGAACCAACTTGTGCATCCAGGAAGCATGCTCCGATATGTATGCGATAGAAAACCGATAAACTAGCAACTTCACGTCGATATGGTTTGTATACCTACCTACTCTCTTTATATCTACTACGTATTTATATGCTTCTGTAATGGATCTGATTAATACTTCATGTTGTACCTATACACAATTATTATATGTAGGTATATACTTAGTTCCTGTGATCCCTCGTAACTACTAAACGGCTGAATCGAATTTGATGAATGACGTGCATGGGCTTCGCCTAGTTTTAAGTAGGTATATCAAGGTAACAGGTAAACGAGAGAATGATACATACCGATTCTGATTGACTGAAATAAATAAGTACATAACACGAGTCCGCCATCGCCGGAATAAAAACAGAAACTAAGCGTTAACATTATAAACTAGATTTGATCGGAAGTAAAAGTAGGGAAAAGTGTAGTACAAGGAGCGGCGGCGAGCGATGAGCGATGATAAAATATATGAATAAAGATGAATGACACGAGCGGTCGGCTCGAATTATATTATATATTATTAGTATCACGTGGACGGAACTTTGCCTGGCTTTCTTCTCTGTCGACAGTGTATTATATAAGTAAATATATAAATGGGCGATCCTGCTCGTTGCCGAGTTTGTGGCGCCGCGCGCCGTCTCGTGCGTCGCCGCAGCCACGCGCCTGCTTTCTCCCGCTCAGTGATCACCCACATACGAGTAAACTTTTCTTATTTATCTTGTTTACGTATATATCTAGCTCATAATAAATGTCCGTCCGTTCGTATACGAACCTCTACAGGGTTTCAAGCGGAGGGGTGTACACTAAGCCGAAATGGGGTCAATGTACCTACCTACTATTTATTAACAACTTACAGGTTACTAACAACTTTGTCTATGTGAAAAACTGATTAAATATATCAATGCTATTTCAGGATTTTGCCCACCAACAATGTTACACAACACTCATTCTTGTGAATAACGGCTTATCAAAATAAACATAGTAAGTTATAATGAAGTTTTTATTTACGTTCTACCAAACGTCGTAGTGGTAGTGTCAGAGATCTCACAAACCCCTGCAATAGCCGAGGATCATGTAGGTACACTGCATAACATAACACTGCATAATAATTTTTGGTGACCACTCTTAGTTTTGTTTTAACTTTAGCTCAAAGTTTAAAGTGCCTTGCCTGCAACAGATAATTTGTAACTTATGCTAACTGAATTGATGCTGAGATGAACAAATATCTGTACAACAGTTGTGATTGACGATAAAAAAAATAAAACAAAAATCAAATGACCTCTCATTGATATGGACATTGGACGTACATGGTCTGCAATAAATGAATATTATTATTACGTGCTATCTGTCTATACAAGTTTGTTAGGTTTTGTGTTGTTGTTACTCATATAATTATAATTAGGGTAGGTAGGTACATTTCTAGTGCTGAGGTAACACTGAGGGATGTAGGTACTAATTTATATTTCAATTAATATTTTTCGTGAGAACAATATTAAATAACGATAATCTTAGAGTAGTTTTTTTATTTACTAAGAACCTACCCACTAAGCTGAAATCTGGATAACCGGATTTTTATTCGATTTTATGTTTAGGTTTTTTATGTAGGTACATAATATGGTAGACAGAGGTATGTCTGACTTACCTACATTATATTGTACTGAACCTACTAAACTTAGTGTAAGTATTTTAAAAAATCGTGACAAAGACTAAGCAGTCGAAGTTCCACAATCCACCTGTGAAAAATATTCAAATAGATTTCGTAAGCTTTTAATTTTTGTAGGTACCTAATATTTTAACAATTTCCTTTCCATGGAACTTATCCTCAATGGATTTTATAACTAGGTATTACTGCGCAGTGAACGCCTCAAACCAACACAAGGTGTTATGATTCAACACAAAGGAGGCGGACCTAAACAAAGGTGATCTGTACGACCCTTGCAAACAAGATGAATACAAGCAAATGAAAATATATTATAATAGAAAACTTACCTTTTGTTTAATTTAAATTTCACCACAGTTACAACTTTGCCAATTAATTACGTTACGAACGATTGATTTTCTAATGGACACGTCCTCCTAAGTGAACATCCGAATTCACACTGTATTTAAGGAATACTGCACACTAAATAGGAAATGGCATGGCACTGGCAGTGAGAAAGGAGAATAGACAGATTAGTTTATTTCTTTAATCAGGGTACAGACTGAGCCAATGAACGTGATGCTTTTTTTTTCATCGAAACAAAACGCGTTTGCGCTTTATTTATTGTCTTGGTCTATAGACCGCATTACAGTTTTGACAGTTAGATCGTGTCTCCGCATTAATTTTCAAAACTAGTTTTTGAGTGTTTATGTATAAAATTAGTGTTGTTTTATTCTTATAGTGCCGAAATAAAAGCGCGAGTGTGGGAAAGTGATATAATATGGTGAAACATGACTTTTCATGTTACTTCCAAAACTCCACGAAGCGTATATGGTAAAGTCGCCACTACTTTACTAAGGCATGACTGAATTTGACTAGACTTGACCATGACTGGACTTTGACTGTAACTATAAATGTTAGATATGAATCGCAAAAACCGAAGACAAGGCAGTATGGCTTTAGCTTGCCAGATAGGGGATATTAAATTTTTTTTAAAGTCGAATTCTAGTAAAGGTCCAGTTCTACACAAGCCAATAATTTTAAAAAAAAGTTCTACATAATTTGTATGGTATATTGATAGGCAGTATGGCTTTACAGCTTTAGGCTGCCCGATGGGGCAAATTAATAAAAAAAAAAATTGTATGGTGTATTGCTGCATGCTTCATAACCATGTGAATAACAAATAGTTTCGTATTTGCTATTGATACAAGAAAATAACACAATGAAACAAGAGGATAAAACAAAAAAAAGCCAGGGCAGCCAAAAGAAAGTAAAATTATTCAAGCCTAGGAAGAAAAAGAGTGCTGAAGAAGATGCAGCTATCCAATATTTACAGGCACAGTACGATAAGGTATTTGTTTGATAATTTTATCAAAAAGTAGGTTTATTATTTTAACAAGAATTTTCTGAGTCTATCCAAGACTGTTAATGATTTACGATAGAGTGTGGTTGCGTTACTTTTTCATCACGTCCTCTAACATCATTGGAGTAACATAACAATGTCCTGCGGTTATTCTTGCCGTTCGTCATGTACATGTTTGTGGAGATTGTAAAAAAAAACATCTTCTACCACAAAGAAACTTCATGAAAGCATCCATAATAATAAAGTTACATGCACATAGTTAAACATTAATCAATCATCAGTGTAATAAATGTGATTATAATAAATTATAATAATTAATATTTGAAGCAATACAGTATGGTACCTCACATTCTAATGCAAATGCATTATTCTGTCTGGTTCCAACAGTTCTCTTCAAACTATTCTGGCCAACCAAATTAAAACTACAAATAAATACCCAGTAATACTCTAAATTAAACAACTTGTAAAATCACAACCTAGATTTACAGATAGTACCTACTTGGGTACCTGGTCATTCGGGCATCCAAGTAGGTACTAACAGGTTACTATTAACTTCTCCAACCTCCTCCCCCTGATATTTTCTACTTTTGTGTATGTCCTTCATAAATTTATCAAAGTTAATAAGATTCAAATTTACATTTTGCTTTTTATTGGTTTTCGATATTTTATCTGATTCAATATATTTATTGCTTACATACTTATTTATTTTATTTTGTATTTGTTGCAAGGGACAAATACAAAATAATTTTGTTGTTGATGAAAAATGTTGATGAAAATTAATAATAATTGAGTTCTGGTGCTTCTATTTATAAGTATATTTTATAAATCATACTGTTGATAATAATCTTTAATTTTCAGATAGATTCAAATGAAATCAAGACATTCAAAGATTTCCCTTTGTCACAAAAGACATTAAAAGCACTGAAAGAAAATAACTACATTACCCCAACTGAAATCCAGAGGCAGTCTATTGGTTATGCTCTACAAGGCAAGGATATTTTAGGAGCTGCAAAAACAGGCTCGGGCAAAACTCTCGCATTCCTGATTCCAATTCTAGAAAACCTGTTCTGTAAGAAATGGACAAGATTAGATGGAGTTGGGGCATTGGTCATATCACCCACTCGTGAGCTTGCATACCAAATTTATGCAGCATTGCGTAAAGTGGGCCATCTTCATGATTTTTCAGCCGGTTTGATCATTGGAGGCCAAAATCTGAAGTTCGAAAAGAAAAGAATGGACCAAGTCAACATATTGATATGCACTCCAGGTCGCTTATTGCAACACATGGATGAGAACCCATTGTTTGACTGTAGTCATTTACAAATTCTGGTACTGGACGAAGCAGACAGGTGCTTAGACATGGGCTTTGAGGCAACAATGAATGCCATCATAGAAAATTTGCCTCCTAACAGACAAACACTACTGTTTTCCGCTACACAAACAAAATCTGTGAAAGATCTTGCTCGCCTCAGTCTATCCTTCCCAACATATGTTGCTCCACACGAGCAGGAAGACACTGTGACTCCAGAGTCCCTTCAGCAGAGCTATATTGTTTGTGAAATCGATGAAAAGCTTGGTATATTATGGTCATTCATAAAAAATCATTTGAAACAAAAAGTCCTGGTTTTCATGGCTACTTGTAAACAAGTGAAATACATATATGAGCTATTCTGCAAGCTTAGGCCAGGTGTAAGTTTGCTAGCACTGTATGGAACGCTCCACCAGGAGAAAAGAGAGAAAATTTACAATGAATTTTGCAGAAAATCCAATGTAGTATTATTTGCTACTGATTTAGCTTCGAGAGGGCTTGACTTTCCCCATGTCAATTGGGTAATACAGATGGACTGTCCGGAGGATGTAGACACATATATCCATAGAGCTGGGCGAACTGCTCGAGGTGTCTTTGGCAAAGGAGAAGGTCTCCTTATGCTATTACCTAATGAGGAAAAGATCATAGATAACATGCAAAATAGCAAAATCCCTATTAGTAAAATTATGGTTGACCCTTCCAAAGTAGTTGCCCCACAACGCAAGATAGAAGGCCTCCTCTCCGACAATACAGAATTAAAACAGTCTGCACAGAGAGCTTTTGTTAGCTATGTGAAATGTATATTCCTCATGAAGAATAAAGACATATTCAAAGTGCAAGAACTAGATACTGATGCTTATGCCAGATCACTGGGACTGATAGTGCCGCCGAGAATACAGTTTCTTCACAAATATCAGAGAAATAACGCTCCACAGAACCAAGAAGAGATGAATAACAACAGCAGTATTATTGACAAACTGAAGACGAAAGCTGACAGCGGCGGAACAGATGATGATGATGACACACAAACAAGACAAACAGAAGTAACAAACAAATTAACATTGAAAGGTAAAAGCAACAAAAAACTTGAGACTTTTGACTTTCACAATCACAATGATGACAGTGATGAAGATTTCTTTAAAGTTAAAAAAGCTGATGTTGTAATTGATAGTACACCAGTAGAAGAGGAAAATGCCATATCTAAAAAGAAAGCGAAGCCATTAACTAAAGCAGCCGTAGCCAAGAAGATACTAAAGAAAAAAATTAAAGTGAACACAACAGTGAAATTTTCTGAAGATGGTGAAGCTATAGATGACGATAAAAAAGATGTAAAATCAGAATTAGCTAAACAGTTTCTAAACGAAAATGTTGGAGGCATAGATATCGAAAAGGCTAAAGAAGTTCTCAAAGAGGAGGATAAATACGATAAAATAAGGTTCCGAGAGAAAGTAAAGGCCAAGCATAAGGAACAAAAGCGTAAATTGAAAAATAAGTCTCAAGATGAAGGAGATAAAGATGATTTTGGATCACAATCGGAATCTGATGGACCTGACCTGGCATGGCTCCCTGATCCTGACAAGATTTATGGTCCTAAAGATGGCAGTGAAGAGGAGGGCTCTGAACAAGGCAGTGATAAATCACATTCTGATTTAGATCAATCTAGTGAGGAGTCGGTAGATGATGGAAAATACCACAGGTATGTTACACCGGGGTCTTCTTTAGATTGCGCAAGTTGATTTGATACATTTTACATAGTTATAGTGCTAGTGTATGGCTCCGCATGGATGTTAGAAACCTTCAGGAAGACATAACATCTAAATGATTGTGGAAACAATATCAAAATCCGTTTTGTTAGCAAACAAACAGTCATGCAAATGCACACATTGTATACTTTTTTAAGGATTTTTTTTCAAAAATGTCAAAATCTTTGACTTTCTTCTCACATAGACTAGAATTAGCTTCACTGAAATATTACACAAACATTGAGAATTTTCATGAAACAGAGAGTAGCGTCTCGAATTTGAAGTTTATTTAAAGTCATTTTCCATCTCGCTTCCTTTCACACTTTACATCCACACGTTCAACACGCGGATCAATATGATTTATTCTGTTACAGACCGACGAAACGGAAACTGGTCGAAAGCAAAGGTATCCCGCAAGAGCGAGTAGCGCCGCGGAAAGTGAAGAAAGTGCAAGATATTGCCAAGAGCCTCTCGGTACACGAGGCGGAAGCTCTGGCTATGCAGTTACTACAAAACCGATAATCGTTTCATAATAAACTATGTGACTAATGCTATAAAACTTATTTCGTGGGTATGTTCTCACAGATCCTTAGTGCGAGAAGCATACACTCTTCCTCAGACAAGCGTGGCCTGAGGCAGCGTCTGCACTCTGCGTCAGTGTAAGGCAGCCTTAAAAGTACAAACTATTACATTATTCCTATTCCCAAAGTAAGTTAATAAAAAATCATTTGTCGAGGCTGTTCCGCGCGCGTGTCCGGCTTCAAAAGTAGCATGTTTGTTAATGCACACTATCTGCTTTCTTTAAAAGTAACAACAAGGCAGCGTGCCGAAGAAACGAACAGACTAATAAATAAATATTTTATACATATTAATATGTGATACGACATATAAGTGACGTCAAAGAAAATCGAGGCATGAAAACTGTCGGTCTCCATCAGTTTAAAAAACTCGCAAAAATTCAAAGAACGATTTCTTGACAATACCTTGGCAACATGCATCGTCAAAAACTAAATAGGTAATATAGCAGACTATTTTTACTATTTATAATTTACGCCATACAAGTATCTACTACGGACAGACGACCTAATAAAGACCGCAGGAACGCGCTGGATGCGAGCCGCTTCCGACCGGTTTTTGTGGAAGTCAATGGGAGAGGCCTATGTCCAGCAGTGGACGTCCTACGCCTAAATGATGATGATGAAGTAATAATGGAAACAGTATTTTTACAATTATGTGAAATGATATACCAAACTTCATTGAGACTTCATTGGTTTCTATGGAAACTAGTTGTGGATTTAAAAAGATGTCGGAGGAATGGAAGCCGGCCGTTAGGAGTTTTGGCGGGAACGCGGAAAGTGTCGTGTCGTTGTATTTTTTTCCAAAACAAGTATTTTGTCGAGTGTTTATGCATAAAAATGGTAGTGTTTTATTCATAAAGTCACAATCACAAGCGCGAGTGTGTGTAAATGATATAATGTGGTGAAACATGACTTTTCGTGTTGCTTCCAAAACTCCATCGAAACTTTTTAGTAAAGTCACCACTACTTTACTAAAGCATGACTGGACTTGACTGATACGGATTGTACTTAACCAAGACTGGACTTTGACTATAACTTTAGCTACGAGGATTCTTATTTAACTTTAGAAAGTTGAAAATATATAAATAACCATAGCATGGTGGTAGGGTACTTTCTAGTACTCGGCTGGCTAGCTACCACCCTCAAGTTTAAAAATCTGCCGCCAAGCATCTAACGGTGTGTTCCGGCTGCCGCACTTGAGAGCCAGTTCCATTCCAGGCTAGGTGTGCTTTACCATCTTCGACCACACCTTCACTTAACATCAGGCGAGCTGTGGTCAAACATCTAGCCTGTCAACCATAAAAAATAAAAAAAAATTACTTGACACTGGCAAATGCTAAAACGCGACGCCAAAACCAAAGAAAAAAAAAGCCGGCCGTAGGAAACTACGTCATCGAGCACATGCATCTGCTACTGACGCTCCAAAATGTGTAGAATTTGAATGTAAGAAGCTGGTACGACTCTCAACTCCAAGCGACACATGCATCCAAATTGAGTCTACGAGCTGTACTCATTTCATTGAATGCAAATTCTGATAAAAAAGTTATTTTCAGAAATACTTCGTTATTGTTTTTATTTAGTGTTAATTTGTTTCTACTGTAGTTAAAAAATTACACAAATAGGTCGTTAATTGTTTGTATTAGTACTTCGTTTCTTTTGAGTACATTTTTGGTCCGATACAGTTAGATACTACAGATATATAATTATGTTCAGTGTATTAAGGGAACAAAATGTGTTTATTACATCCGGTACTCTTCATTACCTACAATCGGTTACGTAGGTATACCTAGGCTACCTCCAATAACAGATAACGAGGCACACGCAGGTCGCGCGCCTAAAAAATCAATTAGGTAAACGCTAATTGCGTCGAAACCATGAAATCAATCGCCATGCCTTGTGTCGAGCGATACTGGACATTGTAATTACTGACTGTTAGACGATCAATTCTATTACTGGAGGCGCGTCGGCGCGGGGCGGCCATATAAACCGAACACGTGTGTACTCTGATGTTTTTTTTTATATTGAGAAAAAAATAATTGATCATGGTTTATTTACCTATCTATTATTTGTTTAAGGATTCAAAATATTACAATCTCCAAGCACATCTATGTTAATAAGTCGTTAAGTTCATAAGAGAAACAGCTAAATGTCTCCGACAGATTGCTGTGTTGCGCAGGATATAAAAAAATAAATAAAAAATAAGTCGTTTTGCCAACATAAGTAGGTACTTATACATGTAGCTTAAGGTATAAAAGAATAAAAAGCTGTACCTACCAACTAACTATTCGCTTACATTTATGTTTCAGTAGAGGCAGGTAAGGCCATCTTCATTGCAGGTGCATTCGCGAACTTCTTCCCCGCAGTATTTTTAAAATACGTATGTTCCGAGCTGCACAATTTTGTATGATATAGTAACGAAACGTATGTGTCGAAACAAAATTATGAGAAATCTGAAAATTAGGGGAGTACCTCCCGTGCATGTAAGGACAGGACACAGGATGAAATTTTGTCTTTTAGCCGCGCACCCTCGCGCTGGGTAGATATCGTTGAAAGGATGTTTTAAGATATTAGGTCTGTTGTTCCACTGCCCTCGAAAGCGTTTCCCCTGTATTTATAATCCGTAGGTACGTTTGTGATTTACCATAGTCGCTAAGTAATTAGCAGATCTAATTATTTCCAAAGAAAATCGAAACGAACATTCTGCGACGGAACCATCCGAATTAAAGAGATAAATAAATGCGCTGATGGCAGAGTTGACCAAGCGCTTTACCCGACCAGTAAGGAAAGGTTAAATAGTCAAGTCCTCGTGTACAGAACCCTAGCACGCGCAGTATCGTGCACATGGTGCTGCACTGGCTCCACGGCAAGGCCACGGCTCCTGCGCAGCCACAGCGCGACTCCTGCCCGTGTGGGTAGCACACGCTTCAGCGGTGCGTGGGTACCTACAGGTCCGCGTGGAGGATGCGCTGCCTGGCAGTGCTGCTGTGCGTGGCCGCGGCCGCCTCTGCGATCTCCCTCCGCCAGCTCGGCAAGGAGGAATGGGAGCCGAACGAGGTAACTGGCTCTTCTGAAATATACAACACTCACACACAGTAGGGATTTCACGCGGGATCCCGCGTAGGTGATGGATTTAATAGGTAGGTAGGAAAATAATACCTATAGGTATAAAAATGAAAAAATATTTTTTGTATAAGTATTTATAAAACAATGTAGTAGCAGTTCCCGTCATTAAATCCCATCAGTATCAGTTGGGAGCTCGCTGCTCGGTTCTTGAAGTTGTTGACACAAACATTGTTAACCTAGGAAACGCAGTACAATAAGCAACTAGGTAGGTCATACATACTTAGTACATAAATATTAATGATTCGTCTTAATTTTCATTTTGAATACTTAATTTTTTCAATTAATGATAATGCAATTATCCGTACCTTATTATGATACTATAGATACATTCATGTAGGTACCTACCTATGTTACCTAGGTGAAAAAAATATACAATTTGTTTTCGTTGGTTTCTGGATGAATATGTTACGCGCGCGCGCCGTGACCAAGGAACGTAACGTACGTCCGATCTCGACCGCAACGACAAAGCTTCTCTCGATTGACGGTTGCAAATATAAAAATTGACGAAGTAATTTCCGTCTACCCTCTTTTGCTTGCTGGGAACGAACAGCCCCCTTTTTGCCTTGATTGCTCAAAAATACTGATTTATTTCTTTTCAAAATATAGATTTATGATGACCTATAACTCAGATTAAATTTTAAACTGAGACTTATAATATAACAGATCCTAACTTGAAGAATGATTACTTTCGCTGACAAACTTTTGCATTTATAATATTTGTATAAACTAGCTGTACCCGCCGCCTTCATTTGACGGACACCTTTTTTCACTCGAAAAAATAGTGCTTTTGAGCGCAAATCGGATTATGCTCTTAAAAATGCTAATTAAAAAAGGCTTGTAAGGAAATTTGCTTGGTACACAATAAATTGTCATCTCGCGTAAAAATAGTGGTAATATGTTATACGTTTACAATTTTAGATGAGTAACTAACTGAAGGCGTGTAAGCGGGAATTCCTTGGAGAAATTTCAATTCGATTTCATTTGATCTGTCACGGCGAATGTCCAGAAATCTGCTTAGGATGTCCATCCACGGAGCTACTAGGTTTAACTTTAACTTTACTACGTGGTTTATCCGCATATCATAGAATGTTCTAGGTAAATACTACCGCAGCATAAGATGCTCTACTGCCAAGAAGAGTAGCTACAGGCAGCGAATTTACAGGGCTATGGAGACTAACCATCGAATGTCTCAAAGTACCTACCTACCTAATAAAAAACACAAGCAGAGAGTGACGCGAGCGTCGTGTCCTGCAGATGCAACTCGGGAAGCGGTACTACTCGAGCGAGGGCGAAGACAAGACCCGCAGGATCGCGAAGCACAATCAGCGCTACCAAGGGGGTCTGGCACCCTTCTCGCTGCACCAAAACCAAGAAGATATGCTGCACTACGAGTTAAACGGACATAACCAGACGCTCGAGTGAGTACTCAGCCCGCCGGGCTTGCCCGACCCACGCCGCCCACCATTTCCATATTCATCATAATTATTATATACGCACTGGGTTTGCTCCGAGATTTCATTCGCGTTTCCTGGATTACAGGAAATTTCATCCAAACTTTCCGAATTTCATCCAAATTCGATAAGCCGTTACAGATCGTAGAGAACAAATAACAAACTCAAATAAAATGTGTAGTCCATTCTGTATGTTTCGGCGAAGTTTATTTTACTAGCCATCAATGAAGTTTTTGCTTGTAGGCGTCATATATTATAAAGATTAATGAATGATCATAATATTTTAACAGACAGACATTTTTATTCATAATAATATTATGTGCTCAAAGTAGTTAATGCGCATCATCAACAATTATAACAGACAAATATTTTAGGGATCTATGTTGCTGCAAACACTTTAGTTAAAATTAAGGATTCCAAAATTAGGATAAATTTGAATTTTTCAAACCAAGGCGGTTTGCCTATACAGGTTTTAGAAAACGCGATATATTTTTTAGTTTTCTTTACGTTCTGTGTTAGTAGGTTGGCATCCAACAGCGAAACAATTAGTGCAGACCTTTCTCTGCAGTGGAGAAAAGACGTGGTACTGTATAAATGAAAATTAAATATGATTACGAATCGTTAGCATAAGTTATTATATGAGCGTCATCCAGGGAACTATTTACAATGCCGCTAATATTACAATTTACGATTGGCACATTGATTCTTCGCAAAATGTTTAATAACGTCAATATAGTCAATAACGCAAAATTTTGGTTTTAACGTTCTTTTGATCCTGAGTTTTGATCAAAAAACTCTTTTGAGCAGCTTTTTTGTTTGCCTTCGATAGCTTTAGTGGAATACATAAAAAAACGGCACGCACTGCAGGACCGAAATAGTAGTACGGCAGTAGTAGTTGTGGGCTGCAATCAGTGTGGAGGAGGCCTTATCGTGATATCTGACATCTGGCCACACTGGTTTGTTTATATGGCAATACCGACCTTGAACTGTCAAAAAGAAAATTGAATGGATCGTTGCACTCATCGAGAAACGCTAAGAATTTATAAAAATAATAAGTTTTCTATGGAATTAGCATAATTACAATAGCCGTACTTATTAATTTTTAATTATGTTTTGGAGTGGAAACTTTATTGTAGTTAGGGAGCTAAATTTTCTTCTCAAGGAAGAGGTGCGTATTTGTTCAAATATTCATGGTTATGACTGGGTGATTTGGTAATTTCACTATTATTTTCTATGGTTTACTGTCTGTTTTAGTTATAAATAGTTAGTCGAAAGGCTACGTAGCTGTAGCTTTAGTAAAATATCTTTTTTTAGGATAGTATCGCATATGAAGTTGGTTGACTGAAATAATTTTGTATTTTGTTTCAGAATCTAACATTGTCTCAAGTTTTAGAAGCAGATGACATTCTACAGGAATGCAAGGCGGACAATAAAGCCCTAATGCAATTGTAAGTAAACAAAATGAATTTGCTACTCAAAAAGACAAAGAACTGTTCTCAAACCTTAGTACATTTACAATCAAATGGGTATAAAAGTCCATGAACATTTTAACAGACATACTAAACATTCAACATGTCCAACAGCTTTTTGTAGCTTGCCTATTTTAAAATTATGATAATAATAGAATGAATATAAAAGTGATAAAAGAGGATTAAAATAAAATTGATGTAGAAAAAGATGATCAGAATAAGTGCCTAGGAAAGGACAACTACTTTATGTAATCGATGTCAATGGTGGCTTACACTGCTTACCCGGATCATAGAGCAGCTTTCAAATCTGCTGGTGGGTGAATGATTTCAATCAAGTGATAGCAGATGTAACCTTCACTGGTGAGAGATTCTCAAAATGGATTGTGAAAGGCCCCTCAAAAATCATAAAATTTATGTCATCATGATTAAGCTACATGCTTATATTTTCAAATCAATTTATTTGGCATACAAAACAAAACAATTTAATTATTACATTGACATGTTGTGTATATTAAAATGCTATGTGTATGTATGCATGTGCGTGTAGTGTTTGCTGTGTGTATATATACTTGTGTATTCTTGATTTTATGATATACCTAAGTAAGTAATGTTGTTGGCACAATTTAATATGTTGTGTAACTTTAGAACTTGTAGATGGCAGCATGTCCACACCCAGTTCATTCAAGGTTTGATAGAACCCCCGTTCCACTCCCTGATCTTCATAATTCCTTGCTATTTTAAAAGTTACATTATTAACCTGTTGGTACAATAAGATAACAACTAGTTAGTATTTAAACTAATCTCTCTTTTAGTTAGTATTGTCAACTAGATAGTTATTTTATATAAATCCTTTTGGTTAGTTCCATGCACTAGTATTAGTATGGCCTTGTATTGCAGATCTGCTAAAGCCTTATTCATATAATTATGAGTATAATGCTATTATTATTTGTGAGTGAGTAAACTTGTGATTGCAGCCTAACACGGCCGGACATCCTGGCTGAGCTAGTGACACTGATCACGGAGGAGCCGCCATCGAGCGTGGAACTGAGCACGCAGTACCGGCACGCGTCCATCGCATGTGAGGTCCTCACCTCCCCACTGTCCTCGCTCTCCGACCGCCTCTCACTCGATACGCACCAGATGAATCGACTCTGCGACTTCATTAACAGGTCCTAAGCTTCACCACATCACCACAAATAATATAAGATTAGATCAGTTACATCAACTTATTCAAAAACGGTACAAAACAGGCTATTCTTTATGCTATTCTGTGCACGGGTCTAGCTGGTCAGAGAGTATTGCTCTTTTCATAGTTAGAATAGAATAGAATATAACTTTATCATACACCAGAAACACAGATCACAATGAATAGTTTGGGCTACTTTGGCATTATGTTGCCTACTTTGTGGTAATGATGTGTCAAATAAATAGATTGTACCTCTTTCTTTGTAAGTCTTAGATTTTCTGTGAAATCTGGCGGCTTCATTCACACACACTGCAAGCACTCAGGTGCTTGGCGGCAGCGTGTAGCGGCAGTCGGGGGCAGACTGGAAAAAGTGTTTCAAAAATTGGTTTAGATGCATGAAACTTTGTATAGGCGTAAGTAAGTTCTTTAAAAAGATTTAGTTAGAAGAGCTTTGCCATAAAACTTATTTTTTTGGTATCTGTAAACTTTTGTTGTCTGTAAACCACATACTGTGTTATTGATTATACTCATGTGGTATTCTCGTTGTGCCAAATGTTGACTTGCTATATCTTATCTGACCCACATTATAAGTGCAAAAGTTCATGTAGAACTTCAAGCTGAAGTAGTACAATCTATTTAAATCTGGACTTATGTCTGGCATTAACTTGGACGGCTTGGACTTATCCTGAAAATGCGGCGAGTGAAACCGTGGGATGCAGCTATTACTTTAAATGCAAAAGATTGTGTCTTTATTTGTTATTTCTTCTAGTGTTTAATAAATTTATACAAATGCTAGTTTATATCCCAGAACACACGGGGGGGGCCTAGTTGCATAGCATCGTTGTTTATATGCATACGTTTTGTTGTTTAATAACAGTGGTATCTATCTACAGGGACCCACCACTGAATCCGCTGCTGGCGTCCTACTTCAGCAAAACTATAGAAATGCTGCTCGAGAGGAACCCTAAACAGGTAGGTAGGAACCCAGCCCCGCTCTATAATAAGTGTGCTTTAAAGGCAAGAAGAGGCAAATTGTGTTTATCACTGGTATGAAATAAGTTTTGTTTATTTACTAGACATCTCGTCTTTGTTGTTGTGTGTATCATGTGTTCAGGTCGCAAAAGTTTAAAAATGACATTGACGGACAGATGATGCTGTATATGAAGCAGTGATGCCCTGGACTTTGTTTTGTTACTTAAAGTTCTGTGTATCGCTGTGATGGTCATGGACAGGCGTTATCTCTTACCATCAGGGGAGCGTCTCGTTCGTCTCATTACATTTTACATTAAAAAAAAATATGAATACACTCTTAATTCTGTTTGGAGACTAAAAACAAACATGCAAACAAATTCTATCGAAAATATTTCTTATCGACAGGTCTGACTACAACTCGCCTGATGTTAAATGATGATGCGATCGAAGTATTAGTAGGACGATGGGAATCGGGGCTGGCAGAATGCTCGTTGAGTTGCTTGGCGGTGGGTTTGGCGTTGAAGTTGGAAACTAGGCAGTGGAGTGCAGCTCACACTGTTTATTTTAGTTAGTACGTATCTAATATAGTTTTGATATTTCAGGACTGGTATTTGTATCACATAGTGTGCCTACGAGTGCTGGATTTCTTCAAGTCCCGGCGCGACTTCCTGCCCAACCTCCTGCGGCATATATCCACTTCCGCCATCGCAGATACCTTCAAGTTCTTCATACGGCTCGACGACCTTTTCAACAAAATCATTATGGAGGTTTGTGCTCACACCCGACATGATATTCTACAGAGAGGACCTAAGGCGCTTCCTCACTCCGCGTGCCATTACATAGAACATGATAATACTGAACATAATTATGAATGATTTATAGCTAGCATCACAATTGTTCAGGTATTTAAAAGTTACGGTGGAATAAAGAAACTCATATACCGACATGAACCTTGAAAACATTTTGGGCAGTCATGTAAAAAAATAATTATTACGCAGACGTACATTTAAGTTATAAAATCCACCAGCACAGGTACTAATATTAGAATCCTTACATGACTCCGAGTGATACTGGCTACAAATCATTTATATTGTAATGTAGCTCAATTCAATGTTCTAATGTTGTTTTAACCCAGTAACCCAATTTTCATTATATTTATATTATCTTGTTTTGTTTTCTTCAATATAATGTTTGGTACAATGAGGTACAAGAGATCAATCGCTGCTCAGATATTCTAGTTGCACCTAAGACTTGAAGTAACGGTTCCTGCATGGTATTGTAACGTATAGGTACATAAATAATGTGTTTGTGTGATCAACACCCCTTTTTAGATAAGTGATTAATTGTGATGTTATTTGGAGCAGACGTGTGTCACAGGCTAATAATATTGGTATCACAAAATATGCGATAGCGAGGGATCCACGAGTACCACGCCCCTTTGTGTAAACGGGAACGGATGCCGCACTCGAGCTGGCGATGGCGCTCCGACACGGTTGCACCGAGCGCAGTCCCTCGGCTAGCGTGCCAACTGTGTTAGTTGGCATCGTTTGTAATCAAATACCTTTCACAGGCTACTGATAACATTTTTGCATTGTCACGTTAATTAAAGATATATAATAGCGAAAGTAATTCTGTCTCTTTGATACCATTATACAGCATATACTAAAAAAGTAGGAGTTGCAGAAATAGTGATGACTACTTGTTACCAACACAGGAACTGGGAGGGAGTCTGGAGCTGATGGAACAGAAGCTGTGCGCTTTTGTCTAAATCGATTTATACAATACAAAGATTACCAATTAATAAAATACTTAACAATGGATACAATATAACTATCATAATTAATTCGTTTCATGGTTTGTTAATTTATTTTACAAATATTATCAATTCTTATATTTCTGACATTCTTTCATTTCATGTTTTTAGTCAGTAAACAGTACGCGGTCTGCACCGGGGGTGCATAAAAACTAGTTTATTGATGCATATTGGTATCGTTTACGTTCTATATAGTTGTCACAGAGTTCTATCCCTGAGCCTGACTCCCGAGTGGCGCCACCTAGACATCACACTAGGAAATATCCCGGAGAATAGTATAAGATGAAGTAGGTATAGTGTTTGTGTTAAAAGGGATGTTGTTTGCGCGGCAGTGGCTGGAGGAGCACCAGCTGATCGAGTGCCTCATCCAGATAATATGCGCGACGCAGAGCGCGGGGGCCGCCGGCTCGCGCGCCTCGGAGCCCGAGAAGGGCTCGCGCGAGCCCAGCGAGAAGCACAACCACGCGTCCGACGACGAGCAAGGTACCTTCAAGCAAACAGCTGCGGCGCGACCACAGCGCGCCGCGGTCTCGCGGTCTCGCCCGCGCGTTTCTGCATATTTTTAAAGTATTAAGTTACTTAATGTAATTATGAAAATTGCAACCCGTAATATTCAACGTTTAACATTTTAGATAAATTAATAATCATAATCAGAATCATTTATTTGTTTGCGTATATGGGTAAAATACAGTTGGTAGAAATTAAAAACATAGCACGCCATATCCCGCCTTTCGGCATGAAAATATTTTGATCTAAGCAATAATGAGCAACACATAGAGTCTCGTTTAGGTAGGACAATATATTTAGTATAAAATAAGGTTTTTATTAAACTCCTGTTTTCTGGGTGGCAGATCTCCCTAGCAGAACTCGATCGCTTCATTACATCTTACAAAAAAAAAAAACATTTTGTAATTGATTTTAAAGGTTATGGGCCCAGGCTTCTAGTATGCGAGCCATATTGCGAGATATATTTTGTAGAGAAGGGATAGTGTTCGTGTAGTTGGTTGGTGTATGGTGTTAGTAAGACGCGCGGATGGCGGCAGGCTCCCCGGAACACCCGAGCAGCGCGTCGCCGTCTCCGGAGGAGGAGGCGAGGCGCGCGCGCGCGCGCACGGCCGCCGTCGCCTCCGCCAACGCGTGCGCGCTGCTCTGCGACCTCGTTGCCACAGGTATAATATACTCGTTTATCTCCAATTTCCTGAAGATATTTTCTATCGTCGAAAGCCATAAGTAAATAAAACAATAAATAAATGTGATCATCGGTAGGCTGCCGTGGCTCGTATGGTTCATCTAGAATTCCAGAAAATCAAATCATTGAAGATGTACATTTCTACACACTAGTCCATTTGCAATTTGAGTAACCACTGTCGACTACTTAATACTACTAATATTCTGCCAAGCAGTAGTGGTAATCATTACTGTGTTCCGGTTTGAAGGGTATTACATGGCTGTCGAGACTAACCATCGAAAGTCTCAAAGTAATGAGGCGCCAAAGCAGCTCTGGAGTTTGTTTTTCTATTAGAAGTAGTATGTAGAAACGCGTTGTCGGTTCGGTGTCAGGTTGCGCGGCGGAAGGCGCGGCGGCCCGCTCGCGCACGTCGTGGGCGCTGGTGGCGAAGCTGGCGGGCGGCGGCGGCGTGCGCGCGCTGCTGCAGGCCGTGTTCACGAGCGCGGGCGCCGCGCGCGCCGCGGCGCTCGTGCACGGCGCGCGCCTGCTGCGCCACCTGCTCGACCACCACCCCGTGCTGTGAGTGCCGCGAGATGCGCCCGCGATCGTTCAAAAGTTATCACCACCATTTGTTCTTCCTGGCGATTATCAAAATAATTAATCGATTCAGGCGTTACTTTGCGAAAGTTCATTTTAAGTATTCAAGAGTTATATTTTTAGTCTATTCCGCTTACAAGTCGATTTGGTTGTAACAGTGACGAGGATTAAAAAAAATTAAAAGTAAGCTTGTGTTTGACCGCCAACTCGCCTGATGTTAAGCGAAGATGCGGTCTACGATGGAGCACGCTCACTTAGAAGGAACAGATTCACTCGCTCCTTGAAGGCGCCCAGATTGTATCTATCGAGGAACACCCACTCCGGCAGCAAATTCCATTGTTTAGCGGTTCGTTAAGCATTTTAATGCAGGAGTGTCGAACCGTTTAATTCGAGTTTATTTAATAATAACAAATTAAAATAACCACAAATGTCTTCTCGCTGTATAAGCAGTTGGCGACACGTTTCGCCGCACGAGCCGTCCTCGGCACGTGTTGTCTCTGCGAGTTGCGTCCTCTAAAGTTAGTTCTGACTGTAGGGGCGGGGAAGGCGGCACGTCGCGGTCGCAGGTGGAGCTGGCCGTGGCGCCGCACCTGCCGCTGCTGCACCAGGCGCTGCTGCGGGACCCCGCCACCTACGCACAGGTGCACTCTATACCACGTGTCGCTATACTCTCTGTCACAAGAACGTTTTCTTTTCTTTGGTTTTGGCGTCGCATTTTGAGCATTTGCCAGTGTCAAGTGTTTTATATTTTCAAGCTTCAAAAGTTAAGTATGTTGCGTCGTAGCTAAAGTTATAGTCAAAGTCCAGTCTTGGTCAAGTACAGTTAGTGTCAGTCAGGTCCAGTCATGCTTTAGTAAAGTAGTGGCGACTTTACGATGCGAGTTTTGGAAGCAACACGAAAAGTCATGTTTCACCACATTATATCATTTTCCCACACTCGCGCTTGTAATTCGGCACTTTATGAATAAAACACATCATTTTTATACATAAACACTCGACAAAACACTAGTTGGAAAAAAATACAACGTGACGACACGAGTCTTTCCGCGTTTCCGCCAAAACTCCACTAGAACGTTGTATAATGCCTGCAATGGACGTTCAGGAGGAGGGCAGGGAGGGCGCGGCGGAGGGCGGCGCGGCGCGGGGTGCGGGCGCGGGCGCGGGCGCGGGCGCGGTGGGCGCGGCGCGCGTGCAGACGGCGGCCCTGCTGGCGCACCTCGCCTCCTCCGAAGTGGAAGAAGTCTGCACGACCATGCTCACACTAGGTACATCGTGCACACCTGAAATATAAAAATAAAAATAATAAAAGCGACACAACCTCATAGTGGCTACGCTTCATAAGTCGATCGGCGTGGGTTCGGTTCCCCACAAGGACGAACATTGAGATTTATGTGAGGAACACAGATGTTTGTTTTGATTTTGGGCTATATTTGATCATAATGGGTAATTGTTTTCACGGGACATTTTTGGATACAAACAAATATAAACATATTATATAACTGACCAGCAAGGTGTATGACTTCATCTCACATGATGTTAATTTAAGAGACGGTGTGGTAGAAAATGGTGAACACACCTAGCCTGGAAAGGAGGTTCTGAACTGAGACCGGAACGCACTGAGCTGCTGGGAGGCAGATATTCAGCTTGTCGTGGTGGTGTGGTGGCTAGTACTCTACCACCAAGCTCAATCTCATTGTTGGGGGTTGAACCAAGATCCTTAGGCGTGTGAACTGATCACGCTAACCACTAAGCTATCATTGCTACAAAGTAATGCGACAGATGACATCCCAGGCGTCACTAACTGTGCACATACTACTGTAAATCGGACTTTTTTATAGTAGGTATCATGCGGTGTGTAGAGGGCGCCACTGTCCGTGCATGTGCATGTTCTAAGATATACTGAGTACGTGTACGTTAACCCTCCCCCGCGCGGCGCAGGCACGCCGGGCGTGCTGGTGGACATGCTGTTCCGGCACCCGCACAACAACTTCCTGCACGCGCAGGTGCTCGGCTTCTGCCGGAACGCGTTCGCGAACCCCGCCTACCGCACGCAGTACGCCACGCACGTGAGTACTCCGGTCTCCGCTGGCTGGCACAGCTGGTCACATTTGTGAGACCCCCCTGCCAAGTGTGATGTCACATATGCAATTATACATTATAGAAATTTATGAAATTAGGTATAAAATATAATGTTTATGTAATTTGAACAAAATGTGATGTCACAAAATTTGGGACCCCTCCCCGCCCCTTGTCACACAATGTCACACTTCGTCGAAAGTAATGATCACTTAAGCAGCGATGCCCTGTTTTGCTATTCAATTTTATGTATCGCTGCAGTGGTCATGGACATGCGTTATCTCATACCATCAGGAGAGCGTTTCGTTCGTCTTATTACATTAGAAAGCAAGCATGCAGAGTTCACTTTAAGAAGATTGTTCATTGTCTTGCAAAATGTGCTCAAGATTCAGAATTTAACGCGGTGAACCGGCGCGCGCACTGCGGTGCCGTCGAATGCTGGGACTTTTCGTCTCAATCTAGCTGTAGGGTTAACCCCCTCGGGGTCCGCAGTCGCCGGCGCCGCGGGCTGGCTCCCCGGCTCCCCGGCTCCCCGGCTCGGCCCGTGACCGTGAGTGTTGGTTTCAGTTGCTGGTGGAGTGCGACCTGTTAACGAGACTGATGGACGCGTACGAGGAGAATGAAAACAAACAGTGAGTGAACGATGCAATCCATTCCCGAGAAACGTCTGTTTCGAGTGAATCGAGGACAATCCAAGGGTCCACAGAAAACCCAGACACCTCAAACATTCAAGTAGAAAATGAAACATGATTTATTTGTCTGTGCAACCAGATGTATATGTCCGCTAGCTTCTACCCTGCAGGGGTTTTCATACGTAGTTTTTTGTATTTCTACTTGCATTCTGTTCACAATAATAATAAAAATGTCAAAATCATTATAAATTACGAACACACGCAACATTAGATCCAAGTCTAAAACTAACAGTAATAATAAATCAAATCACAAAAATAAAATGGCAAATTCATCATAATAACAGCACACAGAAATTTGTCAAAAAATCTAGTTTTTGACAAGTTATTATCGTGAGTGTGATAGGTCTTAGGCCTTTGGGCCGCGCATATTCGTTTGCGAGAATGGCGTCCTTGGTAACCTGTAAGTTCTGCCGCGGCGCTGACTCACCTTCCATACGTTAGTATATCCCGTAGGTTAATGGCCCACTGATGACGTGTCCGTGCGCAGGGAGGGCGGCACGCGCGCGGGGCACATGGGCCACGTGATCCTGATCCTGTCGTGCGCGCGCGGCGCGGCGGAGGGCGCGGCGGAGGGCGCGGAGGGCGCGGAGGGCGCGGGCGCGGGCGGCGCGGCGGCGCCGGACGCGCGCTGGCGCGCCTTCCTGCGCGACAAGCTCGAGCCCGCGCTCGACCAGTTCGCCACGCCGCTGGTCTGTATCGCTCCAGTGCTCCACACCGAATCGCTCTTATCACGAATTCCTACAACAATTCTATTAACGCTTCCTTTTTTTATGATTGACTTTGTTGGTTAGCGTTTGACCACAGCTCACCTGACGTTAAGTGACGGTGTGGACGAAGATGATAAACATACCTGGTATGTACCTGGCTCTCAAATGAGGATGCCGTAATTCACGTCAACGTCAGGTGCCTGGCGACAAATTTTCAACTCGTGGGTTGTAACTAATTGTTGGGGTTTGAGCCCTTCGCCGTGTGATACAACCGCACTAACCACAGAACAGCTGGAACACGTGGCGCCGAACACGTCTAGTCCCCGCACGCACTACAAAGGTTGCACGCTGGCCGCGGCCAACAGCGCTGCGGCCACGTATAAACACGTGACTGCGGGAGTGGGCAGTCAGGCGCGTCATGCCGTTTGACAACACGCGTCACGCGTATATGTAGGTACTTGGATTTCTGTGGCACTTATCATTTACGTATTTTTTTATACAAAATGTACCTTAGTGTTAATTGTAGAAATGTACAGTTGGTACCGAAATCAAGTTATATTGAGCAAACTGGACTGCATGCGGGCGCTGCGCCTTGGAAAACAGCACGGCGAGGCGCAGGTCGCCTGGCGCGCCGCCCGCGCCGCCCGCGCCGCCACGCAGCTGCGAACTCTTTCAGCCGGTTGAACTAACTTCAAACCACTGGCATGTACTCGCTCGCGAACCGTCATCGTCACTTTCAATGTATATGTCATGACTGACTACATCCTCGATTTATTTTTAAACAGTGTTCCCTTTTTTATTCCAGGGAGGAACATATCCATCTGAAAACAGTTACGAGGTAAGAGTTATTGCTAACAGATGGGGGGGGGGGGAGAGAGAGTACACGTTGAGTGGTGTTTGTGTGAAAGAGTAACAAACATACATCCATCCATCCATATGTTCTTACAAACTCGCGTTTAAAACATTAGTATGGATTTCTGAAATGTTTCGTGTTCGACAGGCGGACAACAGCATATCGGACAGGCTGACCGCGTACTACGACGCGAGTGTAAGTATTTATTTATTTTTCTTCCTCCTGAGATATTTGTGGCCTCGTACATTGTGCATCTGCCCGTGTGATTTGTTGCAAAAATGTTTAGATTATCACGTTAGTATTGTCAAACAAGTGAAACATCTGTGAAGCCGACCGAGCGAAGGTCTTGCTAACCTAGCCGAGTAAAGAGGATTATTTAAGGACTAAACAGTTCTGTGTACAGCTGCCAGTTTTGTTCGTCGTCTAAGTTATAACGTGTTAGATTTATCAAGATAACTGGTGACTACACAGAATATACAGAAATCCAATCCAATTAAATACATTTTTCAATTTTTTTTTGTAAGTTATTTTCTGTATTATGACTAGATGCGCTCCGCGCCTTCAGCCGCGTGGACGATCCTATAGAAATAGTGGTAACTTTTTCCAAAAATTAAACTACACACTACTTACTACACGGACCGGAAAACAATTTCTATGCAAAAAAAAATACTTGCGTTACTTCGCTTCGCTGTTCCGTAATAGAATGAGAAAATAGAATGAGAAAACCAAATCGGCACTGCGCATTATATATTAGTACAATAGATTAGCCGTGAACAGTACCCACACTCGCACATACGTATCCGTGGAAGTGATGTATAGCTATAGTGGTGCGCCGGCAGGTGGCGGGCGGGGGCGCGGGCGCGGGCGCGGAGGACCCGCCGGAGTTCATAGCGGACGGGCTCGGCCTCGACGAGGACGGCAGCAAGGTGGGTCACTTGTTTTCCTAGGGCTCCGCATTTCACTACGGACAAAGGACGTCCGTCGGTCAGTCTGTCGCGTCCAGAACATGTGGGGCGTATCCAATGTATTACAGCAAACATTAAAGAACAATCACGGATTTGCGGCGATCCTAACAGTTGCATATCTCGTTGTTGCGCGGTGTCTGGTACCTACTCGGAGATTGGGATCGTAATGTTGGCAAAAGTTTTGTGTATAAAAAATGTAAAAAATGCTCCTTTGTTCTCTTATAAATGTTTGTTAGGTCGGCACACCGACGCGCCCGCTAAGAAGCCGCGGTGTAATCGCATGGTGGAACATAAATCTAGCCGGCGTAGCACACCAGATGGGGCTAGGCAAAAGAACGTTCCATGCATTTGATGTTCAATAACGCTCATAGAAAAGTAACAAATATACGGGATTCATGTAGCTGTCGATATGTCACGGGGGCAGCTTAGTGTTATCGCCAATCGGATGTTACTTTGTCTAGGCCCTCTGTTCTCTGTTGAACCATGGAACAATCTTCATGTATTTATTAGAAAATGACAATAACCATTCTCTGAGTAGTACCTCCTAAATAGGAGATCGTCTAGGTTGGTACCACCGCAATACCAGACATTCTACCGCCAAGCAGTAGTGTGTAAACATTACTGTTCCAGTTTAAAGGCAACCGAAATTACAGGTCTGTCAAGAATGTGTCAAAGTAATGAGTGCCAAAGCAGCGATGTTCTGGGCTTTGTTTCGTTACTCAAAGTTCTCTGTATCGCTGCAATGCTCACGGACAGGCGTTACCTCTTACCATCAGGAGAGCGTCTCGTTCAACTAATTACTTTTACATAAGACATAAACAACAGACTACCGACTGCTTGCGCCACTCCTGTTTGACATCAACCCCCCGTCACAACGTGGCCGAAATGTCGGAGTAGGTGAAGGGAATTAGTGTTTTGTGCGCAATGAAGTCCCGGCGATAGATATAATTGTGTTAAAATCGCGAAAGTTTGATAAATAACCCGTGTTTTCTCGCATTCCAGCAAATGGACTCCGCCAAGAACAGGTTCCTGGAGCTGGCGGACCAGCGGTTCGACGACGAGTGAGTGCTCTTTGTGCCTTTCTTTTATTATGTTACGCAAAAATTAGTGTTATGTTTGTAGCAGGCTATACAGGGGTACGCGTGTCGGCAGCGCTGAGCACAAACGAGTTCCTTGCACTCACTAGGGGCCATCCATAAATTACGTCACACGAATTCATCGTTTTTGACCCCTCCCCCGTCACTGTCATAGCTGGTCATATTTGTGAAAAAATTGAAAATCCGTCACCAAGAACCTACCAGTGTGTTCCGACAGCCTCACTTGTTCCATTCCAGGCTAGTTGTATTTCCCACCTTCGACCACACCGCTACTTAAAATAAGGTGAACAATGGTCAAACACCTAGCCTGTTAACCTTAAAAAAAATATTTGGTACTAAAAAAAACTAACTGGTTAACCTTTGAGCATTGCAGCGATACGCATAACTTTGAGTAGTAAAACAAAGTCCGGGGCATTACTTGGAGACTTTCGATGGTTAGTCTCAACAGCCTTGTAATTCCGCTATCTGCAGTAAGTACCCTTCACACCGGAACACAAAGTAAAGTGACGTTTGACGTTTGTGTGTTTGTTTGTTTGCAGCATGTGGGACGAGGCGCCCGAGGGTGAGGAGGAGGCGGCGCCGGCCGCCGCGCTGCGGGAGGTGCTCGGGGAGGCCTCGCGTGAGTGCTCGCTGCTATAATCTTGGAAGACATTGTCACGAAACCAATATACAGCAGCGCCTCGCCAGTTCCTACTGAGGCTAATCTCGCTGAAATGTCTTTACTTTCTTGTATTTGTGTTAGTATAGCTCGGTGGTTAACGCAGTCGGTTCACACACCGAAGGACGTTGGTTCGAATCCCAACAATGAGCTTGAGCTACCGGTGAAGGAAATCATAGCATGAGATACTAGCAATCTGCTGTCTTGCCACCAATTGAAAATTTGATAGGGAACATCTGACTGCGTGTTCCGGTAGTTTCACTTGTCGGCCAGTTCCCATTCCGAGCTAGCTATGGTTACATCTTCGACCACTTGATATTTAATATTTTACTTGTAGGCACAACGTTATTATTTAACAGGCGTGAGCTGTAGCCAAGTCTATCTGCCACAATGTATGTTTACTAACAAACATCATTCAGATGAATTCAGTGTACTTTATATTGATTTGATTTAACTTTATATAACGTTGTTCGCGTCCGATGCCGGCCTCGACTCAGGACCAGCCGAGGCCGGCTTGTGACAGAAAGGATTAGTCTATTGTCGATGCGTGTCGCAGCGTGGGAGAGCGAGTCGGCGGCGGCGGAGGGCGCGCCGGGCGGCGAGGGCTGGGCGCAGTTCGACTCGCTGGGCGCGGCGCTGGCGCCCGCGGACCCCTTCACGCACTACTGGCCCTACGAGGGCGCCTCGCCCGACAGTGAGCACTCGCTTATACATTACTAGCAGATGTCGACCCGATCTAAATGTCTCGGGATCAAAATCCGTAGGTGTGATCTCGGATCGCGATCCCTTGCGTTTCTAGCAAGTTGTAATAACACAAAATGGTGGCAGACATGTCTGCCTGCACGTCACCTTGAGCGGCGGGACAGAGCGAGGCATCACTTGGCGCGCGGTGCTTCACCCCATTCTATGCCGAGTCTCAGTGCAGTAGTGCCACTCACACATACACACACACACACACACACACTTCTGCACACTTTTTTGCTACAATAAAATAAAATAAAAAATGAAAAGCCTACCCATCTATTTCTTACTAAAAAAATACAAAAAAAAACTTGTTTTAATTATCTTCCACGAGTATTGTGTTTATACCTTATGTTTTAAAATATATATATATATACCTATATTTTGCTATTTATGTAAGACCCCCTAGGTCTCGAAGGTGAAGGTCTCCGCTAGAGATGTCCGAGCACGTGTTGTTCGCTGTCTCCATCCTTTACTTGTATTTACCATTACTTTGTTGCTCTAACAGCAGCATATAGGCAGCCCGTACACGTAGCGCGCGATCCGCGATCCGCGATCCGCGATCAATGATCGCGATCCAGACTGATCGTGTACGAAGCGGATTGACGGACTGATGCTCCGGATCGCATAATATCTAGAAATTTTGAAATCATGATCGCGGATCGCGGATCGCGGATCGTGATCATGATTGAACGTGTAAGGCGGCCCATTGAGTAGTAAGCGCCTGCTGGCTGCTCGCGCTCCCGCTAACTAAGGAGAGCTACCGTCTGATAATGTTATACTGATACGTTTGTGTAATGACGCCGCAGGCGCGGCGGCGCTCGAGGCGGGGCTGCTGGCGGAGCGCGCCGAGGGCTGCGTGTCGCTGGCCACCAACCTGCTGACGGCCATGTCGGGCATGTCGCCGGCGGACGTCGCCAACATCGTCAACGCCAACCTGGACCTCGGCGCCCTGCCGCCCGCAGACCTCGCGCCCGCCGCGCACCACAAGCTCCAGCCCGAGCACGAGGACTCGCCCGGCGGCGGGGTCGGCGACTCCGCGGGCTCGAGCCGAGACCCGCCGGCCGCGCCCGAGGACGTCGGCCGCGCGCCGCCGTGTCATGCCGCAGACGCGCCGAGCTCGAGTGTCGCACCCAGCTCCGTGCATTCTGACGTTATGCCCGGCAAGGGAGCGCTGCCCGACGCCGGGAATTCCCCGCCGACGGAGACTGAGGAGTTGAACGACATTGCAGATAGAATCAACGACGTTTCCTTCCAAGACGCGTCCGACAGCTCACCGACGAGTAGTCCGGCGGAAGCTTTAGATACAAAAGTATTACATCATAGCGAGGCCGCGGAGGCCTCGGAGGCCGCCGAGAGATGATCGAGCGGCGGCCTATCTTCGGCCCCAAACGGCCCGTAGCTAGTTTATCCCCCGTAGAGGGGACAAATGCCCGCCTGGCCGGTATTTCTCCCCCCGACGATATGTATTCTATTACGTTAGTAACAATAGTTCAGCGGACGACGGTTCGCTGCATCGATGTGATCCTGTTATTATTATTTGCTTATTTTGTAAGACAATCGGTATTTATAGTAGCGAGGTGACGTCACGCCTCGCGCGGCCCTCGCTCCAACGGGCTAAGCGTCAGATTGTGTTCAGGCATTACAGTATGAACTCTATATTGAGTGGCGTATGGCACAGTTTCATATGGCATACGTTTGGTATATTTTATCATAATTGTCGTTTGTCATTTGGAATTGTGTTTTACGCGACTGAGAGCAGAGCCCACATTCGAACGCTTTGCTTCCAGCCGGCTCGGGGGAGAGGTTGTCGCGACGGCCGTTGTTCCGCGAGCGAAACGCGTCGCAAGCAATAATCTTACAACGACAATTATAATTCCAGTGTAACTTAAAATTGAGCAATTTATTGATAAACTAAAAAGATTCCCAAAATATATCGTTAACCGTGAGAATCTTTTTGAACTGATTCCTTTTTTCTGATAACATGCTATCGGACGCAAAGTTTCGCGCGATACCGTACTGTCAAGCTACCGTACGTTGAGCAGCTGAGAGAGAGAGAGAGAGAGAGAGAGAGAGAGCGAGAGCTCCTTCCGCTGTCGCCAAAGCGACGGCCGCTGATGGTGCGGGTCGTGGTGCCGACGTTTTATGACAGCCCTTAGTATAGACCGGCGTTCAACCCCAGTTCCGATATGTAGTTTTTAGCTGAAATTCCATACATTTACCAACGCATGGATTTTGGGTTTAGTAAAACAATTACGAGAAAGTATCCGACTTTTTTACTTTTATACATTTCAATTAGATTGAATACTCGTATCGAATGACGCCAGGGAAAGGGTTCGATGCTCGTTGCTACTACAACGGATTTTTAGTCTAAAACATTCGTAATTTTTTTTTCGGTGACCCAAAATCCATTTTTGTAAATATATAGATTGTATATATCGTTCATTTTGGAGCTTACTTTCGTTACATTTTAGGCTAATTTATCGCGCACCATAAACTTTTCAAATGAAGTTGGGTCCAATGAACAAAACTCCTATCCGATTACGTCCTTTTCCTTAAATTTTAAATATGTTACAAACGCATCACATTATGTAAAAAAACGTAATTTAGTAAAGAGATTTGAGTATTTTCCAATCACTATTATCGCTAAATATTCTGAGGCCGAAGTCGAGCTTCGGTTCACGTTAACGTGCATAGAATATCGGATATTTTTGCCTTGACTGTAAAGCCTAGAATCGCTGTGAATCGAGCTTCGCGTCTCAAAATGACATGTGTTCTTTCATTTTAAGATTCCGTTTAGTGAATTGAATCCTAAATAAATAACTGTTAAGTCGGGGACTTGACTTGCGCGCCTCCGACATGGCTGTACTTTGTTACGAAGTACGGTATAAAATTGTAACATAATTATATGAAACGTGTCGCTCGTTAAAACGAATATTATTGGTTTTTTTGTTAACTTTCGCGAAGCAGCGATTCCTGTCTCAACCATGATTTCTACAGATCTGACGAAAACTAAAAAGTGAGATTATTTACCCGACTAGGTCCATGTAACAATAATTAGCATATAAATGTCGGTTCGTTTAAATTCGCATGCAGTGCGGAGCGGCGCGGCGCCACCATAGCCTGATGTGTGTTCACTGTTTCTATTGACAATGATCTGAACGAACATGCATGGACGCGACGCATGGCGCAGGCGCAGGCGCAGGCGCAGGCGCAGGCGCAGCCCCGCTCGCGACTCGCGCACCCGCACCTCTTATCTCCTTAATTTGATGTAAATTCATTGTTGAAGTCGAGACACGCGCTGGAGTGTCGCTTGTGTGCTTATTTAATATTTTATACCGAACAATGCAAGATCTAGTCGCACTCGGTGGCGGATGTTCAAAAACCCTTTAAGACTATTAAAAAACGATAAGTTACGAGCGGTTCTGACGACGCCGTCCGCGCACGATAACACGCGTTACATATCTGCAGCCCGGGACGTAGATTTATTGTAAATAAACAACGCGATCGCGTGTCTCCTCTTATTTCGTTAATATGCACTAAATGCTTAAATTTAAGATATTTTTTACCTTTTCTACGTTAAAATGTGATGTTGCAATATGTGTGATTGTCGTATGATTCCGCACGCGAAGCTGCTCACCGGTAATCGCAGTTCTCATGTTCTCAAGTTATAATCGGTCGGAGCACTCGCACAGTCGAGATAAAAATACATACCTACTTACAAACAGTCATCTGCGACACTCAAATGTCTCGTTAGTTTGTTCGACCCAAAGCAAAAATAATTGTAAATGAAGGGCCTTATAAATGTTACTTAAAGTTAACCAATGCTTAAAATGGTTTGAATGTCACGCGTGGATATGACACGGGCGACGGAGGCTAGTTGTTTACAAGTAAAGCCCGGAATGGTTTATTGAATCAAAGACTTTTATATGAACGGTAAATGTCTGCTACACAGGGTGTTATCGCATTTCTGTACGATGTGTACATTTTAATAAACTACAAGTCGTGTTCTACACTTACAAGCTGTCTCATTCTCAGAATGCATTTCACGGTTCTGAATGTATTCATTTAGAAATCGGGTATATGGTAGAACATACCTACCTGTTTACTGCTGTCTCGGAAGCGAGAACGACGAGTTCATAATATGAGCTTTTCAGAATGACGATTCAGTTGAATAAGTCAGGGTCAAGTCCGAGTCATGCCATAGTAGAAAAGCGACTTTATTAGAAGCTTCGATAGTTTTGTAAACTTGAAAAATCATTGCGTGCGCGTAATTCGGCACTTAGTGATTTATCCACCGCCATTTTTAATATTAACACTCGATAAAACTTTTTTAACGTGCTCGCCATAATTCCAAAGATTATATCAAAATTTCCTTTGGCATCGCACTATATCTGAAATGAAATATTTTTGTTGTGTAAAAATGTGTACAATTTAAGGTGATACATATTCTGTAGTGAGTACATACATACTAACATTGCAAGTCAAATAAAAGCTTGTAAAACGATTCATATCCATATTCATTGACTTGATATGAAAAGTTCGCGGTTCTTCGAGGCTGACGTTTGCTTCTATTGTGACATAGGGAATATAATTGACATCGACACGCGACGTCCTGATAGAGCTGGCGAATTAATAGTATCTACCTACGCATTAGGTACGCATTACGGCAATAGATTGTATATAATCTAAGATGATTATTAAGTGCGAGGGCATCTAGTGAAGCTAACCGGAAGACTGCTCTGTGAAAAGTTCTCATTGAATCGAATTTTTGTAGTATTTTGATATAGTTAATAAGTATAAGGCAGTTATTTAAAGAATTTGCAGCTCCGATAAGTTACTTTCAAGCCTTACTAATAAATAAAATATTAGGGGAGAAAGTTGTATTGTTTTGTAACATTGAGAATCTGGAAGACGTTTTCCAGCTTGCTTGCGTGTTAGCTTACATATCCGTAGGTATATGTAGATAGGGTAAAGCGGTTGGGAGAGTCATGTACGCGCAGTCGACACGAGTTACATGTGTGTTGCGACCAACTTGTTCACTTGACGGTCACAAAAGACTTAAAGGAGTCTTAAGGGCAGATTCACACCAAAAAGAAACGATTTTTATACCTAATCAGAAATATACTTTGAAAAAGTAAAACTCGACTACTTAGGAGGCGTCAATTAATTACGTATGTTATACGATTTTGGCCTCTTTCTGATGTGAGATTTGGCTCAACACCCATATAAAACAATTTGCTTAATTATTTTTAAGTAACAGTTTGTGACAGAACGCACTGTATAATTTGTTTTTGTATTTGAATCACAGTGTGAAAATAATAAAATACTTAAATAGAAAATATTAAAATTCAATTGGAATGTAATTTTACAGTTTATTGCGAAAAAGAAAATTACGTGATATTTGCCGCGAGCTCATCTTCTCCCCCACGAGAGATTCAGCCCTGAAGTAACGCCTAACGTAATTAATTGACAGCCCCCTAAACATGTCACATTATTTTTTCGTACTCTTTGATGACGTTTTATGTGAGGTTTATATTGGATAATTGAATGACTGTTGTACATTGTGATAAGACGCGGATCTAGAGCACGGGTAGTCTACACTCGCATGCACATAGCACGTACTTTCAAATCATTACAAAAATACTAATATACTGTGAGATGTTCATGCCTTTGTTGTCAAATTTTCAAATGTGCACGTGCAATCGTGTAGAAAGTATGGTTTATTGAAGTTTAGAAAGCGGCGACTGCTGTCGGTCGCATATGATAATAAATTAGATAACAAGGGTAAGTCCCCCTCGACGCTTCCAGTTCTGTCCGCCAGGGCGCGTCTGTTGCGATGTGTACTGGAAAGCTAGTGCTTTTGTCGGAACGTCTTTAGACTAAAGACCTAAAACTAAAACTTGCGCCTGACTTCTAAGAAGCCAAGTTTCCCATGAACATTGCACAAATAAGGTTCTGTAAACTTTAGCTTCGGAACTTGTAACTCGTGAAAACTTCCCGTTGAGCGCTTTGCTCCAGCAGAGAGGGCTCACTCACCGCGCACCGACAGTTGGCGTGCGAAGCGCCGACCCCACGCGGATCGGAAACTAACATATTTGTGACATATTACAAAAACTTCCAAACATATTGTATTCCATATCGTAACGTTTAGTTTTTGTACATACGAGTAGATGTTGTGCGTTCCACTTAATTTTCTCACGTAAAGAAAGTTCTTAATTTTGTATTGATAAATGTAAGTTTCCTAATAAGTGTCATTTCTCATTTTCACTGTAGGCCCGGGGCCCGCACACGCACAAGAGTAGCACCGTGTTGCTAAACTGGGCTTCGGGGAAATTGAGTTTCATACAAACCCACTACGATATTATCTAAAAATTTTGTAGTTTTGTAAATTATAGTGAAAAAGAAATCAATGTCGAGGGCGTGCTATAACATCGATAGACTTTTAAGTTATACCTATACATATAAAGATTAAGACTGCCTCGTCCGCCGAAAGAAAGTTATTCAAGTGCGCTCACTCCGCGTCTGTAAGTGTATGAAATCGGTATTTGCAGCTGAAAGCCGCTCCAGACGAGCGCGACTCCAGTAGGGCGGGCGCTAACAGTCGGTACCTGCTCGAGTAATGCTGCTTACCTGCGTTGCTTCCAGCAGCGAGATGTTAGGTTAAACACATCACCGTGCAGATTGATAAAGTTTCATATTGTACCTACTGCTCCGCCGTCATATAGGAAGACGAAGTTACAAACATTTCATTGTAACAATTTTGTTTTGTGATTTAAGTGGTTACGGGGGTTCGCGGAACAGTAGGCAGTATCAAGGCGGAAAGTGTATTCATCGTTATGAACTATCCTGCGATGTAAATACCTACAGAAATCGGGATAAGCCTTTTTCCTCGGAACTGCAGTTACTTTCGTGGTATAATGGCCGGGCCCGCGGTTGAAGTCTTTTAGTGAAGAGCGCGTGAACTTTCGGCGTAGTACCTACTTCCGTTTGTAAGGTGGTGCATCACGGGCATAATATAATGATCGTATTCCTAGAATAACTATCTTAGTGATGTAATTATAGGATGCCTTTCCGTCGGGGGCTTGAAGCTGCTTGAAACGTCGCTCCGTGCGGAGTCCTCGGCGGAGAGGCGCCTCAGGACGCGAAGCTGTGAATCTTAGTGCAATTACTCGCCTTCGTGGCTGTTGTTGGATGTTACGAAATAAGGACAAATATATATGTTGTTTACAATTGTGTATGTATTTCGAACTCGTTTCTGTTATAGCAGGTCGGTGTTAAACCGTGTAAGTGTCGTTTGCAGTTCGATGATTTCGCCGCTCGGAGGACGACCGACTCTATGAAGTGTAAAGCTGCGATCTCATCGGTCCGCTCGATACGAAAAAAAAAATCAAATATTACAGAATTTGTATTTTATTTTTACAGAAAGCGTAAATATCGACTACTTTGTATCGATCAAGTGTGATAGTTACTTGTGATCATTCAAGGCGCGTCCACATTTGCAATATTGTATACTTAGTATTAATTTTATAAATAACTCACCGAACTTGTGTTTAGTACGCGTTAGAACATTGTACAGGTGAAAGAAATGTGCGCGCGCCTCTGCGCGGCCAGCTTCTCAACTTTATGCATTTGTAGTTTTGTGATATTCCAGTTTTATTTGAACCTTTAGCTGAACGCGACCGTCCTTGGTTGTTTGCCCGAGCGTTGTAACTTGTAATACGAGTTTTTGTAAGGGTTCTCTGAATTGGAATCTTTTGTAAAAACATTTCTGTAAGAATTCTTCGTTACATGTTTGGCTGTAAAATAGTTACCGTAAAAATTATGTTTATCATCGGGACGTATGTAATCGCGTATAGAACCTACTACATCAGTGTTATGTGTTTAACGAGTGACACGCCCCTACTTCATACGGGTGTAATTCATTTTGACAACTCTGTCACAAAACTTTGAGTGTCTCTATTTCAAATACAAATGTTTAACTAATTAGCCAAACGGTAATCAAAACCCGTCGCGTGGCTTAGAGGCGGACGTACGGGACTTTTAAAAATAAAGTAAAACTTGATATATAAGTGCGAAGTAAACACCCGGGGGTAAACATGAACACGGGTTCGATTTGAAAGCTGAAGAGTTAGATTAGCAGATTACAGACACGATGCGTTTGTTTAATTCTACCAGGCTTCACCTGTGTCCGCGGGCGCGCGTCCAGAGCGCTCGCGGCGCGCTCGCGTGTGCAGCTCGGAAGCAAACTTCACCAGCCTGCGTTAGTGGGCTTTAGTATTTGCAATGTGACAACTGAAATCTGACAAGAGCGGCGACCGGCTACCAATCGAGACGTACTTAGATCGCTGAAGGCCGCGGAACGACACCCGCCACTTGTTGACACAGATAACTATTATGATGATGAAGGCCTAATGTTTTTTGCTAGCCGGTCGCCCAGACTTGTGTCCACGGTACGTAGCACGTCTGTATGTGGTTGGCAGTGCGAGCGAGCGCGTCACGCTCGCGCTCGCGTTCGCTGCGGCCGTTCGTTTGCCGATGGCGCGCGAACGTTCGCCGCGCGCGCGTTTTTCGCGTCAAACGAGAACTGTGCCTTCAGGGCGTCAGGGCGCGACTGCAGTCTCTAAGTACGTATTACATAAGAGCCATTTTATAGTGAACGCCGGCCGCGCCCGAAACGCCCGAGACATATTAATTGCTCGTAATGTATTCTATTGTATTTATATCATAGTTAAAGTTTTATTAAAAAAGTTGCTCAATTTCTTGCATTTTTATTCCGTGAAAAATTAATAAAACTATTCTGGAATAAAGACGAGGGATATTTGGGGATGTAATGAATGAGTGTTTATGTGTGTGCAGTATAAGATATGTGATAAATGTTCGATTTCCCGCATCGAATGCTACTATTCAACTCCAACATTTGCGAATACGAATATCTGCCTTTTAAATATGGCGGCCAGTATGAAATTTCTCACGTTTTAATCTTGCTTTTTATTTTTGTATTTACATACTTATAATACATACAGAACAAACATCTATGTTCGTCACACAAATGCTAGCTCTAAACGGGAATCGAACCCACGCCCTTCAGCTCTCGAAGCAGAACTAGGTACTAACGAACAAGCTAACAGGGCGGGCAGCTGCTAACCGTTTCTTCGTGAATTGTTTTGTTGAGATGCGTTCGTGTGGGTTTCTAGAGAAACTTGTGAAGTTGTTATAAAGTGATACTTCAATACTTATAAGTCGTGTGCTAGCAAAGTCTGGACTTGGTATGCAAAGGTGTGCTTAAACAGGTCCAAGTTATTTTTATGATATCGCAAGTGTAACTCAAATAAAAGTATGTAAATCTAATCAGTTGCTTTGTTTTTTCATAATTTATGTCAACTTTTCATGGACGAATACATTCGCATAACCTATTGCGAGAGCGAATAAAAGCCGTGAATATTCGTTACTTTACTAATAGCTAGGTAGGTATGCAAGCTGCCAGCAGGGTGGCAGTCAGGAACCTCCTGATACCTAATGCTTGCCGTATCAATGAGCACTGCCGCTTGCCTATTGTTGCCCCTCACTTAACCGCCGGGAGGTGTCGACTCTTCGCTACACGCCCGAGACGACTATCGGTACGACGGTCGTCGAGTAGGTACCTAAGCACCCACATAAATCATCGTTCATCTAGTTCATCGTTCATTCAGTTTAAAGACGATGCCCCTATACAGCTGACTTAATAAATATTGTACAAACTTTTTGACGAGTCCATATAGGAACACTGATAATGTTTAATTAAATTTATTTTTTATGTGTGTGACTTTTTGGGCAATAAAGATTATTCTATTCTATTCTCTATTGGGTAAATCAATAGTCAGATAGTAATAAATAGGTACCTACTTTACAACACTAAATAATATTACAGGCAAAGGTAGGTGATTAAAACATGTAATTTTATTAACATATTTCAAGTGACCAGTCGCTGTAGCGACGGCGTGACACGTCTCTGGGGCAGGATGTAACATCTTGTCGGGTAAAGAAAAAACATTTTAATACTTTGATATATTTTTATTTTCATATTTTCATAATTTATTTATATATAATGACTATAATAATCATCTACCAAACTAAATAATCAATATAATTCAACAGCATCCTATATACAATATGTATAGTTATTATACGCGGCTCGTCGTTCCGACGATTTAGAAAAAGAGGTTTCCCTAATCCATACAAAACATGTCGGAATGAACGCTGCGTTAGGTTTTACAGATTTACCAAGTACATAATCATTTGCCACAAGTTTTTTTGTTTTATTATTTATTTACAAATCTTATATTTATAATTTAGTCCCATAATTTCCAAATGAATAGTTTAGCGTTTGAAATGGAACACTGTATATAATTATATTATTTATACGTATTGCGTTTATTTAAATAACAATTAATAAACTTGAGAAAACTTAACTTGTCTTGCGTATCTTACAGTAAGCGACACCGAGCTGCTGATGTAGTGACGTCACGAGACTAGACAGTATGGCGGATCCGCAGCGGCCCGCGGCGCGCGGCGCGCGGCCATGCGTCGGCGACGTGACGTGACGCGCACAACGAAACCAACAAACGCTAATAATCACATCGATTCAAAAGCATTTTCACATTTGGCAAAACGTGGAAACGAGTGCTAATTTGTAATGGGAATGCAGTTAGACGAATAAAAAAACTTCCTAAAATTATGTCATGAAAGTAAAAATCCTACTTTACCTTAGAGGGCGTTAGGTAGAAAATGTGGTATGCCTCGTCTCAAAACTACACGATCTTACAATAGGGCAGACCTGCGATACATAAAACTCTGATATATTCTGATATGCCACTCGGATATAGGGAAGCGACGTCGCGCGAGCCCACTCCGCACCACACTACTGCATCTGGTTAAAATCGCATTAAAATCTAGTGAAACCGCAACTATTAAAATTGGTAAACGTCTTAAGAAAATAGTAAATATTGCTATGCTTACAATAAAAATAATCTGGTTAAAACGTGTAGGTACCTATATACAACACGGGTATCACGGCCGGGCGGGGCGGCGAGCGCGGCGGGCGCGCCCCGCGGGCGCACTGCGCACGCGCAGCGCAGCTCTGTCTGCGCCCTCGCCCACTCGCACGGCGTAGGAGTAGATACCATATTCAACAATTAACAAGTCATTACATAAACGTAGCATCAAAATAGTAGTTACATATTTTTGGCATCCCATATAATACACGGCTACTGGGTACGTATGGAACCAAACTAGCATCACTAATAGTAGGTATAAAATTCCAAGCTAAGTAAGGCGTTTAAACGACATTGGACGTAAAATTACAATAAGTATTCAGAAATGAAGAAAAACACGTGAAAATTACCATTTAGCAAATAACGAAGGTACTAGTCACAGCACGGTCGAAAGAAATATGCCTTTTCGGCGAACTGCCCGCGGACCACTCGCGATCCTGTGGCCTAAAGTTGCCATATGCCTAGCGAGCCTGCGGCCCAAAGTGGCTACGGCCCACGGCCTACCGAGCCTGCGGCTCAGTGGCTACGGCCTACGGCCTAGCGAGCCTGCGGCCCTAAGTGGCTACGGCCCTCTGTCTAGCGAGCCTGCGACTTACGCAGCTTGGCGGCTGCGCGGTGACGACACAAAACTTTATTGCCATGCGATACACCGATATCCACTACAGTAGATAATGACACCAAACGAGCGCCCGAGACCCGCCGCTAATTCCTAACACCTATACACACACGGGAACACGTCCTCACGTAAAAAGAATATCAGGCAAGTCTCTTCGCTCACTTACGAGTATACATATTACATTAATAATTCACTCAGCGATATACACGACAGCGTTTAATCGTAATTTAGTTTTAGTTATCGCTTTATTGTTTTTTATTTTAATCTAGTAACACCGACACGACACCGATTGGTCTGGTTTACTTTAGGCTTGCGAGCCGTTTTCGCAGTTGTATTGCTATCATTGTATATTAAGGAAGGTTTGATCGAACATCGAGATAATTCCAAAAAGCAACGCTAGTTATTTAGTTCGGCAACAGTTAAAGGTATTATAACAACAGTAGGTACAGCCTGTTGCGTATGACGTGCAACGTTCGCGTTTGCATAAGTATACTAAGCACTGGCACGGGGGTATATCGACACTCGTAACACGCGGAGCGCTGAATGCAAAGGGGCCAAACATCGAACATGCCCGGCAATATGTATAACGACTTCGAACCAAAGTAATAATCTGTCATACGGGAAGTAAGTAAAGGTAAGGGAGAAGCACGCAACTGAAACGACCCGATAGTTTAGAAGAGAAACGTAACTACACTCGTGAGTGTCAAGGAATCTCCAGCGAGAGTAACAAAAATTATTGTCATCCAATGCTTAATTTTCCAATCTTTATATTTTTTCCATTATTTTATTTTTACTTAACAATTTATACAGATCGACGTACATTAATGTACGAGTATAATTAGATTTTATTTTGTAACTTTTAACCGTATCCTTAATAATTTACATCTAGTTACATGGATTGTAAATATTATCAGCAACGTTTAAATAATCTCAACTTTACGTAATACTCTTAACACAATTATAATTCTACGTTTATTATTTTTATGCAATGGGTATGTGTGTGTACTGTGTACCCATGATAACTATTGAAAGAAGACTAAATGAGACCTACGAACTGCAATGCAAAACAATAATTATGATATACCTAGAACAATAAAGTTACGAATTGATTTACCGACAGTTCGTGGTCAAATAAAGTTACAGAAAGTTTCGGTTTTAGAAGACGAATCTAACAAAATGTTAACTTTAAATAGAAAAAGACATTAGTACCTATTTACAAAGTGGCCGTGCACGCGCCGCGCAGCTTCCACGAAGGAGATACGGACATTAGAAATGCTGTAGACGAAGCACCTACTCTAAAGTACATTGTATAAAAAAGGTTTGTAAGAATTAGTTAATGATCTCGATATATTTACATTATCACATCGCGTGAACGACAGGTACAGGGAGGCCCGCGAACCCCCACCACTGCTGCGGGACCATCGAGCCGGACAAGAACCCAGAGAGGCTCCGGTAAACTATAAGTAGAGGCACAGAAGTAATTGAACGATTCAGCGAGTGGAAGCGGAACACTACCGACGAATCCCTCCGACAAGAGAGTTTGTGCGTTCATTCGTGTCGCGCCTAATGAGTCTAAATACAAAGTTCATAAGATCTCTACGTGGGCAGCTAAGCTCTGTCGCCGGTCTTCGGTATTCTCGTGAGTAGGTTAAGCGTTACGCGTCCTGACCGGCTCCGAATTGTAACGTTCTATTTCTAAATAGTTCGAAAATTCGATCATTCCATGTTCACGAATTAGACCTCTGTAACAGTAAAATGTATGATAATGCCTTAATGTTGTATCCTAGCAGTAGAATTGCTAACTCTATAGAGTTGCTTCGTGAAGCAGAAGTAGTATCACCTTCAGTCAAAAATCCGATCTCACTTGAATCTCGCATTACCATATAATACTTCAATATTTTATTATATAATAGGGCGACGACATTTACCGTATTATAAGTGTATATTTTGTTTAATAGACTAGTTAATTTTCGAGTTAACATTGTTTACAAGTATTTCATATCAAAAGTCGTATTCTGAAGTACACAGTAGTCAGTATCGACTGGCTGTCTTGGAACAGCGTAACGACAGGGTGCAGTGAACAGTAGGGCGAACAGTAGGCTAGCAGGAGGCAGGCTCATAGCTGGTACCACTTCTTGTCTTTATACTTGAGCATGAGCTGGTGCGCAGACGATGAGAATTCTGCCGCCTGGAATGTAAATTGTAGATTTCAGTAAAGCGTTTGAATATGTTCAGCACTAAAAAACACATACGCCAGCATGCCTCCCCTGATGGTAGGCCACTGACACCTATTAACAACTACAACACGCGTTTTAGATATCGCATTACTTTCGAAATTTTTAGCAACTGACTTAAGTAGATTGAATCTTATTAATGGACTGCCTCAGGGTAGCATTCTAGGTTCAACATTTTTAAATAGCAAAATATAATTAAATACGATGTTATTGGTGATCGGTTATTTATGGAGTGACAAATGAGACTGTTTACCTAATTGTACGCGAACCGTCGACTATGGACTAATGCACCATTATTAATTTCAATGCATAGCAAATTGAATTGAATAGCAGATTTGCCATGCACCAAGATCAAAAGCTAAACCTAGCAGGCTAAATGCTATATGTGTAACTCTTTTTCTGTTGAATGTCATGTCAGTAAATTGACAAGTAGTTATTTGGGATGGGCCCTTGTGGGCGATACGAGCCCGGTGCGGTCCGCGGCGCATCAGGACTCTTTTTTATTTTGTGCGCAATGGCGTCTCAACAAGCTGCTTCAAATATTTCCCCAAATTGACTTTTTCGCGTGTGGATGGGAGTTAAATGTGAGAAAGATCCTCCAGTGTTGTGAGCTCGGTGGGTAGCTTTTGAGTTTTTGTGTACTATCGTTTATTGTCTTAACTTTGTTCTGTTTTATGTTGTTTTGTAGATAAAAAATTTTGACAGGTATAACGCCTTAGATAAATTAATAATGCCATGTTGAATGATTGGATTTATCCAGACAAGAACATGTCTGAGAAGCAATATATGCACATATGTGTAGATTGTGTAGTGACCTGGGTGTGCATGCGCTCGGTGCGGTCCTCCAGCTGCGAGAGTTTGTCCCCGCGCTCCAGCACCAGCATGTGGGCACGGGAGATCTCCCCGGCCGCCGTGGAGGCGCGCGTGTTGAGGTTCTCCAGCGCAGCGGTGCCGCCCGGGATGTGCTTCGCGACCGCGCGGTTCGGCTTCAGCCCGCTCGACTCTCCGACTGGAGCGGGAAAAGTAACTTGTTACAATGATTAATAGTAGAAAAAAGCGTCATTAGTTTTATTGAGCTCCCCTCAAAAGTCGATTATTGATTTTGCTTAATTTGTGCCGTAAGACCTTCTTTTTGCCAAATTTCTTGACTCCAGGAAAATGGAATTAGCCAAATAGATTCTAATAATAATAAGGCTTGACATAACATATTAAACAGACAACGAAATGATCCTATAAAAAACCCAAGCCCGATTTAGAGTTCTCGAGGGTAACACACCGTCCTGTCCTATACTAGAGGTGTTGTTTCGTTTATTAGTACTTCCTGTAGATATATTAAATATATTGGAAAAAAGAGAAAACTCACAAAGTTCTTCCCGGTCGAGCGGACGAGACCCTCCTCCGAAGAGTCCCCGGAAGAAGCTCTCCTTGGGCGGCTCCGGCATGTCCCGAGGCAGGAACAGCTCGCCCAGCATCTCGTTCAGTTGCTGACTGTACGCGTAATACAATTTTAGGTTTTCGAGGAAAAAAATTGAGCACGAAATCGCCTACGAAAGTACAACATACAATATCGGGTGTTCTGACGTTAAGCAGATTTTTCTTTTATATATGTTTGACAATGCAATAGGCCGGTGCTTCACCACCAACTCGTTTGATGGTAATCAAAGATGCGGTCTACGATGGAGCACGCTTGTAAGACTCGCCAAGTTGCCACCGAATGTTGCAAGCTAACAAGCATCATTACTGCGACATCTTATATTTTTGGTTTGTAACTCAAAACTTCAGGTACGGCTTCAATAAATAGATAAAATAAATCAAAACAAATTAGCCTGAAATACAAAGCTGGTATAGGAATTCTATCTTCCGAGAGTCTTCGATGAACAAGCGTTCTATCATCATCGTCACCGTCTGCGAGATCGGCAGTAGAGTTAATGCTTATACATGTATGAATGTCAGCTGGGAGATACCACTTCAGTAATAAGTACCTGTCATTTATCTGTCACACTATCAATAGTAAAACAGTGTCTGAAACGTTTACCTGCTATGTATTGCTACTTACCAAAACTCAGCGTCAATGGTGAACTTCTGTATCTCAGTGGGGGAGGCCAGGTATAAGCCATGGCCTTTATTTGTGAAGCAGAATGTCTTCGCTATCCTGCAATACCGTCAGTAATACGCTCAAGCACGAGTATGCTACAACTTTTTGGTGTTGACGTTGTTTAGCTTTAAGTATTTAAAATACACGACCGCCAAGCACGCGATCGACAAGCAATCAGTCAAGTATGATTTAACCGATCAAAGGACTTCATACTTAATAAGCATTATCTCTCGTTAAAATTGATCAACAATTAGCAATTACTAAGCAACGTCAAATAATTCAATTGGAAAATAAAGACCCTGATAGGACAGTAGTTCGTTTGCGCGATTTGTTTGTATTCACATTGAAAGAGAAGAGAGAGAGTTCTCAGCCAGTTAAGTTTATAAAGCAGGTATTAAGTTCGAAAGAGTCGGAAGATGAAGTGGCAGTTCAGAAAGTAGAGATTTATTGTTAATTCTTCTCACCTTGTAAAATCCTCGTGTCCTCTGTCGGTGTCTAGAGGATAAATTAACATCTAACATAAAGCGCAGCTAACATGTAACTACTTGCGTCTATTTACAGAGCTACTTCAAAGCGAGGAAAATAGAGAAAGCTCATCAGAAGCTCTCATGCTGCGAACAGTTCAGAGACTAAGCAACGCGTGGAGCAAAAAAGTCTACGTGTTATTCTGTAATGACTGTAATTCTGTCAGATGACCCCAAACATCGGTAATCGTGACTTCGAAATTATTTTACGCTTTCAACGTGAATCTACTAAACGTCTACTTAAGTATTCCATACCCGAGCCTCGTCAGAACTTCTTACTCTATACAAAGTGTTGTAGAAGCTTTGAGGAGTTAGGAGTTTGACTCACAATTCAGTTCTTAAAACCGACTATTTTGCCCCAAAATCATAACCGCAAGTACCTAATAGATCGAGTGTCAGCCCAGCGAGTAAGAAAGAAGAGAAGAGCGTCAAAAGGAAAGTAAAGTGAGGTAACCAATGTGTGGGTGGTTGCGTGTCGGTAGTCCTCCACGAGACTGTGTCGTGTGGCGTGTTGTGTGTCGAGGTCAGTCTGTCGGCTCACTACTCGTAGGAAGCAGGTTGCAAGCAGCCACCGGGAGAGGGCAAATCACTTCTCTAACTAACTGCTAGAGTTTCAATGAACGAATCATACGTAAAGTCATAACTTTATATCGATTACTCTACATTTTGTAACAACCACGAGTTACGGTGCCAAGAGAAATAAATAATTGACGCAGGGAAAACAAAGATTCAAGACAATTTAAAAATATTAGTGAATATGAATTATTTTAACATCGATGCAAAAGAGTAAAGTTTTTTACAATGTATAAGAAAAGAAGACACACAAATATTTAGAAAATGATGTTTCCCATTGTTTTAAAAACGATAATAAAAAGATCATGCGTGATGCACAATCCAAGTAAAAAGAGTGATTTGCCCGTAACCGATCGTAAGTCGTGGTAACAGGGGCGTGGGTGTCGAAGCCGAACAATAACAAGAACAGTAACGAGTCTAACGCAACAGAGGCCGGAGCTCCACAAACATGGCGACGAACATGGCTAGCCGTCTGGACTTACTGGTCCGTGTCCTCGTTTACTATTAGCTGTTGGCCCCATATGGAGAGCATTGGGTCTACGATACCCCTCTGTTTGGACTGTGTCTGGAAGCTACCATGAACACAGACTGTCAGCGCGGTGCGCACCTCGACACGCGCTTTGACTTTACGGACTCGCCAAACCTTGTTACTGATCTACTCACTGGATGCCTCGAGGACTGGGCATCCTTCACAAATTCACAATGCATCACTAGCGATAAACGCGCACGTCTCGTTTTTGTTACATCTTTATACTATTTTGACTGAAATCATGGTCTTTCTTAAAAACGTCTCTTAAAACTAAGAGGCGTTAGTTAACATTGCGTTTATTTTACGCAAAACTTAAACAACGTATGTTCTTTAAAAAGTTAAGAAAAATACTGACACAGTAAAAAGATTTCGTAGAATCTTCTTTTGTTTTAAAGACAAAGCACGTGTCGATGAAAAATAAAATAAAATAGTTATAAAGTAATGGTGGGGGTCGGGCACAGAGGTCGCTGCAGGGTTCTCTTTCATGGTTCATTACATTTGTGGGGTCAGCACTAGCACAGGTGGGAAAGTGTCAGATTACTTCAAAGCGTTCTTTCCCAGGAGTATCAGTGTACAGGACTTCAGTGTATTTACAGTATATATCAAGAAGTCGAAGCATCCGTGTGGGTTCACTGTTCGCAAGTAAACTGTGTTTTCAACTGTGCCTGTGTGTGTTGGTGTCGGCGGATGTCCGGTTGGTATCGATTTAAACTCAAATACAGAAAGAGTGCCAAATATCGGAAGCACAGTGGTGCTCGACAGATTTGCAAAATTTTGTCTACTTGTGATCGGAAACTGCACAATTGCCTCTAGCAGCGTGGGCTCGCAAATATTCCAAATAAGTAGAAGATGACACCGTCGCTTGCTTGGCACCAGACCCGCTCTCGGCGGAGGCGCGAGCCGAGCGGCCTCGCGAGCCGAGCGGCGCGCGGACCGTCTCGCGCCAAACAAGTCTACGTCTCTAACATCGATCGGAGGAAGCCTGTCGATAGGCTCCCAAATGATAAAATAGCGAATGATCTTAAAAAAATCCTGCGAATGAGACAAATGATGACGAATCGTAAACAGCATCCTCATGCTGATATAAACTTGCGAAGCTATTTATATAATTCGTAGCTAAAATGAGTAATAAAATGAAGCCGTTTATCATTTAGTGCCTTCGTCTGGTGCATACAAGTCGTCCGATAGTAAGTATCCGAGCCCCCGACAGGCCATCGAGGGAGTCGAGGGACCCCCGCGGCGTCCGCGGCCATTCACTCTTTATGTAAACACTGAGGCGAGTTAGCGCCGGTGTCACCGGGCGCACGCGCGCCCGCGGGGCTGACGCGGCACCAAACTGTCAGGCTGTGATAAGCTAGCGTGTTCACATCAAGACCGAATGGAAGGTAGAAAGGTGGGCGAGGGAGCGCGCTGGGGCGCACACGCACCTGAGCTCCGAGAGCGGCAGGAAGTCCACGTCCACGAGCGGGCGCAGCGACGGCAGGCTGTAGGCCACCAGGTGGCCCGTCGACAGGTAGTTCACCAGGCATACGCTGTCTGAAACAAGGCGAGGATCGGAACACCGTTCACATACTAACTTGTGCGTTCAACTTAACAGTGGACTGCCATATAGCTGCCGTCCCCCCCAGCATTACAGATATTAGCCATTTTATATAGTAACATTATGTAGGTATTTATAATTCATCAACAGCCTATTGTAGTCCACTACAGGACATGGGCTTCTCCCAAGACACGCCGCTCAGCCCGTCGCTCATCTTCGGGGTTTCGCTTCCATCCACCGCCAGCTGTCCATCGAGTATCAGGGTGTCCTACGTTACGTTTCTCAACTCGCAGTCTCCACTCTAGACCAGATATGTCCACTGTCCAGCCCACTACCACTTCAGCTTGCTAACACGTTGAGCTATGTCTAAGACTGTAATTCTCTGCCGAATTACTTCGTTCCGGATACGATCCCTCAGAGAAACGCCAAGTATAACTCTTTCCAAAGCTCGCTGAGCAACTTTGAACTGGTGGACCATTCCCACTGTCAGTGTCCACGTTTCGGCTTCGTAGGTTATATTTAAATGTTAAATGACACAATGTACAAAGTATTATTTCCAAATGGCGAGTACCTTTCAAGCTGACTATTTCAGCTTTGACTACAAAATCCGTGTCGACGATCTGCTGGCGGTAGACGCAGTTCTGGCTGGGCAGCGCGACCACGCGCGCCTGCTTCTCGGACGCTATCACGACGAACTGGCGGTCGCCGGGCTCCGCGGGCGCGGGCGCCGCCGCCGGCGTCGGGCTCATGCGGCTGCCGCTGCTGGACGAGCCCTGCTTCGTCGGCGTCCGCTCTCTGCGCTCTCGCGACTGATGACCACAAATCAGACATGATCTCACCGCACTAACAGAATGTCTCCACTACCACTTCTACACGCAAAAACATCTCAACTCCATATTTTATTTTTTTTTCTTTTCTTTTTTTTTTAAATATTCAGTTGACGAATAGTTCGGCTGAAAATAATACGAATGAAGGAGTACTTACATCTTTACTGTCGTCTCTCCAACTTTCATATGAGTAAGGTATTAAAGCACCGTTGCAGTCGAGAAACGACATCGTGAGGATTGAACCTTTTAACCTAAATATGGGCCCACCTGGAAACAACACACAAGGGCGATTACAATCAATAAATGTGGTAGGACATTACACGCAGCGCCATCTGACCCCAAACTAATCAAAGCTTGTACTATGGAAGTCAGATAACTGATAGAATACTTAAATACTTTTTTTTGGCAATACTTATAATAAATACATAACGTCCAGCACAGACAAACAATTGTTTATATCACATTTTTTTAGATTTTTTTACAAGCGCTCGGTCGATTTCATTAAATTTTTAATGGAGCACCTCTGAAATGATCAACCAACAAAAAAAAAATGACCAACATCGATTCATAATTGGCGGAATGATTGCGTAACATACATGAAAACCACGGTCGAATTGAGAACCTCCTCCTTTTTTGAGTCTTTTAAAAACTTAAGTAGTAGAATTAGTGCGAAGAGGCGTGAGAAGGGAGGTGTGATGGAAAGAGAGAAGAGAGGTGTGGAAGGAGGAAAAAAGGAAGATGTGACGATTCAAGCACGTGTCGTGACAGCTTGCCGTGAAGGTGACGAGTACTAGAAATTGAGAGAGACCTTTGCTTCGCCTGACATCCTTTTCATTACGCGCCGAAAACAGCGTAACGTAAGTACGTCTAGTTTTCGAGAGAGGAAAGCCTTTTACCACGGCTCACGTGATATGCGGGATAGAATACGTTAAAAATAAAGAAAATTTGAAAGGTCTCACAGCTGGTGACGATGGCCTGCTGCGTGTGCCTGAGGTCGGGCTCGGGCAGGTTGATCATCATCGTGAGCACAGAGCCCTGCGTCGTGCCGATCCACAGCGTCGGCAGCAGCGTCGTAGGGTCTGCAACGCAACCACTTAAACTACTAACCAGCAGCTTATATAAGAGTTACACGGTGGAATGGAATCCAAATGGACTTTGGGTGAAAGGATTGCAATTTCTACATCTTGAAGTTTCGAGTGAATCTGTTTTTTCTAGGCGAATAAAAAGTGTCCGTTGATAAATTCGAGTCAGGAGATCGAGGTCTGAAGACGAGAACAAGGACCGTGTCACAAATGAATGTAAGTAAAGTAAGACTCACCAGACTTTTTAATATAGCTATCTGCGAAGGCGAGGCACTGGATGCCCTCCTGGGAGATGTTCTCGAGGCTGGACATGGAGCTGGAGCGCGAGCGGGAGAACGAGCTGTCCAGCTTGTCTGTGCGGCCGGTTGTAACAGAACACGCGATTATTGGCCCGTCGGCGCGCCTCCGCCGGCGGCCCCTCACCCGCGGTGAAAGGCCCTCGGCACGCTGCCGGTGACTTCAGTTCTGACTGCGTTATCAAACGTGCTAACATTCCTACTGGAACCATATTTACTGAATGCACATACGGCCCGTTCCTCCGCGGGACTGATTTGGAAATCGACGATGTCAAAGCGAACGTCGGTGCAGTATCGGACAGAACTCAAACCACGGACAGAGCTACTGATCTACGAAGGTAATAGGCACAGTTGCATTACTAAAGCTAGCTGTTGCTAATATAAAGTGTCGGTGCGGTTGTGAAACACGCTGAAATCCACCTTCAGGTGCTTGGAATAGTGCCGGTAAAAGAATAATGGAGAATCATGCTTAGAAGGAGCCTGCAGGCGGTTGCATGCCCGTCCAATCTCAGCTTATTTACACAACGTCCGTTGATGTTCGTATTATGGTTCAGTTTATTGTTTAGGTTAGTACCGATGGTTAGTGTTTTGACTCACGGCAGCCGGTGGTCACAGAGACAATGGAGATTAACACGCCCAGGTAAACAGACCAAGTGATAGATTAACACGCCCAAATAGACAAAGTCAAAACACCGCTCACCCCTGTTAAAGCTGTTCACATCTTACAGTTAACTTAGTTACAACTAGCACACCGATAGATAGCGCTAAACGATCAGTAGAGCGGATGAGAAGCTTCGAGCAAACTCAGTAAATCATACGTTAATGTAGCAAAAGAATCTCGATGGAATGGGTGATGGGTTGATGGTGAACAGGAGCCGGAAGTCGGGGCCGCCGGCAGCCGCATCGAAGCCCGCTCGTCCCCGGTCTAATAAGCGCACTTTCCTCAGCCGCAGCTCTCCGAGCAACTACATCGACTAGAGGAACTACGAACTATGGGAGGCCAGGAAGCCCTGCAAGCGGTCGTGGACGGACAGACAAGTCTGGCTCCAGGGTTAGGTGAAGCAGCGAGCGGTGCAGGCCGGCCGTCGCGGGCGCATGCAGCTAGTGCGTTCTTAGTAAGATAATACCGTAAGCATACATAGACATAATGACAGCCGAACATAGAGGCAGCCAAAAACGAGCCATATTAACTTTTTGCTTTGTTGTCGGGCTAGAAAAGAAACAACATTCATGTACTCAGCGTTAGACAAGGACAGGGTATCGGCGAGCGGCGAGACAAGCGCGCCGCGCGGGACCGCGCGGGTCGCGCGCGCGGCTTGCGGACGAACGCAAATAAATACAAAACGTGATCGCTCGTGATTAGTAAAGTACTGGACCATTTCAAATATAATGAAAGAATAGAAATCAATGAAAAAATATATACCGTGTCTGATAATAATTTATGGAAAGCCTCGCTTATAAACATAATGCACATATAACATACAGTAGACCCGCTCGTACGATACACAAGTGATAGATAATAAAATAGAATAGTTTTGAGTAGTAAGTCACCTTTTATATCTCATTCTAAAGAGTCATGCCACAAGTGAACGAGATCCGTGCGGCCGGAGTGTCGTGTGGGAGGAGACAAGACAAACAGTCACAGCCACAATTTCAAATCTAAATAACGTCTACCTACGGTGTGGGCGGTGGTAGTGGACCAAGCACAAAGTAAACATACGATCGAACCGAGATGTAACTGAAAAAGAATAACGATGCAGATGTTGTTGGGTACCATTGGGTTGCATTATGTGTAAGTACTCCATAGATGCGAGAGTCTGCGGAACAGTTGGTTCTGTGCCGACAAACAAACCACAAATGTTACAAGCATGATCTCGGGAGCGGGACGGCGCGACATATTCACGTCACGCACACACAGGGTCGACTCGGGCGACGCCTCAGACATACATCACATCAACACGAGGGTCTTAACAGTTGCAGTGACAACCAAACGGAAATACTACGCGGATAACACAACTAGAAAGTAAAATTATAATGGAAAAGGCGTGTTATGTTCCAGTGATTACCATTTAAATGATTCCGATCTGAAATTGGAAATTGTTCAAATAAATACAAAGAATTACAACTCAACACATCATGCTCGACAAACTCAACGGGGTCCGACGGCAGAGCTCGTGCCTCGGCTGCGTGGCGCAGGCTGCTGCCCTCCGTTCGCGAATTAACGAACGTTTGTAACTTGTTTCATTTAATGTTTCCCGTTAGTGGGCAGTTTCGAAATATTCTATGATCTTGGACAGATTTAAATTATTACTAATTTGATTTGTGAAATGGAAAATCGATCCATGAATAAAGTACATAACTAACATCGACAAGTTTCAAATAATTTTGCAATTAATAATAATTTTCCATTTCGCAGTAAGGCAAGTATGAACGTCGTCAGTAATGAAAGAAGTAGTCAGTGTGGAAGAAGTAATAAACGAAAACAAAGAAATGAAATGTCAGAACAGCGAATACTGGCTCGAGCAGACCTCGGCTCGCTCGGCGCCGAACTCATTCTACGCAACAGAACGGCGCATTAGTAAACAAATAAGGGCTCCATACAGAGCCGGCGTCAGGCACACGATGCAGCGTCGAAAGTACTCGTGACATACTAGTAGCGTGTGACGGAACACGCCCAGCAAGCTCCACAATGCTCTCAAGATGCAAGTGTCACATGCCGACCGCGGCAAGCGCGCAGCGACCGTCATCGAGCAACCAACAGAACGAACGAAACTGAACTGAACTGAACATAAAGAAGAAGAGAAATTGCGACTGCGTTCAGAACGGAAGGAGTCTTATGGCGAGTGGTTTAAGGTGACTGTACTACCAAAACTGCAATACTGTCGCGTCGTGAGCAGCGAGTGCTGCGGGGCGGGGGGCACGGCGTACACGTCCGACGCGGTGGAGAGGCACTTGTGCAGTTTGCGGGTACCTTGCGAGCGCGAGCGGCGCACGCGCGCGCCCGCAGCCGCCGCGCCCGGCACTGGCGCGCCCGCCGCCGCCGCGCCTGGCGCGCCGCCCGCTCCCGGCCCGTTCATCTACAACACAACACACGCGTCCGGCCCCCGCACACGCACACGCACACGCTCGCGCACGCGCGAGTTCCCACCACCGCGATGACACTGCCCTGGCCCCGTTACTGCGCCGCGCCGCGCGTGTGAGTAGTGTGATGTCTGTGCCGTGCTCGTTAGTCTGTAGTGTTCCCGAGGGTACTGAGGGGCATACCTAGCGTCGGCGGCGGGGCGCACTCCCGGCGCGCCGCGGGCTCGCTCCGGGGGCAAAGGCTCGCTATTAACTCTCCTGGGGACAGCGGACATGTGGTGAGCGACGGTGGGAAGCTACCAAGCGAGCGCTACTGCCTCACATTCACCTACCGCTAGCGGTGTACCGTCATCTCCACAGGACATCGACAACACAGAGATCGCCTACGGAACTAAGCAACTCATCACTCGAACGTTCGGTTACCGAGGAAGTCGGCGAACAGATATTTAAGGCAGTTAGAGTCTTCGTCGGACGAGTCCTTGTCCTTTGGAACAAGAAAGATACACACATCAGTGAGTTACACCGCTACACCACTACGGCACCCGAGTACACCTGCGCACCGTGCGTTTGTACATGTGACCCTTTACATATCATACTTATCATATAATACAGGCATTTATATATCTTCATAAGTATAAGACAATAAAATAAACTAAAATAAATAAAAAGCCCAATATCACAAAAAGCGTAAAGCATGTTACAGAGAAACGTCGTCAACTCGAAATCTCTTCCGCCGTCGAAACTACGAACCGCACCACTCCTCGCTACAGTGAGTGAGTCCAGCCGAGTCTGCATTAATGTACAACGTTGGTGAGCAACCAGGACTCTAGCTACGGTCGCCTCTAAGGAGCGTTACTACTAAATCCTGTTCAGTAAAGGGACTACTGTTTTAGTGAACCAGAAGAAAAAAACGCCAAACCATTACCATTCCAATCCGAGACGTTCGAATATCTACTCTACGTTACAGCGGATAACGTTCTAAGTGCTACGCGTCGTAGGTAGGCGAGACCCGGCGTCGGTATATGTGGATGAGGTGAGCGAGGCCGCGGGGTGACTGGGTACTTACTGAAGCGGCGCATGAGGCTGCCGGCGAAGGACGGCGGCTGCTGCGGCGGCTGCTTGCGGCGCAGGTCGCGCACGCCTTCCTGCTTGCACTTAATGTTCGGCACGGACAGCAGCCGTTGGTCGCGCCGCTCGTCCTCGCGCCTGGCGCGGCCCTTCTGGCGCGGCGGCCTGCACGGCCGGCCGTCCTCCTCGAACAGCGGCAGGTTGTCGGGCCGCTCGGCCGGCGCGGGCCGCTCCGCCTCCGCCTCCGCCTCCGCCTCGGCGCGCTCCTTGTCCTGCCAGCGCTCTTGCAGCTCGCGGTGCATCCTGTCGTACACGTCCGAGGCCCGTTTCTCCTGCAGCTCCTTGTGCATCCGCTCGAACACGTCGGAACAGACGCGCAGCGGCGACGATACGGGACTCCTCTCCGCGCTTTTGTCTCCTTCCTCGATTTCCTCGATTTCGGGTTTCATCTCGTCGTCGAGGGTCTCCACCGGCGCGTCGGGCAGCACCTCCTGCGCCACCTCGGGTTTCGGGCTCGAGTCGCAGTAGAACTGGGAGTTTCCTCTCTCGGCGCCGGTGTCATCGGCGTCGTTCTCGGCGGGCGGCACGGCGAAAGCAGCTTTTAGCTTAAGATCTACTTTGGAGAACTGGCGTTTGAGGTAGGACGTTTTCCACGAGGTAGACTTGCGGCGCGTGTCTAGTTTAGGCTTGTCTTCGGGCGGAGGCGCGGGTGCGGGCGCGGGCGCGGAGCCGTCCTCGGGCGCCGCTGGCTCCGCGGGGCTGGCGGCGGGCGAGGGTCGTGCCGGCTCCTCCAGCTTGCGGCCCGCGGAGGAAACAAACATCAGTGGTGAGGGGTTGGCGCGGCGCCGCGCGCGGGACCATGGCGTGCGTGACATCGGGACATGGATACTACGCATACTCGTGTACAAGGCAAGGATCTATGTCCGAATGTGAACTTACATCTAGCGTTCTGCGGTGACGGGCGCGGCCCTAACTGCGACCGATCGCAAACTTGCAAGGGTTGTTCTACGCGAGAGAGAAAGACAAGTGAGAGACAGGCCGAAGGTAAAGAATGCCATGCCAAGTCGCTACGGGGAGAAGCCGGGTTCGGCGCTACGGCTATATACTTCAATTAATCGACTCATACCCAAAATATAAGAAATTATTTGAATAGAGGAAAGGGTGCGGCCGGGGAGAGCTACTGGAGCACACCTCGAGCGACACTCTCCCTCGGCCGAAGCAACTCAATAGTAAGGAAATAAAATAGCAAATCATATGTAATGTGAAGTAGTCGCCTGACGCGACCGGCACTCCTGCTGTCTCGTGGACCTGCTTCTTAGTCTACACTATTATTTAATACATTTTCTTAGTAAAAAATAGTAATTGTATAGAAAATTCGTTGTACCAACAAATTTTTGTATAAAACTTCCGGCAATAAACATCGGGTCGAGAGCGCGAAACTTAACCCTCGAACTAAGGTCGCGGACCTTAGGTCCATGTTGCGATGCACATACGTACTCATCTGCGACTCCCTGCACTCAGACATCCCCTGCAGCGCCACGCCGGGCACTCGGCTGGCTGGCAGGGTATAGACGGCTGGCAGGGTCATAGTGTAAAAACGGCCACTCGGTTGCTCTCAGATCACAATATTATTACAATCTCGATGTTCTGAGCCATTGTTGTTTTTTTCTTTATTTTGGGTTCACACAGTATAAGTCATGCTGCATGTTCTCTTAGATGATGTGTCAGGCTCTGCCCAAGAGCACCACGCCACGTAAGCCAGCCATGTGAGGTACGTGAGTTACCTGGTCGAGGCTGGGCGAGCGCTGGCGGTCTCCGTGCACACAGGCCCCCCGCCGAGCTCCCCCCCGCGCCATATGAGGTTTGTGAATTACCTGGTCGAGGCTGGGCGAGCGCTGGCGGTCGCCGGCGCGCGCGGCGGCCGGCTGGTGCAGGGCGCCGGCGCCGAGCGCGCACACGGCCGTGCGCGTCATCGTGTCTACGACTACCACGCCGCGCTCCCCGCCCCAAGCCATGCTGAAACAGCATGGCAAACACCGTTACCTACCTATCAAAGTTTCCGGCTTCCACGACCGCCAGTCGTCTGCGCACGACATGCACTCAAACAAGTGTGCGAGTCTTTCCAAAACATATACTCGCACTACATCTGTTTGAACCGCTACCTTAACATACTTTCAGAAGTTTTTTACTCATAATAATTAATTTAAAAGTATTAACGATAATTTGGAGAAATATTTACACGCCGCCATACACAGAATACATTCACCCACAAACACTCCCACTCACAATCATCCACACTCGAACACATCAACACGGATGCAAAAAGTAAAATTAAATTACAGTAAATATAATTTTTACTATTATTTTCTTTTTTTTCCAAATTATTTGTTGTTAATTTTTTTTATAGTATCGGAGCCTTCCGTAATATTTTAACTAATGTTTTGCTTCCCTGGTCGCAGTGAGAATACTATCTAGTACTATCTAGCATCGAGTGTGTGATTTTTGCATAGTCGTCCATAAAATTAATAAAAGTAGGTAATATGTATTGTGTATACAGGCCATATGAGGAGTTGATGGTGAGCGCGGCGATTGGGTGCGGCGCGCCCTGCTGCAGCACCACGAGCGTGGGCTGGAAGCCGGGGGCGCGCCGTGCGCCGCCCGACCCGCTCGCGCCGCGCACTCGCAGCGTCTCCCCGCCCCCCCCGCCGCACCACACCCCCGACTGGAAATAACAATTGTACAGATAAACTATATAACGAGATAATTGGCAACACAAGCCGAAACGTAAACTTTGCTTGCGCGATGCAGGTTCTAGTTCCTGATCGGCTCGCGCGGTGCGTGTTGACGAGCGATCTTGTAGGTCGCTGTACGTAGCGAGGTCGCTACCGTGTCCATTAATACTAAGAAAGGGATAGATAACAAAACAAATACACTACTGACCCTTCTGCTGTCGGCCTCGGCTTCGCCCCCTCTACTCGCGAAGGACATGGAGCGGCCGCCGGCCGCGTCGGCCTCTGGCGACGTTTCCTCTTCTAACGTGTCCGTTATCATTGGAATTTCTATAACCTGAGACATAAGGGATTCACTAGTTAGTTCTGGTTAGTTCTCTACCGCGGCGCCCCATTCTGCCCGAACTTGAGTTTCACTAGCAGCTCTTGCCGGTTGCCTTCCGTACATCATTACTACTCCATAGAATCTCAGGGAGTCCTACACTACAGTTGCTGAAGAAGGAACGAAAAGTTTGCCAATCCGAATTCCGGAACGAAGTAATTCAGCAGAACTAGTCACCGACACGGCTCGGCGAGCTGTCGAGCTGGGAGTATACGTCGCAGTTACCTTTTATTTTACTGCTGGCTCGCTAACATTTTTCAATGGAACAGTTGATTTATTACACGACTGCCCAAAGAATGGAGAGTAATGTTTTCAGGGGTCGTGTATGTATTTGAGTCACTTTATTCCACCAAAACTTTCAAATGCTTAAATAGGTTTGGATGTATGGGGTATCATTAGAATCCTTACATCATTCAGAGTGATACTAGCTATATATCAGGTGGTGGGTTACCTGTGTTTCTCCGTGTGTTTCCGCTTTCCTGAACTTGAAGAGCACGACGTGCCCGTGTGGCAGCGCCACGGCGAGGCGGCGCGACTCGGCGCACAGCGCCACCTGCTGGATGGCCAGCGGACTCTCCTCCTCGTAGCTGCCGCCGGCGCGCCGCTCGAATACTGCGCACATGCACGACCCCTCTGTATACACTGGCTGCGCATACTGGGCACTAAGCTCAGCGTGTCTAATCTAAGCCGAAATGACGTTAGAGGTCGTTCCATAGAAAAATTACTTTGACCCCTGACCAGATGCATGGCGCAGCTGTTTATTATTCCGCGATTTCAGTGTTGTGACCATAGTAGAAGCTGATCATAATAATGGGTACAATAACGTTCTTTCGGCTCAGTATACCCCAAACTCTGCAATAATATTATAGTAAGTGGAAAACACTTGTGTACTGTTTGCAGACGAGACAAAAATTATATTTTTTATCCGGTACTGCGCATAATGACAGTTCGCCTCAAACTTTCATGAGGCAGGCAAACATTCTGAGTGCAAATAGTCAAAGTACACGAGGTAATCAAACGTGATTAACCCTGTATAAGTGAAATAGAGGGGGAGCTCGAGCCTTGCTATACGTTGCGCCAACTCTGCGACCTCGCTGGTCAGTTCTGGCTGCACTTCATTTAGTACGCTGTATGAATAAGTAGATGTAGTGTCAGTACTAACCTTTGCTACATTTTAATTTGTACAAAATTTGTAAAGTCCCTGCACTCGCGTCCCAGAACTTAACACTACCGTCAGCATGCCTGCAACAAAGAGAGGCACGGGTGGGTACGAGGAAGTAGCGCCGCTCCGCGACCGGAGAGTTCACGGCCAACATTTCATTCGCTGCTTTAATCTGATTCCGCTAACGTTATAAAATTCTACATCTAGCTAACAGTGGTTACCGCGGTCGGTATACACGCCCAAGGTCGTGGATTCAAACCCCAACAATGATAAAAATTGATTGAAGGCGTTACTCTGCGGTTTTCAGTTCATTTTGAGTATTCATGGTATATATTTATTTCCGCTTAACGGTCGTTTCGATTACAACAGTGATGAGAATTCAAATTAAAATTTTAACAAATTTGACGACAATTTTAAAAACTAGTATTTAAAATTTAACATAAACTTAAATCGAAAACTAATTAAAATGACCACATGTTAAATTAATCCACCAAGCCCTCGAAACTGAGTGGCTGAACCACTAACACATATCGACACAGCCTCAAGATCGGCAACCAAACACACACACTTACCCACACAAATTCGGTTGTAATAATTTCCCATGTAAGTGTGTGTAGGTACTTTGATCAAATAAACAGAGGATTCAACAGCATTCGCTCGAGCGTGTCCTACCTAAAACACAATATGGCCGTTTTTTGCGCGTCGCGCGGTATGCTCCCATATTTGCAAGTGCGGTTAGCGTACTGACCCTGTAAGTATAATTTCGCTGTAGGAGCAGGAGGCGGGCGCCCACTCGCCGCCGTTGATGGGCCACAGCTTCTCGCTGAAGCCGCCCAGCTTCTTGTTGCCCTGCCGGCCCACCGAGTAGAACGCTGGAATCTGGAAGTTAACATCCCATTCTATAGACATCTAATGTAGTCGAAGTGTTACGACAATCCTCATCTTCATAATCCAATGCCTCCCAAGGTTGGCGCTGTCTGATTTTCGTGTCGTTGTTGTTACTACTCGTCTTCGGTATATCCTTATCGGAAAATCTCCTTCCTTGTTCTCTTGCCGGTTCTGCGAACTCTCTTGTCTCTTGCTTTGCCTGAAGCCTGAACTTTGTACTCTTTAATCTACGGCCTTTTCATGATAACTGATTGCAATTTTATACTTCGTCGCAGCAAATAAATTATAAGTATGAATAAGCTGTGGTTATTCTCACCAGGTCCGAAGGGCAGTCCGCGAAGTAGGAGCAGCAGGTGACGGGCGACTCGTGGATGTCCATGGGGTAGGGGTTCTCGAAGCACGGGTACCCGGGGGACTGCAAGTCGATCACCACCAGGTCGTTCTGCAGCAGGACTACTATCGCGTACGGCTCCTGGTAGTCTATAATCGAAAACGTACACATGTTAACTGCCTCTCTTAGAAATAGAATACAACTCTAGACCAGAAGGTCAGAAGTAGAAGGGTAAGTTCAGTTATTAAAGTATTTTTTTATAATCCCAGTGTTTGGCTAACTTGTTTAATGCAAGTAAGCTTGAGACATCCTATGCCATCTTACCATGAGAATTGACAGCGGTGTGTTCAACCTCTTCGTAGAGAGATCAATAGTGTTGAGGTGAGTCGGAGCGGGTGCGCACATACCTGCAGTGTGAGGCGTTTCGCAGAGCGTGACGAAGTCCACCACGCTGTGCTCCATCTCGAGCACGGTGGTGCTCTTCCCGTTGAGCACGGTGATGCTGTGCGAGCGGCCTGCCTTGTCCGTCGGCAGCCCGCCGCTGAATATCACCAGGCTCTCGCTGAAATGCGGGAGACATTACGTTAGCCGCGCCCACACAACTTCTTCACGTCACAAAAGCTACGCCCTGGCCCACACGAGCCGAGACTTGTCTACTTGGTGGTAGATCTCCTTAGCAGAAGGCCATCTAATTAGGTACCATCGCAGTGACAGATATTCTGCCGCCAACCAGAAGTGTGTAAACATTACTGCTTAGTTGCTTCGGTTTGAAGGGTGAAATTACAGGGCTGTTGAAACTAACCATCGAAAGTCTCAAAGTAATGAGTGCCAAAGCAAAATGGGCGTCAAAGCAGTAATGCTTTGAATTTTGTTTTGCTACTTATAGTTCTGCGTATCGCTGCAATGGTAATGAACATGCGTTATCTTTTACCATCACGAGAGCGTTTGGTTTGTCTCATTGCCATAATTTACCACCATTACATAAAAAAAATATTCCTAGCTACAGCGCAAGGACCTCCATAAGCGAATGTTATTCAAACAAAAGCTTTGTAGGACAAATAGCAAACTCAAGACGGACTAAAAATACCAAATATTTTCTCATTATGTTAGTCACGCTCGACATGTGATCTGACAAAAAATGTGAATACAAAGAATAACAGTGCCTGAGCGTTTACTTGTAAATGACATTCCTGTGCCAGAAGCATAGCACACTGTCACGTTTCGAAAATATCAGGAAACTCCTTAAAACTCGATCAGCACATTCCGAGAGGACAAAACAACGGCATCGACTCAATGATAGCCTCATTCGCAGGCTCAGTTTCCGATCCATCGGGTCCATTCGATCCCGATATCCCGCTAACGACCCTCGCCGTCGGCCCGAGCCTGTCCGACGCCCCATTCATGGACCTCGTTAGGGGAACGATGATTGTCACGGCCGTTATCACTGTTATTTGTGCGAAAACAGTGATATAATCGTGTAACACAAGCTTTTCTGCGACGGTAGCACCATCAACTTTTCCCCCGCAGCTGTTTTCACAAGTGGGATGATCGGACCGAATGTTTTTGTTTTGAATAGGTTCACTTACCCTGTTCTCGATGTTTTCCATTCCAGCCTGAGTATAGGTTTACAAGGTTCTAGTTTGCCGTCTTTGTTCGCTTTTGCTGAAATCAAAATAAACAATACCATGTGATTTTTCAAGTCTTTTAGATAAATATGTTTTATCGTACCTAAGTTCTACCGTACTTGTGAGTTTGTACCTAGTTAGCCGAGCATAAAAGGGGTCCCACCGCCTTTCTGTGGTTTCCCACGATGTTGCCCTTCAACTGCATGTCAATAACGTTACGTTGGGATGTGAGATTCACCCACGCTAACCGCCCACTTGTATCTGCTAGCTAAGTACCTACAGTCCTACATAGCGATGATAGATATGTTAGCATCATTATAATTATCTTGCAAACGATATACAACACAATCTGACAAAAAGACAAATATTGACAAAATACTATTAACAATATCGTGTTTAGAAATTCTATTTTTCAACATGCAGTAGCTGGTATGAACAGTGATAGATACAATCAAAGCTGCAGAACATTCCGTGTCATCGGCGCATACAACTTCGCCAAAACTCGGCTCAAAGAACGCGCAGACTTGCATTCAGTTCGATCCAAACCTGATTCAGTCTAACACAGATAATATGGTATAGCCTTTGCTATATAATGTCATTCCATAGAAAACCAACCTAGTTAGGAGATCGTCCGGTTTCTAATCCGGGAGATCTTTCTTTGAATCCCACGACATGATCTTCTGTCTTTTCGTGTGCGTATTGCTATTAATAAACGGCACGCCTGCTTCTTCAACATTCATAACGAGAAGAAGCTTGCGCCCAGCTGTGGGATAGTTGATGAGGTAAAGGTTTCACCGACCGTGCGGGTAGGAGAGCGAGGAGGGGCGCGGCGCGCGCGCTGTCCACACGGCCAGCGCGCCGTCCACGTGCGCCGTCATGAGCTTGCCGTCGTGCTGCCAGGCGGCGGCGCGCACGCCCTCGCCGGGCCCGGGGCCCAGCGCGCTGCGCCACTCCGCCGCGCGCGCGCGCAGGTCCCACACCACCACCAGCCCCGTCTCGTACGCTATCAGCAGCTGGAACGTCACAAGCGACTCTTCACCATATCGCTCACCTACTTTGTTACTTAGAGTGTATTTTAACTAATGTAGCATGCAGATGTTTAGGCATGCTACATTATACTGGTTGCTGGTTATACAGTATGTTGGCAGGCAGAAGATGGGAACGAGCGCAGTGCGTATTTAAACCTACACCTAGACACAACACGGGTTCCTGTCCCCTGAACGTTAAAAAGTTTCGCCTCTAATTTGATTTGGCGTAAAAGTATAAAACTTGGGAACAGCGGTACCATTTGGCGTAACTGGAAATAGCACTCATGTAGATCGACCTACTTTTAGCGGAGTTAGCCAAATGAGCGAATCGAAATATCTGGCTTATCGATCAAAACTTGCTCTATTAAGCTCATATAAAGAAAGAAATAAAAACATTTTAATTTAGTAACATCAAAAGAAACAAAAACAAACATTGAAAGCCAATCAGGCGACAGTGTTAAATGACACACGAGCCAAACTTAGATGTCACCATCGCAACGATTATCATTATGATCCTAGGAAAGTATTAGTATCCTAGTCACCCTAACAAGATAGTAAAACTGAGAAAATAAATCCCGATTGTGATCCGTGTGACGCAGACAATAGGGCTTGGCCTTGACCTGGGCCCGGAGATCAGGAGCTTATGAATGTGATAAATATCATTCGATAGTCGACCTAAGTGAGCCGTATAAAGTCGGCGCCGGCCCGCAGACGAGTTCTTCTGAGGCGGTAATCCGGTCAGCGAACCCCAACTTCCGTCCAACGTTAGACATAGTTCTGTGAAGTTGGAATCGCGGAAACTTTCAGGAACATTCGGATCCCCTCGGTCTACGATTTGCATAGTGTTTGTTTTAACTTCTTCAATCGGCCGAACTTGTTCTTTTATACGTATTTTAAGGAAATTAACGACTTTTATCGCTGAAGTCTGACAAGTGGTGCCCAGGAGGGCTCGCAGAGGTTTATTGATACTCACTTTGCTGGCGTCCAGGGGGTTATCACTGATTTCCACCACCGCCCCGGGATGGCTCTGTCTCGTTCTGAAATCGAAATAACAACAAACGTTAGATGATACAATCGCACTTAGAAACGAACGCATTTGCTCGAATTTAATAAGAATTTACAAAAAAAATTTGTGGTTGCCAGTCTAGGCGTTGGATCTCAGTTCACCTGTAAAGTGACGGTATGGTCGAAGATGATAAACACACCTAGCCTGGAATGGAACTGGCTGTCAAGTGTGGCTGCCGGAACGCACCGTTAGGTATTTGGCGACAGATTTTTAACTTGAGGGCGGTAACTAGCCAGCTGAGTACTAAAATATGTACCCTGCCAATAATGTTGACACACTACTGCTAGAACATCTGGTACTGCGATGGTACTCAGACGATCTTCTGCTAAGGAAATCTACCACCGATCAAATACGAACTACCCATTTAATATCTAAATTTTTGACAATTACAACGGTGTCATGTGTTTTATTCGCCCCGTGTCCCCATTCCGAGTTTCCAGCAACTTCCCATCCGTAATGCAGATTAATGACTGGTAAACAAAGCGTGCGCTCCGGCGTATCCATCAACTGGTCGCGGACTCCGCGGCGCCACTTGTTGCCGCCCTCTCCCCTCCTTCCATCCTTCCACCCCCCACCGGGCCATTAGCGCCCCTTCCAATCTCGGAGGCTGCAGAGTGGGCGAGGAGCACGCGGTGGATTTTATCACTTTTTATCAAATACCTGCACCAGTTATGTAATCTCAAATCTTCAAGGTTGTGTTCTACGCAGTTATGTTTATAGATGATGTTCTTGCATGAGAGCTGCGATGGAGTGCTTAAAATAAATAAATAAATATCGTAGGACATTACACACAGCGCCATCTGACTCCAAACTAAGCAAAGCTTGTGTGATGTAAGTCAGATAACTGATAGAATACGTAAATACATACTTATAATACATACAGAACACCCAGACACAGAACAAACATTTGTTTATTCACAAAATGTTTGCCTTGAGTGGGAATCGAACCCACGCCCTACAGCTCTCAAGGCATGTTTATGTTTCTAGAGTATATTACAAATCACAGATGTATCATCAACTGCAACGTTTAGGTGGTGAAAGAGACTAGGTTGGAAGGCGACCGTAGCTCAGTAGCTAGAGTGACGAGTGCGTCCGCCCGGTTTTGGTGCAAGTTTGCATTCACCGGACAGATAACTAAAAAATATATTTAAAACTTGTGATTTTGACTCGACACATATGACATATTATGTTCCCGCACAAGAACAGATACCTACTTTTCAACTTGTAACAACGCAGCGTCAAAGCGTCAAACAATATTAACAATTAATTTGAAATCAATCGCCATGCTCGGGAACCATGAATCGAGAAGAAAGATGCTTTTACTGAACAAACCCTCGACAGATGCTTCCAGTGATACAATAAAACCACTGAATTGTCACTAACTGGAGATGAGAGGAAATGGACGGAGATTACAGAGGCTGGCGAGACGCCACACGTAATTGCCGGCAGATGGCGCTGCCTGTGAACCAAACGGTGACGGAGGAGCCGGCGCTGTAGCCAGAGACTGGGCTGTAGCTGATCTATCAAACATAGATCATAACGAGTGTCAATAACACATCCCCTCACGTCGCTGAGCAAGTTCGTTACTGACAGTTTCAAATGTTACTACAACATGATACATATTATGCATCGTTAAAGTAGATACATTTTAAAACAGCTTTTATAATAATGAAAGCAGTTTCAACAGTAAGTCTTATTAAGCACAACATAAAACTCAAAATAGACATCGCTCAATGTCCTCCATTTGCAAACTTCCACTTTATTTATATTTTGTACATTACTGTAGTTACATAATATATTATGCACTCGTAGATCGTCAGAAACAAGTTTTACTCGACAGATCTGTTTAGCAGGAAGTCGTCTATAGCTACCACTGCAGTATCAGATATTTTACCGCCAAGCAGTAGTGTGTAAACATTACTTTGTTCCGATACTGTAACTAGCTATTACAAGGCTATTGCGAATACCTAATCATTGAAGCGGCGATTCCCTTGACTTTGTTTTGTTCTGGCTACCGCTGTAATAGGCGCGGGCAGGCGTAATCTCTTACCATCGGGAGACCGTTACGTTCGTTCCATTAGTAATTACATAGCAATAAATATGATTCTAGTAGCAGGAGCCAGTAGCTGGCTCGGAGTAAACGGGGCTCCGCGGCATTGTGTCGAGCCACTCGGCGGCACTCGAGCGCGAGTCCCTGCTATATGACGTCATCGTACCCCCTACATGAAACTGTATCAGCTAACCGAGGGTTTCATTAGCAAATGGGTTTGCGTTTGACCGCCATCTCCCGCGATGTTCTATGATGCCAGAAGAATATCTAAAAACTGTTGCTGCTCTAGAAGCTAACACTTTACTGTTTTGCAATGATGATAGCTCAGTGGTTTGCGCGGTCGGTTCACACGCCGCAGGGCGGGGGTTTAAGCCCCAACAATGAGCTTGAGCTGTCGGTGAACGAAAACGACCGTGACGTCCTCCTGATGGTAAGACATACCGCAAGTCTATGACTATTGCAGCGATACACAGAACTGTGAGTAGTAAAACAAAGTCCAGGTCATCGCTGCTTTGGCGCTCATTACTTTGAGACTATCGAAATATAGTTAGTCTTAACAGACCTGTAATTTCGCTAGCTGCTAACACATGTTTACACACTACTGCTTGGCGGTAGAACATCTGGTACTGCGGTACCTACCTAGACGAGCTCCCTCTAAGGAGATGCCCCGCCGAGTAAAAGCATCACGTCTTATTTTTTTCAATCAATTTAGCTAATAGAGTTACACTCGTCATAAAATATTGGCATATTATTACCCCATCGGCCGGGACACGGTTTGTTATTCAAGGCTCGTGCGCGTCGCGACCCTCGCCCGGACCCGCAAACTTTCTGTCCCATTGACCAAGTTTGTGGGACAAATGGGAATAATACAGTTGCAACCCTTCCTATTATTCAAGGCATTGTACAGTTACAGCTGAACTTAATGACCGCTCGGTCGCGCTCCTCTCCCCCTTTATAGATAGTTCCAACCGCGGGACGGTTTCCCGACTTCACCTTCGTGAAAGTAGGATGTTCTCGATTAACAAAAAAATATTTATTTGTTTGCAATCATGTTGGCAATCCTCAAAACATGTCTCACAAGACATCTTTAGTCGTTTTATCGAGAAAAAGTAACAAACAAATGGATTCTTCCGTTCACATTTCTGATATTAGTGTGATAAACTCCGCCAGTCGTAAACCGAGAGATGGCCATCAGGATATCACGCTACAAGACACCACGCGCTGTGAACATTATCGTGATTTTAGTGCGATGCCGGCGATGGTCGTTACTCTCGATCGAGGACGGTAACATAAGCGAGATAAAGCGTCATAAACTTGAGTATGTACTCGATACATACAATGAAATATATAAGATTATCGTCTAATCAGACAGTGACCTCATAACATAGATATGTTACACTTGTTGTCTCATTATTATAAACATCTTGTAAATGTTATAAACAGAAATTATTACAGTCAGATGTAATAGTTGCTGTTTCGGCGGCAACGATTATGGAGTGGGTTTTTTTATTTCAAAATGTTTGCCAAACTACTAAACTAAAACTATGTTAACCACCGATGTTAAGTGACGGCGTGGTCGAAGATGGTACACACACCCAACCTGGAATGGAATTGGTTCTCAAGTGAGGCTATCGTAACACACAGTTAGGTGCTTACCCTACCACCATGCTATCGTTTCCTTCATCGGCAGCTCAAGCTTCCCGTCGCCCTTCGGCATGTGAACCGACCTCGCTAACCAATGAGCTATCATCGTTACAAGACAGATCACATACAAGAGCATGAGTCGCACTTGGAATGTATTGTTGGTGTTGATAGAACGGCAGTGTTGTGGTCGCGGTGCGTCCTACCCTCACTCCGCAAACCGCTGGAGCGGCGGGCGGCCGGCGTCCGGCGTCCGGCCCGGCGGCCGGATATTGCATTAATTCCGCCGGAACACCGGATCCTTTGTCCGTACAGTGTACCCGGGTTCCGGATACTCGCCCGGTGCCGGTTTTAAAAGCTTTCGTGAAAGGATCTCTTGTTTCACAGTAATGCAATGCTCGTCATCGAGCGACCCCTGGTTGTTGCGGCGAGTGGTCTCTTGTCATTCAGACTCACGCTAAGCAGTGGCATCCTTGGACCCCGGACACATGTATTAGGATATTATTATAAATGTCTCAGTAAGTTCATTCACACTCAACTATATGTACATACATTTACCGAACGACTTGAAGATGAAATATCCTGGATGAACATTTGATTTTATTCTTGAAAAATTTAGTGCCTCACGTGCGTATTTTTTTTATGTAAAAGGTAATGACACTAACGAGACGCTCTCCTGATGGCAAGAGATAACGCCTATCTATGACTATTGCAGCGATACACAGAACTTTGAGTAACAAAACAAAGTCCAGGGCATCACTCCTTTGGCGCTCATTACTTTGAGACTTTAGGTGGTTAGTCTCAACAGTCCAGTAATTTCGCTAGCTTACACTTTTCTCAAATAAAAAAATTTAATTTCGGGACTAGTGAAACATAAAAGTCTTCGGATTCCATGCTATTTAAAACTTTAAAGAGATGGTGGCTGCAGGATGTCGAGTTTCAGTCCCGAGCTTTCGTCGCACTTGGAATTCGCGGGTATTCATATTCATATTCTACTACTATAATTATATCTGTAGGAAATCAATTTTCCATGGAAAACCCATTCGGCTTTAAACGAGCTCTACAGCGTAAAACGTCGTCACTTGAAACCCAGACAATAGCCTCAACTGTTGCTCGTAAGACAACGGGCTCGATAAGCCCACCGACAATACACATCCGGAACGGTCGGCGTACCGGCGTATCGGCCGGGAGTCCCGGGCGCCGCCGCCACTCATTGTCCGACCCACCGAGCGCACTGGGAATACCTGTCATCACGAAATATTTGACATTTCTACTCAAAATCTAGATCCAAGATATGACGCTATTGACATGATCAAAGACTGTTAATTCTTATTAATTAACTTAATTATGTTTTCTATAGAATATTATTACAGGAATTTAATTTTTTATCCTTATATTTTGACAACTAGTGTTTTAAAGACAATGTAACATCATAGACCATGTTTGTTGCTAGGAAGAGCAAGCAATTATTCTTAGCGTCAAATCAGTCAAATCAGCTTAGCGCAACAAGTAGAATAGCATCGATTGTACATCTGTTGTTAGTTTAAAACATAAATTAAACTAAATTGCTTAAAATTTTTAATGCATTTATCGCTTTCTTTTCACATCGGGCACCACAATGAACAATTTTATTTATAATTCACTTTAAATTATACCGAAGAAAAACAAAAAGTCACTTGTTAAACTAAATCAATATTCTGAGACAACGATTTAAAAAATAACGCAGCAGATTAGTTTAGCTTGTTAGATCGGTGCACAAGGTCGGACGCCGATACCTGGCGGGCGAGTTTCGGAGGATCGACATTAGGCAGAGCGTGCACGTAATATGGTAATAGCATGGCTTCGCAGTACTTAAAGGGTTAATGTTAGAGCCGCTCGTAATAATAGACAATACGCCGCGCGCCGCACTCCGCAGCGCAATATCTCCGGCCCCGCTTAACCGAACACGATAACAAAACGAATTCGGATACGAGACAGTTACGCAATTTTCTGGTTCAAGAGGCATTACGAAGACCTCTTGTTATAATCCCCCGTGCCTACTTTACCTCCAACCTTTTTTTCCATAAATTCTATCATTTTAAGAGTCAGCGAACAAACGAGCCTATTCATTCTCATCGCCGGCGAGATTCTTCTATATTAAATTTGCACGAAACCTTTTGTCCACTTCGTCTGGCGCGGACGTCGTTATGTCACGACACGGCAATTTTAATAAATCTAGGATATTCAACAAAGGGCGCGTGACAACCCTAGGCGGTTTAATTGTAGCTGTAACGCCATTGGCGGAAGTTCGTTACGAGTCGCCAATGAGAGCGCGTTATTTGAATTGCGAACGCTACGCGAGGTGGCAGGGCTGCCGCGCCCGAGGGCCTGTTATAACGACCTTTATTGTCTGAAAATTTAGTGTTTATAATAAAACCGGCGAGGGTGTACAAGTTTGCCAGTTAACCCCCTCGTTTGTAGTGCAAAGAGAACGTGCGCCTAGCCGTAGCGCAGCTGTTAATAATAAAACAAACGAAGAAACAATTACGCCGAGCGCCGTTACGGTCGAAGTGATTACATTTAATGACGTTTCATCTTTGGAGAGCAATTTGGAATAAAAGCTACGAAACCGCGCGTATAATAATAGAAATGAACGTTTTAGGCGTCAATTAACACTTCTTCAGAAAGTTTCTTTGCGGCACTCACTAGACCGATTAAACTTAATTAATTTGATCTCCGAACCGAAACTGGAAAATATTAATATCGTTCGACAGCCACGCGACCGAGTCGTGAAGCAGCGAGAAGTTTCCCGATACTCGGTCGTAAAAACCGTAATCGCCGGCGTGTGAAACGCAAAGTAATCGACGAAACTTATTCGCGTTCAATGATCTAGAAAAGTCTCCAAGCTAAACATTATTTTCGACAGATTCCCGATGAAAACGTGAGCAGTCGATTACCGAGCCGCCCGTGACAATATCGAAACAAAGCTCCTGAATAAACTCAATCAAACGAACAAATATTGGTCGAGGATCCCATTTCTCCAATCTAGTTGTTTGACAGGACGCAGCTCCCTTTATTTCTGCAGCCGAAATATCAACACTAGATAACGCTAGGCACCCTGTGGCCCCTGAGAGCTTCATGCTCCGTGTGCCCCGGGATTATAAAGAGGCTTTAGTGCTCGCACTAAACAGAGATACAAACTTTTACGATCTGACAAAAATGGATTTAGTTTATTTTTCTACTTTTTATGTCGCAGACAAAGTACCTAGCGTCGGAGGAAGTTTACGATATTAAATGAGTATTTTAATTTTGATGTATCTCCACTCGCAAATAAGAATAGTTGAAATTTTAATGCGCCTTATCAAATTACGTGTTAAATTTTTAATATTTTAAAATCGTGGCATTACAGCAGATCAACAACTCTAGTTAATACTAAGCTTGTTCAAAAAGAAGTCTTTGTCACAAACTCATTAGAAAATTTTAGTAATATTTTTCTCCTATATGTGGGTAACGAGAAATATTCAAAATACTAAACAATACGACTTCCAGTTACAGTTCGTAGTCAAAGTTAAGTAAATAACTATAATTTAACATTTAAAATCTAGGCAACCATGGGCATGACACACTTTAGACAAGCAACCTAATACTGTTGGAAAGACATAATATAATACTCTAATGTGGAGGTAGATCATGGAAAGTTAAAGTTAACATCGTTTTACAACGTTCGCTTGTGATTTACATATTATAATATAATATTTGTCATCTTCAAATAACAGATCAGAATATATATTTCCTGTTGCGAATCCTACGATTAGACTATAGAATATTTTAGCTATTTAATTACTACGTATAAACTAGTAAAGTTTTCCTACTTTAAATACCATATTCATTTCAACAATTAAGGGCTATTTCACTGTGGACTTTGTTCCGAGCCGCGTGCACCGGAAACAAACACTTGAATAGCCGCGGTGTATTCATAGCCCGGCAATTAGCGCATTCAGAGGTGAGTTCTGCTGAAAATCGGCTTTCAGCGAATATTTTATTGACGCCCGACGTGAGCGGACGGCGGAACAGTATTCCAGTGATTGCAAACAGGGTGAGAAAAAATCAAGCGAGTGTTTTGCAGCCACGGTTTTTTTTTTTTTTTATTGTTTCTTTATAACTCTACAGCCTCCAGGTTCTGTGTCTTTTTTTTAATTTCGCGTTTTCCAACCGTTATAATGATGTAAAATAACAACCTCGCTTGTTTGGCACGCGGACGCTGCCAGCGGGCCCGCCGCGCCACGCCGCGCGCGCTCGGTGACATCAAAATATGATTACTTGCATATTTCTCCACAAGTTTTTCGCATGAAAAATAAGGCCAAAGTGGTTCCACATAACGCCGCGCGTGGAATCTCATAAAACAACCACTTATCTATGTAAAACAACACAAAGAGGCCCGTATCACTTGAATTCATTGTCGCCGTCAAATTCCGCACAAAGCCGCGGCCTCAGCCTTGAATAACATTTGAATAATGGCGGACAAACATGCGGGCGGGGGGCGGGGGGCGGGGGCGCCGCTGTCCCGCGCTTTGTCAACAAGGAAAGCCAAACTACAGGTTAGAAAAGTTACATGTATGTCTTTACCACAAGTTCTACATGTTAAAGGTAAGTTTTTCAGTTTTTGTTTAAAATTTATTGTTTACCTCAAAATATTTCGAGTAAATGTAGCGATGATATCTTAGTGGTTAGCGTGGTCGGTTCACACGTCAAAGGACGTAGGTACAAATCTCCACTATGAGCTTGAGTTGTCGGTGAAGGTAAACATCGTGAGGAAACAATAGCATGGTGGAAGGGTACTTCTAGTACTCGGCTGGCTAGCCATTTTCACGTTGAAAATCTGCCGCCAAGCACCTAACGGTGTGTTCTTGCAGCCATATTTGAGCGCCAGTTTCATTCCATGTTGGGCGTGTTTACCATCTTTGATGACACTGTCACTTAACATCAGGTGAGCTGTGGCCAAACATTTAGCTTGTCAATCATAGAAAAGTATTTGAATAGCTTCCCGGAAGACTCCGATGAAATTTTCTTTACGATGATATTTAGAATAATTCATATTGAGAAAGGTGTAATAATATTTATCATTTATACGTTTGGTGCGAATTAATTTGTAATTACTAAGGAAGGAGCGGCAGAATTTGCAAACACTGCATACCTAGCAGTAGCACTTATAATTAAACGATTCTGCGTCGTTCCCAAGAATAAATAACATGGGATTCGCAACTTTAATTCGCACAGAACATGAAATCATTTCCTGCAATATATACTGCAGCTTCGTTGAATGGGAATTCAATTTCCTTTCAATCGTTTGTAACAAAACGTTTAATCAAAATGGCGGCTGCACGTGACGTCACCAAAATGGCGGCTGCGAACGGCGTCACCGTTACATTTAAACTTCACGCTAGTGATTTATTCACTCGGGATGGAATATCTGCATGAGAACTCGCGGGGGAAAAAATTGCACTCGCAAATTTTTAAACAACCTTTGTAAAGTTGTGTTATAAGATGTAGCACAATTTCGTGAACTAGAAATAACGTCGGCATAACTTCTTTTAGTCCGCGAAAACCACGATAAAGTGCTGGATCATCCTTGACATCTTATTTCCACTTTCAGGCGTTTGCTCACAGCTCGACTGACATTAAATGACGATGAGATTGATTTGTATCTCTCCTTGTCTTCTTATTTTTTTTGTGTGCCTCATTTTCACATAAAAAAAGAGGAGAGGGACAATGTTTGAGGTAGAGCACAAGAGAGTTGGGCAGCAGACTCGGGGGGTCCTCGGGTTCTGTTTATCGCTGTTATGGTCATAGACGTACGTTATCTCTTACCATCAGGAGAGCGTCTCGTTCGTCTCAATACTGTACTTGTACATAAAAAAAATGCTTTGCCTTCTGTCATGTCCATCTAAAGGTTATTTGAAAGAAATCGCGCGGTTGTACTATCGCTAATTTTATAATTGTGTTGTTTTTTTATTCGTTTTGAAATATGTTGGTGTACAATAAAGTTGTATTCTATTCTATGAATTCTAGTAGGTATATGAGACTTAATCAACCCTGTTTTGTTTACAATTTGGAATATTCTAGACTATTCGGATTTGTAATTATAGAACAAAATATTGTAACTAAGTTAGTATACCGTCATTCATCAAATTTCTCACAAACGTTAAATAAACTTTCCCAAATTGCTAACACAAGTTTCCATGAAGTTGTTTTAGATTTCAATTAAAGCGGGGCAGGTTCCGCGAAGCGCGCCCGCCGCCGGGGCTGGTTCCACGCACTTCGGTTAACGTGGCGACGGTCTCTAATCGAAAATGTTCATAATTACAGACATCAAAGTTCAAACCGAGAGTTGCTTTGTAAAACACCGATTCCAGAGTAAAAATAATATTGGAATCGCAGCGTACAGAAACTGTGCATCAATGTATGGATCTTCCATTAGATAACCCTCGAGCGCACTAACCGTACATTACTGGTCTTCGCTACTTATATTTTTTATGTAAAAGTAATGAGATAAACAGGACGCTCTCCTGATGGTAAGATGGTAAGAACATGATTTTGATGAAATATAAATCGTAGAATATAAATTTCGAGTGTTCAAGAAATATATTTGTAAAGTATTTCCGCTTTAACTTTATTGTGGTGACAACAGTGACGAGGATTAAATTTAAATTTTTCTCTAACTTGATATTTAAATTAAATTCTCATCACTGTTGTAACAATTTTTAAATCAAAACTATTTTTTAAATGAAAATACACTAAATATATATCTCTCGAATACTCGAAATAAACTTCCGCAAAGTAACGCCTGAATCAATCGATTATGTGCGAATCGAACATATATTGTAAAATAAAAGAAAATGAAGTTGAAAATGGGAGCGAGCTCACACCCTGGAGCTCCGTGTACCCGGAACATGTCGAGATGAGCTGCGCGCGCGGTCCAGTAACAAAACCCACTCGTCAAGTTTCCGCGTGTGTTGTTAAGTTGTTGTTTAAGTCCTCGACCAAAGTTTTACGGCGCGCCGCGGCCGCGCGCTTAGCAAACCAGGGCATTAGCAGGAAGTTTGAGCTTTTAGCAGTTTGTTGAAATATTCTCAGCGGGGAAAGCAATATAAAATTTGTGCGTTTTTTTAAGGTATAAGCAGCAAAGCTTCGTTGCTTTTAACCCTAGTAGCTCATTTGGTAATGTATCTAATTTAAGTGCTGTAGGGCGAGGGTTCAATTCCCACTCAGGATAAACATTTGTATATAAAAAATATAATTTAATAAATGTTTGTTCTGTGTCTGTGTGTTCTTTACGTATTGTATGTATTTACAACAAAATAAAAAGAATTTAAGTATTCTACCAGTTATCTGGTTCCCATAGTACAAAGCTTTGCTTAGTTTGTGGCTAGATGGCGCTGTGTGTAATGTTCTAAGATAGTTATTTTTCCTACCCGGTGCGGTAGTGCCTAGCCTTTGCTCTCGCACCTATGTGGACCTCATTTGAAGTATCACGAATATTGAAAAAAAAACCAGTAGTTACGCGCTTACCAAAAACATCATTTCACTTTTAATAATTTTGAAAAAAAACTGCTCGTCAGTCCTCAGACGTAGCACTACTACGGCCTGCGTAGCACGTAGCTACGCACCAGTTAATTACTACGAGTGCCGTAGATACTCGTAGCAAGCTGGCTACGAACGACATAATTGTTGTTTACACAGCGAAGGCACCGAGTCACGTAGTCCTAGCGAGCCTAGCGAGTGGGCTGCGAGCGCCGATAGCGCGCCCACAGCTGGAGATAACCGCTACACGCTACATAAATACTTCGATGTTTTATTCAAAACAAATTTTACATTTTATAATGTAAAAGGCCGTGCAAAGGTCACACGTCGATTTTTATTTATACCCTCTCCGGGTAACGATCGGAATCGAGCTGTGATGGCTCGTAAAGTTTACGAGAAAAGCCTGCGGAGGCTGTAAGGACTCAGGTTGTACAGTACACGCGGTTACTTGCAGGTAGATCTCTGTAGCGGGAGATCAATAAATACCTCAAGAAATGATAATACATAATTGACAAACGCGACGAACATTGTGTTTGTCACTGGTTCTTAAACGTGCATAAAATACTATTGAATTCGCACACTCGGCGCTCTCTAGTCGTTTCGTGAGCGCGGCCATGGCAACATGGCCAAAACGTCGAGGTAAATATACAAAATTAATTCCATAGTATTTTGTGCGCGGTTAAGTTCCGGAGATAAACATAATTAATGATACATAATACATTTGACGGAGCGGCGTGTATTAAATCTCACAGACAGACAAAAGGAAGCGCTTGACATTGTTGTACAGGGTATGCACATTGTACAGCGGGTAAATCTTGTATCCGAGGAGGTACTGACGCGTAATCACGAGCGAGTATCTCTAATTTCTAAAGGAAACGGAAACGTAGATCAGATTTACAGCGCTTAGGGTGAGAGCGGAAACAATTCTCTCGTTAAACGATGAGAGTTTACGAGCCGTGAACGAATTAACGGCGCCGTTTAACGCCGCGACAAATAGGTCAAATAACGATTATTTTTTTATCTTCAAGGAGGTCGGCAGAAGGCGCAGGACTAACGGTTATCAAGACGACATTTTTTGCCCCAAAATTCGCCCAGTTACGAGTTTGTACTACTTTAGAAATCACGGCAGGCGTGGTGAGCCGCTTTCTCTGTCGACAGTCAACATTTTGACGTTTATTTTGTTTGCTGTAAACGAGTATATGTATGTTGCAGAAGCGAGATTATCCGAACAATATGGATTTGCACCAACAAACATCCTCTTACCCCAAACGCATATATCGTTTTCGTTCCGTCGTTGGGTAAAAATAAGCGTTGTTATTAGTACCTGTAAAGTCTCTAAAAACCACCCACGTAATTTATTTATCTGAACTATTATTAACGGTCACAAAAGCTTAGATGATAAACTTAGTAAAACTCGTGGTTTTTCAAGAAAAGCAAGAACGGACATTTCCTAGACTAGCGTGCTGCATCCTCGGCTATATAGTTTCTCGTGGCCAAAGGCATGCCTACTATGATGTAAAAAGGATAGAGCAATATTGAAATTTCAATAAAATACTACAGTAACATAAAAACTACCTAACATAGACAATGAAACAATTCTGTGCAGCGACGAGCATAAATTTGGAAAATGTGTTTTTAAATTGCAGAGCAGCAGCTTTACCGACGGAGCTGCGGCGGAACGAGCTAACTGTGAGAGTTATTCGCCGAACAGGAATGATAACGACCACTCGAATGGCTGCAGAGTGGATCAAATGAAGACTCAATTTAATTCCGCATAGTTTAAAATAAATACAATGCGGAGAGCTTTCAAATTATAGAACTTATTGAACTAATTGTCGAGCCGAGTACAATAATGGAATAATCAGAGAAACAACTCGATTTAAAACAAAAATAGAAATGATTTGTAAAGAAAATAATTTAAAGTTTCCGTACTACTGTGGTGATTGTTTTTTTGTTTTTACCCTTGTAATTTTATATTATGTTGTTTGTTATATATTTTAATATATTATATTAAATTGACACACCCTGTCTTTTTCTTCCTTGAATCCTTTCTGTCCTAAATTTGTCTGGAAGAGATCGTTATCGATATCGATAAGGTAGCCAGTTGTTACACCTATTACTTCAGTTTAGTTTTGTTCTATATGTAATTTCTGGTGAGGATAGGAAAGAGTTAATCCATCCATGAAAAGGAATACTTAGAATAGAATTCTAATACTGATAGAATATTTAAGTTATCTGACTTCCATAGTTCAAGCTCTGCTTAGTTTGGGGGCAGATAGCGCTATGTGTAATGTCCTGCGATATTTATTTTATTTTATGATCACAACATTACTGATGCGTAGTCTCTCTACAGTAGAAAATATTTCCCCCGCTGGAGGAGAACAGTGCTACCACATTCCTTCACACATAACCTAAAATAATCGACCATATAACATTTGAGATACATAAGTCAGCATTTTCGCCAAGGCAGTACAAAGTCCATAAAGCCGTGACCACACCGGAGCATGTCTCCGGCGCCCCTCGCCCCCCGCGCAGTACCGGCTGCGGCTGTAGATAACAACCCTTAATATGTCATGTATGTATGTTTGTATTAGGTACGTGTCGAAGTAAGATCAGCGTTTGTACACAAGGTTGTATTTACCCTGTATCGGATGGTATATCAATTTGTGTGGCTCGTCTGTTTGTCGAATAACAAACGTCAGAGATTAGGTTCGACTTATGCGCTATCCTAACTTCCTATTCCTAACCAAATCTGGCCATCCAACTTAGGTCCTAAGTATACGATGTGTATTCTAATTTTGCTTGGAAAGGTAAATGTATGTTCTAGGATAGTAACTTATGACTGCCCTGTCAGCTCATTTGGTAGTGTGTATGCTTCAAGAGCTGAAGAGCGAGAGTTCAATTCCCACTCAGGACAAACATTTGTGTGACGAGCATAAACATTTGTTCTGTGTTTTCTGTTTGTATTATAAGTATATGTATTAACAAAAATAAGTTTGTAAGTATTCTATTAGTTTCTGTTTAGTTTGGGGCTAGATGGGGCTGGGAAATATCCGAGGATATTCAATTTTTTTATATTATATATTCATCGGTAGAGAACAGACAAATACTCGTAAGGAGAAATTACAATACAAGTTTAGTCTTACCTACAGGGTTCTACGAAAAATATAAGGAAAATGGAGAACAGAAAGAAACTTTAGCGTTATCTCGCCGCGCCGTCGGTACCTAGCTGTTATGTGTCGACTACGGCCCGGTGCGGCCCGGTGCGGCCCGGCAAGGCGCTTTACGAGCGAGTCGCGTTACTGGCTCGACTACACCTCCGCATTGTCTCCGAGGTGTGAGATAGAGCGTGTTAACAACATTACTGTTATGGCACGTGAAATAAAGATTGCATGCGTAAATTTACTCCAAATTTTATGCAACAACAACAATGATACATTTTTTTTCCTTTCTTTACAAGTTATAAAAACTTTCGAGACATTGCAGCACGGTTTTTAACTTTAAAAGTATTGACTAACGGCTTTTTCGGCTTTCTAAGGAGACTAACATTGTGACCGCAGTAATTTATTCAAATTCAATGGTGATTGTCTAATACGGAGCTGGCGGTTATCGAGCCGGATGGGCCGCGGCCGGACAGCTTATCGGGCCGCTCCGGCCGCACCGATCAGCTGAGCCGTTTGTATTCACGTCGTTACGCTGATTAGTATGCAAACGTGACTTCGCACTATTAATTAAAGCAAACGTTAGCGCATGAGAGCATCGCCGATAACAATTATTTATCACTAGTACTGACACTACTCGGACATCTGTGTGCATTAATCGAATTAGGAAAGCAGTAAAAATTAAGAGACCTATTGGCTAGGCTTGGCACTTTCAACGATGATCAATTTTTTTGTTGTCCATATACTTTAATGCGCTTTTTTCCCCCAATACTGATTTTGACATTTTATTTGACAACTGGAAAAGCATCTTAACATATTTTTTGACATACTGTGAAAACTTGACCCATCAATGGGATAGGTGTAAAGAACCTAAGAGCTCAATTAGCCTTGACGATGTTTTCACTGATCTGTGACATTTCGTATTAATATTGACATGACATAAATATTTGACATTGTATTTATTTATTTTTATTATTCTCTTTTTGTGTTTATTTTTTTTGTTTGAAATTTGGAGTTTTTTATATCTTTTTGTGATTTTTAGTTAGTTAATAAAATAATTTGAATTTGAATAAATTATCATTTTCACTACTACAACACAAGGCAGCCAAAAAAATGTCAAAGTAAGCTGCCATCATCTTCAGCATCATCAGGTGACACGGCGTTTATTTACTACTTTTTCATATTAAAAAAAAATCACGCAAAATAAGTATTGTAAGAGAGTTCATACGATATACGGTCAAAGCCGTATTTAGAATCGATCCCAATCTGAATAAAATAAGAAATGTGTGTGAAACATTTAAAATTATATCCAATTTACATTAAATCCTAGTCATTGTTGTAACAATAAGATTTTTAAGCGGAACCACACTAAAGATACAACTTTTGAATAACGTCCACCCAATTAGGACTGTATCCCTCTCGACTCGCGAAAACTTGGCTCATCATTCATCAGCAAACATTTACTTTACCATTCTCGATTTATCAATTTACTAATCTGACGATAATTACAAAAGTTAAATCAACTTAAGTAATTATGATTGGCCACAGAGTTCATTATTGATCGTTCTCCACCCGGGTTAGGCGCGGGTTCTCTCCTCGTTACTGGTTTACTCGTATTTTTGAACGTAATTATGCAAACCCTCTGCGGTTATTGTTCGGTTTGCCACAGATACTCAAGTGTGATGTAACGATCAGTTTAACGACACGACGCCGTAACGGCGGCGGCGGCGGCGGCGGCGGCGGCGGCGGCGGCGGCGGCGGCGGCGGCGGCGGTGATGTGACGTCAGACCGTATGGTAACGAACATCGAGCTCGTAAAAAAAGAATGCTCGCGAGAAGAAAACATGGTAACGCATAATATACGCGCCGACAAATAACTCGACTTAAGTACCCGACTTACATTCAAAGCAGGAGAGTTATTTCCACGCGGAGTTGTCATACGAAAACATGCTACTCGAGGGTTCCGTATCCCATTAAGGTTTTAACGGGGCCCTAATGCAAAGCTGGTGAAATAAAACATTGTTTGCCAAAAAGAAGAAACATCATCATTCCAATTGTACATGGACTTGTACAAATACAAATACAAAGTATATACATAATTCTTTTTGAGATCTCGAAAATATCTCGAATGATTTCGATGGAACCTCAGCTTCAATGCGCGTCTAGTTGCATGTATGTTAAGGAAAACATTACAAATATGTGTGAAAAACTTACTAGTAATTTATTAATCTTTTACTTCAATTCGAGCTAAAAAATAATCTCAGGGTAAAAAACTATAACTGTTTTTTAAATTGAGAGAAATCCAATTCAAATATTTCTGTTTTCTGTTCGGAGCAGTGAAATTAATCGGGTTTTTTATGAAGTCAAATGAGGTTATATTTATGACGCCGCTGCAATTTATAATCCCAGCGTTAAATGTTACAAACTTGTACAAGTATAACGCAGTCGTAAAATAAGTTCGGAGTACATCGCCGAGCGAATAAAGCAGATTACGACGCGCACGCGCCGAACGACGGAGTTTAATATGATGGAATAGAATGGACGCAGAACAGGCGCGTTACGTATTATTACACGATTATTTTACTGCTGGATCATTAATGAGCTGCGCGCTGAGGAATTATATGAATACTGTTGTTTTCCTCCTGAGATAGCTCCAAGGAAACCTAAGTGAAAGTAATGAAGTGCTGACGCGGGGGAAGTTAATGCAAGACGAAGGTCTCGATCCCTGGATGCCACCGATTGCTTTTTTTGTGTTGCGTTTCTTTTAGTGTGACGTCGCCGAGAGGACGATCAACTCAACTTCAAATTAAAATTATTTATTGACATGAATTTTGCTTTATTATTTACATTTATGCCACACAACGTTCATTAATAAGAAACCAATTTGAAAAACAACGTCAAATACCAAAACAATGTCAAATACAATGTTAATCGACAAAAACAAACATAACCTAGTCAGCACAAGTGAAAACGTATTTGGGTTTCGTGTTCTCACTTATTTCCTATTTATTCTATTAATTAGCAGCTGCTCGCTTTTCATGTCAAATAAAATACAGATACAGCATTAACAAGTCAATATTGTCATAGGTCAAAAATATATTATGAACAGTTCCACGCACAGCCGTCCGTGGAATAATAATTCAACACGTACAAGTTGCAGTAGTCACGTCAATTGCATCCGCTTGTCCGTCAATTCAGTTACGATTTGAACCTACAGTAAAGTAAAAGTTTAGATTTGCTCGCGGTAGTTTGCCGTCGCTCGTCGCTTCGACTTCTCATTGCACAAAACTTTAATCGACTACATTTGCAGGAATATAAACGCACGTGTGTAAGTTTATATTTATTTTCCTTTCGGAGGAGGAAACAAAAGCCTGCCTCCGATTTAGTCTCGGCTTCCCCGCACACTCCGGCGGGTGGGGCGGCCCCGCGCAGGGCTCCGTTGGCGGCCTCAATTACTTACATTAACATGTTTGCTATTTGTCTCCTCGCTCCGGTTTGCTAAGTCGGAAGCGCGGCCGTTACATCCGTTTTCGGGATAACGTGGTAATTTTTCCTTGTTGTTGTTAAACAGGTAAACAAAGAATTCGTATTCGTTGTTTGGATTTTTGTAAGGCTCGTTTCAGTAAATAAATAAAGTTTAACACTCATCGTTGAGCGAGCTGACAGTCAAATAAATAAATAAATATCACAGGACATTACACACAGCGCCATCTGACCCCAAACTAAGCAGAGCTTGTGCTATGGAAGACAGATAACTGATAGAATACTTAAATACTTTTTTTTTGTAAATACAAGCCTGGTTATTAAATGAAAACTTAAAACACGTCACATTAGCATGTCGGTGACGCGAACCCACAATTTTTATGTACAAGCCAATTACATAATGAAAAAAATCAACACCTAGAGTTAGATCAAATCACAAGCTTTGGTAATGAGCGCCAAAGCAGCGATGCCTGGACTGTGTTTTACTACTCAAAGTTCTGTGTATCGCTTCAATAGTCATGGACGGGTGTTATCTCTTACCATCAGGATGCCATCGCGTTCGTCTCATTACTATTACATAAAATGTTAAAAAAATTGGGCACTGAGATCCGTCAACATGAAATTTATACTTTATGAATGCTTGTGCCAATAACAGCTACAAGTTGAGACGACTAGTGAAGTCGGTGACGTCACGTCCCGTCACTCCGCTCGCTCGAGGAGCTTCCGCTCGGGCCCGAGCTAGCTGCGAGGTGACGTGCAACAGGCGGTAGGCATGACATTTGTTTGTATATACATCAACACTTATGAGGTTTTGAGTAAACCTCAGGTAGAAGGTAATGCACTGATATTAGTGTTTAACACTGAAGTTGGTAGTCGACGACTTTCACACACCAATAAAATAAATAAATATCGTTCGACATTTCAGACAGCGCCATCTAGCTGCAAACTAAGCAAAGCTTGTACTATGGGAACCGGATAACTGACAGAATACTCAGAATACTTATTCAACTTTTTACATCCTTACAATACAAAATAAAAGCTTTTTGAAGTGAATTTATGTTTGATATCAAAATCGAAATTTTTATTTGAGATAAACACGTATTTTAAATTCCATGGGCCCCCGAACTAGTCGAAGCCAGTATGTCGGGCGCCAGTGGCTACTACTACATTATCTATTTATATACTATTATAAAGAAGAAAGATTTCTTTGTCTGTTTGTATTGAAAAGGCTCCGAAACTACTGGACCGATTTCAAAAATTATTTCACCGTTGGGTAGCTACATTATCCCCGGGTGACATAAGCTATTTTTATCCCTGTATTCCCACGGGAACGGGAACTACGCGAGTCATAAATAAGCTTAGCATATCTAAAATAAAAAAAGTAGACAACTAATTAATTGAATTTAAAAATAAATTCAAATAATTTTTTTTTTTTATGTAAGAAGTAATGAGACGAACGAGACGCTCTCCTGATGGTAAGAGATAACACCTATCCATGACCATTACAGCGATACACAGAACTTTGAGTAACAAAACAAAGTCCAGGGCATCACTGCTTTGGCGCTCATTACTTTGAGACTTTTGATAGAGTTAAATAATCACGTTTAGTCTGAAATCGGATCTACATTAGTGCTCAAGCGAGGCTACCATACCACGACACTCGAGGTGTAGCCAGCCGTGCCTCCACGCTGTGGTTTCCTCGCAATGTGAGTCGCCGACAAGTCGAGCTAGTCGGCGGCACGTGAGCGCACTCGGCCCGCAGACTCGAGTTATCATCGAGGGTTAAAACTATAGTGTCAAGTATACTCACACTTCGATGGCCTTGTTCCAGTTGATGACGTACCCGCTGAGCGCGAAGGTCTCGATGTTGACGACGTGCACGTTCCCGCGCACCGTCCCCACGTGCACCCACTTGGACTGCAGCGGCAGGTGCAGGCACGTGATCCTGCGGACAACGCGCCAGCAGCCCCGTTAGTCTTCCTCGACAACCAAATTACATTTTAATAAGGAAGCTGACGAGCTTCTCACACATTTTTATACTTATATCGAATACTCAGACTATAGTTTCGATTTAATTTAATCCCACTAATATTATAAATGTGAAAGCTTGGATGGATGGATGGATGTTTGTTACTTTTTCACGAAAAAACTACTGAACGGATTTGGATGCAATTTGGTATTGAGGTAGTTGAGACCCTGGATTAACACATAAGCTACTTTTTATTCCGAAAACATGTAGCGGGTAGCAACCGCTAGGAGGGAGCTAGTGGGTTTATAGAAGACGGACGGAAAAATTCTACTGAATAAAAACCCTCCACTTTTTTTGAGTCGGTTAAAAAATAAAAAATGCACGTTCGCCTTGACGTCTTCATTTGGGTTTCAGTTTTGTTAATATTCACATAAATTTCAATCTATCTATGTTTAGTATATTTGATGCTTATGCAAAGTACAAATATTACATATCTCTAATCAAGGATATAACTACGGCATGGGCGTGTAATGCAGATTGCAGAGACGAGCTTTTCTCCTTTCTCTTTTTTTATATTGTAGATAGACTTGCGTTTGACCGCCATCCCGCCTGATGTTAAGCGAAGATGCGGTCTACGATGGAGCACGCTCGCTTAGAAGTAACCAATCCACACGCGACTTGAAGGCACCGAGATTGTATCTATCAGGAAACACCCGCTCGGGCAGCAAATTCCATTGATTAGCGGTGCGTACGATAAAAGTAGATTCAAAAATTTTGATACACATTTTCAGAAGTCTGCAACATCCACGAGTTTTATATAATAGTATCGGCGATCCAAACCATTTCAAAAAGGGATTCTGACAGCTCGACAATGGCGCCACACAACCGTGAAAGAGTGGCTTCCTATTCTCGCGCACAATGCTAAATGTTATTACTGTACGGTCATGTAGAGCGTGACAAGGGAGAGCTCACGCTGTGGACGCATAGCTTTGTTATTTACTCACAATAAACGCAATCGCTCAGCGAGCCATAGAAAGGGCTATGCGTGGCGTTTATTTAAGGGATCGTGTCCGGAACGACGTTATTCGCCAGAGAACCAAAGTACCGGCATAGCTCAGCGTGCTAGTAAGCTCAAGTGGCAGTGGGCTGGACATATCTAACGCATAACCGTAGACATAACGCAACGTAACGTAACATAACGTAGAGGGAAATGTAGCGCCGGATGCTGTAAGACTCGGTGGAGATACGACATACGTAAGACCGTGGGTAGTGACTGGACACAAATAGCGGCGTACCTATGTCCAGCAGTCCAGCAGTCCAGCAGTCCAGCAGTCCAGCAGTCCCGTGGACTAAACACAACAGTGTCAAGGATTTCATTTAATTTGAATATAATTTTAACTAATATACAATAGAAATACATAATACAAAAGAGTGTACAACTTGCAGTGTAATTCTCAGTAAACAGTTAAACTTGCAACAGGGCGCCCCTTTGCCTAGTTTGGGGCCCGTTGTCGTTCTACCTGAAATCGGAATGTACAAAAACCATGTAACCATTTGTCTGTATGTGTCACATAATGCTCTCTAGAAATAAACTAATGTTAAAAAAAAAAAAAGTTACCGACTTGATTATTTTATGAATTTGCACAGACTTGGCGTTGGGTCAGAAGTTAATATTAGTTTTCAGCAAATGTTATCACAGGTTATGAATGGTGGTATGGCGAATGAGGAAACATTCTCTTCCACCATTATAACATCGTGTAACATTATTTTTATCGCAAAAATCATAAATAACAACGATAATCATCTATTTAGACCGTTTTCCCGCAATTCGTTTGAAAAACGGCTGCACAGCGCGCGATACACAATCTCATATCAGATCACCGTCACGGCACTGTATAGGCACGGGTACGTGAAATAGCTCTCGAGCTCACCGGGCCGTGAATAGTGCAGATATTTGAAAACATCAACTGCAATTTTCAGTAAGACTGCAATTTAATATCCTCTATAGAAAATTCCAGTGTTACTGAAAACCTGGCGCAAACAAACAAGCTCCTAACTGCTTCTTTAACTAACCATTCATCACCGAGTCTTAATCGCGTACGAAATACCATGAAAATAGTTTAGCTGGATTTTGGTTGTCGCGGTCGTGGGACTCGGTCATGAGCAAGTGCTCGTATCGCGGTGTGGTTTCAGAACTGTCTGCGGATACAGCTAATAATGTTTTAATTTATTTATTTTTTAATTAATATTTAACCAATGTATTGAATTGACTTACATAGTATAACGAAACTCTGTTATAAGGTGTATAAATAATGGTGGTGTTATTACTTATTTAACATAAGTGAAAACTTTTAAGGCTTTTGTCTGTAAATTTAACTTCTATTTATTCATTAAGTTAGCAGCTGTTTGTTTTCCATGTAAAATAAAAATAAAATAAAATAAATAATGTGCCGCGGTGACAACCTTTCGTTTACATAAGACCAAAATGAGGGTAGGTGATCGCAACACCCTAATTTTTTCATCGAGACGACGCGCACTCTCCAGCAAAGAATAATATTACTCACGAGCTCTCCAGTCAACTCGGGACCACGGCTTTTGCAACATGGCCGGAACGTCGAAGTACTATAAATAAATAATGAATAAAATAAAGTTTAAAAATACTTTCCGTTGTATTCTCCGTGTTTTTTTATTATTGCAACTAAGTTACTGCATCTAGTTCCATCGATTAATAAGATTCATATAAATAAAATAAATAAGTATCGTAGGACATTTTACACATCACCACCTGGCCCCAAACTAAATAAAGCTAGTACTATGGGAACCAGATATCTGATAGAATACTTACATACACATTTTTAAAATGAATAAATACATACAGAAAACCCAGAATAAACATTTATCGTCACATAAAAGTTTGTTCTGGTGGGATCGAACCCACGCCCTACAGCTCTTGAAGCAGATATTCTACCAAATGAGATAAGCCAAGGCAGTGCTAAAAGATAAATATAAAAGACAAACAAACATTGTCTCAGATTTAAATATAATGTACAAAACATGCAACGAAAAGCACCTCTGCTTTTGCTTTTATTTAATCATAAACTTTGCCCCCAAAAAGTAGGAGGACGGAGGAGGAAGTGAGGAAGGTGTGAAATAAATAAATCTTACGAACTGTCTAATGTTTGCGGCATGGTTGGCGGCACCCCTACAGCTGTCTCCGGCTCGTGCCAACTAAATGCAATTTCTAGTTGTGGCGCGGGCGCGGGCGCGGGCGCGGGCGCGGAGCCAGTTTACATAATTGTCGGCCGAGCGTGGGCTGTTATCCTAACTATGCAGCTGTCGGAGGACGGGAAGGAGACACTGTAGTAATAGCATAATTTAATCCAATGCGAGAGACACGAGCCGCCTCTCACTGCCGATGAAGAGATTTAAGATCAACGAGCTGCGATTTACTGTCGCTAGATGACGCCGTTTCCCCGGACCGTCGCGCGGTTTCAACCATTATCCATAACAATTATTCATGCTTAAGCGAGTTCATTTACATTATTAGATACTAACTAATCCATGAGATAGTTTTGATTATTCAGATACACATTTACACAAAACAACACTTGCAGCATGCACTAAATTAAAAGGCTCCCAGCCTTATCGCCAAAAGTAATTTCTTGTTATTTTGTGAATGGTCGAATGGAAAGCTGCTTACAATATTTTTTTTAGTTTTACCACAGTTCACCTGATGTTAAGTGACGGTGTGGTCGAAGATGGTAAACACTTCGTTTTCTAGCTTCGAATGGAGCTGGCTCTCGAGTGAGGTTGCCGGAACATACCGTTAGATGCTTAGTGACGGATAGACTAGACAACACTTTATTTGTTACATAAAAACAAAAAGATATCTTTTTAAAAAAAAATACACATATTTAATTTAAAAAAAAAATCTTTCGTCCACTGGGTTTGGCTAAAGCTGCACAGTTTGTATTGTACATTATAAATACATATTTAGATACAAACTCTTTACTGGGCACACAATAAACAGAAAAAAAACTACAGAGAACAAAATAATCTTATGAGCTATAGCTAGCCATTTAGTTGAGATATAGCAAGCTAGTAGCTCAGTTAATTGAATATTTACGATGTATGATATGCCTACTAAACAAATGCCAGATAACGACCGAAACTCCGATGTTAGCGGCGATCAGTCGCAGCACGCGGCGGCGCTCCACGTCAAACGCCAGCTTGATCACTTGACATGTTTGATTACTTCAACTGAAGGGGCGTGTGCGTGTGCGTGTGCGTGCATGATGTTCATTAGGAAACTTAGTCAACGGAATGGATGCCTTGAATACGCAGACGGTGTGAAATATTCCGACGCTCGATGAAGTGACGATTTGTTGTACGTAAAACAGTTGTTGATGGATGGAATGGAAAACCTGACAGTTAGTGCCGTGTCGCAAGGGACTTTGTATTGTGAAATCAACAGAGTAACTTGTTATAATTAATTAGCAGATAGATGATGGGACGTTTTAGAATAACACAAAGGTTACTAAGGAAACTGACGTGGTTTTGACACATTTCTGTTTTACTTAAGCGGGTTTACTCACGTTTAATGATGTCGGATACTCGGACTACATCCGATGGCCTTTTTCAAGGAGTTAAAGCTACATACAACGCGCGCGTGGCGTCGTCTTACTTCACGCTACGGGCCGCTACGCGCATCGCACGTGGAGACAGCGGTTGGTGCGCGGGCGCGGGGGGTGGGAGCGAATGCGTAGTGCCGAGACGCGCTCTCGGCGCGTTCTCGGTTTTGGAGAGAATGCAGGAAAAGTACGTGGCGCATTGAAATGCAAGAACCATGTTTCAATTTGTGTAAGAACTCAAAATAAGATATTGGCGCTAAAATGATTGCGGTAGTATAGATTGTTAGGATTTTAGACTTATTTATTTCGTGGCTAGTTTGTTTGTGTATTTGTCCGCAACATTTCTTATTTATTAAAATTAATTACCATGAACTAAACGCAGCTAAGTTACTTCCAAATTCGTGTCTCAATTTGTCTAAATTAAAAAGTTACGGTTCACAAACGAAGGCGAGATTTCCCCGCGGAGCCCCGGCGCTCTTGTTATACTTGTTTTAGCAATTGATTCGTTAAAAATCTACGAGTTTTCTATTTACTCGTTAATTAAATTGGTAAACGGGACGAGATAGAAGTTTACTCATTTTTTTATTTTCTTCTGAGGTTTTTATCGTCGCGAATATTGCTCAGTGTACATTTATTACAAGTCAAAGTTGAGCTAAATTATTTACAGTCAAGTTCTCACTTTATCTTTCGTGGTCAAGTACAAGTCATGTCCCGGTAAAGCGGTAGTTAATATTCATGAGAATTTTTCCCAGTTTTGGAATCAACACGAAAATTTATATTTGCCCACATTGTGCACATATTGTCTAGAAGCAATATTCTACTACATAACAAAACTAGCTGCGCCCCGCGGTGTTACCCGCTACGTGTTTTCGGGATAAAAAGTAGCATATGTGTTAATTCAGGGTGTCGGCTACCTCCATACCAAATTTCATTCACATCCGTTCATTAGTTTTTGCGTGAAAGAGTAACAAACATCCATCCCTCCAAACTTTCACATTTATAATATTATAGTGGGATAAAATAAGCTTTAAATGGGGATATCCTAATCCTTTCCATACTAAAGTTGGCTGGAAGAGATCGCTTTAAGCGATAAGGCCACCAGTTGCTGCTGAATATTTTATATTTTTATAGGTTACTAATCTGCAGCACCTTAAGTGTTAGTCTTCTATAAACGGCGGTGACCATTAGAAGACCAGCTTGTAGATTTCCCCTCTATTTATATGTAAAGTAAAGAACAAAAATATTTGCCATGCAATTTGTAGCAGCTCAGTATTCAGACTGCTGATCAGCGCTCTGATTACTACTAGTAATCAAGTCGCATGAATTAACACAACGCGGCCCGGTAATCAGCTGGTTCGGCGTAATCGGCCCGATATTGTCAAATTAAATTTATAATTAACGAGCGACTATAATTATGTCAGCTCCGTCACAGTAAATACAGCGATGATTGAACACAGATTATAAAAATTATTAATGTAAAAACTTTTTTACATTACTTTGATTTGAGTGTCATTACCATGAGCTAAATTTGAATATTGCTCGAGCACATCGTTGAAAATATAAATTCTATCGATATTTTTTAATGTAAAAGTAATGAGAAGAACGAAACCCTCCTCTGATGGTAAGAGATAACGCATGCCCATGACCATTGCAGCGATACACAAAACTTAAGTAGTAAAACGAAGTCCAGGGCATCGCTGCTTTGAAGCTCATTACTTTGAGACTTCCGATGGTTAGTCTCAACAGCCCAGTAATTTTGCTAGCTGCTTCAAACCGGAACACACAACTGTATCAATCTAGATGGCCTCCTGTTAAGATCTACCACGGTTCAAGTCTAGCTTTATTGTACGAACCGCTAAACAATGGAATTTGCTGCCCGAGTGGGTGTTCCCTGATAGATACAATCTGGGTGCCTTCAAGTCGCGAGTGAATCGGTTTCTTCTAGGCGAGCGCGCTCCACCGTAGGCCGCATCTTCGCTTTACATCAGGCGAGTCGGCGGTCTTATGTCTATCCCATACATTTTTGGCTTTTCTATTAACACAACGCTAATGGAATGTTACTTTGTCTAGGTCCTCTGATGTTTCTCTAGTGACACAAAGTTCCATCGAGTCGAGTCGAGTCGAGTCCATTCCCGTCATTCTTAAGTTCTGTTAAAGATAGTGAAAACGAGATAAATAAATTGAATTGCGATACAATTCGTATTCGTAGCTTCGTTTACATCGCTCGACGAAAGGTGTTCGCGTGAGGCTTGCGGACGTAATCGGATAAGGAAGTGCGTTGTGTGGCGTGACGTGGGGAAGCCGCTATCTGTCTCGTTCGTTCTAATTCACGTGGAAGTTTTCTTTCGTCCTTTACACTTATACTGTGAACTACGTTCATTCATAATTGTGTAGAAATTCCATGTGAACATACATTTCATCTGATCGTTATTAAGTATTTCCTTATTCGGGTTCTAGAGTGAAACAATATATATATTGATTAGGCTAGGACTTTACCATAAATGTAACGTATGAATACGCGACACTGTTTAACATTTTGATAATTTAGCAATTATGGCAGGTTCAACTATAATAATCCTACATACATAATTACATAATATGTACTATAACTGATAGAGCGCTTATATTCTTTTTTGTGTTCCACAAAATGCATGTAGATACGCAAAACCAAAGCTGGCAACATCGTGAACTTGGGTCACCAAGATACAGGCTAAGCCTAGTTTGGGGCCCGATGTAAAATGCCATATAACTACTATAAATAAATATGTAAAATGTTAAATTGTAAATGTATTGTTTGTAATGTAATTAATGTTTGTTAAATTTATTAGAACACGGAAGCAAAATCAAAACAAATAGGTACCTGATGGGCATAAGAAGGAAGCTACGGAAAGAAATGGTAGAGAGAATAATTTACCTAGAATAATATAAATGCAAAATACAGAAATTACAATTAGGTGCGAGTAAATTAGACTGCCCCGTGATAATATTAATGATTACCTGATTTCGAATAAGAAAATGGTTTCACAGAATCTACGTCAATATTTAGCATAAAATAAAAGGTGATAGCCAGAGTTTAATTTTATCAAATCAACTGAATCGAATATTCCTTCAGGTAATGGCGGTTGTGGTGCCATTAGCAGCATTGGGCCCGAGCGGCGCGGGCGGCGCGGGCGGCGCGGGCGGCGCGGGCGGCGCGGGCGGCCTCGTATACAAATGGCTAATTTGCCTACAGTGTGGGCCGTTAGCACACTCGGTTTGTCAAGCGATCGAGTTACGCGAAGTCACCAGCGCTTTACGCTAATAGAAAACAGTATTGATTCAGATGTTGATTTCTTTCTAGACGCGGTCCGGTCTGCCTGGTACATAATATTATATGGGTTGTTGCTGAGTATTATTTCGCATCGTCATGCTGCGGCTTTTAGCCTATTAACTTCTGAGTTATTGACGAAATGTGCATTCATACAGAATTCATGAATATTCATAGAAATATGATAATAAATAATTGTTATTTATATTTACGTTTTAATCATTATCATCATCATCCACAGCCTTCTTTATCCTACTGTTGGGTGTCAGCTAATCTCTTTTCATGCCATCTGTCTCGGTCCTGTGACAATCTGGCGTAGGTTCGACCCGCGACGGTGACGATATTGTCGACCCATCTTGCGGACGACCAACGCTCCGCTTCCCTTGACTAGGCCACCACTCCGTTGCAACCTTACTCCACCTGTCATCACGTCGCCTAGCAACGTGTCCTGCCCAGCTCCACTTGAGATTCATAACTGCGATACTGACGCCTCGAACTTGCGTTCGTAGCCGGATATCGGATATTATACCCGTACTTGCTTTGCCCCGCAGTGTTACCCGCTACATTTATTCGGAATAAAAAGTAGCATATGTGTCAATCGAGGGTGTCAGCTACATCCATACTAAATTTTATCAAAATTGGTCGTTTGAACGTGAAGAACACACTCGCATCACAAAACATATGACATCATAAAGTTTTGTTTTCATATCCAGTTTAGGAAAAAAATGTAAAATACTGAGGCTTCGTTAAGTTCGTGGTATCGCAGCGTAAACAACCGGCTGGTGCGATATGCGATCACAACTAGCCGGAGCAGTGTGCCAACGTCATTATGCAAACCCGCTCCGCGAAACAACCGAGTCACGCTCGATTCTGGAAGGAATTCATAATTTCCACTTTTGTTTGAATCGCTGAATCTTATTGTTAATGGATCTTACGTGAGCTGCGCGGAGCAAGATCTGCTTTTCAAATCTGTGATGATGGGGATCATCATTTGTGAAACTTCTCTAAGGAAATGTAATTATTATCGTTAAAGGAAATTCTAACGAAACAAATTTGTTAACAAGGAATCCGCCTTCAAACCTGACTGTTTCATTAAGACAGGATTGATAGGCCCAATTCATTAAGAATTTGTCAAATCAAATGTTCGAGTGAGACACGAGACACATTTCATTACTTTTAATTAAAAAGTGATACATTAAGGATACAATTTCCGCCCACTGATCCGGGGGAGGCGTCATTGTCTCTCTGTGGGTATAAATTTCTATAAAATATCTTTTATGTAAATTTTAAATAAGTTATACTGTTTTTTATATTTAATTTGACTGCCGTTAGCTTATTTAGTTTGTAACTGATTCAACAGCTATAGGGCGTGGGATCGATTTCCACCCAGGACAAACATAATAATGACGTGTGATGTTTCTGGGTGTTGGGTTGTTGGTTGTTGGTGTCTGGGTCTCATAGTCCAAGCGTTGCTTTGTTTGGGGCTAGATGGCGCAGTGTGAAATGCCCTACGATATTTTTTTATTTTTCTAATCAATATAGCTTACGTAGGTTTGATTTGACGACATGAATGAAACCAAACTATACTGTACTGTACTGTACGTGGTGACAGCAAGTAGGTGGGTATAGGCGGGGTTGCAGGGGGGCGGGGGCGGGGGGGTATAGTTAGTTACGCGTATCAAACGGAGCAGTAGCACGCCAGTGAAATATTAGCTTATAAAGCTGGTAATTATGGCCGTCTCCGAAACTCTATCACGGCGAAACACTGGCCTTATAAAAAGTGACGTCATCATAATTTTGCTAAGTTTTATTACATATATACGGACAAAGCTGCGCTGGCAAAAAAGATGTCTGATAGCAAACTTCAGGCGTTACTTTGCGGAAGCTCATTTTGCGTCACGGCATATATTTAGTTTATTTCCGCTTAACAGACGTTTCAGTTACAACACAGTGATGAGGATTTAAATTTAACTAACTTGACAATTGTTAAAAAAATATTCGGAACTACCAAATATCTAAAACTAAAATTTGACATAAACTTAAAAGCTAAAATAAATTAGACTTAAAAATAATTAAAATAAAACGACCACAAGTCTTTATATCTTCTTCACGCTGCAGTAACCACTTTAAAAAAATCGACATCTACCGTAGGTCTAATTCAAATGACAATTCTCAATAGCAGTTCTCAGTATAAAAATGTTATAGCTAATGTAAGTATGTTCACACCGCGCGGTCCGAAACACTCAATAATGTAAGAGTAGGTACTTGAGCGATTGCGAGCACGGTGCGGACCGCGTGTGGTGTGCACCGCCTAATCACGGGCTGTACGCTGATTCACGCGTCGTGCAATCGAGTCTTAAAACAAGTACGAGTAAACAATGAGTACCTTTCTCTCTGGAACTTGAGCGAGTGCAGGCGCTGCGGCAGCTTCTGCCGGAACGTCCACAGGTGCAGCTGGTCGTCGGCGGTGGCCGTGACGAGCGCGCCCTCGTTGATGAGGAACTTGGCGTGGAGCACCGCCTCGCTCGCCTCGTGCCGCACGTGCGCGTCCACACCAGGGCCGCCCAGTCTGCGCGTCGAGTCAAGGAAACCAACCACATGCCTACACATTTCTTTTTTAGAAGATAAGTACTCCAGTTTTTGAATAGAATGTCGTATCCTCTGAACCTGTGACCACGGATTTCATATATATATATATATATATATATATATATATACACTTCATTTTGTCAGGTTTAGATGTAACTAGCTGCACCCCGCGGTGTCACCCGCTAAATGTTTTCGGGATAAAAAGTAGCCTACGTGTTAATCCAGGGTCTCGGCTACCTCCATAACAAATATCATACCAATCCGTTCTGTAGTTTTTGCGTGAAAGAGTAACAAACATCCATCCATCCATCCAAACTTTCACATTTATAATGTTAGTAGGATAACATTACCTTGTACTAACATTCAACCGAATCAAGTTCTCTAAATCGACTGTTAGAAAGGGTTAAAATCTACACGGCAAATACATTTTAATGTCTCAAGCAGTCAATTTTACAGTACACAATGTAACCAAAATAATTTTGTGCTTTTAAAAAAAATCCACGGCGATGTATACGTGAACACGTGTACATTTTTAAACACTAAGGAGTTCTCACTCAACGTAACGAATTATTAATATTTTAGCTATCAAGTGGTGTAATTCAATTTAAATTTCGAATGTAAAAATTATATAAATATATTATATAGCTGTGACCAAACTGTAGCCCGATTCTGTTAATCTACATTTCCCCGCATCAGTTTTTTTTGAATTGCCTTCCATCCACTATGAAAGCAAGTTTACCAAATGTATCCACGTCAAAATATAACTGAATAATTCTAAAGCTTTTAACGTTATACTAAGTACTACAATAATTGTACAAGGAAATACGAATCCCTCAATAGCGAGAACGTACGTAAAACACCACTAAACTTGTCTATTTCAAACTTGCTTCAAACTGTCGGGAGAAAAACTGCGAGAGACGTGAAAATCCAAGATTAACTCGGCGATAACAAGATTATAACGTCACTCGAGCAGCTGAGGCTCCGAGACAGATCGCAAAACAAAGTTGCCTAAACTCGTAGTTTGAACATTTCTAAGTCTCCAGTTATCAAATTACATCAAATAAATATAATACATCTTCCAGTCCAGGACGCGGTAAAATGGCGCGTCAATGGAAATATTATAAATAGCCCCTAGGTTTAGTAACTTGGCGTCGTAGATACTAGTAACGAGCTTAATTAAGAATATTGAACGATTTGTAGCGATGATAGTTCAGTGGTTAGCGCGGTAGGTTCGACCTTAACAATGAGCTTGAGCTGCCGGCGAAGGAAAACATCGCGAGGAAACCATAGCATGGTGGTAGCGTACTCTCTAGTACTCGGCTGGCTAGCTACCACACGAGAGTTGAACTTCTGCCGCCAAGCATCTAACGGTGTGTTCCAGCCTCACTTGAGAGCCAGTTCCAATCCAGGCTAGGTGTGCTTTACCATCTTCGACCACACCTTCACTAAACATCAGGTGAGCTGTGGACATACACCTAGCCTGCCAAAAAAAAACACGAATGAATGAAAATATATATTTTTCGGGATGATGTAAGGATTCTAACGATACCCGATACATCGAAATCTGTTTAGGCATTTAAAAGTATGGTGGAATAAAAATCCCTACAAAAGGAGGTAGAGTCTGCACTACACCGAGATTTTTTTTTTTTAATGTAAGAAGTAATGAGAAGAACGAGACGCTCTCCTGATGGTAAGAGATAACGCCTATCCACGCCCGTTGCAGCGATACACAGAACATTGAGTGACGAAACAAAGTCCAGGCATCACTGCTTTGGCGCTCATTACTTTGAGACTTTCGATGGTTAGTCTTAACAGCCCCGTAATTTCGCTAGCTGCAGTCCCCTTGGAACCGGAACACAGTAATGTTTACACACTACTGCTTGGCGGCAGGTGGTGCGGTGGTACCTACCTAGACGACCTCCTGCTAAGGAGATCTACCACCAAGTGCTAGTGTGCTAGTGCTATCATAGATATCCGTGTAACGGTACATGAGGATACAAATTTTCATGGATTTCAATAACTATAAGTACAGTTCAGAGCGATCACAAAATTTGGCACAAACTGTGCGAGGCGCAACAAACAATATTGGTACTGTGGAGTCCCAACAAACAAGGAATCCATCTTCGTTCCCAGCGACGAATTAATCATAATCTGCGGACATCGCGACAAGCGCGGCCCAACAATGGATGGCAACAACAACGGAGAGTCTATTCCGGGAGCTGCGCCGAGAAGTAACAAGTACCCTGAGCGGATATACTCAGCATTACTCAGGTATAATTAAGAATATAAGTAGCTAACGAAATTACTGGGCTGTTGAGACTAACTCTATCAAAAGTCTCAAAGTAATGAGCGCCAAAGCAGCGATGCCCTGGACTTTGTTTTGTTACTCAAAGTTCTGTGTATCGCTGCAATGGTCATGAACAGGCGTTATCTCTTACCATCAGGAGAACGTCTCGTTCGTCTCATTCCTTTTTACATTTAAAAAAAAATCTTGAAGGTTAAAAGATGATGCGACTAGCCATTTATCTGATAAAGTGACGTATTCGTAGGACAGATAGCAATGGCTGTCGAGAAACGAAGCAAAGAGTGGCCTGGGTGGTCTTGGCAGAGGCCTATGCTCAGTAAGGTGGACCGATTATGAAGGTGTTGTATAACTATAGTATTTTATTTCAAATATAATGTTGGTGTCTTCAAACGCGTTTCGCGATTGCTCAGAGTTAAAATAAATGAATTTGTCCACGCGGGCGAAATCACAGAGCTCGTCTTCTATAATAAAAACACAAGTAAAGTAGAAAATAAAGTAAATGTTACACTCGTCATGTTGAGCGAAATGCGGGTGTTTCCGTGTAAATCAAATATGAGTCAAATCTCGTTAAAATTTAATAAAATCACACAAAAAACAGAATCAATCAACTTCCCAAAAAAAAAAAAAAATCACAATTTCCCCCGAAATAAAGTCTACGAAAGGAATTGAGATAAATATCGTATTGTTATCCAACCGTCTGTCATCGTTAGAAATGGCGGGAAAATAGAGCCGCCATCTTGGAATCTACAGACATCATTCTCTGATATTCTCGCAAACTGTAATTTAACATTTCTAGGAAAAATAATAAAGGAAACGGGGAAGGAATCCGGTTTCGCGGTAACCGAGGTGTTTTTGGAAACGGCTTACAGGCTTTGCGCTGTTCACTTATTTATGAATGATTTTTCAGGACGTCTTCAGATGATAGGCAGGCGAGAAAAAGGCGGGAAAAGTGGTTCCTACCCACACAGAGGCCTTTGCAGGCAATCGAGTAATACGAGCGAGTGAACTACACAAATATGACAATCATATTTTTCTGATATTTGGTTTCATATTGACTGAGTACACTAGGTCAGTAAATAGCACGAGACGTTGAAATTATCAAACTTTCCGCCTTACTACTGTTTATCTCGTCTCGATCGTATGATTGCAATTTGTATGTTAAGAATAATGTGTGTTTACTCTAACAAGCGAGTGACCAATATTACTTCTAAGAATATAACATTCTTTAATCATTCTTCCCAGAGCAGAGGTTTAATAGTGATAATGTATGTATTAACGCAATAATCAGAGCATCGAATTCAAATTATTTATTTATACCTAAAAAAGTATTACAAAAAGGTTACAAGCTAGGTATTTCACCATTTATATAGTACTTACCACTTTATATAGTAAAGAAGACTTTACTATATAAAGTCGTCACTACTTTACCAAGGCATGACTGGACTCTATCGGCACGGACTGGACTTTGACTGTACCTAAGTATGTTAGACTTAAATGGTATAAACCGAAGTGGATATAAAAATTTGGCATCATGTAAATTATGCAATTGCCAATTTAAAAAAAATGCCGTCAACTTATAAATGCAGCGCCGTACAAACAGACCCGTGCCGATACGGAAATTAGAATAGTCTTATGGAGTTATAGATAATAGATGGGTTTCATAAAGATTACGAAATAAAGTTAAAAATGTGTCTTTATATCACCCGAGATATTGCCTCAAATGAATCGTAAAAGATTATAACAAAGAAGGAGGAAGTTACTCATATCGCAAACAAAGAAACGCGTAAATCCCCGCTCGGCGTAAATCGGAATAACGGGCGAAGTTCCCGCACAACTTGTGTTCTAATTCGGAAGACTCCATTAAAGTTATCAAATGCTTCTACACCGCGAGGCGCTATCTGGATTGGGCGCTTTGTGGAACCTCCATAAAGTGGTAGAATCTGCTTTTAGAATGACGTATGAACGTTACTAGACACACTCGTATATACGTGCGGCGCTCAGAAAGCTTAGCAAAACTAAAAAAAAACTATTGGTAAAGATATTTTAAAGTAAATCTTCTCAAAGAGCTCTCCGACAGCGCCTATACAAAGTTTCATGCGTCTGAACCAATTTTCGAAACAGTTATTCCAGTCTGCCGCCGACACCTCTTCTGCAGCCTTCTCGAACGCTCTAAGCGCATCTTCCAGCGATGAATCCGTTTCAGTTGTTTATTTTATTTTATTTTAGGGAATAGGGTTATGATGATTACTAGCTGCGCCCCGCGGTGTTACCCGCTACGTGTTTTCGGGATAAAAAGTAGCATATGTGTTAATTCAGGGTGTCGGCTACCTCCATACCAAATTTCATTCAAATCCGTTCAGTAGTTTTTGCGTGAAAGAGTAACAAACATCCATCCATCCATCCAAACTTTCACATTTATAATATTTATGGGATGACATAGTGTTCGAATGCGTGACAGGAGGTAAGCGAGTAGTAGTGTGGCTAAACTGTAATTTCATGTTGCTTTAAAAACTTGTAAAAGCTTTTTGTATAGATACCAATTCAGACTTAAGTCTAAGACTTGTAACGTGTTTTCCATTCTTGGTTGCCTGGTAGAGATCTTTCTAAGCGATAAGCTACTTATCTATCTAAAACGATACACTGTGAAACAAAGTAATCCCCAATGCGGTGCACCTGCCGAATAACATCGTGTCACCTAGCTATTCTACAGTGTTAATCCAATAATAAGGTCCGACAATTGAGAAATAAGGTCCTGAATGGCGGGGCCCTATGGCCTATCGGGATATCCAGCAGATTAAACAAGGTCTGTCCTAAAACAAGTCTGTGCCTACGTTACTGTAGCTTAATGAAAAAGGGACGCAACGAGATCTGTAACACTGGAGGCCTTGAATGCTGGAGGTAACCTAATATGAAACGCAATAGAGCGTTTGGCTTTATGTAAATATCTGTTCTGCGCAAACGAGCTCGTCATTTAGACAGAGTTGTTGCGATAGCCGCAAAAAAACTGTATAGTTTTCTGTATTTCATTTCTAGACAAAGTAAATTCCCTAAAATTAGGGCATTTATTCAATTATTTTACACAAAACAGGATACAGTCACAATAATGAACACAAGTAAACATATTTAAGTTTCGATCTGAACTACATCCCCATACAATTAGGTGTAAACAGTAAAGCAGTAGTTAAGAAGAATTGCTACTTGAAAAGAGCCAGCCGCCTAAATCTCCTCTACGTTGCATCGTTTTTTATAGGCTTGCATTTTGTGACGGTGTTAAGTGTGTGATCACAGCTCACATGATGTTAAGTGACGATGTAGTCGATGATGGCAAACACACCTAACCTTGAATAAAACTGGGTATCATATGAGTTTGCTGGGTATCATTACCGTTAGAGACTTGGCGACAGATTTTCAACTTGGAAGCGGTACCTAGCCAGCTGAGTACTAGAGAGTACGTTACCACCATGCTATGGTTTCCTCACGATGTTTTCCTTTACCGGCAGCTCAAACTCATTATTGGGATTTGAACAGACGCCCTTCGGCGTGTGAACCGACCGCGCTAACCACTGGACTATTGCTACAATTCGCGTTTGATTATCATATCATCTGATGTCAAGCGAAGATGCGGTCTACGATGGAGCACGCTACAGAAGAAGCATAATTGATTTTATGCTAATAATCTACTGTTTTATTCAAGCAATTGTGATTTCCCGCAAATTAAGACCATAATAAACGCCAGTAGCTGTGATTTCACTGTAAAATGATGCTCCATTTGTCCATCATTGGAAAAAATATTTGTATGGAAATCGAACCACCTTAATTACAGTTTGGTTCGAATTCTCGTACAGGACGTATTATTCGTAGCAGGAAATGTTACAAGCAAAAATATATACAATATTAAAAAGTATAATTACGACTCTTGTCGGTTATTAAGTTTTGCTGAATATGTACGTCATGATAATTATAAAAAGGTAATAGTTTACCGGGAAACAGTGTAAGTGGTGCTCGTTTTAGTTTTAATGGAATGTGATTAAAGCATTATCATTAAAAAAAAATTGGTCGTCACGGGACCCGGCAGGTGGGAAATATTTCAACAGTGCGTAGCTCACACAGATGCGACGTTGTGTATAGTACACACACGCGCACACACACACAAACAAGGGAATCGAGAGAAATAACGACTAAACGGTTCGACTCTACCTATAAGTAATAAAAATAAATAAAAAATTGGGGTAGAGGGGGTGCGACAGCATAACAAAGTGTCACGCCATTTGCCGTCACGCCATACGAGTCTGTTTACTGCCAAGTTGCGCCAATAGATGTCTCACATTAAAAAAAGTACATAATTTTTTTTTTTTTATTTAATATTTTTGAACGTGGCCATTCGCAGCACAAAAAAATTTGAAGACGTATATTCGATAACAAATGTCATGCACTCATCTTTCCAAGATCACTATTATAATTTACTGTCCGCCCCGGCTCCGCTTGGTCATACGAGTATGAAAATTTCGAAAGAAATTATCTGAATGACAACGAATACTTTTATTTTTTATGGTTAACAGGCCTGATGTTAGGTGACGGTGTGGTCGAAAATGGTAAAGCACACCGACCTCGGAATGGAACTGGCTCTCAAGTGAGGCTGCCGGAACGCACCGTTAGATGCTTGGCGGCAGATTTTCAACTGGAGTCCACTCGCTGAAAGGCGTGAGTTCAAAAAATTTCATAATTAGCCTGTCGAACAACAAAATAAGTAAACTCCATGAAGTTTTCCTTTTCCGTGATCATAAATCAGGAAGTTGGCTCACGGCGGGAATTATAAATCTGGGGAGGAAGCTCCGGTCAAGCGGCGCCCGGATTATTGTCATAATCTTTTGGAAACAGAGAACCCTCCTTTCTTTTTAATTGCCTTTCAAACTCCAGTTAAAACCTGTTGATTGATGTTCTCAACAAGAAAACGGATTCATTATTTCAATGGGAGAAGGTATCTTCTCTCAATACACGGATATGGGTAACACAGTATTAGGTACCAATTTGTTAAAAAACTATAATGAATCCGGTATTAAATGCGAGACGAAAAGAGGTTCCTTATGTGAGAGAGCTTAGTCCGAATATGTCGTCAATATGATACGCTTAACATTTTTTTTATATATTTTTTTATGATTAACAGGTTAGGTGTTTGACCACAGCTCACTTGATTTCAAACACAACACTTTGTGAGTATTTCGTTACGTCTCTCTTTCGCGGCTGTGGATGAACTAAAGAAACTACTTTTCATGAGAATTTCTTACGGCGAAAAGACAAAAAAGTGAGTGCATAGTTTTTAGTAACTCAAACTAGCAAATCAAAACACAAACATTTAGTACGAAAGACACTGATTAAATAACTTTTTGGCTAAATACGAAGACGGAGCTTTTTAATAAACCTCACGAGAGCATTCGATCCAGAATTAATGAAGTCAAATCTCATTCCCAAAAAAAAATATATCGCCTCGGAAAATAAAGTCTCGGAAAGGCGTATTAATTAACGGCAGGAATTATTAAAAAGACTCGAGGTATTCTTAGAGAAACTCAAGGAGGTCGAAAAGAAGTTATTTTCCGAGAACGAGGAAAAAAGTCCTCGATTGACGTTTTTGGATATTGAAAGTTAAATATTGGAGGCAGGCGGCCCCCGCCGGGCTCCGCCGAGCGTGTGATCGCCGTCCGACGAGGGTTCATTAAACTTACTTTCGACGCTCCGCCAAATGTACGGAAAATTGAGTAAGTTTTTTGTATTATCTCCATTACTTAGTGTGTACACTGACGAAAAAAAACTTTTTCATCCCCCCATCTCAGAAAGAGTATTTTTGCCCTTCGATATCCGAGTGAAAAAGTCATTTTTATCCGCTAGAGGATAAAGTAAATTTGAATTTAGAACATCGTGTGCACTAAGTTTGTGAATTCAAAACATAATTAAACCTGTTTACTTCTACCTCCATGGCGCCCAATTTATCATACAACTTTTTTTAATTTGTTAAAAACTAAGACTCTGAACCTCCTCGGTGTACGTTTTTTTAATTTGCTTTGCGCGCGCAATTTTTTTTCCCGTCATTTTGTTAATGTAGTTGTTAATACCTAAACTGAAATGTAAAAGATTTTTTTGCATTTAGTCATTTCCTCGCCGAGGTGGGATGAAAAGTTAAGTGTTGCACTCGAGTGCAAAGATTTTTCACCTCGTGCTCTTTTGATTCCCTCGCTAACGCTTAGGATTCTAATGTTAGAATCCTTCGCTTGCTCGGTCATCAAAATTGAGCGCGCGGTTAAAAAGCAACTCTGCACTCTTGAACAACAAATAACTATTAGCGAGATATCAAATGAATATAATCAAAGAGTGAAATCTTCCAGAGCGCGACATGTCACTACATATGACACAAGTACGCGGCAGTCGCTCGAATCAAAATTACACGAGAGTTTTACAAGTAGAATACGAAATTTCCAGCACGGCGCACAAAGAGACGTTATTAAATGTAACAAATATGTGAAACGGGATAAAAATATCTGAAATCGCTCCGCAACCTGTGATTTGACGCGAAAGTCACGCGCTACAGGAACCCTCAGACACGTAACCGAACCGTTCACGGAGATTCTCAGATATCACCCTGTCCTGAACAAAAACATCCGATCAAATCTCTGAATATGGTAATACGATAACATTCTTCAGTCTTATAGAACCGCAGTGTACCTGTACTCCTAGTTTCGAGTATAAACGTTACCTATATTCAAATGAATTTCCATTTACCTACTAGTTACTACTTTAGCTTTTATTTATTTAGTAAAAATAAATACATAAATATTGGAGGACATTTTAACACAGCGCCATCTAGCCCCAAACTAAGCAAAGCTTGTACTATGGGAACCAGACAGCTGACAGAATGCTTAAATACTTTTAAAAAAAATACATACTTATATTAGTAAGTTTCTATTTAGTACTAGCTTCGCCCGCTACATGTTTTCGGGATAAAAAGTAACCTATGTGCTAAACCAGGGTCTCAGCTACCTCCATACCAAATTTCATCAGAATCCGTTCAGTAGTATTTGCGTGAAAGAGTAACAAGCATCCATCCATCCAAACATTTACATTTATCATATTTGTGGGATTTTTAGTTTGAATCTGTTTTTTTCTAGAGGCGGTAAAACAGAAGCCTTTTTATTATTTAAAAAAACCCCCGCTAGAAGCGCGGTCTCATTTTCCTTATTTTTCTATCATTTAAGTAAAACATGAACCTCACAAATTGATGTGCTAGCCCCTTCGGCCGAAGACTTTGATAAGTATTCGGGCATCAAAGAGAAGAAAGATGTTAAATGAAGAAAAAAAACATTGTATCTACATTGTACGTAAAATATATAGTTATTCCACCGGAACTTAATCATACAGAAAACACAAAGGAAGATACTTCCTAAAATTAATTGAAAAAAAAAACAACACCAAGCTCTTTATACCCAGACAAGTTAACCACTTAACAATTTCCCTTTTCATCATAAATAACAATTTTATTTATTATTTTATTTAGTATTAAGACTCCGTTCCCCTTTTGCAGTACAATACACAAAGTACAAGTAACTCAATCTGAAGTAATTCACGCTCTGCTGAGCACTGAAGGAGCGTTTCCCAGGTAACAGAACTTTATTACAAACAACGTTCAACATTATAGAAGGCAGCATGAAAGGTACATATTTCAAAGAGGAGTTCGCATCAGAGCATCTTTTGAGCGACTCTCATCCAAATCAGCAGCTGTACGGCAGAGACGAAAACTCAAGCTTGGAATCTGTAGAGATAGGCGACTCGTGCACGCGGACAGTTAAGCAATTTGCAAAGCTTTGCTTGGGCATGTTTGAAAAACTCGGTTTGGACATGTTTGCAAAGCTCTGCTCGGACATGTTTGCAAAACTCTGCTCGGACATATTTGCGAAACTCTGCTCAGACATGTTTGCAAAGCTTTGCTCGGACATGTTTGCAAAGCTCTGCTTGGACATGTTTGCAAAGCTCTGCTCAGACATGTTTTCAAAGCTCTGCTCAGACATGTTTGCAAAGCTCTGCTCGGACATGTTTAAATAACGATGATGATTTGAATCTACGTTTATAAAAGTGTGGTCTCCATTTAGACCTTGATTACATGTGAGGTCATCTGTTCTGATCTTGAATAAGAATCTTCGTGAGTTTAAGTGTTATAGTTGAAGTAGTGTTGAAGCATCGAATTAGTAGAATAATAAAATAGTCCGAGCTTTGGAACTGGAGCGTCATACGTAGGACACAATAGGTCGCTTACAGATCACGAAATCGGGGAAGACAAGGCCGCACAGATCGTCGCCTCGAGCCAAACAAAGGCGTATTGGTAACAAGTCGCACACAGCCACAATCAACAGGCTCACGTGTACACAGAACACTTCTCATTGGCTGGCTCGTGTACACGCCGGAGTGTGAGTGCACACGTACGGAAAGTGCACACGTTGAGACGCTTGTGTGTGTGCAGGTGAAGTTTGAAGCAAGTTGAGGCAACATAACGAAAATGTATTGTGAATTGATTCCGTTATTTCATACGACTCGTCTTTAGTCAATTATAAAAACGGAAAAATAGGATTTACTTTTGGAGTACCCGTTAGCTCATCTTGTAGAAAATTTGTTTCGATTCGTACTAGAAGAAATATTTATGTGACGATAAATATTTATTATGACCTAACTGCGCCCCGCGGTTCTACCCGCTACATGTTTTCGGGATAAAAAGTATCCAAAAATAGCCTATATGTTAATCCAAGGTCTCAGCCAGTCTGGTACTTCCATACCAAATTTCATCGAAATCCGTTCAGTAGTTTTTGCGTGAAAGTAACAAACATCCATCCATCCAAACTTTCACATTTATAACATTAGTGGGATGAATGAATGAAAACGGCTAGAAGCCACAAAAACACATTAAACACATTTACATTAAATTAATAGTCAAATCCAGTTACTCCGGTTAAAGTTAATAGTCATTGTCATTTGTTCTGTGTATTATTTTTCCTGTGTTCTGTTCCGCATACTAGAGGAGAGAAAACGTAAGAATAAAGAAAATGGTAGATGTTAGATAACAGGGGCAGCCTCGCCCGCGGCGGCAGGTAGCGGCTGATAATGCCCATTTGTTTACGTCGCGCTAAGATTGCAGGATTTTATTGCGCCGGCAACCCCCCAGCCTCCTCCCCCTCCCGCAGTCCACTCCTTGTTGTCCCGCCAGCATTTTGATACGTATTGAATTATTGCTGCAATAACGAAGGACGTGAAAAAAGTACAGGCTGCTGTTAGAATTGCGTTTTTGTCATTTTTCCGTGCCCTCGTATTATTGTGGAGGCTGGTTTATGTTTATACATCTTCAAAACGATGTGTTAACATTCCATAGCACATAAGGGCCACAATTGTTAAGAAATATTATATAATAAATTTCGTAGGACATTTCACACAGCGCCATCTAACCTCTAACTAAGTTTTAGTTTTACTTGATGGTAGTTCTCCTTAGCAGGAGGTCTAGGTAGGTACCACCGCAGTACCAGTTATTCTGCCGCTAAGCAGTAGTGTGTAAGCATTACTGTGTTCCGGTTTGAAGGGTACTGCAGCTAGCGAAATTACAGGGCTGTTGAGACTAACTCTATCAAAAGTCTCAAAGTAATGAGCGCCAAAGCAGTGATGCCCTGGACTTTGTTTTGTTACTTAAAGTTCTGTTGTTAAAGTTGGAGAGCGTCTCGTTCATCTCATTACTTTTTTAAGTAACGTTTGTATGGAAGTCAAATTTTATTTTTGTAAATACCTACTTATAATACATAGAGAACACCCCGACACAGAACTAAAATTTTGTTACCACAAAATGATTGTCGTGAATCAAACCACCGACACTAAGACACCGTCAAGCTAAGCTAGCTAGTACACCAGGGCTAGTCAGGCAGCAGCGTGTACTTTACAGGTCCAAAACCATAGTTCAGTCAGCCTAAAGGAAGTAAAGCTCCTCAAGCTGATTGAGCCCCCACAGGCGGGCCAGTAAAGTTTTGCAACTGACAGCTCAAGCACCGAGCGCTGAGTCCAAGTGTAGCCTCGCGCGCTTTTATTCAAATGAAACTAAACCGGAGCAGAGCAAATACTAATGGAGTTTCGTAGCGAGCTCCGGCTGTTAGGTTGGCGGCGTGACTGCTTCCAAGTTGGCGCGCAGGCCAAGACTTGGCGACCGGCCAGCTCCGCTTCAGTGCAAGCAACATCGCATTTAGAGAAACGACACCACGTTCGAAACTTTAACTTCAGCTGAGACGTTATGGTAGACACGAGCCGCCGGCGGCGACCCGCCTCAAGCCTGTGAGGTATTTTTTTAGGGTTCCGTACCCAAAGGGAAAAACGGGACCCTATTACTGAGACTTCGCTGTCCGTCCGTCTGTCACCAGGCTGTATCTCAAGAACAGTGATAGCTAGACAGTTGAAATTTTCACAGATGATGTATTTCTATTGCGGTTATAACAACAAATACTGAAAATAAAATAAAATAAATATTGAAGGAGGCTCCCATACAACAAACGTGATTTGTTCGCCGTTTTTGTAGATAATGGTACGGAACCCTTCGTGCGCGAGTCCGACTCGCATTTGGCCGGTTTTTTATTTGGCTTGCGTTTGATCGCCTTCTCACCCGAACTTAAGTGAAGATGCGGTCTACGATGGAGCACGCTCGCCTAGAAGAAACCGGTTCACTCTCGACTTGAAGACACCCAGATTGTATATTATATCAGGGAACACCCACTCGGGTAACGTAAGCTAAGCCACGCTTTAGCCGTTCGAATAATAAAAGTATATTCAAATCGTTTCGTGCGGGTTTTCGGAACGTCCAATCCAATCAGGTCGGCCAATGAGCGCTGGAATCGAACCCGGTACCACGGTAATAAGTTCTTCAGATTTTTTTTTTTTTTTAATGGTTGACAGGCCAGGTGTTTGACCACAGCTCACCTGATGTTAAGTGAAGGTGTGGTCGAAGATGGTAAAGCACACCTAGCCTGGAATGGAACTGGCTCTCAAGTGAGGCTGCCGGAACACACCGTTAGATGCTTGGCGGCAGATTTTCAACTTGAGGGTGGTAGCTAGCCAGCCGAGTACTAGAAAGTACCCTACCACCATGCTATGGTTTCCTCACGATGTTTTCCTTCACCGGCAGCTCAAGCTCATTGTTGGGGTTTGAACCCACGCCCTTCGGCATGCGAACATACCGCGCTAACCACTGAGCTATCATTGCTACATTTGCGTATAAAATTCATTACTCTAGCTTTCGGAAACCTCTCGAGGAACCTACGAGTATACTAAAGCAGAAAAGTTTGTTTGTTGGTTCGCAGGCGTTAAGCTCTGGAAGTATCAGTTAGATTTGAAACTTAGTTTTTGCATTTCATAGCTCATCTTTTTGAGAAAAGTTATAGGTTATGTAACATCACGTTCAGTAAATCAGTAATATTTATTGGCTATAAATAACACCCTTAGAACCCGTTCGACCCTTACAAGCTGATAATAGGTAAGACCGCCGAGCACAGCTAGTCCTACTAATATTATAAATGCCTAAGTTTGTGACTACGTTTGTTACTCTTTCACGCAAACACTACTGAACAGATTTAAATGAAATTTGATATGGAGGTAGCTGAGACCCTGGATTAACACATAGGTTACTTTTTATCCCGAAAACATGTAGCGGGAAACACCGCAAGGCGTAGCTAGTATTATATAAAGGTGAAGATTTCTATCAGGTTGGTATGGGCTGAACGGATTTGAATTAAATTACAAATGCATGAAATTGTGTGGATTTAGTTTGAAATTTAAATAAAACGGTTTCTGGGGTAAAATTAGCCCGTGTCCTATAAGCTGTTTTTATCCCGGAACTAATGTACGCTTGCAATGAACAGACAGCGAGCGTAGATTTAACAGACTCTATCGTTGGAGCACTCGGGTACCGACACCTAGAAAAGAGTAATATTCTGCCAAGCAGTAGTTGCAAGTTACTGCAAGCGAAATTACAGGGCTGTCGAGACTAAGCATCGAATGTCTCAAAGTAATGAGCGCCAAAGTAGCGATGCTTCGAACTTTGGTTTATTACTCAAAAGTTCTGTGTATCACTGTAATGGTCACAGACATCCGTTATCTCTTACTATCAAGGGAGCGTCTCGTTCTTCTCTATCCAATATATATTTAAATAAAATACTCCGCGGGCAAAGTAACCGGAGTGCATCTAGGCTACTAGACGTGCCATATCAGCCGTAAAGTGTTCGTCGAAGACAGCGAGTTTCTGCGATGATATGCAATCTTCGTATGATAGTATGTCGGCGCGGAACGTCTCTCACAATGTCGGTGCTATCGGAGGAAGTTGCGCCACAGAGTCAACTCGAAGCTCAGAGATTTTATCACTTCGCGTGTCGAGGGAACAATGGCGCAGCTTGTGACACTGCGCACTATTCGTTTTCTGTGAGACTGAAACTCCATCGATCCCCACAATGTATTAACGTCAGCGATGTACAAATTCGCGTTCGGCGAACCTGCACCACTGAGTATCTTACTAGAACTAGTTAGGTTTCTTCTAGGTAAAAACATGCTCCGTCTCAAACCGGACTACTGCTTGAAGTGGTACGATTTCCATACAAATCAATTTTTGCCATTTATGGGCAAATAAAGATAACTTTACAGTGGAATCACAGCTCACAGCAAATTATGCTCCATTTGTCTTTATATGGCGAAAAATTATTTGTATGGAAATCGTACCACCTTAACATCAGGTAGGGTGATCAAACGGGATACTATTAAGAATTAAAAAAAAAAAAAAATATTGTACGATACGATTTGGTGTTAATTTTAGATAAAAATAAAGTGTAATGAAATGTCTCAAAAGACCTTTTGAGACATTAGCGGCAGCAGGTCCAGCAGGCGGGGTGCGGGGGGCGGGGTGCGAGCCAACCACTGGCCCGGACCGATCGGCCAACAAGTTTAGTGTAAACAGCGCCGAATCAATCAGACTAATTAGCAAAATACGTTTTAAACTTGGCAAATCCTAAATAAACAAATTTAGCCAAAAGGAGTCGATACACAAACATATTATCGGAAAGTAATCCAATTTCCTGCAGCTTGTATTTCCAGCGATGTAACATAAACCTAAAGGCGAAGGGTATCGGAGGCCTGGGGCTAATTGCCGAAAGGTGGCCTAAATCGATTCCTAACCGATCGGCGTAAGCCCGGAGGCTTGACGAGGGTCCGGTCCAACATGCTGTTCTGTATTTCAAATTGCGGAATTGAGACAGTGTTATAATTGTTAGGGATTCCGTGTTTGTATTTACAGACAACCTTATCCCACACCGTGCTGAGGTTTTATGCAAAATACAATCAATATGGAAAACGGCAAATAAATACATGCGTAGATTTTTTATTAAAAAGAACAGTACCAGACGCGAACTACAACTCAGTGGATATTGTTACAACTCAGTTGTTTTGTAGCGATGATAGCTCAGTGGTTAGCGCGGTCGGTTCGCATGCCGAAGGGCGTGGGTTCAAACCCTAACAATGAGCTTGAGCTGCCGGTGAAGGAAAACATTGTGAGGAAACCACAGCATGGTGGTGAGGGTACTTTCTAGTACTCGGCTGGCTAGCTACCACCCTCAGTTGAAAATCTGTCGCCAAGCATCTAACGGTGTGTTCCGGCAGCCTCACTTGAGATCCAGTTCCATTTCAGGCTAGGTGTGCTTTACCATCTTCGACCACACCTTCACTTAACATCAGATGAGCTGTAGTCAAACACCTAGCCTGACAAACATTATTTGAACCCAGAACGTCTAGGTAGGAAGCCAGTCGGTCTACCAACTGATCTACCGTAGCAGCAGTAACTGAAGATACAAAATTATTGATTACTAGCGGACGCCTCGCGGTTTCACTCGCGTAGTTCCCGTTCCTTTGGGAATACAGAGATAAAAAGTTGCCTATGTCACCTGGGGATAGTGTAGCTTCCCAACGGTAAAACATTTTTTGAAATCGGTCCAGTAGTTTCGGAGCCTATTCAATACAAACAAATAAACAATGAAATCTCTCCTCTTTATAATAGTACTAGCGGATGCCTCGCGGTTTCACCCGCGTAGTTCCCGATCTAGTAAAAATATAGGGATAAAAAGTATCGCCTATGACACCCGGGGATAGTGTAGCTTCCCAACGGTGAAAGATTTTTTGAAATCGGTCCAGTAGTTTCGGAGCCTATTCATTACAAATAAACAATCAAATCTTTCCTCTTTATAATAGTATAGATAGATAATTATATGTAATAATGTTTAGTATGTACTTGATCGTACATACGTCTTGACTACTGCGCTGTATCTTGGTTTCAATGACCTTTGTTAATCTGTTTCGGAATTATTATTGTTTAAGTTGATTGCACTTGCTGCACCGAATTTTACGCAATAATATTTTTTAAATAAAAACCTACCAAATGTCTTAGAACATCGCTTTATAACGACTCCATGAGATTTTTTACACAACTGTCCAAAAAAGAAGTGTAAGAAGTGTTTTCAGCTAGAAAAATTAAAAAAAAACTTGAAACGAAAAAAGTGAAAACTTTTTAGGCTTTTGTACGATAACTTATCTTTTATTTATTTTCAAAATTACTTAACAGGTGTTTGTTTTCCACAAAAAATAAAATAAAATAAATACCTGAACAGATTTGGATGTATGTTTGGGTGCACAAATACAACATACGAGTTTTAACACATTTTGTAAATTCGCTTTTTTGATGATGTGGTATACTTTAAAAAGTATAGAACGAAATATACAGTATGACTGGTGAAATACCTACGATACTAGAGGACGTGATATTTGGCGATTAATATAGGAAGAAAAAAAACCATTAAAAATAAATATTAACTGACTACTTAATACTACCAACTAATTTATAATACAAGTCAAGGAAAAACAAATTTTATTAATCAAAAACTCGGTCCACCGGTCGAGCCCGCCGCAAACGTACCCATGAAACTGGCGGCATTTCCTCGCTGGATCGCTAGAGAAATGCGCTGGACTATGTAGTCACCCGACCTCGGATCCCGACCCCTCTCCCTAAGGCGACTGACTACTAGGTAAACTTAACCGAAAGTTATGTAATTAATTACGCAACGCACGGACACCTGAGCTGAGGATGCTTGCAAACGCCGACGACGCCACGTTCTCGATGGCAAAACATCGTTATCGGGAGTGTATCCACGCTTAATTTATTTATAGGGAAATTGGGGCCAAACATTAAGTACCTAATTTTATTACATAATTATAACTAGAATCGAGTACTAAGTACAAATCATTTATTAATAACACTAAAGTTACAGGTCAAAAATATCAAAATCATAACATATGTCAAAACAATGAAAATGAAAATGAATTACTTCATATATGTCACATAATAATTAAATGTCAATAAAAACAAAAATATTATAATTAGTTACTAGTAATTCAATAATCTCTTAGTTTTAAATAATCGTCAAAGTCATAAAACAAGGTCTCTTGAAGCCAAGATCTTAGTTTGCTTCTGAAGCACGCGATCTAGTATCGTAGGTGTCTCACCAGTCATACTGTATATGACCGACCTGATAAAGGGTGAGTAATCTTATCTTATTTCTTTATACATGTAAACAAAGTAATGGAACAGAGAAAACATACAATTAAGTAAACGACCACATTAGCTGATCTACTCGTCAACAATGCGGGATCAAACTCCTGCAATAACTAGGGAATTGCCCTTCCGACAGTTCCGACGGCGACAGCTGTTTGCGTTCTATCGACAGCTGTTTCTATGCGACTCAGATAAGGCGAGAAAAATGACGTTTCAATTTACTGCCGAGCGCAAGGGTCGAACGCCCGATAAAGATTAACTTGCTTAAGGTGATGCGCTAATGATTGATTTTTGCCACATTTTATTGTGAATTTCAAAAGTAGTTGTTATTTTTGAAACTGTTTTTTGTCCACGGACAAGCTAAAAATACGATAGATGTAAATTCACCTCATACTTTTACTATTTAGAAATAGTGTTTAAGATATTTTCGCTTTTCCCCTTTATGATTATCTCTGAAGATACCAAGTTGAGCAATGTTATAGATTGGATATTACGGTATTTTGTTAATTGGACACAAAAAAGCGATCGATTATAAATCAGACGCGCAATGAAAAGTTTCTTTCAAGCCTAAAAACTTACCAAAAAATACATCGTTTAACTTTTCACGATACAGCACGCTCAGTTTTTTTATGTATAAGTTATGAGACGAACAGGACACTCCCCTGATGGCAAGAGATAACGCATGCCCATTGCAGAGATCCGCAGAACTTTGAGTAGTAAAACAAAGTCCAGAGCATCGCTGCTTTAGCGTTCATTACTTTGGGTCTTTCGGTAGTTAGTCCCAACAGCCCTGCAACTTCGCTAGTTGCGGTATCCACCAAACCGGTGCAGAGTAATGTTTACACACTACTGCTCGCCTGCATAACATGCTGTACTGTAGTGGTATCTACATAGACGACAGTTAGCGATTGCTTAAAAATCGAATACATGAACTAATTGTTCTTACCTCGGTTATCCTAATGTACATGTATTTGTTACCGAGGGGCTGGGGGGGCAGATGCCACGCGAGTAGTAACGTGATCACATAAGATTGATAAAGGATACATCCTGAGGTTGCCGCCCTTGTCTCCGATGGCGAGCAGCTTCTGTATGGGGTCCCATGCCAGCGCCGTGGGGGAGAACGGGAACCCATGCCGGAATGTCTGAGGACAAATAGACGTAACATTACTGTATCTGTTACTCGTTTTAGAATGTTAATTATTATTGATTGCACTGTTAGTACATTTGGTAGAACATCTGCTTCGAGAGCTATACGGTGTGGGTTCGATTCCTAATAGAGCAAACATTTATGTGACGATAAATGTTTGTTCTGTGTCCGGGTGTACTGTATGTATTATAAATCTGTATTTACAGTATTCGATCAGTTATCTGGTTCCCATAGTACAAGGTTTGCTTAGATTGGGGCTAGAAGGCGGTGTGTGCAATGTCGGACGATTTTTTTTTTTATGTTTGACAGGCTAGATGTTTGACCACAGCTCACCTGATGTTAAGTGAAGGTGTGGTCGAAGATGGTAAACACACCTTATCTAGCATTTTATTTATTAACTAGCGGGCCGTCCCGGCTTCGCATGGGAAAACAAAACTCGATTAACAATATAAATATAGGCTATGTCACTCAGTGATCATGTAGCATTCTAATGATGAAATATGCCCATTATAATATTTATGCCCAGTTATAACATGTTTTGTTTTAATGCAAAAAGTAATGAGACGAACGAGACGCTCTCCTGATGGTAAAAGATAACGCCTGTCCATGACCATCGCAGCGATACACAGAACTTTGAGTAACAAAACAAAAGTCGAGGGTATCACTGCTTTGGCGCTCATTACTTGGAGACTTTCGATGGTTAGTCTCAACAGCCCAGTAATTTCGCTAGCAATATGTAAACACTGATACAATGCAAAAAGTTATTTTAACGCAACATTGTATCTCGTGTCGTTATCGTAGAGACACAATCCTCGTGAAAGTTGTTTATAAATATAGTGACAGCAAAAAGTGTTGTTATGTAAACACCGATAAATACATTGTTACTATCACTCATTTGCCATTTAGCGGGGCGAACTCATCTACTTCACCCTCCTGGACTGACCAACCGAAACTCTGAGAGTATGCGGCCACTAATCAGCGATAATAATTTATAAAAAAAATTAATTAATTTGCACAGGCTAAACTATAAAGCCATACTGCTTCGTCCTCGTTTTTTGCAAACGTTTATCATCTATAGTTACAGTCAAAGTTCAGTCTTGGTCAAGTCCAGTCATGCCTTAGTAAAGTTAAGTAACTTGGTTGCCTGGAAGAGATAAGGCCGCCGCTTGTGGCACTAGCTCATAAGATTATTTTGTTCTCTGTATTTTTTTTCTGTTTATGGTATGCGCAATAAAGAGTTTGTATCTATCTATCTAAAGTACGACGTACGTAGTGGCGACTTTACTGTAAGCTTCGATGGAGTTTTGGAAGCAACACGAAAAGTCATGTTTCACCACATTATATCACTTTCCCACACTCGCGCTTGTAATTCGGCACTCTATGAATAAAACACCACCATTTTTATACATAAACACTCGAAAAAACACCAGTTTTTGAAAGCAAACAATGGGGCGACATGACTTTCCGCGTTCCCGCCAAAACTTCTTTACAAATGTACAATTTTACATCAGAACACTACAGTCAGTATTTTCATAGAACAATAAGCTTGTCTAGATTACCGGAGCCTATTTATTTTGTTCCTCGTTTCCATTTGCATTAATGATTACGAGCCAAACTTTTAAACAGTGGACTGGTTTAGAATAATCTGACATTTTAAATTTAGAGGAAGCCAAAATGCTGTTAAAAGTATATAAAATTAGTACAAATATGTAAAAAAAATGACTATTCTTGTAGTTTAGTGTGTTACGGGGGTGACATAGTCACAATTTCATCCCTCCTCAGCGAGGAAATGACTAAATGCAAAAAAATATTTTACAATCACAAGATACTTTTATTTCAGTTTATGTGTTAACTACTACATTAACAATATGACGTGAAAAGAAAATTCCGGGCGCCAAGCAAATTAAAAAAAATGTACACCAAGGAGGTTCCGAGCCTGAATTATAACAAATTAAAAAAGTTGTATGATAAATTGCACCATGGAGGTAGAATTAAATAGGTTTAATGATTTTTTTTAATTCACAAACTTAGTGCACACGGTGTTCTAAATTCAAATTTACTTTATCCTCTAGCGGAGAATAACGACTTTTGCACTCAGATATCGAAGAGCAAAAATACTTTTTCCGAGATGGGGGGATGAAAAAGCATTTTAAATTGAAAATTGATTAAAAAAAAAGCATTTAGCTAAGATCAAATTACGCTGATAAAATAAGAATAATTTAGTCTTCGCTCGTCGAACGACTCCTTGACTAGTTACGTTGAGGATCATATTCTATGTATATATCCCGCAAAGGGTCAACTTTTCTCTATTTTATCTCTCACCTCAAGGGCGAGCAATATCACGAATGTCGATAAACCGCAGCAAACACGCGGGTATATAAGGAGGGCTGGGAGCAAGGCGGGCACATTCAGTGGTCACTTGGCAGCATGAAGGTGTTCCTGCTGGTAGCGTGCCTGGCGCTGGCTTCAGCCTCCATCATCAAAGATGACGCCTTCAACAACGTCGTCATCGGCAAGGAGAATATGGGTAACTAGTCATTCATGTCTTTAGTGAAAAGTGATAAACAGAAGACTATTCGCCTGATGTTGAAGAAGTCGAGCCCGGTTATCTGTTGTAAATCTTAATCTCGTGTTGAACACGTGTTGACATGTCGCGCGGCCGTGTCTTGTGAGTAACTAACGAAAGTCTAAAAGTAATGAGCGCCAAAGCAGTGATGCCTTGGATTTGGTCTTGCTACTTAAAGTTCTGTATATCGCTGCAATGCAATGGATAGGCGTTGTCTCTTACCAGTAGGAGAGCGTCTCGTTCGTTTCATTTGATAAAAAAAAGCGTGCGTTTAAAGTCTAGCTCAGAAAGTCAAACGTCTTCGAGCTACCCGACGTTCGAATGAGAGACTGAATATAAGAAGCTTCTTCTTACTTTTCGATACGTAACTAGCTGCGCCCCGCAGTGATACTCGCTACATGTTTTCCGGTTAAAACCGGTTAGTTACGATGCTACAGACAAACAGATGCACAGACAGACATGTCAAAGTTATAACACATTTCTTTTTGTGTCGAGTGTTCAAAATAAGTTTTTTTCGTATCATAATGATAGGTTAAGGACGATATTGGTTTTTTTTGACGATATTGGTTTCTTTAGTGAGATTGACGCAATTATGCAACAACCCATGTGCTTTATATAACAAGGAAGCGAGTACGTAGGGCCACATTTGACCAGTGAATAATATGACACGATTGTTTCATTGCAGCCACCGTGGATGTGAAGATGAAGGAGCTATGCATCATGAAGCTGCTGAATCACATCCTGCAGCCGACGATGTATGAGGACGTGCGCGAGGTGGCGCGCGAGTACCAGCTGGAGGACAACATGGACAAATACTTGGTGAGGACTTCTTTATTTATTAAAGTGCCTGAATATAGACGTCTGATGGTAACAACAAAAACCACTATGCTAAATAAACCATGTAGTATAAACCGAAAACCTATGCGAACCAGCAAAGAATTTTTGAGAAGAATTAAACGATAAAAAATGCAAATAAGAAACACACAGGTAAAATTTTTGTAGTCGACTAAAATGTTGTGGTTACAAGTAATTAATTACAATTAAAAATTGCAGAAACCTGATGTCATGAAGATGTTCATCAACACATTTAAGATGGGTATGCTGCCGCGTGGCGAAGTGTTCGTTCACAACAACGAGCTTCACCTTGATCAGGCCATCAAGGTCTTCCGCGTCCTCTACTTTGCCAAGGACTTTGATACCTTCATCAGGACAGCGTGCTGGATGCGCGAGCGCATCAACGGAGGCATGTTTGTTTACGCCCTCACGTGTGCTTGCTTCCACCGCACCGACTGCGTTGGCGTTACCATCCCGGCTCCTTACGAGATCTATCCCTACTTCTTCGTCGACAGCCACGTCATTAACAAGGCTTTCATGATGAAGATGACCAAAGCCGTCACCGACCCCGTCATCATGGACTACTACGGTATTAAAGTTACCGACAAGAATGTTGTTGTCATTGACTGGCGTAAGGGAGTTCGTCGTACTCTTACAAATACCGATAAAATAAGCTATTTCATGGAAGATATTGACCTGAACACTTATTACTTCTACTTGCATATGAATTATCCCTTCTGGATGACTGATGACGTTTACAATCTGAACAAGGAGCGTCGCGGTGAGATTATGATGTACGCCAACATGCAGCTCTTGGCTAGATACAGGATGGAACGTCTCGCTCACAGTATGTGCGACGTGGAACCACTGATGCTTCACCAGCCCCTGAAGACCGGCTACTGGCCCAAGATCCGACTCCATACCGGCGACGAGATGCCAGTCAGACAGAATAACATGATGATACTGACCGAACACAACATCAAGTACAAATACATGCTGGACGATGTTGAGAGGATGCTCCGTGATGGTGTCATGGCTGGAAAGATTGAGATGGTGAGTTTATTTTATTATTTGCTGTTTCTACTCTAGCTTTACAATCGATCGGCATTGATAATTTTGTCTTGTTTATCTTTTAGCGTGATGGTACTATGATTAATCTGAAGAAACCTGAAGATATTGAAAACTTGGCTCGTTTGATACTCGGTGGTATTCCGATTGTCAAAGATGATGCGAAGATGTTCCTAGTTACAAACCTACTCAGAAAACTGCTCGGCTATAGCACGTACAACATGAACAAGTAAGTAATACATTTTATTTACCTCTAGATCACTTTTTTTGTCATCAGTAAAATTTGCATTTGCACATAAATGATACTAAGTAGTTACTGGGCCTTAAATCTAAAAGTGATAACTGTCAGGCCCCAACTAAAATGTTGTTTTTAAATCCTCTTTAGCCCCAAAAACAGGCATCTCAAACTTTTTGTTCAAATATTATGATCGAATGTCCTCAGGTACACCTACGTGCCGACAGCTTTGGACATGTACACGACCTGCCTGCGGGACCCTGTTTTCTGGATGATAATGAAACGCGTCACCGACACTTGTCTGCTTTTCAAAAAGATGCTGCCAACTTACACCCGTGAGGACTTTGATTTCCCTGGAGTCAAAGTAGACCGCCTGACTACCGAAAAGCTTGTCACCTTTATGGACGAATATGACATGGATATCACCAATGCCGTATATTTAGACAATACGGAGCTCCAGAAGAAATCTACCGACCAGGTATTCGTAGCCCGCATGCGCCGCCTCAACCACCACCCCTTTAAGGTAACCGTAGAAGTTACCTCTGACAAGACTGTCGATGCTGTGGTTCGGGTTTTCTTAGGCCCGAAATACGACTGCATGGGACGTCAGCTCTCCGTCAACGATAAACGCATGGACATGATCGAAATTGACAGCTTCATCTACAAACTCGATGCTGGAAAGAATACGATCGTCCGCAACTCGGTCGAAATGCACGGTGTCATCGAACAGAGACCTTGGACACGTAATATTTGGAACCGTGCGCTTGATACAACTGGCAGTGGCGTCAAGACTTTGGAAAACTACTGGTACAACACTCGTCTTGGATTCCCTCACAGGCTGCTCTTGCCGCTCGGAACGCGCGGTGGCTTGCCCCTACAGATGTACGCCATCATCACTCCAGTGAAGACTGGCACCCTTCTTCCGATGATCGACCTTAATGTCATGAAGGAGCGTTACGCGTGTCGCTGGGCCGCGTGTTACGACACGATGCCGCTAGGTTTCCCCTTCGATCGCCACATTGACTACACACGCTTCTTCACTAACAACATGAAGTTCGCCGACGTCCTAGTATTCCGAAAGGACCTATCTTGGAGCACCAACTCGATCAAAGAGGTAGATATGTCAGATATGGTGATGAAAAAGGACGACTTGACTTACTTGGACACGGACATGCTGGTCCGCTGGTCGTACAAGGATGTCATGCTCACGAATGCTGACAATATGATGCGAATGTGAACTGGATGATAGTTATTAAGTAGAGATGAAAAATACACGCAAACATCACTTTAATCTGCATTTGATTTATCATCTACCTCCAAGTAAATGAGCTTTTGCATCATAATTTTTTGCAGCTCTATCACCCTACTGTGGGGCATAAGCTTCCTGTCTCCTTGACAAACTTACAAAGACCCAAACGCTCGGTCAAGGACCTCGAGGACGTGAAATAATATTGTAAAGTTGAAGAAGTCCAACACACAAATTATCCGAGCAAATAGCGCAGGGCTAAAGGGTTCCCAACTTGTAGGTGTTGCCTGAACAAACAAAGTTTAGGACGTCTTTGATCCTTGCCCTTTGACCCTTCCTAATGTTGTCAGCGGTGACACAGAAAGCAGATACATTCTCTACTCGCAAGAACTAGAGTGCTAACAGACACGCTTTCAACTGTGCGATGATATGTTACACTTTGGCAGAAACTATTTAAACTTAACCCATGAGTTTTAGCGGGAATAGGGCCGGCAACCTCACTTGATAGTCAGTTCCATACCAGGCTAGGTGTGTTTATCATCTTCGACCCCACCGTTACTTAACATAAGGTGAGCTGAATTACTTTACGATGGTTAGTCTCAACAGTCCTGTAAATTCTATAATGTCGTTAGCTGCAGTACCTTTCAAGCCGGAACACAGTAATGTTCCCACACTACTACTTGGCGGCAGAATATCTAGTACTGCGATGGTACCTACCTAGATGTCTATCATACATATAATACAATCTCCTTTTTTATATATGATCAGGCGATCATCACTTACCATTGAGGAAGCGTCTTGTTCGTTTTATTTAAAAACTAGCGGACGCCTCGCGGCTTCACCCGCGTTTCCCGTTTTCGTGGGAATACAAAGATAAAAAGTAGCCCATGTCACCTGGAGATACTGTAGATTCCCAACGGTGAAAGAATTTTTGAAATCGGTCCAGTAGTTTCGGAGCCTATTCAATACAAACAAACAAATAATCAAATCTTTCCTCTTTATAATAGTATAGATAAGTGTTAAAGACTGGTTATGCCTTTTTACGCCCACGTTTATGTGATGTACATTATTTTTAGCCTATTTAGTTAAGCAAAAAGGTATTTCAATCAACCTTCATTATAATAACGAATGCTAACGACGTGTAGGGAAATTTGCTCCAAACGTGTAAGGTTTCGCGTTCCCTGTAATGCAATGTTAACGAACGAGTCTATTAACGCTTGCTCTCGTATTTTGATAATTATGAAATACTAGCTGAGCCCTCGGTATTGTCCGGGCAAAAAAACATACACAATTTTTTTGAGATAAAGCTATACTTTAACACTCTTTAGACGTGCAACATTGTACAAAAACTATATCGGTCTATTTATTTGTGAAGGAAAGTTAAACAAACATTGTTTGTCGATCTGCGTTCTGAGTGATACTTGGAAGATTGTGGGCATCATATTTCGATTGAAGTGTTTGTATAGATTTTACTGATATATCAATCTAAGTTTCAAAATAAGCTGGGTTATTATGTATTCCTCAGAGTTATACGCTTACTTTATACAATCATAATAGCCAGTTAATAAGGAATCGATTTTTGTGTTCAACTGAAAATTTAAAAAGTGGATAGTGTACGTTTTGCACCTAGACCCCTCATATGGCTCTCCATATTCATCTCATCACGTCTGCTATTTTAAAACATGTGCTATCTTTGTAGTCAGAATGATTAATTAATTTAGTAAAAAACATGCTGAAAGTCGTGCTGCAATACTGGAAGGCTGGCAGTGTGCCAGTACGCCATAATTACAGTTCTTTGAAGACTCGAAACAATATGCGATGAATAAGATAAGAGTATTCAACTATGACTTTACCAACTTAGCTCAACAGCTCGCTAAACGATACCACTATTACAGCTGTAAAGGGAAGCATTCAAATTCATACTGAAAACCCGACGGTGGCGCCTCACTCTACTGTACTGATAAGGTAGTCGGTGTAGCTTTGTGAAAATATTCCGAAAGTTGGCATACCTGAAACACGGCGTTTGCTGGAATATCGCTTTTGTTGAAATACTCGCTTTTGACTGAATACTGTTTTTATTGAATACGACGGATTTCAATTTGAAGCGAACAAATTGTTCAGTTTTCGTTTGTTTTGTTTTAGTTTTTCAATTCCCTTTATACAATGCCGCCTAATCTGAACCGACGTTGCGGTCCGAGATGCTGTTACAGGGCGTGGACACGACCACGCTTCGCCTCATGTCAATCAGCAATGCAGTCTAGGATGGAGCACGCTATAAAAAAAATACTATTTACTTCTGCCCAGCAGTGGGACGCTACTGACCCAGGTCTATACATATTACAGTATTTTACGCAATTATATGCAATAAATCGTTTGACAAGTGACTTTAGTGTTTTCAATAAAATATTTCTATTTGTAACGGCTTTTCAAGGACGTGCGGGAATAAACCCATATCAAATGTCTTCGACATCTGATTTATTTTTACTAAGTACCTACAGTGTGCTTTACCATCTTCGACCACACCTTCACTTAACATCAGGTGAGCTGTGGTCAAACAACTAGCCTGTCAACCATTAAAAAAAAAAAAAGTAACATCAACTACGAGAGTATACATAGATAGACGAGTCCGTTGTAGGGACGCTAGCTCTACATGGTGTCCGTCCAAACGTTGATAATGAAGTTAGTTCATCAACTCTTGCAGCCGCCGAGTGCTGCTGGTTCCCACTGCAGCTATCCGCCTCCACACAGGTTAATTCCATACCATCGATAAATCTATTGGAAATCGTTTAGTGTTCGTACAAAAACCAAAAAAAAACATATAAACGTAATTTTGTTTTGGGTTTTTGGTTTAGGACACTTTACTAATATTGTTTGCCAAAGAATCTGATTTTCTCTTTAAACATGAAAGGTACATTTAAAAATAATGTTGTGGATAGATAGTATGAGCTTCAGTGGGCTCCAAACTAGGCGAAGACTATTTTGATGGCCCAAAGCAGTAGTAGAAATAAGAATGTTATACCTACATAATTATATTGTGTACAAAATTTCCATTTCCATACCGTAATATAGAAATACAACATAACCTTAAGATTTTAAACAACTCTTCCGTTCAATCGTATGTTATTGATTTGAATGTGGCGTTATTTACGAATGTGTAAAATAAAACTTGCCGAATTGGTCAAACTGTTCTCAATATGATTACTAATAACATTTGGTTTTTAACAGAGAAGAAAATGATGTATCTTTTCAAACGGAATCTGCGCGAGTCGTGGAACTTCCACTACTACGTTCACCTCTCTCAGTAACTATTACACTCACATGGGTACGGTGCTTTTTAGCCGGAGGTTGTATTTGGATGCATTCGTTGACAGCGCCGCCGCTCACTCCGCCTCGAGGCAAGGAAGCCTGCGTCCCGTTCTGCATCAGGTCTTGGAAAGATTTCCACCACACAGACGCGCACTGCCATCGTGACGCCGCGCGCAACTTACGATGTTTCGGCATCTCTTTACGATAAAGTGCTTGCAAATATTGGGATGGAGTATAACTACTTGAAAACAACATTAATATTTCGCGGAATATTAGTAAAGTGACATTGATGTAAGAGAAGCAGGACCGACTGACATTTTGAAATAGAAGTACACAGACTCAACATTAGAATCGGGAAGAATTTTTTGCGATAAAATGAACGAATCATTGGTTCTCTTTTTTATTTAGGGATAGGTAGGTAGGTAGGGGCTTCTTGTTTTACTTATGCGGCATTACACAAAAAGGGGGGAATAACATTATCCATGTAATATTAATTTATAATCATATTACATTTTTCCAAAATGTGTGTAAGTAGTTTATTAACTTGCATATCTACAGCACCGGGAGCATCGCGCGGCGCCGAACTTTTCATGTCTCCTTTTGTATAGCATGTGCATAATATGTAAGTGGCTTTGTTACGATATCTCTCGCAGGTGGAAACTAATCAACCCAGCCACACACAGTAAGCGCGGCTCGCGCGCCGAAGCGGGTTAATCGAACGTTAATCTGAGTACGGCGCTCGTACAAAGCTCTCTGTAACGATGTTTGCTACCATTTATTTACTTGGTAGTAGCACTTAACAGTGGTACGCAGCCTCACTTGAGAGCCAGTTTCATAATCTCCTTTCAGCGGAGAAAGAACCTTCATGTAGTAAAAAGAAGTTCAAAGTGTAACCGCGGAGGTTCAACTGAGATTCGAGAACAAAATCGAAATAAAAATTCAAAAATCGAAAATTCCAAAACACAATCGGAAGACCAGCGAAAATTCAGTCAGATTTTGTAAGTCATCCAAGTAAAATCAAATAAAAACTAAAAATAATTTGAAGTCCATAAATATTTTTTTTTATAAATATTTTACAACTGAAATTTAAACCGTTTTTCTAAGTTTATTTTTTATTTTACACCTAGATTAATTACCATGTGAGTATTTTTTAAAATATTTAATTAGCTCCTACGAAGTTATATTTAAGCTGTTCCACATTCGGGCGATACAATGCAGCTGTAAAGGTTTCTTGTTGGTAGAAGTTTTCCTCCTAGTAGCATTGTTTATCTTTGAAAACTAAAGGTGCTAGTTGGGTGTGGTAAAACTAGCTTATTCTACTGCCTAATTATGTAAAAATGTTTGAAAAATGTCTCGCCTTCCAGATCTTGCGGCCAAACGCTTAATCTTGTCTCAAAAACCTTGCGTTGATCGCCATCTCGCCTGATAAGAGAAGTGGCGGTCTACCATTGAACACGAAACTAACCCCCACTAACCCACTAACTAACTGAACTCTTGCCTAGAAGAAACAGGATTTACTCGCGACTTGAAGACACCCAAATTATTATACATCGGGAACACACTCGGGCAGAACATTCCATTGTTTAGCAATTCTTACAACCTTAGTTGACCTTTTGCGACCTGTAGGGTGTTGTAAGAGCAAGAATGCCTTCCAGCAGTTAAAAATGAATAATATTCGCAGAGTAAGCAATGGATCGCTGCGCGTACTGCAAGCAGACGATGGAAGGCTGCGCGTGCATCAAGTGCTCGCAGTGCGAGTCCCACTACCACCTGGAGTGCGTATCTGGGCAGCTGGTGGCACCCAACTCCAACAGCTGGTGCTGCTGCCGGTGCGAGGCCAGGCGCCTGGCGCAGAACGCGCCCATGGTCGACGCCAACGCGTAGCGGGCTCTAGTGCAAGTTTAAGGAAAATTGTTCGAGAATAAACGTGTTTTGAGTGTATTTACCTTTCACTTACTTTAGAGGTGTTTTGTTTTAGGGTTGGGTACAAGCACATATCAAAAGTACTGAGCAGGTCAGTAGTGAGGCACTCTGTAGGTATATAGGATTTAATTAATAACTGGAATGCTTATTTAGCAAATTATGTTAAATCCTATATAGGTGATTACGTCGTTCTTTTAACCCTTAAACACTACCATGGGTACAGGCGTACCCCACTCGCTTTTCAAATTGCAATATTTTCAAAAGTATTGCAAGTGCGATTTTGCTACTCAAGCTAATCCATATTAGATCATTACCGCGTAAGTAGGTCCGTCGAGCGCAGGATTCGCGCAAGTGCAATCGCTGGTGCAGGTGTTCCGGGGTACAGGTGAACCCCATGGTAGTAGTAACCAAAGTCTTATAACGATTGAGTGCTTTTGGATTTCAGTTATTTACTGCTAAATTTTAGTTTCATTATACATAAAACATTTTGTAACATATTGTACAATATCTGTACTATGTAAATGAAGACAGAAAAGATGTTTTAACGATTGTTAAAACATTATTCTAAACGAATTTCATACAAAATCGCTCACAAGCAATAATGACTTCTGGTGGAGCCAATTGGACCTTCAGAGATGAGAGATAGCAGCCTTCTTAGAGGATTTAGATGATAAGGAGCTGAGTACTTTGGACTTTGGACGATGAACCTGATAGCCTCATTGAGGACTTTTGCCTTATAGACAACTGAACTGAAGGCTCCCAAAACATCTGCTACTGGCACTGTGCATGAGGGTCTTGATGCTGATAAAGATGACCTTGAGTATGAAGTGTCAGAACAAGACTTAGGTAAGTGGCAGGGATCCCGTGAAGGTGGTGGATGGGTCGTTGGTTATGTATGGTAAAGGCAAGAATAACAAAATCAAATGGCCAGGGTTCTCACCTTCACCATAAAAAATCCTCTTTAGCATCTTCTTTACGCTGCTAAATATAGTGGGAGTGAACTCTTTGGGGTTTGTACACTATGTCTATAAGGCCAGAAAAAAAACCAATGCAAAGAAGATATCAAATTTAAAAAAAAATCCCTGATGACGCCTCAAATAAAGACAAATTTACATGACCATGATTGCCCCGGGATATCCGGGAATCCATTAATGGTATCCTAAAAATTGAAAAGGATATCACTAAGCCGGTTCAATATGACCCCCGAATCGGGCGCTGCTGCTTCTGCTCACGTGCTAAAGAGTGAAAATCAAGAAGTGTGTGTGCCTCCTGTCGGCGCCACATCTGTGCGGAACATATTATTAAAATATGCCAAATGTACCACGAAAAGTGAAGAAATAGTTCCGAAATTATAATTTTGGTTGGCTCTCTAAAGTACTGATTATAAGTAATTTAACGTTTTGATTTTATACTAAATGGTTTGATTTTTATTTCACAAAATGTACATGGGGTAGGTCTGTACCCCATGGTAGTAGTAGCGTGTACAAAGCTGAGGGTAGTGTTCTAGGGTTAAGAAAGATTTCCGTCATCCACAATCTTTTTGATTTTTATGTGACCGACTCTGATATAGTGAAACTTTAGTAATCCGTAATCCCGCATAAGTAATACAAAATCCAATCTTTCGTGTACAGATATTTAGAAAAATAAAAATCTTCCAAACACAAAGATTTTCTGAAAACAATGCCCCAGTTTTACGGCTGGTACATACGAGATATTTTATTAACAGGGCTACTAGAACATTCCATTGGCATATGTGGCACCTTGGTGATGTAAGTGAAGCCCAGGTCCGGTTGGTTTCTGCAAACCAACTTTTATTATTTATGCTCGTTCACACGCCTTTATGGGTCTCATCTTGGTACTCGATGACGTAGGGTTTCCTACGGCCGACTCGGTCTAATATATTTCGGTACAATGTTCGCAATAACGCTGGGATACATGGCTCCAAATTATAGCTTTAATTACGGAACAGATATGATTTAGTGCTGCTCGCGTCTGAGGAGCTTAGGTCTTGAGGCTATTGTGGTTAGGCAATCAATTCAGATAAGTTTATGAGCTGCTACGAATTAGCTACCTAGAGGCGAGTTGCTTCGTGATAAAATTTAATTAGTTTTTGAAGTAATGAGAGCTTGTTACAGTTCCTTTGCTCAACAGATTTGCTAAGTTGTGTCTTCGGGAAGAAAAGCTTTTCTTTGGCACGACCGGTAGTGCTTAAGGGAATATCAGTTGCCCTTGGCACTACTGGCATCGCTTGGTAGTGTCATTGGGATAATATATTTCCCCTATAGCACAACTGGTAGTGCCTAAGGAAACAGAAATTCCCCAAGACACAATTAGTTGTGCCAAGCAGTTGTGTCACGGGTAAGTCACGAGGTCTAATTGTTGAGACGAACTTTCTGTGTCTGAAGGAACAAGTCTCGCCAAAGCAACACTTTATTGCAAAAAAACAATATATTTAGTTATAGTATTTAGTTGCTCCTACGAACACTATCAATTGAAGCATGATGAGAGAAGCAATCGGGACCCGTTGATATTTGCCCCCTCACATGTCACCGGCAGTTCCCTCCATATCTCTAAATGGACATGTTTCCGTTGTACAGGGAAAATACTTTATGTGCCTCATATTGTGGCCGAAATGTTGTTTGATTTACTGATGTTCTGATATTCTTGAAACAATATACTATTATATGAACGTTGAGGAGGCCTCGGGTGACCAGAATGCTGGTATCTACTTCAGTCAAAACTTAGCTTTGCCATGCAGTGTGGCAGTCCTACCAGCATCCTGGCCTCATTACTCATCTCTTGTGGACTGTTAAATTTGCAAATAGTAGAAGATTTTTTGTTGTATTTTTATTTTATCATTGTTTTTCTCCTGATCCAATACCTGATGGGTGCGGGTTCGATTCCCACCAAGGATAAACATTTTGTGGTATAAACAAAATGTTTGTTCTGTGTCTGGGTGTACTGTATTTATTATAAGTTTGTATTTACAAAAAAAAAGTATTTAAATATTCTATCAGTTATCCGACTTCCATAATACAAGCTTTGCTTGATTTGGAGACAGATGGCTCTGCGTGTAATGTCAAAAAAAACTAGGATGCCGAAACAGCACAACCAAACCAAACAAATCGCAACCCTGTTTTTGTATAGCCGCGTCGGGTAGCACGCTCCCCCTTCCGTGTCCTGATATCAATTCATCCAGGCCCTGGCATAGATTAAGTAACAGTGAGTGCGACGGTGCCTTCGCAATCGTTGCTAATATTGGATCAAGCAAGATAATATTGCTTCCGGTCGGCGGACCGGAAGTTTGCAAAGGATTGATCGGTAATTGAAGATAGGGAGGGAATGAGGTACACGTCGGCGAGTAATGGTAGATATTTCCTGGTTGTTTGTTCTCTAACTTCACGATTTCTTTCACTGTTCGCTTCTGGGATAATGTATCAAAATATTATTTCTGAGCAGAGTTTCGTCGCAGAATGTCTCTTTCGTTAAATTTATCTTTGGCAAAATGTTAATGTATTAATAATGGGGATATTTTTAAGCTATTGCGTAGCTTCTATCGCGGGCCTTGAGCGTGGAGACCGAATCCAGAAATTCCGTAACGAAAATAACCTAACACCCCCACTTCCACCGGTGGTGATACTTTTTAGTTTTGCCATCTATCGATGAATAGCAGAACTTTTAATGACTTTTTTGAAATATCACGCTTGTCTCTTTAGTTCAGCAACTCGCCTCTAGGTGGCATTGGTTGTAATGCTATGCAATAGCTTTACCGCGGCAGTCCCCGAGTGCCTCACGTCTTTTTTTTCTTTAACGGTAGATTAACGCAATTAATTTCGCACTAAAATATTGTTACACTTCAATAAAACACAGTTAATTCCTAACTAGGATTCTTTGATCACATACTATGTACTTTGTCTATAGTTACATTCGATGCGAAAAATGATACGTTTCAGTTTTCAAAATCGTATCTTGAAATATAGTTTTATGACTTTTGCTTCTCACGCTGTATTCCGATATTGGCTGGAAGGAATGCAATAAATGTATTGCAAGGTTAGCACTCACTGCACAAAAGAGCAGTTTCCTATTTCGAGTTCTTCGATGCAAATATTGAGGATATTGGAACGCTACGAATGTTTTATTTGTATTATCGGCTGCAGACGAACCGTCGGCGAAGGAGCTAGAAAACAAGGTAATAGCTACAATGTTTTTAAAGACTACCCACTTTTACAACTTTATAGTTCATTTGTTGAAAACATTGCAATAGGTTTTTAATATTCACTTCAAGGAATTATTGTGAACCACATAGCACGTTGGACGTCATGAAACTAAGTTACAATTTTAAATATAGTACAGATTCTAAATTATAATACAATACATAATGAAACACTATAGAGCTACGAGCCGCGGTGGCACGATGCAGAAATGATCGATGAAGCTAACTTTAACAGCTGTCAAAAGTAGTGAAGGAGAAATCGATTCGCTCGCGGCTTCTGTGATTTCTGATGAGATCCTCACGAGTGCAGATACCGGTTATAAAGTGCGCCACACGGGACTTTCTAAAGATATACAATGACGTCTTTTTTAGTACAACGGTACTCGGCTGGCTAGCTACCACCCTCAAGTTGAAAATCTGCCGCTAAGCATCTAACGGTGTGTTCCGGCAGCCTCACTTGAGAGCCAGTTCCATTCCAGGCTAGGTGTGCTTTACCATCTTCGCCCACGCCTTCACTTAACATCAGGTGAGCTGTGGACAAACACCTGGCCTGTCAACCATAAAAAAAAAAAAAAAAAACGGTGTCGCATAACCCCATGTTTGTACACTTCGTTTTTTACATAAGGAATGGAAAATCCAAATGCCTAATGAAAGTGATTAAAATAATCTCGATAAAAAATAAAAAAAATATGTAAAAATAGAGAATGAATGCATAATGTTTTTCGTACATGATAAAAACAACAAATCCTAGCTAAAAACAAAAGGTTTGTGGCAAATAAAAATGAAAGCAAGTGGTCGGCAGTCGGCAGTAGCGGGCACACGTTTTAGTTGGAGCCCCAATCAGAATTCAGCCACATTGCATTAATGCCCGCCGCGCCGTGTCCGACCAACTGTAGCGTTCGTTCGCCGCGAGCGAGTGCACTCCGCCGAGTGCGCTGGCGTTCCATCTGCAGTAGGAATGCTGCTATACACTCGCTTCTGTCGCGCGATAATAATAATCATTTATTTCAGACCATGTACCTATTTATAACATTCTACATTAAATCCAAAGTAAAGTTACAAAAAAGTGTTTTTTACTTTGGATCCGTATCGATTGTCCTAAACACCTAAGGCAAGATTGTATTCGAATTTGGTGTCAATAATAATCACTATATAACATAAAATTACGGAGAGCCTTAAATATGGAGAGAAACCACATTTCATTCGTAGAAAAAAATTTAACTAAAAATGTTAGTCAAAAATATAAATATTGAAAAGATATTTGGTAGGAGATTTAACGTCAAATAATTTCATAATGCCATTTCACCTTTATGCATGCAGATTTCAAATTACCTTGACGCACTTTAATTGCTCTATTTCGAATTAACTGAACGGTCCCCCTTGCAAAACAAAACAATTTAAAGAAGACAGCGACACTATCAGCCGTCCACAGAGAAAATAAAAGGCGTCGCACAACAAAACAAACGTAGCATAATGACGTCGAGTGGCCTAGTTTTGCCGGATGCGGTCGGCCGGACGCGGCGCCGCTCGGCCGCGCATTCAGCCGGCCGTGTGTCCACGTCGCCCGTCCCAGCAGCCCGCGGTGCGTGTCCAATGCTCTGCTTGTTCGTGACAAAGCGCCTGACAGAAGGCTAGCTGTTCATTATAGCTCTGGCTCGCTGTTGCTCGGAGGTTTGTTTTCGTTTTGTATAACGACCTAGATTGTTTGCGAGCAATGTTTAATCTAATTTTTTTACCTATTTTTTTTAATTGGTTTGGATTATTTTAGGTACAAAAAAGGTAATGACTACTTTTGAGCTAAATATAAGTTGTTTTGAGACGGACGACAAACTTATGCTGTATAGTTAGCGCGGTCGGTTGAGTTGCCGGTAAAGGAAAACATCGTGAGGAAACCACAGCATGGTTGTAGGGTACTTTCTAGTACTCAGCTGGCTAGCTACCACCCTCAATGTCATCATTGTTGACATTCGATTTTTGATTTGTTTAAATAAGCTCGTTTTGTAATGTTAAGCGAACGAACAAATTTTAATAACCGTATAAAGTTCGCGTCGTATTGTTTCCTGGGTTTCTGTCAAGTTTGCCCCACCTTCACTAAAGTACGGACAAACAAGGAATAGGGTAAGCGGCGGCAAAACGCATTAAACCCAAAAGTAGTATTAAAAAGTTTTCTAACAATACTTCCGTATGTTTGTTCCAGTTTTTACCCCTCTTTCGTCATGTGAACTTCCGCATGAAAATTAGGCGAGACTTGCAAAAAGGTGATTTAAAAGTTACATCAGCGCAAACCAATAAACAAAATTACAATATGAACAAAGATATATATATAGGCTGTTTATTGTTTACGCCAAAGACAAATGTCTAGTAAACCAAAAGGGGTCAAAAATGGCCTGAACTGCTTCGAGAAAAGGATGGTACGGCCGTGCCGCTTTTTTGCTTGATTTACTGTAAAAAATATAAACTTAAAAAGTAGTGTAACAATTGGAGGCCTTATCGATCGATAGCGATCTATTCTAGGTGACCATAGGATTGAAAGGATTCAGAAATAAGTAGAAACTGAAGTGTTCCAAAAAGAAATGAATAAAATAAATAAATATTTCAGGACACACAGTCACACAGCGTCATATAACCCTAAAATAAGCAAAACTTGTACTACGGGAACTAGATAAATATAATACTTATTCTTATATATACCTACTTATTTTTTTGTAAATTTGTACTTATAGTACTAACAACCCCGTTGGATCATTGGTAGTATATCGGCGTGGGTTCGATTCTCGCTCAGGGCAAACATTTTGTGAATAAACAAATGTTTGTTCTGTGTCTGGGTGTTCTGTATGTTTCGTACAAATGTTTGTCTTGAGTGGGAATCGAACACACGCTCTACAGCTCTTGAAGCATATACACTTCCAAAATGAGCTAATAGAGTAGCTAAGGATGAAAAATAAGCAAAGGATTTCCTCAAGTTAACATACACACCCAAGTTAACATAAGACATACATCCTAATTAATCAATTAGAAATCTGGAAAACCAGGCCGAACAGTAACGGAGGTCGCAAACGTCCTTTTAGATGAAATAAATAAAACGAGAGTAACAGCGGCGATATTTCAAAGGCTCCAGTTCCAAACTCCTAAATACCATCAAACGTTCGCGAAAGGATAGCGCGATTCAAATCCTTACAATGCGCCATTGACTCGACTCGCCGAGTTGTTCGTGCGGTCTGCACAAAGAAATACAGACTTTATAACTTGAGCAGTAAGATCTAGCAGTTGGCGAGTGGAAACGGCCGAAGTTTGCAGAGACAAACAATGGCATTGGAAAGTTTCAGGGGCTTAGCGCGGCTGTCAAATGAAATTATTGTTTGGCGCGTACCTGCCGCCATGTTTAAACGCAGTCGTTAGTATCTGGCTGCTGTAGCTCATTTATTTAACATTTCAATTAATAATTTAAAACTGAGGTTGGGTCTTAACACTCAGCACTAATTACCGTTGTATTGATTTTTGTTTTGACGAGAGACAGACAGAGCCTTTGACGCAGCGATGCCCTGGACTTTGTTTTGTTACTCAAAGTTCTGTGTATAGCCACAATGGTCATGGGCATGCGTTATCTCTTACCATCAGGAGAGCATCTCGTTCGTCTCAATACTAATACATAAAAAAAACATTTTCTTTTTCAACACATTTGAACAAGTTACAATCAACATGAACTAGTTAGTAAAGGTGATAGTATTAAAAGTGAATGTTTGGACCTAAACTAAGCGCTTGTGTCTTGAGGACCAAGTCAGTTTTTAACGGAATATTTTTTGACGTATAAACAAAATTTTACAACGAATTTTACTTAGAGTAAACTCAATGATTAAGCTCAGCAATTGAGCACTTAGAATGTGGTAAAGTATAACTGCAGAGTACAAAAACTACTGATCACTAGACAAACTAAGGATAAGGCTTTCAGTCTTGTCATAACACAACGTAAGCACCCAGTCTCTGATGAGACGGATTCGGCGTTTCTTTTCAATCGGTGTTTAAATTACATTCATCTATTTCAAGATAAGATTGAATTCTACATGTATTCCGATGAGGAGTTTTAATTTGTTTGAAAATTGCGCCTTTTAATTTTGTGACATTCACACGCGGGTGAATGTGAATGTATTTGTCTCCGGCGCGACCTCGGCAGACAACAGCAGCTGTGGTCCACCGGCACCGGGAGCAGGCGGCGGCGGCGGCGCGGCGGCGGACCGTGTCGCCGGAGATGGCCCCGATCTGCGTTTGACAAACGACTACTTTGAATGTTGCCCGCCGCGCCGCAAGGGTTGACAAACGACAGTTTTCACTTTCAAGCTGGGTTTACTTGCTTATTTTCATTGTCGCAATGTGACGCATGATTTTTTTTAGTCAGATAATTGTAATGCATACTTGTAAGTATGAACCTACAAACCTAGGGACAAACTATAGTAAGATGTGGCCTCAAATATCTTTGTGTGGCGTTTTATACTTTCGTTTCAAAATTTTGTTTAAGCGAGTCGAAATATTGTAGTTTAAACCCCTTTTTTTTGTAGCTCGTTCCAATTGTTTTTAATGCCATCGAGAGGTTTTTACTCGAAATTATGGAGTACTGCTGCACCCTGCGGTGTTACCCGCTGCGTGTTTTCGGGATAAAAAGTTGCATATGTTTTAATCCAGGGTCTCGGCTACCTCCATACCAAATTTCATTCAAATCCGTTCAGTAGTTTTTGCGTGAAAGAGTAACAAACATCCATCCACATTTATAATATTAGTGGGATAACATACTTTACAAATTAGTTTCAGTCAAATATTTGTAAGCATCGCCCGGTCGCGGGATAGTGCGTGACGCCGATACACAATTGGGTATTTTACGATTCTGTTCTCGAAGGGTGTCCAATGAGACTACAATATTACCATCACCCAGGTTGTGGGAGCTGTCGAATTTACCTATAATTTATATCCAACGCTCAACAACCTAAAACATTCGTGTGACGTTATCATGACTTATTATTCTCTATGTGTATGATGTATACATTTTAATTTGTTGAATTCGTATTTTCTTTGGCATAAATAATAGGTACATTTGTTACGTCCCCATCGGTGGAGACGCTGTATCCACACAGCCTCCCTTCCCAGCGAGGATGTTTGTATTTTTTACAATCCTTCCTACGCTTCTTTTCCATCCTCATTATTTTCATCCGTGTTTGACCTCAGCCGGCGTCGAACCTCGCTAAGTATTCGACAGATCTATGAGCTCGTCTCTGTGACAGATCTGTGACAAAGACATTTGTCAGGATTGATCCGAGCTAAGCTTGTTTGTAACGACGATGTTTCAGGACGAGGTCAAAACTAAGCAGATTATGTGAACAAACTGTAAATCTTATAAGAACCCTTTTTTAACAACGCAAATGTTACCAACCTTAATAGCTGTGCCATCATTTCTGTCCATCCAAAGGTTGTGTGGAAGAAATCGCTCTAGAATATAAGGCCGTCGTTGTATCACCACATATTAGTCAATGTTGTTTTTGTGTTTCTCCCTAGGGCGGAAAAGTATTACTTTCAGCCCGCTCCTCAGGCGACTTCAGACCTTCAGACTTTCCGGATATGAGTAATGAAAAGTTACATTCTATTCTGTTACAAGGTTCATTATGCTAATAATACTTGTAGAAACGCTATAACTTGGATGACGTCACCCAACCTTCCACAAGTAATTTGCGAGTTTTGAAACTAGAACTAAAGAGTGCATTTCCTTTCACTCGAAAAGGTTTCTATATATAGCGCGGTGTACCGCTGAATTCGGCTCTCGGCTCTTTGACGCCCCACTAGCGCGACTAGCTTCTGCCATTCAGCATCCCACTGCCGGAATTAAACATTTTCTACGAGATGAGTTTCACTTTCTTTCAGAAAACGCGACGGTGGCTCCGCCACGTAACCCTGTCAGATGTTTGTAACTCTTTCCAGACTGCGGCGTTCATTCGTCTCCGTGAGCCTGAGAGACAATGGCATTAAAGCCGGCGTGAGCACAGCTGTTGCTTTAATCAACTTTCTTTACTTGATGCATTCCAAAGTTTGAAAGTAGGTTATTAAGTTTAATAGTCAAATATTTGGATGTCGGTGCATTGTCTGCTTTTTTTGTGGCCTCTCTGGCGGCAATGACCATTGACCACCTATAAGAAATTCCGTTCACCACTCATCCTATCCTACTTCCTACTATATTATACTATAAATACGAAAGTTTGTGAGTATGTTTGTTACTTCTTTCACGCAAAAACTACTAAACGGATTTGGATGAAATAAAATACTTAAAATTGTATACTCGTATAGAAACGTCTTATGAGACATTATTCAGGGATATTGAAAAAGGTGTTTTTTATGATAACCTAATAATAAAATAAGTGTCATAACTGTTGCTTATTTCGTATAATTTTCCTAACTATTATAAAGTTAAGACCTAACCTAATTATAAAGTTTTTTTAAAAATTATAAAGACAAAGTCGCGTGCGTCAGCTAGTACTTATTCAGCTATTAAATAGAAGTCGTGAACAATTGTGACATGGATGAATTCCATCTGTTCCCAGGTGAAAGCGGCGAGCGTCGAATCCGACACACATTCATCTCGCGGGCGAGACAAAGCCGCCGCCGTACGGGCTGTCTGCCGGGAACCCTGGCCCGCAGTTTGATAAATGCCTCCCTTTGTCCCGCCCTGGCTAACTGAGCGAATCATCCGCTTCACTTAAACTGTAGTAGTGGTATCCAGAGATACTTCTAGCACTGTCATGCTGTAATCGAGTGCGTATCTGTTTTATTCTAAACGACTTCAAAAAAAGGAGGAGGTTCTCAATCCGTCATACTAACCGCATACAAGATTCTAAAGAAACTGTTAAACTTTTGAATTCGGTCACCATACTGATTGACTTTCATTAACAGCTCCCGACTTGTCGGAGCGGCCACCGGCTGCGCCCGGATTATACCGAGCCGGGCTGTAATTGGCTTCTTATTAAACTCCCTGCCTTTTCAACATTAAAATTCATCGAGTAAATAACGAGGAAAGTTGGGATAAGTTGGTAAGTTATATTAAGTTGGTGTAGTGCCCAAGTTTAAGGCCGTGGATTAAAGAGTTGCGACAGAAATATGGTCGAGGGGAGCGAGGGGTTGCCCGTAGTCAAATTAACTATGCTTGCTTCATAACGTTCAACTACTTGACTTCACTTTCATTATATGAACTACCAGACTCGGACTGCGCTGCCCGAGGGGGAGTTTCCCAGTAGATATAAACTGACAATGTTTAAAATTTCAATGATTCAGTTTTTTACGTATTTAATGTTTTTAACAATTATATAAATAATCATTTCGGTGTCCGCTCCTATACAATTAAACAAAAAATAACTTTCACTTGGTGGTAGATTACTTTAGCTACTTTTTAGTTACTTTTTTACTTTAGGAGTTCGTCTAGGTAGTCATCGAAGCACTAGATATTCTGCCGCCAAGTGGTAGTGTATAAACATTACTGTGTTCCGGTTTGATAGGTACCGCAGCTAGTGAAATTACTGGGCTATTGAGACTAACCATCGAAAGTCTCCAAGTATTGAGCGCCAAAGCAGCGATGCCCTGGACTTCGTTTTGCTACTCAAACTTATGCATATAGTTACAATGATCGTGGACAAGCGCCATCTCTCACCATCAGGAGACAGTCTTGTTCGTCTCATTACTCATATTTAAAATAAAAACTATGATAAGTAGATCAAATTTTGGCCAAGTTGTTGAGTAGTATAATTTTTGAAGTGAAAACTTCTTTGCCGCGTTGAAAGATTTTCGATAGGGCTAAAACTTACGAGTTCGTGTCACCGACATGCTACTGTGACGTGTTTTTTCGCTTTTGTCAGCAGTCCTTATGATTGGCTATATTTTTAAATTCAGATCTGTGGGACCTCCAGACCCGTTAAGTTCTGTAAGACAGTAAATCGCTGATACAATACGTATATCATGATATCTTTATTTTTCCCTTCAACTTTGTCAACTCGGAAAAGGCGCGCCCCCGCCTCGCCTACCACCGTCAACCTTTAGTATTATTTGTGCGTACATTATATTAATTCTTGTGCTACAAATAAATAAAATAAGGTCTAGCTTAGCTTATTGTTGGTGTTTGAACCCCAGCCCTTCGGCGTGAACCGGCCGCGTTAACCACTGAACTATCATCGCTACAATTACTACAACTTATACTACTACGTTTTATTACTATGAAAGTTCTCCTTTAACTTTATTTCGTTTTGATTTAGTTTTACGTTTTAGCTATTCAAATATACCTCCATTACCCACTTTTAATCTTTACGAATAAAGTAGCACTCTGATACAGTTTAATAGCCGCCAGCCTTTCAGGGCCCGGGAGGAGTAGCAAGGGGACTTATCTGAGTCGTAACTCAGAAAAAAATTACGAAACATTTCAGGAGCAAATTTCAGTAAAATGCTGAAGGATTAAACTGATGACTGGCACTTTAAAGCGCGGAGATAAACGCTCCGCGATGACGGAAATAAATTATCTGGGCGTATATGGAGGTTTTTGGAGCAAGATCACACGACTATAAAACGTGATCTGCGAAGATATGTATGCCATATTGTTTTATTTCAGTGCCTGCCACAAGGAAAATTAGCGTCTCAAACCTCCAAATGCATCGCTTTGTTACCTACAAAATACCAAGAATATAATAAATCATAAAAATTACTGTTTCTGTTTTTTTTTTTTTATTTTTACTTGTACCTTATGAAATTAAGTGGCCCTTTAAAATAAAGTGGCTTAGTAATACTTTGTCTTTCAACTTGAATTACATCCACTTTTGTTGAGTGTTCTATGCCAAAATGTATCCGTTGACGCCCTTTTCATTTCGGTAGTTTCAAGCTTATTGTTGGGGTTTCGAGGTAAAAAGCAGCCTATATCCTAATCCAGGGTCTCAGCTACCTAACATCCATCTACAGCTAACAAACATCCATCCATCCATCCAAACTTTCACATTCATAACATTAGCGGGGTGTATGGTAGTGTACTTATCTCCATCGGTTTCCCAATAAATAAATTATTAGGTTTTATTGTGAAGTCTGGCACACATTACACACGTCGGCGGGTTCTCATTTCCGGAGGATTTCTGAATTCATAACATCGTGAGAGAGAGGCGCACATTAATCTAACCTACGCGAGGGTTATCTAGATCCGTCTTTGGAGCTTACATTCATTGTAACCTGGTGCTAGCTGCCTGCCACCGACGTGACCTGACTGCGTCTCATAGCACGATGTCATTATAAACGGATCAGTGTTTTTATTCAAGTAGAAAAATCGGCCGACAAGCATCTAACGGTATGTTCTGGCAGCCTCACTTGAGAGCCGGCTTCATTCCAGCCTAGGTGTGTCATCGACCACACCTTCACTTAATATCAGGTGGGCTAACAGGCTAAGTGTTTGACCCCAGTCAAACACTTAGCCTGTAAACCATAAATAAATAACGTGATAGCTCGTAGGGTTTTTGAATTTTACAAAATGGCTGTATTTTATCTTTTAAACTACGCAACGGATTTAATGCGGTTTCCATTAATAGAGAGAAGGATTCAAGAGGATAGTTTATATGTATAATACATGCATATGCACCACATCTACATTGCACCGGTGCGAAGCCAGGGCGGGTCGCTTAGTAAAACAATAATTTGACATTTGTTCAGTAACTACTTTTTCTAGTCGGCTTTTTAAAAGATATAATTAATTACATGGCGTACATTTGAGTTTTAAATATTCTGTGAACTATGCAAAAACAAATCTCAGAAAATGTCTTTTGAAAATTTTATTGCACTAGCTCGTGGTTTCGGGATAAAAAGTAGCACAATATATGTGATAATCCGTGGTATACACTAGCTTCTCTAGCTGAATTTCAACCAAATCAGAGTTACAGCTTAAATGAGTAACAAACATACAGACACACATTAACATCTTGTTCAACAACAAAGTTGTAACAAGTTTGCAATATTCATGAAATAGTCGAATGTTATCGAGGTAGCGTCACCGCCTGATATCACGTGGCGCCATTCATATCTGGCTGAGGGCGGGCGGAGGGCGGCAAGTCAAGGGCGGCCTCTACACTCATACAACATGTATGAGAGTTGCCGACGCCGACGCTCGTGTCGGAGCCAATATCGCAGCGACACCTCGAGCGGATGCACAGGTGACTCGAGCGTGACGATATCTTCCATGTCTTTATTTTATTACTTATAGGCTTGCGTTTGACCGCCAACTTGCCTGATGTAAAGCGAAGATGCGGCCTACGGTGGAGCGCGCTCGCCTAGAAGAAACCGATTCACTCGCGACTTGAAGACACCCAGGTTGTATCTATCAGGGAACACCCACTCGGGCAGCAAAATACATTGTTTAGCGGTTCGTACTATGAAGGTAGACTCGAACCGTTTAGTTCGAGTCTTTGGAATATCGAGCATGAAGCGGTGTCGCTTCTTGGAGCTCTTGGCTGTCCGATAGTGGGCAGGGGGGAGTTAGGTCATGTAGATCTGAAGCGCACTCACCAAAGTGTATCCGGTAGAAAACTGACAGACAAGCCACTTTGTTATCTTATCTTATCTTATTTGTAGACCACGCATAGATATCGTCGAAAATATTTGTCTTCGTCTTTGTCTGGTAACGCAACGTGGATGTTACGTACGTACGATTATTACGTCTTCACGCTGAAACGACTCAACGTCTCTTAAGCCCTGGTTTATACATTTATTCTTATTTTACTTTTCTCTGGGGTATCGTATTCGGAACAAAGTAACTCGCAATAAACTATCAGATATGACTAAAATTTAAATTCAATTTATACAAACAAATTGTTTACTCAATTCTTTATTGTAATATGTCCCTAACAAAGGACTTACAAATATAACAAAACTTGTCAAAAATAATAAGAATCTTTCTCAACATTAATAGAACATAAATAATGAGCTTAAAGCACTAATAAGGCGTGCCACAGACGGGGCGGGCGCGTGCGGCGCGGTCGCGCCCGGCGCGGCGGGTCCGGCGGCGGGCCCGCCGACCCACATTAATAATGAGAAAGGTTTGCTTAACCACGTTTCACTTACAGCTACTCTATTTTAGGATGATTGAAAGCGCATTATTTAACGCGGGGCCTAACGAGACCTTTGGTAAGGTTGTATTCTTATCTTCTCTGCGCCTTTACGGTAACTAAACACATATTCTGTTTTTTTATTTATTTAAAAAGTCCGTTAAACATACGAACTGTGGGCATTGTAAAATTTATTGTTATTGTTATTGTAAAAATGTGTAAATAGAAGCCAGAATACACAATATTAACAATGTATTTTAACAAATAACTATTAATTGTTCACATGAATATTAGACAACAGAAATTAAAAAAAACTACATTTAAATGTAGTGCAACAATCGGAGGCTTTATCGTGTAGAGTGATATGTTTTTAGATAATTGATTGATTCACGCGTTACTTTGCGGAAGTTCATTTTGAATGTTCAAGGTATATATCTAGTTTGATACGTTTTATTTTACTTCTTTTAATTATCATTTATTTTAATTGTACTTACGAATGTTTTAAACTTTTTCACTTTATTACTTAAATCAAAATAATTGATCGATATCTAATAGTAAATCAAAGAAAAATACTTAGAGAAAAAATCCCTTCAAAATAATTATGTTAAGACGTTTCAGCTACAGTAATATACATAGACCTGAGTACATTAACCTCGTTTAAGAAACATCTGTTTCTGTCGCTAAAAATTAAATATGTAAGCGAGCGCGCACATTCCGCCCGCGCTCGAACATCCCCCAACCTGCTAACAAAACGTTCATATTCATAAATTGCGAAAACATTACACAATTTCATTATGTCTTATAAATATTAATGCCTATAACACTGTCATCGGAATATTTATCATATCTCCGTAAACTGTCTTCCTACGATAAATTAACATATCAGCGTAAAATACACTCCGACTGCCACATGATAGAGCTTACATTTGTTTGCAAGATGGGATCATTTACATAAGGAATGTAAAATGTAGAATTCATTGCTTTTAGCTCCGAGCGTATGTGAAATATTAGGTATTCGGTTTCGTGTAATTTTATTCTCTGCCTTGAGAGACGCTTCCTTAATTATGTGGGATCGCGTGGATTTCGCGCGGGAGAATTGAATTTCCGACGCGAGTGTCACGTCGGCGCCGCGCGCCGTCTGTGGCGGCCCTAACACGCACTTGCAAATAATAAACATTTACGTTTTGCGTTTTATAGTTATCACAATAATTCGTCGCTCGTTACAGACGTAATGTACGTAAAGTTTATGTCGTCCTCGGGTTTCTCTTCCATTACTTACCCGCGCCGAGGTTTACTCGCACTGAGACATTTCTCGGGGTTGAGTTTATTGATTACCTGAAACAAAAAATGATGAATATTAAAATTATATTTGGGTACAACTTTCTATAGTAAGAATCAAACCTGTCAACGTTACCCTAAATTATCTAAATTAACCTGAACTAGAAAATATCACGCAAATCGCAAATCAAATCAACGATAAGCAGGTTACCGTCGAACAAAGGTGTATTCAAATGTATTTTCCTTCAGTGACTATTAAGTCCTTCGCTTCGCTCGACGCGCTCTAAACAAATAAATTAAAATAAAAGTTTAACCATACACAAAACATGACAAAACAAATAATCTAGTTCCCGTTAAATATAGGAGCTGGCGTTTCTTTGAATGCGGTATAAATCCAAAACTTTCGCGTGTTTCAGTTTGTTGAGAAACGAAAAGGGAAACCATTCATTGCCGCGCCCAAACACCTTTCTATTGAAAAAGTTTGCTCACTTTTACACTGCTCAGCTACTTTGGAAGCAGATCTTCGGAAAGTTGTGTATCGAGTTTAAAGGGCAAAGGGCGGGAATGTACTCCGGAATAATTGAATTGGAAATATGCGAGATTTATTCACGAGAACGATTTTTCGGGATATTTATCAAACAAACTTTTGTATCTGCACATCACTGCTGGCGACAAAAACATGCGTACATTTGACGATTAATTATTTCTTAGTTACAAATATTTAGGTACCATAATTAATTGAAAATAAGAGATACTTGTATCATTACATTTTATTTAAATGGTTTAAAAGTATTATTACAGAACAAAGCTTACTTAGTGACGACTATTGTTGTATTTGATGTTATTTAACCAAAACTAGTACCTATAAATTTACTATACAATACCGACTTTCTGCTTCGAGAGCTAAAAGGCGAGGGTTCGATTCCTACTCATGACAAACATATTTGTAACCAACATAAATGTTTGTTCTGTGTCTGGGTGTTTTGTATAAAAAAACCGGTCAAGTGCGAGTCGGACTCGCGCACGAAGGGTGCCGTACCATTATCCATAAAAAAAGCAAAACAATCGTTTGCTGAATGAAAGCCCTTCTTAAATATTTATTTTCTGTTTTTTAGTATTTGTCGTCTCTATAACAGAAATATATCATCTGTGAAAATTTTAACTGTCACATGTCACTGTTTCATGCCAGCCAGTACAGTACAGCCTGGTGACAGACGGACGGACAGCGAAGTCTTAGTAATAGGGTCCCGTTTTACCCTTTGGGTACGGAACCCTAAAAAGTATTTAAGAATTCTATCAGTTATCTGATTACTATTCTTCAGTTTGAGGCTGGCGTTGTGAGAAATATCCTCCACAACGCAAATAAAAAATTACAATAAGATGTAACATATGTTTTTAACTATGAATTATCCGTAATCTTGTACTATAATTAATTTAACCGACATACGAGTGTTATTCACACAAACGCCATTACTGTTTAAGTATTCTAGACATGTTTGCTAACACTTTAGAAAGGAGCCGTCTCTCACGAAACCTTCCACAATAATAACAGTCGTAATGGCGCTCGGCGCTGGCTCCATGAACTCTCCTCACGAGCTGTTCGTTATTCCATCTAATAGCGGCAAACTTAATTTCCTCCTTCAAGTACTGACATATTGACACACGTCCCGGCGATTTGACATCTCCGATTGCTACGTGACGTCATCACACGGAATACACCGCCCGGAGAGCCCTTGAATTGGACGACAATAAATGGGACGGGATTTTAACTTTTTAAGATACACGGCGAGTCAGCTTCGACAAATAGTTTACAGTTACGTCGTGGAAAAATCTAAAAATATTTTGTTGGTATCTCCGGATTGACGTATTTGGCTTAAACATAAAAAAAGTCCTCATTTAAAAATAACTCGCCTGTGTGACCCACTCGTGGACATAATCTGTCCAATTTATAATATTAATACGAGCACAAAGGGCAATGACGTCAGCCTGATACGTACAACGGAACGTGATTGCCGTAATAATGCGTTCCTTTACACGCATATTGTCGCTCCGAATTTACGATACAGATAATGCAGAGATGTATGGGGAATAAAAATGATTTGTTGCTTCTGTGTAGCGATAATACTAACGCTCTTACTTGCAAATCATTTAACTAGCGGGTAGATAGCAATTTATTAATGGAGAAGAATATTACTGGATCGAGTTCAGAAAACCAGTTTTTATACATTGAAATTAATTATTGCGTACAGTAATAAAGACTTTACACATTTAATATATATTGAGTGCTTGCTTGATTTAATCTATTTCCAAAAATATTTGCTTTAAATAATATATGAATTTTATCAGTTTATACCAGTAGCTTATATTTTTCATTTCAAATAATTTACAAAAATCATATTAGAATATACTTTCCTCATGAATATACCCAACCAGTACATCTTTAAATTTTCGTAGAGCTGTCCAACCATATTTCATAGAGCACTTAACGGTCTGTCTTTTTCTCGTCCTTGTGTAATTCTGCAGCATCAAATATAAAACGGAGTAATTTCTCTGGGAAGAAGAGACGCACGCATTTAAGCCCTCGACGTTTAACAGTCGTGTATATGTCACGGGAGGCCGAAGTAATTCGCGCTTGTCACGTGACGTCACGCATCCGTCTCCCGACACCCTCGTCACCGACCCGAGCCACGGACACCTTAAGTAAATGCCCGCAGTGGATACATCGCTTCCGTCGCCGTGCTCCCACACATTAGGCAGTACGGTCGAAATTATCAACTGTGTTTCGTTGAGTACTGAAATCTGTGGGATTATTTTACAACTTGTAACATTGCTATATGTCACCTGTCACTCCTATTTACATGAGCATAACATTGACGGGTTTATATACCTGGCGACAAAATATATAGAAGATGTGACAGAAGTTTCGATCTTGTTGAGAGACCATCTGGTTTTCAATCTACAGACCCTGGGTTCAAATCACACGGCACGCACCTATCTTCACTAAGTCATGTTCTTATTGCTGATGACTTCAAACAGTGAAGGAAATATCGTACCTATGTAAAAAAAAGTATTCACAAAGATGTGTGATTTGTGACGGCTGCTAACCCGCACTAGGCCAGCGTTACCAGTACCACTTTGTAGTGGGACGGTTTATGAAAAAACAGGACTAGGTTTAGAGAAATCAACCACCGATGTACAGAAAATTCAACAAGACGCGAACAAGAGGGAGGGTTCAGGCTGGCTGGCTTCGGGTCGCCACGTCGCGTCACTCTACTCGTAGCTGGGAAAAGTATACAAAAGTTAATTGCAATCAGTTTTATTTTTTTAGGATCAATCCGGATAAAGGTTCGTATTGCAATTTGCATACACAAATTAATTTAAAATCGAAAACCAATCGTGCCTTGCGTAGCAATTAGCGAGGGCCCGGTCAATCTCTGCTCATTCGGGTAAAGGTAAAGCACACTGTGCGACCTCCTTCCAGTGAATGGAATGCCAATACGCTTAAGGCAAATACAAGCAGAAAATACAATTAATTAGTGTACTGCTACTAAATATGTGTTCATTTCCGCTATATTTTTATAATTAGTACATTTCACACGTTCTCACCTAGTCCCAAACTAAGCAAAGCTTGTACTATGGGAACCAGACAACTGATAGAACACAATTTTTTTTTTAAATTGATACTTATAATACTTGCAAACACACAGACATAGAACAAACATTTGTCTTTGCGTACATGTTTGTTCTGTGAATAAACCCACACCCTACAGCTCTTGAAGCAGATATTCTACCAACTGAGCTGACAGGACAGCTTTAAAATCGTGTAAGTTTAAAAATTACAATTTAGTACAGTTAACAGCTATAATTTAAAATTTAATTTTGCGTTGTTAATCGTCTATGCTAGCTTCCAGATAATATTTGCAGTGCGGCGCGCGCTTGCTGCATGCACTCGAGCGCCGACAAGTCGCCTCGCCGCCGCCTGGCGAGTGTGCCACCACCTTTACACTCGATTAGTCCGGATAAGCTCACCCGGATTCCATTCCAACTTTTATATCCGGTTTCCGGATATGGCCGGAAGCTCGCGAAACGTTCATTTGTTTTACAAATTAACGGCGCCTGATGTTTTAATTGCTTATATTACTTTTATAACGCTCTCGGGGGCTGCCGCGCCGCTCCTCAATAATTCACAAATATTTCGCGTAAAACTGCCGTTAATTGTTCACTGCGATGATTTTATTACTCGATGATCTATGGTTATTACACACCAAATATTTGTACTTCTTTTTTGTTATGGTCGACAAGCTAGGTTTTTACCACAGCTCACCAGAGAGCTTAGACTAGGTGGCATACGACATATTCGATAACGCTAATAGAAACGCTTGAAATAGAAATGATAACGCTTTTCCTTAGCAGGAAGTCATATAGGTAGGTGACACCTATGGAATGGAATTGGCTCTCAGTGAGGCAGCCGGAACACACAGTTACGTACTTGACGGCAAGCTTTCAACTTGAGGGTGGTAGCTATCCAGCCGAGTACTAAAAAGTACCCTAGTGTGACTATGGTTTCCTCACGATGTTTTCCTTCAACGACAGTTCAAGTTCATTGTTGCCTTTCGGCGTGTGAACCGCCCCCGCTACCCACTGAGCTATCATCGCTATAATAAGTTACGCTTCACTTTACTTATAAACATTGCCTAATAACATTCCACGTCGACGAAAACTAGACAGAGCATTTTAAGCATAGCTTTAAGTAATGCCTGTAAATAAGGCCAACAAACTTTGCTACGAAATCAGCTACGTTGCTACGTGATCGTAGCTTTATTGTTAACTTGTAGCTAAATGCTACGAACTTCGTAGATTTAATCTATTTAATTTATGACCTGATTTCGAAGCTCATGGATGGGCGCCATTTCTCGACAGCTAGAGTGGTTATAGTATAGGTATCTTCGCACACTAAAAATATCGATTAAAGATCACATCAAGAACTATTCTTCTTCTCTTCAGTTCTTTTTCCAGCTTTTATTGCCAGCAGTATATTGTTATCAAACTTCGTGAACACCGGGCTCATTCCCCGGCTGCCTAGCTTCTCACCAATCATGAGGAATGATAGAATATCTATCAGCAGGCTGTGCTCACTACTCGCTCGTGTAGCAGTGGTGTGTGATTTCCCCCGGGGCGCGCAGTTCGCCGGATAATAGGGATTTACGAGCGGAGCCGATGCCGCGTCACTTACGCGCGGTTTGAGGGCCGACAGAGGCGGCTTGCCGAGAAGCAAGCTGAGGAATGTCTCTGTTAGCGATATCCGAGTTTAGACAAGCTGAAGCCAAGTTGTAGTTTGTCATCGGTCAGAGGGTTAAGTAATCTAGATAGATAGATCATCATCATCATCATCCACAGCCTTTTTTATCCCACTGCTCGGTATAGGCCTCTCTCTTTTCATGCCATTTGCCTCGGTCCTGTGCCAATCTGGTCCAGGTTCGACCCGCGACGGCGACAATATCGTCGACCCATCTTGCGGTTGGACGACCGACGTTCCGATAGATAGATAGAGATTGTATATTTTTATTTTATTTAAGAGTTTTGAGATAAACGAGGCGCTCTCCCAATGGTAAGTGATAACGCCCGTCCATGACCATTGTAGCGATACACAGAACTTTGAGTAGCAAAACAAAGTCCAGGGCAAACAAAAAAAGGTTATTGTTAGGATCAGATAAAATAAGTTACTGGTAAAAGCAAAGGATCCGCTGTTTTAACTATTTGTGGTTACTCTCATCTTACTACTGAAACAATCCGCCCACCGCACCGGCCCGATCGACAACAAACCAGCTCGCTGACAATACCACAGATTATACAGTACAATGCATAGATAGAGTATGATGATGCTCTACATCTTCCGCACGGCTAGTCGAGGATGCTCACTCAATGCGCTCGGACAATGGGCAGTAATCTAACAGAGTGCCCTGTCATAGTGTATTGTCATTATCGCAGCCGGCGATGGAAGGAGAACGGACCCGCTGGACCGAGCACCTACCGTAGTAACGATGACAGACCAACAATAACATACGAAAAAGTTAACAACCTAAAACTACGGAAAAATAACAATAACTAAAGGACACCAAATACACACATACATCCTGGCGCCAAAAATCCGCCATTTCGATTTAGTAAAATACACTCTCACAATTTTATATACATATACTAGCTGCGTCCCGCGATATTATTTGTTATATTTTTTCGGAATAAAAAGTAGCCCAAGTGTTAATCCAGGATGTCAACTACCTCCATTTCAAATTTCATCAACATTAATCCAGCCGTTTGAGCATGAAGAAAAAACAAACATACGAACACACTGAAACTTTCGCCTTTAAACTTAATAATATTAGTGTGATGTCCACACGAGCAATGCCGCAGGCAAAAGCTAACATTTATGTAAGCAACAATTAAATACATCAACAAAAAAATCTTTTATTTCAGCGTAGAAAGCTAAAGGAAAACTATCTTCAGAACTGCGTGTATTTTTTTGTTGCGACCTTTAATGAAATTTTATTTCTTTGTATTTCGTGCGGACAGTTTACTGAAACTTTCTTTTCTACATAATATAGTGAAGCAGGAAGTTTTTACTCGGGCTCGGCTCTCGCAGCCGGGAACAGGGAAGTAGAACCGCTTACACAGAGTAGGAAAAGTTGCTTCGCTCCGCTTGGATATTGTTGCGGAAACGCGTTAAGTTCCAAGTTTATTGTAACAATCTGTACTTCGCTCGTTCTCTGGGGTTGATACAACTTGACACTACTACTGTCCCGCTAACTGTGCCCCGCCACGGATGTTAGCTTATCACGGGGCGGTGATCGCTTTTGAAGACGTATTTAAATATTTTGTAAAGTAACTATGTTGTCGCACTTGTATTTGCCGCCTTGCCGAACGCAAAACAATCAAACTCTATACCGGAAACTACGTGCCAGCTGTTGATGGCTATCACCGTAACGGAAACCGAGGCGCTTTCGCTTCTCTTCGTTCGTGACGGTCCGACCGCTTGCAGTCACTTGGCTCCTAGTCGTCTTCGAGAACACACCTGCCTGAGCTTGACCGTCTGGTGTTATTAAATGTGAAATATATATATATATAGGTGTAATATTGTGCCCCAATGTGTGTCTGTCTATATAAACAGTGTCTTGCATCTAGCAATGAATGTATATACAGTTGACTCTAACCTGTCTCTTTTAACTATTGCAAAATATCATAGCGATGATAGCTCAGCGGGTAGTGCGGTTGGTTCACACACAAAACAACCCACGAAGGGCGTGGGTTCAAACCCCGACATAGCGATTGTGCTGCGGTTAAGCAAAACATCGTGAACCTTAGCATAGTACTCTCTAGCACTCGGCTGGCTAGCAATAACCCTCAAGTTCAAAATCTGCCGCCAAGAACCTAACGGTGTGTTCTAGCAGCCTCACTCGAGAACCAGTTCCAGTCCACGCTAGCTGTTTACTATTTTCGACCACACCGTCACTTACCATCAGGTTAAATACCTAGCCTGTGAAACATTATAAATGGCATACATCCCATAACATATCATGTAATTGGTTTTACGTAAAAAACAAATAAATATTTCAAGTAAATAATAATAAAAATACATATAGTAATATAGTAACTAAACAAACATATTACTAAGTAACTAAATTTTAAAATTACTTATATGTATATGTATACAAATATATACTACACATTTACTCTACACTAGCGGACGCCTCACGATCTCACCCGCGTAGTTCCCGTTCCTGTGGGTATACAGGGATAAAAAGTAACCTATGTCACCCGGGGATAGTGTAGCTTCCCAACGGTAAAAGAATTTTTGAAATCGGTCCAGTAGTTTCGAAGTCTTTTCAATGCAAACAATCAAATCTTTCCGCTTCATAATAGTATAGAAGTTAGATAGATAGATAAAAAAAATGTTTAAATCTTTAGAGTGAAAAACTTTAGGAACCTTCAAAGTGGTGGTCGTTCTGGTGGTCAAACCTATTGGTCTTAAAAAAAAAGGTTGAAACAAAAGTGCAACCGAAGCGGTAATACAGTTTCCTTTCGTCTCAAAAGATTAAAATGTACGTAATACGTAAATTACGTAATTACACTTCGTACACTCGTACCGCCACAGCTAATTAGAGATACTGTATAAAGGCGACGCTGCACTGCGCGGCCGCGCACACGCCACGCGATGCTATAACAAGCGGCAAAGCCCTCGTGACATGTTGTAGGGTTCACAAAGCGCGTGAGAAACAAGCGGATTTGTACGCTAATCTTTATCTCTGAAGGATCTAATTGCTATGTCGCTTCGCTACTCGTGGCATGTGGTTCGTATAGAAACCTACTTGTGAACATGCATATTTTATTTTAAAAATGGATGTAATTGTATAATTTTCATTTGGTGGTAGATTTTCTTAGTAGGAGGTCGTTTAGGTAGGTATTAACGCAGTACCAGTTATTCTGCCGCCAAGCAGTAGTGTGTAAACATTACTGTGATTCAGGTTGATGAGTACTGCAGCTAGAGAAATTAAAGGGATACAGGATTACAGACTAATCATCGCAAGTCTCAAAGTAATGGCGCGCCAAATCAGCGATGCCCTAAACTTTGTTTTGTTACTCAAAATTCTGTGTTTCGCTGCAATAATCATGGACGTTATCTTTTACCATCAGGAGAGCGTTTTATTACATTTTACAGTAAGAAAATGTACTATAAGTTTTCCAAAATTAGTTTAGAAATAACAAAATTAAAACTTTAAAAAAAGTTGAATTCCAAAACACTATTTGTTCATAAACTAAAGAATTACGGAAAAGAAAAAATATTATCGTAAACAAAAGAAAACATATATTGCCGCATGTAACCCAGTTTTGTGACAAATATAGTCGGAAACCTCGTGACAAATATTGTCACGAAGCTCCCAATTAGCGTATTTCAGAAGCTACGTAAAATTAAGTCATATAAATTTAAATTTCGAGCAAAATATCTGAGTCTGGTTCGAGTCCGCATTCAAATCGAATACCGCGCTTCGGTGAGCCGCGAACCGGTTGTCATGGTAACGGGCTGCCCGCTTCCAATCACTGCCGCGGGCGCGCGAGCGCGGCCACGCGGAGCGCTGCGTCGCATCGCCGTGAGTGTGGTGATGCCTTAACCGTCCTGTTGTGTGATGAACGTTGATGCTTGTTGCATTTGAGTGTTCTAAATGTATAAATATTTATATATTTTATATTGACAAATCATTAATTCATTATTCATTCAGTAATTCCAACAGCGTTCCCAGCATCGGACCACAATTCCGAACATGACGTTCAAAGCAAATTGGTTACCTCCACTGAAATTCGAATACGCGTGTTGCGTTGATATTAAATTTAATACATACGCGCATTAATCGCGCACCGGTACGTACTCGGCGCCTCGGGCACGTTCGGTACACAGAACGGCCGCGAGTAAACACAGAATATTAAAAAAAATGTATTTGGAATAGTTTACACAGTGCTACGCATACGATTTTAGCGATAAGACCACAAGTTGTGGCTCTTACTCAATAAATATCTTAGAACATTACACGCAGCGCCATCTGAAGCCAAACTAAGCAAAGCGTACCATGGAAGTCAGATAACTGATAGAATACTTAGTGTTTTTTTGTAAATACATACTTATAACACACAGAACAAACATTTGTTCATATCACAAAATGCTTGTCCTGGGTGAGAATCGAACCCACGCCCTTCAGCTCTTGGAGCAGACATACTACTATTGAACCAACAGGGCTGTCGACTGCTCAAGAACTCGCTAGATTCTCTTGTTTCTTGTTTAATATACAGGTATATCTATTTCACGGATAACAAAACAATGTGTATGTGTGTGTGTATGTGTGTGAGTATGCGTGTGTATGTGAAGGTGATATAAACATATGCCCTCTTATTGTAAAAATAAAATAACTGTACATAATTACGTGAGACAATAAAGCAAAAAAAAATGAAAATACGTTTTATATACATGGCCTGACCCTCATCAAAATCGATTCATAATTGACGGAATTATCGCGTAACAAACATTTAAAAAAATACAGTCGAATTGAGAACCTCCTCCTTTTTTTGAGTCGGTCAAAAATGCCACTGGACACCTTTCCTATACAGAACCCAAACATATCAATTTCCTACAGATAACATTAGTGTGATTAAAAGGGTTTCCACCCGTCGCTCTGCGCAGGTGTTCTTTCCTAGAGCACTTTATTCTAGAATCCTTCTTTGTACAGCGGCCCATCAGGCGTAAGTGGCTAAAGTAGTTTGTGATGGAAGGGCGGCCCAACTACCCCAGTAAATACTACAGCATCCGTATCAGGGAGATGAGATATTCTTTCAGAATTGTGTATTGGCACATAGACGGACTAGAAAAATATCTAGTAGAAAAAACTAGTAGTATTTTGGCAGATAATATTCTTCCTACAAACTGTAGGGACTCGCACATCGTTATATGACTGTTTTCTTCAGCCATTCGTTTCTCCAAATACATAACATCCATTAATATTTAAAAGTAACATTAAAAATCATGCATTATCATGAGATGTCAATAGTGCATTATTTTAATGGATCTATCTCTATTAGAATGTATGTTAACCTTTTTTTATGGTTGACAGTCTGGCTGTTTGACCTTAGATTATCTGATGTTAAGAGACGGTGTGTTCGAAGATGGTAAACATACCTAGCTTGGAATGGAACTGGATCTCAAGTGAGGCTCATGCTATGGTTTCCTCACGATGCTTTTCCTTCAACGGCAGCTCAAGCTCATTGTTGGGGTTTGACCCCACGCCCTTCGGCGTGCGAACCGACCGCGCTAACCACCGAGTTATCATCGTCAGAAAAACTTTCTGAGCTCTATTTTTGTTACTATTCTAGAAGTATGGATTCCGCAGTTGTAGTAAAAAAAGTGCCTAGTACAAATACGAGTGCCGCATCCCTTTCTAACTGACGTCATAGTAAAACGCTCGTCGCCGCTCGCGGATTCAGTCAGTCCCCGAGAATAATTGTCTAAATTAATCAATGTCCGATTAACGCCCGTCGCTTGTAGCTTTAGTTCAGGGCATGTTAACGTTTCCTAACATAATTTAGTTCGTGTACTACCGACAGCTCTGGGGCTGCGTGTGTGTGTGTGCGGCACCCACACTAGCGCGCCTTGTCTATCCCCATCAGGGGAGATAACGCTCGAGTTTGATGGCCGCGATCGAGAGGAGTCGATCGAAAGAACATAAACATAAACATTTACGAGAGCAAACAAACTAGTTTACAGCCACCCTCGGGCTGCGATCATCTCCTGTTAGAACTCGCGCCGTAAAAACAGCTTCCGACTGGATCATCCAGATTGAGATTGATGGCATTACCTTTAAATAAACTTTCATCAACAACAAAACATACGTCACGAAAAAGGTGCACGGGAACATCGATTAGAATTCTAAAGCTAGCCGTATCGTTGATCGGATCGCGGGTGAGCGATCTTTAGAAGGCTTACTGGACGCTAAGTATGACTTGGGAGACGCGACATGGATCTGTAGGGTCCACAACTGGCATTGTTTTATCTTAAGAAACTAAGCCTTGAGCAAAATCCAAAGAACACCACAATTGTTTATGTGTTACTCGAGATAGTGATGCTATACACTTAAAAATCTCCTGTGTATATTGATAGATACTATTTAATTATTATTTTTTTATTGTCAAACTAAACCTTACCAACGCAGTTTTAAATTTACTGTCAAAAAGATAATACATTCCAAATCTACAAACGTATCTTAATTTTATTAACTTACTACTAATATTATTAAGTATTTAAGTATAAAATAAGCGGTCTTAAAAAAATTATTACAAAATATGTCAAGTTATTTAAGTTGACATTCGTCGAAACAAGTAGTCACTCGCGCTCTGCCCCTGCGCGCCCAAACGTTCCCATGAGACTCGCAGCGTTTCCCCGTTGGATGCCAGCGAGATGTGCTGGCTCAGATATTTAAATAAGTACATATATTGGTTTTATTTAGCTGTTATGTATACTTACGTGACTGTCCGGTTTCAAGGGTACCAGGGCAGCTGGGGAAATTATAGGGCTGTTGAGAAATGTCTAAAGGTGGTGAGCGTTAGGGCTTATTCCCTGGTCTTTGTTTTGTTACTCAAAGTACTGTGTATCGATATGCAATGAATGTATGATGCACCGTTAGAATCCTTACATCCTCTAGAGTGACACAAGCATAACATTATATACTAGAAAAAAAATTGTGGGTATTCATGTTTTTAAATGTTTTGTGTTTGTCAAGTTTTCCTAAATTTAGTTCGATACACAAAATGGAATATATTTTTTACCTCAGCATTATGTTAATAACAAAAAGGATTTGATCTAAATTACATTCCTATACGAATGTGTATACAAGGTGAACATTATAAATCACTATAAATCACAAATCACACACCATACACAAATTAATAATGTTCAATTACACACATAATTATATAAAGAATAGGCGGAACGTACAAGCCATCAACTAATCACGCAAATCAATATTGTTTTTTTTTTGCAAAATGGCCAAGACAACCCGTTTAAAGTTTAATATGTATATTGAGCCATCTAAGATATCGTTGTATTAATACATTCTAACTAGTGGGTTATATAAAGACGTATTGTTTGTGTAGACTCTCAGAGGAAAGATTCCTGTGTGAGGGCAGCGAGATTTAGGCAAAGTATTAAAAATTCTGTTCGAAAGAAAACAAGAGGAATTTATCTGGAGTGAATGATATTGAATAAGTACTTGTCTTTCTTATCAACTTTAAAAACCCCAATTAATAATAGCGTCGAACATAATAGACCGAATCTGATCGGCATCGCTAGATTCAGCCCCGAGCTCGAAATCTCGACATCCATTTTTTAACTCCGTAAAATATTGCATGTGTAAGTGTGTAAAAACAAATCGCCCGCTCGCGTGTCCCCCCGCTCCGCGTTACGTCACACGGCTGCCCTGCACCCCCCTGCCCCCTGCTACCCTGCCACCCTCAGTTTCGCACAAATTACACTCAGAACCGCAGCTTAAGTAATAGTCACCCCATGTGGCGACCTCACTGGCGACGTGATATAATTTGAACTTCATTTGTGAAATCTACGCCTTCATTCGTTTTTTGAACGTGAGCAGAAACGGGCGCACTTCACAAAGTCATTTCCAGAAACAGACGGAGCCACTGATGTAGTTAATACAATAATGCCGCGAGACTAACGGCAGCGAGTAATGAAGTTACTATGAATTAGATGTCATTCTAAAGTTAAATTAAACAATTAAATCTCGTCAGTGGGCGCTCCTGCGCGGCTCCGAGAACAAATCAAACAATTAATTACAAAGCGAGGCCTCTTCTAATTATCCCGGACCCATTGTGAGGGCCGCAGGGACCGCTTTCCTCTAAGAGGGACCGGCATACATTTAAATTGATAAAATCGTGTTTTTAATTCGAAAACAAAACAAACAAAAAAACATTACAAACTCGAAGTGACTTCATGTTCAACTCAACTCTTTTGTAATTAAAATGAATTGTCAATTGTTTTGAAAATTATATAATTAATTATTAATTAGTCACGATAATAGTACTATAGAAAGTATTTCACAAAGCATACGTTGTAATAGAGAACGGAATCCGCGACTCAATCGACATAGAATTTCAAATCACTCTGAATTCTGAGAAGTTAGTAGCTTCGAATATACCCACCCTGCTCGTGTTCAAATTACACGATATTGAGAAATCGTACGCACTTTACCGAGAAACCACGAGGTGAGTTCTCAGAATCTCGGTAACAGAACATTCTGCGAAACATGTGAAATTCTGTTTACTACATTCGTAGTATTCATCTTTTTCACTTGGTAGTAGATCTTCTTAGGAGGTCGTCTAGGTAGGTATCACCGCAGATATTCTACCATTAAGTAGTAAAGTGTCAGCATTACTGTATTTCGAGCGAAATTACAAAGCTGTTGAGTCTAACCATAGAAAAACCATTGAGCGCCAAAGCAGCGATACCCTGGACTGGACTTTGTTTTGTTCTTTAATGGTTATGGTCGTTATCACTTACTATCAGTATCCATCGTGAGCGTCTCGTTTCTCTCCTTACTTTTACAACAAACCTGAACTTAAAGCCCACAATCGCTTACCACGGGGCGAATGTGAACATGCCGCCGCCGGCGCGTTATGTTTGAGTATTTACATTTACCTATTTGTGTGTGTGTGTTCGTGTGTCTGATCGTGGCGCCGCCGGCTGCGAAACTATAATTAAACATGCTGTGTACAGAATCAACACCAATATTGACCGAAAGCAAAGCTGCGTGCAGGCCTGTTACGAGTCGAAAGTCGAAAGTTCAAAAATCGCAGAAATGTGTAAGCTTACAATACCTAAGTCCCTGTCAAATTTGTAGCGATGATATCTCAGTTGTTTGCGCTGTCGGATATATACGGATGGGTTCAAACCCTAACAACGAGCTCGAGCTGCCAGGGAAGGAAAACATCGTGAGGAAAGCATAGCATCGTGGTAAGGTACTTTCTCGTACTCGGCTGGCTAGCTACCACGTTTAAGTAAAAAATCTGTCGCCAAGCACTTTACGGCGTGTTTCGGCAGCCTCACTCGAGATCTAGTTCCATTTCAGGCTAGGTGTGTTTATCATCTTCAAAAACAACGACATTTAACATCAAGTGAGCTGAGGTTAAACACCTAGCCTGTCGACTATAAAAAATATTGAGCTTGATAGCTGTGAATCGAATGTGCATCTTAACTCTAGTTTTTATTTACTATTTTAGTAGCGATGATAGCTCAGTGGTTAGCGCGGTAGGTTCGCATGCCGAAGGGCGTGGGTTCAAACCCCAACAATGAGCTTCAGCTGCCGGTGAAGGAAAACATCGTGAGGAAACCAAAGCATGGTGGTAGGGTACTTTAGTACTCGGCTGGCTAGCTACCACCCTCAAGTTGAAAATCTGCCGCCAATAAAATGCCGCATCTAACGGTGTGTTCCGGCAGCCTCACTTGAAAGCCAATTGCATTCCAGGCTAGGTGTGCTTTACCATCTTCGGCCACACCTTCACTTGACATCAGGTGAGCTGTGGTCAAACACCTAGCCTGTCAACCATTAAAAAAAACCTCTCGGAACTTTAAAAAACAACAACACGGAGTAGTTACAAACGCGTACAAGACAAGACACGTAATTGTATTGTTTTTGCTAAGTTCAAATATGTGACCAATGTTGTTCCGCATAGTACGCCGCGTTGCCCATGTGTGTACGCAACTTAACGCACTTTGAAAGCGGATTCGTCGAATTTATAACTGCAGTTCGTGCTGCCGATGTTTAATAACAAATATTTAAACCAATCGACATTCGCTTTGGAATATTGTTAAAAAGGAAACCATATATATTTTATCTACGCTATAAAATGTAGATATATTAGACATTTTATAGCGCAGTTTTCTATACAGCCTCATAATAGTAAACGAGAAGTCCTGTTATTAATCTTCAGACCGCAAACACTATTGGGACTTATAGAGTAACAATGTGACATTTTCAGTAGCATGATTATAATTATCATTGAAGTGATTAAGTATCTATATAAACATACAGATGTGCTATATATATCTACGCAAAAAGTTCTACAGGCTATATCACAAGCCTAAGTGCTACGACAAAAGCCTACGAGCTACAACATAAACCTACGCACTACAACATAAACCTACGAGCTACGACATAAGCCTACGAGCTACGCCACAAACCCAAGAGCTACCACATAAGCCTACGAGCTACGACCTAAACCTACGAGTTATGCCACAAGCCCACGAGCTACACGACAAACTTTCTCTATATTTACATGATTTTTTGCTTTTATATGTAATCGAATATGTTTTATATTCCATAAAAGTAACATTTTCCGCAACGTAGATCGGCTTCATTACTCCAGTTTATAAAATTCGTGTACAACAAGATAATTGGAAAATCGTAATTAATAACTACAAGGTAATAATAAATTCTCTCCGCGTTATTTACCGGGACCGGGGTAACTTGGCAGAAACTCTCTGTTACCCAATATTCTACCTTTACTTTGATATTTATTTTAACAAGCAATTTTAGACCTTATTCCTTCTTGTTTGTCGTAAAATTAGTCTGATTTATTGGTGCGATTTTGAGCTCTATTTGTTTCAGTTGGCGTTAATTTCTCAAGGACTGTTCTGGAGTCGGCAATTAATAAATCCGTTAATCGTTGTGAATGAGCGCGTAACAGACGAGTAGAAACAGAGCAGAGAAATAGCTATCAAATGGCACGTGCTTAGCATAATATATTCATCTTTTATGACGATTCAATTATTATTACTTATTTTTTATAAACGTCAAAGTCAAAAACATACATTATGTGTCATTACATATTTTTTGTTGATAGCGTGCTTTTATTAAATGCATACAACGAAATATACACGAACTACTTAATTTAATCTATGTATTCATTAACAAATCGATCGTGTTTGTATAATATAGAACCGGTAGCATGCCCAGCATGCATGGAACCGCATATGCGTGGGTCAAATATACGCAATTCGGTCATAAGACGTAATTATTACAATTTTTTTTAATGTAAATGTATTTAAATTATCGAGACGGTCTTTTGATGGTAAGATATTACGCCTGTTCATGACCATTACAACGATACACAGAATTTTTAGTAGTAAGACAAAGTCCAGGCAATCGCTGCTTTGGCGCTCATTACTTTAAGACTTTCGATGGTTAGTCTCAAAAGCCCTGTAATTTCCTTAGCTGCAGTGCCCTTCAAACTGGAACACAGTAATGTTAACACACTACTGCTTAGCGGCAGAATATCTGGTACTAAGTTGGTACCTAGCAAGATGACCTCCTGCTAAGATCTAAATAAAAAAATAATAATATTTACATTACAAATTAATTTCTAGCACCTAAAACGCAACCCCATTTTCACGTAACAGTCCTCCGAACAAAGCAATCGTCCGGTGAACGATCTGTGCATCTGTAAATATGCTACTCGGTGATAAAGAAAAGGTCCTCGGGGAATCTCCATTATCCTCCGAGATCTGCGGTTTATACCGAGCGGTTGATACCACTCAAACTCTAATAGCTAATGTCGAATTGCATTATTAACTCGATTCATTTGTAAGATATATTAGTCAGATTAGAAACCTGTGATAATGGATAATATAATGTTTTTCATGATAATAATTAATTATAAACATTTATGAAATAAAATAAAATAACCTTAAATTAATACTATTTACCAAATTTATATAAAAAACTTAGTCTAAAAATCCGTCAGAGGAGGGATGTGTCAGATAAATTAATTTAATTTAACTTTTTTTTCTTAAATTGCTAAGTAGGTTTATTAACCAGCATAAGGAAAACTTATACACGTATAGTTACAGTTTTTTTTTTGTAATTGTAAAATATCTCGACATTTATTGAACAAAATAAAAAATCTTAAATTAATACGTTAGATGTTGACATAATATTACATTGACAATATTTTTATACAAATATTCAAACAAAATTATTTAAATAAACAAAACGTACATCATATTGTTTTTATGCATATATAATTATGTATATTTTTACTGTTTTCTTGAATTTTATATTACATTGGAATAATGAAATTAAGTCCTATGTTCCCTCGTAAGTATCAAAAGGTGGAACCGATTTGGATGAATGATATAAATATCGTTAGATTCCGTCTTTATTGAGCAATTCATGTTCCAGCAGCTGCACTGGGCAGTGGGCAGAGGGCGCCACTCCATGTTGTTTTCAATGCGCAACCAGGTCCGCACTGAAGGTCCTGTAATTACGTTAACAAAGCATCGCCGGTGATACAGTAATCCTCTTACGGCGCCTTTGTCCCGCTCGTTTGTTGTGCGCCGCCTTTGTTGCCGAACTGAGCAGTTGCTCCCCGAGCCAGTTTACATTCCTCCAGCGACAGTACCTTGTATTTTCACTTTTTTTTACTGTTTAGATAATTATCATGCTAATTATAAAATGTGAAGTTTTAGCTCTAGATAAATCCTAATCCAACCTAATATCCGTTTCTGTATTCAAAGGTTGTTTAGAAAAAATCGCTCTAGGCGATAAGACCGCCGTTATACGCCATATATTAATTGTTTTGTGACATTCTTTATCTCTGAATGTTTGGTGTGTAATAAACCTGTATGCTTTTCTATTCTAATTTCTAAACTCGTGTTAGAAAAATGGAAAGCAATTATTTGTTCTGCTTTTATCCTTTTCTCTGTTATAATTTCACAGTTTAAAATAGTTTTTTTTTTCAAAATGGTTGTAGAGTAGTTTTTATATAAGCTCTACATTGTTGACCTCAAAACTTTAGTAGCCAAGGTAACTTAAACATCCCATGAGCTGTGGTCAAACACCTAGCTTGCCATTGCAAAAAAAAACTAGTGTAACTGGCATCTTTATTAGTAAACGTGATATCTTTCAGACATAGCAGTAAAACAAGTGCCCTGAACAAAGCTGGCAAATAAAACCTTTCACGATGTTAAAGACGCGTGATTGGTGTTTTTGAAATATTTGAAAATGATATTACGGAATTGGACTTGTAACTATGGTGTTCACAACAAAATATTTGTATTCGAACTTTAATTTTACTAAAACAGCGGCCAGCAATCCTTTCACCTCGCAGTTACATTCTCTTTTACGTTCTGTTTATGGTTCTGTTAGGCGCCGAATAGCCAGCGCCCGGCGCGCTCGCGCCGTGAACCGCTTTACCTACACTGTATAATACACTTTGTAGCATCGGCGTAGAGATAATAATGTATGAAGTTTACAGAACGACCGCCGACCTGGACTAGAACTGTCTCGTACTTACGGAGTTATGAGTATGACCCGGCAGCACGCGCAAAGTTCTCTTGCGGGAGCTACTGTACACTAGTATCGACTTACATAACAAAAAAATTACATCCTATACTTTACAATATAGAATATGTTGTATATTTGTTAGTTAGTTGAACGCAGAACGCAGCCCGACCCGGCGCGTTGCAATAACTTTTTTTTTTTTTACGTAAAAAATAATGAGACGAACGAGACGCTCTCCTGATGGTAAGAGATAACGCCTGTCCATAACCATTGCAGCGATATACAGAACTCTGAGTAATAAAACAAAGTCCAGGGCATCGCTGTTTTGGTGCTCATTACTTTGAGACTTACGATGGTTAGTCTTAACAGCCCAGTAATTTCGCTAGCTGCAGTACCCTTCAAACCAGAACACAGTAATATTTACATACTACTGCTTGGCGGTAGAATATCTGGTACTGCGGTGGTACCTACCTAGACGATCTCCTGCTAAGGAGATCTACCACCAAGAATTCTTTATTGTTCACACCAGAAGTAATATACAATAACATAAACAGCTTAACTATGGTGCACGATTGTTGTTCCGCCCGTCTTCTGGCCGCGGTTGAGTCGCGGCGCGGCGCTGCCGACGGAGGGTCGAGGCGCAGAGAGCCGCGTGTGTCTTATGATAGATTATCAGCCACACTACCAATAAGAGCACACGCCAGGCTCGCCCACACTCTCGTAACGTTCTCTCTTCTTCTTCTCGTCTCTTCTTGTCTTCTCATTAATATATATTTATAATTATTCTATTGTAAATTATGACGAACACTTCTTAGCATGCAATGGTGTCACCGTGCAGATGACATGTTCAAATGTAAATATATTATGTACTAGCTGCGCCCCGCGGTGTTACCCGCTACATATTTTCGGGATATTCTATACATTTCGACAAGTTCCATTTATTTAACTCGCAGGTTCTCAAGTAATATTTGCTTCTCAATTTACCTTTTTATAAGGACGCACATCTGTCACTCGCACAAAGCTCGGGATGTGAAAGCACCTGATAAATTAGGACCGGACATGGTCAGCCGGAAAACGTGTCGTCAGATAACGCGAGAAAAAGTCTGTAAGCGGCGGCAAATTGTCCATGATTCCAGGCGCGGGCGTTGTAGCGTAAAAACACCTATATTTATTTATCGTGCCTGAAAAAACAACTTTAACATAATTACCGATAATATTTTCTGTTAAAATATTTTTTGCACCTAGAGGATTCTCGATTTAGGTACATTTTTTTACTTAAATTACTCAAGAATCTGTTCAGGATAAGTCTTTATATTTCATCTAAGTATATCTATAACAGGCAATGAATCAGTTCTAATGCTTTCTAGAGATGTTGAATTTATTCAAAAAATATTCCTTTCTTGGGCAGTGCGTAAAAATAGGTATAATATTGACCTACAACCCAATAATAATGTACAACGATCTATCTTTGTACCTTGTCATCTAAACTTACTGTAAAACAATATGGTTAGACGATATTAAGACATTTCGAGAACAAATTATCGACGTCTTTGTTCTCGACAACACGACAACCTCTACTCAACACGTGTCTTTTTTATGTTCGACAAGCTTTGTATTTGACCACAGCTCACTTGAACCGCCACAATTAGAAAGTAGTAGTCGATTAGGAAATAATTTATACTATGGAAACTGACGCGGTCTGTTTTACTTATGCGGGATAAATTACGTCAGATGCTGCGTTGACTCCTTCAAAAATTAAATGTTATTCGTGTTTATTTCTGTTTATAAACACAAATTATAATTACATGTGTAAGTACACATTAAACGTTGACGTTAGATCATCAAAATGCAAACGAAATCTTCCAAAAATAGCAGGACGTTCAAAAAGCGGCGAGCCCCCCCCCCGTCTGCCGCCCGAATGAATTATTCATCCTCCGTTATTCATTACATTTTGAGAGCAGAATTAATCTACTGCTCAAATTTACTCCGCTCTGCATATAGACGCACGGCTTGTCCTTAAGTACACTGGAAACAGAAACTTCTGAATCCCGAGTCGCCGAAACGTTTAATGTCTCGAATCGGGATGCTCGCCTTGAGGCTGTGTGAACTCGTACTTCTTTTATGTAACTTTATTTGCATTTTTACAGATGAATTTTTTACAAGACATTTCAGAAGGTACAGGGTTATAGCAGATACTAGAAACATAATATACAAATATCTTGCGCATTAATAGTAAAAGTAATGAGACGAACGTGAAGCTTTCCTGATGGTAAGATATAACGCATGTCTATGATATAACATCATAACTCATTATTTTCACATAGAAGAAGTACGTTTTCAAGTTTCACTATAAAAAAATAGATGGTCACCCGAATCGGTATGCTTTGATGCACAGTAGCCGAGTACCCGACATCAAACATCTGTTCAAAGCTCACATTCCTAAGGTCAAGAGTGAATTCCAGGCGGCACGGGGCAAGCCCTCGGGAAATAACCGAGAAGGCAGCCGAGGGCGTGACATTTGTCACGACCGTACAGCCTGGGGCTCCGATAAGCGCTAGGTCGAGTCCCAGTTCGAAACACATACGTTGTGAAAGAGTTATTCGTGTGATACAACATGTCATGAGAGCTACCTAGTCGAGTAATGACGCGGGTGCGTGTAGGCAGAGCATTTTACGCAGGTATATAATATTACCGAAGTTCTGGTATCATTGTAGCCGGACCGGAGCGGGGGCGTAACGAACGAAATATCTCGGAGAGTAATAGCCATCTAACCCACGCCCACTTTCCAGTGCTTGCTCTTATTCAATTCAGCTACAAAAAATCTGTGAAAGTTTGTGCTTTTAACCGATTTCAACAACGAAAAGGTTTTCAATTTATAATTAAGTTTATCTTAATCGTGCACAAAATACTATAAAATTAGTTTTTCTTTATAAATATAATTATGTGTTCAAGTCGCGAAGTTTTAAAAATACATTCGCTAACCGGTTCTCAATTCAGTTGTATATTTTTGTTTGTTACAAAACTCCGTCAATGTATAAACAGATTTGTGAAAATAGTGATATATCCCTTAAAAATTTGATTTAGTAGTTTGACTTAAAATTGAAATTCTGAAAAAAATAAGTCAGCCAAGTCAAAGAAATTGTGTATTGTCAGTGGTGTTTACGGTGACCAGAATAGTCCCAATAAACTACCCACCTTCATCATCGTCTGATGATGAAGCCGGAACTTTGCAATAAAACAATGTAACCCAACCGTGTTTGGGATTGGGGACGTGGAGTCGGGTTTTTAAATAAAAATTGTAATTATGTAATTAAGCTTATTTTTTTACGCTAAAATTTACCTACAAAACGTTTGTTTTCCGTAATTATAAGCGATCTAAGGTGTAATAGATTGAGAGAAATCTTCATTAGCCTTTATCGTCACAATAATCGCAGTTCACTGCTGGACATACATCTCTGGGAAGACGTGCTTCTCGGCTTGATTTTCGGCTTCTCACGTCCTACATATTGTAATATCCTGCCAACTAAATTTGATTCAAAGTGGTTTTCTCCCACCTTGAAAACCAATTTCCAACGTAACATTAAAAGGTATCAAATAGTCATAAAGTCTTTTATCATCGCGTTTCCATTATGTATTATTGAAAATATGGGCAATAAACTGAAAGTTCTCGAGCCATTTGACCCGAAATTTCAATAACATGAGCATAAATTCCACATCGATAAACAACTTTGATTCGGGAACGTAAGGTCTGGGTGAGAGTGGGTCGGCTCTCAATCCCAGCCCAGGGAGTCCAGGCCGGACCTTCAGCCCGCTATCGATATTAATCTTTGAGCTCACTAACGTTATGTACATAAAGTGTAACCACTTTATTATATGATTCATAGATTTATTTATGAAGACATAATAAATGATTCTGTGTCTAATCGAAATGGAAGAAAATTTCATCCTTTCTTTATTTCTTTAAAAAAGAAAGAAATTAATTTTCTTTTGTAACACAAGCACAAAAACAGACTGTTGGAACTGGAACGACTGTTAAGTGGAAATAAACTAGATATATACCTTAAACATACAAAAACAGAGACAAACAGTAACAAACGAGGGGCTCACTTCAGCATTATACTGGTCATAGTTGAGTACTGAGGTAACAAAACATGAAAAAAATAGCATTGCGTGTCGTGGCAGCCGTCCAGCAATTTTGTCGCGGTCGCTGAGCATGTAGCAGCACGCGGCTTCAACAAGTTTTCTCTAAAGTTATGCGGTTCATTGCAGGGGAAAATGCGATTTTTCACCGCTATGAACTGTATTCAAAAACGTGTTTTCCTCCCGCTATGAACGGTGTTTAAAAGTGTGTTTCTCCCCTGCTGTAGTGTTTAAAAAAATGCGTTTTCCTCGCTATTGTGTTTCAAAATGTGTTTTTCCACAGCTACAAAAGGTGTTTAAAAATGTGTTTCCCCTGCTATGAACAGTTTTTAAATATGCGTTTTTCCTCTGTTATACACTATGTTCAAAAAATATGTTTTTCCTTTTAATAGATACGCTTTGTGAAAGTAAAGAACATATTTTGCAAAAACAAACAATTCGTGAACTAAATCTTAAAGTACTGCCCAAAAACGAACGTGTTAAAGCGAACTCAACCGTCCGCGTCGCCCCGATTCCGGACAGACAAGCAAATACACTAACTTTTAACAATATCGTTAGACGTGTGACGGTATTCCCGCCACAATTTCCCGAGCTATTATCATTACAGCATTATGATTCATGAATGTCGGGCTACAGCCTATCGACATCTCTACAATAACACTCACATTACCGCCGAGGGGAGGCGGGCCCGCTCTATCTGCGGCCCGATAGCCATTCACGAGGACGGTTCCAAGAAAAACTCCGAGGAAAGCGATGTTTTATGAATAGACTCGTTTATTGAGAGCTTTATATTGAACGAGCGATTCATAACCGCTGATATTGTATCACCGTACAATTCGCGTGACTATACCACACTAATATATTTTTATTCGTCGTTTCTCGTCTGCCATTTAGACATTTCTTGGAATTTGTACGATAAGTCATTTTTCCTTTTAAGACGAGTACGATTCCGTTCAAAGTACGTGCCACTATCAATAATCGCGTGCAGAACAAGAAGACGAGTGCGCTTTGTATTCTGCTTTGACTCCTTGAAAAAGGCCACCGGATATGGCCTAAACAATAGTCGAAATATCCGACGCAATTGAACGTAAGTAATTCCGTAAAAGTAAAACAATACCATGACCTTTAAAATTTCCTTGGCGAGTATAGTTCAAGTCCAAATTACGGTCATATGCGAATATATACATATATATTGTAGTGAAGTTAGTTAAATTTAAATCCTCATTACTGTTGTGAAACGACTGAACCAAATATATACCTTGAATACTCATTATAAGTTGTTTTATGTGTGAAATATTTTTGTTTCATTTACGCGGGATTACTCACAGTCACGTCCTTAATATTATTTTTTTGATGTTTTTATACGTTTAGCCAGTCACGGCGTGAGAGAAAACTGCACAGCTCTCGTGCCCGATTATATTTGAATTTTCATCACAGTAAAATAGAATATTAGCATAATAATCTCGTATCCGTTGCTGCTATAACTGTCTAGTATCGCGTACATTCCTCGCGGAGGGTGTTACTCGAGATTATACTAGATAATGCCACGGTGGCTGCATACTTGCATAGTGCAAAACGAGAAATAATAATTGCATGCTACGACCGCGCTACGAATACAAGCTACGGAGCTACGAGAACTTCATTTGAAATTATTCTATTGCATAGATTTCAATAGAAAGTTTTCCGGAATATAGTGACATCATTTCCAGATACTTCTTAAAACGGTAAAACGCCACAAGTTTAGAACACAACGGGATATGAAACTATTATTTTAGCCGTAAAAACCACGAGTGCACTAAGCTGTTCGACGTTCTAGATTGCAAAGTTGTTATTTTACTGAATCTAGAATAAGCAAAAGATTTGGCATACCCGTTGTTTTACTGCGACCTTTTGAGAGTTTTTGTTGTAGTCATTCTTCTGTGATGCCCTTCAGTGATGTCTATATAGAATTATAATTGGTTTGTATGTCTGCGGATCTAGTTTAGACCCTCATTATTAATACACAGCGCTCACCTGGCGAGCCATTCAACTGCCCCGGTATCACCACGTCGTAAGCCACGCGCGGAGAGATTCACGCCTCACCTCTCATCGCTGGACGCAGCTGCTACTGCTTACCTGTAAAACAACAATAATAAAGGTTTTACTAAGAGCGTTTTTTAAGGATTTGCTGCGACTTTTTAGCTTAATTTTTTTTTTTGGTAGCTTGCCAGCAAAATAATAGAAAGTGCCATGCTATGGATTTGTTCACGATGTTTTCCTTCATCGGTAGTTTAGTTTACGCGTTGAGCCAAATAAACGCAGGCATTTTGATCTCCTACCACTGGCCATCTGGTGAGTAAAACGTTGCTTATGTCAGAACTGTGTTTTATACGAAGAAATCGTCAAGATGAGCGATAAACAGACACAATACGTTAATAAAAAACGTCAAAAAACAAGCCTTTTTCGTTTTTCACGCTAAACGAGCGGCCGCTTACCAAAATTTATTTACATATGAACAGCGTTAGTGGAGAAGCATGTTTAGCTGGCTTTTACTGTGCGAGGGTTGCGGTTTCTTTTCGAGATTTTATCGTCTCTAACACGGTTGTCTTGTTAAAGACATAAAGGCGGTCTCGGAGGGACGGAAAGTGTGATAGGAGAGAGTGATTGTCAGTCCAGTCAGCGTAAAGCAATCCCCGCGTTTTTAAAGCTGAGTTTGCGTTGAGTTAGGAATCGAGAAACGTAAAGTAACTCGCGTTTTGTGACGACGGTATTTACTTCATACTAACTCTAAAATCAGGGAAATTATTTGTAAGTTTGAACGTAGAAAATAATTATCGTAAGAATTCATTCCGACGGTATACCATCAGAATTTTTTTTTAATAGAAAACTACAGAAAACTTTTTTGTTTGATAGACTAGGTGTTTGATACAGCTCCCCTGATGTTAAGTGACGGTGTGGTCGAAGATGGTAAAGCACACCTAGCCTGGAATGGAACTGGCTGTCAACTAAGGCTACCAGCATACACCGCTTGGAAGCAGATTTTTAACTTGAGGGAGGCATCTCTGCTAGTACTGGTGGTTTCCTCACGATATACAACCAGTAACTCAAGCTCATTGTTGGGATTTGAAACCACGGCTTATGTTTTACTACTTATTTTATTTCAGCCTGCAATATTTCGTTCTATTTTTGTAGATTTCCCGACTTTTAACTCTTGATATCATCAAAAGGCGAATTTTTTTGTACATTTGACTGCCCTGTAGCTCAGTAGGTACTAGCTCTGCTTTGTGAGCTATAGAGTATCGGTTCGATTCTGCCCCAGGACTAACATTAATTTAAGAAAGTAGATATTTATAGATCAATAGTTATAAATCAAATGTTAGTTTTTACAAAAAAAAAAAATTATGGTCAGTATTGACAGGTTTAGTAAATGTGAGTTTTATAGCTAGTTCCCATAGTATAAACCTTGCTTATTTTGGGGCTAGATGACGCTGTGCAAAAATGTCTTCCAGTATTTATTTCGGTTTGAATGATTTTTTTAATGCAGTTGGCTTGTATCCTGGATTAACACGCTATCTTTTCATTCCAAAAAAACACAATAAATTAATATAAATAATATAAAATCTAGCTTTATTATTGTGTAAAGAAAATATACCTTCCTTAGAAGTCACGTAACTAGAAAACGATTCCTACACAAAGAATCACCGAGGCGGATACTTTCCGCGGCTTCCTGCGGGACCGTACAAAGCCGCTTCCGGTTCGGCTGGCGGCCGCAAGCGGCCCGGTACATCCACAAACTTGCTGGATCACAAAGGAATACCAACGAGTACGCTCAAATAACGTCTTGGTATTCGAGACGCCATGTCGGATGTATGAAGACGACATCATAATGTTATATTTGCTTAAAACATACGAAACAAAATGTGATAAATATAAAGATACAACTTCTACAAAATATTTTCAATAGTAACGATATAGCCTATGAAGTCCTATTCAAAATTTAGCTTCTTTAATATTTGGACGAAACAAAAAAAAACATACGACTTGCATCTTAACTTTAAGGCGTAACACCACGAACAAATACAATAATTTATTTTGTAATTCGCATGTAACAAGTTTTATCTTTGGTCTATAAATCAGTTTATTAGTTAACTAGCTGCGAAAAAAAGCGAAATGACAGTAAAACCCGTATTAAGTAATTTTATTAATATCATTTGTAGAGAAATATTTTGGTAGAAAATATTTGTTTTGTTTTATTTGTTTTTGTTACGATTTACTGTTGTTGGTAGATTGTGGTTATTTTTTATCTGTATTTTGGTATACCTTAGGGTTCACCGGAAGACCAGCGCTGGCCATACCACCTTAGTATGACCAGCATTATACTGAGGTGAGCCTCTGTTATGTAACTAAAATAAAATAAATAAATAATTTGATATATTAAAAAATCCAAAGCGTATCGCCAGAACAAATTTCACATTCACCCAGATATAACGTACTTATTATATATCCAAGCACGTAGCAATGTTTTTTTGTATATTCGTTTCCATCCGTCCAATATTGAGTGGCATTAGGTGCGTAATTTGCAGTGACCACGTACGTCGGGACTGCGCCGGATACGGTCCAATCAGCATACATTTACACACGAGTGTTTAACACGTCCCTACCCGACCCCTTCGCCCCGGGGCGGAATCCCCGCTCGTATATAAATGAGAAAGTGTGTTTAAAAACCTTTTTTTCATAGACAACATCAAAGCAAAAACGTGATTGAAGAAGGGAGTCAAAGAGATGGGGCTCTTTAACCCCGGATAATGCAGGGCTACGTTGAATTGGACATTAATGCTGTTTTGACAAATTTTGCTGGTTTACTTTCTTGCTCCTTCCCAAAATCCCTGATCCGATTTTATATGCAGTCTTTTTTTTTTTTTTTTTTAGTAGATAGGCTTGCGTTTGACCGCCATCCCGCCTGATGTTAAGCGAAGATGCGGTCTACGGTGGAGCACGCTCGCCTAGAAGAAACCGATTCACTCGCGCCTTGAAGGTACCCCGACTATATTCATTGGGGAACACCCACTCGGGCAGCAGTCTGACATGTGGTCGACCCTACCATCACTTAACATCGACAGACTTGTAGTCAAAATCAAGCTTATCCAGGTATACAGGAGTTAGAAAGATTTTAAACATTACTTATTTTACGGTGATATATTATTTTTATACGAAATAGATCTAAACAACTCGCCTGACGGAAAACGAAGGTGCGGCCGAAGATGGAGCACTTTGACGTAGCAGATATATATTCACTCTAGCCTTAAAACGTCCAGATTGTAGTTCATAAGAAATACATATATATCGTTTACTGCAGTAAAATAAAATATTTTTTTTATCGTAAATAGGCTTGCTTTATATCGTCTGCGAAGATATGGCCTTTAATAAGGAACACCAACTTCAAAGAAAATCGATTCAGACGCTACTTGAAGACACCCACATTTATCCATAACGATTTTTTTTACTTAGGTTTGGGTTATTTTTATGTCAGTACAGTACAGTATCCGTCGGTTGTAAATCGCCATATTCCACGGGTGACACCGGCCGATGTAGTTAGTACAAAATGGGAAAACATCTCGATTCCGGTCACGGGCGACCCGTACTCTAGCCCGGACAGCCGGGATATTAAAAATATAAGCACAGAATAACGTAAGCGGAAGCTCGCAGTATCGCAGCTCGGGGCTTCTCCGCTTCGTGTTTCAAGTCACGATGGAATAGGTTTCTTTCAGTCGAGTGTGCTGGATTTTAGACAACATTAAATTCACTAGAAAACCACTTTTGGGGCAAAATTTCATCGATATTTTATAGCGATTTTTGTAGCGATGATAGCTCAATGGTTAGAGCGGGTTCAAACCCCGACAATGAGCTTGAGCTGCCAGTGAAGGAAAACATTGTGAGGAAACCATAGCATGGTGGTAGGGTATGACCCTTAAGTTGAAAATCTGCCGCATAACACTAGCGGTGTCTACCATCTTCGTCTTTACCGTAAGTTTATCGTCACCTACACGTTTCTACCTGTTTTCCTATTTTTACGTAAATCTCCGTTATATTACGTATCGGAATTATGAGGTGGAAAAGTCACATGTTTTATTGAAGATCTTAAGTTATTTCAACACCGACAGATCTTCAGCCTAAACCTCACTAAAGGAATGATATGTTTACTTTTAGTTTTGATGTTGGTAAGTACTTGGAATCCATTTTTCGAGGGGATGTATTTATTTCTCTAGATAAGAAGCTACACAAGTTTTAGGCTTGTGAGATACGAAAACGTCGTAAGTTTCCAAAAGTCCTGAACAGTAAAAATAAATGTACTTGATTTTTCAAACACGGGACAAATATGGCGGGACTGAGGACTGCGATCAATGAACGCACAACTTCAACCGCTTCTCATACGTCTGATTCTGACGCTAGTTGCACCGACACCCTACTCAGCCCTGACTAGGGGTTGACTGCCTTGTTAACTCGATTGTTAGAAGCCTGGCAAGCATAAAAAATACGTTTTTTTAAACAATACGTAAAAAATTAATAAGTAATAACGTCAAATATCATACTCCAAAATGTTTGCTGCCGTCAAACTATAAAATCGGATAATATTAATAAAACCTGACCAAAACATAAAAAGTTCCATTACGAACCCTGGGGACATATCGTAAAAGGTCGATACATCGGACATTATGGCCTCCGGCGACCAGCGCCATTAATATGGCTTACGCTAACGGAGGTAAAGAATGATCGTATTACATTGAAATGTTTAACCCCTCAAAGCTTGAGACGTCGTTTATGGAACAATTTTGCTAGGTAAAAATAAATTAAGGCTCACGCGAGTCATGCCTACACATTGCCTCGGGACTAGGTTTTACTCTTGGCTTTGCCGCCGGAATGGTACGATTTTTTCCCCTTGAAATAGGTTAACTAAATCAGCTCTGTTTTTATAAACTTCTTCTCACCACGCTGGCCAAGTGCGGGTTAGCAGTCTTATGTTTTTTAAGAACTCGCACATGAAAGTTTTGTCACAATGTTTTCCTTCACCGTTTGAAGTCGTCAGCAATACACACAAAAATTATAAAGAGGTGCGTGCCGTGGAATTCGAACCTAGGTCATCCAGATAGGAAGTCAGACGGTCCAACTAGGCTGCCGAAAGATATGTAGGTATAACTTTCTTTAATAATTAAGGAATTTTCCTTTTAAAATCAGTTTTAGGGTAACATTTTATTTTAATATTTAACATATTATTTGTGTAATATAAAAACTTATTCGGATTGTGAACTCAGTCTTATAAATGTTAAAGTTTGTATGGATTACACTACACCCTACCCTACATACCCTACACTAGTTTCACTACAGCCTGGTGTGAAAGAGAAGACAACGTTGTATTTTCAACAAGGTTTCAACTATAAAACTGACACATATTCTCCCGCCTTATTCATGTATCCAAAAGTGCTGGTGTACTACGCATACAGAGCAATTTCCAAAAGTTTATCCGTCGCTCAAGCTGCAATTAGTAGGTGGCGCCACTCGCTCCATTTACCGCGCTCAAAGGGATGTGTCGCTTCCAGCCTGCCGGTATAATTTAACTCCGAGTTTTAATGAAGTTTAGCGCGGGCTCGATAGATTTTCGCTTCGTTACCTTTACTTATGTGCGTACATTGTAAATTGAAGTTGTTTATCACATGATCATAGAATTCAATTGCAGTTGGATCACACTGTGGATGGATCCGATCAAATATATGTACATATTTTCTTTTTAATCGTGCTATGTTACGAGTGCATTTCTTTTTAGTGGGAAAGTTTTATGTAAAAGTAATGAGACGCACGAAATGACCACTGCAGCAGTGCCAAAAACATTGAATAACTTTTTTTTTGTACGGATAAGTCTGCGTTTGAACACCAACTCGCCTGATGGTAAGCGATGATGTGGCCGAAGATGAAACTAACATTGTCTCATTACGGAGTTCTAATGGCTACCTTTTTGGCGATGACACTGAAAAGTTGGCAGAACCACGGAAGGTAGTCAGTTCATTGGGACTATTTTAGCAACCATAACCATCACAGGAAAACAAAATACGCAATAAAAAAAATAGATACAACCGAATTGAGAACCTCCTCCTTTTTTGAGTCGGTTCAAAGTTCAGAGCATCTCTACTTTGGCGGTGTAAACATTACTGTGTTCCACTCTTGTGTACTGTGTGTGTACACTACTGCTTGATGACGGAATATTCGCTACTAAGGTGGTACTTACCTACGCGACCACCTGCTTGTTGTTTTATAAAGAACCCACAATACATGTCAAGCCTGGACTAGGTACATATAGGATCACTTTTATAAGCTTCGTGCTTCAAAAACAAATTTTGCCTGAAAGTTCTATAAGACACCAAAATACAGGAGCTTATCAAGTCCACTAAACAATTAATATTCTAAAGACAGCTTTAATCCGGTGACTTTATTAATTTCTAGAAAGAAGCAATAACGAAAGTTGAGCTGGAAGCTGCGAGTTTCACTGCGGTTTTTTATTTTTAAATAAGTAGTCAGTACACAAAAGTTGTAATGGAGTTGTCGAGAGCGGAGCGGGTTTGTGCATGCGGGCGGGTCTCAAGCGAGCTTGTTGGGAAAGTGTCCGAACAAAATCATGGGTCTTGTGAGAACTTTTAGTTGTCTTTATTTGAAACCAACTGTTCCTCACGACTTCGGACCGAGTATCCTTTCGAACATTTTAATTTCTCGTTGTCGCAAACCATTTCTCAGATGAAGTATAACACCAATTTTTTTTAACAAAAAAGTGTCATCATCGTCATTTCAGCCGTAGGACGTTCACTACTGGACAATACTGGACATAGGCCTCCTCCATTGACTTCCATAAAGACCGGTTGGAAGCGACCCGCATCCAGCGCGTTCCTGCGGTCTTTATTAGGTCGTCTGTCCACCTTGTGGGTGGACGTCCTACGCTGCGCTTGCCCGTCCGTGGTCTCCACTCCAGAACTTTGCAGCCCCATCGGCCATCAGTTCTGCGTGCTATGTGCCCTGCCACTTCAAAAAAAGTGTATAATATGAATACTTTTTGTTGGAACAAGATGAACGCTCAATCATAAATCCAAAACCATGTTACACAATTTGCATGTCAAAATTGAGCTTTCGGATGGGCCAGCGCGTGGTCGAGCCTTTACCATTTAAAGTTTTATTGCACAGTCTATGCCGATTGGTTATATTTGAACGCAATCATGTTGCTGTTAGGATAAAATAGTTTTTTTTTCAAAAACATTAGATAGATAGATAGATATAACTCTTTATTGTGCACATCATATATAGTAAAGAGTACAGAGAACAAAGAACCTTATTAACTAGTGCCACAAGTGGCGGCCTTTTTTTTACATTCGTAAAAATATTGTGAAAATTGTGGCGAAAATGCTCGGCGCCAGCAAATGCATAACGTGCGATGCCTATAATCCGCTTAGGACGAAAAAAATACTGACATTAAAACGCTTTTATGGTTTGAGGGTACATGAGGGCATCGGATACATCCCGAATCCTTATTCAATGGTTGTTTGGTATATATATATATTTTTGTCAAGAAACTTTTTAACAGCCAGTTTTTTTTTAAATTCGTAATGCTGCTTTTAGATACTGAAATACGCGATAATTTAAGCATCCGTAGACACAAGATGAAAAAGATGAGTTTCGGGTAGAAAAATAAAGCATTCGTCCCCATTGGCTACCGAAATAAAGCGCTTAGCAATCCACCAGTAAAAGCTAATTTTTATAACTCGCATAAGCATTCCCCCATAATTTATACAAAACGAAACAACATTGCTTATTGTGACACCAATTATTTTCAACCTTATCACACGGATTTAAGTTACATTTTAAGACTTAATTACGACTTCCTCGTAACAAAATGAGCTAGTTTCTATCAAACCTAATTTACAAACGAACTACTTAAATGCCACACACGCGACGCCCGTCGTAACGTGACTTCAAAGCTTCAAATTAATCTCTATCACATCGCCTTAAGGTTGTTTATTGTTAGTACACGAAGCAATTTAGATTTAGCAGTAATGGTCCTTCGAGGTTGGATCAGCAATATCTTTCCGCAATTTATTGCTCATTTTACTAGCAAGTACCAAAGAGACAATTTTTTGCAATTTTGTGAGATATTACTGTGGAAGGTGCTTTATTATTTTTTTACTAACAGCGTTTAAAAAGTACGCTGCCATGCTACGTTTCCTTACGATATTTTTCTTCGCCGACAGCTCAAGCGTGGAAAGATGAAGTTTGCAAGTTCTTGCAAGTGCAAGCTTCCATCAACAATAATGGTATTTAGAGCGAAAATTGCGCGTCAAAGGTTACGCACGCTAAGTTTACTGAATGGGTACTAAATTACCGATTTGGCAAGTTACGTAATTTTGGAATTAGCAATTCATGCGCTCCCTTGACTCTAACCTCGCGTTATATTAAGTTTGGCGGCTAGTTAAAGGGTTATAAGATTAAAATTGAATGGGAATATTATTTCGTCTTTTTAGGGTAAAACGGGACCCTATTACTAAGACTCCGCTGTCCGTCCGTCTGCCTGTCAGTTCGTTTGTCTCCAGGCGTATCTCATGAACCGTGATAGTTAAAATTTTATCTAGTAAGCCTAGGTGTAGTACCTACATACGTATATATTTCAAAATGTAAGAAAAATGTGATATTATGCCGTAATTTTATAAGCAACTAGCTGCGCCCCGCTACATGTCTTCAGGATAAAAAGTAGCTTATGTGTTAATCCAAGGTCTCAGCTACCTTCATAACAAATTACATCCTAATCCGTTAAGTAGTTTTTGCGTGAAAGAATAACAAACATCCATCCATCCATCCAAACTTTCACATTTATAATATTAGTGGGACGGGACTCCGTGCCATTATTTAAACTAACAGAGTTTTGTACACTGTTAACAAACCCTTACACGAATTGCGTTGAAATAAAGGATTAGGCACATGAGGCGCGCGTCAGTCGCTGCGGTTTGCGGGCGCGCCCGGCACGCGAGCTCTGCGGCTGGTGGCTGGCTACTAATCCTCCTACGTTGAGGAACATCGCATCAAGACACGACTAAACACTTACATACCAAGTAAAGTCTTCATTCTCTTGTCATTTGCATATTTTTTATGCACAAGTAAAAACATCAAGTTCTTAATTCTATGTTCTTACTAAATTTGGCATTTTATGTAACAAGATTTTGACGTTTAGCATAATTTTGCACTTTTGATGTGAGGATATTATTGACTGTGTAAATGACTTTACTCGAAGACATTTATAACCCAATAACAGGTAAATAAAGAATTTAATCATCATAAAGTTATATTTTTCATGTATTTCCGCTTAACTGTTTTAACTACTTTTAAACGGAAATGCACTAAAAATATAACATTTGAATACTTCAAATGAGCTTCCGGGAAAGTAACGCCGGAGTCAATCAATTATCTAAGATTTTATTGTCAGCCTGTGTAGCATAGGATGTTATTCATGAAACAAAACTTATCTACATGCTGCGCATAAATTAAATGCAGAAGTATATACAAATATAAAAAGTAAATTGTGCAATTTATTATATACCAGCGCCGTCCCAGCTTCGCACAGGAAAATAAAACTCGATTAACAATATAAATATAGCCTACGTCACTCAGTGATCATGTAGCATTCTAATGATGAAAGAATTATTCAGATCGGTCCAGTAGTTTCGGAGCCTATTCAATACAAACAAACAAAAATCAAATCTTTCCTCTTTATAATTAGTGTAGATATAATGTCAAATAAAATTAATGTAATTTAATGTCATAAATTCACAATGATGAATATAATTAATTCAACTTATAATAATCTTCAATATATTCTTTAATTGTGTAAAAAAAAATTGATAAGATATATCATAGTATATAGTAGCGATGATAGCTCAGTGGTTAGCGCGGTCGGTTCGCATGCCAAAGGGCGTGGGTTCAAACCCCAACAATGAGCTTGAGCTGCCGGTGAAGGAAAACATCGTGAGGAAACCATAGCATGGTGGTAGACTACTTTCTAGTACTCAGCTGGCTAGCTACCACCCTCAAGTTGAAAATCTGCCGCCAAGCATCTAACGGTGTGTTCCGGCAGCCTCACTTGAGAGCCAGTTCCATTCCAGGCTAGGTGTGCTTTACCATCATCGACCACACCTTCACTTAACATCAAGTGAGCTGTGGTCAAACACCAAGCCTGTCAGCTATTAAAAAAAAAAAAAATTATATAAGTACTTATTTGTAAATATTTAGGCTAAACATATAATAACAAAAAAAAAAGTACAAAGTATAACAGAGATATGTGATTTGTTCACTTTTACTTGAACTATAAATAATTAATCACGCTGAACGATGGGAGCGGCAGTTTCCTACACAGAAGTGATATTTCGCGTTAGTTTACAACATAATACATAACATGTCGTGTCGCACGTCGCACTTGCGAGCCTCGTGTGGATTTACCCTAATCCCTAATTACGTATGTACATTGTAGAAGGTACGAGTGTCGGACGGTCTGCGAAGCCGCTTACTTAGCCCCAGATTTCATTACGAGCTTTGATGTTTTATTTCAACGAATTTAAATCAAGGTTTCCAGTAAAATTATGTTTGTACGTGCACTGAAAACAAAGTGAAATTATAAAATTGTATCTCTTAATATCGAATCTTTTATACTTTTGAAAATCCTCGTTATCTGGGCAAAAACCTACCTAGACACGGGAAAATAAAAAGACTACACGCAAGCCTTCTAAAAGAGATCGTTCACAATTTCAGAAGCAAAGCATGTACTACGGGAACCAGGTACCTGATAGAATACTTATATACTACTTTCTTGTAAATACATACAGAACACCCTGACACAACAAACATTTATGCTCGACACATAAATGTATATCCGGAATGGGAATCGAACCTACGCCTTATAGCTTTTGAAGTAGATACACTACCAACGAACTATCGGGGCAGTCGATTGCTTTCCGTTCTAGTTCCGATTCCAGTCCGCGACACAGCGCGGCCCGGGAACGGACGGCGCGGGCGGGACGGCCGGACAGCGAATGCCCGGCGGGCGACGCGCGACGGCGTCATCTACAGGCGATTCCGATCCGGCACATCTCATGCCTGTTACAGCTTGTTTAGAATGTTCAGGTCTGAACAGTTAGACTGGCTGAGTCGACCTACAAACCTATGTAGTTGTATTGTTGTGATTGTGTTGGCACAACTTTCCCTATAGTGGGCATGTGTTATTGAGACATTTTTGAATTTTTGACAGCCCTGTTGGTTCATTGGTAGAATGTCTGCTTCAAAAGCTGTAGGGCGCGGGTTCGATTCCCACACCGGGCAAACATTGTGTTGTATAAACAAATGTTTGTTCTGTGTCTGGGTGTACTGTATGTATTATAAGTATGTACCTATTTACAAAAAAAAAAACTATTTAAGTATTCTATTAGTTATCTGACTTCCATAGCACAAGCTTTGCTCAGTTTGGGGTCAGATGGCGCTGTGTGTAATGCACTGCGTTTTTTTTAATTTATTTATTTTATCTAAGACTTCAAAATATTTCTACATCTACTAAGGTAAAATACTTTGAATGTTAACAACACCTATACAATTTACGACGAATTTTTTACAAATAAACTGATTTTGATTTGTTTTGGATTCTATATTTTTTCAAACATTAACTATGGAAGTCAGTACACAGAGTAAATTGCTCTCAATGCTTTATTGCACTTGGCGCCACGAGTACGGATCGTGAAAGGGATTCCAAGAACACTTCGCCGAGTACGCTAATAACTGGAGTCGCTTTCAGGAATTCATATTTCCGAGTAATCATGTTTCACGTGTTCCCTTGAGGACGGAGCCTTTGGGACGCAAGCGAGCCGTGAAAACACGTGTTGTACGCCGAATTCACACGGCACACGAGACGAATTGCACCTTATCCCGGAGACTTACAACTCAATATTCAACGTGCCGAGTAATTTGCTTAGAAGTGATTTTGGTGTAAACTGAATTGCACCGTATGACGTACATGTAAATAACAATTCACAATGTACAGATGATATGTACAGTAATTGGTAATATTCTTAGAAGATTGATTTCATAAGTAGGTAGGAGTCGCCGCATGGTGAAATACAGACCGACCATCTTATCTGCTCAGTTGAGAGCGGCGCTGGTGTAGAGTTTGGTATTGCCACCTAAGAAATTCACCAAGAAAAAAGGAAAATCAAAATCTTTAATCTGCACTGCTATCATAAGATATAATAAAACTAAAAAAAAAGCAGATTAATTTCGGCGGTGATTTTATTTAAATATATAGACACAGCTTTTTTGACATAACACATATAAAAAATTACTTACATAATATTATTATTTTCATAATACGGGCGATTTTATTTTCTCGTATCTGGCAGCACTGACCTGTCGCAGCAACAACACGTTCATTCAACTTTCCGAACAGTATTATTGGAGCTTGGAGGCACATCTCTTCTTTCATATAAGATAACATCATAAATGCATCACTTTTGTGAGGTTTTGACATTTTATTTGCACTTTTCACAGATAAATCGAACGATAAACACGAGGCACTCACATTATACAGAAACTGACAGCAAAATGACGTTGTCAAAATGGCGGCTAACGCGGCTGTAGTTCCGATTTTGGCCACCTGAACAGATAAGTTGGTGGCACTGTACGCTTTGCGCACACTATTTAATGATTGTGGAGCACTAGCCTTTTTTTCTTTTTTTTCTAATGCACTCGTCACTGCAGCGATAATCCTCTTAGTGACGTTTAAAATGTGTGGTCTGTATGTCAATTTATATATCTTATCTATCTATACCATTATAAAGAGGAAAGATTTGATTGTTTACATTGAATAGGCTCCGAAACTGCTGGACCGATTTCAAAAATTCTTTCACCGTTGGTTAGCTACACTATCCTCGAGTGACATAAGCTACTTTCTATCCATGTATTCCTACGGGAACAGGAACTACGCGGGAGAAACCACGAGGCGTCCGCTAGTACTATTATAAAGAGGAAAGATTTGATTGTTTGTTTGTAATGAATCAGCTCCGATACTACTGGACCGATTTCAAAAACTCTTCCACCGTTGACAGGCTCTGTGTTTGGCCACAGCTGCCTGATGTTAAGTAAAGGTGTGGTCGAAGATGGTAAACACACCTAGCCTGGAATCAAACTGGCTCTCAAGTGAGGCTGCTGGAATACACCGTTAGATGCTTGGCGGCAGATTTTGAGCTAGCCAGACGAGTACTAGAAAGTACCCTACCACCATGCTATGGTTTCCTCACTATGTTTTCCTTCACCGGTAGCTCAAGCTCATTGTTGGGGTTTGAACCCACGCCCTTCGGTATACGAACCGACCGCATTAACCACTCAGCTATCATCGATGTATGTGTGTGTAATCCTTATATATAATCCAAACGAAATACAGAAAGTAAGGCTGAAACAAGAAAAATAAAACTTTAGTTTATCTCTGTGTTTAGTAGAAGTCTCGAATATTTTTTAAAAAATATTTTTACTTCGCTTTGAAAAGTAAAAGCTGGCCGTGTTCACTATTATCTGTTTAATATTCAAGATGCTTTGCTGAGAGAATTGAAATTCTATATAGCTGGGGAATATTCAGACGGCGGGCGGACGATTTGATTGATGAATATTGACAAGCCGTTTCATTGGAAGATATAGCGGTATGACCTTTTTGTCTCGTTTCTTAGCTCGTGAAACGGAACCCTAGGCACAAATACGTTTCGCTGTAAGTTGTTACTTTATTTTAACCTTTGTAAGTCTGTATATAAAACATACAACTAGTACAACTAATACAACTAGACTTTAATACAACTAGTAGCTAGTAGTACGATAATAATAGCTCAGTTCGTTCGCGTGATCGGTTTTTTTATGATTAACTAGCTGCGCCCCGCGGTGTTATCCGCTAAATGTCTTCGGGATAAAAAGTAGCTTATGTTTTAATTAAATAAATAAATAAATATTGTAGGACTATACAAACAACGCCATCTGGCCCCAAACTAAGCAGAGCTTGTGTGATGGAAGTCAGATAACTGATAGAATACATAAATACTTTTTTTTTTGTAAATACATACTTATAATACATACAGAACACCCAGACACAGAACAAACATTTGTTTATTCATAAAATGTTTGCCCTGAGTGGGAATCGAACCCACGCCCTACAGCTCTCAAAGTAGATATACTACCAATGAACCAGCAGGCTGTCCAGGCAATTCAGGGTCACACCAAATTTTATCCAAATCCGTTCAGTAGTTTTTGCGTGAAAGAGTAACAAACATCCATCCATCCATCCATCCAAACATTCACATTTATAATATTAGTGGGATAGCCTTCATTTGAACGCCATCTCACCTGATGTTAAGTGAAGATGCGATCTACGATGGAGCACGCTCGCCTAGAAGATACCGGTTCACACACCGAAAAGTGTGGATTCAAATCCTATCATTGATTGATTTCTAAGGTTTACGTAGAAAATATAAGGTTGGTAAAAATAGGAAAACATCGTAAGGAAAGCTAGGTTGTGCTAGTGTACTTTCCAGTAGGTAGGTACTCGGCTGGCGAGCTTCCACCATCATTGAAAATCTGTCACCAAGCACTGTACTTTAGCTGAGAGCCAGATCCATTCCAGGCCAGGTATGTTTACAATGTTCGATCGCACCTTAACTTAAGATAACAGATGAGCTACGGTCAAACACCTAGATAACCATAAAAAAAACTGGTTTTGTGTTTTTAAAACACTAGTAACGATAACATATTAAATTAAATCCGTGGTTTAAAGAGATACAAGCATCGTGAGGTCACAATATGAGTAGTAACATAGCTGGATTTAAAGAAATCTATTTTTATTCATTTTTTTTATGTAAAAGTAATGAGACGATCGAGGCGCTCTCCTGATGTTAAGAGATAACGCCTGTCCATGACCATTGCAGCGATACACAGAACTTTGAGTAACAAAACAAAGTCCGGGGCATCGCTGCTTTGGCGCTCATTACTTTGAGACTAGATGGTTAGTCTCAACAGCCCAGTAATTTCGCTAGCTGCGGTACCCTTCAAACCGGAACACAGTAATGTTTGCACACTACTCATAATGCTCTACAGGGAGCAGATAACAAAATTCCAAAGGAAACTAACTGTCTAACTGTCTTTTTGAAATTGTCTGTCTCTGTTTGTTTGTTTTTGTTTTTATGCTTGTTACAAAATTAAACGTTATTCTTTCTTGCAAAGGAATAAAATTTCCGAGTGGTTTCACACAAATCTCTTTCCGGGTCCGAACACCAGTGCTTTAGTTGTACACGTAGCCGGTTAACCTCCATTTATTACCGTGAGCATGTATCGCTAGAAAAATGTTCCTGTACGCGCGGGAACATTACGTAACTCGTCCGACACCCGCACTGCAGCAGCCGTCGGTCACAGCGTTCAATCCAGGCCCGGTTACAGCTAGTGCTGTGGAAATGCTGTCATGTTTATTTATCTATCTATCACTCCATAGTCTAAAACAAAGTCGCTCCCCTCCGTCCCTATGTATGCTTAGATATTTAAAACTACGCAACGGATTTTGATGCGGTTTTTTTTAATAGATAGAATGATTCAAGAGGAAGGTTTATATGTATAATACTTGCATGTGCACCACATTAGTATGTACATTGCACTCGTGTGAAGCCGGGGCGGGTCGCTAGTACTATTATAAAGAGGATTTGATTGTTTGTTTGTATTAGGCTCCGAAACTACTGGACTGATCTTAATAATACTTTCATTATTAGAATGCTACATTATCCGCACTGGACATAGGCTATATTTTATTTAAAAAATAATTAGGGATCCGTATGGAAAATTCAACAATGTAACCCAAGCTGTGAAAAATTTGAAAAAACCTATACTTAGCATGCGCAGCGAAAACTTTTGACAATAGAATAAAGTGACGTTTTATAGAGCAAATTGACAGCTACATACCTAAAAGTCCGAAATATCATATGTCTAACTATTACAGTTGTCATCTACAACTTATAAAGAGGAAAGATTTAATTTTTTTGTTTGTTTGTATTGAATAGGCCCCGAAACTACTGGATCGATAAATTTATATTGTTAATAGAGTTTTGTTTACCCGTGCGAAGCCGGGGCGAGCTGCTAGTTTATTATATATTTATATACAACTAGCGTGCCGGCCCGGCTTCGCACGGGTAAACAAAACTCGATTAACAATCTAGGCTATGTCCCTCAGTGATCATGTAGCATTCTAATGATGAAAGAATTATTCAGATCGGCCCAGTAGTTTTGGAGACTATTCAATACAAACAAACAAAAAATCAAATCTTTCCTCTTTATAATTAGTGTAGATGTAAAAGTAATGAGACGAATATGCTACCTGATGGTAAGAGACAAGGCATGGCCATGACCATTACAGCGATACACAGAACTTTGAGTAGCAAAACGAAGTCCAAGGCATCGCTGTTTTGGCGTTAATTACTTTGAGACTTTCGATAGTTAATCTATATTTTCGAAACTTAAAACTTTAACCGCGGAATATACCGACCAAGTCCGATAACATATAACATCAGAAGGATATACGAAAAACTTTTCATATTTTTTAGAATCAACCTAAATCTACGAAACAGACTTTCACGAATGAGATGAAAAAGTACATCCAGTAAAACAATAATACAACGAATGTTTAACAGTAGTCAAATAAACATCGTCCAGATGTGCGGGTTCGATTTTGGCACGGCGCCAGCGCAACTAACCCACTTACCGCGAGCAGTCGCAACTTTTATGTATTCTGCGGTGTTGGCACGCGCACGCCGTTAATCTGTAATTAAACCGCTGGACACGCTCCTGTGAGGAATAACGAAAACCTGCCCCAAAACCGATCATCAGCGAGCAAACTAAAGTCAGTTTTACCCTAGTAGACTACACACACCATGTGTCTATAACCACATGGAGTTACCCCGAGTAAATACATCCAGTAGCATTCCTTGAGAAGTACAAAGCAATCAGGGTGGTAGATCTCCTTAGCAGGTCGTCTAGTTAGGTACCACCGCAGTACCAGATATTCTGCCGCCAAGCAGTATGTAATTACTGTGTTCCGGTCTGAAGGGTACTGCAGCTAGCGAAATTACAGGGCTGTTGAGACGAAATCCAAAGACCATCGAAAGTCTCAGAGCAATGAGCGCCAAAGCAGCGATGCCATGGACTTTGTTTTGCTACTCAAAGTTCTGTATATCGCTGCAATGGTCATGGACAGGCGTTATCTCAAAATGTATCGTTCTAATAGGAAAATGTATCGTTCGTCACATAATTTTAATATAAAAATTGTAATACTGGTATCTTTCTAAGTATCTCTACTATCTCTAGTATAAAACAAAGTCGCTTCGCGCCGTCTGTACGCTTAGATCTTGTACTACGCAACGGCCCATCGGTTATTGCGGTCCATCAATAGACAGAGTGATTCAAGAGAAAAGTTTATATGTTCAATACACATGTATTAGTATCTACATTGCAAACGTGCGAAGCCGGGGCGAGTCGCTAGTTACTGATAATAACCAGAAATCGCCCTTTGTGTAGTAATATAAATATTGCCGCATAAAACATTCAAACTGTTTCAAAACTAACGTTTAACCGAAAACTTCCGACGCTTAAATTAAAAACTGTTTATATTTAATAAAGTCTCAACCCTTCTGAATGGTAACTGGCATCCCGCATCATCCCCTAAAGCCGGCCCTTCGCCCTCGAGAGCTCTCCGCCGCCAGCGATTACCCGGAGTAGCACGAAGTCTCACTTCACATATTTCGCTTTGAACCAAATATTAAAAATATTTTGATTTTCCGTATATTTTCCTCTGTGTCTGATGAAAGATCTATTTAAAATGCACTTTGAGAGTTTTAAATGCGACTTTTTTGACTTTCCATTTCTCGTTATTTAGTAACTTTTTCTGAAAACATATTATTTGTCCTCACTACATAATCAGTGAGGTTTTGGTGGCTTTGGTGTCAAAACATGATAAAGTTCTTTATAACTAACAAACTTACAGGAATTGAACTTGCGAATTAATTTATTAGTTTTGTAGACATAGTCTTTCTACCTGACATGACCTAAGGAGCCCATACGTGTTACGATATCGCTGCGGCTACAGCGAGGTTGTTCCACAAGTTCCAAGTCGTTCAGCGAGCTCTGAGCTGTGCTCGGCATTTCTCTAAAGAATCGTATCTGGAACGAAGTCATTCGCCAGAGAACTAAAGTCACAGACACTGCTTCGCGTATTAGCAAGCTGCAGTAGCAGTGAGACGCTCATATCTGTCGCAAAACCGATAACCACTAGAGTAGACGTGTCTAGACTGGAGACCGCGAATTGGCAAATATAGCGTAGGACACCCTGACTCGATAGAGTGACGATATACGCAGGGCAGCTGTCTAAATCAACGTCCTGTCTATGATATCCGACAGGCTTGACTGCATATACATAAGGCGTGGCTGCGACAGACATGTCACTGTCCCGATGTCGGTTGGGAAACAGTAGTTTCCTAACTGACATTTGTGGCACACGCTCTATGTCTATGTTTATTTTATTTTATTGACATTTTAAGTCTGATTATTATTGTATTTGAATTATTATTAATTTTGTGCTATGTATTATTAAATCCAAGTACAAGTAGAGTAGATGCACAGACGTACATTTATTTGGCTTGAATGAGCTTGATATAGAGTACTATTTGTAAGTGAATGTGAACAAGCGCCGCAGCATCTCCGACGCGTCTAGCGTCTCCCCTTCGCCGCATGCGAGCAGTCCATTACGCAAACTGCGAATAAAACATCAGCGAGGCACAATTTAAAATTAAAAGGTCGGAGTCGCGGACCGTGCCCGTAATACAGAGCCGTAAGGAGGCCTGCAGGAAACCCCCGCATCCGTTTCCGGGAGCCGGAAACTGCCCCCTGCCCCTAAACGCTCCTTGCGCCCTTCGGCCTGCCCCACTGCCCGAGTAGGCACCATTACAATTGGTAACCTTTCGCCTGTAAGATGTTGCGCCGGTGACTTACTCATGTTATACCACTGCGTTGTCACAGAGATGTAAACGTACGCATAATTTCTCGGAAACAATAGGTGAAGCTTCACCGGCCCTACAATTTCGAAAGTCGTAGTTTCGTCGAAGTTTCTGTTTTAAATAATTCACTGTGGGAACATTATATTTACTATCAATAGTATTTTCATGTTTTCCGGCAGCTTCACTTGATAGCCAGTTCCATTCCAAGCGAGGTGCGTTAATCATCTTCGACCACACTGTCACTTAACATCAGGTGAGCTGTCGTCAAACACATAGCTAAACATAAACAATAACACAGTAATATTTCGGATGTTTTTTAAAATGTCGTCAAATTTATTTTTTTATTTTTTTTTTCAAAATAGATTCGCGTTTGACCACGATCTGCCTGATGTTAAGCAGTAGTGTGGTCTAAAATGGAGCACGCTTACCTAGAAGAAACCTATTTACTCTAGATTTGACACTATACTGTGCCTAACACATACGTGTACTGTAATACATGTAACATTGTAGTTGTAGCCGAAACGACTGTAAAGCGGAAATAAACTAAACACTCAAACATAATCAATATTTTTAGTAACATTTTTTATTCTCATTTAAAGTTAAACAGAATTCCAGAGCCTTCAGGCCCTTGTTAGAATAATTTAATTTGCTAATTTTCTTACGGACATGTTTTTCGTGTCAAATAATTGTTTATCATGTAGTTCATAAGTAAAGTTGTATTTTATAAATAGGAACTATTATAATAGAAAGCCAGGCGAGCAACTAGTAACCCCAACCCTTCCCGCCGCCTAGCCGGGCCCATCGATCACGCCGTACTGTCGGCCGATCCATCTCCCGGGACTCCGCGTGGAGGGGAGAATGTCTTGAATATATTCCAAAGTATATCGAGCGACTTAAATGTTTCTCAACTGTCGGCGAGCCAAGGAAGTTATGTCAAATAATGGACATATGTAAAATCTGACTGAGTTTAATTTTCGTTTTCTGTTTGTAAATCACCCCACTAATATTATAAATGTGGAAGTTTGGATGGATGGATGGATGTTTGTTACTCTTTCACGCAAAAACTACGGAACGGATTTGGATGAAATGTAGTATGGAGGTAGATAAGACCCTGGCTGGATATAGGATACTTTTTATCTCGAAAACATGTAGCGGGTAACACGGCGGGGCGTAGCTAGTTAGACCTATGAAGAGTGAAACGTAACGTTTTAACGTGAGCTGTTGAGCTTTTATTTATTTATTTATTATTATTATTAATTCTGTTCTATGGTTACCTGGGACAGATCAGTTTTAGCGAGAAGACTGTCATTTGTCTTTTCAGTCTCTTATTTGTGTTATATTTTAAACTATAGAATAGTTTTTTTTAGATTTTAAGAGTTCTTGTCCGCTGTCCGTCCGTCTGTTACCAGGCTGTATCTCATGAACCGTGATAGTTAGACAGTTGAAATTTTCACAGATGACGTATTTCTATTACCGCTATAACAACAAATACTAAAAAACAGAATAAAATAAATATTTATTTATTCCCATATAACAAACGTGATTTTTTTGCCGTTTTCATAGATAATGAGACGGAACCCGTATATAGTACAATGTCGAAGTATGAAACTGCATATATTTCCTACTTAATTTCTCAAAGAAGCGAAATTTGTAATACTATTGAGAAATAAATGTCTTCAAAGTGAATCTTTCGTGCGCGAGTCCGACTCGCACTTGACCTGGTTTTTTAAGTTTGTATATTGATTTTAAATCACAAATAAAGTGTTGCCCACTTTTAAGGTAGCACTCTTTAATTGTAATGCGGTCGATTTCAATATTTATCTGCACTGGCCAGATTTTTAGGATAACATTTGAACTAGTAAGTATACTGTATACAGAGAATATCAGAGCATGTCGATAGTAGGATGCGCTGTGTGTATATATTACACGATAGACCCAATCTGAGTGTCTACAACTAAGCGCGCAGGCAAACAAATACGAGGAATCCTTCAACAAAAAAAAGGTCTATAACTCGAGAATGTAAAATGTGAGAGCAAACCCACACCGATGTAGGATTTATTGCGCCATTTGCTGCGGATAAGCAACCACGATCGAGTTTGCCCGCGATAAATGGAACTATACGTTTCCAGAACTGAAATATGTAAGTAAACTTACACGAGCATTTTGCGATGGTTCCGGGTTTCACGAGTATGCTGTTTTGCTAAATGGTCCTTCGTAAACTACCTGCTTTTTTGCGTTCAGCACCGATATCAGCTCGTGGGTCATCTCGGAATGATATTTAGTAAGTACCTGCAACAAAATAATACAAATAAATAATACATATCGTAGGACATTACACACAGCGCCATCTGACCCCAAACTAAGCAAAGCATGTACTATGGAAGTCTGATAACTGATAGAATACGTAAATACCCTTTTGTGTAACTACATACAGACACAGAATAAACATCTGTTCATGACACAAAATATTTGTCCTGGATGGGAATCAAATAATCAAACCCACGGCCTTCAGCTCTTGACGCAGACAATCAACCAACAGGGCTGTCAAATAAAAATATGACTCAAGATATTTTGAGGGAAACTGTACACACGCTCTTTTACAGTTGGTGGTGGATATTCTTGGGATGAGGACATCTACCACCATACCACCGCAGTACTAGATATTCCGCCGCAAAATCTCAAAGTAATGAGCGCCAAAGCCGCTGGACTTGGTTTTTATACAAAAAGTTCTGTGAATCGCTACAGTCATCATGGACAGGTCGTCGTTTACCATTAAGAAAACATTTCGATTGTCTCATCACTTTTATGTAATAAAAAACACTTGCAAGTGTGCTCCATCTTAGACTAATCACTTAACATCAGGTGAATTGTGGCCGAACACCTAGGATGTCAATTATCCCACTATCCCACTAATATTCCCACTATTACAAATGTGAAAGTTTGGATATTTGTTACTCTTTCACGCAAAAACTACTGAACGGATTTGGATGAAATTTGGTACAGAGGTAGCTAATCCAGGATGGATTAGCACATAGGCTACTTTTTATCACTTTTATATAACATATAGCAGATAACACCGCGGGGCGCAGCAAGTCACCCTATAAAGGCGGAGTGCGTAGGTGTGTTTTATATATGTTACTTCTTTACGCTCAAACGGCTGGACCAGTTTTGATGAAATATGACAACTTGGATTACAAATACAAATACAAATATTTTATTGATAACTTCAATGTTACAAGTCAATTCAAAATTTCAATAATTTATGTCATTATATGAGTTTTAAAAACTGATTACATGTCAATGAATAAAAAATGATAAACACATAGGTTACTTTTAACCCCGAAAACATGTAGCGTGTAACGCCGCGGGGCGCAACTAGTTTAAAAATAAGCAAAAGCATAAAATACGTCACAATAGCATTTTAACGCAAACTCACAAAGTTTGCTCCTACCAAAAAAAAATCGCTCAATGCGGCTAGAAAAGTTTTCACATCAAATACCGATGAATTCCTTGTTGTTAATTAATACAACAACAATTATTTGTTTATATAAATCTTAACTAAAGTTGAACTTTGTGTCGGTTGACCTTGCTTCATGAAAATTATGAAGAGATGCTCAGTCGCACTCGGCAGGTACAGCCAGCACAATACACTTTTTTTTTTCTTTTTTTTTTTTAATGTAAAAGTAATGAGACGATCGAGGCGCTCTCCTGATGTTAAGAGATAACGCCTGTCCATGACCATTGCAGCGATACACAGAACTTTGAGTAACAAAACAACGTCCAGGGCATCGCAGCTTTGGCACTCACTACTTTGAGACTAGATGGTTAGTCTCAACAGCCCAGTAATTTCGCTAGCTGCAGTACCCTTCAAACCGGAACACAGTAATGTTTGCACACTACTGCTTGGCGGCAGAATATCTGGTACTGCGGTGGTACCTACCTAGACGACCTGCTGCTAAGGAGATCTACCACCAAGTACTTGAACTTGGCTACATGTTTGCTTATTGAATTATTCAGAGTCTCCAGACTCGGCGAGTGGATCTCGCCACTTCGCAGACGGCTCGTCGCTTAAACACAATACATCAACCGTACTTTTAACATGAATACATTTTTAAATGTACTTCCATTTCAGAAAACTGATAATAACAAAATCGGTGGATACATACTGTCTGACCTGTTAGCTCATTTGGTAGTATACCTACTTCAAGAGCTGTAAGGTGTAGGTTCGATTCCCACCCAGAATTTGTGTGACAAAAATTCTGGGAGTTGTTGTGTCTGGGTGTATATGCTGAGTAGTAGATCTATAAGGTAGTTTTATATAATGAAGGGTAATGGTATACAGGGTTAAAAGCATAAACAGGGGTAACAGTAAAAAGATATTTCATAAAAAAGTACTCGTAAGTTGTCCCTTGACCAAATATATAGAGTAATAGTTTTCGCGAATAGAGTTGAACTCATTGTGTCCCAGTAAAAAATATTCATGCTTTTATTCCTATTTTGTTGGTAATTTAGTTCAAATAGAGTATAGTGGCATCCTTAAGTGGAGGGTGACGGTCTAATACCCCACGATGACCAATCGGATTGGGGAATGTTGAGTTTTTGTTGTTATTTAGTTCTTGCTTTTTTGTTTTGTTCCGGTGGCTGATGGCATTATCCTATGCTTTTTGTTCTGGAGTCGGGTTTTCAGTGGATATGGCGTTGAGGGAGATACTTCTATTCTTCATCACATCAAACGCATTTCGTCTGTTTGTAGTTGTTGTTAGCTGTTGTTTTCGAGGCTGTCCAACTGCGTTGGGAGATATTGACTGGTCTCTCTTACGTTTTTCAAGTCCTGGTCTACTTTCTTTAATAATTAGTTTGTCGTAGTTTATAAATGCATATTTCCCCTTCTCCCTTTCTTCTTCAAGTTTTAACTGTAGTTCTTTCCTTTTGTCGAGGACCTCCTTTGGAAAATCTTCTGAAGCATAAGTATCTTTAAATTTCTTTTTGTTCTTTATAATGTCAATTTTCATCCAGTTGTTAACGAATGATATGAGTATGGGCTTTTCATTTTTTGTGGCGTTTTTGCCAATTCTGTACATTGAATTTATGTCTCTTCCTTCAACTGTAATATTTAATTCTTCTTTAATTCTTTTTATCACTATTTCCATAAGGTTAGCTGGAGAATTTTCGCTTTCCTTTATTCCGTATAAAATTATGTTATTTGTTCTTCTATGTTTTTCTAAATAGTATATTTTATCTCTCATTAATTCATTATCTGCTCGTATTTCTTGTAATTCTCGTGTAAATGGCATTAGTTTTTCGTCCATTTGCGCAATTATATCCTTAGTTTGTTTTGACATTTCAAGTTTCATTTGACCGAGTAACATTTGAAGGTTTTTATCCATTTTTATGTCAGTGTCAATGCGTGAAATGGAACAAGACGTTTTCTATTTATTTGCTGTGGCAACACTGCACTGTCGGTCGTTGTCTTTGGATATTTTGGTGGCACTGACAGATAACCTACAAATAATTTCTAATTTTGTTCACTTGAAATTGCTGTTGATAACACTGTTTGCACTCAGTTTTTATGTTTATAACGTACAGTGATTACTTTCAAACAGGATTTGTATGTTTTAACACAAGATAGAAAGGTATTTACACTGTTTTCTTATTATACGCAGAGCTCGATATCAAGTACGTGTTTACTTCAAGACTACCGGAACCGGAAATAGAGAGTGATGCACTTAAACTTAAATGGAGATGGGCTGGACACATCGCACGTTACACAGATAATAGATGGACTATAGAAACCACACGATGGAAAGGGCCACAAGGAAGGAGGAATGTTGGCAGACCGGTAAGAAGGTGGGCCGATGATATTATCCAGGTCTCAGGAAACGACTGGATCAACACAGGAAAGGACAGAGATCTGTGGGAAAAACTGGAGGAGGCCTTTACCCAAAAAGGGATCCATATTTTAGGAAAAAATTAAGTAAGATCAAGCAATATCAATTTTAAATGTACGGGAAATATGGAATAAATGGCTTTTTTATTTTATTTTTTTTATTATAGAGTATAGTGGTCGAGGATGTGGAACAACATAGTTGTGAGATTTTAATTGAAGACGAGGTAACAGCAAATATATTGTAAGATTCTATCATCGTAGCACATCTACGTCGGAGCAATATGCTACACTCAGCGTAGCTACCCGCTCGTAGCTCCTAGCTACGCCGTAGCGCCATAATCCGACAATGCTATCAATCCGCCCATTTCCGATCTCAAGATGTCCACAAACACTTCATCTCACCGATCCAATACGACGCCATCCTCGGATTTCAGGTGTTGTTTCCTCGAGCGTTGTTGATGCGGTTATATTGGAGTAATACAACTCAACTGTCAGATTCAGATATTACTACCCTACATGTTTACACCGCGGGGCGCAGCTAGTCATTTTATTTTTTTAAATGTGGTGGTTTATCTGTGTTTTAGTATAATACGTAGTTTTGTATATAGGCGCTTTGTCTATAATACATAATAAAATTGTTTCGTTCTACGACATTCGTAGATTTTTTTTTTTTTTTTTTAATGTTTGACAGGCTAAGTGTATGACCACAGCTCACCTGATGTTAAGTGAGGGTGTGGTCGAAGATGGTAAATCACACCTAGTCTGGAATGGAACTGGCTCTCAAGTGAGGCTGCCGGAACACACCGTTAGATGCTTGGCGGCAGATTTTCAACTTGAAGGTGGTAGCTAGCCAGCCGAGTACTAGAAAGTACCCTACCACCATGCTATGGTTTCCTCACGATGTTTTCCTTCACCGGCAGCTCAAGCTCATTGTTGGGGTTTGAACCCACGCCCTTCGGCATGCGAATCGACCGCGCTAACCACTGAGCTATCATCGCTACTAAATGCATAATTTCAGCGTCAACTCTATGCCCCTGCTTCCATTTCAGGGCATGACTGGCAGTTCGCCTCTCCATTCTCGTCAGTGCGTAGCAACCTCCGGTGTAATTGGTAATGCTTAATAACCGTGTTTGCAATAATGTGATTCGCCCTTTGTCTAACGAAGCTTAATATTCGTGCCAACTAATTGGATTTGGGTGTGTTGTTCGATTTGTATTAATAATTAATTAATAATATATTTCTTTATTGTTCACACCGATTACAAACAGTTTTAATTGACATTCATCAAATTTAATTTGACTCAATGTTTTATTTGATTTTGTATTATGACTATATAAATGCTTACTTATTTAAAATCATTTATACATTGTATTTATATACAACGGTGCGAAGTTTAATTAAAGTTATTAATATAATAATAAACAAATATTTTTTTTTAAATATCGGTGGCCTTATCGCTAATAGCTATCTCTTGCAGACAATCTAAGTATGGAAACGGTCATGCAGTGGGTTAAGGACGGGGTGTGCTGGCAAGTAGGAAAAAACATTTTAAATCTGCTCAGCCGTTTCTGCGTGATTGAATAACAAACATCCAAACTTTCACATTTATAATATTAGAATAGATTATAACTTTATTATACACCAAAAATGAAACACAGATCACAATTAATACAAATAGGAAACAAACAAAAAAAGAAGATATATAACAAAACAAAAGAATAGATACATGATGTATAAGGGCGGTCTTATCGCCTAGAGCGATTTCTTCCAGACAACTATATATATATTATAGTATAGTATGATATTTATACACTTACTAGCACAGGCGGTGTTCAAGAAAGTGCATATTTACTTTAAAATGTTAGTTGTACTCTACTTCGTCTTCTTCAAAAAGGCCACCGGATGTAGTATAGTCGAAGTATCCGACATAACTAAACGCGAGTAATCCTGAGAAGTAAAACCAAAATACTTTAGTGTCTTAGTGAAAGCATCCAAATACAGCAGAGACTTTATGCGACTCGGTCAGCTAGTAAATATCCTTCTAGTTTCCCTCCCGCCAGCATGTGAAGTGTTCTCACAATCACCGCCATGAAAGCGAGATAGTAACATTTTATTGCGCTGCTGTCGCCGATTGCCGGCAGAGGCAATGAAGGAGCGGGCAAACTCGGGCAATAGCAGGCAAACTTGACAATAACAGCAACAGTATGCAGCTGGCTGCAAGTTTGGCAGGACGCCATCCCGGGTCAATGTATCTTTTAAATTTATTGCTACAATACAGCCGGATAAGGTATAAAATGCGGCCGAAGTTGACGGAAGTTTCACTTTATTAGCTGGTGAAGTTGTTTCATTCTTTACTAGGCCGCACGTTGTGCCTTTACCGGCGTTTCCACAGGGGCCGTAAATTTCCCCAGAGACAAGATTTCACCATACCACAGTTATTTGGCTAATATTACACCTATAAAAAGTGTCATGTTTTCTTACTACTTCACGCTGTAACGGGTAAACAGATTTCAATCAAATTTGTAATCCATATAGCTTACTAGCTTCGCCCCGCGGTGTTACCCGCTACGTATTTATAAAGTATAAAAAAAGTAGCCTATGTGTTAATCCAGGGTCTCAGCTACCTACATACCAAATTACATCCAAATCCGTCCAGTAGTTTTTGCGGGAAAGAGTAACAAACAAACATCCATCCATCCAAACTTTCACATTTATAATATCAGTGGGATAGTCTGGATAGATATGTATGCTACTTGTAACATGAAAAACGCAAGTGGGACCGCGGGACGAAGCTAATTATACGGAAGAAAAAATTGACCGATTGAGGTTAATTTATAACTGACTTCGTCAATCATGAACCGATTTGAAAAAAAAATATTTAATACTCAGAACTTACTGACAGATTATCTCGTATGAATTTCATGACAATCGGTTCAGTGGTTTGATTTCCTTGTGTTTGGCGTAGAGTTGGTCTTTTTTATTGTAAATTTATACTTGTTCTATTCAAATCTCCTTTGTTTGAATCGTATTGTTGACATAATATTCACGCAAAGTCGTTCAATTTAATCTCCACAGAATAAATTGCAATGAGTTAAGCACAGGCTATAAAACTGTCGGCTAACGATTTAATCTCGGTTCGCGAGAGGACACAGATGTACTAACACCCCTACAGGGCAACATTTCACAAAATCCATCCGAAAACAATACACAATACAGTAATTTGGACCAATCCTGAGATAGCAGAGAAAGGTTGCGATTACATGATTGGTCCAAAGGATAGAAATCAGAGCCGACGTCGAGACTCATTGGTCCCTCGAGCCGGCCTTAGTAAATTCAGATAATATATCTGTTTGGATCGTATATATGTCGTGTGTATTCAAATAAAGGGTATATTATAATCTCCAGAGTATACTATCTGTTATTTATTTATTGCGGGTTTCCACTATAAAGGTAAATTATAACAGTGCGCTCCCTACAGGCTATAATCTATGTCTACCTCTGTATAAATTAACTAACATTTTGGCTAAAATAAAAAATAACCTTTTTTACTTTTAATATAAAAGTAATGTGAAGAACGAGATGCTCTCCTGATGGTAAGAGATAACGCCTGTGCATGACCATTGCAGCGATACACAGAACTTTCAGTAACAAAAGAAATCCAAGGCATCGCTGCTTTGGCGCTCATTACTTTGAGACCCTGGATGGTAAGTCTCAAGAGACCTGTAATGTCGCTAGCAGTATCCTTTAAACCGGAACACAGTAACGTTTACACACTACTGCTTGGCGGCAGAATATCTGGTACGGCAGTGGTACCTACCTAGACGACCTCCTGCTAAGGAGATGTACCACCTAGTAAATCTAATATAAACAAAAATCTCGCAATAACTTGAGAAAGGCTCGCCGACTTAAATATAATTACTGTTTTGTTCTTCTTAATTCTGAGGTGGGTTAGAATGACAGAAACTTAGTAAAAACATAAAGGAACAGTCTATTATATGTGAAATAGTTTGTCCGTTTCAAATCTATTTTAGATATCGATACGAAGTTCGGGTCATCTAGTAGTTAGATAAAAAATAGTAATTAACTTAAATTACTCTTAAATTTATTATTCTTATTATTACTTAAATTACTAATAAAATTAAATTACTCTATTTACACGACTGCCCAAAAAAGGAGTGTAATGTTTTCATGGTTAATGTACATTTTTGTATGTGTTTCTGTTTTCCAGCATAACTTTTAAATGCCTGAAGAGATTTCGATGTATGAGGTGTCGTGAGAATTCTTACATCATCCCGAGTGATGCTGGCTATTTTCGTTTTTTTTGAACTATCGTTTTTTTCTTATTTTCTTTTTAAAGTGCGAACAAACTTCTAAAAGTGTATTTCGTAAGTAGCATTTATTTTTTTGTTGAGGTAGTCGGATTACCGTATTAGTTGTAAACATGAACTTATTGATTGAAAAAATAAATATAAAAATAATATATATATTACTACAAAATATGAATTAATGAAGTTAATGAATAATACAGCTGAATGCAGTTATTGCAAAACGAGAACAGATAAAATATGCCCGCCGTGGGCCCGGGGCGATGTTCGCTACAATTAAAAATAACGACCAAGTAACAGCAGCCTGGGCGGCTGCTGTTACTTGGTCGTTGGCAAGCATCTACCGGTGTGTTCCACCTCACACTGTGTGTGCAGCCTCACATGAGAGCCAGTACCATTCCAGGCTAGGTGTGCTTTACCGTCTTCGACTACACCGTTGCTTAACATCAGGTGAGCTGTAGTCAAACACCTAGCCTGTCAACCATAAAAAAAAGGAAAACGTGTCCAATCTTAAGCCGCATTTGCTTCGAATCGGACGCACGCTTATTCTCGAAAATAACTATGTAATTACCTATCGTTACAGCCCAATTTCGGTGTGTAATTATAAAAGTTAGATTACTAGGCGCGGGTCAGAAACGGTGGTTTATCGACCATTATCAATAGTTCATTAAAACTATCGACAACAGCGATAGTAATTAATAACATCGATATGTATTATGTACTGAATAACAAGCTGGTGTTATCAGTACCGCTACTCGTTAATCTCATTACTATAAAAATAATTGTAATTAAAATTCGCAAAGATTGTTCTAACGGGTAAGCATAAATCAATGTTCATCAGGTGAGTTGGTCAGGTCGGTGAGCCAAACGTAAACCGGTCACATCAAAAAATAGCCTTTCGAAATAATTTGAAGCCAAACCATGTCCGACTATAAATATTTAATACAATAAACGACAAATATTTTCATTTGGAGATATTGAAAACGCGCTTTTATTAGACAACTAGCTGCGCCCCGCGGTGCTATCCGCTACATGTTTTCGTGATAAAAAGTAGCCTATGTGTTAATCCAGGGTCTCAGCTACCTCCGTACCAAATTTAATCCAAATCCGTTCAGTATCACTCACTGGGGCTCCGCGCATTTTTGACTTTGACTTGTTTGACAATATTTCTAGAAAACGCACAATGTACGACGCCATAATCCGCTCAGTGATCATAGGACACAAAAAGGAATGTTAATACATTTCCAATAAGTACATGTTGCCGTCTCTACAAACTGAATGCGAAGCCACATGAACGTAATCCAAAACAAATCTGCGCAGCACCGAGCCGCGCGCGACACAGAACGCTAATACGTACCGAAACCTAATTTGTCTACAAGCGCTTTGTGTCCAAAGAAAGCGATCGCAAAACTCGACGACGAAAGAAAAAAAGTTTTAAAACCAGGGAACTAAGATTCCGACCGCGCTATAACGAAGTTAGGTAACCCGATACGCGCCCGTCCGCCCGAAACGTCGCTCTAAACGAATAAAATTAAAGCATTTTTATCCTCACTGATTTAATCCGAAGTTACCGAAGCTTTTGTAAGATTACCCGCCGAAAGGGAGGGAGGGATAATTCCACTAACGTCCCGATTGGGAAATCGGAGATGATCGAACTTGGAATACATTTTTTTGTCGCGAATTCGGAAAAGACTCTTCAGAAATATCTATCTCAGATTGCGAAGATTGAACGAGACGAAAAATCAAGAGACGCACTTACTTCATTATTACTTTTGTACGCGTGTCCTGGCACGTCCCGTTATAGATCACTCCTAGCGATAAGGCTGCCAGAACCCAGTGACTACTGACAAACCTCTATATAATTGAAACCGATTTTACTCATATGCGAAAGTTATATAATTCCAAACTACACTACAAAGTTTTGTGAAAATCGTTACTTGAAGTTATCATTGGATACACAAGTACATATACCGGTTCGCGGTACAGACTCTATGATCTTCCATTTGCTGTGTGAATGTATTTTTAGAAGAACTCTATACTTAACAAATCAAGTGTATTAATAATGGTGACCCACCAACTAATTGTTAAGAGGGATGAGCGTACACGCAGAAAAATCCATGACTTTTTGCCACCAGACAAGGTTAGAATTATGTAGCCGTCACGACCGCGCCTTGTCCTACCATACAAAAATAGCACTCACCCACATGGAAACCGCATCTGCCTGTTGTACGCAATGTTTTGTCAACGTATGGTACTAGTTACCGCGCAGCGCGCACTGTCGCGCGACTCGAGGGCGCGCGCCTTATGTATCACTGATAACAAACACCCCACTGCTGCATGCGGCTCCGCCCGTCACCATCCTACCCTCACCGTGATGTGCAAATGCTGACCACCGTTAACTCATTTCCAACGGCAACACACTCTTAAGGGGGGGGAAGGGGTTGGGTCGAGCAAAAACTCAAGACATCTCACTAGGAGGAGAGGGGAGGGGGCTAAAAAAAATCACCTCACGTAATTAATGGATGTCTTCAAAGACGCCCATTGTAGTCACGCCCATCTTTGAGTCACAAAACAAACTAATCACTTATTACTCTAAGACATTATCTCAACAGACCTGTAAATTCGCGTACGTACAAGCAGACAGTTATTTTGCCTGTAGCGGTGTGTGATTCGCTTTATATCGTGTTATCGCGTTGGAAATAATGAGCGAGATAGGGCGCGATTATAAAAGCTCTAATTATGATCGATACGTGACAGACTTATATTTTGTTTCAATAAATATTGTGCGTAAATACTTTTGCAAATACATTAGAATAAGTCATTTAAAAGAACTATAGATATTTTTGTAAAAATAATAGGCATAGAGTGAAGAGGTTTTCGAAAGCTTGCTCCATCCTAACCCACTGTGCTTTTTTAACGTCTGGTAGGCTGTGTGTGTGGTCAAACGCAAATAAGCAACTTTTCTACAGGAATAAAATTAAAACATTCTCTCATGATTAAAAATGGTTTTAGACTATATTTTATTTATTATCGTAAAGTCACAAGCCACACCAGCAGCGTCACAAGCCGAGTCCAAGTCGGCAGCGCGGCAGGCGTGCTGGCATTGCCGCGCTAAATGGCATTACTCATGCGAAGGACCACATAAAAAGGAGTACTTCAAAAATAGTTAATAAGTAAGTCGATAGGTCTAATTCTCCCATAGGTTGTATCCCAAAACAATAGCAACATTTTATTGAGTCGATTAAAAAGAGATTAAAATCTGTTTTTATAATATTTTGAAAAAAAAATTGATGCAGCTTCGCTGTAAATCTCATTTTTCATTTTGGTTTGAAATTTAAATTCAGATAGTATATACCTACCCTGAATAAAAACAAAATACATTTTATCCGTGAAACTGCTCGTGAGTGTTTCATCAACAAAACTGGAGCAAACTGAAATCTAAATACAAACATTTATCGAAAGTTCTAGTAGTGGAACCACCAGCGCAAACAACTCAAACACCCACACAAACAACTCCCGTATCTATCAACTCGAGAACAAACGCTGCGGATTCCGTACAATATGCAAACAAATAAACACTGACACTGTGTAACTTTGCCTTATACGTAGACTGTAGCAGGTGTCTACGAAAGTGCCTACGACGTAGAGTTGGCGCTACATTATACGGCTACTTTGAAGATATGTACATGACCATTGCAGAGATACACAGTACTTTGAGTAACAAAACCAAGTCCAAGGCATCGCTGCTTTGACGCTCATTACTTTGTAACTTTCGATGGTTAGTCTCAACAGACCTGTAATTTGTCTAGCTGCAAATGCAAACCGGAACACAGTAATAAAAACAATTCTACGTTCCTCCAATTGAATGTTGAACAATCAAATGTTATGTTTTCATTTTAATTAAGAATGTTTCAGTTTATAATAGAAAAAAGCCTCACTCTAAACTCTGCCGTGCAGATTTAATTTTAACTCAAAGTGGCGAGTGCGTTAGAACGAAAATTTAATTTTTAAATGGAATTTATTGGGAGTTATAAAATCAGAAGTGGTAAATCAAAAACCGTGGGCGTTTACCAAATTTATTTTGTCTTGCCGGTACTTCAACGATCTAGCAATACTTAATTCGAATAACAACCTTCTTGTCGTGTGGCTGGCGAGTGAGTCCCGTCCGCCCGCCATGCCAGTGTTGCCAGCGTTTTTGGTATTGCCATTAATTATTCGTTACACAGTAAATAGTTCATGGCAACAAATAATAAACAAAGACGAGACACATTCCAATACATGAACGCTCAATAAGATCGACGTAAAATCTAACAGAATCAAGTACAAATTCTCGGCCATTGATATCCTCACCCACCTCTAACACAGGAGAGGTTAAAGCAACGTTTTAAACGCAAGCTTTTCACCAAAATATCAACAGTCGTTTGTAAAGCCATCCGCGGCGTGGAAACACCTAGTTAGCAAGAATAAAGGTTTAAAGCGTTTTGAAAACAACCTCGTTGTTTGAAATGAGCAACAAAAACCGCCGGAAAAATTACCATAAGGCTGTTCAAATATTTGCCGCTCAAAGCGCAGCGGCAGCGGACTTGCGAAGCGGCGCGGGCGTAATGAATATTCAAATAGGGAGGCAGCGGCAGCGCAGTGCCGCGGTGCAGCCGATTTTTTTTTTTTTTTTTTTAATGGTTGACAGGCCAGGTATTTGACCACAGCTCACCTGATGTTAAGTGAAGGTGTGGTCGAAGATGGTAAAGCACACCTAGCCTGGAATGGAACTGGCTCTCAAGTGCCGGAACACACCGTTAGATGCTTGGCGGCAGATTTTTAACTTGAGGGTGGTAGCTAGCTAGCCGAGTACTAGAAAGTACCCTACCACCATGCTATGGTTTCCTCACGATGTTTTCATTCACCAGCAGCTCAAGCTCATTGTTGGGGTTTGAACCCACGCCCTTCGGCATGCGAACCTACCGCGCTAACCACTGAGCTATCATTGCTACACACACGATACGGACTCGACACCACTTACTTTAGTATGTACCCTCATTTGCAGTAAATTTATTTTTTTGTCTTAATCCGAAGCCTACCATTACCGTTATTACTGAACGTCTGCGTGCTTCATGGCTAAACACAGTCTAAGTATACGCGTTAAAAAACGCTAAAACCTTTCAAATCCAAAATACTTTTTTTTTTTCATTTTATACTCATTTTTGTCATTTTAATGAATTGAAGCAATAATCAATATATGCCTATATTAAAATAAAAAAATAAATTATATTAAACATTGCCATGACCACCATTATTTTATTCTAAAGGTGGGATTATAAAATGTAAAAAGTTAATTTCAAATCAAAACATTTTTAGAAACGCTAGACGAGAAATTGCCTAATTGCAACAGGACAAAGTATGAGCACGTTTCGTGTAGCCATTGTCTTTAGTACAGGCAATCAAGTAAGCTTACACGAAGCCAAATCCCTAATAGAAAGGCGGTTCCGAGCAGAATTTTAAAAAGGTAAATAGGTACGTGGAAAATATGTGCGTTCGACGTCGATCTTCCTCGTTTGGAACGACGCCGCCGGGTGTAATGTTTACGGTTAGAAGTTGTTTTTGTTTATGAAAAACAATTTTATAATGGTTGAGCGCCGGAGAAAATATTCACGACTCGAGACTTGAAGATCGAAAAAGTTTCGAAAGAATTTTCAAGAAAAGTGAAAGTAAACTTGAATTGTTCTAAAAAGTACAGAAAAAGCTTTAAATTCAGCCTTTCTTGTAGCGAGTATCGCAGTATTTGTGACCAAAATATTTCTTCTGGCATATGCCGTCTCACATTCTGTTAATGTTGCAAATGAAAAAGTAAGATGAGACCGTACATATATAATTTTTTTTTTGTGTAAATAGTAATGAGACGAACAAGACGCTCTCCTGATGGTAAGAGATAAGGCCTGTCCCTGACCATTGCAGCGATACACAGAATTTTGAGTAACAAAACAAAGTCCTAGCTACTTTGGCGCTCATTACTTTGACACTTTCGATGGTTAGTCTCAACAGCCCAGTAATATTGTTTTTCTTTATGCATTTTTTTATGATTGCTGGTATGCTAGTTGTACATGCTATGGTTTTCCATCCTTCAGCAGTTCAAGCTCATTGTTGGGGTTCGAACCCACGCCTCTCAGCATGTAATGCAACCGCGCTAAACACTGAGCTATCATCGCTACAAAAATTGTTCGTTTAGCCTAAGGTAAACTATTTTAAGTGATTCAAAAATAAATGTTGCCTTAAAAACTGACTAAATATTTATCGGATATTTAAAACACTCAACTCCGACTATTTCGTTCCAGCAATGTTCCTACTACCCAATCACTTATCTAGACCGATTTCAGGCAATATCGTAAAACCTAGGCAACCTTACCATCCATTATCGTATCGGAAGTAAAACAAGGAGCTCTACGTTACGTGGAAATAATCTAACCCATCCGGAGCGGGGAAGGTTAGGTACTCGTAGCACAGCGCAGGCAAATTACACGAGCCAACTCTAAAGTAAGGACTTTATGAACATTTGAGTGAAATGAAAAAAAAAAGAAAATGAAATTTATTTTTGTTCAAAAACATAAAACAAGTAGGTAGGTAGAGGTACACAAAAATACGGAGAAACACACAAAATGAGATACTATACATATGTATAGTATCTCATTTTGTGTGGTACATAATTTAGCAGCGCTCGCCATCAGTTCTGGTCTGGTCATTTCTATTTATATTATTATATTTCTATATATTGACTTGTTTTATTATATATATATAACTTTTTATTTTGTATAACCTCTTTGGCATTTATAAACAAAATTATTTTGACATTTGATTATGAAAAAATAGATTAAAAAATAGAATTTAGATAGGATAAAATTATTTATTATTTAATATTTAATTGTGAGATAGATATAATTGATTGTTATAGTAGTATTTATCCAAATAAATTTTAATATTAAAAAGGTATATAAAGTGAAAAAGTCAGTTCTGTCTGACTTTTCTATTTATTTTGTTAGTAATTTCTTATGCAAACAGTATTTTTTCGTTCATTGAAGCCGCTAAATACCTAGCTTCCGAAGGCCGAGGGTGTCATCCCTCGACGGCCAATCAATACTGACCAAAATAAAGGCTGTAGCAGAGACTCGGCAGCGGCCCCCGCGCGCCGACTGAACGGAGATTTATGACGACGTGGTATTTACGACACAGAATACGGTACTCCGGGTACTTCACTTCGAACTTTTCTTATTTCCTTACCGTTCATGTTTGTGGCAATTTCGTTTTAAATCCCACTAATATTCGGAATCCTCATTTATGTGTAGCACATAACCGGAGCCTCCGCTGCAGTATGTTCGTTGTTAATTACTCGTATAGGTATAGTTTCATTCATGAAAGTGTAATCGTAAGGTTTTTTTGTACAAGTGACTTGCCTTTAACATTATTGTTATTTATGGCCAATAAATATTACTGATTTATTATAAATTTGAAAGTAAGGATGGGTTTGTTACTCTTTCACGCAAAAACTACTCAACGGATTTGGATGAAATTTGGTATGGAGATAGCCGAGACCCTGGATTAAGACATAGGCTACTTTTTATCCCGAAAACATGTAGCGGGTAACACTGCGGGGCGCAGCTAGTCCCACAAATATTATAAATGTGAAAGTTTGGATGGATGTTTGTTACTCTTTCACGCAAAAACTACTCAACGGATTTGGATGAAATTTGGTATGGAGATAGCCGAGACCCTGGATTAAGACATAGGCTACTTTTTATCCCGAAAACATGTAGCGGGTAACACTGCGGGGCGCAGCTAGTCCCACAAATATTATAAATGTGAAAGTTTGGATGGATGTTTGTTACTCTTTCACGCAAAAACTACTCGACGGATTTGGATGAAATTTGGTATGGAGATAGCTGAGGCCCTGGATTAAAACATAGGCTACTTCTTATCCCGATAACATGTAGCGGGTAACACTGCGGGGCGCAGCTAGTATAGTATATGTAACTATATTGCAGCCTGCCCCTCAAAATTAAAACATCGGGACAATTTTAACCGGGAAGATGAATTTGATGTTGTCGTGGAACCTGGTTGTAGACAAGTGCTCCTATCGCGGTGTGGTTTCAGAACGGTGTGCGTATACAGTTAGTGTGGTATCCTTACGTATTCGTAGCCAAAATGAGGGTAGGAGGTCGCAAGCCTCATCTTTTCATTGACACGATGTTGATGTTTGTAGCGATGATAGCCCAGTGGTTAGCGCGGTCGGTTCGCATGCCGAAGGGCGTGGGTTCAAACCCCAACAATGAGCTTGAGCTGCCGGTGAAGGAAAACATCGTGAGGAAACCATAGCATGGTGGTAGGGTACTTTCTAGTACTCGGCTGGCTAGCTACCACCCTCAAGTTGAAAATCTGCCGCCAAGCATCTAACGGTGTGTTCCGGTAGCCTCACTTGAGAGCCAGTTCCATTCCAGACTAGGTGTGCTTTACCATCTTCGACCACACCTTCACTTAACATCAGGTGAGCTGTGGTCAAACACCTAGCCTGTCAACCATTAAAAAAAAAAAAACACAAACCGCCCTCTACATTCAACTCGTGAGCACGGCTATTGCGGCATGCCTGAAACGTCGAGGTAAATAAATAAAACTAATTTAATAGTACTTTGTGCGCGGCTGAGAGCCGATGATAAATATAATTTATACTATACTGTTGGTAAGACGCGATATAAATACTAGTCAAGAAGTCTCATAAGTTTCATACGAAGAGTGTGCATCATATATGATGGTCGTTTAAACGTAAGTTTGTCCGGCATGATGCCATTTACAATCAACTTTAGATACTGTTTCTACAAAATCGAACCGACATAAAATAAGTGTCGGTTCGAAACCCGATTTCACCCGGCAGCTTCCCGACTAAGCTTAATGCACGAACCGGGAAATTCTTTAAACCCAAAGCGGGATTTTCCTCCAGTATTTTATGAAAACTATTATTTCCATGACAGGAATAGAAGCGGGGAGGATGGGACTCGGTTCTCACGAGTATTGGAATCGATTGCTGCGTTGAGTTTTGTTTACGTTGGAATAAGTTATGAGAGGACGTTAAGAACTTGATATATACGTGCGCATTGGCTATCCACAACAAACAAATAGAACAGAAAAAACAAGCAGCTTCAAAGTAAAAAATAATAACCCGAGTGTTACAAAATAACTAGAAATAAAGATAAAGCAAACAATTTTTTTTTGTGATTTTATTATATCTAGTGAGTACTCTAGTGACAGATAATAAAGACGAATATAACGACATATCAGTGATCAAATTCGGTTTAGCCGTTCACGAAGAAACAAACATAAATCCATACAAATCAAACACATAACACTCCTTTTTTGCTCAGCTTTCAAAAATGTGAGTTGTGGAATGTATGTATTTTTATACTTAATAATAATATTATAAATATATTAATAATAATACATTTTTTAAATATTTCATTGGAACCATTTCAGACTAATTGTTGCCACAAATGTACGAATATAAAATTTGCAAAATTTAGTGTCAAACTTATTACTATACTTTTAAATATTCAAAATGTTTATTTCAAGAATAAAATCCCCTATTATTGACTCGATCGATAAGTAATTTTTTAATATAATTATACATATATACCAATTTTATTTTCGGAGTATAATTAAGTGAGCGTGTACTACGTTGCAAAACCAATATCGCTGATGTCAACCACAAAGCCGGACAACTGACCGAGCGGACCACGTATATCGCATGTAGAACGACCGCTGGATAAAGGTCACCACAGTTCGGACACAAAATATAAGCGACCTCAGGCACCACCCAGACGACGGTGGTGTGACGAACTAAATTGTCACGGCAGTAACTGGAGCCGAAGACAGGGCAGCCTGGAAGGAGGAATGGGAAGCCGTTGCCCAGCAGTGGGATACAACAGGCAAAAAAAGCGCAAAAATATTTTGTAAAGTTAAAAGACACTTTCATTGAATTATTGCGGCTAGTCCTCGCATTTAAACTCGGAACACTTGTGTTTTTATTTAATCTCACTGGAGCTTCAAAAGTGGTATTAAATTTTAAAACCAGTAAATTTTCAGAACATTTTAACTTGTGACGGCATCAATTTTTCAACACAAACTAGTAAAGCCGTCTAAACGTCTTACTAAAACAGCTCAGACTCACTATGCTTACCCACTAGCCCGAGCTGAGATCACTTTAATAGGGTCATTACATCTCACCTAACGTGTATTTCTCAAGAGCTTTTAAGGTCACCGCGACATTTTCAAGTTTGCAGAAGTTTGCAATTCATTTACTCGAGTAAAGTGCTAAAGGTATGCATAAACTCGTGGATTGGGTGGTACGTGGTAACCGCAGTGGGTGTAGTCAATTAACGACACACCATCATTGTTTTATAAGTTACTGTAGTTTTTGTAAAAAACAAAGTGTCATCATATCCCCTACAAGTTTATAAGATCTTGTACTTTTAATGGATACTTTCGTTGTTTTAATTTTAAAATAAACAAAGAAGTAATTTAAAAATTTATAATATTTTATTAAACAACTAGCAGCTCGCCCAGGGTTCGCACACACACAAAACAAAACTCGATTAACAATATAAATATACCCTATGTCACTCATTGATAAATTAGCATTCTAATGATAAATAATTATTCAGATCGATCCAGTAGTTTCGGAGCCTATTCAATACAAACAAACAAAAAGTCAAATCTTTACTAGTATAGATTTGTCTCCATGACGGAAAACAAAAACTTTTTTCAAGTATCTACTTTCCACAACTGAATAGAAACGTCATATAGTTTCCATTACTTTACTGAGACATGACTTCTAAAATAATAAATATCACACAGCGCCATCTAGCCCCAAATTAAGCAAATCCTGTACTATGGGAACCAAATAACTCATAGAATACTTAGAACCTTTTTTTTGTTATAAATACATATAAAACACACCTTCACACTTAAGTAACATTTATGCTCGTCCAAATGTTTGACCTGAGTAGAAATCGAACCCACGCCCTAAAGCTTTTGAAGCAAATGAGGCAGGGCAGTCAAATCTTAATCGTGATTGAAAAAAGACGATACTAGCAAATTCACGACGTTTGAAGCTTAAATTTTCTCGCAAGCAGAGAAAAATAAGTAAATGTATTCTTGTTAGACCTGTGACTCACGTCTAAACATCCTCTGCGGCGGTGAACCCTTTTGAAACGGCTCGGTATGCCTTTACCTGTAACAAGAAAGGCAAGTTAGACCGTCACCCGAGAAATCGTTTTGTTGCCTAAACTATTCTTAGAAACTATACGGCGTAACAAAACGCTATGAATAGTACAGTAAGGACACCTTGAGAATTCAGCTTCCACTAGCTGCGCCAGCGACTCCGTCCGCCTCGATGTTCGGTAAGGGCGAAATTATGTTATGTTGATATAGCTCTGATGATAGCTCAGTGGTTCCACAGCTTTCGGACACAAGTCGATAAATTAAAAAAAAAAGTATTCTACGAAAAAAACTACTATAGTGTGTAGGGTGTACTGTAAGTTTTTACAAAAAAAAACTATCAGTTATCTGACTTCCATAGCACAAGCTTTGCTTAGTTTGGGGTCAGATGGCGCTGTGTGTAATGTCCTACGATATTTATATTAAGGTGGTTCGTCTTCCATATAAATAAATTTTTGCCATTTATGGACAAATGAAACATAACATAAAATCAAATTTATGAATGATTTATGAATTTGTGATTTTTTTAATATATCAGTAGATTATGCTAATAGTCTACTGTTTTATGCAAGCAATTGTTATTTACCGCAAATAAAGACCAAGATAAATGCCAGTAGCTGTGATTTCACTGTAAAATTATGCTCCATTTGTCTCTAAATGGAAAAAAATATTTGTATGGAAATCGAACCACCGTAAGATTAAAGATTAAGTACGAAGCCTACTCGGGTCTAACGGCTCGCCACAGTTCTAGATAGTGTCCGTCCATACTGAGGTAGCTCCGCTTCCATTAAGATGCGAGGCGGGAGACAGCAGACGAAGGACGGGCACGGCCGACGTGACTCCTTCATATTGTCTCACCACCACTGTTGCTATTGATTTATTGGCTTCAGAAACTTGGGTGCTGTGACGGACGTGGCGTAGTGCTCAAATCACTTGTTTACCGATGGCCAGTGCGGGTACTGTTTACATTATTGACTTTACCCCTATAGAAGGAATAAGTTTGCGGCTAGTATATAAAACCTATATACATTTTTTGGGGTTTCTTATATAAATATCATAACCACTGATCTTTATGGCACTAAAATCCCTTCAAATTACCCTAAACCTACTTAAAAGTACCTACTATTTGTGTAATGGTCATTCTCGCTCGCGTTCATACAGTCAGACATAAATAAATCCCACTAATGTTATAAATGTGAATTTATAACATTAGTGCAATAAAGTTTGGATGGATGGATGTTCGTTGCTCTTTCACGCTACAGAACGGACTTAAATGAAATTTGCTATGGAAGTAGCTGAGACCCTGGATTAGCATATGGTAGGCTACTTTTTAACCCGAAAACATGTAGCGGGTAACACTGCGGGGCGCAGCTGGTAGACACATATAGAGAACTGTTTAACAACAGAAAATTTGGAAAGAAAAGAATTTTCGTTTAAAAATGTTACATAAGTAGATTCACAATAACGTCCGACGGAAAAACTAACCAAATAATGAATTCAACAACCACTGACGCTACTCTTGACGGACCAGTGTCCACGTGACTTTTCTATGAGCGTTATCGCTAATCGAATGTAACTTTATCCAGGCCTACTGAACCACGTCCGACCGATTTTCAATGGGATTTAATGTGTTGTTAGTCCGATACAATTTTTTTGGATATTTTTTTAATTATAAGAAGATGCGGTCTACGGCGGGGCACGCTCGCCTAGAAGAAACAGATTCGCTCGCGACTTAAAAGCACAAAGCATAAATAATCAACTAACTACAAAATAAGATACGATAAATTTATGAAAATAAAAGCAATTTTGACAATAATGTGTCAGCAGAAACTTTCTTTGCAAACAAAACCTAATTATATTCTGTCGCGGCTTTTCGAGCCCCATCTTCTCGGTCTCATCTCATTTGAGACTTTCGTTCCTATCCTAGTTATTTATTTAGAATACTGATCAGCTCGCAACGTGAAGCTCTACTTTACACAACTCTCCAAAAAATAGGAATTGGAACCTTTACTGTTGTATTTTTTTACACTTTCAACCACTAATATTATAAATGTGAAAGTTTGGACGGATGGATGGATGTTTGTTACTCTTTTACGCAAAAACTACGGAACGGATTTGGATGAAATTTGGTATGGAGGTAGCTGGCACCCTCGATGAATACACAGGCTACTTTTTATCTCGAAAACATGTAGCGAGTAACACCGCGGGGCGCAGCTGGTATAGAATATTACAGGTTGAATCTTAGTATAACGGTGACATTTTCGCCTAAAACGATTTCTTCCAGGCAGGCGTTGGATGGACAGGACAGAAGACACAGGTGAAATGATAGATTGATACAAGATGCGCTAACTTACAAGACTCTTGGACTTACGTTGTTTAGTGGGGGTACTGCTGCAATGGTCATGGGCAAGCATTGCTATTGGGGGAACGTTTCATCCATTTCGTACTTTTACATTTGAGAAAATACTGATAAGATGAAGTCAATAATCGAGGTGGGTATACGAAGTTCGGAGTATTTCGCAAGATGTCTGAAGGCGGAGGCGGTGGAGGCATGTTGAGTGCGCGCTAACCCCAGATTAGCGCGCCTTTTGCGAACGCGTGTAGCACATGACGGGTTTAAAAAGGAACCACTTAGCCAGGGACTTTTCGAGTTAAGCTGATGGCGTAATACATAACTGCTTTTATTTTTGTGACGAAAAATCATCGTACTTTATTTGGTAGCAACGTCTTCCTAAATTGAACTCTAATAGCGAACGTTGAGTGGGTTAGTGCGAGAACATGAATATTTAACCTACTTCAAAAAGGAGGAGGTACTCAATTTGTTTTTTTTTTAACTCAATTTATTTGGTTAGTTTTCCGTCTTACATTATTGTGAATCTACTTACATATTATATAACACTAGCGACCCGCCCCGGCTTCGCACGGGTGCAAAATTCGAAAAAAATCAATATGTTTATTTATCAAAATAGGATGCACCACATCACTTTTTGATAGTCAATATTTACTATGGCAGCCCGTACACGTTCCGCGCGATCCGCGATCCGCGATCCGCGATCAATGATCGCGATCCAGACTGATCGTGTACGAAGCAGATTGACGGGCTGATGCTCCGGATCGCAAAATATCTAGAAATTTTGAAATCATGATCGCGGATCGTGATCATGATTGAACGTGTAAGGCGGCCCATAGTCTTTACCTGCCTCATATACCTATATGTATATGTATGCCTTCTTTTCATATCGCGTCGCGCTGCGGTCGGCGGCTGCCGGCCGATAGGTACCGCCGCAAACGCTACGCAATGTATTTTTAAATCTGTAATATCTTCGAAAATATTCAAAGAAATTATGTGCTGTAAAAGGCCATATAAATCTATGTTAAATCAACAATCTATTTATGGTTATTTAATTAAATAAGGAATAATGCTGTAGTGCTTAAAATCGCTTCGAAAATTAGCTATTATTTGCCGTAAAAAGTAAATGACAAAAAATGGTTTTGTGGGATATCGATAAGAGATAGACATATACCATCGCGGATTTTTCTGTAGACCTTTTCAAGGTGTACAATACTTAGTACATTATTTTTATAAATCCTGTAAGGTTAAGCCTGCGTACGCAATGTAAGCGGCAAGAAATGTAAGAATTTACGGCACCACATTAGAAACTCTGAAAATAACAGTATTTCTCCATTATTTAATAGATGTTATTATACATAAAAACCTTCCTCTTGAATCACTCTACCTATTACAAAAAACCGCATCAAAATCCGTTGCGTAATTTTAAAGATTTAAGCATACAGACAAACAAACAGACAAAAATAGCGACTTTGTTTTATACTATGTAGTGATTTGTAAACGAAAATTCCTTTCTTTTCAAATTTTGTGTTGTAAAGTACATGTTTTAGCTTGGTCCCATAAAAATTTCATGAAAATTTGTACAGTAGTTTGTTTTTTATATGTAATTTAAAATACCATAAACCTGGTCGTTTAATTTGGCTTAGGGGCATGGAGTCGGTTTATTTTTGTTGTTGTTCATACTGAGGTGGTGTGTTCCCCAGTGATTTCGTTCTATCATTGATCACTTTCGCATCGTCCCTTTACATTTGGAAAACTCCGTTAAAAAAGGAAGGATAATAATAGCACATAGATCTGTAGGAAGCCTCAGTAAATATAGTATTTACTATACATTCGGACAAACACACGATCCCTCACATAAAACTATCATAAATCACGTATGCGAGCAGAAATCTAACTCGGAAGCGATCCATTAATCCTGGAGTATGCACTCCACCAGTAATTTATTACGTCACGGACTTGCTGGGCGGAGGTTATCTCCTCAACTCTACGCCATTCCCATTCCAAGTACGGGGAGATCGGTTGGTAATTCTGTGACTAAGAGACTTAGCGGTGGGTTTACCTCGCAGATCTCAACGGAGGCGCCGGTACCCAGCAGCGGGATAAGGATGTGTGGACGATGATGAACCTTAGGGGTCATCCCTAAATTACGTCACACGTTAGGGGGGAATGAGGGGGTCGACGAAGTGTGACATTGTGTGACAATCCCAAATTTTGTGACATCACATTTTTTCAATATACATACGATATTTTATATCTAATTTCATAAATATAAAAAAGGCAAAATATGTGATATCACACTAGACAGGGGTGGTCATATGACCAGCTGTTACAAGGACGGGGGTGGTAGTGGTAAAAAAATCACGAAATTTAAATTCGTGTGACGTAAATTCGTTAAATTTATGGATGGCCCCTTATCAGTGCTTTCGCTCATTTGAAGAACTACTTTACCCGCCTAAATCAAAATATCGGGTCGCTGGTTCGGTCGCAGTATGCACACAAAACCTTACCTCTGTATCGCGTATAGTTTAAGAAAAAAAATGTGCCAAGTTGTCAGAGATCACGGACCCTGGTTTCTATGGAGCTGAACTAAATTAAAATTTAAAACTTAATTGTGTTACAACATCTCCATTCATTTTCCATTCTTGGTTGCCTGCACTATAAAAAGCGCCTTAACTCTAAATCTAACCAAAGATAACATCACTAACTATTACGAGCCTTGATTTTCTCATCCACGGCTTCTCGTTAAACGGACAATGTCCTGAAGACCGCCGTTATTCCGTTAATCCGTTATTCTCTCTCGCAGAGGTTAGCCAGCTCGTTAATAACGTTTCTAACGAATTGAGAGCTCCGATGGGGAGCGACTCTAGCTCTAATGCCGACGGTGAGATTAAATCTTTGCCAATGAGTAGAACGTTCTGTTAACTGGTCACGCGACGGTAGAGAATAATGTAAAGTTACGTTTATTTAGTTATCGATCAAAACTATAAACAAAAGTATGAAAGTATGAGGTCTACTACAAAGGCCTGAGTGGGTGTTCCCCGATGGATATAACCTGGGTGTCTTCAAGTCGAGGTATCTTCTAGGTAAGCGTAAAATATAAACGAGGCTGATAGCCGAAAAGCTTGTGAATATTTAAAAATCATAATAAATTGAGAAGAGAAGAAACAAGAAAACAAGAAACTCCATAAAAAACATGTTTTTAAAACGTCAAAAAAATAAAATGCTGTTTTCTTTTGTAAAATACTGTTTTTTTTTTCAATTGGAATATTCAAGGTATATATATAGTTTATTTCCACTTAACAGTCGTTCCAGTAACAACAGTGATGAGGACTTAAATTTAACTTTTAACTTTTTGTTTTAGTTTTTTGTCCAATTATATTTTTAAAGTTTATGTCAAGTTAGTTCTAGATATTAAGTAATATTAGCTTTTCAATTAATAAGTAGTTGTCAAATTAGTTAAATTTAAGTCCTCATCACTGTTTTTTTTTTTTTTTTTTTATGGTTGACAGGCTAGTAAGGTGTGGTCGAAGATGGTAAAGCACACCTACTGGAACGACTGTTAAGCGGAAATAAACTAAATATATACTATACTTTGAATATTCAAAATGAACTCCCGCAAGGTAACGCCTGAATCAATGAATTATTATCACTGTTCATTTTATTTCTCCGATCTTAATATACTTCATTTCTCGTACAAACAGTTGGGAACCATATATGCGGGTCACGGCCGGCTTGCCATCATCGCTGGTGTCACGTAAGACAATGGCTAAGTGCCCATTTGTTCGGGAGCACGACGCTGGCAGCAACTGAACTGCAATAAAACTTCAGTACGACCAACAAACAAATCTCATTAAGCAAGCGCATTATAAACCGCAAATTCCGGTTAAACATTGTGAAACTACCCGCAAATGGTTGTAGCAAACGTTGCGTTAAATCGCGCACAAAAACTAGATTCATGTCGGTGATCGCGCATGGTCGGGTCGCATTTGATACAAGACAAACGGAGACATTACAACGGTAATTTTTTACTTACCATCAGGAGAGCGTTTCCTTTGTTTCATTATAGTATTTAATCGATCATTTGACTTGTAATACATTCAATTGATTCTTGAAGAAATAAGTCGATAGCTTTTTTTTTTTATAAATACATACTTATAATACACAGAACACTCAAACAAAACAAACATATATCGTCACATACATTAGAAAATTAAAAAGTTTGTATAAAAAGCAGGACGCCATTGCAAGAAAAGAAAAATACGAATAAACATTGAACAGCGGTGACATTAAAAACATACACAGTATTATTACTATTTTTGCGTTTAGCTAAAAGGAAAACTTCCTCGATCAACCAAGAACGATCTTTCTAAATGGCAATCTATTTTGCTTCGCGAACTAAAGCGTAAACAAAGTAAGCCGTGGCTGTTTCCCTCGTCAATGACCATTCATGTCGGAGGCTCGCTCCGCTCTCCACATGCTTAATGTTTTCACCTTTTTATATTCACTCGCGAGAGTAAGAGATCATCAACATTTTTTTCCTTATAAGCCTGAATTGTCAAGCAATTTTCACTCTTGCTGCTTACAGGACAAGAATCATAGTAGCTTAGCAGAAACGATGTAGAGCGTTCTCAATGGCAGACTTTAGCCCTTTTGGCAACCTCTGAAGCGAATCTGATATATTGTAATAGAAGTCCGGTATTCTGAACAGTGTATTTATTGGATTGGGGTTTTTCGGTGTTTGGTGTTTTTGTGCTGATTTCGAGGATAGCTTTCGGGTTGGATATTGGGCGAATTCTGATATATACGATAGAATAATCATGATGTAATCGATCAATGTGCACCACGATATCTTTTCGCTATCTTACAGAAAACATGCATTTATTGAGTAGCATTAGGATGTTTTCGTAAGGGGTCCTGAGGAACGAGCGCCGTCGGGGCCGCGGACGTGTGCGACAGGGTCCCCTTTACCCCGGCACATAGGCGCCAGGAAGATACACTTCAAGGTTTTTAAAAAGTTAGGTCACCGATCCGGCGGAGATTCCCATAACCACCCTACTTCCCCCCGAAGTCAGGATTTTTCCCGGGCAAAAAAAGAATGTTTTATCAAAAATGTATCACTTTCGTTGACGTTTAAACTTTGTCTTACTGTAATCACGCTCTGGCTTTCATTATTTTAAATGCATTCTTAAATAACTAAACAAATGAACATGCAGATTCGACGGGCCTAAACAATTCCAGCTCGTCGCTCTTATTTTTATTATCGCTTACTTCTCTCGAAATGTTGTCAACTCAAACTCATTCTATGGATTTTTCACTGCGGCGTGCGATGTAGACGTGCCAACCACCTATCATTACTACAATATAAAAGTACATTACTCACACTAATTGGCGTCTATATCTCGAAGCTTTTAGCACAAACGAACTTCTAACCGACCTCATCGCTTGCTGCACTCTCAACTTTACCATAACAAAGGATTGTTCTACAACATTCTAGAACTTTCTCGGGGTTCCAGAACCATGGGAGAACGTATCAGATAATACAAACAGTTAGATACACAGTAACTTGGGCGAGGATTATAGACGCTAGATAGTTCGCAGTAATAATATTTCAAGAATGTGTTACAGCTCGGTATAAGGTCGGAGAACGAAGCTGCGATTAATGTTCACATTGTTCTAGAACCGCTTCCAGTCCTAGTTCATTATTTTTACTACCGGGTCTTGATCACGTACAAAATACTATAAAAATAGTTTTGTTTATTTGCCTTGAGGATTTGGCCATGTTGCGAAGGGTATGAATACAAGTCTCAGGAAAACATCGTGAGGAAATCATAGCACGGTGTTAGTTACTACCCCGTTAAATTGAAAATCTACTGCCAAGAACCTAACCGTGTGTTCCGGCAGCCTCACTTAAGAGCCAGTTCCATTATACACCAGGCATGCTTTACCATCTTCGTCCACACCGTCAATGTGGTCAGAGAGCTAGACTGTTAACGTTTAAAAACTTTTTTCATCATGTATCATCATTTTTAGCTCGTAAACGGCCACTGCACAGCATAGGCCTCTCTACTTGTACACCACAGATCCCGGTCCAGCGCTAACCTTGTCCAGGTTCAACCCTCGCTCTTTACGATTGTCGTCCCAACGAGCTTGTGCGCGACCGACGCCTCGTTGCCCGGTTCCCGGCAGCCACCAACATCTTCATTTTAAATCACACTGCCTGGCATTTCTTTTAAACTTGTTTCTTTCACGTACTGTGATTATTTATTGCCATCACTTATTAGTACATACGCGGCTCATCCTCTTGAATGTGGGCTTTCAAGAGGATGAGTCGGCGCTGGCCAACTTCATACTCTGAGCTTATTGATTCGATTTCACATTCCCCAACAGTCATCGTATTGTATGCCTACTTATACACGTAGGTGTGTCGATTTGAAGCACGTTTCGATTCCTGAGTGAATCACGTCGCCGCTTTGTTACAAAAAAGTTTTATTGCAGCCCTCCCGTCTTCAGCTTATAACGAGAACACCGTCCTCTATATTTTATAGTCGGCGCCAAATTTTATGACGGTTTTGAATAGTCACAGTTTTTTTTTTTATATAATAGATAGGCTTGCCTTTGACCGCCATCCCGCCTGATGTTAAGCGAAGATGCGGTCTACGATGGAGCACGCTTGCCTAGAAGAAACCGATTCACTCGCGACTTGAAGGCACCCAGACTACATTAATTCGACGTAGAATACCGCAGCGGCTAAATATAAGTATTTACTAGAGGAACACAATTGTCGTATAATTCAATACTTTTAATTTAAACTACGCCATATTATTTTGTCGAGCTGTGTTGTACGGTGAGCTGTGGTCAAACACCTTGTAAGAAGAAAATGTATGACAAATCTAGTGCTGACACAATTTTGTATAAATTTTCTATTGTAGACGTTCACGTACTACGTTTGTCTTGCGTGTCCGATCCATTGAAGAATTCATAGGGTACCTACGCACTAAGCGGTTAGCCGGAATGCGGTCAGCCGTCCGGCTAACCGCAGAACGCGGTTGCGCTTGCGTTTAGCCGGGTGGCGGATAGCTGCAACCTCAACCGGAATGTACGGTTAGAAACCGTCGTGGTTTGCGGTTGAAAAAAAAAACAGAAAAAAAGGACTGGGTGCATCCTTATTTGCACACTCAAGATGAGAGCAAGCATTTTTGAATTGTTTTTCGAAAAGCTCAAAAAGTATAGAGACAAAGTTTTTTGGATAGATCGCTGGCCTATTTTGTATCTCAATTATATTTTTTTCTGTATCGAAATCCATAGTTAATTATCGCGTTATTATCCATAGTTAGACGCAATATCGTTCTAATCCAGCTGTCATCTCGCCAAGCCGGCTTGCGGAGCTACCTTTAGCTTATACATATTATATCCCGTCTCCAGACGAACAAGCCGTTTCGAAGCGAAGAGACAGATTGGATTTTTTTGATGAAGTTTACTCGCCTTTACTTATTAAGTTAGAAAAACTTAATAAGCTTGGATAAAATGGATACCGCACCCTAATCTGTTAATAAACAGCTGTTTTTTAAAATAAAATAAAGCAATATTTTAGAAGTTAGAATGAGTTTTAAGTTCGTTAGACACAACTTTTTCTTTTAAGGTGGTTCGATACAAGTAATTGTGATTTACCGCAAATAAAGACCAAAATAAATGCCAGTAGCTGAAATTTCACTGTAAAATTTTTCTCCATTTGTCCATAAATGGCAAAAAACTATTTGTATGGAAATCGAATCACCTTAATGTAAAACTAATGAGACGAACGATACGCTCTCCTGGTGGTAAGAGCACGCCTCTCCATGACCATATTTGTTAACTTGCATCTCGGAAGTATAGATACCATACGGTAGGTACACAACAATCTTCTTCATCTTTAAATAAAACATAGTACCTTAACAAACGTCGCATATTGGCTCAAAGGAGGAAGCGTCTCCGCTACCCGTTCCCTCCACACACAATGTCAACAAAACGTAGTTGTTATGAATCTCGGTAGTAGCGTTTATGGTTCATGATAAAATTTATTGTATGGGAATGAAATTGTTTGCGACGTAATCATAATCGATTTTCTTTTAAGCGAAGTGAACGAGTTACAAAAGTAAGGCGTAAGTACTCTTCGCACGAATTTAATTTTGTTTGCAATGGCAAGCTGTACGAATAATATTTATAACTGATTTTAAACGTATGTATTTAAAGTCTTTTTTTATCTCTTTCGTTATTTTTGTCAGGATAAATTGCATAATCTAGAATCACAGAGTAACGGGACGATCTAGTTGCCGTAGCTATTGGCTGCCGGAGTGCGTATTTACCATAAGCAAAACTATTAAACTAACACAAAGGGTCGACAAAAAACAGAGTTTTGATAAACAAAACGCATGATAACGTCGGAGTAACTATAGCCTGTACCCAAAGTGATCTGTCGTCGTTACTCTCTACGTATTTTACCTTTTTTTTTAATGGACAAGTAATGAGACGAACGAGATTTTCTCCTGATAATAAGACATGTATTAAGTGACCTGTGTAGAAGATCCGAATGCTCGCTGCAGACAACTCAACTGCAGAGCAATATACAATATCTCTAGGATTTTCTAATAAATGACAATATTAGTATAATCTAACATCACAATACCCAAAGATATGATTGAAGGTATCGAATTTCCTCATTTTTATAAACAGAACTGAACTAACTCATCTGGAATTTTTTTCTTCTTTTTCCCGAAACTGGTATGAACTCTACTTCAAGTGCCCAGCCTCCCCCCCCCCCCTGTCGCTTCGTGCCCACTTGACGTTGAGTTTCTGTATAGGGGTGTAGGTCAGATCGAAACTTAAATTTGTTTACATCTGTTCATTATTGTGACTGTATCCTGTTTTGTGTAATATAATTAAATTAATTAATTATATAAACCAATGAAGCCGAAATTTTTGTTTGATACGACGATTTTGTGCGCGAATGAGACCTGGTGATAAACATAATTACGTTTAAAAGACTTCAACCGAAGCGTGATGACATGGTAGAGGCTCGGATCGAGCTGGAGAACTCTCTTCAGACGTTCAACCTCTTGCTCTCGCTCACCTCTCAACACGCGCCTCTCCTAGACACATTTTCGAACGTAGGAGTATAGCTGTGGTGCATTCAAATCCGGATCGAGTTATGACGTTTCCCATCCAAAGTCTGCAGCGATATAGTCCGCGGTTACAGAGCTCCTTATCTTGCCGACAGGTCGCATCGACATCGCCGCTGTTAACGTTTATGATAAATGCCAAAAATGTTGCAACGTTCATTATTGTGTGCATTATTTATAGTCTTTGGCAGTTCAAATGACCTAATAGACATACTGATCAACAACCAGTGGTGGGTGACACTGTCCGGCACTAACATTGCAATCCAACAGCCCAGGCTGGACAACCACACCTGTGTGAGACTGAAGATCACCAAGGTCGGCGATGATCTATGCATATTCCACCATTACCAACACCAGTTCCACAGGACTCCGGTCGTCAAGATACACGGATTAAACCCAAAGAAAAAGACGGTCATCTATTCCATCGGCCCTATCCACACGTGGGACGAGACGTCGGACTTCACTCTGTCATCGATTTTAAAGTCGCCATTTTGTTGGAACAGCAAACACGTTATAAAAAATTACACATTTACAGTGTTATCCATAGACAACAGCACAGAAATTACGTATCTATACCTACTGGGGACATACGCTAGATTGATACCATCGGGAAGCGAACACCACACCGCTCTCCTGACTAAAGAGAAGTTAACCAAAGAGCACGTCACAGAATTGAGAACACAACTTTACAAGTTTAATACCCACCATAGCTTGTTGAGCAGGTGTCGTCGGATGAAGAACATGTGCAATAAATGTAATTAGTTAACGTACACTCCGCATATAGCGATGTTGCAGGAGCTCCAGCTGCCGGGGCTCGGGCTCGAGAATTAAAATTACTTGCACTCGCAAATCATTGTTGTTTGTATTACACTTTACATTCATGGAACACTATTACTTGGTGGTAGATCTCCTTAGCAGGAAGACGTCTAGGTAGGTGGTACCGCAGTAACAGATATTCTACCGCCAAGCAGTAGTGTGTAAACATTACTGTGTTCCGGTTTGATGGGTACTGCAGCAAGCGAAATTACTGGGCTGTTGTGACTATCGAAAGTCTCAAAGTAATGAGCGCCAAAGCAGCGATGCCCTGGACATTGTTTTGCTATTCAAGGTTTTGTACATTGCTGCATGGGCATGTCATGACCGTTACAGTAACACAGAACGTTGAGTTACAAAACAATGTCCAGGGAATCGCTGCTTTGGCGCTTATTGCTTTGAAAAATTCGATTCTATTTATATTATTTACTAGCTACGCCCTGCGGTGTTACGCGCTACATGTTTCGAAATAAAAATTAGCCTATGTGCTAATCCAGGGTCTCAGCTACCTCCATACCAAATTTCATGCAAATCCGTTCAGTAGTTTTTGCGTGAAAGCGTAACAAACATCTATCCATCCATCGAAACTTTCATATTTATAATATCAGTAGGATTAACTAATAAGTAATACAAATTATTCATTTTAGTGTTTTCTACTTTGTATTTCATTCATTTTGCTAATAAAAAAGTATTTCGAACCCATTTTGATTGCCAACAGCGTCTTAGACGTCCATTTTTCATTTACATCTATAATGTTAACTACATATTGCTAAGGTATGAGAATTTATACAAGCTACAAACAGGGATATAAATATTATCAGTGTAGTTTCGGTGAACCAATAAAATCGTGTTTTATGCGATTTTATTGGTTCAGAGAAACTACAGTATTACTGAATACGAGTCAAAAAAGTACAAAGTAAACGTGAGTTATTTCCAAATAAAATAAATGTCAGTGGCTTTTAGTGTAAACTTTCCAGAAAACTTGTACTTGTAGGAATAGAATGTATGCAGGTAACACAGTCATGTACTTGTATACGTTCTCATAAAGCCTCCACTGGCCAGCCCCATAGGCATCAAGGTTGGAAAACGGAAGCCCGGCAATGCCCTAACACCACGCCATTCTAACTCCACTTGGGATGGTCGGCGCCGGCGGTGCGGCCTGCAGCTACACATCGTGCCGGTTGAGATGTTTTGTGCACTAACGAAACGGAACACGGCTCTGGGCCGCCGGCATATTTCCATCACGCTTCCATCGCTTCCTTCCAACCTATCACGCCAGATATCAATTTACACAACTCCATAATATTTTATTGTAATTTACTCATGACAATTTGGTTCCCCCAGCACCTTTCTTCTACCGGACGGCAGACAAACGCTACCAAAACGTCATCCGTACATGGTGGATGTTCCCCATGTTCGCACAAAGCGTTTTGATTCCACATTTTTAATTCGCACAGCGAGGTTGTGGAACTCTCTACCGGCGTCTGTGTTCCCTGTTAGATACAATATGGGTGTCTTCAACTCTAGAGTGAATAGGTTTCTTCTAGGTAAGCGTGCTCCATCTACCACACCACACTACTGTTTAACATCAGGCAGAGTGTGGTCAAACGCGAACCTATTTTGAATAATAAAAAGACATTTTATTATCTGTTTACATAATATGTTTTTTTTTTACTTGCCTACTTTTTCCCCCGATTAGGTACTTTGCCATTTGTGGACAGATTTTCGTAAATTTTTTCTTTATGTCGAATAGAGAAAGTTCTTTATTTGATTATTATCAACAAACTTTAACTGATTTCAAAAAGAATTGCTTTTTGGTAATTTCCATGTTTAGTCAGCATTTAGATAACTCCGATTGTCGACCGATTTCCGTGATTCTTTTTTACTGTGAGGACTCGCTTAGATTAGCAGCTCGTCGAACCCTTAATGCTGATAGTATTTTTAACCTCCGACGCAAAAACGACGGTGTGTTATAAGTTTGACGTGTCTGTGTGTGTCTGTCTATGGCATCGTAGCTCCCGAACGGATGAACCGATTTTAATTTTGTTTTTCTTTGTTTGAAAAGTTAATTAGTCGGGAATGTTCTTAGCTATGTTTGACGAAAATCAGTCCAAGATGGCCGCCGTCACAAAATGGCGGATTACGTATTTTTTCACAACTCCCTCAATATGAGTAACAAATTAAAAGGATCGACTATTAAAATACTATACGCCTATCGGGGTTTTTTATGTTTAATTTATGCTTGTTTAAATATATGTGCTTTTTCCGTCAGGGTTTGCGGCAAGAAGCGACTTCCAGCATTTCAAGTCGTGCCGGTATCCAAAACATGTATATAAGTCTGTTGATGATCGCAGTAATCGCTACTTGTTACACGCAGGACCAAAACTCTCCATTGGATGTATTTATCAGCAACTCGTGGATCCTCGCCGCAGCGGGCACGAATGGCGTAGAGCCGCCGTCGCATTCCTGTGTGCACATCACCAGCACCGACAACAACGACACGAGCAACTGTGTCTACGTCTCGCTTAACAATACCGTTACTAATTATAAAAATTACAGAATTGTGGGTATCAACGAAAATAACATAACTAAAATCCGTACAATAGGCCCGGTTCTTCCTTTCAGTCTAGAAAAGGAAGTGAAACTCCAGCTTTACATGTCTGAAGGATATTATTCAACCGCATGTTGGAATCCCGCGACTTATAACATGCGACCGTACAAATACGTGGTACATTTTGAAAATATTGGGAAGCCAAATATTAATCATTTGATGTTAATGGGCACGAATACAAGGCGGCCCCATCCCGAGGTTGAAATTGCATTGCTGACCAAAAATAAAGAATCCGCAAATGATATCATGGTTATGGTGAACAAGCACAACAAACAATCGCTTCGTTATTTCTATGAATATAATGAAACCTTGCCACCAATGGAGATAAAGTGTGCGATTGGTTTTAATGAATCTAATCCTAATGATCCTTTAAATATAAAGACATCGGTTAAGCCTGTTGTGACAGAGGATGGCATGCTCCAACCATACGCCAGTTCTGCCGAATGTGTCAAACAGTGATTACCAGTTATTTTTAAAAACAAACCAAAATTCCCGCATCTATTACACGAATTTGTTAACGGCGCATGGATCGTTGCTGCAGCGCGGATTGTGACTTTGATTGTGTGATTGTAATAGAATAAATTGCATAAACAAATATACAGATGCCTCACAAAAAATACCATGTTCGCTCCGCCCATACGCTATTCCCTAACTTTAAAAGAATAAGGATGAAAATAGGATTTGCCGCTCGACCGTTTTGTTGCTCGGAAGAACGCAAACGTAACTCGCAAATATAATATGTGATCAAATGGTATCAGACCTAATGGATCAGGTAATGACCAGTCTACGCTGAAAATCGCATTTCAAAATCGGCATATTTTGGTGTTCGTACAAAAATCCAAAATTAATTTAATGTTTGAAATACGGACGCCCCTAGCAACACAAGCGCACACACGCTCGTCGCTCATGTTGTAAGGAGTCCGCTCCGCCGCACGTGCCAGCACACATCATGTTGTAGGAAAAAGGATAACAACAAATCGTAAGTAATGCAACCGGATATTTGGAGCTTCCGGAGCACACGTTTCGACCCGATAACCTGTGACCGATTACTAAATACAAAACCTACAAATTAAACAATATTTTTCTAAATCGTATATTATTATCCATCTCGTTTCCTCCAAAAACGCCAACATTTTGCGGCTTGTACTCTTTGACATCGCCGCCTGCTCCGCTGCAAAGTGTCGACAACATTCACCGAGTGTAAAAAGACGCCGTCGCGTGTGCATATGCGTGCGCGCGCGCGTAAGTGTTCGCGTGCGCGTGTGCGTATGCGTGCGCGTTCGCGTGCGCGTGTGCGTATGCGTGCGCGTGTGCGTATGCGTGCGCGTATGCGTGCGCGTGTGCGTATGCGTGCGCGTGCGCGTGTCGAGTCAGTGACTGCGTGAAGCTACAGTCCGGCTGATTGCGGCGCAGAGTAAATAGTAGTTAGTGCTAGGGTTGTGCGAGCGATTTTTTGTGAAATGTTATTAAGTGTGAAATATATATAGGTGTAACATTGTGTCCAAATGTGTGTCTGTCTATATAAACAGTGTCTTGCATCTAGCATTGAATGTGTATACAGTTGACCCTAACCTGTGTCGCTTTTACTTACCATCAGGAGAGCAACTCGTTCGGCTCATTACTATTACATAAAAAACCCCGCATTTTTTATGTTGGCTGTGTCACTCACACGCCGTTCACTCTTTCCACGTTTCACATTCCCATCCCTACATACAGCCGGTACACACGAACCAACAAGTCCTTTGCCGAGGCGTTTCGTGTCGCGTCACAAAGCGAGGACTTATTAAGTGTACCTGTACACCCGACTGAACATAGCGAGAGGACTTATCACTTAGAGATTGGGTTTTCGTATTTTTGTGAAAGAGATCTTGCGATACGAAATATAAAGACGTATCTTAAGATAATTAATGGATCTGGTTCGTCCCTGAGTGTAGGGTAGGGTTTGGGTAACGCTATAGGTTTTTTTAATAAAAAATTATGTTTGCCATCAACTCACTTGATGGACAGCACGAAGCAACAGTGTAGCCTAGGCACTCTAGCTTTAAACCTACCTAGATGGCAGTTCACAGGAAAAATAAGCCAGCAGTGCCATTCTTGAGAATTAGGTACGTATCAAGAAAGTAGAGCCGAACCGTTGCGTGGGAACACCAGTAACGAGTGTATGTGTCGTTCTTCTACTTCTCCTGAAGATGAAGAGAGAGGGTCGCTCTCGTTGTAGTGAACAACCCCTAAAGTTGAGACAGCATATGATGCCTCCTACGAGAATTATACATTACGAATTGCTGAAATAAAAGACACTGAAGTCGTTTTATAGGCGAAAATAATAACACAGAGCACACCCAAGAAGAGAGATCCAAATGAGATGCAATTTCCCCTTACGTATCGCACCGATTTTCTAAAAGACACGATGAAATTAGGCGTTTCCAGAAATCATTTTGGCGAATGCAAACACGAAAAGTCTTTATTAAGGAATGTGCGAATTCATCGCATATTTTATTTTGCATGCCTCCGTCGGAAATCAAGGAAAAAATGATATATCTCATTCTGTAAAAGAGGCAACGGAGCAAGTCTACACCCGACCATGTCGTCGCGATCTCTTTCGGGAAGTCGTTCCTTATTTCGAGCGACTAAAGCTTAGTTTTCTGTTTTTTAGGATTTGTGGAGGTATGCGGTTTTGGTTAGGTTTACTGATCGCTTGTCAATCGGTCGACAATGCCGTCGCCATTTGTCGAGTTCCATTTGGGTGTTTCGCTTTCCCATTTCGTTTGGTGTGGTACAATTACATTTTACAAGGGGCAATAAAAAATATATATATATCGTAGTAAATCTATACACAGCGCCATCTGGCCCCAAACTAAGCAGAGCTTGTGTGATGGAAGTCAGATAACTGATAGAATACATGAATACTTTCTTTTTGTAAATATATACTTATAATACATACAGAACACCCAGACACGGAACAAACATTTGTTTATTCACAAAATGTTTGCCCTGAGTGGGAATCGAACCCACGCACTACAGCTCTCAAGGCAAATATACTACCAATGAGCCAACGGGGCAGTCGAATAACAGTGTCGTATATATACCTTTACTTTGTTAGATAATCTCGTGGCGCGTTCCGGTGGGAGGTACTGACAATAACTCGCTAGTGGTAACTAGTTTCACTGTCTACTTACACAATTCGGCTCTGGGAATACAAGATCATGTGAATTCCGAAATAAGACAAATTGCCAAGCACTGTACTTGCACGGCTCGTGAGCGTGTGTACAATCGTTTACAAAAGCGCTATCATTTCCCACGTGACAGTCGTTTCCACGTGACGGCTGTCAGCTGTCAGTCAAGTAGCGCCGCGCTCGCGCCTCCCGCATCTGCAGTTATTCCGTTGATTGTTGGCAATTTGGATATCCCACCAAAATACAATATAAAGCTTATTTTTATGATTCAAAGTATCTACCAAATCCCACTAATATTATAAATGTGAAAGTTTGAATGGACGGATGTTTGTTACTCTTTCACTCAAAAACTACTGAACAGATTTGGAAAAAAATTGGTATGGAGGCAGTAGAGACCCTGGATAAACACATAGGAAAAATTGCAGAGATCGGGTCCCGAGCCCGATCTCTGCAATTTTTGCGAGCCACAGACTAGGGCAAGGTCCAGCAGACTGATGAACTAAAACTATGAATCAAATTACAATTAAATTATTGTTTATAGTAGCTTAGTGGTTAGCGCGGTCGGTTCACACGCCGAAGGGTGTGGGTTCAAACTCAACCATGAGTTTGAGCTGCCAATGAAGGAAAACATTTTGACGAAACCATAGCATGGTGGAAGTATATACTTCTTAGTACTCGGCTGGCTAGCTACCACCCTCAAGTTGAAACCCCGTCACTAAGTAAACATGGGCGGCAGCGCCAAATGTTTATATAAAGCGTCGCTGTCAAGGAGGATTGCTCTACAGTCCGGTGACGCTGTAGAGGCCATCTGCGGCCAACAGCATTAGCCATTCAAAAAAAAAAAAAAAAAGAGGATTGCTCAGTCTCGACCAAGCGCTCGAAGAGTTCTAAGGATGCGTCGTGTAGAGGCGAAACACGTGTCGGCAACTGGTTACAGCGAGAAGAGGATATAAAGACTTGTAGTTATTTTAATTAGTTTTTGTTTAATTAGTTTTTCAATTTATGTCAAAATTAGTTTTAGATATTAAGTAAGGTTACGGTTAAGTTTTTAGTTATTAAATTGTTGTCAAATTAGATAAATTTAAATCCTCATCGCTGTTGTGACTGAAAAGACTGTTAAGCGAAAATAAATTAAATATTTATGATAAAGTCATTGATACAGTGACAACCTTAGACTCCACGCACACATTCGCGCGTGTACAAAACTGTGTCTGTGCAATAAGTAGTTATACAAACACCTTGATATGACTGCCGACTGCCAATTTGTCAGCTTTTAATATAGGAATTACAAGAGAACGACATTTTTCGGGCTATCTCACGGCGGTGTCGCAAAACCGGCGTGAATTAGTCGCGATGAACGTTGCTGATAAAAGCGACGTTCTCTCGTCGTATCTGTATCAACACGTACCTTTTCTAAATAGGTTTCCGGACAACCCTCCGCAGGTTCCCCTGGAGAGAGGGCATTTTTGTTGCGACATAGTGCTCGATTATTTTAACGATGAGAAACGAAAGAAAATTACTTTTGTGAGTTTCTGTCGCCAGGTGAGTTGATGTCATAATTAATTATACCTTACCTATATTATTGTGAAAAAGTTATCATTTCCATTCTGCTTTAATTGATTCAAGTTTCAATCGCGAGTATGAAGAATAGCTGCAATTTTTTTTCGTATGCTCCACTGGTCTTCTGAACTTACCTGAAACGAGAAGAGAACATGTTACATGATAGTTTGTAGCCTTCCAGGTCTGAGGGACGGGTCCAGGGTCTACCTGGATAGTTTGTGGGGAAACTTTCGTATTATAAAACCAGGATTTCATTTCTTCTTAGTTTGGGGCTAGGTGGCGCTGAATGTCCTCCAATATTTATTTATTTATTCATTGTAGGAGCAAAGTCAAGGATCGTTTCTATTTCGACCTATCCGTATAACAAAGTTACATCTGAATTAACTCAACTTTAAAAGAGAGCAGTTTAAAGGCTTTTAGAAAATATCTTATGTATTAATTGGACTAGACTAGAATATTGGTCTAGTGTATTTAAGACAGAAAGTAGAGTCAATTTCTTTTCTAAAAACCTTTTAACTGCTCCCTTGTAATGATAGATAGATAGATAGATAAAACTCTTTATTGTGCACATCATAACCAGAAGAAAAGTACAGAGAACAAAAGAACCTACAACCTGAACTAGTGCCACAAGTGGCGGCCTTATCGCTAACAGCGATCTCTTCCAGGCAACCAGGAAAAGAAAAACACGATAGATAACATGTAATACTAATAAGACAAATAAATGAAAATAAATCAATGTAATGTTGAGTTTTTGCAGATGGAACTTTGTTCTACAGACTTTTATCGTATACCCCTATATATAATGTGTATATATGTGTGTATGTATAATAATATTGCATACATTTTGTTAGTAATATAGTGAACACAATATTCACAGACGTAATTATATATACCTAACAATGTACAGTTTTCCAGTGTCAAGTTCGCCGTGGACAACATTGAACGATTACCACTCGTCTAGGGCTTCGCTCTAGGGCTCTAGGGGCTACGGGCGAGTAATCCCGCTTCCGACATCGCCGAGGCCACACTAGATTAAGGCTATGCCAGACTGGCAAGGTGCGTGCGATCCAGGAGCGTAGCTACCGCCATATCAGCCGTATCAATGATACGGGGCCCCCGGCTTACAGGGGCCCCTAACGTGTGTTATCAAAAGTTAGTAAAATGTTATCCACAATCTCGTGCTTCCCGGGAAAAAACTGCCATACGATCAACTGTTCATAATCATAATCAATAATAAATATTTTTTTAGTTTAATGCAAGCATTTTTGTTTCATTTGTGAGAAATATTTAACCTTCATTTTGGTCCCCCTACTAATCTTGATACAGGGCCCCTTCCAGGCACGCTACGCCACTGGTATGATCATATGGATCATGGATGAAACGGATCAAGGTAGCGAGTGATCTTAAAAATGATTTAAGAAAGTCTGTTCAGCCCAACATACGGCTCTCGGAGCTGGTATTATTTCCTAAAAAAAACTTTTTGACATCGGGCGTAGGTACTACTAACCACAGAGCAAAAAACTCACGACCATTACATTATCCTGTTACCACACCCCGAACAGAATCACCCGACCATTACTAGGAATAAAGAAAAGTGAAACACAATGGCCGCAACCAAAAACCAGCTGCGAAATTGAATCAACACAGTGGAAAGAAAACACTTCTGAGGAACATTGGCGAACTCAAAACATACGGCAGAGACTAAGACACCGCAGGGAGCAATGGAGCCAAATAAACGATGTCAAAGATTAAAAAATACCTACAGACTCTCTCTCTCTCTCTCTCTCTCTCTGTCTCTTTCTTTTACTTATAGTGGACATTAGCATCTGCATTGTCTTTAAAATTGTATCGATTTATCTATCTATACTATTATAAAAAGGAAAGATTTGATTGTTTGTTTGTATTGAATAGCCGAAACTATTAGCCCGATTTTTTACGAGAAAGAGAGGCAGTCCAGCTGCCCGATAGACTGACGACATTGTAGAAGCGGCTGGCTAACAGTGGATGGAGACAGCAAAAAACAGGGATACATGGACATCTCTAGAGGAGGCCTTTACCTTCGAGAAAACGAGGGGTTCTTAAATAAGTATTCCAATATATATATCTTTATCTATAAACATTTAAAAAAATTAGAAAATAATTAGAAATAAGTTTATGTTTGTATTGTTTTGAGAAATATAAGGTTTTTTTTTTTATAAGACATACATCGTACGTACATACGCCAGTTACGACATAGAAAGATAGCGGGTAGGTAGGGTGGCATAAAGCGACGAGGGGGCGCGGGCGGCGGCGGGTAATTGGCGCGCACTACTTCCGCTCCGAGTAAATCTAATTGGTCGGAAGCGTGTGGCCGAGGTCTTCGCGATTAACAGTGTATGTGATGCCTTTATTTTACTTCTTACACAGGTAGGTGGTAGGCTAGTACTCGGCTGGCTACCACCCTCAAGTTGAAAATCTACCGCCAAACATCTGACGGTGTGTTCCACCAGCCACACTTGAGAGTCAGTTTTATTCCAGTCTAGGTGTACTTTACCATCTTCGACCACACCGTCACTTAACATCATGTAAGCTGTGGTCAAAGTGGCTTGTCTGTCAGTTTTCTACCGGATACACTTTGGTGAGCTTCAGATCTACATGACCTAACTCCCCCCTGCCCACTATCGGACAGCCAAGAGCTCCAAGAAGCGACACCGCTTCATGCTCGATATTCCAAAGACTTGAATTAAACGGTTCGAGTCTACCTTCATTGTACGAACCGCTAAACAATGGAATTTGCTGCCCGAGTGGGTGTTCCCTGATAGATACAATCTAGGTGCTTTCAAGTCGCGAGTGAATCGGGTTCTTCTAGGCGAGCGTGCTCCACATCTTTGCTTTACATCAGGAGAGTCGGCGGTCAAACGCAAGCCTATAAGTAATATAAAAAAAAACTAGTTTGTCATCAACAACAAAAAACATGCAGTTTGTACAATAACTAGCTGCGCCCTGCAGTGTTACCCGCTACATATTTTAGGTGTAAAAAGCAGCCTATGTTCTAATCCAGGGTCTCAGCTACCTCCATACCAAATTTCATTCAAATCCGTTCTGTAGTTTTTGCGTGAAAGAGTAACAAACATCCATCTATCCATCCAAACTTTCACATTTATAATATCAGTGGGATAAACACTACTATATAAGACTACATGGTAGTCATAAAAGTCAGGGGATACAGTTAAGATATAACATGTATTTACGTTGTTTATGCAATAAGTGTAATTTTCATTTGCCATGAATACCGCCTAAAGTGTAACCACACCCGCAAATATTCGCCCGCTCTGTCTTTATTCTCGTATCCTTTGTGTTATTAAGAACGGCGGTACTTGTAAAAGCACTGAATTTTTCTCTTCCCTCTGTTTATTAAACATATTATTCTTTGTTTGCGCAATAACGTAAATTATATTTCCGTTTCAGTAAACCTTTTGTTTATTACGGAGAAGCAACTGACACGGAAGCGGCCGACGAGGAAAATTGACTCTTTATACTTTGTGTGTTTAACTGAAATTTCTAATCAACGTAGTACTGATTTATGGGGGGACTAGAGATATGATTTAGAGTCCACCGTTCTTGCTTGGGCATTTTCTTAGTTGCTTATTTACTATTGAAATACAGAATAAATTTCCTGGACGTGCATTGCTAGAAATAAAAATGTAATGTTTAAAAAAAATCTATTAGCTGTTTCAATTAGACATTTAAAAAAAAAATAGGTTGTCATGGGGACTGCCGTCAGAAGTCAAGATCAAAATCAAAATCAAAATATATTTATTTGCTAAGTAGGTACAGGTGTCAAAATGTTGGTACACAAATAAAAACGTCGCTTAATCCATACTTAACCCAGAATTAGGTGTGCATAAATTAAATAAAATAGTTACTATTAGAATGTCAAGTTTATATTAATTAAATATGTCATGAAAACTTAAAACACGTGAGATTAGCATGACGGCGACGCGGTCAAATGATCATGTCGGTGACGGGAACACCCACTCGAGTCTTTAAAAAGCTCTTAGGGTGGAGCAGGTAAAAATTAAAACCTTTTTAACCCCCGAACATTTGGGTGGAACACACGGTATAGTTCGATTAGCTTTGCAAGTCCTCCTGCCAGTTTAAACATCGCTTACGGAAGGTAAACTCTTTAGGGCCCTTAGAAAATAGGTCAACTGATGCGGGTTAGTCAAATGAGTGATTAATTTTTTACAAAAGTAGCTTTTACTTGTATCTGCTACATTAGTAAATTGTTCTAACATAGAATTTCCAACAGTTAAAATAAAAATAAAAAACACTGCTAAAAATCTGGTCGTTTGCCAAAGAAACAATGGCCAAGTGGAAATTACTTAAATACCATTTACCATTTACCATTAGGGTTCCGCACTTAAAAACTTTTCTTATTATGGAAATAGCTGGTCCTTTGCCTTTTTGAAACAGTACTAAATCGCTATAGTGTGCAGTAGAAGTTTTTAATTGTTAGTTTGAAACCATTTGCTTCGCAATTTTCAATGATGTTCCTACTACAACTTACTTATTTTTAAGTATTTATTTATACTGGACAGCTTCCGAAAATACACGTGAATAGAGCTGATCATTACTCATACGACTCGATTAGACCGAAATAAACTACCTGACGTCAGCTGTGGTAATAATACTGTTTGTAACATTTTCAGGTTTGACTAGGTGTTTGACCACAGCTCGCCGGATGTTAGGTGACGATGTTGTCGAAGATTGTAAGCAAATCGAGATTGGAATGGAACTGACTCTCAAGTGAGGCTGTCAGAACGCTTGGGCAGACTTCTACTTGAAGGTGGTAGCTAGCCAACCGAGTAATAGAGAGTACCCTACCACCATACAATGATTTCCTCGCGATGTTTTGCTCATTGTTTGAACCCAACAATGAGCATGTGAACCGACAGCACTAACGACATAAGTAAACTTGTATACGAGATGTTGAATAATGTTCAACCAAAGTTTACGACTCTTACTTACATGTGACTACAACTTGCAGAATTAAAGAGTACCTAAGAATACTCGTAAAAGCATAATAAGGTAGGTACAAATTTCGTTACTTTCCTGTCGCTTTTGGATATACAAGCAACATTAATATGTCAAGGATATACAAATACATACATCAATTTAAAAAAAAAAAAAACTTATTGTTCGTATTTTGTTTTTGTTTTGTTTTTTTTTCTCTTTAATTTGTAATGTTTTTGTGTACTTGTCATTACGCCTGCACACTATGCTTAGTGGCATAATAAACTTACTTAAATATGTAATCTCAGTAAGTAAATTACTTGTAATTTTTATGCGATTATATGATTCTTAAACCGTAAAAAGCAATTTCACCTTTTATGACTTCATCATAAAGTGTAAGTGCTTGTACAAAAATATAAAAAAAAAGCTTCGACGAAAAATAAATAAAAATTGTACGAAGCAGTTGTTTGCGACGCGTCGCGACGCCTTGGACTTTAATCGTACAAAGTTATAATTTAATAGCATTCACTTATTTTATATTTTCTTGTCAATTTATTTCAAACTTAAATTCTGCTTTCCAACTTTGCATTTTGCTTTCATAAACTTTTGGCGCTCTGAGATCCCGCACAACAAAATAACTTTTAAATTTTTAATCGCATAAAAGGTTTCGCGAGTTGTCTCTAAAAATAAACTTTTAATATTGTTGCCGCAAATGTTCACTAAAAGCAAAGATTAGCCCATTTAAATGTAAAATCCCTTCGGTTTTATAGCCTTTGCTTTATTACCGCTAAAAATAATTAAATTCCTTTGCAATGAGCACAGCGAGTGTGTTTTATTTTCATGACGGCGCGTGTGTAATCTAGTAAAACTGCGAGAGAACATTGTATTTTATTTAGAGCTCTCTACACATATTCAAAACTTTCAGTTCAATAAGAAATATGTGTGATATTTTATTAGTAACTTGACAAATCATTTTAGGGTAGATTAGCTCGTGAACAAGTACTTTATTAACTACTAGCGGGCCGTCTCGGCTCCGCACGGGAAAATGAAACTCGATTAACAATATAAATATAGGCTATGTTACTCAGTGATCATGTAGCATTCTAATGAAGAAAGAATTATTCAGATCGGTCCAGTAGTTTCGGAGCGTATTCAATACAAACAAACAAAAAATCATCTCTTTATAATTAGTGCAGACTAGCTTCTGCCGCGACTTCGTCCGCATTGACTTTAGTATTTAATACGGAATAATTTTCCATAAGACATATCTATACCTAATTTTAAGAATTTTACGAACTATAGAACGTATCCAACGTTCATAATTTAGCTTTGCTTAGTTTGGGGTCAGATGGCGCTGTGTGTAATGTCCTGTGATATTTATTTATTTATTTATTTATAGTTCGTTTATTGATAATCCCACAGAAATATGACATTTTTTCCGATATAAAAAGTATTTCGTGCACGTTTTTAGATAGGTGTTACGGTGACAACTCACCAGGGGGCGCTGCAGCAAACATTTTTTGTGCAAATCCATGTTGCCATTTTTCTCCAAAACTTCTAGTCCGATTTTGATGCAGTTTTCAGTTATGGGTTCGGGTTTGATTGGTGCATTATCTTAGATAGGTGACAATAACTTTTTAACCATTGTGGGTTTTTTTCAAAGTTCTTAATTTTGCTTTTTATTTACACTCGTATATCGCCAACAGTCTCACACGCTTTCCCCCCACCCACACAACTCCAACGCAACTCGTATCATGATAAAAACTCATCTCGTCGCTTATCTGGCGCAACGGTGGCGTTATTGCCATGCATTCGCCATGATATTATGAAATTCCACCTCACACCCTCCCCTGGATAAATCAGCCTGGCCCCGTCTCCCAGCGACAAATACACTCGTACATGTTGAATGTGGAAGCGCTTATTTATTTATGCTACTTATATTTTATTTGTAAAAACACCCATAAAATTTTGGTTTTAAGTTGTTTTTTACCCGCGACGGAACGGAGACGGTTTATGCGTTTGGGGTGAGAGTTTGTTTGTACAAATCCATGTTGCCATTTTTCTCCAAAACTACTAGTCCAATTTTGAAGCAGTTTTCAGTTATGGGTTCGGGTTTGATTGGTGCATGTTCTTAGATAGGTGTTACGGTGACAAATCACCAGGGAGCGCTGCAGTAAACATTACTACTGTAGCAGAGGGTCTTTCATAGGGTCATTCGGGCGAACGCCCGGGGCGGCGCGTTAAACAGGTACATGACATCTATAAAAAAAAATTAAAAAACCCACAACGACCGTGAAAAATTTAATAGAAAAAGGATAAAATAATTTAAACCCCCCCGACTTAAAACTACCTATAAACTTAATAAAAACCCCCAAGAATATCCGTCGGGGCTGCCATTATATGAAGCCGATATTCTTCCAAATAAGCTATATACAGCCAAAATTACACATAAGCAACCTTTCGAAAGAGACTCTCTAAAATTATAATGAAAATCGTGTCAAAATCAGCTGTGTAGTTTAAAAGAACAAAGCGAACAGCGAAAATCGACTTCATTTTATACTTTTTAGCAATATACGGAAGCCAATACCTTTCTGTAGCTATTTATGTAGTGACCCTTAGTGATTTAATAACGACGCTTCCTATTTTCAGTTCCCAGCTATTCCCGCGATGTGAATAAAGTAACGATAGGCAACGTGAGTCAGTAGACCGTGGAAACCTTAATTACAATACAACCAACGAATCTGCATCCGCGGCCAAATAAAGGAACTATTAGACGGCTTTGTACTTCGTTTAGAAAATACGATGCAAGCTCCCTCAGTGAAGGCTGTGAGTGAGTTGGACGTTTTGTATCTAAGGAACGGTCAAGTTTGCGGACTTGCGGACCTCTAATTTTGTTTCGGGGCTGAAAGGGCCGTGGGGGAAACAAGGAGCTGCCGACTTTGGAATATTTTTGGTACAATGGAACTAAAAGGGAATATAAAAGGCCGACTGGCTCCAATTTGTATTTTATTTGTTATTCTTATATATTTTTTGGTAAAAATGATAATATGATAAAATGATCACTTCTCGTTTGTTACCAGACGCGTTCTACATTGTTAAAGTGAATTTATCTTGTTTGAGTTAAGTAATTAGGCAATTAAGCTGTTGTAAGTAATTTAGGTATTTAAGTCATCATACCAGCTAATAGAAGATTCAGCGCCATTACATATTCCGTCCAATTAAATAGCCACAATCGAACTGATTGGTCTATAAATCAAATTGAAGACTTGTGGTTATTTTAATTAGATTTTTGCTTAATTAGTTTTTAAGTTTATGTCAAAATTAGTTCTAGGTATTTAGTAAAATTACGATTAAGTTTTTAATTAATAAATTGTTGTTAAATTTAAGTCCTCATCACTGTTGTAACTGGAACGACTTTAGATTAACGTTAAGCGGAAATAAACTAAATATATACCTTGAATATTTAAAATGAACCTCCGCAAAGCAACGCCTGAATCAATAAATTATCAAATGGAACAGTATTATTATTATTATTGTTTATGATTGACAGGATATGAGTTTGATCACAGCTCACCTGATGTTAATCGACGGTGTGGTCGAAGATGGTAAAGATACTTAGCCTGGAATGAAACTGGCTCTCAAGTGAGGCTGAGAACACACCATTAGGTGCTTGTCGGCAGATTTTAAATTTGAATTGGGTGGTAGCTAGCCAGCTGAGTACTAGAAAATACCCTACCATCAAAGCTATGGTCTCCTCACGATGTTTTTCCTTCAGCGGCGGCTCGAGCTCATTCTTGGGGTTACACCCCAAGCCCACGTGTTTCGTTCTCTTAATGGAATCGGTTATTCGGTAATTAGTGAATTACATAATATCGTGCAGGTTGAAGAGATCCTTCTCTTTCCATTTCCGCACAATTACCCCCTAATCTGCGGCGTCGAGAGCGGCTAATTGCCAATTCCGTAAACATTAAAACAGGTTCGCAGCTCATCGTAAATTATCCCCGGCTTATCTTACGCACGCCTACCTGCCCCGCACTGAGCGACTTAGTGCGATACCCGCTTCGCGCTAACAGAAAGCTACGCGACCACATATCGTATGCCCGTGCAGTAAGGTTCGCAGTCGCGTAGCTTTTTGTAATCCACTACGCAATTAAGGCCACATATTTTTTTTTTAACTTTATTAATAATCGTCATGAACTTACTTATTTTTATATTGACATATTTTATACTTATTGACATTTTGTTTTTTAATAATTATTTAACATATAACGGGATTGACTTGTAATATTGGTGTTAACAATAAAATATTTATATTATTTGTGTGCTGAGTACATACGACGATATACATACATGCTACTAAAACTTACTAAATAAGAACATAAATAAATTCAAAATAAAAATATTTTACCAACAAGTAAGACCAATATAAGAAAAAACCGGAAATAAAATTGTGAGATTAGCGTGCACAAATGCACAGACACAACAGACAAGAAAAAAACTATTTTTGATTTCTATAACATACGTAGGTACATCGTACAAAAATTGTTATTTTTTTTATATTCAATGCACAGATACGTCTCGTTTACGATTGATTACATGTGTACCTACGTTGTAATACTTTTGCAAGGCCGACATTTTAGAGGAAAAGAAACAAACTTCTCTTGAATATCAGCTTGAAATCCCGCGATTTAAAGTAACTAAACTTAATAAACCTATTTTAGTCCGAGTCTCTCCGCTCGAACACCTTTCCCAGTATTGAGTTTAGGCTTCGACAGAATTAATTTAACGATTATAAAGTCATAAATTTCCAAAACTGAAAACAAACGTCGAAAATTAAATGTTGAAATAAGTCACGAAACTCACCAAAGTTGAGTATCACGCGGCGCGATTGCTTTTGAGAAAGTTTCCGGACTCAACAAATTATAGGTAATTCAGATTTATCAGATTCAGTTTCATCGGAATATTGAAATCTGCCCAAATGTTATGAATTAAAATCACATACGTAATATTTACTTAATTTTGTCGTAGATCGGAACGGCAGTATGCGTACCGGGCGGGCCGCACGACCACAGACTTGGTGCGAGAGGTGGTATGGCAAGTGATGACCGCGCGCGAGGCAAGACTGCAGGTTGCACTACTATGCTGCGACCTATCGCGCGCGTTTGATACCGCCGATCACGCTCTCATTGCAAATAAGCTGCGATTTTACGGAATCCGTGGCCCCGCCCTGTCCATACTGTCCTCCTTCATGACTAAACGAAAGCAGGTCATGGTAGGTGATAGAGCTCGCGTCGTATCTTCAGAGATGGAAAATGTCATGCTATTGTTTTGCTACCTAAACAACAATTAAAAAGGGAATCAAGTACGGAGCCACCAAATCCTAATTTTATTATTTTTCCGAATAGACTCTGAAAGGCAACTAGCGGGCAAGATTACTTTGCTGTTTGGCTAAATTATGAGCCCAAGTTGTCGCGAGTGTTACTAATTACCAAAAGCACCTCATTTAAATCTAATCTGGCAAGGCGAACCGGCGGATCAAGGGAAGATTAATTTCAGGCTTGTAATAAACCTTTACGATTAATTATCCTAATACCTACCCTCTTACACGTGGGGATGCATGTTCTCGGCGGGCGCATGTGTGGAACGCACATTATGACTGTAAAAACCCTCGTTAGGCTACCGTCACTTCGCAGGGGATGAGATATGGCCCAGTGGGGATGAAAGATCCCAAACAATGGAAGTTTCTTAATCTAATACCGGCTCTATTGTCCACAGTTTCGAGGGCTCCGTTGAGACCACAGAAGGCATGACGCAAAACGAATAAGATCGTCTAGTTAAGGTACATCTTTGCTACCCCATTCCTAAAGTCTACATCTGTCTGTTAAGGTATATTAGCATTCAATGGTATCGCCGTGAGGCTGATGGGTTCATCGAGTGGCAAGGATGGTAACCTGTACAGTGTCCAAGAACGTTAGCATGATTTATTATCTGCATAACAGCAAACAGGGAAGGAAGAAGAAGGAGGAGACTAATAAACCACATATACAACGTAACCCGACATCATGTAAACTGTGGACAAACACCTTACCAAACCAGACCCCGTCGCAATCAATCCTACTGCTATAGCAATCAACTTACAAAAGCACTATGCATGGAATCGAGATAAATATTACACGGAAACGACTAAAACCAAACCAATACAATACAGAACGCTCACGCAACCCACGAAACCAGGAGACACCCGACATGGTAAACGTTATAGTGAAGCCATGCCCTTGACCCGCTGGCTCATCTCCAATTAGCATTGCGTGACGCATCTCGCAACTGCCAAGTGTCACGATTTTATAGAAAGCGAGGCCAAAGGTTGGCGTGCAAGTTTTGGAAGCCCAGAAGGTTTTCGGATAAATATGATACCCAAGTTCCAAATTACCGCCGAAACTGCCAGCTGCGCGCACGGTCGTAAATTATGTACCAGTGTTAGTTGTCCGAATGACGAGACTAGCGAGTCCACGCAAATCAGCGAGCAAGTCACTCGCCTGATTGAAAGTGCGACAAATTAGTGCCACAACATTAAGTACACAGCAATGTATAACCCTCGCCACAAGTTCCTTGTTTCAGTAATTTCGCTAAAAACCTTGCAAAACACAGCAATGTTTGTACCTATAACATGGTGGTAGAATTATTCTTTGACTAACACAGCAATGAGATGCGATGTGACGTGAAATATCAAACAGACACTGTTCCTTCACGTGACCAACGTCGTCCTCTCAGAATACAGAAAGAACGTGGTCCTGTTGGCACCAGTTTATGCATTCTTGTAATCCGTGTCACTTTCCGTCGCTCACGTAATGCAGGTTACTAGAAAAGATGTAAAATTTCCATAAGAGTTTCTTAAGAGTTATGTTATCCTGTCCTATAAAGTGGATAATCGGAACTACCTTCTGAAAGGTAGACGTACCACCGATAACTATTCAAATGAGAAAAAGAACCACATTGGGCATAACGCCTGACAATAACCTCATGTAACGTGACTCTGCGGTGGCAATTGGTGTCTTGGCTAACGTATATTCAACGGGACTATCAATTCAAGGGTTTGCTGACAGAATAAAAAGTACAAAAGATCTATTTACCATAAATCTTGACTATTATCGATTATTATAGAACATTCTAAGAACATGTTTCGGTGATGTCTTAGGGAAACAGTAACTCTTATTTTAGAAAAATTACTTTACAAAACAGATTTTTTTTAAAAAAGTCGACAAGACTCAAATGTCTCAAAGTAATAAGCCCTCGACTTTGTTTTGTAAATAACAAGTGACCCGCCCTGGCTTCGCACCGGTGCAATGTAGATACTAATGTGGTGCATATGCATGTATTATACGTTTACACCTTCCTCTTGAATCACTCTTATCTATTGAATGAAACTGCATTAAACCCCGTTGCGTAGTTTAAAACATCTAAGCGTATAGACGGCGGGAAGCGACTTTGTTTTATGCTATGTAGAGAAGTTTCACCTCTAGAAAGCATGGGCCATGATCAGGCGTTATCTTATGCCATCGAAAGAACGTCTCGTTCTTTCACTTACTCCTTACCGTGAAAAAATAAAGGCGCGACCATCGCAACATTAAACCGAGTGAGGTCATGATCTCAATTCTATAATAACCGGGCCAGACTTACAAAACTACACAACAGTACTGCATGCGTTAAATAACGTGAAACCCGTCCTTGGCCCGTTTGGCGTATTTCCAATCCTTGGAGAGACAAGAAAGAAAGTATCCCAAGGTTGAGGTGAGTGAACCCATCAGCACAAAACGGAGATTTATGGTTATTATGGTTAGGTATATATGGATCTAATGTTGTCTTTGTCTCGTCATGAAAACGGTCGATTGTAAGGGAAACTGTTAGGTATTCGTATCAAATGTCGTGGTGGGTGAGAACACAAGCCTTAAAATGGATGTTAGTCGTGTCTTGTGATGTTGCCTGAGCATCCGTGGTAGCGACAGATTTTCAATCTGAGGGTGGCAACTAGTCAATCAAAAAAGTAAAGAAAACGCACATTCTAAATTAAAAAAAGTAATCAAACTGCGTTGTTGTTTATCACGATGTTTGAACACCAATGGAATTTGGACCCACGCCATGCGGCATGCAATATGAACGCTATTCGAGGCATTCTGAGCTTTACGACATTTACGTTATATGTTACAATACTGTGACATGTTTTCCATTTCTCCATGAACATACAAATGTCCTTGGCGTAATTGGCAAATCTCCAACTTATAGTATGCCAAGACACTGTTTCCAAATAAACGAGTAAAGAGGTGACTGAACTCATATCGGAAAAGTCTGATAAGGTCGCTTTGTAAGTAAGTTTGTATAGGGAATAAAAGTTTTCTTGATTTTGCTCGCCAACCTCAAGTTGTATTCGAATGTATTGAGTTAGTAGCTGTGGCGTCTGTTTCTTGGCTTGGGTTGTCATACTCAACCTACTTGAATCGAATATATTGTGTTAGTGGCTCTGGCGTCAGAGTTTTTGGTAGAGAGTAAGTGAGGTTACCTTTTTAATGCCTTCATTGACAACTGGCGAAGAAGATTGCTGAAGAACGTTGTGCTGCCTGGCTTGCTTTCAGCCCTACCTAGTATTTCAATAAATCTTTCAATCGCGTCGCCTAGTCTCGCTTTGGAGCGGAGGCTTTACCTCTCATTGTTTTCTATCTGAAGACGCTATTTCCAAAAACCTCATGAATACCGCATTGCGTGTTATTTAGTTGCGAAACCACATGTGATATTACCATATTGAAAGCATAATTTATTTTAGCCTAAATTTTGTTCAGTTAAATAAAAGAATCGTCCTAAAAGGTCTTATAAAAAGGGCTATAAGAGTAAATCGGTGCCGATATCATTTGCGAGTCAATCTACGAAGTAAACTCGACACACATCACTCGAATGGTAATAAAAGGTCAAGAAGCCTTATTCGTCTAGATTAAGCAAATAAATAAACTAAGTAGAGGCCACTTAAAGAGACGGCTATAGAGCGACGGCGACGTGGCGCGAGCTACTTCACGTGGAACTAAATTAACAGCAATACAGCCCGTTCGTACCTAACTAAGCTTACTGCATTGGCGCTCATTGCCCAAAGACATTCGATGGCCTTAAATTGAATTAATTTTAGAAATGGACATAGATAGAAATCTTTATTTTGTACAGTAGAAATGAACAGAAGTAAATTAAAAATATAAATTTTTAAATATCAAATATCATAGGACATTACACACAGCGCCATCTGACCCCAAACTATGAGCTTGTGTGATGGAAGTCAGATAACTGATAGAATACATAAATACTTTTTTTTTTGTAAATACATACTTATAATACATACAGTACACCCAGACACAGAACAAACATCGATGTTAGTCACACAAATGTTAGTCCTGAGTGGGAATCGAACCCACGCCCTTCAGCTCTCGAAGCAGACACACTACCAATGAACCAACAGGGCTGTCAAAACCTATAGTACCTATATAGAAAGATAAACGTAAAACTTTATGAGCTAGAGCTACCCGAATGAAATGGGTTCTACAAATCATCTTTATTTTAATAGGCTCCGAAACTACTGAACCGATTTCAAAAATTCTTTCACCATTGGGAAGCTACACTATCTCCGGGTGAATTAGGCAACTTTTTATCCCTGTATTTCCACGGAAACGGGAACTACGCGGGTGAAACCGCGAGGCGTCCACTAGTTTGTTATGTAACAAAATTTCTTTTAAATCCGATTAGTGCACCCTTTACACAGTAAGAAGGTTGAAACCCTACACGTAAACTTCACTTTAATATTATTTACATTAATGCAGGTATCTTTTAGTAAAAAATAGCTCATTAATACTCATTATTAAGCTCTGCTCTGCTGCGAAGTTCTATATTTTTAGTTTTACTGCTTTGTATAATTTGTTATCGCATTATATCCTGTTTGAAAATAATGAATTTTTGAGTAGACCGTTGCTAATGCAACCGATTACGTAAATAATTAATCGCTCATACAAGGTCACATATTTGAGCTGTTTTGGTGTCGATCAGTCAGATCCGTATGCGGCGGGACCGAGAGGTTATTTTATTTTCATCTATCTGAGCGCCTGTACTTAGGTACATTTTTGGTCGACGCGATGCGACCTAAGATTAGAATAAACACAAAAAAAAACTATTATTTTCTAAGGAAAGAGTAATCCCGAATTATTTGATTCTACATCATCAGCTCAAGGTTTTTGAAATACCATCGAAGTAACAGTACACCAAATTACAAACCAATCGGATCTACTTTTGTCAAGTAAAACAGGAGCCGATCGCCTGAACTGATCTTCATACATTATAGCTAAGAAACATCACGATCACGTCAGCTTTTCAACAAAAAAATCGCATCAAAATCGGTCCATTCACACCACAGACTTCTCAACTTGGCTAAGCCACCTTTAAAGTTAACTGTTCTAAGGTAACAAAACCAGAGTTAAAAGTAGTCGAAACTATCTGTCGTCTGTTTCTATAGGTAGATACCTACTGACATCTACCGGCACGATCCAAAGAGACTTAGTATGACTCAATCCAGTGTGGGAAGTGGGTATGTTTGCGATGACGTCACGGAGTTAGTTGCGTCATCACGGCGGCAGACAGTGCTTGGGACTTGAGTGCATCTTGCTTGAGCTAAGCAGTCATAAAATCTAGAGCCCGATGGACGATAAAGATAGATTTACTATCATCTCAATGAGAAACATAGCTGTGCTTACATTATTATAAGCGTAGAATTTTATAAAAATAATTAAAGTAGGTATTAAAATCCTGAGTATTTTTTTTTCTTCTTTGGTTCCGGCATCGTACTTTGTACATTTGTCAGTGTTAAGTATTTAGATAGTTGTTTAACCTTTTCGCATTTCGTACGCGATTGAGGTGATAGACATAAGTTCAAGTCGTAAAAGTTTAAAAATTATATTTTGATATTTTCAAGTGCTTTAAAATAAATCTAGTAATACAAGTCCTAAGTCACACAGATTAAGTCAATATCAAGTCTAGGCATGCCCTAGTAAAGTAGTGGCGACTTTGCTATAAGCTTCGATGGAGTTTTCGAAGAATTACGAGGTCTTGTTTCACCATATACAAAACCACAGTTAGTCGAAATCACTTAACATCAGGTGAGCTGTGGTCAAATACCAAGCCCGTCAACCATAAAAAAAGTCCAAATGATAGTAAGGTATAATATGACTCAGATATGTTTATGCTACTCAAACGTGGGCATCAATTATTTATTATTTCGTTTAAAATATATTCTTGACATGTATAAGTATAACACTCGTACATAGTTATTTTAAAATCCAGTCTGCTAATCGGTGTGGAGACAGCAAACATCCCCGCTACAGCTCACTGAGCCGGATCCAGCGATACTGAGTCCCGTTGTGATACGACTGAGCTACATCAAACATCCACTTCAATTAGAAACTCGCTCATGGATTCTTTTTTAATTATAAATAAGCTTGCCTTTGTCCGCCATCTCGCCTAATGCTAGATGCGGTCTACAATGGAGCACGCTCGCCTAGAAGAAACCGATTCACCCGCGGCTTGAAGACACCCAGAGAGTATCTGTCAGGGAACACCCACTCGAACGGCAAATTCTTCTCAGGAATTTTAAGCCAAACAGCATTATCGTTTACCCCGTACAGAATACGATCTGGTTGTTTACCAGTCATTAATAACGCTGTAGCATAAAATAAAAAGAAAACCCAATAATGAGTTTGAGCTGCCGGTGAAGGAAAACATCGTGAGGAAACCATAGCATAGTGGTATGGTATTTTTTAATATTCGTCTGGCTAGCTACCATTTTCAAATTGAAAATCTGTCGCCAAGCACCTAACAGTGTGTTCCGACAGTCTTACTTGAGAGCCAGTTCCATTCCAGGTTTGGTGTGCTTTACCATCTTCGACCACACCGTCACTTAACATCAGGGGATCTGTCGACAAATACCTAACCTGTCAAATATTTAAAAAAATTATGATGATCGAGGCCACGTTTTTGCTAAAACATATTGAGCTAGTGCAACATCTATCCCTAGACCGCTTAAATTATAATTAAATTATGTAGGAATAAAAATAGTAAATATAAAACAAAAAAAAACCCTCGCCTGATGGGACCTTAGCATAGCTGCTGACTGTCGGTGACAAAAGAGGTTTGTTTTCATATAGGTCCTTCAAATAAAAACTTATATCATATTTACATATTTTACGATATTTCATAAAGATATATAGATAGCTAGAACTCTTTATAAGGTTAAGGTTGTCTTAAGGTTCTTCTTTTAAGGTTCGTGATCTTATATTCTATGTGCAACATTCTGCAGACATAGTTATTTAATTCAGTGTTCTCACGACATGCACCGAGCGCTACTCGTATACATTTCTATTTCTACAGAGGTAGAAACATTGGCCTTTTCAATTTAACACCAGTCACGCGATTCGTCGCTAAGTCTTTAACTTCCTGGTATATCGCGAGTGAAATCTGAATCAATGGTACTTTTTAATCGAAGAAAGAGGAAACTCAATTCCATCCATGCGTTTATGCTATATGATAAGATAGGCTCTAGTCTTCTTGGACCTCTTGATTTTTTTACTAGCTTTAGATAATACTTTTTTATCCAAAGAGCACCGTCACTGGAGATTGTTTTGCGTAGGTAGTTATGTATCAAAGTAATAAGTGCCAAAGCAGCGACGCCCTGGACTTTATGTTGTTATTTAAAGTTTTGTGTATCGCTGCAATGACCATGGACAGGCATTATCTCTTACCATCAGGAGAGCATCTCGTTCGTCTCATTACTTTTATATAAAATAAGTCTTATTCTTGCAAATGTTGCCTGGAATAGATCGTTATATGCAATAAGACCACCAATTGTTTCACCGCATTTTAAATATTAAATGTGTTTTTATTAATATCGATTAAGAATAATAAACAGATATATCTATCTATCATATAATTAGTTTGTGCGAGCAACTAGCGATTTCAATTTTACAAAACCGTAAAAATAAACAAAGTCAAAACAAACAAGAACTTTATAGTATGTGAGTTTCGAAGCCATTATCGCTCGTGACCGAAAAGTTAAAACCGAACCTCAACAAATTAGGAAGAGCGAAATGAAAATCCGCATTCCAACATTTCGAGCTGTAACCGCGGCCACTTGTAAACTCTCCGCGTAATGGACCCGTTACGGACTTGTAACCGGGCGTGCGTAATGGCCATTACCAACTTGCAACGGGCCAAGGTCAGGTCGCCATCCCAAATCTGGGGAAGCCAGCCAACTGTTGGAAGCCATTGCCGAATGTCATGAGGTGGGTATTGTGCGCTCTGAGAATGACGTGCTTGCCAAAAGGATAACGGCGTCTATGGTCAAACAACTAGCCTGTCAAACATTAATAAAAACTTCAGCTAAGTATATACATGTATTTACAAATTCACATTATCAATACCAGTATCAAAACATAAAACCAATCTTTTGCCAAAAGTTTTGATAATTTTAATATTTTTTAAACCACTAAAAATATATAAATACGAGGGCCGGAAAACTGTTAAAATTGCAAAACATGCCAGTTTGCAAGGACATAAATAATCTCTGTTATCAATTGTTCACATTACAAAAAGCCACTAAATGCATTATTCAAGTATAATAGAAGTAGCTAGTGAAAAAATATGGTTATTTATTGTTTGTAATTACATTTTTAATTAAATTTGTAATTTATATAACATCAGGTGAGCTGTGGTCAAATACTTAACCTGTCAAACATAAAAATAATAATAATAATAATGTGCAGCTAATTATTTAAAAACAAAATAGGATGTTCAATTGTTTATGTCCGGATGAGTGACATGTCCCCATACGTCTTGTAGCACTAAATAAATAAATATAGTAGGACATTACACAGCGCCATCTGACCCCAAACTAAGCAAAGCTAAATAACTGATAGAACACATGAATACTTAATCAAAATATCTTTTAGATCCCTCAAATAATAGACAAGGTAAATTGAAAGCACGTAATATGTGGAAGGACAGTAAATCGCAGGAAACTGCTCGAGCTTGTTAACGGGCACGGTTACTGCCGAACCGGGGGTGGGTCAAGGGCGTGCCACGGACCGCAACTATACAATACATTATGATTCGCAGTATGACGGTTTCTATCTCATTATGTTTAGAAAGAATAATGGACCAAGAAGATTTATGTACTGAGACGAGTTGATGAATAACAAATTTTCATGTGAGGGGGATCTTACATTGCCGACCGCTCTCAATTACAGGACTAACGATCGAATGTCTTAAAGTAATGAGCGCAAAAACGGCAATGATTCTTGTCTTAATACTCGAAGTTCCATTGCAATGTGCATATATCGACGTTATCTCTTACCATCAGGAGAGTGTTCTGTTCGCCTCATTATTTGTGCAAAAAAAAATTTAAGCCAGTGTTTAAATCTTGTTTAGATTTTACTATGGCGACTGACTTGGTTTTGACACATTTTCATTCAAGGAGACAAAGCAAAGTACAACGCGTTACAATGAGCGTAAAAGCCAAATTTGGGATTATCATTTTGTATGTAGTCTTATTTTGTTTTTTATGCTGTCATCTGTTTTATAAGAACTATAATTATCTGAACATGACAAAAGTAAAACGTGAAAGTAATTTAAAAAATATATCTTTAGGTTTGAGATAATTGTGCTGTTATACATTATGCATATTCAATTATTCATATATTTCGTAAATGGTATTTACATGTCAAAATTACCTTCCTTAATTATCAGGCGACTCTTTGTTTCTTCGCTGTGAAACAGATTTGGCTGGCTGCCATGGGATGAGCTAGGCGGAAGACACGCCAAAACTAAATCAGAAGTCGAATCTAACTGGATTATACGAGGAGCTGCATTTGAAGGAGATTGGTAGGTTTCAGTTTTTATTTTGTCACTAGCAGCCCCATTGATTTGTATTTTTAACCAACTTTAATAAATAGAGGTCCTTTATTCGACCCCCATACGTTTATATGTCCCACTAATATTATAAATGTGAAAGTTTGTATGGATGGATGTTTGTTACAAGAGTAAAAGATCACGCAAAAACTACTGAACGGATTGGGATGAAATTTGGTATGGAGATAACTGACACCCTGGATTAACACATAGGCTACTTTTTATCCCGAAAACATGTAGCGGGTAACACCGCGGGGCGCAGCTGATCGCCATTCCAAAAACTTATAACACACCTCTTTTTGCGTCGGGGGCTAAAAAGACGATAAGCTGTAAATTGTCAAATTAAACTTTGTTAGTGTAAAATGTTTAAAACTAAACTCAAACATGCGTTTTCGACAAGGGTTCGTGGGACTCAGCTAATCAGGCTCCAGGCGAAATGACGATCAAAGGCAAATTTCCAATTAAAAAAAACTAGGTAAGGTTTTTTTATCGGCACGGACACCGGGGTCCATAATTTTTGTCAACATAACACATTTTTTTGTTCTATTTTTCTATGGTTGACAGGCTAGGTGTTTGACCACAGCTCACCTGATGTTAAGTGAAGGCATGGTCGAAGATGGTAAAGCACACCTAGCCTGGAATGGAACTGGCTCTCGAGTGAGGCTGCCGGAACACACCGTTAGATGCTTGGCTTGGGTGGTAGCTAGCCAGCCGAGTACTAGAAATTACCCTACCAGCATGCTATGGTTTCCACACGATGTTTTCCTTCAGCAGCAGCTCAAGCTCATTGTTGGTGTTTGAACCCACGCCCTTCGGCATGCGAACCTACCGCGCTAACCACTGAGCTATCATCGCTACAAAAAAGTTTAGAAAGTGTAAAGCTTCCAGTGGTTAAAATCTTTCCTGTGGTACCATCAACTGCAACGAGCACAATGTTTCAAAACCACAGCAAGAAAGATCATGTCTGTTTGTACAATAAAATGGTTTCTATTTCAAAACAGAACACAAAGCAACAGGCGCGCGGGCTATCACTTAGAACTTACCTAATGAGTTTCGAATAGTTTCGGTTATTTTAATGAACTGATACGATTTTATCTCGCGCGAGTTCGCTGCTCGCTTAATAGTTACTTTATCGGTTTATTGGATGTTTGTAAATTAAATCACGCTTACATAAAAAAGTGAAAGTTTGTATGTACGTATGTTACTACATCACGCTAGTATGGAGTAAAGGATTTGGGTGTAGAATGCCGATTGCTTATTTATACCCTAAACCAACACATCAGCTAGGTGCTTTTATCCTGTTACAATAATGTTTTGTCCTGGTATATTATTACAATATGGATTATCCTGTAATAAATAATACAATTTTATTATAAATGTGAATTTTGGATGGATGTTTGTTACTCTTTCACGTCAAAACTAAATCAGAAGTGGAATCATCCTGGATTATACGAGAAGCTCCATTTGAAGGAGATTGGTAGGTTTCAGTTTTTATTTTGTCACTAGCAGCCCTATTGAGTTGTATTTTTAACCAACTTTAACAAATAGAAGTTCTTTATTCGACCCTCATACGTTTATGTGTCCCACTAATATTATAAATGTGAGTTTGGATGGTTGGGTGTTTGTTACTTTTTTACGCAAAAACTACTGAACGGCTTTGAATGAAATTTGGTATGGAGATAGCTTGACACTCTGGATTAACATATAGGCTAGTTTTTATATAATCCATGTGAATTATACAAGTAAGACTTTTAGATTAAGTTTTTTATTTATTTATTTATTTATTACATAACATACAAAACAGAATGCAATAACATTTACAACAATTCAAATACCTACACAATTTTGATCTGTATTGCATTCCGAGACTATGCATGTCTAGGAGCATTACAATTACATTTAAAAAAGTCGTTAGATGATAATTATAAATTAAATTAAATAAAGTAATAATAATTAGTTAATTAGTCAATTGTTTAGTCAAAAAAAAAAAATATATAAAAAATATATAGAATGTCATAACTAAATTGTATTAAAATCTAAGATAATTTTAATCTGTCTTTGAAATTGGTATAGGCTTGCATGAAAAATATCGATGTGTCTGCTGGAGACGAGGATTTCATTGTATTGGCGACTCATTCTGACAATAGGGTTATAATAGGATGTGTTGTTGGAAAATACCTGTAAACTAAAGATATTATAATTGCGGTTACGAGACCTAAAACGAGTTTTTTGTATAAATTTTGTAAATTTAAGGTTTTTTTTTGTTTTTTTTAGGAAGCAACAAGTACTGAGGAAGGCTACTGGCTCACTGCCTGTAAGTAGCGGCTACAATCTCACACAACCCGACAGCTCCCAAGACTACCGCCAACACAAACGGACATCTTTCCGAAGGATTCAACAAAAAAATAATAATCTGTCATAATCTCGCTGCCCTTTGGGGTCTCCACTAGATGCTGTCAACACAAATAGGTATATCTTGGTACACTTTACAAGCCGACATTTCTATATTCACTCACCTCACATGCATATAGATCACATAGTTCACTCACACTTAATAATATAATCTATATGTACAGTGTAATATACAAGATTTTAAAATTTTTTTTATGGTTGACAGGCTGGTCGTTTGACCACATCTTACCTGATGTTAAGTGACGGTGTGGTCGAAGATGGTAAAGCACACCTAGCCTGGAATGGAACTGGATCTCAAGTGAGGATGCCGGAACACACCGTTAGATGCTTGGCGGCAGATTTTCAACTTGAGGGTGATAGCTAGCAAGCCGAGTACCTACTAGAAAGTACCCTACCACAATGCTGCGGATAGGAAGGATAAAGGCCACCGTTGACCCCAAAAACAGTATAAAATATAGGTAACGATACATATCCAGGTACCTATAAAACATAACAAAATAAATAATTTTGACCGAATTAACATCAACCAGGAAATGCACGATGACCTCGTTACCGATTCAGATAAACTTAACGTAATAATATCATTAAAAAAATTAATTATGTATTCGATAATAATACAATAACACTATTAGCAACAATGTACTGATGATAATACAATATCAATAAATACTTTTTACGCGCATACTGTAGAGAATTGTAGCGATAACAAAAAATACCACATTTCTCGTTTTCGCGGTTTTTTTTTACATTGAATAGGTTCGCGCTTGACCACATCCTGCCTGATGTGAAGCGTCGATGCGGTCTAAGATGGAACACGCTTACCTAGAAGGAACCTGTTTACTCTTGATTTGAAGACACTCATATTGTACTTTTCGGGAAACACAGACTCCGGCAAAGAGTTCCACATCCTCGCTGTGCGAATAAAGAATGTGGACTCAAAGCGCTTAGTGCGCACATGGGGAACATCCACCATGTACGGGTGTCGCCTCGGTCGCGTTTGTCTGGTAGGCACTTACTTTACCAGTTTACGGATACATTAAAAAAAATTAAAGGAATTCTAGTAAAATCTAAAAGACTCGGCCTACCACGATCAACTATAAATTCATAGCTGGAAATAGTATCTGTAGGTAGTTGTAACTTATTATATTTTTATTAGCTTTGTCTGTGTTGAGTTAAGAATTGCCTGTAATCACCTAGCGGTATGAAATATACTTTACGATCTATTCTCATACCTAGCAAATATATGTATAAAAAAATTCATAAAAATCGGTCGAGCCGTTTCGGAGGAGAGTGACCACGATTACTGTGGCATGAGATTTTTATATATAGAAAAATGTTTTACAGTAACTATAGTTTCATGCTAATCTATAAATTGTCATACATGGCGCCGGTAGGATACCGGCAAAACCGATATAATCCTATAACAAATATGGTCAGATCTAGCAGGACAGTCTAACCATCCCACAAATATTATAAATGTGAAAGTTTGGATGGATGTTTATTACTCTTTCACGCAAAAACTACTAAACGGATTTGGATGAAATTTGCTATGAAGGTAGCTGAGACCTTGGATTAGAACACAGGCTACTTTTTATCCCGAAAACATGTATCAGGTAACACTGCGGGGCGTTAAATAATAAGTAGGTACTTTCGTCTCGCCCACATCTTTGTCATTGAACTATCAGTAAAATTACTTCAATTTTAGAAGAAATCTAAATTAACTCACGTTAGTTTTTGTTCAGTTCGGTGCGAGCGTTGACAGCCCACATCAAATATTAACCGACAACCTGTATCGAATCACCCTGAATCAAGGGTGAATCCACCCCGTGACACAATCGCCCCTATAAATTTACCCCACGCCTCCATTATCGCGTTGATTATTGTATTTAGCGCGGCTTCGCTATGGGTTAGTACACTAACCCAGTTTTCAGAATGGCCGCGTCGGTTTCCAGTTATTATATGAAAATAATAGTCTTTTCTTGAAAAATATGAACTTGTTTATAATTATCGTTGGCCTAAATGTTTTATTCACGGTTATATACTTACTTCGCCAATGTTTATGCTTTATCAATTAATTTCTTATCAATTAGTTTAATTTTTTTTTATGTGAAAAAAGTGGCAAACAAGCGACGGGCCACCTGATGGTAAGTGGTCATTGCCGCCTATGAACACCAGCAGTACCACCAGCGTTGCCTACCTTTAAGGACCCTATTCATTCGTTTGAAGCTATGTTTGTTTCTTCGTTTCTTATTTACAGCTTACGGTAATATTTTCTAGATGGCGCTCTTGCGACGAACAATATGCTCTCCTGATGGTAAGAGATAAAGCATGTAACCATTGCAGCGATGTTCAAAACTTTTAGTAAAAAAAAAACCAGGGCATCGCCGCTTTGTCGCTCATTACTTTGAGACATTCGAAGAAATTTGATAAAATTGAAATTCTCCATTTTTTTTTAAAGTAATTTTCTTTACAGATTCTTTCAAAAATAGGCCGTAAGTGCTTATTTCTTTTTTTATCGCTTCTTAATTATCTTTCCGAATATAGGGGTTCCTGCAAAATAACCCACACTAGGTACCTACTAGAAAGTGAATCCATAATGACAAAATATGAAATACATTTGCACTTACTCACTTGAAGACAATACAAGTACCTACTTCGATATTTACAGTAGAAACCAATATTCAATTTCTAAATGCCGAGCAAAAACTTCATGAAACATTTTAACCTGTTGTTTCAAAAGCAGGGAAGGTGTTTTTTGAAATCTATTAAGACTAAGAATAAGAATCATCAGCACGATAAGATAAGATAATCCCATTCTTTAAACTTGTTTTCATTGATCGTGAAACGGGCCAATGTGCACCTTGATGTTTTATTTAATTTGGATTCCAGTCGGCATCGAGCAAATACAGTTACCCGGTGGAAGCGAGATAAACAGCCTGTAGGAGGTACAGGGGAGTAGTTGGAAGACTTAATGTGACAAGAAACAGAAACCTGACCGAAGAAAATAAAATACTGGCAATAGCGAAAAGGAAAACATCAAGAACAAAAATTAGTAAATAAACAATCATTTATGATAACACAAGGCCAGAATGAGTGGCATAGAAGAGGCCTATGCTTGGCAGTGGGTGATTACGTGCTTAAGATGATGGGGATGATAAGAAAACGTAATTAAATTAGTGTTGTAAAAATACAAGTTTTTGGAGCGCTAATGTGCAAAAGTAGAATTCTCGAATGACGGAAAACAGCAATGCCAAAAATACACTGAAGTTTTAGGCTAGAACGCGTAAATCACGTCAACGCGTCGTTTTCTTTGTCAAAATATAGTATTTCACTTATAAAGGGCTTACACGCATAAGTGTAGGCATGTGCTACAACTTTTTTCATGTCGCTTTCCAAACTTTGCTTATTATAAATTATCTACTATAAATCTACTGCAACCACGTCGCAGATGGCACCGCATCGTTTACTTGAGTACCTACGGCTACGGCACAAACTAACAGTCTCATTTAATTTTGTAAAACAAAATCGTTCCAACATCTGTTTAACTTTATCGAGTTTTCGAACTTTTACTATTTGCGTAACAATGTCGCGGAAAACCGAAAAACTGTCAGGTTATAAAGTTCATCAAATCAATTTTAATTAACTTTTACAGTGATAAAGAGCAAATTTAATTCAATTTACAAAACTTTGTTGCGATGATAGTTCAATGGTTAGCGTGCTCTGTGCCGAAGGGCGTGGGTTCAAATCCCAACAATGAGTTCTGAAGAAGAAAATAAAACCGGACAAGAAAAACATCGTAAAGAAACCATCGCATGGTGCTAGGGTATAGAATATTTATAGTACTCGGCTGGCTAGCTACCACCCAGCTAGCTGTTTAACATTTACCATCAAAAAATTACTTGAAATTTTGTTTGAACTGCCTCAAAGACGACAGGAAAACTCAATTAGTATAATATCTTGTTCAAGATATAAGTAAATAAGTAAATGATATTACAACATTTAGGTACAAAACGCAAAAGGGCATACTCATAAAGGTTTGTATCAAAGAAGAAAATTATGTTTGATCCTTGCCAATTCTTACGCAAAATTTTCTTTGCAAAATTACATTTTTAGCTTGCGGCAAGAACGGTTACTCATAATTTTTCTGAAGGACTCTTTGCTTTAACCGGGCGTGGTTTTAAGTGATCTTTTGATATCAACTCTCGTTCATTATTTTAGCGTATTCTTACTCGAAGGCGAAAAGGCTCTGTAATCACTCTCTTCATAGTACTAATTACAGAACCTAATTGTGGAGAAAAAACTTTTTATTTCAACGAAGCGAAATTAGCGGGTATTTTAGAAATTAGCAGTGGTATTATTTTATTCGTTTAGTCTATTATAAAAACTGTTATTTGTTGTTAATTAGTATATGTAATGTAATTTATAAAACTAATGGCTTCAACTTAATAATTAATTTAATGTCTCAAAGTAATAAGCGCCAAAACGCGTTTCGTTCGCCTTACTTTTAATTTAAAAAAATTTAAACATCGTTTTTTTCCTCCTGAAGTCCTATTAATTTCGCCAGACAACCAAACAAATCCAACTTCAAAAACCAAACAATTTGTTTTCAGAACATTTCTAAACCCCAAAGGTTTCATCTCATTTATATGTATCTTACACCACAACATCCCGAAGACAAGGCAAATCAGACACCACCCCCTCGCAATCCATTTGAACGCATCAGAAATAGCTTCTCACCCCTGACTATAGAATAGACAACACATGCGAGTTAGACAAGGAGAGGAAGTTGAGGAGCCTGTCTTTCTCTTTCCAGCTCATTTCACGCACTGTAATAATGTAGGTCGGAGTCTTGGGGCCACACTCGCGATTCCGCTCTGCTCAATTTGTATTAGATTATTTTCTCGGAGCGTGAATGCAGACAGATGTATGGTTATATATAAGCACACAGTAATATTATAAATGCGATGGTTTGTCATAGTCATCAAGCACTTTACTACCTACTTGTGTGGTGGCATTGTTTTTTTTTCTTTGGTTTTGGCGTCACATTTTCTGTATTTGCCAGTGTCAAATGTTTTATATTTTCAAGTTTCAAAAGTTAAATAAGTTGCCTCGTAGCTATATTTATAGTCAAAGTACAGTCCGTGTCAGTCAAGTCCTGTCATGCTTTAGTAAAGTAGTGGCGACTTTACTATAAAGCTTCGATGGAGTTTTGGAAGCAACACGACAAGTCATGTTTCACCGCATTATATCATTTTCTCACACTCGCGCTTGTGATTCGGCACTTAATAAATAAAACACCAACATTTTTATACATAAACACTCGACAAAACACTAGTTTTGGGAAAAAATACAACGGGGCGACAACTCTTTCCGCGTTCCCGCCAAAAAAACCGGTGACATTTTTATTGTTTTTACTTTTTTTTAACAGATTACACACAGCTTTATCTTTGTTTACTTTTTTTTTGTTTGAAATCTCTTTTTATTATCTGTTAAACTTGTCTCAGATGGATAAATATAGTATTAAAACTATTATTTCTTAATAGAAGTATAATTAGGTCGAACGCGTCTAATCTTTAATTATTACCCTTGATGTTCCTTTAAGATTGGAACCAAAATAAACAAATAATTTTAGTAGTTCACAATCTACGAATTTATGTTCCCATGTCTTAATTTGATCTTGCCGAGGCTAAATAAAGCGACACACCAAAATGTACAGACAATCTAATTACAAAATCTTCGCAATACTCCCTGGTATTTGTGTGAGCTTTAAGTATATAAAACATATCTTCATAGACATAGCGAACACTCTGTTTTATAAATCAAGTCTTTTTTAATTATTGAGAAGCTGTGTTTAACCACAGCTCACCATTTGACGTTGTAGTCTAAAATGGTAAAGCACACCTAGCTTGGAATAGAACTGGCTCTCAAGTGAGGTTTCCGGAACACACTGCTTAGCAATTTTGGAGGTTTTCAACGGAGGTTGAGGCTAGCCAGCCGAGTACTAGGAAATACCTTACCACCATGCTGTAGTTTCCTTCGCCGGCAGCTCAAGCTCATTTTTGGGGGTTGAACCCACGCCCTTCGGCGTGTGAACCGGCTACTGAGCTATCTCAGCTACACAAACTTTATAGACAGAGACGAAGAAAAGCATATATAACATTTTCTCTGTTCTATTGAGCTTAGAGTAGATTTTTATGAGTGTGTTCATAAAATTGTATGTATTGAAACAGTTTAACTAGAGCGTATCATTTTGAGCGGATATACGCAGATTGTATAATCTCTCGAGTCTACCAGTCGAATGAAATAACAATAGCTATTAGACTCATCCCTCTAACCTTGCGACAATGTTACCATAGTATAAAATGAATTATTGCTACTACTGTCAACTGTCAAATAAGAAATTTCTTAGGTTTTTGACGTAGTTTTTAATCTGAGTTTTTGACCAATCCCGAAGATTTTTAACCCCCAATTGAGAAACAAAAGAAAAGCGGTAACGCTTTCAAAGTTGTTTGTTCAAGAACAATCGCTTACCTAACGTTATACTATAAACAGTTTTCCAAGTATATTTACAATGATACTTGTACCTTATTACTTATTATTATGTAAACCTATAGGTAAATAGGAGATTATATTTTACTAATTAATTTATTACTACCGGACGCCTCGCGGTTTCACCCGCGTAGTTCCCGTTCCCGTGGAAATGCAGGAATAAAAAGTAGCCTATGTCACCCGGGGATAGTGTAGCTTCCCAACGGTGAAAGAATCTTTGAAATCGGTCCACTAGTTTCGGAGCCTATTCATTACAAACAAACAAACAATCAAATCTTTCCCCTTTATGATAGTATAGATAGATAGATTTTATTTTATTTGGCAAACATACAGTGATAATATCTTAATTACTAAACTATTTTACTATCTAAACACCATTGAACAGTTTTCGCATATTGAAGCTAAGCTTGTTTGCTAATAGAGATGAGAAAAGTACATATGTACTATCTTAGATAATAATAATAATCGTTAAAACTAATTCAAATATATTCTATGTCAGCCTCGAGGGAAACAACCACAATGAGCATTAATAGAGATAAGTTATGTCACAATGCACGGTTGACCTTACAGACACGCAACGCGAATACAAATCAATCATTATAATATGTATCTACGTACGAGTATATTCTCATTTCATTTTATTACGAACATAAAGCCCTGAGCGTCATTTTTAAATCATATTAAAATTCTCATTTGTCTTCCATTTCTTATTGAACGCACAAATATTTTAGCTCTATTTCGACATCCCTGTTGGTTCATTGGTAGTATGTCAGCTCCAAGAGCTGAAGGGCGTGGGTTCAATTCCCACCCAGGACATTTTGTGGTATAATCAAATGTTTGTTGTGTATTTATTATAAGTCTGTATTTACAAAAAAAAAATGTATACAAGTATTCTATCAGTTATCTGACTTCCATCCATAGTAGGTACAAGCTTTGCTTAGTTTGATGTCAGATGGCGCTGTGTGTAATGTCCTACGATATTTTTATATATTATTTGTTTTTTCTTTCACAATGACGATTTGAAGTTGGTCTAGTTCTTAAACATCTGTGGCATAATCAAATTTACATTTTGTTCGAACAAAGAGAAAGTCAAACAACGGGCTCTGCGACACAAAACATGCTAATTAGCATGCGATAGCAGTTGCGATTTAGTTTACGAGTCCGTAATGGAGGCAGCTATAACTGTGTGACGTCATTAATTTTGCCATTACATTCTAGCACCCACCAGGCTCCCAGTATTTTAACGGCGTTTGAACCGTATACAACGCATGCCACCGAATTGGCATAACTCGACTATATCACTAATATTCACAGACAGAATCGTCTGGATGGGTCACCGCAACATCCACGTGATTGCTTTGCCTGGGGTGGTAAATGTATGAAACGAGTACCACATGGGAATCCTATCCACGCCCAAATATCCTAAGTTTTTATTACAACATTCTTTGAGTATGTTGGTGATGTAAAAAAACAGAGGAACATGTATGAACCAGTTGTTCCATCCACTCATTTTTGACCGGAATTTCAAACTGGTATATCATTCAGAAATAATGTTTATTATTTAACAGAAAAAAACTCTTGTGCCATATGTTCTGTTCTTGATTAGGGTCAAATTTCTAAAGGTAATAAAGTGTTTATTTTGGTACAGTGAGATCACAAATCTTTGTTTTCTTAAATCTATGTTTTGTAACTGTTTGTCTGTGTTTGTTGTTTTTGTGTGTTTTGTGGTTACAAAATAAAAAATCATTTTCTTTCTTTCTCTCTTTCTTTCATTTCAGCGATACACAGAACATTGAGTATCTAAACAAAGTCTAGTCTTTGGCGCTTATTACCTTGAGACATTCGATGGTTAGTCTCGAATGCAAATATTTTATTGATAATACCAAAAAATGATAATTATGAAAAATATCAATATTTTATTTTATATGAAAAACGAATAGCTGCTAATTGATTAAATAAATAGGAGATAAGTGATAACACACAAGCCAAAAAAGTTTTTACTTGCAATATAATGAGATAGCCCTGTAATTTTGCTGCAGTACTCTTCAAACCAGAACACAGTAATGTTTACACACTACTGCTTGGCGGCAGAATATCAGATAAGTGCTGCGGTAATACCAACCTAGACGACCTTCTGATAAGGAGACATACCACAAAATAGTCTGATTTTGAAACCCCCTTTAATAGAACCCCATATCTATTGACACTAATATTATAAAAAGGAAAGCTTTATATTTTTAGATTTTTGTATATTTGTAACGAATCAACTCAAAAACTACTGGACCGATTTCAAAAATTCTTTCACCATTTGGAAGGTACACTATCCCCGGGTGACATGGGCTACTTTTTATCCCTGTATTCCCATGGGAACGGCAACTATGCGGGTGAAACCGCAAGTAATTTATAAAAGTAAATGCTTGATTGGCTAAAATGATCAATCTACACCGGATGAGAAATATCACGCATTAAAGTAAGACAATCTTATAACAGTAAATAGAGCAGTTACGTAGTCTCGAAACAGTACAAACACGTACCTAGGTATATGGTCTATTGATAAGTCAAAACTCATTATGGCATTTATAGCTTACCAAGCGTGATTTATTTCCTCCGCAGGTCATTTCAAATGAGCAGGTCAACCGCTTCATCAAGCCGATCTCATTTTCAGGCACGCATGACTCAGCGTGTGACGTCACATTGGTCGGCGCCGCAATATGATGTTAAATAGCAGTTCCGAATCATGTTAATCATAACAGTTAATTGGAACTTAATAACGGTCCTCGTGATTTATTTTTGATGTTGTGAAATTTCATTTAAGTACATTTTTACTGCTGACTATTTCACAAACGAAATAATGAAAGTACCTACTCAAAAATATATAAAAATTGCTAAATAACAATAAAATTTAAGTGACGAATCTTTATTAAAAAACCGACTAAGTGCGAGTCGGACTCATGCACCAAGGGTTCCGTACAAACTTATAATAAACATTGTATATAAATAGTTCTTCCATCACATCACGGGAACTATGAAAGTACCGAACATTGCTCAAGCGAAAAGATAAACTAGATTGAGGGGCATAGTTAACTTTGCCGTTGGAAAACTGCTGCCCACATTAATCGACATAGCTCGCGGTCGATCTACCGATAGCAATCCCACCATCCCACTAATATTATAAATGTGAAAGTTTGGATGGATGGATGTTTGTTTGTTACTCTTTCACACAAAAACTACTGAACGGATTTGGATGAAATTTGGTATGGAAGTATCTGAGACCCTGGATTAAGATATAGGCTACTTTTTATCCCGAAAACATGTAGCGGGTAACACCGCGGGGCGCAACAAGTAAGATTATAATCTCAAAAAAAATTGTTATGTAAGTACAAATTTTTGATTTTCAGATTTTTCCCTTTACTTGTGTTATATAAGACGTACATTCATGATTCTAGGTCAACGTGCAATACCCTATAGGTTTTGAATCCCTTGCGAGCGTCAAAATATGCGATATAAACGGCCGTATCTTTCGATTACGATGGCTTATTCTATTCTCAGAAGTTTGATTTTTTCTCAGCTCTAAGAGATTGCAAATCACGATGTTTGATATTAATTTCAACATGATACCTAAACGTGTTCCTGAGAAAAAGGGTCTTGACAGACAGACAGACACTTGACAGGCAGATATACAAGTTATCTTATAAGGGTTCTTTTTTCTTTTTGAGGTACGGAACTCTTTTGTGTACCTATTTTACTTGGTGGTAGATTTCCTTAGCAGGAAGTGGTCTAGGTAGGTACCACCGCAGTACCAGATATTCTGCCGCCAAGCAGTAGTGTGTAAACATTACTGTGTTCCGGTTTGAAGGGTACTGCAGCTAGCGAAATTACTGGGCTGTTGAGACCATCGAAAGTCACAAAGTAATGAGTGCCAAAGCAGCGATGCCCCGGACTTTGTTTTGGTACTCAAAGTTCTGTGCATTGCTGCAATGGTCATCGACATGCGTTATCTCTTACCATCAGGAGAGCACATGGTTCGTCTCATTACTTTTACATTTAAAAAAAACCTATTAGCCGCTGTAATCTAGAAAAATAATAATCATAAAAAAATTAAAATGTGATTCGCTCTGATGAAAATCAAGATAGGTTTATCTTCAGTAATAACTACTGGACATGTACTACTAGGTACTACCGTGAAATATCCACACACAGTGCGCGCATAAACAGCATTGTTTTCTAAGCCTTGTTTCGAATGGATTATCTTCGGCGTTATAATAAGAATCCCCAGTATACTGTTTTCCTTATACAATGTGTACATTATTTTACACGGACAGTCGTGTAAGACACTAGTGTAAGGAAATGAAAGGACTGTAGTCTTTTCAGGGTTCGTGTATGTAATGTATGTATGTGAATTTTTTTATTTCACCATAACTTTTAAATACCTTAATCCAAGGATGTTAGATGGCCACTCTGAAATCCTTGTACCAGCTGGCTAAAAAGCTGGTATTAAAGACGGAAAACTGGTAACAGGTCTGCCAGAAGTCGTTAAAAAAAATTAAAAAAAAAAGATTAAAAACTTTGTTTCACACATATATTAAAATAAGTTTATGCTTGTATTTTCATTATTTTTTTTACATGCATCTCAAAAAAATTTCGGTAATATTATACGTATTTTTGTCAGTCAACGGCTAATCTTGACGTTTTTCGGTCTACGGCAAATCTTGGTATTTTTTTCGTACCAGGACCGAGTAACCTTGGTACATGGTACATGATGCTAAAACCTAGTATGAATACCAAGAAGCTGATAAGTCTAACATCACTGCCTTAATCTTTGGTAACCTAACATTTTCCAGTATAAAAAGTATCCTGTTTTAATCCAGATAATATAATTTCATCCGAATCCGTTCAGCCGTTTTTGCGTGATTTAGTAACAAATACCCAAACATACAAACTTTCATATGTATAATATTAGTAGTTTTTTCTGATATAAAAGGTATTGTATACAGTAATCCAGGTGAAAAACTATATACTACAAATTTCATCCAAATCCTTTCAGCCATTTTAGTGCGATTAAGTAACAAACATCTAAATTAGTAGGATAACGAATGGCGAAACAAATCTGTAGCAGCTGTAATTCTAGTTATTAAACACCGACCTTTGATGGGGTTTTGGCGGGAACGCGGGAAGAGTCGTGTCGCACCGTTGTATTTTTTTCCAAAACTAGTGTTTTGTCGAGTGTTTATGCATAAAAATGGTGGTGTTTTATTCATAAAGTGCCGAATTACAAGCGCGAGTGTGGGAAAATGATATAATGTGGTGAAACATGAGTTTTCGTGTTGCTTCCAAAACTCCATTGAAGCTTTGTAGTAAAGTTGCCACTACTTTACTAAAGCATGACTGGACTTGACTGACACAGACTGGACTTGACTAAGACTGGACTTTGACTATAACTAGCTACGAGGACACTTATTTATCTTTTGAAACTTGAAAATATATAAATACTTGACACTGGCAAATGCTAAAACGCGACGCCAAAACCAAAGAAGAAAAAAAAAAAAAAAACACCGACCGCCAAAGCCCTGCCGAAGGCGCCAGCCATCCCACAGACAGACTATGAATTTATGAGTTGACTGACTGACCCCAATTATGGCTGTAAAGGGTCGCAAATGTCAGCAATATATATATAAATTTAGATAATCTTATAGTTTTCTTTCTGTCACGCACAAAAAAGTAAGTCACTTTATTGTATGTATTTGTCTCTTTTATTAGACCATTTCTAAAATCTCGCAAAAGTTATTCTATCCGGCTACAATACAAGATTTTGTTTGTCAAAAATAATTTAGCAATAATAACAACTGGCTTTTTGATTTATACATAATTATGTTTTCATTTATTTTTTATTATTATATGTACAGCCAAAATATTTACAAATAAGTACATCACAATAATACATCTTGTTAATAGTGGGCATGTGAATTATTGAATGATTGAAGGATAGTTTAAGATTTAGTTTCTACATCGTACACATTCTAGCTGTTTATGTTTAGTATGTACTGTATGTACTATTATAACTACAATAATTCAGATAAGTCAACACTTTACTAAATGCAGCTATTTAAAATAATAGTGGAGATTTTATTGGATATTTAACCTTCTCTTAAAGTGAAATGAAAGATTTTGAACATGAGTAAGATGCCTGTGCGTTGTACTTCTACTTTGTTTTTAGGGTTTGATTGATTGATTGATTAACTCTTTATTGCACACACTAAAAAAACAATACAGAAGGGTTCCGTACTTAAAGGGTAAACGGGACTTCTCTCGTTTTGAATCCAGCTAATACCTGCAAGTTTTAATGACGTGTTAATTTTGTATACCATGTGAGCGCGGAATTCGAAAATGTAATTTAATCTCAAGAAGAATCGCCAAAAACAGGAAGCGCAAAGCGTTAAATTTTTTAATATTTGCTACAAAAACCATATAATTCTTTTTTTTTCTTTTTGTTTTTCTTTTCTTGGTTGCCTGGAAGAGATCGCTCTTAGCGATAAGGCCGCCGCTTGTGGCACTAGTTCATAAGATACTATTGTTCTTTGTACTTTTTTTTACCCACGACGGAACGGAGACGGTAAATGCGTTTGGTGTGAGAGGATGTTTGTTTGTGCAATTATATGTTGCCATTTTCTCCAAAACTACTAGTCCGATTTTGATGCAGTTGTCAATAATGGGTCGGGTTTGATTGGCGCATGTTTTTAGATAGGTGTTACGGGGACAACTCACCAGGGGGCGCTGCAGGAAACATTGTTTGTGCAAATCCATGTTGCCACTTTTCTCCAAGACTACCAGTCCGATTTTGATGCATTTGTCGGTTATGGGTTCGGGTTTGATTGGTGCATTATCTTAGATAGGTGACAATAACTTTTTAACCGTTTTATCAAAATTTTTAATTTTGCTTTTTATCTGTTTAAGGTGTGCACAACAAAGAATTTTTTATCTATCTAATTCAGTACAAAAACATAACAAAACTTTTTCTCTCGCAGACAACATCTGTCAACTACCAGCTATATTAATTCGGCCCGCCATCTGTTGTGTTTGTTTAATTAAGTGAATCACCGCCGAGATAACAATGGACAAATCCAATTCTCGAGTAATTACTTATCTCGGAGAGCACGCGAAGATAATGACAACGTTCATTCATACGGCAACGATAGTAGAAGAATACGGAACCACGGATAACATAAATAAATGTAGCATGGCATGCTATATTTATTAATGTTACACGTGGTTCTTACTTTAAAATGAAAAATATAACAGTGCGTATTACCATTCACCGCATGATAAGGCTAGTGGATCAAGGTGTCAATATACCTCATGAGATGGACAGTGGCTGAAAGCGGACAGCCGACGATCGAGCTGAGTGTGTCTTGAGACCTGCGTCCAACAATGAGCTATGGTTATAACGATGACGATGAATGCTTGTGGTGGATTTGTTTCTCTACATAGATAAAACAAAATCCGCCGTCTGTACGCTTAGATCTTTTAAACTACGCAACGGATTTGAATGCGGTTTGTGACAAGTGTGGTTCAAGAGGAAGATTTATACGTATAATACCTTCATATTATAGTAGAGAAAATCCGAGAATCACAAAGATTTGAAAAACATGTTTTTGTGCGCTTACATTGCAAACGCTGACGAGATAGATCAAAATAATGTACTACGTTCGTATCTACACCGGGTCGCTAGTGTTTAAATAAATGGAAAGCATAATTTCTTCGTAGATTTTGGCAAAATAGATACTCATTCTAAACAAAAGCATGAAAGGAGCATGCGGTGTTTGTTGAAATTTTAATGTAGAGTAAACACAAAGCAACCACAAAGTCACAAAATTTACTAGCATTCGCGGTAGCTTGCGAAAATGTTATTCACTAAATTCGGGGGAAACGGGACCACGGCGTGTTGTTATTACTTATGAAGCTGCAAATTATACTAGATAGTGCTCATCTCTAACTTCTGCCGGCTTCCATCAAGGCTTTCGTATTACGAGGATAGCTCGTATGAGGTTTTATAGCCATTTCGTAGGCGGTGAAGTCATGCTGACATCATATCGCATTAAAATAAATACGATGTACCGCCGGCTGACATTGTTTTCCTTTCATCGATGGTGCTAAACGTGATCCCACGATGCTTGTCATGTATCCAAAGCCAGCATCGCATATTTTGAAGAATGCTATGGATTTATACACGTTGTGTCATATTTGTAATATTTATCAACGCTCACGTGTTAGCTTTATCAGGTGACTAGTTTTATCTTTATAAATCTCTTTCCCGAAATAACTTTGCTAAAATTGTAATCGGGAACAGAAATATTCAATTACGAATGCCGACATTTTCGTCATAAAATAACAGCTCAAAAGAAAACTGACTTAAGGGTTCGGTTATATAAATAAGCCTGAATTGAAATGTTTCCAGTTGATTCAAATAATTCAAATTTCACGACGACCGATAGACTCTTTGTCCTGTTGAGCAACAACAAATTATTTTGAAGAATTCGGTCGGCCAAATAGTCCACCCACCTCATTTAGCAAAACAAAGACTTTCAAGGGAAAAGTTCTGAAAGCTTTCCCTTGTTAAAACCCAAAGTTTTAAATTCAATTTTCTATTTCATCTAAGAGCTTTACTTTTTGGCGTTCACTTCTATCATATTGTAAGAACCCGACGGTGGAGGCAGCTTCAAACGGCTCCCCTGAAAGGTTTATCCATTTATCGGAATCCCAACTAAACGAAATTAATTAGGGGCGCGTCGGATTACCTTACGAAAAACTGTCGACTTAAGGAGCCCCGAGAAAACGGAGAGTAAAAAATACTGCAAGAGAGCGAGAAATAATGAAGACCATTATTTACCGAGATACTGTAAGCGGATATTATAAGAAATTTCATTACGTGCGAAGGCCTAATTTCGTCATTGGATAATTCGAAATGAACCTCTAAAGAAACCTTTGTTCTTGCCCAAATATTGTTAAAATAAAGGAAACACGAATTCTCTCTACTTTGGAACAGGTAAATAGATTTTCCCTGGCTCGAACGACAGTATGCGTGTCTTGAAAGTTACATTGCAATCAATAAAAGTTTTTTATTTACATCAATCGTGTTAAAGCCTAGCCCTTGACAGAGTCGATTGTTCGCTTTTACTTTCCGCGCAACTATTCCATTTGAAAAGGAAATTATTACAGCATTCTTTTGTTTCCTTCTTAATACCAACAAGTAGCTTCACCGCTTTGTCAGTTAAATGAATTGCGTTTGTTTTCTTTTCCAATGTCAGTAATGCGCGTATTTAGACAGTGTGTGTTAATTTAGAGTGTCTACAAGTTTTATAATCTACGCAGTACTTATGATGAAGTTGTGAATAGATCTCATTGAAACAGTGACGATGGGTACCCTGAAATTGAATGTAGTTTCCATTTGTTAATGTGGTTTTCAGCAAAAAATATTGTGAGAGGCGAGTAGAAAGGTAAAGGTAGGAAGGATATTATTGAGTGCAGCGTTTATCTTATCTGTTATCAGTCCAATATTATGATCGGAACAGCCGCCTACGGGCAGGTGGCGAGTTATTGTGTTCTGGGAAAATACCTATGATAATACGCTGCGGCGATAGACGCCATGCCGTGAGGAGGCGGTGATGCAATTAGTTAATTAATTGTGGCCTCGGCGCGGCCAGCACCAGCAGTCCAGCAGATTGCACACGGTAATGTTGAAGATTAGATGGTCAAGGTTGCGCTGACGTAAGCCCGTAACGGCACACGAACGTGTGCGGAGAACCTCCTATCGCACAATGCATAACAATCCTCCTGCAGAGGTGAACAAAATGTGTCAAAATGCAGCAACGGCAATGTTTTGACGGCTTTGTTTTGGTGTCGAGAGCCGTGGCACGACATATCGGAGTACACAACACGCGAGCGCTCGACGGACGCGAGGCGCGAGCCCCCACTCCTACGGCTGGTGGAGATCGGCTCGCCATTGTCGCGGAGCCGTCGTCGCAGCGGTCGGTTGTCGCTCACCTTTTTAATGTAGAAGTGGTCAGGACGCAGCGTCTCCTGGATCTCCTGGTCGTGGCCGCGCGGCGCCGCCTGCACGGAGCTGCGGAACCCGTCCAGCACGCCCTTGAACGTGAACTTCTTCATCGCGGTGCGGAGTCGCGGGTCCTTTGTCCGAGCCGCTCGCGCCCCCGCGGCTACATCACAGCCGTCCGCGGCGGACAGCGAGCCGGTTTTGGCGGAAGGAAGAACGGTCGCTCCCGCGTTTCGCGCGCCGCTACTGCGCAGGGCAGCCCGGGGCGACGCCGACGCCGACACGACACGCGCCCGCCACGCCGACGATCGACGAAAACTAGGCGAGGCACCGCCTTCGGAATGTACGGCAATGCGGCGTCGCGGCCGATCGATACCGGAGCCCGTGCACAGGCGCACTGGCGTCGCGCTGTCAGTGCCCGCCGCACACTGCACGCTGCACGGACCGGAAAGAGCGCGACGAGCACGATCGATCTACCCGCCCGAGCTTACGAAAGAGATGAACACATATTGCGCATGAAGATACGTCTTGCGGAAGGTAAATTCACAGCTGATAATGGCTGTTGCCGCGTTCCACCGGTAGACGTCGCCACTAATAACAACAACAAGTTTGACGTTTTCTTTTTTTCTTTTCTTTTCAAACCGAAGCAAATTTTTGTGCATTCTAGTACAACAAAATTTGAACAGTTTCAAGTGTCTTATAATAACTCGAGACAAATAAGTCATATTTAATACGATCAAAGTAAAAGAAGTCATGATTACAAATACCTAACAATCTTAGATCCTGATTAATTATTAGTTCTGATTGACTTTCCCTGTGCCATAGAACAGGGCATTAATATGTATATCATAATGTTATGGCAAATCTTATTTCAGATTTCCAAAATCAAGAAATTTTGGAAAATCATTTGCCAAACAAACATCACTCCCGAAAAAAAACTGTGTAATTTTGGATTTATAGTGGCTTCGAGAAAGTTATAATTTGAAAGACAAAGACTTAAGCACACGATTTGTGTTTAAGCACCTCGACAATGAAGCAAGTCTTAGTAGCGTATAAAAAATAATACGAACTTAAACTTGTATAATATGTTTCAGACTGAACTGACTGACTGAAATTGTATGTTAATAAAGCAACACCACTCATGTATTGACTGGAATTTATATTTAAATAATTACCATAAGAATCAAAACCTTTAACTATTTCTGTTTTTGAAACTGGTGCATTCTGCTAAAAGGTTGTATTTGGATCAAAATCTATATCAGCTAGTCATAGTAGTTAAACAAAGTATAACAGTACCTATTCCAAAAAACCGTACCATAGTTAATGTGCTTATTTTATTTTTATGTGCTTTCGTATAAAAGTTCAATTTAGCAAAGTTATTTCTAATTTATTTACAAAAATCAACAAAATTTATGGTTTAGTTTGATTCTCTCGGCTAAATACTAGTAGTATCGGATGTACATACAAAATGTTACTAATTAATATCGCAAAGCCGTCATAAATCCTAAGACATGTTTTCGAGGGTAAAATTTGATGCACATAAATCATTCATTGAATTTCATTAATTTGAAGTTGAAATGAAATTGGGCTTGGGTATACATCCAAACACTTAGCGCTGGCTTGATACACAAAGTGCGTTACCAAAAGCTTGGAAAATATACCGAATATAAAAATGTCAGTGCCAAAAACCAGTTTCTTTTTTTTTAAATTTCTTATAACAGAACAGCTGCTTTGTGTCAAAGTCAAACTAAAGTTAGTTCTTAGTTATACTTTGGCTCGCCGTTTTCCGTGAAGTGTTTAAAATATATCGAATTACAATAAGAATTGTTGCAAGATGTCGTTTAAAATAGTAGTTAGAAGTTTCAGGACACTTAGCTACGTCGGTAGCTATAAAAAAATCAAAGACAACCCGTTCAAGTAAGTGAATAATAGTCGATTACTCACAAACTTTACTTGGTATGTACCTATGTACATACAAACATCATAATCTCGAAGAAAACGAACTGTATATTATTTTTTAAATTACTTAGGTACTCATTTTGCTTCGTATGATTATTATACTCATACTTATAGGCCTTTAGTGAAGGCCTACAAGAAGTGTAATAATCTTCAGTAAGTACCTACTTACTACTGATAAACAAAAAAAATAACGAAACCGGTTGATAAACAACTGCTTTATCATCTTTACCTTGTTGAAAAAAAGTTATAGAATAACCGTCTTCCAATATTATCAAATGCGTTGTTTTTTTGCATCTTTTCTAATGATAAGCAACCAGTTATTTAGTTATACCTATTTAACAAGACACATTGTAGCGTGAATGTTTTGCCTTACACACTGATATGGCACCTACCCTTAATCTCCATAACACATTTTCACACACTCCAAGCAGAGATGATAGAGTCAAGGGGGACCCCTTATTTAATTTAAATTCAATATTAAATCATAATGTCATTTTAAAATACAGTCAATATTTACAGATTATACTGTGCAGCCATCGTTGGTGCAGGTCTCACAGCCTATGTGCAACTCAAACAGAAAGCAGAGATGAAAGAGATACTCCAACTAAAGAACTACATGGCAGAGCCGATCACACCTCTAACAAAGCTCATGGAGAACCAGGATGATATGAAGTCACAGATGGAGATGCTGATCATGAGGATACAAGCAGAGTTTTGTCGCGCCTTGGAGGCTGAAGAAGATGAGGTAATATTTCATAGAACAAAAAAGCCTTTGGTAGTAAAAGAACAGTGTTGGCAATTGTTGTACACAATTCAAATATAAATATGACCGGTTGAATTTGAACCAGCATAACATTTCTACTATTTTATCGGAATACTTCAATTAGTATAGGTTTTATTTATAAATATTGGCTAAAGTTAATCTGATCAGATGAAGCACACATACATAATACATGATGATGTGTTGTGATCAGTGGCGTAGCTAGGTAACCAAAGGCCCTGGGGCAAAAAATAAACTAGGGCCCCAACTAAATGTTTATTCCGTATTCATTGTGTTTTGATTTCGGTGTAGGTACTCCAGATTTGTCGTAAATAAAAAAAATTAGATTTGTCGTAATACAGTCGACAGTTCTGTTACATTAAAAGGGTTGAAAAAAGTTGTTCGAGACTATACATATACTATGTTGTGATTCCTTGTATTTTGGCAAATAAGCTGGAATCTGGTTTATTTATATTCCGAATGTGGGAGAAATTTTCACTAGTACAATTTATAGTTTTTAGTCCCCAAGCTCAGGGGGCCCCAGGGCACAGCCCCGTCTAGCCCTCCGGTAGCTACGCCACTGGTTGTGATGTGTGATACATGCACCTATATCCATCCACATAAATAAATAAAAATGTTTAAAAGTATACCCCTTATTTTAAAATATAATGTAAATAATAATTGAAGATGAGATCATTTACCAGAACCACCGACGGGTGTTAAAATTTAAATAAAAATATTTATAGTTTAAAGTTCTATAAATCTGGGATGTTACGGTAACTGTGTTGTTTAAATGCCCCATAACTCAGTTTAAACATTGTGAGGAAACCATAGTATGGTGGTAGGGTAATTTGCCGCCAAGAACCTAATGGTGTGTTCCAGCAGCCTTACTTAAGAGCCAGTTTCATTTCAGGCTAAGTGTGTTTACCATCTTCAACCACACCATCACTTAACATCAGGTGAGCTGTGGTCAAACACCTAGCCTGTCAATCATAAAAAAAAACTGTGCCTCATGTATTTAGGTAATAGGATAGATTTTAGTGTGAAATTTTCAAATAATTTACTGAGTAACATTTTGTTGTAGGCTTGGGAGGATGAGAAAACAGTGGATGATTTCGATTTTGACAATGATGTATTCATAAAATGGCCGGTATGCTTACTTTTTGCATTTTATTTCCCAAAATGTTCTGAAACATTTGCTTTTTTCTCATTGTTTTTTTTTTTTAATTTTAATGCTTGCTTTATTGTTAATAATCCACATCTTAGTTGAATTTTAATTGAAATCCTTATCACTGTTCTGACCAAAACAACTGTTAAGCGGAACTAAACTAATTACTTTTAACACTCAAATTAACTTCCGCAAAGGAAGACCTGAATCAATAAATTATTATAGAAAATGTTGCTATGATTATTTTATTTATTAGTTAAATACCGTAATCTAGTGAAATTGTAATCATGTTGTATTGTAATTGTAATCTTAGCACATCATTGTTTTTTATATGGACCACCCTTGTTGATCCAGACAAGTACTAAATTTGTCTTAATTGATAATATTTTTTTAAAATTAATTATATCCAGTTTGTAAGTGATCACCACTATATGTTTCTAATGGTATGTAGGTATGTATAAAATAATGTAATGAAGTGTGTGTCTAATTTATAATATGTACATACACACATACTCTCATATACACATTAATAATAATATCACTGCAACATTATTTATTTCATGATATTCTGCCGCCAAGCAGTAGTGTGTAAAGATTACTGTGTTCCGGTTTGAAGGGTACTGCAGCTAGTGAAATTACTGGGCTGTTGAGACTAACCATAGAAAGTCTCAAAGTAATGAGCGCCAAAGCAGCGATACCCCAGACTTTATTTTGCTACTCAAGGTTCTGTATATCGCTGCAATAATCATGGACAACAGACATGTGTAATCTCTTACCATCAGGAGAGCACATCATTCTTCTCATTACTATTAAATTTTAAAACAAAATTGTTCTAATGATTACTAGTGTCATTTTGTTTTCAATCAATAGTTTAACTTTGGTAAATGCATTGAGTTAAACAAAATTGTGTCAATATTAAATCAGTTATGTTGTGGTTTTGCAACAAAATTTTATGTTGACAATCTTGTTGATTCCAGGAGGCAAAATTCAAAGTAGATCGGTGGATGCGCAAGGAAGGCGGCGGAGGTATCACCTGTGTACTGCAGGACGGCCGCGTGTTCGAGAAGGCGGGAGTCAACATATCCGTCGTTTCGGGGACATTGCCTGCTGCAGCTGTTCAGCAAATGCGGAGCAGGTACTCTCAACACTGATTACCGAGATTGATGAGGCAGTGGATAGAATCGGCTACAAAAATTATGGTTCTTTAATTTTGTAGACTAAAACTATCTATAAAATGATAATTTTTTTTCGTTTTGGCGTTGCATTTTGATCATTTGCCAGTGTGAAGTTTTTTATATTCTCAAGTAGCTATAGTTATAGTTAAAGTCCAGTTTTGGTCAAGTCCAGTTATGCTTTAGTAAAGTCGTGGCGACTTTGACTTTGAGCTTCGATTGAGTTTTGGAGGCAATACGAAAAATCATGTTTCACCACATTATATCATTTCCCCACACTCGCGCTTGTATTTCGGCACTTTATGAATAAAACACCATTTTACATTTCATAGCAGTCTGGAATACATTTCATAGCAGTCGAAGTATGTAATTAGCGCCAAAGATTAAAAAAAAAAATATCATTAACTTAACCTCAAAGCGGGGTTTTGGCGGGAACGCGGGAAGAGTCGTGTCGCTTCGTTGTATTTTTTTCCAAAACTAGTGTTTTGTCGAGTGTTTATGCATAAAAATGGTGGTGTTTTATTCATAAAGTGCCGAATTACAAGCGCAAGTGTGGGAAAATGATATAATGTGGTGAAACATGAGTTTTCGTGTTGCTTCGAAAACTCCATCGAAGCTTGATAGTAAAGTCGCCACTACTTTACTATAGCATGACTGGCACGAACTGACACGAACTGGACTTGACTAAGACGACTTTGACGATAACCATAGCTAAGATACAGCAGAAATAACACTTAAGACAAGGCAGTATGGCTTTATAGCTTTAGCCTGCCCGAAGAGGCAAATTATTAAAAAAAAATTAACCTCAAAGCAAAATATTTTTTATGGCAACAGGCTAGGTATTTGACCACAGCTCAACTGATGATAAGTGACAGTGTGGTCGAAGATGGTAAACACACCTAGCCTGGAATGGAACTGGTCCTCAAGTGAGGCTGCCGGAACAAAAGTGCTTGGCGACAGATAATATAATTAACTTTATGGTGTATATAGGGTAGTAGCTAGCCACGCCTGGGTGCTATGAAGTATAGTGCTGGCCCGTAGATTTTAGTATCATTATCTTATGTATTTCAGGGGTAAAAATCTAGAGAATTCTTCGCTGCCGTTTTTCGCAGCGGGAGTGAGTGCAGTCATCCACCCACGGAACCCTATGGTGCCCACCATACACTTCAACTACAGATACTTCGAGGTGCAAGACAAGGACGGTAAGTTTTTATCCCCACTAATAATATAAATGTGGTTTGTTATAAACTTTGGATGGATGGATAGATGTTTGTTACTCTTTCACGCAAAAACTACTGAATGGATTTTGATGAAATTTGTTATGGAGGTAGCTGACACCCTGGATTAACACATACACTACTTTTTATCTCGAAAACATGTAGTAACAACACCGCGGGGCGCAGCTAGTACTTTATATATACCCCTAAATACCTGACATAGCTTTAAAATGTTTACTTGTAAGGTTTTATGTGCCACATTTTAGGAAATAAACTTGTTATTTGGATCTAAATCTTCCTATTCAGGCGTGAAGTGGTGGTTCGGCGGCGGAACTGACCTGACCCCGTACTACCTGAACGAAGGTGACGCCGTGCACTTCCACCTGACGCTGAAGCACGCGTGCGACCAGCACGACAAGTCTTACTACTCCAGGTAAGTTTATGCCAAAATTTACACCAAACATACCAATTTTTGCGGATCACCGTTTTAAGTACTTGTATTCTGCTAATATTATAAACGCGAAAGTGTAAGAATGTATGGATGTATGTTTGTTACTCTTTCACGCAAAAACTACTGAATAGATTTTGATGAAATGTAGTATGGAGGTAGCTGACACCCTGGATTAAAATATAGGCTACTTTTTATCCCGAAAACATGTAGCGGGTAGCACCGCGGGGGCAGCTAGTCTAACATAAATTTCAATATTTTTTATATGAAGTCTGACATTTGCGAAAATTTCAACCGACTACAAATATTAAAGTGGCTAATTATAGAAGTTTTGTCAACTTGTTTGGGAGACCGTCTTGCTTCCAATTTGAAGGGGTCAAATCCCACGGCGTGCATCTCTGTCTATTCTAAGTTATGTGCGTAGTGCCACAAGTTTTAAACGGTGAAGGAAAACATCGTGAGGAAACCTATATATTCCGAGAGCTCTTTAAAAATGTTCTCAAAGATGCGTGAAGTCTGCTAACCCGCACTTGTCTGACATGGTGAAATTTTGAACAGCAATTAAACAGTTTTATAAAGACAGGGCTGATTCGGATATCATAAGAGTTCCGAAACGTCACAGCGATTCTTATTCTAAGTCTTGCACAGCCGTCCCACTTGGGGCGTATTGTGCATGTCCCCCTACCAGCGTCTACCCGAGCCAACCCAGCTCCTTGAAGTGTCGGAGCGAGGCTCTGGGCCCCTGGCATAGTAGCTCCAGTGGATGAGATGGAGTTATGCATGGTAGCGAAAAGCAGTCTGCCTGTTTCGGTGATTTAAATGTGGATTGTGAGCAAGCTGCTTCATGCAATCTAGTCTGGCTTTGCAATGCAAACGATGTAAACCAAAAATGAGACAAAGATTTTTCTTCATTCCTCAGGTTCAAGAAATGGTGCGACGATTATTTCCACATCCCGCACCGCGGCGAGCGGCGCGGCATTGGCGGCATTTTCTTTGACGACGTGGATGAGCCTAGCCAGGAGGCGGCATTCGCGTTCGTCACCTCATGCGCGGAGGCCGTCATACCCAGCTATATACCGCTCGGTAACTATATAATTTACTTGGTGGTAGGTCTCCTTAGCAGCAGGTCGGCTAGGTAGGTATCACTGCATTACCAGATATTCTGCAACCAAGGAGTAGTTTGTAAACATTACTGTGTTCCAGTTTGAAGGGTACTGCAGTTAGCGAAATTACAGGGCTGTTGAGACTAACCATCTAAAGTCTCAAAGTAATCAGCGCCAATGCAGCGATACCCTGGACTTTATTTCGTCACTCAAAGTTCTGTGTATCGCTGCAATGGTCATGGACAGGCGTCATCTCTTACCATCAGGAGAGCGTCTCGTTCGTCTCATTACTCTTTACATTAAAAAAAATGTTGGCTGTCACGGGACTCCCTCTATGGGAAACATTTAAACAGTACGCAGCTCACACAGATAAACAAAACTAAGTGTGTAGTATGTACCTATACGCGCGCACACTAGGAAATCGAGATAAATAGCGTAAAGGGGAATGACGGCATAAGTGGGTGTCACGCCTTTTACCGTCACGGCATACGAGTCGGTTTACTTGGGCGCGCCAATAGCTGTAACCTTTTACTATTTTTTTTTAATGTATGATTGACAGTAAGGAAACACAAAGACGCCGCATACGGGTACCACGAGCGTCAATGGCAGTTACTCCGCCGCGGACGTTACGTGGAGTTCAACCTCATGTACGATCGCGGCACCAAATTCGGCCTCGCCACGCCCGAGGCGAGGTTCGAGTCCATACTCATGTCGCTGCCGCTCAACGCTGTGAGTATTCACTCCGCTAACGTCACAAATCATATAATACACTAATAATACAACGTTAGAGTTACAAACGTAAAAAAAAGTTACAAATGGGAACGCGGAAACAAAATATCGCCGCCAGAACTTGTGTTTTATGTACAAAAATAGGGGTGTTTGTACACATAGCTTGTGACAAAACACCTGTAGAAACCTGTGAGAAAATGATATATGTATGTATGTTGTATAGCATGGTGGAAGGGTTACTTTCTATCACTCGGCTGGCATCCTAAAGTTGAAAATCTGTAGCCAAGCATTGTACGGTGTTTTGCGACAGCTTAGTACAAATGCAGAAAGTGTGACGCCAAAAACAAAAAAAGGAATTACCAACAAAATTTTGTTTATAGTTTTGGAGGTCCATATTGCTTAGGATCTTTTTTCATGCAGCGATAGAACAGTCAGCAATGTGATTTTTGCCATGGAGTTTGCCTGTGTATTTTATATTGGTCAATTGACTAGCTGCGCCCGCGGTGTTACCCGCTACATGTTTTCAGTATAAAAAGTAGCCTATGTGTCAATCCAGGGTCTCGGCTACCTCCATACCAAATTTCATCCAAATCCGTTCTTTAGTTTTTGCGTAAAAGAGTAACAAACATCCATCCATACATCCATACTCACAAACTTTCGCATCCCACTATTAATATTATAAATGTGAAAGTTTGGATGGATGGATGGATGTTTGTTACTCTATCGCGCTAAAACTTCTGAACGGATTTGGATGAAATTTATTATGGAGGTAGCTAAGACCCTGGATTGACACATAGACTACTTTTTATCCTGAAAACATGTAGCGGGTAACACCGCGGGGCGCAGCTAGTTTATAATATAAGCAGGATAAAAATGAATTGCACACACCTATATCATTAATCTAGTACAATAACTTTCTATTGTTTTAGAAATGGGAATACATGAATACACCTAAAGAAAATTCCGAAGAGCTGAAACTGATGAGAGTCCTAAAAGAGCCTAGAGACTGGCTGCAAATTGAATCGAAGGCGACAGCACGCTCTGCGGCCTAGTCGTGGCTGCCATATACGTACCGTTTACCCACTTATAAAATAGTGGAGCATTTATTCTAGTGAGGTCATGATAATTTAAACTATTCCAATTTTTAGATATGTTTACTGTTTAATAAAATTCTTTACATTTTATTTATTTTCTTTTGGTTGTAGTTATCATTTTATAAGAGTAAATCATGAGTCACTTTAATCTAGAGACGGTTATGTACTATACAATATTTTATTAGAAAATGTTAATTAAGTGTGAAATGTTGGACGGTGTTTGGAGCACAAATTCTATTATAAAATGTTATCAAAATGTCAATTGTTTTGTTTATGGGACACTGTTTGCCTACATGAAATTTGTATGTATGTTATTTACATATTTTTTTCTGAGGTACTATGAAAGTCGCTTGTGGACACCGAATATATTTATCATTACATACAAACATAACAGATCGATCAGTCAGTACTCTGAAGGTTTATTTAAGAGGCAATAAATTTAGTGAGAGCATACTTGGTTCTATATGTCATAAAAAATAAATTCCAATGTTCACCCTCTACCTTGTGCCTATCAAAGTAGTAGCTAGTTTGATACTTGCATAAACGGCAACTTATCATGTGACCTGTCCGTAAAATTGCATTGTCCGATAGTAAACATCTTTTTTAGTAAAGTGTTGATGCGATGATAGCTCAGTGGTTAGCGCGGTTGGTTCGCATGCCGAAGGATGTGAAGGCTTAAACCCCAACAATGATGAGCTGCCGTTGGTGGAGCAGCTACCAGCTACCCTCAAGTAGAAAATTTGCCGCTGGTGTGTTCCGGCAGCCTCACTTGAGAGCCAGTTCTATTTCAGACTACGTGTGACAGTAGTATGTTCAGATTACCATCTTTGACCACATCGTCACTTGACAGTGAGATGAAGTCAAATACAAAGACATGATGTCATATCAACCATAAAATAAAGTAAAGTACAATCAAAATTAAAGTTTTTTGGTAGAACTAATTGAATATGTAAAAATTGACTGTTTAGAGTATAAACGTGGGATAATTATGTCGCTACATTGTACTAAATTAGCGTCCCGTCCTGGCTTCGCACGAAGTCTCGTCGGAAAGTCTCTTCGTGTTGTTTCTAAAACTTCGTAAGGGTTTTTGATAATAACACGACTGGACTAGTACATAGATGTGATACTGTCATTATTTATTTATTTATTTATTTATAGATTGAATTTCATAATAACTTGCTTTGTGTGACTTTAACTTAGACTAAAACAGCCCGTTCGACATTACAAGCAAAAACTTGGTGCACAAAAATGAGTAAGTATTTTAGACTATGTATTTAGTTGCCAATGAAGTACCAAAAAAACGAACTGGCTGTCAAAACGATACTGTCATTATGTCATGTAACTTTTAGTTGTCATTTCGGCTGGAGATGGTTGCAATGTTGTGAATTTTGTGAACGTGAATTTCTTTATTTTTATGTTACACATATATCTGTTTACATGACGAATTTTATTGGTTTACTCTAAAACTCGCGCGTCACCGTCCTCGTAACATATAACCCACTGACCGCTGTTAATGTTACATATGCTATGGTATTGTAATAAATATGTGGCCCGCGTAACGGAGGCTTCGTTTCCTACATTCCTTCGCCATAAATGTAATGTAACGTTGTTTCCTGTGTGATGTTATTAAGATTAGGGTCCGAAGATGCCTTTCAAGTTAAAATTGAAGAAGACGCGGCAGTATAACGTCGCGTCCAAAAGTCTTTTCGTGATTAGCGTAGAACTGCTCGACGGTGGAGTCGCTGACTGCACACTTTCTGTGGACAGCTCTGGTCAAGAGTGCTTAGACAACGTGTGCCAACGGCAGGCTATTAATCAGCCAGAATTCTTCGGTCTTCGATATATCAACCGAAGTCAACAACCACGATGGGTACAACTCGACCGACCATTAAAACGTCAACTGGACAAGCATGCATCTTCCCACCAGCTCTACCTCCGCGTCATGTACTACATCATATCAGGGACGAGTTTGATCACAGATGAAGTGACCCGATACCATTACTTCCTCCAGCTCAAGAATGACTTGATAGAAGGTCGTATAATTTGTGATTTTCAGCAAGCAGTAGTGCTTGCCTCTTATAGTCGTCAAGCGGAATATGGGAACCACGATCGGGAGAGGCATACAGTAGAGTATTTGAAGAATCTACTGACATTTCCCAAGCAAATGCTTGATGGAGGGCAAATAATTGATGGAAGTACATTGGCAGAAACGGGAAGGCTAGAGTGGTTGACTGAGAATGTAATTCAGCACCACATGGCCTTGCACAATATGTCTCAGGTAAGAACTAATATCACAGATTTATTTAGATAATAGGTACTTAAGTATATTTTCTGGTTTAAAAATAATCATGGTGAGATGATGTTATGAAGCTCTCCTTTTGTCATATATTGTTTGACTGTTTATCTATGTAGAATTACATAAAAACTAATTCACAATCATTGAGCATGTTATTAGATGTAAATAAATGAGTACAATTTCTCAGAATAACTTGATATATAAAATAGTGTTCACAACTTTTAGAACTTACCTATCATCAGTTTCTTATCATTATGTTTGTTTATTTCAGTGTTTTTAATTCTGTTGATATCTTCAGCAGTCACTGTTATTTTTAGAGTAATAACAAAGGCCTATCTTCAAATGATTTTTGTATGGCTTATATTTTATAATGAGTCATTTGAATCTACATATAATATCATATTGATAATTGTATCAGCAAACTGTATTGCAACATAGTCATAGCAATAGATATCTGATCCAATATAATTATAAAAATTGTCAAGTAGAAAGTATTTCTGTCCAGAAAGACTGGAAACAACATTCCTAGATTTATAGTTAATTCATCTGTATAATAAGACTGATAAAGGATGGGTTTGTGCGACACTGTACTGTAATGAATCTAATATCATACAATATTTTTATTTTAGCCCTGACATTGTTTATTAACTTGAAACAAGTCATTTAAACATCTATTGTTACTCAATACTTAAATTTCACATATGAATGAGTGTGAAGCATGCAATGTGTCACAATCATAACAAACAATTATAAAACTTATGTGGTACAAAAGCAATATACAACTTATGTGGTGGTTGAATGACATTATAATCAAATTAGATTCACACTGTTTTACTAAACATTTATGTTATTTTTTGTCTGTTGGTGACATAATTGGTTTTTTTATTTGGAGGCTTTGACCTCACATTCAAATGACTGTTTAATGTTGGTTCTATTTGACAAGGAAATAGCATTGTGAACTCTATTACTAATAAGAGTGGCTCCACACTACATCCTTATCAAGTTTGATCAAGATTATTTCAGTAATCTGCCCTCACATCCTCTGCTTCTTTGTTTTTGTACTCTCTGCTTTTCTATGGTAACTAGAATTTAAACTCTAAAATTAACTATTCTTGCCTGGCAAGGTTGGATGAATAAGATGAATAAATCCAATTAAATGAGAATTGCACCTTTCTTTTTCAAAGGAACTTTCAACATTACTACAGTAGATCACTTATATATATTAACACTATCCCATGTTAAAAGCTTTGCTTGGTTTGAGGCTAGATGGCACTGTGTGACATGTCCTACCATATATTGCTGCCGGGTTTGTTAGTGCCTGGAAAAGGTTGCTGTACATGATAGTGCATTGAGGAACCTAGTCCATTCTACCACAAGTATATGTACATAAATATTTGTAGTTTTCTACTCGAGTATAAGAACATGACGGATCACAACTAGTTATAATAATAATAATGTAAAATTATGAGTCAGGAAGGAAACTTTGCATGTATGTGGTGTGCATGTTAATTATGTAACTGATTTGCTTACTGTATTTTTATCAAGGCACTTCATGCATGATAGCTTTGGTGTTACTCGAAATAGCATAACATTTTAAAATAAGGGTGGATGTGTTGAATGACTAAAAAAATAATCAGGGTACTGCACAAAACTAGAGCATACATGATTTGTTTCTTTATGTGACTGTAATAATCCTACAGGCTCTGCAATAGCTCTACAGACCTGCGTCAAGAATCAAGAAAGTACAACTCGCAAGTTAATATAAGAAATATTTGACTCTTCTAGTTTTGTAAATAAAATGTACACCCGATTCCACATACTAGAAAGGTGTTTAATAGCTCTCTATATTTACATGTTATCAGTTACCTAATCATTAGTGTATCTACAAGATAAGGATGCTAGTTAATACAAGAACACACCCTGAGATGGCATGGCTTTATCTTGGTAAATATACTGTGCCTTGGAAATGGCATTCTTTTTATCACTGGAATGTAGAGGACACATTTGAGCCGCACCCTTTGGCTGTGAATTTAGATTATATGTATACACACATGGTGCTAACTCAATACTCGAATAGAACTAAGAAATTAATGTCCTGACTGCAACGGAAGATGCATGATCTGTTTTGAATACCAGAATGCTAGATATAAGCATACTGGCTAAAGAAGACTACAATATCGCCCAGGCTATGGCTAGATAGGCTTCTTGTGGATTCACCACCCTATAATCCATAACCCCATATCCATTCATTCAGACATTTTCATACTCATTTATTGATAATACATCCAATAGTTAAAAATCACAATCATTCATAAAAAAAAATAATAATAAATTATTTGAATATTAAATTGAAAAATAAATAAATAATAGAATTCGAAGACATCGTCAATGTTTGACTTTTTTAAATATTTTTCAAAAAATCAGTGGTTTGTTTTTTAACAGTTGTATGTAAATGCCTGAAACAAACTTGTACCAATAGAGCCTGGAATCGATCTCTCATTAACATTTGTCTCACAGTTCTACAATCATCCCTATCTGGTCAGCCACAGTTAATAAATAAATTAACCAACAATTCAGCCTTGTAAATTTTTCACCAAAGCAAATTAGCTGCTAAACAAACAATTTCCCAGAGATGTTTCTGCCTAAGAGAACTAAGACCTAGTAAAATGGGGGTTTCACTTAATTCCAGGCGCAGGCAGAAGAAGGTTTCATCACGACGTGCCAGCAGCTACGTGGCTACGGCCAGGAGATGTTCTCGGCACGGGACCAGGCCAACCAGAGTGACGTCACTATCGCCATCTCGCTCACCGGTATCCGAGTGCTCACGGAGACTAGTGACACACCGCATTTTTACAGGTTACCGTTCATTTTTAACTCATATTTAATGACTAATAAATTATTTGGTAATGAAACTCAGTTTTTATCCATCGAGAATCTGTGTATGTACAAAAGTAGAGTTTTTATTACCCTCATAAGTCCTACTCATCGTATGGGATATAGGTATAAAGTGTCTATCAACACAGCTTATGTGTTTAAGTAGTTCTTCTTAATCGGACACTCGTGGCTGTACATGGACAGGGTTGCGTCCCGTCGTCACCGCTAGTTCCCAGGGCTGCTGCACGTCGCGCGATATTTCTCCAATTGTGGCAATCTTCCGCATTGCGAGCACACTTTACTGCGGTGGACTGCGCTGTCTTCTTGACAAGGTCCATCCAACGAGTTGGAGACCGACCACGATGTCTCCTGCCTTCTATGCGGTCGTGCACAAAGTATTTGTGTAAAAACAAAACGTTTGGTATCAAATGAAAGGGCTTATTGATTACTACCAAATAGTGTGATATGATTACAAAAAGATAAAAAAAAAAAAAAAAAATATATAAATATTGGAGGACATTTAACACAGCGCCATCTAGCCCCAAACTAAGCAAAGCTTGTACTATGGGAACCAGATAGCTGACAGAATACTTAAATACTTTTTTTTTTTTTTTGTAAATACATTTTTATAATACATAGGTACAGGACACCCAGACACAGAACAAACATCGATGTTAGTCACACAAATGTTTGTCCTGTGTGGGAATCGAACCCACGCCCTTCAGCTTTCGAAGCAGACATACTACCAATGAACCAACAGGGCTGTCAAATAAACTAGTCGGGTTTTTGTATTCGTAAATTTGACGAACGGGACGCTCTCCTGGTGGTAAGAGATAGCGCGTTTCTATGACCAATGATCATTAAAGCGATACTGATAACTTTGATTAACAAAACTAAGTCCGAAGCATCGCTGCTTTGGCACTTATTACTTAGAGACTTTCGATAGCCCTACTTGCTGCTCTTTAAAGCAGAATACAGTACCTACTGTTTACACACTACTGCTTGGCGGCAGAATATCTGGTACTGCGATGGTTTCTACCTAAGCGACCTCACGCTAAGGGGATTTATCACTAAAAAACTGGGCTAATTGGAAATTCCTTTTTGAAAACTGTTAAAAAGATTATCCCAGCTCGTCCGTATTCCCCCCAGGTGGATGGATATAACGAACGTGATAAACCACAAGCGTACGTTCAGCGTGGAATGCCACTCGCGAGCCGAGTCGAGTATGTTCACTCTGGCGAGCCCGGAGGATGGCAAGTACGTGTGGCGCGCGTGCGTGCTGCAGCACACGTTCTACATGCGGCACCAGCGCGCGCTCACCGACTCGCAGGCGCCACTCACACACGTCACCGCATTCAAGGTGAGCCATACACTGAAGCGAGCTAAGCGAGCGAACGGGTTTTGGCGGGAACGCGGAGAGAGTCGTGTCGCCCCGTTGTATTTTTTCCAAAACTAGTTTAGTTTTTTCGAGTGTTTATGCATAAAAATGATGGTGTTTTGTTCATAAAGTGCCGAATCACGCGAGTGTGGGTAAATGATATAACGTGGTGTAACATGACTTTTCGTGTTGCTTCCAAAACTCCATCGAAGCTTTATAGTAATGTTGCCACTACTTTACTAAAGCATGACTAGACTTGACTGATACGGACTGGACTTTGACTATAGCTATTGCGACGAGGCAACTTATTTAACTTAAGAAACTTGTAAACATAAAATACTTGACACTGGCAAATGCTCAAAATGCGACGCCAATATGGAAGAAAAAAAAAAGCGAGCGAACTAAGTGGCGCCAGTTCGTTTTAAAACACGCAGGAGACTACGTGTCGTATACAACAATATCTTTAGGTCGCTGATGAAGCTGCGATGCTGGTGTAACGCCACGGAAACGTTGAGATGTGCAAGCGTCAGCTTTAGCAGTTCGCTTCAAGGATGGCTCTGGATTGCCCAATCATGTAACCTTAGATTATTGATGGGTCTTCGCGTGCGATCCGACTAGATACCGCGCTACCTAAATACAACAGGCCCGTGAATGCGGCAACTTCATACTGCAGCGTGTGTAAGACAATTTGCGAGGATGCAAAAGTTGTGGCCAAACTCTTGTTTCTTGTAGTATTATTTTTACACAGTTTCACTACGCAAACTGGCATTTTACTTCAGATTATGACGGAAATTAATCAAAAGACTCGGCACGCCCACCTTGCGCACTGCTTGCAACGAGACTGACTCGGGTGCGCCGACTTCGGCGTAGTATTTGTTGCCGCATTTTACAAGTACGCGGTACGCGGCTGTGTCAGAGTAGACGGAGCGCGCGCGATGACCCATCAATAAACAATCTAAGCATGCAACATTGGACAATTGCAAATTGGTTATTCCGAATCTAAGCCAAATTTTAGGTTAAGATAAAATTATTTTTCTTTCTTTTTAAATGACATTAATATTTTTAATTTAAAAATGTTGACATACGTATTTATTGTTGTCTATTGATTTCATTTCATGATGATGAATTTTAATATTATAATTTTGTATATTTAATATTATTATTATTTTATTGGGACTACTGTGGATATAGTGTTTCTGGAATACGTTTATTATTTTTGCCTAATTTTTTTACTTGAATAGTATAAACGAATTCGTTGTACATGTGGGCAAGCTCTGTTCCTCAGACTAAGAGTACCTGTGTTTTGAAATAAATAAAATAATTAAACTTTTTCAATCTTTGATGAAAACTCCGTAAAAAAACAATATAACCTTGCTGCATTCGGGCTCAGTTGAATGAAGTCGGTTTTTAGGGTTCCGTACCCAAAGGGTAAAAACGGGACCCTATTACTGAGACTTCGCTGTCCGTCCGTCTGTCACCAGGCTGTATCACAAGAACGGTGATAGCTAGACAGTTGAAATTTTTACAGATGATGTATTTCTATTGCCGCTATAACAACAAATACAAAAAATAAAATAAATATTTAAGGGAAACTCCCATACAACAAACTTGTTTTTTTTTACCGTTTCTTGCTCGATACTAATAACGGTGACATGTAGACGCTTTAACTATTCACAGAATATTTAGTTTTATTATAGGTAATGGTACGGGACCCTACGTGTGTGAGTCCGACTCGAAAAACGAAAAATCCGTAGAGAACATTCTCGCATGTCGTAATTACCGATAGACTTCATGCTAAGCGATCATTAGCGAGACATCCGATGGAAAGTGGTCAGTTATCGGCGCGTACTCTCCCACTTATTCTTGCCATTCAACTTGAACACTAGTTACGAAACTAAATCGATCAATTTGATTCGCTTGAGTGGACTCCGTTTCTCTAATTCGCTAGAATCGGCATTATAAATAAATATCCTATGCTATTTGACACAGCGCCATCTAATCTCAAACCAAGCAAAGCTTGTGCTTTGGGAACCAGATAACTGATATACTGTGATTCGGTTTGAAAGGTACTGCAGCTAGCTTAATTACTGGGTTGTTGAGACAAGGGCTGTTGGGCTGGGCTGCTCGGTGGCAGAATATTTGGTACTACGGTGGCACCTCCTGCTAACGAGATCTACAAGTACATACAGCACGTTGGCCAAGTTCCCCGATAAGACTTGCTTTTAAAACAAAATGTACTAAAATACTTCAAACCTATAGAAGTTTAAACTATTTGTGTATAAAAATTTGTAGCGATGATAGCTCAGTGGTTAGCGCGGTGGGTTCGCATGCCGAAGGGCGTGGGTTCAAACCCCAACAATGAGCTTGAGCTGCCGGTGAAGGAAAACATCGTGAGGAAACCAAAGCATGGTGGTAGGGTACTTTAGTACTCGGCTGGCTAACTACCACCCTCAAGTTGAAAATCTGCCGCCAAGCATCTAACGGTGTGTTCCGGCAGCCTCACTTGAGAGCCAGTTGCATTCCAGGCTAGGTGTGCTTTACCATCTTCGGCCACACCTTCACTTGACATCAGGTGAGCTGTGCTCAAAACACCTAGCCTGTCAACCATTAAAAAAAAAAAATGTTGCTTATCCGAGTTTACAGGTACTTGATCTATGCTATAAGTCGTGATCGAGCAAACATGCAAACCACTTTTAGCGGAACTGTGGTGTGGTCCTAGCCTTACAATAGTAGGTAATGTGCAAATTATCCATATCTTGAAAGGTGATCGACATTAGCTCGCGTGCGCTGGCTGTTACTACTATTTAATCTGTGGCAACTTTATCACTCGATCGAGGAAGTTGGGCGCGCTTCACTGCTACTTAGTTCCGGCTACCCTCAAATGAACTAAAGTAGCTTCCACCACTTTCTAGAACAAATGATCCGGTGTCTCAAACTAAATGAGATACCGGATATATTTGTACTATTTTTTTATTTTTTTAATTCTTTATTTATTTTGGGACTTTTGTCAACACTGACATGTCAGTCCCATCGTTCTATAACTATTTATCATACTGATACAAACATCCAACTAATACCTTTCTTTTTTTTTTATGATTGACAGGCTAGTTGTTTGACCACAGCTCACCTGATGTTAAGTGAAGGTGTGGTCGAAGATGGTAAAGCACACCTAGCCTGGAATGGAACTGGCTCTCAAGTGAGGCTGCCGGAACACACCGTTAGATGCTTGGCGGCAGATTTTCAACTTGAGGGTGGTAGCTAGCCAGCCGAGTACTAAAGTACCCTACCACCATGCTATGGTTTTCTCACGATGTTTTCCTTCACCGGCAGCTCAAGCTCATTGTTGGGGTTTGAACCCACGCCCTTCGGCATGCGAACCTACCGCGGTAACCGCTGAGCTATCATCGCTACAAAATACCTCTGTCTAGGATGAGACTGGCTGATGCTTGAGCATTGTAAAAATCCGCCCCGCGGCCTCAGATGTCGGAGATGCTAAGATAATAATATGAGTGAACACACCCATATCATATCGGCTCAACTTCATGTATACTAATTTATTTTAAAGATGTATTCTTCTTTAGACACCAGAACAACGTAATCCCACTAATTTTATAAAAGTGAAAGTTTGGATGGATGGATGTTTGTTACTCTTTCACGCAAAGACTACTGAACGTATTTGGATGAAATTTGGTATAGAGGTAGCTGAGACCCTGGATTAGAACATATGTTACTTTTTATCCCGAAAACATGTAGCGGGTAACACCGCGGGGCGCAGCTAGTTATTTTTTTATTTTATTTAAAATGTAATGAGACGAACGATACGCTATCCTGATGGTATGAAATGCATGCCCATAACCATTGCAGCGATACACAGAACTTTGAGTAACAAAACAAAGTCCAGGCATCGCTGCTTTGGCGCTCATGGAACCTTGTCGTGTTCAGGCTTAGTGGAATAAAGTCGGTTGTTTTTGTAAAAAGTGTAGTACGGCTATTTCGGCTATATCCGATAGAGTATCCGATATAATTAAACGTGAGTAAAGCCGCATAAGTAAAACAAAAATGTGTCAAAAGCACGTCAATTTCAGTAGTTGTAGTGTAGATAAAATGGTGGTGTGGTGTCCACAGGAGCACGGGCTGTCGGAGAGTCGCGAGGAGCTGGACAGCCAGGCGGCTGGCAGCATGGACCGCGGGCAGCCGCTGTCGGCGGCGCACCGCGCGCATTCCACCTCCTGCCTCGAGCTGCACCACGACACGCCCAGGTCACTACTTCTAACCTACACTATTTAGGATCGATCACAACCGTGCCCTACCTAAAACTCTGCCAAACCCCTCCAGCGTAGTTTGCATTCAATTTTTTTTTAATGGTTGACGGACTAGGTGTTTGACCGCAGCTCACCTGATGTTAAGTGACGATATCGAAAGATGGCATACACATCTAGTCTGAAATGGAACTGGCTCTCAAGTGAGGCTGCTGGAACACACCATTAGATACTTGACGGCAGATTTTCAACATCAAGGTGGTAGGTAGCCAGCTAAGTACTAGTAAGTACCCTACCACCACGTTATGGTTTCCTCACGATGTTTTCCTTCACTGTCAGCTCAAACTCGTTGTTGGAACCAACCGCGCCAACTACTGAGCTATCATCGCTACAAATTAATATTTGATATTCAAAACTGTCGAATAAAGTCTTTGATTCAATTTTCATTGTACGACCTGTGAAATAGTAGCATTTGTTACACGAGTGAGAATTCCCAAATAAATACAATAATAGATCTCCTTTTTAAGTTTTTTACGTTATATTGTGTCGATTGTTGGTGTATAATAAAGTTGTAATGTATTTTATTCTACGATTTCCAGCGCGTCTCGTGTCCTACTTCCTCAGTACCGTCCGGCCCCAGACTACGAGACTGCCGTCCAGCAGAAGTACCAGCAGCAGCGCGCGGAGGCGCAGCTCCGGTACCAGAACCACCACCACGCGGTGCTCCCCGCCACCGCCAAGCCACTGGTGTACGGATCACACCCGGATATACACCGAGTCCACTATCCAGGTCATTATTATACCAGACTAGCTGTGCCCCGCGTTGTTATCCACTACATGTTTTTGAGATAAAAAGCAACCTGTGTTCTAATCCAGGGTCTCAGCTACCTCCACACCAAATTTCATCCAAATCCAGTAGTTTTTGCGTGAAAGAGTAACAAACATCTATCCATCCATTTATCCATCCAAACTTTCACATTTATAATTTTAGTGAGATTCGATCACAACTCTTATTTATTTGTCTCCATATTTGTCTATCTGTACATTGTATTGTGAAGAACTTAATACGGCGAACAGTGGTCAAATAGCTAGCCTAGGTTTGCTGTCGCCAAACAGTAGTGTGCAAATATACTGTGTTTCAGTTTGAAGAGTGTTGCAGCAAGCAAAATTACAAGACAGACTAACCATCGAATGTCTCAAAGTAATGAGTACCAAAGCAGCGATGCCCTGGACTTTGTTTTGGTGCTCAAAGTTCTGTGCATCGCTGAAATGGCCATGGACAGGCTTTACATCTTACCATCAGAAGAGCGTCTCGTTTGTCTCATTACTTTTACATTAAAAAAAAATATGGAATTTCAGATGTAACGCGACACACCATGCAAGGAGTCGCCGCCTCTGATGACTACAGCTATGGACTGAAATACATGTCCAATAACTACCCCTTCGCGGTCAACCCTAACGTACAAACAGACATCAACCAAATGCAATACATTAACGTGTACAAACCTCCCCCACCCTACCCCTCTAATGGTCTAGCATCGAATTCTACCCCAGATTTAGCCGTCGCGAGCCAAGCCCTCAACTACCACAGAGGCTATATCAATTCTCACGTGTCCGGATCTAGTCCAGACTTAGTTTCAACGCGAACGGCGCTAAACCGCCAGTATTTAGGCTACATCAACAACCACGTAAACTATCCCAGAACCGTAATGCCAGGCACGCACGGCACTTACAACAACCTGCCTTCAGTACTGGACCCGAAACCGCACATTATCATCGACCCTCATCACATATCTGATAACATTCAGAAGATGTACGATGAGAGAGGGAATATCATGTATTCTATGCCGATGCATAGAATGCCTTATCAACGACACTTGGTGTTGCCGCAACACAAGATGAACGATACGCAAGAACCGATATACGAGAACGTCCCGCTGCCGTGGCAGAACGACGGAAAGATCACGATGAGGAATCGTGCACAGAGTTTGACTACGACGGACGAGATCGCGAGGTTGAACGAAAGAAACGGCAGCCAGCCGACTATGAGCAATAACTGCGGAAATGTTAACCAGCTCAACGTGCCGGGGTACCACGACAGCCGCAGTGCAGACGGGCATTACGTCAACGCTCAGATCATAAAGGGCGTCCGCGAATCATCCGTACCGAAAGAACTGAACGTATCAAATCGAAATAAGCCTGACGAATTCGAGAACATTCAACTGACAGTGGACAGATTATCCCTGCACGACGAGAAAGACTACGACGAAACTCCGTACCAGAGTTTGTCCACCCACAAAGTGTCGAATAACAATACGATAAGCAAATCGAGTGATAACATCACGTCAATAAGCGTTCCAGATGTTCGGTCGAATACGCTAGATCGTTCGAACATGTCACAGAACACGGTCGACAGCGCTATATCTAGTTGTGTGATAAACTCTACATACAGCAGTAGTATAGAAGATTCTAAGAATATAAGCAGCAAAGAGAAGAAGCGCAGAAGATGGGGCATGTTTATGGGTAGAGGGACAAAAACGGCGGAAGTGAAGAGTGCCACCCTAGGGCGGGATAAAGGCAAAGTTGCCGTCCAGCCCGCTAACAAGCATAGGTGGTCGACGGGACTGCCCAAGTTCCAACCTCTGCCGCCTAGTATCACCAAAGAGACTATGGTAAGTTTTTTCAACCTCGATAGTAGTTCGGATTTGCATCTTTCCATACGCGGATCAGAAACACTAAGCCGAAAGATGTTCATTACAATGGAATTTGCTGCCCGAGTGGGTGTTCCCTGATAGATGCAATCTGGGTGCCTTCAAGTCACGAGCGAATCAATTTTTTATAGGCAAACTAGCTAGTATCGTAGACCGCATCGTCGCTTAACATCAAGCAAACATTATCAACTATGCAGTCGCCTTCCGATAGATGAAAGGTCAGGGACAAATTGAGTTAAACAGGAATTTGAACACATTTTTTATCGCAGTGATTCTCATAACAGATGTAAGTTAATATGTCAACTGACTCATATTGATCAGTAGCTCAATACAAGTTGTGTCTCACACGTGTTACGAATGATTCAAATAGTCAACCATTGCTGGCGATGCTTGTTAGACAGCAATGTAATTTACAATACCGGTGTCCAAATTAGTATTATAGTTTAATGCTTTCTCCATGATGCATTTGTTTTTGACGTAGCGAACGTGTAGGTAAACATTCAAAATCTGGTGTGAAATCTTTTGTTCATACGTTTGATTAAGACGTTACTTTGCGGAAGTTCATTTTAAGTATTCAAGAGTTATATATTTAGTGTATTTCCGTATTTTGGTTACGACTGTGACAAGGATTTAATTTAATCTAAATATAATTTTAGATATTTCTCTTTAATCTCTAAAACTACAATCCGACATAACCTTAAAATCTAAATAAATTAAGTATATATCAAATTAGTAAAACCACGAGTATGTATATCCTCGTCTCGCTGCAGCAACCAGTTGCCGACATGCTTTTTATATTGAGTATGGATCGAAATGAACTTCCGCAAAGTAGCGCCTGAATCAATAAATAAAACAAAAGATTTCATGCCAGTTTTCAAAGTAAAGGCATTAATGTAAATATTGTTCCCACAGTGCCAAATCCTAGAACGCAAAATGTCAGACGAAGCTCTAGCGTTCGCGTTCGAGCAGATACCTAAAGGCCGGGAGGGGAGCACCGGGGAGATCCGCACCGCCCTCCTCCCGCAGTACTCGGCCGCGCACGGTCACAGTACGGAGCACCTACCCTACGAGGACAATAGAGTGAAGCTTCAGCCCACACCGACCAACCCTCACGGTTACATTAACGCGTCAAATATTACAGTGAGTTGGAAATAAATAATATGGGGCGATAACATTTTTTTTTTTCTTTGCCTGGGTTGTACTAGTCCAAATTTTCATCTTGAGGGTAGTAGCTAGCCAGCCGAATACTAAAAAAAGAAACCCTAGCTTCATGCTGTGATTTCCTAGCCATGTTTTCCCTTACCGGCAGCTTGAAGAGCAAATAAACCCACGCCTTTCGCCATGCGATCCGATTGTTCTAACCAATAAGCTATCATCGCTACGAATTTGCTTAATATTATACTTTATTTAAATATAAAAGTATGAGATGCTCTCCTGATGTTAAGAGATAAAGCATGTCCATGACCATTGCAGCGATACGCAGAACTTTGAGTTGCAAAACAAAGTCCAGGGCATCGCTACATTGGCGCTCATTACTCTGAGACTTTCGATGGTTTCGACAGTCCTGTAATTCGCTAACTAAAGTAACCCTTCAAACCGGAACACAGTAATATTCGCACACTACTACTTTTAATTATTCTTTTGTTTTGTTATGTTCTTTAACTCTTTTTTTGTGTTTCATATTTGTATGTTGTTGTGTTTTGTTGTGTAATACAAATACAAATCTTTTATTTATAACACCAAAGTTACAGGGCATTTTGCCAGCCCCGTTGGTTTATAGGTAGTATATCTGCCTTGAGAGCTGCAGGGCATGGGTTCGATTCCCACTCAGGGCAAACATTTTGTGAATAAACAAATGTTTGTTCTGTGTCTGGGTGTTCTGTATGTATTTACAAAAAAAAAAGTATTTATGTATTCTATCAGTTATCTGACTTCCATCACACAAGCTCTGCTTAGTTTGGAGTCAGATGGCGCTGTGTGTAATGTCCTACGATATATATATATATATATATATATTTCCATTCATATTTAAAAATGTCATTTTAAAAATAAAGTTGTATTCTATTCTACTGCTAGTAATTTATTAATTTCCTCTAAGATAAACAGATCTAACGATCAATTTTCACGAATGATTAGATGACAGTGGGCAGTACTCAGCGCTTCTACGTAATATGCGCGATGGGCCCGGGCGGCGGCGCGGGCGTGAAGGACCAGGCCGCGCGCCTGTGGGAGTGCGTCTGGCTCGCCGGCGCGCGGGTGCTCGCCTACGTGGGGGGCCCGCACGGCCCGACATACCTGCCGCAAGTGCATACCACGCAGCATTATGGAGATGTACGTATAAGCTGATATTTTTTTTAATTCAATACAGGTTCGCGTTTGACCATACTCTGCCTGATGTTAAGCAGTAGTGTGGTCTAAGATGGAGCACCCATATTGTACCTAACAGGGAGCACAGACTCCGGCAGACAGTTCCACATCCTCGCTGTGCGAATACAAAATGTGGAATCAAAACGCTTTGTGTAATGTAATTATCGTGTGGAAAATCTGAGCACACTGTGATAGATAAATAATTTTGTAGCGATGATAACTCAGTGGTAAGCGCGGTCGGTTCGCATGCCGAAGGGCGTGGGTTCAAACCCCAACAATGAGCTTGAGCTGCCGGTGAAGCAAAACATCGTGAGGAAACCATAGCATGGTGGTAGGGTACTTTCTAGTACTCGGCTAGCTAGCTACCACCCTCAAGTTGAAAATCTGCCGCCAAGCATCTAACGTTGTGTTCCGGCAGCCTCACTTGAGATCCAGTTCCATTCCAGGCTAGGTGTGTTTTATCATCTTCGACCACACCGTCACTTAACATCAGGCGAGTTGTGGTCAAACACCTAGCGTGTCAACCAATAAAAAAAATATGATAAAGTTTTCGGTGACGTCATTATGCGCGACAAGCGTTGTATTATATTTCAAAAACTTTTTTTTTCTGTAATTACACGTTTGAGTAGGCAAGTGATATATGATGTCACATGTCTTTTGGTTTTTTGTTTCATAGCACAAGCTTCTTAGAAAATCGTGACTAGTTTATTGCGTTGGACTAATACGTTACTTGACTTCAAATACAATTTTTTTTATAACACTAATGTTACAAGTCAAAGTAAAAGTTCGACTAATACTAATACAGACCATTAAAAAAAAGAATCTTTTAAATCGATACATCCATTTACAAGTTACGCTCTTATCAACGAATATAATTTGAGTTTTAATTAGTAGGTTATATTTTAATAGTAATACGGTTGAATGGTGCATATGTGCCTGACTACCCTGATACCTCTTCTGGTAGAAAATCTGCTTCAAGAGCTGTAAGGCGTGGGTTCAACTCCCACCAGAACATTACCATCAGATAAACGTTTGTATGTATGTATGTATTACAAGCATGTATGTACAACAACAAAAAGGTTTTTTTATGGGAAACTGGCTAGATGTTTGACCACAGATCATCTGACGTTAAGTGACGGTGTGATCGAAGATGGTAAACATATCTAGCCTGAAATGGAATTGGCTTAATAGTCAACACTGGCATGCACAGAGTGCGATGCGAAAAATGAAAGTAAAAACCATTTCCAGTTGGAGGTGACAGCGTCGCAATGCGTACGCACATCGTGGGGCGCGTGCATGCGCGTGACGGCGCGGCGCGGGCGCTCCGCCCCGCGCGCGCTCTGCCACCTGCACTACACCAGGTGGCCGAACGACCAGACGCTGCCCGACGACGTCGACAGCTTCCTAGGTAACGATTATTATTATTGACAAAAGACGAGAAAAGGTTGAAAGGGAATTTATACATGTGATTCTAACAATACATGTCCATCGCTTGGTAGCAATACACAGAACTTTGACTAGCAAAACAAAGTTCTGGGTATCGCTGCTTAGGCGCTCATTACTTTGGGATATGAGATGATAGATAACAACGCTGATTGGTATTATGTATAAAAATGATATGAGCCATTTTAGCATAGCTTGACATTACGGTATATTTTGTATAAAAAGTTGTCTTTTTGCAGGTTTCCTATCAGAACTAAACAGCCTACGAGTGTCGTGGGCCGGCGAGTCGGGGCCGGAGTCCCCGCTCGGGTCGAACGCGCCGCTTGTGATAGCGTGCGCGCGCGGCGCGGGCCGCTCCGGCGCCGCGCTCGCCGCGCATCTGCTGCTCGACATACTCGACAACAACCAGGTAACACTAGCGCCCTCGCTACGTACAGCGACATCTAACTCCATATTTCCTCAACTACCGCCGACAGCCAATCAGCGACGAGAGTCTGCATCGCGCAAGCGGAATTTATACTGCAAATCAAAGGTATATCCACACATATAAGGAAGTGCATCCGAAACTCGTTAAGGACTTTCTGTATACACGCGTCAGGGACGAGACCGGGTCTTTCAATTGGGTTTTATTAAGATTCTTGTGGTGTATTTTTTTTCTATTTCATTTTTTTTAGGATATGTATTTATGATGAATGTAACTATGTGTTTCTCTAGTAAGCATACACCTTCGTTTTACAGAGCCTTATCCATACCAAGGTTGTCTGGAAGAACTCGTTCTAAGCGATAAGGCTGCCGATTGTTTCGCTTCATTGGAATGTTTTACTATTTCTATAATCTTGGTGTGAACAATAAAGAGTTCTATCTATTTTTTTAAGTAAAGATCGACAAATTGCAACTAAATTGTTGGAACATCCGCGCATGTCATGGCGTCACGGACCAATATAAATTTGAGCTCCTATTGAAGAACGGTCCGTTCTTGTCATGGATACGGCCCTCATAAGTGTGGATAGACCTCAAACTAGTATAAGTTCTATACACATTATATATCTTTGATATATGCTAGAACTTCATTACAGGCGTCACTTAACTGGCAGAAACTTGACAACAGACAAAAGAATTTTGCGAGAAATATATAATTTAAATTAAATACGTATTTAGTAAGTTATGTTCGTTCGCAGGAGTTGGACATCCCACGTACAATTAGTCTACTGCACCACCAGCGCGCCAACCTCATCCACAACGTCCACCAGTACCGGTTCTTGCACCAACTGCTACTCCATTACCTGAAGCACAACCGGCTCATATAACTCCAGTGCAAGTCACCTGACACTCCTAGCCTGTAGATGGCAGCACCATGCCCGCCACAAGAGACACGCTGCGGATACAAAACTAAACTCCTAGCCGAAAGATTCAAATTTACGCCACTAGATGGCAGTTCCCTTCAAACTAGATTACAATAAGTTGCATCGTACTTGATCTGTCTCAGGAAGCTGATTGAGGGAAATGATTTTACTATAGAATCGCCACTTTTTATTATAATCGAACTTACAAATTCTTATTTTATTATCTTTATGATGTCTATTAACATCATTCTCAAGGCGTAAAGCGTTCGGCTTAAAATTAAGCATGATCTTTACAATTTTCGTAAAGTGTGTCCAATTTCTATAGCTTACGATATATTCCTATCTGTCTCCATAGCCTAGATACTACTTAAAATGGTACAGCTTTTACTAAATATATTAACGATTTATTAAGATTAATTAATTGTAGACGAAGGTCGGTTGCAACCACGACAGACTGATGACGATAAAAAGAGATCAATATATCTCTTTCTGTCGTACAAACTAAATCCACTTCTGATCAGAATTTGGAATATTGAATTGGCGTTGTTGATCTCGAAGTTTCAACATTATAAGCCATTTATATTTGCTCATATTCGGCTCAACTAATTAGAAACTCGTACAGTTTACTACGTTGTATGAGTAAATTTCGATATTTTTCCAATTTTACACCACACAATAATAGTAATAAATCATCAGGCTTTTAAAAAAGTCTGTTTCAAATGGCTCCTCATGAGCCATGCCCGAAAGGTCCAGTAGGAATAAACCATTTACAGGTAGGAAGGCTCGTAACCCTATGCTAAAACACCTAACACTAACCAATCATAGATAGTTGTAATATGAATGAAATTCAGAATCTAAATGTTATTTTTAATAAGATGCATTACCTAATTTTTTTTTTTATTGTTGACTTAATACATCTAGCCTGGAATTGACGGTAGATAAGTCAAACAGACAAAAAAGAAAAACAAGTCTAGCCCCCATTTTCTGAAATCTTATTTGCATTTTACCAGCAAACATAAATGCAATTGATATTTTGTTATAAGTTTTTGTCAAATATAATTTAAGTAAATAGTGCAATTGACGGAATTTATTATTTGAGATTTTATGTTGTTTCAAATTGAAGTTAGTAACAGTCTAATCTTTGTTATTGCCCGAAATTGTTGATAGCTGTATAGCCCAGTTAGTGGTAACTCAGCCAGGACAAATATAGATCCTTATTCTCTATCTTAATGTTTGTATTATAAGTATTTGTACATACAAAAAAGATAATTATGAGTATTTTATCACTTATTTGGTTCCTAAAGTACAAAACCTAGATCCTAGATGTTGTCAAAGAGCGATATAAGAATTCCTTTTAATTTTTACATGACTGCTCAAAAAAGGAGTGTAATGTTTTCAGGGTTCATCTATGTATTTATGTGAGTTTCTTTATTCCACCATAACTTTTAAATGCTTAAACAGATTTGGTGGTAGGGGCCGTCGTTAGAATCCTTACATAATCCAAAGTGATATTTGCTATATATTTTTGAAAAAATATTACTAATTTGTTGTTATTCTTAAAATGGGGTCTAGACTAGTCAAAGTCGGGTATTCGACTGATAAGATGTAAGAATAAATTAAAGAGATTCTCGTTCGACTGAGAGATGAAATCTGCCCACGTCTAGTGATTGTATATTGTGTATTTAATTGTATTTTTATATCAATGTATTATAATTCAAGGTTTGTTTTGATTGTATTTTTTTGCGATTGTTAAATTTTTTTTTTTCTATTATTTGATATGCATGAAGTATTATTAGAGATGAGACGAGTCTCAAAACTTGTGCCTATACTGTAATCCCGTGTAGAATAGTTTTTTTTTACATTTTTTTTTTTTCTTTAGATATTAAGTGATAATTATGTGCCTTATTTCGGAGATTACCGCGATCTGATACTTGACATATCGTGTGCCTTTGTAGATTAGCGTTGTTTTATAGTAATGTTTAACTTATGAAGTTAATGTTGTGAGGGAAATGTATTTTAACTCGATGAGAGCTTTTCAGAGAGACGGAAAAAGGAAATAGGTGGCGACTCAACCGCAACTTAATAACTTTTTTAATATACAGCCAGAAAAACAGGACTTCACAGTTAGTCACAAATTAAAAATGAGGTGGAGTAATGGAGTTAACTTGTGACCTTGGCCATGATGTTTGTGACCATGACTTGGCGTGGGAAAAGTGAAAAAATAAAAGTAATTTTAAATACTTTCAGTGCGATTAGGTCGCAAAGTTTAAAAGATAAAGTTACGAATGTTATTGCGCGATAGACCGATGTTGTATAAATTGACGTTGTCGCCCTGATTTAGAGCGTGAGCGGTGTAAGAGCGCCATCTTGTAAACTTTACCGAAAGATAGATCTGTGAAAAGCTCGCGTTGATATCCACTCAATTTACCGCCGTTAGCTATATCGACTCGACATCCGACCTGACTATTATGAAATGAAAAAATACTAATGTTCAATTGTAGGTTATTTCGAATAACCTACTTAAGTAACTTTCTCCACTTCGCTCTATCATTCGTTATCTCAACATTCACTCCCCTCACACGCGTGTCACCTTCCACAGTTTAACCACACCTTTAGGACCAATTCACTCACTACAGGGGCTCACCGGAAGACCAGCACTGATCATACTTAGTATGACCAGTATTATGCTGAGGTGAGCCCTTATTTTGTAACAGTTTGTCTCTGTTTGTTTTCTTTCTTTCAATTCTAATATTATTAGTCTATAATTATATGCTTTGCATATTACGTATGGTTGAAATAATGAAAACCTAAACATATTTTTTTGTACAACTTTTAAGACAGAGACGTGTTGCATAAACGTTGATTTTATGCCAGGTGTCTAAAATATAGATATTTATACTATTTTTGTCCACAAAGAAATTTATCTAAGTCTATTTACACGTGGTGCCGAGTCGGGTGCAGCGACGGCTAGGGATCGAGTGCATCGTGTTCATTTTACGTGTGTCGTACCTATCTAGTCTAATGGCAGCTCCAATTGATTTATTTTAAGCTGTGTATTGTATATTCGTTTTAACTCAAAAATGAAAGCATGTGTATTTATTTTAACGGTTTTATATGTAACTTACATTTCGTACTAAAAGTTTTTGATAAATTAATTTTTCACTTATTTTGCAGTATTCTTAGTTGTGAATTAAAAGATGTTTTGTGAAGATTTGGAAACTTGTATTTGTTTTAAGCGAGTGATACTGTTGTCTGCGATGTACTGACAATAAAATGAAATCTAATCAATTATGTTTTGTTTTATTACTTAGTTGTCTATTTGAAATAATGTTGATATTCTTAGTTCGCGAAATGAAACTAATCGACGAATCGCTCTGTGAAACTACGAAGTTATTATTACACATGTAGCTGTAATCGTTTATGACAGCAGGAACGCAATAGCAAAGTAAACAGCCTTGGCCACAATTTGAAAATAATACTTAAGAGATTCATATCCATTTATTTCCCCGAAAACATTGACCTACAATCGAGAACATTTAAATATCTAAGAAATTAAAACAGCAACTGCAGTCTATCAATTATATTTCAGTAAAAAAATTACACATTAACCTAACTAAGATTATTCACTAGGGTGGCGGGTAATACGGCCTAGGCGGCGGCCCCGGCGGCGGCGGACCCCTACCAGGCAGTGGGGGGAAAGGGTAATTTGGAGGGGGGACATTGACAGGTGGGAATCTAGAAGGAGCGGGAGGAGGTTCGGAATACACTAAAGGTGGCGGGGGCCCTGACATAGGCAACCTTGGCGGGGGAGGAATGTTCGGTGGAGGCGCTGAATACACAGGCGGATACGGCATGCCAGGGTAAGGGGGGTAACTATACCGCATCGGCTCCAGTTTGGGGGGCTCGATCTTTATATCCGCGCCGTTTTTGACAGGAGTTACGACGGGCTTAGTGACGACAGGGGCGACAGGTGATACGGAAGCGGGCGGTGTAACCGACGGAGGCTTCTTCTCGTTTTTTGAAGCCTTCGGAGTGGAGGGGACAGGAGGGGAGTCCGCGCCCGATGCCTGCGTCTGCGGCGAGTACAGATCTAGTACCTGCGGACAAACGTTACTGAATATAATTGCAATGCAAACTTGTATAGTCAAAGATTTACACGAAGCAGACTCCAGAGCAGTCTTGCTGGCATCCATATAGACAATGGCCACTCCCAAGACACGCCACTGAGCCCGATCTTCAGCTTTTCGCGTCCATCCTCCACCAGCTGCCTTACATGTACCTATCACTCCATTGAGTCAGAGCATCCTACGCTGTGTTTGCCAATTCATGGTCTGGACTCGTCTACCCCTGCTATCCAGTTCTTGCGACTTCAGCTTGCTAAGACATTGAGCTATGTATGTGACTTTTAGTTCTCTGGTGAATTACTTTGATCGATACGGTGATGCATTTTTTTTTAGTAAGACTGATAAAATACCTGATGACAAATATCCTCTAGTAGCTCCATGGTGATGTCCTCGACAAACATGTCCCACCAGGCAGTGTGTTTCGGCATTCGTCCATTCCAGTCCACCACCTCAAACTTGCTCAGTTTCCCGGCGAGGAACATCAGTGCTACTGCTATAACTTCCGGCTCCCATTGTAAACATAGTGTTGTGCATAAACTGTAAAACACAAACTTTACTTTGTCAATTTATTGATTTGAAATGTTGGCTTACTATTGAGATAAAATATAAATATCATAGAACATTTCACACTACGCCTTCCAACCTCAAACTATGCTAAGCTTTTACTAAGGAAACCAGATAACTCATGTAATACCTTTGCTTTTTTTTCTGAAAATATATACAGAACTCTCAGACACAGAACAAACATTTATCATAAATAAATAAATATTGTAGGACATTTTACACACAGCGCTACCTGACCCCAAACTATGCAAAGCTTGTACTATGGAAGTCAGACAACTGACATAATATGTAAATACTTTTTTTTGTATTAAATACATACTTATAATAAATACAAAGCACCCAGACACAGAACAAACATTTGTCTATACCACAAAATGTTTATCATGACATAAATGTTTGTCCTGGTGGGAATGGAAGCCACACCTTGCAGCAGATATTCTACTAATGAACTAACAAGTCAGTCATTTGAGTTAAAGTAGTATGTCATATTACTTCATGATTAATGTTCTGCTATGGTGAGGTTAGGTTAGCTTATTCTTAAGAATAATGTGTATGAAAAATATAACAAAATAAGATGCTACTCTTTCTTCAATCAAGTCTGAGTTATTAATTTTTCCAACTCAACTGTATAGTTATACTTTTAGAACTCATTTTACCATGGAAACAAATATTCCTAAAGGCCATGCAGTAAAACTAATCCGATATTATGACCTTAAAATGAATTGTCCATAAAAAAAATTATAGTTTATATTCAGTGGAAGTGAGGGATATACCAGCAAAAGCTTTCTGTAACCTAATAAAAGACCTCAACCTGCCAAGAACATCAACAAATTAATTACTAGAAACAGGATCCAAGCGATGTTGGTAGAATCATATTAAATTTGGTTTGGCAGGGATGAGAACATGGGCAATGAGCATGGCCCTTTAAACTTAATCTGGATTGTAAGTCCAGTCCAAGTAAGAGCACTGTATGGGTTCTGCCAGGATAAAAGTATTTTATATCCGACCACAAAACATCTACTTTTTAATTTAACTTTGTTTATAATGGTGAAAAGGTAAAATGACATGGTTTTTTCCTTTATAAATTAGTACAATTTTGTGACTGACCTGTCGTTTACAAATGTCCACGCCATCTGTACCATCTTTTGAAGCTTCGCCTTGTCTCCTTTCAAGCACTTGGCATATTTTAATAAGTATCCGTAAGGGTGCTCCACTTGCAAGTCAAACTTGATAGTCTGGAGCAAAATCCGCTCCAAAGTCATCACTTCCTCCTTTGGATCCTCGCCGAAAGATGCAAACTTTTGCTCCGTGAGGAGCCCCTTTGCCACTTTTATTATATCTTTACACTTCTTTGGCGTCTCTTCCACCTTTCCCGCCAGAAACAGGCAGCAGCATGCTGTTATATACCTCGGGAATGTTCTGAATGTGTGGAACATGTAGAAACGATGGAAATAAACAACTCCTGTGGCAACAGTATTATAACCTAAATCCATCTTCGAACCAGTGTCGATGATGAATCTCGCACCTTCCTTCCTGTACCGATTTTCTGTGTCGTTGGAGATTCCATCGCGAAACGAGGGCGTATTCTGCAAGTCTTTCTTGTCGTAGTACCAATAAGGCATTTTTGAAGAAAGTTATTACGAAAATATTGTCAATAGACCGTCACAAACCTCCACCACCATTGAGTCTATACTGACAACTAAGAAAAACTTGCTGATTACAAAATAACTCAATGTGCAAGGAACAACAGGCGACAAAATACCACTCTATTTGCTATGGTTACCAAAACGAATTTGACACAGTTTGACATTCATTTTATAATAATTGCCAGAAATAAAAATTAATAACTATCATTTAAATAGGAAAGTAGCGCTATCTAGTATCAACTTGCAAAAGTACTATTTCACATTACAAAAATATATAAAACTAACCATCAATTTGAGAACAACAAAACAAAACTTTGAAAATGTCTGAAAAAGTTTTTCTTTAATATTATACGTGCATAAAAGTTGTTACTATTTATAACTAAAATCAATTAACTATCTCAATCTCAATGTAGTTCCTAAGGAAATATTATCGCCTAAAACAACTATAAATAATCTTATCATTGATCTAAGAAGTTGCTGAAAAATAATTGCGTATGATAATAAAAATCATATTATCAGCTTTCGTTTATAAAAAGTCTCTCTATGCAATTCTGTATACCTGTAGTGCTATAGGTAAAAAGTTATGTCAAATCAACTAAATATACATCTCATTCGCAAACCATCTATTCAACTCTCGCGAAATACTGTACAAATAAGTACATCGCTCGAAGTCAAAAAAAGTCGCGCAATTTTAAATTCGTACTTCGTAGCTATTTTGGTAAAATTTGGACCCTCTTTCGTTTTTCTTGCACAAGTTTCTTCACTAAGGTGAAGTCCTGAGTTGGGTCTCTCTTACAAAATATATTTACGTCTTGGGCTAAATGAATGCATTGCTTCTCGCAGAACTAATTACCACTTTGCTGAAAAGGAATATCTCCAAATTCAGTATCTTGTTTCAATACTAAGTATACGTATAAGTTTTAATTATTAAAGATAAATAATCTACCTTAATTTATAACATTTGTTTTACTTTTTCAGAATTATCACGTACCTATATGTGATTTAAAGCTATTAGGCACAAAGTACGACAAATATATCAGATATAAAATAAAGCTGATATGACAAATAACAATTCCTTTTCCTGATGTAACCATCGAACAACCCTCTCCTAAAAAATCTACTTTTCGTAAACCAATTATTATTTATTTATTTACCTTAGAAAGAAAATATAAACGACAGATATAAGTGGCGATATACAACGATAAAAAAACTAACTTTTGATTGTTTTAAAGTTTAGTTTTATGATAATTGCTTTTTGCGTTCACATAGTTACTATATTTTAGTATATACCTATGTACCTACTACGCAAATTCCCATTCATCATTAATAATCATTATCTATCACCAGCCAGCTCTGTGGGGAGTCCTAATGAAATAAAATAAAATCTAAATAGGTACATAGTACATAATATATTGTACATAATAAAAGCCACTTTCATGTAATCTTTTGTACGATATCGCCAAAGGCCGAACCTTATCGTACTTGCTAATGTTCATCAAGCAAGTTATCTACAATTCTTCACGACCAAAGCGGTTCGTTGTATTTAATTATCATACGTCAGTATTCAATTCAGTAACAAAATGGCGCTCAAGACGAGTGCAAGTCTTGTGCGTTTCAACAACTTACGGCGCACTGTTAGAGTAAGTATAAAGTTATATATGAGTTAACAATTTATTTTATTATGTCATTATTAAAATTAATATTTTTTGATACAAAATTACAGAACTGTAGTTAAAAAATATTTACTTAATTTAAAATGCCTAATCAGTACAATCACTGCTATTTGTTTTCTAAATGATATGACATGTTTTGTAAGCAATACAATTATATAAAAATAATCCTTATAGCATTGTGGGTAAAGTCGAAAATCAAGTTGCGATTTGTAAAAGATTTGTTTTACATAGGGTTGATTTCTGATAACTCAAGGTTAAAAAGTTATTTTATTCTCAAAAACGTTTGCAGCCTGAATTATGAATTATAGAATGAGCGTTACTGTAAAAAAAACTTTAACCTTCAATTAATATTGTTTTATTCATAAACTATTCACACAAGGCTAAAAATTAATGACTTTGGTTTTCAGCTTTTGTCAACTCACACAAAACCAGATGTAACACAAAATGGAAAAACGGCCGGATTTCCAGGAGCAAAAGCTCCCTATGTTACAGAAATGAAATTTCTAAACGAAAACAGTTATGATCCCATCCCTATCTACCGAGTATTGGACAACAACGGAGAAATTATCGATAAAAGGGAGGACCCTAACATTGATAGGGATACGCTGGTCCACATGTACAAAACCATGGTGCAACTAAGTCAAATGGATAAAATTCTATACGAGTCGCAGAGGTAGGTACCTATCTGTGAAAAAAGACGGAATGAAGCGAGTAGTTCAATCAAATTACAATAAAGTAAAAATTAATTATGTATGTATGTTACGTTTCTTTACCAAAACTAATAGGTACCTATATGGAGGAACGTTCTCTTTATTGTTTACCTAAAAGTGATTCGATACCAAAAATGTGCTCATATCACGAAATTCTCGAATAATGCATACTTTTATATATAGGCAGTGGCGGCCTTAGGGTGTGGCATGCAGGGCAACCACCCGGGGCCTCGCTCTTGCAGGGGCCTCGCGTCCTCGTAGAAAAAAGTCTTTACCATATAATTATGTATGTGTATCTCGCGCCTCGCACTTAACTAACTCCTCCTGAACGCACGGTTTCATTATTAGTGCAAGCATGTTACGACCACTCGAGCACTCGAACTAATTTTTTAGTAAAACTGACTCAAAGAAAAAGGGCCTCACAATGATCTGTCGTCCCGGGCCTCGCAACAGCTAACGCCGCCGCTGTATATAGGTATTAGGTACCAATTAATTTACAGTTTTGGGTTATTTATTGTAGTTTGATTATTTAATTCTAGTTTTAAAACTTGCTTTTCAGACAAGGGCGTATATCCTTCTACATGACCAACTATGGCGAGGAAGGCATTCACGTAGGCAGTGCGGCCGCTCTTTCCCCTTCTGATCTCGTGTTCGCGCAGTACCGCGAGGTGGGCGTGTTCCTTTTTCGAGGAGTGACGGTCACCGAGCTGGTCAATCAGTGCTACGGTAACCACGAGGACCCCGGGAAGGGGCGCCAGATGCCGGTGCATTATGGGAGCAAACAGAGAAATCTCGTCACTATTTCTAGCCCTTTGTGTAAGTTATCCACACTGATATTATGTTAGGTACATCTACTATGTATAAAATAACTTCTGAATAATGATACGATCTTTACTGATTGAAATAACACTTTCGTTTAGCTATTTAAAGAAGTTCTTCATAGGTACGAAGTCGCGGGCAAAGACGGTAATCCTACTAATATTATAAATGTGAAAGTTTGTGAGTATGGATGTATGTTTGTTACTCTTTCACGCAAAAACTACTGAACTTAGATGAAATTTGGTATGGAGATAGCTGAGACCCTGGATTAACACATAGGCTACTTTTTATCTCGAAAACATGTGGCGGGTAACACCGCAGGGCGCAGTTAGTTCTTAATATTTTTTCACTAGTGTATTATTTCTAAGGTAATCGATCTCAGATTTTAAAAAAAATTGGGAAATTTCATATCAAATTAAATAAACTGCCTAAAAATGTGTTAAGAAACTGATAAGCAACGACTCGCTTATTCAGAAAAGACTACGAAGTCTTGAACATCGCGGCGTCTTCGTTTACGTACGTAAATTTGTCTAATCGATATGTTGACTCTTTCGAAATTTATTAGTTATTGGTTACTCCCTCAGCAACTCAAATGCCGCAAGCGGTGGGTGCAGCGTACGCGTTCAAACGGGTCCCGGACAATGATCGCTGCGTCATCTGCTACTTCGGCGACGGTGCAGCCTCCGAGGGCGATGCACACGCTGCATTTAATTTCGCTGCCACCCTCGATTGTCCTGTTATTATGTTTTGGTAAACTAATTATCATCATACGTTTTTTTTCTTTGGAGTTTTGGTAGCCTATTTCGGAAATCGTCTGGCTTCTAATCTGAAGGCTGAAAATAACATTCGACAAATTCGATAACGACAATATAAAAATGTAAAAATGTAGGTACGTATCGACAGCTTATGCCAAACTGGTACATTTTACTTTTCTATTAGCGTTATCGCTAAACGAATGTTGCTTTGTTTAGGTCCTCTGGGCTGAAATCGTTAGAATCCAACTGCACGCATTTCTGCCTTTTCTAAGCGCAAACGGTGAAGAAAAACATCCTGAGGGAACCCTTCATATTCGAAAGTACGAAAAAAAAGGTACACGAAGATGTGTAAAGTCTACCAAATCGCACTTAGTCTGCGTGGTGAACCACGGCCTTACCCTTTTTACAACGAGAAAAGGCCCGCGCCCAACTATAAAAACAACTGTTTATTTTATTTTTTAATGTTGACTGTCTTAATATCGACTAATATCGTCATTTTCAGCCGCAACAACGGGTACGCTATCTCAACTCCTACGTCGGATCAGTACCGTGGGGACGGTATCGCAGCCCGAGGCCCGTCGCTGGGACTCCACACGGTGCGCGTGGATGGCACCGACGCCCTGGCTGTGTATAACGCTGTAGCGAGGGCCCGGGAGCTCGCTGTGGGCAGCAACAAGCCTGTGCTTATTGAAGCTATGTCTTACAGGTAGATATAATTATGTTTTATTTAGTGTACGTAATTTGTAAGTGGGTCTTGACATTTACAATTATAATTAATCTTCAGGCAATATTAACAGTTCTTGGAATGGTTTCAAAACAAAACTTCGACAAAGTTTCATAAGAAAATCTGACAAAGAATTTTCTTCATTGAAGTTGTGGGCGCGTATACCTATTCATGACAAATACGTATTTAAGCTGGACCATACATTCTTACGAGATAGATTGATATCTATCTGAGACATTTTATTTAATAGAAATGTTTACCATACTGTGATATTGTTATCTAGAGTTGGCCACCACTCCACATCTGACGACAGCAGCGCATATAGACCTATGGAAGAAATAAATAAATGGTCCACTGATGAAAGCCCATTGCAGAAATTTAAGCTTTATCTGGAGCAAAAAGGTAAATATGTTTTTTTTTTGTTTTGCTACCTTTAGTGTGTTGCCGCTTAAAAATGGTTTTTGTTACCACAATGAAGAAGATTTAATGTGATTTGTATAGGTAGGTATAATTGTATTTATTGATCCGAAATAAAACTACTATCACTATATCTTTTACTTTGTGGTAGATCTACTTGTTATTATTATAGTAAATAATTATCTTTAAAAATGATCGGAGAAATAATTTTAAACTTAATAAATTACTCTTTTGCTTCTATCTGTACATCATCCATTGACAATTTCTTAGCTTATTAATTGTTTCACATAAGTTTAGAAATCAAGTAGGTAGGAGTAGCAAGAACATTACATTTTATTTATTACAAAAATACTTTAGTGAAATTGTCACTACAACATACAATGTTGTCAGTTTATTTCTTCTGTTTTCTGTATTTTAGTGTGTACAATAAAGAGCTATCAATCAATCAATCAATGTTACTGTTTTTCAGGTTTATGGGATGAAGAGAACGATAAGGCGTGGACAAAGGAATCCAGAGACATTGTGGTGAAAACGATGCAAGAAGCGGAAAAAAAGAAACGGCCGCATTGGAAAGAAATGTTGGAAGATGTGTATTACGATATGCCTCCTAGGATTCAGTAAGTATTTGTAGTCATAAATAATAATCTAAATATTGCAGTTTTTATATTCACTTTACGTATTTTTTGCTTTACATAATTGGAGATACAATCAATTTATGTTGTACCTTTAAATATTTGTAGAGAAAAAACGTTCTTATCGGCTCTGAGAAACGGGATTCCTTGACATTCCGACGCTCTTTATAAATATTGTTATGTACGGTTCTGGTTTGATAAATATTTGATTAGTTGAAAGCTGTATCATTCTTAACCATTTATGCGGGTAGGTAAGTATAAGATGATATTTTTCTTTCAGAAAACAAATGCAGCAAATGGAAGAGCATTTAAAGAAATATCCGGAGCATTACCCGCTTGACCAATATCACAATCAATAAAGTGCCTACCTATCTTTTTATTAGTAAAATATATTAAATTGACGTTGTTATAAATGTGGCTTTATGTCTAAAGCAACTTTTTAAGTTTAGGCATATCTATTCCTATGAAGTCCTATGATTCGAAAAAGTTTTGAATACAACACGAAAAGTCCTGTTTTACTACATTAATCATTTTCCTACTCGATTACTCTCGCGTGTCTGCATAGAACATCACTATTTTTAGTCAAAACGTCAGAAAATCAGTTTTGGACAATAATGTAATGCAGCTACGTGAATTTTCCGCATTCTCACCATATTGACAATAGTTCTAACTTTCTTTAGATTAAACTCTTACCTAAAAATATTTTTGATTATGTAACAACAATATGAGAATTGGCATGAAACACGAATCTGCCAGGGCCGAAGAACAAAATAAAAACCACAATCGTTTATCAATGTCATACAGGATACAGGAGTTTTGGCGGGAACGCGGGAAGAGTCGTGTCGCTCCGTTGTATTTTTTTCCAAAACTAGTGTTTTGTCGAGTGTTTATGTATAAAAATGGTGGTGTTTTATTCATAAAGTGCCGAATTACAAGCGCGAGTGTGGGAAAATGATATAATGTGGTGAAACATGACTTTTCGTATTGCTTCCAAAACTCCATCGAAGCTTTATAATAAAGTTGCCACTACTTTACTAAAGCATTGGAATTAACTGACACGAACTGGACTTGACAAAGACGACTTTGACGATAATTATAGTTATGATACAGCAGAAATAACATTTAAGACAAGGCAGTATGGCTTTATAGCTTTAGCGTGCCCGAAGGGGCAAATTATTAAAAAAAAACAATGTCATACAAATTCATATGTCAAACTAAATGGTTGTCAATGTCAAATTGATTTGTATTTGTACAGCTCAATAATGAACATTATTTTACTTTGTAGTGATTACTGACTATCATATTTTGAAAAATAAGTTATATAGCAAAAATATTATATCTGACGAAATTAAAATGTCTCACATCCTAAAAACTGACGTCACTGCTGTGAAAATATATAAAAAACACATATTAGCCGGTATGTCGATCAAGGTTATGTTAATTATATATTAAAAATATGATTTTGTAAAAATTCTTTATACAATTCTATATTTTTTTGCTTTTAAGGAATCGGTAGCTTTGTTAATATTTTCGAGAAGGATTCTAGCAAGTTTTCTCAAAGATTACTATGCTTGAACAGTCAAAAAATCTATGGATTTGTTGCTTCGGAAAGTGCCCTAAAAATAATTGTATTTGGAGGAAAGCAATTTACCTTAGTGAGTTCTACAACTTCAGAGGATGATCTTGTAGTATTCACAAGGCTTTTTGAGCCGGTGGTGTGTAATGATTGGATACATTCTGTAATTTGGATGGACGAAAAGAAAGCTGTATTGCTGACAGCACATAATGTTGTTCAGGTAAATTATAAATAATATTTGACTAAATAATATAAGTTCAAACTTAGAATTTAGACAAATTCCAAGAAATGTTATTTATTTCTTTAAAATTTCCATAGATTTGGGATACTGCAAAACAAATTCTGCTATCTCAGAACTGCAGTAAAGATAACTCCATACTATACAGTGGTCTACTGCTGTCTCTGAGTGGAAAAATCCTGGTGATGGCTGGTACAGTCTTCTCAGAGGTAATCATGCATGTCAGCGGAGAGGATGACCCCATGCATAGGTTGATAGGGCACAAAGTAAGTAGTTGTGAATATTAAATTAAAACAATATTCTGATAAAAAAAAACTTGCTTATTCTTGTTTATGCCAATATTATAAACAAAAATGTATTTGTTTGTAATATTTTTAATGTTCCAAAGAACAGAAAATCAACATGATTTTTTTGCATCAATGTACATAAATAATCAACGTACATAAATAATTACCTATAATTGATATTGGATAATTTCTATCTTTAAAAACTAATTGTTTCATTGAGGTTGTTGCCATGAGTGCAGCTAGTTTAAATGAATACATATATACATACATATTATCATGTGTGTGTTATGTAGTAATACACGTGTATAATATATGAATGCATATTTACTTACACATCTTTGTTTAAAATAAAATTATATTATTTTCACATAGAACAATGTTTATCTAGTTGTAAATAGTTATTATTAGCAGGCTGTTATTATCTGCAGGCTGCACTACTATGCTGCGATCTATCGCGCGCGTTTGATACCGCCGATCACGCTCTCATTGCAAATAAGCTGCGATTTTACGGAATCCGTGGCCCCGCCCTGTCCATACTGTCCTCCTTCATGACTAAACGTGCGCAGGTCGTGGTAGGTGATAGAGGTCGCGTCGTATCTTCAGAGATGGAAAATGTGATAGGCGTCCCACAGGGATCCTGTCTGTCTAACACCTTATTCAGTCTCCTCCTTAACGACTTGCCTGGTGCCATCGACGACGCTGAGATATACATGTACGCCGATGACGTCGCTGCTGTAGTTACCGCACCGACACGCCCCGAGCTGGAGTCTAGACTGAATACGGTGGTGAACAAGCTCGATAGTTGGTTTCGATCAAACGGACTAGCGCTAAACAAAGACAAGACCTGTTTCCTTACCTTCAACCTCAATGGCCACGCGACAGAGACTTTTTCGGTAGCAGTCGGTAATACCGCGCTCCAGCAAGTCTACTGTACGAAACTTCTAGGTTTCCATATTGACGGCGCGTTGACCTGGGTGACGCACATAGACGAGCTGTGCGGGAAGCTGAGCCGCTCGTGTTTCGCGCTCCGGCGGCTCGCGAGCACCGCTGCCCGCAGCGTAGTGCGCTCCTGCTACTTCGCGACCGTCCACAGTAACATCACGTACGGGTTGGAGCTGTGGGGCCGCGCTGCCGATCGTAATAGAGCCTTTGTTATGCAGAAGCGAGCCATTCGTGCCATATGTGGGGTTCAGGCCGATGTCTCATGCGTGGAGCTTTTTAGGGAACTGCAGATACTGCCGTTGCCGTGTGAGCTTATTTACCAAGTAGCCCTTTTCACCCATACTAACATCGATAAGTTTCAACGCAGGGGCGTACACAGTACGTTGGATCTTCGCAGCAATAAAAAGAAAGACCAGCTTGTAACACCGTCACACCGGCTCGTCAAGTCGGAGAGGTCGGTATACATTTTGGGGCCCGCGGTCTACAACCGCGTACCCGCCTCCGTACGGGATGCAGCTTCCACCGCGTGTTTCAGAACCAAGTTAAGATCTTGGCTGCTAGAAACCTTGTTTTATGACATTGACGAGTATTTCAAACTTAAAGATTATTGAATTACTAGTAAGTAATTATGATTTTTTTGTCATGTCATTTTAATATATTGACAATATTGTTTTGGTATTGACATATTTCTATATTGACATATTTTATATTGACAGTATTTTTATATTGACAATATTTTTTATATTGACATGTTTGGATATTGACATCCCTTATTTTGACATGTAATCAGTGTTTTAAAACCCATTTAATGACATCTTTAAAATTTTGAAGTGACTTGTAACATTGGTGTTATCAATAAAGTATTTGTATTTGTATTTGTATTTGTATTATCTATCCAAAAATTATCAAATACATACACTCATATTATGTAGATTCAAAAATCATGTTTTTAATATTATGTAATAGCATATTTTTTTACCTTGCCAAAATGTTCTTGAGGACAATGAACTTTGTGTGTAACAATAAATAAGTAAGTTCATTTATTTTTACGTTTTCCATGAGATTTTTAACATCAACACTGTCACGAGTTACATAATAATTTGGATAAGGTAGCTCTTTATACATAATTGTTTATTTTTATTTTCAGGGTGTGATCTTCTCAATATCCTGTGACCTGCAAAAAGGTATAATTGTCACAACATCTGATGACAGATCCCTTAGAATTTGGGGAACAAATAGCACACTGGGCCATCCTTGTGACACAGTGCAATATTGGAGAGATTCAGATATAGTTTGTATGCACGAATTGTATGGACATTCAGCGAGGGTCATGAGAAGTTGTATAAGTACAGATAAAATTATCTCAGTAGGTGAAGACTCAGCTATATGCTTTTGGAATTTAGATGGGACATTAGCAAAAAAGATTGTTAGCCATCAGAATGGTTGTGTATGGTCAGTAGATGCTGATGACAGGGTTATAGTAACAGGAGGAGGAGATGGAGCTGTCATAGCTCATCCTGTCTCCCTGGCAATGCAATATTGTGAGAAAGAAGCTGCAGAAATCACAATTGAAACTCCAAAGAAAATATACTTCACAGCGAGAAGAAACTTAGTTATCTTAAATGAAGATGAACTTATGTATTACAATGTTGAAGAAAGAACAAAATTAGTTCAAAAGCTTCACCATCGATCTACATACAAACTTATGAGCATATCGTCTTGCAAGCAAATTATAGCTATTGCAGATATGAACGGAAAATTGGATATTTTCACTGAAAACTGTAAAGAGACAGCTTGCCTTGTAAATGTAATTGATACAAGTCTGCCTGTGAACAAAATTTTATCAATGCAATGGGCAGGGAATAGATATTTAGTGTTATGCTTAGATAGTGGTGCTATAGTTGTTTTAGCAGCAAAAGGTTCCAACTCTGAAACATATGCAGAATTTTTACTGCCGAATTGTAAAGAAAGGTGGTTGACAGCCTCTGCTGTAAGCAGCACGAAAGATTTATTCATTCTAGGCGATAGATGTGGCAATGTCCATATTTATGTTAAAGGACAAAAAAATCCCATAAAATCTTTCAACAAAGTACATGGGAGGTATGGCGCCACTTCAATTGCAATCAAAGATTGTGTAGTTATTACCACAGGGAGAGATGGGACCATAAAACACTTTAGTGTAGACAATAATATGGCAAAGTTCATGTACAGTAAAGACCTTGAATTTAAATGGCTCGAAAAGTTTTTGGATAAAGATGAAAACATAGTTTGTGGATTTCATGAGAGGGATTTTGTCGTTTACAACATTAAATCTAACTCAAAGTTACTAGATATGCCTTGTGGCGGCGGACATAGATCATGGGACGCCGTCAGATATTTCGAAAAACTTGATAATACTTACGAAGAATTCATCAAATTGGTTTATTTAAAAAACTCTGAGATAAACATTGTTAAATTCCAATTGAGCAAAATTGTCTCTAAGAATATTGTAAACGGTTCCCACTCAAAGGAAATTAATTGCTTGAAAGTCCACCAAAGTAAAGGAGCATCTGTGATTTTTGTATTTTCTGGTGGAGAGGACACAACTATGAGAGTATCTTCTGTCGATTCAAGTTTTAAATTTGAAGATTTGGCTGTGTTCAAGCAACTATCTAGCATACGGACATTAAAAATATGCATGTTGGCCAATAATAGCTTTTTAATTATGTCGGCTGGAGGCAGAGCTCAATTATGTGTCAAAGTTGTCAAGTTCCTTCAAACAAATGATGAAATTAAATTAAAAACTGAAGAAATCGTAGATTATATGATAAAAGGAACAGACAGAGAAAGGAAAGGCAATCTGAATTGGAGAAATTGTTCTGTTGATTTCGATCCAGAAACAAGAATAATGGATGTTGATTATTTGAGAATACAAGATGATAAGATAAGAATATTTGCCGGTTGCTCTGACGCCACGCTGAGAATTTTCACTCTTCTGACTTACAAAGACAAAGTGTCATTTGATTTAACCGTTGAACTGAAATATCACAAAACATGCATTTTAAAAACTACCTGCATTCATTTTATGAGTAGAGATATTCTTGTAACTTGTTCGACTAAAGGCGAAGTTGCTTTCTGGGATGTGACTGATTTCACTGGAATCTTGGAACCATTTTTCGTAACAAAAACAAATAAATCAGGGATTAACAGTTTCGCCTTTGCAATTCCTTCCAATGACAGATTACTGATAGCAACAGGGGGAGACGATAATGCGATGCACTTGCTTTTACTGTCGGCCGACCAAGCTGAGCTGAACTCCTTACAAGTTCTAGATTCGAAGATTTTTGACAAACATCACAGTTCAGAAATAACTGGTATCTGTTTAGTGGATAATTTTATCTTATCTACGTCAATAGATCAGAGAATAACTCTGTTCGAGTGGAGTGTGATGCATGATGTAATCAGATGCATATTTTTGTCACAAACCTACAGCGATGTAGCTGACATACAAGGGATGGATGTTATCAGTCACTCTAGGTAAGATTGGTCTTTTCCTTATAGATTGTGTATTTGGTACCTACAGTAGGTAGAGAGAGGTCAATATTTTTTATTCCTTTTTCCGTATGCCGATTATTTGCAGTACAATGACATATGATTGAGTCTGTGGATGGAATGCCTTCGAGGCAAGACTGCCCAGTGGTATATTGGTGAGGTTGCATTTTCAGAATCTAAGTAATATTTTGACATAATAATGTTGGAATGACTCATGATTAACATGATTTCGGGACCAAAGCCCACTGTACCAATTCGAAATTATGTACAGCTTTTGTTGTTCTGAGTACCGCCGAAATGGTCTCCAGTAGACATTATCTCTTTTTATCAGGAGAGCATCCTTTGCGTTTGTTACTTCCGAAGAATTCAATAGCGTATGTGAATCCGCCAAGTTGCACCGTGCCTCTGAGCTCCAAAGGCGTAATGCTGTATCATCTCAATTATAATTATTTTTTTCCAGCTCTTCAGTAAGTTTATGCATATTCGGTAAAGGAATGGAAATCATCGAAATACAAACTCAATAATCATCGCGAGATACTTGCTGGACGCTACGTATGAAGACAACCGCATCGTGAAAGGTATGGCAATGGTTAATTTCAGTTAATTGAACATAAAGAACAATTTTATAGGAGACAGTCGCTGGTGGCAGTGACTGGTATACAATTTATAATGGTACTACGACGACGAAACTTTTGTTCCAAGCAATACCGGAGTAGTGTTGTCTGTATCATTACTTGTTACTATAAAAAACTGTTCATAACTTTAGACTACCATATTGTAAAAGGTGGCCGCGCGCGTTTTGTGCTCTGCTTTGACTCCTGGAAAAAGGCCACCGAATGTGGTCGATACTATATTTAGGTTCAAAATAATTAAATATGAGCAACTGTGTCCCGGTTTGAAGGGTACTGCAGCTAGCGTAATTACTGGGCTGTTTGACACTAACCATCGAAAGTCTCAAAGTAATGAGCACCAAAGCAGATGCCCTGGACTTTGTTTTGTTATTCAAAGTTCTGTGTCTCGCTGCAATGGTCATGGACAGGCGTTATCTCTTACCATCAGGAGAGTGTCTCGTTCGTGTCATTACTTTTCAAATAAAAAAAAATGAAGTAAATCAAAAATGTGTTAAGACCACGTCAGTTTCGATAATAAATTTATACAAGTTTTTAGACAATCGTCCTTCATTCTTAATCAAAGTACACAATAGTTATCAATGCCATGGTCATGCCACATCACCTGTTATGTAACTCCGATAGGAGGTGTCATAGAATTATTTGTTATCTCGAATTCTAGAATTGGTGGACCTTATCTCGCCGGTAGCTGTCAATACACTTACCTCAACAGTTTTTAATCTTCTGACTGTAGTCTGAAGTATTTGGAGCAAAGATGTAAAATGGGGAGTTAATAAAAACAACGACATATAAACAGATAGCACTGTATCACACTGTGGTGCAGGATTTTGGTAATGATTGTTGTAATACAAGTTACAAGTCATATTCCAATTCATGTCAAAAATAACATTAAGATAATAATAATAATATATATTGTTTTTTTATGTAAAAAGTAATGTGACGAACAAGACGCTCTCCTGATGGTAAGAGATAACGCCTGTCCATGACCATTGCAGCGATACACAGAACTGAGTAATAAAACAAAGACCAGGGCATCATTGCTTTGGCGCTCATTACTTTGAGACTTTCGATGGTTAGTCTCAACAGCCCAGTAATAAATAAATAAAGGTTAGGATAGGCTTTTTATATCTGGTGTGCACAATAAAGAGTTTCTATACATTAAAAATATAACAGAAGTGAGAGTAAGACCATTAATTATATTATTTGTTTCGTTTAGCGAAATGTACTTTGCTTTGGACTGTGCTTTTCCCATCCCTAGAGAAAGGAATGTTCCGAACGTGGTCTTGAATTATTATCCAATGTAAGCTTCTCGTACCTTCCGCCAATACTTTTGCATGGTGGTAGGGTAATAGTACTCCGGCTGGCTAGCTACCACCCTCAAGTGAAAAATCTGCCTCCAAGTACCTAACGGTGTATTCCGGCAGCCTCACTGGAGAGTCAGTTCCATTGATTCCAGGCTAGGTGTGTTTACCATTTTCTACCACACCGTCACAAACACCACACCTATCAACCATAAAAAAACTATTATCACGCTGAATGAACGTCATATCCTTTGCAAAAATAAATAGAGTAGGCAACGCATCGATGATGGAGCTGCAATTGTTCATAGACTGCAACCTCTTATCATCAGGTGACTCGCTTGTCTGACCATCCTATAAAAAAAACTAGATTGATTTGTGTTCAAGTGGATAAGCCTTATTCCCAGTTTCCCATGAGAAATAGCAAGATCGCAGATTCCTGGCCCCTCCCGCAGCCTGATTGCAGATAACGCCGCGTCTCGATCGGCCGCGATTAGATTAGATACGACAGTATATAACATACAGTCGGCGGTTACTGTGTTGATTGTCGCCTTACGTTGAGGTGTTTACTGTGATATTTTATTATTTATTTTACATCTGTTTTCATAACTTTCACAGTAAGTAAAATTTTGTAAAGTTTTCATCAGAGTTGGAGGCTTTTTTTAAGGATTTTTTTATCTCCGATGTTTAGTTTAGTAATACATTAATGAATTGAAACTTCGATGTGCTGTTAATATTGTGCCTATATCTACCTACCTGCTTGCTGAAATAAATTTAGTAAAATATTTTTTTGTAAAAAAACGGACTTCATTCCACTAAGCCTAAATACGGCTAGGTTTCATTGTTTTATTGCGAATTTTAGTTGGTTCATTGGTTCTATTCTAGTGACCGTAAACCTACTGAAAATTACAGGAAAACATAATACGCAATTTGCTTACTTGGATAGACTATTTTTTCTAGTTCTAGTTTCAAAATCAAACTACTCTACTTATTTTGATGCAATTTCAATGTGATCAAAGTATATCCTTTCAAATAAAAGAAGAGTTTTCCAATTAGGTTTATAAGTGACTGAGTTCGAAGGTAACAAACATTAAAAAATGAGTTGAAATGAGAACTTCATCCTTTTTTGAAGTCGGTTAAAAATAGTTTATGGGGACTACAGACAGAAGTGAAATTTTGAAACTCGTGACATTAGCAAGTCGGTGACGCGAACCTATGAACGGCTAAAGAAGTTTTCACTTCAAAAATCAATTGCAATAAGTTATTTTGTAATGGGCATACAAAATAAACATTAAATAATGTGGTAATCAAAGTATTATTATTATTCGTATATATACATCATTATACCTAATATTATTTATTAATAACAGGAAAATAATAATCAAGCGCGAAATCGTGAAACAGAGTTAATTAACTTCTTCGTCAAAATTGTTAAAATTTCCATAAACTGGGAAAAATTGATAATCTCGTCTAGTTAGATATTTTAAAGCCATGTTTGTCAATAGGACGATTTGTCTTGTTGTATGTACAACAAACTTAATTTTATTAAGAAAATTAAAAAAAAACACGAATTCCAAAGAATAAATGATTCTTTTTTCCCAAAATTGTTTTCAGTATCACTCGAGAAGATAAACAAATATCTTAGGGCATTACACACAGCGCCATCTGAAGCCAAACTAAGCAAAACTTGTACTATGGAAGTCAGATAACTGATAGAATACTTCAATACTTTTTTTTTGTAAATACATACAGTACACCCAGACACAGAACAAACATTAGATAACAACACAATGCTTGTCCTGTGTGGGAATCGAACCCACGCCCTACAGCTCTTGAAGCAGACATTTCACCAATGAGCATTGAATACTCTAAATTATTGTAAATAGCCAAAACTAATAAAAAAAAAACTCATTTGACAGCAGGTCACAGTGTTCATAGCAGTTCCTACAGCCATAACTTACGCAATAGTTACTACGAATTCTATTTCCTTCTAAACGTACAAGTACATCTAGTATAGGCAGATGACCTTGGTAACGTACAAAATAAAGATCTTCTAATTGCCTGTAGGCGCTGCCAGACGGCGAGTCCAACAGTATTATAGCTATAGTGTAGGTTTTAGTGTTGAAAATTACTTGTGCCATGTGTTTCTCATTTTTATGGGAATTATTGCCGTTTAGAGTAGGCCTTTTTCGACGTAGAAAGGTAAAGTTGTTTGTTCTAGCGAAATAAATTATAGTTTTATCAAAGCCGAACTTAAATGTAGAAGCCTTTGAGACAAGCCTTATTTTTAATTTTATTAACCTTCGACGCAAAAAGAGGTGTGTTATAGGTTTGACGCGTCTGTCTGTGGTATCCTAAATGGACCGACTTTGATGCAGTTTTTTTGTTTGACAGCTGACTTGATTGAGATGGTTCTTAGCTATAATTTATGAAGGCGTTCAGTCGTTTGTTGATCATCAGCTTATTTTTTGATAAAAGAGTCTTACTAACTTTCACAGATTCGATTGATTTTATCAATATTTATTTATTTATTTATTTTTTTTTTTTAATTTTTTTTTTTTAATTTTTTTATTAGTTTGGTGGACTGTTACTTCGGTGGTATTTCCAAGACATGTTCAATTTCAATTTTCAATTTATTCAATTCGTAATAACAATGAAATTATATACATTATACAATCTGTCAGACTCCGGACAAGGAATTCTGTTTCCCGGAGCTGACCTCTTCCTTATATTTTACAAAACAAAACCTTGTTAACCTTGAGTTGATCATGTAGCATCAAATAGTCTGATTTATACGCAACTCTTCAGACACTTTAGGATGTGTTACGTGTTTGGGCTCATAAGAATAGTCTGAAAGAGAAGGTGTTAGATAGATTATAAATGCGAAGACATACATATTGAGCTAGTGTAACATCTATCCCTAGACCACCGTAGGAATAGAATATCATAGTTACGGTAGAGATTTACTACGATAACACGGCCCGCCCCTCCAAATTACTGTTTTAATGTGTGCAGTCACATCCGTTTGTATGTAGTTGTAATTATTTATTCGTCTTCAGTAGCACCAGATTTGTTTGTCAACTTACCATAACTAGTTGACCGCGGAGGACAAGGCACGTGTCATGTTCATAGAGTACGTCAGTGCAGCGCCATACTAATAATAAAGAGCGATTAATGAACGCCACTAGTCGACACACAAATCCATGAATTTGCCAGCTCGACTAGGTGTTTGACGGCAGCACCAGTAAGCGCACATGCGTGGTGGTGCGTTGTAAATACTTTCAAATGTTTTGAATTGTTCATGTTATCGTAGTAAATGTCTAATTACGTTTACTTTTTAAAGTTTTTATCCTGACCATCCTGGTCACGGCATTCCGAAAAAGTTATCAAATTATTGCAATCAGATATACGGTTTCCATACAAACTTTGCTTAGTTTGGGGCTGGACGCCGCTGTGTGAAATATACTACGATATTAATTTATTATTTATTTGCTTACAAGTGGAGGCTATTTACAAGCGTGTAAAAAAATTGTATCTACACTAATGTGTGTTTTGTAAATAAATAAATATCGTAGGACTTTACTCGAACAAAATGTAAATTTGTTTATGCCATAGATGTTTAAGAACTAAGTAGACCAACTTCAAATCGTCATTGTGAAAGAAAAAACAAATAATATATACAAATATCGTAGGACATTACACACAGCGTCATCTGACCCCAAACTGCTTGTGCTATGGAAGACAGATAATTGATAGAATACTTAAATAGTATTTTTTTTGTAAATACATACTTATAATACATACAGTACACCCAGACACAGAACAAACATTTGTTTATATCACAAAATGCTTGTCCTGGGTGGGAATCGAACCCACGCCCTTCAGCTCTTGGAGCAGACATGCTACCAATGAACCAACAGGGCTGTCATAGTTTGTGTATAGTTCGTTAGTAGGACTCGCTCAACATCAGGTTAGCTGTGGTCAAACACCTAGCCTGTCAAGCGTAAATAAAAGGAACATTGCGCTGGCTAAATCCTAAATTGCAGGTTTTCCTTATAATCACACTAGTTGTACTGGGGTCATAATTTAGTAGGTAGCAGTGATACTAGAGATTTAGTACTGAGCGCTTGGTACCTACGTTCCGAACTAGTGTTTAATAATTTTTTAAAGAAATCTTGTAGGATCGGCAAGTTTGGAGCGTCCAATAGTGAGTGACGTACTTGTTTTTAAATAGACTTTACATTTTAAACCGTTACCTATTAGAATTTACATTTGAATGAGGAGGCTACTTGGGAAATGTTGTTTTCGAATAGTCTTGGTATTTTTATCACATTATAATAATAACTAGCGACCCGCCCCGGCTTCGCACGGGTGCAATGTACAAACTAATGTGGTGCGTATATGAATGTATGATACACTAGTGGCAGCCTCGCGGTTTCATCCGCGTAGTTCCCGTTCCCGTGGGAATACAGGAATAAAAAGTAGCCTATGTCACAATGAGCTACCATCGCTACAAATTTGTAATGGCTTAACGGATTTTGATGCAATTTACAATACAGATAGTTTTGTACTAACGAATAGGTTTCTATTTATCCCAGTAAACGAAAAAAGTGATTCAGTCTTTATGTAGTAAAAAATAATAATTGGCGGTTAACTTTAAGCGTAGTAACTATAGTCTAATCTATGCTCAAGCTACTTATGTTATTTGTTATGTTTCGATAGATGGCGCCAGTAGTAGAGCCGGTGACAGAGCCCGTGTGGCTTGGCGAAGGCCCGCACTGGGACTCCGCCGAGCAGGCGCTCTACTTCGTCAGCATATTCGACAAGAGCGTCCATCGGTATGATCCCGCCACTGGGAAACATACGTTCTCTAAGTTAGGTAAGTGTAGTTGCTTGTTGTCCCCGCTAGATGGCACCACTAACACAAAATAGTTCGTATACCCGTGACCAAATGTATGGAGAAACTGATTCTTTCGCAATGTTAGAATACATATTTATGTAGTTGTGTTCTCGTCTTAATATACCTTGAATACGCTATTAGTGTTGCGACCATTGTTTAAAGCTAACAGCGTACATGCTTAGTAAGTGTATAAGTTAAGTGGTCACTAGTCAGCCCTAATGTCAGAGTGGGTGTCACTCAAAGACCTCAGTCATAGTGAGCTTGTAATTTTTATTTATTTTTTGCTTTGGCGTCGCGTTTTAGCATTTGCCAGTGTCAAGTATTTTCAAGTTTCAAAAGTTAAATAAGTGTCCTCGTAGCTAAAGTTATAGTCAAAGTCCAGTCTAGGTCAAGTATAGTCCGTGTCAGTCAAGTCCAGTCATGCTTTAGTAAAGTAGTGGTGACTTTACTATAAAGCTTCGATGGAGTTTTGAAAGCAACACGAAAAGTCATGTTTCACCACATTATATCAATTTCCCACACTCGCGCTTGTGATTCGGCACTTTATGAATAAAACACCACCATTTTTATGCATAAACACTCGACAAAACACTAGTTTTGGCAAAAAAATACAACGGGGCGACACGACTCTTTCCGCGTTCCCGCCAAAACTCCAAATAAGTAACTTAGATAGAAGCATGAAATACAAACTAATTTCTTAAAATCCTTCACTAAATGTTGTATTTATTTCAGATGGCATGCCCACATTTATAATCCCAATAGAGGGCAAGCCGGGTCGGTTCGTGGTGGGTCTGAACAGGACCGTCCAGGAGATAGAGTGGGACGGGCGGCAGGGCAGCGCTCGCGCGCTTCGGACAGTGGCGGAGGTCGACCGCGAGAACCCTAATAACAGGTTCAATGACGCCAAGGCAGACCCCAGGGGAAGACTTTTCGCGGGTAACATATTGAAGCGAGAATGAAAGAAAATGTTTTTATTCAGTAATACGTGTGTTATGTACACACAAAAACAACAAACAGAGAAACAATAGAATCAGCCTCATACACAATTTTTTTTTAGTTTTTTTTTTTATAAAATAATATTTGATTTATAAAATTTTATTATGGCTTCCGGACCGAATGCAGATAGATAAAAAAAAATTTTGTTTATTGGTTGTGACGGTATGGTCGAAGATGATAAACACACCTAGCTTGGAATGTAACTGGCTCTCAAGTGAAGCTGCCGAAAAACACCGTTAGATGCTTGGCGGCAGATTTTCAACTTGAGGGTGGTAGCTAGCCAGCCGAGTACTAGAAAGTTTTTTTTTTTTTTTTATGGTTGACAGGCTAGTTGTTTTGACCACAGCTCACCTGATGTTAAGTGAAGGTGTGGTCGAAGATGGTAAAGCACACCTAGCCTGGAATGGAACTGGCTCTCAAGTGAGGCTGCCGGAACACACCGTTAGATGCTTGGCGGCAGATTTTCAACTTGAGGGTGGTAGCTAGCCAGCCGAGTACTAGAAAGTACCCTACCACCATGCTATGGTTTCCTCACGATGTTTTCCTTCACCGGCAGCTCAAGCTCATTGTTGGGGTTTGAACCCACGCCCTTCGGCATGCGAACCTACCGCGCTTACCACTGAGCTATAATTGCTACAAAATATCATATAATAAGCGCTAAAAATAACTTAGATGTAGTGTAAGTTATAAATGTCCAACTGTTAAATATAAAAATAAGAATATCATTGAAATATTGACTCGTTACCCTTACCATCAGGTGAGTGGCTTGCTCACGTAAATAGCTGACCCAATCTGAATAAAACATTTATCAATATACTGACGTCAATGTCTAAGAACAACAGCTGAGATAAAATTTTATTTGTAAGTAAAGATTTCATCGCCGAAACGCGATTATTTTATCCCATATCTATCGATTGCCGGCTAGATTTCTTATCGTTGAGTTAAGAAATGAGCGAACAAGTTTTAATGGATCAAAAATAGTTATCACTCGATTTACTACGAATCATTTATGTATCGATGATTAGTACTTCGGTCATAAACTGCTGGTTCATTCTTTCCCTCGTGACATTTGTCTTCAATTAAAGATAGCAGGAGGTCGTCTAGGTGGGTACCACCGCAGCACCAGTTATTCTGCCGCTAAGCAGGAGTGTGTAAACATTACTGTGTTCCGGTTTGAAGGGTACTGCAGTGACATTATAGGGCTGTTGAGACTAACCATCCAAAGTCTCAAAGTAATGAACGCCAAAGCAGCGATGCCCTGGACTTTGTCTTGTTACTCAAAGTTCTGTATATCGCTGCAATGGTCATGGGCAGGCGTTATCTCTTACCATCAGGAGAGAGTCTCGTTAGTTTCAACACTTTTTACATTATTAAAAAAAAATCCTGCTAGAATGATTCAGTCGTACTGTATTTCTTATTCGAGATAATTTTATGAACTTGTCATGTCTCCTAAGGATTATTTGACAGTTGTTGACAACCCTGTTGATTCATTGGTAGTATGTCTGCTTTAAGAGCTGAAGGGCGTGGGTGCGATACCCACCCAGGACAAGCATTTTGTGGTATAAACAAATGTTCGTCTGTGTCTGGGTGTACTGTATCTATACTATTATAAAGAGGAAAGATTTGATTGTTTGTTTGTATTGAATCGGCTCCGAAACTACTGGACCGATTTCAAAAATTCTTTCACCGTTGGAAAGCTTCACTGTCCCCGGGTGACATAGGCTGCTTTTTATCCCTGTATACCCACGGGATGGAAGAGACTCTCCCAAGAAATGACGCCTGTCCATGAACATTTAAGTAGTACTCAGCGCAAAAAAACAAAATCTAGAGCATCACTAATTTAGAGTTAATTACATCGAATAGTCGATGTTGAGTGGTCATTACTTCAGGGGCTGGCTAATAAAGCATGTTTTTAAAGGTACGATGGGCCACGAATACGAGCCAGGCAAGTTTGACCTAAAGAAAGGCTCCCTATACCGCATCGACGCGGACGGATCGACGCACAAGCTGGCTTCGAACATAGACATCTCCAACGGCCTCTGCTGGGACGTGGCGGAGGGCGCCTTCTACTTCGCAGACTCGTTCGAGTACACCGTGCGGCGATACGACTACGATGTCGAAACCGGCGACATCTGTGAGTACAATCCACTTTTGAGTTCTGAGTGCAAGCGTTTATTTGTTCTATTTGTCATGGAAGTTAGTTTTTAAGAAACGTTTTTGATGCAACAATTATATTTCTGATTGTATAATTTGCAGCAAACCCGCGAACGGTATTCACGTACGCAGACCACGGCTTGTCTGGCATCGTGGACGGCATGACCATCGACACTGACGGCAACCTCTGGATTGCCAACTTTGACGGCAGCCAGGTGAGATACCATTCATTCAAGAAATATATACATGGAACGGTAGTACTATAAGAAGTGTATTAGTTGCAACAATTATTTTTCCCAATTGTAAAAGTTTTATTTAGGATAGGCTTGCGTTTGACCGCCATCCCGCCTGATGTTAAGCGAAGTTGCGGTCTACGGTGGAGCACGCTCGCCTAGAAGAAACCGTATCACTCACGACTTGAAGGAACCCAGACTGTATTCATCGGGGACCACCCACTCGGACAGCAGATTCCAATGTCCAGCTGTACGTATGAAGGTGGATTCAAACCGCTTAGTTCGAGCTTTTGGACCATCAACCATAAAGTATTCATCATTTTCTGCTGTCCTGTTAGTTCATTCGCTTGTAGCTCTACTGCAATCTACCACCATGTAGAACTCGGTGCTTACTGTTGAAAGAAAGAATGAAAGAAAGAAAATAATTTTTATTTTGTAACACCACAGAACATACAAAAACAACAGACAGAGACAAATAGGTGCTCACCTCAGCATAATACTGGTCATACTAAGTGGTATGACCAGTAACGTAGTTAAAACTTCTTGATTTGTACTCTACAGTGCTATTATTCTGTATTGTTATTCAAAAGTAAAGTTGTGCGTTTCCAGCTGTTGAAGATAGACCCTCGCGCCGGGAAGCTCCTCCAGAAGGTCCCCACCCCCGCGCTGCAGACCACGTCGGCGACGTTCGGCGGCGCCGCGCTCGACGAGCTGTACGTCACGTCCGCCGCCATGAACCGCGGGGAGGAGCAGAAGCCGCCGTGCGGCGCCACCTTCCGCGTCACCGGCCTCGGAGTCAGGGGCTGGGACAATGTCAGCGTGCGCCTTCAGTAATAAACGTGTGTGACACCACTCCTTGTTTTGTTTCTTCTTCCTTCCTCCGAATCAGCCCTGTTCGTGTGCTGTATACCACTGCTGGGCGTGGGCCTCCTCTCATTGTAAGCTGGCCAAGTGCAGGTTGGCAGACTTTACATATATTTGAAATCTTTTTTAACTGACAATTTTATTTGTATATTACGCGATAATTCCGCCAATTATTATTTATTTATGAATCTATTTTGAAGATTCTCTTTTTGTTTGGTAGATCATACTTCAGAGTTGGTAAGTGCTTGCTGAGTGTGGTCCCAGTGCGGACCTTCCCCTAAAACTAGGGGTTCTGTTACCGCGCACACTTTATATGACATCTCTATCGATGGACACTAACTGCCAAATTAAAAAAAAAACATGTTTTTAATAAAATGACGTCAATAGAAATAAAATACTGAATTCTCTATATAAATAATAAGAAACTTTTTGATGATAGTCATAATGCTGTTACATTGGTAAACCGGTTCACGACGAAATACACTCCCTTAGAAACTAATTCACTTGCAACTTAATACGTAAGTACCTACTGTAAACTAATTATTTAACAACAATCTAATGATTGACTTATAATATATAATTTAATTTATTTTTATTTTATAATCTAAATATCCGATTTCAATTTAATGTAACATTATAATTGTGACATGTAACTAAGGAGTTATCAATAAAGTATAATACCTACCTACGTAGAATCACCAAATATAACTTGATTATTTAACTGGTCAACCGAAATATAATTTTACTATCAATGTGCGCTTGCTTGAATCCCACGACCGAGTGGCATAAGATTACTTATGTATGGGGTATTTATTTTAAATAAATTAAAGATTATTTTATCAACGCCCTTTAAGAATGTTTTAGACTGACGGCGAATTGACAAAGTTTTCAGCACATTGCCCCACGCCTCTAACACTCATACTGTTAAATTTCGTTCATGCGTGTGTAGTGTATAATATAAATCCTATCATCTGTATCACGGAAAGAGCAATATTACATTTATTTACTTGTGTCTTCACCCGAAGAATTCTTATTGTCCTCTATGACGACCTAAAAATACCAGAGGATCAATCCGATAGAGTTACTCTTTGCGTTTACTATCAAGCGGTCGGCTCAGCTCTTTCCAACCGCCGACTTACCCTTCTCGGGACTAGACCTCGCTGTGTATCTTAATTTCTTTAACATCATTGAACTTTATCATGATTTTATAGAGAGCAATACGAAATATTGTTTTAATATATGTACCTATACATACATAGATAGATTGCGAATATAAAACTCAACCGGACTTTATTAAAGCCCGTAAAACACAGCTCTTAATGATCAGGTATTTGTTTAATTTTTAAAAAACGTCAGTATTTACGCTAAGTCATCGTTGTTTGCATTTTTAATCGCATCGAAATGCTCACCTACTGTTTTATTTTTATATCTGTTTATATTATTTTAGTAACTTCTTCGATCTTTCATAGCTTACGATGTATCGGTTATTGGCTATGTTATGTATTAATTTGTAGGAAAAAGTAAGTACAGAAATATTAATTTATTTTATTTATTTAGACACTGTCCTGTCTAATCAAATAATTATAAATTAACAATAGTGTAACTATGTCACAATGTTACCTAACATTGCACAATGAACTAAATAGACACAAACAAACAAATCTTACAAATTCATGTAAGATTTGTGATAATTTAAAGTAAATAAAAATCATTTTTAATTTACATATTTTTATTTTAAATAGGCACTTATATAACAAAACAATAATAAGTAACAAAATAAATAGATAACATGAGACGCTTTGCAACACAAATCAAATCGATATTTAAAAAGAAGAAAGGTTGTAAAGAACAAAATATAAATTTTGCAGAAGAAAAAAGTGAACCAAAAAATATTTTCTAAAATGATTTATAATACTTCTTTTTTGGATTTTAAAGCTTCAAGTATACATATCGATAGCGCGTAAAATTCTGAACGAAACTGCATTATTAAGTCATTTTCTCCAAAAGTAACTTTTACGATATTTCTTTCCCTAAATATCGAAATGTTTTGTTGTCTTTTTGTGATTTTATTGCTCGGTATACACTTCACTAGAAAATAAACATAAGCACTAATAGCGCTTCGAAATTATCACAAAAACAATGTCTTTTATAACCCTTATTCCTGAAATTGTAGGAGTGTGGCATCACCATAGATTAAAAATTTTAAAAACAAGGGGGGTTTTAAATCGTTTTTGTGTTCATAAAATTATGTAGATGACGCCACTCACTGAAGGAAAGAACTGAAGTGGTTTAATTGCACCTTTAGTAATCGTATAATTGAAATCCCCAAACTTGATAGTTAATTCGCCCTATGATACCAATCAAGATAATAAATCATAGGTGCAGCTAGATTTTAAAGCTTAAAGTTAACGTTGGGGTGTCCTTTGACCCCAAGTCCGGTGACCATATAGGTGGCGCCACTCGGCGGTAGCTGTTCCTCTCCTCCGATAGTCATACTCGCAGTGGTCACGAACAGCACGTCGTAGTTGGGCCCACCGAACGTCACCGAAGTCACTTGTTTAGCCGGAATGGGTATCTTTTCTAGAAGTTTCCCTGTTCGTGGATCGACTTTGATGACGCACGAGCTGTCAAAAACGGCTATCCAGAGATTGCCGTCGGTGTCGATGGTGGTACCGTCAGGGAAACCTTGCAGGTTATTCTTGCGAAGGTCGAAGATGTAGGTTGGGTTGGCTGGAAAAGACAAAATTGATAAAATAAATACCAAGAGAACCTGCTTGCACAAGAGATGTAGGGCGTGGGTTCGTTACCCACTCAGGACAAACATTTGTGTGACTAGCGTAAATAATTTAAAAAAAAAGATTTTTAAGTGTTTGTGCTTTACCGTCTTCGACCCCACAGTCACTTAACATCAGGTAAGCTGTAGCAAAACACTTAGCTCGTCAATTATAAAAAAATATATATTTTACCTAAGTCTAGAAAAAAAACCAAATGGTCAACTCCAGTATCGGTCGCCAGGTTACCCAGCGAGCTGGCAGCACTACCGTGTTCATAACTTCATATATTTTTTATTTTTCCATGATAAAATATGCAACACCGCACACTCACAGATATCCCCAGTCTCCACGTCGTAGTCGTATCTCCGCACTTTACCCTCCGGTGAGTCGGTGTAGTAAAGTGCCTTCTCCCGCAAGTCCCACGCCAGCCCGTTGGAGATGCCGATCTTGTCCGCAACGCGTTCTATCTTCCCTCCACGAGAGGAGTCTATGCGATAAAGAGATCCTTTCTCTTCTCGGAACACGCCTGGGGGGTCTTCGAAACCCATTGTACCTACACACAAAAAATGTGGTAAAGAGAAACAAAGTTCTACTTAGTGATGCAGAGTTCCATGCTAAATTAACTACCCAACTAAAAAAATTTGTCATAAGAGCTATGCTTTATAAGAACAGGGAATTATAAAAGGTTTATATGGGTACTAGCTAAGACGGTACCTACATCTTATATTTGAGGCCAAGTACCTACTCTAAAGTTTTTTCTTTTGGGACGAAATACCATTTTATTCAAAAACTTTTTCTAAACTAGCAAATATCGCGACAAGATATAAATAAGTACACTAGGATTACTACATCGCGTGCTTCAAAAGCCAGCTAAGATCTTGGCTACAAGAGTCCTTCTTTTATGACTTTGACGATTATTGAATTATTAAGTAATAATTAGTAAGTAATTATTTTTTTTGACCTAACACTCCTCTTTGTTTCTTTACTCATTTATTAATTTGTACCTAATGTTATTTTGTAGTGTGTAAGTAAGTTTAAAAGTAAATTTTAAAAAATTACGAAATAAAATAAATACGGAAAAAACAGATTCCATACCTAAATGAGCACTTTTTTCAAGTCCCATTTTTCAATAAAATTGTTTACGTATTTGACTAATAATTCTTTGCTGACCAAGAATGTACCTAAACCCAAGCTTATAGTCTAGTGAGAATAGTGTCGACTGACCCGCAAACAGCCTGCCCCTGGGGTCAGCCTTGCCGTCATTGATCCTGTTGCTCGGCTCATGCTGGTCCACCTCCCCCAACTCTCGCAGTACGCGTGGCGTGCTACCATCCTTGCCGTCCCACTCCACCACGACGAACTTGAGTTCCATCCCCACCACGAACTGGTTCGGGTGGCCTTCCACCGGGACTATAAAGCCTGGACGACCATCTGAAAAAATATTTTCCAAAATATCTTTTTTATGTTTTTTTTTTTTTTTTTAATGATAAAATTAATATGAAAAGGTTTAAATTTGTTTTATGACTTTTACGGTTATTATTTTAAAATAAGGAATTATTAAATTGCTTAAACGTAATTATATTTTTATTGACATTTAATTAGACTGACATATTTTATATTGACATTTCGTTTTATTGACATGTGTTATGATTTTGACATCTTCAATGTTATTTTTAGTAACAGAAATAGAAGATCGTTCTGAACTGCATCCCTACACATGTAGGTATAACTAACAGTAAAGCAGTAAGTACTGGATAGAATCTAAATTAGGGAACTTAGAATACTAACTTGACAGTGGCAGAATGCACAATGTGCCATATGCCATAAATCAAGAAGAATAGTTGGTCTCTTACCCAGTGTAGCCTTGGTATGATCTCCGGAGGCGGGCACGTACTTGTGTATTGTCTTCTCCTGTATGCTGACAAAGAACAGGGCTTGCTGGCGGGTGTCCCAGTGCGGGCCTTCGCCGAGCACCAGCGGATCGGTGATCTTCTGCACTTTGTACGACATCTTCCAGGAATTTACCTTTAACGAATAAGTATGTCAACCAGAACTCCGTATATCTATTGGGTATGCACTATTAACGATGCACGGATTCCGGGGTTCACAAGAATTAAGGTGAGGTAATTAATAAATAGTCGTACTTATCTCTATACTAGCGGACGCCACGCGGTTTCACCCGCGTAGTTCCCGTTCCCGTGAGAATACAGGGATAAAAAGTCTATATAACCTATGTCACCCGAGGATAGTGTAGCTTCCCAACGGTGAAAGAATTTTCGAAATCGGTCCAGTAGTTTCGGAGCCTATTCAATACAAACAAACAATCAAATCTTTCCGTTTTATAATACGTGTGCGGCGAGAATTCGCGAGGTTCGGCAGCGTAGTTTGGAGTTTGGAGGCCGCTGGCTTCCAATCTAGAGGTCTTGGGTTCGAAGCCTACGACATGTCGTTTTTAATTTATGTGCGTGATGACTTCAAACTGAGAAAGGAAAATATCGTAAGAAAACTGTAATTAACTTATTTTGACACCTTTGCACCGGGTAACGAAACTGTGTGTATGTTATTACGTACCTACCTACTGATTAAAATAATTAAGCACTTGCTCGATTAAGAATGCTACCTACCTCTACCGATAACAGCGGCCAAATAAACATTAAAATTATCTGAAAATAAACTTTTCAAAGATGTAGCATTGTAGTAGGCCAGTGTTACAAAAAAGGTACCTAGCTAATTAGAATGTTGTTCAAGCTTAATCGATAAATTCTTAAAATTCGTTCGACTGTGAAATGTATTTCTGTAGTAGGCTTCTATTTCATTATAGACATAGACAAATCTAATACAGCTAACTACTTTTTATCTTGTGGTTACTTACAAAATTACAATAAACATTTTAATAGATGACAGGTTAGGTGTTTGACCACAACTCGCTTGATGTTAGGTGACAGTGCAGTCAAAGATGGTAAACTCAACTAGCTTGGAATGAAAAACGGTTTTCAAATGAGGCTGACTGAGCCTACCGTTACTACCGTTAGGTCATTGGCGGCAGATTTGAACTTGAGGATGGTAGAGTCAAGTACCTATTAGAAAGTACCTTACCACCTATGGTTATATACATGTATAAATCACTATGTTTTTCTGCCCAACAGTTCAAGCTCATAGCCAACATGCCATGCCTTAAATATCAGTACTCTGTAATATTTAAAAAGGGTTTTTGGCGGGAACGCGGGAAGAGTCGTGTCGCTCCGTTGTATTTTTTTCCAAAACTAGTGTTTTGTCGAGTGTTTATGCATAAAAATGGTGGTGTTTTATTCATAAAGTGCCGAATTACAAGCGCGAGTGTGGGAAAATGATATAATGTGGTGAAACATGAGTTTTCGTGTTGCTTCCAAAACTCCATCGAAGCTTTGTAGTAAAGTTGCCACTACTTTACTAAAGCATGACTGGAATTAACTGACACGAACTGGACTTGACAAAGACGACTTTGACTAAAACTAGCTACGATGGCGCTTATTTAACTTTTGAAACTTGAAAATATATAATTACTTGACACTGGCAAATGCTAAAACGCGACGCCAAAACCAAAGAAAAAAAAAAAAATATTTAAAAAAAAGTTACAAAGCTACGCGAGTACTTACTACTCACTGGATATGACTCGGTAGGTACTAGGTACCTACCTACTTACAAATTAGCATCACGACAGTGAGTGAAAAGTTTATTCAGTATAATTATTACGTACTCATAAGTGAATTATGGGTACATTACAAGCGCACAAAACTTATCTGCACATAAACAAAAACTAACGATAAGATTAATGGGTTAAAACAAAATTTAATACGATAAACACAAATACCTTTTTCGCTGGACGCTACCCGGCGACTGAAGTCTTGTAGTTACTATTGTGTATTTATATAGACATTATGGTTATCAAGAGAAGCTTTATTTATTGTTCTGATGCTTCTAGTACAAGCGACGTATTGATAGGAACAGATAACCGCTTTCAAGGCTACGTTTAGAATAACCAACTTATGTCCGATGTTGATCTATTGACGGAACTACAATTTTCTAAGAGTCTGTTTAAAGAATGCGTATGTGGCTCCCTAGTTCTTTTCCGCTTTGTATAAAACATATCTACTGATACTTAACCTAGTCTTTTCTCAATGAACACTGCTTGAATGGGAAATGCTGCTCTGTAAAACGGTTATTTGTTTAGAAACGCTCGGTAACTTTCCTTCAATATCTAAAACAAATGAACTTGTAGTAAATAAAATAAAATAAACAAACAACATACTGAATAAATAATACCTAATCGATAAGTGTAAACATTTTTTTTGTAACGATAACTTTTATAGTATACTTAACAATGATTCAAATAGAATAAATATGTAAAAAAATTAATAATTTGTTATGTTAGGTTATGTTTGTATGTACCTGTCAACTGATCGCGTCCCCGCGAACGACTGCGCTTCCGCCGGTCATTGACATAAGCAACAACCAAACACCACATAACAATCTACCAATTGGTGGAAGTTATGAAACAAAACAGCTGCTCCACGCGGGTATTAGATCTATGTACTCAGTGACGGATTGACATACTATTTCCAAAGTTGTTTTGTCAGTTCCTAGTATTTTTACAATCGAACAATTTAGTAAAAATTCCACAACAAATAGTTTATAGGTACAAATTCAACATTATGCCGATATGAAATGAAAATCGATAAAAAAGGGAATCGGATAACTAAGAGAATACTATAGAACTTTTTTTTGTCTCAAATAAGTATACTTCTAATCCATACAGAACATTTATGCTCGTCACACAAATTAATGTTTGTGCTTAGAGGGAATCGAACCCACGGCCTACACCTCCTGAAGCAGGTACTACCAAATAAATAAATAAATATCACAGGACATTACACACAGCGCCATCTGACCCCAAACTAAGCAGAGCTTGTGCTATGGAAGACAGATAACTGATAGAATACTTAAATACTTTTTTTTTGTTGTAAATACATACTTATAATACATACAGTACACCCAGACACAGAACAAACATCGATGTTAGTCACACAAATGTTAGTCCTGAGTGGGAATCGAACCCACGCCCTTCAGCTCTCGAAGCTAACAGAACACTCAAATTTCAAGGAAACAGTGCGGACCCGGCGTCGATCCTACATCCTCAGGAATGTGATGCACAGGGACTAAACAAAGTAACATTCGATATTGGAAAACGCTAATTGAAAATCCCATACATACAGGATTAAGCTGCCCACGTGACATATCATGTCCATTTTTTTCTTTTCTATTAGCGTTATCGAATCGAATGTTACTTTATCTAATCCCCAAGAGTCCTAACATATAAAATAAAACACAATTGGAAAATCAGTTGACTTTTAATTGATGAATTTTGAAAAAATAATACACAAATAATGTCTCAAAGACGGCTGCCCCTAACTTTGAGCTCTGTACAACCGTTACATTTGTCCGTATTCACAACACAGTGTTTGTTTTTAATTGTACGGGTAAAATGATATGACGCGAGACAATTTTGTTCTTTGGCAGTAATTAGTATCATTTTTATACTCAATGATTTGACTGCCACTCTAATGGACACACATTACTTGGCACGACACGAACTATCCTATCAAACAAAAATATAATATATACCTACAACGCCCTCTGCGTTTCTGACGAGACAAAAAGTAACTGATGGGTAATACTTAAACAAAACTAACTGCTAAGACAATTATCGCTACATAAAATATAAACTAAACGTAAATTAGTAATCCCTAGTGATTTACAACTAATACTGTAACATCAACAACTTTTAACATACATACACGAAGAGTACACTTACGACATTTTTTTTTTTGTAATTTTTTTCAATCATTTTTGCTATAACAATATTCTGTATAAACAATAAAAGAAATCATATGTTGTTGTTACGACTACAATAGATATACGTATACCTTAAGTATGATGCGGGTGTAAACAATGGATCAAAAATCCATGGGCGGAGTAACGAGTAACAGGGGGGTGTGTACGTAACTTAGGAGGGTTAAGTTTTACACGCGGGCTAAGGAGAATTCACTGTTTTTCAAAGTAATTCTGGCTTTCGCACATCGCTTTAACTTGGCTTGGAAATCGACGCTCGAACCCCGCTGACGTGGAGTTTTAGCGCATTCATCAATTCTAAAATGTTACCATACATAGCACATCGATTTTTATTACCACAAAAAGAATGCAAGATTCTACCGAAACAAAAAAGAATTCGAGAATTCAAGCCCATTCGCGCAAATTAAAAAAAAAATGTTTTTCGTAAAATCCCGCCAGTGATCTCTCTAAAACTCATTGAATAGGAAAGTAAAAACCCCTTTGGCTGAATAGCATAACAAAATTAGTATTTTTGAAATCAAAAAGTCACAATAACATATCTCAGATTTCCTTCGCGTACGTTTACCTTATTTCGTATAATTTTAATTTTCAACTGCGTGATTTTTTCTATTCAAAAATGCTCGAAGGAGTTATCTGGCGTCAGAAAGTTTCTCTGGCGGGAATCGGGATGTTTTAAGTATACGGTATTGATTGATTCTGGCGTTTCTTTGCGGAAGTTCAATATGATATGTTTTAAGAGAATTTCCGCCTAAAAGTCGTTTTGGTTGCAGTTCATCACTAAAAACCCCAAAAACCCAAAAAATATAACTCTTGAGTACTTAACGTACGATTCGTGGACGAGTTTCAGTCCCGATTACACTACGTGAAAAGACAAGACACAACGTTTAGTTTTTAGTCGCATCGGTGTGCGAATGCCATAATAGTCAGTAGTCCGCCCATGTCGGTCTCACATCCTGGTTCATTCACAAAGCTTTCGAGATTATATCCTTATCACAGCCAACGATTTATATAAACATTCCAAAAATATCCTCTTTAAATTCGAGTCACACAATTGTTATTTCTTTTAATTATAGCCCTTAGCACACGGTCGCGTCTTTGTGATAATAGCCGTTGAGAGATGGTAAAAATCGACAATCTGCCATTAGAATTTCGGCACATAATGAACCGAGATTTGTTTTCATTCGCGAATGATTCATTTGCGAACGCGTGTGTGTGCTAAGGACGCAAAAATGTTAAGCGGTTTAATCAACGTCACTGAAAAATCTTAGTGATTATCATTTAAGTCTAGCCTCTGTTACGATATAAATGCTTGTTACTTATGTTATTAAGGAGAGGACTAGACGGCGTGCTTTGCTTGGAATCAAACTTCCTCCATGTAACCTACAGCCGGCGACAATAGAAAAAAAAACAAAAAGGCTCTTATTTCGGTACATGTCGACTTTAAAATATATCCATACAAAAAATATAATACTAGCCAAGCACCCAGGTTACGTCTAATCGTCAGTTTTACAGTGAGATCAAGTCATGGACACTTTTACAGTAAACATGTCATCCATACGTAATACTTTGCAATGTGCTTTAAAAAAGAGATTCAAAACACCGAGAGTGCTTTGTAAGCGTGAGATCCGCGGCTAACACAAACCATTATTATACGCACGCACGATCACGCGCGGGCCGATACTTAACCAACTAACTAAAATTAAGCAGAGGCGCGCCGTGGAGGCGGCAGCGCCCCGTGTTACCTAAACGAAACCCTTAGCTTGAGACGTAAAACTATAATATTACATAGGCTTACAATGTACAGGTCATCTTACATTTAAGGGAATGATTCGCACCTAACGCCTACTAAATGCCGAGCCGTATGATTAATTGAAACCCTGTCCTACCTTATAAAATTTTGCAGCACCAATGAACACGAACGGGTAAAATTTCGAATATCAAGTTTTTATTTTTAATGAAAATCAGTCGGTTTGATCACAGATGGTGCGCAATTGACTGTCGGGATTTAATTTTGATCGAAATGTTATCATGTATGCACTGAACCTTTAATTTTCCCTTCGTCCGGTCCTTCGCGTTCAACCTTATTCAGTATATTATTAAGTACAAATGACAACGTAAAATTTAAATTTTTTACATAAGAATTGTCGCCTACATATATGTGTATACGTCTAGTTGTAAATAAATAACAACGCGCCATGTTGTGTGCGGTCGACGCATTAAATGCACAAATGAAAGGTCGAGTGGTCCCGAAACCAATAACATTGCACTTCCTTAGAGGACTCGAGAAATTACTAAAAACAGCTCGTTAAAAACAACTACATAACCTTTGAAAATCTTACGTACAAAATATCTAGAGCCGGTCGCACACATGCGCACAAAATACTCAACTCAACCAAGCGTAAAATATGTCACTTAAATGTTTTTTGCCACTTTACAGAAATGCATTATATCCACGTCTGGCACTTTGCATTAATTGACAGGTCTGGCTTAAGTTATGCATTTGTAAAAGCGTTAACATTTGCACTTTTAAAGGTACATATATTACGAATAAGTTTAAATTTGTATATCTGCATAAAAAACTAAATCTTATTAGAATTGAGTTAACTAATTTCCAGATCGATATATTTTAATGTGAATTTGTTCCAATGCGAGTGACCGGAGTAAATAGAGTGTGTATTTAAATAATGGACGTTTTCCGTTCTTATGATTGTAACGGACCTACACACAACATGGCTTCAAAAAATACTCCGTAACAATTGACATCACATTTGAATTATAACTGAGAATAATTAACAAATCACTAATCAATATAAACCTAGCTTCATCATTTCCTGGAATTCATACTACGTATTAAAACTAATATAAATTGTATACAGTTTAGTATGTGTGAATGTGACGCGTTCTACGCGAGTAAATGTGCGTCCAGCTTAAACGAAAATTGTATTTAAAAAAAAATGAAATTGTGCTGGAAGTTACGAGATATAGCTGTTATTTATATGATGTGTAGTGCAATGGAAAACTTGACGATCATTGGCAATTATACATATATCGCATCAGTTCAAACATGTCAGAAACTATTAGGAGAAACTGTAAAACAAATCTATTGTGACACAGAATTTGCTCTAGTTAGATGTTACGGTCGATTTAAGTAAATAATAAATAACAAAATAAATAAATATCGTAGGACTATATACACAGCGCCATCTGGCCCCAAACTAAGCAGAGCTTGTGTGATGGAAGTCAGATAACTGATAGAATACATAAATATGTACTTTTAAATACATACAGAACACCCAGACACAGAACAAACATTTGTTTATTCACAAAATGTTTGCCCTGAGTGGGAATCGAACCCACGCCCTACAGCTCTCAAGGCAGATATACTACCAATGAGCCAACGGGGCTGTCGAAATACACTGAAACTCTTAACAGAGGCTTTCGAAAATCACTACATGCTTTTTCGTCAAACACAAATGTGATGTCAAGTTAATTGGGAACAGTATCTAAATGTGCCTGGCTCACAAACGAGCAGTACCACCGTTGTGACACCCTTCCATCAAAGATAAGAGGGCCTGGATAGTATCGCGACATGGTCTGAGATTTGCCTCTTTGCACAAGACAATGTTTAATTTACTACAAAATAAAAATGGAATGGAATACGTATATGTGACGTCATATTGTGCTATTAGTGTAATTCTTGTCTATCATAAATTTAAAATAATTCTAATTTATTTATGAACACATTTGTTTCGATGATCTGCTTTTTTAATTTATGCGTCATCTACCCTATTATACGACCTTTATAGAACATTAAAGCATTGGCGAATCTCGGACTATATCTTTTGTACATCTAAAATAATACTCCAATACGAATACTTTTCGAGCGTGATGCAATGTACATTGAAAAATCAAGTGTTTTACGTGAAAACTTAATTTTTCACAGCATGAATTTGTCATGCAAATTCAAATTGGCTTTTTTATTTCAAAACTATTCAGAGATATGTGTATAATTTTTGAGAGGAATTTAAATACTACTCCGAAGTATGGAATGTAATTAAACTAAACCTTGCACAATAGAATAGAAAGAGCAAATACTTTTCAGTTATTTTTAGATGCGTTCATATTTGAAGTTTAGATGCGTTAATATTTGAAGTTTAAATGCGTTAATATTTGACGTTTAGATGCGTTAATATTTGAAGTTTAGATGCGTCAATATTTGAAGTTAAATCTTTTGTGATAAAACTTATTTATTGAGCCACAATAAAACAAAGTGACTGATAAGTACAAATATAAAGGTTGATATTAATTAAATAATGGTATTCATTATGTTAAAACCAACCAATTCAAATTTCGTGTAAACTGATATATATACCTATATATTTATCATAATTCTATGATGTGAATTTAAATACCTTTTTAGGTTTTCAAATATAAAAAGTTAATTGTGATACACACTAAATATAAATATGGTATAATATTGTATGTTTTGTTTTAATTTTGTGCAAATTCTATATTTCTATATTGAAACGGCAAGAATTTACGTTTTAGAGGTAAGCTCTTTTAAATTTTTGTTATATTTGTAACAATGTTCATTGAATGTTCATCAAGTAAAATGAACATATATAAATAGGTTTTAAACAGACCAAAGACAGATCTACATACGTGTGACAGTTAAGAGTTAACTTTCACTCAACACAAAAGTGCAAACAAAGAGATGAGATTCTAAGGGCCTTAATTGTAAATGTAGCTTTAAGTATATGCTTCAAGTACATCAGCTAGAAGTGAACAGAGAATTTTAAGAGTTGATTTACTAAAGTAAATCAGCAACGTTTATAATTAAGGCCCTAATTGTTTAGTTGAAATATGCTAAAACTTTTGGGCTGATTTATTAGAGTAATTGACTGAGACAGGCGCTAGAAATATCTATTGTCTCATAATCAGCTCAGATGTGTATAATCATTTTAATATCCAAGATATTTTTCTGTCCTTCGTAAATTCAAATAGTATGATCATAGACTTACTATGTTTTTAATATTGGCTCATTGACACTGAAATTTCACTGCATTACTAAAGAACACACACTCTAAAGGAAAAAATACAAGCATGTGGAAATGTATGCCATAACAAAAAAACAATATTAGTAAATCACATGATCATACGTAAAAACATTTTAGAACCATATCGCTGTTAAGGTTCAAACCAGCATGAATTAATTACTCGAAACCATTTCATACCGTGAAGTTGAATTCTAAATTTCATTATTTCAAAGATGTCACTAGAAATTAGACTGTAATGAGGACAAAAGCTGATATTTTCAAATTGCATTTTACGATAAAGAAAACAATAATACTTTAAAACACATAAATTATCATTATTATAACTTGATCGTGCCAGAAAAGTTAATAAACATGTTACAAATTTATCAGATATTATACCAAGTACTAAGTTTTCGTCTCATAATTTTATTTCAGACATGTACATGTATATGGCTAGGTATCTTGACCACAGCTCACCTGATGTTAAGTGACGGTGTGGTCGAAGATGGTAAAGCACACCAAGCCTGGAATGGAACTGGCTCTCAAGTGAGGCTGCCGGAACACACCGTTAGATGCTTGGCGGCAGATTTGCAACTTGAGGGTGGTAGCTAGCCAGCCGAGTACTAGAAAGTACCCTACCACCATGAAATTCAAAAAATGTAATAAAATAGAATGAGGTATCTATTTTTGTTCTGCTGTTCTTTCAAAATTAAATGTTTAATTTTATTCCGATTCATTTCAGAAAGGTTGAGATATAATCAGTCTAAAGAGGTGTAGTATACTTTGAATAGAGTTGACATCTGTTCATTTTCACTACATACCAACAGAATTAAAAGAAAACGGTGCCAGCACCACTGTAGTACCCAGATTAACTTCCAAAAGTTCATAGTAGTAGCAGTCCAAACAAAAATTAATGTCAGTACTATTTTACTACTTTCTCTCAATCTGAGACCATCATGTTTTCTCACACATTGAAAAGATAAAGAGATGCATAATCCGTTTTAGTCATGTCAATTTTTGTCCTGATTGGTTTAGTTTGTTGCATCATAGGAGGTCATTGTACTCAAAATTATGATCAACTTGAGGAATGACCTTGACAGCAAAAAAACTGTTCCCATAATCATGTCCAAAGTCAATTAGCTACACTTTTTTCTATGGGACAGTTATTTTTTCAAAGTTGTACCTCCTCCTTTCGGCTTAGTAGTATTTCACGAAACACTAGTTTCAACTTCACGGCATATTTGAAGGGTTTGTGCTGTTGAAAGTTGACACAGAGCTGGTATTCTATAGAGATGCCTGAAGACTCGGGACTGGTACATGTACAAACTGAGTTTAATTTTATATCTGTATATTCAAACAATAATGTATATATGACATATACGTTATTCTTAATGTAGGTAAGGTGACATTTTTAGTAAATTCTGTGTTTATATTGGATACAAAAACATATTGAGATGTACATACAGTAGACTCAAGCGCCGAGTCTTTGGGTCTCTTTACAAGGTTACACGTAACGGTGGTACTAAGCCAAAAGGAGGTCAACTTTTTAATGAAAACGACACTGATTTGCGAAAAAAATCAACTCTTCCAAAGGAAAATGCCAGTCGCCATTGACAAAATGTATGGAACAGCTGATTTTTTTCACGATTTCAGCGTCGTTTCTGTATTAAAATTTGTTAGTAATCATGAGTAAAGTGACGACCCCCCTTTCGGCTTAGTACACTGCAAGTTTATTACCCTATAGAATATCATATCTGCGATTGAAGGCTGTTGTTCACTTATGTTCCGCGTGGTGGTGCAGCGAGGGGGGCGCGGGCGGCATGTGAGGGGGGTAGATCGGCGCGGGCGGGTAGTACGGCGCGTACTCGCCGGTCTCCTCGTAGTTCACGTAACCCATCCCGCCCATCATGCCCATCATGGCTGGAAACAAACATGGCTCCGTTATTAAACGAGAAACTTATGCTGAAGAAGCCGATACAATACACTTTACTTGGTGACTTGGTGATAGATCTCCTTCGCAGGATGTTAGACGACATCCTAGTAGGTACCACCGCAGTACCAGATATTTTACCGCCAAGCAGTAGTGTGTAAACATTACTGTGTTCCAGTTTGAAGTGTACTCCAGCGAAATTGCAGTGCTGTTGGGACTAACCATCTTATGTTTCAAAGTAATAAGCGCCAAAGCAGCGATGCCCTGGACTTTGTTTTGCAACAAAGTTCTGTGTATTGCTGCAATGGTCATGCATAATCTCTTACTAACAGGAGAGAGTATATTCGTCTTACATTAAAAAATTTAAAAAAAACGTAGAAGTAAACATACCAAAGCAATTTCAATAAGTATTACTCACCGGGGTCGTTGGAGTCGATAGAGTAGTACTGCATGGGGTACATGGGCGGCGGGTACGAGATGTAGGGCATGGACATCAGGCCGGCCTCCACCACGCACTCGCCCCCGCCGTCGCCGTACGGCACCGGCCCCGGCCCCGGCCCCGCGCGCACCTCGTGCGAGTTGCGCCTGAACAACAAACCCTCAACGTGAGTCACTTGTCACTGAGTATCTTCCGTTAGAGTTTTACATTTTTGACAAGTTTTCATACATACTGATATAATTGTTTTAATTTTTGTCATAGATTGAACATGGGTTACTTGTTACTTCGTAAGGGGTTTACATTTTTGACAAGTTTTCATACATACTGATATAATTGTTTAATTTTTGTCATAGATTGAACATGGGTTACTTGTTACTTCGTAAGGGGTTTACATTTTTGACAAGTTTTCATACATACTGATATAATTGTTTAATTTTTGTCATGGATGGGAAGGTCTAACCTTAGAGACTGTTACTTATATGCATTCACTTTGGGAGATTAGCAATATTTTAGGAAATCGAACCCACGCTCTTCAACTCCCGAAGCTAAACTTCTAGCAAATGAGCTAACAGTAATAAAACTTTTCAAAAAAAAATAGTATGATCTATCTTGTTTTATTCAAGCAGTTGTGATTTACCGCAAATAAAGATCAAAATAAATGCTAGCTGTGATTTCACTGTAAAATTATGCTCTATTTGTCCATAAATGGCAAAAATCTATTTGTATGGAAATCGAACCACCTTAAGGAATCTTGGCTTACCTGTTGTTAGGTCCCTTGTTGGCCATATTATTGTTGTTATGACCTTTGTTCTGGTTGTGGTTAGGGTTTTGGTTGCCGTCTTGGTTGCCACGCTTGTTGAATCTTGAATATTTAAAAACAAGCATACATTAAAAAAATACAACATATTCCTTTTGATAATTACCAGTAAAAATGTTATAGTATTTATTTGTAATAAGTAGTTGAGAATATAACTTTTAAGTACCTATTGTAATCGAAAGTTTTCAATAATGGGTACATAAAAAAAAATGAATTCCAAAAACGTACACAAACACTCGGACGGTTGTTTATAACCGATTGCACAAAAGAGGATTTTAAATAAGAAGTTAAATCTTTTAAATTAGTACACTAACAATTATAAAATTGATTGATTAAAAAAAAATTAATTCCAAAAACGTACACAAACACTCGAACGGTTGTTTTTAACCGATTGCACAAAAGAGGATTTTAAATAAGAAGTTAAATCTTTTAAATTAGTACACTAACACTAACAATTATAAAATTGATTGATTTGGGTGTTACTTTTCAAAAGTTCATTTTGAGTGTCCTCACCACTGTTGTAAGTGAAACGACTGAAGCGGAAATAATCTAAATATATACCTTAAACATTTAAAAAACACAATTATGTTTTTTAAAATAATTACAACAAGCAGAGGCCTCGCGGTTTCACACGTTTTAGTTCCCGTTTAAAAGCCAAAGGGCTCAATGATCATGCGAGTAGTACCTGGGGCCGAGTAGCGAGCGTTGCCCGTTGCCCTTGCCCTGTAGCTGCGGCTTGTCGGCCGGCGCGTGCGGCTTGTGTCGCTCCAGCGGCACCGCGCCGCAGCCGCGCTCGTTCAGCGACATCTGTTGCATGTCCTGAGTACGATACGTCCACGTTAATCTCACCTTACAAATTTGTCAGTTTTCATAATAAAACAATGAAGTGTAAAATGAGTTTTGGCGGGAACGCGGAAAGAGTCGTGTCGCCCCGTTGTATTTTTTCCCAAAACTAGTGTTTATGTATAAAAATGGTGATATTTTATTCATAAAGAGCCGAATCACAAGCGCGAGTGTGGGAAAATGATATAATGTGGTGAAACATGACTTTTCGTGTTGCTTCCAAAACTCGCAGTATAGTCCGTGTCAAACTGACACGGACTGTACTTGACCAAGACTATAACTATTGCTACGAGGCAACTTATTCAACTTAAGAAGAAACTTGTAAACATAACATACTTGACACTGGCAAATGCTTAAAATGCGACGCCAAAATTAAAGAAAAAAAAGTGTAAAATAAAGTATTCATTTATTTGGATCATTAACAATATACACATCACAACATAACATAACAAAAACTAGATGATATAACAATTACAGGTGACAACGAAATGTATAAAAATATAAAGTTAACAATTATAAACTATTAAAAATTTTCAAAGTCAAAGTTACATAATTAACAAATATGTCAAGTTTATTTTTAAGTCAAATTAAGTAATATTAAATTAAAATTATAGAATACAAGCGGACGCCTCGCGGTTTCACCCGCGTATTTTCCGTTCCCACGGGAATACAGGGATAAAAATGTCACCCGGGGATAGTGCAGCTTCTCAACGGTGAAAGTATTTGTGAAATCGTTCCAGTAGTTTCGGTTTCAATACAAACAATCAAATCTTTCTTCTTTATAACAGTAGGTATATAAAGATAAAATAAAATAAAAAAACCGCCCAAGTGCGAGTCGGACTCGCGCACGAAGGGTTCCTTACCATTATCTAAACGGCATAAAAATCACGTTTGTTGTATGGGAGCCCCTTTAAATTTTTTTTTTTTTTTAGTATTTGTTGTTATAGCGGCAATAGAAATACATCATCTGTGAAAATTTCAACTGTCTAACTATCACCGTTCTTGAGATACAGCCCGGTGACAGACGGACGGACAGACTCCGTAATAGGGTCCCATTTTTACCCTTTGGCTACGGAGCCCTAAAAACGTAAATAATTTAAGGTGGTAAGGATTTAACAGATGGTTGGGAAGGAAAGTAAACTATTAGGAAAAATGAAGCAAGAATGTGGGCTGTGCGTGCGTGCGCGTGTATGTGTGCGCGTGTGTTTGTATAACCTGAGAGATGTCCCTGGGAGGGTAGGGCCGCGGCGGCGGCGGGCCGTACGCAGCCCACATGCAATCCACGCCCAAGTTGAAGTAATATCGCAGCGTAGGGAGATCTGCACACAAACAAATACAAATCAAAAAAACAATCCTTCCATCATTCCAACACACTATGATGACTTAAGTTTGTCATGCCTAATGACTCTATCAAAAGTCTCAAAGTAATGAGCGCCAAAGCAGTGATGCCCTGGGCTTTGTTTTGTTACTTAAAGCTCTGTGTATCGCTGCGATGGTCATGGACAGGCGTTATCTCTTACCATCAGGATAGCGTCTCGTTCGTCTCATTACTTTTTACAAAAAAAAAAAAGTTCAAGTGGTTCGATTTCCATACAAATAAATTTTTGCCATTTATGGACAAATGGAGCATAATTTTAATTTCATTAAAGCTACTGGCATTTATTTTGGTCATTATTTGCGGCAAATCACAATTGCTTGAATAAAACAGTAGATTACAAAGAAAGAAAGAAAATGATTTTTTATTTTGTAACACAGAACACACAAAAATAACAACAAACAGAGACAAACAGTTACAGAATAGGGGATCACCTCAGCGTAATACTGGTCATACTAAGTTGTGTGACCAGCGCTGGTCTTCAGGTGAGCCTTTGTCGGTCAAACAACAGAAACAACAAATTACCAACACCAAATATAATAAAACGAAATTATTAGCATAATCTACTGTTTTATTCAAGCAATTGTGATTTACCGCAAATAGAGAACCAAAATAAATGCCAGTAGCTGTGACTTCACTGTAAAATTATGCTCAACTTTTTTATGTAAAAAGTAATGAGACGAACAAGACGCTCTCCTGATGGTAAGAGATAACGCCTGCCCATGATCATTGCAGCGATACACAGAACTTTAAGTAACAAAACAAAGTCCAGGGCATCACTGCTTTGGTGCTCATTACTTGGAGACTTTTGATAGAGTTAGTCTCAACAGCCCTGTAATTTCGCTAGCTGCGTACCCTTCAAACCGGAACACAGTAATGCTTACACACTACTGCTTGGCGGCAGAATAACTGGTACTGCGGTGGTACCTACCTAGACGACTTCCTGTTAAGGAGATCTACCACCAAGTTGTCCATAAATGGCAAAAATCTATTTGTATGGAAATCGAACCACCTTAAGTATGGTACGTTGTCTTGGATGAAGCACTAGTCTTATTTCAGTAATGCCCTTTGAATGTGGACACAGAATTGTTTCGAACAAAATCATAAACGTAAAGTTATTTTTCTAACCGTTCATAGGCAAGTCGGATCCGTTAGGCTGGATGCTCTTGAAGACGTGCGGGTTCACGTGTTGCGGCAGGGGCGGCACTGGCGGTGGCAGCGGGGGCGGCATCCACACCACGCCGCCGAGGGCCTTGCCGCCCCCGTAGTACGGCGCGTAGCCCAGCGGACTCATGCCGCCACCAGCGCCCATGTTCATTGCACCCATGTTCACGCCCGGACCTGGGGATATAAATAGATTACAATCAAAACTCGTAACCAGCCAAACACATTGTATAATATTTTTTAAATTTTGGACCATGGAGTAATATTTTCTAAAACTTGTGGTTTTTTTTAATAACACCTCCATGAGCTGATATAATGTGGAGAAACATATTTTTTTCTAAAATTACGCGAAACCCTTTAGTTTAGCTACCACATCTTTCATAAGACTTAAGACTCGATCGTGACTTAGACTATGTTTATGCGTATTTAATCGGATTTTATCGAAACACTTTTCATAATATATAAGTACTTGACGCAGCCAATAAAGAAAAAAGAAAGAAAAATTTCCACTGCATTTGACTGTCATCATTACGACCACAAATATGTAAAAAAATGATACTAAGGTATAACTTTGAATCCCACTGTACTCGCCTTATATTTCTATTTTTATATGCCACTAACTTCGAATGGTGAGGGAAAACATGCCATCGAAACTAGCATCTGCGAGTTGATGCCATAATGCTTTCGAAGATTTGTGAAGCGAGCTAACCCGCACTTGATCACCGTGGTGTTACCCTTCTCGCAATGAGAAGAGCTGCCAGCTATGGGACAGCTTCTATAAGCTGGGCTGATCCGGAATCGGCGTGGGCTTTTTTACCGTATTGCGCGATCGCCGTGGTGGCGGGCGTGGAGGCGCGCGCGGCGGGCGACGCCACGCCCGCGTGTCCGCCCGGACCCATGTCGCCGCTGCCTCCACCCTGGAACAATTACGTCAACTTATCTACCTTGCACATTATACACAGATTTTCAAATTCAAAATAATTTATTGTTAGCCTGTGTAGCGTAGGATCTTGAGGATGAGGAGAGAATGAAGAACATGTATCAACATGCTGGGCCCAAGGCTATACGATATATATCTAAAAAAGCAGACTGCTTTTCGCTATCATGCTTAACTCCATCTCATCCACTGGAGCTACTTTGCCAGCGACTCAGAGCCTCGCTCCGGTACTTCAAGGAGCTGGGTTGGCTCGGGTAGACGCTGGTAGGGGGAAATGCACAATACACCCCAAGACCTCAGAATGAGAACTCTAAGAATATCTAAAAAAAGTCATTAATCCAACCAAGAAGTTTCAACTTTTTTATCATCAAACGACTTACAATCTTTGTCCACTGAACTACAATCGCTTCAATGTCCGAGTGAGCCGTCTGGTATGAAACGCCATAGATCACAAACAAAGAACATAATCCCAAAAGACAATCTCATCATTGTAATCAGCCTAAGGTAGTCTACTGCTGGACATACGCCTCTCCTAAGACTTAGATAACCAGAGATATATAACAATAGATAACCAAACCAACAGGATTAAAGTTTTTAAATGAATGAATTGCACTAAAGGTATGCGTATTCCGAATTCTAAAACCTGAATATTAAAGTATTGTACGGACTGTAAGAAAAACTTTATATGTGTGAGAAGACCGAATGTAAAGGCAGATTGAGTGCAATGGAAAAGGAAACTGGTGTACCAACCCCAACTAGTAGGATAAGGGTAAAAGGCTGATGCTGGGTTATATTACCTGATTGAGCTGATTATGATGGTTGTTCTCAGGCGGCGGCGGAGGGCCACCGTTGGGCGCGGAGTGTGCGAGCTCGTGGGGCGGAGCGCCCGCGGCCGGCCGGCAGTCCACCATCACGGGGAGCGTTTCTACTTCAACCTGACACAAACAGAAACATTTCACTACTGGCTATGTACTTTTTACTACAATGTATCACACAGATAAGACAATTTTTATTCGCTTTTTGTAACAAGAAAAATGATCTGACTGATTTGACTGTTGGAACTGGAACGACTATTAAGCGGAAATAAACTAGATTATATACCTTGAACATCCAAAATGATCATAATAATCATTTCAATAGGACAAAAAAAAATTCAAAAGGACGTTATTTTTTTAACAAAATACAAATATAATTTATTTACAGTCAAATCAAAGGGCGCATAGTTTTGCGTTACATGGTTACCAAAACAAATTAAATTTAATATATTTACTTGCAATTGATGCGTAATTTCACTCTCCATCTCTGTATCACGGTCAGAGCAGTTTGTTAATATTAAATTACTTTACTCTCACCAGAACTGACAATACTAGTCGATATCAACTTTCCAAGATTTTGATACGTATTTTTAGTAGGAAGTGAAGCTTATATAGCCCAGTTGATAACTGAATGCCTCATTAGTGTGTAAGTATTGAAAGATATGGACCACATTCTCTCACTTTGTACGACATTTTTATAATACAATTAGGACTGTAGGTTAATTACTAACAGGTTTTATACCAATTTAGGCAAACCACACTGATAAGATGGGTGATATAGCTGCCCTATGCACTGTAGAACATTGTCTGTTTTCTATGTCGTTACCTACATTTTAATGGACTTTGATATTTGCAATAATAGATAGTTAATTAAATGTTTACTGAATAAATACTAATATAAGACTGCCCTGTTAGTTCATTTGGTAAAGTTCTGCATCGAGAGCAGAAGGGTGTATGCTCGATTCCCACTCAGGACCCACATAGATCTATGTCTATTCTGAGTGTTCTGTATGTATAACAAGTTTTTTATTTTAAACTAAGTATTGTCTGCTGTCTGGTTCCCATAGTACAAGCTTTGCTTAGTTTGCGGCTAGATGGCGCTGTACGAAAATATGCTCCAATTTTTTTTATTATTGACTGCTAGGTGTTTGACCACAGCTCATCTGATATTAAGTGATGGTGTGGTCGAAGATGGTAAAGCAAACCTGTGTTTGACCACAGCTTACCTGATAAGTGATGGTGTGGTTAAAGATGGTAAAACACACCTAGCCTGGAAACGAACTAGCTTTCTAGTGAGGCAGCCCGAAACACACTGTTAGTTGCTTGGTGGCAGATTTTCAACTAGCCAGCCGAGTACTAGAAAATACTCTACCACCATATCAATACCAAGATTGTAATAAAACATTAAATAAATAAAAAAATACACCTAATATTAACAGTTATTGTTTGTCACATGTTTGCAGTATTTATATTGTAATAAATAAGTTTCTTCTCACAAACATAATTATACAGACAATGACTATTGTCTGTATAATTATGTTTCACCATTATGGTATAGCATTCTTTTAAAATTACATAACTGTTTATTCATTTTAACATAATATCTTGTGCAAAAAACCTTTTATATCATTCATGGATAATAACCAAATATATTTTTAACCTGTTAGTAACTTTTTACACTTCTACATTTAAAATACCTTGCAACTCTTTATAGCTACTATTAATAATTAATTAACACTCACCATGTCCTGAAATATGCTACAACTAAAACTACTGTGAATGGTACACCTTTTAGCTACGATATGGTATGTAGGCAAATGTATACAAGTTTTATAAGCATCGCCAATTGTGGTAACAAAATAGGTCAGAGGACAAAGGGACACACAATCTTATATTTAGATGTATGAAGCCCTTCATTGAGCTGAACAAGCATTGTTTACTGATATTTGGCTCAAGTAACAAAATATAAGTTTTGAGTCTTTGAATGTATTTACACCTTTAGTAGAAATATTATAGGAGTACGAAAAGGATTAATAAAAGTCATTAAAGAAAAATCAAAAAGTACACACCACAACATCTTACAGCATCCTTGGTACAATCTCACAATTAATATAATTTTATTTTATCAACTGTTAACAAGAGCGAAAAAAATTTTGCAAGATTATGAAAAAATTGATAAATAAAATGCTATAAAAGGATGTGGGATGCCCCCTAACCTTATCTTTATTCATAAACAAAGAACCTCAATTTGAAATGCTTATAAAACAACCAAAACCATTTCTACTCCTAGCTACAAAACTAACAGGCATCGGCTCAAAGTTCACAAAGTCCAAGTGCTGGTAGGATGTCAGGTCAATGTTATCCTTGTCATCTGCTTGGTCCTCGTTCATGTCATTCCAAGATATCTTAGGAGACAGCTTTGGAGGACTTTTTTCAGGAGTTTTCTCTTCAGTTTTGGTCTTGCGCTTGTTTAATCCTTGCTTTCTGGTGATACTGCCTGCTAGAGTGCACCAAGTGTATAAGAGAGTGAACATTGTTTGACAGATTTAGAAGAACAAGTGCAATGAGTGAAGAAATAAAGAGAAAATGTAATTCAAATTTGTGTCTACTCTCTTGGCTATTTCCTATAACTATATCACGCCTGTGTTGAGTGGTAATTATCTTTTACTAGTGAGGGATAATCATATTAAATTTATCTCATAGAAAGAAATATACAGTATAGGACGGTAAATTCATAAGTGCCACTCAAACTTGACAAAAAAAACGAAGTGCACCTATTTGCTGCAACATTTGACTGAGAGTCAGGATCTGAGAGTGAGCACGGGAGTATCTGTATGGAGGCGCCCAAGGCCTCGCCTCATTCACGGACAGGGGCTCCAGCTGCTCATAGTTGACAATCCGCTTCTCTCCAAGCTCCTCAATAAAGACTAAGCATGGCCCACCGTCTGGCCGCATCTCCTGGATATGGCATCGGTATGGCACTGACTGCTCTACTTGGAGCTTCACCAAGCATTTCACACCCACTTGCAAGGTAGTGCCATCTGAATACCTAGCTCCATATCTGAGCTCTGTAACAGCAACAGTAGTTATAGCATTGGTATAAATGTTGCATAATTACAAAGGAATGTTGTAGTACCTCGTCTCAATTCACTCCAAACATCAAACTCAATGTTTCGGTAAATATCAGGATCCAAAGCTTTAGCCACCTTGTAGGGAAATGGAGTGATCCCGTTATCAAGCAAGTCTTTCGCGCTGTTGACATTCAAGCAGTTCATGCAGACATTTTCCAGCTGAATAAGGCTGCGGTTGAATACAAAAATGCTTAGAGACTCTTTCAGTAGACTCGCTCTTTCCAAGTCCTCAGTATGGTGCTTGCATTTTAGTGCAACAGCATTATTATTGTTGTCCTTACTGTCTTCAGTGGTCTCAATGAAAATCTTAGCTCTTTCTTTCTGTTTCTTGCGGCGTTCAACATTTTCTGACATAAAGTATTCAATGTGGTTGGTTGGTGCTTTGTCATGAAGCATTTTGTCAACAGCATAAGACAGATCCTTCAATTCATATACTCCATCATACAATATTTCATACACCAGTGCTATAAAATGTGGTCGATAAAAAGAGTGACTGTTTCAAAAGTATAGTTGATGATAATATGAACATAAATTAATTCATTTTAAAATACAATAAGATGAGAGAAAAGATACAGAACACATTCTTTTGTGAAAATTAATAGCACAATTTGAATATAATAAAATTTACTTACACTGGCAAAAAGAAGATGTATTTATGAAGTCTTTGGTGTAAACTACATCAAAATGCTTCGTGTCGGATGAATAGAACAAATATATAGAGTTCCCGTAACCATTGCATATCTTGGTTTGTGGGCCTTTGTTAGCTTCGAATATGACAAAATCGCGTCTGTAAGGTAGGGAATGCTTTTAAAATTTATTTTATATTATTGTCCAAAAAATAACAAGTATTTGAAAGTAATATACAATACTTATTAATCCTGAGGCAGAAAAACAGGAGGTAAAGGGCGAAACAATTTCTTACCTATACAAGTGGCTCATAGCTGATATCTCAACTAGTCCACCACTTTCAGATGGATTGGACATCTCTTTCAGATAATTCTCAAATGGACAAGTCAACGACTATAACATAACATAAAAATTAAATTATTACGAAATTAATGTTGGGAAGATGTATTTCAAAAAATGATAATAAAATACTACCACTTCGAAAAGGTGTCTTTTTGTAGCCATGAACCGGACGCTTTCCATGCGGACCTTGTGGTAATATCGCTGTGTGTTGTAAACAATTTCAGATACGGCCCGAAAAAGGCAACTCGCGTCCCTAGCAGTATGTTTCCGGAAGAATCCCATTTCATCGAGCCATCTATCAGGCTCCGATGTCCGTTTATGGATTTTCCACGGACCGCGACAACGGATCGGAGATGACATTGCTAACAATCTGCAGGTAGGTAAACAAAAACAAATGACGCCTCTCCCCCTCGGTTCGCATTTCTAGCTTTACGGCTATAATTCGCATCTATTAAATCACTCACTCAAAGCATGGGACCTATTCCTAACTCACAAAATCACAAACCATATCGTAGCTTTAGGGTAAAATGCAAATGGTTGTTTTGCTGTGATTTAAGATTAAACACGTGCAAAACTGAAAATGTTTCTATGGCACTGGACTATAAATCTAACACTTACCAAAATAGTATTTCCCAACTGTTAGCATCGGTGTTGAGCTTTGTGCTGCAATGCGAGATTATTTATTTTATTTCAAGAAGAAAAATTATAAAGAAAATTGCACGTGCCAAACGCAAACCGTCAAAGCCGGCGGGAAGCTAAAATTCACAAAATGGCATTTTCATTTTTTATTATTTTACCAATATGAAAATGGGTCTCTACTGAGCATTATATTTATGATTACCTTATTTCTTTATCACAAGACTGTATCCTTTTGTCCTTTTTGTTGACGTACACTATGCTAAGAATATACAAGTGTAGTGGAACGCAATACAAACACAAAGAACGTTTGTCCATGGATCGAAAAAAGATAATAGACCTTTTCACCATAGACAGCAAGGAGTGCAAATTTTTGTCTACACACGGCATTTTATTCTCCCTTGAGTATTACAACAATAATTCAGCTGCCCCGAGCGCGAGATATGATGAAGTGACGGTATGCGTATGAAACCAATTCAGTCAATGGAATCGAAAAGCCGAAGCTCATGGGGCTGTATGGTATATCTGGCGAAAAGCCTATGTCCCGCAGTGATTTATGAATGATGAAATTTAAGATTTAAGACGAAAATTTCGAAGGAAACAAAATAATTACGCGACGGATATCCGTATATAATTATATATATCTCAAGCACAATGCTCAGTACGTGAACAAATACCTAATAACATGTCTAAAAAAATATTGCGATAACTGAAATATTTAATTTTTTAACTTACTCCTTGATTACGAGAGAACACTAAGTGTTACAAAATAAATACCATCCATGTGGTTTCCATTCATCCATTTACGTACTACGTAAATAATACAAAGATGTATTCATAATTCATAGTGCTTGTTATTGTATAATATGAATAGTGAGACAGTGTCACTAGCAGGAGAAAATAAAAATTTGTTATATTACGCTATCGTTCATACTTACCAAAATAATTTCACACAAATAAATACCTATGCTAGAGCCACAGGTGCCAGGGCAGCGGCGGTCTTAGCTGTTGCGAGGCCACGGGGTGACAGATCATTGTGAGGCCCTTTTTCTTTGTGTCCGTATTAATAAAAAAATAGTTCGAGTGCTCGAGTGGTTGTAACATGCTTGCACTAATAAAATAAAACCGTGCGTTCACATTGGGTTTTATGCGAGATACACGTACGTATGTATGCATATGGTAAAGACTTTTTTTCTACTTGGGTAGTTGAGGACGCGAGGCCCCGGGCGGTTGCCCTGGTTGCCACCCTCCAAGGCTGCCACTGACTAAGGGTCTAGGTGATGCCATTTTATGAACATGTATGTCTTTGCTAATAAAACTTTACGGCCTATCCGGTTACCGGCCACCTTCCTGCAAGTACGATTATTCTTCGGCTTTCACATAATATTAACGAATACGTAGTTTTCCCTTAATAATCTGTGAATGGTTCGAATGTCCTTCATCTTTTTTGTTTTTGGCATCACACATCGTACATTTGGCTGTGTCAAGTATTTAAAATAAATCTCAAGTGTAATGAGCCAAAATCACAGATAAAGTCACACTTTGTAAGTCAAAGTAGAGCCCAATCATGCATTATGAACATAGGTAGTCAAAAGTAAAGCTACAGCGGTCATATAATTTTTCTTGTATGGTCAACAATGCACAGTATGAATCGAGGGTATAGTTATTATACATTACAAAGTTCTTTCTGAGGTAACAAGTTTACATACCTATATACTTACTTCCAACTTTTATGGTTAAATAAGTGTTTGACCACTGCTCATCTGATGTTAAGTGACAGTGTAGTCGAAGATAGTAAAGCACACCTAACCTGGAATGTAACTGGCTCTTAAGTGAGTCTGCCGAACACACTTTTAATTTTATTTGACATACACAAAACTACACTACAAATAAAATATTTAAAAAAAAAGACTACAAAAATAACAATAATAATAAGTAGACAATTGTCGCTGTCATTAGATACTAAGCGACAGATTTTCAACTTGAGGGTGGTAGCTAGCCAGCAGAGTACTAGTAAATACCCTACCCCCACGCTATGTTTTCCTTTTACCGGCAGTCCAAGCTTTTTGACCGGTTGCAAATCAGGTTTCAGGTCCGCGACTAATTACATATTTATATCAATTTGAGAGATTGAGAGTAATGAAGAAATCACACCAACATTGTAAAGATTTTACTACGTATGATTGATTCTTCTCAAAACGATTTAAAGAATTTCTAATAACTTCGACACGGAGAATACTAAATAAAACAGAGACAACTATATTAAGGCTTATTATCTTAGGTTTATGGACATTTAATTATATTGACATAATTATTTTACATGTGACATATTACTTCATTGACATTTTCATATTCATTGTTTTGACATAATTATGTTATGATTTTGATATTTTTAAATATGAATGGCAAAATGACCTGTAACTTTGATGTTATTAATAAATGATTTGTATTTGTACCTACATAATTATGTATGGGTTTTGGCGGGAACGCGGGAAGAGTCGTGTCGCTCCTTTGTATTTTTTTTCCAAAACTAGTGTTTTGTCGAGTGTTTATGCATAAAAATGGTGGTGTTTTATTCATAAAGTGCCGAATTACAAGCGCGAGTGTGGGAAAATGATATAATGTGGTGAAACATGAGTTTTCGTGTTGCTTCCAAAACTTCATCGAAGCTTTGTAGTAAAGTTGCCACTACTTTACTAACGCATGACTGGAATTAACTGACACGAACTGGACTTGACAAAGACGACTTTGACTAAAACTAGCTACGATGGCACTTATTTAACTTTTGAAACTTGAAAATATATAATTACTTGACACTGGCAAATGCTAAAACGCGACGCCAAAACCAAAGAAAAAAAAAAAAAATTATGTATGAAGTTTTTTTATTTAGAAAATTAAAAAAGGCATCTATAATTTAATCACTGAGCATTGCATTCCTTTTATAGCGTAAAAATTACATCACTCGTAAATATTAGTTTGTCACTTGGAAGATATACACTAGTTTATCATAATGCACTGCTAGTCATAGTTACCTACTACTGAATAAAAAAAAATATATCAAAAAAAATTTAAAAAAAGTTTATGCTTCATTTGCGCGAGCAATAGGTACCTAATGGTCCAAATATTCATAAAGGAAGAAATAAAATACGAAAAATACTTTAATCAATCTATATTTATAAAAAAGCACCGTCTGAAAAACGTACAAAAATTCCGATAAAATTGTTTATTGGCATCTATAGAAGGCATATTATAAAAATGGAAAACATGTTCGATTATATTACCGTTGTAAATGTTATAAAAATTACTATTGCTCACAAGACATCATAAACAAAAACTATTGCTTTTTTAAAAATCAGACCAAAGACTTAACCATTAGTGGTTGAGCAAGTAATATTACGTTTACAAACTACTATTTCGATGACATACAATTCTAAGTTATTATTTATCAGAAACGGGTACAAATTATATTATTATTCTTTTTTAATTTAAGGCCAAATCAGACTCTGTAACTACACCCCTAATAAATTATATTGTTAAAATTGTCATCGTTAGCTTCACCGACGCATGATAACTCTTTAAAAGAACACAAGCCTGATTGAAACAAGCTGAAGTTAATAAAATACGGGAGTGCAGCGACTAAAATTCTAAAATATAAATCAGTACTGAATATTAATACTTAACTCACATCGATATAAATTAATAAAATGCTCATAAAATACACTTAAATATACATCGTACCGTTAAAAGTGACATAGAAAATTTCGTTCCTATAAAACTAATGATAAGGGCTGTTCGCGTCCTCGCCTGCTTCAGTGTTGTAGAAACGCTGGCAAACAAACCCATGCTTAACTTATGTCGAGGTTAAAATACGGCGATACTAGCGATATACGGTAGTGGGTGCTGGAAGCTCAGGCCGTCTTTTCCTGCTCGATGACGTCCTTGGTCGGCAGGGGGTTCTTTTCGCAGGTCTCAGTGTGCTTCAACTTGGTCGGGTCGAAGTTCTCGATGCCGTTCAAAAACTTGTTCTTCTCCTTCTCCGCTTCGATGGCTAAATTAAAAAAGTTCATGTTAATATTTAAATGGCTGCAAAAAATAAATTAAAATTAATTTACTTGGTGGTAGATCTCCTTAGCAGGAGGTCGTCTAGGTAGGTACCACCGCATTACCAGTTATTCTGCGGCTAAGCAGTAGTGTATAAACATTACTGTGTTCCGGTTTGAAGGGTACCTACTACAACTAGCGAAATTACAGGGCTGTTGTCTAACCAACGAAAGTTTGAAAGCATTCTTTGGCGCTCATTACACTTTAAACACTAACTACGAACTCCTGCTAAGGAGATCCTACCAGCAATGATTTACAAACATTTACAAAGAACTAGAAAATATACATTGGACCTTGGACCTGATGCAACTGCCTGTTGGATGTAAGTACGTATCATAGTAACCCTTAACTTTCTAATTGAAACTCTATAATTAATAAACTTATTCCATCTCAAGATCTTGTAATTTAGTTTTGCTATGTGCATGGGGTTGGATTAAATTACACGATATTTTAAAAAAGACTTTAATTTTATTTATTAGTAAGTATATTAATACTTACGTTTAATATTATCGGAATGTCTTGATAATTTGAAATTACTTATTCAGAATTATTGGGTTAACGTGTTCAAAATAATCAAGTTAAATCACGTTTAAAATTGAAGCAGGGCAAAGTAAAGCAAGACAAACCTTCGATGGGTGGTAACGTGTTCTTTTCTTCTGTGGTCGCGTGCTTCATCTGCGCTTTATCGAAATGCTCGACGCCTTCCAAGAGGTTTTGGTGCGCCTTCTCTGCCGCTACAACTATAGCAAAGCAAAACCGTGCACGGCATAACATAATGATAAGCATATTTTTTTAAATGTTTTTACATAAACTTAATGTAAAGGCAAAATGAAATTAAACATGCTTTAGTTTAATTTAGTGCTCTGTGCATTTAAAGAAAGCGTGTCAAGATCGTAGACTGACGAAATAACACGATAGGTTAATCCAATCATTAAAACTGAATACAAAAACAATTCGGTGCGAGTTTTTATCGCACGACAACAAAGTTGCCCTAGAAAGTATTATACGAAAACGTACTATATACGTGCAACATATAAATAAAAATATACTTAGTTAAATCGATACTCATGCAAAAATAAATGAATTTAAGGGTGCTGGAAACGGTTGCAAAATATTACGCGTTTCAAACCTTTTGTAAATTAATACGCACCATCTTTGTCGGGAAGTGGGTTCTTTTCCTGAGTTTCTGTATGCTTCAACCGGGTAGCGTCGAATTTTTCAATACCATCGAACAGAGACTTTTGAGTTTTCTCCGTGGCAACATCTGCAAAACATAAATGAAACTCCTTAAAATGAATACGTAATCGTATACACAATTACACACGTCGAAAACGGCTAAACAAACATGCGCATTATTATTTTAGTGCCATCAAATAACAAAGTTAGCCTGCAGTATCCACAACAAGTGCCTTCACACAGACAGCTTCTCTCGCTGCATACTTCTGCTGTTACTTTAAAGCTTAAAGTACAGGACGGAGGAGTTCAAGTGATGTGTGACTGTTATGAGGAAAAATCGAAACAAAGCAGCCACGTCACACAGAGTATCTGCTCCGCTTTTCAGCGAATTTAACTGGAACGTTAGTAATATCGCTTCACCACACAATACCTAGCGCGTTCGGTAGTACATTTTTTTCTATGGTTTCTGTTTTCCTTAGTGAGGATGTTTGAAATTGTTCTACGCCTTCCAGAAGAGCGTTGTGTTGTTTTTCTTGTGCTACATCTGATAACATTTTTAAATCAGACAAGTTTTTAAATTAATTATATCTTTACAGTGGCGGATTCTCAAAGTATAGGCTGTTAAATTTATCCCGCCCTCGCCCATTGTCACTATAGCTTTTTTTTTGCAATTCAGCAATTTAGTTCAAATTCTACAACAGATAGTTTTTGGCTATATTTCCTAAAGTACATGTTCTACAAACAATGTAAGCACATGAAATTAAAATCGTTAAAATTGATTGATTTCAATTTTTAATCTTTTAAACCGTTTAACAAGCTAAAGAAAAATCTATAACCCGACTGCGAATAAAATGGCTTTACCTTAAAGGAAAGAAACTTTTAAAACCAATTTATTATTCCTAATTAAATTGAAACATATAGCTTCAATATATTTTTGTAATCCCCTTTTAATTTCCTTTATTTAGATACCCTACTTGATAGATATGATTTTTTTTAAATTAACGTATCATTATTTCGCGCCAAAAATCCACCATCTTGATTTTTTAAAACCTTTAGAGATTTAGAGGGTTCTAATGACACTTCGAGTTATCTAACAATACCTTAATTGTCAAAATGCATTCGAACGTTTCGAAGATAGAAGGTAATAAAGAAATTTACATACATACAAGATACGCGCGAAAACCATACCCCTTCCTTGGCAGTCGGGTAAAAAGAAGGGCATTTGAACCAAAACATTTTTTTATTTAGTTATATCCAACTAATAATAAATACCAATAGGCATACAAATCATTCAGTTTGCAGCCCCCAACGAATACTCGACAATCACTTGTGAGTGTCATCCACTCATACAAGTGAAGAGAGATCCCTAAATCTGCCGAGTGCCGTCCTAGACTCAACTCAGCCTGCTGATGAATCCGCCACTGCATGTTTACAATAATGAAGAGTGTATGTACCTTCCGCGGAGGGTAGCACAATTTTCTCATTGGTGTCTACGTCGCGAAGGCAGCTGGTGTTGAAACCTTCAAGCTGGCTCTTCAGGTCCACTGCCACCTTCGGCAGGTCCTTCAGGGCAGGGGTGTCGCTGACTGAGCAGGCCATTGTTTAATCTGAAAAAATAATAATATCACAATCAGTAACAATAGCTGATCTAAGGTAAGACATACTTTATAGTATGTCAGCCTTCGTATTTACACAACTCGATAGAAGGATTAAAATAATTCGTTGTTAAGTGAAGCCTAATCCAAAGGACTTAATAGTGTTCATAAATGTACACGTCTATACGCACGGTCGTGTTCACGATACAAGCACACCGATTTTTCCGTTTAAAAAGTCATCCGCACTTTTCTTCACTAAATGCATTCCTTTTAATGCACACAGTAATTAACAACTACGTAATTCATTTGAAACTGACTCATCCAGCGACTGTGGCATCTCTAAGATATGGAATAAGTCAAGCATACTTTGCATGCCACTCGCCTTCAATCTAATCTCTGTTGTCTCGTAATGCGTAGGCAATAGGCTGCCGAACAGACGCCAGACATTATACGAGCAAATGGACCGTAAACACATTAACTAACCACTCCCAATGAAGCATCCGAACAAAGAGCCTTGCAGTTTTGTGGACTGTTGAACTTAGCTTGCACTGTTTGGTTGGTCGTACAACCAATCAAAATACGTATATATAGATATACACTGTACTGAAGGATGTATATGCATTAATAATTATTGTAAACAAATGATAATTTCTACAAAAATAAAGTATCTACGTACTTTGTTTCGATAACTAACTGTCAGGATGATGTCATTAACCCGTTTATCAAACAAAGGCTACACTAAAGTACACGCGATTAATTGTAATTAATATTATAATCACAGATGGATGCAATCTGTGTGTCTTCAAGTCGGTATCTTCTAGGTAAGCGTGCTCTATCATAAACCGCTTCATCATTTAACATCAGGTGATTGCTCGAAACTTCGTACCCGGTGTACTTGAAGTGCCACCTACCGGATCGAATATTAAACTATCCAAGGAGTCAAAGACATTAACAAAACATCATAATCGGTCTACCCGTTTTCGAGTATTTGCGAGACTAATGCGGGGAAATTTATTTTAATATGAATTAGTGATTTTAGGAAGTGTTTCCGTATAGTGATTAAAGAAGAAAATATAATGTGCTCATAAGTTAGTGTGTAATACATGCATGGACCACAAATTCAATGAAGCGTTCAACTCGTAAACTTCATAACAGTTATCTGTGGCGGGAGCTTGAACAGTTTCTTGTGGGAGAATTCTATAATATACATGTGTCTCTCACACAATTTATAACGTAGTTCAATTGTTTGGAAGAATGCTAATTTGGTTGACCTTATCTACTAACTTGCTTGTTTTACTCTTTAAACAAGAAAAATTACACTAAAGGAACACGTTAACGTAAGGATTTTTGTTCCATTCTTTATTTTTTAGTATTATATTCTTCGTGTTATATATACGGGGTAATTTCAAATTAAGCTGTCTACCGCTTGAAATATTTGCTGTAATTCTTTTAAATTCAACATTATTTTCCCTACTAACTACGAATAATTTACTTGGATTTTGAAAATACTGTTTGTGTTCTCGACCGAAGGACTCTGTCTGGTTCATGAACCAGGGTTGGTATGTATAAATACTAATTTATGCTAACTAAATTTATCAAAAGCAACAAAACAAAAATTTAAAGAAAAAAAAAGTTTAATAATTCAGTTCACGAATCAAACGGATACCTACTAGTTAAAAATTAGCGGCCCGAGTAATAAAAGAGTTAATCAATTTTGAGATTGGCAACATCGATTTAGATCAACATAAACAGTGTAGCCAGTTGCCAATAAATAAACAAATTATAACATTAAGTATTTACTTTATGTGATTTTAACTTTTTAACTGTCGACTTTTGATGATTGAATCCGTTCGAGATAAATGATGAAAACCAATGCGTTTAAATAATGATTATGGACTCTGTATACCTGTATCCAAATGCTAATAAATTATAAATAGGTATGATATAATAGACAGTAGAAACTTTTTAAATAGATCATAGACAAGAACAATGTTTTTCAAAACCAACTTCGCCCGCCATTTATTCAATTTCAGCCAGTAGGTACGTGCGCTATCAGAATATTAAACTTATGAGGCATTGTTGTCGAGGTCCTCGATGCATGCGTATGAAATTATAGATAAGTTATAAAGATACATCCTGCCAATCGAAAGGGAAACAGAAACCTTTTGTGTTACGAAGAATATAAAGACATTTTATTACGCTGCAAAATAATTACTGATCTAAATTTGTAAAAATAAAATATGCCTGAAGTTGTACCCAAATAATAGGATTCTTATAAGACGGACAAGTGCTGGCGGCGGATGGAAGCGAAAATTGGGCTGAATGGTGTGTTTTGGGAGAGGCCTATGTCCAGCAGTGGATTTTGACAGGCTGATGATGACGTAAGTAAAATCGGTCAGAGCCCGCGGATTTCTTACAGAAAACAAAAAACTTTGTAGGTATAAGGTATTGATTTATGATTTATTACTTCATATTGTACTTTATCGTTAACCAGAAATGTCAGTGTAATGTTAGTATCAGTAACATTATATCACGTAGGTGGCTTCCCAATTCAAATCAATTTTAGGTAACTTGGCATCTCATTGACACGACTAGGCGTGATCTAGGCACCGAAGATATAGGCTAGATTCGCTAGGATTTATTAAAATAAGGCTCTTCAACATGCTTTTCAAAATTAATAAAAACATCGCTCATTAGCATAATATCAAAGTAAAGCCATAATAGGCATAGAAATTACATCCACTGAGAATGTGAAGTAAACGTGCATAATATTTACATTTTAATACCGTCATGTTATTGAGAATTCTCTTTGTTAACTGTATGTATAGTAGCCCAGGTGGTAATGTTGTAATGCTGTCAGATTATTAGGTATAAGATGTAGTTATTTATACATTTGACATATTTTACTTAGAATCATTACAATGTATGTATTAATAGAACGTCATCTCCGAGAAAGTTATATAGGTTATGGAGTCCAATAAAGTCAAAATGGGATTTTATAGCTCAGTAGTTCAAAATATCAAAATAAAAATAAATAATTATGCCAAAATAATATGCCTTGTAAACCCTATAAAATCCAAAATAACAATAAATTCAAAATAAAATGTCAAATTCACATATCATGTCAAATTCAGATACAATGTCAATGTGGTTAATTGACACACCAACAATGAGATTGAGGTGCCGATAAAAAAAACCATCGCAAGGAAACCATAGCATGCTGGTAGGGTATTTTCTGGCTAGCTACGACCCTCAAGTTGAAAATCTACCGCAAAGCATCTAACGGTGTGTTCCGGCAGCATCACTTGAAAGCCAGTTTCATTATCGTTAGGCCAGGTGTTTACAGTCTACCACACCGTCACTTAACATCTGATGAGATGTGTTCAAACGCCTAGCCTGTCAATTAGTAGAAAAAAAGGAAAACTGATGGAAAAAGTAGAAATTTTTACAAACCAGCAAAGAAACTAGAAATAAAATAATTAGTTATGTACATTCATATAGCTAGTTAGTCTGTCCGTATGTTAGTAGACTAGTACATATTTATTTATTTCGAAAGGCATATTAGATTTTCTTTATAGCTACTTTCTATGTCCAAGTTGCATTTACCATTTAAGGGGATCAAATTATCTTCATACCCAAGATCTCGGCTGACAAGCTAGACTATGCAATGACTCACGTTTTTAAATCCGCTACTGATTTGGCATTAGTTCCAGCCACTGGTTTAGTACTAAACTAAATTACGCTTCTTAAAATACCGAGTTGGCATGTAGGTGCACCTGATATAAAATCTAGATTGATGTGGAATGTATTAAATTCGCGGTTAGGTGTTGGCGTATCTAGTTGCACGACGCGGTTTGCCAAACAGAGCATGTTAGAATGAGCAAACTTTAATTGGTAAGCCTTCATATAAGAGTACCGAAAAAAAGAAGTGCTCGAGATTCTTTATATTACAGTCACAGTATATAGGTACAAATAATAATGACTCTTTAATATAAGCTACAACTTTTTCTATATGACAAGATGTAATTAGACGTTACGGTAATACGGTATAAGAGATACCGTTCGCTTGAAAAATACCACTATTTTTTTCTGAAAATCTTGATGGCAAAATTACCCCCTACACACATGAACTAAAAAAGAAAAAAACGAATTCTATGTAAACGTACATCTTTAAAAAGCCTGACAATTGCAATGTCCAGAACAAAACAAAGGCCAAAGGATCGCTGCTTTAATGCTCGTTTCTCTCGCTAATTAATCATAACAATATTAGTAGGCTAATTGTCTAATAATCAGAGTTTTAAAGGTTTGTTTTCCATACTCTACAGTCTCTACACGTTTCATATATTTCGCTTTTTATTATCTCTAATTCGTTATACTGCAACGAAAAGGCTTCTCCTACATGCATTTCCTTTCTTTCATCCCTTTCAAACATAAAATTAAATACATAAAGTTACAAAACAAAAGTGTATGCTTCTACACGATCGTCAAACATCAAAACACCTGTGGATTTGACTTATAAAGCACATGACATACCTATGCCTTCTTTAAAAAAAAAATACAATCTTTAAATGACGTCACTTTCATACATTTAAGAATTAGTCTAAACATGCGTCACGTAACTATGATTCATAAATCGTACAAAACGAATGAAGGGTGAGGTTACAGAGTTTCATCGCATTCGTGAAAAGGATATGATTCATAGCAATAACATTTCTTTAAAAAAAAAAACAATAGCCGAGAGATTAGGTATGTACTCGTAGAAGGTATGGCGTCGTCCTCAAAGATCATTGTTTCCAATTCTCATGTGTTTAAAACACAATAGGCGATCAAAGCCGTAAATGCTGTTCATATCCTAAAGTCACATAGACCGACCGACCATCTGTTGGATCTAAAATCAACGTCCTATTGTAGATTGAAGCAATAACGGTGCCCGGCCTGACATGGCGCCTTTCCAAATCCTTATACGGTAAAGTGGAGAACGAGTTGTACGTAAAACGTCTCGTAATTCATGACAACCTATAAAAAATGGCCGCATGTACACCATATGGTGGGTCACGTTACAAAATGTCAAGCTGAAGTCCTTGCTACCGAAATAAATACAAGATAAGTTGATGTGGAATATATACATAATATGTAAGTATTATGAGTTATAACGTTAGCAATATATTATTATACGAGTAAGTGATCATGATATGTTTTTAAGTAAACCGTTTAAGGCCAGCGTTTTCATTTTTTTTTTATGAGCCGAACGAGACGCTCTCCTGATGGTAAGAGATAACGCCTATCCATGATCATTGCAGCAATACCCAGAACTTTGTGTAGTAAAACAATGTTCAAGGCATCAATGCTTTGGTGCTCATTACTTTGAGACTTTCGAGGGTTAGTCTCAACAACCCAGTAATTTCGCTAGCTGCAGTACCCTTCAAACCGGAACACAATAATGTTTACACACTACTGCTTGGTGGGAGAATATATGGTACTGCGGTGGTACCTACCTAGACGACCTCCTGCTAAGGAGATCTACCACCAAGATAATTTAAAATTTAATGGAAAACAATGATGTAATCCAATATTGATAGTATATTTTCACGTAAGGTACGTATTATATGGATTGTATCTTGGGTGGTAGTTAAATCGTCTGGGATATCGTCACGTGCAGACTGCGTACAGTTATCGTTATGCAAAATAAAGCTAATCGACGGAATAACGTGCATAAAAATTTGCGAGCGAAAAATAATATTGAAGAATCGATCGCGATGTCGGCTGTTTTGGAGGGGAGCGTACAGTGAACCGTGAGTCACTCGCGACGACTACAACGTAGAAAGTTTTAAACTTATTAAAATTTCACCGTAAGCAAAACTCTGTGGTGCAGACTGATTTATCAACAACATTGTGTTACTTTAAGTAAACTTTAACGTTTGCTGCTGTGCATTTAAAACAATTGGCATCTTCGGCCAGTTTTATTACATAATTATACTTTTGTATTGTAGAAACTATATCTAGTTATGTATCTTGGTCAAAATTGTAATACAATGTAAATAAAAATTGTTTACACACGTCTCCTAGGCTCTAACTGAGAAAAAGCTGTACTAACTATTAGAAGGGAGTATGTATTTATAAGTTACCTGGTTCCCAGAAATCAGAAATGTTTATTGTTTAAAACTGTGTAACAATATTAGATTATAAATACATAATTAGTCATATATCAGTACTTAAAAACAGTCTTGTCCTTGCGGACATACAATATTGATTGTTACTTAAATAAACACACATTAAAGAAAACCCATACCAAATAACTTACAAATATCTAATTATAAAAAAGAAGTACTATAATGTAAATAATATTTCAGTGTCCATGTACCTATGCGAATTTCTTTATTCCAACATACCTTTTAAATGACTGATCAAATTCGGATGTATGAAGTGTCATTAGAATCCCTTGCATCAACACAAGTGACACAATCTATACTTAAAAAAAAACAAAATCATTGATTCATTCGTGTTTTATTTTAATTGAACTGTTTTAAATACGTACTTGAAATAACATAACGTTAGAACACAGAACAAACATCAAAATTTGACACATAAATATCAGTCCTGGGTGAAAATTGAACCCATTATGTTAATGAAGTAGGCACCAATTTAATCTTCACCAATAGAACAAATTTAAAAGGTCATTGACTCGCCGAGTTGTATTTCGCTTTCGCCAAAACAATAAAACAAGTCTTACCTATAAGGTCAATGACAAACATTCGATTTTTTTATCCCGAAAAAGATACATTAATTGTGCTACCAATTACCCGAAATTCTCATTTTGTGGAATCAATTCACGTTGTGACGTACAGAATACGAAATTTAAGTTATATATGTGGATAATTTGTATCTAAAACTGAAACTACACATTTGACACAAGCAACCAAAAAAGATTTTGTTTTGATAAGTACACTAATAATATCCATCTACGGATATTTAATTAGCCTAACGTTTACCAGAAAGGACGTTGAAGCATGTTAAATGATGCAAGTGAAGAAAGCCCAGACATGACAGTTCATTGAACACGAAATAGCATTAGACTGGATCAATAACGGAACAGACAGACAAGGACATTCGCCTGAGATATTTCCAACAAGTAACTTAATACTCGAGTCGGATGGAAGAGATAAAAAAGACTTAAAAGGGGTAGGCTCTTACAATTGCAAAAAATGTCGCTCAATACTCTTGGGACTCTGATAAAGGCATGAATATTTGAATTCAGAAATAAAAAGTTACTCCAAGTCACATAACTGAGCAAACTCGACTATTAATTAGTTTCCAACTTTTGGACGAGATTTGCCGACAGTCACAGTAAAAAGAATTACAACTTTCCAGCATTTAATAGAGGCGTATTTTCATAACAATCGGTGACTAATAGCTATTCTAGGACAACGTATTCATTCGACAAAACCGGAAACTGATTCAGAACACAAAAGAAATTGTTATCAAAACCTTGATTCTTGACGGTTCGTGACAATAGTAAATCATCGCATTCCAGCGGTTGTAAGATTAGATGTCTTATAAGGATCACGTTGATACGTTTAAATATGGCGTAGCCGCAAGGGAGTTGGCCATGACCTTGCAGTCTATTTAAAGCAGCATTCCAGCTAGCTAGCTAGGACCGACATCTGTGCTCTAACGCGGCGACCTTGTTGCTAGGACGCCCATAGAAGGCGCTGTATGTGCATCGGGCATGACGGGGATCGCCGAGAAAGGTTGTGGACAAGATGGAAAATAGGTCGCATTTAATCGTTGCTTAGATGATCGCATTCAGACGTTCTTGTGGCTCCAAAGTTGAGAAGACATCCAACCTTTTGTCGCACTTGAGATTCTATCTGCATTGATTTCAAATTACAGTTCTAAGTCGCTTTCATCAGGTGATTTGGTGCTAATAAAGTGCAGTGATCGTATCAATATTTGCGATAAATGAAATTGTAAACAAACATGGAGTGTAAATATTGACGTTTGACGTTCGCAAGCAGAAGCCAGGCGCTTTGGGCGCGGCCTACGGGCCTACACTAGAGAGATAAAATACTTCAAGGCTTCAAGATAGAGCACGAATTGTAACAGCTATCGTTTCATCATGGTTTTACCTCTCAGAAAATCCTCACGTCGACAGTCTGTTCTAGATATCATGTGGCTTTCGAACAATGAATGAAGTAACTATTTTTATTCTTCATATCAATTTCTGATTAATGCACTAGGACACGTCCGATAAGGCACAGAACAAAGAGTTATCGCTTAGTAATAATAGCATTAAATGACGGTACAACGCTCATAATAAATAGAAGGACCGCGTTTGTGACGCCTTGTTTGGATATCGATGTCTATCATTTTAATGCTTCATGAGGTCAAGAACCTGATTAAAATAATGTTTAGAAGTATCGAAGTATGATTTATTCCCTGCAAACATAAACATGCTAATATCACCAATTCCAAACACATCAAACGGAATGGCCGACCGCAAGAGGGATAGCCGTCCCGACGAATGGTCCAATTCGTCCATCCGAAATGACATTCCGCTCTGAATTCTTTCCCCGGATAAAATTTGCAAAAGGTCGCGTCGGTCGCCGAGGGGTTTTGAACCCAAAACTAAATTGGTACGAAGTATTCCAGGAAAAAGAAACTGGAAGACTGCATTACAATTCTATTTTCCGCTATGCATCATCGCTTGTAAACGCCGCGCTGACGCTCGTCGGTGTTTCTTCAAATCTAATATTGCATGGAAAACAACTAGAATAGACTGCTAGGCAGTTCCGAAGCACGAATTTGACCTATTGTGTGTGAACGACATTGTCTGACATTTTGATTATTTCTGTGGTGCCGATGAAAAAAAATTAAATAACAATCTAAGAAGGCATGGGAAGGTACCAATTTTGCATTCTACTAAACAATAATCATGATCAGAGAACAAAGTTTTATCTACCTAGCAGGAGGTTGGTCGTCTGGGTAGGTACCACCTCAGTACCAGATATTCTACCGCCAAGCAGTAGTGTGCAAACATTACTGCTTGGCGTTACACATACGCTCCACAGACACCGGGGTCCGTGATCTTTGTCAACAGGTCTATTGAAACCATGGAAAATCTCAAAGTAATGACCGACAAAGCAGAGATGATTTGGACTTGGACTTCGATTATGTAAGGGTACAATTTTCATAATATATTTGGCTACTTCAACCAATTTAGATTTTGGCATCAATCCACTTCACTTGGCTTATCCAGGTGTCATAAATTTTGGAGCATAATTATAGTAAACAGCTAAGAGGACGCAAGGAAATGTATTTCTATCCAACGACACCTCTTGATCTGTGCCAATCAAAGATTGTATGCTGAACAGTATTTACCGGTAGGTAAAGAAGCAAAAGAAGAAAAATCACCGCCTCTTTCACGGAGTAATGAGTCTATCAATCTTGGGAATGTTCGCTCCAGATGCCTCAATCGGAATTACATTCCGAAATGTTTTTGCCTATTCAATTTCTCTTTTTCCTCCACGATAAAGTGTTTGGAGAAATATCCGCACAATTCTTTTGTAAGTGAATTGTATTACTTTACTATTGGGTCTTGCTTTGATTGACAAAGTATTTATCCTTCTTTTATTACAATCCTACATTTACGGTCATGTTTTTGTAAAACTATATAACAACTTCTAAAAGTTGTTGATCAGTGTTTTCTAGTGTTTCGTCGACGCAGTAGCTAACATACCCGCTCTGGCGTTGATCATGAGGATTGAAATCACTTGGCCTGTATAACCATTGTTCCACGGGCCCAGACAAGCCAGGCTTGTGACTCAACGTGCATCCTGGTTTTGCATTCAAGGTGTACGCGTGCGTAATAACAAGTATGAAACCAGTTATCGTTCCAGTCAGACACGTAAAATACAGAGGCATCGATGTCGCGGCCTCGCAGTCGAAGTCTCTTCAACTTTATCGGTGTCGTATATGTTTTGAGGGAAAGCATTGCGTGTTGGTGGCACTATTTGGATGTAATCGCTATAAAAACACTTAGGTTTTCTTGTAAACCATGAACCGATCGTAATAGGGTTCTTGGCATCAACCATGCAGGACAAATACACAAAGATTATAATTATTACCCTTGAAAAAAAATCTGTTAAAAAGCATACTTAAAAAACACTGGAAACTCACAGCAATCAATCAGCAATTGGTTATGTGCCAATACAAAGAAAATATGAATAATATTCTTACATGGAATTGTAGACAAATAGTTACATGGATAGATATTTGTTTGGTGGAAAAGTGTGTACAACTTAAACATATACAAGAGCATATCTCTTTTTTGAAGACGGGTAAAAACATTAATGTTTTTGGATTTGGATTCGCGCCAAAATTTTACACAGAAATCAGTACTATCTTCAGTATTTTTAGTTTTATTAAGGACTTTAGCGCGACTATTTTTAGTTGCGCCAAAAGCACAACTTGTTTTCGATGCAAATCGAACACTCCAGGTCGCACAAAAATGAGTCTCGCTTTTCGAGAGCACTAATAAGACGATGTTTATTTCGGTGTCTTATTATTTTCTTCAAACTGAAAGCTGTACGGCGACATACAAAGGAAATTGTACTTTTATCTTTACATCGTGATTGGTGTAATAAATTTATGAATTGCAATCATAATCCTCAGTTTCTGCCTCCCTAACCAATTGAGACCGTACAGTTTCTAGGTATATTCTAGCTTTCCAATATTTTATTGGGTTGCCATCAAGACTTGTTACAGGTGCAGCTTTGAATTTTATTGACATGGCGTACATAAACCCCATGATTATGTGGCTATAGCATTACACTAATGTTATAAATGTAAAAGTTTACACGTTTATAATTACTTCATGCTGTAACAGCTAAACGGATTTGGGTGACCTTTGGAATTTAGCCAGCTTACACCCTGGATAAAGGCCTCCATCCTTCATCCTTGAAACCGCAGAAAACAGGCTTTGTTTAATATAAGTAATAAGACGAACGTAACACTTCTGATGGTAAGAGATAACGCCTAAGATAATTTTATCGGTACCCCCCCAGAGCAAGTAACAAAACAAAGTTCAGAACATCGCCACTTTGCCGTTCATTACTTTCGAGACATTCGATGTTTCAAAAGCTGTAATTATAGTTAAGTAATTTATAGTAAATAAATCGAGCTACAGTACTCTACAGAACATAAAATAGCAATTAATTTTTAGTAACTTTAAGCAATGTGTTATACTCCTGTTTAGCGGTAGGTTGTCTAATACTGCGGTGTTATCTACATAGACAACCTTCTACGGGGATCTCAACAAGCAGTGTGCTGAGGAGATGTACCTATGACCAAGTGAAAACCAGTACCTACACTGTTCCAACTAAGATGTCTAACTTACATTTTCAAAGGAAAAAAAAAATCGAATCAGTTTCGGATAATTGAACATCCTTTGCAAAACAGTGCGCAAGTAATAAAATTATGATTTTGTAATTGAATACAAGATTTTATCTGCATCTGCATTTCAGTCCCCAAAAAGCGCAGTATTATTTCAAGTGTACCAAAAAATGAATGACATTAATTCATCCCTTTTTGTTTCACCCTCGGCACGGGGTAGAACCACCCTCGTGTTTACCCAGCGAACACTAGAGCTTGAGCCCGGAAATGAGTTATAGGCATGTTAACTCGAAGATGTCATTTAAAACAATGAAGGGGACAAATTGTCTTTGGAATCTTTATTAAGTGGGCATAGCAGTGTCGCCATGTTACATATAAGTGCATCAATAAATTTTATAAGAAAATGTAAATTCAACAAACGACCAGAGCAAACAGAAGTCTGTCGCGGATTAATACGTGTTAAATGATCTCGGTTGCGGTCAACGACCCCGTCTAACGAGCGATAGAACGTTCAAAAAGATACGTTTCAAATTTTATGGAGCATCAAGTTGGCCGTGGCAATTAAGACATTTTCAAGTGTGGAACATCGCACGGATGGCCGCGAACGCCGCAGTGGCGAGCATTCTATGCTAATCTGCTATTTTTTTTTGCTATCTTCACATCTGGATTGTATCAAGTAATTAAAAATTTCATCCTCTAATAAAACCGTTTGTTTTGTAGATCTAGTAAATATGAGATGTTAATGCACTCATAATTTTGATTTAGTTGTCTACCCCCTCTTCTTATGGAAATGCGAACCAATAAAATGTTCTAAATAACCTAAGCATTAGATAATGGAACGGTACATCATTCCGCCCCTCGCGTCTTGAATGTCGTAGGAACTTTTTTATTATTACTGTTGTCTGTAGTCCCCAAATGTTGGGCTCCAGTCCCCTCGCCCCGTTATTGATTTATTAACCAACGTAGGGTACCTAGTGCGTGACTTACATTTAGGTATTGTTACACAAAGGTTGTCACTTGCACGGTTTTTACTGTAGAAATACTGTCTGGTCTCGAAAAAATTGTTTTGAATTAGTACACTACTTAAAAAGTTTACGAGTTTCTAAAGCAGTGAAAGCAAATAAAGTGTTTTAGCGTTACTGCCCACCCTTTAGTCATCTCCGATGTTTCGTGTCATTGGCGACAGTAAGTAACAATCACTGAGTTTTATCGTTATAGCCGGGTCATGCATTGTACGATTAGGGCTCGTTTCTGATGGTCTGTTAATTCCCTGGACGACAACCCTGGTAGTTAGGTATCGGGGTGCGGACTGCGTCGGTTTGGTCTCCGGCCAATCGATTTAGGGATACGGGAAGTTGTATTCTCCCTTTCCCGCAACAGTCTGGTTGTTTGCTTCTCGCTCTGATACACAAGTACAACCACTGGCCTGTCTGGGCAGATTTCATTACATACATATATACCGCACCATACCAGTGTGTTATATGTATTTACTTATGTACTTCACGGTACATGGACATTGCGACATCAGCACATGTTTCGGCATTATGGTGTGAAACACTACCACCACGTTGCCGTCTTTGTCATCGTACATTAGCGATAAGGCCGCTACTTGTGGCACTAGCTCATAAGATTCTTTTGTTTTCTATATTTTTTTTACCATTCTGGTGTTCACAATTAAAATTTTCTATCTATCAAATATCTAAAAGTTTAGTTTATTACAATAAGGACATCCATTAATTATGAGAGGTGGTGATTTTGCTGATTTTTCGACCCCTCCTATACCCCTTGTGAGATTTTGTTCCCCCTTTTGGATTTATTAACAAAATAACAAATTAATTAATTCTTTTATTAAAGACTAATATTTAATATTTCTAAAAGCGTAATCTATTTAACCTAGTTTTTTCGCAATTTTACAGTTTCTTGCGGGAAGAAAAGAATACGTGATATATATGCAGAGGCGCCCCTCTCCCCCACGTGAGATTGGGTGAGATTCGGCTCGAAAAAAACGCCTCAAGTAAACGGACTTTACCGGTATTAAGAGCGTTGATCTCCGGAATTTAATTCATGTCAGTTAATTAAGGATAAATAATTGTTAACGTGTAATGATTCATGATTATTAAAACACATTGTTCCAGGTCAACAGGAAAATTTAAACGAATGTGAACCATTGATTGGACACCATCCACACAATTAACTAATTCTGTGATATCTAGACCAAGGCGTTCATAAACCTGAGCATTCTCATTCGAGATAATGTTTGTTTGTTAGCAAGCATGCATTTAGAAGTAAATGCTCGAATGCTTGTATTCCTTTATTAGGTCATATAATATGATCTCATTTATAGAAGTTGCGCTGAAAATACTATATCAACGCGTGGATGATTTAGAAGCAATGTTTATATTATGTAAAGTCTTGTGTTAGCTTTTTATTGAACATAAGCTTCCAGGTTTTCAATTAGAATTGTGTATTTCGAAATTTGTGCTGAGCAGTCTTCTTGCCGACGAGACGTTTTCTTTTGCCGTGTGACATTTTTTTTAATGGTTGACATGCTAGGTGTTTGACCACAGCTCACCTAATGTTAAGTGACAGTGTGGTCGAAGATTATAAAGCACACCTAGCCTGGAATGGACCTGGCTCTCAAGTAAGGCTGCCGGAACACACCGTTAGATGCTTGGCGACAGATTTTCAACTTGAGGGTGGTAGCTAGCCAGCCGAGTACTAGAACGTACCCTACCACTATGCTATGGTTTCCTCACGATGTTTTCCTTCACCGGCAGCTCAAGCTCATTGTTGGGGTTTGAACCCACGCCCTTCGGCATGCGAACCGACCGCGCTATTAACCATTGAGCTATCATCGCCGTGTGTGTGTGTGATGTGACTAAGCATGGAAATCAAGGAATTCAAACGCTCGTATTCTTAGTTATCTTAATGATTGTTAGTTTCACAGTCTCAGTGTTCTGTTAAAAGGGAATGTTAAAAATTGTAAGCGTCTTAACTTGCGCCTGTAATTGATGAGCATGGTTCTAATTGCAGATTTCGTGAGTGATCAACACGACGCCATGATGCGTGAAAGTAGCGAAAGTTAGCATGACAATAAGAACCGGTTTAGTTTAACTCTTTTGTTGCGTTCGTATGTGCTTTATGATTATATTTTAAGCGTTTGCAGTTAAATGAACGATAACGTATTGTATTTCGCTGCAAATATTTCTTTGAAAGTATATTGTAGTTGGAATTGATGAAGTAGTTATTGCTGCCATATTAATTAGAATTTCTTTTGTTTTGAAATGAAAGCAAAAAGATCGAAAATTGCAATAATGCGATTCCCTGAAGATAATTGAGTGTGTACTATTTTTTAGAAGTAATGAGACGAAGATACTCTCTCCCGATGGTAAAAGGTAACACTTGTCAATGACCCAGAACTTTTAATGACCAAACAAAGTCGCTGGACTTTGTTTTGTCATTAAAAGTTCTGGGTATCATTACTTAAGTGCTCATTATCTTGAGACATTCGATGGTCAGTCTCAACAGCCCTGTAATTTCGCTAGCTGCAGTACCCTTCAAAGCGGAACACAGTAATGTATACACACTACTGCTCAGCGGCTGAATATCTAGTACTACGGTGGTACTTACTAAAAAGACCGCCTACGAAAGAGATCTAACGTCAACCGATGACACCCGATTTTTCTGTCTTCGCTGGTGGATTTATGTAATAGAGATAGTACAAAATATCTCTTCTGCGACTGGCCGTAAAAACCTAATTAAAAGTTTCGTATAAGCTTTTTAAAGTTTGAAATGTTTGGAACCACTCATTATTCAAAACAAGGCGTTATAGGCTGCGTCGAGCATGTGTTAGTCAGATTTCTATTTATAGTGTCCCACGCTGATACAAAACTCTGGGTTCGTTAACACCAGATGAGTACTCTTCGTTGTGACTGTAAGGGTTTATGGGCTGTGTGTTGTCTGTATGAAGAATGATCAGCTCTGGGTTTGCGTGTTAGTTGTGATTGTCTTGGTGATATCCTTGGCACAGAGAAGCCAAGCGGATTACAGTCTGTTTATTTTTTATTCGTAAAAAAAATATGAGCCCAAAACGAAGTTCGAAAACGAAACGAGGATGCAAATAAAATTACATTCGAAGTTAATATATAAAAAATAAAAAGACTTACTAAATAATATTTATCTGTAAGTTAAGTAGGTAAGGTTTCATAATAATTGTTATGTTAACATTGTTAATATTTTTGACAAACATTGGAATAAGACGTGTTATCAATATTTGTGTTTATAGGTACTAATTACAACTCCGAATAAGATATATCTATGTTAATAATAAAATTAGTATAAAGTAAATAGATATGTACCTAATCATTTATATACCTTACTTATAATATGACAACTACGCAGCTAATGACTCATATTTTAATAAAAGTACAATGTTTTTCGCTGCTTAGGTATACCGCAGTGCTTCTAAGTTGCACATTTTTTGTGGTCATCTCATCTACATCTCCGGAAATTATTCAGAATTAAGATTTTTGGCTACTCGCCCTCGGATGTAAGTTGAACGACACGGCATCGTTAGCGCAGCCAAGTAATTGCATTTATTAACATAATAATATCGCACGGTGATCAACGAACCGTTGCAAAGCGGTAATTTCGTTTTTGCCCATTTTTTAATGATTAGAAATGGTTGCGTTTACCCAAAACTTCCTCGCGTGCGCGAAAGTTTGCACTACAATGTTTTCAGCAGTTTTATAAAAGAAAATAACGTACGACGACGTACTAAAGTAACCGACATAGCCCAGAGAATCAGCAAATTGAAGGGCACATAGCACGCAGAACTAATGGCCGATGGGGCTGCAAAGTTCTGGAGTGGAGGCCAAGAACCGGCAAGCGCAGGGTAGGACGTCCACCCACAAGGTGGACGGACGACCTAATAAAGACTGCAGGAACGCGCTGTATGCGAGCCGCTACCAACCGGTCTTTGTGGAAGTCAATGGAGGAGACCTATGTCCAGCAGTGGACGTCCTACGGCTGAAATTATGACGATGGAAATGACAAAAGAATATAGATAAAAAATTAATTATAAAGCAAATTGCTTTGTTATTTAATACTAACAAACGAGCAATATTCGTGAACAAACAAAACGCGTTTTTCCGAGTTTAAAAATTTGCATACACCGATCAGAACTTAGTCGCCCTGGTACTTATAGGTATATTATAAATGCGAAAGTTTGGATGGATGTCTGTTTGTTACTCTTTCACGCAAAAACTACTAATCGGATTTGGATGAAATTTTGCATGGAGGTAGCTGGGACACATAGGCTACTTTTTATCAGTCTCCTCCTTAACGACTTGCCCGGCGCCATCGATGGCGCTGAGATATATATGTACGCCGATGACGTCGCCGCAGTGATCACCGCGCCGACGCACCGTGAACTAGAGTCGAGGCTGAATGGGGTGGTGAGCGAACTAGATAGGTGGTTCCGATCGAACGGGCTCGCGCTAAACAAAGATAAGACCTGCTTCCTTGCTTTTAACCTCAATGGCCACGCGACTGAGACTCATTCGGTAGCAGTCGGCAATACCGCTCTCCAACAAGTCCACAGTACGAAACTTCTAGGTTTCCATATCGACGGCGCGTTGACCTGGGAGACGCACATAGACGAGCTGTGCGGGAAGCTGAGCCGCTCGTGCTTTGCGCTCCGGCGGCTCGCGAGCACCGCTGCCCGCAGCGTAGTGCGCTCCTGCTACTTCGCGACCGTCCACAGTAACATCACGTACGGGTTGGAGCTGTGGGGCCGCGCTGCCGATCGTAATAGAGCCTTTGTTATGCAGAAGCGAGCTATTCGTGCCATATGCGGGGTTCAGGACGACGTCTCTTGCGTGGATCTGTTTAAGGAGCTACAGATTTTGCCTTTACCGTGTGAGTTCGTTTACCAGGTAGCCCTGTACACACATACAAACATAGATAAATTTCAACGCCGGGGCGTCCACAGCACGTTGGATCTTCGCAGTAATAAAAAGAAAGACCAACTAGTAACGCTGTCGCATCGGCTCGTCAAATCGGAGAGGTCGGTATACATTCTGGGGCCCGCGGTCTACAATCGCGTACCCGCTTCCATCCGGGATGCACCTTCCATCGCGTGCTTCAGAAGCAAACTAAGATCTTGGCTTCAAGAGACCTTGTTCTATGACTTTGACGATTATTTAAAACTAAGAGATTATTGAATTACTAGTAAGTAATTATAATATTTTTGTTTTTATGGACATTTAATTATATTGACATAATTTTATTGACATTTTATATGTGACATATTACTTTATTGACATTTTCATTTTCATTGTTTTGACATATGTAATGATTTTGATAATAATTTTTAAATATGAATGGAAAAATGACTTGTAACTTTGGTGTTATTAATAAATGATTTGTATTTTGTATTTGTATTTGTATCCCGAAAACATGTAGCGGGTAACAACGCAGGGCGCAGCTAGTATTTATAAAAGCGTTTGTAACTGTCACTCTCGTCTGTTTGTTACCTTTTCACGCCGAAACGGCTGATCCGATCTTCCTAAATTTAAGAAGGAGATACTTTTTATAATGAGGATTTACATAGACTACGTCTTTACGATTTTATGAACATAGGTACACATGTTCACGCGAGCGAAACCGCGTACAACGGCTAGTTATAATATAAAATATAAATGGGTAAAGTTGGTTGAAACTATTTTGTTATTTTTTAAAGTATTAAGTACCTACATACTTTGCAACTATGTATATACCTACTGCATACATTAATAATACATATTATAAATAGGAAAGATTTGTATTTTTGGATTTTTGTATGTTTGTAACGAATAAACTCAAAAACTACTGGTCAATAATTATTTCACCGTTGGGAAGGTACACTATTAACATAGGCTACTTTTTATCCCTGTAATCCACGGGAACGGTAACTACGCGGTGGCGAAACCGCGAGGCGTTCGCTAGTATAAAATATACGGGTAAGTTGAAACTATTTTGTCATTTTTAAAAGTAATAGGTACCTACATACTTTGCAATTATTTACTTCATAAATTGATAAGTAAAGGAAATAATAACATATTACATAGAAATACAACAGAGAAGTGGAAATGAGGTAAAATAACGTAGGTAGGTATAGACCTCCGGTATACACTGCAAGCGACATTGTTGGCTTTACAGATACCGGCTCCGTAGAATAGCAAATAATAGTGAACTTCAAGTATACGTTTCACGGGCAAATCCAACTAAACTGCATCGCGTGAACAGGCGGTAGGCAGATAACTGTGAGAGTGAAAAGAAACGCGGCAGACCGCACCCTCATTTGCCAACAGTTCATTTGAAAGAAATTAAGCAAAACTCACTACAGCTATAACTTCAAATCACATCTAAATTATCGATCGCTGTGCCTTGAATGCATTCATCTCCGTATACCAACCAAATGCCGGTTCCCGATTCCTAAGGAATAGACTTAGTAATCCTTGTGGATTTAGTTAATTTATATAAAAGTACGTAACTCGCAATAAGTCTTATAAAATGACACTTGGATTTGATTTGTAACTAATAGGAAAGTAGTAAAAAGATGAAACTTACCAAGTGTTGTGTTGACGTAAAATGACGAATACGGTCGTGCTCCGAGTACCGAGGTCCGATTGCGACTGAGCGAGCGGGCGGCGCGGCGGTGGCTTGACGGGGGTGGTGGCTCGTCGTGCGGTACGGCAGCGGATTTTTTTTTTAATTTATACGTTACCGATGATTCATACGGCATCGTCCGACTTCGATTCAAAACAAAATTGTATGGGATTAAACGTAAATTGGTGACATCATTGATAAATGATTAAAATTAGCATAAACATAGAAGAATTTAGAGACCTCAAAATAAGTTGATAGACAGACTAGAGGATACATTCTTTCGATGAAATAAGAAACAGCTGTATTTTTTAAGATGTTAGTTGGTATTTAAACTTATGTGAAGGTTTATGTAGGATTTACTATAGGTGCTACTGCTACCGACTAACTTCTTCTAGTTGTGGACCCTGAATAAGGGGAGTCTCGTTTCGTAAGGTTTACTGATTATACCTTTATTGACAAAGCACTACAAGTTTAATTATTGTTACATATTTTTCTAAGTAAAATACAAGATATGTAGTTTGAACTGAAAGAAGATTAGTATAGTGTGTGTGAAGTGAAAGTATGCTAGTGTATGTATGAATTAATATACCTATATATCTATTTGAGTATGGTCATCTGTTTCTTCGTATCTCCTAGCCTAGAGTATTCATCACATTTATTATTTTTAAAACCTCTGAATCTTATCTAGGTTTCATTTCTGGGGAGCACTATTATAATTGGTATTAGACCCTATATCCATTTAATTTTATCTATCTTAGCAATTTTTAGAGCAAAATTTTATTTTTTCTACAATACATAGTATTCGATTCCAATGTAATCCCGAATAGCAGGATTTTTGATGCGGCTTCCTCACCACACTACGAACCCGTGAATCATCGTTTCCCCTAGCTACAGCGCCGAGACGTCCAAGTACGAAACGACGCGATGCCATTTTTAAATTGATCCTTTATCTTATTTTGTTGAATTTCCTGTAATCCTTTGCTACCTCTTATATTACGTTGAGACAGAGACAGAGGGGCGAACTTGACTCCTGCCTCTAGTTCTAGAAAACACAGATAATGGAGGGAATAGAGGTCTTTTCCCTGGAGGGGACAGTACAGGTAAATAATAACAATAATAAGGTAACAAACGTTCAAAATTAATCCGTTTTGCTGACATTAGACAAGCTGGGTCCTTTTTTAATAACTAGCAAGCAGGTTCATGACATCATAGATAACATACCTACCTACTATAACGTTCGTAAGTCGTCATTTTTTCATCTCTAGCAAAAATTTAAATATTTATATAGGGACTCCGTATGGCTTTATCTGAATGCGTTCTCAACAGCAAACGGAACCTATGAAGTTTTTACATAAGAAACAAAAAAAATATTTTTATTTTCATAAAATATCGTAGAACAATTCACATTCACACAGAGCGATCTAGTCTAGTCTAATAAATAAGCAAAGCTTTTACTTTGCGACCCAGATAACAAACAGAACATACATTTATCGTCTCATAAATGTTTGTGTTGAGTGGTAATCGAACCCACGCTCAGCTCTTCTACCAAATGAGCTAACAGGGAAAACTATTGGTTTGTGAGGAACCTCTGGAAATTACCCATTATCTGAAATAAGCATCTTTAGTTCTGTAGGGTCTGTCCTCATCGCGAATTACTGATTCACAACACGCCACTGCTGTAGACTTATGTAGCTATGTACTTATAATAAGTATAGGTATGTTTATATACCCTCTCGTACGCATATGCATGCGGCGTAGATACTTTATTATACTTGTACGTATAGATTTTTTTTTTTTTTATGTGACAAATAATGATACGAACGAGACGCTCTCCTGATGGTAAGAGATAACGCCTGTCCATGACCATTACAGCGATACACAGAACTTTGAGTAACAAAACAAAGTCCAGGGCATCGCTGCTTTAGTGCTCATTACTTTGGGACTTTCGATGGTTAGTCTAACAGCCCAGTAATTTCGCTAGCTGCAGTACCCTTCAAACCGGAACACAGTAATGTTTACACACTACTGCTTGGCGGCAGAATATCTGGTACTGCGGTGGTACCTACCTAGATGACCTCCTGCTAAGGAGATCTACCACCAAGTAAAAGATCTTCACTTCTATCACGATAATACTTTTTACACAACTGTCCAAAAAAAGAGTGTAATGTATACAGGATTTATGTTTGTACGTATGCATGTGTTTCTTTATTCTACCATAACTTTTAAATGGTTGAACAGATTTGAATGTATAGGGTATCGCTGGAATCCTTACATCCTTACCAACCTCAAGTTGGAAATCTGCCCGCCAAGCATCTAACGGTGTTCCGGCAGCCTCACTAAAGAGCCAGTTCCATTCCAGACTAGGTGTGCTTTACCATCTTCGACCACACCGTCACTTAACATCAGGTGAGCTGCGGTCAAACACCTAGCCTGTCAAGCATAAAATTCGAAGCAAGACGATTGCGGACGCGTGTTTTACTCTGCTTTGACTCCTTAAAAAAGGTCACTGGATATGGCCGAAACTATAGTCTGAGTATCTGACATAAGTTTTTACTATGTTACAAGCAGCTGTCAGTACATCTCTTAAGGTGGTTCGATTTCCATACAAATAATTTTTTGCCATTTATAGACAAATGGAGCATAATTTCACAGTGAAATCACAGCTACTGCCATTTATTTTGGCTTTTATTTGCGGTAAATCACAATTGCTTAAATAAAACAGTAGTTTTCCGTTTGCCGTTGAGACAGCGGGCCCGACGCTGCAAGGTTTGTGGCAGAGTTAGGGCGTCGCCCTAGGGAGAGGGGTCGGGATCCGAGGTCGGGAGACTACATACCCACATAGTCCAGCGCATTTCTCTAGCGATCCAGCGAGGAAATGCCGCCAATTTTATGGGTACGTTTGCGGCGGGCTAGACCGGTGGACCGAGTTTTTAATTAATTAATTTGTTTTTTTTTTTACTTGTATTGACATAATAAAAATTTGATTCTTAAACAGTAGAGTATTGACATAATCTACTGTTTTCTATAAAAAAAAAATAAAGTCATAAATCATTAATAAATTTGATTTTATGCTAATAGTCTATTGTTTTATTCAATATGTCACTGTAACATTATGCTCCATTTGTCCAATATTTGTATGGAAATCGAACCACCTTAATGCTAATGCATAAGTTTACAGGTCTTATTCTTATTTATTATAATGAAATAAAAAACCAAGTATGCTGAAAAGAAAAAAAGTTTATTGTTAATATATCTCCATCATCATCTTTTCATGTTTTTTTTTATCGATCAATCTTTTTCGATTTGCTTTATCTTTTTTTTTTTTAACCAATTCAATGTTACAGAGTATGTGTTATAATAAGTTTAAATGGGACAGCGGCGATTCCGTCATACTTATTCTGTAAACTAACGTGACAACTTTAAGAAAAAAAAAGTCTCATTTCATATCAAGGACGTGAAAGAAAAGGATAGCGATAACTTTAAAACTGTCAAATTAACTTTAGCGTAGAATAGCATATCAGAACGGACGCAATTATAAATCAAGTACAGTGCCGTGGAGCAGTCAATAATAATTTTGCTAATTGAAAAAAAAAGTAGGTTTGAAAAACGTGAATCCCTCACTAAATTACTATAATCAAAATGCAAGAATAAAGTGAGCGTGCGATTTATAATTTTAAATGTAACATTTACATATCTATAAATTTATTTGTCTTAACTCCTCAAATATATAGGAAGAAGAAATGCTGCAATAGACGAAATGCGTCGGAACAATTAATACCCCCGCTTCCCACGTCACTGTAGCTATAAAGTTATTACTTAAAGCAAATATAAATCTCTATTAAACAAGAAAACAACAGATTATAGATCCTCTGTGCGGTAGGCAGAGTGGTGGGCTACATTAATAAATCACTAAGTCGTATAAGCATGAAACGATGGCATAAGCTCGATCCATATTATAATAATTTATTGACAAGTTATTAAAAAGATACATCGATAATATACATATATATATATATATATACCTATACTATTAACCTTATGACCCTAATATGTATTTATAAACGTCTCCATTGCAATGTGTATTAAATTCAGCTGGTCTACAAGAAAAATATATAAGAAGAAAACAATAATGAGATTTATGATATATATAAATATAAACACATTTTAAAATCTAACTGGTATAAGCTAAGCGATCACCCAAAAAAAAAGTGTTACTATCACAATGTAAAATGCCTATATCTAGTATTTTATGATATGAAATGTATTGGATTGTTATAAGTTATTTCTTTAATCTAGTCAGGGATATAAGTTTGGGGTGCACTAGTCCGAGAGGGGGTCATTGTACTAATAATTAATATCGAAGGACATTACACACAGCGCCATCTGGCCCCAAACTAAGCAGAGCTTGTGTGATGGAAGTCAGATAACTGATAGAGTACATAGATACTTTTTTTTTGTAAATCCATACTTATAATACATACAGAACACTCAGACACAGAACAAACATTTGTTGATACATACAATGTTTGTCCTGAGCGGGAATCGAACCCACACCCTTCAGCTCTTAAGGCAGATATGCTACCAATGAGCCAACAGGGCTGTCAAATTAAGAAAAGCTTTGAAATTCTGCTACATAGATAAAGTATGTGGACCAATGTATGGAACAGCTGATAATTTTATCACAATTTCAGTTTTTCTTAATGATGAGTACAATGATTTCCATTCGGCTTAGTATACCCCAAACTTATAGCCCTATATGATATATGAGACATGTGTTACTGCAGTATAAAAAAGATTGTAAATGATAATAAAATGTGTCCCGTCAACCTTATTTAATGTGAAAACTAGGTAGTGTAGTTATCGACTAAACATCCATAATTCTTAGCCTACTCTTTCCCCGGCGCGTAGTTTTCTAAATGTAATTAAGTTACAACACTCACTCGTATACAAATAACGGATTGTTTAGAAAAATATGATCCAATTAAGACCAAAGTTGACCAAACGTGTTTTTGTATGTGTGTTTCGATGTAGCAAAATCATCTCAACTATATTTATTTCAATTTGTAAGGACAATAACATTTTAGAATTGTTGAATAACACAAAGCAATGCACAGAACTAACACTAAACTAAAAAGAAACGAAAGTCCTCATTCTGAGAAAAAAAAATCTCATTTTTATTCATCGATATATTATATCTCTCACGTATTTCTTTTATTTTCATGTAATTCCACAGAATTCCTTACAGAAAATTTGTTTGTAAATTTAGAAAAATTTTCATCGTACCTAACTACATCTCCTAAAGAAAATATATTAATTTACTCTCTTCGGTGGTTTACGTCTATATTTACATCTTTATAAGTAATTCGCACAGAATGTCAACGTGCTTCACAATTTAAACCTAAATCTAAACTAGTTTTCTTCGCATATAAAAAAAAGCGTCAATTTTGTTGTACCATTATTTAACTAAACAGACTATACAAAATGGCTAGAAATAGAACTTTTTTTCTATTGGCAATACTAGCTTTTAGTCAATTTTTTTTTTTAAATAATTTGCCCCTTCGGGCAGGCTAAAGCTATAAAGCCATACTGCCTTGTCTTAAGTGTTATTTCTGCTGTATCTTAGCTATAGTTATCGTCCAAGTCGTCTTAGTCAAGTCCAGTTCGTGTCAGTTTAGCCCAGTCATGCTTTAGTAAAGTAGTGGCGACTTTACTATAAAGCTTCGATGGAGTTTTGGAAGCAACACGAAAACTCATGTTTCACCACATTATATCATTTTCTCACACTCGCGCTTGTAATTCGGCACTTTATGAATAAAACACCACCATTTTTATGCATAAACACTCGACAAAACACTAGTTTTGGAAAAAAATACAACGGTGCGACACGACTCTTCCCGCGTTCCCGCCAAAAACCTAGCTTTTAGTCAAAGGGATCCAGAAATACTTTTTTCTTGTTTTTGGCATCGAACTTGGTATATCTAGCCAGTGACAAGTATTAAAAAGTCACAGTCAGGCTCGAGTTCAGTGAAGCTTTAGTAAAGTCGTGACAATTTTACTACAAATTGAGACATAGTTTTGAAATCAACGTAAGAATAACAACACAATGTATCATTTTTTCGTTGAAAGTCTGCCGCCAAGCATCTAACGGTGTGTTCCGGCAGCCTCACTTGAGAGCCAGTTCCATTCCAGGCTAGGTGTGCTTTACCATCTTCAACCACACCTTCACTTAACATCAGGTGAGCTGTGGTCAAACACCTAGCCTGTCAAACATAAAAAAAAAAAACTTGTGCACACTTGGAAATTTATGGATACAATATCTTAATTTTTTTTTTAAACATGAGGAAAAACACATTTTGGAAAATAATAATATTCGGATACATGTTTTCGCTCGTTCCCGCCAAAACTCCAGTATTTAGTGAAATTTCTTGTTTTAAAATTGTTTGTAAGAAGTCAAAATGGCACTTAAAATAAAAAGAAGAAATTAATGTTTTTTTTTCCTCTTTCAGCCTAGTTGATCGTGGTCCGTCGTGCTATACGCAAACCAAATATATTTTAGGAATATGTCATTTCAGTGTGGCAATAACAATAAATGTTTTAGTATCTAGCAGCATTAAAATTATTTGCGTTTTTTTCACCTGTACAATGAAAGAACTGGATGGAATTTTGATGCTCTGAAGTTTGATTTAGTTCATAGTACAACAGAATTGACGTTAAACTAATAACAACGACTAAATATTTCCCGGCTAAATTCTTTGACATAAAAACTACTGAAATAATAATGTTTTTTTTTTTACTTGTATTGCTGGAAGTGTTTTGCGTGAATACATCTTTTAATCCACGATAACGTATTTTCCTATCGTAATAAAATATGATTACATGAAATATTTTGAATAACAACAGTTTTCTAAATAAGTTTCATACTTTTTAACAATATCGCTGACTTTATAGCTGCATCGGTATTCGTAGGTATTGCTTATTTTTAATTTGATGATTTTTGTTTTTAATATTATATTCTCGGACGTTTTAATCCACATATGCATAAACGATTATTAAGCTAGGGTGTGCTATAAAAATGATATTTACTTGATGATGATTTAAGCGAGATTTTTTTTGTACAGATTGCTTGTTACACGTAGAAGCAATAACAGCAATCTGGGGTAAGTCCGAGGCCAGTAGAAGAGCGTCAAGTCAGCAGAAGTTTTTCAAGGAAAACAAATCGCCTAAAACTGGGGTTGGCCAATAATCTATACGAACTGACCTTTATAGACGATTGATTGGTGTACACACTTCTTTCCTGCTCTTATTCAAGTGTTCACTTTGCAATACATGTGTAATGCAGATTTGACAACTAAGGGCGTGTATCGAACGGACCCTGTTAACTTAACAAACGTTTATGCATAAGAGTGATAGTTTTTATGAATTACTTAACCGTGAACAAATTATAATTTTATTTTTCAGTTTCAATTATTTTGCAGCAGATTTTGCATCAATTGGATTAGTTATGTAAATATTGTAAGCCATCCACAGCAACGCAGGTTAAGGCACTTGAAACTACACGTTAATATCATAGATGTGGGTCTCCCTTTCGTCTGTTACCTTTTCCGACTGTAAACTGTACTGATTTTGATGAAATTTATCGTGATGACAGTGTGAATTTTCTTACAAGGACGAATAGAGTATACAAATATTAAATAATTCGGCTGTTCTCCTTTATCTTTATCGCCAAATTTAAACTCTATGTTGTTCTTATATAATTGTTGTAGTATCCATTGATATATTGTATGCTTATACATGCAATTTTGTCCCATTCAATTATAGTGACATCGTTATATTTCTGCGCCGTCATTAACACTTGATCGCGTTGAGCGCGTCTAAAAGTTGCTTGAACAAAGTGTGGCGATATCACCCCAAATAAATCGGACAGTCTAATCATGTGTGTATATCTAGTTACATAATAACTCAATGGTATTAATTGTATTTATCACACTAATATAAAAGTGAAAAAGTTTGTATGTATGTTTGATCTTTCACACAACGGATCTGGATAAAATCTCAGATAAACACAAAGCCTGGTATTATATTACAAATGGAACATCAGCCGACTACCATGTTCAAATAGGATATCATAAAACAAGAATCACACTATATTTCTATATTACAAACAAATAAATTAAAATATGCCAAAATAAGCGTTGTAAACTTGTAATATGTCTGTGTATTCACGCAGCGCTGTAACGGCCGAACGAAATTGAATGAAATTTGGTTTAGACATAAACTATATTCTAGATTATCACAGGCTTCTTTGTATATCGGAAAACGTAAGATCCCTTTATAGGACGCGAGTAAAAAACCCTTTATAAGACTCGCAGAATCTATGTACTATCCCTTGTCACAGTGGAAGGCTTACTGGAGATCAGATTACATAACCACCGCTCTCAGCACATTACTGATCTTCCTCTTGCAGATTGGACACCTTTTAGTTTTAACCCAGACTTTAACCGCGCATTTATAGCAGCAACAGATGTGCGCCAACCGACCGTGCACGAAAACTCCCGATTTCGGCTCCGTCACGCAAACAACACACAACTCTTTATTCTCGATCTCTTTCAACGTATCCGCTATAACCTTTTTGGAAACGTTCAATTTTTCTATAGAAACTGACGGGTCGCTTATGCTTTTGGTCAGGGGAATGACTTCGTTGGAGTCCGAATCGCTAGCGTCGGAATATTTCGCGCGTTTGGAATTCCTATCGAGCGAGCCCGCGCGACGTTTTTGCGCGGGTTTGTCTAAGCTTACGTTGTCGTACTCCTGCGACGTACCCTGGCTGGCGGTATCCACGCCGGAGTCCTGGGAAAGAGTTGGTATTTCCTGAGAGCCGGTCACGTGCGGGTCTATACCTTTGCGACGGTCGTAGGGCTCCGGTTCTGCCGTGCGACCGCGCTTGTGTTTGCGACGCGGCCGCGGCGGGAAAAAGCTTTTGCGGGCCTGAAATCAGTTGAACATTCGTTCCATTGGCGTGTTTGCAGACAATGAGCAGTGATAACATAAGTTCTGTTATATTTTTTTTGAATGTAAAAGTAATGGGACCAACGAAACCCTCTCCCGATGGTAAGAGATAACGCATAGCCATGACCATTGCAGCTATACACAGAACTTTGAGTAACAAAAAAAGTGCATGGCATCACTGCTTTAAACCTCATTACTTTGAGACAGACGGTTAGTTTCAACAGCCCTGTAATTTCACTTGGCAGTAGAATATCTGGTACTGCGGTGGTACCTACCTAGATAACATCCCGCTAAAGAAATCTATCACGAAGTGAAATATTAATTGGTTTTACTTGCCCAGTATGGTGGACTATGCCATTATCCTTCTCGCATTGAGAAGAGGCCCACGCTCAACAGTATGTCATTTTATATAAACAACTGGGTGTTACCTGGAAGCACTTGTGGCAGTAGCGGTAGATAGGGCTGTCATTGACGGCGCGGCAGCGCGCGCAGTGCCAGTAGTCGTTGTAGTCGATCTCCGAGTCGCTCTGCGTGTCGTCCGTGCGCTCCGAGTCCGCGAACACGAGGTCTCCGTCCGAGCCCACCGACACCTCGATCACCTTCGTCGTTATGATCTCGTTCTGGAACGTAGCACACACATTATCTTCGACCACAATAAAATGAATGGACCCAGAAGCGTATTGAAGTCTGTATGGAGTTCTTTAAACGTATTTGTATCCATCTATTGGACGACTAAAAGCTTGAAAACGTCGTTTCTTGGTTGACGTTCCAACATCCTGTACGAAACGATTTGAATTTAAGATAGACTTACGCTATCGCTTTCAGCAGAGGTCTCGTCATCGAGCGGGGCTTCGTCTTCGGGCTCCGTGACAGGCTCGAACTCGACGTCAGACGCCGAGAGCGCCTCTGTGTCGCTCGTGTCCCGCGCGTAATCTACAAAACATACACACTCAGCAACGATAGCCCGGGCACACCTCCCTGAGATACCCCAGCTTCAAAGTGCAATGAAGCCACCCAGCATATTTTATGATAGACAGTCATGTGTTTTTTTTTTTTTGTTTTTTCATAAGCAATCTTTTTTTCTTCAATGCCACTGTTAACTTCAATTTTTCGGTATTTTTTAGTATATTTTATTGTTTTTTCAAGTCTATCCTTTGTTTTAACATCTTTTTTTGCATTGTTATTTTTAATAACTTCATTCTATTATTTTTCAATTTTGTTATTAACATCATTTTCAACATTTTTTCACATCGTCGCTTTATTTTTTTCATCGTCAACTTTTTTCCATCATATTTTCCAACATTTTTTTTAGCCTGATTCACGCCATCTTTTTTTCCATTCATAATATTATATGTTAATACTATATAGTGACGCTGTTCCCTCATTCGTACGAGTGCGGTAAACTTTTCTAAAAATGCTTTGTAGGTACTTAAAAGTCATAGACAAAAGTTCAGAAATTAGAAATAACAAGACTGTAGGTATACTAGTTCGTCAAAACAGCACTTGCACCAACAAATGAGGCAACAGCACAAAATGAGTAGGTACTAGGCAGTACAATATAAACAGCACAAAACATAACAAATATTTAACAAAGGCTATTTGAAATAAATTATAGTAAATTGTTTTACATTAATTACAATGATAGCTATCAGCAAAAAAGTTTAGTAGATCAAGATGCATAACGTTTAGTCAAATTAAACAATAACAGTTTTACACAAAAATGTATCAGCGAAAACAATTTGCCACATTCATACATACATGCATAAATCATACTTATATGAGATCAATAATACAACAACAAACTTGACAAAATCAGCTAAAAACGATGATGACATCAAATTTTTGTATACTTAGCTGATTCAATGTTTACTTTCCCAATTGTACAATAACAGATTCGACTACAGCGGACTAACGAGAATAAAAGAGAGGTAATCATGTTCTCTCTCTTTCTATTTCCTTGGTCAGTCAACAGCTAGTTTGGCATTACATGCAAACTAAGTTAAACTGCTATACCTACCCGAGATGTTTTCCGTTTTTTTCAGATATTCTTAGGGGATCAATTATCCTACATCTATCCTTTCTCGTGATGTGTGTAGTATGGTCCAGAGCAGCCCTAACAGCATCCTAGACGTGATCTATAATCAGCAAGTAGTAATAACTGACTGTTTTATGCTAATTATACCTATATGCCTATAGTGGAACAATTGAATTTCTTTTTATTTATATAAAAGTGATGAGACGAACGAGACGCTCTTCTGATGGTAAGAGATAACGGCTGTTGCAGCGATACATAAAACTTTGATAAGTAAAACAAAGTCCAGGGCATCGCTGCTTTGGCGCTCATCATTTTGAGACTTTCGATGGTTAGTCTCAACAGCCCTGTAATTTCGCAAGCTGCAGGACCCTTCAAACCGGAACGCATCTAATATTATTTATTATTGCAAAATGTCATGACAATTGGTTTCGATTCAATCAGACAGACAGACCTACAACTGTGTTGATAAAGCATCAATATGGTCTAAAATAAAGTTTTTTGAGTTTATATTCAATTATTGTATGTAAGTATTTGTAAATTGAATACCGTAACACCTTCCACCACTCGATAAACGTTTAAAAATAGCATTTTATCCTCGTTTCCGTTTTACACTTTAAATTATAATTTTAATACCTATAGTATGTAGCATATAATATATGTAACCACCTGAAGCTAATAAATTAATTTCTGTTAATCTTTTCTAACAAATTCTCACTTAAATTATGTATTTAAGCTTTACATTAAAAAATGCAAATAATTCTAGTGGCATTTTAGAAATATCATCAAGATTCAATTTCATAAAAGATAAATAAAAAAATATGAATAAGTTTTAGTTATAACAAAAAGATCAGCAGATTTTAGCTTTAGGCTGGTGTCTTATATTATTTTAAAAAGCCACAGCAGACGTTTGGCTTCTATATCTTTCAAACCTCCTGTCCCACACTAGCATGTGCTTACATATTTGTACAGATTACCAGAATTTTTATCAAGCCGATCTTGATGATTGTTTACCGTGGTTATCATCAGTGTCGTCCTAATTAGAGAGAAACGTACGTTCACAGATGAACACTAAAGAAATACGTACGTAAATATGTCGCATTTCTTTTGTCTCAATTGAATCTCGCATGTTAGGTATCACGCGAGCAAAGATGGTCATTATTATTGCACGATGTAATCGCATTGATTGATCGTATCATTAACCAGTTAGGACTTTAGCTATTATGGGGTAGCCGGTGCCTTGTGCCGGGTCCTGAGCTCTCCTCGACTACCAAGCGAGCCGAACTTGCTATAAATAAATAATAAAATAAATATAAATAAATATCGCAGGACATTACACACAGCGCCATCTGACCCCAAACTAAGCAAAGCTTGTACTATGGGAGTCAGATAACTGATAGAATACTTAAATATTTTTTTTTTTGTAAATACATACTTATAATACATACAGTACACCCAGACACAGAACAAACATTTGGTTTTATATCACAAAATGCTTGTCCTAGGTGGGAATCGAACCCACGCCCCACAGCTCTTGAAGCAGACATGCTACCAATGAGCCAACAGGGCTGTCACAAAATCTTCCACTTTAAAGGCATTAATATAACAAGTTGCAACAAAACTATAATCATGGCATCTCAGTTAAAAACAATTCAAACTTTTAATTCCTCTAAATTATTTCCGTTTTGTAATTGCCTTTGTAATTGCTAACTTTATTTATTGAAAAGTTATGTTAATTAGTAATGTGAAAATAATTTACTTTTTTTCATTTTTTACGGCTTGACAGGCTACGTGTTTGACAGAGCTCATCTGATGTTGAGTGACGGTCGAATATGGTAAACACACCTAGGCTGGAATGGAACTGGCTCTCAAGTAAGGCTGCCGGAAAACACCGTTAGATGCTTGGCGGCAGATTTTTAACTTGAGGGTGGTAGCTAGCCAGTACAGTACTAGAAAGTACCACCCTGCTATGGTTTCCTTCACCGGCAGCTCAAGCTCATCGTTGGGGTTTGAAGCTGATCTATCATCGCTACTAAAAGATCTACTTGATAAAACTAAACCAGTTTAGACATTTATTAACGTTACAAATCATTAACGACTTGATAAGGATGCTGGTAATGTAACCATGTAGCACAAATATTAACGCGCTTAACAAACAAGCTTCATTGTTAACTAATTCTGCATTAAACCTGGCCAAAAGAGATTGCGATGACGAGAAAAAGATGAAAAGGCCTCAGTCTGTGGAGGCCCTTATAATCCTAATGTGTGTAATGTCTTCATAGCTTCAAGTCTCCCTGAGGAAAGCCCCTGGATGAACCTGGTCACCGTCAGGGCCTGATAATACCACCAACAAAATGTTAATATTTCCACACGCAGTAGGATCAAAGTTCTTATTGGGATGATCAATGATTAACAACTAAGAGCGAATATGAATTAACTACTTGCTTCGCGAGGTTTTAATAGTAATTTCTGGGATAAAAAGCCTGTGTTAATCTAGCAATTTGCATTCCAAATTTCACCAAAATCCGTTATGACTTTAAAGCGTGAACTGTTACACACACACATGCATAGAGATGTGATAGTAAGATGCGAGTGTAACCACTTTAATTTCTATACTTCTGTACGTATTCACGATTATCCAGATTGGCTGTGCTAACAGCTCACCAATCCCAATAAAAACTTTTAATTCTGATAAAACTACGATAATTACTATAATAACAATCTTACTATAAAAATTTTTTTGGGAAACATTATTCTCATAAATTGAAAGTTATCTAAGAACATCGAAATCAGCTCTAAAGTCGATAAGCGCCTTGATAACGCTTATATAATTTCTTATAAAGTGCAAGCAATTTTACTGTTTACTTGTACAATTTACATACATATTCTATATACATATTATATAGGTATATATTATATATGTGTGTGTTCACCTTACACCAGCTGTCTCACGTTACTCCATCGAGTCTCCACTCTACGTCTACCCCAGCATCATCGGTTCAAAAGTATTTAACTTTACTTCTTTGGAAAACTTACAATACGCTATCCTGATAGTAAGAGATAACGCATGTCCATGACCATTGCATCAATACACAGAACTTTGAGTAGTAAAACAAAGTCCGGGGCATCGCTGCTTTGGTGTTCATTACTTTCGAGTCTTTCGATGGTTAGTCTCAACAACCCAGTAATTTCGCTACACAATAGTGTATAAAAAAGTGGCAAACAAGCGACGGGCCTGGTATGATGGTAAGTGGTCACCGCCGCCTATGGACACCTGCAATACCTACCCGGAGTATTGCCAGTGCGTTGCCTACGTTTAAGGACCCTATTCACCCTTCGTTTGAAGCTCTGTAGATTGAAACTCGGCGGAAAAAGCGGAAGTGGTAAGCCATTCCACCTAAGACAGCGGTACAGCGGTGGTATCTACCCAGACGACTTCCTGGTAAGGAAATCTACCTCTTGCCAGCTTGCTTAGCCTTCGTTTCAACATGAACCAATAAATTAACAGCTCGATTAACGGCTTGCGGAAGTCCTTAAAACAAATTCTTTATACAAAATTACGGGGAAACCCCAGTTACAATTTCGGGGAAGGCAGGATAGACCCGTGTCTAACGGCAATTTATTAAGAGGTTTACATATACGAATTAATATAGTTGTCAGATGTACGGGATTCAACATATTCCTGAATTCTAGAGCCACGAATCTAGACAAAATAAACTAAAAAATAATAATATTGCACATATATAATATTGCACACAAAGCTTGTTGCATTTTTTGTACTTATGATATGCTTTCAAGAATGTCTATAATACCTACATATTTATTAGGTAAATTTCTTATCTTAAAATGTATTAATAATAATAGAGGACTAAAATAAATATTAGAGGACATACAGTCATGTCTCGAACTTCGAGACGTCGTCGGTATCGCAATTATGAACCTCAAGTGGAGCTGGGTAGGAGACGTTGCTAGGCGAAGTGATGACAGGTGAAGTAAGGTTACAACAGAGTGGTGGCCTAGGCAAGGTAAGCGGAGCGTTGGTCGTCCAGCCGCAAGATGAGGAGACGATATTGTCACCGTCGCGGGTCAAACCTGGACCAGATTGGCACAGGATCGAGGCAAATGGCATGAAAAGAGAGAGGCCTATACCCAGCAGTGGGATAAAGAAGGCTGTGGATGATGATGATGATACATGTATGTTAATTATGTATAAAAAAAGCCAAAAACGATACATTCCCGTTTGGTAAATTTCCGTCTGCTATCTGTGGGTATGTGATATAATACGATAATGGAACGATAATACAAAGTACAGTCAGCGCCATTGGTTTAGTTTGGGTTCAGATCGAATGCGAAATTTTGTGTCTGTTTATGTGTCTGTTTGTCAGTTTTTCACGCTGAATAAGCTCGACGGATTTGGGCGATATTTGTACCTAATGGCACTAGCTAATACCCTGGAGAAACACATAGGCTACTTTTTATCCCGAAAATCACGAGTGAAACCACGAGGCGAGGCTAATAGGTATAATATAACGTAGAAGGAGATAACTGTTAACAACTGGTAGTTTTCAAAGTAACATTGAAAGCAGTGTACGTAATGTTCTACGATATTTCTTTTATAAAAAAAATATAAGATAAGGATTTATGGTTATACCACATTCTGATCGATAGGTATTAATTTACGACGCATCAAATGATGACGTTTATTTTTAGCTTAAATATTATTTGAGGAATAAGCTGAACAGTTTAAAAAATGTATAACTGACTGCGAACAAAACAGCTATAAACCAATTTATTATTCCTAATTAAATTTAAACATAAAACTGAAATGTATTTTTGTAATACACTTTTAATTTCCTTTATTTAGATACACACACATGGGTTTTTATTAACGTATTATTCCGCGCCAAAAAATCCGCCATTTTTTTAAAATCTATCTAAGAACACTTGGGTTATTGAGACGAATCTAAAGATGCCTTAATTGTCGTAATCCAATCGGCCGTTTGGAAATCACGAGGTTATAAAATTTACATAATACAAGATACACGCGAAAACCCCTTCCTTGGCGGTAGGATAAAAATGAACGGGTTTTTGAATGGAGCCATTTTTGCACTGTTAAAATGACTCTGAACCTCTACAAAGTCACAAATGTGTGGCGCTGACTGTACTGAACAATATAACGCGACTTCGTACCAGTATTCGAAAAACATTCTCAACTTTTTCTATCCGCAGCGCATTTTACAGGATCTACTTGTTTACAAATCTCTATTAAGCCACAATACAAAGTATCGATTTCTAAAATTTAGTAATCGATACTTTGTAATGTTGTAAATTTTATCTAAAAATCAGGTTTTATGACATAGTGCAAAGACTGCTAGAAGGATTAAGATGGAATTTATGTTTAAATATAGCTCAGATTCGTTACGTATTAGACGAAATAATATTCATACGCTGCGAGATTACATAGCTGAGATATTTTAAGAAAACCAGCACGAAGTCGCGCAATAATACGGGACATCGGTTAGTAATAAATACATACGTGTTTGATAACAAGTTATGACCTATCGATAAACAGGCGTACAATACCAATAATGGATATTTAATATGCGGAAATGTGTTTTTGTCGGTTTGTCATTTAGAGACACAGTTATAAAATGATTCATGCATAGAAACAGAAAGATGTAATAGAGAGCTTTTTTCATGATTTCGTATCTGAAAGGTGCAATGAAGTATGTATTAAAAAAATATATATTTAAGTACATATGTAGGATGGAATTTTCGATTAAGGTGGTTCGATTTGTCCATAAATGGCAAAAAATTATTTGTATGGAAATCGTACCACCTCAATAACTTTCGCTTCTAAGAGGTCTTAGGAGGCCTTTGACATGTCTGGTTCGTTTTTGTTACTTAAATATAGATAAAAACCTACCGGGACATATCGACAAACGTGTAATTTTACCTTATTTTTAATTGCTATTTTTTTTACAGAAAGAAATACTAATTACGATCACCCATATAAAGACTGACTGGGTGGCTCGTTATTAATGTCACATTTATTTATTTATTTTTATTTACGGTTGACAGGCTAGGTTAGGCTAGGACCACACCTCACTTGTCTAGTAAAACATTGGTCTAATTAAATTGGTATATGTAGGTGAAGCCGCGAGCAACAGCTAGTCGCATACAATGATAATGGAAAGCGTGTGAAATCACGCGGCATGCTAAGTGGTCAGACTGCAGCAGGTCTGTACAAGTCTGCCTGTGACTCGAGTGAATGACACTGTATAAATGCATTGCTCATTCCGCATACCTACCTACCAACCTAACTTGGAATTTCAAATAGGATCTAATGCTTTTTGCTGTGTCTTTTTTGGACTGGACATGTTTGAGATCTGTATAGCCTTTATGGACATAAGAGCTCGATTTTGGTTGACAGCGCGTGTTATCCCGCTCGCACGCATAGTGTAATCATGTCAGTAGGAAAGGGATAGCATGTGATTACTATCTATCACAATCATAATTAATTTCAAACATCTACACTATTATAAAGAGGAAAGATTTGATTGCTTGTTAATATTGAATAGGCTCCGAAACTACTGGACCGATTTCAAAAATTCTTTAACCGTTGGAAAGCTACACTGTACCGGGTGACTTAGGCTACTTTTTATCCCTGCATTTCCACGGGAACGGGAACTACGCGAGTGAAACCGCGATACGTCCGCTAGTTTACAATAAGTTTACTTTTGCAGATTTTGCAGACCTTATTGTAATTATTTATTTTTTTATTAAGAGATTTGACATTGGGAATACTTATTAATGTCATTAAAAAATTAAGGCAAGAATAAATACAACACAATTATTAACATACATAATAAAGAAACAGAATTTCAGATTACAAAGATATTACACACATAAATTAATAACAGTAATATTATAAATACAAAATTTTGTATGTTTGTGTATATGTATTATGTATGTATGTTTGTCACTTTTTCATGCTAAAACAGCTGGACAGATTTGAGTAGTTTGGAATGGCACTGACTATCACCCTGGATCAACACATAGACAACTTTTTATCTTGTAAAGCGAGTATGAAACCACAGAGTGAGACTAATTTAACATAAAAATTTAATATAACAAAAAAAAATGTAGTTCAAGTTGACACGGACCCTGGTGGCTGTGGCGCGTATAAGTTAAAAAAATATATATACATAAACATGGAATTTTTAAGGACTATTAGATACAATTTTTGTTTATATAAATTTGTAAATAGTGTAGGTTTAAGATTGTTTTAAAGTTATATTATTATTTTATTCAAAGGTAAGATTGCAAACATGTTTTAAGAGACTGTAATACATATTTATTATTGGAATAATGACACATAACATCTTGAAAATAGACTGATACAAAATTTATATTCAATTACATCCACAAGTATTTAAATAAATATGTACATTATATGTATAAATGTAATATAATTAATTAAAGATATAATTCACAGAATAATAAGAATTGCAATATTTATATTTATCATTGACTCATCTGCCCAAACAAGATTTGAACCACATAGACGAACATATCTTAGAGTCTAACACATAAGACTGACTAGTAGAGTACTTGTCAATCTTCAAATGACATTAATTTTGACTTATATACATACACAGTGCAAGGTTTCATAAAAGTATTCAGCAAACTCATAAAGACTAGGCTTTGGTTTACATTTTAAAAATACATAATAATATACTGCACAGTTAGCTTATTTGGTAGTATATTTGCTTCAAGAGCTGTACTGTATGGTGTGGGCTTGATTCCAACCAGGACAAACATTTACAATGATGATAAATGATTGTTCTATGTCTGGGTATTCCTTATGTATTTACAAAAAAAAGTATCTGTGTAGATATAGTATAGATTTTACTTAGTTTTGGGCTAGATGGATTATTATGTTTATTTAAGACAGTCACAAACAGCATGCAAGGATGTATTTTCCACACACAGACACTCATATAAATGCAATGTGCTAATGGTATGTAACTGTAATTACGAACTTTGGAATGTGAAATTGTTTTTATATGAAATTCAAGTTCTTACCTGTTTCCTGGCCTTGTATAGTAAGAATAGTTTCAGTTGAAAGTCGACGGCTCCATGCGTGTTCTGAAATTAGTATTTACACTGTCTTCTATATCTCCTTTATTTCAGTGTGAAAATGTGTTTAAGCACAATCACTCACTCACTTAGTATCAGATAGAATTTGATATGAAAGTAGCTTTTCAAAACATTTTCTATGGTTACATGGTCAATTTCTATGCTGAAAAAACTGGGAATGAGAGGATTGCCAGCAAAATCTCTTTATCTACTAAGAGACTATAAATTCATTGTTGCAAAGAGTATCCAAAACAGTGTTGGTAGGATTATATTAAATTTGCTTAGGTAGGAATGGGAACACCGGCAATTAAATGTTAAGTTGTTATGGCAGTATAAAGCTTATTTGTCTATAATAAATAATTGTAGTTATTAGTATTCCTATTATTTTACATTTTCTGAAAATTACTCTGAAATTGCCAAAAAATGTATCAGCTATTATAGCAATACCTATTTACTAAAGATCAACTAAATTTTTCTATGGAAAAGTACATTTAACTTTTTTCTCCATTTCAGGGTTAAACCCTTAGTAAAAGATATTCACAATGATGTGTAACAAAGACCTTATTTTGACTTTGTACTACCATTTCACACGATAACATTTCATTTTACGCAATAACTCAAGCTTTTGTAGAAGTTTTATTAGAATATTTTTATTATTGTTCATGTAATACTAGGTACTAAAAAGGTTACCTAGTTATTTGAATTTCCCGCTAAATTTTATCAGATGTGTGTAATAACAACAATAATAGTATGGGTTAACAATTAAGTATACATATACTTCAATGATACGCATCAATAACTATAACCTCTGAACCATATTTTTGAATGGATTTTTTGTTTGTCCACATTCAATGTTGTTGACCTTCAAGCTACCACTTTTACACATTACTATGATTGTGTACGCACGCCCTTACTACGTCATAGTCTTCCTATAACAATCACAATATAGTAGCAATCTCATTGTTTTAATATTAGCACTCAATCAAGCTAGATATTTATTGCACTTCACAACATAAGGAATGTATACTTCACATACCTGAGGAGTTCAGCGATATCGCTGTGTTCATTTCGAGCTATCGAATTTGAAGATCCGGAGTTCGAAACTCCAACAGAAGATAATAACTAGGTTCTAAGAAAATCGACTGAATATTGGAACAGCCAAATATTGTTCTGTCTGGTGGGTTTGATTTGGTTTTGTTGCCTATTTTTAGTTCAACTCGTTAAAACTCGTTGAAAGCTTGCATGTTGCAAGTAGGGTGGGTAGGGTAGAGTTGCCAGGCCTGATTTTAATTAACCAATTTTTCCCCTAAGATGAGTCCCATATTAATGATAATTATATTTTTGTACAAAAAATTCCCCGATGTTGGCTTTTGTAGAAAAATTATGTTTATATTTTGTACATACTGGCTGTAAATGATTAGCTTTCGAAAAACAGAAACTATCATTTTTAATTAAAATGTGGATTAAAAGAATCTTTAAAGACTTAAGATTGTTATAAGAAAAACAAAATATTTTATTTAACTTTTTGAACATTGCAATAGTTTTATCAAATAACTAGTTTTATGAATTAACTCGCAGAGGCTATCTCTTGCGTAAAATTATTTTTTGTGTCCACCTGTCTTCGTTTTTGGGAGTGTTCCCTTTACAAATTGTATAAAAGTAGGACATAATAATTATGTTAATCCAGAGTAGAAGTTATTTACGTTTTAAATTCAATTAGTCATTTCAGCGTAAAGAAGGAAGAAACATACATTGTGCAAAACAATCTTTCACATTTTAGTGTGTAAAGTGTACATAATTTTGTTGAGACAAAGTTAGAAAAGTCATATATTTGTATTTTTCAACATGATATTTTAGTGTAAGTATTTGTCAATTTTGGTAGATAGTAAAATTATGATGTTTTTAGAAATAATGGTACATAGTTGCTTAAAGTTTCTTGGTCAGCGTTAAATATAAGTCATTACTAAAATCAATTATGATTTTTTTACAGCACGACTTCTTCTCCCTTAGGCCTTGATTACATAATATTTTGTATACAAGGTATGCTATATTTCATCATGGAAGTTTTTTTCATGTAACGGTGTTGTAAAGAGAGTTTGATTATGAATACTTTAAATAAAACTTATTTGACATGGAAAACGAATAGCTGCTAATCAACAGAATAAATAGGAGATGTGATTACACAAAAGTCAAAAAGTTTTCACTTGTACTAATTAGTACATACGCATCATCGCGCAAGATTCGTTGTACACTGAAAGCTAATTATTTTTTCATTCAGAATTATATTATCATATGCCCAGAAAGATCTTTAAGTAAAATATTCTCCCCAAATTCATGAAAGCAGTTTATATTCTGGTAGTACCGACAAAATTGCCGACCCGTTTTAACTACTATTATTTTACAACCAATCGTTGTTTCTGTAATTCATATTTTAACCAATGATATAGCGTCTTTGGTAACGTTGAGATTATTTGGCAAATCACAGACTTCGCAGATTAAAAAAAAAAAGAACTCTTACAAAATTGTCATTGACGTGGATAAAATGTTGCCTGTACAAATATTTACCTGTCCATGAATTTTTGTTTGACGTATAGCTCGGTGTTTGACCAAGGTGTTTGATATCAATATAACGTCAGTCAACATCATCACACACAACACAACACAACATCTACGGAGATCACAACATCGCGGGTTGGACGCAATACTAAGTATAGGCCAACACCTCTGCTTAGACATGGATATAGACGCGAATTTACACATTGTGGTACTTTAAGTTGCTGCTTGTATATAGCTCCACTATAGCGGTAATCTTTATTATTTTTTATGTTTATACTCTTGACTTGAAGCTCAAATCAAATATTTTATCAATATGGTAAATAAAGCCCATAATCATGTGACACCTTGAGATTATGTAGAAATACATGTTTGAATTGAGCTAGTGATGCAAACGCGATTGTATTCGTATAAGTACACCTATAACATTTAAAATGATTTTCAGTCGACTGAGTTTTCTGTTTGGGAAGTGTGAAAATTTTAATGTTCTATCATTTTGACAACTGGTAACCCCAACGTCCTAACAGTTTCCTTTTCCATGTGGCATGGTGTCGGCGTAAGGTGAGTTTGTCAATTTTGTGAAATAATTTACAAATTAGTGCGCAATAACTAGAAATACTATAGTTTTATCGTTGCAATTCGTGAAGATAATCTTCATTATCGTTATTAATCCAATTTTTGGTCGTATTTGCGGACATATTGTGATAAAACAAGCACGTGGACGGACTACTAGGACTAGGTGCGAGGGCGAAAGTGAAAAGTTGGAAGAAGAATTATTAAAACAAGATAGACTCAGTAAGAACAATATTTCTTGTTCATTCTATCTTTAGATTTACTTTCCGCTAGACAAGTATAGCGGTAGTGTTTTGCAATAAGTCATCGAGAGGTTATGTGTCAAACATAAGCAAATTGATAAAGTCCAAATTTTGTTGTAGTTGCCGATTAAGCAACCACAATGCCGCAGAACGAATACATTGAGCGTCATCGTAAGCTTTACGGTAGAAGGTTAGATTATGAGGAGCGCAAGCGCAAACGTGAGGCGCGAGAGCCTCACAAGCGAGCCGAAAAGGCACAAAAACTTCGCGGCATCAAGGCTAAGATCTACAACAAAGAACGCCGCAATGAAAAGATTCAGATGAAAAAGAAAATCAAAGCGCATGAAGAGAGAAATGTCAAACAAAACACCGAAAAAGTGTCCGAAGGCGCTCTCCCTGTCTATCTTCTCGACAGAGATGTCCAGTCTCGGGCTAAAGTACTATCCAACATGATCAAACAGAAACGCAAAGAAAAGGCTGGTAAATGGGATGTTCCGATACCTAAAGTCAGAGCACAGGCCGATGCAGAAGTTTTCAAAGTCTTAAAATCTGGGAAAACAAAGAGGAAAGCTTGGAAACGTATGGTGACAAAAGTTACATTTGTAGGTGAAAACTTTACACGAAAACCACCAAAGTTTGAGAGATTTATTAGACCTATGGCATTAAGGTTCAAGAAGGCACATGTTACACACCCTGAACTCAAAGCGACATTCTGTTTGCCAATCATTGGAGTGAAGAAGAACCCCAGCTCCCAGATGTACACTAGCCTGGGAGTTATCACAAAGGGTACAGTTCTTGAAGTCAACATTTCAGAGCTTGGTCTGGTCACACAGGCAGGCAAAGTAGTATGGGGGAAATATGCTCAGGTCACCAACAACCCCGAGAATGATGGGTGTATCAATGCTGTACTTTTAGTATAATAATTGAATCCTTATAGTGAATAAATTCTTCTTGCTACTGAACATATTGTTTTTTATTTACTATTTATTTTAATTAACTGCACAAGACTTGTAACTGACTTGTTTTCATTACACTGATTGATATCTGGAAAATGGAAAATGGAACTGTCATTATATAAAGAATCTGATACTGCTCTTAATTATTTTTGTCTAATTAATTAATTACTGGATTTACCATTATAATTCTGTATGAAATATCCTCAGTAAGCTTGTTATTTACAGTACCTACCTAGTTTAATTGAGTACCAATAACTAATATCATAGAATGAAACTAGCTTTTTCAGCTAAATATTGTGGATGCTCTAGTAATGCTCTAAGGATTATATTGATGTATAGAATGTATTTTCTTTTCTGTTATTGATCTGTGTGTGACTTGACTTTCTAATAATTTATTCTATGTGAAATATTATTGTAGATTTACAGTTAAGCATTAATTCACAGTTTTTTTAGTTGCAAAGTGTGTTTTCTACCAAAACTGTGTATTAAAAAGAAAAATCAAACTCAGATAGGCTGTTAAAGTTAATCAATACTTAAAATGTCGTGTATAGCTGTTCATCAATGTGGAATGTCTCCTGTGGTACTATAAGCTGTATATTAATGTTGAACAATATTTACAGGTAAAGTTGTAATGGAATTGGTATTAAGAGATAGTTGATCATTAATCGACCCTCACTTGACATGATTGACTAATAAATATTATCATTATTTGTTGTTGCAGGTAAGCCAAGATGCAGATATTCGTGAAAACCCTCACGGGTAAGACCATCACCCTCGAGGTCGAGCCTTCCGATACTATCGAGAATGTGAAAGCCAAGATCCAAGATAAAGAGGGAATCCCTCCTGATCAGCAAAGGTAAGAATCACTCACTATCTGAAAATAATAAATAAATAATATTGTAGGACAATACACACAACACCATCTGACCCCAAACTAAGCATAGCTTGTACTATGGAAGTCAGATAACTGATATAATACTTTTTTTTGTAAATACATACATACTTATAATAAATACAGAACACCCAAACACAGAACAAACATATTGTTTATACCACAATGTGTCCTGTGTGGAAATCGAACCCACACCCTTCAGCTCTTGAAGCAGACATTCTACCAAGGAACTAACAGGGCAAATCATCAAATGAAAGTATACATGCTGTTGATTAAATTTTTAGTATTGCCTACTTAATTTTCTACAAGTGTATGCATCTTCTTCTCTGTCAGATTGATCTTCGCTGGCAAGCAGCTAGAAGACGGTCGCACACTTTCCGACTACAACATCCAGAAGGAGTCGACCCTTCACTTGGTGCTGCGCCTGCGCGGTGGCGCCAAGAAACGCAAGAAGAAGAATTACTCCACACCCAAGAAGATCAAGCACAAGAAGAAGAAGGTCAAACTAGCTGTACTCAGATACTACAAGGTGAGAACTTCCGGTCTTACAGTGAATCTAGCCTGACGCATACATTTATGAAGCTGTCATGGAAACCTCATACACCGACTGCAGAAAAAAAGGCGACTCGGTAGATTACAGAAGTAGACGATTAGTAATAGCGTGATGTGCATTCTGATGGTAAGCGACGTGTGATTGAGGATTGAGCATGTTTATTTCAAAGGAATGTAATTTACTTGACTTAAATATCTTTAAAACACTATACACACAGCGCCATCTGGCCCCAAACTAAGCAGAGCTTGTGATGGAAGTCAGATAACTGATAGAATACATAAATACTTTTTTTTTTAAATACATATAATACATACAGAACATCCAGACACAGAACAAACATGTGTTTATTCACAAAATGTTTGCCCTGAGTGGGAATCGAACGCACACCCTACAGCTCTCCAGGCACTTGGGTGACTTTGGAACTATACTAAACAATATGTGAACATATTTGTATGCAAAAACTGGTGTATGGATGTAAATTGAGCCCCTGTACCTGTTTTCGTATTCATTTTATTCCGGTCCTGAAGACATTAATACCGGTTTCCTTGCCAATACATATTATAGATAGCATGTAAAAATGTATAGTCAGTCATATGATAATCGAGATCGAAAGTATTCCAACCGAACATCATACCTGTGCCCCCAGATTCCGCAGCATAATATTATTACATGACATAACAAGCGAGTTAAACCGCATTCCTTTGAAATTCCTACCAAATGCCAACATGTCCTAACAAGTCGCGGTTTAAACACGGCACAGTATAAAAAGCATCAAGGAAAATCGAAATAATTCTTACGCGAGTAAAAAGGCATCTACGAAGAAATCTCTGCAAAACCCATTTTACAAGCATCAAGTCGCGACTTGATAGTTCGAAGACCTTTTACACTGACTGACTTACTTTTAAAGTTTACCAGTGGAGCCACTGGTGTATTTTCTAAATCAAACTGGTAAGCAGTGGTACACAATTTTAGTTTCCACATTTCACGAAACGCGCGTATAGCTTGGGCAGTCTTTGTTTTGCATGACTCAGGATTCTTGAATGGAGTGGAAGCAAGTTGGTGCAAGCTCTGTGGAGGCTGATTCATTTGCATACAGATGTTAAGATAATCCAGTTTGCGTTTACAGTTGTGTTGTGTAATATTTATGTTTTTAGCTCTTTATTCAGATTTGGTGTGTCATTATAACAAACACTGGAAATGATTCATTATTTAGTAGTATTGTTTCGGCAATACTTACTTATTTTTTAAATAATAGCTTAGTAAAATTGAAAATCAATGCAATTTATAATGAATTTATCTATCTTATAATAGTTATTAAAATAGATGAAATGTTTGTAATTTACTAGGCAGTAGATTTTCTTAGCAGGAGAGTATGTACATATGTAGCTATAGGTAGGTAGCTGGGCTTTGGTTTGTTAGGTTTTGTGTAGTTTAGCAAGTTTGCAATGATAATGGTTAGGTGTTATTGTTAACATCATATGCTTGTCTGGTTGTGTCCAGTCCTGAATGTTCACTTTGCAATGGTGCTTATTTAATTAGACTAATACGGCAATCAATCATTACAATAGCCTTAAAATATATACTATAATTAATTAGATTAGGTTAATAAAGAATTAAATAGAAGTCAAATATTTGAATTAAAAACATCATTTTTCATACAACATACATTTCTCTTAATGAGCACTTTTCTATATGAGTAATTACATTTCAAAATGAACACAGTGCATTGGGAGGTGCCCCTTTTAAAGGAATATTTTTGGACGTGTTTTTTTTTATGTAAAAGTAATGAGACGAACGATGCGGTCTCCTGATAGTAAGAGATAACGCATGCCCATGACCATTGCAGCGATACACAGAACTTTGAGTAGCAAACAAAGTCCGGGGCATCGCTGCTTTGGCACTCACTACTTATAACTCACTCACTCACTCTTACGTTTATTAATAATGTTCACATTTAACCATTGGTTTTGGTTGTTGTAGGTGGACGAGAATGGAAAGATCCACAGGTTGCGGCGTGAGTGCACGGGCGAGCAGTGCGGCGCCGGCGTGTTCATGGCCGTCATGGAAGACCGCCACTACTGCGGCAAGTGCCACAGCACCATGGTCTTCAAGGACGACGACAAATAGACACTACACTACCTAGCCCTAAGTCCAACACTCGGACCTCTGTGTATGACGGATTGAATAAATCTTGACACAGTGTCAGAGTCTACCTTCGTTTTATTTGTTTCTGTTTGCTGCCGCCTCCAGAGATCTATTCCAGATTTCCTATTGCCCATTATTTGGTTTATTTATTTATTTATTTGGTTTACTCTGATTTTGATTTTCAGATTGGATTGGTAAGTATGTGCTAAAAGAAAGAATATGTGAAAGTGCTTGTAGTTTTCATTAAATATATGATGTCAATTTTATATACACTCAGCACATAAAACTATAGATTAATAAACAGAAATTATTTGATGGAAATTGTAAAAATAGCGATTTTCATTTGAATATTCATTTTCTATGGTAAACAATATTTTTGGAAAGATGTGCTAGAATGCTGATTGGCATCATTTATCTTAATAGGTGATGGTTTAACTTAAACGGTTGCCGTTTAGTTAGTTTTTTTTTTTATTTTATTTTTTTATGGTTGACAGGCTAGTTGTTTGACCACAGCTCACCTGATGTTAAGTGAAGGTGTGGTCGAAGATGGTAAAGCACACCTAGCCTGGAATAATAATCTAGTTTCAATCATAGAAATATTTGCCTGCATCATGGTTCAAGTAAATTTCGTATTGGTTAAAAACATCAAAGGATAATCATCAGATAATCAATGTAACCTAAATCAGATAATCAATCTAACCTAACCTAACTTTGCTATTGACAAGGATAAATATTTTTAAAAACGTGCAAATTTATGAAAATAACTTTGCACCAGGCTATTTAGAAGCTACTTGTACACTTGCAATTTCTTTATATCTGAACGACAACGTTCTTAAAGAGAAGAGCGGCCTTAACCCTGCAGAGGAACAGTTAAAAAAAAATATTCCTTACCATAAACAAATTTTGAAGCTTGAAAATCACCGCTTTACTATGGCATGACCAGCCTTGAGCTAGATTTAGGTACTTTGTGTGACATTGACAGTAACTAAGACTTATTTTGCTAGATTTATCTTAAAATACTGGTAAATACACATAGTGCGACGCTAAAAACAAGGAAGAAGAATACGTAATTAAATATGATAAGTAAAACTCGCACTTGGCGTTGATTTGCTGCGGTAAGTATTCCGTCGTAGCTTGAGTACCAAATTGCTTATCTAGGAGGTACATAAGTAAATGCTAAATAAAGTTTTTTTACAGCAACTTCACTGAATTTCATTTTTCTTCCATAGTATAATTATATTATGTATGTCTATGGTGCCTGTATAATGACAGGACTATTGGTCTGGTAAAGCAATAACTTTTCAAACTGGCTTTATGACTTATAAAAATGCACAAAATTTACTTCGTGATAGATTTCCTTAGCGTCTAGGTAGGCACCGCTACAGTACCAGATATTCTGCCGCCAAGCAGTAGTGTGTTAACGGTTTTTGTTTAAAGAGTACTGTAGCTAGCGAAATTACAGGACTATTGATAGTACCCATCGAGTATCAAAGTAATGAGCACCAAAGCAGCGATACCTTTTACTTTATTTTGCTACTAAAACTTTTGTGTATTGCTGCAATGGCCATGTACAGGCGTTGTCTTACCATCAGGAGAGCTCCTCGTTTGTCTTATTACTGTCATTCGATAAAACGTATGCAACAGCGGATTTACTTTCTAAAGAATAAATCAAAAAGTGTTGGGATCGGAACTTAGTATGTACTTATAAATAGAGGTCGTAACAAAAACAAGAAACATTAAAATACATATTTTTATTCAATACCGAATAGATTAGTTTATCTTATCGTTATATGTATTGCATCAATTTACCTATTTGTGCATTATTATTCCTTGAACATATTCCTGGCCAGGTATCGCATAGAAAATGAGATAAACGGCCTTCCACACCACGCGTATCCTTGCTGCAAGTTTTGGTGTGACGCGTAATTTTGAAGCACGGCTATGTTTTTGATCGGTAAGTGTGTAACATAATTTGACGAATGAGGTGCCGTTAGAAGCGTCTTGTTAGTGCATTTCTAAGTAGCGTAAGAACTGAAGCGCGGACCAGTGTGGACACTGCTCCCAGATTATATTGAACACTCCCACGGCTGTGCGGTGACGGAAAAACTGCAATCGGTTGTTTGTATTCCGATGAGAATAACTTCGGATATTTAATGTTGAACTTTAGGAGCTTCTATGTACCTATTTTAGTAGCAGTAAAACTCCGAGCACCGCCGCTTCCGCTTACATGGTGGACACTGGTAAATAGATAATACAACTAGATTGAGCATTTTAAATTCTAACTAAGAACGAGACTGCATCATAGGTCTTTTTATAGTCAATCCTGGCAGCAAAGAAAGTCTATTCTGTCGGATTCATTCGCGCACATTTACTCGTAGTTATTATATGAAAGCAAGGATACGCCTAGTAGATACATCACCCAATAGGAATCTAAGTCAGCTGTCCCGCACCTACTACTTTGTCTCGATAAACTTTTTCAGATCATTATAATCTTACGTTTTGGAATCTATAGTTGCACGGATTATTACGTATCTAACGAATTTGTGAAACCTAACCAAATGTATGTCGATAATGACAACGCTATATTTCAGAGTAGGTACAAGACCCTGCAATAAGTACTAAGTACCTTTTTTCAAGGCTCGAACACGAGGCGTGCAATGAGCGTTTTAGGGACAATTACAGTGATTGTATTGAACGTCATAGGTTAGAATTAGGTACAGCGCACTCCGACCTACCGCACGTGTTCAAATAACTCCGATAGGCAAGTGTTGTAATATTGTCTCCGATGTGTTGAAACTCCGCTTCAGACAATTCAACCGTTGCAGTCGTATGCACGCCTTGCCAAACTATAACAGGCCTGTAAGCCAACAATGTCAAGAAATAAGTTAAAAACATGGTGAGTATCAATTTAAATCCTCGTTCTTTACATAATTATTTAAAATTGTTCTGCACACAGGGTTGGGTCGTGTAAGTTTGGAGATGTTTTTTTTTATGAGAAACTCATTTGCCTTACGTGGTATACAGCCAACATCAGCATTATTTTTAATACGCAACATTAGTCTAAAAGATTATGCTTTAGTTGTGTTATTTCTAAAAGAATCTCGTCGATATATCTCGCATCGTGGCGAGTCCGTCGAAACTCAATTAGAATTCAATACAGCCGTACATATACGACAAGCAGATCCCTCGCTTGATGGTGTATATTCATTGGTATATATTTGGTTAGGTTTCATTTTCATATTTTTCATAAAGTTCAAAGAATACAACGAAATTATTCAATACTACTTTAAGTAATTGACCGATTTACATAAAAATAACAAAAAAAAAAACAAAACTATGAGGAAACATAACTTTCTAAGAAACTAAAAGCACCACAAAACCGAATGTTTCAAAATTAAAATACATAGAGATCACACTTTTACAACTGTCTAAGTTATAATATAAATATTACTAAATTAATCATAAAGTTATATTTAAATTCATTTACCTTAAATAATACTCTTTTAACATGTATCAACGACACCATTATATAATTATCTTAATTTATAATTCATTTCTATATAAAACCTTATTAAAAAATTATCGCAAACATTCCTAGACAAAATTAATTACACATATAGACCCAGACACAGCTACAGTGTCGGCCAAGAGAATGGCACACCGAGGTAAAAATTATACATTTCATAAAACCACTTCCTATGAACACAATTAAAAATATTATAATGTTTTTCTGATGTGCCATATATCTTGTAAGCCACTGTCTTTATTACGATAGCTTATTATTAAAAATACAACATTTGGCGGTAGTCTACGTACGTAAGACATCTAGAACTAGTATTATACGCGAAAATGCAAAATGGAACCTTACACGAACAGCAACTAAGTGATTTTTTGGTAAAACGCTGCAAATTTTGACAATATTTTTTTTAAAACACAAAACAGTAACCACACTAATGCCAAAAAAGTGTTTCACAATTACTGGCGACGACGACATTTAATATTATCAAAAAACTACACCAATATTTTAGGGTCTGGTCACATGATGTCTCGTGACGTAGGTACATACACAAATTAGTAAGTATGTCACACGATGTAGTTGTAACTATTGACACAAGAAAATATTCCGTTTTACATGTGACTTAGTCCTTAGAAAAAACATGTGCTCAATTTCACGGGCACAATCCAAACACTCAAATATGTCGATATCACAGAAAACTTAAAAAAAAGTTAAAAGGGCTTAACTCGCAATCAATATTATGGAACGTATAACACGAAAATTTATTTTAAACAAAAAAAGCGATTGTATATAAACAAGTTCATATTACTATAAAACTTCTTTTAAGAGCGATGAACTATAGCTGGGAATAAAGGTAGGCGCACACACGCATAGTACGCCGGCGTAAGTAAGTCCATCTGCGTTATAATTTCTTTATTAAAGTATAACTAACTAAGGAAACCGCCGCCTAAGTACGTTCTCAACGTAAAATACCTAAAGCATCAGTGATGTCACGTGTTCAATTGACAATTTTATTTTGAGTTTTTCTTATTGCTTAACATTTTTATGTTACGAAACTCAGATTTAATAAAATGCAAAGTCGCTTTGAAAGTAAATAGCTCGGCTAAGTTGTAACTTTCTACAAGACTCGACTTCGAGAAGAGCTCGACTATTTACAATATTATCTGACTATATTAACCTAAATGTTGATAAATCAAAATAAAATTGCCATAAACTAAATAAAATAAAGCCATAATTATAAAATTAAACATAACTGGGAAAGGAAACGGAAACGCTAAGCGATTACGTCATAAAATTACATTCACTATAGGAATAATAAAATTATTTTTTTTGTTATTATCACAGTGGGGGTCTGTGAGGTTTTCAATAGCTGAGATTACATCTTGTAAATAGGTAAGTATGGCACTTTGAACGAGAGAAATAAAACAAGGGGATAAGTTCCTTGCTGGGACCGATGTATGTGAAACAGCGTAATGCATTCTGCAAGTGACCTACTGAAGAGAAATGTCGAACGACTATTTTAAACTTTACGATTTTGTACATTGAAATTTCTCTAGATACAGTAATAGGCAAGAAAAATTCAAGTTATATACAGCTTAATGGCAGCTTATTTATAGAGTGTCGTCGGAACCAGTGGCGTAGCGTGCCTTGGCGGGGTCCCGTATAAAAATTTGTTTGGGGGCCCTTATGAAGGGTAAAGATTTCTCACAAAAAAATAAATTTTTTTGCGCTCCGCTCGAATTATTCGGGCCCCCGTGGCCCCGTATAATTGATACGGCAGATACGGCAGTAGGCACGCCCCTGGTCGGACCCACAAAATAACTGCCCTGTTAGCTCATTCGGCATATCTGCTTCAAGAGCTGTAGGGCGTGGGTTCGATTCCCACGCAGAACAAACATTTATGTGATGATAAAAGTTTATTATGTCTGGGTGTTTTGGATTCATTACAAATATTTACTTGCAAAAAAACGTATATAGTTATCCTATTAGCTATCTGGTAGATGGCGCTGTCATATGTCCCACGATATTTTTTATTTTTATTTGTTTTATTTAACTGGCAAATTTTAGCTTGATTAAACAAGTGAAAATTGTCACAAAATCAATTTGAAAATGTATTTGTTGTACAAAAAATAAAAGTTTCAAACCCTTCATAAAATTGACGAATAAACTAATTTCGGTGCTGAAAATACTGTCTTTTGTAAAATACTTGCTTTGACTGTTCCTGTTTTTTGCTTTTGTCTGTCTGTTTTTTTAATTTTCTAAATATGATATTGAAAAATGTATAAAAAACTAATTGAAGAGACGACAGGCGAACTGCCATTTCACTTTATGCTATTTATTAATTAATACATGCTTTTTTTCTCTTATTCAAAAGTGCCAATTACTAAATTTAGCAAATAAATAGGGTCTAAACTCTAAATATTTGGCAATATAGATCTATTTATATATGTTATAGTAAATAATGTTTGTCATCTTACTGTATGAGATAATGTAGGAAGGTGATAATTATAATCTTAGTTCATTAAATACAATAAATAACATTAATTAAATATTCTCACGTGAAAACCTCGTATCAGATTAATTATGATAAATATCTTTTAAAATATCAATAGTTTTGTATTTGAATATTTTATCCTTGAACCAGTAATATCTGGCATTGTTTAGGCGCCAAACGTCCAATTCTCAAATTGTCCAAGTAACGTAAAACGTCCAATTCTCAAATTGTCCAAGTAACGTAAAACGTCCAATTCTCAAATTGTCCAAGTAACGTATAACGTCCAATTCACAAACTGTCTCAGTAACGTAATACGTCCAATTATCAAATTGTCCAAATAACGTAAAACGTCCAATTCATAAATTGTTTAAGTAACATAAAACGTTTTTTATATAAACAGCCGTTTCGGACGTTTTGCGAAAAGTTCCCGAAAATCCAAATTCGAGTATTGTGACCACTCTGCCTATATAAAGTCAATGGTAAAATATTCAAACACACGTGAATTTATTCTACTTATCGATAGTTTTGCGGTTCATAGTTCGCCGCTATGTATGTGTGCCTCGGCTTCGCGTTGCGCGTTTTCCAGCGAGGGTTTTATCGTCTCTAACAGCTTCGTTAGAGCTTGCTCCGTCTGAAAATAAAAAAAAATTATGGTCATTTATGGGCATTATATTATTATTAAGTAAATTTATTTATATCAGAAACATGCCCATAAAATTACGTTGAAAGAAATAATTATTAAATAAATGGAATAAAAACAAACCAAAACAGTTCTCAGTATTGAGTTAAAGGTTGGTGTTTGACCACAGCTCATCGGCGTGGGCGAAGATATTACATACACAATTACAAATATTTCATTGTTATATATAAATAAATATGTCAAAAACAATAATTGTCACAAACATGTCACTGATAAAATATGTCAATACAAAGTTTGACAAAAGATATACTTAGTAAATATACACTCCTCTCTCTTCTCATTGTGAGAAGGGTGTGACCGTAGTCCACCACGCTGGCCAAGTGCGGGTTCACATCTTCGAGAAGTTTTTTTATGAACTCTCGGACGTTTCCTCCACCGTTTGAAGTTATCGTCAATACGCACATAACTTACAAAAGACGACGTGCGTGCCGTGGGATTCGAACCTAGGACTTCCAGATTGGAAGCCAGGCGGTCTCCCAACAAGGCTGCCGAAACTACAACTTTTTTTTTTTTTTTTTTTTTATGGTTAACAGGCTAGGTGAACACAGCTCACCTGATGTTAAGTGACGCTATGGTCGAAGATGGTAAAACACACCTAGCCTGTACAAATACTACAAATAACATATTAGTACTTTATGAAGTTTGACGTTGAAATATTAAACATGGGACGGCTTGAAGTAGTACCTGCGCGAGATGTTGTACAGTAGTGTGCAGGGCTTCCCTCCACCGCGCGAGCTGGTCCCGCTGGCGCGCGCTGTGCCGCTCCAGCAGCCGCGACCACTCCGCCGTCTGCGCCGACTGGATCGAACTCAACCTGACGGTGAACACAGGAGGGTGAGCTACTCGCACGTAGATAAACACACACGCACGTTTGTTGTTTGGGAGCCCCCCTTAAATATTTATTTTATTTTTAGTATTTGTTGTTATAGCGGCAATAGAAATATAATACATCATCTGTGAAAATTTCAACTGTCTAGCTATCACCGTTCTTGAGATACAGCCTGGTGACAGACGGACGGACGGACGGACGGACGGACAGCGAAGTAATAGGATCCCGTTTTCACCCTTTGGGTACGGAACCCTAAAAACAAAAAAAAATACATCGGATGCTACCCCAGATATACGTATACAATTGTCGGACATAATACCGAACTACAAAACAATTATTCATAAAACAAAAACTTAAAAAATTTTAATGTCATGATTTTTTTTTTACAGAATAAAAGTATTTATGTATTATTATATCTGTCTTCCATAGCACAAGCTTTGCTTAGTTTGGGGTCAGATGGCGCTGTGTGTAATGTCCTACTATATTTATTTATTATTTATTGTTAGGAACAATGTGTTTCAATTATATTACACATATCTTAAAAAAAAAAATGTTCTTATATAAATTTCAATGTGGATTTGTAATCTCTTGATATGGAGTTCCATAAAATAAAAGGTATTTGGTTGGTGTTTCGTCATTTTTAAAGTTTAGGAACTTCTGGTGTGAGGCACGTGACGTCACCTGTCATGCAGGTCGTGCAGGTCGGCGGGTCGGTCGGCGTAGCAGAGCCGCCAGTAGAGGAGCGCGTTGAGCGCCAGCAGCGCCAGCACGGCGGCCAGCAGCCAGCGCGGGGCGGCGGGCGCCGCGCGGGCGGGGGGCGCGCGCGCCGCCGGGAACGCGGTCGCGGGCGCCGCCGCCGGCGCCGTCTCTTGCGACGACGCTGAACGGTAAACACAATAACTGAACGGTAACGTCATATAAAAAAAAAAGGAGTGCAATGTTATCAGGGTTTACATACGTATGTGAGTTTCCAAATACAAAATGCTTAAACAGATTTGGATGTATGGGGTATAGTTACAATCTTTACATGATTTTTTTTTTGTTTAATTTGCCCTATCGGGCAGGCTAAAGCTATAAAGCCATACTGCCTCGTCTTCAGTTATTGCGATAATTCATGTCTTACATCTAAAGTTATAGTCAAAGTCTAGTATTGGTCAAGTCCAGTCATGCTTTAGTAAAGTAGTGGCGACTTTACTTTAACCTTCGATGGAGTTTTGGAAGCAACACGAAAAGTCATGTTTCACCACATTATATTATTTTCCCACACACATGCTTGTAATTCGGCACTTTATGAATAAAACACCACCATTTTTATGCATAAACACTCGACAAAACACTAGTTTTGGATAAAAATACAACGGAGCGACACGACTCTTCCCGCGTTCCCGCCAAAACTTTAATCTTTACATGATAAAAAAGGAAAAAAAATTGTAGGTGTTCGGGGCTTTTTAAATTTCTAAACAAAGCTTTTTTTCTAAAAGTGAAACTGTATGGATCATTAATTTTTGACGATATTCTTGGACGACTGGTAAAAGGGTCTTAGTGTTAAGTTCTCCAATAGTAGATTTTTGTGTAACTATCAGTAAATAGTATTTTTCTACGTAAGCGTGCTTCATCTTAGACTACATCGTGCTTAACATCAGGCAGGGCGTGGTCAAACGCAAACCTATTTAGTATGTAAAAAAAAAAGTGCGCAATTAAAAAAGTAAACGATACTTTTGTAATAAATGGACTTTGTTCATGATGAGGTTCCAGATTAGACCGTATGCTATTTTTATTGTAATTTTTTTTTTTAATACGGATATTTCCGCGTTTGACCACCAACTCGCCTGATGGTAAGCGACGATGTGGTCGAAGATGAAGTACGCAGACCTAGAAGATACCTATTCACTCTGACCCTGAAAAGATCCAGATTATATCTATCAGGAAACAAGGAAGACGGTAGTGTGTTCCATTCCTTGGCCGTGCTTTTTAATATCGAATTGACATTTGTATTTTTTTTTTATTTAATTGACTTGTAACTTATGTTATCAATAAACTACTATGACAATGACAATGACTTTTTTTTATCTTTCTTCTTGGCATCGCACTCTGTGCATTCTGCCAGTTTCAATATGCTATTACCGGTTTGTGACATAAAGTATATTTCAAACTTTTTGTTTTTTTGTTTAATTTTTATTTATATATACTATACTATATACCTATAAGTTTTTTTCTATGTTTTATGTTTATTGTTTATTTTATTGTATGTATGTATTGTAAATTATGTTGTAATGTGTTTTATATCTCAAATAAAGTGTTGTCTATTGTCTATTACTGATGGTGAGACGAGCGTGGAGTACTGACCGGTGAGCCGGCGATGCCGCCGCGACTTCCTGGCGGTGGGCACCGCGGTCTCGGCCTCCGTGTTCAGTTTGGACTCCAACAAGCGCGCAAACTCGTCCAGGCCATTTATAGAGTTTTTTTCCAGGAACGCTGCGGACACAAATATACGCCTCAATCTCTTACTCGCATGAAACTTCTTGCCGAAAATGACTGTAGCTTTTATCACGATTTATGCTTTAGTAGCTGCGCCCCGCGGTGTTACCAGCTACATGTTCATGGGGTAAAAAGTAGCCTATGTTCTAATCCAGGGCCACAGCTACCTCCATACCAAATTTCATCCAAATCCGTTCAGTAGTTTTTGCGTGAAAGAGTAACAAACATCCATCTACCCAAACTTTCACATTTATAATCTTAGTGGAATTTTGACACATTTAAAAAAAAAACATTTACCAGGGTATTATTTTCTAAATTAGGTCGCTCTACATAGTATGAAAAAAGTCGCTTCCCGCCATCTGTACGTTTAGATCTTTTAAACTACGCAACAGATTTTAACGCGGCTTCCATCAATAGACAGAGTGACTCAGGAGGAGGAGGAGGAGATGTGTACATTTTTTTTTTTATGTAAGAAGTAATGAGACGAACGAGACGCTCTCCTGATGGTAAGAGATAACGCCTATCCACGACCATTGCAGCGATACACAGAACTTTGAGTAACGAAACAAAGACCAGGCATCACTGCTTTGGCGCTCATTACTTTGAGACTTTCGATGGTTAGTCTTAACAGCCCAGTAATTTCGCTAGCTGCAGTACCCTTCGAACCGAAACACAATAATGTTTGCACACTACTACTTAGCGGCAGAATAACTGGTACTGCGGTGGTACCTACCTAGACGACCTCCTGCTAAGGAGATCTACCACCAAGTAAGATACATGCATATGCACCACATTAGTTTCTACATTGCACCCGTGCGAAGTCGGGGCGGGGCGCTAGTTTGATTGTATGGAACCGCACAGTTGTCAATTCAGTCCAGTACTTACTCTTGATCATGGGCCACATGGTCTTCTTGTATTTGACCTGCCCGTAGAACGAGAGCACGGTGGAGGAGTGCGAGACACGCTGCAAGCAGTAGTGCGCGCACACGGAGAAGTAGTCCGCATAAGGGATGCCGGCGTTGTCGCTCGTACAGTCGATCGAATACAGCGCGCCAGGCTTCGAACACTTGTTCATTACCTGCCACCCATCACAAACAACTTAACTAAGTATATGCGAGTTTTACTAAGCACGCAGATTTGAATAATACAGATAAATACACACACCACTACTTTTTAATAACTAGAAAAAACTTAATGGGTAATACAGACTGAGTAGGATCGTAATCGCATCGCATCGTAAATGTGCAATCAGAATTTTTGTTTACTTCATAATGGCAAAGTTATTACTAGTAAAATTTTTTGGAAATCCTGCCTAAAATTATGGACATAGCACTCATTTACAACAAAATAATACTAATCACCCGACCAGCTGGCGGTAACCAATATTAACCAATATTTACTTATTTAATAGCGCACGTTTCAACAAAACGAGAGAAAAAGAAACAAAACATCAAAATGAATTTGCAAGATTGTTTTTTTTACATGAGTATGTTCTGTGCCGAGGTCTGAGTGTATTTATAAAAACAGTATAGACATAATAATTATGTATTTTATCCGTTATAGACAGATATAAACTGCAAAAATATATAAAATAGTATAGAAAACATAAATAAATAGTATAGTTTGTAGCGATGGTAGCTCAGTGGTTAGCGCGGTAGATTCGCATACCGAAGGGCGTGGGTTCAAACCCCAACAATGAGCTTGAGCTGCCGGTGAAGGAAAACATCGTGAGGAAACCATAGCATGGTGGTAGGGTACTCTCTAGTACTCGGCTGGCTAGCTACCACCCTCAAGTTGGAAATCTGCCGCCAAGCATCTAACGGTGTGTTCCGGCAGCCTCACTTGAGAGCCAGTTCCATTCCAGGCTAGGTGTGCTTTACCATCTTCGACCACACCTTCACTTAACATCAGGTGAGCTGTGGTCAAACAACTAGCCTGTCAACCATAAAAAAAAAAGAATCTTATGAGCTAGTGCCACAATTGGCGGTCTTATCGCTACTGCAGCGAGAAGAGGATATAAACACTTGTGGTTATTTTATTTTAGCTGTTTAGTTTATGTCAAATTTTAGCTTTTAGATATTCAGTAAAGTTTCAGATAAGTTTTTTAAATTGTTGTCAAGATAGGTAAATTTAAATCCTCATCACTATTGTAACTGAAACGATTGTTAAGCGGAAATAAATATTGTAGGACTATACACACAGCGCCATCTGGCCCCAAACTAAGCAGAGCTTGTGTGATGGAAGTCAGATAACTGATAGAATACGTAAATACTTTTTATTTTTGTAAATGCATACTTATAATACATACAGAACAACCAGACACAGAACAAACATTTGTTGATACATAAAATGTTTGTCCTGAGCGGGAATGGAACCCACGCCCTCCAGCTCTTAAGGCAGCTACCAATGAGCCAACAGGGCTGTCAGAATATATACATTGGACACTCAAAATGAACTTCCGCAAAGTAACGCCTAAATAAATCAATTAAGGTAAATTTACTTGTGTCTCCGTGATGTGGACCTCCTTAGGCCCGATCGGGCCGGACGTGAGCCCGAGAGTGTAGCTAATCTGCCGAACCTTGAGACCGTTCTGCACTTGCCACGGGGACTGCGGACACAGGGTTACACGGTACAGAAAAAAATCACATTCCAAAACATAAAATAGAATAAAAAAAATTGTTATTGCTATTTGAAAGTTGGTTAGATTCTTAAAAAACGAGTCCAAACTCAGTGATACAGGGTTACACGGACCGGTAGTAATATAACTAAAGGAGTTCCATGTTATTGTACATCATTATTATAAGTAACATTTTACTAAAATCGCGGCGAATTTTTTCGCGACGATACTTTTTATGGAACTGTAGATATTTTTAAGTATTTTGACCACATGTTGACAGTCGTATGTAGGAGTTATGACTATAGCTTACATACACACAAACTTTCGCATTTATAATACATATTAGTGTAATAACAGGTGACAGCTGTCAAATGAAATGGAACGTTTTTAAATGTACAACTAATGAGACGAACGAGGTGTTCGTCATAGAGAGAGATAATGCATGTCTATGACCATTGCAGCGATACACAGAACTTTGAGTAACTTTTGTTATTAACTGGTTAATCCAGTTAATTCAACCAATTAACAAAATTTCCTACCGTGACAACCTGCTACCAAGGATATCTATCACTAAGTAAACTTTTGTCCATCATCATCAGCCGGTAATCAGCCACTGCTGAGCATAGGTCTATCTTAAATACAACTCATCCAGGTCCAGTGTTATCCTTGTCCAGGTCTCCAACCCTCGCCAACTCAAACAGCTGGTGGACAGCCTACGCTTCGTTTCCCGGTTCGCGACCACCAATCCATCAACGCTTTTCTCCACCAGCCATCACTCTGCATGGCAACACGTCAGCCCAACTCCATATTCATGGTAGCAGTTCAGACTTATTTTACTTAGTGTTTTTTCGGTGCGCTCCGGCACTTGAGAGCCATTTCTATTCCAGGCTATGTGTGCTTTACCATCTTCGACCACACCATCACTTAGCATCAGGTGAGCTGTGGTCAAAACACCTAGCCTGTCAAATATTAAAAAAAAACTGATTAGGAACTATGTGGTTGGACTTGGAACAGGTTCAGTTTTCGTACCTGCACGTAGTCCGAGGTGGTCCTCGCGGCTAGCAGCTCCAGGTTGAACTTGGAGTTGGTGAATATCATGGTGAACATCTGGTCAATGTTAACCTCGAACTGCTGCTGCATTATCAGCTTCCCGTCATGGGGGTTGGTGCACTTCTCGCATCCACCACCGCTGGAAACATCACAAAATCTATATTAATAAAGTAAAGCGGAAAATTTTGTTTGTTTGAACGCGCTATTCTCCGGAGGTCCGGAGGCTATACCACAGTAAATACATAAGCTATACCTCATTAAAAAAAACTACCTGTCAAATTACATAAATATTTTTGCATTTCATACGAGCAGCTCATTTCTTGAAAAAAAAAATAAACCATCTAAAGTCCATCCAAACATCTAAAGTCTCAAAGTAATGAGCGCCAAAGCAGTGATGCCCTGGACTTTGTTTTATTACTCAAAGATCTGTGTATCGCTGCAATGGTCATGGACAGGCGTTATCTCTTACCATCAGGAGAGCGTTTCGTTCGTCTCATTACTTTTCACGTAAAACAAAAATAAAATAAATAAATATTATCAATCAAGTTTCTCATGATTTGTTTTGAGGGACAGCGAGTCCGCTGGCAGTACCTACTTGTGTTTGTTGTCAGGCTCGCTGTCGCTGGTGTCCGACATGTCTGTGGGAAGTGTGTCCGCTTCCTCGCGGTATGCACCATTGCCGTTACTCACTGTGGACGACATACAACATTCTTTTAATTCTAAATACGTTTGCGTTTGACCATACCCTGGCAGGATATAGTCTAAGAGGAAGTACGCTTACCTAGAAAAAACCTGTATACTCTGAAATAGACAACACCCAAGCAGCGGCGGCCTTAGTTGTTGCGAGGCGATGAGTTGAAATCAAGTTGAAAAGCTGCCGCCAAGCACCTGACGATGTGTTCCGGCAGCCTCACTTGAGAGCCAGCTTCATTCCAGGCGGGGTGTGCTTTACCATCTTCGATCACACCTTCACTTAACATCAGGTGAGCAAACACTTGCCTGTCAACCATAAAAAAAAAAGACGTGTGGCACTCTGGGACTGCCGCGGTAAAGCTATTGCATTAAAAGTTCTGCTATTCATCGATAGATGGCAAAACTAAAAAGTATCACCGCTGTGCCGGTGGGTGTGGGGGGTGTTAGGTTATTTTCGTTACGGAATTTCTGGATTCGGTCTCCACGCTCAAGGCCCGCGATAGAAGCTATGCAATAGCTTAAAATGTAATAATTAATTTTAGAACTAGTCCATATCGATAATGCAGCGACACTTCTTTTACCGCGTTGCCCCCATAACTCCTGGGATTAAAGTTACGTTGTGTCAGCTCACCCGTATCAGCTGGTTGAGCAATTTCACACTCTTCCATGATGTCCACTGGGTTTACCAGCTTGCTAGTGTCGGCTAGTTGGGCGATTTCGCAACCTTCGACGACGTTATCCGTCAATGTTACCACTTCAATCAAGTTAAACTCCTCATTCCATAGCTCGCAGACTCTCTTGGCAGTTTGGTGCATTTTACACAATTAAAGAAAGTAGAGCTTGAACGAAAGCACTCGAAACAGGAACCTCAAAGTAATAAGCGTCAAAACTGCGACGACCGGAACTTTGTATAGATACTCCAAGTTCTGTGTATCGCTGCAATGGTCATGGACAAGCGTTGTCTCTTACCATCAGGAGAGCGTCTTGTTGGTCTCATTACTTTTACTTAGAAAATAATAATAAAATATTTCCGAGATCACAAGCGTTTTTTTTTAATTTATAATCCACGGACACCGGTATCCGTGACCTTTGTCAACTTTAATAGATCACAAGCGTTCGAATAACGCTGTCCCACACAATGAAAAAGCTTTTATTCGCACATAAAAAACATTCGACTAATATTTTCTAATCGATACAACGAACGGGGCAATGCCGCTAGCGTACTGGGAACCCTATCGCGCGGCAGCGATCTCGACGGCGCGTTTAGTTTATAGTAGGATAGTTCATTTATGATTTTGTTTTATTTGTTAATTAGTCGTGTATATAATAATAAAACTTTGTTGACATAAAAAAAAAACTTTTTGTAAAAAAAATAAAACATAATCATAAAACATCACGAAAACTGATATGTAAAACATGATTTTTTTAAGATAATTTTTGACAAACTTCGAAGTTTTTTAAAGTCAAGTGAAGAATAAATATGGTTGTACAGAGCGACGCGAGTCCTGATGTCAACTAAAGGAAGGATTGACTGAGTTTGAATCAGGGTTGGATTCGGGTACGTTGAAAAATATAGTACAAGACCATCAAAATAGTAGTACGCCGATAGTACACTTTTTTTTTTAATCTTACATTGTTTAAAAAAAAGCTATTAATCAATAAAATAGATAGTTAAAATCAACATGTTTATGCAAAATTTACTCCTGTTCTAAATTATGTAAGTTCTTGATTATTATTTTCTTCAGCCTTAGCATGTAATCATAAAAACATCTCTTCTAAGCTGCGAGTATACGAAAGAATAAAATCGGTACAGTTGCCACTTTTGCTGCATATTTTTTCTTAGATTTTGGCGTCGCACCCCAAGCATTTGCCAGTGGCAAGTTACAATTTCAAGCCAAAATCAAAAAAGATGAAGAAGTATTGTTTGGCAGCTTACCACAATGTGCTGTGGTAACCTGTCAAACAATACCCAATGATTTTTTTTTTACAGATGGTTTGGCTATAAACGTGTGTCATATATACCTATTTTGGTCTTTTCTAAGTGAAGTAACGAAATTGTAGTATTTTTCCGTACTATCCTTAGGTATGGATATTATCTAGTACGGAGCATGGAATAGTAGTACAAATACTATAATTATAGTACGAAATCCAACGCTGGTTTGAATGAATCCATTGTCTAGAGTTGTTATTACAGAGATACGGAGCGAAAAGTACCGTACCTACTTAAAACTGTTCAAATATAATCAAGTCTTTTGTTAAGTTAAATATAGCGCGACACTTATTATTTCAATGGGGTTGTTCAAATTATATCGGTCAAGTGAGAGTCGAATTCCCACACCGAGAGTCGAATTCCGCACTAAAACACGAAACATATTGCGTTAGTTCAAGTGTACATTGACTTTGACATTTCATCACATTGATGACTTACTAATCATTACGTGTTATTGACAGCCCTGTTGGCTCATTGGTAGCATATCTGCCTTAAGAGCTGAAGGGCGTGGGTTCGATTCCCACTCAGGGCAAACATTGTATATATCAACAAATGTTTGTTCTGTGTCTGGGTGTTCTGTATGTATTATAAGTATGCATTTACAAAAAAAAAAGGATTTATGCATTCTATCAGTTATCTGACTTCCAACACACAAGCTCTGCTTAGTTTGGGGTCAGATGGCACTGTGTGTAATGTCCTACGATATTTATTACAAATTTCTAAATGACAGTGAAAAAAATCAAACCAAAATGAAATCTTTTGTGTATAATTTTTAGAATAACTCAATAAGGGACCAAACCAGCGTTGTCAGATTTTTATTTGCCATGTCGGGATTTTAGAACTTTTTGAGTGAAAAAAGCGGGATTCTTTCGTTGAAAGCGGGACATGGTGAGAAAACGTATATAATCAGAAGTTTTTACTATGGCATCCATTAAAAAGATACATATTTTGTAAAAATACTAAGTGAAATACTATACAGTATTTTATTGATAATACAAAAGTTAGAAGTCAAATTACTATTTTATATATAATTATTACGGTACGTTTAAGTCCGTTTAAGTAACAGGTCATAACAGACAGACAGGCTTAAGAGAAGGATCTCATTGGACACTCTTGGACTACGGAACTCTAAAAAAGAGAGCAGCTGAGAGTTTGTTGGTGGTTAGCAAACCGAAGTAGGATTAATGTGTTTCTCTTTAACACATAAGAGAAAAAAAAACCGGCCAAGTGCGAGTTGGACTCGCGCACGAAGGGTTCCGTACCATTCTCTATAAAAATCAAGTTTGTTGTATGGGATTAAAATTAAATATTATTTAATTTTAATTAAATATTTAAATATTTATTTTATTTTATTTTTAGTATTTGTTGTTATAGCGGCAACAGAAATACATCATTTATGAAAATTTCAACTGTCCAGCTATCACCGTTCTTGAGATATAGCCTGGTGACAGACGGACAGCGAAGTCTCAGTAATAGTGTCCCGTTTTTACCCTTTGGGTACGGAACCCTAAAAAATGATCGCTTTAGTTCCGATTTTAGCTTCACACACATATATTTAAAGCCATGTTGTACTGTACGCAGTTTACTAAGAACTAGTAAATGGGACTTCCCCGAAATAACTCTCGTTACCGCTGCCTTACGCGGAATCTTAGGGGACTCCATAGATTAAATATTAATGTAATTCTACACATGGATCAAATAAAATTGGGGTTCTTGGTAGTAGTATTACTTGTCTCGTTATTATAAAGAGGGAAGATTTGATTGTTTGTTTGTATTGAATAGGCTCTGAAACTACTGGACCGATTTCAAAAATTCTTTAACCGTTGGGAAGCTACACTATCCCCGGGTGACATAGGCTACTTTTTATCCCTGTATTCCCACTTTTACTAATTTAACACACCGTCATTACATATAGTATCACACACCACAGTCAAGAAGGTCGAGATGACCAGTGTTGCCATAACGCCGGGCCTGATGTCGCCATTTTTCTCAGCATGAGTAGCCTAATATAGCCGAATTTGAATTTCAGCTTCTGTACCCTAAAGTAGCCTAAACGTTTACACTTGACCACGTTATACTTGAATTTAGTCTGAGTCTAAAAACGTGTTGTCCCATGCATAACACCAACCCACGACCCCAGCATGTCCAAGATTGTTAAAAGGTTATGTTGATTTGTGATTTGTTTGGCATTTTGCAATTTAAAAAGCTTGCCTCTGAAGTAGCCTAATAGGCGCCCAGTCGCCTTTCAGATTTTTTCATCGCCGATTCTCGTCCTGTGTCGCCTAAACGGCGACAAATAACCCACGTTGACCACACTGGAGATGACAAGGAAAGAAGTGTTGCCATTTCGCAAAATCAAACCATAAATATTACATTACCATATTAAAAACGTTATAATGTTTAAAATAAGTAAAAATAACAATATTTTACTATGGAAACTGGTTCCGACCTTTTGACACGTTTGTGTTTCACTAATGTGGGATTACATAAGTTTTTGAGACGTGGCTGCGCTCAGATTGGTCTAATCTAATTTTTCAATGTGACATAGGAAGAATCATCAGTGCAACGCATCAAGTGAATTAAACAGGCGGTCGACCGTATTGTAATTAAAAAATCGATTGATTCAGCTGTTACCTTATCGTATCTAACAAAACATAGAAGTTGGAAATATACTAGAGATCTCTACTCTACATAATAATTTATTTATTTGACATATTATTTAATTGTATTGTTAAAATTTTGATATTTTTAAATACGAATGTAAAACTGATCTGGAACTTTGGGGTTATCAATAAAAGATTTGTATTTACCATAACAACTGACAATAGTATAGTATAAGCTTGGCGTTACCATAAGCCAAAGGGTGGTGGTTAGTATATTCACCATAACGAATATCTTTACTATCTTTACTGGGCAAAAATCCAGTTGTTCCAAAGAAAAACTTCGCTGATCCTGGACATAATGAAGTGAAATTGATTCGGATTTCGTTGTGCTCATTGTTCTTATGAATACAATGACTCTATTGCAGCTTGGTATACCCTTAACTTATAAGTTATAACTATGCCATCATCATCATCATCGACAGTCTTCTTTATCCCATGGGTGGGGTAAAGGCCTCTTTCTCTTGTAGTGTCATCTGCCGCGGTCCTGTGCCAATCTGGGCCGGGTTCGGCCGCAACAGTCGTCGGCTCATCTTGCGGCTGGACGACCAACGTTTCGCTTACCTAGCCTATGTCTTATAGCTATGTATCAGATTGCATATTGATAGATGCGGCGTACTAACCGAGTGGGGGCGAAGAGTCGCGCGCTTGTGACGATGATCTCGGACTGCGAGGCTCCTCCCGCGGCTCGCCGCCGCCAGCCTCCATGCACAGTGGGGCATCCACAAGCTCCTGAAACGCCCACTACGTTATTAATTTACACATAAAACATATAATTACTAAAAGCTTGCGCCTGCGACTTTGTCCGCGTTGACTAAAAAAAAAAGCGCGCCCGCGTTAAAAAAAAGCAATGGTTTAATCCGTCATGAAACTTACATTGTTTTATTACCTTGGTTAAGATGAAAGATGGATGATCTTTTATCTCGGAATAATGTTTTAAACACATCTGTGCCAAATTTTAAATTTCGTCTTGTAGTTCGTTACTTTGATAATCCCACAGTAACCGATTTTCCGAGATAAAAAGTATCCTTTTACGTTAATCCAGGTAGATAATAAACTATCTGTATGTCAATTTTTTCCGTTCAGCCGTTTTCATCCTAATATCTAAACTTTCACATTTAATATTATAGGTTTAAAAAAAGATGTCGAATTTTTATGGCAAAAATTAATTAGTATTCGGACGCTCTTCCTGTAAGATATAACGCCTGCCCATGAGCATTGTAGCAATAATATCATTGTCTCGGAATAATGTTCATTTAGGAACTGTTCAAATATACGTGTCCTACTAAACATTTTACTTGGTAGTAGATCTCCTTAGCAGGAGGGACTCTAGGTAGGCATCACCGCGCTACCAGAACACCGGATAACTTTTTTAAATTGTCGACCAGTTAGTTAAACTTTAATTTGAATCCTCACCACTGTTGTAACCGAAACGACTATTAAGCGGAAATAAACTAAACATTTACCTTAAAAACTCATATAATGACATACATATTTTTAAATTTTGAATTGATTTGTAACATTAGTGTTACCAATAAAATATTTGTATTCGACACTCAAAATACTTCCGCAAAGTATCGATTGATTTAATAATTTATTTATCTAACAACTAGAAATGTTAAAGTTATGTAAATCGAGTGTGAATCTGTCTTAAACATTAAACTACCTTATTCTTTCGAGTTCCATCCTCGATCGACACGAAGAATCTCGATTTAGGCATTTCCTTCGTTTACGAGTAAAATGCGATATCGGCTACCTAAGTAAAACACATGCGTTACTTTTCATAAAAACCACATTAAACACACATAAATATTTTATCACAGATTGATAACACTAATACTCGAGATATCTTTATGATATTTAATTATTTATTCAACAATATTTTAAATTTGATTCTACGTAATTTTACATGGCAATTCGTGCATTCTCCGAAAATCTACCAAACAGTTAGAAAGTATTTAATAAAGAAAAACAATCGTAACATCTTATTGTCTCATATCGTATATCTTATAACTCGCACAGTTACATGTTCAATGTTGGATCCACTGATGCACTCAACTCTTGCGACATTAATTGCATTGCTCGGAAATTTGGCGCATTAAATATTGGCATACCATTGGCTAGGTCAAATTCTTGAACGCGTCACGCCGGCATACGATTGGGCGAGAAAAAGTCGCCTTCCGTCACGTAGCTACGCGTCGAAAGATGCGTGGATGGTGTTATGTAGGAATAAGCAAGTTTGTTTTAGGTATTTATTTCTTATTATCTACATAATTTTTCGTATAATTATGTAAGGTTTGCACTAAATTTTATATTAAATTTTGGTTATTTATTTATTAAATTAACAAGAAGCGACAAAGACGCAAACATGCATACATAGTCATATTTTTGTTGATAAACAAATAATGTATGTGCCTTTAAAAATTATTAGTTTATTTAACTTATGACGTTTAGAAATTAGTAAAGACTCTTTTTTGGCCATATAATTTAAATGGACTCAAAGAAACTGTTTCCATCCATTTCTTTAGCTTTATACTATTCTGAGTTAAATATAATTAAACAAAAAAAAATAAGACTCCTATTCCACCCCCCACATTAATGACTAAAGTAAGTATTTAATTACCGCAAAAAATAATTATTATAAAAAAAAAATAGTTAAGTTAATATCTTAGACAAAACTAATGTAAAAGAACCGCTACCAAAAAAAAACTATGATGCACGTTGTTTTGAAAAGGAGAAATGCACGAATCACTATTGCTATTTTTTTCGATGACGTTTTGAGAAGAAAGATTACTCCTCTTACCACATTGAGCTACGGAACTAAACTGACAAATTTGTACACGTATTTTTTGTTATAGTATTTTCAGCAAATAGATTACGGTAGATAAGTATAAAAAAATAACCTAAATTTCCTGCTAAAGCGCCATCGCACGTGCCGCGAAGGTAATGGTATTGATATGTGCAGGTGAGAGAAGGACAGCCAATACCATAATTATCTCTCCCTGCGATAAGGATAGAAATACTAGATGATTCAGAGATTGTTGACGTTTATCTCTATATCGATTACTCATCTGTTTAGGTGATTCCTCAGGTACACGTGGGAGTCATCTGTAACCTGTAGGTGGTGAACATCCAGTGGTCCCATTATTTGTTAACACTTACAATAACTTAAGGTGGTTTGATTTCCATACCAATATTTTTCCATTTATGAACAAATGGAGCATAATGAAAAAACTATAAAACTTTGATTACCTACGCTAATAAATCTACTGTTTTATCCAAGCAATTGTGATTTGGCGTAAATAAAGACCAAAATAAATGCCAGTAGCTGTGATTTCACTGTACAAATTATGATCCATTTGTCCATAAATGGGGAAAAATAATTCGTATGGAAATCGAACCATCTTAAGCCTAAAATGTTTTAAAGCTCTTTCTATTTCCAACATGTCAAATTGTTCTTGTTCAAGGAAATCATTTATAAAAGTCATATTTTTTACCAAAAAATAAACGGATTTCATTAACCGAAGAGAATCACATATGAGGCTGTGTACTAAATTAGAGTCACACAGCACAGAGAGCCATGAAGAGAGCCATGCCCGGCATCAAACTTCAAAACCGAGCTCGCACGAACGAAAGTACGAGACGTCGGTATCGCAGTTACGAATCTCAAGTGGAGCTGAGCAGGACACATTGCTAGGCGACGTGATGACAGGTGGAGTAAGGTTGCAACAGAGTGGTGGCCTAGGCAAGGGAAGCGGAACGTTGGTCGTCTAGCCGTAAGATAGGAGCGACGATTTCGTCACCGTCGCGGGTCGAACCCGGACCAGATTGGCACAGGACCGAGGCAGATGGATAAGTGTCATAATCCACAGCCTTCTTTATCCCAGCAGTGGGATAAAGAAGGCTGTGGATGATGATGGTGATGATTTTAAAAAAAATCTATCAGGTATCTTGCTTAGTATGGGGTCAGATGGCGTTTTGTGTAATGCCCTACAATATTTATTTATTTACTATTCTAGTAACGGTAAACACCACTGAAATGTAACAGGAAAGCCAAATACGTAATTGCTTGTATGACATATTTTTATCTAGTTATTTTGGTTTAAAAATCAAAACACTAAAACCTATTTCGATGAAATATTTATGGGACTAATATGAAAGTATAATACAATAGGAGAAAAAGGATTGAAATATACACGATGTGAAGATTGGCAAATATAGGCACTGCGACGCGACGCGCTGAATGAATTGGCGATGAAAAAAGATATTTATTTAAAATTTTAACATTTTTTTAATGGATGACAGGCTAGAAGTTTGACTACATGTTATCTGATGTTAAGTGACAGAAGACTGAAGTAGCCGAAGATGATAAACACATCTACGCCCGGAAAGGGAACTAGCTCTCAAAGGTTGCCGGAACACATCGTCAGGGGTTTTTTTTTGCACATTGACATGTTTGTATATTGACATATCTCATTTATATATTTTTGTTTTGACATGTAATCAGTGTTTTAAAACTCACTTAATGACATATTTAAAATTTTGAAGTGACTTGTAACATTGGTGTTATCAATAATATATTTGTATTTGGCTTAGCGGCAGTTTTTTAACTTGAGTGTGGTAGCTTGTTAGCTGAGTACTAGAATTGAGATGATACGAGATGATGTATTTTTTCATTGGCAGTTTATTGTTGGGATTTGAACTCACGTCCTACGGTGTGTGAGTCAACCGCTCTAAGCAATGAGCTAACATCGCTATGAATCATTCAACATTAATCAAAATAATAACTTAATATTATACGCACCTATACACACCCAAGTTGATTATGAATCAATGACGTCAAATAATACAAGTGTAGTACAAATGACTGGCAGACATAATAATAATAAAAATATATTATAAATAATGTAAATAAATATGTGAAGTCTAGTACAAAATTAATAAGTTTACAGATTAGATTTATTTTAATCAAACCGACAATTTAATTTAAGCCCTATGTCATCACAACAACGCCCAATCCAGCTCGCATTTACATTTGCTATCTAAATGCACAAGTTACTACTACAAACTACAATATACTACATACATGACAGCCTTGTTGGTTCATTGGTAGTATGTCTGCTCCAAGAGCGTGGGTTCGATTCCCAGCCCGGATAAACATTTTGTGGTTTAAGAAATGTTAGTTCTGTGTCTTGGTATACTGTATCTATATGTATACTATTATAAAGAGGAAAGATTTGATTGTTTGTTTGTATTGAATAGGCTCCGAAACTACTGGACCGATTTCAAAAATTCTTTCACCGTTGGGAAGCTACGCTATCCCCGGGTGACATAGGCCGAATTTTTATGCCGAACAAATATATGAGTTACGTAAGATGGATTTTAATCTTAGTAAATATAAATAAATTTATATTATAGTAATATCGTAGGACATTACACACAGCGCCATCTGACCCCAAACTAAGCAAAGCTTGTACTATGGAAATCAAATAACTGATAGAATACTTAAATACTTTTTATTTGTAAATACATACTTATAATACACAAGCGGACGCCTCGCGGTTTCACCCGCGTAGTTCCCGTTCCCGTGAGAATACAGGGATAAAAAGTAGCCTATGTCACCCGGTTAGATTTTATAATAAACAAACAATAGGGTAATATAATTATAAGACTACAAAAAAATATGCGCCTCCAATAATATGTTATTACAAATACATTTATGCGGAATGACTTTATAACAAACCAGCTGCGCCCCGCGACCTGTTTTCGGGGTAAAAAGTAGCCTATGTGTTAATCCAGGGTCTCAGCTACCTCCATACCAAATTTCATCCAAATCCGTTCATTAGTTTTTGCGTGAAAGAGTAACAATCATCCATCCATCCATCCATCCAAACTTTCACATTTATAATATTAGTGGAATAATATTATGCGAATAAACAGGTCACCTTTCATATAGGCAACACTTTATTTGGGACTTAAAACACATTTCAACATAATTAACAATACATACATACAAAAAAATAAACAAAAAACAAAAGGTTGAAATATATTTTATGTCACAAACCAGCCTCGACTCAGCATAATGCCGACTGCAGCCAGCCGGCGCTGGTCTATACATTTACTGTGTTCAGTTAGTCCTAAAAAATTGAGTGGAGATTTATATGGGTGATGAAATATACCAACATAATATGATAGTAGAAGCACTGCAAAGGCTTACATTTAAACATATCTTTATCAATATCTGTATAACTGATTGACTGACGATTGGACTCACCTCGAAGCTCACGCTTTCCTCCCCGTCTCGTTTCACGAAGAACACTCTCTTTTCACACTCCATAGATACAAAAAGCTTGCTACACTTACTTTTTTCTTGCCCTTTAGTCTGACCATTGTTCCCGTCGACAGTCAGCACCTGTACGTACTTGTGTATAGTTTTTTATCAAACTTCACAGTTTATCACTCGATATCACTGTTCGGTTCCTAACGAATCGCGACACTGATAACGCATCCACGTAATTATTGATTAGTTAATATCTTGTGAATTAAAACAACTAAATACTTTGAACTACTTCGGCTTTAACATATCTAGATATATTTTTTTTAGGAAAAGATGAAATACGGTAAGTTTCGTCTTGAAATATGATTAAAGTGTGTCAACTCTCTTCGCTTTATCTTATCGTCCTCTTATGCTGTGACAGTATCTGGTATTTCCATTTTTGTCGTGTGTAAACTTTTTGCTGTTTGTGCATTTTGTTCCAGGTGCAAGTTGAACTTTAGTAACGTGGGTTCCGTACTACTATACGATATAAATTGTTTTTTTTTTTTTTTTATATGACAAATAATGAGACGAACGAGACGCTCTCCTGGATGGTAAGAGATAACGCCTGTCCATGACCATTGCAGCGATACACAGAACTTTGAGTAACAAAACAAAGTCCAGGGCATCGCTGCTTTGGTGCTCATTACTTTGAGACTTTCGATGGTTAGTCTCAACAGCCCAGTAATTTCGCTAGCTGCAGTACCCTGCAAACCGGAACACAAAAACACGCGTTGTCCATGGAAACGTTCAAGTAAAATATTATAGTAAACATACAAAAGATTGTAGGTTTGTAGATGATAATTCGTTGATTAAAAATTAGAAAAATAGCAGGAAATAAATTTATTTTTTGGAAAATATTGAGCACTGAAAGAATTCGCTCATTTCCGGAGTTTTTTCCTGTTTGTGGGGCGTTATCTAAATCTAAAGTACGAGTAATGGTTAATGGTTGCACGTGCGTGATAACTGATTGTAATCAATGGCTGGCGTAGCAACATAGCGCTTCCGAATTATTATTCTTTGTTTTGTTTGTTGCCCACCTTGTCCCACTGCTGGGCAAATATGGGATGATATTTGGCACACATATAGTTTATAGGTATAGGTAAGCGGAGCGTCGGTCGACCGGCCGCAAGATGGGTCGACGATATTGTCACCGTCGCGGGTCGAACCTGGACCAGATTGGCACAGGACCGAGGCCAATGGCGTGAAAAGAGAGGTCTATACCCAGCAGTGGGGTATAGAAGGCTGTGAATGATGATGATAGTTTATTACCTGGATAAACATATAGGATACTTTTTATATCAGAAAAATGTTAGGATCCTGTGGGATGCGAACCCTAGAACATTTTTGCTAATGTTCTAGGGTTCGCACTACCCACCACCAGATGTCAAGTTTCACAATACACAATTGACAGCCCTGTTGGCTCATTGGTAGTATATCTGCTTTAAGAGCTGTAGGGCTTGGGTTCGATTCCCACCGAGGAGGAACATGTTTGTTCTGTGTCTGGGTGTTATATATTATAAGTATGTATTTAGAATAAAAAAGGATCTACATATATTATATTGACTTCCTTAGTAGCTTTGCTTCTTTTTCTTTTTTATTGTTTTTTTTAGCGTTGACAGGCTAGTTGTTTTGACCACAGCTCACCTGATGTTAAGTGAAGGTGTGGTCGAAGATGGTAAAGCACATCTAGCCTGGAATGGAACTGGCTCTCAAGTGAGGCTGTCGGAACACACCGTTAGATGCTTGGCGGCAGATTTTCAACTTGAGGGTGGTAGCTAGCCAGCCGAGTACTAGAAAGTACCCTACCACCATGCTATCATCATTTATGACTTGACATCTGGTGGTGGTGGTGGTGTCTTATTCTTATTCAAAGTGAAATTCTTCTCATAGTAAAGTTAAAAGCTTGCCCATGACCATTGCGGCGGTACACAGAAGTTTGAGTAACAAAACAAAGTCTATGAGCGCTTACTAAAGCCATTTACATTTGTTAATTATTGTAAAGATATAACTTTGGGTGGTGTTGTCATGCTCACCTCTGGTATGTCGATGGGCAGCGAGGCGTCCTCTACCGCGTCCTTGGAGTACTCTTCGTCGTCGGAGTTGAAGCCGAGCTCCTCGCCGTAGCAGCTGTGCACCTGCGACCGCAGTGATAAGATATTATATCATTACCAACAGAGGGCTTGGCAACTTGCCAAAATACTTTCGTCAAATTTTATTGATTGATCCTTAGCAGGAGGTCGTCTAGGTAGGTACTATGACAGTACCAGATATGTTGCCGTTAAACAATAGTATGTAAACATTGTGTTCCGATTTGAAGGATGCTACAATTAGCGAAATTACAGGACTATTTAGAATAACCATCGAAAGTCTCAAAGTAATGACGTTCACAGTGATATGATCTTGTTAATTCAACTTATATACTAACTAGCGGACGCCTCGCGGTTTTACCCGCGTAGTTCCCGTTCCCGTGGGAACACAGGGATAAAAAGCAGCCTATGTCACCCGGAGATAGTGTAGCATCCCAACGGTGAAAGAAGTTTTGAAATCGGTCCAGTAGTTTTAGAGCCTATTCAATACAAACAAACAATCAAATCTTTCCTCTTCATAATATTATAGATAGATTAGCCTAAGGCTATTACTGTTCCTATCTCAATAAAATATTTTTTTTTTTTGCAAATACATACATTAAGAACACACAGACACAGAACTAAAAGATTTGAGAAATGGCCTCCGCGCGAGAGCGCCGCAAACGGAATGATCTGTAGTCCAGCCTTGATCCCGCACCTAAGTAGGTACATATAATACATAAACGAATACATTTACTGAACCACGGCAGTTCAGTGCGAAAGTATGGACGCGGTGACACTTAACATTAACAAGGCTGTAACCTTAGGGTATACTAAGCTGAAAGAGCATCATTGTACTCATAGTAATGAAATTGAAATCATTAAAGATAAAATTAGTTCTACACATTCGGGTCAACAAACATTTTCTAAGAAACAGCAGATTTGTTTTTCACTATTGTAACAACTAGTATTTTATAAGACACGAGACTTTTTTTTTTAAATTTTAATTTTAGTCTGATTAGTTTATTACAGCAAGATATAAAACTCTTTATAACACTAGCTGCGCCCCGCGGTTACGGTACATGTTTTCGGGATAAAAAGTAGCTTATGTCTTAATCTAGGGTGTCATCTACCTCCATACCAAATTTCATCCTAATCCGTTCTGTAGTTTTTATGTGAAAGAGAAACAAACATCCCTCCATCCATCTAAACATACACATTTATAATAATAGTGTGAATTAGTGTGATTGCTTATCCATAACCTGGTCCGATCCGTAAAGGGAAAATTATTAATAACATATTTGTTTAATTCATTAGTTTTCAATTACCAAGTTAGTAGTAGGCTAATAGTAGGTTGTATTTCGTCTACTGCGCTTTGGCAACGCTTTTCTGACATCCGGTTTTTTCCATAGCCATTAAATATGTATGAACGTGGACTTTGCATGTAAGTATTATGCGCATATTTTGAAATCTCGTGAAAATATGTCAGGACACACCTTGTATCAGATTCGTTGAATTTTAAAACAATTCAAAATGGCGCGCATAACTTTTCCATTCGAAACAAAGGACTTGTAAAACGTGGTGTGGGGTGACGTCATAGGTCCAGCCCATAACTGAGTAGGTTCATGGGATAGAGAACCGGAGACCACATCTAAATTATCATATACCTACAGCTGACAAGTCGGTTATATATAGATATGCCACTAACATTGTAAATGTGAAAGTTTGTATAATTAGATATTTGTTACTCAGTCACTTAAAAACGGCTGAAAGGGTTTGGACCAAATTTAGCAAACATATAGTTTATCACCTGAATTTACTACATATTTTTATACTAGAAAAAGGAATTACCAAAAATGTCCACTTACTCACCACCAGATATCGTCAAGTTTCAAAATACACAATAATAATGACTATTCTACTTATGACTTGACGACATCTGGTGGCAGTGGTGACACTTTTTGTTAAACTCCACGCGGACGAGGTCGCGGGTAATAGCTAGTGTATAATAAATAATTTAGAACCCAGGATCGCTCCTTGAGGAACTCCTAGGTTGTTTTCACGCAAATCACAATTCTCTTGACTAGTAGACGAAAACTTCTTAGCATTTAAAAGTATCGGATCCATCAGGGCCTAGGTCTTGCGACCCAGGAGTAGGTTCAAGGAGCCCCTTTAAACACGTATTAAGGCTCACCTTCACTGTCCGTGTTCCCATCTTTGCCCAAACAAATTTGATATGATCTTACCAATGCTTTGGATACTGTTTGCAACAATTAATGTACAAATGTTCTTAGTAGACCGAGGTCTTTTAGTAGATTATATAGTTCTTTTATTTTAGTTTCTTCTCACTCCAACTAGTTAGTGTGTTGGTGGAACTCACCCATTGCCATATCTCCTGGCTGGACATGGGTTGGTCCATGAGCGCGTTCTGCCACACTCGAAACAGCATGAGATAGGCTTTATCCCGCCCCGAGAACGACGTGAGGAAATTCTTCTCTCCTTCTGTGCAAACTAGAATCGCGTTTGGTATTACCTACACAAAAAAATGAAAATAAGTTTTCGTGCCTAGTAAATTGTAGTTTCAATAAAAATAGTATATTTAGAGATAAGACTACTGAGTCAAAAATATGTCGTTGTACCCATGGTTATGAATATTTTTTTCTAAGGGCAGAGCTCTGAAATCGTGTAACAAAGTAAAGTTGGCACACTACTGCTTGACGGCAGACGAAGATGTTAGTTTGATGGTAATGTTTTATACCTTGTTTTGTTTTATTAGGAACGAACATTTTATCAACACATTAAAAAGTAACATAATTGAGACTACAACTAAACATTAACACAATTACGGCCACAGCAACGTTTAGAACACAGGAGCATTATTTTAAAACGTCAAAATATATTTATATAAAGTTATTTTTAAATGTCGTGTTTTTATCATAAATTTATTGTGAAAATTCGCATAACACGGTTTAAGGATAAGATGTCGTTTTAATTATTTTTTTAAGTAGGTGTATACTGACGAGTGCGGTCTTTTCCTTGGTGATGGCGGTGACGTCCTTCCACCGCAGCGTGACGTTGGTCTCCCAGCCGAAGATGTTCGCGTAGAAGCAGAGGTAGTTCTGCGACGCGTACAGCCGCCCGTGAGCGAGGATGTCCTTCTGCAGCGCGCACGAGTAGTCTGCGAACAGAGCACGTCCACATCAGAGCGTTTACTCGGTATGTTTAAGTTAACCACAAATCTTTAGATATTTATAATTTATGTCGGATTTTAGTTTTAGATATTAAGGACTATTTCGGTATTCAAGTTAGATAAAAATAGACACTATTTGTGACATTTATATTTTGTGTATATTGTAAATTTATATTAAATTAACAATATATGTAGATACATATACAAAAGAAAAAAAAATATATACAAAGAAAAATAATTGAGTTTTTTTTGGAATTTAAATTATTTTAAACTAGCTGCGCCCCGCGGTGTTCCCCGCTACATGTTTTCGGGTGTTAATCCAAGGTGTCCAGCGTGTATTTGTATTATAAATGTGAAAATTTGGATGGATGTTTGTTACTCTTTTCACGCAATAACTACTGAACGGATTTGGATGAAATTTGGTATGGAGGTAACTGAGACCCTGGATTAACACATAGGCTATTTTTTATCCCAAAAACATTATAGTGGGTAACACCGCGGGGCGCAGCTAGTTTAACACATTTTTATTAGCCAGCACTGACCGACAATGAGACGTTCATCTTCGGGCAAGTCCTTGAACAGCCGCTTGAAGTCGTCGGACTTGCTCTTGTACGTGGGGTAGAGCGAGTTGTACCAGCTCTTCTTCTTGACGCGCGCCGCGCTGCCCGCGCTCCCGTCGTTTGACTTCGTTGAAAGTTGTGTCTGGAACTGCACGTTTTCTACAATTACACTCTGTAGCCTGTCTGACAGCCTTGTTGGCTCACTGGTAAAGTATCTGCTCTTAAAGCTGTGGCGTAAAGGGCGTGGGATCCATTTCCATTGAGGATATGCATTTTGTGGTATAAACAAATGTTTGTTCTGTATTTATTTTAAGTATAGTATTTACAAAAAAATTAGTATTCAAGTATTCTATCAGTTATCTGACTTCCATAGTACAAGCTTTGCTTAGTTTGGGGTGAGATGGAGCTGTCTGTAATATCCTACGATATTTATTTGATCTCACGCAAAGAATCTACATATAGCACGCAGAACTGATGGCCGATGGGGCTGCAAAGTTCAGGACTGGAGACCATGGACCGGCAAGCGCAGCGTAGGACATCCTCCAACAAGGTGCATGGACAGACGACCTCATAAAGACCGCAGGAACGCGCTGGATGCGAGCCGCTTCCAACCGGTCTTTATGGAAGTCAATGGGGAAGGCCTATGTCTAGCAGTGGACATCCTACGGCTGAGATGATGATGCTGATCATGACAGAATCATCGCGCAACAAATCAAGCTATCTCAAACAAGCAACTCACCTTAGGAATATCAGACCTTGACGTGACGGTAGGAAGTTCTGTGCTGGATATAGACAGATTGTCGCCCCCGGCGTTGGCTGCCAGAGATTCGAGGCTCTGGAACAAGAGAGATACTATAAAACTCGTGCTTCTTGTTGACGGGTATTCTTGCCGTGCGGGGTACGTGGCAATTAAAATACAAATATGTTATGGGTAACAAACCATAGTTACAAGTCAAATTCCGAAATATAATTTCAAGTATAATATAAATAGCAGGAATAAAAAAAACAGGCAGTTGTAAAACAAGGTCTCTAGCATCCTAGATCCAAGATCCCTAGTTACGACGACGTTTATCCCGTCAATCAACTTAGGATACTTTCATAACGTTGGATTTATTTCAAAACCAGCTGGGCGTTTTAAAATCAAATAAATAATCGATAGAACAACGTGCGTTGAATGCTAGGTGCTTGTGAAACAGGCTTTCTTTTCAAGCATTTTAGAAACCTGTATTAAGATTTTGGCGCCCCCTTAAACTGTCGCCAGGGTCAAGTGCCCCAGTCTGCCCCTCTCTAGATACGCGACTGCTTATTATACAAATGGCAATCTATTGCAGTAAACTCAATGTCCTTCGCTTGATTTGGTCAATTACAACAATGCATGTAGCAATGACCTTCTCAACGATTATCCAAACCGGACGGCGCTGGCGCGCGTGCCCCGAGTATTATTCATTGTAATTAATTAACCAAAACATACTCTACAACAATGGCTGAAGCATCACTATTAATAACACGTTTAAACGTAAAGCAGCCTACCAAAGCTAGGTGGCCAGCCCTAATGTTAAAGCTAATGCGAACTGAAAGTGTCTAACGTGATTGATTTTAAATATGCAATTGCATAAACCGGTCGACAACCGGTTTTTCTTGGTGGTAGATCTCCTTAGCAGGACGTCGTCTAGGTAGGTACCACCGCAGTACCAGTTATTCTGCCGCTAAGCAGTAGTGTGTAAACATTACTGTGTTCCGGTTCGAAGGGTACTGCAGCTAGCGAAATTACTGGGCTGTTGAGACTAACCATCGAAAGTGTACCACCAAGAAAAACCGGTTGTCGACCGGTTTATGCTATTGCATATTTAAAATCACGTTAGACACTTTCAGTTCGCATTCGCTTTACCATTTCAATTATGCTTAAATAAAAGTCGTGAGTTTTCCTTTAAAAAAAAAAAATTTGGCTCTAAAAAAGAAAATGACTCGCCCACTCCTTTTTTAGCTGATTAATAGATTTACCTATACATATATGTAGATGAATTTAGTTCTCTGTATCGCTTAGTTAGGGATTATATGTATAAATAGACATCTTAACCACTCCGATTAAGAAACGGTATTGTATGAAAGTACCAATTAGCAATATCTACAGTAACTAGAAACGTAGTCCTAAATTGGTTGAGTTATCGTCATTCAGTTAACGAGCGTGCAAGACCTTGGAGCGCTCACTAGAGCGGAGAAGGCGATTTATTAAAAATTGTATTTGAGAGGAATGTTCTTTTTGAAGGTTCATTCTTCGAATGTATGTTCCTAAATATGTAAAGATATTTTTAAATGTTTGTTAATAGGAAGAACCTGGAGCCCACGACTCAGGTCCCCCTAGTGTGGGATCCAGGGCGTACCGTTTTGTGTTTCTTCGTATTTTTGTTATTATTTATATAGTATCTTTTTTTGTGTTTCTCCGTATTTTTGTACTACCTACTTTTGTGTACCTACCTACTTGTTTTATGTTTTTGAACAAATAAATTTCATTTCATTTCATATGAACGATTACAATAGGTTTGCGCTTGATTTTTTAATCTTTCGTATGATGGCAAAAGCGATTATACAGGGTTATAAGGTTTGTATAGTACCTGGTGGAAATGAGATTAATGTAATCATCATCATGACAAATTGTATTGTTTGCCCAAAAGGGCGCAGCATGTTTTATCAAATAAGATTATATGCAACACAGGCTCACAATAAAATATTTTAAATTTGAATTTTTATTTATTTTTCATTTTCGGATTATATATAAACTGCATATGCTACATAGTTCTGTATCTGTGTGTACTGTATGTATTATAAGTATGTATTTATAAAAAAAAAGTATTTATGTATTCTGTCAGTTATCTGACTCCCATAGTACACGCTTTGCTTAGTTTGGGGTCACATGGCGCTGTGTGTAATGTCCTACGATATTTATTTATTTATTTATTAGTCGTGTTTCAAATCGACACGACCATTAAAAGTACATTAAAATCTACTTAGATATGGTTACATTATATATAATATTATTATGTATTTACAATTGAAGCTATAAAAGAAATAGTCGTAGATCCTGGACATCGTTTAGTTGCCCGTTCTAGATTATTTTTATTGATTACGATTGTATTCTTTAGAGGGGCTGTGTGTAACCGGTCACTTGAGACAACTACATGTTATAAATAAATAAATAATTAGTTTCTATGTACGCACGTTTAATTTTTACTCGAAACTACCGACTAAATCAGCATTTTAATAAATTTCCTTACATTTAATCGCAGATCGCAAACAAATCACGTATATCTTTACCACGGTTGCCTGGAAGAGATCAGTCTAAATAATAAGGCTGCCAATTTTTTCACTATGTTTCAGTAAATCAGTAATATTTATTGAATAATAATAATGTTAAAGGCAAGTCACTTGTACCAAAAAAAACTTTACAATTACACTTTAATGAATGGATAGGTGTTTTGGATGGATGGCAATGTGTGTTAATTGGATGTTAAATGTGTTTTTTTATTTACATTTTTGCGTAAATAATATTTTATTTTTATTTTATTAATAGGTTCACAAAACTAGACATATACAAAGAATTGCGTTACAATCATAAAATCAAAAAGTTTAACAATATGCATATTGTAGATGCAAACCCAGCATGCGTAATAAATTATGTAATTATAATTTAATACATAATTTCAAACAAATGTCTCTACAAAGAAGAAACAGACGTTAAATATATCTAAATCTATCAAACAATAAAGAGTTATCTATCTAATCATTGCGTGTAGTTGTCTCAATCGTTGGATTGTATGTGGCCCCTCTATTGTCTATCATCTCTGTGCTTATTACCTTATCATTTTCTGTATTTTCTGTGTTGTTAATGCTTGTATCCGTGATACGCAGCGATGGGGAGGGAGACCGGGATACGCTCCTGAAATAATTTACAAGATATTTGTAAGATATTATTTGCAGAGCTAGTAATTCGCCACAGAAGTAAAGTCACGGACGTAGCGTATTAGCAAGCTGAAGTGGCAATGGGCTAGAGACATCTGTCGCAGAACCGATAACCACTGGAGTGTGTAGAGTGGAAACCGCGAAACGCCCGTGAAACGGACGAGTGCCGATATACGTAGGACAGCTGATGGTGGATGGAAGCGAAAAGCCGATGATCGGCTTGAGTGGCGTGTCTTGGGCGCTATGTCCAGCAGTGGATTTCGATAGGATTATGATGATAATTTGCAGAGGCAGTCGGAAAGTCGCCAAAGCAGCGACGCCCGAGACCTTGTTTTGTCGGTCAAAATTCTGTCTATCGCTGCAATGGTCATGGATAAGCGTTAACTCTTACCATCAGGAGAGCGTCTTGTTCATCTCAGTATTTTTAAATAAAAAAATGATCTGATAACTAAATAAATAGACTAATTGTTACGTCTAGGGGCCTACTGATGAGACGCGTGCGCCGATTTCTAAAAAAATTAATTTAGTTTCAAATAAATATCTTGTGAAATGCTAGCGATTTGTTGGAAAACCTTGCCTTGACGCTCGATAAAGCAATATCGAAGCATCAATAGATCACGTACTAAATGACTGGCGGGAGCCACGAATACAATGAGATAGCTTATCGCCCAAGCAAACAGCAATATTTGAACTTCTCGCTAATTTGTGTTATTTTTGATAAAACATTTCCTGACAAATAACATTCATTTCAACGCCTACAGTCGAACAAATCTAAAGAAAATATCCGGTGTCAATACAGTAGCATAAAGTTCAATGTAACATTTAAATAACAATTAAGTAACTGACACAATTTTTGCTCAGCAGTTAATGTGTTAAGGCGAAAACTCACAATTACTCGGAAGAAAACATACCGGTCAAAAACATAACCGTCCCTTTTGCTTCGCCGAAGTCGGGTAAAAATAGAACTGCAGGAAGCTTGATTTAACAGCTATGTAAACACCGCCGTTGTTTCAAACTTTATTTTCCCATGGAAATTATAAAATATAGAAAAGACGGGTTTAAAAGGTTTTATTTAAAATAACAGCTATTGTTTATAAAAAAGTTTTTATAAACAAGTTATGTATGCGGATTTACAGGGGCTTCTGAGGGCGCCAGAGGAAACAAATGTAGTAGAAATATCCCACCCACTTCACACATTTATTCCGCGATTGACCACCAACACGCCTGATAGAAATTAAATTAAAAAAAAAGTTTTTTACAAGAAAGGTTGTCTGAAAACTCCTTGCCTGCTATATCCATCCCTATAACTACGACATGAAGGCCGAGAATCCAGTATCCACGATTTCCGATTATAATTGCTTTGCAGATTTCTCAATGAAGCAGTCAGGTCAACGACGTATCTACCGCTGTCAAATTGCAACGAAATTCAGTTGAAATTGCGACTTTTCCTCTTCACCGACCTTGATTGCACATCGTACTAACGTCACAGATTTGTCACGAATCGTGAATAGGTGAATCCGTTGTGATATTAACCTAGGTATCAGGTTTATGATTTTAGAGGAATAGGCTAGAATTACTTAAAGGGCTTGCACACAAAATTACTTATTATTATTAACAAAAGTCATTTAACTTAATGATAATAATAAATTTGTTTATTGCCATAACACGAATTCATTAAACCTGATAATTAGGATACTAGATTCTGTAGCATTACTTGTGTAGTGAGAATTTGTTTCGCAGGGGCCACCAGAATTTATTAAAAACTTTTTTAGGTTTCAATAGGTTCGAGATAAAATTTAGTTTAAACACTTAAAAAGCGGCGTTTTTAAGCGTCGAGAACGTGATGCTTATGATAGAGATTTTAAGTTAAATATCTATAGGTTTTTCGGGATAGTGGATCGGGATAGTAAAATAACAATACGAATTACTTGGAGAAATATAAGATTGTGTAGAATTGTACTAGTTTGGAGAAGAAATTTCATGTCATAAGTGAATTCGTTAACCTGTATATGGTATGTTAATTCGAAACGCCAAATTAGAATGCAATTAACATCCAAGATTATATTACATTACACAGTTACCTAGTTTGTTAAAAGAAACTTAAATTTAAGCGCGTAAAAATCAGATTCACGATGTTTTTTTTAAACATTCAATAAATATATGCATATCATCTTCATTATCTTTAGCCCGTAAAGCAAAGACCTCCCTTCTTTAACACCACTCATGCCAGTCCTCAATCATCAACCAACGCTACGTTTACGTAAGTTGTGCTTGGTAACCCGTCATGCCCTGCTCATTCAAGTTTCATAGACAACTATAGAATTGAATTATCTTGTAATTACCGTGACATTGGAGAACGTCAGTTACATTGTTGCAGTTTGAACACTGCTCCGTGCACTTTACTGATAAGCCAGCAGATATTGAGTCAAAACATCGCGCTGATTTGCTACGCTAGCCAGTGGCGGCCTTAAGGGGTGGGCAAGGGGAGGTGAAACGGACACAAAGAAAAAGGGCCTCACAATGATCTGTCGCCCCGGGCCTCGCAACAGCTAAGGCCGCTGCTGACGCTAGCAATCCATTAACCGTTCAGTTTAGATTTTTAATATTATATCATATATGTAGAACACCTAAGCTCGGAACAAACAAATTTATCCATCCATAAACAAATTCAAATGTTTTATTTGCTTAAAGGTACAGGTAAAATAAAAAAAAACATCTCTATATTTAACCTTCACTAGGCGTGCAAAATATGTATGTCTAGATATAGTACATAATAATATGTAGATATATATTCGTCACATAATTTATCCTGGATGAGAATCGAACACATGCCCGGAGGTCCGTGGGAACAAAAATGTACAAAGATAAGCTAGTGGCGAACAAGTAAGTAATAATAATAGGTAGAAAATTTGTTCATGACTATAAAGTAGATTTTACATTATAAATTAGTAGTAAAAAAAGACGCATCTATCAGTATTTTTTTATTAAAACTGAAAAAATGTCAGATACGACTTTTTTCCCCTTATGACGGCAGTATAGGTAAAAAAGGTATAAAGTATACTACCAGTTCCCATACTATTGGAACAACCAATACAATAAACTAATAACTAAGTATAGCTTATAGTATCAAAAATTGAAGTAATTTGCTGTAGCAGTAGTTAATTGGGTTACAGATGAAATAAAACAGTTAATTTATAAAAACAAAAGTAGGTCATTTCAAACAGCATCATCTATCCCCAAACTAAGCAAAGCTTATACCTATACAAACCATAAGTATAAGCTTTGCTTAGTTTGGTAGATGGTGCTGTATGCAAAGCACAATAATTTATTATTTATTAATTTGTTTGTATGTTTTTTATTTTGTTTGTAACCCAATAAATGTAAGTTAACATCATATTGTGACATTGTACACTATAAATGATATTTGCTGTTACTTATCAATTAGAAGAACAGCAAAAACCAATATCCAAAGCCAACAGCTACCGTAACCGATAAATGGAGCTGTTTATTCGAGCCTTTATTTCTCATGCATAATACTTTTCTGCTAATTTTAATATAATATAGCTAAAATGAGATTTGCCCGCTTAGCACTGATAAAAACTCCCACGCGCAAAACTTAAACAAAGCGTAATAAAAACATGCCAATCATTACAATCAAAAATAAAATAGCAACATAATAATTACCAAATTAGAGATAATCTCAATTACCTTTCAAAAGACACTCTTTCCAAGGGCCCGAGTTGGGTGAAATGCACTCTGAACGTTGCTACTTCCATGTCTAATTGAACACTATCAGATAAACTTATTTCACACTATACTAGATAACAAGATAATAGGTAATCTATATTTCATCATTCATTTAGAGACTTACTCATGTGCACGTTTAATTGAACAAATGAGGCAAATTACTAGAGCACTATAATTATGAAGCTTATAGAATCCTTTGTTATTTTTGCATTGAACAGTTAAGTTGTTTTGTTCATTGCATATTTGAGATACAAGGGTTTAACCGGCGAAGATAGCCGCTTGCTGAGTTGTTATTAAATTTTATCTCCCACCTAGTGTTCTTAGAGGATCCTGGGACAAAGGATTGGTTTTTTTTGTACTTATAAAGCTTTGATCTAAGAAACAGAGACCTATGGTAAAGTTAAAGGGTTCACTGAAATTTTAGATAGGTGCAATGTCTTGAATTAAATTTAAAAAGGGTTTATTTTGTAATGTGTCCAAGAATTTATAAGTTTCTATAGAATGAATGTTTGTTTCTGTTTTTTTTTTTTTAAACAAACAAGTTTGGTTTTTAAAATGATATTCTTTCAGCATAAAGCTGATTTTGTCCATTTTGACAAACAAAATGTATTTTCATATATTATATGTACATACATACACATTATTTTTTTACTATTGCCAATAAAGTTCTTTTCGCAGGTGTTTCATATATTTTCTCTATTAGCATCTACTGAGCTAGCCCAGACTTTGATTGAACTAACAAAAGAAGGTTTTATGTTCTGTTCTGTTGTAAATTTGATGATAAGTTAAGACTGACTTTGGGTGTTTATTTTAAAAGAAAGAGGTTAATCTGTATTCTGTCAATTATTATCTGCCTTGCATAGTATAAGCTCTGATTAGTTCCAATTTCATAGAATTAGTTAGATTTAAAAAAAATGAAGCATTTACTTTGAATCCTGTAGAATCTAATTTTGTTCATATTGAGTTTAATTCTGTGAAAGTTTCATACTATGTCCTTGTATGTGTTTACAACTATATGCATTTCAGGGGGATTTCCTAACAACTAATTCTATGGAACTTGGAAAATTTGCATGAAGTTTGTCAAATCATACTTAAGTTATGTGACAGCTTTTGGAAACTTTTTTTTATAGCAGCATTGCTCCAGTGCTCATCAAAAACTGTCATATAAGGTATGATAATTGTATCATCATTTTATAAAAGGCACTATTTTTCTTTTCTATCTTTATAGGTACAAAACTCACCTGTTCTCTTGTAATATTTGGTTGCTGTGGTGTGCGATGACTCCAGAGAATGTGAGTGCCTGGCTGATGCTCTGCCCAATGGCATCCTGACTTGATATTACAAGATTTTCCACTGATTTTCTCCTAAAACAGTCAATAAGTAGTGATTATTCAATTTGAATGTTATACATTGTTTTAGACTGTACAGATTTAGTCTAGATAAACACTTTTAGTTTAAACATAACAGTATTTTAAGTAAATTTCACTTTAAACAGGTCTCAAATAACAGCCTATAGATATCAATAGCAGTCAAATAAGGTTAACATTTAATTTAGACTTTTACACATAAGACAAAAAGTTAATTGGCACTTAGAAAAATATTGTCCCCATACCCAAACTGAAAACAATGTTCCTTGTAATTTTACTATTTTAAGATATTAGGAAGCAGTCATAAAGTGGTTAGTTAGATAAGACTAAATACTATCGACTTAGTGTGTTAATGAAATTTTTATTTTATCTTGTATGTCATGTACACAAATTAATTCTGGTTTAGATTACAGCTACCTGTCTAGACTTGAATTTAACGAATTCAAATGTATTAATTGTAATATATGTATTTAATTAGAGGTGCAACAAACTAATATTGAGATACATTATGCACTTCTTTTACATATTTATTTTTTAAGATTTTTTGTAGGTTTATGATATCAACTGTTGTTAAGATTGAGGCAGTTAAACAAAGTTATTTGGTAGTGCAGAAATCTGAAATAAAGATCATTGACCCTTCGGCAGAAACCTGTTCTGCGACTGTTTACATAAGCGATAGAACGCTGCAACACAAAACAAACAAGACGAGCGGCGCCACATCAAGGAACTTAGCCGAATACGTGTTCCTTCTATAATTAGGAGAAATGCGTCAACTTTACTCACATCGATAGCGCAATGTTGCGACTGTCCAGCTCTGAAGAAGTCATGGTTACTCCTTTATTTACGTATGGCCTTCCACTCGCGTGCTACCATTAGCAGCTGCGTTTTTTATTAACATCATCCGAATAAGGAGACTTTTTTGTTTCAAATCATGAATTGATCCGTTTCTCCGTGAGCGTCACGGCGATTGTAATTTTTATTTTTTGTTTCAATTTCAGTAGTTACCGTAACTTTATTACCAGGCGATCATAGTTACACTGACACTGACACAAACGTATGAGCGAGTTCAGCGACAGTGAAGTTTAATCTGACACTTGACATCTGGCGACGTTTTTTTTTTCTGCTACGGCACGATCGTTTGCAAGTTTGCAAAGTGTCTTATTACGCGGATGAAAAAGTCACCATTTTCATCATCCGAGCCATGCTTGAGCGTGAATGGACTCAACTATGACTTATTTTGTACAACTTTGACTGTAAATTAAACCCTTTTTAAAAGTGTATAAAATTATCTAAAATATTGAAACATTTGATGCTGGCAAATACACAAAGGGAGACTCCAAAATCAAAAGAAAAATAATTTCTATGTCAATGTCAAATACAATACAAGTCTTTCATTTCATCTAGTCCGAAACTTTCAAATCAAATCTTTGAGCATGGTGCACGTGAGATTATTTAAAAATAATTTAATGAAGATCCTGTAACTAATCCCTTTCCAAAACTAAAACGATGGCGGATGAATCCGCTTTCGATAAGAAAAAAGCTCATCGAGCTAAACAAGCCGGGCGGAAGGCAGAAAAAAAGAAAAAGAAGAATCAATTGGACCAGTCTAACCTAAGTGCTCGTCAAAGGAATCCTAAAGCTTTTGCTATTAATTCGGCTGTCCGGGCAGAAAGACAGTTCCGTCGGCGGGAGGATGTCATCTCAAAGAAGCAGCACATACCTCAAGTTGACAAAACTCCTTTGGAACCACCTCCTATAGTTGTCGCAATAGTGGGCCCGCCACAGGTTGGGAAGACGACTCTGATCAACAACCTTATTAGGAGTTTCATAAAAACCAACGTGACGAACACCAACGGTCCTATCACTATCGTTACATCGAAAAAGCGACGAATAACATTGATAGAATGTAATAACGACATTAATTCCATGATAGACATTGCAAAATGTGCCGATTTAGTCTTACTTCTCTGTGACGCCAGCTTTGGCTTTGAAATGGAAATATTTGAGTTCCTCAATATCTGCCAAGTGCACGGCATGCCGAAAATCATGGGCGTCTTAACACATTTGGATATGATAAAGAACGCTAAAACATTAAAAACAACCAAAAAAACTCTGAAACACAGATTTTGGACAGAGGTATACTCTGGAGCTAAGTTATTTTACCTCTCAGGTATTGTTCATGGTGAATATTTGAGAAATGAGATAAAGAACCTAGCTCGATTTATTTCTGTGATGAAATTCAGACCATTGTCATGGCGAATGACACATGCATATATGTTAGCAGACAGATTGGAAGATATTACAAATCAGGAGATGATACGAAAGGATGCCAAGGTTAACAGAGATGTGGTGTTGTATGGATATGTTAGGGGAGTACCGTTAATGAAAGATTCAGCTGTGCATATTGCAGGTATGGTATATTTTTGCACCAGATTTATCAACTAAATCATTGAGAAAGACACATGTTTCTGGATCTTAAAGCTGGTTTTAAAAATACAAGATTAATTTTTTACATTCTTAATAAGTTCAGTTTTTTAATTCTGTAATTAGTACACTTAACTTATAAGTATAGAATTTATCATCATAATCACCGATGATAGTGATCTTTCTATCAGACATTAATAAGAAATTCGTAGCACAAACTATTACTGTGATGAAAATAAAATCTGCTTTAAAATCAATAAAATGGCAGTGTTCAGATGCCACATCCAACCTTAAATCAGACTAATTTTATAAAATATTAAATATTATTATAATTAAATATTAATATTGAGTAGTGAAGAAATATAGGTATTTTTGGTGTATTACTGCTTTTTTTTCTGTTAAAAGTTGTTTTAGTTACAACAGTGATGAGGATTTGAGTAAATGGATTAACAATTTTACAAAAAATATGAAATATCTTTGCAGGTGTGGGCGATATGAAGATCAGTGAACTTTCCTACTTACCTGACCCCTGTCCATTACCCAGCAGTGAAAAGAAGAGGCACCTCATGGAAAGAGAAAGACAAATATATGCACCTTTTGCTGGAGTAGGAGGCATTGTGTATGACAAAGATGCTGTATATATTGATCTACATGGATCTCACTCACACAAAAAGGAGGACGAAGAAACAAATGAGAAGAAAGCTTTACTAAAAAATGTAGTAGAGACTACAGAAACAGTTGATGAGCAAATGCAAGAGTCAGGCTTCAAACTGTTCAGCGGGGGTGCTGTGATATACCCGGATATGGTGAAAGATGATGAATATCTTCAACAGGATAAAAAGAACGATGAAAATTATAGAAGTTCTGATTCAGAGGCGGAAGAGGAAAATGATTCAGAAAATGACAGTGGTATTGAAGAAAGTAATACAGAGAAACAAGAAAAGCTCCCATGGGATAATAATTCTGATATAGAAGATGATGAGACAGAATGCATCCTAAATCCAAAAGAAAACGATGAAGACGAATCTTCTGAGGAATCTGAAAATGAAAATTTCAGCTCAAAATGGAAAGAAAGACTTGGAGAAAAAGCCACTGAGGCCTACTTTGAAAGGCAGAGAACTTCTAAAAACATTATGAAGTTAGTTTATGGAGAATTTGAAATTGGCAATAAACAAAAAGAAAAGAAAGAAGAACCTGAAGATGAGAGTGACGAAGAAATTGGAGGTTTATTCAAGAAAATTACTGATACACAAAAGAACAAGCATAAAGAGAAAGAAAAACTTGATCTTGATGAATGCTCATTTTTCTATGCTCTTGATAATCCCAATATCAGAGACTGGACAAATGAAAATAATAAACAATACTTGATCAATAGTTTTGTTACTGGAAAGAGATCAGCTGATGAAGATGCTTCAGAACTACTGAAGTTAGATGATGCAAGTGATGGGGAGGATGAAGAATTATATGGAGACTTTGAAGACTTTGAAACTGGAGCAAAACATAAAGCTGAAGATAATAAAGAGTTAGAAAAAGCAGGATCAAAACATAAATCCGAACCTACGAAATCTGAAATACTTGAAAAGAAAATGAAGTTAAAAGCCAAGTTTGATTCTGAATACGATAATCCAGATGATCATAGAATAAAAGGAGATCACTCATATTATGAAAATTTAAAAGCTGAGGCTCTGAAACAATCAGAGTTAAATAAATCAGTTTTTGAAAACTTAGACCAGGGTTTGAGGATAGAAGTTGAGGGTTTCAGACCTGGATTGTATGTTAGAATGCTATTCAAGAATATGTCATCAGAGTTTGTAACTAACTTCGATTCTAGCTACCCAATATTAATAGGAGCTCTGAATATGGCAGAACAAAACATAGGTTTTGTCTCATGTAAAGTGAAGAAACATAGATGGTACAAGAAGATACTGAAAACAAATGATCCTTTGATCATTTCTTTGGGATGGAGAAGATTTCAAACTCTTCCAATCTACTCTAAAATAGAGGATGACTTCAAATGTCGTTACTTAAAGTACACTCCCCAACATGTGACTTGCAATATGCACTTTTATGGTCCTGTTACACCTCAAAACACAGGGTTCCTAGCTCTGCAGACAGTCAACAACAACCCTAATGAAATCAGACGAGTAGGCTTCAGAATAGCCGCAACTGGTAGCGTTAATGAAATCAATAAATCAACTCAAATTATGAAAAAACTAAAACTTGTAGGAACACCTCAGAAAATATATAAAAAGACTGCCTTCATCAAAGATATGTTTACATCTACACTAGAAGTTGCGAAATTTGAAGGAGCGAAAATAAAAACTGTTTCAGGAATCAGAGGACAGATAAAAAAAGCTTTGAACAAACCGGAAGGTGCTTTCCGCGCGACATTCGAGGACAAAATTCTAATGAGTGACATAATTTTCTGTCGCACTTGGTTCAAAGTAGACGTCACTAAATATTATGCACCAGTAGTGAATCTTTTACTGCAACCAAGTGAAAAGAACGCGTGGCAAGGAATGAAGACTAAAGGGCAGCTGAAACGCGAGAATAACATCAGAAACAACGCCAATAGGGACTCTATGTATACAGAAATAAACAGAGGACCCAAAGTATTCAAGCCATTGATGATTCCCAAGCAGTTGCAAAAGAGTTTGCCATACAAATGCAAGCCTAAAGAGAAAACTACAACAAAATCGGGCAAAACCAAGTATGATCATTCGAAGCATAGGATAGCTGTCATCAAGAGTCCATATGAACAAAAGGTCAGCAATGTCATGAAGATGTTAAAGACTAATTTCCAGAAAAAGAAGGAAACCCAAAAGGAAGCTACAGCAGAAAGGTTGAAGAAACACAAACAGCGACAGGAGCTAGAAGAATGGAGGAAGTTGAAACGACAGAAAGAGTTGAAGAAGAAGATTTGTAGACAGTTGAGTAAGACGGGTAATAAAAATAAACCTCAGATGTAATTGTCAAATTTTTTGTTTTATTTCTTCTTTCGTTTTATACCTCGATACCTACAGTATATAGAGAGGCGATGTCTTAAATTCACCTAGTTCTAATTTCGTTTTTATTATTATTATTGTATGGACATATTTATATCATTAAAATATTAAGTTAAACGTCATTAAAAGTTTTAAATGTAAGTATTTTTCGCATGCTGCTAAGTATGCAAAAATTATTGCTCTCTCACAAGCTCATTACTGATGTAGTCACATTTCCGCAGTAGGAGGTCGTTTAGGCAGGTATCTCTGCAGTACCAGATATACTGCCGCCTAGCAGTTGTCATCAAAAAGGATTTGAAGGGTACTGCAGCTAGCGAATTTACTGGGCTGTTGAGACTTAATCAACGTGTCTACAGCGTTGATAGGGTCGCATTTAATTTAGTAAGTCTGAATGAAGGTGAGCGTTGAAACGAAGGTACGTAAATCTCTCTATCTCTTCTATCTTTACCTATGCCGCAACGGAAGCCATTGGCACTGTACTGGTTCCAGACCCTGCAACGCGATGGACCCTTCACTCACGGTGACACCGTCCAAAATTAAGATTTTTTTTCTTTCATTTTGTGATGTTACGCATCAATACAGTAGAGTCGAGTACGGTGACATACCTGAGAGTCTAGTATGACAATTTGCGTAGACTCGTTTTACAAAATATGCCTGTTAGGGACTTTTTGATATCCGTAACTTGAAAGATTTTCGCAAATCGTCATCGTCATCAATCTAGACAATGATCAAGACCCATTCTGGAGGCTTTAGCCAACAGATCTCTTATTAAAAATGTCGGTCTTTTCATTGACGTTCATTAGACATAGACAATGTTAACTCTACGTTTTAAGATGTCCAAATTGTAATTTTCGAGAAATAGCGCCAGGCAGATACTACCTGTGGCGACCTTAGGGGGTGGCAAGCAGGCCAAGCGCCCGGGGCCTCGTAGAAAAAAGTCTTTACCCTATATGTATGTGTAACTCGCGCCTCGCACTTAACAAAGTTACAGTCACTCGAGCACTCGAACAAATTTTTTAGTAAAACGGACTCAAAGAAAAAGGGCGTCACAATGATCTGTCGCCCCGGGCCTCGCAACAGCCAAGGCCGCCGCCGCTGGATACTACATGCTAGGTATTTTCGCATCCTCGATGCGCGTATAGAAACTTTTAGATATTAAATTCGTAGGTACCTAGGGGTGCAGTAAAATAAAACAATGCCAAATATCGTGTAAATTGTATTTACTTCTTATCATTATGCACAACGTATGTCGTCATCGCAAGTCTGATAAATATTTTTACAAAGGTTACACAGTAGTTCTGATAACATTGGTCAAAATAATCAATGTCTAGTTAACAATCTCGAATTCTCGAGTCGGACAACACGACCATGCTCGCTTGACCCGTTACATCAACACGGCTTACGTTCCTGACGTGTCCAGGGGCCGAAGCTAGAAACAAGAAAAGCTTGGAATGTTGCGCAGTACTGGGACACAGCGCGCGCTATACGCCGCTATAACAAGCTATGCGATACATAATGCGAAATTATATACATTTGAATTTCTAATCTATACATTAACCCTTAATTTGAAGGTAACTTTACTCTTTGGTAGCAGCCACTGGGACTTTGTGGAAAAATATTTTTTGTTCTCGATTACACTGCGGTGGAATGTGATACAAAATTATTCTATTTATTGTTCGTTCGCGCCCGTTCCGTTATATTGGCACTTGTGGAGGTTACATTACGGAGAACTAGCTGTTTACAACACTGAACACTGCTAGTCTATGGGGTTTAGGAATTAACCTATTCATTCGCAAAATAATAACTCTTGATACTATTTTTAAGTGTCACAGTCAACGTCAAGGAAAATGTACAATTTACACAATTAAAAATTTGTGTAGAATGTTTATGCTGAATTTTTATTTGTATAAAAATGTACGTATTCTTAGATTATTACGTTTGTTGTCAGTAGTTCCTTTTGTAGCGATAACTCAGGTGGTTAGCGCGGTCGGTTCCAACCCCAAAAATGAGCTTGAGCTGCCGGTGAAGGAAAACACCGTGAGGAAACCATAGCTTGGTAGTAGGGTATTTTCTAGTAGGTAGGTACTAGGATGGCTAGATATCACCATCAAGCTGAAAATCTGCTACCAAACACTTAACGGTGTGCTCCGGCAGCTTCACTTTTCGACCACACCGTCACCTAATGACAGGTGAGTTATGGTCAAACGCTTAGCTTGTCAACCATAAAAAAAGTAACTTGCTGATATTTTTGTCCCGGCATTTCCTTCAAACGAGATAAAGGATATACTAACCACATCTATTTGACGTTGACTGTACACGTGCATACGCATTCCGAGTGTGGGGTTAAATGGAACAAACTCAATTATGATCATAATTTGGTTCGGACGAATGGATTTATCTACTAAAGGTGAGAGACAAACAGTAGAGGTCGCTTGTTTTGCTAGCCTACCCCATTGTCCTGCACGATCGACTGGATGCAACGAGTCACGATACGACGCGGTCAAAATGAATCACCTCTTTTTTAGGGTTCCGTACCCAAAGGGTAGAACGGGACCCTATTGCTAAGACTCCGCTGTCCGTCTGTTACCAGGCTGTATCTCATGAACCGTGATAGTTAGACAGTTGAAATTTCTACAGATGATGTATTTCTGTTGCCGCTATAACAACAAATACTAAAAAAACAGAATAAAATAAATATTACCCCATATACAACAAACTTTTTTTTTTTGCCGTTTTTATAGATCGGAACCCTTCGTGCGTGAGTCCGATTCGCACTTGGCCGGTTTTTTTTCATCAATATATTATTATATATAATAATCCAGTGATTAGTAAAAAAACTGTTACAGGGCTATTGAGACTTACCACCGAATATCTCAAAGTAATGATTTCTTAGACCTTGTTTGTTTGCCAAAGTTCTGGTTCCGCTGCAATGGCCATGGACAAGCGTTAGCTCGTAAAATTACGAGAGCGTCTCATTACTCTAGGACCGTAACAAAAAAAAAACATAATTTTTTTTTTTTTTTTTTTTTTTTTTTTATGGTTGACAGGCTAGTTGTTTGACCACAGCTCACCTGATGTTAAGTGAAGGTGTGGTCGAAGATGGTAAAGCACACCTAGCCTGGAATGGAACTGGCTCTCAAGTGAGGCTGCCGGAACACACCGTTACCGTTATTACCAGTAATATCAGTTTTAGTGTCGTCGGGAATTACCATCTTCATAATTATACTTTAAATTGATACTTTTTTATTATGAAATTTTTTTTTATATTGCCATACTCTACATTGACTTGACTTTGGTGTTATCAACAAAACATTTGTATTTGTACACTTCAGCGTAAGCTATGTAGGTGAGCATTTTTTGTTTTATTTTATATCGCGTCGTATCGTATCGCCGTTTGTCGCTCGCATGGGACAATATATCGAGCGGCGCGCGGCGCCCGGGGAGTTTGCCCTTATGACTATCGTTATAGAATAGATCAGGCCGCACGGCGGTCACGGGAAATATCTACGCGATTCTCCCATTTATACAAAACCGTAGCTACATCGAAAAGCTACACTAACAAATAACTAAACAACCTCATTACCATATTTGCATTTTATAAAACTTTATGTATTAGTTCTATATTTATAATATATATATATATATATTTGAATAATGAAACGAATGATGTGTACGAATGATATTGAGAATCGGGATCTCGATATTAACGCTTATCTCCTATCATATACGATTCCATTTTAATTGGTAAGACGCGGTCGCTGACTAGCCGGCGTAATAAAATCTATATAGCACTGATATACAATATGTAGCTTACACATTACAAAACTAATCGAAACAGTTCCGTGGGCTGTGGCTACACACTACACAGCCCCGTTCCTCAGACAATTTCGATGACCTTCACGATCACAGGTTATGCACTGCACAATTTAATCATAGACACGATATAGTTTACATTCAAAATAGCCACCGCTTCGACCGAATTTCAACGAGTTTTACTTTCAAAAACGCTAAATCGATCTACTATCGGAGGATATAACACCGAGTGCCCATACACTTGTACTCTCCTAACATTATAATACTGTTATCAACTATACACAGTCGGCGCTCACCGACAGCACGGCGGCCTTCTCGTTAAATTGTGATTTCAAACAACCAGACATGATTATTGAGGTATTATTTGTCCGTAACCAATTATTTACTTCATTATACAGCATTAATAACTTAATAAATAATAAGTTCCTAGTTAATAAATAATATTAATATAAAATAAAAAATATCCATCTAATAGTTTGAACACATCCTAGCTAAATATTGCTAACATTATAAAACTACGCTCGATAGAAACGCTATATAGAAAACATATTTACAATATATTGGCTAAAGATAAAACACAACTAAATAAAATAAAACTTTTAGCTATACCTACAATCGCGATTTTATCTATTGCATTTTGTTTAAAAGAGTAACGGCTTCAATCCCATTAACATCTGGTAAGGCGAGCAAGATACATCAGCACCTCCACTCACTTAAGCTAGTCGTCTGAATTTGTATCATAAATATTATGTTTGATGTCTGTTAGATTTGAAGTCATCGGCATGTGGTATACAGATATTTCCAAGATTTGCTAGTACATTAGCTAATTTTAACGTTATCGAACCAATACACGTTCCATTCAACAATTTGCTACAATAAGGAAACGTCGCATATCACAAGTTCATTGCAAAACAAACTATAAGACCCAGTACACATGATGCGATGCGATTGTAACTAGTTCAATCAGTCTCCATGTCATCCATTGACATTGGAACGCACTCCATTAATAGTAGTCAAAGTCCAATAACAGATTTAAAAAAAATCTAAACATTTTTTTCAATTGGTAACACTTCTACAAAAATTAGCATAAACATGCCATATCAACAAGTGTGATGTTGTCTTTTTTCACTCACTTGAGACAAAACGAGACGGCACTATATTCGTTCGTTCCTTTACCAGGTCTGTATGTGGCATTTGATGTTAAATCTACTGGAGTGATCAACCAGTTTCAAAAGCGTCGCTTCGTGCGACGAGGGGTTATCTGTCGACGTAGCACGATCCTTGTGACTCCATCTGTTCACAATAAGATTCAGTGCGCGGTCGAGCCGTAGGAACGACTGATAAAAAAGAAAACTATGTTGTATACGCTTAACAAAAATATAACTACGTCTCAATTAACTCAGCTATCCTACCATGCGTAAAACGGAACACAAGGAGATTTAGGATTCGGCGTAACTTGACAGCTTTCTAGCATAGTGCGTACACTATATTACACAGGTGTCAACTTACATTGGTCCAAATGTTTTCTATTTTACGCACGGCATATTTTAATATTATTCGTCCGGCGACAACTGTACATAAAGACTAGTTTCGTGCGCTCTCGAAAAGTTAGTCGAGTAAAGCAAAATCAGTCAGTACGATTAGTAATGACGAACTAAAGCACGGAGAGGCACACATTTACCTATTAAAAGCTATATATATGTACATACCTCGGCGAGGCACTTGGTAGACAGGAAATGTTTTTTTCGACTGACAACACAGTGCTATGAAAATTAGCCTTGCGTGTTTGTAGTCGAAATTTATCTAATTAGGCATTCATAAAATACATGGAAATAGAGGTCGTATGCGTTGGAATATCGAGTGGGAAATTACCTTCTCTCGTTATATCGTAACTCTAATCAGTCTGTGGCGCCATCTACAAATATAACTTTGTAATAGTCTGAATAATATATTAATGTTTATGGTTCAGTTTTAATAAAATTATGACTATAGATTAAATGACAGTTCCAATATTTTATTGGAGACATTAATTCCAACAGAATATTGTTATGTTGCAAAGGGTACTAAAGAAAACTCAATGAATATTTGTAAATTTCGTCACAGAGTTTACATTATTAGTTTGTAACTAATATTTGGCATCAGAGTACAACAATGCGTCCTGACTCCATCGTGCTTTCACATAGAAAAATATGTAAAAAAGTAGATAAAAATAACATGAAGATGGCTAATAAAAATCGATGTTTTTAGTTCTGCTAATGATTCAAAAGCACGATGCCCTCACAATAATAATTATTATCTTCATAGTAATACCAGGTTATAATATGTTTAAGTACATATTCTACCGTATCAGAGCACTTTGAACTTACATTTTATGAAGCGTTATTCGTCTACGTTAATATTCAATATACACAGGTAGTTAATGAAAAAGTTTATTATCAACAACATTTTTTGTTACACATTTTTATTTGGAACAACGACATTCATAGACTATATTTTTAAACCCATTATCTTCTTTATCTATGGTTTTTGATCACCGCCTCATCGTTTTGACTGTGACAACTGTTTGAACTGTCAAATAAAATATTTGATTTATTTCGTGAATCAGTTTTAATAGACCAAATGTTTTTACCATAAAATTCAGTCTGAGAATGTAGTTGATCCATTTCGAACCACGGACAATTCATAACCATATCTCTTATATATATTCCCACTATAGAAACCAGCACATTCAATATAAAATGTTGCATTTATATGTCACATTTTATGAAATTTCTCTAATGAATCTTTGGGTAACTTCTATTTAATTGGAAATTATGTATATTTGAATTATTGGAAATTATATTGTTTGCTAATTGTGATGATAAAAATATTACAAACATGTAATAATCGATTAGTATTTTTTTTTTTCATAAATCGGCTAATGGCGTGCCCACTTTGATTTAGAACAAAAAAGAAATCAGGTGGGTGTGTAGTGAATTCAGCTATTAAACAGTTTAGTACAAAAAATGTACCGCATTAATGGTAATGCTAAAAAATAACGTAAACACGCCATCGATATCAAAGGATATCAGAAACATCAGTATAAAGATTAAAACATTTTGTACCATAAACTAAAAATTAATAAACCTATGAAGTTTAAACATGACTATACACTCACTAACCCATGGCAGCTGGCTTCACTTTCCTAATACATGGATACACTCTGTGGACGCGCGATACTATGTACAATATATATTCACTCATTTAGAAAATCGATGCGATTCAGGTATAGCTATGACATTTGAGTACTGACAGCCACCACATAACTAGCATATTTGCAGTTATCCATCTTTACGCAAGACGGACGGTTACATCTCTTTAGCAGTCTATGTTTTCAGATATTTTCCTACACAACTAATAAAATTTTGGCAAAAAAAAAATTACCATTGATTGCATCTTACTGTATTATAAACGACAGAGTTTGTTTGTTCGCTTTTATCTCTGTAACTACAAATCAGAATTGAACATTTATTTTTGCATTTAAAATAAATAAATAAAATAAATATCGTAGGACTATACACACAGCGCCATCTGGCCCCAAACTAAGCAGAGCTTGTGTGATGGAAGTCAGATAACTGATAGAATACACAAATATTTCTTTTTTTTTTGTAAATACATACTTATAATACATACAGAACACCCAGACACAGAACAAACATTTGTTTATTCACAAATGTTTTGCCCTGAGTGGGAATCGAACCCACGCCCTACAGCTCTCAAGGCAGATACACTACCAATGAGCCAACGGGGCTGTCATTTGATAGCATTCCCCTAACAATACTATCTAATCGGCATCATCTCGTTACGACTACACGATTGGCCAAAAAGTACATGTAGTTTCTTTATTCCATCATAACTTATTTGCCCTAACAGATATTAATGTATGGGTTATCGTTAGAATTACTACATCAATCTGAGTGACACAAGATTTAAAAAACAATATGGCGGCAGTGTGGCTCCATTTTCAAATGTGAATGATTTTTCTCTATTTTTTCAGTAAATTTTTTGGCATGGCAATAGTCTTTTATTTTTTTTAATTATTTCTAGTTATGTGGCGCGTACTACAAACGCCAATTTTAACATTTTAGAAAAAAAGTATTGTAGTCACAACAGCGCGCGTCCATCCCTACCGAATAGGAAGATACATAACCGTTCACTGGTCAGTCACTCGGTCCGTCCGGGCCCGTCGGGGCAGCCCCGCACGCGAGCGAGAAAGCAGGTTAGTTAATGGTGTGGTGTCAGGAAGCAGACGCGTGTTCCCGTCTCGCTCGCTCCGTGCCTTGTGACAGGAGGTTGCTGAACTCCATTTCAAGGATCTGTCGTGCCTGTCGAGATAACATGGTAAATAAGTATTGAAGACGAGCTGTGGTCAAACATCTAGCCTGTCAACAATTAAAAAAAACCAGCCTTCGTACCTGCGTGTTCTGTGTCGGTATCTGCAGCGCGAGCGCCATGGAGTTGGAGTCGAAGGTTTCGTCCAGAGCCACCAGGGCTCCGTGCACGCCGCTCTCGCTCAAGTTGTTTGCGTATTCCTGGACAAAACACATTTATAATACTAATAAACGTGAGACAATAATTATAAATAAATAAATAAATATCGTAGGACATTACACACAGCGCCATCTGACCCCAAACTAAGCAAAGCATGCACTATAGCAATCAGATAACTGATAGAATACTTAAATAATATAATTTATGGATTTACTTGAGGTTAGTAGACCACCGCAATACCAGATATTCTGCCGTTAAGCAGTAGTGTGTAAACATTACTGTGTTCCGGTTTGAAGGGTACTGCAGCTAGCGAAATTACTGTGAAACTAACCATAGCAAAACTTAAAGCAATAAACACCAAAGCAGCGATGCTCTGTTTGTGTGAATTTGTTTTGTTACGTAAAGTTCTATGTATAGCTGCAATGGTACTGCAGGAGTGAGAGAGACCATCAGGAGAGCGTGCCGTTTATTGTCACATAAATGTTTGACCTGGTGGTTATCTACCCACGCTCAACAGCTCTCGAAGCAGATATTCTACTAAATGTGTAGTGTATAATTCGCGAAAATAAATATGCAACATTTGGTACGCGTTAGTGGCCGCTGAGCAGTACCTTGAGTCCGATGGAGGCGAGCCAGCGCTGCAGCCGCTCGTTGGTCCAGACCAGCACGTCCCTCGCGCCGAGCTCCGCCGCGCGCCGCCGCTCCTCCAGCGCTCGCACGCTGTACCCCACGCGCTTCAAGCACGCGACGCCGAAATGTAGCGACGTTCTGGAATTACGACGCCACTCCCACATTAAGACCAAATTGTAATAATATTTGTAGCGGTCGTAAGGGCGTGAGTTCAAACCTCACAATGAACATGAACTGCTGGAAGTAAGGAAAACATCGGAGGAAACCACATCATGGTGGAAATAATACTGGAAATACTTTCTAGTACTCGGCTGGCTAGTTACTACGTTCTGCCGCCAACGCCCTACAGCTCTTAAAGCAGATACACAATCAAACGAGCTAAACAGGGTAGTCCGAGCTCCCTCTTTATTTCTATCTTTCAGAGTGTAAACTCTTTATTAAGAAAGAAAAACAAGTCGGCCATAATAACCAACGTTTATTAAGGCCATATTGAACGAACATATGTTTCTAAAGCCCAGCCGTGGCCTTTTTAAAAAATTCTGAAACACGAATCATGTTTTAAATAATTCATAATAATTCATAATCCATTTATTTGCGCTATGGGTAAGTACAGATGTAAAATATTTAGTGAAGTAGCACCACAGACTACCTTTCGGCATGCAAGTTAATTTGAAATTTAAAATAAGACATCATTAATACAATAAAAAAAAATGTCAGGAAACAAGATTAAAAAACGAATGTCAAACAAAATAATTCACAATAAAAATAATGTCAAAAGCAAAAAAATAAAATAAAAAATAATAAAGCAATGTCAAATTCAAAAAATAATAAAAACAATACCTAGCTATAATAAATAATGTCAAGACTAAAAATTTTCATTAAGATATTCCTTTGTTGTGTAGTATGCTTTTTCCAGCAAGAAGCATTTTAATTTGTTTTTAAACATAGCTGGCTCTTTAATGTAGGCAATTTCTTTAGGTAAGTGATTGTAGATCATTGGAGCCATGCATATTACACTATTTGCAAGCAAAGATGTATTCCGCTTAGGTACATTGATTTTATGCCTATGTCGAACAGCTTTTAAATTAACAAACAAGTTATAGTTATTTAAAAAAAAAGTTTTTTAAATTTTAAAGAATTCTTGTGTTTAAGGTGAATTCGGTATGTAAAGTTTTTTTTTTGTATTTATTTTATATTTTTTACTGATAGTAAACTTTATTTTATGAAACTAATTTGAATATTTTGGCTTTCTATGCGGTAGTTTAATTCTAATACATTTTCAAACTTTTTATAGTTATGACGTCATAACATTGGCTGAATATGTAAAATATGTACCTTTTTTAGGCACTGAAAGAATCCTTATACAGCCAAGGACATGACGTCATTAGAAGTTAATTGAAAGTCAAATTTAATTTATGTATTTTATTAAAATAAACCCCGTCTCATAGTTTAAGGAGTTTTAAACGGAAAAATCATGTACAGGAATGTAATATTTCGAAATGGTTTTGGAATCAGCAAAGTATTTTTTTTTTTTACATACCGAATTGAGCGCGTCTATTAGATCTTTTTCGTATTTAGGTAATCCGGGTGATTTAACAGTTGTTAAAATTAAAGGCTGGTCAAGGTTTCTGTTCATTCACCTGTGAAAACTGTCGACCATTTTGAGTTGTGTCCTGAGGTCCCGTTTCGTGAGGTGCTCCAGCATTCTCGCGTCCACCAGACATTCCATAAACGTCGTCCTATATTGGGGTAAACCTGGAAAATGCAGTAATATACACATAGTATCTACGTATAGACACTAAGGGTCTTACTTATAACCATTACAATTATAACAATATACAGAACAAATAGAATAATGCTATAATCGTTCTATTTGTTACAGGTTTGTGCCTAAACAATTCTAATTTTTTTTACATCGTACTTGGCATGTCTGTAGCCCCAATCTCACCTGGTAGAAAGCGACAATGTGGCCGAAGTTGGAGCCCGCTTGCCTAGGAAATGCCTATTAACATTTTTCTTGGACAAGCCCGAGTTTTACTTAGTTACCAAGTTAAGATCTTGGCTGCTAGAGACCTTGTTTTATGACATTGACGCGTATTTCAAACTTAAAGGTTATTGAATTACTAGTAAGTAATTATGATTTTTTTGTCATGTCATTTTATTATATTGACAATATTTTTTTTTTGGTATTGACATATTTTTATATTGACATACCTTATTTTGACATGTAATCAGTGTTTAAACACTCATTTAATGACATGTTTAAAATTTTCAAGTGACTTGTAACATTGGTGTTATCAATAAAATATTTGTATCTGTATTTGTTAGAAACAGACGCTGGCTACGAGTTCCACACATCAGCAGTTCTTACAAAGAAAGTGGTCTGGAAACGTTTTGTGCGTTTAAAGGGATGATCCATTGTAAGAGGGTGTAGTTTGGTCGAGCGTCTGGTCGTGCAGGGGCACACTCGCCGTAGTGTATACGATAAAAAATCAACACAAATAATTTATTTTGTTTTTTTTTTTAATATAATTGTTAGAAGCACAGAACTTACCTAACGAGGGTAGCCACACATTCCCTATCCACTCGTGGTTCATGTCTCCGAACGCGAGCGCTGCGCACGCGGTGCCCCGCGGCGCGGACGGTGACGTCAACGACACCATCTCCTGGATGGCGAGCCGGAGCTTCAGCCGGTGCAGGGGGTTGCTGATACCTGGGGAGAGTAGACAGCTATGAACAAGGGAAGTTTACGGGTGTCCAAAATTTCGAGTCAGAGTGGCAATGTGTTGTTTGTATTTATCCGCATGGCAGTTTTTCGAATGGGCCTTGTTTTTTCATAAACTGTCCCAGCTCTTCTCATTATGGAAAGGGTAAGGCCATAGTCCACCAAACTAGACAAGTGAGTGTGTACAAATTTTAGAGAATTAAAAAAAAACCTATTGTGTTCTTAAACTAGCACTAGATCAAGACATAAGCCGTCAAAAGACACGTAAGCGTATGTATGAAATAATTGCAGATAATAATTATCTTAATTTATGTTTTAGCATGTTTCACTCAATGTCCCTACCTAATGGTCCTTCGCACGAAAATAGTATAAAAAGTAACTCCATCTGTTGAAATCATACCGAACTATGTCACAACAACTAACGATACTTTACAAATCAAATTGTTATTTGCCAAACAGTCCTTCCACTACCTTCTTTGGCGAGGTGTGGTGAGATTTGGCCTTGAGGATTTATGCCATTTACCAAAGCTAGGCGCCAGAGACTTGGGGACGACCCTTAGGGGAATTGGTCGACGCGATTGGGTTTGTAGTTATTTGCTCCAATTGACTAGGCCGGTTTCATCTTTTTATTTGTGTTTTTGTGGCAGTGGTATTGTTGCAAGTGTAGCTACTGACCGATCTCGCGCTGTATCTCCTGGTCGGAGAGCGCGGACATGATGGCGCCGCTCTTGACGTTGGCGCGGCAGGCGGCCACGTACCAGGCCGGCATGCCGACCCAAAGCTCCAGCCACGCCACCACGGTGGGGCCGTTCCACAGCGCGAATGGCGTGCCGGCGCGCATCGCCTCGCCCAGCAGCTCGTGCCGGTAGTCGCGCTCGCGTGTCACCACCGAACTAGACACACAAGCCTTTTTTATTACCGTGGAGTGGTACCGGGACCGAGAACCGGGGTCCTTTGTCAATTTAATATATTAAGCTAAATGCAATACAGGAAGGGGTACACATAAGTATATTTATTTAAATTTACTAGGTTAAAATTAGGCAAGCACCGTCGAAATTATTTTTTAAACGTCTTGCCTGAAAATATTATTTAAAAACGGGTAATTAATGTTTTTAATGTTTGTTATATATTCACGTGATGTTATTTATTTATACTATTAATGCCCAAAATGAAACTGCTCGTGAAAATTCTTCCATTTGTTATTTATTGCATTAATATGGACTAAATAACATGTTGAAAAAGAAAAATCTGTAATATTATTTTTTGCTTACAAATAATGAGGGTGTACACCACGAGGTACATTGGGCAGATTAGGAATAACAATTTCCACAGTACGATTATTCCACACAGCGTTTTCAAACAGATATCACAATGCCAACGCACGCGGTTGTGGCAAATAACACAATGCAATGAATTTTCTATGCATTTCGGGTGATGACCATTATTTTTTTGCGCGAAGCCATATGTATCACAGATGATGTAGGATGATATTACATCATCCTTTTACCTTCCCTAAGGATTCCAAAACATTTCGAGCCCATCGTGACAGCATTGTTGTCTTTTTAGCATATAATTATAATTTCGTTCTTGGTATGATACTCCGCCCTTGATTATCGGGAGGGGGTTTTGTAATTTTAAATTTGCACTTGTATATTTAGATGTGTTAATTCATGTTAGTATGTTAATACACTGACTTGGTTTTAGTTCTAGCGTACTCTTGTAGGGGGTTGTTGTCTTGTTGCGGCGTGTCGTCCGCGAGGGCAGAGAGGCCGAGCGACGACGTCGACGACAGCGACCGGGACGTTTGGCCTTGCTGCATCTACAACAAACAATAGGTCGTTACGGCGGCTGTAGTTACATGACCAAATCGTCGGGATAAATTGGGGATGACATTGTGTGTTTCATAGATAAACATTATTATATGTTAAAACTAACTTAGGGGCGTTCCACGCGGTGCGGTACGGCAAAGGCACGGCGCCTGAGCGGTGCCGTTGCGGTTTCCAACACACAAAAATGGCGCCGCAATGCCGCCTGAATCAATTACCTTATACACCTAAATGTTTTTGATATCTCCTTGAAAGAGATTGCTTTTAGCGATAAAGCCACTATTTGTGTGCTAGTTAAGTTTCTGGTTCGTGTTATATTTTATTTTTTTGGTCTTAAAATTTCTGGTGTACACAATAAAGGGTTTACCTATCTACTACAATTAGCTTTTAACATAAAAAATATTTTTCATAGACGTTCCATTAAATCTCATTTTCCAATCATTAAAATTTTAATTATAAAATTAACTCTAAAAGAATTAATATATAATAAATAAATAAATAAATATGGTGGTAGGGTACTTTCTAGTTCTCGGTTGGCCAGCTACCACCCTTAAGTTGAAAATCTGCCGCCAAGCATCTAACGGTGTGTTCCGGCAGCCTCACTTAAGAGCCAGTTCCATTCCAGGCTTGGTGTGCTTTACCTTCTTTGACCACACCGTCACTTAACATCAGATAAGCTGTGGTCAAATACCTAGCCTGTCAAGCATATTCAAAAAAAAATTACATACCAGTATTTATTACATTATCCGTGGCTAAATAACCGATAACCTTCCAAATTTACTTACCGGCATGCCAGCCTTCTCTTTCTTACTAAAGAACCGTCCCAGCGAGCTCTTGATGCCTCTCTTTTTCTGCTGGTGCATGGACGCTATGGAGACGGCCGATGCGGCGGCAGCCACGCCACGCGGCAACCCGGGCGAAGCGCCCCCGCCCCACGTCGTCGTCGACATCGTCGCGCCGAGGGATTCTTGGCTTGAGCTGCGGGACCAATTAAAACACAAATCAAAATCAAAACAAATAGCCGTTTATTGACACCAAAAATAAAAATACTAAACAGCAGTGAATTAAATCCTCCCCCATCAGAAACCAGAATAACGTTAAGGGTTTCCGTAACAACTTTAAAAAATTCCTGATTGCTCATCAGAAGTCCCAGGAAGCTCTGATACATGAAACTAGTACTATATAATGTTATCGCTAGTTTCATGAATCGGTTTCCCCTAGACAAGCGTGTTACCAGGCGTGGTAACAGGCGTGATGGTGGTCAAACGTGAGCCTGTTATTTTTGTTTTGTTATTTGTATGTTGATATTTTGAGAAGAGTTATTTGCAGAGTAGTTTGTTTGTTTGAATTTTTTATTTCGTTTTGTTATATAACAAATATAGCGCTGGTCATACTAATTAGTATGACCAGTATTATGCTGAGGTGAGCCCCTATTTTGTAACTGTTTGTCTCTATTTTTGTTTTTTTTTGTTCTGTTACGAAATACAACTATTTTCTTTCTTTCTTTCTTTCTTTCAAATACTAATGTCAACATGATTTCCTTAATTTAGTCAAATTAGTTCTACAAGTTTTGCGAACTAAACTAAGAGTAGCTTGTGCATCGGAAATCCGTGCTTCCCGTACGGCGTTCACAAAACCAGAATTGTTCGGGATTGTTCAATATTTAATCTTCTTATAAATGCAATCACCGCTACTGACTTAATTTGATTAATGTATTGAGAGTAAGTTTTCTGTCTCTTCTTCAGTAAGCAAGTTTTTGATGAAATGTAGCAACACTTTTTTAAGCGTTTGTTTAACAGACAGTCTTTGATAATTAATTAGGTAGTAGATAATTATATAGGTAGACATCCAGGAAAGGAAAAAAAATATAGCATAAAGAGTGTTGACCAATGATAGAGTTAAGAGCAATTTGAAAAAATATAAATGATCTTGCCAAATTTAAGTACGCTAATTTTCAATATTCAAGGTACATATTTAGTTTATTTCCGCTTAACAGTCGTTCCAGTTACAACAACGACTTAAATTTAACTAATTTGCCAACAACTTATTCAACTTTTGAAACTAAATACATACTTTCAATATTCAAAATGAACTTCCGCAAAGTAACGCCTGAATCAATCAATTACACTAATTTTCGTTTAGAAAATCATCCGCCGGCAGATTGCTAACTTAAACTTTGTCAAAACTCATCGGTTGGCAGTTTACATTTAGTTTGGCTATCGTTTGGGTCATGACTAAGCAATTTTAGTTTTAAACTCTTAATTTAATAGTTAAAGTACACTATTTTCGTTTAGCATGTACAGTGCGCGATACTCTATGTTTTTACTAGGTGGTAGATCTCCTTAGAAGGAAGTCGTCTAGTTAGGTACCACCGCAGTACCAGACATTCTGCCGCTAAGCAATAGTGTGTAAACAAACTGTGTTCCGGTTTGAAGCGTACTGCAGCTAGCGAAATTACTGGACTGTTGAATTTAATCATCGAAAGTCTCAAAGTAATGAGCGCCAACGCAGCGACGCCCCGGACTTTGTTTTGCTACTCAAAATTCTGTGTATCGTTGCAATGGTCATGGATATCTCTTACCATCAGGAGAGCGTATCGCTCGTCTCATTACTTCTACATAAAAATAAATAAACAATGACTATAATGGTTCATCAAATAAAACAATTCACTAACAATAACACTAGCGTTAGGTAAAAAAATCGAGTTCCATGAAATAGATTACCGTGTGTCATGAAAAGTGTTTAACTCTAAGGAAATGAACCTAGCCGTAATCTAAAATGGAATTACTAAAATTAGCTTGTAGCTATTTGCGGGTACTCACTACAAGGGGATCACACGAAATAACAAAATGCAAAAACATACCATAGTAACAATCATCTATCTGAATTGAAGACAAAATCCAAAACATTAGTAATTCCATTTTTATTACATAAATGTGATTTCAATAACAAGATGTTTTAATCGCTGTTAGTTCTAAACTTCAAATATAACTCGCAGATTTGACCAAACACGGATGATGAAACAGATAGCTGTCAACTATTCTGTACAAATTAGATTTGAAGCACAGCCGATGTGGCGCGTAGTTGAGTAAAGTATCCGGACAGTCGCACCACACGTTAGCTAAGTTTATTTCCGACATATAGGGCTTAGATGTAGATCTTAGAGACGCTAGGTTTATCTCGGAGAGATAGGGCTTATGTCTGGGCCCTAGATTTGATCTTAAGTTAGTTCTGGGTGGACACCTGTGAATGGGGATCCGAGCCAGGCTGCCCGATACGATTGAAGTCCTGAGCAGCGTGGAAAGAAACACAATTATACAATAATCCCATTAATATTATAAATGTGAAAGTTTGGATGGATGTTTGTTACTCTTTCACGCAAAAGGAACTGAACGGATTTGGGTGAAATTTGGTATGGAGGTAGCTGAAAGCCTGGATTAAGACATAGGCTACTTTTTATCCTGAAAATATGTAGCGTGTAATACCGCGGGGCGCAACTAGTTACAAATAAAATTGATGACAAATGACAAAATTATTTTAATTGCATCAGCTTTGTTGGCGAGTCTCTTTCACGGATCTCTTGTCATCTTACGAATCCGAAACAGCCCTCTTTTTATAAATTGTCCCACTGCTGGGCACGGGTCTCTTCTCGTTATGAGAAGGGTAAGGCCCTAATCCACCACGCTGGCCAAGTGCGGGAGTAACAGTATTGAAGGCAAACATCGTGGAGAAACCATAGTGGTAGGGTACTTTCTAGTGCTTAACTGGCTAGCTACCACCATCAAGGTGAAAACCTCACCACCTAATCTAACAACCTCACTTGAGAGTCAGTTCCAGTCCAGCCCCCGTACTCTAAGCTACTTATAGTGATACCTGTTAGACACTGAAGAAGTGGCAACGCGACCATAAATCGTATGTCTGCGCAATATGGTTTGCAATCGCGTAGCTTTTTCGTGAGCGCCTAACAGATATCGAAATAAGAAGGTCAGGGTACAGGGGCAGGCAAGATGAGTTTACTATCTTCGACCACACAGTCACTTAAAATCAGGTGATCTATGGTCAACAACCATCCAAAAATCTGTTTGTTGGTGCACGGAATGGAACACAACTTTGGTGGTGCGGTGACATGTTAATATCTTTGTCGCCTGGTAGAAGAGTATAGTGGTACTGACGAGTCGTATGGCGCCTGGTAGTGGTGGAGGCGGTCGCGCTCGGCGTGGATAGCGCGCGCGGCCCGCTCGAGCCGCAACGAGCGCGCCGTCAGCGGCGACTCCGCCCCTTCAGCAACCGCGCTCGGTACTCCGCCCTCCTCGCATAGCTGCATCTGAAGATTACATTCGCAGTTAAGTCCTCATTCATGAAAATTCACTGAAAAGCGCACTAGGAGAGCGTTTCGTTCGTCTTAAAACATTTACATTTTAGAAAAATATGGACGTAGAAATCGCTCGATGGGATGTCATACAAGCAGGTAAGAATCGTTATATATTTTTTTTATATACAGCTAGGAATTTTATAATGATGTGATGTATAATAAATTCTAGATATACACACAGATATAAGTTTTTCGCGAGGTTTGCCTACGATTGCACTAATAAATAATTACAAAATAGTTTTCACATCAACAAGCTTGCTTGTCAAGGTAATTTACACTGGCATACATAAATGTAAGTTATAAAGCGTTGGGTATCACACGTAAAAATTTACTTATAATAACGTCATATTGGTGTAAATATAAGCTTATATGAGGCAGTGCGGGCAGTGCTTAGCGAGAACAAAATATTGGTACAATCGATCAATTCCTAATCATACTTTATATGAAATATTTACAATAATCAAATATGATGAAGAAATATTTAGTTTATAAATATCGACTAGGTACTCTGTTAGCTTATGTGGTAGTGTGTTTTCTCAAGAGCTGTAGGGTGTGGGTGCGATTCCCACTCAGGACAAACATTTGTGTGACGAGCATAAATATTTGTTCTGTGTTTGGGTGTTCTGTATTTACGATAAGTATTCTCTCAGTCATCTTGTTCCCATAGTACTAGCTTTGCTTAGTTTGCGGCTAGATGGCGCTGTGTGAAATGTCCCAAGGATATTTTATCATCATCATCATCAGCCTATATTAGTCCACTGCTGGACATAGGCCTCTCCTAAGACACGCCACTCAGCCCGATCTTCGATCTTCAAGGATATTTATTTACACACATATCTTGATGAAGAATTAAATAAAATTGCAAGTGTATATAGCTCGTCTAATATACGTAAATATCATCTATGAAGATTTATTAGTTGGGTGTTGACATATAAAGCTAGCCAAAATATTTCTCACGCTTTGGCTAAATTGCAGCAAATACAAATTCACACACAGGATGTTCGTAGAACATGGAAAGCCATACATTGGTGCTCGGGCTGTGCTCGCACACACTTGAGACACTAGTCGGTGATCAAAGCTAGTCATAATGTCCATACGTTGCGTAGACCGACCTGGCTGGTCGGCAGGCTCTCGGACGCCGGCGGGCGGTAGTGTGCGTGCGCCGGGGACATCGACGCGGGCGCCTACAGCGCACACATACACAGTTAGTACGCCTTACGATACATCACTTACACATATATGGAATATATATATCACAAGGGAAAATTAAAACATTCGAAACAACAGTTCCGGAATGTTTTTCCAATCATAACTGAGAAAATAGTAGTACCTACTGATTTTTCGCAAAATGTAACTTGTTAGTTCCGCGCTCCAGCAGCCGTCTCATTAAGGTGGTTCAATTTCCATACAAACTGGATGGAAATCGAACCACCTTAATAGGAAAGCATTCGACCTTTCTATTTATCGAACCATGTATAGTCAACCTTCACAAATGTATCGGATGTTCTCGTGTTACAACAAAATATGCAATAATTTAGATATTTCTGACACTACTCCAGGAAACCAGGAAAAATCAAATCATTTCACAATAGTTTCCACAATGACACTCAATACTTGTGAGTAGTACCTACAACTTCACAATTATTCATATGCATGCAGTGTTTACTTCTAGAAGGTCGTGCATAATTTTTTTTTTGCTTTTTACAAATGATTTTACTCGACATTTTCTGTTTTTTTTAATACTTTTTGTCTGTGTGTATTATAACAATGTATTTAAAAAAAAGTATTTAAGTATTCTGTCAGTTATCTGACTAGCATAGTACAAACTGTGCTTAGTTTGGCGTCAGACGGTATCTTTACGTCATAACAGCTAGTTTAATAAACCAATTAAAAATATAAAAATTTATATTTTTAAATATGAACGGAAAAATGACCTGTAACTTTGGTGTTATTAATAAATAATTTGTATTGAAATTATTTATTAATAACAAATAATTTCAATACAAATATTGAACGATTCAGCCTGTCCATTGTTCAGGCACTATACAGGTCAGTGGTCCAAAGAACCAAGAGCACAAAACGACGTTTCATAAGGGTTATTCAGGATTGAATATAACTTTCTCTTTTGACACATGGTATATGTAAATGGGTTACAGTTTCGTGATTTATGTCATGCGTATAAAATGATAGTGTTCTTAAATAATTTTCATATTATGTTATTTTTTTTAAATCCGAGTAAAACTTTCCACATTTACAATTACTAAACTTACATTTCTACACATTACACTGACATACGGATGATTAAAATGACAGACAAACACATTTGACATACGACACTTATATTAAGAAGCTTTGAAATGTAACATAAACTACAATATTTACAATTTTTAAAATAATTTTAGCTCATTAATTTGAACAAAAACAAAAATAATATAATGCCATCTCATTCTTTTATGTGCGAAATTGTCGAACGTTTGAGTTTCTGACTATTTTGTTGCAAAGTGTACCTACTACCTATTCTCGGAAAAATTCAGAAAAAACTCCAAAGCCAGAAACATCGACCCAAAGTTGCTTACTTATTTTACTGATTGAATCATTAGTATTTTTTTTTGTTTATATTATTACTGTTTTTTCTTTTTTTCGTGTGTTTTTTTTTAATTTATATGTTTTGCTTCTTTTTGTGACATAAATGTAAATGTTAATCGTTTTTATGTCATAAAAATAATTTGAATTTGAATTATCTGTCGGTTTTCAACTGGATACACTTTCGAGAGAGCACTTCAGACCTAATGCCCTAGTAGACCATCTTCGCTCACCATCAGGCGAGACGGCGGTCAAAGGAAAGCAAAAAAGAACAAAACAATAGTATTTATAAAAGTGACAGTACATACCGTGTGGTACTTGTGTATGGGCGCGAGGTGCGGCCTGGAGGGCGACGCGGCGAGCGGCGGGGACTCCCCGCGCCGAGACAGCACGTTCATGTGCTCGTAGCTGCCAACCTGTCAACACGTGCGTACTGTAGCAACTACAATACAATGTGTACAGGGAGAATGAAGACATACGACAACATAATAGAGAAGCGCACAATGTTTCATTCCAGGCTAGGTGTGCTTTACCATCTTCGACCACACCGTCACTTAACATCAGGCGAGCTGTGCTCAAAACAACTAGCCTGTCAAATATAAAAAACAAAAATATGGGAACTGTTCGCCCCCACATCCTCACACAAAGCTGAATAGACTTGACTGAAACTGTGACTATGACGTGACCTTCGTCTCGTTTTGAACGGGACTGTCCCATTTTCTACTCCGTCCCGGTGTCCGCAGGGAAAGATTCGGGACGCCAAATTGTCCCGTTTTTAGTTACAGACCGGTCAATACTGATATCAAAATTCATTAAAGACTTTTTATAATTATGTAAAAGTAATGAGATGAACTAGACACTTTCTTGATGGTAAGATCCATTGCAGTGATACGCAGATCTTTGAGTAGCAAAACAAAATCCAGGCCATCGCTGCTGTGGAGCTGATTACTTTGAGACTTTCGATGGTTAGTCTCAACAGCCCTGTAATTTCCCTTCAAACCGAAACACAGTAATGTTCACACACTACTGCCTGGCGGGAGAATATCTGGTACTGCGGTGGTACCTACCTAGACGACCTCCTGCTAAGGAGATCTACCGCCAAGTAAGTAAAAGCGAGAGCGAGCGATGATCGTGTTAGAAATGCTTTGTGCAATGATTTCTACCAATGCTGTACGGGGTTATTTTTATTTGAACAGCCCCGCTCGCAGGCGACTTCATGAATATATTATACAATTACGTAACAACTTTCGTTCCATTATTTCTAACAATTCATAACATCATAAGATTTGCACGATCATTATAAACCTTACGGAAAAATTAGAATAAACCCGTATCAAAATCCTTTGTGTAGTTTACAATCCGGTATGTCAAACAGGGGTTTATTTTAGTAAAATACACAAAACTTGACTTTCAATTGACCTCTAATGACGTCACATAGTAGGCTGTATAGGGCTACTTTCAGTGCCTAAAAAGCAATGGTAAATCAAACCGAAATCTGTCAATGTCAAGTCAACGGCAGCCATAATGACCTGTTCACCGAATTGTGTTTCGCTTTACAGATATAAATATGACGAATATACAAATATTTTACTTTAAACGTATTAAAAAGTTTCATAAAATATAGTTTATTATCAGTAAAAATATAAAAATAAATACAAAAAAAAACTTTACATACCGAATTGTATAAACATTTTTTACTTGGACATTAGAGCGGTGGTCAGTTAATTAAAATAACCCAGTTAATGTAGTAGATAATTATGACGATACAGTGATACGAGTATATAGGTTAGTGTAGTTACATTCCAAGTAGGTACCCTGGACTCGAGTTCCTCGGCCCTGGCCTCCGTGGACTGCTTCTCCTCCTGGATGAGCCGGATCTCCGTATTGATGGCGTCCAGCTGCTCTTGCAGCATGAGAGCCAGGGCTGCCGCGTCCGTGTGCCCGCCCTCCGGCCCGTCCGACTCGTCGTTCTGGAACGAGTTCATAGATAAAAAGTTATTCATTTTTGTCGTAGGGGTTTTTTAAATCAGATCTTAAGTATGCAACAAAGATTTTTTTATAGCATTTGGTTTGTAGGGATGATAGCTCCGTGGTTAGCGCAGGTTTACACGTCGAAGGGCGTGAGTTCGAACCCCAACAATAAGCTTTAGCTGCCTTTAAAGGAAAACATGCGGTAGTCATAGAATGGAATACAACTTTACTGTAAACCAATAATCAACATGTACATACACATTTTTTTTTAAAAAAAGAGAGAGAGATAAACATCAAAATTAATTTGTGGTAGTACAACGGCGGCCTTATCACCTAGAGCAACTTCATATCACACACATATTCATAGGTACTTGATTTTTTGATTTCATTAGCTTAGCATGGTGGTTGGATACTTTACAGTACTGTCAGTGTAACGATTGCAATTAAAACATAATATAATGCCCTACCTCGGCGTCGCTCGAGACGTCAAACTGCTGCACGTTGGCTAACGCGTGCGCTTGCTGCAATTTCTCCCACGAACCGTCCAACTGAAACCGACAATATATTATTTCCAGTATGCTGGATACATCGGCATCTAGTAGTAAACTCGAATTTGTAATTTTAGATCAATAACAATAAATATCGGTTGTAATTTTAGATCAATAACAATAAATATCGGTTGAACACTCAGCGCCATTTAACCCCAAACTATGCAAAGACCAGATGACACTAGACCTTAATCTTTAAGTCTAACAAGTCAACGGCCGTTTGCCAGTAGATAAGGTAATTTTGTGTTATTTTAAATAGTTAACATCATTTGCACTATATATTACGGCTACAATTTAATTAAATTTTTAAGGTATTTCAAAATCAAACAGTCACACAGTAGAAAAAAATCAGTCGTATGTCATTTTAAAATAAAATAAAATAAATTAAATAAATAAAAAGCGCGGCTGTTCTCGTTTTTCATTTCTTGTAAGTTCACTGAATGTTATTGAAACTATATTACGAGTATATCTCTTTATCAAACGTGATCAATCGTCTATAAAGTCTGCCACAGACAGATACGGCTCACGGCATGCAGCGCCGGCCGCTGATTAGACTTAGACCGGCTGAGACTGCTTTAGTTTGTGGTAGCGGGCGCAGTAACTCACAGGGAAGCTTGTCCCAAATCTCCCATTTGTAGCGATGATAGCTCAGTGGTTAGCGCGGTAGGTTCGCATGCCGAAGGGCGTGGGTTCAAACCCCAACAATGAGCTTGAGCTGCCGGTGAAGGAAAACATCGTGAGGAAACTATAGCATGGTGGTAGGGTACTTTCTAGTACTCGGCTGGCTAGCTACCACCTTCAAGTTGAAAATCTGCCGCCAAGCATCTAACGGTGTGTTCCGGCAGCCTCACTTGAGAGCCAGTTCCATTCCAGGCTAGGTGTGCTTTACCATCTTCGACCACACCTTCACTTAACATCAGGTCAACTGTGGTCAAACAACTAGCCTGTCAACCATAAAAAAAAAATAAAAAAATAAGCAAGGCTAGTGGTAGCGGAAAAACTCAGCTACTGAAGTCAAAACATGACTTTAATTGGGTAAAAAGGTTGATTAATGTAGTTTTTTGCTCACCTTAGCCTGGAACAGGGAAGGTGGTGGCTGCTGCGGCGCACCGGGTGACAGCGACCGCGTCAGAGCATCCGTCTGTTGGATGTTGAACGCGATCTCTTGTTCCAGCATTTGACGCTTCAACTATACACAGAAGGAACACAGCATGTTAGAAGAATGCCTAAATCTGTCGCGACTCAGAAACATAAAAGTAAATAAATTTAATAAAGTTCTTCACTGTTAGCAAAAAAGATGATTTGTTTCTTATAAAAGCAGACTCGAGATGCTGATGAAGTCGTTTTGATGAGCTCGCTTTTTATGTTGACATTTTTTTTAACGTTGTCATGTAATCGGTGTTTTTACTATATTGAATAATATTAATATATTTGACTTATAACTTTGGTGTTATCAATAAAAAAGTACTTGTTTTGACATCATAATAACTATCAAAACTGATGTAGTTTAGTTCGTTTTATTTTGATTACAGACATTCCGACTATAGTTTAGTTTGTGCGAAGGCAAACGAGGGCACGTGAGTGTCGTACTTCGCTTTGACTCCCTGAAAAAGGTCATCGAAATTATAGATCCGACCTAATCAAATTTCATCGACTTTCAAGTCGTTTATGTTATGTCATCTAGTATTAAGATGTACAATAATATACAATACCAATATTTATATGGATACCTCCCATACTACTTATCTATCATACCGTGAGGAACATTACCTGTTCGGTCTCCATCCTCCACTTGGCCAGTTCTTTCAATATCTCTTGTTTCTCTTGCAACAGCTCGTCTGCGTACTTCCTCGTCTTCTCCAACTCCTGGGTGAGGGCATTCTTCTCGTCTAGCGCGTGCATGCGTTCCTTTAGGTGGACTTGTAACCTGGAGAAAGATAGGGCAAATAGAGTGACATTCGGATTGACGAGTCGATTACTAAGTATTGTCACAAAAGACAAGAAATGATAATAAAAAGAAATTCATAAGTATGTTAAAGCATGAGAAGAGCAGAGTATGCGTACCTAAATAAATAAAAGAAAAAAGCGCGAGTAGATTTTTTGAAAATCCTAACTCACGAGCTTCTCCATTGAGGCTCGCTACCAATAAAATCAATACAACTTTAATAATTAAATTTTCTGCCACTTTTTTGATTGCCCTAAATTTTCTATGAAGGAAAGGAACGGAACAAAACATGCGTAATTTGAGGAAATTCAATTGCAAATGGCGTATGAAGAGTCACCAACCCGCATTAGCGTGGTGACTCATCGCCAACAGATCCACGACCAGCAGTGGAATGTTCAAGCATGATGTAATTTACCTGTCGTTAGACTCGGATAGCAGCTTGTCGACAGTGGCAGACAGCCTTGTGTTGTGTTCTTCGTTCATCCGCAGCCGCTGGTTGAGCCGCATCAGCTCGGCGTTCTTCTCCTCCACGCTCGCCTCTAGCCTCTGAATGCGATCTTCTGCCGAGCCATGCCGTTCCTGCGCCTGGAAGGACAAGCCAGCCTCAAGAACGGGGCTAGGACAACTGAAGGTGTTTTAGGAAACTCCTTCCGTTTTGTACACAGTATTTGTAGTCTGGGTGCCGTCAAGTCGTGACTCGGTTTTTTCTAAGCAAGCGTGCTGAATCATAGACCGTATTTTTGCTAAAAATAATGCGAGATGGCGGAAGTTTCTTCGTTCCACCATAACTTTTAAATTTCTGAACAAATTTTGAATTAGAATCCTTACATTTTTCTGAGTGACATTGGATATAATGATTAAAAAGATATATATCTAATATATTCATTCGTCTTTCTTTTTAATTTTTTAAATTAAGCTTGTCATAAAAAAATATTTCCAAGGTTTCTGTTTATATTCACAATGTAAAATTTGAGCACGCACCAGCAACGCAACATCATTTGAGAGGTTAGCTTTGTTTTGCCATAATAATAATTTACGGGTTGAAGTTACCAAACTCAAGACTACAAAATTCTTGTTAAAACATGTACAAATGACTACATGTTGACAAACTCACTCGAGCTACTATACAAGCGGCCTAGAGTCTCGCTCCGGTACTTTAAGGAGCTGGTACGGCTGGGGTTGATATTGGTAGAGAGAAATGCACCAAAATCCTCACGCGGGACATTAGTGCAAAATTTGGTGCCTCAATTTCGAATAAGAATGTTGTCAAGTGTATGACTGTGGATCAATCTACACACGTGATATCTATCTAATGTAAAATGAGAAGCTTTAAGCATGAGCTACAAGTCAAAAACCTGGTTAGTTACTACTTATTAGTCACATCTGTAAGTATACAAAAACAAAACAACACACCCTTTTTCTAATACAGTTAAACTTTTCATATCCATATAAAATAACAAATAGCTACAATATTTTTTATTTTCATGAAATTGGAATAAAGAATAGTTTTTTTTCTAAAATATCTCTATTGTAAAGAAGATAGCAGATTATTATATTTTTATCAGCCGCGGATCTTTTGTTTACTTTGTTAGATAAATTACAATAACCACACGATCTAAACTACATGTTAACAAATTGAGAAACCCGTAAGTTAACCAACCGATTCAATCTACTTGCAGTTTATATTAGAGCGTTGTTATTTTTTTTTGTTTTAGCATATTTTTTGATTTGTATAACTTCATTACGAAAAATGTATAATTTATCTTGTGATCAATTAAGGCGTTTAACCACAACTCACAACATGAACGATCACGATGAAGCTTCTAGTCAACGATGCTTGACTTTGGACTTTGGATCACAACAAGTTTTCGGGAGAGACAAGTCCTCACCTGACTGAGTGCCTCCATCCTGGCTTTGAGCTGTTCTTCCATCTCGGGCAGTGAAGACATCTGCGCCAGTTTCTGCGAGGACAGTTCCAGCTTCTCTTCTATAGCAGACGTCTTCTCCTCTTGGAGCTGCAGACCATGGTATTTACATGTGTGCGCGTTTGCTCATGTGTGTGGGGTGTTGAGACTTAGTTCGATGTTGAACGCCATCAAATGTTATGTATTTAGTATGTATGAAGGTAATAAATGTGGGTAGTTATGTTTATGGTAGGAAATTCAAATAAAACAGAATGTTAGTATTTCCACAGAGAAATTAATACGAGAGTAGTAACTGTAATAGCTATACAAAAGTCCACTTCTCAATAATTTAGTACCGTATAATTAAGATGTAAGATGACTGACAAACACTGTTTCAATGTTTCTTTAATTATTTTGTAACACGAGTTTGTTGCGACTCATGCTTCTCTCATATTGTTTCTCTATGGTTTTGCTAATCTGAGCTACAGAAAAAAAATTGTGAGTGACGCATATGTTTACTCAAATTTTTCAGCTTTATGATCATACCCAAATATAATGAAACCTAATCTGAGCTAATACTACACCTTACTATAACATACTTTCTAATTAGTTTGTTAGTGTTAATTTAATTAGTCACAATAACAAATGCAAACCCCATACAAACAGAGGACAATATCAGATCAGTTTCACATTTATATTTGCACCCAAAAAACCATGAACTCTGTATATTTATTTCCGAAATCTCTAATCTTTTGGCTAGTCCGACTTCATAAACTTGACACAAGGACCTAACACGCACATGTTACCAACAAACTTTTGCCATAATTAGCATTATCAAAATGTAACATTAGGGAAAAGAGCGAAAGTGTGTGTTAAGAAAAGGGAACGGTAAGTAAGAAAGTATCACTAGACTTGAAATAGGTCGACAATGCAAGAAAAGAAACGACATGAACACTTCCTCATATATTGATGATATCATAATTAAGTATGACGAACCGTATCATCACTAGATTGTATCAAGAAATTTACAATAGTCACTGCTTAATTCTTTTCCAGAGCAAATTATTTCTTTAACGGGAAACTGAAAGTCATTAAAACTTTGTCGAATAGTTCGTGCCAAGAGAACGTGGACATTTAATGGTAAACAGAGTGGTTTTATGGCTGTTTTTACCTTAAGCTGTGCCTGTTTGTGCTGCAGCTCCTGTTCAAGCTTCTCGTTGAGGTCGTGCAGCGATGTGGACTCGCGCTGTGCGTTCAGGTACCGTTTTTCGAGTGTTGCGATGCGCTCCTCCTGAAAGAATATGACAAATCGTCAGCAAGTGTGTTATTTTTTAACTGAAATACGAGAAATTAGATTAAGTTTCGTTAAATTTGATTTTAATATTTCACAACAAGCGCGTATTTTCGTGATTTGTGTGATTTTTACGAATACGAGACGAATACGAGAAGATATAGTTTGGCGCAACGTCATGGCATATTCAGGAATTGATCAGGCGATGAATTATAGAGAGAATAAAAATAAGATTTCGCGTTAATTTACAACAAATAATAAGAAGACAATGTCCAAATGAAGAAAAACCTGTTATATACGTATATAGCTTTCTCACCTGATCTTCTTTCTGCGCGACGTTCTCCCTAAGATCCCGTTGCAGTTTAGCGCACTCCTCTTGCTTCTTGGCGAGCTCCTTCTCTCCCTTCGCGAGTCGCTCCTCCAGTTCCGACATCTTGTTGTTTAGCTCCGCAACGCGCCGCTGCCATGAGCTCAGTTCTGCTGACTGAAAGTACGACATCATATTTGACTATGTGGATAGCAGAGTGTATGGGTTTCAAATGAGGTTAAAGATACATACATATCATAGGTTACAGACGCAGGTTATATGAAATATGACAAAGATACTTAGCATGTACTTCTATAGATAAAAGGAATGGAAAAGGCGAATAGACATATAATGGAATATTCTTGTACAAGTGTTGTATCTTCAAAAGATTACTCAAGTGATACAAAATTTTGTTACAGTATACATAAATTGTCATAATAATTATACGGTTTATACTTTACGCATATAATATGGTTACTAAATGGGATACAGTGTGATAAAAACATAAGTAGGTACTCACATATCTTAAACTAATTACTAACCCTCTTACCTTTATAATGGTTATGTATATATATTAATTAAGTACATTAGTGTCCATCTACCATGATTCAACGATGTGTTTAGTGTGAGTGTTAGCACCGAGTAGCAAATTTAAAGAGATATAGGTACTTTTTGTGATCACATAGCGCAGTAAAGATCCAATCACATGCGATCAATGTTCATTCTGATAATACGAGTTTGGAAATAGATCAACTAAATAAACACCAAATATAGGCATCGCGCACGAAGAGATAAAATTTAGATTTTCGCTCCTAAAAACTACATATCTCTGTAGATTTTTTACTCGGTTGTGTTAGTAAATGTTGCCTATACTAAGGGGTTACAAGGTCCTGTTAGTGCGAAAAATAATGTTGATGCGACATGCTTCTAACTTTAGTACATGTTATGAAATACTTACGTGGAACTTTACAAGCGAGATTATGTTTACTGTAAGCTCTTTCTATATACAGTTTGATAAATAAATACGTACAATTACAATGGCTATTAAGATTAAATAGAGCAAATATATTGCATGTTTTACAAATATACTATTACTTATTTTACAGGATACATTTCGGATGCCATAACATACGAAGAGTCGTGCAATGCAGTTGGACCTTCATTTTGGGTCGGTGTTGCCAGTTACGTATTGACAATTAAAACTCAACACATTATAGTTTTTTTTAATTAAGGCCGCGTTACACAGACCAATACTAGAGAGAAGTATTATTTCTTTTCAAACAAAAAAATGTGCAACAATACATAACTGGCTGGTTATACATATTTTATTATGAATTAGGCTCAGACTGCGGTATACATATGAATGCAAGTATATATGCATTGCAGTAATAGTAGGCAGGTATACGCTGCTAGTCTAACCTGTTTAGCGACAGTATTGTGGAGGTCTGTGAGTTTGCGGCTGCTATCCGACTCGCCATTAATGTTACTTTGCTCCTGTCCCGACGTCAAACAAAAACAATTAAGTGAACTGAAAAACACTAACGTTTGCTAAAATATGGCTTCACTCAAACTTACTGGCAACGTTTTGGTAACAATAAAATAACTTGTCAATGTATTATAGAATATGTGATGCAGTCATAACGTTATGGTGTCAACCACGCGTCAAAGTAAAAAGTCATTATCATAATAAAAAAATATAATTATGCATCCATACCTTTACAAAACGTTACTAGTATCTTGTAATTGATTTATTTATCATTAAGGAAATTGCACGCTTCGATTCACGTGTTCCATTTTGCCACTCACATCTGCAAAATGTGGAATGATCGTCCTTCTTCGGTTTTCTATGAGTTAGATCACACAATATTAATTTCTTCAAGGCGACGGTAAATGCTTACTATCAAGCAATCCCTCTGTTTTTCTGCTTGTTTGTCGCCTACATAGCACATCTTGTATGGAGAAATAAATTTTAAGAGTAAATCTTTCAATTTTTAATAATCGTATTTAAAATTTGATTTGTGTTTATTTATTTTTACATTTGACTAAATGTGACTTGAAATAAATGAAATTTGATTTAGATTACTAAAGAAATGCTGTGTCTGTTCGGTATAAATGCCAAACACAAATACAACGCACAACCTAAATACTTATTTACTTTTTAGTTAGGATTGTCATTGAGTAAAACCATTTTTAGCCTAGAAAATCTGAAAAAAGGTTGATAACTGAACGAATTGCATTAAAACGTTAAACATTTCAAAATAAAATAAAATTTAAATTTAGTTCAGTTACTACATAAATCCTTATTTAGCACATAACACCATTCATGAAGCATCTAAAGGGATTTAAAAACTAGGGATTTCGTTAGTGTGAATTCCTTGTATAGTGTGTTCGTAACTTACACTTTACACCCTTCAACTCTGTAGTGGTGCTACCTTTGTTCCTTTAGCTAGTGCGAAGAAAATATTATAGTCTCATAATTTTACAGTAACATGGGCACACGATAAATTCCCCTCGATTTTCATTTCGCTTACTATTTTTTTTGGCAAAAAGTCTACGAAACAGGATCCAAAAAATAATCTATGAACCAATTTTATATAATGCAGATGGGTGATTTATCTAAAATTTGTACTTCGAATGCTATTAAAGCTAAATCGCATGAAGTTGATGATTTGCTTGAATTCAATTTACTTTTAGACACAAAATGGATATTCGAGTTGACAATTTAGTTTATTATAAGTACATGATAAATGATTGACTATACCCCGCTGTGAATGGAGATAGACTGATTCGATAGGTAAATAGGATTATTCCAAACAAGCGATTCTACCATCACATATTAATTAGGATATTTTTCGTGTGACCATAGCCAAAAACGTAGTGGTTTTTTTTTTTTTTTTTTTTTTTTTTATTCCTCAGTGATTATGATGTTAGGAAGTATTTTGCAATTTTTTTTTATACTTGTCACAGGCTTTGTTTTCAGGTAGTATTATCATTATACCTTAGGTGGTTGTTCTCCGTTCTGCTCCGGCGAGCCGGTCTGCACAGTTCCGTTCTCTTTGGGTTTGTCGCCATCCGTGCCGCTGGACGACTTTACTTGCTGTAACTACACATAGAATATTTTCGTTTTATCAAGATTAAATAAATAGTAAAATATTATAATGAATTTATTATTTTCTTGGTTGTAGATTTTTTTAGCAGGAGGTCGTCTAAGGAGGTACCGCAGCAGTACCAGATATTCTGCCGCCAAGCAGTATTGTTTGCAAGATACTGTATCTAGCGAATTTACCTTTACCGTGGCTGTTGGGTAATCAGTCAAAGTAATGAGCGCCGAAGTAGCGATACCCTGGACTTTTTTTTGCTAGAGTTCTGTTATTACATTTGTTCGCTGCAATGGTTACGGACAGGCGTTCTCTCTTACCATTAGGAGAGCGTTACGTCCGTCTCATTATTCTCAATTAAAATAAAATAAAAAAAACTATTGTAATTACAATGGAGTATATAAGTATATGTATTTTTCGTAAATCTCTAGGGTAAATTGTGTACTTTGAATGGTAACTGTTTATTGCATGTCTTTAACATTTCTCAGCTCGGTAAGGGTCTACGTTCGAAGGCTGCTAAATCTAAGCTATACTCCACTAGCTCGGTGCGAGTTACAGTTTTGCACACGCTCCATTGTTGCAGAGAAAACTTCTTTGGCTGCGTTGCGCGATTTTTTGGTAGGGGCAAAATTTATGACATTCTAATGACTCTAATTCTAATGACTTCTGTCGACAGCCCCCATGATTGCCTATTTTTTTTATATCAAATTTTGATTTCACCATATTTTTTTTGCTTTTATAATTTAATTCCGATAAATAAAGTAGCTAATAAAACGTATTTTTTTACAATAACACTGCCTATCATTATTACATTTCTTTTTATCATAACTACGGAACCCTACGCCACATGTACTTAATAAAATTGAACGTTGTGTTTGTGTTTACTTACTTCTTCTTTGGTTAAAGCTAATTCTTCTTCTAACGCTGTGTTCCTTTCTAACGCGACTCGTAACCGCTCCCGAACCTAGAAAAACAAGAAATTACAAAGTTTTCAAATAAACGTCTTACTTATACGAACAAAACAGAAATAATAATCTATAATAATACAAATTTTGTCAACACTTTTTTTCATTATTGCGTTTGATCATCTCGCCTTGTTTTGCCGCATTGCGTATAACATTGCCGCTGCGTTATGTTCAATGAAAAAACCATGGCGTAGTAACGTATCTCCGCAACACTAGCGACCACTGCGCGAACCTATCAGAACCAGCGCGTGAGTCGTACAGTGCTACGACTCCTTGAGAAAGATAATCGGATGTACATAAAAATATACCTAGAGTATCAGACTTAATCATACGTAAGTCATCATCATCATCAGCTTATCGAAGTCCACTGCTGGACATAGGCTTCTCCCAAGATACGTCACTCAGCCCGATCTTTGGCTTTTTGCTTCCATTCACCGCCAGCTGTCCTACGTTTGTCGTCACTCCATCGAGTCACAGGGCGTCCTACGCTACATTTGCCAAATGCCTTATAACTAAAATAAAAATGTAGTAACCGTTTTGTAAGTAGGTAATAAAATAGTGTGCGTTAGTAGCTGTAAAGTTCTCACAATCTTGGTACAAACACCTGAACATGTCAAAATGAAAGTAAAAGTGACCTTTTCGTCGAGCGCCTTGTGGTGTTCGAAGAGACTTTTGAGCGCCTTCAGCACCTCCACCTCCGAGGAGACGCCAGACTGCGCGGCCGCCTGCCGCTTCACCACAGTCATGCGCAGCGAGCGCTCGTGCCGCGACACCAGACATTCTAGGTGTTCCAGCAACAACTGAAATATCAAACGGGTATGTTACGGAACTAACCTTACAATATTTTTGTCGACGTGAATAATCCTGCATTGAAGTTTGCAACTAGGCGATGAATAGCGATGATATCTCAGTGGTTAGCGCGGTCGGTTCGCATGCCGAAGGGCGTGGGTTCAAACCCCAATAATTGAAAGAAAGAATTATTGAAATCGGTCCACTAGTTTCGGACCCTATTCAATACAAACAAACAAATCTTTCCTCTTTATAATAGTATATAGATATACTACCTCGTAAAATGAAACTATCATTGAAATATAAAAGTTTTCAAATGGTCTCTCCATCTCCAGGTCTGAGTGCCTAGTATCTGCGTATTGCACTCGCAATCAGCGTTCACATGAACAGCCATAACTCTCAAAAGCTATGCAGTAGCACAAGTCATCAAAGCTTTTAAATAAAGGATGCTACGACAAATGTGGTTTGGTACATTTATAGAAGAACGAAGGGTTAAATTAGTACTAATCAGCTGAATTACTTTTCTACATAAAAGTGGTAATAAAAAATAGTCCAGCTCACAACCATTCGACAAAAGTACTACAACAAGCCTTTTTTTTTTTTTCCCCAGGGAAAATCCTTTGTGGATACCACCCGGCCACGGGGGTGGCAGGTGGTTATGTGGGACTCTCCGTCAAGAATGACGGCATACCCACTAAAAACCCTGGGGTGTTCTGTCTCCGCGCCTTGAACCGGGGTAGCGGGTACGCTTGCGCATTCGTCCGCTACCTCGATAGCGCTAGTCTCCCAGACTCCTTCTCGGGAAGCTTTTGCTCCACCCGGCTTAACGAAGATGTGCGGGAACACAACACACATCCTTCTTCCTCGGGATACTCATTCAATGGGCGATAGGTTCCCCCGAACCCATCACCCAGAGATCCCTACTACGGGGGTTGAAGGAGAGCATAATCTCTCCTCCGACGCCCAGTTCTTCGGCGGCGCATTGGGAGATCAGTGGTGACCTCGCGCTCTCTTTCTGCTGTCTCCTTCTGCAACATAGTGTGTTCGCAGAAGGAGACCACCGCCTCCCACGACCTCTCAGAGCCGAGCATTGAATTCACCAATGCTGGAAGTGAGAGGTCGTACTACAACAAGCCTAGTTCAACGATACGAGAGCATAAGACATTTATTGAGATACCAGCTGTGCCCCGCGGTGTTACCCGCTGTTGCCACGTCAACACTACACTTTTCGGGATAAAAAGTATCCTATGTCAGATACCTCCATATAGAATTTCTCTAAAAAAAATATTTGTCCAGCCATTTGGGTGTGAGTACTATATAAAAAAAAAGTTTAAATACTTTTTTTTGTATGTATTTACAAAAAAAAAGTGTTAAGTATTCTATCAGTTAGTTATCTGTCTTCCACAGTACAAGTTCTGCTTAGTTTGGGGTCAGATGGCGCTGTGTGTACCTAATGTCCTATGATATTTATTTTATTTAACTAATTTATTTATAATATTTTTTCGTGAAGATCTAACAAACATACAAACACACTCACAAACTTTCGCTTGTATAATATTATAGTGTGATTTTTTTCGATAGCGTCACTACTGTGGTCTAGTCAACAATCAAAGATAAGCAACGATGTCTAGAAAAAACTACAAATAAATATCGTAGGACATTACACAAAGCGCCATCTGACCCCAAACTAAGCAAAGCTTGTACTATGCGAGCCAGATAACTGATAGAATACTTAAATACTTTTTTTTTTGTAAATACATACTTATAATACATACAGTACACTCAGACACAGAACAAACATTTGTTTTATATCACAAAATGCTTGTCCTGGGTGGGAATCGAACCCACGCCCCACAGCTCTTGAAGCAGACATGCTACCAATGAGCCAACAGGACTGTCTGACTGTATTCTATTGGATAGATAGATATAGAATAGAAAAAAATACAGAAAACAAAATAATCTTATGAGCTAGTGCCACAAGTGGCCTTATCGCTGAGAGCGATCTCTTCCTACTATCTCTACAATACTACAAGTTTTTTATACTACTTTATCCTATTCGTATACGTCCCAGTATGCAAGAACTTGCGTGTAGACTCATATTACTGCAAGCGAAATCGAAAAAAACTCAATATTTGATTTTGAAAGCAGATAAACTTTTGCAAAGTTTGAAGTTTGCCGTAACCGGATAGTTTCTACGAGACTAGTAGACCTTTACGCGGAATTGGTTGAATTTAGTGTAACCTACCAATTCCTTGGGGACACACTTTATAATATTGTATGTTTGTACGTATAGGAATCCAATTTAACTTAGAAGTCAGGGTTGCCATGACCATTTTGTAGGTATGGTGTACATTATATCGGGGTAAACATAAATCATGGTGTGATGAAGGAAGGATTTTCAAAGCTTTTTTTCTCCATGAAAGTGCATGAGAATAAATGAGCACTTCAATATGTACCGCGGTTTTTAAATTTTCTTCTTTTACTGTGATCAAAGAATCCCTATATTCTGCTTCATGAGTATTTTTTTTAATGAATTGTACTTACCTTTTTCCAATTCAAACACGAATGCACGAAGGCTATGTGTGCTTTACCATCTTAGACCACACCGTCACTTAACATCAGGTGAGCTGTGGTCAAACACCTAGCCGGTCAAGACATAAAATATAAATATAATACAATATGCACACTAATGTTTTTTTTTTAATTTATCACCTGTGTGAATCTGTATGATGTAAGGATTCTAACGATACCCAAAAAACCAAAACGATAACGGCCAGGCCAGACATTTAAAAGTTATGGTGGTATTTTCAATGTCTATGGTGGAAGCTTACCCTGGTGTTGTTCCTTTCCGCCTTGAGCTCGGATATCTCCTCTTCTCGTTCGAGGAGGTGTTCCCGCGCCTGGTTGAGCTCCTTCGTAAGAGTCGCGAACTCCTGCAGACAATAAGAAAATTACGTTAATAGGAGTCACAATCGCATGAACCGGTCAATACTCATGGACGTGATGTTGCTAAGAGGCAAAAGCTGCGATGGATTAACTTACAAGTATAGGTCCGCGTAGAATTTGACTACGTAAGACTACATAGACACTTTAAAAATAAGTACACTATAAAAATGTAGTTTTGGCAATCTTCATTGAGTTATAAATAAATATTAAACATTAAAAAAAAACAAAAAAACATTTTGTATTAACATTTGTACAAAAAGTATTTAAGTATTCTGCCAGTTGCCTGGTTCCCATAGTACAAGCTTTGCTTAGTTTGGGGCTAGATGGCGCTGTGTTAAATGCCCTCCAATATTTATTTTATTTATTTATATTGTGGTATAAAAATGTTTGTTCTGTCGTAGGACATTACACACAGCGCCATCTGACCCCAAACTAAACAAAGCTTGTGCTATGGAAGACAAATAACTGATAAATTAATTAAATATTTTTTTTTGGGAAATAAGTTCATACTTACATACAGTACACCCACAAATAAGAAAATTCCCCAAGCTTAATTATTATTTTACAGTACTACTAAAACGGTTAATTATTTAAAAAGCTGTCAACATTGCAATGTCTGATTTATAAAAAGCCATTAACGATTCCACTAAAACTTTTAACCGGCGTTTTCATAAAAGAAGGCTGCGTAAAAAGCTGTCAGGTCTATTTACAACGTGGCAACACTTTTTGCCGTTCGTAAATGGGAGTCCCGTTTTTCTGATCCTACCTTGTCTCCAATTAGTGAAACGCTAATGAGGCTTGACAAAAGTCTCTTAAAACACTTTAAGAACATTTCACTTCGGCGACTGAGTGATATTAATGGCTGCCATGTCATCCATGTGTCAACATAATCGGAGACTCCGGCAGAATGACAGAAGCATGCGATGCCGAAAAAAAAACATCTGACAACAAGACACGTGACAAACTAGTGAAAGACGCACATTCTAGCGCAGTCGAGATTCTATCAGCAACTGAAGATGATGATGATGATAAAGATACCTACTCCAAAAAAAAGATGTTTTGATAAATCATGCGATACGTAATTTCAGAGTTTTATTTATATGAATAAAAAAAAAAAAAAAAAAGAAAAATAAGTAATTCTAGAAACTCACTTTACAAATGGATTAAGGCACATGGTTATATGCTTGGGTTGAAAAATCGTTTCATGGTCGACGTTCCAAAAACTCGAACGAAACGATTTGATACCACGTTCATTGTGCGGACTGCTAGACAGTAGAATGCGCTGCCTGAGTGGGTGTTCCCCGATGGATATAATCTGGGTGTCTTCAAGTCGAGAGTGACGACCGCTCATAAGGTGGAGAGATGACCTCATGAAGACTGCAGGAACGCGCTGGGTGCGAGACACTTCTAATGATGATGGAAATTATTGGGTAGGCTTAGCCTCAGTGGGAATCGAACCCACGCCCTTCAGCAGACATTTTTTTTATTTTTTTATGGTTGACAAGTGTTTGACCACCTGACGTTAAGTGACGGTGTGGTCGAAGATGGTAAAGCACACCTAGCCTGGAATGGAACTGGCTTTCAAGTGAGGCTGCCGGAACACACCGTTAGATGCTTGGCGCCAGATTTTCCACTTGAGGGGGGTAGCTAGCCAGCCGAGTACTAAAGTACCCTACCACCATGCTATGGTATCTAGACATTCTACCAATGAACCAACAAGACTGTCAACCAACAATGTTACAAGTCAAATTTTAGTAAAATCATTTTGGATATGTGTATCATTAAAAAAAAGTTATTAAACACTGAAAAAAACCTCTTTACCAGATGCAACATATCAAGGCGCACCTTTATCTAATAACGTCAAATAAAATACCATAGCTTGGTATTGTCATATTATCGATTTCCTTTCAATCTCAAAGAAAAACGTGCCATAAAGTAACACTCACATTCCAATATTTACGCTAAACGTCAGAAAAATACCTTCTGTATTTTCCCCGTAAAACAACACGGCGCGGCTTCGCTCGCAAGCAGCAACACAAGTAATGGAAGAAAGCTAAAAGAAAATAAAGAAGGTATGACGATCGTTTGAAACGCACAGAGATCCTGGATTCACTCTGTCTAGACCTAAAAAGAAATGGAGTAAAGTTGCAGCACAACGCTAGGTATCTCTCAGGTTATTTATAGTGCTAAAATTAGTATGACCAGTATTATGCTGAGGTGAGCCCCTATTTTGTAACTGAGTGTCTCTGTTTGTTTGTTTTTGTGCTTGTTACAAAATAAAACTATTTTCTTTCTAAAATAACGTTTAATGTATATGTTATTAATCTACTGTTTTATTCAAGCAAATGTGATTTCCCGCAAATAAAGACCAAAATGAATGCCAGCTGTGATTTCACTGCAAAATTATGCTCCATTTGTCCATAAATGGCAAAACATTAGTTGCATGGAAATCGAACCACCTTAAGTTCTCGTTTGCCCAGCGTTACATGGATTGTTTTTTATTAACTTTTAGATTGTATCTTTTTATTTTAGAGATAGCGATTAATCTTTCTGAATCCGTCTTGTTTCACGGTCGCTGGCCGAGACTGTGACCGCGGCCACCCATGATTACAGACGTATTCCGCTGAGCTTGGCCGAAACATTGAGTTTTCTGAGGTGGAGAAAAGAGGTCGACTAACTAGCGCGGAACGCTTAAGTGTAGTAAGGATGGGATAAGAAAAGTATTAGAATAACCAACTTGAAGATGAATAGAACAGAATACAACTTAATTTTACACCAAAAATACATAGATTTTAACATGCAAATATGAAACATAATACAGCAAAATGAAACAATAAATATATATGGCGTATAACGTTGGCCTAGAGCGATTTCTTCCAGACAACCTTTGGATAAAAAAAAACAGATATATATAGATTATAGATAGATAAACTCTTTATTGTGCACATCATGAACACAAAAAAGTACAGAGAACAAAAGAACCTAGGTTGGTGTGAAAAAAACTTAAAAAAATGAAACAGATGCACTACCAGATAAGCTAAGTCATACAGATACATGTATGTACATTCGAGAGCTCCGTTATTCATTTCTCTCTCAGAGTGTAAATACTCTTGAATAAAAATGAAGAACAAGTCTGCCATATTTACCACGTTCACTAAGACCATACTGAACAAACACCAGTTTCTAAAGCCCAGCCTTGGCCTGTTTCAAAGTTTCTGTAACACGAATACTCTAAATTCTAAAGAATTCGTGTGTTTAAGGCGGATCGAGCGCGTCTTTCGGATGACCTTCTAATGTTTAGCAGGCAATTCGAAATACATACCTTATAGTAAAAAAATACTATACTTATAGATTAATCCCATAGCAATTTCATCAAAATCGTATCACAAATCATGATCGGTAGAAACATTTTTTCATAGCAGATTTCGGTGAAGACGTTAATTAAAAAATAAAAATAATTACATCAACTCCATAACCATATAATAATATTTGAAAAAAAAATTTGTCCCTTTTTAAGGTAGATTTAATAAAACAAGACTGGTATTGTACATCACTATTCGATTATCTCTGTACAGTGTTTCAGGGTTTTTCGTATTCCTGCAAAATTCAGTAGACAGATAATACAAAGACTTTGACACTCCGTGGTGTCAAATTCTTATGAAAATTAAAAAACAAAGCTCATTTTTGCCAGCGTTCAGTAAAAGCTCTGCTAGAAGCAGCTCTCTAATTTAAGCCTGTGAAATAGGAGCATTTAAATTGTCCGTAGAATAAATTCTACTGTTAATTCGAGATCTAACCGTGCTAAATTAAATTAACCATCTGCTCTTTACAGAAAAAAGGATATTCAACTTGACAAAATGAACGCAAAATATATTTTCAAGAATAGTTTAAGCTTCGTGCAGCGCGCCAGTTTTGCAATTGATTTATATTTATTTATATACATTGCCTAAATGAACTAGTCGTTTGTAGCCAAACATAAAAAGGAGTTTTGTATACATTTCAATTGATTAGGATTCAGGTGTTACTTTGTGAAAGTTTATTTTAAATATTTACACACACATATATGTACGCATGTAAACATACAATACACACAGTATAGTTATACTTTAGTTTTTTTTTTAATGTTTACATTAAAATTTAACTAAATTCAAATCCACTCTGACACAAAACTGTTAATATATACATTATAAAACCGCTGGTCTCCACACTAGGATTCCCTGTTTTGCGGAGACCAGTTTCACATAATAAAGATGGAATGCAGGTAAAGGGGTACCAGGACTATCGGACGATACACAGTTAAAAAAAGAAAAAAGAAGAAAGAATATCTACTTGTATATTAAATAATTTTAAAGTAATAACAGAATAACATATATAAAATAAATATCGCAGTGTCTTGTATACATAGGTACATAAATTATTTTTATTCAGTTCTATACGGTTTGCGGTTTTATCTTCTACTATCAAGTATAATACGAATCCTATTTGAAATGATCATAAACAAGTCTTGATAGTGATCGGTATACGTGCGTATACAAATCACATGTGATATTAAGACTAATAATGGTTTTAATTGAAATATCTAACTAAAAATATTGCAGCCTTTATGTAAAGGTTTTGCAAGTTTTTTAACGACGTTTTCTTTCCACACTTGAAGTTAGCAGCAGTTCTAAGTTATGTGCGTATCCACATAACTTAGGAAAGACAGAAGTGCGTCCCGTGGGACTCAAACCCAGACCTTCTAGGCTAGGCTATTGAACTAGGCTGCCATAACTTCTCTGTCAGGGCACAGATACTATTTTTGTCATTAACATCATTATGTCGAATATTTATTACACAGTAAAACTTGTAGTAAGTCTTGGATAGAAAATAATATAAAATTTGTGATCTATGATAAGGGTTGTATCAAGTATTTTTTTTTAATTTAGAAGCATTGGAACGATACACAACGCTGAGCTGCAAAACAAAATCCAGGGTATCGCTGCTTTAGCGCTCATTACTTTCCAGGTTTTCGATGGTTATTTTCAAAAGCCTTGTAGTAATACCTTTACATCAGACGGAAACTACTTTTTCGTACTTTAAATCGAATATGTATGTTTTGATAGTTTCTTAGGAATACTGATAACACAGGGCCACCGAACTGACCCAAAGATACCACAGGAGGCAAAGTTTCAGGGAATTTTCAGAAAACTCTTCTGTGGTTATCCCTTTCGACTGTATAAGATAAGTCGGTCCATCCTTAGCGCGAGTCTGGGTGATACCGGCCTAATTTACGGCCGCGCAGAACGACCGCCCCGTGATTTATTGACTCGATCGTATTGGTTATTCAGATATTCAGTGGGTTTTGTCTTGAGTCGGGAGATGTGTTGAAAAATCGGGTCCATTTCGTGGGATAAGCAGCTTGATGGTTGCATTACAATTTAAATTATTTTCACCAGCAACGCCCTTCCGTTTCACCTGCGGCAACAATCTCACAGGAACTGAATATTTTCAAGGTCAGAGCCAAGTATAAATTCTGCTTTTCTTAATAACCTTGGCATAGCAAAAAACAGAAAATAACCGTCTTTAATATCGTTTTAAATTTTAAAAATTAAAATTCTAATTGTGTTACATCTCCATTCATCTACCATTCTTGGTTGCCTCGAAGAAATCGCTTTTAGCGACAAGGATAAAGCTTGTGGAACTAAGTCGTAAGATATTATAAGTCATTTTATTTTTGGTGTGCACGCTAAAAAGAGTATCTATCTATCTTTCTTTACAGAAGGTTCACAGGAAGGTAGAACGCTTTAAAATGTCACTCCTAAGCACACGGTTGTTTTACGGTCAGCACGTTTTATGTCTCCCAAGACTTTATCCCGATTGTTGTTCAAATTTTAACAATACGAGACATTTTTATTGTTTGACGTTACAACTCCCTTTCGGCGTTGTAAAAAAAATATGCCGACAGGTTTTTGTTTTTAGACTTTATTTGATATTATTTTATCAACGATTCTGTAAAAAAAAGGTTTTCCGTTATTGCTAAATAAATAAATCACAAGTTTATTTACACCGGATGCAGCATGGATATTTAGCTACGATCGCACATGGTGGGAAGTGGTGATGTGGCTGAAGATGGAGGACGCTTGCCTAGGACATGTCTATTCACGTTTTTTCTGGAACAATCCGGGGTTATACTTAGTTTAAAACACAGACGCTGGCAACGAGTTCTACACCTTAGCAGTTCTTACAAGGAAAGTGGTCTGAAAACTTTTAGTGCGGGTCCCCAAATTGGCCGATAAATACTAATAATATTTTGAGTTATCCTGCTAATGCGACGAAAGATAATAAACAGAGACGCGACCATAAAATACCCGTAAAAAATAACCTAATAAGAGGTCGTTGGATTAGTGCGGCGCGTCGAGACATTACGGCTGTAATCGATCGGCCAATTCATTTCCACTCGTGTTTCTATTCGATACGTTATTCGATAGTAATTCTTGCGCGGCGGGGCGCCTCTCTACTGATGGCGTTTGGAGGTTATATAGAGTCTAGAATAAATCTATCTATACCACTACTGTAAATACTTATCAAAAGGGTACGATTAGGGCGCGGATGTTGGTTAGTTTAATACAAGCGACATTTCGAATTGAAAAAAATATTAATTTATGACAAAATACATTGTGATAATTAAACATCTAAACCTGGATTGATCATATTATTACAAATATAAATGTTTTATTTATAACACCAATGTCACTTCAAAATTTTAAATATGTCATTAAATGAGTTTTAAAACACTGATTACATGTCAACACAAAAATGTCATAATCATATTAAATAGTCATATTACTAGAAACCACATAATTACTTTATGAGTTACTTTATAATGACTAATGAAATGTTTCTTATTTTACGTCTATTGTTATTTTAATATTCGTAATTAGATCCAATTATATTAGACATAATGGCTTTTTGTGTTGCTTCCAAAACTCCACCGAAGCTTCAAATTGAGAAAATATTAATTGAAATACTTGACACTGGCAAATGTACAAACTGCGACGCCAAAAACGAAGAAGAATAAAAAATTGTGCCAAAAAAGCAAGGAAACTGATATACAAGATTTATTTATTGAAATAAAGTACAATAAGCAGTTACAATCCCGTAACTGCATCTTTAACTGAGCAGCCTTCAATGGCAGGGCGGCCGCTCCCTGCTGTGACCGACGGGTTGTCAGCATTACTTCCCGTTTCTATCGCTATTTGTGCACCGCTGTTTATCCTCGCTCTATCAAATGGACAAATATTGGGCCTACTGATAGCATTGTATTTATTCGATTTTATATTACTAGTACATACAATTTTTTCATTTCATTCGCACTAAAGCAATACGACGGCAATAAACGATTTAACATGACATTGACAGCCCTATTGGCTCATTATATTATATCTATTGGTTTTACATCTGCCTTAAGATCTGTAGGACGTGGGTTCGATTCCCACTCAGGGCAAACATTTTGTGGCATAAAAAAATGTTTGTTCTGTGTCTGGGTGTTCCGTATTTATTATAGGTATGTATTTACAAAAAAAAAATATTTAAGTATTCTATCTGTTATCCGACTTCTATAGTACAAGATTTGCTTACTTTGGGGTCAGATGGCGCTGCATGTAAAAAAATACCTATATGTTTTTTAGGCTTGACTCGATCTGTACATTACGCCAAACGAATTGAAGTAGAATTGAATAGCCAAGACATCATCATCATCATCATCCTTCTTTATCCCACTGCTGGGTATAGGCCTCTCTCTTTACATGCCATCTGCCTCGGTCCTGTGCCAATCTGGTCCAGGTTCGACCCGCGACGGTGACGCCAAGCCAAGTGTATATAGCCAAATATTTAAAAGCAAAATAAAATAGGCAGCTAGTATACTATAATATAGATAGAGCACATCAATCTTGAAGTAATCTATTCACTCTAGCCTCAAATAACAAGTTTATTTAATACTTATAAACAGAAAACAATTAAAGATAAGACGAACAACCAACATTTCGTTCGCTTCGCTCACGGAAAAATAAATAAGATTGACTCCGCGAAACAGTTTCAATTTCCTTGATCGAATGAAAGCAACTAGTTTTCAATTATGGGAAACCGAAACTGATTGCTACGACTGTGTAAATCTACACCCGGATAACAAATAACATGGCGTTACCCGGATCCGGGTAAAAAAACACGAGTAACTATGAAAACATTACGATTAACTATTTATTTTGCTGCCCGAGTGTTTTGTACACTACTGTACGTACTTGTTTGTGTAAATAAATAAACATTATTAAAATCTATCCTGCTGAACACTAAAAAGAAAATATCAACCATTTATCGGACATATTAAAAATAAGAATTTTAGTATCCAAGCTGAGCCAAGCACTCGAAAAGTATAAAGGGATCTAAATAATATTTTTTTTAAAATGCAATATGTAATGAGACGAACGAGACGCTCTCCTTTTGGTAAGAGATAACGCCTCCATTGCAGCGATACACAGAACTTTGCGTAGCAAAACAAAGCCCAGGGCGTCGCTGATTCGGCAATCATTACTTTGAGACATTAGATGGTTAAAAAATAAAAAAAAAATTATTGCCGGCAGAATATCTGGTAATGCTGTGGTAGACGATCACCTGCTAAGAAGATTTACCAACCACAAAGTTAAAAAATAAGTAATTAAAATGAAATTGTTGCACATTTTCACACAGCGCCAACTAGGCCTAAACCAAGCAAAGTTTGCACTCTAGGAATCAGGAAGTGAGTAACTTTTACAATAATAATTATGCGCAGTTAAATCATGCTAATCTTTGGTCTGATTGATCTAAAAACAGCGATAGCATAAAGGAATTCTGATCTTTAATGTGTTTCCACTTATAAGTAGTTTTGGTTACAACTAGGACGTGGATGTAATTTAAAACTTATTAATCGATAATAAATTCAAACTAAATTACAAAATTCCAACTTTTGTCGACACTTGATTTGCCTCTACGCTTGGCATCCTCAGGACGTGTTGACTCTTCGAGCGCTCCGCCGATAATGACTAATGGTTATGAATTTATACAATATCTAAACAGTATTTTTATGTTTTTAATTATTTGATTACAATTATAATTATTACTACAGTATCTTCCTAAAGCATACATAATTATGTAAGTCAACGTTAACCTACTACACAAATCGAAAACTTTTGAATTTGATAATGGGAAAATGGGAAGACCCTTTTCCATGCCAGTGGAGTTAACTTCAAATTAGAAGAGATTCATGATAAGAGCAGATTTCGGGTGTTTAGAGCCGAAACAGCAATATTCGAGTAAAAGGTTCTATTGGGTTAGAAGGACGGTAGGAAACTAAAAAGGGGGGAAAATGGGATATCATGATTTTGTTTGTGGTCTCAATATGAAAGTGTAGTAGAGTTCGCGGCAAAATTTATGACCGCTGTGAACTATAGTATGCATTACGCGCTTAATTTCTAACGCAGAAAGTTCCGTTGCCGTCCTTTTGCGATGCGAGGCGTTTTTTAAATACCCACAATGTTACAGTTTGGCGAAGTTTAGACGATCACCGGAGAAAATACTGTAAAAGTAGAATATATACAATACACAATGCTTATATACATTCAACTTTTGGCCGCGACTTCGGAATTTTTCCTTGCGTAAGTTAGAATCCCGATCGGTGATAGAATATCCATTTGATAGAATATTTGCTTCAAGAGCTGCAGAAAAAATATAAATAATAATAATTAATATTAATTTAAATATTTGTTCCATTCCCATCAGAACAAATATTTATGCGACGATAAATGTTTATGTGTCTATGTGTACATACCGTATGTATTTACAAAAATGAAGTAAGTATTATATCAGTTATCTGGTTCCCATAGTACAAGTGTTGCTTAGTTTGTGCCTAGATGGCGCTGTGTGAAATGTTCTACGATATTTATTTATCTATCTCTGTGTGACTAGATACTGGCTTTCCGTTTGATAGTTCAATACTCATTAAATAGATTCCTACTGCTTAAGTATTTATATTTGTAAACGTTTCAATAAAATGTTATTGTTCGACCGTTCCAAAGTAGCAATGGAATTGGAAATAGCACAAAACATTGTTGTCTCGCAAAGCCTTTACCTAGAGCTCTGAAAGCAATTTCTCTTAAAATAAATTTTATTGGAGCCGAAGAACGCGAGAAATATTATTTTTCGAACCGATGCGCCGGAAAGACTTACTGGAGATTGTACAGATTCACACTTCCATTTTACATCTGCGGAGGAATCTAATTCTATTTCACAAATATTTTTGTTATCAAAGGCTTTCAAGTTTATTTTATTAGCCATACTAGCGGTTTTAGCAGATACTTGTACTAAATTGCTCTATGGCATTTCGTCAAACATTATACTAATGACATACATATATATATTATATATACGACAATACGTGTGTGTGTTGTTAAATAGCGTAGCGATGTGTACAGATGTTCATCATCATCATCAGCCTTTTGTAGTCCACTGACGGGCTGAGTGGCGTGTCTTGAGAGAGACACGCCACGCCATCTTCGGCTTTTCGCTTCCATCTACCGCCAGCTGTCCTACGTTTATCGTCACTCCATCGAGTCTCAGGGCGTCCTACGCTACGTTTGCCAATTCGCGGTCTCCACTGTAGAACACGTCTACCCCATCGGTTATCGGTTCTGCGACAAATATGTCCAGCCCATTGCCACTTCAGCTTGCTGATACGTTGAGCTATGTCTGTTACTTTAGTTCTCTGGCGAATTACTTCGTTTCGGATACAATCCCTTAGGGAAATGCTAGATGTTCCAAGACGTGAAATTTGTGGCAGAGTAGTTGTTTGTAGCGATGATATCTCAGTGGTTACCACGGTAGGTTCACACGCCAAACGACGTGGGTTCAAACCCCGACAATGAGATCATGATGCCAATGAATGAAAATATCGCGAGGAAACCATAGCATAATGGTAGGGTATTTTCTAGTACTCCGCTGGCTAGCTACCACGCTCAAGTTGAAAATCTGCTGCCAAGCACCAGTGTTCCAGCAGCCTAGGTTGTAAGGTGCGGTGTGTTTTACCATCTTCGACCACACCGTCACTTAACAACAGATGAGCTGTGGTTTGATGGCTCCTACAATATTTTTAGATAGGTAGATAGATATAACTGTTTATTGTGCACACCATAAACTGAAAAAAAAAGACGTGTGGCACTCGGGGACTGCCGCGGTAAAGCTATTGCATAGCATTTTTACGCCGATACAACCAATGCCACCTAGAGGCGAGTTGCTGAACTAAAGAGACAAGCGTGATATTACAAAAAAGTCATTAAAAGTTCTGCTATTCATCGATAGATGGCAAAACTAAAAGTATCACCGCTGTGCCGGTGGGAGTGGGGGGTGTTAGGTTATTTTCGTTACGGAATTTCTGGATTCGGTCTCCACGCTCAAGGCCCGCGATAGAAGCTATGCAATAGCTTAAAAATACAGAGAACAAAAGAACCTTATAGTGCCAAAAGTTTTATTGAAGACTAGCGGCCCGTCGCGGCTTCGCTAGGATGGACATTTATTTTTTAATTAAATTCTAGTAATAAATATAGCCTATGTTACTCAGGGAGAATGCAGCATTCTATTGGAGAAAGAATTTTTGAAATCGGTCCAGCAGTTTTTGAGTTTATTTATTACAAAAATACAAATCTTTTCTCTTCATAATATTAGTGTAGATAATTTTTTTTTTATTCCATATTGGTTCGTGTTTGTCCGTACTCTGCCTGATGTTAAGCATTAGTGTGGTCTACTGCCATCCGGTAGAAGAAAGGTGCAGAAGAACCAAATTGTTTTGAGTTTATTAGTTACAAACATACAAAAATACAAATCTTATCTCTCTGTAATATTAGTGTAGATAATAATTTACCTGTAGTAGAGTAGTGTGCACGCGACAAGTGCAGACGGCGCCGTTCTTGCGCGCGCACGGCGTGCCGAGCCACGCGCACGCGCCGCCGCGCAGCATCGCGCGCGCACATGCCGCGCAACGCACACTGCGCTGCGATTACGCACACGACGCGCAACGTCTTATACCACTTAACGTACACATACCGCGAAAGTCTTTTTGCCACAAGATCTATAAAGCAGGCGATTTATTCACTAACTAGCTGACCCGACAGACGTTGTCTTGTCTTAATGTGAAATATGCACTAAGAAAATTTAATGATCAATTAATTCTTATTTTGATTATTATTATTGTTCTGTCTGGGTGTACTGTATGTATTACAAGTATATATTTACAAAAAATAAAAGGTTATTTAAGTATCTGTCAGCGGTCTGGTTACAACAAGCGACAGTTAGTACAAGCTTTGCTTAGTTTGGGGCTAGATGGCGCTGTGTTAAATGTCCTCCAATATTTATTTATTTAATTATACACATATCGTGGAAAGCACGAAAGTTTATCAATTTCTTTTTTTCACTTGAGTTTGCCAAAATTTTAAACTTTTTGGTCATAGTTTCGGTGTGTAAGTAATTTTTTAGTCTTTTATACCCCTAACAATTTAATCAAAATCAACATTTAACTTTGTAGCGATGATAGCTCAGTGGTTAGCGCGGTAGGTTCGCATGCCGAAGGGCGTGGGTTCAAACCCCAACAATGAGCTTGAGCTGCCGGTGAAGGAAAACATCGTGAGGAAACCATAGCATGGTGGTAGGGTACTTTCTAGTACTCGGCTGGCTAGCTACCACCCTCAAGTTGAAAATCTGCCGCCAAGCATCTAACGGTGTGTTCCGGCAGCCTCACTTGAGAGCCAGTTCCATTCCAGGCTAGGTGTGCTTTACCATCTTCGACCACACCTTCACTCAACATCAGGTGAGCTGTGGTCAAACAACTAGCCTGTCAACCATAAAAAAAAAAAAAAAAACTATACATATAGGTTGAACGTTAGTATGTGTTTAAATAAAGCTTATTTTGACACTCAAAAAGCGGTTCAACGTTTATCTCTTGAAATCCCGCAGACACCCGTTTCATTTAGCACAAGTCTAAGCCCTTGAGTGGTTTCCTCGAGGATTATTGAGCGACCAATTTATTCGTAGACTCAAACAGGGGAGCCACCATCGCGTTATTCAAACAAAACCAAGTGTCCCCTGAAAAATATCAGTTCCCTAATTTGGCTGACTCTACATATAAATTGGTAACTTGTTTGTATAAGCGAGGTATTATTGTTACCGGCGTTTCCACTTCAAGTGCAATTTGGAACGACTTTCTAACTTATGAGCACCAAGTAAACACTCGATCTTATTCAGAGAATCGAGAATTAAAACTTCTTGTCTTATTGTTAACTGGAAATAAGTATCCAAGTTAAGATAGCATTTTAGCCGACTTCAAAAATAAGAAGAGGTTTTCAATTCAGTACCTACACTTTTTTAAATAATTATGTGTTACCATAGAATTCCGTCATTTGTAAACCGATAAGGAAAACTATTTGAAAAAAATTCAAAATCGGTTTAGTAGAATTGTCATCTCGTCTGGTCGACGCCACATGTGAACAAAACGCTGGCCTTTATTTTGCTCAGCGTTTGAGTATTGCCATACAACGCGGCAATGGGGTGCGTTTTGGGAACTATTCCCATTGATAGCGGCCTTCAAGATTAGTTATTATTTTACATGTTACATTTTATTTGTCTTAGTTCCAAACCAAAATGTCTGAAAAAATGTGGTATCTAAGAAATTGCGTATTTCGCTTTCCTGTGACTTTACAGTGTTATATTGACATTTATATAATTTTTTATTGTGATTTTTATATAAACAAAATTATTTTGACATTTGATTTGGAAAAATACTTTATATTAGATCGGATAATTGTTTATTATTTAATGAAGAATGTTCACTAGTTTCAATTTTTAACTTTTCTTATAGTCCATATGAAATAAAAAAAACGTGTATAAAAATTATTTCGATATGTCACTTAGTTCCCGAGATATTGAATTTTAAACGGCGCAAGTGTCGGCCGGCCGGCGCTCGTTGCGCTGACGTCACAAGTCATACACTCACGCAGTACGTTGCGCGCTCCGGTACGTTTCACTACGAAATAACGCAAATAATATTCGAAAATGTCGAATTTAAATACAAGAAAATCATGTGTTGTGCCAAAATGTAAAAGCACTACCACCAATGCACCGGAACAGTTATTTTTTTTGGTTCCAATGGATATTAAAATACGTAAGAAATGGATAAAAGCTATGAAGAGGTTGGATCCATTTGGAGATAAAAGCAAAGTATATTGTTGTGACGATCATTTTGACGTAAGTACATGACAGTTTGCAGTAGGTTAGTATCTCTTATACCTATCTAGTTTGTATTTGGTTGGTATAAGTAGGTATCAGTGGTGGCTCGTGATTCCAAGAAATGATGGTTCAGTTACATAGAACAAACAAACGATAAAACTATAATCTTTCAAGATGTCGCATCACAGGTGCGAAACAATAAACGACTGAAATTAGGTCAAGGTCACGCAGGGCCTGCCCGGGCGCACCGAACGTCGTCACTCGGAAACATAGGCCGCCCGTGCGCCGCTCCAATTTATTCCTCATTCATTTAGTACCTACAGAACATTTTCCGTTTCACGCGCGAGAACATTTCTATCTTCTAACAATAGTTTGTATGGAGAGACGTGCGCTCTTTTAAAAGCACTCCGCAAAATTTGAGTTAAACAAAAATGGATAAAGTTGTAAAACTTAAAGATGTAGTCGTTCAGTGCGTGCACGAGTGCAGTCAAAGAGCGGCCGCCGCCGCCAGCAAGAGTACCTACCTAAATATGTAGGAACTTATATGAAAAATAAGACCAGAGGTGCAAAACCTTTGTTATCAGTTTAAACGTATCTACCTAATATGTAAATAAAAAACAACAAATTTTACGTCATCCTTTGTTTATTTTATCTACTAGCTTTCGCCCGCGGCTCCGCCCGCGTTACTGTCGATCGGGAATACCTCGGGAACTGTGTTATTTCAGGGATGAAAGCTAGCCTATGTCCTTCTCCGTGTTCTTAACAATACCAATGCTATATTTCATGAAGATCGGTTCAATATTTTTTGCGTGATAGCGTAATAAACAAACAAATAAACGAACAAACTCACTTTCGCATTTATAATATTAGTTAGGATAAGAACCTACAAGTATTAGTGTATCAATACGAGCCAAAACCTTTTGATCCACATGCTTCAAATCATAACTTTTAGTATTTATTCTTGAAAGAGGAAAGAGGTGTATGACCTGTGACGTCACACCGAAGCAGCGCCACCGCGCAGCGATTTCAAATTAACGGGATTTTTGAATGTTTATAAAATCTAAACTAATTGATATTTTGGCATGAAACAAAAACTAGTATATTTATATTCACATAGGCTTTACTGTGACAAAGTTTCAAGCGATTTTGCATCTCCAGTAACATTCTCCATTGTGAGATATATGTAATTCGGTATGTAAAGAAAAAAAATACTTTGCTGATTCCAAAACCATTTCGAAATATTACATTCCTTCCTGTACATGATTTTCACGTTTAAAGCTCTTTAAAACTATGAGACGGGGTTTATTTTAATAAAAAACATAAAATAAACTTGACTTTCAATTTACCTCTAATGATGTCACGTCGTCGGCTGTATAAGGATTCTTTGAGTGCCTAAAAAAACAATGGCAAACCTCAACAAAATCTGTCAATGTCAAGTCAACGGTTGCTGTTATACTTGTAACCTCCATACTTATCTACGTCGAGTTGTTTTTTTTACATGGCTAATGCATGTTTTACATATTCAGCCTACCTCATGACGTCATAACTATAAAAAGTTTGAAAACGTATTAAAAATAAACTACTGCATAGAAAGCCAAAATATTCAAATTAGTTTCATAAAATAAAGTTTACTATCAGTAAAAAATATAAAATAAATACAAAAAAAAAAACTTTACATACCGAGATTGTTATAATCGCTTATCTCAATATATCTAAAAAAAAAAAATAACAAATCATATAATAAATAATCGCCTCTGTGATCTCCCCGAAATATTGGCAGCTTCCTGTTTCAAGCATGACGGGATCGTGTTTTGTTGCCTATTGCGATTTCCTCCACATCACACCTAACAGCTGACATTTTGCCAGTTTAACGATATATGAAAGACAAGTGCCGTTCTTTATTGTGGTTGTTATCAAAAATAGATACGGTGTTCTGCAACGACTGCGAACAAATTTGACCTTTTGGGTTTAGCGATAAGGCTTGATACGGGTCGACACAGCCAAACGTGTAACATCATCATCCATAGCCATCTTGTCCCGATGTTGCGTATAAAGACTTGTGTCATTAATCTATACGTCGTATGTTTTTGTCTATCTGTACTAGAGAGATCGATAAATTCTTTACTGCTCACACTATACTAGCTAAAGGAATAGAAACTAAATAACTAGTGCAATTTAATAATAAATTCAATTTTTGATTTAATGTTTTCATTCATATATTGAATACTGTGAAATAATCTCCAGGGTTTTATTTGGTGAACATTGTTTTTACATATTATATATGTCAAAGTTTGGATGGATGGATGTTTGTTACTCTTTCACGCAAAAACTACTGAACAGATTTGGATGAAATTTGGTATGGAGGTAGCTGAGACCCTGGATTAACATATAGGCTATTTTTATCCCAAACATGTACCGGGTAACACTGCAGGGCGCAGCTAGTTAGTACATACATTTTATAATAGAAAATATGTCCTACCAAGTGCGAAAAAAAATCTATTTAGTTTTATTGCTGAACAACAACTTGATTAGATTTGTAGTCGAATACAGTCACCAATATCATCATCGGGATGATGATATTGCAGCGCGTAAGCGAAACAGCACGACAGTCAGCGCTACTGTTATATCATAAACCAAGTCTCGATACTATTCAATTTACAATATCCCCGGAAAAAAATTTCAATGACAATACACGAAAAATTCAATGGCCTCGTTTCCCCCCGTCCACAGCGAGGCCGGCGTCAGAAAGGGGCCGTAAACCACGCCAATTACAGTGTATGGCCATAAGCCCAAGGGAACTCGAGGGGGCGCTGGCCCGGTGAAGGGAATCGAAGAGCACGCGAGATTATGAAGACATACGATTCTACTTCAAGCCGCTGTGGTTATCGTATCTTTCAAGACGGGCTTAATGAAACGACGCTCGTTTGGCTTTATTTTATAGACTCGACGCGTAAAAAATGTACGCAATATTTCGAGCTGAAGCTAGAAACGGTTCCAACAAGGGCCAGGTTTGTATACAGGTATACGAAGGAGCAATAAAACAGGAAGTTTCTTTCATGGCAAGCTTGCTCTATCGCATCTTCGCTCACCTTTATGTTTTATTTTTTTTATTAATGTTACATCTCCCGTCTATTTCTTATGTCATCTATCGTGTTTTTCTTTTTTGGTTGCCTGGGAAAGATCGCTGTTAGCGATAAGGCCACCACTTGTGGCACTAGTTCATAAGGTTCTTTTGTTCTCTGTACTTTTTTCTGTTTATGATGTGCACAATAAAGAGTTATATATATATATAGGTCTTTTTTTTTTTTTACAAAAAAAAAAGACCTTTGCTAAGTTTGGAATTAAGAAACCATTTCTAAGAAATCGTTCAAAAACCCTGCCATCGGAAAGATACTGTGATTTTGTGATTTTGTGACTTGATCATTGTTGTAGGATCGATATCGCTTCAAACAATACTAACAAATCAGCCACAAGGAAAGATAGCATTAGTGTAGATTTTACAGTGATAGCGAAGGAGAGCAATCGCTATCGCCATCCGACTGTGCGGGCGAGTGGCACTGACAGTGTTGAAATGGGTCTGAACAATCGCCTTGCCGGTTGCGATATTGAGATAATTGGAGAATAATGGTTGAAGCTGTGATTTTTTTAATTTCCATTATCAAGTAGTTCTCTAGAACTAAGGACAAGAAATGTTACAGAATAAAGTACAGAATTCGATGACTCGGATTTAAATTGTCAACTTGAGGGTGGTGGCTAGCCAGCCGAGTACTAGAAAGTAACCCTACCACCATGCTACGGTTTCATACATACATTTTTGAAACTTAACCCTAATTTTTCCTCCCTTTATCTTCTCTCTTTTCTGTTACAAGCAATTTCAGTATATTTCACGTATGCACGAGTTTAACAAACGAAAATACCGCAATCCGTTCGTGAACTGTTCAACTCAACTCAAACAAAACTGACTAACGCGGCTTCATTATGCACTGTATGTCAGTCTGTCAGTTCTGCGAGCGCCGTCGGGTGCTCGAGCGTGTATGGAAGGGGATTCAGAGTTACAATGTTTATAGTTCTGGAATTAAACTACGAACCAGGAGAACATCAGGAATCTATTTTCTTAGGAACTGTGTTTTCAACCTAAACTATGTAGGTATGTATAATTATACCATGTAGGTATGTATAATTATACCATGTAGGTATGTATAATTATACCATGTAGGTATGTATAATTATACCATGTAGGTATGTATAATTATACTATGTAGGTATAATTGAATGATAGTAAGTGAAAGAATGAAATTTTACAACAGGTATTTTTTTTAATGTAAAAGTAATGAGACGAACGAGACGCTCTCCTGATGGTAAGAGATAACGCCTGTCCATGATCATTGCAGCGATACACAGAACTTTGAGTAACAAAACAAAGTCCAGGGCATCACTGCTTTGGCGCTCATTACTTTGAGACTCTCGATGGTTAGTCTCAACAGCCCAGTAATTTCGCTAGCTGCAGTACCCTTCAAATCGGAACACAGTAATGTTTACACACTACTGCTTAGCGGCAGAATATCTGGTAATACGGTGGTACCTACTTAAACGACCTCATGCTAAGGAGATCTACCACCTGAGGTAGGTAAAGTTATGTTTAGTGCATCTTTACTCTGACTGCGACTGCCCTATTAGCTCATTTGGTAGAATATCTGCTTCAAGAGCCGGAGGGCGTGGGTTCGATTTCCACTAGAACTGTAACGATAAAGTTGGTTATGTGTCTGGGTTTACTGTATGTATTTACAAAAAAAAAAGTAAAATAAGTATTCTATACGTTATTTAGTTCCCATAGTACAAGCTTTGCTAAGTTTGGGGCTAGATGACGCTGTAATGTCCTAGGATGTTTATTTTTAAACGGATTCAAAAAAGGCCTCCTTTTTCTTCGCAATTCGATTCTTTTTTGTTCGCGATTTTGATGATTCTTTTTTTGCTTGGTAAATCATACTTCAGAGGTCCCATATAAAATCTTTTTTAAAAATTAACAGAAATCTAAAAAAAAAAAAATACTTCGATGATATTTTTCTTTACTCCGAAACCTCGCTGTTTCATCGGAGCAGTGCGTTTAGTTGGCCCAAGGGTCATTGTAGCCGGTTTTTTAAATTGTGAATTTTGTACTATATGTTTATATAAATTAGTATTTTAGCGTTGCATAGTCAATTATCAAACTCTGGAACTTTTTGGAATTTCTACCTACATACATTATAAAGTCAGTTACTATACCGACAGTAAAAAGTATAATTTCTCTTATCCGTCGCAATAAACATTAAAGCGAATCTGAAACGAACAAATTGGGCCCCAAGAAATACATTACCCTGGCAATAACAGTAAACAGAACCTCTGTAAAGTAAGGACCCCTTGGAGGAAGGAAAAAACTGAAGCCGAGACGAGCAAGTGAATTATTCAGCTTTCATTAAAGCTCTAAAGCTAATTGCTTAGGATTTACTTAGTGATTTGTGAAATAAACAAAGATCAGTTTAAACGAAAAAAATATTTAGGCAGAAAAGTAAGAACCACTTCCATTTAAATCCTCATTTATTTAACTAGCAAAAAACGATTTAATTCAATGGCAATATTTTACTGCGCTGATAGATTTTCAGCTTAAAGGTGGTAGCTAGCGAGCCGAGTACTAGAAAGTACCCTACCATCACGGTATGGTTTCCTCACGATGTTTCTCTTTACGGGCAGCTCAAGCTCATTGTTTTGACTCATTTATAAAAGGTTACTAGCAGCGCATCGCGGTGTTACCCGCTACATGTTTTCGGTATAAAAAGTAGCCTATGTGTTAATCCAGGGTCTCAGCTACCTCCATACCAAATTTCGTCCAAATCCGTTCAGTAGTTTTTGCGTGAAAGAGTAACAAACATCTGTCCATCCATACAAACTTTCTCATTTATAATATTAGCGGGATAAAAACACCTACCTACCTAAACACTGGGTAACTCGACGACTTAATTATAAACCCAAGTTTTCTTTCCCATCGGAACCAATAATGGCAGGCGCGCTGGTGTTGACGTGTACCGTATCGAACAGTTTCCACGCAATTAGCTCCCGGGCCCGCCGGTTCATTAGAGACAGCACTCCGGGTTCCACTCCACAATAATAGGCGCTTGATCAACGCGCAGGACTGAATCAATGTATTAGTTTATTTGAATCTATTTTCTCTTTTATCTATTTGAAATTTATTTGAATTTTGTAGCCATGATAGCTCAGTGGTTAGCACGGTAGGTTCACATGCCGATGGGCGTGGGTTCAAACCCCAACAATGAGCTTGAGCTGTCGGTGAAGGAAAACATCGTGAGGAAACCATAACGTGGTGGTAGGGTACTTTCTAGTACTCGGCTGGGTAGCTACCACCCTCAAGTTGAAAATCTGCCGCCAAGCATCTAACGGTGTGTTCCGGCAGCCTCACTTGAGAGCCAGTTTCATTCCAGGCTAGGTGTGGCTTTACCATCTTCGACCACACCTTCACTTAACATCAGGTGAGCTGTGGTCAAACACCTTGCCGGACAACGATTAAAAAAAAAAAGAATCGCGTATACCGAATACTTTGCACATGTTGGATGTTGTGTATTGTGTTATCTCTACAAAGTCGCTTCCCGCCGTCTGTACGCTGAGATAGTTTAAATTACGCAACGGATTTTAATGCGGTTTCCATCTATAGACAGAGTGATTCAAGGGAAAAGTTTATATGTATAATACATGCATATTGCATATATGCATCACTTTAGTTTCTGAATTGCACCCGTGCGAAGCCGAGGCGGGGTCGCTAGTTATTGATATGCACATCTGAAAACTCAATTTATAAGTTTTAATACAAGCGTATACAGCCTGTAAAACTAAGTATTTTATTTCTAGGATTAAATGAACACTAGAAATGTACAAATGTAATAATTATAATGTAAATAAAGAAATTTTAAATTGAATTGATTTGACATGCACATGTCGGGTTTATGTACTATTGTACAAATAAATACAAATACAAATACAAATCATTTATTAATAACACCAAAGTTACAGGTCATTTTGCCATTCATATTTAAAAACTATTATCAAAATCATTACATATGTCAAAACAATGAACATGTCAATAAAGTAATATATTGTGCTGAAACATTACTGTGTTCCGGTTGGAAGGGTACTTGCAGCTAGCAAATTTACAGGGCTTTCGACTTACCATCGTAAGTGTCAAAGCAGCAATGCGCTGAACTTAGTTTTCTATGTTTAGATATCTATTTTAATGTATTTCCGCTTAAAAGTCAATAAACGACTTTTAAGCGGAAATATATTTATATACTTACTATATTATGTTTAATTTTTATTTTATTCTTATTTCTTATTAGTGTTACATCTCCCGTCTGTTTCTTAAGCTTTCTATCGTATTTTTCTTTTCCTGGTTGCCTGGAAGAGATCGCTGTTAGCGATAAGGCCGCCACTTGTGTCACTAGATAATAAGGTTTTTTGTTCTCTGTACTATTTACTGTATAATGATGTGCACAATAAAGAGTTATATCTATCTATCTATCTATCTATACCTCTTGAATACTCGAAATGAACTTCCGCAATGTAACGCCTGCATCAATCAATACATTGCTAAAATCATAACCCTTTTGTACGTAATCCAATTAAAGGTGCAATTTTACTGCTAGTCTTGTATTTCCGTTGGGGAGTTTTCAAAAATGTCAAGATTAAAAACACTTAGATGGAAAAGCCGCCAGAATGGGTATGAATTTTCTTTGGTGATGCTATGAATAGAAGCGAGTTGTCATTAAAATTTCAACAAGGTGCCGGGGTACGTGACAAAAGTACGGAACCCGACCGGCCGCTTTAAACTTAACTGCACAAACTGAAATAATTCTTTAACAGTACAAAGAACTCTGTTCCGTGGAGCCTTCGTTAGTTCATACTATACAGCAACTATGCAGTAGGCTCGTTTTGACGATTACCAGAAACTATTGACATAATATCTATACTATTATAAAGAGGAAAGATTTGATTAAGGCGTTACTTTGCGGGAGTTCATTTTGAATATTCAAGGTATATATTTAGTTTATTTCCGCTTAACAGTTGTTCCAGTTACAACAGTGATGAGGACTTAAATTAAAAAAAAAAAAAACTAATTTGATAACAATTTATTAATTAAAAACCTAATCTTACTTAATATCTAGAACTAATTTGACATAAACCTTAAAATACAATTTGACAAAAATCTAATTAAAATAACCACAAGTCTTAAAATCCTCCTCTTTCTGCAGTAACCACTTGCCCGACACGTGTTTCGCCTCTACACGAGGCATCCTCAGGACGTGTTGACTCTTCGAGGGCTTGGTCGAGACTGAGATTAAATTAAAATAATTAATTGAGTTAAATTTAAGTTCTCATCACTGTTGTAACTGGAACGACTGTTAAGCGGAAATCAACTAAATATATACCTAGAATATTTAAAGATTTGATTGTTTGCTTGTATTGAAGAGGCTTCGAAATTACTGGACCGATTTCAAAAATGCTTTACCATCTTCGACCACACCGTCACTTAATATCAGGTGAGCTGTGGTACCTAACTTGTCAAACATAAAAAAAAAAGATTTTTTATTACTGTTCACAGGCTAGAGACAACTCACAAAAAAAAGAAAAAAAAACCAACCAGCAATATAAACTCCAAATAATGCAACTTTACTATGCCTTGACTCTCTGAAAATATTCAAAGACTGACTAATCGAAAGTGTTTAAGATTTACTTCTGTAAAGTGAAACCTGATTCAATCGCTTATTTATAAATAGTAACATTTCGATACGTTTACGACGTGTCCTCACTAACCTGTGAAATCTACCGTGACTGGTCGAAACGGCACTCCCTAACGAACCCATGATGAATAATGTAATATGCTCCAGGTACAACATTGTGGACTCCGCCAACCGAGAGAGATTCCATGGTTTACGTATCACTTGCAAGATTGATGCTAATGTTGTAACAGAACAATTTGTTATTTTAATGGATTGCTTGTCTTGCGAATTTAGATTCCTGCCCAAGTTTGTTAACAAAGTCTAATACAACGGTGTAAAAAACAGTGAAAAAAAACCGCTCAAGTGCGAGTCGGACTCACGAAGGGTTTCGTACCATGAAAACCATAAAAACAAAAACTGCAAAAAAATCATGTTTGTTGTATGGGAGCCCCCCTTAAATATTTATTTTATTTTTATATCACCGTTCTTGAGATACAGACGGACGGACGGACAGCGAAGTCTCAGTAATAGGGTCCTGTTTTTACCCTTTGGGTAAGGAACCCTAATTAGAAAGGTAGCCTCACATTCTACGCGTCGTTAGTTCAATACCAATATTGGCAGCATTGTCAAAATTAGTTCATTTCATACGCAGAAAAATCCACAACTTTTATGACAGTTCTAAAACTGTGACACAATTTTAGACTCGAATCAAAATCGGACTAGAAGTTTTGGAGAAAAATGGCAACATGGATTCGCTCAAACAAACATCCTCTCACCCCAAACGCATATACCGTCTCCGTTCCGTCTTGGGTAAAAGTAATAATCAATACAATATGGCCAATGTCATTATAATAATTATAAATAAATGGTCAATTCCTGGTCAGTTGGAAATACCATCTAAAAGCGACACGGGTTAGAGTCAACTGTATATACATTCAATGCTAGATGCAAGACACTGTTTATATAGACAGACACACATTTGGACACAATGTTACACCTATATATAATTCACACCTAATAACACCAGACAGCCAAGCTCAGGCGGGTGTGTCCTCGAAGACGACTAGGAGCCAAGTGACTGCAAGCGGTCGGACGGTCGGAGAAGCGTGTTTTGTCTTGACTATCCTGTTGAATTGAGCTGCACATCAAATGCAGCTCGATACTAACTATCTATTGTTAGCGAGATATCCGATACCCGGTGCTAAGCTGTTAGCAAGGGCTAACCCGACACTTGGAAACACATAATAGTTTGCAAGCGTTTCTGTAACCTGTTTTCCGTTCCTGGATCACTTTGGTTTTCTGTTTTTTTTTTTTCTATTTTATTATGACGTCGTGAAAGTTTGCCGCCGAGCATCTAACGGTGTGTTCCGGCAGCCTCACTTGAGAGCCAGTTCCATTCCAGGCTAGGTGGTCCATCTACGACCTTAACATCAGGTGAGTTGTGGTCAAACACCTAACCGGTAAATCATAGAAAAAGTTACCTGTGTATAATTTTGGGCTGAAAATCTCTCTGTGAACTTTTAATGAATACTATTAAAAGTGAGGTGTGAAGACCTATGACGTCAAATGTCATGTAGGAACCGATTGGTCGCAAATTGATTAGCAGCGAAACCCCACAGCTAATGATTGGTTCTTCGGCGATAGGTAATACGTAATAGTATCTATTCAAACTCGTTAGAAATGATACATATTACATTCAGACAATAAACATAACTTATCTTTAAATTATTACTGATATATGATATTATGCTAACAGTGTTTCAACTGTTCACAATTCTTCTCATATGTTCATTTTTTTTTTTTAGACTAGCAGCTCGTCCCGGCTTCGCACGGGAAAACAATACTCGATTATTAACAATATAAATATAGCCTATGTCACTCAGTGATAATGTAGCATTCTAATGACGAAAGAATTATTCAGATCGGTCCAGTAGTTTCGGAGCCAATTCAATGAAAAAAAAAACAAACGATTTGAATCTACTTTTATTATTCGAACGGCTAAAGCGTGGCTTACGTTACCCGAGTGGGTGTTCCCTGATAGATACAATCTAGGTGTCTACAAGTCGAGAGAGAAACGGCATCTTCTAGGCGAGCGTCGTAGATCACATCTACGCTTAACATCAGGTGAGATGGCGATCAAACGTAAGCATATAATTAATTATATACTATACAAATACAAATACAAATAAATTTAATGGTTCATCAAAATTGTAAAGGTATGTCTAGTAACCCTGCCTGCAGCTGTAGCCTTCGCTGTGTTGCTGCAGACAGTGTCTTCCCACTAAGGTTTAACAAATAAAAAACATTGAACACATTAATTTAAAAAACATAAATACATAACACATTAACTTAAAAAACATAAGTAATTTAGATATTTATGCGTGTGCGTATGTGTATACGTATATGTGTGTGTAGTGAGACTATATATATATATATATATATATATTATACACTGTATACTGTATTTGTATTTTGAGTGTATACATATTTATATATGTAAATATTTTGTTTCATTTAAATACATTTATATGCTTATTTTTATATACATACTTACTATAATTATGTTTTAATTTTATTTATTTTTCTTATTAGTGTTACATCTCCCGTCTGTTTAATATGTTTTCTATCGTGTTTTTCTTTTCTTGTTTGCCTGGAAGAGATCGCTGTTAGCGATAAGGCCGCCACTTGTGGCACTAGTTCATAAGGTTCTTTTGTTCTCTGTACTCTTTTCTATTTATGGTGTGCACAATAAAGAGTTAAATATCTATCTATCTAATTAAAAAAAAAAAGAATAAAATCTCTCCTCGTTATAATAGTGTAGATAAGGCATCCGAATCTTTGTTAGAGACCAAATGTCATGTACATTTGGATCTGGAAAGAAAGATATTATAAAAGGCGTGTTATACTTTCAGCAGTCATCGAAATAAGCTATTCCAATAGCAGAGTTAGGATAGCTAACAACTACCTAAATTCAATTTCCAGAGACAAGTTTTTGTGCGTGAGTTAGACAAAACTGTTTTCCGCTTGCTTTGCCATACGCTCGCAAAATATACGTGAAAAAAGTGGTAAAGTAAGCTCTATACCATTGTTATAGGTGCTGTTATGTCTTGAAGGTAGTAGCCAATTACAAGGGGGCCACCCTTTTGGTATTTGTACAAAGAGTTGGGTCGACGCTCGAGATGGGTGAGCGTTTATTAGACGCGTGCCACAGAGTAGAATATCTACAGAATATTTGTTACAAAAAAATATCGACTACATTCCACTAAGCCCTAACTAGGTTACATTGTTTTATTAAAGTGTTCGCGTGCCTACCTTCCTGAAGGTAGGTAGTTTACTGGGACTATTCTGGTGACCGTTAACACTACTGAAAAGTCACAGTAAAGCAAAATACGCTAATTTCGCTAACTTGGGCAACTTATTTTATTTGTTATTTTAATAAAAACATCAACGTTTTGTACTGATTTGGTAGAAATTTCTGTGATCATTCGAAAAGTATATCCTTTCAAATAAAAAAATCCAACTCTGTTTATAAATGACCGAGTTGTGTAGTAACCAACATTAAAAAACTAATTGAGAACCTTCTAGATCATTCTTGATTTTTTTTTTTAGTGTTGAACAGGCCATGTGTTTTGACCACTGCTCACCTGATGTTAAGTGAAGGCGTGGTCGAAGATGGTAAAGCACACCTAGCCGGGAATGGAGCTGGCTCTCAAGTGAGGCTGCCGGAACACACCGTTAGATGCTTGGCGGCTGATTTTCAACTTGAGGGTGGTAGCTAGCCAGCCGAGTACTAGAAAGTACCCTGCCACCATGCTATGGTTTCCTCACGATGTTTTCCTTCACCGGCAGCTCAAGCTCATTGTTGGGGTTTGAACCCACGCCCTTCGGCATGCGAACCTACCGCGCTAACCACTGAGCTTTCATCGATACACCTAGATTTAAAAATTGCTCGAAGAAACTGGTCGTTCAACAACTAAAAACACCACTAATAACTTCATAAAAAAAAAATTGCGTAGACTACTGTATGCCGAAATTAATTATCTTCGTTTTATATATTAATTATCTTATACATATAGGTACTTATACGTATGTATGCGCAAAACCAGTGAACCCAGCGTGTACGAGTTTGTTCTCTGCAAGTTGTTTCCTCGGAGTGTGATGGTGTGATTGTGTTAGTTGATGTTTGAGTATAATTGCTCGCTTTGTAATTTGACGAGATATTAACACGGTAGCAGATGTTGAAAATATTTCACAATTGGTTTATGAATACAACTTTTGTGAGAATAAATTAGGATAATATTGGTTCCTTTTAACAAATAGATAAAATTAGCTGCGCCCCGAGATGTTACCCGCTACATGTTTTCGGGATAAAAAGTAGCCTATGTTTTAATCCAGGGTCTCAGCTACCTCCTTACGAAATTTCATCCAAATCCGTTCAGTAGTTTTTGCGTGAAAGAATAACACACATCTAGCGCAACACCCCGCAATCTTAAAGTAGCCAATGTGTTAAACCCCAAATTTACACATACGAGTAAGTATTATAAAGTAGTCTATATTAGTATCCTCTCAATTAAAAAAAAAAAAATCGTTTTCAAATCGTTCCAGCAGTCTTCGAGTAACATACATTAAAAAAGTGAGGAATTAAGAACCTGTAGTTTTTTTGCAGTCTCCTGAAAACCTCTAAAACATTATCAAAATTAACACACGGCTAACGTAAGCTATATTTATTACCTAAAGTGAAGTATATTCGATATTTATCAATAGCTATTGTAACAATAAAAAGCACGCTTTATAATATTCGAAAGGCAGGTATCTTAAATGCACTTCGGCTGACGATGTCAAGTCCCCATTTTGCTGTAACGCGATCCTGAGGGAAGTGCACTCCAAACGAGTGCTCGAAGGCTTCAACTAGCGTATCGCCTCCTGCTTACACTTTGTATCTTCTACCTTGATTATGTAGGTATTACCTTACAAGGAGATAGTGCCTTTGATTTAATGAGATAACTGAATACGCGGCACTTGGTTTGTTTTATTCAAGCAATTGTGATTTACCGCAAATAAAGACTAAAATAAATGTCAGTAGCTGGGATTTCACTGTAAAATTATGCTCCATTTGTCCATAAATGGAAAAAAAAAATTGCCTGGAAATCGAACCACCTTAAAGCAAATATACTACCAATGAGCTAACAGGGCTGTCAAAATAAACAGTGCATCCAGCAAGATAGTGCGCAAAAACACGCACCGCTGCTGGTTCATAAAAGTAATCAACCATTTCATGAATATTCCCATTCCATTCTACAGCTCGAGTATCAACAGGCCGCGCCCTCTCTACCCCGCAATAAAAGGAATACCTTATCCGCCTGGCTTATCCTAATTGCAGCAACTTTTCCACCCCACTAATAGCTAACTATCTAACTACCACCATCGAGTATTCTGTGAACATATTCCCTAACAACAAGCTGCAGCGTGACCGAAATAGCTGTATTAGGCTGTATTGTATAATGTATTTATAGCTGAGTTGTATTGACTCAGGAAACCTCGTTTTACTTTATAATCAAACATTATTTTTTTTGGTTTACGGGCTAGATGTTTGATCACAGATCACCTGATGTTAAGTGAAGGTGTGGTCGAAGATAGTAAAGCACACCTAGCCAGGAATGTGATGAGTGCTTGGCGGCAGATTTTCGACTTGAGGGTGGTAGCTAGCCAGCCGAGTACTAGTAAGTACTCTACCACCATGCTATGGTTTCTTCACGATGTTTTTCCTTCACCGGCAGCTCAAGCTCATTGTTGGGGTTTGAACCCACGCCCTTCGGCATGCGAACCTACCGCGCTAATCACTGAGCTATCAACGCTACAAACAAATGATCTGATACTGCTGTGGTACTTAAGACCTTAGACCTACTTAGACGACCTCCTGCTAAGAAGATCTGACATCCAAGTAGGTACTTGAAATTACTAAATTACTAAAGTATATGAAGTTCCCGTTCCCGTGGGAATACAGGGATAAAAAGTAGCCTATGTCACCCGGAGATAGTGTAGCTTCCCAACGGTGAAAGAATTTTTGAAATCGGTTCAGTAGTTTCGGAGCCTATTCAATACAAACAAACAAAAAATAAAATCTTTCCTCTTTATATTAACATAGATAGATGTCGATAGGGTACTTATCAGCCGCTTCTCGTAGTTGGTTGTGAAGAGTGTGTGACATGAAACAGTGTGAATTCCACTCTACTTCTCCAATTATTTTTGTGCGTTGATCCGTTTTTTCGTCTCGACATGAAAGAAGAAAACCATACCACCAAAGTCACTTATCCATCTATCATTTTAGTATAATAAATGAGAGTGTTTGTCTGACAACGCTATTTTGTAAGCATGTAAAGAAAGATTTATTTCTTTTTACGTCAAAATAATGGACCGATTAATATACATTTTCGATCTTAACCCACAATTGTAATTACTCCCAGATAAGGTTACTCGTTAGTCATCATCAGCCAATCGGACATAGGCCTCTCTCTGGAAGCAGATACACTACGAAATGAGCTAACAGGGCAGTCAAAATTTGTTATTAAGATAAATTATAGTCCAACAAAAAATAGCTTATAAGTTAAAATATGTAAAATATTCTAAAGCCCATTAAAACGATAAAATCCAATTTAAATTCTATTATGAAAGCAGCTGAAGTAACCCAAACTATTTCGACAACGGCAACCTTCCTAGAAATGGTAAAGCGACTTAATTAAAGAAACCTCGGTTTTGTAAAACGCTATGAATGAACGGCAGCACGAAGAGACAGAGTAGAAAAATAGCAGAAATTCACTACTTTGGCTTTTCCGTCACCATTTTATAATCCGCTTGACCGTCGAAACATACGGCTTGTTCCGTATACAAATTGACTTCGGGTCTGTGAAGGTATTCATCTGTGCTCTTGGATTACCTAAAAGGATTTTATCTATATCTATATGCTGCTATATAAAATTTTGTTTCGACATGTAATCAGTGTTTTAAACTCATGTAATGACAATTTGAAATTGACTTGTAACATTGGTGTTATCAATAAAATATTTGTATTTGTAAAATCAAAAACGAGTCGTGTCGGTAGATTAAATATAAAAAAGAAAAAAATAATATACATGTACTTATGTTACCGAGACAAATAAATGTTTTTAGATCTTTTGTTGGTTTGTCTGTGCTATCTGTCGGTTTGTCGTTTGCTGTGACACGCGCTTCGGTCGACTGAGCTGAAACATAATTTCCCCCTTACCTTGCGGACGGAGTCGCAGGCACAACCAGTTTTTAATAAAATCCTTCTAGGTAATCTGTATATAACGGTATTCTGCTGCCAAGACTAACCATCGAAGGTCAAAAAGATGGAAAAAAAATAATGAGCAACAAAGCAGCGATTTGTTTTGCTACACAAAGTCCAGTGTATCGCTACAATGGTCATGGGCATGCGTTATCTCTTACCATCAGGAGAGCGTCTCGTCAGTTCCATTACTTAAAATTAAAAAAAGGGTACGAAAACTAATCGAACGTAGGAGGTGCAACTCCTTTTTTTCAAATTGTAATCAGAAACTGTATTTCTGTACTCATAACTGCTCTATGATGGAATGCTTCGAGGTTTTAGCGAAGAGCGCACAATTCATACAATAACATTTACGTTTAAGTAACTTGCATACATAGGGACGGACAGACAGCGACAGCGACTTTGTTTATACTATGTAGTAATATAAAAAAAGTCTTCTCTCGAAATATCCCTCTACGAATGTACACAAGTATAATGTATATTACATTATAGGTACTTGTGTGTACGTGTCTGCAAATAATTAGTATAATGTATATTAATTACATTATACTTGTGTACCTCTATATTTAAGTTAAATTTAAAAAGAACGCAAAAAAGAAAACTAGTACGCGACACTATCGTTGTTTTGAAGTTAACCCGACTGCCCATATTAACGAACATGCATCGTTCAAAGAAGAGAAGACAGGCATTTTCCACATCATTAGCGGTTTGCGATTCTACAAATAAACCATTCAAGGGAAAAATGAGCCGACGGAAAGCCGAGACGTGGGAAGAGAAGCAGTACACAAACTTTTACGAAAGCCTTAGAACATTTCTCTCGAAACTAAAAACATATAAAACTCCTGCTTTGGCTTCAAGTTAGTTCGAATTTTGATGAATATTTCTTAGAAAAGTCACGAGTTTGTAATAAGAATGTAACATGGTTTTTATCAAAAAAAGCATATTAGTAATCTATCAGTTATCTAGTTCACATAGTAGGTACAACCTTTGCTTAATTTGAGGCTAAATGGCACTGTGTGCAATGTCTTAAGAAATTAAAAAAAAGTGTCTATTGCAATTACTGGATAGCTTTAAGTAAGGCTTGCGATATAGTCATAACTTGTCGTAAAAAAATTATTTATCTGCAAATTTTAACAACCAAAATCAGCAGTTTTAAGTTAAACATTGAAGTTGTCTAGAGTTGTTTAGATGACTCACAGTAGTTATAATTCATAAGAAAAAATGATAAAATTATAAATATCCCCAATACCACTAGCAGAATACCAATTTTCGAGTCGATCAGACCTGTGGAAGATGCTAACCGACGCTGGTACTATATAGTATGACCAGCACTATCATAATATAAGAATAACTTTACTACCCATACAAAATATACAATGCTGGTTTAGTAATAATGCAGGTCATACTATATGGTACCAATTTTGTTTGATGTTTAATTAAGTGCTGCAAAATTTGATAATTTCTTCTTTTTTTTTCACATTATCGTGAATCGTTGCAAGGAACGCTTCTATATTAAGTCACAGTTCAAAGCAGGTGGTCGAAAAGTGTTACGCTATGCTACGAGTGCTACGCTCTCCAATGCTACGAGATTAACGCTTAGCTACGAACAACGTTTGTAGACATCTATCACAACATAGCCTAGAATGATAAAGCAAAACAAGTCATACACTGGAAAACTATAATCCGCCTACTTTCTAATATTTTTTTTTATTGCAACTTACGCCACGTCCAACTTTTCTTATATTTTCAATTAAATTCGTAAAAGGCATAATACAAGTCATGTTTATCTATTAGAAATAATTAAGTGCGAATTCTGACATTTTTAAATGTAAAAGTAATGAGATGCACGAGACGCTCTCCTGATGATCACTTGATGGTGGTCAAACGCAAGCTTATCTATTATTTAAAAAAAAAAACTTCGATGCAGTTTTGGAAGAAACACGAAAAGTCATGTTTTACCACATTACAGCACTATTTTATACATTAACACTCGAAAAAAACACGAGTTATAGAAAAAATGCAATGAGGCGACTCTTTCCGCATTCCCGCCAAAACACCTTTATGGACACATCTATTTTAACATAATATAAGAGACAAGAATACTAAGACAACTTTGAGTGACCCAAGCCGTCGTAGATATTTTATTGAGATCTGGCGATGCGAAGCATTTTTGATGAGAAATTTCATGAAAATCGATTCAGTAGCTAAACTTAAATATTTAAAACCTAGTCGTGTTTGATCTCAGGGGCATTATACTTTTTTTCTATGGTTAACAGGCTAGGTGTTTGACCACAGCTCACCTGATGTTAAGTGACGGTGTGGTCAAAGATGGTAAAGCACACCTAGTCTGGAATGGAACTGGCTCTCAAGTGAGGCTGCCGAAACACCGTCAGGTGCTTGACGGCAGATTTTCACCATGCTATGGTTTCCTTCACCGGCAGCTTAAGCTCTTTGTGGGGTTTGAACCCACGCCCTTCGGCATACGAACCTACCGCGCCAACCACTGGGCTATCATCGTTACACTGATCAAGACAACTGACCCAAGTTATCGTCCAAAGTATTCCTTCTGTACAGTATTCCGCTGTAACAGAGATCCGAGCAAAGCATTTTAAATTGAAATTAAACTTCGCTGCTTTTCCAGCTCACTGGGACGTGAAGGTAAGGAGCACGACTTATTTAGAATACGACGAGTTGGAGTCAATATGTTGATAACTCGTGCGATGAGTTTGATATACGATTTAGGAGTAACATAAATAAATTACGACAATTTTGACATCCATCCATCAGAAATCATGAGTGTGCTCGTAATCCCACTGATATTATAAATGTGAAATTTTGTCCGGATGGATGTTTGTTAATCTTTCACGCAAAAACTACTGAACGGATTGGGATGAAATTTGGTATGGAGGTAGCTGAGACCCTGGATTGGAACATAGGCTACTTTTTATCCCGAAAACATGTAGCGGGTACATAATAATACAGCATAGAGCAAATATTTGTCACATAAAAATTTGTCCCGGGCGGGAATCGAATCCACGCCGTACATAGGAAGTAAGACTGTAATAAATGTTCTGATTATTGACGCTACCAGTCGGAGAAAGTTTTATCGCGTAAAAATAATAAAATAAGATGGTTCGCAATAAGACGTGGTAAAGGAAACTTACGGCGATGGGCGGCACGGAATGTGCCGTAACATTCATGGTTGTACGGCACAAAACTACGTAAACACGCATTGAATATACAATTGGAACTTCAAAGTGAGTCTCGTAAACAATATCACGGAAATATTGACAGCCCTGTTGGTTCATTGGTAGTATGTCTGCTTCGAGAGCTGAGGGGCGTGGGTTCGATTCCCACTCAGGACTAACATTTGTGTGACTAACATCGATGTTTGTTCTGTGTCTGGGTGTACTGTATGTATTATAAGTATGTATTTACAAAAAAAAAGTATTTAAGTATTCTATCAGTTATCTGACTTCCATAGCACAAGCTCTGCTTAGTTTGGGGTCAGATGGCGCTGTGTGTAACGTCCTGTGATATTTATTTATTTTATTTTTTATTTTATTTTGCACAGAACAAGCATGCTCGGTGGTAGATCGCACCACTAGCAGCTCGCCCACGTAGGGAGCACCGCAGTTTCTTCCACCGCGTGCTTCAGAACCAAGTTAAGATCTTGGCTGCTGGAGAGCTTGTTTTATGACATTGGCGAGTATATCAAACTTAAAGATTATTAAATTACTAGTAAGAAACATTTATTGAGATAAAAACTACTATTGCAAAAATTATACTACATATTTACAAAATGTATACAAAAAACTTAGTCAAAAAATCCGTCAGAGGGATATGTGGCCAGAATGCCGGCTGCATTGCCACGCTGGATGGCAATGCTTAGCTTTTGACCAAAGTAGTAAGTAATTATGATTTTTTTCATGTCATTTTATTATATTGACAATATTTTTATTACTGTTTTGAATCCTGAATTTTGACATTTATTATAATTATTATTATATATATTAAGGACTAATCTGAAAAGTTGACCTATTTTATATTGACAGTATTTTTTACATTATGAAGCCGTAAATTACTTATCATTTATTACATATGAACCTTAAATACCTATTGTATATATTAACTTATCTTAATATATAAAGCATGACATGTTTGTATATTGACATACCTTATTTCGACATTTTTTTTTAATTCATTGACATGTATGTATGTATTATAAGTATGCACACAAAAAAAAAAAGTATGTATGTATTATATCAGTTATCTGACTTATCACACAAGCTCTGCTTAGTTTGGTGTCAGATGGCGCTGTGTGTAATATCCTACGATATTTATTTATGTAACCAGTCTTTTAAAACTCATATAATGACATATATAAATTTGAAATTTTAAATTGACTTGTAAAATCCATTTAGTAGTTTTTGCGTGAAAGATTAACAAACGTCGATCCCTTTATAATCCATCACATTTATAATATTTGTGGGATGTGGTGGTAAGTTACTTTCTTGTACTCGGCTGACTAGCGTGAGGAAACCTACATGTCCGAGAGACTTTTTTTAGAAGTTCGCAATCCTGTATGAAGCATACGGAGTTTATGAATAAAAAGGGTTGATTCAAAAACATTGTATAGAACAGCAATTAGGGGTTTTCACAAAAAACGAACTGAAACTGTTCCACGACATTGTTTGTGTACCGAACTTTAAATTAAAAGTGTTCGGACTTCACTGAAGAGTTTGTGACTCCTAATTTAGCGAAGTTTTGAATCTGTTGTCGTATTTACAAGTTGACCTTAATTTCTCAGCTCAGCGGAACCATTCTGCGACTGTCTGTAAACGAAGAGTGAATACTTAATACGGCCAGGGCGAGCATTTCCAAGTTCACGTGACAAGCATACTGCCTTCTCAACTTACGGCCATCGGCACTATGAAATTTAAAAAGTTTGTACCTTTCATTCCTGAGACGATTGTTAATAAGTATAAATTTGAAATTTAAATTAAGTAACAGAATATTAAATTTTGATTCGATCAGATCTGTGCAGGATGTTCACATCCATTCATTGACTAGAAAAGCGTTGATAAATCTGAAAGTATTTCCTTGTTTCATAGCCAAGTACCTGGGCGACCGAGTTTTACTCGGTGTATGCAATATTGAAAACGCGTTTTTCCAGACATGAGACTTAGCTAGATCGATACCAAAAACGCTCTTACAGCAAATATCATCTAAATCGTTGGAGCCGTTTTTGAAACTATTAAAAAAAACATAAAAACATAAAAATCTTGCTCATATAATTTCATAAGATAACACGTTCAATTAAGTCACCTTTCAAACAAAAACTAGATCGAAATCGGTCCAGCCGGAACCAAAGACACACAAGTTAAACTTATAAATTTCCTCCGTTTGCCACGGCGGACAAAAATACTTTAACTTATTCATTTTACATACGTTACATTGTATTAAATTTTTTTTTTTTATGCTTGACAGGCCAGTTGTTTGACCACAGCTCACCTGATGTTAAGTGAAGGCGTGGTCGAAGATGGTAAAGCACACCTAGCCTGGAATGAAACTGGCTCTCAAGTGAGGCTGCCGGAACACACCGTTAGATGTTTGGCGGCAGATTTTCAACTTGAGGGTGGTAGCTAGCCAGCCGAGTACTAGAAAGTACCCTACTACCATGCTGTGGTTTCCTCACGATGTTTTCCGTCACCGGCAGCTCGAGCTCATTGTTGGGGTTTGAACCCACGCCCTTCGGCATGCGAACCCACCGCGCTAACCACTGAGCTGCCATCGCTACATCCAAGAATTGATGTGGTATAGGATAGAGCAAGCTTGAACAGAAGGAACCTGTAAAACCTATTTAGTCTGGATTAAAGAATCGAATGAACATGAATACCATAGGTGTCGATGGTCATACACGTAAATCACAAGATATATATAAAAATATCTCTAAACTCTTGAACACACCTGACATTTACACAAGGATCTCGCGATATCGATCAAGTGCCAAGACAAAACCCACCCTTTTAACCACCCTCCACAAAAAGTCTCGCACTAAGCCGGTCGAGCTCCCTCGTGCCTATTCAAACGACAAAAACCCGCGCACAAGCTAAACGGAGATGGCAAGAACAGGTGCTCGCGACTGAGAACAACTCCAAGGTCACGGAGCTATCGTACACAGAGTAGGAAATGTAGAAAAACATCCCTTACAGCTTACAGCAAACAGAGTATTTGACTATAATAAGCTAAGTAACATTTACGTGGGTCTCCGGGCGAGTGCGGCTTTCTGTCAAGATTTACTTGTAAGCTGACTTGAACTATATTTTAGACAGCTGTCGAGAAAAATGTTCATATTAATGATAATTTAACTTTACTGTTAAATTAAACACATACAGCCTGTTGGTTCATTGGTAGTATATCTGTTCCAAGAGAGAGATGAAACATTTTGTGGTATAAATGAAATGTTTGTTCTGTGTCTGGGTGTTCTGTATTTATTATAAGTATGTATTTACAAAAAAAAAAAGTATTTAAATATTCTATTAGCTATCTGACTTCCATAGTACAAGCTTTGCTTAGTTTGAGGTCAGATAGTGTTGTGTGAAATGTCCTACGATACTTATTTATTTCATTTCATTAATATTTGTTTTGTATGAATTTTATTTTCAGGAGCATGTCTTCATAAATCGTTCGGTACATCGTGTGTGACTATCTCGGGCAGATATAAGATTCCGCATGAGAGACAGGTCAAGGGCTAGACCTTGACGCGAGTACCCTAGGGCATACAGACAGCCAGACCGCAGTTTACTTAGGTCGGATGAAAGCAAACGAGGGCACGCTTTTAGCACTAACATTCCTGCCTGAAGGTTGTGAGAGTTCTGTAACACGACTTTTATAAAGAAGAGGGTAACATGACATGCTAACGGGTTCACTTACTACTACTTAGGTTGTCTGGGAGAAATCGTTCTAGGCGATAAGACCGCCCTTATACATCAAATATCTATTATATTGCTTTGTTATGTTATATCTCTTCTTTTTTTTATTTTTATATTTCATATTTGTATGTTGTTGTGATTTGTTTTGGTGTATAATAAAGTTATATAATATTCTACATTTGTTTCTATTAGCCCAGATTCCTGAAAGAATCATTTAGCGGGTAACACCGCGGGGCGCAGCTCCTATAACCATTATCCTATAACCAGTATCCTATAACCATTGATTTGTGTGGCTATAATAACATTGTTTGTAGCGGTGATAGCTCAGTGGTTAGCGCGGTCGGTTCGCATGCCGAAGGGCGAGGGTTCAAACCTTAACAATGAGCTTGAGCTGCCGGTGAAGGAAGACATAGTGAGGAAACCACAGCATGGTGGTAGAGTACGTTCTAATACTCGACTGGCTAGCTACCACACGAGAGTTGAAAATCTGCCGCCAAGCATCTAACAATGTGTAACTGCAGCAGCAGCCTTATTTAAGAGCCAGTTCTATTTCAGGCTAGGTGTGCTTTACCATCTTCGACCACACCTTCACTTAACATCAGGTGCGCTGTAGTCAAACACCTAGCCTGTCAACAGTAAAAAAAGAACAGATTCTTATAAGAACAGTATAGAATGTATGTAAACCGGGACAGCACCTCTATCGGGCATAAATGGAAACTGCTTTTTGGCATATTTTTTAAGAGGAGTCAAAACGAGAGTAAACTTCAACGGCTACTAATTTGGATTGAAATGGTTCGGAATGAAATTTTTTTAGTGTTAAAAAGATATGTTGAGCATACCTAGCAAGATACCTTGAGCATTCATGGTCACCATCGAAGGCTCTTTTATGCAGCTGTGTCGTGTCGGGTCGCTCTCTTCCCTCAGATTTGGTTGAACCATGCCTCAAGCAACCACGCCCACAATCTTCAATTCGAAACTCTTACACAATATATCCATAATTATGTCTCTCTTTCCTTTCTCTTTCTCCTGTTTCCTGTGACAGCTAAAGCCATATTGAAGAGGAACAATGAAATTGGGTTGGTCACACAGACGGCATGCAAACTTGTCAAATTTGGCTCAACGCGACAGATAGGTAATCCCAAATTAGATCACAGCCAGTGTTGCCAATACTCCAGCCAAATCAACCGACACCGACTGATTTGGCTGGAGATACCCACAAATATTACAGAGCGTTCTGTGACCCGAATGGCGGATAATTCGGTCGTATTTGATGACCGACCTATCAGCTATAATACGCTTAGTGGTGGGGCTGCCTTCCAAATATATACTCTCAACATAGATTCTTCTGACAGGTATTATATTTGGTAGACTTATAACTGTGTACAATAACTGTGTTTTTATTGTAACTGGGCAGATTTTTATAAATTTGTACCTAAATAAAAAAAAATATTTTTTTATTTTTTTGTAAAATATAAACTTGTGGGTTTTACAAATCTTCTAGGAAGTCAAATTTTTTTTTTTAATTTGAATGGGTTTCACGAGTTCTTAGAATAAAGTTTCACTTTGTTAGCTCATCTAGCTCGTATCGAAAAAAAAACATGGAAAACAAACAGACACAGGAATTTATATTTATGGTAAGGTATAATACCCTACATTCGCAAATATTTTTTGTAATAGTAGTGAGACGAACTAGACGCTCTACTGATGGTAAGGATGGTAAGAGATAACGCCTGTCCGTGACCTTTACAGCGATACACAAAACTTTTTGCTAGCTACAACTAGCTACCCTTCAAACCTTACAACTAGCTACCCTTCAAACCGGAACACAGTAATGTTTACACACTACTGCTTGGCGGCAGAATAACTGGTACTGCAATGTAGGCTGAATGGTAGCCTTGTGGCAGTGTAAATACACCACCCGAAAGCCGACCACTCGACCGTTGTTGTTAAAGCAATATAGAACAAACAACCAGGACCTACAATTTAACGTGTCATCCGCTCGCGGTGGTGCTCAAAAATAAATGCCACTCACGGTCACCCATCCGAACAATAACCAGATCATCCTTTGATTAATAACGGTGATATTTTGGGGACACCTTGTTAAGCCGAGTCAACGCGCAAAGTATTACAGCATCCTCGACACAGAATATTAATGAAGAACTAGGAGTGTAAAGAATTGATTATTTACACCCCGCGGTTTCACCCGCTGTCCTTCGAGTCGTAGTCGTATATATATATTTTTTTTTATGGTTGACAGGCTAGTTGTTTGACCACAGCTCACCTGATGTTAAGTGAAGGTGTGGTCGAAGATGGTAAAGCACACCTAGCCTGGAATGGAACTGGCTCTCAAGTGAGGCTGCCGGAACACACCGTTAGATGCTTGGCGGCAGATTTTCAACTTGAGGGTGGTAGCTAGCTAGCCGAGTACTAGAGAGTACGCTACCACCATGCTATGGTTTCCTCACGATGTTTTCCTTCACCGGCAGCTCAAGCTCATTGTTGGGGTTTGAAGCCACGCCCTTCGGCATGCGAACCTACCGCGCTAACCACTGAGCTATCATAGCTACAAAAAAAAAAATCATATATCCCACAAATATTTTAAATATGAAAGTTTGTGAGGATGGACTGATGTTTGTAACTAAAACACGCAAAAACGGCTGAACGGATTTGGACGAAAGTTGGCACACATATAGTTGATGGTCTGCATTAAAATTTAGAATACTTTTTATACAAACTTTACGTTAAATTCCTCGCGGACGAAGTCACGAGTAACAGCTAGTTTTCTATAATACAAAGTTCTGTTTATTAAAATACTTAAGGTAAGTATTAATTGAGTTTCAGAATAAAGTAAATTTTAATATGATTGTAATTAAGTACTTACTATTACTTACTTATTTACTTCTCCAAGGAATTAGCATTTACTCAGGTAAAGTTACCCAGGTAAGTGGAGGCAATTGCCGCTGGTGAATCAGGCAATTTACCTGTAGCGATATGATAATTGGGACAATTTGTTTCAGAGATAAATCGCTGCGGAGTTGCCGGATGTGGCTCGGTTAAAGATATCGTTAATTCATGTATTTGAATATTCAAAGCTCTGACACTGTAAATAAAGCTGCCGGTCTCGATGCGGTAAGTTGCCTAAATATTTAATTGGATGCACGATCATAGATAAGCCGTGGTTACGTTATTCTAGAACTTGAAAGAATCGTCATCATCAGCCTATTTTACTACACTGTTATTTTTACAAACATTTGATAGTAGTTCTGCTTACTGTTCTGTGGGGCGTGGGTTCAATTCTCTCTCAGGAAAAACATATGAGTAACAGATGTAAATGTTTGTTGTGATTTTTTTTATTTAAAGAATAAATAAATATCGTAGGCCATTACACACCGCGCCATCTAACACCAAACTAAGCAAAGCTTGTGCTATGGAAGACAGATAACTGATGGAATAATTAAACACTTTTTTTTGTAAATACATACAGTACACCCAGTTTAAAAGTAATAAGACGAACGAAACGCTCGCTTATAGTAAAAACTCCACACTTTGAGTAACACAACAAAGTTCCGGGCGTTACTGCTTTGGCGCTCATTATTAGGTGTCATTACATATTTGTTTAAACAAAAAGAAGGAAATGGTATACATTAGTATTATATCAGTCAATTTTGTCTTGTTTCTACAAGCTTTGTTTAGTTTGGAGCTAGATGGCGCTGTGTGAAAATGTCGTAGAATATTTATCATTACCGATTATAATATTAGTACGGACAATTGCACACCATTAAAACTTATCGGGTTTTCTTCTTTAGACACTACCCACAGCAGTTTTAGAACGTTTGGTTTTTTTTATGGTTGACAGGCTAGGTGTTTGACCACAGCTCACCTGATGTTAAGTGAAGGTGTGGTGAATGGTAAAGCACACCTAGCCTGGAATGGAACTGGCTCTCGAGCGAACCAAGTCAAGCGATATTTATTTATGTAACTCATTGCCCCCTTGCCAATGAATACAGGAAGCAATTCAGAAATGAATCCATATCAAAAAGCTAAAATAAAATCATAAACTTTTTTTTTAAACATTTTTCTGGTTCAACAAAAATGCGATTACATTTAAGTGTGCTTAGAATGTTTGTCTTGATTGTTGTTCGTTCTTTCGTTCTCTAATAGTTAGAGAGCTGATCGTCGTGTAGTGTTTTCTTTACTGGTCCGATCTCCGGCCACAGCAATCAATAGGTTCCATTAACCGAGTTCCGTTCATTCAGTCCCATTCACTCATTCCGCGCACGACCGGCTTTCATATGCTAATCCACAGACCCTCAGGAAATTGGGGCCGACAGAATTGATTCCTTGTTTATTTCGAGATTTTTTAAATGTTTTTCAATTTTTGCTTTGATGTTTGAGTTCTATTATAAATCAGATTTAAAGAAGACGACATTGCTCAATATTTCAAATTATTCTTGATTGGGGTAAAATAATTATGATTTTATGTATCAACATTACGTATTATTCCATTAACTACATACTTCAACAACCTTGTTACCTTTTGTAGCGATCATAGCTCAGTGGTTAGCGCGGTCGGTTCGCATGCCGAAGGGCGTGGGTTCAAACCCCAACAATGAGCTTGAGCTGCCGGTGAAGGATAACATAGTGAGGAAACCATAGCATAGTGGTAGTGTACTTTTTAGTACACGGCTGGCTAGCTACCCTCAAGTTGAAAATCTGTCTCCAAGCATCTAACGGTGTGTTCCGGCAGCTTCACTTGAGAGCCAGCCATTCCAGGCTAGGTGTGCATTACCATCTTCGACCACACCTTCACTTATCATCAGATGAGCTGTGGTCAAACACATCATAGCCTGTCAACCCTAAAAAAAACGTCAGTCTGACGATCTCTCAACTATGCTGCCGTAGTATAATATTGAAAGCTAATACAGTACTGTTAAATATTAATACATCGAATGTTTTCAATAAGTAAATTTACGCTGGGGGACCACCAGTGGTGCGTAGTGGGCCATGGGGCTTAGTCTCGTAAAATGGCTGTAAAACGTAAACCGCACGTTTACGGCTGTCCCGCCGCTGTGTAAAACACAATTACATAGAGTAGGAATGTGTACTGAAACGATACAGTAGCGTTTTCGATTGGGTATATTGAAGCGGTCAGTTTTTTTTTGGTAGTTTTCAATTGTCTATGACAATCTATACTATTATAAAGAGGAAAGATTTGATTGTTTGTATTGTGAATAGGATCCGAAACTACTGGACCGATTACAAAAATTCTTTCACCGCTGGGAGGCTATATCCTCGGGCTCATTGTTGGGGGTTGAAGCCACGCCCTTCGGCATGCGACCCGACCGCGCTAACCACTGACCTATAACGAAAGTTTATTGGTATTTGCACCAAATTTAAAGAATCGTGAATATCATTGTCGATCATAAAATAGTGTTTTGTGCTGTGACCTTAAATAAATGCCACAAGAATTTAGGTGTTTTTTTCTACTTTGTGTAAGGATCAGATTTTTTTTTATTCTTGACAAGCTAGGTGTTTGACCACAGTTCACCTGATGTTAAGTGACGGTGTGGTCGAAGATGGTAAGCACACCTAGCCTGGAATGGAACTGGCTCTCAAGCTCAAGATTAATATTATAAAGCCGAAAGATTGTATGTTTGTTAAATAAATATCAAGTAACATTTCACACAACACCACCTAGTCTCAAACTAAGCAAAGCTTGTTCTATGAGAATTAAATAACTGATAGAATACAAAGTAAACACTTCTTTAAATACACGTATTACATAAGTAACACCCAGACAAAGGACAAACAGGCTTAGGCTAGTACTTCAGGCTGTAACAGCTGGACGGATTTGGACGTAAAGTAGAACGGAGCTAGCTTACGCCTTGAAGGAGATGAGGGAGAACCCGCGAGGTGAGTCGACTAAAAGTGTGACGTATACCAAAATATAACAATTCACTACAATTAGAATAAAATCTGTTCCGTATAATCGGTGAAAAATGAAGTCCCTAACAATTATGACAACTAAGATATTAAATAGAGAGCTTTAATGCGTTTCATCATATCAGCCCCTTTGATCTAATGGCACCTAAGCGGGGAACGAGGATACGAATCCTCAAGGGCGATATTAAACAACGGGAGTGCGACTTAAATGTAAGAGAGGTGGTCAAATGACGAGACTATAAAACTTTTGTAGAACTGTCGTTAGGTTTGCTCTTAAAATACGACCGTGGCGCCCCCATTTCAACTGTATACACAAGGTGGTCGTTTTTTACAAAACAACGGCTCACAATACCAGATTCGCAATAAAACGCCTCGGAGAGGGGAAATAAATTTATGGGACCTTTTAGAAAATTAACTTTTTCAAACGCCAGATTTTTGATGTTTCATGAAATCTTTTTTTATTGTCAACTAGCGATAAGGTTCATTCTGCGTCGTTAGGTAAATGCTGAATTTACAGAACCATTAGGATTGATTAGTTTCTCATGTCTGACATTTTGAGATAATAAGAATATATATGACAGGAAATGATATACGGCTTTTTATTACTTGGTGGTAGATCTTCTTAGCAGGAGGTCGTCTAGGTAGTTGGTGCCAGATATTTTATGCATGTGAAATTACAGGGATGTTGTGACTAACCATCGAAAGTCACAAAGTAATAAGCGCCAAAGCCTCATGACTTGGTTGGTTGGTTCATTGGTAGTATGTCTGCTCCAAGAGCTGAAGGGCGTGGGTTCGATTCCCACCCAGGATAAACATTTTGTGGTATAAAAGACGTTTGTTCTGTGTCTGGGTGTACTGTATTTATTATAAGTATGTGTACTACAGAAAGGAAAATAGTGGTCTTATTCGCCAGAGAACTATGGTCACAGATATAGCTCAACGTATTAGCAAGCTGAAGTGGCAATGGGCTGGACATATTTGTCGCAGAACCGATAACCGCTGGGGTAGACGTGTTCTAGAGTGGAGACCGCGAATTGGCAAACGTAGCGTAGGACGCCCTGAGACTCGGTGGAGTGACGATATACGTAGGACAGCTGGCGGTGGATGGAAGCGAAAAGCCGAAGATCGGGCTGAGTGGTGTGTCTTGGGAGAGGCCTATGTCCAGCAGTGGACTAAAAAATGGACTACAGCAGTGGACACATCGCTACGGGTAGAGATAACATGAATAACAAAAATTTTAGTTTTCTAACAACACGAACACGTATTATCGTATATAGGTACCTACATAATTATATATGTATGTTATTAGTATAATGCCCGACGAAATGCTATAGAGCAATTTAGTACAAAAGGCTGATGATGACGATGATGATGATGGTCTTATTGAAAAATCCTTCTCGTTGAACGCAATATCGCAGCACTAATTCATATTACATCCACGCTCGTGTAAGCCCCATCGCGTGTCCCCTGGCACATCTGGTCGCCTGTTGCTAATCTCAAAGTCACCTCGAGCCTTTGACTCGACTCATATTGAATTTGATATCCTAGCATCCTCGAGAAAACCACGCTCCACCTTATTAAACTCAACGTTAACTCATATTAAATTCTTCGTAAGTAAATTGACTTCATTAGCATTAATAACTTTACGGCAATAACGGATGATTTACAGAGCACTTATTGTTTACGAGCACATCCCATACATTTTGGAAGAATCAATGAAATTCATTAACTTTTTATCACAGAGTTATATCACTTTTAGAAAGAGTATATACACTATATATACAATATATACACTTGATGAAAATAACACTGGCTGTCACAGACACAATCGTTTCATTTCATTTTTTGAAAGTGCATTCGATTGTAAAATTCGGTATCGGTGCGCGAATGTGGCAGGAAAAATCGATAACAATTCACAACTGACAACTAACAGTTACAGATAACAAATAAAATGTTTTTCTCTTTATTGGCGATGTGCATTCGATTTTCGAATGTTCGCGCGCGAAAGAGGCGGGCGGCCGGCGCGCGTTTTCCGCCCATCTGACGTGCTTGACGCTACACCTTGGAATCAGTAAGTTCGCCCGGCGTTTTGGATACGGCAATTTATTATTTACATTCAGTGCTCATTTACAGATTGCATTTCTTTCGATGTGAGTGAAAGTATCGATTTTCTTTACAGGGCGGACTTTGTGGCATATATTAGATTATTTATTTATCCAGTATTGTTTGTTCCTCTGAAGATACAATCTTTATAAGAGTTTGTACAACTTTGATTTCTTGAGTCTTAAAAATATTTTATCTTGGCGTTTAAGTAATAATTACGTACAGCACACGTCATGCGGAATTTTTACAAATCGTTACGCATGTACATAGTACTGTCTTTCAGGTACAGTGGTATTCAAGCATTATATGGAGCTCAATCGTTAATCTACAGTAGTAGTCTATATGTAGGCTTTCACATATTTCAAAAACTTTGACACTACGGCCAAAATGTGATACGATACAATAGTTAAACATGGGCACATATATGGGTCTAGGATTAATAATGCACTGAATAAATTACACAAACAGCCGCTGTAGCAGGCACTTAGATAAACTCATTTAAGGTGGTATTTTGTACAAATTTTAATATGGAAACATACGTGATTTTGACACATTTTTGTTTTACTTGTCCCGTGCACCAGCCGCTATCTTCACGTACAAAGCAAGACGAGCCCACGCGCGCGTTGTACTCAGCTTTATATCCAAGATGAAGGCCACCGAATGCGGCCGAAATTACAGTCGAGTTGCCGATAACATAACACGTTTTGTACAATACACGCAAAAAGCCTGACTTGAGAGCCACTTTCATTCCAGGCTAAGTGTTTACCCTATTCGACCACACCGTCACTTAACATCAGGTGAGCTGTGGTCAAACACCTAGCCTGTCAAACATATATTTATATTAATTTAGGATTTGTCTCGATAGGAAAATGAATGATTGGCTACTGTAATAGATTTAAAACGCCGCATCAACTTTCCACCAGTTTCGCGCGTCGAGTGTGCAGTGACAACATTATCAGATGTAGGGTGCGTGTGCGGAGGTAATGGCGAAGGCTCATTATTTGGTATTTACGCTCATTTAGCGTCAGAAAAGCCGATCCTCGGTAACGAATGCATATTTTAATTACTATTTACGATTTGTTTACGGCGAACAACTGCAGGTTTGTTATGAGAAATTTTAGTTTAGTGCCTACTTTGTTTCAATTTTATTGCAAGAATATTTTACGTAGGGAAATTTCATAAATAATATAATTAAGTATATATATTTTTTATGTATCAAATTTAGAAAATACTTTTGCAAAAAATGAGTTTATCTAAGTGACCGAAAAAATAGTTGCCTTGTAGTTGCTTTTTGTCTCGATAGATGGCGGTACAAGTAGCTTTTTAGTAACCTGCTTAGTATAAATACAACGTAGCACGACTATGGCTTTAAAAAGCTGCGATGAGAAAAAAAAATATGCGTCTCAAGTGTCTCATTACTTTTACTTTAAAAAAAAAGGTATGAGTGAAAATATCTAATTGTAATGAATTTCAAATTTTAATTTGATTAAATTCATTACTATTTTTGACATGATTGTGGAAACTGTTACTGAAATAAAAAAAATCTTGTTATTATTATAACATTTGAAGTCACAACACTATGACCCAAATTCTGCTCTCATATCAAATGGAGCCTTCGTGAATTCCGCGAAAACGTCAAAAGTACTTTGAAACCTTTATCAATGTCGATTAACGAACACAAAAATAAATCTACAATAAAATGATTTTGTTGTAAGTAGCTCGCTTTCAATCTTATTAAGAGATTCCGTGAACATTTATCAAGGTAAATAAATAAATAATTAAAGATTTAAAAAGCAAAGTGTCCCATTTGTACTTTTGCGTCTTAAGTCGATTACTTAAGTAATTAGCGCTAACTGTTAAATCTTTGCAAAAAAGCAATTGTTACTTAAGAACTGTCTCCCATTGTTACCAAATATGACGACCGCTCCCTAAAGGAAGTCAGTGTAGAACTGGTTTCAACTTGGAGAGAGTATAATTCTACCTACCAGGAAACAAATATTGCTATCAATAAAAATGCGCTATTTACCCTGTTTTTACTAAATACAGTGTAAAACATCAAGTAATTAATGGGTAACCTTATACTTATAGATTACAGTGGTTCAGAAAAACAAAAGTTGTGTTCAGTAGCATGATTCTTGGAGGAAACCGGATTAAATAAATTAATCTGCGTAAAAAAAACTACATTCGCTACACGAGTGTTAGATTACTATCCTAACAACAAATAGAGAAAGTACCTTTTTACAGTTAACTGATTTAGTAAAAGCTTATCCTTCTAAGCGCTAGGGCATGAGTTCGATTCTCACCCAAGAAAATAATTTGTATGACAAACATAACACAGACTCAGAACAATGTTCCGCATGTATTTACAAAAAATAACTATATATATAGGTATTTTGTTTATTATTTAGTTCCCATAGTACAACCTTTGCTTATTTTGGGGCTAGATGGCGCTGTGTAAAATGTTCTTCGATATTTATTATTATACAATAGTAAGTTTGCAATCATATTGGAATAAATCGGAAATTATGTGACTTTACAAACACAATTTACGATTTTCTGAACCACCATTCTGCCTACAATCTGCAGGTTATCCATTCAATGCATCACAAACTGTAAGTAGGCAAACACATAAATCTAGTCGAATGGCAGCGTGGCCCGTAAGCAGTTCTGAAGCGAATTCCACGCTGTTGGACATTATAGTCTAGGGTTGCACCAACCAAATTAAGGTACATCCATAAATAAAATCTATATTTAAGAATTATACCCATGGTACATCATGAAGACCGTTTTTGTGTCGGGCTCTGCACATTTTGAGATGACGTAACAATCGCGTCACTGTGATTGAACTTTGCCTTTTCACCCACGACGGAACCTAGACGGTATATGCGTTTGGGGTGAGAGGACGTTTGTTTGTGCAAATACATGTTGCAGTTTTTCTTCAAAACAACTAGCCCGATTTTGATGCAGTTTTCAGTTATGGGTTCGGGTTTGATTGGTGCATGTTCTTATGTAAGTGTTATGGTGACAACTCACCAGGGGGCGCTGTAGTAAACATTTTTTGTGCAAATCCATGTTGCCACGTTTCTACAAAACTACAAGTCCGATTTTGATGCAGTTTTCAGTTATGGGTTCCGAATTTGATTGGTTATGACTTGACGAATTTGTTTGATCTTAGATAAGTTTTACAATATAATTAATTTTTAACCGTCGTGGGTTTTTTCAAAATTTTTATATTAATTTTGCTTTTTATTTTTGTTTTACTTATGCGGACGCAAAAAAGAAAAATGTTTCAAAACCACTTCAGCTTCCATAGTAGAAATTTGCCTTACTTGTACAACAAAAAAATGTACGCTATTGGTTCTAGCACAGATAAACTTGTATGCAATATAGTAATTAATATTTTTATCAATGAATAATAAACAATTTTTTTTTTTAAATTTGCTATTTGTTTTAATTAACCATGGAACTAACCATCAAAAAATTGTTAACTTCATTTAAAATAGGGACTATTATAATTCTGTACAATATTATTTATACGAAATCTAATTGTATTTTTTTTCAAAGATTTATTCATTTGACTTTTTTATTTATTTATTATTATTATTAATTTGACATTTTATATTATTCACTGGGCATTTTTGTTGATATTAGGCATTGTGGCATTTTGTTAAATTTTTCTTTCATTTTATATAATTTTGTTATTAATAATTGTAATTTTGACGTGCCTAGTGTAAAATATGTAGTTATAAGGCCAATAAAATATTCTATTCTATTCTATTAAATAGAATACAAAGCACCAAAGTACGACGCAATTTTGTGAAATAACGATGTGGAAACATAAATACTATTATAATTATTACTTTTGTGTAGTAGCTGATGCAGATGCTGATGCTGAAGAGCAGCCCTGATTAAAGCCAGGAATTGTGTCAGGGTCGCACGGGACCGGGGCACCGTAGGATGCATCCCACTTGCAGCCCGTTTAGTTGTCTTTAGAGTGATGTCATGCGCAGATTGGGGTTACGTCATTTACCTACATTCAGCGAGGAGTCTATATTTTTGCAAATATTTATCATCTATCCCAGAAATGACATATCTAGCTAGCGAAATTACTGGGCTGTTGAAACTAACCATCGAAAGTCTCTAAAGTAATGAGCGCCAAAGCAGCGATGCCCCGGACTTTGTTTTGCTACTCAAAGTTCTGTGTATTGCTGCAATGATCATGGGCATGCGTACAATCAGGAGAGTACGTCGTTCGTCTCATTACATTTACATAAAAAATAAATTAAAAGAATATGGTTTTTTATATAATGCCATATTAGGTGTTACCTTTTTTCTTCATGGTAATTTTTATATGTAGCTTTGAATGGTATAATTAAAAATTATATTTATTTATTATATAATTATATATCTCTACACATTGTCAGATTGGATTAAGATAAACTTACACAGAGTAATGCAACATTGAATCGATTCTACACGAGAACGCCATCTCGTGTAACCCTTACGAAAGTAGTTTTCTGCAAACCTCTTATAATGACAAAATTTGACTTAAAACATTGGTGTTATCAATAAAATATTTGTATTTGTGATTTTGTAGAGACCGAAAAATTATGCGCGGAACAATCCGTCAAATCATTTTAACCCATAAATAAAATTATGATTGTCACAGAAGTACCTCGCATGTGAACAGTAATGGCGAACCGCTGTAGCGTCGAACAGTGGCCCCAGTAATGCCGTCTCCAAGGTGAAACGAAGCTCGATTTACTGAGCGAAATGGTCTCATTCAGGCTTCCAATATCGAAATCGAATAAATCTCAAAATCTATTCGTTGGGGACACAAAATTCGTCATTCTAAGTCTCATATTATCGGTTTTCATATTGATGTCACTAAAACATTTTTTTTTAAAATCAATATCAGCTATTCAACATAATCGAATTGATTTTTAATCGAATTAAAAGAAAAAGGGGAAGTTATCATATCAGTTGTATTTTTTTTTGTTACCTCAGACACTGTAATTCAGAAACCGACAGCCCCGTTGGCTCGTTGGTAGTATATCTGCCTTGAGAGCTGTAGGGCGTGGGTTCGATTCCCACTCAGGGCAAACATTTTGTGAATGAACAAATGTTTGTTCTGTGTCTGGGTGTTCTGTATGTATTATAAGTATGTATTTACAAAAAAAAAGTATTTATGTATTCTATCAGTTATCTGACTTCCATCACACAAGCTCTGCTTAGTTTGGGGCCAGATGGCGCTGTGTGTATAGTCCTACGATATTTATTTATTTTATTTAAACTAAAATAACTGGGGAAAACATTTTTTTAAAATGTAAAAGTAAGAGATGACACCTGTGTGTAACATGTCATTAAAGTAAACAAAATTGCGAATTTTGCTTTCCTGTGACTTTTCAGTGGTGTTTACGGTCACGATAGTCCCTATATTTTTAGCTCATTTTTTTTATGATTGACAGGCTAGGTGTTTGACCACAGCTCACCTGATGTTAAGTGAAAGTGTGGTCGAAGATGGTAAAGCACACCTAGCCTGGAATGGAACTGGCTCTCAAGTGAGGCTGCCGGAACACACCGTTAGATGCTTGGCGGCAGATTTTCAACTTGAGGGTGGTAGCTAGCCAGCCTAGTACCAGAAAGTACTCTACCACCATGCTATGGTTTCCTCACGATGTTTTCCTTCACCGGTAGCTCAAGCTCATTGTTAGGGTTTGAGCCCACGCCCTTCGGCATGCGAACCGACCACGCTAACCACTGAGCTATCATCGCTACAGCTCAGTAGATAAAGCAATGTATCGTTGACCCGCATGGCTTGAGCTGGTTCGAAACCTTTGAAAGCCCCGTTGGCTCATTGGTAGTATATCTGCCTTGAGAGCTGTAGGGCGTGGGTTCGATTCCCACTCAGGGCAAACATTTTGTGACTAAACAAATGTTTGTTCTGTGTCTGGGTGTTCTGTATGTATTTACAAAAACAAAGTATTTATGTATTCTATCAGTTATCTGACTTCCATCACACAAGCTCTGCTTAGTTTGGGGCCAGATGGCGCTGTGTATATAGTCCTACGATATTTATTTGTTTACTTAAAACAAAAAAAACCTGCCGGTCGATGATTTTATGAGCTTTATTAGTCAAAGACCATTTGTAACAAATTTTTATTAAGTTTGTACGATTGTAGATAGTGACCCAAAGAGGGATTCAGATATCTATTTATCCTGTGATTTCGCTTGAATACGTGTCCAATATGTTCGATTCAAGATGGGAATCATTTCGTCGCTTGCAAAGGGCTCGTTAAGATAGGTATACTTCACGTCAAACTTTATGACAGCTCTGTAAATAAAGAGAATATAAAATAGGAAGTACGAGTATAACGTGCACAGTTCAATGTTCATAGCACACATATAATTATATATATATTTTTAATTGAATAGGTTCGCGCTTGACCACATCCTGCTTGATGTGAAGCAACGATGCGGTCTAAGATGGAACACGCTTACCTAGAAGGAACCTGTCTACTCTTGATTTGAAGACACTCATATTGTACTTTTCGGCAAACACAGACTCAGGCAAAGAGTTCCACATCCTCGCTATGCGAATAAAGATAAATAAATGAAGCAGTTGCATCGAATTGAAAAAAATAAAATAGTATATCGATTGAAGCTTTACGTAAAAAAGAAACAGACCAGTTGAATTTACATTTTTATGTAGACGATTGCTCAAAACAAGTGTGTACCTAATGTTTTCAGGGGTCATGTGTATGTATATGCGTTTTGTTTTCATCATAACTTATAAAAACCTTATTAGATTTGGATGGACAGGATATCGATTAAATCCTTACATCATGATAAATAGATATCTCTTTATTGTGCACACCAAAAACAAAAAAAAAGTACAAAGAAGAAAATAACCTTATGGACTAGTGCCACTAGTGGCGGCCTTATCGCTAAAAGCGATCTCTTCCAGGCAACCAATAAAAGTAAAACACGATAGATGACATGACATGCAATCATGCATGATGAGTGACAATGGCTATAATTATAATTAGTGAGTGCCCTTCTTTTTCATTTAGATGGATAGAGACAGAAACTCTTAAAATCGTCAGATAAATTAATAATATAACACAAACAAGATATTTAAAACATAACTTCACTTATCGCTAAAAGCGTTCTCTTCCAGATAACCATAGAACGGAATGAAACAAAAACTGCGGGATACTGTTCCATTCCAGGCTAGGTGTGCTTTACGATCTTCGACTACGCCGTCACTTAACATCAGGTGAGCTCTGGTCAAACACCTAGCCTGTCGACCATAAAAAAAAAACTACATTTAGATCTACAGAGGAATGGTGACAGCAGGAAACGAATGTGTCACTTTTGAGTAGGTAGTCAATTTGTAATAACCGCATTTTGAAGCGGTCATTATACTAGGCGTGAAGTGGCATGTGTCATATTGAAACAGCCTACAGAAGGAAATCGTGGAATGTAATGATGGCGTGTGATGGAGGGACGGGGATCGGCCGCACAGTCTATTACGGAACCTCTGAACATTAACGAGCTTCGGTCTCCTTTAATTTTGATGAGTTACCGTATCAATATTATTCCATACCTAAATACTCGTACATTCATCATCATTTCGTAGCGATGATAGCTCAGTGGTTAGCGCGGTAGGTTCGCATGCCGAAGGGCGTGGGTTCAAACCCCAACAATGAGCTTGAGCTGCCGGTGAAGGAAAACATCGTGAGGAAACCAAAGCATGGTGGTAGGGTACTTTCTAGTACTCGGCTGGCTAGCTACCACCCTCAAGTTGAAAATCTGCCGCCAAGCATCTAACGGTGTGTTCCGGCAGCCTCACTTGAGAGCCAGTTGCATTCCAGGCTAGGTGTGCTTTACCATCTTCGGCCACACCTTCACTTGACATCAGGTGAGCTGTGGTCAAACAACTAGCCTGTCAACCATTCAACCATTAAAAAAAAAAAAAAAAACATCAGCCTATATTAGTCCACTGCTGGACATAGGCCTCTCCCAAGACACGCCACTCAGCCCGATCTTCGGCTTTTCGCTTCCTTCCACCGGCAGCTGTCCTACGTATATCGTCACTCCATCGAGTCTCAGGGCGTCCTACGCTACGTTTGCCAATACGCGGTCTTTACCCTAGAACACGTCTACCCCAGCGGTTATCGGTTCTGCGACAGATATGTCCAGCCCATTGCCACTTTAGCTTACTAATACGCTGAGCTATGTCAATGACTTTAGTTCTCTGGATTAACACATAGGCCAGTTTTTATCCCGAAAACATGTAGCGGGTAACACCGCGGGGCGCAGCTAGTATGGAATATATTCGTGATCGAAAATGATAACCAATGATAAGTAGTCACCGGGAAACGAAAACAAAGTCCGTATCTTAGAATGATAAAACTTAATGTTTGCGACCCAGTTGATAAGTTCGTAATCGAAAAATGGAAGTTTCGCATATTTACCAACTTTACGATTATCGCTCGCCGAAGTTGAAACTCACTTTGTTTTCTTTCATAACTACTCGATTATAAGTTTTAATACTTGTTTAAACTTGGGACAAATATTACGTCTACTCTTTTAAGCGTTAATAAAATTAATGTGTTCCTACTGCAGCAATTATTGAAACTTTATGACAGCCCAGGTGGCTCATTGGTAGTATATCTGCCTTGCGAGCTGTAGGGCGTGGGTTCGATTCCCACTCAGGGCAAACATTTTGTGAATAAACAAATGTTTGTTCTGTGTCTGGGTGTTCTGTAATTATAAGTATGTATTTCCAAAAAAAAGGAAAAAAGTATTTATGTATTCTATCAGTTATCTGACTTCCATCACACAAGCTCTGCTTAGTTTGGGGCCAGATGGCGCTGTGTGTATATAGTCCTACGATGTTTATTTATTTATACATACATTTTAATGTCAAAGTAATGAGACGAACTATACGTTCTCGTGATGGTAAGAGATAACGCATTTTCATGACCATTGCAGCAATACAAAGAACTTTGATAAGTAATACGAAGTTCGGGGCATAAGTGACGGTGTGGTCGAAGATGTTACAGCACACCTAACCTGGAATGGTACTGGCTCTCAACTGATGCTGTCGGAACACACTGTTAAACTTGAGGGTTACCACCCTCAAGTTAAAAATCTACCGTCAAGCCGTACCGTACCGTATCGTCTGTATTTCGATTTTTAAATCTTTTTTCCGTAAGTTACAATGAATAAAAAATTTGAAAGTCATGCTATTGTTTTCTCACGATGTTTTTCTTCATCACCAGCTCAAGCTGTCAACCGTCTAACCACTGAGCTATCATCGCTACAGATACTTGGTGGTAGATTTCCTTAGCATGAGGTCGTCTAGGTAGGTATCACCGCAGTACCAGATACCCCTGGACTCTGTTTTGTTACTCAAAGTTCTGATTACCATTGCAATGGTCATGGACAAGCGTTATCTCTCAGCATCAGTAGAGCGATTCGTTCGTCTGATTACTTTTTACACAAAAAATCCTTTACAACGTTTTAGATGTTAGAGATAAAGCAGGGCATGTAGATAATGGGTGTCAGTAATAGCCGTTCCGTGTTAGAGACCGCTAATGTGGTCCGCATTACCTGATGTTACCTAAGTTAGTAGGTAACTAGGTAGTCTAACTAGAGCCGTAAATCTAACTCCGGCCAGCTGCTACCTGTAGTGTACTTACATGGATGTGGTGAAGGAGTTATGTCTGCGAGTAAGACTAAGTTATTTTTTGACCGACTTCAAAACAAGGAGGTGGGGTTTTTTATGTATGTTATAATTTGATTTCTCGAATTTCTTAATCTAATAAGATTAAAATTGAATAAATAAATAATAAATATTGTAGGACTATACACACAGCGCCATCTGGCCCCAAACTAAGCAGAGCTTGTGTGATGGAAGTCAGATAACTGATAGAATACATTTTTTTTTTGGAAATACATACTTATAATACATACAGAACACCCAGACACAGAACAACCATTTGTTTATTCACAAAATGTTAGCCCTGAGTGGGCATCGAACCCACGCCCTACAGCTCTCAAAGCAGCCAACCAATGAGCCAACCGGGCTGTCAAACAACTACAATACAACTGTAGTGCACACCACAACAACATACAAATACATATTTTTTATGGTTGAATACAAACACAGTCAAAGTCTTACAAATTAAGTCACGATCAAATCCAGTGCATGTGAGACGTAAGTTAGAAGCTTCTAGCTTCATCAGTTATCTGGTTCCCATAGTACCTACAAGCTTTGCTTAGTTTGAGGCTAGATGGCGTTGTGCGAAATGTCTTAAGATGTTTCTTTATTTATTACACTCCTTTTTGAGCAGTCGTGTAAAAAGCGACATTTGTGGCTAAAAACCTTGTAAAAAAAAAGAAGATTCTAATGTAAAGCTTTTAATAAGGAGTTATGAAATAAAATCTCACAAAAACCTCTGGCGAATCGTAATCAGTCCGCGCCTCGTCCACCTGGAATATAATCAGAGGCGCGCCAACTTTTGTAACAAGCGTTTCAAACCTACGAGTGGATTTATTGTTCTTTGCAAGAAATACATCGAAATTTCCTTGGACAACGTCAAATCTCAGGAGATGTAAGGACTTTTGAAAGTATGTAGGTAACAAGCAAATTGTAAACGACGGTGTCGGTGATTTTTTCTAAATAGTATACTTAAAATTAGCTGCGCCCCGCGGTGTTACCCACTACATGTTTTCGAGATAACAAGCAGCCTATGTGTTAATCCAGGGTGTCAGCTACCTCCATACCAAATTTCATCAAAATCAATTCTGTAGTTTTTGCGTGAAAGTGTAACAAACAAACATCCATCCATTTAAACTTTCACATTTATAATATCAGTACAAAAAGTTATTCAGTGATTTCAAGGAACATTTCAGTTTTGTTGCGGGGATTTTGCGAACTAAATGCTGAAAGTTGTATTTTCTCTAGCTCCGTGTGACATTGTTTTAGTACAGAACTAATTGACTAGATGGCGCTAACTGTTGGTTATGATCATTTTACTGTGTGCTACTGATATTTTTTATTTATGCATAGGTTACTCGTAATGATGTCAAATAGATTTTTTTTTCACTGGCGTAAACCGCACGAAGGCGCGCGATTACAGCCCTATGTGCCGCATCACTAGTGGACTCAACGCATTCCTCAGAGTCCATATTGTGACATCTTTTACGACAAGTGGGCCGATATTCTGAAATGTCTTTTGACTTTCTGCGAACACTATTCTGTTTGATCATTACATTGATTACCGGATTGGTGATCAATGTGGTCATCAAACTACACTTGTAGTAGATAAAGATGAAAGTGAAGAAAAAAAAAAATGTTTCTGACGTATGTAATTTTTAATTTATAATTGTTAAATTTTATTACCTGACATTGCAACTGATAATAAGTGTCAGTGGTGGTTGTGCCGTTCGTATTATAATAAATAAATTAGTAACACCAAATAGTCCATTGAAAAGTTACATTTGGGGTTGCGTTTCTTAGAGGACGCAATTTTATTTTTTTGATGTGTAGGGGGGGTAAGTGTAAAGCTAAAATCAAGTTTGTGGGGTCGCCACCCTTGTCCCACGGCCGCCATCTTGAAAATAGGGGTTGAAACGGTTTTTACGATATATCTCTTAAACTATTTATCTGATAAAAAAAAAATTTAACGTTTTTTGTTGCAAATTAAATTCTCTATAACTTTGGTCCAGTAATTTTTTGTCGTAAAACTATAAATAAAAAAGTTATAAGTGAAAATGTTCAGAAATTCGAGAAAAAAATTTATATTTTTCGATATAACTTTTTTTTTTATCATTTTACGAAAAAACGATATCAGACCATTTTTGTAGATCGGTTTTTAAGGAACAACTTTTATATGCAACATTTTTTCATTAAGTCAATAGCTAAGGTTTTACAGCGCTCCGAAGTGAGTACTATTTTTCAGTACTCTTAACTATACATATTTTATACGTGGGTACTAATAATGTGTCATCAGTTATTTATTTATTTTTTTTATTTTGTTATTATAATTCTTTTAATTAGTAATTTTGCAATGTTATTAATAATTAATTATTGACTCTTTTCCTCACCACCCACGAGGTACAGTCTGGAGGCGCGTTTTTTTTTTACGTGGTATCCCCAATAGGCCTAATCCACGGTGATTTTATAAATTTGAACTACTCCGTCCTCGGTCTTTTCGATGGACCAGGCTGCGGCTCAGCATCTGATCGGTTTTCTGAATCAAATATCAGTGGGAGAACTGGAGAAGGAAGGGGTGTCAATGTCGGCGGTTCATCATCAAAGTCATTTTCATTTATTAATTCTGAGAGTTCCATTACGTTGCTGCAAGTCTCTCCAGAACAATGGAAGCACACTGCGGAACATTTTAGCCCTGCTTTTCGACATCCATACATCGCTCCACAGTTTCCTTTGCATTTGCAAAAGATCAATTTTAGAAGCTCAGGGGGTGCTGGAGGTTTAGAGCTCTGCACTGGCATCAATAATTTTCCACATTTTTTCCAGCCCCAGTCTTCAGGATCATTATTATTACCAAGCCACGACTGGACCTGATGGTAGACTCGGAAAGTATGAAAGCGAGCTGTGTCTTGTGTTGGAGGAAGGGAAGATAAGTTAAATGTACTTTTTGTCACTGCCTTGGCGAATTGTTTGTATCTTAGGCTGTAAAATTATTTTAAAAATCAATAATTGTAAAATTCTGTAATGGAGTGGAAAAGAGTCAATAATTAATTATTAATAACATTGCAAAATTACTAATTAGTAATTTTGTTTTGTTTTGTTTTGTTTTTTTTTTTTTTATTTTGTTATTATAATTCTTTTAATTAAAAGAATTATAATAACAAAATAAAAAAAATAAATAAATAACTGATGACACATTATTAGTACCCACGTATAAAATATGTATAGTTAAGAGTACTGAAAAATAGTACTCACTTCGGAGCGCTGTAAAACCTTAGCTATTGACTTAATGAAAAAATGTTGCATATAAAAGTTGTTCCTTAAAAACCGATCTACAAAAATGGTCTGATATCGTTTTTTCGTAAAATGATAAAAAAAAAAGTTATATCGAAAAATATAATTTTTTTTCTCGAATTTCTGAACATTTTCACTTATAACTTTTTTATTTATAGTTTTACGACAAAAAATTACTGGACCAAAGTTATAGAGAATTTAATTTGCAACAAAAAACGTTAAATTTTTTTTTTTATCAGATAAATAGTTTAAGAGATATATCGTAAAAACTGTTTCAACCCCTATTTTCAAGATGGCGGCCGTGGGACAAGGGTGGCGACCCCACAAACTTGATTTTAGCTTTACACTTACCCCCCCTACACATCAAAAAAATAAAATTGCGTCCTCTAAGAAACGCAAGGTAAGGCCTAAAAAATGTAACATTTCAATGGACTAAAAGCTAAAAGCCATTGTTCCATTCATATTTAAAAAATAACATTAAAAATGTCAATAGAAAAAATATGATACCTTTCAAGTAATGAATTAAATCTCTTATTTTTAAATAATCGTCAAAACCATAAAACAAGAAGCCTAAGAGATCTCAGCATAGCTCTGAAGCCCGCGGTGGCGCGGTGCATCCCGGACAGATGCGAGTACGCGGTTGTAGACCGCGGGCCCCAGATGTCTCCGGATATCCCGGACTCAACAAAGTTATAAGAGATTTGCGAAGACAAACAAAACGGAATGTCAAAGTTTTTGTAAGGCATTTCTCAAAGAGATCACCCTATCTTATAGGCGACGGTTTGGTTTGGAGTTACCTTTTTTTTAAAAAAATAAATGTCCGTGTTATTTTATAAGGGTTTATTTAGACACCAGTAGTCGTCTTTCCATTACTTTCTTATCAAAATGATTACAATCATTTCTATAGCAGCTCTATTACTCAGAATTACGTATTTTCCCCTACAGTACAATACTCGAGCAACAAAGATTCAATAACTCTAGATATTTCTTTGTATTCGTAAGAAAAATCTCATCCGCGTTTACACTGATGACGTCGCATTTCTCGGTTTCATGCCCGAATTTGATTCGGCAGTTACATCATTCCTGGAATATTGGCAAAGAACATCTGTACAGAGTTTGCCTTGTACAATATCGTGCAACATGTCTTGAACAGTTGTACAAATGTAGGAACTAAATTTTGCCAAGTTAAGTATGAAGAAATACGTCAGTGGCTCCCCAGTTTCAATACAGCAGTATCGCCATTTCTGATATATTGGCAAAGAATATTTACAATCACAGGCTGGCGTATATTGTATTGTTCTTCTGATGTTACCCAATTACGTCCTAGTTGTTGAGCGATTTCGTTTGGACATAATATAAATACATACACAATTACACACATTTAGGTATAGAAACACTGAGACATATTTTGATATTTCAGCAAACACGTTTCTCGTTTTATGGTATCGTTTACAATTTACATAATTTATTATTTATTTAACTAGCTAAAATAGAACTAGTTCTCAGGTATTGCTGCCGGAGCACATCGCTAGGTGCTTGGCGGCAGAATTTGTCGCAATAATTTTGTAGCGATGATAGCTTAATGGTAAGCACGGTTAGTTCACACGCTAAAGGGCGTGGGTTCAAACCCCAACAATGAGCTTGAACTGCCGGTAAATGAAAACATTATGAGAAAACCATATCATGATGGTAAGGTACTGTCTCGTCCTCGGCTGGCTAGCTGCCACCTTCAAGTTGAAAACCTGCCGCCAAGCATCTAATGGTGTGTTACGGCAGGCTCACTAGATAGCCAGTTCGATTCCACGCTAAGGTGTATTTACAATCTTCGACTTCACCGTGTCTTAACATCAGGTGTGCCGTGATCAAATACCTACATTAACAAACATTGAAAAAAATCTTACGCATTTTTATTTTTTGGGTTTAACATAAAAATAAATATCCATTTTTTTTACAATAGGTAAGTAAATAAATAAATGAATAGAACATACTTCAAAAGCATCCGTATTCTGAATGATCCCTCTTTGTTATCCTCAGGGATTGGATATCCGTAAACGTACCCTAAATGGCAGTATTATCATGCGTATTTGAAGGCACGGTGGGCCTAAATTGGGAGCCTCTTGTGAATAGGGCCCTAGAAATGGAAAAATTGGGGGTAATACGGCGTTCGAATAGAATAGAAGGCCATAATACGGCACGAGTCGAGGTTAATACGGCTTAGTAGGCACTGAGCTCGCGGAGTGACTTTATTCGTAGCGCTAGTTTTATTTAGACTATACAAACATTTTTGTAAAGCTGTCGGAACACACTGTTAGCTGCTTGGCGACAGATGCGTCGTGTGGAGGCAACACAAAAAGCGTGTCTGCAACTGGTTACTCCAGCGAGAAGAATATAGACACTTGTTCTTAGGGTTCCGTACCCAAAGGGTGAAAGCGGGACCCTATTACTGAAACTTAGTTGTCCGTCCGTCCGTCTGTCACCAGGCTGTATCTCAAGAACGGTGATAGCTAGACAGTTGAAATTTTCACAGATGATGTATTTCTATTGCCGCTATAACAACAAACACAGATTTTTAACTTGAGGGACTGAGGGTGGTAGCTAGCCAGCCGAGTACTAGAAAGTACCCTACCACCATGCTATGGTTTCCTCACGATGTTATTCCTTCACCGGCAGCTCAAGCTCATTGTTGGGGTTTGAACCCACGCCCTTCGGCATGCGAACCTACAGCGCTAACCACTGAGCTATCATCGCTATCGTTCACTTGTTGCATCTCCCGAACTACGGCGCTGCTCGATTTTAAACTTTTCATGGCGTTCTTACAATATTAAACAGCAACTTCACAGGAAAATCAATTAACAAACATGCCTTGATAACGTGGTTAAAACCGATGCCATTAGATCTATTTCCCTCTGCGAGGCTTTTCCACGCTCTGCTGAAGGGAGTGATGACAGATTCCAGTAACTAGCTTACAACTGATCCAGTTAAAACCAGTGAAATCTAGTTATAACCATCGCAAACCGGAATCCGGACGGAACCGGCTTAAATATGGCGCCATGCGTTTCGGTTGAGTTGAGTGAAATTGTGGGAGTTTTAGGGATTAAGCTTCAAGTTAGACTAGAATAGTTTGGTACATTTTAAAAGCTCTGCTTTTTGTTATTCTGGTTAGAAGCTTTCGCTTAATTAACCAATTACGATACAACTTTAAGGAAAGTCGATAGAGTAAGATTTATTTACTTACAGTGTGAAAATTCCTTAACTTTCAGAAGAATAGTCGGATTTATGTGCAAAGAAAACATGAAGTTGTAAGTTTTATTTATTGTATAAACGAAAATGTTTGTTCTGTGCCTAAGTGATCTGTGTATTTAAAAAAAATATTCTAACAGTTATCTGACTTTCATAGTAAAGTTTTGCTTAGTTTGGGGTCAGATAGCGCTGTGTGTAATGTCATACGATATTGATTTATTTATGTAACGACTACGGTATTATTGCTAAGAGTATTCTCAAATGTGAATGATAATAAAAAACAGTAGGAATTGCAAAAAAGCGAGTGCAACCCCGAGGCACAACCAGTCTTAGTATAAATATATGCAAACAAACATCCATCAACAAAAATGTCAGTGCACGACTTGCAGACACGAAATGGATTTAAAATAAAACAATTTTATGTCGTTCGGCATGCGATGCGCTAAATCTAACAGATATACATTTTTTAAAAGCGCTACAAGTTTTCATAGATTCCACTGAAACTTTCATATATTTGTATCAAGCAACTGGAATATATTTCTTCAAATGGAAATTGGAAATTATATACATATCAAGGGAAATATGATTCTTAAATTTATTTTTTGATATATATATATATATATAATTATTATTATACATTTTGAAGTAATAAAGAAACGACAAGGGCTCATTGGAAGACCAGCGATACCGCTTAGTATGACCAGCATTATGCTGAGGTGAGCCCCTATTTTGTAACTGTTTGTTAATTTTTGTTTTTGTGTCTCCGTTTCTTTCTTTCTTTCTTACAAAAAGATTTTGATTTGTTCATTAGTTGCCAAGTATTTATTTATTTGACGTCAAATATTCTATTGATTTTTCATAAAACTTTTTTTTGGTCTAAATTATGTTCACATGACAAAACAGGCGGGACTTCTATTTATCCTATTGTTGTGAATACATGATAATTGAGTTATAATTTTATAATATTAATGTGGTTAGACTTGCTTGAACTAGCAATATCCTAATAAGTCAAAAATAGTAAACATCTAAACAGAAACATCATCCAAGCCAGTGAAACGTATTCGCAATTTTCACGGAGCACTTTACATTAACGAAATAACACCTAAATTATAGTCCTACTGTTAACTGTCCGACTCGCTGTGCAAGTTTGTTCGAAATTTAAGCGTGGTTACCGTACTGTGAAATAAGCTACAATGTTTCAGGCGAGACGAAGACCAGCCACGCCCCCTATCCGCAGCAGTTACTATCTCTGCGGATCGTAGTCGCGTAGCTAATATTAACTTTATTTCATAACAAACTTAACACGTTATCGCAAAACAATAGAGGCTTTCATTTCTTGGTGGTAGATTTTCTTAGCAGGAGATCGTCTAGATAGGTACCACCGCAGTACTAGATATTCTGCTGTCAAACAATAGTGTGTAAACATTACTGTGTTCCGGTTTGAAGGGTACTGCAGCGAGCGAAATTACACTGAGATGAACCATCGAAAGTCTCAAAGTAATGAGCGCCAAAGCGGCGATGGCCTGGATTGTTTTGTTACACAAAGTTCTCTTAATATGAGGAGCGCGTAACGTTTATCTCATTACTTTAAAATAAAAAAGACTTAATATTGTTGCACGAAGCCACCTTATTAGTATCAACGCGGACAAATAAATGTGACCATTTAATCAATATTAGTATATGACCAGTCGAGCTATGTTACGATCAACTATCCTACGTTTCAGTCGCACTTAACTTTTGGACAGTAGTTGTCGTAAGCTACAGTCAACTCTGCTTTCACGTTACGTCATAAAAGTGTCTCTATAAGCAGAATGCAGTATCGTCATAACGTGGGCTGGTTTTCGGCGCAGTCAGACCGTATGAGATATATATAATTTGACCTATATAAGGTCAAATTATATATATAATTTGACCTATATAAGGTCAAATTATATATATCAACATTTACGAAATGTATAGTATACACGCACGCGCACACACAAGGAGTCCAGAGCAGTAGTGTAGAGAGCGTCACGCCGTTTGCCGTCACGGCATACAAGTCAGTTATAAGTCGAATAGATGTTTCACATCAGAAATACATATCGGTTGGTATATTTCTTTTACTAGAATTACAATTTTCTATATAGCGTAAACAATGTAAATTGTAACACAAATCTGGGTAAAAAATAAAATTAGTCAGTTTTGTAAATATGTTTTATTACAACTTCCGTACTATATCTTGGTTCTATGTCAGATACTCGCTTGGCGTTCCGAATTACGTGACCCCTGTATATGTCAGATGTACTCGGTTATCATAATGTTTCATAAAATAACTCCCCACAGAATAAACTTCCAGAACCTAAATGTATCTGCTATATAGGTTTACGTTTTCCTTGCGCTAATGTATTTTAAAATTCAACTTCGAATGTAATTTCAACTTTTAAAAAAGTAGTTTAAAATCTTACTGTTCAGGTTACCCAGAATTTTTTTATACGTCGAGATCTGTGTGTAGTTTACCTGCAACAAAATAGAATGTAAAGTTAGCTAAAATTATACGTTTTTTTTAGCAAGCAAGTTAGCAAGTTGATTAGCAAGTTGAAATGGCAGTGGGCAGGGCACATAGCACGCAGAACTGATGGCCGATGGGGCTGCAAAGTTCTTGAGTGGAGACCACGGACCGGCAAGCGCAGCGTAGGACGCCCACCCACAAGGTGGACAGACGACCTTGTAAAGACCGCAAGAACGCGCTGGATGCGAGCCGCTTCCAACCGGTCTTTATGGAAGTCAATGGGGGAGGCCTATGTCCAGCAGTGGACGTTCTACGGCTGAAATGATGATGATGATGAAAAAAAAAAATGTACTACAGTCTGGAAGTTTAAAGAGAGCCAATAATTATTATATATAATTACATTATATTAACTAAATGTACTTCGTACCTGGTGCGGTAGAGCATAATTATATTATAAACTGCATTCAAAGTATTACACGACCATTTAAAAAAAAAAACAATTAAATCCGTTCAGCCGCTCTCAAGTTATGCGCTAACATACATTCGGCAATAATTTTTTACCTATATTTAGGTAGATAAAATTTAAGATATTATTAAAGTAAACAGTTATTCATAATAATGCAACGACACCCTTTTTTTTTTTTTTACATTGAATAGGTTCGCGCTTGACCACATCCTGCCTGATGTGAAGCATCGATGCGGTCTAAGATGGAACACGCTTACCTAGAAATAACCTGTTTACTCTTGACTTGAAGACACTCATATTGTACCTTTCGGGAAACACAGAACAGGAAACACCCTTTCGGCGCAGTACACCCTGAACTTGTAACCTCATATTGTAGTTTAGATAAAACAACGATACAGTCAGTATAGTCGTCGCCAGTAAAATCAGGGGAGAAGCGCATTGAACCGCGAGCGGCAGGTGCATTGTAAGGCACTCGTTAGCCCATACAGCCACAATGGACTAGCTGGCATTAACTACTAGTGAACTACAGGCTGCAGTTTGTACTTTATGTGTGCCTTGATAAACAATGTACCGTAGAAGAACTGTTGATTTATATATGTCACATCTTTAGGACTAAATATGTTTCTCTAGTTACCCCGTCGTTTTACCGAGGCCTATCCGCACCAAAGTTGCCTGGAAGAGATCGCTCTAAACGATAACGCCATCGATTGTAGCACTTCATTTAAATAAAATAAATAATCTATCTTAAGGGCAAGGCAAACGTAACATTGGCGGCGGTGACACCTTACCCTCAGGTCATAACCTTATTCACACCTCATTTTATAAAAAAAATAATACAAGGTTACGCGGAACGATAGTATCACGTAAGAAGGCAATTTTTTACATCATTTTGAACAACTTTTATAATTTTAAGGGCAAAAATCCCGTGGGGTAAATATTTACCACAGTTTGTAGATTACAGGTAAAAAAACGGTTTCTATAAAACTCTCTTTTTTTTTTTTTTTTTAATGGTTGACAGGCCAGGTCTTTGACCACAGCTCACCTGATGTTAAGTGAAGGTGTGGTCGAAGATGGTAAAGCACACCTAGCCTGGAATGGAACTGGCTCTCAAAAAACTCTTTTACTCTTATATGTTTTCTTTCTTATTGTTTCAATAATTACAATGGAATTTGCTGCCGGAGTGGATGTTCCGTGATAGATACAAACTGGGTGTGTTCAAGTCGCGAGTGAATCGGTTTCTTCTTGGCAAGCGTGCTCCATCGTAAACTGCATCTTTGCTTGACATCAGACGAGTTGGCGGTCAAACGCAAACCGATTTGTAATGTTAAAGAAATAATAATACAAATTTACAATTTTAAAAAACCCGACTCCATGACCTTTAGGCCAACTAAACGCACTGCTCCAACGAAACAGCGAGGTTTCGGAGTAAACGAAAATATACAATTTTTAGATTCTTGTTGATTTTTTAACAACCGCTTGATCGATTTCGATAAAGTTACCTCTGAAGTATGATCTACCAAGTAAAAAGAGAATCATCAAATCTATTCATAATCATCGCGTAAAAAACATACAGTCGAATTGAGAACTACTTCCTTTTTTGTGTCCGTTAAAAAAAATTGCGAGCTGTCAAGTCTAGCGTCACCATTCAACTCCTCACCTGTTATCGTCAGTAAGGAACACCAATCACAAGTAGTAGTACCAACCCGTGCCAAATCCTCGACACATCGATAGATCAAAGTCAATCCGCAGACGGATAAGAGCCTTTACACACAGCCGGCGAAACACTATACTCTGGCTACCCGATATGAACTGTGCATGGAAGATGTATGTGTGTACAGACTTTACTCTGAAGATTTATTGCTGTGTGTACTGTAGACCAGACTAAGGCGCGACGTGCATTATTGCGGTCGCTATCATATAACAGAGGCAATTTAAAGATATCCTAACGTAGCTATAACTTTGACTGCCCTGTTAGTTCATGTGGTAGAAGTTTTTTTTTTTTTTTATGGTTGACATGCTAGTTGTTTTGACCACAGCTCACCTGATGTTAAGTGAAGGTGTGGTCGAAGATGGTAAAGCACACCTAGCCTGGAATGGAACTGGCTCTCAAGTGAGGCTGCCGGAACACACCGTTAGATGCTTGGCGGCAGATTTTCAACTTGAGGGTGGTAGCTAGCCAGCCGAGTACTAGAAATTACCCTACCACCATGCTCTGGTTTCCTCACGATGTTTTCCTTCACCGGCAGCTCAAGCTCATTGTTGGGGTTTGAACTCACGCCCTTCGGCATGCGAACCTACCGTGCTAACCACTGAGCTATCATCGCTACAGATCTTCTTCAAAAACTGTAGGGTGTTTCACTTTAATACGGATAAGTCCGCGTTTGGCCCCCAACTCGCCTGATAGTAAGCGATGCTGTGGTCGAAGATGAAGCACGCCGTTAAGTAACACCACAGTACGCGATATCATGTCACGTAACAGTAGTGTGTAAACATTACTATGTTACGGTTTGAAGGGTTTGTAGCTAGTGAAATTACTGGGCTGTTGAGACTAACCATCGAAAGTCTCAAAGTAATGAGCGCCAAAGCAGTGATGCCCTGGACTTTGTTTTGTTCCTCGTTCTGTGTATTGTTTCAATGGTCATGGACAGGCGTTATCTCTTACCATCAGGAGAGCGTCTCGTTCGTCTCATTACTTATTACTTTCTACATAAAAATTACAAACACATCTATTAACGTTACTTTATACGTTTAACTAATAACGTTAAACGTAGGTACGTCTATTAGCGTTGAGTTCCATTCACGCATTACAACGTAGATCAATACATACACATAACTGTATCGAGTATCGAATTTCCATACCGGGGCAGTACGTGCGTGTTCTCATAAACAATTAATTTCGCAACGTGTCTCCGTCAGACGCGCTGGATTCCGGCGACGGATCAAAGTGACGGCAAACTAACGTTATCAAGGTGAACTTAGGTTAAGGACTACGGTGTTAATAGTTGAAAATGGAAACCAGCTTCCGATGATATATTACCAATTTTGAGTATCTTAGTAAACAACGATGAACCGATCGAGGATGTAATTAAAATGTTTCCCTTTTTAGAAGATTTTTTTTATGTCGCCTTATGTTAAGCGAAGATGTCTACGATGGAAGCATGTAAGTCTCAAAGTAATGAGCGCCAAAACAGCGATGCCTGCACTTTGTTTTGTTACTCAAAGTTCTGTGTATCGCTGCAATGGTCATGGACAGGCGTTATCTCTTACCATCAGGAGAGCGTCTCGTTCGTCTCATAACTTTTTACATAAAAAAAATGTTTGTCTTGAGAAAACGGATCAATCAAACTGATAAAAGTCACGCGACTATCATTTTTAACCGACTCAAAAAAGGATGATTGTCAATTCGACTGTACGTTTATTTGTCTGTCCAACCAGCACAACATGATCCAGCTACATAAAGAGTGCTGGTAGCCAGAACTACTGGTACATCTTTTATGTACAATGTTGTATGTATGCACACCCAATTCGGGCAGCAAATTCCATTTTCCATTAAAGTGAACGCACGAAAAGTTTCGCATCGTGTATTAAGACCATAAACGGAATGGATTCACAGAAACATAAAATGCATCGCCTACCTAATAAAATTATTCTATTTCTATGGTTTATATACATAGCCGATATAGAAATCGCGTGCAAACAACGCACATAAACCATTTTTCAACGGGAACGCGATAACTTTTGGCAAGTTCTTACAAAGTATTGCAATATGATGTTACAAATACATATAACGAGGTTATCAGAAACCGAGAGTTGTATTTACAGGAGGCACATAAATAATAGCGATGATAGCTCAGTGGTTAGCGCGGTCGGTTCACACGCCGATCGTGAAAGAAATCATTATATAAATGTAACACTCAAAGCGAAACGCTGACGGTGAAGGAAAACGTGAAGAAACCATAGCATGGTGTTAAGGTATTTTCTAGTACTCGGCTGGTTAACTACTACCCTCAAATTGAAAACATGCCGTTAAGCACCTAACGGTGTATTTCGGCAGCCTCACTTGAGAGCCAATTCCATTCCAGGCTACGTGTGCTTAACCATCTGTGACCACACCGTCACTTAACATCAGTTGTGCTGAGGTCAAACCACCTAGCTTGTCAACCATAAAAAATATATTATTATGTCATTACGCAGTTTTGTAGTGATGATAGCTCAGTGGTTAGTGCGGTAGGTTCGCATGCCGAAGGGCGTGGGTTCAAACTCCAACAATGAGCTTTTTTTTTAAAATCTTTATTTTAGAGTGCTTTTTCGCACAGCAAAAACGTCGCACTAGTTATCTTTAATTAAACATAATAGCTAACTCTTAAATTACACATTATATAATTATAGTATCTTTACAGTTTAGTGAACAAAACAAACCCTATCTGACATCAAATAAGGTTTGTTCTGTTCACTATCAGTTATCTGACTTATATAGTACAAGCTTTGCTTACTTTGGGGTCAGATGGCGCTGTATAAATAAATAATAATAATAAATAAATACCGTAGGACTATACACAGCGCCATCTGGCTCGCGTGTGTCGCTCCTTAATCCGACTACATTAATCTATCTCCATCTTAGGGTCGAGTTCCCGGATATCGCCAGCTCGCTTGTTAAACTCTAATGAAGGGAGGGGTATCGACGTAAAGTACATTATGACACGAGCGGTGTTCCGTTACGAGGTGAATTTGTCAAGTGTTATTACCGTGTGTTTTGGAGACTGTTCATAATCAAGAGCAGAAATAATAAAATTTGCTCTTTTAATAACTAAATTAAAAAATATCGCAGGACATTACACACAGCCCATTTTTTAATTTTATTTTAGTCAATTTAGCGGTATTGGTATTTGTATTTTTTATATGGCTCTTGTTGCCTAAAATAAATTTATTTTATTTATTTATTAGACTGCCCCTTTGGCTCATTGGTAGTATATCTGCTTTGAGAGCTGTAGTAGCGTGGGTTCGATTCCCACTCAGGGCAAACATTTTGTGAATAAACAAATGTTTGTTCTGTGTCTGGGTGTTCTGTATGTATTATAAGTATGTATTTACAAAAAAGAAGTATTTATGTATTCTGTGAGTTATCTGACTTCCATCACACAAGCTCTGCTTAGTTTGGAGACAGATGGCGCTGTGTGTATAGTCCTACGATATATAAAAAAAAAACTAATGATACTCAAATATACTAACTTATCGTAACATAAAGTATTATACAATGTTGCTCGTGTGTGACGCGCTTAAGCCGGTGATATAATTTGACCTGAGGTCTACGTATTACGCTGGAAGTATTTTCATACGAAGGTTTAAGGCTTATAATACATTAAAGCGACATTCACGGCGACATTTGTGCTCCAGTTAACTCGATACTGTCGCATGACCAGTAATCATGGAATTATTGATAAGGTGGTACCATAACAAGCTATTTTTTGGGACTTTTTTTAAACCACTTACGGATTTACGTCAATAACGGTCTTTAATCATGTTATACTACTGTATTGGTACGACCTGAATTTTTTTATTTTAAAATAGACCTTGTAGATACGCCTTATATTTTCGACCTATTATAAGGCAGCCCGTACACGTAGCGCGCGATCCGCGATCCGCGATCAATGATCGCGATCCAGACTGATCGTGTACGAAGCGGATTGACGGACTGATGCTCCGGATCGCATAATATCTAGAAATTTTGAAATCATGATCGCGGATCGCGGATCGCGGATCGTGATCACGATTGAACGTGTAAGGCGGCCCTAAGGCTCGTAGGAAATTACAAATACATGTACAGACTATTAAAATAATATGTGGTAGGTATATTATACAATAGTAAAAAAAATATATGAAATAAACAACTGTGTAAGTTCCATAAACCTTTCCATGAGCGGCCGATTACGAAAGTGCGAATTCGACTACGCTGTTCGATCACCATCCGTCACGGGACTTGAGATATAGACAAGAAAACCCGCCCACATCTCTTTGATACCAAACATCGCGCGCTGGTGACCTTACTTTAAAACAAAGTCGGTTCCCGCCCGTCGTCTATATCTTTAGATCTTTTAAACTACGCAACGGATTTTAATGCGGTTCCCATCAATAGACAGAGTGATTCGATAGGAAGGTTTATATGCATATGCACCACATTAGGTATCTTATTTCCATTGCCTCCGTGTGAAGCCAGGGCGGGTCGCTAGTTTTACTATATCGACATATTTTTATATTGCCCTCAAGCCAGAACACAGTAATGTTTAGACGCTACTGCTTGGTGAAAGGTACCACTTAGACGACCTCCTGCTAAGGAGATTTACCACTAAGTATCAAGTTTGATCAGTTTACAAATTAGGAAGCTATTAGATTTATGAAGACTTGAAGTTGTAAAAGATCCAAAGATTGTTTTGTTTCAGACAGTATGATTGAGTGGAGGTAACTTGTCTGTCAGCATTGCCGTCGTTGGACGTGTCAGATATCTTCGTATAAATCAAAGAGCAGAATCACAAATTATAGACTGCTCGTCACGACCCGAATGGCAGCGGAGCGTGGCTAATTTTTTTTATTACTTGACAAGCTATGTTTTTGACCACAGCTCAGCTGATGTAAAGTGACGGTGTGATCGAAAGTGGTAAAGCACACCTAGCCTGGGATGGAACTGGGTCTCAAGTGAGGCTGCGGAAAATTGTTTATGTAATTGAAATTTGTTTGTTTTATGTCACAAAAAAGTGTTGTCTATTGCCGTTGATTGAAGTTCGTTAAGTTGTATAAACTCTTAAATTCAATCATCATCAAAATACAACATTATTTAAAAGTATTGGTTTGTAAATTAGCGATAAGTTTATTTTATTATATATACATATATATAATGATGTGCATGTATAAACATTTATATATTTATTTTATATATTCGACAGCCCCGTTGGCTCATTGGTAGTTTATCTGCCTTGATGAGAGCTGTAGGGCGTGGGTTCGATTCCCACTCAGGGCAAACATTTTGTGAATAAGCAAATGTTTGTTCTGTGTCTGGGTGTTCTGTATGCATTATAAGTATGTATTTACAAAAAAAAGTATTTATGTATTCTATCAGTTATCTGACTTCCATCACACAAGCTCTGCTTAGTTTAGGGTCAGATGGCGCTGTGTGTATAGTCCTACGATATTTATTTATTTATTATTTATTTATTTATTTTATTTATAGTTTTAAATGAAGCAATTGTGGGGAGGGCACTGAAGCTGAAATACAGGTGTTATAACCTAGTTCAGCGGAAGAAACTCGATCTATATTTGTAAACAAGTGTTAATAGTTAAGTAATATGTATAATATATATATATATTTTTTAATGCAATAAATTATTCTAAAAAAATCGTCTTTTGCTCTAGCATGTTGTTGTCGGAGTGTTTACCTGCATGAACTGCCTGACGCAGTCTGCGCCGTGGTCGCGCAGGAAGCTGCGCAGCGTGCGCACGCCGCGCGCCGACAGGCGGTACCCGCCGCCGCGAGTGCCGCCCGAGAAATACACCCCCGGCGCTTGACCCTCCACCATCACGGCACCATTACACAAGCATCCAATTTTTTAAATTCATTGGCAACTAAATACTAAGTTATTATAGCCTGATATTTATTACAAATTTTGCCATTTATATCAAACGGACATAGTCTAAGTTATACAAAGTTAGTTATGAGTAAGTCCAGGTTATCTAGGAAAGTAGTGGTAGCTTCAATGAGCTTCAACGGAGTTTTAGAAACAACACAATAACAAGGTGTTTTACAACATTGTGTTACTTGATTACCGTCGTTAATTTAGAACTTTATATAATTAAAACACCACTATTTTTAATCATAAACACTCGAAATAACATGATTTACTTCACACTTTCAGTAATAAGGTATCGGGGTTGCCAGCTCTTTTTTTGTGTACAATTGGTTCGCGTTTGACTTTGCCTCCCCAAGCATAGACTGTATTTACTTTTTTCTACATTCTAATCCACCACATTTTTATTAGAAAAAAAAAACAATTTAACTTAAATACATTTTCCCAAAATATTAAAAATAATTTTAATTTGTTTTGAACATGTAGTCTTATTTCCGTCATGTCCTGATTTCACTACATACTTCGCTATTTTTAAAGTTATGCTATACAAAACATTAATGTACAATTAAAGAAGTCATAAAAAAAAACTATGAATAAATTTACTAAATCGATATATTCAAGTCATTTTTATAAAACTGAAAAATTATGCTCTCTTACTTTTTCATTAAAGCACAGAACCGTTTTCAGTGAAAATTGCATTTTCAAGGCGAGAAAAGCGCAAAGCGCAACGAGAAACCGTGGTAAGTAATTGAAGTCCCTCCAAGTGTGTTTAATTAAAAAAGCTGCCAGTGGAAGCAATTGTTTACTTTTGACATTAACACAGTTCTCTTTTCAATTTTACTCGTTCTTTCACTATAAAACACTATTCACTATATAAGTCTGTTTAAGTCATTAGCCATTCGTTTCTCGTACCGTAAACAAAACACGTGTTTTGTCAGAACAAATCGTAGCGCGTCGTAGTCGTTCTACGCGGCCGAATGGCGCGTAGCCACTGCTACGGCAGGAGCTACGAAAGCTCGTAGCACCGTAGTGCGACGCGGTCGAGCACAATGTGACGTAACTATGGAATCGGAAAGGATTTTTGTATCCTCGAGATTAGGAGATAAAGGATAATGAGCACAATGGGAGTTCCGATCATTCAAGACACATGCCTCCTTGGCTATTTATTTTTATGTACAGGGCGAGCGAGACAATCTGCATACTCGTCCTTAAACAAAGACTACATATGTTTGTTTGTAAATCATTTCGCGTTAAGACAGAGTTATATGTTTAATTTTATTTGTCAACATTATTTTTGCAGACATTTTAGTCAGTTTAAGGCTCCAGGTAAAATAGGATGTACTATTAAAAAATACGAAAATCTTGTCGAGATCATTTTTATCATTTTAAACACTTCTATTCTACTTGGTGGTAGATTTCCTTAGCAGGAAGTCATCTAGGTAGGTACCACCGCAGTACCAGATATTCTACCGCCAAGCAGTAGTGTGTAAACATTACTGTGTTTCGGTTTGAAGGTGACTGCAGCTAGTGAAATTACTGGGCTGAGACTAACCATCGAAAGTCTCAAAGTAGTGAGTGCCAAAGCAGCGATGCCCCGGACTTTGTTTGCTACTCTAAGTTCTGTGTATCGCTGCAATGGGCATGGACATGCGTTATCTCTTACTATCAGGAGACCGCATCGTTCGTCTCATTACTTTTACATTAAAAAAAAAATATCTTTTCGTTCTGTGTAAACTTGAATTTATTTAATTGAGAGCCAATTCCCATTTCAGGCTCGGTGTGATTACCGTCTTCGAACACACTGTCATTTAACATGAGCTGTAGTCAAACACATAGTAAAAAAAAAACTTTTGGTGCGAAGACGATTCGCACTCAGCTGCTATTCATAATTTGTTGGTATTATTTGAGAATTAGCATTATATTCATACAACAACTTAATTACGGAATTCTAATAAAACCACACTTTTAAGCAATAAACTGGCGCAAATGCGACGAAGCGATGAACCTTATTTTGTTACTCAAAGCATGGCCATCGCTGCAAGTGTCATTACTTCTTACCATCAGAAGAGCGTCTTACCGCTATTATCAGTGAGGATGAATAAACCGTCTCATTATTTATCACAAAAGAACTGGCAGAATGAACCTTCAAGACAAGATATGTATTTCGATATTTAGCGACTATATTTCGTGTCTGTTCCGTAGCGAATAGAGACGGGCTTGCGTTAGTTACGTACTAAAACGTATCAACTGAAAAGGACTCGCGGCAAAGGTCATAAAATGCACCGATGCGATGCAGCCAATGGATCTGGTGTCTCGGACTTACGAGATAAGACTTTTATGATGCCGTTTGAGTATTCTGCTAGACTTGGACTTGGTTAATAATCACAAATAAAATGTATAAGATTAACTGCATTCTTATGACATTATTTTGATTTGATACTTTTCCCGACTAATAATAATTTGTTCATTAACATTTTTATGGTTGACCATAGCTCACATGATGTTAAGTGACGGTGTGGCCGAAGGTAGTTAAGACACCAAGCCTGGTATGAAACTGGGTCTCAGGCGAGGCTGTCGGAACACACCGTTAGATTTTCAACTTACGGGTGGTAGCTAGCCAGCCCAGTACTAGAAAGTACCCTACTACCATGCAATGGTTTCTTCACGTTTTCCTTCACCGGCAGCGTTTCGCTTTGAGTAGCATTCTAATAATGAAAGTATTATTAAGATCGGTCTAGTAGTTTCGGAGCCTAGTCATGATATATAGATATTATTATGAAATCTTGTTTACAACAAAATATTAAATACAGCACGGCTGCGACGCGCTAACCAATTGCTTCTCCACCCCGCTCCGTTAGTTGGAAGCCAATATTTCGCCGGTTAGGCTAATTTTCTCAGACAACTAATCAGTTTAGACACTGAACTGGAAGCTTCGACGAAATTCCCCGCACTTCGTTGTATTTATTTTCATGTTTTGTTACTAGAGTAATTAGTTGCGAAGTAAGAGTTGTAGACAATGCGGAGCTTTTTAATTCGAAAAAGAATTACAATGGATTCTTAATTGGAGTATACATAAACTCATAAAACTTTCACGAAGACTATAAATTGAATACTAGCAAATGCTTTTACCGGGCACCAAAACAGGTCGAAATAAATATGATAAAATAATAACAAAAGTAATTATACGTAATCGCTTTTAAGTTTTTTGTTAGATATATATAAGTTAGCATTCGACTATACCCTGTCCGAAATTATGCAATCATAAATAACAGATACAGCCTACACAGATATACAGATATATCCTAGATACAGCGTTATCTTGCCCTAAACTATGCAAAGCTATGTACTTTGTAGGGTTGTAACTTTTTTTTTGTAATTTCATACTTACAATACAGATCCAGACTACAAGACCAAAATTACATAGAATGACAGGCTCATTCTATGTAATTTTATTTGAAGTTTTGAATTCAATTCTTTCATCGTTTGACAACTAGGTACGTGATGAAAAATGGCGGCTGTGAGAAAATCCAACACCAGTTTATACCCTCTTTCTCAAAGTTAAGTAAACTTTAAAAACAGTGCTTAGAACGCTTGAACTAACAAATTATATTATCATCTATACAAACATTAAAAAAATATGAGCAATATCGTTTTATAATTGATGTTTCAAATACTTGAACGGAACGATTTGATTCCACTTGTACCGTGCGAACTTACAGGCAATGTAGTTATTGCTTGTAATTTTACTGTAATATTACTACAGGCGTTTTCTCTTACCATCAAGAGAACGTCTAGTTCGTCTTATAATTTTTACATTTAAAAAAACTATAAAAATAGCACGCATTACTAAATATCAGCATTTAATTGAAAGCGTCTTTTTTAAAAGTAAGGAGGTAAACGCTGAAAAAAACAAACCAGCTATTAGACCGTTAAAAAAAAATTAAAATTGCGCCCAATCATCGTCAAATTAAAGTCCCCTCGGATGGGCCTGGACTGAGATCTGCGGAGGTAAGTCACGCGTCTCCGATTGATCTCCTTTCACGCAATCAATCACTGGAAAATCCGGCACGTCGCCGAGGAAATAAGCGTGGCCTTTCACGAACGTATCAAATTGCCGAACAGAAAAATTCAGAAAAGGTTTTGTCGAAGTAAAACTTTCATAGCTATAACATGACATTATCGGGCATATTGAATTAACTGATGACCAGTTGGGGGGCGCGGGGAGAAGGGTTCGTTAGTCTTCGTATTGTTGCGATAACAACTGTGCTTAGCACGTTCGATTTTCAAGCCCGCCCGGCTTCAGTACTAATTCTTAACGAATAAGCTTGAGCTGCCGGGAAAGAAAAAGATAGCCAGGTCGTAGAATGTGTCCTATTACTTAGCAAGGAAGCATGAGAAAATCTATCGTCAAACTCTTGACAGTGTGTCAAGACAACTTAGGTGTTTTATTTTTTAATGGTTCGGTGTTTGACCACAGCTCACCTAAATTTAATTGATGGTGTGTAAACACACCTTGTTTGGAATGAAACAGGCATTCAAGTGCGGCTGCCAAGACGTATCGTTAGGTGCTTGGCGACAGATTTTCAACTTGATCAAGTTAAATCAACTTCCTTCCGACCGATCTTACCACTGATCTATCATCGCTACAATATATATTGTATATAGATAAAGCGAATTGTCATTAACCTTAAAAACACCCATAAAAAGACAACATATTTTATACAGTTACGTACAGCTTTATACTTCATAGACTTACTACTACTACACTTCTAACTGACTTTGCTATATACTTTTTATTTTTAAATAATAAATTAATTTTATACATATTAGTATATTTTTAGTTCTATGTATTAGGATATATTATTATTAGAATGTAGATATATTTATGTATTAGCGAAATTACTGGGCTGTTGAGACTAACCATCGAAAGTCTCGAAAGTAATGAGCGCCAAAGCAGTGATGCCCTGGATTTTGTTTTGTTACTCAAAGTTCTGTGTTTCGCTGCTATGGTCATGGACAGACGTTATCTCTTACCATCAGGAGAACGTTTCGTTCGTTTCATTACATTTTACATAAAAAAAAAAAAAACTCGTTATTGACACACCCCGTCTTTTTCTTCCCCTGATCCTGTCCGTCCTAAGCTTGCCTGGAAGAGATCGCTTTTAGCGATAAGGTCGCCAGTTGTTACACCAATTAACTAAGTTTATTTCTTCTGTATTGTATTATTTTTAGTGTGTGCAATAAAGAGTTAATCAATCAATCATAGAACAGGACACGCCAATAAAAAAACCCATGAAAACCAGGCTTCAACCTTGAAACGTGGTATCAAAAGAGTCACGGTCTCTGACTTTCGAGCCAGTAAGTTGCGCCCAACAGACTGGAGCACTAATCCGTACTTTACTGGCCGGTGCCAGCAGTAAGTCCCACATGGATCCCCGCAAAGGATCCATCGTAAACATTACTAAGCTAACATTAAACTTCAAACGTAATCTGAAACAATATCGCCCGAATTAATTAACGTGAAACAGGTTAATTCCAACGGAACCACTCAGAAAGTAATCTAACATCGGTATAATTAAGGATGGTGGAGCCTAATTACATCCACAAAGAGGTACGATAACTGAGAGTATAGAAAAGAGGTGCGCTGTGAAAGGTACGATACATACAATCAGGCGGTGATCTTGCGGACAAAAATGTAAGCCTTTGAGAACAGAAGAGAACACAGACGAATTGATAAAGGGAGTATAATTTTCATACCACTTGGTGGTAGATCTCCTTAGCAGGAGGCCGCCTAGGTTGGTACCACCGCAGTACCAGATATTCTGCCGCAAGGCAGTAGTGTTAAATGTTAGTGTGGAAACATTACTGTGTTCCGGTTTAGGTTACTGCAGCTAGCGAAATTAAACGGTTGTTGAGACTAATCGAAAGTAGTGAGCGCCAAAGCAGCGATACCCTGGACTTTGTTTTAGAATAGAATAGAATATAACTTTATTATACACTGAATACAAATATGAAACATAAAAAAAAGAAGAAGATATATATATAACAAAACAATATAATAGATATTTGATGTATAAGGATGGTCTTATCGCCTAGAGCGATTTCTTCCAGACAACCTATGTATGGAAAGAAAAGTAAATAAATTTTAGGTTTGTGTATAAAAAAAATAAATGTTTTACCACTCAAAATTCTGTGTATCGCTGCAATGGTCATGACCATTGCAATAGACTTTTCGTCAAACAACTGTAAGAGTTTTTAAACTACTAACTAAGAACTATAGCTTCACAATGAAGGATGTGATTCACGTATCATCCGAGACTCCTTTCACGGAATCGGCATGTATACTAATGAGCCTTCGCGGAGTTGGTATTCTGGCAGCGTGGAAGCCAGGGCGGCCTTTGACACCGCCGCGCCCGCGTTCCAACTTACTTAGGGCTAGTTAAAAGGGTCGACTCGTCTTTGGAATACCGTTTCGGAATTGAGACTGTCGAGTTGACAAGTTAAGACAAGTTTTTGCCAAAAAGAAATGTGCTCCGAAACATGACCGATCGTGACAAATGGGAATAGTCATCCACACCATTGACTTTAACTCGCCAAAGTGTATTTTTTCTTTCTGAACAAAAGTTTTTCTCCAAAAGTACGCGATGTCGATGAAAGTATCTCGGAAACCACTGCTAGCGGCACCTGACAACACGGCTCAACTCAATACCTCCTTGTAGAGGTCTCACGACATATTTACGCCCCCGGGGCGCAATAAAATAATTTCGTGCGTGTTTCCGACGCGCGGTTGAAACACTGAGTAGATAATGTACGAAGAAACTGCTCATTATATAGCTCAAAGTAACACGAATTTGTTGCAACGCCGTATAGTAAAAGTTCACGGAGCTAAAACAAAATTAAAATAGGTACTACAGCTGACTCACAGACTAATTAAAACTCCCTTTAGCTAACAGTAGCGATGATAGCTCATTGGTTAGCGCGGTCGTATGATAAGCCGAAGGGCGTGGGTTCAAACCCCAACAAAAAGATTAAGCTGGCAGCGAAGGATAACATCGTGAGGAAGCCATAGCGTGTTGGTAGAGTATTACCCTCAAAGTATAAAATCTACCGCCTACCACCTAACGGTGTATTCCGGCAGCCTTACTTAAGAGCCAATTACCAGGCCAAGTGTACTTTACTATCTTTGATTACACCGTCACTTAACATTACGTCATCTGTGGTCAAACACATAACGTAGGTAAAGCTGACCGATATTAAAATATTTCAAATAGGATACTTAACTTGCTGCAAGTGTAGTACCCTACACGACTCTGCTCTTAAAGTGAACCCGTCTATGGTGGCTGCTGCACGCACAAAATGCTTTCCATGTTGCAGTGAAGCAGGTGTCCTACAACGTCGTGCACTTTTAGGTTATACTCTGCAAGTTTTATACTCATTGGCTGAAACGCCATTTACGATTTCCTTATCTCGAGCCAGTGTCATGCGGCCATCATTTTTCTTAAGAGCATTTTTATTTTAGGAGAGCTTTACTGATAAAGGAGTTTTTATTCTGGTTTCCGTTACGGTTGGTAAATAACGAAAAATTTGTCCGTAAGAAAGTTTTATGACTCATTTTAAAACTAACGTCAGTTTTACAATGTAAGTGACAAGAATTAAAATGAATACCATAAGTTACATTTTCAGTTTTTCTATCTCCTGATGTTAATCGAACTTGCGGTCTACGATGGAGCACGCTTGCTTAGAAGATGAAGACACCCAGATTATATCTTTCGGAGAACACCCACTCGGGCAGCAAATTACATTGCTTAGTGGTTCGCACGATGAAGGTGGATTCGAACCATTTAGTTAAGAGTTTTAGGAACATCTACAACGCCGCGATGTCGCCTTAACTCAAAGAGAAAAAAATCCTGTCAGTCATCGGCTTTGTATTTTATCAAGATCAAAGCCGTTTATAAGTGAAAATGTATTCAATAGTCATATATTTTTATTCGATGTGAAGTCAACTCAGTACGCAGGTTATTGTCAACGTTGTATCGCACATAAAATTCCCGATCATGATATCATCCGCATACTCGTATTGACGGGCCGGTAAAATAAACAGCGCAGATCACGCGCCAGACCACCCACTACACACGATAACTAAATAGACAGGGGCAATTGTAAAAACTCCGAACATAACACAGTGGAAAATATTCCCAGATGTAACTGGACGGTGGTTATTTTTAAAGCGTTCACAGGTCTATCGAGACTATCAATCGAATATCTCAAAGTAATGAGCGTCAGGGTTGCGATTTGCTGATAAAGCAAAAAAATCCAGAGTATCGCAACCTTGACGATCATTACTTTAGAGATATTCGATTGAGTCTAATATCTAATGTCTAATATCGGTTCTTTTACCATCAATGTAGCGTTTCGTTCGTCTCATTTACTCTTACATAAAACATAACAGTAACATTAAGCTGAACCCACTGTACAGCGCAAATCCTTGAAGCCATCGGGTGATTTTAATGGTTGTAGTTTCTGGTTGCACTCTAATGTAGAGGGACATCTTTTATTTAGTCAAGTATAAAATTTAAAAAAAAAAACCTTGTCCTTAAGTCAAGGCTAGGTTTTGGGTATTTTGGTTTAAAAATCAAAGTTGTAAACCGATTTCATGAAATTTCTGATTTAAAAAAATACAACCGAATTCAGAACCTCCTCTTTTTTTTAGTCGGTTTAAATCAAACAGCTTTCGAATTAATTATTACTATTTTGTGCGAAACTTCCATTTGAGCGCTACAGCGACTGCCGTGCATGATCACGTTATTACATGAATATTATCGGATGCAGTGCGTGGCAAACCGTCACGCGACACCTAACACCGGCGACCATACAAAACAATTTATTTTTATGCGCGATCCGCATCAATAACCAATAAAGCCGGAGCTTATCGTGCCTTGTTTACCGTTTGAACAACGGCTCCCTTTACAGTAGGGACGGTTGTTGCAAACCACGAGCGCCAGTGGGCATACTTATAAAATTGGTTGAAGGTACTCAATAAATAATCAAGCTATCATAGTTATCACTGCTGACCATAGGCATATCCCAAGACTCGCCATTCAGCCCGACTTTCGGCTGTGGTTTAACCCGCAGCGACGATATCCTAAGAAACGTTAGCTGTTCCAAGTAAAATAACGTGTCACTCTATCTGATTCTATTCACGTTATGAACGTGAGTAATTCCGCATAAGTAATGTAATTATAATCAATAACTTTATTTCACACATAAAAAAAAATATTGAAACATTTCGCAAGTAAAACAAAAATGTGTCAAAACCACGTCAGTTTCATAGTAAAAACATACATACATTTTATTTAAACACCCAGACATATAATAAATATCATAAGACATTACACACAGCGCCATCTGACCCCAAACAAAGCAAAGCTTGTGCTGTGGAAGACAGATAACTGATAGAGTACTTAAATTGAACATAACATATATGCCTGGGTCACATAATTGCTTGTCCCATGTGGGATCCGTAAGCAGTGTAACCAGCTGTCGAACATCACCTAGTACAAACATCAATCCGGAATGAAATGTTTTACCAAACCCTCATTCTGGTCACATTCACTTCAGCAATGAGGTTGGTTAAAGATAAATCACTCGTAAAGTTTAAAAGAGTCACACACGCGTTTACGGCAGACTTTTAATCTTTATTTACTTTAAGGTGGTTCGATTTCCATACAAACATTTTTTTTTCCATTTATGAACAAATAGAGCATAATTTTACAGTGAAATCACAGCTACTGGCATTTATTTTGGTCTTTATTTGCGGTAAATCATAAAATCATAAATTCATAAATCATTCATAAATTTGATTTTGTGCTAATAATGTACTGTTTTATTCAAGCAATCACAATTGCTTGAACAAAACAGTACAAAATAAAGAACAAAATTAATGCCAGTAGCTGTGATTTCACTGTAAAATTATGCTCCGTCTGTACATAAATGGAAAAAAATTGTTTGTATGGAAACCGAACCACCTTAAAGGGGTTTAGTCACATTGTGACGATGCCACCCCCGTAACACACGAAACTACAATAATACTCAAACGTATTTCACATACATGTGCTACTCTTAATATACTTACAACAGCATTTTAGCTTCATCAGCTTCAGAGAAAGCCAAATGTTGTTACACAGATCTACGTCCTAGTTTATTGTATTTTTACTAAAACTAAACATTTGGTAACAGAGTCAAAACCTTGCATATCAACATAAACCGCCCTCGCTCGTCAATTGCAACACGTACAAAGTTCAGTTTATACGAAAACATCAAAGGTCAGGGGATCAAAAGTTGACTCGTTTGAGTATTTGTTAAAACAAGGTTTTTTTCGATCAGCAGGGCATCTGCTGGATAATGCAAATAGATAACAAAGTTTTGATCAGTATGACATTGGTATGCATGTCAAAATATGTTATCAAAATGTAATTTTAGAAAAAAGGACGGAGGAGGGATGGGCCAGTTTCATTCTAATATACATACCCAAACACGACTAGGTTACATTGATCTATTATGGAGTTTCGTTACCTCCGGTATCAGATAATGATGAGAGCGGAGATAGGTATTGGGACTATTCTAGCAATAAACGTAACACCACTAAAAAGTTACAGGTAAGCAAAATATACACTTTCGTTTACTTTGATGACATACTACTGAACCATTAATGAAATTTATATTAACTTTTATAACCAATCTCAAAGCATTTATTGTATTAAATAAATAAAATAATTATCCAAATTGGTTCATAAATGACAGTTTTGATGTAACAAAAAATAAAATACCTCCTATTTGTTCGTTCTGTCCTATTTGTTCGTTCTGTTCTGTATACATACTTATATAAGTATAAGTATGTATTTACAAAAAAAGTATTCAGTTATCTGACAATGCTTTGCTTAGTTTGGGGTCAGATGGCGGTGTGTGTCATGCCCTACGATATTTCTTTCTTTTTTATTTTAAAGATGGTTAAAAACTGAACTATTTAGATGGCAAAAGGCAGGAATCCTACTTCAATCTCTTATATCTAGTAGGACAAAGTTTTCATTAGACATGATATACAGTTTTGCCATCAAAAAACTAATCAAGCTTTTATGACAACACGCAATGAATTCAATTTGCATCGGCAAACACTCGCGACAATCAAGTCAGAAATGGGCAAACACTTGAAGAAATGCAAAAGGAAGGTCAAAAGACGGATTATCTGCGGCGACCCAATTCTCCTGCTGCTGGTTCCCGAGACTTGATAGAGCATTTTATACGAAACATGGCGCAAGTTATGAGAGAAGATAGACCACTTGCAAAAAGATTGTAAAGTTACTTGAACATCAAAAAAAAAAAAACAGCGCTGCCAACTTACTAATAGTTTCGAGTAAAGTCGAAAAATAAAAATACTTAAGCGCTTAACCTTTTTGATTAAAATTACTCTCCGTCGAGAAAACCCTGCCCCGAAAAGACAGTACCAAAAATTATTTTTATGTTTTTGACAAAGTGAATTTGCTTCCATAGTGGTAGGCAATTCAGAAAACTGATGATAACAAAATCAGGGGATACAGTTTGAGTGTTGTAGCTACATAGAAAATTATAATTATAATAATTACACTACCATTTAGCTAAAGAACCAAAGAATTTGTTACGTTGAGGACTTGAAACATGGAAATCTGAAGAACTTCTTGGTGTTCATAAATGTACACGTTTCAAATTCAAGTACACGCATTCTTTAGATGTTCGTTTTAATAAACAGACAATTGTAACTAGCTCCCATAAATAACCAGTAAAGTAAGGAATAAACTTTTTTGGTGGTTTCGCTCCGTGTTAAGATCATTACAGTACTTTTACTGGAATACAAAACGGTGCGCTATCGTTCTTCGCTAACTCCTATAACTTATACCAGACATGTCTGTAGTATTTCTAATTGAATAGCCGGCCGGGTTCAGTCGTTGTGATTGGGCCTCTGTGCTCGAGCCACCTCTGGGAGCCTCCATTCTATACTGATCTACTTTACATTCTTTTTTTAAGTGTTTGTTTAAGTTATCTAGTTGAATTTTTGTAGCCGGATACAATTAGAAGCGTCTTATACTTCAGAATATAATTTTCAATTGCTGAGCATGTATTACCTCGATTGCAGGGCGATTGGACGATATTCCATAGATATTGATATTCTGGTATTATCTTGGTGGTAGGTCACCTGAGCAGAAAGTGATCTAGGTAGGTACCACCCCATTATAAGATATTCAGCTGCCAAGCAGTAGTGTGTAAACATCAGCTAGCGAAATTATTGAGGCTAACCGTCAAATGTATCCAAATACTGAGCATCAAAATCAAATCAGCGATGCCCTGGACTTTGTTTTTTTACTCAAGGTTATGGATACTGCTACAATGGACATTAACATGATTTTTTTTATGGTTGACAGGCTAGATATTTGACCACAGCTCACCTGATGTTAAGTGAAGGTGTGGTCGAAGATGGTATAGCACACCTTGCCTGGAATGAAACTGGCTCTCTAGTGACGCTGCCGGAATACACATTAGATGCTTGGCGACAGGTTTTCAACTAGAGGGTGGTAGCTAGCCAGCCGAGTACTATGAAGTACCCTACCACCATGCTATGGTTTCCTCACGATGTTTTCCTTCACCGGCAGCTCAAGCTCATTGTTCGGGTTTGAACCCACGCTCTTCGGCATGCGAACTGACCGCGCTAACCACTGAGCTAAATGATTGTGTTATATCTTACCATCCGAGAGCGTTTAGTTCGTCTCATTACTTTTACATGACAAAATCTATGACGACGAATACGATAAAACCCGTTGCAGTTCAATCTAAAATGGGTGGCAAATAGGTGATTCTTATCAGACTCTAATACTTTGCAATCAGAAACTTCTATGACGGTGACAGTATAACAGTAAGACGTAATTCAGTTCAGTCGCAGATGGGCGGAATCGGTCACGTAAAGATATCGGGGAGCTCATAGAGACCGTCATTGATTTGGAGCCTCACCTTTTCACATTGGAGAATGATTTCCACGAAAGCGACCTAATTCACTGCTGTGAATTCACATTAGCGGTCTGGTCACCGGCACGGTCTCTTGGTGTTTGTGGTATAAAACGATCTTCCGGAATGTATAGATAGATAGATAGATATAATTTCTTTATAGTGCAGATCAAAACTAGAAAAAAAAGTGCAGACAATAAAATAATCTTATCAGTTGGTGCCACAAGTAGCGGCCTTATCGCTAAGAGCGATCTCTTCCAGGCAACCAAGACTAGAAAAAAACACGATGGAAATTAATTGGTTGATGTTTTTCAAGTCAGTCTTAATGAAGATTATCTTTGGACCAAACCGCAGCAAGTATGAATGTTTGCTGATTTTTTAATGTTTCTCACCATACAATGAGTGCGTTGGTTAATCAATGGAATTAGCCGCCTGAGTGGGTGTTCCCTGAAGAATACAATCTGGGCGCCTTCAAGTTGCGAGTGAATGGATTTTATTTATGCAAGTGTACTCTATCGTAGACCGCATCTTCGCTGATGTTAAAACATTTATAATAGCTCAATATCAGGCGAGATAGCAGTCAAACATCTTTAATAAATACAAAAAAAATGGATCCTTTATGATCATATAAACAAACTAACTAAACGAGCCCACAACCTATAGGTACAAGGTTCATTTATATTTACCTACATTATACCTAACAACTTAGGGGCCAAGCTCATACAAACAATGCACAACATTATTTTTTTAGTTAAGTCTTTAACTTTTAATAATTCGTTTTTTCCATGCAATAAGAAAAGTATTTAAATTACAATAACAATAAATAATTTGACTTACAAGCAATTACAACACACGAGATATGTAGCTTCCATTTTATTACGGCTTTCGGAATGATGAAAAAGCGTATTTTAGGAACTCCATTTAGGAGTGTTCTTGGAAATACATTGTTGTCACATTTTCAGCGATTTTCTCGCAAAATAAATGATCGAAAAGCTCCCAGAAATGATGACTTGTTCTGACTTTTAATAAAACTGTGTTGAGAGTTGTGAGGTTCTCTGCAACTTCCGTCGGATTAGGGAGGAGCGGGCTGAACACCGAGTTTACGATACATTCTTGGCTTCTCTTTTATTTGGTGGTAGATTTGATTAGCAGGTCATCTAGGAATGACCCCGCAGTACCAGACATACTACCAGATAGACATTACTTTTTATAAATGTTTCGGTTTAAAGGGCATTGCATCTATAGAAATTACAGTGTTGTTGAGACTAACCATCGAAAGTATTAAAGTAATGAGCGCCAAAGCAGTGATGCCCTGGACTTTGTTTTGTTACTCAAAGTTCTATCGCGGCAATGGTCACGGACAGGCGTTATATCTTACAATCAGGAAAGCGTCTCGTTACTTTTACCTATAAAAAAATATGAAAAAGGGCAAACTTGACTGAATTGTAATTTGAAAATTAAATTAATGCATCATATTGCGAAACATCTGCAGGAAGGATATAAACGAGACGCTTTTTAACAACAAAAAAAAAATCATTACTAAATGTATTTACTAATTACTAGCATACCGGCCCAGCTTCGCATGGGTGCAATTCATTTCGGACACATGACTACAATAGAATTAGTACTTGTATGGTAATTTTTTCAATCATTATTAAAAAAATAACATTAAAATGTAACCCACGTCATTCCTAATCTCATTCGATCACGCTAACCACTGAGCTATCAACACTTGCGTCTAAAATGATTCCTGATTAGAAAACTACACAGGGCGTCTATCGTAAAAACAAAACAGATACATTTGAATCAGTTAACTAGTCGATATTTCTGTCGTCGGTCTATAACTAGGTACTGAAAGACGAGCCGTACTGACAACAGTCATCAATCAGAATGACAGCTCGGGGGCTCAGGTCTCTGATGGCCGATTAAGATGCCCGCACTGATATGTTGGACAAATGAGCCGGAAGCGAAGGAAAACCTAGCACGCGCTAACGTCCTTAGCACATCACTAGAGGCGAACGCTTGTCCAGTAGTCTCGCTTGTTGCTACCTAATCATATCCAATACACACACTTACGACATATCCAATACCGCAACTTAGGCAAACGTTAAAAATATGTGTGATTTTCTGTAACTAACTCGGAAAACAAATGAAATGGGTATGAAGACAGCAGATTTCAAGTTCTAGATTAAATATTACTTGATCATATTTTTCTTTTGTGTAACGAAACGTTCTCCTGATGTAAAAGTCGTTTCGATTGTTCGTCAAACATCTAACATCTTTGTTGCATTCAATGCAAGTCCTATGTCAGTGTCTTAATTTTATCTCTTTTGCAATCAATGCAAATAAATCCATGTGAGTGAACTTAGCAGATCATAGTTGTCTTGCAGATTAAAAATAAATAGGAGATTTTTTCGTATCCAGCTGAGTTCTACAATTCCTGATACTTTTTGTTTTTATCTGCTAAGTTCACCCACAATTCAAATCCTATGACAGAATACTAATTTTATTTACTAATTTATAATCTGTTTAGTGTCGAGGCAGTAAAAACAGTCCAAGACGTAGAACGAGACCTGGTTTCCAATTAATCTACTTCCATTTCCTAAGCAGTGCACGTCATTTAATATTATATGACTGGACACCAGAATCAAAAAATCTCAATCGCAGTAAATTTTGAAATCACTACCAACTGCGACAGTGTGCTATAGGCGTGCTAGAAATTTACAGTCTAGGTGTTTACTCTCAGGAATTTCTAGACTTTGGTAATGACCAGTGAGTCAGAGTCTACTAATTTCTGACGTCAAGTAAACGTCATATTGTTATGCAGTACAGACGTCATGTCAAATGGGCTGCACTTCATCCATAGCTTAGTCATGTGTCCACACTTAACATTTTATACAGGTTTTCAAAGTTTATTTACATGATGAGCAATCAGTGCCAGTGCGAGCACCATGTAAGGAAATTGGGCTCAATATTGGAATCAGTATCGCTAAAAATGATCATGACCTCTACCGTGATCTAATCGAGACGTCACCGAGGGTTTGGCTTCTGTAGTCATTGTTATTTATTCTGCGGTTTGGATGACATCCGTTCGCTCCCGTGTGATGAGTAGTAACTAGTGATGGGCTACAATCGAGATTAAGCGCCATATGAAAACCGCATTGGACTTGACTAAATACCTATTAAATTTCGCTTGACTTTAAAAAAAAATTTATTTTTTATTTATTATCAAGTATTAAATTTGATAACTCAAAACACAGATTTCTGGCAATAGCACAATTAGCGTCGCCCTAATCTAACGTTATCGAAAATGTTGTGTCATAGAAAAAAATAAATTTAGGTACCTACATAGTGAATGCATACTTTTTGTTGTACTTATGCGGAATTATTCACGTTTAATTATATCGGATACTTAGACTTTCGTTACGGCCACTTCTTCATGGAGACAAAGCTGAGTACAACGCGCGCGCGGTATTCTTGCTGTGTTACTTCTTTAAATGTTAAATGCATATTAGTGCGTAAATATACTGTGACTATTGGTTACTAGCGTAAACGTCAAACAGTAGCACTAGTATTCGTTGCATGCTATTAGTTGCATGCTATGCTAATGCTAAAATTCAACGAGTCCACAACACGATGAATATATTGATGTTTTATTTTTAAAAGTCAAGAATGAATGAACTCTACATGCGCGTGCGCTCATAAAACACGCTCGTGACCGTCGGGCGTGTTGCCAAAATTAAATGACCACCCGAATTCGTTGATTTTGTTTAATTAATGTTTTCTTTGAGCATTTTTCTGTGACGTAAGTATTTAGGTTAGAAGCCAGCGTGAGACTAATAGATTAATGTGAGACAAGCTGAGCTATTAACCAATTAGCGGCTGCAATTATAGTTTTATTGGATGAAAAGATAGCCAAGACCATTTGAGAGAGTACATAACATATGTCTTTAATGAAGAATATAAATTAAATAAAGGGGGGTTTTATCTACGCTTTGTTTTTCTGTTATCCTTAGTGGTAATCGTACTATTTTCAACATAAAAATACAAAGAAACCCATCAAAGTTTTCTTTTATGCGTAACAAAAGGCACACCAAAAGTTAAACACCATCTTCTCTCAGGCAAGAATTAATTCATCAATTTTTTTCCTTTAAAAAAGACGTATTTAAATTAGAAGCCACGACTTTGCACGATTCTGCAGACATCTTTTTGCGTCGAGAAGGGGTTAAAATGACACTCACCAATTGCCTAAAAAGCGATTCAGAATTTGAATGTATTTAATTTGTAATGACTTACCTAATTCCAATTAAGGATGATAAAATATGTGCAGACGTTCCGATTGGAGTGTTATAACGTACCTGAAACCAATTTAAGAGCATAATGAGCAATTAATCATTTGTAGAAGAAAAAAAAAACTACACAACCAAAAACTCTGAACTTTCTAAAAAAAAAGAATGTTTGTCCTGAGTGGGAATCGAACCCACGCCCTACAGCTCACAAGGCAGATATACTACCAATGAGCCAACGGGGCTGTCAATCGTAATTTCGAATCGTACGACACATCTCTCTGAAACCTCATGACTTGATGCAAGTGCAAGGTGCACTTGCATCCAACTCCAATTAGTTTCTTTGAATCACACGCTGCAGACGGCGGCGGCGGTAATCAGCGAGGGCGCCACGTGTTTCCGTTAATTAACACCTCATAACATCTCTAACGAAGACTTTTGGCGGGAACGCGGAAAAGTCGTGTCGCTCCTTTGTATTTTTTTCCAAAACTTGTGTGTTTGTCGAGTGTTTATGCATAAAAATGGTGGTGTTTTATTCATAAAGTGGTGATTCGGCAAGCGCGAGTGTGGGAAACTGATATAATGTGGTGAAACATGACTTTTCGTGTTGCTTCCAAATCTCCATCGAAGCTTTATAGTAAAGTCGCCACTACTTTACTAAAGCATGACTGGACTTGACTGACACGGACTGTACTTGACCAAGACTGGACTTTGAGTATAGCTAAAGCTACAAGGCAACTTATTTAACTTATGAAACTTGAAAATGTAAAACACTTGACACTGGCAAATGCACAGAAAGTGCGACGTCAAGTCCTCCTCAGAGGAATAAGAAAAAAAACATCTCTAACTGTATTCTAGAATCTATCACATATAAAGCTAGAAAGCAGTCAGCCGATATTTACTCTTATAGCACGTCGATGTTAAATACTACGAAAAATTTTGCCTCTGAGCACTGCTGAACAGTTTTTAAATCAACACTACAAACGGCATAAAAGTATGTTAAATGATTGAGGAATACATTACGGTAGGAAAAAAATATGTAATCGGTCAAGTTAGATAACTACATTAGTAAATTAATTAAAAGGAATCTCCACATTCTATTGGACAATAGAATGTGACAATGTGCCAGAAATTACAGAAGTAGGTCAGCATCTAACGGTGTGTTCCGGCAGCTTCACTTGAGAGCCAGTTCCATTCCAGTCTAGGTGTGCTTTACCATCTTCGACCACACCTTCACTTCTGTGGTCAAAACACCTAGCCTGTCAAACAAAAAAATAATAATTGCGAATTTTAAAAAAAAAAACAAAATTTTTTGATGTGTTTCAAGCTAAGCATTGCCATCCAGCGTGGCAATGCTGCCAACATTCTGGCCACATATCCCTCCTCTGACGGATTTTTAGACTAAGTTTTTTGGATACATTTTGTAAATAGTATAATTTAAGGTCTTTTTTATTTTGATTAAACGTTAATTTTTTTTTGATTAAACTAGATATAAAGGTACAGTATTAACCACATTTAGTCATCTAGCCTATTATGAGACGTCGCAGGTTGAAAACACATCAATATCAGTTTAGGCACGCACATCTACATGCTGGTGCTCGTAACATCAGAGAAACTTTTCAATTTCCCTCATAAAGTTAGCAACACTCGTTCCAAGAGCACTAAACTTGTATTCATGTAATAACAAAAGAGATTTCAACAGATTTCCCTAAAGACCATTAACAGCTGACGGGTTACCGACGTTGTATCGAGATATAAATCGAGATTTGTTACGATGAACAGACGATAGACGTTAATGATTGGGTTGCACAAATATTTTACATAATAAGGCAAATGTTTGCGCGATAATGTTTCATGTAAAGTTTATTCTGTGTCTGGATATTTTGTATGTAAGTATTATAAAATATGTGTTTACAAGAAAAAGTATGTAAATATTATATCAGTTACCTAATTTCCATAGCACAAGATTTGCTTAGTTTAGGGCTGGATACCGCAATGTTTTTTTTTTTTTAATACGGATAAGTCCGCGTTTGACCACCAACTCGCCCGATGGTAAGCGATACCTATTCACTCTGACCTTGAAAAGATCTAGATTATATCTATCAGGAAACAAGGAAGACGGTAGCTTGTTCCATTCCTTGGCCGTACGGATGAGAAACGTAGAGTCAAAACGTTTGGTACGTACCCAAGGAAATTCCACTACGTATGGGTGGTAGTGGGCCGTCTTTCTACTTGTAAAATGTCCTAAAAATATTTAGCGGTTTTTCTTTTATATTTTTAAAGAGAATTACATAAAAGTGTTGGAGAATCTATCTTAAGTCTTAATTAGGTATCATTTACTTTTCATTCTATTTTGTTTATATTGCATTTCCCAACATTTATTTGTGTTTAAATCTCGCACCAATGATAAATAACAAGTTTTAAAAGGCCGACACCAGAAGCAAAATGCAAAATTTCGACACTATCAGATCTGTGGAAGATGCAAGAAAATGCAACCATTTACCAAATAAGAGCTGATAATCTTTAAATATGCATTCAATAGATATCTCATCAGTACCTAGTTATGCCACATGATTTCAAACTACGGAACAGCTAGCGCCATCTCTGGGAGGGTGTTGGAACTGCTTTCATCGCCGACCAAGTAACAACCCTTGGCAACGATGTTACTGAATGGTCACGTAGTTCGCGCCAGATCCGCTAGACGGCTAACGGAAAGACATTACCTACCTTATCTGAACCAATATAAGTTTCAGATAAAAAAATCGTCCAGATGGTGGTCAAACGTGAAACGCTGTAACTTGCTTAGCGCGTTAATTAATTTGGTTGTAGCAGTAGCAAAATATTTAATTTTCGACACAATATAAGGCAACATTCATAATTATTTGTAGCGACGATAGCTCAGTGGTTAGTGCGGTCGGTTCACACGCCGGGTTCAAACCCCAACAATGAGTTTGAGCTGCCAATAAAGGAAACCATAGCGTGGAAGACTTTATAATGGTCGATTGGCTAGCTACCACGAATTGAAATCTGTCGCCAAGGATCTAACGGTATGTTCCGGCAGCCTCACTTGAGAGCCAGTTTTATCCCAGAATAGATTAGGTTTTATCCCTAATGTTCCCCATCAATCTGTCAACAATATTTAAAAAATCTTTAGACCATACGCGATGATATTTTATTATTATATTATATTTATTGAGATAAAAACGACTATAACAATCAATTACATCTATCTCACATGATGAAATACGATTGTAAAGGCTACTATAGTTATCGCAGACACTTCAAAAAACAACTTAAATAGCGCAAATATAAATCTTTACACGAGTAACGATCCCAAACATAAGCATTAAAAGACAAAAACGCTTTATTACCCATAAAAAAATGACAACAAAATTCGCAGACAAACACACGTAACAAGCTTAACTATGTACACAAATTAGGCGTAAAGTTGGTTGCTGGGGAACTCGTCGAAGCGGTAGAGTTCACGCCAATGTTTTTAGCCGTTCTGAAAATATTAATGTAAAAGTAAAAAAGTTTTTTTTTTTTACTTTAAATAGATCTACGTTTGGCCACCAACTCGCCTAATGCAAAGCGACGGTGTGGCCGAGGATGGAGCACGCTGATCCAGAAGAAATCTATTTACTCTAACCTGAAAAACGTCCAAATTGTAATTTATGGGAAACAGGGAAGCCGGCAATGAGTTCCATTCGTGGGCCGTACGCATCAAAAAAGTAGAGCGCAATCGCTGCGTACGAATACTGGGAACGTCCACGAGGAACGGATGGTAATGTGCCGATTTTCTGCTCGTCCTGTGGTGGAACGGTTATTTATTTCTTATTTCTTATAGTACAAAAAAGATGTCACATATTAAAAGCTGGGCCTATTCGTTAATAAGCTTGTATTTGAGTGTTATCTCGGATTATGTAGAGAACCGATAGAGCGGTCTACAACAGAGTACATTTGACTAGATGAAACTGTTCAATTTACAGGCCACTTGAAGACGTTGATAAATTTTATTGTTTCCGGTTCTCTTTAATACACCCCTATATCAATCAATTAGCGGGGCTTTTGTGATCGTTCTATATTTCAAAGAGAATACGCCTAGAGAATATTACGTAGAAAGCATATAAGTAAAAATAACTTTAAAACCTTTATATTTTTTTGTTTTTGTACATATCCATTTTTTTTTTGGGTATGCGCAGATGTGGTGTAGGATAATGGTCGGGTACAGATATGTTCCATCAGAAATATCTTCCAGCTGTTAGAATGGCTTAGTTAGAGCTGCCAAATTCTAAGATCCTGCGTCTCTTCAGTCAATTTAGGCAGTCTGGTAATGTGAGCTGGGCAGCTAGCGGGTTAGGATGGCTTAGTTAGAGCTGCCAAATTCTAAGATCCTGCGTCTCTTCAGTCAATTTAGGCAGTCTGGTAATGTGAGCTGGGCAGCTAGCGGGTTAGGATGGCTTAGTTAGAGCTGCCAAATTCTAAGATCCTGCGTCTCTTCAGTCAATTTAGGCAGTCTGGTAATGTGAGCTGGGCAGCTAGCGGGTTAGGATGGCTTAGTTAGAGCTGCCAAATTCTAAGATCCTGCGTCTCTTCAGTCAATTTAGGCAGTCTGGTAATGTGAGCTGGGCAGCTAGCGGGTTAGGATGGCTTAGTTAGAGCTGCCAAATTCTAAGATCCTGCGTCTCTTCAGTCAATTTAGGCAGTCTGGTAATGTGAGCTGGGCAGCTAGCGGGTTAGGATGGCTTAGTTAGAGCTGCCAAATTCTAAGATCCTGCGTCTCTTCAGTCAATTTAGGCAGTCTGGTAATGTGAGCTGGGCAGCTAGCGGGTTAGGATGGCTTAGTTAGAGCTGCCAAATTCTAAGATCCTGCGTCTCTTCAGTCGATTTAGGCAGTCTGGTAATGTGAGCTGGGCAGCTAGCTGGTTAGGATGCTTTTCCAGTCTGATTTTATATTTATCTGCACCCGCTTTAGTTTCCTCTATTACGGTCGGGATGCATAATTGTTCGTTAAAACAATATCCATAATGAATTAATAAACCGTAAGCGCTTGATAAAATTTATTTTACAATTAGGTACTACTTATCTAATCTTATTATAGTGGCATCAGGACACTTCTTACTTAAGTCTCTATGTTAGAATTATTTTGTCTTTGTCTTTTATTGTACACACTCTGTTATTAAGTAGATTTTTGTTTTCCATGTAAAATAAGAGCTTTAGATTTTTTTAAGAGAGGTATTTAATATTGGCACGGCCTTTACGCTATCTATAAGCATTTTGTTATGGTGTTAGGGGTAAAGGGAACTTTTGACGTTGAACGCACTGTTGGCGATGGTGGAAGGGTTTCAATGAATATAAAATATGCGGAATGGTGTTTTAAATTATGATTTTGGGTAAAGCTACGCATTTCACGGCCAGTATGGGCGTCAGCAAAGACAAAATTGGCAGTCGAATTACCAAACGTATTCATTTTACAGTGTTCAGTGTTTTCGTTACAAAATGGTTGCAATGAGTGCGATTTCTTTCTTAATTAATTTCAATTCCAATTTAGTGACGAGCACAAATCGCTCGCTCCTTAGTAAATGCTACATCTACATAATTATGTATGTACAGTATACGTCTACACCCAATACAGATTAGAAAATTTATGTTCGATACCTACTCAAATAGAAATCCCTAATTATACGAGAAATGCGGATATTGTCTATCGTACGTATATTAGACCGGAAGACTGTATTTTAACTGGCAAACGTTTCATAATTTGATTGTATAGCTCGAAGGACCATCACATCATCATACAAATTGTAAGTCGCTCAAGTCAACAACGCACGGGATTCGATTCATATCAAATAACCCTTCCCTACATTGGTCTTGGTACAAACCCAGGGACTGCTGAGGCCAAGAAATAGGCCGGATGTTTTTATCGAAATTCCAACCTAATAACACGAAGCAAAGTAGGTCAAAGTCACTTAACAATATTTCACTGTAAACGGCAAGCAGACGAGTGAAGTTTAACAAAAGCTCGTTATTAATGTTTCCGAATTAAGAATTGAACGTTTCCTTTTGCGAAAACAACAAGGCTAGATTTTTGGACCGTGACAATTAATTAACAAAGAAGCCTGCAGCAATACAATGTCGCTAACCGAGTGAAGCGAATGTGTTAGAATACACGGAAAATAATGTGAATTTGTATTACGTTGATACAATCTAACAATCTGATAGTTTTTAGAAAACCGTAACCGACCAGGACTTCGTTTTTTTGTCATGACCATTTACCCATCAGTCTGTCTGTCTACAGATCTGTCTTTTCGTCTTCATACTGTGGTATTTTCAATCAGAGCTAAAATCACATTTTACCGTCATTTAATGTAAGCTAAATATTTCGTTCCATCTCTCAATCATAAATCGCAAATATTATTTTTAAAATGTATGAACTTATCACAACCATATGACTAATCTCACCAAAATATTTCAGGTTTTGTTATAGTTGGCAGTATGCATAATTACTATTAGGATTGACTTAACACCTTTTTAATAACAAATAGAGTGTTTGACCGCCATTTCGCCTCATGTTAGGCGAAAATGCGGTATATGATAGAACAAACCTATACACTCGTGATTTGAAGGCACCCTGATTATATCTACCGGGAAACACCCAATCGGGCAGCAATTCCGTTGTTTAGCGGTTAAAACGATAAAAGTAGAATCGAATAGTTTAGTTTTGATTTTATTGAAAGTGGAACTACTATCGATTCATCGATTAATGGATTTGAATCTACTTTTATTATTCGAACAGCTAAAGTGTGGAATACGTTACCCGAGTGGGTGTTTCTTGATTGATATAATCTAGGTGTCTTGAAGTCGAGAGTGAGTCGGTATCTTTTAGGCGAGCGTGCTCCATCGTAGACCGCATCTTCACTTAGCATCAGGTGAGATGGCGATCAAACGCAAGACTATAATCCGTAAAAAAAAAAGAAAAAAAAAAGTGGACGTATATCGAAAAAACCATTAAAAACCCGTAAAGTTAAACACACTACTTGTAAGTATGTGTTGAAGTTGCAGCAAAACTTACAAGACTTGTAACTTCTGGCAAAGGGCCAATAAGTTAATTCAGTACTAGAAAAATAAGTGTACAGCGAAGAAAACTGGGGGGGATACCACAATCTTCTAAAAGCCTTATTTTTTTACAATACGGTTCGACGTCTTCTCGCTCTAGTCGCTCTGTCCACAATATAGAGGGAGCGAGAGCACGCTTAATATAAAATTACTGATATCGTGGTAGACCCCCTGAACTTGTCGGCCCTGCGACTGCAGATATCGTTAAATAGTTGGAAATATCGAGCCAAGGAGACAGAGCCTCGGGAACGCTGCAATATCGAGTTATGCAGTTTATTTAATACATAATCGATTTTGAGTGCCTGTGGTATATACGATAGCTGTGCTATGTATTCTAGCCAAGTACTGCACAAATATTTAAGAGGCTATCATGAGGAAAGGATAGCCACATACCAGACCGCATGCACATAAAACGAAATTAAGTTCTAGCATGGTAAAAATCAAATAAACACTAAGTAATTGCAAACCAAACAACGAAATCGATTCTGTGTTAAGCCATACTAGAATTTGTACTGTTAAGACTAATAACAACATAAGTTAACCACACTTAAGCCAACGTACTGGAGACACGATAAATCGTAAACTGTGTACAAAACGTTTATTGTTTTCACCATATATACCTACTTAAAATCGAAAACAATATTATGTCTAAAACACCCCACAAAATTGTCGTATTTAGTGACATACATAGAATAAAAAAACACCTTTTTTATCATTAGCCTCCTAAGATCATATAACTGGCAACCGGATACCCTAAAATCCCGCAGAGTTCGTCTGGCCGCTACATTCCAATAAACACTAAATTACGACAAGAATAACTGTTACTTTTAGTAAATAAGAAAAGTTTCTGTCTGCCAATTTGTCTGAGTTCATTCAATTTTCTAAAACCTAAAAAAGCAACAATAAATAAACAAGAACGAAGATCAATGAAATAGAAAAGTTAAGACAATTGGACTGTTGCGTAGAAGTCATTGACTTACGAGTATTGTACAATTTGACTTCTGTATTTTGTACCTACATTTTCCATTTCGCAAGTTGAGGAGCAATGTGTGCAGAATTGAAATTCTCGGGTATAAAGAGAATGTACACTTTAATTATTTCATCAGAGCGAAGAGCGTAGCGTCTTGTCGCACAGACGAGCCACTAAACTGTGATGGGTAACTAATAAGTAGGCGTAACGCCCAACATCAGGACACAGGCTCGTTTTAATCACAATCACATAAAAAGTTTTCATAGATCTTATACTGCAATTTGGATATTTCTCTAAAGATATGTAGTTAAAAATAGATGAAGTAAGCGAGATCTGTATTAGTGTCTAACTAATATTCAAGACACAGACCTTTTAAGGTCTGTAACTTTGTAGCACATCGGCTTTGTTGTTGGCGAGCGTTCGTCGGACTTGAAAGCGACGCCAATGGGACTTAGACTGTTTACTTCGATCAAACAGATGAAACGGCACGACGTTCTTAGTAGATTTTTGAGTCCGTCAAATTTTAAATAATCCCACTAACATTATAAATGTGAAAGTTTCGATGGATGGATGGATGTTTGTTACTCTTTCATGCAAAAACTACAGAATGGATTCGGATGAAATTTGGTATGGAGCTAGCTGAGACCCTGGATTAAAACATATGCTACTTTTTATCCCGAAAACATGTAGCGGGTAGCACCGCGGGGCGCAGTTAGTAGGGCATATTGAAGCACATCTTGTAGTACGATCACATGTTACATTAAATGCCTTTTCTAATAATAATAATTTCAGTCAAAGAATCGTTATTTTAATGTTATTTTTATGATGGTAAGAGGTAACGCATGCCCAGCGATACACAGTAATTTTGAGTAGCGAAACAAAGTACAGGGCATCGCCGCTTTGGCGTTCATTACTTTTGAGACTTTAGATGTTTTGTATACAGCCCTATAATTTCGTTAGCCGCAGTACTCTTCAAACTGCAACACTAATAAAAAGTAATGTATACACCCTACTACTTGGCGGCAGAATATCTGATACTGCTAAGGATATCTACCACATTTGAAATGGAAATAGCAAAAAAACTAAAAAATAGCGAAAATATATGTTTACCAAAAGAAAAAAGAACACGGAAAATTTACAATAAGTTAGTAATTTAAAAAGAGAGCTTGCAATCAATTTCACGAAATTCTTTGGTCTCTCTCAACTTAAGACAGAAGGAGAAATTACAGCCTTGAACTGCTATGTTAGTGAAAATTGAACCTAGAACAAAAGTTTAGATTAATCTGGAATAAGAGGCGCCCTGCTACTTGCTCTTGACAAGATAAGGCTACTTTACCTTTGTTTAAAATTGTTTTTCTTTATCTTGAAAAAGGTCTGTGCAGACTTTAGTCGGGCCATGCCGTTATTAATGAAAGGATTTTATATCCCACTAATATTATAAATGTGAAAGTTTGGATAGATGGATGGATGTTTGTTACTCTTTCACGCAAAAACTACAGAACGGATTTGGATGAAATTTGGTATGGAGATAGACGAGACCCTGGATTAACACAGACTACTTTTTATCCAGAAAACATACAGCGACTAAGACTAAGATATGAGGTGGAATAAGTATGAATTAAAAAGGTAAATTATAATTGGTACACAATTCCCGTAGAGCCGTAAACTACACCAAATAAATGATTACAATTCTATTTTAGAAACCGATTGCAAATAATGCAATGCAGGACCACATTTGAATTGACGTCAATGTGTTTTCGCAAGAGCAATCGTTTTCAGACGTCTCCGCATTCGTTACATAGAGATCAAATCGAATTCTGCATGCATAAATAGTTGTTTGTTTTTAAGAGACTACTTGTGAACTTTAAATCATTTCTCCGTATATTGTAAGAAACTGTGTTGAAATGGCTATTCAATGTGGGTTTTGTCTCCGATACAAGAGACTGCAACTTTATAAAAAGACTTCGTGAGTTAAATCCCACTAATATTAATAACCCCAACGGATTAGCGAGTTGAAGTGGCAGTGGGCAGGGCATATCGCACGCAGAACTCATGGCTGATGGGGCTGCAAAGTTCTGGAGTGGGGACCACGGACCGGCAACCGCGGGGCGCAGCTTGTAGGCTATATTTTTCGTTGGTACAGTAGCTTCAATATAGCTTAAATCGTTCATAAGCCTTATTTTTAGTTCGTTCACACATAAACTACGGGCAGGTATGACCGTTTTAAAATTGGGGCCATGGTTTATTCCGTGTTATGTAATCCTGTAAGATCCACTAATCCAGGGGTTCCAGCGCTTTCCGACGGGTGATTAGTTATTTAAGTGCCGCTCATCGGCCACTGGCCGCGTGGGTGCCAGCTCACGTGTCACAAGCTACATATAGGTCAGGAAGCCATCAAATACGGGAAACGGGATTCCATGACTTCCACACTGTTTACGCATTTTTCACCAACAATGTAGCAACTTATTTTTAGACTAGCTGCGCCCCGCGGTGTTACTCGCTACATGTTACATATATTATATTATTAATTTCTTTAATAATATGACTTGTAATTTTAATGATTTTATGAACAAATAATGTCTAATGTCATGTTTTCGGGATAAAAAGTAGCCCGTGTTAATCCAGGGTGTCAACTACCTTTATACCAAATTTCATCAAAATCCATTTAGTAGTTTTTGCGTGAATGAGTAGCAAACATCCATCCATCCATCCAAACTTTTGCATTTATAACATTAGTGGGATTACAGCCGACCGTTTGAGCGCATTTCGCTTATGTTATGCGAGGGTTTGACGATGGCAACAGATTGCCACTCTGAATACTAATTTTATTTTACTGTGGTGTGTAAAATCGCAGGCAGCGGAATGATTTACCAGAATGGGTATTTCTCGATATTTTACAATCTAATTCATCAGCATCATCCATCAAAAATTTTATTTAGCAAAATGGCGAACGCTAATTATTTTGCAAATTTAAAAAAATATACATATATATATTTATTGCGAAATGTTAAAAGTGGGTATTGCATACATACGTAGTTTGCGCATAGCATCTTATTGTGTCTTCTAGCTTTCCTTTGTTCTATGACATTCGTTTGCAGTCGTTATATGTGCCGCTCTAACTAGTTTTACACCGCAATTAATTGCATTACAGATAAGAAGCGTAACATTTTATGATGTAATCGTATTAATTTCAGTAATAAAAACGGTAAGATTCCGCATTAGTTATTTACACAGCATGGCTACGTATAGCGGGAGAGAGAGCGGCCCGAGGCGCTTGCCCGGGTGTACTCCGCGGTGTGGTAAATAACACAGAGTAGGAAACTTTCGAAACAGATCCAGAGATTACAAAGCTAAAGCTTGCACACGCGTGCATCCCTTATACCGATGCCGACATGTGGTCAAAGTTACTCATTAAAGATGAATGGGCGATAGTTCAATGTATGCATTGTTAAACTTGTATTTTTGTGCTTTGAACGTTAAGGCGGTATCAAAAGCCAATGACAGAGCGCTAACAGACACGGAGTACGATCAAGGGAAGTTTTTACTACAATTTATACATATTATGTATAGTAAGGAATATTGGTTCGCATTTAGCGGGAAAAGGTGCCCATGACGAATACAGACATTTGGCTTTTGGAATAAACTGTACTCAACAATAAGAATAAGACTGCAGAGCACCGCGGTGCTCTGTGTAAGTTTACCTAAATATACTAAATAACTCTGCACATTTCCTATTCAGTGATATTTTAGTGGGTATACTACGGCGAAGGTAAATTCGTTTAAATTTCAGCCGCGCACCTCAAGTGAGGCATTAGAGCTAATGGACTTTTAGGGCTACTTACAATCTGTCAGGAGCGAGGAGCGTTTAGTGAACCTTCGCGTAGTTTCCGAGATGTAGTGCAATCTATCTTATAAGTACTCGAATATAGGGTTGCTACCAGTCGAACGAAATACGACGCAGAACGTTCAATAAAAGATTAAAATAAGAATTGTGTGTGTTGTGGTGAAAAGTGTTCAATGCGTTTTTGCAAATCACGCTAACATTATAAATGTGCAAGTTTGTGACTTTGTTACTCCTTCACGCAGTAACGATTAAACGGATATGATATATTATATACATTTTAAAAATAAAACAATTTGACTTAAATGTATGCTCCCTCCTCTCTTCTAAACGTTGCCGTGCCCGACAGGGTCCATATTAGACTCTGTACCATAATATACTACTTTGTATTTTAAACATCTTGTACTGTATGGAAGCAATGAATATCTTGGATTTAAAATTTAAAATTAAGATAGATTTACAACAGGCTATTTTTAATTTTGGAAACCGCGGAACGAATTGAACAGTTACATAATTAATACTAATCCATGTGGGCAATACGAATTGCACATTTTAAGTCGCATAGATACAATTTGCGCAGGACTGATGATAAAGTTCAGATCAGATGTCAGATATAATGTTTGTATTTATTTACAAAAAAAAAGTATTTAAGTATTCTATCAGTTATCTGACTTCCATAGTACATGCTATGCTTAGTTTGGGGTCAGATGGTGCTGTGTGTAATGTTCTGCGATAAAAAAAAGTCGATGAAACGAAGAAAGATAGATAGACACTCTTCTCATTGTGCACACCAGAAACAGAGAGAGAAAAGAATCTTATGATCACGAATTGATTCACTCAAAAGGAATTTCACGTATCCGTCAGTAAACTAATAGAGGAATTTCAAATCTTGTGACTCATTCACAAGTCGTGTCATTCGTGACAAGCACTAATGTACCTGCCAATCATTGAAGAAAAGAAGTAACGGGTGCCTTTTTGCCGCGAATCTTTTTCTACCCGCTATAATAAAATAGAATCCATGACATAATTCCAGACACCATCATACGGCCACCATAAGGCACGTCGCGCACAGAAGCGGTTCGCCTTGACAAGGTCGGGGCTCTACTACTGTTTATTCCGACGAACACGCGCGCGCCGCCGATAGACGTTTTCTTACGGTAACGGGTCATATTGAAATGTTATTTTACGCTGCAAACATACATCTGGAAAGGTATAATAAAAGTGAGGTAGGTAGGTAAGCGACGAACGAGACTTCCTCCTGTTTATGATCATTGCATAGAAACACAGAACTTTGAATGACCAAACAAAGTCCAGGGCATCGCTGCTTTGGCGCTTATTACTTTGAGACCTTTGATGGTTAGGGTCAATAGCGTTGTAATTTCTCTAGCTGCAGTAAGAAACCGGAATACAGTAATGTTTATACAATTACTTGGTGGCAGAATATCTGGTACTGCGGTACCTGGACAACTTCCTGCTAAAGAAATCTACCACCAAGTGAGGTAACACCGCATGTTTGTATTACATATTTTGTGTACTTTTTGTGATCTAAAGCAACTAGCAAACTTACACGGCTTTTGAATCTAATCATCGAATGTCTCAAAGTAATGAGCGCCAAAGCCCGACTTTGCAATGCCCTAGACTTTGCTTCATTCCTCGAAGTTCTGGGAATCCTTACAATGGACATGCACAGGCGCTATCTCTTACCATCAGTAGATCATGTCTCATTAAATCAGATAGAAAATAGCCGTATCTACCCTATATACCGCAATACCGAGCTCTTCATAAAGGTTGTATTACTCGTATAATCCTCAAAAATACGCCTCCTTTACATGCCTCTCTTATTGCCTTCCTTTTGGGCACATTTTATATACAAAGCTTTATTTAATAATAGCAAACTTCACATTCAAAAGATTACACGTGCTCAATTTAAACGTGATAAAAGTTTAAAGTCGACAATACGTGTTGGCCGCGAGTTCGCAGAGATAATTTAAGCGATCGCACACTAATTAATAAATAGCGAATCTCATTTAGATACAATCATAAATGTTGGACAACTTTAAACGTGCCAAGCATCAATATACACGAGGTTTTTTGGAACCATTCAGTTGATAGTTCGCCCTCACGGCAGTCATTCAAAATACTGACTAAAAACTTGTGCAGCCAGCATTCTTACAAAGTAGACGAATTTCTACTAAGAGTGGAGTAATTAAAATGCCATAATTATAAGTCCTTATTATATATAATTATAACATAAACCTAATTTTTTATTCAGTTATTGAAAACGATTTATTCATTTTTGCAAATTTAATTCTATTGATTTGACTATTATTTAATTGTTTTATTATTAATTTTTGCATCAACACCATATGTTTAAATTGTATTATTTAATGTTTGTGACTTGTAACCATTTGTTATAAATAAATGAGTATGAGTATGATAATCGAAATAGACGAGCGCAGGCGAGCGTCTTTGTAAAAATACTATCACTAATCCAATGTTAGATGAGTCGCAGCTAGTCCCTGAATTTTTAAACCCACATGAGATTAAGTGCCGATAACGCGTATAGCATTTATAAAGTTACTAGCTACGCCCCGCGGTGTTACCCGCTACATTTTTTAGGGATAAAAAGCCTATGTGTTAATTCAGTGTGTCAGCTACTCCTATACCAAATGTCATCAAAATCGGTCCAGCCGTTCGAGCGTGAAGACGTAACAAACATACGAACACACGCACTCACAAACTTTCGCCTTTTTCAAAATGAGCTCAGACACCTTGTCGCGTTGTTTCATTTGACATTGGTATTGAGAGTACCATTCCGCGTGAATTCATGGGTTCATAGAGAAAAAGCCGCCTTGAGAGTCTAGACAAAGTAACATTCCATTATTTATCAAGAACGCCAGTCCAATATGTACGGGATTGACCCTAGCTTTCCTGCTGACTTGACAGCCCCGTTGGTTCATTTGTAGTATATCTGCCTTGAGAGCTGTAGGGCGTGGGTTCGATTCCCACTCAGGGAGTGACATTTTGTGAATAAACAAATGTTTGTTCTCTGTCTGGGTGTTCTGTATGTATTATAAGTATGTATTTACAAAAAAAAAGTATTTATGTATTCTATCAGTTATCTGACTTCCATCACACAAGCTCTGCTTAGTTTGGTATCAGATGGCGCTGTGTGTATAGTCCTACGATATTTATTTATTTATTTACTTACGTGACATATCGACAGCTTTTGTCAATCCCGTACATTTTTGGACGTCTAGGTCCTTTCGAGTCGTAGAAGATATCGAGCTTGCACACGGCCAGCTAGATGAGCGATGACAACCAAGCAAGCCATGACAAGCCTAGCTGTCAACACGTTATTATTCTCCACCACTAGGCAAGTTACTGGTAGGAGTTTTGGCGGGAACGCGGGAAGAGTCGTGTCGCTTCGTTGTATTTTTTTCCAAAACTAGTGTTTTGTCGAGTGTTTATGCATAAAAATGGTGGTGTTTTATTCATAAAGTGCCGAATTACAAGCGCGAGTGTGGGAAAATGATATAATGTGGTGAAACATGAGTTTTCGTGTTGCTTCCAAAACTCCATCGAAGCTTTGTAGTAAAGTTGCCACTACTTTACTAAAGCATGACTGGAATTAACTGACACGAACTGGACTTGACAAAGACGACTTTGACTAAAACTAGCTACGATGGCACTTATTTAACTTTTGAAACTTGAAAATATATAATTACTTGACACTGGCAAATGCTAAAACGCGACGCCAAAACAAAAGAAAAAAAAAAAAGTTACTGGTAACATTTTTTTAAAATCTTTAATTAATTTAAAGGAGTTGAGTCACGCAGTGACTATGTCACCACCGTAATACACTAAACTACAGTCATATTTTTTTAACATATACTGTACACTACTTTTATATACTTTTAACAGCATTTTGGCTTCCTCTGAAGCTGGTGAAGCCAAAATGCTGTTACAACACCCTACATCATAAACAATACTATTAACACAATAACTAAATAGATCTCCAGGTGACTCCCGCTCCGGTTCGTTCCTGTTGCAGAGGTTGGCCATTCAGCGTGGGAATACGGCGAGTGTGATGGGCACCTTTGCACCGGGAACGGTCAGGGGCGGGTTGTTTTAGTTTAATAATAAAAAAAATAGATCTCGACTTTGCGCCTCGTTCCGGACACATTCCATCAGCACATGATGCGCGTCTTCCACGATCTCACATGCAGTGCAGTTCGGCGAATCTGTCACTCCCATCAGGTATCTAAACTTGTTTGATAGAATGTGTCCCGCTGTATAGCCCGCTTTAGTCGGAGATCTTAATAAAATGCGGTTCGCCTTGACAAGGTCGAGTCGTGAGCGCCGACCGGTATCTAATGACTGTACGGTGACAATCTAATGTTCATTCATAGTGTGGGAACGATGGTATTTAGAGAATCAGGTATTTAAGAGTCATATTATATAACTAGCTCATTCAATGATCGGCGCTACTGGAGCCAATTTACGATCTCTGTCACGCGTTTCAGTTGATTTGAGGAATAATAATAAATATCGTAGGACTATACACACAGCGCCATCTGGCCCCAAACTAAGCAGAGCTTGTGTGATGGAACTCAGATAACTGATAGAATACGTAAATACTTTTTTTTGTAAATACATACTTATAATACATACAGAACACACAGACACAGAACTAACATTTGTTTATTCACAAAATGTTTGTCCTAAGCTGTACCGTCTAGCGCGATAGTCGGGTCCAAGTAATTTGGATTACTGTAACTAATTGTGTCAAGTTTCCTTTGAAGTCGAGATTCTGATATAGAGGAGAGTTCACAGTACATTGTATCCACACGTACAGTACTGAGTTTGATGTGTAATCGTACAGTTACACTATTCGTAGATTACAAAGTATAATTGAGACAATACCAAGTATAAACTAAGCTAAAACTTTTAAGCCTTGAACACTGTCGCATGTCTATCAATTTTCTACAGGATTCATTTCGGCGAATGTGCTTCTGAGCTGTACGACCTTGTACTTCCATATCGTTTTTTTCTACAAGATAATAATAAAAAAAATACCAAAAGCGAATTAAATAATGTTATGTTCAAAAATAAATTAAAATTGTTACTCATGGAAAAATTTATGACAATAGCATTTGAAGTGGACTATACTTGATATGTCATTCTATGTTCGTTTGCGTGTATGTTTTTCGTTCTGATATTTCATTAATAAATAATATTTATATGTTGTTTATTTACATGAAAATTGCAAGAAAATATGCTTTGGATTGATAAAATACAAATGTAAAATTTAATTAATCAGCAGCCAGTCTGTCGCACGGTGTCTGGCGCTCTGGAATAGCGCTATCGACCAATCTATTTATACATCCTACGCCAAGCTGCCCTTAGCTTATTCCGTCCAGGATAAAACGTTCACCGCCTCCAGCATGTTAGAATTTATTATTTTTATATAAAAGTAATGAGACGAACGAACGAGGCTCTCTCCTGATGATAAGAGATAACGCATGCCCATGACCATTGCAGCGATACACAGAACTTTCGAGTAGCAAAACAGATTTATAGCTGCTTTGGCGCTCATTACTTTGAACCTTTCGATGGTTAGCTTCGACAAACTTGCGACTTCGCTAGCTGCTGTACGCTTAAAACTAGAACACAGTAATGTTACACACTACTGCTTGGCCGCAAAATGTCTGGTACTGCGATGGTATCTACATAGACGACCTCCTGCTAAGGAGATCTACAACCAACTACACAAAGATAAACCTCCAACACAATTCTGAATTAAAAAATAAAATAAAAATATAAGTTTACGAGTATATAGGCTAAGTGGCCAGCACTAGTTTCAGAGTTAATGTGCTGCCGGAACGCCTCCGGCATGACTTGACTGCTATTGTTATGCAATAAATATCTGGGACCGACAATTTAACGTGTCATCCAATTATCCTTGCCACGATAACGCTGTTGTAATGCTCACCATCCGAAAACTAACTAGATCAGATTGTTAACTTGGTGATTTCTTGGGAACAAGTGTCGAGTTATAAAACGTCGCATCAGCCTTGTAGCTATTTGAACTTTTTCCTGGGGGTCAGCTGGGAACCAGACCAGGCTTGTCTTTTATTTTTATATTTAATTTAACAACTTGTCTAAAAAAGGTGATAGATTTGGTGAACAGAACAAACCTTATTTGATGTCAGATAGGGTTTGTTTTGTTCACTAAACTGTAAAGATACTATAATTATATAATGTGTAATTTAAGAGTTAGCTATTATGTTTAATTAAAGATAACTAGTGCGACGTTTTCGCTGTGCGAAAATGCACTCTTAAATAAAGATTAAAAAGAAAAAAAAAATTTAACGACTTGTCCGATTTTATTAATATAAATTGGTGTTCGTGCTTTATCACCGCGGGAGACTTTCTTTGTGGAATTAGGGGTAATACCCTTAAAGAATTTTAGATCGGAGATACATTTAGTTTATATTAAAATGAAAAACAATCCTATCGACAGATTTTCTTACCATAGAATACCTAGTATTCAAAACACATAAAAATAATTAAATTAATCTTTATTCCCAGAATTATTACGTACAATTAATGGTACGAATGAAGTGCTCTACTGATGCTAAGAGATTACGCCTGCCTCCAGTGTGTGTAACCTGAACTGAGTGATAAAACAAAGTCGTGAGCATCGCTGCTTTGGCGCTCATTTGTTAGAAACATTCGATGTTTAGTCTCAACAGCCCTGTAATTTCCCTAGCTGAACACCCTTTAAATCACAACAGTACTATCTACACACAACTGCAAAATATCTGCTGTGGAACCTACCAACGAGTATTGTGGAAAGAGCACCAGCTAAAGAGTTCAACCACCTAGTATAAAAAGGAAGAAAGAAACGGTTAATTTTGTAACAAACATGCAAAGACAAATCAGGGGCAGTTACAAAATAGGTGCATGCTATTAATTTGTTTGTTAATATTTGACACAAACACACGACAGTACCTATTCTACGTTAAAAAATTGAGATTTCCCATGTTACTAATATTGATTTCGTTATGTAGGTACTCGTTAAACGGGTTTTGTTGTTTAGAAAACATTGAAGTCGTAAGTCTACATCATCATCATCATCAGCCTATATTAGTCCACTGCTGGACATAGGCTTCTCCCAAGACACGCCACTCAGCCCGATCTTGGGCTTTTCGCTTCCATCCACCGCCAGCTGTCCTACGTATATCGTCACTCCATCGAGTCTCAGGGCGTCCTACGCTACGCTTGCCAATACGCGGTCCCCACTCTAGAACACGTCTACTCCAGCGGTTATCGGTTCTGCGACAGATATGTCCAGCCCATTGCCACTTCAGCTTGCTAGTACGCTAGCAAGCTGAAGTTAGTTAACTCAGCGTAAGTCTACCAGTTTGCGTAAATCACTAAAGCTAGGAACCTGAATTTCATTTCAAACTAACTATACACCAGTCCAATCACAAACTCCATTCACCAATTAGTCAAAACTAACTTGAACGTCTAAATACAGAAAATCACGCAAGTCTACAAGACGTTACAACTTCCCAATTTGACAAGACTACCAAACAAAGTTTATGTCTCTCACGCTCCATTATTCCGAATAATGCGATGTATTCATAAATCTAGTACAAAACCAACACCAGGATTCATCTGGAAAATGCTGAGCGTACACTTGAATATTACAACACGTCGGGTTTTGTGTAAACTGCCATATTCACATAAAACGAGCACTAGGACGTGCAAATTGAGAACTAACTATAGACGAATGTAAAACTTTCAAAGGCAATTGTTTTTTGAAAAATTCATATCTATTGTCACACTTACAGCTAGCGAAATTACTAGGCTGTTGAGACTAACCATCGAAAGTCTCAAAGTAATGAGCGCCAAAGCAGTAATGCCCTGGACTTTGTTTTGTTACTCAAAGTTCTGTGTGTTGTGGACAGGCGCTATCTCTTACCATCAGGAGAGCGTTTCGTTCGTCTCATTACTTTTTACATAAAAAAACTTAAAAAAATTACTAGCTGCGCCCAGCGGTGTTACCCGCTACATGGGATACATGGGGATAAAATCCATCCATCCAATCTTTCACTGTGTTTTTAATGTGAAAGTATATATCTATACTATTATAAAGAGGACCGATTTGAATGTTTGTATTGAATAGGCTCTGAAACTACTGAACCGATTTCAGAAATTCTTTCACCATTGGGATGCTACACTATCCCCGGCTGACATGGCTTTTGATCCTTGTATTCCCACGGGAACGGGAACTACGCGTGTAAAACCGCGAGGCGTCCGCTAGTATATAATAATTATAAATTATGGAACTTATAAATAAATAAATATCGAAGGACATTACACACAGCGCCATCTGACCCCAAACTAAGCAAAGCTTGTACTATGGGAGACAGATACTTTTTTTATTGTAAATACATACTTATAAATAATACATACAGTACACCCAGACACAGAACAAACATTTTTATACCACAAAATGTTTATCCTGGGTGGGAATCGAACCCACACCTTTCAGCTCCTGGAGCAAACATACTACCAATGAACGTTGGTTCTGTCTGTCTGTCTGTCTGTCAGGGCTGTCAAAGTGAATGATTATTTTAATTTTCTTAAGAAAGCTTATTTCTGATATTATCTTATATTATTAACACAAAACAATACTGTCTCACTGGCTCAAAAAACAAAGGATACGTAATCTATTGAAGCAGAAACAAGATAAATCTCCGGTCGATTGATCCTTAAGAGAATAATGACTCCTCCGATCCGATCGCGGAAAACGAACTTTACTATACTATATCGAGGACAATGAAGAAATGTACAACACGACCAATTAATTGGAAATTATTGCTAAAGCAAGGGCCCTTGTTGTGTAGTTGAACTCGAGTTAGTCTCAGTAACATTAACAAGCATTCCGAAGCCTTGAAAAGTTACATAATTAATTCGCTCAATAGTTTTATGAATGGCAGAATTACTTTCTCAGAAGATAAGACAGTCTTCTTTGCAATAAATAAATAAATATAAATATCATAGGACATTACACACAGCGCCATCTGACCCCAAACTAAGCAGAGCTTGTGCTATGGAAGACAGATGACTGATAGAATACTTAAATACATTTTTTTTTGTAAATACATACTTATAATACATACAGTACACCCAGACAGAGAACAAACATCGATGTTAGTCACACAAATGTTAGTCCTGAGTGGGAATCGAACCCACGCCCTTCAGGTCTCGAAGCAGACACACTACCAATAAACCAACAGGGCTGTCATGTAAAACTATTGAGGCGACCGAGACGTAAGATATAACGCATGTCCATGACCATTGCAGCGATACACATAAGTTCGAGTAGCAAAACAAAGTCTAGGGCATCGCTGCTTTGGCGCTCATTACTTTGAAATGTTATACGGTTAGTCAAATAACCAAAAATAACAAAAAAGCCAGCGAAATAACAGGGCTGTTGAGCTCTGTTATTTCGCAGGCTGCAGTACCTTTCAAACCGGAACACAGTTACGTTTACACACTACTGCGGCGACGACCTAAGGAGATCTACTATCGAGTAAGAGTACTTCGTGGTAGATCTTTTCAACCTAGATTGTTAAAAAAAGAGAATCTCTGCTGCGGAGATAAAAATTTTCTATGGAAACGCTATAAATACTTACTCCTTAAGGTGGTTCCATTTCCATACAAATAAATTTTTGCCATTTATGGGCAAATGGAGCTTAATTTTACAGTGAAATCACAGCTACTAGCATTTATTTTGGTCTTTATTTGCGGTAAATCACAATTGCTTGAACAAAACAGTAGATTATTATCAGCAAAAATCCAATTTATTAATGATTTATGATTTTTGAATAAAACAATAGATTATGTTAATAAATTTACTGTTTTATTCAATCAATTGTGATTTACCGCAAATAAAGACCAAAATAAATGCCAGTAGCTGTGATTTCACTGTAAAATTATGCTCCGTTTTGTCCATAAATGGCAAAAATTTATTTGTATGGAAATCGAACCACCATAAGATGAATGCTTTGAGTTCCAATTGATTATTATCGTTTGAATGGCTTACGTAGAAAGTAATTAAGATTCCGGGCTGAGACCTAAGAAAGGGCCGGTTCGTCGGTTCACGTCGCTGATTGTAATTGATTGGGGGCTCTCGGCATCATTAATCAACTGTTTTATAAAACGACCGGTAATTAGGGCTTTGTCTCGTCCACGCTTCAATCTTTTACTTACCCATATTTTTCGGTGAAGAAACTACCGATACTTCATGCAGTATTTTTTTTTAACACTGACATCGACTCTCCTGATGGTAAGCGACGATGTGGTCGGAGATGAAGCAAGTATATTTAGGAGACACTTTATCGCTCTGACCTTGAAATGATCCAGAATATATCCCAAAGGAAATAAGGAAGCCGGCCGCTTGTTCCATTCCTTGGCTGTACGGATGAGAGATGTAGAGTCAAAGGAAATTCCACTATGTATGTAGTCTTTCTACTCGATCTGTAGTAAAAAGGGGATGGAAGTTCTGATAATATTGCAGTGCAGTTAAACATTACTGTGTTCCGGTTTGAAGGGTGCTGCAGCTAGCGAAATGACAGGGTTGTCGAGACTAACCATCTAAAGTCTCAAAGTAATGAACGCCAAAGCGGCGATGCTCTAGATTTTGTTTAAGTTACTCAAAGTTCTGTGTATCGCTGCAAGGGTCACGGACATGCGTTATCTCTTACCATCAGGATAGCGTCTCGTTCGTTTTTTTACTTTTACATTAAAGTTTAAAAGAATTCTGCTCGATTACTAAAAACTACAACTCCGAGGTGTTGGTTTCACATTCACGATGTTGTTTCCAAAACAGGTACCCACGTAACAAGATTTCCAGGGTCGACGTAACGATTTCCTTGGGTTCCCTTCCTATCAAGTATTTTTGCATTGATGTCTCAATAAATCGAATTAAACTGGGGAGGTTCGCTTCAAAGAAGTCCTATTTCGCGTGCCTTCGTTTGATCAAAAAGCGATATTGAGGTCAAAATGCTCTTTGAATATACTTCCGGATTAATTACAAAATGTATTTAATGCAAACAAACAACAAGTAGGTAGGTATATATTTAATTTTCACTTGAAATTATTATCGGTAAAGTTAATTATCTTTCAACCATCATCCACAATCTTCTATATCCCAGTGCTGGGCCTCTCTCGTCATGCCATCTGCCCCGGTCCTATGGCAATCTGGCCCACGTTTAGGCCCAATTAACTTTAGGCAGTTATGTGTTCCGGTTTGAAGGGTACTGCAGCTAGCGAAATTACTGGGCTGTTGAGACTAACCATGAAAGTAATGAGCGCCAAAGCATTGATGCCCTGGACTTTGTTTTGTTACTCAAAGTTCCGTGTACCGCTGCAGGCGTTATCTCTTACCATCAGGAGAGCGTCTCGTTCGTCTCATTACTTTTTATTTAAAAAAAGGCGAAAACAGAACTATATAGCGAGATTTTAAATCATTACAGTCTCTGATCTATATACACATGTTCTGTTCTGTCATCTCTTATCGCAGAAGAATGTACCAATCGTCTCATTATTTTTAAATAAAAGCGCTACCATATTAGCCATATACAATCAACCTGCCCAGTACAATCTATCCTGTTCATCCAAATGTTGTCTAGAAGAAATTAGTTAGCTGATAATAAAGGCCGCTGGTGTACCGCCGCATACGTGGTGCTATCTACATGTACTTACTAACTTACGATTGCGTTTAGTTTTTAAGATATACGTACCTATATAAATATATTTGTATTTTGGTATATAATAAAGTTTTATTCTATTTTACCGCCAATACAATATAATCGCCACAATGAATATGTTTCCACATTGTTATAATATACCTAGATAGTTCATCATTAATGGATTACAAGTGACAATCAGCTATCTACAAGTTATTAAATACTGTAGTATGTAGTTTATACCATCCGAATATGTCAACAAATGAGAAATTAGCGCCATAGAAACTTACATCGTTCTACATTGTCTCATCGCTTTCAAGTACGACCACTTTCCGCCAGCGCAGTCGGCGTGCGACTGGTTTCCCACTGGAGAGGGATATATTTGAGCTCACCACTGAGTTACCCTTAATAATACCCTTGAGAATGTTCAATTTTCCTTGTTCTTACGTGGTAATATAATAAGTCAACGCTTTTATATCGGATAGCCAGCTAGCTAGGTATGTAAAAGACAATTTATTTACCGAGCGCGTAATCACGTTCCCGAAATGTCGCCAAGTGATGAGATGTAGATCACAGGAAACGGAAAAAAGATTTTGGTATTGTGTTTCTACGTAACCTTTTATATCTATAAATATGGAACAAGATATTGTTCGTTTGCGAATATGGGAAGAGTGTAACAAATCGTGCCTTATAACTGAACAGTTTTGTTTGTTGATAAGAAGTCATAATAAAATATCTTCTATCCCACTAATATTGTAAATGTGAAAGTTTGGATGGATGGATGGATATTTGTTACTCTTTCATGCAAAAACTACTGAACGGATTTGGATGATATTTGGCATGGTGGTAGCTGATATCCTGGATTAACATATAGGCTACTTTTTATCCTAAAAACATGTAGCGGGTAACACCGCGGGGCGCAACTAGTTGTTTATAAAACACTTCTTTAATTTTGTTCTAATTAATAGGGTGGTTTAGTAAAAAAAATAAGGAAATACAAAGGAAAAGTGGAAAAATCAAAATTATAACTTTATATGGGAATTATTGCAAGTTCGGATTCGGATATGAAATCTATTACTTTTAATGCCGATTTTTTCCGAACCAAATAAATTTTAGGTGTCACGAAGGTCATCTAGTAATTTCTACATTTTTAATCACCATCAATCAAAAATCTGAACAAAACAATTTACAAATCATTACAATACACAAAGTTAAATAACCTTACGTCATTCAATCTAATGGAAATGTTATTTGAACACACGAATGTCACGAATGAAAAAAGAGCATTCCTCTGATGGGCTTTGTCATCTAATTAAGACTAAATAGCTAAACCGATGTCGATAAAAGTTTGGCAATATGGGTCACAGTGTCACGGGAACGGGCATAAGATAATTTTCTACAAAAAAACGGTGCAATCCAAAACTGTCGAGTGTACAACTAAATAGACGCATCTGAAGGGCTACTTGGCCATCTTGAATTAATTGCACTACCACAATTTTAAGAACTCTCTTTCTGTAATCAGACAATAAAAAAAAAATTAAAAACTTTTATTGACAGATTAAAATTATTATCCTATGTATGTGTATATTTCCTATCGGATCGCGGACAAGACCCGTGAAATGTAATGTGACATTTAATATCCGACAGTTGAGAATAGGCCCATAAGATGTCTGGAAGATATTCCGCCACATTGGCCCGTGTGAGTTGACGGATTCACATGTGCAGGTGTTGTTAGTTTCATCGTCACTTTCCATTACGCGATTGTGGTCAAAAGCATGCCTAGTCTGTTTTATATGTATTAAAAAAAAACTTTATTCAAATCCAGAGGAATGAGTTTTTTAAATTCTACAAATACTAATCAGTACAGTCTTGAGATCAAGCTCACGACTGTCGGGCGAGTATTTTCCCAATGGGCCACCACGGTTTATGTGGAATGTATTACAGTACAAAGCCCACGCTATTTGCTACAAAATACGGCAAAGACAATTAAAATGCTACGCACAATGAAAGCTGCTATCAAACTCATCGCGCATTCACAAAGACGAAGGAAATGAGTTTCAGTATGAGGTCTGTGCGATTCTCAGAAGCGGCATATAAAGGCCCATTCATCATCAAAAGCATTACACCGAAAATGAGCCCAATGTTCTGGTCGATAGGCAAATTTGCCACTTCTCTCTACGGTGTAAAGTTTGAATTGGAATGGTGGGGTAACTGATTGCCCTAACGACCTTGCTCCCTTGCACTTAACGAGTTGTAATCAATACATGATTGTTTATGCAATAAAAATCAATGTTTCCTTTACGTTTACAAGACAGGCACGCCATTAGCGTCCAACTGAACCGTGAGCTTCGGCGTGTCAGTCGATGTAAGTTACTGAGTGATTGGAAAACGGAAAATTCGTATCATATTTTCATCCAATGCTCATTGGAAATTGGACGCAACGTATCGTTATCACTGGATAGTCGATTTAAACGGTAGGTCGTTCAATTTGAATGCATCATGCAAATAATAAAATCAACAATTTCGAAAAGGCTTGTTCGAATCGAATTCAAGGAGCGTCGATTCCGTACCGCAATCACAAAAATATATCGCGATTAAAATATGTAAAATATCTTTATTTGAAGTCTCAAAGCGTGCTCTTATAATATCTCTAAATATAATAAAACAGACGCTGTTGTTGATGATAAAACTTGGTTTAAACACTTTTTTAGAAATGACTCGAACTTGGACGGTTTTTAGTAACATTAATCAGTCGCTTTGACCATTGTCGTCTGTTTATTGCTGTTACGATCGAGCAGAGGTTCCCAAACTTTTTTGTCTCGTAGACCACTTGCCATGTTTTCCGTTCTGAGTAGTCCTCTTGCTTAACTAACATTGCATTTTTTCAAACTTTAAGTGTTTTTGACAGATTCGTACGTAATATGATGATACCTGGTATCATAATATGTGCAAGTTTTTACAAGTTTAAAGAGTATTGTGCTCACAAAGCGAATATCCTACTAACTTACACAATTTTATAAGATACAATAATTCGCTACTAGTATTATAAGATTGCGAATTTTGATAAAACTTATTTAAGTTTGCTTACAAAACTTATGATACCATGAGTACTATCGTCGTAGATCTATTTGTCACGTTTTCAGTTTAGAACTAAACAACAAATCATCTATGTGTGTGTGTAACATTATTCTATATATGGAAACTCAAAATTAAAATCACAACTTGCTTAAATAATCACTACTATTGCAACCCCGTTTATATCTAACAGATCCCCAACTTTTTTTCTTACATGGACTCCGTGTCGGTCGTCGTCGACCCCTGGTGGTCGATATAGGCCACTTTGGGTCTTTTTACCCAAAGTTTGGGTATCAACACGATAGAACAACAACGTTTAAAAAAGACACGGTGAACTCGGTCGCAAGCCGAAGTTACACGACTAGAATCTATTTTGCCAGCAACTATCGCAATGATCGCCATAGTCGCTAATTACCTAATGCACCTGCCATATCGATTCCGGTGAAGTTAATTGAATTTCTAGAGAAAGCACGGCTCCGAGGGTAACAGCAACTTCCTATGGCAACTATTCATTGAAAACGTTTCTAAAACATTGATTTATCAAGGGGTCAGAATGGAACTAATTCATATTTGATTGGTAGTACGGTAGGGCAACCCATATACACCGAAAAGGTAAATTATTAACACGAAGCTATGGGCTATGGGATAAAATATGGCCGGGCTCGGATGCTAAGCGTTTCGGAGGGAAGTATTACGAGTGCGAGTATCCTTTTCCAGAATTTATGTTTGTGATTTTTGGATGTTTACTTTGGACGGAGCGAGGTAGCTACAACGGAAGACCCCACAGAATATTTTCGGCTGTTTTATCAGACAAACAGTGTAACTACTGCATTACATTGCCCGCACACGCCGCTAAGCTGGTTCCCAACGCTGTTTATATGTACATATAATTATATATAAATATCATACGAAATACGAAAATAGTGTCAAAAACACAAATCTGACAGTACATAGATAGAAACTCTTTCGGTGTTACAAAAAAAAAAACAACAAAATATATTTATTTATGACTTGTTTTAATTTACAAGGGTTTGGCCTCTCCTGTTATGTTCAAACAACCTGTATTAGGAGAGACCGCTCCTACAAAAACATTTTACTCAAAAATGACGTTTTAAAGTAGTATAGTATAGTATTTATTTAAGATATTTTATTTTGTTTAATAAACCCATATACCGTTTTAAATACACATACATGAGTTTTCTAAAAGAAATGTTATATTGTATTCGCTATTTAAATAAAGGATTAAATAATGTTACATAATATATATTAGTAAGTATATTATTGTTAGTTAGTCGTGGAAGTTCAGCTCAGCACATCTTGGTCGACCGCGAGGTCCTTTGGATTTTGGGAAATGAACTGTGTCAATGTGTTTCCTGCAGTCTTGTTATGCCATCTGTTTAGAATCCCACCTTACCATTAGCAATTAGAACGAGCGACGTCACGTTAAACGCTTCACGCCGTATGGCAAGTTCCCTGATCATTATCTAGACAAGCGTGACGTACCAGTGAGGCGAGGCACGTTGGTGCGTTGTCGTACGTGTAACAAAATCCGAGTGAACGTCGCTTGAAAGGGAACGCTGTCCGTCGCGCGCTGATTATCCGCACAGAGGTTGGCCTACGGCACACGAGTGCCGCGAAACTTAAAATGTTTATAATGAGTGTGACGCCTATAACCAGCGGACGATCAAGACGCTTGTAATGATACCTCATTTGTCAAATTATGATGAGAAATTTAGAAGTTATGAGGGAACAGATGAACACACATACCCCCACATGCCGGTCAAAATCATAGCCTTCCTTTTTGCTTCGTCGTAGTCAAGAGTTACTGTATATTTTGCAAAAAAAATTGTATGCTTTTAGCCACGATCTCGGCTGGTGGAAAGCGACCATATGACCGAAGACGGCGCACGCTTGCCTAGGAAATACCTATTCCTACGTGCCGTGGGATTCCAACCCAGGACCTCCAGATTGGAAACCAACCAAACTGCCAACCAGGCTGCCGAAACTTCATGCTCTATATCTACAAGTTTGATTTTTATTCTAATGTATGAGTAACCAAATCGACTGTTGGCGAGTGATAACTAGATTTTTGGATACAGGCATTGTCGCGTTTAATTGTATTTCTAGCAGATAAGATTTAATTAGATGGCGCTGTCCGCTCCTAATACGAGATATCGTTACTGTTGGCTCATTGGTAGTATATCTGCTTAAAGAGCTGTAGGGTATGGGTTCGATTTCCACCCAAGACAATACTTTTTGGTATAAAAACTATAAAATTTATAGCATGGGTACTTTCTAGTACTCGGCTGGCTAGCTACCACCCTCAAGTTGAAAATCTGCCGCCAAGCATCTAACGGTGTGTTCCGGCAGCCTCACTTGAGAGCCAGTTATATTCCAGGCTAGGTGTGCTTTACCATCTTCGACCACACCTTCACTTAACATCAGGTGAGCTGTGGTCAAACACCTGGCCTGTCAACCATTAAAAAAAAAAAAAAAAAAAAACAAATTACTGTTATGTATGTATACTATCTGTTATCTGACTTCCATAGTGCAAGCTTAATTTGGGGTCAGATGGCTCTGTATGTAATGTTTTTTTTTCGTTATTTTGTACGGCTAAAGCGGCAGCACAATAAACAGATTCCTACCCAACACTGTCGTGTTTCATTCAGCACAAGGAATTCTGACCCCAACAGCTATTCACGGTTAATATACATGTACATATTCTGATCCGATTTAGTAGCGGTGGCCAATAAACTAAGATCTGACGCTGGTCGTGAATTACCAGAGTTATTATTACCGTCCAGCTGGAAATAGCCGTCTCCCGCTGCGACACATATGACAACCGCTTTCAATGTCAGCGTTGGGGCTCTTGCACTACAGAGATACATGTCAGGACGTGATGAAATTAGGGTTCTTCGCACTATGTGGTAAATCTCCTTAGCAGGAGGTAGTATAGGTAGAACACACCGCAGCACCAGATATTCTACAGTCAAGCAAAACCTTACTGTGTTCCGGTTTGAAGGATACTGAAGCTAGCAATATTATAGGGCTGTTGCAACTAATCATCCAATGTTTCAAATTAATGAGCGCCAAAGCAGCGATGTCCTGGACTTTATTTTATTACTCAAAGTTCTGTGTATGTATGTTACGCTGCAATGATCATGAACATGCGTTATCTTTTACCTCGTTCGTCTCATTACTTTTACATTAATAACAAAACATCTCACGTAATGCATCCCCTAGCTAATGGGGAATAGGCGACAGGCATCAACATCGGATTATATTTTACTGTACTATTTGTCTGTCTTTGTGACATTGTAGGTTTTTAATAGGTGGCACAGCTTACATGATGATTTAAGTCACGGCTTGGTCGAAAATGGTAAAGACTAGCTTATAATGGGAAGATACCGATTGTCTCTTCTGTATTTTTTTAGTAAGCGTATTATCATGGCAATGACCATCGGGCGGCACATTAAGTCTGATACTAAGGCTGGCCACGCATTCAGATTATACGAACTAACTTTATGACATCGCGACCACAATCTTCTTAATCAAATCTCAAATTCGAACTTGAAAATTGTATCCACATTATGTGAATTATAAATGTTCGAGTAAAATATTTCAACAGCCAGTAATGATAGAACATAATACAGACAAATTTGGTTCTAGAGACTGCAAAGACGTGCAAAGTAGATCATAAAAAAATTGCACTACCAAAAGTTGTTTCTCTGTAAATGATCTACTCGTAGTTCGGGTCAACTGTCTAATCTAATGTGATTCAATAGGATTTCATTCAATCGCTCGACGCCCGTCACTACTCACGTCTGTAACTGACCACCGCAATCTTCGCACTACTCGTACCACTTTGTTTTTCTTCATGGTCTTATTTATATATTTTTTGTATTCAACGCATGTTTGTTTTGTTGCATCATTTACAATTTTAATTTGTCGCCAAAACACACGAAGCGGTTTAAAAATTTCCTTAATAAGTTAATTATATCATTATAAATTTGAAAAACTTTGCCTTCTGGTATGATGAACATTCCTTCCAATAGCTTGCAAAATGTGGGAGTTACAACACTGTGTTTTAAACATACATAAACATGTATAATATCTCAATCTGGGTTGGTAACGAATTAACACCATCGCAGATAGTTTCAGGTGTCAGGAGTAAGACGGTATCATACCACTAAGCGTCTGTTTCTTTGCCGTTTTCTCTATGAACAACCAACCTTCCAACTCGTACTTCCTGGTATGTCATGTTTATATCCAGGCTAGAGCGTATAAAAGAGTCTCGCCCTGATTAGTTTCTGGTCGGAATATAGGCGCAGCTTCCAAGCTGGTCTGAGACAGACGAGTAAGCGTTATACCCAAGCGATAAAAAAGTACGATTGAATATTGTTCTTTACTTCTTTAATGTTTTGTAAACCCAATATATTATTAACTTGTAGGATTAGAATTTGAATAAGAATTGAAGCTCATGCCGTGGCTTCCTTAGAATTTCGTTAAGCGCGGTTTATTAAGGATACGTAGTATGGAGTTTATTTTATTCAAAATATCGTTTGACTACATCCTGCCTGATGTTACCCATTAACTCTGGATCACCCAAATTGTAGTTAACAGGGAATACAGACTCCGACATAGTTCCACATTGTCGTTATCTGTATGAAAAATCAACAATGTACGGATGTTGCTTTGGCCGCGTCTGTCTAGCCATCCGATAGTACATTGTCTCTAAATATTCGTAACCTTCCTTCAAAGATGTACTCATAGCCTTTTCAGGCATGTCAGCTTCCAAAATCCGGGCGATGTTCATTCGCATCTTGCGTGGGAATCGCATATTATAAAAATAACTGAGCGAGGTCATTCGTTTCTATTTTTCTTTTCCTCTTATCACCCTATGTAGAAACTTCCTCCATTCTTAATATTTCTATAAAAGGACACATGTATGTTATACTAAAAAAACAAAAATGTGCTGAGTTATGTAAAGAATGCTGTACAAAATCTTAAATACTACTCACTAGAGACCGCGCCAGGATTTTTTAATCGACAGGTAGTGTTCTCTGATTTTGCATCTGCCAATTCTAACACCACCACAGGCGGCACAAGAACACCTGGACTCGTACAGCAATCGTGCACCGGAAAAGGAGTGATTTCAGTAATTTTGATTTTCGCCAACACTTAAAACTGAAGAGCAGATGACCCAAGTTGAGTATTTATTTAAAACTGCTTTCAGTCATCTCATTGTGTATTATTTTAATAACAAGCGTAACTTGTAACAGGCTTGCGTTTACCGCCATGTCGCCTGATGAAGCGAAGACGCGATCTTCGTTGGAGCATGCTTGCCTAGAAGAAACCGAATATCTATCATGAAGCGATGTCGCTTTTCAGAGCTTTGGATGTCCGATAGTAAAGTGAGCAGGGTGGAATTAGGTTATGCAGATCTGAAGCGCAAATTACGTCCGGTAGGAAACCGACAGACAAGCAACTTCGTGTCAATATTCAAGGCTTTGGAGTCTTTTCCGAACAAGCGAGTCACTGATGAGTTTCTAAGCACGTTTCTCAACGGACTCCAACTCCAACGTCTCGAGCTAGTACTTGGCCGATCCGTCCCAAAGATGAGAACAGTACTCCATACATGATCAAACTTGTGCTTGGTATAAAGTGAGTAACTGGTGGTATACCGTGGTAAATCCTATCCGGGAAATCCCAGTGAGCTCACATGACTGCTATGAGTAAGAGTCGTTATTATGTAATAGGTCATACCTACTTTTAGTTCAAAGAATAGGCAACTTAGCCAGCCGATTTCCCCACATTTACCGCTTCTGCACCAGATCAGTGGTCATTGCTCAACCGTGCATATCTTCTCACGGTATCAATTTGCATGTTGTTGTGAATCGAGCGGCATGAATGAACCAATCACGTGCTTGTAGTGAGTTCATTAGTGTACAGACTACGAAATATTATGACCGCTCTGACCTGTGTCAAAGGCGTCTTATCTTCGTAGTGGAAAGACACTTTTGCAGGGTCTGCGAGGAAGATGCCACACCTTTGCAAGTTGTTCAACCATGTAGCCTTGCAATGCTATTTGTATACAAAGCATCAGCGGTTAAATTAAAACACATAAAAAGTCATCTCATCTTGTATCTAAGAGCTACGAACGCTGTGCAAGACTGTCGCGTTAGATTTAGTAGTTGTTTCTAAACTGCCAATGAGCTAGCGTGACGCTTATCATCAAATAAGTGACTCGCTTGTCTTGTTATTCAGTTTTAAGTTTCGTTGAAACTGAACAGCTACATTTAAGCATCGTTAGCAGGACAGCTCGGGAAGTACCGTTTATAGAAATGTTACGTATTAATTCACGAGGAGTATCTCTCGCTCGTAGTCGACCTCATAAAGACCGTAGGAATGCGCTGGATGCGAGCCTCTTCCAACCGGTCTTTATGGAAATCCATGGCCTATGTCCAGCAGTGGACGTCCTACGGCTGAAATGATGATGATCTCTCGCTCTGCGGCGTCATCGTCTTACAAATACAGTAATGGCCCGTGGTACTTTTTCAAACATAACTATTTTGTTGTAAATTCGTTGTTTTTTTTTTCTTTAGTAAGTCTTACTTCGTCAAGTACCGCTTAAGATCGTTTCTTAAATTAACATTTTAACTCTTTCTTAGTACCTAATTAATTTACCTCTTTCAAAGTAATTATAAATATACAGTGCTATCACTGTCAATTCTTATTTCTTTGACATAATTTTAATTTGTCATAGTTGCTAGGTAAGCGCTAACGCTATAACGTGTTTCATTTGTACGTACGAAATGATTTTGAAGTGGCGAAGTCATCAAATCGAGTAGTACAGTTGACCAAAAATTATAGAGCGAAAACTGACATTTCTGACAAGCACTTAACGTGATTGCAAGAGTACGCTAAAACCATTGTGGCCATGAGTACTCAAGCCATACTTTTATCTGAGGTTACGTGTGATAATGAAATTTTTTATCACCTAACAATTAACTAGATAGAACACTTTTGATGCCTGTAGATGCGCTGTGGTGCAGCGCCGTTTCATTGTAAATTTACCAAATTATTTGTGGGTCAACTTATATGACAATCATATTATTTGTTTTTTATATTTGATTTCGAAAATTGTGGAAAAATTGTAGCAGATTTTCAAAAGCAATTTTAGCAAAAAATCTCAAAATTGGGCCCCTGGCGAAGGTCACAAGTGAGCACGCAACATGGCTCGCAATAGGCAGGTTTATCTGTTACCTAATGACGCGCACCAACCATTTGTTTAACTCTGTTTGTCTTCGTCATCGCTCCTCGGATTTCCGCAGTTTCACTGCGCCAGCCGAATCTAAAACGAAGTCTACACTTGCAAGAACAAATGTATGCGATTGGCAAACATTCGAGCGTTCATTTCTATATTGAACATTTCCATGTTATATGTTAGGTTAAGTCATCTTCGTCAACCAGGAAATGTATCTTATCGCTTAACATGGATACAGAAAACTGGCTGCGCTGACGGGCTAATAGATCAAATTAATCTAACCAGACACGGTAGACGGTAAATTAAAAAAAAACTGTCACATCTGCACGTAAATCGTCTCAAAAAATAAGACAGCCATTTTCCTCCAAGTTTCAGTTAATTTTCATACGCAATCGCACAAATAGGAAAAACTTAACAGTCTGAACTACTCTTAAGGGTTATGTAAAACGTTTTAGTAGGTAGTTTAGAATGCGCAAGAGAAATTTTACACATAGCCGTTGCAGAGAATATGCGATATGAGGGCGCGATATGCCGGCGGTAGTCGAGCGAGGCCAACCTTGACAGAATTCCCTTTTGCTTATCTATTCTCAGCATTTTCACTATATTAACTAGTTATCTAACCCAAACAAATAACGTGAATGGCTGCGATAGTTTTCTTATAACTTTTGTAATATGTTTCACTGGGTCACGGCCCTTCAGTTGGGAATGTCGCTAGATTCTATTGGCGAGCATTTGCTCACCATTCTTGAGTCTTAGCTTCCAGGGCCAACCGGTCGCATATTTAGCCGAAACAAGGCTTGACGATTCAGTTTTGTAGTTTGCTTCATTTGGTTTGGTTTGCATCATGCCAGTACACCTTAGCCGACATGCCGAAAGAGAGTGTCAAATCGCCTCGTCAAGCGTCTCGCTTCGTTTTGAGATTGGGTCATGTTTTAATATTTTGGCCCCAAGGTACATGGGATTCCTTGACTCCCACGAAACGACTATTATAGAAAAGATCAAGAATCCGCGGTTTTAAGGGTACTTACTGCTGCTAGCGAAATTACAGGGCTGTTGGGACTAACCATCGAAAGTCTCAAAGTAATGATCGCTAAAGCAGCGATGCCCTGGACTTTATTTTGCTGCTCAAGGTTCTATGTAGCGCTGCAATGGTCATGGACAGGCGTTAACTCTTACCATCAGGAGAGCGTCTCGTTCATCTGATAACTTTTACATTTTTTTTAAATACCCAGCGTGTCTATAAGAGTTATTGACCGCTTGGAAGCTTAAAGCACGAGTGAACAATAAAATTGTGTTTAAAAATAAACACAATTTTATACTAAATGTTTAAACTAAAGACTCATAGTAAAAGTTTTGTGTGCAGTAAGTCTCTGTAAAGACACTTTCATGCTGAAAACTAGCTGACGCAATACGTACCTACATCCGCAAAAAACGTGTCTGCAAACGGTGATGGAATCGGTTTTTATACGTTACATATTATTACATGCATTTTACTATCTTTTGTATAATATGGAAATGGTAAACAGAACTGCATGGAAAGGCAGGCTTATTTATACTAGTGACCGTAAGCGGACTCAAAATCATGAATAATGGAGATAATTATCATGAAAGACTGCATTACTTTGGTGAAGTTCGACTATTATGTTAGTAAATGAAAGCGTTCCGGTTTAGTTTATATGGGTTTTTTATGTTGTTCCAACATTAAATCTACCAGCGCATTTAAAATTATCTACGGACTAAATATAGAGGGGACATTAAGGGTTCATCGAAACAGTGTTTCGGTTCATCGGCGACAGAAATAGAATCGGATATATCTGTTTTCAGATTAACGGATGTGTGGCAAATTAAGAAGTGTGATGATAAAGGTACGTTCGTGATCTGGGCGTATAGTGTTAAACATACATAAATTGTGTATGGTTGATAAGCTATGTGTTGACCACAGCTCACCTGATGTTAAGTGACGGTGTGGTCGAAGATGGTACAACACACTTAGCATGGAATGAACCCTCTCAAACAAGGCTGCCGGTACACACCGTTAGGTGCTTGGCGGCAGATTTTCAACTTGAAAATAGTAGCTGGTGGTAGTAGCTAGCTATCCCAGTACTAGACTTTTTCTAGAGTTACTAAACTACAGTTCTTTCCTTTGCAGCTCAAGCTCATTGTTGGGGGTTAAACTCACGTCCTTCGGCGTGTAAACCGATCGCACTAACCACTGAGCTATCGTCGCTACAAAACACACATCACATTCAAAGTGTTCAATTGCAATGCTTAGTAAAATTCATTTTTTTTGTTAATAGTTACAGAAAATACATCCAAAAACGCACTCGGGCTCCAAGACAAGAATTAACATTTCCATATTAAAATTCAATTTTAAAGTTTACAAAATTAATTTATTTTTTTCTTTTATGATAAATAATTTTTTGGTTAAATTGACATAACAGAACTATTTAAAAATAAATAGAATCAATTTGATTTGTAAAGTAATATAAATTCATTAAACTTAAAAATATAAATAAATAAATATCGTAGGACTATACACACAGCACCATCTGGCCCCAAACTAAGCAGAGCTTGTGTGATGGAAGTCAGATAACTGATAGTATAATACATTAATACTTTTTTTTTTGTAAATACATACTTATAATACATACAGAACACCACCACATATGGCCAGCTTAAAGAGTTGTTAGGTTAGTAGTGGGCATGGCAAAACATAAATATATGTAAAAGCCGCACATATGGCCTGCTTCAGTTGTTAAACTTGAAGCTACCACAATGCCATTCACCGTACAGGTCAAACTTTAAGAAGGTTACTTACAAGTTGTACTTAGGAATTATAATTAAAAAATAGTAATTTTAAACTAAAAAATTTGTTTAATTTAGTTTTGATGTTAACCCTTATTTCGTACTAGCTGTGCCCCGCAGTGTTACCTGCTACATGTTTTCAGGATAAAAAGTAGCCTATGTATCAATCCAGGATCTCAGCTACCTCCATAACAAGTTGCATAAAAATATGTTCAGTAGTTTTTGCATGAAAGAGAAACAAACATCCACCCAAATTTTTACATTTATAATATTAGTGGGATAATGCTACTTACTATGTGTGATCTACGTCTCATGTCAATATCACTGGCACCTAAACAGATACAATCCATATCAACATTAGTTATGTGAGAGAGTATGGAAAGCTATCTGATAATGAAGATAACATTACATTACTATAATGTGTGTGTCATTTAGTATGTCAAAGTCGATGTGATAGTCATTTTTTTTTTTTATGGTTGACAGGCTAGGTGTTTGACCACAGTTCACCTGATGTTAAGTGAAGGTGTGGTCGAAGATGGTAAAGCACACCTAGCCTGGAATGGAGGAAGGAACTGGCTCCCAAATGAGGCTGCCGGAACACACCGTTAGATGCTTGGCGGCAGATTTCCAACTTGAGAGTGGTAGCTACCCAGCCGAGTACTAGAAAGTACCCTACCACCACTACTGACAGTCATGTCAGTTGTTCCTGTTTTTACTAGTAACCAACTACAAAAGGGAGGTAAAGTTTATTCAAAGAAGGAAATGATAAATAAATATCATAGGACATTACACACAGCGCCATGACCCCAAACTAAGCAAAGCTTGTACTATGGAAGTCAGATAACTGATATATTGTTTAAATACTTTTTTTTTGTAAATACATACTGATAATAATCAATACTGAATACCCAGACACAGAACAAACATTTGTTTATTACCACAATTATCCTGGGTGAGAATCGAACCCACACCTTTCGGGTAGACAGCAGACATAGATGCCAGATGGCGCTGTGTGTATAGTCCTACGATATTTATTTATTTTATTTTATTTATTTTTACATACTACCAATGAACCAACAGGGCTGGACCAATATGGGACACCTTATTATAAATAAATATGTGGCTAGACTATTTCGCTAAATTCACATGGGCATAAGCTGATAAATGTATTTACCGTTCTCTGCTATACAATAGTTCTTGCAGTAATGAAACGGTCAAGCCACATATTTTGACTAAGGTGTAGAGTTTGAGAAGTACAGTTAGGGTGTGTAGAGTTAGAAGCTTGGCTCTACGATTCTACATGAGATCTGAAAACTTTTGACAGTGCGAGACATACAGTCTCGTCTTGGAAACATTTTATGTTTTCGGTGAAATAAAGTTTATTCAAAGAAAGAAATGACATTTACCTTATACAACATGTACAGATAGTTAGATTAAAATAGAATACAATTGTTTTCTTTTGAATCAATCCAATAACAGCATTAGATTGAGATTTTTATGTAGTTTTATGAGATTTATTTTTATTTCTCCTCCCACTTACTTACTTACAAAAATAATACTAATTGTACACTTCTTTTTTAAAATAAGAATATGATAAAGGAATTGACATAGCTCAACATTGAAAATTCCCAAAAATAAAATCAATAGGTATTTTAAAACTAATTATTCGGCACAGTGGTAAAGCCTTGTCATAGAGAAAATTCTGAATCCAAACTGGTTCCATTCTTATCCTGAAAATTATATAATGATGTTTAGTATCAAATCTAAGAGTTGAACACTTGTTTTCATGTGGATTCCATAACATGAAAATTATTAGGAATCAGACAAATCTTATAATGTGGAAAACGTAACATTGCATATCACACTAATATTATAAAGGTGAAAGTTATGGAGGTAGCTGATACTCTGGATTAAAACATAAGCAACTGTTAATCCCAAAAAAAGGTAATGTTCATGAGGGGATAGCAGGTAACACAAATCTACAAAAAGTTCTCTATTCTAATTTATTTTCATTTTCAATACACAGAGGACTCTTAAGATTAATTTTAAATTACCATACTGCATTAATTACTTCTAAATCAAAAGATAAAACATTCTAGGTTGTCTTGATATGCAACATTCAGTATTTAGTTTCAGTGGTACAATGCATTTCACAGTTGGTTCCAATGACTGATCATTAGCTTGCAATGCTTCCTTGACCCACTAGAGAATTTGTGTTAATTCACTTCTTGTCATTACTTCATTAATTATAGTATTAATTATAGTAGTACATTAGTACCCAAAAGAAAGGAAAATGAATTTTATTCCAACACAAGGAAGATGATATGACATGATGATATTCTTAAAGTGTAACATATGTGGTTATAAGGCCAATAATATATTTTTTTCTATTCTTATTCAAAATAGGTGTGATAACTCCTGCAATGAGGTTCCACTTGGGATGCTCCTTGAAGTATTATATTTATAATAATTCACACTTTATTTTACTTCACAATATTTCAGAATGCAAACTCCACTATTACCACTGCCACACCGCTGGATTGGGTACTCCACTACTAAATTCAAAATCAGTTAAGCCTTGTGTAGTCTCTTCATTACACAATCTGAATGAAATACCTACCTTCATTAACAATGCAGTCAATTAGTATTATTTTAAAATTCTGCATAAATTTAGTACTATTTAACTTCTACACCAAGCAAAAACAAAGTGCACAATTAATACTACATCATTTATTTTATTATTTTAAGTAGGTAGGTACATTGTTTTTGAGTAAGTCCCTTATTAGGTATAAAGTGAGTTGTTCAAAAACCTAACTTTCCATTGACTAAATCCCCAACAGATGAATAAAAACTTTTAAAAATGTCCTAGATGTATCAAATCTCTATTTAATTAATTGTGAACAGGTGATTACTATCACAGGTGACCTGTTCATGTCATTTGTATATACTTGCTACCTTACAGACTCTGACAACTATTTACACTTAAAATATTATTATTTAATTTTAAAAATTCTCATTATAATATTAACTATCCGTTTAATCCAAGATTACTGAACTTTGTATTCATGAGACCTTTTACATTACTGTATTAGTCAGTGATAACTGCAGATCCACAGTAGTCAGTAAGTGAGTTTTCTTACTGTAATGATCAAAGACCTAACCATATTCATGGAACAAATTCTCGTTTACTGTAGATATTCTAGGGTAGTAGGATCTACAGTAATACCTCAATTCCAGTTGTATACCTAAAAAGAAGCATTGAGGTAGAGGCACTGACCTGAGGTAAGTTGGCGGCGATCTGCCTGTGTAGCGAGTCGCGTTCCTTCTCCACCTCCTTGAGCCGCTGCTCAGAGTCCCCGAGCCGTTCCTGCGTCTCCCGCAGGCTCTCTACTAGCTTGTCTCTCTCATCGAGCATAGAGACCATTAGCTGCTCGAAGTTCGCATCCTCCCCGGAGAGCTGCGAACTTCGCTGACTGATACTGTCCTCCGATATCGTGGGCATCACGTCGCACATCATATTCCACATTTTAATTTACCATCAAACCAGAATACTTATCGTAGGTACACGACACCGAACAACACTCCGAACACCTTTTTATTACATATGTTCCGGCACAAACGTTACCTAAATCTAGCACACGTAGAGCGAGAAATTATATTCACATTGTCATATTGTTCGTTTAACAGTTTAATCGAGATTTCGGGAGACATTCTAGTTCGATATTTGAAAAGACACACCTACAAATTTTACTCCTACGATTCCGTACTATCATGGCTCAAGCGGCATGTCTGCCATCTTGGAATGGAACGTCAATCAACACCACAGAGTAAAACGCTAGATTTTGATACACAAACAGAAAGGACACAACTTTGTTGTAGTAATTATAGTTACCTACTTGTTGCCTATAACCCACCCACTTAATGTACTATATTTTCTTAGTTTCAGTGAGCAAAACTCCTTTAGGTGAAACCTCTCGTTTCCTCATTTCCTGAGTGAGCAATTCGTAAATATGTTTTGAGTATCACCATCTCATGAACTCAAATAAAATAATATTTTACATGTTCTGTGTATATGTAATAATTGTAATATTATTTATTATTAGCAATAAGGCAAAACAGTGTATGTGTCGCAGCCGTATTGCAAAGTTGTAATACGTCATTGCGTAAATCGCTGTATTGAGGAACATATCACAATGATCATCCGACATTCCGACAATACATTGATACTCGTCTACGGTAGTCAAAAATAAACTTCAAATTTACAATGCCTAATACGTAATACGTTAGATTCTACAATTAGGCTTCATTACAATTATATTATCATGACTTCTGGTAGATTCAATTTGTCATTATTTCAGGACTTCATAAGAAATAATCCTATTTAGAGTGAATGTAATAGGTCAAACTGTCTTATGCTAATGTAAATGTATGTGTTCATATAATTATATTTAGCATTAGATTAGCACTCCAGGTAGAATATGACGAAAAATTTTGCAAAGAAAAAAATCTTCGAATAGCGACGATTACAAGCACTTAACTGCGGCGCCACCTACAATTAGCTTTTAGTTTTTGTAGCCTCTTTTAGTATGCCTACAGTTTAGTCTTTGAATATTTGAAACGTCTTAACTCAGAGGTCACTAACTGCAATGAAGGTTACCTATAGTAAAGAACCATAGTAAACATTTGATAAAATCGTGTAAATTACACAGATTTTTTAATAATGCACCAAAAACTTTGGAGAAATAAAATAAACTACATCGAACTTTAATAAATAAAAATAAAACTAACTGTCATTAAGACTGTCACTGTCTTTGATTCATTAAAGTTTTGTTTTATTTTGGCATGATTTATTATGGAAGTTCCAAATATTTTATTGTTTCATTTTTCTCGAAATTAAATCAAGTAAAATAATTCTTAATCACATCAAAAGTCATATAAAATCGTTCACGGTGAGATATTAATTCGTGCCCTACTACGCCAAAAACTCCATCAATATTGATTACTGACAAGAGGTTTTGGCGGGAACGCGGGAAGAGTCGTGTCGCTCCGTTGTATTTTTTTCCAAAACTATTGTTTTGTCGAGTGTTTATGCATAAAAATGGTGGTGATTTATTCATAAAGTGCCGAATTACAAGCGCGAGTGTGGGAAAATAATATAATGTGGTGAAACATGAGTTTTTGTGTTGCTTCCAAAACTCCATCGAAGCTTTATAGTAAAGTCGCAACTTCTTTACTAAAGCATGACTGGACTTAACTGAGACGGACTGGACTTGACTAAGACTGGACTTTGACGATAACTATAGCTAAGAGACAGCAGAAATAACACTTAAGACAAGGCAGTGTGGCTTTATAGCTTTAGCCTGCCCGAAGGGGCAAATTAATAAAAAAAAAAACAATACTGACAATGTCAAAAATCTGTTTATACTGCATTTTTTCTGCAGGATTTTTTATTTTTTATAATAGTTTAGTTGTACAATTCTTGTACTAATTTTAATTTAATACCTAGTTCGCGATCTGTTATACTCGATAATTATAATACGCTATACTTTATTGTCTGTCCACATGTGACCGATGCGATTAATCACGGACTTACATCTGCCTAAACAAACCTAGTCTTTCCAGTTCACAAAAAAATCTATTTATTTGCCGTTCATGTTACAGCATGTTCTAGATCGTCTCGCAACTCGCAAGTTAACATTATTACTAGACTAGTAGCAGTACTGACTCAAGGAGAAAAGTATTTTCCTATAATTGACTCGACGTGAATTGTAATCAGCAAGTTGTTAAAAAGTTCTTCAATGCCAAAAAAAAAGGGACAGAACAAACGCATTCCTAAAGGTTTGCTTCTTTTTAATACATTTCTGTCTGCTCTTATTTTGCTAGTGAAACTTGGAAGCGACTAGCAGAGTGACTATGAAAATAGCATAACAAGTACAAAGCAGTATTGAGCACTGGCTATGGTTGTGCCTCCATGAAGGCTGATGATGATGATTACCTAATGTACCTTTATTGATACTTTGACCATATTCAAATACTTTTCATCTTGTTATTTACTCAAAAATTGCACAATAAGTTGCAATCTAAAAATTCATTGTTTTTAAACCTATTGTTGTAAAAATATATTTATCAATTGAATGATTGATGGTTTCAGATGTTACTTTAGGCTACTATGCTAATGCACAAAAACCAGGAATGAAACCAAAAAAATACAGACATGGTGAACCTCAAAATGAAAGTCTATTGGATTTGTCATGGGATCAGTTACCAGATGATGAAGATATCAATATTGTAAAGAAAATCAACCCAGACGGCACTGCCAACTTCATTTGCTCTATTATTAAGAAACAAAACAATAATGATATTACAACCTCCATGGATGACACCTATAATGAATACCCAGAAATTGTCTGGTATGCAATATCAAGGCATATCAATCCTGAAGACATTGGCTCCTTTGCTCTTATAAATAAAACTACTTATGGAATCACTCAACAAAAATCCTTTTGGGTTGATATTTACGAAAGACATTGTAAGCACAGTCCATGTTTACCAGAAAAGTTGAAAATACAGGAGTGGGCGAAAACATATGGACTAAAAACTAGAATTATAAGGGCATTGTATCACACTAGTAACTTTTTTCAAGGAAAAATTTATGCGTTAGGTATCAATGACAGTAAGCCGCATGATTTGATCAAACGTCGCTGTGTCTGTATGTGGTTTCGTAAAATTACGACTCAATGGACCCTATTTTTTAAACTTAAAAAGGTGCCACAACAGCAGGTAGCAAAAAAGATGAATTATGATTTTATGGAGGAACTAGGGAGGCTAGATGCTAATCCTGAATTGGATAATCAAATATTGCAGGTTAGTAATTTTAATTTACATTTAATATAAACTGTTTATTCTTTCCATATCTAGATGAACAATACAATGTATAAGTCAATGATTAAAGGGATGTCTAATCCATTTACTTTGATTACATACTTTTTGGTTGGTTGTAAAGGACCATTTACAACCATTGAATTGAATTGTTTTTTTTTAATTTGTTCAGACTCGCATGTAAGTTAGTAACTCTTATGTTCTTCCAAATTAATATAACATGTATTTAAAGTTATATCAATCTAGAAGCTTCTTTCGAGGTACTGAGTCTAGTAGTGCAGAGTGAATAGTTTATCTTACCTTAATTAAGCAGCAATATAGCTTAATTTACCATGGGAAACATTTTTTTAAATTCTAGAAAAAAGTATAGATAAATATAGAAACTATTTATTGTGTGCAAAAAAAATTTAAAAAGAAGTACAGAAGACAAAATTCTTATGAGCTAGTGGCATAAGTGGTGGCCATAACGCTAAGCGCGATTTCTTCCAGGCAACTATATTTAATAATGGTAAACATGATACATCTTAAGAACAGACAGGAGATGTTGTTATACTATTAAACTATTACTGTGTTCTGGTTTGAAGGGTACTGCAGCTAGCGAAATTACTGGGCTGTTGAGACTAACTCTATCAAAAGTCTCAAAGTAATGAGCGCCAAAGCAGTGATGTCCTGGACTTTGTTTTGTTACTCAAAGTTCTGTGTATCGCTGCGACGGTCATGGACAGGCGTTATCTCTTACCACCAGGAGAGCGTCTCGTTCGTCTCATTACTTTTTACATAAAAAAAAAAGTAATAACAATAACAAGTGCTATGAAATTTTCGTGCTTTTAATTATTTTTAAAGATTTGTTTTAAATGTTTCAGGTACACTGTGAACACTTCAATGAGGCACTTCCGCTGATGGGTATGACACTAACATCAGTCAGGCTAGGTCTGTCTAAAAATCTTCGCTCCCATAAACTTATTATGGGCTTTAATTCAGCATCACATGTAGATAGAAAAATCTTGCCAGAATGCACTATCACTTTAGATAAAGTCAGTAGGATCATGGTTTATGATTGGTGGCATCCTAACTACCCTCATTTTGATATAAAGTTCCCATGGGAAAGTAAAGATAGAGATGAGGATGTGGATGAACCTGTGTTGGATAGAGACTTCTTTACTCTTCAAACGGCACACCAGAGTGTACCATTTCTTTAAAACCCATATCAAAATATTCAGCATGTCCTAAAACTCAATTTTGAGTAGGCACTGACTGACAGGGGGATGTACCAATAGGTGAAAAACATTAAAAACTCTATATTACTTGGTTGAGTGAAAACTCGCAAACAAAATATATTTAGGTACTGTTAAGTAACCTGCCACTATGCTATGATTACCCAACGATGTTTCCCTCCCTGGCAGCTAAAGCTCATTGTTGGGATTTGAACTCACGCTCTTCAACGTGTGTACTTATAGCGTACTGGTAGCGCTAACCACTGTGTTGTCATCGCTAGAAAATACGCATATTATATTAAATACAGTGATTTTTTTCACTAAAGTGACATTGATAAAATTCAATCAGAATTTTATATAAATGTCAAATTGAATTGACATTTTTATTGATATTTATTTATTTTATTGTTTGAGAGAGGATTTCTCTTAACTTTGACTCTGCATAAAAAATAAACGATGAATCTTTTAATTAGGTTGTTAAAATAGAACAACACTATTAATATATAAAATAATAACAATATCAGTAATTTTTGTTCATGACAATTACCAATTTTAAAATCATCTTCATTTTATTAACCAAATATCAGAACAATACTTATATGCACACAAAAATTAGTCACTTAACCAAGTGTATAGTTTTTTTAGTTTTTTCTAAAACTGGGAAAGGAAGTCACCCTTCCCAGTCCTTTCCCAGGGGGTTGATTCCTAGGGAAGCATACATTGTAAACCGCATCTTCGCTTAACATCAGGCGAGATGGCGGTCAATGTCAAGGGTCAAAAAAAAGTCAAGTGTCCGCTGGGCGTTAATTTTAGGATTTTTTTTTTATATGTACATACGAGATGGAGAGCAGGATGTCGATGAACTTGAGACTTCTTTGCTCAGTGCAATATCTGCAAATATTATGGAACTAGAAGGAACATAACAAATCGTACATCAGATGTATGGAAAACGGTTACATTGATAGTGACTTGTAAATCCTGTGATCAATGAAATTGATAGTAAATAAGAAAAATATAAATATTTATGAGATGTGAAAGATGTATCTACTTTTTTATTTAATTCTTTATTGAACACTTAACATTAAAGCATTTTCTACTAGCCATCCCGCTAAGATGATATATATATGTATAAATGCAGCGAACAAATATATATGATACTACTTACTACCGTGTCTATTTTCCATCACACCATCAAATTCAGTCCATTAACAAGGATTACAACATTTTGGTAGGTTTGGACTTCTCAACTAAATATAATTTAAACCTTTTATATCTTATTGTCTGTCAATCTATGTTTGTCCTGGGTGGAAATCGAACCCACTCCGTACAGCTCTAGAAGTAGAACTATTACCGAATGATCTAACAGTATTGTGTGTTCGGTGTTTAATTTGACCATGTGCTTCTGTCCCCTAGGGCCAAATATAATTTTGATGTAAAAATTCTCAATATAAATTAAATAAATAATAAGCCCAATTTATTTAAACATCTACAAAAATCTTTATTAATTAATCCTTTATTTTACACACATAATCTTGTCGTAGATGGTTAACATTTATATGTAAAAATATATCTAATATTTGGTTGGCAAAGCAAAAAAAAAATCATGCATCGTTTTCATTCGTTAGTATGCCAGGTCAGGCGGATCTTGGCAGCGAGAGGCAGGCGTGGCAGGAGTCGTTCGGCACTTGTGGCGCGAAGCACTCGTCGGGGCAGATGGGACACGAACTGGCGTACGCGCGAGAATCGTTGCACTCTGCTGCAGAACGCCACTGGGACGGACTTATGTTCTGTAGTAGGATTTTTTTAAATGTATTTAGTGTTTATACTAGTAAAAAAAGTAGGTACTGACCCTAGTAACAGTAGCTAGTTGTGACATGGGCAAAAAAAGGATTAATGTACAAGGTCTAAAAAGCAAATTTGATGAAACCATTAACATATTCGGTACCTCCGTCTGCAAACCAAAAAGAGGTATTTGTAGTCATTACGAAAAACTTTTACTACGCAACTGACTGATGCATCACAGAAAAAGTCAGTTCTACTATAAATTTCGTTAAGGGGAAAAACTTTTTTTTCTTTCTGTGCCAGTTTTATATCATTCAAGTACGACACGCTATATTAGAGCGAGTGGAATGACGTACAAATGTCAACATTATTATAGTGGTATAGCAATAATGTCGACGCAACACCCACGAACTTACAGGTTTTTTTCGCGAAAACAAAAAAATAACATCGCAGGATATTTTACTCAGCGCCATCTAGCTTCAAGCTGAGCAATCTTGTAGGTACTATGAGAACTGGATAACTATCTAATAGTAAAGCATGATTCGACTAGACTGACACGGACTGTAGGTACTTGACCAAGACAGGACTTTGACTGTAACAGCTATAGCTACGAGGCAACATATTTAACTTTTGAAACTTGAAAATATATATATTTATATTTCTTATTAGTGTTACATCTCCCGTCTGTTTCTTAAGCTTTCTATCGTATTTTTCTTTTCTTGGTTGCCTGGAAGAGATCGCTGTTAGCGATAAGGCCGCCACTTGTGTCACTAGTTAGTAAGGTTTTTTGTTCTCTGTACTTTTTACTTTATATGATGTGCACAATAAAGAGATATTATTATTATTAATATAAAACACTTGACACTGGCACATGCTCAAAATGCGACGCCAAAACCAAAGAAAAAAAAAATGCCGAATGGGCCCATCTCAGCGTGACTAGTACCGATTCTGATTTCTGACAGACAAAAAGCGTTAGCAGGTCGTCTAGGTAGGTACTACCGCCGTGTAAACGTTACTGTATTCCGGTTTGAAGGGTCTCAAAATAATGAGCACCAGAGCAGCGATGCCTTGGACTTAGTTTTGATAGCAGGTACTTATAATTCTGTGTATCACTGCAATGGTCATTGACAGGCGTTGTCTCTTACCATCAGGGAAGCGTCTCATTCGTCTCATAAATTTTTACACTAAAAAGAAATACAATAAACGTCACTGCAGTTATTCATGTAGGCTATATGTGTTTATACAGCACTTACTCTTATGAAGCTAATGAGGATGCAGTGCATGAGGTCATAGGACGGGCAGTTGACGTCGTGGCCTTGCGCGGGCAGATTGCGGTCTCCGAGGCAGGCTGCCTTGAGGTGGGCCACGGCGGCAGACCAGACCGGCTGCGAGGTCGCGTACGCGTCGAAATATTCCGACACTTTCTTCTTATCCACTTTACCGTTCTGCAGCCATCCCGACTCGGTGACAAGACATGTCATCTTGTTGCACTGAAGGTAATAACGCTAGTATTAATAATATTCTGAAGGGTTTTGTGTTTATTTATATTAAAAACTAGTCGCGCCTTGCTTTCACGCGGTTCACTCGTTATCCAATGGAAATCGTCTATTTTTTCGGGTCAAAAAGTGTGTGTGTTACTTTATGTTTTAATCTAGGGAGTAAATAAATATCGTCGGACATTACACACAGCGCCATCTGACCCCTACGGAAGACAGATAAACTAATAGAATACTTGAATAGTTTTTTTGTAAATACATATCTACTTATACATACAGTACACCCAGGCACAGACAATATAAAGTTCACACATTTCCTAATATTCCTATTAATATTTGCGTGGAACTTTGAACGTGTATCAATGCAGAGTGCAATCGTGCAACAAAAGCCCGATTGGGTAAAATCATAGAATGGAAAGATGTTCTCAGTTCTCACTCGAGCCTACTGTATAATAGGATAAGATACTTTTCGGGCACTCCGCAGTAAAATGCTGAAATCTAAATCGCAGTTGAATTTGAAAAGTCATATAATCGCATATATAAAATAGGTACCCACCGGTGTCCCTGGGTTTTTACACTTTTTAGTAACTTCATTGCTGACTATTCTTGGACTGCCCATACACGAGTGTAACTGAGAAAAAAAACCAAAAATATTGTAAGTGAGCAAGAGACGGATAAAACGCTTTTCCATAACCATCAAAAAACCTACTCAGATTAAGTCTATTAATAGAATTAAATACATTTATTTGCACTGTTTGCATTTATTTATTTATTTGTACATACCTACAGATTCTGATGTACCTACCTGTCAAAAAAAGAGAAATTTCAAAGTAATGAAGAAATATCACAAAAAAAGTCCAAAAAAGAAATTGTATTAATTTTATTTATTTATTGATTATTTATTTAAATGTACCTAATTCCATGGACATGTTCTGAAATAAATAAATATATAAAAGTATAAGTAAAACCATATTTAAATTTTTTAGTTAAATTTTCCTGTAGGTTGGTAGTACTGTGTAGTATGCTTTTCTGAACAAGAAATATTTCAATAGATTATTAATGGTGTTTTGGCGGGAACGCGGGAAGAGTCGTGTCGCTCCGTTGTATTTTTTTCGAAAACTTGTGTTTTGTCGAGTGTTTATGCTTAAAAATGGTGGTGTTTTATTCATAAAGTGCCGAATTACAAGCGTGAGTGTGGGAAAATGATATAATGTGGTGAAACATGACTTTTCGTGGTGCTTCCAAAACTCCATCGAAGCTTTATAGTAAAGTCGCCACTACTTTACTAAAGCATGACTGGACTTGACTGACACAGACTGGACTTGACTAAGACTGGACTTTGACTATAACTAGCTACGAGGACACTTATTTAACTTTTGAAACTTGAAGATATATAAATACTTGACACTGGCAAATGCTAAAACGCGACGCCAAAACCAAAGAAAAAAAAAAAAAAAAACATTTCAATATCATTGATGTTTGCAATTTCTGTAGGTATGTGATTGTAGACTATTTCAACTACTAGGTAACTACTAACTACTAGGTAACTGTTATGATCTGAGGTAAAGATTTTGTTCTGCACATAAACGCTATTGTAAAGTAACCCCTGTTTATTTTATCGTTGACTACAGACATGACAGATTTTCTATGCTATGGTTTCCTCACGATGTTTTCCAGCTCAAGCTTATTGTTGGTGTTTGACTTCACGCCCTTCGCCGTACTAACCGATTGAGCTAACCACTGAGCTATCAATAAGTTAGTTGCTTACAACTTACGTTTACTGGCACGTAAGAGCAGTAAACTCCTTGATTGGGCACCCTGGTGTCGGCGCAGCAGCCCTGTAACAAATGCATCCTTTATTTCTATCTTAATCCTGCCTGATGTTAACACATTCACTGCTGAGGTATAAATGCGGTCTATAATGGAGCACGTTTATCAAGAAGAAACTGATTCACTCGCGACTTGAAGAAACCCCGACTGACTCTATCAGGGAATATTCAGGTAGCAATCTACTGTTAAGATAAAAAAACGAGACATATACTTAGTAGGCAGTAGACTTACCGCAAGAGCAAAAACAAGAATAGTTATTTTCTTCAACATATTAAGTAATTTGTAGAAGCACGACTAATCAGTAGCTAATGTGTAAACTGAATAAGATCACATCGCACGATGATATCATAGGTCATAAGCCAATATGCCATCTAGCCAGGGTTAATGTTCAACGACTTGATACAGAATCGGTTGTCTTAACTCTTATTTCAAGGTTCTTGGAGCAATGGCGATATTATATTTGTTAGGCTAAGATTTGGGTACGTATCTAGATACCTAAGTACCTATTACATTTAGACAAATAAAAATATTTTATTGGTAGATAACACCAATGTTACAAGTCAATTCAACATTTCAAATACGTATATCATTATATGAGTTTTAAAACACTGATTACAAAAAAACATACAAATGTCAAAATAAGGTACCTACGTATGTCAATATACAAACATGTCAATGTATAAAAAATATTGTTATTATAAAAATACCGGCAATGTTCTTTCTATATTCTAAGCTGGCTATATAAAATATGTCAATTTAAAAAATATGTCAATACAAAAAAATGTTGTCATTATAACAAAATGACATGACAAATAAATAAAAAGTCTTTATTAGGTACTGTTTCTAAGACAAAATAAAGTGTCGGTACAGCGCTAGCGCTAATCACAACATATTATAGTACCTACATCTCCCGTCTGTTCCTAATTTGTATCGTGTTTTCTATTCTTGGTTTCCTGGAAGAGATCGCTCTTAGCGATAAGGCAGCCACTTGTAGCACTATCTAATAAGATTATTTTGTTTGTTGTACTTCTTTTTGTTTTTGGTGTGTACAATAAAGAGTTTCTGTATTTAAGTTAAAAATTATACTTAAAACAGAGTCGTCCACCGCATCTGTCGGTCGGTCTGTTCGCGATAAACTTAAAAACTACTGAACGGATTATGATGCGAGTTTCACCAATAGATAGTGATTCAAGAGGAAGGTTTATACGTGTAATACTTGTATATGCACCACATTAGTATCTACCTGATTACATTGTACCCGTGCGAAGCCGGGCGCGTGGCATGTGTGGTTAATGTATTTATTATTATTTATGTAAGAACGTAGATTTTAGCGATAAGGTCGCCAGTTATTACATAAGTTTATTTTAGACAATAGATGAATAAAAAATAAATTACAGGGATGTGAAGACTAACCATCGAAGGTCTCAAAGTAGGTAATGAAGCAGCGATGCCACGGGCTTTGTTTTGTTACTCAAAGTTCTGTGTAACGTTGTACCTGATGGTCATGGACAGGCGTTATCTCATACCATCAGGAGAGCGTCTCTTTCAACTCATTAAATTAAAAAAAAAAAAGAAAATCCTGTACAGAAGTTACCTGCAAGCTACAAAGAACTACTATTTCCTAGAATATCTATTTCCGTCCTTAATTCCCGATGCGCTGCGCAAATGAAAATTAAATATCGAACGGATCCCCTTCCCATTTCGTCCTCCTGAAAATTTTCCATCGCCTTTCCAGACTGGAAACCCAGCGCGCATGCGCTCGCCCGAGCCATGCGCACACCCTGTCAGCTGTCAAAAAACATTGAAAATCGTCCAGCGGCGCTCCCTCGACGTCATTGCAAACTGTTATCGGGATTTCCAAGTGCATTCGCAGAGTCATGTAATTAATCAGGTGAGTCAAGCCTTTACCAATCCCCTTAATTTAAAAAAATAAATATTAATGGACTCGACCTTTTCTGGATTGCGCCACTTTTTAGCATATAGCTTTTTAGCTATATTTTTACAATAATTGTCAGGTTTTTTGATTTAACAATTGGATATTACCTTTAATGTCATTTAGTATAGATACAAAAAAACAATCATGAGGCGTGATTGGAAATAAATTTTCAGGTCTTTTGACAGTAGCCTAAAAATAGATCATAGAAACTGATAACAGGGTATACTTACATCTCAGTAGGTACCTACCATGTACGTAGTATTGAGTGAGCTTGGTCTTTAATTTACAATCTATACCATTTGATACACTCGGTCGATTAACTTAAAGGTCAGATGTAAAGGTCCCTACTGACAGTTATAGAATAGATATTCGAGTTTATAATCGTCGTAATTAATATTTACTGAGACTGGTATGATTATTGACTTTTAGTTATCACGGGCTACGAGAAATGGTTTGACTTCGAATGACCCTGAAACCGGATGCTTGTAATTTTTGGTATGAAAATTAAAGAAAATGTTGAATGTATTTCGATTGATAAATGGATGAAAACTATATTATAACTAGCAGAAGAAAACTACTGCTTTTATTTTACATTATTTTGTCATATATCTTCTATACCTATCTATAAAAGAAGATTGATTGAAGACTGATTCACTGACTGATCAACGCAAAACTGAAACCACTGGGTCTAGAAACATGAAATTTTGCACAAATGTTCCTTAGGTGATGTAGGTGTGCACCAATAAAGGATTTTTTAAAATGCGACCCCTAAGGGTGCAAAATAGGGGTTGGAAATTTATTTGCAATTTCATTTTTTTTGACACATTAGTATCTACATTGCACCTGTGCGAAGCCAAAAAGCTAAAAAGTTACAATTTTTTTTTATTGTTGGCAGGCTACGTGTTTGACCACAGCTCACCTGATGTTAAGTGACGGTGTGGTCGAAGATGTCTTGAAATGGAACTGGCTCTCAAGTGAGGCTGCCGGAATACACCTTAAGATGCTTGGCGGCAGATTTGCTTTATTCTTTCGCATTTAACGTGGTTTTAACGAAAATGTGTATATCGCTGTCTCAAAGTTCTGCGTATTGCTGCAATGGTCAGTAATATCTATACTATTATAAAGAGGAAAGGTTTGATTTTTTATTTGTTTGTTTGTATTGAATAAGCTCTGAAACTACTGGATCGATTTCAAAAATTCTTTCACCGTTAGAAAGCTACACTATCCCCGGGTGATATAGGCTACTTTTTATTTCTGTATTCCCACGGGAATGTAGCGATGATAGCTCAGTGGTTAGCGCGGTAGGTTCGCATGCCGGAGGGCGCGGGTTTAAACCCCAACAATGAGCTTGAGCTACCGGAAAACATCGTGAGGAAACCATAGCATGGTGGTAGGGTACTTTATAGTACTCGGCTGGCTAGCTACCACCCTCAAGTTTGAAACTCTGCCGCCAAGCATCTAACGGTGTGTTCCGGCTGCCGCACTTGAGAGCCAGTTCAATTCCAGGCTAGGTGTGCTTTACCATCTTCGACCACACCTTCACTTAACATCAGGTGAGCTGTGGTCAAACACCTAGCCTTTCAACCATAAAAAAAAAAAAAAAACTACGCGGCTGAAACTGTGAGGCATCCGCTAGTTTATAACATTTTTCTGATATTAAAAGTATCCTATATGTTAATCCAGGTAGTAAACTATATGTGTTATATGTGCTATATGACTCAAATTTTGTAAAGCTATGTTAGTTTATTTATTTATACTGTTTTCGTTAAATTTAAAAACATTGTTTTAGACTGAATGTAATTTTTTATATTTTTTTAAGTCCAACCATGTTATCACACAAGTGACACTAATGTCTTGCTGAGAATAAAGTGTCTTTAAACCTGAACCTATGTGTGCCAAATGTCATCCAACTCTGTTCAGCTGTTTTTGCGTGATACAGACACACCAGGTACAGAAAATTTAAAAAAACACCTCACGAAATTTATGGACGCCCCCTAACAAACATCTTAACATTCAAACATACAAACTTTAACATTAATAATATTAGTACGATGATGGTATACAGGGGCGTAACTAGCGCCGTATCAGCCGTATTAATGATACGGGCTACAAAGGCCCCCTAAAGTGTGTAAGCAAAAATTAGTAAAATGTTATCCGCAATGTCACTTATTAATCTCGTGCTTCCGGGGAAAAAACTTTTTTTTTTTTTTTTTATGCCACAGGTAATAACTTATACATAAACTGTCATACGATCAACTGCCCATGTTATCAATAAATAATTATTTTAAATTAATGCAAGCATTTTTGTTCCTTTTGTGAGAAATCTTTACCCTTCGTTTGGGCCCATAACTAATTTTGATACAGAACCCCTCCAAGGCACGCTACGCCTCTGATGGCATATGAAAGGGTGGTACCTAGTTAGTGAGTCTGTAAACAAGCTAGCCTGTCTCTTCTCTGTCCAATTTAGCGTTCATTACAGCCCGGTCGGCATTAACATGCAAATGATCGTTGGCGCCTGCAATATTACCTACCTAAGGCAACAACACGTTGTTTACTAAATACATTCTGTAGGGTTAAACGGCGAAACTCCATTTCGATCGAAAAAAGGTTGCGGCTTACCAACCCATCATACGTTCATTAAACTGTACATACAACTGAAAATAAAACACAATGATACTTAAATAGCTTTCTTGTCTAACGTACGAGTATATATTTTTATTAGTTATTGTTTACTAGCTTGTCAAATTACGGGAGCACTTGTTTAAGTTTTTAAACACTAAAAATAAAACTAGATGTTGCCGATTTGGAGGCATTAAAACTACAAAGCTTACACGAAGACTATGCTAGCCGGTGGTCCAGTCACCGGGACTGTCTACTCAGCGGTATGCTGAGTCAGACATTTAAGAAAATAGACATTAATATAATTATATGACATACATTAATCGAGAACTGAAGGGCCAGGGGGATACATAACTAGCTGCACCCCGCGGTGTTACCTGCTACATGTTTTCGGGATAAAGAGTAGCTTAAATTATATGTTAATTCAGGATGTCAGCTGCCTCCATACCAAATTTCATCAAAATCCATTTAGTAGTTAGTTAAATTACGGGAGCACTTGTTTGAGTTTTTAAATACTAAAAATAAAACTAGATGTTGCCGATTTGGAGGCTTTAATATTAAATGCATTAAAACTAGTACAAAGCTTATACGAAGACTATGCTACGCCGGTGGTCCAGTCGCCGGGACTGTCTGCTCAGCGGTATGCTGAGTCAGACATTTAACTGAGAATTGAAGGGCCAGGGGGATACATAACTAGTTGTTGTGTGAAAGAATAAAAAACATCTGTACATCCAGTAGGATGGGATGTTTAATATTTGTGAGTATATTGTTAATAAAAATTTTGTTGATAAAAATTGGTTTTATTCAGTATGTAAGTCTGTATTCAGTGTATAAGTGTTTAAGTTTGTATATACCTATAATATTTGTTTGTATTTGATGAAAAGCATTATTTTTTTCTTTAGTTAGCACACTCTGTCGTTTTACTGAGTCATATCAGTACCAAGTTTGGTTGGTTGGATCGCTCTAAGCGATAAGGCCGCCGATGGTTGCACTTCATTTAAAAGATTTATTTATATGGCTGCTCTAAAATGCCGTTTTCGAACCACCAAAGCCCATATTTATATCTTTAGGATGGAATGAGCTGTCCAAAGGCACCGCTACTAAAATACGTTAACCGACATGCGATCCACAAATCGACTGATAAGTAATTTATCAGATAAAAGGACCGATAACATTTAATAAGCATTGTTCTCCACCTACTACACGCTCTGGTATTTTGTTTACATGAACGTTTATCCAAAACATAACAGAGTGCGTTATGCGATTTGTTCAAAATATATGGTTATTTTTATCAGTGAGTGCAAGGTTAGTGAGTAGATATGCTATTATGTGACATTGTTTTGTAACAAAAGAGGAGTTAGTGAGCAGATACGATATTATGTGACATTGTTTTGTAACAAAAGAGGAGTTACGATATTATGTGACATTGTTTTGTGGCTAATGAGAGTTCTAAATATATTACTATAAGTGTATAGTTTGTCGCATGTCAAACGACCGCTGCGCAAAGGTCACCACAGTTTTGACGCCAAAATTTAAACGGCCTCAGGGTTGACCCAGACGAAGGTGGTGTGAAGAACTACATCGTCACGATAGTCTCTGGACCACCAAAGCCGAAGACCGGTCTTCGGCTTTGGTGGTCCAGTGACTCAGTCTGGAACGAGGAAATAGAGGCCATATCTCAGCAGTGGGACATTGTGGGACACAAGAAAAAAGTTTAGATAATTATAAATTGCTTTTTGTATATATGTAAGTTGGAATATATTAGTACGGTAAAAGCTTTCCTTAGTTTGAGTTTAGATGGTGCTGTGTGATGTGTCCTCTAATATTTTTTACTAGGTACATGTGAACGCAACGATGTGAAAAAACAGAAGTTTTTAATCATGTCCATTGGCTTATAATTTTGCAAGGACAGGGTACATTAGTGATATCCCAATGTTTTGCACAAGTATGTTTCTTGTATGGCGTTCGTTTTTGACGTTGCGGTATAATTACTAAGGGTATTTTCTAAGTAGTAAGTATAACTACAGATAACTTATTAATAACACTGCAGTTATAGAACAATTAGTCTAGTAGATGTAGGGACATATTTCATGTGTGTAAAAACAAAACGAGTGTTTTGTTAAGAACTGATTTAATATCCTACTATCACACTAATATTATAAAGGAAAAGTGTGGAAATTTAACTTCTTCACGCTTTATTATTATTCAATTTTGATGAAATTTGGTATGGAAGTAGCTGACATCTTGGTTTAACACATAGGATTGATTAACTTTTTACCCCGTAAAGATGTAGTGGATAACACCGCGGGGCGCAGCTAGTAATATTATAAATATGAAAGTTTGTATATTTTGATGTTAAGGTACTCAATCACGCAAAAATTAGGTTCATGTCGGATTATTGAGGGCACTAGTACCCACCACCAGATGTCAAATCATAAGTATACGTATAATAGCCATTAACATTAAATAAATAATGTTCAATACCTACCTTTGTTGGCAGAATTATAATACGCCGTCACGATGTTCGAAGGCGCGGTCGCCGGTATCCTGAACCGGCTGCTGGGCAAGTATGTTCAGGACCTGGATACCGAGAACCTCAATGTGGGCATCTTCTCCGGGAACGTAAACCTCACTGACCTCAAGCTCAAACCAGAAGCGCTGGTGAGAAATCAACCTTATCCAATCATTTTAGAGTCCTTGTGTGACCGTAGATCTAATTCAAGAGTAATCGATGTACAGATTCAGCGATTTACTGAGTAGATTTTTTATTAATAATTATACTTGCATTTAATCGCCATCTCGCCTGATATTAAGCGTAGATGCGGTCTACGATATAGCACGCTTGCCTAGAAGAAACCGGTTCCCTCGTGACTTGAAGGCACCCAGATTGCATGCAACGAGGAAAACCCACTCGAGCAGCAATTCTTGCGGTAGTGGAGCGGAGGTGACCTATGACGTAAAATAATTTTACGTAATAACTAATAAGATATTCATTTTCGCATCAATGAACGTAACAAAGATACAAACCTTCGATAAGATAAGATATTAATTTGATAGATAGAATTGTTAATAGTATACAGAATATACAATTTCGGTTATTACACATTGTATAACGTAATACATCGGTCCCCAAACTAGACGAACCTTGTATTTTGGAGACCCACGTTTACAATGTTGCCTGTTCCAATTTCGCACATCTACCTACATGTTCATTAAACAGAACCTACTCTGTTAATCGCTGGACCCTTAGTTTCCAGTGCCTTGGGTACTGTCCTATCTTTGATAATTTCACCAAGCTATAGCCCCAAGCAAATCGACCTGTTGTTACGTTTACCAACAGGTTGCCTTGCTCGTCTTGGTTCATTGCCACATTAGCTGCAAATGTTGAACTCTTAAAATGCTTAAAACGCTGTCTGGTAATGGGCACCACATAAATTTCAGGAGATATGTAACTTAACTACCTGTTACATCTAGATGCCTGCAGGGTATATTGCCTACAGATTTATTCTTCTACATCATACATCCTTATACATTTCCTTCTGCAGTACGAACTAGATCTCCCCATCGATGTGAAAATCGGCACCATCGGCCGCATCAGTCTCCAAATCCCCTGGAGTGGGATCTACACTCAACCTGTTATCGTTAACATTGAAGACGTCCTATTGCTAGTTGGACCAGCGATCTCCAATTCCTACTTCGACCCTGAACGGGAGAGACGTCTCACGAGAGCCGCTAAACGAAAGATATTACAAGACTTGGAAGCTGAAAGTGAAATTTTAAAAGGTCCACAGAATTTTTTCGAAAACTTATTCACGGCGATTGTGAATAATATTCAGATTTACGTGAGAAACGTTCACGTGCGGTATGAGGACTCGATCAGTTCCAAAGATGGGCCGCTGGCGTGTGGGCTGTGTCTAGCAAGTTTATCAATTGAAACCACTAATAGGTGAGTTGCTGACTTATTCCTTGCATTAAAATATTTAAGACACACCTGAGAAAATTCAAATATTTATGGGGGGTTTTGAAGTCCTTTATTTATCAGACATAAATACACAAAACATACAAACTAGACACAGTCTAAAATTCGCACGTGACAATTTGACACGACAACAATTATATGCTAATGCCGTTTAATATACCTCGTTGTCTGTTATCCTTTTAGCAAATGGAAGCCAGCCGTGACACCTGCGAACGCGTCCACCGTATATCAACTAATGCGAGTGGAATCTCTCTCTGTGTACTGGAATCCAACAGCAACAGCGTTGGATGATGCCGAGACTGCGCACATCACCCCCATGCAGTATTATAATTGGAAGCACTACATGCTTACTGGCTTGGATAAGTTCTCCATGCATCGAGAGGACTTCCAGTTCCGTAAGTCTTCTTTATGGCATTCCGTTGCCTACACTACTGTTTCCTCACTCTATGTAATAAGTGAGTGTATATCCCAAGTATTTGGTGGGGTGAGATATGCTTTTGCCGTCACCGCCTGATTTACATATAACTTTTTGTCTGAACTTGGATATCTATCGCAATCGAAAACAATTTCAATTTGTACTAATAATTATGTACTGCACCTGGTAGGTTTAACTTTGAATGTGGTGTGCTTTAGGTAGATCTCCTCAGCATGAAGTCATCAAGGTTGTTACCACAGTAAAATGTGAACATCTAAGTACATTCATCATCATCATCATCATCATTTCAGCCGTAGGATGTCCACTGCTGGATATAGGCCTCTCACATTGACTTCCACAAAGACCGGTAGGAAGCGGCTCGCATCCAGCGCATTCCTGCGGTCTTTACTAGGTCGTCTGTTCACCTTGTGCTAAGTACATTATAATCAATGAATGTAAATCTGGAAAAATAAATATGTAATTTAATTTTCATAACTCTGTTCCAGTTTTAACGGTGAGGTTGTAGCCTTTACTACTAAGCTTAACTACCGAATATCGAATACCACTGCTTATGTCATCATGGGCAGGTGTTATCTCTGACCATTAGGAAAGAAACTTGCTCATCTCAGTAGTTACATAAAAAGAGTGAAAGTAAGTTTTAACTTTAAGCAAGTTGTCTGTGGTGCAGTGGTGAAGCCAGTTTCCTGCAAGGTGAAAGTCCTGATAAACCGATCCGGCGAGGCGCGCGTGCCGCGGCTTTTGGTGGACGCTGTCATCCACGACTGCGCGCTCCAGCTGTCCCGGCGGCAATACCTCTCCATTGACAATCTGATGGCTTCCTTCGCCAGGATCAAGCTCAATAGGTACCAATTATTCATTACATGATAACACAATATCTATTAGCACTAACTAAACCAACTATTTGAATCCTCCCCACCAAATTGAATCCGCAATTGCAATTGATTGGTTACATGGTAGAAATTGTTTATATTAATGAATAGAAGCACCCTACAGTTTTACTACGTTTCTCCGAAACAGAAAATACACTGCCTACACAAAAAGATGATAAAAAATATGTTATTCTTTTTATTTCTGCTACAAACTGGTTCCAATTGAGAATTACATTGCATTAAATTGGTAGTCAATCAGTTTCAATTAATGATATTATTACAGAAAGTACCGTCACCTCCACCCCGGTGGACCCCTCCTCTCCCGCGGCGCGAAGCTTTGGTGGCGATACGCCTACAACGTGGTGGTGGAACAGCGCGTCCGCCCCTACACATGGGCTGCCATTAAGAAACATAGAGAAAACTACAATGTATACAAGCAAACCTACAAGTCTACCTTGAGGTACGCCGCCAGTTTGCAGGTTCCGTGCCCACTGGTGTTCCGGTTTTCCATTGTTTTACTACTATAAAACCTAGGTGGTAAGTTTCCTTTGCTGTAGGTCGTCCAGGTACCACTGCAGTATAAGATATTCTGCCGTTAAGCAGTAGCGTGTAAGCATTACTCTGTTCCGGTTTTAAGGGTACTTACTGCAGCTAGCAACATTATAGAGCTATTGAAACTAACTATCGAATGTCTCATAGAAGCGCCACAGCAGCGATGCTCTGGACCTCATAGACTTACATAGACTTTATAGACTTCATTGTTTAATGTTTGTAGAAGTATTCGAGGACAAAAATAAACTCAATTTTGTTTATTAGCAATACTTTCTAACTTTCGAACCCCTTGTGGCAGTTTCAAACAATTATAGGGTTTCTCAAAATAGCATTTAAATCACACACAAAATTGTATTTACATATATTATGTCAAATCCTGACTTTTAGTAACGTTTTTCGCAGGAGCCCCAATGATACGGAGTTGAAACTGGATTTGCAGAAGTGCGAAGACAGCCTGCCGATTATATCTGTGGTTATTGCCAGAGAACAGGCCAAGTTTGAGGTAATTTTTTAGTATTGTAGAAAGTTTTAAGGCTAGAGTAAATGTAATTCTTTTAGATCGACGTGCTCTGTCACAACGACGCGTTATATCAGGCGATTTTGTGAAACTTTAATTTTTCTTCAGACTTCATATAAGTTTTTAATTTATTTTTAAGACTGTGGGGTTAAAACTAACCAATGATTCTAGCTGCTGTCACAAGAACCAGAGCGCATTGAGGTGGTGGAAACAGAGTTTGACTGGTGGAAACCCTTAGCACCCGGGGAACCGGAAGACCCAAGCCATGTGGAACTTTGCGTGAAGACCGAGCGAAGCAGAACTCTTTGGAGCCACCTCTCCAGTCCCGAGAGACAGAAAGTTTGCGAACTGATCGGATATGTGGAAGGGGCTCCGAGACAGGACAAGTCTAAGCAATATATTGGTAAATGTTCCAACACATGCTTTTAGAAAACAAGCAAAATCTTCTTGCCATCGACTTTTCCTATAACGACTAATGCAATGTAACCTAAAACAATTATACTTGTAACAGTTTGATTCAGCACACCGATTTTTCTCACTATTGATGCATCATAACTTTGTCGGATTTCCAGGAACGAGCTAAGCATAGATGAAGTGAACCAATCTTGCCTTTGTCTTTTTCAGAGCACAAACTGAACCTGACGCTGGCCAACTGTTCGCTCACGCTGCTCAACAGAAACAAAGAGATTATGGTGCTCACTCTTACACAGTTTCTGGCTTCCTTGGAAACTAGACCTTCAGCCAAAGCTTACAAGGTGGAAATGTTGTTGGTTTAACGGGAATTTGATAAATCGTTTCATGTTAACGCGATTAGCTTTGCCCGAAATTTCACTCGCTGTGTTATCGAAACCGAAACTTTTAGTTTTCCTAGATGGAAAGCTCTCGTATGTTATTTTCCAATCAATAATATAATATTGTTGTCATGCTATAAATGTGGATACACTTCAAGCAGCTGGGTTGGCTCGGGTAGATGCTGGTAGAGGAAAATGCACAAACCACACCAAGCGGGACGTCAGTGCAGGACTTATCGCCCCTACTTTGAATGAGAACAAGAATAAATGCCGATACACTGCTCTGTTGGTGTGTGAAAGATTTATAATATTAGGGTCAGTTTTAAAACTAGAAATTAAGTGTTTTGCGTAATATAAAAGTATATAAGTATTCTATCAGTTATCTGGATCCCATAGTACAAGCTTTGTTTGGGGCTAGATGGCGCTATGTTAAATGTCCTAAGATATTTATTTATTGATAAGAAGCGTCTAAAATCGTTGCACAAACGCATGCCAAAATATGATCAGTTGTTTACGAGACACGAAAGAGCAAAGAATATACATAAAGTACTAAGATCATAATCCTCCTTTTTGTGCAAAGTAAGTAAATTTCAAATTGTTATATCATTCCAGCTATCAGCTCGTGCCGAGAACATCGTTGCGGAAGGCGTGACAGCAGATGGGGATATGCTGCCTATTCTGACCTCCGAGAGAGGGTCAGCACTGACCGGCACCAACTTGCTGGCGGTGGACCTCGAACGGAATCCGAGCAGCAGCGAGGCGGACTACGGGCTCTGCTGCCTTATGGAGCCCGTGGAACTCATGTACATCGAGGTAACGTCCAACTATTCGTTTCCTGTTTTGGAGTATACTCACTCATACGGTGAACAAAGTTTTTCGGGGGGCGTCCCACGTCCTAGATACCCAATAATTTGACTTCATTGGAAAGAAGTTTACTGCCACAGTGGAAGACGCCTTCAAGCTCCTAGAATGGAAAGGATTCGGCATCAATATTAATGGCGAATACATCACTCACCTTCGGTTTGCCGACGATATAGTGGTCATGGCAGAATCGTTGGAAGATCTCAGCATGATGCTCGAAGACCTCAATCGAGTTTCCCAACGGGTGGGTCTTAAAATGAACATGGACAAGACGAAGGTAATGTTGAATGCCCGTGTTGTGCCCACCCCAATATCAGTTGGGAACTCAGTTCTCGAAGTTGTTGACACATACATTTACCTAGGACAAGCAGTCCAATTAGGTAGGTCCAACTTTGAGAAAGAGGTCAGTCGTCGAATCCAACTCGGCTGGGCAGCGTTCGGAAAAATGCGCGACGTCTTCTCGTCCGAATTACCTCAGTGCCTCAAGTCGAAAGTCTTCGACCAGTGTGTGTTACCAGTGATGACTTATGGCGCTGAAACGTGGTCTCTGACTGTGTGCCTTCTTGGTAAGCTCAAAGTAGCACAACGCGCTATGGAGAGGGCTATGCTCGGAGTTTCCCTACGAGATCGAATCAGGAATGAGGAGATCCGTAGACGAACCAAAGTTACCGACATAGCCCAACGGATTAGCAAGTTGAAGTGGCAGTGGGCAGGGCACATAGCACGCAGAACTGATGGCCGATGGGGCTGCAAAGTTCTGGAGTGGAGACCACGGACCGGCAAGCGCAGCGTAGGACGTCCACCCACAAGGTGGACAGACGACCTAGTAAAGATCGCAGGAACGCGCTGGATGCGAGCCGCTTTCAACCGGTCTTTATGGAAGTCAATGGGGGAGGCCTATGCCCAGCAGTGGACGTCCTACGGCTGAAATGATGATGATGATGATGATGGAAAGAAACGTATTACATACACAATATATTTTACTAAACAAGATTGATGTTGCGAAAGTATCATTGTTTGACAGCACGCGTTCACGGAGCTGATCAACTTTGCCCAAACCCGCTCGATGACGTCAGAGAAGCTGGCGGAGGAAGTGATGTCAGCAGCACGGCGCGCCGGCGATGTTAGCAAGTCCGTGTTGCAGTATGCTGCGAGCAGGAAGAAGGTGTTCCAGGTTAACGTCGACGTGAAGGGCCCGTGTGTCGTCATACCGGAGCATGGATGTCTGCATAAGTAAGAAAATTTTATATTAAACCCGAATTTCCAAAATCCCAATAACATTTACTGTAAATACGACTATAAAAAAAAATTACATTATTTTGACGCTAACAATATGGCAGATTCAAAGCGAATGATTTTCGTAAGCAAACACTTGGTTCCGTTCCATTTTTTTTGTTATGTTTTGAGGTCACCTATCCGTATGCTAACGTGTAGCTACTAAAGAAATAGCCTGATTATCAATCTGGGGGACCTTGTTTGAAATTCCAGAGCACGTATCTCTGTCTATACCAAGTTATTCCGAGAAAACCATAACGTTGTGGTAAAGTACTTTTTAGGACTCTACTTTCTAGCTACAACCCTCAAGTTGAATCTGAAAAAATCTGTCGCCAGGCACCTAACAGTGTATTCCGGCAGTCTCACTTCAGAGCTAGTTTCATTCCAGGCTAGGTCCGTTTGCTTTCTACTACACCTTCACTTAACATCAGGTGAGGTGTGGTCGAAACACCAAGCCTGTCAACAGTAAAAAGAATGCATATTGCTATAGCTTCAAACGGCGAAGAAAATAAACATAAGGTGCTACCCTGCTAAACGGCCTTCATTTTCCTGAAGATGTGCCAGGAGTGGGACAGTTTATATATATGATAAACGTATTGAAAAAATCTAGATTTGGCGAATCCTTTACTACATTGTGTGATAACCCGTCAGCTTGATTGCCACCTGTGGCATAAAAAAAAAAAAAACTTTTTTGTTTAGTGATTGTGCTATTGCTTTCAAAACCATCCAAATCAATAAGGGCTCACCGGAAGACCAGCGCTGATATAACCACTTATCGTTAATGTGCCCAGCCATTATGTCGAAGATACAAAACAGGTGTTAAATATTTTGTAACTGTCCCTAATTTGTGTTTTAAAATTACTAACTTTCTTTCGTTCTAATGTAACGAATTTGTGTGTATGCTTTAATTTGAATGTTAGTTATTTGCAAATTTGGTGTATTCTACGATAAGAAAAGCCTGCTTGGAGCTCTACACAATTTTTTCTAGTGAAAGTCTGAGAGTTTGGAGCATCATTTATTTATTTAGTTCCTAATTTTGAATATACCCTTTGTATTCCAGGTCGGGCCGAGTAATGGTATTCGACATCAGCCGCATAGTGATCAAATCTGATCTGCAACCTTCCAACCTGGCACTAGAAGACGCCACTTGTATGGAGCTAGAGGAAAAACTTTACGACCGGCTGCACGCTGAATGTTCAGCTCAGGTATTTCCTTTTTTTAAGAACTGCATGTTATGGTGTATTCAGGCCCTTCCATTTTGACTATAGCGGGCACCATTTGTTTGGAGAAGCATACGCTGATAAGTAACATCCAATGTTGGAAGTTAATTAGATACATTGGATCGTTTTCAGTAAAATTTGTACTTTTTATGTAAAATTTATGAGATGAACGAGACGCTCTCCTGATGGTAAAAGAAACGGCTGCCCATGACCATTGCAGTAATACACAGAACTTTGAGTAGCAAAACAAAATCCAGTACATCGCTGCTTTGGTGCTCATTACTTTGAGACTTTCGATGGTTAGTCTCCATAGCCCTGTAATTTTGCTAGCTGCAGTACCCTTCAAACTGAAACACAGTCATGTTTGGACACTACTTAGTGGCAGAATATCTGGTACTACGGTGGTACTTATCTGGACGACCTCCTGCTATGGAGACGTATCACCAAGTAATACCAGTATTAATCACTAATAGTAGTATGAACAGAATAGAATAGCAATCGCACGCAAGCCTAGAGCAAACATTTGCATTTTGGAAAGCTGCGGCAATAACTGGACAATTACAAATACCGGTCAATTTCAGATACTTTTCTGCGAGTGGAGTGATCCATGGCGTGATTCTCGGCAGCACGCCGACTCGGAACTACATCTCGTGCCGAAAATCAGGATGCAGGTCGTCTTCTCGAATAGCATCAAAAAGGACTACAAACTGTTGCCTAGGTAAGGTAACATCAGGAATATTCATTAGGATGAATATTTGAACATTCGTTCACACGAACGTTGAAGAACATTTTATTAATTTAAAAAAAAAAAACAGTAATTTACCAATCGGTAAGATTCAAACCAGCTCAACATGCCTTGCAAATCTTTATATAACTCTATGTCGAATCCTGAATTCTTACACTCAATCTCACTTCTCACGAATTTTATAAAAGTAAAAGTTTGCGCGTACGCGCATACACACACTCGCTCCTCCACATCCACATCTTTCACGCTCACACGGCTGAAATTGAGCTTGTAGATGGCTTATATCTTGGATTAACACATATTCTACTTTTTATTCCGGAAAATGTCAGGAACCATGTAGGTTTAGTATCTATTTTGCCTTTTTACAAGTAAGTAGGTACAGTTGACTACAATATTTATAATACTGCCAGTAATATTAAAGTGTCTTGTAAATTATTTTCAGACGTAGAACTAACATGCAGATGTGATAAGCCACTATATCAAAATATAATGTTTGGTTTCACTGTGTGTACTTTTTTTTCAGATACAAACTCAACATATCCCTCTCGAGCTTTAAATTGAACCTTTCCGACCGCATCATCTGCCAGCTTTTGGACTTCTGCGACAATCTGCCCCTCCCCATCCCCACGACCGTCCCCGTTTCCTTCATGGACTCCGGGGATTACCCCGAGGATGCAGAGGATCCAGAACTGGCGACTGTTCTCCAGGTGGACCGGGTAGAAGGTGATCCAGGGTACGGAGATCTGGTGAAGCTAAGGCAGAAGATTGTTGCTGCTTATTTGAGCAGGAACAGGTGAGACAATAAAACAAGATATAGGTTGGAGAGCTAAACGCTACAACTTTTTTAATAGGCAATAATTAACTTCACTATAGAAGTAAATGTGTATAGAGTGATCATGAATCGGCAAATGTGGCGCACGTGAGACTCGATGGAGTGACGATGTACAGTAGTTACTCAGTGTCTAAGAGTGTAGTGTCGGCCGGTCATGACGAAGAAGTTAACTAAAATATTACAGAATAAATTGTAAGTATCGTCAATTTTAGTTTCGTAATTGCAAAAAGTGTGACGTGAACACACCCGGAAGGATCTCATAAGTGTCACATTTGTAACAAGGGTGTGAGGAGGGTTCCCAAATTCATGAAACTTTGTCAGACTAAATGAGATGGCCCCTAAATGGCGTTTTGTGAAATTTTCACCGATGTTATTCATTTTTATGTTCCTTTGATTTCTAGAGTAGCAGATACGCCGTTCGACAGAGCGTCTGCCAAGCTGGGTTTCACGCAGGCGGACTCCGCGTTCATATCTTCCGAGCATAGCGATGAGGATATGGAGGTTTACGCTAGAAGCGTCGACCTTCCCGGCTTCGACGATAACGTCTCACCCAGTAATACGATCAACACTTTGCTAAGGTTTATCGTTGGTGAGTTTTTACAATAAATAATAATTTAAATATTCCCGTTTTACTCACGATTAATTATATCGGATACTCTGGCTATATTTGCGGCTACATCCGGTGGCCTTCTTTAAGGAGTTAAAGCGAAGTACAAAGCACTCTGCCTCAAAACAAAAGAAAACCGTATAAGAATAACAAATGTGTTAAAACCAAGTCAGTTCCCATAGTAAATATTCCTCTTTGTATTTCCTCTCTAGTTTCTTTGTAAATACTGTAGATTTTTGATAAAACGGGTCATTTAACTACATTAATAAAAGTATTTACGTCACATGGCCAAGACTGATTCAATAAGATGGTTTGTTGACCCGCATCAACGCCTCGTCCACCGAGATGGTCACCTTTTAGCACAGTCTTTTAGCATTTTCGAATCCGTCGAATGTTACTTTGTCTAGGCTCTCTGGGTCGCAATTCAATGGACCCGCAACACGTAGGCCCATACCATTCAATGCTAAGAAACAGTACGTAAATCCCTATTTAACTCAAATACTAGCTACGTCTTTTTTCTTTAGGCGAAATCGTCATCAATCTATCCCGTTCCATCGAGCAAGCCGACAAGCCATATATAATGCTGAGTATCACTAAGGTGTGCCTTGACGTCGCTTTGATGGAGTTTGGACCAGCTATCCAGCTGTCTGTAGCTCAAGCGCTGCTGACGGATAAACAGCATCATAGCAGTACTGGCCAGTATCTGGAGCTTCTGACTAGTGGAGGGGAATTACTGAATCTGCTCTATAGAAAGGTATGTGAATGTTGGGGGGGGGAATGCCAGCATTTTATTTTTAACACCTTGATGTGGTGTTGGTTTTAGCGGGAACATGTCACTGCATTGTATTGCTTTCCAAAATTTGAAACTGTTATAGTGGTGTTTAATCATAAAGTGCCGATTGATATTGCATAGTAGGCTCGTGATATAATACGGTACAATTCTTCTGTGCTTTTGTGTTGTATTCAAAACTCCGTAGAAGCTTCTAGAAGTGTTACCATTACTTTATCTCCTAGAGTATGCTCTGGATTTGGGCATTGTCACTGCTGGGCGCGGGCCTCGTCTCATTATGAGAACGATAAATAGAAGAAATAAGAAGGAAAGGAAGGAGGAACGAAGGATAGCCTACCACCTTGGCTTGGCTTCACACATCTTTGAGAAGTTATTTTTAAACATCTCACGATGATTTTCTTCGCCGTTTAAAGTCATCGACTTCACACATACACTCTTCATACATAGTTTAACCAGAAGTGTGGGCCGCTGATTCGAACCCAGGACCTCCAGATTGGAAGCCGGATTGTCTCCCAACTACGCTGCCGAAACTTCGACATTGGCATAGAGAATGCCAATCTAATTAAATTCAACTGGACTTCATCACTTTGAGCAAAGACGGCCGCGTCACGTGTTCGTAATAAGACCTGGCTCCACTTTAGCTTTATAAGCTGTAAGGAATATTTTCTGTGCTGTTATTGTTATAGTAAATTACTTTCTAGTTCATGCGTCCTTCTGCCAGTAAGTTCGTGTGTTGAGTGGCCAGCCTTAGAGTCGTGAGTTAATGTGCCACATAGCTTGACGGTTGGGAAATGTCCGCATTGTTTGGTGTGCAGGTCAGAGCCAATTGTCCCGAATTCCGGTCCCACTTCCACGCAGTGGAGCAAGCCCTGGTGGCGGACACGGGCCAGCTGTCGCTGGTACTCCATGCGCCGGCTCTTCACACGCTGTTCAAGTATCTCCAGTACATCTTCTCCAAGTAAGTAAAGTAAAATATCGTACACACATTAAGCAAAGGTTGTAGGTACTATGGGAAGCTGACAACTGATATAATACTTATATACTTGTTTTTGTTGTAATAGCGTACTTATTATACATACAGAACAAACATATTTATCGCCGTATAAATGTTTGTCTTGGGAGTAATCAAACCCACATAATCTACCATATAGACTAATAAGGCAGTCACAATGAGATTGAATGAAAAAAACGTGACACTGAAATTTTCAGGACAATTAATCAAAGATCCATGCAAGTAATTGGACATAAAAATTGTTAATCAGCAAGGGTCAAGTTTTTCCGCAATTTTATCAAGTTTTCTGAGTGTAATTTAAGTTAAACTGTGTGACAAAATATTTTTTTATTACACAAATAGTGGAAGTGCATTTAGAACGTCAAAGTTAAGAATAAACATCAGCCCGCAATCGCCCACTGTTGAGCCTAGGTCTCTCTTGTACACCACTTATGCTGGTCCTGTACCAATTTTTTACAGTTTTGTCCCGCGATTTTTATTATGCCGTCTACCCAATGAGCTGGTGGATGACCAACGCTCCGTTTATCCGTTCGCGAAAAGTTTAAAGTTAAGAAAAGACAGAATTGTTATTGGCAGAGAAAATAATGCTTTAAATATTTATTTTCTTGCAGGATCCAAAGTCGTCACTCGATAAACTTCAAAGGCGTGGTGGTGCCCAAGACTAGATCACTGTGGGAGTATTTGATGAGGCCTGAAGCCGACCCGCCCGTTCCCTCGGGAGCTACGAAGTTCAGCTACTCAGTTAGGTAAGAAAGAAAGTTAAGCGCTATTGTAGTAAAAACATTTGTAATTCCACTTCAACTTAACATGTGCAATGTATAGTAACCAGGTGAGAAGAAAAAATCTTGCACAGCAGTTATTTTAAGGTAAAAAAAATTGACGAACAAGACGCTCTCCCAATGGTAAGAGATAACGCATGCCTATGACCAGTACAGAGATACACAGAATTTTAAGATTATAAACAAAGCCCAGCTGCTTTCGATGACCAGACTTTCGATGGTTAGTCTCGACAGCCCTGTAATTTCGCTAGCTGCAGTACCCTTCAAATCGGAGTACCCTTCAAATCGGAACACAGTAATGTTTACACACTACTGCTTGGCGGCAGAATATTTGGTATTACGTTGTTACAAACTCAGAGGACCTCTTGCTAAGGAGATCTACCGCCAAGTATTTCAAAATTGGCTTAAAATCTTTGTCGTATAATTTTTTTTTTTTTTTTTCACGTGTTCTAATTAAAATAGTTCCACAATTTTTGCCAAAGACAGTGTTTACATAATACATGTATGCATAAATATATTCAATTGAGCTTCGGATTTACGAACTAAGCTAAGAGTAGCTTATGTTTCGTAGTGTTGTATAAATGAAACTAGGTAAATAAGGTAAACTGCAAATGTCGTAATTTCAGTGTAAAATGTTTGGAGCCTTTTTCTTCTTCCATTCAGGGTATCGTCAGTATGCATGAAGCTATGCCATTCGGAATGGTCATCGCTGGAGTTGCGCCTGGGAGCGCTGGAGAGCGACTGCGTGTTCCGCGCCAACGAGCGCTGCATCTTCAAGTTCTTCCTCAGCTCCATGCAGTTAGACGAGCTGTCTGATGCCACGCTCTACCCCAAGGTCTGTAACTGTTTTTCCACGACTACCCAAAAAAGTGTAGGTAGTATTAATATTGTCTGAGTTTATGTATGCATGTATAGTTGCTATATTCCACCATAACTTTTAAAAGCCTACATAGATTTGGATGTATGGGGTATTGTTGGTAAAATAGTATATTGGATCTGTTTTAGCATTTACTCGTTCGATAGACAGTTAGTAAATTAAGTTCTGGATTGTTTGAATGAGAGAAGACACTAAAAATCTGATAAAAAGATGTCACAGCGATGCGAAATTAGTAAAGCCAGCTTAACCACGGTAATTACAACGTCCTACATGAACACTACACAATAAAAAACAACACACACCTACACTGCTAGAACGTTAAATAAGTACAGAATACTGCTTTCTCTCAGCGGATTATAAAGTTATTTTGTTTCCAGCTGATCTGGCCAGATGAAGACAAAGTGATAGAATTGAAGTACGTCCGTGCCGCACCGCGTGTCTACGGCTCAGAGCAGAGCATGAAGGCTCACGGAGAGCTGCGCCTCTACGTAGGCCGCGTGCATCTGGTGCTCTTCTGTTCTGTGCTGCACCAGCTGCAGGTGATTCTAAATTCTATCTTCAGACGATAGAGCTGAAATTTGTACCGTACCGGGGTGTTATTTTCCTTACTACACGAGCAGCCTTTGATTATAATCTCCATTTTCAGAGAGAGGTTAAATTTATTGTAACATCTCTAGTTTTGGGTGTTAGAACTGAAATTGCATTTAATAGCATTGTAAAAAAACCATGAAAAAATTGCTGTTCCATGTCAAGGGTCTTTTTCTAAAGAACAGTAAATTTTTTCACGATTTCAGAGTTGGTCCGATAGTACAAATTGTCCATAATAATGAGTACAAGTGGTGCCTTTTCGATTTAGTACATCCCAATAACCATGTACAACTAAAATAAAAATAACATTATTGCTGTTGGTGATTTACACACACACACACAGCGCCACAGCGCCATCTGGCCCCAAACTAAGCAGAGCTTGTGTGATGGAAGTCAGATAACTGATAGAATACATAAATACTTTTTTTTCTTTTTCTTTTTTTTTTTACTTTTTTATTTACAGCACTTCCTGGAGCCGCTGATCCCCCCGGCGGTGGCGGCGGAGGCTGCGCAGGCGGCAGAGCGCGCCGCTGAAAAGCATGCCCACGGCTTCCGAGCTTGGAGCACCCGCCTCAACCTGGTCATAGACGTAAGTATACAGCGTGGCCACAGACATAGCTTAGCGTATTAGCTAGCTGAAGTGGCAATGGGCCGAACATATCTGTCGCAGAACTGATAACCTGATAGAACCGCTGGGATAGACATCCCAGCGGTTCTATGTCTATCCTATATGTGTTTTTGTTGAGACCGAGAATGGGCAAACATAGCGTCTTGTCTGAATAGTTAAAATACCCCATTATTGACACTTTGCTTATACAGGTATTTGGTAGTTGCAATAATTGGAGATTTTATTTTACAGATTCATGCTCCTGTGCTTCTAATGCCGCAGAAACCATCGTCACCCAACTTGCTGGTGCTTAATATGGGTGAGACATACGATTGAAATAAGTGTCTGCAATTTATTTGTTGTTTAATAATAACATTACAATGAACATCAGTGTCACTTGTTTTATCTCAGGGCTGTCTAAAACACAGCCGGCCCGCGGCTTACATTTATGCGGGCCGCCATGTGTTTACGACCAACAGCAAAAAAAGAAAGTTTTTAGTGTCTCAGTTAGAGAGTATTACACTAAAATATTAAATAATAGTACTAAACTAATATTTATGTCACAAGCCGGCCTTAACTCAGCCTAATGCTGAATTCTTTATAATTCACTCTTTCAAAAACTCACTACTATATACTTACGCAATTTTCCAGGTGACCTTACAATTGAAAATTTCTTCAAACCACTGAACGCGAACCAAGAGGTGACCAGTCCGATTCAGCAGCCCATCATCGACAACATCCTCGTTAAGCTGGTGAACATCACCTTCTGCCGAGCCGTTATGACCTTGGCTGGGACTTTGGAAGTACAGGTTAGTTGCATCTTCAGAATTACTTCAATTTTTTTTTTGAATTCGGTGCGAATATTAAACTTTTACAAAACGTCAATCACGTAAAATACAAGGGCTGTAAATTTTTGATAATTGAAATGTACCTACACACGATATCAAACTCGCAAAGTGTCAAATATAGGTACAATAAATAATTTATGTATTGTATAATATCAATTGTTGGTTTACAATAAAGTTATATTTTATTCAATAGTACACATTTTGCTTAGTTTAGGGCTAGATGGCGCTGTGTGAAATATTCTACGATGGTTATCATTATTGTTTTAGTCTATGACAAATAAGTTGCTCATATTACGGTAAGCAGTCACCGTCCCTGACGAACATTTGCAATACCAAAATCATGTGTTTTAATTGTAACTTTCAGGAGCCGATCCTCGAGCCGATCTGCATCCGATGCGACGTTAAGCGCGCGGTGTGTTACCAGCAGTTCTGTAGCAGCAGCGCGTATCGTGAGCTGCTCGCTTGCTCCGCTGACGTCACCATGGACGAACTGGTCGTCAACGTCGGACAGAAGGACCTCGCCACCATGCTGGCTGTTTGGAGCGACAACTTCAGCGAGGAGCATTATATCGGTGAGATTAAGAAGAAAATTTTGAAAGACCACGTTCCTGTTAGAATTCCCAATTACATTAATTATACACGCCTTCTTATACTCGCCTGCCAAAAAAAGGAGCGTAACGTTTTCAAGGATGTTTCTTTATTCCACTATAACTTTTTAAAAAATTGCCAGAATTGGATGTATAAGGTACATATTTAAAATCTTCGCATTATCCTGAGAGATCCTTTGTATTTTGTATTCAAATCCGTATTTTACGGTCAAAAATGTGGCACCGTATTATTTTTCCAACCTATTTCATTAAATTTGTAAGGGATGTCTTGAGGTGGCTTTCGAAAAGACCGAGTAAAGCAAAGGTCTCCGAGTCTATTATATTAGGTCAATCTGTATGTAAATATCAAGGGACGATACCAAATCCAATTAATATTAATCGGTTTTCTTTATTTTTACAGGGAGCATAGTGCCCAGTTCCCCAGTAGAAATTCAACAAACAGACACAACTGTAAAAAAACTGCAAGCATTCTTCGCGCAAGGGGAGCCTATTAGAAAGGAGGCTACTTTAAGGTATGAAAACAATCAAGTAGGTAAATAATAGTTTTTTGTATAGGAATTGAATTTGGGTTACCATGGACTCAAAGTTTGGGTATCGACATGTTCAACTATGTGCGATATGTGCTTATAACACAGCTAAAAACTAGCGAAATCAATTTAAATAGTAACTATACTTATAAAACTTCGCTAATTAAGTCAAAATATATAAAAAACTCACTTTTGGGGGAACAGCGCCATCTGGTGGAATTAGTTGCTTAGCGGTACCAAATGCAGTTAGAAATGTAGAGTACCCTAACCTTAGATCATACAGTTTTTACTTATTGTTCCAGGTTTGCCCTGGAAGGTGTAGAACTTAAACTGTTTTCGGACATGGATGAAGTTCTCAGTTCTCCAGTCCGAGACCTGAACCATGGCCTCGCTAAATTGACAGCTGGGGAAACCACGCTGCAGCTGGATTACTGCTCCGACGGGAGTATGGAGCTGAAGGCAAGTCTGCAGAGCCTCCTGGTGGAAGACATCAGGCCGGATCCTGGCATCGTTATCAAGAGGTCAGTCCAAAAATCGTATTGAAAGAAATATTTTAAATAAACGACGAAGAGAATAACTAATAAAAAAATGTTGCGTATCATTGAATTCTAGTATTCAGAACCTAACCAAAACCCAAACATTACACATATTCAACGTTTTGTATTCAGGTTGAGCGTGGCCTCTTGTTGTTGGCTTGTAACTATATATGTTCTTTATCATATTTCCTGATACAGTACCTAGTATAAAAAGCTTTTTAGAAATACGACAGGGAGTTTACTATTGGTTTTTAACGATATTCTATAGGAAAGTTGTTATTTACCATCTGATACCATCTGATAGATTCTGAAGAACTAAATATTTATTAGTACGGGCTTGAGGAATCGAACATAGAACTTCACTATTTATTAAAGCGCTATTTGTCTTACTGTTACAGTTACCAGAAACAAATCTTCCGATTTTTTTTCAGAATATTCCAATCTCAGGGTGGATGTAGCCGCGCATCCGTCGGTATCTCCGTCCGTCGGCCTCCGCTAATCGACGCCAGCCTTCGCGTGACGGGGGCGAAGGCCCGGCAGCTGGACGTGCGCGTGGACCGCACCAGGCTCAACCTAGCGCTGCCTTTTCTGTTACAGCTCGCTAGGAGCCTGCTGGATGCCATGCCAGGTTTGGATTCTTTCATACAGAATTGTGTGACAAGCAAGCAGATAGTTCACGTTCACGACTTTAATTTCCAACTATATTTATTATTTACAATTTTTTTTTCAATCTCTAATTCTTCTTCTATTGCAATTGCCCCAATGACTCCAATCGAAAGTCTGTGTTCGACCAGTGTGTGTTACTAATTTCGATTCCAGAATAAACTTAAAAGTATTATATTGAAGCTCTAAGGATTCGTATATTGTCCCCAGGCGAGAAGACGATGTCAGGCGGCGTGGTGAACCATGGGTACGTGGGTGAACCGGCCGGCGGTGCCCGCCCCGGAAACAACAATCGTGCCGCGCGCCCGCCCAGCTGCAGCGACTCCACGTCGGGCTACTACTCAACAGGTCCGTATACTCCTGGAAACAAAATTTCACAGATCCGTATACGTAGTAAAATAACGGACATTACACAGAATTTTAAGCAAAGCTTTACAGGCTAAGCCGGAAAGATATCATTGCCGACAAAATACAGAACAAAAACGGTATACATATTTTTCTTCAGTCTCGCTGAACTCGCCTGAAATTAAGTGAAGCCACGGTACACGCTTACCTAGTATAAGAAACCGTTTCTTTCGCGGCAATCAGATTATATCCATCTGGAAACATCCACAGTTTAATTCCAAACATTTGCAGCAAATAGTCTTATCTTGCCAGGAGCATCTCTCTCCGAGGAGCCTCCAGGCCTCGCCATCTCCGTGCAGTTTCGCCAGCCGGAGGTGATGCTGTTCACGGAGCTGGCCAAGTCAGACGGACACGCCTTATTGCTGCGAACTGAACTGCTGCTTGATTACTCTTACCACTCTGGCTGCGAGAGTCTAGTGGTGTCTTTAGCTGGCCTTCAGGTAACAACTTTTTTTACATCAGACTAGGCATGCGTCTGGCCACGATATCACCTGATGGAAAGCAACGATGTGGCCAAAGATGGAGCACGTTTGTCTAGGAAATACCTGTTTACGTTTTTATGAACTTGTTGTACTTAGATGTACTTAGATGGGTACACAGACGCTGGCAACGAGTTCCACACATCAGCAGTTATTACAAGGCAGGTGGTCTGCAAACGCTTAGTGCATTTCAAGAGAAGTCTATTGATCGATCACCTGGTTACTGTTGTAAAATGGCGATGCCAAGACTATGTCATGTAGTTCTTGGGCACACTGACTGTAGTAACTACATATACAATAAAAACCTGACAGACTAATCTTCTAACTCCTCTTTGAGGAGCGCCTCTATTCCCATCTAGAACCATCACCTAGAACTGATAAGGTTTACGGAGCTGGCCAAGTCTTTTACTTATTAATAAAGATAAGGTTAAAGATAAATAATTTGTTTGTTTAAAAACGAGTAAAATTGTAGATAAACTAAATTTGTCAAAAGCTAAAAATATTCATTAATTTTATAACGAAAAATCACAATTAAGAAGTCTTTACTTGTTTTATTACAGGTGATGTCCAAATTGCAATCCAAGCTGAAGAACCTTCCTCCCCAGTTGGTTTTAAAGCCGTGCGACCTAGAGTTCAGCAAGTCGTTCAAGAACGTCGAAGACGGAATTAGAGTTAAAGTGTCCGTGTCAGACATTGAAATGCATATTGCGGCTACGACAATACACACTGTTGTGGGTGAGTTGGACCATACATCAAACTTTAGCATACCACTGCTGAGCTTGACGCCACCCTGGGAGCAATAAAATATAAAATCGGACTGGAAAAGTATCTTAACCAGCTAACTGCATTGCAGGGCTGTTGAGACTTACTATCGAAAGTCTCAAAGTAATCAGCGTCATAGCAGCGATCCCCTGGACTTTGTTTCGGTACTCAAAGTTCTGTGTACTTACAAATAAAAAAAAACTCAACTTTGAGAATTTGTATTAGTTTTCACACTAAATAAAAACAAAAAAGAAGTTCCGTCGATAGTGTTTGGTTGCACAGAAAAGTGCAAAGACAATAAAAATAATCACAAATAAAGAAATGTATTTATTTCTCCAGACATAATAGACGAAATATCATCGGAGTTAAACATGCCAGAGGAACGAGAATCCTTCAACTTTAATAATCAATACTCACGTCCGGAGAAATATGAAGAAGATCTTTGGTCTCCAAAGAAGCTGGCTCCAGCAGTCGCAATCCTCAACCCCGAGGACAGCTACGTCCCTCCGAAGTTCCCCGTGATCAAACCCACAGAGACGTTTGTGATGATGGTGCCAAATGTTAGAGTGATTTTCGAGATCGAGCAGTCGATCAGGGTGCCGGTCCTTATGTTGAAGGTAAGATTATTTTAAAATTGTTTCCATTTTAAAAGCCGCTTAGAACCATGAAATGAAAATGTAATGAATGAAATGATAATCTTTTATTTCTGGTACCAGTTTTCTTAGCAAGTGGCTGATTGGGACCTTCTGATAAGTATTAAAAACACCTGTGGCAGAAGATCCCGCTAGATGGTATGTTCTGTTGCCCCCAGCTGTCGGGCGAGGTGACGTTCCACGATTGGTCGCGTCAGCTGCACGGGACCGCGTCGGTCGCCGCGCAGGCCTCCTGCTACAACGAGCGCGTGGACGCGTGGGAGCCGCTCGTAGAACCGGTCGTCGTTAACGAAAACGTTTACAGACCTTGGGAGATAAACGCCACTGTGTTTCAGGTATTTTGACTACCCAGAAGGCATAGACAAAGTAACATTTTTGCTTGTATGATTTGAGCATTCATGCTCACCATCGATGGCTCCTTCTTGCGGCGGCGTCGTGTGTTGGGTCGCTCTGGATACTAGAAAGCACCCTACCACCATGATTTGCACATTGGATTCCTCACGATGGTTTCCTTCACCGGCAGCTCAAGCTCAATTTGAGGTTTGAACTCACGCCCTTCGGTGTGCGAATGGGCCGCGCTAACCACTGAGCTATCATCGCTAGTATAAAACAAAACCGGTCGGCGAACCGATAAATATTTTGACATCTGCAAAACATAAACGCCCTTTTTAACATCTTCGTCTTTTTTGTCTTTTTCGTGGTGGTGGTAGAATTATTACATTTATTTTTCCTATGATCGTATTGACAAGTCTTTCCCGTCTAGGGTAAGTCGTACCTGATGTCATCACGCACGGACACCACGGCTCCCGAAACGGAATGCGACACGTCGGTCGCGTCCGACCACTCGAAGCGCATCCGCACGCGGTCGGAGTTCGAATCGGAGACGTCCGCCGATGAGTGCGACACTGACAATGAGATGACTTTTATCAGGTACGTCTACGCGAGTCGTACGCCCCCCGGGTGTTTATTAGGGGTGAGCCATCCCCCATTACCTAATTTTCAAATAAGACCGATTGTGCAATATATTGATTTGTATTGTTGTTATTTATGTTTAAAACTCCTGACTGACTGTTCCACACCCGATCTTTTACTGTTACCACAAATCCTTTCGAAGCTAGGGTTGCCTGGAAGAGATCGCTTTAAACGGTAAGGCCGCCAGTTGTTGCACTATTTCTAAGCAATCCGTTAACAATATTTTATGTTTTATGGTGTGAACTATAAAGAGTTATATTCAAGGTATATATTGGTAGGTATAATTATATCGAAATAAACTAAATATATACCTGGAATATTCAAAATGAACTTCCGCAAAGTAACGCCTGAATCAATCAATTAATAAATGGTTATCTTAATTCTTAACTTTGTATAAGTTCGCTTTTATAACTTCAACCTCGTAATTAATTTAGTTTGTGTGGGCAGGAACCCCGCGGGCCGTGAGAGCCGCGGGAACGTGGAACTGAGCGCGGGCAGCATGGCGTTCCTCGGAGGCCTGGAGCTCGACGAGTCCGACTCCGATAACGAGAACCGCCTCATGGACAAACTCACCACCGCCATCGGGCATCTCTTCACCGAGTGAGTCGAGCGCTTTACTTCTTCTCTTTTACCGATAATGAAAAAAAAATGTTTTGGTTTTTATTTTTTTGAGTAGCATTATTCATAGTAATATTTCTCAATACGTAATTTTTTTATGGTTGACAGGTTAGGTATTTGACCACAGCTTACCTGATGTTAAGTGTCGGTGAAATCGAAGATAGTAAACACACCTAGACTGGAATGGACAACTAAAGCTTAAAACAGTTTTTTAAGGTAAAATGCAAATAGCTCAGTAACAGCACTTTAAACTTTCATCAATAAAAATGCAAGACATCGCCGCATAAGCGTTAATTACTTTTTGATTACATTAAATTAATTCGACAACTCTCGTTTAAACGACAACATCAAACAAACACTAGAACTCCTTTAGAACGCCAGAAGTTTCGTCCATACATTTATATAATCTAAGTTTGTTTGATCAGCGACTCAAGTGCAGAAGAGCAGAGCAACGAGGAAGACTCGTCCGCGCCCGCGAGCGAGGCGGAGCCCGATGACGTGGAGAATGACAAGGCGGTCACCTTCATCGACGGGGACAAAACACACAAGGACGAACATAAAACGGTCACTTTGCAGGTAACGTACAAATAAAAAATGCTCTATAAAAAATATAGTCAGCCATGAAAGAAACAAAGGGTTTTGCATCAACTGCTCGTTCGAATCATACTAAAAACTACGCCGAAATGTGCGGGTGCAGCAGTTTGCATTCATTTCTATTTAGTGTCATTTGGGTCGTGGTGCATAGCATAAAAATGCTATATATTTGAATAGCATTTCTCATTGCATGTACCTACAACGTGCGTAATGCCTGTTTTTTTAACAAATTAAAAAAAAAACAGGCACATAAACTCGACAACGTATACAACTCGATATCATAACCAAAATTTCCTTATTTACTAAGTACAGGTGTAATTTTTTTTGGTACATAAATTGAAAAGTCACTTAGACCGTACTGAACGCAGAATTGGGCGTGCAAAACTAAATAAAATATAATTATAATCAATTATTATATTATGCCAATTTTAGATTAATCAATTATGTCATGAGTCCAATTACAAAATGTTAATCAATGAAATTACTCTGATTCTAATGTGTTTATTGTCTTAATTTTTGTCTTCTTAATTTGTTTTGTTCACATAGGACCCCGTTCGGGAGGATTCTGTAGACTCCGGCTTGGAAACTGAAAGCTTCGCCGAGCGACTCTGCACCTATATCCTACTTGAAGCTAGAGACATGCTGAATGTTACCATCACGCCAGCCGCCGCTCGAGTGCTGTTGGCGCTGTTAGCCGCCAGCAGTGACCGCACCGCCGCCGTCACCGCCATAGTGGCAGCCGAGAGCGGGCTGCAGCTTATCAACGACATTGGTAACTTAACTTTACCACCATACCCGAACAAGCATGGCAGAGTACCGGCAATTTACTGCCACAATGTCTAAACATCAGCTCATTCCAAGATACGGAGATATCCCAAACGATTTCTTACCTGCATGCATGCATTAATTAGTCACGTGTTTGCCATTCTTGGTTGCCTGCAAGAGATCGCTTTTAGCGATAAGGCTGCCAATTGTGCTCATAATATTCTTTTTTTTTCTGTACTTTTTTATTTTTCTTTTGTGTACAGTAAAGAGTTTTTATCTATTTATTTAATACCCAAAATTCTTTAAGCTTCTAGGATCGTTTGTAGCCGAAACCAATCATCAAGTAACAAGTATGCATTGTTCTGTTTCTTATTTTTCAGGGCCTGGCACTACAGTACACTTGAAGACTCGAGCTGAGACCGACTTAGCCGGGCACGACCGAGTCATAGCCATAGCCGACTACGACGTCGACACCAGCCGGCCGAGCACGCCGGGTAAATATACAAAATATACGAACTGTAGCGATGATATCTCAGTGTTTACCGCGGTCGGTTCGCATGCCGAAGGGCGTGGGTTCAACCCCCAACAATGAGCTTGAGCTGCTGGCGAAGGAAAACATCGTGAGCAAACCATAGCATTGTGGTAGAGTACTTTCCAGTACTCGGCTGGCTAGCTACCACCCATCAAGTTGAAAATCTACCGCTAAACAGTGTGTTCTGGCAGCCACACTTGAGAGTTCCATTCCAGGCTTGGTGTGCTTTACCATCTTTGACTACACCATCACTTAAGGTGAGTTGTGGTCAAACAACTAGCCAGTCAATCATAAACAAAAAGTTACACTAAAGTCTAGAGTTCCCCAAACTTTTTGGTCTCGTAGACCATGTTTGTGGATTCCGGGTAGTCCTTTGCTAAACTAACATTAATTAACTTCAAAAGTGTTTTGACTGTTTTATAACTGTGCGGACACGCGGTTGCAGGTTGCGATACGTCATCTGCAGACATTCTAGAGGAGGTTGAGGAGAAACCTAAACCCGAGATGACAGACATTAGCGACGAGTGGGACTGGTGAGAGACAATCTCGTGCTTAACTGCTACTCGATATAAAAAATAATGTAATGCACGTTTCAAGACCTTGTTAATGAACTTACTACTTTCTTGATAAATCTCAGGAGCAGTGTCATAAGACAGGGTTGTAGGAGCAGTATCTAGGACAGAGTTACAGGAGTAGTGTCGGAAACAAGGATAAAGGAGCAGTATCGAAACAGGATTTTTGGAGCAGGATCAAAGTCAGAGTTACAAGTTTCACGTGTACTAAGCCCAATTTCACTTGGTGGTAGATCTCCTTAGCAGGAGGTCGTCTAGGTTGGTACCACCGCAGTACCAGTTATTCTGCCGCTAAGCAGTAGTGTGTTGAGACTAACCATCGAAAGTCTCAAAGTAATGAGCGCCAAAGCAGCGATGCTCTGGACTTGGTTTTGTTACTCAAAGTTCTGTGTATCGCTGCAATGGTCATGGACTGGTGTTATCTCGTACCATCAAGAGAGCGTTTCGTTCGTCTCATTGCTTTTTACACAAAAAAAAAATATGGGTCATTGTACTTGTAATTATGAAAAAGCTATGGGCACTGACATGTTTTTGACATATTATTTAAAATGATATTACGGAATTTGACTTGTAACTTTTGTGTTGTCAAAAAAAATGTGTTTATTTGCACAACTCTTCAGATTTAATAAGTATAATATCTATTAACAAATTGTGTAAAACGTGACATAACTGTTGTTGTTATGAATAAATGAGTGTTAGTATGAGTATGACGTATACACTTTACATACTGACTTCTCTGACTCGACTAGATGGAGTTACAGTATTTTACGACCAGTATGTCGGTTGTGTTCCAGTTTCGAGGGCGGGTTCCCCGGCGGACAGATGTCGCCGCCGGCGGCACGCGAGTGGTCCCCGCGCGCGCCTCCGCCGCCGCCCGCGCTGCGCACGCGTCTTACGGATCTCACGCTAACCGCGCGCCTGCACGACCTCGAACAACTCACGGTGAGTGCATTTTTTTAATGTAAAAGTCCTGAGATGAACGAGACGCTCTTATGATGGTAAGAGCGATATACAGAACATTGAGTAACAAACAAAGTCTAGGGCATCGCTGCCTCGGCGCTCATTATTTTGGGACTTTCGATAGATAGTTAGTATCAACAGCCCTGTAATTTCGCTTAAGAATGCAAGCCAATCCTTTTTTTAGGGTTGCGTACTCAAAGGGTAGAACGGGACTCTCTTACTAAGACTCCGCTGTCCGTCTGTCACCAGGTTGTACCTCATTAACAGTGGTAGTTAGACAGTTGAAATTTTCACAGATGATGTATTTTTGTTACCGCTATAACAACAGCTACTAAAAACAAAATTAAATAAATATTTAAGGGCTCTTATACAACGAACGTGGGGGTTTTGCCGTTTTTATAGATAACGGAACTTCATTCACTTTTCCAAAAAAGGATACTATTATGTTTCCAGATCCTATGCCCTCAGCGTACCGTATCGAAACTGCACGTGTTACATCCCAGTAAGAACGCGACGCGTTACTACATAGCAGTGGAGAGGACTTCCAAGTACAACGTCAAGAAAATCGTCGTTAGATCACCCTTACAAGTAAGATAAACGTTACCACCGAGGAGCAAGCATGCTTGACCTGAAACCTTGCACACATTGTTTTATAAAAGATTTTTCATTTACAAGATAATTCATTTGTTTTCTTTGTTTACGTGATTTATATTGTATCTTCTTTGGGTCTACGGAAAAACACGTGTTTTCCAACAGGGAAGAGCGGTACATTTACAAGTAAATTGAGTTTTTATTAGAATTCAAACTAATGTTTTGCAAGTTTTTTTCTCTAAATTTTTGGCATCATAATTTTCATATTTAGTCAGTGTCGAGTATTTCCCATGTTATCATGGAGCGATTGGCTTTGTTTTGGGCTAGATGGCGGTGTATGTGCTAAGTGATGTAGTTTACTAGTTAAGGTGGTTCGATTTCCATACAAATAAATTTTTGCCATTTATTAATTATTAATCTACTGTTTTATTCAAGCAATTGTGATTTACCGCAAATAAAGACCAAAATAAATGCCAGTAGCTGTGATTTCACTGTAAAATTATGCTCCGTTTGCCCATAATTGGGGAAAAAATGTTTGTATAGAAATTGAACCACCTTAACGTGGTCGGCTCATACACCGAAGGGCATGGGGTTAAATCCCAAAAATGAGTTGCCGGTGAAGGAAAACATCGCGAAGAAACCATAGCATGGTGGTAGGGTACTTTCTAATACTCGGCTGGCTAGCTATCACTCCCAAATTGAAAATCTGCTATCAAGCACCTAACGGTGTTCTGCAAGCCTCACTTGTTAACCATAAAAAAAAACTTAATTTGGCTGTTAACTTGAACTGTACGCTGATCTTCATTTGACAGGTCCGCAATGAGACGTCCTACGCTCTAGAACTGTTCTACAACGCGAAAGACCTGCAAGCCACGGGGGCGGAACTCATCGGATCCCTGACCAATCCTTTCGATGACAAGATGCGACTGGCTGTCATCGCTCCACAGCAGACGTACAACGTGCCGCTGTATGTCGCGTACCATTGCAAGTTGTACCTTCTGCCGTCTAATTTTGAGTGAGTATTGCATATTGCATCAGACTAATCAACCCACTGGTAATCATTGCCCTATCGTGACCTTCGATTACTGATGTTAAGCAACGGGTGATCCGGACGGCTTTCGGTTGGGGGACCGTGAGTGATATATATATACATATATACCTATTCTATTTCATGTCTCATTCCATGTTTTAGGAGTTACCAAACTGCTACTCAAGGCATTTGGTGGATGGACCTCGCCAATGACCTGGGTACGCCTCGAGATATGATCTGCCCTGCGAAAGCCGATGTAGACAAACGGATATTTGCTATGAGGATCTTGGCTGTAGAAGGTATGCACTTAAGAACAGTTGCCCCATAGTTTGTCACAAATGAGCAACCGCATCACGTTATATAAGTTAATACAGACAAACAAGAAATGCTAAGTGCACTAAGTTTGCCATCTGCACTAAGTTTACTTTAGTTTGGTCATCTCTTCTAATTTTTGATCCATCTATTCATGTTTTTTTCAGGTGTCCAAACCCACAAAGTGAACCGTTCCATACCTAACTATCTGGTTCGAGTAGTGCCGCCTCTGGCGCTGTACAACAGACTGCCTTATGCTATTGAGGTTAGTACTTAATTTAATTTAAAAGTAAATTCGTATAAACTAAGTGAGCAACTCTAGTGTCAAACATATTATAGCTTGAATATCTATCTGGCGAGGTTTAACAACAGCTGTTATACGGGGTAACACAGAACCGCAATATTCAGCTGAATCGAGCGTTATTGCATCGCAATACGTACCCAAGGAAAGTGGGGATGGAAACTTGAACGATGGAGGATATACGCTGCTTGATGCTAATCTTTCTAGGATAGACTGATTCGTTCTGAACCCAGTACTCATTGTTATCAACGACTTTTATTGTGGCTTGTTAACTATGATGTTATCAAAAGGAAAATTGTATGTGTTATAGTAGGTATGTAATGCAGATATCATAACAAGAGAGATGCCTATACCCAACAGTGATATAAAGAAGACTGTGGATGCTGAGGATGACGATGTAGATACTGTCGAGAAATGTACCATATCTTTGCATTCAGGTATCGTGCCCCGCGATAGAGTGGCGCGTGCGCATCGAGGCGGGCGAGCGCACACACACTTACTCGCTGCAACTCACACAGCCGCAGCGGCTGCACATCGATATGCAGTACATGAACGCCTCGTGGACTGGCTCATTTACTTTAACCCCAGGTTTGTACAATTATGTATTGTAGCGATGATAGCTTTTGAACTATCATAAACCATTGGATTGGCGCGGTTAAATCGCACGCTAAGGGTTTTTGGATTGCCAAAAACCCTTATTTGGGTTGATTTTAATCTTTTTTGGGTTGCATGAACCCTATATTTGACAGCGTGCGTGTAGAAGCCGAGAAACCGATGTGCGTGACCATGGCGCGGATACGCGTGGTTCGTATTTCAATGGTGGGAACGGGTTGGGAATCGGTTCTGGTGCCGGTGGTGGCTTGCCTGAAAATCCGACGCCATTCTATATTTATATAGTTTGCCAGCGCAATGGGAATCTGCAGCAGCAGATCACAGCGTTTCACGGTGCATTATTGCATCGCGATACGTACCCAAGGAAAGTGCGAATGGGAGCTTGAACGATGGAGGATATACGCTGCTTGATGCCAAGTCTTTCTGGGATAGACTGATTCGTTCTGAACTCAGTCTATGAGATTTTAAGCATTCTTCTCCAGCATCACATTTCGAGAGCGTCTAACTTCTTTTTCTCACTTTCTCTTAGGGTCTTCGTCTCAGCAACATAAAGAAAGTCTGTTTGATTGCCGCTCTAGATATTTAAAAAAATGTTTTCTTACCGTGGCTCCCCCTTTCCAGAGATGACAGAGAAGATAGTGAATGTAAGCAACGAGTACGACGCGGGCGGCGCTTCGACGCAGGTGTGTGTGCGCGCACACCGCGGCGACTGCGTGCAGCTGTACCTACACGCACAACATTGGATCATAAATAAGACCGGTCTCCCGCTCCATATGAAGGTAACTTTTTTCTCCATTTTTGGCATAACACTTTGTACATTCTGCTAAAAAATATAAATCAATTTTTATATCGTACAAACAACGGTGTTCCCAAATTGTTGAAAAAAATGTGTTGTTGTAAACTACGAGTACGTGATTAGGTTTTCACCATTACTTGAAGAATGTCTCGTGAAAGGTTTGTATATAGTCCGTGTATATGAGTATCTTTGGTGTTATCAAATATTATAGTATTACTGTAGCAATCCAGTAGTCTAGCGATTGTTCAAGAGTTTCATTAGATTGTATGGTATGTACAAACCTTCCAATATATCTAAATTATTGTGATAACCGTATCAAGATTTGTTTGTGGGTTAGAAGACAAAAGCAGACAAACAGAGAGACGCAGACACCGACTTTGTTTTATTTAGAGATGCTGAATAAATATTGTAAATAATGCAGGATAATCACCATTATTCTTTTAGTCCTCACGGTGTACCGCTATAAGGTTTTCGCTAAGCGGTTAGGCCAAGAGCCAGATCAAATGATGAAACGGCACGCATTTCTAATCATGTAGACTTAACAATCGTTTTTAATTTCTTTACATTATGTATAATTTTTAACTGTCATTGATCGCGTTCTCAATGACGGCAGGGGCGTCACTCGGACGTGGTGCACGAGGTGACGGAGGAGCCGCTGCTGTGGAGCCCGGCGCGTGGGTGGCCGGGGTCGGGGGGGCGCGGCCCTAGGGCGAGGTTCCGCGCGCACCACTCTGCGTGGAGCCGCGCCGCGCGCCTGCCCGCCGCCGCGCCCGGGCTCGTCGTCTGTCCTCACACCGAGCGCCGGACCAACTACAGGCTGCTGCTCAATGTAACTTATAATCAAATTCAAAAATTATATGGACCAAATTTAAAAAATAGACAAAATTTATCTTAAATCTAAGGGCTTGAGTTAAGTGCTGCCGCTCATACTAGTTATAAAACTGTGTTACTGGCACCAGTGCAAGATCAAGAAATACTTCAATTATTATTTAATAATTGTACTCGGCTGGCTAGCTACTACCCTCAAGTTTGAAAATCTGCCGCCAAGCATCTAACGATGTGCTCCGGCTGCCGCACTTGAGAGCCAGTTCCATTCCAGGCTAGGTGTACTTTACCATCTTCGACCACACTTTCACTTAACATCAGGTGAGCTGTGGTCAAACATCTAGCCTGTCAACCATAAAAAAAAAATGCAACAATGAAATTATCAAACTTCGAGCTGTACATGTTTAGATATGTGTATTTTGTGTGGATGTGTGCATTGTGTGTATTTGCATGTTAATATTAGTATTGTATGTTGTAGCAAAATCAAATTTAAACTAAGATTAAAAACCGTGATCAAAAATACTGCTGCGTTCTGGCGGAGATTTTAATTAGACGCGGTCGAGCGAATGGTAGGAATAATTCTTTGCTTCTCCGATCGATGTCGATCTTGGAAATATCTAAGCTATCGAGGAACAAGGAAGTTTGACTGTAGGAATCTTTTTCAGGTTGATGGCTTTATTAACCGTGTTTTAATCAAACTACTCATTTCCTCACAACAGGTCACGTTATCCGAGTTATGCCCGCAACTGACGAAAATCGTGACCCTACTTCCCTACTTCCTGGTATACAACGAAACAAAGCGCCACTTACGCTTCATGGAGGAGAACGAAGCAGCAGACCTGTGGATAGACCTGGCGCCACAGCAATGCACGCCGTTCTGGCCGCAGACCGACTCCCTGGCCATGCACTGCAAGTTCCGGGATTCTATGGTCGTATCGCAACACTTCCCCATTGCCAAGAACCACTTTACTGTGCTGAGGATGGATCGTGGGGTAAGTTGTTATAACGCACGACTGCCATAATAACCTTATCGTAATAATAATTAGACAATCGTCTAATCTAATTTATTGTTCATTTATAATATGGAATGTCATTTTCTGTGTATAGATAAAGTATTGTTATTAAAAAACCAAATCCAACTTCCGCTGCATTGGCGCTTATTTTTTTGAGATATTCGATGATGAGTCAAATGATCATCATAATAGTCATGTGGTGATGGGGTTAAAATAAAACAAACACATAGGAACGAAAATAAATTATTATAGAGCTTTCGCTATTTAAATTACCTTGAGCAACATCTTATAACTTAGTTAACAGTCAAAAACTTAAAGCTGTTCATAATCTGATTACACTTCAACAAAATCATTACCAATCATTGTTATCTCGAAATCTTACAATCAATTCACGGATATCCATAACTTCCTTTAGGTCTTCCTGGCCTCTCTAAAGACAAACTTCCGTCATTATGTAGTGTATAGGCCGTTCCTTTGGACTTGTGAGACCATATCCTGACAGCCTTGAGGTGGGCATCGCTTTGGGATTTTGCCGCAGATGGTGGTGGGGCAGGCTCTACTGGCGGGGCCTTAGCCCCATATGGCGATGGAGGTGGGAATGATGACGGGGCCGAGTAGGATGATGATGGTCTCGAAGCCGATGTTACCTGAAACAAGGTGGTGTAATTTGAGTTCCCAGTGATTTATATAAATTTCTGTGACTCTACGCCGTTGAAACCTCGAGAGAAGGGGGTTCGCATTATGTGATATATGTGTCACATACTCGTAATATGTGAATTGGTGTTATGTTTTTAATTTGTTTAACAATCACGCTCGGTGACGGCAAAACTAACCGATCTTATATGAGTGGCATATATTTTACTCCTAAACTTAGTATCAAATAATACCTGTATAATTTTCGGGTGTTCTTTTTATGAACAATGAGTATAAAAGCTACTTATATGTATACTTTTTTCGATGAATGACGATATACTTACTGTATAATGTGGCACGTGGTATGAACTAAGTGTATCCAGTTTAGAATTGTAATTCATCAGCGGCAGATCTCCGAAGTTTTCTAACTTATAAGAACTACTCTGTTCCGCTTTTACAACTGTTGGCACGTGATTTGTGTACGACACGTCGTAATCTTGCTCTTCGCGCAAATTCATAGGCCGAGGTAAGTTCTCTTCTGGCATAATTTTACTGTCCGTGTATACAACGCCGTCGTTTATTTGAGACTGAAGATGAGCTATTTGCCTTTTGAGCATGCTTTCTTCAGCTGCTAAAGCAGCCGTGTCATAAAGATTATTATTATTTTGAAAATCGGCAAAATAAGCTTCTGGTGGTGTCGGTTGAGTAACGAAATTTGCGCTAGGTATTCTAGGCTTACTGTGTTCAACACTAAATGGCTTTGGTTCTTGATACGATACGCTGTATTTTGGGTCTGTATCAATTTCTTGCACGAGCGCTTTAAAAAGTTTACTATCATCATCACTGAATGGTTTCACTGAATATTTATCTGTATCGACGTCTTGTAAATCACTGTGCTTGAAGAAATTTACAGGTTTATCGTATTTGTTGTATTTTTCGAAATAATCTTTAGAATATCCGCTGTTACTGTCCTTTCCACCGGCAAGATCTATTATCTTATCTAGGTCTTGTTTGGAGAGATATTTAACGATATTATTAATGTCTTCTTCGCCTAAGCCTTCGTTAGTAGGTTTTTTACTAACCTTGGGTCTAAAATGGGAGGGAGGTCCTGGATACTGAGGTTCGTTATCATCGCCTTTGTAATTCGGTGGTGGAGTATACGAATATATTCCTTTAATAGGTTGGCTCACAGGAGGTCTGCTATAAAATCTTTGCGGGCTCGAACTGTACTTCCCACGTTTGATTCTTGTGTACCCTTGAATGAATGGCCTGCCATCGTAAATTTTCTCAGTTTTTATTTGTATCACTGCACAGAACAACGTCAATGCTAACACTAGTGTTACATGCATGTCGCTTTGATGATGGTCGACTGAAAACTGAGAGAAAGCGATGTTGTCTCGGATGTCTTATAATAGATGAGTTGAAAGTGGTGTTAATTATATTACTTAAAGTTAGAGCCTGTAAGTTGACGCGGCTACTCAACCGACGTAACAACTTGTATAACATTGTCGTGAAAATATAATGCCATGTTAATGATGATATAATGGACGTTTTGGGTCGTAAGGTGTAGGCGAATGACCTATAAACATACTAAACTTGTTCATTTTTTTTGAGACGATACTCTTTAGCATGCAACTGTATTACAGTGCGTGTGCCGGGTTCATCGCGTTGCAGGAACGGGGATCCAGGAACGGGGATCCGTATAGTACCCAGTGATCGTGATCCCGGGGGTCCTTTAATATACGTTATAACACTCGCACTCACTGCCTGTGTTTCTTAACACAAATTTAATATTATCCTACCAACGTTGCCTGGGACGTTCCAACAATAATTAATTTGAGGTTATTTTTGAGTCGTATCCCCAACAAAGATAACTTAAAATACTTTTATTTTGCTTAACTGTATGTACCCGTACAATACAGAATATGTAGGTTAAAATATGTGGCATTAAAGAGGTAGGTACAATGTAAAATTTAAATGTCTTTTCTAAAATTTTGTGTTAGCCTACCTTTTTTAATAATTAAATAAATAAATATCGTAGGACTATACACACAGCGTCATCTGCCCCCAAACTAAGCAGAGCTTGTGTGATGGAAGTCAGATAACTGATAGAATACATAAATACTTTTTTTTTTTGTTAATAAGTACATACTTATAATACATACAGAACACCCAGACACAGAGCAAACATTTGTTTATTCACAAAATGTTTGCCCTGAGTGGGAATCGAACCCACGCCCTACATCTCTCAAGGCAGATATACTACTAATGAGCCAACGGGGCTGTCCTGGAAACTGTCGTGGTTTTCACATTGTTGAAGGTGAGTTATCCCGCATAGGTAAAAAAAAATATTGTCTACCATTATTTATCAAGGTCTTTCTCACGATGTCACAATATGAAGAGGCCTGTGCACAGCAGTGGGACAGTTTAAAAAAATGGAGTTTATCGATTTCAGTCAGCGATTTGCGTGGAGGTAACCGGTGGCATCGACCGTCCTTTCACCATCACATTCAAGAACTACGTTATCGGCGACGCGCCTGTTCGCATCGAAAATCTCTGTGACGACTTGTTTCTGAAGCTTCACCAGGCTGACTCCGGCCAGGTGGCCCTGCTCAGCCCCTACCAGTCTATGCTCTACACGTGGGACGATCCCGCCAAAGAGAGGAAGCTAATGTGGAACATTTACAATAACAAGGGCAAGGGTTTTGTGGCGGACTTTAATCAGGATGGGTAGGTCTATCATTGGTTTTCACATAATATTTGTGTTGTGACACCATCAATGCTTTTTTTTGTATACGACGTATTACTTTACGTTATTGCTGATGAAATTGCTATGATAGTCACCTACTGATAAAATATGTCCCAAAAAACTTTTATTATGTTCCAGATATGGGGAAGAAAAAGTAAGCTTCCACTCCGTAAAGCACTCTACTCTGGTAGCTACGAGCAGCGTTACATCCAAACTGTCTTCAACTTTCAAACGTCTCACTCCAAAGTCTCCCGAGCCTTGCGACTCTAGTAGTGACGATTCAGACAGTTCGGACCTCCCCGAAGCTCACGCCAAGTCCAAAAAGATGAGGAAAGACAAAGTCATCGTCTACTGGACTTCATACATGGATGGATATCAAAGAGTCTTCGTACTCGGTCAAGACGAAAGGATAGCTTATCAGTATCGGACAAGGATTAATTCTGAAAGAAGCAACTATGAAGTGTACATGTCGCTTTCTGGAGTCAGCCTGTCTGTCTGCGTTCAGACTAATAACGCTGTTAAAGAACTATCATATGTTAGCGTCACAGATTCCTTGCCGAGATGGGAAGTCAACGTCAACCACAAATGGAAGCAGCTAACTCAAGACCTGAACTCCTGGATTGAAGACAAATACCAAACGGAGCAGAAGAAATGCGAGCTAAAAGAGTACATTCACATTGATCTCGAGAAAATGCAAATGACTAAACCCTTTTTCTCAGAGTTGCGACGTACCTACAACCCTGGCATTTGGCTGCAACTGCGAAAATCTGACACCCACACGTACTGCCATTTGAAAGTTCAAAGACTGCAGATAGACAATCAACTGAACGAAGCTATTTTCCCCAGTGTTTTGTATCCAGCTCCCTTACCCGCAGACATGAGGTCTTCGGAACAAAAGCCTTGCATCGAAATCGTCACCCTGAAGCAATACCGACCATCTCTGAACCAAGACGTTTATAAATACCTAAAAGTTTTGGTTCAGGAGTTTTGTATCAATTTGGATAGAGGCTTTGTGAATCACGTGTTCGATATATTGAATCATTGGAAAATAGAGGAAAAGCCTGCAGTGAGGCTTAGAGCCGATTTAGCATTGGTTCACATGCCTTTGCCAATGATAGCGCTGAAAGTTCAGAACAGTGGCCAAAGACATATTGTTTTCGAATTCGTGCATTTATCGCCCGTAAAGTTGGTACTGTCGTTATCTTCTAGAGGATATCTGGCGGATAATACGAGCAGTCCAAGCAGGACGAGGTTTGGGACCAAGAAGGAAAATAGGCCAAAGCTTTTCAACAGTGACTTGTTGGAATACCTTTTCAACTCTTGGGGATCTTCACTTTGCGATATGAAGGATGTTGTTCTAAGGTAAGATACTCTTTTGCTTTATATTTACTAATAATCTGTATGGAGTGACAGTAGTAGGTACGAAGCGGAAAGGGGTTCATCATTATAAACAATTATTTATAAGAGACCAAACCTGACCAGGTCAAAATTTAACGAAATAATAGCTGATATATTTTTTATTGATTTTAAAAAATTGATCACAAAGTAATACAAAAGTATTGTTTACAATAATGGAAACAATGGCCTCCTTTTGGCTTTGTTGTACCGTTCCGCATAACCCTGTATAAACAAGCATTTACCTTCGTACAGTTTACTTATAGTGTTCTAGATAGCGTACCCGGTCAAGTTTGCTCAAGTATTTAGATCCGGACATACTTTGCATATTGCATTAGCACTTTCACTTATGTTGTCATTTCCTTTCAAAGGGTCTGGTGTTGTAGAATGCTGTCTGTTGCTTGAAGCATTTTGTTGAACACTTGTTAGATGTTTGGCGGCAGATTTTCAAGTTGAAGGTAGCTAGCCAGTCGAGTACTAGAAAGTCACCTACCAAAACGTTGTAGTTTCCTCACGATGTTTTTCCTCCACCAGCAGCTCAAGCACATTGTTGAGGTTTGACGCCCTTCGGTGTGTGAATCGACCGCGCTAACCACTGAGCTATCATCGCTACAATATTGTGTGTTTTGCTGGTTTTAGAATGTCGTACATGGAGCTTCGGAAGGCTCCCATCACGACGCAAGGGCTCTTGGATGCAGCCTCGCGCCACTACTGGACACAGCTGGTCCAACAGTTCTATGTACTGGTGCTGGGACTCAACATACTGGGGAACCCCTACAGCTGTATAGGAGACTTTAGTCGCGGCCTCAAGCAGTATTACGAACCTTGCTGTGTAAGTTGTATGGATCATTTTTAATTAGCATCAACACACACTAGGGCTTTAAGCATGTGGATAACCGAAATAATTGGCGCTGTTTGTTTTTTATGCAAGTATTTACATCATCATCATCCACAGCCTTTTTTATCCCACTGCTGGGTATGGGCATTTCTTTTGTCATGCAATCTGCCTTGGTTCTGTGCCAATCTGGTCCAGGTTCGACCCGCGCCGGTGACAATGTCGTCGACCCATTTCGCGGCTGGACGACCAACGCTCCGCTTACCTTGCCTAGGTTACCACTCTATTGCAATCTTACTCCACCTGCCATCACTTCGCCTAGCAACGTGTCCTGACCAGCTCCACTTGAGGTTCATAATCGCGACATCCTCTGTCCGTCTCGAACTTTAAGTATTTACATGTAATAAAAAAAATGTATTCCTACTTTATGTACATGAAGGGCACGGCCGTAGGGCGCAAGTCGCTGGAGATATCGTCCCGGCTGATGCGCGGCGCGGGCTCGCTGCTCGGCCTCTCATCTAGGGAAGCCTCTATCTTCAGCGACCAAACGCCTGTAGCGCGCGTCACGCGACGGAAACCGGGTAAATATTTTTGTTTTACTTATCCGCAGTGGCGGCCTTAGGGGATGGCAAGTAGGGCAATCGCCCGGGACCTCGCTCTTGCAGGGGCCTCGCGTCCTCGTAGAAAAAAGTCTTTACCATATTATATCTATGTATGTGTATCTCGCGCCTCGCACTTAACAAAACCCCCCCTGAACGCACGGTTTCATTATTAGTGCAAACATGTTACGGCCACTCGAACACTCGAACTATTTTTTTTAGTAAAACGGACTCAAAGAAAAAGGGCCTCATAATGATCTGTCGCCCCGGGCCTCGCAACAACTAAGGCCGCCGCTGCTTATCCGGGATCAAATTAATAAACTAAAAATTAACATTTTAAGAAATTACTCTTTCAGGTATAGAGTGCATCGGCAATGACTTGCCGGAGTCCGTGGTGGAGGCAGACAGCGCTAGTGTTGCCAGTCTCGCACTAGCGCTCACGGCCCTTGTCGCGAGACCGACATTCGGTACGTTCTAAATATTTTGCTTATTAATGTTTTTAGGTATGTATTTTTTATCCAGTCCGGATAAGTCTTTTACTCCTCACCTTCATTTCACATTTATTTTAAAGATACATGTGTAATTTTTCAGATTTCAGTTTAGAAGCTCTAGCAATTTGAGGAAAAAATACATACCTAGTAATACATACCTACTTTTTTTTTTGTAAATACATACTTATAATACATACAGTACACCCAGACACAGAACAAACATTTGTTTTATATCACAAAATGCTTGTCCTGGGTGGGAATCGAACCCACGCCCTACAGCTCTTGAAGCAGACATGCTACCAATAAGCCAACAGGGCTGTCAAATAACACGTCATATTTTAAATTCAAAAAATTCAAATCATTTGTAAAATTACTAAATAATTAAAAATATTTTTGTTACCATTTACGTCTCACGGAGGCGATATCCGAGTTTTTCATAAATGTAATTAGGTATAGTTTACGGAAGTTTAAGTAATATTTTTCGCAAATTTCTATGCTCAAGTTTGCGTATTTTTTATATTTTCACACTATTAGGTATGTACATATCACGTTTCGTTTTATTTCCTATCGGTGTGATTCCCGTAACAGTATTTTCCGTATAATCTAAAAGATGTAGGTATGTTTAATAATAAAAAAAAATTTGCTTGCTTTAGATTAACGCAAATTATTTTTAAAAACATCCCGATTTCCTGATAAAAATATGCATGGCCTGTATCTAACGCATGTTCTTACTTATTCCATTTTTGACGAACGTTTTAGAACGGATTAAGGATCATGGCACGGGACTTCTGGAAGTATCATAATCATGTTTAGTTTTGACTCATACAGATTGTTTACTTATTTGTTTGTCTGTCTGTGCGTGGATATAGATGACGACTATATGTTCTTGAAGAGTGAGTATTTTTAGTGCATGGTACCTACTTATTGTTTTAGTGTCTATCGCTTGTGAATGCGTATATGCCATTAAATTCTTTTTTTCGGCGATTTTTCTTTAATTTTATCGCTTGAACATGCATTTAAAATGTGACCGAATTATATACCAATAGGTACGTGAAAATGTGTTAATTGACATTTTAGTCGTGCGATAAATGTCAATTAAGATATCTATTCGAAATCGTCGTTTTATCGTGGATTCGTACGACCAAAATTCTTATTTTAAAAAAACATTTCTTTAGGAACAGTCGAAAAACTAAGACTCATTTGTATCATGAAGATTTTTTTTGTCCTTATCAAACGTAAACGAATAAGTACCTACCATCCACGATTGACATTAATCGCACGAATAACATGTCAATTAAAATTATTTTCTCGTATGATATTCGTTCTGCTACGCTAGTGGATTCAAAAATCAGAAACCTAGCATTGTGGTAGGGTATTCTATAGTACTCTACTCACTACTATTACTGTGAACTAGTATATCCGCCGCTTAGCAAATTTTGTTTCGAATGCCTCACTCACCTAACATACTGGTCATATTATGTAGACATGTGTCGCGCGGCGTGCGGCGCTGGCGTGCTGGGGGCGGGCGTGAGCAGCGCCGAGCGTGCGCTGCGGGCGTGTACAGCGGGGCGAGTGCTCGCTCGCCGCCGGATGCCCAGGCACTGCCCGATAGCAGAGGTATTGTTTCACGTCCACTTTAACTACAGTATAAGGACAGTGGAGATTTAATTATCCAAATATTCTTGAATTATTTTATTTACGTTTCATTATACGTATATACTAAATAATTTATGACTAATTTAAAGTATATTAAAACTGTCATTTTGACTTTTTTGATCGTTTAAGTACAAAATGTTTAACGAATTTTTGAAATCTTCTTTCACGTAACTCTTCAGGGCGTGCGGCCGTATTCAGTGCACGAGGCGTTAGGGGCAGCGCTAGCCGCGGCCACGACGCGTGGCCCCCTCGCCCCCGGGCACTACCTCGCGCATGCCCTGCTGCCTCCTGCTCTCACGTGCTGTCTGCTACTGTCTACTGAGTAAGTACAGTGACGTACTCAGGAGCATCGGGTAATGGCGGCCTTATAGGTGACAGCGTAAAATATCTTAGTACAAGATATTACATAAGCATATGTATAATACGAAAAAGTAGTGTAAAGCTGCACTACTACTATACGTTAACACTTTTAGCAACACTACTAAAATAAAAAAATTTTAAGTACCTATACATACTTTTGAGATTTTGATTTGAAGTTACAGGCGTAGGTACCTTATAAAACTCGGGCGATAGTTATTAAAAGACATACGGTGTTTAATTCCAGACACATGTACATGGTGAGGTCGGGCGGCGCGAGCGGCGCATGGCACGTGGAGTGGGCCGTGAAACTGGACGACCTCATCGACACGCCGCGTGCAGATGGCGACAAACTCGTGTTGAACATCAAACAGGTACTTAAGATAAGCATACTGAACTAAGGATACCTACAAGTGTTCAAAACGTAGTGCGTAGTATAAGTGTGACGACTTTTTATAAGCGGTGATGTAATTTCATAATGCAAGTTAGACTTTGTTATAGTTTTTTTTTTTCAATATCACATCAAATTTTGTTTCTATATTTGTCAGTGGGCAGATAAATAAGAATTCATTGATTTACTCTAACTATGTAGAGACTAAAAAGGCCATAACAAAAAACATGCCGTAAAGGTAGGCTCAAGGTTTTATCGCTAAGAGCGATGGCTAGCAGTAGAAGGACCATTATCCTACTTTACTTTGAATACACATAATTATATTACTATAGATAATTACAACCGCGTTTAGACTAACTTAGTTCTTAAAAAATAGGCGCTGATTCGAAATCCACATGTTTGTAAATCTATGATTGTTTGTAGATCTTTGATTAGAGCAAGTGATAGTTTTACAAATCTTACTATTTCTCGAATTTCAGGATGAAATGGTGAACTACTTCTCAACTGATGAAAAAGTGATTGAGATACCCGACCCTGAGCTGTTGAAATGGCTCCAAGCTAAGATTCAGTGCGCCCTCATCCTTGCTTTGGAAGACAAGCGATGTCCTACTCAGGAAACTTAAGAAACAACTTACCACCTCCTGAATATAGCTAGGTTTGTGTTAAAGCCAACACATACCAATTAATTTCGGACCGATTTTTTAAATAACTATATGATTTCTATGACCTTTGCAAGGCAAGGATACAACTGTGCGTTTGGTATAATATACCATACAGATCGATCATTTATACGGAATTTAAATGGAACTTATATAACTTTTTAGTCCCTTAACGTGGGTATAAGAGATCATAGAAGTAAATATTTTGCATAAATTTACCAACTCATAGATGCAATCTTTATAGACTATCAACTTTTAGCAGTTACAAAAAATGAGTGTGATATCCATTATTATGTTTGTAAATCTATGATTGAGTGAGGTTGAGAAAAACTAACACATTTTTAGTTCATTTACAATTTGTATAATGTTCTGATGTTAAAATTTTTGACTGTACTGTATCATATACCTACAAGTAATATTATTTGGAAGTGTGCTACAAGAATGTACTTGTATTTTAGTTGAGTTGCAGCTCTTATGCTTAAAAAGTATTTTGCACAAATCTATTTTTTTAATGTTGATTTTCGTGCCTACTTTGACTGTGACACAACTTTACTAATGTAATTAAAACTATTACAAGCTTATTTATTTCTCGAAGCAACGCGTTTGTTGTGTTGATCTCAGTTACAATCTATTACGTGTAATTAGTCTGTTATATATTTTTAATTTATTTAGATTTAAATAAAAATAATAATTATTATCATTATTAATAATGCTGTAGCCATGCATGTAAAGCTAAAACTAATTTGTTCTTGATTAAATATTTTTTTAAATTACAATGTTGCCTAATTAATATGTAATAAATATATATGTATGTATACCTAATACTAGTCATATTATTGATATTGAGTGTGCAAGACTATATAATTATTATTTCCTATACAAATTGTATTATTTTTAATTGATGTCTCAAATATCTCATATAAATTGTATTCATTATATGGGGCAAATCTATTTTCTGTATGACAATCTAAAGTGGAGAATTATGTGTGTAGTAGAAATAAGCTTCGTTGTTATTTATTAGATAGATTACTGTAATGCGTTAAAAATATTGGCCAATGAGGCCCCAGTTATTGGTGTCTATATTAGGCCATTGGGGCCAGTGGGGCCCCTTGGCCCCACCCTTAGTACATTCCATGTTGTATATTTATTTAGTGTTTCAAAAATAAATATATTTTGTGCGTAATGTAAACAATCATTAACCTAGTTCATACTTCATGTATACTGGAATATGCTTTATTTTTGAAAAAAAAAATTGCACAAATTTATTGAAAGTTATATTTTACTTTTCTTGCATTATCAAAGCATTTTGTTTGTAAGGGCATATAGCCAACATCGAACCATAAAATTAATCAAATGAACGAAAGATAAATGTTTTCTAAATGGCAAAATAAAAGTTGTACCTACTTCATGTAAATTCTGTTTCATTTTAACCCTAAAAAATAATTGAAATGTAGGGGTTTTACAGAAAAAATATTCAAGACAGAAGATTCAAGAAGAAACCAAACAGATTTTTTTTTTTAATTTTATGCTGCAAGTGTAATTTAGTCTTTATTCTAGAGGTAAATACAAAATGAATATCAACAAAATAAGAATATCACTAGGTGGTTTTATTTACAATATAATATTTACAGGAAATAGGAATTTAACACTCGGCTCTAAAGTTGGAATTATGTAGCTCAATGAACTGAACAAATTCAGATTCAACATAATCCGTAGTAAATGCTACATCTAAACAAAATACTATACCCTTAGTTCACTGAATGGAGGCTCAATCAGAATTATCACTAGAACTATAATCGCCAACCAAAGAAAATGGCTTAGTATTAACTTGATTTTCAAATTTTGCATTTGGTTGTCTTGCCATTGCACTGTTTCTTTCATGTTCTAAGTCAATTTTACTTGTTTCTACATTGTTACTGAATTTTCCGTCTGTTAACTCAGTTTTAGTTTCATATTTCTTAGCTTCCTTTTCAGAATCATGAACTTCACATTTACTTCCATGTATAACCTTATCCTGACTTAAAACATCAGTTTTTACTGCACATAATTTGTCAACAGTATTTTTTTCTGCAACATCATTTTTATCAACTTTACTTTTTTTAAGAACTACCCCTAAAATATTTCTAGACAACACCATGCTTTTACTTAATGATTCTTCTTTCTTTAGGCCTCCAAAACTGGTTAATAGGCCACTAGAACTAGGTAACGCAGGGCTGTTGAGTATTTTACTTCTGGTTAAGTCTTGTTTCTCTTCTACGGTTCTGGAAGGTCTGAGAGTGAGAAGGGAAGCCATATTTTTATCTTCTTCTGATTCAGGAAGTAAAGCAATATCTAGAGATGATTTGGTGAGAAGAAAGCTGTCATTCACTGAGGATTCTTCAAGTTCTTTTCTGCGTTTCTGGAAACAAAATGTTGGAAAATTAATAAAGCATCAAGTAAATTTTATTGTTGACATTTTCTTTTCAAAGTTTATTAATGCTTGTACCTTACTTTAGAACATAAAAAAAATCAGTTTTGTTCACTATTACTTACCCTAAAATTTCTTCTCAAAGAACAGTTGGCTTCATAGTCATCCTTCCACACTGTATCATTTCGTCCTACAAGTCTGCCTAACCTCGGTTTATCCAACTTAGCAGTGTCTTCATCTCCTGTCTTGTGTTCAAGTTTGAACATAGCATCATCAAACAACCGCTTCTGTGTCTCTTTGGTCTCGGGTACTATCTGGCCATTCTCTGTTGGATCCCACCTGTTCTCTTGCCGTCTTGCACCTGACACTATTACATAGTCCAGATTCTGTGAAGGAAATACACATTAAATTCATATTTTTTATTTGCTTTAGTAACATCTCATTTTCATAAATCTTTGTTGATGAGACATTGCAATGTACATATCATTTTTTAAGTATATTTATAGGCTGCGCCGTCTCTTACCAACATCCTATTTTATTACAAAAACATAGCAAGTAGAAAATATTTTGAGGATACAACCTGTAATTTTTTTTTTAAATTCTATTTCAAAAGGCATTCTAAAAAACAAAAAAAAAAAAAACACTAGCGCTAGGGTATATTATGATAAGCCACTATCACAAACTTTTAGCCAACATTATGCTAAAATTTTGAATTTGATTATTTAAGAATACAATAAAGAAATTAAGAAGAACAACATGCTCAACCAATATAAATATAGTAGGAAAGAAACACCAGTGGTGTGGTTAAAATATTGAATAAGTATCAAGTAACATACCCCAGGATCTGTCTTGATTTCAAAGTGGTTATCACACAGATGACACTTCATCCTAAATTGGTATACAGGAGTAGTGTAATACATCCCTACTTTAGTCTTCTCAGCATTGTATCTTACTCCCATACCTGCCGACAGTTTAAACATTTTATCATCACTGAGGAAATGAAATCTTAGGGTAGTGGTAACTAGTAATTTTATGTTAAATAAATAGGGTTCCTCTAGCTAGGATATTGGTTTCTTACAATCACAGTACAATCATAATTATGTTGCTATACTAGGCAAACCAGTTAGAAAACACTTATAAGTGATCTGCTAGAATCTTATCGCTTAGGAAGCAATCTGTTTCAGATAGTCTATATAAATAAAAGTTACTGTTTACCTATGTGGTTATTGCAGCCGTCGCACCAGATGTTGTATGGCATCTCAAACCGAATAATCAGGATACCCATATGAAGCTTCCTTGCTCGTTCTCTTAATGCATGCGTGCCGAGGAATTTGTTCAGCCCGCCGACTTTAGGGTCGTAGTCGGGGGGATAGTAATGATTCTGCCCCTTGCGTTCTCCCATGGTGTATGAAGATCCTGAAAGATAAGGTGATGATGATGACCATCATGTTTGTCTCTACGGGACATATTGAATACATTACGTATTAAATAGACAATTAAAGGTTTACCTGTTGATATATACAGCAAACGTAAAGCTTATCAATTAAATCAATAGTGTAATTGATATAAATTTAAAAATTACAATTTATTAAATTTATTTTGTTACAATTACAAAATGACAGAATGACACATTTATTTAATTTTTGTCTGACATTGACAATGACAATGTCAGAGAGTATTAACTTATTTTTCTTTATTTTTAGCATCGCACTTTATACAAATATCTGACACAGAGCTAGTACTAAGACTAGCTAGTGCGGCCACTGCTCTAGTGATTTAGAACGCATGTGAGGGTAAGTCTTTAGATCTAGCATAATATATAGATGCTGCTTGGGGTACAACCTGAAGTGCGCCCAGGAAAAAACAGTCACGGTCTCCGGTAGCGCGGTGCAGCGACTAATGCCAAGCACAGAGGACAGAACTATGCCAAGTGAAATATGTTCCTACTTGCAGTGGTCGCCACTATGGTCACCTCAGATTTAATCTTAGCTAGTCACTATCGCAGAGGACGATAATTATATAAATATTAGCGCTCGGCACTATTGCCGGCGCCGGCACTAGTCACACTACATAAAAAAATGTGACATTTTACATTCTTCCATGACAGCTGTTTTGTGCTTGACAGCTGCTTTTATTTTCATAAGAAAAATTGTCTTCCGTCAAGAAAAAGCAATTTCGTTTGTTTAATTTATTGGTTTGGTGTATTTATTTGCATTAGATTTAAGTAATTTTGATCGTTACTAGTGTATGTAGTCTGTAATGTGCAGTGAAATGTTTATCACCATAAATAGATCGTATCTTAGATATCGTTGATGATTGTGATGGTTTAATAGACATACTGAGTAACTAATCAGCTGCAATGGGTCGGAGTGAGGAACCTGCCTGGGCAAAAGGTATCGTGGGCCTGACGGCGGCTCGGGAACGTGGAGACATCGACAGGCAGTTCCAGAGTCGTCTCACTGTGACTCGCAGCACTATCGACCGATTAGGGCTCGAGAAAGAGCTCCAGGGGCATATGGGATGCGTTAATTGTCTAGAATGGAACACAGATGGATCGTAAGTACCGCTGACATCTATGAAACAACATGGTCTTAAATAGATACGAAGTAAACTGCTGGTCTTGTTCCAGGATTCTCGCGTCTGCATCAGACGATCTCCACGTCATACTGTGGGATCCGTATCGGTACAAACAGCTCAACAACATAGCCACTGGTCACACTGGAAATATCTTTTCAGTGAAGGTACAATAATTCATTTGTACTGAGTATCTGGTAGTTCTTATCATCAAATAATACACCATTAATTGTTGTGAATCACCACCTAATGATGACATTGCTCATTAGAATGGCTTGTTTACTAATCAGGCTGGTTATTGATTGTCAGTTGCATCGTTATATAACTCATTTGTCTTAGAAAGGTGTATCTGGTAGTCATAGCTACTTGCAATTGTTATTTACCAAACTATTACTTTATTATGTTTTAACTGAAGCAAGTAGTAATGATATAGGAAACAATGTTCAACCATATAATTAGCTGATGGAAAAGTAAACTCTTTTATCAATTTTAAAATTCTTTACTAAATTGGATATATAATTCTCATAGAATGCTTGATACAAAATATCCCCAAATAGTTAACAGCAATATAATGCTTTTGTCTGCTAAATTATGCTATGAAATACTTTTGTATTATGGAATAATGAAACTGCAATTTGTTTCTGTTCATTAATAAAAAAGTTACACTTGAAAGAAGTAGGTAATTGAAGTAAGTTCATATAGGTTAGGTGGTTATACAAGTTTATATGCCACCCACCTGCTTCTAACATGGTTTAATGGTAGCAGTTATAATATCACTTATAGAGCTGAGTCATAAATATTATGTGCAGTCACCCAAGATTGTTAACTGTAATGATATCCATTAGGCATAAATTATACATAATTACCTACTTAGCATTGCACAATGTATTACTTGATAAATTACTGTAAATCAGCCTATACTGTCATCAATACTTACATGAAGTAAAACCCAAATTATATTATGCTCCTCATGGTCAGAGATGATACTGGTCCATGTTCAGTAAAGACAAGTAACAAAGTGTAAAGTGTTGATGTATTGGCACTCGTTACTTTGAGACATTCAATTATGAGTCCTATATTTTTCTAGCTACAGTAGGTACTTTCAAACCTGAAAATGGTAATGTTTGCATGCTGTTGCTTGGTGGTAGAATATCTTAGTATAAGCTAGCACATACTAGCAAACACCTGCTAAGGAGACCTAGTAAAAATTAGCATTATGAAAGAGTTTGTATAACGGGTGAATACTGAAAATCAATAGGAATTTATTTTGCTTTCTTTAATAGGTGCTCCTTTGGAATTATGAAAATTATCCAAATATACATTTATAAATATATGTCTTCTATAAAAATGTTCACTATTCATAATATTTACTTTTATAATGTTTGCTTCTGAACTTCTTATGTTGTCTACATCTTTTAATATCTGCTTACTTTTCATAATGTATATTTCTTGTTCATTGTTGCCAGTTCTTATGTCCGGACGTGATCGCGACCTGTGCGGCGGACAGTACCGTTCGGGCGCGGAACATTACTACGGGCGCGCCGCTGCTCGAGTGCGCCTGCCACTGTGGTCGGGTCAAGCGCCTCGCCACTGCACCGGACAACCCCTACCTAATATGGTCAGCAGGAGAAGACGGACTCATATTGTAAGTGATAAAATCCTCACTAATATCATCAACTCAAAATTAACTTAACTTCAAGCAACTTTAGGTAACTTGTCTGTTACCTAAAGTTGCTTATGTATTAACTACACCACGCTTCCAATTTACCATACACCTGCAGTCAATAACTTCTATTGTTTAGTAATGAATGATTAAGTTATGCTTCATCATCTCCCACATTGTCCCTTACCAAATAGTATATTGTATTCTGTAGAAAAGTACGTAAAAAATACTTTGATTCTACTTTCATTGTGTCAACTGATGAATCAATTATGTGTGTTCCATTCCCGTAACACTAGGTATGTTGGTGGTAAAACATGCAAATCTGTTCTACTACAGGCAGCATGATCTACGCACCCCTCACCGCTGCAACTCTGACTCCGCCAACGTGCTCATAAACCTGCTGAACCATCTCGGCCGTTACGCTGAGGCCAAGTGCGTGTCTGTCAACCCGCGCCGGCCGCACCAGCTAGCCGTCGGCGCCAACGACTTCTACGTCAGGCTATATGATACTCGGATGATCAAGCTAGCCCGGTTACAGGTGCATACTGTTTTTTTTGTTATTTGATATGAGTAGTGCTCCGCTGTTTCACCTGGACGAGTAATATCCTGTCTTTCTTTTAAGTAGAAGCTTATTAACCTTTCTATAACTAATAAAATAGGATTTACTATTTGGACTAACTATTTGGCGTTCGGAATCTTTCCTTAGGGACATCGGGATAGAGTAGAAAATGGGACAGTTCCATTCAAAACGGGACGTATGGTCATCCCCTCATGGTGAGATATGAGTAACGTGACCACGAGAACATGAGGGCAACGTATGATGGTGCAAGAAAATTGGAAAGTTTAAATAATATTGGACTGTTATGGCACAGGAAAAGTGAAAGAAATTGGGGGAGCTAGTGGGATGATATATGTTAAATAATTAAAAAAAATGGAATCCATGCGTATGTTGTGATATGTGACAGAACCACGGGTCAGGCAGCGGCAGCGGCGGCTCGCGCCTCATGTGGGAGCGGCAGAACCAGTGCAGCACTCGGGCGGGACACGGCGACCCCGACAACAATATACCGCGCGCCGCCGTCCACTACTTCGCACCAGGTCACTGCACCATCTCTTTCATAACATTCCAATTATACAGGTTCATCCAGAAGAAACGAACATCCAATCAAAGAGAAACGCCATATTATATTGATTTGACGCGTCACTTCTATGACTGCTGCGGTACTTGCGTATCTGCCGAAACTCAAACAGAGTGGCACCTTTGATTTGAATCATTGCACGACAGTAAAAAATTAGCACGACTAAAATCAGTACAACCTTTTTGTATGGGATGCTGTATTTAAAACATTAACAGAACAACATTATCAGTAGAAACTTTTCTGTTTTGAACAACTTTGTTAATCGTTTTTGAATTTAAAAAAAAATTGAAAGTCTAGGCTGGAATTGCAATCTAGAACTTGGTTTGAGTCTAGAACTAATACATACATGTCTGCATTGGTTCAACTTTATATTCCGCTGTTATGCGGAACTGCTAACTCTCGAAGGTGGACTGGGTCATATTCCACAACTCAGTTGTTTTTTGGGCATCTGCAGGTCACTTATCAATGGAACCATCGGAACACGACTTCCCGAAGAAAGCGACCACTTACGTTGCGTTCAGTCACGACGGTAACGAGTTGCTGGTCAATTTAGGATCCGAACAGGTAATGGAATGGAAAATCATAAAAACTTTTCCCTTAATTCTGATCTGCCCGCTTAGAATGATTTTGACAATTGAAAAAATGATGAGCCGTCTGTTTCATAAGTTTTTATTTTATAAACCTGTCTATATTTTTTCCATTTCGAATAAAAATTCAAATAGTTTTTTTTTTAAATCTCTTTTTCAAAAATATTTCACTTGGTAGTAGATCTCCTTAGCAGGAGGTCGTCTAGGTAGGTACCACCGCAGTACCAGACATAAAGGAAAAAAGGCAGAGAAAGAGGATGAAGACGAGATTGGTTGAAAAAATTTTCAATCAAATTTCGATGTTTGTGTTTTGAAGTTTAATTCATTTGAATGACAAAAGTACATGCATAGAGTTGCTTGTACATTATATAGCAGGCTTATGATTATTTATATGAGGTGTTTTTAATTCTATAATAAAAAAAAGTAATGTTCAAGTTATGGCAACGAATATTCCTAATTCCAGATCTATCTATTCGACATAAACTCAGCCCGTCGGCCCGTGCTGGTGGAATCGTTCATAATACAACACAACCATGGGTGCCGCGTGGGTGAGAAACAGAGCCCTAAGAACGGCTGCGCCTCCCCTAACGGCTCGAACGGCACCGTTGAGACACCCATATTGCCGGATTCGGTCAGAAATTTAAAAGAATTGGTAAGTTTATGGTTATCACAATTTTAAATAACATGATTTCCTTGATATTTTTTCCTCTAAAACAAGTAAATGGAGTTATATCTGTTGTTATGCAAGTTAAATCAAATAGTTGAATTTGTAACATGATTAATTTGGAGAATGTTAGCTGCACATAAATGTCGAGCTTAACTGAGCTACAAGTAGCTGAGCTGCCGAAATGTTTGCTCTCCTTACGGCGAGGGCGTTGACAAAACAAAAAACAGATTTGTTATAACGTTCCTGATGTTTTTTGTATTCTTATACGTATTATTCATATAATGATATGTTAATTTAATGCAATCAAAAATGCTTTTGATTTTTTAAATTAAATTATGACAATAAAATTGAAAAATTAATATTCAGTCCTCTAGGAGTCGGCAACCTGTTAAAACGGAAGAGCCAAAAAGTATAATTAAAATATCACAGTTTTTAAAGAGCCACTCAAAATTTTTGTTTTAATATTAATTATATTATTTGCTGATATATACCTACTTGATTTTTTATTTAGCATAAACAACTATAAATACTTAATTGTTTAAATTTTTGCGTATGGAACTGGAGAGCCGCAACTTTACATGGAAAGAGCCGCATGCGGCTCGCGAGCCGTAGGTTTCCGACCCCTGTTCTAGGATGTTTTGCGAAAATTGTGTTTTACGAAAGTGACATTATGCTGTGACAAAAAAAAAATTACGATAACATTTTGCGAAAGTGACGTTATGCTTCATAACCGTGGTGTGAGGCTGCAACTGATTCAGTGTGTGTCGTTGGCAGGCAAACGAGCTAGTGAATAAAGGCAACTACTCCAATGCGGTGGAGTTGTACAACGAGGCGATCGGCCAGTGCCCCGACTGTGCTATACTGTACTCCAACCGGGCCGCCGCGCTCATGAGGAGAGGATGGTAACATCATTCACATACTCGAACATTAATTTAATTCGTTGAAAGTAACTCAACCCATATTAATACATAAAACAAAAATAGTAATAATATTGAATAATAATAAAACTTAACTATTAATGATAAAATCATTCGTCGACTTATTTGATCGTTAATACAATAATGTGTTCAATTGTTTATCAATGTACTAAAATATTTATTCATCGGCATACTCAATCATCTATTCATCGGCATACTCAATCATATATTCATCGGCATACTCAATCATCTATTCATCGGCATACTCAATCATATATTCATCGGCATACTCAATCATATATTCATCGGCATACTCAATCATCTATTCATCGGCATACTCAATCATCTATTCATCGGCATACTCAATCATATATTCATCGGCATACTCAATCATCTAATCGGCATACTCAATCATCTATTCATCGGCATACTCAATCATCTATTCATCGGCATACTCAATCATCTATTCATCGGCATACTCAATCATCTATTTATCGGCATACTCAATCATCTATTCATCGGCATACTCAATCATCTATTCATCGGCATACTCAATCATCTATTTACTCAATAATTGAATAGTCTACGTATTCAATAATCTGTTCATCGACATTCCCGAGATTTTATCAACTGATATATTCATTAATCTATTTATAGACATATTCAATTATTTTTGTTTTACATATTACCTGTTTGTATATTCAAACATGTATTCATCGATATCTCAATCATTTGCTTATTCAATAACAAAAGAAGATACACTAATTTATTTGTAAGATACAATAGTGTAATGTGACACTAACCGCGCCTCGCGGTAATGCCGTGAGGCACAGTTAGTGCACACAACCTATAACAAGTAAAAGTCGTAACTTATTTGTATTCCGATTTTCATCCAAAAGCATTACGCCATTAAAAGGTGAACGCCATAGAAACGTGTCTGTCTGTGGCATCGTAGCTCCCGAACGGATGAACCGATTTTAATTTTGTTTGAAAGGTGAATTAGTCGGGAGTGTTCTTAGCTATGTTTGATGAAATTCGGCCCAAGATGGCCGCCGCCACAAAATGGCGGATTACATATTTTTTCACAACTCCCTCAATATGGGTATCAAATGAAAGAGCTTGACTAGTAGAATACTATACACTTGTCGTGGATTTTTAAAGTCTTTAATTTATGTTATTTATTCTCAGGTCTGGCGACACATACGCTGCAATAAAAGACTGTTACCGAGCGATCAAGCTCGACTCTGCTCACGTTAAATCTCACTTTAGACTGGCCAAGGGGCTGATGGATCTCTCGCGGGCCCGAGAGGCGCACGAATGTCTACTCTATTTCAAGGTAAATAATTTCTATTTTCAAACACAAATACAAATGTTTTATTGATAACACCAAAGTTACAAGTCAATTCCGTAATATAATTTTCAATATACCATTAAAAGAATTTTTAAACACTGATTACATGTCAATGAATAAAAAACAAAATGACAATACATATATAAACATAGCAATATAAAAAAAATCAATGTAAAATATGTCAATATAACAATATGTCAGTAAAAGAAATATTGTCAATGTCAAATGACATGAGAAAAAAAAACATAATTATTTACCAGTAATTTAATAATGTTTAAATTTGAAATACAGATGGGCAACGACAAGGTAGGCGCAATTTTATTCAAATTGTATCTGATATGAATAATTATATTTGTTTTTTGTGTTGTTATATTCTATTCTATTCTATAAAATCGGTATATAAGCAACTTTAATAAGCTAAATAGAGTTGCAGGATGCCAAATTCACGCGCATCATATACATATATTCATTGTTCTCTTCATTACAACACCATTTGGTTTATTTATGTCGCTAAAGATCAATTTTAGCGATAAGGCTGCTTAGAGAGTAAGAGTTTTGCTTATTTCTGCTGAAAAGAAGATCAGCTGTCTTGTAAAAAACAATTCTTCGTAACATCAATGCTCTTTTTTTGTGGTTTCATAGAACAAGTTATGTACAACCAATAATATGTAATGTATATACGAATAAATATAACTTTGATAGGAAAAGTGTTGAGATGAGTTCGATGAAGGCTGACGATGATGTTGATTGTTTCAGGACAAGTTCCCGCGACACGCAAACAGTCACGCGGTGTTCCTCCTGCAGAAAGATATAAACCTGAAGCTTGACAACATGGAAACTCAACCTGACGAAGGTAACCCTGGACGAGATAAAAAAAATACTAGTTAATAGCTAATTAATTAATTGACTGTCAGTTCTCTACTCCCCAATAAGTTTTGTGCGTATTGACTTCAAACGGTGAAGGAAAATATTGCGGGGAAACAAAAAGTTCTTAATGAAAACTTATCCCACTAAAATTATAAATGTGAAAGTTTGGATGGATGGATGGATGTTTGTTACTCTTCCACGCAAAAACTACTTAACGGATTTTGATGAAATTTGGTATGGACGTAACTGAGACCCTGGATTAACACATGTGCTACTTTTTATACTAAATACAAATATTTTATTCATAACACCAATGTTACAAGTCAAATTTCGTATAAAGATTTCAAATATGTGTATCGTTAAAATTTTTTATAAAAACACTGATTACGTATGTCAATGAATAATAACAAAATGTCAATTATAGTACATAATAATTATATCGATATAAAAACATGTCAATATGATAATATCGTCAAATATAAAATATGTCAATACAAAAAATATTGTCAATATAGTAAAATTACATTAAAAATCGTATTACTAGTAATTTAATAATCTTTTAGTTTGAAATACTCGTCAGTGTCATAAAACAAGGTCTTTAGCAGCCAAGATCTTAACTTCTTTGTTCTGCCGCTAAGCAGTAGTGTGTAAACATTACTGTGTTCCGGTTTGAAGGGTACTGCAGCTAGTGAAATTACTGGGCTGTTGAGACTAACCATCGTAAGTCTCCAAGTAATGAGTGCCTAAGCAGTGATACCCTCGACTTTTGTTTTGTTCAAGTTCTGTGTATTGCTGCAATGGTCATGGACAGGCGTTATCTCTTACCATCAGGAGAGCGTCTCGTTCGTCTCATTACTTTTTTACATAAAAAAAAAACTTGGTTCTGAAGCACGCGCAGGAAGGTGCATCCCGGACGGAGGCGAATGTATACCGACCTCTCCGACTTGACGAGCCGCAAACATGTAGCGGGTAACACCGCGGGGCGCAGCTAGTATTATACAACTATTTGTTGTGGATGCTCGCAGTTGGCTGCAACAGCGGCAACGAAAGTGAGCTGAACACGCCCAGCACGAGCGTGCTGGAGAGCCAGCTCCGGAGCTCCGCGCTGGACTACTCGCGCCGGTTCCTGGGCCACTGCAACACCACCACGGACATCAAGGAAGCCAACTTCCTCGGCCCCGAGGCTAACTTCTTAGCTGCCGGGTGAGATACGCTTAGATATCTATACCTAGAGATTTACTACGATAACATGGCCCTCCCCTCCAAATTACTGTTTTAATGTGTGCAGTCACATCTTTATAGGAAGTTTGTATGTAGTTGTAATTATTTATGCGTCTCCAGTAGCACCAGATTTTTTTTTCTTTGGTTTTGTCGTCGCCTTTTGAGCATTTGCCAGTGTCACGTATTTATAAATTTTCAAGTTTCATAAGTTAAATAAGTGTACTTGTATCTAAAGTTATAGTCCAAGTCCAGTCTTAGTCAAGTCCAGTCATGCTTTAGTAAAGTAGTGGCGACTTTACTATAAAGCTTCGATGGAGTTTTGGAAGCAACACGAAATGTTTCACCACATTATATCATTTTCCCACACTCGCGCTTGTAATTCGGCACTTTATGAATAAAACACCACCATTTTTATGCATAAACAAAACACTAGTTTTGGAAAAAAATAAAACGGAGCGACACGACTCTTCCCGCGTTCCCGCCAAAACTCAGCAGCAGATTTGTTTGTCAACTTACTATAACTAGTTGACCGCGGAAGACAACGGACGTGTCATTTTCATTTTCAGTGCAGCGCCATACTAATAATAAAGAGCGATTAATGAACCCACTAGTCGACACACAAATCCATGGATTTGCCAGCTCGACTAGGCGTTTGACGGCAGCACCAGTAAGCGCACATGCGTGGTGGTGCGTTGTAAATACTTTCAAATGTTTTGAATTTTGGTCACGTTATCGTAGTTAATCTTTAACAAACTTTGACAAAATTAACTAGGTAACTTTAGTATAAAGGCGGCGGTGATCATTTACCATAAAAGAAACCTCCGACAGTATAATTCGTCATTTTGTGGTGGTAGACATCTTGGATTTGAAATTTGTCAAAGTGTATAGTATTCTACTAGTCGAGCCCTTTCATTTGATACCCATATTGAGGGAGTTGTGAAAAAACATGTAATCCGCCATTTTGGACCGATTCTTGATTCATAGCTAAGAACACTCCCGACTAATTTACCTTTCAAACTAAAAAAACAAAATCAAAATCGGTTCATCCGTTCGGGAGCTACGATGCCACACAGACACGTCAAACTTGTAACATAAGAACTCTGAGTTGCAATATAAAGTCCGGGGCATCGCTCGTTAGCTGTTCAAACCGGAACACAGGAATACGGATGATATGTGTGTTTGTTTCTGTTTTTGTGTGTTCGGTTGTGTTACAATTTTTTTTTTTGTTTCTATTAATACTAATGCATATTTTGTGTGGCAGTTCTGACGACGGGAGCCTGTTCATTTGGTGTCGCAAGTCTGGGAATATCGTTCGTTGCCTGCGCGGGGACGAGTCGATCGTGAACTGCGTGCAGCTGCACCCCTCCGCCTTCCTGCTCGCCACCAGCGGCATCGAGTCCGTCGTGCGGCTCTGGAGCCCTAGGCCCGAGGTAACTTGCCGCGAGCTGCTGTAACTTTGCCTTGAGCATAATAATATGGAAACTCTAATTGTTAATTAATTGTCTCTTTTTATGGTTGACAGGGTAGGTTGACCACAGCTCACCTGATGTTAAGTAAAGGTGTGGTCGAAGATGGTAAAGCACACCTAGCCTGGAATGGAACTGGCTCTCAAGTGAAGCTGCCGGAACACACCGTTAGGTGCTTGGCGGCAGATTTTCAACTTCAGGGTGGTAGCTAGCCAGCCGAGTACTAGAGAGTACGCTACCACCACGCTGTGGTTACCTCACGATGTTTTCCTTCACCGGCAGCTCAAGCTCATTGTTGGGGTCTCAGGCTCTTCGGCATGCGAACCTACCGCGCTAACCACTGAGCTATCATCGCTACAAAGACCCATGGAGATATCTATTGACTCTGTGCTACGTTTGTCCGCAGGAGGGGTGCGAGGAGGCGCGGCTGGTGCGCGACGTGGGCGCGGCGGCGCTCGCCAACCAGCAGCGCATGCGCAGCGACCCGTTCGAGGCCATGCTGCTCAACATCTCGTTCAGCGGCGCCGACCGGGAGCTGCACCCCCCCGCCTGCCGCCCCACGTAACTATATCCCTCGCAAGCTACCGTACCATTGTCTACCTGCTAGATCCACGTAGGTTTCCGTCTTCCACCCATAAATTGCGTCACATGTTATGGGGGGAGGTGTCGCTAAAATGATATCGGGTGGGGGTTAGTCACATCTACTAAATTTGAAATTGCTGTTTTGGTTTTTTTTTTATTATTTCTCCTGGGAGGACTTGGCGTCGCACTTGCTTGTGCATTTGCCAGTGTCAAGTGTTTTACATTTTCAAGTTTCATAAGTTAAATAAGTTGCCTTGTAGCTTTAACCATAACCAAAGTCCAGTCTTGGTCAAGTACATCTCCAATGGGACAAGAATGGGCTCCAAATTCGTGTGATGTAATTTAGGGATGGATAGCAGGAGGTCGTCCAGGTACTACTGCAGTATCAAATATTCTGCCGCCTAGCAGTTGTGTGCAACTGTACTGTGTTCCGGTTTAAAAGGTACTGTATCTAGCGAAATTACAGGGCTGTCTAATGTCTCACTTAATTTTGTTTTCACCAACAAAATTGATTCTTTTATTGTAAGGAATAACAAATAAGCGTTTGTATGTTATTTGATTAAAGTTTGGTTGACAGGCTAGGTGTTTGACCACAGCTCACCTGATGTTAAGTGAAGGCGTGGCCGAAGATGGTAAAGCACACCTAGCCTTTTTTTTTTAATGTAAAAAGTAAGGAGACGAACGAGACGCTCTCCTGATGGTAAGAGATAACGCCTGTCCATGACCATTGCAGCGATACACAGAACTTTGAGTAACAAAGCAAAGTCCGGGGTATCGCTGCTTTGGCGCTCATTACTTTGTGACTTTCGATGGTTAGTCTCAACAGCCCAGTAATTTCGCTAGCTGCAGTACCCTTCGAACCGGAACACAGTAATGTTTACACACTACTGCTTAGCGGCAGAATATCTGGTACTGCGATGGTACCTACCTAGACGAAGCCTACTACTAGTACTGCAGCTAGCGAAATTACTGGGCTGTTGAGACTAACCATCTAATCTCAAACTAATGAGTGCCAAAGCAGCGATGCCCTGGACGTTGTTTTGTTACTCGAAGTTCTGTGTATCGCTGCAATGGTCATGGACAAGCGTTATCTCTTACCATCAGGAGAGCGCCTCGATCGTCTAATTACTTTTACATTAAAAAAAAAAGCCTGGAATAGAACTTATATCTACGATTCTTTGTTTCAGGTAGCCGCAGCTATATATACAGATATATAATAAATATGGAAGTAATAAACACAATGGTATAACTATATCGTAACACCAAGCGTTAGTGCGGCCTCGCCGCAACATTACTCAAGTCATTTGTAAATAGCTATTATTAATATAATATTATTATTATTCGTACATAGTTTTTTTCATTAATTACCTTTAACTCGTCCTATAACCTTTTTTGAAAACATCGCGAGGAAACCATAGCATGGTGTTTTTTTTTTTTTTTAATGGTTGACAGGCCAGGTGTTTGACCACAGCTCACCTGATGTTAAGTGAAGGTGTGGTCGAAGATGGTAAAGCACAACTAGCCTGGAATGGAACTGGCTCTCAAGTGAGGCTGCCGGAACACACCGTTAGATGCTTGGCGGCAGATTTTCAACTTGAGGGTGGTAGCTAGCCAGCCGAGTACTAGAAAGTACCCTACCACCATGCTATGGTTTCCTCACGATGTTTTCCTTCACCGGCAGCTCAAGCTCATTGTTGGGGTTTGAACTCACGCCCTTCGGCATGCGAACCTACCGCGCTAACCACTGAGCTATCATTGCTTTCAACTCGGCTGGCTAGCTACCACACGAGAGTTGAAAATCTGCCGCCAAGCATCTAACGGTGTTTTTTTTTTTTAGTAATGAGACGAACGAGACGCTCTCCTGACGGTAAGAGATAACGCCTGTCCATGACCATTGCAGCGATACACAGAACTTTGAGTAACGAAACAAAGACCAGGGCATCACTGCTTTGGCGCTCATTACTTTGACACTATCGATGGTTAGTCTTAACAGCCCAGTAATTTCGCTAGCTAGTTCGTGTGTTCCGGCAGCCTCACTTGAGAGCCAGTTCCATTCCAGGCTAGGTGTGCTTTACCATTTTCGACCACGCCTTCACTTAACATCAGGTGAGCTGTGGTCAAAACACCTTGCCTGTTAAACATTAAAAAAAAAACAAAATTTTTGTTTTACTCACGTTTGATTTTATCGGAAACTCCGGCTATAGTTCCGGCTACATCCGGTGGCCTTTATCATGGAGTGACAAAGCTGAGTAGGTACAACTGAGACTGAATTTCCGATAAAATCAAACGTAAGTAATTTCGCATAAGTAAAACAAAAATGTGTCAAAACTACGTCAGTTTCCAAAGTAAAAATCTTTTTTTTTTTTAATTTTGCTTGTGTTTGTCCTCCATTTACTTGATGTTTAAAAAGATTTCTACAGTGACCACAGGTCTCTAAAACTAAAGGATGACGCACGCCAGCCTAGAAACCAATATAAGCGAAAAGATAGTATTTGGCGGGAACGCAGGAAGAGTCGTGTCGCTCCGTTGTGTTTTTTTCCAAAACTTATGTTTTGTCGAGTGTTTATGCATAAAAATGGTGGTGTTTTATTCATAAAGTGCCGAATTACAAGCGCGAGTGTGGGAAAATGATGTAATGTGGTGAAACATGACTTTATGTGTTGCTTCCAAAACTCCATCGAAGCTTTATAGTAAAGTCGCCACTACTTTACTAAAGCATGACGACTTGACTGACACGGACTGGACTTGACTGACCATAACTATAGTTCAGAGACAGCAGAAATAACACTTAAGACAAGGCAGTATGGCTTTACAGCTTTAGTCAGCCCGATGGGCAAATTAATTAAAAAAAAAATAAGCAAAGTCGCTAAAATCACATCACATGATTAAAGGACGCCTATTTGTAAAATCAATAAATATATGTGACTGCGAGTTAAAACTAGAAATTATGATGTTATAAATTAATTTAAATAGTTTGTCGCCTTCTCTCGTTTTATTTACCAGTGAAATTTTATTAGTTAACATTAAAACCATCAGGTCGGTTCGCATGTCGAAGGGTGTGGGTTCAAATTTCAACAAAGAGCTTGAGATGCCGGCGAAGGAAAATATCGTGATGAAATCAAATCATGGTGGTGGGGTTATTTTAGAGTACTCAGCTGACTGGCTACCTCACCATCAATATGAAAATCTGCCGCCAACTACCTAACGGTGTGTTCCGGCAGCCTCATTTGAGAAACAGTTCTATTTCAAATTAGGTGTGCTTTACGATCTTCGACCACACCGTCACTTAACATCAGAAGAGCTGTAGTCAAACATATAAAAAATTCTTCGTATTCTTTCAAGATAATTTTACGTAATCCAGAAGAAGACATAAATAATACAAAATATGTGAATAAAACAATTTTTATTTATTTTGAAACGAATGTATATTTCTGTGGAATAATTAAATTAACCCTACCTGAACTATATTTACTTACAGAGATAGCAGATTAATACAAAGTAAATAAATGTGTTCACGTAAAGAATATTTTATTAATTATTATTAACGTTGTTTTTATTGAAACGATAAAATTAAACACGGATACACACACATAATTATATTATTACACACACATACCATATTTCATGTTAAATATATGTGGGGTACATATATTTAACATGAAATATGGTTGGAAATACTAGATTTTATTTGATTACTTCCTTCGAGAGAAATTCAAATTGCTGTAGTGGGTTCATATTATATTAATTTTAAAAAAATCGCCAAGTTTGCATTACTAAAATGTATGAAAAAAAATGTATCTAACTAAAGTTGACAAAGGTCACGGACCCCGCTGTCTGTGGAGCGTATACATTTAAACAAAAAAATGTATGAAAAATTTGTCGGCGTCTAGCCGGCATGAACAAAAACTGAAAGTGTAATTTTTCATATTTGGTTTGGCTTGGTTTGGTTTTACGGAAACAGCCAACAAAAATAGTAGGTATAAAAGTCTATATTATCTGTAGTTTTATAATTTTTATTCTATTAAGTTTGGCAAAACAAAACATAACTATACTTAGGTATATATTAGGTACATAATACTATATTTACATGTAGATAATTATCTACTAGTATCTACAAACTTATTATTAACACACTTAAATATTGTGAAAAAGTTGCTAAACAAAAAATGTAGCTATAGAAAAAAACTTGTCAAAAAGCTCACGAGGCAGGAAATTTCGGCAAAATGATGGCGGCATTGCTGCTGATTGGCAATGTTGACATTTTGGTCAAAGTACGAGATGTGCCAGCATTCTGAGTTACCATCGATGCCCGTTTTGCCCTTAGCTTCAGTTAGTAATGTAGGTATTATACGAGGCCTGATATACGGTTGGCTAAAACTGTTGCGGCTTGTGGTGGCAGGTGCGGTAACAGTGTGGTTCCACATAAACGCGGCCCGCGGTAACCGTTAAATCCACAGCCACCATCCTAGCCGCTACCGCCGCACCTTTGGAAAACTCCGAAACTACACACAATAGACGTAAACTATACGTAAATTTCATACTCTATTTAAATCCAATTAGTCCATTATAATTACTAAACTTACTAATTCTTATTTAATTGTTTACTTAAATAATACCTAAGTATAGGTACATATAATTTTATAGATCATGCATATTTAATGTATGGCTCAAAATTACAATAGGTTGGTATATTGTTTTAATGAACAAAAATGTTGATGGAAAATAGCTCAACACAACAGTAAGATTAATGTATCCGCATAAGTAGGTAGGATTTCCATCAGCTCTGCTCTTGGAGAACATCGCGGCTAGGAAAGGGAACTCGACCCTCATTGGCGAATGGACAGCGCCAACGGTGGTGGAGTTACCAGGCCCAGATACGACAGCCTTCAGTCTTGAACTAGCGTGGTGTCTTCAGCTGTTACTGGTTTCTCGCTGTCTTGTCTCCTTGCTGTCCTTATTGCTTCAAATTCATGATGATGAGTAATCGGCAACTGTCGTTACTCGGTCTAAAAACTAAAGATTGACTGTTCAAATTGTACTGGTCTTTATTAATGTCCACTTGAAGGTTGAATCACGATTATTCACGATTTAGGGCGTATACACGAAGGAAGCAGGCTACCAACGCTTATCGGTAATGGTCTGCTCAGGTAACCGCTGCATGAAGCAAGTGGGTATAAGCAGCCTGCTTCCTACCTGTATAAGCCCTTAGTTTTCTTTTTACTGCTTGTAGTCTTGGGACAATAGGCAGCGGTGCCGGAGTTGACCATTTCGGACACGACAGTCTTGATTCTTAAACTTAAACTTGCTGAGGAGCTCCAGTGGTTATCTTGTCTTGTTACTCGCTGTCGTCTTGAAACGAAGCCCAGGAGAGTGGAACCTGAAATAAATAAAAAAAATACCATTACTTTTATGTACATGTATTTTAAAAAAGATACGCTGTTTATGCGAATTGATTTCGTACATTTTTTCAGGACGAAAAGTTTCCTGTCGTTTTTCATAACATCATCGTAAAACCACTTTATTGATCTTGAATCTTCGTTATTAAGTCTACTTTGTATTAAAAACATTTTTTTAATTGTTGATAGAAAATTTCGTGTAAAGCTGATGTTTTAACAAAAGGATCATTAAGCACTGGGTATCAACTAGCTCGCTTGAAATTGGAAGGCCAATGGCCAGCACTCATTCCAGACTAGGTGAATCCACACCATCGCTTTACATCGGCTGAGATTGATTGTTAGATAAATCGCGATCATGCAGTTGATAGATCCAGCCACCAGTTTATGCTTCTTTCTCTAATCTTCTTTAGGTAGTAACGGCAAAAGATCAGTCCAATGTATGACGACATTTGGAAGTTTTGGACGAGATACGCGTTGAACAGAGAAGATTGGTAAGACAGATTGCGTTTTGTAACGATATGTAAAGTATTTTTCATATTATGTATATAGTGTCAAATAAGTTTAAAAAAATATCTAAGTACCTAATCCTTTTTGTTCCAGAATCATACAAAATACCTACAACGTATAACAAATGTGAACTTTGAGTAATCTAGACTTCATTAAGTTCTGTAAATTGTTTAAATTACGCGATACGGTTTGTATTTTTAAAATAATTATATCTTAGTGCACTGTGAACAATTTTGTCGTGAATTTAAAAAACTAAGTTAATAAATTTAATATACTTACATTTGTTTGTTTGTTTGTTAGACTCATTTCGTTTTAGATCTCAAGTTATTGTGTATTATACCTACGTTTAAATATTTTTTATAAAATCGGCTTCTTATTGGATCCTATTCAATATCATTTCAATGAGAATTCAGTTATCAACCATAAAATTGTATTAAGCTGTACAATACAAGCAATCTTCAATTTATAGGCAAAATATTCTAACAGGATTAGAACTGTAGTATTATTTCATTTTAATATGTTAGATTGAAGCTGCGATAATTTGCATCATTTTCCTGGGTTCGTAACTCGATGGGCTTCTAACGGGATCCTAATAATAAGACTACACCATCCGTTTGTCTCACATTAAAAGTCGCCAATGCATTTTAAAAAGATATTATTATAAATTAAATACGTACCAACTGCCAATAGAGTGACATCTCCGTAACACTCAATATACCAACTATTCATAAAAACAAATACAAAGCGCCATTTATCACCAATTACAGACATAGACCCCTATACCACTTCCTTGTAACACTGAGAGTAGCCCTTCCATTTTCAAAACATTCCAACCGTTAACCATCCAATACAAGTTTTCAAAACCACACAAAGGCTTTTGAAACAATTCTTTAAAAAAAAACTTTTAAAACACGTATTCTTTCTACCCTTCCGAGCCGACTGCAAACGCCGAACGACTGTTTAAAAATGAAAAAAGGATAAAAAAGCTGCGTTTGAGTCGGTCGCCATTTTGAAAAGTATAGACATTTCTAATTTGAAACTTTTGCCTTAATGTTAAGGTATATTTTAGTTTGGTTTATGCGGTAGACTGTAGGGATAGGGTTGTAAGCTGCTAATTTAATAAGGTGTCATCAATAAGTTTGTGCGGGCATTATTGAAACCATTCAATTGCCTTCCGTTTTGTCGTATAATTGGGTCAGTATTTTGCTGACAAAGTTTTTAAATTGTAATCGCGCTTTGAATTATGCGAAACGTTTTTAGATAGATCTCTTATTTTATTTTAATGTAGTCATTGGATGGGCATGCGTGGTTTGATAAATTCTTTCTATTATTTTAGATTGTAGGTAATTTTGAATTTGAAACAGTTACAAATTACGGACTCTATCTTAGACTAAAAAGAGCCTAAAGGTACTAAAAAGGGCCTTAACAAATAACCTGGTTACTAAAAGTTATAGTGACGATAGCTCAGTGGTTAGCGCGGTCGGTTCACACGCCAAAGAGCGTGAGTTCAATCCTAGGGGATTGAACTCACGCTCTAGGCAATATTGTAGGCAATGAGCTTGACCAACCGGTAAAGGAGAACATCGTGAAGAAACCATGGCATGGTGGTAGGATACTTTCTAGTGGCTAGTTAACAAGTTGAAAATCGCCGCCAAGCACACAACGGTGTGTTCCAGTAGCGTCACTTGAGGCTCAGTTCCATTCAGATAAGCTATGGTTAAACACCTAGCCTGTCATAAATCAAAAAGCTGCGGATTACTAATTCATAGTAAAGTTATAGATGAATATCAAATACATATTTCATTTCAAGATAAGGAAGCCTTTTTACCAAACTATATAATGGTAAGGAATCAACGCATTTCAAAGAAGTTTCTTCACTGAGATATAAAACATATCTACTTTATGTCAATCAGAACTTCGTACGTAGGATAATTCCTTGCTCAATATTCATTAACATCAATTGATGCCAATTAGGTAAAATAAATCATATTAGAGAGCGACTTCCTGCTTATTTCTAGATATGCATTACATCTCTATTAGATTCATCATCATCATCAGTCTGTCCACTGCTGGACATAGGCCTCTCCCAAGACACGTCACTCAGCCCGATCTTCGGCTTTTCTATCAGATTAAAATCGGACAAATCGACAATTTGAAACAACTCTGAGTGAATGTTTTTTTCATGAGAACCGTCATTGAGACGTTGGAGTGTTAAATAACATTTGATAGCATAATGCGCCGGCGACGCGAATCGATTCACACAGCGCATCAACTTTAGATGCGTGGGCGCACATACTTCTCCTACAAGACGTTGCTACGCCAATTTCAAGTTTATCTGTATAGCAGCAAGGTATAAAAACAGATATTAGAGAGCTTTATCTTTCTAAAGGGGGTTGCCGAGTGGGTCTGGAATTTGTTTCAATGGGATTACGGTTTAAATTGGAATATAATAGTTTGTAGTTGAAATTCTTTTTTTCCTAGAGCTTTTGTTCTGCCTACGTAGGCATGACTTTACACTTCAACTGCTCCGTGTCCAATGGTGAAGTTAAAGATTATGAACTAAAAAGAAAAAATGGCTACTGAATTATTTAAAAAAATAAAAATATCAAATAAAATAAATTGTACTAGAGTTCAAAATATGCTGCTTTTTTATGGTTGGCAGGCTAGGTGTTTGACCACAGTTCACCTGATGTTAAGTGAAGGTGTGGTCGAAGGCACACCTAGCCTGGAATGGAACTGGCTCTCAGACGAGGCTTCCGGAACACACCGTTGGATGCTTGGCGACAGATTTTCAATTTTAGGGTGGTAGCTAGCCAGCCGAGTACTAGAAAGTACCCTATCACCATGCTATGGTTTTCTTCACCGGCAGCTCAAGCTCATTGTTGGGGTTTGAACCCACGCCCTTCGACATGCGAACCGACCGTGCTAAGCTATTATTGCTACAAAAGTCGCGAAATACCGTGAGTAGATTCATCATCGCAATACAACTTCACAAAGGTATTTGAAGAAACTTTATCGCAAAATTGCGTGTACTTGCTAGTCTACATCACCATTTAAATTTCTGTACAATTGCAATAATATAATCATTAAAAAAACTCTTTTATTTTGATGAAATTTTGAACTATATCGCGCCGTTTCTTCAGGTAGTACCTACCTAGAGCAGAAGCAAGAACGTAAGTTAAGAATATCTTTCAGCCAGATTTGTTACTCGAATATCAAGTCTATCGGTTACTCCTCTATCGCCACAGTATACATAACATTTTAAATAGTTACTGGTTATCACGGAATAAGTAACAGTTGCCTACCGCCATAGAATACGTAGAGATAACTTGATCTGTCTGTTCGTCACGCTGTTTACACTGGTTATCTATTTTAGTGTTGGTATAGGTCGGAGTTGTCGGTTGAATGGAGCTCGCTACAGACGACAACTAGCACGTTATACTGTTATAGAAACGCGTAATGGAAGGGAAAAAGTCATAAGAGTATTTTAAAGTCGATTTAACTATAAAATTGATTAAAAGGTGGACCCTACTATCGTTTTTTCAATGTGTAAGTAATGATAGGCGATACGTTCTCCTGGTAGTAAGAGATAACACAAGTCCATGACTATTGCGATACACAGAAAAGTTTAGGGCGTCGTTGCTCTGGCGCTCTTTACTTTGATACTTTCCATGGTTAGTCTCAACAGGCCTATGAATTCGCTAGCTACAACCTTCAAACCGAAACAGTAATATTTACACATTACTGCTTGGGGGCATAATATCTGGTAATGCGGTGGTAGGTACCTAGAGGGTATTCTGCTAAGTAGATCTACCACCAAGTAATCTGTATAGAGTTTTACACCTTTAGTTTTTTAAGCTATAAAATAACACACAACTTTCTAGTACGTAATCGATTTAATATTAAACAGAATTGCTGCTGAGCTCATCACGGTATTCTGATTTTTTTCCAAACGAATGATACGAATAAGTCTTGATGGTAAAAGTCTTAATAATGGTTCCGCCTGCCGATGATTTGCAATGGTATTCAGAACATTGACATCAAAGTACGTGGTCAGTACATTAGCTTAAAATATTAAGGTACATAGTAACAAAATTGGCAGCAGTATCTGTTACCGATACTGCGGTGGTGGCATAGTCAACATCCTAGAAAGGTGATGGCTAAGCAGCTTTTATCAGGTAAGACATGTGGGCATACGTCTCAATATAGTATCCAGGCCAAGAATAAATTTAAAAAAACGGTTTAATACTCAGGTTTTTATATTCTGACAGACCTCCACAGAGTGCTGGAGATATCTTTAGTCGAGTATAACAGTGTTGTTATTCTGTTGTTTTGTATAAATACTTTTGAGTTGGATGATGGTAACTAAGTAGGAATTATTACACTCTTTATGGTTTATTATAATTGCCAGTCAATTGTTTTCTACTTTTCAAATAGAGAACATTCAGTATGTCATTCAGTTTTTTTTAAGAGCACTCGGCAGACATTTTAGTGGGTAGAGAAAAGCTTCCAAATAATTATGAAGTACCATTTTGTTTCTGCGACTTACAAAAATGATATCATAAATTTATTTATAGTCATAATCAGTCTTTCTTTTCGTGCCTTCGGCAAGACAAAGATTGCGCGATTGTCAAAAAAAATGTAAGAAGTAAAACCAATGTGCTTTAAAAGTATCCTTATCCTTTTATCTGGAGAAACAGTCGCTTATTAAGTTCAGTCCCATTTCGCCAGTGGCTTTGTCAAAAATAAAATCAAAGCTTAGTTAAAAATCACAAAATGTTTGTAGTGAAAAATTACAAAACATGCAATCGTGTCCATGTTTTACCGAAGGTACGATTTGTGCTACATCTAGTTAGTTTCCACTAATTTGATAATAGCGACAGGATTTTAGATTGTACAATTCTTGCAAGACTGCGCTGCCAGTTTGGCACTAAAAGAAAAAAAGAAAGACTTTTTTACATCGCCGCGGACTAGGCATGCGTTTGGCCACGATCTCGCCTGGTGGAAAGTGATGATGTGGCCAAGGATGGAGCACGCTTGCCTAGAATAAACCTATTGACGTTCTTCTTGTCGAACTGAAGTCTGAACAAGTGAACACACTAGGATATAAGCGTTTTCTAGTTACTTGTCATTCAATTAAAACTTTGCCCTTGTCCTTATTAACCGACCTCAGAAAGGTCACTTCAGGGCTTATTACAGACGTTACGATGACACAAAAAGTCCTCACCATGGCCTTGAGAGAAGTCAACGATCGGAACCCTTGCATCCGCCGACTGCAGTGCGTCCCTCTCGCTCGCACTCGTTGCTAATGTACGTTTGTTTCACTCGCTCGGCCAGCCAATGGGAGGGAAGCGCGGGCGCAACGACGCGCGTCGCGTTAGGGGTGTCAGCTTTTCTAAAGTCTCACGTGATCTTTTACTTTTTTTTTTATCGCTTTTAATTGAGTAGCGTTCATATGTTCATTCGCGTCTGTACTGAAGATAAGTTAGTATAGGTCAAGTCACACTAATGCTAGTTGCGCACGTAGGTTTTCGTTTGTCGTTAACCGTTGCTTGCTGTTAGCTTGTGCAATTATTATTTTTACTTCGTCGATATAAGTTTCTTTGTCATGGTTGACAGGCTAGGTTTTTAACTACAACACACCTGAGCCACGATCACGAAAATTTATCGAGTTCATATCGTAAAGATATCGAGTCCTGAATAGCATACAAAGCTGAACAAATCTCATACAATTTTTAGTCGATGTCGATACTAATACTTTTTTTGCAAATCGTTCGTGATCGAGACTCTGATATTAAGTAACGGTGTCGTCGCGGATAGTTAACGCACCTAAGGGTCTAGACAAAGTAACATTCGATTTATGTATTCGATTTACGATAACGCTAATAGAAAAGTCCAAACATGTACGACAGCTTAAATAATTATGTTAATTCAGTATATTTTTTAAATTTTCTGTTAGCTTTATCAAAAATCGAATGCTACTTTGTCTAGGCTTTTGAGTGCCGAAAAACACCGTTTAACGCTTAGCTAGGTGTGCTTTACCATCTTCAACTACACCGTCACTCAACATCAGGTGAGCTGTTGTCAAACACCTAGCCTGTCAGCCATAAAAAAAAAATGGTTCGTAGCTAGTCAGCCGAGTACCTACTAGAAATTACCCTACCACCATATACATTTTTCTTGCTGAAAATACACTTTCACATTTATAATATTAATATAGTAAGATATAGAGAGATCATTACTCCATCTAGTAGCCCCGATCTTAGATGCAAAAATGTGTAACATAATTTTCTTCAAGCTGTGATGGCTTGACGGATTTGTATGTAATTTGGAATAACACATACTACTTCTATTTCGAAAAGCGTGAGTGGAACCGTCACATAGCAAGTAATCATAAATCAAACCTGAGTAGAATACATTCGTGAAGACTGAGTAAAGTTTTTTTTTATTGTTAACAAGCTAGGTGTTTGACCACAACTCACCTGATGTCAAGTGAAGGTGTGGTCGAAAATGGTAAAGCACACCTAGCCTGGAATGGAGCTGGCTTTTAAGTGAGGCTGCCGGAACACACCGTTAGGTGCTTGGCGGCAGGTTTTCAACTTGAGGGTGGCAGCTAGCCAGCCGAGTACTAGAACGTACCCTACCACCATGCTATGGTTTCCTCACGATGTTTTCCTTCACCGGCAGCTCAAGCTCATTGTTGGGGTATGAACCCACGCCCTTCGGCATGCGAGCCTACCGCGCTAACCACTGAGCTATCATCGCTACAAAGTCTAGACATGGCTAAAAATAAACTATCCAACACAAAAAAGTTCCACTCTAGACTAGGTTTATTTTACCTTTTTCGACCACACCGTCACTTAACATCAGGTGAGCAGTGGTCAAACATCAAAATATATAAATATCGTAGGACTATACACACAGCGCCATCTGGCGCCAAACTAAGCAGAGCTTGTGTGATGGAAGTCAGATAACTGATAGAATTCATAAATACTTTTTTTTTGTAAATACATACTTATAATACATACAGAACACCCAGACACAAAACAAACATTTGTTTATTCACAGTGGGAATCGAACCCACGCCCTACAGCTCTCAAGGCAGATATACTACCAATGAGTCAACGGGGCTGTCGCAAGTCGCAAAAAAAATCTAAATTTTGAATAGTAGTTACTTTAATAAAACCAGCGATAACGCCATTGGACCCACGACGTTCAACTAGTCATAACATAACCTTACATAATGCGAGATAGCTCCAGGGCTGTGAGAAAAATATACATTGTAACAACCCTGGTCTACTATCGGTAAAAAGTCGTGTATCGAATATTTAATGATTTATTTTATACAGAACAGTGTAACCGAGGTTTGTTCTCGTGCATCTCTCGCCCCGACCTTTTGTTTTTCTTTCTCTTTGTATAGCTGGTATAGGTTATTTGCTTTTTGACAAGTGCAGAGGAATTCTATGGAACAAATATCGCTGGCATGTCTGTCGGCATCTGTAATGGTGGTCGAGGGTCGCTACTCGTTTTCAAACACGTTTGTGTTGTTAGAATTTGAATCAAAATATCATACGTAGAACATAATTTTTGTAACTAAAGCTTTTTATCCATTCTTCTATAGTCAATCAGAGGGCCTAGATAAAATTACATTTGATATTCGATAACGCTAATAGAAAAATCCAAAAATATGTGATAGTGTGAATAGAAAAAGTATAATAGAGTAAACAGGTTCCTTCGAGGTAAGCGTGATCCATCTTAGACCGCATCGTTGCTTCACATCAGCCAGGATGTGGTCAAGCGCGAACCTATTCAATAACAATTTGCCAGTTTCTCGGGAACCATTTTGATGCTCTTTTGTAAAATTCTGGAAGAATTATGAAAAAAAAACAATTTTCTTTTATTTTTTTCAAATTAGCGACTTGCCTGTCTTCGTATGAATGTATTTAATACTTTATTTTGATGACCTGATGATGACCATCCCAATTGAATAATTGGGATGGTCATCATCCATTCAATGTTATACATTTAGTTTATTTCCGCTTTACAGTCGTATCAGTTACAACTTACAACAGTGAAGGATTTAAATTTAACAAACTTGACGTAGGGAGAGGGGTCGGGAGATTACATAGTCCAGTGTGTTTCTATAGCGATCCAGCGAGGAAATGCCGCCAGTTTGATGGGTACGTTTGGCGGCTGGCTCGACCGGTGGACCTAGGTTTAATAAGTTTTTATTGACGTGTATGACTTTTATTTTTTTTGAATATTATGAATTTTTATATTAATTATTTGAATATAACTTATGTTTGAATTTTATATTTTTTTGCTATAGTAAACTGATTAATATCATTAGATAGATATTTCGGGCGAGAAAGAAACTTCGCGGGATATTAAAGAGTTTCCGATAAACGACTATAAGATAACAACATTTTAATAAATTAAAAACTTATCCGAAACAATTTGACATACACACATTTGACATGAATATATAGCTTGCATATTTAAAATGAACTTCCGCAAAGTTACGCGTGAATTAATCAATTACCATCCTAATTACTTTTCTGCATATAGGTACTATGTATATACTCGTATGTGGCAATTGATTTTTATTTATGTAGTAGAGTCTTCACCTGAAATTAATTTTCACACATAGAGCGTAGTAGTAGCCATGAATTATGTATCACAGTTGGCAAGAATCTAGATTTCCTTAGTCTAAACCTGGATTACTCTTGCGCTTAGACTTTCAATGAGCTGTTTACCACTCGCAGGTAAATGTCCCGTACCGAAGAGTTCAACGCGCTGCCTTTATTTTTAAGACTAGTTATTACTTATAAAATATTCTACTGGTAGACCTATCCTCGAAAGGTTCTCATCTCGTGTTTGGTTGACACCACACGTGACCAAAACGCTGGCATCTATTTTGCCCAACGTTTGAGTATTGCCATACAACGCGGCAATGAAGCCAGCGTTTTGGGAACTATTCCCATTGATAGCGGCCATTTAGATAAGTTTTTTTTTTTAATTGGGTTTTCTGTAGTTTGTATGTTATCTATAATTTGTACATAGTTTATTCTCGAAGGGAAATTTATTATTTTTAGTTTATCTGCCAATAGAATAACCAGTTTTCAGTTTGTTTTAGTCTGTGAAGGAAAACATCGTCAGGAAACCATAGCGTTTGTACTCGGCTGGCTAGCTACCAATCTCCAGTTGAAAACCTACTGGTATTCTGGCAGCCTCGCTTTACAACCAGTTTCATTCCAGTCTAGCTGTGAGTTACCATCTTTGATCACACCGCCACATAACATCAGGTGAGCTGTGGTCAAACACCTACCTAACTTGTCAATAATAAAAAAAGGATTTTTTATAAACCACCCCTTTTTTTTTTTTCTCCCAGGGAAAATCCTTTGTGGATACCACCCGGCCACGGGGGTGGCAGGTGGTTATGTGGGACTCTCCGTCAAGAATGACGGCATACCCACTAAAAACCCTGGGGTGTTCCGTCTCCGCGCCTTGAACCGGGGTAGCGGGTACGCTTGCGCATTCGTCCGCTACCTTATAAACCACCCCTAGAAGCACAATCTGCATGCTTTTCTATACTTTACGTACTAACGTAAATTGTTAGCGTACATTACTTTTTTTGACGGTGTTGTTGAAGATGAATGCTTTGGGATTGAAACATAGATACAAGTAGAATGATTGTGTCGGGGTTTTCATACAAGCGGACGTTATAATTAACAGCTTATTAGCATAGGCCCCACACCCGGCACTGGCCGTGGGAAGTGACGCTCCAACATTACAGATTGTTAGTTTTATGGAAGTGCATGACTAATTTGTAGGTACGCAGCCCAGTACCCTAGCAATTTGTATCTCTCTATCAAATACGACAACCGTTCGTTCCCTTATTTCGAGTTTTAGTACTTAGACATTTTGAATCTTTATAAAAAACGATTGCCGTTCCTTTAATAAATATATAAATAGCTTTTCACGAACTGAGGGGACTGGACGGAGCTTTGTGACCGAGTTTTAAATACAAAGAATAAAATATAATATACGCACTAGCGGTTCTCGGTTTTGCGACAGATACAGCCAGGGTATTGTTAAAAACAAGAATAATAAATATTGTAGGAAAAAACACAACACATAATTTAAGATTTTTCTTACTTTTGAAACGTAGCCATATTGACGATATACAAAAAAAAATATTATGATTAAAAATTAAAATGTTTTTCGAAAAAAAATATTGCCATTGTCATTTGGGATTCTAACGATAATCCATACATCCAAATCTGTTCAGGCATTTATTTATGGTAGAATAAATAAATTCACATACATAGATACATAAACCATGATAACATTACATTACAAAAAAAAAAATTAAGTATTCTGTCAGCTGTCTGGTTCCTATAGTACAAGCTTTGCTTAGTTTGGGGCTAGATGGCGCTATATTAAATGTTCTCGCAATATTTATTTATAACACTTTGTTTTGGGCAGTCGTGTAAAAAAAAGTAATACCAACTAAATATAGCGAAATTACTGGGCTGTTGAGACTAACTATCGAAAGTATCAAAGTAATGAGCGCGAAAGCAGCGATGCCCCGGACTTTGTTTTGTTACTCAAAGTTGTATACTACGCCTTAATTTAAGAAACTGAATAAATAGGTAAACAATTTTTTTCAATGCCAAATAGGTTCGCGTTTGACTACGCTCTGCCTGATGTTAAGCAGTAGTGTGGTCTTAAATGGATCACGCTTACCTAGGAGAAATCTTTTTACTCTAGATTTGAAGACGCCCATATTGTACCTAACAGGGAACACAGACTCCGTCCGAGTTCCACAACCTCGCTGTGCGAATAAAAAATGTTGGATCAAAACGCTTTGTACCAATTAAGTATGTACCTATACATCTTTTTACTATAAAGTTTAAAAATATCTTACAAGAAAAAACTTTCAGTAAATCAAACCGAAACACAATCAATTTTACCCCAGATCACCATCTCAAATCTTCGTGAATGTATGGAGAATATGGAAGCTTGTCCCGCTTTTTGAAGTGATGTACCCGTATAATAAAAATAGTATAAGATAATACTAACTAAAAAATAAGTATCTAGCCCCTAATCTATTAAAACCAACAGACCCCCGAGTATGCATTTTATAGCTATAATAATTGCTAATTACGCGGTCGTTTCTTATGAATTTTAATCTATTTTAAGAAGAGTATTGAACTTATTAAAACTAAAATAATCGATAGGTTTTTAATCCAACACTACGTATAAAATACCGGTTGACAGCGAGCCGAAATCGTCTGTACAAACGGACAGATGATGAAACTAAATGTTCTATGAGAAGCTATTTCAAATGTTGAGAAAGTGCGATAGTGGCTCTGTTAATCGACTCTACAGTTAAAATGGTCACGTTACGTATCAGTTCATCCCTGTTTATCGACAGATAAAAAAAAACGACTAAAAAGTTCTGTTGATATGTTTTTTTTCTTCGTCGGGTCTGAGGTCTTTTGAAAGTGTTATAATCCTTTGATACCCATGTTTGATACAAAGAATTCTATAAAAAGGCTGAGTAACCGGTTCGATTAATTGCTTAGAGACAGGATTATTGAGAGGGACAGTTTGGCACGGGGCGGAAAGGGTTTGCTAAGAGACCCTTTTGACTGATAAAATTATAAATAATTAAGGTATACTTTTGACATTTTAAATTATACGATTTAGGTTGGACATAAATGTTATTTGCACGAGAAACAGTAAAACTGATGTGTTTACTTATTAATTATGGTGTTTTGAGTAAAGTTGAATAGTTGTTTTTGTAGTGATGATAGTTCAGTGGTTAGCGCGGTAGGCTCGCATGCCAAAGGGCGTGGGTTCAAACCCCAACAATGAGCTTGAGCTACCGGTGAAGGAAAACATCGTGAGGAAACCATAGCATGGTGGTAGGGTACTTTCTAATATTTGGCTGGTTAGCTACCACCCTTAAGTTGAAAATCTGTTGCCAAGCATCTAACGGTGTGTTCCGGCAGCATTACTGGAGATCCAGTTCCATTTCATCCACTTAACATCAGCTGAGCTATGGTCAAACACCTAGCCTGTCAAACATAGAAGAAAGGTATGTTAGGATATTAATATGAGATAATAATGGAATTATAGTTTATTTCACACAAATATATACAAAATACCTACTCAGAGTTCTGAGCAGCAATCAATATAGTAAGTACTTACTATAACAATCTAAGTTTAAGAATCTGATATAGTATTGAGTAGTAGGTAGTGAGCACCAAAGCTAAATATCTTGTTTTGGTGCTCGCTGGTTGTCTTAGGGCCCAAGAACAGAGAAAACTGATAATTTTCATGAGCTATTGAGACTCACCATCGAATGCATACAGCCCTGTTGGTTCATTGGTAGTGTGTCTGCTTCGAGAGCTGAAGGGCGTGGGTTCGATTCCCACTCAGGACTAACATTTGTGTGACTAACATCGATGTTTGTTCTGTGTCTGGGTGTACTGCATATATTATAAGTATGTAATACAAAAAAAAAGTATTTAAGTACTCTATCAGTTATCTGATAGCACAAGCTCTGCTTAGTTTGGGGTCAGATGGCGCTGTGTGTGATTTCCTACGATATTTATAATACTGAACTTTATTTAATAATAAAATTATCAGCATTCATCTTAAGAGACTCGCTAGACGGTTGGGTCAAGGGTCAGCTTCAAAAGGCAGTGATCCTTGACATCGCGCGCATTGTGAGTGCAAAAATGTTTTAATCATTAAAACAATGATTAAAACCTTTTTTGAAACTGGAGTAAATAGTTTTCCTGTCGTTTCTCGATTAATTAGTGTCTGCTAGTAGCTTCCCCACCCATGTACGTATTTTTTTACCGTAGCCATCTGCATCCGCCACGTGTATAACCGTTAACAAAGACTGTTTATGAGGTTTTTTGTCTACAAATTTTGATGTAAAATTAAACCTTATTTTATTTTATATCGATTTTGGGGAGCCAGTTATAATATAAAATAACTACTGTACTAAGTGTGATGTGAATTTTTTTTTTAAATCGTACTTTTTGTGAAGTCAGATAAAATTAAAAAAAAAATGTAAGTAAAAAACAGGAAATTTAATGAATAGCATTAGCAGGATTCGAAACTGCTAAATGACCTCAGCAGATGATTCAAATATCGCGTCAACTAGTAAGGCAGTATTATAAAGTAAATCTTATTTATTAAGGTGGTTCGATTTCCATACAAATTATTTTTAGCCTTTTATGGACATATGGAGCATAATTTTACAGTGAAATCACAGCTACTGACATTTATTTTGGTGTTTATTAGTGGTAAATCACAATTGCTTGAATAAAACAGTAGATTATTAGCATAACATCAAATTTGTGATTTTGTAATAAAACAGTAGATTCTATTAGCATAACCTACTGTTTTATTCGAGCAATTGTGATTTACCGCAAATAAAGATCAAAATAAATACCAGTAGCTGTGATTTCACTGTAAAATTATGCTCCATTTGTCCATAAATGGCAAAAATTTATTTGTATGGAAATCGAATCACCTTAAAGTTGTACCCTATTTCATGATAAATTTTACCAATTTCGCCCATCAACAACATCATACAATCAATAAGCACATATTTATGATGTTGAACATCAGTAAGCTAGAATAAATTATTTTAATTTTGAGTCAAAACATTCCTTCTTGGCCGTGCCATGCTATATGGGTCATTCTTTTATTTCAATTAAAGTTGGGAGGGCTTAAACTGGGGCATAATATTTATAATTTAATAGGGGCAGGGTGGAGACCTTGGCAATGAAATGACAAACCGGCTGCGGCGTGCGCGCAACGTGCTTCATAGTGAGGGGGTTACTGTCGATGTAATTTATAATAATAATCGAATATTACAATTTTAGTCATTTGTTAAAATCGATAATTCGACAATAGAATATGTGTTCCACTCGGAGAATTATATTTATTATTAACAGATTACTCAGTATGAACACTTCAAGTATTTTCAGATATGTTATATTCTAATTATGTTTATTCTACTAATATTATCAACGTGATAGTTTGGATGGATGGATGTTTGTTACTCTTTCACTCAAAAACTAATGAACGGGTTTGAATCAAATTTGGTATGGAGGTAGCCGAGACCCTGGATTAACACATAGGCTACTTTTTATCCCGAAAACATGTAGCGGGTAACACTGCGGGGCGCAGCTAGTATAATATAAACAGAAGACATTCATAATTAAATAAATAAATATCGTAGGACTATACACACAGTGCCATCTGGCCCCAAACAAAGCAGAGCTTGTGTGATGGAAGTCAGATAACTGATAGAATACATAAATACATTTTTTCTAAATTATTTCTTAAATTGTAACAAAACTGTAACCCCCGTATCCCGTTTGATCTTAATCAGTAACATATATAATATATAATTCATATATTAAAATGAAAACTGTATAAAACAAAATTGTGTTTCTGGATCTCCTTTGTTACCCGAAATAAAAAATAAATATAAAAAAAGTGAAAGTAGTCTATAGAATAATTCACGTCGCAGATACTTTTTATCGACAATCGATAAACCAAACAGCTGTTAGGGGCATCACTAGCGTCAAACAAAAAACCTGTCTGTGGACAGTGGTGACCCCAGGTAGGCCCGGGACAAATTGTTATAGTTTAGAGAGCCCTTGGCGACGAACCCTGGCTTTTTGTCGGTCTAGCAGCTGAATACTTCACACACGATGTGGGTAGGTATATGTTACCAGTATGAAGGGACGAGTATGTAGGTACAGTACCTCAGAAATATTGTTTTCATACTAAATACCCACGAGTACCTATTTACTAGGTTGTACATAGTAATTTCAAATTTATGAGAAATAAATTTCAAAAAAGTGAGTGGATATACGCTGACAATAAAAATGGTTTTTACTAATTATATCCGGCCGTCTTTCATTTGATAGTAACTTCGCTTCGAGAGCTGTAGGTATGGGTTCGACTCCCATCCAGGACAAATATTTATGTGACAAAGATAGATGTTTGTTCTATGTCTATTTAGAATGGCGGTTAATTATGACGCATGCTATAATTTGACATAATAATTTAAGATTTTGATTTGTGAATTTTATTTTTATTGTTTGACATTCGAATTTAATTCTATGACATTTTTATTTATAATTTTTTGACATTTTTAATTTTTATGATAATTGTATGTAGACTAGCACCATCGCATTAGGGAAACCCTGTAAGGATGGTGTGAAATTAAGTAAATAAATAAATAAATGTCTGGGTAAAAAAAGTAGTATGCAAATATTTTATCAATTATCTGGTTCCCATGGTACAAGCTTTGCTTAGTTTGCGGCTAGATGGCGATGTGTGAAAAGTGGCTCGATATTTTATTTATTTATAGGTATATCTAATGTAATGTAACAAGCTAAAGTACAGAACTCCGCTTTATGATGACAATTTACAATGAAGTTATTAAAACGTACCAATCTTCATAAATTGATATTGACGAAACATTGCAAGTAGTTGTAACATTGTATTTGAATCTAGATTCCAATCCTACTAAGTTCATCACTAATTTATTTTATTATTATTTCAAAACTTCCTCCACAACGATTAAGTACATGTAAGTATAGCTATTATTCGATTAATTGTAATCTCGATTGCATTCCTAACCCTTTAACCTCTCATATCTCGATACAGCACTCAAATTCAGCATCGATAGTCAATTCGGTACATTTCAACTCGGATGTACGAGTGTGTTCGGGCAACGTCGGCGGAGTTCGGATCTTGTGGCAGTGACCTAGCCTATGCAACTATTGCATTTGGAAGTGGTTTTTCTACGAAAGAAATGTACGATAGACGCGTGAAAGTTGTGGAGTAGGAAAATGTATGTAAATTGTTTTGTTACTCAGAGTTCTGGGATTCCTGACCGTTGCGAGAGTGTTTCGTTTGATTCGTTAAATACTAGGCGCTGTATTTTATTTATCGTTGATAGGCTATATGTTTGGCCATAGCTCACCTGATATTAAGGTGGTTCGATTTCCATACAATTTTTTTTTTTCCATTTATGGACCATAATTTTACAGTGAAATCACAGCTACTGGCAAATATTTTGGTCTTCATTTGCGGTAAATCACAATTAATTGTATAAAACAGTTGATTAGTTATTAGTAAAATCAAATTTATGAATGATTTATGATGATTTTTTTAATAAACATAATATATATATTATATCCTATATATATATATATATATATATGTAAATATTTCGTTTTATTTAAATACATTATTATATGATTATTTTTAAATACTTACCATAATATGTTTTATTTTTATTTATTTTTCTTATTAGTGTTACATCTCCCGTCTGTTTCTTATGTTTTCTATCGTTATTTTCTTTTCTTGGTTGCCTGGAAGAGATCGCTGTTAGCGATAAGGCCGCCACTTGTGGCACTAGTTCATAAGGTTCTTTGTACTTTTTTCTATTTATGGTGTGCACATTAAAGTGTTATATCTATCTATCTATCATATATAATTCCTCGTTCCGAAATTTATATGTACCTATACGTAGAATTCGTTGTTGTATTTTGCGATGCTATGCAACATAGTAGTTTGGTACTTATATGTATACTAATTAACTTATTTAATTAATTATGTTTGTGAGAGAAGATTGTTTTCGAAAGGTTAAACAGTGATAAAGAGGTCGGGACGGTGAATGTATTATATCTAGGCTGCTTTAGCCTAATAAGTAGGTATGCTAAAAATAGGTTTTCCGTCGTCTTTGTTATGAGACATCAATATTTTAACTTCTTCTCTGAGTGCCGGTTTGTAAGTATGAGTTGTAAATACTTTTGTTAAATACTAGGTGGAAATTCTGATTATTTATCAGTAAACCGTCTAGGTAGAAACCACTGCAGTACCTACAGTTGAAAATCTGCCGCCAAGCATCTAACCGTGTGTTTCGGCAGCCTCACTTGAGAGCCAGTTCCATTCAACAATCGTAGACCACAACGTCACTTAACATCAGGCGAATTGTGGTCAAAAGCCTAGCCAGTCCAGCATAAAAAAAAATCGCCAAACAGTAACTTTCGTGTTTCAGTGTGAAAAGTACTTACTGAAGCTAGCAGAATTGCCGGGCTAGTGAGTTATTTTTTTATAATAGAGTGGCTTAGGTTGGATCACCATCTCAACTGATGTTAAGGGATGATGCGGTCTAATATGGAGCATGCTTGCCTAGAAGATACCGATTAACTCTCAGCTAGAAGACACCCAGATTGTATCCATCGGGGAATACGCTCTCAGGCAGCGCATTCCACTGTCTAGCGGTTATCAAAGCATATATCAAAGTACTCAACACTAAAACTGCGATACCCTAGATTTTATTTTGTTACTGATGGCTCTGGTTGTGGACAGGCAATATCTCTTACAAACAGGAGAGCGTTACGTTTGCCTCATGACTCTAAACAAAGTCGGTTAAATTGAAATATAATGTATGTACTACTTCATACTTTGCTCGGTAGTAGATCTCGGTACCACCGCTGTACCAGATATTCTGCTGCGAAGCAGTAATGTGTAGCTATTACTGTGTTCCGGTTTGAAGGGTACTGTAGATATATACATAGCCATACTAATGGACACTTTACGCCTTTTTCATTTTTCTGTCAGGTTAGACCACGATGTCTATGACTTTTTAACTGTAATGTTAAAAAAATCAGTAAGGACCATTCCCATTGACCGATAAGTTATAAATCGTTTAATGGAGTGTTGTTATTCTTCAAATTAACCCCAAACCCCTCTCAATTGACTTTTAGAATTACGATTGAACCAGTCGCTCCCAAAATATCTGGACAGTGCAAATACCTATCAAACTTTTTTTCGATATCTTATCATTACGGAAAATTCTTCTTCGACTTATCTAAATACGGAACAGGCGTTGATTATTTTGTCGATTTTTGTTCACAGCATAAGACGAACGAGATAAGCAATGTACAAAGGTTGGGTGTGATACACCCCTACATTTTGTTTCTTGGGTACTGGACAAGAATCTTTTTTTTACATTAGGTACCATGTTAGTTGTTTAACCCCAGCCTACGTGACATTAAGTGACGGTGTGGTCGAAGATGGAAAATACATACTTAGCCTGAAATGAAATTGGCTCTCAAGTGAGGCTGCCGGAACACACCGGTAAGTGCTTGGCGGTAGAACTTGAGGTTGGTAGCTAGCCACCTGAGTACTACTAAATACCCTGTCATCACGCTATGGTTTCCTCACGACTTTTTCCTTTACCGGCAGCTCAAGCTCTTTGAAACTACTTACAAAAAATCCATATAGACGAGATTATACAGATTAAACCCCGATTTTATAAGGTAGAGCGAAAACAGCCCAGTGAGTAGCCAAATCCTGTGCAAATTTAAATTAATGATTCAAATGATCTGATGCCCTCTCTCAAGTCGGCAGCGTGCTCAGCAGGTTGCTGGCGTTCGTTTATTTAATTCATTTTGAGGGACGTAAAATTGTCTAGATTTCGATCATCAAAAACATGAAATTATTATTTTACCGCGCCATTCAAACAATGCTCATAAACGACAATTTAAAAAAAAAAGAAAAAGATTTTATTTTGCAAAAAAGTAAAAGGCATTGTCATGTGCATGTTTTAGATTACTAACAAAACTTTGAACAATTTTTCTAATTTGAATCAATTCCTCGATAGAAATATCCGTGCCTACGTGTGCTCGTTTACGAGAGGCAAAGTGTAGGTATGTGGTAATACGGGTCGTTGGACGCACAATGCCATGCCACTGGATGTCATATCAGTCTGGTCATGCAGTTATTTAGAATCCATATCAGTTTTTAGAGTTCTCCGTATTTCAAAAGTAAACATTTAAAAACCTTTCTCAGAATTAATACTACCTACATCATTTGGAAATACTATTTACAAATGTATAAAACAACCTCACATAAGAGTCCATCAGTGGAGGGAAATGGAGCCAGAATGCTGGCAGCACTGCCACGCTACTGGCAATACTAAGCTTTTTGACCAAAGTTTTCTTTATGTAAAAGTAAAAAGACGAATAAACCCTTTCTTGGTGAAATAGTTACTGGCGCATGACTATTGCAGCAGTACCCATGGGTTACTAGTAAAAAAATAAAGGATATCACAATTTTGACTTATAATACTAAAGCGCTTGAACTAGCTAGATTAGGTATTTTAGCGGCGGTGACCTGCCTCAACCCTTAGATTAGGAGAGACACTGGCAGAATGTACAAAGTAAAATGCCAAAAATAAAGAAATACAGAACCTACGAAATGAATTATGGGATACATCGCGTCAAATACTTCAACTATCAATTCTCCTAGCAACGATATGGTCGAAGATGAGACACGCAGACTTAGAAGAGACTTGTACACTTTTACAGTAAAACCATCATATTAATACATCTCTATTCGTTGATTGTTTCTATTCGTTCTCGTTCGTTGATTGTACGGATTAGAAATGTAGATTCAAAATGAGTTTTCTATGCATGTGCATTGTATTTACTTCGTTAGTTAAAATGCAAAAGACTGTTTCAGGGCGTAACCACGTACTTGCAATTAGAATTCCGCGTCCAGTCTAAACAAGAACAATTCTATTCCCGTGAAAGTGGCGTGGCCATGACCGAGAGTATTGACCTTTCGCGCGGTTAGCCTAGGTTAGGTTCTAAGCGTCATTTGTGACGTGGAGCCGCCATCTTGAATCGGAAAACGCCGGGAAATTTTACCCACTTCCTGTAGAATTCTTATAGAGAATTTTAGGAATGGCTTGTACATAGTATCTGTGAATTGTATTTTGGATCGAAAATGACTTCCTGTTGTATTAATTTATTACTTAAAACAATACAAGTAATAAGTACCTATATGTATACAAATAGAAAAAAAACAAAACCAGAGAGTACTTTAAAAATGAAAGATACTTTTGATATTTAAATAAAACTCACAATATGATAAATGGAACATTTATACAAAAATTTACATTAATATATTCTTCTGATGTATATTTATTATACCATGTTAGTTTACTGTCTACGTATTCAAAAAAATAAAGTGTTGTCGTAGCTTTTATTAAGTACTTCCAGAGATTTTATTTCTAAGCTCATGTACAAGTAGCTCATGTAGGTATAAAAGTGCTGAATGAATGGCCGTTTCAAATTACCAGCAGTCATTGATAACTAGAGCTTAGATAAGCTCTAAAGCGTCAGCGAAATAGACACAGATATAAAGGAATGTCTACACCTACAGTTAAAAAGATAATACGAAAAAAAACCAATCGAATCTTTAAAATTCTTTTAAATTTTTATAACTAAACAAGGCACATTATTAACAGTGAACTTTAAAATGCTTCTTACGCTTAAAAAAGTTGGAAATATATATATTGAGAATTACCAAAAAAAAAAAAAATTAAAAATTACAGTCGGCAACTTCGGAGATATATTGCCTAAATCGAAATAGAAAATAAAAATACTTACAAATTCCCTCCGGGTAGGTCTTCGGTGACGTCACGACACGTGTACCCGATTGTGTGTGTGTGACACACTGTCTTGTGTGCAGTGTACCTACAAATTAAATACGCACATACAAAAATGTTGAGTGCTGCAACACCGTCTGATTGGTCTATTTTCGACCAATAAGAAATGTGACGTTTCTAATTTTAATGTGAAGTGTTAGGTTAGGTTTTGTGTGGTGAGGTTATGTGACTAGCACGACCGGGACGCGCGAGGGCTCGCCTGCCACTGCGCCTGCGCCGGGCGCTTTGCCCGAGAGAAATTACGTCAGCGAACACACTGGCACGATCCACCCCTTTCTTTTTTTTCTGTAATTAATTTCTTGTAAGATTTTTGGCGGTGAATTCTTTTTATTTTCGCCTGGTAAAAGATTGTTCATTGGTCCTTTGCCAGGGTTTTGTGGATTATTAAAATAACTATGAAATATTTTTTTGTATAAGTAACATTAAAATAAGTGATAGATTAGTTAGGTCTACAAAATTTGATATTAGACCGTTGTAGTTTAAAATATTACTTTTAAAGTTAAAGAAAAATTTAAAGGCATTTCATTTACTTTCTATTGTTACTAAAAGCTCCGATAGACAAGCGATTTCCGATCGCTTTTCGAGTTTACATCATGTATCAAATAATATAAACTATTAAGTATTCAAACAAGCGTTTCTCAAAATATCTATGCCTTTCTTACATTCTAAACGAATCGTGTCCAGCATCCTACTAAGATTCCTCTTAGAAAAATTCTAACGCCACCATTCAAACTAGCAATGTGGACGCGACCCATTCAGCCGATCCCGGTTACCTGCGCTCGCGCCGCACGCACACTAACAGGCCGCGCACACCAGCGCACACGCCATGTCGGTGTACACCCACACAGAGATGCGAGAGACGTGCCACAGACGCAACTCTAATGCCCGAGGGAGCGTCGGGAAAAATGCAGCAAGTGAAAACGGTTTTTTGTAACATTTTTTACAAATTGGATTTTGGAAAGTAAAAGTGTAGGTCTTGTTGGGATTTTGGTGATTTGTTACCTGTCTTCGAGGACTAATTTAATCATTCTGAGTAAATTATGATAGACGATAGTTTTTTTTAATGTGCATTTTTAACAACAAAAATCATAATTAGAAAACTTTTTTATATACTGCGTAATTTTGTAAGTATAAGTAGGTAGTTGTCAAAACTAAGTAATATCAATATAATATGGTTGCCATCAAGCCGCGAGCGAATCGGTTTCTTTTAGGCCAACGTGCGAGTTGAGATGATGCAAGCCTACAAATAAAAAGTGTAATTTTTATACTTTTGCTTTTTTTTATACTTACGACATAAGACTCCCCCTATTTTGGTTCCACAATTTAATAATGCTCTGAACCGTTTTTTTTATCAAAAAAGTATTGTTATTAATTTTGTAATACAACTGCGGCAAGATTGAATAACGGTAAGTACATACGACGACATCTTAGACCACACTACTGTTTAACATCAGGCAGAGTGTGGTCAAACGCGAACCTATTTTGTATAAAAAAAAACGACCTACGCATATCATTTATTAGCTATATCTAAATTTTTGGCTATTATTGCACTGAATTCCTTTGTACGAGGTACATCAAAGAGAGCTTTGCCTAATAAATTTCTTTAGTATTAGTTTATTGGATACCATAATGTTTTATAATTACAGTAGAAAATGATGCTAATCCACTTTCCCCAGTATTTCTTACTGTGGAGTAGAGTTAATGTATTAGTTAAGACTGTCTTGTTAGCTCATAATATCTGCTTCAAGAGCTGTAGGGCGTGTAGGGTTTGCTTCCCACCAGGAAATACATTTATGTGACGATAAATGTTTGTTCTGCGTCTGGATGCTCTGCATTCATTTTAGAAATACATTTATGAGGTTCCCATACTACAAGCTTTGCTTAGTTTAAGGTTAGATGGCGCCTTGTGAAATGTCCTACAAAATAAATAAAAAATTACTTAGTGCGTACAATTTTTTTTTTCTTCGACTTTTGGTGTGCACAATAAAGAGTTCTATCTGACTAAGCAGATATGAACAACAATAACGACAACAATAAACAAGTATAAGATTAATTAATAATAAAAAACAACTGCCAACGAACAAAACATTTTTTTGTCGTTCGTATTTAAAAATGAAGCCACATTTCATGTATGATATAGCCAGTATCACTCGGGATGATGTAGGAATTAGAAGCACCGCGGATGAGTGCGAAAGCGTTCCCGTAGCCCCGGCACATAGGTGTCAGGCAGAAACACCCCAGGGTTTTTAGTGAGTAGAGTAGAGGCCGCCACTTTGGCGGAGAGTCCCACATAACCACCGTGCTTCCCCCGGAGCCGGGGATTACCCTGGGCAAAAAAATAAAATAAAAAAAGGGATTAAAAGCATATTCCATACATCTAAATCTGTTCAGATATTTAAAACTTATGGTGGAAGAAAGAAATTAAAACACATAAATTGAAACCTGAAAACATTTCACTTCTTTTTAGGCAGTCGAAAAAGCATTGAACATTTTTAATTTACAAATATTTTTTTAAACATACAAAGTTTAGCAAGTACGTTCTTATTCCTGCATCCCGCGTCTAAAGAAAGTATAAATAAAACATAACTACCCGAGGTACCTCCGGAGGGCCGTTGGCCTGGCTGCGAGTGTGTGCGTGCAGTTTATGTGCATTCACGTAGGAGTGCGCTAGTGTGCACTCGACCTAAGTACACAGAAGGGAGGGCGTCAGATAGTAGCGTAGCGTGTTAGAAGCTTTTGGTAGTTGGTAATAAGTAAAAGCATTTTTCGGAATTTACATAATACACACAATTTATTTATTTAGATACAGTACAAACTTAGTGTCGGTACTAGTGTACTGATACCGTTTATTTTTTTTAAATTATACGTCTCGAATCAGCCGTGTTTTTTCATAAACTGTCCCACGGCTGGGCATGGGTCTCTTCTCATTGTGAGCAGAAAAGTCATTGTCTACCACGCTGGCCAAGTGCGGGTTGGCAGACGTCACAGGCTTCTTTGATATATAAACAAAATAAATAAATATATATCGTACGACTATACACACAGCGCCATCTGGTCCCAAACTAAGCAGAGCGTGTGTGATGGAAGTCAGATAACTGATAGAATACTTAAATACTTTTTTTTTCGTAAACACATACTTATAATACATACAGAACACCCAGACACAGAACAAACATTTGTTTATTGACAAAATGTTTGCCCTGAGTGGGAATCGAACCCACGCCCTACAGCTCTTAAGGCAGATACACTACCAATGAGCCAACGGGGCTGTCAATATGTAGGTTTCCTCACGATGTTTCTTGGCACCGTTTGAAGTCATCGGCAATACATACATTACTTAGAAAAGAGAGAGGCACGTGCCGTGGGATTAGAACCCAGGGCCTCCAGATTGGAAACCAGACTAGATATATACTAGATGGCTAAGTTGCAATTTATATTTATTTCTGTATCTATATAATTATCTATATTTAGTTTTTATACGTATATTACGAGTTATTTGTATAGGTTTAAATTTTTGAACTTAATATTGTTAAGTACCTATATTTTCTGTCTGTTCTTGCCTGGAATAGATCGCTCTTGGCGATAAGTCCGCTACTTGTGGCACTGACGATTTTCTTTCTTTTATTTTCTGTAAAAGAAAGATTCTGTTTTGGTATGCACAATAAAGAGTTCCTATCTTATATAAATACAATAATTTTGTCCCATTTGTATTTGTATGAATAACGTTCACGATAAAAAGATATGTAGACTTTATATTTATTGCTTTGTTAATTACCTTTAAAATCAATTGTAGCATATCTGCCTTAAGAGCTGAAGGGCGTGGGTTCGATTCCCGCTCAGGACAAACATTTTATGTATCAACAAATGTTTGTTCTGTGTCTGGGTGTTCTGTATATATTATAAGTATGCATTTACAAAAAAAAAGTATTTATGTATTCTATCAGTTATCTGACTTCCATCACACACGCTCTGCTTAGTTTGGGGTCAGATGGCGCTGTGTGTATAGTCGTACGATATTTATTTATTTATTTTAAAATATTAATAGTATATATAATAATTAGGTGAAAAACATAATTATAACAAAACGAATGAATTAAAACTGTACTCGCTAATGGAAATGCAATGTGGGCGAAAGTTCACTGGCTGTGGTAAAACGTTGTACATACGTAGTCATTAAAATACTTTTCTTATATATTTGTAATTGAAAGAGCTTTTAAAGTTTGTCATAAACTTTGTAAATTGCAGTTACGCTACGGTGGCAAAGCACTTCTCTCAGAATGAAGCCAAGTTCAACTTATAACACGGAGTAATAGCACAAGTACGAGTACCCCAGCCCGTACTGACACAGGTTAAATAACAGTTACAGCGTGTACAGTGCAGGCCGATTATATGCACGCTCTGCACACTGGTCCGATCTTCCTCTCTGTTTTACATCTTGCTGACATTTGTGGAGTCCTGCGTAAACCACCAGCCTTTTTATTGGAAACGTCGCCATGATAGAAGCCGTCACAATTGTTTATTTTAAAGCTGCACCCTGCGGTGTTACCCGCTACCTGTTTTCGAGATAAAAAGGAGCATATGTGTTAATCCAGAGTCTCAGCTACCTCCATACCAAATTTCATCTAAATCTGTTCAATAGTTCTTGCGTGGAAGAGTAACAAAAATGCATGCAGCCATCCAACTTTCACATTTATAATATTAGTGTGATTAGGTAGGCTACGCGATTCCCAAAACAAATTTGCGTAAGACATAGCAGAAAAACGAGTAAAAGAACAATATCCTAGAATCACATTTTTATTATATAACTGTGTTTATCAACGGGGTTTTATTGCGCACAAAATCCGGGAACCAACCAATTGGGAAGATGTATTTAGGCTGTCAGCATTGTGGAATTCGGTCAGGTGTAGTTTCAGAACTGTCTGCTGTTACAGCTAATATAATGCCGTGGTGACAACCTTACGTTTTTATAAGAGGGAAAGAGATCGCAATATCGTAATTTTTTTTAATCGAGACTACCCGTACTCTCCAGTCAACTGACGTCTATTGCAACATGGTCGAAACGTCGAGGCAAAGTAACAAAACTAACTCGTATATGCAAGTTATATAGGATTTGGATCCAAGACTTCGGGCTTTTAAATGAGACGTCGGCGTCGTACCACTATACGGGTGTACGGTCGTGAAACACGTTAGCCCAACCCGCTTTCTACACTTAAATCGAGGTCGGCTGTAAATCATGGCACGAATTAAAACTCCTATGTAAATGGCAACACCATAATTGCGTGGAACTGCGGTGAAATAAAACATATGAATTATGAACAAACTTGGAACTAAGTTAGAAAATTATTCTCCGTTTGAAGCATTCCTCACCATTGTCCGTGGACGTACATAACATTGAAATGTACTAAGTGTGCACTGTGCAGCTGGAGTTTTCAACTCGAGAAATATGCTCGAACAGAAAATACAGAAAAGCTTAGAAAATAAAACTTAGATAAGTTTAGTAAGAACGGAACAGTATATACTGACGAGCAAACCACTACGGACCACTCCTGAAGTTAATTTTCTACCACAGGGCTTTATGTCAAAGTCAAAGCGTCAAGCTATGTAGCTTGACGCTGATAGGTAAAACAATATGAACATAAAATTCACCGTGCTAACTGATTTTAACCATCCTAAGGTTCTTTATTCTCTGTACTCTTTTCTATTTATGGTGTGCACAATAAAGAGTTATATCTATCTGTCTATACGATAGTACTCTGATAACTGTAAGAGTTCTTGAAGTTATGTGTAAAGTCTGCCAACCCGCATTTTGCCAGCGTAGTGAACTAAGCCTTTACCGTTCTCATAATGAGAAGACGCTCGCGGGTTGATTCGGTTCGGAACTGTAAAAACATTTCTAGACCTAATTACGCATTGCTTAACTTTAGGAACACTACGTCAAGCTATGCTACTAAAATACAATATAAATTTAAAGAATTCAAAACTTTTTTTTGTCGTACTCTGCTTTGAAGCCTTAAACTATGCCCCTGGATGTGGCTCAAACTATAATCGGACTATCCGGTATAGTTAAACGTTAGTTAGTTATCCTTTAAGCTGAAAGTCTTCGACCAGCGTGTGTTACCAGTGACGACTTATGTCTCTGAAACGTGGTCTCTAACTGACCTATATTAGTAAGCTCACAGTAGCACAACGAGCTATGGAGAGGGCTATGCTTGGGGTCTATCAACGAGATCAAGTCAGAAATGAAGAGATCCGTACACAAACTAAAGTTAGAAATGTAGCTTAGCCGATTAGCAAGTTGAAGGTAGTGGGCAGCGCACATAGCACGCAGAACTGATGGCCGATGAGGCTGCAAAGTTCTGGGGTGGACACCACGGACCAGCAAGCGCAGCGTTGGCCATTTACCCACAAAGTGGACAGACAACCTAAAGAAGACCGCAGGAAAGCGTTGATGCTACCGCTTTCAATCGATCTTCATAGACATCATTGGGAGATGTCCTATGGCGGAGATGATGATGATGATGATGATGATGATGATCAATCACGCATAAATAAAACAGAACTATGAAAAGCAGTTTTGAAAAGCTGTTAAGTTAAAATAAGTACGCGAGTTGCAGTAGCTAAGACGATAAACATGTCAGGATGCACCTAAGTACGATGCAGTTTAACAAGTTAATCTGTCGACAATCTGCGCGCTAAGCACAGCAGCAATCTAAGCTAGATTACATAGATAGCTTGGAATTAGCTTGATTATAGAGGGTGCGTGATAACGTTCAGATTTATTTCTCTCTATAAATTATTAGATTTGACAAATTTATGAACGACTTTTATATGAGTTTAGATTTTGCTTGAAATGTTGGTACTTGATACCAATATACCAGTTTTAAAGTTTTACATTACAAAACATAGATCATGGACGTCATTGAAAACTAACGTTATAGTCAGCCAGATATGCAAAACCTGACGTAACTGATGCGTAAAAATGAAATTATTTAAACTGGCGAGACACGTCTGTGGAATATCAGATAAACTGTTATTTGTATTCTAAATAGGTATACGTTTGGACCCCATCCCACCCTGATGAGTTACTGGTTAAAACCAGCACTGATTCAGACACCAGTCTCTGTGGGTAAACAGTTTTCCAAACTTGCTAACGAGAAAGTGAAAAGATAATATTGAGTCCGATGATGAACCCACGTAACAGTTAGTACAATACAATATTTAATTGATAACACCAAAATTGTAAGTCATACTAAATGTGAGATTATATGTGATTGAAATATCTTTCCGGAAAACACGGAAAATGTGAAAAAAAAAAAAAATATCATAGCACACTCACAGCGCCATCTGGCCCCAAACTAAGCAGAGTTTGTGTGATCGAAGGCAGATAACTGATAGAATACATAAATACTTTTTTTTTTGTAAATACATACAGAACACCCAGACACAGAACAAACATTTGTTTATTCACAAAATGTTTGCCCTGAGTGGGAATCGAACCCATGCCCTAATGCTCTCAATGCAGATATACTACGAATGAACCAACAGAGCTGTCATCTTTCTGGAAAATACGGAAAATGTGAAAAGAAGCCGCGTGTCAACCGCAAGCTTACCATAGATAATGATTAAAACTTTAAGATATATTTAGTCTAACTAATGATGCATGGGGCGATAACGTCTACTGGGCCCGGCTACTAGTTCCAGCTCCTTGTTCCAGTCACTTGTTCTAGCGACTGGGACGAGTCGCCGTGCAGGTTGCGAGTGTAATTAGATCAGATAATACCGTGTGCTCATTATTTTGTTATTAACTAGTCGTCCAATAGAGATGTGTTCGTTGTGCTTTAGTAAGTTTAAAAAAAAATCTGATTACTATTTAAATTTTATGTTCAAACGGACCGTCTTGTTTTATACAAAAATAGTTCTTATGTTAATATTCACTAAATTAAATGTCGTATGACATTTCACACAACTCCGCTCGCTCAACTTTGTAGCGATGATAGCTCAGTGGTTAGCGCGGTCGGTTCGCATGCCGAAGGGCGTGGATTCAAACAATTTCTATCATGATTCCTTCTCCAGTCAGTTGTGAAAATGTTAAAGAGGACAAAAGTGGACCGGAAGAGTTATTGCCGTGTTAATGATTATGAGACGGTAGTAGAGGGGGGAGTACCAAGAAAACCAGCAACTTACGTTTTCCTAACCAGTCCTGTGTCGTTAGGACCTGTTCTGTACTTATTAGAAGTTATTAAAATATCTTCTTTTTGCGTCAACCTTGTCGGATTGCCGGTGTAATTGCGATGGGAAGAAATATTGCATTACATAATTCTGTTATGAAAAAAATTGAAACTGTATCTAGGTTTATGTAGATTGTGTATTCTGCTAAAAGTCCAAACATTGAACAATCGAGTGTTAGGTATTTTCTTCATTCGTTAGATTGGGGAAAAAGAAAATTAAATACTTATTAGGTAAGTCAGTAAAAAGTATAGTGTTCATTACATATTCGCTTAGTTATATCTATTTATATATCTTATCTATTTATATCTACTTTGGTCAAAAGCTAAGCATTGCCATCCAGCGTGGCAATGTTGCCAGCACAACATTGTTGTTTGGCCACATATCCCTCCTCTGACGGATTTTTAGACTAAGTTTTTTGTATACATTTTGTAAATAGTATAATTTAAGATATTTTTTATATATGTAATGGTGACATTAACAGGCAAGCGGGCCTCCTTATGGTAAAAGGTCACCGCCGCCAATAGACAACTAAAAAATAAAAAATGGACAACTGCCATGTCTTCAATTTTGGGAAGTTGATTTTACTAAGTTACGTTACATGAAGTTGATGTTCTAGTCCCAAATATAGCAAAGCTTTATACTACGAGATCCAGATAGCTTATAGATTTTTTTTTTTAATTTAAAAAATCATGAGACGAACGAGACGCTCTCCTGATGGTAAGAGATAACGTCTGTCCATGACCATTGCAGCGATATACAGAACTCTGAGTAACAAAACAAAGTCCAGGGCATCGCTACTTTGGTGCTCATTACTTTGGAGACTTTCGATGGTAAGTCTCAACAGCCCAGTAATTTCGCTAGCTGCAGTACCCTTCAAACCGGAATACAGTAATGTTTACACACTACTACTTAGCGGCAGAATAACTGGTACTGCGGTGGTACCTACCTAGACGACCTCCTGCTAAGGAGATCTACCACCAAGTAAACTAGAACACTTATACACCTACCTACTTTTAAAAAATACTTATACTTGAGGACATTTGAGAACCAGTTCCATTCCAGGCTAGGAGTGCTTTACCATCTTCGACCACACCGCCATTTAAAATCAGATGAGCTGTGGTCAAACACCTAGTCTGTCAACCATTACAAAAAAAATAGTGGTAACACTTTACTAGAAGCTTCTATAGACATTTAGAAACTTTCGAATATTTTAAATCAAGTTAGTTTCCGACACTCGCACATATGATTTCGAATTTCGACGACATGACTTTACAAACATCGTTGCTGGAAAAAATTCAATGATTATTTGGGAGTTAGTTGTTATCTGTTAATTGAATACTAAACGCAAACGCATTATTAATTTTTCATCCCCCCATCTCGGAAAGAATATTTTTGCTCTTCGAAATCTGAGTGCAAAAGTCGTTTTTATCCGCTAGAGGATGAAGTAAATTTGAATTCAGAACATCGTGTGCACTAGGTTTGTGAATTCAAAACATCATTAAACCTATTTACTTTTACCTCCATGGTGCTGAATTTTGTATAATACAACTTTTTTTAATTTGTTAAAAACTCAGATTCGGAACCTCTTTGGTGTACCTACGTTTTTTTTAATTTGCTTTGCACGCGCAATTTTCTTTTCACGTCATATTAATAATGTTATATTAAACGTCATATTAAATATATTAGTAATGTTAATACCTAAACTGAAATAAAAGTATCTTGTGATTGTTAAAAGTTTTTTTGCATTTAGTCATTTCCTCGCTGAGGTGGGATGAAAAGTTGCGTGTTGCACTCGGGTGCAAAGATTTTTCACCTCTTGCTCTTTTGATTCCCTCGCTCAGGATTCTAATTTTGGAAATTTTAGAATTCTGCGCTTGCTCGGTTATCGAAATTGAGCACGCGGTTAAAAAGCAACTTTGCACTCTTGTATGACAAATAACTATTAAATCAATTTCTCACAGTAATTTTATATGGTCTAAGCTTTAACTACCTATATAAATATAACATTACAGCTATAGCAAACTAGCTATTCCCTATCAATATGCTAGTTTTGCTTATTAATAATGCATGGCCGGCACCGCAAGCCTCAGCACAGGTTTGTGGCAAGTTTCCCGAGATACTCTCTGACTGGCTTGTTATACTATACTTATAACTATGTGTAAGCACCACTTGTCGTAAAAATTACCTAGCTTTATTATATACTAGCGGACGTCTCGCGGTTTCACCCGCGTAGTTTGCAAGGAAATACAGGGATAAAAATTTGCTTATGTCACCCGGGGATAGCGTAGCTTCCCAACGGTGAAAGAATTTTTGAAATCGGTCCAATAGTTTCGGAGCCTATTCAATACAAACAAACAATCAAATCTTTCCTCTTTATAATAGTATAGATAGATAGATAGATATAAATATTTGTTCTAACGTTCGATAGTAAAATAAACTGGCAATCTGATACCGATTACTCCTTAGCACTTCACTCTGGTGTCCTTTCAACACGTATAAATCTCCTTAGCACTTTTTAAAAATAAAATACCGCACACAAAGGCACATGAAAGTTCGCATATTTAATTAATTGTATTCTAATCAAATTGTTGTGGGAACGAGAGGATAAAGTAAGGTGAGTCTCTGCAGTGACATAACTTTATAAACAATGTAATATAATTTTTTTTTTATTAATTTGCCCCTTCGGGCAGGCTAAAGCTGTAAAGCCATACTGCCTTGTCTTAAGTGTTATTTCTGCTGTCTCTTAGCTATAGTTATCGTCAAAGTCCAGTCCGCGTCAGTTAAGTCCAGTCATGCTTTAGTAAAGTAGTGGCGACTTTACTATAAAGCTTCGATGGAGTTTTGGAAGCAACACGAAAAGTCACCACATTATATCATTTTCCCACACTCGCGCTTGTAATTCGGCAATTTATGAATAAAACACCACCATTTTTATGCATAAACACTCGATAAATAAACTATTGAAAAGAAAAGTGCTCTCCTGATGGTAGCGGTAGAGGTAGCGCCTGACCATGACCAAAATATGACATGATCAAAATAATGACTATTTCTGTCATACATTGAACTTTGAGTACAGTATAAATTTACAATTAAAAAAACGACACCATGCCCAAACACGACAAGGTTTTCAATATTTTGGTTTCAAAATCAAATTACTAAACCGATTATATGATTGACTCTGACGTTACTTTGTGGAAGCTCATGCAGATAAATATTTAAAATTGTATTCAAGTTAGATAAATATTTAAAATTATAATCAGTTAAATGAACCACAATGAATTCTAAGCAAACCATTGTATACTCTAAACCGGTTTTCATGAAATTTTTGTGGAAACAGTCTGAAAGTAAAATAAAAAACTAGGTTCATAAAATATGACTGAGTTCTGAGGTAAAATACAACCGAGAACCTCTTCATTTTAATGTCGGTTAATAAAGTCCAGCTATGCAATAAAGCTACGGCGCTCATTAATTTGAGACATTCGATAGTTGCTGTCGCTAGCTTGACCTTTCTATATAAATTATATTTTACCTAGTGCATTTAAAAATAAGCGCATCTCAGTCACAAATCACAGATCTGTTTTTTGTGTTCTATCTTTTCAATAATTCATATGAATTGCTTTGTACGGCATTGGCGTGGTTTGCAATTGTTTGCCGTAGAGAGATATTATCATTTTAGGGTTGGACAGTGCAATACAAACGTATTCACAAAGTAGCCTTGCATACAGGTTAATGCCTGAATGTTCTATTAGCTCATTTGGTAGTTTTGCTTTATGAGCTGTAAACCTGCCGATTCGATTCCCACCCATTACAAACATTTATGTTCATCACATATAAATGTTTGTGTGATTTTGTCTGTCCGGGTGTTCTATATACATTATACATACAGATACATATAAGTCAATACAAAGATTAATTTGGATTTTTTGTTGTATTTTTTGCAAGTATGCAATCTAACAGAAAATCTAAGTATTTTAACAGTTATATATTATATTATCCTTTAGTACAAGCTTTGCTATCTTTGAGGCTAGATGACGCTGTGTGAAATGTTCTTCAATATTTATTTATTATTAAAATTTCTAATTGTCAATCATTGAAGTAGGTTTATTATAGCTTGACTAGTTAGATGACGGCATACTTCGTTCCCTTTGTACCACCATGCTATGGTTTCTTCAGGATAATGTTCTTTCACTGGCAGCTCAAGGTCATTGTTGGGGTTTAAACCCACGCCCTCCAGCGTGTGACCTTCGCTAACCACAAGAGCTATAATTGCAACAAAAACGTTGCAAGCTTTAATCGAAAAAAAAAGACTGGCCATGCGTTACTATCTAGAGCTAAAAGGAACATCCCTAAAGCAGCTACTATATCAGATGCAACATTGTAGCGATATTCACCGGCTATTAAACGTGTACTGTTTTTAGTTTTCATTTTGTTGCCAAACACAAGCGATTCAATAGCTATCTACACACATAGATTTCCATCTCTATAAAAAGAATTGACATAAATATCAAGAGCTAGCAGTGGTAGGTATTTCTACGTAACACTGGTACATCCCTTTTCTTCCCCTTATGATAATTATATATAGCCCCGAGTAATCACATAATATGGTTTGGTGTGATAAACTACGTATCTATATTATATTAAATCTTTTAGAAATCTGGAAACACACGGTTTAAATCATCATTTTGCATACAGACATTGCCTATAAATATACCTACTTAAATGTGATGTTTCACAAGTATGTGCGTGGTAGCCACAAATTCTTGTGGTTTTCCGTTCTGGAGACATAAGCTAATCAAAATACTCATACCTACTTCATAAAAAAGCGGCGTTATACGCCAATATAATATATAAATAATACAAAATTAAAAAAGTTGGTCATTTTGGACATTCGATACAGATAACAAAATATTCAAGAAAAGGAAATCCCCACACGGCCAAAATGTCATAAATTGAACTTAATCTGGTGAAAAAAAAAACCTTTTATTGTCGTCTAAATATTTGTATAAGCTCTATTTATGTACAGTAATAAAGATAAAAGAAACCTAATCAATTAAAGGTAGACACTTCGCCACAAATATCTAATAATAAACAGATAAATATTATTATAAAACATGATAAAAAGAAAAACTAAGCTGGGCGGCCATCTTGGCAAAATGCGCGGGAACGCAGTCTATCAAGTGAGTCCAATAAATTGACATAGGCCTTATATGGAGTGTATGGACCATTCGTCTTAGGATCTGTGTTGCCAACAACGTAGTTTGAAACAGTTTTCATTGCTAACAGGATTGTTTAGAAAAAATTTTATGTAGCTCCATGTATATTTATTTAATTTTGCTTCATACATTTGATATATATCAAAACACTCCAAAAGTACAGGCCAAAACAAAATACTCGACCTAGTTTTGCGTCCAAGTGACAGTTAAAACCAAAATAGAATAAGTAATTACAAGAAGTCACTTGACATTTGGCACAATGCACGAACGTGCTGTGGTCAAACAAAAAAAGAAAGACTGAACATTCGCTAGTACTTACATTTTAAAACATAATTTACAACTCATTTGGAATTCTACTTCGAAAGCTGTAGGCTGTGAGTTTTATCCTGCTTTAGAACAAACGTCTGTTTGACAAGCATACTTGTAGATATTTGTTTCTGAGTGTTCTTAACGTAAGTATACACAAAAATAAATAAAAATATTAGTTCTGGTTTCTATCAGTTATTAAGTTCAATTTGTGATAAATTATTATTAATCAAAAGTAAAACTTTTCTATTATAATTTGGGCGCTAATTCAATTATTTTCAATTTTTTTTTTTCTAAATTTCCCATATATCATGAATGTACCCAAATGTTGGCAACACCGCTCAGGTCTTAGACCTTAGTGTACGTTAGATGCTGTGCAACACAAAATTATGTACATGCCTATCCGTACAGATGGTCATGTGATCGAACTAGACAATACGGATCGGACGGTATTACTCTTTATCTACAAAAAATGAGGATATTATAATGAGGTGTCTATGTCACGTTTGAATATTTCAGTATCATCATGTTTAAGGCATACATTTTAAAACCTAAACAAGTTTCTAAAAAATGGTACAATATAGCACAAAAGGATTAATAGGTAATTAATAAATATGATGTGCCGGGGTTTAGTGCAACTTGTAATCTGAAAAGTTGATAGTGGCTCCCTCGTTCAACTTTTAAGTTAAGTTGGTAATATCCCGCAGGGCTGGGGAGCCAGTACAAATGCGACTATGTGACATTTGCCAAGTTTTTTGCTTCAAGACAATCCGAGAATTCTTGTCAATAGTAATGGAAACTTTGTTGTGGCTTGCCTTTTAAATTGCGCGTATTTTAATACCAGAACACGACCTCCGCTCGTACCAACGACGAAAAAGGGGGATATAATTCAGACCTTAATTGTAATTTTGTTGTTAATCAATGCTCAAAACATTTTGTCAACTTATAGCTGACGGAAAAACTAGGCTTAACAAAAAAAAGAGTTCTATAACAGTTTTTAAAGAGTTTTATCTATCTTAACGAGGCTAACTTAAATCGTGTGATGTCAATAGTGACCATTTGCGGCTGTCCTTACAAAATATATCAAAACATCTAAATACTTGACACTAGCAAATGCACAAAGTGCAACGCCAAAAAACAAAGAAGAAAAAAAAGATTGTCCCTACGTTATCTTAGGACTGAAGTTTATGCGAGATCGAGTCGAACGAACAACGCATGAAATGTGTAAATAAACTTACCCTCATTGTTACTTTTCACCTTTAACTAGCCAGACTTACTGCAGTTAATAGAGTTTATATCGAAGCAAAAAAAAATTAATGGTTATTATGTATTCATCATTAGTTAGCTCCCATACCAGTAGAGCAGAAATGATGGAAAGAATTTACGACTAGAATGTCGATATTATTACTGGCAAATACATACTCCCAACACACACATACAACATATGTACATGCACATTTTATACACTAGAAATGTTCCGTAGCTTTACCCATTAATCTATCATCATCATCATCATCAGCCTATATTAGTCCACTGCTGGGCATAGGCCTCTCCCAAGACACGCCACTCAGCCCGATCTTTGGCTTTTCGCTTCCATCCACCGCCAGCTGTCCTACGTATATCGTGACTCCATCGAGTCTCAGGGCGTCCTACGCTACGCTTGCCAATACGCGGTCTCCACTCTAGAACACGTCTACCCCAGCGGTTATCGGTTCTGCGACAGATATGTCCAGCCCATTAATCTATAGTTAGGACAAAAAATCACAAAATATTAGAATAATATTATATAAATATGTAATTCTCTTGAATGGAGGTAGTTATATATCTTCCGATCTTTAAAGGTCAACGAAAAGGAGCAACTTATCAAAATCTGTTGCTTATAAGAGAATTAATAAACGAACAAACAGACACGCGAAATGCGACTACAGTTCGTTTTATAAGTGATTTAGATTTTAGCTGCACGAGAATATGCTACAAACACCATTTTTTATTATAAATGTCAGTTAAATTAAAAGTTGAAACAATTTTCATTAGTTACTTATATTCTTTTCAACAAATTACCTACTTACTTTGTTTTCAACAGTTTTGTATGGTTGAAAGGTCAGTCGTTGACCACAGCTTATCTAGGGCGAGGGATAGTGCTGTCAATTATGATCAGGTAAGTAGTATGAGTAGGTAGAAATTGGCTTTTTAAATAAGGCTACTGAAATACACTGTATTACAGAACGGGCTAGCTAGACTTACGTACTAGATAGATGTATGAATAGCGCCCCTGGTGGGAGTAAATCGAAATTGTATTTTAGTTTTATTTCCATAGATTTGACAAATATAAAATTTACGTGCTACGTAATTCTCGCAAATTATTTCGCTAGAGCCACACCTCGAGCTCAAGTTTACTGTCGTGCTACAAACCAAAGCAACTTGGTAATTAAACCCTATCCAACAAGCCTTCGAATTATCGCTACAATAGTAATATCTAATATATCGCTCTCTTAGTTTGAAAAACTCGACGAATATACATCAGCTTACTCAGTTACGATTTGTCCATTAAAAAAATGTCGTCACTCGAGGGCAATTCTAACCATCCGTTTAGGTCCTAACCCGAGAGCTTGGTCAGGAATGCCGATCCAGTCTGCCGCTGTTTTTGCCTTTACTTCACGTTATTGACCACTAGATGCCTCTTTTCTAAAACGGCACAACTCTCTATCACCATTTTTCAAATCTCAACTCTCAACAAATGCATGAAAGTTAGGTTTCCTTTGAATTTTTCAATTTGTACGGTAAAAGGTATTGACATTATTTGTCTTTGCAGCAATGAAGGGAACTCGAGTTCTTGCGCTTGAGCTGGTCAAGCTCAGGTAGATTGTCGTCTAAACGTGATTATTTTATGTAACTACGTCTGACTTTGAAGCTTATGCAGCGTGAAATATCAGTAATTTTACAATAATTCCGTAAGATGTAAAAGTGTTCGGCTTGAATAGTTATGTAATAATATGTTTTGAGAATTAATCCCCTCAGGTAAAATCAATGAAGCGTTTCTGCAAGAATTTAAGGTCTGCAATCAACCTGCGATGTTTGAATCTTGGGTAGACTACACAAATATAAACGAAATACCTACGTAACACCTTACTTACATTTCAGTAATTTTAATCCAGTGTCTCAGCTACCTCCGTACAAAATTTTATCCAAATCCGTTCAGTAGTTTTTGCGTGAAAGTGTAACAAACAAACATCCATCCATCCAAACTTTCACATTTATAATAATTACTTATTAGTGGGATTTAAAAGTCTACGTCACAATTCAACCTTTAAATAATATTTATAATAGTTGCCCTTATTTTCGCCAAAGTGAAACTAAGCAGGTCTTTTTAGTGAATTTAAGTAAACGTAATGTTTTCTTCTGCCGAAAAATATAATGTAGTTCTAGCTCATGAAAGTTATCTTTCGTTTTTTTCTAGTAAATTCTACAAAAATGACTTGATTACATCAGTCTTTATAAGTATGTATTTACAAAAAAAAGTACATAAGTACCTACAAGTTGGTCTTAGTTTAAGGTTAAACTTACACTAGGTTATTTAGTTTACTAACTAACTCTACGATTATTTTTTACATATTTTTCCTTACAAAACTAATGGAAATAATCTTAATTTCTCTTTATCGATCCCAAAATTTTCACATAAGCAACACTACCTTTTTAGATCATAAACAGGATAGATACCTATTTAGATAAGTAAGTAGGTACATAATATCCTATCACAATTCTGCACCGTTATCAGATCTCACAACTTTGTTTTTCACACGAAGTATGAAGAATTGACGAATCGCCTCATTCTCAGGCTTTCTCATGAGTAGGTGCAATCCAGCGGATTCCTTAATGAATCCCGCCGTCTCAGCCGAGCGCTCACGCCGGCGGCGGCGTGGTGAATGCACTTTCCCCGCCAGACCCCCGTCAAGGGCATTACTGTAATGTTAGATGATTATTAGTTTATGTAAACTAGATTACATAGATAGATATACTAGATTACAGAGATAGATATATTATTAGCTTGTGTAAACTAGACACTAGAATGGGGCAATTCTTTAAACATCGCTTAAGGATAATATAGAATGGTGGTGATATCCACAACTTAGGTCTTCACCACGCTTTACTCAGTCATTCGCTAGACTAATTCGAATAAAGATAACCTTTTCGCTTAATATAAATAATAAATAAATAAATTTTTATAGGACATTACACACAGCGCCATCTGACCCCAAACTAAGCAAAGCTTGTGCTATGGAAGTCAGATAACTGATAGAATACTTAAATACTTTTTTTTTGTAAATACATACTTATAGTACATACAGTACACCCAGACATAGAACAAACATCGATGTTAGTCACACAAATGTTAGTCCTGAGTGGGAATCGAACCCACGCCCTTCAGCTCTCGAAGCAGACATACTACCAATGAACCAACAGGGCTGTCAGTAATTATGTAAAAGACACCCTAAGTATAATCACAACTGTCATGCCATTGAAGTCTTTGGTCTTACAACCATCATATGGTATTGGGATAGTCTTATAAATAACTAATTGATGTGCGAATAAAGGTCAAACAAACACCCTTTCGCATTTATAATAATAACTAACTTCTAAATACGAATTTACACTAAAAAGTATGTGCACTCATGCACACAGACGTTATTTCAGCTGACCGTGGAGCTTTTGTATCAGCACAATCAGTCTGTAGAATTTACAACCGGCAACGCGTGCTAGCAAATCTTTCAACGCGAAAGAGTCGTTCTTCCAGACTGGAAGCATTTAAACTAAAAACATAAATGCGAAAAGTCTCTATTTTTCTTTTCACGCCAACTAGATATTCTAATTTAAGATACCGCTATACAGCGATTACAGTGTTCCAGTTTAAAGAGTACTACAGCTAGCAAATGATCGAGACTATATATATATATAGAAATATCGAAACTCTCAAAATAATGAGCGCCAATGCAGCGATAACGTGGACTTTGCTTTGTTATTTAAAGTTTTGAGTGTCACTGCGATAATCATGTACACGCATTTTCTCTTACATTCAAGGGAGCGTCTCATTTAACTTTGACATAAACCTATTCATCACCATGTATACCTACCGCTATACATAATGATGAATAGGTGAATTACTCTAAAAAGAAACGGCGCCTGTACCTACCTAAAATTGTATTCATGCGCAATCAAATCAACTCCCAACTTTAAATTGAAACGTCAGTTTAATAGTAGCCGATTTTTACTAATAACATCGCACAATCAAGCGATATTTCTCCTTGATCTGCTCAATAACGAATGTATCGCCTCGCATCATTTAAGCGAGACTTAAAAACAAAAAACGGCCCAAAAAAGACAATGCCAAAGTTTTATAGGTATAAGATTGAAGCAAAATGGTAAACCTGACCGGGATCCAACAAAAAAACGTAAATTTGTAGGAGAATCATTTCTCCTGCTTTTCATCTATGACAACCAAGACGTGCTTGTACTAAACATTTGAGTCAAAAACGTGAATGCGAAAGAGACAGGCATCCAGAATGAAAACCGAAAGCTCCCGAACTCGCTCATTCCACATTCCGTCATTGGGGGCTACTGAAGCGACAGGTTGCCTAAAAACGTCTGCACTTGGTCTGTAGACCTGTTCTGGGATGATCGATATTATCCCAGTTACCTTTACTCCCACGAAGTTTCTTTAGCGATATTTAGCGAACGAGATAAACTCGAGTCTGGTAGAATGAAGGCGGTGGACTGGTTTCGTGGCCTTGAAGGAAATGCCGGGCGAAAGTGCAGCCACCATGCCGTGTGCATTAGTCCGGGACAGCGTTAATTGGCCGGCGAATTTGTAAGAACTCCATGCTTCATGACCATTTTACTGCGATGAAAATCTTTACAGTCAATCTGATTCTTGACCTCCCTTTTTGCGTCGAGTTAAAAACTATCACAAATCTATAGATAGGTAATGTTTGATCCAGTTTGAGAGTACTGCAGCCAGCGAAATTACATAGCTATAATAATAAACTGTAGCCATGTTAGCTCAGTGATTAGTGCAGTCGTATGACACGTTAAAGAGCGTAGGTTCAAACCCCAACAATGAGCTTGAGCTGCCGGCGAAGGAAAATATCGTGTGAAAAGCATGGCGTTAAGTACTTTCTAGTACTCGACTGGCTACCTACCACCCTTAAGTTGAAAAATCTGGCGCCAAGCAATTAAATCTAACGGTGTGTTCCGGCAGCCTCACTTCAGAGCTCCTTTCATTCCAGGCTAAATGTGCTTAATCATTTTGGACCACACCGTTACTTAACATTAGATGAGCTGTTGTCAAACACCTAACCTGACATCAGCAAATAAACAATTGAATGTGTCAAAGCATTGAGCGCTGATCAGCACTGCCAAGATATTGTTTTGTTTTGTTACTCAAAGTTCTGAGTCCCGCTGCAACAGTCCCATTCTCGTCGCCACTATAAAAATTGGGTCCGAAAAGGAACTCTTTGTAGTGTATTTATTTGGTATGTAAGTATTTGGTACTAAGTTTTTTTTATTTACGAACACCGACACCACGAATAAATGATTCAGTCTTGGTTACAATCTACAGACGTTATCTTTTACCATCAGGAAACGTTTTGTTCGTATAACTATTTTCACTTTAAAAAACATCTGACTATAAGTAGACGCGCAACAACTAAACCGACTAAACGTGTCCACTTGACCATCTCAATAGTAGGTACATAATAGTACAGGTATTAATACTAGAGTGACAGTATCGTCGAAAATACGAAGGTATCTATATTTTATGGTTTATCAAACTTCAGATGAACTTCGAACCGTAACCGGTTAGTAGTATCAGACTCCTCCTACAAACTCATGTTTTGTTTCCCTTTCAACACGGGCCTTTGAGTTTAGTGTTACTATTTCGTATTACTTAGTAATTCGAAATAAATTAATTTGCAGTGAACGTTTTTTCTTTGCACGAACATATAAATCTATCGGAAGAAATTCTCGATACGAGGAGATCTCGATAGGTACTCAATAAGTTCTTAGTATAATATAAATGTACTATTCAGGACGATCAAAAGACCTACTACAGTGACAACGTAATCCGAACGCAATCACCGAGATGCGATACAGAACCTCAACCGAAATATTTAAATATTAATTTATGGATTAAATATCTAAGCAACCATGGAAAATCTGAGAAAAGTGTCATATTTACCTAATGTACGAACGTGCTAAGGTAAAAAAAAATAGCAACCAAGATTTAAAAAAAAAAACAAAAAAAGATTATTCTTTGAGTTAGTTATAATTTAATTTTAATAAGCTCCCGGCCCCCACGGTCCCAGAGTTTCAACCCCAAAAGGCTCAAATATGTACCCACTGTCCAGGGTGCTATATTTGCGCCTTTTGAGGTCTTTTGCAAAAAAAAAATTTTTTAAAGAATTGTCATCTCGTTTGCTCGACGCCACACGTGAACAAAACGCTGGCCTTTATTTTGCTCAGCGTTTGAGTATTGCCATACAACGCGGCAATGGGGCCAGCGTTCTGGGAACTATTCCCATTGATAGCGGTCTTTTAGAGTAGTTATTATTTTAAGTTATTTTATTTTAGGTCAATTCTTGTGCGTTTATTATATGCGTTTACTTACATAATTATAGACTATATGCTTAGTGTAAAGTATTTATTATATTAAAATGAATGAATACCTCATTTTAATAAGTAATTTTTTATTTAGTGAGTGTTTTTATAATTTTTATTGTTCATATTTTCGTAATCGCAATAGATACATATATGGACATATCACGCCTGAAATAAATGTTTCGAATTTATTATTTCAGGACAAACAACGAACAAATATGCACACGCGAAATACGTTTCACTTTACACTGTTTAGTGATTAAGTATATTTTGCACTTGGCTTAAGTCTAGGGCCAAGAAAGAGACTGCACCACTCGAATGAGAAAGACTGCAGATAATGATGATAGACGATGCGGGCAGTTTGCGATAGCGTAACTAATTTGTCAAATTGAAAAAATCTTGTTGAATAAATTTCTTTCTTCTTTCTTAGTTACATACCCACTAACTTTTATAGAATCCGCCATTATACCAGCAATCCGTCCGTCTGCTTTCTAAATTTTCTAATTTATATTCATTGGAGTTTATAATAATGTCTGTGCTATAAAACATTTATCGTTTCGTCTGGAATTGCGAGGATTTAACTCAAGAAACAATACGTATACCAACCAACTTATTCGTAAATGTGAATCAATATGGAGACTTTAATTTTACACGGGAAGTTGTAAATTTTGTAATGGGCACGCGATGGTGTCTCCTCTAGTGACGCCCGCAGCTATGTTGGTCGTGGTCAGGGTTTCGTTGCACTTATTCTAAGTTTTTCTCCAGCGCGCGGCGATCGGTGGCCGCGCGATTAGAAACCGGTTTAGCTGCATGAGAGGCGCATTGCACTCTATAACTTCTAAGCTTGCAGCCTCTTCAGACTCTCCTATATCCCCTCACAGTTGTGTATGAATGTGGTAGAGCAAAAAACACAAATGATGTCGAAGGAAAGCGATCAGCCGACATACGAATCCACACCAAATTTCATAATAAGTTTGTAATGTAATTACCTATATCTCTTATAATGACATGTTTCATGTCTACGACATTTTTCATATTTTCTTTGATGTTATCAATAAAGTATTTTGTTTAATAACCTTTACGTTCATCGAGAATATAAGCTCCAAATAAATCAATTTGTAGCTATAATAACTCAGTGCTTAGTGTGCCGAAGTGTGTGGGTTCAAATCCAAGCAACGAGCTAGAGCTGTCACTCAAAGTAAACACCGAGAGGGATACATGGCTTGGTACTTTTTACTTGCTTACCCCTCCATTTAAAAATCTGAAACCAAGCATCTAAAGATGTGTTCTGGCAACTACACTTATGAGCCAGTTCGCTTTCCAGTCTAGGTATAATTGTTGCCAGCGCGGACTGTCCTACCCAGAACATGTGTGATTTTGCTAATAAATGATGCTACTAGTTTTATTAGTATTTTTAATTTTAACATTTGCAATAGAGATTTGATTTCTACAGCCCTGTTGGTTCATTGGTAGAATGCCCGCCTCAAGAGCATGAGTTCGATTCCCACCCAAGACAAACTTTGTGGTATAAACAAATGTTTGCTCTGTGTCTGGGTGTTCTGTATTTATTATAAGTAGGTATGTATTTACAAAAAAAAAGTATTTAAGTATTCTATCAGTTATCTGACTCCCATAGTACAAGCTTTGTTTAGTTTGGGGTCAGATGGCGCTGTGTGTAATGTCCTACGATATTTATTTATTTAAAATAAAATAATTACAAATACAAAGTGTTTTAATGATAACACCAATGTCAAAAGTCCATTATAATATAAGGGCTTACATATTGAAAATTTGTTTTACAATACTTGATCATTACTATAATTATTAAAATACATCGATTTAAATCCATTATTATATGATTATTTTCATATACTTACTATCATCATCATCATCCACAGCCTTCTTTATCCCACTGCTGGGTATAGGCCTCTCTCTTTACATGCCATCTGCCTCGGTCCTGTGCCAGTCTGGTCCAGGTTCGACCCGCGACGGTGACGATATCGTCGACCCATCTTGCGGCTGGACGACCGACGCTCCGCTATGTATACTTACTATGTATATGTTTTATTTTTATTTATTTTTCTTATTAGTGTTACATCTCCCGTCTGTTTCTTATGTTATCTATCGTGTTTTTCTTTTGTTGGTTGCCTGGAAGAGATCGCTGTTAGCGATAAGGCCGCCACTTGTGGCACTAGTTCATAAGGTTATTTTGTTCTCTGTACTTTTTCTGTTTATGGTGTGCACAATAAAGAGTTTTATCTATCTATCTATATTTATGATTATTTATAAAAAAAAAAGTGTAACGTAGCAACAAACATACTTCAGAGAATGTACAAACATTAGTAAACATTAGTATGATTTTTATAGCGTAGTGCGAAGAGGGCTCAGAACGAGACGCGTTCCTGACCACATCCCGTGTAACAACCCTAGGAATCTAAGCGCAGACGCACACGCTACTTACGATTCGGAACAATCTACCATTTGAAATTAAAATCCCCGCATTTCTAAAGGTTGTTCAATGTGGCTTTGCCTTTTTTGCGATATGCTTTATGCCATCGGACCAAATGCCAATGATTCTTGTCCAGACAAATTTTATAAAATCGTTTGTCACTCTGTCTGTTTGTTACCTTTTCACGCCTAAACGGCTGATCAAACACAAAACAAAATAATTACTATAATTTGCCACCCTTAAGTTGAAAATCTGCCGCCAAGCATTTAACAGTGTGTTCCGGCAGCTTCACTTGAGAGCCAGTTCCATTCCAGGCTAGGTGTGCTTTACTATCTTTGACCACATTTTCACTTAACATCAGGTGAGCTGTGGTCAAATACTTAGTCTGTCAACCATAGAATACTGGCATATCTATCGCAAGGCATTGCTAATATTCGTAAACTTTTTTTGTATTTCCGCCTCGGAAATATTCATAGTATTACTGATATCTTTGAAATGTATGAATAGATGTTAAAAACCCATTTATATATGACCTCGACAGAAGTTTATAATAGGGGCTGTCTCATGAAATCAGAGAATCATATAATAGGGAAGCCTATAAACATAAATTAGAAAAATTGCTTATCGAACAGGCATGTTACAATTACATGTTTTAGCGATGATAGCTCAGTGGTTAGCGCGGTAGGTTCGCATGCTGAAGGGTGTGGGTTCAAACCCCAACAATGAGCTTGAACTGCCGGTGAAGGAAAAAACATCGTGAGGAAACCATAGCATGGTGGTAGGGTCCTTTCTAGTACTCGGCTGGCTAGCTACCACACGAGAGATGAAAATCTGCCGCCAAGCATCTAACGGTGTGTTCCGGCAGCCTCACTTGAGAGCCAGTTCTATTCCAGGTTAGGTGTGCTTTACCATCTTCGATCACGCCTTCACTTAACATCAGGTGAGCTGTGGTCAAACACCTAGCCTGTCAATCATAAAAAAAAAAAAGACTTTGCTAAACTCAAAATGACATGAGTACACATAATGACGATATTGATAGGAATGAGTAGACAAAACTGGCTAGAGTCAGCTAAAGATAGAACTTTGTGGAATTCCTTGGAGGAGGCTTTTACGCGAAGGGGGTCCATACTTTGCGACTAAATTTAATATTTACACTGATTTATGTTCATTTGACATTACTAATTATTTTTTTATTATTTTATCTGAATGCAATTATGAATCTATTTATATTATCACTGTATGGAATTATTACAGCTTTATTATTATTATTTTATTATTATGAGTAGACTAAAATAATATCCACATATTGTAATAAAAAAATATGCATTTTCTTGTATAGAATACGTGACTTGTAATTTCTATAATTATAAATAAACATAAACATAAAATTGCGAATGACAGCAGCCTGTTTTAATGTGTTAGAGAAATCAATTAAGATTAATTTATAATTAATCAACTATAATTAACTTAAAAGGTATTCGCCCGTTACTAAATTGATGTTCACCAACAACTCAAAGTTCATATGTAGTGACATTTAGAACACCTAGTCTGGCTAATTAAGGGCACCACTTGACCTTAACACTTTTATGGCAAGGGGAGAAATAGGTAAAAACTTACGAATTGGTTCAGGTTTATAACCACTTTTTGTATAATTATCATTAGTTATAGTTACATAGAATATTAAACTAAATTAGTAGATTAATATGCAGTTTGGGTGTATTAGTTACTATAACTAAAATAATAAAAACTAATCATAAATATTTTTTTGTCAGTTAAAACTAAATAAATTAATGTCATCGATTGGAAATCATTTACCTACTTACCATTCGTCACTTTGTGGTCGATCTCCTTAGCAGGATTTCGTCTAGGTAAGCACCACCGCAGTACCTACCAGACATTATGCCGCCAAGCAGTAGTGTGTAACAATAACTGTGTTCCAGTTTGAAGGGCACTGCAGGTAGCTAAATTATAGGGCTGTTGAGACTAACTATCGTAAGTCTCAAAGTAATAAGTGCCAAAGCAACGATGCCTGGGACTTTGTTTTGTTTCTCAAAGTTCTGGGTATCGCTCCAATGGTCATGGACAGGTGTTATGTCTTATTTATTTTATTTTATCTATGGGCAGTCGACCATACCACACTTAATATAGTCTGGTCAAGTAATCACATCAAATATTTATGTCTCGCTGAAATGGAAATGCTTTAATAGCAAGAATAAAATATGTAGTTTTCAAGCTCGTGAGTAAAGCCTACGTTACTAAATGAAAATCAATTTATCCGGCTTTATTGTAAGTGGTGTTGAGAGTGGCTCTTATTTTAATGGGTCGCACATTATGTCGCATAATCGTTGAATTAGTGGTCAGACTGAGGTGACAGCACACCTTGTCGACCACGACCACAAAAACCGAATGTTCTGAAAACCCGTTGTCGTCATTATTAACGACAAAATAAATTGTTTTAAAAACGAATTGTCGCTAGGAACAATGCAATTTTGTATGTGTAAAAAAAAATTCAACAACCATACACGTAAACAGAAAGTATACTTTCAACACGCATCACGCTTAATTTATATATGAATTGAAAAGGTTCTACAGAGCGCTTTGTACAGGTTTTGATAGTAAACCAAAATTTTTATAGTTTTCGAATGGCTCTATATAATAAACTACACGTATGTTACACTCATACCTACTACCGTGAGTTTGAGACTTTACGAAAACTACGATAGTTTTCATTTTGCGTTAACTGGTACTGAGCGTACAGTAATGTTTTACGGTACTATTTTCCCGCATAGAAGAATACAAAAGTCCTGTATTGCAAACTTTAATATACTGTTAATGTTCTTTTTTTAATGATCAACGGGATTCGACGACACCGTCACTTAACATCATGTGGGTTGTGGCAGTCTTAGCGTGTTTGCATTCGTAGCTGTCTTGGAACCTCTACAATCGTATTTTATAATCGACCAAAGGCATGAGATGCTGTAATACAAATAATGCACGTACACCATCACGGCGATGTCACCTGAGCAAAACGGGTATCACGCCGGTCGGTGCTCTGTACATCATCGAGCCTTATTTGTAAACATTGGCAGGATCATACGAAGGGTTAGGGTATATGTGTAGCACGTGATGCGATATACGATATTTGTCTGAACAAGCAATAAAAAAACTTGTGGTAATCCGAGAGTTCAAAGTGTCCAAATTCTACGTCGTTAGTGATGATTGAATTGATTATCACATTTCAGCCAAAGAAAAACATCGCGAGAAAACTGAAGTACACCAACTATACTGAAACTGTGGTAGTGTGGTATAATATATACATACTAGCTGCGCCCTGCGGTGTTACCCGCTACATGTTTTCGAGATAAAAAAATAACCTATGTGTTAATCCGGGGTGTCAGCTACCAAATTTCATCCAAATCCGTTTTGTGGTTTTTGCATGAAAAAGTAACAAACATCCATCCAAACTTTCACATTTATAACATAAGTGGGATAGTGGGAAGTAGTATATAATTTTAGTAGGATTATACATATGTATATGTGTAAATGTATATAAGGCATATATCTAACACGGAACCGATAACAGGCTTGATTCGATGGATTGCCCATAATAATATTCAATGCAATAATTGGATGCAAAAAGCCAGAGAGCGACCTCAGTAGTGTGAATTAGGCAATATGCTTGTAGACTAAAGTATGTGATACTGATAAAGATAAAAAAATTGTCAAAAAGAAATATATTATATCTGACTTCCATAGTACAAGCTTTGCTTAGTTTGGGGTCAGATGGCGCTGTGTGTAATGTCCTGTGATATTTATTTATTTATTATACAAGTAATGAGCGCCAAAGCAGCGATGCCCTGGATTTTGTTTTGTTACTCAGAGTTCTGTGTATCACTGCAATGGTCATGGACAGGCGTTATCTCTTACGATCAGGAAAGCGTCTCGTTCGTCTCATTATATTTACATTAAAAAAAGGGTCTGATAGGAGTATGTTATAACTTGAAAGTTACTGACAAATAACTATTTCTCACGCAAAATATTTATATAGCTTTCCCTGTGAGACATGCCTTGTTATGTCTGCACAATTTTTTTATCTTTTTGCGTTCGAAGCCTAGTACTTTAGTAACAGAACTAGTCTTTAGGTTCCTCCGGCGACTATCGGGTTCTAAAATTGACGCAATTAGCAACATTGTCATGATTCTGCGAACATTGGGCAAATTAAACTCGATGACCAAGCACATGTCTAATTGGATGATTAGGAGATATACGTTCAATGGTTTTTTTGGGTAAACATTGGTAAAGTGCCAACTAAGTTGAACGACACCCCTAGCTTAACTGCTTGGGCGTGGGTTCGATTCCCACCAAGGACAAACATTTAGTGGTATAAGCAAATGTTTTACTGGGTGTTTTGTATGCATTATAAGTATGTATTAACAAAAAATGTGAATATTCTATCAGTTATTTGACTTCCATAGAACAAGTTTTGCTTAGTTTGGTGTCAGATGGCGCTGTGTGTAATCCTACGAAATTTATTTCAATCTTTTTTTTTTGGGTAAAATTTGTCTGGTCCAGTAATATAATATTTTATTATTTACTTAACTTGACTTTAGATTTTATAGAGTCTAATGCTCAAGCTGCTATTAATACATTTTAATGGCTCATATCTTAGGGTAGGTAAGTTATTTACATAGGCATGCTGGTTTTTCTATTTTGTAGCGATGATAGCTCAGTGGTTAGCGTGATCGGTTCAGGTCGTGTCTTTAAACCCCAATAACGAGCTTGAGCTACCGGTGAAGTAAAACATCGTGAGGAAACCATAGCATGGTGGTACGGTACTTTCTAGTACTCGGCTGACTACCTACTACCCTGAAGTTGAAAATCTGTCTACAAGAACCTAACGGTGTGTGTATCCGCACTTGAGAGAAAGTTTCATTCCAGGTTAGGTGTGCTTACCATTTCCAATCACACCATCACTAAACTTGATTTGATTTGATTTGAAACAGCTGTTTCAGCTGTGGTCAAACTGCCTGCTGACTATAAAGAAATTTCTTGATACTCGTACTCTAAATAACAACTTTTTTTATTGCATCGGTCTAATCCGGTTCAGTAATGTTATAAAGACGAAAGTTTATGAGTATGTAAATGTGTTTACTTCTCACTCACGCTCAGACCAATTTTGATGAAATTTGGTATGAAGGTAGCTGACACCCTGGATTAATACATAGGCCACTAATCTCTGAATAGTAGTGTTCACGTGGGAACAGCGGGTAACACCGCGGGGCGCACCTAGTAACTAATAAAAAAATTCAATACCTAAACAGACAAGTCAACGGCTAGTTTTCCATAAAGAGACATAAACAGTCACGTTTCTAACGACCATTGACATTAGCTGTAACAAGGCAGACCCGTCGAGTGGTCACTCAAACAAGAAAAAAGCACACATTCTTCCCAGCGCTCGGGACCACCTTATAAACTAGACAACTAGTTTCTAACTACGCAGGTACCAGCCAGATGTGCACTTGTCTATTTGTTGGAAATGCTGTTTATTCTGTGGCGCTGGTCCCGCGAGCTCGGTCAGATACACTATCAGGCGAGATAGAAAGAAAGAAAGAAACTACATTTATTTTTTTTCTTACAATACACTAGTAGACACAACAACAGATAAGTACAAACAAAACACACAAATAAAAAGATACAGATGGTTATCGCTGAAGTGGCTGGTGCATCAACAAGGAATAAAAAAGGGCAGCGCTCAGCATTTGTGCTGGGGATTACTCCACAGCGCTGATTTTCAGCACTGACCAATTCATAAAAAAACAAAATAAATATATAATAATATAAAATAAATATGTATAATTGTATATAAATTTGGAATGCAGATAATTCAGTAATGCAGGTAAGGAAAACAAAGAAAAAAATAAGAAAAATGTTACTTGCTTGTATAGTACATAGTGGTATTTTGTGCTTGTAAAAAATACCACTATGTTGGAACATAAGAAATATAAATATAAAATAATTATATTGCCAAAAAATAATAATTAAATAATAACAACATAAAGTTTTAATAGATAGCATCTCGGCCTCCCAGTATAGTTGCAAAGCTGACTTACTATCTGGAGGGTCTGGATTCAAGTTTCTTGAAACGGAGCTCTGTCTTTTCTCCGGATCCGGATTTATCATTATTTCCAACCGGAACAAAAATTTGAGTGTATCATTTATAGGTGGCATTATAACCAAGAGATTTGCACTCTGTAGTTAAGTCCGATATCTGGGAGACGGGCTCGTGGTATACACAATTTAAATATCGGAAAATCGCGTTTTCTTAGATATGACACTAAGCTAGATTGATTTTTTAGCCTTAAAACCTCCGCGGTTATTCAACTCCAGTTTTAGATGCGACTGTGGTTTCGTTAGTGTACATCATGTACATTATGCAAGCATTCAAAAATGAACTTAGAATACTTTCATGACGTAGGATATGTGTTCAAAAACCAGCTGGGCGTTCATTACGATATTCGATGGTTATTCGCAATAGCTCTGCATGTAGTTCCGTTAGTTGCTAGTACCCTTCAAGCAGTAACACAGTAAAGTTTACTTGGTAGCAGGATATCTGATACTGCGGTGGTATCTAGCCGACCTCGTAACATTTACCTACTACCAATTGGAAGTAAGTACCTGATTACCGTTGAGACAGCCCCGTTGGCTCATTGGTAGTATATCTGCCTTGAGAGCTGTAGGGCGTGGGTTCGATTCCCACTCAGGGCAAAAATTTTGTGAATAAAGAAATGTTTGTTCTGTGTCTGGGTGTTCTGTATGTATTATAAGTATGTATTTACAAAAAAAGTATTTATGTATTCTATCAGTTATCTGACTTCCATCGCACAAGCTCTGCTTAGTTTGGGGCCAGATGGCGCTGTGTGTAATGTCCAACGATATTTATTTATTTACCTACCTATATATATTTTTTTTTTTGTGAAGGTAATGAGACGATCGAGGCGCTCTCCTGATGGTAAGAGATAACGCCTGTCCATGACCATTGCAGCGATACACAAAACTTTGAGTAACAAAACAAAGTCCAAGGCATCGCTGCTTTGGCACCCATTACTTTGAGACTAGATGGTGAGTCTCAACAGCCATGTAATTTCGCTAGCTGCAGTACCCTTCAGCCCGGAACACAGTTTGCACACTACTGCTTGGCGGCAGAATATCTGGTACTGCGGTACCTACCTAGACGACCTCCTGCTAAGTAAATCTACCACCAAGTATATACGTTGGATAGAAAATAAAATAAATGGTTGTTGTTATTAGAATCATATAGTTTATTACATAAAATGCATTGCATTGTTACGTTCGAACAATAAATAGTTGGTGTGTACACGGTACCTTGTATAAGGGTTCTATGTTAGCACGTTCAGTGCGATACGTCAAGCGGAGTTCATTAACATACTTTTTAGACGAGACATCTAGAAATATTTAAGAACTTATTTTAATTCGGAACATTTTAAAATCTAGAAAATTACATTTTGTTTCGTATCTACAATATTATGTAGATCACATTTTATGCACAAAAATATATTTGCTTCTAAATAAATGTGAACAAAGCTATAAATGATCTGTGTGTATCGCACTAGAACAGTAATAATCGATTATTATTTCTTATAGAATAAAATCTGTTACTGTACAAGAATATATAAAGCCAAGAGGAATGGTCGAAATAACATAAACAAAATAAAAATTCGTATAAAAAACAAACCTTTCTTTGGCTCCTGTATAAGCTTTGGAATACCAGCAAATGGTGATTGTACTGGACAGGCGAAGGAATCAGCTGCCATATTGCCTTAAATTAGCTTACCTCATCAAAAAACAACCTTAACAATACTTACACAAAGTTCAAATCACTGGTGCATTGGTATTAGACTCGTAAAATATGAGGGGTATAACCGATCACAATACATAAAAAACGTACACAATTTCCTTAAAAAATAGCACCAATATTTTAATATTAGCACATTGCGTACAAAAAAAAACGGCAACATTTTTTTACAAATAAAATCATTTTAATCACTAGCAACACCAAAACTGTATGCCAAACGCAAGTTATTAGAACTACCTAAACTGTATAATTTTTAAGATATGGTTAGTTATGTAGACATTTAGAAGATTAAGATTATAGATTTGCACCTTAAAACCGATCACACATCTTAGAATAGACAATATACATTCATTCTTAATGTAAATAGATATGTAGAAGTAAAATTAACATCTATGGTAACATTGTTCTATGAAATATTATAGTTGCCAGCTAAGAAGGTGCCTAAAATGACAAAACTTCTGAGATTCGTATATCAGTAGTACAACATTCGTAAAATATAGAAAGATAAAATGTTCTAATTCAATAATTTTGTGTCAATCATCGATTTAACAAAATCTACACTACCAATGACAAAAATTATATCAACGACAAAAATATAAACATTTAACACTGGTTAAAAATTTACATAACTACAACTAAAAACGCAATTGCCTACTACAATTTAAAACGTACCTAATTTTATTTGGTCTCATTTTAGTAGATAACATTTTCAAATGATTTAAAACGCTACTCTGAGAAAATAATGTGGCCATGTTGAGTTGCTTGGCGCGACTACGCGGCCATATTGTTTTGATGCAAAACGTGAAATCATGGAGAGAATACTCGTAAACTTCGAAGTAATGTAGCCAGTACGTTTGCTAAGCATTCAGCTCTCAATGCGAGCTGGCCTTCAAGGGTAGAATCCGGGCTCTGTGCCTGTGCTTTTTTTGCATTATGTTCGTGTATGATTTGTGCCATATCCGCTCCTGCCAGCTCCTTGAAAGCAGCTGTCACGTCATGGACTCGAAGGACCAGGTTGCGAGTTTGTAGTGGCGACGATGTGTGCCTGCCCAGTGCCTGAAAAAGTTAAATATACTACAATTATTTAATTATGATATCAAAAAAAGAGAAATCAAAATCTTCTTTATAAGTTTATCTTTTTCTGCAGTATGTAACCTCCAAATAACAAGTGTTTAAGTACCTCATATTATACCCAACGGGATAGACGGTGCCGGTGGTTATGTAAAAAAAGCTGCATATCCACTAAAGGTAGCCGGGGATCGTACGACTGTCTCTCAAATATAAATTATTCTGTGACTTGCACCAAACGAGGCATGCGCGCAATGAATTATTGTTGTATATTCAGAGCGTTACCGTGTGCTCAAGTGGAAATGTTTCTTCGTTGTCTAAATACAGCTTCCGACCCCGCGGCACGTAAAGGATCAGACGACTCATTTTGAGGCTATGCAAGTGGACTGGAGTAAATTTTTGAACGTACCTGTGCTAGATCCTCGAGGCGACGTAGCGGCGCGAGGCAGTCTGCGAGTGCGGCGGCGGCGGCGGCCGAAGACCCACCTAGCGCCCCCACCAATGTGCGAGAAGCCCCCACCAACGATACTGCACATGACGTCAACTCGTTGCGGGCTCGCTGCAACACGACAATGAGCTTATAAACACTAACTCGTATAATTTGCGCAACTATTTTTGAGCTCTGCAAAGTAGATAAGACTAGTGATAAGCTAAAACCGTATTTGCTTATGAACCTCTGATACCAAATTATCGCAAACTGTCGCTGACATTCAAGGGTTCAAAAGATTTGTGCACTTTTTATTTTACGAAGTGTATTAATTTTAAAAGATAGATAATGTCTCTATGTGGATTGAAATTGTTTACAGATCTCTTACATTCAAATACAATTTTGTAATATCATGGTGCTGATCAATATCATGTCATGATTCATTTACAATGGTAGGGTGTTGCTATCAGAAGATTAGCGGAAACTTCAATCTTAATCATTTAATCTTATTCCAGTATCTTATCACAACAAAATATGTCATTCTTCTGAAATGTTCGAATAATCAATATTAGTTTACCTTCAGGAAACATTTTGACAAGGAAAGAAACAGAAAACTTACTTGAAATTTAATCTCATCGATATCTTCACCACCACCATGTGCATGTTGATGAGAGCACTTTTGTGCAACTTGATGAAGCCGCTGCAGCAACCCTTCCACAGCCACTTCCGTCTTACAAAGAAGACTCTCTATTGACACATGCCCATTATTTCCTGCTCCGAACTCCGGAAATTTCACCGTGGGAGGTGACGGGGGCGTTGGAATGTCGTCCAAATCTGGCTTCACATCGTCTTTAAATCGCACATGGTTTTGAACTTTTGGAGTCGGACTTGCGCTATCGCGGCGAAAAGATTTTCTGTCGAAAGGCGGGCTGAACGCTTTTTGTTCATTACCAGCAGCACCGTTTAGTAAATCTGGTCGGTTGGTGAAACGACGATTCATTTGAGGGGAACATAAAGATAAGGCCGTTGACATATCTTTGTTTTTCAAAATGGTGTTCTTCGTTTCAGAATTGGATCTCACGTGTCGGCTCTGCAAAGTCATGGAACTATAATTTGGTGTTGAACGTAGACTTTGAGATTCTTCTTCAGACAGTCGACTTTCTAATTCTAGATTTTTGTAACTGTTTAAATTTCTTTGAAAATGTGGTGAGCCGATACTTGCGAGTCTCAGCTCAGGGTTTCTGGCAGGAGATTGCTTTTGTGTTTTCATTCGCAGGACTTCAATGCTCGGAACCGGAGGTAGCGGGGGTTTTTTAGGAGGTAGTAATAATGGTGGTGGCGGTGATAATACTCTATTCTCTATTCTGGGAGGTAATTGCGGCGGGGTCATGCTTTCGTTGATATCACACACTATTTTGTAATTCAACTTTCTATTGTTCAACGTGCTGAAATGATTAGTAGGTATTTCTACAACACTCAATTCGTTGTTCGTACAAGTAAACGAGTTTGATCTCGGCCTCGGTGCGGGGGCAGGAGGCGTTTTTGGTGGTCGCTTTGGGGGTTCTCGGATTTCGGAGCTTTTTCTTCTGGGAGGTGGTCTAACTTCACACACATCAGGTATGGAATCGGAATTCTGTATATTAGGTTCTAATTTTTCAGTCTCGTCGCTATTATCTTCACTTTCACTTTTATTTTTATCTTTACTACAACATGAGAACATACCTTTTCTTTCTACGGTTGGGTACTCTATCACATGGGCATTACCATTCGCTTGCTTCTCGATGACACTTTTTCTTTTAGACTTAGGGGAGTCTGATTTTCCTTGTACACTTTTATTCTTATCCTTCAGTAATAAACTATTTCTAGCATCGCTCAAAGTTTTCGCAGTGAACATATTTCTTATCTCACTTACGCTAAGTGTTCCTTTCACGACGTCACCGTTTGCTGCTTTAATATCACCATTTTTACTAAATTCACTTTTAGCTTCAGCTAACTGTGTTTGATTCACATAACTAACTTGATCTCTATCTAATGTGGAAGAATTGGATCCTGGCGGTGGCGGTATGATATACGACAAAATTTCTTCAGGAGTAAGCTCAATAGCTGGAGTAACTCTAACAGTAGGCGGTTGTATTGTAACAGTAGCTATAAATTCGTCAAGTGCAGATTTTGGGATATTTGAAATATTTTCATGTGAGTTTTCTTTTTCATCAGCAAAAGATGGTGGCACGATAGGCAAAATTTGAGGCACTTGTGTAGCACTATCCAATTCATCGGGAGTTTGTGGAGGAGGTATTAAAGTTAAATCTATAAGCTCGGCATCACCGTCAACATTACTTTCATGATAATAAAATGGATATTCTACTACCGCTTCTTCTGCTTTACTGCTTTTCTCTCTAAGCTCTTTCAAATATTCTCTAAGATTTGATTCTTTACTATCGGGGGCAGGATCTGGGCTGTGTAAGCCAAAACTAGTTCGAATAGCTTTGTTTGTAGGTTTTTGATGTCTTCTTATCGGGCTATTTGTAGGAGTGTACAAGGAATCATTATCGCTTTCGGAATGCAAATCAGAATTTAAAGCTATCAATGCATCAGTCAATCCACATTTATTTAAAATAGCACTAAGATTTGATTGTCGATTCGTTGCTTCAATATTGTTAGTTTCATCACTCGTCTCTGGAACATTCAATACACTCAAACCTTGATTAATCGTTTCCGTTAGAAGTAGTAACGAGTCGCTGTGTTTTAGAATGCCCGGAGCATCATCTGTTGCTGACATTCTGCTTGTATTGGATTCCGTGTCACTCTCTAAATTATCTACACTGGTTTCTCTACCTACAAGCTCATCTCTCAGAACGCCTTCGTGATATGCATCATCATGATATGGATCACTATTTTCAGTTAGATATTGTTCAGAATTTTCAACTAATTTTTGCATTTCAGCTACTCTTCTTAATACTTCCTCATTCTTGGCTTCAACTAATCTCGGATTGCTGGCATTTTCTAATAATTCCATTGACAGAACGCTTTGTAGATCAAAACCCATTCCATCATCAAGATAGCAAGCATCATTAGGGTCAAATAATCTAAATTCATCATTTTTCTTACATTTTTCGAAATGAATGTCATGACCTAGTAAGCCTGGCTTAGACTCATAACCTATTAGAGGTGAAGAGTTGTTGCTATGGTTTCTGTTTGTTATGCTGGAGTTCATGTTGGTATCTAGACTTGCTTTAGACTGATCTGGAGTGGAATGATATGGAGGAGGCATGCTGAAGATAGCATAATGTTTCTTAGAAAGAATGTTTGGTTCATCGTAGTGTAAGTAACTCCATTTTGCTGGCACTACGTTGTGTTGAGACAAGTATGGTGGAGCTGAAATAAGAAGAAGAGTACATAGTTCAGTAATATCATGCAAAGATGCCAGACAAAAAAGTAGCGGGATTAGTGTGACATTACCTATGTCTTCTGTGATTGGCTCTCTTTCTAGCTCGACGTTCAGTTCTTGTCCTGTAGCTAAGCGATAATACCTGAAACATAAAATCAAATTGCTTTATAATGCTTATGTTTTAAGTTGATAAGTGTTACAGTTTGGAACACAGTTGTTTACATTGTTTGTTTGTTGTTTCAGTTGTGTGTAACATGATTCTGAATTTAAATTATTTACCAAGATAAGGTGTAGGCAAAAATGTAATTGAATAACGATTTATAATTAAAACTGACCCAGCAATGACTAGCGGCATCTCTGTAGCATCTCTCTCTTCCATTAGCAACGCAAGCACTCGGTCTCTCTGCAGGAAAATAGCGACATCGGCCCCACCGCAGGATTCCCGTTTCACTCTGATGCCCTCCACCTCTTCCAGAGAGGCAATTGATTGTGGCTGAAAAAAATGAATAGCATAGTAGTCATACCTTGAATTTTGGACTATGCAACATCACAATTATAACAGCCAAAGAAATAGCCGATGAAAAATTGCAATTTGACAAAAGGTCAAAGTAAAAGGAATTCCTTTGACATAGTTACTATATTAATGTGCTTCAGTTGGAAGTTTAAGGTTAAGTAAAAAGTTAATAATGTGCCTGCAAGATCGGCAACCGAATTTATACCCATTCATTATTAATCGATTTATAGAGCCATTATTATCGATTCATGTAAATAGATTTAGCCTTAGCATTCAAAGTAGTCATGCAGATCAGCCCTGTTGTAAAGTGGGACAGCCGCCTCTGGGCGAAGTTTCATATCATTGTAAGAAAGGCAGCACGCCCATCATGCTATCTAAGTACTGCTTGGCATACTTCGAAGAATGTCGATGCAGGACTTATCACCTCCACTTTGAATAAGAATAGACTGCCGTAGCAGCAAAGCAGTTTTACCACAGAGCTATTCCTGCCGACGATCTGACTGAGTCCAAATCTTGGAGACACCAGCAGCACTCGCTCCGGGCGACTGCTGCTGAAACACTTGGCGCCGTAACTGGGCAGGTTGGCTACGATGTCCAGGTAGTGAAGTTTTGCCTGGAATACAAATTTATGACCGTTATATGACCTCTCTAAACACTTTTCAATATAACAAGAAAAAATCCAAAGCAAAACATCAATCATTCGTGCCATATATTCAGTTGCTATTTGAATACTTCAGTTTTTGCAGAAAGTGTTTTATTGTTTATTGACTAAAACTGCATCATAAGCCAATTAACTACTCGTACAACAGTCATTAAATATATTGTAGAAACAAAACTATACAAACAAAGTCAATACGTAAATATATAGTTAAATACGTCTCAAAATAGATTGTATAAGTAACTAAATTGAATAAAAAATGTTATATAAATCAGAAATGTAAATTCAAGTTTTAAAAAATAATAGCGTAAAAAAATTCATTAAACAAGTTTGTAAAAAAAAGTTAGACTAAAAATCACAATTACATAACACAAATAAATAAAAAATGTAAACAAAGAAATAACAAATGAAAATTGAATATTTCAAGAATAAAATGTGTTGTCCTTTTCTATTATAATAGTTTGATATTCTATAATTAGTAAACGCATATAATAAACACACAAGAATTGACCTAAAATAAAATAACTTAAAATAATAACTACTCTAAAAGACCGCTATCAATGGGAATAGTTCCCAAAACGCTGGCCCCATTGCCGCGTTGTATGGCAATACTCAAACGCTGAGCAAAATAAAGGCCAGCGTTTTGTTCACGTGTGGCGTCGACCAGACGAGATGATGTCCTTTTAATTTAATTTTTTTTGCACTTTCAAACCGATAGTTAAATTTAAATAATTTACAAAGGAGACAATTTGTATTTGATACAATGTTATATAAATCAAACTGTAGTTAATTTACCGATTCAGTGTTTGTTTGATTAAATTACAAAGTCATCAAGTGATCAGTTATTTGTGTTTTTCAACTAAATTTTACCTGCAGCTGTGTTAACTGGCGCTGGCTGCCCGTCATCTGCGAGTTGATCTTGAGGAAGTGTGCCACTAGCCTCCGGAGTTCTTTCCGCTTCATCGTCTCTAACAGCCCACTGGGCACGAAGCGCTCCAGCCCAAACTCTCTCCTGGAATGATTAATATTTCGACATTAGAAATACTAAAAGGCTTTTAATATAGTATCAATGTACTATATTCTGCATTTTACTTTAGCTTTGATTTGTTACAGCGGTTTCAATCCCTCAAGACGCCAGATTTTCTTGACCGAATCCAAAATCGCATCGAATCAAGAACTCCTAAATCCACCTTAGCTCGAGTAGCATGTTCTAGCAGTTATGAACTAATATAAAACTAAAAGATAAAAATATACCTAGGTCGTCTAGATAGGTGCCACCAGAGTGTCAGATATTCTGCCGCCAAGTAGTAGTGTGTAAACATTACTGTGTTCCAGTTTAAAGGCTACTGCAGCTAGCGCAATTACAGGCGTTCGTCTTATTAGTTTTACATGAAATCAACATATACAATCACATAAATGCAGAAGATTGTATGTTTGTAACTTCTTCACAATGTAAGTAAGCTTAAAAACATTTCATAAAAATTTGAAAGCTATAATAATAAGGTAATTATGTATATTATTTCAGAAAATGTGGTCCTAACCGCGGGGTGAAAGTGATATTGACAAAGTACTTACTCGACGGCTTTTACAGTGAGTTTATTCGGCGAAACGTTGTTGGCGAGCGCGTGCTGGTGCATATGAAGCGCTGCCAGCCGCAGCGCCACCTGCAGAAATACGTCTACGTAGGTAATACTATAGATAATATCAGATATTCTGTGGTCAAGCTGTAAACATTACTGTCTTAGGGTTTGAAGGATACCGTGCATACGACAGAACAGAGCTATTGAGACTAACCATCGAACATCTTAAAGTAGTGAGCGCAAAGCAATATCCTGGACATTGTTTTGGTCCTCAAAGTTCTAGGTATCGGTGCAATGGTCATTGTCAGGCGTTATCATCAGAGGAGCGCTTGGTTCGTCTCATTACTTTCACATAAAGAAACATACTTAATTCTATCAACACATATGAAAGTATGTTCAGTGTTTCTGAATTAACTGGGACGTTAAGACAAATTTGAAGAGCAGTTATCAGATTTCGTGTTAATTTGAAATAAAGTGAAAATTTTTATTTGCGTGATGCACGTTTCCTTCGCTGATTGGTTATTTATGAAAGGCGGAACATGATGGCAAAGCTAGTATCTTACTGGACAGATACCACTTTGGTAGCTTCATGATTGATGGAAATTTCTCGCTATTACCCATTTTGTTGTTAATTGATTGGCTGGCTGGGCTGCGGGTCGGGTTCCAATCGCTCCTCCACCACATTGCTACGACACTGGAGATAGTGATAATCCAGCGTAGCTAGATATCGCTTCACCACTTTAGTAGTTTCGCCGTTTAAGGATAGATGTCACTGTTACTAATTTATTTTACCTCAGGCTGCAACACATTGTTGATAAACTGGAATTAGTGTTAGTTCTACCTGGCTAGATGTCACTTCACAACTTAAATAGTTTCACAGTTGATGGACAGATGTCACTGTTACTAATTCTCTCCTACTTTACCTCAGGCTGTAGTTCAGGTGCAAATCTTTCTTGCGCGACGTCGTTGCAGCATTGGAGATAGAGGTAGTCCAGCGCGGCCAGGTCCCGTTGTGCGAGCTCAGCGGCTGCAGATGGCATGAAAACTACGCGAAACAGACATCGCATCTTATGTGACCCAGGACGAGCGGCGATCTGGAATGTATATCGATACAGCTTGAATTTTAAGATAATGAATACCTACTTATATTAGATTCACGAATCTCTTAATGTGTGTTACAAAGAAATAGAAAAAGCTACTTAAAGCTAAGCTAAAAAGGTTTTTATAGTAGACAGGCTATGACCACAGTTCACTTGATCTTAAGACGGTTGAAGATGGTAGAAACACCTACTACTCTCTTCTTTTGTTTTTTGTTCAGTTCATTTCTTTCTTTGTTGTTAGTTTGATGCCATGGAGAATTATCTGCATGAGCTGCCGCGACTACTCACTTTGGGTAACACTTTGGTACATTATAACAAAAGTACAAATACAAAAATTAAAAAAGAGAATAAGGATATAACAAAACAAAACTACATAGATTTATCAACATGGCGTATAACGGCGGTCTTATCAGCTAGAGCGATTTCTTTCAGGCAACCTTTGAATAGAAAGAAACATAAAAGCACAGAGACATCCAGACATTCTTTATAAGCCTATTATAAATTAGAAGATTATTTAAACGAGAAATTTTAATTTTTTTTGAGTGTTATTATTTTCAACTCAATGTTTGACATTTGTTATAGTTATACAACTAAAAAAATACATTAATTTTTATTCGTTGTGTAGTTTTTTAATTTAGTTTGACATTTTCGTAATTAATAATTGTATCTAGTCAAATTATATTGTATGTTCACAAAGAATTAAGACTGTTGACACTCTCTTGATATTAAGACCTAAATGTAACACAGCTCCACAATAAAATACAAATACAAAATAATTTATTACACAAAATGTGTTATGTACAGATTTCATCGTTCAGATACTATCTGAATCTAAATCTGATTTTATTTTGACGACTATACCTACAACGTAAATAACTATGCGGTAACTACGCCAACTCACACGAGCCAACGATTCCTTAGGATCCAGAAGTGTAAGCTTGTTCCTCCTCAAGCTCTTCACATGTTCCACCACCAGGCTGAAGTGTTCTTCGGCTGTGATGCACAGCTTGTCTTTCAGGCTGGTCACGACATCTGCTACCGTCGTCGTCGTGTCGTACTTGAAAGATTTGGTCTGACCGTTCTCAAGAAATACTTTGAGGACGTTAGCCATAGGAGGAAGGCAGAGGTCGCCAAGGGAGAATGCGGATGGCTGTAATTTAAAAAAAATATATAAAGTTCAATTACATTCCCAATTAATAAAGTGAAGTCAAGAAAATGCAACACTTCCTCAGAGAGGACTGCGATGTTATTCTTTTTTTAAAGTCATTTTTTATATGCTTTATGGTCCAGCCTGTTTTCGTAGAGTTTGTATGGGTGTAACAAATGTTGAATCACACAGAAATGGTTTATTTATCCGTCATAGAAACACGACAAAATAGCATGTACAAAGTCCGCGTTTGACCATTAACTTAAATATGGCGAGCGATACTGACGAGTGGTCGCACATGACGCAGATTTAGATGATGTTGATCTTTAACATTTAAAATATGGAAATGTCACTTTTTGACACGTTACCTAAAAAAGTATTAGAAATCATATCCATCCAATATCTCAGTGTGACATCAGCAGAACAAAGAATCAAAAGAAAACATGGTACAAATAGAGAAATAGGGTTTCTTACAGGATACATCGGCGCACCATTCAGCTGCACGGAGTCCGCGAACCTAACCCTCGGAGGTCTGGCCCGCAGTCTGGCTCTTTTCGCTGCAGACAGTAGCGCTGATCTCCTCATAGGGTTGCCAGTCCGGGCAGGCTGGCACACCTTCAGGGTGACACGGTCAGCGCATGCGCGCACCGCTGATATAACATGCTCTCTGGCGGCTAGGCTCACATCTTCGCCGTTTACGCACAGGATCTGATCACCGGGTTCAAGCTGCAATTTGTTGGAATGTATCGCTAATTTTATGAGAAAATTCTCCTCGTTTTAAAAAGGTTTTTGTAGCGATGATACCTGAGTGGTTAGCGTGATCGGTTCATATGCCGAAGACCTTGGATTCAAATCCCAACAATGAGTGATGGAAAACAGCGTGAGAAAACCATAACATGGCGGTAAGGTACTTTCTAGTACTCGGCTGGCTAGCTACCACACTCAAATTTAATTATTGTCGCCAAATCCGGCAGCCTCATTTGAGAGCCAGTTCCATTCCAGGCTAGGTATGTTAACCATTTCCGGCCACACCGTCGATTAACGTCAAGTGACTGTAGTCAGACACCTAGCCTATCAACCATACAAAAAAGGTTTAAAAGTATTCACATCATCAAAGTAAAAGAAATCATATGAACCGAGCCCTGGAACAGTTGCGTTTTTAGTTATGTGCGATCACGGAACAGAAAACAACGGTATGATCAGCACATCTTTGTTGAGATCTCACCTTGCCCACACTAGGCGAGTTGTCCGTCACAAACCGCACGAGAACCGGTTTCTCGGAGCCCGCCACAAACCCGAAGCCCAGCTCCGGATCCCTCTCCAGCACCACGTCACGCGGCGCCGGCGGGGACTCGCAGGAACAGCCTTCTGGAGCCACATATGTCGTGGTCTTGTTGACATGGCTGTGGAGGACGGTTATGAAGTGGTGAGTCTAAAGTTATCTACACGCTGTACAGCCAGGTGAACAATCCATGCTGTTTTTTTAATTTTTTAATTACAAATAGGCTTGCGTTTGTTCGTCATCTCGCGTGAAGATGCGGTCTGCGATCTATTTATCGTAGCTACTTATATTGTAATTTTATCAAGTTTCAAAGCATCTCACGTGTGTAAAAAAATACTCACTTGATATAATAGGATTTCTCCCTATTGTCCAGTGCCTGCTCCCACCCATAAGGGAGGTCCTCCTCCTCAGGGCCATGACTGCTGCCGCTGGCGCTGCCTTCCCTCACAGCCGACCAGCTCTCCGCTGGAGGCAGCCAGCTGGCTGTCCGTGTGATGTGACTGGAATTGAAGAGAGAGGACGATTGTAGTAGTGAATATCGGACAAAGCAAATGATGTCGATATAGCACTTTTTAAATGTTATAATAGGACTAGTAGGCTAGTCTATTCTAGTACGGGCCTAGTTGCGAGATTTTTTTTAAATATCGTATTATTTGACACTGGAAAAACATGAAAATGTGATGCCAAATAAATAGAAAAAAATAATGGTACATAACTTAGTTGTAATTTTCACCCAGCTATACAAAAAAGAGATTATTACACTGCCAGCATTGACAGAGACTTCGAACGTTGCAAATATTTATGTTTAGTTGTTAAGTGTGGCCCGCTAACACATCCTGAATTTTATAAATTACACATTAGAAAATCAGTCTGACACTGCTCTCCCCTTTCGAAGTTAAAAATATTAACGTAAATAAACTTCAATGTTCTGGTGTCCGTTTGGAAGATTGCATCAATCCAATCTCACGAAATCGTTCCCCGAGTCGATCCTACCGGATAAATTGACCGATGCAGAGATTTATAAGGGTTACATTTTCCTGTACTAAATTAACTGCTAGCTTGCAAACGGCAACGCAGAATACTGATCTTAGAGACAAAATGAGCTTTATTGGCTGCTGGGGATAATCTTTTACCTTTTTTCGCTGTTGAATATTACAATCTTAGAAATAGGAAGACTATAATTAGCTAGTTTATAATTTTATGTTTCATTTGTCTTATTAGTGTAAGAACATCTCACGTCTGTTTCTTATGTCGCCTATCGTGTTTTTCTACTATTGGTTGCCTGGAATAGAACACTCTTAGCGATAAGGCCGCTACTTGTGACACTATCTCATAAGATTCTTTTGTTCTCTAAACTTTTTGTTCTGTTCATGATGTGCACAATAAAGAGTTTCTATCTATTTAATTTTATATCAGTCTTACGTAACATGTCGGTGGAGTACTTTCTAGTAGGCACCTTCTCGTTTGGCTAGCTACCACTATCAAGCTAACAGTGGGCTCCAGCAATCTCACTTGTTTTAGTAAGCAGCCAAAATAATTCGATAACCAAAAATGTTTTGTTTGTCATGAAACTTTGTTTTATGACGACTGCGCCAGGATTTCTTGGTAGATCTCTTGAGCAGAAGGTCGTCTAGGTAAGTACCACTATAGTACCTACTACATATTCTGCCGCCAACCAGTAGTGTGTATAAATGATTGTATTCTGGTTTGAAGGTACTGGAACTAGCGAAATTACAGGGCTATTGAGATTAATCATCAAATGTATTAAATTAATGAGCGCCAAAGCAGTGATGCCCTGGACTTTTTAGTGCTGGGTACTGCTGCAAGGACGACATGGACGAGTGTTATCTTTTACTAGTAATCAGGAAAGCATTTCGTTCATCTCACTATTTTCGAATAAAAAATATTTTCTATGACCTACACTGAATCGAGATATCAAGATTAAGTAAAAATTAAATTAAATTAAGTACCTAATTGTACTAGCTAACGACTATTTTGGGGTAAAAGATTGTCAAATAAGACAACTAACATGTTTAAAAATAAGTGATATTTAATAACAAAAAAAATATGTCTCGGATAAATCTGCCTACATATTTTCCACATAATAGAGACGCGCCTAATAATGCTTAATCGCAAAATGCTTTTAATGCCAGGAATACCGAGTTTCTACCTTGCGCCGACTTTGTAAAGCTCGATTCACACAGAAACTAACTTATTTTGCAGATTACCCGATAATTACGAAGTTGCAAAGTTTTTTTTATTTAAAATCCTCTAGCGACACGCTCCGGCTTCGGGTGCAATGTAGACTAACGTGGTGTTCTTAAGATATGCGCAAACCAACGAACATCATTTGATTTTTATCTATAAAATATCCCATAAAAAATAGATATCTAATATTTTACTACTTTTGTAATAAAAAAAATCTGGGAAACGTTTCCAATTTTTTTTTTACATTAAAACCTAATTCGGACTACGACGAAAGTATTGGAACAAAAATTAACCAAATCAGTTCTGCTATTCTATCTAATTAATTTTTATTTACGTACGGAGTAATTACGATAAATGCCACACATAAAAGCGTGAAGATTTTTTTTACTTAATTCGTTAATTTATACATAAGTAGGTAATGTAGCAAACTATAGGTATATATGCGATACAAGCATAAAGTTTAAGTAAACAATTATTATATGGTAAAAACCTGTGATTTTCTCGTAGGCTTGTAACACCTACCTTGCATTTATTTTACTGTGGAAGCTGCCTTACTTTGGAATGCCCTTCCTACTATTATTAGACAGGCTAAGTCAATATATATTTTTAATAATTTAGTATATAAACATTATTTATCAGCCTGCTAATCTATATATTTAGTTTATTTAGTATCTCATATGTATATACGTTTATTGTATTGTTATTTTATTTATTTGTTTATTTTGTACACCAACCTTATATTTATTTACTCTTCTTTCCATCCAAAGGTTGTCTGGAAGAAATCGCTCAAGACGATAAGACCGCCCTTATACATCATCTGTTCTATTGTTTTGTTATATTATTATATCTTCTTCTTTTTTTTTGGTTTGTTGTTTGTTTCCTATTTGTATTAATTGTGATCTGTGTTTCTGGTGTATAATAAAGTTATATTCTATTCTATTCTACCTTAGCAAACATAAAAAAGAGCTGTTATTTTTGTACGCGGTGTGATTCCAGCTTTACCAAGTTTAGCCAGGAAGACATTAGCGGTAAATATGGCCATAATGGCCTATTTTGCATTATATGTTTTAGATATCGTATTTTCGCAGTTTTTTGCATTTTTATAAAGTTTGATTACCGATGATCACTTCAGTTGACACTTGACAGCCTGTGTCGATGGGTATTACTCAATACTAGCTGCTCCCCACGGTGTTACCCGCTATATTTTTTCGGGATAAAAATTAGCCTATATGCTAATCCAGGGTGTCAGCTACCTCCATACCAAATTTCATCAAAACTGGTACATCCATTTGAGCGTGCAGAAATAACAAACATACACAAACTTTCGTCTTTAGTGTAATATTGATAATTTTCGAAGTAATAAGTTATATTTCTTTTTAACTTTTGGACGCAAATAATGTTTGTAAAGCAGAGCTAATTTGCTTATTATTTTAATAACAAGAAACAGTAATATTTTTAGTACGTCACACGTACGTACGTACATCTTTCAACTAAAACTCCTTGTTTCAAGTGAGGACAATTGCAGGCTAGACATGTTTACCATCTTCGACCACACCATCACTTAACATCAGATGAGCTGTAGTAAAAAAAACACCATGTAAAGCACAACAAGACCGACAAGGGCTCACCGGAAGACCAGCGCTGGTCATACTAATTAGTGTGACCAGTATTATGCTGAGGTGATCCCCTATTCTGTAACTGTTTGTCTCTATTTGTTGTTATTTTTGTTTTTTTTGTTTTGTTGCAAAATAAAATTATTTTCTTTCTTTCTTTCTTTCTTTCACAAAAAAGCAAGTTTGTTCAATACTATTCAAAGATATAGCTTAGTGGTTAGCGCGGTAGGTTCGCATGCCGAAGGGCATGGGTTCAAACCCCAACAATGAGCTTGAGCTGCCGGTGAAGGAAAACATCATGAGGAAACCATAGCTTGGTGGTATGGTACTTTCTAGTACTCGGCTGGCTAGCTACCATCCTCAAGTTGAAAATCTGCAACTAAGCATCTAACGGTGTGTTCCGGCAGCCTCACTTGAGAGCCAGTTCCATTACAGGCTAATTGTGCTTTACCATCTTCGACCACACCTTCACTTAACATCAGATGAGCTGTGGTCAAACACCTAGCCTGTCAACCATAAAAAAAAAATTAGTAGTGGTAAAAAAATCGCCTTATAGTTTTTCCGGTTACTAGATACGCCTTACGAAAAGTCCCCCTCCATGAGCGATTCTTTACAAATATTAACTCTGATAGCAGATTGTGCTATTAATAGCCGTATAAAGCAATAATGGGGTATTTCCGACCGTACTGCGGTTTCCTTCAATCATTAAACCGATCAGATGGCAGTTCGGTTAACTTTTACCAATGGTTGGTCCAACTATTACTGCAATGATTTATAGCAGAATGAACGACCACATAGTAGTTATATCAGCCATAGTTACGAACAGTTCCAAGAAACAAGGATTGCTTGAAAATTTTGTAGCAATGACAGCTGTGATTGGTGCGGTCAGTTCAAATCCCAACAATGGGTTTGATATGAAGGCAAACATCGTGAGGAAACCATAGCGTGGTGGTAATACTCTCTGGTACTCGACTGCCTAGCTACCATCCAAATCTTCCAAGCACCTAACGGTGTGTTCCGGCAGCCACACTTGAGAGCCAGTTTAATTGGCAGGCTAGGTGTGTTTACCATCTTCGACCACGCCGTCACTTAATATCAGGTGAGCTATGGTCAAACACCTAGCCTGCCAGTAAAAAAAAAGTTACAAGAAACAACGATTGCTTGAAAATTTTGTAGCAATGACAGCTGAGATTCACGCGGTCAATTCACACGGCGTGGGTTCTAATCCCAACAATGGGCTTGAATTGCCGGTGGAAAACATCGTGAGGAAACCATTGCGTGATAGTAGTACGACTGCGTTGAAAAATCTACCAAGCACCTAACGGTGTGTTCCGGCAGCCTCACTTGAGAGTCAGTTTCATTCCAGACTAAGTATGTTTACCATCTTCGACCACACCGTCCACTGAACATCAGGTGAGCTGTGGTCGACACTGTTGAGACTAACCATCTAAAGTCTCAAAGTGATGAGTGCCAAAGCGGCGATGCCCAGGAATTTGTTTAGCGTTTTACTTAAGGTTTTCTGTTATCTCTTACCATCAAGAGAGTGTCCTGTTTGTCTCAAAACTTTAGAATTTAAACTCAGTATTATATAACACTTTTTTTTTTGTTTTGGCGTCGCATCTTGAGCATTTGCCATCGTCAAGTGTTTCATATTTTCAAGTTTTAAAAGTTAAATAAGTTGCTCGTAGCTATAGTTATAGTCAAACACCAAGTAGTATCCAGTCCATGTCAGTCAAGTCCAGTCATGCTTTAGTAAAGTAGTGGTGACTTTACTATAAAGCTTCGATGGAGTTTTGGAAGCAACATGAAAACTCATTTTTCACCACATTATATAATTTTCCCACACTCGCGCTTGTGTTCCGGCACTTTATAAATAAAACACCACCATTTTTATGCATAAACACTCGACAAAACACTATTTTTGGAAAAAAATACAACGGGGTGACACGACTCTTTCCGCGTTCCCGCCAAAACTCTTTTTACTGTGGTTAAGCGTACGTACGGGAGTTTTGGCGGGAACGCGGGAAGAGTCGTGTCGCTCCGTTGTATTTTTTTCCAAAACTTGTGTTTTGTCGAGTGTTTATGCATAAAAATGGTGGTGTTTTATTCATAAAGTGCCGAATTACTAGCGCGAGTGTGGGAAAATGATATAATAGGGTGAAACATGTCTTTTCGTGTTGCTTCCAAAACTCCATCGAAGCTTTGTAGTAAAGTTGCCACTACTTTACTAAAGCATGACTGGAATTAACTGACACGAACTGGACTTGACAAAGACGACTTTGACTAAAAGTAGCTACGATGGCACTTATTTAACTTGAAAATATATAATTACTTGACACTGGCAAATGCTAAAACGCGACGCCAAAACCAAAGAAAAAAAAAAAAAAGCGTACGTACGTATTGTCTCTGACACTGACAGTGACATTGCGTACGTACGTATGTAATGTAAGTCGATATGTATTAAATAAGTGTTTTTTTTGTTTAAATTACAAGCCCCTATTTTGTAACTGTCTGTTCGTTTTTGTGTTTGTTGCAAAATAACACATTTATCTTTCTTTCTTTACACTTTAAAGACGTTCGATGCCAAAGTTTTGAAAAATAAAACTTATTACTAAACTATATCTTTCGTTAAAGATTGCTATCCGTATAAAATAATAACTACCCAGATATAAATGCGTGCTTACACGTACCTAAATGAAACATTCTGCTGTTCAAAGTTTTCCCATTAAATAAACAATACTCGATACTTACCCTGCGGCCACGCAAATGCAGGGATCAAATCATTCATCGATTTATTGGAGGTCCCGCCCGGTCCGATAGCACAGAATACAACAATTGTAGGTACGTCTTTTCAGACTTCGCTATCATCCATATATGTATATCATTGACAGGCTCTGTTATAAAATTTGGCATTTGACATTTGGCAGAATGTCTGCTTCAAGAGCCGTGGGGTTGATTTCTACCAGAACAAACATTTATGTGATGATAAATAAGTTTTTTTTGACATTACACACAGCGCCATCTGACCCCAAACTAAACAAAGCTTGTACTATGGAAGACAGATACCTTATAGAATATTTAAATACTTTTTTTTTTAATAAATACTTACAGTACACCCAGACACAGAACAAACATTTGTTTGTACCACAAAGTTTGACCTGGATAAAAATCGAACCCACGCCCTTCAGCTCTTGAAGCAGACATTCTACCAATGAACCAACAGGCCTGTCAGTGAATTTGGGGGGATTGTCATCATTATTAAACAACTTTTACTATAGACACAAACTACTACGGACACTAACTATTTTCTCAAAGTTCACTTTTCAACTTTAGATCAGCGGATACCTTTTTTTTTTTGTTTTGGCGTCGCCTTTTAGCATTTGCCAGTGTCAAGTATTTATATATTTTCAAGTTTCAAAAGTTAAATAAGTGTCTTCGTAGCCAAAGTTATAGTCACAGTCCAGTCTTGGTCAAGTACAGTCCGTATCAGTCAAGTCCAGTCATGTTTTAGTAAAGTAGTGGTGACTTTACTATAAAGCTTCGATGGAGTTTTGGAAGCAACACGAAAAGTCATGTTTCACCACATAATATCATTTCCCCACACTCGCGCTTGTGACTCGGCACTTTATGAATAAAACACCACAATTTTTATGCATAAACACTCGACAAAACACTAGTTTCGGAAAAAATACAACGGGGCGACACGACTCTTTCCGCGTTCCCGCCAAAAACCTCCGGATACCTTTTAGAGTTCTCTCTAAAAGTTGAGATGTTGCTGCGATATTTTATAACGCAGTCTGAAGAGCCTCAACCGATATCTGGAACTGACGACGTCGCTCGTAATTAAATTCCTGACTGAAAGAGTTTCCAACTAATACATTATCCTTGCCTGACACGCGTTGGGAATCTATACGTATGAGAAAATTGGAAATAAGTGCTTTTGGAACATTCACTGCGATTGGATTTTCTACGTAGGAATACTCAGCACATATGACAATAGCTATATATTAGTCTCTACATCTACTTATACGTATGTTAGTTTTGTAGTGAAAGTTTCTAGTTGTGTGATTTTTGGCAGAGGCAAAACTTATGCGTTCTTTTTTTTAAGGTTGACAGGCTAGGTGTTTGACCACAGCTCACCTGATGTTAAGTGAAGGTGTGGTCGAAGATGGTAAAGCACACCTAGCCTGGAATGAAGCTGGCTCTCAAGTAAGGCTGCCGGTATACACCGTTAGGTGCTTGGCGGCAGATTAGCTTGAGGGTAGCTAGCCAGCCGAGTAGTAGAAAGTACCCTACCATCGTGCTATGGTTTATTCTCGATGTTTTCCTTCACAGGCAGCTCAAGCTCATAGTCGGGGTTTTAACCCACGCTCTCAGCATGTCATCCAACCTCGTTAACAACTGAGCTATCATCGCTACGATGTATGAAGCAGCAGATTTTGTTTTACTATTTCAAAGTTGAACCCATTATAAAAGTTGTCGTTCATTCTAATAAGTACACACCCTTTTCGGCTAAGTATACAACAAGCTTATAACCCTATACTGTTTAAATAAATAAAATTGTAATCTCTTAAAAATTTCAAAAACAGCATAAAAAATTGCTAAAGTTAAACTAATTACGACGTCAGTCAAAAAGTGCCACAATTCACCTTTAAATACCTATTCAGTTGTATTCGTTCCCGTAATGTTGGTAAGCGCCTCATCGCCACAAAGCATGCGATCGTCATCATCATCAGAGTAACGACCAGCGAAATGGGAATTTCCTCTTTCAGAGGGGGGTTATTGCCCCACGTAACACCCTGAACATTCACACAATCTCCTGTTAACCTTTTACAGTAATGAATACAGATATAACAGAATGCCCGTGAAAAATAATCTTGAATCTCAAACGGGCTCACATTTTTTTATTTTTGGGCTCATTTTCACCTGAGTCGAGGTTGATGTCCCACAGAGATTTAGCCGAGCTAAGCGATATAGAAATATTTCATATAAATAATTTAATGTTTTTTATTTTTTTTATTTAAGAGTAGTGAGATGAACGATACGTTCTCCTGATGGTAAGAGATGACGCATGTCCATGACCATTACAGCGATACACAGAACTTTCAGTAGCAAAACAAAGTCCGGGGCATCGCTGCTTTGGCACCCATTACTTCGAGACTTTCGATGGTTAGTCTCAACAGCCCAGTAATTTTGCTAGCTGCAGTACCCTTCGAACCGGAACACAGTAATGTTTGCACACTACTGCTTGGCGGCAGAATATCTGGTACTGGGGTGGTACCTACCTAGACGACTTCCTGGTAAGGAAATCTACCACCAAGTAAATTAATATTAGCTTATAGGTAGAAAACTTTGCAATGATTTAGAAAATGGAAAAATTAGAAAATATTTTGTGTGGAGTTAAGAAAGGTGCATCTTGAACTTGTGACTATTGTGTTGTTGATGCAAATTCGTCTTTAAATTAGTTTTCATTGTGGAAAGCAATACATGAAACTGATGATAACAAAATAAGTGAAATTAGTGACTTGTAACATTGGTGTTATCAATAAAGTATTTGTATTTGTAAGGGGATTCCGTTTTTTTTCAATATAAGCAATAAGGTAAAAGTATTTTTAGAATGAAAAAAGTACAGTTCTCACATTGTCAAAATTATACCTATACAATAATACGTAGTAAAAACTTAACTACTCGAAAAGTCCCCCCGCGCGTCGGGCCTTGCCCAAACGTCCCCAAAACGCTGGCTGCATTTCCACACTGTATGGGATATTTGCTGGGTCGAGAACCATCCTAGTCGAGGATCTCCCCCCTTCATACAAAGCCTTATTTCTTTCTTGTCCCTACAGTCTTGTTTTTATAGAAAACAATACAAATCATACGCTGATAGCAAGCGAGCAACTTTGTATATTATTTTATATCTTGTCTCTAGCACTGAGGGACGCAGCCCTAAGCATTTCGTATATGCTCACAGATTGCGCGAATTTGTGAGGCTTGTAAGAATAAAAAGCGTATATTTACACCATGTTTGTAACTGTCGGTGTTTTATAACGTATTCGGTGTTTGTGTTTGTGTACTTACTGCGACAAACTTGCCTGTGGAATTCTACAAGGGAGCCACGGACGCATTTTGTATAAAAGTCTCTCAGTTATCCGTAGAACTTTTTTAGTTCTATTTTTGGCCAGATGTTCTATTAAGTGGGTTTGTCCGTACGTTTATATAATTACACCTGTGAGATTACGGCTATCTCCGTCACAGCTGTCTTTATTATTGTTGTTTTCGCTTTACTCAAAGCGGTGTTTTGCTGTAACTCTTTACATAGGTACATTACCTGTTTATATGTATATTTACCTACCGTTTTTAGGACTTCCTCAAGCAAGATAAGTTCCGTAATGCCTAACACTGTCTGTCTGTCCTTTAAACAAATAACCTCTATACCTATTTCACCTCTCTATACACTTTTACTAATATTACAACTAGCGAAATTACTGGGCTGTTGAGACTAACTCTATCAAAAGTCTCAAAGTAATGAGCGTCAAAGCAGTGATGCCCTGGATTTTTTTTGTTACTTAAAGTTCCGTTTATCGCTGCGATGGTCATGGACAGGGGTTATCTCTTACCATCAGGAGAGCGTCTCGTTCGCACCATTACTTTTTACATTAAAAAAAAAAATAATCCTACTAGTAATAGTAATTTTGCTAGCTGAAGTAACCATCAAACCGGAACACAGTAAAAATTACACACTACTGCCTGGCGGCAGAATATCTGGCACTGCGGTTGTACTTAAAAACACGACCTCTCTTGGCAATCTCTTTATCAGGAGAACGACTGGTTCGTCTCATTACTTTTTCATAATAGGTACATATATAGTGAAAAGCGATATTGTTTTCGTGATTTAACATCGAGTCATAACTCTGAATAAAGTTGGTATCCAAGCACACCCAGCATGATTCCACCCCTGCCATTCTGTCCACTCCACTCCTAACATTTGAGCAGACCACACTGGCGCGGCAGTCTATTCAAATGCGCCCGCAAATGAAAAGGATTTTGTTTACCTACGTTTGACGTTTTGAACTCAAATATTGAGCAGGAAAACTTTTATTTTTTGAACGTACATTGACATGAGTACAAAAGATACGCCCTTGTTTTATAATTTTTGTATTTTTCGAGAGTTTTTTGTCACAACATAGATATTAGAATCTTGACAAAATGTATAGGTATATACATTTTTGTAGCGATGATAGCTAAGTGGTTAGCGCGGTCGGTTCACACGACGAAGGGCGTGAGTTCAAACCATAACAATGAGCTTGAGCTGTCGGTGAAAGAAAACATCGTGTGGAAACCATGGCATTGTGGTACTTTATATTACTCGGGTGGCTAGCTTCCACCCTCAAGTTGAAAATCTATCGCCAATCACTTAACAGTATGTTCCAACGGCTTCACTTGAGAGCCAGTACCATTCCAGGTTAAGTGTGTTAACCAAATTCGACCATATCGTCAGTTAACATTTGTAGTCAAACAACTAGCCTGTCAGCCATAAGTATATACCAAAACAGCAAGTTCAACAAAGAATATTTGATTTATCATCTCATTTTAAATTACATAAATTAATAAAATTGTTTTAATTTATGAAATTGTTAGCTAGTTACCTATTTGATCCTGTAAAATATTATACGCTCCGAATTTTCCGACCATCCAATTTAATTAACGTTGCGGGGCAACGCGGCCCGACATTTGGCCATGTTACATGAACTTTGAGATCGCTTAAACTATCTATGGATATTTGAAGCGATCTCTAATTAGTTCACTAGTTAGTTTCATAAAGGTTTTATTTTAAGTTTTTTTTATGGTTGACAAGTTAGGTGTTTGACCACAGCTCAGCTGATGTTGAGTGACGGTGTGGTCGAAGATGGTAAAGCACACCTAGCCTGGAATGGAACTCTGAAGTGAAGCTGCCAGAACACACTGTTAGATTTTCAACTTGAGGGTGGTAGCTAGCCAGCCGAGTACCTACTAGAAAGTACCCTACCACCATGCTATGGTTTCCTCACGATGTTTTCCTTAACCGGCAGCTCAAGCTCATTGTTGGGGTTTGAACCCACGCCCTTCAGCATGCGAACCCACCGCGCTAACCACTGAGCTATCATCGCTACAGTTTTTAGCGGAATTTGTTTTGTATACCTAAATTTTCACTTGTCTAGAGGGACAAAGTAACATTCGATTAGCGATAACGCTAATAGAAAATTAACATTGCGACGGGGCAATGCTCATACGAACGCATTATAATTATAATATATATATATATATATATATTTACATGTAAATAAATCGAGAGATAACGGCGAATCTCACTAATATTATGAATGTGAAACTTTGGATGGATGGATGGATGTTTGTTACTCTTCCACGCAAAAACTACAAAACGGATTTGGATGAAATTTGGTGTGGAGGTAGCTGAGACCCTGGACATGGCTACTTTGTATCCTGAAAACATGTAGCGGGTTAGCAGGTAGTCATTAATATAGTTACTCGTATCTACTTACCTCACGGCTAGAGCTCTAGTTTCTATAAGCAGCACCATACTCTCACACACCAAAGAAAACTTTTTCGTCAACTTTTCAACAGCGGTGTTCAATCCGCGCACAGATTTATAAATGATCATAACTATCACTATTTATCAATTATCATAACTATCAAACAACATTTTAAGGTTGTTTTTGGGGCATTATTTGACATTTAACAGAACAGAAAACCGTATGAAAAGTTTATAGTTTTAAGAAGTTACTATTAGTACGTTAGTAGGGGGTTATAAATCGAAATAGAAGTTAAGATTAAATTTAAGATATTTTTTTTTGTTTAATAAATTTTGCGGTATTGATATTAAATTCACAATGTCAAATAAAATGTCCATTATAAAAATTAAAGATTAAATTTATTTATTTATATATTGTATTATTGCTAAAAAATGTATTAATTAAAATATATATATATATATCTACATATTCCATACTTTATTTGGATGGTCATTCACAAAGTAATTATAGCAAAATATGACAACTTTTTAAAAATTTTAGAAACTTCAAACACTGTTATATGATTCCCAGTGAATCACAAAAAGCCTGTCAACAGAATATTTTAACTTTAGATCAATATGAACACGTAATCATTGGGCAATAAAACTTTAAAGTGAGAAAATAAATTCGCAACACGACACTACAAGCCCAGATTCGGAAGTCCAACTGCCAGTCTCAACGTCCAGATCCCAGTTGGAATAACAAATAAATCACACAACAATCTAATAATTCCCCGTCACGTCTTTCCTGCTGTATTTATAGATTTATTGACAATTGGCCAGCTCTAGAGGGTTCTAAGTTTTCAAAGTCGACGGACTGCAAACTGATTTATAATTCTTGTAACTGACCCCTTGACTTTTAAGACTAATTCATGTTAGCAGACTTCTTCGTTCCACTCACCTGTTCGAGCGGCAAAAGTACTAAATTACTAGTTAATAATATTGTTTAGTTCTCCTGATGATCCTGTCCATGGACAAGCGTTATCTTTTACCATCTTTTTTTTTCAAGGTTCTGTATATCGCTCCTGTCAAACCTATCGGTCCTGTAATGGTCATGGACATTGGAGCGATATACAAAACCTTGAATAGTAAAACAAAGTCCAGGGCAACGTTGCATTGGCGCTCCTTGTTTTGAGACTTTGTGATACATATTTTCATTGTTTTTTTTTATTTACAAGTAAATGGTTTTTGACATATTTAAAAATTGGTTTGAAAGGATTTTACTTAGGAGGTTTAGGCTTGTAAGTTTTATGTTATCGATAAAATATTTGTATTTGAATACTAGATCCTAAACCTACTAAAATGCACTGTCAGACAATTTTAAAACGGCGTATTAAAGATTTTTCCATACATATATAGGTATAAAAACTGAGACTATATCTCTGCGCTGGAAACGATCTTTAACTTCTTCTACTTTCATTAGAGATTTCATCCATGCTCGTTGGATGCGCGTATTAGTGAGCTTATAAAAAACGTAAAGCAAGTTTCTTTTTTAAAAATTTTCACATGACCAAAAGAATCATTTTCAAATCACAAGACGTTTGGAAAAACAATCGCCTCATCAAATCTTAAAACAGATACAGTCCGCGAAATTTGGAAAGGTAGAACTCCCTAAAGCTTAGTATACAAAGTCTGCGCAGACGCGGTCCCGGAAGCGGCCAGTCTCGCGGTCCCGCGCGAAACGACGCACAACAACCGGAAATGGATGATTTGCCACATTGACCATCAGTCGCGGGGACCGTTGCGCTACATACATATACAGATAGTGGTTTATATTTAGGTTGATAATGGTCATGCAGCGGGGCAATGCTTAGAAATAGAATAGAACAGACTAATAAATAATATTATTAGAATACGAGTAGAGTTATTATATAGAATATTTTTTGTAATAATGTGGCGATGCCTTTATTACATACAACGCCCCTTTTATTAAATGGTTTACAGGCTTGATGTTTGACCACAGCTCACTTGATGTTAAGTGAAGGTGTGGTCGAAGATGGTAAAGCACACCTAGTCTGGAATGGAACTGGCTCTCAAGTGAGGCTGCCGGAATACACTGTTAGATGTTTGGCGGCAGATTTTCAACTTGAGGGTGGTAGCTAGCCAGCCGAGTACTAGAAAGTATCCTACCACCATGCTATGGTTTCCTCACGATGTTTTCCTTCACCGGCAGCTCAAGGTCATTATTGGGGTTTGAACCCACGCCCTTCGGCATGCGAACCTACCGAGCTAACCACTGAGCTATCATCGTGTTTTGTAAAAAAAATAAAGCGAAGCCTCACACACGTTGTACTCAGCTTTGTCTCCATGAAGAAGGCCACCGGATATAGCCGAAACTATAGTCGGGGTATCAAAAAAAAAAGTAAACCTAAAACGTGTCAAAACCACGTGAGTTTCCATGTTAAAATATTTAAATTTGATTACTAAGCTACATGTAGAGCAGTGGAACAGAGTCCTTAAGCCCGGGAGCAATCTCGGCCACTACAACGGCGGAACAATAGCGCTAATCCACCATTGTCGGCCGGTGCAGTGCCGGCCACTGGCTTTCCTTGTGATTACATTGGGCCGACCGGCCATATATTATGCACTGATATGTATAAAGGCGCTTACGTGGAAAGTAAGAGGGTTTAAGTAGACTACACATTATTAAACATAAACTTCCCTAAAATACAATTATTGTTCGTATGTCTATATATACAGCATGACTGGTGAGACACCAACGATACTGAAAGAGAGTCGATTCTCGTTCCCTATAAATAAATAAAAGAATGGATACACTTCCCGATGTTTTGATTACGCGACAAATACGTGCTTGTCCCTCTCGCCGGTCACAGGCGCGAGCGTCCACACAACGAACGTCCAGCTCGTGCGTCCACGCGGTGTCCATGCGTTGTATAACTGTTTTTTCTTTTTTTTCCTTCTAATGATGTATCAGTTTGTTGTAATTTAAATTGCTAAGTAGAGAATAATCGAAGAATGCGTCAATCGACACTTTTCTTACTGTCTCTATTAAGGGGAAGCCACTTTGTTCATGTGTTCTATAATATGTAGCACTCACTGCACTGACATTACTAACTTAATACACTAACTCAAAAAGTTTTGTCCTTTTTAGTATTGTGTAACTAATTACATAACTTTCAGTAAAGTTTACCTAGTAGTCAGTTAAAATATATTAATGTTACTTTTTCATCCTATATGATCGCCTAATATCACGACCTCGAGTATTGTAGGTGTCTTCAGTCATGCTGTATAACAGATGATTCTACAAGTGCAAAATATAAATCGTGATTTAGAGATTACTTATTATTTATTTCTTCTTAAAAAAAACAGTATTGCTTCTCGAACAGTGACCTTCGGCATTTTATATATAGGTAAATTTAAACTCAAATTATTTATTGGTAACACCTTTGTTACAAGTCATGTTAAATAAATAAATTAACAATTTCACCACCCTCTCCATTAAGATCGTGACCACGACTATTGCAGCATGGCCGAAACGTCGAAGTAAATACCTAGACAAAACTATTAACAAATGTTGAGAAACCATCAAAACAAGTTACTGATCACAAAAGTAATTATAGAAAAACGGGCGTCATCGCGCGCTGCTGCTAGCATTCCCCTATGTATAGGGTTTGTTTATGAACAGTCCGTTTGTTGGTAACGCCGGGATCATCCGGATTATCCACATTCAGTGAGATCTCCGCACCTGCTTATTTATGTAAATGCATTAGAATTATTTTGTAGCGTTAAAATGGTCTGACAGTTCGCGTAGGATAAACACTGATCGGTTCAAAATAATCAACAAAACTCGACGGAACTCAACAAAATCAGTGTTGTAATATCTAAATATTAATATTTCAATGTGCTAGGAAACTCATCATCATCGCTTGTTCTGAAATGTTACCAGAGTCTGGATCATCGGCGCAAAGTAGCCCGTCGGTCATACGCTTTGAAGAATACGCTTCAGATCTGTATGACCTAATTTCACCACACTGTCCATTCCACTATCGGACCGACAAAAGCTCTAAATAGTCCCTTAATATTAATAAAACCAGCCAAGTGCGAGTCGGACTCGCGCACGAAGGGTTCCGTACCATTATCTATAAAAATCAAGTTTGTTGTATGGGAGCCCCCCTGAAATATTTATTTTATTTTATTTTTAGTATTTGTTGTTATAGCGGCAATAGAAATACATCATATGTGAAAATGTCAACTGTCTAGCTATCACCGTTCTTGAGATACAGCCTGGTGACAGACGGACGGACGGACGGACGGACAGCGAAGTCTCAGTAATAGGGTCCCGTTTTTACCCTTTGGGTACGGAACCCTAAAAATCGAACTAAACGGTTCGATTCCACCTTCATCGTGCGAACTGCTATAGAATTTCCTGCCCAAGTGGGAGTTCCCTGATAGATGCAATCTGGGTGTCTTCAAGTCGCGAGTGAATCAGATTTTTATCGACAAACGTGCTCCATCGTAGACCTCATTTAGATGGTCGTAAAACGCAAGTCTATTTATAATTAAAAAAAAATATTTATTGATAAAATGCAGTCCTCCTCAATAGCGCCTACAAGGTAAGGAATACACATCAAATCAAATCCGCATTTACTAACATCCATTGAGGACTTTCACTTTTTTATATTATATATATTATTTTTTTTTTATATCGTAGGACTATACCCACAGCGCCATCTGGCCCCAAACTAAGCAGAGCTTGTGTGATGGAAGTCAGATAACTGATAGAATACATAAATACTTTTTTTTTTTGTAAATACATACAGAACACCCAGACACAGAACAAACATTTGTTTATTCACAAAATGTTTCACTATATATCTTCCGTCTCTATAATCAAATCAGACTTGATGGTAGCAATTTTTTGTATCTCGCCACAAAGATACACACTTTCAAAGATTACAATCAATACGACTGTTAGAAGTAGGTTAAAATTGACTTCCATGGTTTTATCACATTGTTAGTTAATCAATTTTTAACTATTATTTCCGCCCCGACTTCGCATGGGTACGTTTTATTTAGACGACTTAATACCGTGTAAATTTCGGACCACTCCCGTTGGTTTAAAAAAAGTATCATGTTGTGCCGGTTAGGCAGACAAACGTCAAGTGTGGGCGCTGTGCTCGTGCAAACGTTCAAAAACCTACTTTAATTAAATAACAATTAAAGGTCAAAATTAAATTTTTAAAAAAGACCGACGTCAATCAGAAATAATAATAAATTAAAAACTTAAAAAAGTGTTTAGTACCAGTTTACTCTGAATTCGAATACACTTATTGTGTACATTTCGGGAAACATACTTAAGCAAGCTTTAGCTTTGTCTACAAAGACTCATTATGCTGAGGTGAGCCGATATTTTGTAACTATCCTTGATTTGTCATTGTATGATTGTTTTTTATGTGCTGCAAAATAAAAACTTTCTTTCTTTCTTTCAAGAAAGATTAAACTATAAAAGATAAAAATCTACAAAATAGCTCGATTTTATTATTAAAAGTTTAGCAAATAATATTGTCCGGTTGGAACTACTGAAACCGCCTTTACGCGGATAACAAAGTTACCGGAGAATCCCAGGCCCGCACGTGTCCGGGTAATTCAATCCCGGACATCCGGCTATCCTGGCACAGATACATTATTCACTTACTGTTACTGCCGGTATAGTTAATTGTTAACGAGCGAAATGGTGTTAACTGGGTATTGGGAACAAACGAATATTTTTTATCTACAGAAATTACAGGGGTGTTGAGACTAATCAGTCTCAAAGTAATGATCGCCAAAGCAGTGGTGCCTCGGGTTATGAAGATAAAGATAAAGAAAGATAAAGATAATTTATTTGTATACAACATGAGAAATTTTATACAATATACGCATAAAAGATGTTCCAGTACTTAATGTGGCTGAGTCATGTTGTGCCGGTCAGGCGTACAAATGTCACGAGTGATGGCGCTATGCTCGTACAAACATTAAAATACTATTTTAATTACAGTCCACAATGTAAAAATTAAGTCATGTTAGTTAAAAAATAAATCAGATATCAAAATTACATTACAAATAATATGTCAACAATAAAAATCAAATATATATCAAATTAAAATCAGATGTCAAAAATTAAAATCAAATGTCAAAAATATGGTATACTCATAGTTGTGTGTACCGCTGCAATGCTCATGGGCAAGCGTTGTCTCTTACTATCAGGAAAGCGTTTCGTTCATCTCGTTACTTTTATATTTAAATAAAACTGTGAGGTCGCATGAGCCGCACATTTAAAATTATAATATATTTCTGAGGTCTATTTTTCCTCACATCTATAAGGTGTAGTCAAATGCGTACATATTCGGAGTAAAAAAAAATACACGTATAGCACACTTAGTAGTTAAAAAGAACAACAAGAAAACATTTACATTTACTATGAAACTGGTTAGCTTTGACATAATATCGACTTGCTTTTTCACGTCCAAAGTTATACGAGGACCGCGGGCTTTGTGCTCTGCTTTGACTCCTTAAAGAAGGCAACCGGATACGGCCGACACTGTAGTCTGAGTATCCGACAGAATTAAACGTGAGTAATCCCGTATAAGTAAAAGAAAAGTATTTATATTTAGTCTACGATTTTTGAATTTTGTTTTCGTAAACAATTTCATTAAAATAATGGCATCTTCAGTCAGGTGGATTTAATTTAATCATGCGGCCAACCTTCAAAACTACGCGATGATTTCTCCAGGGGAACAAACTCATTCAATAAATTTGGTCTGGGGCTGTCCTTTTTACGTGGTTAAGAATATTTTTGTGGCTTTCGAAAAATGACGAACGTGTAGCATCACCCAGGGTGATGTACCTACAGTGTTTTCAGTGCCCAGAACAGATGAAAGATTTATTGACATACATTTACATTTACTTGGTGGTAAATATCCTTAGCAGGAGGTCGTCTAGGTAGGTACCACCAAAGTACCAGTTAATCTGCCGCCAAGCAGTAGTGTGTAAACAAGTGTTTCGGTTTGAAGGGTACTGCAGCTAGCGAAATTACTGGGCTGTTGAGACTAACCATCGAAAGTCTCAAAGTAATGAACGCCAAAGCAGTGATGCCCTGGACTTTGTTTTGTTACTCAAAGTTCTGTGTATCGCTGCAATGATCATGGACAGGCGTTATCTCTCGTCTCATTAATTTTAACAAAAAAAAATTGTTTACCATTTACATCCATTTTTAATCTTGTCTCATTAAGGACCTAATTATATTAGACAGGCATCCTTCTCGGGCAAAGTTCGTAAAGTTTACTATCGCAAGCAAAGCTCACTTAATAAATACATTGAAAACAATAATCACGAGCACCGAGCGGAGTTAAACAAATTAATATCCACAGGAATATAAATCGAGTATTACAACTTTCGTCGAATTCAACAACTCCCTCGAATGACTCGAACGGTGAAGCAACACCAGGATGATATTTGCAACATGACAAAACATCCTAGCAGCTGGCGGGACGTTGCATGGACCTTACATCTTAATTTTCATTTAATAAAAATATCAGATTAAAGATATTTTCCAAGATTTTTCACAACGAACAGTTAGTGTAAATAGATTTTACTCAATTTTCATTTATTTTATATTTAACAATCTATGTAACCGCAGCTCACCTGATGTTAAGTGACTGTGTGGTCGAAGATGGTAAAAACACATAGCCTGGAATTGGACTGGCTCTCAAGTGAGGCTGCTGGAACACACTGTTACATAATTGGTGGCAAAATTTCCACTTGAGGGTGGTAGCTAGCCAGCCGCGTACTAGAAAGTACCCTACCACCATGCTATGGTTTCCTCACGATGTTTTCCTTCACCGGCAGCTTAAACTCATTGTTGGGGTTTGAACCCACGCCCTTCGGCATGCGAACCTACCGCGCTAACCACTGAGCTATCATCGCAGTCCTGTGCAGTTAGACCATAACCGGCCGGATAAAATTGTTGTTTGATGTTTGTTTGTCGAATTAATTGTTTATTTGTCGGCTTTAATCCCGGCGATGGGAGGCCTTCCCGTGATTACCCGGATTGCGGTGTGCGCGCGTATTCTCTGCAGGTGGGCTCTATTGATTTTCGAGACGAAGAATCAGTTTTAAATACGAAAATGTCAGGCTGCGGGTAGTTACGCTTGGTTTGCTATGCGATCGTTTTCGAGAGGAACTATATGGAAAACTGTCACGATGTATTTATTAGACGCATGCAATCCAGTCCAGTCAGTGCAGGTATAGGACTCATGTGATGTGTAATTAGGTTGACTCTATATGTCCTTAGTAAGTATCACTGGAGTACCAGATATTCTTATATTTTTTTAGGTATTTTTTGCAGCGATGATAGCTCAGTGATTAGCGCGGTTAATTCACACGCTGAAGCGTGTTTAAACCCTAACAATGAGCTTGAGCTGTCGGTGAAGGAAAACTTTGTGAGGAGACCATAGTGTGATGGTAGGGTACTTTCTAGTACTCGGCTGGCTAGCTGCCACCTTCAAGTTGAAAATCTGTGACAAACTACCTAACAGTGTGCTGCGGCAGCCTTACTTAAGAACCAGTTCCATTCCAAACTAGGTGTAGTTAACCATCTTCGAACACACCGTCACTTAACATCAGGTGAGCTGTCGAGAAACACCTAGTTTGTCAACCATAAAATAAATTCTAGTTAGAACAAAAATTACAAAGAAAAAAATGTCGGTCATAAAACAAGTTTTATTCTAAATTCATGAGTGGGAACTCATGAACTTTTAATTGTAAAAGAGGACTTTTACAATTAAAAGTTTTCGACTTTATCAATCTAATATTGTGTTCTTTATGTCCGTTATTAATTAATCTACAAACTTAAATAGGCTCCCCCCTCCCCCATCGTCGGCGGAGTTAATAAACTTGTGCGAAAATTTAAACCCTTTGAAGTTTCCGAATTTTTAAGTTCAAGAAGTTATTTATGATAAAATTGGTTAACAATATAGAGTTTCCTAGTGCAGTAATGTAAATCAACATTTATAAGACGGAAAAATTTACTAAACAAAATAAAATATCTTAAATTAATACTATTTTTGTACAAAACACTTAATCTAAGAGTCAAGTCTTGATCAAAATTTATTAAAATTTATCTTCGAATCAGCCCCGTTTTTTGAACTGGCCCGCTGCTGGTCGTGGGTCTCTTCTCATTATGATAAGACCACAGTCCACCACGCTGGCCAAGTGCGGGTTGGCATACTTCACATATCTTCGAGAACTTTTTCTTTTATCAACTCTCGGACACACGACACGTCCCGAGGATGCCACGTCTGGAGGCGAAACACGTGTCGGCAAGTGATTACTGCAGATATAATGATTTGTGGTTATTTTATCGTTTTAAGTTGTTTAAGATTTAAGTTTATATCAAATTTTAGATATTAAGTAGTTAAAAAAAACATATGTACAGCAAATAAACAAATATCGGATCAGATGGCACTGTGTGTGTCCTACGATATTTATTTAACTAGTACAAAGGGGCGTTATTACCTAAAGTGAAATCTAACAGACAATAAGGCCCGCGCACAGCAATGAGACAGTTTACAAAAGTCAATACATAAAATGAAACCTAAACTTTTTTTTGCTTTTAAATTCTATGATTAGTCTGAATAAAAAGCGTAGGTCCAAATAAAGCGTTCGTGTGTGTAGAAGCAATCTAGTTTTAGTACGTGAAATGACGCGAAGTATGATTGGATGAGCGCGTGGGTTGTTGCGGACTGAGGAATTGAAAGTTGTTCACGATAAACTACACTGTTGCTTTACTGTTGACAACCGCTGACTAGCAGCGTAACAGCCCTGTTGGCTCATTGGTAGCATGTCTGCTTCAAGAGCTGTGGGGCGTGGGTTCGATTCCCACCTAGGACAAGCATTTTGTGATATAAAACCAAATGTTTGTTCTGTGTCTGGGTGTACTGTATGTATTATAAGTATGTATTTACAAAAAAAAAAAATATTTAAGTATTCTATCAGTTATCTGACTCCCATAGTACAAGCTTTGCTTAGTTTGGGGTCAGATGGCGCTGTGTGTAATGTCCTGCGATATTTATTTATTTATTTATTTATTTATTTATTTATTTATTTATTTATTTATTTATTTATTTATTTATTTATTTATTTATTTATTTATTTATTTATTTATTTATTTATTTATTTATTTATTTATTTATTTATTTATTTATTTATTTATTTATTTATTTATTTATTTATTTATTTATTTATTTATTTATTTATTTATTTATTTATTTATTTATTTATTTATTTATTTATTTATTTATTTATTTATTTATTTATTTATTTATTTATTTATTTATTTATTTATTTATTTATTTATTTATTTATTTATTTATTTATTTATTTATTTATTTATTTATTTATTTATTTATTTATTTATTTATTTATTTATTTATTTATTTATTTATTTATTTATTTATTTATTTATTTATTTATTTATTTATTTATTTATTTATTTATTTATTTATTTATTTATTTATTTATTTATTTATTTATTTATTTATTTATTTATTTATTTATTTATTTATTTATTTATTTATTTATTTATTTATTTATTGATTTATTTATTTATTTATTTATTTATTTATTTATTTATTTATTTATTTATTTATTTATTTATTTATTTATTTATTTATTTATTTATTTATTTATTTATTTATTTATTTATTTATTTATTTATTTATTTATTTATTTATTTATTTATTTATTTATTTATTTATTTATAAACTGATAATGGCGTAGCAGTCAAAGTATAATACTGATATAAATATTCGGGTTATATGCCGCAGAAAACCAAGTTTACACCATTATAAGTAATTAACTTGATAAATATTTGAAAGTGTAACATTACTGATAATAATTCACTCGGAACAGTGACTTTATAAATAAAAACAATAGGTACATAGACAATAACAGCACTGTATACGTGATGGATCAGAAAATAGGAACGGCAGCAATCAAAAATGAAAAATATGTGAAGGAAGGGCAGGACTCACGCTTCTCTTCGGTATTCTATTCCTGGAACTCCTGGAGAGTCCACTTCACCAAGCACCGAGTCCGAAACAGGTCTGTGTATTGTTGCAATAGTCATAGACATACCTTCAGGAGAGCGTCTCGTATTGTCTATAATTTTTATGGTTAACAAGCTAGGTAATTGACCACAGCTCACCTGCTGTTAAATGACAGTTTGGTCGTAGATGGTAAAGCACACCTAGCCTGGACAACTGGCTCTCAAGTGAAGCAGCTGGAACACATCGTTAGCTGTTTGGCGATAAATTTTTAACTTGACTGTGGCAGCTAGTCAGCCGAGTACTAGAAAATACCCTACAACCATAGGTTTCTACACGATGTTTTCTTTGACCGGCAACTCAAGCTCATTGTTGGAATTTGTACCCACGCCCTTTGTAGTGTGATGCCCGCTAACCACTGAGCTATCTTCGCACAATCAAAATACAAAAGCGTCACTACCTACTTTGTTTATGCTATATAGCTATAGAGACTTAAAGAAAGCAATACAAAAAAAAAGTATAAAGTTTACATATGAGAATAAAGTATGCGTATTTATTACATCAATTTACTTCAACTATAATACAAACCTTTCGTACATCGTTGCAATCGGTATCCAAATAAAACATTTCAAGCTCTGAATAAAAGTGAACAGCACGTCAAATAAAATGCGCCTGAAATCACGCTATTTGCAAACAGTTTCCGCTACGCTCGCTGTAGCGCCCATTCGTAGCACCATAGGTGTTGCCATACAATTTGATCTTTTCGTAACAGTCTGTTACTGATCGGTTAATCGTTTTATATGGCAATTCATTGATTTATTTACACATGCTGGAGTTTTGGCTGGAACGTGGGAAGAGTCGTCCCATTGTATTTCTTTTTAAACTTGTCGAGTGTTTATGTATGAAAATAGTGGTGTTTTATTCACAAAATGGCGAAAAACAAAGTATGGGACGGTAAAGTGATATAATGTGGTGAAACATGTCTTTGCATGTTGCTTCCAAATCTCCTTCGAAGCTATAATAGTAAAGCCGCCACTACTTTACTAAGGCATGGCCGGACTTGGCCAAGGCTGGACTTTGATTGTAACTAAAGATGAAGTACATATGAAGATTAGACATTGATTCCGTATCCATTTGCTAATGATTAATAAAAAAAACATGCTGGCATATTGTCATTACGTTTTAATATTGAAATTTTTTGATCAATGTAATTTTTTTTAATGTAAAATAATGAAACGTGCGATATACTTTCCTGATGGCAAGAGATAACACATGTTCATGACCATTGCATTAATACACAGAACTTTGAGTTGCAAAACAAAGTCCGGGGCATCGCTTGGTTAGTCTCAACAGCTCAGTAATTTCGCTAGTACCCTTCAGACCGGAACACAGTAATCTTTACACACTACTCCTTAGCGGCAAATTATCTGGTACTGCGGTGGTACCTACCTAGACGACATCCTGTTAAGAAGATCTACCACCAAATAAAGATCAAGTTAATATTTAGGTGTAAAACTGCATTTGCAAGCAATTCTCGAGAGCCGTCAACTTACTTTGTAATGCTCCTTTTGAGAAGTCATTAAATTTCTTCTCAAAGTGAAAACATTTCAGTTTGCAGCGAAAGAAATATCTAATTTGCGAGCACGTCTCTTCACGTGAAGCGGAGCGGCTGTGTATGCCTGTGTGTGTCTGTGTACAGAGACGACTGTGGCGCGTGTGTGTGTGTGTGTCTTGTGAACTGGGTTACCGTGAAAGCAATGTGAACGAGTTTCTCTACTCGTCTCGTAGAGGGCGCACTAATTTACTTTTGACGTACCTCTCCTGTTGAATATGAAATCAACAGAAAAACAGCTGTTATACATTATTATTATAATATGGTATTTAAGATATATATCTGTTCTGTATGTTTATGTATTATAAGTATGCATTTACAAAAAAAAAAAGTATATATGTATTCTATCAGTTTATTAACTGACTTCCATGACACAAGTTCTCCTTAGTTTGGGGTCAGATGGCGCTGTGTATAATGCCCTACGATATTTATTTATATAGATTATTATTATTATATCTTTAGTGTATTCCCGCTTAGTTGTTATGGATACACAATTTAATTTAAATATTTACCTAATGTTACGACATTTTTAAATCCGAAATATTCCATTGTATGTGAAATTAAAATACGATGTAAACTTAAATCCTAATAATATCAAATCTTTATATCCTCTCCTCGCTACAGTGATCAGTTGCTGATACGCACTTAGCCGAGAATGAGCCATTTACACACCTGAATCAATCGATCAGCTGTTATATGGACCTTTTTTTCTCTAGCTAAGTGACGATGTGGCTTGATGGCCAAAGTCATATCTCTGTGTGTCTTTAAGACAACAGTAACAAGTTTTTTCTAGGTAAGTGTGCTTCATCTTAGACTGCACCCTGCTTTACATCAGGCTGGGCGTATTTGTGACGTGTCAAACGCGAACCTATCTACACTAATATTATAAAGAGGAAAGATTTGTATTTTTGGTCTTTTTAATGTTTGTAACGAATACTAAACTTACTTAATTAACTTATAATACTTAAACTTAAAAACTACTGGACCGTTTTCAAAAATTATTTCACCGTTGAGAAGGTACACTAACCCCTAGCGTTATACGAGTAGGCTACTTTTTATCACTGTATTCCCACGGGACCGGGAACTGCGCGTGTGAAACCGCGAGGCGTCCGCTAGTTTTGAATAAAAAAAGAAATCTTCGCAGCAATAAAAAGAAAGACTAACTAGTACCGCCGTCGCATCGGCTCGTCAAGTCGGAGAGGTCGGAAAACATGCTGGGGCCCGCGGTCTACAACTACGTACCCGCTTCCATTTGGAATACATATCACAACTGCGCGTGCAAATTTAAGTTCAGGGCATGCACACTAAGTGTTTAATTATGTAGTTAATACTAGTAGTATTCATTGTTTTTTTATGTGCAGCTAGGTGTTTGACGGTAGCTCAACCAATGTTTTTTTTTTATGTAAAAAGTAATGAGACTTACGAGACGCTTTCGTGATGGTAAGAGATAACGCCTGTCCATGACCATTGCAGCGATACACATAACTTGGAGTGACAAAACAAAGTCCAGGGAATCACTGCTTTGGCGTTCATTACTTTGAGACTTTCGATGGTTAGTCTCAACAGCCCAGTAATTTCGCTAGCTGCAGTACCCTTCAAACCGGAACACAGTAATGTTTACACACTACTGCTTAGCGGCAGAATAACTACAGTTAAGTGATGATGTGGTCTAAAATAATAAGCACACCTAGCCTGGATTGGAGTGGATCTCAAGTGAGGTTGCCAGGACACACAGTTAGATCCTTGGCGAAAATCGATATTCATAGCAAAAGTGTGTAATCACATCTAGTTTTCCGAATATACGTCACGTGTGTACGAAGTGAATCGTTTTCCTCAACATAATCCATATTTGTAAAAACAAACATCCCCTAGAGCCAACACGCGGGGGAAACGGAAACTCAAAGTCAACACTGAGATTAAAATCCAATGCTGTGTTTATACTTCCACGGCCCGTAATATTCCAAGAAACGTGAGCCCACCTCGATATCTTCTCCTGGTAAGTAATTTTCTAAGTTTACCGCAGAATAAATTGTTGTACTACGCTTTATTTGTCATTTAAATAAAATAACCTTTTGGTAATTTTATTATTTATTTATTTAACACACGAAACAGAATGTCACAATTTTTTTTTTTTATAGCTGACAGGCTAGGTGTTTGACCACAGCTCACCTGATGTTAAGACAATATACTGTTTGTCTTTGATGTCACTGTTACATACATTGCTCAAATAACAACCTTTAAGGTGATATCATAGTGTTCAAAGAGCCCGCCAACATGATAAATGGTAGCTGAAATAATAGTCACAATTACAGCTCTCATTGAGGTCAAAGATAAATGTTAAGGTTGGACAGTGACCATAAACGTACATATATATTTTACTAGCGGGCGCCTCGCGGTTTTAGCCGTGTTGTTCCCGTTTCCGCGAGAATACAGAGATAAAAAGTAGCCTATGTCACCCGGAGATAGTGTAGCTTCCCAACAGTGAACGAATTTTTGAAATCAGTCTAGTAGTTTCGGAGCCTATTCAATACAAACAAACAATCAAATCTTTTTTTTTTTTATGGTTGACAGGCTTGTTGTTTGACCTGATGTTAAGTGAAGGTGTGGTCGAAGATGGTAAAGCCCACCTAGCTTGGGATGGAACTCTCTCTCTCAAGTGAGGCTGCTGGAACACACCGTTAGATGCTTGGCGGCAGATTTTCAACTTGAGTGTGGTAGCTAGCCAGCCGAGTACTAGAAAGTACCCTACCATCATGCTATGGTTTCCTCACGATGTATGGTTTCAATACAAATACACATTTTTCAGATCTGTATCACATTCCAAAACTATGTGTGTCTACGTTCATTATAGTAATTTTTTTTTTAAATCACTAGAGAATTTGTTGAATGATAATGTAATTAAGTAATTTATTAATTATAATTAAAAATTAAAAACCACTAATGGATGTTTGTTACTCTTTCACGCAAAAACTACTGAACAGATTTGAATGAAATTTGGTATGGAGGCAGCTGACACCCTGGATTAACACTTAGGCTACTTTTTATGCTAAAAACATGTAGCGGTTAACACCGCGGGGCGCGGCTAGTTGAATAATAATTAGTAAGTTGTACAATCAAAAAATATATGAGAGTATCAACTATATTAAATTAAAATCTAAAATAATAGATAAAATCTATTGGAAATATTGCGCATCGATTCGAAGAGTTATTTGCATCCCGGGCAGTCCAGCTGTGAAACGTGTACCTTTACACGTGTTCCATCAATTACCGTATTTAGAGAAAAAGTTAAGCATTGTTTCCTTTCGGAGATATAATCACGTCGATGCTGTTGTTTTTACTCGCTTATTTGTGTGTATTTACTCTTTATATACCTATATGTATATTCGACAGCCCTGTTGATTCATTGGTAGAATGTCTGCCTCAAGAGCTGAAGGGCGTGGGTTCGATTCCCACCCAGGACAAACTTTGTGTTATAAACAAATGTTTGTTCTGTGTCTGGGTGTTCTGTATTTATTATAAGTATGTATTTACAAAAAAAAAAGTATTTAAGTATTCTATCAGTTATCTGAGTTCCATAGTACAAGCTTTGCTTAGTTTGGGCTCAGATGGCGCTGCGTGTAATGTTCTACAATTTATATCGATGTATCCGCTTCATTTGTAGGGCGTGAGTTTGATTCCCACCCAGGTTGTCCTGGGTGAGTTACGTGGATCAGTGTTTTAAACAGATTCATAGTTACGTACGTAGTAAAGTACAAGTAGGCATAAAACATTCGTCTATTCAATTTTCAATTCCAAAATTTCTTTTTTTATATATAACGCCAGACGCCTCGCGGTTTAACCCGCGTTGTTCCCGTTCCCGTGGGAATACAGGGAAAAGTAGCCTGTGTCACCCGGAGATAGTGTAGCTTCCCAACGGTGAAAGAACTTTTGAAATCGGTCCAGTAGTTTCGGAGCCTATTCAATACAAACAATTGAGAGCCAGTTCCATTCCAGGCTAGGTGTGCTTTACCATCTTCGACCACACCTTCACTTAACATCAGGTGAGCTGTGGTCAAACACCAAGCCTGTCAACCATTAAAAAAAAAAAAAAAAAAAAAAACAATCAAATAGTTTCTCTTTATAATAGTATAAGATTTTTTTACAGTTGTACATTTCTAGTGTTCATTTTATCCTAGAACGTTACGTTTTACAGGCTGTGTAGTGTGTACGCTTATATTAAAATTTATGTATTGTAACAAAATTTATGTCAAAATATATAATATGATCCACCGAAGTCATACCGTAGTCGGGATTCTATTTTTATCATACAAAAGCCTGTGGTTGTTATGTACATGTTCGTTTAACCTCGCATTTGGCAAAGCGTTTGCAATTTCAAACTTCCACGCAGCGCTCACAAAAAGCGTCTACAAATTGCCAGAATGTTTCGTAATAAAAACGGGGAATGAGAAAATACTTCACTCAAAAGGGTTGTACTGTTAGCTCGGCCAAACCTGAGCGACGGCGACGCGGCGTGACTCACTACTGCTACATCTCATCCTATTTCTACTAAATCTAACTAATATTATTAACTAGTTACACCCCGCGGTATTAGCTGCTACATGTTTTCGGGATAAAAGGTAGCCGATGTGGTAAGCCAGGGTATCAGCTACCTCCATATTAAATTTCATCCAAATCCGTTCAGTAGTTTTTGCGTGAAAGAGTAACAAACATGCATCCATCCATCCATACATTCGTATGTACATATACATGTATGTGTACGTTTATAATATTATTAGGATGTAAATGTGAGAATTATGTGACAAGTAGAAAGACGGCCCACTACCACCCATACGTAGTGGAATTTCCTTGGGTACGTACCAAACGTTTCGACTCTACGTTTCTCATCCGTACGGCCAAGGAATGGAACAAGCTACCGGCTTCCTTGTTTCCTGATAGATATTATCTAGATCTTTTCAAGGTCAGAATGAATAGGTATCTTCTAGGTCTGCGTGCTTCATCTTCGACCACATCGTCGCTTACCATCAGGCGAGTTGGTGGTCAAACGCGGAAATATCCGTATTAAAAAAAATATTTAAAAAAAATGATGTGTTTGTTTTGGTTTCACAGCTTAACTGCTCAACCGATTATCATAAAATGTTGCACATAGTCAGGAGAACAGAAAAGAACATAGCGTACCTTTCGTTCACAAAAAAAGTGCTGAGGAATAAACAAAATTAACTTTAACGCGAGCAAAACCGAGTGCGAAAGCTAAAATACTGATATACGCAAAAGTTTAAAGGGTTAATTATTTATTTGAACAAAAAAAACGGTTGTATTATAAATACGTATAGTGTTCAATGTTCATGTATTTTAAAATTATATTTCATGATTATTGTAAAAAAAAATATATTTAAAACCCGTTCAACCATTTAGAAAATTTATACAAAAAACTAGTAAAGTTTAAAGTAGTGAAGTTTTAAGTGTTTGTTTGATACTTTTTCAAGGTATACGACTTAACGGAACCTAGTGGAATATTGAAAGTAGATAACTTATACTTTATCTACACTAATATTATAAAGAGGAAAGATTTGTATTTTTGTACGTTTGTAACAAATGAACTGAAAAATTGTTGGAAAGATTTCAAAAATTCATTCACCGTTAGAATGCTATATTTCTTACAAGAATTTAATTAAAAAATAAATGTCCACCCGTGCGAAGTCGGGACGGACCGCTAGTGTATAATATAGGTATTTAAAGTAGTGTACTATAACAAACGATAGTTATAACGAGTTTGGATCAAATTTACCATAGTATCATATTAAATAAAATTTGTAGTTTTCATTTTTTAGACACAAAACCTATTTTCACAATATATCACTTTCATAGTATTGAACATTTTAATTATATCCATTTGTGACTATCATGGGTAATGACACTTCGTCTTGATGAATGCTAATAATTCTGTTTCTTAATCAATTCTCTTAAATTATCTTAAATCTATGATTTATCAGTTGTTTTAAATTTCAAGCATTATCACTTTCGCTCTGCAGTCGCTTCAATCGCTTAGGTCGGGATGTATTTGACGAACAAGTAAACTTGCTTCTGTCCTTCACAGAAGAATTTTAATAAAAACTCGCCGCAAGCGACGATACTCAACAATATTAATAAACCACAAACTTGTAAATTAAATACTTACTTCAGTGCCCACTTGGCATAATGGTTTAAAAATGTCTAGTCTGTTAAATGCGTTCATCTTTACTAATGTTATGAATGCGCTATTTGTAGATTTGTCTTTGCTTCTTTCACGGTGCAGGTCATGAATATTTAATAAAGTGGGTCGGACAGTGACAAAGTTGAATATTTAGGAAAAATAATGGTTATAACTTTATAAACCCTTGGGTTTATCATCGCGTAACCGCAGAGTGTATCTAGTATCTACCATACCTTACTCCACCGCGTGCTTCAGAACCAACTTAATATCTAAGCTGCTATAGATCTTATTTTATAACATTGGCGAGTATTTTAAAATAAAAGATTACTAAATTACTAGTAAGTAATTATGTTGACAATGTTTTTTACATTAAAATACTTTATTTTGACATTTTGTTTTTTACTATATTTTTTTTTTATTATAGTTTTAAATGTTAACGACATTTGTAAAGATAAAGATATATTTATTTGTAATAGCATGAGTAATATGTATGATGTCCGTAACTTAATTGAATGAGCTTCATGTTATACCTGAAAAGGTGTACAAATATTTGATGGCAACAGAATAGTTAATCTAGAATATATATGGATTTTTCTTAAGTCATAAAATTAAAATTTATACAATGTCAAGTAGGAAAATTAATAATAATTGAAATATAAAAAAATAAATGATAAAATTAAAATGTCAATGAAATTACAATGTCTAGAATTAATAAAATGTCAAGATTAAAATTAAAAATACATACATGGTTAGAATTTGTCAATTAAATATTCATTAATTTTATAATAGGTTTTTTGGACTAACAGTAACAGTAACTATTATTACCCAGCACAGAATATATGTTTTTATGGTTGATAGACTAGGATTCGACCACAGTTCGCCTGATGTCCGACCACGCTAACCACTGAGCTATCATCGCTACAAATAGAGGCCATTTTATTATTCTGTGTAATCCACATTAACGTAGTTAGTCTGTCAGGCTCACCGCAGTAGTTTTTCTTTCCCTGTACAGTGTGTTCCGATCCACGTCGGCTCATTAGCCCGCGCTGTAATTAGAAGCTTAATTACGAGTGCTGGGGGAACGGCCAGTGATGGACTTCACTGAACTAAGAATAAATAAGTAAATATTTCACTTGGTGGTAGATCTCCTTAGCAAGAGGACGTTTAGGTAGGTACCACCGCACTACCGCTAAGCAGTAGTGTGTAAATATTACTGTAATCCGGATTCAAAGGTAATGCAGATAGCGAAATTACTGAGTTTTTTAGACTAACCATCGGTCTCAAAGCAATGAGCGCCAAAGCGGCGATGCTCTGGACTTTGTGTTGCTACTCAAAGTTTTGTGTATTGCTGCAATGGCCATGGGCATGCGTTATCCCTTACCATCGGGAAAGTGTTTCGTTTATTTCATTACCTTAATTTTTTTTTTATGTAAAAAGTATTGAGATTAACGAGACGCTCTCTTGATGGTAAGAGATAACGCCTGTCTATGACCATTGCAGCGATACACAGAATTTTGAGTAACAAAACAAAGTTCATCACTGCTTTGGCGCTCATTACTTTGAGACTTTCGATGGTTAGTCTCAACAGCCCAGTAATTTCGCTAGCTGCAGTACCCTTCAAACCGGAACACAGTAATGTTTACACACTACTGCTTGGCGGCAGAATAACTGGTACTGCGGTGGTACCTACCTAGACGACCTCCTGCTAAGGAGATCTACCACCAAGTAATATAACCAAGTAAATAATAATATATTTATTTATTTATTTATTAATTAATTAAAAACGGCTAAAAGCCAGTTACATCAAATTAATAGTCAAATTAGTTATATGGATTGAATAAATAAGTAGGGATAAGAACAGGTACTAAGTGGTAACTTTTCTTGGCAAGAGGCCTACCATTGCAGCTCAATATTCTGCCGAGCGAAGTGTAAGCCGTTTGATGCGAAAATATATGAGCCACATAAAACACAACTTTGTTTAATAAAAAAAACACTTTACCAACTACGGGGCAAACGAGTTCGTAGCTTCAATCTACATTTCCCCGTAGTCTGTATCTACGCTGTGTAGTAGTTAGAAAAGTTTAGTGATCAGTAATGTGGTGTGTTTTTCTCATTTTCTTACCATTTCTGGAGTCTTGAATTAGTTGCGCTACGTGGTTTCATCTGAGTTTGCCCGCATTTTGCTTCCAAAGTTGTCTATCTATCTTTACTATTATAAAGAGGATTTGATTGTTTGTTTGTAATGAATAGGCGAAACTACTGGACCGATTTAAAAATTCTATCACCGTTGGGAGGCTACGCTATCCCCGGGTGACATAGGCTACTTTTTATCCCTGTATTGCCACGGGAACGGGAACTACGCGGGTGAAACCGCTAGGCGTCCGCTAGTCTGTTACAAACCTGGGTATAGGCCATTTTTTTTTACATTTCACACAGCACCATCTAAAATCGTCTTTACACCTTGATGCTTTTTAGGGTTCCGTACCCAAAGGGTAAAACGGAACCCTAATACTAAGACTCCGCTGTCCGTCCGTCTGCCATCAGGCTGTATCTAATGAACCGTGATAGTTAGACAGTTGAAATTTTCACACATGATGTATTTCTGTTGCCCCTATAATAACAAATCCTAAAAAACAGAATAAAATAAATATTTAAGATGGCTACCACAAACGTGATTTTTTTTGCCGTTTTTTATAGATAATGGTAGGGAACGTGCGCGAGTCCGATTCGCGCTTGGCCGCTTTTTTTAAGAACAAATAAGCATGTTCAAATTACACGCAAGGCTTGTGTCGCAGCACTGGTGTTCCGTCGAGTAACGCGAGTACGGGATACACGCAGACCATGCCATCAATAATGTTAAATAAATAAAATATATTATTGGAAGAAATCCCGCCATTCAGCTCCGTACAAATCTTGTAATAAATTGTTCTGTTCAAGCCAAAATTTGCTTTTCCAACTCATTGTCACAGTATTTTCTCGTTTCCGAATCTAGTTTGCTCAGGAAATCTTTTCCTAGAACATTCTGACAACAAATTTTAGGGAGCTGTCTCACAGCATTATTGTAGTAATCTATCGCTGATTTGTTACCCTACTACATAATATAATATTATAAAAGTGGCAGTTTTTGTGTTTTGATGTTTGTTACTCGATTACGCAAAAACGGCCGAAAGGATGGCACACATATAGTTTATTAGCTGCATTAACAAATAGGATAATTATTATACCAGAAAAATGTTAGGTTCCTGTGGGATTAGCAAAAAACTAACTACTGGAAGTATCCACTTGAAATTTGAAAAGAAAGAAAGAAAATAATTTTATTTTGCAACAATACAAAAAAAAAAAAACAAAAATAACAACAAAAACAAAACGATTTGGGATATATGTGTATTGTACTAATAACAATATAATTGAATGATTGCATGTATATCTAGCTAGTAAATATTGCATACCATAATGGTTAAAACTTGGCGATCTAAAATTATCCTCAACACATTCCAGCAGTGAAAATTGTAACCCATGTTTTGCAAAATAAATGTTTTGAATTTTGAATTAAACCAAAATGAACTTATTAAATGTACAGAAGTTTTGGCAGCTTCTTTTTAAGTTGTGTCTTAGTTACATGCGTAATGCCGCTGACTTCAAACGGTGAATATCGTGAGGGTAAAAAAAGCTTTCGAAGATGTGTGTAGTCCGACAACCCGCACTTGATTAGCGTGGTGGACTACCTTACCTTACTAACCCGACCCTACCCTTTTCTTTCTTTTTTTTTTTTTTTTTTTTTTTTTTTAATGAGATATTGTAAATAATTATGGGCCGAAATCCGAAATAAATGATTTTATTATTTCAGGTATTTATTTTCTATCTTAGTTTTTAATTTTTTGACATTAAATAAGTATAAAATATAAATAATATAAAAAACTTGAAAACTAGGGTGCCGCCGGCAGCGGGACAGGGCTCAAGCTGCCGGTGGTTAGGGCTGCAGAGTGTGGAACCTCCTCACAATGCGCGCCGTGTCAAGGATCACTGCCTTTTGAAGCTGACCCTTGACCCAACCGTCTAGCGAGAGTCTCTTGAGATGTTGGTCGAGACTCTTCGCTATAAGACCGTTTACCGTGACGACTATTATTATTATTCATCGTTATTTATTTTTCATCTTATTTTTTAAATTTTTTACATTAAATATTTAAAAAAACATATATAATATTATATTATTATTATTCATCATTATTATTATTCCAGTTATTTATTTCTTTTCTTAATTTTTAAATTTTTTTACATTAGATATATATAAAAAACAACATAAATAATATAAAAAAACTTAAAAACTAGGGTGCCGCCGGCAGCGGGGCAGGGCTCAAGCTGCCGGTGGTTAGGGCTGCAGAGTGAGGAACCTCCTCACAATGCGCGCCGTGTCAAGGATCACTGCCTTTTGAAGCTGACCCTTGACCCAACAGTCTAGCGAGAGTCTCTTGAGATGTTGGTTATTATTATTATTATTAAAGACACTCGCGCCCAGCAGTTTATAGAAAAACGGGGCTGATTCGAAACTTATTTTATATTAGACTCAGTTTATAAACAGCTTTGACTATAGAACGAGGTCAGATATCGAGAAAGAACTTATTCCATACAAAATGACATGCAACGAAATTTTACAAAAAATTTTTTAGTATACAAGCTTCTGACACTAAGTAAAGATTTAGACTGGCTACGTGAAGCCCGTATAAATGTGACTACACGAGACTCCGTGTATAGCTGGCTTTATCTCCAGGGGATTCAGAATGTCGGGTTATTATCTCGGTTATCGTGTCTTGTTCGCTCGTGAGAAACTAGCCTTATCAAGTTAGCGAACTTGCGGTGGTTAGAATTCGAAAGTTTTTCACTTCTTCTCGGACCTAAACTTCAGCGTAGTGAAAGATTTTCTAAGGATAACTACGAACGATGACCTTGCAATATACGTTTCTCCATCTTCGGGTAATTGACTGTTCGTAACACGCGATATAATTATCCAACACCACTGCGTAAGGTTTATTTTTGCATGAAGTTAAATGAAACCTTAGAATGTTTAAAATCGGTTGGAGCCCCAAGAACTTTTACCCGCATCTTATAGTATATGATCCCTCGTTGGCAGAGTATATTGCAGTTTAAAGTTTCTTTAATACAGCTAGCTAAACAAGTAGCTTTACATTTAGCGGACGTCGATCAAAGTTTGCTAACTACACTACATCATACTTTCGTTAATTTGACATAATAAAGACGATCTGTAGCGATGATAGCTCAGTGGTTAGCGCGGTAGGTTCGCATGCCGAAGGGCGTGGGTTCAACCCCCGTGGCTTAACATCAGGCGGGATGGCGGTCAAACGCAAGCCTATCCACAATAAAAAAAAAAAAAAATGAGCGTGAAGGAAAAAAACATCGTGAGGAAACCATAGCATGGTGGTAGGGTACTTTCTAGTACTCGGCTGGCTAGCTACCACCCTCAAGTTGAAAATCTGCCGCCAAGCATCTAACGGTGTGTTCCGGCAGCCTCACTTGAGAGCCAGTTCCATTCCAGGCTAGGTGTGCTTTACCATCTGCGACCACACCTTCACTTAACATCAGGTGAGCTGTGATCAAACAACTAGCCTGCATAGAAAAAAAAGAAAAAAAAAGACGACTTTTTTATATCGATCGATATTATTTTCGCACACATTTCATGTTTTTTCGCTGTTAGCGATAAGGCCGCCACTTGTGGCACTAGTTCATAAGGTTCTTTTGTTCTCTGTACTGTTCTCTGTTTATGGTGTGCACAATAAAGAGTTTTTATTTATCTACATGCAAAGGTTTGTGTACCGTTACAATTTGCACTGATTACATTATGGACAGGCGTTATCTCTTAGGTACCATCAGAAGGTTTAATTCGTCTCATAACTTTCTAGTCTATGCCTAGTAGTGGGATGTCAAAGCCTGATGCAGTATTATACATTATCGACCAGGGGCTGTAAATCAAACGCAGCCCGCCTTATGCAAATGCGGGTAGACAGAGTTTAGAGTACGTCGCTTGCAGCCGCCACCGCGCACCGCCAGCCAATGTTTATTGCATTACAGCGGCAATCTGTACAGCTGTCTGTTGCATTAATGGAAATTGCTTCCGTGGCTAATAACGAGATCTCGCACCAAAGATCTTATTTGTCGTTATTTTCACATTGCTTTAAACTTTACTTGGTGGTAGATCTTCTTAGCAGGAGCTCGTCTAGGTAGGTACCACCGTGCTACCACTAGATATACTGCCGCCAAGCAGTAGTGTGTAAACATTACTGTGTTCCGGTTTGGAGGGTACTGCAGCTAGCGAAATTACAGGGCTGTTGAAACTAACCATCGAAATCTCGAAGTAATGAGTGCCAAAACAGCGACTCAAAATTCTGTGTATCGCTGCAATGGTCACGGACAGACGTTTTTCTTACCATCGGGAGAACGTTCGATCGTCTCATTACTATGTAATGAAATTTTTTTAAACATTTATTTATAATTTGGCACTTACAACAAATCTTAGCAATTAGGTGATTCAGTTATAGGTACGTTATCAATTCTGAACGATCATACTATTCTTAAGAACAACGCTTGTTTTAATATGGAAAGGGCATGCGGACGCCACCGGATCTAGTCAAAACTATAGTCGGCGAATCACATAATAATCGTGAGTAATCCCGCATAAATAAGTAAAACAAAAACAAGACATGTTTATTGGAATTGAGTCTATTCAGCGTAGATTTCTACGGTCTTTATGCAGCAGATTAGGTCTAAGGAGTGAAAATGAAGAGTCTTGAAGGTCGCACAACAATCACAGACCTTTGTGCTCTGTACAAGATTGTCAACGGCACATATAGTGGTACATTGTTGGAGCGTGTTAATTTTAAAGTATCCACACATTCCGTACGCAATTTTCAACTATTTAGCATCCCGCTTGCTTACAATAATGTATCACAAAACAACCCTCTTGCAAGGATGTGCCGCACATATGATGGTTTAAGGGATCCCAGAAACATATTCTCATGTAACTTCTTTTCCTTTAAGCTTAGTGTCTCTAGAACTTTCCAATAAATTTGTATTACTTATTTAAGTTAAATAAACAACACTTAAGTCGGTTTATATTTACATATAAGTTGTGTATAGTTGTAATTGAACCTTAGGCTCACTATGATATATTAATTATATAATACATTACATATACTAAGTAGCCTAAGGTCTGTAACTGTACCTATATCAATAAAAATGAAAATTATAACAAATATAATTTCTACGTATTTATGAAGAGTACAAAAACATTTAACATTTGACACAAAATGTACTTTAGTTAAAACTTTTTCTGACATCCAAGAATCCAACCCACGTTATTGTCGAAATTCGACAAATTCTATTGAAACAATCGTGAATTAATCTTTAAAAAATATTGTATTATTGAATAAAAATATTTCAGCACTATTTTATTTTGCTGTTAGCGATAAGGCCGCCACTTGTGGCACTAGTTTATACGGTTATTTTGTACTCTGTACTTTTTTCTGTTTATGATGTACACAATAAAGAATAACATCTATCTATCTATAATGAAAATCGAATCAAAATCCGTTTTGTGATTTAGAAGAAATAAGCGTAAAAAATAAAGATTATTTTCCATCTAACTTCAATTATGTTTTCTGTAGGTAAGTAATAATTAAAACTATTGTCTTACCTTTTTATTTTTTTATAAATTTTAGTGTGGACTACAGCTCACTTAATGTTAAGTGACGGTATGGTCACAGATGGTAAATCACATTTAGCCTGGAAACTAGCTCTCAAGTCAGTCTGCCGGAACACAATGTTAGGTGCTTGGCAGCAGATTTTCAACTTGAGGATGGTAGCTAGCCAGCCGAGTACTAGAAAATACCCTACCATCATGCTACGGTTTCATTGCGATGTTTTCCTTCACCGGTAATTTAAGCTCATTGTTGGGGCTTGAATCTACGCCCTTCGTGTCGCCTGACCGCGCTGACCACTGAGCTATCATCGCCACAAAACCTAACCTATGTACTCGTATTTACTGACTTTGCAAACATGTTAAAATTTTGATTCTGCTTACCTTAGCTTATTTTCAACCGTATTCGAAAAAATTCAAGGGAACGGACGCAACTTACCTGAAAAGAAAGAAAACATAAATAAATACATCGAAATGTAAGAATAGTATCGGCCATCTTGGACCGATTTTTATCAAACATAGTTAAGAACACTCGCAACTAATTCAAACCTTTAAAACAAAAAAAAAATTAAAATCGGTGCATTCGTTCGGGAGCTACGATGCCACTCACACACACACACACACAAAAACAGGTCTTAAAAATCGCAATAACGAGTACTTCACATTGCCAGAGCTTTCATTTCCTAGAAATTTCCGAAGAACAAACAAGTTTACAAGAGATCCAAAATGAACAAACGCGTCTAGAAAGGAGAGATCTAATAACGCGCGGTCAGCTTTAGCCGCCTGTTTGAACTAAGCCTTATTGTCAGAGCCAATGCAATTGGACTGGTGCAAGGATTCCGTGATATTTTCCCTCCGCGGTTTTACAAGCTAATATTCTTCTTTACTTCTTTATTACTTCATCGTCATCGGTCTATCCTTGTTTAGTGGATTACCAACAAGGTTTCTTGAAGTCAAAAGATTGAGATGAACGATACGCTCTCCTGATGGTAAGAAATAACACATGTTCATTACCATTGCAGCGATACACAGAACTTTGAGTAGCAAAACGAAGTAGTCTCGACTAAAGACAAATTTCTCGAGAATTCTCGAGCAGAACCCTAGTTACGTATCATTGATATAAGGTTTAAGAATCATTTAATCTCATAAAAATTACAAGTAATTTACTTACTGAGATTACATATTTAAGTAAATTTATTATGCCACTAAGCATAGTGTGCAGGCGTAATGACAAGTACACAAAAACATTACAAATTGAGAGAAAACAGAAAACAAAATTAAAATTAAGCTATAACTTTAATAAATAAAATTGAATTTACATTAGCCATTTTTATAATAACGCCACTGAAATCTTATCAACTTTTTACCCAGCCCCTTATTAGAATTCTCATATCATAACACATGACTGGCGACAAAATTACATTAACATAAGTAGGAATGTGGTAATATCGCGACATTAGGGTGCATAACGTCGATCCGGCTCTGTACGCTCAGATAAAGACATTTATATGGCAGGTGGTGACGTGATCAGACTCTCTGAAGGGCTGTAAAGGCGCAGAGTAGAATATGTGAAGAGAAATAGCTTTTTTGGGACTAAACAAAACGTTTAACTGGTACAAGTGGTGAGCTTTTCTTTTCTATATTTTTATTGGCACAGTGAGAATGTGGAACTCTGCCGTGACAATGATAACTAATTCGTTTCTTAGAACATCAGAGAATAGAGAGAAAACATGTTCTTTGTAGGTAAGTGTGCTCTTACGAACACAAATCTATTTAGAATAAATAATTAACATGATAGGTAGATAGGTGCACCGCTTTCTTGCGATGAAGATTTCAATGACACTTTTGTCATCTAAAATCCAAAGTGATATCTTCAATTTGAATTTTGTTTTTATGCAACTGTATAAGACGGTTACAAGACTTGCTCTTGGAGTTTCACTATACTTAAAATTCTGATCTTGAACAGTTTAAGGTGGCACTGCTATTTTTTTGAACTCATCCTCTTATTTGATCTTCATGCATATTTATTTCTCTGTTGATATTGTATTCAGTGCTGAAAGGCAGTAAAAAGGCACGTATGGCCTCAAACGGTGACCGTGGCGACTCGCTGTCCTTGTCAGGGTATCTGATTGGGGCGGTAAAGCCACTGAATTACGCAGGAGTTTACTCAATGAAAAAGCTTTGCAAGGGTATATAACACTATTTAGGGTTTCATTCTGTCAGTATGTTAAGTTTACCGTGTATCTGTCTGTTTGTGACTTTTGAATTGTAATAGGCGGTGGGCAGGCTTATGAAATGCGTTACATTCCATCGAGGTACATACCAGACTGTGGAAAGTGAAAATTATAGTGTTCATTCTTTGTTTGTCACATTTTACCCTTAATCAGCTATACTAATCCAGATGCAATCCAATTTTTTTTATGATTGACAGGCTAGGTATTTGACCACAGACCACCTGATGATAACAGACGATGTGGTGGGAGATGGTGAGCATCTAGGTGTTTTCATCTAGAAGGAAATTACTAATTTGTTTTTGAATAGAGTTCTCCAAAGCAGTTAGCGGTCATAACAATATAATTAGTGAGATCATTTAAATTGATTGATTGATACAACTGTCTCACGTCATTCTTATACATCAATGTTTTGTATTGCACATAGATAATGGTCAATACATCATAGCATTACACCTCATCATGTTACATCGATTTAAATACGAAAGTTACCACGTGAGAAAGTGTGTGTTTGTATGTGTGTGATAATGTACTAACTTCGATTTAAATCGTTCAACTTTTTTCTAGCTATTCTTATAATATTTTCAAATCTCCTTTTTTTGTACCCACGACGGAACGGAGACGATATATGCGTTTGGGGTGAGAGGATGTTTGTTTGTGAAAATACATGTTGTCATTTTTCTCCAAAACTACTGGTCCGATTTTGATGCAGTTTTCAGTTATGGGTTCGGGTTTCATTGGTGCGTTATCTTAGATAGGTGACAATTACTTTTTATCCGTTGAGGGTTTTTTCAAAATTTTTAATTTTGCTTTTTATTTTTTTCTCCTATTCTGTGACTATAATCTGTAGACGCGCTAGGAAAGGCATGAATAAAATATGCTCTACCACTAATGCGGTGTATGTCTTCTATACCAGCTCTACCCTCCGGTGTGGTAGTAATCAATCGAGTAGAGAAGTGCCACTTTCATTTAATGTATTATTTCACAAGTAAGTAGTAGCTATGTTTTGGTATTTGCTATACAGAACTTGAGTGTTCCAGGTATATATTACCTGTAACACGCAAAGTTACGCCGGAATCAATTGTACTATACCGTGCCTACTTCTTTACAGAATTTATAAAGGAGATTATATTATTCATTTATTTATTCAAAAATTTTACTTGGTGGCAAATCTCCTTAGCAGGAGGTCGTCTAGCTAGGTACCACCGCAGTACCAGATATTCTGCCGCCAAGCAGTAGTGTTTCAAACATTACTGTATTTCGGTTTGAAGGGTACTGCAGCTAGCAAAATTACGGGGCTGTTGAGACATCGAAAGTCTCCTAGTACTGCCGCCAAAACAGCGCTGCCTTGGACTTTGTTTTGCTACTCAAAGTTCTGTGTATCGCTGCAATGGTCATGGACAGGCGTTATCTCTTACCATAAGGAGAGCTTCCCGTTCGTTTCATTACTTTTTACATTAAAAAACAAAACAAATCAACAACACTCCGAGGTTTTATCCGTTTTTTTTTATGAATGACTCTTGTTGTTGGCCGCAGATGGCCTCTACAGCGTCACCTGACTGTGGCGAGCGCAAAGGGCGCTGAGCCTAAATTTTATCCATTACCCTACATGACGCTATTAATTATAATATAACCATCACTCTTCATGTTAATCAGTGTCAAGAAGTTATATAGCGTATAAAACAATACGTTACCTTTTCCAATAAATGCGAGACTCATTCAAGCATCCCCCCTATTTAGCCGTATATCAATTGCTTACCATATCGGTAACTTACTTAAATCCCCCACGGGTTCAATCCGGAAAACCTCTATACAATCTTTATAAATTGCTAAAAAGGTGAGTTAATTTATCGCGCATTAAATAATAAAAAAAATACAATCAATTTTCCCGTGAATTAATATAATTTTTATAGTTATAAATTGTACGTAAGTACTTGATAAAATGTCTAAATAAATATTAAGTGACTAGCTTCGCCCCGCGGTGTTACTTGTGCTACATGTTTTCGGGATAAAAAGTAGCTTAAGTGCTAATCCAGGGTCTCGGCTACCTCCAAACAAAATTTCACCCAAATCCTTTCAGTAGTTTTTCGTCTCACCAATAATGTCTCCGCCACCAGCTCTTCAATATCTTGTTTGTTACAGGTCCTCCAGCTACCAGAGCTAGGTACTAGAGCACAAGCTGGCGATGGTTACGGATATCGAATAAAATAATCTGACAATGACTTTATAAATATTCTGATGTTAATTTTATTATTTTTGATGAGCAATTAAATATCCGTATAAAAAGGCGAGGAATTAAAAGACCGCGGCCGCACAGCAGATTTATCGTATTCGTTTCTACGACGTGATTTATGTCAAGTGGGGAACGGACTTTATTTGGAAGTCGTGTAAACATGGCTTTAGTCGAGCAGTTTGGGGTTAGGAAAGGATATTCCGCTGAGATATTGTTACAGATTGTGGATGAAAACCATTGAAATTTAAAGGAGCATAAAACATTTCGGGCATGAGCGTATAAAGCAGGTAAGATGTAATTTGACTTAAAGTGATGAGATTTAACAGGTGGGCTTTGGGCTAGGAAACTTTTAATGCCCTCTCTGATTGTGACGTATTAACTATGTGCGTAGAAAGGTTTGTATGTTTAAACATCATTTCAAGTCTTAGTAAAGTTTACTGCAAACGATAGTCCTTTGCGAAAGATAAGATATATTTATAGTTTTTGAGCCATCACCTCATTTTCCCGTTTTGGTACTAGTTAGTCGTTTCCATAATAATTACGATGGCAGCTATAAATACCACTAGTTTATTTTGTTCAGTTTACACAATTAACCTTGGAACATCTTAGACACAATTGTCCTCACAATTATTTTTAAACTGTCATAAATCATCCACAATTATTAAAACGTCCACAAGCTTTTATCTACGGTTTCGCCTGCGATTTTATAATGTTTTTATACGTAAAAAATATTTACCCTTATGTAAATGTTTGAATGTTCGACCTGTAACTTTGGTGTTATTAATAAATGATTTGTATTTGTTCCAAAACAGTAAGGTGTTGACAACGATGTTCTATTGAACAATAGGTCTCAATGTGTGCTGCAATTTTTTTAGCTTTTCAAAATTCTTGGTTCTTGGTTCTTACTTGTAAAAAAATACCTAACTGTCAAGTCGTTTGTTACTTTGAAAACAAATCCAGAAAATTAGAATATTGACGATTTTGTAAACAAATTTGTATCTTTACGCTGCTATATTTATGTAAGACTTACAAAAAAAATGTGTGAAATTTTATCCTCTTAAAGTTTGCATTGAACGTTTTTAGTCGTAGGATCAACCGTTGAGGTATTCTATTGATAAAAAAACAGATAGAATCACCAGCTAAGCAACGTCAAAGAAATACACGTTTTCATTTTTACAAAAAAATTTACGTTTTATGTCTAGTAAAACCAGATGAGAATCATTACTTTTCCTTTACTTTTCTATACTACAATTTTGGCGGCTAAGAATAGAAAAAAAAATTGATCTTGATACAATTTAAAATCTACTCATTTATAACCTATTAACCTCTAAGGCGGAACAAAGTTCGCCAGGTCAGCTAGTACTATTATAAACAGGAAAGCGATGATAGCTCAGTGGTTAGCGCGGTAGGTTCGCATGCCGAAGGGCGTGGGTTCAAACCCCAACAATGAGCTTGAGCTGCCGGTGAAGGAAAACATCGTGAGGAAACCATAGCATGGTGGTAGGGTACTTTCTAGTACTCGGCTGGCTAGCTACCACCCTCAAGTTGAAAATCTGCCGCCAAGCATCTAACGGTGTGTTCCGGCAGCCTCACTTGAGAGCCAGTTCCATTCCAGGCTAGGTGTGCTTTACCATCTTCGACCACACCTTCACTTAACATCAGGTGAGCTGTGGTCAAAACAACTAGCCAGCCTGTCAACCATAAAAAAAAAAAAAAAGATTTGATTGTTTGTTTGTATTGAATAGGCTCCGAAACTACTAGACTGATTTCAAAAATTCGTTCACTGTTGGGAAGCTACACTATCTCCGGGTGACATAGGCTACTTTTTATCTCTGTATTCTCGCGGAAACGGGAACAACACGGCTAAAACCGCGAGGCGTCCGCTAGTAAAATATATATGTACGTTTATGGTCACTGTCCAACCTTAACATTTATCTTTGACCTCAATGAGAGCTGTAATTGTGACTATTATTTCAGCTACCATTTATCATGTTGGCGGGCTCTTTGAACACTATGATATCACCTATTTGAACAATGTATGTAACAGTGACATCAAAGACAAACAGTATATTGTATTCGTTTGCTGATCACATTTTACAACGTTGCGTCTAGATTGCATATAAATGGATCAGTTAGACTGCGCATATGTGTTTTTTTTTTATTATTGATATTTGATATAGCTAGATATTTGACCACAGCTCACATGATGAAATGGAACTTGCTATCAGTTGAAGGCTAGAACACGCCGTTAAGTGCTTAGCGGCAGATTTTCAACGTGAGAGTGATAGTTAGCCAAACAGAAAACAATTTTTTTACGGTTTTCTTAATATGTTTTCTTTCACCGCCAGTTCAAGCTTATTCATGGGGTTTGAACCTACGCTCTTCGGAGTGTGAACCGACCGTGCTAACCACTGAGTTTATCCTTGTGTAACTTTTCTTTAGAAGCTTGGGGTACGGATATGTCGTAGACACGGTTCTGTGGTTTGCTGCAATGGTCATGGACATGCGTTATCTCTTACCATCAGGAGAGCGTATCGTTCATCTCGTTCTCAAAGTAGAAAAGAAAGTCTCAAAGTAGTGAGTGCCAAAGCAGCGATGCCCCGGACATTGTTTGCTACTCAAAGTTCTGTGTATCACTACAATGGTCATGGGCATGCGTTACTATCAGGAGAGCGCAACGTTCGTCTCATTACTTTTACATTAAAAAAACTTAATTAAAAAGTCAGTTTTCTGAATTAATTTCCACTATGGAAGCAAATTTAATAACGTCATTACATCAACGTTACCATTAAAAGAGATCTACTTTTTAATTTATTAAGGAACTTATATAAAAATAGGTAATTGCTTACAAGCTCATATGAATCTTTTCTATTTAAACACATATGCACCTCGCGGCGCATTGCGACGTGAAATATCGATTTTTACCAGGTTTTCCATGAAAACCATTACAATGAAAGATTTTTATTGCTGTAAAACACGCCACACTGCTTTCCTATAACGACGACATTAAGCTGGATAGCTCTCGCATGTGGCAGCCATTGTTTTACTTAATTAATATAAATTTTAATTAAATTTAACTAAGTTATATTTTGAAAAAATGAAATTCATTGTTTAATTATATGTAAGGTGGAAGCGTTAAACTACTGAACGAGGATTTTTTTCTGGTTAACAAGCTAAGTGTTTGACCACAGCTAACCTGATTTTAAATGACAGTGTGGTCGAAGGTGGTAAAGCACACCTAGCCTGGAATGGAACTAGCTCTCAAGTGAAGCTGCTAGAACACACCGTTAGGTGCTTGGCGGCAGATTTTAACTTGATGGTGGTAGCTAGCCGGACGATTAATAGATAATACCCTACCATGATGCTATGGTTTCTCACGATATCTTACTTCTCCAGCATCTAAAGCTCAATGTTAAAGATTGAACCCTCCAGCGTGTGAACTAACCGCGCTAACCATTGAGCTATCATTGCTATTGATTTGCATGGTTTCATGGTTTGGTGGTTTCTGATTTCGTTGTGCCCACAGTAAAAGTTGTTGATAGCGGCAATAAGCCCCTTTCGGTTTAGTACACCCAAAGCTTATTATAGTTCTGTATAAGCGAGTGCCGCAGAAGAGCGGCAGTTAGGAGAGTGACGTTGAAGTCGGTCGCAGGAGCGCCAGTCACGCTAATGGATCGAGGCTATCGGCCGCTCCAGACGAAGATTTATCGCTTTACACTACAAAAGTGTAGAGTGAATCGAGATATTTTTTGTTACAAGAAGCTCCTGTTACCATGGCAACGGAAGCTGAATGACCAAGAGCTACAGGGGTTAAAAATAGCACTGAACAGAAAATTCTGATAAAATCAATCTTATTACAATACCCCACGACGTTATTTCCGATACGTAACTGTAATTTTTTACATGATAGAAAGTAGTTTGTGTTTTTATGTTATTGGGGTTTTTAATGTAATAGTAAAAGGCGCTCTTCTGATGGCAAGAGATAACGCCTGTCGATGACCATGACCATTGCAGCGATACACAGAACTTTGAGTATCAAAACAAAGTCTAAGGCATCGCTACTTTGAGAGATTCGATGTTTAGTCTCAACAGCCCTAAAATTTCGCTAGCTGCAGTGCCCTTCAAACTGGAGTACTGTAATGTTTTCACACTACTGCTTGGTGACATATATCTGGTGCTGCACAACACCTACCTAGACGACCTCCTGCTGAGATCTACCACTAATAATATTTATAGTTTTAAAGAAGTTTGTGATCTGTGGTCATATTTTGCTGTTGACATTTTTTTTATTAGCCTCTGATGTCCCACTGATGCAAAAGCCTCCCTTTCCTCCTTCCAGACTGCCTGGTCTTCAGCTTTGGTGGTCCAGTGACTATCGTTACAATGTAGTTCATCACACCACCTTCGTCGGTCGACCCTGAGGCCGTTTAAATTTTTTGGGTGGCAGGATAAAAACGTAACGTTATAAAGGTTTGATTTCTGAGAGTCAAATTGCAAGCGAGGACGAAAATTGATATCTCAACAAACAGATAAATAGGTACACACTGTACTAAAAAGAAATACAGTCCGAAAGTTTCTTTCCAAAGAGCTGACAAACTATTCTGTAGCAAACAGCTTATTACATCTCAAACAGACATCGCGAAAGAAACACGAAAGTTATGCGCTCAGGCCGAAAACTTGCCGAAAATTCGCTGAAAGTTCGTAATCGCGCGCGGAAAGTTTCCGAAGGAACACGCTATTGCGTTTTATTATGTGTCACTAGGCTAGTATTTAGTGCGGCAAACTGATTGTGTTGGTAAACGAATTCGAGACTATTTCTTAAGGTGGTTCATTTCTATACAAATATTTTTTTGCCATTCAAGGACAAATGGAGCATAATTTTACAGTGAAATCACAGCTACTGGCATTTATTTTGGACTTTATTTGCGGGAAATTACAATTGCTTGAATAAAACAGTAGATTATGCTAACGATTATGTTGTTGTGTTTTAAAAACCAGTGTGTCCTACCAGTCATGATTTACGGTGCCGAAACGTGGACGCTTACAGTGAACCTGGTCCACAAACTCAAAGTCGCTCAGCGAGCTATGGAAAGAGCTATGCTCGGAGTTTCTTTGCGTGACAAAATCCGTAACGAAGTAATCCGACATAGCTCAAAGAATCAGTAAGCTGAAGTTGCAGTGGGCCACATTTCTCGAAGAACCGATAACCGATGGGGCAGACGAGTTCTTGAGTGGAGACCGCGTACAGGCAAGCGTAGTGTAGGGTGCCCTGCGGCTAGGACCTGCGTAAAGCGGCGGGAAAGCAATGGACGCAGAAAGCTGTCGACCGAGCTCAGTGGCGTGCATTGGGAGAGGCCTACGTCCTGCAGTGGATAGCGAAGGGCTGATGATAATGTTGTGGTTTGTGTTGGTGTGTAATAAAGTTATATAGGACAGCCCTGTTGGCTTATTGGTAGCATATCTGCCTTAAGAGCTGAAGGGCGTGGGTTCGGTTCCCGCTCAGGACAAACATTTTATGTATCAACAAATGTTTGTTCTGTGTCTGGGTGTTCTGTATGTATTATAAGTATGCATTTACAAAAAAAAGTATTTATGCATTTTATCAGTTATCTGACTTCCATCACACAAGCTCTGCTTGACGCTGTGTGTAATGTTCTACGATATTTATTTATTTTTATTTATATATTTTATTCTATCTATTTTCTGAGAAAAATCTCACTGTACATGGACACGCTTCGTCGACCCTTTCTTTGAACCTCCATCACTTTTCGACACACTTTTGATTCAGCTACAGTCCTACAACCTGAACTTTGTTTCTGGACAATATGATTCACTTTCACTTGATATCTTTCGAATTTCTGCTAAGATTGTTAGATCCCTTATTGAATGGTTTTGCGATATCGGATTTATTTGTGGGTTATCACGTATGTATGTAATAACATTGTTACTCATCGACAGTCGCGAAATGAGGCTCTCTACGTGTTTGTTTTTGTGTTGTTTATGCTCGTCACACAAATGTTGATCTTGAGTGGGAATGGAACCCACGCCCTACAGCTTTTAAAATAGATATATGACTAAATGAGCTACAGAACAGTCAACATTTACAATCGGTAAAACCTATTTAATAGGCAAGTAACAATTAAATTTTTATGATTTTTTAAATAAATGTTAATAATTATGAGTACATGCGTTCTATTTGGAACGCTAAAGGGCCCCAACTCTACCACGCATCTACAAAAACAGCTCTTTATAAGCAGCATACAAACTTTAGCAAATGACGTGTTTTTTAATGAGTTTGAAACTTATATATTCTTACATGTCATGTAAGAAAATTGTATTCTTAAATATGTATGTATGACTATTTAAAATTTGTTTATCACAAGATCTAGAACAATTTACGATTATTTTTAATGTAATGAATTGACATAATGTATATTTTATTTTGATGTGTGCAATTGTTTATTTTTGTTCAATTTGTAGAATTCAATTTGTTTATCCATTAATGTATTTGCACACCCTAATGGTTGACAATAGACGCAAACAATTATATTTAAGACCTTTTTACACTGTTATCATGCAAATAAAACCTTTGACTTTGACTTTGATTTCTTATGTATATTTATTTATCATTTACTTTGGTTGCCTGGCAGAGATCGCTCTTAGTAATAAGGCCGCACTTTTGTGACACTATCTCACAAAAATCTTTTGTTTTTTCCTACTTTTTCTATTTTTAGTGGGCACATTAAAGAGTTTCTGTCTATTCATCTACCTAGTCACTTAACCCAAGCCTATAGTACAATTTTTGTGAAAAACAGCTAATCTTGCTTGTTTATGTCGATAATAAACATATATACATTTATATAGAACTAATTATTATTTATTTTCCTTGTCTAAACCAGAAATAAACGAGGAAGGCCCGTTTTACTCGATAAGTCTTGAGGCTACATTAGTTTTATTCCTACCATTCCGTTTATTTCTACCATCTTATTTAAGCTCGCTGCACTTGTGAATAATTTCGGGATCTGTGGAGAAAAAACAAAAAAAGATATGGGGAATTATGTTAGGTGATGCAGTATTTATTATTATTTATTGACATATTTTAGCAATACTTTGCGGAAAATTTGTATTTCTATTATTGAAAATAATTTTATTTTGTCTAAAAAAAACTTTCACTCACTGGCAACTTTTTTATCTATGTACAAAATGTATTATAGGGCGAGCCCACAAAACTATTTGGCAGGGGATTGTAAATCAGAGCCGTACAATGTAAGGACAATTATTTCTGAATAGTTCAATTCTCACGTTAGGCATTTGGAGTCGTAAAATTTTGCAAGAAAAAAAAAGTTTTTAAGAAAGTTTTTTTTTTTGTGCAAGAATACTCTGACAAATGTGTGAGTGTACCATCAAAATAATGATCGAAGTAAACGTAAATAAATTTTTCTCTTAAATGTATTTCTCTTCATATTTATCCCGAGTTCACATCACCACAGGTGCCGTCAAAAACATGGCAACATTTTTTCGTCGTGTTTTCAAACTCTTGCATGCAACGACAATGTTGTCATGTTCAGGTTATGTTGCCATCATGCAGTGAAATTGGTTGGAAAATCATTTCTTTCAATTTTCAAAAGCTTTCAAGATAGGAAACACACTTCATTTTACGTGCATTTTGTATGTAACAAATCAAAAGAAAAATTATTATCACCTATGCCAAAATTTCTTTTGTGATTTGCGTGACAAATGACTTGTATAAAAATAATAGGAATTGTTTAGACACTTTAAAATATAGAATTTAAAGAAAATCTGAACGAAACAAAAAGGTTTCTTTAAAAATATTAGGTAGATATTTACTTAAATGCTTAACATTTGTCCAGCAGTGGACTTCAATAAGCTGATAATGATGCTTAATTTATAAAATATTTGAAACAAAAAACCTTTTGAGATATAATGTAACGGGATCTTTTGCAATATTTTAATATCATCGAGTTGAAAGTTGAAACAAAGTTATAATCAAGATGCGAAGAATAAATCAAAATGAATGATGAGAAATACGAACTATGATGAGACAGGGAGAGAATCGATTTCATTCGATACCTATTCTATTTAATATCGGTATAATCGGTGGTCCCGAGATGAGAAATTACTAGTGCAGACACGCGGAAAGCTATTGAAATGTCATGGAACTGTTTTTATCTTTTTGTCAGGCCGTGGTTGGATGGTGAGAATGGAAAAGAATAAAACAATTGTAAATTTGAAATAGTGTACATTTGTAAAAGGAATAACTTTTTCTATTCATTTTAAAACTTTATTTTTCTAAATGACTTCCTACAATTTTCTGAACGGAAAATCTTAGTTCTAATTTATCTCCCCTGAACTTTGTTAGTTCATTTAAAATCTTCTTTCTTTTTCTGCACAAGCAGCCACGAGAATTTGTCTTTTTTATCTTTTACTTGTAATAATTCGCGTTGGATCGTATGATGATCATCCTGTCTGATGTTATGCAACGATGTGGTCTAGGATGGAGCGCGCACGCGTACCTAGAAGGAACTTGTTGACTCTTGATTTGAAGCCCCCATATTGTACTTTTTGGGAAACGCAGACTTCGAAGCTCGACAATAGAAGCACATAGTGCGCACATGGGAAAAGTTCTTGTGACGATTTGGTCACGTTTGTCTTTTACCATTGTCATTCATTGACTGCCCTGTAAGCTCATTTGGTAGAATATTTGCTTGAAGAGCTGTAGGGCGTGGGTTCGATTGCGAGCAGGACAAACATTTATGTAACGTAAAACTTTTGTTTTGTGTCTGTATGTATCATAAGTATGTATTTACAAAAAAAAGTTTGTTAGTATTCTATCAGCTATCTGGTTCCCATAGTACAAGCTGTGCTTAGTTTGGGGCCAGAAAGAAAATTAAAGATATTACGAGGGGCTGCACATCCCGTAGGCCTACAATTATCGTAGATTCACTCATCAATTATGCTAACGTATAAAAATATAGGTGCTTAGGGTGCTGGTCATAAAATTAATCATAAGTCAACTGTATTGCGATTCTTTACCTATTCATTCTCTGCTTTCTTCTTTTTTTTATGTTAATACCCAAGTCAAACATAACAAAATTAAAATTCAATAAAAAACTCTGTGACTGTGGCCCGCGCACCACGCAAGTACTACTTTATTTATAAAATTGTATTCATTTCGATTTTGTATCACTATTTTACCATAACATTCTTGAAATCCTATTATTTTAGAAATTTGAATATTTATCAACATATACCATTCAAAAAAATATACTCAGGTTGTTCACATATTCTGGCAGAAAGACCTTCAAACTTTCAAACTACTATAACTTGAAATTAAGCCACTACATAGACAAGAGTATTATGATCATGCTAGACGAAGTTAGATTGCAGTTATGGCGGAGTTACAATCTAGTCAGGACTCCACGGAGCTCCGGTGCCTGTTGATTAAATAGAACTAGCGACTAAATGTAGACTAATTCGCTTAACAGCTTAGCGGTACATGTTCAGTTTTACTTACTTAAAAAAATTGGAATAATCTAAGCTTACTTAAAACTATATAGAGATCGTTTAAAGTAAAAATATAGACTACTAGCGGGCTGTCCCGGCTTTGCACGAGAAAACAGAACTCGATTAACAATATAAATAGAGCCTATGACATTCAATGATAATGTAGCATTCTAACGATGAAAGAATTATTCAGATCGGCCCAGTAGTTTCGGAGCCTATTCAATACAAACAAACAAAAAACCAAATCTTTCCTCTTTATAATTAATGTAGATAGTTTAAATGACCTCTTATTTGAGGTAACGCTGCCCCGATAGATAACAAAGCTATTTCGCGCAAAAAGTTAGTTTTCTTAATTTTGCATTTTGGTTCCTTCTAGGTAAACATCCATCCCAATCTTACGGTTAGATCAAATGCAAACGTTTTTGAATTAAAAGAGGCATTAACTCTCTTCAGAAGTGCAAACATTCTCGATCTATTTGACACGACGTTTTCTTTCACCGGAAAAATAAATCCATTTTGTTTTTCTTTTGTCAAGGCTAGCACGCGAACTCACGTGTATGACTAGCTAACCAAACCTCTGTAATTATTCATCTATGTCTGGATTTTGTTAATTTTTATTAGCTTATATTTAAGATAAAATAAGTTTAGTATAACATTTTGGTGTTCAATGTAACGTTACTCATTATCACACAATAAATTCAAATTGAAATTCAAAACGTGTGTCGGAAACTTTCTGTGGAATTCTGGAGTTTAATCGTAGCCATCTTAACACCATTAAAACTAAATGCGGTCTCTCAATTTTTGCGACAAATTCCCCGGGATAAGAACTTGTCTATTAGTACAATGTGACCAACTCTGCCGGTGGTTAGATGAAAGAACTAAAAATTCTCAACGGGATCCATCATTTGCCAAAAAAATACGATAGCTGCTCCATCACTCAACGTTACAGACAAGTTAGTCGGGCTAGACATCCGTCAACGATTTTGTGTCTCATTAGTAAGAAAATTTGACTTGCGCGTAGAAAAGTTTTCTTCTCAAAAATTTTCGATACAAAACTTTTCGGTTAATACTTTTGATGCAAATTGGCTTTGGTTCTTTATTATGCGAAAACCAGGTTATTTTCGTAACAGTTTAGTGATTGAAATTCGATATAAATAAGGCTCTTTTTCTTCTTAGATTTTGGCATCGCATTTTGTGCATTTGCCATAGTATCAAGTGTTTTGATATTATCAAGTTTCATGAGTTAAAAAGTAGTTAAAGTCGAGTCTTGATCAAGCCCAGTCTGTGTCAGTCAAATCCAGTCATGCTTTAGTAAAGTAGTCGCAACTTTACTATAAGCTTCTATGGAGTTTTGGAAACAACAAGAAAAATGTTTCACCACATTATATCCCTTTCCCACACAAGCGCTTGTAAATCGGTACTTTATAAACAAAACACCACTATTTCTATTCATACATAAACACTCGAAAAAATACTAGTTTTGGAAAAAAATACAATTCTTTTTGTAAACATGACTCTTTCTGCGTTCCCGTCAAATACCATACATAAGGTACAGTTACGGTTAAAATTCATGTCATAAAAACGTTAGATCATTGTTGTTTTCCGATACACGTTGATTGAGCACAAAAGTCATGATAAGTGCAACAACTAATAGTGGGAAGTAGTCACAATTTTGTTTAAACTACTTTTATGGATTAATTTTATTGAGAAAATAACAACAAAAAATTTAAAAATACATTACATATAGCCCAAGATATACCCAATAAAAAGAAAGAACATAAAATAAATAAATAAACACACTATACACACAGCGCCATCTGGCCCCAAACTAAGCAGAGCTTGTATGGTGAAAGTCAGATAACTGATAGAATACACAAACACTTTTTTTTCGTAAATACATACTTATAACACATACAAAACACCCAGACACAGAACAAACATTTGTTTATTTACAAAATGTTTGCCCTGAGTGGGAATTAAACCCACACCCTACAGCTCTCAAGGCAGATATACTACCAATGAGCCAACGGCGCTGTCAAAAACACATCAGGAACCTATTCACATATTATATTTATACAATGGGAAAATAAAATTAGAAATGTCGTAATAATAGTCACTTGGCGTATGAAACGACCGCGTTAACCACTGCGCTATCACCACTACAAAATTTGTAACTCAAATTTCTATGTACCGCTGGAATAGCCATGGGCATGTGTTATCTCTTGCCATCAGTAAAACGTCTCGTTCGTCTCATTACTTTTATGTATAAAAAATCTTATCAGACGAAAATACGTTTGCTTGTGAACGCAAATAGATATTAAATAAATAATCATTAATACGCAAAATGAAAACAATGTCAAGAGTTCAAAGTTGTCGTGGGTAATCCCGCGTGTGATTTCAGATTGGGCCGACGTCTTTAGTCACTCGTGCGCATCGACCGCAGTCACTGTTGGGTTAACTTGTATCATTTTAATTAAAATCAAGTGACGGTCACTATAAATTAGTTCATATTTTATTGATTGCTATGTTGAGCTTTATGTTTCTGTTCTACGTGTTGGCTTTGAGCAAAAATTGTAACTGTTCCGATGAAGAATTCGAACACAGTGCTTGTGAGTAGCTTGTTTACTAAGCCTATGCTAGACGGTGTACTTATGTGTATTGGTTTTTGTTTTACATGTAGGTGTGTATTGTTTTTTTTTAAACATGTTTGTTCTGTGTCTATGTGTTCTGTATGTATTATAAGTATGTATTTACAAAAAGATAGTATTTAAGTATTCTATCAGTTATCTGGCTTCCATAGTACACGCTTTGCTTAGTTTGGGGTCAGATGGCGCTGTGTATAATGTCATACGATATTTATTATATAGTTAACAAGCTAGGTGTTTGACCGGAACTCACTTGATGTTAATGTGGTATAAGATGGAACACACCTAGCCCGGAATGGAACTGGCTCTTAAGTGAGGCTACCGGAACACAGCGTTTGGTGCTTGGCGGCTGATTTTCAACTAGCCAGCGGAGTACTACTAGAAACTACCACCATGCAAAATTATGATGTTTTTATGTATTGGTTTTATTCTTATGTATTTAAGTATGTATATGATGAATGTAGGTACAAAATACTATGAAATCCGCTATTTTTAACTCAATATGTCGACCTTGTTGCGATAGCCGGCGCAATTAAAAAACGAGTTGTGTTGCGGTCTCTTACCCTCATTTTGGTCTTATAAAAAATAAATTACTAATGTAGGGGTTTTTGTAAATGTTACATGTTTTTCTAGTTAGCATGCCTCGTCGTTTTACTGTGTCCTGTCCATACCAAGGCTGCCTGGTAACGCTCTAAGCGATAAGGCCGCCGATTGATGCACTTCATTAGAATCCCACTAATATTATAAATGTGAAAGTTTGGATGGACGGATGGATGTTTGTTACTCTTTCACGCAAAAACTACTGAACGGATTTGGATGAAATTTTGGGTAACACCGTGGGGTGCAGCTAGTGTTAAATAAATATTCTTTTTCACATAGCACCATCTAGCCCCAAACTAAGCTAAGCTTACACTATTAAAAAGTGTTTTTTTTAATACAAATAGGTTTGCGTTTAACCGCCAACTCGCCTGATGTAAAGCGAAGATGCGGTCTAAAATAGAGCACGCTCGCTTAGAAGAAACCGATTCACTCGCGACTTTTATTTCTATTCTGAAACCTTGGTGTGAACGCTTTACAACGTGACCTTCGTAATGTCTTACCGTGTAGGCAAGTTAGTTTGAGATTAAGTTATTATAAAATATGTTTTTCGTTACAAGTGATGCGACGAACAAATCGCTCTCAGGCGAGAGATAACTTCTACTTGTGACCTCATGACGTGGGTGTCTGAGTGGGTGTTCTCCGATAGACACAATCTGGGTGTCTTCCAGTCGAGAGTGAATGGTTCTAGGCAGTGTGCTTCATTTTAGACCGTATCGTATAATTGTATTATAATATGCGTAATTGCCATGCTCCGGTTAGAAGGGTGCTGCACCTAGCAATATTACAGGGCTGTTGCCACTTACCATCGAATGTCTCAAAGTAATGTGCGCCAACGCAGCAAAGCCCTGGACTCTTATTTGCTACTCAAGATTCTGTGTATCGTTTTAATGGTCATGGACAGACGTCATCTCTTACAAGTCAATCAAGACAACGACACGATGATCTCATTACTTTTAAATTAAAAATAAATAAATAAAAGAAATTTGACACTGGCAAAATGCTCAAAGTACGATGCTAAAAGTAAAAAAAAACATTAAGAAACAAAAAAGTTTAATAATTGTACCTGAAGTTCTGCTAAAAACCGTAGAGTGTAAAGATCAAAATAAACAAACAATGCGATAACCTCGGCCCTCAGAAAAACTAGGGGGTTTCTCTGGCGGGCCTCACCCTTACTAGAAGGAATTGTTGAACAAACTGGCCAAGTTCTGAACACTCGTAGCTTTTGTGATTTACGAGGCAAGTTCGGCAACTTGTAAAAGAACCGATTGAATTAATTAATCTTAGGCGGTTACTGGTACGGTAGAGAGGGACTAGTATTTAATCTGTTTGTATTGGTTTATTTCAGTAGACTAGGTTCATACTTAATGCTGGGAGGCGAGGTTATACTTTTAGTTCCTACTTAACCTCGAATCATCAAGCGTTTGACACCAAAAAAAAAATCGAAAGATATTAATATAAATTCCTAAGAAGACATCCTTAGCAGGTGGTCGTTTGGTTGCTACTACCGCATTGTGATATATTCTGGAGCAGTAGTGTGTAGACATTACTATGTTGCGATTTGAAGGGTACTACAGTTAACAAAATTACTGGGCTATTGAGACTAAGTATCAAATACTTGAAAGTTATGATAATTGATTGATTCAGGCGTTACTTTGCGGAAGTTCATTTTGAATGTTCAATGTTTATATTTAGTTTATTTCCGCTTAACCGTCGTTCCAGTTCCAACAGTGACGAGGAGACTTAAATTTAACTAATTTTACACTGCTTATTTATTAAAAACCCTAATCTTACTTAAAATCTAGAACTCATAAACTTAGAAATATTCTTAATTTGACAAATATAAAAAATTAAAACTACAAAAAATCTAATTAAAATAATCAAGAATCCTCCTCTCTGCAGTAACCACTTTGTCGACACGTGTTTCACCTCTACACGAGGCATCCTCAGGACGTGTTGACTCTTCGAGCGCTTGGTCGAGACTGATTTTTTGTAGTTTTAATTTTTTATATTTGTCAAATTAAGAATATTTCTAAGTTTATGAGTTCTAGATTTTAAGTAAGATTAGGGTTTTTAATAAATAAACAGTGTAAAATTAGTTAAATTTAAATCTCCTCGTCACTATTGGAACTGGAACGACGGTTAAGCGGAAATAAACTAAATATAAACATTGAACATTCAAAGTTATGTTAAAATTAATTGTTAAAATTTTGAATTTATTTTTATATGTGTATAATAATATGTTTGTTATCATTACATTTATTATATTAAATTCTTACATCGCTCCCCACGCCGGCGTGGGCACTGAGCAATTAAATTTAATCTAGTTAGCACAAGTTAAAACTTTTTTAGATTTTATGTATTGATTAGAAGGCTGTTCGTTTTCCTTGTAAAATAAAATAAATTCTAGATTCCGCTGCAGTGGTCATGGTTATTGGTTCTTTAGTACAGTATCTCGTACGTCTTACTAAATTTGCATTAAAAAAAATTCCATTCAAAATGTTAGTTTGCAGTTTGATGCTAAAGGAACATTTCTTTCCATAAATAAAGTACTGGAAGTGTAAATATAATCCTAAATCTACAGACGTATAACTTGACACACTAAAGAGACTCGTTTAGTTTGTTCAAACGCGCCGTTTCAGGGCCCAAAAGGGCAGCACCCAGAGAAGTATTTAGCAAACGCTGGCTCAGACCCTTACCCGAGGTATTTATGCAAATGTACCACCCTACCCCCATACACGATAATGCACAGTATGAGCATTGATAAGGTAATATACACGTGACAGAAAAGAAATCTGCGAATTTAGCTATTAAAGGTAGACCAAAGTCAAGTTAATAATATAGCAAAACATCGACACTCATCGTCTTTGTGGTGCGAGCCTTCAGACAATGTCACACCTAATAGACTGTGCAAGTGTGCAGTACTGCATATACAACCCGCGCTTTTCAGAACCTAAATATACTTCTAGTCAAAACATTTATTTAAAAATCATCTTAATTAGCATATCTTAGAGCTCTGCAGGACATACCTAATTACCTATGCCTACCAAAACACACCATTCAGCCTGAGCTCAAGTTTCTTACTTCCTGCCATCTCCAGTAGTCCCACTGAAATTGTCAGTCCATCTACTCTCAGGGCGTCCTAAACTCCGTTTGCTGATTCGCGGTATCTACTCTAGAACACGTCTACTCCAGCAGTTATCGGTTCTGTAATAGATGTTTCGATAAACATCGTTGTAATTTGTTTAGTGTATTTAAAATAAATTAATAAAAAGATGTATCCAGCATTCAGCTAATACGTTAAGCTAATTCTGTGACTTTCTGTACTTAGTTCTTTGGCAAATTACTTCATTCCGATACGATTTGTCAGAGAAATGCGATGTATAGCCCTTTCCATAGCTCGCTGAGTTAGGATGGGTGACGACAAGAATCGATGTAGTTTACTGAATGCTGCCCTGCCCAACCGTATTCTTCTCTTGGTTTTACTCTTAAATTTGATATTAATATAGTATAGTAAGTACGAGCGTCTGTTATATTGTTGAATGAACTCTAAAGGGAAGCCATTTATAACTACTGGTTCCGGAGCAACGTGTGCGTTTAACATGACCTTATAGTATGAAATAACGATTCTATAAGTAGAAGAAGAGTAGAGACTACGAATTGGCAAACTTAGGTAACACAAAACGCCCAGAGCGCAGAATATCTAACAGTATGGATACTAGATTTTTATACTAAAGTTTCTCTAGCTTCTAAATATTACAAGCGTCCAAACTGTCTACATCTATAGAACAACAGTGGCAGGCTTAGCGAGTTCCGAATATTTTACCGAAATGCCTGATCCCCTGGGAATAACGGAGAATATGCGACAGGATAGCGCTGTACGAGTCATTTGCACTTCGTTACATGTGACGGGACGGGAACATTCGAGCTCTCGATTTCTGTTCTATACGATATAAAGCTGTTAAACTCTCGCTTCTTGCTTTTGTTGCTTCGTTCTATCTTCTAAGGAGGACAAATAAACATACTTATAACCAACTACAAAATGAAGAAGGGTTTAATTCCAATTCGACGCGTATTTTTTAATTATTTGTATGACGATGTATACCATAACGAACACATATAGTCGCATGTGGGATGCGTGGTGTTAAATTAAAATATTTACCCAGTCTCACATTAAAAACACAAAAAGAAATAGTTTTTTTTTAATAATATAAATAAATAGTTTCAAACTAAGAGAAACTCGTACTATAGGAACCAAATAGCTAAATACTTTTTTTTTAATACATACTTATAATAATAATACTTATGAATGGATAGAGACAGAAAAAAACATTTATCATCACATAAATGTTTGTCCTGGGTAGGAATGGAACTCACACCCTACAGCTCTTGATTCAGATATACTAACAAATGAACTAACAGGGCAGTCAAAGATTATAACTTAGACTATAACTTTATTATGCCCTAAAACTCAAATAAACATACCTTGAAAAGCTAAATTACATGTCAGCAGCAGTGCGACGACTGCCTTTTCGTCTAAAGCGATTTCTTCCAGAGCTTGCACAACCAAAACTTTTCTCAGGATGGATATCTTAAAAACCTTCAAAAGGCCTTTAACAACCAAAGTTAACTAGACATAGCGAGTAGGTAGGTAGGTAATACGTTTATGACTCGTTGACAAAGAGATTGTCCTGAAAAGTATCGCGAGGACCGCTCTCATAAATATTTATGGGAGAATTTTTGATAACCCTGAGAAAGTCTGAAAGCAGTGTTGCCATTCTAGCGCGTTTACCCTAAAAGTGGGCATACAACATAAATTTGAGATTTTGTCTGAACATAGATCGTTCTTGCAGGTTTTCACTATAGGCTTAGCTTATGATACCAAAGATGATGATTTGTTATTAAGATAACAAAGATAAACTTTAGATTGTAAATAAATATAAACTTGATACAAAAAACAGTAGCCTAGTTGTTAGACCGTCTGTTCCAATATGGACGTCCTGGGTTCGAATCCTACGGCGCGAATCTCTGTCTTTTCTAAGTTATATGCGTATTACCGATAACTACAAACGGTGAAGGAAAACATCGCGAAAAACATGTGCCTGAATTCTTGAAAAAAGTTTTTTTTTATTGTTGACTTGCTAGGTGTTTGACCACAGCTCACCTGATGTTAAGTGAAGGTGTGGTCGTAGATAGTAAAGCACACCTAGCCTGGAATGGAAATGGCTCATAAGTGAGTTCTTTAAGATATGTGATGACTGCCAACCTGGACTTGACCAGCGTGGTGGACTATAGCTATACCCTTCTCACAATGATAATAGGCCTGCGCCCAGGAGTGGAATAGTTTGTAAAATTAAACAGAGTTGATTCGGAAACTCCATACAAAAAACAAACAAAACTGAGGTATTTTTTTATGTAAAAGAAAAACGTGACTTATACATATGTAGTTATGATTTAAAGAAGGGAAAATTAAAAATAAGGGAAATTCGACACTATCATATCTGGTAACACTGTCTACGGAAGTGAATCGCCGGAAAATTGTCAAGGAAATGTTGAGAAAAATGTATTCATTCTTGTGTGAATTTGTATTTTTGGTACGCAGTTCTGTTTGGAAAATACACACTTTCCTGCACTCGAAGTGTGTGTTGAGTTTTCTTGTACAGTTTGAAAACACAATGAACATGAACACGGGCGTTTTCAACGTAGTCGTAATTGTATCTTGTCTGATTTTGACGTATGCTAGAAATTTTGATTCCTATCGGCCCAGTCAGTGAAGCAAATAAGGACGTTGGGAAAATTATTATTAATACCTACTTCTAAATCGAAAACGAAAGAACGAAAATGAAAAAAGTTAGTTGTACTAACGCGCAGAACCAAGACCACTTTTTAGTAACCTAACAAGTAAATATATAAGTACTATTTACAGGTATAAATAAGTAAAGTAACTAAGACAAATGTAACGTAAAATAATAACTACTCTAAAAGGCCGCTATCAATGGGAATAGTTCCCAGAACGCTGGCCCCATTGCCGCGTTGTATTTCAATACTCAAACGCTGAGCAAAATAAAGGCCTGCGTTTTGTTCACGTGTGGCGTCGACCAGACGAGATACTTAATATAAATATAATTACAAATAAATTATATTTGTAATAAAAACATTGGTTTATTACACAGATTACAGCCTACAAAAAAAAATTGGTGCATCTCTGTTTGTGTCGGCGGTCGATAAGGTCGGTAATGTACAGTAGGTAGATTGATTTACGTCATTATAATTTATCAGCTCTAATGTACCTACTACCCTCATTTTGAATTTTTGTTCTCGGAAACAGTCATTCTTACAATAACATTGAGAAATGTATCTTATTATTTCATAATGGCTTGTACGTCCAGTTGTATTAAGTATCCTGACATGTTTTGTTATGCGGAGCATACATATTGAAAGGAAACAGAAAGCTCGTTTCACTCGAGATCATAAATAAGGTCTAACTAAAATCTTTTTAGGCATTTAAAAGTTATGGTGAAATAAATAAACTCACATACACTAATTTTTTTGGGCATTTTGGAGAGTGCGCTTCAGACAGTGCATGGCCTAATTCCACCTTGCCCATTCTACTATCGAACAGCCAGGAGCTTTAAAAAGCGTCACCGCTTCATGGTTGACGTTCCAAAAGCTCGAACTAAGCGGTTTGATTCCAACTTTTTCATGCGTACCGCTAGACATTGGAATCAGCTGCCTGAGTGGGTGTTCCCCAATGAATATAGTCTGGGTGCCTTCAAGTCGCGAGTGAATCGGTTTCTTCTAGGCAAGCGTGCTCTACCGTAGACCGCATCTTCGCTTAACATCAGGCGGGATGGCGGTCAAACGCAAGCCTATCTACTATAAAAAAAAAAAAAACATTTAATTACTAACAAACTAATTCAAGATTTTTTATTTTTTATTTATTGCCGGTGTCACTCGGGACTGTGCAGAGATTCTAACGATACGCCCAAGTCTACTCAGCCATTTAATAATATGCACGTACATTTGGTCAGTCGTGGCAAAGAGGTTTTTAAACAACCGCAATATTACGTTGTTTTACATAAAGGCATAAAATGAAGCTCTCTTCTTTTAAGTCAGCTAAAACCCCACTTCATCACTTGTTTAGCAAGCTTATAAGCCTACGCAAACGCTGTGTGGGAGTATACATACTCAGCGCCCACACGAAATCAAATAACAATGAGACTCACTGAAACTGAATGCTCGAGACGAGTCGGAGAGATAAAGTCGATTTCTGTAACGAGTAGAGAATCCGTGAAAAAGAACTCAAATTATATATCATCTCATTTTTTACTAAAATATCTCTACTGGTGATATTTTAACAAAACCAAGTCAAAACAAGGTAAGTACTCCAAAATACTAATCAGAAATAAATAAATAAATATATACAATTTTATATTTTTTACTTATTTTTTCTAATCAGAACTGGTTAAAAACTACCAATGGTTTTTTCAATGTAAAATTTTAATGGAAATTTCCGTCCGACTGTCTCTATAGCAACCTGATAAATATTATTGTGTTTCTGTTGTCGATATTACCAACTATTTATATAGTTAAGTACCAACGTAAATCTCAGTAACTGATTCATTATATTAATAAAATCTTGTGACCCATGCTAGGTTTGCACCTACTCATCCCATGCCAGTCCCCACGGAAGACCAGCGTCGGTTAGTTACAACCGGCATCATGCTGGACCAGTTTATGGCAAGAAAAAACTTTACACTTTAAATTTTCTTTAAATTCCATTTATGTATTACATTTTCATTTTTTATTTTTATTTTACTTTTACACTGCAAAAAAATCTATTGAGTAGAATAAAAAACTACAGAAAATTGCCTATTATGAGACTTTATTTTAAATAAATAAGTATCGTAGGACATTACACACAGCGCCATCTGACCCCAAACTAAGCAGAGCTTGTGTGATGGAAGTCAGATAACTGATAGAATACTTAAATACATTTTTTTTGTAAATGCATACTTATAATACTTACAGAACACCCAGACACAGAACAAACATTTGTTGATACATAAAATATTTGTCCTGAGCGGTATCGAAAGGCGTGGGGCCTTTCAGCTCTGGCAGATATGCTAACAATCAGCCAACAGGGCTGTTATTTCATGCAATTCATAGTTAAAGCGTATTTTAAAATGATCATTTCAGTAGCGAGCTTACTAAACCGCTTTCTCCTAACCTAACAGCAGGCCAGTAGGCAAGGGTGGCAGCGAGACGAGGGTTTGCGCCAGGTCCGAGTGTCGCCGAAGCGTTGACAGTTATATTGTGACACCCACGCGCGGACCTCTCCAGTGAATATACCTACTGCAGAGAATATCTACTCGCAATCTGGCTAATATGCATAGACCTGTGTCATATTACTTAACTTTGAGATACAATAAATTGATATAAACGACAGTTGGAAACCTACCTCTCTGAGAGTCCATAAAAAACGTTTTCAAAGATTTGTCAAGTCTGTCAGCCCTCACTTGGCCGTTATATCGTGTTGAGCTACAGAGTACAATCCCACTAATATTATATATGTGAAAGTTTGAATGGATGGATGGATATTTGATACTCTTTCGCGCAAAACCTACTGAACAGATTTGGATGAAATTTGGTATGGAGGTAGCTGACGCCCTAGATTAACACATAGGCTCCTTTTATTCCAAAAACATGTAGCGAATAACACCACGGGGCACAACTAGTTAGTGAATATATCAATGAAGCTCTCGCTGTGCATAGAGCAGGAGTCGCTAAACTGGCGCGAAGTATCGCTCCACTTCGAATAATTCTGGACTCGAATCTTCTTGGACGCGAGTTTCACCGTCCCCATAACCTTTGTTAAAATGCGTATCCGACTTAACAGCTTTGTGTCTTATTTTTCAGTGCCGTACATCATCTCGTGCCACAGCACAGACTTCATTTGCTTCCAGAACCAGTACGAATTTCTCCGGGACAACGTGCTGCTCGGCTGCCAGGAGCTGGACGTGCCCAGCTACAAGCACTACTACTTCCAATACTCCGACACCAAGACCTGTGTCAAGGTGTCGGGGGTGGAAGCCAGCAAGCTAGTTGGTGTAAGGTGAGGACCCAGACTTTGTTGCAGAATTACTTTAAGATTAAAACGAAAAAAAACTCTCTTGATGGTAAGAGATAACGTCTCGTCCAATATTATTGCAGCGGTAACCAGAACTTTGAGTCACGAAACAAAGTCCAGAGCATCGCTGCTTTGGCGCTCACGACTTTGAGACATTTCATTATTAATCTCAACAGCCCAGTAATTACGCTAGCTGCAGTGCCCTTCAAAGAAGAACACAGTAATGTTTACACACTAGTGCTTGGCGGTAGGGTGTCTGATCTTGATATAAATAACAAACATATTGAAAGGTAAAAAGATGTTATGAGTTTATAAGTGCATTCTGTGTTCTGTAGGTCTTATAGGCAAACAGCTAGTTAGAAATTTTACATGCTTAATGTTTTAAGAAACTATTAGGGACAGAAATATACAGAAAACAAAACAACAGGTACCATCCTAAGATGTATGTGGTAGCACATTTTTGAGCATTTTTTTAAGCTTGTTTCCTAAATTGTCTCGAAAAGCCAGACAAAATATTCACACTGCTACTAATTGCCAATTTTCCCCACAAGGTTCATAACTTTTTGTGGCGAAATGTATATCGTCAAACATCTGGTAATTAACGTGATCCGAGAATCGTGAATCCAAGAGCTTCTGTTAAAATATAGGCAATAGCTGATATATAATTACTTAAAAATCTTGGCTAGCAACTAAATATCTAATTTCGATTTAAATTCTAATTTTTGGCGTGCATAGTTTGATGTTTTTGTCCTCAAAGTAAACAGATAGCACAAGGTTATAAGCTTGGAGAGTACTAAGCCCAAAGGGGGTGATTGTATCATCATCATTGTGAACAACTTTTACTACGCCATCAACCCTGAAACCGCGGAAAAATCAACTGATATAACATTTGATACAATTTTTTTTGTAGAAGCGCACAGATTTTTTGTTTCGTGTCCATAATGAAAGTTGTTTATAATGATGAATACAATGGGTGCTATTTGTATTTCTGGTTAATATAGATATAGATCTGGCAAATTTTCTAATGTATAAATGTATGGTATTGCAGTTTCGATGGAACAAACCACTTATTAACTATGACGATAACAACGCCAGTCCGATTCCAACAGGTTTGGCCAACCTGGTCGGCGCCTTGCGAAAAGCCAGAAAAAGGTAAACTCGTTTTTTTTTCTTTTTTGTAAATGATCATGTCGCACACTATATATTTTGCCTGTGTCCAGCAGAAGTTATTAATATATATATTTATTTCACAGAATTTGTGTCAAAAGGACCTCATGTAGGTAAGATAAAAAACTTTTCTTTTAGAATTATGATAGCGTGCTGGAACGTTGTTTTTAGTGATATGTGTTTTTAAATTTCAGGTCCGTATAGAAAGTTTGCCGGAAATGGTAAGTTTTACTATTAAGGTGGTTCGATTTCCAAATTCGAATTATTATTATTAATGAAACTTAAATAGGCTAAAATTGGTTAACCATATATAGAGTTTCCTAGTGCAGTAATGCTAATCAACATTTATAAGACGGAAAAATTTACTAAACAAAATTAAATATCTTAAATTTTTTTTTTTAAAACACTTAATCTAAAAGTCAAGTATTTTAAGGTGGTACGATTTCTATATAAATAAATTTTTGCCATTTATGGACAAATGGAGCATAATTTTACAGTGAAATCACAGCTACTGGCATTAATTTTGGCCTTTATTTGCGGTAAATTACAATTACTTGAATAAAACAGTAGATTATTATCATAAATCAAATTTATGAATGATTTATGACTTTATGATTTCTGAATAAAACAGTAGGTTATGCTAATAATCTACTGTTTTATTCAAGAAATTGAAAATCTGCCGCCAAGCATCTAACGGTGTGTTCCGGCAGCCTCACTTGAGAGCCAGTTCCATTCCAGGCTAGGTGTGCTTTACCATCTTCGACCACACCTTCACTTAACATCAGGTGAGCTGTGGTCAAACACCTGGCCTGTCAACCATTAAAAAAAAAAAAAAAACAAGTATTCTAGATTCCCATAGTATAGCTGAAATGTCGAACTATATATTTATTTATAAATATACATATGCTGTTCCAAAATAAACTGTAAATTGAACTTCCGTAATTTTCCAACCTGAGTGGTTCTAGACGTCCAATATTCAGTCCACTCAAGCATGCCACTAACAATAACAAGCTGCCGAGAGGCCGCGCCGGTGACCTGGCAGCAATTAGTGCAGCATACTAAGCAAGGAGCAGCTAAACTTGTGTATACACCCACACAACTATAAGAGTAAACACACACTAGCCTAGCTGCACTACATGTGATACAGCTACTGGAGCTATCAATTACATCTTTGAGAAGCCGAATTTTAATTAGCAAGTAAAACAGAGCACCAAGAACAAACATGTTCAACTTGGTGGGAATCAAATTAGGCTAGGAATCAGGCTAGGTGTTTGGCCTCAGCTCACCTGATGTTAAGTTACACTGTGGTCGGTCGAATGGAAATGGCTTTCAAGCGAAGCTGCCGGAACACACTGTCAACTTGAATGTGGTAGTTAGCCAGTTGAGTACTAGAAAGCAACCTGCCACCGTGCTATGATTTCCTCACGAAGTTTCCTTTCACTGACAGCCCAAGTATGAACCGATCGCGTTAACCACTGAGCTATCATCGCTACAAACATTGCATGTTTACATTATTAAAAACAAGGAATGTTCACGCGGGACTTTACTTTGTGAAGATCAACTCAGCAGGAGGTCATCTAGGTAGGAACCACCGAGTACTGGATATTCTGCTGCTAAGCAGTAGTGTGTAAACATTACATTTATCATCATCATCATCATCATCCACAGCCTTCTTTATCCCACTGCTGGGTATAGGCCTCTCTCTTTTCACGCCATCTGCCTCGGTCCTGTGCCAATCTGGTCCAGGTTCGACCCGCGACCGTGACAATATCGTCGACCCATCTTGCGGCTGGACGACTAACGCTCCGCATTAAACATTACATAACACACACGTTAAAAAAAAAAACTAATCGGAGAAATCCCTCTCTTTTGTGAACTCATAAAATCAGCTCCGTACGTCAATCAACCTATACTAACTTTCAATATGCTTAATTTCTTTTTTTATTTCTGAATTTCCAGCTACAATGGCAGTACAATATTCATTTGAACTGGAAAAGAAGAACAACAAACTGTACATGACGATAGACAACGAGGATCTCGACGTGACGCTGGATGTGCCAGACCTCAGCAGTTACAACCGGTCAAGTGTGTTAGAATGTGAGTTAACTAGCTTTAAAAGTAGGTGAGCACAGATTTATCAAGGTCGTAAGTGTATGGCCAATCTGAGCATGACAATTTACATCACTTCCCTGATTCTAATGGCCAATACACGGAGATGACCCTTGTTCCCGGGGAATGTGGCGCCTGGATACGTGAAGGTATCTTGAGCGCATAAAATTAAATTTAAAAAAAAAAACTTATAAGTTTTATGTTTAGTGTAAAAATTATGTTTGCATGCAAACTTATCAAATTTTAATTTACACTTGAGTTCTGATAGCATAAAATCAATTTATAAACCTACTAGCTGCGCCTCGCGGTGTTACCTGCTACATATTTTCGGGATAAAAAGTAGCCTATGTGTTAATCCAGGGTCTCAGCTACCACCATACCAAATTTCATCCAAATCCGAACGTATTAGTAGTAGTACGAGTAGTTTTTGCGTGAAAGAGTAACAAACATCCATCCATCCATCCAAACTTTCACATTTATTATGTTAGTGGAATTGATTGTCAACTGGTAGCAATTCCTCCAATACTCGGTCGGTAATCCGTCATCGGCAGCCTGATTCCAATGTCGTCGCAGATTGTTTGCGGCGCACGTCCGACCGATCTATTAGCCGCAGAATTGTTTGTCCGAAATGTCTTCGGGCTAAGGATGCGGAAATAATCGTTTTGAAGACACAGGCTATAAATATTACTCAAAGCTGTCTCGCCCAATAGAATTGCTACTAATTATAACTGGTTTGCTGACTACCAGTGATTTCAGGAATCTCAACGACAGAACCGCTCCCCTGATGGTAAAAGATCGTGAAGAAACCATAGCATGGTGGTAGGGTGCTATATAATCTAGGGTTTCTGGTACACGGCTGGCTAGCTACCATCCTCAAGTTAAAAATCTGCCCCCAAACCAGGTGTATCTTTTTTTTATGTAATAGTAATGAGATGAACAAGACGCTCTCCTGATCATAAGAGATAACGGCTGTCCAAAACCATTGCAGCGATACACAGAACTTTGAGTAACAAAACAAAGTTTAGAGCATCGCTGCTTTGGCGCTCATTACTTTGAGACATTAGATGGTTAGTCTCAACAGTTACAACCCAGTAATTTCGCTAGCTGCAGTACCCTTCAAACCCGAACACAGTAATGTTTACACACTACTGCTTGGCGGCAGAATATCTAGCACTGCGGTGGTACCTACCTCGACGACCTCCTGCTAAAGAGATCTACCGCCAAGTAAAAAGTAGTAAGTGTATTCCTGCAACCTGCCTTGAGGGCCAGTTCCATTCCTGGCCACGTTATGTTTGACAACGAATAAGCTGTAGTCAAACATCTAGCTTGTCAAACATTAAAAAAATCTTTCGCAATATTGACGCAATTTTGTTTACTTGGATATTTTTTTATTATTTTGATTTTTTTTTAATCAAACCGATGTCATGAAATGTCTGTGTAAAATATTAGTGCGATAGAACTATATGATCACTGATGGTCCGCGTATAGTTTCAGCGGGTAGCTAAAAAAAAACGTTTTAATTCTGGCGCAGGTTGTCCGAATTTTCCAGGCATTTAAATTTAATTCCAACCGGGACGAGAACCTCTGACGGATGACTAAAACGTGATCCGCAAAATCAAGTATTTGACTACTAAACAGTCAAACTTGAAATGTTTTTAAAAGAAAATTCACATTACTAGAATGACATGTAAATTTATGTTTATGATCTTACCTAGAAAGAAAATATTTATTCTTTTAAAAGACACAAGATACCACCACGTATAAAACTACTAACAACACACAAGTAAAAAGATAAAAAGATATAACAAATATATATTCTATACGAAAGAAAGAAAATAGTTTTATTTTGTAACACAAGCACAAAAACAAAAGCAAACAAACAGAGAACAACAGTAACAAAATAGGGGCTCGCCTCAGCATAATGAAGACCAGCGTTTGGTATGAAAACATTGTCTAAATGCGAGGGCTATGAAACAAATAAACCTTAGTATTTTTTCAAGAGCAATATTTCCTTGCTCGCTATCATCCTTCGTACGTATGTAGCGATGATAGCTCAGTGGTTAGCGCGGTGGGTTCGCATGCCGAAGGACGTGGGTTCAAACCCCAACAATGAGCTTGAGCTGCCGGTGAAGGAAAACATCGTGATTTGCATGGTGGTAGGGTACTTTCTAGTACTCGGCTGGCTAGCTACCACCCTCAAGTTGAAAATCTGTCGCCAAGCATTTATCGGTGTGTTCCGGCAGCCTCACTTGAGAGCCAGTTGCATTCCAGGCTAGGTGTGCTTTACCATCTTCGACCACACCTTCACTTAACATCAGATGAGCAGTGGTCAAACACCTAGCCTGTCAACCATTTAACAAAAATGTACTTCAAATTTTCGATTAAGTTTTTATACGTTTTCAATTTTAATAATTTTTGATGCTGATGCTGATGATGGTGTATTTTAGCTAGCGAGCGCATGCAAACGCACAAGTCTGTTGTTCCAGCTCGGATCTACGAGTGGTCGGAGTGGGCCTACGACATGGTGCAGCACGTGGACGTCCCGGAGCACACCATGGTGCCATATTTGCGACAAATAAGGGCGGTCTACAGTAAGCTACCGTTGGAAAGGTATTTACAAAATTTCCATATATCGTTATAACACACACACCTATTATGTAGCGATAATAGCTCAGTGGTTAGCGCGGTTGATTAACACGCCAAAGGACATGAGTTTAAGCCTTAACATTTCAGTGTCAACCAAAGTTACATAAAAATATCAAATCGGATACCAGCAATTGCTTGAACAATGTTTTAAAGATTTAGAACACTTACATACAAACAAAGATTTGAAGTTAAATATTCTAGATCTTTTCAAGGTCTGAGGTATCTTCTAGGTCTGCGTGCTTCATCTTCGACCACATCGTCACTTACGGCGAGTTGGTAGTCAAACGCGGACTTATACGTATTAAAAAAAAAAGCATTTACCAACTATATCTCACGTAAAAGAGGGAAGAACATAATTATGAGAATGAACAGACATGATTATGACTATAAAAAAACAAAATAACTTTTTAATTTATGTACTGTGTAATAATTTATTTACCCATATTAACTAAAGAATGTAAATATTTTTACAGGTTAATAGTTCTGTACCCCAGGGAAAAATACCAGGAATTGAGATTCAAATACATCGAGTCAAACGTAGTCGACCAATATTAATGTTGTACATTAACTTAAATTATATAATTCTTACTAAGTACGAAACTTAGGGGCTCTACCAGGTAGGCGTGATACCGAAATGTAACGACCACTATGTAAAGTTAGGCCTTTAAGGTGGTTCGATTTCCATACAAATAAATTTTTGCCATTTACTTTTACCGCAAATAAAGACCAAAATAAATGCCAGTAGCAGTGATTTCACTGTAAAATTATGCTCCATTTGTCCATAAATGGAAAAAAAATATTTGTATGGAAATTGAACCACCTTAATGCCCTAGTTGTTTGTTTTAATTTTAATTTTAAATAATCGACGCAATGTCCCTAAGCCTAAGCTAATTTTAGACATTTTGCTTTAAAAATAAAAACCGATACCTAATTGAGTTTCAAGAATTGTTTCTATGGAAACAATCTAAAAGTATTTTATTTAAAATAAAAAATCAATTTTTCAAATCGGTATAATAAAGGACAGAGTTTTTATTTTAATTTCATTTATTGATACACAAAACAGAGCATTGTCAAAACAGATACATAACTTACTAGGTACAGTTTCAAGCCGGACTATATGCCTAAACCAGTGTATATAACATGACTATATAATTTATAAGCAAGGTTATTAATATTTAAAATCTAAATTATTTATTGAATATAAAGCTATATTAGAAATAGTTATATGTTATCAGACGTTAAAAAAAATACAACCAAATTGAGAAACTGTTTTTTTTTTGGGCTAGACAAACGTGGTGGTATATCTCCATAGACGGAGGTCGTCTTGATAGGTATAACTGCAGTAGCCGCTAAGCAGTAGTGTGTAAACATTACTGTGTTCCGGTTCGAAAAGTACTGCAGCTAGCGAAATTACTGGGCTGTTGAGACTAACCATCGAAAGTCTCAAAGTAATGAGCGCCAAAGCAGTGATACCCTGGACTTTGTTTCGTCACTCAAAGTTCTGTGTATCGCTGCAATGGTCATGGACAGGCGTTGTCTCTTACCATCAGGAGAGCGTCTCGTTCGTCTCATTACTTTCTACATTAAAAAAATATATATCTGATCTATGTAGATATTTTACAGAGATAAATGTTCTACAGAGAAATATATTGTAAACTGTATTATAAGCCTTTACAATACTCTTTACCTGTGCAATTTCACTTTGTTAAATGCAAACTTAGCTATACAAATTCGAAATACGCATTAAAATTAAATGCCTTATTAAAAGCCGTATTTATTCTTGACCTCCTTAAACGTTTCATAGCTCTGGAATTAAGGACTTAACTAATTTAGCGGCAGAAGATGAGAGCGGCGATTAAAAGGCCGTCGGGGCGGGATTGGCTATTAGCAGTCTGCGGGTAGTTTTGGAAAATAATAAGAATAAATTAGGAAGAAAGAGCCTAAACAATGTTAACGGTTCCTTAACATTTTCTGAGCAAAATACGACGGTTTGTAAGCTAGAATAGATATTGGACTAGACATACCTTAACGTTGATAAAGCTCTTAGAAAATTTACAACGGTCAGAGGTTTACTTAAAGATTTCTATTCGAGAGTGGTTCGTTAAGTAGTTGAAGATGGATTTACGTTGTTGGTGTCATAGAATCTAGTCATAGGCAAGTGCTTAGCATAACCTAAGCGTTTAATAGCGATGATAGCTCTGTGGTTAGTACGGTAGGTTTTCACGCCGAAGGGCGTGGGTTCAACGGTCTGCTGATACAGTCAATCTGTTATACTCGTATTAAAATCAGTCTATTTCCGCCGAACAAAATGTAATCTAACTTTTCAACCTATTTCAAACAAAATCGAATCGAATGTGACATTTTCAGACAAAGACAGGGAGATGAAGGTTCCGTAATGTTCTCAGAGCTTACAGTACCCAAAAACACTTTTATCAGGACCACGATCGGATGATACGATAATTCAACCCAAAAATACCCGGACAAAAATACAAGGGGCGGTTAAAAAATGAGCAAGATTAATACGCGAAAATTAGGGGCGTCGCGAAAATATTGGCGCAGTTGGGCAGCCAGGCAATTTGCGCTTTTTCCAGCACTGTTGTTATTGGGAAGCGCGAAATTTACAACCCTTTAGGCAATTGGTGATTGCGTTGTTTTTTACGAGGGTCCGTTCGATGGACCGGCACAACGGGGCCGAAACAAAGTGAAAAGTTTAGGGAAACCATTTGAAAATTGTATTTGAAAGATATGCTAGGACTCAAGTTTTGTAATATTAGTTACGGGATATTTATAGTGATTTTACAACTACAATAATTAATAATCTACGTTTAGCAACCTAGTTTAGTGACGCTGTGGCCGAAGAAGCATTATTGTAAAAAGCAGTTATTGTAAAAATAAAAACGAATCAATATTATACATCGAAACGTCGCAGTCGCGAGTGAGTCTGTTTCTTCTACGCGAGTGTGCTTCACCGTAGACGTAGAGCGCACCATCGCTTAACATCAGACAAGTTGACGACCAAATGCAAGCCTATTTGTAATTTTAAAAAAACAACTTTTTTCCATAAATAAAGAAAACATAGGTGAAAGGTTCAATATCGTTTTTGCCTTAGAATGTGACCGATTATATTATAAAATCGAACTTTTAATACTTATATTTTTCGTGAGCATTACATAGAAAGAAAATGTATAAAGGTGAGTTTACAACAGTGGTCCCAACCGGAGTTTCAAAGCACTTGAAAAAGTTAAATTGACTCTTTTTGAAGTTCCAGCGTAACTAAAGATAGCATAGCGGCACGCCCAACTTAACTCAGAGTTGAGCGAAGCGCTACCTGAATAGATTTTAAAGCCACCATATCGACTTTTTTAGTTCCTCAATTTGGTCAACTACACCGATAAGTTGGTTGAGTAAAGGCAAATTGATTTATTTGAGACAAATTGCCAATTGCGGTGGTTAAGGTTACAGTTGATGTTGTATTTAATAAGATGTTGTTCTAAACGTTCTCAGTGATTAATTAAAATGTTACTAAAGTTATTTTAACTGGAAAGATTTATATCTCAGTGGTAAAGTACCATTTTATTAATTTACAGTACCATTTTATTTGAAATTTACTTGGTGATAGATCTCCTTAGCGGTCGTCGAGGTAGGTACCATCGCAGTACCAGATATTTTGCCGCCAAGCAGTAGTGTGTAAACATTACTATGTCTCGGTTTGAACGATAGTAGAGGCAAAATTACAGGGCTTTTGAGACTTACCATGGAATGTCTCAAAGTAATGAGCGCCAAAGCAGATGCCCTGGACTTTGTTTTGCTACTCAAAATTCTGTGTATCGCTGCAATGGTCATGGACAAATACTAAAATGACATTGGCAAGACGGTCGCGGAAAAATAAAAAACCAAGTGAAGCCACTAAACGAAAAGCTAGCGAGAATATAAATGACCTCTTAATGAACATTGCAGTAACCACTCCGCGGAACAATCTAAATGCTGCCATTTATCGTCGCCCAATAAAGCGCTTTTATTCAAATACCCTCAATTCCTGCGATGGGCAATTTTGCCAAATCTCTCACATTCATGGTTCGGATCGCGCGGAGTGCGGACGTCTCGTCATTGCCACTCGGCCATTAAACATTCAGGCTCATTCATTACTGCTATAAAATAGAATAACAACAGAGATATAACTCTTATAGGACAACTAGAAGTATACGTAAAACAATGGCGTGATACTTTCACGCCTACACTTGACTTTGACTTGAATAGTCGAGATACTATACGTGTTTGTATAGTATCTCGACTATTAGGTATGCAGGTTCAAATGTTAACCATTTCTCTTATGAGATTTTAATAATAACTGTTAAAATGCAGTAGCTATATTTTTGCTGATGTTTTACTCCGCAGTCTGCCCCGGAAATGAAAACAATACGAACACCATTACAGAATTCAAAACAAGATATTTTTTAATTGTACGTAGTAGCTGCTTTACATTTCTGTAAATATTCTGCTCCGTTGTCGCCTCGGAAGCCTTTTACAGCCTGACGAAGAAAGACAAGAGGACGTAATGTACCGCTTTTTACACCATGGGGCAAGTCAAGATGGAAAGCGATAAGAAAAAAAGTTTAAATCAATAAGTAAAAAAAATAACTAATATGTTTAAGTAAAATAAGATACTATTTTTATTAAATACTAAAAAAACATTTTTAATTAAGACTTATTTAAAAGCAACAGACTGTAACCTGAAAGTTTCTAACACATAAAGTTAATTTTGACTGGGTAATGCGTTTTTTCTTTGTTTTTGTTTTGTTGTTTTTGAGTTGAGTTTTTACTAAATAAGTTTGTTGTTAAAATACGTACTGTATGTGTAGGTGATCTATGTATTTTGTATGTTCAATATATTGGGAAATATAAGCAGATATAAAACAACTTACCAGACATAAAAAATCTTGTCTTAACAAAACGGGTTTTTAAGGTTACTTTAAATGTAAAAGTAATGAGACATACTAGACTATACTCTCTTCTGATTGTAAAAGCTGACGTGTCCATAATCATTGCAGTGTTATACAGAGCTTTGAGTAACAAAACAAAGTCCAGAGCACTTTGTTACTCTACATAGCCCCATAATTTTGTTATCCCAATTAATACTAACACTTTTATTTGCTAAAATTTGTTAAAAGTGTTAGTATTAAATTTCCATATCAAGATTCGCTGCTTTGTCTCAGTCTCTTGTAACTTGGGGAATAATTACAAAGTTTCCAGCCGCTGCGAAGGGTTTTATTTTACTCCGCCAATAACTTCCCACGGCGAGTCGTCAAAGGAACTCGATTGTGGACGCGTCTTAATAAATAATGGGCTTTAACATCTCATTTACATTGCCGCCTCTACCATGACGATTGACATCTTGGTTTCTGTTGGATGAACCATCGATATTACACGTTTATTTTTATGATCGACAGGCTAAGCATTTAATTACAGCTAAGTTAAGCGAGAGTTTGTTCGAAGATGGTGAACACAGTTGACCTGGAATGGATCTGGTCAAGTGAGGCTGCTGGAATACACCGTAAGGTGCTTGGCGATACATTTTCAAGTTGAGAGAGGTTCTACGAGAAATATGACTGACTCGCCGCCACTTCAGCTCACTAATTCTTTGAGCCATATCGGTGACTTTAATTCTAGCGTAGACTTTAGTGTGTTTGTGTGCTTGTGTTTATGTGAGAGGAACAGAATTCAAGAAATTTTCACTCATTTTATAAGCATTATTCTATCTGTATGGGTTTGTAATGAAATTGTGTTGTACTAAGCTATTTTTAAGTTTTATATAACGCACAAAATACCACAAATCGCGAAAGTCTAAACATTACATTTACTTTGTTTCAATGGTTATTATTTAGTTTTTTTTTAATGTAAAAAGTAATGAGACGAACGAGACGCTCTCCTGATGGTGAGGGGTAACGCCGGTCCATGACCATCGCAGCGATATACAGAACTTTGAATGACGAAACAAAGTCCAGGGCATCACTGCTTTGGCGCTCATTAGATACGCACCTCTGCCTTTTCTAAGTTATGTGCTTATTACCGCTGACTTCGAACAGTGAAGAACTACATATCCGATAGTTCTTAAAAAAAGTTCTCGAAGATATGTAAAGAAGAGGCCCACACCCAGCAGTGGGTCAGTTTACAAAAACAGGGCTAATTCTGACTTTCGGAGATTTTTAACTAATACGACTTTACTTACTTGGACGATGATACATCTACAAGCTTCGACACAGTTCCCGTCCCGTTACAAAAGTCACCCGTATAGTCCGACTTTATGACGGTGTACAATAAAATGTACGAATCTCCCATCTAGATCTCCTAAATGTCTGTAAGCAGTTCGAGCAACAGGTTCTACTGACCCGGACCAAGGTCGGTGCTTTATGGCCTTCGTCTGAAGTGTTAATAGCTCTCGGCCACTTTTATATTTTAAAAGTTACCTTTTTCCCCTAAAAAAAAAGTGTGACTGAGTGATCTGAAACAGCTGATTATGAAGACTAGTGTCGTTTGATGTATTGCATGTTAAATATATTTATTTTTACACGCACAAAACTACAAATAATGATAAAAAAGAAGACACAAATAATAACAATAATAATAATAAGTTGTCGTAGTAGTACGTACCACAATATTATAGTACAATTGTAATTATTAATTTCGATATTATTAATTACTATCATTAATAAATTGATTACGATAATAATTTAGTAACTACAATACTTATTCATTAATTACCACAATTAATTATTACTATTTTTACATGGACATGGAGCTGTTTTTAGGTTAGTTTATTTTATTTAAACTATTAGTTCCTTTTCTTTTTACTTTTATGGTAAGTATTACTCAGGTTTACCTAACTATGAAGAAGGGTCGTCCAGCCGCAAGATGGGTCGACGAAATCGTCACCGTCGCGGGTCGAACCTGGACCAGATTGGTTCAGGACTGAGGCAGATGGCATAATAAGAGAGCGGCTTATAACTATGCCCAGCAGTGGGATAAAAAGGCAATGGATGATGAAGTCCGACTATAATTTCGACCACATTCGGTGACCTGGATGGAATTTAGACATACATACATTTTTTACAAACTTATATTTAATTTACCATGTATGTATATTATTTTTGGTATTACGTATGTGAGTTATCTCATTAATAAGAATAAAGTTTGTTTAAAAACAAAATGAATTAATTAATACTACTAAAAGTATTATTTATTATATTTGGTACCTGTTTCAATGTTACTTTCAATTATATTGTGCGTAGCCAGTATATAAAGTCAAATATAGAGATGCCTACTTTTCAATAACTTCGACCTGACCTATATTCATACAAAAAAACCATCTGAGTATTGAATTTGTTTGTAACTTGTTCAGACTACAAATGGCTGGACGGATCTGGATGATATTTGGAACAAGAGCAAGCTTATATCTTCGATTAGCAATAGCTTTTTAGCCAGATAAATGCGGTTAAAACCACAAGGAGCAGCTTGTAAATAAATAGTGAACATATTTATCCGCACAACCAAAGGCTGATTATTTCTTTAATTTTTCTCGTAAGTCTTTATCAGAATAAATGACCACAATTTCCCGACCACCTTACCTTACCACTAGTCTTTAAGTTAAATCTTACACGTCCGTAGGCCGTTAAAGCAACAGGTTTGGCTGACCTCTGAACCTGAGGGTCCGGAGCCCCTGGGGAGGAGGTACAGGGGGTTTTTTTATCCCCCGCGGACAATTCCAAGCTTCATAGCCATTACTTATCTTTATACGTCTTCGCTTTGTTTGGCAGTACATTTTTAGGTGGTGTAATTTGAAAATTGGCTTAGCAAGGTCCCTACTGTTTTACGACTTGTGAAAAAGTATTCGTATCGACATCGACAAAAGTTTGTATGAGATTTGTACAGCTTTGTATGCTGTCGAGGACTCGATACCTTTACGATACGAGTTTGATAAATTTTCGTGATCAAGGCTCTGGTCACCTGGTATTAGGTGCCAGTTTGATCGAAGATGGTAAACACACCTGGTCTCATAAGAACTTGCTCTCAAGTGAGGACGAGAGAACGCACGGTGAAGTGCATAGCGACAGATTTTTAGCTACCCTGTGCATAAGAAAGTACCTTACCACCATGTTACAGTTTGTGGAGTTTTCGCAAGTGGACAAATTAGGAAAAAAAAATTATATTTTGTCCACTTGCGACGATAGCGTGACATCTAGAATTATACGATTTTTCGTAATTAGGTACTGATATTTTGAATAGCGATCTCGCGTTCGCGTTCTCCAAAAACAGGATATTTTTGTACAATAAACAACAGAGAAAAGAGACAAAATATCACGATATATCGCTGTCTCGTTTGGTGATCTAGTTAGTTTCGAGACGGTAACAGTTCAGTCGTCACCTAAGCTTCGAGGTGTGAAGTGCTCTCGGTTTTCATGAAAAACGAGCCATCACGAGGATACCACGCATTAAATGTCAATTTCCACATCGTCTTCAACGTGGCTACTAAACTTACTACCTTGTAAACTTACTTTTTATTTGGAACAACGTGATAAGTTTTTTTTAAGTTACTTTCAATTATTTTTTCTTTCAATATCAGTTATGCCTACTCTAACTCCTTTATACATAATAAAGCTATTTTGACAACAATTTAGGAGTTATGCTCATTTAAAAGTTTACAAGCTATTTTCTGTAAAATATGGTTTTTGAGATGCCACATTGTCGTCACAAGTGGACGATTTGTAACTTATCGACACTGTAACGGCGTAGCTATTTATTTTACAAATCCAGACTCCATATAAACTCTAATTCAGTAAACAAACAACTAATCACATAATATCACCTAGACAACAATACACATTTCTACATATGGTACATTACCTACGTATTGTTTTAACAAAAGCCTTGACAAGACTGAAGACAACAAATGAGACTGAAGGTTTCACCTACGAAATTCTCTTAGCAAGATTCTTACGAGAGTTAAAGACTCTTCAAAGAGACAAACAAAGCTGAAAAGGTAACATTATTATGCTCCAAGTTTTGTTATGAAACAAACTAAATCCTATTAGAAATATTTGAAAATCTTTTAGGGATCGCTCTTGGAAAGAAATCTAAACTTAAATCTAACTTTTTTGCTTGACTAAAAAATCTTTGTATAAATATTTTCTAATTGAACTTTAAGAGAAACTTAAATAATACACTATTATGGTTATGGTTGACAGGCTAGGTGTTTGACGACAACTCACCTGATGTTTCTGTCAGCCCAGTACCTACTACGAAGTACACCACGCTATAGTTTCCTCACGATATTTTTCTTCACCATAAATAAATCAAATAAATTTTAACCTCGACGCAAAATTAAAAAACAAAACAAATTCAAATATTTGTTTCACAGACGTTGGGGTGTTACAATTTATGTCACTTCCCTATTATTATTTCCCTATACAGAGTATGTTGAGTTCAGGCAAAAATATTTTCATACAAAGTTGGCTCAGCGATGCGAGTGAACAAAATTGCGCCTATCGATTACTGAAGTTTGTATTGAATGCATTCTCGTAAGGAGGTCAGATGTAACCAACCTCGGAGGAAGATGCTCGCTTCCTTTCATCAACTAGAGGACAGCTAATACTAATCTTCAATAGTCTTTCTTTATAGCGCTATCTGGCAGGTTAACAAAACAGATACTTTATTTACTTAGCGGTAGATTTCGGTAGAGGTCGTCTAGTTAAGTACCACCGTAGTACCAGATATTCAGCAGCCAAGCGGTAGTGTGTAAAAATTACTGTTTTTCAGTTTGAGGGATACCACAGCTAGCGAAATTACAGGGCTGTTAAAACTAAATATCAAAAGTCTCAAAGTAATGAGCGACAAAGCAGCGATGCTCTGGACTTTGTTTTGCTACCCAAAGTACTGTGTATTGCAGCAATGGTCATGGACATGCGTTATCTTTTATCATCAGGAGAGCGTATTGTTCGCCTCATTACTTTCACATTTAAAAAAACCTTTCTAAGAACCATAGCCTATTCAATTTGATTTAATTTAACGTGCTCTTCTCTCTCTTTCATGCTACAAATGTGAATCATTTCAGACTGAAATAAAATAATAAATAGCCGATAAATCACAAACCTTTTACAGAAACCCATAACTAAATCGATCAAAGCGTTATGGAAATAAAATGGGAACATTTTATTTCCTTACGTTCAACAATGAAACGACCTATCACCATAAACGCATGACACCTGGGTTCCGTCATGGGTGATAGCAAATAGACGTTTAACCCACAAAGGTCCTATAAAGTAAAATTCCCATAAAGCAATAAAAAATTCTTACCTCCGTGTTTGCGAGCTCTACCAGTACACCTTGTAGAATAGTATCATCAAAATACACGCTATCTAAAAAGTAGGTACCCGATCGTGCGTACTTGGTTGAAACCCTGACGGAAATTCCACAAACATGCAATTACCAGAAACCAATAGAGCCCGTAGATAGATCAATGGATTAGTACCGATTCCTTCAATATTCCCATTTCCTGGGCAAACACCAGATGAAGGGCTCCATTATCCCGGTCGGACACTTTGTCCGGTTATCTACACGGACAGAGCCGGACGGATCCGGGTAAGACCGGAATTACACAAGTTTCGCACACTACGATATGCTACTATAATTGGTGGCTCGATGTTGGGTTAACAGCGACGTCTATTGTCGATCAAAATGCGTTAGTGAATGAATGAAAGTTTCGTTCTTCACGACTGAAATTTTATTACAAATATAGAAAACCTTTAAAGCTAAAAGCGATTTTTTCATTTTTTGTGGAATAAATGTTTGAATTTAATATTGGAATGGTATAGTTTTTTTTATTGAAAAAAAAAGTAAAGCCAAAATTTATTTTATTTATTTATTTTAAATTTATTAACTACTAGCAGCTCGCCCCGGCTTCGCGCGGGAAAACAAAACTCGATTAACAATATAAATTTATAGATGCCTTGTTTCGGACCCTATTCAATACAATCAAACAAAATATTAAATCTTTCCTCTTTATAAGATGTAGATGACAACTGTAATAGTTAGATATATGATATTGCGGACTTATTTGTAGCTGTCAATTTGCTCTATAAAACGTCACTTTATTCTATTGTCAATAGTTTTCGCTGCGCATGCTAAGTAAGGCTTTTTTTAAATTTTTCACAGCTTGGGTTACATTATTGAATTATCCATGAGGGTCCCTAATTGTTTTTGAAATAAAATATAGCCTATGTCTATCACGGATAATGTAGCATTCTTATAATTAAAGAATTATTAAGATCGGCCCAGTAGTTTCGGAGCCTATTCAATACAAACAAACAAACACTCAATTCTTTCCTCTTTATAATATTAACTATATTAGAACAGTTAATATGAGTCGGAAGAAGTATTTTGTCAGAAGCAATCCCGAACTTGCCATCACTAACGACAAAGTAATGAGTGCCAAAGCAGCAATGCCCTGGACGTTGTTTTGTTACTCAAAGTTCTGTGTATCGCTGCAATGGTCATGGACAGGCGTTATCTCTTAACATCAGGAGAGCGCCTCGATCGTCTCATTACTTTTACATAAAAAAAAAAAAAAAAGTTCCCATAGAATTGACGTCACCCATGATTTAACCCCAAAAGGCTGAGTGACTTTCCTCGCTAACAACTTACCACCACCGGTCCGGGCTGACTTTACACCCCAGCAAGATTAATTACTGGGCTGCCATGTGATTACCCCGAATTACTCCCGTTCGCGGCGGAATTTCAACTATTATCTGCAATACCCCGGGGAATATTAGCAATCAGTATCCTGTTATCGCTTTGATCGAGACTATTTAAGAGGCCGAATCCATAAGCGATCCCCTTTTGTTTGATTGAAAGGTTTTAACAAATCCATATTTTGATGAGATGAAGGTGTTGCGACACAAAGTATAAATATGCTCTAAGGTATCATCAGCTCTTAAACAAGGACAAATGACAAATTATTATAATGACAAATAGTAGGTACTTATGTGATGTTTTCAGACTTCATGTCCGTATGTATCTATGTATGTATGTATGTGAGTTTTCTTATTCCATTAAGTTTTGAATACCTTAACAGATTTGGATGTATAGGATATTTTTTTTTAAATTCCGATTTCAGGTAGAACGACAACGGGCCCCAAACCAGACAAAGCCTGTATCTTGGGCGCCCTGTTACAAGTTTAACTGTTGATATCGTTAGAATCTTTACATCATCCCGAGTGGCAATAGTTACAATAAGAAGTCCCATGCGTTGGTCCGACCAGACTCGCACCGCACTCGACACGTCGGTGTATGGCGCGCTGTTTGTCGCTAGTGATAGACGAAGATGGCGTTACATCGTGCACGAACGGCTCCTGGGAGGTGGAGGTCACGACCCTCAGACATGAGGAATACGACACAAGGAGAAACACCAAATACATACTAACATCAAATAACATAGATATTCTATCTAAACACTGGGCCAGTTATTTTACCAATCCAAATAGATACAAAATTACATAAGCGTGCATCAAAATGATCTGAGAGATATCACAGGGCAAAACTTTCAGAAACAAGAGGTGAACATAAAATTAGAACTCGATTCATGAACAAAATGATGAAACTTTGATGTCTTACTTATGCATAACCTACAATTTGAAATTCAATTGAGCTTCACAAAGTCGGACGACAAAGAAGCTAATCTTCGAAAAGTTTCCTCCTCAGACAGTAGACCTAGTTGGAAACAAAACAACCAAGTAAGCGTCGGAGATAAGCGCACACTTAGACTGCGTCTCGTGCACTCACTTAGCGCGTCAGTGTGGGTGTAGAGTACCTTCTGCTACAGCTGAGTACAGTCAGACAATAACGATATCTCTCTACAGACATACACTAATTCTGATTCTGCAATTTTCCTGATCAATCGCTCGTGTCAGTGCTTCTTTTTTACACCAATGGAGTATGAAAGAGACAGCATTATTGGCTGTCAACATCGGATATCGTATTCGTGCTATGTTCAGTGTATTAAAATTATATTAAATGTAATTTTTAAATGTTCAGTAAACATATCTGAACTTCTAAAAATGTACAAAAAATGCTTAAAATCATAAAAGAGCAATTATAAAAAAATTGCAGTCACTTTTGTTGTCAGATTGCATCTTCAGTTTTAGATCTGTTACAACCATCGTCATTGATATAAAACGTGACGGGAACGTGGAAAAATTATGTGGCGGTATTACCTTCCAAAACTTATGTGTTCGTGCAGACGCGGTCCGTGAAACATCTTCTAAAAATATACAAAATAAAAAAAGCCATTTTCTGCCCGTAGCTGCGATGCATTTTGTTTGCTTGCATGCTTTTCAAACATATTAGAAGAGAGGCTGACGGGTTTGCTCTTCTAAATATTCATCCAAAGATAAGATAAGCTCCAGATAGTCTGGGAATTGGAAAGTCTTGCCCAGACCAGACGTTTCAAATATTATCACCCGATTTGCCAATAAAAATAGAAGACTTCCATTTTTTTTACAATGTGCGCATTGAAATTGTGCATTGTGCAATGAAGTCTAATTTACTCGACATGTTTTATTATTAGTGCCCTTCTCCAATGTGTCAGGCTGCCACCGCGCCTCGTTTCGTGTGTTTATGTATAAACCTGTTTAAAATAAGGGTGTTTTATTTATAAAACTCTTGATTACGCCCTTGAGTCCGTAAAAGTACCTATACAGGGTACAGGAGCTGTCAAATGCAGCTACTAGTTCTACCCTTTCACAATACCGCGAGTATTACAGATAACAAAAAAGATATATCAAAATGATATGCAAAATCAGTGTCTGAAACGCAGATTTACGTACCTACTTCTTATAATAAAAAGATGGCTCGAGAACGAATACGCCACAACGACTATCCAAACTTGTCAAGAAATCAAACAAAGAAAAGCTTTTTGCAAAATAAAACCGCAAAAGTAACACGATAAGTAAATGTATTTCCCGTGGTTTCGCGTACTATCGCTCCCTCGGCAAATAAAGACAAAAGGCCCGGCTCCGGACTCCCCGGGTCCGTCGTGCGAACAGAGATGATATTCTATGGAGATGCCCAAACATTGTGCCTGAGTCAACTTTAGGCATATTTGTGTATGCACTATGTATCTGTAACCTTACCACAGCAGTATCAGATTTTCTGCCACCAAGCAGTAATATTCCATAGTTGAAAGATAGCTAACGAAATTATGGGGCAATTAAGACTAACCATCGAATATCTCTAAAATTTTAAAGTAATTTTCAACTTTCAGATTTTCGTTTGAAATTAGACGTGCTATGTTTATCTTGGAAAAGATAGAGAAACGTGCCGTGGTATTCCAACCTAAACGGCCATATTTGATGGCAGATTGTCTATGCTGCCGTAACTTTAGCTTAGCATAGTTTCGGTAAATTTTCGCGCTCAGTCTAGCACAATATAGAAGAAAGTTACCAAAACCTTGTTGTATTCACATTACAGCATCTGCCAACAACCGGTATACCTCTAGATTTTAATTCCAGATTAAGCTGAATATTTGTATTTCAATAGGTATGGTGTACGTTAGCACAGTGGATTGCTGGCAACGCGCCATAGTGAGGCGGTTTGATGCCCAACCCTACATACCATACTAAGATTAACATATTGATATTGTAACTCTGGCTGTTTGTTTGATGTTAGCCTTTAGCTGAGAATTTTCATAACGGTTCATTAATTACTGAACATTATTGAATTTGCGTTCCATGTGTCTGTTTGTTCACTTAACTACGATTGCATTTTACGTTCTGACTCGTACTTGGTGCAGAGGTGGACCATTGCCATACAAAGCGGCAATGCCGCGAGTGCTGTAAATAAATAAATAAAATAAATATAACTGATTTGTAAATACATACAGTACACCCAGACACAGAACAAACATTTGTTTATTTCACAAAATGCTTGTCCTGGGTGGGAGTCGAACCCACGCCCTACAGCTCTACCCCCAATGAGCCAATAGGGTTTAGAATATATGTTGTGTGTTTTTCGAGATAAGCTAAGGGGAATTTATTATAAAAACATACGAATACTTTAGTGATAAATAAATTATTATTTTTAGTTTTCTAAGTTGGCTTTGTAAGTAGAGTTTAACCAACTCATATAGGTTAAACTAGCTGCGCCCCGCGGTGTTACCCGCTACATGTTTTCGGGATACAAAGTAGCTTATGTGTTAATTCAAGGTGTCTGCTACCTACAAATACATTTCATCTAAATCCGTTCAGTAGTTTTCGCGTGAAAGAGTAACAAACATACATCCATCATATTTATAATATTAGTGGGATTGATGTGAAAATTAGTCGCTAATTGTTTTAAGATGACTGCAGCTTAAGTCGACAGAGACAGCTTGGATCCCCTTTGAGCACGGAACCCTATAATGACGTCTGGCGTATTCTGTACAAGTTATCCTGAGCAAGCATATGTTGGCGGAATGCCAGAGGTTCCGTGTAGTTCCCCTCGCCTCGGACAGACCGCCAGACCGCTAATCGGCTTACACTGATACCGATTCTATCACGAAGTTTCCACGCTGTGCTTTGGTTAGTTTTACTTTCAGACACTTTGAAGAGCGACCTCAATGTTTGATTACATACTTTGTCATAGAACAAGACGGACCGCGGTTGTCAGAATAAAAAGTACTTGTATGCGCTTCCATCGCGGAAGCCTTGAATTAAAATGGCAATAAATTGAGGCTTGCTCCAGGGTAGTTTGACAAAAAGGGAGAACTCACCTCGGCCTTTGATCGCCTCACTCCAATCGGAACCCCCAATCCACCACCGAATCCTCCGAATATTCAGGTTGGGTATTATGTTGTTGTTTTCACAGCTTCGATATAACACGACACTTATAATTGATTTGGTTGTCTTCGGAGTCCCGGAGTCCCATTTAAATAGTATTGAACGGGACGACTCGCAGTAAGAAAAAAAGTGTTGCGTTCGTGCCGTCCTTTTGCTCACTCGTCAAAAGTGCCGGTCACACATTTTTTATAAAAAAGGGAAGGTAGTTTTGTCTGGTTTGCGGGTAGTCCTTTTTATCTCCTCAGTAGCGTCTCCTAGCGGCGAATTGGTGCATCTTGTGGGGCGCGCAATTCAGATCTAGTGACGGGCGACTTCTTCGTCTGATGGTTAGGCCGAGGTAAAGGTGTAAGGAAAGGACGGTAAGGGAATGACAAGCCTCAACAGTACTTGTGTGTTAATAATGTTTCTGCAGTGATAATCACTTTATCTATCTACTGTTGTTTAATATTTTTTAAATCATTATGTAGTTTGAATCTTTTTACGTGTGTTGTTTGTAGTATTTATAGTGTTTTTTGAAAAAAAGTGTTTTATTCATTTCTTTTTTTTTTTTAACTAAGAAGAAATTTTCATTTTTTTTAAATGTGATAATAAATGTATATTCTGTGTCTTTATGAGGGTTGTGTAAGTATTATAAGTACAAAAAAAAACAGCAACACCTAGCCCAGAACTAATTTACAAAAAAAAATTAGTTCTGGGCTAGGTGTCGCTGTATGAAATATCCTACAATATATTTGTTTATTTAGTTGTGTAGGTACCACTAGAACAAAATAAAAGATATTCTTTACCGGAAAAAACGGGAAAGCGTGAGAACAGCCACAGGGTGCATCTAGTATATCAAATCTGAACAAACCCACACTGACATGGGAAGGCTAAGGTGTTAAATAAAATATTGTTGAAACAAAATACCTCTATTTGACAGTACGTAGTCTATACGTACTTAGTAACGGTCCTTGTATTTAGGATGCGTACTTGTAGAAACTTACCTGAAAAAATAAACAAAACTATTATTAGTAAGGAAAACTTTTAGGCGATGTTGACAACGTTCTGTGAAACGAGCAAGACGCTCTTCTGATGGTAAGATAACGTCTGTCTATAACCATTGCAGCAATACACAGAGCTTAGTGTAGTAAAACAAAGTCCAGGGCGTTGCTGCTTTAGCGCTCATTACTTTAAGACGTTCGATGGTCAGTCTCAACAGCCCCGTAATTTCGCTAGCTGCAGTACCCTTCACACCGGAACACAGTAAAATTGACACACTACTGCTTGGCGGAAGAATATCTAGTACTGCGATGGTGCCTACCTGGACGACCTTCTGCTAAGGAGATCTACCACCAAGTAGGTAAACTAAGACTTCGATAGGCTGATGATGATGAAAGCAAAACAAAGCGGTATCTTATAATGTTGCAACTAATTTTTTATTACAAGCGATTATCCGGTTGCAAAGCGTCCGAAATACGTCCAATAATTAGCTGGCAACACTCCAGCTTCGTTTTAGCTTGGTGTTGCCCGCGGGAAAAACTTAAAACTACTTCGTCTGTCACAGACACTGGCAATGCTTACTGTCAGTAATACTTTCTGTGTATAAAAATAAATAAATATCTTAGGACATTACACACAGCGCCATCTGACCCCAAACTAAGCAGAGCTTGTACTATGGAAGATATAACTGATAGAATATTTAAATACTTTTTTTTTTGTAAATACATATTATAAAAATACGGAATACCCAGACACAGAACAAACATTTGTTTATACCACAAAGTTTGTACTGGGAGGGAATGGAACCCACGCCCTTCAGCTCTAGAAGCAGACATTCTACAAATACAAATATATTTTTTTAATTGATAACACAAATATTGCAAGTCACTTCAAAATGATTAAATATGTCATTAAATGAGTTTTAAAACACTGATTATTATTACATGTCAACACAAAAATGTCAAAATAAGGTATGTCAACATATGTACATGTCAATGTAAAAAAAAATTCTCAATATAAAAATACTGTCAATACCAAAAAAACATTGTTACTGCCAATGAACCAACAAGGCTGTCAAAGTCAGGGTATGTTAGTTATATGTTTTAAGCGTTTAGGTTAGCGGTAGCGCTTGAATAGATTGTCGACAAGCGCATTGCGGGTTGGGTTACAGAATAAGTAACTGCACAGTGTTACGCTGCTTCGGCGCTCATTACTTTGACATTTGCGACGTTTAGGTTTAATAACTCTGTTATTTCGCTAGCTGCAATACTCTTCTAACCGGAACATTACCGGTGTTCCGGTACATTGGGCTATAATATTAGTGGGATTTTATCATAGAACTGTGTTACATATTTTATTTAACATTTTGGTGAATCATCTAGATTTAAAATGATTTAATGGGTAAAATATAAATAATGAGTATATATACAAGTCATAAAATATATCCATTTTAAAATTACACTAATTAAATAAGAGCAATATCAGTACAAAATTGCCAACTGCGTTTACGCACAGTCCACAGAAGGAGACATTGAAGAAAAAAAAAAATACTTTTAAATTATTTTGCATTTGAATAATGTTAATTGGTGTTTAAATTTAAAGCAGTAACCGTAAGTCATATATTAAAATAGAGGCCACAGTATTAATTCAAAAATTTTATGATATTATTCAACCTGAACATGCCTATGTGTATGACCCATATAGGTCCTAATACTGAAGGAGTGTCGACAGTCTAGTTCATTGTGAACATACAATACGATTTGGATAGTTACTATTATTAAATACTAGCTCATGCCCGCGTCTTCATCCGCGTTAACTTTAGAATTAGCTTCAGAGAGAAATGTGCAAGGAACAAATAAGCAATAGTTATGAAACTTGCCTTATTTTATTTTTAGATTATGATAAAGGAAACCTTTTATCCCTGAATAAATGTTCCGTAAGACGCGGCGATACCAAATTTCAAGTGGATACGTCCAGTAGTTTGTTTTTTGATAACCCCAGAAGAACTTAACATTTTCCCGATAGAAAATATGTTAATCCAGGTAGTAATGTTATTAATAGGATTTTGTTATATGATAAAGCCGATCCAATTGTTTTTCTTAAAAAGCTTCCAGGTACAAATACAAATACAAATACTTTATTGATAACACCAATGTTACAAGTCACTTCAAAATTTTAAAGATGTCATTAAATGGGTTTTAAAACACTGATTACATGTCAAAATAAGGTATGTCAATATCCAAACATGTCAATATAAAAAATATTGTCAATATAAAAATACTGTCAATATAAAGCTTTTGTTTTTGTACAAACATCAACTTGGACCTTCCCTAGATACTAAATTTCCTCAAAATTACAAAATTAGACACCCAGTATCCACAATAAAAATAAATTCACAAAACTTCAACCAAATTACAACCAAACTGGTCTCACACCTTTAGAAACAACAGCAATTCATTCGAGCAGAACATTACATCTGACGGCACCTTCATTACGAGTAAAGTGGCCCCAAAATAAATAATATTGTTTACGCACAGCCCCCGGAACGAAGGGCTGCCGGCCCAAGGACACTCGACATAATGTCCGGGCCCAGATGGACTCAGGGAGTGAAAAAAATAAGGGTATGTTTGGGCCCACTCAAGGGCCCGTTTGGGCAGATTTGTGCACTTTGGGGGAGTTATGCTCTGGGAATACCGGAATATCTTTAACCTTTGAAAGTGCCATGTTTTGTTGCTATTTATTACAGCTATTCAAACATGAATCTTTCACGTTTGAAACTGTGAGATGTGCTGCAATAAAATTATTATAGGGCTATATCAAAGACATGGTAATTTGTAGTGATGATAGCTCAGTTGTAAGCGCGGTCGGTTTACATACCGAAGGGTGTGGGTTCAACAATGAGCTTTAGACGCCGGTGAAGGAAAATATCGTGAGGAAACCATAGAATGGTGGTAGAGTATTTTCTAGTACTCGAGTTAGCTCCCTCAAGTTGAAAATCTGCCGCCAAGCATCTAACGGTGTGTTCCGGCAGCCTCACTTGAGATCCGGTTTCATTCTAGACTGGGTGTATTTACCATCTTCGACCACACCGTCACTTAAACATCAGGTGTCTAGTGGTCTACCTAGGCTAGGTATCAACTATAAAATAAACATTTGATCACACCCTTAATCATCAAATGAGTTATGATGAAATAGCCAGACTGCCAATACAAACATTTACTAACATATGAAAACGAGAATAGAAATTGAAATGCCAGTTCGTTCGACGTACAAAAGGGTAAAATGCAATATAGGTATTTCCCGTAATGTGTCGCCAGTCTCGGAGGTAATTGCACAAAGCACCCGGGAGCTATACCCCATTATTTTTATTGAAACTCTTTTTTCGCAAACCCTTTTCTTTAGCCGTCAAAGGTTCGTTACCCTTTGTGCAGGAAACGGACCTTTTCCGATACAAACATAGGTTTTTCGCAGATGGTGAGATCAAGGGGGAACTTTTTATTTCGTTTTGATTCTTATACGTGTGTTTTAGGGTTATCTAGCAAACTAGGAAGCGTTATTCGTCTAAACCAAACTTTGCCATATTGGTATATTCCTAACATTCATCACCTGGGTCATATGTTACACTACAGTATTAAATAAATAAATATCGCAGGATATTACACACAGCGCCATCTGACCATAAACTAAGCAAAGCTTGTACTATGGAAGTCAGATAACTGATAGAGTACTTAAATACTTTTTTTTTGTAAATACATACTAATAATAAATACAGAACACCCAAACACAGAACAATCATTTGTTTATACCACAACGTTTGTCCTGGGAGGAATCGAACCCACGCCCTTCAGCTCTAGAAGCAGACATTCTACCAATGTACCAACAGGGCAGTCATGTACTATTAATTATGTGATCACCTCATGAGTGACCCTGTGTATGGTTTCTTCACAATGCTAGCTCAAGCTCACTGTTTGGGTTTGAACGCACACCCTTCGGAGTGTAAACAGATCGCGCTAACCACAGAGCAATCATCAATACGCAAATTTTGATTGGCAGATTCAATTATGAAGAGTAAAAGAAGGCATTCCACTATGCTATATAATCTATCATGGTGTTTTGTTTTATTGGCAGCTGAAGTCATTATTGAGATTTCAACACATCTGTCATCGCTACAGACCTACATGGTCGACCCATTGTTACTTGAGATTTGATTTTTTTAATTATCCTAATGTATTTTAACTTTAAAAAAGATGAAGGTTAGAGTTCAGCTGCATGTTTTTTTTTAATATTTATAACCTCAGAATTATGTCATTTATGAATGGATATACTTCTAGATTGATCTCATAGAAATTTCATGAAAATCAGTTCAGTTTCAGACGTGTTTGGGCGTAGAAGACGACTTTTGCTATATTGTTAATTTATGCTTGTAGGTACCTACTATAAATGATTATTACATTTTTGTGCGAAAACTAATGAAAATTGAACCCTTACTAGTTCGATTGGACGTTTTCATTAATAAGTAAGCCTAGGTTAGGCTTGCCCAAAAAACCTATTTATTTGTAAAACAATGTCGCAAAGCATTTAGTTCATTACGGTTAAAGAGATAAAGCATTCGGGTAACCCGCAGGTAATCGTAGACGGCCTTTAGTGGGCACAATTCACTAACAAAAACATGAATTTATAAGGGTTTAGACAGGTACGGTACCCTAATTACGGAACCCACAGCGCTGGGGTGAGGACGAGATTGTGGAACTTTAGGACAATTTGTGTGACATTTGAATATGACTTTGACATATAATTATAGACACGGGTTCATTATTATTTACAAAGCGCTTACTTCGACTTCACTATTTCAGATTAATGTCATATTTTAACAGACTTCATAAAATGAGGAGATTCTCATTTCAGTTGTATTTTTTTATGTTTGTTACCTCAGAACTCCGTAATTTATGAAACGATTAGACAAAAAATATTTAAAATTAAATACATTCATTTTGGTCGATCCTATGGAAATTTCATGAAAATCGGTTCAGTAGTTTGATTTTTACCACATCAAATATCTAAAACCTTGTCGGTTGTTTTTTTTAATGGATTTTTTTCTTGTCATACAAAAACTAACGCGTATGGTTTAAAAATTGAGCCCCTGGCTTAAGTCTGCCTCACACTGGTGCAGCTTGCGGCAGTGGTCGTCATGGTGGTCACGCTTGTTTGAAACAGCCTTTATTATTTATTGCCGCGCCCGCCATCACATACCGCGGCAGGTAAAGCAAAACTAGCCTTAGTGATGACTTTAGTAACGAAGCGTTCGGCTCAAAATGACTTTATATTTTCTCACAAGATTGTCTTGAAATACAGTCTGTCAAGGAGCTAGTTCCTAACTAACGTCAATGGATTCAATTTAAAAAGATAGGTAGGACCAACTTTAGGTCCGTGACGGCCGGCCGCTCTCGAACTATATTGGACCTGGCCAAACTTTAAGAGGAGGCTTCATGTGACCAGAATGCTGGCATCTACTTTGGTCAAAAGCTAAGCATTGCCATCCAGCGTGGCAATGCCGCCAGCATTCTGGCCACATATCCCTCCTATGACGGTCTTTTAGATTAAGTTTTTTGTATAAATAGTATTAATTATAGATTTTTTTGTGTTAATTTTATTAACGAAAAAAAAATAAAAAGCAAAGTAACAATTGAAACAAATGCGTAATATATTTAACGTATTACGCAAATAATATAACTTTACTTTATGTAAAAAACCGTTACATATATTTTCTAAGAAACCGGCTGTTACGAGATTTTTTTTGTCCATTTTAGACCGTGTCATGTACAATGAAGAGCCACAGCCACCCTACGCGGGCACAATTTAAATATTTACCCAGGGTAGAGCTGCCTACACTGATTACCTACTCCAAATTTCTGCTGTCGACACTTCATACAGTCCGCGACAAACTTTATACCCAGTACAAGTTACTAGCGATGTAGCGACTCACAGGAGGTAAATTTTGATAACGTATTTTAAAGTCACGCGACGTGGTATGGTAATGTGAAAAATATGGTAAATGTGAAATCAATATAAATTTACAGACACAATTTTAAATAACCGAAAACGAGCATTCAAAATATTTTTTCTCGCAAACGTGGCACATAAAAGATATAATTAAATCCAACTTAGTGCATCCATTTTTATAAATATTTTCCAAAATATTTTCATAATAGTTTTAGTGAAAATATTCAGCTTACCGGCTTAAGACTCAATATTCATAAAGTTACTCGTAAGGTTCTTTTGTTGTCTGCACATTTTAATTTATGTTATGAACTATAAAGAGTTTTGTCTGTGAGTTGAACAATTCGCAACCTTAATTAACAAGAAAAATACTTCTTAGTGTTCAAGAAAAGATGTAGGTACACGTAGGTAGGTTACTCCATAATTTAACAACTGCGCAGATTGATTGGCTCTTTTGTTATTTTGTTTTTTAGTAAATGTTTTTTTTTGGGCATTCATAAAAAATAGTTCACTGATCAACCGCGTCAAAACACATACATTTCAAAACACGGTTAAAAATTGTCATACAGTTTGGCTTGCACTATACCGAATCGTATGTAAGGACAAAATCACGCTGTGTAATTTTGGGGGGTAAAGTGGGGTAAACCTGCCTGAGGTTTCAGCACGCCTTTGATTTCATTGCGTTGAGCGTCTAGTCTATTTTCGAAGTGTTTTCGTTTGTTAACTACGTGCCGTGATAGTTGTTTTTGTGTTGTTTCTTAGATTACAGAGTGTAGGCCGCGCCAAAGGGGAATTCTCACGAAGCGATCGTTGTTTTTGAGTTGTAGTTGTTGGGTTAAAACAAGTTTACATAGCAAAACGTCTATTACAAAACAACAGCAAAGTCACGTTTGTGTAACGCAAACTTTTCACTAACAGCGTCAACTGTTTGTTGGATTTTAATAACCTGGTTCAAAATGGGAACGATTTCGCTCTTTCCGATCTATGTTTATAGTTACTAGAGTAATTTATTTTTACACGACTGCCCAAAATGTGTGATATGTAATGTTTTGAGAGTTCATGTATGTATGTTTGAATGTAAGTTTCTTTATTCCACGATAACTTTTAAATACCTGAACAGATTTGGACGTATGTGGCATCGTTGGAATCCTTGCATTATTCTGACTGACACTGGATATCAATTTATTGAAAAAAAACATTTTTAAATTTCTTAAAAACTTGTTACGTAAATTGCCTATTACTCGTAGATGTTGCTTATAACCCGGTCTATTAATGTTTAATTTCATATACGCTGAATGGCTTGTCCTGTAAATAATCAGAATTAATGTATTTTTCTTTTCTTTAATTTTTGATTTAATGCATTTGCCAGTATCATAAAGGTATTTTGACATTTTCAATCATTTCAAGATCAATCCAAATCAGAATCAAATAGGCTCCGAAACTACTGGATGGATCTGAATAATTCTTTCATCATTAGAATGCTACATTATTAATGAGTGACAAAGGCTATATTTATATTGTTAATCGAGTTTTGTTTACCCGTGCGAAGCCGGGACGGCCCGCTAGTATTAAATAAAGCGCTCGAAAAACACACGTTTTATGAAAATAATATAATGCGGTGACACGACATTTTCGCGTTCCCGCCAAAACTCCAATTGAAACGTCGAAAGGTAACATGCGGTGACGGTTATTGTTGTTTTACCGACCACGACAACACTCAATAATGGATGTCATATCAAGCTCAACAATCCGAAGTCCGGATCGTCCGTGTCTCACGTATCTATGTATGTATATATGTATGCGTATATACTGCCCAAAAGACGAGTCTGTTTTCAAGATTCTTTTAATTAATGTTTTTTTTTTATGTTTGACAGGCTAGGTGTTTGACCAGCTCACCTGATGTTAAGTGACGGTGTGGTCGACAATGGTAAAGCACTTAGCCTGGAATGAAACTGGATCTCAAGTTAATCGAACCCACCCACTACCAATGAGCCAACTGTCACTGCTGTGTTTGCCAGCCGCGATTGACGTTTAAACTATACTTCAGTTTAAAATGGCCGCTAGAACATCAATCTAGCTGAGCAGGACCGGACCGCAGCCGCTGCGGATTATCCCTTGACTAAGGAGCTCACTTTACAACTAAGCCGGCGGTGCAAACATAGGGTTCTGTACTTTATTATATAAATATATCTGTAGGTATACTAAATACAGTGTTACCTTCCCAAGTAAACGCGTGCTGCACCTTTATAATATTGTCAAAAAATATTTAACCCACTTCTTTCATTTTCACTTCGAATGTGCAATAAATAAAGTTTTTTTTTTATGTAAAAGTAATGAGACGAACGATGCGCTCTCCTGATGGTAAGAGATAACGCCTGTCCATGACCATTGCTGCAATACACAGAACTTTCAATCTTTCTTTTCCATTGCGGAATGAAAGAGAGAACGATATGTTTAATTTATAGTTCAAACCGTGTACCAAAACATCACATATTTACATATATCTTAGCTTTTCTGTTTGACTATAAATCCTGTAAATTAAAATTCAAAATCTTTTATTGTAACCTGTGTCAACAAGTTGGTATCATCAATTGAGTATCAACAGCTACCCTTTTAGACATACAATGTCTGGTATAAATATTTGCAATATTAAATAAATAAATAAATTTCTTAGGGCATTACACACAACGCCAAAGCAAAGCTTGTAGTGATGATGTGACTCTGGAAGTCAGATAACTGATAGAATACTTAAACGCTTTTTTTTAATAAATAGGTACTTTTAATAATTACAGAACACCCAGACATATTATCTTATGAGTTACATTTGTCAAAAAATAATACAGTTTTACTTTATTAATAAATGTCATTATAAATTGTTAATGCTATAAAATATTATTAATGTCAAAGAAAATTATTGATGTCATAGTATTGTTAAATAAGAATGTCAAATTGAGTATCATAGTTCAATGTTATAATTGTAGCATTTGTCAAGTAACATTTTAATTTTCTTGTTGATATAGCGTTCGTTTCGTCAGTTAAATTATTGAACAATTTTGTGCTAACTACATAGTTTGTAAAATTGTGTTTAAGGCCTTCTGTAATACGTCGTATTAGTTTCTTATTTTACGTGGTCTTTGTGTAATTTTAACATCAATTTAATGTTAAAAATTATTCAATCATTTATCTGACGTAACAAAATCTATGTCAATAGAAAAAAAATCACAAATAGACATGCTATTAAATTATACATTGATGCTAATTGGCCGTAATTTCTGTAAGTGTTTTAAGTGCACAACTTTGTCTTTAATATCTGTAATATAATATCTGTCACATATTACAGATTTGTCATTTGGTTTGACACAACAGCGCCGAAGACGGAAACATTATTGTAAGCTTACGTACGTTTTCGGGCCGTCCTCAGCGACCAGCTTCCCAAGATAGCCCAATACCAAGTTTCTAAAAAGTGTTTACATTTGTTTTGAAATGCCAAAAGCTGTACTACTTTTTTAGATATCTTGTTTCTCAAATAAATATATTACAACTTCCATTATGTTTTTTCTTTTTTTTTACTTGTCTGCAAGATTTTACGAGGTTTTGAAATTAAGTGACCCTTCATTGGCGTCTGTACCTTATTCGCTATTTCATGTATTGAATACCCGAATTGGAATATGTAATCTTGATATCTCATCTCTTCAAGATTGGTCCAGTGAAAAACAAGAAATACCAAAGTTTGGTATTAATGTTTGAAACTCATTGAAACATATCAATCAAACAAGTTGAAGTTTTAGAGCCGTAAGTAATACAGTTTTGTTGGACTTGGCGCGGTCTCTCAAGCTATAATAAATTAACCGATTCATCTTACGACAGCCTTGGTGGATACTACTCCAAGAATAGTAGGGGAAATGTAGGAAGCTGACTCAAACTGAAATATAACGGAGATTATCGTAACAAGCGATGATTCATACAACCACAATGTCGCAGAAAATATGTTGTTTAAAAGAAAGTGTAAACCAAACATAAAGTACACATACTTTTATGCCTTGAGCAGCGCCGGAAAGTAGCAAGTCTGTCAATTTTCTATAGTATTTATGAATAAGTAGAAAGACGGCCCACTACCACCCATAAATAGGGGAATTTTCTCCCTTCCTTGAATACGTACCAAACGTTTTAACTCTACGTTTCTCATCCGTACGGCCAAGGAATGAAATACGCTGCCAGATTTCTTTGTTTCCTGAGGAAGACAATCTGGATCTTTTTAATGTCAGGTTATCTCTAAAGCTTGTATGTTTCATCTTCAACCACGTTATCACTTACTATCAGGCGAGTTGGTGATCAAACACGGACATACACGCGTTAAAATGAACCTGTTCGTGAGAAAATGTGATGTAATAATTATATATGAAATGTTAAACTTAATTACTTATGTCTGTTTCTCAATTGGTATTTTTACAATATTCAAAACCGTTTCAATGAATCCGCAACTTTCATGTATCTAATTCTCGCAATTTAAATCCATTAATGTAACACAAATTACAGACGAAATCACTTTAATATTCTAATTCCCGGGATTTTTTTCAAGAAGCCCTCCATAAAATCAGAATCCCGGTAAAAATATAAAACTGGCTGGTAATAATTACGAGGCAACCTGACGCCTTCCCGCTCTCCTCTCGCCGCTCTTCCCTTCCAAGGTGGAAATAATGGGAGTTTTACAACATAATGTCTTTTTATAAATAAGAGGTAAAAATATGAGCCGTTAAAGAGAAAAATTGGAGATTAAAACGTATCTTGTAATCATTTTATTTTATGGGACGTTAACAGCCTCAAAAGGGGGAAAAAAGAAATATTTGCTTCTACTTATAAACTTCTACTTATTAAAAAATATTGATGATACCTATTTAGCCTTATGCATGAGAAAGTTTCACCAACTTTTTCACGAATATTTTATTTATTATCAAATTTTTTCGACTTTAAGTGTGCATGTGTGTCTTAAAAACGGAAGACACCTGAATGTGTTAAAACACCTAGCCAGGAATGGAACGTTACTCAATATACTGTGTATCGTTACAATGGTCATAGACAGGCACGATCTCTTACCATCAGGAGAGCAACACGTTCGTCTCATTAAGTTTTCATTTTTTTTAATCTATATTTGTTGAATAACTAATTCAACAATGATAGAAAAGATTTTGTTGTATTTTGGTCTTTCGCTTTCTTTAAAACTGCAAAAAAATATAATACTAAAAGTTGAAGCTATCAAGAAAAAATAAAAAAGAAAAATGACAAGATAATACTTTGTATAAGTATATAATTTGAAACTTGTCCTCAAAAGTCGTAAGTAAACTTTGGATACCCTTTACAATGTAGAGGTACTCCGTCAAAAGCTGGCGTCACAGCGACGAATCTTCCAGAATTCAATTAATTTGATTCAGGTAAATTAGTTGGGACGTGTAACAATCACGTGGTGCAAATGACAAGGTGGAGGAAGGAGGGGTGTGAAAGAGAGAAACGGGGGAATTCAAAGAGATTTACCATCGTAATGGAATCTACTATTTGTCAAATGTAACAAATAGAACCTATGCCTTGTGGTTAAGTTTAATCTTTAAGAATGAGTTTAACGCGTGACTATTTAGTTCAGCAGAAATTGCGAGCACATTGTTTCTATAGGTTAACAAGCAACGTTTTTAAGTAACTGGCGACCCGCCCCGGTTACGCACGGGTGCAATGTAGATACTACTGTGGTGCATATGTATTATGCATGTATTTATAATATACATATAAACCATTTTAATTTATTTCCTGTTAATCTAACATTGTAGTAATACAAACTTATAAAGCCCTATCCACATTGACTAGACCTACGACAGCGATACGTCTATGTAGGGTTGGGTGTGGAGCATGTCTCCGTTTTCTGCCACAGCCGTTTACCACAAGTCGTAGCAGTTAGGGTTGTTCTAGCCGCGGTTTTTTAGCCGGCTACATTTTTAACCGCTACAAACTGGCGCCTGTCTGCTGCGAGCTTTAAGGTACAGACATAGGTAGCTATTACTTCAATTACACTGAGCTGTGTCCTCTTTCTCTCGCTATTAGTTGATTAGCTGCGCAAGGCTCGTTTATCACCATCAACCGTCGAGCTTCAAGGAATCATAGAGTTGAATTAAATAATTAGAGAGAGTTGATGGGATATACTTGTACTTCTAAAATAAATAATTGAAGCTATGTAGGGCCGCTGCCCGCCTACATCGTTACGTCATAAAACATATATCTAGCATGTAAGATTTTAACACTTTAACGCTTCAGTCGTAGACTGAAGTGAAAATAATGCCTGCAGGCATTATTACTTAAATTTACAATAATACAGTTATGTTTCACATTCGTACAAGAAATGAATCAAACTAAATAACTAGCCTTTATAAAGGTAATAAATAATAATAAATAAATATCGTAAACAAATTGTTCTGTGTTTAGGTGTCGTATGTATTGACAAAAAAAATAGTTATTTGTTACACAAGTGCAAAGTTGCTTTGTAACCGCGTGCTCAATTTTGATGACTGAGCAAGCGAAGGATTCAAAAATTAGAATCCTGAGCGTCAGCGAGGGAATCAAAAGAGCACGAGGTGAAAAATCTTTGCACTCGAGTGCAACACGTAACTTTTCACCCCACCTCAGCGAGGAAATGACTAAATGCAAAAAAATCTTTTGCAATCACAAGATACTTTTATTTCACTTTAAGTATTAACTACTACATTAACAATATGACGTGAAAAGAAAATTTCGCGCGCAAAGCAAATTAAAAAAAACGTACACCAAGGAGGTGCCGAGTCAGAGTTTTTAACAAATTAAAAAAAGTTGTATGATAAATTCGGCACCATGGAGGTAGAAGTAAATAGGTTTAATGATGTTTTAAATTCACAAACTTAGTGCACACGATGTTCTAAATTCAAATTTACTTTATCCATAAAAACTACTTTTACACTCAGATATCGAAGAGCAAAAATACTCTTTCCGAGATGGGGAATGAAAAAGTATTTAAGTATTCTATCAGTTCTGTCTTCCATAGTACAAGCTTTGCTTAGTTTGGGGTCAGATGGCGCTGTGTGTTATGTCCTACGATATTTATTTTAAATCAAAATAACCGGAAAACAATTTATGTCATCCGAGTTAACGAAATCGCGTATTTCGTTTTACTGGTCACTAGAATAATTCCATTGAACTGTCCACCTTCTGGCTTCATCATCAGATGAAGATGAAACAGAACCCATTACTAAAACAATGTAACCTACTCGTGCTTGGGCTTAATGAAATATACAGTCGTTATTACCTGTAAAAATTGTAACATTTTAAAAAGACGTTTCAAAAAATATTTCGATTCATTCGCGTCATTGAGCACGTTTCATTTTTAAGTCAGCTGTATGCATTTCCAAATGTTGTTCTATTTCAATTGATACGGATCAAATCAACCCATGTACATTGTACACGGCTCAATTTGCATGTAAATGAACTGAATGTTGTGGAGTGTTGTGGCTAGCCGCGGTATGCGATACGTTACTCCCAACTGGGTTAGAGGTACTCTGTATCTACCTGTAAAGTTTTTTTGTTGTTGTTGTTGTTTTTTATTAGTTTACCTAGGTTACCAAGTAATTCGCCAGATAACTAAAGTTACAGACTTAGCTCAGTGTATTAGCAAGCTGAAGTGGCAATGGGCTGGACATATTTGTCGCAGAACCGATAACCGCTGGGCTAGTTATGATTTTGATGATGTTATAATAGTGATATTTTTAAATATGAATGGCAAAATTAACTGTAACTTTGGTGTTATTAATAAAAGATTTGTATTTGTATTTGTAGACGTGTTCTAGAGTGGAGACTGCGAATTGGCAAACGTAGCGTAGGACGCCCTGAGACTCGATGGAGTGACGATATATGTAGGACAGCTGGCGGTGGATGGAAGCGAAAAACCGAAGATCGGGTTGAGTGGCGTGGGTATAGGCCTCTCCCAGGACACTTTATTTATGAATGTATTTGGAAAAGGAATTGCAAAAACAACAGTGCTCAAAATAATAGAATAATAGATAGTAAAATAATTTATCCTAAGAGAAAAGTCGTCTATTCATAGGTACCACCGCAGTACCAGATATTCTGCCGCCAGGCAATGTGTAAACATTACTGTGTTTCGAGCATTGGCAATGATCATGTACCTACAGATGTCATCTAACTAAAAGAGTTTTTAATTCGTCTCATTACTTTACAAAAAAACTTATCAAACATCTTGTATCAAATATATTCCGTGACAAACGAGTAACAATATCGTACACAGTATGTTGCGACATCTTCTCATTTCACTATCGATGTTACGCTGCCGCCGACCCACATCTGTCAACTAGACTGTTTCCATTATACCACACGAATACTTTGCTTCTTTTATCAAAACGGATTCGATACGTTGGAAAACTAAAGCTTACGTCATACACTTTTGTTTCACTTTAAATTTTTTTTTTTTTTTTATGGTTCACAGGCTAGTTGTTTGACCACAGCTCACCTGATGTTAAGTGAAGGTGTGGTCGAAGATGGTAAAGCACACCTAGCCTGGAATGGAACTGGCTCTCAAGTGAGGCTGCCGGAACACACCGTTAGATGCTTGGCGGCAGATTTTCAACTTGAGGGTGGTAGCTAGCCAGCCGAGTACTAGAAAGTACCCTACCACCATGCTATGGTTTCCTCACGATGTTTTCCTTCACCGGCAGCTTAAGCTCATTGTTGGGGTTTAACCCACGCCCTTCGGCATGCGAACCTGCCGCGCTAACCACTGCTGAGCTATCATCGCTACAAAATATGAACTTGAGCTGTCGAGAAAGGAAATCATGAAGGAACCATAGGATGGTTGATGGTTTTATTTACGCAATTTAATTAATTATTTTTTTTAACACGCAGAACTGATGGCCGATTTGGCTGCAAAGTTCTGGAGTGGAGGCCACGAACCAAGGTAGACAGACGACCAAATAAAGACCGCAGGAACGCGCTGGATGCGAGCCGCTTCCAACCGGTCTTTGTGGAAGTCAATGGGGGAGGCCTATGTCCAGGAGTAGACGACCAGCACGACGAGCAGTAGAGGAGAGTAGAGAGTGGGTGCTCTACGGCTGAAACGATGATGATGATGAATTATTCATATTCTGTTAAATTCATTATTCGAATCACAACGTTGACGCATAACTGCCATATTTTGGTACTCACTTGGTGGTAGATCTCCTTAGCGGGAGGTAGTCTAGGTAGGTACGACCGCAGTACCAGTTATTTTGCAGCTAAGCAGTAGTGTGTAAACATTACTATGTTTCGGTTTGAAGGGTACTGCAGCTAGCGAAATTAGTGGGCTATTGAGACTAACCATCGAAAGTCTCAAAGTAATGAGCGCCAAACGGTGATGCCCTGGACTTTGTTTTGTTACTCAAGGTTCTATGTATCGCTGCTATGGTCATGGACAGGCTATCTCTTACCATCAGGAGAGCGTCTCGTTAGTCTCAATACTTTTTACATAAAAATTTTTTGCTCCGCTAAATATAACTCTCTGTATTGTACGATAAGCTTAATATTTACTTGTTTTAACAAGACTCGCTCGTATAAGTTAATGAGAATGCTATTAAGATAAAACTATACATCGTCATTGAATTGAAACAAATTTAGCCAAAAATCAAACAAATAAACAACCATTCTTGCCGTTCTTGCCCAGCAGTCTATTTCACAAGACCATATTAATATACAACGGTAACCGATTAATTTGCTAATCAAATCGCTGAATTAAGTAATTTGAGGCGTTTTCCACTTGATCAAACAAATTAGATTAAACGAGGTTCTGAATACAAGTAATTATGGTAATTAATTTCAATTGGTTTTAATGCTAAGCTCATTGTTTTGTAGCATACAATAAAGGAAGTTAATTTAAGCCCATATTCGAGTAATAAGGGATAATATGCAATTTAACACTTTCACTCATAATGATTTGATTTAGTATAAACCATTTAAAGGTTTTCTAGTCTAATAAGCTCTGATACTTACATAGCATATGTATTTCCAAGTTGTTAAAGTAAGTTCGTATAAGCCGACCCTACGTCAAAGTCTACGTCAAAGGCTTTAAGAGGAACTGTTACAAAATATATTTACAACTAGGATTGGTCGGTCGACCTCCGCAGTGTTAGTTTATCTTTTGTGTTCAGAGCCTCGATCACGAACGACTTGCGAAAAAATATTCGTATCGACATCGACAAAAAATTATATGAGATTTGTACAGCTTCGTATGCTATCGAGGACTCGATACCTTTACGATACGAGTTTGATAAATTTTCGTGATCGAGGCTCTGGTTTGACAGATGTTTTACTTATGTGGGATTACTCACGTTTATTTATATCGGAAACTCCGATTTTTGTTTCGGCCATATCCGGTGGCCTTCTTCAAGGAGACAAGCTTACAACGCGCGCGCGGCTTCGTCTTGCTTTGCACTGCGGGCCGCTGCGCGCCTTGGGCGTGATTATAGCGGAAATGCACGAATGACATTTAATATGCAGTAAGTTTTTTTTTTTAAAGGGAGTTCAGATAACGTTATCTACCTTTGGAAGGTGGGTCGGTGTAACTCTACGCCATCAAATAGAAACTACTAAAAAATGATTTTTTTATTGTCAATGGAAACAAACACACGGGAAAGCTTTTATACTACCAATTCGAAGATTTATGAGTGTGTAGGTACGCGGTACACCAAAGAGAGTATTGCGTAAACACTGGTGTACCTACACCCTTATGACATATCGGTGTCAAAAGATGGGTAAGTAATACAAGTCACGAGATGGGTATGGGTAATGCATTAGGACGTTCGTACATAAAGCCCACTAATGAATGTGAAACTCGACTACTCAAATAGCTTGCCAATTTTTTATGACCACAAAGATATTATGTTTGGTATATAAATTATTTATGATTAAAAAATTATGAAATTGTCTCATGAGTAATCGATATGATAAAAATTTAAGACGTTTGTGTACTGAGAGACAGAGAGATAAAATTTAAAAATCGATACCAAATAAAAGAAAAGAAGAACAACCGATTAAAAGAAGAAGAGAAAAGAAAATATGTTTTACAAAAAAAACCTAATCTTAATTCGGTTAGGTTTTTTCATCATGGAGTTCCGGTGCCTACCTTTTGGTTTCATAATCATCTGAGATGAAGCGGGAAGTTAGGTATTTCATTGGGACTATTCTATTCATATAGTATTTCGTAAGCACCACTGAAAAGTCACAAGAAAGCAAAAGACGCTATTTTCTGTTACTTGGGTGACATTTTTTTTTTAGTTAAAAATCAAACTACAGAACCGATTTTAATGAAATTTTTATGGGATAAATCTGAAAATATATCTTTTTTTTCAAATCGGTACATTTCTAAACATCGGAGTTTACATTTTTAAATTATTTTTTTTAATCCCATTAGTTATGACGTAACAAACTTAAAAAAAAGTCCAACTGAATTGAGAATCTCCTTCTTTTTTCGGCCGGTTAATACCATCTTTTTCTACTTTCTATAAAGTAATAACAACTGAACTAGTGGCTACACGCAGTTGTAGATTTCTTTATAAAATACGATATTTTGTGGGGTTTTTTTTTGTAAAGTAATTAGTAAAATAAAACTTTGACAGCTTACTTACTTACAGCCAGTAAATATAACTTCGACCATTATGAGCAATAAAGGAAAAAGAGTATATATATTCCTCTTTTGATCTCGTTGAGCAGTTTTAGTCATGTTCTCGTATCTATTAATACTAGAATGTGAACTACATTTTAGTATTAATAGATACTTATTCATGAACAAAAATCGCAACTCTGTGATGTTGGTCTCGTGTACGAACGGCCTCACATGTGTAAAAAATGGGTAAACTAATACAAGCTCCAAGAAATCGGTAAAAAATAGACACAATACCATGAGTTATTGGAGATTTGTCAGCGAGAGTTCCCGCCGATTTATATTGGGCCGGAGACAAAGGATATAAATATGATATATATATCTATTGGTACGGTTCTGGTGTTTTAATACCGAAAAGTTAACAATGGTTGTAAGTTTAGAGCAGGTTTTTTGTTAATGTTTGACAAGCTAGGTGTAACACAGCTAACCTGATGTTAAGTGATACTGTGGTTGTAGATGATAAGCACATCTATCCTGGAATGGAATACCCTGCTCTCAAGTGAAGGTGCCAGAACCTGCCGATAGGTGCTTAGCGGAAGATGTTCAACCTTAGGCATGGTAGTTAGCCAACTGGGTATACTAATACTACCATGCTATGATTTCCTTTACCGGCACCTTGAGCTCGTTGTTGGGATTTGAAACCCTCTCCGAACAGCTCACTACATCAACAATAAAAAAGGCAAAAACTAGTTTTGTGTGAATTTAAATTTCAATTATTTAAATCGTATGTTTTTTTACCATTCGTCAAAGCTTTTACGTTAATTTAAACAACATTTATGTATACTGCTTAAATTAGAAAAATCAATTACCTTAAAACGAATCAACGCATTTATTTTGAGATAATTTTTTACTTACTCGTATAATATTATAAATAATAAATTATTCTGATTCTATATTAGATTTTTATAAGCAGAAAAACGTGAATAAAACTTACCTTTCCTAAATTTAGAAAATGTTTCAACACTTCGTATTTCTAATAAAATAAAGTTATCAACATAATTTTGTCTGATGAAAACTTCGAATCGGTAGACGTAATTTGGAAGTTATCTATGGCACCGTAATGTGCCCAAACATCATTCACGGGTAAGTTGAACACAAGTTGGGCATAACTTGAATCTCCGCTAATGGGATGTATGTAGCAAGTTTATGTTTGTATGTACAAGTTTGGCAAATGTATGTATAAGCGTCATGCTCCGAGATACTTGAGCTATGTTTAGAATGAGCGCTTTGAGCTTGGTTCGTGGCATTGAGTCAAGGTTGAACTATAATTGGAGAATTAATTAATGTGGCCACCGGCTAATGAATATCTACTTGGTTGCTATTTACTTACTGATTATTTAAACGTACTACTTTCTTTTAGGGAGTCGTAAGGGTTTCAATGGTTTTTCATTCAAATAAAACTACTCTTGATTAGTTCATTCATTTTATTTACATAAGATTATCAGTTTAGATAGTTAAAATAAATCTACATTACAATGGCGACTAGTTAAAGGTTATTGAAGTAAAAAATATGGCGCAAAAATAGTTATTTTACAAGAGTGCAAAGTGGTTTTTTAACTGCGTGCTCAATTTTGATGACCGATCAAGCGAAGGATTGATTCAAAAATTAGAATCCTGAGCGTTAACGAGGGAATCAAAAGAGCACGAGGTGAAAAATCTTTGCACTCGAGTGCAACACGTAGCTATTCATCCCACCTCAGCGAGGAAATTACTAAATGCAAAAAAACGTACACCAAGAAGGTTCCGAGTCTGAGTTTTTAACAAATTAAAAAAAGTTGTATGATAAATTCGGCACCATGGAGGTAGAAGTAAATAGGCTTAGTGATGTTTTGAATTCACAAACTTAGTGCACACGATGTTCTAAATACAAATTTACTTTATCCTCTAGCGGATAAAAACGATTTTTGCACTCAGATATCGAAGAGCAAAAATACTCTTTCCGAAATGGGGGGATGAAAAGGAATATTTTCATAACTTCCTCTAATAGTCTAGTTGATTTAGTACCCATAATAAACAACAGCCAGTCGCACAGATTAAAATAAATACACATACCATATGTGCTTATATTTAAAGTAAATATTGTCTTTAATTGTGTTTTAATCTCTTAGTCACAATATTTTTTTTTTAATTTGAGTACGTATGGGCCAGGCACAAAAAATATGTCATGTTTTTTTGGCTTGTTGCGTTAACAGGGATTGTTACTTATTTCAGTATGATGACTAACGTAGTTGTAACTTACGTTTTGTTACAGTGTGATGAATTTAAAAAAAAAACATACAAATCTACTAATCATCTCACGTTCACATTTACGTATTGTGAGTGATTCATGTTGACAAAAAGTATTCAATTTCACACTATTTTACTAAAAAAACCACTAACTTTTCAATTTCTACCCGACTACGGAAAAGCCAAAACGAAAGGTTATATTTTAGTCTATATATATTTATATGATCCACGGCAGTAGCTAAATTAATTATTTTTTTCTACAGTCCGGTTAGTTTTTTTTAATGTAAAAAGTAATGACACGAACGAGACGTTCCCCTTTTTTTTTTTTTTTTTTATGGTTGACAGGCTAGTTGTTTGACCACAGCTCACCTGATGTTAAGTGAAGGTGTGGTCGAAGATGGTAAAGCACACCTAGCCTGGAATGGAACTGGCTCTCAAGTGAGGATAACGCCTGTCCATGACCATTGCAGTGACACACAGAACTTTGAGTAATAAAACAAAGTCCAGGGTATCACTGCTTTAGCGCTCATTACTTTGAGACTTTCGATGGTTAGTCCTAACAGCCCAGGAAGTAAGTTTTAAAGTTATTTAAGCACGATGCATTGTGCCATTAGTAACGACTAATATTTTCTCTTTTTATTACTCCGACTTAAATTCCATCGCAATAGAAACTCATGCAAATGGGTCGCATTTCCTTACTCGAGATTAAATCGGATCGGCGGGTAATGTTTCGGAAACAAAGGTTAGGAAACATTATATGAACGGGAATCATAAATACACAATACACGGTAGTTTAATTTTATCCCTGATTATTTTTAACCTAGTTAAATGGCCCGATGAAAAGTTTTCGTACTTTTAGCTCAAACGACGCTCTGTAGATTTTTGAACTAGCTTGCTTTTTCTCTAGATAGTATACAAAAACAAACTTCCCAACGTCTGTACGCCATGTGTCTGTGCGTGTCTGTCTTTTAAACTACGCAACGGATTTTAATGCGGGTTCCATCGATAGACAGAGTGATTCAAGCGGAAGGTAGATAATATATGCATGCATATACACCACATTAGTTTTTTTTATGTGAAAAATAATGAGACAGACGAGACGCCCTCCTGATGGTAAGAGATAACGCCTATCCATGGCCATTGCAGCGATACACAGAACTTTGAGTAACAAAACAATGTCCAGGGCATCACTGCTTTGGCGCTCATTACTTTGAGACTTTCGATGGTTAGTCTCAACAGCCCAGTAATTTCGCTACCTGCAGTACCCTTCAAACCGGAACACAGCAATGTTTACACACTACTGCTTGGCGGCAGAATATCTGGTACTGCGGTGGTACCTACCTAGATGACCTCCTGCTAGGGAGATCTACCACCAAGAGAACAGTAGTATCTACAATGAACCCGCGCAAAGCCAGGTAATCTGAAATTTGCTATGGAGGTAGCTGAGATCTTGGATTAACACATAGACTATTTTTTGTTCCGAAAACATGTAGCGGGTAACACTGCAGGGCGCAGCTAGTATTATAAATGTGAAAGTTTGGATGCATGGATGGATGTTTGTTACTCTTTCACGTAAAGACTACTGAACGAAATTTGGTATGGAGGTGAGACCCTGGGTTAACACAAGCTTAATCACTTTTTATCCCGAAAACATGTAGCGGGTAACACCGCGGGGCGCTGCTAGTTATTTATAATAGGTAATTTATTACACATTAATATATTGTCCTGCTTTTCAACTTTATAATCTAGTCCATGGCACGACGACCAAAATTAAATCTCAATAACACACACAAAGTTTCAATAGTAGAGCCAGCAAAAGTATCCGTTGAAACTTGTCTAAAAAGTGGATGGCGCACCCTGATAAGCGAGCCTTCATTTCCCGCCCAAACCTCGGCTCAATATCCTGTCACTGACCGATGTGAGCTACTATGATCAATTCCAGCGCTGTCCGCGACTCTCACCGACGCGACAGATATTGATCACTTATTGAGGCGAGAAGGGATCAGAAAAAAACGATCATTTTTTTATTTATTTAGGCAACATGATTTATAAGCTTAAAACTATACTTAACCTAATTAGCACTTGACATAATATTATGAGTATGTTATTTATATTTTGAGATCATGTTCTTCATCACATTCTTGTAGAAGGTTACATTATTTTTGATTAAGTAATATAATTTGCAGTTAAGTAATATAATAGGTCAGGGGTCGGCAACCTTTTGATTATTTTTTTTTTTTAATAATTTGCCCTTTCGGGCAGGCTAAAGCTATAAAGCCATACTGCCTTGTCTTAAGTGTTATTTCTGCTGTATCTTAGCTATGGTTATCGTCAAAGTCGTCTTAGTCAAGTCCAGTTCGTGTCAGTTCGTGCCAGTCATGCTTTAGTAAAGTAGTGGCGACTTTACTATAAAGCTTCGATGGAGTTTTGGAAGCAACACGAAAACTCATGTTTCACCACATTATATCATTTTCCCACACTCGCGCTTGTAATTCGGCACTTTATGAATAAAACACCACCATTTTAATGCATAAACACTCGACAAAACACTAGTTTTGGAAAAAAATACAACGGAGCGACACGACTCTTCCCGCGTTCCCGCCAAAACTCTCGCAACCTTTTGAGAAGGAAGACCCAAAGATAACATTTTAAATAATTCTCATTTTTTTAAATAGTTAGACTACTGAACACTTTCATTTAATTATTATAATATTTGCTTATACAAATACAAATTATTTTATTGTCACTCTAAATTATGCCTTATTAATACATAACCCTGTCTGCTGCTTTAACGTATAGCTGTAGTGCAGCAGACAGAAAAGCTAGCGAAGTTTGCGAGAAATACTACGTAGCGATAGAAAAGAGATTTTTTGGTGGAATCATGAAATAGCATGTGGCCAAAAACAGTATACCAATAAAAAGCTTTTTTTTAAATGTAATTGTAATGACACGAACGTTACGCTCTTCTGATGGTAAGAGAGAACGCATGTCCATTACATCATTACACTGAATTTTGAGTTGCAAAACAAAGTCCGGGGCATCGCTGCTTTACTTTGAGACTTTCGATGGTTATTCTCAACAGCCCTGTAATTTTGCTGCAGCACCCTTCAAAGCGGAACACAGTAATGTTTACACACAACTGCTTGGCGGCAGAATATCTGGTACTGCGGTGGTAACTACCTAGACGACTTCCTGCTAAGGAAATCTACCACCGAATAAACTACCAATTAACTTTCCAAAGCTTTTCTAGATTACGTTTAATTTAAAGCGTTGAATAACATGTATGACAGCGTGGAAGTGATGTGAAACATGTATTTTCGTGCTGGCGTTTCCAAAACTTTTTGTACATGTTTTTTAAAAATGCGTACTTAGAAATTAAAAAAAAAAACGTAAATTTTTGGTTTTTATCTATCACTAATCAACAACTCAGAGTTTTGGCGGGAACGCGGGAAGAGTCGTGTCGCTTCGTTGTATTTTTTTCCAAAACTAGTGTTTTGTCGAGTGTTTATGCATAAAAATGGTGGTGTTTTATTCATAAAGTGCCGAATCACAAGCGCGAGTGTGGGAAAATGATATAATGTGGTGAAACATGAGTTTTCGTGTTGCTTCCAAAACTCCATCGAAGCTTTATAGTAAAGTTGCCACTACTTTACTAAAGCATGACTGGCACGAACTGACACGAACTGGACTTGACTAAGACGACTTTGACGATAACCATAGTTAAGATACAGCAGAAATAACACTGAAGACGAGGCAGTATGGCTTTATAGCTTTAGCCTGCCCGAAAGGGCAAATTAACGAAAAAAAAAAAAAAAAAACTAATCAACAACTATTAGCAGGTTAGCTATTACTAGCGGTAAGCAAAATCCCTAAAAAAATATAATAAAATATTACACATCAAATATTTTTTTCAGTTTGGGCTAAATGTAAGCAAAAAAGTTTAAAAACTCAGTAGTGTAGACTTAACTAGTAATTGCTATAAAAATAACAAGTTATATTTGTATCGTGCAGTAAATTGGAAAACAGCATACAAAACGCGATACATACTAAAAATAGCAGTAAAATTATTACCTTCCTTCTTGAGCTGTCAGGTAAAATGATAAATCATTTTAGAAATGTGTTTTTTTTAATACGTCGCTCATGAAAAATACATCTGGCAACACTGCTATTACTAAGTCTTATTTCAGTAGATCCACATCAAGTTCTAAACAGATACTCAGTGTAAGAATGCATAATGTACGATGCCTAAAACAAAAAGGAAAAATAAAAATAGACCATAGAAAAAATTATAAGTAAAAAGAGGAAAGTTGTGCCATAGCCGAAGAAAAAAAGAAAAAAAAAGAGGAAAGTTTTGGCGGGAACACATTATTTTATCTTCCAAAACTTGTGTTTCTTCTAGCGTTTATGCATAAAAAGTAATCTTTTATTCATAAAGTGCCGAATAATAAGCGCCAGCGTAGTAAAGCCATATAATGTGGTGACACATGACCACATGTTGCTACCAGAACTCCTTTGTTTGCTTGTCGTCACTACTTTACTAGGGCATTACCAGACTTGAACTTGACTTACTTTGACGGTGACTTATTTTTCTAGATTTAGACTTAATAATCAGAATCAGAATAAGTTTTATTGTATCACTGTGTACAAAGATGTTACAAAATTATACTTAAGTATCAACAGCGATATCCATCACGGACATACAATATCATTTATCACTGTATTAATTATATCTACAATTCTACATACAAGAATTTTTAATAATGAAGTACTTGACACTGGCAAATGTACAAAGTACAACGCCAAAAATTAAGAAGAAAAAGCATGTTAGTATGAGGTAGGTGGATAGTAGCAGATATAAACAACTCTCCCACATCTTGTGTGTAGGTACTTATAGTAGATAGCGAATATTCATGTTCATTCAATGGGTTTGTAATTACATAACCTTAAGATCTTGTAGACACCTCTCTGATGTAAAATTAACTATTAATGGCTTAAAGCGATGTGTTCTGCCACAAAGTAGGTAGGTTGTAACTGTCACACGCAAATGTGATTTGCTTCCAAGAATATTGGAAACTAGCGGACGCATCGCGGTTTCCCCCGCGTAGTTCCCGCTCCCGTGGGAATACAGGGATAAAAGTAGCCTATGTTACCTGGAGGAAGTGTAGCTTCCCAAATATTTTGAAGTCGTTCCAGTAGTTTCGGAGCCTATTCAATACAAACAAACAAACAATCAAATCTTTTCTCTTTATAATATAGATACATCCAGACACAGCACCAACCATTTATCGCCACATAAATGTGTTTATCCTGCTGGGAATCGAACCCAAAATGTATCTATGTACGTATTGTAGGTGTTTCTAATCACCAATGTCCTACTTTAAAGTTTCGGTCACGTCCGAGTTGGGAAGTTAATTGACGCTATCTCATAGCCTGGTCGAAGTGTCAGTCGCCTTGTATACATCTCACGTTTGGTATGAATACATGAAATCGGTTAAAAGTGAACAAAGTGTTAATACCTAACTACATGCCAAACTGTTTGTGTTAACGAAAAATGGCCTACTGAAACATTTATGAATAATATATAAAAAAAATAAAAAAAATTGTTCAACTTTGAAGTTCTACCATAAAAACGTGCGAAAATACTTTAAAAATTAAAAATTATTTTTTAAAGTATTTTTCGCACGTTTACATTGACTTCAAATCAGTGACTATGTGACTAGTAGACGTAAAAAACAAGTAAATGTAAACAATATAGAATAAAGTATACGTACCTATAACAAATTAAATAGTACCTAGATCTCCTTAGCAGGAGGTCGTCTAGGTAGGTACCACCGCTGTACCAGATAAACTACCGCCAAGCAGTAGTGTGTAAACATTACTGTGTTCCGGTTTGAAGGTGACTGCAGCTAGTGAAATTACTGGGCTGTTGAGACTAACCATCGAAAGTCTCAAAGTAGTGAGTGCCAAAGCAGCGATGCCCCGGACTTTGTTTACTCAAACTTCTGTGTATCGCTGCAATGGTCATGGGCATGCGTTATCTCTTACTATCAGGAGACCGCATCGTTCGTCTCATTACTTTTACATTTAAAAAAAAACCTATATATAATTTTCAATTATTTTATTGGCTGTAAGCACTTATACTATTATTATATACTCTTTATTAGGTACATAGATTAAATTTCAAAGTATAAATAAGTAAAGTAACTAAGACAAATTTAACATTTAAAATAATAACTAATCTAAAAGGCCGCTATCAATGGGAATAGTTCCCAAAACGCGGCCCCATTGCCGCGTTGTATGGCAATACTCAAACGCTGAGCAAAATGCTTGTCCTGGGTGGGAATCGAACCCAACTCTTGAAGCAGACAAGCTACCAATGAGCCAACAGGTCTGTCAAAATAAAATGTCTAGATGTATGTTTGCCATTCAAAATGTGTAATTTGATTTAGTTTAGTAAGTTTTAGTAAACAAAGTATAATTTACCCCATAGAACCATCTCGAAGCTAGAATGCGATAATAAGAATACTCATCTACGACCCCGCTAGGGTTTGTTAAACCTCTTACCCGCTAAGGCGCAAAAATGAGAAGATTCGACAGTGTCGCCGTATAAATTTACTTTCGGTCTCTCCTCCTTATGATTTAATTTAGACGTCCCGTTCTAATGCTTCGAATTGGATCATTTACATTATTTTTGCGCTTCATTTTAATATTTTGATGTGATTCAGTCAACACTGTTTATGCGATTGTAATCTTTTAAAGGATCTTCCCTCTTTCATTTTGCCTTTGTTTTCTTTTCTTCAACTCGAGAGCTACAGATCAGAAAAATAGGTATGTTTATCATTTATTTCATTTATTTATAAAGTCCGTCAACACAGTGTTATTATAAAAAAAAATAAGTATTTTTTTTCTATTTAAAAAGTCCGCCAACACAGTTATTATAAATTCATAATTCATTCAATCATTATTATTGGCAAACGTTGCGTAGAACGCCCTAAGATTCGATGGAGTGACGATATAAGTAGTACAGCTGGCGGTGGATGTAAGCGAAAAGCCGAAGATCGGGCTGAGTGGCGTGTCTTGGGAGTGGCCTATGTCCAGCAGTGGACTAATATACGCTGATGATGATGATGATGGGTAAAGTACAGTTGATAGGAGTAAAATCATCGTACGCCATATCCCGCCTTTCGGCATGCAAATGTTTGTCTTACTACTATGCGATAATGCGAACATTTACATAAAAAGCCATGAAAATAGAAGAAAAGACCAAAACGAAAGGATGACTTTGACAGCAAAATATGCCTACAGTTGGCAAACGCGTTATAAAGCAATCTGTAAAATATTTTAAATATAGCATATGTGTTAAGCTACCCTCATACCAAATTTCATCAAAATTGGTCCAGCCATTTGAGTGTCAAGAAGAAACAAACAATCACACTTCCACACTTTCGCCTTTATAATATTAGTGTGATATACATATATGTATGTTTTCTCTTGCTGCGCCATCTGCTTCGGATCTGTGTTAATCTTTTTTTTATATGGAATAGGTTCGCGTTTGACCACATCCTGCCTGATGTTAAGCAACGATGTCTAGGATGGTACACGCTTACCTAGAAGGAACTGTTTACTCTTGATTTGAAAACACTCATATTGTTCTTTTCGGGAAACACAGACTCCGGTAAAGAGTTCCACATCCTCGCTGTGTATAATGTAGACGTGTGCCTTATTCAAGTGGACCTGCGATATTGACGACCGGTATTGAAACCACCAACTCATCTCACAGTTGATCAACCAACGCAATCTCAGAGATGTAAACCCAGCCCAAATAATGTTATATTATTTCTGTGAAAAGAAGTTTATTTTGCAACGCAAATCTGTCGGGATGCTGTCAGTCCCAGACCCTCAAACACTACTTTCCAAAATGTTAGTGGTATCTCAGCCACGAAGAAACGTCTGTTCAATGTTGCCAACTAACACTGTTACCAAGTTACTGTGTACATTGTTTTGTACATTACCGTGTTTGTTTATAAAATAACATTGTTTCGTGCGTGGAGCCAGGCAGTTAATTTTACTCGGGCAAGTGTTGCCAACTTGCCCACCGCCATTGTTGAGTAGAAAATGTACAGAAAAGTAGTTAGCAATAAAGCATTAATTGCCTACTACTTTTTCTTCGCTAACTACTTCTAAATGAAAGTTTGTATTTGTGCTTATTATTAGTGACACAAAACAGAATCTTTTAAAAATTGGTCTTTGTAGATCAAATTGATCTTTGCGAAGTTCTGTCGCAGAACTGATAACTGCTGGGGTAGACGTGTTCTAGAGTGGAGACCGCAAATTGGTATACGTAGCGTAGGACGCCCTGAGACTCGACGAAGTAAATAAAAAAAATAAAAGAAATAAATATATAAGTCCTGGGCATCGCTGCTTTGGCACCCATTACTTTGAGACTTTCGATAGTTAGTCTCAACAGCCCAGTAATTTCGCTAGCTGCAGTACCCTTCAAACCAGAACACAGTAATTTTTGCACACTACTGCTTGGCGGCAGAATATCTGGTACTGCGGTGGTACCTACCTAGATGACCTCCTGCTAAGGAGATCTACCACCAAGTTGTCTACAAAAGCCCCAAACTAAGCAGAGCTTGTGTGATGGAAGTCAGATAACTGATAGAATACATTTTTGTTTTTGTAAATACATACTTATAATAAATACAGAACATCCAGACACAGAACAAACATTTGTTTATTCACAAAATGTTTGCCCTGAGTGGGAATCCAGCCCACGCCACGCCCTACAGCTCTCAAGGCAGATATACTACCAATGAGCCAACGGGGCTGTCAAGTGACGATATACGTATGACAGCTGACGGTAGATGGAAGCGAAAATCCCGAAGATCGGGCTGAGTGGCGTGTCTTGGGAGAGGCCTATGTCCAGCAGTGGACTACAAGGCTGATGATGAAGATTTGTGACATATTTTATATTTTAATTTAGTTATTTTATTTTTTAGTTCATATTCAATATTTCCCTACATTATCGTTATTGGAAATGTTGTGCTTAATTATCTAGAGATTCTTAAGACATCTAAGTCTAAAATCGGAATTTCATGATTCTAAAATTGCTGCCGTTTAAAAACATCAATCGTATGACTTATTTACGAATTTAGCATTACCTTGTTAACTTTAGAAGCACTTCTACCACGTTATAACAATTCCTACTAACTTTTTCAAGCAATAATGCAAACCACTGTATGGATTTAAACCCAAGCATTCAATTTTAACAAACATATAATTTCCATAACCATATTGCTTCATTCAATAAAGGAGCGAAGTGAACGTCAATCATCGCGCGCACATGGAGACAACGGTTGTGTAGACGTTTGGACATAAACGTTACACACTCACACATCGTTGCGCATGTAATCAGAAGTTGTATCTCTGTACATTGTCAACTCAGTAACTTGGTAATGTTACCTCACCAAGATTCGGTTGTAATAAATAACCCAGTGTAGGCGATGCCCCGAAAGTTGGATAATTAATTAATACTTGCAATAATATTGTGTTAAGATTTTCTTTTGTTTCCAACTATTTCGAAGAAATATTATCTTGATATAATTTGATAGAATATTTTTTGTAAGAAGATGAAATAGCACCCACGTTGAATATAAATATGAATAATAAATCTTGCATTTCCAACAATTTCAAGGTATTTTTTTCTTAATTACTTTAAGTACATTTGTAATTGAGTACCTACATTTTTTTTCAATAAGTTATAATTAGTCACAACATTTGTTTGCCACGAATATGTTTAACTAGCTGCGCCCCGCAGTGTTACCCACTACATGTTTTCGGGATAAAAGCCTATGTGTTAATCTCAGCTACCTCCATACCAAATTTCATCCAAATCTGTTCAGTGGTTCTTGCGTGAAAGAGTAACAAACATCCATCCATCCAAACTTCACATTTATAATATTAGTGGGATTATACATACATAATTATATGTCTCATACAGTTGAAAAAAAAACCTAAAAGATTTTCTTATTGACTAGTTAGTCTACATTATGTTATTTCTATGCTGGTAACACTACACCTACCGATAGTTAACCATAATGAAAGCCTGTCAACCAACCATATTGCATGCCTACGCTTCGGTTGAATAGACGCTTAGCCACAGATGCGAGGGCTTATCGACAGAGATTGTATAATGTCTGATCAGACTGGGCTGTTACCAATACCTACACTTCCAGTATGCTTAATATTAGATAAGTAAATAAATTATTTATTTGTGGTACTAGTTCATAATATTCTTGTGTTTTCAATTCATTGTTTTTCTTTCTGATGTGCATTGTAAAGAGTTTACATAGTATCTATATATTTAGTCTTAACAGATAGACGGGCGTACAACGAAGTGATCATACAAGGAATTTTTCCCCCTTTGAGGTACGGAACCCTAAAAATAAAAGAGACGTGTTTACTTATGTCAATCGCACTGAAACACGAAATGTGTGTTAGAAAGGGTTCTGTTAATAAACGTTATTCTAGCAATTTTGTCCAAAGTTGACTCCATTTACTTATAGCTATAACTGATGTTTTATTTGCAAAAAGAAGTGTATTAACGAGTAGTGTCTTATTTTAAGTTAGTGTTATTGCGGATATCTGTTAATGTGCGTTCTCGTTTCGTTAATAGAGGTAAGAGAGAATTCATTCGGAACGGTATGACGTTCACATTTCCCGCCATTGTCAGTTCGTAGGGTTGGCATTTACATAAAATTTTAATCAAACAGAGCGGTGTTTGTTTGCTGAGATTTGTTAGGTATTTTTTTGTATTAAAAAATGTTGTAGTGGACTGCGATTTCATCTGCTCTATTAAAGTCATTAAAAAGTAGCCCACGCGTTGAAAAGTTAAAAAATTAAACTACCCACACATCTAAATGCAATCAGCCGGAAAAAAATTGAGTTGGAACTGACATAGCTCAATCAATAAGGTGGTTCGATAACCATACAAATATTTTTTCCCCATTTATGGACAAATGGAGCATAATTTTACAGTGAAATTATATCAACTGGCATTTACTTTGGTCTTTATTTGCGGTAAGCTTGAATAAAATAGTAGATTACTAGCATAAAATCAAATTTATGAATGATTTATGATTTTTGAATAAAACAGTAGATTATGCTAATCTACTAATCTACTGTTTTATTCAAGCAATTGTGATTTGCCGCAAATAAAGAGCAAAATAAATGCCAGTAGCTGTGATTTCACTGTAAAATTATGCTCCAATTGTCCATAAATGGAATAAAATTGTTTGTATGGAAATGGAACCACCTTAAATTTATTACTTATCTACAAAATTCTACATATGCTTACGATAACATGAATTTGCTGTTTGTATAATTATGTTTAATGTGTGTTTATGTTTATAACATATCGGTGAAGTTACAATTTTAACGAAAAAGTTATGATATTGAACGAATTTAGATGGGAGATAGTTTCCAGTAACTAAGAAAGTGCAGTATTCTAGAGATATTTTTGCTACTAATCTCAAGGTGCGGTTAGTTGTAGAACAGCAAACTTTGATGATCAGATAGAACCGTAAAAATCAATTATATGTATCTAATAAAAGCACTAGGAATATTAATTAAATAAACACAGACACACAGACTAATTAATGTAAATAATTTATATTTAACGTTGACAAATTGAATTTCGATAGCTTTTGGAGCACTGATGGGTATTTATTAATTTTTCTCGCTGTTTAATTTTATTGTGTTATTAATATTATGCAAACTGACAACTTACAATTTTTTTTTTTCGTTAATTTGCCCTTTCGGGCAGGCTAAAGCTATAAAGCCATACTGCCTCGTCTTCAGTGATATTTCTGCTGTATCTTAACTATGGTTATCGTCAAAGTCGTCTTAGTCAAGTCCAGTTCGTGTCAGTTCGTGCCAGTCATGCTTTAGTAAAGTAGTGGCAACTTTACTATAAAGCTTCGATGGAGTTTTGGAAGCAACACGAAAACTCATGTTTCACCACATTATATCATTTTCCCACACTCGCGCTTGTAATTCGGCACTTTATGAATAAAACACCACCATTTTTATGCATAAACACTCGACAAAACACTAGTTTTGGAAAAAAATACAACGGAGCGACACGACTCTTCCCGCGTTCCCGCCAAAACTCACAATGTATTCAAGTAAAAAATGTTAATTCGTCGCTGTTTTTTTTTCTTTGGTTTTGGCGACGCATCTTGAGCATTTGCCAGTGTCAAGTGTTTCATATTTTCAAGTTTCTTGCCTCGCAGCTATAGTTATAGTTAAAGTACAGTCCATGTCAGTCAAGTCCAGTCATGCTTTAGTAAAGTAGTGGCGAGTGTACTAAAAAGCTTCGATGGAGTTTTGGAAGCAACACGAAAAGTCATGTTATTTATGTTTTTTTTTTCTTCGGTTATGACGTCGCATTTTGAGCATTTGCGATATATTTATTAAACTTTCGCTATTTGAACACATAATTATGTTTGGCATGTTGTTAGGTAAGTAAAAAAAAATATTACATCGTATTTTGTGCGCGATTAGGTACCGGTAATAAAAATAATTACTATTATTCTATTACCATTTTTGTTACATCGAAACCCCGGTCACGTACACCTATTAAGTTACGCTTACTCAAGTCATAAAGAATTAAATTTTAAGTACTTGCAACCCTAAAACCAACATGGCGTCTTTAGTTCCCTCGCTCATTACACGGATTGAACCGAGACAAAGTCTGATATCCGCCTGTGTTACCTATACATACATATATATAGGCAAATACATGGTCTCCCCTCACATAAATAACATTGCAAACTATCGTATTGCTCTCAGTATCTAGTTAAAACGGGCGGACAGAAAAAACGTGGCATAAATATCGAATTGGGAATATGGCAGAGATATGGCATTCTCATTTACTTCATGTTAATGTTATGAGATGAACGAAACGCTCTCTTGGTGGTAAGAGATAACGCATATCCATGGAGCATGTGCTTGTGCATTGCGGCGATACACAGGGCTTTGAGAGCTCATTATATTGAGACGTCTGTAGCGCTGATAGATCAGCTAATTTGTGGCGATGATAGCTCAGTGGTTAGCGCGATCAGTATGTAGATTGTAGGTATATAATAATCAGTGTAGTATCCTCACTACGTAGGTATGAAAATGAAGGCAGTTAATGATCACTTTTTTAATGTAAATACATATGAAATAATCAAATACGATATAAAAAGAAATATGCTTTAGCATTGCGTAATATCAAGGAATTACACTTAATCTGTTTTCATTTTAGCTACAAAATGTCCTATTCGTCATATCGTGGATACTTGGTCTTATAATTGTTTTCTTGCATTCATCGAGAGTCCTTTGTCTCCTGATTTGATTCAAGTTCAAATAACATTACAAATTCAAAATGGCGTCGAAACAATGGTAGAAATTATGCTAAACTCAATGTGACACAATCACCGAGCTGGAATGGTCCTTGAGCGATACGAGCTTATATATATTATAGCAAAAGTAGTTTTGTTTAATATAATTTTTGGCCAAAGAGATGAATATGAACCAAGAATATTATAGTGCTGAAAATAGTCGGTAAAAGCGACCTAAAATAATACTAGGTACACTACACCAAATTCTTTATTAGTTATTATATTCCTGATAAAATAAAATAAAAAGTAAAAACTTACTTGCAATAATACAGTCTGCCATCTCTCCCCGTGTGCACCGTCCATCCCTCTTTAAGCTCAGCCTGAAGCTTTTCTAAAGCTGCCTCATCCTCCACCGCAGTCCTCCCTAATCTTGGACTCCCAGACCCAAACCTGGGACTTCCAGATCCCAGTCCAGGACTACCGGAACCCAGTCTCGGGCTGCCATACTTTGGACTAGCACCTAACTTTGGGCTGTTCGTGCTCGAGGTCCCATCGCTCAGACTTGGGCTCCCAGTTAGTCTAGGGCCGAAACTAGGGCTAGGGTTCGGTTTAGGACTCTGGGGTAGTTTGGGGCTCGCCGTGCCGCTGGGACCAGGCGACAACGACGCCTGCTGCAGCAGCATCGCTTCACGTCATCCCGACATTTTGAGATTAGTCTGAAAAAAAGAGAATATTGATTTAAGAATACATAAATTTGATACGACTGTAAAATTATTTTGCTAGAAAAAAATCCATTTATGTTTTACGGGCTAGGCTTATTTCATTTTTTATTAAAATATGACTAAGTACAGCTATAAGATGCTAAGTGGCAGTATGATCAAAAACAGTAGCCAAGTCTAGCCTGAAATGGAAACTCCTCTAATCCAAAATTACGCTAGTTAAAAAAAATTAAAAACAAATAACATACATTTTGCAATCAATGCTTAAAATATATAAACGTATCAACTAGTCAAAAGCCACTGCAGATAAATTAAAGTCGTTCGCTTTCAAATGGCAATACCGATTAATACTGGCCGAAAAAAGTGCACTGTGATCACCTAAATTGCCGCAAAAAAAGAACGCGTTCCCGCGCCATACGTAATCTGTGGAACGAACGACACCCAGGAAATGCGAATAGGTCGCCATTTTATTTTCTCGATGACATTTTGTTTGTCCCTGCTCTTTTCACCTACTCGATAAAGCGGGGATTATGTTATTCGAAATTATTTTTATTCGGACCCGTGAAACTGGGACGATAATAGAAAATACATTTGGGGCATTCGGGAAATTGTGTTCTATTGACGTGGGAAGATGGAGAGTATATTTTCACGAACGAGTCAAAGTTATTTTCATTGAAGATTTATTTTTTCTGACATCCGTGGGGAAATATTTTACCTGTCACTTCAGAAATTGATTCGTTTTTTTCTTACAGCCTGTCAATTCACATTTGCGATATTTTTCAATTTAGAAATGTTATTAATGAGCGAGTTTGGACTTGCCAATTTTAAGTAGGCTACTTTATTTAGCTTCCTTTTGATTTCGGTTGAAAATAATGTCAATCAATGTAAAAGAGTATACAATTTTGTCAGTAGGCAATAAAGTTTTATATATCTCAGTAGATAGACACCTGTTTCAGTAAATATAGTGATTTTCACTTGCAAAGTAATCAGAAATTGTTATCAGAATTAATTACATTTCTGTTCACTGCTTAGTTATAGAACACCTGAGAATCAAGCAATTTGATCGGTATTTTCATTCTTAGCGTAAACATACAGGGTTATGCGAAATTCAGCTCGCTTATACTTATAATTTTTTCTATAAGGCCAACCCTAAAAACACACCTGCAGTTTGTTTGCAAATGTTGTTATGGGAAATAACATTTTTTCTATACAATAACTGACCCACGATTTCTGTGCTTTCAGGTTCTATACTAAAATTTATTCATTTAGATAAAATACAGTGGCTCGTATCGGCTTAGTACTACCGTTACGCATAATCCCGTTTTGAGTAAACGTTTATTCAACAAACTTTCAAAAAATTCATTATGAAAACTAATAGATGCTTAGAATATGCTATAAATAATAATATCATGTCACTTGTTGTTTTGAAATCTATACTATTATAAAGAGGCAATATTTGATTGTTTGTTTGTATTGAATAGGCTCCGAAACTACTGGACCGATTTCAAAAATTCTTTCACCTTTGGGAAGCTACAATATCCCCGGGTGACATAAGCTACTTTTTATCTCTGTATTCCCACGGGAACGGGAACTACCCGGGTGAAACCGTGAGACGTCCGCTAGTCATTTTAAAAGCGTGTAGCAATGCATGTCTAAACTAAACTTCTCTCTACTCTTCTCTTTTAGTTACCTACTTTATGTATTAAGATATATTATTATTAGAGTGTAGATATAAGTATTTATGTTATAGTTATATATTATCCTTTGTGCATATCCTCGTTATTGACACACCCCGTATTTTTCTTCCTCTGATCCTGTCCGTCCTACGGTTGCCTGGAAGAGATCGCTTTTAGCGATAAGATCGCCAGTTGTTACACAAATTAATTAATTTTATTTCTTCTGTATTGTTTTTTTTAGTGTGTGCAATAAAGAGTTAATCAATCAATCAATCAATCTAAATTTTTTTATGTGAATGTATTGAGACGAACGAAACGCTCTCCTGATATATTTTTTTAATAATAAATAGGCTTACGTTTGACCACGATCTCACCCGATGGCATGTGATGATGGTGTGATGGTAAGAGATCATGCATGTCCATTGCAACGATACACAGAACTTTGAGTTACAAAACAAAGTCCAGGATATCGCTGCTTTGACGCGACTTTCAAATGTTCGATGTTTAATCTCTACAGCCCTGTAATATCGAATTTACATTTAGATACTCATATACGAAGCTATTATAAAATCAACAATGAATTTACGGTGCGTGAATAGAATTATATATGTAGTAATAATAATTGGATAGAATGAGATAGCAACAGTCGGTTATTAACCTCTCCTTTGTCTATTAACGAAACGTAATTTAAACGTAACGTAACTCTGGCCAACAAAAAGGGCGTTTCGATTCCAAATTTTGTTTTCAAAGATCCAAAGGTCAAGGAACAAGAAATCTTGAAATTTTGTAGCGATGATAGCTCAGTGGTTAGCGCGGTAGGTTCGCATGCCGAAGGGCGTGGGTTCAAACCCCAACAATGAGCTTAAGCTGCCGGTGAAGGAAAACATCGTGAGGAAACCATAGCATGGTGGTAGGGTACTTTCTAGTACTCGGCTGGCTAGCTACCACCCTCAAGTTGAAAATCTGCCGCCAAGCATCTAACGGTGTGTTCCGGCAGCCTCACTTGAGAGCCAGTTCATTCCAGGCTAGGTGTGCTTTACCATCTTCGACCACACCTTCGCTTAACATCAGGTGAGCTGTGGTCAAAACAACTAGCCTGTCAAACCTATAAAAAAAAAAAAAAAAAACCTCCCAAAGAGTGTTTTTTTTAATGGTTCACAAGCTTGGTGTTTGACCACAGCTCACCTGATGTTAAGTGACGGTGTGGTTGAAGATGGTAAACACCTCGTCTGAAATTAAATTGGCTATCAAGTGAAGCTGCTAGAACAGACCGTTAGATGTTTGGCGATAGAAGTGTTTCCCGAAAAGTACTATAAATTTACCTGAACATATTTTCTATAAGTATGCGTGGTTAATTCAACGAAACTAAATTGGTCATGATCAAACGTAAACCTATTTAATAAAAAAACAAAAACAAAGGGTGGAAGCACTGTTGGAGTTATAACCTAAAAATATATTATTCTAAATTAAGTTAGGAAAATTATATACAAGTTAATCAAGAGTCGACCTTGATTAATGTTTCGTGACGAAATTATTAGCAATTACCCTGCGAATCGTGAATCAAAATCTAATAATTTGCTTATTGGATTTCTGCTAACCTACAAAATTTATTAATTTTAGTTTTTTTTAGAAATTTTACGGTGCTAAAATAAGTATGTAAACATATTATGACGTGGAAGGTATATAAATATAAAGTATATAACACATGTTATATAATTGTATAACATACAAACAAATTTATGATACCCAATTCCTGTTTCAGTCCTCGGTCCTGTATCCTTTATTACAAAATTAAGATAAAGCTACATACACACTCACATTTAATTAGAGCAATATAGGGCCATACAGAGCGGCTCACACAGTCCGGTATCACTGTGGAAGTTATCTTTACAGAGATACAACTTGTAACAAGTATATATGTTTAAGAAATTAAACAACAACATCATCAAAAAAACTTTAAGCATGATTTTGAATATAAATTTAAATAACAGAGAGTGGTTGCAGGCTACGCTACCGGTGCGTTTGGGGGGCTTAGGCATTCGCTCCGTAGCAGGTGTTGCTCTCCCTGCGTTCCTGTCCTCAGTGCACAGTAACTTGCCTTTAATAAACAAAATCTTATCCACCACGTCTCACATTGACGTACCGTATATGAACGAGGCCAGGAACGCATGGGTAGTAGCATGTCCAAACACCGATTTCCCAAAAACTCCATCTTTGCAGCGGCAATGGGATGGTCCGATCTGTGAGCAAGTGCGGAAGCAACTTTTAAATACGTGCTTGAGCTCTGCAGATCGTGCCCGTCTATTAGCTGTTGCTGAATGGGAATCGGGTTTGTGGCTACAGGCCCTTCCTTCGCCTAACACCGGTACTCTTTTGGATTCATCCACATTTCGAATTGCAGCTTCCCTTCGATTGGGCACACCGTGCGGCGCTCCACACCGCTGCCAATGTGGCGTGGCTGTCGACCAGCTCGGTCACCACGGTCTTTCCTGCACAAGAAGCTCGGGCAGGATTCCGCGGCACGCCAGTCTTAATGACATTATCCGCCGGGCTCTTACCACCGCCAATTGCGCAGCCATCTTAGAGCCGAGCGGCCTTATAAGAGATGATGGTAAGAGACCTGACGGAATGACGTTGATTCCCTGGAAGATGGGTCGGCCGTTGGTATGGGACGCCACTTGCGTTGACACATTTGCGCCGTCTCATCTTCCAAGAACTCAGATTGGGGCTGGCGCAGCGGCGGAATTTGCAGAAGACCTCAAAAGGCGCAAATATAGCACCCTGGACAGTGGATACATATTTGAGCCTTTTGGGGTTGAAACTATGGGACCGTGGGGGCCGGGAGCAAAAAAATTTTTAAAGAATTGTCATCTCGTTTGGTCGACGCCACACGTGAACAAAACACTGGCCTTTATTTTGCCCAGCGTTTGAGTATTGCCATACAACGCGGCAATGGGGCCAGCGTTTTGGGAACCATTCCCATTGATAGCGGTCTTTTAGAGTAGTTATTAGTTTAAGTTATTTTATTTTAGGTCAATTCTTGTGTGTTTATTATATCTGATTACTATTTATAATTAAATTAATGTTTAATTTTAAATGAAATATAATAAGTGTTCTTCTCAAGTTTGTGAAATATAACTAATGTTTAAGGTATATATCTATTTTATTTCCGCTTAACAGTCGCGCTTGGTCGAGACTGACCAAGCGCTCGAAGAGTCAACACGTCCTGAAGATGCCTCGCGTAGAGGCGAAACACGTGTCGGCAAGTGATTATTGCAGAGAGAGGAGGATTTTAAGACTTATGGTTATTTTTATTAGATTTTTTGTTATTTTAATTAAATTTTGGTCAAATTATATTTTTAAGTTTATGTTAAATTAGTTCTAGAGTTTCAAATTAGTTTAGTTTAAGTCCTCATCACTGTTGGAACTGGAACGACTGTTAAGCGGAAATAAACTAGGTATATATCTACCTACCTTAAACATTCAAAATTAACTTCCGCAAAGTAACGTCTGAATCAATCAATTACTAGTATAAATTAAAAATGTAATAAACCCCCGACAGGTGTAGTATTCTACTAGTCAAGCCCTTTCATTTGATACCCATATTGGGGGAGTTGAGTTTAATCTACCCTGGGTAGGTATTTCTTTCTATGCTATAAAAATTCTAAACAGGTCGTCAATGCCTACATTATAACTGTATAAATTTTCATACAAGATTGTTATCACCTTCGCCTGCTGCTGCTACCGTTCTACTGATCTCGGCTTTATAGAATACCAAGCTTCAGAGAGCTATCTCTCTGTTGTGTTTTCTATTTGGTACGAGAACGGACCTATTAAAAGTTCAATCGTTCCCCAAACAGGCGTGTAATGTCAACGTTAATTCTGTAAAGCTGTGGTAAAGGTTACGCCCGGTCAGTGCTGGAATCTGGGCCGGTTTTACCACTTTCAGCTAAGAGATTGGTCTAATGGAAAATTACAATTAAATTGTAGCAGATACTCGTATATCCCTACATAGATTTACAAACGAAAAATATTTACTAAGTTTGGTTCGACCAAACTTAGTACCAAAGTTTGCATCAATTGTAAAGCCAGCCTAACTGAAGAATAATGATAGCATTTAAGATTAATTACTACCCGCGATTACTCATCTGAATGAATATGAGTGACTTATTTGTCCATGCTTTAAAGGTAATAATGGAAATAATTAAAATAATCACAGTGAGCGGTTTTATAGCGTAGAGTCTCTACCATCAACTTAAGAGACTTTTTTTTATGGTTGACAGGCTAGGTTTTTGACCACAACTCACTTGATGTCAAGTGAAGGTGTGGTCGAAAATAGTAAAGCACACCTAGCCTGGAATGCAACTGGCTCTCAAGTGAGGCTGCCGGAACACACCGTTAGATGCTTGGCGGCAGATTTTTCAACTTGAGGGTGGTAGCTATCCAGCCGAGTACTAAGTACCCTACCACCATGCTATGGTTGCCTCACGATGTTTTCTTTCACCGGCAGCTCCAGCTCATTGTTGGGGTTTGAACCCACGCCCTTCGGCATGCGAACCTACCGCGCTAACCACTGAGCTATCATCGCTACAAGACTCAAATGAAAAAAAAAAAGAAAATAATCACGGTGAACAGTTTTATAGCGAAGAGTCTCGACCATTATCTTAAAAGACTATAATTAAAATAGTCACGGTGAATGGTTTTATAGCTAAAGCGTCTCGACCATCATCTTAAAAGACTATAATTAAAATAATCACTGTGAATGGTTTTATAGCTGAAGAGTCTCGACCATCATCTTAAAAGGCTATAATTAAAATAAACACGGTAAATGGTTTTATAGCAAAGAGTCTCGACCATCATCTCAAAAGACTGTAATTAAAATAATCACGGTGAATGGTTTTATAGCTGAAGAGTCTCGATCAACATCTTAAGAGACTCTCGGTTGACGGTTGGGGTCAAGGGTCAGATACAAGTGATCCTTGACACGGCGCGCATTGTGAGCATGTTCCTTACTTTGCAGCCCTAATCCCTAACCACTGGCAGACTGAACCCTGCCCCGCTGTTAGCGCCGCTCTAGATTTAGGTTATTTATAGTTTTATATTTTTATAAACGCAAGGGCAAGCGCAGCGTAGGACGTCCACCCATAAGGTGGACAGACGACCTAATAAAGACAGCAGGAACGCGCTGTTAAACTTAAAATTAAGAATGAATAAGAAATAACTTAAAAATAATCATTGTAAAGTGCATGTCCTGTTACATCAAAACGCGAAGCCTATTTACCAACTTGGATAACACAGGCCCTCATATTTGGTTCAGTTCCCGTAATGCCACAGGTTAAGGCTACCACCCACTTAGAAATATTTCGCATTTTGTTAAAGGTTAAATAACTTCAAATATCACAATCTAAGTAGTCCACAAAAGTATGTGGAACATTTATTTGTTAATTATTCTATATTTCTTATCTAAAGTATCGAAGTTATCAAATTGTATGCACAACATAAATAACTAAAGACTTTTTATACAGTGCCATCTAGCCTCAAGTCAGAAGTCAGATGACTGATAGAATACTTCAATACTTTTCTTTTTTGAAATTACAAACTTATAATATATACAGAAACCCCAGACACAGAACTAACATTTGTTTATACCGCTAAGTGTTTGTCCTGAGTGGGAATCGAACCCACGCCCTTCAGATCTTGAAGCAGATTTACAACCAATGAACTAACGGGGATGTCAATCCTAATCCTATCTACACGCGATTTCTACTATTTTTATCCAGGACTATAAAAAGAAAAACTAAAGCCGAAACCGCGGAGCACAGCTAGTACTCAGTCAAATAAAAGAAACTATTCCCATTTGAGCAAATAACGTTTTCATAACTTTTGCCGTGGATTTGATGAAATGGTATTGAACTAGTATAGCGCAGGAACGCGGAAACTCTTGTTCCTCGTATTTTTGAGTAGAAATCTTGTAGAGAGATATTTCGTCACATCGCAATTTTTTCTCTCCACAGCGAGAATTTAGCTACACAAAGTTTGTCCTAGTACAAAGAGATACCATTTCTGTGTCAGATCTTGACTCGGGATGATTTCTGCTCGCTCAGATCCTTCTTCAGATAAATAAAAGAGAAAAAAAAAACCAGTTTCGTAGAGCCGTATAAAAAGGCATCTTCCAATGTATTTTGTTCTTTATTGTTGACTGAATAAGTGTTTGACCACAGCTCACCTGATGACAAGTAACGGTGTGGTCGAAGATGGTAAAGCATACTAGTTATTTCTACTTCTCTAGTTTTTAGGGAATTCTTGTATGACGTCCATTATTTACAGTTACCTATCAGACGAAAATTTTTGTCAAATACCTGCAGCATAAAGAAAAGAAAAGAATCGCTGGAAATTCTTCAAATGCTGAGTACAGACTAGACCAACGAACGCAAAACAAATGTAGTGCAAACTCGTTTCCTTCTATGAAATAAAAAGTGACAGCACCACATTCGTTGGTGTCCGGAGAGGCCATGCAAACCCAGCACTACAGAAAGCAGCAGAACGATACCACCCGAGCAAGTCTGCAGAGTTACTAACCTATCAAATCTAAGTACAGTTGGCAACCTTTGTTACTGTAAATGCAGATACTCGTTCGGCCACTTTCCTTTTTCACCAGACGTGCTTTCTACAATGAGGATGTAGTTATAACATTGAGTAATGACCAAGTTATCTAGATCTTAGAAACTAGTTCCTAGACTAAATGGTTCCTTTTATCTCTCGGGCTTTTATTATGCTACAAACAGATGTTATCTGTACTGCAAGTAAACATTACGTAGTTTCGGTAGAGTAGTTAGTATATCATCTCGTTTCCAATTTTGGAGGTTCTGGGTTCGAAGCCTTCTTGAATATTGGAGGAAATTTAACACAGCGCCATCTAGCCCCAAACTAAGCAAAGCTTGTACTAGGTACCAGACAGCTGACAGAATACTTAAATACTTTTTTTTGTTTATTATTGGTAGTATGTCTGCTTCAAGAACTGAAGGGTGTGGGTTTCTTTCCCATCCAGGACAAACATTTAGTAGTGTTTAAACAAATGTTTGTTCTGAGTCTGGGTGTACTGTATGTATTATAAGTATGTATTTACAAGTTCAAGTCATTTAACCGCGTTAAATAAATAAATATCATAGGACATTACACACCGCGCCATCTGACCCCAAACTAAGCAGAGCTTGTGCTATGGAAGACAGATAACTGATAGAATACTTAAATACTTTTTTTTTTGTTGTAAATACATACTTATAATACATACAGTACACCCAGACACAGAACAAACATCGATGTTAGTCACACAAATGTTAGTCCTGAGTGGGAATCGAACCCACGCCCTTCAGCTCTCGAAGCAGACACACTACCAATGAACCAACAGGGCTGTCAAATTTTGGTTACATTAGGTTTAAAAAAAGTATTTATGCATTCTATCAGTTATCTGACTTCCATAGTACAAGCTTTGCTTAGTTTGGGGTCAGATGGCGCTGTGTGTAATGTCCTACGAAACATATTTTTTAATTCCACTTTCAGTTTGCGATTGTTATTTTGATGATGATGATGATAATAATTAGGCAGTTCGTAAACTTCCCTAAAGGAAACTTATCAGGTAGACGATCCGTAAGAGAAAGTGCGTTAGGAGTTAATGGGAAGCAATCGTGAGGATTGATTGGGCGGGAGCCAGGTAAATCTGCGTGTATAGGTATAGACGTTCAGGGACACCCGAAATCATCAGCTGTTGGCACACTTTACATTATAATCTATCTGAACTGGGACTGAAATTAACATAGACGAGAGCTCATTTATGCTTAATGACCTTGGTACTAAAAAAATCAGAATTACTGTTAATTTTTTTAATTATAATAGCTGTGCTTCACGGTGTTACCCGCTACATGTTTTCGGGATAGAAAGCAGCCTATGTGTTAATCCAGGTTCTCAGTTACCTCCATACCAAATTTCATCCAAATCCGTTCAGTAGTTTTTGCGTGAAAGAGTAACAAACATCCATCCAAGCTTTGACATTTATAATATTAGTGGGGTTGTCAATTTCATTATATTGACATATGGTGTGATTTTGATACTCAAATGTTATTTTTAAATATTAATAAAAAAAGTACCTGTAATTTTGGTGTTATGAATAAAATATTTGTATTTGTATACATTGAGGCTTTTTCTATGGTTGACAGGCTAGGTGTTTTTGACCACAGCTCACCTGATGTTAAGTGAAGGTGTGGTCGAAGATGGTAAAGCACACCTAGCCTGGAATGAAACTGGCTCTCAAATGAGGCTGCCGGAACACACCGTTAGATGCTTGGCGGCAGATTTCCAACTTGAGGGTGGTAGCTAGCCATGCGAGTACTAGAAAGTACCCTACCACCAAGCTATGGTTTCCTCACGATGTTTTCCTTCACCGGCAGCTCAAGGTCATTGTTGGGGTTTGAACCCACGCCTTTCGGCATGCGAACCTACCGCGCTAACCACTGAGCTATCATCGCTACGAAGGCTAAAAAACTGAAACTACTTCTAGTTTCAGTTTTTTTTGTTTTTTATGCTTTACAGGCCAGGTTTTTGACCACAGCTCACCTGATGTTAAGTGAAGGCGTGGTCGAAGATATTAGTTTTAATATTGGTGTACAACTTTGTCTTTGTCTGGCTCGAGTATACATGTATATATGTATACTCCGATACATTTCTTTAGCACCTTAAATAACTTCTTAGCATCTTCATACTTCATAATAGTGTTTCAGAACCAAGTTAAGATCTTGGCTGCTAGAGACCTTGTTTTATGACATTGACGAGTATTTCAAACTTAAAGATTATTGAATTACTAGTAAGTAATCATGATTTTTTTGTCATGTCATTTTAATGTATTGACAATAATTTTTTTTATATTGACATGTTTGGATATTGACATACCATATTTTGACATGTAATCAGTGTTTTAAAACCCATTTAATGACATATTTAAAATTTTGGAATGACTTGTAACATTGGTGTTACCAATAAAGTATTTGTATTTGTAATATCCCCAAAGCAACAAACCGATAATAAATTTTGTTCATAAGAATGGTTTTCTTTTAATTACGTAAGAAAATTTCTATTTTGGTATATCCTAGTCACGAAGTTACTAATCATTACTAGCATCTAAATTGACTGCTTACCAACAAATTACTTTAATAGTGAAACTTAATGAACATAAAGTTAATGAATAATTAGGTAAAATAAGACGTTTACATCGTGGTGCGCATTTGCTTAGAAGTATTTCCTAACTGATTTAAATAACCGGTCAAGTGCGAATCAAACTTGTCTGCCGAAGGTTTCGTATACCAATAAGATCCTATAAGATATTTTATAGGCCCTGATCGATACCGTCTTTACCAAAAGGGCACACGGGGCCCTCTTCCTCACGAGGGCCCCGATACACTTTTTTCTCTATTTTAGGTAGATATAGCCCGACAAAAAGTTTTGAGTAGGCATAATAAATACCTACATATAAGATCATAACAGAACAATCTACACTTTCTTTACTCTCCAAAAGACCCCCAAATGATAATGCCCAAGGAACGAACCTCTGTAATTTTTCAACGCATGATCTTTAAACATCGCGGGGATAGGTTACTTTCTAGTACTCTGCTGGCTAGCTACCACCCTCAAGTTGAAAATCTGCCGCCAAAAAACCAGCGGTGTATTCCGGCATCCTCATTCAAAAGCCAGTTTCCTTCCAGACTTATTTACCAACTTCGGACACACCGTCACTTAACACGTCAGTGAGCTGTCGTCAAACACCTAGCCAACAAAAAACATTAACCAGCTATTTATTATAAATGACAAGATACAGACAACGTTGATTTAGTAAAAAGGTTCCGCTGAATGCCTTTAGGGTCCTAAATATATTCAGAGATTTCCAGTCAAGGATCTCTGTGCTTCCAAATGAAAACAATTAATTTTACAAAGAAGATAATTAAGGTGAAAGCAAAAATGCCCTCCAAGAGTAAGTGTCAGGAGCATTTCCACTCTTAATGATGAGTTACAATTTTATTTCTTTTTAGCTTTTCGCTTTTGACCGGAAAACGCAGCTGTTCATTTTATTTTTATACTTGGTTGTGGTCTTAGAAATGTAGTTCGCTAAAATCAGAACTGTCCGTTTGTGAAAAGAAAGAAAGAAAGAAAATGACTTTTTATTTCACACAGAACACACAAAAATACTTTTTTTTACTTTGTGCACTCTTAGTCGGACAAAAATGTGTGGGTAATCCGACACATGACAACTCAGATTCATTCAGCACCAAGGTGCGATACGATTCCCTCGAGACTTACTCCGCGTGTGGCGGGAGGCCGGACAAGTGCAAGTAGTCGGGTCAAACGCGACCGTAATTGGGATCAGCGTTTCACGTCCTCGTATTGATTGTTCAATGCCGGACCCGAATCACCAGAACATAAAAATTCGCTAACTAAAACGTTCTTTTCGATTTCAATTTCAATCAATTTTAGATTCATGTTTGACAATGGCACTTTTAATCACTATGACAGTTTATTGTCGTCGCTCATTACAAAATTTTATGTGACAAGCATAAATATGTTTGCTCTGTGTCTGGGTGTTCTGTATGTAATACAAGTAAGTATTTACAACAGCAAAAAAGTATATAACAATTCTATCAGTTATCTGGTTCCTATAGTAAAAGCTTTGCTTAGTTTGGGTTTATTTTATTTTATTCTGCTGCCCGATTGGGTGTTCCCCGATGAACAGTCAGGTACCTTCAATTCGCGAGTGAATCGGTTTCTTCTAAGTAAGCGTGCTTCATCGTAGACCGCATCTTCGCTCAACATCAGGCCGGATGGCGGTCAACCGCAAGCCTATCAATAATATATAAAAAAAATATGCGGACAAATTTGACTGCTTTTTTCATATCTATGAAGCACATAGAAATGAAAAAAGCATGAAACCTGTCCTATCTCTATTTCACTAATCGTATATCAGCATTATTCGAGCGCAAATTGCAGACAAATAAAATAAAAAGGTCGCGTGACGTGTAATATCAGACACGCCGTAAAGACAGCCGTATCAGTCAGGTTGATGTTCTCATAAACCAGTTTTATGCGAAGAACCCGTAAAAGCAGTAACATGCAAAACATGTCGGCCTGTCGGACCATTCATTGGCCCCGTAAAATGTTTTATTCCCTTTTTATAATGATACAGCGCCCTCGGGCGCCACTTTACACCTGGGGCGACGTGTCCTGGGGAGAAGTTACCATTGTGGGAAAGTTTTTCTCGGGTAAACTTCAAGAGTTACAAGATTTGTTGCTCGCTTTTCAGCTTTTAACCGACGTCGCAGAAGGGGTTTTTGTTTGAAACAGTAGAAAACAAGCAACAAGCCAACTTGTAAGTAACCGCAAACTTCTCATTCGGAATGAGAGCGATAAGTCCTGCACTGACGTCCCACGTAGGGTGTGTTGACTGTCCTGTAAGTTCATTTGGTAGTATACCTGCTTTAAGAGCTGTAGGGCGGTTCAATTCCCACCAGAATAAACGACGATAAATGTTTGTCCTGTGCCTGGGCGGTCTGCATGTATTTACAAAAAAAAAGTATTCTGTCAGTTATCTTATTTAGGTATATTGTAACTATTTCCCACTCTCTCTTTCTCTCTCTCTCTCTCTCTCTCTCTCTCTCTCTCTCTCTCTCTCTCTCTCTCTTAAGCCAAGATTTCGATGCTTCTCTGCTAAAGCATCGAAATCTTGGCCTTTGTTTTGTTGTCTAGGTTCTATGAACCGCCAATCTTTATTAGGACTTATTATGTCTTACATCAATCAGAGAGGGTATTTCATTCATTTAATTAATTCTTTCCTAAAAAATAATACTTACCGTAAATATTACAGATTTTATTTCGTTAGCCAATTACCTAGCAGTTCATCATTTTTCTCTCGTCGCTTCGTCAATTACGTTTAAGATATTCGCCCCGCCAGTTCGCAAGACCCAGGGGTCATTCTAGAAATAGATTTGACATTGACATTGTTATTGACTATGACAGCTTTGCGTCATCGCTCAACAAAGTTATTTTGACACTCGCTATGTAATATGAAATATGTAGGTAGGTACAGGTACTCGGTGATTTACACGGTGATTACATTTTAAGAGTTACACTGTCTGACTATCCATCCTACACTTAATGCCCTTAATAGGTACATTAAAACGTGAAAAGTTGGTACTTATTTAATTTTTTTGCAAAACGTGAATAGTAGGTACTTGAAAAAACGTTGTTCAGATTTCAGATTCAGAATTTTTTATTGAATACAATACAATACAATAAAATATTATGCTATATATATTTATACCATCAGTCTACCCTTATCGAGCATTCAATTGTAATTAAACAAATACTTTTAAAAAAGTTAATGAGAGGGAACAAGAAACAATTCTAGATATTTTTTACTATATCATAGGATAATACTTGAAAACATGGTTAGATTACTCGTATAATGCAAATTTAAGTAAAATAAAAATAGTCCAAGTACAAGTTGGGTCTGTGCAAAGGATTTCACAACGTCAAAAAATTGCCTTTTCTTACACAGACTAAAAAAAATACATATCAATCTATCTTATATAAAAATTCATATTTTTTATCTTTATCTCAATTTATACCACCACCACCACCACTTGCCGCCACTTGTGGCACTAGTTAATAAGGTTTTTTGTTCTCTGTACTCTTTACTATATATGATGCGCACAATAAAGAGTTATATCTATCTATCTATCTATATCAATGTTATTAAACAAGCTTCATGGAGTTTTGGCGGGAACTCGGGAAGAGTCGTGTCGCTCCGTTGTATTTTTTTTTCAAAACTACTGCTTTGTCGTGTGTTTATGCATAAAAATGGTGGTGTTTCATTCATAAAGTGCCGAATCATAAGCGCGAGTGTGGGAAAATGATATAATGTGGAGAAACATGACTTTTCGTGTTGCTTCCAAAACTCCATTGAAGCTTTATAGTTAAGTCACCACTACTTTACTAAAGCATAACTGGACTTGACTGACACGGACTGTACTTGACCAAGACTGGACTTTGACTATAACTTTAGCTACGAGGACACTTATTTAACTTTTGAAACTTGAAAATATATAAATACTTGACACTGGCAAATGCTAAAACGCGACGCCAAAACCATACAAAAAAAAACAAGCTTTATACCAATATTTTTACGACTTACACTTATTTTTGCGGTGGTAAGTACGAAATCTTTAGTGTGCAACTCGCATATGGCCACTTTATTTCAAATAGTTATACAGGGGCACAAATATTTGAAAAAGCAAATTCATCTTTATTTTAACGAAAATGTACAAATGTATAAACAAATCTCATGGACAATAGCTTCTTTTAACAACTCCAAAATAAAGTTACAATTCCGAGTTGAAACCATGTTTATTTATGCTAAATTCTGTGAGTCACAGCACATTAGGCATGCGTGGGAGAAGACTGCTTCGTACGGGTAGGTAGAGCTCGTAGTATTATATCTATTGTAAATGTTAAGGTGTGTGTCTGTTTTTTCTTGTTTGAATTTTATTTTATTCCCGCCTATAGGGTGTGCAATGGAGCTGGTAGGTTTTTTTACAAATGCTTTTACAATTAGGTATTTTTATCTGTAAAAAAGAGTTTTGTAATCTTTTGCTAATTTCCCACTCACTGCACTGACATTACTAACTTAATACACTAACTCAAAAGGTTTTGTCCTTTTTAGTCTTCTTACTATATCCGTGTTGTCGAGGAGCTGGATAGCCTCGACATTTACATGTTGGTGAAGTCTATTTTCATGAGCTTCAGCGTGTTTTTTAACGATGGTTGCGACCATGTCCACTTTGAGGTAAAAGGCTTTGCGAAAATTAAAAGTTAAAATAAAAACGTTTTTTGGCGGGAACGCGGAAATATCGTATCACCGCATTATAATATTCTCCAAAATGATGTTGTTGTTTTATTTAAAAAATGCCAAATTATAAGCGGGAATGAGAAAAACTGGTATCAAGGTGGTCAAACATTACTTTGCGTGTTACTTTCAAAAATCTAACGAAGCTTGTAGTAAAGTCACCACTTCTTTACTAGTGCATGACTAGACTTAACCTTGACTTTCTTTGTGTGACTGTGACTTTGATTTAAACTCATTTTCCAGTTTTCCAGTGTATTAAACAGGGAAGGAGACAATATATTTACGATTGTGAACATCTTTTACTATGGGTGTACTTTGTAATCTTTAAAGTAAAATCAACTGTTCAAATGTATATTCAGTAGAGTACATACTTTTTCATTCGAAAAAAGCTGTATTTTTTCACAAATTAAGAGTGATGCTCAAAGTAAAAATTGTTCTTAGTATAGAACCCCTCTTTTGGCTAAATAAATTCTTGGCTTATAATTGGACATATATGCGGGTAAAACCGCGGTTAGTCGTAGTGAATTTGCAGTATATTTACAAATGTGTATTGTGTAGTATTGATGTATGGCTGTGTGGGACATCCTTAGAAGTATTTAAGGCCTCATTTGCATGTAAGGTGGGTGACGTAACGGACGTGGATCATCTCTGTTATTGTTACACGCTATGGCGGACTGCGTAGGTTGTCTTTTGATGATTTTTTAACTAGAAAATGCTTTATTTTTCGAATACTCTGACTTTAACTTGGTGGTAGATTTCCTTAGCAAGAGGTCGTCTAGGTAGTTGCCACCGCAATACACATGTTTTTTTATTTTTATTGTTGACTGGCTAGGATGTTAAGTGAAGGTGTGGTCGAAAATAGTAAAGCACACCTAGCCTGGAATGGAACTGGCTCACAAGTGAGGCTGCCGGAACACACCGTTAGATACTTGACGGCAGATTTTCAACTTGAGGGTGGTAGCTAGCCAGCAGAGTACTAGAAAGTACCCTACCACCATGCTATAGTTTCCTCACGATGTTTTCCTTCACCGCAGCTCAAGCTCATTGTTGGGGGTTGAACCCACGCCCTTCGGCATGCCTACCGCGCTAACCACTGAGCTATCATCGCTACAAAAAATTACTGCGTTCCGGTTTGAAGGGTACTACAGCTAACGAATTTACTGGGCTGTTGAGACTTAACCATCGAATGCCTCAAAACAATAAGCGCCAAAGCAGGACTTTGTTTTGTTACTCAACGTTGTATATATTTCTGCAATGGTCATTGACATGCAGGAGATCGTCATCTCATTACTTTTAATATAAAAAAAGTCGAAAAAATGTCTGTTTTAGTCTAAACTGACTCAAATTCAGAGCCACATAAAACTAAGTTAAGTATAGATTGATTCAAAAATAATTGTTACAGAAACCAAGGTGTGACAGTGTTCGGAATCCTTTGTAAACTAAAAATCTACGGAGAGAAGGAAAAGTCAGTTTAATTGACCTAGCTAGCGGTTCCTTTATAAAGCGAACTTTATCCAACTTTCGCTTTTCGATTTAGCTCTTTGAATTGAAGGAGTCGTTTGATAAAATGATCTAGTAAATACTTATCGGATAGAATCGGATATGTGGAAATCTAGTGCCACTTTCAGGTAGACAGAAAAGTTATACGTCCTATTACATACCTTACCTAATCATAGATTGTAACCAGCTTCGATTTCAGAACTTATTGTTTTTTGATCTGGGAACTAAATTACGTACGCATTTGGTATCTACTTTAAAACTACGATCGTCGATTACCATTTTAAAATCATGATTTTGTTTATTTTTTTTTTACTTTGATTTGAAAGACACAAATGTACAAAAATAAAAACGTTTTATTGATAACACCAATGTTACAAGTCATACCTAAGTATTGGTGTTTCTCGTTGCATGTTCACTTCGTTAAACATGCTTTTGGAAGCTTTTTTTATGGTTGACAAGCTAGGAGTTTGACCACAGCTCACCCGATGTTAAGTGACGGTGTGGTCGAAAATGGTAAAGCACGCCTAGCCTGTGATGGAACTGGCTCTCAAGTGAAGCTGCCGGAATACATCGTTAATTGATTGGCGGCATTTTATCAACTCAAGGGTGGTAATTAGCCAGCCGAGTACTAGAAAATACCCTACCACCATGCTACGGTTTCCACACAATATTTTTCCTTCACCGGCAGCTCAAGCTTATAACTGGGGTTTGAATCCACGTTCTTCGGCATGTGAACCGACTGAGCTATCATCGCTGAAGCTACTGCTTTGTTTAAACTTTGAAAGGTAGGTACGTAATGCAAAAATGGATGAGGTAGTATAAATAACCGAATTGTTATTCTTACAATAATAGAAATAAAATATGTGATGTTACAGAACCCTTGATCTTGGCTCGGGCGTCCCCGCGGTCTCCAGGCTAGTCCCCCATCAATGAGAGAGCTTCCCGATGTGTATCACTTGGCTATACAGCATGACGCCTCGTTCTACTGCCGACTTTCTAACCTACTTTACTCCCCCATCAATGAGAAACGTTAAAAAGAGGATAGTTTCACAGTGGCTGCACTCCCTCTCACTAAAAGTGCACCTCTGCAATATTAGAGGGCTGCACTCCAATCTCATTCCAGTCCAATACCACCTGGAGACTGAAAAACCTCACCTATTGTTTCTCTCGGAGACGCAGATTGGTTGTCCATCCGACTTGTCGTACCTCTCCTACCCAGGGTATATACCCTGGAGCACAATTTCAGACCGCGTGCGGGCGTATGTGTTTACGCCCGGGATGACAATTGCTTTCTGCGTCTCCGTAAATTTGAAGACCGTTCCGTCTCTGTGCTCTGGGCACTCGTGGATATAGGCACTGAGAAAATCTCTGCCGGAGTCTGTGTTCCCTGTTAGGTACAATATAGGCGTCTTCAAATCTAGAGTGAATAGGTTTCTTCTAGGTAAGCGTGCTCCATCTTAGACCACACTACTGCTTAACATCACGCAGAGTGTGGTCGAACGCGAACCTATTTTGAATAAAAAAAATACATCTCTGATTCGAACTGTACCAGTTTTAATGCATTCAGAATGAACGCAGTACCTTGATCTTTTGTTCAGACTCCAAGCACTAAGGCATGTGCAGTTGTGCACTCTAGATAATACCTAGATATCAATAATCAGCTCTACAATGGCTCCCATTGTTATGCTGCTAACGTTTACATCTAACTAGCAGCGCCCCGCAGTATTACCCGCTACATGTTTTCGAGATAATATTAACCAGGGTCTCGGCTACCTCCATACCAAATTACATCCAAATCCGTTCTATAGTTTTTGTGTAAAAGAGTAACAAACATATATCCACACTCACAAACTTTCGCCTTTCTAATATTAGTGTGATTGATACAAAACTCATGCAAATTGGAAACAATATAGCATAACAAAAAAATAAGTTAAAACGAAAACATAACAGACCTTCAAATATATGTAATCCCGATCCAAGAAATATAAATTTCAATCGCCCAATAAAATTACATTACAATAGAATCGCACAAACGTAGAGTTGAGTGACCTAGCGGATTAAGGACGGCCGCAAACACGGCACACAATGCGGCCCGAATACGGCCCCAGCAGCGGCTCGAGATCCGGGAAACCGGCCAGCGGATGGGCCGGATTATCCGCCCTATTGACAGGTGGAATTTCATTACCCACGCACTTATTTGCCTTCGAGAATTGCCGGCTTCCAGATATTGAACAAACTCGAGGTTTCTCGAATAATTGTGAAAATAACGGTTTATTTAAGACATTTTTTGCGCTGAATATGAAATTGGATCATGTGAAATATTTTATTGTATATCAGAAATAACAAAGCGCGCATCAATATAATAGATTGTATTTTTTATTTAACAAGTATCTTTATTGGCTGGAACAGAAATTATGGCAAGTCACTTATACAGTAGAATATTATTTCCTCTATGCAAACATTAATAATAATTTAATTTAATAATATTTCACATGGATTGGTTAGCAGGCTCAGGGAAGAACTTCCCGCTTTTCTTTGCGCGCTAGTTAATTTCATTTCATCCTCCAAAACGTTTTATTGAACTTATTATATATAAAAACTCTTTATTGTGCATACCATAAAATAGAAAAAAATGAAGAAAACAAAAGAAACTATTCTTACATTTTAATAATTTTTTTGTTATACATACTTCTAATAACGCAGTTAAAATCGGAAGGCACAACTAGCACTTTTATACATTTTTTTTTCCTTGCAAAGAGCAGTAATAGTATAGTAGTAACTGAATGCATTTTGGTATGCAGTTATTACTAATATCACTCACAATAAATATGTACTGAAAAGTCATGTTTTTTTTTGGTGGACGATTAAATATTTTTCACGATTGTTTTTACCTCATGTAGAAACAACTGTTATTCAAAACACGTAACAATAAAGGAATTTTATTCGCAAGAGATACAAAAGCAATTATCCGCTTCATTTTGCTTAATCCTGCTTTCGAAAATGAGCTGAGACTCAATTATTTCTTTAATTAAGATTAACACAAGAGTAAACTGGGTGTCGCGCTTTGACGGAGCTATTAATTTAATTCGCGAGGCGCTCATGTAAGCCGGGAGTCCCGGATCTCGGGCTCGGATGAGTACCACTCGCGAGATGTCTGCACCTGTCACGTAGGTAAAGGCGTGGGCATACAGATCGCGATCACGCTGCACCACACAGCGGATGACGAATCAGCGTTGCCGGAACGGTGACGTCACAGACGGTGGTTTAATACCAATCACTTAACCTCTGCACACACATACGAGTAAAAGTCTGGGTCGTCCAATCAGCGTTGATGTTTCTCTGACGTCATGGAAATATATAATTTCTACTCTCAAGTGAAATAAATAATTTCTACTCACATGTATTACACTTTTTAGTTCTTTGACTTTTCATTTACGTAAAAAATATTCTTTTGCTAAGTAGTAAGTACTACTTATGTAAAATATAACTTTTTCCTAACTACCCCTGACTTTAAAGAACATCTTATCCGACAAAGTGACTTTTCTTAATTGTGTTTTGCGGTACACTTTGTGCATTAACTAGTGTCAAATATTTCGTGATAAATAAAGTTAAATAAGACTTAGTCATAGTCACACAAAGTAAGTCAAGGGCGAGTCCGGTCATGCCTTAGTAAAGTAATGGTGATATTACTACAGGATTCGATGGAGTGTTGGAAGTAACACTAAAATTCATGTTTTACCCCATTATATCATTTCAAAGATGGTTGTTATGGTCACATAATAAAAAAAACACTGACAAGTGTGAGTCTGCTTCGCCCACCCAGGGTTTCATACAAACTAGTAGGTATGATAAATTCTTGTTCCCATTCCTTGCATGAAGACCCTATTTTTTGTGATTAAATTAATAATGTACTGTTTTCGGATTATTTCTTTTATATATGCTTTAAGGCAATGCCTCTTGCCAAATTTCATAGTTCTATGTCAACAGGAAATACCATATAGGTTTTGATACCTTTGTGAGTGACATAATATGCGGTTTCTTGCTTCATAAACAGCTGTAACTTTTTCTTACGATAACTGAGAAATTTGATTTTTTTCACACTCAATATTTTCAGTTGTAGTAACTAGAGTACATATCTGCGTATATGGTTTTAATTTCAACTCGATACCTCTACGCGTTCCCGAGACAGACGGACAATAAAGTGATCCTATAAGAGTTCCGTTTTTTCCCTTTTGAGGTACGGAACCCTAATTAAGTTTCTGCAAGATGTATACTAAGAAAGGCAAGGCTTACGCTGTAATCGTAACATTCGGCACGAGCTGTACTGAGGAGTGTAGAGTTTATGGTCCCGGCACATGTTAACCTGTAGCAGGCTTAATCCAAGGTCGTAGAGCAAACTGCCACAAGGTGAAGGTGAAGCCAAATTACAAGCAGTTAACCCTGCTGTGAATCCCGAAATTTTGTACACGTTGTGCTTACATAGATCTTAAAAGCCCTGTGAACATTAGCTCCCCGGTACATCTGCTAGTAGATCAAATTTTTGTGATTTTGACAGATGCCACAATATCTACGATAGACATCAAAACACCAATCGATCAATTATCATCAAAAATCTATTGTTTTCTACTAGAGTTGAATTTATATTAAATTGAAAGGGAATGTTCTAAGTTTGTAAGAGTGGCGGTTAGGAGTCAAGTTTAACAAGTTTATTATGACTGAAAGAAAAGTAATAAATTACAAACAAACACATGTATTGGTTTGTCATACAAAAACTATTCGGAGTTTAATTATCTACATATTTATGTCCGACATTCGCAATTACATCAATTACCATCGAGTTGAGTAAGCGAATACAAACACGGTAGTACACAAACAAAAACACACTTTCGTATGTAAAATACTAGCTGCACACCGCGGTGTTACCCACTACATGTTTTCGGGATAAAAAAGTAGCCTATGTATTAATCCAGCGTCGCAGCTACCTTCATACAAATAAATCTGTTGAGTACTTTTTGCGTGAAAGAGTAACAAACATCCATCCATCCAAACTTTCACATGTATAATAATAGAATAGAATAGTATAAAATATAACTTTATTATACACCAAAACAAATTACAACAACGTACAAATATTAAACATAAAAATAAAGAAAAATTAACAGCATTAGTTAGATTATTTATTAGTGGGTTTAGTTTGATTACTAAGGGTGCCACAAAATGTTTACAAATAACAATAACTAAGCTGTGTACGATAAATATTTGTGTCACAATTTTATTGTGATCAACGCAGTGAAGATTTTTCACAAAACAAAAATCTATAAATGAAGAAAAACATTTCCTAACCCAATTTTTGTGGCAGTTTCTTCTCGGAAACCTAATAACAACAAGAAATTAGACAAAAGAGAGAACGCTCTACCACGTTCGTAAAACGAAGGGATTAGTGCGAGGGTGCGGCGCGGACCCACCTCGTTTGTGCTCTTAATACACAGAAACCACAGATCTACGAAAAATGACTCGGCAAAATCATGTTAAACAAATTCTATGAAATATAATGTTAACACTTAACGTTTTATAGCACTAAAGTTACAGGTCATTTTTCCATTCATACTTTATTTATTTATTGTTTATAGACTAAAACGGCACAATATGCCAATTACAATAGTCCTTAAAATAATATTTAAAAAAAAGGTAGTAATTAAAAAAAAATACATAAGTCAAAATGAAATGTGTGAATGTCAAAACATTATCAAAATAAATTAATTGAATAAATATAGATCGGAATCACATTATTACTATACAAACTCAAGTCATTAAAAAAATATAAAAATCATAGTATGGCAATACAATGAAAATGTCAATGAAATAATATGTCAAATATGTAATATGTCAATAAAAACAAAAAATATTTAATTAGGTACTTGCAAGTAATTCAACAATATCTTATTTTGAAATTTTAATAATCGTTAATGTCATAGAACAATGTCTCTTGAAGCCAAGATTATAGTTTGCTTCTGAAGCACGCAATGGAAGGTGCATCCCGAACGGAAGTGGGTTGTAGACCGCGGACCCCAGAATGTATACCGACCTGGGGCCCCTAATTAATCTAATTACTTATTTTACCGTTTTTATAGTAGAATAAAAACAAACATACGACAAAAATACACGTTTCTTATTCGTGTATTTTTGTCCTTCTTGACGGACCTGTTAGCACATTTGGTAGACTAACCACTTCAAGAGCTGTAGGGCGTGGATTCGATTCCCACCAAGACAAACATTTATTGGACAATAAATGTTTGTTCTGTATCTGGGTGTTCTATGTGTTATAAGTAAATATTTACAAAACAAAAATTGTATGATGATGTATTTTATCAATCGAAATTTGAATAATCAACAGAAAAATGTAGTGACACGTATCGACACAAGATAAGCGTCTCCTGGTCTCTACATCTGTGGATGAGCTAAGGGTACATTTATTGGATTCTGCGGTGAATCTCGGCTGGAAATGAAACTGTCCGATGGAATTAATGGCGTAAATGTGACGTTAATATGATATTCTCATCGTTATCTCTCGTTTGTAAACTAATGTGTTAACTAATTGAACGCAATTCATCTCCATAGTTTTCGCGAAGACGCGGAAAGAGTCGTGTCGCCCCGTTGTATTTTTTTCCAAAACTAGTGTTTGTCGAGTGTTTATGCATAACAATAGTGGTGTTATATTCATAAAGTGTCGAAGCACAAGCGCAAGTGTGGGAAAATGATATAATGTGGTGAAACATGACTTTTCGTGTTGCTTCCAAAACTCCATCGAAGCCACTACATTACTAAAGCATGACTGGACTTTGACTATAGCTATAGTTACGAGGCAACTTATTTAACTTATGAAACTTGAAAATATAAAACGCTTGACACTGGCAAATGCTCAAAATGCGACGCCAAAACCAAAGGAAAAAAATCATCTCCAGAACTGACACGGACATAAAGTTTGTGCACAAAACAAATTTGAGGATTTTTTTAATGTGGAACTCTTTGCTGGAATCTGTGTTTTCCGAAAAGTACAAAATCTGTGTAAATCTGTGTTTTCTTCCGTTCCTCGTAGACGTTCTCGTATTCGTACGCAGCGATTCCGCTCTACTTTCTTAATGCGTACAGCACATGAATGGAACTCCTTGCTGGCTTCTCTGTTTCCTATAAACTACAATTTGGACGTTTTTAAGGCTAGAGTGAGTAGATTTCTTCTAGACCAGCATGGTTAGCCACACCATTGCATCAGGCGAAACGTAAGATCAAGAGTAAACAGGTTTTCTCTAGATAAGCCAGTTCCATCCTGGACTATATCGGATGCTAATTTGCTTAGTTTGGGGTCTGATGGCGCTGTGTGTAATGTCCTACGATATTGACAGCCCCGTTGGCTTATTGGTAGTATATCTGCCTTGAGAGCTGTAGGGCGTGGGTTCGATTCCCACTCAGGGCAAAACATGTGAATAAACACAATCATGTTTGTTCTGTGTCTGGGTGTTCTGTATGTATTATAAGTATGTATTTACAAAAAAAAAAGTATTTATGTATTCTATCAGTTATCTGACTTCCATCACACAAGCTTTGCTTAGTTTGGGGTCAGATGGCGCTGTGTGTATAGTGCTACGATATTTATTTATTTATTATTAATATTTAATTATTTTTAGACGACTAACTTTAATCAGGTAGGTGGTATGTTTATCTCCAATATAGCTGAGTAGCCAACCTCAATATTTTAAAAAGCTACCTGAAACAAAACAGAAATAAAAAGTTAATAAATACGATTTTTTTATCTGAATAATATTGCGAATTAGGACTAAAGGTTCGAATCTGTTAAAATTGTAAGATCCCTAAAAATTCGTTCCATTAGATAGCCACCAACATTACTGAATATAGAATATCCATCTACCCACATCGCACTAATCCGGATGCCAAAACTTGAAGGAACGCGACCAGGGCTGTCAACTCTGTAGGTACTACCACTACTATACGACTTTGCCTGTAGAAACTTAGGATTCGGCTAGTATACGACTGTCGCGCCATATACCATAAATCCGATTATCATAATCGAGCCATGGGTCACTATAATAATTCATTGGGCAACAAAGTACAATACGAAGATGAAATGAGGAGTCGACCGTTATCTTTGCAGGTTACGCTTCGCTTATGATTTACATTTGTAGGCTTTAAGCCCTTTCCAGAGGGCCTGATCAACTCAGAGTTACCCTCGCGATCGACTACGGCTCCAGTCAAAGCGCAGCGACTGCGCCCGGGTGCTCCGTGCGTGGGGGGGGATACCTGGCCGGTACAGTTCATCCCCCCTCCTAATGCAACCGCTGGACATGGGGCTTTGCCCCACGAGGACCTCCACCACCCCTTTAGTCCTGCCCATTCTCCAATCTACATAGCCGATCGTCTGCTACCCAGTTCGGTGTACACCCGGGTACACCCTGGGGGTGAGCCTGCGCAACGCAAGAGCTCTTCCTGTCCAATTTACGTAACTCTAATTATCTGGTACGCATTGATTGGACTCTGCTCAACCGTAATCCATACATAGACACGGTCTCCTCATTATTTCTCTCCATGATTGGATAATGTATTTAAGCACTTACCAGATCGAAACTGGTCGTTACTGGAGGTCGCCTGTACCTCCGCCGTGCTTACCAGTCTGCTCCGTCCGCCCTAGTGCCAACGCGCCATCTTTTTTTCTATGTCGAACCAAATTGTTGACGGTGACTCGCGCATAGCGCGACAACGACTTCATTGCCAGTTTTTTTTATGTGATAAATAATGAGACGAATGAGACGCTCTCCTGATGGTAAGAGATAACGCCTGTCCATGACCATTGCAGCGATACACAGAACTTTGAGTAATAAAACAAAGTCCAGGTCATCGCTGCTTTGGTGCTCATTACTTTGAAACTTTCGATGGTTAGTCTCAACAGCCCAGTAATTTCGCTAGCTGCAGTACCCTTCAAACCGGAACACAGTAATGTTTTCACACTACTGCTTAGCGGCAGAATATCTGGTACTGCGGTGGTACCTACCTAGACGACCTCCTGCTAAGGAGATCTACCACCACCACTAGTCCTTTACTAGTGTGAAACTGTCCTAATTTAAGAGTTCCTGTGAAAACATTGTGATAGAGTGCCTTGTTAGCTCATTTGGTTGTATATCTGCTTCAAGAGCTGTAGTATGATTTCCACTAACTACAAATATTTGTGTGACAAAATCTTTGTTCTGGTAGGTATTCTCAAGTTCCTGTAAATGTGAACACTTGTCAAAGGTAAAGGTAGAATTAATTCAATTTTACATAGGCATCTAATTTCATTTATAATTACACAAGCTGATAAAAAATAGGTCACATAAAAAGGTATTTAATTAACCACGCCATCACGGCAAATTCCATATTAAAATAATAATTAATTAAATTCAGAAGTTTTTCCCATTATTATTGACTAGCTGCGCCCCACGGTGTTACCCGCTACATTTTTTCAGGACAAAAATCACCCTATGTGTTATTCCAGGGTGTCAGCTACCAAAATTGGTCCATCCGCTTGATTATAAAGAAGTAACATACTTACAAATTTTCGCCTTTACTATATTAACTAGCTGCACCCGCGGTGTTACCCGCTACAGGTTTTTGGGATAAAAAGTAGCCTATGTGTTTATCCAGGGTCTCTACCTCTATACCAAATTTCATCCAAATCCATTCAGAAGTGTTTTGTGTGAAAGTGTTACAAACATCCGAACTTTCACATTTATAACATTAGTGGAATGTGAGTATGATAGGAAATTGCGGTGCCGAGTGCCAACCCTAACATTATCCGATAGAACTCTGTCGGAAAAGTACCAAAGCCGGTTAATCCCGATTAAGGTAGCTACGGGCACGGGCTATTCCGTGAATTGTTTTCTTTATTCTACATTCGATGTGTTACTTCACTAAAGCATCAGCGGTAGACGTAAGATTACAGCCATCCAAACGGATAGCCTTAGGCCGACCGGGCCATACGGTATGTTGTCATATAGCTTTTTATAAACAATTAATAAATACCCATCAGTGCTCCAAAAGCTATCGAAATTCAATTTGTCAACGTTAAACATAAATTATTTACATTAATTAGTCGCTTTAATATAAAAAACAAATTTAAAAACAGTCTGTGTTTATTTAATAAATATTCCTAGTGCTTTTATTACATACATAATTGATTTTTACGGTTCTATCTGATCATCAAAGTTTGCTGTTCTACAACCAACCGCACCTTGAGATTAGTAGCAAAAATATCTCTAGAATACTGCACTTTCTTAGTTACTGGAAACTATCTCCCATCTAAATTCGTTCAATATCATAACTTTTTCGTTAAAATTGTAACTTCACCGATATGTTATAAACATAAACACACATTAAACATAATTATACAAACAGCAAATTCATGTTATCGTAAGCATATGTAGAATTTTGTAGATAAGTAATAAATTTAAGGTGGTTCCATTTCCATACAAACAATTTTATTCCATTTATGGACAATTGGAGCATAATTTTACAGTGAAATCACAGCTACTGGCATTTATTTTGCTCTTTATTTGCGGCAAATCACAATTGCTTGAATAAAACAGTAGATTAGTAGATTAGCATAATCTACTGTTTTATTCAAAAATCATAAATCATTCATAAATTTGATTTTATGCTAGTAATCTACTATTTTATTCAAGCTTACCGCAAATAAAGACCAAAGTAAATGCCAGTTGATGTGATTTCACTGTAAAATTATGCTCCATTTATTCATAAATGGCAAAAAAAAATATTTGTATGGAAATCGGACCACCTTAATGGCATAAAGTCATAAATTGAAAGGTTCATAGTATGGAAAATATGGATCATAAACGAAGACGAAACCATTCCCGTAAACTAAGAATTCCATAGTTTTCCTAAACTTCCAAAAAAATAGTACTTTTGTAATATTTATTTAAAGTAAAGACTTCTTTAGACGCGTTAAGCGATTTTTTAGGTAGGGGCAAAACTTGTGGGTTTCGCGTCATCGACATGTTAATGTGACGATTGTTTTGTAGCGATGATAGCTCAGTGGTTAGCGCGGTAGGTTCGCATGCCCAAGGGCGTGGGTTCAACCCCCAACAATGAGCTTGAGCTGCCGGTGAAGGAAAACATCGTGAGGAAACCATAGCATGGTGGTAGGGTACTTTCTAGTACTCGGCTGGCTAGCTACCACCCTCAAGTTGAAAATCTGCCGCCAAGCATCTAACGGTGTGTTCCGGCAGCCTCACTTGAGAGCCAGTTCCATTCCAGGCTAGGTGTGCTTTACCATCTTCGACCACACCTTCACTTAACATCAGGTGAGCTGTGGTCAAACAACTAGCCTGTCAACCATTAAAAAAAAAAAAAAGCGTCACCGACATGCTGCTGTCAAACTTTTTACTTCTATCGGCAGCTCAGGTCGGCAGTGAATGCCCTTTTTAATTTTTAATCTATGTTCCTTATAACTAGAACCATAAAATAGTTAGTGAGAGAACGTTATTAGGTTTTAATTTATTACATTTAAAGTTTACGAAATTCCCTATACCTACATTTTCTTACTTAATTTAGCTTAACAAACGTGAAAATTACCAATTTTTTATTTTCTATTACTTTGTTCAAGAGTTGACTACTATTTCGAGAAACATTTAAATCAATATTAATTATACAGATTAAATGTCAAAGCTCCGACTTCAGATATTTCAGACTGATAAAGTAAAACTTCAAGATCTTTCTCAAACTTAATTACTTAGTTAAATAATTACTTACTTTATCAACGTCTCAAATTAGAAGCGCAGACGGTTCGAAGCTAACATCTTTTTGATGGGTGACATTATAGAAATTGCTCTATTACAGGAATCATCGTTTCAAGGTCTAGACAGAGTCGTCTGTTCCCCGCGACTGCTCGCGTAGAAACGGACAAAGATTAGACAATTACTGAGAAGTCGTGTCGAGTACCTCAAGGACTCCATTACTCCGAGCTCCCCTTCTATAATCGCCGCTTTTGTGAAAATGCCACTGGCCTGGAAAATGGCTTTGGCCTACCCGAGCATTTTATGAAAAAAATCTCTCACCTTCCCCTTTCAACGCATCCAAGTTCCATCAAACCTGAGAAATTAGATTACTTTGTCGGGAGCAGTATCCGAAACATTCCGTTCCGTAAGCAATAAAATCTATTTCCACGCGCTTCCATACGCAGCACAAAGCGCTTGAAAGCGTTCTCACTATACAATTTCTCTACACGTCACAACTGCGCGCATTTCAAAAAAGGAACGTGACCTGATTACTGACGGAAACTGTCAGTAGACTACTTCACGTCACAGGTGATCTCACCTATAGTCTATTTTCAACCCTAGCGTAATAAAGTTTAAGTTCAAATTCAGCAAAATTTTCCCGCCCATAACAATCTCTAGTCTATGGTACGGAGAGTATTGTTCAGGCGTTCCTTCACACTTCTGCCACAGACTAAATAGCTGTTTCTAGCAACTTCTGTGAAATGAAAGGAGTCAGGTCGACATCATTATTTCCACTCGAATTGAATTGTTTCTTCAATCGTAGGCTTCGTTAAGCGTGCCCTTTGGAGTCAGATGGGCCTTCCCGAGTGTCCTTTGGCTTGACTTTGAACAGCTAATGAAATAAGTCGTTGTTTAAGTTGACGATCCTTTCAGCAAACGCTTTTAGAGAAGGTCAAAAAATAAAAATAAAAAAGTTCTAAACACTGACTAATATAATAATTTATATAGTTTATAGTGGCTATTTGATATTCCTGACGAATAACGGGACCAGTCCTATATAAAATCGTTAAGAAGTAATGATTTTACTAAAAGCTTCGACGGAGTGGAGTTTTAGAAAAACACGAATAAAATTATGTTTTAACTTTACATTACATTGACATCCTTCTTAGACTTCAGGTTCACTTTTACGTTCACGAGATTAAACTCTCTGTGAAAAATCAAATAACTAGATTATTAAATTTTTTAAACATAAATCAAACCACACCCGAAAAGGACAAGTCTTTTCAATAAAAGAACACGTAAAGAATATGACGTTTTAATAATTGTCGTTAATGCAATACTACTTTTTTATAATCTGTGGTATGCATCGCGTTGATATAATGATTTTTCCGCATTTGCGCTAAATTCTACGGTTTTTTTTTTGCTATAAAATAAGTAGGTACATCAGATCTCGCCAAATTGAGCTATATTTAATTTTAACAAATAACTTCGCTGTTTATAGAATCATTATTAATATATTGATTAAATGAAATACAATTTAATTCAAACACCGTAAAGTAAAATCTTGCTTGGGTTGTCGCCACTTTCTCATAAATAACCTACTGATTTTGGGGAAACATGATGACGCGCTAAGTGAAAACGTCTGAAAGAAAAACCTTATTTGGCGGAAGAAACTTAAGTAACCTCTTCGCAACGATAATGGTATTTCAAAGTACCTACCAAAGCTTAGTATGTAAACAAAATCAATTAAATACGACTTGCGTAATACAGAACGTCTGTTTTATTCACTACACACTCGTTTGAAGGTCGTTTAAAGTATTTATAAAATTACCAAGTGATATTTTTTTTTATATTTGACAAGCTAAGTGTTTACGAGATGTTAAGTGACAATGTGGTCAATCACATCTAGCCAGGAATAGAACTGGCTCTCCAGTGAGGATAGCCGGAACACACCGTTAGGTGCTTGGCGGCAGATTTTTAACTTGAAGGTTACCATACTATGGTTTACTCACGATGTTTTCCTTCACCGGCAGCTAAAGCTCATTATTAGGATTTAAGCCCACGAGCTTTGTCGTATAAACCGACCATGCTAACCACAGCTATACTAGCTAGAAAATGATACATTTTGGTGTGCACATGAGAATTGGCACAATGCACAAATGCGCCATGGCCAAAGAAAAAAAAAGTTTCTCTTCTGAGCTTGTTATAGTACGGGAGTTTTGGCGGGAACGCGGGAAGAGTCGTGTCGCTCCGTTGTATTTTTTCCAAAACTAGTGTTTTGTCGAGTGTTTATGCATAAAAATGGTGGTGTTTTATTCATAAAGTGCCGAATTACAAGCACGAGTGCGGGAAAATGATATAATGTGGTGAAACATGACTTTTCGCTTGTTGCTTCCAAAACTCCATCGAAGCTTAAAGTAAAGTCGCCACTACTTTACTAAAGCATGACTGGCACGAACTGACACGAACTGGACTTGACTAAGACGACTTTGACGATAACCATAGTTAAGATACAGCAGAAATAACACTGAAGACGAGGCAGTATGGCTTTATAGCTTTAGCCTACCCGAAAGGGCAAATTAACGAAAAAAAAAATTGTTATAGTAGGTACAGTCCGACCATCTTACCTGTTCATGACAGCGGCGCTAGTGGAGAATTTTGGTATTACCACCTAAGAAATTCACCAAGAAAAAAGCCAATTTAAAACATTGGGCAGTCTTTCAGGCCAATCTTTAATCTGCACTTATATCAATAGATATAGATAGATAGATATAACTCTCTAGATATAACATAATGAAACTAAAAAAAAAATGCAGAGTTATAATAACGCGGCTGTAGTTCCATTTTTTAGCCACTTGAACAGCTAAGTTGGTGGCACTATAATGTAATTTGTATATTATTTAGCTTATCTATGGTTTTCATAGCAGCTTTTACCGTTATTTTTGTATAACGTTATCTACGATAGCACTTCAGTAACGTACCTACTTGTAAATGAACAAGCGCGAGTACTTATCTGGCGCAATATTAAAGTCCCCAGACTCGAGACGACGGTTCAGTTAATTAATGAACTAATAAACTGGATATTAACAATGCTGAAAGACACGTAATGTTGTTTATATCTACATCGGAATTTTGTGAATACGCTTTTGTGACTTATTCAGGCATTAGATTAAAAAATATTCCTAACTAAAAAGGTATACCTATAGTTTCTTACTATGGAAACAGACGTGGTTCTGATATATTTTTGTTTTAATTTAAGTCGGATACTCCGTCTATAGTTGTGACCACATACGGTGGCCTTCTTCAAGGAGTCAAGGGAGGAGACAAATTAATTATTCTCATATTTTTTTCAATACGTTACTTGTTAAATGTAATTACATGGGCATGCTGTTGGAGCCTATTGCGAGAAGATACATCTAACAATAGCGAGTTGTTGACTAGTGGATAGGTACTATCCAGGTATCGAATGTGAACCCGTTTCAATGGATTTTGTATCGAGTTTACCTACAATTTTAAACACTCACACTATATTTCTGTTTCTTTATATGTATGTACAAGTATATGTAGTAATGTGATGGTGTAACATTTTAAACATACTACTTAGACATATACATATATACTTAACTATATTATAAAATATTAATACTTAAATATTCCTTATAGAATATATACGTATATATATATAGACTAGACATCATTATTATATGGACTCGAGTCCCGAAAATAAAACAATATTTTAGGTAAAAAATAAATTGACTAAATATACGCGCTTTTTTTTAAATTAACTCAAATCCATCTATTTAAACTAAAAAAAACATGCTTTATTAAGTACTAGCTGCACCCCGCGGCACTCGCTACATGTTTTCGGGATAAATATATATAAATAATAAATAAATAAATATCATAGGACATTACACACAGCGCCATCTGACCCCAAACTAAGCAGAGCTTGTGCTATGGAAGACCGATAACTGATAGAATACTTAAATACTTTTTTTTTTTATATCTATAAGTGGGATTAGGTAAAGGCTTATGCATTAAGTAATTGACGAAAACATGTCAAAAGGAAACTCGTATTATAAAGAAAACAATACCTACTTTATTAGTAGGGACACGAGTAAGTATACGATCATGTTACTTTTTCTTCTGAACGAAAAACGATTACAATTCTGTTACGAATAAAGACATTACCATAATACGTGCGTGAGACGTAACATTTACAAAATATTTAGGAAACATTAGCCTTTAATATGATTCCCACAAAAGTTCAAATCACCCAGACATCTGTTGCGGGTTACGGCCAATACCAAGGCTGTAGACGCCATAAATCTCAGCCTTAAAATAAAAAAGAAAAAAAAGCGCGGGAAAAACTGTCATGGCGGCGCGTCTACGAAACGATTTGTTATTTTCCTTTCAAGCAAAAGTACGTGTTGAAATTGTGTTTGGGGATGAAGAGAAATGCGTGAATAATATTGAGAACTGAATATATTGGCAATATTTCAGAAAGGTTCACGTGGCTAAACCTTTTTATGGACGGTCAAACTGGGTACAAATTGAAAGTTTCACATTTGACCCGTGCTCTGGGGAAATGTTCGAAACTAACAACAGCAAAGTTTGTAAAATACCTATTAAAGTTTATGTGAAACTAAAACAATGTATTGTGGTTTTGTTTTTGTTATTAAAATTTTTGTTAGCTAATTTATTTCCTTCTACATTGTACTGGAATTTGTTTTTTGGTCAACTGCATAATTACTAACACATGTAAACGAAAATGTATTTAGGTTTTTTTTTTAATGTGAAAAATAGTGAGACGGACGAGACGCTCTCCTGATGGTAAGGGGTAACGCCTGCCCATGACCATTGCAGCGATACACAGAACTTTGAGTAGCAAAACAAAGTCCGGGGCATCGCTGCTTTGGCGCTCATTACTTTGAGACTTTCGATGGTTAGAGCCCAGTAATAGGTAGATACTAATATGTGTTTGAGTGTTTTTACCCTCACCAACTTCGCAACATTTATATAAAGGAAATTAAGGAAGAAACTTATACCATCAGTTAACAAAAACTTAGTCCGAAAAAGATTTTTCTGCGTTGCTACCAAAACAAGTTACTTAATATTACATCAAATATTACGAGTATTAATTGGCACAGGCCGCGCGATGCCAAAAGAAAAAAAAATCTACTAGGCATTTATGTACTAGCATAAAACGTGGTACAAGTTTCAATCAAAGAAAGTGCGCGAGCTACTAATCTCTCGGCGATTGAAAGCGATTCGCGCCGTAAATGCATAAACAAGTTCGTCTGTCAGTCGGGAGTGGAGATAAGCGCCATTAGAGTCGGGAAGTGGGATTGGGAAATATAAGCCGATAGAATGTACAATTTGTTTCATATGGAAGGCCTCGCGGATTGTTCGAGTCTTAAATTTGATTTACTATATTGTATATACTATCGTTTTCAATAATTGAGTCAATGGCTCTAGCTTATTGATTTGTGCAAAATTACGTTACTATTCAAGTGTGAAAATACAGTTTCTATTTACTCCCGTCACTAGCGCTGTCCCACTTTCCATATATTTTTCTTTCGTTTAGATACGTCTACTATAATACTAAATAAGTTTAAGTGGAATAGCTGCAAACAATCTATACCTACAAACATCACTGCTTGAAAACATGAGAATTGGCATAATGCAGATCGTTCTATGGCCAAAGAAAAGAAAAAAAACATTTCTGCGTTCCGATTGAAGAATACCTACCACCGAAATTACAAGATTATGGAAATGAAATCATCGAATGATTCGAGAGCTGAAGGGCGTGGGTTCAATTCCCACTCAGGACTAACATTTGTGTGACTAACATCGATGTTTGTTCTATGTCTGGGTGTACTGTATGTATTATAAGTATGTATTTACAAAAAAAAAAGTATTTAAGTATTCTATCAGTTATCTGTCTTCCATAGCACAAGCTTTGCTTAGTTTGGGGTCAGATGGCGCTGTGTGTAATGTCCTGTGACATTTATTTATTTTTTATTTATTTATAAAGTAATGAGTGACAATGCAGCGATGCCTTAGAATTTGTGTTGTTTCTCAAATATCTGAGTATCGCTGCAAAGAGCATGGATAGGCGTTACCTCTTACCATTAAAAGAGGTTTAAATTCATCTCATTACTTGAAATAAATGGACTCTAAACATAAATTCAATGAGGCGACAAAAACCGGTGAGGATTTTACATCCAAGATGAACTTTAACTTTGCTCGATACTTAGCTAAAACTTTGCTAAAACATAACAGTCTTATATACGCTTCAGTTATTACATTACGTACCTCTTTTGTAACTTGAAAAACTCTATTAACTCGTAAATATACGTGTCTAGGTATCGCCCTAAAAGCTTAATGTCTAGACAGCTAACACTAAGCCGATTTATGTAATATAATATACACTGTTTGTGTACACATAAGTAACATTATAAATGCGTAGAGAAGTGCTTTCTGTTTCAAATACACAATAAGAATTTTACGAACAAAGTTTAATTAAATTTTGCAGAGGATTCCGAGAAGTTAGGCCTGTTACATTTACGCCTTCTACTTAGCTTTAATAGTATGAAACAAAGAAATAAAGTCTTACTTACGAAAGACTGTTTTGTTGAATGCATTTTATAATTTTAAACTGAATACTTGTTTTTCTTTTTTAATTGCTGACAAGTATTTGACCACAGTTCACCTGGTGTTAGGGGGTCGAAGATGGTAGAGCACGCCTAGCATGAATAAAACTGATTCTCAAGTGAGACTGCCGAAACACACCCTTAGATGCTTAGCGACAGATTTTATTCTGTTTTTTAGTATTTATTGTTATAGCGGCAACATAAATAAATCATCAAAATTTCAACTGTCTAACTATCACGGTTCATGTGATACAACCTGGTGACAGACGGATAGACAGACAGACAGACGGACGGCCAGCGGAGTCTTAGTAATAGAGCCCCATTTTACTCTTTGGGTAAAGACCCCTAAAAACAATGTATAATTTCAATTATTTATCTAGGGTGACCGTTTTCAAGGGGAGAAAACAATCAGTGCTCGCAATACATCGTTATGTCTATTGAAAACGGAACCCCACCGCGAGCATATTACGGCGTGCACTTGACGGATTTTTATTAATTAAAAGTTTTAAACTGTTTCCAACGAGATGAAGTAGATAATGCCTATCAACTTTTTATATGAGTTGATAACGTTTCCGGAAATTTTAATTTTATGGTGTTTTCCGGAGTCCTTGTTTATTAATGGCAAATGAGATTGCATAAAGTTATTACAAAATTAATTTAGGTTATACTAATTTCGTTAGGTACCTGAGTAATATATATAATCTGTGATGACATAATTCTATGTGTTACGATAAGTTAAAGAGTGTGAAAAAAAATTAAAAATATATATCGCAAGTTCTAAATACACAGGTCATCATCATCATTATCCACAGCCTTCTTTATCCCACTGCTGGGTATAGGCCTCTCTCTTTACATGCCATCTGCCTCGGTCCTGTGCCAATCTGGTCCAGGTTCGTTCAAAAAATACACAGGTACATTTTTTTAATTTAGGAACTGTGACTTAGAGTAGCTTTTGCACTGTATAAATAATATTTAAATTTAAATATTACATAAAAGAGATTTTTATTAACTTTTTAAAACTGCAGACATTTTTAAGTCTTGTCAAACGACAACAACTATAATTAAAATAACGTTCTCTAACTGGGAATGAAACTCTGACAAAGTTTAACTCCTGAATCAAGTCGAGTCTCGACGAGGGCTGTAATTTAAGCTGAATTTTATTACGGAACAAGAGCGAGTCAGTAAGACTAGGAATAAAGGTTTTCGTGCACTGTACTAGTCCAAACCAACGTCACTGCAACAGCGGCTAGCAAAACATAAAATGCATAATTAACATTAACATTTTATACTAACATTAACAATGGTGTCAGCAATCATTAGTTTTTAACTGACAATAAAAGTGGTACATATGAATAAAATTCATGATGCGATGTCGCTATTAAATGTGTACATATAACTAATTAATAATTCCATACACTTGCTAAATGGTGACCACTTCCAAAACTGCAAGGAAAATATCATAACATTGTATTGTGACATTTTTGCAATCTACATGTACAGTGATGGTAATAGTTAATTTATAATAGCTTTCATGCTACCCTAGTTTTTGAATACCAAGAATCTATTTTTTTTTAACATCCGATTAGACATGCGTTTAGCCACAATCTTTCCCAATGGAAAGCGACGATGTGGTCGAAGATGGTTTTTTAGTACCTACTCAAATATTGTATACTATTGTAAAAATGTAAAAATTCAAAATGATTTTAAGAAATGTCATGAATTATTATCGCAATTAACCAGGTAAATTTAACTTGTTCCCCAATAACCACACAGATAGTTATTTAGACGAAACTCCCAGCAGATGACATGTTGATGAGTTCTACACTTGTCATTGATTGTTGCCAGATAAATCTATCCTTGATTTTGAAAGTTTTAGTTGATAGATGTAATTTTATCAAAAATATTGCTGTTCTTGTATTGACTGTAATGAAAAAAAAGCAATGTCTTCAATAAGTTTAAATCTGACATCTAAAACCTTCAAAATTGGTCTTACTATCTTATCAAGTTAAATACCAACCATATTTTTGGTTCAACACGTCAAGTGTAGTGTAATCTGACCTCTTAGAAGAAACCCATTAGACATCTCAAAGGGATCATGAAGCGAAATTCAGACATACGAGAAAAGTTGCAGATTTTATTTTTCGTTATTAAAACTTGTATGTGCATTCATGATTCAATAGACAACACTTTATTTGTGACATAAAAACAAATTATAAAACCCAATTTTCAGAATTCGATTCAACGACTTTCATTTGAATCATCAAAATCAATTCATACTAATTGACGGAATGATCCCGTAACATACATACATAAAAAACATACAGTCGATTTGAGAACCTCCTCCATTATTGAAGTCGATTAAAAAATAACAAATATGTATGAAAACCTTAAGGGAAAAAAATGTTCAAGTAACGTTAATCTTAAATTACATTTCTTTTAAAGAATAATTCTGATAAATAAGCACAAATGGCAGTGAGCAAACTGCGAGTTTCAGTAACTTTCGCCCAATGTTGTTTGCCTTTAGTGCCAAATTCGAGCTTGCAAAAAATTGCAGCAAATTCTCGTAAATGAAAAATCCACGAGCGCAAATTCCGGAACACAGAGACGTATAAAGTAAGAGGTACTATGCAAGTTGAAAATTGAAAGGTTGTGCTCGTGACTGAAAGGCGAAATTTCCACAGCATTCCGTTGTAGCGCTTCTTCCAAAATTCCAGGCACCTATTAAATATAATGGTGAACTTTATGTTAATTGAAACAGAATTTCATTTTATGCGGTAAGTTAATGAAGGGTGACCTGAACTAATTTAGGGCGACTGAAAAGCCAATTCACTTTTCTGTGCGGTCGCTGAAAACAATTACAAACATCGACCATCATGTAAAATGCCATAGTCAAATGTTTTACACCTACACTAGCAATAGAAACGAAAAATATAGTTTTCTATAAATATAGTAATATTTTTATTGTCGTTTTACCTCTTTATACGGGACTAGCAGCTCGCACGGGAATATAAAACTCGATTAACAATATAAATATAGCCTATGTCACTCAGTGATAATGTAACATTCTAATGATGTAAGAATTATTCAGATCGGTCCAGTAGTCTCCTCGTCTTCTTCGTTTCTTGGTGGTAGACTTCCTTAGCAGGAGGTCGTCTAGGTAGGTACCACCGCAGTACCAGATATTCTGCCGCCAAGCAGCAGTGTTTAAACATTACTGTGTTCCGGTTTCAAGGGTACTGCAGCTAGCGAAATTACTGGGCTGTTGAGACTAACCATCGAAAGTCTCAATGTAATGACCACCAAAACAGCGATGCCCTGAACTTTGTTTTATTACTTAGTTCTGTGTATCGCTGCAATGGTCATGGACAGGCGTTATGTCTTACCATCAGGAGAGCGTCTCGTTCGTCTCATTATTTTACACATTAAACAAAAAGTTTCGGAGCCTATTCAATTTTTTTATTTTTTTTTAATTGTTGACAAGCTAGGTGTTTGACCGCAGCTCACCTGATGTTAAGTGACAGTGTGGTCGAAGATAGTAAAGCACACCTAGCCTGGAGTGGAACTGGCTCTCAAGTGAGGCTGCCGGAACACACCGTTAGATGCTTGGCGGCAGATTTTCAACTTGAGGGTGGTAGCTAGCCAGCCGAGTACTAGATAGTACCCTACCACCATGCTATGGTTTCTTCACGATGTTTTTCCTTCACCGGCAGCTCAAGCTCATTGTTGAGGTTTGAACCCACGCCCTTCGGCATGCGAACCGACCGCGCTAACCACTCAACTATCATCGCTACTATGCGCAATATACGCGCATAGTAGCGATAATCTTTCTTCTTTAAAACGAGTGTAGATTACTCAACCATAGACAAAGTATCCGACCTCATCGAACGTAAGTAATTCCGAACAAGTAAAACAAAAGTGTATCAAAATCATGTCAGCTTCCAACGTAACCTAATATCTAGCTAGAACGGACGAAATAATCGAGTTGTGAACAAAAAAAACACTTATTAAAAGCAACAACATGTAAACAAAAATCTCGAGCTGATCCAGTTTCGGGCCGAAGTCAGTGTTGTGAAAAATTGATAGCTAGTGCGGTGGCAGCTATCGATTGCGGCTATTTCGAGAATCAGATCCCTTTGGTAATATAGCGGCCGATGATGTTGTGTTAGAATTAGAGGCGGCTTTACGGGAGCGATGGGGAATGTTGCATTTGTACTTTTTTTTATTCACGATATAAATTTGGAGTTTTTTTTTGGCGGAAACGCGGGAAGAGTCTTGTCGCTCCGTTGTATTATTTTCCAAAACTAGTGTTTTGTCGAGTGTTTATGCATAAAAATGGTGGTGTTTATTCATAAAGTGCCGAATTACAAGCGTTAGTGTGGGAAAATTATATAATGGGGTGGAACATAACTTTTCGTGTTGCTTCCAAAACTCCATCGAAGCTTCTTTACTAAAGCATGACTGGACTTGACTGACACGGACTGGACTTGACTAAGACTGGACTTTGACCATAACTATAGCTAAGAGACAGCAGAAATAACACTTAAGACAAGGCAGTATGGCTTTACAGCTTTAGCCTGCCTGATTGGGCAAATTAATTTAAAAAAAAATCTTATCTTTTAAAAGCTCAAATTAAAAACTACATTTTTTTTTTTATAAAGCCAAAAAAAAAAAAGATTGTGGAGGCTAGTGGCTTTAACGTATTTGGTACATCGTAAAATTCTACGGTCTTTGTGCAGCAGACTTGATATAAGGCGTAAACTTAATAAATGTTCGGATAGTATGAGTGAATTTAAAATTAAGAGTCACTGATTTGTGCTACCTTTACAAAATTTAAGTACCCACACGCACCTTACGCAATTTTCTTTTATCAAACCGACAATTCTAATAACGTTTACTTTGTATTAACTCATTATACAACATTACCCAACTCAACCTAAACGAACACACGTACCTATTTCAAATCGGTAGCTCATTCTTTCAAATGAGCATTATTCACATAAATTTTTATAGGAAATTTGTTTTTTAATCCTCGAACAAAAACAATAAATTGTTGATGTTTGTTTGTTTCGGGTCCTTTCTTTAATAACACTTGAATGATACACGAGCACCCTTATCTTTACAAACACTATGAAACAATTACTTAGATTTTACAAATCATCTTTCATTCGAGTCAATGGTGTACGATTATTAATCCCTTATCAGAATTTGTTCATCTACATTATAAAGACGAAAGATTTGTATTTTTTGAATTTTTCTATGTTTGTAAAGAATAAACTCCAAAACTACTGAACCGGTTTCAAAAATTCTTTCACCGTTGGGAAGCTACACTATCCTCGGGTGACATATGCTACTTTTTATCCCTGTATTCCCACGGGAACGGGAACGGAACGGGAACTACGCGGGTGAAACCGCGAGGCGTCCACTAGTAATGTATATAACGCAAAGATTGTATAATCGCATGCATATACTACTATGCTGACTAGGTGGTAAAACTCCTTAGCGCGAGGCCGTCTAGATATATACCTACCACTGCAGTACAAGCTATTCTAGAAGTTAGTTTCATCGCATATTCGAAAATTTATTTATAACTTCGAGATACAAACGTGATGCTTATAGAGTCTACACCTGTCACACAATTCTCGGAAGACAAGGGGTTACAGTTACAGATGTCGCGACATGACTCGTCACATTAAAATGGAGCTGTCTCCAAATCCGGTTCACATCAGCCGTCTCGCTTTATAAATAAACACAAATCTGGAATAATGAAACGTACATAAAAATTCCTTATTTCACTTCCTGTGAACAACGTAACATGAGGGGTTACCTTCTATGTCTGTCATACAACAGACGAGATTAGACTTTAGAACAAAATGTGCAAGGTTTGAATTGCACGCGCAGAAAGTAAATTAATAGGTTTTTTTCATAGCCACGCAGCTCGTGTTCTAAATTCAAAGAGACGAATGAGGTTTTGCAAGTTTTGGTCTATGGAGGTTTTAGGAAATTTCGATCTAATAAAGAAACAAATAAGTTTCGGCGGGAAAGCGGAAAAAGTCGTGACGCCACATTGCATTTTTTAGCTTGTGTTTTTTTTTTGCGTTTATGTACAAAAATGTTTTATGCAAAGATGCATAAAACTTACTAAAAAATATAAATAAACCTTTTTCGGACGATAATTAAAAAACACAAAGTAGCCTATTGGTATGCAAAAATAAGGTCGCAATGTCAATAAAGACCGCTTTGGTCAAAATGTTCACATTTGTCCGAGAAAAAAAACATCAAATTTTGTACTTTACACTTTGGTACTGAGCTTTGATAGATAATAATTTATAGAGTTTCAATTGATCACGCAGACGAATTAAAGTCGCTAGTAAAAGTAGTTAGAATCTGTTTGATAAACAAATACTAAGTAGTTTTACCTCCAAAATGAACTAACAATTACTTTACGAAACAAGCGCTACTTTTGCTGGTCTATTTGAAGCAGAACCGCCTGTTCCGAGCCAAAATAAACAACACTGTAGAAGGAAACATTAATCTAGCTCGTTCCCCTACATTGGCTATTATCACCTGTTAAAAGTAACGTGGATCCAGTCTCAATAGCTTAGTGTAAAATATCTGGTATCCCAGTCGCCAAAAACTTAGCGCGAGATTTTGACTTGAGCTCGGAAAATTTAAACTTGTGGTTTTTCGCGTGTTTATGTACAAAAAATTGTGGCGAATTTCATACAATGTTAAATAACGTGAGTGAGCATGGGAACGTGATATAGTCAGATACAAAATTAAATGTCAAAGAAAATTAATTTACATGTCATTTTTTGTCAGAGAGTGATAGCAAAGAAGCTGCTAATGTTAAAAAAAAATAGCTTATAAATCCTTTAAATTAGCAATCAAGTTCGCAAACCGAACTATGATGGCAACAAAACAATAAAATAAAACACTACCCAAGTCAAGCAACCAAAATCTGCAATAAAACATGTATCAAGGCGTTGATATTCACGAGCTTTTCCCACGGTCTCATGCCTGGATAAACAGAATAATCCACCTTCACAAATATGAAGAGGAAATATATTTTTTGGCAAAAAATACTGGATACGTAAGGGATGCTCGAGACGTGACGGGAAATATAAGGAAAAGTCGTAAACTTTAGTTTAGAACACGGGAAGTGTGACCCGTAAGTTTTTCGTCGAATTTACTTGTTAGTTTTCTTTAACGCTGACATATGTATTTTATAGGGAAAACCCATCCAAATAAGGACTTAACTTCGAAATTGTACATATAATTAAATTATATATTGCTACAGCTGCAGCGATACCAAACAAAATCCAGGGCATCGTTGAATTAGCGCTCTTTACTTCGATACACCCTATGGCTATTCTCAATATCCCAGAAACTTCGCCGACTGTTAATCAACCTGTTTAAGGTGGTTCGATTTTCATACAAACAAATTTTTACCATTTATGAACAAATGGAGCATAGTTTTGCCAGTGAAATCAAAGCTACTAACAGTACCTAGATTATTAGCAAAAAATCAAATTTATGATCTAATCTCCTATTTTACTCATGCAAATGTGATTTACCGCAAATAAAGACCAAAAAGAAATGGCAGTAGCTGTGGTTTCACTGTAAAATTATGCTCCATTTGTCCATAAATGGCAAAAATATATTAGAAAATCGAACCTTAAACAATACTGCTTAGCAGCAGAATGTCTAATACTGCGGTGGTAATTGTCTCCTACTAAGGAGATCCAACCTACTAGTTTACACACATGTAAAATAGGATTTCATTTTATACCATTTAGTGATGTACTCACGTACGAGTACATCACTCAAGTACTTTACTTTAGGTACAATTATTTACTAAAGCATGACTGGACTTGACTGACAGGGACTGGACTTGACCAATACTAGACTTTGACTGTAACTATAGTTGTAAAAAATGAATTATCGCAAAAACTGAAGACGTGGCAGTATGGCTTTATAGCTTTAGCCTGCCCGATAGGGCAAACAAAAAAAAATTAGGTACAATTAATTAAAATGATATCTTTATTAATACTGTAAGTAGGTTAAGACCTTTGCAAATCTTTGATAGATTAATTTTCCTAGAAAAGCATGTAATAAAGTCATCAATATAGTAGACATAATTCTAAGAATCCAATAACATTATGGGAACGGTCTAGCGAACCGGAAAACTGGTCAGCTTCGTTAGATGAGATTTTTTGTCACTGGCAAGTTTCTAAAGACACCATATATTGGCCATTCTCGGTTCCAAATTAGGTAGCAATACTATGAGCAGGTTACGCTATAATGGGCAAGTGGCACAAGTCCGGGCTGAATGAGTACTCCGTTGCCACAGAGTAAAAAGCCGGCAAGAGCGAGTCGAACTAACCAGGGTTCTGTAGCACCATTCACTAAGGTCTAATATGATATACCAAGGTCAGTAAAATTATCTATCACTAGCATACGCCACACATTTTTTTAAATACCAAATTACGGTACATTATTATTATTTTGGATGAATTATTTTATTATTTGAATTTCTCTGAGGGATCGTATCCGAAACGAAGTAATTCGCCAGAGAACTAAAGACATTGACATAACTCAGCGCATTAATAAGCTGAAGTGGCAATGGGCTGGACATATCTGTCGCAGAACCGATAACCGCTGGGGTAGACGTGTTCTAGAGTGGAGACCGCGTATTGGCAAACGTAGCATAGGACGCCCTGATACTCGATGGAGTGACGATATACGTAGGACAGCTGGCGGTGGATGGAAGCAAAAAGCCAAAGATCGGGCTGAGTGGCGTGTCTTGGGAGAGGCCTATGTCCAGCTGTGGACTGATATAGGCTGATGATGATGATGATGACTATTTTGAATGTGCTCACCCTTCTATTTAACAAACAAAATATTTGTGTTATTTTAATTCCGCCATATTGAATTTACTTAATACATACGATATTATTTATACTCTATGATACCAGAGTAGTAAAAAATAATAATATGATTAGTAGGTTGAGAAACGAGAGGGATGAAATGAACATTTTTACATACCTAGATGCTAAAGATAAAATTATCCTTGGGTAATCAGATAAAAAGAAAATCTCACGCCAAACCAGTCTAGCAAGTAAACAATAAAATTGCTTTAAAATAAAATCATCGTGATGTTGCGTAATATCGCAAATTATTTTTACAGTCCGTCACGCTTTGAATATTGCCATAGAAAATTAACGTATTTTGTATTTTCCCACTCATTTACATTGTCGACTAACCCGTGACAGGTTACGTTCTTTGTCACATTTTTTTTTCTTTGGCTATTGTTTATGTTTCATAATGGCGCCATAATGTTATGCCACAAGACGCGGGAAACACTTTCTTTTACGGTGTAATCGTAAAATGAGGTTAGTGACTACATAAAACATTTCTTTTAAGATATAATAAAAATCGGAAAAGAAATAAAACACATTACGTTGGTTTGTGGCACGATTATTTTTATTTATTTTTCGATTTATAGCACTGGCCATCACTATTTATTTCATAAAAAATGTACAGGTACAAAATTTTGCTCACGTGTTCGTATTTATAGTCAGTGTGACAACTGAGTCTCGTAAAATAATAAAAAGGTTGCATGTAGGAAAACCTCATTCTAAATGTGAATCCAAAAGGAAAGTTTTACCGGAACCCGGAAAAATCATGTCGCCGCATTACATGTATTATTTTGCAAAACTTGTATTTTTGTATTCAATTGTGGTTTTTATTTTTGTGAATTTACCCACCATCGCAAAAGTGATACAACATGATGAAACTTGTGTTTTGGTTACAATTCCGTTGAAGCTTTTAGTAAAGTTGTGACCACTTTACTAGAGCTTGACTGGACTAGACTTTTATTTACTTTGCACATAATAGGTATGTGTAATTATAACTCATCAAACAGTTGGAGATATGCAAACTGAAAAATAGCACAAAGTGCAATGCCAAAAAGAAATAAAGAAGAGCCTAAAATAGCGAAAAACATCTATGCTGAGTTATATTCACTAAATCTAAAAACCGCAATACTCGCAAGGCTCGCGGGTCGATATACCTATAAGAGTGATGGATCACTAGCGGTTGAATGTGTCGAACTGTCTGTCCATCCGACGGACCGCATGTGCCGTGTACTGGCCGAAACCAATTGATCGTGCGTCTAAAAAAGATTGTCAGCTTTAAAAATGGAATAACGTTCAGCTGTTTCCCGCTATTAGACCGTTAGTTATTGTAGCGGGATTCAATTATAACTGGCAGTTGAGACACTTTTCTCAAAAAAAAATAGCAAATCTCTGAAATCGCATCAACTCAAAGGCGTAAGGCGTAGGCTCTACGTAATTCTTGGGTACTAAACTGGGATAGAGTTGGGCGTATTGTTTTTTAATAGCTTGGATTTTTCCTATCTTGACCTAATACTTACCTATATTTTTTTTTTTGCGTAGTGGTAGAGTACTTTTTAGTACTTGACTGGCTAGCTACTATCCTCAAGTTGAAAATCTATCGCGAAGCACCTAATAGTGTGTTGCAGTATCTACCCTCGCATGAGTGTCAGTACCATTCCAGACTAAGTGTGTTTACCATCGCCGACCACACCGTCATTTTACACCAGATGAGCTATGGTGAAAACTAAGCCTGTCATACATTTAAAAAAAAACAAAATACTTTGCGATACATTCTCTACAAAAGTTTTTCATTCTAAAACTCAACTCCCCTGTTTAATTCATAAAGTTTATTTGCCATCATTAATCGTTACCGCTACCGCCAGTCTAATATTTAATAGGCCATCAAAATCGTAGATTTTATCGTCACGACGTGGAGCCGCGACCATGCCATTTCTTGAAGGACGTGGACAATTTACGACCGATTTTAGGACTATCGGCATCAGGTACAATGACCTTATGGTTTGGGGACTCTGTTGTTTCACTTAAAACCTTGTATAACAGCCCTGTTGACGCACGTACGTCCACCTGGGGCGTTGGCACATTGTTTATAGATACATCCTTCTATCATTGGCGTACTATGTAATTCTCGCAATTTTCAACGCAAGAGCCTCTGAAACTCGGTGAACGATTTCTACCACACCTAACGTAATATTGCATTAATCGCCGTTCGACCTCAACGAATTACTTAATTATGCAATTATTTAGCAGGCCGTCCAGACCAAAACAAAAAGTACTAGATTTTTTTTTACGAATAGACCAAATAATTTTTAACTAAAATCTTCTAAGCAAGAGGTCGTCGAGGTAGGTATCAGTAGCAGTATCAGATATATTGCCTCTAAGCAATAGTGGGTCAACAACATAAAACGGTATTTTTAACCGCCGACGCAAAAACGACGGGGGGATAAGTTTGACGTGTGCCCGAGCCGAGTACTACCATGCTATGGTTTCCTCACGTTGTTTTCCTTCACCGGCAGCTCAAGCTCACGCCCTTCGGTGTGCGAACCAACCACGTTAACCACTGAACTATCGTAGCTACTAAAGTTCTCAAAGTTCTGAGTTACGCCGCAACTGCAGCGTCATCTCTTACCTGATAGTAGTGTAAAAAATGGAGAACGTACCGTTCGTCTCATTACATTTGCAACTAAAAAAATATAACAAAGTTATGTAAGCCGGAAATATAACAGCGGTTTTAATGCAACAAGTGGATACAGAGCAATTATCTTATATTGCAGCGGTTTTGTGTCCGTTATATATTTTGTATCACGGCTCGTTGCAAATGATTTGCTTATATTGTGATATTCTTTATATATATATAGGTACCTACTATATATTGTGAAAATCTGACTGATCAGTGGGACAGGTGCAAGAGGCACGACAACTCAGGTCTAGACGATGTTTTTTCTGACATATAACTCATTAGAATATATTTTTTATTTAACATTGTATCCAGTTTTGACATTTTATTTGTATTTTGACATTGTATTTAAACTTGACTTTATATTCGAACCTGACATTTTATTTTGAATTTAGTTTGTTGTTTTATAATTTTGTGACATAAATGTAATTGTTTAATCGGTTTTGTGTCAATAATAAATAATTTGAATTTGAATAATTTAATTTGAATACTACCTATTTTGTTTTCTGTACTTTTTTCTGTTATTGGTGTGCACAATAAAGAGTTTCTATCTATCTATTCTGCTAATCATCATATCAATTATCTTTTTTTTTTTTATGGTTGACAGCCAAATGTGAACCCACTCCAAATAAATTGTATACGTAGCGATGATACCTCAGTGGTTAGCACGGTAGGTTCGCATGCCGAAGGGCGTGGGTTCAAACCCCAACAATGAGCTTGAGCTGCCGGTGAAGGAAAACATCGTGAGGAAACCATAGCATGGTGGTAGGGTACTTTCTAGTACTCGGCTGGCTAGCTACCAACCCTCAAGTTGGAAATCTGCCGCCAAGCAGCTAACGGTGTGTTCCGGCAGCCTCACTTGAGAGTCAGTTCCATTCCAGGCTAGGTGTGCTTTACCATCTTTGACTACACCTTCACTTAACATCAGGTGAGCTGTGGTCAAACACCTAAACTGCGTCGTGAGCAATAACGCCCACCTTTGTGGTATTATATGAGAGATACAGAAATTAGAACAGGTTTTCTTAAAATAAGAAATGAATGGATCGAATGACACGTTACAAATGTTTTATTATCGAAACACTATAGTTACAAGTTAAATTTTTATTCCAGGCTACGTGTGCATACCATCTTCGATCACATCGTCACTCACCATCACGTGAATTGTGGTCAAACATCTACCCTCTCAACGATAAAAAAAGTCTCAATCTCAGATGCTGTTTCCAGAATACCGACAGTCATGAAGTCAGAGATTTGTTGACAGCTTAATAGAGCTGACCACTTATACAAACTTATTAGACAAGCTTCGCTGATTTTGTAGCCATACCCGTAAACCACCCCCTAAATTGCGAAGCTTTATCTACCCCCAGCCCTTAATACGTCCTTCCCCGGAGGAATTAATAAGGTCCAATATAAGGTTAACACATTTAACTCGGAATAGCTATAAATATTTAACGCGTATCGAGTTACAGAGGTTCTGGTGTCTTCGGCCTTCAGCATCCGTTAATGTTAATGAGGATTAGACATTGGATTTTGCTTTATTCTTTTCGCTACATTTTTACGGGAGCGCGGTAGAAAAGTAAATATTTTTTTTATGTTTGACCACAGCTCACCTGATGTTAAATGACGATATGGTCGAAGATAGTAAACTCACTTAGCTCTCAAGAGGCTGCCGAAACATACCAGCATTAGACGCTTGGTGGCAGATTTTCAACTTCAGAAGTAGCTAACCAGTCAAGTACCAGAAAGTAGGTAAGTACTCTACCACCATGCTATGGTTTTCATCACCTGCAACTCAAGCTCAATGTTGTGGATAGAACCCACATCCTTCGGCGTGTGAACTGGCTCTCAAGTTAGGCTGCTAGAAGTCACGATTAGGTGCAAACAGCGTGCGCAATTTGAATGGTGTTTTTTTTTTCTATTAGGCCATAGAAAAAGGCCATCCTACTAGGCCATGGAAAAAGTAGAAACTATATGGTCAGGATGCAAACTGAATCGTAAGCTTCAACTATGATTGTGTGACAATATGTATCATCTATAGAATTGAAGTAGTTGAAGAGGCGGGAAATATCTACTACGAAAAAAGAACACGAATAAGTTTTTCATAAAAACTGATGTGCGTAACTTTATTGCATATAAAAAAAGGCAGGTAAGTAGCTACAGCTTCCCACAAGCTTTTTAAGGACGGGAAAACCAACGAACCTTGGTATAATCATCTAAATAAGAACGACCAATAGGACCTGTCCCGATAGGTTAACCAACCGTACTATTTATTCCGGACAGTGACCTGGTTTTGGTCTTCTATCTGGATTTCGACTGATCTTTTATAATGAAAAGAAAATGTATGAAATTTAAAATTATATTGCGTGAACAGTTCCCTGTACGTATAGGCGCACTGTAAAATATACGTGATATTTTTTTATTTTTTTACGTTATATGCGGCAACGACCTGCGATTTTCCCGACACACGAATGTTGACTTATTCCCCCACAGTGCCCCACACATTAGTAAAAATAACACATTGTTACAATGTTGCGTAAAAAATGAGTGAGGACTCCTTGGCTTTACTACATTTACTTTTTTACATGAACTACACTCACACAACGCCAAGAATCTACGTCATGTATTTGCAGTTCATGTAAGACAAGCAAGAATTGTAAGGCCAAGGAGTCTTCAGTAATTTTCTACTCTACATTGTATCTGTTTTTTTAAGCAGCAATCTAAAATGTCTTTATTTTTGTATATAATCCTCAGGATTATTTCTATGGTATTTCTGGTATTTCTGGTAAGTAAATCCAACGCCCTTTTTAAAACGCTTCATGTTGCAACTCTGTTGAAAGACCTTCGCAGGAAAGACATTCCGTCTTGCGTACTTGCAATATCAATATCTAGATTTTTAAACTGTGGGGAGTAATATGTTTGTCTTTGGTGAAAAATATGGCATAAGTACTCCGTCGCAGGAATAATATCAAATAGCTTTACATAACAATTCCCAAAAGAGCCTTTTCAGAGGCTGAATGGACCCAGCTTGAAATCGTAAAAACACTGTAGCAAATCTTTATGAAGTCAGAACACTGAAGCTAGTATTGCAGTACGGTTGAGGACTTTTAAACTCATGGTAGCCCTACTCCGGGAAGACGAGAAAAAATCGAATAAGTAACCAGCCAGACCTTGTAGACTGATCGGGATTCAAAAGAGGCTCTTAAGATTCCGGTCAGTCTTTTTCCTGATGGTTGGAATAAAAAATATGCTTTTTATAGCTCTCTGGAATCTAGAATATTTAGAGCGACTATAAATAGTATTATATTATATTTTGAAGTAATCTTATCTAACAAAATATACGTCATACTAATTGATGGCAAGTTAAAGTTTGGAAAGAACATACGTAAAAAAATTATAATGAGCTGCACGGCAGTGAAATAAAATCTTTTTATATATACCTAATATTTTTTCCTCTGTTTTTTTTTTCAAGCAGGCCGTGGTTCGGATTCCCCCACCCAGGACAAACATTTATTTGACGAGAAATAAATGTTGGTTCTGTGTCTGGTTGTTCTGTATGTGTTATAAGTAGGTATATGTGTATTTAAAAAGAGGAGTAGGTATAACACAATATTTTTATGTCTTTTTATGCTTAGAATAATATGCGCAACTCTGTGATAACACCGACGATCTCTTTGGTAAATATTTGAAAATATATTAAAGGCTATTTACCACCCCTAGCATAGATAGATATAGATAGAAACTCTTTATTATGCACACAATAAATTAAAAAACAATATAGTGTTGGCCTTGTGGCTCAAAGCTATCTTTTCCAGGCAAATGGGAATAGATTTTTGACTGAGAATAGACGGGAGATGTAGTTTACACAAATCTATAACAAAAATTATGATGTTTCATAGTTTCAGAATAAGGAAATCTTTACTCATACTTTTGGTACAGTAATTTTATATCGCGTGTTGCGGTATACATAACATACCTACCTAGTTGGAGCAATTTGACCTAACCACAGCGTTGCATACGAATTGCAACATAGTTTAGACGTCTAAAAGCTAGATAGATCGATGTTCTAGTTAGTATCAAAGTTCTAGATTTCTGGGAAATATCACGAACATAACAATGAGGGCAATATAATTTCCTGAAATAATTCAGTATCAATTTTATAGAGTTCTACATTATGTATTGTATATTATTTCGAAAAGACAATGGCAACTTCTATGTAATTTGTGACCCAAAAACCATGTAGTTTTAGTTAAACCTATCTAGTTTTGATCACTTTTTGTAATTTTTCTGGTGTAATAAAGATTGATACTATCTTTATTGTTTACGATAAAAATAAATCATGTTTATTGCAGAATCATAATGCTAGGAATAATGAATAAATTATGCTAGGTAAAAAATATTCACAATGAATGAAAGATTTTAGATAGATAGATAGATATAACTCTTTATTGTGCACATCATAAATAGAAAAAAGTACAGAGAACAAAAAACCTATACCTATTTTATAGGTATGTTTAATTAAATATTTAAAATTGATCAATAAAAGTGTAAGAACATGTATTTACAAGATCGCAGTACAAAATTCGAAATAATCTCAAGAACCAGTCATTCGGTATTCTCTGAAGTGGAAAATAAATTCAATCAGTATTGTAAACCAAAATAAAATGTTATCCCAAAATTTTCTTCTTTGTAAAATGCACTCGGTCCCCAAGATACAAGCCTTGTGCTTAGTTTGGGGTCCAACGATAACCTGTGTATACACCAAAACAAAAATTGTAACATCCAACACTTATGTATTATTTACTTATAATTGTCCATTATGTTTGTATTAACTTCACTGTTTTCTTTTCTTTGTGTATGTGCTTAACTCTTTCTGTTAATAAATTTATCTTTATCTTTATCTAAACGGCATCGCATCGCCTAGTGACAGTTAGATGAGGTGATGCCGATTCGATGGTAAACTATTATGCGCGACGACCTTATTGTATCTTGTATCTAGAACGAAAAATGCGCGCATGTGTTACAAACTATACTTATAATAGGTACCTACAGTTACCTAGTGACTCATCCGTCTTCGCACGGACATGTAACCTTCCAGAAATAATACCCGAATGACATTGACAACCGTTAACAAACCTTTTAGCTTAGAAGAACTAAGCAAACCGTCATTTTATAGCTCAACTAAGAAAATTAAAAAACACGAAAAATTGTAGCCATTGTTATTTATGATTCCGTAAGGATTCTAAGGATATCATATACATCGAAATCTGTATTTTAAAAGTTATGCTGGAATAAAGAAACTCACATACCATGAATCATCAAAACATAACACTCCTTTTTTGGGGCAGTCGCGTAAAAAAATTATGGTGTGGCGACCTATGTATGGCGACCCAAGTAGTAAGATAGTAAGACACATTTTAGCGAATAAGAGTTCTTATTCGCTAAGATCACGTAACGTACCATTTTTACGTGACGCAATGTGGCGGAGTTAGAGTTACATTGCTCTATGCCAATGTCAAATAAAAAAAACACGACGGAGTGTGGAAGGAGCTCGTCACAGCTATCAAAACGTGGAGTTTTTGGCGGGAACGCGGGAAGAGTCGTGTCCAAAACTAGTGTTTTGTCGAGTGTTTATGCAAAAAAATGGCGGTGTTTTATTCATAAAGTGCCGAGTTATAAGCGCGAGTGTGGGAAAATGATATAATGTGGTGAAACATGAGTTTTTGTGTTGCTTCCAAAAATCCATCGAAGCTTTATAGTAAAGTCGCCACTACTTTACTAAAGCATGACTGGACTTAATTGACACGGACTGGACTTGACTAAGACTGGACTTTGACGATAACTATAGCTAAGAGACAGCAGAAATAACACTTAAGACAAGGCAGTATGGCTTTACAGCTTTAGCCTGCCCGAAGGGGCAAATTAATAAAAATAAAAATAAACTATCAAAACGTTAGACGTATTTTCGGCAAGATATATCTTGTGAGGAAGAGAATCAGGCCTGCACTGACTGATTAGCAATCAATCTCGATAATTAATAGGTAATATGCAGATTCATGTGGCGACCGTAATGTGGCTTGCTGGTACCTAATGATTTCAAAACTTGATTAAGCTGTATTTGAACACTTGATTAGCTTATGCACAAAAGCTTTCACATGTGGCGTTCAAGTAGCTAATAATAGCAAAAATAACAATGGCTAATAGGTAATATAGTGGCTAATTTGTTAGTAAGGTCGAGAAGAAAATTTACCTGTTCTCGACTTAACGTCTAAGCTTATCATTGCTAATCTTATGTCCATCCTGTACATTTTGTTACGTGTCTATTAGCGTTATCGCTAATCGGATGTTAGTGTCTTGACCTTCAGGTTTTATAACTTTGATTATTTAAAACTATCACATTATTAAATTACTATAATTACTAGTACTTATTGTTAATCTTATTTTTGACGTATGTCAAAAATAATGACGTATGTATTTGAATATGACATAACTTACGGTTTACAACTGTAGGATTTTTTATGTTCTAGACGACTTATATTTTTCGTTGTGTAATAAAGTTATGCTTGACAACATGACTGTGAGGGTCTGTGATCAATGAGCATTACATAAAATGTCCACCTCTGGCAGTATTCGTTGCCTTCCTGTCATTCAGCGATTCGTAACATCCAGGTTACAAGATAATGACTTTGTCTGCCGTACGAGGGGAGATGCGACGGCCTTGAATAAGGTTGAATGACGCTTTGTTTGAATATACCAAAGTTATAATATAATATAATGATCCCTGGCTTTTCTAGCTGAAGCTGAATCAACTAAGTCTTCCACCTACCTTCTTACACCGCAGTATACCAGATATTCTGCCGCCAAGCAGTATTGTGTAAATGTTACTGTGTTCTAGTTTGACGGTTAGGTACTGTTGCCAGTGTAATTACAGGGCTGTTGTGACTAACTATCGAATGTCTTAAAGTAATTTGCGTCAAAGTAGCGATTCCATGATTTTATTTTTAACCGACTCAAAAAACGAGGAGGTTAGCAATTGATGGGATGATTTTTTTATTGAGGGCGCGGAATTAAAAAAAATAAAAATTGTACACATCGATGATATTTTCGTTTACTCCGAAACCTCAATGTTTCATTGGAGCAGTGCGTTAGTTGGTCATGGAGTCGGTTTTTTTAAATTGTAAATGTGTATACATTTACAATTGGTTTATGAGTAACCGTTTTGTTACTCAAAGTTCTAGGTACCGCTGCAATGATCATGCGTTGTCTCTTACTATCAGGAGAGCGTTTCGTTCGTCTCATTACTTTGACATAAAAAAGGAAAAATAAAGTCTTAAAGCGAATAAATTCTTCCCCTATTGCCAAAATGCTTAGTTCTTTTATCTTTTACTCAAGAAATCCGGATGTGCAGATAAAAATCTAACGGCTAAGTACTTTTAGGGCCTCACAAAGTTGCTGAAAGTTAATTAATGCTTGAATTGATAATTAAGTCATTCCTTGTCAACTTTTAGCTGACGTAACTACATCAAATGTCACGCACGTTTAAGTCACATTTTTACGTAAAGCCGTTATTGTTTGCGCATTAACGTAACGAAAATCATGTCACATTGTAAGTATTTATATAATATTGTTTTAAACATTATGTACTTATTTAATTTGGTGGGTTTCATTTATTTTGCCATGATTATGAGTAAATTTTCTTAAATGATTAAACGTATATTTCTGTTCTCACTTTTTTTTCTTTGGTTTTGGCGTTGCATTTTGAGCATTTGCCAGTGTCAAGTGTTTTATATTTTCAAGTTTCATAAGTTAAATAAGTTGCCTCGTAACGATGTATTTCAAAGGTCTAATTTACTTCAACTTCATGTTGTCTCACTTACCAACAAGGGGGTTGGACTGTGTGTTGCCATCAAAACTAAGGGAAAAGGTATCGTTGGGCGATGAAAATAAGGATTGATATTCATAACACGCAGTAGCCAACTTCATAATTAAAAACAAAAGCCAAATGAACCAGTTTAAATGTATAAACTCCGCATCTGTACGGAAAATTTGTAGCGATGATAGCTCAGTGGTTAGCGCGTTAGGTTCGCATGCCGAAGGGCGTGGGTTCAAACCCCAACAATGAGCTTGAGCTGCCGGTGAAGGAAAACATCGTTAGGAAACCATAGCATGGTGGTAGGGTACTTTCTAGTACTCGGCTGGCTAGCTACCACCCTCAAGTTGAAAATCTGCCGCCAAGCATCTAACAGTGTGTTCCGGCAGCCTCACTTGAGAGCCAGTTCCATTCCAGGCTAGGTGTGCTTTACCACCTTCGACCACACCTTCACTTAACATCAGGTGAGCTGTGGTCAAACAACTAGCCTGTCATCCATAAAAAAAAAAAAAAAAAAAGAAAAGACAGAAAACTGGGACATGGCTAGTATTATTTATTCTGTAGAACAGAGCAATTTTCCCTTTCATTGTGTATTCGCATTGTGTAATAAATTCATTTGTTTCTTTCATGTTCATTAACAAATGAACTGTGGTAAGGAATAAACAGAGTTAACAAATAAATCTCATTTACAGATGTATCGTTAAAACGAATTAACAGCACTAAGAATACTGCACTTACGTATAATTTTATAGCGCAACAAATTAAATCGGCATAGTTTAGTGGTTAGGCCATAAAAAGGAATTCCTTTTCGAGGACGGAACTTTTTGCGGGCGTGGGACTTTTTTTTAAATAATTTACAGGTCAGGTATTTGGCAACAAATTATTTGATGTTAACTGACTGAGAGGTCGCAGACGATAAAATCACTTAGCCTTGTATAGTACCCTATCACCAAACATAATATGGTTTCTTCATAATTTTCTTCACCGGTAGCTCAAGTTATTTGTTGGTGTTCTAACCCCAGCTTTTCTACATACAATCCAACCTCGCTAACCACTAAGCTATCATCGCTACAAAATTACAAATGTAACATTATGATCCCAATCCTCAAATCATATCTATTATATATCTACCTATTTTCTAACGATTTTCCATATCCAGTGAAGATAAGGTAGGTATTCTATATAACTTAATAATTAACCGAAAATAATGCATAGCATTTTTTCTAAAAAAAATTACTCTTAACGAACATTAACTGTCCTTATTTGTATGAATGAGGTACCTACTGTTTTTGAAATCTTAGTCTTATTTTCGTTTTAAGCAAGTAAAAATGTTTAGAGTTTTATAAAGGTACCTACACGGAAAATTATGTCGTCGTGTTATATTATTTTCCAAAACTGGTATTTTTCGTGTGTTAACTTAGCAAATATAACAAAAAATGAAATGCAAGAAGAAAAATTTAGGGAATAAATAACAATTTGAAGATAACAAATGCGTCTGTATCGCGAATCCGAAACCCCCTTTAGGTAAAAGGGGAAGAGAAAATTAAACATATTTATATCAAAGGTATTTTCAGGGCTTCCATAAATCAGGTTTTAGTAAAACACGAAGTAAGTAAAGGAATAAACTAAAGTAACAAGAAATATGCGATAGCGAATGAAAGCTCCAAATCGATCCGACCGCTCTAATCCAGGATTGTTCATTAATCTTGTATTACGTGTAGGCGCCAGAACTTCCGGTGAGTTTAGTAATCAATTAAAAACGTGACGGCGCGAACGGAAAGAGTTAAAAAAACATAAAGTAACCATCACGTCGTCAATAAATCAGTACGTAGACCTGTTTGTAAATAAATAGTGCGTACGTACGATTAAGTATAAATATTATGAAGTAGTATGCTTGGATGTGAATGTTCTTTCTTCGTAAATAATTAATTTGGCACGTAATACAAGTAAACATATTTACGTTTTTCATCGGATCAATACCAAAAGTTGACCACATATATTGTTACGCTACAGCGGCTGAGTCTAGATAAATTAATAATGTGATTGATATATACCTACAATAATTACGTGTAACACGTACACGTAATTATTGTACGTATTATGTAGTGTTTAAATCGTGAAATTTTGAAGCTACAGATTAACTATGTAAAAAATAACAACTCTGCAGATGATATAATCTTAAAAAGTTAAATGATTTCTGAGCCCTGGCTCTGAATAATGAATTCATGACTACCCACATTGCACACATTACGCCGGAAGTCAATGCAAAGGTTAAATTATCAACGCAATTACGATACAATGCACTCAACAAGTAACAAAAGAAATCGGAAACCACACTTTCATTGGACCAGTCCCGAGTGATCACTAGAAATTTGTTCCAAGACCATATACGCGAGGAGAAATGATATGTCAACGCGTGGAATGAATGAAATATAACTATTTATTACACTTATAATCATTTATCGCTGTCTAATGGCGAACATTAAAAATTTACACGTAGAAGTGACGCCTCAGCGCCGGCAGCTATGGCATTGTGGTTTGTGGCTTACTTTTAAAGGCATGTAAACACGCACAAGGAATAGTGATTGCAAAAGTCCAGTTACTGACCGTCAGTGAACGTCTAACAATTCAATACGATACAACTTAGTTTAGAAATCGAGTCGACACAACACTAATCCTAGTTATATTATAAATAGAACGTTAACTTTTTAAGAAAACCATGGCACATACCTCAAAAGGCGTCCGTCTTCATAATCGGGCTTAATAAATCCATTCACAATATACGGAACGAAAACAAAAGCCACTTGAGCACTTTGCGAACACAAAAATAATACGAACTAAAACTTGAGTTCTTTACGATTCGGTGTTAAACGCACACATCCTTTTTTTGGGGAAACAATAAAAAAAACTTGCACAATATTTGAACAGATGGGATATTTATTTTTGTTGACGCGTGAGTGGTAAAGCTTAGTTGCGACACGCCGCCTCGGTCGGAGGAGGGAATCTCGGCACTGGCGGAACCCTCCGGCCTCCGATGCCGACCGTTTGTTTGGTGCGTGTTGGCTACGCCTTCCCTTTCTAACAAGCGAGGTTTATTACAGCGCCATCTGTCTTGTCACCGTAGTACTAAATAGAATCGTGCAAAATTATTTCCTAATAAAATTAACCCATAAACTTATAATGATATGTCCCATCCCTACGGATAGATGACTTGTTATTATAATAAACAAAATTAAAAAAAAATTTAATTGAGGTAAAATATCTATAGGGTTTGAATGTATGTAATAGTTAGGTGTTTATTTCCTATAATCGGGTTGTTTAATTTTCTTAAAAAAATGTGCATACTTACTATATCTATAGGTACGGCTAATTTTTCTTGTGAAAAAGTTTTTTGTTGCTGGTAAGCAATTATAGTTGAGCTGTAGTTACATTTATAAATTCGAAAGTTAAATTTCGATCACTTCCGTAACGCCTGAACGCGTTTGCACATTTTTTGTAATGAAGGCACGGGCTTATATTACAATACAACACATTATTATGTATTTGAAAGAATATGCGAATCTTACAAACTTTTTCTCATGAATAAATGCGGGCTCGACCACCAAGAGTGCAAGATAAAGGGAACACGTAGACACGTTATTGTTCTTTCAAGTCGGCCTCAGACGTCAAGAATTAAGTCCGCTCTAATAATAATCAAACTTCAAATAAACTTCTGAGAATTTATTCGAAAAAATAATAATTAAAATCTATGATTTAAAATTAAACTAAGCCAACGTAACTTTACACGATAATTCTGTCTCAGTCTGTTCTGCTACAACTTTAATAACATCATTGTTTGCCACCATATTTTTAGCTTGATATCCCGCTTTTAACCAAGAATCTAACACTTCAGTACTCGGCAACATAGTTCTTAACATATTTCTTATATAAATATAAGCTTGAGGGGAATACTTATAAATACTCAAAGAAAAGTTTTTCAAATCCTCTGTCTGCCTCATGGGCATCGCTAGAACTAGTCCTGTCGTATCCTCTTTAATTTTATCTTGTAGCGATAGTAAAATTCTACATTTCTTTTTACGTTTCTGGTTTAAAATTTTCTGCTTAACCTCTGTCATTTCTTTCACTCGCTGTAGGAAACGGTTTTGTCTATTATGAACTCTCATGTTGAATTTTAGTCTATCCTTCAGGCCAACACATTGACGTTGCATTCTTTGAACTTCTGTGAATAATTTGAGTAGTTCTATGTTTTCTACATTAGATCGTTGGGTGTGGTAAGCGCTGGGTCTATGCTCCATTTCTTCTTCATCTGTTTCTAGGTATTCTTCCTCTTCATTGTCTAAGTCTTCATCAATGTATTCAACCTGGAACAACAGAAAATAACTGATTAAAGACAGATATTAGTTGACAGCCCTGCTGGTTCATTGGTAGTGTTTGCTCAAGAGCTGAAGGGTGTGTGTTCGATTCCCATAAACATTTTGTGGTATAAACAAAATGTTTGTTCTGCGTCTGGTTCTGTATTTATTCTAAGTATGTATTTACAAAAAAAAAGTATTTAAGTATTCTGTCAGTTATCTGACTTCCATAGTACAAGCTTTGCTTAGTTTGGGGTCAGATAACGATGTGTGTAATGTCCTACGATATTTACTTATTTCCTTAGATTTGACAATAATTACGTGAGAAAATGGTCATTTTAAAACAAATTTAAATCCATGAAGCCATTACAGGGTAGAGTAACTAAAATATATATACACACACAAGTTATGCATTTAGAATGAAAGTGTGATTCTGTTTAGATCTACAAAACACCCCTAGTATATTCTACAATACTATCTTTTTACCTCTAGCACATGCCTAGGTAGTTTCTGGGAAGGTACAGCTTTGTCAACGAGTACCATTTCATCCTTCTCGTTGCACATGAAGCAGTCAACAGAGAAATGTTGCATGCACATATACGAGTAGTCTGTTGGCGTCCAGCTATTCCGACCTGTGAGGTCTGTCCAGATCTGACGGAGGGATGGCTCTTCAGGGAACCTGAAAATAAGTAAATTTTTCTTCTATAGTAAAACTGGCTTGCCATTTTAACTGTGATTGCAAGGAAACTTTAATTTGTAAAAAAAAAATGGTTATTGGTGTGTCTCTAGATCAAAGAACATCAAACTTTCTTGTCTCATAAACCACTTGCCATGCATTTCAATTTGTTTAGGACAGTTGTTCTATTTGATTAATTAAATCCAACCCAGTATTATATATGATATTATACAAACTGCTTCTTCGACACTGAACTTTGAAGGTTTTTGAGATCTAGTTATATACATTTCTACTATGTTTTGTTGTACATTTATGTGGCTTATACTTCTGACATCATATTATTAATTTCATGATTTTAGTTTTGACACTCACATTTAATAATAATATATTGATTTCATACTTTTTGTGGATTAAATGAAACTGGATGTGTTGATATTTATTTATTTTTAATTTGACCCATAATAATGTGTAGGTGATAATATATGTACTCTGCAATAAACAATAGGTGGACAAGCTAATTGGTAAAACAATAGAGTTATTATTTTTGTTTTGCCATTTCTTTACCTGAAGAACATCTCTGGATCCAAGTTTTTTGAGTCCTCACATCCAAGTACTGCACAGGTTTTAGTAATCTCTGTGTCATCTGTATTTTGTTTCAGTTCTGGAGCTACCATCGCTGCAAAAATAATAATATCATTATGTAAAAAAAACAGAAAACATACATAATCCTACAACTTCCTAGCTGTGCTTTGCAATTTATTCACTAGATTTTTAACAATAATATATTTTTAACCTAATAGATTAATTAACTAAAAATAGAATAGTCTAAGAAAGTTATAAGTCACTAAATTAAACCAGAATATAACCCGAAACAATTTCATCAAAGTTCATTAAATCAATTATGAGTTAATTAATTAATAAGGAGACTGTTAGAGTCAATACTGGACTTTTAGATTAAGTTTTTTGTATAAATTTTGTAAATAGTATTACTTTAAGGTTTTTATTATTTTGTTTCCTAAATAAATAAGTTAGAGTCAATCATGTAATCCCTCACATTACAAAATATTTTTATTCACCATCTAGCAGTGCATTAATTATACCAAACAGCAAAGACATTATTTAGCACTAGCAAACATTCCTTCAATATACTCTCTTCTTTGAGTATGTCCACCATATGTAGTAAAATGTATAAATACATACCAATGGGCGTAGATTTAGCTTTATTATCATTGTGTTCCATTGTAATATCCTTAGTTTTATAGATTTGGCTAGAATTCATGTTTAAGTTACAACTTAAGTTTGCCAGATCACTGAAACAAATCAAACCTTTTAGGCTAACAGAATAATAAATTATAAAGCTAGAAGCTTGCTAGAAATCACTATTTAAGTGTTAGAAGGAGGTAAGCAGAAGACAAGATTTACCTTGTATTAATTACAAATTTAGGATAAGTTCGGCGAAATGGCCGGGACGCTTGAAGTTTATATCAATAGGTTATCTCTTAATTTGTCTGTAAATATTCCATTTAGATCATAACTGTTCATATTATTATGCATAATAACATTCTTTCTGTTACAACTACGGTTGGTGTCAAGCGTAAGCATAAAAATAAATAGCGTAGTCGTAACAGTTTAATACACTTGGTTCACCCCTCAGTTCACCCATTGAACAACTGTGAATGAATGGAATTAAAATATAATGAAATAATTATGTTATTGACAGTTCGTTTTTTTTTAATTTTGTTATCTCACCTAATACATTCTGCCGCTGCCAAGTAATTTAATTATCAAGTGTCTGATTAAATTATGTGAAATAAGTCTTAGTCCCAGTCAAAGTTGCTAAAGGTAAATGACCTTGGTTCCTTCATCAAAACATCACCTTGGGCCCTTTATTTTTCGTCTGAGTAAATGATGGTCAATTTTGGTTTTTGCCTTATTTAAAGATTGACAAGTTTAATAAAAACTTTTACGGACTTTTGGAAACAACACGAAAAGATAATTCTGTTTCACAAATCATATTACTTATACACACTCCTAAGCAAAACTTGCCACTTTATTACTAAGCACCACTACATATATACGTTAAAACTAAAATAACAAGTTTTGGAAAAAAACAATGCAGTGACATGCTTTTTCCGCGTTCCCGCCAAAGCTCTCACAACATTGTTCACTCGTTTAGAAACCGGAAGTATAGAGTATGTGCTACGTTTGCAAGATAGTTACGGGATTTTTACGATTTTTAGATGCATAATATTTCATTTATAATTTTAATCCATAGACAAAAAACCCTTAACTGGAGTCTTTGGACAAATCGTTTGTCCACAGACGATGTGACTTGTTTTGGTCTTTGATGTTTTCTATTGTCATTTTCGGAATACGTAATTTTGGACAAGATCTTTGTTGCTAACAAATTGATGAAACTGCGTTTAAAAAATGGTTGACCCAATATTCGATTACCAATTTAGGCTTATTCTAATTGGTGACAGTACTGTGGGCAAAAGTTCTTTGTTAAAATACTTCACAGACGGGAAGTTCGCCGAGGTGAGTCCGAATTGTTTTCGTCATAATCATGATAATTTTAGTGGCTATTTATTAAATTACGCATTTATTTTTAGCTGTCAGATCCTACGGTAGGTGTAGACTTCTTCGCGAGGATAATAGAGGTTCAAGATGGTACGAGAATCAAACTTCAGCTATGGGACACAGCAGGACAGGAGAGATTCAGATCAATTACGAAGTCCTACTATAGGAACTCAGTGGGAGCTTTATTAGTGTACGATGTGTGTAATAGATCTAGTTTTGAGCACATACCATTGTGGATGATGGAGGCGAAGCGAAGTATAGAGCCTCACAGACCAGTTTTTGCTCTTGTTGGGTGCAAAGTAGACCTAGTTGGCACAGACAACAAGAACGGAGCTAGAAGAGAAGTTACTTGTGAAGAAGCAAGAATGTTTGCGGAAGAGAATGGTAAATATATCTTAGGAACAATGTCTTAAGTTGCAATGACCCAGTATCCTAATATAAATTGAGTCTTGACCTTATTGAGATAATAGAATCTAGGTCTCGGCACTAATCATATGGACGCACTAGTGCCCTTATTACAAACATAATGAATAATTACAAATTTAAAATTAATTTATCTTGAAATGTTGCTCGAAGAATACTAAACAATGTGACAATATTTCAAGGTTTTTTACATTTTCGGAGTCTATTAACTCTTATAACTTGGATGTGTATAATTTTTTTAGTGAGTTAATTTTGCAATAACTAAAAAAATTATGAGTGGATATTGTTGTAATCTAGATACAATCTACTGATTACTGTAATAATGATTATATAAATACTTTTAAACAAACAAAAAATTTATATAAGAACTTCCGGGTAAAGGTAATTGATTTACTGAATACACGAAAAGAAGAGACAACTTGTTTAAAAATGGATATTTACACCATAACTAATTGAGCTCTATGAATATTAATGCAAAAAAAGCCTTGACAATTTAAATTAACACTTAATATCCTATACCTTGAATTTTAAGTGTTTGAACTTCAATGCTATTTTTTTAACTACATATTATGAATGAATGACATAAAAAGGAATAACATTAGCTTTTAGGTTGAAGTGACAGGAAAATTCTGCAGCTTCTAATAAATCTTGTTATTTAGTGTTCTTGTTTTATTTATTTATTTTTATTATTTGTTTTTTCTTATATGAATCAATCTTCGATATAGTGCAGTGCATTCCATACTGTACTGTTGTATCTTTTTGATATTTATTTCAGTATTTGCAATATTTTTTATTGTTATCTATGGGACATTAACTTTGGTTAGATAGTTCTTTCGACTTTGTTTTGACACTTATTTATACAACTTTTTTTAATGACTTGTAAGTAGCATGTTGTGCCATTTTAGTCAATAAATAAATAAACATTTTATATGCTGCCGTACCCTTCATCTGATTGTGATGAAACTTCGCCATGTTATTGCGTGCAGTGCGTGAAGGCATAGAGCAAATGTTTTTTGTGGTATCAACGCGCGATGTACTAGGTAGTGAAATATTAAAATACGCCAAACAAAATTTATTTTCAATTGAAATCAAATCATTCCAGGGCTGCATCATGTAGAGACATCAGCTAAGACTGGCCAGAATGTACAAGAGGCGTTCGTTCTAGTTGCTCAAGAAGTATACAACCGCATCCAAACTGGTGAGTACAAGGTAGAAGATGGCTGGGATGGCATTAAGACAGGCTTTAACCGACCCAACGGCATGGACTTCAATTTGCTCGAAGCTGAAACTGTACAGTCCACCTGCTGCTAGATTATTGAACAAATAGTGGACATTATATACTATGGAAACACATGATTTTGACTTTTTTTTTTTATTTGTATTAAATTACTCATGTTTCATTAAGCTGAACACTCCCAACTATTATCTATATGTATGTATTGTTTCGAATCCTCAATAATGTGCTCTGTTTTAATTCCATAAAAAATAATACCAGACGTGATCAAAATGGAGTGTCTGGTTTAATTAAACATGAACATATAAATAAAACAAAACAGTTTGTGGAAATTGTACTGTAATTGTTACATGGTACAACATTATTTCATGGTAAACAGGGTGTTGGGTTAAGAGATGGAGCAATTAATTTATCAATAGTAAAAATTGTTCAAAAAGGTACAGATGAAGCCACACTTGTTGGCATTGAATAGCGTCAACATGTTAGTGCTAGGTCTGTGCCTAGGACTTTTGACCCAAGTGTAGATTTAAGGGGAAAAATGTAAGACATTCTTTTACTGCCTGTGTTCCCATCCTAACCCAACCACATTTGCTATGATCCTACCAACGCTCTTTTGGATACTCTTTCCAGCAATTAGTTTATGGTTGTTTTTGGATAGCCGAGGCCTTTTAATAGATTGTAGATATATTTGGTTATGAATAATTTGTTTGTTATGTCATGACTTCTATTTTAGTTTTATCTTGTGGTTGTTAGAGATATTGGTTACCCACCCTACATGAAGTTCTACATACTTGATTTTTTATGTCAGTCTTCTAACCAACAACCCCAGATATAAGTTGCCAATTATTTATTTATACTTATACATTTACATAATATATTAAAAGAAAAACAATTGCAGTACAATTTATATTATTTAATGAGTGTCGATGAATTATAATCATAATATGCCCATGTAAATTTAGTAGGTACTAAACCAAAAATATGGCACATCAAAATATCCTTACTGAAGACTACCACAATGTTCCCTACAAATTTTTCCTAAAAATTGGTGCCTGATTAGACGGTGCTAAAGAGTAACATTTTGATGTGCTATATTTCATGCCTAACACTAGAGGTTTCTATTCTGTTGTATTATTTTAAAATTACACAACACAATAGATAATCTTAAATTTAAAAAAATAAATCACCGGGTCTGTATCGCGCATAAAATACTATGAAAGTATCTTTATTTATTTACCTTGACTATGGCTGAAATGTAGAGATAAATAAACAAAGTGAATTTTATAGTTGGTACATAATATTTTGTGAGCGATAAATACCTGGTGATAAACATAATTATTCTTTTTTTTTTACTTTACGAACACCTAAAAATTATACTTAATACGTGTCTGTATTAAGTGTAATTTTTAAGTGTTGAAGTTGCGAAAGATTAATTGCAAAAAAAAAATAAGTCAATTTTTTTTTTAGTTTTTCTATCACTATTTAGTTTCGAAAATGGTACAACTGAATTGTCTCCAAAGATTGTATATAATATTTGACTCAACACTGTATAATTTCGTTACAAATTTGTAAGCGTTATTTTATTATTAGATTTATTAAGCTGGTAGAATATATACATTAACTAATTAATTGAAATTTTCCCAATAATGGAAATTTAATCTTTTTTTGTAATGATTTGGTTTTGTTTGTTTAAATTTCATATAACTATGAACTACAAAATATAGTAGAAACTTTCAGGTTTGAGTCTGACACAAAATCAGCACAACATTTAATAAATTGCGCCTCACCTAGTAAATAATTGTCATTTCAATATGTTTAATTTAAAAATATATTTTAACAACCATTGCATAAAAATAGATATCTTGACATGGTGTACTAAACATTGCATCCCGCTTAATATAGCACCTTAAATACCTCGTCTAAAAAAATGGTTGTAAATTGAACAAGAATGAGTTTTTTTGCTCTGCGTAATACGACTGCTTACCATCACAACCTGGGAGCAAATATTCATATTTGTAAGGGAATTGCTTTTCCTCCCCACTTTAGTGGTGCCATAAGAAAAGTTTTTAAACCTTTACGAAGTATAATATAAATATATATGTAGTTTTGCAAGGGCGTGGTCTACTATGATCTACGTGGACGTAGATCCATGACGATTGCAATACAGAGAACTGACTAGCAAAACAAAGCGCAGGGCGTGATGTGACTATTGCAATACAGAGAAGTTTGAGTAGCAAAACAAAGTCCAGAGCGTGATGTGACTATTGCAATACAGAGAACTTTGAGTAGCAAAACAAAGTCCAGGGCGTGATGTGACTATTGCAATACAGAGAAGTTTGAGTAGCAAAACAAAGTCCAGGGCGTGTTGTGACTATCGCAATACAGAGAAGTTTGAGTAGCAAAACAAAGCGCAGGGCGTGATGTGACTATTGCAATACAGAGAAGTTTGAGTAGCAAAACAAAGTCCAGGGCGTGTTGTGACTATCGCAATACAGAGAAGTTTGAGTAGCAAAACAAAGCGCAGGGCGTGATGTGACTATTGCAATACAGAGAAGTTTGAGTAGCAAAACAAAGTCCAGGGCGTGATGTGACTATTGCAATACAGAGAACTTTGAGTAGCAAAACAAAGTCCAGGGCGTGATGTGACTATTGCAATACAGAGAAGTTTGAGTAGCAAAACAAAGTCCAGGGCGTGTTGTGACTATCGCAATACAGAGAAGTTTGAGTAGCAAAACAAAGCGCAGGGCGTGATGTGACTATTGCAATACAGAGAAGTTTGAGTAGCAAAACAAAGTCCAGGGCGTGTTGTGACTATCGCAATACAGAGAAGTTTGAGTAGCAAAACAAAGCGCAGGGCGTGATGTGACTATTGCAATACAGAGAAGTTTGAGTAGCAAAACAAAGTCCAGGGCGTGTTGTGACTATCGCAATACAGAGAAGTTTGAGTAGCAAAACAAAGCGCAGGGCGTGATGTGACTATTGCAATACAGAGAAGTTTGAGTAGCAAAACAAAGTCCAGGGCGTGATGTGACTATTGCAATACAGAGAAGTTTGAGTAGCAAAACAAAGTCCAGAGCGTGATGTGACTATTGCAATACAGAGAAGTTTGAGTAGCAAAACAAAGTCCAGGGCGTGATGTGACTATTGCAATACAGAGAAGTTTGAGTAGCAAAACAAAGTCCAGAGCGTGATGTGACTATTGCAATACAGAGAAGTTTGAGTAGCAAAACAAAGTCCAGGGCGTGATGTGACTATCGCAATACAGAGAAGTTTGAGTAGCAAAACAAAGTCCAGGGCGTGATGTGACTATTGCAATACAGAGAAGTTTGAGTAGCAAAACAAAGTCCAGGGCGTGATGTGACTATTGCAATACAGAGAAGTTTGAGTAGCAAAACAAAGTCCAGGGCGTGATGTGACTATCGCAATACAGAGAAGTTTGAGTAGCAAAACAAAGTCCAGGGCGTGATGTGACTATTGCAATACAGAGAAGTTTGAGTAGCAAAACAAAGTCCAGAGCGTGATGTGACTATTGCAATACAGAGAAGTTTGAGTAGCAAAACAAAGTCCAGAGCGTGATGTGACTATTGCAATACAGAGAAGTTTGAGTAGCAAAACAAAGTCCAGAGCGTGATGTGACTATTGCAATACAGAGAAGTTTGAGTAGCAAAACAAAGTCCAGGGCGTGATGTGACTATTGCAATACAGAGAAGTTTGAGTAGCAAAACAAAGTCCAGAGCGTGATGTGACTATTGCAATACAGAGAAGTTTGAGTAGCAAAGCAAAGTCCAGAGCGTGATGTGACTATTGCAATACAGAGAAGTTTGAGTAGCAAAACAAAGTCCAGAGCGTGATGTGACTATTGCAATACAGAGAAGTTTGAGTAGCAAAGCAAAGTCCAGAGCGTGATGTGACTATTGCAATACAGAGAACTTTGAGTAGCAAAACAAAGTCCAGAGCGTGATGTGACTATTGCAATACAGAGAACTTTGAGTAGCAAAACAAAGTCCAGAGCGTGATGTGACTATTGCAATACAGAGAACTTTGAGTAGCAAAACAAAGTCCAGAGCGTGATGTGACTATTGCAATACAGAGAACTTTGAGTAGCAAAACAAAGTCCAGAGCGTGATGTGACTATTGCAATACAGAGAACTTTGAGTAGCAAAACAAAGTCCAGAGCGTGATGCCTTTGGCGCTTATTACTTTCGATGATCAGTCTTAACAGCGCTGTAATTTCAAAAGTGCCTTTGGGACACTTACTGTAGTCCATCCAAGCGATAAATAACAAGTAAAGATAAAAAAATGTAAAAGAACCCCTATCACCAGTCACGGAATACCAAATATCTACTTGATGAAATCCAACTGGAAAAAAAATCTTCAAGCTGATGAACAGTTTCATGTATCATAGCTATAAACACTCGGTCAAGTCACCTTTCAAACAAACATAGGAACTAAATCGTAAGCGGTTCAGCCGTTTGGGAGCTACGATGCCGCAGACAAATACACACTTTAAAGTTATGCGGTCGGGATTAAAAATATTCTTTTATGTAATGATTGTCAAATTTTGATGCCAACATTGTTCTATAAACTTGACAACCCTTTTATACTATTTTCTTACGTTTCAGTCATATATACAAAGACAGCATATTTTAGTTCTATCGAAATTAGTTTTAGTTCTATCACAATTAGTTAATGGTAACAAGTTGCTCAGATCAAATACATACAAATTTACCAAAGAAATGTAAAAATACGTAGGTATTTTACATGTGGATATCAAAGAAGGTATGTAATAACTTATTGTTGCGTTATATCAACTACATTTTGACCTCCGATTGTAAACAATGATATCACTCTTACTAGTGATAAATCAATGTAAAAATATTTAATGATCTTGTAAAATATATTATAATTTACTATGAACATATTCGATCGCACATTAAATATACAATAGTTGATCAAAATGTTTATGTACCTATAATACGTAGGTTGAAATTGGACAAACAGTGAATTTGAAAGCCAAAGTGAAGAAAAAAGAAAGGCAATTTTTTTTATTTTTTTTTAAAGGCAAGTTTACATTTTTAATGCTTGACATTGTCTTGTTTGGTGTGCGATAAAATAATTATTCATCATAACATAATAAAGTTATATTTTGAGTTATGAGCCTTCATTTAGTTTGTAACATTAATGTGGGTGTATTTTATTGTTATTTTTTAAAGAATTATTATTAGTTATTCACAATAACTAAAGATTTATGTAACTGCTAAAAATCTTTGTTATTTTAAAATTTGTTTTATGGTAAATTGTACTAATGAATACATAACTTAGAATTAAGATTAATATAGTAAGTAATTACTGGTACCTGGGACACCATTTTGTAATTAATTAAATTGGAATAATTATTGGAATTTTCGAAACTGTTAATAAAGCCATTTTAGTTTATTTATATCTTTAAAAAAACTGTCTGTTTTAACTTAAAACCCATAAAATACTTTTTGGCTATGTGCGATATTTTGCCGTCCAAAAAGTTTATATCATAACTTCGTAATATAGGTTAATTTACTTCCTTTGTAAAATTAACAATGTGTACCTATCTACTCGAATATGTTAGGTAAGATAAAAACATTTTTGTACTAGCGGCTGCAGCTATCGGCTTTACTTTAACCTAGTTTTCATTTTACAAGTAGCAAAATACTTGATGTGACCCATTTTTCTGAGTTTCATATTAAACCAAAAGTCGTAAGAACAAAAATCTACGTTTCTTTCTTCCAAGTCTTATTGTCACTCGGTTTTTTTTTTTGTTTTAAAGCAATATTGTGGCGATTTTCTTTTTTGCCGATTTTACAGTCACGTCGACGGTCGGCGCTAATTCATAAATTAAAAACTGTTTCGTAGTTAAAAGATCTAAGCGTTACAGACAGCGGGAATCAACTTTTTTATACTATGTAAAGAAGTACCTATCACATATACTTTTTTAACTAAACAATCACCGCTTAGAGATAACTATCGACACAATAGGTAGGTACATAAAAACTTTTGAGTTTTGACAAAATTCAATGTGCTCCGAAAATTGAGTTTGAATTTATTACGCCTTGTATTTTAGAAGTGATTTGTTTTTTTGCAAAAAGTCCTACAACCACAATCACTTAAATAAGTACACATAGTAGATTCTACCTGAGTATATTTACTGAGCGTTCGGTTAGGCGGCAGACGTAGTTAAAGAGCTATTTAGTACCTACTTACACGCTTTTGAAGTCAATCTTGTAAAGTATCCAAATTCTATTTTATAAAAGCGAGACTATGCTTTAGTCTGCTTGTTACCCTTTCACGGCTAAATGGTTGTTGATGAAAATTTAAATGGTTAAGGTTGTTTCTTGTTGACATAATTATGCTACTATTTTTCTCCAAATTGAACTTTGTATGTAAGTTTTGATAAGTAATTCGGTTGATAATGCGCAGCGCTTCTTATAAGCATCTGACGAACGCCAATTTTGTGATTCTTCGAAATGCTTATTCTGTGACAGTGTGCTGCTCAGAGACGTGACTCAAAGTGCGAAAAGAACACTCATTACTATAGCACTACCAAAGTAATACGGATCGCCCGCGGAATGAGGAAGTAGGTGGAGGCGGGCGTCGACAGCGTAAGGGCCGCCTTACACGTTCAATCATGATCACGATCCGCGATCATGATTTCAAAATTTCTAGATATTATGCGATCCAGAGCATCAGTCCGTCAATCCGCTTCGTACACGATCAGTCTGGATCGCGATCATTGATCGCGGATCGCGCGCTACGTGTACGGGCTGCCTACGGTCGACACGTGATCGGTGCACGCAAGATATGTCATAAGATAATTATCGGTTGACGTAATAGATTTGCGTTGACGTAATGGGTTTGCATGTATCAATGCATCTATGAACTGCTGATATTAAAAATAAATTCAAAACTATTGATTTTTAAATCATATAGATAATTAAAATGATAGGAGTTACGAGGTAATAAACTTAGATGTATTAATGTTTTGATCGTTAGTAAACAAGGATTATAAACTTCTAACAATCGAAACGATTTCGCCAATTTATTCCCAAAATGTTAGTACGATTCATCTTGGGATCTATCGTTTGTTAGAGCTTCTCGTGTGTATCTTCCTTCAGTGTCCGGAACCCATAAGTTGATTGTTCGCTCGCAGCTCCAACCAGAAGAAACCATTAAAAAAAACTACCTACTCAATCCGCGGGCTATCCGTGATTACTTCGGTAGTGCTTTAGCATGAATATACACATGACTTGACTACTATGAGATAATACTAGAAATCTTTTTTTTTAACAAAAAACAGCCAACAATGACTAGCTGAGCCCCATTAGTTGTTTCCTCGTCTCTATCCGTCCGATCTAAAGTCACAGATAAGTCTTATGAAAAAAAACTACATTTTCTATAAACCCCTCCGAAATGCTCCGAATTGGACAAGCAGGTAGGGTCATAAAATTTGACAAATATACTAATTAACAAATAAAAAAGTTTCGGCTGCGACATTTGCGACAGGTATGTCACGGGAATTCTATTCAACGGTGTTTGAATGCGCGTCTTTGTTTATCTATGTTTAACTGACATCCGCTTTTTTTATCAAATTCTTATTTTCTAATTTGCCTTTCATCTATCCGAACAGTATAATAAATAAGCATACATTAACACCAACAGACAGTTTAAATTATGTAGTAATTCGTGTAATGTTTAGCTGTTTACAATATTGTGCTTTATATTATTATGAAGTAAAGTTTTGTTAATGAATTGCATTTTTTTTCATCTATATCTTTAACACAACTCTGAAATAGGCTAAGCAAAAAAATGTGTTTATTCATGACCAAATGTATGGAGAAGCTAATTCGAGATATGCCCATGAAGATTCCATTATTGTATACTAGTGGTAAAAATATTATGACCGTGGACTCATTACTAAATAAATAATAGATTATCAACATGTCATAAATATTTATCATCAACATCTTAGGTTTTCTCTCGAATAGCTCTAAAATATTTGAATACCCAACACAAGCAGAATACACTGAATGCACTTTTTAAAATATCAAGGCACAGAGTGTAATGACAAAAAAATATAAATATTTGTATGCATAAACTCACAGTCAACCGCATTATTTTTAACATTACTTTTGTAACAAAATTACCACAATTTACTAGTCAGTAGTTATATTGCGCATGTATCTATATTAGCTGTTTGTGATACAAATCTAAATTTATTAATAAACCTACTAATAAATCTCAAAGTGCGACGTCAAAAACAAAGAAGAGAGAAAGTACTTGACACTGGCAGCATACGTACACAAAGTGAGATGCCAAAATAAAGGAAAAAATACACGCGATGTTGAATGACAATTTCAACTTATATCTGTCATTTGTGTCAGATCTCGGAATTCGGGAATGTACTTGTTTCAGATTGAGACTAGAATACTAGAAATAATAACGTTAACGAGGAATAAATAAGATATCCAACCAATTATATTTTATATGTACCTTGAAAGGTGTAGTTTGTTGTAATAAAAATACGAAATTGTGAGGTTTTTATCTTAAGATAAAAACTTAACTCCTAAAGAATAATGTCCTCCAACCGATCTAAAACTTCTATCCTGGACAAACCACTGAGCAAAGGAAAGGGCGAAGTCTCCCTCGCATTGTACGCCCTTCTCTTCTCAGAAATTGTTCAGTATTGTCAAAATAAGTCGCAGTCGATACATGAATTACAAAACAAGTAAGTTATTCAATTCAATTCATTTTATTAAAATATAGGTACAATAATGTACACTTATTCATGTCATTCAGCCCTTGTCTTTGACTACCTCATATATTTTTGTTAATACTGGTATTGATGCTGCTAAAAACATTTTTTAATAGTACAGCATCTGCTAACCACATCCATCTATCTGATTTTACTTTATACTATCTGTACCCATCCATATTTTCCAGCTTTCCTGCATTTTTAAAGGAAAATCGTCATCATTATATTGATCCTCATAACACTATCCCTAATATTGTTAACACATTCACTCAGTTCAGCCAGTTAACCTTAGTTCACGTTAAAATTTATAAAGACCATACTTATAACATAATAATAAATAGTGTCTGCATACACCACATTAGGTGTTATGCATTCTTGGTGATGTGTAAACAAATCTGTGTCATAGCAACCAATTCTGCTGTGGCAAGGTACAAAAGATAGTTAATAAGTTTAGTTTAAAAAATTGCACACCTGAGTGAATTGATACAAAAATTTACTAGCAGATTTAATGTTAGTTGAAATTGTAAGATGTAATAAGTATAATTTACCCTAAAGCCAAAAATATCATGCAAACATTACAATAACTAATATTTTGTAATATTAGCGATGAAATAATTTTTATATTAAAATATTCATATTCCTTTCCTATGAATTTTCTAGATTATCAGACATTGGCCAAGATGTGGGCACAAGACTGGTGGATCTATATTTTGTAAGAGAAAGGAACAGCAAAAGAGAAATAAAGCTGCTGAACATGCTTCTATTTGTAAAGTCTACTCTGTGGAAGGTAAGAATATACCTTATCATATGCCAAAAACACATCTATCTATCATATTGTCTTTAGCAAGTTTATATGCATAACCTGCCACTTATTACAAGTTTGTACTTTGTATTTTACAACATGTAGCTGGACTTTGGGGCTTAGAGGCATGATTTGCGCAACCAATCTTCAATCACACTGTATAAAAACATAAGTTGACTGATTTTTTCAGGTGTTATTTGGAAAAGAAGCAGACAAACTGGAGCATGCCAATGATGATGAACGGACTTACTACATCATAGAAAAAGATGCTTTAGTAAGTACTGGAGAATGTACAGTTTTGTTTGTATTATTTTTTTAAATAAAATATTTTGATTAATATTGTTACCTGTAGGAATAGCCTAACACATATACAAAGTTTTATTTGTTATTATAAACACTAAGTTGTTTATTTTCAGGTGAACAAATTCATCAGTGTGCCCAAAGACAAGGGCTCCCTAAACTGTGCCGTATTCAATGCTGGCATCATAGAAGCTGTGCTTACTAAGAGTGGATTTGTAAGTAGACAATTTAACTTGCTTGCTTGTCGAACAAGCCAAGTGGCTAGATCTTTGATCACCTGAAGTATTTAAATATTGTAGTCAGCTTCAGCTGACTGAATTAATGATTTAAATGAAAAAAATGTAGGCAGCTTATTATATTTGATATTCCAGAAAATATATGGTTATTAATTAACAAGTTGTTTCACAGTGTTCTTGAGCTTCATCTGTGATAGTTTTTAACTGAAGACTACCTTTTTACCTCTAAGACTTGAAGAAAACTTTTAACTCAAACTTTTCTTTTTTTTCAGCCTGCTAAAGTAACAGCTCACTGGCATAAAGGCACAACATACATGGTTAAATTTGATGACTCGGTAATATCCAGGGATAAGTCTTTAGATGACCGATAAACAATAAATTCCTCAACTACTTATTTTAACAATCCACATCTACTCTTGATGTTCCACTGCTGGGCATAGGCATGCCTTCAAAGGGTGTCAAGCCATATTGCACCATAGCACAGTCCATTATCATCTGGAGCGGGTAGACAAACATTTATGGCAATGGATTTCTTCTTAATACTGGCCTTTTTTTCTTTCACCAAAGAGCTAATGTAACATTCTTAAAATCTGTATGAGAAGACAACAAAATACAAGCCTCCGGATCGAACCCATAAATGAGAGGTGCAGCTGGCCTGCTGTGACTGAATTTTTGTAGTTTATTATGTTAGGTATCCTAAGAAGAGCTTGTATATATCATTTATGAACAATTTTCACTATAAAACTGACCTTGAAATCCCAAAAATATCAGCTGTTCCAAAACTTTGTCAATGGTACATAAGATTTTGCTGTGGAATGATTGTTTTTTTTTAATTCACGATCAGTCCTATAGATAAAGATATTCTTTATTGATATTGATTGTTGTATAAACTTAAAATTACAAATAAAATTATGATATATTTAATTTATGGCTGAACATATTTTTCTCATAGAGTATAAAAACTTGATGTCACTGCAGTTTGGAGCATCTATACCTGTTAGTACCATTTTAGCAGATTTAAAAGTTATTACAGAAGTAAAAGTTACTGTTATTATCTTTGAAGCCCACACTGGCCACTAAGATTGTGTGTCTCTGGGATTAACATGTATGGTGATCAGGTGATACAATTCGTTAGTCATAGCTAAGAATTCAGGTTATTCCTAAGTCCAGATAAATCTTTAATTATAATAAATGCTATATTCTACTAAAAAATAAAATGTACATATTTAAAATGCCCTTTTTATAATATGCAAATGGATATCAGAATCCAAAATAATTTTCTTTCATCCTTATCTGTCCATGTGACTCAGGATTAAAGTAACATCACTAAATTCAATAAACATAAATTAATATAAGGAGAAGAAAAAAAAAGGAGAAAATGTGTAGAGGTGGCATTATGCAAACTTAAATAACCTGTCCTTGGGTTTAATTTTCCCACACCGTATGTCATCCAACCATTGTTGACGTTTAGTCCATACAGCGTACCCATAAAGGCTCATTGGGACTACTATCGCAAATATTGCAAATGAGATAGTTTTCGAATTAAATGTAAAGTGGTCAAGCTGGGATACTTTCATAGACAGGAACCTTTGAATGGCTGGATCAAACTGGAAAGCAATCATAGAAATTCTTTAAATTGAAACAAGTGTCGGAGAAAATAAACTATCATAAGGAAGTCAAACATTAATTTAGAGCTACTAGAATTTTGAATAGAGATGTATTCAGAAGTACATTATATTAATTTGATAAGCTGACTAAATCTATTTACTGAATAAAATTTGTAGTATATGTAATGCTTTTCAACTTTTTCTCTAATTTTGCTTGCTGTGATACCCTTCAAACTGGAACACTGTATGTTTACATACTACTACTTAGCGACGGAATATCTAGTATTACAGTGGCGCCTACCTAGACAATCTCCTGCTAAGGAAATCTAGAGATCTATCTCTTGAATAACTTCAAGATGAATACCGTTGACATTTACCAGCCCCAGAATTATGTGACTGTTAAACATGAGTTTTGTTTTATCCATGGTTATTCAGAGCCTAATGCATCTAGAAGAATCAGCTAGGCTAGAAAACATCCCTTGTAAATCCATAAATGACAGGCTATCTATTAGAGAGCTCTGTTTTTCATTAGCAGCAAAGTGGCTTGCAAGGCACTGGCTGGTGAATTGCAGAGCACTCCTTGATAAGGGTAATTACTCACGACACCAAGTATTCAAAATCGCGCGCGAAGTTGCAAATCTTTCAGTTGTTGCCACAGAAAGTCCTCTATTTTTTTAATTGTGTTAAAAAAGTGCAAAAGCCATTTAAACTGCATGAACAAGGGCTCAAATGCAAATTCTAAGAACAAGCCCTACACAATCCTAAGGACTGTATCCGACTGGACTCTCATGATGGATGTGTATGATAATCAGAATTTGGCTCTTAGGCCAGATATAATCTATAATAACTCTGGAGGAGAATCTCTATGTACTTACTACATATCCAGCTTCTTTACTATGTTTACATGGATCAGATTTCTCCTTTAAAAACATTTTCCTAAACTTAGCACGGCGTTCAATTTGAGCACTTATTATTTTACACTCCAGTTCAGTAAATCCAAAATCCGTTGACATATTGTTTATATTAATTCAATTCAAATTATAAATAAAATATACCACCTGACAAGATATGAAAACATTGACAAGCGAGTGACACTGAAGAGTTTCTAAAATGAAATACTCAATAACTTACCAGCCAGTATTGTTCCTTGGCAAGGACAGACACAGAGAAAAGTGGTATAATTTTTTAATAATTATAATGATTTACAATTTGAAACTAGCTTCTACAAAGACAATGTATAGATTCTTTTATGCAAACTTGAAAAGCCTGTCTTTGTAGGGGATTTCGCCATTTCTGATTTTTTCTTCTCGTTGAGTGCGGTTGTTCCAGATCAGATATCCGTAAGATGCCATGGGCACAACCAAAGCAAAGAAGCCAAATAGACCGGTCCTTTTGTTAGCTTGGAAGAATTCAAATTGAGTTACTTTCATTGACATGAATCTTTGCAGAGCGGGGTCGAACTGAAAAGATAATAAGCATTTTAATACATAAGTTAACTGAGTGTCAAAGAGTCAGAAAATGTGTTAATTCCAAAGAATAGTTTTAAAAAAATTACGTAATGTGTACTCACAACATAGCCAGATTCGCCTTTCCATGGATTAGTCTTCTGTTTCAAGAATTCTTTTCTCATCTCAGCACGCCTTGCGGCCTGCTGTTTAATTAGATTTAGCTCGGCATCAGAAATACCATATTTATTAACCTCACTGGCCATTTTAAACCAATTTTGGTTGTTTTTCGAATACTAACTAAACTAGTATTGCGACCTTTTTCTCTCGTTATACGTCTATACGACATAGTTTTTTTTTTGTTGGTTCCACTTCCACAGATTACAGTTCGAATGTCAAAAACAAAATACAGCAAAACTGTCATTCATTATATTTTGTACACCAAAAAACAAGTGGTATGATTTAGTTTTGGATGTTGATGATAGGTATGTAGTTACAAATTAAACCCAAATGTATCTAATTTTATCATCATTAGTTTTCTGAATTGTCTCCCACATCGGTAGCTTGTTCGTATATTAGACGTATTCACGTCAAAACAAGTAGTTTTCTAAAATATTACTATTTAGTAGCGATATGATTTTTCTGCGTTCCCGTGATGTCTCATTATGTCTCATGAAAAAACTTGACGTCATAAAATTATCCGGTAAAATCTACAAAATAAATTAAAAGACTAGTTGGAGTGGTTGGAGTGATATGACCATAGAGAATCAATCACACGAATGAAGTGAATGAAAGAACGTTTTCCGGCTACCATCTTTTTGGTTTCTCTTGTTGTCGTTGTCAGTTCGGCGATTTTTGTGAAAAGCCGCAACCATGGGTCGTATGCACGCACCTGGGTAATTTTTATAGTTAATAATTAGTGCTACAAGTGTTCTATCGAATGTGTATTCATTCATCAGTTTTGGACAATATTATGTGACGAGAACCTAACCTTCCTTCTGTACCACATGGCCTGAAGTCTAAGCATGGATTTTATGTTTTCAGTAAGGGTATTTCCCAATCGGCACTGCCGTACCGCCGCAGTGTCCCCACATGGTTAAAACTGACCGCTGATGATGTCAAGGAACAGATTTTTAAACTTGGAAAGAAGGGTCTCACTCCTTCTCAAATCGGTGAGTTTTCATCATTTTTTATTTTATCTGATGTTCTCTTTGTCATTATATCCTAAAATAAATTGAAATCCGTCAAAGTACTTTATCTCCTTAACTTAATCCACCTCAATATGCAACACACTGGCTTTTTTACTTGATAAACATTTCCTAGAAGCATTATATTATTAATGTAATGTAATGTAATAATAAAGTTAATTTACAACCAACATACTCTATATTTTTTCATTTTCTCACAAACAAAAATTAAAATATTGGCTGCATGTTTAATATAATTTGGATTTCAGCTGTTTGAATAAATAACCTTTAAATTCATGTTACCAAAAATTTGTCTACAGGTGTCATGCTCAGGGATTCTTACGGAGTTGCACAAGTCAGGTTTGTCACTGGCAAAAAGATCCTCCGTATCATGAAAGCCATGGGTCTTGCTGCTGACCTACCTGAGGATCTTTACTACCTGATCAAGAAAGCTGTTGCTATGAGGAAGCACTTGGAACGTAACAGGAAAGACAAGGACAGCAAATTCAGGCTGATTCTCGTTGAATCTAGAATTCACAGGCTCGCTCGCTATTACAAGACTAAGAGTGTGCTAGCTCCCAACTGGAAGTATGAATCGAGCACGGCATCTGCTCTCGTGGCTTAAGTTTTAATAAATAATGTAAAATTTATCACTTCTTTTTTTTGCATTTAGGAAAAATTATTTAAAGTTGCTCTAATACATATAATTCAAAGTAAGCCAAGTCCTGTTCTAGTTAGATCAGTTTCCAGTTCAAGCTGAGAGTAAAATCTCACGTAATATATAAACACAAGTTACTCTTTCTTTTTTGCACATTGGAAATATTCCATTATTAAAGGATTGTACTTTAGAGCAGTGAAATTTACTTGGTGGTAGATCTCCTTAGCAGGTGGTCGTCTAGGTAGGTACCACCGCTGTACCAGATATTCTGCCGCTAAGCAAAACATTACTGTGTTCCGGTTGAAGGGTACTGCAGCTAGCGAAATTACTGGGCTGTTGAGACTAATCATCGAAAGTCTCAATGTAATGAGCGCCAAAGCAGAGGTGCTCTGGACTTTGTTTTGTTACTCAAAGTTCTGTGTATCGCTGCAATGGTCGTGGACAGGCGTTATCTCTTACCATCAAAAGAGCGTCTCGTTCGTCTCATTACTTTTTACATAAAAAAAAAAAAAAAAAGTGTCCCAAAGTTCACTGACAACCCACTTGAAATTTAGGACTCACTGGTTCATTGTCAAAAGGGGCATAATTATATAAATGAACTGTCAATTAAAAAAAACATTCAGTTCCGATCAAAGATTTTTATACCTTTACTAGCTGCACCCTGTGGGGTTACCTGTTATATTTTTTCAAGATAACTATGCCAAAATTTATCAAAATTTGCCCAGCCATTTGAGTGTGTAGAAGTAACAAATAAACTTTGGCCTTTATAATATTAGTATGGCAAGGGTTACTATTTTTAAAACAAGATGAGTATAATTCGGTCAGTCTGCCTTATGTTTCAGGGTCCAATCAATATTCTCTTGCGACCCATATTTTGGGAACTGCTGCTTTAGAGGGATTAATATTTTCAGATTGAACTGAAAGATTAAGTTTAATATATATTTCAGTTATGTGATCTTGTATAGCATTCCCTATAGTCCATATCAAATTTAGGATAGCAGTCCTAACTTTTTTTATTACATAATTCTAGTACTTTTAAGGCTCTTCAACAAGAAATAAAAACAAAATGTGTTTCAGTTTTATTTACAACAAGAAAAATCTTAGATCTATTAGATTCATGATTTAAAATCCTTAACAAATATCACAAAGTGCTAATACTAGGTACCAATCACACTGATAAAATTATTTACATGAATTTTACAAGGATATAGGAAGGAATCCTATATACTTCTAAACTATACAATAATTCGTAAACTATACATTGGTTTCTATCCTATTTTAATGTTATCTTTTAAACTAAAATGATTCATGTTTCTCATACATAACTTGATAACAGTAATTAAATGATGACAGACATTAACACTGTTTAGTTTGTTTGCCAATTGATCATAGTTTAAGAGAATGAATGGTATGGCAATTTGTTGCAAGTTTTTCTAGTGTATGTGAAAAAATAAGTTGCAGCCATTATAATACGTTTACATACAGACTTTTTTAAATTTTCCATTGGCAACCATTCATTATGAAACAATTTATTCATAACATTGTAGTCTACACATCAATGTTTTTAGAAATGAAAAAAAAAAACTATGCAATACCAGTCTCAAACATAAGGATTCCAGTTGCTCCCATCTTCTGGGTGTAAAATGTTCGTAATTAGTAATACTATATCCACAATCCACCAGATACCAAGCCCTCCTAAAGTGAGTAGTTTCCCAACAGCCGTCCCAGTTTGACCGAGGCAAAACCTGTCCATCCCTAAGAAACCCAGCAGTATGCTGTAGATGAGAGTTGTTGTGAAGAAGTGTCCCGAATATCGCACACAAGGGAAACCGTCGCGTAAAAAGTGCTTGGGACCGTAACACTCTATTCCATCCAACGCTTTGCACTGAACTTTTGTCTTCTCAACGTCTTTGTACCTAACTCCACCGAATCTCACACAACCGTGTCCCACTGCGCTTTTCGCCGAGCTATTGCCTTTGTGGTCGATAGGCTCGTCACACTCCAGGAATTCGAGAGGAAGGAAGCTGCACATCACTAGAGGCCCCAGTGGATTGTATTCCTTATTTAGATCACTTTCTGAAGAAGTCGGCGTAGTGGCCAAGATAACTATGATAGTAACTATATAGTGCATTTGTAACATTGTTCAACAATATGCAGAATTCAATACATAAATTCAAAATAAAAAATCTACTTATCAGAAAGTAGAAACTGAAGTTATAGTTCAGTTTACAAATACTGTGATACTTAATACTTATTGGACACGGGGAGAAGAATAGCAACTCCATAAAAAAACTAGCGCTATCTCTTGACTAGAACGGGGGCGTATTATGTATTATGAACAGGGCGTTATTATCCAAAAGCGTTTTGCGAAACGCTTTTTTACTGTGCAACTAAGAAACGGTTTCTTGTGTAAGGCACAAATAGTTCTACCAAAAAACTAGTCGCGGACGACGTCTTGATCGTCCTGCATGCAACTAAATGCAACTAATCATCGCGAGCGAACGACATTTCTCTTTATTACGTTCACTCCTTTCTATAATGAGCAAATTGGAGCGAAAATTCCCCGGCCAACGACATTTCAAAAAACAGTTGCAAGAAATTAACTTAACTCTCTGAAGATAACGCTGATATTTCTTTGACATAATATATCGTCGCGAAAGAAAATGGTTTCAAACGAACCAGTCAGTTCGAACCACTACATTGGTAAAATATATCTAATCTCTATATACATAAGGTTGGTATTTCTTTGACATAAATACGTTTCGAAAAAAACTGGTTTCGTTCGTCGTCAGTCCGAACCACTTTATTGGTAAAATATAACTAATCACTATACTCATAACGTTGATATTTTTTTGACATAAATAGGTACGTTACGAAAAAAACTTTTTTCTTTAGCCAGGACTTTATCATACCGGTTCTAGTATTGTTTTAGTCAGTGCACAATATAACTGTTTCCCTTTGTCTAAAACCGGTTTCATTTTTTACAAAATCCGTTTCTGTCTCTAGTTGTGATGTTCTGGCGGCATTTTCTCAAGGGGCTATAAGAAATTCTTTTTTTGGCGGGAACGCGGAAAGAGTCGTGTCGCCCCATTTTGTAGCAATGATAGCTCAGTGGTTAGTGCGGTAGGTTCGCATGCCGAAGGGCGTGGGTTCAAACCCCAACAATGAGCTTGAGCTGCCGGTGAAGGACAACATCGTGATGAAACCATAGCATGGTGGTAGGGTACTTTCTAGTATTCGGCTGGCTAGCTACCACCCTCAAGTTGAAAATCTGCCGCCAAGCATCTAACGGTGTGTTCCGGCAGCCTCACTTGAGAGCCAGTTCCATTCCAGGCTAGGTGTGCTTTACCATCTTCGACCACACCTTCACTTAACATCAGGTGAGCTGTGGTCTAACACCTGGCCTGTCAACCATAAAAAAAAAAAATGATGTTGAAGACAGCTTCATGCATGACCAAGAAAAAATAAATAAAAATATGTATGTTATAGTGATTGGTGGTGATCTCTACAATATTAAACAAGGATATCCTTAATGAGATAAATAAAACATCTGAAACACAGTAATGCGTATTTCTCATTATTTTGATGTGTTAGGCATTAGACAAGGCAAGGCAAAGTAAAGTAAGTAATTTTGATCTTTTATAATTACTATTCAAAACTTTCTTCGTAAAAAAAATTCATTCTGTTTTTTCTTTCCATTTGTAAGCCGAGCTGTAATGGCCCTATGGGCTAAACCTCACTAAACTTTAGTCACAAAAAGAGTCAAACCTCAGTCAGACTATATTCTTTTACATTCTTTGATAGTAGGTAGTTAGTAATTAAGTAATAGTCACGCTTATTATAAATGTGGTTCAAACTGATTCAAAGAAAGAGGTGCTGTTTCTTTATATTTTATTACAATCAAACAGCGTTATATTCATAGACGTTCGATGGGCCAATTTTTACCTAGACAACTTGAGTAGTCATGAGTCAACATTTTCATATTTAGTGAGGGCACTTAGTTGGAAATGGAACATCAAATAATCATGTCCATGGTCCATAATCAAATCATGTCTAGTCATAATTCACATCAGGCCATTTGTTTGATAAAAAAACATGTTCGTGTGAATGTCAATTATCAATGTCACTGTCCAGTGTCCGTCATGTTACTTTAACATTTCATCAAAAGTATGAAGAAAACATGAAAATAAAAAAAAACATTTTCTCTTTTTCGTAATGAATTCTGAGTTGTCAAGTTAAAACAAAAATATGGAAGTGTTTAACAAGTTCTACTCTTCTGTGAGCAATACAGTGTCTCAGCTGTCCGGCGTGTTACCTGGGAATCCTGTAACAAGAGAGTTCGAAGCTACCCAATACATTGCGAGTGCGGGGCCAGGTAAACCCTTTTAAATAATACTATAAATTAGACTCAACAAAGACGTAAAAAGGCAATCATATATTGGATTAGTATTAGAAGACTCCTTGAAGATAGTCTTTTAGTGGACATTTGCTTTATACCAGTTCTTAGTCTTTTAAGTTAAAAAATCTACCTATTTTTTAAAATAGTGACAAAAGCGATAAATTATGATTGAATTGTATAAATATACTGAACATTGTTTTAGGTCTACTATGGAAGATATACAAAGGTTTTAAAAAATCGACCAAGCAGGAGGCATCTATTTTTGTGCTTGAAAAGAAACTGTTAGAAAGATGGTCTAAAGCAGACAGAGATATAATGCTGGAGACACTGAAACGTGGTATTGTACAACTCACAAAGTTGCGACATCCACAAATACTGACTGTACAACACAGTCTCGAAGAAAGTCGAGAGAGCTTAGCATTCGCCACGGAACCGGTCTTTGCAAGTTTGGCAAATATTCTGGGTAATACAGAGAACATGCCACAGTCCATACCTCCTCATTTAGTCAATTATAAACTCTATCAACTTGAAATAAAGTATGGTTTAATGCAAATTGCTGAAGGCTTAGCATTTCTGCATAATGATGTTAAACTGTTGCATCATAATATCTGTCCGGAGTCTATAATAGTAAACCAGCAGGGAGCTTGGAAGATTTTTGGTTTTGATTTTTGTATAGCCAACCAAAGTTCGCCAGGAGCTGCTCCATTTTGGCCCTTCAATGAATACTGTCAGGCCATGCCACCACTTACACAACCCGTATTAGACTTTCTCGCTCCAGAATATGTCTTGTCAGAATCACATTCCCCTGCAAGTGACATATACTCACTTGGCATGCTTATTTATGCATTACATAGTACAGGGCATCAAACTTTAGGCAATATAGGCAATGATTACATGAAATTCAAGAGGTTTGCAAATGAAATAAGAAATCTGCCACCGTCTCGGTTGTCATGTGTGGCTGATGGATTAATGGAATATGTGAAACTGATGCTGAATGTTGTTCCTGAGTTAAGGCCAGATCCACATCAATTTTTAAAGGTAATAAACATAAACAGTAGAGCCTTGATAATCCAAACTGAGAAACCTGCCCCTGTTTGGGCTCATGCAGTGTTTAAATTATAGTATAAAGTTAACAATGGGATGATGATGATGAACTACAAAAAAAATAAACAACAAAATTTCTTTGCATAAAAACATTTTTTGGTGAACGAATCAAAATTTAAGTTTACTTTTTTAAGTAATTGATCAATTGTAGTCTGATAAAAAAGAGCTTTATCCATACATAGCAAGATCTTTTTGGAAATTGAGAGATAATTTAAGCGTGATCAGAGTAGTGTGGGTACAGCGCAAAAGTTATGTACAGCACCACAGTGACATACACTGTGACATTTGGATTACCCAGTAATTGTTCTTTTTCTTTAATATTGGCGGCACACTGTGTGCATTTGCCTTTGTAAAGTATTTCTAATATTTTGTGAACATTCAAGTTAACTATTTCTTATTAATTCACCACATCATTTAACTTTTCTTTACTTGCACAAGTAATTCGGCACCTTATCAATAAAACATTACTATTTCCTAAATTAAAAAAAACACAAGTTTTGGAAATTACTGTAATACTATATAAAAATATTCATAGTATTTTCCAAAACTTGTGTTTTTTATTGTAGTCTATAGTGTAGCGACACTACTTTTCCGCATTCCCGCCAAAACTTAAGCAATTGTTATAAACAACATGTAAAATGTAAGTTTTTATTTCCAGATTCCATATTTTGAGGATGTTGGAGTCAAAACATTAAATTACCTAGACTCCCTGTTCCAATGGGACAATCTGCAAAAATCTCAATTCTACAAAGGGCTACCACAGATAATCCAAAAGATGCCACATCGCATCTGCATATACCGTATCCTACCATGCCTCACAAAAGAGTTCATAAATCCACCCATGGTTCCTTTTGTCTTACCAAATGTGCTACTGATCGCAGAAAACTCTTCTAAAGAGGAATATATCAAATACATTCTGCCAGTTTTAAAACCTGTAATGTTGATACAAGACCCTATTCAAATATTGCTGATATTCATGCAGAAAATGGAATTATTATTAAAACTAACACCAGGTGAAGAGGTTAAGACGGACATACTGCCAATGTTATACCGGGCATTAGAATCTGATGCTCAGCAGATACAAGAGCTGTGTTTATCGGTGTTGCCAACATTTGCATCGTTAATAGATTATCCGGCAATGAAAAATGCTCTGTTGCCGAGAATAAAAAAACTATGCATAAGTACAAATTACATATCTGTGAGAGTGAACTGTTTGCTTTGCTTGGGCAAGCTGTTGGAGCATTTAGATAAGTGGCTGGTGTTGGATGAGGTGATACCATTCCTGCCGCAGATACCGTCCAGGGAACCCGCTGTGCTGATGGGAATATTAGGTATGTAATCATTGAAACACAACATGGTGGTAGATCTCCTAAGGAGGAGGTCGTCTAAATAGGTTCATTACTGTGTTCCGGTTTGAAGGGTACTGCAGCTAGTGAAATTACTAACCATCTAAAGTCTCAAAGTAATGAGCGCCAAAGCAGTGATGCCCTGGACTTTGTTTTGTTACTCAACGTTCTGTGTATCGCTGCATTGGTCATGGACAGGCGTTATCTCTTACCATCAGGAGAGTCTCGTTTGTCTCTTTATTTTTTACATTAAAAAAAAAACATGGGGTTACGCGTGTTGGTAGTTGTAAACAGAAAGGAGGCCATTAGTTGTTGGCAATTAATGTTTTTTTCTTATTACTATTATTATTTTATTTTTACTTGACATCTTCGTTTACATAATTTTTTCAAGATTTTTTTTTTAATTTTTATAATTATTATTATATTATGCTTTTTGTTTTAATTTTTATGTAATCAAAATTTGTGATATTCTTGACCGTTTCCTTATCTCAATAAATACAATTTAATTTTTAGTTATTAATCAAAATTGTGCCTGTTTTTTAGGAATATACAAATTAACGCTTAGCCATCAGAAACTGGGCATAACCAAGGAGGTAATGGCGACCAAAGTGCTTCCATTCCTCATTCCTCTCTGCGTAGAGAACGGCCTCACCTTGAACCAGTTCAACGCCCTCATAACTCTCGTCAAACAGATGATAAGCAAGGTGGAGACCGAACATAGGGCGAAGTTGGACCAGCTCAACTCTATACAGAATGAAGCCAAGTGAGTGAAGAATACTTTTTTCACAAAGCATGCTTTTGGGCTAGCAATTTTTTGATTTGAAATATCTATTGGCGCGCCTAGAACGTAAAACCTACTAGTATGCCGTGATGGCAAGCGGCGTGATGCTCTCATACGCCGTCATGCCCCCTACTACGCAACTTCTCTCGAGTCCCTTGAGTGCGTTCGCGTGCGTATATTACACTTGGTTGTTCTCTGTATGAGCTGAAAGAAAAGGTTTAGAAAAAATGTTTTCTTATAAATGGATAAATAAATGTTCATGAGATTTTTATTTGTGTATGAACCTTATGTTTTTATTATCTATATTTATACTATTACGAAGAAGAAAGTATTTATTGAATAGAAAGATTTGATTTTTTGTTTGTTTGTATTGGTTCCGAAACTACTGGACCGATTTCAAAAATTCTTTCACTGTTGGGAAGCTACATTATCCCGGGTGGTATAGGCTACTTTTTATCCCTTTATTCCCACGGGAACGGGAACTAAGCTGGTGAAACCGCGAGGCGTCCGCAAGTTTTTTATAAAAGAAGCAAAAATATCTAAAGCGACACTATTTTTAAATACATAGTAAAAGTATGAAATGAAATTTTATCTATCGTATTTTTAGTTTGTGAATGGGCAGAAAAAGGTTTAAAAAATAACAACTTTTAGTTTTACATCGAATTCTAGTTATGGTTAATTTACAATTAGCAATGACCATGTTTAATCGCGCAGCTTGTTCTTAAAAGTACCTTTTGCTATATGTACACTGATTGATATTTCCAGAGTGATGGAGCACGCTATGCCCTCGTCGGACACACTTGTGGCGGCGCCTCCGCCCCAAAACGACATCGACAAAATGTTCACCGGGCTGGGACTCGATCCGTTCTCGTTCAACAAGACCGCAGAGAAACCCGCCGCGCCAACCATGTCTATGACAGATACTGGTGGCCCACTTAGTATGGAAGATAAACAGAGGTAATGTTAAGTCAAATTCAAAATTTATTAATGTCGGACAACTAAATAAAATAAAATAAATATAGTAGGAAATTACACACAGCACCATCTGAAGCTTGTGCTATGGAAATCTGATAACTGATAGAATACTTCAATACTTTTTTTTTTGTTGTAAATACATACTTATAATAAATATAGATCACCCAGACACAGAACAAACATTTTCTTTATACCACTAAAAGTTTGTCCTGGGTGGGAATCGAACCCACGCTCTTCAGATCTTGGAGCAGATATACTACCAGTCAATTGACTAGTAATCAGTTAATCTAATGATGGCATTCATATTTTTTTGACGATTCGACTTTTTTTAGTTGATAGACTAAGTGTTTGACCACAGCTCGCCTGATGTAAAGTGAAGGTGTGGTGACACACCCAGCCTTGTATAATGTGTAAGTAATTCTTTATTCGTCTCTTCTTTTCAGAATAGCACAGCAGCAAGCATCAGTGAGAAAGTTCGTCAGCCAACCTGCGCCTACAGCAATCCCTGCGCCACCAAAATCAACCCCCAAATCCCTCGACCTCACCTCATCACTCTTACAGTCCAATCTTACACAACTGACCCAAAAAGCTCCCATGTCTCAACTTACACCCCATTCCAATTCTATGTCACATCAAAACCCCCCTCAAATGAATTCCATGCCACATTCTCATATTGGCGCAAATTCCCAATTCAATTCTGGATTAAATAATCAAATGAGTGTAGGTTACACTCAACAGATGCTCGGTGACAGTCGAGCGTTACCCTGGCCTAACACAGGTAGTTCTAGTATGGGTTTCACGAACACAAATTCTGGGAATTTTAATAACAAATGGGCAAATAATTCCAATTCTAATGCTAAACAAGATTGGTCTGCTTTCGAATCGCTTCTGCCCAATCAAAGTGTTAATAATAACGAGAAAAAACCTAACGAGAATGAAATGATGGATCTGTTAAGCTAATGTGTGTTATATGATTTTGGTACAATTGGTTTGTTTAGTTAAGAAAATTTAGGACTGTTTTCTTAAACCGGGTTTCAGGAGTAGGGCGGGAATGAAAATGCACTTTTAGTATGTGTTAAGATGGTTATTTTTACGCATTATAGGGTGTGAAATCTATATAACAATTCTACATTCCTGTAAAATAATACAAAATGAGGGTACACAGCGTTTAAAACGATATTTTTTTTAAATAAAAACGTAGGTATTTATTCACAATAGAAATTATACAATTATTTAATTTGATTATTGTAAATTTAATAGTTATAAAAATATTTTTATCATTTCTTATTTTACGTTATTATTATTTTCTAATTTGCTTAAATACTAAGCTTAGAACTACTATTAAGGCCATGACTGCATGCTTTGGAATTATCATGAATTCTTGTACATAATATGTATTGTTTATTTCCTGTAATAAAAAAACAACTTGTAACAATAAGCAATAGTACACGTATCTATTTTATTTACTGACTTAATAATGATCTCTGTACAATAAATAATGTAAAAATATACTATTAATACTTTTATTATTATTTTCTTATTATTATGTCAATTCAAGTAGATACATTATTGTCCCATATTAGATAATTCTATACAGTTCTAGCAGTATGCCGTGACTTCCCTTACTATCCAAAAAGAAGATTGAGTAAATATTTCTTATTAAAGCGTTAAACTTAAAGCTTTAATCAAACTGTTATTATTTAAAGTATGTAAGCTTCTATTGAGTTGAGTTTAAAAGAATGAACATACGTACAGTTTTTCGCTTTTTTTTGTTGTGAATAAACATTATATATATATATTGGTCCTTCGAGCTGGAGTTAACGTTAAACTGTTATGTGTCAATTGTAGTAGATATCTGTGTATGAATGCATACTACATTTCCAATTTTAATAGGTATGCCCAGTATCCACTGTATGACGATGACTTCCATAGCGTAATTTCACAAATACATAATTACTGACAGATTCTTTATTTACGTTAGCAATTGTCATATAGTATTACTTTAATTAATTTTACGACCTTTTTAACAACAACACTGAACTTTGTGACAACACTAAAACATAAAATGTATAAATGGGTATTGTATATTATGTATTCATAGATACAGTTCAATATTGAGCATTTGCAAATCAAGATAAAACCCCGTTGCTTAACTTTAAGTTACCATTGAAAACTGTTAAACAATAATACGTTTTAATAAATAACAGATAGTTTTAAAAGCCAAAAAAAAAAATCCACACCAAGTACGTAGTTACGGAATTAGAGCATCCAAATGCGTAATAAACTAATCCGTAATATTGGAAGCACAAGGCTTGACAGATTAGCACCTACAATGGTCTTTTAGGTGCTGGTATTTAATTTTAATAAAATAAATTATACATGTCATATATGTACATTGTACACCACTTTTTTTAAGAATAAAACGGTACAATACGCAAAATAAATAAATTAATCATTACAATGATGTAATCACACATGTCCTAAGCAGATACTTATGGTATTTAAAAACTAGTGGGTAGGAGCATGCCTACATAGGTAATTCGTCATTTTATTTCCTTGTTTACGCTGTCCCGATATTTGGAAACAGGTATCGCATTATTAAAACATATTTCAATGTTATTTTAAGTATCTCGTCCTTTGCTGTAGAGAAAACGAACAGTAAGTCAATACAACGGGTCTCTGAATATTTCCTTATTCCTTAGGTACTTGGGAACTTCCATCTTTCGATCATCCGCGTAAGATTTCGCAAAAAACAAAATAAGTATGACTGATATTCGACAAGTTGCTCAAGTGATAAATTCATTCGAATGATCTAAAGATTAAGCTCATACTATAAGATTGTTTTTAATATTGTACGATATAATTATATACCATAAACAATCTACCAAAAGTTAGAAAAATACTATCTTCGCCTCCTAAACGACGAAGCGAAGAATACGCAAGCTGTGACAACCTGCAACACCCCAGCCGTCAAGAAACAGCTTTTGTACTCGTAGTTGTGAATAAGAGACCAAATCATGATGAAGATAGCGACAAAGGCGTTAGAAGCCGTCATCGTGGCGGTGGTATCAAACTCGTTGAGGGTACTGTTGTATATTGGTTGCTGGAGAATGTGCGACGCAGCTGTCGCAAAACTGGCGAACATGCACCACACGACCAATAAGCTTTTGTTGCCAGTGAGGGTTATACCTGGGAATCAGATGACGTTTTTAATGTTAGAGCCTTCGAAAACAATCCATAAAATAAGAATCTTTTTGTTTTTCTTATACAGAATTAGGTAGTCGTGTTTGAAAAGGTCGTATACTCTGACGATAATTTTGATTATTGTACAATTTGCTGAAAATCATTTCATCGGTCATTTTTAGTAAAGGCCTTAGTTATGATGGAAGAAACAGCTTTTATATTTGTTGACCAATTTGATTAGTTAACAATAATCAATTATTATGCAATTTTAATGGCCCGTGGCCGAGCATCGTTTTTGAGGGCTCCAAAAGTACGCTGACTGCGGTGAACTTGACAAAACAGGACCGTGAATTGTCTTTGTAAATCTGTCACCCTATCATATTCAACCACCCGATCCAAACACTCTTCAAAGAGAAGACTTAGCCCCGCGCGGGATGTTTGAATAATCATAATAAAGAATGAAGAAAATATAATCACCATAGAAGCCAATAGCTCCCGTGAAACAGAAGGCGCCGCAAAGTCTTTCTTTCTCATTAATGGACTTCGGTAGCACAACGCATAGCATAATGAAGCATAACGCCGAACCATGCGCTACCCCTATCACTGACGCTACCTGAAAATTGAAATTAAAGCTAAATATTTATAGAATGAAAATGCTTTAAGATAGTAAGTAAGATAGTTTTATAAGGCCGTTAGTTTTGAATAGATTTTATAGATTATTCTCATAATTAATTTGTATACTCACCGACCAAATGTTTAAAGTCGGATTCTGTTCCCATACCAAAGGAGGAAATACAACTCCGAGCACTAAGATAGAAAACGTCGTGGTCAAGTGCAGCAAGGCGTACAAATAGAAATTCATGTCTCTAAGCATGTTGGCGATCGTTATAAAGTTCTTTTTCAATGTTGCTGTCCTTCTAGCAGTTCCTGGAGTTACTTCTGCAGCAAAAACTATGCTGTTTTGGGGAGCGTTCACTGTTGTTTCCCTGTATAATGGCTGTGGATTGTGACCTTCCCTATCTATGCTCTCAAGTTCCTGATATCCACTTATTCTGTTATAATTGTTTACGTCTAGAGTTCCAAAATCTGACGAAAACCTATTTGAAGGTGAACCAAAATCCGAAGAAAATCTGTTGGAACTACTGCTATCAAACATTGTCCCAAAATCGGAGGAAAACCTCCGATTGGTCGTCATCTTATCTCTGAATTCCACAGATGGGTCAACAATTTCCTTTGCATGTTTCTTAGATTTGAATACTACAACGTCTGTAGCATCTTCGTCATTAGCTACTGTATTTATGTCAACTTTAACTGACACTGTTGGCGGCTCATCATTATTGGCATGACCTTCATTAACATTATTTTGATTGGAGAATATAACTTCATCCTCATCTTCCACAGCATCTCTAAGCATATTATACGTATGTCTAATGACCTTTTCAATGTAAACTGGCCGTGAATATGAGGCTAATAGCACACAGTTTTGCATAATAATTGCTCCGTAGATCATTACGACGACGTCGCCCGTGTAGATAGTGCACAGGTAGCCGATCAGGATTGGTATTAGACAGTTACCAACGGAGGGCGCCATTCTTACAATTCTTTGCGCCATAGTGAGCTTGTCTCTGAAGTAATGGGTGATTATGATTTCTGTTTGCTGACCAGTCAAAGCGCAGCCAGCTCCTGAAAAGAAACACAATCTTGATTTCATTATACGATATTAGACATTCTTGTTTTGAGAACATTATGTTGATTATATTCTGTTTGAGTCGCTTTAGTATGTGTAAAAATGCAATTCTTGAGACGTAGGTACTTTTTTATCCCAAGCTGCAGTCCGAAAAAAATAACAAGGTCAAAAGTGTTTTTGATATGGATGAAAAATATATGTCTTGGGACAAACAGCTATGACCTCTACAGGTTGACGTACCTACTACCTTAAACACTAAGCTGTAGTCAGATACTGTTTAGTATAAATATTCGAACGGTCACCCATCTGAAGATTGACTGGGTCGAAGGTTATACTTCACGCTAGCTAACGCTACGGTTTCAATCATGACGCGATTCATATTAAGCACCTGAGTAAACTACTATGCGATAAATGTTTATATTTTATTGAAAGATTACACGAAGCCATTGTTCCGATGAAGTATCGTCATAATAAAACGTGTTAATAAAGTTATAGTATCGATCTGTTGGAGTTAACTTTTTTGGTGTTCCTCAGGGAATGATGTTAGGTCCCGCGTGAATAAATATTATATATTGCTTAGGTATATATAATATTTATTCTATATAATATATATTTAGGCTATGAAATGAAGGATTCATATTTCTTATTACTGACATAATTATGTTTTTCCCAAAATAAATACTTAGATAGTTGGTAAGTAGCTGGAAGAATGATGTGTACATTATACTTACCTATATTATATAAACGTATTGTGTTTAGGTGTTCTATAAATAGAACATATAAACTGTCCATACAGTTTATAAATGGTTGACCTTAGATGTCTAATGTAATAGATAAATAAACCACGCAGGACAAATTATTTATTGACGTTTGTGACTCACTATCCATTAAAATCCAAAGTCAAGATAGCAGGTATGGAGAACCTACCTAGTAAGTACTTATACGTTTAATTTTTCGTTCCTGATTGACAATCTAAATTAGGAATAGACAAATACTGTGGGACGTTCTAGGCCATATGCTACGTATTTTTACTCAACTGCTCAAGAAGGATCGGGTTTTTCGGATGTACGTATGTACCCACTCGTTAGTGTGTAGGAACTTTTTTATATTCGGGGGTACCTACTTACGTAAAATGGTAGACAACTTAGCTGAAAGGAAGTGATTTAATAGTTTTCACGTTTTTAAGGTCGGTTTCAAAGTAAAAGTTGTTTATATTGATGAGTAGGATGATCCGTTTTTACTATAATTCCATGTATATATATATACATGGTTTGTCTGTATATTTCTTCACAAATCACAAATGACTAGGTTTAAGCTAGGCTAGATCGTTTTTTGACGATATTTGGGACGCGACAAGTAACCAGATATCTATTATAAATAAAACCAAAACAAAGTTACCTGCACATATTCCTGAGAATATATTGATAATATGGTCATTACTATCGGCATCAGTCGAATAACTCGACAGCAGGACACCCGCTACTGTCAAACACAGTCCCGCTAACGCCATAAACCTTGGCATATGGAACATCTTCACTATGGCCCTGCACCAAGACTCTAACAGCAACCTCATTACCACTATCATCACAGGCACTAGTGCAATATCTATGTCCCATATTTTCAGTCTAAACTCCTTAGGATCGTGCCCGTCTTCGCGAATAGCTTTTAATACGACGAGTCCGTAGAGGGAGAGTAAGGCCGGGACAGTAATGTTGTACATCACAGCAGCGGCTACTATTAGCCAGCCATAGCCGCCGTCTGGAGGTGTTGGCCCGATCTCTGGCTGAGAGGCTACGACTCTGTCCAAGTGGAGATCTTCAACTCGGCTCTCGCTTCTCTCATGTCGCCGTGTTCGATTTTCCTGGTGTGCCATGGTTTTTTACGCGATAAACAAAAACTTCATGTTCGGAACGGTGAGTATTCGATGAGTTATCTTTATGAAATGGGCGTGTTATCTTATCAGTTATCAATTCGTGTAATCTCTTGTTCCATATTTTTTAAAATCGCCGCCAGATCAGGTGTATTTTGCGTTTGGAAATAGTAAAATAAAAGTCTTTTACAACAGTTGTTAAATGTAAATTCAATTAAATGCTTTTTTTGTTTGGTCAAAACATAAAAACTAAATAGAAGTATATTTGCATTTTTTTATACAATAATTGTAACAAGATCTAGTGTTTCTGAACGAGTTAATTTTATTTTTCACTGAAAGCTGCCGTACTAAATTGGAAACCCCACTAAAAGTGGGAAAAGAAAGAGAAAGGATACAAACTCAAGCAGTACAAAACGAGACAGGCGATAAATTTATGATTGACAGTTATGTTTTTAATTTGGCCGATTAGTACCAATATGAAATCCGTTTGGTCGAACTTCATAAGACGCTCTTATTAGATTTTTTACGTTTTTATCAATAATGCAAAGATATTTCAGTTGTTTTTGCGTGTAGTCTTGTAATTGTGTGATATGCTATTAGTGTTTCTCAGATGAAAATGCCGGAATTCACTGTGAGAAATAGTTTACCACCGTGTTCAGACTTCCGTGAAGAGGGAAGCATTTTAATTGCCCCTTATTTGATATGATTACTAGTGAATTTAGAAATTATTGTAGGTTCAAAAAGGAATTAGCGGATGGCTGAGCCTTGGTGTGGTTTAGTAGTGGTTTCTAATTATGGAGACCGAATCTGTGCGGTCTGAGCTGAGTGGACGATCGCGGCGTAGCTCTCGGCATAGATCTCATACTCATCGGAGCACCCGGTAAGGACTATTCCCCTGTTCAAAATCTATCTGAAAAAACTATGGTGCGGTACATACTTTGCGTGCTATGTCCTGTAATTGGAAGTAATTACAGGATACCAATAAACAATTTATGACCTGTTCCATTTATTGCTGATATAGATACCTGTATAAACAAGATAATTAAAGTTGTTTTACAATGGTTACATCTATAAAATTATAAGGCTTATGAGCGGAATATAGAGAAACAGTATCATTAGATTTTTATATTACATGTGTAATTATGTAGTAAACTATGGGTTTTACCACATTTTAGACTACATATTTTTGAATGTATGTTCTCTTTTCAGAAGCACAAAATCACAAAGAAAAGACTGTGTAGACAACACGATGGCACCATTCCAGACTAGTGTAAATATAAACCCTGAAATAGGTCGAGATGGCCAAGAAGTCATTGAAGTACAAATCCTACCCCAGGATGAGAACTGGGGGGAAAATACCACCGCTGTAACTGGCAACACATCTGAAGGCTCACAGTCAATGGAAGACGTCAGTAACTGGCCCATGGAATCAGACTCTGGGATTGGTTTTGTCTGTTCAAGATATTTTGGGACAACTGTTGCTTTGGGGTTGTCATTTGTGTCATTTGTTAGTCCACTAGCAATGGTAGTGCTGCCAAAAATAGGATTCTTCCCAGGATTATCTGATAATATAGCAATTCAGCCAAGTCAAAGAATGCAGTTGCTCGCATGTACAGCAGAATGTAAAGGAATATTACTATCACTTGCATTCAAACTAGTTTTACTTGCAATTGGAGTTTGGGCTGTATTTTTAAGGCCTAGAAATGCAATTTTACCTCGGATATTTGTATTCCGAGCTATGACCTTAGTCATACTTGCTGTGTGCACATTTTCATACTGGCTCTTTTACATTGTTCAAATAAGTGAAGCAACAAAAGCTTTAGCCGTCGGTGATGAAGCCATAGATTATAACTCTTTAGTTTCATATGTATCAAGTTTTTCGGATACTCTACTATTTATACACTATATAGCTGTAATATTGATGGAGATCAGACATTTAGAACCTACATATTATATCAAGATTGTGAGGAGTCCCGATGGAGAAAGCAGATCTTACTCCATTGGCCAACTGAGCATACAGCGAGCTGCAGTTTGGGTGCTCCAAAAGTACTACACAGAGTTCCCAATATACAACCCTTACTTGGAGAAGATACCAATTTCAAAGTCTCAAAGAAAAGGGCAGTCGAGTATCAAGTTTTATGAAGTGGACGGGTCAAATACTAATGGCCCTCCTGGACAGGCGAGGTTTGTTCTTTGTTAACTATTGATTCAAATAAATAAATACACATTCATCTAGTCTTAAATTAAGCTCGGTGATAGCTTAGATTATTACTTTTTAGAATTCCATACTCAAAGGGTAAAAACGTCCAACCGTCTGTCACCGGGCTGTATCACAAGAACGGTGATAGCTAGACAGTTGAAATTTTCACAGATGATGTATTTCTATTGCCGCTATAACAACAAATACTAAAAATAAAATAAAATAAATATTTAAGGGGGGCTCCCATACAACAAACTTCATTTTTTTATAGATAACGGTACGGAACCCTTCGTGCGCGAGTCCGACTCGCACTTAGCCGGTTTTTTTTTTAAAGTATAAAATCTTCCAGTCGTAGTTTCAAGTTGTAAAGTTAAAAGATATGGTTATAGGTCTACAACGGGGTCGTGTACTGGCAGTGCAGGGCGGCGGCGCGACTCTGCCTCCGCGCATAACGAGCGCTACTACGAGGAGGCGGAGCGCGAGCGGCGCGTGCGCAAGCGTCGCGCGAGGTTGCTCACCGCCACTGAAGATGCCTTTGCGCACGTGCGTCGCGTCCGGGTAGCTAGTGGGAATGGTAAGTAGACTAAATCTTATAAAAAGAAGTAAAAAATTACACATAACTTTTACATTACTTATTATTTACATATTTTTATTAAAATTACAGTTATAAAAGTCACATAACTAAATAATAATAAAGAACTTTAGCTGTCATGTGAAAACAAACGACACCCATGCCAAGTTATTATGCTTAAGGTTCTGACGGCGTACAGTGTTCCCCTGTTCACATGATTTGTAAGTACATATATTTTGTTTCCAGGCGGAGCGCTGGGTCCCCGCGAGGCGGCGCAGGCCGTGTTTCCTTCCTTGGCGCGCGCTTTGCAGAAATACTTGCGAGCGACTCGCCAGCAGCCGCGACACTCCGCTGAATCCGTAAGTTTTTTTTTTTTTTTTACAATACTCTTACTTCTTCTATTCTCTTACTTCTTCTCTTCTTTCTTCTTTTTATTATGCACCATTTAAATTCTATGGCTTACATTATAAAGCATTCTGGCTGCGTCCCATAGAGGTCCAGCTTATTCTTATTATTCTTATTCGAGGTGGGGGCGATAAGTCCTGCACTGACGTCACTGGGTGTATTGTGCATTTCCCCCTACCAGCGTTTACCCGAGCCAACCCAGCTCCTTGAAGTACCGGAGCGAGGCTCTGGGCCGCTGGCATAGAGGTCCAGCTGTGGACTGTAACCAACTTTAGGAGTCCTGTTAATTTTTTGTTTGGGACAGTTGTTCCTATTGATTCATTCCGTGTACACTCCATGATAACGTGGTATGTCGGCCATAGTGTTGCAGACTGCGCAGTTTTGGAGTAATGGATTTTTTAATTAAATTAAAAAAATATATTAAGTAGGAAAACTTATTACAGGAAATGTGCACAGTACAAAATTTTTAGACTATTGCATTGTCATGCCTGCTTAAAATATTGTTATCTATCTATGGGTACATCATAGGCCGGGACTGGATCGTGTCGTACCAAATACCGCTTGACCTAAACCGCATGTCAAAATATTCCTCAAATTTAGTATGATTGTAATATGTCTTGAGTTGCATGACTAAAGAGCTAAGTTCTCAAGGATTTTGTAACATTTTGATTCGCGTCCATCGTAAGACACCAGGATTTGGTGAACCTATTCTATATTTATGAGTAAACCTAAGATGCACGCCTGAATTTAAATAAGGTGTTATTTGAGGTGCTTCACTTGTTTCTATGTTTAGAATACTAATTCTTAAACTTAGGTGTCAATTCAACATCTCTACATAGTATAGAACAAAGACGCTACCCGCCGCCTGTACGCTTAGATCTTTTAAACAAAGCAACGGATTTTAATGCGGTTTCCATCAATAGACAGAGTTATTCAAGAGGAAGGTTTATATGTATCTAATGTAACATTGTATCTATGCGAAGCCGGGGAGGGTCGCTAGTTAAGTAATAATTTTAATTTGAAATGACATGCTCTTCACCTGATACTGATAGTGTGTATTTTCCGTAAAAAGTATTAAATTAACTAGAACTTTTTACAAATTTTCATCCAACAGTCGTTATGGTACACACTCTTGTATAAAAAACTTGTGTTTACAATGCTAGTTTAATTTATTTTTGTTCAAGATACATACTTTTTTTTTACGACCGTTCTCGGTTCCTCATTTTGGGGTCTAATAAACAACATTTTATATTTTGAATTGTAAAGTCTAATATCGTTTTTTGTTCTCGTCTGGTCGACGCCACACGTGAACAAAACGCTGGCCTTTATTTTGCTCAGCGTTTGAGTATTGCCATACAATGCGGCAATGGGGCCAGCGTTCTGGGAACTATTCCCATTAATAGCGGCGTTTTAGAGTAGTTATTATTTTAAGTTATTTTATTTTGTTTAATTGAAACTAAAACTTTGTTAGGTATTATTAAGTAGGTATATAAAAATAATGATAAAGTAATTCGTCAAAAAATATATAAAATATCGTCTTTACATGTTTTTTTTCAAGAGCTTGAGCAGCCGGTGAAGAAAAACAAAGCGTGGTGGTAAGGGTACTTTCTAGTACTCGACAGGCTATCCACCACCCGTAAGTTGATAATCTGTCGCCAAGCACCTAACGGTGCCAGTTCCATTCCAGATTAGGTGTGTTTAACATCACACCAACTCTTACCCTGTAAACTATAAAAAGCTATACTTTTTTAGTATTATATAAGATCCTAGCTTGAGTGGTAGTATTTGTCTCAGGTGCTAGGGCACCTGTCCCGCTGCCTGTCCCAGGACGCGTCCCCGCGCGCGTTCTTGGAGCCGTTCCTTACGGAGCGGCCGGTGCTGTCGGCGGAGCAGGAGGCGCGCGCCGTGCAGCGCTGGGCGCTCGTCTCGGACGAGTTGCTGGCGCGCCCCCTCACGGACGGCGTCGACTTCCAGCTGCGGCAAGGTAACACGCCTCGTACGCAACTACTCAGGATATGTATCTTTGTCCTTTTCTGGTGTTGATTTTAATACGGTTACTTAAATAAATAAATGTAAAAAAAAGCACCAAGCAGTAGTGTGGAAACATTACTGTATTCCGGTTTGAATACTTTCCGGTCCTGCAGCTAGCGAAATTACAGGGCTGATGAGACTAACCATCGAAAGTCTCAAAGTAATGAGCGCCAAAGCAGCGATGCCCCTAATGCCTATATGCTTATTTAAGCTCACAATAAATTGCATTTTGATAAATTCCTGTTATTTCCAGGCGACATCTCCCTGATATGTACCATCAAGCAGCTGCCAAAGATCAGCCTCAGCGAGGAAGTGGTAGATCCTAAGAGCAACCGGTTTGTTCTCCGGCTCAACTCGGAGACGTCCGTCTGACAGGAAGAGTACTACGGCCGGGATGGAGACACAATGAGGCTCGTATGACATTCGGATTATTTCTAACTCATCGGTTAAGCTGGAATAAGGAGTATGATCTTTATGTTATAAGCAATTAGGTCCTTTAATTGTTTGTATACATTTGTGTATGTAAAAACGTATTCTTAGACAAAAGATTCATATCGTATTGAAACAGAATTTTTAGACACAGAAAGGCTTAAAATACCGTAATAGTGGCATTGTGATCAAATCGCGCGTTTATTATCACGTCCACATACAACCTTATCACCTAGAGTTAAGGTGTTTAATTGCATTCTGGCTTTATAGCTGCGATTTGTTACTGGGCCACCGGAAACGTTACCTTAATAATAGGGAATAAAGATTGATATCCGCTAGTGAACGAGTAGCACTCACAATTGCTTAAACTAATATAGTAATTAAACTAATTCTGAAAAACTTTACAAAATATGTATCTCCTAAAATCTTATGACAAATAGTTTTGATAGTTAATGGTTTGGCTTATGTCTTTGCGTGCCTGAAGGATTTTTGCTAAAAATATAGACTTGATATTTAGCCTTTAATAAAAACTAGCGTAAGTATAATTAATGACATATTTAAGTACCTTTATTACTTATAAAATATATGTAGGTATAATTTTATTAAGACTTAAATATCAGTGTTACGAAACTTTTTTTTAGTATTTTTAATGGTATTTAAAATAAACACTACCCAGTGCAATTCTAAAATAAATAATTATATCATAGATAAGAATTGTTTTTGGGAGCCATGTTTATTTTGTAAGACTGCATTTAATACTGTCGATTATGTTTTATAAAATAATTTTGACATCTCGAAAATTTTTGTTGTCCTTTTCTTATACGTTGAAATGAAAAGAGATGCGTTTAGTTTTGTCAGGTTACTTTAGTAAGTATGGAGTCGATAATGATGTATTTTAGTAATTATTTTAGTATATTGTAGATTATTGTTTTATATTGTACAATTTAACAAAAGAATCTCAAAACAGCTGCGTATTATAGGTAAATCATATCGTAGATTAATTTTGTGTGTAATATTTATTAAATATACAGGCTATTGCTGTGGTATATATTGGAATATATTTAATATACATAATACTTTAGAAAATTTAGTTAAAATTGTAAAATTGTTTTGAAACATGCATACTCGAGCTCTGCGCAAAAACATTCTGAGATTCTTGTTACCAAAGGGTTTGAAAAAGTTTCGACAGCCTAGTTGAGAGACTGTGGCTTACAATTTAGAGACACAGTCATGTAATCCGTCAGCATATACTCATAATAATATGTTACGGTCATAATGACAATGCTTCGTCCCCGAAGTATCATACGTTACATAAACAATATCAATCAATCAACGCCTTTTGAGCTGTTAGGTCGTAGATTCGATTCCCAAGACGAACATTTTTGTGAAAGACATTGAATGTAATTGTTCGTTCTATATCTGCGTGTTCTAAATGTATGTAATTGAAATATACATTTACATTTTAAGTATTCTATTAGTTATCTGGTTCCCATATTATAAGCTTTGCTTAATTTGGGGCTAGATGGCGCTGTGTGTTATGTCGAACAATATTTATTTATCAGGTGCCATTTTCATGCATTCGGAATGTTTCTCAGTTGTAGAACGTTCGAGTGTAGGTAGTATGATGTCTCTTACCATTTATTACAAATCTTTTGTATTGTATTGTTAACGTTTTAATTTGAATTAAGTCAGTCCCGGATCTATAATTTTTCTAACCGGGGCAGCAATTTAAAAGTGTCGTACCGGGATAAGTAGACTTTAATGAATTTGCACTCTGTAGTTAATTGTGTATTACTTAGTATCTGGCCGACGGAGCTTTGCTCTGTATATATAGAATTTAAAACTTGAAAAATCTCGTTTTGCTAAAGATGAGACATCGATTTTTCGTCCTCAAATATCCGTTTCGTCCGCGTTTATTCACAAGTAAAGATTACACAAATGATAAAGCTTATGAAATGTTAATACATAATACCAATCAATACAAAAACAAATACAAATAAATGATTTGTTACTTTTTTTTTCAAGAACATTAAGTTATTTTGGACGATCTTTAGAGACTTCCATTACATTGTGAATTATACATAATTTTATTAGTTCTTTAAGACTTCTTATTTATAGAAAAAGCGTGCCGTCCTAAATACGCAAACAGTGCTAACTATGCCAATAACGCTCATTAGAACAAACACGGCGATCGAAAAAAAGTTGGGTTTCTACGTATTTCGTGTGTTGGTTGTGATGAGCGTTGTTGATGTCGTCAGCACTGTTGGATTTTTTTGAAACACGCGATATGCCTGAATCAATATTACAGTTCTAAGACTGCTTTTATACATACTTTTAACCCGAAGGAAGGGTTATGTTTTTGATATATATCATAGTGCATAGGAAAGGAAGTGTGTGTGTGTTTATTTAGGTATGATTGTTAACTTAAAAATGAAATGTCGTTATTCTGACCAAAGATCGCTTGGATATTGTATCTTATCTACACATTGTAAGGTTGAAAATTGTGAACGGCTCTTAATGTTGTGAATGTGGTGTTAAGATGTTGGTAGCACAGGGCCGTACTGTATCCCAATCAATCCTCACATGAGTCTTCGGATGGCGCAAGTAACTGGAGTTTCGGAATTGGTCCTTCACTCGTAAGGTATAAGAGTTATATATCTTGATGTATTTCCGCTTATAAGTCGTTTTGGTTACAACAAACACGAGGATTTAAATTTACGAACGACTTATAAAGCAGAAATACACTGAAGATAAAACTCTAGATTGCTTTAAAATGGACTTTTGCGGAAAAATCGCGACGCAAAAAGAGGGATGTTACAAGTTTGACGTGTCTGTCTGTGGCATCGTAGCTTCTAAACGGATGGGCGGAATTTGATGCGGGTTTTTTTGTTTGAAAACTGACTTGACTGAGATGGTTCTTAGCTATAATTTATGTAGATCTGTTTAGGCTTTTGATGATCATTTCCTACTTGATAAAAGGGTCTTACAAACTTTCACAGATCCTAATAATTGGAAATTTGGTGTAACTGTTACTTTGGTGGTATTTATTTAAAGATTTTTATTTTGTATATAATCCGGTCTCTAACTATGAAGTAACTACTGTGAAGTGCTCCATCTTCGGCCACATCGTCGCTTTGCATTAGGCGAGTTGGTGGCCAAACGTAGATCTATTAAATGTAAAAAAAAAAAAAAAAAAAACTAGTGTTGGTTTTTAAATTCTCAATTTTACTTCAATGCGGCCCTGTGACCAATGCTACGGATGCTCAAACTTATGCCTTTGTAAATGCTTGTGCCTGGTTAGTGTAAGTTAATCTGGATTTTTATATCGGACGCATATAAATTGTAACAAGAAATCTCGTAAATAATTAGTAGAAAGAATAAACTGAAATACGTTTTTAAAAAAAATTATATTGAGTGTAGAAGCTCCACTTATGTGATGTGGCACGTTTGAAACTGATTTTTGACTTAAATTTTTTCTTAAGTAGAATGGGTTTGCGTTTGATCATGCCACATTAAACCGTAGACAGTGTCCAAAGTGGAGCTCGTTTGCCTAGAAGATACCTATTCACTCTTCGTTTGAATATGTGAAGACCACCAGATTGCATCAGCTCTTTGTGGTATCAAAAAACGAAAGGCAAGACGTGCTCGCTGATGGTAAGGGAAAACGCGTGGCTAAAACTTTGATCATCAAAACGAAGTCCTGAGGGAATAGACAAAGTAATATTCGATTAGCGATAACGCCTATAGAAAAGTAATAAATGTACGGAATCGATATAAGCTGTTTTTGTACTTTTCTATTAGCGTTATTGAATATCGAATGCTACTTTGTCTAGGCCTTCAAGGCGTCGCTGCTTTGGATAGTCTCAGACTTAATTTTGTCCTATTTATATTCCGCTGATGTTTTTTGAAGTTCAGCGGAAAGGTCATAGGCAGCCCGTACACGTAGCGCGCGATCCGCGATCCGCGATCCGCGATCAATGATCGCGATCCAGACTGATCGTGTACGAAGCGGATTGACGGACTGATGCTCCGGATCGCATAATATCTAGAAATTTTGAAATCATGATCGCGGATCGCGGATCGTGATCATGATTGAACGTGTAAGGCGGCCCATAGAAGCAGATATAAATGAAATTACTACTCAAAATGAAAATCGGTTTTAAACTTGTCTCAGTAGACGCAGTGGGCTTAAGGAATGGATATTGATAAAGAATTAGAATAATCGAAGAAATGTAAAGCACAAATACTCAAGCTAATATGAAATGCACAATTATCATAATCATTGTAAAACAATTTGTACACTTTTTGTATTTTTAAATATATAAAGTGGGTTTTGTAAATAATTCTTTTTTTTATTATTTATAGTTCGGTCCTTCCGTATATTTCCTCTATTTAGAATAAAAAAATCTATAGTACGGTCAACGGCCATATACGAAAAACTTTCAAATCAAATACATAAATAAAATCGAAACTATTTTCAGTGTTACCTAAAATAATTTAGTGGTTCTCCAATAAATAGTGATGGAGACTCACTGTTTTTTATAAATAGTTATAGTTTATAACTTTTTTTTGTTGGTTGACAGGCTAGGTGTTTGACCACAGCTCACATGAATGGAATGGAATTGACTCAAGTGAGGAATGAGAATCAGCCTGGAATGGAGTTGACTCTCAAGTGAGGCTACTGAAACACAGTTTTTTTAATTCTTTTATTTTTTTCGGCTAATAGACTGCAAGTCTACGACGGCCCCATCGTAACTTAAGTTTTTGAATACAATTTTTATGTTACAACTAGGTAAACTAATCTTTGATGTGGGATGATTTCTGGCCTGGAGGATAGAATCCGCCAGTCCATAAACCCTTCCAGCCTCTTTGGAGTCTGGATTAGACAGAATGCCCTGAATCCCGCCTACATTGAACGTATTCATTTTCAGTTCGGTGAAAATTCGTTTTCACTCCTTCAGTGGAGAGTTTAGGTTCTTCGGATTTGAACCCCTGACCGTTGGTGTGTGAACCGCCCGCCTAACCACTGAGCTATCATAGCTATAACTATAAACCAAACAACGAGTATATATACACATAATTATGTACAAGTATATCCACCACTTTCTAAACACTTTTACTTATACGGCTTTACTGACCGACTCCTTGAAAAAGTTCAACGGTAATGGCCGAAAGCCGAAACTATAGTCGAAGTATCAGACTTAAACGTATGTATACGTTTTCGGCAAAAGCCGAAACTACAGAGTCAAAGTAACAGACTTCAGACTTAAACGTAAAACAAAAACTTTACAAAACGTACTTAACGTTAAGTTTCCGTAGTAAAACAGGAACAAGTCAACATAAAATTTTTATTTACAATATTTATATTTACCATTATAATACCTAAAAGTCCTAAAACTAAATAACATTTAAGGTAGATTGCGTGACTGTTTTGTTTATTTACTCGGCGTAGATTGGGTACAGTTGTAGACACGTCCGTGTACCTATATTGTTCTAAGAAGTTCTTCGGATTTCCATGTTTCAAGTTCTCACTCAACGTTACATAATCAAGATTAATTATTTAGGAACACTAATTCATACGCTTTATTTAAAGTCTATTCTCGCAAATTTCTCTGCTGACCTTTAGGGCACTACTGCGTTGACGCTCATTGGTTGCTAGACATTATTTGACATGATGAGTGAAGCCTGGTTACCACTTGGTAACTGTTTTTTAATGGTTTTGAATATTAATTGTCATTGGTAGCATGTACGCCGTGGACGGAGTATACATCTGTCTGAGTATGTTCCCTCGAGACTTCATCCGCGGCAAGCAGACGAACAACCAGATGGCTATGCAAGCCAGCATGGAGCAGAGTGCGACGACGGCTATGGCGATACCGATGTGTTGTTTGTTTGGTGGACATGTAAAGAATTTCGGTTTCAGGTCGAAGACACGCGCGTTGAAAAACGGCTTTGGGGTGTCACATCTGAAATTTATGTCGATATTAAAGTACCAGTTACCCTATTAGCCTACCTTCGTTAGGAGCGATATTCTAACTCACTGGTGCAGTACCTACAAGCTAGCGGATTCACGTAGGATATTTTTTTTCTATGGATTAATTAAGGTACTTTTTGCTCCGGAAAAAGTAAAGCATCGTTATGGAAATGGCATGTTACTTTTCTTCTCTGAGAAGTAGGTATACCTAAGAGTTTTTAACGTATGGAAATTCTAAAGAATTTGTTTACTTTAGAATTTCCATACATACGAGGCTGGGAACAAATCTACACTTCAGTGAAAAACGTATCTTATCACAATGGTCTACTACGGCTTTTTATATAGGTCCCTACGCCATTGATTTATTCTCCGATTACATGCACGTTTCCCAATGTGGTGTTCTTTTATAAAGCTAGAATCCTTCTTATGAAATCAATGTTCCGTGCTAAATATTTATGCTAAGTATAACTTTTTTTTTGAATTTTTCAAACACTGCTTAGCATCAGGCAGGGTGTGGTCGCAAACCTATTTAGAACGATAAAAAGTTAATATGAGATTGTGGACGGATGTTTCAATTTAGTGCTATACCTACATTACAAATCAGCAGCAATCAAAAGTAAACGAGCATTACAGAGTCAAGGTGAACTGTAAGCCAAACATGCCTCTTATCTTACCTAAAATGATCATAATCGTTCTCTGGTATCTGAAGATTTTTCACCCACGCCAGGTTACAGTCGCATCTCCAAGGATTCCCCTGCAGGTCTAAATATACCAGCTGTCCAAACGGTTGCGACAAGCTTTTGTCTAACGTTACCAATCTTGATCCTTTCAAAGATAAACTTTCAAGAACAAAGTCGTCCGGATCGTCCAAAACTTCTCTCCCGAATGCGAATTTACTAAAACTTGTTAGATTTTTGTTTCTTTCCAATTCTAATTTTATTAAGGAGTGTAGAGAAGAAAATACGTATTCTGGAATTTCTGTTATGGCTAAATTGTTAAGTATCAATTCTCTTAATGCGGGAACGTCGTTAAAGTCTTCGCTTTCGATTTCTACGATAGGGTTGTCAGATAAATCAAGATATTCCAACGTAAATGGCAATTCGAAGACATCGCTTATGTTATTGTTTGCGATGACAAGTTCTCTTATATCGTAAGCGTCAACAAAGAAGTTATCTGGTACATTGTTAAGATGCACTCCACTTATGCTCAGGCTTTTTATAGTTTTCGTGAGTCCAAAACCGCTTCGATCGAACAGATTGACTTCTTGCAAACTCGGTCCTATATCATTGTTGTCGAGTATAACTTCTTGCAAGTTGGACAAGGAATGAAATGTCAATTTGGAAAACGTTGTAAATCTATTATTAGCCAAGTCTAAGTGCTCCAATTTCTTCATTGTTTTGAAGATATCTTTATCGATGTATTCGAGTAAATTATCACTCAAATCCAACCTCCTTAACCGGGGCAGTTCGAACGCATTTGAAGATATATGAGCGATTATATTGGTGTTTAGAAATAATTCGACCATCGACTCGGATTGCAATAAACTCGACGAACGAATACTCGATAAGTTACTCGATGACAAATCCAACCCGTGAACGGTATTCGGAAGCGTATAGTTCGATTCTAGCACATCACCACTGTAGGAGCAATCCACGACTTCCCCTTGAAAGTCGAGATTGTTTTTATTCTCGTATCTACAAACACATCTATCACATATTGCGTCACTGTTTACATGTAAAATTAGAGCAGAAATAACGAGAAAAGTGTACATTTTCAACGCGGCTTGTCACGTATTACGTCTAAGTTGATGTGAGTCGTTATCAGTGTAAAAGTACGTAGATAGTGTTATCATTGATATTTTATTTGTTGGTCATTTCACTTTTCGCGTTAGTCACAAGTAATAGACATGTTTGAAAACAACATCATAATAATATCTCGAGCGATTAGTGTGAACTCGAATGTCTACCCATGTCTTTGTTCGTAAATATCTATGACCTAATCTTATACGTAGCTACTACCTAACACCTCTACTTATGTCTTTCTAGCTAACGAGTAATAAATCCTAGATTTATAGTCGCGTTTCATTACATTTTATCGTTGATTGACTTTTTAAGTTGGTGTAGGCTCCGGCTCTAATGTTTACAACAATTTGATTGTTGTAAACATTAGAGCCGAAGTTTTTGAGTTGTTTGAAAAAATTAAAAAACATGAATACTTAATTGTGATAAGACACGAATTTAATACGTTATTGATACAGTTGTTAATGCTACTTGCGGTCTTCCATCCGAAGACCGCCAAACCAACCGAGAGTATCAAAATTAGTTGGGTGGCCCAAATGAAGGGTAAAGATTTCACACAAAAGAAACAAAAATTCTTGCATTAAATTAAAATAAATAATAATTGGTTATATGGACAGTTGATATGAGGTTTTTATAGTGTTTTTTTACGGGAAGCACGAGATTAAGTGACTTTGTGGATAACATTTTAGTAATTTTTGCTTACACACGTTAGGGGCCCCTGTAGCCCGGGGGCCCCGTATCATTGATACGGCTGATATGGGGGTAGCTACGCCCCTGTTTATCTGTGTATCTATCGCTACAATATATAAGTAGAAATAAAAATGCGTTATTAGTCTGTATATTTTATTGTCTTACGAATATGTCCTTATTTTTACATTTACATCTATTTAACAAGCGAGTCATTTTATCAAGCAATAAGTAAAAAATTAGAAACGTCCGCGCGTAGTTTGACTGTTCCCTTTAACAGTGGCCTCTTCGTGCGCCTGAAAAGAAATTGACAAGCCATAATCTTAACAAAAAAAAGGTTACATTGTTTTAATTCGCAGTTCCGGTGCCTACCTTAGAGGTACAGAAAGAAACATGGCCATGGACACGCGTTATCTCTAACCATCAGGAGAGCGTCTCGTACGTCTTATTACTTCTTAAACATTAAAATAAAAATGTAGGTTGAAATTATACTGGCGAAAAGCCACTGAAAAATTCACGGAAAAAGAATTTCGTTTACTTGGATGACATATTTTTTTTTAATCATTTTGGTTCGATACTGCCGAACAGATTTCAATGAAATTTGTATGTGACAAATAAAAATGAGTTATAAATAATAATAATATCGGGACGATAGTTGTCACGGTAAACGGTCTTATAGCGAAGGGTCTCGACCAACATCTTAAGAGACTCTCGCTAGACGGTTGGGTCAAGGGTCAGCTTCAAAAGGCAGTGATCCTTGACACGGCGCGCATTGTGAGGAGGTTCCTCACTCTGCAGCCCTAACCACCGGCAGCTTGAGCCCTGCCCCGCTGCCGGCGGCACCCTAGGTTTTAAGTTTTTTGTGTTTTATATTTAATGTAAAAAATAAGAATTCAAATAAATACCGATGAATAATATTTATAAGTTGTTAAGTACCTTGATGACGATGGAGGTGCGCGGCCCGGTGTGCCACAGCTCGCCGTCGCCGTCCACGAAGGCGGCGTCCACGGCGACGGTGTAGAGGCCGGCGTGCGGCACGCTCACCAGCTGCTGCGCCGAGAAGAAGTCGCGCACGGGCGTCACCGTCTGCACCGCCGACAGCACGGGCGGGATGTTGCCCAACTCCACCGTCTGCCCAACAATATGCAAATATCTTACACACACACACACTTTAAAGGTAATTTATACCTATATATTAACAAATTTAAAATATCCCCGTCACCTGTAATACATACACACATTACTAAATATCGAATCGATCAGCCGTAAATACTCATAAAAGCTGTTCATCTTCAAACAGCTGAACAATTAAATCATAGAAAAAAAAACATAATTAAATAAAATAAAAATCTTGAATCATAGTTAAGATCACATTCAATCAAGTCACATTAAAAAAAATGTAATTCGCCTTTGTGATGGCGGCAATTTTGGATTTGAAATGTATCATAGTGTATAGTGTATTCTCCTAGTCAAACCTTTTCATTTGATACCTATATTGAGGGAGTAGTGAAAAAATATGTAATCCGCCATTGTGATGGCGGCAATCTTGGATTTGAAATGTATCATAGTGTATAGTATTCTCCTAGTCAAACCTTTTCATTTGACACCTGTATTGAGGGAGTAGTGAAAAAATATGTAATCCGCCATTTTGTGGCGGCGGCCATCTTGAACCGATTTTCATCAAATAAAATTAAAATGGGTTCATCCGTTCGGGAGCTACGATGCCACAGACAGACACACACACGTTTTAGCGTCGGGGGTTAAAAAGAATCGCTGCTCGCATAAAATTGTATTTTGATTTTGTATTTTATTTTTGTAAAGTCTGATGTGACATACTGTATTTGTTAGTTTTTAGTTAGTGGTATATCTCATTAGCAGCAGGTCGTCTGGTAGACCAGACGACCACGACGACGATTCGTCATAGTTGTAGAGCTAGAGCTCTACAACTATGACGAATGGACTTGTCCACTTTAATTGTAAAACAAAAAATATTTACCTTTTCGTTGGTGCGCGGGTGCGGAGTGGCGGTCACCGTAATTTGAACGCCTTTCACTTCGCGCACCTTCTGGTGCTTGCTGTATGATAAAAAACATATGACTATTCCTTGTCTATAATTATTATAATCCTCGTTTAGCCCTGTTTTTATAAAACATCCTACTACTGGGCCTCTTCTCATGGTGAAAATGGTAAGGTCGTAGTCTACCATGCTGGCGAAATGCGGGTTGGTAGACTTCACACAACTTCGACTACTTTTTCATGAACTTTCGGACATGTAGGTGACCACATCCTGCCTGATGTTAATCAACGATGCGGTCTAGGATGAAACACGTTTACCTAGAAGGAACCTGTTTAAGTACTCTTGATTTGAAGACACTTTTATTGTACTTTCCATCCATCCAAACTTTCACATTTATAATGCTAGTGGGATAATTCTCTAAGTTTTTTAATTGAAATGTTTTGCACCCGGCATCAGTCATGCCCTGGACACGCGTCTACATCGTGCGTTTCGCTAGTGAGACTCACCGTCGCTCGACGGGCGGGGGCAGCACCACGCCCTCCAGCTTGACGGCGAGCCGGTGGTCGAGCGGCAGCGGCGGCGGGTGCTCGGGCGCCCACACGGACAGCCGGCACGCGGCGCCGCACCCGCGCCCCAGGCACGCGCCGCGCGCCCACACCGTCCCCACAGCGCACGCGCGCACTGCCGCTAGCACAGCTTCCGCGTGCTGCAACGATATTGCATCTTGTAACGTAAACATATTTCCATTCCTACACAATTCGGTATATAAAGAAAAAAAAACTTTACTGATTCCAAAACGATTTCGAAATAGCACATTTCTGTACAATATATTTACGTTTAAAACTCTGTAAACTATGAGGTGGGGTTTATTTTAATAAAAAACAAAAATCAAACTTGACTTTCAATACGTACCCGATGCGTAATTCCCGGATTGGTAGTGGGGTTGTCGAATAACTTGGTGGATATTTCAGCTAAGGCCTCGCTCGGGGCCAGCGCTATCGTCTCCTCCAAGTTGGCAGGTTTTATTTCCTTGGTAACTTCAGGCCGCTCTTGTAGCGGCGACGTAATGCGGTCCAAGAACTGAGCCAATTGGCTGTACGTGTGTTGAGAACTGATGGTTTGTTCAGGATATTATGAATTAAGGTGGTTCGATTTCCATACAAATATTTTTTTTTCCATTTATGGACAAATGGAGCATAATTTTACAGTAAAATCGCAGCTACTGGCATTTATTTTGGTCTTTATTTGCGGTAAATCACAATTGCTTGAATAAAACAGTAGATTATTAGCATAAATATGTTTTTTATTCAAAAATCATAAATTCATAAATCATTCATAAATTTGATTTTATGCTAATAATCTACAGTTATATTCAAGCAATTGTGATTTACCGCAAATAAAGACCAAAATAAATGCCAGTAGCTGTGATTTCACTGTAAAATTATGCTCCATTTGTCTATAAATGGGGAAAAAATGTTTGTATGGAAATCGAACCACCATTAAACGAAAATCTTCTGTTTTCACAGTCATCATCATCATCATCATTTAAGCCGTAGGACGTCCACTGCTGGACATAGGCCTCCCCCATTGACTTCCATAAAGACCGGTTGGAAGCGGCTCGCGTCCAGCGCGTTCCTGCGGTCTTTACTAGGTCGTCTGTCCACCTTGTGGGTGGGCGTCCTATGCTGCGCTTGCCGGCCCGTGGTCTCCACTCCAGAACACACACAGTGCAGTAAGTATTTCGATATTTGATTTTCTTGCTTTTTTTTTAATACAGGGCGTTCGTTTCTAATATTACATTCATTCGAGTAGGTAAAACACTTGGCATTCGGCTAGTAATTATATAAAATAAAAGGATACATATAGAAGTGTTTGAGTGTGGACTCGTCTGCGTGGAACGCGGTTCTCGCGATGTCTCCGTAGCGCTGGCCGGCGTCCGCCAGCGCACGCGCCGCCTTGCGCAGCGCACTCGCCGCCGCGCCCGCCTTGACGGCCGGGTCGCGCGCTGCCTGGGGGGCCGCACGGTGACAATCAAAAGTCAAAAACCTACACGCCAAAATACTAACTAGAATTTATTTTTAAACTTTCAGTTCATTATCCCAGATAAAAGGTTGTTTTTACAAATATTTAATTGCTTATATTTAATAATAATTTTATACGTAATTACGTATAATATTATGTCAATCTACACAGAATTGTTCGTAGCTTCATATCTCAGATTCAGATTTTAGACTAGTTATTATATTATTAGTTATTATTTTAAATGGTGCCTGTTTTATTTACTTTGATTAAATAAATATCGCAGGACATTACACACAGCGCCATCTGACCCCAAAGTGAGCTATGGAAGACAGATAACTGATAGAATACTTAAATCGATTTTTTTGTTGTTGTAAATGCATACAGTACACCCAGACACAGAACAAACATTTGGTTATATCACAAAATGCTTGTCCTGGATGGGAATCGAACCCACGCTCTTCAGCTCATGGAGCAGACATACTACCAATGAACCATACAGGGCTGTCTGTGATTATGTATATGAATTAAATTATAATCCTATAAAAAAAATAGGTACACATTTAATGTATAGTATATTGGCGCGTGTTGTACCTGAGCGTGCGCGTGCGCGATGGCGGGCGGCGGCTGCGTGCAGAGCGCGCGGGCCGCGACGGCGGCGCGCGCCAGCGCCGCGAGCGCGGCCGCGCGGGCCCGCATCCACGCGTGCGCGAGCGGCGTGCACGCGCCGCAGCCCGCGCAGCCCGCGGCGCACCACCCGCCGCCGCCACCCGCCCACCCCGACGCGATCTCCCACCCGGAGCTGGCAGCCTCCAGCCCTGTTATACCTACCAAAGAACTAATCCGTTAAAGTTATTCTGCCGCTAAGCAGTAGTGTGTAAACATTACTGTGTTCCGGTTTGAAGGGTACTGCAGCTAGCGAAATTACTGGGCTGTTGAGACTAACCATCGAAAGTCTCCAAAAGTAATGAGCGCCAAAGCAGCGATGCCCTGGACTTTGTTTTGTTACTCAGAGTTCTGTGTATCGCTGCAATGGTCATGGACAGGCGTTATCTTTTACCATCAGGAGAGCGTCTCGTTCGTCTCATTATTTTTTACATTAAAAAAAAAAGTTACGAAATTTTTATCTTAAATTTGTCCGTTTGTATTATGACGAATTTTTTTTTCTTGCCTTGTTTTAGCTATATCTGAGGAATACATTGTAAAAAGTAATCTTTGCTTCATATTTTTTAAATGTCAATGAGACGAACGAAACCTTCATGTGATGGTAAGAGATAACGCTAACATGCCCATTGTCTATACTATTATAAAGAGGAAAGATTTGATTGTTTGTTTGTTTTTAATCACCGAAACTACTGGACCGATTTCAAAAATTCTTACACCGTTGGGAAGCTACGCTATCCCCGGGTGACATAGGCTACTTTTTATCCCTGTATTCCCACGGGAACGGGAACTACGCGGGTGAAACCGCGAAGCGTCCACTAGTAGTAGATATAAGGAACGCTAAGCTAAGAACGAGCCATTCATATACGAAATCTTCTAAGAAGATTGTCAAATTTTCATATTTAGTTTTTACATTAGATAGATAGAATCTCTTTATGGGTAAATAAGAGGAAAAAAGCGTTTAATCTAAAAATTTCTTTACTTATTTTTATAATGTTTACCATATTTTTGGCCAATTTAAAATAAAAATAAAAAACAAAGAAACGGCATTAAAATTGAAAAACAAAAATCAACATGACAATGGACCACTGGAACATGCCAAAGTCAAATATTTAGTTGAGTAGCGTATTATGAAGGAAACATTTATCCAGCAGCATAATTTTTTAGGAAAGGAAGCTAAAGAAATTTTAGGCTGATATTGTTGCAGTGGTGGTCGTGGTGGTGGTTGGTGGTGATGGTTACCTTCCTGCATGAGTTGTGCGTCGGCGAGTGCGGCGCGGTAGAGCGCCGTCAGCCAGCGCTGCGCCGCCTCGCTCGCGGCCTCGTCCGCGAGCTTCTTGAGGATCGCGGCGGCCAGCTGATGGTGCCCGTACCTGCCACACGTTACCATAACAGCAAGTTGTCTACAACTTATGTACTTATAGTCCCTTTTAGCAGCTCACAGTATTTAAATAGCAAAAGTTCCCTTTAGCAGTTGAAAGTAATTTTTTATGGCAAAAGTTCTCTTTAGCAGCTGAAAGTATTTTTGTGGCAAAAGCTCCGTTTAGCAGCTGAAAGTATTTTTATGGCAAAAGTTCTCTTTAGCAGCTGAAAGTATTTTTGTGGCAAAAGCTCCGTTTAGCAGCTGAAAGTATTTTTATGGCAAAAGTTCTCTTTAGCAGCTGAAAGTATTTTTGTGGCAAAAGCTCCGTTTAGCAGCTGAAAGTATTTTTATGGCAAAAGTTCTCTTTAGCAGCTGAAAGTATTTTTGTGGCAAAAGCTCCGTTTAGCAGCTGAAAGTATTTTTATGGCAAAAGTTGCCGTTAGCAGTTGAAAGTATTTTTAGTGCAAAAGTTCCCTTTAGCAGTTGAAAGTAATTTTTTATGGCAAAAGTTCTCTTTAGCAGTTGAAAGTATTTTTACTGCAGAGTCCCTTTTAGCAACTGAAAGTACGAGTATTTTTAAACAATCACTTTTTTTAAAACACTAAATTATTTCGGAAAGTAAAACAAATAGTAGATACAAACGGTTTGTTATACAGATTTATAAGCTTGGGTTGTACAAAACCGAAAGACCATTGACAATTTGTCAAGAGTCGAAGACTTTTTTCAAATACAAATATGTATTTTATTGATAACACCAATATTACAAGTCAACTTTTAGTAAAATCATTTTTTCTATGGAATAGCAGTTTTATGTTTTGTATGTTCACGATTTTAGAATAGTGCCTATAGTAAAAGTTAAATAGGTATTGAATAGTAGGAGTACAATGACCCCGTTTCGGCTTAGCGGACTCCAATCTTGTAGTCCAGTACATGCGGAACTTCTGTGAAAACATGTAGATATAGATAAAAGAGCATTTTTTTTGCTATTAATGGAATGTCGTGTATTAGTTACCTTAAGGCAGCTCTAGCGACGCGGTACCGCGTCCAGCCGTCTGCCTTCTCGATGATTTCCAGGACGTTGTCTTGCCACGCGGGGTTCTTCTTGCAGTTGAGACTTTTGAGAGCCCGCTCCTGGAGATACACGGTGCAGAGCAGGACGAGCGCTGTGCCATCGTCGGCTGGGTCTTCGATACAATTCTCGCTAGGAGAAAAGAGAGGGAATAAGACAAACAGTGGTGTAGCTCCTAGAATAAACATAGACAATATGTTATTATAATGGTAGGACTGTAGAGGTTCTAAACGTTTCTTCATTTATCTAAACAGAGAGTTTTGGCGGGAACGCGGGAAGAGTCGTGTCGCTCCGTTGTATTTTTTTCCAAAACTAGTGTTTTGTCGAGTGTTTATGCATAAAAATGGTGGTGTTTTATTCATAAAGTGCCGAATTACAAGCGCGAGTGTGGGAAAATGATATAATGTGGTGAAACATGAGTTTTCGTGTTGCTTCCAAAACTCCATCGAAGCTTTATAGTAAAGTCGCCACTACTTTACTAAAGCATGACTGGAATTAACTGACACGAACTGGACTTGACTAAGACGACTTTGACGATAGCTATAGCTAAGATACAGCAGAAATAACACTGAAGACAAGGCAGTATGGCTTTATAGCTTTAGCCTGCCCGAAGGGGCAAATTATTTAAAAAATAAAACTTATCTAAACATTTTTGTTTACTGGATCTCGAATATGTCTCTCCCTGCATTTGAGCCATTGTACTTGGTTGTTTAATGCTGTTAGTGTTTGTGTTGTTGTTACGTTTTTTGTTATGTTTGATCAATTTCTTTTGGAAATTTGTTCGTAATATGGAGACTAAGCTTGGTTTCTCGACTTGAAGGCCTTTGTCACCAATAGAAAATCTGTCGCCAGTCAAAAAGCGTCCGCGGAAATCTATGATAAAATCTCAAGGTAATTAATTTGTACAAAGAGAAAAACAAGAAGTGGTCTATATCGGTCACAAACAGACTGTTTTTTAGTTTTATTTGACTAATTAATATTTTTCCAAAGCCGGGGAAAATAAAACAAAAATATTTTTCACATGTGAAAAATGTTTTGGACAACTGGCGTAACAGTTTGACAGCGACTTATCGTCACATTTCTTTGTTTAAATAAATATCGCAGGACATTACACACAGCGCCATCTGACCCCAAACTAAGCAAAGCTTGTGCTATGGAAGTCAGTTAACTGATAGAATACTTAAATACTTTTTTTGTGCAAATACAATATGAGTGTCTTCAAATCAAGAGTAAACAGGTTCCTTCTAGGTAAGCGTGTTCCATCTTAGACCGCATCGATGCTTCACATCAGGCAGGATGTGGTCAAGCGCGAACCTATTCAATGTAAAAAAAAACATACAGAACGCCCAGACATTTTTTTTTTTTTTATAGCTGACAGACTAAGTGTTTGACCACAGCTCACCTGATGTTAAGTGAAGGTGTGGTCGAAGATGGTAAAGCACACCTAGCCTGGAATGGAACTGGCTCTCAAGTGAGGCTGCCGGAACACACCGAAAGATGCTTGGCGGCAGATTTTCAACTTGAGGGTGGTAGCTAGCCAGCCGAGTACTAGAAAGTACCCTACCACCATGCTATGGTTTCCTCACGATGTTTTCCTTCACCGACAACTCTATACGACAAAATGTTTGCTCTGAGCGGGAATGGAATCCTACAGCTTTTAAGGCAGATATACTGCCAATGAGTCAACAGGGCTGTCTTATATCAATATCTAAGATTCCTGGAAGAGTAAGTGTTAGTGCAGCGGTACTGACAGTTGCATGTGCAGCGGGCGCGGGGTGTGCAGCTGCGCGGCGTAGGGCACGCAGCGCGCGGAGCCGCACAGCGCCGCCAGCGCCTCCAGCAGCGCCGCGCCGCGCGCCGAGCCGAGCCGCCAGCGCGCGCCGCGCAGCTGCAGCGACACCGTGCGCGCCGTGCGCCCCGCGTACAGCTCCGGCTGCGCGATGCTCAGCTTCACCTACACACACACACACACACACACACACACACACGGTATTATAGTGATGTACGGCCTTGCGTTTGATCGCCAGCTCACCTGATGTCAAGTGAAGATGCGATCTACGATGGAGCGCGATTGCCTAGAACAGGGATTCTCTAATTATTTTGGGAAATAGAACCCTTTTCCAAAATGAACTGATACCTCAGACCCAAGTAACTTTAAAAATCCTTTCTCTAGTTTTTTTACCTATTAATACAAAATATTTACCTTAATTTTGTATTTAAGTAAGTATAGCTACATGCTACTTTGTATTTTTTGTAGTGTTGCCAACGTTACTTATTGAAAAGTTCAGTTTCATTCTAGGCTAGGTGTGCATACCATTTTCGACCACACCGTCACTTTTATTTACATTGCATGTACTGTAATAGTATTTTTTTGTTAGTGTGTTTTGTACCGATAAAAACCAAAATGGTTTTCTGTACTCAAATATTGTAACTATTTTTAATAGCTTAAGGACAGGTGAGCTGTTCGCCACGAGTTCAAGTGGGACGGCGGTCAAACGCAAGCCTATAAGTTATTAAAAAAAAATGTTTCAAGCTCTATCTAGTGAAGATTAGCGATATGTTAGTCTATGAATGAATAATAATTGATACTCACCAAGCATTGTAGTGCGATCCTCAGCGGCTTGAGGTTGTTGGGCCCGTCGTCCACTCCCGTGGCGATCACTAGCGATTCTAGCGCTAACATCAGATCCGAACCTTCCACCGGAAGATTTTCTTCATAACTAAAAGTAAAATAAATAAATATCATAAGACATTACACACAGCGCCATCTGACATCAAACTAAGCAAAGCTTGTACTATGGAAGACAGATAACTTATAGAATACATAGTTATTTTTTAAAATATATATTATAATAAATACAGTACACACAGACACATAACAAACATTTTTGTTTATATCACAAAATGCTTGTCCTGGGTGGGAATCGACCCACTCTCTTTAGTTGGAGCAGACATACTACCAATGAACCAACAGGGCAACCGTTGCATTTTTTTTCCCAAACTAGTGTTTTGAAGAGTGTTTAATTGTTTATGCATAAAAATGCTGGTGTTTTATTCATAAAGTGCCGAATTACAAGCGCGAGTGTTGGAAAATGATATAATGTGGTGAAACATGACTTTTCGTGTTGCTTCCAAAACTCCATCGGAAGCTTTACAGCAAAGTTGCCACTACTTTACTAAAGCATGACTGGACTTGACTGACACGGACTGGATTTAACTAAGGCTGGACTTTGACTATAACTATAGCTACGAGGCAACTTATTTAACTTATGAAACTTGAAAATAAACACTTCACACTGGCAAATGCTCAAAATGCGACGCCAAAATTAAAGAAAAAAAAGTCAGGAAACATTTTTTAAACCTACATTTGTAAAAACAGCGCTGATTCGGATAAGCACAATCAGGTGATTCTTATTCAAAGTGGGAGCGATAGGTCCTGCACTGACGTCCCGCTTGGGGTGTATTGTGCATTTCCCCCTGCCAGCGTCTACCCGAGCCAACCCAGCTCCTTGAAGTACCGGAGCGAGGCTCTGGGCCGCTGGCATAGTAGCTCCAGTGAGTGACAATCAGGTGATATAAGAAAGAAATATCAGAGTAAGAACAGAGGCACGCACCAGTGTACGACAATGGAGGTGAGTACGTGCGCAGCCGTGGCCGCGAGGCGCAGGTCAGAGCTCATGGCGGCCTCGCTGCAGTACTGCCGCAGCGCGCTGGCACTGCCGCGGGTCGCCGCGCCCGCCGCCGCGCAGATCGCACCGCACTCCACAAGGATCTAACGATTTTGTACTACTTGTAATATAACAACACCTAGTTCACTTATGCTACCATCGTTACAAGTCTGAGAGCCATACCTAATAGTGTTTATGGCGTAACTTGTCAGTGTCTCTAAAACGATCATCGATGATAAATCACCTAAGGTCCAGCGATACTCATAATTATGGGCCCAGTCTCCTTATATAGGTAAACTTAAGTGGCATTTAATTCTGCGTGAGATGAGTTCTTCTCATTACTTTTAAATTTAAAAATACATGACCATTTTCTTCTTACTGGCTTCTTCTTTTGAATTCTCCTGGTTGGGGAACTGCACAATGAATAACTTTACCTGGAGTTTTGGCGGGAACGCGAAAAGAGTCGTGTCACCACATTGTTTTTTTTTTTCAAAACGAGTGTTTTATTGAGTGTTTATGTATAGAAATAGTGGTGCTTTATTCATAAATTACCAAATAACAAGCACCAGTGTGGGAAAGTGGTATTATCTGGTGAAACATGACTTTTCGAGTTGCTCCCGAAACTCCATCAGACACCACTACTTTACTAAACCATGACTGGATTTGACTGACATGAACTGGACTTGACCAAGACTAGACTGGGAAAATGATATATTGTGGGGCAACATGACTTTTCGTCTTGCTTTCAAAACTCCATCGAAGCTTATAGTAAAGTCGCCACTACTTTACTAAAGCATGATTCGATTGACTGACACGGACTGGACTTTGACTACTTTTTTATTTATGAGACTTGAAAATATCAAAACACTTGAAAATGCTCAAAAACTGGCAAATACACAAAATGCGACGCCAAAATCAAAGCAGAAGAAGTTTACCTGCATCACTTGCAAGCACAGCATGACGTGTTCTTTGTTGTGCGCGTGGTGGTGCGCGCGCACCAGCTCGTCGATGCAGTGCGCCGGCCACAGCGCCGCGTGCTTGGCTAGTGCGCGGAGACCACACAGGGCGGAGCGGCGGACCACGGAGCGGGCATCGTTTGTCGCTATGCTTAGTAGCAGTTCCACCTGTCAGTTGTCAAATACAAATACTTTATTGATAACACCAATGTTAAAAGTCACTTCAAAATTTTAAACATGTCATTAAATGGGTTTTAAAACATATAGGATGATTATTCAAATATATGGGATGAATAACAAGCTGTTCAACTATAATAAAAAAAGAGGTAATTTTACCCAGCGCCATCTAACCTCAAACTACAGTTCAAATGAAATCAATCTTGTGGTCATGTTTCGCTTTATAAGTAGGTAAATAAAATAAATATTGGAAGACATTTTCACACAGTTCCATCAAGCCCCAAACTAAGGAAAGCATGTACTATGGGAACCATTTGTTGTAAATACATACAGAACACCCGGACACCGAACAAACATTTTTCATCACATAAATGTTTATTGTGCGTTAGCTTATAGCTCTTGAAGTAGATATTCTACTGTATGAGCTAATAGGGCAAAAAGTAAAGAGTACGAAACCAAAACAAAAAAACCTCAATCACAAACTTTCGGATTTATCGGTCGGCTCGAAGGACCATTATGTTCGGGTCCTAGATAGTTGGACTAATGAAAAGATGAGTGGACTGTAACACAGATTTATATTGTATAGAATAATGAATATTATAATTGTTAGTACTGGCGATGCGCGTGCGTTCGTGACGCTCGGTTCATGAGGTGTGTCGTCGAAGCGGGCGCGCCCCACGCGTCCCTCTCTTCTAGTGCCGGCGAAGCGTCGGTGTTCCAACAGTAACATTAGTAGGATTTGCATAAGTAAAACAAGAACATATAAAAACTGCATCAGTTTCCATAGTAAGAATAACTTCCACTACATTTCAGGGATAACTTTTAGCGATAGAACTGTCACTTGTGCATTACCTCATAAGGTTCTTTTGATTCCTGTAATTTTTTTTATGTGCACAATAAATAGTTTCTAACTAGTATGTTTATCCTAGATACTATCTAGTATGTTAAAAACCATTTTTATATAGAATAGGTGAAATTAAAGTGATACCTGATCAGGAACATGCACAACAGTATCGGCGGCAATATGAGTGACTGCGGTGATAGTCGCCCGCACTAAACTCGACGATGGATACTTTTCTAACAGTGACCGGAGCAAATTCAATACTCCGTGGGCTCTTACAGCTGAAATAAAAGTTATCTAAGTATTATATGAGCATTATTTTAATTGCCAATACGCACATCTGACTGTTACATTATATGCTTTAGTTAAAGCTAAATTAGATGAGAAAAAAAGGCTGTAATATGTGTGACAATTATGACATTGGTTAAAAAATCTTTAAAAAAATTCAAGTTTTTATTTAAAAGTAATGAGACAAAGGAAACACTCTCCTGATGGTAAGAGATAACACATGCCCATGACCATTGCAGCGATACACGGAACTATGCTTTGGCACTCATTACTTTGAGACTTTTGATGGTTAGTCTCAACAGCCCTGTAACAACCCTTCAAATCTATTGAACAGAGGTGCTTTCCCAGTTTCTATATTTTATTATTATATTGTTATCATACTAGACAATTCTTACAAATTTGTATGCCTATGATGTCTGAAATTAAAGCTAAACATAAACATAGATATAAATGTTTTATTTGTAATATAGTTTTTTACCTCCTCCATGTACAGTTTTCAAAGCTCTCACCAGCTTGGCTCTTCGGTCTGCGGCAGTACTTTCACACTCTACCATGTCAGACAGTTTATTGCACATCGACACTGCAAATGCACTGTAAATACAGAACATTTAGTTAATATAACAGCCTTATTTACTTATAGATGCTCTGAATCTGAATATTTTTGGATGACTGGCATCTGGGATGCTTAAACTTTAAATTACTAAGATCTATCATAGAAAAATATGCTCCAGTTTACGAGTAGCTATCATTAGTTATGTACCTATCATACTTATATAACCTTCTTTGATAGTATACTTTAAATTAGTATTTATTATAATACTGGTAAATTTTTAATTTAATATACTCACTTGGAATGTGCAGCAAACTTAGTGGTAGCATAAATAGCAGCATCCACTTCAACATTATCGTGACTATCCAGCCCTCGTCTAATGGCATGGTGAACGTTTTGCCTCTCCGGTATTATTCCTGCCACCGCACCTAACGTTTTCAGTGCCAATGCTCTAGCTACAGGGTCATTTGAATGTAGGACACTGAATACGCGTCTCAAGAACTCGTCGACGTTAAGAATCTTGTCTAGATGCTTCTCACTCTGTTGGCAGACTCTCAAAACCCATAACCGCAAGAAGTTGTTGCCCATACGAAACACATCGGCTAGTTTTAGAAAAGAAGAGTTTATAAGTATAGGAAAAGGATATTTTTCGAATAGACGCGGGAAACGAACGATTGCTTCGCATTGTTCACCCACTTTGCCCGATCTTAAACCTGTAAATGAAGTTTATGTGAGAAAGTTACTTATGTTTGGATGCCATGAAAGGTTATGTTAGACATTTGTTTACCTTTATCTAGTTCGGTTAGTGCCGAGTTAGCATCTTGCTCGGGTTCACCAGAGTTATCGTTAAATGTATTTATTCTAACACCAATCATATTCCTTTGGTAGTTCTCTGTACAATTAGTTAAAATTTAAAAATAATCCTTCCCAGTGAGATTTCCGCCGACCAACCAAATATTTGTTTCAAATGTACACAATTTTGTAATCGTGTGTAACTCAGATCAGAACCGGTTCAAATATTCAGATCGTGTAGGTTTGAACCGTTGAGCTGCAGCTCAACTGCAGATCAAGCAGCTCAAATCGTAGCTTGCGGCTCATCGAGTCATCGTTGTCGCGCACCCGACCGCAGCTAATCGAACTGAATTGCGAACTGAACCGAAATTGAAAAGTGAACCGAACGGAGCCGATGCGACGCGATCTGTTTTTTGAAGCAGTGTGACCTGAACAGAATGATGAACGAAACAGAATGACTAAGAAAGGGAAGGAGAGCATATTGACCACGAATCTTACAATTCCCGGGATAAACAAGATAATAAACTATTTATATACAATTTATTTTGCAAATCCTTTCATTTGTTTTAGCATGATTGATTAACAAATATCCATACATACAAACTTTGGCAATTATAATATTAATCGGAAAACAAAAAAAAAAATTAATTTGAACAAAATATTTTTTATCAGTAGATTTCCCGATAAATTGAGAACATTTCCAACGTTGTTGAGCTGAAACAATAAACCAACTATATGAGCTGCATATTCTAGCGCTGCATAAGGTCTAGTTTACTTCGCTATTGACTAAATGACTCCCTCGAGTTAGTACGTGAACTGATCTGAAATGACCTGTTGAGCCGGTTCAAGTTTTCAGCTCAAGGGTTGAGCTGCGAGCCGCGGCGTGACTCAAGTAAATCTGTTGAGTTACCCATGGCTACAATTTTGACGTGGACAACTGACAAGTTCTTATTTTTTTTTTTTAATAATTTGCCCCTTCGGGCAGGCTAAAGCTATAAAGCCATACTGCCTTGTCTTAAGTGTTATTTCTGCTGTATCTTAGCTACAGTTATCGTCAAAGTCGTCTTTGTCAAGTCCTGTTCGTGTCAGTTTTTTTTTTTTTTTTTTTTTTTTTTTTTTTTTATGGTTGACAGGCTAGTTGTTTGACCACAGCTCACCTGATGTTAAGTGAAGGTGTGGTCGAAGATGGTAAAGCACACCAGTCAGCAATTCCAGTCATGCTTATGTAAAGTAGTGGCAACTTTACTATAAAGCTTCGATGGAGTTTTGGAAGCAACACGCAAACTCATGTTTCACCACATTATATCATTTTCCCACACTCGCGCTTGACAAGTTCTTAATTACTTCTTTTTTTTTTGTTTTTTTTTTTGCGTAACACTTTGTTTATTTGCCAATGCCAAGTAATTTACAAGTCGTGTCGCTGCACTAAATAATATTTCAAAACTATATTTGTGACGGGTAAAAAACCTGAGTAAAAATTGATATAACGCTCAGATTAAAGTGTTTAATCTGAGATATAACGTAATAAATGTGACTTTTCGTGTTGCTTCCACAACTCTACAGAAACTTGTCGTAAAGTCATAACTATTTTACTAGGAAATTGCTAGATGCAACCAAAACTTACTATGTCACATAAATAACTTGATTTTGCACGTAACATTTAAATTTCAGAACACTGGCAAATACACAAAGCGAGGTGCCAAAAATAAAGAAGATGAAGAACATAGTTCAATTTTGAAACATGAGATGTCACTAGGTGTATCTAAAAAAATCGTATCATAGATTCCATGGATCCAAGATTTTGAACACTATGGCTTTGTAAGACGCAAGCTTTTGAACTTCGGTATGAGAGGTTCTAGCGTAATATATTTTTATATTAATATGTGGGAATAACGTTCGTAAAAACGACAGTCAAATGTATGAAAAAAAAAGTTTCCATTTATTTCCGTCAGGGCTCTGCGCTGTCCCACTTTCCATAAATTTATGTAGGTATTAATCGCTTTTTTGTTATTTGTAGGTAATACACAACTTTTCATATTTCTCTGAACCTAATTCTAAATTTAACGCGGACGAAGTCTCGAGCGTAAGCTAATTATTCTATAAATAAGCTAAGTAGGTAGGGTAAGTAGGTTTTTCCAGCCAACCGCTAGAGAGATCCTGTAATGATGACATACACTGGCACAGGTGCAATTACCTTTGCCAACGGAGCCCGGAGTTAGCTAAATGCTCCCCTGCATTGTATCGAGATAGTTTGCCAGACGAGATACGACACTGGCTCGTTAGATAAATTAGTACGGGAATCTGTTTGAATTAATACAAAACACGGGCATCGAAAATGAGTTGACACGTAAGTATTTAAACCTGAGGGTGAATTGGTATCTTCTCGGCATGTGTGCTTCATCGCCTTCATCGTAGTCCGCATTTGGTGAGATTGAAAGAAAGAAAATAATTTTATTTTGTAACATAGAACAAAATAACATAGGTCAAATGCAAGCCTATTTATTTAAAAATAGGAGTATCTTAAACGGCATCTATAAAAAATAGTCATTGAATGATAGTCTTCCGGAGTTTTGGCGGGAACGCGGTAAGAGTCGTGTCGCCCCATTGTAGGTATTGCTTTCCAAAATTAATGTTTTTTTTTGTATCAAAATAGTGGTGTTTTATTCACAAAATGCCGATTTGAAGTGTAGGAAAGTGATAAGTATATCTAATGTGGTGAAACATGCCTTTCGTGTTGCTTCCAAAACTCCATCAAAGCTTATGGCAAAGTCGCCACTACTTTACAAAGGCATGATTGGACTTGACTAGGCTTGACCAAGACTGGACTTTGACTGTAACCATAGATGTTAGACATGAATTGCAAAAACCGAAGACGAGGCAGTAGGTATGGCTTAATAGCTTTAGTCTGCCCGATGAGGTAAATTGAATTTAAAAAAAGAAATTGATAGACTTCCTCTTTTTTTAAGCCGATTAAAAAAAGATAACGCGAAATATTGTGCAAGATAGAAAACAAAGCAAATGCCTATAGATCGTTCATTAAATTTCACCAAAATAATCCTAACCTTCCGGATTGAACAAAACCATGTTTTGACATCATTTTTTTCACAGCAAAAACACCTATTTTCTTTTGTAATACACTCCGGACGTACCGAAGAATTACTGACCACAAAGTATTAACCTACTTTGACATAAAGGCAAGCATTCTTCGAAATTTTGGTCGAAGAACCACCGCTTACGATTTACTTTAATGGAAAAGTTTGCTTTTAATCCTTAGAAAATAGAATTCAAAATTGTACAAGAAGAGATTTTGACGCACGCAAATGTAAAAATGGTATACGATTTGCTCCTGCGGAACCCAAACGTTCATTCATAGCAATAATGGTTCAGAGGATTAACCATATTTTAATTCCTTCTTGTAAAGGATTAGGCAGTAATGACGATAAGATACGGTGCGATGTGAATCATCCATTGGTGATTATTTATTTACTCTGACTTTTGCATGAGGTTTGGTTTTTTTTGCCTTTGGAAATATCGGGGGATGGATACAAGGGTTCTTTTTTTTTATGTACAAGTAATTAGACGATCGAGGCGCTCTCCTGATGTTAAGAGATAACGCCTGTCCATGACCATTGCAGCGATACACAGAACTTTGAGTAACAAAACAACGTCCAGGGCTTCGCTGCTTTGGCACTCATTATTTTGAGACTAGATGGTTAGTCTCAACAGCCCAGTAATTTCGCTAGCTGCAGTACAATGCTTGCACACTACTGCGGCAGAATATCTGGTACTGCGGTGGTACCTACCTACACGATCTCCTGCTAAGGAAATCTACCACCAAGTAAGTAGTTCTGTTCTATCAAGGGATAGTTAGATTTAGATAGGCCCTTACGATACGTTTCTTATATATCTATTTTTTAATGTTACAGTTTCCAACACTTTGAGGCTAAGACTTTGCAGCAGACTTTGAGCTGTGGTCAAACACCTAGCCTGTCAGCTATAAAAAAGAAGATATTATTATAAGTTTTTACATGAATGTATTGAGAACATTGTAGAGATACACAGAACTTGGAATGATAAAACAAAGTCATTTAAAACATCGCTGTCTTGGCGCTCTTTACTTTGAGACATTAGATGGTCTGTCTCAACGTAGGAACCTGTAATTTCTCTAGCTGCACAGATTTGTATTAAATATTAATTACAACTCATGAATGCTATAGCTCCAAATATGTTACCTATTTTTTTTTTATATTTAAGAGTTTGTCAAGTACCCAGAGGTGTGGAAGTAGGTCCTACCTACCGTGAGGTTCTAGCTAACGCTTAATAAAGGTAAATCAAATTTTAATTTAATATTCAGCCTACTTTAATAAATAATACTTTAAAACCTGTTTAGACCAACGAAAAAATCGCAATATCCTGGCTTGTTTTAAACATGTTAATTTTTCAATCAAATTGTAGTAAAAAAATTGCAAAAAATATCTTTGTGTCATGTATGGTAGCGCTATAATGGCCCAGCTGTGGTTTCAGTTGCCCAGCAGTGAGCTGTGGGCTGGCAATCGGTGGTGACACAGCAACGTGTTCGCGACTGTATTATGATGTCGTTGAAAGATCGATATCTCGGAATAATCCCCATTATTGTGTATAGTAGTTGTAGGGACTCCATGTGATTTGATATTCCTGGAAAAAGATAAATACTTTTATATACAAACTTATTTAATAACTTTCTACATTAAGTAAGTAGGTTCACAGTACAAATTAAAATATTTTAAATTTATAGACGCGCCTATGAAAACATATACCTACTGCAACTATTTCACTTTTGTATTAAAAAAAAAACAAAAAATAGGCGGTCGTGGGGTCTGCTGACAGAACTAAAAATTTAAAACACGTCACATTAGCATGTCGGTGACGCGAACCCATAATCTTTACTCCTATCAAAAATCGCTCAACGCGGATATTAGATATAGTTTGACCACCACTCAGCCGATGCGATTTACGCACGCTTGTTTTATAAACCGATTACTCGCGACTTGAAGACACTACAGTTTATACACTACCATCACCAGTACAGTACCTACCATTCTACCATTTGGCGGTACACAGAAAGTATACAAAACAGTTTCATTTGAGTAATCTGGGTCCCGGAAGTTGAACGGCCACCAGGCCGGCCTAGAAGACGGTGGAAAGATTAGTTCAATGCCCACAACAAGGAGTGGACCTCAATAGCACCAAACAGAGAGAAGCGTGGAAGGGAAGGAGAGAGGCCATTGCCCAGCAGTGGGACAGAGTGGGCTGAAATAATAATAATCTAAAAAAAAATGCCCATCGAAATTTTAAATTGTCTTATCCACAAACCTCACAAATAATGGTCTCACGCTTCACCGTTGAACGGCGTCAATTCTAACACCAACGGTTACAAAACACTATTTATTATTTGTGTATTATTCCTGTAAGTATAATATATTCTCTATATCGGGATGAACTCATTGTCGCGGCCCCATTGTCCCGGGACAATAATCCTAGTAATGTTTTTATGCCGTTTTTGTACATGTCTGCGTGCATCGGATTATAGGGCCGTGATGGCGGGCAAATATTTGGCGACACTGTCATGATATTTTAGAAATGAGCGCTACTTATAGTGACTGAATCAACACTTGGAAATAGATCATTGCAGGGCATTGTGGTGACCCTCTGGTTTTTATTTGTTAGATACACGTTGAATGTTTGCCTAGATGCGTTTTTGCTGCTGTAGCATAATCATAAGGATATAGGTACTTATTTATTGGTAGTATGTCTGCTCCAAGAGCTGAAGGGCGTGGGTTCGATTCCCACCCAGGACAAGCATTTTGTGATATAAACAAATGTTTGTTCTGTGTCTGGGTGTACTGTATATATTATAAGTATGTTTTTACTTGGTGGTAGATCTCCTTAGCAGGTGGTCGTCTAGGTAGGTACCACCACAGTACCAGTTATTCTGCCGCTAAGCAGTAGTGTGAAACCATTACTGTGTTTCGGTTTGAAGGGTACTGCAGCTAGCGAAATTACTGGGCTGTTGAGACTAACTCTATCAAAAGTCTCAAAGTAATGAGCGCCAAAGCAGTGATGCCCTGGACTTTGTTTTGTTACTTAAAGTTCTGTGTATTGCTGCAATTAAATTGTCAATTTATATGTATTAGAAATGGAAGAGAGTGGAATTCCACCAAAATCTACAGAAAGACCTCGACCGGCAAAGAACATCTATATATATGTATACATTGTTGGAAAAAGTATTCAAATCAACTTTGGTAGGATTTCAAATTTGGTTGTGGAACTTTTTTTCGTAAACAACTTTTCATACCTAACTCTAGTGATTCTCTATCTCGATATAGGTATAATGAATTAACTTACATATTTATGTAACATTTATTTATTTATTTTCGTACTCGACATTATCGATAGTCAAAGCTGAAAAGATCCCCTTAAACACCATGTAACCCTTTTCACATTGCGTAAGTAGTAGGTAAATAAAAGGCCCAAAAGTTGCTAATCAGCTAGTTTCCCAAGACGGTCACAATGCCTTTTGAAAGCATTGTCTGATAATGCTATGGTGAAGAAACTACTTGGTTTGCCAAGTAGAGCATTGAGTCAGTTGGAAAGTGATTCAAACATTTTGTGAAACGAAATTTGTTTAAATAATTATTTTTTAACGATAATAGACGCTATTTTGAACAGTAAAGGAATACAGTTGACAAATCCAAATAAACAGAAAGTAGTCATAGGTCTGTACTAAATAGTAGGTTAAACGTGAAAAATCATTCATCTGTTAGCATTTTGGGCAACTACGTAAATCGGTTTTGGTCTAATTTGGTTTATCCACTTTACAAAATATTTTAGTGAGATTTGCAAAATGTAGAGACAGAATACACATATTCATGCTTAACAAGGCATTAGTTAATTGTTTCTCCGTTTTGTTTTTTGTTAAAGTTTTAGTTTCAATCAAACAAAATAAAATAACTTAAAATAATAATTGTTATGTTGATAATATGAGAACTGGCAAAATGTACAAAGATCAGAATAAAGAAATGAAAAAAGGTTTTTTTTAATGTGAAAAATAATGAGACGAACGAGACGTTCTCCTTATAGTAAGAGATAACGCCTATCCATGACCATTGCAGCGATACACAGAACTGAGTAATAAAACAAAGTCCAGGGCATCGCTGCTTTGGTCCCTATATTTTAAGATTGCCTTAATTTTGATTATCTGTAGTAAATATATTTATTTTATGTTTTTTGCGTGGAAAAATAACGATTTTTCATCCCGCCCCCCATCGCCTCTTGAACAATTAAGTAGATACCTATTACAAGAAGTCGATACATTTAAACCTCTACATAAATATAAATATATAAAGAACACAGCGACTAAATTATTATATTGAAGTGTTGTGATTCAAATAAAATTAAAGTACAAATTCTTCGCAAATAATGACATGGTTCAAAGGCCGTAGCGAAACCATAAAAACAAAAGAAAAAAAAAATACTACGTGTATGTTCTTTCTTTTCGTGGTTTCAGTAAAGTGTTACCTACGCTGTGAGTTTTATGTGCGTTACGTAACTTTAAAACTTTTAACTTTTGAAATATGTATCAACTCTTTGATCATTGAAAACTATTGTTAAGGTGGTTCGATTTCCATACAAATATATTTTTTTCCATTTATAGACAAATAGGGCATAATTTTACACTGAAATCACAGCTACGGGCATTTATTTTGGTCTTTATTTGCGGTAAATCACAATTGCTTGAATAGAACAGTAGATTATTAGCATAAAAACAAATTTATAAATGATTTATGAATTTATGATTTTTGTGATTTACCGCAAATAAAGACCAAAATAAATGCCAGTAGCTGTGATTTCACTGTAAAACTATGCTCAATTTGTCCATAAATGGGGAAAAACATTTGTATGGAAATCGAACCATGATTTGGTGTTAAAACTGTTTTTGAATTTGTACAGAAAAATAAAATGATCATTGCGAAATCATTAAAGACGAGCGTCTACAATTTTCTGCTTTCTCACTACAACTTTCCAAGAGATTGTTCTCATATCATTCACGAAGTAAAACGCCATTTTGTTCGCAATTCAGACAATTACAATAAAACGTTGTGGTGTTATTTCTAGAGATTTTATCTGCGGAGATCGTCCACAGACACGCTACGCCGCGTCACCTAACTGCGCTATTTGTTTCTCTACGGTAACGTGAAGGTACGAGTAAGTGTGGTTTTATTACTTTTGTTTGTAAAAAGATTGTAACAGAATAAAATTTTGAAGTGTACCTATATTAAATGTCTGTGGGTTGTAAACCTTTCTGATAAATGTCAGATTGATTTTACAAATTGTGATGTTTTAATTTAAGTAGGTATGTTATTAGCGTTAATAACGTACCTACTTAAATTTAATACCGTTATTAACGTAGGTTAGGATTTACTCCATAACAACTGGATCACAAATCCTTTTTTTTTAATGTAAAAGTAATGACACGAACGAGACGTTTTCCTGATGGTAAGAGACAACTTCTGTCCATGACTACCGCAGTGATACACAGAACTTTGAGTAACCAAATAAAGTCCAGGGCATTGCTGCTTTGATGATAAATACTTTGAGACTTTTGATGGTTAGTCTCAACAGCCCTGTTATTTCGCTAGCTACAGTATTACCCTTCAAACAGAAACACAGTAATGTTCACACGCTACTGCTTGGCGGCAGAATATCTGGATGGTGGTACATAGACGACCTCCTGCTGAGATCTACCACAAAGTCGCGATGATAGCTCAGTGGTTAGCGCGGTAGGTTCGCATGCCGAAGGGCGTGGGTTCAAAACCTAACAATGAGCTTGAGCTGCCGGTGAAGGAAAACATCGTGAGGAAACATGATGTTCGGGTATTTTGAAAAATCTGCCGCGCCAAGTATCTAACGGTGTGTTCCGGCAGCCTCACTTGAGAGCCAGTTCCATTCCAGGCTTGGTGTGCTTTACCATCTTCGACCACACCTTCACTTAACATCAGGTGAGTTATGGTCAAACACCTACCCTGTCAACCATAAAAAAAAAGTTAAGGCAGGCTAGGCACTGTACGGGGTTACCGCACTTCAATTCAATTTCAAAATTTCTTTATTATTCATATAAGTAAGTAGGAACATTGAACATATCTACCTAGTGTAGGTACATTAAATCCTAGACTGACAAAATATGTGATGGTAAAACGTTTTCAAATTTAAATGAACTTATACAAACTTATAGCAGAACAGGAATGGAATTAATAATAAATAAATAATAAATATCGTAGGACATTACACACAGCGCCATCTGACCCCAAACTAAGCAAAGCTTGTACTATGGAAATCAGATAACTGATAAAATACTTAAATACTTTTTTTAAGTATTACATGAGTAGTTAGTGCATAATAATTTTATGGGGCGATTATATGACGTTGCATGTAACCTTTAGTGAAGAGATTAAATTTTCTGCTGCGATATAAAATAATACCGCACTGCAAAGCGATGGACCCGACACCCGCACGCTGCTATCAATCAATGAAATTTTTATAAATCGCGAGCAGTTAAAATCGATAAAGACACTTCAAAGCCCCAAAACTAGAATGCTCTAATTCCCCGAGACACGGGCATTGTGTTCGAATCAGCATCACGTTACGTGTAAACCGACTCTCTACTTATTGCCGACCTTTTTGTGTTTCCACTATTTCACGATATCACGGAATTTCAATTATTCGTGGCCGAGAGTGTCTGGTTTCTTTTATTGTGAGAAGTTTAGGCAACAGAAGGCACGATCAGATAATTTTGTTATTGCAATAATCTACAATAATATTGTAAAGAAGAATATATATAAAGAAGAACTCTAGTCTTATGGGATTGCCATGGATCTTGTGGCAACGTAGTTTACCACAGGCTGTTTTTGTTTAGGGCATGCTTTATACTGGTTGTTCGATATGACGATAAAGCAAATGATAGAACAATTTTGGGAAAGTGGGGTAACGCCCCTGGCGAGAGTTGGTAGTACTTTTTCACATGTTTACATAGATAGATAGATAGATAAAACTCTTTATTGTGCACACCAAAGTACAGAGAACAAGTGGCGGCCTTATCGCTAACAGCGATCTCTTCCAGGCAACCAATAAAAGAAAAATACGATAGATAACATAAGAAACAGTCGGGAGATGTAACACTTATAAGAAAACTAAATCCAAATGAATCATTTATAAGTATATCAAAACAATCATAACAATGTACTTACTAACGTAATTAATTCAGATTCAAATGTTAGAGCCATTGGACTTTTAACTTTCAAGAACGTGTATGGCTGTATGGCGCTTAACATCAAGCGGCCGGCTTGTTCAGTTGAAAAAAGTTCGCTACATTTCAACACACCCACTGGTTCGAACAATCATTAACTCTCCCCATCTCCATATGTCAATGCACAGCTTAAAATTAATATTTCGGCCATTTTGTCCGGAAACCGGCCCCCAAGGGTGTCTGCCCCATTGTGCCTTCGTAATTATGTAGCTATGTATCACGTCGAAGAGGGATTCTATGGTGCCAATGCGACATATTATACAGTAGGTGACACGTTTTATAACCGCTCTGAAGTGCGATAAGCTAAACGCTTGCTGAGCTACCTAAACTACCAACCTACCAAGTTGAAAGACAAGTTTCTATTAAGATTCAAGATTCAAGGTTTTAGTTTCAATTAAACAAAATAAAATAACTTAAAATAATAACTACTCTAAAAGGCCGCTATCAATGGAAATAGTTCCCAAAACGCTGGCCCCATTGCCGCGTTGTATGGCAATACTCAAACGCTGAGCAAAATAAAGGCCAGCGTTTTGTTCACGTGTGGCGTCGACCAGACGAGATTCAAGATATTTATTGCTTCCATACAGTATAAGATTTGTTAAATACAAAGTAGAATATGGTTCACGCAAATATGGACCCTGTCGGGGAAGACGTGACGTGAGGAGCATTCATTTAAGTCAAATTTTTTATTTTTTAAATGTCATATTTTTAGATGTCATTTTTTTAAATGTTATATTCATCTTTCTGTCAGAAATTCGTCGATTGTGTAACATGATTTGAGGATAAGATGTTGTTTTAATTTTTTTATCAATTTCAGGGAATTTTCTTATCTCATATTTTAAATCTGACGGCAACTTATTATAAATGTCAATTGACATAGGCATATGCTAAAAGATTGCATCGGCATTTCCGAACTAATAACCGGTTTCTGTGGCGAAGAGTAAATGAGTAAGATCCATCTTCGATCGCATCCTGTTTAACATCACGCAGTGTGCGTTATCACATTTTACCACGGAACCTAACGTGGTATTGACACTTTTTTGTAATTACGTTGGATATTCTGATAATAGTTTCGGATAGGTGCCCTACTTCAAGGAATCAAAGTAACTTCAACGCGCGCGCGGACTCGTCTTTCTCTGCACTACGGGCTGCACGTGAAGACAACAGTTGGTGCGCGGGCGCGGGGGTGGGAGCGGCTAGAGTGCCATAACACACACACATTATATTTCGCCTATAGCTGCCATAAAGTTTGGCGTGTAGTGTACAGTGTGTAGATGTATGGTGTCATTGTCGAAGGGTGCGAGAATCGGTCGTTACTTTAATGTGATATTTTAGTAATGTGACTCTGGTTATGTACTATTATTATTTTCTATTTGGGGGTAAGGATTCGCGTATAATTCATAGAACTTTGGTTGGGTTTAAGAAATGGTCTTGTAAAAAGAAAATAGCAAAAAAACAAAATAGTCCAATAGTAGACGTGAAAAAAAAACTTATCAAGTCTTAACTTAGGCACTCAAACAAAATTAATCGTGGTAGTTACTATTGGAGAAGGTTAAAAACTACTGAAATTAACGATTTATAAAAGTAGTAGAAGAAAATATACTCTGCCATTGAACAGTTACCTACTGTCTTACTGTGTTTAGGTTTAAAGTGTTACCTACTGTAGTTAGCAAAATTGCGGGGACAATGACTTTATTTTGTTTATAACAGTAGGTATACATAATACATAGGCAGCCCGTACACGTAGCGCGCGATCCGCGATCCGCGATCCGCGATCAATGATCGCGATCCAGACTGATCGTGTACGAAGCGGATTGACGGACTGATGCTCCGGATCGCATAATAAAAATTTTGAAATCATGATCGCGGATCGCGGATCGTGATCATGATTGAACGTGTAAGGCGGCCCATAGGTTTAAACAATACTTTAGCGTTCTAGCTTATGTACCTGAATTAGGTATACAGACAACTAAAATCGAAAAACAAAGAAATAAAATATAGGTACCTATGTCGAATTAAAATTCTTCTATGCCGCGTATTTACCAAAACTCAAGAATGAAAATTTCTAATTAAACTGCCAACCTACTAACCTAAACTAATTTTAATAAATCAATATCAATGTAGTATAAATGAAAGTAAAAAAACAATGTTAAAAAATTAACGTTTCACAATAAAACTCGTTAATACGGTTTGTAGCGATGATAGCTCAGTGGTTAGCGCGGTAGGTTCGTATGCCAAAGGGCGTGGGTTCAAACCCCAACGATGAGCTTGAGCTATCGGTGAAGGAAAACCGTGAGGAAACCATAGCATGGTGGTAGGGTACTTTCTAGTACTCGGCTGGCTAGCTACCACCCTCAAGTTGAAAATCTGCCGCCAAGCATCTAACAGTGTGTTCCGGCAGCCTCACTTGAGAGCCAGTTCCTTTCCAGGCTAGGTGTGCTTTACCATCTTCGATCACATCTTCACTTAACATCAGGTGAGCTGTGGTCAAACATCTAGCCTGTCAACCATAAAAAAAATATACTTAGTAACGTTTACACACTACTGCTTGGCGGTAGAATACGATACTGCGGTGGTACAGACGTTGGTTGGACGTCTGCGGGTGCTGCAAAAGTGTTCAACCGTCCAGTTGAAGTAGGTAATATAATATACGTTCCTATTTAAATCGATTACACTAGATAAACTAGAATATATATTAAAATCGACTTAAATGGTGGTCAAATTATGATTCAATTATCCCATTAAACACTCTATTCTAAACTGGATACGAAATCCGATCTTTTTTAGGGTTCCCCAAGTAATTTGTTAATTTATTTAAACGCATGTAAATCGATACGGGATCGTTAGCGAAACAAGCGGCGTCGGGTTGCGGGCTACTATGGTTATTCCAGGCAATTACCGGCTATTACCGGATAATTCCGGAACTGCTCGGGCTAATCCTGTGTGCTCGAGTTACAAGGAAACAATGGCTTTCTGTGTGGCAAAATAGAGTTAATTTTATTAAAATAATATACAAATTTACCATTAAAAAAACCGACTCCATGTCCAAGTAAACGCACTGCTCCAATGAAACAGCGAGGTTTCGGAGTAAACGAAAATATCATCGATGTATACAATTTTTAGATTTTTGTTGATTTTTTAAAAACCGCTAATCGAGTAAATATATATGGAACTACTTCTGAAGTATGATCTATCAAGCAAAAAAAGAATCGTCAAAATCGATTCATAATTGACAGTCTGAGAACCTCTTTTTGAATCGGTTGAAAAGGCGGTTTTTGAGATTTTATGGTTTGGCTACAAAGGACATTGAACCATGTCATTATTTGCGAAGAACGAATTCATGTCTTACATCTATAGTTACAGTCAAAGTCTAGTATTAGTAAAGTCCAGTCCGTGTCAGTTCACCACATTATATCATTTTCCCACACTCGCGCTTGTAATTCGGCACTTTATGACTAAAACACCACCAATTTTTATACATAAACACTCGACAAAACACTAATTTTGGAGAAAAAATACAACGGAGCGACACGACTCTTCCCGCGTTCCCGCCAAAACTCCTTTTGAATCGGTTTAAAAGGCTGCATAAGCCTACAGCTGTGTAGACACTGCGCGGATTTTCTGTCCTTGTATCACCCGCACGATAATAATTCATAATAATAATTATTATTTATTAAAATTGACTTTAATCATTCTTTCGACTTTAATAAAAAATATATACTTTTAACATTTAATGTTTAATATGACGTTTAAAATTAATTATGGCATTAACAATTTATTATGTTATGATATTATTAATGAGTAAATTAAATAAAAATGTATTATTATTATTATTTTGACGAATTTATGTACATAATAATACTTTTAATATTTACAAAACGTGCTAAATATTATATACCCAAGGGTAGCTGTTGATACCTTACTGACCAACACCAAAACACATTTTGAATTTGAATATAGAATGCTGCGAAGTTTCGTCTTGTCGTGTCGTCCAATATCCGTGTGTTTAAAAAAAAAAATCCATAGTGGTGTGCTAAGCTCCCAGGAGGTGTGATCGGATCGCGCTGCGCTGAGTGACAGCTGACAGCCACAGGGGTGCAGATGCAAGGGCGAATGTATATTTAGTCGTTTAGGTACCACTGCAGTATCAGACATTCTGCCGTCAAGCAGTAGTGTCTAAATGTACTATGTTCCGTATTCACAAAACAAAGGTACAAAAAGAAATAATAAACATAAAAAAAAACTTATACTTATTGAAGGGTTTTTAATTTTGACTTTGTCATTTTATATTATTTTGACATTATTAATTAAGTTTAAGTTGGCATAATATCAAATTTGTTTTAGCTATAGCAGCTAGTATTTGATCATTTAAAGAGTTTCGAGTAAATGTATAGTGTAGTCTAGGTACATACCTATAGATATGTATTTGCAAATTCTGTTTGTTTCTTTTTTTGTTTTTTCTTAGGCACTTGCAAATTTTGTTTGTGCTTATGTCGTATCGTATAGGAGAGTAGGTACCGACATGATAATAAAACAATGTAATAAGTACTTCCCCAAAATATTGGTGGTGCGTTTCGCCGAGTGGCAAGTTGCAGTCGGCCGATGTGCGGTGAGCTGATCCGCTTAGCATCAGTTTGATTGACGGGCTCGACGGTGTAGAGGGGGCTTTATTTATTTTGCTCGGGTATCGGAATATATTGCTGCATAAGCTGTATTGTTTTCTGTGTAAGTATTGTAATAAAATAACATTGGATGTTGTGTTGTGTTATATTCAACGGTAATTTTGGCTTTTGTGAGCTTTGTACAAAGCAAATTGTTCTAAAATAAAAAATCTATATTTTTAGTGAGTTATTGAATAAATAACAAATGAATATCGTAGAACATTTCACACAGCGCCATCTAGCCCCAAATTAAGCAAAGCTTGTACTATGGGGACCAGATAACGAATAGAATACTTCAACACTTTTTTTTTGTAAATACGTATATTTACATATCTACCTATAATACATACAGAACACTTAGACACAGCATAAACATTTATTGTCACATAAATATAACAACAACAAAACTACAATCTCTCTCTCTCTCTTTCTCTAAGTATCTCTACCTACACATAAAAAATTTCGTGCCACGGTATTTGTGGTCGCACTCCTCCGAAACGGCTCGACCGATTTTATGAATTTTTTTATTTTATTCACTCAAAACTTACAGTAAATACACCAAAACGTTTTAGAGTTAATTATAGTACAATACACATTATATACAAAAAAGGACACAGTTACAAAACAATACTAAGAAAAGCAACAAATATTTATACAATTACTACAATTAAATATTACTACATAGATAAATAAATATACAGACAAATACGAGAAATATCTTACAAGAATAGGTCGTAAAGTATATTTCATACCGCTAGATGATTAGCTACTTTTTATTTCGAAAAAATGTAGCGGGTAATACAGGTATAGTATTAGTATTGTATTGTAAACCATTTGTTTTTGTACTACGAAACTAAATGTTACTAATTTTAGTAATTACAAACTTAATTTTTTTTTCGAGAGCTTATGTCAATTACATGTTTTTGCCTTTTCGATTAGCATTATCGCTAATCAAATGTTCCTTTGTCTAGGCTCTAAGTCGAAGTTCGATCCGCGATGGTGACAATATCGTCGACCCATCTTGAGGCTGAATAGTTTTTTTAATAATATATAATAATATATTTAAAATCTATTTAATTTTTCTTTATTTATCATCATCATCTCATAAGTACATGTATTTATAATGCTGTGCTCGTTTTAACATTTATAATGCACTATTTTATAACCATATTCTACTATAGAGAGTAAGTATGTAAATTCACGTGTTTCGTATAAGTGAATTTGGTCCTAATATACCATCTTCGACAATACCCTCACTTAACATCAGGTGAGCTGTGGTCAAACACCTAGCCTGTCAACCATAAAAAAATTAAAAAAAATTGTACATGTTATTTTGTAAGTGTGCAATAAAGAATTAAATAAATAAATATTCTTTTTAAAGTTTTGCTTCACATAATCAGTAATATTTATTGGCCATAAATAACAATAATGTTAAAGGCAAGTCACTTGTACAAAAAAAACCTCAAAATTAAGCTACTGTACTGAGTACTGAACCCAATCTAACAACAACAACGAACATACTACAGCGGAGGCTCCGTTTATGTGCTACACATAAATGAGGATTCCGAGAACCTCATTGACATAATTATATTCACTTAATTTGTAAAATTATATGTATGTATATATTTAGTCATTTTTAGAACTGAATAGTGTTACAACATCTCCCGTCTGTTCGTGTTTTCCATTCTTGATTGCCTGGAAACGATCGCTTGTAGCAATAAGGACGCCACTTGTGGCACGAGCTCTTGAATTAATTTTGTTTGCTGTTTTCTATTTTTGGTGTGCACAATAAATAGTTTCTATCTGTCTATCCTAAAGTAAATGAGTGTCGAAGGTAAAAACCAGGACGTATTGACACGTTTCCATGTAAAAAAGTTTTCACAACGCCTCCGTGCTTACAAGAAATATGCACACGGTCCGATAGACTCGTGACAAGTCGCGGATCAGTGTTGGATAAGTCGTGATAAGCCGCTAAAAGGTGTCAAACAATGGTATCGATGGACACCTCAGCGTGATATAATGAAACGCTGTGTGCTGGAGCAGTGTGGCGTGCCACAAGTGATTGGCGTAACACATAAGCTTAGCGTTTTTAGTTTTACTTTTTTTTTTAATGTGAAAAAAGTGCAGACTAGCGGAGGGCCACCTGATGGTAAGTGGTCACGGCCGCCTATGGATATCTACAACACCCGGGGCATCGCCAGTGCGTTGCCTACTTGAAGCTATGTAGATTACTTATGCGGGGTTATTCACATCCTACATCCATCCATCATAGTCATAGTCATAGTGTTTTATTGATACAATAAAAATAAGTTACAAGTCAAATAATAAAAATAAATTAAAATAAGTGAGTTAAATTTACATGTCAATTCGATATTAAAAAAAATAACCTGCTAAAAATAGCAGCGAGAAGCAGTTTTAATTTTTTTTATCAAATTAACACATTTGACACATAGTCTAAGAAATGTTCACAACTAACTTCGGCACTTCATGAATAAAACACCACTATTTTTAGACATACGAGTAAACACAAGTTAGTTTGTAAAACTTAATAACTGGCACAATGTATAAACGTACTATGGTGGAAAAAGAAAAAAAAACGCAAGCTTAGACTCAGCTTTTTCTTTTGTTAAATAAAAAATAGTAATAAATAGATACCTATAGTATACATATAGTATACCTATTTATTACTATTTTTATATACTATATGCTATACACTATACACTATATACAAGTTACTATACTGTATATTAATACTATATACTACCTATATAGTAATGGGTTTATAATTAGGTAATGGGTGCAGTCTAAGTAGTGACTGGCTAATGCTTGTTAAGTCGCTGCAGCATGTCACTTAGATAGCGACATTCAATGTGTCCACGAACAAAGCGGATTGTCCATCCATTATGCAGCAACCAACGCTTCTCGTCTCATGTCCTTTTAATGCAGGTGGCAGGTACACAGTGCTCAGTTGTCCACGTGTGGCCGTCAAAATATTGAGGGTAGCGATTGACCTATCCACTTGCTAAAAATAGCTATGTTTAATTTTTTTCCCAACTTAACACATAGCCACAGAAATAGAATCAAAAATGTTCACAACTAACTTCGGCACTTCATGAATAAAACACCACTATTTTTAGACGAGATACGAGTAAACACAAGTTTGTAAAACTTAATAACTGGCACAACGTACGAACGTACTATGGTTGAAAAAGAAATAAAAGCAAGTAGTATTATATAAGCGAGTAGTATTATGTTTTTTTTTCGGAGTTCCCGCCAAAACTCATCCACGAACTTTTGTTAGAGTCGCTGGAATCGACTTTTTTTAGACTACAGTTAATTTATACAGACTTTTAATTAAAAAAAAAACGTAACAAAGATTTGCGTTAAATTTGTTAAATGAAATCTATAACACCCCTTGGTAAATAAGCTTATTATTGCAATTACTTTTCATAAAACATACAGGGTTAATCATCTGTGGGAGCTCGATAGTAAGCTCATCGGTTTACTAAAATAATAAATAATGTTTATGTTTGTCGAAGCTTATACAGGGTGGACATAAAACCACGGTTGTAAGAATCACATACAAGGGGTTGCCTCCCCCGTCACAAATCGGTTTAGTTACCACACTGTAGGATTAAAAACAACGTTCATTGATTGACTCAATATTAGTGGGATTAATTGTATTTATATCCAGTAAAATCCATGCAAGATAATAAAGATTGGAAAATACAAGGTTCTCACACAGTGACATATCACTTCACTGATAAAATAAAAGGCTAAAGTTTGAACTTTTTTTCTTCTGCCATGGCACTTTCGTGCATTGTGCCAATTCTCAATTTTTTATTTTACTAATAAAAAACGGGGAAACTCAATATTAACACCAAATTATAACATAAAACGAAACAATGGACTAAAATCAAATCAGATAAGTTTACAAGTACGAAAATAAATGTTAGTTATTAAATATATACAAGTAGATATAATAATAATCACAAATATAATTATTTACAATTTTCTATACGTACGTAATGTTACAATTCAAAACTAACAAATCGGATAAAGCTTAAAATATTGCCTGCCTCTCAGAGGCAAGAAGGAAGTAGATAATGATTAACGGTGAAAAAGTGTCCAAAGACTTAAGTGTTTCGTAAAAAGATTTTGTACTTATTAATGTTACGTACTTCTTCACGCTGTAAAGGTTAGATGGATTTGAGTGAAATTACGAATCGAGCAAGCTGAAATGAATGAAGCTGAATTGAAATACCAACTAGTTACTAATCTATAAAATCTTTTCAACTTGATGTCGTGAAAATCCTTGTTTCCAGTGTTGTTATAAAGCATTACGACTTATTGAATGTTAATGTTGCTAACAAGGGGTTGTGCGAGTCGGCGAGGGAAATTAGAAATGCGTGTTCATTGTCACTTGCGGCGCGAGCCCTCCGGCAAGCGCAGGAACTGTTTTCATGTCAATTCGTTTTGAACGTATTGCGTTCCACGACTGCCAGATAAAAAGGTTTGTAATGTTTTTTATACATAACTTTTAAATGCCTGAACAGATTTGACCGTATGGGGTTTCGTTAGTGTCCTTACATCATACACTGGCTATAATTAAAAAAAAAACGAATTTGGCGGCAATATGGCTCCATTATCAAATGTGAATGATTTATTTTTTATTTCGTTTTTTTTTGCATTGCATTTGCGTTTTTATTATTATATTTGTTATTTTCTGAATATAATATAAAGTTTACATTACCTGTGTAGAAACATACGTTTGGTGTCATCATTTTTTAAAAACCTTTATTTCATACACACATACATACATACAAACAGGAGTCTGCCTTGACGATCATACGCATGACTTTATGTTTACTAATATTGTAGACTTTCAAACAATGTCGTACGAAATATTTTTAGGTAAAAAAATAAAATATTTATTGGTATTAAGGTGGTTCGATTTCCATACAAACAAATTTTTGCCATTTATGAACAAGTGGAGCATAATTTTACAGCGAAATCACAGTTACTGGCATTTATTTTGGTCTTTATTTTGATTTATAAATTGTGATTTATCGCAAATAAAGACCAAAATAAATACCAGTAGCTGTGATTTCGCTGTAAATTTATGCTCCACTTGTCCATAAATGGCAAAAAATTATTTGTATGGAAATTGAACCACCTTAACTTATATAATATGTACATTCACAATTATTGTATAATTTATTTATCTTTAAGAAAAATGGAAGAAAGAAAGAGGAGGCGTTTGCCCTGCAGTGTGACAGTACAGATTGATAATAATTACAAAAATACTTTTATTGCAAAGAACTTTTTTATTTTGCAAACGTAACCACGTACATATGTTTATGTCGTATTGATTGTAGGTATCGTCTAGAACAGTGGAACCACGCATTCTGGATTATCGTCAGCGCATCAAATAGCGTGTGCGGTTTATTTACGCATGCTAATGCACTTAGCTAATCCAAAGAAGGAAAAACTTGTACAATAATCTACGAGCCAGGAAAGGACATAAATAGATTACAATGGAAGGAAAGTTCTTACTTGTATATCTATCTACGTAAAATAATAATTGGAGTCAACGTAAAGGTAAATAAATAAATAAATAATAAGTATAATAAATAGGTATCTATATAGGTAAGTTATCTCATACCATCAGGAGAGCGTCTTGTTCGTCTCATTAATTTTTATATTTAAAAAAAAAACACTGGGACTCCTTCTTTCCTAGACATGGGTGTTTCATATTAATTGGCTACAATGTCTTTATTTTTTAAATGTAATTGTAATGAAACGAACGAGATGCTCTCCTGATGGTAAGAGATAACGGGTGTCCATGACCATTAAAGCGATACGCAGAACTTTATGTGACAAACCAAGGTCTAAGGCATCGCTGCTTTGGCGCTCATTACTTTGAGACTTTCAAAGGTTAGTACAATTTTTCGTACTTATTAGAATTTCCATCAGGTGAGATCGTGGCCAAACAAATGACTAGTTCTGTGAAAAAAACAAGCTTGATTTCGAGCTGATCTATTTATGCGACAAAGCAAGTCCTCAAATTAGATGATACATAATTTGTTGATTTTTTTGGTAGTTACATATAATGTGATAATTAACACTGACGGACTTCAGTATTTTAAAAGTTTAAAAGGATGCTGATTTCTGCCAGCGATTGCTGTCACATAAGAAAAAAAACGTTGAGAATTCAGTGCTTCTAGACGATATAACATTTGAATAAAGATAACGCTAATAGAAAAGTAAAAAAATACGGGATTGACATAAGCTGTCGATATGTCACATGGGCAGCTTATGTCAATATAGACATTTTTTTTTTCATTTTGGCGTCGCATTTTGTGTATTTGCCAGTGTCAAGTGTTTTATATTTTCAAGTTTCAAAAGTTCAATAAGTTGCCTCGTAACTATAGTTGTAGTCAAAGTTACGACGCGGCTATAGTTTCATAACTAGCCGCGTCGTGTAGGATGTGGTCAAACGTAAACCCTGTTTTGTTGAGTAAAAATTGCCAACGATGTTTCTCAGTCCTTAACCAATAATAGTGCATTGTGTGTATACTATACTTACTTATATTTGTACATAGGACAGCGAGTTCTTTATAATCACAGTGTATAAACACAGAGATATGGTCTATCATTCCCGTCGCGTAACGTCCTCCATTCTCCTTTCATATTTGTAGCTCGTCCATAAAACACGAAATTGCTTTCGATAAACTGCCTGCGCCGATGGACAAAGCCGCTGGCAGAACTACACGTGGACCAAGTAGCAAGAAATCACGACGACAGAAAATCCCCTTCATAATACATTGTTTCCTCCCAGTTTGCCTCATGGCATAGGTTTGTTTCTGATACTTCCATGCTTTTGTATCAGGGGCTTTCTATTTATTCCAACTGTTCTTAAAGTCCTCATTCCACCTATGATGTTGTCTACGTTTACTGCTTTCGTTTTCTTTCTTTTTAGATAACATTCTAGCTCTAAATATGGAAGAAGTAGAGAAGGAAAATATTGATTGATTCAGGCGTTACTTTGCAGAAGTTCTTTTTGAGTACTTATTCAAGAAATATTATAAGAGATATATTTTTATTTTTTGTGTAATAAACAATCCTGAGGATTCCGCGAGTAGAAGCGGATCACGTTTTGGCAACTGGCTACTGCAGCGAGAAGAGGATAATACATGTAAAGACTTGAGTTATTTTAATTTATTCATATTAGACATTTATTAAAAAAAAAGTATTTTAAGTATTCTATCAGTTATATGTTTCCCATAGCACAAGCTTTGCTTAGTTTGAGGTCAGATGGCGCTGTGTGTAATGTCCTACGTTATTTTTTTTTTTAATAATTTCAGATTTTAGATTTAGACATTAAGTTTTTTTTTTTTAATTCAATCCTCGTCACTGAAGAAACCAAGTTCGCATGCCGAAGGGCGTGGGTTCAAACCCCAACAATGAGGTTGAGCTGCCGGTGAAGGAAAACATCGTGAGGAAACCATAGCATGGTGGTAGGGTACTTTCTAGTTGGTACTCGGCTGGCTAGCTACCACCCTCAAGTTGGAAATCTGCCGCCAAGCATCTAACGGTGTGTTCCGGCAGCCTCACTTGAGAGCCAGTTCCATTCCAGGCTAGGTGTGCTTAACCATCTTCGACCACACCTTCAATTAACATCAGATGAGCTGTGGTCAAAACACATAGCCTGTCAACCATAAAAAAAAAATACACTTTTTTGGTAAATTATACTAAGGTCTTTCGTCCTAGCGTGTTCCTGAGTTAGAGGTTCTGATGTAATTTTTTCCACCCATAGTCGCTTTCACTCACATTTTGCCCCACCGCAATAGCAAAACAGTGCGTAACAGCGGAAGGCAGCGGGCCCTTTGTGGATGTCCTACAATGGTCGCATCACATCACCATTCCACCGGCGTGTGGAGTCAGCATTTGCATGCGACCATTCAAGATGCGCTCAATAGGCTATCCAACTGGGCTTCATATTATAGATAATTGGTATCTTGAGTACCTACTTACTCGAACTATTTAGTATCGGACGCTATTTAGCTATAGACACATCTTACATATGGTTAGCTTTCTAAATATTTATCACTCCTAATCGACCACCGGCTTGATGGGTCGACGACATTCGTCAAGTTGCGTGTCGAATTTGAGGTCCTGGACAAAGTAACGATTTGTAGCGATGCACGCCGAAGGGCGTGTGAACCCTAACAATGAGCTTGAGCTGCCGGTGAAGGAAAACATCGTGAGGAAACCATAGCATGGTGGTAGGGTACTTTCTAGTCAGAGCCATCTTAAGCATATTCGGCGCCAGGGTGTGAAAGTCAGCTTGCACCCGTGCCTTACGGCTCCGCTCGCGTAGTCTCCGTGTAGTTGGTACCTATTGAAATTTATGGTGGTCTCTCATGGCTTTTCGTTTTGCTTCCAAAACTTCATTGAATAAAAGCATGACTGACACGGGCTGTGACTTGACCAAGACTGGATTTGTACTATAACTATAGCTAAAGGCAACTTGCTTAACTTGTGAAGTTTGAAAATGTAAAACACTTGACAGTGGCAAATGCTCAAAATGCGAAGCCAAAAGCAAAGAAAAAAATAAATAGATAAAACATTGCTAAACATCTCAGCTAAACATCATCCAAACTTTGATGTCACAGAATGATCTATTGAAACGCATTTAACTGCATGCTCGGTAATTTCATGTGCCATTACATTTAACCCTATGCGGGCGTATCGGCCTGCGAGACCGCGGGCGCACTGCGGTCTAACAAACCGTATAGAAGGGTTACCTCTGTGATCATTTCGCTAGTCTCATTTCTTCCATTCTTGTTATCTAACCATGCGGTCACCGTAGGGAATTATCGATAGCTTTGACTTTGTAATTTGCTTTGTAAACCTCGTTGGTGTGCTATGAAATTCGCATGAAATGTGGGGTAGGAAAATTGGAGAGAAGAACGATATTTGGTCAAATAAATAAAAAACGTTTTACTACATATTAAAAAGAAAGTTTTATAGTAAAGAAATAAAAACTTATTTACAGAGTTCTGTGTGTAGAACTTGTTCTTGAACTTACTTTTGATCGCGATAAGGCCGCCAATTATGGCACCAGCTCTTAAGTTGCTTGTTTATAATAGTGTAGATAACACTATTATAAAGAGGAAAGATTTGATTTTTTGTTTGAATTGAATAGGCTCCGAAACTACTGGACCGATCTTAATAATTCTTTCATTATTAGAATGCTACATTATCCGTAATGGACATAGGCTATATTTTATTTAAAAAACAATTAGGGATCCGTATGGAAAATTCAATAATGTAAGCCAAGCTGTGAAAAATTTGAAAAAATCCTTACTTAGCATGCGCAGCGAAAACTATTGGCCACAGAATAAAGTAACGTTTTATAGAACAAATTGACAGCTACAAATAAGTCCGTAATATCATATGTCTAACTGTTACAGTTGTCATCTACATCTTATAAAGAGGAAAGATTTAATTTTTTGGTTGTTTGTATTGAATAGGCTCCGAAACTACTGGATCGACAAATTGATATTGTTAATCGAGTTTTGTTTTCCCGTGCGAATCCGAGGCGAGCTGCTCGTGTTATATATTTTTGGTGTAAGAGTTTTGGTATACCCACGCAATAAAGAGTTACCATCTATTATTGTGAAAAAACTTGACATTGCAACGTAAAAAAAACTATTTGCCTACACTGTGTAAACTCTGCCATTAAAATGTTAATAGTTTCGGAATATTTTCTCTCCCACGTCAAGCGATACTAAGTCATGAGAATGATAATTTCCCATCAAAGGGTCTTAACCCTTCACAAATCATCCTCGCTAAGCGACATGTCAAACCGCTAGCGATACCTCGCGACTGTAAACTGACGTCATGACGTATTATGCATTGTGTGACCGACAACGTCACTCGTGCGGGTCCCGCGGATCAGTAACACCATTGACGGGTTACCATAAAGCTCAAATTCGCTGAGCAAGCTGCATACATAAAGCAGAGGTGTTATAACTATGTTGCGACACAGTAGCACCACAGATTTTACTTTCAAATTTACAAATGCAAAATAGCATATTGTATTCGCAGCGGTGGCGTCGTTTTATCATGTTTTATTATTTCGCAGTCGGTGTTAGAGTCGATTGAACTCGCGGCTCGTGTGGGATCTCGAATGTGCGAGTTGCAAGATTCGGACGGAATAGGCCATTGTGCGACGTTTACGAGTGAAGTAAATGTTGCCGAGAGCGGTATTAGATTAGCCACTTCGCTGTTTCTCGGAGATAGGCACGTCATAATTCACTCGGGCGATGCTTTGCGTCTGCTGGCGTAATGCGGGAGCTTCGACTATTAAATAAACGTAAATTTTTCAGCTTTACCGTCATGAAGTGCTCGTAAAACATAGATGCACTCACATCTCTCTAACTTTCCTAAGCTAGGTAAAATAAATATCGCAGGACATTACACACAGCGCCATCTTACTCCAAACTAAGTACCTAAAGCAGAAGTCAGATAACTGATAGAATACTTAACTACTTTTTTTTTGTAAATACATACTTATTATAAATACAGAACACCCAGACACAGAACAAACATTTAATTTTGTTTATACCACAAAGTTTGTCCTGTGTGGGAATCGAACCCACGCCCTTCAGCATAATAAATAAGGATAGGATATGTTTAAGGTATCTATTAAGTATCTACTATTTCTTAGTTCACTCGTTTATCTATCATTGTCTTTATTTAAAAGCTTTCTAAAAAATGTGCACCGCACGAGCTTAGATAGATAGAAACTGTTTATTGTCAGTGTTCAAGGTATGTAATTAATCATAATCATAATCATATTTATTGATAACGAGGTGTTACAGGTCAATTTTTAATAATAATCATAAAAATATATGCAAAAATATCAAATCAATAATAATTATAATAAATGTCAAAATTCACATAATCCTTTGTAGCTATAAAACGTGTGCTCGATAAGCCAGCGTTTGACAGCTACCCATAGTGGCCGTTGAAATGATATGCTCTGGCAACTTGCTGGCTCTGGATCTTACAATTAGGTATCCAGTATAAGTATTTCCGCTTAAAAAGAATTAAATTAATAAAGTAAAGTATTTCCGCTTAAAAAACTAAAATTAAATAAATAAGTAGTAAATATAGTAGGTATATCTTTAACACTCAATATGAACTTCCGCAAAGTAGTCTGAATCAATCATTTACTTTTTATTGTGTCCATCGGAAATAGAAAAATGTACAGAAAAAAAATCTTATGAGCTAGTACCTACCACAAGTGGCAGCCTTATCGCTAAGAGCGATCTCTTCCAGGCGACCAAGAATCGGAAGAACATAACTGCAGTTGCGTCTCGTACGCCTTATTACTTTTAAATTGTAAAAAAATGGGGTTCTGTGATTTCAAAGTTGTTACCACAGTTTTTCATAACAATAATTTTAGTGCACCCAAGTTTATAAGTCAGTATCGACAGTTAGAGCAAAAATATAAGGAAAACGTTGTATAAAACGAGCAGTCTTTCATCAAAACTTTTGTAACTACCTACCTACATATTTTCGTTACTTCATCACTCATTCCACTAATGCTCTAAACCGAAGTCTAACAAAGGCTCGGGCCACAAAGAAACCGTCTACAATGGAATAAAAATATACTCTCGGATGACAAATCATAGTAATGGGTCTACGGTACCCGCACCGGTGCCATCGCGAGATGTGGCCTGGGAGGCCACACCCCCACTGGCCCACTGGGGCACGATCGGGTTAACTGACTGCGATAATGCAAACAACTACAAGTCACACTAGCTACCTATCTACTCTATGTATATTAGATATATAGATAGGTAGATCAATTTATTGTGCATACAAAAAAATAAAAGTAGGTAGGTACCTACAGAAAACAAAAGAAGAGCGTCTCGTTCGTTTCATTACTTGTAATAATACTTATATTGTATATCTGTACTGTGTTGCGATGATAGCTCAGTGGTTAGCTTGGTAGGTTCGCATGCCAAAGGGCGTGGGTTCAAACCCCAACACTGAGCTTGAGCTGCCGGTGAAGGAAAACATCGTGAGGAAACCATAGCATGGTGGTAGGGTAATTTCTAGTACTCGGCTGGCTAGTGCTGGAAATACCACCCTCAAGTTGAAAATCTGCCGCCAAGCATCTAACGGTGTGTTCCGGCAGCCTCATTTGAGAGCCAGTTCCATTCCAGGTGTGCTTTACCATGTTCGACCACACCGCCACTTAACATCACGTGAGCTGTGGTCAAATTTATATACAATTATACATATTTATTTCATATGATTATATATTTATTTATTTTGTTTTTTTATGAATTGGTCAATGCTGAAAATCAGCGCTGTGGAGTAATCCCCAGCACAATTGCTGAGCGCTGGCCTTTTCTTTCCTTGTTGATGCACCAGCCACTGCAGCGATAACCCGCTTATTGTCTTGTCAAATTTGTAGTCTTTTTGTTAATCTGTATCTGTTTATTTGTGTGTTTTGTTTGTACTTATCTGTTGTTGTGTCTAGTGTATTGTAAGGAAAAAAATACATGTTTTCCTTTCTTTTTTTTTTTTTAATGGTTGACAGGCTAGTTGTTTGACCACAGCTCACCTGATGTTAGTAAGTGAAGGTGTGGTCGAAGATGGTAAAGCACACCTAGCCTGGAATGGAACTGGCTCTCAAGTGAGGCTGCCGGAACACACCGTTAGATGCTTGGCGGCAGATTTTCAACTTGAGGGTGGTAGCTAGCCAGCCGAGTACTAGAAAGTACCCTACCACCATGCTATGGTTTCCTCACGATGTTTTCCTTCACCGGCAGCTCAAGCTCATTGTTGGGGTTTGAACCCACGCCATTCGGCATGCGAACCTACCGCGCTAACCACTGAGCTATAATCGCTACAACTTTCTTTCTTTCTTTCTAAACACCTAGCCTACCAACCATAAAAAAAACTTCAAATGTAAAAAAACCTACCTATACAATATCTATAAGTACTTATGTACCTATATTTCATCATTATCCAGCTCTTTTTCCCCACAAAACATGAAAACCTCGAACAAAGATTTTGTTCCATTACATCTTACTGTTTACTGACGCCCCACCCTCTGAAGATTTTTTATGATACAAACAAAGATAGCGCCATGGATCGATACCCCCCACCTCCCCACCCCCCTCTCCTTCGTTACAGAACAGAAGGCCTGCAACTGCTATGCAAGCTGTGAGATCGCGATCTGGCATCAAGTCCGGGAATACTATGTGAGGCACACAGTGGCGGATTTACAATTTTTCAAGGCATAGGCTACACAGTTTTTGCCGCCCTCGCCTCTACAATTGTCATCTCCTACATTATTTTTACAATCCAAAATTTTTTCTACAAATACAAATACAAATACAAATCATTTATTCATAACACCAAAGTTACAGGTCATTTTTCCATTCATATTTAAAAAACTATTATCAAAATCATTACATATGTCAAAACAATGAACATGTCAATAAAGTAATATGTCACATATAAAATAATTATGTCAATATAATTAAATGTCTACTCTCGGAGTGTGCCATGACAAGTGAGAGAGGAGTCATTAGCAAAATTTGTTGCAGACTTCTATCTGTGAGACATCAGAATCATCTTTTTGATTTCTATGAGGTAGCAAAAAAAAATTCGGTCCCCAAATTTGCCGCCCCAAAAATCTGCCGCCCTAGGCTCAAGCCTACTCAGCCTGCTGGTAAATCCGCCACTGGAGGCACACTTAACTTTGGCACGGAGTGTACCTCATCAGCATGAGTAGATAATGTAGCAATGATAGCTTAGTGCTTAGCGTGATTAGTTCAAACCCCAACAACGAGCTGCCAGTGAAGGGAAAATCGTGAGGAAACCATTTATCATGGTAGTAGGCACCTTCTACTACTCGGCTGGGTAGCTACCACTCTCAAGTCGAAAATCTGCCAAGTATCTTTTTTTTGTGATTGACAGGCTAAGTGTTTGACCACAGCTTACCTGATGTTAAGTGATGCTGGAAGCCTGGAATGATAATAGCTGCCAAATGAGGCTGATGTTTGGCGGGAGTTTTTCAACTTGAAACTAGCCAGTAGAGTACTAGAACGTACCCTACCACCATGCTCTGGTTTCCTCACGATGGTACGGAACCCTAAAAGAGGAAAAAAAACAGCCGTGTCTGCGATACTGCCACACCCAGATTTTTAATAATAATAATAAATAAATACACACAGCGCGCGCCATCTGACCCCAAACTAAGCAAAGCTTGTACCTACCTACTATGGAAGACAGATAACTGATAGAATAAGTATAGTACCTATAAATACATACTTATAATAAATATTTTTGGAAGCGAGGTAGAGATATCGGTAAAGTTTGAAGAAGGCACTCTGCTTTATAAGTAGGTATACTTAGCCAACTTACATCAGAGTAAACATGACTTTTTTAATACTCACTTCGACTCCGAAGATCTGAAACTTGGGCCAACTTTTCACTCAAAAATCTACCGCTGGAGCTGTTTGAGGATTAACACTTTACTTTGAATAAATAACATCACTTTTATCTTTACTCTCCTTAATGTAGATATTTTTAAACATTTAAAAGTTTTGTAGGTCATAAATAACTAAGTATAAGTGCCTACCTGACCTGACTGCGCTGGCTCTAGCTCACTTGGTAAAGTTTTGCTTTGAGAGTTGAAGGGCGTGGGTTTGATTCCACTTAGGACTAAAATTTGTGTGATTGATGTTGGTTCTGTGTCTGGGTGTTTCTTTTGTGTTATAAGTAGGTATGTATTTGTAAAAAAAAAGATTTTAAGTACTTATTCGTCAGCTGTCTGGTTCCCATAGTACAAGCTTTGCTTAGTTTGGGGTTAGATGGAGCTGTGGCTGAAAATATCTTCCAATTTTTTTTTTCCTACTTAGGTACTTATGAACCAAAACATGACTACGAGTTTGATTTAATTTGGTCTGTTTATTTTCATGAATTTTCATGAACTTTTTACAAATTTGATAAATTTTACAATTTTAACAACAATATTGTTTATATTAGGTATACCTACTTTTTTTTCTAATTATTTAATACTCTTGATAATTATTTTTAACCAAGTTCTAATACAAAATACTCATACATAATGATTGGTTTGATATTACTTATACAATTTCAAAATAACTTCATTAATGAACTATTCCACTGTCTGAAATACTTTTAAAATGTCGAAATATTAACTACCCACATTGAAGTAAAAACACACGTCACAAAGACCTTAAAACTAATCTGTTAGATATAATTATTTAATTTTTTACTAAAATACAGAATTTTTATTATGTACCTATTCTTATACAATTATCAATATGTCAAATACAATTTTCAATTATACTATGTTAAATTAAGCAACACCGCGTGGCGCAGCTAGTAAATATTATATTGATGAAGTAGGCAACCAATGTAAGCGCGTGAAAGCTGAAGAAATATTTAAAAAAGCTAGACTGAATTTGCCACAAAAAAAAGACAAACCGGGTTTAAATGGGGGAAATCTAAAACCAGAATCAACAAAAAAGAGTTCCCCTTCAAAATCCACAGACATAGTAGATAGGTGCGGAACCGAGTGGAAAAATGCAGATTGCTCGCAAATCCGAGGAACAACACGACCCGTGGATACGTGACGAGCTCGGATTCCATATCGTCATGGAGAGTCACCTATTTTACAAAAAAACCCAAGATAAAAGGTGGTTCGATTTCCATACAAATAGTTTTTTGCCATTTATGGACAAATGGAGCATAATTTTATAGTGAAATTACAGCTACTGGCATTTATTTTGGTCTTTATTTGCGGTAAATCACAATTGCTTGAATGAAACAGTAGATTTATTAGCATAATCTAGGTTTTATTCAAAAATCATAAATCATTAATAAATTTGATTTTATATTTTGTATTGCCCCGTTGTATTTTTTTCCAAAACTAGTATTTTGTCGCGTGTTTATGCATAAAAATGGTGGTGCTTTATTAATAAAGTGTCGAATCACAAGTGTGGTCACAAGTCACTCGCGAGTGTGGGAAATTGATATAATATTGTGAAACATGAATTTTTGTGTTGCTTCCAAAACTCCATCGAAGCTTTATAGTAAAGTCGCCACCACTTTACTTACTAAAGCATGACTGGACTTGACTGATATGGACTGTACTTGACCAAGACTGGACTTTGACTATAAATTTAACAACGAGGACACTTATTTAACTTTTGAAACTTGAAAATATAAAATACTTGACACTGGTAAAAGCTCAAACGCGACGCCAAAACAAAAAAAAAAAGATGTCGGTCATGAGTTATGAATAATTCTGTTTCGATGTTTTTGATATCTAGATCACAGGATAAAACAACATTGTCTAAAAAGTAATTTGGTCTACTTTATACTTTACTAAGGAAGAATTATCTACTTAATATTAAAACTATTAACATTTTATAAAACCATTCGTCGTCATGTGACCATAACAATAACGGGCAGGTTGTAAAAACAGTTGGGAAGTCATTAGTGACCCCTGACCATTCTCCGAGCTTACAGACCTGTGAAGGTGTTTATTTTTGAGTGATCGTAGAATGTAACAGTCATACTCATTGTGCTTACAGTTTTTAGATTATGATCCGCAGGTAAAGTAGACTTTCACTTGGTGGTAGATCTCCTTAGTTGGAGGTCGCTTAGGTAGGTACCTACTACCGCAATAGGTACCAGATATTTTCCCCCAAGCAGTAAGTAGTGTATAATTATCACTGTTCCAGTTTGAAGGGTACTGCAGCTAGCGAAATTACAGGGCTGTTGAGACTAACCATCGAAAGTCTCAAAGTAATGAGCGCCAACGCAGCGACGCCCTGGACTTTTTTTATTTTTTTTTATGGTTGACAGGCTAAATGTTTGACCACAGCTCACCTGATGGTGACGGTGGAATCCTGGAATGGAACTAGCTCTCAAGTGATGCTGCCGGAACACATTGTTATGTGTTTGGCGGCAGATTTGTAATGGAACTAGCTTGATGCTGCCGGAACACACTGTTAAGTGCTTAGTGGTAGATTTTCAAGGGTTTTAGAGGGTTAGCCAGCCGAGTCCTTACCTACTAAAAAATATCCTACCATGCTATGTTTTCCTTCACCGGTTGCTCAAGCTCATTGTTGGGGTTTGAACAGACCGCACTGGTTGCAGTAAAATATATTGTTTTTACCAAAGAAACTACTTATTTTTACAATTTATATGTCTAATTTATTATTAAATTTTAATTATTTTAAATAAATTTTTAATTATTTCAACAATGAATGATATTTAAACTTTTTAGTTACAAAATCGCTACAGCTGTAGCACTTTTAAAATAGAAATTGATATTAATTAGTTAAAACCTAGACAAGGTCCCTGATCATGATAGGGGTACATTGGTGGAGGAGGACGGTTAAAAAAAGAAAAAAAAAAAAACAGATCGCACTAACCACTGAGCTATCAACTACAAAACCTAACTCTAGAACTCGTCAATAACTGTTGTAAGAGAGGTATAATTATAATCAATCTCTTTCAGGACACGTAATGTTTCAGTAGGTAGTAGTAACACGAGCCCCCTCGGCCGGGGGTGGTGGTGGGGAGACTACCCTCGGCTACCTGTGTAGCGTTACAGCCGCTTGGGTGTGGTTTGCCGTTCAATAACTTAATACTCTCGAAAGGCTTTCACGCTGAAATCTCGCTCGGCGGTACGCCGACGGAACGGTCTTGGTACTTTATTCTTTTATTTATATCTGTGTTATCAAGATTTTGTAATGTTGGGATATTTCAATGTAACAGCGACGTGAAATGGTTGACTTAGCTCTTTTTTCTTTTTTGACTAAACATACCAATTTAAAAAGTGTAAACTGTTGACTACCTACCTGAAAAGCAGCAAATGCGGCAATGATTTCGATGTTGCAGTAATCTGTTACGTTGGTATCCTTTTTACAATCGAACACATTTGTTCGTTTCCCTTGCTATGACATATACGAGCACAACTAGGAAGTTAAAGAATACTTAGATTTGACTATTAGTGGGTAGGTAGGTGTACGGTAGGGTTTCGAGCCAAGTTCAGAGAAGAGTGGCGCTCAAATGTAAGCTATGTAAAATTGTATGAAATTAGGTACATAGGTATACATCATAATAAAAAAGCCTTAGGCTGATTAATATAAAATGAATGATCAAAATTTCCTTACAGGTACAGGTAGGTAGAAGGTACTAGGTACCTACCTATGTCAAAAGTAACAAAGTGAGTCATAAAATAGAGTTTAGTCTACCATAGTCGTATTACGAATGCAAGTGTTTGTTTGTACCTACCTATTTTGTTTTAAATCCTGACGTCGATTTGTCGACTCGCTGACAGGCTTGCATGTCTGTCCAGTAACGATATGATTTATCGATCAGTAGTGATACATAGGACAAACACGAGGTGTGTAATTCAGCCGGATAGCCGTGTGGAGGCTATTAATTGCAGGTTGCAGGGAATCGATCGAAGGCTTCAGTCCGGGGACCTCGGCGGGTCGGCGGCTCGGCGCGGCGGCGGCGCGGCGGTGTGCGTGACGGATCATGGCGGCGCGGGGGGGCCGCGCCCCGCCGCCCTCGTTAAACGCGCCCGCCGGATACGCGCCGCGGCGCGGTTGAAAGCTATCCGGCCCCCGAGCGGGCGGCGCGCGCGATTGGCCCGCCGGCCCCGCGCGCGGTAACCGATAGCCAATCGCGCGCGCGCAGCGATCCCGCCCCCGGCAGTGCCCGGCCGCCGGCTCACACCGCGCGCGACTCGGCCGCGCACACTCGCACCGATGCGCGGCTCCTGGGACGAAGCCACAACGGCGGCGCTGCATGCGCGCATCCTGGAGGCGCACCGCGGGCCCGCCGCGCCCGACCGCGCCACCGAGCCCGCGGCCTGCGCCGACCCGGCGCCCGCCAACGCGCTCAACGCCATCGAGCTGGCTGCCCCGACACCTCTGTTGCCGCTGCCGACGCTGTCATTCAGCGCCGCCCAAGTCGCCACCGTTTGCGAAACCCTCGAGGAAAGCGGCGACGTGGAACGTTTGGCCAGGTTCCTGTGGTCATTGCCCGTCGCCCACCCCAATGTGGCCGAGCTGGAGCGATGCGAGGCAGTCCTTCGAGCCCGTGCCGTGGTTGCGTTCCACGCGGGCCGCCACCGGGAGCTCTACTCGATACTAGAGCGACATCGTTTCCAACGCTCGAGCCACGCCAAGCTGCAGGCGCTGTGGCTGGAGGCGCACTACCAGGAGGCGGAGAGGCTGCGGGGCCGGCCGCTCGGGCCCGTTGACAAATACCGCGTGCGGAAGAAGTTCCCCCTGCCGCGAACGATATGGGATGGGGAACAAAAGACACACTGTTTCAAGGAGCGCACGAGATCGTTACTGCGCGAGTGGTACCTGCAGGACCCGTACCCGAACCCGACGAAGAAGCGCGAGCTGGCGGCGGCGACGGGCCTCACGCCGACGCAGGTGGGCAACTGGTTCAAGAACCGGCGGCAGCGCGACCGCGCCGCCGCCGCCAAGAACCGCTCGGCACTGCTCGGCCGCGGGTTCGCCTCCTCCTCCACGTACGACGAGGACTCGGCCGACTCCGAGATCAACGTCGACGAGGAGTAGCACACGGACTCTAGTGTTCATTACACACGTGATACAAATTTTAGAGACGTTTTGAGTGACGTTCGCTGCAACATAGACGAGAAGTTGTCTATTCACGTAGTTAGTACCGCAGAGCCGTGACGTATGTGATGTTTGGCAATGTAAATCAGTTTTATAGGGCGTTACATGTCGTTGAAAGTGTTGAGAGTGCTTGAAGTAATCAGCATTTCTGCGTCTATCAGGTATGTATCGATACTTTGTAGCTGAAGTTCAATTATTAGACGCCGTCTTATTGATGGACTGACTTAGGCCTTTTTAAACTGTGACAAGACAAGTATTTTCTAAAATGCCGATTTTTTTATTGCTGAGGTATAACAGGGTTATTTTTAGGTTTATTTCGAGTATCGTACTCATTTCTTTACTCGAAATTGGAATAATTTATGCCACATTACTACGGATAATTTTATTTTGGCAAAAGCTCAACCTGGGCTGTACCATATTTTTATGCTTTCTTGAGAGCATTTACTTGTCTAAATATTTATAAAGCGTATTTTACCAGTAAATATAGATTTTATTTATCATATCAGCTTTTAGTTGTATGTTATTGTAATTATAATGTTGTAGATACTTACTTTATGGAATAGATGATATAATGCTGCCTATTTTATTGAGGGTTTGTACCTGAACTTGTGAGACTCTGTTCCTTGCCAGTTAATTTGAGGCTTTGTCATTTATTTTACTAGGTTTTATGTTTTATCCGATTCTACCTAATATTAAAAAAAAAAATGCTGTAAAAGGGCTGCTATAAAACACGTTAAAAAACTTTAGGCCTATTTGGTTTCCATTTTTTTTTAATTATCTTTGAATTAAAAATATAATTTAGTTACTAAACGTTTTACATCATGGAAAAATAATTATTTTTATCGATTTTAAATTACAATAAGACAAAAAATCCAATTTAAAACGACACGCTGTTAAAATTCTATAATAATTACGAATAGAGTAAGTAGATATGTACCTATTGTTTATATTAGTACAATACTGATTTCATTAAAGTCATGAAAGATAGCTTAACTGCACTTGGTTTGTCGCGCTACCGCAAGCTTAGGTTCATTTTTGCTCTATGCGTTTTTCGGCAATATCTTTGAGCGTAACTATAATTTTACATGAAATTCCGTTAACAATCAAACTTAGCATACGCTATCACATGTTCACCAACTGATGCAATTATGTACTTATTCAAAATTCAATGAAAATTCTTTGTTTGTGAATAGTCTTGTGACACAGACAAAGAAAATGGTAAACATTTAAACATTTAATTTAAAAAAATAACATGTTTTTGTCCCGTTTTTCTTATCTTATTGTTGTCGCTGATAATTCAAATTCAAAGCATTTATTTCACTTGGTGGTAGATCTCCTTAGCAGGAGGTCGTCTAGGTAGGTACCACCGCAGTACCAGATATTCTGCCGCTAAGCAGTAGTGTGTAAGCATTACTGTGTTCCGGTTTGAAGGGTACTGCAGCTAGCGAAATTACTAGGCTGTTGAGACTAACTCTATCAAAAGTCTCAAAGTAATGAGCGCCAAAGCAGCGATGCCCTGGACTTTGTTTTGTTACGTAAAGTTCTGTGTATCGCTGCAATGGTCATGGACAGGCGTTATCTCTTACCATCAGGAGAGCGTCTCGTTCGTCTCATTACTTTTTACATTAAAAAAAAAATAATAATAATTTAGGACAACTTAAGCCCATTTGTTAGTAAGTACAAAGCTTACAAACTAAGTGTTAGTAAAAATTGTTACAAAAATTAAAAAAATGTCGCGTATCACAACGTCGCCGACAAGATAAATGCAATGTGTTAATGAGAGACTATAAAGTCTTTTAGACCATCATTATTCGCCCAAAATGTTTTTAATATAGGCGCGTACGGATCGTCTATAGGTAGGTATAGATCTCAGGATTTTTTATTAAAAACTTATAAAGCTTTACTGGCAATTAGGTATCTCAAGACTATTTAAGAGATTTTTCAATTCACTATTACACACAATTATTGTGTTCTGATACAATTTTATTGTAAATACTAGTTCTGTTATTGAAATTAACTATTTATTGGCACGCGTATTGTTAAAAATTTACTATTGTATTTTGTAAGCGTATTAAGTTTTCCTGAAAACCATAGAATACTGGGTAATACATAGAAAGCTGGGTATTTTAAAATCATATGAGTTGTGATTATATATTTAGCCTGACAAACTTATAAAGAGGAAATAACACGACGGTGAAAACTTATTCATTGTTATGACCATGTGGGTGTTGGGTCCATCACGTTGGAGATAAAAGAATCCGTACACACTTGCAACCTAAATGTAGGTTTAAAAATAATATATCAGTAAAGTACCTAAAAGTAGAGTTTAAAGCAAAGCAAGGTACGAAAAAAAATTAAACGCTCAAGGCGTAATAAAAATTTAATAATGACTGTTATTATAACTTCTGCTACATAAATAATATCGATTTAATTTGGTACATAAACTTACAAAAAAATGAATATTCACGGGTTTGCCACAATTACATCGCTAGATATCATTGTAGTAATGTCAATCATTCAATCGTATGATTAATTAATTATTGATGCTAAACCTCTTATTAACTTGAGTCTTTTAGGTCATTGTGTTTTTAGAAATTCAGCATTGTTATTTTCTAAAGACTCGACGTGATACCTAGATATAATTTTTTTATTGTGTATTTTTTTTTGAACTTGGCTTCACACCCTACCTTACACATTTTTTTCTTCTTATTGAATTGTATTGTAATTTAAACATAAACAAAAGCACGTTAGATTAGGTCCTTTTAATCAGCCCTTTTGCAGCATAATTAAAATAATTACTAACTAGCTATTTATTTAAAACAGGCACCATTTTCCATTAAGATTTAGTTTTATTTTGCAAAATTAAAAGTGAATTTTCTGTAAAATATAATAATTTTATTATGTGCATTATATGGAAGACGATACCTATAGGTTAGTTATATAGTGACTCCAGAAAGATTTGTAAAAATGTATAATATGAATAAACAAAAAAATGCAAATTGTAAATATGATATCGACTTACATTACAGTCATTAAATTAAAATTGTTAATAAAATTATATTCGTAAACAATCCACGTTTGTATTATTTTATTGTTAAAAAACAGAGTGAATGACGTATTATAAATATATCTACTTAATAAATGACCGATTAACAACTATATACATTTCATAAAACGCTTCACATAAGTATATACCTATTTAAATATACCTAACTATATACCTAGTAGGTACCTACCTACCAACGTACGTAGCACATCCACACCTAAAAAGTTACTACAGTATGACTTTAACTGAATTTATAAACATTTACAATTATTATTATGGTTATGGAAAGTCAATTTGAATATTAGTTGTAATGTAACAGTCTTCTTGGCAAATAGGTAAGTACTTGCCTTTTTTTATTAATTAAACAAAATACGTATATTCAACCTAACTACTCAATTTACCCTACTACACATAAGCAATGACACAATAGTCAATATTATAGTTAATAATAATAAAGTCTAGTTTATTTCCTTAATAAAACTGAATTTTTACATTGCGTATCACTTTTTTTGTTACGCACGAAATGGTCGTCATTTTTCAATTAAAAAATAATTTAAGAAACATATTTTTAAAATTAATGTACCTACGTACCTACCTATACGAAATATTAATAATTGCAATTTTACAATAATAGTAATAATATAGTTAGATATATATTAATATAACATGCGATAATTACCTACCTATATAGTTTTTGACTTTTAATTATGAACATCAAGTTTTTTTTTAACAATAAGAGCTAGGCAATTATGGTTAGATTTAACATCAGTAACGTTGTTGAGGGGCTAGAAGTTACACGGATACAAGTTGATTAAACACAAAGATACCTAACGCTACAAAAACCATGCGTATAATTCTAAGTAGGTACTTAGTTTTACATGAACCAGCGTACAACTTATTATGTTTAATGTCTTCTAATTACCGTTTTGAAATGGGTTAGTGAATTGAAATTAAAATTCTGCTTTGAAATGAAACTCTATCCACTGTAGACAAGAAATTCTACACAACACATTTTTTTTTTCTATTTTTGTTTTGGTTTATTAGATCTATTTGTAGATACAGTTATTTGCAACAAATTACTTTACGTCGTGTTAGCGTTTTTTGCATAAATTAATGTAAAAGATAAAATAATTTAGCAGCAAACATAAATAAATAATTTGATTTAAGTTAACACCCATCTTACTGTGTTACTTAAACTACAGGAAAATAACTAAATTTTTAATAAACTTAAAACCAAAGCTGGTTCTATTTGTATAGTATGTGCTTTCAATGTTTGTATAAATATAAACAGGTAGCGATTTGTTGGATTGTTTGGCCAAGAAAATTTTGTAATACAATCTATCATTTTTGTGCCCAAATAAATACCTTAAATTATACTATTTACAAAATGTATACAAAAAACTTCGTCTAAAAAACCGTCAGAGGAGGGATATGTGGCCAGAATGCTGGCAACATTGCCACGCTGGATGGCAATGCTTAGCTTTTGACCAAAGTAGATACCAGCATTCTGGTCACCTGAAGCCTCCTCTAGACGTTTGGCCAGGTCCCGATACAGTTCGAGAGCGGCCCCCACGGACCTAAAGTTTCAACCCCAAACGGCGCAAAAAGATACATTCTATAAAAAGGTACCTACGATTTTAGCAATACGTTGGTAATACTCGAGGCAGATATTAATTCAATTTTAAATTCACATTGTTGTAGGTTCAGATAACATCACGTACAAATGCAATAATAATCTTTACTCACCTTTTTCTCACACTTTCTTTTCAAATCGTAATCTTCTTTTCATAGTGTTTAGGATTAGTTGGGATTTGGTCAGATTACTTCTGTTGTCTGTGTGTATAATGCTTCCTGTCTTTATTGGTGACAAATGCCTATTCAGTAAAAAAAGTAGGAACTCAGCTGTTTTTGTGACTATATGGCTCCAATTTGGCATGCTTTTACACCTCTTGCTATGTTACGCTAACTTAGTTGATTAAGCTACCGTGAGCTGAAATTACGATTCCAACTTAAGTAAATGTGTTTTAAAACGATTGTATTTAAAAAATATTTAAAAACAACATATAAACAAAAAGAAAAGAAAAACAATTTAACATAACAAAACTACATGTCCTTTAGGTACATACTTGTTTGAATTTGGCTTAATTCAATACCGCTTGGACAGTTTCTTTCAAAACTTAGATGTAGGTGGGTTTTGCAGAAACGCGTAAAATTTATATTTCAGTGAGTGTTTTTGTATAAAAACAATACATAGTGTTTTAATCATAAAGTACCGAATTTCAAGCACAAATGTGGGAAAATACATGTACACATAAAATTGTTTTCGTGTTGCTTGCAAAACTTTGTGGAAATGTCGGAGAGACAGTACTGCTTTAATAGGAGATGGACTGGATTTAACCATAACTTACTTTACGTAAATTTTAATAATGGCTAAGATTTATTTTTATTGACTTTATCATGAGGCACTTTAAAATATTAAATACCTACTTGACATTAGCGCTATGCCAAAAGAAAAAACTTGGATGTCGTTCGGAACAAACGCTATAATTTACATTTTTAATACCCACATTCTATACCTAGGACCTTTCATCAAATTGACCTTTACCTGATTATTCGTCTGAGATCTATACGCTGCCATTCTGAAATTGCAATTTAAAAGCAATTTGATAAATTTTTTAATAATTCGAAAATTTTTGTAGAATAAAATTTAGATATGTTAAATGTCGCATTATGGACGGTGTTATACGAAGTTACAGCAAAGTTAATAAGTATGTATTATTTACATGCATGTAAAAGCTATTCTAAAATTAGCTAAGCTAGCTCTAATTTAATAGTAGTAAACCAACTTTGGTACATAGTACATAAGTATAGTGATTTTAATCTATTCGCTTAGTTATTGATTACGTTTGCTAGTTTTAATTAAGCGTCTGTATCGGAAATCTGATTTATTAGTAATAATAAAGTTACTGCTAGGCATTGATTTACAGTTGCAGTAAGTAGACTGCAATTTTATATTTAAAAAAAATAATTCACATTTGAGTTTCAAGTTAGAACGATACAACTACTGCGTAGCATTCAGTTGTAGTTTCAGATGCTCAAAGATAGATTTCTAAATGTCGTAGTTTAGGTGTAAGTAGGTACTTATACGATAGGCGAGTGTCTACAATGAGCTGAGCGGTGAAGAAAGACATTAAGAGAAAACCATAGCATGGTGACAGGGTATACGGACTTATCCGTATTAAAAAAAACAGACTACTGTCTGGCTTCTACCTTCACACTGAAAGTTTACCAAGCTCCTAACGGTGTGTCCTGGCAGCGACACTTGAGAGTCAGTCTCATTCCAGGCTAGGTTTGTTTACTATCTTCGTTAACACACCTAGCCTGTGAAACAAATAATTAAATAATTTTTGTCGACTGATTTTATTATGAATTTAGCACCTAATCGCGCTAGGTAGGTAGGTACCTATTTGAAAAACCCTGCGTTGTATCGATCGAGATTGGTTATGAAGAGTTTTTTTTATTTCATACTTAAACGTGTTAATTAATATTTTAAAATTTAGTGAGGGATTGTTATTGTTTTAAATATACATAGATATAAATAAAATATTGTAAAGCTTTTAAAGTGTCATATTCAAATTATGTATTTTCATTTTTTCCCCTATTTTTGCATAATTCGCACGTGTTTCAACATAAGAATGGGGGTTTTTTTATTCAGAATAGGTTCGCGTTTGACCATACTCTGCCTGATGTTAAGCAGTAGTGTGGTCTAAGATGGAGCACGCTTACCTAGAAGAAACCTATTTACTCTAGATTTGAAGACCCATATTGTACCTAACAGGGACACATATCTACTCCGGCAGAGTGTTCCACAACCTCACTGTGGGTCTACTTTCGTACAATATTGTTCGATTGGCGGAAATATTCGTAGATAGGTACTACTCAAAAAGTTACGTGCATTAGTGCTTAGTTTGTGTTTAGTCATAGAGTCATGTGGGTCAAGTGTGCGCATTTAAACTTTGATGCTTCAAAAACTCGAATATTATAAGTAGAATGAAACAAAACTGTGTTAATTAGTAAGACTGTTTATTTGTTATCAACTTAGACACAACAATAGTATTATCAGTAGCTTATATTTTAAGAAACTATAGAAAACAAAAACCCTTTCATATGCGCACTTTTACCCCAGTATCGGGGTATGTGTTCGCAGCACTGTGGGTAAGTGTACGCAACAAAAAAAAATATATTTTAGAACATAAACAAAAATTATAATTATAAAATTTTTCATCATAGTTACTTACCTCAAGCCACGCCATATTCCGCAGTGTCTGAAGACTCGCCTCTTTAATCAGTGCGTCCTGCCCACCATGACATATGGTGCCGAGACGTGGACGCTCACACATGAGGCTGTGCACAAAATTAGAGTCGCACAGAGAGCCATGGAGAGGTCCATGCTCGGCATTAAACTCAAAGACCGAGTTCGTAATACCGATATCCGTCGACGAACAAAAGTTCGAGACGTCGGTATCGCAATTATGAACCTCAAGTGGAGCTGGGCAGGACACGTTGCTAGGCGAAGTGATGACAGGGGGAGTAAGGTTGCAACAGAGTGGTGGCCTAGGCAATGGAAGCGGAACGTCGGTCGTCCAGCCGCAAGATGGGTCGACGATATCGTCACCGTCGCGGGTCGAACCTGGACCAGATTGGCACAGGACCGAGGCAGATGGCATGCAAAGAGAGAGGCCTATACCCAGCAGTGGGATAAAGAAGGCTGTGGATGATGATGATGATGATGAGTTACTTAAAGTAATCAACAAAATCGTTTTAAATCAAAATATGAGATCAACTTGAACAGAGCCGGGAGCTCCAAATCAAGGCGGCGTATGGGAGCGAATGATTCGTACAGTGAAGACAGCTCTACACAGCGTACTACAAGAGCGAGCACCTAAAGAAGAGGTCCTGAACACGGTGATGGCGGAAATTGAATATATGGTGAATTCACGACCGTTACTACACGTACCAGTACACCCGGACGACCTGGAAGCGCTTACACCGAATCATTTTTTACTCGGAACGGCGGACGGAGTACCATACGTCGGCGAATGCGAGGTAGCCGACCGAAGGACTTGGAAGGTGATTTATATTTGTACGCTGAAACAAAACATAGCAACACATGTTCAAAGAAATGTAAGCGGGGTAAGTGTGCGCATGCGCACACTTACACGACAGGCTTCTGCGCACACTTAACCCAAACCATAGAAACAGGATTATATGAATATCGTTGATTATTGCGTCATCATAACAACTTAAACACTGGCAAATAACAAACTTGATATTATGTTGCATTCGATAGCAAAAAGCATATTTTCAAACAATTTACATGACCACAAAAGATTACGCGTCAAATGTGACGAAATATCGTAAATATTTTAGCAAAAATCTTCATTTACCTGTCAATCCAAAATGGCACGCTAGCAGCCGCTGTAATACGAGCGCTTCGCTCGACGTTCCGTGGGGTACTGAAGAGGGGGGTTGCCGTTTCTTAGCGCAATATATTTTTTGAGATATTTAGAATGCGTACACTTAGACGCTGCGCACACTTGACCCACATGACTCTAGTATTAAAAAAAAAAAAAGTTTAGAATCTCCTTAATAGTGGTTTTTGGCGGGAACGCGGGAAGAGTCGTGTCGCTCCGTTGTATTTTTTTAGTTGTTGAGTGTTTATGCATAAAAATGGTGGTGTTTTATTCATAAAGTGCCGAATTACAAACGCGAGTGTGGGAAAATGATATAATGTGGTGAAACATGAGTTTTCGTGTTGCTTCCAAAACTCCATCGAAGCTTTGTAGTATAGTTGCCACTACTTTACTAAAGCATGACTGGAATTAACTAACACGAACTGGACTTGACAAAGACGACTTTGACGATAGCTATAGCTAAGATACAGCAGAAATAACACTGAATACAAGGCAGTATGGCTTTATAGCTTTAGCCTGCCCGAAGGGGCAAATTATTAAAAAAAAAATCTTTAAGAGTAGGTTTATTTTCATATACAAGCAATATGTTAATCAAGCTGTGTATGCCTATATATAACTGGCGCATGTATCGGAACATAACTTTACGCAATGTGTTTTTGTAAAGTTACCAATATGTGTGCTGTTGGCGTACCTTAATAAATAAATAAATTATTCAACAAGTAAACATTAAACACCCACGAGGTAAATAATACCAAATTGCGACTAAATCAGATCTGTAAAAGATGCTCACATCCGTTCCCCAGCTAGAGTAACTAGAATAGTTTCACCTGTTGGTAGATCTCCTTAGCAGGAGGTCGTCTAGGTATACAGGTAGTACCTCCGTAGTACCTACCAAATATTCTGGCGCCAAGCAGCAATGTGTAAACATTACTACATCTATACCAGTTTGAAGGATACTGTAGATAGCGAAACTACAGGGCTGTTGAGTCAAAGTAATGAGCACCAAAGCCGCGATACCCTGGACTTTATTGTTTTGTTACTCAAAGTTCTGATAGCTGCAATGGCCAATGGCCATAGACGGGCGTTATCTTTTACCTACAGGAGAGGGTCTCGTTCGTCTCATTAGTTTTTCATAAAAAATAAAAGCAAATCCTTTTATAACTAATGTTTCTATCGTTTTTGCTGATAATCTTTAAACAGCGGAATAGATTTTTTGAAACATTGCTAAGGATACTCACAGATAAGTCGCCTATCAAATAAAAAAAAAAAACTTAATTGAATTGAATTGAATAAACCCCCCCTGTTTGATTTGAAAATACTTTTAAAATACCTACTATTAATTAATTTTATGATTTTTTAAGCACTCGTAAATCTGTCTAGGTCTACTATCTCATAATCACCAGCTTATGTATATATCTTATAATTAGTTATAATTAGTCTATACAATGCTTAGTGTTTTTTTGTAATGCCATATGCTATCATACTCTAAGTGCTGAACTGAATTTTTTCTTGAGCAAACCAAAATGAAATGTTATCCCAGAATTTTGTTTTGTAGAACGTACTCAGTCCCCAAGATACAAGCCCTGTGCTTAGTTTGGGGTCCAACGATAACCAGTGTACCTATACACCGAATTACAAATTATAACGTCCAACACTTATCCATTATTAACATTAATTGTCCATATTATGTTTGTATTAATTTCACTTTCTGTTAAATAAATTTATCTTTATATAGTTATAGGATTTAATGTCGACGTAAGTATCGACTAAAACAAATAAACGTTTATCCCATCACTAACAGACACAGGAATGTGTTAATTACTCAATCAATGATAATACTTTTAAGGTAAAACTGATACTTCTTGTATTACAATGAATAGATATTACCTAAGTACATATATGAATGGCATTACTCTGTGCGGAGACAATGATGCTTTTTGTACTATATCCGCATACATTATTTTTCTTTTGGGTATCTAATAGATATTTATAAATGTCCATTTGAAGGTAAGGTTACTTAGCACAACGTAAAATGAATATTTATAAGTAATTACATTCATAATTTATGGTTACGAATCTATGAATTGAATAAGAAAATACATCTGGGCATGTTTTATAAATGTGTGCTTTTAGATAAAACGTATGGCAGGTATGGTTCTCTAACTGTACTTGGCAATGAGCAAACGCAGATTTAAAAAAGTTGTAGGTAGGTATAACTAATGTTCCATAAATAATAATTTGGGTGGAGTTTTGGCGGGAACGCGGGAAGAGTCGTGTCGCTCTGTTGTATTTTTTTCCAAAACTAGTGTTTTGTCGAGTGTTTATGCATAAAAATGGTGGTGTTTTATTCATAAAGTGCCGAATTACAAGCACGAGTGTGGAAAAATGATATTATGTGGTGAAAAATGACTTTTCGTGTTGCTTCCAAAACTCCATCGAAGCTTTATAGTAAAGTCGCCACTACTTTACTAAAGCATGACTGGACTTGACTGACACGGGCTGGACTTTGACTATAACTAGCTACGAGGACACTTATTTAACTTGAAAATAGATAAATACTTGACACTGGCAAATGCTAAAATGCGACGCCAACACCAAAGAAGAAAAAAAAAATTTGGGTCAAGATTCTTTTTTTTTTGGCGTCGCAGTTTGTGCATTTGGCGGTGTCAAGTACCTATTTAGATATTTTCACGTAACTATATCATGTAAAATCAAGTTAGATGAGTCTAAGTCACAAAGTAATTCACGATCGAGACCAGTCATGCCTTTGTAAAGTACTGGCGATTTTACTTTGATAGAGTTTTGGAAGAAACACAAAAAACATGTTGCCCTACACTTGGTACGTCACTTTCCTACACTCGCGCTTGATTCGGAACTTTATGAATAAAACACCACAATTTTTACACATAAATACACCCAAAAACACAGCTTGCTTTGGCAAACAACACAATCGGACGACACGATTTTTTCCGCGTTCGCGCCAAAATTCGTCGACATTCTTTGATATGCGGAAATTGTACCTACGTGCAGTTAAAAAAAAGTTAGAAAAAAGAGAAGATTCCATTTTTCTCCGCAACATTTTTTTGTACTAAGTATTTTTATCTGTAGTTATGAGTGAACATGTTTAAAAAATATCCTTAATAGGTATCCTAATGCGCTAATAATGTGGAAAACGAGAACCAACTGTACCGTATGCCCTTTTTTAGAAATAAAAGAAACAGTTCTATTTAATTAAGTTTAAGTTTGAAATCTCAACATGTAAACAACAACTTAATTTTTGTATAACATAAAAGTAATGCGTCAAAGTAGTGATTCCTGGACATAGTTTTGTTAGTCGAAGTCCTGTGTATCTATCGCTACAATGGCCATGGGCAGGCATTATCTCTTACCATCAGGAGAGCGATTCATTTGACTCCTCTGATTTCGACTCACTTTTACGTTAAAAAAAGTAAATTTTATCAAATGATAGGCACCTCCAGGTAGATATAGATAAATACGATAAGCCAACTGTTTCAAAGGTTTAGATTTCATTTCCATCAACATCTCAAACCATCACTGATTAAACGTAACGTCATCTAACAATGGATTATACTGTTTGTATTGACTCATAAACGATTATTACTGGCCAGCAACATTAATTTAACACACTGAATAAACTTAAAGAATAATAATTCTAAATCTTATTCCGACGCAACACAGCCTAATAAAAAGCCTATAAACATGTTCGAAAATAGATCCTTAACTTTTTAAAGGATCAGTAAGCGCCTGTCAAAACGGAACCTGTCAATTGTTTTTTTTAATTTAACTTTTTAGAGCTTAGTGAGTGGCACAGGCATCGAGAGTAGACATGTTAATTGCAACTCAAACAAATTAACGGACATATCGTTGGCTAATGAGCCTGAGGGTGACGTCTGCAGCTCGCTTAATGTGGGGGTACGGAGATAAAGCAAGGAATGAGCTCAGATAATGGAGTTGTCGATTTTTATAACTTAAAAAAGAAAACGAAACTTACCTACACTAAAAATATGTACCTACCTAGATGCAGTACATCGTTCTTCCCGGAGTAAAGTTTCGACATATATCAGAGATTTGTAAATTTGTAGGTTCCTGTGTATTGAAAACCGAATAGAATTTTAAATATGTACAGACCTACACATATTTTTATGAAGATAGTCGACTCATCAAATTAATAAGAATATTTAGTAAAAATATTTCTAAAGCGATCGGAAGTTCTCCCCATATTACTAACTAATGATGATTTGTTGTTCTTTTATAATATTTCTTTATTTATTCACCCGTAGGCCTATCGACGCGCCTTCGGAGTTCGGATCGGATTCCCGGCGCCGCCGCTGTCATTTTGACAGCTCGAAACTGTCTAACTTTTTTTGGTTTTTATTTTTAAATACAACTCTATTCAGCCTGGTTTATTTTTGTTAGTTGACAAAAAGGTTTTGAGGTGCTTAGAAAGATAAATTCAATGAGGATTGTTAGACGATTTAATTTTTATCAAGAAGTTTTAACTATCATAACAGCTACTCTAAGATGTTAGAATTTTCTTTATTATCGTGTAAGGAAAACAATGCTGGTTAAAAACATATTCACTTTTACTCATTATTGTTATCATGGGTGTCATTCTTTGATTTACAGTCTTTTAATTATGCAGGTATTTGTCGCAAGATATAATAGTAAACATAAAGGAGAACCTCCTGCTAAGGAGATCTCCTACCAAGTAAAATGTCTTTGTTTGTTACCTCAAAACTCTGTCATTTATAAACAGATTAAAAAAAAATGATTTATTCAAAAGGACATACTTTCAAATTGATCTCATAGACATTTCAAGAAAATCGGTTGAATGGTTTGTTTTTTAAAACAAAATACCTAAAATCTAGTCGTGTTTGGGCTTAAGGACATGTAGTCGGTTTTTTAATTGTCAAAATATACCTACTTGTTTATAAAAATAAATAAGGCCCATCTGCTTTGCTACAGCTCTTGATACAACCGACCAGTAAAGATTAATGTTGCCACCCCGAGGCTAGGTACTTAATTAGTTTAGATACGTCATGGTGATGGATTTCTCGAACGCTATCTATCACGCTGGTCACGCGAATTTGGACACTCTAAGATCCATATTTGTGTCATAACTAACACTGATCGAAGATATTGTTAGTTTTCGTCCCAAGCGAAGCATTCGTGATGTGATGCTCTTTAATTACTTTGTTTCGGTTAAAATATATACTACTAGCGAAACATCAGGGCTGTTGAGACTAACCGTCGAAAGTCTCAAAGTAATGAGCTTTTACATTTGATTACTTTTACATAATAAAAGATCTCAATATGCCACTAGTACCTACGTGAGACCATGAATTTCGTGCTGCCACTGAATAAACTTTTGGAAAAAGATTTTGTAGCTATTGCCGGATTTAAGCTGGTAAGTTACGGGTTGTATCTACAAATTATTCAGGATCTTCAAAATTATTACTGTTAAATAAAAAACAGAGACGAAAAATCGTTTTTCTTTCAAATTACATATCTAAATTTTCGATTACCTATCTGCAAAATTTATCACGGTTTTTTCGATATATTTCAGGTCTCACCTTTTTACTTAAATTTTTCTGTCGGTTAAAATACTTATAATTATGCATCATTAAACTTTGCAATCTTAACTTACGTACCCATTAACTATTGTTTAATTTGTGCTTTGACTTCTCGCCATCAGTAAATTATGATTTTCTACATAAAATGTTTAATCCGCACTTCGCGGTTTCTCTCCCCTGAGCCCAAAACGTTCTGACCAACAAGCAATATTGTTAATCCTTAATTTACTACGTCTCACCTCACCTGTCACATAAACTTCCCTCTTTATTGGACACATTGACGGGTGGTTAGTGGTTATAGAGGCTGACTTATAGGATCCGACCGCGAGTTCGGAGTGTCAACTGAAATATGAAATGACTGGCTGTGTGCCGCGGTTTAATTTGCAAGTTTTGTAGCGCAGTAAGCGACAAAACATGGAATTAGCGTTTTGAAGGTTGTCGACGAAGAGAAGAAGACTCAAATTTAAACATTAAACTTGGCTTGCCGTTTAAGTAAAGAAAGCTCCAAGTCGCGAAATCGTAGACATTCCAGATATCATGCAGGAACTGACATAAGAATACCTACTTAGGTTTTAGAATCAATCTGATTTTTTTAGCTAGATCAGAAATACGTACTTTTATTAGGTACAAATAAATTTAAATTTGGCTCCTATTGTCATTTTTTTACAGCGCAAATATACTAGTTACACAATAACAAACGCCAAATAATGTAAATAAATGCTCAACCACCCCACAAATATTTTGGGCTAAATGAAACATGAACTTTCATTTATTAGCTAGATAAATTAACGCCCAGAACAAAGCATTAGAGTTGTTTTCGCAATAAACATCATAAGTCCCTTCTAAAAGAAAACATTTAATAAGCCAAGAGGCCTATTTAGGGTAACAAGGCCGAAGGTTGCCAGGGGTAGAGCGGGCCTTATAGACTTGTTGTTAGAGGCAACACTGCACTACGTTTGAGTACCCCTGACATTTGGCGTGTGGGCTAAAGTGGAAAATGAACCGATTCCTATACCAACGAAAACTACGACGTTGAATATTCATCTTTTTTTCACTCAGTACATTTTTTTAAAAATATTTACATATATGGGTTATAAAAACTAATTTTTCGTCATAATTATAATATATTGTTTAATCGTAAATTATTATGAAGAATAAAAAAAACTAAGAAAAAATACATTAAATATAATAAAAATTAAATGAAAATGTAAAAAGTAACACAATAACATGTTATAAAACATTAATCATATAAAAATTTCCACGACACATATTATACGTCAAATACCTGAAAGCCGAGCGTGTTGGAGTGAGGTGGCGCGGGGAGCGGTTGTATGGGGCCCGGGACGACGGTGAGGCCACGCTGTCGCCGGCGGCGGCGCTCCGCCTGCTCATCTTCCCGAAGCTTCCCCGGCAGGACTGAGAACCGTCGCCCCACCGGCACATTCGACATTCTTTTCAACAAAACCTCCGTTTCCGCTTTCTGCTCCGCCGGTAAAATTCTTACTATATGCCTCTCTCGCTGCATTATCGCCTTGCGCTCGTCCGTGGCCACCGTCTCCGCTGCCATTTCGGCACACTTGCTTAAAAACGACTTGATCTGTTCTGAATCTGCTTTCTTTCTCGCCCATTCGTAAGCTTCTTCGACCTGAACTCTTACTTCGTTCGAGTTCCCCTGGTGCATATCGCCACTCATTAGGACGAAGCACCCGTTGAGCCACCATGTTACGCTTTCCACATCTTGCGCTTCCCGCTGACAACGTTTTGCGTAAAATTTACTCAGCGCGTAGTTCTTTTGCATACACAGCAGCCGAGCCAGTTCGTAGTTGAGCCAACATTTCATCATGGAGTTTTCGCACATCTCCAGAGTCTCCAGGACTTTCTGCGTAGTTCGCTTGATATCGATGAACTTGTATGGGTAGTTCGCCATCACAGAGTCGAAAGATTGAGGGCGACCCACAGAGAGTCCCATGAGGAAGGCGATGCGTCGCCTGTTGCCGCGCTCGCTGAGCGTGTAGGACAGGCGGTGCTGGGATAAATACGCCTCCCCTACGTCTCTGTACAACCTGTCCGTATAATAATCTTTGTCTGGCAAAGTTCGAGGCGTCTTGCTGTCGAGGAACAACTGCATTCGCTCCGCCTGTTTGATCACGTTCATCACATGGTTAGATCGGTAGCTCTTCTCGATTTCCTTCAGTAAATGTTCAGCTGTACGCGCACCGATTTTGCGCTCATTTTTGAGTACAGCCTCTTTGTATTTGGTCTGATAATTAGAAACCGATTTTTCCGCAAACTTTATAGTGTAGTAAGGCCTCGCTGCCCGTAGCATCTCTTGTCTTTCACTAAGTGATGACAGAGTTTCTTTAACGACCGATTTCAGTTCCGCAGAACCGCCGGAGTTTGCGGAATCCAGACGGGGATCATCCAAGAGATGCTGAAGAAAAAACTTGTCGTAAGCCATCGGGCTCAAATATTTCATAGCCATCACTCTGGCCAGCGTGGTGTGTTTGCGGGCTTCCATCTGAGTGAGCAGACTTTTACATTGCGGCTTAGGAATACGAGACACGTGCTGAGAGCCGCACGGTTCGTTTTCGTCGAGTCGTGCGGCTTCAACTTGTTTAATGAGAGGCAAGAATTCCAACATGACGTTGCCGGCGTTCTCCCCAATGCAGTCGTGTATTGTTTCGAGGCCTTTGCTAATGCCTTCTCTGAAGTAGGAAGGTTTCTTGCGCTGCCTGTAACCGCGGGCGTTGATGACGATGGAGCGTTCGAAGTCACACATCGTGTACATGGCTCGAGCTTGCATGTTTTTCGCGGTCATGTTATTTGGCTCTAGTTTGAGAGCCACCTCTGCATCTGTGTAAGCTTGCTCCGGTTTCACGGCATCTCCGCATACCTGACTCCGGCCCGTCAGCGTCCTTACATCTTCTCCATCAGGGACGCTTTTAAACGCTTCGTCATACGCGGCTTTAGATTTCTCGAATTGCTCAAGTCGGCGCAGATAGGCGCCGCGCTCGCGGTACACAGTCAGTGCACCGAACAACTGCTTCTCTTCCATGTTTATGATTAACTCAAACAAATAATACAAAAAATATCGTTAAAAAAATAAGATATGTTCATTACAAAATGTTGTAAATCGTCCGATTTGTCATGCTTTTTTTTTGCAGTTTTGATATATTTTGTCAACTTCAAAGAGAATATTACCAAACGTCGGTATTAATAAGTATTTAATTTTGTGCTTTATGATCACTAGACCAAAACTAAAAACTTACAAACATGGTGACGTCTGTATGTCCGTGCAAAGCCGAAACGTGTCTGATATATAAAAGTTAATTTGCCCCAAGTAATTTGTACTTACTGAAGATAACAAACATATTCATGTTAAATTATGTAGCGATGTTGGCTCTGTAGTTAGCACGGTCGGATGACACGCCGATGAACGTGGGCTCAAACTCCAACAATGAGCTTGAGCTAGCTGACGGTGAAGGAAAACATCGTGAGGAAACCATTGGGTGGTGGTAGGTTACTGTCTAACACTCGACTGGCTAGCTATAACCCTCAAATTGAAAATCTTTTCTGTACTTCACTTAAGAGCCATTTCCATTCCAAGCTAGGTGTGCTTTGCCATCTTCAACTATACCGTCACTTAATATCAGGTGAGCTATAGTGAAACTCATAACCTGTTAAAGTAAGAAAACCAGGCGAAATCTCGTACCTTGCGTCTCGCCTCGGAGCCCGTTTTCAATTAACCGCTATTTGTCAAGGGAGTGTCAAAGTGTCCGACACCGACCTGTGTGACCGATTTATCTGTAGTGCTTTGTAGGGGGAGCCACTATCGCAGTTTCACAAATATCTCTTCTGCAAAATTAAGTTCCATAATTTGGCCAACTGGAAAGATAAAGTTGTCGTTGCGAAGTCGTCGCTTAGTGATGGTTTAGTGTATTTTATTCCGAAACTCTTATTGTGTGTAGAGGCGGTATCTCTAGGGATGGGTTTGAGTTCTAATTGGAGTCGTATTCTATTTATTTAGATGTTCAACACCTATTAGTTCTGTTTGGAAGCTCTACCGTGTTATGTGAAGTCCCGGTTATAAAAATAATTATGTGTTCAAGTTGTGAAAGTTTAAAAATTACACACCATGTTAATATATGATATGGTGTAGATGTAACACACCTATGCTTGGCGGCAATTTTTTCAACTTGACAATAACGTGGTAGCTAGCCGGTCGAGTACCAGAAAGTATACCAGCAAAATGCTATTGTTACCTCAATAGGTTCCCAGCGCTGGCCATACTTTGTATGACCAGTATTATGCTGAGGTAAGCCCTTATTTTGTAACTGTTTGTCTCTGTTTGTTCGTTTGTGTTTTTTGTGTCTTACAAAAAACGAACAAACAAAAAAAATAGGTCTTAAAGTTACAAAAAAAAACCTATTTTGCTTTCTTTCTTTCTTTCAATATGTTTTTCTTCACCGGTAGGTAGCTCAGGTTCATTGTTGGGGATTGAACTTACGCTCTTCATCGTGTAAACCAACCGCGCTGGCGACAGCCCCGTTGGCTCATTGGTAGTACTTCTGCCTTGAGAGCTGTAGGGCGTGGGTTCGATTCCCACTCAGGGCAAACATATTGTGAATAGACAAATGTTTGTTCTGTGTCTGGGTGTTCAGTATGTATTATAAGTATGTATTTACAAAAAAAGAAAGTATTTATGTATTCTATCAGTTATCTGACTTCCATCCCACAAGCTCTGCTTAGTTTGGGGCCAGATGGCGTTGTGTGTATAGTCCTACGATATTTATTATTTATTTATTATTTATCATTATAAAGATTTGATTGTTTGTTTGTATTTAATAAGCTCCGAAACTACTGGACCGATTTAAAAAATTCTTTCACCGTTGGGAAGCTGCACTATCCCCGGATGACGTATGTTACTTTTTATCCCTGTGTTTTCACGGGAACGAGAACTACGTGGATTAAATTGCGAGGCGTCCGCTAGTGTTTGATAATCCTAATGATTTATGCAGGTCTGTACCTACATAGATCATTAGTGGAAGTAAGGATGTTATAATTTGTATGATAGAAGCTTTCCACCCCATCCTATACAGCCACGGGACCCTTCGATTTGACGCTGTGGTAAACTGATTTGCGCCTGTCTTCGTTGAAACTCAATAATCTCGATTGCCGCCACCCTCGGACAAATAAAGCTCACGAGTTCTTGTCGTGAGTTGACGTGTTGGACTTATAGTGGACTTCTTGTGGGTTGTAGTTATGCCGACTTTGGTAGGTTTGATATTTGGTAAGTATTTAGTACAGATATTTATAGAGATGCCCTAAACCCCGAGTCGAGACCTAAACTATCTATCGAAGTCAATATATACCTACAATAAACTTTGATTATATACTTGTTTGTGGGTTGTCGTTATGTTGAACTTATTAGGGTACCAAATAAAATAATCCTTTCCTTTAGTCTTGACCAAGCGCTCGAAGAGTCAACACGTCCTGAGGATGCCTCGTGTAGAGGCGAAACACGTGTCGGCAAGTGGTTACTAAAGAGAGAGGAGGATTTTAAGACATGTGGTTATTTTAATTCGATTTATGTCAAATTCGTTCCTCATTACTGTTGTAACTGGAACGACTGTTAAGCGGAAATAAACTAAATATATACTTTGAATATTAAAAATTAACTTACGCAAAGTAACGCCTGAATAAATCAATTATCAAAAAAATCCTTATAGTTATTAAATATAAAAATAAAGACGTTATTTTCATTTTCAAACCATGTATTGTATTCACCCACTAAATGACGTTTTACAATAAGATTACATCTAATTGCAATTGTGTAACGATTTGAGTCCCCTCAACCCTGAGGGGCATGAGGACAGAAGGGCACAGATGATGGCCCAGTGACCCATCGCCGGAGGCGTTAGGGGAACCTTTAGAAAACAGTTATGGGTGATTTATTTCGTATTTTGTCCTTTTTTTATATTATAAATAGACTTGCGTTTGACCGCCATCTCGCGCGAAACATCGCTTACCTTTGCTTGTTAAAAAAATTGACTGGCATAATGCACAAAGTGCGATGCCAAAAATAAGTAAAAAGGAACCATTCGGTAAGTACGACGTCGAGTGTCCGGGCGACAATATCCGCAGTGCGATGAGAATGACACATTACCGTGCAATATCCTGGGCAGCCGCCGCCGTTGGCTACCCTCCCCGGGCAACACAACACTGAGCGTATGCAGAATGATATTGATGCGAAATAACGCATTTTGTTTTATGAATTTTTTAGGCGTGGGTTCCAATACCAAGCTTACTGGTGAAGGTAAACATCGTGAAGGAATAGCATGGTAAGGTACTCTCTATTCGGTTGATTAACACCCTTAATTTGAAAAACTGTCGTCGAGCACCTAACGGTATTGGCAGCTTCACTTGAGAATCAGTTTCAATACCATCATCAGGTGAGCTGTGGTCAAACATCTAGCCTGCCAAAGTTGAACAAGAATAGGTTTTTTTTATATGTAAAAGTAATGAGACGATCGAGGCGCTCTCCTGATGTTAAGAGATAACGCCTGTCCATGACCATTGCAGCGATACACAGAACTTTGAGTAACAAAACAACGTCCAGGGCATCGTTGTTTTGGCACTCATTACTTTGAGACTAGATGGTTAGTCTCAACAGCCCAGTAATTTCGCTAGCTGCGGTACCCTTCAAACCGGAACACAGTCATGTTTGCACACTACTGCTTGGTGGCAGAATATCTGGTACTGCGGTGGTACCTACCTAGACGACCTCCTGCTAAGGAAATCTACCACCAAGTGAAGTAAGGTATTAGTTTTGCTGAGCCGCCAGGTGAAAATTGATGTTAGGTGGCAATACCTTCCTAACATGGGCACGGCTTTCGCATCTTTCGCTTCGCAAAAAGCGTCTCAATGCAACAAAGAGACTCTAGTCAAATTGTGAGTATGCGCATGTATGTTGCTTTAAAAAGTAAACATTTGAAATTGGAATATCGTTAGCTGAGTTGGCGGGCGATCAATCAGACTCGTAATCCGGTAACGGGGCGACGAGGCGCGAATGGCGCCAATTTTTGTCCAATCTCATGGATTTCCGGTGCAGGCTCGGAGCTTCCGGAGGCGGAAACGAGGTGAGACGAGCATGGAGGTTGAATATGTGATGCTGCCAGATTCGTTCACAAACTTACAATAAAACGACGAACAAGCTCTATGTATAAACTCTATAGGCTTTACTTGTAAACATAACATTACAACTAATTTATGCGTTCAGTAGCTGATCTTGTATTTTCAAACTTTACTTTAAACTTTTTTAATTTATATTTATTTTTACTTACGTGTCTTAAACGCCCACAAAATGTTATGAAATAGTTTTGTTTATTTACCTCGACGTTTCAGCCATTTTGTGCGCGAACAAGTCCCGGTTACAAATATCATAATGTAGGCAGCCGATATATTTCCACGCGTTAGATTTCAAATTTAAATTGATTTAATCTTAAGTATTGTTTACCTTTAAGCAACTTTTATAAGTAAATCTCATAACATGCAATTCAGCATTTTGTTACAATTACATGTTCGCATTGTAAAGAACACTTACAATATAAATAATAGAAAAATGCTTTAATTCTTGATTTACAAAAGTACCTATACATATATATGACGGAGGAGGAACCTCAGTGCCATCAGTATGGCTCATACTTTCCTAACCTCCAAGTTGCGGGCGTCGGTGGGTAATGTTGGTGCAACTAAACACAGTAGTTAAATCAATTCGTTTATAATGTTCAATCACTTATTTAGTAGGTAGGTACAAATCTTCACAGGAAATAGGAACGCGCGTCGGTTTCAATATTCGACCGCACTGGCCGGCTGCTGCTCGAGAAGTGACGCGCACGCCACTCATACGATCAATCATTGACTCCGTCGAGCGCCGGCCGAGGGCGCTGGCGTTCCGACCATAACTCGATTGCGACATATAGGTATACTCTTACAATTGTTAGTCTCAAAAAATGAACTTGCGGTTTACTGTCATCTCACCTTATGGTAAGTGATGATGCACTTTAATACGGAGCATCTTTATCTAGAAGAATGTAACGATTCACTCTCGACTTGAACTAGACCGCTCGAACACTACTTAAATGTTGTAGGTATCTACAAAATCATCACGCAGATAAGTCGGCCCTTTGCAAACAAATCTTTGTTCTGAAATCATCTAGGTACCTACATAGAACTCGTTGGCTCTAATGTTCTCATGTGGCAACTGAAGCACAGTTTCATAACATAAAAACCATAACACGAAACATTTAATGTGTTTTTAATTCAGTAAGCTGTGGTCATCGTCATCGCGTCGTAACACCGCGGTCGGTCAAGGTGACCGAAACGCTTAGCGAATCACTAAATTTTCTAAATCGTCACGCGTGTAGACAACGTCATAAGTGTTTTTTTACTATGTTTACAAGGATGCAAAAAACCCGACTGTTTACGCTAGGTAAAGTGGCGATACACCTATTTCCTTCCATCCTACCAATATTTTTATGTCCTTGTAACATGACGACATACTTACTCTTCTAGTTTCAGAACATGAAGACGTTTATTCTAATTTATGGAGTAACTTTTATTATTTTTTTAATTAAAATTTAATATTCTACATCTGTTTTTATTAGCGAATTAAACTTTCTTATTTTGTAATATACTAATTATAGATAGATTTGGAATTAATTTACAATGAAAATAATTTAATACAATTTCAATTAAACAAAATAATAACTACTCTAAAAGGCCGCTATCAATGGGAATAGTTCCCAAAACGCTGGCCCCATCTACATCTTAAGTTTTAATTATTATAATTTCACTAAAGTTTGAAAAATATAAAATTTTGACTTGTGCCATTTTACGTAGCATGTGTCGAGATGCAGTGATATTCATAATATTCGTATATGCGATAATTCTAAGCTTTTAGGACCGAGCGCGTTAATATGGGCATTATACGCGGCCTTGTGGAAACTACTCAGTAAAAACTTGCTCTATTAGGTGTAGGAATCGTTTCTAGGAGCGATTTTTTCGCAGAAATATTCGGCCAAGCGTCAAAAAGCGATTGTTGTACATTCTAAGACCAGCGATTATTACATAGGTCAGTCTTTCTCAAAGTGGGCGATAACTAGCATACGTACCTACCTACATGTTGAACAAACAATGTCAGCACATGAAAATGAAAATTAAAACACACTCACACAAACATAGTACAATATACCTAATAAGCTAAACATAATTGTGTGTACCATTTCCTTATTTCTTAGCTGACATAAATTTATTAAACAATATAAAATATCTTAAATTAATACTATGTACAAATTTATACAAAAAACTTATCTAATCTATAAGTCCGTCAGAGGAGGGATATGTGGCCAGAATGCTGGCAGCATTGCCACGCTGGATGGCAATGCTAAGCTTTTGACCAAAGTAGATGCCAGCATTCTGGTCATCTGAAGCCTCCTCTAAACGTTTTCTTTGCTTAAATTCTATTTTTTTTATGCAAAAAGTAATGAGACGAACGAGACGCTCTCCTGATGGTAAGAGATAACGCCTGTCCATGACCATTGCAGCGATACACAGAACTTTGAGTAACAAAACAAAAGTCGAGGGTATCACAGCTTTGGCGCTCATTACTTGGACACTTTCGATGGTTAGTCTATTATACGACTAACCATCGATGTATCGCTGCAATGGTCATGGACAGGCGTTATCTCTTACCATCAGGAGAGCGTCTCGTTCGTCTCATTACTTTTTGCATAAAAAAAAATAGAATTTAAGCAAAGAATCTGAGCTGTTGGGACTAACTATCGAAACAAAACAGACATAACAAATTACCAAATTATTGTTAAACTTCGAATTTAGTAGTAGTTCGTATTTTTAATTTCGCATTATTATATTTGTTGTTGGTAATTTGTTATGTTTGTTTTGTTTGACCGACCGCTGGTTATACCACTTAGTATGACCAGTATTACGCTGTGGTGAGCCCCTATTTTGTAACTGTTTGTCTCTGTTCGTTGTTATTTTTGTTATGTTCTGTGTTATAAAATAAAATAATTTTCTTTCTTTCTCTCTTTTAGTAGAAAGACTCCTGGTTGCAGCAGCAAAGTGAAAGCTACAGCTACAGACAGGGTTGCTAAAATTGATGTATTTTTATATGAATCAATAAAGTTATTTGTATTCTGTAGAACACGCTCGGGGAAACTAAACTTTACGGATAATTCACAATCCGTGATATCGTCACAGACTGTGTTCGTTTCAACATTGTAATTATATTCATTTGCGGTTATTACAACATGTAGGTATCATTAAACACTTAGTGGCGCATCGTATTTGTGGTAATTACACTATGTACTAGGATGTCATTGGAAATTCGTGGTATCTGACACATTACCTGCTAATCACATGCTCATGATCAGATTCGGCTTCAAGGTTTATTTTTGATCAGGATTTCGTTTCGAAGAACGTCGGAAGACAATCGCTGGAGTAGACGTGTGCAGAGACTAGATGAAGTGACGATATACGTAAGACAGCTGGCAGTGGTTGGAAGCGAAAAACCGAAGATGGCGTATCCAGGGAGAGATTTATGTCTAGCAGTGGACTATGCTAGGTTGATTTTATCAAAATGAAATTACTTTCGACGATTAGTCTATTGCTTACAGAATATCTGGTACTGTGGTGGTACCTACCTAGATGATTCACAATATACGTAACTTTGAAAAGATAGAGGTGCATGCCAGGTTTGAACTCAGGACCCCCAGATTACAAGCCAAACGATCCCAACTACGCAACCAAAACTTCACGAAGTTTGGTAGGGCGTGTCCCAGGAAAATTCACTATGTATAGGTGTTGATGGGCGTGATTGAATATGTTTTTATTAATTAAGATACAAAAAATATATTTAAGTGGAAATGAACAATAATGAAAGAACAGTTATTACAAATGGAAAAGAAAATAAAGTGCTAAAGAAGTTGATAAGCAAATAACCATCCATTCTGATCCGCTGTTACATCAACATCGAGTTCAGCAAATCGAATCAATATAGTGACCGGGCGTGGCCCCAGCACACGCTGGTAGAGGGAACAAGAAACAACTTTTCGAATTTTTGAAGTGACTTGTAACATTGGTGTTATCAATAAAGTATTTGTATTTGTATTTGAATGTTTATGCCACAATGATCGCTATATTAGTGTTTGTAGTAATGTTAGCTCAGTGGTTAGCGCGGTCGGCTCGAATAATCAAATATCGTGAGGAAACCATAGCGTGTGGTAGAGTACTTTGTAGTATACTAGCAGACGCCTCGCGGATTCACCCGCGGAGTTCCCGTTCTCGTAGAAATACAGGGATAAAAAGTAGCCTATGCGGGGGTAGTGTACCTTTCCAACGGTGAAAGAGTTTTTGAAATTGGTCCAGTAGTTTTGAGTTTATTTGTTACAAACATACAAAAATCCAAAAATATAAATCTTTCCTCTTTGTAATATTAGTGTAGATATTACTCGACTTGCTAGCTACCACCCTCAAGTTAAAAATCTGCGGCCAAGCACTTCTATCAGTGTGTTCAGACATTATCTCTTGAATCTTTATAAAAAACAAAAAATTACAAATATATCATCTTATATTATAATTTTTATCCTGAATAGGTTTACGTTTGACCGCGCCCTATCTGACGTTAAGCAGTAGTGCAGTTTAAGATGATGCAAGCTTACTTTTTAATCGCTCTAGGCGATAAGACCGCCGGTGTACTACAGCAAATCTATTCTCTATTCAAGTTGTATTCTATTCTTTATTTTTAATGGTTTACAAGCTAAGTATTTATTATCCATATGTTTGACCTGATTGTATGGTCGATGATGGTAAAGCACACCTAGCCTGGAATGGAACTGGCTCTCAAATCAGGTTGTCAGAACACACCGTTAGGTTCTTAGATTGAAATTAGAAGGTTGAAAACACGTATTTTGTACTTTTCTGGGACCACACGCTCCAATATAGCGTTCCAGAACATCGATGTGAACTGAAATCGCCATCACTGGCGGCACGCCCTTAAGACTAGTCCTTAAGGGTGTGAGTAGGGCACGAAAGGGGCTGCAATCCCCCGGGATTTCGCTTTTCAACCCCTGTTATTGTTTCAATCTCTCGCCGCAAAACTTCGATATAAAGCGGCACGAATTGAAAAACTTGCGAGAAAATGCTTAACATTCATGGTTTGATTTTTCTTTGATATGACATGTTTAGTACCAATTCCTTCAATGGTATTGACGAGTTTGTAGAATTACTTCTGTTATACCTAATTGATTGAATTTTGTAGCGGAGTTGTTTGGCAATTTAAAAATATATTTCATCAATTTGGCACGTGATATTTATTTGCCATAAGATTAGAAAGAATAAAGCCCCTGATGGGAACGCGGTAACGAGATCGAAGACGGAGCACTTGTATAAGTTTATGTAAATGTAATAAGACGAACGAGACGCTCATCTGATGGTAAGAGATTCCACATATCCATGACCAATGCAGCGGTTCACAGAACTTTGAGTAGCAGAGCATCGCTGCTGTGGCTCTCATTACTTTAAGACATTCGATGGTTAGTCTCGACAGTCCTGTAATTTCGCTAGCTTTTACCTACCTTTTAAATCGGCATAGTTTTTTTTTATTGATGACAGGCTAGGTGTTTGCTCACAGCTCACCTGATGTTAAGTGACGGTGTGGTCGAAGATGGTAAAGCACACCTAACCTGGAATGAAACTGGCTCTCAAGTGAGGCTGCCGGAACACACTGTTAGATGCTTGGCGGCAGATTTTCAACTTGAGGGTAGTAGCTAGCCAGGTGAGTACTAGAAAGTGGTTTCCTCACGTTGTTTTCCTTCACCGGCAACCCAAGCTAATTGTTGGTGTTTGAACCCACGCCCTTCGGCATGCGAACCGACCGAGCTAACCACTCAGCTATCATCGCTACAAAAGTAGTAAATAGTAATGCGTACACACTACTGCTTGGCGGCTGAATATCTGGTACAGCGTTGGCCCCTATCTAGACGAGCTCCTGTTAATGAGATCTACCACCAAGTAAAGTTAACATGACCTAATATAACTGTTTTTGCTAAAGATCAAGATTGTATAAACAAAAAATCACAAAGTAGATTGCTTTTACCTTTTAACAAGATGATTATAGCTCCTGTGGGCTGCAGTAGAATCTCAACGATGTAATGACGGGTGCCCAGCTTCTGGATAATGGGCGTTTTTCGTCATACGACCCGTACTGTGACCTAACCGCCGTCTCCTTTTTGTGATGGGTGTTTATAGGCGCCACGGTCACTTGAGAATATATTTATTGACGAGTGCTGTCTGCATACTTTTCTGGTTTTATTTGCGTTGTAATGAAAAATGGTGATGACGATGAAAATAGTCTAAAAGGTTACGCGTACTTATCTTATGAACAAAATTTAATTAATACGAGACGCGAAAAAAAAATTCTGTTCCATAGATTAGTGAATTAAACTTACTGTAGATTATTTTATTTTTCCCGGACAAGGGTTCACGTTCGACATCTTGCCTGATGTTAGGCATTATTAAACAAGCATTATACAAAGTAGACGTAGTGTAGAGTAGAGTAGAGTAAAGTTTTGTGGCGATGATAGCTCAGTGGTTAGCGCGATAGGTTCGCATGCCAAAGGGCGTGGGTTCAACCCCCAACAATGAGCTTGAGCTGCCGGTGAAGGAAAACATCGTGAGGAAACCATAGCATGGTGGTAGAGTACTTTCTAGTACTCGGCTGGCTAGCTACCACCTTCAAGTTGAAAATCTGCCGGCAAGCATCTAATGGTGTGTTCCGGCAGCCTCACTTGAGAGCCAGTTCCATTGCAGGCTGGGTGTGCTTTACCATCTTCGATCACACCTTCACTTAACATCAGGTGAGCTGTGGTCAAACATCTAGCCTGTCAACCATTAAAAAAACCAGAATAATTCTTGACATTAATTTATTTGGAATCCTATTTAAAGGAAAAAAAAGTCTGATATTGATTAATGATCGTTACTTGTAACCATTGGTATTCCTTAATTATTGGTAAATGAGTATTTATATTATTAAATAAGTTTTTGACTCCAAATCAGCCGTGTTTTTATGAACTGTCCCACTGTTGGGCGCGGGCCTCTTCTCAATGTGTGAAGGGTAAGACCGTAGACCACACAGACCAAGTGCGGGTTGGCAACAACTTGGTAACATAGTGAGGAAAGCTACATGTCCGAAAGTTAAAAAAAAATCTTGTGGATTTAGTTTTTTTTTTAATAGTAGATAGGCTTGCGTTTGACCGTCATCCCGCCTGATGTTAAGCGAAGATGCGGTCTATGGTGGAGCACGCTCGCCTAGAAGAAACCGATTCACTCGCGACTTGAAGGTACCCAGACCATATTCATTGGGGAACACCCACATAGTTTTTTCTCTTTGGTTTTGGCGTCGCATTTTGAGCATTTTTGATGTAGTTTCTGACTATTTTTACAACATAAAAAAGGAGTTTTGGCGTACGCGGAAAAAAAAATTGGAAAAATGCAACGGGTACTTATTCAAAATATGCAACAAATTGTTAACAATTTTACCAATGGGTAGTTAGCAAGTAAATCTAATGAAGACTAAGATTTTATGTCCTGAACATTCTACGAGTAACTAATTCCTTTCGAAACATTTATGTATTTATAACTAAAATGCAGAACATTATCAAGCGTAACTTTATCCTGTAACATTCGAGTGACAAGGTGAAGGAAACGCTTTTAGATGTATCACATTAGCGGATAAATTTAGGATGCATGAGATGGAGGGAAAAGCCACGCGCTGTAGTCAATAATGAATAACAATATTGTACTACGATGCGTTTGACAGCTTGTTGGCTCATTGGTAGCATGTCTGCTTCAAGAGCTGTGGGGTGTGGGTTCGATTCCCACCCAGGACAAGCATTTTGTGATATAAAACAAATGTTTGTTCTGTGTCTGGGTGTACTGTATGTATTATAAGTATGTATTTACAAAAAAAAAAGTATTTAAATATTTTATCAGTTATCTGACTCCCATAGTACAGGCTGTGCTTAGTTTGGGGTCAAATGGCGCTGTGTGTAATGTCCTACGATATTTATTTATTTATTTATTATTATTTATTTATTTTACTAAACACTACTAGATAATATACTCAAAACAAATAAAAGTTTTAATTGTGACATTTGTAATTATAAACTCTGCTGTTTAAAAATCTAGATATCAGGATATGGCAGACTTAATGACTAACATAAATACAACATGTCTTTATGTGTCACGTCGTTCCATCGAAAGCTGTTTCAGCGTTGCGAATAAAATATACGATTTCATATTGAAATGGTGTATTTGTTTAGAAAATAATTTGTAAATGTTCGCCGTAAAATAATAATCATAGATACCTAATGTAAAGAGTTTCATTCGTATAAAATAAAGATGAAGAAAGATAACTTAATAAATTATTTTTTGAGACGAACTAGACGCTCTCCTCATTTCTTAGATTTCTAACTTTATTTCGTGATTAGATAGTTAGTCTCAACAGCCCTGTAATTTCGCTAGCTGCAGTGCCCTTCAAACGCAGTAATGTTTACACACTACTGCTTGGCGGCAGAATATCTGGTAGCGATGTGGTATCTACGTAGACGACCTCCAGCTTTGAAGATCTACCACCAAGTAAAGGTTTTTTATTATTTATTAAATTTTTTGAGCACTCCATAACAATTATAACCAGCTTTATTGAGGTGCAGATGTAATTATTACAGAAATCTCCTCTAGATACGTGTACAAACGTACGATTGCACCAATACCTCCTCCTCCTAGTGTCGTGTTCCTCATGTCTGAGGGTCGTGACCTCCACCTCCCAGGAGCCGTTTATGCACGTTGTTGCGCCATCTTCGTCTATCACTGGCGACATGCAGCGCGTCATACACCGATGTGTCGATGTCGGTCTCGTGTTCTCTTGTCATCGACTTTCCCCGTAACCATCAATTTTTCGGGGTTGTCGTTTGCACCAATACCAATGGGTTAAAAATAAAACACCACACTACTTACTTACTTATTTATTTACTTGGTGGTAGATTTCCTCAGCAGGAGGTCGTCTAGGTAAGTACCACCGCAGTACCAGTTGTTCTGCCGCTAAGCAGTAGTGTGTAAACATTACTGTGTTCCGGTTTGAAGGGTACTGCAGCTAGTGAAATTACTGGGTTGTTGAGACAAACCATCGAAAGTGTCCAAGTAATGAGCGCCAAAGCAGTGATACCCTCGACTTTTGTTTTGTTACTGGGAGTCCTGTGTATCGCTACAATGGTCATGGACAGGCGTTATCTCTTACCATCAGGAGAGCGTCTCGTTCGTTTCATTACTTTTTGCATAAAAAAAAAACAACTACAATAACAATACATTCACCAAGTTACATTGATACATCGCTTTTTGAAGGAATCACAACATGCAATTCATCATTGTACACACGTATTGCGTTAGGAAACTCTTTTAAATGTATAATTAAGTTCTATTCTAGCACACAAATCACGATGACACTTCACTTCACTTTCAGCGACATAGAATTATATGAGCAAGTTGGTTGTGTGCGAACAAGCTGACTTGCGTGACGTCTGCTACGGTCGTGTGTCACGCAGGTCGCTTCGTGTGGTGTGTCGGGTACATGTCATTAATCAATTCGCTTTTTGTGAGTAAATGCGATTTTTATTGGCCACGCACGAGAGGCGAGCCAGTGATGTGCAGAATTTTGGCGGTCTTGTTATTTGAAACCAAATTTAATGGGTGAATAGAAAATGATCTTTTGATCGAGGTGTGCTTACTCATCAGAGAGTTACTGTGGTACGAGGATCCGCCAACTAGCATTCACTGTCATTTTCGTTTTCACCAACAAAATAATACTTTAAAAATAAAAGAGTACACGATGAGTTTACGATAATTTTAATATAACTTAACAATCCCGAGTCCCGATCCGAGTCCGAATCCCGAGTTTAGTGGGCCTAGTTCTGACAATCTATCATTTAATACCATTTAATTGGTCTGATTTTTGAACGAGAAAGTTAAATAAATATCGTAGGATATTTTCTAGCCCTAAACTGAGCAAAGCTTGAAATATGGGAACCAGATCACTGATAGAACACTTAAACACTTTTTTTTTTTGTAAATACATACTTATAATAGACACAGAACAAACACACTCAGGGTGATTTCTTGTACTTGGCTGGCTAGCTACCACCCAACACCAACACCAACCCACCAAGTTGAAAATTTGCCGCCAAGCATCTAACGGTGTGTTCCGGCAGCCTCACTTGAGAGCCAGTTCCATTCCAGGCTAGGTGTGCATTACCATCTTCGTCACTTAACATCGGGTGAGCTGTGGTCACCTGATGTTAAGTGCTAACCTGTACACCATAAAAAAAGAGTTAGGGTCGCTAGTATATTTATAAATAAGAAATGATTTAGGGTTAAAGGAAAGAAACAAAAAGCACTCCCAAAAGATGTTCCCATCACTAGCAACCCACTCAACTGAGCGGCGAGCCGGCTCCGTTAATTCAATGTCATTTCACAGCACTATCCCGAGTTATTTGCTACGCGCCCTTTTAAAAAAGTGTGAAATCGCTACTAGAGCTTTGGAATGCACTCGCTCACTCATATAACTATCACATCATGCATTTTGTCTAGGAGTTTTACAAATTGTTTTTACTATTTCGGTCTTAATGAGGGCTAATTAAATGGAGCCAGAGGATGCTTATATATTATATAACTGCCTTTAATTGACTTTCATTTTATATATCACTATTAATATATATGACTGCATATTATGTGATATTAGTTTCTGCACTGTCATTTAGCAGTAAGTACAGTATCTGCTCCAAGAGCTGTAGGGCGTAAGTGCAATTCCCACCCCGTAAAAATATTTATGTGATGATAGATGTATATTTTATCTGGGTGTGTATTATAAGTAAGTATTTACAAAAAAAGTATATTAAGTATTCTATCATCACACGTAATACACGCAAGAGTTTTTTTGGCGGGAACGCGGGAAGAGTCGTGTCGCTCCGTTGTATTTTTTCCAAAACTAGTGTTTTGTCGAGTGTTTATGCATAAAAATGGTAGTGTTTTATTCATAAAGTGCCGAATTACACTATGAGGAAAATGATATAATGTGGTGAAACATGACTTTTCGTGTTGCTTCCAAAACTCCATCGAAGCTTTATAGTAAAGTCGCCACTACTTTACTAAAGCATGACTGAACTTAACTGACACGAACTGGACTTGACGATAGCTATAGCTAAGATACAGCAGAAATAACACTTAAGACAAGGCAGTATGGCTTTATAGCTTTAGCCTGCCCGAAGGGGCAAATTATAAAAAAAAAAGTTATACACGCAATGTCACAGTCACTGTGACAGTGACAATGCCTAATGCCACTATCAGTGACAGTGACATTGCGTAGATACGTAAGTATGTTAAGTGTTGCCAATTTGTGTTGATTATTATTGTAAGTCGATAAGTCGACCCGTTCAGTAGTGAAAGAGTAACAATCATACATCCATACATTCTTAAAAACTTTCGCATTTATAATATTAGGATAGTAAGACTTAACTTATGTTTATAAATGAGACCGTCAAAACTTTCCAATTTCCAGCTACCTTCCCTCTCCTTGTATTGTATCTAAACTTCTAAAGTAAAAACCGTGTACTTAGTTAAAAAGTTGACAAAGGTCACTCGGTCTGTGGAGCGTAAATAATAAATAAATTTAAAAAAACATTCCCATTATAAATATGAGTTTTTGAATTCGTTAAGTAAAATTTTAAAGCTCTAGATTCCAGTCTCTATGGCGTCTTCTTATTTCAAATCTACTTTAAGCGTAGCTTACTGATTTTCGTCTTTCCTTTTATTTCCCCACTTAATTTCCGAAGACCGATTGTTCCTTGTCGTGAACGGGTACAAACAAGTGGTTTGGGCTGACGTCGCTGAGCTGTCAAACGACGCTGTGTGGGAACAAGAGTGGTTGAAGACGGGTCCGTACGCCACAGTGTAGGCTGGTTAAGTAGGACGATTCACTTCTTTCTAACGGCGGTTGGACCACGTGAAGCAAAGTTGTATATTTATTTATTTAACCTAACGTAATAATAAAGTATAATAATAAAGCCTTTAACTCGGATAACAGATATTATGTTACACTTTTTTTCTTTTTTTTTCTCTGTTAATTAGTTATACATTTTTTTTTAGTTAATTAATCGCGTATTTGTTGCTCCTGTACTGTCTGTTAGTCCGTTTGCCATTTGGCAAAGGCCTCCTTCAACCCTTTTCTTTCTTTCATCCTACAATTTTTTTTAAAGTCGTAGTTAAACTAAATTATTATTTTTTTATAAACAAGCTTTTGTCTGGGACAATAAATTAAAAATTGAAAAATATTTTCTTGTAAGTATTTGGCGTGAGTATAGGTACGATGTAATGATATAAATCAGTAACCCCACATAAGTAAAACAAAATTGTTATACTGTCTTTCAAATCACACGTGACATAATAAATTATCTAGGTACTTCTAAAGTTTCAAGTCTTTTCGACAAAAGCTAACTTTAAATATTTATTTTTAAAGTTACATAAACGTGTCAAAGAAATGTCAACAATGGTTTATTGTCAGGCATCAATTTTTGGTAATTACGTTTTTTTTATATCAAATTAGCCCGAAATATTTATTTTTAAAGTTACATAAACGTGTCAAAGAAATGTCAACAATGATTTATTGTCAGGCATCAATTTTTGGTAATTCCTTTTTTTTTATATCAAATTAGCTTACGTTTGACCGAAATATTTATTTTTGAAGTTACATAAACGTGTCAAAGAAATGTCAACAATGATTTATTGTCAGGCATCAATTTTTGGTAATTACCTACGTTTTTTTTATATCAAATTAGCTTACGTTTGACCGAAATATTTATTTTTGAAGTTACATAAACGTGTCAAAGAAATGTCAACAATGATTTATTGTCAGGCATCAATTTTTGGTAATTACGTTTTTTTTTATATCAAATTGGCTTACGTTTGACCGCCATCACACATAAAAAGTTGTCCTACTTCTATGAGAAGTCCTATGTCCGAGGGTGACGGTGCAGTCTGTGCGGCGCCGGCGGCGGCTGCGACGGCGGCGGCGCGGGCGCGGGCTCCCGTGCCGTCTTGTAATGGCGTAATGGTCGCACGACGCCAGCCGCCGGGAATGGCGGGAATGTCTTAATGCGACACCTAGGTATAAAGTAACGAGCCTTCATTTTGAAAGCATTCGCTGCTACAATGTATCAATCTGAATTTGAGCAGAGAATTGGGTTATAACAATTATGTAGGTACTAGTTGTTTGACCACAGCTCATCTGATGGTAAAGCACAACTAGCCTGGAATGCAACTGGCTCTCTCAAGTGAGGCTGCGGGAGCACACCGTTAGGTGCTTGGCGGAAGATTTTGAGCAACCTGAGGGTGGTAGCCAGTCGAGTATTATAATGTACCCTACCAATACGTTATGGTTTCCTCACGGTGTTTTCCTTCACCGCCAGCTCAAGCTCAATGATAGGGTTTAAACTCACGCCCTTCGGCGTGTGACCCGACCGCGTTAACACCTAAGCTTTCATCGCTACAAATGGCAGACACATGGCTTGACTGTTGTTGTTATAGAAATAAATAAACGCGTAACCAGGATCTACAATTTAAGGTGTTATCCGACCCACGGTAGCGCTCATAAATATGTCACTCACGGTCACCTAACTGTACCATCATAAAAGTTCTGCGTATCTCTGTAATGGTCATGGGCATGCGTTATCTCTTACCATCAAGAGAGCGAAGTTTCACGTGACGTCTTATAGATACTATCGAGCTAGCAAGTCAATACAATACTTCGAGATAGAAATATCGGAAGATGCTCAGTCAGCAGTCAGCGCCACGCTGCGCAGCCCCGACATGATAATATAGTAATGAGAACGGTCCGACAGACACGCGAATACCCGCGGTTGTGTGGCTCTCCGTGGAGCGGATACCTGGGCGAGGTGGCATTTTGTGGTGGCTTTCCTTCAGTTCAGGCTTTCCTTCAGTTCTTTGTGCGGACTGCTAGACAGTGGAATGCGCTATCTGAGTGGGTGTTCCCCGATGGATATAAACTGGGTGTCTTCAAGTCGAGAGTGAATCGGTACTATTATAAATTAATTAAATTATTTAAACCTTATAATTAGCATATTAGATTCTGTAGCATAACTTGTGTACCCTGCACTAAGTACTTGTGTCGCAGGGGCCACCAGAAATTATAAAAAACTTTTCTAGGTTTGAATAGGTTCGAGATAAAATTTAGTTTAAACATAGAAAAAAAGACAAAGAGACAAATTATACATATTCTATAAAATTAAATATTTGTATGGTATACACCATACAAATATTTACAGTATGTGTGTGTGCGTGTGAGTGTGTGTGAGAGTTAGTTGTCTCAGTGAGACTCAGGTCTTCCTAAGGGTTGAGGTTCCCAAAAACTCCACAGAGTCACGACTTGTTTCTATAGCTTACCATGGTAAGGTAGTATAGTGTTCATATAATATAATAATTAGTACGGTGTTGTCTGAGATTGGGAGCTATCTGTAAAGCACGGTTGAACAAATTAGGATAAAATTTGACACACATGTAATTTATTACCTAGATATTTATTTTTATATTTCAATTGAATTTTTTTATAATATTTAAAAATGACATTAAAAATATCAAAATCATAACATAGATTTATATATTGCTGTAGATCTTAAACATTTCGCAGGCCTTACATCTGTAAACCGCGGGCTGCATTCTACCCACGGGCCGTGTTTTGGAAAGTCCTGAGCATAGACAACATAGACACAGGACAGTCAGGACTGTCCAATACACGACCCATAGACTCAGGATCTATAAATTAGTCAGGAGTTCCCAACAAGGGCGGAACACAATGAGACAGTTCATGAATATACTTAGATTGAACCACATATACCGCCTCCTCGTTTTAATATCTCCATGTACTTGATATAAGCGCAAGTACTTATCGATACTTTTATCGATTGTATCGGCGCTCCTAAAATCGAGTCGGCCTGACGGGTTTTTAATTAGGTGTTTGTTTAACGAATACTGGATTGATTTTGAGATTGAGAGGTAAATGTTATCAGATTTTAACATCTCCGCATATTTTAAAACGCCTGTTTTGAATCATTATTCAAATTCCCTGCAAAACTGAACTCTATAATATTGTTAATAAAATATTGTATTGTATGTATTTTTACATACATGGCTAATAAAATAGAGAGTTTTTAATGCCGTTAAAGTGTTTCTAAGATTAGATTACAAAGTAAGTACATAAACAGAATCAAGATAAAACAAAAACAAAAAAACATTATTTTCTGTATTTTTTCCATTAATTACTAAGAGATCTTTCCTGAGAAAAAAATGGTATTAAATACACCTATATCCTGTTATATTTACCTTACTATATGTATGTATGTATGCATTTATATTTGTATGGTTATTGAATGTATTTTTTTAATAATAGTGTGTTTTTGTTATCATGTATATAATTATATTTCATTGTTATTTTTATTATTTCTCATTTAATAGACAAGGTTCAATTAAGATCTATATCAAGATAAATATTAACTGACATATTCTGGGTTTATTTCATTTAAAATAAATTTCATTTACCTTTTTTTCTGTATTTTTTGCACACCGCCAATCTTAACATCTGTGTCATCATTTCTGCCCATCCAAAGGTTGTCTGGAAGAAATCGTACTAAGCGTTAAGGCCGCCGTTGTACTACCACATATTAGTCGATGTTGTTTTGTTATTATAATTTTTAAGTTTTTTTTTTTAAATATCATAATGTGTACGACAGTACAATGAAGTTATATATTTTTCGTTTTATTGAGGAATACACTTACACTAAGTAGGTCTACCGATTCAGTTCAGCTGACACGGCCATATCGCTCAGTATGCCTGTACTCCTTACTAGTGATCTATTGAGCAATCATTATGTCAAATGTAATCCTAATGGCAATGGCGCCTTTACAGCTCTATCAAAGCACAGAGTAGAAAATATGCAGAAACACGCTGCCCAAAATAATGATTCATCATAATGTTTTTTCTTGATTTTGTCAAGATTGATTGATTGTCTTGTTAGCTAATTTGGTAGAATATCTGCTTCAAGAGCTGTAGGGTATGTGTATGTGACGATAAACGTTTGTTCTATGTCTTGTATGTATTTACAACAAAGAAAGTATGTAAGTAATCTATCATTTATCTGATTCCGACAGTATAAGCTTTAATTAGTTTGGGGCTACATGGCGCTGTGTAGTAGGCCTCATAACCGGTCATTGCAACTTGAATAGTCACCTCTTTAAACTAGGAGCCACGGATAGTCCGCTATGTCGTGGCTGCTTGCAAGAGAATGAAACTGTAGAGCATGTGCTTTTGCATTGCAAAGCCATAGAAGGCACTAGAATTGCTACTAGGCTGCATGAAGCTGCTTCGCCATCATTCGTGTCATCGTCGTTGAACTTTCCACCCAACTCACTGGAGCTACTATGCCAGCGGCCCAGAGCCTCGCTCCGATATTTCAAGGAGCTGGGTTGGCTCGGGTAGACGCTGGCAGGGGGAAATGCACAATACACCCAAGCAGGACGTCAGTGCAGGACTCATCGCCCCCACTTCGAATAAGAATAAGAATAAGAATGGCGCTGTGTAAAATGTTTATTTTTAAAATTATTATTTTTTTAATAAATGTCCTACGACATTTATTAAAAAAATAACTAAACGACTTCAGCTAAACTGAACTGTGTAACTGAATATGTTATAAGCCCAATGAATTAAATGAATAATCTTGTGTAAGTGTGGGAAATTTGTTCCTACGTGTGGCACAGATGTGTTATCTCATTTTGACGCAGTATAATTATATATAATTATTTCTTCTTTATGCCTTTATTGATTTTGTGTGCCAACAGTGACGCCCGTAAATAAATTGAAAGTGGCTGAAAATATGTCCCAGACGCAAGCTGCGGTAGTGACAAATGAGGCTAAAACCATAAACTTATAGCCACACTGCTTTGGGTTATGGTTGCAGACGCGGCAATAAGAGTGAAACACGGTATAAATTCGAGTTTGTTGCTTATAAAAAGGATTAATTAAAAACCGTAAATAAATATATTTTTTAACTTTTTTACTAATGTCACGTGTTTCTTACTAAAAACTATCCTGAATCCTATACAATTGAATTTCAACTTTCACTACTAGTAAAGATTACTCGTTACCTCTTCTAGAGATTTCTTTTTTTTTTACGGTTGACAGGCTTGTTGTTTGACCACAACTCACCTGATGTTAAGTGAAGGTGTGGTCGAAGATGGTAAAGCACACCTAGCCTGGAATGGAACTGGCTCACAAGTGAGGCTGCCGGAACACACCGCTCCAAAGAATAATACAGCCAACGACAGAGAAAACAGCGATGATAATTACTGAATTATCATCGCTAACCACTGGGTTAGCGCGGTCGGTTTGCACGTCGAATGGCGTGGGTTCTAGCCCCAACAATGAGCTTGAGCTGCCGGTGCAAGAAACTATAGCATTTAAGTAAAGTATTTTCTTGTCTCGACAGGCTAGCTACCACCATTACGTAGATAATCTACCGTGTTCCGACAGCTTCACTTGAGAGACAGTTTCATCCCAGGCTAGGTGAGTTTACCATCTTCGATCACACCGTCACTTAATTTGTTAGTTACTTCAGACACTTAGCTGTGGTCAATTAGAAATATATATATAGAAAGCGATACATGCCTTTGGTATGTTTCTCCGCAAATCAATCTTTTTTTCTTTCTTCTTCTTTTTTTTTATAAAGTTATGAATGGCTATGCTCGTAATGAAGTCATAGTTTTGTGATTTTATTAATTTAGCTGATTCATTAGTCTGCTAAATCATCTACTCAGTGTTCAGATTCCATGACAACTTTTCAATTAGCAGGTGGATTCGGCGCCGGATTACTTGCTCTTATTTGACACAAACATCTACTAACAGAGTACAATGTTGTAATAGCACTTTACGTTCGGTAAAATACCCGTATTTATTAGTAGTTACGGTTGAAACTTGGTTAAAAGATCCTGAGTAGAACGTGAGTTTGAAGTGGTTTATATGTCTACGATAGAGACGGCCTGTGAGACCGTAACGTAATGTTCCGTCTGGAAAAAAATTACACAAAAAGCAATTAAAAAAAAAGTAAAAGTTTGTTAGAACTGATAAAATTAAATACTTACACCACTAATTTTTAATTACTGGTTAATTTTTAAATTTTAATGCTTAATACAGACCCAGTAAGACATCGTAAATGTGGAGTCAGAAATTTTGTTTATTTCATAATGCCAAAGTTATAACTAGTCGAAATTTTCGGAAATCCTGCCTAAAATTATGGACATAGCACTCATTTACTACAAAAGAATACTGTCACCGGACCAGCTGGCGGTAAACAATTGCGGCTTTCATTGCATATTGCAAAAAACATTTTCTTTCTCTGTCGCACTATCGGGACCGAGGCCTCCCGATCCAGTCGCACGAGCTTGCCACGTGATTTATGAATGAATTTGCGATGGACTAGGTTTAGGTAAATGGCTACGTTTAGAATAATAACCAGGAATCATCTTTTTTGTGGATAATTTTTTGAGATCGATATTTTAGTTATTTTTTTGATAGATGGGTTTAGTTATTTTATACATTTGTAGCGATGATAGCTCAGTGGTTAGCGCGGTAGGTTCGCATGCCGAAGGGCGTGGGTTCAAACCCCAACAATGAGCTTGAGCTGCCGGTGAAGGAAAACATCGTGAGGAAACCAAAGCATGGTGGTAGGGTACTTTAGTACTCGGCTGGCTAGCTACCACCCTCAAGTTGAAAATCTGCCGCCAAGCATCTAACGGTGTGTTCCGGCAGCCTCACTTGAGAACCAGTTGCATTCCAGGCTAGGTGTGCTTTACCATCATCGGCCACACCATCACTTGACATCAGGTGAGCTGTGGTCAAACACCTAGCCTGTAAACCATTAAAAAAAAAAGTTATAGTAGTAGATAACGCCATATTTTTTTTTATCGAGTTAGAAAATAGTGGTATATATATAATTATAGTTTTTCAAATCCATCCTCAATAAACACATTTATTGAGAGTATAATTATCTACAGTCCTATGTAAGTTGTTTACGATCGGGTCGGAGTACAAGTCTCACGGGGCGAGGTTGATTTCTAATAACGTATCTCGTGATCAGTGTTTACTCAGGCCGTCAGTGTCGACACGACGATCTTCCCGAACTATACATGAAATAACCTTTTCATTTAACTAAGTTCACAATCTCTCGACAGACGCCTTACAGACTTACATGACTGCCAATGACTTTGACATTCTGTACGCTTTTATTAGTTATTTTTATAGGTACCCAGTCTTTTGAGTAACGAAAGAAAGTTAAAAATTACAAGGCTAGTGAGATTGGCCATGTCTCATAATGTCTTAAAGTACCTAATGAGCGCCAAAGCCGCGATGCGCGACTTTGTTTTATTAATTAAAATTATGTGTATCGCTGCAATGATTATTTTATTTTTTTATGCAAAAAGTAATGATACGAACGAGACGCTCTCCTGATGGTAAGAGATAACGCCTGTCCATGACCATCGCAGCGATAAAGAGAACTTTAAGTAACTTAAAGTCCAGGGCATCACTGCTTTGGCGCTCATTACTTTGAGACTTTTAGTTGAGTTAGCCTCAACAGCCCAGTAATTTCGCTAGCTGCAGTACCCTTCAAACCGGAACACAGTAATGCTTACACACTACTGCTTAGCGACAGAATATCTGGTACTGCGGTGGTATAAACTCTGATTATAAACATGCGCTATCTCTTACCATCAGGAGAGCGTCTAGCTCGTCTCATAACTTTTACATTTAAAAAATATTTACTGGGGCTTCAAACCGAAACATAGTAATTTTTATAATCTACTGCTTGGTGGTAGATAATCAGGTCCCATATAAAAAGTTTTGTTACAACTTTTGGGGATGAACCCTAAATGTAAGGATATATTAATCTGATCTGCGAATCATAGTAGAGTGCAGTCAAATTTTAATCTATTTTTTTACTAGTTCGCCCGTTGTTAAATGGCGAATGATGGTCGAAGATGATGAACACACATTGCCTGAAACGGAACTGACAGTGAGGTTACCAGAACACGTCGCTATGATAGCTCAGTGGTTAGCGCGGTCGGTTCGCATGCTGAAGGGCGTGGGTTCAAACCCCAACAATGAGCTTGAGCTGCCGGTAAAGGCAAAACATCGTAAGAAAACCATAGCATGGTGGTAGAGAACTTTCTGGTACTCGGCTGGCTAGCTACCAGCCTCAAGTTGAAAATCTGCCGTCAAGCATCTAACGGTGTGTTTTTCTTGATTGACTTAGTCAGAATAATAGCCAGCAGAGTACTATAAAGTACCCTACAAGATATACTCTCACGGACTTTTCTTTCATCCACCTCAAGTTTATTGTTGAGATATGAACCTACGCCTTTCTGAGTTTGAACCGACCGCGGTAATCACTGAGCAATCATAGCTAAAGTTGGAATGGAAGATGAGTTGGAATATGAGACCGAGATTTCGTCCCAGGTTGTCATTCCGACGGGCGCCGGACAGCTTGACGGGTTAATCTGAACTGTCGATGTGTACCTTATAAGGATGGCACAGGGAGGCATCATGGCACCTTCATTGTAGATAACGTTTTTGCAGCAAATAAATGTGAATGTACCTGAGACTGTACCATTTGATTTGTTACATGATGTAGGTACGTTGAATAAAGGAAGACTTTAGTAAGATTTGTTTTTTCTGCGACATAGTTATCTGGAAATACAGTTATGTACAAGCACACCATTTCTAGTCTCTAATCTCTGAAGGAAAGTCGGTGTCCACGTCGGTCTCGTTCTTCGCTACTTCTTCGTAACCCCGCAATTTTGATGCGCATTCTGATTTAGATGATTTTTACGAAAAGTTTGTATTAAATCCTAATTACATAGTTAATTTAAGTTTTCCATATTTTTTTTAATTATTTTTGTATTTAGTACCTACTATGTTAATGTCACAAATCGATATGCTTGAATCTTAAGAACCCATTTTTTAGCAAAAAGCTATTCGACATTTATGACAAGTCATATCATTGGTGAGATTGACCATGTCTCATAATGTCTCAAAGTAATGAGCGCTAAAGCAGTGATGCCCTGGACTGTTACTTTTAAGTTCTGTGTATCGCTGTAATGGTCATGGATACGCGTTATCTCTTACCAACAGGAGAGCGTCTCGTTCGTCTCATTACTTCTTACATAAAAATAAAAAATAAAAATTTCGTTCTTTCTTAAATGAAGTCTCAATAAAATCATGCATTCTCCGTTCAATCAAAAAAACAATAGACGAACGATCTTCAAAGAACAAAAAAGCGACAACATCAGTCGCCAAGTCTACATGGAAACCGATATAAGTCCGATAGGCACGGCCGACCTCAAAAATCACGAATCATTGTAGAGTGATCTGTTTTTTTCACCGTCTCAATAATAAATTTGGACACAAAATAAATAGTTATATCTCAGCGTGGAGTAATTACGATGTTAATAAGTACAATGGAGCGCTCCGAATCAATCGGGACGTCATTTGCTTGACGTTTCAATCAACATCTTATTGTTTGTATTGTATGTTTAATATGTATAGATTGTGTTACCGATATACTGGTTTTTTGTCCGTCCATTGTGAGATGAAGGCTTGTTTTTGTTTAAGGCACTCGGCGCGGCCGCCTATCGGAGCCATGTCGTGTATTGAGACGTATTTGTAATTTGTTATGAAATATTAGGTCGATAGATTCGATCATTGAATGCGATCGGCCGATACGGACGTTCCGTTTCGTTGCAGTTTCGATACCGACCTTTTTTGTTTTATCGAACGAACTTGCTGGCAGCTTACAATATGAGAAACGTGAAAAAAAAGTTAAAGTAATGAAGTTGCCAGCAATTAAAAATAAATAAAGATTAAAAACTCATTCGAGTAATCGCATTTCTGCAAATGACAGAGGGGACCGCTCCGCGTTATATTCATTAATGACGGTGTAATTTTTTGCGTTAAATATTATTTTTAATCGAAAAATGTATCAGCGTCCAGTGTCTACGCACCTGACATTAAGTGTTCTCCGAGACGCGACGACAAAAAACATCAACCGTTATGAATTACAATCTAATGACTTCGATTCGAGTAAAAAATGCTGGAAAATAAATACACGCGCGTTCGTTTCAATTTGGAGTCGCCACATGTCGGCAGTGACTTGCGGAATCCAAGCGAAACCAGCCATCGGCATCGCCCATGATAGCTTACTCACTGAACATTTCTTTTACTCATTTTAATATTAATCCTTATCAAGCCGACCGTCTCTTGTTTTATAACATGGTTTGTAAAAAGAAGCCTAAAATACTCGGCTTGTTTTTATTTCAATTTACATTTCGTGATATTGGTGTTTTGGCGGGAACGCGGAAAGAGTCGTGTTGCCATTGTATTTTTTTTCAAAACTAGTGTTTTTCTGTAGTGTATGTATAAAAATAGTGGTATTTTATCCATAAAGTGCCGAATTATAAGTCCCAGTGTGGAAAAGTGATATAATGTGTAAAATTTTTCGTGTTGCTTCCAAAACTCCACCGAAACTTAGTTAGTATATTAGCATCGAAGCTAAGTAGTTTAGTTTTTAATGTTATTTGTACACAATTGTGTGATTGTGTGTGTAAAAAAAATCTTTCTTTTTTTTCTTTTCTTTTCATTTGTTTGTAACACAAAACGTTTGACCTGGATGGGAGTTACAGCTCTTAAAGCAGATATACTATACCAATTAATGAGGTGTTACCTATACAGACTTTACACTCATTAAACTAACTTTAAAATCACAGCAAAGCTAAGTCGATTCAAGACAATTAGATACCATAGTTTTGTCTTGCCTCGCACAGCAGGTTATAACGTATCTACCTCAGTTTATATAGTACATTATTGATACCAATGAGCCAAAAAGGCTTTCAAATGACAATTTCCTGTAACGTAAGAAATAATTAGACATTAAGGCCTTATAGAGTATAATAAGTACTTACTCGTATGCGTACAAAGTATTAGTACCACGCTTTCTTTACGCAAGTACTTATTGTATTCATAAACTTATGCTCCTAATAAGTCCATTTACACACTACTATGTCTGTAGCAAGACAAACTGCTGGCGCGTCATTATTTATGAGGATTGCATCTTTTATCGCGTTACTGACGCGGCGGTGAATTATCTCCTCGGATAGTTTGATTGATTGGTCGGGAGCTGTTTATATGCAGATCATGCTAGCCAGTTACAGTTTCTACATTTTTAGGGTTCCGTACCCAAAGGGTAAAAACGGGACCCTATTACTGAGACTTCGCTGTCCGTCCGTCCGTCCGTCTGCCACTGTGTCTGTATCTCAAGAACGGTGACAGCTAGACAGTTGAAATTTTCACAGATGATGTATTTCTATTGCCGCAATTACAACAAATACTAAAAATAAAATAAAATAAATATTTAAGGGGGCTCCCGTACAGCAGACTTGATTTTTTTACCGTTTCTTGCTCGATACTAATAACGGTGACGAGTAGACGCTTTAACTTTTCACAGAATATTTAGTTTTATTATAGATGATGGTACGGACCCCTACGTGTGTGAGTCGTACTTGGCTGGTTTTTTTCAAATATTTATGCCAACTTAAGACGAGTTTTATGACTTTCGCAATACTTTTATTTAGCGCTACTTTTAAATTTGTAGGTTTTAATTCTGCTGCATTTATGTATTTATTTTGATAATATTCCTCAGGGAACCGATGTTTTTAAAACATAATTTTGATGAATATTCTTTATAGAAACATTCTCAAAGTAACTTAAAATAATAATGGGTACCAAATCTTAAAATAAATACAATAGAATACTAAAACATTTTTTTAAAGTTTTATACGCTAGGTATAACGATCACAGTTCACCTGATGTTAAGTGACGGTGTGGTCGAAGATGGTAAACATACCTAGCCTGCAATGATACTGGCTCTCAAGTAACGCTGCCGGAACACACCTGGCGGGAGATTTTCAACTTGAGGGTGGTAGCTAGCCAGCCGAGTACCTACTAGAAAGTACCCTACCACCATGCTATGGTTTCCTCACGATGTTTTTCTTTACCGGCAGATTAAGCTCATTGTTGGGGTTTGAACCCATGCTCTTTGGTGTGTGAACCATCCGCGCTAACCACTGCGATATCATCGCTACATATAACTATTTGGTTAGACTAGTAGTTACATAGTTGATCGGAGTAGCATTCTACTACGGTCGTCGGTTGTATTACGGTCATTACCGTAAATTTTGAAATACCTACATCGGTTTATATCCTGTAAGATCAAGTTCAGCTGAGCAATGATTTATTTCAAGATCCTGCCGCACTTTGAAGTTTATCAATAAAAACCGCAATAACATTCAAGTAACAGCACAAAAGGGATAAAAAACGACAAATCATCAATCCGCGATAAAAAACCATATAAAACCTCACACCGATACTCGAGATTTTGTTATAAAATAACATGACTGATGCGAAAGATCCTTCAAACCTCTTCTGATCATTGTGGAACCCTCATTATGCACTCGAACCCTTTGGAAGGGCCATCTTAAAGTAACTACATGGCCAGAACAGTGGCTTTTTGTATGGAGTCATATCTTCTGTGTTTTTTCCGCATTATTTATTTAAAATGACTGGCCATGTTTAAAGGTTGCCATTTCAAAAATTGCATGCCTCCTTTTCATTATATAATAATATGTTGAAATTACTAATGTGCTCGAATGAATTGATTTGATCGCTTGCGGTTGGTATTCGCATGGGTGACCGTGAGTGATATTTATACCTGTACGATGGATGACTCGTTAAGCCTTGTTTGTTTTGTTTTTTCTATAACAATAGGCGTTAAGTCATGTTGGGCACTCATTTATTTTTATTATTTTTTATGGTTGACAGGCTAGGTGTTTGACCACAGCTTACATGATGCTAAGTGACAGTGTCGTCAAAGGTGGCAAACATATCTAGCCTGGAATGGAACTAGCTTTTAAGTGAGGCCGTCGGAACACAGGTTTCTGGCATCAGATTTTCAACTTAAAGGGGGTAACTAACCGGCCGAGTACTCGAAAATACCCTACCACCATGCAATGGTTTCCTCACGATGTTTTCCTTCACCGGCAGCTCAAGCTCATTGTTGGGATTTGAACGCCCTTCGCCGCGTGAACCGACCGCGCTAACCACTGAGTTATCATCGCTATTTCAGTTATGAATCCTCTCTATGGTATAAGGATGTCTATACACTAGTTTGTTTAGCAATATTAAATACAAAAAATATAAAACATGTATCAGAAGCGAATTCAACATCATTTTAACCCTATCGTAAGCATCCGAGCAGATGATCTCCCCCGACGTAAGGATAAAGCGTGTGTTCACGGACAGAGCCGTCTGTTCACGGGATTTTGAATCTCTTGTTGTGGGGTTCGATAGCGCTTTGCTAATCAATGTACCGGAGATTGAGTACTGAAGGGTCGGCTGAAGTTTACTTGATAAAAAATAACATCTTTTATGGAATAAGTAATAAGTATTTTTATACTACGAGTTAATTCTACATTGGAATATTTTATGTCTAATTTTTACACTTTTGATGTTAAATATAAAAAATACAAATTTGGCGAAAAAGACAAATTTTACAAATTATCTAAAGCGTACTATTAGGTCATATTGTGGTAACCTTTGTTTATAATGTAGATGAATTCAAAGCTTTTGGATAAGATTTTGTAGCGGTGATGGCTCAGCGATAAATAACTGAAGGAAAACATTGTGAGGAAATCATAGCGTGGTGGTCAGGTATTTTTTAGCTTTTTTTTTTAATTTAAAAAGTAATGAGACGAACGAGACGCTCTCCTGATGGTAAAAGATAACGCCTGTCCATGACCATTGCAGCGATACACTTTGAGACTTTAGATGGTTAGTCTCAACAGCCCAGTAATTTCGCTAGCTGCTGTACCCTTCGAACCGGAACACATTAATGTTTACACACTACTGCTTAGCGGCAGACTAACTGGTACTGCGGTGGTACCTACCTAGACAACCTCCTCCTAACCTAACCTAACGGTGTGTCAGCCTCACTTGAGATCCAGTACCATTCCAGGCTAATTGTGATTACCATACCGTCACTTAAAATTAGGTGAGCTATGGTCAAACATTTCTGTTAGCCATAAAATAAAATGGATAAAAATAAAAAAGCAAAGATGACTTCGCACGGATGGTGGATTTTTTTGCTGAATTGTTTCCTAAACATGGAATTTTTCTAGGTATACGTACATATGTCATGATTTAAAAAAAAAGTTGATTGATTGAATTTTAATTGATTTTGATTAATTTGTTTTGTCTTTATGTTAATCTGTATCTTTTTATATGTGTGTGTTGTCTGTACTTATCTGTTGTCGTGTTTTCTTTATTTCAGTCCGTAATCGGTCACTCCTGAACATATGCCTCATTTCTTGTAAAATTCAAATACAAAAATGTAATTAGGATGGGAACAAATACTTTTTAAAATATATGTAATAATTGTAATTATTTACAGATATTTTTCTACTAGAACTTTTTTTTAAATTAGTTTTTCGAATTTCCATTTTTCTCATCAAATGTTCTCAATGACAAGTTTTAGTGAGTATAAACAAACCCATTAATTGCTCCATGACTAAGAAGCAAACATTTACACTCTCGTGTCAACAGAGCAACACTTCAGCCGTGTTTGGTGAATTATCTCGGCGGCAGTGTTGCACAATTGCCGATCAAATTGAACGGGGGTGCTTGTTACAGAGTGAACACAGACTACACAGAGAAGTTTCACGCAGAACAACAGTGTCACCGTTTGTCTGTACACAGAAACTTTCTAGAACTTTATAGTACGATTTAAAAAAATGGAAAACTGTGACCAACTCTTTTATTTTCAAGTCTATCTGTTTTTCAACTGAATTTATCACTCGATTTTTTTTGGGAATGCTTTAGTTTTAATAAAAATTATTCCCTAGGATTCAAATGCCCATAACGCTTATTATATTAGTGTTACAACATCTCCCGTCTGTTCTTAATCTGTATTTTGGTTGCCTGGAAGAGATCGCTCTTAGCGATAAGGTCCGATTCTTTCGTTTTATGTACTATTTTTTTATATTTTTGGTGTGCACAATAAAGAGTTTCTATCTATCTAAATTCAAAACATATCACTACTAATAAAATAAAATACAAATATTATTTAATAATATAATAATATGTAGGTACTCGTACCTATAATAAAACTGAAAGAGTTTATTTGTTCGAACGCGCTAATCTCTGGAACTACTAATCAGATTTGAATAAAATATTTTAGTATATCATAAGGAAGGTTATAGGCTATTTAAAATCACGATGCAACCCTACAGCAAGTACCTACAGCTAGTAAAAAACAAAAATCGAATATTTATTGTTTTTAAAGGCACAGAAAAAGAATATTCACAGTTGCATTGAATAGCCAAATTGCCTAATCTCTACTTTTATAAAATCTACATTCTGAAGTATTCTTCACAGTACTATAAATCGGGCTTCCTACAATACACAACAATATAAAGTGTACTCTCTTCCATCAAAAATCTCACTTAGCTGTCGTCTGGACAAACTAATTAAGCAGTCGAGCATCGGGAGCCAGAATATAAACAAAATTGTTTACATTGACAGATTGAGACGCTCAGCCGACGCCCCACAAATTGCGTTTTAATTTTTTAAACTGGCAACACTCGCGTCGCTCTGTGATTGGTAGACGGGAGATAGCGCGCGTCATTTATTTTAATTTGTCGGATTTGACGCGTGTCGTATGTTTGACAGGTCGGAGTAACGCTCAATGCTGTGTTGTCCCCTCGCTGTCGTTAATTGAACTAAGAGATTACTGGTTGAGCTTGAATAACAAACAAACGAGTGTGTAGGCGTCTTTAGTCAGTAAGTACTTTGGACGTTGGAAATTTTTATTTGAATTAATGAACCTATAAAAGATTTTTGTACTTATTAAACCTGTAAATAAGGTAATATTATGTGCAAAGGTAAAAGGTAATGTCCAGAAGGTCTGCATACAAATTTTTTGTATGGAAATACGTAAAACGCAAATGATGGAAAAAAATATGTATGAAAGTTGTGCTAAGCATAAATAGTAATTTACTTGATGGTAGTCAGGGGCGTAGCTACCATATCAGCCGTATCAATGATACGGGGCCCCCGGGCTACAGGGGCCCCTAACGTGGGTAAGCAAAAATGTTATTCACAATGTCACTTAATCTCGTGCTTCCCGGGGAAAAAACTGTCATACGATCAATATAATCTATAAATATTTATTTTAATTTAATGCCAGCATTTTTGTTTCTTTATTTCCGCAGCCGCAAGTCTGCAAAACAGTTGTGGGGCGTGGGTTCGGTTCCAGGCTGAGTAGGTTTTTTCCCAAGTTGCGGGCTTTATATTCGACCATATCATCCGCTAACCATTAGGTGATTTGGTAGTCAAACACAAGCTTATACCTACGTGTTAATAAAAAAATCATTGTAGTGTGGTAGCCCAAGCTACTAGGTCAGTAACTACAGTTAACACGATAATAAAGCTATGCACACACTAGACCAGGTGGCACGGCGCCCGACGCAGCGGCCCGTGTGATGCGACCGGCTACCGATATCTGATACTAAACACCGGAGCCGGGTAACCGTTTGCAATTAAATTTAATACAATGCAAGCCAAACAAAATAATTAATAAAGACTTATTAGGTAATCGGATGAATGAATGACATTACAATGTTGTCTAGTGCAAAGTTTGGTTAAAGGCCTTTCAAAATCAGAAAGATGACACTACTAAAAAGATGTTCATTTCATTCATGAAATATTTATTTACTTTGATTTTCATCAAATAAATGTAACTTTACTAACTTAACTAAATGTTCACAGGGTGCTTCCGGTGTACCTACTAAACCGAGAAGGGGTTACTATATTCATCTTTGTGAACCAATTTCTCTGTGATTATATCATGTGAAAAGGTGGAGCTGCTTCTATAGAAAAAGTCGACCTTAGTAGGTGGACCTTTGAAATAAAGTAGCTTTTTTTCTTTCTAAATTGGCTTGCGTTTGACCATCAACTCGGTTACCATTTACCACCGCATCGCTTCGCTTGTTTGCTACTTTTTCAAAGAAATATTTTATTTCAAACTTAGTTTACACAAATACTCATCTGTCTACATATGTCTGTTCTTAACCAAAAATCTGTAAAATGTCTGTAAATAAATTTCCATAAAGTGCAATGATCAACTGGCCAATGCAAGCGAGTGCACGCCAGCTAATCCTATATTCTGCACAAAAAATGTGCAAATCCCGATGGATCGGCTCGGCCGGTATCGCGTTACATGCGGCCTAATGGGCCGAGCGCGATCCCGCTCGTGTGCGCGCAGCTTTACGTGCAATATGCATGAATAATTTCGGAAGGAGTTTATTTTTTGTATTTTGACTACAGAGTAATAATAATAAGAAGACACCCAGATAGTATATCTATCAAATATCAGGTCTATAGTATTTAATATCTATACTGAATATTGTGTAAAAAAAACAAAAGCTCCAAAAGGTTAGCCGTTGATACCCAATTGGTGACACCACGTTGTAATACACAGCTGACAATAAAAGATTTTGAATTTTAAAGAAAATCGCAGTTCCCAGGAAACGGTAGTAAGCCTAGTGAGTTATCGCAGACCGTCGGTGCCTTATAAAAGAAGTTAAAACTTTCGTACGACACCTCATTACTTTTATCTCTGTAATGTAAACAAACAGCCATATCGCAGATCTAGGCGGTGGTGTATCGCGATCGTCGGCGTTCGCGATAATCGCTCCTCGGGCCGCGAGGCGATCTCGTTAACATTGCCGAGTAGCCACTGCTAATTTATCTGTGAGGCTGCGCAGGAGTGGAGTGGGGTTACCATGTGCTGAAATTTTCCCGGGACAATGTGTTAATCTACTGAATTATCAGAGAGTCTGTTAGTTTGTAGCGATGATAGCTGTGGTTAGCGCTGTCAAACTGTATGGCAAAAGGCAAGATTTACCTTAATGATGAGAGAAGTTTTGGCGGGAACGCGGGAAGAGTCGTGTCGCTCCGTTGTATTTTTTTTCCAAAACTAGTGTTTTGTCAAGTGTTTATGCATAAAAATGGTGGTGTTTTATTCATAAAGTGCCGAATTACAAGCGCGAGTGTGGGAAAATGATATAATGTGGTGAAACATGAGTTTTCGTGTTGCTTCCAAAACTCCATCGAAGCTTTATAGTAAAGTTGCCACTACTTTACTAAAGCATGACTGGAATTAACTGACACGAACTGGACTTGACAAAGACGACTTTGACGATAACTATAGCTAAGATACAGCAGAAATAACACTTAAGACAAGGCAGTATGGCTCTATAGCTTTAGCCTGCCCGAAGGGGCAAATTAATAAAAAAAAAAAAAAATTAATGATGAGAAAATGATGGATTTACATTAAGGTGGTTTCATTTCCATACAAAGACATTTTTGCCATTTACGGACATTTATGGACAAATGGAGCATAATTTTACAGTGAATTCACAGCTACTGGCGTTGATTTTGGTGCTTATTTGCGGTAAATCACAATTGCTTGAATATCAAATTTATGATTTTTTAATAAAACAGTAAATTATGCTAATAATATACAGTTTTATTCAAGCAATTGTAATTTACCGCAAATAAAGACCAAAATAAATGCCAGTAGCTGTGATTTCACTGTAAAATTATGCTCCATTTGTTCATAAATGGCAAACATTTATTTGTATGGAAATCGAACCACCTTAACTTTAAGTTGTTGATAGCATCAGCATGTCTCCTAACTATCGACTTGTTGGAGTCTCTACAGAGCACAATTACCGCGGCTTGCGCCTGCGCCGTTACGTGGCGAAAAAACGCCGACGATTACACCACGTTTGTCTCCGTGATAAGTGTGGCATTCTGCTGCTGACGACGGGTACCTTCACGACTGAATTACGCACTACAAGATTCTCGGGGTACATTCAGGGGATAAAAATAATCCCCTACTTTGTAGGAGAAAAAACTGATGTTTGTACAAAAATATAGATTTTTAAGCGTGTTTAAGTCCCGGTTAGACCTTTATTTCACCTATTCGTAAGCGATATGTGGTCGAAGATGAAGTACGAACATGATATCATATACCATAGTCATTATCACCTTGAAAAGTCCTTTCTACGGCTGTACTGAAATATTTAAAAATTTTAAGAAAACGATTTTTTTTTAAAATTTCAATATCAACAATTTGGAATTCAATATGTTCTAGTGGAAATTTCCCATTTTTCAATCAAATATTTTGTTTCAAGTTTTACTGGGTTTCTCTTTTTTTCTTCTTCTATCTTCGAATATCTAGTAAAATAAATCTAAGTCACACAATGTAAGTCAAGGTCAAGGTCACGTCTAGTCGTGTCCTATTAAACTAGTCGCGGCTATACTATAAGGTTTAAGGGAGTTTTGAAAGAAACACAGAAAGTCATGGTTCACGACATTATATCAGTTTCCTACACTTACACTTATAATTTGGCACTTTATGCATAAAATACCACTATTTTTGGACATAAGCACTCGAAAAACACATCCACACCACACGACTATTCCGCGTGCCCACGATAAAAACTACATTTTTTTAATTAGATCAAAACGTGTAGCTACAATATTAAAAAAAAACTTCAATGAAAATCTACGTTTCTATGAAAATTATTAACCAGTACCATACGGAAATCAAAGAGAAAGAGGATTCAAAAGAGTATTTTATACGAATAGTGTGCATTAAAAAAATTACAAATATAAAAAAAAATCTAACATGCAATAGGCATGTTAAAATCTCTATCCAACCGACGACTCTAGGTACTGCAATTTGATATTTTTGCGCATTACCACAAAAGACTTGAAACCCGCAACTTCCACCCAGCTGTATATAACCGATACCTTGGTTTCTGATAAACATTTAAACCTCAATAATAGTGCAAATTTAGACAACATAATCGATATATTCATTACGGTAATCGATACCAAATTTTTACGGTACGAACCCACATAATGAAGTTAAGGTAACACGGGAATTAGTGAGGCGACCGAGACACTGGTTCTCGCAAAAACGACAAGAATCGGTTAATGAGACGTAAAATTAGGGTCGAAAAGTACCTCTAGCGTAGCGAGAAGCTAGTATCGCATTACGGTGGTACAAGTTAAAAGCTTATGCTTATTGTTGTCACAGTATGAAACTAGTACTGTTGTAATTATTGCTAAACAACGTGAGAATGGTAGTCTATGACCCGCTATCCGAAATATATTATATCCTCATCTGTTATTAAATAAATAATATACATTATGACATTGACACATCGTAAATAAGTTGCCTAGCTAAATTGCGGGCTGATAAAAATAATAATTTTTTTAATTAAATTTATTTATTCTACTTCTCCGATTGGTTATTTATAAAAACCATGCACTTGTTGAGAAAATATACCAATAAATATGAAACTGAATTGAAAAAGTAAAGATCTTATTAGAATTTATACCGAACGATATATAAAACTTATACCGGATCTCGCGCTGTGGGGTCAGTCAACATTTTGTGAACTATTTTGCAATGTTACACGAGTTTCCGTTCACCGGGAGGTTTTATAAAAATGTATTTATAAATTGTTAAAATTTATTGTTTTTTTTAAGAAATAATGAAACAACCATTACTTTGTGTAATGAAAAAAAGCTCATTATAGTTATAAATTGTTAATATGTATACATATTTTATACATAAATATGTATAATTTATTTACGTTGTTTTTTATTACCTTGCAATGGCAAATGATTTCAAAAATTAAAATTTCTAATTCGCTCTTCGTTATTATTTCATAGTTAGTAACACCTTTTAGGTTTTACTTTGTCACATTCCCTAGTTACTAACACGTTTAAACGCCTACAACGCTTTCGCTACTTCCAAAATATTTAGTAATCTGCCTTACTGTGATCACACTGCATTTGAACTGTGAAATATCTTCATGATTACATCGCTTACAGTTTATATTTATACAGTTCCACGCTTGCATCTCTTGCCTTGTCCCACACCCACGATATTAACACGTTTTACCGCGAATCGCGGGCTCTCGCGCCAGCCCCCACAGATTTCAGTAACAAGACACCACATTGTCGCCGCGCCGCATTTTGCAGTTTCGTTAATCCGGAATATAGCTCCCTGCATTATGAATTCATAATAGGTAACTTAATAACTTTTAATAAATCACTTTAAGGGTATTGTGCGGACGTCGTGATGAAGGCGATTTGTTGATGTTCACTGCATTTTGTGTCTTGGGATGTTCTTTTTTTTTGTGATTAATGTTTTTATTCGATTTCTATAGTAATCATGGTCCGGGTATGAAGTGATGCCGAGGAGATGGTGTTCGGGGAGACCCGTATGCAGTGGCGAAGCTGGGTATCCAAAGAGCAAAAAAATCAAGGCTGCTTTTTTTTTTTTTTATAACATATAGGCTACTCAATATACGCGTTTGGTCAAACGCGAGCCAACTAATCTGATGTTAAGCGAATATTGTGGATCACACCGCCTAAAAGAAACCGATTCACTAGCGACTTGAAGGCACCTAGATTGTATCTATCAGGGAACACCCACTCGGGCAGCAAATTCCATTGTTTAGCGTTTCGTACAATGAAAATACATTCGAAATGTAAATTTTCATGCAAACTCCCTTTCGATCTTCTAAGTATAATGAGGGGTTTTGGCGGGAACGCGGGAAGAGTCGTGTCGCTCCGTTGTATTTTTTTCCAAAACTAGTGTTTTGTCGAGTGTTTATGCATAAAAATGGTGGTGTTTTATTCATAAAGTGCCGAATTACAAGCGCGAGTGTGGGAAAATGATATAATGTGGTGAAACATGAGTTTTCGTGTTGCTTCCAAAACTCCATCGAAGCTTTGTAGTAAAGTTGCCACTACTTTACTAAAGCATGACTGGAATTAACTGACACGAACTGGACTTGACAAAGACGACTTTGACTAAAACTAGCTACGATGGCACTTATTTAACTTTTGAAACTTGAAAATATATAATTACTTGACACTGGCAAATGCTAAAACGCGACGCCAAAACCAAAGAAAGAAGAAGAAGTATAATGACATGGGCACAGAATAAACAATAGTTATACATGTAATCAAACCAGGTCACAGATTAATAATAGTAACCACCTCGAGTCGGTTTACTCGCAACAACTTTTTCCCAAAAAAATCGCAAATACACCGTACTGGGTCAAGTTTCGCTACCCAGAGCCGGTTCAGTGATTTCCTTGAGCCAGCGGTGCAGCAGCCAGGTGGTCGAGCGCATGAGATATCATGCATGCATGCATGCGTGCTGGTCGGTATTGATTTCCCGTCTACCTGTTCGCCTTTACTCGTACTGCCCTCTGACATACATTACAGACCTACATTGAATACAATCAACAATAGATCTTGATCTCTTAGAGAATTCCGTTGCCTATATACTCAATCGCCATTACTTTACATGCTTTTTAGGGTTCCGTACCCAAAGGGTAAAACGGGACCCTATTACTAAGACTCCGTTGTCCGTCCGTCTGTCTGTCTGTCCGTCTGTCTGTCCGTCCGTCTGTAAGGCTGTCTGTATCTCATGAACAGTGATAGTTAGACAGTTGAAATTTTCACAGGTGATGTATTTCTGTTGCTGCTATTACAACAAATATACTATAAAACAGAATAAAATAAATATTTACAACAACAACAAACGTGTTTTTTTGCCTTTTTTGTAGATAATGGTACGGAATCCTTCGTGTGCGAGTCCGACTCGTACTTGGCGGGTTTTTATGTATCCTTTAGCACAAAATATTAATTTCAAAACTTTTAAAGTCCGTACCAGAAAATGTCGAAATTAAAAGGAATACTTAACTGCGTTTCAAATTACGTTATTTTTAATCTTTTTGGACGTTCTTTAGTCTGTGTTAATTTTCAACACTTTTCATTCTTGCTTTTTTTCCTGAAAACACTAAATATTTTAAAGCATTTTAAAACTTTTCAAGTCTTTCCCAGAAAATGTTGTTATTCGGGGAAGTTTTCAGGGCTTTTTTAAAGGAGTTCGTGAACAAAATCCCTCTCTTTTTTTCTTTTTTTTATTAAATAGGTTCGCGTTTGGTCACATCCTGCCTGATGTGAAGCAACGTTGCGGTCTAGGATGGAACACGCTTACCTAGAAGGAACCTGTTTACTCTTGATTTGAAGACACATCATATTGTACTTTTCGGGAAACACAGACTCCGTCAAAGATAAAGATGTTTAAGGTAAGGTAAGGCACAAGTCTCAGATCAGAACAGTCTGATCCAGTTACAAACGCTTTGTCTTCCAATATAGCTTGGCTCCGCCCGGGCAAGTTACCTAACACAAGTTGCAACATTCCCGGCGAGGTTTACTTGATAAAACTACATAACGTTTGCTTAATTTATGAAATGTCACCTTGTTATTTATTAGACCACACGGCTAGGCTTGCGTTTGTATTAGCATTTTAATCTGAATACTGGCTTACTAATCTAATAGCACCAGGTGTGATGCATACGCTATACCTGTACTTGAGTTACAGGGTTAGATAGAAAGGGGAACTAAAGGAGCAATGTACTCATTAATACAAACAAGTTTTCTTATATACTCAACTCTGTAATCACAAAATAATACTTCGGATTAGCCATGCTTTTATAAACTGTGTTCCCACCTCTTTACCGGACCTCTTTACAAAATTCCATTTTTTTAACACCATCTGACTCCAAACTAAGCAAAGCTTGTTTTTTTGGAAATACATACTTATAATACATACTCATTTTCATTGTTTTGACATATGTAATGATTTTGATAATAATTTTTAAATATGAATGGAAAAATGACCTGTAACTTTGGTGTTATTAATAAATGATTTGTATTTGTATTTGTATTTGTATTTGTACACACAGTACACCCAGACACAGAACAAACATTTGTTTATAGCACACAATGTTTGTTCTGAGCGGGAATCGAACCCACGTCCTACAGCTCTTGAAGTGGATATTCTACTAATGAACCAACAAGGGCTGTCAAATATCTATCTTCATTTATCTTCTGTCAGATATTTAAGGTCACTGAATATGTGACGAGCTAAGAAATTCATCAGCTACGACTCGCTTGTTCGTAAAATGCGCCAAAGCCTTGGTTAACGTCGCAGTCTGTTGGTTTTCTGTCGGGCACTCGTTGGGGTTGCGCTTCAGATCTGCTTCATGGCTGATATTCCAAAAACGCGAACTAAATAGGTTAGGCAAATTCTATTCTTTATTGTACAAACTACTAAAGAATAGAATTTGCTGCTCGAGTGTTTCTGTTACAACAATTTCAATTTTCATTCAACCGTTTTGTCGTCAAAAGGTAACAATAGTCGAGTCATTTTCAACGCAGCGAAGACGCTATTGTTGGCCATGATTGCTAGTAAATAGGTAGGTAGGTAGTAGATAAATAGGCCCGGAAGCCGCACAATGCCCAAAAGCCGAAGCACAGCAAGCGATCTATTAATTAAGGCTTAAATTTCGAAATAATAACAGTATCTCTATTCCTGAGCTCTATTCGAACAATTCCGTTCGTATAGATTACAGACTAAACATACATATATGGTCCTTGATAATTTCTTTATGGGTAAACCAAATAAAGCAGTGTTGGAGAAAAACGAAATGGGTTAGTTCAACATCTTGAATTTTACAAGAAGCAAAAGTTACGACGCGCTACTTACTATCGACAATAGAACCATCAGTAAAAAAAAGTTAAAGAGGGAAGTGCTATCAGGAAATTGCCAGTATCTACACAGACTATATTGCCACCTAGATAATAATCTAATTAGGTAATCTAGCAACTTTTTTGGCGGGAACGCGGAAAGAGTCGTGTCGCCCCATTATATTTTTTTCTAAAACTAGTGTTTTTCGAATGTTTATGCATAAAAATGTTGGTGTTTTATTCGCAAAATTAGAAGCGCAAGTGTAGAAAAATGATATAATGTGGTAAAACATGATTTTTTCGTGTTGCTTCTAAAACTCCAACGAAGCTTATAGGTAGTAAAGCCACTACTTTACTAAAGCATGACTGGACTTGACTGACACGGACTATACTTGACCAAGACTGGACTTTGATTATAACTATAGCTTCGAGGACACTTATTTAACTTTTGAAACTTGAAAATATAAAATACTTGACACTGGCAAATGCTCAAAAAGCGACGCCAAAACCAAAGAAAAAAAAGGAATCTTTTCTGTAGTTTGTATGTTATCTATAGTTTGTAAATAGTTTTGTTTTTAGTCTTAATTTATATTTATAACCTTAACTAATCCTTTCGCAGAGCGATTTTAAAAATTTTCCGTAGTCGCTTTACTGTTTCGATTGAACAATCTTTAAATGAAGTCTGCGCCGTCGCGGCCACAGACTTATTAACGGGGATCCGATTACCTACTTTATTCCAGCAAGCAGCACTGGAGGACACAGGCTGGATCTCGTTGCTCTTATTACGAAAGAGGTTACACTGTGAAATTAGCTTTAGATCTATATTTTAATGAAAAAGTAATCAGACGAACGAGATGCTCGCCTGATGGTAAGGTATAATGTTTGTGCATGGAAACCAGATTACAAATAGATTTAAAAAAAAAGAAACAAAACGAATTGGACTATCTCCTAATGGTAAGAGATAACGCATGCCCATGACTATTCTCGCTGCATTGGTCATGAACGTTTGTTCTGCGTCAGGGTGCTCTAAATCAGGTAGATGAGGTATGTTGTATTATAAGTTGGCAAACGTAGCGTACTGCGTAACTGGGACTCCATGGAGTGACAATATACGTAGGACAGCTTGCGGTGGTTGGAAGAGCCGAAGATCGGGCTGAGTGGCGTGTCTTGGGTGGGGCCTATATCCAGCAGTGGACTACAAAAGGCTGATGATGATGATTACAAGTTTTTTTTTACTAAAAAAAGTACGTAATGAAATATTAAGTAATTTTACTTGGTGGTAACACCTCCTTAGTTACTTTAAAAAAACAGATTTCTTGCTTTTAGAAGTAGATTAAAGAGTTTTGGCGGGAACGCGGGAAGAGTCGTGTCGCTCCGTTGTGTTTTTTTTTCCAAAACTAGTGTTTTGTCGAGTGTTTATGTATAAAAATGGTGGTGTTTTATTCATAAAGTGCTGAATTACAAGCGCGAGTGTGGGAAAATGATATAATGTGGTGAAACATGAGTTTTCGTGTTGCTTCCAAAACTCCATCGAAGCTTTGTAGTAAAGTTGCCACTACTTTACTAAAGCATGACTGGAATTAACTGACACGAACTGGACTTGACAAAGACGACTTTGACGATAACTATAGCTAAGATACAGCAGAAATAACACTTAAGGAGTTTTGGCGGGAACGCGGGAAGAGTCGTGTCGCTCCGTTGTATTTTTTTCCAAAACTTGTGTTTTGTCGAGTGTTTATGCATAAAAATGGTGGTGTTTTATTCATAAAGTGCCGAATTACAAGCGCGAATGTGGGCAAATGATATAATGGGGTGAAACATGACTTTTTGTGTTGCTTCCAAAACTCCATCGAAGCTTTATAATAAAGTCGCCACTACTTTACTAAAGCATGACTGGACTTGACTGACACAGACTGGACTTGACTAAGACTGGACTTTGACTATAACTAGCTACGAGGACGCTTGTTTCATTTTTGAAACTTGAAAATATATAAATACTTGACACTGGCAAATGCTAAAACGCGACGCCAAAACTAAAGAAAAAAAAAAAGAAAAGTAGATTAAATGAACATGCAACACTGGAATAGAGTTTTGGCGGGAACACGGAAAGAGTCGTGTCAAACCGTTGAATTTTTTTTTTCAAAACCATTGTTTCGTCGTGTGTTTATGCATAAAAATGGCAGTGTTTTATTCATAAAGTACCGGATCACAAGCGCAAGTGTGGAAAAATGATATAATGTCGTGAAACATGATTTTTCATGTCGTGTTCCAAAACTCCATCGAACCTTTATAGTAAAGTCGCCACTACTTAACTAAAGCATGACTGGACTTGACTGACACGGACTGAACTTTGACTATAACTATAGCTACGAGGCAACTTATTTAACTCATGAAACTTGAAAATATAAAACACTTGACACTGGCAAATGCTCAAAATGCGACGCCAAAACCAAAGAAAAAAATAACCACTGGAATCTTTTCTTTTCTCTATCCCTGTAAGTTTTTTTTGGCGGGAACGCGGGAAGAGTCGTGTCGCTCCGTTGTATTTTTTTCAAAACTAGTGTTTTGTCGAGTGTTTATGCATAAAAATGGTGGTGTTTTATTCATAAAGTGCCGAATTACAAGCGCGAGTGTGGGAAAATGATATGATGTGGTGAAACATGAGTTTTCGTGTTGCTTCCAATACTCCATCGAAGCTTTATAGTAAAGTTGCCACTACTTTACTAAAGCATGACTGGAATTAACTGACACGAACTGGACTTGAAAAAGACGACTTTGACGATAACTATAGCTAAGATACAGCAGAAATAACACTTAAGACAAGGCAGTATGGCTCTATAGCTTTAGCCTGCCCGAAGGGGCAAATTAATAAAAAAAAATAAAAAAAATCTATCCCTGTAACTTAGCTAAGCTTTTCCTTCGACATGGTAATTGGATAGCGTGACAATGTTCACATCCTTTAGCAGTACAGCTTTTTAATTTATTTATTTTTAGTAGCACGATAATTATTATCAAACGCTCTGTAAAACCGACATCGAAACTAAATACGAGTAATTTAATTAAATGTTTACTATTCTCTATCTATTCATTTCACGCTGTCTAGTAAATTGCCAATCAACTGTCTTACTGGAAAATAATCCTACCGATATTATAAAGTTTGTAAGTTTGGATGTCTGTTATTTTTTTTTTTAAGTAATTGTAATGAACCGTAAGAGACGCTCTCCTGATGGTAAGAGATAACGCCTGTCCATGACCACTGCAGCAGTACACAGAACTTTGAGTAGCAAAACTATAGCGATACACAGAATTTTGTATAGTAAAACAAAGTTCAAGGCATCGATGATTAGTTTCAACAGCCCAGTAATTTCGCTAGCTGCAGTACCCTACAAACCGGAACACAGTAATGTTTACACACTACTGCTTGGCGGCAGAATATATGGTACTGCGGTGATACCTACCTAGATGACTTCCTGCTAAAGAGATCTACCACCAAGAAAAAAAAATGTTTGTTGTTTGTTAACTTGTAACTCAATCACGCAAAAACGGCAGAACGGATTTGGATACAATTTGGCACGCATATAGTTTATTACATGGATTAATATATAAGATATTTTGTATGTCAGAAAAATGTTAGGTTCCTGTGGGATTACCAAAAATGTTCAAGGAAATTACCACTACCCATCACCTGATGTCTGGTGTTGGTCGTGGCGTTTTTGCTAAATTCCACGCGGACGAAGTCGCGGGTACCCGCTAGTGCTAGATAATGCGTTTAAACTATTCCACCTTATTTAAATTAACTTCTTTAATAAGACAAGGAGACGTTTTCACCTGGCTGATTAAAGTTATTTAAAGATGGTCGCTATATTTTGATATTAACTGTTATATCAATTTGTTATTAAAAGTTGATAATAGACCATGCGATGTTTACATCGCTCGATTAACTGGATCCTAGATGAATCGTCGCTGCTTGACAATTCTGTGAATAAACTCGCTAGAAAGTTAAATGTAATTCTTTCCAGAAATAACGTACTTTTTGAGACGATCATAACTCTTAGGCTAGGCGTTTGACGACGACTCATCTGATGTTAGGTGATGATGGGGTTGAAGGTCGTAAGCACACTAAACCTGGAATAGTACTGGCTCTCAAGTGAGGCTGCCGGAACACACCGTTAGATGCTTGGCGGCAGATTTTCAACTTGAAGGTGGTAGCTAGCCAGCCAAGTATTACAAAATACCCGACCACTATACTATGGTTTCCTTTACCGGTAGCTCAAGCTCATTGGGGTTAGAACCCACGCTCTTCGGCGGCGACCGGCGACCGCGCTGATCACTGAGCTATTATCGCTACAGAAATATAATCTGTATGTTACTACTTAAATTAATAAATATTAAACATAAAATGGTATAAAATAAGTACGTTGAAGATAAAAGACTTTTAACGACTTTAAGCGGATTTGAAATGCTTTAAGCATTTGAAATTCGTTCGATTTATTCATCCAAGAGTATATTGAAAAACTCAACAAGCAACATTGTAACAAAACGCGATTACAATATACGTATAAATTAAGTTATACAAACCGCTCTATCATGAAGCTACAGTGGCACGCGATAAACTTAATGAACATGTATTAGAACGTTCATAATAAGAAATTAATAACTAAGATAGTTTATTAGGCGATGATAGCTCAGCGGTTAGTGTGGCCGGTTTGCATGCCGAAGAGCGTCGGTTCTTACCCCAACGAAGAGCTTAAGCTGCCGGTGAAGGAAACGTCGTGAGGAAACCATAGCATGGTGGTAAAGTACTTTATAGTAAAACCACTATTGAAAATCTGTCGCCAAGCGCCTAACGTTGTGTTCCGGCAGCCTCACTTGGCAGGCAGTTCCGTCCCAGGCAATGTGTGTTTACCATCTTCGATTACACTGATACATCAGATGAGCTATGGACAAACAGTTTTGGCTTTGTGCTACAGATGCATTTGCCAACCCACACCCTTCGGCGTGTGAACCGACCGCACTAACCACTGAGGTATCATCGCTACAAATGTCATGCGATGAATCAGGGATTCGTGTCATTGTGTGCTGTATATTGACGCGTCTGCATTAGCGTCAGTGCGAATGGCAATGGAAAAGGTATCCATTCAGCGCTGACCGCTAATCGCTCGGGAATACCGTGGGATCACCGCCCGAGCTCACATTCAGAACTCATTAACGTATGCGTCACATCACTTACAGAGCTATTACAGAACTAAGTTCAAAGTTCCATTTCACACAACCTCAAAAAGTTCCATCAATCATAACTTGAAAATATCGTAGGTAGATACACAATGTGACTCCGAATTTTTCATAAATACTTCTTACTTACTGCACAAGATTGGAACACATTTTTTACGTAAAATAAATAATGCGATACTCTCTCCTGATGAAAAGCAACGCATGCAATCATTGCAACGATACACAGAACTTTGAGTAACAAAGCAAAGTCCAAGGCAACCGCCGTTTTTGCGCTCACCACTTTGAGACTCTCGATGGTTAATTTCAAATCTCAACAACCCAGTAATTTCGCTAACTGCAGTACCCTTACAGTAATGTTTATATGCTACTGTTTGGCGGCAGAATATCTGGTACTGTGATGGTACCTACCTAGACGACCTCCTGCTAAGGAGATCTACCACCAAGTATATCACAAAGTAAATTCAGTGACGTCGCAGATTCCAGTTAAAAACACCGTCAGAAATCGCGAATATTTCACTTTTTTAAACAATGTAAACGAAGTAGGTACTATTAGATCACACTTGCACTACCTTACACACTTTTAACAAAACTCCATGTCAGATATCATTAACAATTTTAGGCCGCGAGCGTGTTGTACTCGGCTTTGTCTCTATGATGAAGGCTACCGGGTGTCACCAAAACTTTAGTTAGAGTTTCCAGTATAATATAACATACAATATAGTGAGTAATCCCGCATAAGTGGGTGTTCCCTGATGAGTATAGTCTGGGTACCTTCAAGTCGCGAGTGAATCGGTTTCTTCTAGGCAAGCGTACTCCACCGTAGACCGCATTTTTGCCTAACATCAGACGGGATGGCGGTCAAACACAAGCCTATCTATTATTAAAAAAAAATGTGTCAAAACTACGTCAGTTTCCATCTCAGATGTTTCCATAGTAAATCAATTTTATTATTACCTTTCAGTCGATTTGTACCCGCGAGAGAATGCGGAGAATGCCGCGGTGGATGTGATGTGATGTATCAAATTTGATACACCTTCTCGTTATATGCTAGGAAAAAATCTGGGACTTGACGGATTTGGGTGTTTGGTACAGAGAATAAGCGATAAAGTCGCGATAAATTCAACGACATGGAGAACAAAATTATTTTGTTAGATGGAAAATAATTGTCATAAAAATGTGTCACAAATACAATTTAGGGGCCCTTCTCTATTATTAAATAAATTAATTTATTGTTTCTGTACATTAATGGCAATTAGTTTCAAAGCAATTTATTGAAAAATCCCTTGGCGGCACTCCAAGTGGACGCTTTACGATCAAAAATATCCAAAAATTCCCTACGCATAGGATGTTTAAGGGGATTCATGGAGTAATTCGAGGCAAAAGACACCTAATTCTGAATGGAACTGGCTCTTAAATGAGTTTTCTAGAATACACCGGTATATATAGCAGATTTTCAATTTCGAGGTGGTATCTAGCCAGCCGAGTAAGTAGAAATGACCCTACCACCATGCTATGGTTTCTTTATAGTATATTCCTTCACCGGCAGTTCAAGCTTATTGCTAGGACTTGAACCTAATACGCCATGCGACGACGTGTAGTTAGTCTGAACACGCTACTGTTCTATCACCACTACAAAATGTATTCTGATAAAAGTATCCGCATACTATACGTACCTATTTCTGATAATCACATGTCAAAATGAACTTCCGCAAAGTAACGGCTGAATCAATCAATTACCTGAAAATATCTGATATTATAACCCATATAGAAATTGTATGTTTTGTGAATTGTTTTAGTTTAAATCTATTGTCATTATGTATGTAAAATGTATCAGAAAATAGTGTATTTGATGGAGCGGTCTCTCCTAATACAGGTTTATGTAAACTTAAAAGGAGAGGCCAAACCCATGTTTTCAAAATATGCATCAATAAAGATTATTTGTATTTGTATTTATAACAACTACTATACCTACATGACTAATTGACTATACCCTCTTTTGACTTGCACCAATTTACCCTAATGAGTTGTTTGGGAAAAACGTTTAGTTCGGAGGTTACCGCTGCCATTAGTCGCAAGCGAGTCGGAGTCATCAAGTGCTCAGCTGTTATGAGGCTTGATGATCCTGAGAGGTATCAAGCTGAAACCATTATTAAGCTTCAAGACTGATTGATACGTTTTGACTGATACTATTTTTAATGAGCATACCCACCCCAACGCCACCACATTCTTGGTGGTACATCTCCTTACCTAATACTAGATATTCGACCGCCAAGCTGTACCTACTGTGTACACATATAATATGTTCCGGTTTGAAGGGTTATGCAGCTAGTGTAATTACGGAGCTGTTGAGACTAACCATCAAAAGTCTCAAAGTAACGAGCGCCAAAGCAGCGATGCCCTGGACTTTGTTTTGTACTCATACTCATACTCATACTCATTTATTAATAACGAAAAGTTACAAGTCACAACCAATAAATAAGACAATTAAGTTAATCAAAATAAATTAAATCAAATTCGCAACTAAATTAATTATTTGCTACTCAAAGTTCTGTGTACCGCTGCAATGGTCATGGATAGATTATATCTCTTACCAATAGGTAAGCGGCTCGTTTGTCTCATTTATTTTACACTAAAAAAACTCTGCCCATTCTACTAGGTGCTCTAAGAGTTGCCGTTTCAATGTCAATGTCTCAAAAACTCTAACAAAGCGGTTTGATTTCACTTTCATCATACGAACCGCTACGTAGTAGAGTAGAATTTGCAGCCTAATAGGTGTTCCCCGATAGTTACAATAGACAAGTAAGCTTGTGCTGCATCTTAGACCGCATCTTCAATTAACATCAGGTGAGATGCAGTGAAACGCAAGCTGCGCAACGCAATAATCCCACTATCCCACTAATATTATAAAAGTGTAAGTTTGGATAGATGGATGGATGTTTGTTACTTTTTCACGCAAAACCTATTAACGGATTTGGATGAAATTTGGTGTGAAGGTAGCCGAGACCCTGGATTAATACATATGCTACTTTTTATCCCGAAAACATGTAGCAGGTACCTAACACCGCGGAGAGCGCAGCTAGTTTAAAATAAAATCAATGAATCAAGCTATCGTACCTAAAAAACATTGGTAAAGTTTACCTAGCAGGGTACTAACATAAGTATAAGGTACATGCTTGAGGATAGTAATTTATTTGTATTTATTGTCGTTATCTGGTTCTCATAGTAAATAATAAATATCGTAGGACATTACGCACAGCGCCATCTGACCCCAAACTAAGCAGAGCTTGTGCTATGGAAGACAGATAACTGATAGAATACTAATTGATTGATTCAGGCGTTACTTTGCGGAAGTTCATTTTGAATGTTCAATGTTTATATTTAGTTTATTTCCGCTTAACAGTCGTTCCAGTTCCAACAGTGACGAGGAGACTTAAATTAAACTAATTTTACACTGCTTATTAATTAAAAACCCTAATCTTACTTAAAATCTAGAACTCATAAACTTAGAAATATTCTTAATTTGACAAAAATTAAATTAAAACTACAATAAATCTAATTAAAATAATCAAGAATCCTTCTCTCTGCAGTAACCTCTCTAGTAAGTTGATAGAATACTTACATACTTTTTTTTTGTAAATACATTTTTATAATACATATCTACAGTACACCCAGACACAGAACAAACATCGATGTTAGTCACATAAATGTTAGTACTGAATGAAAATAGAACCCACGCCCTTCAGCTCTCGAAGTAGACATACTACCAATGAACCAACAGGGCTGTCAAGCTGTAGGTACAGCTTTGCTTAGTTTGTGACTAGATGGCGCTGTGTGAAATGTCCTAAGATATTTTTTTTAATTTATTTATAATATATTTACTAATTTTGACATAAGCTTGATGACAATCTTGAAAAAAAAAGTATCAAGAATATGATCTCGCATTTACTTTAGAATTTGTTTCACTTTATTCATTGAGAGAAAAAAAATAGTCAAGAAAATTTTAAAAATCCAATAACACCAATTCTAGACTTGATTATATTAAAAAAAAAAAAATCAAAACTGACATAATAAATGCTATCTATTAATGAAACATGTTACTAAAACGATAATTATAACGTATCAAAAATCCAAAGAGAAATAAAAAAAATCCATTACGTCAAGTTGTCGAAATAAAAACTTTCACCTTTGCACATGATGAATCCCTTAACGTATCAATTTTAACCCGTAATTACCCGCCGGGGCAGAGAGACCGCCGCGACGAAGTGAGCCTGGTCGTAGTCGGGGAGATACTGGTCGATATTACATTCCTCACCGGGAAAATACCATGGCATAACATACCTACCATATATCTTTTTAGGCTTTTGTATGATCACTTATCTCCTATTAATTTTCTAAATTAGCAGCTGTTTGTTTTCCATGTAAAACCAAAATAAAATAAAATAAAATATGTCAAAATTGCAGAAGTTTAAAAATTACATACTTACTCAATTACATTATTTTATCATACACAAACTAAACTTTACAATCGCCGATGTTTGCGACTTGTGTAAGGTTAAAATAGATACCTACTTCAAAACATAAATTACAAAACAACTTAGGCGAGCTAGCCTTTTTCTAGAACCCGCACAATAAAATAAGTACGAACGCCGCGCTATTGATAACTTATAGGCGTTGATAAAAGGCGATATCGTTTTATCACTGAATTAGCGACATGTAGTTTTTCCCGTTTTTACTAACTTGCAAAACACAAATAAAAACACATGACTGTTTCTGTTTGATTTATGCGGGATTACTTACGTTTAAATATTTCGAATACTCTGACCATAGTTTAGTCGAATTTGCGCGCGCTTTGTACTCTGCTTTGACAGGAGACAAGGATGAAGATGGCCACCGGTTGTGGCCGAAACTAAAGTCAGAGTATCCGTCATGGTCAAACAAAAATAAATCTCGCAAAAGAAAAACAGAAACGTGTAAAAACCACGTCAGTTCACATAGTAAAACACAATTACGTTTATCACTGGGACTTATCGCTAACAAAGACACAGCTACTGTAACATTGCAGAAACGTCGATAAATAAAACTAATTCATAAAAATTTTATGCGCGATAAAACCCCGGTGATAAACATAATTTTGCTAACACAAACAAGTACTTATTACAAAAACATTCCTAGTGCCAATATACCGATACGTATTAAAAAGTGTATCAAGTAAGTATTAGACTTGAGTATTATTACATATTTTCTTTTTTAACATAGATCGACTCATAATTGCCACATTAACATTTTTACTCTTGACTTTATTAAAATCACTCGATCTGTAATACATCCTTAGGTAATTAAACCTCGCAGCAGCTCTCAACTTAGAGTTATTGATGTTTCAACCGCATTAACCACCGTCGGCAAATTGAAGTGGCTATCACGCAGGTGTCAAAAGCTTGCCGTAGTGGGACAAAAAAGATCATCAGCAATAACACGTGGAAATTGCTGCCATAGCCCAAGGACGGCAATACGGGCAAAGCAATCCCACATGAAGGAACCAGATAAAAAAAACGTTCATTAATAAGTGAATTTCTGTGGCTTCCGGAAATATTTCGAAATTAATTGGCTTTTGATATTGAAGTATGTCAGTTTTTAGTTATCTATAATTGTTTAAAAACGACAGTCTGTCGGTTTACTCTATGGAAAGTGCGCTTCAGATCTGTATGACTTTATTCCTGTACCTGCCCATTCTACTATCAGACAGTCAGGAGCTCTAAAAAGCAACACCGCTTTACGGTAGATATTCTTAAAACTCGGGACTAAATGGTTCAGGAAAACCGCATAATAATGGAATTTTGTGCCTGAGCCTCGCACAGTTCCATGATGGATCTAGTCGCGAGTAAATCTATTTCTTCAAGGCAAGCGTGCTCCTTCGTAGACCGCGTCTTCGCTTTTCATCAGGCGAGATGGCGGCCAAATCTAAGCGATGATAGCTCAGTGGTTAGCGTGGTAGGTTCGCATGCCGAAGGGCGTGGGTTCAAACCCCAACAATGAGCTTGAGCTGTCGGTGAAAGAACAAACAAGAAAAGACATAGCAAGGTAAAGTGCGAATTATTACAGAGTTAAAACGAATTGTTTACATTTCGGGTACTGGACACTTTTGCAATGGTCGTGGAAGGTATTATTATCTCTTAGCATCAGGAGAGCGTTTTCTTCATCTCATTACGTGTACATTAGATTAGTGTACAAATCTTCTCATCTTGATAGTCATTACTCACGAACCCACGCTCTACGGCGTATGAACCGACCACGCTAACCACTGAGCCATCATTGCTAATAATAACAAAGCTATAGCATAATAACAAATAGGCTTGCGTCTACAATTCCTTTGCTATTATTTCAAGACGTCACTGTACAAAAAGGTATTGTCTCTAGCACAGAGCCTAGTATACTAGCCTAGAATACTAGGCTCTGTGGTCACTAGGATTAACCACTCATTATCTTGTCTAGGCGGTGTCTTTGATGTAACATCACACATTGAATTAGGCTTTAGTTATACCTCTGAGCTTTGTTATGCCTCTTGTAGGTGGTCGTTAACGACAAGAAAATGCAGATTGTTGTAAGTGCCATTCTAGTGACGAATCATAGTATTGAGTCAAGTGTTTGAATCATTAGTTAGTTCATCATCAATATGCTTAATTGTGAATTCGCGTGACCAAAATTCGCGCGAACTAGCGCCGATCGCATAATCAATAGTATGATACTCTTAGATCGAATATATTTATAATGCTGTAACAAAAATATTTATTAATTAACTAGCTGTTACAATTTGGCGTTTCAAATGTTTCTTTGCGGACATCTGGACAGTGCAGTGCAGTGCAGACAGTGCTTATATTTATTTACTCTTCTTTCCATCCAAAGGTTGTCTGGAAGAAATCGCTCTAGGTGATAAGACCGCCCTTATACATCATGTATTTATTCTATTGTTTTGTTATACATCTTCTTTTTTTTTTAAAGGGACGGTCCCGTTCAGAACTGGGCGTGTGGTCATTCCACGTTATGCATACGGAACGTGGTTTAAACCGGACGGAACGGGACGCCAATTTTCGGAAACATCGTTCAAAAGAAAATATATATACGAAAGAGCATACGCTATGACTGCACAGGCGGGACGGCGACGTGGCACTCAAGAGACGGCAAACGTGGTTATTCTCCGTTAGTTCTTTCATTTGACCATCTGCTCAGATAAGTTGGTAAGCACGTATTCTTCAAGTTGTAGACAAGTAGGATTGTTTACCCACTTAGATTTGCATTTGAATGCGTGTTCATATTTGTACTGCTGTTGATTCGCTGCGAAAATCGATAATTCGCTACTTTAGCTGCCACCTAGTGGGTGTCAAATAAATATAGAGAAAGTTCCTTGAACATGAGATTAGTTGTTGTCTCAAATACTTATGTGTTTGTAGCGTTGGTAGTTTAGTTCAAATCCTAGTAATTTGCTTGAGCGCTCGGTTAAAGAATACATCATGGGAAAATCATATCATAGTGGTACTTTCTACTACTTACTTGGTTGGCTAGCTATCACTCTAATGTTGAAAATCTGCCGCCAATCACCTAACGGCGAGTACCCTCACACTTGGGAGCCGGTTCCGTTCTAGGATACGTGTATTTATTGTCTACAAACATACTGTCGATTATCAGGTGAGTTGTGGTCAAACACGCACGCATGCACGCGTGCGTTGTACTCAGCTTTGTCTCCATGAAGAAGGCCACCGGATGGGGCCGAAACTATAGCCGTTTAATCCCGCATAAGTAAAATAAAAATGTATCCAAAATGTTTGTAAACTTAATTATGATGTTGATACAAACTGTATTTTAATTTTTAAGTTTAATTAAGTTTCATTTCAAAAGATGTTAACTTTTTTCTCACAGCAATGTATGGCTTTTCGCAGTTTACAGTAGCTCTGATATTAGGCTACACAGACTACACAAACTTAAAGTTATATTAAGTTTAGGTAAAGTTATTTTTTATGTATTTTGATGTCATTACCAAAACCAGGACCGTCCTCCCAAACAAAAGCAATACGCGCTACAAGAAATACGTCTACGTCATCATTTTGATATCTCGCCCAATTAGTAAGAAAAACAGTAGACGATTATACGCAAAACAATACTGGACACTGACATATTATTTCGATTGTACTATGGAATAGCCACCTTTTCATACAAATCTGTTGCAATAACTTTCAAACTATTACCAGCTTTAAAGCTATGTTCCTCAGATCTAAATTCAAATGTGTTGTATCATGTCGCTTATGCTTGTTTAGAAATGATGCGGTGTCCAAACAGTAGGAGGCTTATTACGGTGTCGACGAGTGAACGTGTGAACGGGAGCGTGTGTTTGACAAACACTGAAGCATTGTCCGCAAGAGTGACCGATGGGACAACAAATGATAAATAATTTGATGTCTGCACGAAATTGGTTCGAACGAGAAAAATGGGAAAATTTCTTAAGTTTGGTGGCGTGTTTCTAATAAATAATAATTGATTGAGCGTATAGCGTATAGCGATACAGATTTACCTACGTGCCAAAAACATGTGTAAAAAAATAAGCTGTTAAAAAGTATGTGTTGGAATAATATTACAAAAATTAATAATATAACATCTCAAACTACTAATATGGTGTTAGGTACTTTGCGAAAGTTCATTTTGAACAAGGTAAGTTTGAGCAAGGTAATAAACTCCCGCAAAATAACGCCTGAATCGATCAATTATTTTTATGTTAATGTGTAGGTAATCTATTTATTAATGAAATGAATGTTATTATGTACTGTGGTCGCCTTCTTGGCGTAAGCTTCCCCAGTTTGAACCATAATTTCCTATCTCTTATACTTAATTATGTATTTAAATGACTGGTAAGTACATGTATCTACCTATGTAGGTACAGACTATGCACAGAGATGCTTAATACAAACCAGTATATTAATTTGGCATTCAAACAGTTGATAAATTCGTATTATAATAAACTATGTATTTTACGTTGGCTCATTGGTAGTATATCTGCCTTGAGAGTTGTAGGGTGTGGGTTCGATTCCCAAACAGAGCAAACATTTTGTGAATAAACAAATGTTTGTGCTGTGTCTGGGTGTTCTGTATATATTATAAGTATGTATTTAAAAAAAAAAAGTATTTATGTATTCTATCAGTTATCTGACTTCCATCACACAAGCTCTGCTTAGTTTGGGGCCAGATGGCGCTGTGTGTATAGTCCTACAATATTTATTATTATTTATAGGTCTATTCGTAAATCGATTCTAAAATTAATTTAGCAGAAACTTCGCAATTAGCGTTAATTTAGCTGCTCTTTACAAAGGCGAAACCATAATTAATCAGAACCTAGCATTCAACATTTGACAGCCAAAAAAACATCTCATGCATTACATTCAAAATTATGCATTGGATCAAAAGAATAGACTTGTAATGAACAATCAAACCGTATTATTTTAGTGTCGTGTCCGATTTCAGTGCGAGTTTCACATTAGCTCTCTCGCCGATATCACCTTTCATTCGTTCAATAGGTTCACTCGTGAATGAGTCGAGACGGTCATTCATCGGGATAATGAGAGGAAATAAATAAAATAATTAGTGCGGTGTTGAATCGGTTAACGTTATCGCTTGGTTGAATAGGATTTTATATGGGCGTTTGGCGTAATTCACACATGACAGCGATTTGATCCAATCTAAGTAAAGTATCTTTTTCTTTCTATTCTTTCTATCTATTTAAAAACTATGTGTGTGTATTTTAACTTATGGACTGTCATATGTCACTATCTCTGATGAAGTTGTCAGGCAAACTTCAGATTAGCCTAGAGGGTGATGTTGTGAAGTTTGGAAGGGATCGGATCAACAAACTTTTAGTTTGATTTTTATAAATTGCTACAATATTTAATATCTAGGTACATAAGTGATATAGATTCATGTACTTAGATATTAAAATGTTATTTGTATTGTCTATCTATTGAAACTTTTCCTGGATGCAACTTTATTGAACTTTGTTTGTTTTATCTGTATGTTTATTTTGGGAGAAGACAATTGTTTCTTCTATTTTGAGTTTAGCTGTTTTTTTTATTTACGTACAAGAGTTCACGGAAAGACCAGCGCTGGTCATACCACTTACATAGTTTATTTTTTTTGCTTTAAAATGATCTCATATTTATATAAAAAAAAAAGGAATCTTAGTCTTATTGCATTTTTATTTTACAATTACACCTATACGTAAAACAAGAAGAAAATATGAATATGATTTTAACTGATTTAACCGAATGTACATCGAAATGTAGTCTAAGTATGTACTAAGTTTATGATGGTAGAGACTGCCGTGCTACAGTGATGGCAGATTAGTTTGAAAAGATAGAACTTAGGGCATACCATGATATTATCGCAAACCACAGAGTTTGATGTTAGCAAATTACATAATAAAGAACTCTTCAGTTCGTGCCTTAGGCCATCTACATCTTGACAGCATCAGTCTTTGCCTTTGGCCAAACAGCATTTTTGACAGCATTTCTTAACGCTAACAAGACGCTATTAGTTATAAGGCGATTACACATTATTAAATAACATTCAGTTTGCTCAGTATAGTAATCTTTCAATTGATGAAAATGACGAGGTATGTAATACAATTTCTTACAATTTAAATCTAAAATCTCAAAGTACAGTTTAATACATGATTTTTTTTATGTAGCGCAAGATAAATATTGTTTTTAATGAGGTAAAGATGCAGAATAGCCTGATATATGTAAAAGATACTCACTCGTATTATAAAACATTAGATGCTTTGCTTACAAACGTTGTTTAAAGTTAATAATGCGCCAAATTAATGAAACGTCATTGATTAATTTTAAATTAAAAGTAAATCCGGTTAATAATCCGGTTTAAAGGGTACTGCAGCTAGCGAAATTGCAGGGCTGTTGAGACTAACCATCGAAAGGCTCATAGTAATAATAAGTGACTACATGAACACTTTACAAGTTTTAAATTGCAGTCATCACAGAGTAGGATTAAAGACGAGTCTTTTTCACGATTTCATTTTAGATTTTTATCAGTTCTAAAGGTAAAGTAGTTGTAAAATAATGAGTATGATGATTATGTGTGTATTGTTACTGATGGGCATCACTCCGTACCTATAGGTTCTAAAAACTATATACAAATTCTCGCGAAAAAGCTAGAGTATTTAGATTTGTTTCTTTCAACCGTGTATTGTAAAACAATTCATTCAAAAAACTTTGACTAATGAATTATTTCGAATCTTAAATCGCAATAGTCTCAATAACAACAAGAAAATTTTTAATTATCGCCACAATAGTTTCGGTTCGGTTCAATATAAAGCGCGCGCAATTAAAGAGTTCGCAAATGAACGAGAATCTCACCTGCCGCCTGACAGCTTCGTTGTCGGTCTGTCGTGTCGGTCTGTCGGTTTGTTCGTCTGTCAGCTCGAGAGCTCAATTAATCACGAGCGCGATTCTTGCAAATGACAGTTAATATTGGCCTTAGTTGCTTGGTTTAAGTGACGAGACATAGCGATATACTTTGTGTGACTTACTACAGACTAGGTAAGGTTAATTTATAAATACTATTCGTAATATTTTATTTATAACACCAAAGTTCAAGTAATGTTTTCATACATATCTAAAAATAATATGTCAAAATAATGATTTGTCAAAGTGATAATATAAATTACTAGCAACCTACACCGGCTTGGTATGGATGCAATTTACTTTGGAGACTTGATTACGAAACTAAATTTATTGACATACAATAATAAAGGATTTTCTTGGTGGTAGATCTCAGCAAGAGGTCGTCTAGGTAAGTACCACCGCAAGTATATTATTCTGCTACTAAGCAGTAGTGTATAAACATTACTGTGTTCCAGTTTGAAAGGTACTGCAGCTAGCAAAATTACAGGGCGATTGACTAACCATCGAGAGTCCCAAAGTAATGAGCGCCAAAGAGCGTTTGTTTGTAAACCGCAGTTAAGTCGTGAATATTGTATATACCCTCACATTATGTCAGGATTAATCTAATAACAAAGTCCTTCATTATGATTAGAAACACTTTTTGTTGTGGTTATTTTTTTAAAACGCTATATTCTGATGTTTGCACCTCATGCCCAATCTTCCTCGTCTTGTTACATTCGCAGTTTGATTCTGTTGTATGCGCGTCTGAATACTTACTGTGGCATTTCTCACTTTACCTATAGCGAGACATCGGTGGCATTCATTATGAAATAAATATAGATTAGCTAATAGTCCGGGTGGCAGCGTTGCAAATACAAAAGTCATAGTAAGCCGGCTGATATTGATACTGATAGTAGATCTCATATGGCTAATAAGTAAACCGAACGTCAGCTGCCCAGGTAGCGGTGGGTTTGGGAGTGGGAGGTCGTGGAAGTTGTAAAAAAAAATTTAAAAAAAAGTGATAGTACGCCGGCTGAAACCCATTTTCATGAATAGTTGACATCATACTGAGTTGAAAAATAGTCGTCAGCTGCATGGAGGAGGGTGGATTATGCGTCAGCCAATCGCATGAACTTGTAAAAAATCGCGTAAAAAAAAAGTCATAGTACGCCGGATGAAACTTAAACTAGCTGATAGTTTATATAATTTAAAGTACGAAAACAGCAATCAGCTGCGTGGGTAGCGGTGGAAAGACCGTCAGCCGATGCAGTAAAGGTTGAAAATATTGGAGCATTGCTACTATGCGGTTTCCTTTTAAACACGAATTTCTAGGTAGATTCTGGCCTTGCTTGAGCCCATAACACGACCTTCGGGCTACCTAAGCCTCTTTCCTTAAAATTAATTAAATTGATTAGAATAAAATGTATTTATTTGTTTATGTATTTATTTGGGTATAATATATGTGCGAGTGTGTTAGAGAGGATGTGTGGATGTGTGTGTGACTATTGACGACTAGTTGTTTTTCTTATCTTGCTTATAATATTGGTCTTATCTGGCTCTCGGTGTCGTGGCAATTTAAAGTAAGAGGGTATTCTTTGAGTTTATTTTTACAATTATGTCTGTTTTTGTCTAATAGGTTAAGCAATTTATATAGCTATTAGAAAGAAATGCTCCTAGGTAACTATAGCATCTCTGCCCAAGTCTCGTTTTTCTTAGAGGTAGTTCCCATCTTTGCGTGCGCGAAATGCTATCAGTCCGTTAACGTTTGATTTGTAAGGGAGCCGATTTGTGAAATCTTAAAGTACAGTACTTAATAAAAAGTTGCCGAAGCCCGAGTTCCTTGGTATCCTTTTAGAGGTCATCTGTAAGGTACAGGAAGGGCTTTTCGTGAGCAATTTTCAAAATGAGTCTGAGCTCTTTCAGCTTTAATGAGGTGTGTACTGCAAACCGACCCCTATGATGTGATGCAATAAATCTATAATGATTTACATAGTTAAATTAATTCCTCTAGGAATGCGCTAAAGTATTATCGTTAAGGAACCTTTACGATTAAGTATGACTTATAAAACTTGAGTCTTACTAAAGATACTACTACTAGAACTGTTCCTTAAGTTTATTATTAATTCTTGTTCACAAATATTGTCGAAGTGAACATTTCGCTCCCAGTCTTTTTTCATAATATTGTTCAGAGTGATTCACGACTTTTCTCCAGTAATCCACAGATGCACGCAGATGCTGCTTTAAAATTTTAAGGGCAGAAGTTTAGGTAGCCCGAAGGTCGTGTTATGGGCTCAAGCAAGGCCAGAATCTACCTCGAAATTCGTGTTTAAAAGGAAACTGCATAGTAGCAATGTTCCAATATTTCCAACCTTTACTGCATCGGCTGACGGTCTTTCCACCGCTACCCACGCAGCTGATTGCTGGTTTCTTACTTTAAATTATATAAACTATCAGCTAGTTTAAGTTTCATCCGGCGTACTATGACTTTTTTTTACGCGGTTTTTTACAACTTCATGCAATCGGCTGACGCATAATCCACCCTACTCCATGCAGCTGACGACTATTTTTCAACTCAGTATGATGTCAACTATTCATGAAAATGGGTTTCAGCCGGCGTACTATCACTTTTTTTTTAAATTTTTTTTACAACTTCCACGACCTCCCACTCCCAAACCCACCGCTACTTGGGCAGCTGATGTTCGGTTTACTTATTAGACATATAAGATCTACTATCGGTATCAACATCAGCCGGCTTACTATAACTTTTTTAGTAGCAATGCTCCAATATTTTCAACCTTTACTGCATCGGCTGACGGTCTTTCCACCGCTACCCACGCAGCTGATTGTTGTTTTCGTACTTTAAATTATATAAACAATCAGCTAGTTTAAGTTTCATCCGGCGTACTATGACTTTTTTTTACGCGATTTTTTACAAGTTCATGCGATCGGCTGACGCATAACCCACCCTCCTCCATGCAGCTGACGACTATTTTTCAACTCAGTATGATGTCAACTATACATGAAAATGGGTTTCAGCCGGCGTACTATTACTTTTTTTTAAATTTTTTTTTACAACTTCCCCGACCTCCCATTCCCAAACCCACCGCGGGTGCGCCAGCTGACGCTCGGTTTACTTATCAGTTATTCGAGATCTATCGAACAAGATAGCAATGGATCGGCGTAAAATCACTACCTAAAATGCAACGCTGCCACCCGGACTATAAGTTGCAATATCTCATGTCCATTGTCCATGTCATAGGGACAACAAAACAGCTTACTTAGTTTAGGTACTTTTAGGCGAGTTGGTGGTCAAACGCGGACTTTGGTGTCCTGTACACTTTGTATTTCTACTAAGTATAAACAATAAAAATCTGTTTTTAGCACTAAGAATGATGGGAATCATCTTTTAATCTTTATTTTCAGCTGTTGTTTTTGTATAATTTCTTCAGAAAATAAAGGACATTTTGTTTTTGCAATAACGGTTGTATTTCAAATATCTAAATTTTGTTTTGTATGTGATTGTGATAAGATATAAGCAAAATTAATATAGTATCACCAATCATTGGTACCTTTGATTTATTGGTATACTTTGATATTTGTGGTCTTTTTTCATACAAATTGGACAATTGTTTTCAACAACAAATTGCGGGGTTTCGCATAAAGCTACGATAAGGAAATGAACTCATAACTGAAAATAAAAATGAAAATAATGTAAATGAACTCAATCCTAATGGCCTCCACGTTAACACAATTTGTTTCCACGTTTACCCGCTTTTTAATTCAAAGATCCCTTCCGCACTTAGTTAAAATTTAACCTCACGACTCACCCTACTCCCAGGGGCCGCTAAAATGCGCAGTACATTGAAAAGCGGCCATTAGTGAAGGGCCTAAGACAATAGAGTCGAGAGCTCTCGCCTGCTGTTTGCGCGGCTAAACGCCCTACTGTTGTTGACATTTAGTTTCCGGAATGTATACGCAAACATTCCTTCAAGACAGACGACCGCACGACTTTTTGACAAGTAATGAGACGGCCTTAATAAATAAGATACATCGCCTAAGACCATTTCGGCAGTACCCAGCATTTTGAAAACACACTTCAAATTCCAGTACATTAGTGTGCATTATTTTGAGCCTATAAAATGATCTGTCAAGTTTTCGTTGACAATAAGAGTCACGTGTGTACGTAAGCTCAAAGAGTGTGCGATTGTGAATTTCTCAAAGTTTTATAATTTGCCGAAATGCAAATCCTAACAATCGATCGTACTGATTTTTGCCACTCCTAATCTATAATCCTCGTGTTTGTCCAGGAATACCCTCCTAAAGGAGCCGTCCACAGAGAATAAGCATAGAAGATATGGCAGCTATGTATAGGCATTATCAGTACACATTGCAATTCAACGCAACCTTAATATTATTGTCCTAGAGTCATTCGGGGTAACCGAGCGCAGTGGGTAACTGAGCGCACTGCCTGTATCTCAGGATCGAGGCGCGGGGGGCGGAGAGTTTGTTTTGGTCAATCGTAGGTGCAAGTATGACGAAACAGTCGCGACATGTCAGTGCGCCACACCACGCTTTTTTGTTTAATTATTTGCTAAAAACTGTTCTGGTTGACTAAATCGCAACTTTTTTGAGTTTTAGAAAAGTCTGTTACTTGTGGAATCGTGATCTACCGGCAGGTAAGTCGCTTAACTTTTATAAACGAGTATTGGTATTAATATCTGTGAGTGTAATTTGAGGTTATGTTCGTTATTTCTGACTCAGTAGTTATAAGTTTGAATTTTGGCTTCTCGGGGAAAGTGTACGCGGGTAAGTGGACGCATGCGCACACTTACCCCTGGACTCATAGTATTAAGAAAATGTCAACAAACTAAATAAAATACTTTTATTTTTGTTTAAGGAGACATCGTCATGCCTCGAAATTACGTGAGAAAGAGACCTGAGCTTGCGCCAGTTACAGAACTACAAATTTGTTAAAACATTTATTTAGTTTTAATTTAGATTTGCTTTATTATGTCTAGATAAACAAACAAATATAACGAGAATATTATAATAATCATACTTATACTTACAAAAATTTTTGATTGATCTCAAACCAAATTCAAAGTATTACTGTAATTTTGTATTCAAAGTAATAATGATAATATATAGTACAATAATACCACTACAAGAAGTTTAATTTTGTTAAAACAACCAATGCGTTCACTTACCCACATTGCGTCTTTTTACCCCAATGCCATACGCACACTTACCCGCAATACGGGTCAAGTGAACGCATTCCGACTTTCGGTTGTTTTTTTATGTTTTCTGAAAAACTAAGAAAGAGACTCATTTTCTTTTCGTTTTGATTTATAGCCTAATAAATGCTTATTTCGAAAAAAAATCTTTTATTACCCTACGCTCGCTGTTCTTTTGTACAAGACGGTCCAAATGTAAAAGTGCGCTCACTTGACCCGAACGACTCTACATAGTATAAATAAATATCGCAGGACATTACACACAGCGCCATCTGACCCCAAACTAAGCAAAGCTTGTACTATGGGAGTGAGATAACTGATAGAATACTTAAATATTTTTTTTTGTAGTATGTGACAACATATTGAGGCATGCTTTTCCATCTATAGGTATATAATTGTAGTACCGTCCTGAGTAGGCGGAAGGTCATCGTACGTTACTCTTAACACGCAATTCAGCTTTATTAGGTTTTGCTGTAGAACTAAAAAAAACATCTGTAACATCCATAAATAAATAGGTATATCTACATCTCTTTACGTTTCCCGACTATTTTTGCTTTCATCAATATTTTAGCTAAGATTCGATTCATAAAAGATACAGATTACGGTAGCATTCAAATTCTCAGACAAACAGACAGATATAAGCGACAAACAATACTGTATAATATAGAGAAAAATTAGGAGAGCAAAAAAAAATTTAAGTATTCTGTCAGCTGTCTGGTTCCCATCGTACAAGCTTTGCTTAGTTTGGAGCTAGATGGCGCTGTGTTAAATGTCCTGAAAAAAAACTTATAAACTTGTACAAAATTTAGTTTTTCGGCAACAGGATTTCAAAAATATTGTTTTGCCATCTCCTCTTTGTATCTACTCTGCGGTCCATGCTCCCTCACTTTCTCACCCTGCTGTGTCGAAGCTTAATCAAGTGTTTGAAGTTGCAGTGTTTCTTTACGCTTCAATAGTGGTGTTTAAGAAGTGAAATGCTTGTACGGAGGGTATCATGTTTGCATTGGAAGGGCAATATTTGCATGTTCAAGGATAAAATGTTACATTTAACTAAACCTACCTCTTCTGCGCTCCTTAGAATAAGAATTATACTTATAAATTTTAGGTAAGTGAATGTGACACGTTTGCTAAAAGTAAGAATTTTCTGGACAATAACTACCTAGAGAGGTCTATACTCAGCAGTGGGATAAAGAAGGCTGTGGATGATGATGATGATGATGATGATGACTTATAGTTTGAGAAGAAAAAAGAACTTATTAATATTATGTAGATATTATATATGTACTTACCTATTATTATAACTTATTTGTACATTTTTATTATTAATTTATTTATTCAGGGAGTATTTGGTAGGGTAGGTAGTATTTAGGTAAAGGGGTTATTATACTAATCATTACAAACAACGTTTACTATTTCCACAACTTTTTTTCCAATTAGTTGTACCGGAGTTGTGTGATGATTTTAATGACCTCTTTTCAACTTAGGACGTCCCAAGTTTATAACCCTGTATACGGGTACAATAAGGTACTTACTAAGTAGGTACGTATTGCAGTTACTAAGGTATTCGTACCTGCACGAATGGTCAATAGAGATTAGACGATACTTGATACAAAGAACACCGTGAGAATATTGACTCTGCCACACATGGGAGTGTTTCAAGTTCTATCGAGTCGTGATGAGTGGATGACTATATTGCCAGACCTCTATATGAAATGTTTGCTGTTTGTCTCAACTATTCGATACCTACTTACATCGTTCGTATACTGAGGCGATGGAGAGATAAAAACTTCTACAAAAAGTCGTATAAAACTTTCAAATTATTTTTTTTAATTGTAGTTTTCACCGGCACATACACATTGCCAAAATACTCGTGACCCACGGCTATATTAACATGGTCGAAATGTCGAGGTAAATAACTAAAACTAATTTATAGCACTTTGTGCGCAATTAAAAATAAATAAACATTAATCTATTCAAATCGTAAAAATTTAAACATATTGAAAGTTTTTAATTACTTTCCCTGTTCGTCTCAAACTCTCTAATGTTGTCACAGGACAACCCTTATTAAAAAAAACAGGCTTTTTTTCAAAATGCTATCTTTTTTAATTTCCCGCTTTTTTTGACAGATTAGACTCAGGCTCATCATACTTATTCCAACAAATCCTGATACGAAACTAAATCTTTAGGATACACCAATTAGCATGTTCTTTAACTCGTATGGATTCTAATTGTGCTTTACTTTCTTTCTATAGTTTACAGGCTAGGTGTTTGATCTTAGCTCACCTTATATGAGGTGATGTGTTCATTTGGAATGAATCTGGGTTTTAAGTGAATCCACAGAAACAAACCGTTAGTCTCTTGGCGCAGACAGAAATCCCTCATTCCGATAAACAAAAACTAATTTACCTACAAACCTCTCTAAAATATTAAATTTGAAAACAAAGGCCATTCTATTTTAGACGACCAACTGAGATCACGAAATATTAATACAACATTAGAACCATCTCACACTACTCGACTGCCCTTCTTGACTCCTATAAAACCCTGGATTTCTTTGATGAGCCATCCGTCTCGCCTCTCATACACTCTGATGTAAAACTTCGCAAATAAGAAAGGGAAAGAGCTACATGGTAGTTTCAACGCATGAAAATTGAATGCGCCGTAGCTTATACGGGGTGTTTGTGAATAAAATTGAATATTCAGAGAGGTTGCGAAAATCACGGTTATCCGCCCAGTGATGGATTTACTGTCCAGGAACCTATTGCGTATCTTATTTCTATCTTTCTGATATAAATATATTTATATAAAAAATAACACTATTTAAATGTTACCAAGATTTTAAAATTACTTATTTTGAAATGACGTTCTAGTTTATAGTTTTTTATTTTATAATTTGTTATAAAATGGTACAGATTACATGCCAAAATTAGATAATAATTATAGATACATTATTTAAAATAATAATGATACAATATAATTTAAAAAATAATTTTAACAAAATTTGAATTATAATAATAAAATAAAATTAACATAAATCATCGAACAGTATCATCGAATTAAAATAAAATTGGGATACAAAAGATTGTATAATAATTAGTCTATAGTTATTTATCTATCTCTACATCATAGAAAACAAACACGATTGCCAGTAAGAGTACCAACAGTGGTTTATTTCATTGGTTGGATTTATTTAGGTATTGTATTGTTTATTATCACAAGCAATAGTAGCAGAAATGGTACATATAAACGCACACAGAATTGTGAATTTTAAAAAAGAACTTAAGCAACGAGTGAATTAACATTTTTGTTACATTAGTTTGGACTTTGTTTTGCTACTCAAAGTTTTGTGTATCGCTATGATCATGGACAGGCGTTATCTCTTACCATCAGGAGAGCGTCTCGTTTGTCTCATTACTTTTTATACTTAAAAAAAAACATATGACACACACACATGTGTGCCATATTATGATAAATGATAAAACACTATAAGTTTTAGCGAAATTTGTTTTAGGAAGTATAATTAGTATTTGCATATAGGTAGGTACTTATGTAGGTATACCTATCATATAATTATATTTATATACATAGACATTATCGCTGAAAGCAACTTTGAGACGGAGGTACGTGTTGGTACTTTATTACTATTGAACTCGGAAACAATGTAAATGAGAATTAGAAGAAAACTAGACATTTCTCATATTACAAATCAAAAATGCTTAGATACAATTGTAACACAAGAGCATAATTATATTCTAACCTTCAACACGTTTTTATTTTTGATTGCAATAGCATAACATTTCACGATACGTAATACTAGCGCTGTCCTAAGCCGGCCCCTGTCAGCTGGGGTAAATTAAATTTCACTCGCCGTGGAGGTGACAGGCGCTCGTCCCTACTGAGTCCATCTCTGGGGTACTCATTTCGAGTACGTCTCTGTCTGGTCAGGGAGCTTGAAACTTGAATTCTTTTGTAATATCAGATCTTTTTACAATTTTTCGAGATGACGGTCAGACGCAAGCCTATACGGTGTAAAAAAAAAGGATTTGTACCGTTTCTTTCTATATAAAAACTATGAAACCCACTCTTTTTTTAATTAATAGGTTTACAAAACTGGACATACAGTTTCAATCTACAGAGCTTCAAACGAAGGGTATATATGGTCCTTAAAGGTAGGCAACTCACTAGCAATGCTCCGGGTTTTGCAGGTGCCCATAGGCGGCGGTGACCACTTACCATCAGGTGGCCCGTCGCTTGTTTGCCACTTTTTTCACATAAAAGAAAAACATACAAGGAATTGCGTTACAATAACAATTACAAATAATTTAACAATATGTATACTTACGCAAAAGAGGAAACTTACTTATTTGAAGTCAATGGGGGAAGGGAGGGAGACGAGGGCAATTGCCAATTGGGGAGGCCAATGTCCAGCAGTGGACGTCCTACGGATGAAATGATGATGATACTTACACCATTCTAGACACGAACACAGCATGCGTAAAAAAATTAAGAAGTTTTAATTTACAATATGATTTCAAACAAATGTCTCTTGAAAGAAGTGACAGAGAAGTTAAATAGATCTAAATCGTTATAGACGCTGTTATAAATGATACACATAAACGGTAAAGTGATGAGTGTTGATTGTAGTTTGTACTGTTGTACTCTTTTAGGAATCTGATCGAATAAGAACAACTGTAGATTCAGTAAGTTTAATACTTTGCTATGTAAAGATGCAGGCTATCTCTGGTTCTGACAACTATTGCCGACACACGCCGGTGAGAGGGTTCCAATAAATTTATTTCCCAATAGGGGCGACAAACTGGACTGAGGTTGAGTATGGGGTCAGTTTATGGATTTTGATTTCCGAAGGTGAATTTAATTTTTAAGGGCTAATATTTCAGTAAAGTTATTACAGAACTAATAAATAATAGTAGTTCTTTACTTGGTGGTAGATCTCCTTAGCAGGAGGTCGTCTAGGTAGGTACCACCGCAGTACCAGTTATTCTGCCGCTAAGCAGTAGTGTGTAAACATTACTGTGTTCCGGTTCGAAGGGTACTGCAGCTAGCGAAATTACTGGGCTGTTAAGACTAACCATCGAAAGTCTCAAAGTAATGAGCGCCAAAGCAGTGATGCCCTGGACTTTGTATTGTTACTCAAAGTTCTGTGTATCGCTGTAATGGTCATGGATAGGCGTTATCTCTTACCATCAGGAGAGCGTCTCGTTCGTCTCATTACTTCTTACATAAAAAAAAAAAAAAACGCCCTACAGCTCTCAAGGCAATATACTACCAATGAGCCAACGGGGTGTCAAATACGACACGAAACGAAACGATAATTCTATAGTTAAGTTAAATAAAAAGTCCATAGGAACTGAACAATATAGTGTGATAAACAAACAAACTGACTAAATAAAAACCACGAACGGAACAATTTTTCTCTCAGACAAGCAGCTTTTTCTGGAATAGCGAGTGTTTCCACGTAATTAGTAATTATAATGATCACTTGCGGAATAACTTATCACTCCGGTCTTTTGGCTTTTTGTCTTCTGTCTGACAATCACACGCCGTCTGTTACCTATTTATAACGGAGTTGAAGAAGACACGGTGAAAGGGAAAAAGTTTAGTGATGTGATTGAATGCGTAAATGATTGTAAAATGGGTGTTCGTGGAAGGAAATACGTCTTGTTCTCAGTGTTTTAAAACTTCAAATGAAAATGAAAATGTTTTATTTCTGTTACCGGTTTCCTAAAAAGCGGTAGGTTGGAACCTTCTGTTTTTTTTTTTGCTATATTTGCTAGGTGTTTGACTATTTGACCACAGATCTCCTGATGTAAAAAAAAAAATTTAGGCAACAAGACCAAAATAAAATTGACTAAATATTATAAGTACATCTAGCCTGGCTCAAGTTTTTTTTTTTTATATTGAATAGGTTCGCGCTTGACCACATCCTGCCTGATGTGAAGCGTCGATGCGGTCTAAGATGGAACACGCTTACCTAGAAGGAACCTGTTTACTCTTGATTTGAAGACACTCATATTGTACTTTTTGGGAAACACGGACTCAAAGAAGTGATGCTGTGTTTGAAAGGTACCTATTGCAGCTAGGGAAATTACAGGGCTGTTGAGACTAACCATCGAAAGCCTCAAAGTAATGAGCGCCAAAGCAGCGATGCCCTGGACTTTGTTTAACTACTCACAGTTCTGTGTATCAAGATTCTCGAGTCTCACAGACTCCGTGCTTAGCTATATGCAACAAGAAATACGTCTCACGGCATAATGGCAGCCTATCTAGATCATTGGTTAACTGTTATTGTTTGTTAATAGATAAATCGACATTATCTTACGCTAGAAGATAACTAAATGTTTAGTAGTTAGGAAGAACAACAATCGCACGTAGTAACTTTCAAACTTTATTCGTTTTTTACGCGACTACCCTGAAAAAGAGTGTAATGTTTTCAGGTATGTACGTACGGTGGACAGACGACCTAGGGAACGCGCTGGATGCGGGCCGCTTCTAATCAGTCTTTATGGAAGAGATGGTGATGATGTATGTGTATGTACGTACCCAAGTGAGTTTCTTTATTTCTTCATAACTTTTAAATGCCTAAACAGTTTTGGATGTATGGGTATCGTATCGTTAGAATCCCTACATCATCCCGAGTGACAGGGTTTTTTTAATTCGTTTTTTGGCATGGCATCAGTCGTGTTTTTTAATTGTTTCAATTATTACATTTATTATTTACATACAAAAATAAAATGTATGATTAAGATAACTTGAAAACGGCTGAACCGATTAATTTAGTTAATATTTTTTAATGTTCGTAATACTTTGAAAGCGAGGGCAAAGACTCGACAATCCCACTAATATTATAAATGTGAAAATTTGTATGAATGGATGTTTGTCACTCTACCACACAAAAACTACTGAACGGATTTGAATGAAATTTTGTGTGGAGGTAGCCGATTAGAACATAGGCTACTTTTTATCCCGAAAACATGTAGCGGACAAGACTAAGAATGATGATTCCCGGAGCCGAAAAAAAAACTAGTACAATTTATCCGTTCGCGAAACTTTGCAGTAACACAATAAAAGTGTGATTCACATCCTAGAGATATTCATAGAACGTGTCGGGCAGGCACCTAAATATTTTGCCCTTAGTATATTCACAAAGGCCGGGAAAGGCACCGCGAGTAATTAACTTGTAGCCTTAAGTTTACATCTGCAGCGAGATTACACGCACGGGGTAAATGTTAATTGTCGCTGTACGCGGTGGGAGATAGCCTTAAGTGGGGGGACACACGGGCACGAACATTGGCGAGCGCTGTAAAAACAAGCTGTAGCTGTATTTTAAATCTGTTAAAATAAATCGATTTTTTTCTTGGTACTTTAGCGTAGGGCTCTGACTCTGACACCCGTAGCACAGTTTAATCACTGGAATAAATAAATATGTAATAACATAAGTTCCTTAGGATTGATTTTATCTGTCTTTAATTTTCTTTTTTTTCTTTTATCGTAGGGTTTTGTGATTGTGAAGTCATTGCAAACTTTGATCTTTACTTTAATTATTGCCTCTATATTTATAGCAACTATTTCTCGTGGTAACAACATTCGTGATTTGCTATTGACTTTTTATCTTTCATGTATGCTGAAGGTCGGGGGTCAACCCAAAAGGTGAACTTAAGCTGCCGACGATGAAAAAAATAGTGAGAAAGCCATATCATGGTGGTAGAATCAAGTCGGCAGCTTCACTTTAATGTTATTTCCATTCCAGGCCAAGTGTGTTCACCATCTTCAGCCACACCGTTACTTAAGAGCAGGTGAGCTGTGGTCAAACACTTAGCCAGTCAAACTTAAAAAAAATTATAATAATTTGGGTTTCAAATTAAAAAAAAACTTCCGCACAAACAGACGAGGTGTTTAGATATAAACTTGACAGAAGTAACTAAAAAACATTTATGTTGTCATTTATTTTGCTTTATTTGGAACGTGACAATATTGCCAGCATCGTACCCTGTCGACTGGTAGGAAAAGCTTAAAGATCTAGTCCCAAAACCCATCTGTCATAGGAAAGTAGATAGATAGAAGACTATGTGATAGGTTAAGTAAGTACGTAAATAAAAAAATAATTTTAGATGGTCCTGTTTCCCGAACTATAGAGCCCTGTGTATAAATCCTAAGGCCGTAAACCGTTTGGTTTACGCGGAAGACTGTCCAATCAGATACTTGGTGCGTTTGGCGGCACCTCCGGTCAAAGGATACCTACACTGGGCAATAAATACGCACCACTGACGCATTGTTCTGAGCGGAGTGGCCCTAGCAGATTGTCATCAATTTCTCTGGTTGATGACAGAATGCTTGCACACGGCTACTGTATCCGTGTAAGGGAAATTTTGAACTTAGCTTAGGTTAGGTTAGGTAATTAAAAAAAAAAGGTAATTACCGAATATTCAAAACCCTTTTATTAAACTTGGTAGGTATGTATGTTTTAGTTGATTTGGTATAATTGTACAAACTGATTTTTTTTTTTATGCTACGGAGTTGAAATTTGACCCGTCTGGTTCAGTTCCAATGAAAAAGCATCAAAACAAAACAAACTTTAAGTAACAAAAGTCCAGGGCATTGCTGCTTAATCGCTTATTACTTTACGATTTTTTTGTAAAAGTTATGAGACGAACCCTACGCTCTCCTGATGGCACGAGATAACGCAAGTCCATGACCATTGCAGCAATACACAGAAGTTTGTATAGCAAATCAAAGGCCGGGGCATCGCTGCTTTGGCGCTCAGTAATTTGAGACTTTTGGTGGTTAGTCTCAACAGCCCAGTAATTTCGCTAGCTGCAGTAGCCTTCAAGTCGAAACACAGTAACGTTTCCACACTAATGCTAGGCGGTAGAATATCTGGTACTGCGGTGGTACTTACCTAGATAACTTTCTACCACCAAGTGTCAATATTCCAAAGTAAAGCTTGTTATTCGACAAATACAAAAGGTAATTAGTCTGATGCTAATAGATAGTAGCAGAAGTGCGGTTGTGTAACGGACAACGAGGCAAAGAACTCAGCGTCGTGGTGTTGCTTTCATGCCATTTGCATATAATGTGGCTGCACAAAAAGCGGGCAGCGATATGAGCCGGCCGAACGACACGCTTCCGCGAGCAGCCGCTCGGCGCCACTGCGAGCGTGAGCGGGAAACGAAGTCACATCAAAAGTACATGTAGTAAAGTACAGTCAGTAGGCGGGCACTTGCAGAAATCAAATACGTGGTGACAAGATCGTGAGACGTTCGTGGTGTCGCTTATAAATTTTGTAGCGATGACAATAATAAAAAAATATATCGCAGGACATTACACACAGCGCCATCTGACATTAAACTAAGCAAAGCTTGTACGATGAAACTCAGATAACTGATAGAATACTTTAATACTCACCTTCACTTAACATCTAGCCTGTTAACCAAAAAAAAAAAAAAATTAAAAAAAAAACTTTTTTTTTAAAGTAGATTGAGTTGGCGGTAAAATAAAATATTGTGAGGAAACATTAACCACTTATTGGTGGTAAGATAATTATACTAGTAGTTGAAAATCTGTCGCCAAGATTGTCAAAGTACGTCATCAACGTCATCCGTACATGGTGGATGTTCCCCATGTACGCACAAAGCGTTTTGACTCCACATTTTTCATTCGCACAGCGAGGTTGTGGAACTCTCTGCCGGAGTCTGTGTTCCCTATTAGGTACAATATTGGCGTCTTCAAATCTAGAGTAAATAGGTTTCTTCTAGGTAAGCGTGCTCCATCTTAGACCACACTACTGTTTAACATCAGGCAGAGTGTGGTCAAACGCGAACCTATTTTGTATAAATAAAAAAAAAGTACCTATTTTACCGCCGTCACATTCTTACCACCCAGCCCTACATGTGCAGTACGTATTTTTAAACTCAGTGGTAGAACTGGACATATTTATGAATCGGATCGCATTTCCCTTCAAGCCTTCCGATAGGTAAGAGTTAAAATACAATTGAAATAAAGTGAAAATCTCGACTTTTGTTTAAACATAATAACTTTTATTTTATAATTTTTTTAATATAAAATTGTCCACAATATTTCCAAAATTTCGCTTTTTTTTGTCGAACTATAACGATGTAAGGAAAACTTTTACAAAAAAGAACGGCGATTCCACGAAACGGAACGGCGTTCCGGTGCGTTCCCGTCCATTTCGAGCACTAACCTAACCAAAACCTTGATCCCACTATTTCCGTATTCTTTCTCGCTCACAGCATGACCACAACTATTGACGAGTCGACTGGAGAAAATGCGCAATAGGTACATAATTTAATTACTAATTTTTTAAACTTTTTGTCGCGTCTTCTATTAAGATTGCTTCTAAATGGCTACTACATACGTTAATTTATTAGAATTAACTGCTCTGATATCATTTCTTGAATCGATACGTTCCAATTCCGAATCAGCCCTGTTTTTATAAACTGTGCCACTTTTGGGGCGTGGGCCCCTTCTCAATATGAAAAGGGTAAGGCCATAGTTCATCACGCTGGCCAAGTGCGGGTTGGTAGATTTCACATATCTACGAGAACTTTTTTTTAAAAACTTTCGGGCATGTAGCTGTCTCGTGTTCCTCACGATGTTTTCTTTCACTGTTTGAAGTCATCGACAATACAAACATGGTGTAGAAAAGACAAAAAGAAGTGCGCGCCGTGTGATTCGAACCAGGACCTCCAAATTGGTAGCCAGACCATGTTCCAACCAGGCCGCTGAAATTTAACTTAATAATTATTAATTATAATTATATAACTATAACTTTATCGATACGTTAGTAGACATAAAATAAATAAATAAATTAAGACTTAAAATATTTTACGAACGACCCTTTATTTAAAAACCCCTAATCTAAAAAGTTAATAAATTATTTACTATGCGCAATGGAAAATACTCTTGTTAACGACTGTCCAACCATTTGTCATCAGGGAGTTTCAATCCTTGTATCAAAATCAAGTCGGTCACCATAGTAAATTTACAGAAAGTGTGGTCGAAGATGGTAAAGCACACCTAGCCTGGAATGGAACTAGAAAAGTACCAGCCGAGTACTAGAAAATATCCTACTACCATGCTATGGTTTTCTCACGATATTTTCTTTATCGGCAGCTCAAGCTCATTGTTGGGGTTTGAACTCACGCCCTTCAGTGCGTGAACCGACACCGCTAACCACTGAGCCAACCTCTATCTATACATTGTGTTTAAAACAAAAATGCAGACCCATTTTTGCTATCTATAGCGCGTTAATGAGAATTGTGGTTCAATTAATATTTTCGGAGTTTGTCACAATGGGAAACTGCGATCGAAAAGATTACAACGGAAAGTTTTCTTGCTGCGTCTCGTGTTAACTCAATACTTATTACGGTGTTTCTTTTCCAATCTGAACATCGGCCGAGCGAGATATGATCCGAGTGTCCGACTGAGCGCCCGCGCAGCCTGCATTATTGATTCGCAGAAACAAAAACAAACATCGCGGTTAAATGGAAGCTGTGCTGCAGATTAACTTGTATTTTTCACTGTGCGACGGTCTAAGATGGGAACTTTAAGCGAGTGTACAACTCGCAAGCTGTGTGTGTAAACTGTTGACTTAAAATATTCGAGACTACTTGAAAGTTTGGTTGAAAAAAAAACATTGAAAATTGTTTCTCTGGCCTTACCACATCCGATGTTAAGTGACGGTGTCGTCGAAGATGGTAAATACATCTAGCATAGAATGGAACTGTCTCTCTAAGCAGCTGGAACACATCTTTATGTGCTTGGTGGTGGATTTTAAACTTGAGGGTGGTAGTTATCGCTACGAATCTTAGACCTTTCAACCAAAGGTCTAAGCTACGAAAGAATTGCCCAAAATTTTCTGGTTTTTTTTCCATCATTACCAGGCTAAGTAAAATGAGAGTTACGATTATTAACAAATTATACGAATATATTTGTGCTTATACAATATACATGACTGTATGTACATCTGTTCTCTCGTAGCAGATTTTACAATTGAATTTGCATGGAAAAAAAGTAAAGTAAATCGCGGTTTCAAAAGCGTGAGTATAATAGGTATTTTGAGTTGCTAGGTAGCTGGTTTCTTATACCTTGGTCCAACATGTGTGCCACAGAGATAATTCTATAGACTCTAGGTCTTAGGTCTAAAGACTTGAGTGAACTGTATGCAGTAGTCATAGCATTTTTGTATGCAGTCGCAACTGGTTTTAACACCTGATGTTATGTGACGGTGTGGTCGAAAATGGTAAACACACCAGCCTGGAATAGAACTGTGCTTGGCGACATATTTTCAACTTGAGGGTGGTAGCAACCTAGTAGAGTACTAGAAAGTACCTAGTAAGTACTATACTATAATAACAATAATAACAATAATAACTCTATATGGTTAACCATACAGAATACTTACTAACAGCTGGCTGCCGCTATGGCACTCTATCTGGTCACAGCTAAAGCTCAAGCTCATTCCTGAATTGCTTCGAATTCACGTCAAAAAGCCGTAGCTGCTTTGGCCTAAGCCGTAAGTTTTCCGTCGCACTGCAACTCTTCACAGGTTTGTATGTAGATTTGTGAAATTGCGCGTAATATCACGTAGATTTTGCATCTCTGGGCATCTCTATACGTCTTTGAGATCAGTACGCTTTTTCGATTGCATATACGAGTACATACATCAGGGCGGCGCGTACGGGCGCGAGCGGCGCCTGTGCGCGTCGATTTACGGCGCACTTACCTTTAATTCATACATAATTTAATTTGAACATGCCGCATGGTGACTTAATTATTATATCTGCGATACATGATGCGATGCGTCGAGGTATAATGTAGCTTCTACGCGCCAAGTAGAGAGAACTTCATTAAGACTTGTACAAGTAAGTATGTCCTAGTTGTAACGGTATCGCTAAATTTCTTTCTGTTACGTCTGATAATGCTCTTTATATTATACATACAACAAATCTCTTTTTTTTTTTAAAGTAATGACACGCTCTACTGATGGTAAGATATGACGCATGCCCATGATCATTGCAGCGATACACAGAACTTTGATAATAATCTACTGTTTTATTCAGGCAATTGTGATTTACCGCAAATAAATACCAAAATACATGCCAGTAGCTGTGATTTCAGTGTAAAATTATGCTCCATTTGTCCATAAATGGAAAAACAAATTTGTATGGGAATCAAACCACTTTAAATGCGCAAGTATAAGTGAATAGATTTTCTTAATTTTAAATTATTTTATTAAACGTAGTAATATTTACACAATCAAAAGGTTTTAAAATCTGCACCTAGGACTCCCATTTTAGTTGTGACGATATAAACAAAACGCTGACTGGTACGTAAATAGGATTTTTTTTAATATCTTATTAGGCGCGAGGTACCGCCATCTTATCTCCGCCGGTGTAAACGTCAGTGTGATGTATTTGACGATCGCCACGATCTCGCTATCCGCCTCAACTCGATTCGGTTATCGATAAAAAACGATCATTCGATCGATTATTTCATTTGAATCATTTCGAGACCGGTTCGCAACTTAATTATAAAATAAGAAATCGAAATTAAATTCGCAACGCTGGTTGTATTCGCACGGCAGTCCATACATCATCCCTCGAATTCACAATATTTACAATCAAGCATTCAATTCAATTCTCATTACAGTGAAAGAAACCGATTCGTTTGCGTGCAGATTGCGTGCAGAATTCAGGGGGTAATTTGTCATGACAGTAGCAGATATAGGGGGGCTACACACGGACCGACGCGCGACGGCAAGACTTCGCAGCGAATTGCAACAAGTGTAAAATTCATAATTAGCTCGCGCTGCGGCCGAGATCGGAGCCGACTGTGCACCTCGAGCGAGATTCGTTCTGGGAACAAACAATGCGACCAGTGTGTATGTCTCCTTAGTCTCAATAGACATTTAATCTCTACTATTAAATTTTCTAGATTTACCGTAAAATTTTCTTTTTACAGTTGAATCTCAGATCTCAGCTAAAGTAAGAGTACTAGAAAGTGTTTTACCACAATGTTTTGCGACTTGTTCTTCATTTGATGAAATAAAGATAAAAATAATTACTGTAGGTACTAAATAGTAACTATTTTACTTTTCTTTTAACTTATTAGGTAGTAGAACTTTTTAGCACAGGGTTGCGTAAGTAGCTACCACTGCAGTATTGAATATTTTGGCCCAAGCAGTAGAGTGTAATTATCACTGTATTCCAGTTTGTTGTGGTAGCTAGCCAGCTGAGTACCTATACTAGAAAGTACCCTACCACCGTGCTATGGTTTCCTCACGATGTTTTCCTTCACCGGCAGCTCAAGCTCATTGTTGGGGTTTGAACCCACGCCCTTCAGCACGCGAACCGACCGCGCTAACCACTGAGCTGTCATCGTTAAAAGCTTTTCAGGAATAATGCAATGCTATTATCAACTAAATTAATTGTCTAAACATAAAATCATTTGACCACAACTCAGTCGATCTTGTCAGGTTATGACTAGCAGTCGTCAAAGCGGCATATCTAACTTCAAACATAATTAAATAGACATTTTATGAAGAGTTATCGTACTATTGTAGGTGAGACAATCGTACCCCATCTCTCATCATCAGATAGCATTAAAACAAATTAGCGCAAATAAATAAACAAATACAAAAGGGAGAAGGCGGCATTGAGTTATGTCTTATAATTAAAGCCTACCGTATCCATACACAACCAGTTTCGATTCCTTTGATAGGGAGGAGACAAATGGCGGAGTATCCGAAAAAATTGTGTCGATAAAAATTTTGCTTATGTTTTTTTTTTAAATATATATTGTAGATAGGGTTGCGCTTGACCGCCATCCCGCCTGATGTTAAGCTAAGATGCGGTCTACGGTGGAGCACGCTCGCCTAGAAGAAACCGATTCACTCGCGACTTGAAGGTACCCAGACTATATTCATTGGGGAACACCCACTCGGGCAGCTGATTCCAATGTCTAGCGGTACGCATGAAAAAGGTGGAATCAAACCGCTTAGTTCGAGCTTTTGGAACATCAACCATGAAGCGGTGACGCTTTTTAAAGCTCCTAGCTGTCCGATAGTAGAATGGGCAAGGTGGAATTAGGTCATGCAGATATGTGTATAAAACTGATATTTTCTTATATGTTTTAATGAAAGAGTATAATAACGTAAACCACGCTGGCAAAGTGAGAGTCTTTACACATTTTTAAGTATAGAAATAAGCTTATTTTTTTGCTTTATAAATAATACCTTGAATTCAGAACGAAAGTAACTTTTTTGTGTGAAAGTGAAAAGACAAACGAAACGCTCTCTTAATTGTAAAAGATAATGTGAAAGTGATACCTAACCAGACCTTTGAGCAACAAAACAAATTCCAGAGCATCGTTGCATTCATAACCTCGAAATTACATTCGATGATTAGTCTCAATAACCCTGGTTTTTTTTTTTTTTTTTTATGGTTGACAGGCTAGTTGTTTGACCACAGCTCACCTGATGTTAAATGAAGGTGTGGTCGAAGATGGTAAAGCACACCTAGCCTGGAATGGAACTGGCTCTCAAGTGAGGCTGCCGGAACACACCGTTAGATGCTTGGCGGCAGATTTTCAACTTGAGGTTGGTAGCTAGCCAGCCGAGTACTAGAAAGTACCCTACCACCATGCTATGGTTTCCTCACGATGTTTTCCTTCACCGGCAGCTCAAGCTCATTGTTGGGGTTTGAACCCACGCCCTTCGGCATGCGAACCTACCGCGCTAACCACTGAGCTATCATCGGTACAAAAGCTTCAATTTACCCTTAGCTTAGCTTAGCTTCAATTTACCCTTTAAACCGGAATACAATTTTTTTGTTTACTCACTACTGCTTTGGGACAGAATATCTGGCACTGCAGTGGTATCTAGCTGGACGGAGATCTACTACTTAATTAATAAATTATTATTATCTATGACTAAAACCAAATCTTAATTTCCAACAAAAGCAGCCGTTTCTTTACCATGCGCAACATATAAGATATCGATATCAGCGCTCATCCCTACCGCTAAATAACTCCATTTGGCTCGATGCTCGATAAATGTTTCGTTTGGACATGGATAATTATTTACCAGTAAATTGCCACTACAATTATTGATGGCTTCATACATGCCGATTCCAAGGACCTTGTTCTCGGACGCTTCAAATTATATCTGTCACCCTCGTCCTTACATTATTTTTAATACGAAAGACGGTATCTGACAAAATGTCGAGCGCGCAAGAATATGGGCGTAGATGACGATCAAACCAAACGGTTTTGGTGCGAGCGCTCTTTGGACTGAAAAAAGATCTGCATAGTGGTTATAATTATTATTTTTTTATCATGCCATTATTCATCACATATTTCAATACTTTGTCGGTTAACTCAGATGTGTTAATTATTAAGAAAAACCGTTATCTGTATCGGGTAGGGATAGACCTGAGAATAAGTGTTTAGATTTAATTGAATCCAATATATCTACATAAATAATAACAATATATTTATAAACATTAAGCAAAATTAAATATCGTGCCATAAATGGAACCTTTTTTTTTTTTTTTTTTATGTAAAAAGTAATGTGACGAACGAGACGCTCTCCTGATAGTAAGCGATAACGCCTGCCCATAACCATCGCAGCGATACACAGAACTTTAAGTAACAAAACAAAGTCCAGGGCATCACTGCTTTGGCGCTCATTACTTTGAGACTTTTGATAGAGTTAGTCTCAACAGCCCAGTAATTTCGCTAGCTGCAGTACCCTTCAAACCGGAACACAGTAATGCTTACACACTACTGCTTGGCGGCAGAATAACTTAGATAAGATATTAAAAACTTTCAAAAGCCCACACGGACGCGACCTGCGGTAACAGCCGCTGTTCTAGCCAGCCGTGTGCCAGACCACTCCCTAGGCCGCGTATGTCTGGGGCAGTCTTAATGTATTTTTTACTCCTCTCTTTGTATCATCAATTAATATTCTTGATCAAACGCTTGCCTTACAGCTGATCAACATGCGATCCATTGACAGAATACAAATAAGCCTGGCTCATAATTACAAGTAACGTCTCAACACAAAAAATGACATTTAGTACATGACGCTAAGTGGGTTATTGAAGAGAGCAATGTTCAGTTTACTAGTACTTTAGTTTTAGGGTGGTCGGTGACGTGAGACGGAACCAGAGTTTGCACGGTTTTGCAAGCGCTCACGGTTATAGTACTGCGGCAGCATTATCTGCTGTAATAATCCTTATCAACAGGGGCGGATCTATATTAAAGATGCTATTAGCCTAACACAGAAAATCATCGTGAAAAACGGATTCGGACTTTTAAAAGTATTATTAATTAATTAATTATTTGTATGGAAATCGTACCACCATAAGGTAAATCACAATTGCTTGAACGTAACAGTAGATTATTAGCAGAAAATCAAATTTATGAATGATTTAAGAATTTATGATTATTTAATAAAACAGTAGATTATGCTAATAATCTATTGTTTTATTCAAGCATTTGTGATTTCCCGCAAATAAAGACCAAAACAAATGCCAGTAGTTGTGATTTCACCGTAAAGTTATGCTCCATTTGTCCATAACTGAAATAAAAATGTTTGTATGGAAATCGAACCACCTTAAAGATTTTTTTTGAATTAATTTTATTATACTATAATGTTATATGGATTGATAAAATTTATTCGTTAAGAATAGAAATGATTATTTTTAAATAAGTAAATAATGATTGACTTGTAACTACGGTGTTATTAATAAATTATTATTTGTATTTGAAATTGAAAATTTACAGAGATTCTTTTTTAATGTAAATAAAAGTAATGAGACAACAGAGACCCTCTCCTGATGGTAATAGATATCACATGTCCATGACCATTGAAGCGATACACATAACTTTGAGTAGTAGAACAAAGTCCAAGGCATCGCTGCTTTGGCGCTCATTACTTTCGATGGTTCGTCTCAACCGCCCAGTAATTTCGCTAGCTGCTTCCCTTCAAACCGGAACACAGTAATGTGCAGAATAACTGGTACTGCGGGGCACCTACCAAGACTACTTCCTGCTGAAGAAATCTACCACCAAGTAAACTGAAATACGATAAGCTCGTCACTAGTAGCAGCTCGCAAAGTTTATATTTATTTCTGGTATACACTTGTTATTTGTTTATTGTTGACAGGCTAGATGTTTGACCACAGCTCACTTGATGTTAAGTAACGGTGTGGTCGAAGATAGTAAACACACCTAGCCTCGAATGGAACTGACACTCAAGTAAAACTGCCGGAACACACCGTTATGTGTTTGGCGGTAGATTTTCAACTTGAGTGGTAGCTAGCCTACTCGAGGTACCAGGAAGTACCCTGTCAGCATGCTGTGGTTTCCTCACGAAATTTTCCTTTACCGGCAGCTCAAGCTCATTGTTGGGATTTAAACACACAACATTCGACGTGTGAACCGACCGCGCTATCCACTGAGCTATCATTACAACACAATTCACAATAAATTTAATACCTTAAACGGTTGCTATCTAACTATCTTCAAATTACTTAATTTCGAATCTACGGCATTATCTCTGTGATTTAAAGTTTTAGGCAACCTTGATTAAAATGTATAGCGTAAAATCTGGTTCCACGCTAACACTTCGAATAATAGCTTCAGCAATACCATCTACGCACAAAAACGTTAATTAATTAACAGGCCATTATCAGACCACCGTTTTGTGAAAAAAATTCGCGTCCTCTCGACACCGGTCATTGTTATCATTGGCAATCGCAAAAAGCAGCACCGCGCCGACAAAAGCCGATACTTTAACATTGCAGGAGCACAGGAATCCGACGGAACCTTCCCTCATTAACGCTTCTCCTGTGCATCTCTATTCCTCGATAAACAAATGATTCAAACACCACTAAGAGCTCAACTGAAAATTGCTCTTATCCCATTGTTCATAGAACCAAGATTTGTTTGAAGGTTTTCTAACTCATTTCGATGTCAAAACGAAAAATCTTGCCTTCTTAAATTTTAAAGGAAAAATAAACTTATAAACATTACTAAAAGATTGAAATCATAAGAAAATCAAAACAGTCGCATAGGCCGTTGTTAATTTTAGAGTTGTACAACGTATTCGATGGAGAAAGCCGTATACGACATTCGGGATTGTTAAAATTTCAGCTTTGTTATGGAAGTGAATAAAAAAGAAATTGATGTTAAGATCTTTGGAGTGTTATTTGAAATTTATTTTACTTGGATAGTGTACGACGTGCGAGTAGCGTTTTTGCATCGACGTTGTAATTAAGGACTATCGGCGGCACGTATGAAGACATAAATAAACGCGATCGACTGAATTAGCGACCCGCTAACTGCAACCGTTGTTGCTTCGCTTAAATTTCAATCGATCAGATTTCTCTTTTTATAAACTATTTTAAACTAAAATGTACGCGTAACAGCTGAGATCTTGTTAAAATACTTGCTAAAAGAATTGCGCGTCCTATTATACGTATAATTGTAATGTCTACATTTTATTGCAATTATACTGCACTTCATTAAGTTGTAAGCATGGGAAATTCTAGTAAAACTATTTTATTCATCAATTACTTTAAAGGCTTTCGCAAACATTCTCAAAGAACTAAAAATAGACAGTTAATTTGCTTTTTTTATTCGGTCATAGCTCGTTGGTGTATTGTGCCATTAAATTGCACGTTTAATTATATCGGATAGTCCGACTACAGTTTCGGCCACATTTGGTGGCCTTCTTCATGGATACCAAGATGATTACAGCGCGCGCGCGGCTTCTTCGTGCTTCGCACTGAATCATACAAAATTAAAACACACGAAATTGTGTCAAAACCACTTTAGTTTCCACACTAAAATAGTAGTGCTGGGATTTTATTTAAATTATTATTTCCGCTCCACGAACACTGGGGTCCGTGATCTTTGTCAAATTAACACAATACTTTTTTTTTAATTTTACTTGAGGGATATTGGCATATGTATGTATATTGTATGTGTTAAGGTAATTTGCATGTATACCTATGGCATATATTGCTTACCTGTATAAAAGGTTACCGGAAAATATAATCAATTTTTTCAAACATCGTTACTGCGGTACCAGAAGTGCCAACTGAACAAAAAAGTAATAGGTGCCACTTAATGAGATGCTTTCATGCAATTTCCTAACGTGCTGATTATCAATATGCAAAGTGATTAACACCTGGCTCGCACTTCCAAAGGTGAAATGTTGCGAAACTAACATTATTAACTAACTGGGTATTAGCAGACGCATGTGACTGAACATGTGCTGCGACCACGACTAACTGTCATTTTGAGATTGACACATTTATGTCATTCGTTTTATTACTAAGTAAGTATATAACAATATAATTTTAAATAAAAAACAAAATTAAAAATTTTGAAAAAGCCCACATCGGTTAAAAATTAATTGTCACCTATCTAAAATAATGCACCAATAAACCTCGAACTCATAACTAAAAACTGCATCAAAATCGGACTAGTAGTTTTAGAGAAAAATGGCAACATGGATTTGCACAAACAAACACCCTCACACCCTAAATACCGTCTCCATTCCGTCGTGGGTAATAATAACATATCGCACTAATAATAGAAATGTGAATGTTTGGATGGATGGATGGATGTTTGTTACTCTTTCACGCAAAAACTACTGAATGGATTTTGATGTAATTTGGTATGGAGGTAGCTGACACCCTGGATTGACGCGTAGGTTGCTTTTTATCACGAAAACATGCAGTGGGTAACACCGCTCATTAATTAGTTTTCATTTCGTGAAAAAGTAACATACATTCAAACTTACGTGTATGACAATTCGTGTAAATTTGTAAACAAATGTGTGACAAACAATCTTGTATTTTAGAACTCGTGGTCACAACAGACGATAAAAAATCGTGGTCACCTGATTACCAGCGCATGCAAATCGCGATCGCTGCCGGAACGCGACGGGATTTCAACTCGAACTAGATTTATTGCACATACGCACTTATTCGCGCGACACGCTCACTATGTTGCCAGTGGTGATTATAAAAACTCTATTTAATATAATATTGTTCTTTTTTTATTTCAGTTAAATTGGTTTCATGAATACAACCGAGTTTAGATAAATGCAATTTTTGTAAAGTTCGCAAAGAACAATATTGGACAGAGCTTTTTTTTTTAATAATGCATAGGTAAATGATTATATTGACTAAGCAGTGACTATTGACTTCGAGTTATAAATACCCTGATAGGTATTAAGGCTGAGCAATTGTTTTCTTTAAATAACTTGGACTTTTTTATGGTTATATATATCTACGTCTGGCCCCCAACTCACCTAATGGAACGTTACGGCCGAGAATGGAGCACGTTGATCCACAAGAAATCTATTCCCTCAAGCCATAAAAACATCTATATAGGAAACAGAGAAGCCGGCACTGAATTTGATTCATGGGCTGTGTGCATATAGAAAGTAGAGCCGAATCGCTGCATACGAATACTGGGACTACAACCTGTTATATTTGGTGGTCAGGGTCCGATAGGCCCCCTAAGCTTGTATGGCACTTCCTGGCTTCTTAGTAGCTACACTACTGCCGTAGAGTACTAACAATAAGTCCGTTATAACTTTTAAGAACATCGACAGCGTTAAGTAGCCAGGCAACACTTCTCCACAGAAGATATATCGATTCATGAATGACTGCCCCAAGATTTCATTTGCCAGTTGTAGTATATTCTAATGAGGTGTTTTTACTTGTTTTCACAGAAGTACATGATACGGGTAGGCATAGTTAACAAACCGTAGGTAAGTTGGATAATTGAATCTGATAAATTCGCATTGGGCTCATAGAAAGATATTTGTAAACAAAAGTCTACGGATATGTCTACCCGTTTAAAATTTTAGAGTGTGACGAAATGGAGTTTGTACGGAAACGCAAAATAAAACATGTCACCCCAATGTATTTTTTCCAAAGCTTGTGTTTTTCGCGAGTTATGTATAAAAATAAGTGGTATTTCATTCATAAAGTGCCGAATTACAAACGCGAGTGTAGAAAAGTGTTTTTTTTTTTATGTTTGACAGACTAGGTGTTTGACTACAGCTCACCTGATGTTAAGTGAAGACGTGGTCGAAGATGGTAAAGCACACCTAGCCTGGAATGGAACTGGCTCTCAAGTGAGGCTGCCGGAACACACCGTTAGATGCTTGGTGGCAGATTTTTAACTTGAGGGTGGTAGCTAGCCAGTCGAGTACTAGAAAGTACCCTACCACCATGCTATGGTTTCCTCACGATGTTTTCCTTCACCGGCAGCTCAAGCTCATTGTTGGGGTTTGAACCCACGCCCTTAGGCATGCGAACCTACCGCGCTAACCACTGAGCTATCATCGCTAGTGATAGGTACAGGTGATGGTAGGTGGTGAAGCGCAATTTTTTGTGTTGCTTCCAAAACTCCATCGAAGTTTGTAGTGAAATCGCCACTTTTTTTACTAGACTAAATATACTAAGAAATAGCAAATATGAAGAAAAAATAATAAGTGCGAAAACATCTCCAAAATTGGTTAATTGAAAGTTTCTACATAATTATATACTTTTCATAGTTTTTCCTGGTTTTTTGTTTAATATTTCTTTATCAACAATAGTCTAGCCATGTCTGAGGCCTTCGCGCGGCACACTAACTTAGCACTAGGACTGACCACTCAGCTTACCTTTTCTAATTACTTATAACTAAAAACTATACTAGGTATCTCTAGATAGTTTCAAGTCATTGAGTATTCATTTAGCATTCCCACCGTGAATGCTTCACTGTCTCGCGTAGGGAGAGAAGGCGCCTTGCCTTATAAGGTCTCTACTTATAACCATCGATTAAAAAATACCTTATTTATCACCTCGACGACTGACCGGTAACTTATCGAACCATTTAAGACTGATGAAGTTACTTAGGCCTCATGTTATTTCCTTGTTAAGGCCCAGAAATTAAAGCAAAGTATTCTATCAGTTAAATGTTTTCCACAGTACAAGCTTTGCTTGCTTTGGGGTCAAATGGCGCTGTGTGTAATATCCTACGATATTTATTTAAATCAGTGTTAGTTTTACTATGTACTTAAAGGTATAATTATTATTTCGTAATCAATTTTAAGAAAATACTTTTGCAATATGTCTTGTGTAATATTATTGTCAGCAAGTAAAATAAGATTGTGATTTTGCAATACTATAATCAGTAAATTTTTTTCTTCAAAGTTGTTGCGTTAAGTTAGACGGCTCACTAATTTCTGCCCCTTAAGTTGTCAGGTAAATTGTTAGTAATACGTATTTTAATAAAGTAAGTAAAGTGTCTTTATCTGTGAAACAATTTACCGTACAAGGATCGCAACCGCGAGGTATGTGTCTAATGGAAACGTTTTTCTATTTTTTGTAATTACGATAGCGAATTCATAACAAAGTAACTGAGTAGTTTATTTTCATTAATATCTAAATAGAAATATTAGTGGTTTAATCAATATGAGCTATTTGTCTGGCCACCCGGTCGCAACAAGGTAATTAAACTTTAAGCACGAAAGACAGCTTTGTTGTCGGTATAAGTTATATTTTCTTGCCAACTTTTCGATAAAGAAATAAAATGTCTAATGTAATAAGTGAGAGTACAGAAAGTGCGACGTCAAGTCCTCCTCGGAGGAATAAGAAAAAAAAAGGGAGAGTTTTGGCGGGAACGCGGAAAGATTCGTATCGCCCCGTTGTATTTTTTTCCAAAACTGGTGTTTTGTCGAGTGTTTATGCATAAAAATGGCGGTGCTTTGTTCATAAAGTGCCGAATCATAAGCGCGAGTGTGGGAAAATGATATAATAAATTACTACTTTACTAAAGTATGACTAAACTTGACTGATACGGCCTGGACTTGACCAAGGCGGGACTTCGACTATAATTTTACTTAGGAGTATACTTATTTATGTTTTTAAACTTTAAAACATATAAATACTTGACACTGGCAAATGCTTAAAACCGTGACGCCAAAACCAAAGAAAAAAGTAATCACCTTCATCAAATTAAAAAATAACTAGATGTGTGTATAAGAGAGAGATAGATAGAAAGAGCGAGATAGACAATTATGCTAAGTAAAATATTGATCGCATGTCTTAAGGTTTCCTTTTTACTGTAAAAAATGTCAACGAAAGAATTTTTCCCAATCGGTATAAAAATTACGAAGTTCTAAGCTAAAAAATACAACTGAATTGACAACCTCCTCCTTGTTTAAGTTAAGATTAAAAAAGACAACTCCTGATACTAAGAAATAACTCATGTCTATGACCACTATCTACTACTATCGACCACTGTCTACTGTCTAGGCACGGTACCCTAAATATTAAATCACAAAACTAACAACAAAGCAGGGTTTTGGCGGGAACGCGGGAAGAGTCGTGTCGCTCCGTTGTATTTTTTTCCAAAACTAGTGTTTTGTCGAGTGTTTATGCATAAAAATGGTGGTGTTTTATTCATAAAGTGCCGAATTACAAGCGCGAGTGTGGGAAAATGATATAATGTGGTGAAACATGAGTTTTCGTGTTGCTTCCAAAACTTCATCGAAGCTTTGTAGTAAAGTTGCCACTACTTTACTAAAGCATGACTGGAATTAACTGACACGAACTGGACTTGACAAAGACGACTTTGACTAAAACTAGCTACGATGGCACTTATTTAACTTTTGAAACTTGAAAATATATAATTACTTGACACTGGCAAATGCTAAAACGCGACGCCAAAACCAAAGAAAAAAAAAAAAAAAACAAAGCATCGCTGCATAATTGAAAATAAAACCGCGAACGATCGGCAAACCTCCTTTTTTAATATTTTTTTTTATAAATGTGAAAGTTTGTTACTCTTTCACGCAAAAACCATTGAACGGATTTGGATAAAATTTTGTATGGAGGTAGCTGAGACCCTGGATTAACACATAGGCTATTTTTTATCCCGAAAACATGTAGCGGGTAACATCGAGGGGCGCAAGTAGTGGAATATAAAACGGCAATATGCAATTATGGGCATTCAATCTAACCTATAAATTTAATTGCATACCAGTTAATAGTTCAATGGGCAAACCATTTGATTGCAATAGCTGTTTACCCTAAGTGCAACATTAAGTAAGTAATAGTTAAATAATATTTTGTTCGATGCCTTTTAATATAAAATTTAATTGAGCGGTAGTTGATTATGAGACTGCATATGGACGTGATAATTGCAATAAGTACAGTTTATAGTTTTTTGTGAAGTGGATATAGAATTTTGATAGGCATCGTACCTAATTCGTAGATAAAATGGTTATAGAATGGTGTCTGGAACTGGAGATAATTATACAAATACTCGATTTGTATAATTATCTCCAGTTCCATTCAGATACCTAGATGTTGATATCGACGGTGAGTTGTCGTCTTATTTGACAGCAAGCGGACGCCTCGCTGTTTCACCTGCGTTGTTCCCGTTCCCGGAGATAGTGTAGCTTCCCAACGGTGAAAGAATTTTTGAAATCGGTCCAGTAGTTTCCGAGCCTATTCAATACAAACAATCAAATCTTTCTATATAATGCTATGTATTTCAAAAGATACGGATTTCTTTTTCTGAGAGTGTACCTTATGAGAGTGTGATTTAATTTAATTCCACCTGCTGTTTCTAACAAAAAAATGTCAGATAAACGCGACCAAAATGTCATTTGTACATGATGCATATTTTCTACGTACGCACAAAGTATTTCGATTCCACATTTTTAATTTGCATAGCGGTGCTGTGCAATTCTGTTTTCCGAAGTCTGTTTCCCCGTGATATTCAAATCTTTTCTTCTGCTCTTTACTTGGTGGTAGATCTTCTTAGCAAGAGGTCGTCTAGGTAGGTACCTACCACCGTAGTAACAGATATTCTGCAGCTAAGCAGTAGTGTGTAAACATTACTGTGTTCCGGTTTGAAGGGCAGCTAACGAAATTACTGGGCTGTTGAGACTAACCATCAAAAGTCTCAAAGTAATGAGCGCCAAAGCAGTGATGCCCTAGACTTTGTATTGTTACTCAAAGTTCTGTGTATCGCTGCAATGGTCATGGACATGCGTTATCTATTACCATCAGGAGAGCGTCTCGTTCGTCTCATTACTTTACAAATAAAAAAAAAAGATAAGCAGTTTCAAATTGTTCGATTTTTGGATACCCTAAGCTTATACACCTGTATTACTATTTGTTCCGGAAAATGGCAGGTAAGGTAGGTTATGTATATTTCGCATTTCCAGCGGTCCAGTTACGCGCGGCCGGTATAATCTCTAATTACCGACCGTAACTCATAAATACGACGATTACACCTCGCCATATTACTGTAACACAGATTGATTAAACTTTACCAATCATTACTGTACATGGGTATTTTTATATCTAGCTAACATCCTATCAACGGCCCTAAAGCATACATAAGCAAGTAGCACCTACCTAGTAATAAAAAACCTATAACTTTTCGTATTGCTTCTCAAACTTCAATAAACTCTGTAGTACTGATTTACTACAGCATGAGCAAGTAATTTCAAACAAAGTCGATTCAGACTAGAACGTAACTCACTTTATTTGACTTTTACTGTGACTTAGGGTTATTTCAATTAATATAGTTTAAAATATTTAAAAATATCACACTATACTGGCAAATGCAGAAAGTGCGACGCCATTAAAAAGAAAAATATAGTAGGTATTCATCTTAAATATTATCATAATCTACGCCTGCGGATTTATCCACTAATTTCTAGTTTTCTGACTTGTCTGTATTTTATTTTATTTTATTTTATTTGGAAAACATACAGAGAAAAATATCTTAGTTACTAAACTATAATTCTATCTTAACACCATTTAACAGTTTTCGCATATTGAAACTAAGCTTGTTTGCTAACAGAGAGAAAAGTACCTATGTACATAGTACATGTTATATTAGAAGTAAAAGTCAGACAGGGGACTCACCGAACCAGCTTGTAGTCAGATTTAGTCTAATCAAATTCGTACTAGTATTAAATAAGTCAAACTCGGGAAAGCCTTCCAGTTTGTTTACGAAGTTAGATGATCTTAAGAAAAACAAATTTCGCCTGTAGTTAGTAGCACCATAAGGGATATGCAAGTACTTATTTAGGATGTCTATGGACATTCAGATGTATGTGTGTGTTCATGTATGTATTTATTTGCAGGTCCCCCCACTGCTGAGCAAAAACGCCTCCTAGTCCTCTTTCCAGACTGCCCGGTCTTCGGCTTTCACGCCTGGTGTTGAATGTTGACTGAAAATGCACAAAATTATGGAACGAAAGAGAATAGTTACTTAAAATGTAATTAGATATTAATAGATACTAAATAGATGCCCGCCGCAAAGTGATAGGTCAAATACCTACAGACCGGTTCAAACAATTAAACTTAATAATGAATGGGACATCACTGTATACTTAAACAACAACGAGTTTATCTTCTAATTAAATGTTAATAAACAAAAACTGTGAGGGATACCGTGCGGCTCCAGTGTCAGCGTCTTCTTCATAAGAGGTCAGCCCAGGCAATGTAAAAGCTTGTCTAACAAAAATATATCAATAGAAACCGTTTTTGAAACATTAGGTACTCTTTTAGTATGGAAAGTGACGTGGTTTTGACACATTTTTGTTTCACTTATGCGTCGTATATATCACGTTTAATTTTATTTATTTAAAAGAAAGAAAAAAAAATGATTTCATTTTGTAACACAGAACATAACAGAGACAAAAAAGGGGCTCACCTCAGCATAATACTGGTCATACTAAGTGATATGACCAGCGCTGGTCTTCCGGTGAGCCCTTGTCGGTCAAACAAAACAAACATAACAAATTACCAACAACAAATATAATAAAGCGAAATTAATTCAAACAAACAAACTACTATGTTAATAACTTCTCTCAAAATATCAACCTGATGAAATGACAAAACAAAAGAAAAAGTCGGAGTCGAATTTTTGAAAATATGTCGATAGACTCCGATTTCGGGAGTTTCCGATAAAATTAATCGTGTGTAGTCCCGCATAAGTAAAACAGAAAAGAATATATTATATTTATAATTCGTAAGTAAATTTCTTCTCTATTATACCTAGAGTAATATAAAATCTAAAAAAAACATGTCATGAATTTAACCAGCGGGATCCATCTGAAAACGTATGGTATTAAACATAATTCATTGTATTTTTTTTTTGTTGACTACCCTCTTATATCTTTGGGAAAAGATCTGCTTAGAGAGCTGAAGGGCGTGGGTTCGAAATCCATTCAGGATTAATATTTGTGTGACTAACATAGATGTTTGTTCTGTGTCAGGAGGTTCTGTGTGTAGGTATTTTAATTTTTCCAAAAAAAGTATTTGAGTTTTTTGTCTGCAGTCTGGTTCCCATAGTGCAAGCTTTGCTTAGTTTGGAGCTAGATGGCGTCGTGTGAAATGTCTTCCAATATTTATTAATTTAATCAAAGTGATGTTTCAAAGCAGCGACGCTCTGTGCTTAATTTTGTTGCTGAGCTAGACATACATATACACACACACTCTCACTCACTCACATATCTACAATACATCCACGCATCGCTACCAGTGTGTCCCCACCCGATGTCGCGACAAAAACTGCCCCGACTCGTAACGGCTTGCGAGCGCATCGTCCGCTTACGTCACGGGAATGCTACGGACCAGCTAATTACTATAAATTTGCGGTTATGAAATACACCACAACTGTGACGTGAGCGAGACTCAAACTGTCTCTTTTTTTTCTCGCGGATTTTGGCGTACCTGTTTGTTCACTAAGTTCGAAAACGAAAAGCCATGAAACAAATTTTGGTTTTTGCAACTATCATTTCAAAAATTTCTTTCTTTCTTTGCTTTTTTTGCAAAATAGTTTTGCGTTTGACCACACTCGCAGTAGTGTAGTCTAAATAGAGCACGCTTACTGAGAAGAAACTTATTTACTCTAGATTTGGAGACACCCATATTGTAACCAGGGAACACAGACTCCGCATGAGAGTCCCACAACCTCGCTATGCTATTCAAAAAACTTTGTGCGTAGATAGGGAACATCCACCATGTACCACGTTTTGGTCGTGGTTGTCTGACCGTCCGGTAGTTGAAAGGTGCAGGGGAACCAAATTGTGCAGTTCAAGTGCACACTCTCCAAAAGAAAAGCGAGAAGCTAGCAATTGTACGACGATGCTCAAGGCTTTGATGCCGAGTTGAGGGAGAGCTAGGATACGAGGTAAGGAACTGCTATCTGACCCCAAACTAAGCAAAGCTTTGTGTTTGTAAAACTATGGAAGTCAGATAACTGATAGAATACTAAAAGTAAAAAAAGTTTATTTACTTCTTATTTCTTATAGTATAAATATAAGATAATGTGTGTCACATAGAAATTATAAATCAATTAGCTGTGTAGATCTACAGAGTCATAGGGACTGTGGCTACTGTACAAGAGGGTCCCAATCAACGCTCAATATAGAATACCTACAAATACAATTTCAAGATTCTCAAGTGACAATAGTATTTAACATTTAATTATATTGACATAATTATTTTATATGTGACATATTACTTCATTGACATTTTCATTTTCATTGTTATGACGTAAATGTTATGATTTTGATATTTTTAAACATAAATGGAAAAATGACCTGTAACTTTGGTGTTATTAATAAATACCACCCTCACGTTGAAACTCTGCCGCCAAGCATCTAACGGTGTGTTCCGGCAGCCCCACTTGAGAGCCAGTTCCATTCCAGGCTAGGTGTGCTTTACCATCTTCGACCACGCCTTCACTTAACATCAGGTGAGCTATGGTCAAAACACCTGGCCTGTCAACCATAAAAAGAAAAGATTTTGTATTTGTATTATCAGAATAAAAAAATAAATAAAAAAAAACTATATTTTTTTTGTAAATACATACTTATAATACTTACACCCAGACACAGAACAAACATTGTAATACATACTTATTCCAAATTTTAACGAGAGCAATGAGGGCATTGCATTGCATAGCTCATGATTTTGAGTGGCACATAACTGTTATGAGTTGAGTGGAAACAAACAGACACACTCATACACACAAAGTCTAGTATTTATAATATCGGCCTATTAGTACGATAGCAGTGTGTTAGCGTGTCATTACCTCGTTTGTTTGTAGTCATGTTTGCTTTTTGCCTCGCACGCGTTTTTTGCTTTCTTTGCTTAATTTAACCAGTTTTTACATCATTAATGCAAGTTTACTATTATACAATGGTGGATTTGCATGCTCGTTTGTTTGCACTCAGCACGGTAATAGGTAAAAATACTGAACTTTTAGAATACAGACACAGAATAATCCTCGAATTCATAAAAAAACTAAAACTAGGTATTTAAATAAAATATATTATTTTTCTTTGGTTTTGGCGTCGCATTTTGAGCATTTGCCAGTGTCGTGTTTTCAAATAATTTCTTTTTTTTTCTTATGTCAAGTGTTTTACATTTTTAAGTTTCATAAGTTAAATAAATTGCCTTGTAACTTTAGTTATAGTCAAAGTCCAGTCTTGATCAAGTACAGTCCGTGTCAGTCAAGTCCAAATGCTTTAGTAAAGTAGTGGTGACTTTACTATAAAGCTTCGATGTAGATTTGGAAGCGACACAAAAAGTCATGTTTCACCACATTATATCATTTTCCCACACTCGCGCTTGTGATTCGGCACTTTATGAATAAAACACCACCATTTTTATGCATAAACACTCAACAAAACACTAGTTTTGGAAAAAAATACAACGGAGCGACACGACTCTTACCGCGTTCCCGCCAAAACTCTAAGTATGAGTTATGTATCTTCTGTGATTTTTTCATTTTTGGCATAATACTTTGTGTATCTTTGCATATTTTCAAGCGTTTGCTGGATAACCAAGTGAAATAAGTCTAATCGTAAGTACTTACCCATAGTAGGTATATACTTACTTCACATAATATAACCGAGAATAATAAATAGCGAGTAAAGCCAAATGTTATTATAATCTTGACGATTATATTACACGGAATTATGAAAGTTACTCGTAAGACAAGTTACACCAAATTATATTATTATTATGTGCGTAGAGATTTTCACGTAATTCAGAACAATACGATTCTAAATATAGGTAAGTACCATGTAAATATTGGAAAAGACACACGTTTTATAAAATAATGCATCGACATGAATTTTTATCAATTCCGCCAAAAGTTACTTATTTATTTAATTAAACTTTAGAACTGGCACAATGCCAAAGGAATATGGTCGAAAAAAAAAACAAATTTCACAAAATACAATCCAGACACGGCGCATGTTAAATTCTTTTACACTGCACACTTAATCGCTAATAAAACATTGTTTACGTCATTCACAGCAGTACCTTTACAAAGTTGTTTAAATTATAAAGCAAATTAAACAAGAATGCGGGAAAAACATGTAATCCTCATCATGATTGACCCGGTTTAGCCGGGGCAAGTCCGCGAATGCTTCCCGCTCTCCGCGCACTGTATCTGTGATTTATCCTCGCGCCGACGTGTTGAAAGAATGTTAATGACACATTCAGCATGCATATGTTTGTGTGTATACAGTAAAAAAAAATACGCACACAAGTTGGTAGTGATTCAGCCTTTTTAGGATCCATCGGCCCTTTGCGCCTTGTGAGGAAATACCTATCGCGACATAGTTAAAAGAATTTAATTGACATTCGTCGAGTGTGAAATTTATCCTTTTCTGTGTTGCCGATGACAGAGAAAGACACAAAATAGACTTGTTTTTTCCGTTAAAAATGCGCGCAATCTCTATTTATTTTATAAGAGCTAGCTCGCTTGTTCAATTCCACTAATATTATTATAAATAATGTGAAAGTTTGGATGGATGGATGTTTGTTACTCTTTCACGCAAAAACTACAAAAAGGATTTGGATGAAATTTGGTGTGGAGGTACCTGAGACCCTGGATTAACACATAGGCTACTGTTTATCTCGAAAAATATAGCTGGTCGCAGCTAGTCTACGTTAATATTATAAATTCTTTCACCGTTGGGAAGCTACACTGTCCCCGGGAGACATAGGCTACTTTTTATCCCTGTGTTCTCATGGGAACGGGATCAGGACGGGGCAGCCCTGTTGGCTCATTGGTAGCATATCTGCCTTAAGAGCTGAAGGGTGTGGGTTCGATTCCCGCTCAGGATAAACGTTTTATCCATCAACAAATGTTTGTTCTGTGTCTGGGTGTTCTGTATGTAATATAAGTATGCATTTACAAAAAAAAGTATATAGGTATGTATGGTATCAGTTATCTGACTTCAGATCAGATGGCGCTGTGTGTAATATCCTACGATATTTATTTATTTTATTTATTTATCTACGCGGGTGAAATCGCGAAGTGTCCGCTAGTATTTTATGTGCTTGAAAATCAAGTGAATTGCCGACAATGCTTTCAGCAACATAATTAGAAGAGCTTTTGTGTCAGTGAACTTCCATGTTTGAACCACCTGATCTGACCTAATCGGACGCGAAAGGCCAGATGGGCTTACCCTGGTGCCGGAGAAGAACAGCAAGCGCCTGGTAAGGGACAACCTCTATCAGGCGAAAGAGTACCAAACATGCAGACGGCGTCACCACGTTGATTAGTAATCCAACCACATGTCGTAGCGATAATAGCTCAGTGGTTAACGAGGTCGGTTCGCTCGCTGAAGGATGTGGATTCAAACCCCAACAATGAGCTTGAGCAGCCAGTGAAGGAAACCATAGCATGTAAGTAGAGTATTTTCTAGTACTCGGCTGGCTAGCTACAAAATCAAGTTGAAAATCTGCCGCCAAGCATCTAACGGTGTGTTCCGGCAGCCTCACTTGAGAGCCATCTTCGACAACACCGTCACTCAACATCAGGTGAGCTGTGGTCAAAAACCGAGTCTAAAAAATAATTACTTCATTAAAAATTATAAAAGTCGATATGAGAAATGCATATTTTTGAGATACTAATCATAACATAGGTACTATAGCGGCATGCTATGAGTTAATGAGAAATGTAATCGATAACATACTACTTCCAGGACTTATCTGGAATGAACTTTAAGTTTTTCAATGAAACATTCGAAAGTTATTACTCTATCAATTAATTATTAATATAATCTACAGTTCAAAGTGACCGACCGCGTTCCCTTTTAATTACTTAATGTACTTGAGAACGTAATTATGCCAGAACATATTATATTTACCGGATATGCAAATTCAATTTTGTTTCAGATGTCGAGGAAAGCTGCTAAACATTTGTGAGTATATTAATTTGCGTTGTATTATGCATATTGGGTTTCTCGGATAGGTTATCAGGTAGCTATCTAATAGTTTTAAATGTAACACGTAGTATTTCCATTGGAAACATTTGCTTATAATTGTTTGAAGTTATTTATCGACGCTTCGCTAAATCCCACTAATATTATAAATGTGAAAGTTTGGATGGATGGATGTTTGTTGCTCTTTCACGCAAAAACTACTGAACGAATTTGGGTGAAATTTTGTATGAAGGTAGCTGAGACCCTGGATTAACACATAGGCTACTTTTTATCCCGAAAACATGCAGCGGATAACACTGCGGGACGCAGCTAGTATTCCACGTGAAGCAAATTATTCCTTAAGATTTCTTTTTATTACTCATAGGCTTGCGTTTGACCGCCTTCCCGCCTGATGGAGCACGCCTGCCTAGAAGAAACCGATTCACTCGCGACGTAAAAGTACCTACATTGTATTTATCGGGGATTAGAGTCATGTCAAGGTCAAGGGTTAGGTGTTAGGGTCAAGTGTGCGCATTTAAACTTTGATGCTTCAAAAACTCGAATATTATTAGTAGAATGAAACAAAACTGTGTTAATTAGTAAGACTGTTTATTTGTTATCAACTTACACACAACAATAGTATTATCAGTAGCTTATATTTTAAGAAACTATAATAGAAAACAAAAACCCTTTCATATGCGCACTTTTACCCCAGTATCGGGGTATGTGTACGCAGCACTGTGTATATTTTTTTTTGTTGCGTACACTTACCGTGTACGCAACAAAAAAAAATATATTTTAGAACATAAACAAAAATTATAATTATAAAATTTTTCATCATAGTTACTTAAAGTAATCAACAAAATCGTTTTAAATCAAAATATGATATCAACTTGAACAGACCCGGGAGCTCCAAATTAAGGCGGCGTATGGGAGCGAATGATTCGTACAGTGAAGACAGCTCTATACCCGCCCGGGCAGCAAATTCCAATTTCTAGCGGTTCGTATGAATAAAGTGGAATCAAACCATTTAGTTTGAGCTTTTGTAATATCAATCATGAAGCGGTGTCGCTTTTTCGAACTCCTGGCTGTCCGATAGTAGAAAGGGCAGGGTGAATTTAGAAAACCGACAGACAAGCAACTTCGCGTCGATATTCAAGGCTTGTAAGCCTTTTCTGAACAAGCAAATCGTTGCCTATAAGCTTCTTAGCACGTTTCAAGATGGTGTTGTTTCCCCAAAAGTGTGTTTTTATTTATTTTACTTTAATTGGCTAGATAGTCTCCGAGTCAGCCCTGTTTATATAAACTGGCCCACAGCTGGGCGGTCTCTTCTCATTGTGAGAAGAACACATAGGCATAGTCCACCACATTGGCCGAGTGCGGATTAGCAGACTTCACACATGTTCGAGAACTTTTAGCGAGATAGTACACTTACTTATTTGAATTGCTTTCGCGAGATTAGAAATATGTTAACTTAGCAAGAGGTCAACTCGGTAGGGCGAATAAACAACACAAACAAAAAGTAAAACATATATAGGCACGTATTGTTATTGAATCCAGTGAAACTGTATCTCCAGAAGTAATGACAGCACAAACAGCAGCACAAACAAGCGGTTCGGCTGTACAAAAGTCGCGCGACACAATTATCGAGAGAGCCGGGCGCGGAATGCGCGCGCGCACAGATAAAACATCACATTTCGGGCCGGGACATGCCGTGGACGAATTGGATTTTAGGGATCCGCGGCAAAAATCACTTTTATTTTATTTTTATGACTGTCACATTTGAGTAAAAAGGCAAGCAACAAACAAAAATATATTATATCAAGATATTAGCGCTTTTTTTTTATGGTTGACAGGCTACACAGCTCACCTGATGTTAAGTGAAGATGTGGTCAAAGATGGTAAAGCACACCTGCCTGGAATGGAACTGCAAAAACGCATGTATTAGATGTAACATACATAGAATCGAATCGATCGTCCATCTCCCGTATACCTACATCAATTTACAAAAAGGCAAATGCCATCATACTTGATATTGATTGATTTTTATATTGATTTGGATATCGATGAAGTGAAACAGTGTAAGTGTTTTTGGAGTGAGCAATTTGTTTTGTACCTATAGTATGTGAAGACTTTGCAACTTTGCTCTTCTCTCAATCATTTATTAATAAAAAAAATATCGTAGGACACACAGCGCCATCTGACCCCAAACAAAGCTTGTACTATGGAAGTCAGATAACTGATAAAATAATAATTACAACAAAAAAACAAAGAAGATTTATTACATAGAATAATAAAAAAATGAAGAATAATTATGACATTTAATTGTTTATATGTCTAGGCTATTTAAAAAAATAAAATACAATAGTTCTACAGATTTATAGAAAGACTATCATAACCGGCTCCGTGTTTTTAACTAACACCAAAATATCATGCATTCGTGATATTACTTTATATCGACATATCTTTATCAATTGACATTTTGTTTTTTTTTCTATTATCATGTAATCAGTATTTCAAATATTTTTGAAATTTTTGAAATTATATTAGGGAATTAGACTTGTAACTTTCGTATTATCAATAACATATTTGTATTTGCAATGTACTTACAGGTTCTCGTCACTGCAGCATTATCGACCCGTCACTTTTATAGTGATATCATTAAATCCTAAGAAGTATTATAATCTATTCATATCTACGCTACGGAACCCTGCAAACAGATTCCGACACCATCCTGACTCTACTTTTTACGGTTACATTTAATTGCAGCGTATCATCGCATACTAAAATGCCCTTTATGTTTTTCAGAGCCGCCGCTGTAATGACATAATCGCGACTGGAACGATGTCCGGGCATCTCCATCGATATGCGAGCGGAGCGAGTGACTGGAATTATTTTCGGGCATTCTGCCGATACGCATGTGGCGAGTGACCAAAATGTTTGTAAAATAATGGCGATCCATTTGCTACCGTTGTTTTGTAAATGACTGTTATTGCTGTTGGTTACTTGAAAGAATTTTTCATAACAGCGCAAGTTTGATTTTATTGTTTATAGTTGACAATGGTGTGTTCCGGCAGCCCCACTTAAGAGCCAGTTCCAGGCTAGGTGTGCTTTACCATCTTCGACCACACCTTCACCTAACATCAGCTGATCTGTGTTCAAACACCTAGACTGTCAACCAATAAAAAAAATGACAGTTAGTTTGACAATCATTATTCTAAATATTTAGATGTCAAAATCTGCATCATCGCTGCTTGCGGCTACTTATTACTTAATTTAACGCCTCAGGGCCTCACTTAACAACTTCTACTGATAGTGCAGAAAATTAGAGCTCCACTCACACGTATCGCGCCTCTAGAACAAGCAAAAAGTGTTGAATGGGCCGCCATCTTGATCCGCCATTTTGTGCATCGTAATTACGCAAAATGGCGGCTGGTGATTGGCGGGAAAAGTATTACAGGTAAGAACTAACAGATTGGTACCGACGCCTGATTGCGGTAATAGCTGGTTTGTAATAAACGACCGGTGATATACCGTGAGACAGTTGGTGATGGGGTTTTACGAAGCTAAGTACCTACATGTTTTTGCTGCATCTGCTATTATAAGATATAATTTGTTGTTAATTTAATTTGTCGTATGTTTTACCTGCTTGTATTTTAAATATTTATATTTTATAAGTTAATGCATTTTTAATTGAGATCAAAATTGAATTATTTTCAATACGCCTACTGTGTTATGTTATACTAAGCACACTACCTTAGACTATCTAAGCATGTCGTGAACATCACCAGTCAACTCATCACAAGACGTGAACTTGAGATCACAGAATAGACAAAGTAAATGTAAGATATAGTTATAGAGTCTCTATTATTCAGCGTCAAACCATAGCAACCCAGACAGGCCACAAAAACTGACTGACCACTCCGAGCAGATTGGATCTATACAACGCAAGTCATGTCCCGAAAATCCTTACATAATTACGTTCAAACAACTGCATTTAAAAACAGCCATTACGAACACCCACACGGGCTTAATTCTACCTACGTGCTGAATGGAACCTTTTACTCGGGATGCTAGAGTTTACTTTGAAACTAAAAGGTAAGTGGTACAGTGTACGTCAATTAGAGACCGTTAATTACCCGGGGCCTGACACGCCCCTCCATGAGAGCCCAATATGGAAGGCACGGGTTACTTAACGTCGACTCATCTGCATAGACACAACGAAAGGCTAATAAATTGTTAGGAAATGGAATATGTGAACTGAACGTGTTGAAAAAGTTGTAAGGCTATAAACATACTTTTTGCCCAGAGAAAGAATTGTTACTATCTATTTTTATAGGTAAGTGCATTTTTATTTGTACTTAACAGGTTTAACCACATCCTGTCTGATGTTAAGTAACGATTAGAAAGTATCTTGTTTCTTAGAAATACAAGAGCCTGTTGATAGGTACTTAGGAATAGAATGGTTGGCGGTTGGGATAGGAGCTCCAAACTAACCCAGAAAGGATGAGAACGCTGGGTGGACTACGTTGTCATAGGCTGGAGTGGTGTTCAGTTCATCACTCCGCTGCCCTCGGAAGAGTACAAGAGCAGTGCTAAGGGTGCCTGAATGTTCCACTGGAAATATCGGAGCTATCCTTTAAGCACCAAGAAAGGTCACGCTAGGGGATTTTAGTGGGTACAATACCTTGACTGCGCCCCAACGTAGTCGAGCATAAGATCTGAGCATTTGCTCGAGGTGGGACCTGTCATTGAATTGAACAGTCTTACTTTCCAAGAAAACACCGCAGTTTCAAGTTGCAGCTTTGGGTGAGATGGATTTAGGTTATCGGTGTGATGGACTCCGATCATAAGCGAGTGCTATCATGGTGTAATTAGTTTCAGAAAAGTCTAAAACTACTGATACCATAGTGATAGAGTGGCCTTTAGTTTTAGAGATCTGTGACTGATACAGTTAGTGTTATGTGCCGTGGTGACAACCTTGCGTTTTTATGAGACCTAAATGAGGGTAGGAGATCGCATCCCCATTATTCTTTTATTGAAATGCTCTGCACTCTCCAGTCAGCTAGTGATCACGGCTACTGCAATATGACTGAAACGTCGAGGTTAATAAACAAAACTAATTTCAAAGCATTTTGTGCGCGATTAAATCCTGTTGATAAACATCATTATGCGGTGGAAATTTCCCCCTAAACAACAAAAAAAAGACCAAAATGTTCTAGCAGTCTCTCAAAACCCTCCTCGCTTTACATCCTCGCCTCGCACGCGAGGTCACTCGACGACCCTCTCTGTAAGACTTCTCGGAAGATTAATGACGCTCTGCCACCATTCTGACATAAACACGTCTCGAGTTTTATTTCATTTTATTTGTATTTTAAGAAGGAAATGAGCTCCTTTAGTTCCGAATATTTATTATTTAACATTCTTTAAAAACCAACCTTCCGTTTCAGAAAAAAATATCGGCGTAGTTTTACTAAAAACTTAATTAGATTGCAGAGTAGACCTCAAAAGTTTGATTGAGGTCATCATTTTGAGCCAAAGAGTTCATCGATTTTTGACAAGCTAACCTAGATTAATAGATAGATACTAGTATTAGAGATTCAGTTTACGAGATTTACATGTTAGGTAAAAAATAAAGTATGAAAACTTTTATTATGATAACTGACGTAGTTTTGACACGTTTTCCTTACGTGGGATTACTTTTAATTAAATTTTTCATAAATAAGTTACTTCGTTTTCTCACGTAACATTTCACGTCAGTCAGTTGACAGAACATTGATTAACCTTAAGCAATGTTTATAATTAACTCTGTTAGTAGTACTCGTATTTAAATCATTCAATTCAGTGCTTTTCTGATATCAGATAGAAACGTCAAAATAATATAAGAAAATAATTTATGCTTCCAGATTTGCATTGCATTTTTAACAACCAAGTAGGTGTAGTTTCCGAAACGTCATAAAAGCCTTATGTACCTAAGCTTTACCTATTGAGGGCATGATCAAAACTTGATTGTGATTGCTTTGCTACATATTGACTGTGACTGCTCTCCATTTACATTCATAATCTTCTCACGGCGAAAAAAGATTTTTCAAAATAGTTTTTACAAAAGTCTTATCCACATTTTTCAAACAGAGAACAGTGATTCGCTAATGAAGATATTTGGGGCAGAACGCTATCTCATTGTCAATAAATATAAGTGCCGCCCGCCCTCGCCCAAGGCAGCGGTGCTTCCGCCCGCACACACCGGCCTTTTATTACCTCCTTTATTACGAAATCGATATACGAACACATCGCTTTGCCGATTAAAAAAGTAATCGAAACTTTTTGCAGGACATGCTGGCCAGAAACAATTTAAATAAAAAAGCAATCGCCAAGTTTTACGGTTTTACACAAAGTGCTGGTTGAAAATAATTTTAATTAGAAAACAAATAGTTCTTAGTTTGACAACCATTTCGCCATAATGCTGTCTACGGTGGAGTATGTTAGCCTAGAAAAAAAATATTTGTATGGAAATCGAACCACCTTAAAGGCACCCAGATTGAATTGCATTAAAATCAAAAAACCTGCCTAAAAAATTACTTATCGAGTATATTTACTGAAAATCCAGACAAAGGGCACTCAATATTTTATTCACGATTGAGAAAAGTTTTTTCAGCGCGTTGTTGCAAGGGGTTGAACGATATAAAAATTCTACGAGTGTGCGATGTTACATCAAATGGTGCGCGCGAAATGTAACACTTTAGAGATGGTTAGCGAGGGATGAATCCAATTATGTTCACAGGTGTGCTGTTTATTTAGTACCTACCTATCGTATCGAGTTATACTAAAGTGTTTTTTATTATTTGTAGCGATGATAGATCAGTGGTTAGCACGGTCGGTTCGCACGATAAGCTTGAGTTACCGGTGAAAGAAAACATCGTGAGGTAACCATAGCATGGTGGTAGGGTATTTTCTAGTACCTACTCGGCTGGATAGCTACGCTCAAGTTGCTAAAAAAATCTGTCGTCAAACACCTAACGGTGTGTTCCGGCAGCCTCACTTGAGGGCCAGTTCTATACCAGGCTAGGTATGCTTAACCATCTTCGACCACACCGTCACTTAACATCAGGTGAGCTGTGATCAAAAACCTAGCTTGTCAACTATAAATAAAATACAAAGAAAAATTCCCAACCAACGGAATTTTGATATAATATATAACAATTTTCAGAGCGAATTTTTATATTTGCTTTTTCTGTGTATCAACATCAACGTAAATAGTGAACGCTTTAGCGCATCGCTAGCCAAGTAGCAAGCTAGCAAAGTAATCTACATTGAAAGAAAGAAAGAAAGAAAGAAAGAAAGAAAAACGTTTAATTCTGTAACAAGCACAAAAACAAACAAACAGAGACAGACAAAAGTTACAAAATAGGGGATCACCTCAGCATAATGCTGGTCATACTAAGTGGTATAACCAGCGCTGGTCTTCCGGTGAGCCCTTGTAGTTTATACAACAAAAAATATATATATATATATATGTACGATGTACGGCTTACATTATATCCAGACTTGACATTGATGCCCTTCCTCCCTTAAGCACATCCATGAAACATCCTGTGTAGTGTGATTAGTTAGTATATTCAAATCTCGTAGCATCGATAACAGTAATAAAGTTATTTATACACATTTAATAGATATGTAAGTATCATTGTAAAGGTGTAACTCCATCCAAAAAGTTTGATTTATTCACCAATGTTCAAGCAAAACTGTTATTATCCGACCAAATAGCCGTATTATTAAGATATGGATGACTTAATCACCCTGCATGAGATGGAATCGAGCTATACCCCCTGGCGGCGGCGGCGCGAAGCAAATATAACATGGTAACACCTTAGTACGTAATTATACATGCTGATAGAGGGAAGTCTGGTCGCTGGTAATATCTAAAACTTGTAACAGGTGTACACTGTACAGTAACGTCTACAGCACAGCCTAATTTATTTATTGTTTTTTTTATTGACTAAATGGCACAATACGACAATTACAATAGTCAAAAAAAATCAACGCAGAAAGAAAACTATCAAAACAAACTCAATAGTTTGGCGGGAACGCGGAAAGAGTCGTATCACACCGTTGTATTTTTTTAGTCTTGATTAAGTACAATCCGTGTCAGTCAAGTCCAGTCATGCTTTAGTAAAGTAGTGGTGACTTTACTGTAAAGCTTCGATGGAGTTTTGGAAGCAACACAAAAAGTCATGTTTCACCACATTATATCATTTTCCCACACTCGCGCTTGTGATTCGGCACTTTATGAATAAAACACCACCATTTTAATGCATAAACACTCGACAAAACACTAGTTTTGGAAAACAATACAACGGGGAGACACGACTCTTTCCGCGTTCCCGCCAAAACTCATTTTTCGACTTGGCTTTGTTATAAAGCTCTTCCAAAACAAAAGCAGCTCGGTTACTCGACTTCGATCCAACACGATACCCGGCTTGGTGGTTAGCCAAGATATATCATGCCGGCTGGGGCGGAGTACCGAGGTGTCGAATAAATCTCGTACCGATAGGTATCACTGCCCATATCACTGCGACGGATCTCTTTTGTGATAGCGCCTTGATACTGATACTGAAAATGATGCCTAACTCTTGATTGTTGGTCTAATAAAATATTTAAAAAGCGTTCTTCGGTCTTGAAGCAATAGTACCTAGATGATTTTGGTATTTGGACCTTTTGTCATTTAGAAAAAGAATATCCTAAGACTTAAAAAATTAGCGCTATCTGCCAAAATTTCTACTAACTACATAGCATCTATCTATACTGACTATTTTGTGTATTTGCCGGTGTTGAGTTTCTGATGTAATTAAAGATTACTTAACCCTGGCCATATGAACAAAGTGCGAAGCCAAAAGTAAATATAAAAAATAGGAGGACTGCTCATCAAAATTATGACGGCTGACCGCTGAGTTCATACTTAAGAGCAAACCTATTGGGGCACCACTGACTGACTGTACCTTCGAGAATGTTCCATTGTCCTTACTCGGCCAATTACATCACTGACTTTTATTTTTTTAAGCTTGTATTTGACCGCCATATTTTGCCTGCTTTTAGGCGAAGGTGCCGTTCAATATTAAGCATACTTAGTGGAATAAAAAAAATGAAACAGATTTCATTTAACTTCTACCAATTATCAAGTTGAGCCAATTTAAAAACTATAATTAAGTGCTAAAGTGGCGCTAAACCTTTTAACCCCTCCAATAATCCATGACTAAATATGGCAACTTACGTTTATCCTAAGGTAAGGTGTAGTGCACAACAGCGAGAGTCCGACACGATTTGTGGTAACGAGTTATGGCAATTACCTTTGTATTTGCCTTTGCCCCTTGCTTCAGGTAACGAAACCTGCTAGCATCGCTTCATTCATATTCACTATCCAATCGGAATTATTATAATTATTATTATTTAAAAATTTATTATTATTATAAATTCTTTTATAGGTATTCAATGAGTGCCCTGAAAAAACTTTGTTCAGTTTATAGCAAGATGGCGCTGTGTGAAATGTATATTTTTATTTAAGAATTTAAAAAAAAGTAAAATAGAGTGCTTTTTCAATTTTTTTCACTCTTTTACACTAGAGAGAAAATAAGAAGACAGCTGTAGCTCTTCTGACTCTGTTTGTTACTAGCCGTAAAGGTCGTGACACACTCAATTAGTCGCTAGAAAAAAAGTTGCGGCGACAAATTGTCGCGGAATCGAAGGCGTCAATTGGTCCGGATGCCGATGAATCAGCATAAGTACTGCACACACTGTATTTGTCTGCACTTTTTACTGCAATCAAAATATTAATTGATAAAAAGAAAAAGGATTTGTTGGACAATGATAATTTTTTCATGATACCCCATACAACTACATCTGTTCAGATATTTATGTATTTGTGTATCAGGATTCAGTAAGAGACAATTTAATTGAAAGTTATTTTCTTCGACCTTAACAAAACTAAGACTAACACTAACCTATAAAATGTAGGTACCTATCAGTAAAAAATAAACAGTTATCATAGAAAATATTTAAAATTAGCTAAAAATATTTACAATAGTTAAAATAGTAAAAGGTTGGTAAAGAACGATATGGATACAATCATGGTTTTCTACAATTTCAGCTAAATCGACCAAAGCGCGTTTCTAGAATAGCCCGATTGTTTTAATTAACATGAAAAAAAAACAAACATTTGGTTACACAAAAAAACAAGAATTTTTGTAATTGGTCCAGTAGTTTCAGAGCTTATTCAATACAAACGAACAATCAAATCTTTCCTCTTTATAATAGATAGTATAGATACAGATAGATAAATATATATAGATATGTGTAGATTAAATAAAACTTTCATTCTTTGTAAGATTTAAATTGTAAACCTTGTTAGCTAGAAATGATTAGGCACTTAGGATCTAAAAAAGATGATTGACCCGCTATCGCTTGCATCAATTTGACGCGACGTGAACTATATTACATGTTGTTAAAAAGTATCTATTATAGTTTTTAAGCCTTTTTAAACATTTGTATGTGAACAAATCAAGATTCCTAAGGGTGGGTCTGCTGGGAATAAGGAAAACAAACTGTTACTAGCTTCCCAGCTGATAATAATTTATTTTTAGAAATACCGAACAAGGCGTGCAAATCGCGGAGAATCTTGACACCGCGATGCAGGATTCCGACAAATGCGACGCTAGCGCATCTAGCGTGCACTCGATGAATTAAGACAGTCTTAAAGTTTTATACAGTATGCGTCTCATTAATGTAGCCTCCGCTTTACATTGCCATCTGCCTCTCACACAGAGTGCCATTATCGGAGTTATTGAAACAATGGCCATAACGGTCATTATGTTAATACGATCGTTTATTACTTCATTATTTCTTCGTTCACATCCTTTTTAGGAGACAATTAGGTTAGCGGCGGGGTTGCAAGCCTCGGCTTGTTGCGGAAATAACACTTTATCTTACTAGTTAAAGTGGTGACAAGAGCCGATGTGTGTATTTTTTACTGCAATCGATCATTAGACCTATAAATTGAACTTTATATGGTAACATTTAGTGGCACACAAATAGGGCGCGGTCCAAACAGGTTCAGTATTCAAAGTATGTTTTATGATTATTGCTATGAAGAGTAATAATCTTAAAACTTAATTTAAATAACACAAATAGACATCTGATTTCAACCCTGACACATTTTATTGTATGTATGTATTATTTTAAATAATTGATTTCATTAAAAAATAGGTTGTACAATATATACTTAATTGAAAGAATACTTTCAATTCTAAAAATATTTTGTTTGTACCTAATTGAATTTGTAATCGTCATGATTTATTTTATCAAAGTAATTTATCCTCTTGCTTATTTATTGATAAATTTGTAGCGATGAGCTCAGTGGTTTTAAGATAGATCTCGTAAAATAAGTCTAATTCATAGTCAAAGTAACAGTCATGTCTGGACATGCACTAGTGGTGGCTTTACACAACCTTCAAAGAATTTTTGGAAGAAACACGAAGTCTCACCACATTATATGTATATTGTATACATATACCACTTTTCCGCATTTGAAAACGGCAAAAATTTATTGCGTTTTATTGCGAGTTCAATTGACAATTATATGATGCGGCAAAACAACTTTTCTTCGTTCCCGCCAAAAATATCTGTATTTGATCATTAACGATCGCTTCGCGTCACATCAAAACTCAATTTAAAAAAATACCCTATTGAGTGCTGCCACAGACTGCACAAATTCAGCAATGTGTAAAAACTTGACAGCTATATCCAAAGTTAACCAGGTTAAATGTCTTTGAAAGCTGGTATTTAATTGAAAATTAAGCTAACCTCGCCCGTATCCATCTAATTTGACCGCAATATCCAAAACAATCTCGTTCGTAATGAGGTTTACATTAACCGCATTATTGTCGGGCCAGAGCCGACGTTCAAACGTAGACGGTGCGCGTACATAGAACGTAACGTAACCTCGTATCACGTAAACGATCCTTTGTACAAGATGAGCTCGTAGAATTACTTAATTACCCTTTGCCACGGCGTACAGTCGGGTGCACAATTTTATAGTTAACTATTAACCTAAATTGTTTGACGTGATTCGTATTAAAATTTGCTTAGATAGCGAAAGGTAATTCCGAAAAATTATGATAACAAAATTCGGGGAATACAGTTTGATATTGCAGCTAATAACTATATATCTGTCATCTACATCCCAAATATACACTACTCGATAGCGAAACAATCAAAGAATTCGTCCCGTTGAGTGAGGAAATGAAACATGGGAATCCGAAGGACTTTTTGTGTTTAAAAAATGTGCACGTGTTCAGCTCTGCGGCGTCTACGACGTTGTATCTAAGGTCATAAACTGGTTTTTACTATGGATGATTTGTTGTTTTAAGATCATATAAACAGTTTACAGTAGGTAAATGTTTCTGATATTTTCAGTTTCTATAAATACGAAAGGTTAGGCTTAAATCAGGATTCCGAGGAAGTAGCAGCGAATTCTACTGTCTTTTGTGGCTATGATAGCACAAAATGGCGCGGTGCGGTCGGTTCACACTATGAAGAGCGTGGGATCAAACCTCAATAATGAGCTTGAGCAACGTGGTGGATTTTAGACGAAAAGTACTATATTCAGTCTATAAACTGTATAAATAGTCATAGGTAAGGTATTTGTCGCACCGCCAGTCCCTTTTGTCGCTCGAGGCTTACAATTAATCTTCCAAAGCTACTCTGTGTCTCCGACTTCCTGGCTGCAACATTGCTGATTAGATGTCAACTGAGACTAGTAGCTGTTACTCGAGAATACGGCGCTTAGAGCAGCTTTAAATAACTTTTGGTATTTGATTATAAACCATTTTGGAAGTAAGGTTAAGGCTAAAGTAAGGTTCTTTTGTGTAAAAGTAATGAGACGTACGATACGCTCTCTTGATGGTTAGAGATAACGCATGACCATGACACATCAATACACAGCACTTTGTTTAGCGAAACAAAGTTCAGAGTATCGCTGCTTAGGCGCTCATTAAAGTAATTGCCTTATTTAGTGGTAAATCTTCTATAGATAAAGGTATCACTGCATTGCCAGATATTCTGCCGCCAAGCAGTTGTATGTAAATATCACTGTGTTCGGGTTTGAAAGGCACTGCAGCTAGCGAAATAACAGAGCTGTTGAGACTAACCCCCTAATGTCTCAAAGTAATGAGCGTTAAAGCAGCGACGCCCTGGACTTTGTTTTGCTACTCAAAGTTCTGTGTATCGCTGCAATGGTCATGGACAGGCGTTATCTCTAACCATCAGGAGAGCGTCTCGTTCATCCCATTACTTTTACTATTGGTGCTATAAATACAGATAATAAATATTGTAGGACATTACACTTAACTCTATTTAGGAGTTTTGGCGGGAACGCGGGAAGAGTCGTGTCGCTCCGTTGTATTTTTTTCCAAAACTAGTGTTTTGTCGAGTGTTTATGCATAAAAATGGTGGTGTTTTATTCATAAAGTGCCGAATTACAAGCGCGAGTGTGGGAAAATAATATAATGTGGTGAAACATGAGTTTTCGTGTTGCTTCCAAAACTCCATCGAAGCTTTGTAGTAAAGTTGCCACTACTTTACTAAAGCATGACTGGAATTAACTGACACGAACTGGACTTGACAAAGACGACTTTGACTAAAACTAGCTATGATGGCACTTAATTAACTTTTGAAACTTGAAAATATATAATTACTTGACACTGGCAAATGCTAAAACGCGACGCCAAAACCAAAGAAAAAAAAAACTCTATTTACCTGACATTTCCTAATTTTTGAAAATAATTGTTAACTTATTGCATGTTGTCGTCACCTATAATTGCTGTAACATCTAGTTTTGTTTTTTTTGTTGATGCACGCCATGATTGTTGTGATGTATATAGTGTTGGTCATCCAAATTAATAAATAAATAAACGCCATCTGACTCCAAACTAAGCAAAGCTAGTCAGATAACTGATAGAATACTTAAATAGTTTTTTGTAAATATATACTTATAATATATACAGTACACCCAGACACAGAACATACATACATACTTATCATACTGACATGAACAAAATACAGTCGGATCGTTTGACCCGCAGAATATTGAATTCCGACCCGAGTGATCAAGATATCGATCTGATCAGAATCAAACTGTATCACTTCACAGCAGTACCTACTATCTAAAGACGGAGCGACGTGCGGCCTACCCACACCGGAACGACGTACGGGGTTCCCACACCGATGCGACGCCGAAAGCGACTTGACCCTTGAACTTTCACAATAACATTTTAAAAATAATTGAAAGTAGTCACAAAAACATATAAAAAGTAAGTGTTTAGTGAATTGTTTTTGTTTAAATCTATTGTTATTATGTATGTAATGTATCAGATAAAAGTGTATATGAAGGAGCGGTAAAAGGAAGGAAGGAAGGTCTCCTAATACAGGTTTATGTAAACTTACAAGGAGAGGCCAAAACCCGTTTTTAAAATAACGCATCAATAAAGATTATTTGTATTTGAATTTGAAAGTCTTTCCAATGACGGCTGTTTTGGTGGTCAATAAGAAATATTTTACTAGAGCAATACTATTATATACTATCCTATCTTACTAATATTATAAAGCCGAAAGTTTGTGTGTTTGGATTAACACATAGGCTACTTTTTATCTCGAAAACATGTAGCGGGTAACACCGCGGAGCGCAGCTAGTACCTACACATCGATGATATTTTCGTTTACTCCGAAACCTCTCTGTTTCATTGGAGCAGTGCGTTTAGTTGGTCAAAGGGTCATTGAGTCAGTTTTTTTTAAATTGGAAATTTGTATATTATTAACGGAAACAATTTACTTTTTTTCAACAAAGGTTGTTTGTGTTTAGTAGGTATAGAGATTATTTGACGCAATAACCATGTACATCCAACGTTTTTACGAGTACGCGTTTAATAGAAGTGCATTATGATTTGTTTTGAATCCAATCGCATCCCAATCTCAGTATTCAAGATTTGATTGAACCACAATATGTCCCGAGGATTGTGTCTGATTCGATTGGTCTCTCCCGCGTCCTCGGGGCTCGGTACAATGATATTGTTTTGATAAACTACGTAGATTTGATTTTTAGTAGCTTTGATTATGTCTTATTCTTATTAGCTAGGGAATAATCAGTGTAAGTTCCCAACGGTGAGATAATTTTTGAAATCGGTGCAGTAGTTTCGGAGCCTACTCCATACAAACAAACAAACAATCAAATCATTCCTCTTTATAATAGTATAGATAGATTAAAAAAATTAACCGACCGCGCTAACCATTAAGTTATCATCGCTAGGTACTAAGTATACTAACAATACATACAAACTATAATATGGTAATAATATTTTTTTTTTAATGAAAAAAGTAATGAGACGAACGAGACGCTCTCCTGATGGTAAAAGATAACGCCTGTCCATGACCATCGCAGCGATACACAAAACTTTAAGTAACAAAACAAAGTCCAGGCCATCACTGCTTTGGCGCGCATTACTTTGAGACTTTTGATAGTTAGTCTCAACAGCCCAGTAATTTCGCTAGCTACAGTACCCTTTAAACCGGAACACAGTAATGCTTACACATTACTGCTTAGCGGCAGAATAACTGATACTGCGGTGGTACCTACCTAGACGACCTCCTGCTAAGGAGATCTACCACCAAGTCAAATAATAATTAAAGATTAAGCATTAAGGACGATGTTAGTATCTAGTTGCCAATAAAAAAAATATATTAAGAAAAAACAAACAAATGAGAATGCCAAAGCAAAACAGAGTATAAGAACAAAGCGGAGTTAAATAACAAAGCCGATGCAGCGAAGCGCCTAACATAGTTATTGTAGAGTTCCGCTCGTCAAAAATACGACTAATTTTAATTGCAATGCTGATGGAGTCGCATTATCGCATTACTTACGCTAAAAGCTCTTCCCCCCAGCGGCAGGTACCCACGCAGAGTATAAATTAGTGAAATAGAGCGATTTAGAGGAAACATCGAGATAATAGATCGAGATCGAGATTGACAGCCCTGTTGGTTCATTGGTAGTATATCTGCCTTGAGAGCAGTAGGGCATGGGTTTGATTCCCACTCAGGGCAAACATTTTGTGAAAAAGCAAATGTTTGTTCTGTGTCTGGGTGTTCTGTATGTATTATAAGTATGTATTTACAAAAAAAAAGTATTTATGTATTCTATCAGTCATCTGACTTCCATCACACAAGCTCTGCTTAGTTTGGGGCCAGATGGCGCTGTGTGTAATGTCCTACGATATTTATTTTATTTATTTATTCATTAATACAAAAATCTTTATCTGTTTTTTTAACGTAAAAATAATAAGACGCACAAAATGCTCTTCTGATGGTAAGAGATAACGCCTGTCCATGTCAATACACAGCTATTTTAGTAGCAAATCATAGTCCAGGGCATCGCTGCTTTGGCGCTCAATGATTTGTCGCAACAGCCCTGTAATTTCGCTAGCTGCTTTCCATACCGTAACACAGTAATGTTTATACGTTTTTGCTTGGCGGCAGAATATCTGGTGCTGCGGTGGTACCTACCTAGACGACCATTTGCTAAGCAGATCTGCCACCGAGTAAAACACAATTGAGTTGAATAAATATAATTAATATCTTACTATCTCTGGTTTTTTTTGCTATAAGCTATTTAATTCTCATATATTTAATCTATCCCTAATACATATATAAATTTGCAATGAAAAAAACCGACTCCATTACCCTTAGGCAAACTAAACGCACGGCACCAATGAAACAGCGAGGTTTCTATCATCGACGTATACAATTTTTTCGATTTTAAAGTATCGATCGATTGCGATAAAATGTATATGAGATCATCTCTAAAATACCTATGATCTACCAAGCAAAAAAAGAATCATCAAAATCGATTCATAATTGGCAGAATGATCGTGTAACATACATATCTTAAAAAAATATTTAATTATTTGAGTACTTCCTTCTTTTTTTGAGTCGGTTAATAAAAACATAAATTAACTCGACAAACAGAAACAGTTGACATAAAAAGATGACTGCTAAAAGGATTATTGTACGCGCACCAGAGAAAGCTTGTGATTCAATAAACATTAATTTAAAAAAAGGTAACAACGTAATTGAGTTGCTAGTTGATTGTTCGGGAGGACAATCTAAGACAATAGAGATATTGTCTTGGATTTTTATTATTTAATTTGACCTTTTGATTACGAATTACGAGTATTTGATTTTGATTTTACGAAAAATTTGAAGATACCTATACTAAGCATTGCTTTAGTTCTGGGTATCAGTGTTCAAGTATAAAGCTCATCACGAATCATAATTTTCATTTCGCAATTGATATTTATATAGGAACTATAAAGGACCTATTTGAACGAACAAACGAAGTAAAATTCTATCAATATTGTTATAGTTAACTGTTAGCCGCGACTTCGTCTGCGTCGAATTTAAAAAAAGTAGTCTGCAGTATAAAAAGTACCCTATATGTCAATCCAGGCCATAAACCATAGGCATATGTGCCAAATTACACCCAAATCCGTTCAGTAGTTTTTGCGTGAAAGAGTAACCGAATCCATCCATCCATCCATCCTCATAAACTTTCACATTTATAATATTAGGTAGATTTTTGTTGATTTTGTAAAAACCATCACATTGATTACGGTAGAATTTATATATAAGAACCTTTGAAGCAAAAAAAGAATCGTCAAAATAGATTTCTAATTGGCGGAATTATTGCGTAACATACTCGTACATACAAAACAAATATATATTAACTAGCGGGCGCCTCGCGGTTTCACCCGCGTAGTTCCCATTCCCGTGGGAATACAGGACTAAAAAGTAGCCTATGTCACTCGGAGATAGTGTAGCTTTCCAACGGTGAAAGAATTTTTGAAACAGGTTCAGTAGTTTCGGAGCCTATTCAATACAAACAAACAATCAAATCTTTCCTCTTTATAATAGTATAGGTTTAGGTAATATAGCATAGCAATATAGCATTATAAAGTAGTACCAAATTTATTTCTAAAGTAATTTAAGCCACAGTTAAAACCAATTCTATGTACAGCTTTACACAGTTTTACAGCTGCCATGAACGTTTTTCGAACATTTATTAATAACGTCATCTAAGTTATAAGTTAACATTAACTTGACTATTGTAACTAACAAAGGTTATATTACGTGATTAAATTCTGTTTTTAACGAATAAAAGTGGGATGAACATGTGTCACCTCTTACCATCAGGAGAGCGTTGGTAATAAATTATTTTGATGATACAATGACTAAAGAAATGTACCTACATACAAAACTATCAAAAAATATTTCCGTAAGATTATAAAAGCTCATTCGTAACCCAATAACGAAGTCTGGCTGGGAGTCTGCAGTGCTCTGTAACAAGATCAGGGCTCGGTCCGCCGACGCACAATATTGGAGCAGAGCCCTGAGGGCGAACGCTCATCGCTTCCCCGGCCTCGGATCAAATGAAGGCAAGTTACGCTATCGGGTCTTTGTAAGCGCTGATTGCTAATATTGATGTTCGAAAGCCGGTAAAAAATATGTAAAGGGTTGTCCATTCTCATTCATTTGTTATTATCTGTTTCAAATCATAAATAAATATCGTAGGACATTACACACAGCGCCATCTGACCCCAAACTAAGCAAAGCTATTACTATTTAGCTTTTTTTTGTAAACATGTAAAATAAATAAGTATTGGAGGACATTTAACACAGCGCCATCTAGCCCCAAACTAAGTAAAGCTTGTACTATGGGAACCAGACAGCTGACAGATTACTTAAATACTTTTTTTTGTACATACATGCTTATAATACCTATACAGTACACCCACTGACACAGAACAAATGTTAGTCCTGAGTGGGAATCGAATCCACGCCCTTCAGCTCTCGAAGCAGACATACTACCAATGAGCCAACAGGGCTGTCAATCAAATCTGTGACATGGTCTCTTTATAAATGATCAAAACAAAATTGTAGCACCGGAACCTAAATTATTTATACCTAAAGAAATTGTTATAAAGGAGTCATGAGTAGGTGCATGCTAATGACAGTATTCAACAAATTACCTCCGAAAATAAGACAGTAATCTAACAATAGAACATTTTATGATAAGCAAATAATACTATAACACAACAATAGCATAATTTTTTTTTATTTATTATTTATTCGGAATGGGGGCAATGAGTCCTGCACTGACGTCCCGCTTGGGGTGTATTGTGCATTTCCCCCTGCCAGCGTCTACCCGAGCCAACCCAGCTCCTTGAAGTACCGGAGCGAGGCTCTGGGCCGCTGGCATAGTAACTCCAGTGGGTGAGATGGAATTGTTAACAATGATGAAAAGCAGTCAGCACTTCGCGGTGACATAGATAAAGCTACCTCATGCAATTTAGTGGCAACTCTAGTTTCTGCTGTGGCTTTGCAGTGCCACAACACATGCTCTACAGTTTCGTTTTCCTGAAGGCAGCCACGACAAAGCGGGCTATCCGTGGCTCCCAGTTTGTACAGGTGACTATTCAAATTGCAATGACCGGTTATCAGGCCTACCAAAAGACGAAGGTCCTGTCGTTGCAACAATAGCATAATATATTATATGATTATCTAGACGAAAAAGGTTTCAATATCCCTACATTCAGATCCAAAATTCTACGCGGACGAACTCACTAGTCAATAGTAGTTATAAAGAGGAAAGATTTTTATGTTTGTTTGTTTATATTGAATAGGCTCCGAAACTACTGGACCGATTTCAAAAGTTCTTTCACCATTGGGAAGCTACACTATGCCCGGGTGACATAGGCTACTTTTTATCCTTGTATTCCCACGGGAACGGGAACTACGCGGGTGAAACCGCGAGACGTCTGCTAGTACCAAATAAAACCAACCAAGGACTTTCAAAGACATTTGATATAAAAACAAAGGAGGATATCGAGCTGATAAATTGGCATCTTCCTTTTAAAAACGTTGATTATTTCTTTTGAGACAGTAATTTCTCACAACTGATAATAACATCCCGTCTTCGCATGGAACCCCGATCTGCGTAACCCGATGCTAATCCCACAACAATTACACCGCCGCGTCTAACGAGAAAATAACCGAATGCTTCATGCTACGGTTACCGGAGGGTAGCTTTACTGACTACTGCATCACTTGAATAAGTAATACGGCAGCAATGTCGGGATTCCCTACTGATTGAATTAGATTTCGTATCTTGTAAAATTATTATCTTCTCTGATCTAATTGTCTAGTCTGACTTTTTTTAAATGTGATAATTAAATATTCAGATTTATGAGAATCAGAATCATAATATTTTGTTGTGTAGCGCCTCATTAGAGAGCCAGTTCTATTCCAAATTAAGTGTGCTTTACCACCTTCGACCACATTATCACTTCACTATAACTATAATATTGGTAAGGAAGTTGGCTGTGGTCGAGAAGAGTGGCGCGTATTAAGAGAGGACTATATCTAACTAAGTATGTTAGGCTGATGATTATTATAAAATATTTATAATATTTTTTGTAGCGATGATAGCTCAGTGGTTAGCACGGTGGGTTCGCATGCCGAAGGGCGTGGGTTCAAACCTCAACAATGAGCTTCAGCTGCCGATGAAGGAAAACATCGTGAGGAAACCATAACATGGTGATAGGGTACTTTCTAATACTCGGCTGGCTAGATACCACCCTCGAGTTGAAAATCTGTCGCCAAGCATCTAACGGTGTGTTCCGGCAGCCTCGCTCGAGAGCCAGTTCCATTCCAGGCTCAGTGTGCTTTACCATATTCGACCACACCTTCACTTAACATCAGGTGAGCAGTAGTCAAACACCTAACCTGTCAACTATAAAAAAAATGTGATAACGAGAATTAAAATCTCAAATAAAATCTCATCTCGTGAACTCTGCAGACATATCGCCGAGTGGAGTGGAGCGAGCACCCTTCAAACATTTAACGATGCAGCGTTGGCCAAATCTGGAGCACTCATTAAAGCGGGAGAAAACCTTGGAAAATGCCTGATACGTGCATATTCGATGATATGGTGTCCAAGCTGCAAAAAAATCCAAGTTTTGTCTTTATTGTTGGCAGGCTAGGTGTATGACCACAGTTAACCTGATCAGCGGCGGCCTTAGCTGTTGTTAGGCCCGGGGCGACAGATCATTATGAGGTCCTTTTTCTTTGAGTCCGTTTTACTAAAAAATTCTCGAGTCGAGTGGCCGTAGCATGCTTGCACTAATAATGAAACCGTGCGTTTAGGGAGGGTTTTGTGACGTGCGAGGCGCGAAATACACATACATATAAAAAGTCTTTACCATATTAAGGTAAACACTGAATTAGTGGTTAGCGCGGTCGGTTCGCATGCCGAAGGGCTGTTGAAACCCCAACAATGAGCTTGAGTTGCTGGTGAAGGAAAACATCGTGAGGAAACCGCAGTATGCTACCCGCCTTAAGTTGAAATTCTGCCGCCAAGCATCTAACGGTATGTTCCGGCAGCCTCACTTGAGAGCCAGTGCCATTCCAGGCTAGGTGTGCTTAACCATCTTCAACAACACTGCCACATAACATCAGGTGAGCTGTGGTCAAACACCTAGCCTGTCTACCGTAAAAAAATGTCTTAAATACTTATTTTATTTTCTCTTTATTCTTTAGTTCAATAAATAAAACCACTTTTTCAATAGTTTATTTTCTATAAAGCATTTTAACGATAAAAAGTCAAGGGGTAAAAGAACAAGAACGATAATTTAAAACTTAACTTTTCCCGTGAGAGTTAAATCAAAAATATTATATAACAATTAAAATCTCAACAGTCGAACATTGTTTCAGTAATAATTGATTTGCTGCGAATCAAAATGCTTTTAACAAATAAGTCTGAATTTTAACAAAACGAACACTTATGTTAACAAAGAGTAGCCGTAAAGTGTCGAGTCTTGACTTTCGATACAAAGTCAATTAACAATTCATATCCGTGAACTGAAATTTAAAATCGTCAATACATGAGCTGAACTTGCTCAGGGTTCCGTAGGTAATTGTTGCAGACATAGTATCACTATAAGTATTTTATTGAACACATTTTGTTGTCTTCTGTTCAGCTCTATTTAATTTGATTTATTTTATTTTATTGACATAGGTAATTTTTTTTTTAATGTTAAAGTAATGAGACGACCAAACCGCTCTCCTAATGGTAAGAAATAACGCCTGTTCTGATACACAGAACTTTGAATAGTAAAACAATGTCCATCGAAAATCAAAGCAGTGATGCTTTGACTTTCGACGGTTAGTCTCAACAGCCCTGTAATGCCAACTGCAGTACCCTTCAAACCGGAACATGGTAATGTTTACATACTACTGCTTGGTGGCAGAATATCAGGTACAGTGGTGGTACCTATCTAGACGACTAAGGAATTCTACCACCAAGTGAAAGTAACAGACCTTAGGTAGTCTATATGTATAAGTTAAAGCAGCATACCACAGTAAACCTAGGGTCAAATTAAAACTATATTTAACTTATGTATAAAGTAACCAACAGTAGAGGTTGGTAATTAGTCAAATAGTATTATCATAATTTAATTTGAAATAGTTACATTACAGACTTATTTACATAAGGGAGTTACAAATACTAAATTAGTAATATCAAAAAAGAGTTTTTGGCGGGAACGCGGGAAGAGTCGTGTCGCTCCGTTGTATTTTTTTCCAAAACTTGTGTTTTGTCGAGTGTTTATGCATAAAAATGGTGGTGTTTTATTCATAAAGTGCCGAATTACAAGCGCGAGTGTGGGAAAATGATATAATGTGGTGAAACATGAGTTTTCGTGTAGCTTCCAAAACTCCATCGAAGCTTTATAGTAAAGTCGCCACTACTTTACTAAAGCATGACTGGACTTGACTGACACAGACTGAACTTGACTAAGACTGGACTTTGACTATAACTAGCTACGAGGACGCTTGTTTAATTTTTGAAACTTGAAAATATATAAATACTTGACACTGGCAAATGTTAAAACGCGACGCCAAAACTAAAGAAAAAAAAAAATATCAAAAAAGCTTAATTATTGAACGTTTTTTTGACTTTAATTTGTATTAAAAAAATTAAATATTTAATTTAAGATTTTTTTAGTTGGAAAGGCAGAATATAGCGTTCTTTGAACTCCTTCCAACTACTTTGTATACCCATATACGCAAATAAATATTATTAATTATGAATTACGGTTTGGACGACAAAGTTAGCTCGAGGGTTCCATTGTCCACTAAGGTGCGAAATCCTAAAATTCGCAATAAATTTTATACTCCCATATAGCAATCCAAAACGGCTATAAAATATGAAGTATCCTTTAATGAAGTGGCCAGTGAGCGAGGGGAAAGACAAAGGGTTGGGCTTTCACTCGATTTAGCCGTATTTTGTACACAACACTCGATTCGAGTGGCAATCGGTAAAGTCAACATTTAAATAAAATCTAACCTATTCGTAAAATTAACTGGTGGAGCTACTATCGTGTTTTAGAAACGAATTAGACTGTTTTATTTGTAGGAAAAATAGTTTTGTTAATTATCCACTTCGATAGATAAATTGGTTACATTGTTAATTTTTGTTACCGTTTCTCACGTGGGATTGAAGCGAGGTTTCTTAGCATCATTGTTTCATTCGGCGCGGAAGGATGGTGAGAATTCAATTGCTTTTTAACTTCAATGGAAACTCTAGAATTCATTTTTAATAATCAATGAAGCAATTGCATTGCAAATTAAACTACCAAAAGTCTATCCTTATTAGGTTGTTTTCAACATCTCAAGGTTATGATTCCGAACTAACTTTACCATGAGACAGCTAAAAACTCGATACCTAAAATTCACTCATTTCATTAACCTGTCTAAATTATCTAAGTTGGTAGTATGTGTACAAATATGGCGAGTGAACCGACCGCGCTAACCACTGAGCTATCGTCGCTTCAAACACGCCAGAGCATCACACGCTGGAGGACGTGGGTTCAAGTTCCAACAATGAGCTTTAAGCTGCCGGTAAAAAAATAAAGCATCATGATTAGAGTACTTTCTGACACTCGGCTGGCTAGCTACCACAAATTGAAAATCTGCCGCCAAGTACCTAACAGATTACTAAGTGTGTTACTAAGTGTATTTACTATCTCGTTTAACTTGGTGGTAGATTTCTTTAGCAGGAAGTCGTCTAGGTAGGTACCACCACAGTATCAGATATTCTGCCACCAAGCAGTAGTGTGTAAACATTACTGTGTTCCGGTTTGAAGGGTACTGCAGCTAGCGAAATTACTGGGCTGTTGAGTCTAACCATCAAAAGTCTCAAAGTAATGAGCGCCAAAGCAGCGATGCCACGGATTTTGTTTTGCTATTCAAAGTTCTGTGTATTGCTACAATGGTCATGGACGTGCGTTATCTCTTACCATCAGGAGATACCATAGATCGTCTCATTACGTTTACATAAAAAAAAAACATCTCGTACCACACCATTACTTAATATGAAGTAAGCTACAGTGAAACACCTAGCTCGTCACCCATGAAAAATATGAAAAATATCGCGACTTTTACTAGCAACCAATCTGCGCAATATAATCCTATAGGTAGTCAGATCACGCGTAATCTCGTCTCCTCCGATGTCGTATGCACCATCAGTCCCATGTTTGTAATATTGCTATATTTGCTCTATCCATAGGTGCGACTCAATCACAAGGGTGGAAGGGTGGCGTTTACAACTTCTGAAAATGTTTACACCCCTTAAATAATATATTTTGAAGATAAATGTCCGGTAACGGTGAATACATTTCAAGAAATAACAAAGAAAATTCTTCTTTCGTTCGATTCTCAGACCAAAATTCTATGTGCCAAAGCAAACCGTAATCAAAACCAGGAAACCTTCAAACGTTTACCTAAACGAGAAAGTATCAAAGAAAATTCTCAACGTTGTTGACCATTACACAAATTAAAAAAAAAAAGCAAAAAAAATCTAAATGCATTTCCCGCCGTTTCGTGTTGCCATTCAAAATAGGAACGTATTACTTCGCCAGTGAAAAGAACTGTCTCAAATTACTTTGCATACTCTCTCTTTATCTAGCTCATGTAGAGACATGCGGGTGTCCCTTTCTAACGCTATACAAACTCAGATAAACAAATACAAAGGGCCTAATTGAGTAACTAGTAAAACGAACGGCTGTGTGCCGTCCCTCCGTATTACATTACAAAGTTAAGAGTGCCTCTAAAAGAGTTTAAAAAACTACATTTTGGGTTGTATGCCTTTGAAATAAAGACTTTTCTTTTTTTTTTAAAGAAATTGTAAAGTTGCCAGGCAGTCAAATTTCGTCGAGTCGCGCTCTCAAGTGGTAAGGGAGTTCGACTCCGGGCAGGGAACTTAATTTGTCAACAATTTTCGATATTTGAATACGTTTCGCTGTTCAATGAGCTTCTGTCAGCTTTAAATTGTTTTTTCTTTTCTTTCCTTTTTTTTTTAATTCGACTTGACGTAGACACGTGCTTAAAAATATGCTAGGTAGGACAGTTTACTAGTAGATCAGTTTAATTACACTTAAGTACATATAAATATACACGTGAAATATTGTTCACATTTATAGTCGGTTTTTTAATAGTAATTATGTGTATAGTTACTATTACAATAAATACAGAACACCCAGACACAGAACAAACATTTGTTTATACCACAAAGCTTGTCCTGGGTGGGAATCAACGTCACGCCCTTCAGATCTTGGAGCAGACATACTACCAATGAAACAAAAGGGCTGTCATAAAAAATTGAAATGTAAAACTAAAAACTATTTACCAACAACAACACAGGTCTAACAAAAATAGATGATCGACAGTAGATTGTCCGACGGTGGCATGGATTGCCGGCGGGAGGAGCGTGCACCACATCCGCCAATCATCGCAGCAGCATCCTCATTGCAGTCAGGATGGCGACAATTTGGCCTGACCACTGGTCATGTGAAGACTACTCGTGGGTACATACATGCCAATAGAAGCGATTTGATCTTATATACCTACTAGCTACGAGTAGATAATGTACTTAACTATTACTACTAGCTTGCGTTCGCTTTTTTGCTTCGTCCGCATTGGGTACAGAGTGAAAATGTAACAACTGAAAATGTTTAAGTAACAAAACAGCAATAGAAAGAAAGAAAAACATTTACTTTCCCCTAAGTAGTAGTGTCGACACCTCATCTTCCTGTGACTTCGAGACAAGCTGGTGCTGCCGCATCTAAAGCTGAAAACCTCAAACGGCACAAATATAGTTATTTGGATAGAATGTATCTTTTCGTGCCATTTGGGGTTGAAACTTTAGGTCCGTGGGGGCCGCTCTCGAACTGTATCGGGACCTGGCCAAACGTTTAGAGGATGCTTCAGGTGACCAGAATGCTGGCATCTACTTTGGTCAAAAGCTTAGCATTGCCATCCAGCGTGGCAATGCTGCCAGCAACCAAGAAAATAAAAACGCGATAGATAACATAAGAAACAGACGGGAGATGTAACACTAATAAGAAAAATAAATAAAAAGAGATAGAGTTTAGATTCAACTTAAAAATGAGGTAATACAATCCGGCTCACTTAGACAGTTTCTCTGAAGTCTATTAAACCACCTTATTAGTAGAACAATCTGAAATTCAATTATCAAAATTTAATTTTCCACGAACTACTCTTAAATGACTTCCAGCAACAAAAACTACTAACACTAACCGCAACTTCGTGTATTCCACATGACAGAGTAACATGCTATTACTAAGAATGATCTTAAGGTGGTTCGATTTCCATACAAACAATTTTTTTCCATTTATGGACAAATGGAGCATAATTTTACTGTGAAATCACAGCTACTGGCATTTATTTTGGCCTAAATCACAATTGCTTGAACAAATCAGTAGATTATTATTAGCATAAAATCAAATTTATGAATTTATGATTTTTAAATAAAACAGATATTTATGCTAATAATCTACTGATTTGTTCAAGCAATTGTGATTTAGCGCAAATAAAGACCAAAATAAGTGGCAGTAGCTGCGATTTCACAGTAACATTATGCTCAATTTGTCCATAAATAGAAAAAAAAAATATTTGTATGGAAATCGTACCACCTTAACATACTGTATGCACGTCACAGCATATCAGCGATCGATCGAACCAAAACACAAACCATTGAAAATAAACCGTTGCTATCGTTATAAAACTTTGGTAAAAACCCGCTACTCATTGCTTACAGAGCCCGGGTCACTCTGAATAGGAATTAAATAAACTAAATAAAATTAATAATGGTCGAAAGTTCGGTAGCGGGCGCAGACCGTCAGACACCTTTTGTGTGCTTGTCTCTGCTGCTTCAACAGTATAAACCTACAAACGTATCCGATACAGTTGCCCGAATAGACGAACTAGTATTGAAAAGGGAAACTTTCGATTTTACACAGAGAATACGATGCTAGCTCCTCCGTTTGATTGTATAGTCGCGTTGGATGTATACACTAACGACCGAACTGTTTTTAGAAAACAATTTAAGAAGCTTCCGTTTAGGCCTCGGTTTACTTAGCCCATTGTGGTTAAGCGGATCGGTTCTACGCCTAATTGTCGACAGGCTGGCGTGGGCCAGTTTTTTCGTTAATCAAATAAACATTAATAACGTTGAATGTGAAAACTTTGGGAAGTAATTACTGAGAGCTGTTATTGGAACGTTACCGACGTGTGAATAAGAACGGTCGGACGGTCTTGCCAGCTTTTATGAAGTTAAAGATAACATTGATTGTTTACGAACTTGGCTAGTTTAATCGAGCATGAGAATGATTAAGAAATTCATTTTTAATTATTGCTAGCGGACCGCCGCTCCTACGCACGCCTTAAAAAAAACAGTTGATTTGATCGATCAACCTTCACAGGAGTTTTGGCGGGAACGTGGAAAGAGTCGTGTCGCCCCGTTGTATTTTATTCCAAAACTAGTGTTTTGTCGAGTGTTTATGCATAAAAATAGTGTTAACGTTTGAAACTTGAAAATATCAATCACTTGACACTGGCAAATGCTCAAAATGCGACGCCAAAATCAAAGAAAAAAAACCTTCACAGCATCACCTGCTGGGCTAATCTGAATATTACGTGATCGCCGTTGCCAACCTCATTTACCTACTAATTACTTCTAAGTAGGTACGTTACAATTTTGCCATTTATTTACTTTTTATGGTTGACAGGCTATATGTTTGACGACAGCTTATCTGATGTTAAGTGACTGTGTATTCGTAGATGGTAATCGTATAAATATTTGTAAAAATTAAAATATTTTTCATTCTATATAGGGTTATAAGGGGTCATTGTAAGTATTATTATCGTCAACTTTTATTACAGACAGCTTTGATGTCGCGAAAAAAAAATATCTCAGAAAAAGTAGTAGGTATGCCTCCCGATCAAATGTATGGAGCAGGTGATATTTTTTTCCGATTATACAGTTGTACCTAGTAAAAGTAAATCAAAATGTTGAGTACAATAACTTTTAGATTAAGCTTTTTGTATAAATTTTGTAAATAGTATTAATTTAAGGTTTTTTTTTGGGTAAGTTAGAAGTAACAAAAATAAAAAAATACTACAAATTATAAAAAAAATATTTATTTTTTTATTGCTAATTTAATTTTAGATAATTACTGACATTAAATATAAAAATAACCTAAATACTAAATGCTGCTAAACAATGTAATGACACAATTTTTATTTTGAAAATCCCTACTATAAAACAAAGGCACAGTCGTGATCGCTGCCGCGCGGTAGGGTTCCCAAGGCAAGTAGTGTCTATAAAATAAATAAAAGCCATATTCAATTAAGTAAGAATTGATTTAATATAATGAAGTATTAAAACACACACGCCCCATCATGTTTGCTTGAAGGATATTATTGATTTTATTCCATTAATGATAAATTAAAATAGTCTTAAAAATGGGGCGTGTTTATAAAATAGCAAAATTTATATTGTATAAATTCCTAAATTTTATTCGTAGTACGGTATTTCAAGTAATTTTGTCGTGTCAAAGAACAAATTACCCTATTTGATACTTTCTGCGAAAGTCACCCTATCCAAAGAGGGGTGACAAAATTTTGTAGGCGCTCTATTTCCAGCGATTTTGCCTCGTATGTTAGAACGAAGAATATTCTATAGCTGGATGGGTGATTTTCCATCAAACTGACGCAGATGCAGGATGGTAGATTCATCTGAGGTAGATTCACAAACGTGATTGAATTTTTTTCCATGAGTCAATATGCTGGTACCTTCACAATGTTTTGCTTAATCTAAAAGCCAGCGATGGGTTATTTTTTAGATTTAAATTGACGGGGCTGGAATCAGGGCAGCCTTACAAATAATACCATACGACCATTCTTCTCCTCTCAAGCTGACTTTATACATGCCATATTTACCGAATATATAAATGAGCACCAAAGCAGTGATGCCCTGGACTTTGTTTTGTTACTCAAGTTCTGTGTATCGCTACAATGGTCATGGACCTGTCCGTTATCTCTTACCACCAGGAGAGCGTCTCGTTCGTCAATTGAAAGCCAGTTCCCATTCCAAGCTAGGTGTGTGTACCATACCGTCATTTAACACCGACGAGCTGTCGTCAAAAACCTAGCCTATATTCTAATTCCGTGTAACAAACACTAACAATTTTCAACTAAATTAAAAACAATTTATTTTTTTACTTTTTTTACGGGGCAATGCCGCTAGCTTTCTGGAAACCTTCCCGCGCGGCAGCGATCTTGACGGCGGCGTGTTCATTTTATAGTTTACTTAAATGATATTGTGCGAATCATTTGTTAAAAATTAATAACATTATTTTTAATGATTACTAGCTATACTTATTGTGTGATAATGGTACAGAACCCACGGCGTGCGAGACCGACTCACACTTTACAGATTATGTTTCAGCTACTGCCATGGCAGCTCAAAACATTCATTTAACCACCGAATTCCGTTTCACCTCGCGCTATTTTACGACACAGGGGCGTATTTAGTACAACCAACTCCATTAAACAAGAATTAAGTAATTTCATTACATTTATCGCATAGTGGTGTAAAATTGAACCTTTTTTCCCCTGGCCTCCAGTTGCCAGCTATTAGTTCCCAATTAAATGGTTAAATTAATGACACAGGTGCTTTTATTTCAACATTATTTTATAGACAAGTTCGTAATTGCAGGACGGCCTTGTTAGAAAACTTTAATCATTTAAATATTTGTTCGCAATTTCACATTTTATAAGGCTTAGACACTTAGTGTAAACAGTTTGTTGTATTGTAAGTTTTCTTAGCAATAACTTATAATTGGCAGTTTGTTAACAAGAAGTTGGCCTTTTTTGCCACAAAGTGAACATGATTGTGTTATAATGTTTGCGTAAAAACGAGTAATACCTATTTTTTTCTACCTACGTGTCATATAAGAAAAATAATAATATATTTAAACGAAATAAAAAAATTGAATTTGCTCAATTAGAAATAAGTAAGTATAGTAATTTTTCTCTATATTGTATTTACAAATAGTGTTTAACTCTTCAAACGCTTGGCTAAGAATGAGACCAGTAGTTTTTTGTAACAAAAACTTTCTCTTTTCTCAAACAAATTTTATTCGTTTACGTTTTCGCTAGCGAAATTAAGCTATTGAGACTAACTATCTAAAGTCTCAAAGTAATGAGTGTCAAAGCAGCGATGCCCTAGACCTTGGTTTGTCACACAAAGTTCTGTGTATCGCTGCAAAAAAATGTAATGTGTAAATGGTCATGGACAGGCGTTATCTCTTACCATCAGGAGAGCGTCTCGTTCGTTTCATTACTAAATAAAATAAAATAAATAATAATAAAAATAAAAACCCCCTTTTATTTCCCACTAATTACTAATTACCTACTTTACAACGTTTTTGAGTTACTTTCCTACGTTTCTGCTTATAAATAAAATAAATAAATATAAATATCGTAGGACATTACACACAGCGCCATCTGGCCCCAAACTAAGCAGAGCTTGTGTGATGGAAGTCAGATAACTGATAGAATACATATATACTTTTTTTTTTGTAAATACATACTTATAATACATACAGAACACCCAGACACAGAACAAACATTTGTTTATTCACAAAATGTTTGCCCTGAGTGTGAATCGAACCCACGCCCTACAGCTCTCAAGGCACATATACTACCAATGAGCCAACGGGGCTTTATTTATTAACTATTGATTTATTTGAATATTATAACATGATTTAGTGTGTTATATTAGAAGGATCTTGGGTGAAGGCCTCCTCCAAAGATGTCCATTTGTCTCTATCCTGCGCGGTCTGTTTCCAGTTTAGGCCGCCTGTCTTTACAATCTCTTCATCCCAACGTGTCAACGGTCTTCCTCTGCTCCTTTTACCTGGAGGACCTTTCCGGTTCATTACTATTAAATAAAAAACGTTTCTAAAACATCTCGTATTTTCCGCTGTCACGCGGACCGCACCCGTATATAATCGCTCGCGAAAGTTATCACATTATCAAAAAGCGTCGATTCGCCGAATCCTTTGATCCGCACCGCTCATTGACAATTACACCAGCACGGAGCCAGGGTTGTCACTTGCAAGACACAGAATAATTTCTAATATAATCTCTCACTTTATCGTTATCGTCGTTGGTTAAAACCAGTATCATAACGTAAAGTGACTTCGTATTTTTTCCACAAATAGTTTAGTTTTAGTTTTTGTATGTTTTTTTATGTGTATAACTAGATTAATATATATATTTAAGGTATACACACACAAAACATAATTAAAATATAAAATGTCAATGAAAAAAAAAAAAAAAATATGTCGATGTCATAAAGCCAAAATTAGAAAATAATTTGCTTAATAATATATTTAATGCTCACATCCGACTTTGGGTGATCACACATAGTGCACAGTAAATTATGACGTGATTGTGGGCTTTTACAAGGCTTGCGCACAGTATTTTCGCGCTAATTCCGATCCAGTTGCTTTATTCCTATAAGTTTACATTTTTTTTTTGAAGTCGACGACGCTGTTGCTGTGGCAACCATACATGGCGCCAAGTCGTGGTGCATTTTAGAATTCAAGATCTCTTTGTGCAAAAGATGAAAAGATGTGCGCATGTGCTCCAGCTCCGAATATATGACAGTTCAAGACCAGCGCGTCAAAATCTTGTCATTTACATTTTATGTTTATTTGGACAATTTTTATAGCCGTGTTTTTTACGTAGTTTATAAGTTAATGGATACGTTTGTGTCGCAACGATGTGCACAATTGGATGTGGACGGATTAAACCGGGCGACTGTGTCGCAAGACAACTTGATGCGCTGCCCAGATTGTACCCAGGACCGTTATTTTAAAGGACTGAGAGGGTTGAAAATTCACCGTGGAAAATGCCATCGGTCAGTCACACCTCTTTCGGCTCCAAATTCGAACCAAGACCCGGTCAGTACAGCATACACAACTCAACTTTTCAGTAAAAATTTGGCCTATTCCAAAATTAACAGTCCAGTTATAAAACGCATCCCACGAGGTGCCCGCGTCCCTGTCGCTGCAGCCTTGTCCCATGCTATTAAGGCTGTGATAAAACAAAATTCTAAACACAGCTGGGAACAATTACTTTCCTTCCCGTACGCGGTACTTCACGTCAGTTATGAAGTTAACAATAAAAAATCTCTTACATTAAGAATTAAAGAAAACTGCGTGAAGTACACCACACTGGAAGATACCACTTTATTGTCAGCGAACAGCTCTGACACTAACCAAAATTTCAAATTTCTCCTGAAGCCTTTATCTGAGTCTGCACTATACAAGCGTGTAGAAAGCAAACTTAGTGACGGAGATATTAAAGGTGCAGCACGCATCCTTTTTTCTAGCGACACATTTGCCCCGATGAATCCTGAGACCCTCTCGCTATTAGAGGGGAAACATCCGCCTTCAGCAGTAGATATGATACTTCCTCCGGCACCCGTGGAGGGTGATGAATCAGTTGAGGCAACAACATCAGAAGTTTCTGCAGCCGTCATGTCATTTCAAAGTGGTTCGGCTGGAGGTCTGGACGCCTTAACTCCGCAACATTTGCGAGATCTAATAAGTGGTGCTTGTGGAGAAACTGGAGAAGCTCTTCTTAGAGACTTGACGGCTCTAATGAACTTGATGTTGTCAGGCCGAGTAAACGATGATATCACCAATATTCTCTACGGTGCCAATTTATGCGCTTTAAAAAAAAAGGACGGTGGCATTAGGCCTATTGCAGTCGGTATGACCTATCGGCGCCTCGCGGCCAAAATTTGCTGTAAAAAAGTAGTTCCTTTATTATCTAACCTTTTCCAACCTTTACAGTTAGGTTTTGGTTCGCGAGGTGGCTGTGAGGCAGCCGTCCATTCAGTACGAACTTTTTTGACTCAGAACTGTGGAGATCTGTTGCTGAAAGTGGATGTCAAGAATGCATTCAACTCAGTGGATAGGGGTGCCCTACTAACGCAAGTAAGAGACAAAATTCCAAATTTATACGCTTTTCTTTGGCAGTGTTATAGTGCTCCCTCAAAATTATCTTATCATGGAAACGAAATTACTTCGGCTGTGGGTTGTCAACAAGGTGACCCTCTAGGCCCAGCTGTATTCAGCCTCGCCATCCACCCCATCATCCAACGCTTACAATCGAGACTGAATGTTTGGTATTTGGTTGATGGGACGTTGGGTGGTGACGCAAATACCCTATTTGATGACCTCGCGTTTTTGACCACCGAATTTCGCAGCATTGGATTAGAGTTAAATTTTTCTAAATGTGAGTTATTTATTCCCAAAGCATTCCCGGAAAAAGATTTGGTAATACAAAAAATGTGCTCTTTGGCCCCGAATATCAAAATTGTTGATAACAGTTCACTTCGTTTGTTGGGCTCTCCTATTCTTGAGGAATCTTTCCCTCTGTTTATAGACGAAAAAATTCAAAATTTTCTTCAAGTTTCGGATCGTTTAACAAAAATTAATACCCATATGGCCTTCACCATTATTCGTTTCTGCGTTTTTGTCCCAAAATTCACATATTTGGTCAGATGTTGTCAACTTTGGAAACATGCGGAACTTATTCAAAATTTAGACAACATCATCAAAAAAACTTTAAGCATGATTTTGAATATAAATTTAAATAACAGAGAGTGGTTGCAGGCTACGCTACCGGTGCGTTTGGGGGGCTTAGGCATTCGCTCCGTAGCAGGTGTTGCTCTCCCTGCGTTCCTGTCCTCAGTGCACAGTAACTTGCCTTTAATAAACAAAATCTTATCTACCACGTCTCACATTGACGTACCGTATATGAACGAGGCCAGGAACGCATGGGTAGTAGCATGCCCAAACACCGATTTCCCAAAAACTCCATCTTTGCAGCGGCAATGGGATGGTCCGATCTGTGAGCAAGTGCGGAAGCAACTTTTAAATACGTGCTTGAGCTCTGCAGATCGTGCCCGTCTATTAGCTGTTGCTGAATGGGAATCGGGTTTGTGGCTACAGGCCCTTCCTTCGCCTAACACCGGTACTCTTTTGGATTCATCCACATTTCGAATTGCAGCTTCCCTTCGATTGGGCACACCGTGCGGCGCTCCACACCGCTGCCAATGTGGCGTGGCTGTCGACCAGCTCGGTCACCACGGTCTTTCCTGCACAAGAAGCTCGGGCAGGATTCCGCGGCACGCCAGTCTTAATGACATTATCCGCCGGGCTCTTACCACCGCCAATTGCGCAGCCATCTTAGAGCCGAGCGGCCTTATAAGAGATGATGGTAAGAGACCTGACGGAATGACTTTGATTCCCTGGAAGATGGGTCGGCCGTTGGTATGGGACGCCACTTGCGTTGACACATTTGCGCCGTCTCATCTTCCAAGAACTCAGATTAGGGCTGGCGCAGCGGCGGAATTTGCAGAAGACCTCAAAAGGCGCAAATATAGCACCCTGGACAGTGGATACATATTTGAGCCTTTTGGGGTTGAAACTATGGGACCGTGGGAGCCGGGAGCAAAAAAAATTTTTAAAGAATTGTCATCTCGTTTGGTCGACGCCACACGTGAACAAAACGCTGGCCTTTATTTTGCCCAGCGTTTGAGTATTGCCATACAACGCGGCAATGGGGCCAGCGTTTTGGGAACCATTCCCATTGATAGCGGTCTTTTAGAGTAGTTATTATTTTAAGTTATTTTATTTTAGGTCAATTCTTGTGTGTTTATTATATCTGATTACTGTATAAGTCGATTAAAAGTATCACACATTATGTATAGGCGAAAAGAATTTAGCTCAAGAAATATACTTAATTTCACATCTTTTTAAAAAAATATTAAATGAAAAAGCAATGAAAATGTCAATAATAAGTAGGTATGTTGGTATTAGTGTTAATTTTAATAAATTTTTAGTTGTTATTTTTGTTTCATACGTTGGAAAAAATAAAATATATAACACTATAAACACCATTAAGTATATTATAACAAAACTATAGCATACATTTTGACAAATAAATGGTGTCTTTAAATATTTTACTAGATATTTTTATTTTCATTCTTGGAAATTATCTTTTGAGTACTCAAGGTAGCTCGAGTATATATTTTTAGTGTATTTCCGCTTAAAAATAAACAAAAAATAAAATAAACTTTTACAAAGTAACGGCTGAATCAGTGAATTATATCTGAGAGCTTTGTTTTGTAAAAAACACAAGAAACTGTTACGGAGTAAAGTTAATGCAATTAGATAATTATCAAGATAAATAATAAACCTCGTTCAAGTCAGCTAAAAAGGTTCCAGTGCTTGTATGATAACTTTTGTTGATGCTTTAGAAATAAAGACAGAAGGAAGAAATAAAAGAAAGAAAGAAAATAATTTTATTTTGTAACACAAGCACAAAAACGAAAACAAACAAACAGAGACAAACAGTTACAAACGGTTCACCTCAGCATAATTATGTTATAGTGTTTTTTTTCTAGTTGGCTGTAGCAGTTTCGTAAAATGTAATCTGGTTACTGAGACTAACACAGCCGGGACAGACTTCTCTTCTAGGTACCTTCATAGACTTTTTTAGAATTCAATCTAAAAACTTTTATTCAAGTCACTTCATCTTATCGCATCTCACCCCTAACATAATAATTGGACAAAAGCCCGTGATCAGACACGTGGCGGACACTGCTCCCATCAGTCTCACTGACTACTCGGCGACGCGTACCAGTAGCCTATTAGATCATGCAGATTATCTGTAATGATACCCTCAGATCTGTTCTGCTTCATATAATATTTAGGATCCTATGTAGTTCCGATTGCGACCACTTTGATAGAATGGGTTGTGAGTAAAATTTAACTTGTTGCCGTTAGGCTATCTAAATCCAAAGGTGTTAAAATTTAAGGATACGCCATCGCCCTTTATTACTGTATAAAGATTTTTGGTTTCAAATTTAATTTTAATGAGCTGTCTGAAGATTAACAGCAAGTTATATTCGATTAAAATATTTATTTACTTATTCCTGTGGTATTAAACCGAGAGTCGATCTGGCATAAACGTCTTAGATAATGTATGGGCTATTGCAGTCGTCCACTAATAACTTCGCATATTTGTCGTTATTTCTCGTAGATCATCATATCGAGCACTCAATCACTCCCTTCATCACTGGCTATCTACCACCCTCAAGTTGAAAATCTGTCGCCGAGCACCTAACAATGTGTTACGACAGCCTCACTTGAGAACCAATGCCATGCTAGGTGTATTTAGCATCTTCGGTCACACCGTAACTTAAAAAAAACCACGCGTCGCCAAAAGAGCAAACCTTTTGATCCACGTCAATGAGACGCGAATACACAGTCTGAAGTACCCTATAGTACGTTAGCTCGCGAATATAGACTCTAAACACAAAAAATATGGTTGTATATGGCTTGAAAGTAACAAAGGACTCGCTGCCATTCCCGCATTGTTCTACTAAACAGCTAATTGGAGCTTCGCCGCAGCGGAAGCGCGCCAGTGTCGCCGACGCGAGCACAATACTACCCTCAAATGAGCGAATAATGCCGATCTCACATCACAAAACCTACCATTGTGGAGAGGAAACGGAGCAGCGAACAATATGTCAATCGACGCCGATTTGTATGCAGCCGTATTATAAATGTGATCTGCAAATTGGTAGGTGAAATTAGTAGGAGAGATTCTCGCAGAGATCATTTAAGTGAAGCCGGGTTCGCATTTCACTGGTGCATGCAGACCTTTGTTTTGGGGTCAGGTTTCGGCGAGCGTACTTGAAGTGTTTTGCTCAAAGACATGCCTCCGAAAATTCGCATCAAAACATACTGGAGCGTTAATACTGTTCATTTTGTCATATCCTTAAGAAAAACTATATAAATTCATGATTTTGATAAATTGGTAAGTGATGTACTATCGATACAGTTACTATTGGCTATTTGATTCAGTTTATTCAAAGTGGTCAAGTTTCTATAAAACTTATTTTATATATAGATAGGCCATGTGCGGTGGCCTTCATCATGGAGACAAGACTGAGTACCTACAACGCGCGCGCGACCTCTTGCTCGTGAGTAATCCCGCATAAGTAAAACAAAAATGTGTCAAAAGCACGTCAGTTTCCTTTGTAAAATAATTTATTTCCTCTCCTGCCACATGCTATTACGTAAAGCCATGCGAAGTATTCATCAAGACATTCCTCTGCCAGGCAATGACACTTGTAATATTTTGTAGCTGCCATTTTTAGACATTAGTAAAAACTTGGATACAGTCGATTCGAGCAGATTTGCAAGTCTGATCCTGCCATATCAGGCAATTGAGCGATGAATTCTCACAAACGAAATTAAGCCAACAGCAGTTTATTTACGGTGTCACCTCAGCAGTGCTCAGCTTTGATCACGCGCCAGTTATTTCGCAAGCGCAAAAGGATTTTTCCTTTGTCAGTGTTGTATCGCGAAGATGATTGACGGCCGATTCGCGGCGCGAGAAATCATACGACACATCCCATTTGCTGACGAAAAAATACTAAGCTCACTGTTTACAACTCTAATCCGTTGGCATAAGCTTCATAAAAATGTAAGCTGAGGTTAGGGTTAACGTTGTCAACGAGTAAAGTAACAAATAACTCGTCGCGGTTCTGCAAACAAAATTGAACTTTAACTCTTCGAGGGTAGATTGAAAAGTTGACTTTTTGGTTGCAAATGTAAAATAGTCGCGGTCTAATAAGAGCGCAAGTTGAGTCGGCGTTGGAAAATGAGTTTCCCCGCAGGAGTGCTGGGGTAGCGTCGGGGGGAAAGGGGGTAATTGTGGCAGGATCAAAGCCGATCCGCGGCAAAGAGCGGCGCCTTTTGATTGTTTTTCTCGCGCCAATCGAACCTGCGTTTTTGCGCCCACCTGTCCGCAGCAAGGAGTAATCGCGTATTATTTACTGACAGACCGCTCGACTTCGGTGGTGTTGATTAGAGACTCAATCATGTGACATGGCTCGTACCGATCTATTAAAAAAAGATCTGGTACTAACCAATCCCACTAATGTTATAAATGTGAAAGTTTGGATGGATGTTTATTACTCTTTCACGCTACTGAACGTATTTGGATGAAATTTGATATGGAGGCAGATGGCGCTGCGTGTAATGTCTTACGATATTTATTTATTTATTTTTTGTTTTATCCCGAAAACACGTAGCGGGTAACACCGCGGGGCGCAGCTAGTATTTTGTATAAAAGACTATTCAAGCAACTCTTTGTATTCAACAACTTTACTATACACAATAATGAGTACGTTATTTACATGTTAACTGCAGTAAACTCCTGCTTTCGACTTAGTTAGTAGGTACCAGTTCCACGTAACCCTACAAGTGACGTCTCATAGTGTCTGTTTGCCAGGAGGCGCCTGGCGATCGCACGAATATTGTTTTAAAACCGATACGTAACCCGATGCCTGGTTATTTGCTTAGTTTTAAACACAACACGAAGTTTCTTTAGCTATACAAAGGATATGCTATCCGAGTAAATACGTCCCAAAATATCCACTACTTAAAAAACAAGCGCCATCTGTCAATACGTGTCCTGACTACGTCGCCTCGTTTTCTGTTAGATTGGGTATCTTCCTAATTTCATTTCCAACTTATCACACACATATAAACCTTCCTCTTGAATCGATCTGTCTATTGATAGAAACCGCATTGAAATCCGTTGCGTAGTTTAAAAGATCTAAACGTATAGACGGTGGGAAGCGACTTTGTTTTATAATATGTGTAGAGACTTAAATTTGAGTAAATATTAAATTAACATTTATACAAAACTATAAGACTGTTCACATTGCATTGGAAATTTTAAACTGTATCTTTCGTCTTGTCGAATATTATACACATGTAATTTAATTGTAAAACTTACCTACTCAATTTATGTAAATTTTCTAGTGGCAATAAAAAAAGTTTTTTTTTATGTAAAAATTAATGAGACGAACGAGACGCCTTCCTGATGGTAAAAGATAACGCCATTACCATTGCAGCGATACACAGAACTTTGAGTAATAAAACAAAGTCCAGGGCATCACTGCTTTGGCGCTCATTACTTTGAGACTTTCGATGGTTTTTTTTTTTTTTAATGGTTGACAGGCTAGTTGTTTGACCACAGCTCACCTGATGTTAAGTGAAGGTGTGGTCGAAGATGGTAAAGCACACCTAGCCTGGAATGGAACTGGCTCTCAAGTGAGGCTGCCGGAACACACCGTTAGATGCTTGGCGGCAGATTTTCAACTTGAGGGTGGTATCTAGCCAGCCGAGTACTAGAAAGTACCCTACCACCATGCTATGGTTTCCTCACGATGTTTTCCTTCACCGGCAGCTCAAGCTCATTGTTGGGGTTTGAACCCACGCCCTTCGGCATGCGAACCTACCGCGCTAGCCACTGAGCTATCATCGCTACAAAATGGTTAGTAGTTAGTTAATGGTTAGTACAACAGCCCAGTAATTTCGCTAGCTGCAGTACCCTTCAAGCCGGAACACAGTAGTGTTTACACACTACAGCTTCGCGGCAGAATATCTGGTACTGCGGTGGTACCTACCTAGACGACCTCCGGCTAAGATCTTACCACCAAGTATTATATTATAATAGTTTATTTCGTGTTGCTTACAAAATTCCGTCAAAGCTCATAGTAAAGTCACTACTACTTTACTAAGGCATGACCGGACTTTTTTTTTTTTTTTTAAATATCATAGGACATTACACACAGCGCCATCTGACACCAAACTAAGCAGAGCTTGTGCTATGGAAGACAGATAACTGATAGAATACTTAAATACTTTTTTTTTTGTAAATACATACTTATAATACATACAGCACACCCAGACACAGAACAAACATCGATGTTAGTCACACAAATGTTAGTCCTGAGTGGGAATCGAACCCACGCCCTTCAGCTCTCGAAGTAGACACACTACCAATGAACCAACAGGGCTGTCTTAACATTGACCTAATTTGTGTGATTTTCACTGGTGGCAATGGGACAAAAGCTTCAGTAAATAGCTTTAAACTTCAGTATCGTTTCAAGAGTGTGTTTACCATATACTCGTATGTTATGATATGTAGGTGCAACTTTCATTGTTTTTCTTTCCCAGCTTTTCTTGCGTTTGTTTTTCTTACTATGACATAGTGCAAGAGAAGATAGTCAAGAAGCATATACCCCAGATAAAACATTGAAATTTGAACATTGAATTTAGCCGTTTTTAGATCACCTCTGTCATTGCCTTTGCGTTATCGTTTCTCAGGATAATGACGATAATGGCGATACGTGTAAATTGGAGGGTGGTAAAATTGATGACTTTATTAGGTGCGTACCTACGCGTTAATGATTATGGCTATCAGCAAACATTATATAATTTTTAAACTTTTGCGATTTAAAAACACAATTATTTTTAAGTTTTGTTTATTTACTTCGACGTTTCAGTCATGTTGCAATAGCCGTGATAACAAGTTCAAAAGTTGTTCACCAGTCAGCTCGTGAATTATTTCCAAAACATCCAAAGGATGTTATTTATATAATATTTTTTCTGTGCGTTTGCTTGCATTCAACTTAGCAAACATCAAACGAAACTTTTTTAACGAACAAATGTAACAAGTTATTTTTTATTTTTTTTTATACGAAATAGGTTCGCGTTTGACCACATCCTGCCTGACGTTAAGCAGGATGCAGTCTAAGATGAAGCACGCTTACCTAGGAACGCTTATTTATTATTTATTCATCGTTATTTATTTTTCATCTTCTTATTTTTTAAATTTTTTACATTAAATATTTAAAAAAAAAACATATAATATAAAAAACTTAAAAACTAGGGTGCCGCCGGCAGCGGGGCAGGGCTCAAGCTGCCGGTGGTCAGGGCTGCAGAGTGAGGAACCTCCTCACAATGCGCGCCGTGTCAAGGATCACTGCCTTTTGAAGCTGACCCTTGACCCAACCGTCTAGCGAGAGTCTCTTGAGATGTTGGTCGAGACTCTTCGCTATAAGACCGTTTACCGTGACGACTATCGGGACAATGATCGTCGAATCAACATCCCACATGGCGGTTATCTCGTGAGCCAAGTCAAGGTACTTGCTGAGCTTGTCCTTCTCGGCCTTCACGAGATTCTCGTCATGTGGGATGGTGATGTCAACGAGCACTGCCCGGCGTTGGGCTCGGTCGACCACCACGATATCAGGCTTATTGGCGACAATAGTCCTGTCCGTGATGATAGACCGGTCCCAATAGAGCAAAGCACGACCATTTTCGAGAACTGGCGCTGGTGCGTACTTATAGTACGGCACCTCAGACTCGACAAGGCCGTATTGAAGAGCAAGCTGCTGATGGATGATCCTGGCTACTTGGTTGTGCCTGTGCAAATACTCGCCGTTAGCAAGATGCGAACAACCGGAAATAATATGTCGGAGCGATTCTCCGGGACGGTGGCATGCCCGACAGATGTCGACCGTACCGTCCTTCATGATATATTTCCGATAATTGTTCGTCTTGATAACTTCGTCCGCAATCGCACAGGCAAAACCCTCAGTTTCCCCAAAGAGGTCTCCGAAACGTAGCCAGTTCACCGACGCGAGCATGTCCACATCGGGGCCCGTTAGGACCCGATAGAACCGCCCGTGCAGCTGCTTGCTCTTCCATACTTCCTTGCGGTCTTCGGTGCTGAGCACCGATGGTTTGCGCCAGTTCTCGTTCGCTAAGGAGAGCGGCGTGAGGCCCTTGTCAACTGCCACAACATCTCGATGCATCCCGCACTCGTTGTCGCGGAAATAATCCCTGAGACTGCACACTTCACGATTATGGAGGTTCTTGGCGCTTAAGAAGCCACGACCCCCCAATTTTCGTGGAATGTACAGTCTCATAACAGACGAGCGTGGGTGTAGCATGCGATGAGTTGTGAGCTGTTGACGGACTCTTCTATCCAGGGCGTCCAGCTCAGTCTGAGTCCACCTCAGTATGCCAAAGGAGTATATCAGTAGAGGCATCACCCAACCGTTGAAGGCACGCACCTTATTGCCACCAGACAAAAAACTATTAAGTACTTTTGTCAGGCGACAAAAGAAGCGTTCCTTCACCGATCGCTTGATGTCCACTACCGCTATACCCAACGACTCTGACATACCGAGGTACTTGTAAGTCTCGGCCTCGGAGAGAGATCTGAAAGTCATTGTCTCGGAAAGCTGTAAATCTGGACAATTTACAACTTCCCCTCGCTGTACGTGCATGACCGCACACTTGTCTACCCCAAACTCCATCTTGATGGCATTGCTAAAAACCTGTGTAGTTTTTAACAATTCCATCAAGTCTGGACGTTTTGGTGCAAACAGCTTGAGGTCATCCATATACAGCAGATGAGAAATGACTTCACCACCTCTCCGAAGCCGATGGCCTAGCCCTGATTCCTTCAGCAAAGTGCTGAGAGGATTCAGTGCTAGACAAAACCACAATGGACTCAGACTGTCACCCTGGAAAATGCCTCGCTCGATCCTAATCAAGTCCTGCGGCTCAGAAGAGCCATCTCCACTACCTGGTTGACGAAGGACTGTGGTCCATTGCCTCATACATGCGCCTAAGAAAGATTTTAGAGTTGTATCAATTTTATATAACTCTAAAACTCTCTCTAGCCATGAATGACATCTGTCTCCCGCTGCGAAGCAGACATGTTTTTATCAAGTAAAATATTTTAATTCTAATCCAACAACTTTTTGACCTCAATTTCACCACCAAATATCAGCAATAGTTTACAAACACCTACCAGTTTAAAGTTTTATTCCATATTGCCTATTTTCCGAGTTTATTAGAATCTTTTAAAAATTTTTACCGATTGACATTTATACGTCAATCAAATCATTCAATCAGCAAAATATTTTATCAAGAATGAAAGCAAGTTATGTGGACGCGCTCAAGAACAGCTGCGGCTTCGGGATTACATGACGCACATATACCATCACCGCCCGCTCCGTCAACTCCGAGCGCTTCGTCGGGGGATGAAGAGTTTGCTACACCCCTGGCAACAAGCGCCTCGTCGAGCAGCAGCGACGTGAGCGGGCCGCGGACACCGGCGCCACCACCACCTGCGCGTCGAGGACGGCCGCCGCTGCCGGCACGCTTGGGGCCTGCGGGGCAATCTGCTTCGCGTTCGGCTCTCGCTGCCGGTGGTGTAGTGCGACGCATGCGATGGTCACAGACAAATAATGAGAATTGCATGCGCGCCTATTATGGGGCTACAGAGGGGGGAATTAACCTTTCAGCGTACCGTGTCAGGATGCTGCCTTTGTTTCAGGCCCTTGAACCGACCGTCGCCGTGTCTACCCAACGACTATCGGATCAAGTGCGGGCTATCCAGCGACTTCAGCTGTTGGATCAGTCCGTGCTTGATCGGCTCCGCCTGGAGGCACTTCCTGCTCGTCCAACGCCTGTTTCGACACGGGATTCGCCTGTCGCGTCGTCAGCCCCGACACTGGTGTCAGTGCCGACGTCGATGGCGACACTAGCGACACCTACTGATCCCGTAGTTGATGTAGGCGAATGCACGAGCATGGGTGTATGTAGCCAGGTGAGTGAGCATTTGAGGAGGACTTTGGAAGACGCGATTTGTCAATATAGATTCGCACCCGATTCTAGGCCGCGACTACCACGTTTGCCCACCCATAGACGAAATTTAGCGTTGATGGGAGCCTTGAACGCTTTGCTAGCCCCGTATTTACGGGCTAGCGAAGATTTGACTGATACCCACTCGATATTATACTGCGGTGCCATCGCGGCGTGTCGCGTTGCACGTGTTAAGTTTCCGGACACTAACCGTGCACCGCGACCCGCCGGGGGTGTGCCCGCATGGCAATTGCGGATCGAGCGGCGTATCAGCACGTTCAGGACTCTCATTGCAAAACTGATCTGTTTCAGCCGGGGGAATAATCGCCCCCGAGTCATGCGTTTTGTGACACAGGCTTTTGCTGGAACGGGTATTAGGCCCCAGCACTATCTAGCCAGTGTCACGGAACGCATTGACTATCTGAAGCAGAAAGTCTATGCGTGGGCAAACCGTATTCGCCGCTATAGAGAGCGTGCGGATAGATATTGGCAAAATCGCGTCTTTCAAAGTGACCAAAGGAAGGTGTATCGAGATTGGGAAGGAACCGGCCAACGTGTGAGTGACAGGCAGCTACCGGATACTAGCGTCATGACTGAATTCTGGCGTGGTATCTGGTCGCTGCCTGTCGAGCACACCGAGGGTGATTGGATGCGTGTTGTCGAGCGGGAATGTGAGTCTATCGAATCCATGGGGTCTGTTTTAATAGACCCCGTAGACGTTAGTTGTGCGATTCGTACGGCACAGAACTGGAAAAGTCCTGGGCCGGACGGATTGCACAACTTTTGGATTAAGTGGATTCGTTGCTCACATGACCGCTTAGCGACACAATTCCAAGAAGCCCTCGAGCTTGGTTCCCTTCCCTGTTTTATGACCACTGGTGTCACCTTCCTGCTCCATAAGACCGGTAGTACCACAGAAGCAAAAAATTATAGACCCATCACGTGCTTGCCTACCATCTACAAGCTCCTTACGTCCATTTTGAGAACAAAAATTAACGCGCATGTTGTCGCAAATAACGTTTTGGCTCCTGCTCAAAATGGATGTAGGGTAGGGTCCCGTGGTACTAAGGAGCTTCTCCTCATCGACATGACCATTAGCCAGCAAGTTCGGCGGAACAAGGGAGCCCTTTCCACTGCCTGGATTGACTATAAGAAGGATTATTATTGACTATTATTTATTATTATTAAAGACACCCAAATTGTACTTGGCGGGAAAAACAGTTCCACATCCTCGCTGTGCGTATATATGAAATGAAATGAGATTTATTCAAGAAAAATAGGGTTTACATTGGTGTTATTATAATTTATTTATTTTTTCTTTGGTTTTGGCGTCGCGTTTTAGCATTTGCCATTGTCAAGTATTTATATATTTTCAAGTTTCAAAAGTTAAATAAGTGTCCTCGTAGCTAGTTATAGTCAAAGTCCAGTCTGTGTCAGTCAAGTCCAATCATGTTTTAGTAAAGTAGTGGCGACTTTACTATAAAGCTTCGATGGAGTTTTGGAAGCACCACGAAAAGTCATGTTTCACCAAAACCTATTGGCGTTCCCGCCAAAAAAACCTATTATAATTATATTAGTCATTTCTCCTTTTTTTTGCCGTAACTCGGTATGTGAATTTAGTAAAGAACAAATTGCAGAAAATAGTATAGATTAAAATAAGCAATGTCAAGTTTGATATAGATAAATAATTGTTTTAATAATAATTATGTTAATGTCAAAGTATGTATATAATATTAGGTAAATGGTCCAGTCAAGATAAAATATAATTAATTAAAGCAATTTACATTTTAAGATCATTTAAAAAATCTTATATATGAAGAATGAGGAATCAAATCGTTTAGTCACTTGCGAACGATATATCACCAAAATTATATAATTATTGTTTAACTGGCTAGGTGTTTGACCACAGCTTACCTTAAATGACGGTGTATTTGAAGATGGTAAACACCCCCGACACTCTTACTCAAGTGAAGTGAACGTACCATTAGGTGCCTGGCGACAGATTTTCAACTTGAAGTTGGTAGCTAGCCACCCGAGTACCTACTAGAAAAGCGCTACTAAATGTTTTAAAAGTACCTAAACGTTTTAAAAAGTTCATAATACAAATAGAAATGAAGTATGTATTTTTTTATTTTTCACCCAAAACATTTAGAGTCGTTCTGAAAGCCTTTGTAAACATTGCTGACAGTTGGCCTGGCACTCGTCATCAACCCCTATTAAACTTGACATCGCTATTACGGCCTGTCTATAAGTAGGGATACCTATTTTAGAAAAATACTCGGAAACTGTCATCTCACGCACTTGATACACAAAAAAGCTGGCGCCATCCGTGAGACCCACCATTCCCCGAAAGTCTTAAGGGCAGACAACGGCAGCGAGTAACCCAATACTTTGTATTTTCTTGTTTTTGCAAAGTTTAATATCGAATCGGAAGTGGGATTGTTGACTTAGGCCTCTCCGCTGTAATGGCAGATAATATTTGTACGAGTCCGTCGCTAAATATTATACGATGTTTGAAATGTTTTTATTGCAAACAGTCAGTGTTTTGAGATGGTAGAGACAGCATTAAGCCTCTTAACCATTGACTTATGTGTATACATATATACTGCATCATTAAGACATGGCTTAAAGAACACTATCGGGCATGGCTAATGTTACAAACTCACTGAAATGCATGCAAATTTATGACTAGTTACTAGTGACTACAGCTCACTTGATGTTAAGTGATGGTGTGATCGAAGATGGTAAACCCACCTAGTCTGGAATGAAACTGGCTCTCAAGTGAAGCTGCCGGGATACACCGTTAGATGCTTCGTAGCAGACTTTCAACTTGAGAATGGTAGCTAGCCAGCCTAGTGCTAGAAACCAAGCTATGGTTTGCCACTCTTCACCGCCAGCTCAATCTCATGTTGGGATTTAAATGTACGTTGGCGTGAGAACCGACCATTGATTTAATCAAAATTTATTTATTTCCAGTGTTCAGCCGCTTAGTTCTCCAGCCGACAATCTAATGATAAAATTTTAAAAGATTTAAAACGTATACAGCTATAAAAAAGTTAGTGGAGATTTGAATATACCTATGGCGCAAATTTAAGTAGTAAACAAACTGCAACACAAATTTTCGAAATGCTATATCCTTACTTTTCAGTTCTTTACCGTTCACACCGTGCTTGGGGTTGGTAAATTGATGATCTTCATTCATTAATGCAAAGCTAATGAAAGTGCTAAATGAAGCTGCTCTTCTTACTTTGTATTTAACTTTGTAAGTAATTGCGGATTTTACCTAGCCTGTCAAAGTGACCAACTTCTGGAAAACTCGGCAACTCGGCAACTCTGGAAACTCGGAAACTCGGCTGGGTAGCTACCACCCTCAAGTTGGAAATCTGCCGCCAAGCATCTAACGGTGTGTTCCGGTAGCCTCACTTGAGAGCCAGTTCCATTCCAGGCTAGGTGTGCTTTACCATCTTAGACCACACCTTCACTTAACATCAGGTGAGCTGTGGCCAAAACACCTAGCCTGTCAACCATTAAAAAAAAAACTAAATTTGGAAGATATTTTTAAAGAAAGGAAGATGTTTTTATATCGACATGGTTTTATATCTTTTAAATTGATTACGTTTGTTTGTTTGTTATGATAATGATTATTTCATATGCTACTTTTTTGACATTATAAAAGTTATTTATAAAAGAATTGTATTTGTATTTGTATCCTAATTAACACTGTTTAATCAAACCGGTGGTTTATTACGACTTGCGAGATAATTTCACTGGTTTGATTACAGACAAGCGTTCAACGATATTTATATATATAATAGTTATTTTTTATACAAGAGTGCAAAGTTGATTGTTAACCGCGTGCTTAATTTTGATGATCGAGCAAGCGAAGGATTCTAAAATTGAATCACGAGCGCAGCAAGTGATTAGCCTGAGCGTTAGCGAGGGAATCAAAAGAGGACAAGGTGAAAAATCTTTGCACTCGAGTGCAACACGTAACTTTTCATCCCACCTCAGCGAGGAAATTACTAAATGCATAAAAAATCTTTTACAATCACAAGATATTTTTATTTCAGTTTAGGTTTTAACTACTACATTAACAATATGACGTGAAAAGAAAATTGCGCAAAGCAAATTAAAAAAAACGTACATCAAGGAGGTTCCGAGTCTGAGTTTATAACAAATTAAAAAAAGTTGTATTATAAATTCGGCACTATGGAGGTAGAATAAATAGGTTTAATGATATTTTGAATTCACAAACTTAGTGCACACGACATTCTAAATTCAAATTTACTTTATCCTCTAGCGGATAAAAACAACTTTTGCACTCAGATATCGAAGAGCAAAAATACTCTTTCCGAGATGGGGGGATGAAAAAATTATTATTTTCTAAAAGAGCAAAGACAAACCGCAAGTAAAACACAGTATGTCGCCACGGGCTCAACCGGCGACTAATTTTATATGCGATGTGTTGACACTGCATTTAGCCGTTCATTACTGCATGCGTCAGTCTCGCATCTTACGGCGATCGAGTTACTGAAGCACAAGGTAGAGGAGGCAGCGAGAGATGAACTTAAATATACTAACACCAGATGTACTGAGCGCTAACGCAGCTCTGTACCTAGCTCTGATCTACGTCTCTTTCGAAAATGCTATTCGATTACGAACCTTTTCTTGCTTTTTTAGACTAGGTATTTGACCACAGCTCACCAGACATTACATTATTATATTTTTATATAAAAATTAATAAATAAAATAAATATCATAGGACATTACACACAGCGCCATCTGACCCCAAACTAAGCAGAGCTTGTGCTATGGAAGACAGATAACTGATAGAATACTTTAATACTTTACTTTTTTTTTTGTAAATACATACTTTTTATACATACAGTACCTACACCCAGACACAGAACAAACATCGATATTAGTCACACAAATGTTAGTCCTGAGTGGGAATCGAACCCACGCCCTTCAGCTCTCGAAGCAGACATACTACCAATGAACCAACAGGGCTGTCATATACTTACTACATTATGTTTTATTTATTTTTCTTGTTAGTGTTACAACATCTCTCGTCTGTTTCTTATGTCATCTATTGTGTTTAGCTATTCTTGGTTGTCTGGAAGAGATCGCTCTTAGCGATAAGGCCACCACTTGTAGCACAAGCTCATAAGATTATTTTGTTCTCTGTATTTTTTTCTGTTTATGTTGTGCACAATAAAGAGTTTATATCTATCTATAAGAGTAGTGGATTTCGCTCGTCGCTTGTCTCTGTATGCCTTTACCGCAATTCACTGCGGACACGTCCCAACTGCGCTTGCGCCGGCGCGGGCGCGGGCGCCGCGCATCCGACGCGCAGGGTTGGATTCGGGTACGTTGAAAAATATAGTACAAGACCATCAAAATAGTAGTACGCCGATAGTACACTTTTTTTTTTAATCTAAAAAAAGCTAAAAAAAAAAGCTATTAATCAATAAAATAGATAGTTAGAATCAACATGTTTATACAAAATTTACTCCTCTTCTAAATTATGTCAGTTCTTGACTATTATTTTCTTCAGCCTTAGCATGTAATCATAAAAACATCTGTTCTAAACTGCGAGTATACGCAAGAATAAAATCGGTACAGTTGCCACTTTTGCGGCATTTATTTTTCTTAGATTTTGGCATCGCACCCCAAGCATTTGCCAGTGGCAAATTACAATTTTAAGACAAAATGCGGAGCCAAAATCAAAAAAGATGAAGAAGAAGTATTGTTTGACAGCTTACCACAATGTGCTGAGGTAAGCTGTCACACAATACTCAATGATTTTTTTTTACAGATGGTTTGGCTATAAACGGGTGTCATATTTGCCTATTTTGGTCTTTTCTAAGTGAAGTTACGAAATTGTAGTATTTTTCCGTACTATCCTTAGGTATGGATATTATCTAGTACGGAGCATGAAATAGTAGTACAAATACTATAATTATAGTACGAAATCCAACGCTGCCGACGCGTCTGGTGCATATCATCTCGCTTCAGAAGTCTAACTCTACGATTATATTACCGGCTTCCACTTACAAGCCACTTTTTTTTCTTTTCCAAAAACATCAAAACCACAATGGTTTCTTCGAGTTTTCCACAACGCTTTTTAAATCGAACTAGAGCTATAATAAAACAATGGAACAGCAGTGATGCGCTGGACTTTGGTTTGTTACTCAAAGTGTTGGATGCCGTTGCAATGGTCATGGACAGCACTATCTCTTACCATAAAAAGAACGGTTCATTAACTATACTATAGGTACACGTAAATTATTGTTAGTAATTTTCTAGGCTCTATTTATTAATAGACTTTTTAAAATAGAAAGAGCGGTAACCAAGCAGACAGTCTGGTTAATAGTATATATATATATGCAAACCCAAAGTAAGTAATAATAGAATAAACAATGTTAAACAATAGATATATCTTCATAGATGATTTGATTACCATCAAACAGACCGTCAGCTTGATTGATCACCGCTCTTTTTAATTGAAAAAAATAATCGAACAATTTTAATTTGATTACAAATAAAAAGAGCCTAGAAAACATCTATTTAACCTGTGTATGTATATATGGAACGCCCTCTTGATGGTAATGAGATAATGAATATGACGTTACAACCTTTATTACCGCACAGTGAGAACACTGGCTGAAAAGTTTGACTCGAGATCAGTTTAAAATAAAATAAAATAGAATTGCAAAATCCTTAATTAAATCATAATCATCTGATAATAAGAACACTGGCTGAACAGTCTGTTCGTGAAAAGCCTTAAAAGATTTATATAGTCTATGGCACAGACGGTATAACCACTACGTTTTTGTCTAAGGTCAAAAGAAAAAAGGTCTCATATGAAATGGGAGGATAGCTTGCTTATCCTGTTTAGCAGTTGTTAATCATGTTTATCAATCGAATCAGTGTCTCCATTCACTATTTTACGTTGCGACATTAGTAATAATTTCACTTAGGTACAGTTTAGTCTAAACGTAGTCCACAGTCTATCTGCACGCAAATCAAGCCCGCAAATGATCGCAAACCGTGCCAAATCCGTTAATCAACACGCCAAATTACAGCGGGCGAGCAAACACGCCTCGCGTTGCCTCGGTACAATCAACCCTTCACTGTTTGCGGGTCCGCGCGGCCCGCTCTGAATAATTCATACCACGTCACGGCTAATTGTAATGAAATTTACGCCCTCGCTGAGGCTACGGGTTATATGCTGCGATTTTCTGTTGTTTTATGAAATTTGCGTACCTTTTTACACTATATTTCTCTGGAATGCTAGTTGGTTAATTTTTTTTAATAGGTAATGATTGGGTTGTTTTCTATGTGTAAAGATATCTACAATAGAAACTGGTTATTAAAATGTGCTTATAGTAAGTTAATAATAAACTATACTTAAGTGTAGTAATTAGTTAGTAGTATACCCTGATACGTAAAGAAATAAAATGTTTTAATAAAACATCGAAAATTGTACAGATTTTTTTTCTTGAGAGTCGACTTATTACGAATTGGGTTAGGTTAGGTTAGGTCGGCAAATTCATTTTTTCTCTTTTACAGGGCTATTGAGACTTACCATCGAAAGTCTTGAGCAATGAGCGCCAAACCACCGATGCCCTGGACTCTATTTTATTTCTTTACTCTATTTTTTTAAAATTCTGGATACTGCTGCAATAATTATGCGTTATCTCTTACCATCAAGAGGGCATCACGTTTGTATTATTATTTTCACATAAAAATATAAATTTCCACAGATCATAATAATACGAGGCACTATGTAGCATGAATTTCATATGTCAAAGAGGATTATAAATTTAGAAAATTAAATAATTTTCCAAAAGTGACATTAAATACATAATACATAAACACACACATGGTACATATTGATATAAATATGAATAGAGAATATATTAATTTTGTTTTGCTGATTTAGCTCTAAGATAAGTAGAAGAAAAAAGGTAAGCGTTAAACATTTTCAGCCATCTAAATCGACAACCGTAATGTGGAACCAGGTGCTGTCAGTGTGAAAATCAAACGCCATGTAAACCAATCCATCAGACAAGAGTTAGAGCAAAGTCTTATTATTTTATTAGCTGCCGCACGATTGAATCACGATTGTTGGTTTTGGTAAGTTAATAACGGAGCGGATTGTGGCGCCCTCTCGCGGTGATATTTGACGTGGGGTATGTTTGACCCCGCACATACTGACACAGGGTTAGATGACGTGTCATAATTATTATCTACTAGTGACCCGGCTTCGCACGGATACATTATAGGTATCTACCATAATGGTGCAAATGCATGTATTATACATATAAACGTTCCGTTTGAACCACTCTGTCTATTGATGGCAACCGCATTAAAATCCGTTGCGTAGTTTAAAAGATCTAAGCGTACAGACGACGGGATAACTTTTTATCAACGGTTTGTGAAGCTTACAAGATTTCCAAAGAACTTACAGATGTCGTACCTATTACCATAGCATAAATGATTTCAACCAATTTCTTGGTGAGCCTCTTCTTTTGATTACAAATAAGATTGATTTCTTTTCTTTTGATTTTATTCCAATTATTATGGGTTCAAGTCGCAAATGTTTAAAAATTACACCTATCCTGGAATGAAAGCGCTCAAGTGAGGCTTCCGGAATATATACCGTTATTTGTATGTCTTTTTTGACATTTTATCACAGTGACATAATTCATAAGTATTTGACATATTATTTTATTGACATTTTCATTGTATTGCTCACATTGCTAGTCATTCACATAATATGTTATGATTTTGATATTTTTAAATATCAATGGAAAAATGACCTAAGTATAATTTTGGTGTTATCAATAAAAGATTTGTATTTATATTAAGTGCTTAGCGGTAGATTTTCAACGTGAGGATGGTAGCTAGCTAGCCGATTACCTACTAGTAATAATAATACTTCCTCAAGTCACGTAAAATGAATGGCAATTCCAAGAATTCAGGAAAAGGAAGTGCTTAACTAGCAAAGATTTGCTGCCTTACTGTTTTTTATTCCAGACAAAATTTATCTCTAAAGAATTTCGAGTTTCCAAGAGATCTAAGATTGTAACAATAGATCTCCAACAAAACATTAGGGTGTTGGCTACACAATGTCATTTTTTATAAGAAACTTACAAAAATATTCTCTTCGCCTTCCTTCTTTTATCACTTCTATTTGCTATCTTAACTCAAAGGAGTGAAGGCTATTTTTGTTTAAATATTTTTTTTCAGCAGTAGCAAGCAGTAATTGTGTAGTAATTTGGGGGAGATTGGGGTGTTATCGCTCTTCGCGTCCATCTATTTACTAATGACTTCCGGCGTCAGGTGCCCTGCCTCCCCTTTGTAATGATTTTTGTTGTGTTTTTAGTTAAAATACTTTGAGTACTTATTGACCTTGTAACGACTTTCTTTGAAGATGTCAATAATTTAACGGCTTTTGCTTTGATTTATTTGAAAGCTTGTTTTAGACGAAATTGTTTTAATTCATAATTATAATAACTTAAATATTGTATGTTCCTAAACGAGATTCGAATCACACAGACCGGCCAAAGGAACTGAAAATGTTAATCTCTTTTTTGTTTTTGGCATCGTACTTTGTTTATTGGCTAGTTTCAAGTGTTTCGATATTTTCAAGTATCTAACTTATGAAAATTAAATTAATGAAATACTAACGACCCACCCAGGCTTCGCACGGGTGCAATGTAGATATCTACTAATGTGGTACATTATTTTGAACTATTTCGTACCTATATGATTTAGCCAGCGTTTGCAATGTAAGCGCACAACAATATTTTTACGACATAACGTTACAAATCTTCGAAATACCTTTCTCTTGAATCACTCTGTTACAAAGTCAAGTCTGATCATGCTCTAGTAGTACGGTAGTGGTGCGTAAAGCAAGTTTGCCCGGTAGAGCTTTAAGCGATAAGGTCGCCAGTTTAGTACCTACTTATATTAAATATTAAACTATTTCTGTTAGCAATATTTTATTTGTGGTGTAAACTATAATTATAAAGAGTTATCTTAAGTATAAATTTTGATAGAGTTTTAGCAGCAACACGATAAGTCATCTTTCACTACACTATATTACTTTCCGACACTTGTAGTAGGTACTCACATTTAATTCGGCACTTTATGAGTAAAACACCACTAATTTTATACTTACCTACATAAAAATTCGAAAAAAAAAAACATATTTTCAGCAATACTTTCATGCAGTGACAAGACCTTTTCGTGTTCCCGCTAAAAGTTTATTGTTAACATAACTTAATTTCTCATATATACCTAATACATATTAGGTATGTAGGTATGTATGTCCTAAGTATGTGAATACATATAAATACTGAACGGGCAAATGTACAAACTGCGACGCCAAAGACGAAAAAGAAAAACATTAGCTTATTTTCATAGCCCAAACTCCAATCTTAAGCAAAGGGAGTTTTGGCGGGAACGCGGGAAGAGTCGTGTCGAATCACAAGCGTGAGTGAGGGAAAATAATATAATGTGGTGAAACATGACTGTTTGTGTTGCTTCCAAAACTCCATCAAAGATATAGAGTAAAGTCACCACTACTATTTACTAAAGCATGACTGGACTTGATTGACACGAACTATACTTGACAAAGATTGGACTTTGACTATAACTTTAGCTACGAGGACTTTTATTTAACTTTTGAAACTTGAAAATATATAGATAAATACTTGACACTGGCAAATGCTCAAAACGCAACGCCAAAACCAAAGAAAAAATAACTGGCGAGTTATCAACTGATAAAATAAACTTTTTTTTTAATTTGTGACGTTACACTTAGGTACGTTAATCGTTAATAGGTAGTTAAGTCTAATATTTTACAAACAGTAACTGATTTGTACAATTCACGGTTTCATTGTTATTAAATAGCGATATTGTTAAAAAACGTGTAACTGTTATGTAGGTACCTACCTATTATATGCTCCAGTGTAGTAGATACTACAGTTTTGTATGACTATTGAGTATCAAAGCCCCACCAAATATATCTACCTACTAACAATCAATTCAAATAGCACCAATTTGGGCCATCCATATCAATTACCTTTCTTTACCACGCAAAAACCACTTCTCTACAAGCCGCATAACAACTTAAATCGCCTAAAACATTCGAAAAAGAAGGAAGGTATCGCTTACAAGTTGACTGTAAACTCTACTGGAAGTTTGAATCTTGTTTTCATTGAAGCAGAGTTGGTTTTGTAACGGTGCTAGTTAAGAAGAAATAGGGTATCGGTTACAGGATTGGCTGACAATAACTCCGCCCAGTAGGGGCCCAGTATCCATTTCACGCACACCTAGAGTCCACCCACAGAGCACATAGAGAGTTGAAAGCGATATGGGGAACTGGCTAAATATAATTTCTCCTGACTTCGATAGTACATTGCGGAGAGTGCGTTTTAGATCTACTTTATGATATCTGGTTCCCCGAATTAGTACGAAAAACGACATGATATCATGGTAGATATTCGTAAATCCAAAAAAAGTTAAATTTATAGGTAGGTACCACTTTCATTGTGCGAACAGCAAATTAGGAAATGATCGTGTTGTTTTCAAGTCGCAAGCATATATTCAAATCCTTCTCTACTCTTTCACGCAAAAACTACAGAACAGATTTTGATAAAATTCGGTAGGTATGAAGGTAGCTGAGACACTGGATTAACACATACGTTAGGTACTTTTTATCCCGAAAACATGTAGCGACGCAGCTAGTCTATAATAGATATATTCTATTTTGTTGATGTGTCTAATTTAAACATTAGGGAGCCTTACTCATAAACGTTTACCTAAGTATTATGATTACAGTTAACTGTTCCACTAAACGTCAACATACTCAAAATCTTGTAAGCAATGAGCCTAATTAATATTCTCGTCATCGCCAACGCGGTCACGCACTGTCCAGTTGTAATAACATACAGCATCCAGTTTGTTTTCTCAACCATCCGTTAGAAAACAGGACTCTCAACACTTGAGCTCATCTCCCTAAATTGTCATATTTATCTTACTTCAACAATGCAATGGTCAACATTCCAAACCAGTCGACAATCGTCCACCCTACCCTAAAGTGGCCAAAGCAAAGATACTGGCACAATGGCCGTGTCATTGCCAACAAAAAAAATAGTTTGACAGTTCAGTTTGACAGTAGTCGAACGTGACCACAGACAATGGCGCCAAAATCGTGAGCTAGAAGCATTGAGTAGCTTTAAATTACACGCCGAAATATATTCATAGTTTGGTTTTATCAGCTGTCACAGCACATTTACATTTATAAACAAAGATAAAAAATCTCTCGTATATTTTATGAAATTTTACATTTGCATAAAAATATGAGTAGGTACCTAATGTGTTTTTGGCTTACGAATTGATCTAAAACCATCTATATTTTTACGAATTATATTTAGGTATCTGCGACAAAGAGATTGTTTCATAAGTAGTTTGATTCTTTGCATTTCTTTTTATTTGATTGACTTGATTTTTGGCGTGAATATGGCAAGTGACACAACAATTTTTCGATAATAAGTAGGTAGTTATAGCCACTTATATAAGTATACAAGTGGCTATAAGTAGGTACACTAGCAGACAAAAAATACACCACTTGTGTAGCGATGCTAGCTCAGTGGTTATCGCGATTGTTCGTTCACATGCCATAGGGCCAATGAGCTTGAGCTTTCGGTAAAAGAAAATATTATGAGGAAACTATATCATGGCTAGCTATCAATCTGAAAATCTACCGCCAAGCACCTAACAGTATATTCCGGCAGCCTCACTTAAGAGCCTATCCATTTGAGGCTAGGTGGGCTTACCATCTTCAACCACACCGTCATTCAACATCAGGTGAGCTATGGTCAAATACCTAGCCTGTCAAACATAAAATAAAAACATGATCTTTAAGCACCGTTTCAAATAACTTTAAATGTTAACTTAAATAAGAAGTTAGCAATATAGTAAGAGCTCTACTTACGAATGGAATTCCTTGCAGTGTTATGAAGGTTCAAAATATTAGCCAGAGTCGGCGGAAGGGCAGTCGTTTCCTGTGCAGACGGCTGTTATCTATTTAGGTAGGACGTTATTTATCGCCGGGGAAAATGGAAAACATGATGGCGGTTGAGGGGCTTGTTCTATCTATCTGTGTTTGAAATTCCGCGTCGGCGTCGTATTTTGTACTAAGTACTTACCTGCTTTATTTATCTGTTTTGTTAACGACTATTAAATAGGACGCCATGCATAAATGCGTCTAGCTTTTGGTATTCTTTTTATTACTAGGTACTTTGATTTTTAATCTATACCTAGCTCAAGCAATTTAAAAGAATTTTTAAACTTATGCAATTTAAACACACATTTATGATTTATTATCATAATTATGGAATAGAACACAATATAACTTTATTACACACCACACACCAGTTCCATTCCAGGCTAGGTGTGCTTTACCATGTTCGACCACACCTTCACTTAACATCAGGTGAGCTGTGGTCAAACAACTAGCCTGTCAACCATAAAAAAAAAAAACAACAACATACAAATATGAAACATAAAAAAAGAGATAAAGAACATAACAAAACAATATACTACATAAATGGTGTAAATGTACGACGGTCTTATCGCCAAGAGCGATTTTTTCTAGACAACCTTTGGATGGAAAGAAAAACTGAAATCAGGTTGGTGTATAAAAAAAAACAACACAATGAACATGTATCCATACAAATATATACTATCTCTATTTTCTAGTACTCGGCTAGCTACTTGCTTGCTGGCTTGAGGATTCAAGTTGAAAATCAGCTGCCAAGCATCTAATGTTATTAAAGCGAAAATTGTGTGTACTTAGGTATAGCATAACAATAACTATGTAACCACAATTTAACGCGATTAAATGACTTAAACTTGAACTAAGGCAGCTTCACTTAAGAGCCAGTTACATTCCAAGGTGTTTTCTACCATCTTCGATCACACCATCACTTAACATCAGATGAGTTGAGGTAAAAAAAGGTATAACATACTTCTCTGTAACTTTCTCCCTTTAGACTATTCCTTGGCTACTTCTAGCGCCATCTATGTAAAAGAGCTCGCAACAAATGGAAGGAAATATTTCTTTGCAATAGTAATTTGCAAAGCGGATGTTTTTTTACAAATAATGATAAAGTGAAAATATTTCTTTTATCTTTGGTATTTGCACGGATTTCCAAGAGCATTTTCCTATCACTGATTTGTGAAAGATAAATAAATTCTTTTTTCAAAGTGTTTATTTGTGTATTCAGAATTGTAGGTACCTATCCTTAGTAAAAATTGTACATAATGCAGAGTACAATTCCCCCTTTCGGCTTAGGACACCCTACAATTACAACCCTTTTTGCAAATAGGTACAAACCATATCAAATCGAGATGGTTAGTCGCTTATTTTTACTAACGAGGAAGTTGTTAAAGCTAGACCATTACCAGAGGCTGGATAATTGTCGCCCGGAGAGGCTGCGAGGCGACACGAGCGCCCTCTCTCGGTAACGAAGCCACTCGCGTGACTGGCACCTGCCCGTCACAACTTGCTACCTACTAAGTAGGATCTAGCATATTAATTTGTTAAAATTATGCTACCTAAATGGTAAAACCTGCTTATTATTATGCTGCCTATTTTTATGTATTTCCTTTCTGATAGTAGGTAACTAACACCACGTCAAGGTTTTGTAACAAATTATATATTTTACTTCTACTACTTAAGTATAATTTGTTGCAAAATAAGTGAATGTGATCTTGGTTTCAAGAGATCATGTTTTATGACTTTGACAATTATTTAAAAATAAGAGATCATTGTACCTATTAGGTATACTTATATAGTAAGTACCTACCTACCTAAGTTTGTTTTTTAATTTTATTGACATTTAATCACATTTACATATTTTATATTTGACATAATTATTATTTGTGTTTTTATTTGAAAATGAACAATGTATGTTTATCTCAAAAAATAAAGTTTACCTACAACCTAATCTCGATGTAATTGGTAGAAACCCTTTATAGTTTATTGTGAACGTTAGAAATCTTAAAATCAGAAAATTTTGAAATACCACACAAACAAGAAACTTAACCGCACAAACTACAAAAATCACGGCCTTATCGCTAAAAGCGATCTCTTCCAAGGAATCATAGGATTCTATGAAACATAGAAATATGACTGTAAATGCCAAAACACTTATGTGTACATATACCTACCTAGGTATTTATATAAAATTAAGTAATTAAACAAGTAAAGTAAAAAATATATACTTACTTATACTTTAATAGGTATCTAATTTTTTTTAAATATCTTTCTTATTATTAATAGGTATTATTAGTAGGTATAATAAAAAGAACTAAAACTGTTTTAAGCTACTTGGTGTATTTATTTAAAAGTATTATACATTAGGACCTAAGTAGCGATGATAGCTCAGTGGTTAGCGCGGTAGGTTCGCATGCCGAAGGGCGTGGGTTCAAACCCCAACAATGAGCTTGAGCTGCCGGTGAAGGAAAACATCGTGAGGAACCCATAGCATGGTGGTAGGGTACTTTCTAGTAGGTACTCGACTGGCTACCTACCACCCTCAAGTTAAAAATGTGCAGCCAAGCATCTAACGGTGTGTTCCGGCAGCCTCACTTGAGAGCCAGTTCCATTCCAGGCTAGGTGTGCTTTACCATCTTCGACCACGCCTTCACTTAACATCAGGTGAGCTGTGGTCAAACACCTAGCCTGTCAAACATTAAAAAAAAAAAAAAGTCAAATGCAATCAAGAAAAAATTAAGAAAAATAAAAACAAAGGAACGCCTACTAATGATTGAACTTTTTCCAAAAAATAATATAGCCAGTATCTATCACTGGGTAATCTATGAATACTACCGATATATCTTAGGTACCTACACTCAAATCTGTTGAAGCATTTAAAAGTTATGGCGGAATAAAGAAATTCTCATGCATACAGAAACATATTGTTTACATTACCTAACCCTAAAAAAATTACACTCTTTTCTGGACAGTCGGTTAAATAAGTCACCTTTCATACATTTTTCTATTAGTTACGCAGTAGATACTCGAATGAGAAATTTATATGCTAGCCGTTCCGGGAACGGTTTATCTTGGTGGTAGGTCTCCTTAGCAGGAGGTCGTCTAGGTAGGTACCACCGCAGTACCAGCTATTCTGCTGCTTAGCAGTAGTGTGTAAACATTACTGTGTTCCGGTTTGAAGGGTACTGCAGCTAGCGAAATTACTGGGCTGTTGAGACTAACCATCGAAAGTCTCAAAGTAATGAGCGCCAAAGCAGCGATGCCCTGAACTTTGTTTTGTTACTCAAAGTTCTGTGTATCGCTGCAATGGTCATGGACAGGCGTTATCTCTTACCATCAGGAGTGCGTCTTGGTCGTCTCATTACTTTTTACATTAAAAAAAAAAAATATCACTATCAACATGGTTTACAACATACAACCCTCAGAACAATACTAAGAGCAAATTTAATTATTTCCAAAGACATCATTAATTGAATCCATCAGAAAAACACCGAAGATACTTTACAATCTGTCACTCAATCAAACACTTCAGTAAAAATGAGGAACACTCGTCCCAAAACCTCTTCATTTTCAAATTCCTCCGCCCGCAAAAGGCAATAAAAGATAAAATGCTCAGAATTAACACTCTAAGTACCTACATAATTACTTAGGTAATAAGGTATGTATGTTTCAACACAAGTTAGATTACTGCTTTGCTTTGTTAGCTCATTTGGTAATATATTAATTACTTCAAGAGCTGTTGGGAGTACCTAGTATCTAATTTTTTCTTCTTCTTCTAAGTAGGTTCGCTTCCTACCCAGTGTTGCAGTGTAAAATAACTATCGTGTTATTTTCACTAGGAACTTCGTTTTGTGGCTCTCGTCGGTTAGGTAGCTCCGGAGGATTCTTTCCTTACAGGATGCCGTGTCTCCTTGGCTGCGGATGTGGTCCAGAAACGAGAAATTTAGAAGAAAACCACTTCACAATCAGACTTCATGAGATCGCCTATATGAACGTTCCGCGCTGAAGTAGATTGGCAACACATTTGCACTTGGTAAATATAAATCAAAGGCATCTCCTTGTCGTTTGTTTTATTGGTTTTTTATACATTTTCTGACGATTATCGTATATAAAATAAAATAAAAACAATAAAAAAACCCACTAATATTATAAATGTGAAAAATTGAATAGATGGATGTTTGTTACTCCTTCACGCAAAAACTACAAAACGGATTTGGATGAAATTTTGGTACGGAGATAGCTGAGACCCTGGATTGAAACACGCTAAGTAAGCCCATTTTGTCCCGAAAACATGTGGCGGGTAACACCGCGGGCGCAGCTAGTAGGTTTATATTTTTGATGGTTGACAGGCTAAGTGTTTGATCACAGCTCACTTGATGTCTAATGTCGAAGATGGTGAACACATCTAGCCTGGAATGGAACTGGCTCTCAAGTGAGATTGCCGGAACACACCGTTAGATGTTCGGCGGCAGATTTACAGACACAGTTACAGTTAAGTGCCATCTGCGATTAGCTGAGATCAACTCGAGCTGACTTCTCGAAGATTTAGTTTAGCTTATATAGATATAGGCAGATCAAATACAAATACAAATACAAATACTTTATTGATAACACCAATGTTACAAGTCACTTCAAAATTTTAAAGATGTCATTAAATGGGTTTTGAAACACTGATTACATGTCAAAATAAGGGATGTCAATATCCAAACATGTCAATATAAAAAATATTGTCAATATAAAAATACTGTCAATATAAAATATGTCAATATAAAAATATGTCAATACCAAAACAATATTGTCAATATATTAAAGTGACATGACAAAAAAATCATAATTACTTACTAGTAATTCAATAATCTTTAAGTTTGAAATACTCGTCAATGTCATAAAACAAGGTTTCTAGCAGCCAAGATCTTAACTTGGTTCTGAAACACGCGGTGGAAGCTGCATCCCGTACGGAGGTGGGTACGCGGTTGTAGACCGCGGGCCCCAAAATGTATACCGACCTCTCCGACTTGACGAGCCGGTGTGACGGTGTTACAAGCTGGTCTTTCTTTTTATTGCTGCGAAGATCCAACGTACTATGTACGCCCCTGCGTTGAAACTTATCGATGTTAGTATGGGTGAAAAGGGCTACTTGGTAAATAAGCTCACACGGCAACGGCAGTATCTGCAGTTCCCTAAAAAGCTCCACGCAAATCGATCTAGCTTACATAAAGTGTCTCGAATAAATACACAAAGCATAAGTTTAGGCTATAGATATGTCATCATAATTCCATTACGCATAATCGAAACGCATCCCAAAATGTCCATCTAAATCACAGCACCAAGCGTTATCCACTTAATATAACTCAATAACTTAGTCAATGACAGTTTCATGCACCCTACGACACAAAATGGCGTCGATATAATTATTCCCGCCGTGATAAAGTTCAAAATGGAATAAAAAAACTTTTCTTATTACAATGTCAACGCAATGTGATTACATAGAATAACGATTGAACACAATAGACTGCACGGCGGGTAGATGCTGGGTGTAAAATAACATTTTGAATAAATCTTTCTGTAGGGGGCGCCATAGTAGGCATTATGCAATCTCGCTACGTATATATAGGTACAAGTGACGCACCCCACGCAGAAACAAAACGCTAAGTTTTGGACACAAGAGTAACTAGGACATTGAGAAAGATTTGTTTATTATTATTTTAGCCCACTTTGTCCCATTGCTGGGCAAAGGCCTCTCTCCCTCCCTTCCACGCCTCTCTGTTTTGTGCTATTGAGGTCCACTCCTTGTTGTGGGCATCGAACTCATCTTTCCACCGTCTTCTAGGCCGGTCTCGAAGCCGTTTAACCTCTGGGACCCAGTCGGTGGTGGTTTTCTCCCATAGCTCCGCTAGCATCCGGCAGAAGTGTCCAGCCCAGTCCCACTTTAGCATGGCAGCTTTTTGAGTCACGTCAATGATCTGAGTTTTGGAGCGCTTGTTTATTATTCAAACAATTCGAGCAGCCTGTATAAAGCGGTCAATCACATTTATAATACACATTAGTTATAATTTATAATGTAATTTTTTAATTAATCGATAATTTATATATTATGACATTATTATCTGTTAATAATGTATAATATACATATGTGTTAATTGTAATCTTATGACACCTTATGCACTTATGAGACCAATTTAATATTAATAATGAAATAAATTTCCACGCCTTTTTATATTGATGATATATGGACGCAAGTAAATACATTTATAATCTTTTACACCTGTTTTCGTGCAAATAAAGCTTTTGACTTAAATTTTGACAGGGACCTAATTATTTATAAATATTTTTTTAAAGTCAAATTCTAGATAATAGTCTAGAAAAATAAAAATGTCCACTTTACTCCTTAACACGGCAGTCACGAAACTCACAAATATGAGCTCTTAGAAACGAAGTTACCGAGTCAAGTAGGAAACGAGAACCCTAGCACCATTGTACCCTGAATGCAGTTAACACCAATAGTAGGTACTATGGGACCAACTTTAAATTATGATGTTGAAGTTGCAAATGGCGAAACTAAAAAAATATATGTATTCAGTCATTTTTGTCCTGAAAATACGATAGTGGCGCTCCTATAAAACTCCACAAATAAGTTGGGTTTAATGTAGCATTGCTTATTCTCATCGTGCATATTGAAATCGTTCCAAGATAAACCATCACCGTATTGAAATAAGGTTTGTAACAGTAAAAAAATGAGCTTCAGCAAAAAGGTTGAGATTCTAACCGTCCCCAGTCGTATAATGCATTTACCGACCGCCTTGCGTTATGCATGCTAATGTCGCATAAAAAAGAGAAAATAAAAAAGTTAGGTGTCCAACGTTCTCTGCGTTCGTCGGTTGAAAATGAATTCCCGCCCTTTTAGCTGACATTTTTTTGGAACGTGCTTGATGAAAAGTTCTATTTTAGCATACAATACAACCTTACGTTCTCGTATTGTTTTACGATTCTGGTATTCTGCCGCCAAGCAATACTGTGTTCCGGTTTGAAAGCATGTAGCGAAATTACGACTATTGAAACTAACCATTGTATATCTCCAACTACCCTGGACCCTGCCCTGGTGAGCCCTGGACTTAGTTTTGGTACCAACTCAAACTTCTGTGTCATTCATATGCGGGTACTAAAAGGAGAGCGCTTTTTTGTCTCATAACTTATACAAAAATGTTTCTACTTTGTCCATAAAACACCCTAACACAACCAATATGTTATTAATTTATGTATTCTTTCAATTATGGCTGGAATCGGATCGCGTAGTAGACAGTATTTTCACAAGCTGTTGATATGTCACGCGTACAGCTTAGGAATGCCAATCCCGTACATTTTTATCTTTTCTATTAACGTTATCGCCAATCGAATGTTACTTTGTCTAGACCCTCTGGTCTTATTACAAGCAATTTCTGAATCAAAGGTAAAATAGTATCTACCCGCTTATTTCAAAACAAAGTCAGCAGCTACAATTTACTGAAAAAGAACCTTATTAAATCTAATTTAAAAAATTCAAAAGATAAATAACATTTGCCTAAGCTACCGCATTCATTCACCAATCACATCGAATTACAACCAAGTTATCAATAGCTCGGAATCATATTTGAAAGCTGTATGAAACTCCTTGTATTTTACACCGATACTGAGATATTTATCGAATCATGACACAAAGAGTCGGCAGGCCAGGTAGCGCCGGGTGTGGGCACACGTCTGTAATTTGATGCCTAGGGTATTGCGGTAGAAAAAGTAGAACGTAATGTTGGGTTGTAGTGGTAGCCAACGAATTCTATGTACATAGAAGAGAACTTTAAAAGTGTGTGATAAAATGGCCAGCCAATCTGCGCGATTTATTTTACATTTGTAGGAAAACTTTCATCCGGCGGCTCGCATCCATTTTTTTATGAATGACTCTTGCTGTTGGCCGCAGATGGCCTCTACAGCGTCACACGTAAAGGCTCGCATCCAGCGCGTTCCTGCGGCCTTTATGGTCTTACTCGTATTACAAGCAATTTCTAAATTAAAGGTATAGTATCTACCCGCTTATTTCAAAACAAAGTCTCCAACTCCAATTTACTGAAAAAGAACCAAAGAATTAAAAAAATCTGTTTTTTAAACACATAACGGTAAAAATATTCCGGCAGCCTCACCTGAAACCCAGTTATATTCCAGGCTAGGTGTGCTTACCATGTTTGACCACGCCGTCAGGTGGGCTGTGGTCACTAAAACTTAGCCTCTCAACCATAAAAAGAAGATTGGGTATATGACACTGTTCGTTTAAAAATGTATGTCAAAAATATAGTCATTTGTTTATTTGTAATTCATCTTGACATGATTTATATCAAGATGAATTACAAAGATTTGTTCTTTATATGGCTTTGTCAGTACCTTCAAATCTGAACCCAGTAACGTTTACATGATATGTGTGGCGGCAGAATATCTGGTACTGCGATGGAACTTGCCTAAATGACCTCCTACAAAGGAGAGCAGATAGACCGCTCCGGGGTCAAGCTGTGTTTTCCCCGAGCGGACAAAAAAGTATGCTACGGGATTTAACCTGCATAGACTTTTATTCCAGCTCGCGTGCTTGGCGGTCAGTACATAAGGGTTCATCACTTAATCGTCTCACGGCAGGGCGCCGCCTCTTGCGCCGTCGACGTGCCGGAGTCCTGTCGTGTCGCCATTTACATGACAATCGCAGTCCCCTGGGCCCTGGGGGCCATTAGCGGCCATGTTGGGGCCTGCAGAGGTGACAGAGCTCGCTACTGATAATTTCATTTGTTGCAATTAAGTGGCATATAGCTTAGGGCCTTAAATTAACACATATCATTTGAATTTTGTGCAAAAAATATATCTATTATTGAAGGACAAATATAGTTAGAAACCCTTTATTGTGCACACCAGAAATATAAAAAAATGCATGGAAAACCAAATAATTTTATGAGCTTGTGCCACAAGTGGCGGCCTTATCGCTAAAAGCTAGCTCTTCCAGGCTGCCAACAATGGAAAACACGTTACTAAGCAATTAAGTTCAGACGGGAGTATAAAAGTAATCGATATACTTAGCAAGTATGTAAAATGTTTATTGAAAAAAATCAAACTAAAATATTGAAAATTTCAATTTTTTTATTTTATTTTAAATTGGTTTACGTTTGACGATGCCCTGCCTGATGTTAAGCAGGATGTAGTCTAAGATGAAGCACGCTTACCTGGAAAAAACCTGTTTACTCTGAATTTGAACACACCACCTTGTACTTCGCGGGAAAAACAGACGCCGGCAGAGAGTTCCACATCCTCGCTGGTTGTTATAATAAGACGAGAACTGCAATCAGGTAAGCTCCCAATTGCTGTTAAGTGGTTTAGGTAAGTTTCGTCACGCTGGGACAGCATGAATTAGTGGTAAGGTATTTGTATTTTTACGATGAATTTTTCAACTAAACGAATACCTACTTACATTCATACTTGATTTTGAATTAAAAACTTATACTAAACAGCAAACTGTTCATGTTTTATCATCACAGAGGCATCAAATCGTGCGCGAAATAAAGAGATATAAAATCAATCTTTCCGTATCTCCCCCGACCCTACCTAGTGTCAACTGAAGGGCGAAGACGTGCCGATGCATTCGCTGTTGTATATATTTCCTTTCGAGGGAGTCTCAATTCACATTTCACAGTCGCATCTTTTCTTTCCTTTGTTTTCTTAATTAAACATAATTAATTACATAATTGTCTATACTATTTATCAGTACTGTACTGTATCTATTATAAGTAGATATGTATTTACAAAAAAAAGTATTTAAGTATTCTATCAGCTGTCCGGTTCCCATAGTGCAAGCTTTGCTTAATTTGGGGCTAGATGGCGCTATGTTAAATATCCTGCAATATTTATTTATTTATTATAAAGAGGAAAGATTTGATTGTTTGGTTTTATTGAATAGGCTCCGAAACTACTGAATCGATTTCAATATTTTTTTCACCGTTGGAAAGCTACTCTATCCCCGGCTGAAATGGGCTACTTTTTATCCCTGTATTCCCACGGGAACGGGAACTACGCGGGTGAAACTGCGAGGCGTCCGCTTGTAGGTCATATATAAATTTAGACACAGTCTAGGAATTTCGCATGTAACTATACCTATAGACTACAATTTTTATAACAACAGACTTTTTTTTTTAAGTAAAAAGTAATGAGACGAACGAGACGCTTTCCTGATAGTAAGAGATAACGCCTGTCCATGACCATTGCAGCGATACACAGAACTTTGAGTAACGACTGAGACTTCGTAGCGACGATAGCTCAGTGGTTAGCGCGGTAGGTTCGCATGCCGAAGGGCGTGGGTTCAAACCCCAACAATGAGCTTGAGCTGCCGGTGAAGGAAAACATCGTGAGGAAACCATAGCATGGTGGTAGGGTACTTTCTAGTACTCGACTGGCTAGCTACCACCCTCAAGTTGAAAATCTGCCGCCAAGCATCTAACGGTGTGTTCCGGCAGCCTCACTTGAGAGCCAGTTCCATTCCAGGCTAGGTGTGCTTTACCATCTTCGACCACGCCTTCACTTAACATCAGGTGAGCTGTGGTCAAACACCTAGCCTGTCAACCAAAAAAAAATCTGTTTATGGTGTGCACAATAAAGAGTTCCTATTTATCTATGTAAATAACTAATTGTTTCGAGGGTTGACAGGCTAGGTATTTGACCACAGCTCTCTTGATGTTAAATGACGGTGTGGTCGAAGATCCCTGATTTGAAATGGGAAATGGCTCACAAGTGAAGCTTGCTAATCATTAATTCTTATTCGCCCATTTCAAACCTCGGAGCCGCAGACAGGAAAATATCTCTTCAACTTTAGTCGAATGAATATCAAATATTCCTACACAAACCATGCATTTCCTGCCATTCATCAAACCCTGCAAATAATCATCAGAAATCTCAGTGAAGTCAGATTTAAATCCATTGAAATCATTGCTCGCGCATTTCAATAGGCGTTCGAAGACTACTCTAAAATCAATTCGAAATGTTACAATCCTTTCAATATATGACCAGACAAGGTATTATGAAAAATCAAATACATTTTCAACCCTATGGTATTATAAATAAGAGTTACGCAATGGTGTTTTTATCATCGTTAACAGTGGTGACTGGTGATTTCTGCATTGTCGTTTGTCATTACCCTTTTGGATTGAGTGCCCAGTGGTTAATTTGTTTTGAAACCCTTCTGTCCGCGCAGGACTCCACTCGATGTTTACATTTTTTGTAATAAAACGATATGTGATTAACTACATAGCATAGGTATCCCGACTACCTTAGCTCGCCCGCCTAATATAACAAAGCCGTAAATCATGAAGTGTAGTTTTTATGGGTGAAAATATTTTAATTTTATACAAAACATGCATGGTGGTAAGGTATTTCCTAGTAATCAACTGGTTAGTTACCACCCTCAAAATGAAAATTTGTCTCCAAGCCCCTAAGGTGTGTTCCGGCAGACTCACATTGCAGGCTAGATGTGCTTAACCATCTTTGACCATACCGTCACTTTAACATCAGATGAGCTGTGGTCAAAGAACAAGTTTGTCAATCATAAAAAAAAACAATACAATTTCCAGATATTGATTGTTACTTTCTAAAGTAACCTTGTGGTTTAAAGAAATACGAGAAGATATTTAATATAGAGAGTACCTTAAAAATAAAAACATAAATATACCAAAACAGAAACAAGCTGATTTCACTATTTACGTAAAAAGATAAAAATAAAAAATAAAATAAATATTGTAGGACTATACACACAGCGCCATCTGGCCCCAAACTAAGCAGAGCTTGTGTGATGGAAGTCAGATAACTGATAGAATACTACAATACTTTTTTGTAAATACATACTTATAACACATACAGAACACCCAGACACAGTACAAACATTTGTTTATTCACATAATGTTTGCCCTGAGTTGGAATCGAACCCACGCCCTACAGCTCTCAAGGCAAATATACTACCAATGAGCCAACGGGGCTGTCATACATAGAAACTCTTTATTGTGCACACCAAAAACAGAAAAAAGTACAGGGAACAAAATAATCTTATGAGCTAGTGCCACACGTGGTGCCCTTATCGCTAAGAGCGATCTATTCCAGGCAACCAAGAATAGAAAACACGATACATAATAAAAACAGACGAGAGATTAGATAGTAACACTAATAAGTAAAAATGTAAATTATGAACAAGCATAATTAAGAAAATTAACGAATGTCTATAAATAAATGTTTATAATTATTGGGATGATGTGGGTAGTGTCTATTTTTTTGGCAGGCGTGTAAATTCTTTTAAAAATATTTTTTTCAATCTACCCTCTTTTAAATTCTGCTTGTAAATAACTTACGGAATAAATAAAAAATCCACATTTAAACCTCAAACACTTTTGAAGCTACGTACGTGTACCTAGAAGAAAAGTGAAACATAAAACCTTTTTGCCTTGCTTTGTCCACTTCATCGCCGCACGGTCCTAAAGATAATAACGATAAAACATAAAAACTGATAAACGTGCGTCAGTCGAGTTGTTTTTATCACTATGTGGAAGACCTTTGAGCTTATCAGACCAGTCTCAGTGAAAATATAATCACAACAAAGTGTAAAAAAAATATATTTTTAAATGAGTGCTAGAAATAAAGTTCTTCAAGTGGTGTCGGGCTGGCAAGCCGTGGATTTGATTTTAAAATGCATATTTATAGGATTATGGCAAATAATACAGATAGCCGTTAAGAGGTTATGGAAAGGACACCGGAGAAAGTCCAAAAATTCTCCTCCTGTCGAGCTAACAGTTGACTCTTCCGTTGGTACACATTGTTATATCAAAATTATGGTGAGTGTTATGTATCCATGTTATTTTTTGTGTGATATTTTATTTATCTACTATTTATATTCATATAGGATAGTTGATGTACATAAATGTATATCATAGGACATACAAACAGACAGCCACAGCGTCATCTAGCCCCTAACTAAGCAAAGCTTGTACTATGGGAACCATATAGGTAACTGATAGTATACTCACATACGAGTACTCAATACTTAATTAATACAGAACAAACATTTATCATAACGTTAATGTGAAAAAAAATAAAAATGTGTATGGGTGTGTGTGTGTATGTTAATGTGTGTTCTGGAGGCGAATATAACCCTACAGCTCTTGAAGCAGGTATCCTAACGAATGAGCTAACGGGGTATTCAACATCACAGATTAACTATGTTAATGACATTAAACACAGCGCCATCTTGTACCTACTATGGGAAACAAATAACTTTTTTTTCTTTTTTTTTTTAAGAGTAACGCGACGAACGAGACGCTCTCCTGATGGTAAGAGATAACGCCTGTCCACGACCATTGCAGCGATACTCAGAACTTTGAGTAACAAAACAAAGTCCAAGGCATCACTGCTTTGGCGCTCATTACTTTGAGACTTTTAATAAAGTTAGTCTCAACAGCCCAGTAATTTCGCTAGCTGCAGTACCCTTCAAACCGGAACACAGTAATGTTTACACACTACTGCTTAGCGGCAGAATAACTGGTACTGCGGTGGTACCTACCTAGACGATCTCCTGCTAAGAAGATCTACCACCAAGTAAACTGATAGAATACTTAAAAATTTTGTAATTACATATGTACTTATAATACGTACAGAACATCCAGACACAAAACACACATCGAATCCACGCCATACAGCTCTTAAAGCAAACAAAATCAATGAGCAAACAGGGCTAGATGCAACACCGAATTGTATCTCCCAATTGTGTTATCAGCAGTTTTCTCAATTGCCTCCTACTATGAAAGCAAATTGAAATGCGTTCTGTTAGTCACGTCAAAATAATGTTTAAAAACATCTGACTCAATAATTTTCTCAGAAGTGCATGCAGTGTCTACGTTGAATCCTTTTTTTGCATTATGATAATTATATATGAAGTCAGAATCAATAAGTCAGTATAATAACAGACAGCCCCGTTGGCTCGTTGGTAGTATCTGCCTTGAGAGCTGTAGGGCGTGGGTTCGATTCCCACTCAGGGCAAACATTTTATGAATAAACAAATGTTTGTTCTGTGTCAGGGTGTTCTGTATGTATTATAAGTATGTATTTACAAAAAAAAGTATTTACGTATTCTATCAGTTATCTGACTTCCATCACACAAGCTCTGCTTAGTTTGGGGCCAGATGGCGCTGTGTGTATAGTCCTACGATATTTATTTATTTATTTATTATTTAATAAGTTCCGTTAGAGAGGTCCAGCGAATTTTTTGGTTCTTCTATAATGCTTTAATCTTCATGACGTGTAGGTATACCTCAACAACCTGTCGTAGTCTTTGTGAGTAAACATTACCGAGTTCTGGTTTGATAAAATAGTAGTACAGCTAGCGCAATTACAGGGCTGTTGAGAATATCCATCGAATGTTTCAAAGTAATGAGCACAAAGCGGTGATGCTCTGGAGTTTGTTTTATTACTCAGTTCTGTGTATCACTGCAATAGTCATGAACAAAATCTACTGCAGGGCATAGGATTCTTCCAAATGACGTCACCCAGCCCGATGTTAAGCTTTTCGCTTCCATACATAATAATATGTATATCGTTACTCTATCGAGTCCCAGGGTGTCCTAACTATGTTTGTTGATTCGTGGTCTCCACTTTAGAATAAATCTACAACAGCAGTTATCGGTTCAACGATTATTAAAATTAAATATCAGTTTTTAGAGCCAAATGTTGGGCAGAAAAGAAAAAGTCTGCGAAACTATTTCGATAATTACCTATCTATTTCAATAAATAATCAAATCGTTAATCCGTGTGACAATCATGTTTCAGGGTGTCAAATACCATTACGTTGAGACAGGTCCAAAATCAGGTCCTATTGTCCTCGTTTTGGGCGATGCGCCGGACACTTGCGACTTATGGTGCCCAACTTGGACCAACGTTGTGCGGAGGCTGGCTGAGAACGGTCACCATGTCATTACCCTGGATCTGAGGGGGACAGGCGGCAGCGAAGGTAGAAACCAATGCCTACGTAACTGGCATTACGTCTTTAAGTGTTTCGGTTGTACTTACTAAAATTTTACCTTGAAGCGTTGAAAAAAACTTTAAACTTTTGCATTGCATCAACTTTAGCCATATCTTACTGGTGAGCATTAAATATTCCTTGGAAAAGATATGGGGTTGAGTCATTTTTCTCAGATATTTTTTTTTTTAATGTAAAAAAGTAATGAGACGAACGAGACGCTCTCCTGATGGTAAGAGATAACGCCTGTCCATGACCATTGCAGCGATACACAGAACTTTGAGGAACAAAACAAAGTCCAGGGCATCGCTGCTTTGGCGCTCATTACTTTGAGACTTTCGATGGTTAGTCTCAACAGCCCAGTAATTTCGCTAGCTGCAGTACCCTTCAAACCGGAACACAGTAATGTTTACACACTACTGCTTAGCGGCAGAATAACTGGTACTGTGGTGGTACCTACCTAGACGACCTCCTACTAAGGAGATCTACCACCAAGTAAATTCACACATATCTGGTGTCGATTGGCAGATTAACGTAAATTTATTTTCCAAACAAAGACAACAATCTACTGACGACAAAGTAACAAAAAAATTAAAGAAAATTCATGACCATTAGCCCATTCAGAGCTAATGATGACGCCAATCTGAATTTTAAAAAATTACGTAGGTTTCCTCACGATGTTTTGTAAAATGCAGTGTTTTTACCACTTGTTTTACCACCTATGGTAAACCTGGCGAGTTGCGTGGTGGTAAGTAGTCTAGTTATATTCCAGGCTAGGTGTACTTTTTAGACATTTAACATTAGGTAAGCTGTGGTCGAAACACCTAGTTGGTTTGTTTGAAAACGCTTTGTTGAAATGCGAATTTTTATGAAATTCTATAGTATGAAACGGTTTTAGGTACCTAGTAAGATGTGTAAAGCCAGATCTATTCTGGGTGAGGCATTCATATCCAAATTGGATACATAATCTTTTTGTCCTTTTTAAAGGTGGTGGGCGGGGAAATTTATCTCCTCCGATGGTTGTGGAGGAGCTGTCGACGCTTCTGGACGCGCTCGGAGCATCAGACGTGAGGCCTGCGACCGCCATAGGATTTGGTATCGGTGGAATGCTGACTTGGTACGTTTAGATTTTCATAACATCTATCTATTTTAAGTAGTACAATACCAATATTCATCGATCAACAAGTTTTTTTAATGTAAGAGTAATGAGACGAACGAAACGCTCTCCTGATGGTATGAGATGACGCCTATCCATGACTATTGCCATACCGAGAACTGACTAACAAAACAAAGTCCGGAACATCGCAGCTGTGGCGCTCTTGACTTTGAGACACTTGATGGTACAGATGGTACTTTGTACTCGTATAGCCCTTTGAATGTAAACTTTAAACCGTAACAGTACCCTTTAAACCGGAACACAGTAATGTCAAAAGTCTCAAAGTAATGAGCGCCAAAGCAGTGATGCCCTGGACTTTGTTTTGTTACTCAAAGTTCTGTGTATCGCTGCAATGGTCATGGACATGCGTTATTTATTACCATCAGGAAAGCGTCTCGTGCGTCTCATTACTTTTTTCATAAAAAAAAAAAAAAATGTTACACGCTTCTGCTTGGCAGCAATCTAGATAAATAATATCTAATACTGTGGTCCTGCGGTCGTTAATAAGTTTTTACTAGAAAGATAGACAAAAATACATAAATTATAGGTACTATAGATCTATATAGGTAGATAATTTTATTCTCGGAGATTGCAATTGAAAATAACAAAACCTATGTACCTAAGTTAATTAAATAATAAATAATTTATCAATAATAACCACTCAGTACGTAAACATTGCGATAATTAAATCGTCCCCCAAACAACATTGGAAGAGATTTTTTTATCTTTTTTTTTATCTTTCTTATGCAAAAAATGTAATTCGTAAATTTCACGCTGTATTGGATAAGGCATTATAAAAAGTAAAACATATTCTGACTAATATTATAAAAATGTTTCTAACTCGTCATTCTGTCTGTCTGTTTGTTACCTTTTCCCGCCTGATAACAAAGAAACTAATAGATAGAAAGAAAAAAAGTAAGAAAAGTTGCCTAGAAAGTTTACTATAACTTACCTAACAAGAAGAATATTATTAGGATACTTTATAGGCTTCAAGTCGCGAGTGAATCGGTTTATTTAAGGCAAGTGTGCTCCATCATAGACCGCATCTCCGCGGATGGTGGTCAAACGCAAGCCTATATTATAATAAAAATAATATGATAAAAAAAGCTAGTTTTTGTAAATCTATTTACATAATACTAGCTGCCCCCCGCGGTGTTACCCGCTATATGTTTTTGGGATTAAATGTAGCTGTAGCTGGATTAACACGTAGGTGTTAATTAGTAGGATCTATGCGCGAGCGAAACCGCGCGCAACAGCTGGTAATGATGTTATTACTAGGTGGTAGATCTCCTTAGCACGATGTCATTTGGATAGGTACCAACACTGTAGTTACCACATATTCTGCCGCCAAGCAGTAGTGTGTAAACATTATAACTGTGTTCCAGTTTGAAGGGCAGCTAGCGAAATTACAGGGCTCTTGAGACTAATGTCTCAAAGTGAGCGCCAAAGCAGCGATGCCCTGCATTTTATTTTGTAACTCCAAGTTTTGGGTACTGCTGCAAAGGACAGGCGATATCTCTTAATGCAATACAGCAGAGTGTTGTGTTCGTCTCATTCTTTTTACATAAAAGAATACCTATCTAGTTATCTAAGAGACTTTATTGGATTACTATTAGGAAGTGATATTTGGCGATCATATAGGAACAAAAGTTACCGACATAGCCCAACGGATTAGCAAGTTGAAGTGGCAGTGGGCAGGGCACATAGCACGCAGAACTGATGGCCGATGGGGCTGCAAAGTTCTGGAGTGGAGACCACGGACCGGCAAGCGCAGCGTAGGACGTCCACCCACAAGGTGGACAGACGACCTAGTAAAGGCCGCAGGAACGCGCTGGATGCGAGCCGCTTCCAACCGGTCTTTATGGAAGTCAATGGAGGAAGCCTATGTCCAGCAGTGGACGTCCTACGGCTGAAATGATGATGATGATGATGATGATATAGGAACAAAAAAAGAACATTAAAAATAAACATTAACTGACTACTAGGTAAACTTTAACCGAACGTTTGTAATTAATTAGGCAACGCATGGACACCGCGCGGACGCATGAGCTGGACGTTGTCAGGACGCTCGCGCCGACGACGGAGGTACAAGCACATACTTGTCGCGTGATCAAAACAACGTTATCGGGAGTGTATCCACGCTTCATTTATATATAGGGAAATTGGGGTAAAAATATATTACATAATTATAACGAGAATCGAGTACCAAGTACCTACTCTCCTTCAGTATTGTAGGTTTTTCACCAGTCATGCTGTATATAACAAAAAAATATCTAATAGAAACCAGTTGAGAGCGTGTCTTAATGTGAACTGAATTCAAGAAACCTAATTTCATAAACCCATTAATTATATCTATTTACCATGTGTTGGTACGGAACCCTCGGCACGCAAGCCCGACCCGCGGTTGACCAGTGTTTTTTCCAAAAATATTTTAAGTAACTACCTATTTATAACTTACGCAAACAACACTTCCTAGTGTTATCAGCAGATTACGATACATCGTCCGAAAACAGTCTGTCACGCGTCTGATACGAGTATACATGGCTAAAATTATCAGAAACGGGGTTATCTCTCTAATTACTAATATGAGGTGATTCCTCACGCGTCTTATTCATGTGTTGACCTTCTTGAGTAATTTTGATAGTTATTTCAAGAGTGATAATAGCATAAATTCATTAATTCTTTAGGTATAATTTAAGTTCGAAAGTTAAACAATAATAATTTTTGAGTGATATAAAAAAAATAATGTGGTATAGTATATTATGTACTACGTAAGTACCTACTAGATCACGCGAACAAATACAAACACAAATCTTTTAATAATAATTAAAAAAGAACCGAACACACTTTGTTCAACTCAACTGTAGAGCAGTGTACCTATACTGTATAGTGTATATATATATATATATATATATATATATACACCTTGTTCAGTACGCCGCAATGTAATATTATTTTTTATTTGTAATGAGACGCAATACGACATTATCAGTCAAAGTTATTTTCTCAACAGCACATGTCGTTTTTTGTGATTGTTCTTTCAGTTCCGTGTCATGTGACGTCACAAAATGACACAGAACTGAAAGAACAATCACTCAGATTACATGGCCGTTTTGCACACACTTCTCTTGTCTAGTTTGAAGTTTTCTAACTGTGTTCCGGTTTAAAGGTTAGGTACTGCAGCTAGCGAAATTCCAGGGCTATTTAGACAAATCCTTGAATGTCTCTAAGTAATGCCAAAGCAGTGATGCCTTGAACTTTATTTTGTTATTCAAAGTTTTGGATACAACTGCAATGGTTCGTGTGTTCGTTTCTTTACTTTTACACAAATAAAAATATAAAGGTACGTGACAATGAGGTAGGTACAAAAGAAGCCTATGATTTAGTTGTTAAACTATTATAATTATAGTTCATTTATTACAATATCATGGCAAGAATAAGGCAGTCTCCTCTCAAATTCCAATGAAATTATAATTTTTATGCCAATGTTTAATTTGGTTCAAAACGGACAAATATTGGTGTTTTTAAATGTTTTTGATACATTTTTTTTTTAAATAGAATACTTTTTTAAATTACAGATGTTTATTTATAAAATCTCCTTTATCAAAACTTATTTTGTGTCATTGTTTCATTAGGATTCATTGTTACATAATCATTTTCATTTATTTAGTTTTGTATGGGTAGCTATTTGGCTCGCAAAACAATGTGTTTATTGTTTGTACTGCCAGGACCAAATTCACACTGGTATATTATAAATGTTTGTTTTGTATTTTTATGACTGAATAAAGGAACTAAAAAATGACTAACTTAAAAATAAGCGACAAGGTCTATTAGGAGCTCATTTTGAACTATCAAAATAAAATACGCGTTTGCGTTTTCGGAATCTCATGTGAGTTAGAGAATCAGGGCCCTGGTTGATGGTTCTGGCGTAATATTTCATAAACGCTGTTGCGCAAAGCGGTGAATGCAACGCTCGCCCATTGTGGTCCCATTCTAATCTAATGCCACGGATTACCGTCCCAGTCAACGGTTCATTATCAACATGTGCAGTAATTTGATAAAATGCACTTGTGACATCTCACACGCGGTCGTCATCCATTACAGACTAAATAAATCCGTGATAAATGTTATCGGTCATTCGTGTTCTCTGAAACATTTCTCTATTAATCATACTTACTACGCAAAAAACAGGACAATGTTTTTTAAAATTGTAAATTGGCTTGCGTTTGATATTCATCTCGCTTGATGTTTTTCAGTGTAGGTAAACGTAACGTTTTTTTTTTATAGTAGATAGGCTTGCGTTTGACCGCCATCCCGCCTGATGTTAAACGAAGATGCGGTCTACGGTGGAGCATGCTCGCCTAGAAGAAACCGATTCACTCGCGACTTGAAGGTACCCAGACTATATTCATTGGGGAACACCCACTCGGGCAGCAGATTCCAATATCTAGCGGTACGCATGAAAAAAGTGGAATCAAACCGCTTAGTTCGAGCTTTTGGAACATCGACCATGAAGTGGTGTCGCTTTTTAAAGCTCCTGGCTGTCCGATAGTAGAATGGGCAAGGTGGAATTAGGTCATGCAGATCTGAAGCGCACTCTCTATCCGGTATATATCCGGTATATATTATTATTTTCCAGTGGCAGATATACATAATTATGCAATTTACCTACAGTCCTAGAACATAAAAAATATATAATTATATTTAGTGACTTAGACATATTTAGTTAAGTTTTTTTTCTTACTAACACGTGTTTTGCACGAAACGATAGAAATAAATAAAATATAACAGAATCCCTGAGATGGAGTCGATTCCCCGTGCTTCCCGTCGTTCAAAACAAAGATCAAAAAATGGCTTTGTATGATGTTGATGATTTTTTTTTAATATATGTACATACGTATTTATGTATGTTCAATGTAGTCATATTAATTATCCAACCTAAAGCTAGTGTTTAAACATCTTGAGATAGTCGTTCCTTATCGGCAGGTATTTGGTGCACAGCCATGGGCCCCTCATCAGCAAATTCGCCGTCATCGGGGCCCCGCATCCGAACATGTACTGGCAATATCCACCAGCTGAGTTCTGTCATCGAGCTCTTCATTTTATACAGGTAATCACTAGACTTGGTGGGGTTGACAGCTCTGAGGGCTTCGACAAAGCAATATTCGATAATTATTTTCGAATTAAAATTAATTTTAAGATTTTTCTATTAGCGTTATCCCTAATGGGATTAGGCCCTTTGATTCGCTTAAGCTCTGCTCCCTGGTCTGTGGGGCGTGGGTTCAATTCCCATCCATTAATAAACATTTGTGTATCGAACTTACATGTTTGTTCTAGGTATTTCGTGTATTTACAAAAAAAAATTATAAACTTATAGGTATTAATAAATAATATAATCAGTAATCTGGTTGTCGTAGTACAAGCTTTAGTTTGGAGTTAGATGGCGCTGTGTAAAAATGATTTCAAATATCACATTGTCAGACTAGAATCCGTATCAACCTATTTAGTTAGGTAAATAAAAACATACATACATAACTATATTATAAAATAACAATACTTAAATATACCTTGGATTTCTTTTCTTTTGTCGTATTCTTTGCTTAGTATATAACTACGCTACTGTATTCTACTAAGTAATTCTCGTGTATTTTTCTATAATAACCCCACTGTTCTGGATGTACTTAATTGGAATAAACAGACAAATGCGACTTCATAGGTGATTTCGATTTGTTCATACAACTGAGCATATTTCGTATCACATTGCGGAATAACGTCTTCTACATATAACTTACGACACATATTTTTATTAATAATTCCGATAAAGTATAATAATTATGAGCATATGTTGGTGATAATTTTATCATTTTTATGCGAGAGCAAAGTCCTACGCACTTAAGACACCTCGGAAAGCTTATTGTAAGTGCTATTAATTGGCATCCTTGTATTAATTGTTCCTTTTGACGGCCGTTACACCTAAGTGTATCAATTTGAAGTCGACATCTTTTTCATAATTTATTGGCAAGATAAAATTACAAGTTATAACAAAATATCACAATCTATCTAGGTAGGTACCTACATATAATACATTTCTATATACTTACCTATGTATTGAATTTTGAAGCGGGAGTTTGAAGGAGGCTTCTAAAACATTTACTACAGAGTATTTTTTTAAAACCACAGCTTGTCTGATGTTAAGTGAAGGTGTGATCGAAGATAGTAAACACACCAAACCTAGAACAGTGATGTATCTTAAGTAAGGCTTCCGGAACATGGCGTTTTGTAGCGGTGATAACTCAGTGGCTAGCGCGGTCGGTTCGCATGCCGAAGGCCGTGGGTTCTAACTCCAACACTGAGCTTGAGCTGCCGGTGAAGGTGGTAAGTACTTTCTAGAAGTCGGCTAGCTAGCTACCACCCTCAAGTTAAAAATCTGCCGCCAAGGATCTAACGGTGTTCCGGCAGCCTCACTTGAGAGCCAGTTCCATTAGTATCCAGCCAGCCAGCTAGAGTACGTAGATAAACATAACTATGTTTACCACTACACTGAATTCAGTGATACCATCCGAAGAGTTGGTAGTCAAATGTGTTTAAAAAAATACATTTTACATCATACATCATCATTATGAACAGCCTATCTTAATTCATTGCTCTTCAAAAGCCTTACTAAAGCCCTGATCTTAACCCGGTCGTAATATTTTTTTGGTCTCGTCCAGACGTCCACGTCCCTCAGCTAAGTGCAAATGAGCTGACAGAGCAGTCAATGGTCACGTTATCGAGTCTCCGAAACTTCTAACACCGCACTTAGATTAGATTCATTTAACACAATTACCACTTAGATTCGACTTACTCCACATAAATAGAAGTTTCACACGTGATGGCAATACCTAGGTATCTATGTCTAATTTGTTCTCTATTTTCCAGTGGCCGTACCTCCCGGAGCGGTGGTTAGCTGAAGGCGAAATATCTGACGGCGAGCGTCGGTGGTCCAGCTCACGAGCTTGCGACTGGACGGGAGCTCTCAATTATGTCAGAGGTACCTAAAGAAAACCTGCGTTATCACATAAAGAAGTCTGTAACAGTGTTTTTGATGATTGACACACTTATTTGGCAGTTCATCTTATGTGTTGTGGTTGAAGACGGTGAACAATTAAACATACCTACCTAGCCTAAGATGAAACTCATGATGATGACGGAACAAGTCCAGGTCATCGTCGCTTTGAAACTTATTACTTTGAGACTTTCGATGGTTAGACTCAACAGCTCTCTAATTCCGCTAACTAGTAGGTAACCTAATCTTTAAACCGGAACACAACAATGCGGTGGGAACGCGGTAAGAGTCGTAACGTGTTTTTTTGAGAGTTTATGCATAAAATGGTGGAGTTTTTACACGCTCGACGACAGAAAATCTGCTACTGCGGTGGTACCTACCTAGACGTCCTCCACAACAACTCCAATAGGTGTCCCTATTGAAATATGACCTATATCAAAATGACTAACAATTTTATTTCTAAGGTGCCGCTTGGTGGCGTATCAGTCCTGAGCACAAGGTGTCGCCACCTGCACTGCTAGTGGGGTCTAAGCACAGCGCGGCGCAGCTGGTGTCGAGCGCTACTCACTGCTCAACGTCCACGCTGCGACTGGTGGCAAAAACCGCGCCACACGACGCGGGGCTAGCGACGATACTTCTAGATTTCTTACTTGGTGAGTTATATTTATTTTTATAGTTTACAAATTAATTTTTGGACCATAGCTCGTGTTATGATAAGTGACGCTGCGGTCAAAGAGCGTAAACATAGCTTGGAATGGAACTGGCTGTCAAGGCTGTCTGAATACACCGTTAAGTGGCCGTGATTTTCAACGTGAAAATGGTAACTAGCCAGCTGAGTACTATAAAGTAGGTACCCTACCACCATGCTATAGCTTTCTCACGATGTTTTCCTTCACCGGCAGCTCAACCTCATTGTATAACAATGATATGTTTTTACAAATGACGATTATATTTCCAGGCACATCAAAACAGAAGCCAATTGAGGAAGTCTCGCGAGGGTTGGTGGGACGGATGCTCGGAGCAGTCGCGGGAAGGGGGAGGGAACTGACAGGCCTCACGGCAAGACTGGTGTTGCCCCCTACACAGGCGTAGCAATAGATATTTATCTGCTGCTATTTATGTAAAATAGGATGTAATTAAGACTAGGTGCACATAGGTGCACATTTTTTAGCTGATTAAAAATTTAAGGATATTTTTTGTTCAATCAGGCTCGAAGGACCAATATCATGATCTAAATCAGTCCTACAGCTTATAATAATGTATATATTTAGTTTTATTGTACGAACCCTATCTATTTTAATTCCAGTGCCATTTTATTATAGAAAAATAGAAGAAATAGTACCTAAAATAGTTTGTTATGAAATAATAGTCTCGATATTATTATACCTATATACGACTTATATACAATTCAATACATGTTTTTGTATAAAATATTTCTGTGATAGGTGTTTCAGAAATAGAAAAACAATTTGTCATTTCAAATGGAATATCAAATTCCATATTATTCCTATTTTTATAAAGTAACTTTTATGTGAAAGTTACATTATCTCGAATTTCTTTTCTAATTATTTTTACTCAAACCCTGTTCCTATTTTTTTATCATTCCTACATCATAAATTTCAATATATTCACGCTATACGCAATCATAGTAGAATATAATGTCTTTCCAATAAGTTTAAGTTTTGTACATTTTTATATATTTGTAAATAAAATCACATAATAAGTGCCAATGCATTGTTTTATTACGCAAAATGCCCCACAAAAAGCTAACCGGCCCATAAATTTTTCACTATCAATATAATATTAATAATATTCACAAATTGTTTAATATTTTAGAAATCTACAAAACTTCTACAGTACATTAAAAGAGGCGTGCGGTTACGCCAAGGAAGATAACAGTATTTATCACAATAGCTTGACATAGTCAAACAAGAATCTGAATGAACTAGGATAACATAAATCTTTTTTTAAGTTTTAAATTTAAAACATACGTTCAAATATTACTTACAACCTAGCAAAAGTAATAAAAAATTGCATCGATGTTTTGTCACTTTCTCGTTTCATTTCGTCTAGTGTAGTCCACCAAGCAGTAATGTGTAAACATTATTGTGTTCCGGTATGAAGGGTAATGTTTTGCCACTTTCTCGTTTCATTTCGTCTAGTGTAGTCCACCAAGCAGTAATGTGTAAACATTATTGTGTTCCGGTATGAAGGGTACTGCAGCTTGAAATTACAGGGTTGTTGAGACTAACCATCGAAAGTATCAAAGTAATGAGCGTCAAACGAGCAATGCAAAATTTTGCTGCTCAAAATTCTGTGTGTAATTCGCTGCAATGGTTATATTTTTACATGAAAGAGACTAGTCCTAGCGTACACCAAGTACAATTAAAAAATATTGTGTACAAGGAAAAGCAATAAGTCGAACGACACGCTCTCCTGATGGTAAGTGATAACGCCTGTCCATGACCATTGCAGCGATACACAGAACTTTGAATAGCAAAACAAAGTCCAGGGCATCACTGCTTTGGCGCTCATTACTTTGAGAGTTTCTATGGTTACTTGGTTAATCTAAACAGCCCTGTAATTTCGCTTCCCTTCAAACCGGAACACAGCAATGTTTACACACTACGCTATGCTTGGCGGCAGAATATCTGGTACTGCGGTGGACATACGACCTCCTGCTAAGGAGGTCTACCACCAAGTTTTTTCTGTTACAGTGTAATATAACGACAGTAACACTGACTTTTATTGTCAAAACTTCCGTCTAAATACTCTAGCTACGATTACAGTATTTGTCTATCTTATATATTTCCTCTAACACAATCACACTAGAACAATGTCTATTAGTACCTATTTTCATCAAGTTAATTCAGATTCTTTGAAGACATTATTAACAGTTCTAATAGATATTTACAATGCCCGTTCAAAAACACATGAGATCATGTTTCGTTTAATTTTAAAGCTAACACATAAATTGATGTTCCACATTTCTGACGGGCATTGTATTTCTGCGACGTTGTGACAAGACTGGAAGGTTCTTTTTATATTCCTACCCACATATTTATAGGATATATGAAAAGCAATAGACAAATGTCTATTTGGTAAACCCTATGAGAGAGTTATGAAGAAAACGTGTTCCTATTTGTAATAACATTAGTTTTACTGTCTGTTTTGTTGCCTTGTTATCCGTTTTCTTCGTTAATTGTTTGCGGAACTTAATACAGCTTCGGTATTTAAAGACTGTATGCAAAACATGTATCTACAAATCGTATAATCGTGTAATCATGTAGCGACTCGCCCTGATTGATTTATTTTGATAAACTTTCCGACTTTTCCTGACAATAAAATTACAGGCGAATTTTTTTGCAATGTAAAACCTTTTTTTTACTAACCCTACCGGGATATATGCATTAATTATGGCGGAAGATGCATATTTGTCTATTGCTTTCTCAGTATAAGGAAATTATAAATACATGAAGTACGATATGAGATCAAACGAGCAAAAAAACTATATAGCCAAAATGCATGTAAACAAAGAAATAAAATTACACACGAAATTTTTTGCAAAGTAAATCCTTTTTTTACTGACCCTACCGGGCTATATGCATATATAATTATGGTGCTAGATGCATATTTGTGTATTGCTTTCTCAGTGTAAGGAGATTGAACGAGATCGAACGAACAAAAAAACTATACAGCCGATTGTATGTAAACAAAGATTATTTCAAAAAGAAATGAATTACTCTGTTCAATATCTCGATTTGAAAAGAACATACTTTCTTGTCACATCGTAAATACGAAAACGCCAAAACAATTGTAGGCCACAATCTTACAACATCGATAGGCACGCGCGTAAACTGTACAAAACGCATTAGTAAAAAATGTGTACAAAAATTTCACAATCAATTTTGAAATATTGAAGTAAACAAGGTGAAAATGTGTATTAAGTATTACACTTAAATAATAATAAATAAATATTGGATGACATTTTAACACAGCGCCATCTAGCCCCAAACTAAGCAAAGCTTGCACTATGGGAACCAGACAGCTGACAGAATACTTAAATACTTTTTTTTTGTAAATACATACAGTACACTCAGACACAGAACAAACATCGATCTTAGTCAACAAATGTTAGTCCTGAGTGGGAATCGAACCCACGCCCTTCAGCTCTCGAAGCAGATGAACCAACAGGGCTGTCTACTTATCCGCTCTTATTACAAACAAAGCTAATAAAACTACACAAATAGTAGTAGGTAATTACACAGAACAAACAGTTAGTCACACAAATGTTAGTCTTTAAGTGGGAATCGAACCTACGCCCATCAGCTCTTGAGCAGAATTTTTCCAAATGAGCTAACAGGACAATTTAATATGTTACCTTATTTTAAATAGGTATATTTTTTCTTAAACATACCTATATTTATATAATTAGTAACACATCGTCAATTGATCTTTTAATGTTTGTTTTATTTTTGGTGGGATTATGTAATTGGCCATTAGTAACTATAATCTTTTTAAAATCTGTTTTAGCTGCCAAATTCTTTAAATTGCAATAAAAAATGCAATATTTTATTGCAATTGAAAGAATCTTTCAATTGCAATAAATAATATAATAATTAATTGCAATCTTCTTTTTTTGCAATAGAAAAAAAATCATTTATATATTTTATGGCTGACAAGTGATATTAAGTGATGATGAAATGAAACATATATCCTGGAATGACAAAGAATCACACCGTCACTCAATAATAGCTGATGTGCTGTAGTCAAACACCTAGCCCGTCAGACGTAAAACATATACATACTTGCTTATTTTTGTCCCCCAATTTGATCATGATTTTTTAAATTACAGATTATAAAAGTATAGTTATAGAAATCATTAGCAAACGAGTGGTTTATATACATTTTAAATTATACAAGTCTAAAAACTGGGGTATAATCGCGAAAATAAAAACAACTGTTCCATACATTTACATCAAGGTAATTTCATCAACGTAGTTTTTTTAAAGATCCCCTTTCAGCTTACTATCCCAAACTTAATAACCCTGTATATGCAGAATAGTTATTAAAATGTATTTTATTTAATAGAAATTTCATTTTGTATTAATAACAATAATATATTACATCTTTACACCCTTTACACATTAACTCAAATGTACAAAATTAAAGTTTTTTTTTAAATAAAAATCCTGTGTTTAAAAATGACAGCCCTGTTGGTTCATTGGTAGCATATCTGCTTCAAGAGCTGTAGGGCGTGGGTTCGATTCCCACCCAGGACAAGCGTTTTGTGATATAAAACAAATGTTTGTTCTGTGTCTGGGTGTACTGTATGTATTATAAGTATGTATTTACAAAAAAAAAGTATTTAAGTATTTTATCAGTTATCTGATTCCCATAGTACAAGCTTTGCTTAGTTTGGGGTCAGATGGCGCTGTGTGTAATGTCCTACGATATTTATTTTATTTATTTTTATTTATTTATTGTGTTGTAAAGAAAAAATATATTCACCTCATTTACTTCAATAAGGACTAGACTAAGGCGGGGATGGAATTTCAGTCTATTTTATTACAAAAAAAAGATAAAATTTAACCATCCATTTGTGAAAAATTAATTTGTGTCAATTTACAAAACATTCCATAAAATTTGGCACAATTTTTAGTATTTGTATCTAGGCCTACTGCTGGCTTATCGACCGACGGTCGTAGCGGTGGCAAAAAAAAATAATTAAAATATGAACCTTAAATGCAGCTTCCTAAAAAATATTTTCTAATAACAAAAACTTGAAAGACAGAAATGAATTCAACGTTGTGAAAATTTTACTATAATTTATAACTAAACCTACAATCACAAAAATTAGCTGTCTTGCTTTCTATTGATTGTCATTGGTATTTTTGCGTAAAACTGTTTTTTTTTTTCAATTTAGAGAACACAACGTTATTTAAAATTTAGGCATAGCAGTTTTGCTTAACCTTGTATGAGTTAAAATTTATTTTTCTTTGCCACCGTCACGAATCACGGATGAAACAGCGTTCCCATTATTTATTTCTAAAACACTTTCATTACATAAAGCAATAGACTTTCTACAAGCGATATAGTTTTCAGACTCAAGAGAAACTTAATAAATAATTACGTACAATAAAAATTTACAACTTAAACTAAGCTTAATTACAATCATCATAAAAATCATTTTTAGTTGAGATACGATTTTTCATAATCTTCATTCAGTCATTAATTTACAAAATAAGACATAAAATCATCAACATTTGACATAAAGATCTAAATAAATGAAGACGATACAATTTAATCGATGACACTATTTTTCTCTGTTTTATAAGAACAGATAACAGTCCACTGTTCTTTAGAACTTTCGCCACATTCATTTAGAGCGTCGTCATTCTGTATTCAAAGCTAAATGGCAGTATAACGTCATAACTAATAACAAAACTAATTTTCTGCTAAATACATTTATCCACTTTAGCAACACTATTCACAGTTTCGCACATACTAATAAAAACAATTCGTACTATACAGTAGTTTCGCCTTTCACTTCTACATCAGATACTGCTTCGCTCACACAACTGTCACTGTCAGGTTTCAGCGTGACATCACTGTTTAACGTCACATCTAGCCCCGCCTCTTTCCTAGGCGTTCTATCCCTGTCTTTCCTACTCGTTATTTGCGTGTAAAGTTCGTCTATCTCACTCGAGAACGAGACTGGACTATCTCTGTTCACCTCTGGGCAGCTCACTGCTGGCGTCGGTACGTATTTTCCCAGCTTAGGATTATTCTTTATCGTTTTCCTCCATCCCGGATCATAATTTACGTATTGGCTCTCTATGTTTGATACGTCTTCATTGCTGAAACTTATTTCGTTCGGACACATCGAAGAAGGAGATGGGGCATAAAGACCATGGCTTCTTATACTGACTTCAGACATTTGATAATTGGGACAGTATATATCGCTTTCGTTCTCGAAACCTTGTTCGCTAGCATTAGTGCTACAAGTTTCAAAGTCATATGTAGTTTTTGCCATGAAAAACGTGTCTTTATCGTCCAATTTATCTTTGGATCCCATATCTGGGTTTTGAAGTAAATTATCCAATTCTGAACCTATTTCTAAGATCTGTGGCGTACTAGATCTGTTAATATCATCACTGTTCATGGTACACTCTTCAGATATGTCTTGTAATGATTTGTCTATAGCATCTTTGTTTTCTTTATTGCTGTTAGGTTGTAGGTAGTCTATGTATTGGCCGAAACTTTCTGTGTCAGTGATTTCGTTGGTCGAACATAAAGCGCTTTGGGTCTCTTGGCATGACGTTAATTCTGAATGTGTGTTTAAAGTTTGATCAGAACATGTATGGGGCATGGCTATTTCTGAGGCGGAGCTGTATTCTAAGCTACATTGCTGGGAAATCGTTCTCATTTCTGGTTGTTCTGCGTGAGATTGCAGACATTCTTCTGACACGCTGCTTCGTTGACCGCTAAAGGTTTTTGGCACGTTTGTTTTGACAACTAGATGTTGCGGAACTTGAGTTTCAGGGACGTTAGTGTAAATATTCATCACTTGCGGTCGATTTTTAGGTTCTTCATTTTTGTTCCATGATTTCCTATCGATTGAATAGTTTTTGTAATCTTTTTGTTGGTCGTCTTCGAGTAAGTTCGGATTGAGAGCGTGTCGCGTCTCTTTTATTCCATTGTTTGATCTCTCGACGTGTATATTAGTATTATTGACTTTAGACCCCGAGTTTATAATGTTCGCAACGCCATTGTAAGCTTCTTTGGTAGGCAGCGGCAAAGAGAAATGTGAATCATTGTCGCAATCTCGTCTGGTCGGCAGTTCCAAACAGTTTCTCTTCATATTCTGCCGTTGCTTCTTGAAAAACTTCTTAGCAACGTTCATTTGATTGGGATTGTAGAAAATCTCTGGTCCCACTGTACCCGTGTCGGGATATGTAAGCATGGAATTATTTGATCTATATTGTTGTCTGTGCAGCACTACCAAATTTATGTTTGGCGTTTTCCCGTTCGTATTTTTGAGTGGATCTTTCTGCAAAGTTTGGCCGTTAAGTTCCGCGCCTCCTTTATAAGTCCCACTGTTGTTTGTCTTCGAATTGGTTCTATTCGAGCTTCTACTACCGGATCTCGATCTATTATCGTTCGGTATGGCTTGCAATACAGGCGGAGTTTGATTCACGGGCAAATTCTGTTGGTTCGTGTCGAAAACGCTTCGGTTTCGACAACACTGTTTGCTTTTCTGCAAGTAACAGTGCATCATGGCCCATTGCGCTCTGACGTCACTACGAGCTATGCCGTAGAAAAAGAGTATAAAAGTCCCGAGGACTGTCGAGCAAACCGCATACACTATACTGCATATATCTTCCTGATATGGCAGATACGCTGGCAACGGTCTGTAGACGGTAATTGCCCCACAAGACCACACAGCCATGTACAAACACATCACTATAACTTGGGCTCGCAATTGTATTATTGGCGTATGTTCTATGTCTTCGATTTCAGAATCCAGCGTAGATTTAACGCTACGTCTCTCCGCTCTGTCATTCGGTTGAGGTTCCCACATTTCTAAATCAACGTTTTCCGTCGCCTGCGTACCTTCAGACAACTGCACGTTCATATTACGTATTGTACATCGTATTAATAAGAATAAAACGAGCAAAAATATAAGTAATATCCCTCCAGGTACGAATAGAGCGCTCAACGCCGGAGCAGTACTCAAGAAACACTGCGAATAACCGGCATAGTCTTTCAAATTAACTGCCCCAGAAATCCCACACACGATCAACGCTATCCCCCATCCGACCAAATACAAACCTAGTATAGGTTTCTGGACGGGAACATCGGGCGGCAACTCGTCTTCGGGCGTCCGAACCGGATTATGCGTCTTTGTCACCCACTTGTACATATTGCTGGCAGAGACGCACATCCACAACAAGCAAGAAAGAGACAGATAATGTATCAGCAAACCTAACACTTGGCACAGTTTGACGTCCTCCGTCTGGTAGATTCCGAGAGTGTACAAAAAGCAGAGTAAGCCGATGGCGATCCACGTGTTGATGAGGGCATGTTTGGTCTTCTTCGCCATCTGTATGGCTGGGTAGCACATGATGTAAGTTAATGTAGCGCAACTCACGCATCCGATGAGGATGAGGCTGCCGACGTAAACGGCCGGGTGGGAGACTTTGAAGCGGGCGCCGTCGGTTCGAGCCCCGTAAATGCCTGTCTCCACGTTCTGCAGTAAACCGACGTAAGCTAGTTTGGTGCAGCTAATAATTATCATTTCGGATACCACGTGAGTCATGCGACAATCTGAAATATGGAAAACTTTACTCAACAACTTAAAAAGAACTTTAATTTTAATGAATGTTTGAGCTGTTCAAACACGACGTACAACGATGAAAAAAGTATGCAAGTATACCTGACGCGTTGTCGGTCCAGCGGCGGGTGCGCGGGTCCCAGGTGGCGACACGCGCGTCCATACCGCCCGCGCCGTTCACGCGCACCGCGGCTATCACCGGCTCTAGCAACGAGCCGACGACGGTAGCATTTCCTGATAAAAACCAACCAAACATATAAATAAATCTAATTTTTTTATAAGGCTTACGTTCGACTACAATCTCGCCTGATGTTAAGCAAATACGTGGTCCACTATGGAATACGGTTGCCTAAAAGATTCCAAACCAATTCACTCTCGCCTTGAAAACACACAGATTGTATCCATCGGGGAACACCCACTCGGGCGGCAAATTTAATTGTTTAACAGTTTACAAGATACATATCCCTGTTCTCTAATGTAAAAAACACAGATCTAATTGAGGACATTCCTCCATTTTGAAATCGGTTAAACTGAAAAAAATAATAACAAAATCACTTACTCAATTGAAACCCAATAACAGGTGACGTGATCTCCATATTCATATCCTCGCGCTTGGTGCTCCGTCCATAATAGTCCTTCGAGCGGTGTCCTGTCAACTTCCCATCGTCCTCTACGATAGGCAAGAGGGGCAGAAGCGAGGCGTCTTCGTATACCGAAACCACGAGGTCGTGCGGATTCAGTTGAAGCATTTCCCCAGTTTTAGTTGTACTGTATAGGAGTGATTGGGGTATCTGGAAAGAGTCATATTCTGATGTGAATACGTCTTTAAATTTGCTTCCGTTTCCGAATCAGCACTGCTAAATTATCCCACAGCTGAGCGTGGGCCTCTTCTCATTGTGTTTTAGGTTTTACCTGATTACGCATAACGAGAGGGGGCTATAAGTATAACAACGGCTTCTAACACTGGCCACTCAGCCTGTACACACTTGCTAATCTGACATAAAACACATAAACGCTGGTTTATACATAATGTGTGTACTGTTTAAATATTAATTCCTAAAGCTATCCCTAGATGGAGCTAATTACTTTTGGCTAAAGTAACCCTTTGAAAATGTAAAGTATTATTTAACTAATCCAATAAAAGCCGTCCATTATTATACTAGCGACCTTTCCCAGCTTAACACGAATTGGTTAAAAAAACATAAAATCATGCTAGACCTAACGCTGCTACCACCCTAACGTTGCTAGTACCCTAACGTTGCTAGTACCCTAACGTTGCTAGTACCCGAACGTCGCTAGTACCCTAATGCTGCTATCACCCTAACATCGCTAGTACCCTAACGTTGCTAGTACCGTAATGCTGCTATCACCCTAACGTTGCTAGTACCTGAACACTGGCGTAAATAGTGAGGTTGCTGAGAGAGGGCTGCGGCGCCACAGTGCGGTTGGTGGTGGTGCAATGCAGGCGTGGCGGCGCACCCCACCAGACGCAAGTTGCACCGCCGAAATAAGCACTCATTTGGAACTTCTCCACTGCTAGGTTGTCCTGTGAAACCACATATAAAAGAAAAACTATTTCACACAAGAGAAGGCTGCTGTCATAGCACGCTTCATAAGCGGTCTTTATTAGGTCATCTGTCCACCTTGTGGGTGGACGTCCTACGCTGCGCTTGCCGGTTCGTGGCCTCCACTCCAGAACTTTGCAGCCCCATCGGCCATCAGTTCTGCGTGATATGTGCCCTGGCCACTGCCACATCAACTTGCTGATTCTCTGGGCTATGTCGATTACTTTAGTTCGTCTACATATCTCCTCATTTCTGATTCGATCCCGTAGGGAAACTTCGAGCATAGCCCGTTGTGCTACTTTGACCTACCAAGAAGGCACACAGTTAGAGAGAACGTTTCAGCGTCATTAGTCATCACTGGTAACGTCGAAGACTTACGACTTGAGGCACTGAGGTAATTCGGACGAGAAATGGACGAATGACATATTTAATTAATATAAACTTGACAAAGTTATGGTGAAATAAAAAACTCACATACATACATGTACCCTGAAACTAACTATACTCCTTTTTGGGCAGTCAAGTAGAAAAATCAGTTTAAATCAACAAAATGTTTTTTTTTTAATAAGAACATAAAATTCACCTTATGTCCTTGAGCGGCGCTAATATGTGCTGATATTTCTTCGGCAGCTCGCATCATATTGGTGCATGCGCCGTACTGAGTTTCGGCCTTCACCATCACTAGATGCGAAATGTTCATGGCTGAACTGATCACGTCTAGGAGAGATGACCCTGAAAACGTGGGCAATCTTTGCAACGACATAACAAAAGCGGGGTCTTTGTTTTCTTTTTTTTTACTTCGGACTGGGCATGCGTTTGGCACGATCTCATCTAATGGAAAGCTAAGATCGTGCATGCTTGGAAATACCTATTACATATATTATATTATTATTTTTTTAATGTGAAAAATAATAAGACGAACGAGACGCTCTCCCGACGGTAAGAGATAACGCCTGTCCATGACCATTGCAGCGATAAACAGAACTTTGGGTAATAAAACAAAGTCCAGGGCATCGCTGCTTTGGTGCTCATTACTTTAGAGACTTTCGATGGTTAGTCTCAACAGCCCAGTAATTTCGCTAGCTGCAGTACCCTTCAAACCGGAACACAGTAATGTTTACACACTACTGCTTGGCGGCAGAATATCTGGTACTGCGGTGGTACCTACCTAGACGACCTCCCGCTAAGGAGATCTACCACAAAGTGAAAGAAAAGTTTGAAAGATCTAAGCGTACAGACGGCGGGAAACGCCTATGTATAGAGATCTGGTGTAGTGTGGTGGTGTGGTGCCTGTGTGTAGACATCTAGACAATAGACAATAGACAACACTTTATTTATGACATAAAACACATTTCAACATAATTTACAATACATACATACAAAAAAATAAATAAACAATAAACATAAAACATAGAAAAAAACTGGTTCCCATAGTAAAAGCTTTGCCTAAGTTTGGGACTCTGTATTATTCTACACTTACCTAAGTCCTTCTCTTCTGGTATATACTGCATATAATTCCTTATAGCCTGGTCTATGAACATAACATCATCTGGGTCATTAATCTCCGCTATCGGGTAAGTCTTCTCTTGAATCAACATCGCAAGTCTCTCCGTAGCATTGACTGCTGAATATTGTACCAAACTCACGTTCAATAAAGCAAATTGCTGAAGTAATTTTGTAACATTGCTAATGTAGGAGCAATCCGTTGTGTTTGCACTGCCCCATGTGCCATTCGAGTAACATTGCCTGTAAGCCATTCCGTCTCCACTTCTACAGGGCACGTTAGCAGTCCTGTTCACAAGTAGCATTGGCCAGGAGTACAAGCCTTTATTGTTCTCAGTGTAGCTTGACGGACAGTATTGTACATTTTTGGACAGCACGAAGACTTGCACCGTATGATTGTGTTTCAAGTGATTTTGATCTGTGTACATGCAAGTCCAGTTTCCCATGTGGTGGTTTGTTATGTTTGGGAAGAAAACCGCTGTTTCTGCTAAGCCTTCTTCTTGCATATCTAAAAGAACATATATTTTTTTATGTTTAACAGGCCAGGTATTTGACCACAGCTCACTTGATGTTAGGTGACGGTGTGGTCGAAGAGGGTAAAATACACCGAGCCTGGAATGAAACTGGCTTTCAAATGAGGCTGCACAACAACGGTTAGGTGCTTGGCGACAGATTTTCAACTTGAGGGTGGTAGCTAGCCAGCCGGGTACTAGAGAGTACCTTACCACAATGCTATGGTTTCCTTCACCGACAGCTCAAGCTCATTGTTGGGGTTGGAACATACGCCCTTCAGTATGCGAACCTACCGCGCTAACCACTGCGTTATCATCGCTACAAAATAAAAATGATAGCTAGAGATTGCTTAGGTTTCTATTTATATGCCACCAGTTAGTTAGCATTTGTGGCATTAGCTTTTGTCTTTTCAACACATCAGTAATAACTATGAGTGATATATATTTCTGAGTGATACCATGGCTTTGGCGTGACACATTAAATTGTAAGGACTAAGGATGTAAATGGCAGGTAGAGCTAGTTCTCATTGCAAGATATGTATATGTCTACTGTCTTATTTGTCACTTAACAACAAGGTGAGCTATGATTAATATCTAGCCTGGAAATCAGAAGAAATTTAAAGATTGGTTGCCTATCTTTCTATAGAAAAACTGTTACTTCAGCCACAATGAAAAACACATTAATCTGACTCATAAGAAACAGTATTATCACTAACCTGTGCTTGTTGTATTAACATCACAAATTTCCAACATTGGATGGAGCCACTTCAACTCGTATTTAGCCATGACAGATGCAAACGGAGCATTACAAGTCAAGAGTAATGTATCTCCTTCAAAAACAACTTGATCGTGACTTGGTTTGACGATCAATGTTCTAGATGGCAAAGCACTGCCGCAGACGGAGAGGTCTATGAATATTTTGAGTTTGCGGACCATCTTGTTGGCCATGTTCTCTGGAAAGGCGCACTTTGGATTGCCGACGAGCTTCACACTTGTGTTTCTAGCCCAGTCACCGACCCATAAGAGCTCACAGTCACATATTAGGGGGTTCTCTGTTATGTCCCTGAAATGTTGATATTTAAATTAATTTTTCAAACTTTCGGTAGCCTTTTGTTGGGAGACCGGCTTCCTATCTAGAAGTTAAATACTACAGTGTGCACCTCTATCTTTTTTAAGTTATGTTTTATTACTGATAACTTCAAATGGTGATGGAAAACATCATGAGGAAAAAAAGTTGTCAAGGATGTGTGAAGTCTGCAAAAATTTCACCAACATTATTGATTCTACACATACAAACATGGTCTCAACACATTTTATTCAAACTTCCAACAAAATGTGTTAAATCACAATTGCTTCTATATGCTATCTATATACTTGGGTATGGGGCTATCTAATTTCAAAGAAATTCATGTTAGTTATTAAACAATAAACAATGAAACTCACAGCTGCTTCAACCCAACTAGATAATCGAAGGTTCCAACAGTCATCACTGAGATATGATTCTGAGATACAATGAGCCGCTCCAAGTTTACCAGGCCTTTGAACATCTCCTTGTAAATGTTACTGATCTGGTTATAAGATAGATCAAGGCGTTGCAATGATGTTAAGTTATAGAATGCATCAGACTCTATTAAATTTATCTGGTTTCGACTGAGATCCCTGAAACAAGACAGAATAATAATAATTGACAGCCCTGTTGGTTCATTGGCAGTATGTATGCTTTAAGAACTGAAGGGTGTGAGTTCAATTCCCACCCAGGACAAACATTTTGTGGTACAAACAAATGTTTGTTCTGTGTCTGGGTGTTCTGTATTAATTATAAGTATATGTGTACACATTATATGTACTATGTATGTAGTATATTTCATGTTACTATTTACTTTTTTTTTAAAGTTGTCTGGTGCATTTTTCAATATTAATGTTTACATAATCACAATATGCCTGATATCAGAAAAACAACAAAAATATAAGAAAAACAAGTAATGTTTACCCTGTATTATTTTAAGTTTAGATTGATTTATGTAAACTAAAATATTGTACAATAATGATTAAATATTGATCATTTTGTGTTGTACTCATGTTATAATATTTGTGCTACTTGCAAAGTTTGTAAAAATATCTGTAACTACTGAAGTTATTCTAAATCATATTATATTATAATAGGATTCTGCACTACTGTGTCTTGTTGATTTTAAAATTAATATACTTACAACTTCTGCAAGCTGGGTAAATACAACTCCCTGGAGAGTGTTGAGATGGCATTGCCCGATAAGTTCCTGGAATTTATTGAGTAAATATTAATAATGTAGTTTATGTTTATCAAAGGAATTATAGTAAGCAATATCAAACTTACAAACTGACTACAATAGTCCACAGTTTGGTTAAGTCTATTTCCTTTAGTTCAGTAATCTGTGCAGGGCTTCCGCCACACTTTAGCCTCAATAGTTCTCCCGGTAGGGGCTCCGCTAACGCCCCGTCCGACGCTTTGTTACTTTTACACGAACATAATGACGGACAATATCCCAGCGCTGAGTACACATAAATTAGCGCCAAAACAATAAACGCACACCAATTCATGACGACTATTTCCGTTAAAAGCTGCAATTATGATTATGGCAAGACGCCAAATACGAAAAATTATCACATTTTCACAAATTCTTCACATTCATGTATGACGTACATGAACAATCCTCATTGGCTAAATTCAGTTACACTGGAAACTTTATCAGAAATAAGGATAGTCACATTCTCAGAGAAATGGTTTTTAAATCAAGAAATAACATAAATAAACAATTGTGAAACAACACAGAATAACACATCCGACATTTGTAAAAAATGACTGATTGATTACTGAATGAATGAAATGAGCGAACTGAATCTGCCGAAGGAAAAATAAGAAAGAACGGAACTAAAAGAACTAAGCTTTTATTTATTTTATTCTTGGCCTAATAAGAACCTATATTAGCTTAGACCTGATTGAATAATCTTTGTACATCTTTGTCCAAGGGTCCAAGCCTCAGACATTCGTCTGAGGCTTGGACCCTTCATCAAATTAATTAGATGATTATTCGTCTGAGACCTATGGAGTCTAGTTTAAGAACTAAGGCCAAAGTAAGTTTTATTGTACCACAGTGTACAAAGATGTTAAATCAAATAAATATATATCAATTAATATTATTTATTATAAGTATGTATTTACAAAAATATAAGTATTATGTCATCTGACTTCCATTCCATAGTACAAGCTTTGCTTTGTTTGGGGTCAGATGGCGCTGTGTATAATGTCCTACAATATTTATTTATTTATACTCTGTACGAAAAGTAAAATACAAAGTAAGTTGTATGTAATAGTAAAATAGTTAAAGCCTTACTACTATGATTGCACAATAATACAGTCATCCTACTCTTTACCTAGAGCTTCATGAATTCATGACCAACACAGACACGCCAGTGTACAACGAAATAATCGACTAAAATAGTTGATCTTTTCACCCACAGACTTTGTTTTCTGTTCCGTGTTTTCACCTTACAATGCTAGTGCTACCAACATTATAAATCGAACAAAGCGTTAAAACGTCAATTATGACAAAACTTTTACGACAGTCGACAGATAGTTTTGATTTGAAAAAGGAACCGTTTGGCGTTTTCAGTTTTCAAGATTTCCCTGAATTGTTTCGCGCAAAAGTGTTTTTAAAATTAATTGTTAAATGGTTTATAGAAGCCTTCTGAAAGAGTGACCCGCTAAATTAATAAAATACAATAATGGATTTGCGCTCCTCTGATGAGACAATACGAAGGGATATACCGTCATTCATAGAGGCCAGGCCACCGTTGATACATAATCCCTTCTCACGACCACGTCCACAGAAAGGCATCAACCTATTTGAAAAGTTTGAGGACTCCGATATCGAAGAGCCTGATTTAGTTCAGGTTTATTTGCGTATAAAGCCGTGTAAAGTGCCTAATAACTTGTACGAATTAAGGTCTGACAAATGCCTGGTAACATCACTAGATACCACAACAGCTGGCCACGGGAGGCGCACCCAGCACAATGTCTCCAAAATGTACTCATTCTCCCGTATATTCAAGCCAGAATGCAATCAAAAGGTAAGTTTTCGATAAAGTACTTAAATACTTAATAAAAAAAAAGAAAATTAGCTAAATCCCTTTACATCACAATAGTTATTCTAATGATCATGATTTTACCTGATGGAAAGCTTGATTTTCTAATAAAATATGATTAATTTCCATTCAGTAGTTGTTAATATGATCATATCAAATACCTGGTACAAATTTTTACAATGTTCTAAAAACAAGCCATTTATTATTATTTGAGATCAATTCACTATAACATCATACTTGTGATGTATTGTATATTTCTTTAGTGTATACCCTAGTCAGCCCAACTCTTTGACATACCAGAGTGAAGCTCTGGGTCACTGGTACATTAACTTAAATAGTTGTAGAGAGGTCTTTCTCCAGAACATTTGGTGGCTGGACTAGCTACATCATATCCAATCACATCAATGACCTAGAATATGAATAAAGCCCACCTTATATATGTATTAGGGTGTCCCAAAAAAATTAAAGTCGTTTTTTTTTAACGCATACCCTCTTAATTTTTTACTTTTAAGTCAAAACAATTATAAATAAAATTTCAAGAAGGTAGGACCTCGGGAACCCGTGCCGACTTACATCAATACATCTCAGTACTTTCTCTCTCAAGCTGACGCGACCTAACGTGTCGATGTGCTTGTGATTACTTGTTATTTAGTTATAGAACTCGCATTGTTTTCAATCAGTCAATATGTCAGTGCAATTACACAGTTCTAAAAAAGGTATATTTTTAATATAAAACGTAAAACATCAAATAACGGGTTCAAAACATCCGTCTAATGGACAAGTTCTAGCAGTTTTATTTTACAATATTCCTGAAGTGAGTTTAATTGTCATTGAAAGCGCGAATCTCACTATTCGCGAGTGTATTATCTATTGGGAAAAGGCACGTATTCCTACTAAATCTTTGCTTAATTGTGTAAAAAAACTTTTAAACTTATCAAGTTTGGAGGGACTTGCAAAAACAGGCACAAAAGGCACAAGACGTGTTTAAGCAGCGCCGTCAAGACTTTCTCAACAATTTAGATAATTTGTTTGACATTGCACACGCCGATGCGCTTCAATTAATAAAAATAAATGAGGATAGAATCTTTGTATAGCGTCAAAGAGAACCAGGCCGACCTGGTTACTTAGCAGGAGTGGATAAAAAATTGACTGTTAGAGAGGAAAGAGCGCGCCTCAGAACTTTCGAAGAAGAAAAACGACGTGCTAAATATTTGTCTGAGCCGACTCCTTCGACATCATCTCATGTACCGTTACAAGACGACTCATCATCTGAATCTAATGAAAACTTACGATTTACAAGAGGACGTACCGAAGCTTGTCGAGAACACGCAACCTAGCAAACCCTTCTGCGGAGAGATTTTATTACTCCAAAATTAGTGGCAGCGCTAGATAGGTGTCGATTGAGTATGAGAGGTTCTGTGTTCATTCTTGAAGCAACCATTTAAGCACTTGGATATATTGATGAATATATCCAAGTGCTTGATGAAATATTGATGAATTTCCGATAAGTAAGTCTTCCATCCAAAGAATTCGCGCAGAAAAACGGAAATAACGCGCTGAAACCATGAAAATTGATTTCCAAAATAAGGTACCGGAAGTTGTGACTGTTCATTGGGACGGCAAGCTTTTGCCTGCTATAAATGCTCAGAAATCAAAAGAAGAACGTCTTCCCATAGTTATTTCTTATGAAAACATAGAACAACTTATTGCTAATTGCCTTAAAATTGAAGACAGTTTTCTACATGAACGTCCTACTTTGTGGTTAAATAATGCTTCGTTTCAAGAAGCCAGAAAAGAAGTTTCGGCACTGAGGGTAGTAAACGATGTAGCCGAAAGAACGATTAAGAGAGAGAGGGAGTTTCATGGATTAATCACTGTTGAGGAGAAACAAACACAATTTTTTTAACGTTGCGTACAATACCACCGAAAAATTTATCCTGACTCTAAATAACAAACGTTAAGAAGAAAATTTGAACAGTAATAATATTGTTTAATGTAAATGAATAAATAATATACTATTTGGGTGTATTGAAGTTTTAATTAAGTAATAAAAATTAATTTCTTAATTCCTCCTACAGTAAGTCAGTACAAATTTTCATGTCAAAAGTTTGGCATCAAGTCGGCACGGGTTATCGTTGTCCAATCGTAATAATATTTGTTATTTGAGTCAATGAGGTCAATACGAAAAAAAATAGAGGGTATGCGTTTTTGATTTCGCGAAAAAAAAAATTTCCCTTATGTCTTGGGACACCCTAATATGTATATACCATTAATACTCCATTTAATTTCAGGAAATATTTGAACAAGTTGTCAAAGGAAACCTGAAAAAGCTCATTGATGGACACAGCTTTACACTCCTGACATACGGCGCATCAGGCTCTGGCAAAACCTACACTGTGATGGGCACAGTGAAATCACCAGGCCTTGTGCCACGTTCCTTAGAATATTTGTTCAAACTAGTGGATGCATCACAGACACCTGTATATAAACCCTCGGATTGTGGCACAGATAGTCTCAGCTATCCTCGGCAAGAACTGGAATTACAGGTAAAATTCATTATGTTGAAGTCCTATTAATATCCTACTTAATTGCGAAAGTTTGTGAGTATATTTGTTACTCTTTCACACAAAAACTACTGAACGGATTTGAATGAAATTTGGTATGGAGGTAGCTGAGACCCTGGATTACCACTGGCTACTTTTTATCCCGAAAACATGTAGCAGGTAATACAGTGGGGTGCAGGCAGTATTTGATATTTTCGAGTTACCAAAATCAGAATTGCCAACAGAAAATCAGTACTATGGGAATTTAATCTTATTTAAAGTGGGGGTGATGAGTCTTGCACCTATGTCCTGTCCCAGATCCTTGAAGTACTGTACCCAGAAGAAACCAATTCACTCGCGACTTGAAGGTACCCAGATTGTATACATCAGTGAACACCCACTCGGGCAGCAGAGTCCAATATGATATTCTATAAAAATATAGTTTCTATCTATATATACACTACTATAACATTACTTATTATTGTCACCCCGTCCTTAGCTTAATAAAATCCTCTCCATATTTTATATTGACAATTTTTTTTTATATTGACATACCTTATTTTGACATTTTTGTGTTGACATGTAATCAGTGTTTTAAAACTCATTTAATGACATATTTAAAATTTTTGAAGTGACTTGTAACATTGGTGTTATCAATAAAATATTTGTATTTGTATTCATACTTAAGTTGCATGGAAGAGATCACTTTTAGTGATAAGTTCAACTAGTGTTAATTTTATATTGTTGTTATTGGTGTGAACAATAAAGAGTTATATTATTATTATTACTTATCATTGTGTTGTAGTGGGTGAAGCGACTCCTTCAAGTTTCGGCCCCATTCCGCGACAAATACCGGCGGATGAGCGCACAACTTCATAGTGATCTTACAATCAGCAGTTTGGACCTCACAAATAGAAGTAAACACTATGTGTGGGTGAGTCATTCTTATCTGTATACATATTAACCCACTTGTTACTAGCGTTCGTTTAAAAGAACGGTACTTAAACAAAAATCCTGTGATTGATGGGGGTAATGTAAACAATGTTTGTTGACAATATATTAAAGTTGAAATGTGGGGCAATACAATTCAAGTATTGTGAGTGCATTGGTATAAAATTATTACTAAATATTAGAGTGGTTATTATGCGTGCATTTAATTGTGGATGTTATGAAGTAACTTATTATATTATTATTACATTTCTAAGTATTTAAATACTGAATAACACAAGTTCGGACTGACATTTATGAACTACGATAAAAATTTTGTTAATAATTGATGTAATTATAACTTTTGTAAGCAATTATTTATGATGTTCTTTATAAAGCCCAGTAGTAAAATCTACTACTACTGATTATAAGATTGAAAGGGTGGAAGTCTCGACTTCATACAATAATCGAATAACTAAAAATTGATGAAAACATACATATACACATTCCCGATAGTATAACAGTTCTTCCTTTCGAAAAATGTAACGATGACGTCACCAATGAGGTTCATGGAGATGAAAATCTGATAATTGAATAGAGTATCCAACCATACCGGGTAGTCAACTGAGAATCCCGGCACAAACTCGTTACTATAATATATCAGATGTATGATTCATATTATCTACATCATCACATACCTCAACTATATGACCATATCAAAAATTAAAAGCTATAATTGAATCATACGGGATATTCACCCCACTTTTAGTTTTTAGGCAAGCATCAAAGAAACAAAATGAACTTTATTATTTTGATCAAATTTTCAATACCAAAATTACAAATTTGTTAGTAGAACATACAAACAGATACATGACTTAGAAGAATAGAATTGGGAACATAACATCTCATGAAATAAAGTGTTTCATAGGACTTTTCTAATTCAATGATTACGTTGTAGTACCCAGAAAATTAGTGGTATTGAGAAAACGCTGCTGATTTTGAGATACCACTAGTTTTCAATATGAGCTCAAGAGATAGCTTTACATTTACACATTACACTTTTGATAACACAAATTTACAAGCTAGATAGATCAGACTAAACAAAATATTGGTTTATACAGAACATCAATATGCAGGAAAAAATAGTATTTTCCTTTGATTTGCCATTGTCTAGGCATGGCCATCCACAATGCTTGGCAGCTATAATCGATTGATGAAAGGGGAACCGGATCAGTTGCAATTCCAGAGGAGCATTGCATTGTCGCTTCTAGAAACTTTTCGCAGTACTGAAAGTAGAAAGCTAGATCGTACATAAAAAGTTTTACCCAAAACTCTCGGTATGACGAGGATTTTGATAGCGATGATAGCTCAGTGATTAGCGCGGTAGGTTCGCATGCTGAAGGGCATAGGTTCAAAACCCAACAATGAGCTTGAGCTGCCGGTGAAGGAAAACATCGTGAGGAAACCATAGCATGGTGGTACCCTTCTAGTACTCGACTGGCTAGCTACCACCCTCAAGTTGAAAATCTGCCGCCAAGCGTCTAACGGTGTGCCGGCAGCCTCACTTAAAAGCCAGTTCGATTCCAGGCTAGGTGTGCTTTACCGTCTTCGACCATGCCTTCACTTAAAATCAGGTGAGCTGTGGTCAAACACCTAGCGTCAACCATAAACAACAACAATAACTGTCATATTTTTTTCATATTTACCAAGAAAAACAGCTACACTAATTTAAAAAAAAAAGATTTGGTTTGTGACGTCACGTTGCACCCAAATAAATGTTTTGAAAATAATATTACAATCATAAAAAGGAGTAACATGATCATTTGTGTAAAATAATTAACTTTACATTTTTTGTTATTTTCTTTCACGAACACTAAGGAATAGGTAGGGCATATTACTGTTGGTCTTTTAAAAGAACACCATTTTCCGGGTTTTCCAAAAGTGCAATATTTTTTATTTTATTTTTACTGTCCCTTAGAGCATCGAATTAAACACATATCCAAATTTCATTCCAATTGGACACAATAACCCTATTCCGTAACAAGTGGGTTAAGTGTGTTTGAGTGAAATCTACATCAAAATTCCTCTATTTAAAAAAGTATCATGAGTATCCTATGGTATTATATGGCCTATGGTATTGGCAGGTTTTCTTGATGCCTACTATCAAGGTGCATGATGATGAATAAATCTTTATGTATATACAGTGTTGCTATATGTATATCATCATCATTTCAGCCGTAGGGCGTCCACTGCTGGACATAGGCCTCCCCCTTTGACTTACATAAAGACTGGTTGGAAGCGGGTCGCATCCAGCGCGTTTCTGCGGTCTTTCTTAGGTTGTCTGTCCACCTTGTGGGTGGACGTCCTACGCTGCGCTTGCTGGTCCATGATCCATGGTATATGTATATGAAGTGATATAATTACAGTCTGCACATGGACCTAGCATCAGAGATATGTCTATTACTCGAGATAGCACCCTGGGACCTCATTCTATATGAGTACATAACATGCAACAAGACAAAATTCATCTTGAATTTCATGTGTTGTGGGGTGGAATTTTTGATGCCAATGTCAAATTTAAAAACTACAAGATATCCTATTCTATCGTACTAATAATATTATAAACGCGAAAGTTTGTATGTATGAATGTTTGTTATTCTTTCATGCAAAAACTACTAAATGGATTTTGATGAAATTTGGTATGGTCTGACACCCTAGATTAACACATTAGCTACTTTTTATCCGGAAAACGTGTAGCGGATAACACCGCGAGGCGCAGCTTGTGTTACATACATACCTAGCTATACACCCATAATAGTTAAAAAAATGTGTAGTTTAAAAATGATTTACTTTTTGTTGTTTTTACAGTACTACATATTATATTGTTTATTCAAAGTAATTTTTGCAAAAGAATATTTTTAGTTGGCATGTATTGTATATGGTAAATCTCGACATAAAATTGAATCTTAAATAAAAGAAGCTATCAATCATATTACACGAGCTACAACTCTATGAAATTCTAACAATTTTTAAACCAAGCTAGGATGATGCAATATTACGAATAGACTTGCGTACTCTTTTTACTATAACAACGCTCCTTTGTGGCGCAAGCGTGACGTGTCACTTGACACGTTGTACGGAACACGTCGCGGGACATATAAAACGTCACGAAATCTTGCCCCCGCCATTAGTCGACCCTCGGTTTGCATCCCATCCACAAGTTATTAAAGACGAAGGGATATGCGCTAAAGAAAAATTAACTTAAAACACAAACAACGTAAAAATAATGGTGGCTTCTGTAAAAATCAATAGAAAGTTTTCGATATCCTCAACTCGTGTTAAGTGTGTCGATCAACATCCAACAGAACCTTGGCTCTTATGTGCTCTTTACAATGGGGAGATCGTTCTTTGGAACTACGACAGTTCACAACCTAGAGTCATCAAAGTATGCGATGTGCCCGTGCGAGCTGCCAAATTTGTCCCACAAAAGAATTGGCTCGTGGCTGCCTCCGATGATATGACCATATGCGTTTTAAACTACAATACCCTGGAAAAAGAACACTCTTTCGAAGCTCATACGGACTATATTCGCTGCATTGCAGTTCATCCTACACGATCATTTATCCTTACATGCAGCGATGACCGTCTAATCAGACTTTGGAACTGGGAACCTGATTTCACGTGTCAGCGGGAATTCATAGGACACAACTGTGATGTATGGTAAATAATTAAGGTAGTTAAGAATCTGTATTTACCTACATTCCATCTACCTATGAATAAATCAGTCGTGTATCCAATGCAATGGTGGTTTTACTTATATTCTACATTGGCGCAGTCGAAAGAAATTTACGTCGAAAGTAGTGAAAATGCCGTACGGAAAATTACATGAATTTGACATTCATGGGCGGGCGAGTTGGTGCGCGTACGTACGACTCGTAGAACAGTTTGTTTTACTAAACGAAATCAAGGCTGAGCTGCGAGTCGCCATGTTGGTAACACACGTCGGCGCCGCCACGTACGACCTCATGTGTGACCTCTGCTCACCACATCACCCAGAGGACAAGAAGTTTGAGGAACTGGTGGCGTTGGTGCGTGACCACTTGGAACCGAAGCGTTCAGAGATCGCCGAACGGCATATATTTCGACAACGGCGACAGGCGGAAAGTGACAACGTCGACACATTCCCGAAAATTCTAAAACATCTCGCGACCTACGGTAACTTTGGGATGTCGCTGGAGGAGAACCTGGGGTGGCAGTATGTGTCGAGCCTCCACAGCGAGGAAATGCGATCTGGCCTGTTCGCCGAACCTACGCGAGACTACCGGAAGGCAGTGGAGCTGGCGCTGGCTCTGGAGGCGGCCGAGCGGCACGCGGAAACCGCGGCCGCAGGCGGCGTCGTCCTTGGAGCGCTGGGCTCAGCGGATGCAGGACTCGGGCAGGGCGGAAACGGGATGCATCGGGGGGCGACGGCCAACACGGCGGGCCGCACCCGAGGGCGCAGTAGGTACCGCTTGCTGGCGTTGTGGAGAAGAACCACGCGCCAAATATGGGTTACATCGGGTGGCGACGGCCGACACGGCGGGCCGCACCCGAGGGCGCAGTACAGCTGGCTGGTGTTGTGGAAAGGAACCACGCGCCGAATGATGGGCTGCATCGGGTGGCGACGGTCGACACGGCGGGCCGCACCCGAGGGCGCAGTACAGCTGGCTGGCGTTGTGGGAAGGAACCACGCGCCGAATATGGGCTACATCGGGTGGTGACGGCCGAAACGGCGGGCCGCACCCGGGGGCGAAGCACCTCTTGCTGGCGTCGTGAAAACGTTAACCACGCGCCTAATAAGTGTCGCTAAGTATAAGTTTTTAATCAAGTGATAAAAGCAGTGAAAAGGAGCATTTGGTCCTAAAAGAAAAGTGAGAAAATGAATAAGTGTTGAGTCAAAATTACCAAATTACATCAATACAGGAAAGTGACGCTAGTGACGGATTATGCATAATTTCTCCGTGTCAGCGGCACCAAATCGTAAGAACGATCCTTATTGTAAATACTTTAGAGTCGAGAATAGAAACGGGTTTGTTCGAATTAATTTCAGGTAGCAAAACAATTACGGATAGCAAAATATCGGCAGTGTCATATGTATTTCAATTTACGATGAGGAATTATGACAATTATCAATAATAATAATCTAAGTACTCGGGTAGATCGTGCCTCTCGGTCGCGTCGAGGCGTCCGTGGCGCGAGGGAGCGAGACCGCCAATTTACCTCTTGTTATTATCGCAAATAGTGCGAAACGTTGAATGCGAAAATTGAACTTATTAAACGTAAAATCTATAAATATTTTTAGAGATAACTGTAAATGGTGATCCCGCAACCACATGATTATGATTTCCAGAGGTGTTTAAAGACGTGTTAAGGAACGTTTAAAACTGAGATTAAGTTATATCAAAGACACTGAGCCGATATTTTACAAAACTCGTCGGATAGCATTATCGATGCGAATAAGTGTTGAGCGCTTAACATCGGAGCCCGCGATAGTGAAGGTGGGAAAGGTTAGTCTATGTGGCGACAAGGTAACGGTTAATCCGAAGTTGAAAGATGGGCATAACCCATGGCCGCACATTGAACAGTTTTTCGCAGCGATAAACAGCTAGGAGCACAAAGGTAGAATTAAAAACATAATGCATACCTACAATTAATTGTCACCAAACACGTCGAAGTATTCGTTTACCGAATGCTCAAAATGTTTACTATGATTGTGTACAGAAATGTTTTAGAAATTAATGAAAGAAATGAGATTTTTTGTGGAATAGACGTATGTTATATATTTTATTGATGATATATATTATGTATGGTATATAAGTTCACATGAAAAACTTAAAGGCTGTGCTACATACCTAAACTGCAAGAAGCTGGCTTGCGCATAAAAGTTGAATGAGTACCAATTCTTTAAATAAATAAAATGTGTTATATGCTAGTTACCGAATTAATCGAAATAGACTACCTACGTACCGACAAGACAAACGTTGCGGTAATAGAAAATTTACCCACTCTTGAAAATGTGTCTCAGTTGCGTCTTATTAATATTTAAAATGTGTCTTAGTAAATGTTTAATAATAATAATAATTATAAAAAGACAGCACAATATTGCACCCACTTTACTGTTAGATAAGGGTGCGCGTTGGCAGTGGACGAAGGTGTGCCGTCAGGCGTTCAAAAACAAAGGAGCAGCTGATGACTGGCTGGACAGCTTGGACCGGTAAATGTTGGTCATAGACGCTCATTCAAAGTGGATCGAGGTGCCCGCGATGTCTTCAGTCAGATACGTCGGCTGAACTGGTGATAGGTAAGTCCAAGCAAATGGTCACAAGATTCGGGTATCCGAAACAGCTGGTGACAGATGGGGGCCCGCGGTTTACAACCTCCAAACTGGAAAGTAACCTAGGAAATAATGGTAATCAGTACATCCTGACGGCGCCATTTCATGCCGCGAGCAACGGCACCATTTCATGCCGCGAGCAACGGCAGCGCAGAAAACGACGGTAAGACTTAAAAGGTTAATGAAGAAGGCCACGGCCGACGGCGCGCAGGTGACGGCGATCTGAACAGTTCTTGTTACAGTATAGGAACAGCTCGCGCTTACATAGCAGCACGCAGAAAGAGCCTGCAGTTGCAAGGTTAGGGCGCCGGCTGCGCACATGGCTCGATGAATGGCGCGCGCCGAGCGCGGCCACCACACAGCGACACTTCGCCGCGGGAGACACCGTACTGGTTAGAAATTTAGGTCTAAAATGGAAAGAAGGGACAGTCACAGAGCGTACGGGCTCTGTTACCGACAGAGTGACTACCGAGGGAAATAACAGATCGACCACCAGACATGCCGATCAGCTGATGCCTAACAGGTCGAAGCGTTACGCGTGGGCGTAGGAGCAGGTAAGCAATCTGCCGACTGGACCGATACTCGCTCAAGAACACGGTACAGTCGACGCCGAGCCTGCCGGCCAGCACGGCCGACGCGGCGGCGGCATCGCCTGCCCGGGCCGAGCCCATCGAGCCGCGCAGTTCGACTCCCGAGTCGCGTAAACACACCCAAGGACACAACGCCCATTGTCCCATCCTTCTTAAAAACAAAACTAAAATCTAGACATCTAGTAAGCCTCGTATGATAGGGTACTAAGATTCACCAGTATTAACTATGACATATATATACTTATGTAACCTACCTACAGTAACTATAAAACTATTAAACAGGTCTTAAAATTTTTCATGTTTTTAGAGCCCATTTATGATGCTAAAACTATGTCTACTTGCAAGCCTTGTATGTGTAGACAAGTATAGATTCACTACCAGTAGATAGCTAATCTATTCTTATAAGAATAAAATAAATACCTATGTAATTTAATTAAGGTAGTTAAGAAGGTTGCCGATGTTTATTTAAATCTATTATGCCTATAGGTAAAAATCTTGTATGTTTAGACAAGTATAGATTACCAACCAGTAGATAGTTAATCTAATGAATATCTATGATGATATGATCTATGTAAATTTATTAAGGTAGTTAAGAATGTTGCCGATGTTTAAATCTAGAATGTGCTATTTGTTACTTTATTGTTAAAACAAGTATAAACCAAGATCTTAAAATTAAAAATTTTATGTAAATAATGTTACCAACAGTCATATATTATTTTTTTTTATTTTTATTAAGAGGGGAAGTGTGATGTATGGTAAATAATTAAGGTAGTTAAGAATCTGTATTTACCTACATTCCATCTACCTATGAATAAATCAGTCGTGTATCCAATGCAATGGTGGTTTTACTTATATTCTACAACAACCATTACGTTATGCAAGTCAACTTCAACCCGAACGACCATAGCAACTTTGTCAGTGCAAGCTTAGATAAAACGGTGAAAGTCTGGCAACTAGATGTTTCCGAGCCAAGTTTCACGCTGTATGGCCACAAAAAAGGGGTGAACTGCGTCGAATATCTCGGGAGTCCTTACCTTGCTAGCAGTGGAGATGATGGCCTGGTCAAGATATGGGATTACCTGAACAGGACTTGCTGTCGTACTTTAGAACTCCACACGCAGAATGTTACTGCTGTTTGTTTTCTCTCAAATCGCTCGACGTTAATCACGGCTTCGGAGGATGGCACTCTTGGAATTTGGCAAACTGGAACGTATCGCCTCGAGTCATCGTTGAACTATAGTTCTGGACGAGCTTGGACAGTGAATTATCAAAGCGAAACTAATCAAGTCGCGATCGGGTTTGATGAAGGAGCTACTATAATTGAAATCGGAAGTAAAAAACCAATCGTTTCAATGGATGTCACAGGCCGAAAAATAATTTGTACTAAGCACTCTGAGATCCATCAAGTTAACCTGAAGGCATTTCCTATTAATTACAAGAAACGTGACGGCGAGACCTTGCCAATCACGGTTAAAGTCATGGGCTTAGCTGAATTTTCTCCAAAAACTGTCTCGCATAGTCCAAATGGTAGATTTGTAGCTATATGCGGAGAGGGAGAACACGTTATCTACACAGCAGTGGCATTACGAAGCAAAGCATTCGGCATCGCTCAAGAATTCGCTTGGGCGTACAACAATGAATACGCGATCCTTTCAAATTGCGGCTCAGTGAAAATCTTCAGTAACTTTGAGGAGAAAGTTCAGTTCAAACCAGAGCATGAAGTTTCAAACATCTTTGGTGGGCGTCTACTTGGAGTTGAGTCTCGAAGAAAAGCAGAGCTGTCTTTTTACGATTGGGAGCGAATGGACTTTATTTATCGGTTTGAAGTTCTGCCCCGTGATGTTTGCTGGTCGGAGAATGGGGAATACGTGTGTATTGTAACAGATAATGCATATTATGTACTAAAATATAAACTAGATATTGGGATTGACAGCACTGAAGACGCCTTCACGTTTATTAGCGAAATTTCAGAGCAGGTAACGAGTAGCGTTTGGGTCCACGATTGCTTTTTATACACTGATTCTCTGAACAGGATCAAATACTTCGCTGGTGGCGAGGTCATATCGGTCATTGTTTTGGACCGTCCAATGCATATTATTGGATATGTCGCGGAAGAAAGCAAAATTTACCTAATAGACAAAGATTTAAATATTGTCACTTACACTTTACCATCATCGGTTCTAGAATACCAAACAGCAGTCCTTCGAAACGAGCTAGAATTAGCAGAGCGTCTGCTTCCTACAGTTCCGATGGAACATCGATCGGTAATCGCAAACTTTCTCGATAAGAAAACGCTGAAAACGCAAGCGTTTGTTGCCGCAATCGATCCGAAACATCAATTCGAACTGGCTCTATCACTGGGAGAACTTGAAAAAGCGCAATCTTCAGCTGAAAAGATAGAAATCTCATATTTGACAGACAGACGCTGGACGCGTTTAGGCAACGCTGCTTTGACTGTCGGCGACTTGGCCCTCGCTGAAACTTGCTACAGAAAAGCTAAAGATTACAGTTCGCTATTGCTACTAGCCCACGGTGCGGGTGATAAAACGCTGCTCTTTGAAACTGCTTGTTTAGCTAAAGAACTAGGCGCGAACAATGTTGCTTTCTTAGCATATTTTGTTCTAGGTTCTTTACAAGACTGTATTGACATACTTTTGAGTGAAAGAAAACTCGCTGAGGCTGCTTTTTTCGCGAGGTCCTATTTGCCTGGTTTAACAACTAAAGTGGTAAAGATATGGAAAGATCACTTAATCAATACGAGAGTGGGACATGCTATTGCCGACCCTGATCAATATTCAAACTTATTCCCTGAAATAAATGTTTTGCTGTAATCACAATTATATTTCTTTTTTAATGTATTTCTGCTAGTAAATTTTGATGCTAATCAGTGTTTAATTGTAGTAGGTACCTATTTATTATGGATACGTAAATTAAAGTAGATCGAAATTGTTTGTAACCTTAAATGAATTCAGACTTGAGGCCTCAACTAGTGGCTGTTGAAGAATTCTACTATCTACCTCCCGGCTCCATCATCAGATCCTTGTCACCGAGTGTAATATTATTTGTGTATGTAGACGTATAAAAAAACCGGTAAAGTGCGAGTGCATTGAAGGTTCTGTACACAATGATTACAAAAAAAATGTGTTGAAAATCTGCCGCCAGAAATAACCGCTGCATATAACGTTGTATTCCGACAGCCTCAATTTAGAGCCAGTTCCATTCTAGGCTTAATGTGTTTACAATCTTCCATCATTCATCATCAGGTGAGCTGTTGTCAAACACCTGTTGTTCATAATCCATAGTGCAAAATCAATCATTCGGCTTGTAGTTCTGTAGTTTTTATGTTACGTAGACATTTCGCTATATTCATTCTGTTTGACAAATTTTTAACAAAAATGCCGTATTTCTATTTTCTCATCATCATCATCAGCCTATACTAGTCCACTGCTGGACATAGGCCTCTCCCAAGACACGCCACTCAGCCCGATCTTCGGCTTTTCGCTTCCATCCACCGCCAGCTGTCACTCCATCGAGTCTCAGGGCGTCCTACGCTACGCTTGCCAATACGCGGTCTCCACTCTAGAACACGTCTACCCCAGCGGTTATCGGTTCTGCGACAGATAACCGCTGCGTTCTGCGATTCTATTTTCTAACTGAAACTTAATGTTGGATACAGAATCCCTAATTCAACGAATTGATTTTTTTGTTCTCAGGTATCATTCGTGGAAATATACAATGAAGCCATATACGATTTACTCGCGCCTCCAGACAAGAGAGCCAAATTACGACTTAGGGAAGACTCAGCAGGAAATGTCTTCGTAAAGGTGAGCGAATCGCAATTGCTTTGGCTTTTTTATTAGCGTTATCGCTAATCGAATATTACTCTGTTGAGGCCTTGAGTGCTGTTGAGACTAACCATCGAATGTCAAAGTAATGAGCGCCAAAGCAGCGATGCCCCGGACTTTGTTTTTTTTTTTTTTTTATGGTTGACAGGCTGGTGTTTGACCACAACTCACCTGATGTTAAGTGAAGGCGTGGTCGAAGATGGCAAAGCACACCTAGCCTGGAATGGAACTGGCTCTCAAGTGAGGCTGCCGGAACACACCGTTAGATGCTTGGCGGCAGATTTTCAACTTGAGGGTGGTAGCTAGCCAGCCGAGTACTATAAAGTACCCTACCACCATGCTATGGTTTCCTCACGATGTTTTCCTTCACCGGCAGCTCAAGCTCATTGTTGGGGTTTGAACCCACGCCCTTCGGCATGTGAACCTACCGCGCTAACCACTGAGCTATCATCGCTTGTTTTGATATTCAAAGTTCTTGTATAACTCAAATGTATTGCTGCAATGGTCATGGACATGCGTTATCTCTTTCATTCAGGAGAGTGTTTCGTTTCTCTCATTACATTTACATAAAACAAACCGCGATGCCCTTTCTTTTGTCGCTGGCAAGTACTAGAAAGTACCCTACCACCATGCTAAGGTTTGCTCACGATGTTTTTTTTCACCGGTAGCTCAAGCTCAAGCTTATTTTTGGAGTTGGGGTTGGCTAACCACCGAGAAAATCGCTACAAAATCATTTTGACTATAAACAGGATCTTAATACTCTTTTACAGGGCGTGACCCAAGCGTTTGTCAGATCAGGTGAAGAGGCCTTCGATGTAATGGTCGCGGGCAAACATAATCTCATGGTAGCTGCGACAGGGATACATGCACAGTCGTCTCGCTCGCACTGCATTTTCACAATCACCATGCTCACTGAAAAAGGTAACTGAAAGCTGTCTACGTATTCATATTTCGTTTATTGCTAGTATTGGTACGTATACAATGAAAAGAACAAAACAACAAAGGATGCCACTTTTTGGGCATGCAATGCAATGCATGCAATATTTATAGCGATTATTAAAAAGTTAAATCGTTGAACATCATTTAGTATTCAATATCTAAAAACGACTTTAAACGTAAATTTAAAATATCTAGTTAATAGATATAATCACAAGTCTTTATATCCTCTTGTCGTCGCAGTTGTTAATCTCTATTATTAACAAGAATATATATTTTATTGAATGAAACAAAAAACATGCGATAAAAAACATATCAACAGTTTTTTTTCACATTAAAAAATTAGAGCCGATTGGATTTCGCCGCCATATTGAATTTAAAAAAATTATGGCCTTTTTATAACTTTGGAATGGGATGATTATTACAATGGGACTGATAGAATACATTTTTTTCTTTTCAATTATTTAATTATCATGACAGGTAGAATTTACATGTAGATTAGACATTATATTACAAACATCTAGCATGAGCATAAAACCATACCTAACACCAAAAAAAATATCCGCAGATGGCGAGATCCGCACATCTCACGTTCGGCTGTGCGACCTCGCGGGATGCGAGCGGCAACGTTCCGCTCGCAACACAGGTACACGGATGCAGGAGTCGAAAGCCATCAACTCCTCACTCCACGTGCTTGAGCGCTGCCTTCATGCGCTGCGGAAGAAGCAACGCTCCAACGACAGTGCTGTTGTGCCTTACAGGTACAAAAAAAAACGTATTTCATTGATAACTCCAAAGTTACAGGTCATTGTTCCATTCCTATTTAAAAATGACAGCCCCGTTGGCTCATTGGCTCATCTGCCTTGAGAGCTGTAGGGCGTGGGTTCGATTCCCACTCAAGACAAACATTTTGTGAATAAACAAATGTTTGTTCTGTGTCTGGGTGTTCTGTTTGTATTTACAACAAAAAAAGTATTTATGTATTATATCAGTTATCTGACTTCCATTACACAAGGTCTACTTAGTTTGGGGTCAGATGGCGCTGTGTGTATAGTCCTTCGATATTTATTTATAATTAGACTCAAATAACATTAAAAATTTCAAAATCATAACACAATATAATGAAATGTCAATTATATAATATGTCAAATATAAATTATGTCAATATGATTATAAGATACTAAATGAGCGCTATGTCCATAATTTTAGGCAGGATTTTCGAAAATTTTGACTAATAAAAACTTTGGCATTATGAAGTAAACGAAAATACTGATTGGACATTTGCGATGTCTTACTCGGTCTGTATTACCAGTGGCGGCCTTAGGGGGGTGGCAAGCAGGGTAACCGCCCGGGGCCTCGCTCTTGCAGGGGCCTCGCGTCCTCGTAGTAAAAAGTCTTTACCATATTATTATATGTATGTGTATCTCGCGCCTCGCACTTAACAAAACCCCCCCTGAACGCACGGTTTCATTATTAGTGCAAGCATGTTACGGCCACTCGAGCACTCAAACTATGTTTACATATATTTCCCTGCGGTACAGGTTCTCCTAGTGCAGGGTCCACTAGTATTATTGTAGCCCCTAAATTATAGTAAATAAATTATTTTGTATTTTTTTTTTGTATTTTGACCTCTAAATGATCTGTCACTCCGGGCCTCGCAACAGCTAAGGCCGCCGCTGTGTATTACCCATAATTTTTTTCTAGTGATTAAAAACTAGTAGTGTATATTCGCTGTGTCCTCAGAGAGTGTAAGCTGACACGGCTGCTAGGGTCTGGGCTATCTGGAGCCCGAGGGGAAGCCGTCACCATGGTGGTGACGATCAACCCTGCTCCACAATACGCGCATGAAACTAAGCACGTGCTGTCACTGGCAGTTGTCGCCAAAGACATACGTAAGTCTATACATTCAAATACAAATACAAATCATTTATTAATAACACCAAAGTTACAGGTCATTTTTCCATTCATATTTAAAAATATCAAAATCATAACATATGTCAAAACAATGAAAATGAAAATGTCAATGAAGTAATATGTCACATATAGAATAATTATCATTATTCTACATACGAGGTAGTTGTTTCAAAGCAATACTGTTTCAAAACTATTTGTATCATAGGTATGAAAATGACTTTGAAATTATTTTACTTGGTCGTAAATCTCCCTAACAGGTCGTTTAGGAAGGTACCACCACAGTACCAGATATTCTAGTGTGTAAATATTACAGTATTCCAGTTTATACAGTGTTGAGACTAACCATCGAGGCGTACTCAAAGTCTTGTTTGTCGCTATAATGGTCATGGACATACGTGGTCTCTTACCATCAGAAGAGCGTCGCGTTCGCCTCATTACTAGATTACAATAGAAAAATACACTTAGAAACAAATGCAACAACTGACCTGATCATCAGCGATCTTTTTCAGGCAACCTTAGGACAGAAATCCCACTAATAAATAATATTATTATAAATGTGAAAGTTTGGATGGATGGATGGATGTTTGTTACTCTTTCACGCAAAAACTTCTAAACGGATTTGAATGAAATTCGGCATGGAGGTAGCTGAGACCCTGGATTAACACATATGCTGCTTTTTATCCCGGAAACAGGTAGCGAGTAACACCGCGGGGCGCAGCTAGTGTCAAATAAATAAAATATTAACCCCTTTAGGTGCTTACATAATATTTGAACCAGGACTTAATGTTTCAGAGATAAACGTCACAGTAGATCCGACAGTGACAACAATGTCGTCTCTAGAGTGCACTCAAGATTCTACCATGCAAGACTACAGCGACGAGCTGTTGAGACTGCGCACCGAGAACGAAAGACTACATTTTGAACTTCTGCAGTAAGTTCTTATATTGACTGCCCTGTTGGCTCATTTGGTTGCGTATCTTTTTTTTAATGTGAATAATAACAAGACGAACGAGACGCTCTTCTCCTGATGGTAAGAGATAACGCCTGTCCATGACCATTGCAGCGATACACAGAACTTTGAGTAATAAAACAAAGTCCAGGGCATCGATGCTTTGGTGTTCATTACTTTGAGACTTTCGATGGTTAGTCTCAACAGCCCAGTAATTTCGCTAACTGCAGTACCCTTCAAACCGGAACACAGTAATGTTTACACACTACTGCTTGGCGGAAGAATATCTGGTACTGCGGTGGTAGCTACCTAGACGACCTTCTGCTAAGGAGATCTACCACCAAGTATTTTTTTTTTATGGTTTACAGGCTAAGTGGCTAGGTGTTTGTTATTTATTAATTGAAATGGTATTTTTTACGCACAGAGCACAATCGTGTAATACGCAGCTGCGGCGCGCCATAGAAGAGAAACAGCAGCAGAGCGCGGCCACAATGTCTGAACTCGTGGAAGAAACCGAAAATATGATGCGGGACTACTATGAAAAACGTCATAAGGCGCTGGAAGCGCAGGTACTCTTCTATTAAGCCATTGCATAGCTTCTATCGCGGGCCTTGAGCGTGGAGACCGAATCCAGAAATTCCGTAACGAAAAAAACCTAACACCCCTCACTCCCACCGACACAGCGGTGATACTTTTTAGTTTTGCCATCTATCAATGAATAGCAAAACTTTTAATGACTTTTTTGAAATATCACGCTTGTCTCTTTAGTTCAGCAACTCGCCTCTAGGTGGCATTGGTTGTATTGGCGTAAAAATGCTATGCAATAGCTTTACCGCGGCAGTCCCCGAGTGCCACGTCTTTTTTTTATATATTTTTTTTCTTGTTATGATTGACAGGCTAGGTGTTTGACCACAGCTCACCTGATGATAAGTGAAGGTGTGCACCAAGCCTGGAATGGAACTTACTCTCAAGTGAGGCTGCCGGAACACACTTAGGTGCTTGGCGGCAGATTTTCAACTTGAGGGTGGTAGCTAGCCAGCCGAGTACTAGAAAGTACCCTACCACCATGCTATGGTTTCCTCACGATGTTTTCCTTCACCGGCAATTTCGTAAAATAATAAAATATGCAAATATTAATGTTTGTTGTTGCATGTTTCATTAATTTTATAAAACACTGATTACATGTCGAAATAAAAATAAAATGTCAAAGAATATTTCGATATAAAAACATGTAAATATAAAAATAGGTCAATATAAAAAAAAATTGTCAATATAATAAAATGACATAAAAATAAAACGTAAAACGCAATTTCACTTAAAATTTAATTAGAACAAATATTAGTTGAAACATAAATATGTAATTTTGATAATTTAAACAATTGTTCATTTTTTTATTAAAATATCTATTAATATTGTGTATTAATTGTGTTCGCTTTAACTTCAGATAAGATATAGATCAGATAAAGGCATTTCATTATAATAAAAATAAAATAGGCGGCACTATTGTTAATCTATCGGTATTTATCTTAAGTATTTCTTTACAGATGAAGGCAATGCAGGATGAATATGAAAACAAAATAGCCGACTTGACTGAGGAGGTAACTGTGATTTTTAATACTGAGTAAAGTAAAGCCAACCCGTGCGACATGCCCCTTACACCATTATAAAATAAAAAATAAATATCATAGGACATTACACACAGCGCCATCTAGCGTCAAACCAAGCAGAGCTTGAGTGATGGAAGTCAGATAACTGATAGAATACATAAAAACTTTTTTTTCTACTTTTTTTTGGGATTTCTCACGTTACTCAACTATCGTTCGTTTTCATAGTAAAATAACAACTTTTTTTGTTATTATGAAAAAAAACTTTTATAAAAAATAGTTATTCTGGAAAAATATGTCTTTCACTTTAGATGAAATGTATAGAACAGTTGATTTTTTTTCTTGATTACTGTTGAGTTGATCTAATAGTAATAGTTGTTCATTAACATTGGTCAACACAATGACTATGTTTCAACTTCACATGAGCCTAGCATACTCATTGTTTGTCCCATATTAAAAAGGTTACTTTTATTTACTCTCTACTATGATTATATTATTAATATATTTTCAGAAACTGCGTTTTGAAAAACATGTGCTGTCAGAGAAAACAGAAATGCAAGATTTACGCAAATCTATTAAAAACAGTGGTAAGCATTGTACTTTTCACTTTCAGTCTGCAGTCAACCGACTACAACAGCGATGCCATGATGTTTGTTATGCTACTAAAACATATATGCACCTTGAAAACTCCTTAAATGACTCTATCGGAACACTCTTATATTTTGGCTTGTGATATATATTTATTGAAATAGAATTATAGAATAATTTTAAAACTTTTATATTTTTTCTGTTACAGAAAAATACGAACAAAAAGAATCGATAACTGTAGACCCTGCTCATACGTCGGACATTCATCCAGACCCTGAATATAGCTCTTGTAGTGAAAATGAAAGTGACAGCGAAGATCTTGACGAAAGCCTCGAACCAGTGAGACAGATCAGAAAAAGTATGATGAAAGGAGAATTGCCCAAAAAACATGAAGCTGTTATAGACTTAATAGACGAATCGTCTGAGGAAGAGTCAGATGATGAGGAATCGAGAAATGAAACGAATAGTGATAATTGTGATGAATCAAAATCAAAAGAGTCAGTGGTACCAAAACAATCATTGTCTTGTCATTATGACCCAAAAACTGAACCGAAAAGTTCATTGGAACATCATTCTCACCCAAAAACAAATGATTCTTTATACTTAACTGACGAGGATATAAGTGAAATGGAAGATGAACAAAACAATATCCAGTCTAAGTCTGTGGCAAATTTAACTGTATCTGTTACTAAAGAGAGTGTCAAAGATGTGAGTTTTAACATTGAATTTGATAAAAATGGATTAGAAGATACTAACACTGACAAAGACAAAAGTGAATGTGAAGAATTATTTAATGTTTCAACAAAACTTAACAAAACTGTAGAAGTACTTCAAAAAGATGTAATTCCTAATGTAAGGGGAACTTATTTCGTGAGAAACGAACCAAAAGGAGATTGCGATGTCGATGATCAAAAATTTAAGGCTTTAAACACTGTTCGAGGGACTTATTTTGTCGCGGAACGAGCATTAAGTTTTTATAAAGAAACTGATTTTGGAAATAACTGTGTAGAAATCCAGGAGTCTGCAGTGGAAAATCAGGAGTCAGCTGTGGAAAATAAGGAATTGCCAGTGAAAATAAAAGAAACTGTAGTTATAAACAAGGAGTCACCAGTCAAAAATAAGGAATTGCTTGTCATAAACCAAGAATACCTCACGAAAAATAAGGAATCACCATTACAAAATAACAAATCTTCTACTGAACCCGTCATGCCGAAAAAAATGGCTGTAGCACAAGTGAATAAAATTTTAAAATCAGCTAAAAACAGACAGAGCAGTGGAAGCAGTTTGGCACAATTTGAACAACTTGAATTGGCTGTTAATAGTGCTGACAAATCCACACATGTCGTAAAAACTGTTGATATTATGATACCAACGCAAATTTCGAAAGGAAAGACATATTTCAATGATACTAAAGAAGCACTCAATACTACAATAGAAATTAATAAAGTTACTAATGAACCAACTGATGGTACAAAAGGCAATAACAATACAAAATTAAAATATTTTCAAGACCGCTTCAATGAAAGCAAACTTTGCCAACTATCTGATGCAGCCAAAACTCAAGAAAAGAAATTATTATTTGATAGCCCTGAAACTTCAACGACTAGCTCTGAAAAGAATAACAAATCTATTTATTTGGAAACAAATGAAAATATTCAAAGCCTGATACTAACTCCTCAAATAGTGAGAATAAAAGAAGCACAATTATATTACACTGAAAATGATAAAATTATTCACAACGATGTTCTACTCTCTAAATCGCCATCTATCATCACGGATGACATAACAGAAGAATATAAACCCAGCATCGCCTTGAAAAAAGTCCTTGGTGAAAGCTTCACTAAACCCGAGATATTATCATCTATTCGTAAAGAAAGACTTGCTAAGAAACATGAATCAGTTGACATATTTGATTCTCCACTTACAAGTACTACAAAAGCGAGTTCTAAAGAAATTAGCAATATTGAAATCACAGCTACTAGATATGCTGAGGAACCTATAGACAAAATAGATTCAGAATTGGTACCCATAATACCAATAAAGAACAAAGCTAATGAAATCGCTCACGAATTTGTAGAAAGTCTCGTTGCGAGTCAGAAAATCAAGGCATACATACAACAAGAAGAGCTAGCATCAGCAATGATCCAAGTCACTCAGGAATCTGAAACAAATGACGTAAGATGTAATAAAAATACCATAGAAATAGCAAACGTCATAAAAGAAGAGTCATTGGAAATAACTTCTGTTATTGAACAATCTACAACAGTTAATACAATAAACGATGATAAAAATATTAATGACTCAAACTATAAAGTTACAAATGACCAAATTAGAGTTAAATTTACACAGCCTTTAAATGACTCGCAAACATCTAAAGGAAATAACACGGTTGATGAATTTGAGAACATTGTTAAAGACTTGACCAATGTAAGGGCTACAGATTTTGAACTACTTGTATCAGAAGAAGATATTGCTGCAACTGAAAAGATCAAACTAACTCAAGGGATTGACACAAATTTGAAAGAAACAATGGAAGTGACTGAACACACCAAAAAATTTGAAGATGTAAAATATAATCTCCGAAATAAAGGGAAGTCTATACTGAATGTATCTGATGAGGCACAATATAAACAAACAGAACAATCAGTAGAAAGTTCTAAAACTAAAAGCACTACAAAAAGGTGTCTGCGTTTGCGACGACGCAACAATTTCGACGAAGGTGACACAAATCAATATAATGAGAAATTAAAAGATATTATGAATTTGAGGAATGAATTCTCTGATGTCACTTTGGGACTTCCGGCTGTGAATAAAGCTGTGAAAGATATAGTATCGCCAGATAAGTTGCCAGGGGAAGAGGAAAATGTCCCGCCAATGATGGGAATTCAAAGTTGTCCTTCAAAAAGGTAACATCTACTACTAAATCATAATAATACAAAATTACGCGCTTTAAATCATTGTGCTGCTTGCTATGAGATAAAAGAATGGCACCGTCCCACTAATATTATAAATGTGAAAGTTTGGATGGATGGATGTTTGTTACTCTTTCACCCAAAAACTACAGAACGGATTCGAATGAAATTTGGTATGGAGGTAGCTGAGACTCTGGATTAACACATAGGTTTATTCCGAAAACATCTAGCGGGTAACACCGCGGAGCGCAGCTAATTCTTTGTAAAACTAGAAAATATTTATTTACTATATTATTTTTTGTATGTACTTATGTATCTGTATTAGTATTGTATAATACAACTCCTAATATTTATATAACAAAGCATTAGTTTTCTTTTTTATATAGTTAAATAACTAACCCTTCAACATTAACTTTTCTAATGTTTAATGTCAACCAACATATTCCAAGGTGCTCAATTTCCAGTGTAACCCGAAGTCGTCGCAAGCTGTTTACTCCGCGGGCGGAGCCGTTAGAGGAGTCCTCGAGTCAGACAGGCGACAGCAACGAGCGCGTATATGTCCCTCGCCCTTCCTACCACCGGCCAAAAGCTAGGGCTCGACGCAAGCTCTAATAAATAACGAGATTAGTTATTACTGGTATAGTGTATGCCTACTGGAAGTATCATGCAATATTATATAACTATTTTTGGAAATCGGATGGACTTATTAAAGAGTGAACTGATTATAACAAATGACGCTCCTTAGTTCTGCCAAATGTCAAATTCGACTGATATTTGCTCCAATAAATCATTGTTGAATGTAAATTGTGACTAAATGTAATAATTAATCATGTTTGCCAATTAATTATCGATTAATTATTATTATAAAAATATCGCGTATAACGAATTATGACTGATAATGAATTATTAATCATAATTCGTTATCAGTAATACGCGAACTACACTCCCGTCAAGTTGACGTATTTCTGTGTCTATAGATTGTTCACAACTTGACTAAAGGCAAGCTAAATTGTCTGACCATGGAGACCACACTGTTTTGTACTTATATGTGAATCTGTGTGTACTTTTTTTGTATTTCTCCGTTAATTTCACTGAGATATTTTAATATTTTATCACTAAATCTTCTGATAAAACTTGTAATAAAAATTGTGTACTGTAAACCTGTGGGAACTAGAATCTATCTATACATATGTACATTCTAATTTAGATACATCGATGATGATAAGATTATATGTAATGAATGTAAATTAGGTTTAAAATTATTGCAAATAATATAAATAAATTTAAAAGTACTTATTATTTTTTATTTTATTGTAAATGTTGAATGGCTTGTTACCTATTATCTGAACGAGTATCAGTTGAAGCATTTAATAAAGCCACTATTTGCTAATGGGGTATGAAGTATATCGAGACAGTCTAGTCGAGCCACAGTAAGTAGAAGCTACTTTACTATAACAGTCGATGGAGATTTAGAAGCTATGTGAAAGGCGGTGTTTCACCATCCATAATTTAATTCGGTACTTTATAAATAAAATGCCACTTGAAAGTTCTTAAAAACACGTGTGGTGCCATTATTTGTTTTGATTTTCGACGTTCCCGCCAAAACTAGTCTCTATCTATAGCATTGAATTAAGAAGTTGCATTATGAACACCTGAACATAATATAGACACTCAGACAAATAGTTTGATGAAGGGTCCAAGTCTTCCAAGAATAAACATTTATATACTTTTATTGTACGACATTGTTTATAAATCATCGATGAATGGCATAATATCACGTAGGACGAGGCAGTATGGCTTTACGGCTTTAGACTGCCCGAAGGGGCAAATACTAAAAAAAAAACAGTCTAGTTGGCTGTCAGTGTCAGTTTGATACAATGGCTATAGCTAATGTTTATTTTCCTTTTCTTGGTTGTGCGTAATTTTCCATTATTATTGGTTATTTATCATGCCAATGCATAAGTCTTAAACACTGTGAAAGATATAAACTACAATTATGACTACTAACGGCCGCGCACCCGTATCGCAGATTTTGCGTAACAAAGACGACGTAGGCGAAGAAGATGATGAACCTAAAAAGAAGTCGCGTGAGGACTGGAGGAAAGCTAAGGAGTTGGAAGAAGCTCGTAAAGCTGGCACAGCCCCCGCTGCTGTTGATGAAACAGGTGAACAGATTTTCATATACACTTCGTAACCTTATTTTGTTGTTGAAAGAGATCGCTTTTAGTAATAAAGCCGTCACTCGTGGTGGCCTAGCTCGTAAGCTTTTTGTTATTATTATATTTTTCTGTTTCTTTTTGAGTCATGGTGTACACAATAAAGAGTTTCTATGTATCCAACTGACAGATACATACTGAAAAATTGTATCTAGAACACGAAACGAAGATAAATTGGCTAGTAAAAACAGGTGTATTGTCCAGTTTTTCTTATAGTGTTGAATTACGCATAGATATTAGCAAGCAGAGGTGCTAGCCTCAATTTATCAAACTAAAGGTGCATGTAATTCACATTTTTTTTAAAGATAACTAGGTGCATTGAACAAAAACGAAGTGTTTTTTAAACAGAAACAGAAAAGAGTTTAGCTGTCAAATATCTGCAAGTTAAAAAGTCAAAATCACAGACTAAGGTGAATGTGTATTTTTTTTTAACTTACCATTGATCTATTCCAGGCAAGGACATAAACCCTCACATTCCGCAGTACATTTCTTCTGCACCATGGTACTATGGCACATCTGGGCCTACACTTAAGCATCAGAGGCCTCAGGAAGACAACGAGGCAAAATTCACTCGCCTCGAAAGATATTACAACAAGGGAGTTGATACTGTAAGTATTTAAGTTTAGTTTATTGTATAAAGGATCAATCTTTTTGCTTATAGAAATGTAACGTGTCTAAACACTTTAATAAATAATGTGTAAGAATTCATTTTAGCACTTTGAGTGTAATTAATAAATATTATAATGTAAATGTCAATGAAATAATATAAATAATATTTTTTAATTGACATTTTCATTGTATTGACATAATATGTTATGATTTTGCTATTTTTAAATATGAATGGAAGAATGAACTGTAACTGTGGTGTTATTTATAAAAGATTTGTATTTGTAATTGTGTAACAATAGTACAAAAACTACTAACCACTGTATAAACTAAGGATATGGCAATCAGTCCCTTTATGATTCAACATAAACAACAGAGACTTGTTGCTAAAGATGAATCTGATGAGATATGGGTGTTGGGAGATTTTCTTACTTATACTGATAAAATTATAATTTATCCTTACAGTCAAAAATAGCCACAAAGTACAGGCAAGGGGCATGTGAAAACTGTGGTGCCCTGACACATCAGAAGAAAGACTGCTTGGAAAGGCCGAGAAAGGTAACTATCCCACATTTCACACAAACAATCAATTAATCTAATATACATACATTCATCTATTTTATTGGTGTATGAATGCATAGCCTACTCTTGTAGTCTAAGAACACATTATGGTGACCATGTTGGTGATGTGGTAGTGCCATCTGTGTTTCCAACAGCCCGGGGTGTTCAAGAAAAATGTGAATAGATATTTCCTATAACTAATTATACAGCATGACTTACTATACTCATGAGGCAAGACACCAACAATAGAGAGTACTTGGTTCTCGATTCTCGTTATAATTATGTAATAAATAAGGTACTTAATTTTTGGCCCCAACATCCTTATAAATAAATGAAGCGTGGATACATTCCCGATAACGGTGTTTTGATCACGCGACAAGTACGTGCTTGTCCCCCCGTCGTCCCCCACCGTCCAGCTTCCGCGCGGTGTCCATTCGTTGCGTAATTAATTAAATAACTTTAGGTTAAGTTTACCGCATAGTCAGTTACTAATTTATGTTTGATGTAATTTGTTAAAAAAAAATTTAATGTTTTTATGATCGCCAAATATCGCCAAGTATTGTAGGTGTCTCACCAGTCAAACTGTATATATTCCTTATATTGCTCCATCTTCAGCTACATTATTGCTTTCCTTCATAAAAAAATAGTCAAGAAGTAATTATTATGTCACACTTTATTAAAACATTAACTAATGATTGACTCTTTAAATTTCATATTGCAAATATAGAAGTAAAATGAACAATGCATCTACACATCTACAATCCACATTGGTATATAAAACTTTATATTTAATAATAATATAAAATAATTATGTCAATATGATTAAATATCAATAAAAACAAAAATATTATAATTACTTACTTAGTAATCCAATAATCTCTTATTTTTAAATAATCTTCAAAATCATAAAAAAAAGGTCTTTTGAAGCCAAGATCTTAGTTTGCTACTGAAGCACATGGTGGAAGGTGCATCCCGAATGGAAGCGGGTACGCGATTGTAGATTAATTCAATCTGATTGTAAACCATAGGTTGGTGCAAGGTTCACGAATGCTGGCATTGCCGCCGATGAATTCAGCCAGCCCGAGTTAAATCTCAGCTACGACGGCAAGAGAGACCGCTGGAACGGATACGACCCGGCGCAACATAAAGCTATCATACAGGAGTATCAGAAGGTTGAAGATGCTAAGAGGGAACTGCGCGCCAAAAAACTGGAACAAGGTAGATTTAGATCAGCATTTAATGTACAGTAACTACTAAACCAAAACAAATTCTTTGTAAATAACATTTACTATAGGGCCAACACCAAAATCGCGACAAAAATCACCTGTTTATTTTTACCTATTTTTCTATGGAACTGATTCTTTTTTGCGAGTTCAAGGGTCATGTTGAGTATAAGAACCTTATATCAACCTTTTCCTTACCTAGGTATCTCTTAAGTGCCGTTCAAGTATTGTGTAGGCAGAATTTCATTAATTTTCAACCAACCTTCCCCCCCCCCCCCCACTTGTAGACCTGACATAATATTTGTAGACCTGAAGGATACCTATTACTTATATTCAAAATTATCATTTTGGCACCCTAAAAAGTACAAACATATTTTTAGATCCAACAGCTACTGAGGATGATGACCTTGCTGAAGAAGATGAGGACAAGTATGTGGACGAAGTGGACATGCCCGGTACAAAGGTAACATTCTAAAACTTTACTTGAATTTAAGCTAAAGTTAAAAATCAATAAAATTGTTGATCTTGCAAGATTTGAAATGTTCTTTAACTCAACTTTCTACCTACAGAGTTATAACATGAAACAACTTACTTTATGTGTATACAATATACATACATAATATCTAGTTGGGGGGCTAAATATAAAAGGCTGAATATGATTATGACTTAACACATTTGTGACCTACATGTCATAGCTTAACTACTTAGTTAAGTTTTTAAAAGATAACTAAGGTTTTTTTTTTAATGTTTAACAGGCTAGGTGTTTTGACCACAGCTCTCCTAATGTTAAGTGAAGGCGTGGTCGAAGATGGTAAAGCACACCTAGCCTGGAATGGAACTGGCTCTCAAGTGAGGCTGCCGGAACACCGTTAGATGCTTGGCGGCAGATTTTCAACTTGAGAGTGGTAGCTAGCCAGCCGAGTACTAGAACGTACCCTACCACCATGCTATGGTTTCCTCACGATGTTTTCCTTCACCGGCAGCTCAAACTCAAGGTTTTATGTAATTGGTTGTTTTGGTCATTTTTTGGATGGGTGACCGTGAGTAACATTTTCAACTGAGCTCTACCAAAGGTTGGATGACACAGTTAATTGTCAGGTGGTAGTTAATAGCAACTGCTGTCAAGACTTAGCTACCGCTACGCTAGTAGACATGATATTTATTTGTTAGCTTTCGCTAACCATTTTCTCGTCTCCAGGTGGACTCCAAACAGCGTATCACAGTTCGCAACTTGCGTATCAGAGAGGACACGGCCAAGTACCTCCGCAACTTGGATCCCAATTCTGCATACTACGATCCTAAGACGAGATCTATGAGGGACAACCCCAATCCTACCACACAAGAGTAAGTACACGAATTTTACTAGAAACGAAAACCTTAAGTCTTCAAGTTAATAAATAAAAAAGAAACTTCGTTGTTGGTTTTGTTGAATTTTGTGTACGAAAGATAAATTAATTCGCAGTAAATTAAATTTGAATTGGGGCAGTATGGGACTAATTGTGTTGGCAAAGGTTTAGTATAGTCTCTTCAAAATTAAATTAATAAATATCGTAGGACATTACACACAGCGCCATCTGACCCCAAACTAAGCAGAGCTTGTGTGATGGAAGTCAGATAACTGATAGATAGGTATATACTTTTTTTTTTGTAAATGCATACTTATAATACATACAGAACACCCAGACACAGAACAAACATTTGTTGATACACAAAATGTTTGTCCTGAGCGGGAATTGAACCCACGCCCTTCAGCTCTTTGGCAACTATGGTTTTTTTATAACCTCTTATAGGACAGGTATTTGACAATAGCTCACCTGATATTAAGTGTGGTCGTAATAAACACACATGGCCTGGAATCGAACTGGCTTTCAAGTGAAGCTGTCGGAACACAGCGGTATATCAAGGCTTTATCAACCATACTGTACCATAGAAAAAAGTATACCAAATATACGACGATAAAACACTTCGACGCTATCACGACGTCATGTATGCGTTCTATTCCAGTTTTTTATGCTTGACCACAGCTCATCTGATGTTTAGTGATAAACAAACCCAGCCTGGAATGGAACTGGCTCTCAAATAAAGCTGCTGGAACACACTGTTAAGTGCTTAACGGTATAGTTTCAACTTAAAGACGGTAGCTAACCAGCATACCCCTCTATGGTTTCCTCATGATGTCTGTGTGTCAACCTCATTGTCGGGGTTTGAACTCATCGTGTGGGGTCCGCACTAACCACTGGGCAACATCGGTACAAAGTCAGTGGCAATACGCACATATATATAATAGAAAGGACAGAGGTGCGTGCCGTGGTCTTCAAACACAGGACCTCAAGGTTGAAAGCCAGACTGTCACCCAACTAGGCCGCCGAAACCTCAAGGACTTTAACAGTTTGAAGAAGGAAATTAAATACAATGATGTGTTTAGGAAAACCTGAACCGCGTGTACTCGTCTCTGATGAGCGAAATCAAAAGGTTTTATTTGCATGACGACAGTGTAAAAGGTCGTAAATATAATTGTTTGCGTCTATTGTCAACCATTACGGTCTGCAAATACATTAATTGATAAACAAATCCACCACAAGAGCTGAGCTTGAGCTTCTGAAGCCGCGTTCGTTACGATATGACTGAGCTGTCATCGCTACGATTAGCAACTGTTTGTCCCGTCAGGTCGGACTACACGGGTGAGAACTTCGTCCGGTTCACGGGCGACACGTGCTCGCACGCGGCCGCGGCCGTGTTCGCGTGGGAGGCGGCCGCGCGCGGCCTCGACGTGCACCTGCTGGCCGAACCCACCAAGCTGCAGCTGCTCCAGCGCGAGTACAACCACAAGAAGGACAGCTTCAAGTCACAGGTAACTAATGAAGCGCCTTCATTTGTAATTACAGTGGGATCCGTTTATAATGACATCGAAGGGTCACGTCATGCTAAGCGGACATCGTACAAAGCATGGCTCAAAAAATGAGGTTCTCAATTCGACTGTATGTTTTTTAATATGTATGTATGTTAGGCCGCAAATGACGTCACGGGCGAATCGGAGACCACAACGTTTCGCGCTAAAATACGTAAACTTTAATGATCTAGGTATATCTCGGTCATTTATTGATGGATTTCAACATTTTTTTCAGTGATTTATTAGTTTTGATCTATATTTTAATAACATTGCGTTAAATATAGTATTAACAACATCATGAAACTTCCTCATTATGAATCGATTTTGATGATTTCTTTCTTGTTTGGTAGATCATCACAGGTGGTCCCATGAAAATTTTATCAAAACAAAGAACATTTAAACTAAATGACGTCCTATTTTTTAAGACTTATTTTCATTTTAGGTGAAAGACTCAATCCTGGAAAAGTACGGAGGTTCAGAACATCTAAATGCGCCGCCCAAAGAGCTTCTACTAGCTCAGACAGAGGTGTTTACACAGTACAACCGCGACGGAACCATCGTCAATGGACCTGAGAAGCAACTTGCCAAGTAAGCAGTAGTTTCCAATAAGTGTAAAGTGAAATTAAGATTTAAATTCCCGTATTAGGTAAGATGGACTATACCGAAGGAAAAAACTCTTTATCATTCAGACTAGAAATTCCATACACAGAGAAAATATTGCTTAAAAACTTATTTGACACTTGCTGCGCTCCGCGGTGTTACCCGCTACATGTTTTCAGGTTAAAAAGTAGCCTGTCTAATCCAGGGTCTCAGCTACCTCCATACCAAATTTCGTCCAAATCCGTGCAGTAGTTTCTGCGTGAGAGTTACAAACATCCATCCATCCATCCAAACTTTCACATTTATAATATTAGTGGGTTTAATTTCAAACTGACAGACAGACGGACAACGAAGTGGTCCTATACTTAAGAATTCACTTTTTCTCCTGGGGTAAGGAACCCTGAAAATTAATAGATATTTTTTTATGGTTGGCAAGCTAGGTGTTTGACCACAGCTCACCTGATGTTAAGGGAAGGTGTGGTCGAAGAAGGTAAAGCACACCTAGCCTGGAATGGAACTGGCTCTCATGTGAGGCTGCCGGAACACACCGTTAGATGCTTGGCGGCAGAGTTTCAACTTGAGGGTGGTAGCTAGCCAGCCGGGTACTAGAAAGTACCCTACCACCATGCTATGGTTTCCTCACGATGTTTTCCTTCATCGGCAGCTCAAGCTCATTGATTAAATGAGTTGTTTAATTTCAGGAGTAAATATGAGGAGAACGTGTTAATAAACAACCACACATCGGTTTGGGGGTCGTATTGGCGGGACGGGCAGTGGGGGTTTAAATGTTGCCACTCCTTCATAAAGGTAATTAACCAAATATAAATTAATTCTCCAAAAACGCTTAATTTCAATATAACCCGATCGTGATCCAAAGCCTAGTAAAAAAAACAAACAAAGGTAATTGATTGTTTTTTTTTAATATTTTATGTATTACAATTTTTTTTAAATAAATTTAACATTTTGTCGGTCCTCTTCAACTCTAATTAAGAATAACTAGGTATCGCGAAGAGGGGATGGCAGCCTTGAAAAGCTGGTCATTGTTGGCAATACCGAAGGAAATAGACCACGAGGCCGGTCGCCAACACGTTGGTCTGACCAAGTCCTCTTCTAAATTCTATCAGGTGGTGAGGGCTACTTTGGACCGGAGTCGATGGAGACAGATTGTCCGTCTAAGAGGTTCCAGTGACCACGATCCTCAGACATGGAACGATTAAAGAAGAAAGTATATATATATATATATATATATATAACATAACTTTTAAATGTCTCAACAGATTTGGATGTATGGGGTATCGTTAGATTCCCTATAATATAAAATATTTAAGTATTCTATCAGTTATCTGACTTCCATAGTACAAGCTTTGCTTAGTTTGGGGTCAGATGGCGCTGTGTGTAATGTCCTACGATATTTATTTATTTATTTATTTAATATCCCGAGTGACAGGCAATTTTTTTTTAAATTAATTTATTAGTGAGCAATTGTTGTTTTGAATTCTGCTTAATTAAACTTGTTTTATTTTTTGCAGATGTCGTACTGTGTCGGCGAGGCGGGTAAATCCGTCGTGATGGATTTACATGACGAAAGCAAAGCGTCTGCCATGGCTGTGGAACACGTCGATAAGAAAGAGAAACCTAAAGGTATTTTAAAACTTTCTTACATGGTTTTTGTAACCCTGTATAATCCCACTAATATTATAAATGTGAATGTTTGGATGGATGGATGTATGTTTGTTACTCTTTCACGCAAAAACTACTGAACGGATTTGAATGAAATTTGGTATGGAGGTTGCCTGGAACAGATCGCTTTTAGCGATAAGGCCGCCAGTTGCTACACCTATTAATTAAGTTTATTTCTTCTGTATTGTATTATTTTTAGTGTGTACAATAAAGAGTTAAAACAGTCACCCTGGATTAACACATAGGCTACTCTTTATCCCGAAAACATGTAGCGGGTAACACCGCGGGGCGCAGCTAGTGAGATATATATATCAATAGTTTTAGAATCTAACATTGAAAGTGGTTCAAAGCTAAATTTATAAAATTTTCTTTAATCTAATTTTTTTGTAGAAAAGGAAAAATCATCGTCATCATCTTCGGGTTCAAGCAGTTCATCAGAGTCCGACGAAGAAGTCAGATCCAAAACGGAAAAAACAAGCAAAAAGAAGAGAAACAAAAAGAAAGCCAAGAAAAAGAAGAAGAAGAATCTCAAGAAAGAGAAAAAAGAACAGGACAAATTGAAAAAGGTTTGTGACATATTCACTTGTAACGGATTTGGTAAATAAATATCAGTGGACAATTTATACACGACAAACCTTGACATCATGCTAAATGGTGGTTAAATGCTTGCCTATTTGTAATTAAAAAAAAAAACATTGTTTGACATTGTTACCTTCTAGAGTTTTGGCGGGAACGCGGGAAGAGTCGTGTCGCTCCGTTGTATTTTTTTCCAAAACTAGTGCTTTGTCGAGTGTTTATACATAAAAATGGTGGTGTTTTATTCATAAAGTGCCGAATTACAAGCGTGAGTGTGGGAAAATGATATAATGTGGTGAAACATGACTTTTCGTGTTGCTTCCAAAACTCCAGCGAAGCTTTATAGTAAAGTCGCCACTACTTTACTAAAGCATGACTGGCACGAACTGACACGAACTGGACTTGACTAAGACGACTTTGACGATAACCATAGCTAAGATACAGCAGAAATAACACTTAAGACAAGGCAGTGTGGCTTTATAGCTTTAGCCTGCCCGAAGGGGCAAATTATTTAAAAAAAAATTGTTACCTACTAACATAATTATTATTTTAGGCATTGGAGAAGGAAGAGCGAAGTCAAAAGCGGGCTGATTACCTCCTATCTTTGGACGAAAGAAAACGTCCCTATAACAGCATGGTCGAAGTAAAAGAACCTACCGAGGAAGAGTTGGAGGCTTATCAAATGAAAAAGCGAAGGGAAGAGGATCCTATGAGCCAATTCTTGTAGTAAATACAAGAATAGTTTTAGTTTAATGTATATTTATGAATTAAATGGATAATAATAAGTGTCTCCGTGTTTGTTTTAGCATAAGTTGTGGAATAAGTATGAATAAGCGTTATTTATTTATGAAATGTTATGAATCATTCTGTTCGATTTCGCAATCTTACGCCCCGTTTCAAATGTACTTTTTTTTTAATTTGGCATCACACTGTACATTCGCCAGTTTTTGATTTTTTATACATTTCGTGATAATCAAGTGAAATGAGTCACAGTTAAGTCCAATCAATACCCTAGTAAAGTAATGTTGGTGGTAAGCTTCAATAGTTTTAGAATCTTATAGTCGTTTCACCATATTATACCACCTTCTTATGCTCTCGCAAGTAATTTAGCACTTTAGAACAAATTGCCACTATGTTATACACTCGAAAAACAACAATACAAAAATACAGTGCTGTGATACAATTATTCATCGTTCCCACCAAAATTTGTTTACAGTGTTGCTATTGAACATATATAATTATTTTTTTTAGTGAATTCAATAAAGAGCAAGTTTGACTCGTGTATCGTATTAGGTACCATGACATAAATCAATAGTGTAATGAAACAAAACTTGCAACATATTATTTCCCGGTTTCAGCACTGAAGTAACAACCGAGAAAATCTCTTTTCATAAAACTTAATTTTGGATCAGTTGCTGTCTTTTGTACATTTTGAACCTCTTATACCTCTTCTCATTGTGAGAATGTTAAGGCCATATTACTTACACCATATGCCCCAAGTGCGGACTACCAGACTTCGAAAATATTAACAACGCATTTTTAATAGGCTTTCCCACAATGTTTTCTCTCGCTATTTGAAGCTAACAATATTACACATTTAACGTAGAAAAGACAGGGTTACGTGCCGTCATGCCGTGAGATACGTGTAATATGTAGATATAATTTTATTCTAGATTTTTTTGTGATTACTTGGACGTTTTTCCTATCCATGTAATTTTATTTTTCTACCATTTGGTAGAATTTTAAGTTAAAAGAGCGCCATATTGAAATCAAACCAACCAAACGTCAATCAAACAATGAAGTTTGAATCTTGTCATTTTTCATTTCCTTTTTAAAGTGGGCCGTCCTGGACATTATTATTTTTGTGATTGTTACAATAACTAAATCGTTATGATGGCTGAGGATACGACAGCCGATGCGACGAGACGTTTAAACGTTAAGAAACAAACCCTGGACGACGCGTACGCGGCTCCAGCAAACTTCCTAGAAATTGACGTAGTAAATCCAGTCACGTCTATGGGAGTAGGAAAAAAACGCTATACGGATTACGAAGTTCGCATGAGGGTAAGTAAACGCGTCTATTATTAGTTTCAGATAATTAGATTAAGTGTAGACGAACGGCATAATCATGTCAACTAGTGGGCGTATATGGGTTGTATGCCGACGCGTTCGGTGTTAAGTTTTACTGATTAACACCGTGTTATGGTTTCCAGACTAATCTCCCCGTGTTCAAAGTAAAAGAATCCAGTGTCAGACGGCGGTACAGTGACTTCGAATGGCTAAGAAATGAGCTGGAACGAGACAGTAAGGTAAGATTCATAATATTTTCTGCTTGTATTGCTCATTCACTGATAAAACTTGTTTCGGCGTTATCTGCACACGAAAACAATCATTATTGTGTCCGATTCGTTCTGTGAATGACCGCTATAATTACTATTGAATAGTCATTAGACTCGTAATGCACTATTCGCTGCAATTTATAGCCTTTTGGAATAAATGTCAAGGTTGACAAAACATAAGTTTAAAAACAAAGAAACAGTTGAGATATCCAAGATGTGCAGATGCATTGAGTTTTCTATTTTGGCAATTAAATTTGGCTTATGCATTGTCACACGGCATTGTTGTTATTAGTAACAATTTTAAAATGCTGCTTTAGTGTGATAATGTCACTAGATCAACCATCAGTTTACAACCTGTTTATATAAACACTTAAAATAGCTATTGTTTGCTTCTAAACTTATGGTGTATATTTAGCAATACTTGTTACATTGATTGTTTAATCAGCTGTCATGGTATGAGCCAATTATTAGATTATCTTTTTATCTGAATCATCAATACTTATATACCTTATTGAGTTTTATTTAAACCAATAAATTTTAGATAAAACATTTTCCCCCTTGTTAATAACTTGTATTGGCACAGTTTTGTTTTATAAACTGTACTGTACTGTTATTTTTTGTTAATTGTTTATGAAGTTTTACTTGTCTCGATTTTAGATTGTCGTCCCCCCTTTACCCGGCAAAGCATTGAAGAGACAACTGCCCTTCCGTGGTGATGATGGCATATTTGAAGATGAGTTCATTGAAGATCGCAGAAAAGGTAACTCATGCCAACATTTACTGAATTCCATAACGTTAGCAACATCCTGACCAGCCCTGATTTTATAAACTGTCTTTCTACTGGTATGTCATGCTGTTCAATTGTGGGTTGGCAAATTTTAAACATCTCGGAGTAACTAACTAACTCTCACATTCGGGTTTCTTCACAATTTGTCTTTCCTCTTTCAAAATTAGTTAGTGGCACTTACTTATAAAAAAGAGTCTTACTACCTTGACTGCTGGAATTGCTACATGTTATATGTATGATAATCATCTCAATAACTAAATAAATATTAATTAGTAGAATAAAGCTTGTTATGCACTGAGATATTGAATGTCGCAATTTTGGTGCAAATTTATCAAACTAAAAACATTGGTAGATTAAAGTTGGTTGTAGAATTTTGTTTCTACTATTGATAAATAACACAAGCTGTTTTTTTTTCGATTAATATACAAATTTGTTGTATTTACGAAAAATCCATGTGCAATAAAATCATTTCATATTCAACTTATGTTTTGTTTGTAGTATGTTTGTATCAGCTGATATAATTGTTGTAGTAAACCTCTATTTTTGTCTGCTTGTTACATTTTTACATTTACCTTTTCAGGTCTAGAAGTATTCATAAACAAGATTGCTGGCCATCCACTCGCACAAAACGAGCGGTGCCTTCACATGTTCCTCCAAGAACCCAACATTGACAAGAACTATGTCCCCGGAAAGATACGGAACACATAATGTTGGCACTGCCAGTAAGCGAGCTTTCAGGATCTTTGAAACTGTGTGGACTGAGGCTTATGAAGGCGACCATTATCAAGTACTGTTGGCACATTGTATTGTAGGCATTGTTGTGTTAATTTATTAGCTAGAGTTTTACTTATGTCAGGACCGGATTAAGGTAATCTACTGTATATTGTTGAAAGTCTTGCATATTCTTATTGGAAAACTTTTTGAGTTACTCAAGTGCTGATTGTCCAGTGAGTAGGCAGAAGTCCCTCTCTACTTACAAAAGCAAACATCCCAGTATTATGTATATTTCTTTGAGCAACACTAAAAGTATCGCTAAAAGGTTGTACTTTTGACAGCTTTGTATTTGAGTCCACTAGGCGAAATGTCTTTTGCTCAGAGCATATATCTCTTAATCTGGAACCATGTCATTTCTATTACTTTTAACAATTTATTTTGAACTTTGTACTGAAATTATTTTACTATGGTGCTGTGACCCCAACGATGAAGTCTATATCTACAGGGTGGGGTTCAGGGGTCAGTCATTGCAACATCTTGTTACATAGCATATAGGGCAAATTTTTATTTTTTGATAATGAGGGAAGGAAAATTTTGAGGCTAATTTTACTAAAGTCATTATTTTGTCACAGAACAGTGTAGGTTTGGTTTATAAGGTAAAATTGGTGCCTTGTAATTCCAAATAACATGCAATACTTGAAGTACAAACAGTTTCAAAGTTCCCCTTGAATATTATTGCAGTTGTGGAGTATATCAATAAATGAATGAATTATTATCATTAAATGTTTTAAGTTTAGACACAACTTGCAATAATCTTCCGAGATTATAAAGTATACCTATATCTGTTAAGCAACGTTGAGACAAAACACAGCACTGCATTCCACAGAATATATTTTTAATATATTTTGTTTTAATAGTAAACTGAAAATTAATAAAATTTCATTCACATAAGTAAATATTAGAACAATATTGTTAGTAAAGTAAACGATGAAAAGGGGAGATTTCATAATTTTGGGGAGAGTTGATAAATTTTTTTGCTGCACTATTTTTGACAGTCTTGAAATTGTTGCCATCCTTTTCTCATGTATAGCAATGAAAAGAAATGCTGATAATTTTATTCCTGCTAGATTGGTTTAAGTTTAGATTTACTGACTAATTTATGTAAGGTCATGTGTGTAGTGTACAAAATTGTGCAAGTGTTTATTTACTTTATTATCGGAATCGGAAATGCACTTTTTTTATTTCCTTTCATTTTAATAATTTATTTGATCAGCTATTTTCGTCGTTTACTGTACAAATTATTTATAGTTATTGTTTATAAATTATAAACAATACCTACTTATTATCGGAATTGTTAAACAAAATATGTATATTGGTATTATTCGATCGGCGGTCGTTCATTTGAAATTATTGTGGATTGCCATTATTTAATTATGCCTTATAAATCTCATTATTAACATAATATTGAAGTTATTTTACTTTTTTTTAGTAAGTGTATTTATTGGGAAATTTTAAATGGCTAAACTTTTTGGTCTTGTTGTTAGCTGTGTGACAAAAAACTAAAAAAGAATTACCTATATAAATTACAAAATCAACAAAGCTGGCCAACCAGTTTAAGGGGCGGGCCGTAATTTACAATCTTTGGCATCGGGTGATGTAGACCAACAAAGCTACGATGCAACTTTTGATAGTTATACAGTGTTTGATTCTACATTTGTTTTATTACAATATAGTCATTAATTTCATAACATACGTCTAGAAAAGTTTTAAAAGCGTAGCTGCGACTGGTGTCATATCTTGTTGGTAGGCCTATATCTTATCACCGAAGTCTGTTTGTGATATTGATCACGAATAATTAATAAATAATAATAAAAAGTAATTAGAATCAATATCAATAAGGTTGTTGGTAGTGAAAAAAACACTTCCCAAAATTTTCTTGCGCGCCTACGGTTCGGCAGCTTTGTCAATACGAAAAAAAATGTTATTTTCATGTCTGTAAAGAAAAATTAATTCCGTTTTTTTCCTAGTTTATTTATCCATTATCATTTTGCTACATATTTTAAGTACCTACTAAATTTTATTATGTCGTTTGCAATTTTCCGTTGCGTTGCTATATTTTATATATAATATAAGCAATACGTTTATTTTCTATCACTAGGTGATATAGTAAATGATGTTGGTTAATAATGACAGTTGGTCTCACAAAAGTATAATTTTTGTGTACTTTATGAACACCAGTTAAATTGGTTTAATGTATTATGTCGATCATAATATAATAGAATAATAAATTTGCTATCATGTCAGTGTTGTTTTTTAATTTCACATGCGTTATTTGATGTATGATCACCACCCTCAAATTGAAAATCTGCCGCGAAGTACCTAACGGTGTGTTCTGGCAGCCTCACTTGAGGTCCAGGTCCACCTAGGCTAGGTGTGCATTGCCATCTTCCGACTACACCGTCACTTAACTTTAGGTGAGCTGTTGTCAAACACCTAGCTTGTCATACATATAAAAAAGAACTGGATTTTACAAAATTCTGCTAAAACTAAACTGTGCAGAAATGCAATTCAGCCACTGTCGTGTCGTGACGTGCAATCACTTTGTATAATTTTAGCCTTAAATTTATCAAATTAATTTATTTGCGAAAAGTACTTACGAGTATGCTAGATGTACATACAAAAAACCTAGACCCATGCTCGATGAGCAAATATAGAGCAGAGATTATTTTTTATTGGCACTCTTCGCTAGTCAATATACATTTACTATAAAAATGGGTCCAATATATTTCTATTCTTTGAATTGTAAAGTAAGCTGATGAGCATAGATACGTCAATTAAAAAAAATCTAAAATATAAAATGTTATTGCAAGTTTCATGGAACGACTTCCTCTAGACAAGCGTGCTAAATCCAGGATCGCATTTTTTTGCCTATTAGGCGAGATTGTGGTCTATTGTAAAAATTAAAAATGTCATAAAATTAATTCGTATGTCAAACAATAAAATTTATAAATTAAAACCTTAAATTATTATGTTAAATTATAGCATGCGTCATAATTAACCGCCATTCTAAATTCTGGTACCGAACATACACAAATGTCTATTTTCTGAGCAAGTGTTTCTGTTTTAGTGATACGGCTGCTAGTTGAACCAATGTTTACGAAAGTATTGCTGGGAGAATAAGATATTTGCACACTTTAGCTATCATGGAGCCAGGTGGGAATAATAATTACTAAAATTCTGCTTAGGTACGTACTTATGGCTTTTTAGTGACATTCAAACAAAGGTAAGGAAAACGCGAAAAAAAATAATAATAGATCTTTATTAACATAATGAGCAAAGTAAGTAACTTTAAGAGGCGTGCTATTCGCTCTCCTCAGACTTCTGTTTGGTGACGCGCAGTTTGCCGGCGCCAGGGACCGAATCATCCTGGCGCCACAGCTTTTGGCCGCGAATCTCGATCTCCTCGTGCCACGCCGCCTGAGTCTTCCTGCGAAACGAACAAAAGTTACGCGTCATGTAAAACGAACGCTGGAGGAAAGTGTTTGGGTACAGTCGCGCACCAAATTACTAGGCCTATTGTTTTATTTTTAAACCAACCTTTCGCTTGCGGCTTCGTATATTGGTTATTTGTACATTGAAAAATAAATTAGATAAATTTATCATTAAATATAATTAGAAACATAACTGGACAGTTATGTTTTTAATTATATTTAGATACGTACAATGGCGATATCTGTAAAAAGCTATGAGACTGCAAACCTTATTGCGCAGGCATAATAATATGATATAATACATGAATAGCAATAAGTATCAGAGTAGGTAGGCTGTTCTTTTTTTAACCGATTTAAAAAAGGGGGTAAGTTAAGTCGATTTAAGTTCTCAATTCGACTATGTTTTTTTTTGTATGTAGGTATGTTACGCGATAATTTCGCCAATTATTTTTTTTTTTCTGTGTTATCCTGCGATCGGCTCCACAAGCCCTTAGCAGATTTGTTGAGGTTGTTGGTTGTCAGGTAGGAGCTGTTCCTCCTGTTAGGAAGCTGTCCTTTATTTTAGTTCAACAAAGTCCCATATGTGTTGCCTTTTGAGCCTTCTACCACATAGCGGTTCGCATAACGCAGTTGCTAAGGTATTTGTGTGTTTCTTTATTCGGCTTTGATATGCAATTGCTCTGTGTTCCACTTCTTCCTTGATTGTTTTTATTTCTGTGTACTCATGCAATTCACTGTTCTTGATAAACATTGGTGCATTGGTTATCATTTTGAGGGCTTTATTCTGGAATCGTTGTAAAATTTCCATGTTGCTATTTTTTGTTGATAACTCAATTCCATAAGTCCAAATGTGTTTAATTATGGTTTTGTACATGAGTATCTTATTTTCCATGGTGACGTTTGATCTTCTGCCTATTAGCCAGTTAAGGTTACTCAGCCTTATATTTAGTTCGTCACGTTTTTTTTGGATATGGGTTTTCCATGTTTGTTTCCTATCAAGATGCATGCCTAAGTATTTTGCTGAATCTTGATGGGGAAGAACGTCGTTTCCAAGTTTGATTGGGGGGCAGTTGTCTCTTCTTAAGGTAAAAGTAACATGCACTGACTTGCTTGAGCTGGCCTTAATACGCCACTTTTCCATCCATTTACTGATTTTGTTCAGATGACTTTGTAGGGTTAAGGACGCGACATTGGGATTTTTATGATTGCTAAGTGCAGCGGTGTCATCTGCAAATGTGGCAGATAGGACATTATCCGTTGTAGGTATATCTGCAGTGTACAAAAGATAGAGAGTAGGGCCCAAAATGGAACCTTGTGGCTTTTATGTCTTGAAAGGCAGAGTAGGCGTCATTGATTTTAACTCTAAATATTCGATCTTCTAAGTACGACTTAAGGAGCAGGTAGAAGTTGTATGGAAGTTGGTTCTTTATTTTGAAAAGCAATCCCAGGTGCCAAACTTTATCAAATTTTTTACAAAATTTCGCCAATTATGAATCGATTTTGACGATTCTTTTCTGCTTGGTATATCATACTTCAGGGGTGGTCTCATATAAATTTTATCGAATTAGATCGAGCGGTTTTTAAAAAATCAACAAAAATCTAAAAATTGTATACATCGATGATATTATCGTATACTCCGAAACCTCGCTATTTCATTGGAGCAGTGCGATTAGTTCGGTTACATCCGAACGAAGATGCGTCTGCGCGCGCTTTGTACCTACTCAGCGTCTCCATGATAAAGGCCACCGGATTGGACTGAAACTATAGTCGGAGTATCCGATATAAGCCCGCATAAATAAAACAAAAATCTCACCTGCAGTTCTCAGTAAGAGAAGCAGTGTTGGGGAACACGTTCTGAAGCAGAAGCAGACATGGCAGTACCACAACGGAGAGAAATTGGATTTGTTCCGCGGGCTGGTTGATGGCGCGTCTCCGATCCATCATGCTTAGCGGCGTGTACCCCATCTCCCGCTCCTTGTCACCCTGAACCACAAATATACAAATTTATACATTTATAGTTTTTTTTTATTTTATATTCATCATTTTAATCGCGCTCAAACTAATTTCACGGTATTTTATGGCGATTAAGACGCGTTGATAAATTTAGTTCACTTCATATTTTATGTAGTTTCGTGTAGGTACCTAAACAGTTTGGCTCGAGGGGTGTTAGTACTTTCATTGATCGAAATAACGTTTGTAATGGCGACGACTGTATTTTTTTTATTAATGCTTTGTCTCTCCAAATTAAAATACTAAAGCAAACACTTGGTGGTAGATCTCCTTAGCAGGAGGTCGTCTAGGTATGTACCACCGCAGTACCAGTTATTCTGCCACCAAGCAGTAGTGTGTAAACATTACTGTGTTCCGATTCGAAGGGCACTGCAGCTAGTGAAATTACAGGGCTGTTGAGACTAACCATCGAAAGTCTCAAAGTAATGAGCGCCAAAGCAGTGATGCCCTGGATTTTGTTTTGTTACTCAAAGTTCTGTGTATCGCTGCAATGGTACTGGGTAGGCGTTATCTCTTACCATCAGGAGAGCGTCTCGATCGTCTCATTACATTTTTACATAAAAAAAAACGTAAAAGAATGGTGGCTAGTAGACACGAAGTAACGGAGCGTGCTACATACATATTGTTTCCCAACATTTTTTTTATTCATCACATTCTAGAAATAAAACAAAACTTATGTAGTAGGTACCTACTAGGGTAATGTGCCGCTAACGGCGGGGCAGGCCTTAAGCTGCTGGTGAATCTGACCCATGACCCAAACGCCAAACGAAGCCTCTTATGATGTTAGTCGAGGCTCTTCGCTTATTTTTACTTATTGAAATTTTTATATTTCTAAGCTGACCATAACTGTTTTTATTTAATGTCACCAAATTTTACACACCATTCGTAACAACTGTTGACTTCTAATAAAATTTGATATAAAAAAATATAATCATGATTATGTTCGGAGAGGTACAGTATAGGAATGATAGTAGGTACAAGCCAATAAATGTTTAACGGGCAAGTCTTGTGAAATAAGGCAATCGATATGTTTTTGTCAACATTTTTGTGCCGTTATACATCATGTGGAAGTTTGAAATTAATGAATACTATAGTACATATCCTGAATTATTATGCTTGGAGAAAAAATAGTTTCAAACGCTTTTCGTTTCTTGAAATTATGAAATAGAATATGGCCAAATTATTTTTAATCCGTAATCTTGACATCAAAATAATTATAGGAAAGGCGCAATTTTATAGATGCTAACTTTGATGCAGATACATTTAAGGCTTAGACCTTTTATTGTACGTTTTGTTTATTCTATTAGCAGATAAGTACGGATAGTTTGATGAAAATTTCTGATAGTGCCTGCTGAAAATCTCTTTTCTGCGTTACGTCTGTTGCTGTTTTATTTTGGTAGGCGCTACAAACCATCGAGAATCTCTGAATCTGACAATCTAACGTCACGAGTCTCTTGTCGTGTATAGCACGTCACGAGAGGCCGCAAGAGGTGGGCGCGCGGTGGCGGCGGTACCGAGCACCGCGCGCATGCTTCCCGCCCGTTTTGTATTTGACACTTGACACTGGCAAATATTCAAAACGCGATGCCAAAACAAAAAAAAAACTTCTGTCATAATGTAACAGATAATCAATGTAAAATCCGCTTCCGGCAATAGGAATAAACATTCTGTCTCCTTCTTGCTCGTGGCTATAGTAATTTAACTCTCCTTATCTATTTTAGCGTGACGTCAATGTATTCAAATCTAACGTCAGACGTATGTACGTCTGTGTGAGTGGAAAATATCAATGTAGGTGTTCAAGCAGAAGTTCCCACGGTCGAGGACTTGGCCCTTAATGGTATTATAGCCGAGCTGTTATTAATTCATAAAATACATACCTGGTCATAAAACTCCTCATACACCGATTGAGCGATAGCTTTCGAGATGCCGAACGGTTTGCAGCAACCAGACAGATCGCTGGTCGTCATCAGTATACCCTGTAATAACACGTTAGATTTCAGACGTGTGTCTTGTAAAAACTGACAGTAAAATACTCCAATCTTTTTAGCTTGCTATCCCAAATCGGGGAAGGGCACTCCCTTCCCCGGTTTGGGATAAACCGCCGCTAAATTTTTGACAATAGATGACATAGAAAACAGACAAATAATAGTCAACTAGTTGGCTGAGCTAAAGTTCGAACTCCAGTAATGGAGGCGCCGGATGGTAATAGGTACCCATAATACGGATAAATAATCGACATGACGAATGAGAATAAGAACTATACGCGCTTTCAGCATCCTTCGATGTGAGTTGTCTGCCCAGTCGAAGGCGTGGTCTGCCAGCAGCGGCGTGAGTTGCGCACGAAGCTGAAAGTAGACAGCCAAGTCGGTGCACAGGATATTGTATTTGATCTCCTCCATTATTCGTTCGCGATCACATGACGGCAGCTTGCCAAGGATCTTCTTATCCTGGGGGAAGTAACTGATACTTAATACATGTAATCAGCGGCGGCCTTAGTTGTTGCGAGGCCCGGGGCGACAGATCATTGTGAGGCCCTTTTTCTTTGAGTCTGTTTTACTAAAAAGTAGTTCGAGTGTTCTAGTGGCCGTAACATGCTTGCATTAATAATGAAACCGTGCGTTCAGGGGGGATTTTGTTAAGTGCGAGGCGCGAGATACACATATACATATATGGTAAAGATTTTTTTCTACGAGGACGCGAGGCCCCTGTAAGAGCGACACCCCGGGCGGTTGTCCTGTTTGCCACCCCCTAAGGCAGCTACTGCATAAAATTATTATTATTATTTTTTTATAGCTGACAGGCTTGGTGTTTGACCACAGCTCACCTGATGTTAAGTGACGGTGTGGTCGATGATGGTAAAGCACACCTAGCCTGGAATGGAACTGGCTCTTAAGTGAGGCTGCCGGAACACACCGTTAGATGCTTGGCGGCAGATTTTCAACTTGAAGGTAGCTAGCCAGCCGAGTACTAGAAAGTACCCTACCACCATGCTATGGTTTCCTCACGATGTTTTCCTTCACCGGCAGCTCAAGCTCATTGTTGGGGTTTGAACCCACGCCCTTCGGCATGCGAACCGACCGCGCTAAATATATTATTAGGTAGGTAGGTACTGTAAGAGGATAAGAGGCCTCGTTTGGTGTTTGGGTCAAGTATTCTAGCTAGTCTCGACCAAGCGCTCGTAGAGTCAACACGTCCTGAGGATGCCTCGTGTAGAGGCGAAACACGTGTCGGCAAGTGGTTACTGCAGCGAGAAGAGAATATAAAGAAATGTGGTTATTTTAATTGGTTTTAGTTTTTAAGTTTGTCAAATTTTAGTTTTAGATATTGAGTAAAGTTTCGGATAAGTTTTTAATTCTTAAATTGTTGTCAAGTTAGTAAAATTTAAATTCTCATCACTGTTGTAACTGAAACTACTGTTAAGCGGAAATAAACTTAATATTTAATTTTTTTTTTTAAATAGGTATTTATCTTCTTTTTTATGTAAAAGTAATGAGACGAACGATACGCTCTCCTGTTGGTAAGTGATAACGCATGTCCATTGCAGCAATACACAGAACTTTGAGTAGCAAAACAAAGTCCGGGACATCGCTGCTTTGACGCTCATTAATTTGAGAATTTCGATGGTTAGTCTCAACAGCTAATTTCGCTAGCTGCAATACCTTTCAAACCGAAACACAGTAATGTATATCTGGTACTGCGGTGGTACCTACCTAGACGATGCTGCTAAAAATCTACTAGCTCTACTAACTATATTCATACCTCGATAATCTTCTTGGCGAGGAAGTAATGATGATACTCTAGAATGGAGTTCTTGTACATGGACGCTAGTGGGTGCTTGTTGAGCGTGAGGAAGTTGTTGTTGTACCCCGGGTGGTCCAGGTCATGGCAGAGGCCGGCCAGCATCAGCGCTGCCGTCTGAAATGTAGCCTCGCTGCATTATTATCACAAATTTGGGGATACGCATTGGCATCCCCCACGTCGGTAAAACTAAAATAACGTGCTCTTTTTTTATTGTTTATTGATCACCCTGGAGATATATTAAACTCTTATAGTTTCTGCATTCCCACTTCGTAAATTGCTGGATGTTGGATGTTGGGCATGGTGGATGTTCCCTATGTACGCACAAAGCGTTTTGATTCCACATTTTTCATTCGCACAGCGAGGTTGTGGAACTCTCTTCCAGACTCTGGAGTCTTCAAATCTAGTGTAAATAGGTTTCTTCTGGGTAAGCGTGCTCCATCTTAGACTACACTACTGCTTAACATCAGGGAGAGTGTAGTCAAACGCGAACCCATTTTGAATAAAAAAAAAATGCTATTGTGATGATATTTCTTGCCTTTTTAATCGTTACACAAGTACGTCTATTACTGTACTTGATTATATCAGTCTAACGCAGATATGCATTAATAAGGCAAGCGCGTCTATTCCCAGTAGGTCAAGGTTTACATTCATCGCCATCATCCGATCATAGGTCTCTCTCAAGACACACCATTCAGACCCCCTTCCTCTTCTCCCAATAGTTTTCTTTCCTCTTTAAACATTTTACTTCTTGCCACGTCTTTCTAGGTCAGCCCTGTTCTTGAAAACTGTCTCTCTGCGAGGCGCAAACCTCTACTCATTCTGAGAACGGTAAGGCAACGCTGGCTAAGTATAGGTTAGCAAACTTCGCACATATTCAAAGACATTAAAAAAATTCAGACATGTAGAATTCCTTACCATGTTTTCCTTCACCGTTTGAAGATAATGATACACCTAGGTACGTAACTAAGAGAATTCAGAGGTGCCATGATGGCAGACGGTCTAACTAGGTTGCGTATGTCTTTACTCTATCGAGTGTCGGGGCGTCCTATGCTGCCTTTACCGATCCATCGCGGTCTCCACTCTTGTCAGCGTTCAGCGTTACAGGTTCAAGGTTTCCACTAACCTCAATGAAATCGAAGTAACCCTGATTAGTGCTGATTATAAGAAACATGGTATGAGTGAATAGGAAAGCATGCTCCGCGTTGTGATACGGATTATTCCGATAACAGCGCAATATTGTGAGAGAGAAGTCCGCCAGCTTGGACCGGTCGAAATTCCTGAGGACAAACGTTACTCGTTTTTAACAGGCGTCAAGAAAAGGAAGGTTAAAATGAATCTACTGAATCTTTTGGGTATCTCCTACGTCTGGATGCTTTATGCCACATCATCGCTTACCATCAGGCGACGTGGTCGTGCGAAACATGCCGAAGCCGCGCGTGAGTTGTTCTCAGCTTTGTATCCATGAAGAAGGCCACCGGATGTTACCGAAACTATAGTCGGAGTATCCGATATAATTAAACCCGAGTAAGAATAAGAAAAACAAAAATAGTAAAAATTGTTCAATCAAATGAATACAATGACCCCTTACGGCTTACTACACCCCAAGTTTATAACCCTGTCATGTCAGTAATTCAATTTTGAGATTTATTTATTTATTTACCTGTCTGCGAAGGTTTCGACGTACATAAAACAAACCAGACCAGGCATGTCTTCCCGACTCCCTTCACTGATATGGTAGTCGAAGCTGTAAACGGGAAAGAGCACAGGATATCATGACCTCTCATTGCCATTAAAATAGTGACTTCATTTTATCTAGTGGTAGATATCTTTAGCAGGAGGTCGTCTATGTAGGTACCACCGCAGTACCAGTTATTTTGCCACCAAGCAGTAGTGTGTAAACATTACTGTGTTCCAGGTTTACTGCAGCTGGCGGAATTACAAGGCTCTTAAGACTAACCATCGAAAGTTTCAAAGTCATCATCATTTCAGCCGCAGGACGTCCACTGCTGGACATAGGACAAATAACAATAATGGTGCAAGGTGGACAGACGACCTAATAAAGACCGCAGGAACGCGGTACTATGATCGCTCAGTGGTTAGCACCCAACCAAACTATGAAAAAAAAAAACTTGAAAAATCGAAGTTTAAAAAATTATCCACAAAAAAAGGTGATTCCTGGTTATTATTCTACCCAGGCAGGCAAGCATTTACCTAAACCTAGTACGTCGCAATTTCATTCGTAAATCACGTGGCAAGCTCGTGCGACTGGATCGGGAGGCCTCGGTCGCGATGGTGCGATAGAAACAGATTTTTTTTTGCAATATTTCAATGAAAGCCACCATTGGTTACCGCCAGCTGGTCCGGTGATAGTATTCTTTTGTAGTAAATGAGTATGTCCATAATTTTAGGCAGGATTTCCGAATATTTTGACTAGTTATAACTTTGGCATTATGAAATAAACAAAAATTCTAATTGCACATTTACGATGTCTTACTCGGTATGTATCTATTACTCATTGGAATTTTTTCTATTAATTAAAAAGTAGTAGTGTAAAAGTTGACAAACGGTAACAAAAAAATTTAAAAAGCCAACAGGGTCATGCGAACCTTTTGAATGATGGAGGCGCCAGCACAATCCCATTTGTCTCCATGAGCTCGTCCATGTCGTGACGACACGGCTTCAGGTGCAGGCTCATCAGAGACGTGTACACGCGGTTAAGGTTTTCCTAAACACAACAGTTGGTTGATGGTTGGACGATGTACCTAATATGTCCCTTATCACATAGGTACGTATTATATATCGTATGCATGGAGATGAGAGTTAATAAAAAGGGAATGTTTAGATAACAGCAACGAGTGAGGAGAGAATCTCTTTTCGTCAATTTTGCAAAGATAATGCCAGAATGCTATTATTTCTAGTGTATCTGTCAAGCTTTCTAACTACAAATAAGACAGATAACAAAAGTGACGTTCGGATACTGGACGCCACATGTATGTAGGTATACCTACACTTAATCCAAATGCAAAAGTTTGGGTGTAAAAGTACAATGATTTCAGCTTAGTAAACCCAAGTTTATAACCGTGTAGAAGAGATGTGGTACACTCACATTGTATATCTTCTTCTGCTGCATGTTGTAGAAGTGGACGATGAGTGAACAGTAGCTGACGAAGACCTTAAATATCTCCTCATCTTCACTATTGAACGGGACACCGTTTAGCTTGTTTGTTATTTGCACAACTCCTGTTAGAAAGTGGCAGAAACATTCTGACTATAAAACACTAATTACAAACTACAAGTTTTTTTTTATCGAGTGTATAAAATATTGTGGTGTTTTATTGATCAAGAGCCGTAATACGTGCCCGTTTGTAGAATCCGATATAATGTCTGATAATAAGTAGGTATATAATGTGCTGAAACTTGATATTCCGTGTTGCTAACAAAACTCCGTCGAAGCTTTTTGTCATGTCACTACAACTTTAATAAGGCGGCGACTTGTGGCACTAGCTCATAAGATTATATTGTGTTCTTTTCTATTTCTGGTATGCACAGTCACAGTCACAGTCACACAAAGTACCTTAGTCTTGATCGAGTTCTATCTATCTTTCCTAGGGCATGACCGAACTCGATCAAGACTTAGGTACTTTGTGTGACTTTGACTGTGACTTAGAGTTATTTATTTATGACATTTGAAAATATCAAAACACTTGATACTGGCAAATGCTAAATGCGATGCTATAGCGTCGTATTTTGCGTCACAGAAGAGCTCGCTACTAGACAGACAATGACAATAAAACCTAAGAAATTGTACCCGCTTTGGCTAAAATTAAGGCGCTTTCAGTAGTAATACCAACATGTTTTGGTACCAGAAATAATAATTCACCTTGTTCAGTATATTGTTCAAACAAACAAAAATATTGCAGTTACCTACGCGTCCACGTTGTTTTTTTCTAACGCGTAAAAATCCACGTTTGAACACCAACTCGCCTGATGGTAAGCGATAATGTGGTCAAAGATGAAGCACGCAGACTTAGAAAACACCGTGGGTCATACCCCAATAATGAGCTTGAACTATCGGTACTAAAACATCGTGAGGAAACCACAAATAATTTCGCTAGCTGCTTTACCCTTCAAACCGGAACACAGTAGACAATGTGTATACGCTACTGCTTGATGGCAGAATATCTGGTACTGCAGTGGTAGGTGATCCTATCCACATGTTTGTATGATGCAATTTTAACATTTTTTGCTAACCGATAACGCCTTTTTTGTCCAATATAGGTGAAACTAGGCAGGACCGCACCACGGTCCCAGTCGCAGGGTCCACCTCTTTCACGAACCGATGATCCTTGTACGAATCACGGATGTTGAGCGTCTCTCCAGTCCGTGCGACCAAACCCACCGGAGTTTGCTCTTGGTTAATACTGTAACAAGATAAAAGTTTGAAAACAGTCAAACCTTAAAATAATCCTGAAATATTTATGTTATGTGTAGTGTACCTTCTCACAATGAGAAGGTCGTGCCCAGCAGTGGGACAGTTTCTGGGCAACATATACCATTATTCCAACATTTTTTTTTTTATGGTTGACAGGGTTTGTGTTTGACCACAACTCATCTGATGTTAAGTGACGGTGTAGTCGAAGATGGTAAAGCACACCTTGTCTGGAATGGAACTGGCTCTCATGTGAGGCTGCCGGAACACATCGTTAGATGCTTAGCGGTAGATTTTCAACTCGAGGGTGGTAGCTAGCCAGCCGAGTACTAGGGAGTACTCTACCACCATACTATGGTTTCCTCACGATGTTTTCCTTCACCGGCAGCACAAGTTTATTGTTGGGGTTTAACTCAAAAGAAATAGAGAAGCTCACTTGACTTTAGTCTTCTTCCTTGGCATGGTAGTCTTCTCAGAAACCCAGCCGTCGTCCCACATGTCAGCCATCAGCTGATCGCTCACGTGCTCCTTGTCGAGGATGTAGAAGCTGCTCCTCATAGCACCCATGAATGATTTCACTATTGCCTGTTTGCAGATAAAAATATAATCCTGCTGTTGACAAACTAGCTGTTTGACCGCTACTCATCTGTTGTTAAGTGACGGTATGGTAGAAGATGGTAAACCTACCTAACTTGGAATGGAATTGGCTCTCAAGTGAGGCCGCTGGAACACACCATTAAGTACTCGCCGGCAGATTTTGAACCTGAGTGTGGTAGTTATTCAGCTGATTACTAGAAAGTTCCTACCCTACCACCATGCTACAACAAAGACAGACAGAGTTAAAGGCATCTCTATCTGACACATTCGATTGTTAGGCGTGTAATCCTATTGCCGCAATAGTAACTACTGTGTACTTTGACCAACAGAGCGAGACATTTAGTCAACTTGCCAGCATGTCATTAAGCATGGTGTCAATAGACACCAGATCGCAGAAGTAGTTCTGCAGTAAGTCGTTGCCGCAATACTGACTACTGTGTACTTTGACTAATAGAGCGAGACATTTAGTCAACTTGCCATCATGTCAGTGAGCATGGTGTCAGTAGACGCCAGATCGCAGAAGTAGTTCTGCAGTAAGTCGTTGCCGCAATACTAACTACTGTGTACTTTGACCAATAGAGCGAGACGTTTAGTCAACTTGCCAGCATGTCAGTAAGCATGGTGTCAATAGACGCCAGATCGCAGAAGTAGTTCTGCAGTAAGTCGCGCAGTTCAGAGTTGAGATGCGCCGTCTTCTGCAGCGTGATGCGAGCTTGCGCTTGATGCACCGCCGCGCCAGCCCAGCACGCGATACTTACTACTGTGTACACTGTGTTCTGGGGAAACATAGATCATTTTCATATATCATTCAACAGCCTGTTACTGTGAGAAAGCTCACCCGCATATTTTGGATACGTGGATGTCTCGGACAGTTCGTAACAAAACAAAGTCCAGGACATTGCTGCTTTGACACTCATTAGATATTCGATGGTTACTCGCAATAACCCTGTAATGTCTTTACTCTTCAAATCAGATCATAGTAGTATTTACTCACTACTACATGACAGTAGAATATCAGATACTGTGGTGGTACCTAAACGACGTCTTTTTAAGCAAAACATTTTAAGGAGATCAACAAGAACACCATCTACTTAGTAATACTTACGTAAATAAACTGTTTAGACCTTCTAACCTGGTTAGATCAAAGATAAAATGCTAAAAACGTAACTTCCTTTTCACGTAGTCGGATAAACAGGAGCCCTTACGTTATCATAGCTGTCCTTATAAGTCCGATAGAGCTCTAGAACCGCGTAGCATTCGCCGTCAGGCTTCACTACGGGCATGCAGAGCGCCACCTTCGCGTCGACCCACTTCAGGCCTTCAGCGAAGCGCCGGTCGCGCTGGACATCGTCTAGAACTAAGTACTCCTTCGTCGAAGCCACATGGGCCGCTGCTACTTTCCCTTCGCCTTGAATACCTTGAAATTTGAATATATAGGTACGTTATTTGGAAGCTATATACATTATACATCTTTCCGTGGAGCGGTACTGGCTGAAAGTGAAAAGCCGAAGATCGGGTTGAGGGGCATGTTTTGGGAAAGGCCCATGTTCAGCAGTGGACTTTGATAGGATGGACTGGTGGCATACATATATCTTTGTAAGAATCTAATTTTTTTTGAGGAAAATGAAATTTTAAATTATTTTCCCCTATTTGACAATAAAGGAATAGATATATAATAGACTGGTGATGATGAACCATTCTATGACTATTGATTTTGACACTAAACAAACTTTGAATTAGTATGACAGTTATTTTTAAAGGATTTGTATACCTATATTCTATGGCATGAAGGAGAAAGGAGAATGAAGGAGAAGGGAAGAGATCCTCGGTCAGGGTGGTTTTTGACCCAGCAACTATCTTTGGTCATCCAGCGTGGGAACGCAGCCAGCGTCTTGGGGATGTTCCGACGGGGCTCGGTGCGCGGGGGACTTTTTCAGTAGTTAGATTTTGACTATATTATATTTTCGACTGAATTGTATAATCTAAAAAATGTGTATTTGAATTTTGACATGAATATAGGTATTGACATTTTATAATTGAGCTTACGACATAATTAATTAATCTAAAATTGGCGTTATTCTATTATTTCCTTTCCCTGATCCTGATTTATATGTAGGTCTATTATTAGGTATTCTATGTACCTGCTTCATTTACTATTAGGTAGAATTTCATTATTATTTTTTGTGAATTACAGGTACGACTAACACTAATTTTTGAGCGACAATTGTTTTTGTTGTTAGTAGACTTCTTTAAACCTAATAAACCTATATAAACTTGTTGTACAAAGCACACGAACCAATCGGAATATTCACTTCATGTCGTTCTGGATTTTTTGTATTCTGAGGCATCATCACTATTTCCTTCTTCAAATTATCCACTATGTAAATGAAAACGCCTGCAAAAAAATTAACAGTTCGCTAAATAGATTTAGCATACCAGACCAAACCAACATTAGTAGCTAAATCGTTGCCGTAATGCCATTTTTAAAAAATAATCATACGAACGACTCTCTCCTGATGGTAAGAGATAACGCCTGTCCATCACCACTGCACCAATCGCTGCATCGCATCGCTGCTTAGACGCTCAATATTTCGATTCTTTCAAAAGTTAGTTTCGACCTTGACAGCTCCGTAATATCGCTAGCTACAGTACCTCAAACTGGAATCACAGTAGTATTTAGACACCAGGTAACTCTACCTATTGTAAACATCAAATGAGCTGTGTTTAAATAGGTACCTAAAAAAACTTCGTGGAGGACGTCTTGAGACTCGATAGAGGGACGAATTAAAGACAGATGTCGGTGCCTGGAAGCGAAAAGCCGAAGATCGGGCTGAGTGTCATATTTTAGGAGAGGCCTTTGTCCAACAGCTACTAGCGGCTGATGATGATGATTACCTGCGTATTTAGACTTATTTTACAAACCTTCATGACCTACTTACCAGAGCTACTAGTAACGGTCTTCAGCACCATGGCAGTCTCGTAAAGCAGAGACTCCAAATCGACTGTGTCTTCTAGAAACACGTTGAACCTATTGATGTCTAAGTAGCCAGCTTTTTCTTCTTCCTCTTTCATTCCTTTCCTTTCAATCTGGGCATAAGGGGCGATTACCCTCCGTGTGACTTTGTCCAGTTTTTCAGAAGGTACTAAGAAATGGGAATGAACTTTGGACATATTTTTCTTGATGGAGTCATTTTCTTGATTGATGGTCTCGAGGCGGCTTTTTACAGATTTCACCTGATGTGCGCCAGTAGTAGATTCTGCTTCCAGCATTTTGGTTTTTTCGTTTAGAACTTGCTATGGAATTGTTGCTTATTTTCTGAGCTTATTTTCGTTTTAATAGCTTTTGACAACTTTCTAAATGGCATAATGACATCTTGGCTGACCAAAGCAGTTCGTATGATGTAGGTTTCATTTATAAAAAAAAAACTATGTCTTGCAGTTTCGTGAACATGTTGATGATAATAAGGTGAAAAGAGTTTTGGCGGGAACTCGGCAAAAATCTTTTTTTTTTCTTCGGTCAAGGCAAAAATCTTATAGCCCTATTTTTTTCATTTATTAGTTTTTTGTTTTTCCAAACTTGTATTTTTTTTAGTGTGTTTGCGTAATAATAGTTATGTTTTAAGTATTCATAAAGTTCCTAATTACAAACGCGAGTGTGGGAAAGTTATATAACATAAAAGATTGTAACTAATACATGTAATAAAATTCACAACTACTTCACTGTGGCATCACTAGACTCGACCAAGACTTAATTTCTGTGACTGACTTATTTAGCTTGATTTTTTTATGAATTACATACTTGAAAATATCGAAACAGCTGCCACCTAACACTGGCAAATACACAAACTGCGACACCAAAAATAAAGAGAAACATTATGATCCTATCACTATCAAAATTCAACAAGATCACAGTAACAGAATTTCTTACGAATTGAAATTTATTTATTGTAATAGGCTAGCACTTAACTTATCCTTAATTTTATTAATTGATGTTAAGATGTTATTAATAGGGCACTCTTGAGCATATTGCTAATCATCCATTGCCAGTCAAACAATTTGGTAAAAAAAAACATACATTAAGTTTATTTCATTAATTAGATATCTGATCCAGATTTTACATGAATTCTAGATTTTTCCTTATACTGATTACCTTTAATTGATTACTGAATTTCAGTTACAATTACATATGTATGTACAAATCATAATTTATTAAAATACATATACAAATTAAAAAATAGGGGTAAAAAGGCATGCACTGAAGCCCATTTGAGGTGTTCTGTGCACCTCTCTTGCCAACTTTCCCAAACAAACCAAACTCCTTGAAATAATGTATCAACATCTCGGGCTGCTGACATAATTAAATACATATCATTTTTTTTTTATTCTAATTTTATTAACAGTCAACTATATAAAAAATTTAGTAGTGGGGTAAAAATTCACAACTAAGCTTGATTTACAATAATTACACTAGATTTCCAAACCCAGTCACAACCTGATATAGAAGTGCTTTTTCCATATTTAGGAAGTCAAATTTATTCCATTTCAAACTACATAACATTATAGGGCCCAATAGAATTCAGGTGTGTTCTGACAGCTTCACTTGAGAACCAGTTCCATTCCAGGTTAGGTGTGTTTGCCATTTTCTACCGCACCAATCACTTTATAACACATATCAGGTGAGCTGTGGTCAAACACTTAGCCTGTCAGTCATAAAAAAGGGTCCAGTTCAATATGAATTAAGGGTGATTTTTAAGCTTTTAGAGACTGCAGAATGTATATGGTGCTTTTGTGATTTTCACATTATTAAAAATCGGTTAAAATTCTACTAGTGTTATTGTACTTTCTTGATTCTTTTGTTCTCTGTACTTTTTTTTTGTTTACGGTGTGCACAACAAAAAGTTTCTATCTATCTCTCTATCTACTTAATAAGATAAATTTTTACCAATTATAAAAACCTAATCACATTTATCTATACACATATAATAACGGATTAAGCTTATGTTACTAATTTGTGTTAGGTTGTCTAATACCCTTTCAGTCTTTTGATGTTAAGGCCAAGTGATCAACTCTCTTTCCTTTTTTGGAGGGGATACTTCCATGGGAGCAGTGAGCTGTAAAACAAAAGGTCATAAATTAATACACATTATTACATTTTTATGGCTGTTAAAATAAATATTTGACTCACATTTCAACCTATCCATAGAACAAAGTTACATCTGCAAATACTCAACTTTTTACAGAAGAACAGTTTAAAGGTTCTTTTCTAAAAGCCTTCAAACTGCTCTCCTGTAAAATGGAGTTTGTAGGTCTAGTGCAATAAAGACAGAAATTAGAGCAAAATTCTTTTCTAAAAATCTTTAAATTACTCCCCTGTAAAGTGGAGCTTTTAAGTCTAGTGTAATAAAGACAGAAATTAGAGCAAAATTTTTTCCTAAAATTCTTTAAATTACTCCCCTGTAATGTGGAGATTTTAGGTCCAGTGCAATAAAGACAGTAATTAGACAAAATTCTTTTCTTAAAACCTGTAAGCTGCTCTCTTGTAACGTTCGAGTTTTTGCAGATATAACTTTGTTCTACAGATAGGTTGATTTGTTATCGCTTTTTGACACACATGCCTTGATGTTGAGTTGTATCCTTCAAATGCATTATTGGCAGAGTTAACTAAGTTTTAACTACAAATACAAATATTTTACTAAGTTTTATTTAATGTGACCTGCATCATTATTGGCTGTCCAAAGGGAGCTTAATACTAGTAGTATAAATGATAACTTTCTCAACAGCTCACCATACCAAGATATATTAATAGCACAACACAAATACTTACAGAATCTAGTGACATTTTTCTTTTTATGTTAGCAGCTGTGTCACTATTAACATTGTTATCCAACTTTATTCTCTTCATTTGACCGCTGAGGGCTTCAGGTGGTGGTTTTAATCTGTCGCGTTTTAAATGTGACACTATTGAACTGTGATTGTGTTTCATAACATTGAGTTTCAGAGCTGGTTCAGGACTATAATGCCTATTTCTGTTTAAAACTTTACCTCTACCTGTATCTCGGTATTTTCTCTGTCCGTATGGGACACAATAGTGCCGGAATAACTCTATTAACTCATCGCGAGACATTCCTTCTATATTTTCGACTCGTAAATGCCTCTGTGGACAATAATTTATTAACATTGTAATTAGGTAAATTAAAGAAAATTAGATTATTAGGGTATTTAGCCTTTTCTATTTGCTTAAGGTTAAATAACAATGCTTGAAATCACTCATAATTACCTACGCTATGTTTTATAACACAATAGCTATGATAAGTTTTGTATTGAATTGTTTTATCACAATACCTACCGACCTCTTGAATGATGCACATTATCTGCTCGTTGCTCAACAGCTCAGGATACAATAACATTTCACAAGGTGTAGCCATAATTGTTCATTACTTCAGAAACTTTTTGTTATCTTTACGTTTAAAGACTACACACATCAATTGTTTTGTTACATTTTTGGAGGGTTTTTCGGCTTCCTCCACGATGTCTGACTTTTTTAAATAACAGCTGGCTGATGCCTTGATGTTGACACTGACATCAATTTTCTGTTTTTGGCTTCGCATTTTGTGTATTTAGCAAAATCAGAATTTATTGTGTCACTAGTAGAGTACAAAGACATTATAAAAATATGTATGGGTGTTAGCAGATTATTCATCTGAGGGTATCAGCGTAATAACATTTTCAAATTTTTATGAAACATTAGGTTTATACTAACATCACATTCACAAAGATAGCTTCATAGATAATTCTATCAATTCTTCAATTAACTAGTTTAGGTATGTATCTATTTCCTATTATAAATCAATCCAAACAAAGCAGATACGCCGACTACATTCAGACTGTTTATTGTATTTGAACATTACTATGTTAAATAATGTTCTTTGCTCGATTTTTTCTGAGTTTTTAAAACATTTTTTGTTTTATAATAGTCACTATCTTTGTAAACAAGTATAAATTTAAATCTGTAGTGCTGTACTCAATAACTATGAGTTTTTACAATATTTATAATATTAATACTAGTATGTATTATTACATCGATATTATTCTTTTCTTTTTAAATACAGTCTGTAACTCTAACTTGTTTATTTTTATCCAAAATCTCATACACTATTCACCAAATGATTGGAACAGGCTGGTTTTTATTTCACGATTTCATGGCTAACTTTCAAGTTGTTCAAAATTATCCCAAACAATAAATTATTATCAGCTTAGTACTACTAAAGTATTAATTCACGTAATTTTGCAAAAATTATAAATGTATAGATAAATATGAAGTAACTTTTATTTGTCTCTACTTTCTTTTTGATATAGAATTTTATGCATTTTTTACTAATACGGACTTTGAAATTCTCCAGTATTTTACGATAAATTAGGTTAATTGCCATATAACGCGCCAATGAGGCAATACAAGCTTTTCGGAAACTATTCCCATTGATAGTGACCTTTTAGATTAGTTTAGTTGAGTAAGTTTAATTCTAAAAAGTCTATTAAATACTTAAGTCACAGCCAAAGTCACATTATGTGAAAATCGAGTCCGTTCATGCTCTAGTAAAGTAGTGACAACTTTATTATAAGTTTTGAAGGCGTTTTGGCAGCAGTACAAAAACTCATACTTCACTAAAACCACCAAAATATATTTTTTCTTCAATATTTAACCAATACTAATATTAATACTTTTTTTTTCGTATTTAGTAGTTACATGGACGCACTATTTGGTTTTCATAATCTATTTTTTTAGTGGGCTATGGTAGCTGTCATAGATTGGTCCTGTTTGTCAGTTTTATGAATTTTGCGCTTCGATTGTTTGCGTTTTTCCTATTTCCTAGTGTTTTATTTTCAATTCATGGTGTGATTTTGTTATAATAAGCTTGCTTGATTTCTCCGCATCGCATTTTATTAAATTCTTTCGACGGTGCTCATACCCTCGCGACTTTTGTTTTATTGTAGCTGCAACCGTTTATTTTTTATTTTAAGTTTTCTAAATAAACAGCTAGTGCGGTGCAATAAATACAAACAGGCAAATGCAAATAGCGCGCATAGTATCGATGAGTGGTGTGTACGGAGGTTGCGGACTGCGGTGGGACTATGTTGTTTCTGAGTGCCTTAGCGATCGGTATGATAACCGGGCTGCAGAACGTAACAACGGAGGTCCGGAGCACTGAAGTCGCGGAGGCGACGACCACGGAGTCGGGGATGGTCCTTGTGGAGACGACGCGGCTCTCAGGCCAGACTGAAGACTTCGTAAACGTTACCCTACAAGAGCGACCTTCGATGTGGGACCTCTATTTGAGCCATTGCCCGAAGTGGCGGCCAATAAATCACATTTTTTTCCAAGTGGCCAATATCTTCTTTCTCTTCTCGTTCCTGGCTCCCCATACCTCCAGTGGCCTGATCTGGCTTCGAGCGTCACTGATGGTGGGATGTGCATTTTATGGGCTCTGGGCCATGAGCATAGAGTGCTTTCTGGACGCCCTAGTGTGGAACAGTGCATTTGTTGTGATAAACTTTGTTTATTTTGCTGTGCAGTTGTATTTGATGAGACCTATAAAGTTTCATAAGGAGATTGAAGAGGTGAGTTGTTCCTTATACTATTAAATATTTAACTTTTCAAGTATTCTATTTCCACTTGCTTGTAGAGAATGAAAATATTTTTCTGTCTGTTTAAATTATGTGTGTTTTTAATGCTCAAAATTTCCGAGATTCACTACACATAAAGTATCCCATGTTGATGAGTCAGGCCAGCTGGTTAGTGCAAACAAAGAGCTGGGGTCAAGTAATTCAACCCCTGCAGCTTGCATGTGTAGGTAAATAGGCCTCATAATTTACGTTTTACAGCAAACCACATGTTAATACAGTTAATTCAAAAAAACGAAGTTAACTAATAATTACTTGCTATTTTTCATAATCAATAAACTGAATTCTAGATATAAATATCTGCAATTTATCAAGTCATTATAAGTGTGAAGAAGTAAAAACACACAATTTGTGATATACATATTATGTAGCTATACACAGACCACACCATATATGACTTAAGTTCTACACAAAAATAAACTGGTACAATTTTTAATGCCCGAGAACACCTGACATTTTTAAAGAATTTTTTATAGAGACATTTTTGCTTAGTAAAGTATGATATTATATTATTTTAAGGATGATTTCATGGCTGTGGTATGACTGGTATATTTCAAAAAGGTCTGTTACATACGAGATATATCTATGTATAATAAATAATCGTAAGACATTACACACAGAGCCATCTGACCCCAAACTAAGCAAAGCTTTTACTATGAAAGTCAGATAACTGAAAGAATATTTAAATACTTTTTTTTTTGGAAATACATTCTTATAAAATACATTCAGAACACACATTTGTTTATACCACAAAAGACTCAGAATACACATTTGTTTATACCACAAAATGTTTGCCCTGGCTGGAAATCGAACCGACGTCTTACAGCTCTTAAAGCATAATATATAGTACCAATGAGCCAACAGGGCTGTCAAACTCACGTATAGCTACCATCTTTTTTATACCATAACACAATATCAGTATGCCATGAAATTTGTTGGGAAAGCAATGTGCATTATTACAAAATTTAATAATAGTCATGCTTTGCCTACTTTTCTGTCTTTCATCATGGTAGTAATAATACTCACAACATTAGTTCCAGCACAACTGGTAACAGTGTTTGAAGGTCATTTAGAAAAATATGCCGTCTTAGCATCTTACCTTTACCTTGAAAAACAAGTATAGATAAATTTATGTATTATTTCAAATTATGTTAATATGTTATCTTTTACTATTGTATGTAAGGAAGCAAAACAATTTTGATTACATTCAAAGTTCAGTACTATCAGCTAACTAAACAAGTCACTGATAGCACTCTTGATATCTAGTAAATGGAGGTAAATTATTATAGGTGTGATAACAAAAAAGTTAGGTATTTTTTATTATACCTACCTGTATATAAAAATCTAGATTGTGAATACAGACTCAACTGTAAGTTTGGATAGTAAGTTTGAGAAAATAATAATGAACAGTATTTATTATTTTCTCAAACTTACAGTTGAGTCTTCACATTTTTTTACATATTTTGTTGCCTAGCACTTCAGAGTGTGTTGCGATAACGTCACTTGAGAGATAGTTCCATTCCAGGCTAGATGTGTTTGCCATATTTGATCACACTATAACTTATCATCAGGTTAACAACAAAAAACGTGCTATTATAAAATAATATACCTAGTTTGGGTTAACATTAGAGTAGGTACTTCTGTGGTCCAAATTTTTTTAATTTAAAATTTTTGAAAATTAATTTTAATGAAACTTTACTATTTTATAATAATCATTCAGTTCGATGTAGGTGTTACCAAAGAATATATTTATTAAAAAAAATACACATTTAATTGATTTTGCCATGTGTGCCTTGTTTTCACTGAGCCCTAATTTGGTGTATAATATTATCAACTACCCACATTTCGTATAATTTTAACCCAACTGTCCAAAAAAGAGTAATCTTTGTTGATTGTTTTGCCCGAGTTTTCTTTTTTGCTTTTTTATTTAAAATTTGATTAGGCATGGATTGAATCACGGGCAGCGAAATAAATAAATAATATTTTAGGCTTTTTTTTTGTTATTGATTCCTCAGTGTGCCTTGTTTTCACCCGTTTCGCGGATCTAGAACTAACATTTCTTCAGTTTCGTGTTATTGAAAGATAGACCCGCAGTAGCTGTATCTCGGGATGATTTTGGCAAGTAGAATTACACAATACGCACAATACGCCCCAAGTAAGACGTCAGTGCGACTTATTGCCCCATCACTATTTTAAGAAGTGTTTCTTGTTGTGTTGTCAACATGTATCAACAAAAGATCATTTGGACGGTTTGACAGCAAATGCAGTTTACTTAGAATGAATCACATCGGTTTCGAAAGTCGATAGACACGCAGCTCCACTCTGTATGCTATCAAGTCGTTGTCATAGGCGTAAAGCGATTTACTCAAATCAATGTATAAAATACGTTAAAAAAAAAAAATATTTTTTTTTAATGGTTTACAGATTCGATTTTCACCTGATGTTAAGTTATAAAAAGCTATTAAAGTAATAGATGAACAAGGCGGACTCCTGATGGTAAGAGGTAACGCATGTACATTGTAGCATTAGGTACATAATTGCAACGATGCACAGAAACCCTAGGACGTCGTTGGTTTGACGTAGGATGTATGAATTTAGGTTTTTTAAGTATCAGTGTTTATGAACGAAAACTTCGTTTTTGCGTGCGACTTTTTACTCGTAATTTTTTTTCTATCTTCTAAAACTTTCCACATTTCGTTCTAATATCAAACATTATAGGTAACAGTAGAGAAGGGTTCAACGGGCCAAATAGCGACTATAGCAAAGTCGCAGAATGACTAACTGAGGCACAGCTTTTAGCCAAAAAGTGCTTTTTTTTTCTGTGTATCGCTGATATGTTTATGGATAGGCATTATCTCTTACCATCAGGAAAGCGTCTCGTTCGTCTCATTACTTTTACAAAAGAATAAAACAACTAATTTTATCGCTAACCTTCTTTGCCTTGAATCCTAGAACATTGGGTGCCGCATTCAATCATTGCATAACAATAAGTCGCCCACAATAACATTGTCTCCGGAAAATATACCTTGGAACTGTATCGCAAATTTTCAACTGCTAATTGGCTTGTTACGCGATTCCATCGCTTTAGTTAAATCTTGCTTTGCCTTCTGTCTTCTTACCCCAAGCGCGGAAGAAAGAGGTAATACTTTCGGATGTATTTCGTATCTCTGTGTTTATGTTTGTGACATGAGTAAGTGAATAAATGAGTTTAATCCTTATCTCCAAAATCTCGTTGGCTATGACGAACCCTACATTTTGTTGTCTGATTTTTCGAAATTGGCGTGTTGTCAGGGCCCCCATTCTACAGAGGCCCCAGAGGCCTAGATGCTACGTGTGTAAGCAAAAATTTGTAAAATGTTATCCACAATGTCACTTAATCTCGTGCTTCCCGTGGAAAAAAACATATAAAAAAATTGTCATACGATCAACTGTCCAGGATATAACCAATAAATATTTTTTAATTAAATGCAAGCATTTTTTTTTCTCTTGTGAGAAATCTTTACCCTTAATTTGCGCCCCCCAACTAATTTTGATACAGGCCACTGCGTGTTGTACATTATCTTTTAATAAAACCTTTGATTTAGGAAAAACGTATATCTATTCAAAATGAAAGTTCAAAGAGTTAACCGAACGATCTCTCCGTAGTTATCTACCTTCAGATCGGAAGAGCCTGCGCACCGGTCTCTACCGACTTCATCGCTAAGGATTTCCTAAGAGGCACTTTAAATGAGAGAGGTTCATCTAGACAATCAGCTAAGCATTTATTAAATCCACCGTTGACAAGGGGGTCTACCATGATCTTTTAAACTTTTATATCAGCATATCTCTAACTCTATTTTCAGTGAAATGTGGTAATCGTATCTCGAAAATAGAGAATATTATTATTAGTAAGCCACCAGGGGATAATTTTTTTTAATCACAGGAATGAGATTTTGCTTGAGTTATCGTCCAATGCTCATACAATATAATATTTTTATTGATAATCAAAGTTACAAGCCATAAATTTTAAATATTTTTGCGAAAACTTATGGTTACATGATTTAAAAATTATGTCGCAGAATGTATAAAATTAACAATTGCAAAATGAGCACGAGATCGCAAAGATCGCAACGAACGCAACCTTATAAGTAAGTGATATAGAGCCATTTAAAACATCATAAACATGTTTCGGAAATATTTTTTCTAATGAGAGTTATAGGAAACTAATTAACGATGTCCTACTTCCTGAGAAGCCTCATTATTTTCGTAGCTCTACGAAATATTTCCCGACATTATAATATTTTCCTTTATCAGATTGGGAGGAAAGAATTCACAATAACTATAAATATGATACTGCCGCGTGATCTACCAAACTAGGAGTATCACTCGGCTTTGGTCACGAATTTGGTCTTCGGGCCCGTATTTCCGTAGGTAAAATATATATCCTCGTCATCTAACAGTAACATTCGCCAAGTATTAAGTATTTTTGTAACGATAATTGTGAGTGTTGTTCACACGCCGAAGAGCGTGGGTTCAAACCCTAACAATGAGCTTTAGCTGCCGGTGAAAAAAAAAAATCGTGAGGAAACCATAACATGGTGGTAGGGTATTTTGTAGTATTCTGCTAGCTAGCTATTACGCATAGTTTTTTTAAATGTATAAGTAATAAGACGAACGATACGCTCTCCTGATGGTAAAAGATGACGCATGTCTATGACCATAGCAGTGCTACACTGCTTTGCTCATTACTTATGAGACTTTCAATGGCTCTCGACAGCCCTGTAATTTCGCTAGTTGCAGTACCCTTCAAACCGAAAAACAGTAATGTTTACACACTACTGCTTGGCTGCAGAATATGTGTTACTGCGCTGGTATCTACATAGACGACCTCCTGCTCAAGAGATCTACCTCCTCAGGAGAGGAGTGTCTTTCTACTAAATACTTAGTCCTCTAGTTTCATAAAACATTTCAAAACCAGCCAGTGAATTTGCCGCCTTCATAGTTCGTCTTGAATTCAAATACGAATGGTTATGTTATGATTATTGCAGCTCGTTGCTGTTATGTAACTCTCCTAACTTCAAACTTGCGAGAAGTTTGAATGAGAAGCCCTAGTCTAGTAGCAATAGCTGCAGATCGGGTCAGTGGGGCAGGCAAGACGGTGTGAATGACCTTTACTGGTGACGTCACCCCTCGCTTGCACCCCATCGAGGGTTAAACATCGACTAAAGTTTCACAGTAAAGTACATGTCAGACAACGGACGTATACGTAATTATACTAGCACACTCGTATGGAAACTTTTCTTATTTTTTGTGTCAAAATAACGAAACAAAGGAAATGGGTAAAAAAGTAAAGTCCAGGATATTACGGCATTGGTGCTCATTACTTTGATACATTCGGTAGTAAATGGGGGCAACCACATGCTTTAAAAAAAAACAATGAAAAAAATTTGGCGCCGACGAAAAAGACGCAAATCTGTACAGGGAATTTGAAGCATAACCATTAGCTCCCAGCTTCCCTACTCCATACTTCTCTATGTTCATGACATAAATGTTAGTCCTGTGTGGAAACGAACTCACGCTTTTTGGCTTAAGAAGTTGATGAGCTGTGTGAATGGGTTGTCAATAAATAAAACCAGCTACAAAATATGGGCCTCCTAACAAAACGACAACAAACGAACAACAACACAAAAAAACTACAACAACACAACGACACTGACAGAACAACATAACAACAGACAGATAAAACAATTTTCTCACTGACACAAAAACTAACACAGAACTTTAACAACAACACAACAACAACAACTCAGAACACAGAAACAGAAAACACAGTGAAATACTCAGTGATAAATCATAGCATAGTTTGCATACCATCACCCGGTTTCCAGATGGTTTGCTGGGCTTTAGAGTGACACACAGTGACAAGCGGTAATAGATTTCAAAATACATGGATTTCAGGTCAACGATATCAAAAATATCGGAATCGTCCCTCTCGACATGACATCGTGGTCTACGTCTTCCCAACTTTACTAAATCTGTCGAAATACGATTCTGTCGTGACATGTATTTGATTGATTCAGGCGTTACTATGCGCAAGTTCATTTTGAATAGAGTTAAAGAGATTATTTTTAGTGTATTTTTGCTTAAAAGTCGTTTTGGTTACAACGGTGACGATTATTTAATTTAAACGTTTAACTAACTTGACGCCAGTTTTTATATATCTATCCGAAATTTACCTTAAATTTAAATCTAAACTTAAAATGACGTAAGTAAATAATTTTAAAATAACTATAAGCAACGAGAAAAGGTTCTTTTTCTCGTTGCCGACACGTGTTTCGCCTCTACACAAGGCATCCTGAATGTTATATTTTAGCACGAATTTTGAAAATAACTTATCTTCTATTCGCATCAATAATTACAAAAGTTCAAACAATAACATGACTTAACTCTAGGCAAGTTTCCGTACCAGTATTATGTTAGTACTTTTTAACACAACATCTCTGTAAAAATAAGAAAGTAAATGAATAAATACGTATATACCTTCATAGCTGACGTATTTACCATTAAGACACCCTTTCTCCCACATCATGAAAAATAAGCAAAGCAAATAATACCTTTACGTGCTTACGTGATACTTGAACGGTTGGTTTTGTGTGCAAAAGCTGGCACCTTTATGACTCAAAAAAACCTTAGCAAATATTCATAGATAAGGTAAAATATGTGTTAGATCCAATATCTATTGTGTTGGTAAATCTATGCTGCAACGCTTATTGAACATGCCAACGTCATGTGGCATAACTCACTGTCACACGAGAGCTGTATGAATAGTTTCACATCAATCATTTTAATCGGTCACGCCGTTTTCAGTACAAGCATGGATTTTGCTACGTAAAGGTAGGTCAGATGGACATATACGCAACAGTTTTAGGTGGTAGACTTAATCTTAGCAGAAATTGGTTTAGGTTGTTGGTATCGTTATTCTGCCGTGAATTAGTAGTGTGGAAACATTACTATGTTTAAATACAAATATTACAGATAATTTTCAATTATAGTTTAATATGAATAGTACTGTAGTCACCAACGTTACGGGGATATCGACACTATAACCATGGATTATATTAAAAACAAAATGCATTTATTTCACGTAACTAGCCATGAAATTTCAAAAGTAAAATTAGGTAATTCTTGTCAATATCAAAATGTCAAAAATTTAAATTTTAATCATTTCAAAGTCAAGGCGTTGGTTGATGGTATTTTGCTTTGTAAAGTAACTTTTGCTCCGGCATTAAAACTCGCAGCAATGCCTTGCCGCAATCATTTGCTAGAACGGTGTCCGAACTCTTTCCACCAGGGACCAGGGACGCCGCTCGCAACTGTGTCAAAACAGACAATGCGTAAAGTAGTGATACCCCTTTCCTCTTTTTGGAATGTAAAATTATAAAAAAAAAAAAAGAATTGTAACTAAAGTTGGCAAAGGTCACGGACCCCAGTGTCTGTGGAGCGTAAAGTAGTGATACCCTAGATTTCGTTATTTTACTTAAAGTTCTGAGTCTAAAATAACTCCAATGAGAAGTCAATCGCACACAAACTTCAAAAAACATTTTGAAAAAATTACTGTTCAGTTTTTTAACTCCACAGATAAAATTCAGTTCTCTCTGGTGTTCGTTGCGAAATGGGGCGTTTTTTTCCAGGCAGTAGGTATCTTTTCTCGGTAAAAATTCCCAAGTTAATGAGTCCGGCAATTTTTAGCAATCTGTTGTGAGTGCGTACTTGACATTTAGGCGCCAGAACTTTTGGTAAAAAAACATTTCGCTATTCAAATTTTTTATCTCGTGTCTGGTATTTTATCCCAAATTGTATACTCTAATGACGAGCCAGACGAGAATCGTATCGTTTAGCTCTACAAAACTCCCGTCATAAAGGGTAAAAGTTTAATGTTTTATTTAATCTCCCCAGTTAAACATGGCGGAGCAAAAACCACTCTGCAAAAAATAATCCTTCACAATTTAAAATATTTAAAGTTACCTGTTTTACAAACGCCTGACAGCAGCGTGCTCCACGACTTTTTATACAACTAAAGGTATTTCCTACCTGACCATTTGGATGTATGTTATTTAAAGATTCAAGCGATAAACCAAATTATATGCCATGTAAGACTGACTTTTATCTTTAGCTTTTATTGTTTCTCTAAGAGCATAGGGCATTTTTCGTACGGACGTAACCACTAGCTATCTAGTGTCGCAAGTTTCACTCAGGCACTAGGTAGAGGCCTAAGAGTCTTAAGATCTTACTGCATATCTTATCAGACTAGTGATGCCGTTATCGCTAATAGACGAAATTAGATATGCACTAATACATACCTAATTTCACAACGCTAATCAAGACAATTACGTGCCTTGCCTCACTGCAATTTTATTGATTTGCGTTTAGTTTTTATAACAAGGTAACCTTGCTAGAATAAGCAAATGCTGGATGGAATGATCGGAAAACATTTCAATGGCGATGAATCATAAACTGTGAACAGTGGTTGCATTTTTTCAGTTGCCATATTACAATACTGAATCGGTATCCGTTAGTTATTTGTTTGTTTTTTGCCCACTCACAACTAAATAATATATACTTACTATAACAGAACTTAATATATAAATGAATATCCTAGAACATTACACACAGCGCCATCTGACCCTAAACTAAGCAAAGCTTGTACTATGTAAGTCAGATAACTGTCAGTTTACTTAAATACTTTTGTAACGTATCCATAGATAATAAACTATCAAACTTGGCACACTGATAGTATACATCAAGAAGACGGACGGCTTTATTTACCTGAAAGTACAATGGATATACTCTTTCCCCAGAAGATACGAAAAATTGGGAAATCACTGGACGAAGCTTGTCATATATATATATGCTTAGTCATTTATTTAATGTTTTAACATCGTTGCATTTAAAATGAAGGCATCGTTTACAAGACCTACTGCGCTAACTTCATTTTAATATACAGCATGAAGTAGCGATGATATTTGATGCGATAATAGCCCAGTGGTTAGCGTGGTCTTGTCACACACCGAAGGGCGTGGGTTCCAACCCCAACTATGAGCTTAAGCTGCCGGTCAAAGATAACATCGTGAGGAAACCAAAGCGTGGTGGGGTAGGGTACTTTCTAGTACGCGACTGGTTAGCAACCCCCCTATAAGTTGAAAATCTGTCGCCTCTAACGGTAACGGTAACAGCAAAGAACAACGCAATAAATTCATTGCATTGAATACTGTTCGCCAGTTCACGGCTTTCCCGATCATTTTCCATTGTGTGCGACGACCCTGATACGGTTTTTGTCGGTTTTAATTTATGTGGCAAACAATTGAAGCTAAAGAAAATTAGAGTAAGTTGTTACAACGCGAAGTACCGACTATTATGATGCTATTACTTAGTGAACTCTCAATAGTGCTTGGGAAAGATATTACTACTAAATAAAAGAGTAAGATTTGTAAAATATTGGAGATAAAAGATTGGCTTTCAGGTTGTTTCTTAATATTTCATATTTAGAATATAATATAACTTTATTATACACCAAAACAAAACACAACAACATATGAAACATAAAAAAAAGAAGAGATAATTAACAAAACAATATAATACGTATTAGGTGTATAAGGGCGGTCTTATCGCCTAGAGCGATTTCTTTCAGACAACCTTCGGATGGAAAGAAACATAGATATTCGGTTGGTGTATAAAAGAAGAACAATACAATAAACGTATATCCATATACAATACTAAAATAAATATACATATTTGTCAGCATTCCAATCATAATTAAATAAGTACATAATTAAATTTTAGTTAATCTCTTAGTCTTTTTTATATTGCATCTTCAATATCCAGTGTTCATTCAATTAGTTACGAGATATCGAAAAATTCTTGGAAAGTTGTCGACTGAGTTGTTTATTATCTTGTCTATGACGTTTCATTCAGCCTTGTCACCGTTGTCAAACTCATTAACCGCGACCTTATAAGGTTAATGTGACAAAACACGTTAACGTATTGCGTAAAATACGGTTGATAACAAGTATTATGTAAAACAGTTTAAAAAAAATATAATTTTAAGGTCAGCACCAAAATCTTTTATAGACTTCATTAGGAAAAAAATCAGGCAGTATGTCTTTACAGCTTTAGCCTGCCCGATGGGGCAAATTAATAAAAAAATAAAAAATAAATCATAAGAAAAATAGCATGACGTTTGATTTCAAAGCGTCAACGCATCTAATAAAGTCTGGGTGCTAGAAGACTTTAAGGTGGTTCGATTTCCATACAAACATTTTTTTACCATTTATGGACAAATGGAGCATAATTTTTTATTTTTTTTATGGTTGACATACTAGGTGTTTGACCACAGCTCTCCTGATGTCAAGTGGAGGTGTGGTCGAAGATGGTAAAGCACACCTAGCCTGGAATGCAACTGGCTCTCAAGTGAGGCTGTCGGAACATACCGTTAGATGCTTGGCGGCAGATTTTCAACTTGAGGGTGGTAGCTAGCCAGCCGAGTACTAAAGTACCCTACCACCATGCTATGGTTTCCTCACGATGTTTTCCTTCACCGGCAGCTCAAGCTCATTGTTGGGGTTTGAACCCACGCCCTTCGGCATGCGAACCTACCGCGCTAACCACTGCGCTATCATCGCTACAAACATACATACATTACATACATTTACATAGTTACTGGCATTTATTTTGGTCTTTATTTGCGGTAAATCACATATGCTTGAATAAAACAGTAGTTTTTATTATACACACTTACCAAAAAAAATTCCTAAAGCTGTCGAAATTAATAAAATTGATTCTTATTACACTGTTTTAGGACTGAAATCATGTATGGTATTAATTATGTGTATAATTTAGTCATTTACTTGATGGTGGTTCAGTTGTCTAGTTAAGTACGTCTCAGATGCTCTGCAGCCAAGCAATAGTATCAGTATCAAATATCAGTTTGAGTTTTCGTTGGCAGCTTTACTAGGTAATCCTGTGTTACAGCTGCCACACGGGATTGTTATGTTTCATACATGAAGAAGGCAAGAGGAAGGAAATAAGCTGGAGTTTTAATGATTACGCATCTAATTAGTCATTAAGTTCGTACCGTGTTTACTGGCGGGCATTAGGAGAGGCCTACGTCCAAATGATTTTACGAATGTAGAAAACCTTGAAACTGTGTCTTTCAATATATTAATAAATATTGGAGGACATTTAACACAGCGCCATCTAGCCCCAAACTAAGCAAAGCTTGTACTATGGAAACCGGACAGTTGATAGAATACTTTTTCTTTTTTTTTGTAAATACATACTTATAATACATACAGTACACCCAGACACAGAACAAACATCGATGTTAGTCACACAAATATTAGTCCTGAGTGGGAATCGAACCCACGCCCTACAGCTCTCGAAGCAGACATACTACCAATGAACCAACAGGGCTGTCGAATACTTCTAAATGTTAAGCGAATTCAGTATTGAAGGTAATGAAATTGTATTTATTTCTGACGCTTAATTTACAGGTGTTCGTAGAAAAACGAACCTAACATTTTCGTCTCAATGTCTGTCCCCATTCTATAATAGAGTTTACTTGTAATTTATATCGATACTTGTGTTCTTAGTAAAACAATATTAAATGTCGCGTTTTAGCTGTTAGCCGAGTTGTTTGCGTTCGCTCAGGTTTTGCTGTGTTTTACACAAACACAGCAAAACCTGAGCGAACGCAAACAACCGTCCTTCATGCCTCCAAGTTATTTGGTCAAATGATGTGACAATAATCATAATCTAAGAGATGGTAATGTGATTTTAAGACTAGATTTTTGTTTGTTGATCTTTCGTACGAGGCATGTCGAGCTATTTATTTAGCTTTTATGATTTTGTTTGTTTAATTTTGTTCAAATTATGTTATAATTCCAGTTAATTTATACGTATTCGATATTGCTTTTATTATGTCTACAAAGAATATATATATGCTAGTCGTGCTTTACGATCTTCGGCCACACCGTCGCTTAACATCAAGTGAGCTGTGGTCAAACATCTAGCTTATCAACCATACAACTAACAATGCGAATAAAATTGAATCAAAACTCGTAATAAATAAAACCACGTTTAAAAATCGCGACAACGTCAGTTATATTCATGACACATCACGGCACAAAGTCCTCAAAAGCCCGTGCATATAAAAGAGTCACTTTAATCACCCCCCAGCTAATCTAGCAAGCGCAGTGCTAAACTGCAGTGCACGGTTAAGAGGCAAAACAATGGAATCTTTTAGAGAACGTCGTAATCCAGGACGGCGTATTGTTCTACACTATTGTACCTACTATATGAACCTGGGATCAGAGTGCTCAGAATAATATTCATCTCGCAGCCCCTGCATAACGGATTTGTTTACTTTGGGACAATATTGACTTCTTTGCCAGAGGATTTCGTTGTTTTTTGAAATTATACATTACTAGCAGCTCGCGCCGGCTTCGCAAGGGAAAACAAAACTCGGCTAACAATATAAATTTATCGATCCAGTAGTTTCGGAGCCTATTAAAAAAAAACAAACAAAAAATTAAATCTTTCCTCTTTATAAGATGTAGATGACAACTGTAATAGTTACACATATGATATTGCGGACTTATATTATGTAGCTGTCAATTTGCTCTATAAAACGTCACTTTATTCTATGGTCAATATTTTCCGCTGTGCATGCTAAGTAAGGATTTGTTCAAATGTTTCACAGCTTGGGTTACATTATTGAATTTTTCATACGGATCCCTAAAAGTTTTTAAATAAAATATAGCCTGTGTCCATCACGGATAATGTAGCATTCTAATAATGAAAGAATTATTAAGATCGGTCCAGTAGTTTCGGAGCTTATTCAATACAAACAAACAATCAAATCTTTCCTCTTTATAATAGATATATATAGATTACATCTGTTTCATATTCAACACGGATGAAATTCAATTAAGATTTTATTTAACCAGGTTTTTGGTGAGCATTCATGATGTGATTTAAACTATTCATATTATGTTGAAATTGTTTTTTTTTTTGTTGCCGTTGCTTATAAGTAAAGGGTTCACATGGCAGGTAACAGAGATATATGAAAAAGAAATATTTTCACAGGAATGGGACAGGACAGGTCAACTAGTCACACTAATATTATAAAAGAAGCGAAAGTTTGTGAGTGTGTTTGCATGTTTGTTACATCTTACTTACTTAGTTTGTGATGCCCCTAGGGAGAGACCGATTCCAGCAGATGTTTAATCATGATTGAAACCGTTCCAAAGTTCCAAACAAAAGTAATTCAAACAAAGCGCTATTCTGACGATCCTAAGCTAAGAATCGTCCTCCGCCGTCAGTTGCCGACACTAAAAATAGGTTTCTGCGAGATGCTGCTTGCTTATTAATTTGATTCCGAGAAGTTTCGCCGTTCCCGCCTACATTCCCGCAATGCCTAATAAATACTATTCACAAATGTACAAATAGGCCGTGATTGTGCCACTTATCTTGCGTAGAATATATGCGAGATGAACGTTGTTTATGCGACTGTAATCCGATGTTACTTTACCTTTTTAATGAGCCCATTACTGGGGCATTATTTCCCTTTCACGATCCATTATTATTTTATGAGATATAGGTATTTGCTACTCCTTTAATTTGGTAATAATTTATTCACTGCGTAACTTAGGCCGTTTAGGCCCTTTTGCCTCAAAAATATATTTTAGTAAAATCGGTTGAAATATGTATGTCATTAATCTAAGCTGTCAATATCATCATCATCAACATAGCAAGTCCTCTGCTGGTCATAGGTCTCTCCCAGGACACGCCACCCAGCCCGATTTTCAGTTCTCCGCTTCCAGCTGTCCTACGTATATCGTCACTTCATCGAGTCTTAGGGCGTCGTTCACTACGTTTGCCATTTCGCGGTCTCCACTCTAGAACACGTTTATCCCAGCGGTTTTCGGTTCTGCGGCAAATATTACCAGCCAACTGCTAGTTAAACTTAAGTTTTAGCTGAGTTATATCGGTTACTTTAATTCTCTGGCGAATTACTTCGTTCCGGATACGATCCCTTAGAGAACAAATTTTAGTAAAAAAGTGCGTGTCAAATTGAGAACCCTCTTCCTTTTTCTAGTTAATACGCAGTACGACGGTTTTTTAAATCTAAATTGGCACCTCAGAGATACATCTTTTGTTTTTGGTGTCATAATTATGTTTGGGTCAACAATCCGACCCGGACAAAGGTGGTGTGACGAGATAAACGGTCACGACAAAAACTGGACCACCGAAATCTAGTCGCCGTTTGCCCAGTAGCGAGAAATAAGTTTATACTAAAACAGTGTTCTCTCTTCTTCAGGTATACATAGCCCTGTTCAAGCCGCTGCGAGTGTCGAGGAGGCAGTTCCGGCGCGTGCTGATGTGCATGCGCAACGTGCGACACCTTAAGTGTCACGAGCTGTACGCGCACGAGAAGGTCACAAAGGTTGATAGCCTCTCGCTGGTGCTTAGCGGCAAGTAAGTATTACAACGATGATGATGATGATGATTACGTTGGCCATACCGGTTTGAGCTATGGCCAGCACCAATGTTATTAATTGACAGTACGATCGAAGATGATAAAAACACCTGCCGTGGAATGGGAACTGACTTAATTGTGGCTGTCGTAATCTTAAATCAAAAATTCTATCATCGCTGGTCGGAACACACCGTTATAGTGACTCACAAAATGGACTATTTCCGAATCAGCCCTGTTTTTATAAACTGTCCCACTGCTGGCCTCTTCTTATTGCGAGAAGGGTACGACCATAGCCCACCAAGTGCGGGTTGGCAGACTTCATATATCATCGAGTTTTTTTGTAAAGTTTCGGACATGTAAGTTTCCTCACCATGTTTTCCTTCACCGTTTGAAGTCAGCGGCAAAGACAGAGGTGCGTGCCGTGGGATTCGAATCCAGGACCTTCAGATTGGAAGCCAGACAGTCTTCCAACTAGTATGCACTATTTACCCCACTAAAATCAGGTCTATTGACAGTTAAAATTTGACCTTAAGGCCGTTCGCGAATCAGTCGGTGATGGTTTTCGCCCATAGCCCACTTTAGCAAGGCAGCTTTTTGCGTCACGTCAACTAAGACCTAAACTATAGTCTAGTCTAGTCAAACTTGATTTCTCCCGTATAATTGAAACGAAAATGTGACTGAAATATTACTATTGTGCAAGTTTCATTAGATTCACTATCGTTATTTCTGTTAAACATTCCATAGAGTAACCAGAGACTATACGTTATAAAAGTGAAATGATATTAAGTAATCAGTATCATGTAACTACATGCAATCGTTGCAACGGCTGATTGATTAGTCAAACATGCGAAGATCAAGTTGCTCGAACGTCTTTGTAAAGATGTGGAATCAAAACGCGTTGTGCATACATGGGGAAAATCCATCATGTACGAATGACTGTCTGGCTGTCCGGTAGTAGAAGGGAACCAAATTGTGCAGTTCAAGTGCACACTTCAAAATGTATCCGGTAGAAAACCTCTCTTCATGTTTGCGGTATCTTATTCGTATCTTGTCGTTCTCTGCTTCGCATGCAAAGTAATCTCGGTGCAAACAAATCATATTCGTTGCTGCACGTTATAGGTATAACTATAAATGTTCTGTTGTTCGAGAGTGTACTGTACACTGGTTTCTGCGTCCATAATAATTAGCATTCTGACGGCATGGCAGTCTGAAAAATTATACCTTTGAGAGCTCTCTCATGTCCATGATGCTATCAATTGCGTTGCAGATTTTATAATTACAAGAGTTTATCAAGTTTTTTAATGTGATATTAATGAGACGAACGAAACGCTCTCCTGATGGTAAAAGATAACGCATGTCCATGATCACAGTGACACACAGAATGTTGAGTAACAAAACAAAGTCCAGGGCATCGCCGCTTTGACGCTCATTACTTTGAGACTTTCGATGGTTAGTCTCAACAGCTCTGTACTTTTCTGCTGTGTTTTTTTGATCGCCAACTCGCTTGTTGTTAGCGAAGATGCGGTCTACGATGGAGCACGCTTACTTAAAATAACTCACTCGACTAGAAGTTACCCACATTGTAACTGTCAGGAAAGATCCACTCGGCCAGTAAACATAAAAAATAATTAAAAAAAAAGCGAAAATGCTAATTAAAATTTATGGATTACCATTGAGTTTTAACCTTGAGCACTTGTTTTAGTTGTTTCACACGCTGCATTGATTAAAATAAAAATAAATGTATGACATTACGTCATCTGCTATCTCTCGGTCAATGTTAACCTCTTCCTATATGTAACTGGTTCTGTAAAGTTCAATGTTGCTCGACTTACTTGCAAGTAGAGTAATGAGTAATGAGACGAACGAGACGTTTTCCTAATGGTAAGATAGCGCCTGTGTATGACCATTGCAGCGATACACAAAACTTTAAATAGTAAAACAAAGTCTAGAGCATCGCTGCTTTGGCGCTCAGTACTTTGAGACTTTCTATATCGAGTCTCAACTCGACAGCCCTGTAATTTCGCTAGGTGCAGTACCCTTCAAACCAAGAAGGAAACAAAATTACAAGGCTGTTGAGACTAACCATCTAATGTCTCAAAGTAATGAGCGTCAAAACAGCGATGGCCTGAACTTTGTTTTGTTACTCAAAGTTCTGTGTATCGCTGCAATGGTCATGGACAGGCGTTGTCTCTTACCAACAGGAGAGTGTCTCGTTCGTCTCATTACTTTTACATAAACTACTGTTTGGCGGCAGAATATCTGATACTGCGATGGTTCTTACCCAAATGACCTCCTGTTAAGGAGTCAAGTCTACCATATGTTCATAAACTGATTCATCATCATCAGCCTATAGAAGTCCACTGCTGGACATAGGCCTCTCCCAAGACACGCCACTCAGCCCGATCTTCGGCTTTTCGCTTCCATCCACCGCCAGCTGTCCTACGTATATCGTCACTCCATCGAGTCTCAGGGCGTCCTACGCTACGTTTACCAATACGCGGTTTCCACTCAAGAACGCGTCTACCCCAGCGGTTATCGGTTCTGCGACAGATATGTCCAGCCCATTGCCACTTCAGCTTACTAATACGCTGAGCTATGTCTATGACTTTAGTTCTCTGGCGAATTACTTCGTTTCGGATACGATCTCTCAGAGAAATTTCAAGCATAGCTCTTTCCATAGCTCGCTGAGCGACTTTGAGCTTACGGACCATTCCCGCTGTGAGTGTCATATGATCGTATTTTGTTCAGATACGAGTATGTAGGTATGTCTTAGCAATGCGAAGAGATTTGTGCGTGATTCTGGTAATATTACACCAATGTTAATTAATACAGCAACATTTATGATACCTCGTATCGTTATTTCCACCCTTGTTCAAAAATAACGTGAGTAACGGTTAAACGTACAAAGAGAGTTTGTTCCCGAGCGAGTTTGCAATAAACGAGGCCTTTATAGATTCTTGGAACATGGCTGCTCCAGATAACTGTTTGTAATATATGGCCTGTTTCGTATAATGTTACATAACGGCATATGGGGCATTCATTAAACAACAACTGGAGTATAAATTTAAAATTGAATATCGGGTTAATATACATAAATTGTGTTTTTGTTTTAATTGTTCGGGATATTTGCGTTTAAGGTGGTTCGATTTCCATACAAATATTTTTTTTCCATTTATGGACAAATGGAGCATAATTTTACAGTGAAATCACAGCTACTGGCATTTATTTTGGTCTTTATTTGCGGTAAATCACAATTGCTTGAATAATACAGTAGATTATTAGCATGAAATCAAATTTATGAATCATTTATGAATTTATATTAGTGGAAAATGTTAGTAGGATTCGGCTCTTTTTTAAGGTTTCAAGATGTATCAACACTGATAAATGTTTAGATGACATTATTTAAAGTCACCATAGAAATTTCAAAGATATGAAAATGCGAAAAGCCCTAATCCGATTTGTTATCGTAGCAATGGTGTCGGGCCGCTGAATGAAGTGCCCATTGAAAGTAAAAGCACGTAAACGAGCTTATTACTACTGTCGCAGAGGTATTGCGTAACGCACATGTCCGACCACTTGCCGGCCGCTTGCACAAACTGCGACCTCTTTACGATATTCGCTCTTAGCTAGGGGTTTCGATTTCACGACATATCTTATGTCTCGAATTTCGAAAATCCTTTACGGCAATATCTCGAGTTGTTCGAGAAAAGCCCCCGACGGATATTCTTGGGCTTTTTTATATGTAGTTTTAAGTCGGGGGTTTTTTAAATTATTTTATGCTTTTTCAATTACTTTTTAACCGTCGTGGGTTGTACAAAATTTTTAATTTTGCTTTTTATTTTAATATTTTTAGAGAGCATAGATATTATGTACATAACGCGCCGCCCCAGGCGTTCGCCCAAATGACTCTATAAGATACGCCTTTGCTACAGTAGTATGTACATTAGATAAGTATTTGCAAGTTTTGGTTTAGCACAAACAAATGTTTACTGCAGCGCCCCCTGGTGAGTTGTCACCGTAACACCTATCTAAGAACATACAACAATCAAACCCGAACGCATAACTGAAAACTGCATCAAAATCGAACTACTAGTTTCGGAGAAAAATGGCAACATGGATTTGCATAAACAAACATCCTCTCACATGAAACGCATATACCGTCTCCGTTCCGAGTGAGCATTATTTGCTTTATCTGACAATAGGTATATATTATGTTGCGTGTTTTGGTAACAAATTTCTCAAAATCTCTTTCATTTTCAGTCGAGATTTTCAATTTCAAGTTTTCTTTTGCTAATTTTTGCGAATTAAGTTTTTTTCAAAGAGTTTCACTAAATAAACTGCGGGTTTCCCATTCTGTTTTATTTGCGGATCAATTACTCGACTTCTTGGGGCAATTTTTCATGTCTCGCTTTGGAGTGGATTTTTCGCTCTCCCAGAAATCTCGTGTGAAAACCCTACTCTTAGCAGCGAATAATGCACGCTTTGTATAGTCTGCGGGAGTCTGAATTTAGGGCATGACCATTCTTTGTTTGGCTCTTCATTAGGCTTTGTATTCTAGCCTATGTGTACGACCCATTTCGCTGGATTATATGACGATCCGCCGAAATGGGTCGAAGGCAATTTGCTTTATGAAAACATTTACCGGACCGATGTCTCGAGCCCATCTGTTTTGAAGGCGATATCGGACGATTCATTTCGATGAATGTTGTGATGCACTGGAGTGAATGCTTCTTTTTTTTTCTTTTAAATTCCATGTTCACACGGCTTAGTTGGAATGACAGAAAAGAACATTAACCCATGCCAATATCGAACATCGTTTGATGGGTTCATTAGTGAATTCATTCAGCATCGAGTGCCCAGTGAGAAAGATGCGGAATGAAAGAAGAAAATGAACGAAAAATGAACCATCCGATACCACCTTAACCGCCGTCGTAGCTTTTTCGCTTTCATCGAGTCCCGGGATTTGCAGCTGAACAGTTTTCATTATTCACGACCTCTGGTTTTCGCAGATACTTACACTTTCGTGATCTCCGCGAGCGATGCTTACGTTATCGATTTCTTTTCAGTCATAATTGCCCATCTTGCTCAGTGAGTCGAAATCGGCGTTTCATTGGAAAAAGGTTTGTTTGATCCCAACTCAAGTCTGTTGTACACCTTTAGTCTTTACCTTTGGTCTTCCGAGATGTCTCCTGTCTATTAGCATTATATTTCAAGGATTGTGCATTGGAGCTGCAAGACTTGGTTCTACCTGCCCCTTTTTATTGCCGGACAGCCAGACAAACGCGACCAAAACATCCCACTAATACCAATAATATTATAAATGTGAAATTTTGGATGGATGGATGGATGTTTGTTACTCTTTCACGCAAAAACTACAGGACGTATTTGGATGTAATTTGGTATTGAAGTAGCTGAGACCCTGGATTAACACATAGGTTTTATCCCGAAAACATGTAGCGGGTAGAACCGCGGGGCGCAGCTAGAGGATTCATAATTGGCGGAATGGTCACGTAACATTAAAAAAAAACATGGTCGAACTGAGAACCTCCTCCTTTTTTGACTCTGTTAAAAAAAAATTGAAGCAAGCAAATGTCATGACTGCGGAATCCCCACGAAAAGGTGAATCAGGTGAGATGTAGTCAAACGTAAACTTATAAAGAATTTTAAAAAAGCCTACCAATATGCATCTTTTTATTTTGAATCTATAAGAAGTCCTTTAGAACTCTGTTTCCAAGAAGCGCCTTGATTCGATATAAATCTTGGAAGGGGGAAAAAATCCTAATAGCCTCAGCTGCTTGAATTAGAACCCACGCGTGGATTCGATTCGCCTTGAATTTCGTTGCTCGTTTTGGTTAATCGGCTGCTAGGTTCCTTATAAGTATTGAGGTCGGCTGAAACTTAAAAGTACAACGTCGACCGATTCTTGCATATGGACATGGGCGGTGTTTCATTACTGACATTGACGAGATAAAAGTACACATATTACTCAGTATTCATGGCAGATTTAACTGCAAATTGTTTTTGCAAATCCACGCAGACCTTTGTAATTAATTCATGAGCGTTTGAATTGGATTAAATTGAATTGAATTTTGCGAAAGTTAATCTTCAATCAAATTCAATGAATTCAAATGAATAATAGAATCGGTTCAATACGAGTGAGATGAACTCGCGCACCGAGGTTTCTGTACCAACAGCCCACCACAAAACGTTTTTCTTTTATGTACTTATATCGTGTTTAAGAAAACTGTTGTTAAAAAAAGCATATTAACCAAAATTTTTTATATACATCGATGACATAATTATTTTATCCCCTCCAAAACAATTAGAACATTGTAATTTTATTTATTGTTGACTACAGCTGTCCTGATGATAAGTGACGGTGTGGTCGAAAATGGTAAAATAAATTACTAGTCTGGAATCGAACTGGCTCTCAAGTAAGGATACAAGAACACCGTTTGATGCTTGGCGGCAGATTTTTCAACTTGAAGATGGTAACTTGCCAGCCGTGTAGTTAGACAGTACCTCTCGTTAGCCCGGATTTTTATTACTAATCAACCTAATCAACCTGATTTAATCAATTTAATCAACCTGAGAAAAGTTACTTGTTATATTTTATAGTTTCATATCTTCTTTATTTCCTTTGCTTACAGGAAAACGAATGTCCTTACGTGAATTATTTTTATCGATATGTATGGAATTCTTCACGTGTTTCGTGGAATCTTTCCTCTCTGTATCTCCTAAAGTTTGGAGCGTTTGACGTCGCACGAATTATCCTACACATCAACGAGCACCGTATTGGCGCATTGACCTGTTTCAATAAGTAGGCATTTGACATTCCAAACCTGAAAGGTATTTAATCTAAGTTCTGCAAAAATAGCTCGTAGTACATAGGACGCTGATTTTAAGGACCTTATCGATAAAGTTTTTTTTTATGTAAAAGTAATGAGACGAACGAGTTGCTCTCCTTATGGTCAGAGATTACGCCTGACACAAAACTTTGAGTAGTAAAACAAAGTCCAGGGCATCGCTGCTTTGGCGCGATGGGCAGTACTTAGCTTCCCAAAAAGTAGAATATTGGTTTTTGCAAACCCAGAGTAAATAGGTTCGTTCTAGTCGAGCATGCTCTACCACACCAAAAAAAAAAACTTTTATTTTTTAAAATACACTAGATACTACAACAAAATAAAACTACAAGCAACTAGGTTACATAACTAGGTTACTAGCCTACACAAGTAAAAAGGTTTAAACTACATTATAAACAACAAATTCACACACAATGTTAACACTACTTAACATAAGTCAGGGTGTGGTGAAACGCAAGCCTAATCAGACTTAAAAAAATATACCATCTATTTCTTTCACATCTACAAATTCGCTGAAAATTCATCTTTATTCAAGATGCTTCGTGAGTTTCTCCATCACTTATTCAGTTATTCGACCACCAACTGTTGAGGGCCACAGAGTTTTGATACGAATTGAGTTTGATCTATACGAGTTTCTGTTTTATTCAATCGACCTTCATCATTCTTTTAATGGTCGAAATGTTATATTCCAGTTAATGAGTTTAGATCACAATTGAAATGTCTGGAAGCGCCCTTTAGGGGTACCGCCGTGTAGGAAACATTGATAGGGTTATAATGAAAAGTTGTAAGTAAAACTTTTCATTATAACCCTATCAATGTTTCCTACACGGCGGTACCCCTAAAGGGCGCTTCCAGTCATTTCAAAAATATTCCACAACGCTGATGGTTTCACATAAGCCATTGAATTATATTGCATGACATAATGCCTTTCCTTACGATGTTTTCAATTATTTTTTTCTGTACTTTTTATATTTTTGGTGTGCACAATAAAAAGTTTTTATCTATTGTCTTTCACCGAGAGAGGGTAAAAAAGTCACAGTAATAATGTACAGGCGAAAGTTTGTCAGTGTGTAAGTGTGTTTGATACTTTTTCATGCTCAAACGGCTGGACCAATTTTGACGATATTCGGTATGAAATTCGGTATAGAGGTAGCTAACGCCCTAGTTTAAGACATACGCTACTTTTTGTCCCGAAAAAATGAAGCGGGCGTAGCTAGTCTTTACATACATTATGAAAAACTTATTGCATCTTAAAATCTAACAAATATCAGGCACTTGTGGCAAATTGGTGGCAATTTGCCATATTTGCTAGGTTTTAAACTAATGGTAATGACTTTGAAAAGTTGACGAACATCGCATACCTATAACTAAGGAAGCTTTGATCACCAAATGAAACGCAATAAACTAAACACTAATAAGTCTCTTCCAGAAGCCGGTATAGACGATACGATAGGTACTACTAACGTTAACATAAAAATTCTCATTAATATTCTTCGCAAGGTCTTAGTAGCCTATGAATTTAAATTCCCCAATCTCGACTTGCAAAACATGCCTCATACTGAAGCAATGTTTCGACAACCCTGTCGTCGGGGCACGCTTTATCGTAAAAGTCGATTAGGAGACGACCTTTACACCAACAGGGGAGCCTATTCGAAAATTTTACGCGGGCTTGAAGCTAAAACCTAATGTCAAAGAGCGAGCTCTATAGTTCCCACCACAAAAGCGGAGAAAAATAATTCACGGTTTTTTCTATCGTCGAGCTGAGAGAAAATGTCGTTTATCTCTCCGAATTAGATTGCTCTGAATCGTACCGAGTATTCAATTTAAACGACGTTTAGCCCTCTTAACATCATTGAAAAGGTTTGGAAGCGATTTCATTAAAATACTTTTGGAAGTTTCGTTGCCGTCTTGTTGCTAAATGGTAAGAAATTGGTCCTTCGTAAGAGAAACGGAATAAACATTAAATCAAAATAAAAACGTAATAAAAATATAACATACGAAACTTGAACAAAGGACATCGAAAATCCAAAGTAATGCGTCATCCGCGACCAACCAAATCCCTCGTAACCCTTGTACCATCATTAGCCTGATAACATTTACAATCAGAAAAAATATCACAAGTTCCTGTCATAAAGGCATTCGGGCCAATTTTAATTCGGATGCCGACACGTCGGGTCAGGTAATGAACTTACGAATACCTTTCTGTAACCTGTTACAAAGGAGGCTGAAGATGATAATGATAAACTGTGACAGTGCTAAAAATGCTCGTCTCCATTGCGTTGCGCCCTTTGTCCCAGATATACAAGGTTGTGGGAGAGAACATTTTAATTAGCACACTCAGTCAACCCTCTGACGGTATATTAAACTAGCTTTATTAAACTTTCCCCTCAACATTTTTTGTTTAAACTCTCCTGTAGCGAGAAGTGGGCTTCATTAACCGCTTCATTATTTTTATACCTGCCATTATGGCAAACAAATTCGATGTAATCTGACCCGGCCATCGATAGGAAGCTTTTAAAGGAGCCCCTGAAATAGCCACTAACTTTGATAGGTTTTATCCGAGGAGAATACAATGGTTCCTTTGCATCAGATCCCCCTGTAATACTTCTTAATACCTCAATCTTTACCATTGAGCTAATAAAAGTCAGTGGATAGTAACATTATTTGTAAGCAAACAAATCTTTCATAAAGCGTTGGCAAAGACAGTATTAGATTCTGCAGTGCTGACCGCAAGCGGTTAAGACTAATGTTTTTGTGTTAGTAGTTGAAAGCCTCTGTTTCTGGCTAAAAGTTTGTTAGTGTTTGGGACTCGGAAACCTTGACCTTGCTCGAACCAAGTTTGTCGGTTCCGAAAGCTATAGGATATCTTAAATGTCAGGAAATTAGTAGATACTTAGCAATAAATACGACCGTTATCATACGTGGCGAAGCAATAAATAGAGCCTTAAGTTATTCAGACCATATTATATGCACTTTATAAAGTTTTATCATTTCCGAGATTATAATTAAGTTATCTGTTAATACAGTACACATTTATTTAGGAATATAATTTAGTACAAAACCTTACTGTAGTTTACATAATACTGATGTGGTAATTATATTCTCTTATGTGTATCGAAATAAATAAAAAAATAATAAAAATGTTTATCCTGGGCAGGGATGTTAGATGGCCACTCTGAAATTCTTGTACCAGCTGGCTAAAAAGCTGGTATTAAAGATGGAAAACTCGTACAAGGGTTACCAGATGTCGAAATTTTAAAAAAAAGGTTAAAAATCGCTTAAAAACATTGTTTCACACATATATTAAAATAAGTATAGGTTTGTATTTTCATTCCTTGAGGTTGGAGCAAGTTTTTTAAAAGTACTCTGGATTGAAAGGGTTTTTTATAATAAGCGTCTCAAAAATTTCTCGGCTATATTATACGTATTTTCAGCGTATTTTTGTCGATCAACGGCTAATCTTAACATTTTTCGGTCTACGGTTTTCGGCAAATCTTGGTATTTTTGCGTACCAGGACCGAGCAACCTTGGTACATGGTACATGATACTAAAACCTAGTATGAATACCAAGAAGTTGGTACGTCTAACATCACTGATCCTGGGTGGAAATCGAACCCACGCCCTTCAGCTCTTGAAGCAGACATGCTACCAATGAACCAACAGGGATGTCAATATAATGAGAAGCTTTCCACTTGGGTTACAAAGTCACTTCGGATCAAATATCTACGATTAATTTTTCTATAAGAACAGTGACATTGTATTTTACGATTAAATAATAAAGTTAATCACTAACATATAAGACTTTAATTACTTACAGCGTCCGCTGTAAAAGCTCAAAAAGTACACGTCACGTAACTTACTCGAGACGACGCCTTCGTAACGTACGACCCTTGGCTTAGCTAAGTAATTAGTTTCTTCCTGCCATTTCTTTGCCTTTTAAGCCTGTCATAAGAAGGAAGTCTTTACCTTGACTTCAGTCCTTCAGCGACTAAGTACATACTCGTAATCTACAATATCCTGAGTATAGAACGGAAATCAGCTTGGCTTACTTGGTGGCAGATCTCCTTGGCAGGATGTCGTCTAGATATTCTGCAAGTACATAACATTACAGTGTTCCGCTTTGAAGGGTACTGCAGCTAGCGATATTACAGGGCTCTTCACAGCTCTGTTGGTTCATTGGTAGTATGTCTGCTCCAAGAGCTGAAGGGCGTGCGTTCGATTCCCACCCAGGATAAACATTTTGTGGTATAAACAAATATTTGTTCTGTGTCTGGGTGTTCTGTATTTATTATAAGTATGTATTTACAAAAAAAGTATTTAACTTTATTTCCGCATTTACTTTTCACTATTATATGTATATTTTACATAGCTTACGGCCTGTTCTGGTAGTTTGAAATCATCGGCAATACACATATAACTTGAAGAAGTGAGAGGTGCGCCCCGTGGAATTTGAACCCAGAACCTCCAGATTGGAAGCAAGACGATCTCCCAACTAGACTGCCAAAACATAAAAAATATTAAATAATTTCACTAATATTATAAATTTGAAAGTTTGGATGGATGGATGTTTGTTACTCTTTCACGCATAAACTACTGAACGGATTTGGATGAAATTTGCCATGGAGGTAGCTAAGACCCTGGATTAGAACATAGGCTACTTTTTAACCCGAAAACATGTAGCGGTTAACGGGGCGCAGCTAGCATAATTATAATACATACATTACTAATTCAGGTAACTAATAACAAACGTCTTTAGCGGATCTGTCTAACAGCCGTTAGTCTGGGGATCTATTAAATCAAATTGAAATTTGGAATTAGATTGAGCCTCCTAAAGCTCTCGGCGAACGTTAATAATTCAGCCTGTATAACGAAGTTTAACCACGGCCGTGGCACGAATTTTGGCGGAAATCCTCACACCCCAAACGGCTTCACAACGAATTCTATGTGCCTAGAAGAGAACTTCAAAACTCAAGTTTACTTCTTGTAAAATAATGATTTTACTTGAGTGAAAATCTCTTATCGTATAATCATCATTATCATCCTAACTAACCACCAACCTATCCTAGTCCACTGCTGGACATAGGCCTCAATCCACCGCCAGCTGTTCTACGTATATCGTCACTCCATCGAGTCTCACGGCGTTCTACGTTTCGTTTGCCAATTCGCCGTCTCCACTCCAGAACACGTATACACCAGCGGTTATCGGTTCTGCGACAGATATGTCCATTGTTCAGCCCAATACTTATATTGACTTATTCATTTGAATTTTTTTTACCCTAAATATCAAAACTGGATGGCAATGGTTGTCCATTACCATGCAGCGTGGTAATACGGCTAACGTGATGGGGACTTTTGCACCGGGTACAGTTAGGTGCGGGTTTTCTATGGACTAAGCAAATTGTAATTTGTTTTCGTACATAAACCGTTTATTTTGTATGATATATGTACATTTTTTTTGTCAATATTGTTCATCTTTCTCTAAATATATTGAAAAACAAATTGATAAAAGAAAATAAGTGAGCCGCCGGTAGCGGGGCAGGGTTCAAGCTACCCGTGGTTAGGGTTGCAGTGTGAGGAACCTCCTGATTATGCTAGCCGTATCAAGGGTCACTGCCTTTTGAATCTGACCTTTGACCTAACCTCCTAGCGGGAGTCTCTTGAGATGTTGGTTGAGACTTTTCGTTGTGAGGTCGTTCACCGTGCCGTCTATCGAGACAATGATCGTCTAATCAACTTTACGTACTTAAATAAATATTGTAGGACATTACACACAGCGCCATCTGACCCCAAACTAAGCAAAGCTTGTGCTATGGAACACAGATAACTGATAGAATACTTGAATAGTTTTTTTGTTGTAAATATATACTTATAATACAACACACACAGTACACCCAGACACAGAACAAACATTTGTTTATATCACTAAATGCTTGTCCTGGGTGGGAATCGAACCCACGGCCTTCAGCTCTTGGAGCAGACATACTACCAATGAACCAACAGGGCTGTCTACTTTATGGGCTTCTCTTTTTCAGCCTTCATGAGGTTCTCATATGGAATTATTGTTATTTTTTAACGCATGCGGTTCACACGCCAAAGGGCGTGAGCTCAAAGCCCGACAATTAGCTTGAGTTGCCGCTGAAATAAAACATCGTGGGGGAAAAAACAGCATGTTGGTAGGGTACTTTATATGTAGGACTAGACTGACTAGCTATCACTCTGAAGTTGAAAGTCTTTCGCCAAGCACTTTATAGTATGTTCTGGCAGCCTCACTTGTCAGGTGTGTTCACCAACTTTGAGCACACCGTTACTTAACATCATCATCATGTGAGCTCTGGTCAAACGAAATGATTGTTAGTATCGCGTCATCTAGTGCGTAGTATTTTCATATCTCTGGGACGCGGCGCGATGTAATTTGCATTTTGCTTGTTTGTTGTAAATTTTGACTATAATTCCAAGAAGACTGACGCTGATACAGAAGACAGCCAGCCTGGCTTTAAAACATAAAAGGAAACATAAAAATAACTTAAATATTTTTTATCTCGAATAACTTTATTTCTTAGAAACAAAACCGTATCATTTATAAGTTGCTTTGGAAGGAAGATCAAAACTGACCTGTGTAGCTCGTTCTATAAATATGATAAACTTTTATCTTCAGCGCAGAACTGTGAATGTATTCTGAGAAAAGGAAATCATATTTATAGTTATTGCTCTTAGTTACAGTATTATTTATGTCAACGTCTATCATTTTATATCTAGTACGAGAACGAAGTGAAACTTTCGAGTACCAGTAATTTAATTTCAACGGAAAAATCGCTCGGTCTATCTATAAAGCTCTTTTTCTCTTTACACTACAGAAATGGCACAAACATATACAGCCACTTAGCTTTTTGTCTTTAATGGGAGCTCGCCTCTAGTTCTTGAGTCGCCAAATGCGGAATGTTACTCTTGGTCTAGTTATTTCAGTGAAAAATTGTTTACAATTATGGTGATGATGACGATACTGTCTAATTAAGATAACTGGTAACGTTTCAGGTTGGTGGTATCCCAGAATCAGCGGGCGCTTCATATAGTGTTTCCGCACCACTTCCTAGACTCGCCGGAGTGGTTCGGCGTCTCTACAGACGAGTATTTCCAGGTAACATTTACAATTAGAAACTATAACTGGATCGATTGAAAATTGCAACCGGTAAACACACGTCACACAAGTTTCTTTTTTATAATGAAAACTATTTTTTTTATAAAGGCCTACGTTTGATCGCCATCTCACCTGATGTTAACGGGCAAGTCTTGTGAAATAAGGCAATCGATGTGTTTTTGTCAACATTTTTGTGCCGTTATACATCATGTGGAAGTTTGAAATTAATGAATACTATAGTACATATCCTGAATTATTATGCTTGGAGAAAAAATAGTTTCAAACGCTTTTCGTTTCTTGAAATTATGAAATAGAATATGGCCAAATTATTTTTAATCCGTAATCTTGACATCAAAATAATTATAGGAAAGGCGCAATTTTATAGATGCTAACTTTGATGCAGATACATTTAAGGCTTAGACCTTTTATTGTACGTTTTGTTTATTCTATTAGCAGATAAGTACGGATAGTTTGATGAAAATTTCTGATAGTGCCTGCTGAAAATCTCTTTTCTGCGTTACGTCTGTTGCTGTTTTATTTTGGTAGGCGCTACAAACCATCGAGAATCTCTGAATCTGACAATCTAACGTCACGAGTCTCGTGGTCGTGTATAGCACGTCACGAGAGGGCGCGCGGTGGCGGCGGTACCGAGCACCGCGCGCATGCTTCCCGCCCGTTTTGTATTTGACACTTGACACTGGCAAATATTCAAAACGCGATGCCAAAACAAAAAAAAAAACTTCTGTCATAATGTAACAGATAATCAATGTAAAATCCGCTTCCGGCAATAGGAATAAACATTCTGTCTCCTTCTTGCTCGTGGCTATAGTAATTTAACTCTCCTTATCTATTTTAGCGTGACGTCAATGTATTCAAATCTAACGTCAGACGTATGTACGTCTGTGTGAGTGGAAAATATCAATGTAGGTGTTCAAGCAGAAGTTCCCACGGTCGAGGACTTGGCCCTTAAGTGAAGATGCGGTCTACGCACGGTTGCCTAGAAGATACCAATTCACTGTCGACTTGAAGACATCCAGATTGTATCTATCAGGGAGCACCCATTCGGGTAACGTAATCCACACTTTAGCCGTACGGACAATGAATGAGGAATCTTAAAGTTTCTTTATATGATAGGTTTCGTGCAAAATTCGATTCCAAAGGAGATGTTGCACCTCATTTATGTGAAGAGTCCGTTATTACCAGATGTCGTAGAAGATATTTATATATATATATATATATATATATCTATCTCTTACACGGTTAGCTAAATCTATGAAATATGTAAATTTGATTTTTCTATTGTTTGTCGGTTGAAAACTAGTCAATTGATTTTTTTTCTCCATGTTTGTTGTTTTTTTATGTCATAAATAAAGATGAATTTAATCAAAACTAGCTGCGCCCCGCGGTATTACACGCTACATGTTTGTGTTAATTCAGGGTCTCAGCTACCTCCATATCAAATCCGTTGAGTAGTTTTTGCGTAACATACATGTGTATACATCCACCCAAACATTCACATTTATAATATTAGTGGGATTTCACATACAACACGGCAACAACTATTTAAAACTACAAAAGAAAGGATGGTTACTGTAGACGGTGTTTATCCCAAGCACTCGACAAAACAATGATATCAGTAAAGACAATAACAGCGGATGCTGTAACAACAGGACGCCCACGCAGATTACTTAATAGTTTAATAGCCCGATTCCGCTGAACGTGGGCGGTCTTAGATATTATTCAATGAAGAGATTTCACTCTCGACCGTCGCTCGGGACCCCATTAGCATACGGAGCGAGGTCCGTGGAAACTAAAGTCTAAATGAACATGAACGTTCATATAAAATGAATGGTAATCTTAAAGTCATCAAAAAATGTGTCCAAGAAATTTTTGAATAGATTTTATTTTGGTCGTAGAATGCGTAGAGCGTACCTAACCTAGCTAACTTAACCGTACTAAACAGCTAATCCACGCCTAAAAGGCTTACCTCGCGGCTCATATTAGCTGGAAAAAGTGAGGTGTTTAGCCTTTATGACAGTTTTATTTCGGTGCCAGGGCTGTCTTTACCCGGGGGTGCAAAGGGTGCGTGGCACTCGAGCGTAGGGCCTTAGGAGGCGTAAGCCGATCACCTTATACCTACACACACCGTGCGTAATCATAGTTAGGTATAAAAACTTAACGACATCAATATGGTTTTTAATTCTTTTTTTTTATGTAAAAAATAACGAGACGTACGAGACGCTCTCCTGATGGTAAGAGATAACGCCTGTCGATGACCATCGCAGCGATACACAGAACTTTAAGTAACAATACAAAGTCCAGGGCATCACTGCTTTGACGCTCATTACTTTGAGACTTTAATAAATTAAAAGTAGTCAAAATATTCTTAAAAACAAGCTTTTATCTGGGACGACGAGCTAAAAATGAATTCCAGCAAGTGTTGAGGGTGTAGGCACTTATCTATATTCTTAAAAGCTTGAAGCACTGAAGTATAAGTAAGTACTCAACTTGTAACGAGTAGTAACCTCAAGCTTTTAAGGATATAGGTAAGTACCTACACGCCAAATACTAGATTTTTTTTTGTTTATTGTCCCAGATAAAAGTTTGTATTAAAAAATGTTTTTTCTGCTTTTAATTTATTTTTAACTTTTTAGTAGATGTGTATTTTAGTGATTGCTCCTCATGACGAATCAATCGAGCCCAAACTTGGTGGTGTTATGTTGTTTTTATCACTGAGATGCCGTGGCCACTGAACATCGGAAAGTGGGTCAAATTTAACTTGCAAGCTTTGACCGGTACATACATACATAGCACGTTAAAAAAATACGTGTAAAATGCTCCTCATACAGCTTTCGGTACTTTCGCCTTGAGACTTGCGATGCGCAGGCCAATTTAGATCTTATGTAGACAAAAATTATATGTAGGAATATGCTAACAAACACGCGACAATTATTTTGAAATATTAAATAAAAAATGGGATACAAACAAGCTACGTTTTATTTTCGTTGGCAATTTTTTTTTTTTATGGTTGACAGGCTAGTTCTTTTACCACAGCTCACCTGATGTCAAGTGAAGGTGTGGTCGAAGATGGTAAAGCACACCTAGCCTGGAATGCAACTGGCTCTCAAATGAGGCTGCCGGAACACACCGTTAGATGCTTGGCGGCAGATTTTCAACTTGAGGGTGGTAGCTAGCCAGCCGAGTACTAGAAAGTACCCTACCACCATGCTATGTTTTCCTCACGATGTTTTCCTTCACCAGCAGCTCAAGCTCATTGTTGGGGTTTGAACCCACGCCCTTCGGCATGCGAACCTACCGCGCTAACCACTGAGCTATCGTCGCTAAATTCGTTGGCAATGGTGGCATGAAAAAAAAAATGAGCTGCTTTTCGCACGCCGGCGCACGGCTCCCAATATGGTTAAGACGGCCCTATTCGTAGCTAAAATGTGTTGTTGTTGCTCAGTTCGAACATGACAGACACGGCTTGTGGTAACGGTCAAGTTCTCGCCAAATACTGTTATTTATTTAGTAAAAAGTCCAATTGACACTTGAACTGAACAGTCTTCACTTTGTGCCGTCGCTCATTACATTCAAGAGCACCAAATGCTCCAACAAGCGTTTCTGAAACGCATAACAAAGGCATGAGTCTATTGCTGAGCCATTCCTTTGTTCATCCCCCGCGGAACTGCGTCAACTGTGCAACCAAGTTATTTATAAAGTCTAGCGGAGGAGCCACAGTCGCACTTTCTCAATAAAACTTATAATTTCACGTAGAGAAATTAAGTTCCATTTATTTAAGCAAACTCTTGTAAGTCGGTTGCGTTTCATGACTTTGCGTTTCTGGAGTGGCCATTTTAAAACGAAATTGGTGGAAATTGGCTTGTCTACTGCTAACCGATTATACAAGTGGTTTGCTAACTTTAAAGTGGTTCAACGTTAATTCGCTTTTCATAACCCCTTTAGGCAACTACGATACCTTTTCAGACTATGTTATAATTTTGCGTTTTAGGTTTATGAAACTGCGATTAATGTGTACGTGTTGTGCGCGATGTATTCACGTGTTCTTCGGTTAAAACAAAAGCAAAAAAGCGGTTAAAGTTTTTTTTTTAAATTACTTATTAACTATTTAATGAAAATTTCATAAAGATAGGATCAATGGTAATAAAATTAAGGTCGTATGAACATAGAAAAACATATAATGACAGGCTAGGTATTTCACCACAGTTCACCTGATATTAAGTGACGGTGTCGTCGAAGATGGTGAACATAATTATGGTGATGGTACAAATACAAATATTTTATTGATAACACCACATATTACAAGTCACTTCAAAATTTTAAATATTGTATTAAATGAGTTTTAAAACACTGATTACATGTTATCACAAAAATGTCAAAATAAGGTATGTTAATTTACAGACATGTCAATACAAAAAAAATATTGTCAATGTAATAAAATGATATGACAAAAAAATCATAATGTTATAGTTATGCTTTGCAGTAGTTGAGTAAACATTCTAGAGAACTATTATGTGATTCATAATAGCTTGCTCTGAAAACGCCTAATTTCTGTTCCGCAACATTACTTATTATAAGTAGATATAAAGTTACATCCTTTATGTCAGCAATCGCATAATTTCGTACCATAAAACAAAAAGTATCGTGTAATTTAACTCGAGTCGGATTGCTTGCTTCAATAAAAATTGTTAGCTGCATTTTTAGTTTGCGATAGAAATTCACAAAGAGATACATATTTTGAATATGAAATTGTCACGCCAGCAGTGCTGGAATAGAATAGTGTAATAACTTCTCAAGCATTGTCGGGTAGGAAGTGTTCATATACACTTCCTTCATCTCATATGATTTCCGTTAGTTTTCCTGCTAGTAGTAAAGCTAGATCACGCTACACTTACTTTTAAAGCTATGGTCATATCTATACAATAAAATCTATTTTAATATCGTAGTATATTAGACAAGGTCAAACATTTTTCCAACCTCGAAAGTCTCAAAGTAATTGAGACGCCAAAGCGGCGATGCCCTGGACTTTGTTTTGTTACTCAAAGTTCTGTGTATCGCTGCAATGGGCAGGCGTTATCTCTTACCATCAGGAGAGAGTGTAGCGAGAGTGTAGAGAGTCTGTGTAGCGATGATAGCTCAGTGGTTAGCGCGGTAGGTTCGCATGCCGAAGGGCTTGGGTTCAAACCCCAACAATGAGCTTGAGCTGCCGGTGAAGGAAAACATCGTGAGGAAACCATAGCATGGTGGTAGGGTACTTTCTAGTACTCGGCTGGCTAGCTACCACCCTCAAGTTGAAAATCTGCCGCCAAGCATCTAACAGTGTGTTCCGGCAGCCTCACTTGAGAGCCAGTTCCATTCCAGGCTAGGTGTGCTTTACCATCTTCGACCACACCTTCACTTAACATCAGGTGAGCTGTGGTCAAACAACTAGCCTGTCAACCATAAAAAAAAAAGAAAAAAAAAGAGTCTCGTTCATTACTTTTTACATAAAAAAACTACTGATCGATGTCGCCTTGGTATAACGCAAGCTTAACGTGTATGTTATTTTTTTACTACTGTGAGGTCATAAAGTGGCAGATTACTAGACTTGATCGTAAACCTTGTTTATTGCAAACGACTCCGCGGCGAATTTGGCGTTTGAAAATGGCTTAAGTGATATCAGCGCCTTAATACTCTCGTTTTTTTTTTTAATGGTTGACAGGCTAGTTGTTTGACCACAGCTCACCTGATGTTAAGTGACGGTGTGGTCGAAGATGGTAAAGCACACCTAGCCTGGAATGGAACTGGCTCTCAAGTGAGGCTGCCGGAACACACTGTTAGATGCTTGGCGGCAGATTTTCAACTTGAGGGTGGTAGCTAGCCAGCCGAGTACTAGAAAGTACCCTACCACCATGCTATGGTTTCCTCACGATGTTTTCCTTCACCGGCAGCTCAAGCTCATTGTTGGGGTTTGAACCCAAGCCCTTCGGCATGCGAACCTACCGCGCTAACCACTGAGCTATCATCGCTACACAGGAAAATCATCGTTAAGGAAAATCTAAGGGAAATTGTTTGTTTGCGTATTTCAGCCTGTAAAATTTCGGGCTTCGAGACGTCGCTCAATTATTATACTGTGATTTCGGGACACCATTTTATGGTTTCTTGGTCTTGCCACTTTACTATGGCAATTATTTGTGAACTTTCTTTTGGTGGTGAATTTGATTGCGTGAAGTTAGGTTATTATGAGTAACGTAAGTTAGAAACATGTTCGTACTGGGCCAGCGTAACGTCATGTAATATGATGGCTTTGCCCAATTCAGAGATTTTTGTTCATTTTTTAGGGTTCAGTACCCAAAGGGTAAAAACGGAACCTTATTACTGAGACTTCGCTGTCCGTTCGTCCGTCCGTCTGTCTGTCACCAGGCTGTATCTCAAGAACGGTGATAGCTAGACAGTTGAAATTTTCACAGATTTTGTATTTCTATTGCCGCTATAACAACAAATACTAAAAATAAAATAAAATAAATATTTAAGGAGGGCTCCACAACAAACTTGATTTTTTTATAGATAATGGTACGGAACCCTTCGTGCGCGAGTCCGACTCGCACTTGGCCGGTTTTTTTTTGTTGATACGGATTGGCGCGAAGGTCAGACTAGTACCTTAGAACTCAGTTGGTACTCGAAGTAGATCTGCAGGTCAGGAATTCGATTCCCATCTAGAAAATAATATTTAGGTAACGAGCATTGTTTGTTGTGTCAAGATGTTTTAATATATTATAAGTAAGTCTTAAAAAAGCATACAAATAACATTTACTCATAATAAATTACTGAGAGCTGTAGGGTGTGGGTTTAAATCAGAACAAACATTTAAGTGACGATAAATGTTTTCCGAATCACCCAGACTCGGAACAAACATGTATAGTATGTTTCTACAAAGACAAGCATATTATAAGCATTCTATCAGTTATCTGGTTCACATTTTGCTTAGTTTTGAGGCTGTGTTAAAAGTCCTACGATATTTATTTATTAAATGTAAGAAATTTGGAAATTATACGTACGTACGTAACTCCGCGTAATTGAAGTAAAATATATAGATAGAAATTCTTTATTGTGCACATCAGAAATACAAAAATGTACATAGAACAAAATAATCTAATGAGCTAGTGCTACAAGTGACGGCGTTATCGCTAAAAGCAATAACTTCCACGCAACTCACTTTGGGGCTGTAACATTCCAGGTGTCAATAATGGCGATGGAGGAGTCGCGGGTGCTGGTGTGGCACCGCGACAAGCTGAAACTGTCGATAATGTCGGACGCCTTCCTCCAGGCGGTGTTCGACCACATACTGGGCAGGGACGTCGTCCATAAACTCATGCAGGTACTGCTCAATTATGATTACATTTTCTCTATACCGATTTATTTATTTATCAATTTTACCAGCGACTTCGATCGAGCTACCAATACGTAAATTAGAAACTACGTAAACATTACTGTGTTCCGATTTGCTAGCGAAATTACAGGGCTGTTGAGATGTTTTTTTAATGTAAAAGTAATGAGACGAACAATGCGCTCTCCTGATGGTAAGAGATAACGCATGTCCATGACCATTGCAGCAATACACAGAACTTTGAGTAGCAAAACAAAGTCCTGGGCATCGCTGCTTTGGCGCTCATTACTTTGAGACTTTCGATGGTGAGTCTCAACAGCCCAGTAATATCGCTAATTGCAGTACCCTTCAAACCGGAACAGTAATGTTAACACACTACTGCTTGGCGGCAGGATATCTGGTACTGCTGTGGTACCTACCTAGACGACTTCCTAGTAAGGAAATCTACCACCAAGTGAAACCATTAAAAGTCTCAAAGTAATGAGCACCAAAGCGGTGATACACTAAACTTTGTTTTACTACTCAAAGTTAGTTCTGTGTATCGCTGCAATGGTCATACCAAGCTGTTACTGCTACCAAGGTGCTGTGTTTACCAAGGAAGAGCTGTAGGACCAACCCTACAGCTCTTGAAGCATATATTTGTAGCGATGATAGTGGTTCGCATGCCGAAGGGCGTGAGGTCAACCCCTAACAATGAGCTTGAGCTGCCGGTGAAGGAAAACATCGTGAGGAAACCATAGCATGGTGGTAGGGTACTCTCTAGTACTCGGCTGGTTAGCTACCACTCTCAAGTTGCAAATCTGCCGCCAAGCATCTAACGGTGTGTTCCGGCAGCCTCACTTGAGAGCCAGTTCCATTCCAGGCTAGGTGTGCTTTGCCATCTTCGACCACACCTTCTCTTAACATCAGGTGAGCTGTGATCAAAACACCTAGCCTGTCATATATTCTACCAAATGAGTTATAATATTGTTTGTGGTACAACTATTTTGTTGAATGCCATTTCAGGTGAGCGAAACAATGGGCGTGAGCAACGGCCACCTTCCAAACAGCTACGAGGAAGGCGAGGACAAACCGATGCTCGTCGTGAAAAAAGCCGGCGACGGTCCCGGCATCACTGCTCTGCTCAACCGGCAGCTGCAAGGTAATCAAGCAGGTCATGCTTTACCTACTCATTATACTGATGTAGCTGTACACAAACTGGTTTCTGTAGGATAATTCGACTACAGTTTCGGTCCCGGTTACCTTTTTTAGGTAGTCAAAGCCGCATAGCAATGGTGAGTCGCCTAGACTTGCTATTGCTTGTCCTTCTTTGCCTAGCATTCCAAGCTCGAATATATGTATAATATGTATATCCTTGTTTCCAAATACTACGCTTTGCTATTGGGCTATGTCATCGAATGTCCTAAGTAATGAGCACCAAAGCAGCGTGCTCTGGACTTCTGCAGAGTTCTGGGTAACGCAGCAATGGCTCGTGGACAGGCGTTATCACTATCAGGGGAGCATTTCGTTCGTCTCATTACTTTTACATTTAAAAGAAAAAACACAATTCTGTCACAATTCGTCTTGTGCTGGGTAGTAACAAATGTAGTGCTATCTCATTTTGTTTCAATAAAACAAAAAGAGACGCCTATAGCGAAGATCAGTTCGTTAGTAAATTTTATTATTGCCTATGTGATGGGGCTGATGGGGCAAAGTTGTACTGATATTATGTATTTCACGAAATCCCTTTAGCTATCATCCTTATTCGCTACTATACAAATGGTGACAGTATGTGTAATTCAAATAATCTCTTACGAGACACATTATATTTGTGATGGTTTAGCATATTACTATATTAAAGGCTAAGCGGAATTCGTGACTAATTGTAATGAATCTTTGAGCATGAACATTTTCAAGTTGTTTTATGCTAGAATTAGCACATTTTCAGTTAAAATCGTAGATTTTACGGCGTTAAAACTTTTTTAACATTAAACTTTACCAACATTCATTTAAGCAAAACTGGATGTCGTCATGTGGATCTAATTTGAATGTTAACTGTCTTTAGCATGTCTTCTTTTCTTGCTTTTTATTATTTACCCCATTACAGTATAGTATTTGTTGAGAGAAACATTATTTTTGGTAAAAATAAAAGGAGACATGCTAAAGCTCATCGATGTTAGCTGTAATAAAAAAATATATCGTATTGCGATTCATATCGACTATTTTGTTGCATATTTTCATTCATATTTTTTTTACTAGCATTATCATTATACAAACACTATTTGACTTTGATTTGTACAACTAAAAGTCTGTTTAATAAATAATAAACAAAAGCATACCAGACAACAAAGAAAGATCACTTACCTTATAAAAATGCTTTAATTGATGCCAATGCGTTCAAGTAGTGATGGGAAATGTTTTCTACTATATCAAAGCTTATCTTTGAAAAATCTGGTATTATGTTCAGATTTCAGTTCAGTTCAGTTCGTATCAGATTTCTTGAAGCAATATTAACAATCTCGCGTTTACTCAAAAATATCAGCATATAATTGCAAATCACGCTATAACAGTACTAAAACATACTATGATAATCGATAGAAAAATAAATTGGAATAAAAGTTGCAGTACTGTCAGGAAAAATATCGACATGAATCGCGATGCGAGCGTTGTTGTGTTGCGTCCCGCCGACGATGTGATGACGTGTGTGTTGTGGCGCGCAGACGAACACTCGCCGCTGCTTCGCGTCGCGCCCGCTTCACACGCCTGACTGCGTCGTCCCGTATTACCCCTGCATACCCTACATTCCTCTTTAAACATTGCTGTACTCTGTATTAGCTGAGCTGTGGCATGCACTGGAAAATGTTTCGATGTATTAATATTTCGCGATTAAATATATTTATTTTGATGATGATAAAAGGAAAAGCTTCGGTATATACGTGGATTCGACTTAATTTATTTTAAAGAAAACACGATGAAAATCTTTTTGGCAGGAATCTATACAAAAACACAACGGGAATATATTTATTATTACCACTCACGTTTACAAAACTTTTCAATAAGTTAATATTTGGCCTGCACCATCCACTACTGTTTGTTACGTCTCGTTCATATGTTTGCAATTTGTAAGTAGCCTAGTTAAAAATAAAGTGTATTTTTCTCTAATAAGTAAATGATTAATATTCTTTTAAGAAAATTGACATCGTAAACTATAGCAATGAGCATAAATAATGGATTAACGATTTAAAAAAAATGCAAATGTGTTACAATAGATAAGCATATTATATGGGCCGCGTTTGTTTAAAACAATCGACATTTTTAATTTCGTGTTTTATTTTTCTTATTTCTTACTTTTCCATGAGAAAGTGACTAAATAAGATAAAGATAAAGATAATTTATTTGTTAAAACACGAGTAATATAAATTGTAATACATGGATAGATTATTTAATTATGTCCTGTGATCGTGTTTTGCCCTTTAGGCGTACAAATATGAGCGATGGCATGTCATGTAAAATAAAAAATTCAAATTAGATAATAAAATGTACAAGTCAATCAAAATAATGTCAAGAAATAATAATAATAATCAATATACAATAATGGATGTCAAAAAAAAAAAAAATAATTAAACAATGTCAAGCAAATATGTCAAAAATTACAGATAATCATTGATTTTATAACAACATTAATATAATAATAATCACAACAGCTGACAGAGTACCGCGTCCTACATATCCTATTCTTGTCATTTCCTTATCCATATTACATGAGCTGGCCATTGGACTAACATAAAAAGGAACTGATAAAATAAAGCACATAGCTTGCGTCTTTTTCTATAATCCAAGTATACGAAAAAAAAGTGGCTGCCAATAATTTGCTGTTTTTTTTTTCATAAAGTAAGCCTCGTAACGTCTTCATTTTATCAGAACCTGCTCCGTAGTCAATGCTTAATAAGTATTTTTAATGGGATATTTTAATGCCATGCTCTACCATCTTCAAGTTTAGTTTGACATATTACCATGTTAATATGCGTATTTTATTCTGCTTGCGTATGTGGACTTACACGTACCTTTTTATTGAATCTCTATTTAGATATTACATATAAAATCTATGTTCTCACGTCGTATCGAATATATGTTTTTTGAAAAGTTGAGAAAAAATTTAAACTTAAAATTTTGACAAAAATGAGAACATGAATTTTATTAGTAATTTAAGGTTATGCTACGTTATTCTTGATTTAAATTTAAAAATCTCACAAATTATATAGAATAGAATAGATATACTTAGAATTTTGCCTTAAATCACGTTGTGAATAAAATAAGTATTAAACTAGTCTTTTGTGCTAACATATCTCTCTAATTAATATTTAAAAATAATATAACAATTAGAGAGTTGATATGCATGTGATAAACTGTATTATATGAGTTACTAATAAGAATTTAACTCGTAAATTTGATAATAATATCAGTTATACAATTTTTTTTTGGCGACGGTATATGTAACTTAAGTTACTTGACTTGATCATGCTATGGTTGTAATGTGAAATGAAACTAAAAACTTGCAGATCTTAGTTCCATGTCTAAGTTACCTTGGCATCAAATTTAATTATTAAGGTGGCACGGTTTCCATACAAATCAATTTTTGCCATTTATGGACAAATGGAGCATAATTTTGTAGTGAAATCACAGCTACTGGCATTCATTTTGGTCTTTATTTGCAAATAAAGAAAATAAAGACTAAATCACAATAGCTTGAATGAAATCATAAATTCATAAATCACTCATAAATTTGATTTTATGCTCATAATGTACTGTTTTATTCAAGCAATTGTGATTTACCGCAAATAAAGACCTAAGTAAATGCCAGTATCTGTGATTTCACTGTAAAATTATGCACCATTTGTCCATAAATGGCAAAAATTGATTTGTATGAAAATCGTACCACCTTAAGCCATATTGATATAAAAGTACATACCATAATAAAAATCGTTTAACACAAACTATAATCATATTACAAGCTTAGCTCCTATATAAATGTAAATTTTGGATAGTGGCTTTAAAAAACTAATGCTTTAAAAAAAATTATAGTCGTTACCTCTACCAAGTAAGTATTATATTTAAGCAAATAGTTGATAGTTATATAGCTTTACATATTAATACTGTTCCCGTAGTCCCATTCCTCGACATCCTATATCCTAAAGCATGTTTGGAAGATCAACTGTAAAAGGTAATTTTTTTTGTTTCCATTGTATGCTTTCACCTCTCACGCTAAAACGCAACTTTATCTTACAATGAATACTCATTATTTTTAACGGTACAGTAATTTGGTGCTCCGCTAACATTCACATAAATGCATGAGTTTGCGTTGTCCAACTACGTTGTCGGGCTGTTGAGACTAACCATCGAAAGTCTCAAAGTAATGAGCGCCAAAGCAGCGACGCCCTGGACTTTGTTTTGCTACTCAAAGTTCTGGGTATCGCTGCGATGGTCACGGACAGGCGTTATCTGTTACCATCAGGAGAGCGTCTCGTTCGTCTCATAACTTTGTACATAAAAAAAAATATAACTTGTTGATGCAATTAATAATAACTAGCTTTATACATAGCCAGAAAAAAGTTGAACGTTGTGTAGTTATTTAGTAAAAGTTCTGGGTATCGCTGCGATGGTCACGGGCAGGCGTTACCTGTTACCATCAAGAGAGCGTCTCGTCTCGTCTCTCTTTTACATAAATAAATATATATAAGTAAGTATCTTTAAGTCTGTGATAGAAAATTGATTCTGACAAAAGTTATATTTTACAATATTTCATGTTATTCGAAACGACAAGAAATTATTAAACAGAACCACATTTTCACAAAAAAAACACATTGTTTCGCTTTGCTAAATATTTAATTAAAACAACTGGATAAACAATTTGTAGCTTTTTAAATATTTCTTGACTAGTTCACATCCACACAGCCTAGCATTTGTTTATTTGCTTGCTAATAAATGCTTTTGCCTATTATGGTGTTTTAACATGTTTGTTATAAAACTTTTAAAGTATACGACACATTGACAAATAACGTCTTCGATAAAGCGTGTCGCACACAGCACCGATGTATGTGCGGACCACATTCGATGTTTTGCTTGTGTGAATGTTGACTAGTGAAGGTTTCCCATTTGATTGTACTTTTAATTTTTTGGAGTGAAAACTTCTTAAGCCGCGATGATGATTTTTTGGGGGAAAACTTATGGATTCGCGTTACCGACATACTAATACCAAAGCTTTAACTTTTGTCGGCAGACCCCATAAATGCCTTATTTTTTTTTATGATCTTCCTTCTTCCGTATTCTCCCGGAATTACAACATAGGGTTCTTTAAAAGGCATGTTAATAGAATCTTAAAAGGTCGGCAACGTATTTGTAGTACCCCTGGTATTGCAGATATCTATAGGCGACGGTGATTGCTTAACATCAGGCAACCCGTCAGCTTGATTGCCACCTGTGGCATAAAAAAAAAACTATTTGACCATATTTGGGAGTGTAATTGATTGAATTAAAATATTATTGAAACTCTTTAAAAAGTAGTATTCTGAATTGGAATGCGAACTTCCATGCCAGTGTTTATTCTCAGCAATACATCATGTCGATATAGTCAAGTGATGATTTTAGTATTTTACTTATCAAAACAGTTTTCTTTTGTTATTATAATTTAAATAACAGAATTGTTGCTATTTGTTAATCAATTAAAAAACAAGTAACATATTTTTTGCATGTGATAGGTACGTATAGCTCGATAAGATTGCACTTTACATTTATAAAGCGCAATTCATGTCGTTCGATCATGGAATTATTTAAAATAATGACAAGTTTATAAGTGTATCATACTTATCGAAATGTTGACTCTTTGCTTGATTTAATAACGTGGATACTCTTTCTATACTAAACTACCATGTCGGTCACGCAACTATTTTGGCCATCCTTTGACACTGAGTTATCAACTTACAATGGTATGAAAGGTACATCTGTGCTTTCGATTAAAATATTTAAGAATTTAAAAAAAAAAGTTATGTTATGAAAATAAATTCAATCTATTTTTTTGCTTGTCGATATTTCAGTATTCTTCCATACTTTTCTGAAACTAAATAAAATGTTTTTAACATAACAGCGACAGATCCGAACGCGTGGCGTCTCGGCCGGATAGAAGAAGCAGACCACGAGACGCCGGTGTGAGGGCGGGCTCTGCACGTAGCCGTGCGACCGCCGCGCGGCAAACGTGCGCGCCGCTAGTGTGAACGAAGCCTTATACGAACTTTTTATACTCGCTTCCCGCTTCGTCCCGCCACGACGTTACAAAACGGGATTAATCTATCGTGAAGAACTCGAGGAGTAACAGAAACGGAGGCAACGCCAAGCACTGTGACAGCTCCGACTTGCGGCAATTCTCGCCGCCTCATACTATACGATAACGTACCGCTAATAACAACCTTGAGCGATGTTATATGTGTGATATTCAGAGCAGCAGTTTGCTTTAAGACTTTAATTGCTCAATTCACACCGACAGCTACGATTGGCAGCACTTTTATAAATTTAATAACATTCTTTTTACTATCGTTCTATGAGTCGGTCCTACGTTTTCGTCGGTACGATCTCGGTGTGAATTGATCTCAAATGTTTCTAATGTGGATTGAGTATCGTGAATGCTTAACGCCTAGTCATTTGTGAATAAGGAATACATTTCGGCCTCGACCGGAGTGTCGCTACGTGTGGTTTGTCGCGTTATCGTCGATCTAAGAATTTTAAGACAATAGACTAAACAAAAATTTTATGTGGATGCCTGTCACATAATGCCGATCTATTGGAACTACTATTATGAGATTCACCGATTAAATACTAGAAAAAATTGTTTCACACTAATTAATGTTAATTTCTAAAAAAAATTTACTATTCCCCATACTATCTGTTTTTTTTTATCTTAACGTAGAGTTTGTAACGTGACTTGGCTGTTAAATGTTCTGAAAAGTTTACGAATGTTGAGCTACGACCATCCGATCGGTCGTCGCATCGTCCTCAGTGACCATGATTATCATTTCATTCTAAGCGTGGGTAGGATGACACGTTAAGTCCCGGTTTCTTTGTGCTATATTTCTGTAAAAATAGCCGTCAAGCCATGTACCTTATGTGCCAGATACCTTTCAGAGCATAATTTCCTCTGACACAAGGCTCGGCCACTCGGTATAAATTAAATAATATGTGTACTTTGTTTACTTGGTGGTAGATTTCCTCATCCAGGTAGTTACTACTGCAGTACCGGATATTCTTCCGCCAAGCGGTCGTGTGTAAACATTACTGTGTTCCGGTTTGAAGGGTACTGCAGCTAGCAATATTACTAGGCTTTTGAGACGAACCATCGAAAGTCTCAAAGTAATGAGCGCCAATGCAGCGATGCCCCGGACTTTGTTTTGCAACTCAAAGTTCTGTGTATTGATGCAATTGTCATGGATATGCGTTATCTCTTACCATCAGGAGAGCGTATCGTTCATTTCATTACTTCTACATAAAAATACTTTTCCCCAAAATGTAAAAGTTGTGTAAAACAATGTCTATTGTTACACAACTTTTAACGTATAGAAGCATCATTATCCCCGGGTGACATAGGCTACTTTTTATCCCTGTGATTCCCTCGGGAACGGAAACTACGCGGGTGAAACCGCGAGGCGTCCGCTAGTAGTTTAATAAGTTTAGTCTGGCTTACAAAGTCACGAAGAGGGGTTTTCAAATACATCAAGATAAATAACTAATATGTATTAACAACTGAAAAGTCCAAATAATTTAAGAATAGTAACCCGAGAATTTATTGAAAGTTAAAACATAATGTGGCAGGCATTTATTTACACAGATGGTTTGATATGAAATTATTTCATAATGTAGGTACCTAATTATATAATATTTTAACATACTTAAACGGTACTTTAATGATTCCATACTGTACTCATTTTCCATAATAACATTTAAACCCATTGGACTCGAACTTGTAATTCTGTTTTCAATGTAACATGTTAGAATTAAAAGAGATATGATAATATTCAATATCGAAAAGGGGATTTATCTACGTATATGACAGATGTAATTGTTATTTTAGTATTTTAAAAGTGAAGCATTATTTTGTGTATACGTTTATGGATAAAGTAAACTTATCTGATTTTTAGAATGACGAGTTTATGTATTCAATAGTGATTATGTATATAGAAGATATTGTACATATGGATTATGGATTAATGTATGTATTACTGGAAGTTGTGTATGCACGAAGTAAAAGGGTTATCTACCTTTGTAGCTAGATACAAGGCAGCCTCAAATGGGGTTTAAGACTAATAAGATGATCGATTTCATAAATTGTTTTTTAACATTTATTTGTGTGGCAATTGATCATGGTATTCAATTTGTAAATTATTCTCAGACTAGCTGCGCCCCGCGATAAAAAGTAGCGTATGTGTTAATCCAGGTATTGTTAGTCAGCTACCTCCATACCAAATTTCATCAAAATTGGTTCAGCCGTTTAAGCGTGAAGACGTAACAAACATACAAACTTTCGCCTTTATAATATTACTGTGATTTCGCGTCATATTTTGTTATTTATTGTTACCTTAAAAGACTTTCTGTAATCAGTTGCCACAATATTTTGTAAATTCGATCGATACTAACTGCAACTAGCCCAGAGTTTCTTAAACTGTGATCCATGTACCCCTAAGGGGTCCTTGTAATGAGCGCCAGTTGTCTATGGAATTTGGCGCAAAGAACATTGGCGACTTTTGGTGTCATTTAACTCCAGCTTGATTGTCAAACAATCTGTCAGTTCTGATTCCGTTTAGAACAACTTTTTTTCATTGTTATTTCCGCTCCAAGGGCACCGGTATCCGTGACCGGTTTGCAACTACTTATCTTAGTGAGGATTTCACTAAGATAAGAAGTAGTGTTTTTAATATTAACGTCAATAAAAACCATGAAACGGAATCTGTTGGAAGTCAAAGATCAAAAACGGCTCCTCAATTTGCCCTTTTAATCCAGTATAAGCAGCGACATCCGTCGCGCTAACTAATCACGTGCAAAGTTTACTCGCAGTTAATAAAAGCTAGGAAAAGCTAAACCTCGTGTTTTTTCGGAAAAGTCCGTGGGCTCTTTGAAATTTTAAAAGGGGTTCATGACTAGAAAAAGTTTAAGAAACATTGAACTAGCCAGTTATTAATTATATAAAATGAGTAAACACATATTTAAAAGTTTTACCCGAATTCTTAATAAATTCTAAGTAAAAAAAGTACCAAATAATGATCACTTAAATTTATTAAATACTATTATAAAGTCAATTGATATTTCATGGCATTATTATTTGAAATTTGGTACATTTCTGTAATGGGGTATAAATTTCTAATTGTTTTTTTAAACGATTGTACCAGAGTTGTCTCTATGAAGCTATAGAAGTGGACACAAAATCATATTTTGTCACAAAACATGCCTTAAATAAACCCAATAATACATACCATACATAGAGTCTAGTGTCTAAAATACTATATATAAAAATATTAATATACATAAATATAAATATTGAAACTACTAAAACAACAAACAACAAAAAAAAACAGTATCATAATTCCAGTTTCTGCTAACGATAGGCCTTCCGCTGTTGCAGTATGCTGCACACATATTTTTTTAATATGTATTGGAGGACATTTTACACAACGCCATCTAGCCCCAAACTAAGTAAAGCTGATACTATGTGAACCAGATTACTAAAATAAAATTTTTACTTACTGATACTATATATAAAATATTTTATAACACATACGGAACACCTACAAAAAAGAATTCGTCTTGGATGGGAATCGAATCGTCACTGAGGAAGCAAAGCTGCTGCCACATGAACTATCAGGGCAATCAACAACTGATTCATAACATTACGCAAAAAGTCATTAATGTTGTTATTTTTTATTTTAATAGTGACCGAACCTAAAACTACTAAAGCAAATCTGCAGTCTTTAAAAAAAATTACATTTTATTTCACTTAACCGTAGATTTAAAAAAAACGTTTTTTACAAATGAAAAATATTACCCTGCAAAAACGGATGGTCTATCATTTGATGCAATACAAATGAAAATAAGCATAAAAACCAAGTTGATTGTAAAATGTTACGAGATTGCGAATGAAGCGAAAGTGTGACTGATGTTGTCACCTTTGCCTAACTTTCCGGTCAGCTGGGCGGCGTATACGGGTGGCTGTCGAAAATCAACAATTGTAACACTTTTTTCACTCGGACGGTTGATAACTGAAAACAGAATTTGTAACGAACCACGCACTTCGAAATGGCAGCGCTAACCGATTGCATTTAACATTAATGTTTTGTATTGTGTACATACAATTGAAGACCTATCCCGGTAAAGATCAGGGCTGTCCAAACGAGATACGATCTCGGACCAATACAAATTACTAAATAGATTGAAGGGTCGCACAAATACTTTAACTTTTGAAGAAAATAAGGGATACCTTTTGTTACATTAAAATTTATCAGTTCTTATAAATGTATCTTTTTGTATGCAAAAATATATTTAAGATGAAATAAAAATAATGATTTACCAAATTAATTTTGTATTTGCGGAATACAACACGGGACGTACTTTAAACAGCCCTGTTCTAGATCATCATGACATCAGGCATATGAGTTGGTGGCCAAACGTGTAGGTCTGTTTTGCATTTTTTTTAAAAAGTAAACTTATGGGTAAGTGATATTAGGTACTCAATTCCCTCCAACAACGCAACGTAAATGTAACACTGACGTAACACGATAGTGTTTCGCGCAGTAGACACACATGTTTGGCCCTTACTCTGTATTTTAAGCTAATATTCATCACGTAAATGCTATGTATGTTTAGCACTGCTATTTTGGTAAGAATTTCTAATGAACGTAAGTACATAAAGGTTGGGTGACCACAGTGACCAGCCTAATGACAATTATCAAAATTATTTAAATAAATAAATATATAGTTTTTTTTTGTCGTAGGACATTACACACAGCGCCATCTGACCCCAAACTAAGCAGAGCTTGTGTGATGGAAGTCAGATAACTGATAGAATACATCATTACTTTTTTTTTGTAAAAGCATACTTATAATACATACAGAAACACATTTCCTGGATTAACTAGTGAAATGGTTACTAAACTTTGGAGTTTCTTACTACTTTACTATTCAACACCTATCACTGGTCGGTCCAAGATAAAATCATTTGAAATGGAATAATTCAATTGATGTGATTTTACTAGACAGTCATCCTTCGCGTTGTGTGTATTGATATCTTCGAGTATCAACATTTTTATTACGTGTACCAGTGGCACTCAGAACTTTGAGTTACAAGAAAAAGGCCACGGTATCGCTGGCACTCATTTGACATATTCAATTATAATTACTGGGCTGTTGAGACTAACCATCAAGTCTCAAAGTTCTGTGTATCGCTGCAATGGTCATGGACAGGCGTTATCTCTTACCATAAGGAGAGCGTCTCGTTCGTCTCATTATTTTAACATAAAAAATAAATATTTGTCTCATTAGAATAACTTTTACTGCGGACTGCGGTGGCACGTACCCAGGCGACCTCCCACTAAGGAGATGTACCTAAATCGCGCCTGGCACGTTGATGCTCGAAGATTGAAATTTGGATGAAAAGTTATATTCAAAATGTAGATTGTACCTACTATAAAATATTAAATTGTCATTCCATTATTTCCTATTTTGGCTATATTGCTTATATTAATGTTCAGTTCAGAAATGCACTGCCAATGATGCAATTTTAATGCATAAAATGTCTTATTTGACACTTGTTTTTAGGATCTCAAATATTGTTGTAACAAATTCATTTGTAACTGAAGGTAACTTGTTATTATTTTAATTGTTTGTTGGAGACTTGCTCCATTTATAATTTCTTGGATAATATCGCCTGATTTATCATATACCACCTAAGATGCGTAGGAGGAATTTTTTTTTCATTACTTAAAAGAAGATACATAATAATATGTGTCCTATCCATATTATAGATTTATCACATTCTTGCATAAGAAAAAAAAATCCCCGGCGCGTGCTAGGTGGCTCACTGCTTAATTCAGTTATTTCTAACTAACAAAACTCCAATCCTGATGTATCATTGACTGCTAAACATAATTATGTTTATAATAATATAATTTCCCAGTTGGGGTGCTGCGAGTTCTTAATTACTGCCATTTATGTTAAGTTATCATGAAGCAGTTACTCAATCACAAACTTTATTGTGCATAGCTTTTTCATTACTGCCTAACATTAAGGCAATAAGCCCACATACCCATACAGAAATCTTAACATCTTTCATAGGTATATTTAGGGCTTAATGCTAGCAATTAGAAACTTGTGGAAGAACCACTGGTTATATGTATAAATATAAACATAATTCAGGTACATATTATTCAGATCTTGTAAATGTGGTTAAGAGTTGTATATTATTAGTTTTTTACTTGCAGTGTGTTGTGTGCCGAGCACTGAGTGAATCTAACTATAGTATGCCTTAAATGCCATTTGTGATTGAATGTGAGAGCAGTGTTATATCATAATTATATTTGTAATTGATCATCTTAGTACATGTTGAAACGGTTAGATATATTCAACAAATAAAGTAACAAATTGTGTATAAAAATCAAGTTTTATTTTTTTGTTATTTAACCATTTTAGAAATATATAAATAACAAACAGGTAAATGCAAGTTGTGAGAAGTCTTATTTACATAACAATATCAATAAATTAATCACAATATTACACACAATCAAGAATCATCGAAAGTCATCCTGCCAACCCCATGTTGTTTGATATATCGCCTATATTGTTTGTATTTGTTGTTATCTGCTAGAGCCTTCTTGGATTCCTCATCTTTGACCTCTTTCCACGCTAGAAAGTTTTCTTTGATCCATAACTCTTCGTCAAGAAACTCTTGTCTCTCTTTATCTTCTAAAGCATTGAACTGATGCTGGCCTAGTTTCATATATCTCCTAATTAAGTACAATTTCTCTTCTTCACCATATTCATGCTTCAAAATAACAAATTTCCAAAGCCATCTCAGGTACCAGTAAATATATCTAACTATTGTATATGGCAGAATGATTAGCTGTACCCAAAGAATATCTATTACCTCTGGTTTAGCATAAGCACCTTTGATATCCATGTTCTCTTCTATAATTCGTCTAATTATTCTGTCTTGTTCCTCCTTTTGTTCAGCTTTGCTTTTTTTATTCCCTTTCCTGGAGTTTGCTTCTTTTGTCTCTGCTTTGGCAATTTCTAATGCTTTATTTCTGTACTTTGGCACAGTCATGAAATATTTGATAGCGGTGTCGTATTTAGACCACGCACTGTAATACTGGATGATTGAGATTATGGAAATTGTAACTGCTAAGACAATTCGGACGTCTACTTTCGGTGCCATTCGCCGGCGGTAGTACCTGTAGTAGTGAGCATAGTATTCCTGTGGGTTGTCCAACATGTAATCGTAGTCGCTTCGCTCCTCTTCATCTCGTAGAATCTCATAAGCTGTGGCGATCTCCTTAAATTTCTCCTCAGCAGCCTTTTTTTCCTCCTCGCCTCTGTGCATGTCCGGATGAAATTTTTTGGCAAGCTGCCTGTAACTCTTACCGATTTCATTTTTCGTAGCTTCTCTTGTGACTCCGAGAACTTCGTAGCAGTTTGTTTTCCCACAGTAAATACCTTCCAGAAGATGATCGTGAGAAGCAACCTCAACAAACTGCCATAATATGCAGAACAATGTACAATATCGCAGTAATGTATACATTTTTTACACTAAAACATTTTACTCAATTTAAATGCAGTAATTCTGACTAGTCTAGTTATATGAATTTAAATATAAAGTATGCAGAACTCGACCTCGTCCAACGATACCTGCTAGCCTGCTACTGCCAAGTGCCACGAATTCGGGTTGACATTGACATTAGGCAAGGCTATCACTGCCACGCCGGGTCATGGATGGTCGTTTTGGAATGTTTCACGAAAAATATGCTGCATAAAATAGCTGACATATTTTATTCTTCAAAAATCACTAGTAAATGTAAATAAAAGAATTTACTTACAAAATGAAAAGCTTTTGTTACGTTGCAATATTAAAAACCGGTTGATAAAAGCACCAAACTTGAGGCTAAAAAAAAACATTGCTTCTGAAAAGAAATAGTTGTTTAATCAATGTCATAATTTTGATTCTGTCAACATTAAAAAAAACCGTAAAATACTTTGTTAATAAAATTCTGAAAAGTCTATAGAAAAGCTGTACAAAGTAAACCAAGAACTGATATAATATAAGGCTAGGGATTTTCAGCGGTAGCGCGGAAAAGTCGCATCGTCATTATCGTCATCGGCATTAAATTACCAAAACTAGTGGTGTTTATGTATAAAAATAGTCTTGCTGAATCGTTGTACCGAATGAAAAGTGATGAAATATGGTGGTAAAACATGGATTTTTGTGTAACATTTAAAACTCCGTCAAGGCTTGAATTAAACTTGCCATAATATGTACTATATACTAGGCATCTTGGCTTTGATTGTGTAACCTACACTTATTTTACGTAATTTATCAAAATATAGAACAGTATATATACATATTGCGATGCCAAAAAAAATTAAATGTGTTTATGTCAATGTCATAAAGTGTTGAGGTGAGTTTTGGCGGGAACGCGGAAGGAGTCGTGCGGAAAAGAGTCGTGTCGCCCCGTTGTATTTTTTTCCAAAACTTGTGTTTTGTCGAGTGTTTATGCATAAAAATGGTGGTGTTTTATTCATAAAGTGCCGAATTACAAGCGCAAGTATGGGAAAATGATATAAGTGGTGAAATATAACTGTTCGTGTTGCTACCAAAATTCCATCGAAGCTTATAGCAAAGTCGCCACTACTTTACTAAAATTAAAGCATGACTGGACTTGACTGACACAGACAGTCACAGACTGGACTTGACCAATACCGGATTTTGACTGTAACTTTATAGATGTAAGGCATGAATTATTGCAAAAATCGAAGACTAGGCAGTATGGCTTTAAAGCTTTAGCCAAATTAAATAAAAAAAATAAAAATAAGTTTAAAAAGAAAATCAAAATAACAAACATGTTGGAAAATGCGATTGAGAGTTTTTCTGAAAGTTTATTTGTGTATCTAAGTGGCAGACTCACTGGTGGTAGAGGATTACTTATAAAAAAGCACACCGAAAATCTGCAAACGTTCGGGGACATTAGCTTTCCCATATCCTCGAAATCTTGGCTTGAACATATTGACCAACCTATTTCCAGGGAAGATGGAGAAGATTTATTGCAACTTATTGAAAAAACTCCCAAAGATATCGTTCAGGAGTCAAACAATTGGAATTTACACGTGATAAAAGTAAAAGAAGAACAAGGACGACTTTTTATGTTTCTTCATCGTCCTAGTGCTATTTCTTTGGGTTTGGCTGATGGTCTAAATAATATAACTTTAGTGTCAGAAAAATTACAAACACAGTGTAGCAAAGTTTACATAGACCCACTTTGTGTTCAAACTAACTGCCTCACCTATTTACGTACCAAATATCTTAGTAAAGTGATTGAAAATCTATGTTCAATACTGCTAGAGAGTGACAGACACATACCAGGTATATTTGTCACATCCAAGTCTTCCAGTATTTCCAAAGATGCAGGGTACAAAATCTTATGTAGCACAGTTGTGAATTCTAAGACGAGTAAAAAAGAAGTGGATATCAATGCAGATGATTTTATAAGGTGAACAATTTTTATATGTTTGTGTTGTGAGGCATATTATAATTCTTTTACTGTGCACTACTCTCTCCGATTCCAAGGTATGCCCATATACTGGACTAGGTAGTAGGGCAAACACTGTTTTCCCTAAGTAACTGCAATAGTCATAAAGCAACACCTATGATTATAAGAATAGATGTTAAAAATATTTTTACAATTTTTTTTTTGTTTTTTACTAAAAAAGTGGAATTGAAATCATCATAAATTCATTCTAGCATAGGAAGGTATTTATTAACAGACTGCCTATAATGTAAATGATTTAAAACATACATAAATGTAAATTATATTGTCAACGCTTTTGCTATTATTATAGGTTACTAAACAAATGTTTGTTCTATGTCCTGTATGTACTATAAGTATATATATATATAGCCCCGTTGGCTCATTGGTAGTATATCTGCCTTGTGAGTTGTAGGGCGTGGGTTTGATTCCCACTCAGGGCAAACATTTTGTGAATAAACAAATGTTTGTTCTGTGTCTGGGTGTTCTGTATGTATTATAAGTATCTATTTACAAAAAAAAAAGTATATATATGTATTCTATCAGTTATCTGACTTCCATCACACAAGCTCTGCTTAGTTTGGGGCCAGATGGCGCTGTGTGTATAGTCCCACGATATTTATTTATATAATGTTTACAAAAAACGTATTAAAGTATTCTATCAGTTTTCTGACTTCTATAGTAAAAGCTTTGGGTAGTTAAGGGTCAGATGGTGCTGTGTGTAAATGTCCTATGATATTTTTTTTCTGTTCTGTTTTTTTCTATAAATTTTCTGCCTATCTATTTTTATTATCTATTTTATGATTTATTCTTTTTATTGTCTTATGGATGGAACTGGATGATCTGATGAGCTAGTCACGTTTCTGATGCTAAGCTTCACCATTGTGCATGACTTAGTTTTCACTATTCATCCAATGTTTATTTTAAGAAATAAAAAATTGTTAATCATTACATTTCAGGTCCCGCCAAGAAGAAATGACACAAATAGCACAACATAAATATGGAGTGAGAGTGACAACAGACTCCAAATGGAAGGAGTTTATAGCTCACCTTGGGGAGTCGGCTGTAGCATTTGAGCTATTGCAAATCAAACCTACTTCTGTAGTCAAGATTAACAGTGACTATATGTCTGGTGGGAATAGTAAAGGTATTTTCTCCAATAAAGTACTTCATTGTACAGTAGTAACAAAAACATTGGTATTAAAAACTAAGTACTACTAATCTATTATGTGTGGCTATTTCTACCCGTAGTGCTGAGACCAGCAAGTGATTTGCATAATGGTATGTGACAAGAGTAATGCTTGCAAATACATTTATTGATGACACCAAAGTTACAAGCCATGTCACTTTTCATGTCAAGTATAACATTAAAAATGAAAAACACTAATAACATATTGATGTAATGATATGTATAATGGTATACATAACACCATTGAACTCTAAATCCAAATAAAGTTTACTGTGGGAACTCGATTAGTGAAGGAATATGTACATAATTATATGTATACTTTTTATTTGTGAAAACATATGATAAATACATTTAAAACACTCAGATACACAATATCAATATTTTTTAGGAGAGAGCTCTTAAACCTAGAGCTCTTAAATGAGCTAGGAGGGCAGTCAAAACAAATTAAAATTCTTGAAAAAATAATGACTGTTATTGTATCTAAATGAAAACTATATTTGCAAAAACCAATTTATTATTATTTTTTTCTTTTTATGTGAAAAATAATGAGACGAACGAGACACTCTCTTGACGGTAAGAGATAACGCCTGTCCATGACCATTGCAGCGATAAACAGAACTTTGAGTAATAAAACAAAGTCCAGGGCATCGCTGCTTTGGTGCTCTTTACTTTGAGACTTTCGATGGTTAGTCTCAACAGCCCAGTAATTTCGCTAGCTGCAGTACCCTTCAAACCGGAACACAGTAATGCTTACACACTACTGCTTGGCGGCAGAATATCTGGTACTGCGGTGGTACCTACCTAGATGACCTACTGCTAAGGAGATCTACTACCAAGTAAACTGAACATTAGACACATTAGAACTGTCGCTTCATATAAGTGTTTTCTTTCTGTTAAAGGTGCAGCATTTATTCTGTACAACTGCGCTAGACTAGAAACCATAATGAGAACATACGAAGATAAAGTGAAACAAGGAATATACCCATCTTTGCCTAATTTTAGTGAAGTTGATTTTACATTACTTACTCAAGAGGTAAAGTTTATTGTGACGTAAAATTATGTACTAAGAACATGTTCACAGTATGTGAGCCCTAGAATTAAAATATAAACATTTGATGGTAGTAGTGGAACTAATAATTTTTGCAACCTCATTGGGAGACTGTCTTATAATCTATAGGTTCTGGGTTTGAATCCCACGGCATGCACCTCTTGCCGATGTTGATGAAATGGACTAGGAAAACATAGTGAGGAAAAGATTTCTTAAAAAAATAATGTCGAAAATATGTGATGTCTTCTATCTGACACTTGGCCAAGTACTTAAGGTATGCGGGGGAAAAGGTGAACGATGATCTTATAGGTCTTTTCTCTGCAAAGCATCATCAATGTAAGTGTGCGAGACAAGAAAAATTGTAAACAAGCAAAGGCTGTTTTTTTTTTTTTTTTTTTTTTTTTTAATGGTTGACAGGCCAGGTGTTTGACCACAGCTCACCTGATGTTAAGTGAAGGTGTGGTCGAAGATGGTAAAGCACACCTAGCCTGGCTAGGCCTAACTGGTTCTCAAGTGAGGCTGCCGGAACACACCGTTAGATGCTTGGCGGCAGATTTTCAACTTGACGGTGGTAGCTAGCCAGCCGAGTACTAGAAAGTACCCTACCACCATGGAAAATGCTGTTATCCCTTATATTTAAATAATAAAGGCGACTAATAAATTTGACAATCAATTGAAGTCATAATAAAAAACCATCACCTTCTAGTAAGTCTTATAGATTGTAACTAGAACTATGTACTGTAAAAATTTAAAATAACCCAAGCCTACAATACTTATCGCTACACCTTTTACAGGATGAATGGAATGTAATCTTTAACTATATAATGGGATTCCCGTCCATGCTAGAAAGTTGCATTGAGATGAAAGATGGCAAATGTGAGTTCCGGCCGCACTTCATCTGCAGTTTCCTTTGTTCCATGGTCCGTGTCTTCAGCCAATATTATAGGAAAACAAGGATACTGGTGGTGAGTACAATATCTTTATTGCATTGTAGTGGAAGTAAGCTATCTCATTTGGCTTGCATATTTTTTCAGACCTTAAAAAGTTACTTTATATGGCCGTCCATTTAATGAAGTGAGGGGGTGGGGGGTTTAATTAGTTTTCCCCCCTATTCAGTGATCACAGATCACCTGGTGGTAAACACATCTTACCAGCAATGGCTTATGCTTGCAACACTTGCCTGCAGAATTCTGCAGAAACCTTCTAGGCAACATTGGTCAGTCATAGACATAGACTGTGTCATAGCTTAAAGTCATTTTAGCAAAAATAGTACCAGTGACAGATTAAGCAAACAGGAGTAAAGGTTTCAGTCACTAGGCCTCTGTTTAGTATGCAGTAGATTTTTTTGTGGCACCATGCTAGCATTTGACCACTCACCTGCCTGTAAGTTTTGGTGGGAACACTGAAAAGCCATGCATGCTGTTTTATATTGTTTTGTTTTACTGTGTTGTAGAATATATTTAAACTGGCATTATACATAAAGTGTGTTGCCATATATAAAGAAAAAGCAAAACCTGCACATAGAACTGTTACGGACCATAGACAAGATGGGAACAAATAGTTCTGTATGTAAAAAAAATAGGCTAGAAATAGTTCCGTTGTTTGCAGGAAGCCAGACAGCATTTATTGCCCGTCGTTTACGCCAGGATACATATGCTAAGGATTCTCAATGCGACACTCAAGACCTGCCTTCAAATACTGAATATTAAAAGCGTGTCACAAATGTGAATATATTATGTTTCTAACGATAATTGTTGAATTATTATAAATTGCGTATTCCGTGAAAAAATATCTTAACCCAATTAGAGTATAAGCTAACATTCCAAATTTCAGCAAAATCATTAGGCTTTTTGTAGCTATGATAGCTCAATGGTTCGCACCCGGAAGGGCGTTGGTTCAAATCCCAAGAATGAGCTTGAGCTGTGTGCGAAGAAAAACATCGTGAGAAAACCATAGCGTTGTTGAAAACCCACAAGTTGAAAATTAATTAGGGCATGGGTTCGATTCCCACTTGGGACAAACATTTGTGTGACGAGAATAAATATATTTTCTGTGTCTGGGGTGGGTGTCAAGAAGAAGTATTCTATCAGTTATCTGCTTTTAATAGCAGCTTTGCTTAGTTTGAGGCTAGATGGCGCTGTTTGAAATGTCCTAGGATATACATATATTTATTTATTTGATTTTTAACCCTATCGAAAAAATGTAGTGCTATTTTATTTAAATTTGGTACAACAACAATTAGCAACAATTCACAAATAAAACACAATAACAACAAAGAATACATAAACAAACAAAAACAATTGAAATAAAAAAATAGATTATTTCAGTCCTATTACGGCCGTAGTTAGAAACTTTTTACCGTGTTCTTCTGTCTTCACATATTTACAATAGTTACTGTTTTTAATATACCTACTTTGTTTTAAAATATTTGCTAATAATTATGTATTTTTTTATTTGTTACGTATTACATTGCTACATTTAAATTTGTTTTTAATACCTGAGCAGATTTTGAGTTGATGGTAAGAAGCCGGACGGGTTGACTCTGGTGCCCTGGAAGAACGGCAAGTCCCTTGTTTGGGATGCTACTTGCGTCAGAGCTGTAGCTGCTACCTGAGTCGCGCCGACTACTCCCCATCAGCTTTTAAGAAAGGTCTTAAATGCGTTGCTATGGAACCGTTTTACTACTCAGTGCATCTCGCAGTGGATACCCTGGGTTATATCCTGTTGAAGGACTGAAGCGAAAAAATTAATCCAGGAAATAAGCCACACGTTTAGATTTAGAACAGATGATGACTCCCGCTCCGGTTAATCCCTGATGCAAAATGGGAATGCGGCGAGTGTGATGGGCACCTTTGCTCCGGGAATGGTCAGGGGCTGGTTTTTTAGGTATAATATTTATTTTGACTTAAGTACATATTTTATGTATTTTTTTAATTTTATTCCATTCTGTCTAATTTTTTATATTGTTTTTACTTATTTTGAATATCGTTCTGTTAACAGCGAGCATTGCGAAAAAGATTTGTGTTTAGTAAATAATATTACCCATATATGTACTTATCTACTTGATGTCAATCTGGTTATTCGATATAAATTATTATTATTATTAGGCACAATCGGCAATTCCCAATTTTAGTATGTGCGAAAATTTCAGTAGGCGCTGCCGGTCTGATCATCATGAAATGTAAGTTACCAAAAAAATCGTGGGTCGCAATAAAAAAAAATTACTATGTGAGTCAATTCAATTCTTGATGAATGGCCTTTGCGGAGGTTCTCCACAATTCCGCCAATGTCACGTAGAATGATAGACTGCCACACAAAGAGATTGGACTATGAATCGACTATTATTTTTGTATATGATACATACTATGTGAGTCTATTTGGCTTTTTACTGATACGACTTTACTGACTGACTGACTGGCGTAGACATTAGGTACCACTTACGAAAAAACATGTAAATACCAATTACGAAATAAATGAATATGAATATGACATTTCTATTATCGGAAATGAATCTCTGTAAGATTGTAATATATTATTATAACATAAATGCTGCGTGCAACGCACATTATTATTTAACAAAATCATGCAACCCGGCGAGATTTCATAAAAAATAGTTTTGTTTGAAAACAGTTGACGTGATTGAACCAGGTATTTTATTGTGTCGGACGGAGAGGCGTGATTGGTCGGGCGAGGGGGGCCGAGCGGCGCCGACGTATAGAAGCCGAGGCGAGTCGACCGTCGACTCGCTCGCTCGAGTCGCTCGTTCGGCCGGCAGTGTGTTTTCGACATCGGCAAGCGCTGTCGTGGATATCGGGCCGCTCCGACTCGCTTATTTATAGTTTTAAATCGAATAAAGTCGCGTTCGTTCGTGATTACCTGTGCTAACCCCGGATTATAAATATGAGTATTGCTGCTCTGCTCCAAGCCGCTGAATTCCTCGAGAGGCGCGATAGAGGTGAATTGGATTTTCTTTGTTTGAATCGTCAATCGAGTGCAGTATACGCGTCAACATGGCTCCCGTCTATTTTTGCCGAGCGGTAATCAGCTGATTTTGACGGAATGGCAGTGTTGTTTGTTGCAGAAGTGGAGCACGGATACGCGAGCTTACCTCAGCAAGAGGAGTCGCGCGGGAGTCGCCGTCCCAAGACCAAGAAGTCGCAAGGAAGCAGGTGAGTCGCCGGTAGTGAAACTAAAAACAACCAGTGCAGTGGACTTAATTAGTGCAAGTGTTTGTTGTGAAGTGTGCCGGATGTGACAACGTATGTTTTCTGTTCCAGGACTACTCACAACGAATTGGAAAAAAACAGGTAAGTGTTAACCTTTCTGTGCTCTCGCATTCGTCAGCTGTTGTAGGGCCGTAAACTCGGTCCATTAAAATTTCAATACCTCTCTCAAATCTACGATACCGCTGTGACCGAGTGCCTACTTTCATTCGACGACGAGAGATTTCTTGTAACTTTTTAATGATTCTTTTCTTGTAATGTTTTTCACTTTCGTGGTGCTGAGACGTCGGTACGTGGATGTTATTTAGTCTAGACATGTTTTCTGAAGCCTAGGTCGGGTTCGTTAGATTAGTGCCGGCAACAAGCCGCGTGGCGTACCGACCTTGGCACTGGCACCTAGCCACAGTATAAATAACAGTGTCATAATGGAAGAGTGCATTAGAAATGAGGGGAAACTAAATGAAATGGGCACACGCTTACATACACTTCGGTACAATGCGTTATTACAAAGAGTTTTGGCACTGGAAAATAAAACAGCTGTTATTAAAAACATGCCATCTGTACCATCTTTTATGTCATCAAGGAATGTTTTAAGCGTCCTCACTGATAGGGACGTCATTTGGGAGGATTATTATGATGACATTTTAGTGGAGTTTAATAATGATTCAGTATAATAATGATTTAATTGTAACTAAAGTTGACAAAGGTCACGGCCCCCAGCGTCTGTAAAGCGTATAATAAAAAAAAAAATAAAAAAAAATGATTCAGTTAAATTATTTCGCTTCTAGCCATACCGTATACAGAGATCACCAACGGTTATTTTTAATTCTTTATTAACCCATCGAAACTATGTACATTGATACTGATAAGTCATAACTATCGTGTAATTTTTGCACAAAATAACTATAATGATAAAACTTCCTTCCTCCATCGATCATATAAAAACAACTTCTTTTTCCTTTAACAAAAAGTCCTTTGTCAGTCTCTCGGTAGCATATATATATAATAATAAACAGCGTTATCCAATAATAAAAAAATAGAACATTACATCCAACCCCAAACTAAGCAAAGCTTGTACTATGGATATCAGATAACTGATAAAATACTCTAATACTTTCTTTTGTAAATACATACTTGCATATTATTATAATACATACAGAACACACGGACTCAGAACAGACATCTGTTTATAGCACAAAATTTTTGTCCTGCGTGGGAATCGAACCCACGCCCCACAGCTCTTAAAGCAGATATTATCAATCAGCCATCAGGGCTGTCAAATGTCTATTTGAATAACATCAGGTGAGCTGTGACCAAAATACCTACCTTATCAACCATAAAGAATAGAACCATATTGATAATCTTTTGTAGGTATTTCATCCATAATTCAAACTATCTTTTTCATGCAACAAATAACACTTAAAATTTAACACAGAAATAACATAGGTATGCAACAATAACCTACCTAGTCTGTCCAAAAGTTTATCGACATTTCACCCGCATAGAGACGCGTTTTAGGTATAACAGACCCCGTCTATTCACGTCTCATGAAAGTCAAGCCAGTATGAAAGACTAGGCATTATTTACCGTGTCTTGGTGGCTGGCACGGGTTGCGGTGGCGCAATGACCTTGCCTAAGGACTACAGAGAACCAACCTATTGTAAAAAAGGTGGTACAGGAATCCTATAGGATTGATTTTTTATTTTGGACTAGCGACACGCCCCCGGCGTAACAAGGGTAGGTACATTTTATTTTGGCGACTGAATTACAAAACATTAAATTTGTTAGGATAAATAAATATCGTAACAGCGCCATCTGACCCCAAACTAACCAAAGCTTGTACTATGGAAGTCAGATAACTGATAGAATACTTAAATACTTTTTTTTGTAAATACATACAGGACACCCAGACACAGAACAAACATTTGTTAATTTATACCACAAACTGTTTGTCCTGGTGGGAATCGAACCCATGTCCTACAGTTCTTGATAATATATTCTACCAAATGATCTAACAGTAGTCAATAAATTGAATGAATACGAAACATTAAATTTCTGTGATTATACTTGTTTGATGTACAAACCTTCCGTTCAAAATCTAAATTTCAGTGAAAACCGTCATCAAAATCCGTTACGTGGTTGAGAAGTAAGAAGTAAACGGGAACAGACAGACGCTGACAACAACTCTGTTTTGTACCATCTAGAGATATCTGTGTACTCGAGAATCAAGTCTTGGGCAATATTTCAGTTCTTACATTATCAATAAGTTTAAAGAAAATGTTTGATTTTGATGTACTTATTTTAAAACTTGTCCAAATTTGGAAACTTTCCATTTCCGAACCTCTGTTGATTTCTGAAAACTCCGTTAAATATAGTCCCGACTGAAAAGTATTTTTTGTCGAAATCGAATGTAAATCAAGCATGCCATGGTGGTAGAGCTTGGCGTACTTATCCTATGACTTTTATCAATAACCCATGCCTCTGCAAAATAAATGTTCTGAATTTGAATCGATGGTGTAGTTCCTTTGTCTATCGTGAACAAAGTTAAACAAACAATTTTTTTATAAACTATTTTTGGCTTCTCGCTGTTGTTCATTGTACATATGTACAGTAACCTTATTATTTAAAGATATGATTGACTTTGTCGGAATCGGTACAATTTCGGACCATTCTCTACAAAATGCTTACGCATGTAGTCCAGGACTATTCAAACAAATGAACCTCTAGAAGTCAGAGACTCCCCTGTGTTGATAGAAACGTTGTTTGGTTAGGCCGGACAGGTCACTGCGAAACAAAGCGACTGTCCGGCCTACCAACTTATCTATTCATTGGAATAACAGAGCCACCTTAGCATTTTCTGAAGAAAACTTCACTTTCATCCTTTGAAAAGGTTTAGTTTCTTCATTTGGACACCTTTGCTTGTAAATTGGTCGCACAGCGTACGCAATAGTGCTTCCTTTGCAAATAGTTATTTATGTAGATTGTAGATACAGTAGATTCGAACCTTTGAGCCTTTCGCAGATTTGTTGGAATGAGGGCGATTTTGGAAAAAAGCAACCGGAGGAAAGTTTCTTTTTTTTTTCTTTTCTTTTTTTTATGGTTGACAGGCTAGTTGTTTGACCACAGCTCGCCTGATGTTAAGTGAAGGTGTGGTCGAAGATGGTAAAGCACACCTAGCCTGGAATGGAACTGGCTCTCAAGTGAGGCTGCCGGAACACACCGTTAGATGCTTGGCGGCAGATTTTTCAACTTGAGGGTGGTAGCTAGCCAGCCGAGTACTAGAAAGTACCCTACCACCATGCTATGGTTTCCTCACGATGTTTTCCTTCACCGGCAGCTCAAGCTCATTGTTGGGGTTTTAACCCACGCCCTTCGGCATGAGAACCTACCGCGCTAACCACTGAGCTATCATCGCTACTAAGTAAAATTCAGAATTATTATTGTTCTTATCTATGTTATTATTATTAACTGTATTATATTAATATTACCCAGGTGATATATCTCTTTAGCAGGAAGTCTACTTACCTACCCACGAATATCTCTCTTGCCCTGACAATTGGACAGGTGTTATAATATCATACCATCGGAAGAGCATCCCGTTCGTCTCATCACATTTACATTAAAAAAATAGTTTTACTTTAACTTTTTTAGTTATCTAAAAAAAGTTTTTATGAGCGTACATATCGGACAGTTTGTATGGGAACGCCAATTGCATTTATCGCTGTAAGAAAAAATACGTTTCTATTCTCAATGCCATCGAGAAAAATATAGCTGTTCGTGTTCACACTATATATAGCTAATCGATAAACTAATTTATATAAATCTTTTATTGATAACACCAAAGACACAGGTCATTTTTCCATTCATATTTTAAAATATCAAAATCACAACATATGTCACTATAATGAAAATGTCAAATATAAAATATGTCGATATGATTAAATGTCAAATCCTATTATTAACCAAAATTAATTTTCGTGTAAAAGACAGCACGTAGCAGCGTTATAACTTCAGATGTTAAGAAGGCGCTAAATTGTCGGCTATTTAGCACAATTAACAGTGTTAGCGCACACGCGAGAATCCACTAGCATGTTAAAACAATTGAGAACAATGCCAGCTCTGTGAGGCAGGCGGAAAAGGCATCGCTGTACTGGAATAAGCAAGAAATCATTATGTTTTACGCTACACCTTATCCTGGGCTTATTTTGGCAGGTTAATAGGAATTTGTAGCGATGTATAAATTCTATCCTAAAAAAAAATTTAACAACGAAAGTAACTTCTGTCTTTCTGTCTATTTGTAACCTTTTTACGACTAAACGGTCTTATAATATGTTTGTCTGGAAGAGACCGCTTTTAGCCACCACTACTAGCTCTTAATTTTCTTGTTTGTGTTTTTTTGTTTTGTTTTAAGAGTTCAGAGGGTCTAGGCAAAGTAATATTCGATAACGCTAATAAATGTACGGCATTGACACAAGCTGCCCGCGTAAGCTAAGCTCTCCAAAAATGTACGGCATTGACACAAGCTGCCCGCGTAAGCTAAGCTCTCCAAAAATGTACGGCATTGACACAAGCTGCCCGCGTAAGCTAAGCTCTCCAAAAATGTACGGCATTGACACAAGCTGCCCGCGTAAGCTAAGCTCTCCAAAAATGTACGGGATTGACACAAGCTGCCGACGTAAGCTAAGCTCTCCAAAAATGTACGGGATTGACATAAGCTGCCCACGTGACATATCGACAGCGTATGTCAATCTCGTAATTTTTTGAACGTTTCTAATAGCTTTATCGCTAATCGATCGCTATCGTTAGTTTGTCGAAACCCTCTGGTGTACACGATAGTGTTGATTTTTTTGTTTTTAAGTATGTATGTTCACGGCATTTTGTTATTGAATAAAATATTGAGAGAAGCTTTTTGTTTCCGAAATACGTTCATTCATGTAAGCGTCAGACGAAAGCAGATATGTGATTCCTATTGTTTAATCTGTGACAGCGTGACGTGTTCATGACGTGTGATTCTGATACGAGGGAAGAGCACTTACTAGGAGCATAGGGGAATTAAAAACAATTGCGGAAAACACAACTGTAAATCCATACCCGTGTCTTACGGGACCCCCGAACAGTCCACGCGAGCGTAGTAATATAGTGGTTATATAATTATACTATAAATGTACCTACTGTGGCAGTGACCAATATCAAAACACGCGACACAATTACTTATCAGCCGCAAACAGCTGATTCTTTAACATAAACAACGGGATAGTCGTATGTATATCTATCAGAGAATAGCAAACAAGTGCTGCTGATACTGTCGATGTAATGAATATTGCAATCAAGGATTCTAACTGACCGATCACTAATCTGCATAATTATGTTGCGTAGAAGAAATGGTAATTATGCATAACGTACTAGTTTTAGCAGGTACGTATTCAGGATTTTCGCCATGTTTAGTGCCCTTTGGTTTACTTAGTGGTGCTAAATGGTCTATGTTTTTTTTTTATGGTTGACAAGCATTTGAAGTTGGTAAGTACTTCGGTCCGACTTTGGGCAACAAAATTAACTATATGCCGTTATCTTACATACGGATTGATTTAAAAGAAATGATGCGCAATTGCACTTGTTAAAATACGCCAAATGTAGTTTAAACTGGCGCTGATAAAGTTGAATGAAAGACATTTTTTTTGGCGAGGAAATACATAACACAAAAGGTAGGGTGCTACGGAACAATCTTCACGTTTTTTTCTTAATTATAAGAAATGGGCTTACGTTTTACCGCCATTTCACCTGATGTTAAGTGATGATGCGGTCCAAGATAGAATACGCCTCCTAGAAGATACCGATTCACTCTCGACTTGAAGACACCCAGATTATATCCAACGGGAAACTCCCATTCAGGCAGCGCATTCCACTACAGCAGCAGTCCGTACAATGAACGTGGATTTCCACTGCCTGAGTTTATTATGCTTGTCTTTTGTTGCTTAGTTTGGGGTCAGATGGCGCTGTGTGTAATGTCCTATGATATTTATTTATTTATTTATCTAAATGTCCTTAGTCTAGTCTCATTACTCATTAGCCATTTTGAGATAGGTAATCATAGCATTAGGCTAGGCACTGGATAACCTTAAGCCGACCTTACTAACTAGAATGCTGTATAGTGGAGCAACGTGCTATGGTTGCATAAGCATCTGTACAGCTATTGCTTATACGTAGGTATATAGGTAGGTGCTGACATCATGCACTATGTATACTTGTATAGGTACATATAGCACTGCTAACGAGATTGATACCTATTTTAATTGTTTCCTATTTGTAGTAGTTTCATTTGGAATTTCTGCCGGTCGTATGTGACTTGTATTATTATTTATTTATTACATAACAATGAGCTTGAGCTGCCGGTGAAGGAAAATATCGGGGAAAAAACAAAGCATTGTGGTAGGGTACCTTCTAGTACTCAGCTGGCTAGCTACCACCCTCAAATTGAAAATCTGCCGCCAAGGTGTATTCCGGTAGCCTCATTTGAGAGCCAGTTCCATTCTAGGCTAGGCGTGCTTTGCCATCTTCGACCACACCGTCAGTTACCAACATGTAAGCTGTGGTCAAAAACCTAGCCTGTAAACCATAAAAAAAGTTTTTTTTTTTTTTTTGTTGGACGTTACAATTTTTGTTTCGGTGTATACTGGTTATCGTTGGACCCCAAACTAAGTACAAGGCTTGTATCTTGGGGACCGAGTGCATTTTACAAGAAAGATAATTCTGGGAATGAAAGTAAGTATGAAATGTATATCATAAAATAGTAAGTACCTACATATATAAATTATTATGTATGTATACATTCATTATACATACATCAAATACGCTAATTTCCATTCGAATTACATGATTCAAAACTTTCATTTGCATCTAGATAAAAGTAAAATATCGATAGTCGATACTTATCTATGAATATCTTGGTTCAATTACTTGACTGCTATCGGATCTGCTAATGCCACTTAATTAATATTGCAATGATGTTACTGTATTGTATAATGTATACAGATATACAGTTTCGCGTTTAGCTGTTCACAAATAGGTATCGATATTTTAATATTTTTAGAAACTACATAAATTAAATGACCTACATAATTATATCGATAAAAAAAGCAAATCGCCTTTGATAGTAACTTTGTATTTCATCATTCTAATCCGATTTGAATTGTACTGAAATTAGCAGGTGTAATATTATACGTAGGTAATTCCAACATAATTGTCTGTTTTACTAGAAATATCGTCTAGTTAGATTTATTATATTATTGATACAAAAAAATTGGACACTTAAGAGTTATCCTGGATTCAAGATAAAAAAACATCGAAACCAAAACTAGAAACAGATCTCGATAGTTACCAAATATTGACTAGTTACATCACTACCAAAGGCTAACCTACACAAATCCATTATCATTACATGGTTTGCCTTGTCGAGGCACCCTATTGTTCCAATTCTAATAATAGGTTTGCTCATGACGGGTAGATTTACTGCATAGATGGCCAACAATACCTCGATACCTAGAGGCTTGGCTGTTGATGTCTGTATTCCTGTTAACATGTTGTACATATGTCATTTAATACATATTCATACATTTACATTGTAACCTACGTGGTGTCTGGACATGGTCAATTCGTAATTTTTTTTTTCTTTGGTTTTGGCGTCGCGTATTAGCATTTGCCAGTGTCAAGTATTTATATATTTTCAAGTTTCAAAAGTTAAATAAGTGTCCTCGTAGCTAAAGTTATAGTCAAAGTCCAGTCTTGGTCAAGAACAGTTTGTGTGAGTCAAGGCCAGTCATGCTTTAGTAAAGTTGTGGTGACTTTATTATAAAGCTTCGATGGAGTTTTGGAAGCAACACAAAAAGTCATGTTTACCACATTATATAATTATTCCAGATTCGCGCTTGTGTTTCGGCACTTTATGAATAAAACACCACCATTTTTATGCATAAACACTCGACAAAACACTAGTTTTGGAAAAAAATACAACGGGCCGACACGACTCTTTTCGCGTTCCCGCCAAAACTCTAAATTGGTCATTGATAAGTAGCTAACAACCTCTTAAGACACTAGTCCGATGTTTCAAGCACTTTTGTTACGGCAGTTGATCGTTAGTCTAATAATGTGGCATGTAGTCTTAATTAGCGGAGCAAAAATATAGAGGCTATGTAATTGCATGCATGTGACATGTCGCACTTTGATTTTTGAAGTGTTTCTCGCACAACTCTTAAAAGTAGAAAATAAACTCAATTCTGTCTTCACGAAGTTCTACAAAGTATAAAGATTTATTGCTTAATATTCACATGTTTCTGCAATGAAATCTCTTAGGGTTCAATATAACAAAATGTGTTTTTTTTTTGTCAAGAGTTCGATACCAAATGTATGAAAAATGGCTGCCACTCTATGGTATTAGGTATTAATCTTCGTTTGCGCTATCCATTCGTAGACCCATTTTTAATACATTTTGAAATCTAAAATTTCAGTTTTTTTTTAAATTTGAATAGTCATGCGTTTGACCGGTATCTTGCCTGATCTCTAGAAGAATCGGCCTACGACGTTTGCCTAGAAGAATCCAATTCACTCACGGCTTGAAGGCACCCAGATTATATCCATTAGGGAACACCACAGCAAATTCCATTGTTTAGCGGTTTTTTCGATGTAGGTGGATTCTAACTCTGCTAGCATGGTTGAATACCTCACAATCACCCTATGAGGGTAGGCCATGCCTATGGACATTGGATTGAACATGTCCAGATTGTCTAACAGTGTAATTCTTTTTAATTGATGCTATCTGTAATTTGTTCCTATTTACGTAATGTATTCTCTTACACGTGTCCATTGTCGTTAAATGTATGTATCGTACATGACAACAACGTTAAATTACATTGTACAAAACGTAGATAATATTGCTTATTCTATTATAAATTTACAAATTGTACGTACAAAACAAATTGTGGAGAGTATGAAATCAATTTTCATTATTACCTACATAAAACTCAAAAACATTTGTCTTGAACGTTCCATTTTATCGTAACCATAAGTACCTAACAGTTTTTTTTCACACCGCGCCATCTAGCCCCAAACTAAGCAGAACTGGTACTGTGGGAACCAGATAACTAATATAATGCTTAGGTATATACTTTTTTTCTGGTAAATATATACTTATAATGCATATAGACGTAGAACAAACATTAATAGTCATATAAATGTTTGTCATGGTGGGAATCGAACCCACACCCTACAACTCTTGAAGCAGATATACCAAATGAGCTAACAGGGTAGAGCTGTCATATATGTAAGTATGTGTGAGATTTTTATAATAACAATACATTTCTTCAGCCTACGCCAGCTCGAGTGCCCATAGATTTACGAACCTGGATTTCGTGTCGACTTTCAAAAATATAGGATTCAATGACAGACTAAAATCATAGTACTTTGTAACATTCATGGTCATAAGAATTATCTTCGAATGCGCAGCGAACACATTTTTTATTTTGGAGTTATGTTATTTCGAATCTGAATAATGGAGTGAAATTAAATTATTTATTCTTCTGGATTTGAATGTTGTAATTACTAGATTACCCTTCTTACAATGAGAAGAGGTCCGTGCCCAACAGTGGGGCAGTTTATAAAAACAAGGCTGATTCGGATAGGCGCGCGGTTGCCGACCGACTGCAGCATCGCCTGCCAACCAGGGTTGGATTCGGGTACGTTGAAAAATATAGTACAAGACCATCAAAATAGTAGTACGCCGATAGTACACTTTTTTTTTAAATCTTACATTGTTTAAAAAAAAGCTATTAATCAATAAAATAGATAGTTAGAATCAACATGTTTGTACAAAATTTACTCCTGTTCTAAATTATGTAAGTTCTTGACTATTATTTTCTTCAGCCTTAGCATGTAATCATAAAAACATCTCTTCTAAACTGCGAGTATACGAAAGAATAAAATCGGTACAGTTGCCACTTTTGCGGCATTTTTTTTTAAATTTTGGCGTCGCACACCAAGCATTTGCCAGTGGCAAGTTACAATTCTAAGACAAAATGCGAAGCCAAAATCAAAAAAGATGAAGAAGTATTGTTTGACAGCTTACCACAATGTGCTGAGGTAAGCTGTCACACAATACTCAATGATTTTTTTTTTACAGATGGTTTGGCTATAAACGGGTGTCATATTTACCTATTTTGGTCTTTTCTAAGTGAAGAAACGAAATTGTAGTATTTTTCCGTACTATCCTTAGGTATGGATATTATCTAGTACGGAGCATGAAATAGTAGTACAAATACTATAATTATAGTACGAAATCCAACACTGCTGCCAACAGTGCACAGGTCCCACGCGTCGTACTGAACGCGCATCTTCATTATGTCACGATTATGTAGTTTGGCGGTATTTATAAACATATTGTTACGGGTACGTTAACCCGGTCGTTACGGTAGATTTATACTGGACACCTGTTACATAAATTCCATGCCAACCCTACCATGTTAGTGGAATTGAGAGATTAGCACTACCTTCATAATTCACTTCTTGGAAATCGTTATCCAGGAAGGTATTCATGAATTTTCGTACCAAACATTACATCTATGCGTTAATAAATCTATAAGATTGCTACTATCTTCGCAATTCACTTCTTGGAAGAGTGTTGTACAAATTGTAACATTCTTTAGTTGTCAGGGTGTCGCTGTTCGCTACGTAACATGTTTACCACTTTACAATTTTCTTAGATAGCAATCTGAGAAGCAACTATCTGAATCGAGGCAACGCTACGGAGGTATTCGTCTGAGATATGAGGTATCTATTTGAATGATAGATCAATACTATATGTATACTTACTATAATAATATACTAACATCGGAAATGCGTTCGTTCCACATTAAGGTGGTTAAATTTCCATACAAATAAATTTTTGACATTTATGGACAAATGGAGCATAATTTTACAGTGAAATCACAGCTACTGCCATTTATTTTGGTCTTTATTTGCGGTAAATCACAATTGCATGAGTAAAACAGAACATTATTATCATAATCTACTGTTTTATTCAAATTCATAAATCATAAATTTGATTGTATGCTAATAATCTACTGTTTTATTCAAGCAATTGTGATTTACCGCAAATAAAGATCAAAATAAATGCTAGTAGCTGTGATTTCACTGTAAAATTATGTTTCATTTGTCCATAAGAGGCAAACATTTATTTGTATGGAAATCGAACCACCTTAATTAGAGAAACTAATCGTTTTGGAGATATATTTAATTTTTTGAATTGATATTCGAATAGCGCATTTATTTTACAGTTCTCTGTCAGGAAAAGTCGTTTCCACGTTTGATCACCAAGTTTTTGTAGGTAACCTACAATGTGGTCGAAGATGAAGCACTTAGTAGATTTTATACTGTTTCATAGAAGAGCTAAACCATTATATATATAAATATTGGGTTGTTGGTCTGTTATATATAACCAAGACTATAGAATCTAGATTACCTACATTTCAGGTGACTCGGAAACTTAGCAAAATCAATTTTGCTTGTAGTAGAAGTAGGTATTCATTTTCTATATTTGTAGACATTTCTACTTGCGTGGTAGTATAAAAGATAGAATGAGAAATCTGTTCTGGAAGTGTTAGTAAATTATACGTTTGCCTAATATCGGTATCATATTTTTGTAGCGTTATTATTTATTTATTCATGATTCTAGTAATATACGAGACTTTTTGACAACTCTCTTAGCTCATTTTGTAGTATATCTGCTTCAAGAGCTGTAAGGCGTGGTTCGATTCCCATCCGGGACAAACATTTATGTGACTAACATCGATGTTTGTTCTGTGTCTGGGTGTACTGTATGTATTATAAGTATGTATTTACAAAAAGAAAAAAAAAAGTATGTAAGTTTTCTATCAGTTATCTGTCTTCCATAGCACAAGCTTGCTTAGGGGTCAGATGGCGCTGTGTGTAATGTCCTACGATATTTATTTATTTGACTATAAATGTTTGTTCTGTGTCAGAATCATCATCAAATGTATGTATTATAAGTATGTAGGTATTTACAAAAGTGTGTAAGTATTCTTGACGGAACCCTGAAGTAATCAAAGACTGTTTTATGTGTATTTTTTTATTGTCAGTTGAGTCAGTGTTGAACTGTTTACTGTGGCTCCTGGCTGAAATGTCGTGCTCTCATATTACGCATTCCACTACTCTTTTAGTTTTATTTTTTTAACTTTATGTTGGCAACTCTTTAGTTTTGTTTTCCATTATGACTAGTATTTTCCTCACACAGGCACGTAGTAGTAGTAGCAATAGCAATAAGTACGTAGCAATGATAGCTCAGTGGTTAGCGCGGTAGGTTCGCATGCCGAAGGGCGTGGGTTCAAACCCCAACAATGAGCTTGAGCTGCCGGTGAAGGAAAACATCGTGAGGAAACCATAGCATGGTGGTAGGGTACTTTCTAGTACTCGGCTGGCTAGCTACCACCCTCAAGTTGAAAATCTGCCGCCAAGCATCTAACGGTGTGTTCCGGCAGCCTCACTTGAGAGCCAGTTCCATTCCAGGCTAGGTGTGCTTTACCATCTTCGACCACACCTTCACTTAACATCAGGTGAGCTGTGGTCAAACACCTGGCCTGTCAACCATTAAAAAAAAAAAAAAGGCTTTGTGGAGTTCTAGGGTTCCGCAGAGCACACTGAGTATGGCGGATCTAGAGTACACATTGTATAGAATTACTTTTATAACCTCATTGTGTATTTTTAGGTACGAGATTTTATGATAGTGGATCCGGAAATCAAGAACACTGCACTATATTTTTTCCCCAATGGCCATCCATCTTATCGTAACAAATCATTTATAATATGTAACTAATCATTTCGGATTTATTGTGAATTGTATTTCGAATAACGTAGTAGGTACATAAACTATCTAAACATACTAAAGAATCCGGTAGAAGAAAAAATCCTTAACGACTTCAGTATACGCTGTCCTAGTTTTTATGGATGACAGGCTAAGTGTTTGACCAAAGCTCACCTGATTGTAAGTGACGATGTGGTTGATGGTAAATATACTTGGAAATGTATTAATAAGCTTGGAATAGGAACTAATTTTTTTAGTTTGATGGATACGTATTTTCTACAACGTTTCCGATACATTTTGTACTAGAGGTCTTGATAACAGCGCCGGTACCACATTGACTTGTTAGAAGTGCCCAGGTACGTAAAACTTATCCTCGATACTCGTACGAAAAATGTTTCAGCCGACATCCGGAGTGGAATTTTCTTATAACGCTTGAGGTGGATATGTAAGCGTGATTGATGGACAGTTACATTACATGCGCGCTATTGTATGATAAAACTTTTTTTTTCTCGCCCGAAAAGGTTTTATCCCGGCCTCATGTGGTAATACGTCGTTTTTACGTTATTGCGTTCGAATGCGCACTTAGCAGCATCGGGGTGTGGTTATCTCATTAAGTTATTATGTTAAGAGATGACATCGCATAGGTATTTCCTATTTAGGCTGACTTTAACAAGCTTTTTTTTAATGTAGGTAAAAGTAATGAGACGAACGATGCGCTCTCCTGATGGTAAGAGATATCGCATGTCCATGACCATTGCAGCAATGCACAGAACTTTGAGTACCAAAACAAAGTCCGGCGCATCGCTGCTTTGGCGCTCATTACTTTGAGACTTTCGATGGTTAGTCTCAACAGCCCAGTAATTTCGCTAGCTGCAGTACCGTTCAAACCGGAACACAGTAATGTTTACACGCCACTGCTTGGCGGCAGAATATCTGGTACTGCGGTGCGGTACCTACCTAGACGACTTCCTGCTAAGGAGATCTACCACCAAGTGAACAAATTTTAACAAGCTGACCGTCTGTGCGTGTAACATGCCAACAATATCAACCATGAAGCCGAGTCGCTTTTTAGATTTCCTGGCTAAAGTAGAATGGGCAAGGTGGAATTAGGACATACAGATCTGAACCGCACTCTCCAAAGTGTATCCGCTAAAAAATCGACGGACAAGCAACTTGCGTCGATGTTCAACTTTTCTGAACAAGCGATTCGTTGCTTTTGATATTTTAGCACGTTTCTCAATAGCCTCCAACGCTTCCAGCTGGTAGGTACTTGGCCGACCGATCTGTCCCAAAGGTGAGAATAGTAGGTACTCCAAGCATGATCGAACTAGTGCTTGCTATAAAATATCTCTGGAGTTTGTACTAAGATTCTATAACACTCCGGAATATTTAAGAGAGAAATCTATCTTGCGACAGATACGACTGGTTAAATGATTTGTGACGAAACCGTCACAACTAAATGGGGCAGCCTTACAGTGCGATATCTTGTCTAATAAGTACGTTTTAGGTAATGTCTCAGTGTAACAGTAACAGTAGTATAACAGTATAGTAACGACCGTCTTTAGGTTTAGCAGTAGTGTGTAAACTTTACTGTGTTCCGGTTTGAAGTGTACCTGCAGCTAGCGAAAATACTGGGCTGTTGTGACTAACCATCGAAAGTCTCAAAGTAATGAGCGCCAAAGCAGTGATGCCCTGGACTTTGGTTTGTTACTCAAAGTTTTGTGTATCGCTGCAATGGTCATGGACAAGCGTTATCTCTTACCATCAGGAAAGCGTCTCGTTCGTCTCATTAATTTTACATAAAAAAAGGTAAGTTTGGACGGTCATATAGTACCTACGTTACTGGAGGCACGTTTGTCAATTTACCCAACAACCAGTAAAACAAAACCTAAATAACTGTTTTTCTGAGACTATATACGTTGCTACAATAATAATTTCGTAACTTTCGCTTGAAGTGGGTCGTGTTAAATTACCACAGGACATGTGTATCCACAGTTTTTGTCGACCAAAACATTAATTTGTTCTTTACTACCCCAGGGCTATAATGTAACAAGCTGTATAGTTTTGAGCCCCAGGTTGTAACTGGTACATTAATCTTTTCGCTTTCATTTTCCCATCAAACAATGATCGAAATGCTTCAATGTGGATCGTTAAAGAATTCCTCACGCCCCTGTTTGAAATCTCTTTCACTCGATGCGTACGCGAGTAAGCATTGTTGCAAATAATGAGCGCGTCGACCTTTAAGAAATGTATTGCTGTATTGCTTTTTTACCCGGGACTTTTTTATGATTGACAAACTACGTGTTTGACCACAGCTCATCTGACAATAAGTGACGGTGTGGTCGAAGATGGTAAGTACACCTAGCTTGGAATGAAACTGGCTCTCACGTATACATAAAGGCTGCTGGAACACCGTTAGGTGCTTGGCGGGTGATTTTCAAGTTGAGGGCAGTAGCTAGCCAGTCGAGTACTAGAAAGTATACTAGCTATGGTTTCCTCACTACGTTTTCTACTGGCAGCTCCAGCACATTGTTGGGATTTAAACCCACGCCCTTCGGCATGTGAACGGACAACGCTTACCACTGTACTATGACAAATTGATTCCAATTTGCAGTTACGTATTATCGAAAGGTAAAAGAAAACTTATCGACTTCTCTAATAACGTACTAAACGCTGTGATCATTTTTTGTACGCACATCGAAAAAGCGGATATCTCTTTCTAAATCTAAACTAAACAGATTTCATTTTGAGTAAGAGCTTCATCGCAGACCACATCAATGCTTAATATCCGACAGACTGTGTTCAAACGCAAAGTTATTTCTTATAACAGACTTTTTAAAACTTGCACAGAAAATCGCTTGAGCTCGTGAATTGTAATGTACAAGTATATCATGCGTATACGCATGAATGCGGCGCGGTCTTGCGTTCATATTCTGCGTATCGTGATAGATATTCTGCTATATCGGGTATCGTGGAGTTAATTAAATAGTTAGGTTTGTAGCGATGATAGCTCAGCGGTTAGCACGGTCGGTTCACACGCCGAAGAGTGTGGGCTAAACACCAACAATTACTGTTGCTGATGAAGGAAAACTCCGTGAGGAAACCATAGCATGGTGATAGGGTATTTTTTAGTACTCTGCTGGCAAGCTTACCACCTTTAAGTTTAAAATCTGCCGCCAAGCACCTAACGGTGCGTTCCAGGCTACGTGTACTTTACCACACATAACACGCAGAACTGATGGCCGATAGGGCTGCACTGCAAAGTTCTGAAGTGGAGACCACAGACCGGCAAGCGCAGCGTAGGACGTCTACCCATAAGAATGCGTTAGATACGAGCCGCTTCCAACCGGTCTTTATGGAAGTCAATGGGGGAGGCCTATGTCCAGCAGTGGACGTCCTACGGCTGGTGATGAATAAATCAGTTAGAAATGTATGTTGCACTTTCGATACAACGAAAACCCAGCTCAGTTTAGTGTGCGCATGCCACAGAATAAATACCAGTGGAACGGAGATGGTTTACCAGTGTTTACATTACGGCCTTCACTGCTCCCGCGTGGTAACAAGGGTTGCCACTCATAGTAGGTTTTGTTCAAAACAAAATACAAAAATTATGAATTCGATTGCTTTATTGCTATCATGAATATTCGTGTCATGGCGGGACTTCTCAGATAGTGGCATGGAAATTGTGCAGTGTAAGAATAATAAGAATATTGTTAATGTGTAGGGCTGGCTAATTATGAGTTTGTATTATATCAGGATGTAGCTATTGTGTAGATGATTGGTCATAATTTGGGACAGCAATGCTTATTAAGAATACTTTTATAGGGTTTTAAATAAAATAACTATATTTGTAGCGATGATAGCTCAGTGGTTAGCGCGGTAGGTTCACATGCCGAAGGGCGTGGGTTCAAACCCCAACAATGAGCTTGAGCTTCCGGTGAAGGAAAACATCTTGAGGAAACCATAGCATGGTGGTAGGGTACTTTCTAGTACTCGGCTGGCTAGCTACCACCCTCAAGTTGAAAATCTGCCGCCAAGCATCTAACGGTGTGTTCCGGCAGCCCCACTTGAGAGCCAGTTCCATTCCAGGCTAGGTGTGCTTTACCATCTTCGACCACGCCTTCACTTAACATCAGGTGAGATTGATTGATTGATTGATTACTATTAAATACTCACATTTCTCATTAATCACAATATTCGCCAAGGTGGAGTTGTCTCGAACGCTGGCACTCAACTGCCTGTGAGACGCGGCTTTGCTCAGAGGTAAAACCCCCACTCTGTCTACTTCTCTCTCCACTAGCGTCTAGCTATTATAGCTATTGGTTGAAGCCGCGCTCACAGACAACTAGTGCCACGTCGAGTCAATACAACAATAATTATATTCATTTTAAAAAAACAGTATACAATCCAAATTAAATACTTAATATCGCTAACAATATGTAGTACGTAAACATTAGAAGGATGTCTGAAGCTACACATATAATAGATTAACTTGCGCTGCCGGTGAAGAGACATCGTGAGGAAACTATAGCATGGTGGTAGGTACTTTCTAGTACTCCGCTGGCTACCACCTCAAATTGAAAATCTGTCACCTAGTACCTATCAGTGTTAGTAGGCTAGGCATGTTGTGTTACGACAGCATCACTTGAAAGCCAGGCTAGACGTGTTAATTGTCTTCGACCACGTCGTCGCTTAACATCAGGTGAGCTATGGTCAATATCAAGCCTGTAAACCATAAAACATATATTTTTATTATAACTTTCGCAATGCTAAACTTTTGTATAACAAATAATACATTAGTAAAACATAATTTGTTCACATGCCCATTGGGCTGTCATAACAAACACGACAATGTTTATACAATAAAAAAAAATTATGTGAATTTATTAATTTCACCATATTGGATTAACTGTGTCATGCGTTCTATGACAGGTGCATTTCTAAGAAGCGTCGATAAACACTTTGGAAACTGGCGTGGTTTTATCATATTCATGTTTTACTTATGCGTGTTTAGTCACGTTTAATTACCTATATCGATGCTCCGACTAAAGTTTCGGCCATATCCGAATCCGTTCCGTTCCATCCAATCTGCTATTACATAAACGCGAGTACCCGTATAAGTAAAACAGAAATGCACCGATAGATACCTAGAACAGATGAACATACATCGACTGCTAAAATCCCATCACTTCTTTTGTTTAGTCGCATAAAAAAGAAAGAAACACAGAAAAACATTTATTTTTTCCCCAGAATACACTAGACACAACAACAGATAAGTACAGACACAAATAAAAAGATACAGATTAACATAAAGACAACAAATTTGAAATGACAGGAAGCGGGTTATCGCTGCAAAAACACTTAATTTGCACCTTACCTATTGCAAAAAGTTCTATATTAAAGGCTGATTAGCCCAAAATTATAATTACTCCACTGAAAAACTAGCTGGCCTTCAGTTCGGTTAGTTGGCATAGGTTTTTTATTTTTTTTATTTTTGTAGACAACCCTACAAGTCGACATAACCCGAGTGACGTGTCCGCATTGGAGACAGCGATGCGCCCGCGACGACGCGGACGTCGAGACGCGCATGCGCGAGTAATTTTCCAATACAGTACACATCACCTCAATCCACTTTGGCTCACCAGTATTACAAATCACGAAAACATTTTCGTGATTTGTAAACTAATAAGAAAATTAAGGACAAAAGAATTGGAAGAATAGAATATCATTAAGTAGGCCACTTAATATAGTCTATACCAATTTTGAAGGCTTTAGTTGACAGGTCTAAACTTTTTTTTGGCTACTACCTCATTTTGTGTAGGGATTTGTCGTCTAGAGTGAAGGTGTGTATTTAAAGTAATTAGGTATTTAGAATATTAGGTGTTACATTATTTTACCCTTTTTCAATTACATTTTAACCGCTGTGGGTTTTTTTTTTAATTTTGCTTTTTATGATGGATGCCTAAACTTGTTGCAAAATGTTGCCAGACTTTCTCTAAAAGGAGGCAATGAAAAAGGCAACATACTTAGTCAATTCCGATCTATTAAGCCCTCAAAATCTGCTCGAGTGTAAAAGTACTTGTGGAAATGTTTAGTTACCTACATACTAATTATTATTCTTCTTACTTACGATATAAAGAACTCAAACTGAAAAGGGTTGAATATTAAAGTTAATCCAGCTTTTAGTCAAACCTTGACAGAGGCTCGCTGCCACGTGTATCTGACAAAAGCCTTCCATACTAAAGCTAGATATTAGGTACCTACATTCTCGTTATGTCAGACTCTTGTCCATTGGATCCTAGATAATTCAAACAGCAACTAGTAACACAAAACTGTTTACATTCTACTGCTATTATTTATAGTACTCATCTTGCACAGAGATGTAGGTAATTTTAAAATGTAGGACCCATTTTAAAATTGCATAGGGTCTTTTTTTTTTTTTTTTTTTTTTAATACGGATAAGTCCGCGTTTGACCACCAACTCGCCTGATGGTAAGCGACGATGTGGTCGAAGATGAAGCACGCAGACCTAGAAGATACCTATTCACTCTGACCTTGAAAAGATCTAGATTATATCTATCAGGAAACAAGGAAGCCGGTAGCTTGTTCCATTCCTTGGCCGTACGGATAAGAAACGTAGAGTCGAAACGTTTGGTACGCACCCAAGGAAATTCCACTACGTATGGGTGGTAGTGGGCCGTCTTTCTACTTGTCTTGTTTTTTCAATAACATCGCCGCGTCGGGAAGTCCCGTCGTGCAAAATATTATTTGTTTATTATAAATGCTATGGACTAAAAGAATGTCATTGTTTTTGATATCTGTAGGTGTAGGTACCTAGTGATTACTGAACACTTAAAGTCGCACATGCATTGAAGTCCTGGACTTCGTTTTATTGACCAAAGTTCTAAAGTAGGTACCCTACCACCATGCTATGGTTTCCTCACGATGTTTTCCTTCACCGGCAGCTCAAGCTCATTGTTGGGGTTTGAACACACGCCCTTCGGCATGCGAACCTACCGCGCTAACCACTGAGCTGTCATCGCTACAAGTTGTCCGGCGGAGGGTATTGTTATGCCATAACACAGGTTCATTCCTAGCATGGGTACCAATTCTGTATGAATGTTACTATAGAACAACACTTATAACTTTTGATAGACGAAGTATGTAATGGCTACATAAATTTCATTTAATTTTAATTTCAATGACTATAAGTCGTATAAAATCAGAAGTGATAAATCAAAAACCGTGAGCGTTTAACAGATTTATTTTAACTTCAACATCTAGATATACTTAATTCGTATAACAAACTTCCTGACGTGTGTCTGGCGAATGAGTCCCGTCCGTCCGCCATGCCAGTGTTGCTAGCGTTTTTGGTATTGCCATTAACTATTATTTGTTACACAGTAAATAGTTAATGTTAAAAAAAAAAAAAAAAATATTCAACAAAGTTGGGGGTTTTTGGCTAGAACGCGGGAAGAGCCGTGTCGCTCCGTTGTATTTTTTTCCAAAACTAATGTTTTGTCGAGTGTTTATGCATGAAAATGGTGGTGTTTTATGCATAAAGTGCCGCATCACAAGCGCGAGTGTGGGAAAACGATATAATGCGGTAAAACATGACTTTTCGGGTTGCTTCCAAAACTCCATCGAAGCTTTATAGTACCTACCTAAAGTCGCCACTACTTTACTAAAGCATGACTGGATTTGACTGACACGGACTGGACTTGACTAAGACTGGACTTTGACCATAAATATAGCTAAGAGACAGCAGAAATAACACTTAAGACAAGGCAGTATATCTTTACAGCTTTAGCCAGCCCGATAGGGCAAATTAATTTAAAAAAAAATTGTTAGGTAAGTGTTTTGAAGTTCTACATATTTTACGAATATTTTCTGCATATAGCCCATACGACTGGTCTGAATACGTCTCTGCTCTTGTATGTTTCCATTCGGCCGTAACGATTTTAATGGTTCGCTTATTACAATACACTCGTATAGCTAACCTTCAATCTTCGATGTGATTAGTGAGCTAAAATATGACATCACCATTACCGTAGATTACCTATACAATATGGATGGATGCTTTGCGGTTAACCAGACTACTCTTTGTCTCTATAATACTTTATAAGCTTGAGCGATACCTGGCAGGGTTGACAGAACGCTTTCAAAAAAAATCATCCATCAGGTGACATGCCTAGTCCGATGTAAAAAAAACAATGCATAATTTTTTTATTTATTTAAAATATAGGCCGCTGAGTTTTGGCGGGAACGCGGAAGGAGTCGTGCGGAAAAGAGTCGTGTCGCCCCGTTGTATTTTTTTCCAAAACTTGTGTTTTATCGAGTGTTTATGCATAAAAATGGTGGAGTTTCATTCATAAAGTGCCGGATCACAAGCGCGAGTGTGCAGAAATGATATAATGCGGTGAAACATGAGTTTTCGCGTTGCTTCCAAAGCTCCATCGAAGCTTATAGTAAAGTCGCCACTACTTTACCAAAGCATCACTGGACTTGACTGACATGGACTGTACTTGAGACAAGACTGAACTTTGACTATAATACAGCTACGAGGCAACTTATTTATTTTTTAATACTTGAAAATATGAAACACTTGACACTGGCAAATGCTCAAAATGCGACGCCAAAACCAAAGAAAAAAAATAGGTACGCTCTACAGCCACACTTACTACACTACAGACAGACACGGGGTCCGTGACCTTAGTCATCTGGAATAAAAAAAAAATTATATAGGAAGAGGAAAGTTAGTCAAATTAATCTTAATTTAGTCAAATTGTTTGTATTTGTTACAATGTAAAATCTTTTTCTGTCTTTCTTTAAAGTAGCTACTAGTTTGTATAACTAAGTACATAATTTATTATAAATGGGTTTTATATGTTGAGCTGAAGTGGCAGTGCTGGCCATATCTGTCGTAGAACCGATAACCGTTGTAGACTTGTTCTAGAGTTGTGGCCGTGAGACGCGGTGGAGTGACAATATACGTAAGGCAGTGCGCAGTGACTGGAAGCTAAAACTGGTTAGCTACTTGACAATCTGCAGCCAAGCATCTAACGGTGTTGTCCGGCAGCCTCACTTGAAAGCCAGTTGCTAGCTGTGTTTACCATCTTCAACCACACCGTCACTTAACATCAGGTGAGCTGTGGTCAAACACTTACCTTGTCAACCATTAAAAAAAAAGCGAATTTCAACCATTTGCCAACCCTAATAACAAGAGGAGTATACACGTTATTTTGTTCGATGTGAAATGAAACTACTTAATGAGCGGTTAAAATTACAATGAGTCGTGAAGGCTTTCACGTCAAGTTTTGTAAGTTGTAAGTACAAGTAACTCGTGACGCGCCATTGAGTTGTTTCCTTTGTTAAATTTGAACCTTTTCTATAGCTGTATTTCTCTACTAAGTTATGCGTATCGTAAGTCCGATTTCCGTGTGGGCGACTTATATCGGCCTTTGAATTGAAATCAAAGGTAACAGGCTCAAATTTCAATGGTATAACTCGACCCTGGTTAAAAAATCTCTGTACTTTAAATTCATCATCATTGTCAGCCTTTTGTAGTCCACTGCTGGATATAGGCCTCTCCCAAGACACGCCCCTCAGCCCGATCTTCGGCTCTTTGCTTCCAGCCACCGCTAGCTGTCCTACGTATATCGTCACTCCATCGAGTCTCAGGGCCTACGCTACGTTTGCCAATTCGCGGTCTCCACTTTAGAACGCGTTAGAACGGTTATCGGTTCTGCGACAGATATGTCCAGCCCATTGCCACTTCAGCTTGCTGATACGCTGAGCTATGTCTGTGACTTGTAGTTCTCTGGCGAATAACTTCGTTCCGGATACAATCCCTTAGAGAAATGCCAAGTATAGCTCCATCCATAGCACGCTGAGCGATTTTAAACTTTTGGACCATTCCCGCTGTGAGTGTCCACGTTTCGGCTCCGTAGGTCATGACTTTATATTACTTTCAAATAAATGCAGTCTCAACAGCCCTGCAATTATGCTAGCTGCAGTACCCTTCAAACCGGAACACAGTAATATTTACACACTACTGACTGACGGCGTACCTAGACGAATTCCTGCTAAGGAAATCTACCACGAAATAAAATTTTGTTATTAGGCAATATCATTTAAATATAATAAGTGCCTAATGTAGTTTCATAGTCTTAAAATGACAAGGAATTTCTTAATGAAACTGGAATACCTTAAGCTTATTTTCGAATAAAGTGTCAAGGGAACGAAACAATTTGCGAGATTCCCTCCCGACGCGCAAATAATCTCTTCCAAATTATGAAGCCCGCTTTGGAGGCCATATCGATCTGGACTAACGAGCGAAGGTATTCGCTTCTAGGAAACATTAAAAAAGTGTGTTAGGAATAGTGACACATGTCTCGTGTGTGTGTAGGGGCACTAGCCGTTTCTATTTGTCCGGACAATGTTCAGATTCATGGCTTTCTGTCCGAACTTTATTCGGCTTTGTAAATATGCCCAGATTTTAGATGTAATGTAAATCATTTAAAAAAATTATGTCGACAAGCGAACAAGCACAAATACAAACATTTTATTAATAGCACCAAAGTTGCAGGTTAATTTTACATTCGTATTATTTTTAAATTACATGTAGGCTTGCGTTTGACCGCCAACTCGCCAGACGTTAAGCGAAGATGTGGTCAACGATTCATTCGCGACTTGAAGGCACCTATTAGAAAACATTCACACGGGCAACAAATTCTATTGTTTAGAAAAAAAAAATGATATATCAATATAAAGTGCAAATTAAGTTTCCAGAGAAAATCGAAACAGAAAACTGGCAAATGCACAGATAGTGCGACGCCAAGTCCTCCTCGGAGGAATAAGAAAAAAAAATTATATAAAGTGTGTCGATATGATTAAATGGGACACATAGGCGAGGCTGTTCTCTAACTTAACATATTTTATTGTCACGAATAATTCCTGGATTAAGGAACGATTACTCGTGCTGGTGATAAATATGATAAAGTATTTATTTCGTAAAATTCCGGAATTTTTAGAAATGTTTAGAGGTCAGGTCTTTTCAGGTTGCGACATGGTAACCCTAACAGCGTGGGCGGCCACTTACCATGCCGGTTCCCACTCCCTCTACATTACAAAATAAACATTAACCAGTCCCCAGCAACGCGAGATATAATAGCAAACGGAACCCTAAAAATGTGAAGCAATAAATCCTGTAGCACTATCGTAAACTCTTACGAGCCTATCTAAGTAGGTTCTGTTAAAATCCTTTTGCTCCCGTTTACGAAAGCCCCCCCCCCTCGCTCCCCTACCGTCTCTTCATTTATCTTGGAAATTGCTTGTAGTTGCGAACTTTGTTTAGGCATATCTATTTTTTCAGCGAAATTGCTCTCAAGCTGGCTTTTTATAAAAAAGTTATTTGCGAACCGCTTTAAGGTCATAGCCGTGGCACTTTGGAGCGGAGCGACTTAACATACTTCCTGTGCTGGGATAATTTCGAAAATGTACCCTCATTAGCTTCTTAATTATTTTCGTTTGGAGTGATACCTCTCGCTCAATCGTCTTTGATATAGCGTAATTGACAAAAGCGGTCAAGTGCAAGTCGGAGTCGAACCGAGGGTTCCGTACCACCACGCAAATTATAGCGTGGAAATGAAAAGAACACTTTCTTATAAAACGCTAGCATAAGATTCATCACAAATTATTGTTATAACCTAGAGTTTGTACTTTAAAAACATAAAGTTTGACGCTTCTATGTACATAATTATGTATAGAACGAATTTATAACGGAACGGGGGAAAAAAGAGTTTTTTTTTATGTTAGCACGTCATGTTCTTTAATAACTATTACCAACTACATACTTAAAACGGTTTAAGATCATCGATCAGTAAAATTTTCTATAGACAAAATAACTTTCGTAAAATTATTTTTATTTTTTTACTAGCTGCGCCCCGCGGTGTTACATGTTTTCGGGATAAAAAGTAGCCTATGTTAATCCAGAGTCTCGGCTACCTTCATACCAAATTTCATTAAAATCCGTTCAGTAGTTTTTGCGTGAAAGAGTAACAAACATCTATCCAAACTTTAACATTAATAATATTAGTGGGATTTATTAACAAGAAAATTTATAGTTACGACCCAAAATTTAACTACAAAATGAGTATGTTTGTCTTGGTATCTTAATAGACTATGCACTGTCGGTGGCCACCGTTCGAACCCTAAAAATGGTCCTGTTTAAGTTATCTAATACCATTGCGAATTTCCTCGGTTGCCACTAAATGGATTCTGAACTTTTTTGCCTTTATTAGTGAAGTAACTACTCAGTAGCACTCGGCAGTTCCCATTAAGCAGAAGTAAGTGAGCGTCTACTAATAAATTGAGGTCCATTATTTTAATTTAACCGAAACGAGAAATACGGAAGACATTTTCTATAGAGCCCGTCACGGCCGATACTTTGGAGAATTGATGGAAACGCGCTGGGAATGGGATAGTTAGCTGTTTTGCTCAGTTGGTATTTTGTTTAACTGTTTTTATTGGAGCAATCAGATTCACGGTTATTATAAATTATTAACGACGAATCTGACAATGACTTACTGCTTTTTTAGAGTACCGTACTACTTTAAAATACGTTAGTTACAAGTTATGAATTTTTTTTAGGCTTAACAGGCTAAGCCTAAAAAAAAAAAAGGCTTAACAGGCTAGGTGTTTGACCACAGCTCACCTGATGTTAAGTGAAGGTGTGGTCAAAGATGTTAAAGCACACCTAGCCTGGAATGGAACTGACTCTTAAGTGAGACTGCCGGAACATACCGTTAGGTGCTTGGCGGCAGATTTTCAACTTGAGGGTGGTAGCTAGCCAGCCGAGTACTAGTACGTACCCTACCACCATGCTGTGGTTTCCTCACGATGTTTTCCTTCACCGGCAGCTCAAGCTCATTGTTAGGTTTGAACCCACGCCCTTCGGCATGCGAACCTACCGCGCTAACCACTGAACTATCATCGCTACAAATGTTATGTGCGTTGTATTTAGCACAACGCCTTGTACATGCAGTGTGTTGTGGTATGCTATCGCTGTACTTATGTATAACGCTATATCGCGCGTCACATTGCCGTGACACACTGTCTACCACTGCCCTGATTTAGGGCTGACAACCCAACACTGTTACATATCATGACACTTAATAGTTTTTAGTTGAAAGCAATCCATTTTACAAATTCAGTGAACGTATGTCAATGAATTTCTCGGAATCCTCATTTTTGTGTAAGACATGAACGAAGTGTGCACTGTAAATATAATTATGTTAACTTTATCAATAAATTATACAGCTTCATTAATTAAAAATGTTGTAAGATATTTTTGTAAGTGACTTGCCTGTAACATTATAGTTAATTATGACCAATAAATATTACTGATTACTTATTAACAGAAGCGTTAACGCTGCGATTTGCGTCAATTAATTTATTAAAAATTAATTAATTGCATTAAACTATGTATCGCATAATATAAAAAGAAGACAAATGTACTATTAAATAAAGTATTATGTCATTAATTGAATTAATATGTCTTTATTGTAAAACACGGTAAACGCACTTTAGTATTAGTATTGCTTAAGAGGTTACTACAAGATTTTTTTATCTGTTTTTTTATACTTGGTGCTAGATTTCCTCAGCAGGAGGTCGTCTAGTCGTACCAGATATTCAGCCGCCAAGCAGTATTGTGTAAACATTACTGTGTTACGATTTAAATGATACTGCAGCGTTTGTAGCGTTTATAGCGATGATAGCTCAGTGGTAAGCGCGTTCGATTCGCACGATGAAGGGCGTGGGTTCAAACCTCAACAATGAGCTTCAGCTGCCGGTGAAGGAAAACATTACAATGATTAGGATAGTGGTAGGCTACTTTCCAGTACTCGGCTGGCTAGCTACCACCTTCAAGTTGAAAATCTGCCGCCAAGCATCTAACAATGTGTTCCGGCAGCTTTAATTATGAGCCAGTGTCATTCCAGGCTAGGTGTACCCACACCGTCACTTAACAGCAGGCGAGCTATGGTGAAACGCTTAACCTGTCAAAATATAAAAAAAGCTAGCAAGGCTGAACTATCGAAAGTCTCAAACTAATAAACGCTAAAGCAGCGATACCCTAGACTTTGTTATGTTACTCAAAGTTCTGTGTATCGCTGCAATTGTCATGGACATGCGTTATCTCTAACCATCAGGAGAGAGTCTCGTCCGTCTTATTACTTTTGAATTAAAAAAAAACTAACAAAAAAATATTGTGACAACCCTACGCAATGCGATACGAACGCATGATTGGGCGATAGAGTTGGAACCTTTTCTGTGGGACGCTACACGTGTCCCGAACCTACTTCGAGTTATTGACATATTATGTACGTATTAGAGGTGACACCGTACGTTTTTAACCGACTCAAAAAGGAGGAGGTTCTCAATTCGACTGTATATTTTTTTTAAATGTTTTTTAGGCGATAAAAGTAAAACAAAGCAATTTTTTGAACACACTTAAGTTAAATACCTACGATAGCAAAAAAATCAAAAGAAAATTTTGTAAAACTTTTATGAGGTTAATTAATTTGTGTAAATTTTGAAATTATGTTTATAGTGTGTATTATTCTTACATCTGTCTCCGCGCCGGAGCGGGGGCACTTAGACTTAGTTTAGATAACATAAGTGAACACTTTTTAGGCTTTTGTATGTTCACTTATTTTTTTTTCAAAATTAGCAGCTGTTTGTTTTCCATGTAAAAAAAATCCTCCAATTTTATTGTGAATTGATTTTGATGATTCTTTTTTTTTCTTGGTAGATCATACTGCAGAAGTGGTCCCATATAAATTTTATCGAAATCGATTTTCATGATTCTTGTTTTGCTTTTGGTAGATCATACTTCAGAGATCCCATATAAATTTTATCGAAATCGAGCGGTTTTAAAAAAAATCTAGAAATTTCATTAGAGCAGTGCGTTTAGTTGGCCTAAGGGTCATGGAAGTGGTATTTTAAAATTGTATATTATACATTATTGCCAATACTTTTTATTTGTCATCTCTAGTACATTCTTAATATCTGACAGTGCTTCGCTCTATGTCTAGACAGTTGTAATACAGACCTAGCACTCGAGTAACCTACAACTTTCCAAATCTATTATGGGGTATACCTCCGTGGATAGGCCTTATAATGTTTTTACTTCACTCTTATAGATTTCGTGTAGTTATACTTAGCAATAATAATTAGTTTAGGATACTTGATGCCGATAATTAGTTCAGTAATTTACCACAGAGCCTGACTTCGAAGCTGACCTGAGATTAACATCGGTAGGTAAGTACTAGGTTAGACAATACTGTCTTTTGTCGGACATAGCAGTCTACCATTGTACTTACCTAACAATGCTTAGCTTTGTCTAAAACGGCGTCTCTAGAATTCTAGTGCTCCCATGTTATCGTCTAAACTTCAGGTACGTTTGGAAATCTTGTTAGCTATATCGATTTATCACTCGATCTCGACAATAGTGGCTTTTGTCCTTGCTAAGTACTGAATATTTTGTCTAGATAATTCGTCTAGAAGTACGATCTCTGAATAGTATAAAAATTAGCTGTCCCCGAAATGTTGTGTCTCCGCTTGTTTCTTCTAAATCACGCGATTGATTTCGATACGGTTTTCACTGACATTGGTTTTTTTCGAAAGCTTTACTATATTTGGTAGTTAAATTTGTCATGATTAGGCCGATAAAAAAAAAGTAAAAAATAAAGTCAATATACTTGCGTAAGTATTATGACTGTGTCCTGGTCCTAACCACGTACAAAATACTATAAAATTAGTTTTGTTTATACTGTTGTGATATTTTTATATGGTTGTCAGGCTAGGTGTTTGACCACAGCTCACCTGATATTAAGTGAAGTCCGGCAGCCTCTCAAGTAAGGCTACACACCGTTAGATGCTTGGCGGCAGATTTTCAACTTTAAGGTGGTAGCTAGCCAGCCGAGTACTAGAAAGTACCCTACAACCATGCTATTATTTCCTCACGATGTTTTCCTTCACTGGCAGCTCAAGCTCATTGTTGGGGTTTGAACCCACGCCCTTCGGCATGCGAACCTACTGCGCTAACCACTGAGCTTTCATCGCTACAAAAATATATAAATAAACGTACCTAATTATGTGTTCAAGTCGCGAAAGTTTAAAAACTATATACTCTTTCTTTACATTGTCTTTATTGTAGTTTTAAAATCGCATGTTTAAATCAGCACAAGCATTCAGCAGACAGGTAAACAAATAGTTTGTTTGTTATGCAATATTATTCCTTGCAAATGCAAATACTGAGACAAACTAATTTACACTTCTTTGATAAGTTTCTCCTTGGGGCCATCGCTAATGCTATATGCAGTTTAACTTCAGTCATGTTACAAAATGTTGTGCTAAAAACCGTTGTGATAAATAAATATAAAAATTGGAGGATATTTAACACAGCGCTATCTAGCCACAAACTAAGCAAAGCTTGTACTATGGGAACCAGACAGGTTATGGTTCTAGGGTTCCGTGCCAAGTAAGAACCCTTATTATTTCGTCGGGATCGTTACGTTTATTTCGAAACAGTGAGGTAGTTTAGCTGTGTTGCAGCAATAAATTATACCCCCAACTGTTAAAAATATTGAATTGAAAAATTGTCATGGTTTACCTACATAAAACATTATAATTAATGTCCACAAGTAAACATTATTAATATAAAGGAAATTTAAAAATGTTTTTCATTTTAATATACGTATTTGATGCGAAAGTGATCGTAGTTAAGATTAGCACGACTTGCAGTAGGCAGGTAATTTGAAATAAATATTTTTAAATTTTATTTTGGAAATAATAACTATGTATTATGAGTTAAAAAATGCAATCAATCGACATCGTGAGGAAACCATAGCGTGATAGTAGGGTATTTTTCTAGTACTCGGCTGGCTAGCTACCACTCACAAGTTAAAAAATCTGCCGCCAAGTATCTAACGATGTGTTCCGGAAACCTCACTTAGAGCCAGTTCTATTCCAGGCTAGGTGTGCTTTACCATCTTTGACCACACCGTCACTTAATATCAGGTGAGCTGTGGACAAGCACCTAGCTTGTCACACATAAAAAAACTTAATAGGTACTTTACAGAAAAAAATCAGATTCCAGCCGCTCTAGTGCGAAGAAACAAGATCGAGAATTGCATGATTTGAAATCCGGGTTATATTTTGACCGAGTTTTAGTTAATTACTCAAAACTTTGACATCAAATTAAAAAAGTGATTGGTGACTTTACTAAAACATAAATGTAACTATTTTGTTCATAAAGAAATAATGTGACATCGCTGACAATTTCGAGTATTTGAATTAAAATATTTTTTTTTCTGCTGCATTTTTAGTTTTTTTTTGTGAAAATCTATGACCTATTTTCAAAATTCTATCCAGCTATTGTACTTCTACAGAATTATACCTATACTCCATTTTTTTTTTGTTTCTTAATATCAAAGAGTGGCATCAAAAGTAAACCTTTTCGTTTTTCTGGCATTAGGGTGAGTTAGGCAGCTTGTTAAAAGTTTCAAAACTAACAACTACCTATCCGTCAAAAATTACCATTCCCACGGAATTCTTTAACTGATAAACATGCTAAAGAATGCTAAGGAGACAGTTTCCTGCCACTTAAAACACATACCATATCTCCTTATGTCGACTGATAGCCCTTTAAAGAACACCTACGGGTAAGCCCGTGCCCTTGTCTGCTTACCATAGTCGTAAACTGAGGTACTGCAAATAGCTTCATTTGCATTAATTTTCGAGTTTTTGTTGTCATAATTTGCATGTGGCGTAAATTATACCAAAGTTAGTACCTACCATGCAAGGCGTCTAGGTTCTTTTCTTGATAGTGTTGGAATGCCGAGTGCTTTTTAAAGTGGCCTTATCGCAAGTGCTTTTCCTGTAAGTTTGCGTGATACCCTCTTATTTAAATTGTAATCTAGAATCTAGCCGTTAATTTGTGCTTTTTGTGGCTACCTAACGGATAATAGAAATTGAGTAAAAATAATTCTGTCGAGTAAAAGGCTTACAAGGAATTCTATAGCTTGCCAACGAAATACAATATGGAGTGTGGGATATATCTGTCCTACTTACGACCAATATTACAAATGTGAATGTTTGGATGTTTGTTACTTAAACACACAAAAACGGCTGAACAGATTTGGATGAAATTTGTTACACGTATTACATGTCGGATACTTTTACGATCAGAAAAAAATTAGGTTCTTGTGGGATTACCAAAAAAGTTCAAGGGCTCTATCACTGCCCATCACCAGATGTCGCCAAGTTTCACAACTATGCACATAGTTCTTACCACGTAAAAACGGCTGAACGGCTTCGGATGAAATTTGGTACACGTATAGTTTATTACATATAGGATACTTTTTATATCAGAAAAAAATTAGGTTCTTGTGGGATTACCAAAAAAGTTCAAGGGCTCTATCACTGCCCATCACCGGATGTCTTCAAGTTTCACAACTATACACAATTCTTACAACACATCATTATAATTAAACAATTATGTTAACTGCGAATTAAAAACAAAATACGATTGATTCCATAATTCGGTATCTAAAGAAAAAAAATACTTTGCTGATTCCAAAACCATTTCGAAATATTACATTCCTGTACATGATTTTTCCGTTTAAAACTCTTTAAACTATGAGACGGGGTTTATTTTAATAAAATACATAAAATAAATTTGACTTTCAATTAACCTCTAATGACGTCATGTCCTTGGCTGTATAAGGATTCTTTCAGTGCCTAAAAAAGTACATATTTTACATATTCAGCCAATGTTATGAAGTCATAACTATAAAAAGTTTGAAAATGTATTAGAATTAAACTACCGCATAGAAAGCCAAAATATTCAAATTAGTTTCATAAAATAAAGTTTACTATCAGTAAAAAATATAAAATAAATACAAAAAAAAAACTTTACATACCGAATTAGCTGTACCTACTACTAAACATTTAATGTTTCGAAAATAAATTTCTAAAATCAATAATGTCTTATTTTCCGTTTAGTGCTCCAGAACCCTAAATGTATATGTAGCTCGGGCCATTTCGGTTTAATTTAAAACATTCGTACTTACGTTAATTAAATCTAAAGGTGCCAATGATAAGACAAAACTCGAATGACCATTTGGAGTCTTCATAAAAACTTATTTATTTCTGAGCGTAATGACCGAGGTTGTTAAAAAGTTTTAAGTGTACAAAATTTGTGCTCGATACCAGTCCCATTTACTTTAGAAGAGTCTGAAGAACAACCAAGCGAAATACGACCTCTTAGGGAATTTACATGACAAAGTTTTACGGCTTTTTTATAATTTCTAATATAAACAATCACAACGAATACTGTAGATGATACAAACCATTTTACAGCCCTGTTGGTTCATTGGTGGCATGTCTGCTTCAGGAGCTGTAGAGCGTGGGTTCGATTCCCACCCAGGACAAGTATTTTGTGGTATAAACAAATGTTCGTTCTGTGTCTGTGTGTTTTGTATTTATTATAAGTATGTACTCATATTTTTAAAAAAAGTATTTAAGTATTCTATCAGTTATCTGACCTCCATAGTACACGCTTTGCTTAGTTTGTAACGTAATCTTACGAACCTTATAAGCACTGCGATAATATAGTTCACCAACAAGCTTATAAACAAAGAACGGAATCATTTATTAGAAACGAATAATTAGGTATGTTTTATTTTATTTAGAAGGCTGCGCCCCGCGGTTTTCTCGCTACGTGTTTTTGCGTGAAAGGGTAACAAACATCTGTCCATCCATCCATCCATCCATCCAAACTTTCACATTTATAATATTAGTGGCATAGTTGGATGCTAAAATTTAAAAAAAATGAACTCAAGATCACATTGTACTCATAATTTAGCAATTTTGTTTTAGAGGAAAAAGAATGAAGAGCCGCGGCATGAGATACCTAAAACACTTCAAGATCTATGGTCCCTTTGAAACTCACCGTACTTGAACAAGGGTTACCATACACAAGGCTGGCATTCGCCTCGATTCTCCCAACTTTTCATACTATCTTCCGGCTCCTTGTAAAATATAAAAGATAATTTGCTTATAATTTTCGGGACTAGGTACTCAAGTTTGATTAGGTCGAATACTTCGACTCTAGTTTCGTTCATATTCGATGACCTTCTTCGAGGAATCCAAGCCGAGCACGACACGCACGCGGTGTCCATTGTCTTGCTTTGCACCTTATAAGTACCAATAGTAATACAAAAATGTATAACAATCAAAATCACTTCTATTTTCAAAGTATTTTCAAATCGTTTGGGTATTTAGAATAAATTATAAAAAATTCATTAAATTTAAGAAGAATAGCGCGTGGCAGTACCTAATCCAATTTATTGTCACTCGTAAAGTTTTAATTGAAAGTCTATTTGTAGAAAAATTACTAATTTTTTTGTTTTGTCCACGAAAACATTATTTTCGCGAAATTTTGAAATGTTGCCGATCAGGGCAACCCAAACATGAAGCCTCAACCTTTTTGGAGCACTTATGACGTTATAAACAACCAGTGTATGAGGATAACAGCTCTTTGTTCCTTCCTTCAAAACGAACCACTTTTAATCCTTTCTACACTAGGCTTAAGCGTCTAATAAAATTTATGTAACTACTTACTTTTCCTATTTACTTGTGCCCGTTATGGCTAAATGCCGGGGTATAAACTCACAATAGACCTATAAAATAAATGCCTGCCTACTATGTTTTTATATCAGACCCTGGATAGAGAGTTTTTTTTTTTATATCAGAGAAATCACCAGCCAGTCGTAAATAGAGTTTTTTACGATTGAGTATCATAAGAATGTTATTGTTATTTGGAATAAAGATATCATATTTTCTGGATGGATTTGTATTTTGATCGTTTCGTAGGTACAGGACGTTTGTGCAGTTAGCTATTTGCATCATGTTAGTCGGTGCGTTGTTTATTTTAGCCTTTTTCGACATTTGTTAGTAACAAGCTAGCAACTTTTCAGGATTACGACAGCATAACGGTTTTGACGTGGAACGTCAATTTCGCAATTTGTTATCTTAAGAAATTTGGTAATTATCGCAAATCAATGTTAAATATAGACAAGAGACAACACTTTATTTGAGGCATAAAACATATTTCAAAATAATTAACAATACATACATACAAAAAAATAGTGGTATAGTATTTACTACGATACATATTTTGCGAAAGTAACTTTGTGCAAAATTGACGTTATGCGAATAGTATCAAATGTTTCACGTTGTCATTTCGGGAAAGTGACGTTCTGCTTCAAAATCAGCATAACAACTTTAGCTTGGAACTTTGACTTGGAAATCACGACAAAATATGTTTTCTTGCACATTTGATAAAATAACAATGTCAAGTTTATATTAATTAAATATGTCATGAGGTCTATTACAAAATGTCAATCAACAAAAAATTTAATATGTCTTTTCGATTAAGAATGATTTAAGTTTCCTTTTGAATATAAACAAAGAGCTGGCTTCCTTTATTGATGGTGGCAATAATTCAATACCCATACAGAAAATACTTTTACTGTGAAGTTGAGTTCTAGCTTTTTAATAAGCAAGTAATGCAGTAATATATAGGTACATACATTGTTAAACTCGTACCTACAATACCTGCATGCTACCTACATACTATCTAAGCAAACAAATGTCTATTATTCTAACATTAAAAAAACTTTCGAACAATTATTAATTTGTCGCACTTATGAAGCACGTTGTAAAACGACATGTGTTCGAAACCCACTTGTATACATAAACAAACAAGAATACTTCAAAGAGACATTCCCAATACATATTGCCTTGTTATAATTTGAACCGTCCACTCGTACAATACCTCAGCCATTGAAAGAAAGAATAATTACAGATACGAGTAGGGCTACCATATCGAAATTCAAACAATGTGTAATGAGCTAGACCAGTCGCGACTTGAACACACATAATTTTGTTTATCACCGGGTTTTAATCACGCACAAAATACTATGTTACTAAGTTATTCTTTTTTTGTCATACCCTAACGGGGTCGCATTTATTAAGTATAGCAATGTTTTGTTTTAGTAAGCCATGCATCTTTTTTTTAAAATGTGAAAAATAATGACTCTAACGAGACGCTCTCCTAATGGTAAGAGATAACGCCTGTCCATGACCATTGCAGCGATACACAGAACTTTGAGTAATAAAACAAAATCCAGGGCATCGCTGCTTTGGCGCTCATTACTTTGAGACATTCGATGGTCAGTCTCAACAGCCCTGTAATTTCGCTAGCTGCAGTACCCTTCAAACCGGAACACAGTAATGTTTGCACACTACTGCTTGGCGGCAGAATATCTGGTACTGCGGTGGTACCTACCTAGATGACCTCCTGCTAAGGAGATCTACCACCAAGTAAAAACATATATTTACAAAAAAGAAATTATTGTTATCTGACTTCCATCACACGAGCTTTGCTCAGTTTGGGGTCAGATAGCGCTGTGTGTAATGTCCTACAATATTTATTTATTTTTACATTCAAAGCTGGTTTTTTGCGTTTCAGTTAAAAAACAGTACAAGCGAGCACACTCCGTTAGTTGGTAACCCTGTTCGAGCATGTCTCGACAAACAGTTTTCCAGTTGACTACTCGAGTGATAATTTAATTAAGCAACATCTTTGTAACGTCTATAGAACAAACATTGTATTATCTGTGCAGATAATGGGGCTCCAAGTGAAATGAATAATTATCACAATAATAGAATGTAGGCGGTGGTGGTATAGTAGGCATGACGCAATAATGCTCTTTGCTGCCGCGCGGCGATAGGCAGAACTAGGGTTGGTGTAACTTTAATAAACACGGGAATTGCGTAATTTACTCCCCCCAACCTTGTTTTATCATCTGAGCTTTGGTGGGTGACATCAGGTAATGTTAACATTGCTAGAAAATGGAACCGGCTCGGCGGCTGGCTGTATTTGTTCTTTAATATTTTCGTGTGGGCAGGAACTAGTAACCTCAGAACTTTACAAATACAAATACAAATCTTTTATTAATAAGACCAAAGTTACAGGTCATTTTGCCATTCATAATTATTTAAAAATATTAAAATCATAATGAAATCAAATCATGACAGCCCTATTGGTTCATTGGTAGTATGTCTGCCCCAAGAGCTGAAGGCCGTGGGTTCGATTCCCACCCAGGACAAATTCCATTGTTTATTTTAACAATTACCCGCACATTTTTTTTCGCAAAATTAAAGTTAAAGTAAAGTAAATAAAATACCTACATAAATAAAATACACAAATAAAATACATAAATAAAATAAATAGCAGGACTATACACACAGCGCCATCTGGCCCCAAACTAAGCAGAGCTTGTGTGATGTAAGTCAGACAACTGATAGAATACATAAATACTTCTTTTTTTTTGTAAAACCATACTTATAATACATACATAACACCCAGACACAGAACAAACATTTGTTTATTCACAAAATGTTTGCCCTGAGTGGGAATCGAACCCACGCCCTTTAGCTCTTAAGGCAGATGTACTACGGGGCCAACGGGGCTGTCAAATTGTTACCATCAAATTAGAAAATCGCATTAAAATGTCTCAAAAACTAAATTCCGCACCGTTAATTGAAATATGTAAAGCGACACCCCAAAAAATAACTTTGAGCGTATTTTCCGCGAAATTTCTTGGCGTTTCATCTGCGTGATGGCACATCGCGGCCCTCCCGGGTTGAAACGGCACCATTTTAACTTATTTATGTGCGTGTGAGCACCGCTGCGGCCTATTTACTGAATAAATGATTTGATTACTAAATTGCAAATGGGGAAATGCACGGAGTAAAGTGCCGCTGGCGTGGGAGGCAGCCGCTAACAAAACACAAAAGAATAAAATATTAAATCGCTCTCTAGAAGCCCGATTCCGTTACTTTATCTTTTTATTGGTCGTCCAGTCCTTCGACGGCGTTGGCCACGTTTTCATTATTATTTCCTTATTTGTGTACTCGTTTAGTATGCGTAGACAACTTTTGAGATGGTACTTAACCTAGAAAAGTACCATGTAGATTGTAGGTACGTCGAACGTTATGTGTAGCTCGCACACAAGCATATCCGCCGCACACATTTATCACCCGGGACCGCATTCGGAGAAGCCACAGTGATGATTATTTATAGAGATGTCCAAAAACTCACACACTCAGGACAGTGAAGATCCGAAGATCGGGCTGAATGGGCGTGTCTTGGAAGAGGCCTATGATAGGCTGATGATGATGATGAACCAAATGACAAGGCGCTTCATTTAACCTGCATCTCAGTTAAAGCTAAGATAATTAAATTAGAATGTATTCAAAGCATATTTGATGTCTTTTAGGTTTTACACAAAACCATCGATGTCGACATTTTCATAAAACTGGTCCGCTTCTTAGTGTATCTCGTTGTTGACACACCCCGTCTACTTTCTTTAATCCTTTCCGTCCTTAGGTTGCCTTTCAGAGAACGCTTTGAACGATAACGTAGCCAGTTGTTACGCCTATTAATTAGGCTTATTTCTTATTTTGTATGTAATCTTTGGTATCGATAATAAAGAATGAATCAATCAATGTGCCTCAAGTGTGCGCGTTATCTCAACCGTCCGGCATCTCTATAGGATATAACATCTGTGAGAGAAGCATTAGAAGCGTAGAAACGGGCCCTCACCAGAGTGAAGGAACCGTACGAGTGCGGTACACCACTTTGATTGCATTCGCGTCGTGCGGTCGACTCATTGTTGACTCAGCCTTTATTGTTGTGAAAACTCGGCTCCACAGACAGCTGTCGGCGAAAAGAAAATTGTGAGCCAGTTCAACGTTCACGTTCGAGTCGCGCCGGCCGCACTCGTTCGATGCGAACCACCACGTGTCTATGACTAATTGACGTATCGATTGTCGGAGGGACATGGAGTTTGCAGCGCAGCCGGTGAGAACAAAACAAGTGCACGAGCGAACAGTCTCCGTAAACAAGACCAGTTCACCTTGACTTTTGGCGCGAGCACAGCGCGGCGTGATTCTGTTTTTGTACCACCATCCCGGCCAGTCGAAATCGCAAGTGAACGGACTGCACCGTCGGTCGGCCGGCCTTGCTGACTTTTTTCTCTCGTTACGATATTTGGCTGCGATGACGTAATGCGCTCGGCAATTGCAAATTGATTCTACCTTTGCAATGGGATGATTTGGAGTTTGGCTCGCGTATTGGAATCTCTACGGCGCGCGTTGCGACCGTCCAAGCTTACAGTTACCATGTAGGTTAGGTTAGATCATGCATGGAGTACTGTATAACCTTTGGGATGGATCGGCCGAGTACCAGATTGTCTTGGACAGTGTTGGACAGTGTTGAAGAGAATCGTGCTAAGAAACTCATCAGCAATTTCACATTCTACTATCGCACAGCCAGGAGCTCTCAAAAGCGACATCGCTTTATGGTCGATATTACAAAAACTCAAACTATAGATAGATAGATATAACTCTTTATTGTACGCACCGTAAGAAGAAAAAAGTACAGATAACAAAAGAACCTTATGAACTAGTGCCACAAGTGGCGGCCTTATCGCTAACAGCGATCTCTTCCAGGCAACCAAAACTACCGTTTAGTTTGAGTTGATTATACCTTCATTGTACGAACTGTTAAACAATGGAATTTGCTGCCCAAATTGGGTGTTCCTAGATATACATATACTGTATATCTGGGTGCCTTTAAGTCGCGAGTGCATTTTTTTCTAGGCGTGCGTGCCCCAACGTATTCGCATCTTCGCTTAACATCAGGAAAGTTGGCGGCCAAACGCACGCCAATTTGTAATTTAAAAAAAAAGCTGTGGGAGACGTTATTATGCAGAGTTATTTTGTCATCGTCTGACGTAAACAAACTACACCGTTTGTCACATTAGCGGCTGTAAACTGCACTCTGTCACCTTGAATTGTTCCCAGCGTGAAGACGACGCGGATTTCTAACGTCACTTACAAATTACTAGCACCACGTTAAATTGCGTCTGTTAACTTACCCAGCTTTGAATTGTAATGCGTCGACCGCCGTATATTCGGGTACGTTGCGGCAAGCCTTGTTTATCGTAAGATTGTAAATTGTGTAGCGGAAGAGGCGTGGTTCGGGTCGGTAATCACTCCGCTCGGTCCTTGATTACTGGCATTGTCTTCGGGAAATCCTCGCTCCTCCGTAGCTTTTGTCCCGGCATCTATTTAATCCGAAAGAACGTTTTAAGACTTTAGATCGGAGTTATTAAGGAGACCTTCGCAGTACAACTCTTCTTGGATAGACGCGATTATAGTTCCCATTTGAATATGGAAGAAATTGAAAGTGCCTAGCCTAGTTATAGTCAAAGTCAAGTCTTGGTCAAGTCTAGTCCGTGTCAGTCAAGTCCTGTCATGCTTTAGTAAAGTAGTGGCGACTTTACTATAAAGCTTCGATGGAGTTGTAGAAGCAACACGAAAAGTCATGTTTCACCGCATTATATCATTTTCCCACACTCGCGCTTGTGATCCGGCACTTTATGGATAAAAGACTACCATTTTTATGCATAAACACTCAAGAAAACACTAGTTTTGGAAAAAAATACAACGGGGCGACACGACTATTTCCGCGTTCCCGCCAAAACCCTGTGTCGGTTTATACTTAGTTTGAAGATGGTAAGTATTGAAAGGACATGACCCTCTATAATTCGGTTCCGTTAGTTCGGAAGCCGGCGGCACGCGACGCTGGGCGGTGATCAGATACGTGCGCGAATAATCTCCGGTGTCTGTGTAGGGATGTTAATTGAGTATTTGATGAGATGGACTGATTATTCAGGGTTCCGGAAGCGAGCACCATGCGTGATTTACCGAAGTCGATAGATTTACGTACCTACCCTTGATAGATTTCTCGAGGCGATAAAGCGCGTTTGAAAGTTGTTAATTCATGTCCTATAAGTTGACAGCACTAGTGCAAGTTTCGGATCATCAATCAATACACGTAGCCCTCCCCCGCGCCTCCCACCCCACTCCTGCTAACTAAATAACAACCAGAAAGGAATACGCATTCGTCTGTTACTTGAATTTGATGTAACTTACCGGTCTCTCTGATTACTCGCTCTTATTTTCTACTTATTTATAGATGCTTTGTTTTCTGCATTATCTTTCGGCGAAACTTTTAATTAGGTATTACGGGTCGGTATAAAGCAACGGAACAACACCGCGTCAAGTGGGATCTGTGCTGAATTCTCGAGCTTTTATTTCGTTCCCTGTGCCATCATTAGGATTAAAAGTAAAGAGGCTTTTTAGACAAAGCTACTTAAGTACATATGAATTCCGCGAAATATATTCTGAAAAAAATATGGTATCAGAGGATAAAATCTTTTTTACAAAGATGGGTACTTTTTTAAAATAAGTACATTTTGGAGAGTGCGCATCAGATCTGCATGACCTAATTCCACCTTGCCCATTCTACTATCGGACAGCCAGGAGCTTTAAAAAGCGTCACCGCTTCATGGTTGATGTTCCAAAAGCTCGAACTAAGCGGTTTGATTCCACCTTTTTCGTGCGTACCGCTAGACATTGGAATCAGCTGCCCGAGTGGGTGTTCCCCAATGAATATAGTCTGGGTACCTTCAAGTCGCGAGTGAATCGGTTTCTTCTAGGCGAGCGTGCTCCACTGTAGACCGCATCTTCGCTTGACATCAGGCGGGATGGCGGTCAAACGCAAGCCTATCTACTATATAAAAAAAAAAAAAAAAAAGTAATAAGCTTGCGTTCGACCGCCATCACACCTGATGTTAAGTGATGGTACGGTCTAAGATGGAGCACGCTTGCCTAGACGATACCGAATCACTAATACTCGACTTGAAGACACCCACATTACATGCAACGGAGAAAACTCACTCAGGCAGCCCATTCCACTGTCTATCGGTCCGCACAATGAACATGGAATCAAATTGTTCCGTTCGAGTTTTAGGAACGTCGACCATGAAACGATGACGTTTTTGACCTTCTGGCTGTCCAATAGAAAAATGGGCATGAGGGAATTAGACCATGCAGTTCTGGAGCACACTCCCCGAAATGAATCCAATAAAAAACCGATAAACTAGCAACTTTGCGACGATGTTCTAGACTTTGCAATTTAGCTTGAACAATGGAGTCGTCGACTGTATGAAAACCTTCAATGCGCGAATGAATATGTTTTCTTTAATGCAAGTGTATCCACGTGACCGCATAACATCAGACGAGATGACGGTCAAAAGCAAGCCTATTTGTTACGAAAAAAACAATATACTACGAATATTCTTGTTTGCTTAGAGAAAACCGAAAAGTTACGATAAAGTGTTTCATTAAAATAAAGGCAATTTTTTTTCACTGAGGCCGTTATTTTTAATCATTCCCAATCTATTGTTTCGCTTAAGAGCGAAGAAGCCACAAAGGAATATTTATTGGTTTCTCGAGTAGTAGAAACGGTTTCTTATAACATAACTTTATTTAATTTAGCTGGATCCACGCTGTCGTTCCTTATTATCATCTTCGCCTTGTAAGGTAAAGCCGGAGCAAGCGTCGTGATCTTCAAAGTCGTCCCTTTGTTTCTTTGGCAATTTATTTCCTTTACATGTGTTAGTAAGGCAAGCTTCGGTCGGTTTACTCGTTGTATATTAGTTGCCTTCTAACTTCCAGCTGCTTCTTTCTTCTTCGGATTTAGCCTGTTACGAAATGGGGTTTTCAAATTTTGACCCCCTTTTCCAGTTTTATTAGCCATTGACAATTTTACTAAGTTTTTCTTAGATAGGTGAATGTAAAGTTTTTTTAAATTAAATTAACTGACCGTATAAGGAACACGATACTACGCTCCAAAACCAAAATCGCTGATGTCAGCCACAAAGCGGGACGTGGAAGTGGAAGTGGGACTGGGCGGGCCATGTTTGTAGCATTTCGAGATATTAGTTTATCGTTTAACGACCGCTGGGCAAAGGTCTCCACGATTTGGACGCCAAAATTTTAACTGCCTCAGGGTCGACCCAGACGAAGGTGGTGTAACGAACTACATCGTCACGATAGTCACTGGACCACCAAAGCCGAAGACCGTACAGTCTAGAAGGAGGAAAGGGATTTGCCCAGCAGTAGGATATTAAAGGCTGATAAAAAAGTTTTTTTTTTCTAATGACAATGTTAATGAGACATTGCATCGGTATCAGAACTTTGGGTTACAAAACAAAGTCCAGGTCATCGCTGCTTTGACGCTTATTACTTTGAGACTTTTGATGTTAATCTCCAGGGATCACTAGTTGCAGTTTTTGCTAGTTTTTACTATTCCAACCGGAACACAGTAATGTTTACATATGACAGCTAGGCGACAGAATATCTGGTACTCCGGTGGTACCTACCTAAACGACCTCCTGCTAAGAAAATCTACCAAGTAAACTAAACAAAACATATTCTGCTTAAAAAGCCCAATAACTTATGCAATATCAATTTTACATACACCTTCCATGAATCATCTGTTCAAATGCTATCTCTACAAAGTATAAAACAAAGTCGCTTTCCGCCATCTGTACGCTTAGATCTTTTAAACTACGCAACGGATTTTAATGCGGTTTTCATCAATAGACATGTTTATATGTATAATATGGTACATGCATATGCACCACATTAGTATCTACATTGCACACGTTCCTAGTTCTTCATAAATAAATAAATATTGGAAGACCTCATAGCGCTATCTACCCTCAAACTAATCAAAGCTTGTACTATGGGAACCACAATGAACAATTTGTTGTTTATCACCAGATATTAAAAAAAAAAACGAATAATATTACGTAGAGTATTGTTATCTTCCTTTCAGCTGAAAGAACACATCATCTCAGTATCAGTTTTTTAACATCTTAAACGCAGGATCGGTGCGGTTTGATAGTTCTATTGAATATCTTCTCTGGATATTGGCAGATTCCTCACGATATTTTCTTTCATCTCATTTCACCCTTCCCCGACTATAGTCGATGTCTTACTTACTACCTTCTATTGTCAATTGCTAAAGAATGTATTTGTATAGAAAGTATTAATTTCAAACTGCGATGCCTTTGTTGATCTATTGGTTATCGTTCAACAGATAACTCGAAGTTCCAATAAAAAAAAAAGTAAATGGCTTTTGCGTCATATTGTCGCCGCTTATCGATTGTTTTCATTGCGATTGTTATCTGTATTTACATTTTATATCGATTCTGTATCAACATGTAATCAGTGCCTTGGCATTGGATTGGAAAACAGTTTTATAATAGTAGTTTAGATCTACATAGTGTGCAGGCATGATTTGATTTCTTGTTTTGAGAGAATTGGATAGGCACTGTTTTTATAAACTGGCCCACTGCTAGGCGTGTCTCATATCCTTGTGAGAAGGTTTTTTTTCTTTGGTTTTGGCGTCGCATTTTGAGCATTTGCCAGTGTCCAGTATTTTATATTTTCAAGTTTCAAAAGTTAAATAAGTTTTTTTTTTTTTTTTTATTATCGTAGGACATTACACACAGCGCCATCTGACCCCAAACTAAGCATAAACTAACCTAACCAAGTTGCCTCGTAGCTAGAGTTATAGTCAAAGTTCAGTCTTGGTCAAGTCCAGTCATGCTTTAGTAAAGTAGTGGCGACTTTACTATAATGCTTCGACAGAGTTTTGGAAGCAACACGAAAAGTCATGTTTCACCACATTATATCATTTTCCCACACGCTTGTGATTCGGCACTTTATGAATAAAACGCCACCATTTTTATGCATTAACACTCAACAAAACACTAGTTTTGGAAAAAAATACAACGAGGCGACACGACTCTTTCCGCGTTCCCGGGCTATTGACCACCATGCTGGCCAAGTGCTGGTTGACAGACTTCACAAATCTTTATTTTTTTAAAGAACTCTGATTTGTATGTTTAGGGTTCCTCACTATCTTTACCTTACATAACTTATAATAGACAGAGGTGCGTGCCATGGGATTTGAATCCAGGACCTCCAGATTAAAAGCCAGGCGGACTCCCAACTAGGCTGTCGAAACTTCCTATTAATTTTATTACTGTTTAATTTATTAATTCTATATAAAATGATTATGATGTGTGATCTTTTAGACACATATCTTTCGTTTGTTTTGGAGGTTATATTAAAAAGTGTCGTAACATTTTGAGATGAAGACTCAATGAAACGTGAACCAGTTTCTGAACGAATAAGTCTATGGTGAACTACGTCGTGTATAACCCGGAGGGCTTACAGTATAATGAATAGGCTTAGTTTCTTAATCTTTTATGCTCTCTTTTTGTTTTAACCTTTGTTTCTATTCTACCTTTAACGGCAACGTTACCAAAAGCGACGGCCAAAGTTGGAACTAAAAATTTCACACCACCTGTTGTTACTTTTGTTTAGAAAATGGGACGATGTCCCCCACATTCAACTTTGTAGGTAAATTGGTCGTGCTAGCGATGTTGTCTCTATGGGATTAGTATCATTTTGAATGGTACGTTTCTTTATATGGGACGTGAATGGAAAGCTTGATCACTGTAGTGGTGAAATTAACTATTGAGTCATTTTTATTGTTAGGTTACTGTTGAAAGGCTTTCTTTGTTTTATTGTTTTGTTTCGTTTATGGTTACTATCATAAATTTGTTCTTTATTGGCATGACTTGGCGTGAACGTGATAAAATCTTGTCGTTGTAATTATAGTGGTGTTTTTAAAGCACTAGCGGACGCCTCGCGGTTTCACCCGCGTAGTTCCCGTTCCCGTGGGAATACAGGGATAAAAAGTAGCCTATGTCACCCGCGGATAGAGTAGCTTCCCAACGGTGAAAGAATTTTTGAAATCGGTCCAGTAGTTTCGGAGCCTATTCAATACAAACAAACAATCAATCTTTCCTCTTCATAATAGTATAGATAGAAAAAAAAATCTGCCGCCAAGCACCTAGAGGTGTGTCCCGGCAGTCTTACTTGAGAGCCAGTCACTTAACATTAGATAAGCTGTGGTCAAACACCTAACCTGTCAAACATAAAAAAAACATGCAACCGAAGAACATTTCCCCCATAGTATAGTTACGTAAAAATGTCTCCCATACAAAAGTCCGTAATGTTGATCCAGCAACAATATTGAAAGTTGGTTTTACGCGATAGTTAGACCGGAGGCCTGGCCACGTTATATTTATAGCCCTATAAAATATTTAAAGCACCTGCGGTGGTTTATGTCGGTGTTACCGGCAACGTGAGGAACTCGACTTTATACAAAAAGACTAGGTAATTGATTGATTCAAGCGCTACTTTGCAGAAGTTCATTTTGAGTGTTTAAAATTTTACTGTATTTCCGTCTAACAGTCGTTTCGGTTACAACAGAGTAAGACTATTTTTGTTTTTGATTGAATATTTAATTGTAATGCATGCCGTCTTCGCTTATAATTGCTGTGACACTTACTTATTCACATTTGTAATTTAATTTTTAATGTATTGGTGTGCACTGTGTTGGCGGACTTTTTGAATAAACTAGCTACGCTCCGCGCTGTTACCCGCTACATGTTTTCGGGATAAAAAGTAGCCTATGTGTTAATCCAGGGTCTCAGCTATTTCCATACCAAATTTCATCCAAAGCCGTGCAGTAATTTTTGTGTGGAAGAATAACAAACATCCATCCATCCAACCTTTCACATTTAAATTATTTATTAGTGGGATGACGACCATTTTGAAATATCTGTCCGAAATATTCCTTAATATCTAAACTGAAAATTCGACATTAATAAACGTGACTACAATTCTTTATATTCTCTTCTCGCTGCAATAACTAGTTGCCGACACGTGTTTCGCCTCTACACGAGGCATCCTCAGGACGTGTTGACTCTGTTTAAGTCCTCATCACTGTTGTATCCGAAACGACTGTTAAGCGGAAATAAACTAAATATATCAAAAAGACTAGGCATTGTGCAAACTTTGAGAATTTTATGGTTAGGCAATAATAAATATATTAAAAACAACATTTTATTTTAATTATTTTCTACTGTTTAACAACAGTTATTTTATTTACACTCAATAAAAATATTCCCCTGCCCAGGCATTATGTGTAATGCCGTAAGTTTAAACGTTACCGGTAACATTGGCATAAGCGTTCAACTTTACACGTAAAACGGACGGGAAAAGTACTCGAGTGTTATGCGATACGAGATATTGTTTTAAGATTATTGAGTTGGATCCGTTTTTTTATGGTTTCGATTTTTAATTAATCTATGGTTTGAATTTAAGCAACGGGGGGTCTCTGTGTTCTGATTGTTTTGGACATTCACTTCACAGTTGTGATTAATTATTGTTTTATTTTGTTGTTGTTTGTTCTATTTATCTATACTATTATAAAATGTTTGTTCTGTGTCTGTATGTATTATAAGTATGTATTTACAAACAAAAAAAAATGTAAGTATTCTATCAGTTATCTGTGTTCCATAGTACAAGCCTTGCTTAGTTTGAGGTCAGACGGCGCTGTGTAAGAAAATAAAAACCGGCCAAGTGCGAGTCGGACTCGCGCACGAAGGGTTCCGTACCATTATCTATAAAAACGGCAAAATAAAATCGTTATCACGTTTGTTGTATGGGAGCCCCCTTTAAATATTAACTTTATTTTTAGTATTTGTTGTTAAAGCGGCAATAGAAATACATCATCTGTGAAAGTTTCAACTGTCTAGCTATCACCGTTCTTGAGATACAGCCTGGTGACAGACGGACGGACGGACAGCAAAGTCTCAGTAATAGGGTCCCGTTTTTACCCTTTGGGTACGGAACCCTAAAAATGAGCAAAGATTTGTTTATTTGTTTTCAACAGGCTCCGAAACTATTGGCAATATTTCAAAAATTCTTTCACCGTTTGGGAAGCTACACTTTCCCCGGGTGATATAGGCTACTTTTTATACCTGTATTCCCACGGGACCGGGAACTACGAGGGTGAAACCGCGAGGCGTCCGCTAGTCTATCTATGATTCTCTAATCTATAAATCTGGTGTAAACCTTAAGATGTAGTAGGAAGCCAATATTAACGTCCTTCTAATTGTTTGAAAATTTGTAGGTATTTGTGGGCTTTGATGATAGAACAATAATTTGTAATATGAAAAATTTGTATGAAAATTACACCCAAGATTCATACAAACATATTTTATACAAACTTGTGGTTTCATAATAATTGATTTTATATGTAGACACGATGCTTACTGTCAACTATCAGGTGCGATATTTAAACATTTAAACCGCAGGTAACAGTAGCAACTGTCATTTAAGCTGTGCTGCCATCGTCGACAACAATGTTTAAGATTACCGAAGTTGTCTTCTACTCTACAGCTCTAATCGGTACTAAGAGACATTATCAAAGATGAATAAACCACTAGGACATGCCATTTGTCCAATCTCATTTTTATGATTTTAACAGAAGTACTTTGTTTCAACGTTGTTTGGTCGTCGTCTTTGGATGACGTTTCAATAGTATAGTTATTACTAGGAATTCCGTAATAGCTTTTCTTGCTATTCTGTGCTTACAATCCCACTAATATTAAAAATGTGAAAGTTTGGATGGATGGATGTTTGTTACTTTTTCACGCAAAAACTACTGAACGGATTTGGATAAAATTTGGTATGGAAGTAGCTGATACCCTGGATTAACATATAGGCTACTTTTTATCCCGAAAAAATGTAGCGGGTAACACCGCGGGGCGCAGCTCGTAATCCCACTAATTTCTGTTGTAATTTTTTTTAAATTATACATAGGCTTACGTTTGACCGCCATTCCGCCTGATGTTAAGCGAAGATTCGGTCTACGATGAAGCACGCTTACCTAGAAGAAACTGATTCGTTCGTAAATATATACTGTCTCATAATACATACAGAACACACAACAAACGAACCAACGAACAAACATTTATCGTCGCATAAATGTTTGTTCTGGTGGGAATCGAACCCATTACCTACAGCTCTTCAAGCCGATATTAATATGAAGAGTTAACAGGGCACTCAAAATAAATAAATATCGTAGGATTATACACACAGCGCCATCTGGCCCCAAACTAAGCAGAGCTTGTACTATGGGAGTCAGATAACTGATAGAATACATAAATACTTTTTTTTTTTTTTGTAAATACATACTTATAATACATACAGAACACCCAGACACGGAAGAAACAAAATGTACCGAATATATTATTCTTTTACCGTGTTTCACGTCCCGTGGACTAATCGCCTAGCATTTCGTACGCTGTCGCCTGAACCTTGAACCTGTTTAGGGAACCGACGAATTTCTAGTGAGTATGTAACCATCTAGAACTTTGAATGTCGACACACGTAATTATGTTCTCACTTAGAGCTTCCAAAGATGTGAAGACTTAGCAAACGGGGGTAGAAGTTACTATATTTACGTGGGTAGAATGTTGCTGATTTAATAGAGATTCTCGAAAAACTTCTAGGTATACATTTCAAATAGGTGTAAAAGTTTGTGATTTTCGGATAAAATGCCATTAAATACTAGAAGATTATTAGTAGTTTTGTTTATTGATTAAAAGAGTTTGGTATTCTTTGCTTAGTTTGGGGTCAGATGGCGCTGTGTGTAATGTTCTACGATATTTATTTATTTACTTAATTGTTTATTTATCTACTTAGTGAAAATAGCGTATTTTCATTTTTTTCATTATTCCAATTTAATTATGTGATGGCAGTCCCATCGTATTTTCTATGATGTTTTACTTTAACTAAAATAAAATAATTTCTACCTACACACAACACATACACACTCTGCCGAAGGGCGTGGGTTCAAACCCCGACAATGAGTTTGAGCTGCCGGGGAAGGAAAACATCGTGAGGAAACCATAGCATGGTGGTAGGATACCCTCTAGTACTCGGCTGGCTAGCTACCACCCTCAAGTTGAAAATCTGTCGCCAAGCACCTAACGGTGTGTTCCGGCAGCCTCACTTGAGAGCCAGTTCCATTCCAGGCTAGGTGTGTTTACCATCTTGCCTGTCAACCATTAAAAAAAAACCCACTAGTACACCTATCTTGGTCAACATTAGGATTCTCGACCATAATAGTGAGCGGCATCCATACTGCCAAGATACGTACAGTACGTACGTACCTACTAACATGAATTTGCTTGTTGTTAATTCGTGTTACTAGACAACTTCAACACAGTTACATTACAAGACTCTCGTTCTAGACTTCACGTAATCACTTAACAAGCCCTAACATGTCTAGACAACTCAAATATAAGTTTTGACAACATTCCTCAGTCACTAGAATTAACAGCTTTGTTGTAAATAGAAATTCAATAGTCCGACAGGCGTGAACTGAAAGCGCGCTGTCGATCGAACATTGAAGAATTCACACTTTCGGTTTTCTTTATACTTTCGTTCTATTTTTCTCAAAGGAAACTTTAAAAAGTCGCTGGTATCACGCAGCCTAAATTGATTTTTGTATTTCTGCATTGATTAGGTAATGCTCGTTTCGTTCAGATGTTAAGTGTAAGAAAAATAGGAAAGTACAATACAGTAAAAAATGGTTTATTTAAGGATGACTTTATAAGATTACTAGCGGACGCTTCGCGGTTTCACCCGCGTAGTTCCCGTTCCCGTGGGAATACAGGGATAAAAGTAGCCTATGTCACCCGGGGATAGAGTATCTTCCCAACGGTGAAAGAATTTTTGAAATCGGTCCAGTAGTTTTGGAGCCTATTCAATACAAACAATCAAGTATTTCCTCTTTATAACAGTATAGATAACAACAAGTAGGTATTATTATTTGCTTTTTTATGTTTTATAAGATTGATGTTTGACCACAGCTCATCTGTAAGTGACTGCTCTCGAGTGAGGCGGCAGGAACACATATTTTGCTTTTTCTGTGCTTTCAACAGTAGTTAGCCACCCTTGAATTAGAAAACACTCTACCGAAATGCTATGGTTACCTCACGATGTTTTCTTTCACGGGAGCTCAAGCTCATTGTTGGGGGTTGAACTCACGCCCTTCGGCGTATGAACCGACCGCGTTTACCACTGAGCTATCATCGCTACTTTTTTCTATTAGATGGTTTCATACTATCTGAATTCGAGATACTGAAGTGCCGGGTTACCGAGACTGTAGGCGCTTAGTACCAGACAGAATGCCCTACATACTAATTACTTAGGCACCCATGTATGAAGTTTTAGGTTGATTACTCACTCGAAATGGATTTACATTGGAATTAGATCAGACAAGTAATATAGGGTTAATTAAATACCAAGGGATATCATCTACAAAGATTATTGTAGGTATAGCTGCTTGAATTTGTGTTTATATTAATTTATCTATCCATCATAACCAATTTATGCTATTCAGCTGAACATACATTTTTTGAAATGTAAAATAAAGAAGCGAACGAGACGCTCTCCTGATGGTAAGAGATAACACCTGTCCGGTGAAAGTCCAGGGCATCGCTGATTTGGCGCTCATTACTTTGAGACTTAAATATCGTAGGACTATAATACACACAGCGCCATCTGGTCCCAAACTAAGCAGAGGATGCTTAGTTTGGGACCAGATCCTTGTGTGATGGAAGTCAGATAACTGATAGAATACATAAATACTTTTTTTTTTGTAAATACATACTTATAACACATACAGAACAAACATTTGTTTATTCACAAAATGTTTGCCCTGAGTGGGAATCGAACCCACGCCCTACAGCTCTTAAGGCAGATATACTACCAATGAGACAACGGGGCTGTAATAGTAAGTCTCAACAGCTCAGTAATTTCGCTAGCTTCATTACCCTTCAAACCGGAACACAGTAATGCATACACACTCCTGCTTGCTGGCAGAATACCCAGACGACCGCTTGCTAAGGAGGTCTACCACCAATATAGTATATAGGCTGAAAGGCACAGACAGACTTCAATGTTGGCTTATTTTTGTGTCACTCTTTTGTGAACTTTGGCGTAGTTTTATATGAATTTTATACCTTATCCGTGTGTCTTTATTACCTAAAATGGAATGCATAAAATCTAAGTACCTAATCTACTACACAAAAACTGTATTATACATATTCAAGTTTGTGAAACATTGTTACTTAGACTCTAGGGGACTTGGCTAGAAATTTTGGTACATACTCGTATACGCGCCGTAATAGTTCTTGGAAACAACAATTCGGGTTAAACAGAAGTAAATAACATGACCTTCTCCTCTTATATATTTATCTTGAGTTGTGAAGACAGAAATTCTTAGTTTACTAAACATAGTAGGCTCTGGGGGCCTACACTATACTGATCTCAAAACATTACTTACAAAAATGTCACGTTGAAATTTGCCTGAGATAATGCAAAGCAATTATTGTTTTGAGGATACGGTAGGTAAAGAAAAAAGAATACTTGATTCCAAAACCATTTCGAAATATACATACACATTATTTTTACATTTAAAACTCTTTCAACTGTGAGATGGGGTATATTTTAATAAAATACATAAAATAAATTTGACTTTCATTTGACCTGTAATGACGTCACACAGTCAAGGGCTCGTAAAGGGCTACTTTCGGTGCCTAAAATAAGCAGACACGAAACTGTCAATGTCAACGGCAGCCATAATAACCTCTTCCGTACGTACATTGAGTTGTTTTTCGCTTTATTCATACAAATATGTAATTTATTTCGCTTGAAAAGTTACTCGCACTCTGATATCGCTTTTATGACCATATGTGTCAAAATAGCTTATATTTTCGGGATAAAAAGTAGCCTTGATTATCAGCTACCTTCATACCAAATTTCATCACAATTGGTCCAGCCGTTTGAGCGTGAAAAAGTAACAAACACTCACAAACTTTCGCCTTCATAATATTGATGTGATAACGTTAATACTAAATGAAATAGCTCGTCTGTTTATTATTCAAATAAAAATAACACTACGACGTCAACAGCTTTATTTTCCTCGAGATTAACCTGGCCTGACCGCTGCCACTGTAGAGGGCAAATATCAAATGCTATTATTTGTAATGCTTTATTTTAGTAATTTATCAAACTGACGCCATTTATCTAAATATCAAATCAAATGCCGAATCCAATAATATTCGGAAACATACAAGTTCTATAAATAAAAGTATTAATAATATTGAGTGTCGAGTCTTCTCGTCAATCATCCCGCAACATCTCATGACACATGATAATTGGCACAATGCACGAACGTGCATTGGCTGAAAAGAAAAAAAAGTTTTTAATCGAGTTTTGGCGGGAAAACGCAAAGAGTCGTGTCGCCTATTGTATTTTTTTCCAAAACTAGTGTTTTGTCTAGTTATTATGCATAAAAATGGTAGTGTTTTATTCATAAAGTGCCAAATCACAAGTGCGGGTGTGGGAAAATGATATAATGCGGTGAAACATGACTTTTCGTGTTGCTTCCATAACTCCTTCGAAGCTTTATAGTAAAGTCACCACTACTTTACTAAAGCATGACTGGACTTGACTGACACGAACTGTTCTTGACAAAGACGGGACTTTGACTATAACTTTAGCTACGAGGACACTTATTAAAGGTAGTTGTAGATGGATAGATAGATAGATAGATATAACTCTTTATTGTGCACATCATATATAGAAAAAAGTACTAAAAGCGACACGCGTTAAGGTCAACTATATATACATTCATTGCTAGATGCAAGACAGTGTTTATATAGACAGACACACATTTGGACACAATATTACACCTATGTATAATTCACACTTAATAACACCAGACAGCCAAGCTCAGGCAAGTGTGTTCTCGAAGACGACTAGGAGCCAAGTGACTGCAAGCGGTCGGACCATCACGAACGAAGAGAAGCGAAAGCGACTCGGTTCCCGTTACGGTGATAGCCATCAACAGCTGGTACGTAGTTTCCGGTATAGACTTTGATTGTTTTGCATTCGGCAAGGCGGCAAATACAAGTGGCGACAACAGTACAGAGAACAAAGAACCGATTAGTTGTAGTTCATATTGTAGGTACTTCTAAATATGTCTGGATGCTGTTTTGAGTACAATAATTAAATAAATATCGTTCATATGTTTTAACTGCAGTATTTTATTGTAATTGATCGGCATCATTTTCTTTTTTAATTTAATATTTTGGTATTATTGCTAATAGTCTTAACTCAATAGTCCACTACGGTGTCAACAAACAAATTTTCTGCCTACCCGCCATTGTTTGTTTCGTCTCGCTTGTATGTTTGCAATTCGTAAGTACCATAATTAAGGAAAAACATATATTTTCTCATGTAAGTGAATATTATATTCTTTTTGAGAAAATAAATATCTTAAACCATATGTTTTTGGGAAATTTTCTAATAAGACCACAACCTTTCACGATGTGATTGCTTCATGAATTTGAATGAAACGTAGGATGCAGATAAACGTGGGCGACGTCGCGAGTCGCAGCTAAATCAGATAAAATTAAGATATTAGCAGTCATCATCATCATCAGCCCTTCGCTGTCCACTGCTGGACGTAGGCCTCTCCCAATGCACGCCACTGAGCTCGGTCGACAGCTTTTTGCGTCCATTGCTTTCCCGCCGCTTTACGCAGGTCGTCACACCACCTGGCCGCAGGGCGCCCTACACTACGCTTGCCTGTACGCGGTCTCCACTAAAGAACTCGTCTACCCCATCGGTTATCGATTCTTCGAGATTCTTTGAGATATTAGCAATAAGGTATGATAATAATTATTCAACCAACTGTATAGATTCGAATAATATGGCCTCATTACCACAAATACCACACCCGTGCAATACCATACTCGGTTCGACACAAACCCTTTACGACTTTCGTCGTAAAGGGTTTGTGCTCAAATACTTCGCTAAAATACTTCATTTTGGGTCGCAGCGCCATAGGTGCGAGTGATTAAAAATAATTTCAACACTTTGGCCTACATCGTGATTCTGCGTGGTGTTATTTTTTTAAATTTCCAAATGGCAGCCCATAATGGAGAAATAATGTGCGCGTTGACCAATCATTATAATGTTATTTGGGGGAGCATTGTAATCGGCAAGCGTTAGTGCTCGTTGGCTATGCCATTGATAATATAAATCAACTAGCGGACGCCTCGCGGTTTCACCCGCGTAGTTCCCGTTCCCGTGGGGATACAGGGATAAATAGCCTATGCCACCCGGGGATAGCGGGGCTTCCCAACGGTGAAAGAATTTTTGAAATCGGCCCTGTAGTTTCAGATTCATTACAAACAATCAAATCTTTCCTCTATATAATAATATAGATAGATAGTCACAACGCCATCTTGTCTCAAACTACCACAACTTGTACTATGGGAACCGGATATCTCATTGAATACTTGTTTTTTTTTTGTAAATACATCCTTATAATACATACAAAACACCTAGACAAAGAACGAACGTTTATCGTCACATAAAAATTTGTACGTTTGTGTGTTTTTTTGTGATGATGATGATGATGATACTACAAAGTATCATCATCATCACCATCGTCAGCCTTTTGTAGTCCTCTACTGGATATTGTTTGTAGTATAGGACAGATTATTTCTTGTTACTCAAAGAAATCCCAACTTCTCGACTTCGTCATCCAAAACAGCAAAATAAACAATTACAAATAAGGAAGATTATACTAAAAACATTTTAACTTTGAGCTAGACAGAGACAGCAATACAGAAAGATGTGACGTCACGTAGCGCATGTTCTATATCCCACTAATATTATAAATGTATAAGTTTGGATGGATGGATGTATGTTTGTTACTCTTTCACGCAAAAACTACTGAACGGATTCGGATAGAATTTGGTATGGAGGTGGCTGAGACCCTGAATTAACACATAGGCTTTTATCTCGAAAACATTTAGCAGGTGACACCGGGGGGCGCAGCTAGTATTCTATGTTTACTTATCAATAAGTTTTTATATCAGAGCTTTACTTATTTCATCTAAAATTAAGTCTATATTACTTCTAGTAAATCAAATATCGGACATCAGTATGATGTTTTTTTCACCTGGAAAGAATATAAATTGCTTGATTATTACTAAAGTACTACATTTATTGTTTGTATTCATTTATTGCTCTCGACTCGTCTGGACTCGACTCGACTTGATTCCACTGAGCAATATGAGCTAATATTGGTTATGTTTTGTTTCCAATAGTGGATACTCATAAAAATATTACCGACTTTCAAACGATTCGGGTATTGAGACCAAAGACGAGCTTCAGCTGCCGGTGAAGGAAAACTTCAGAGCTTCATACGAAGGGTTTTTTTTTAAATACGGATAAGTCCGCGTTTGACCACCAACTCGCCTGATGGTAAGCGACGATGTGGTCGAAGATGAAGCACGCAGACCTAGAAGATACCTATTCACTCTGACCTTGAAAAGATCTAGATTATATCTATCAGGAAACAAGGAAGCCGGTAGGTTGTTCCATTCCTTGGCCGTGCGGATGAGAAACGTAGAGTCGAAACGTTTGGTACGTACCCAAGGAAATTCCACTACGTATGGGTGGTAGTGGGCCGTCTTTCTACTTGTCCTGTGGTAAAAAGGGGATGGAAGAACAAGGTCGTACAGCTCGGTAGCACATTCTCCGAAATGAATCCTGTAGGAAATTGAGAGACTTGCTACCCTCCGGCGGTGTTCAAGACTCAAAAGTTGAATAGGGTCCTTAAAGTAGGCAACGCACTGGCAATACCCCGGGTATTGCAGGTGTCTAATAGGCAGCGGTGGCCACTTACCATCAGGTGGCGCGTCGCTTGATTGCCACTTTTTTCACATTAAAAAAAAAACTTCGTGAGGAAACTAAGGAGGTAGGGTATTTTCTAGTAGGTACTCTGCTGGCTAGCTACCACCCTCAAGTTGAAAGTCTGCCGTCTAGCACCTAACGGTGTGTTCCGGCTGCCTTACCTGAGAACCTGTTCTGTTCTAGGCGTGCTTGGTGTGCTTTACCATCTTCGACCGTACCGTCACTTACCATCAGGCGAGCTGTGGTCAAACATCAATACCAATACCATTTCAATAAAATAAAATAAAAATATTTAAGAATTCCATCAGTTATCTGACTTTCATCACACAAGCTTTGCTTAGTTTGGGGTCAGATGGCGCTGTGTGTAATGTCCTACGATATTTATTATTTATTCATAACCTCTTTTAATATTAGTGAAGGCGATTTTTGGTCACTTGACTAGAACTTAAATGTTACATTAATGTACAAAACTGATCTACGTTTTGCCAGCAATGTGTACCTAAATTTGTAGTCCCGCTAAACTTTTCAAAAAAATCAATATTTATCTAAACAAACTTTACGAATTATGAAGTTTATTAAAAAAAAATACTAACTCGTCTCGCCAGAGTACCCGGGTTGGTATCGCCGGAAATTATAATGAACAATAACAAGGGGTGTATCGGAACATCGTGAATAACCAAGATGCAATGTTAATAAATTGACGTTTAAGAGGATTCCCCGGAAAATGGAAAGCTTCTAACTCCATTATGCGGACACAATGGACGGGCGCGGCCTTTAATAATCCACTAGCTTATTTAGAAATAAAAAAGTTTCTTTAGAAGTAACAGGAATCCGGAATTAGTAGGAAAAGAAAGAAAGAAAGAAAAAAAATAATTTTATTTTGCAACAATACAAAAAAAAAACAAAAATAACAACAAATAGAGACAAACAGTTACAAAATAGGTACTCCTTTCTTTTACTTTTTTTTTAAATTTTGGTGTCGCATTATGAGCTTTTGCCACTGTCAAGTATTTTATATTTACAAGTTTCTTAAGTCAAATAAGTTGCCTCGTTGCAGTCATAGTTATAGTCAAAGTCCAGTCTTGGTCAAGTCCAGTCCGTATTAGTCAAGTCTAGTCATGCTTTAGTAAAATAGTGGCGACTTTACTATAAGTTTCGATGAAGTTTTGGTAGCAACACGAAAAGTCATGTTTCACCACATTATATCATTTTCCCACACTCGCGTTTGTGATTCGGCACTTTATGAATAAAACACCACAATTTCCATACATAAACACACGAAAAAATACTCGTTTTGGAAAAAAATACAATGGGGCGACACGACTCTGTCCACGTTCCCGCCAAAACTCACTGTGATTTGTTAGGTATTGTGATTAGATTAAAATCCAAAAACTTTTTTTTTTACTTTGGTACCGATGACAGCTCAGTGGCTTGTGCGGTGTTGAAAAGTGACAGTTTGCATGTTTTTTTTTGTATATTATATTTGTATGTATTTACAAAAAAAAAGACTATTTGTTCTATTAGTATTCTATCAGTTATCTGACTGCCATAGCACAAGCTTTGCTTAGTTTGGGGTCAGGTGGCGCTGTGCGTAATGTCCTACGATATGTATTTATTAAATAATTATAAAACGTCATTATTAATATTGATAAATATACTTGTACACACATCATGTCAATATTTGTTTGTACATGGAAATAAATAACAATAATTAGTAAAAAGATACATGTATTTTTTTTTTGCAAATAACTAATAAGGTATTATAATCACACTTAATTGTTTTTTTTTAGTTTGTCTATAGTGACATATAAATGAGCGAGTGAGACGGCTACAATGTCCTTAACTCGGACTTAATGGTGCGTGTCGTTCGATTTCCAAAGGCGATGAGTTTTTCAAGAAACAGCGTGTGTGCCCAGTTATGTGGGACAGCTACGAAATTTCCCAAACCATCCGCGGCATACCGTCACGCTCAATAAATCGTACAAATCCAACGCCGGTTAAGTGACAAAGAAATTTGTGGTAGCAGAAAATGTTCTAATCATATCACGCGATACGCCTCAAACAACTAAAGCGCTAAATGCTGCTTCTCACGACACGTGAACAAAAACTCGCTCTACCCCTTACACCGATTATATTGTTGCTCGAATTTGGTGTTAATTTTCGATAGTAATTACCTAAGTTTTTATAGCCGCGTGCCGAGTGCGTTCGTGACTGTGTTTCGGGTTGTGTTAAGCTGGCAACACAGTGTAACTCGCCCAGTCCCGACCAACATGATCTTATAGAAATCACACGACCATCGCTACTGTCTACAACTATGGTGCAGATTGTCGTCAACATATGACAACGTATATACTTTGTGGTAGATTTCCTTAGCAAGTAGTCGTCTTGTAGGTCCCGCAGTACCAGTTATTCTACCGCCAAGCAGTAGTGTGTAAACATTACTGTGTTCTGGTTTGAAGGGTACTGCAGCTAGCGAAATTACTGGGCTGTTGAGACTAACCATCGAAAGTCTCAAAGTAATGAGCGCCAAAGCAGCGACGCCCCGGACTTTGTTTTGTAACTCAAAGTTCTGTGTATTGCTGCAATTGTCATGGGCATGCTACCAATATTTATGTATGTCTAAAATTATTTGAATGCTGAATATACTAGTAGCTATAGAACTCATCAACCTCTCGACTTCATCATCAGATCAGCTCGCGGTATCAAATTATTGTATTGTTCTCCGAATTAAGTACATATATATTTGGCGAATTTCAATTCGATACGACAAATAGAAGTAGGTTAAAATCGTCTTCCACGATTCGTTACAAGGGAAGCTAATGTAAGCGTGTTAATAGCCATTTGAATAAACACAACCGACATGCGAAAGGGCCGAGACAAAGACAGCCGTCTATCTCCGCAGCCCTAATTACCTTGTCCAAACAAACGTCGGTAAAAATTCCAACTCTGTCGACACGAAAGTCAATTCGAGCGCATTTGCATAAAGCTCGCGCCCAGCTTTGACATTTCGATTTTCGCTTAATTAACGCTCAGGGTTGACGTTCGAAAGAGTTAGAATTTCCTATCGGCCGTCGTTTCCGGTACCTCCCCGTCGAGTTTCGGGTCGGACTTCATTCGGGGGCAATAAATTGATGTCGCCGAAGTTTCGCCCCGCGTTTTGATAGTCGAATAATTTTATCTTCATCAACATCCCATTTTATCTCGGGGTAATGAAGGCGTTTGAGTGCTCGGTTCGGTTTAGCCGATAGGCTCGCGTCGAATAAACAGCGCGTGTGCCGCGAGCGCGCGACGTGCCGCTCCGTACCGCTCCGTACGTGACTGCGAGTGACCGAGAAGCCTCGAGGGTTATTTGCATAGTGAGCCCGTGTGCCGCTCTGGGAGATTAAACTTTGCCGTATGACGTCCCGGCTGCAGCTCTCGTATAATTCAATAGTGGCAAACTGATTTCCAACTCTGTATCCAGCGGCCGTCGGCGTCGCGTCGCTCCGTGATTGCACGCTGCGATTTCTCTACAGCGAAGAGAATTAGCCTGTGGCGCGCGGACACGCTCGCCGAGCGCCTTTGTGCCCCACGACATGCATGCGAATATTGGAAGCGGAAATAATTATCCAATCTTTTCTGCCGTCATCTTACACATGTCATGTTCAATTATTCACGTACAATAGACGAGTGTGGAGCCCCACGTGGACTCGTTTAAAATCCCATTAAAATGTCACCGGCTGATGTGGGTAAACTGAACCGAGTCTTAGCTAATTAATTATTTATAGTTTATATAAACGAGGTTATCTGGAATCGTGTGTCTGCTTCAATTCCGCGGTTGCGTCTCTGGCTAAACGGGGGTGACGCGGAAGACGGTCGTATCACGTGCCAAAGATACACTCGTGATTAATTCTGTATTGTGAGGTACGGGGAATTCGGAGCGGGGCCGGTGTAATGCGGCAGACTACCTGCCCTCTGGTTCCAGCCTCCCTCTACTAGGCGGCTCATGGTCGGGTACGTCCGGACGATGCCCGCCCGGCAATAAATGCCGTCCTGTCCACTCTGCCGTTTCACTTTTCTCAATTTCGTTGACCCCATTAACAGAGGCGCGTTCCGTTTAGCTGGCAACCCTCTCGCGTTCCGTTACACTGTCACATTCATCGACAATTAAATGCTTTCCCGAGTATGTAATCTATTGTTAAGGAGGATTGCAAATTGCAAAATAGATATCGTAGGTTATACCTATAATAATACAAATGATTGATTCAGGTATTACTTTGCGGAAGTTTATTTTGAGTATTCAAGAATATTTTCAGTGTATTTGCGCTTACAAATACACTAAAAATATATCTCTCGAGTACTATAATACAATCGACTTACGACGGCGTAAAAAAAATTCTCGAAGTAATGAGCGCCAAAGCAACGATGCCCTGGACTTTGTTTTGTTACTTGAAGTTCTGCATTGGTCGTAGACACGCGTCATCTGTTACTTACATGAGAGCGTTTAGTTCTTAATTATATACTCTAATGATCATATTCCAAAAAAATCTGTCGTCTTGGGTCCGCTGTAATAGTGATGTCCCACGCTGTAGTGTTGTGCATTCTAGTGATTTGCACCGATACGGCAGATGTACTACTTATATACGTGCATCGGACGTAAGATCGTGAACGCTTCGCAGATCGCGTTCGCGTCGTTTGAGGGTGTAGGCACCGAAAGCACTCGAGGTACTCGAACAGCGGAATAGGAAGTCGTACTCGAAACGCAATCCGATGCAGAATCGTCGCGCGTCAATGTCTAGACGAAACAAGAACGACACGTCTCTATCGATTATGCAGTTAAGAGAAATTATGTAAGCGGGGAGAGGCGTAGAAAGCTCCCGGCTCCCCGGGGAAGGCCGGGACAAAGCGTGGCTCGGTTCTTAATTACTTGTGACGGTAGAGATATCTTCCCTGCGGTAAAGGGTGACGTCTGCCGGAGAGTCCGTGCGCGACTCCCTCGATCCGTCACGGGAGCGTGTCGAGTTATGGAAACTTGATGCTGCTCGCAACTGTTCGTTACCGCGGAATTCATGGCCGCATCATCTTGAATCGTCATTAATGTACATACGAGTATGCTAGACGCTTATACGCGCGCATGGTTTTTTTTATTTGGTTGCTATGTTCCGCAATAAAAGTAACATATGGATAAAAGCTACTTTCGTTCCAAGTTTTGTAGAAAACCGTTCCAACGTGATTCTTCATGTATATGTACAATTGTACATATCAAACAAACATTCAAACAGATAAACTTTTGTTGTATTATATTAATGTAAAGTGTGACTAACCGTGTCTCGCAGTTTTATTCGCGTTCTAATGAAGATAAAGACTTAACTGATGTTCATTTTAAGAATTTCAACCAAATTTTATCGTAATCGTTATCGACTTTGCGGACGTGTCGTGACATATCTAGTACGTAAAACACAACCTGCGTCATCACACCCCGATTTTCTTAATGAGCTTGATCATGTTCGGGATCAATTAATGATCGCGGGGCATTCGTTCATAAATACCGAGGGATTCGTCCGCTACTGAACTTTTACAATTAAATTTGAGCACTCCCGCTATGTAGTTAGAATTTGTAGATTGTTTTGTTCGTTGTAATAATAATTTATAAAGTTTCCGATGCCGGCCCGTTGCGGTCGGGTGCGACCGACACGAATTTCATTTAGGGCCAAATACGAATAACAGACAATGAATTTACATGAAAGCAATCAAAATAAGGGGTAGAGCAGTGCGCTTATGGCAACTTTGATTTAATTAAGTGTTCCCGCATTAATGAGATTCGATTGCTCTTGTTTTTGTGTCGGAACCAGCGTGGTTTATTCTCCGTTCGACGTAGACATTCAAAAAGGGCTTAACGTTTAAAAAATCGAAGTAATTTGGTTTTGCATGGTGGAAGGGTACTTTCTAGTACTCGACTGGCCAGCTACCACTTTCAAGTCGAAAATCTGCCGCCAAGCACCTGTGTCACATCACATCGGTGTGTTCCGGGGGCCTCACTTGAGAGTCAGTTCCATTCCAAGTGTGTTTACCATCTTCGAACACACCGTCAATTAATATCAGATGAGCTGTGGTCAAACACCTAACCTGTCAACCACGACGAAACCTAACTGTAATCGAAAAATTAAAAGCTTCTTCCGGAACGCATTTTATAAGCTCAATGACTATGAAAACTAACTGGAATGAACAAACGTTTAAATGTGTATTTGACTAATGTAATTCGTAATGTATATCTAAATTTATTATTTAATTAATTAATTGACTCAATATGACGTTCACATGATATTTTATGACATTTTAATTTTATTTCACTAATAGTACAATTTTTAATTTTTTTTTTAATAAACTATATTGCTTTGACTTATACAACAAAATTTTGTTATAAGGTGAATAAATAATCTGCATCATGAAACAAAACATTCAGAAATATACGTAGGTATAAAGCCTATACGCATAGGCTTTCACTACATTGAAATCGTGCGTAATATAAGAAATGTGCTAAGATACTCATCAATGACTCGCTTGAAAAGGTTCCAAAGCCTGGAACATCGACCCAAAGTTGCTTCTCAATCGGTTTTCTATCGGATGCACTTTGAAGTGTGCTTCAGATCTGCATGACCTAATTCCACCCTACCCATTCTACTCAGCCAGGAGCTCTAAAAAGCGACACCGCTTGATGGTAGATATTCCAACAAGCTAAACAGTTCGATTCCACCTTCATCGTACGAACCGTTAATGGCAAAAATTTATTTGTATGGAAATCGTACCACCTTAAACAATGGAATTTGCTGCCCGAGTGGGTGTTCCCTGATAGATACAATCTGGCTGCCTTGAAGTCGCGAGTGAATCGGCTTCTTCTAGGCAAGACGACAGTAGTATTTTCCTCGCTTAACATTAGCCGAGATTACCGGTCAACGTAAGCCTTTTTTAAATGAAATTTACCTTCTTTATGTATCAGAAGTTAGGTATTTGATCGCAGCTTATCTGATGTGAGACGGTAAACATACCTTGGAATGAAGACCGACTTTAAAATGAGGCTTCTATAACAAGTCGATGCTTGGTTGATGATTAAAAAAAAAAGCTTACGATCATGCTATGCTTTTCTCACGATGTTTTTTTTTCAATCGGCAGCTCAAATTGAGTTTTAATTCCAGCCATGCGGCAAACGTTAAAAGTAGGTACTATAACCTTCTTTAGGACATTTTGTTTCGTAACAAAATAACCAGGTCGATTGATAGGCTCTAGGGATGTGGTGCTGAGTAATTTCTGGCATTTATTTTTTATTTTTTAAAGTGTCGTTGAATTTCCTTGGGCTATTTATTTTTTATTTTTATGGTTGAAACGGTAGGTTTGAACTCTGTCAAGTGACGTCAAGTGAGGGTGTGGTCGAAGATGGTAAAGCTCATCTTGCCTGGAATGGGACTGGCTCGCAAATAAGGCTGCCTGAACACGCCATTAGATGCTGGGCACCAAATACTCGACCATACATTGGTTTGGTATGCCATGCTGTGATATCCTCATGGTGTTTTCCTTCACCGGCAGACCAAGCTCATTGTTGAGGTTTGAACCGACCGCGCTAACCACTGAGCTATCATCGCTACATACCATAATCAGAAATCAGAGCCAGAAGGCAGCAAACAACGTAACCTACTTCATCTCGAACGTGACTTTATCTATCGTTGTTCCTCATCTAGGTAATTCTAACATTACATGAGGAAGCCACAAATTTAAATAAAGTAGGTAGAAGCAGCGAGATTTTAAATTAGAAATAGTGACCCATTGTTCCACATAAACGGAAAGCGACGCTATGCTATGCGATGCTACTTTTATTTATGCGTTTGTAGTGCACAGATGCGGTCTACAATAGCACGTTTGATTATATACTGTACTACAAAACGCTCCGGGTTAGACTCTTGAAACTCTGTGCTATTTACACAACTTTTTAGTTACTAAACCGCTATATACAATTATACATGTCATTTTGTTCCTTGATAATGTAGCATTGCACCTTTCAATCTAAGAAGAAATTGATACATGTGTGAATTGAAGATCCCAAATAGTATTTATTAGCTGTTGAGACTAACCATCGAATGTGTCACAGTAATGAGCGCCAAAGCAGCGATGCCCTGGACTTTGTTTTGTTACTCAAAGTTCTGTGTATCGCTGCAATGGTCGTGGGCAGGCGTTGTATCTTACTTTCAGGAGAGCGTCTCGTTCGTTTTATTACATTGACATTTTTTTTTTTTTAATGGTTGACAGGCTAGGTGTTTGACCACAGCTCACCTGATGTCAAGTGAAGGTGTGGCCGAAGATGGTAAAGCACACCTAGCCTGGAATGCAACTGGCTCTCAAGTGAGGCTGCCGGAACACACCGTTAGATGCTTGGCGGCAGATTTTCAACTTGAGGGTGGTAGCTAGCCAGCCGAGTACTAAAGTACCCTACCACCATGCTTTGGTTTCCTCACGATGTTTTCCTTCACCGGCAGCTCAAGCTCATTGTTGGGGTTTGAACCCACGCCCTTCGGCATGCGAACCTACCGTGCTAACCACTGAGCTATCATCGCTACAAAACACACATACAAAATTTACATAAAAAATATATATCGCTTTTATATTTATCGTCCACGTAGGACAAATTTATAGTATGTGAAAGCACGTACAGTCATCCTAGAACATAGATAAGGTTATCGCGGAGTTTTGGCGGGAACGCGGGAAGAGTCGTGTCGCTCCGTTGTATTTTTTTCCAAAACTAGTGTTTTGTCGAGTGTTTATGCATAAAAATGGTGGTGTTTTATTCATAAAGTGCCGAATTACAAGCGCGAGTGTGGGAAAATGATATAATGTGGTGAAACATGAGTTTTCGTGTTGCTTCCAAAACTCCATCGAAGCTTTGTAGTAAAGTTGCCACTACTTTACTAAAGCATGACTGGAATTAACTGACACGAACTGGACTTGACAAAGACGACTTTGACTAAAAGTAGCTACGATGGCACTTATTTAACTTGAAAATATATAATTACTTGACACTGGCAAATGCTAAAACGCGACGCCAAAACCAAAGAAAAAAAAAAAAAAGGTTATCGCGGGTAAGAGAAAACAAAATGGCGAAACCAGATGTCAAGTTGTTGCCTTGAGGTCAAAACTGTCAAGTATCTTTGTTAAACATCGCTTTTAAACATGGAACACAAATTTAAAAAAAAAAACTTATATGACAAATTAAATTGGTGATGCTGTAATAACTGAATTTTTCAAGTAATATACACACAAGTAAACATCATAATAGAAATTTTTCCAATTTCAGACTCGTCTGTGACTGAAGACACAGGGTGTTGCTACGAAAAATATAGCATTTATGTAAAAATTAGAATTGCCTTTTCTATTGGAATACTAGTCGAAGTTATTTTCATTTATTTCATTCGTGTTTTGTAGATATTCAGAGAAAACACTGATCTTTCTATTTGAATATTTTTTTAATTTTCTGTAAAGAATTCCGTTCTGAGACATTTTATTATTTAGAAAAAAATTGCTAAATTTATCTTTCGTATGTATAACTAGCTGCGCCTCGCGGTGTTACTCGCTACATGCTTTCGGGATAAAAAGTAGCCTTAGTGTTAATATAGAGTCTTAGCTACCTCCATACTAAGACGAGACAGCTAGTAAGACAGCTGGCAGTGGAATTAAAAATCCGAACATCGGGTTGAGTGGTGTGTCTTGGTAGACCTATGCTAGACTGATGATGATGAGCTCAATTATTCTAAGTTACAAAGTAGGAGTCTAACGAAACTATCGAGGGATGAGCGTGGAGGCGTGCTCGTCGTATCCCTTGCAGGCTCTGTCAGCACTTGAACTGTTTTTCTTGTGCTGACGGGGCCTCAACCCCACTTAAAACCAATTATGGTGGTAGGGCGTCTCCTGATGCCCGGCTGGCCCCTTACCACCCTCCTATGTAAGTGTGTCGCCAAATGTTGATGGTTGTGTCAACGTGTTCCGGCACTAACATGGGAGAGCCAGTTCCCATGCCCCCTGATGATGTTCTATACTAGCAAATGCTTTGGGGCCGAGTCGTAACAAAAGAGTAGCTTTGATTTTTGTGATGTGAAAGGTGGTCATGAGGTCCAGGGAGACCCGGTGAAACGGCTGACCGCTGGCCGCCCGCGGGATAGCTGGGGACCCGAACCCGGGGATCACTTCTTACCTCCGCCCTGGGAGGCTGTCCTGCCATCCGGCGCATCCGCTCTAATCCTGTAGAGCGGCTGTCGTGCCGGGGTAGGAGACCGGAGTGGAACCCGACAGTTGCTCACAGGGGGGACCGGGGGCCCTTCCGTCCCTCATGCCCACCAATCACTGTTCCATTCTTCTGCGCTGCTCATAGTTACTACTGCATATTTGTTCCAAAGTTTCATATTGTTGGAAGAACGTCATCATCCCTTATAATCTTAAAAGGTCGGCAACGTATTTGTAGTACCCCTGGTATTGCAGATATCTATAGGCGACGGTGATTGCTTAACATCAGGCAACCCGTCAGCTTGATTGCCACCTGTGGCATAAAAAAAAAACTATCAAGTTTGATGTGATCAATCGAGTAGGTTTCCCACTTATTCGTGACTTTAATATAATTCTATTGCCATTTAGTGAATAGACTCATTTAGTGAAGTGTCGTGACTAAGCCATTTTATTATTTTATTTTTATTTTAGGAAAACAAACTGCTACTTATTACTATGCCGATTTGTGACATAAAAGTCATGTCTTTTTTTTTTGGTCTCTGTGTTCAGTTTTTTTTTAAATCTATTTTTGTTTTTGTTAATGTGCGTTATCTCTTATCTAGCATTAGGAGAGCGTCTCATTACTTTTATAATATAATTTACAATAATGCCTATCGCTTCGCTTAACATAACAATAACATAGTTTATCATTTATTTATTATTATTAATATTAAGTATTTGATTACTGTATTTATATTTATTTTATACATATATACTCGTTTTGACACGCGCCTACATCTGTGGGGATGGCTGGCAGAAAATGTTTTAGCAAGTTTGTGTGTGCAAAGTTTTAAAGTAGGTATTTAATATATAAATAAAAACTATAAACCGTCGTATTGTACTTTGACTGCCCTGTTAGCTCTATTTATGAAGTTCTGCTTAAAGAGCTAAAGGGTTCGATTCCCACTCAGAACTAACATTTATTTTGTGTAACGTACACAAACGTTTGGAATATTTAAGGTATATATTTAGTTAATTTCCGCTTAACAGTCGTTTCAGTTACAACAGTCACAAGGATTTAAATTTAAGTAACTTGATAACAATTTAATAATTAAACACTTATCCGATACTGCACTAACCACTTGCCGACACGTGTTTGGCCTCTACAAGAGGCATCCTCAGGACGTGTTGACTCTTCGAGCGCTCGGTCGAGACGGAATTCTTTGGTCACAAACCTTTTTTCTGGGTGTTTTGTTTTGTGATGTATCTTATGTATTATAAAAGTATTCCATCAGCTATCTGGTTCCCATAATACAAGTTTTGCTTCGTTTGGGGCTAGATTGCGCTGTGTGAAATGTCAAACGATATTGATTTGTATATTGTGACAACTTGACGAGATTGCAAGATCAAACCCATCGATCCCTACACACGTTCATGTTTATGTATGGCACTAATAAACCGGCAGTGGATAAGGCAAGGGACTTCCGAGTTGTCTATTACAGCGCTATTACCGGGGGAGCTGAGTTGTCGCAAGAAAGTTATTGTTAAAGTGAGCGATTCCTATTCATGAAGAGAAGGAACCGGCCGCAATATGCGTAGAACCAACTTGTATTAAGTAGAAGCGAAATTCGGTAACTTAAAAAAATGTTGGGCGGGTTTGTGGGAGATATGATAGTGGCGCCCTCAATCAATTCTTCAGATACGTTGGTTATGCAGTACTATGCGTACCTCGTTGTAAGACCTCCCTACAAATGGCTGCCGGAGGTAGAAACAGCGTGAAAGCTTCTTAGAAGCGGTATAGGCTAGATTTATTTACACGGAAACTAAAATGTATATATATATATATTATACGTATATACCTATGGTAAACTGTGATACTCTTTTCGACTTTTTCGTTATCGAAATTTGAATTTGTTCGAATTTTCATTTTCCATGGTTCCGAATTGCATAGTTCAGATAGTTCAGTGATTAGCGCATTGGGATCGTACGCCGTAGTGTATAGGTTCAAATCCCAACACTGACCTTGTATACCAGTGCAGGAAAATATCGTGAGGATTTTGTTTTTAAACCGATTCAAAAAAGGAGGTTCTCGATTCGACTGTGTTTTTATTTGTATGTTTTACGCGGTCATTCCTCCAATTATGAATCGATTCTGTTAATTCTTTTTTTGCTTGGTAGATCATACTTCATATAAATTTTAACGAAATCGATCGAGAAATTTTAAAAAATTAACAAAAATCTAAAAATTGTATACATCGATTATATTATATTTTCGTTTCCTCCGAAACTTCGCTGTTTTTTTTTTTTTTTTTTTTTTAATGTAAAAAGTAATGAGACGAACGAGACGCTCTCCTGATGGTAAGATATAACGCCTGTCCATGACCATCGCAGCGATACACAGAACTTTAAGTGACAGAACAAAGTCCGGGGCATCACTGCTTTGGCGCTCATTACTTTGAGACTTTTGATAGAGTTAGTCTCAACAGCCCAGTAATTTCGCTAGCTGCAGTACCCTTCAAACCATCATCATCATTTCAGTTTCAGTTTCATTGGAGCAGTGCGTTTAGTTGGCCTAAAGGTCATGGAGTCGGTTTTTGTAAATTGTAAATTTGTATATTAATATACAACAATTAAATTATTTATTAAAAAATCAAAGCGCCTCGCCGCGAACTTACGCGTTAAGACGTAATGTATTCATAGGCCTCTTAGACGTACTTAATGTACTTATACCTAATTTTATTGAAGACTTTTCCATCTTCTCTTCTTAATCTTTTTTACTTTGTAGTACTTTGTACCTATTTATTGGTTCCTTTGAGATGTTTTCTCTATAAAACATGAACATCAGAATAAGCAAATATAAACCGAATATTTATCATTTATGTATTTAATACTAAATAAGTCCATATAACCTGGCTTATGTATAAAAGAAATAAAGATTTTTTTATGGTTGACAGACTAGGTAGCTAGCCAGCCGAGCACTAGAAAATAGCATACCACCATGCTATGGTTTCCTCACGATATTTTTTCTTCACCGGCAGCTCAAGCTCATTGTTGGGGGTTGAACATTCGGCGCGTGAACCGACCCCGCTAACCACTGAGCTATCATCGCTACAAAAACTCGGTGAAAAGAAACGTGGATTTACTCGGTGTTAAATCTCCTTAGCAGGAGGTTGTCTTTGTCTATCCGCCGCCAATCAGTAGTGTGTAAACACTTGTGTTAATGGATATCGAAAATAGATGAATTAAACCATATTCATAGCTAACTTCCAATTTTTTTTTTTTTCTATTTTGTGTAAATTTGCTCATAAATTCAGCTAAATTTTGTGACGATCAACTATCTTATCCCAAACTAAGCAAAGCTTGTGCTATGGAAGACAGATAACTGATAAAATACTTTAATTATTTTTGTAAATACTTACTTATAATACATACAGTACAGTACACCCAGACACAGAACAAACGTGTCATCAAAGCATTATCTTGCCCACAACATTTTTGCCTTGATGCGCCACTGGCAGCGGTTTGCATCACGATGTTATTATATGAGCTTTTGATATCTGCGGCCGCTGTGCCATTGCAAAGGGTAGTTGAGTAATGAACCTGTGGTTTTCTCCAACTATAAAATAACGCGATTTGCGGTCTTGCATTTGCGGGCTATTGGCTTTACTGTTTGCGGTGTGGACTTACTTGACTTAAGGATATTGCGCTGGCGTGAGGTTTTCGCCCTTTCGTTTTTAAAGATCCGTACTTGATGGCATTTGTGAAGATGTGTAGACATGTCTGAGGCAATGTTCTGGCTTTTCTATGACGAAAAACATTAGAAGCAAAATTTCAAAATTTTGTTGTACTAATGTGACCATTTTCATTTTTTGTTCAAAACGGAACATTTTCATAATTACGAAAGTTAATTATCTTCACTTTTATTATTTACATGGAATTGGACAACGGATGTTTTCAGATGTTCACAATTTATTAATGAAAGAGATTATTTATTTACCCTTTATATTTTTTATAGTTGTACGATATGTATATCAAAATGTAAAATTTTGGTTCAAAATGGTTTTCAATGCTTTTATTCGACCATTTTCCAAAAATTTTGATTTTTTCTGTCTCTGTCTATTTTTCCAATCGGCTAAACTAAACACTACGGCCGTAATTGTCATTTATGAATTTTGATATCAGTACCTTTCTGTAGCTAATAACGGGACAATTTCGCGTCCCGAAGCTATCCCGGGGGACACTGGGACGGAGTAGCAGAAAATGGGACTTATGGTCACTTTAGTTATGACTGGCTTTTCTATGACGAAAAATATACTAATCAAAATTACAAAAAATAAATGTTAAAAAAATGTACGTAAATAATTATGTTGACTAACCTAGACTAGGTTAGTGGCATATTATTATGACCCAATTTTTGTAGAAGACAGACATAGAAAGGCGGATATAAAGAGAGAACTTGTCTTCTCTATCGCACTTGTTAGTTGGGCGTGGTCGGACCCGCACGTCTGCTAATAGTTAAACAAAATCGCCTCCGTCGAACATTACCGTCTGCAAGTCCCCGAATTTCCTCCCGCAATAGAATTGCTCCCGGCGCGTAAATTGGTCGCCCGTAGACATTGATAAAATAACGTATTGATACGTCAGCCAGCTAAACTTACAAACAATCTCAACTCACTTAGATCGCGAGACGAAGTACGTTTAGAAAAAAAAACTTACGTTATTTGTAAAAGTTGGCTAAAAACTTTATATGAATAAAGACATTTGCGGGAATAACCTTTATGCAAGCACCGACGTCTGTAATTGGCGCGTAAAATCACTTCTGACAGCCCTTGTGCGGAGTTTCTCACGCATGGACTATACCAAGCTTATGCTCGGCTGAAGGTTGTATAAGTACCAACAGTCAATAGGTTTTATTGTCATTTCCAGTAGGCGTATTATCGTCGCTCACCAAACTATCGGCTACGCATCGGCCCTTTTACCCCGACGGCCGGCAATTCTGATATATTGACAAGTTCCGCAGCCGTTTTGCTCGCCGAAAAAGTAACGACCCCCGTTCTCCCTTCGGATCACCGTCGTTGTTTAGCCTCGGGAAAATGGAATATTTTCTTACGAAATTTTAGAACATGAAATACAGAGCGACCATACCTGCAATATATGACAAGGTACTGAAACAACACATCTTTAGGGCAAGTTATATATATGAAATGTGAATATTGAACTTTGATTTGATTCACTTGGTGATGGATCTCCTTAGCAGGAGGTCGTCTAGGTAGATACCGCCGCAGTACCAGATATTCTGCCGCCAAGCAGTAGTGTGTAAACATCACTGTGTTCCGGTTTGAAGGGTACTGCAGCTAGCGAAATTACAGTGCTGTCGAGACTAACCATCGAAAGTCTCAAAATAATGAGTGCGTAAACAGCGATGTCCTGAACTTTGTTTTGTTACTCAAAGTTCTGTGTATCGCTGCAATGGTCATGGAGAGGCGTTACCATCAGGAGACTGTCTCGTTCGTCTCATTACTTTTTACATAAAAAAAAAAAGAAAAATGTATGACATAAAAAAACTTATTAAAAAAGAACCGATAGACGTCTCTGTTATTAAAATATGATTATATATTGCATTTGGGTATTGCAGGTGTCCATAGGCGGCGGTGACCACTTACCATCAGGTGGCCCGACATTTGTTTGCCACATTTTTCACATAAAAAAAATGATTCGCAGTTTTGGTGATACGAAGGAATAAGTTTAAACTTGAACATAGTCACTCCGACTATGTTCAAGTTTAAACTTATTACTATTTTTACGTTATCTATATCCATATATATACTATTATAAATAAAGAGGAAAGATTTGATTGTTTGTTTGTTTGTATTGAATAGGCTCCGAAACTACTGGACCGATTTCAAAAATTCATTCACCGTTGCGAAGCTACACTATCCCCGGGTGATATAGGCTACTTTTTATCCCTGTATTCCCACGGGAACGGGAACTACGCGGGTGAAACCGCGAGGCGTCCGCTAGTTCTTTATATTTTACTATGGAGACTATAGATGGAGTTCCTAGTAGTCCGAGTTCTTAGTATGACCAGTAGTATGCTGAGCCCTTATTTTTTTAAGTGTTTGTCTCTGTTTGCACGTTTTTGTTTTTTGTGTCTTTAAGTTACAAAACAAAATATTTTTCTTTCTTTCTTTCACGATATAATTAAAATTTATAATAATTTTGTTTTTTGCGGCATTTGAATAATGCCGCAAAGGAAAAAACCAAATTTTTTTTTTTTTACTCATGCGTAAAACAAAACTGTGTCAAAATCATATCAGTTTCTATTGTTTTATTGTTTTACATACAATAGTCATATTTGACTATTAGTCATAATACTAATATGACTAATAGTCATATTTGTGAAACCCAAAGTTACAAGTCATATTTCAATAGGAATATGACTTGTAACTTTGGTGTTATCAGGAAAACATTTTTTTTTTAAATTATAACTCTCCTTTTTGAGTTTTTTTAATGTAATCTGGAATAAAGGTGAGGTTTTACGTGCATGTCGGATCGATCGGGCTGCCCGATTAGAGATAAGAAATGTAGTCTTTCGCTTATCGATATTTACTCAGTCGAAAGTAGAGCTTACACGTGCCGATTTCTCATATCGCATAACCGGATAACAGATCCGAACTTTATCTCGGATCAAAGACCTGTTTCATGCAATTTCGGTCAGGTGAGAATGGTATTAGGCATGTGCTACATGGTGAAATTACAAGTGCCCGTACCGTGACCGTGGGGATTCCGCGGTCATGACATTTGCTTTTCCTTTGTTTTAAACCGGCTCAAAAAAGGAGGTTCTCAGTTCGACCTATGTTTTTTAAAATGTTACGCGATCATTCCGCCAATTATGAATCGACTAGTTGCGCCCCGCGGTGTTACCCGCTACATGTTTTCGGGATAAAAAGTTACCTATGTGTTAATCCAGGGTCTCAGCTACCTCCATATCAAATTTCATCTTACATTTTATATTTATTTATTATTTACATCTATACTATTATAATAAAGAGGATAGATTTGTTTGTTTGTTTGTAATGAAATCGGCTTCGAAACTACTGGACCGATTTCAAAAATTGTTTCATCGTTGGGAAGCTACGCTATCCCCGGGTGACATAGGCTACTTTTCGTCCCTGTATTCCCACGGGAACGGGAACTACGCGGGTGAAACCGCGAGGCGTCCGCTAGTAGTTTATAAGTAAGTGTGCTCCTTGCCGTCAACACTGATTTTGTCATTCTTAGCATATTTTTCGACTTATTCTGAAAATTTTACCGATCAATGGGACAAGTGTAAAGGAGCGTAACAGCTCTATTACTCTTAACTATGTGTTTTACTAATGGAATGATTATTGTTTTGTTTGTAATATTATTATTTTTTCTTTTATTTTTTAACGTGATTTTTTTTTCATGTACAAATTTTACGTTTTTTTTTGTGACATAAATGCAAATGTGTGACGTATTTATGTCTATGAAATAATTTGAATTTGAATCCTTCGAAAAATTAGTAATTTAATATAAAATAAATAAATATCGTAGGACATTACACACAGCGCCATCTGCCCCCAAACTAAGCAAAGCTTGTTGCTATGGAAGACAGATAACCGATAGAATACTTAAATACTTTTTTTTTTGTTGTAAATACATACTTTCAATACATACAGTACACCCAGACACAGAACGTAATCTGAGCATATTCGGGCGTAATGACAGCCAGACACACATAATAAATAGGCTAGCTATTGACAATAAAGTAGCAGCAATATGAAATCACGAAGGTCATCTCGATAAGATTGAAGGACAAGTATAATTGATCGTGTAGCGCATACCTACTTTAGGCGCGTGGCACGGGCGAGATCGGTGAATCACGCAGTTCGCATGCAAATGAAACAGGCGTGTGTGCTCTGCGTCCGAACGATTTGGTAATAGGTGGGAGGGGTCATTGACCGGGCTACAATAATTCTATAAGTGATATCGTAATTGTTTACTTTGACCCGTTAGCCCGTTACTCCGCCTTCGCTGTCGCTACGCATCCGATGCACGCGTATTGGCGCCAAATCGTTGCAACCTCAATACGCAAAAACATAGTTCGTTGAACTCCCCGGGTTAGATACGCTCTCGCACCGCTTGCCGCGGTGGTTCCGACCTACAAATACGGTTTACGTTTTGTTACGGCTAAATCTAAGTGTAGGGTAAGTGGCTGGCCCTAGTGTCAAAGTTTATATCGCCGTCATAGCTTGACGGTTGTTGTAAGAGAAATATGGAACAAACAGAAAGAAATGCCCAAAGTCTGACCATATTTTGCACAATCGCTGAGCACTGGCCTTTTTAGGGCTCCGTACCCAAATGGTAACACCCATATAACTAAGACTGCTGTCCGTCCGTCGGTCACCAGGCTGCGCGTATCTCATGAACCGTGATAGTTAGACAGTTGAAATTATCACAGATGATGTATTTCTGTTGCCGCTATAACAAATGCTAAACAACAGAATAAAGTAAATATTGAAGGGGGCTCCCAGACAACAGACGTGATTTTTTTTGCCGTTTATATAGATAATGGTACGGAACCCTTCGAGCGCGAGTCCGATCGCACTTGGCCGGTTTTTTTGATGCACTGGACGCTGCAGCGATAATCCTCTTATCTACCTATTGTTATTAAAAATGTGTAATGTCGTATGTATGTAGTTTTGTTCGTTGTAGTATATAATGTTTTTAAAAATATATGTTTTTTTTTCTTCTTTATATCATCCGTTGCTTAACATCGCTGATTGCTTGAAAACACTCAGCGCTGTGAATTCCGACTGTTGGTCAGATTTCCCATATTTCAAAAGCTACCATGATTCTCAGTACGTACTAATATAAAACCCCATTACAAATATCGTAAAAAATATATTTCGTAATGTATCAAATTAGAACGATTATGATGTCCAAGTACTATACATTGAATCTGACTCTTAAATCTTTTAATTTATAAGTTGTAAGCGATAACGCCTTGTCAAGACTATTGCAGCGATACACAGAAATTTGAGTATCAAAACAAAGTCAAAACGTCGCTTTGACGCTCATTACTTCGAGACTTTCGATGGTCAGTCGCGACACCCCTGTAATTGTCTCCGTGTATTTACGGGCCTTTAGTGATCCCTATATCAAGATATCACGGGTGGCAACCCTAAACCCGACCCGAGACGACAGCTCCACTAAATTTCATCGGAAAAACAAATACGGGCTCGCATAATTAATCGTTTACACTTGTAGAGTCAACGCACTTTTTATGGCCGCGCCAATTGTGAGCGCTAGTGTGCGGTAGGCGCCATTGAGGTACAAGTATTAACACTAAAGCTAACAGCTACGATGATAACTCAGTGGTTAGCGCGAATACCATGAGAAGACTGAGAAGACTACCATGCCAAGGAAGAAAACTAAAGTCAAGTGAGCTTCTCTATTTCTTTTGAGGGAAACCTGATTGCGTCGTTGGTAATGGTTTTTGTAGCGATGATAGTTAAGTGGTTAGTGCGGTCGGTTCGTATGCCGAAGGGCGTGGGTTCAAACCCTAACAATCAGCTTGAGCTGCCGGTGAAGGAAAACATCGTGAGGGAACCATAGCATGGTGGTAGGGTGCTTGCTTTCTAGTCCTGCGCTGGCTAGCTACCACCCTCAAGTTGAAAATCTGCCGCCAAGCATCTAACGGTGTGTCCCGGCAGACTTACTTGAGAGTCTATTCCAGGCTAGGTGTGATCTGATTTGTTTCATGGTTGACAGGCTAGGTGAGCAGATCTAGCAAGCAATCTAGCAAGTCAGAAAGGTATCCATTTAAATGTAAAGGTAATGTGACGAACGATGCGCTCTCCTGATGGTAAGATATAACACATGTCTATGACCATAGCAGCAATACACAGAACTTTGAGTAGCAAAACAAAGTTCGGGGCATCGCTGCTTTGGCGCTCATTACTTTGAGACTTTCTATAGTTAGTCTCAACAGCCCTGTAATTTCGCTAGCTGCAGTACCCTTCAAATCGGAACACAGTAATGTTTACACACTACTGCTTGGTGGCAGAATATCTGGTACTGCGGCGGTACCTACCCAGACGACTTCCTGCTAAGGAAATCTACCACCAAGTATTTGTGCTCGATATAGTGTAAAAATGGCCAGGTCTGTAGTCGTAGTCATAGTATTTTATTGATAACATAAGTTACAAGACAATTAAAAAATAAATTAAATAGATTAAATTTCAAAATTCAATTGTAAAAAAAAAAAAATTCAAAATGAAATAAAAATACAATAAAAATTAATTCAAATAAAATAATAATAATTAATTATATATGTATATTAGGCTGTAGGTAGAATGTAGACAATTAGGTAGAAGGTACAATGCTTCAGGAATGAGATAACCACAGCTAAATAAGACAAGTGTTATCGTGCGGCATGTCTAGTGTAGTGTGTAATGTCTCAATAGCAAGCGTAAGGATACGCGCTTATGCAATGCGTCTCTATCTACTAATTAAACTGTGGATTTCACAATACACGGAGGCGTACGTAATTGATTGTACCACTTCTTTATGGCAACAACACACGTGAAATCTGTTTGTGAACGGCTCTGTGTGTGTGCCGTTCACACGCGAAGCGCGGACTGAATGCGCGATCGCGCTGTGCTAAAGTAGCTCTATTTATAGTGTTTTAATTATATTTGCGGCTCTACTTTACTGATTCTGTAGCTATAGCTCAGCGGTTTGCGCGGTCGGTTCACATGTCGAAGGACGTGGGTGCAAACCACAACAATGAGCTTTGTGCTGACGAAGGGAAACCATAGCGCGGATTTTCGAAATGTGCATGTCCATAATCATTGCAGTGATACACAGAACTTTGAAAGAAAGAAAGAAAGAAAATAATTTTGTAACAGAACACAACAAAAATAACAACAAACAGAGACAAACAGTTACAAAATAGGGGCTCACCTCAGCATAATACTGGTCATACTGAGTGGTGTGACCAGCGCTGGTCATCCGGTGAGCCCTTGTCGGTCAAACAAAACAAACATAACAAACTGAAAATGTCGTGCCATATAAACTTTGAGTAGCAAAACAAAGAGAGACTTTAAGACATGCGATGGTTAGACTGAACAAGCCGTGTAATTTCGCTAGCTGCAGTATCCTTCTAACCGGAATACGGTAATGTTTACACACTACCGCTTGGCGGTAGAATATCTGGGACTGCTATGGCATATACCTAGACGACCTCCGGAACATTACCACCAAGAAAAACGAAGAGTAAATTAGATTTTTGTTAACTTATATTTTTAAATTTTTTGTCAAATTAGTTCTAGATATTAAGTAAGATTAGGTTTTTAATTAATAAGTTTCTATCAAATTACTCAAGTCCTCATCACTGTTGTAACTGGAACGGCTGTTAAGCTACGAACTGGAACGACTGTTTTACTTGGTGGTAGATCTTCTTAGCAGGAGGTCGTCTAGGTAGGTACCACCGCAGTACCAGATATTCTTCCGCCAAGCAGTAGTGTGTAAACATTACTGTGTTCCGGTTTGTGAGAGGGGGTTTGAGGGGTTAAGCTAGCGAAATTACTGGGCTGTTTAGACTAAACATCGAAAGTCTCAATGTAATGAGCGCCAAAGCAGCGATGCCCTGGACTTTGTTTTGTTACTCAAAGTTCTGTGTATCGCTGCAATGGTAATGGACAGGCGTTATCTCTTACCATCAGGAGAGCGTCTCGTTCGTCTCATTAATTTTTACATTAAAAAAAATGCGGAAATAAACTAAAAAACCTTGAATATTCAAAACGAAGAGTATGGGCCGCCTTACACGTTCAATCATGATCACGATCCGCGATCCGCGATCCGCGATCATGATTTCAAAATTTCTAGATATTATGCGATCCGGAGCATCAGTCCGTCAATCCGCTTCGTACACGATCAGTCTGGATCGCGATCATTGATCGCGGATCGCGGATCGCGGATCGCGCGCTACGTGTACGGGCTGCCTATCTTATTTATCAGTAGGTATGCTTAAAAATTTCGAAATGTGCAAGGGAACGGCGCGCCGCCCGCGTTGTACGGGCGCTATTTATAGTCTTTTAATGATATTTGCAGACCGAGGATGCATTACGAATGTCCGAGGCGTGTGTCCTGGAAACATTTTAATCGGAAGTCCCGTAACTGCGTGGATGTCCCGCTATACGAGTATCTACCGCGTGACGCATGCCGACGCGTCACGTCCCTCCCATTTGTCCGGCAGTGAGCACGCGCCTTTAGACCCGTATGTTTATATGGCACGACATTTGTATGACAGAGCCGAGTTCATGACCGGATATAAATTCACTTATGAATTTTCGTTCATAAACTGTTTTTGGCCGACGCAAAAACAGTATTATGGTTTTAGCATTCTCCGTTTGTGAGAATATGTTCATGTGTCTCTTTAACTATACATAAAATTTTGTAACAAATTAGGTTTTTTTTTTCTTTGTTTTTGGCATCGCACTTTGTGTATTATGTCAAGTATAACTTTGATTAACTTAACTTTGAGTTTGATTCAGGCGTTATTTTGCGAAAGTCTATTTTTTTTTCTTTAAAGAGTAATGAGACGAACAAGACGCTCTCCTGATGGTAAGCGATAACGCCTGTCCATGGCCATTGCCGCGATACATAGAACTTTTGAGTAATTACTTTGTTTTACCATAGCCTAAAGGAAAGCGGATGATACGTTTAAGGTTAAAAAAAAAACCACTTTCAGTTTCCATTCAAAAATTGTAATTGTGTTAATATACACTTATTAGTTTGGTGGAGGCCTTTAAAAATAATTGCTGTGTTATAAATGCATAAATAAATACAGTTTTAGGTCCGTTGGTTTAAGGTGGTTCGTTTTTTGTGGAAAAAATCTGTAAACGGTGTCGATGGAAAAGAATCGCAGTGTCCCCTTGGGCAAGGACTAAGGCCGACCCTTAATTATGTAAATCTCGATTCTGAGCAATACCGTGGAAGCGTGCCTTTGTATCTCAAATTGAATATTTGGTATTCGAGCTTCATAGAACCACACCCCTTGAAGTCTTGGGATTCGGGAATAAAGGAGCGAATTGAACTAGTTTTATCCACGACCTCCATGGATTTCTATTTTTACATTTGTAACACAAAGACCATCGAAATACTGAAGGCGTTTTGCATGGTGATAGGGTAATTTTTAGTACTCGGCTGACTAGCTACAACCTTCTGTTGGAAATCTGACGCCAAGCATTTAACGCTGTATTCTGGCAGCCATACTTAAGAGCCAATTCCATTCCAGTTTAAGTGTTTTTACACCGTCACATAACAGGTGAGGTGAAGTGTACTAGAAAGTACCACCATGCCATGGTTTCCTCACGATGTTTTCCTTCACCGGCAGCTCATTGTTGGGGGTTGAATCTACGCCCTTCGGCGTGCGAACTGACCGCACTCAGCTCAGCTATCATCGCTACAAAACATTAAAATTCTGTAACATATTTCAGCAATGCAATGCTGCAATGGTTATAGGCAAGCGTTATCCCTATACATTAGAAGAGAGTTTCGTTCATCTGACTTTTACATAAAAAAACTGCTAGGATTAGGATTCTCTAGAATGCTTCACCGGTAGGATTCCGTAGTATACTGCACCGGTAGGATTCCGTAGTTTACTACAACGTTAGGATTCCGTAGTTTACTAAACCGTTAGGATTCCGTTGTATACTATACTGAAAAGAGAAAAGAAGAACTGGAACAGATCGCTGTTAGCGATAAGGCCGCCACTTGTGTCACTAGTTAATAAGGTTTTTTGTTATCTGTACTCTTTTCCATTTATGATGTGCACAATAAAGAGTTATCTATCTATCTATACTGTCAGGATTCCGTAGTATACTATACTGTCAGGATTCCGTAGTTTACTACACCGTTAGGATTCCGTAGTATACTACACCGTTAGGATTCCGTAGTATACAACACCGGTAGGATTCCGTAGTATACTACACCGTTAGGATTCCGTAGTATACTACGCCGTTAGGATTCCGTAGTATACTACACCGGTAGGATTCCGTAGTATACTACACCGGTAGGATTCCGTAGTATACTACGCCGTTAGGATTCCGTAGTATACTGCACCGGTAGGATTCCGTAGTATACTGCACCGGTAGGATTCCGTAGTATACTGCACCGGTAGGATTCCGTAGTATACTGCACCGGTAGGATTCCGTAGTATACTACGCCGTTAGGATTCCGTAGTATACTACGCCGTTAGGATTCCGTAGTATACTACGCCGTTAGGATTTCGTAGTATACTAGACCGTCAGAATTCCTAGCAATGTAATTGTAACCAACATCGAGTCACGGCCGCTGTGTTGTAATGTTTCATCGAGATAACACGTATTGTTCTGTGCGGATGGTAATGAGGTCGAATGCGCCTCGTGCGCTGCATAATGTCAGCGTTTCGATAACGTTCATGCCAGCGACACTAATTTAATTTTGTATATAAGTTGTAAAATTGAAAAACGTGTTGCAATAACGTAGATTATACTTGACTAGCTGCGCCTCGCGGTGTTACCCGCTACATGTTTTCGTAAAAAGTAGCCTATGTGTCAATCCAGGGTCTCAGCTAATCCAAATCCAAATCCGTTCTGTAGTTTTTGCGTGAAAGAGTAACAAACATCCATCCATCCATTTATAATATTAGTGGGATTACAAATATTTTGCTTGATGATAGCTCTGAATGTAAGGGGTTGTAGAGTTGTAGACGTCTATTGGAAGTTGTTACTGTGGTCTAGGATGATGAAATACACTTTGCCAGACTTAACCTGTCTAAGATTAATATCGCCATAAAGTATGTACGCATTGAGACGGAATACTAAGTAGTAGTACTGAGTAGTTTAACCCTATTTACAACCACTGCACTGAATAAGTAACCAATAAAATTAATCAAAGTGGGGTAATTTTATCTAGTACTAGCAGCTCGCCCCGGCGTCGAACGGGAAAACAAAACTCGATTATTAATACAAATATATGTTTATGTATGTTATGTTATATTTACTTGATGGTAGATCTCCTTAGCAGGAGGTCGTCTAGGTAGGTACCACCGCAGTACCAGTTATTCTGCCGCTAAGCAGTAGTGTGTAGACATTACTGTGTTCCGGTTTGAAGGACTGCAGCTAGCGAAATTACTGGGCTGTTTAAACTAATCATCGAAAGTCTCAAAGTAATGAGCACCAAAGCTGTGATACCCTGAACTTTGTTTTGTTACTCAAAGTTCTGTATATCGCTACAATGGTCATGGACAGGCGTTATCTCTTACCATCAGGAGGGGGTCTCGTTCATCAAAATAATAAAAAAGCGGGACGTCAGTGTAGGACTTATCGACCCCATTCCGAATAAGAATAAGAACGATGCTGTAATACCTACAGTTTTTCAATCGCGTCATGCTTAACAACAATTTTAGGGCACGCTCTAAATATAGAAAAGGAGGATTACTCTACGGTTTGTTTGTCCACGTACTTAGCCGGGCTTAATAACCACTGAATGCCACTGGATCCCTCTTAATACCACTGTTTGCGATATTAAGGTCCTCGGGTGCTTCGCTAATGGCAATGGATATGCCTTTTTTCTCTCATTTTTTAAAATAATTTTAAGGAAAGCTTTCAAATGGTAATGAATACGATTGGGGTTGTGTTTGTATTGGTAGGAGGTTAGTTAATTGGGTTAGATGATAGATTCAAATACTTCATCATCAGCCTTTTGTAGTCCACTGCTGGACAGAGGCCTCTCCCAAGACACGCCACTCAGCCCGATCTTCGGCTTTTCGCTTCCATCCACCGCCAGCTGTCCTACGTATATCGTCACTCCATCGAGTCTTAGGGCGTTCTACGCTACGTTTGCCAATTCGCGGTCTCCACTCTAGAACACGTCTACCCCAGCGGTTATCGGTTCTGCGACAGATATGTCCAGCCCATTGCCACTTCAGCTTGCTAATACGCTGAGCTATGTCTGTGACTTTAGTTATCTGGCGAATAACTTCGTTTCGGATACAATACCTTAGAGAAATACCAAGCATAGCTCTCTCCATAGCTCGCTGAGCGACTTTGAACTAAAATACAAATACTTACTTTGATTCAAATACTTATTTAATTTAAGTAAAAAAAAATGTTTTGATATTTAATAAATTGTTGGTCAATGGTCAGATACAAAAGGCAGTTGACCCTTGACACGGCGCGCATTGTGAGGAGATTCCTCACTTTGCAGCCCTAACCACCGGCAGCTTGACTCCTGCCCGCTGCTAGCGGTGCATTTTTTTATTTGATTTGGTTTCATTGGTAGTATGTCTGTTCCAAGAGTTGAAGGGCATGGGTTCGATTCCCACCCAGGACAAGCATTTTGTGATATAAAGAAATATTTGTTCTGTGTTTGGGTGTTCTGTATTTATTATATCATAAGTATGTATTTAAAAAAAAAAAGTATTTAAGTATTCTATTAGTTATCTGACTTCAATAGTACTTTGCTTAGTTTGGGGTCAGATGGCGCTGTGTGTAACGTCCTACGATATTTATTTATTTATTTTATATTAAATTACTAATTTTTCGAAGGATTCAAATTAAAATTATTTCATTGACATAAAAACGTCACACATTTACATTTGTGTCACAGAAAAAAAGCAAAATTTGTACATGAAAAAAAATCACATTAAAAAATAAAAGAAAAAATAATAATAATACAAACAAAACGATAATCATTCCATCAGTAAAAAACATAGTTAAGAGTAGAGCTGTAGTAGAGCTGTTACGCTCTTTAAACTTATCTCATCGATCGGTCAAATTTTCACTTATAATACCACAAGAGCTTCAAAATTATCGGGTATTTCCCGATAGGTTCGTTGCAAACAAATGAAGGAGTCAAGTTTTTCAGGTTAAAAAATCACGAGCGCTTCGCTCGTGATTTTTTAACCTGAAAAACTTGACGACTTTATTTGTTTGCAGGGAACCTTGAGGGAAATGCCAGATAATTTTGAAGCTCGTGTGGTATTCGGGGGATTATTTTTCCGTCCCAAATGTCGGCCAATAGAATTGCACCATGAGACGAAATGTACAGTTAACAAATAAACATTTCCTTTGACTTTTTTATCGATGGTGGACAGAGAACAAACTCCAAATCGACTCATTTTCATGCAAAATCTCCAATTTTCACAATTGAATTCAACCTGTCAGTTTGACGTGTGGTTAATTTGACTGGATCATGTTTTGTTTTTTATATATAGCAACGACCAGAGAAAATTTTCAAAAAATTATCAGTATAATACCATGTAGGTTGTACCACGTGACGTCGAATGGTGCAATTCTATTGGTCGATATTTGGGTCGGAAAAATAATCAGAATAAGTCGAAAAATATGCTAAGAAGGCAAGGAGCGCACTCACTTATAAACTACTAGCGGAAGCCTCGCGGTTTCACCCGCGTTGTTCCCCTTCCCGTGGGAATACAGGGACGAAAAGTAGCCTATGTCACCCGGGGATAGCGTAGCTTCCCAACGATGAAAGAACTTTTGAAATCGGTCCAGTAGTTTCTACTAACTATTCTATTCTATTATACTTTTACTTATTAACTTTCCTTTTATTTCAGGTAAGCGAACCAGCTGATTCATGCGTACAGTTCGTGACTCGGTGAAGTATTTTCAACTTAAAATGCAACATTTATATGAGGTTTTATGCAAATCTGTTCATAATGGAATCTTTGTTATGTAACGTTGAAATTCAGTCGATATTTGAAGTGGCACTCAGTCCAGAAACTTGGACTTGCATTTACATATCTTACTAACCTCAAGTTGAGCCCACTCCAAGCCTCTTCTTGTAAAGGGTGATACACACTACATTGTGGTGGCAATTTTTTTTTTTTTTATAATTGACAGGCTAGTTGTTCGACCACAGCTCACCTGATGTTAAGTGAAGGTGTGGTCGGAGATGGTAAAGCACACCTAGCCTGGAATGTAACTGGCTTTCAAGTGAGGCTGCCGGAACACACTGTTAGATGCTTGGCGGCAGATTTTCAACTTGAGGGTGGTAGCTAGCCAGCCGAGTACTAGAAAGTACCCTATCACCATGCTATGGTTTCCTCACGATGTTTTCTTTCACCGGCAGCTCAAGCTCATTGTTGGGGTTTGAACCCACGTCCTTCGGCATGCGAACCTACTGCGCTAACCACTGAGCTGTCATCGCTACGAAAATTAAATAATTTATTCGCAAGAATACATATTGATTTACTCGTGTTTTAATTGATTAAATTGAACTCTTTGATTTCACTAAATTTTTAGTAATTTTTGTCTGGTTTACTTGCGGCCTCGTGTAGATGATCCTTTAGCCGAGTTTGTAAATAGCGACCTCAAATTTAAATGAAGGGCTTCGTTGGTTCGAGTGCCTCCGAATAAAGGGCTCTTTGTTCGCCACCTCCGCTCGCGGGTATAGCTGCAACTCGAAGGGCGGCAGGTTTCCTCACGTGGCTCACTGTGACAAGGTTTTATTAACCTGCGACTCCAATCTATCTATCTATCTATACTATTATAAAGAGGAAAGATTTGATTGTTTGTTTGTTTGTAATGAATAGGCTCCGAAACTACTGGACCGGTATCAAATTTTTTTTCACCGTTGGGAAGCTACAGTGTCCCCGAGTGGCATAGGCTACTTTTGTCCCTTTATTCCCACGGGAACTACGCGGGTGAAACCGCGAGGCGTCCGCTAGTATAACAATAATCTTACTAATCTACTTTCTTAAGAGCGCGCCCCTACTGCCAGAAAAAATCAGATTCCAGCCGCTCTAGTGCGAAGAAACAAGATTGGGAGTTACATGATTTGAAATCCGGGTTATATTTTTGACCGAGTTTGAATTACTCAAAAATTTTATATCAAATTAAAAAAGTAATTGGTGACTTTACTAAAACATAAGTGTAGTTATTTTATCTATAAAAAATAATACTATCTGCTGCTACCAACTTCGAGTTGAAAATCTGCCGCCAAGCATCTAACGGTGTGTTCCGGCAGCCTCAATTGAGAGCCAGTAAAATTTCATGCTAGGTGTGCTTTACCATCTTCGACCACATCACTGCACACTAGGTGAGCTGTGATCAAACACTTATATTTCAATATGAGTGTCTTCAAATCAAGAGTAAACAGGTTCCTTCTAGGTAAGCGTGTTCCATCTTAGGCCGCATCGATGCTTCACATCAGGCAGGATGTGGTCAAGCGCGAACCTATTCAATGTAAAAAAAAAAAAAAAAAAATATTGTTAACCATAAAAAAAAGAAATCAAAGTAAAAATTTGGGCCTCAGTTTCCGAGATAGAAGGTATTTTTGTAACGATGTTAGCCCAGTGATTAGCGCTGTCGGTGCACACGCCGAAAAGCGTGGGTTCAAATCCAAACAATGAGCTGGAGGTGCCAGTGAAGGAAAACATTGTGAGGAAACCATAGCGTGGTAGCGTACTTTGTAGTACTCGACTGGCTAGCTACCACCCGTAAGTTGAAAATCTGTCGCCAACCACACAATCATAGCTTGTTAACTATAAAAAATAGTTATAACCTATTTGCATTCCAGGGTAACAAACACACATACATACAAATAAACTTTCACGTATTATAATATAAGTTTGATACAAAAGATTGAGGATTGGTTGATTGATATTTTTTATAGTTGCTAGGATAATATTTCAATCAATTTTATTCTAAAATTGTAATTTTAGTAATGTGTATCAATATAATTATGATATATTTTCTTATTGAATGTACACGATTTAGAATTATCTTTCAGCCAAAGTCAACTTCCCCCTAGTACAGATTGAATATTTTAACAATAAGTTTAACATTTATTGAACGAAATAAAAAATCTTAAATTAATACTATTTATATACTATTTTGTAAATAATTATGGACCGAAATCCAAAATAAATGATTTTTTTTTTTTTTTTTTATTTACAAATTTATACGAAAAACTTAATTTAAAAGTCCGTCAGAGGAGGGATATGTGGCCAGAATGCTGGCAGCATTGCCACGCTGGAGGGCAATGCTAAGCTTTTGACCAAAGTAAATACCAGAATTCTGGTCACCTGAAGCCTCCTCAATAAGTTAATAAGATACATAATATGATAGATTTGTTGTCTTTTTGTTAATATGTATCTTTTTATTTGTGTGTGTTTGTTTCTACTTATCTGTTGTTGTGTCTATTATATATATAGTTGTGTATATTGTTAGGAAAAAAATAAATGTTTTTATTTATTTATTTATTTAATTCTTTATTGCACACTTTAAAGAAAAACATGTACAAAGGGAGGACTTAACGCTAAAGCATTTTCTGCCAGCCATCCTCTCAGTAAATGAATGAATGTGTTTTTCTTTCTTTTATAGAAAATCGTCAGAAAAATAACAATAGAAAATTTTGCAAAGGGGACAGTTTACGAAAGCGACATTCTGCAACGAAGCCTTGACAAGTTGTACTTGTATCACTTAGTTAAAAATTGTTCTTTACAAGTTTCTAGTAAACAAAACCATGACAAAATTTATAGTGTTATTCCATTAATAATGGCAAATGAAAACTGACAGAAACATAATTTTATTCGCTTGGCTTGTTATAAAGAACTATGCCAAGGTCTTTGAAGGCGATGTGAACCTTAATGAAAATGGCCCATAATTCAAATTCAGAAATGAGTGGAGCTACATTCGTATTCTAAATATAGCGTTTGATAAACGATCTGGTTCCTCCAGATTTCATAGTGACTATGATGCCAACTGTGTCGTCTACGTTAAAACAAACTAACAAAAAGCTACTTATCTAATTATGACAAATTATCTTTTTTTTTCTTTGAATTTTTGTTATATAAAAATTGTTGCTAATTAAAGGTATAACTTCTATTTGAAATCATCATTTTTTTTTTAAATGGGTTACGTGGTTGCTCGAATATGATGAACATATATTAGACAGCCCTATAGGTTCATTGGTAGTATGTCTGCTCCAAGAGCTGAAGGGCGTGGATTCCGTTCCCACCCAGGACAAACATTTTGTGATATGAACAAAAATTTGTATGATAAGTATGTATTTACAACAACAAAAAACCTATTTATGTATTCTATCAGTTATCTGTCTTCCATAGTACAAGCTTTGCTTAGTTTGGGGTCAGATGGCGCTGTGTGTAATGTCCTACGATATTTATTTAAATTATTTATCATTGTTGGTTTTTTTTTTATTTTTTTTTTAATTTAATGTGAGAGGAACGATACGCTCTCCTAATTGTAAGAGATAACGCATGCCCATGACCATTGCAGCGATACACAGAACTTTAAGTAGTGAAACAAAGTTCAGGGCATCGCTGCTTTATCACTCATTACTTTGAGACATTTAATTATCCAGTATTTCAAATGGGTATATAAGATTAAACTGATTTTCTTTTTATTGAAATAAATTATACAATATTGACACAAATAGTGCTAAAGCGGCATTGCCATTTTAGTACAACTACTTTTAATTTTACTTAGTCGTAGATATCCTTAGCAGGAGGTCGTCTATGTAGGTACCACCGCAGTACCAGATATTCTGCCGCCAAATAGTAGTGGTTTGAAGGGTACTGCAGCTAGCGAAATTACTTGGCTGTTAAGACCAACCATCTAATAAATAAATAAATAATAATAAATAAATATCGTAGGACTATACACACGGCGCCAACTGACCCCAAACTAAGCAGAGCTTGTGTGATGGAATATCTTTTTTTTTTTTTTTTTTACATTGAATAGGTTCGCGCTTGGCCACATCCTGCCTGATGTGAAGCATCGATGCGGTCTAAGATGGAACACGCTTACCTAGAAGGAACCTGTTTACTCTTGAAGTAATGAATGAGCGCCAAATCAGGGATGCCCTAGACGGAAGCTTTAGAAATAATATAACTATGAAAACTGAATAATATAACTATTTGAGAGGCAAAAATGCAACGGCTATTAATACAAAAAGAAAATATGCACAATAATTTTTTTCTTACTAATATATCGAAAACGGCGTCAAGAACTATTTGCTATCGCAAGATGGAGAATGACGTGCTAAGGTTTTGTGTTGGCTCTTGTTTTGTTTACTAGACATAGTAAGTCGGTATATTTTGATCGCTCTCGCATGTTTTGTGGTAGGTAAGTTGGCAATACTGGCCTATAAGTTGGGTCACTTCGCTCCGTTCGCGCCTATCTTCGGGTACCTTCGGCCGATCCCGTCAGCTGTTCCCGAGTCAACGACCGGAGGGCTCGTGACGTCACAGCCCGGCCGCGCCCACTCCCCTCCCCTCGCGGCCCTACCCTGCCTCCTCTGAAGGACAATTACTTGCAGCACACCATTCATCATTGTTACAAAATCCCTTTGTTCTTATAAATTTTGGGCACGAACGAAACGCGTTTTTAGGACGTTCAAAGGTGAAATAACGTGTGCCACTGTTGGCTTCCCCGGGATCAGTGTTGCCGTTTTAGTGACTTTGTCACTTGATCTAGTGAGCTTTTCATGTTTATGGTGACATTTTTTTTAAAGATTTTGTGACAAAATAAGTTATAATTATGATCATCACAGAAGTTACAATTATTACAATTGCTGTGCTGTTGAGACTAACCATCGAAAGTCTCAAAGTAATGAGCGCCAAAGCAGCGATGCCCTGGACTTTGATTTGTTACTCAAAGGTGTGTGTATCGCTGCAATGGTCATGGACAGGCGTTATCTCTTACCATCAGGAGAGCGTCTCGTTCGTCTCATTACGTTTTACATTAAAAAAATAATAACTTGTTGATGCAATCTATAATATCTAGCTTTACATAGCCAGAAAAAAGTTGAACGTTGTGTAGTTATTTAGTAAAATGGCAATGGTTTCTGGAATAATGAAATGTTCATTTGACTAACTGGTGATTTCTTCCACGTTCCACGTTGTAACATATCGCAAGAAAAGTAAAAAATCTGCTGCCAAGCTGCCAAATCTAACGGTGTGTTCCGACAGCCTCACTTGAAAATCAGTTCTATTTTAGTGAACACACCTGGTGTTCACCATCTTCGTCTCTTAACGGTGAGCTGTGTTCAAACACCTAGTCTAAGTCACCTGTAAAACTGAACAAAAATTGTATAACATACATTTACGAAATTATTCTATCGAAACTGACGTAATGTAGACTGTAAGTCGAGACATGTCTCGGCCAAGCGCTCGAAGAGTCAACACGTCATAAGGATGCCTCGTGTAGAGGCGAAACACGTGTTCGCGAGTGGTTACTGCAGCGAGAAGACAATATAAACGCTTGTGGTCATTTTAATTAGTTTTTTGTTTAATTTGTGTTTAGTTTATGTCAAAATATAGTTTTAGGTATTAAGTAAAGTTTCGGATAAGTTTTTAATTATGAAATTGTTGTCAGAGGTGGTCCCACATTAAATTTTATCGAAATTGATCGAGCGGTTTTTAGAAATTCAACAAAAAATAAAAAATTGTATACATCGATAATATTTACGTTTCCTCCGAAACCTCGCTGTTTCATTGGAGCAGTGCGTTTAGTTGGCCTAAGCGTCATGAAACATTTTTTTAATTGTAAATTTATATATTATTATTACAGTGTATGTAGGTATATATCCGCTATATAATATGACAAATGTCAATAAAGAATTTCAGAATCAAATCAAAATCAATCAATTCACAAGCATGAATCGTTTTCAACATATTATCGAACATAAAATCCGTCTCAATGATTATGGAATGTAGTTAGTGCCAATTAATTCAGCACATGTATCCGCCGCAATAAAGTATCGTAATCAAACATCCAATCACGAAAACATTAAAACTAATATCGTTCACAATATTAATGAATACTGACCATTTGCATTTACAATGACAGTGAGCAGCCCCGCTACGGGCATGTTGACTAAGAAGGTGTTCGAAAATCAACGGGCGTCATATATGACCGCCTTATGCGCATATGTTAAAGCCAACTTGTGAAAATGTTCGATATTTAATAAGGCCATGCAATTTGTTATGCGGGTTCATTGGACACATTAAGGCTATCTAGAATTATCATCAATTTGTATGTTATATATGTAAAGTTAGTGAGTAATTCTTGTTGATTTTTATTATTGTGTAGGTAAACATGTTGTCGCCTCTGTTGCAATACTCTCTGAAATTTATTAAACAAAATAAAAAAAAAACCTTAAGTTAATACTATTTACAAAGTTTATACAAAAAACTTAGTCTAATAGTCCGTCAGAGGAGGGATATGTGGCCAGAATGCTGGCAACATTGCCACGCTGGATGGCAATGCTTAGCTTTTGACCAAAGTAGATGCCAGCATTCTGGTCACCTGAAGCAATACAACTATGAACTATAAAAACTAAAACTAAATATGAACTATATGATATTTACATTGGTGTAAATGTTTAAAATATGTAATTTAATAAGCATTGTATTGACTAGAATGAAAGTTAGCCAACCGAATTTAGCTGGAAGGGTATTACCGCAGCGAACGCACTTTCTGTTCAGCAGCGAAGGGAATAAATAGCCCATACAAAATCTATGGTATAGTTATTAAAATATACACATTTTGAATTTACACATGAGTTCATACTGTTGAGAAAATTACCTTACAAACATTACAGTGTTCCGCTACGAAAGGTACTGCTGCAAGCAAAATTACAGGGCTGTTGAGGCTATGCATCAAAAGTCTGACTGATACCCTGGACTTTGTTTTGTTACTCAACGTTCGGTGTATCCTTGCAATGGTCATGAATAGGAGTTGTCTCTCACCATCGAAGGAGCGTCTTGTTCGTCTATGTATTTCTGTTGCCGCTATAACAACAAATATTAAAAAACAGAATAAAATAAATATTTAAGGGGGCTCCCGTATAACAAACGTGATGTTTTTGCCATTTTTATAGTTTTATACGGAATCCTTCGTATGCGAGCCCGACTCGCACTTGGCCGGTTTTTATCATTCCTTAGGCAATTAGATATGAGGTGAAATAAACAGATAGACGAAACCAGATGTTATACACTAGTCACCAGATATTTCATCTATTTATATAGAGAAAAGATTTGATTGTTTGTTTGTATTGAATAGGCTGCGAAACTACTGGACCGATTTCAGAAATTCTTTCACTGTTGGGAAGCTACACTATCCCCGGGTGACATAGGCTACTTTTTATCCGTGTATTCCCGCGGGAACGGGAGCTACGCGGGTGAAACCGCGAGGCGTCCGCTAGTTATTAATATGCCTGAGACTTTGCATATTATACTCGTATGAACAAGAAAGTGATGGCTGAACTGTTACTATTGATTTTTAATTTCGCTATGCATAATTGAGTCGTTCAACATGGCATTTGGAGACTAAATTTGTGTCTTAATTATGTATGAATATTAATAGCTCTTGTGGTATACTTGTATTGATACTGAAATACAATAAAAATAATGTAAGCCACATAATTAACTAATTATAATAACTTATTTATGAAACCACTTACCTCCGACAATTTATTAATTTTGGGACGCCCATTAAAGTAATTAATTTATCTTCTTATTCCGGTTTGACATAAAAATATTATTTGCGAATAACACAATCTAGACTATTGTAAAGAGGAAATATTTTGTATTGAATAGGCTCCGAAACTTCTGGACCGATTTCAAAAATTCTTTCACCGTTGGGAAGCTACACTATCTCCGGGTGACATAGGCTACTTTTTATCCCTGTATTCCCACTGGAACGAGAACTACGCGGATGAAACCGCGAGGCGTCCGCTAGTACTATTATAAAGAGGAAAGATTTGATTGTTTGTTTGTATTGAATAGGCGCCTAAAATACTGGACCGATTTCAAAAATTCTTTCACCGTTGGGAAGCTACACTATCTCCGGGTGACATAGGCTACTTTTTATCACTGTGTTGCCACGGAACGGGAACTAAGCGGGTGAAACCGCGAGACGTCCGCTAATTATTAAATAAAATCATACTTTTAATCATCGTATACCAGAAAAAAGCGTACATCAATGACAAAGGTAAAATAAACTGTAGCAATAATTATTACTAAGCCATAAATGCTAAATCGCTAAAAATGGACTAAAACAGAATTAGCCATTCATGTTCTTATTATAATTGTAAATTGCCGATATTTTAATAATACACGCCTCTAAATTTAACTCGGGTCATTAATTTTTATTAAAAAGCTTAAAATTAAAATATTGCTAAGTATGACTTCTATATTTAGATCCGTGTTTTAGTACCTAAATGTACAAATTATTTTTATCTCAGGACATTACACACAGCGCCATCTGACCCCAAACTAAGCAAAGCTTGTGCTATGGAAGACAGATAACTGATAGAATACTTAAAGAGAAATAGTTATTTTTTGTAGTTCTCATGCTACATACAGTACCTACACCTGGCTAAAAACAGTGATCTAAGTGTGTCTGGTACATAGTTGTACTAGATAACTTGAGATTCCAACACTAATTTTATTAAGCTTAACTAATGTAAGCAGCTTGTTCAGTAATTCATACACATATCAATTTATTTAGTTAATCAAAAACAGTTACAAAATCCTTTTTATTCCCACTATTCCTCTTTATTTAAAGGAACGCTTTGAATTTATTCAACCTCATTCTGGTTCCTTGCGTTCATCCCGTTCCCTCCAACTAAAAATTCCTCCTTTTGCTCGTTCCAACCTTTCCAACAGCACTTCTTTTACTGTGAAAGCTGTCTTACTTTGGAATGCCCTTCCTACCATTATTAGACAGGCTAAGTCAATTTATATTTTTAATAATTTAGTATATAAACATTATTTATCAGCCTGCTAATCTATATATTTAGTTTATTTAGTATCTCATAATTATGTATATACGTTTATTGTATTGTTATTTTATTTACTTATTTCTTTTGTACACCAACCTTATATTTATTTACTCTTCTTTCCATCCAAAGGTTGTCTGGAAGAAATCGCTCTAGGCGATAAGACCGCCCTTATACATCATTTATTCTATTGTTTTGTTATATTATTATATCTTCTTTTTTTTTTGTTTGTTGTTTGTTTCCTATTTGTATTAATTGTGATCTGTGTTTTTGGTGTATAATAAAGTTATATTCTATTCTATTCTATTCTAGTTTTTTCGTACATTAAAACCGTTACAACATAAACGTTATCATTTAATTAAAATGTTACTTGACAAACGCTATCATAACATCGACAAATTCTAAATGATAACTTGACATCTATGACATTGATAATTTTGTTTGACTTTACAAAATTACCAATTTAATCAATCTAATATAATTTCTTATAATCTAATCTAATATAATTTTTATCTTTAATCTAATTTAATTTTCTTTGACAAATTCTTAAATTGTAAAATAACTTGACGTCTATGACATCGATATTTTTTTTTTACCTTAATAATATATTATGACATTAACAATAACTGTAACGCCATTTATGAATTAAAAACGTTTTTTTGACGAATATAATTGTTGGTGTAATATCTTAAATGCCAATAAATACTGTTTGTCTAAAAGGACATTGGGTATCAACTGCTACAGTTGATACCCAATTGTTGATACCAACAACACCAACATGTAGCGATGATAGCTCAGTGGTTAGCGCGGTAGGTTCGCATGCCGAAGGGCGTGGGTTCAAACCCCAACAATGAGCTTGAGCTGCCGGTGAAGGAAAACATCGTGAGGAAACCAAAGCATGGTGGTAGGGTACTTTAGTACTCGGCTGGCTAGCTACCACCCTCAAGTTGAAAATCTGCCGCCAAGCATCTAACGGTGTGTTCCGGCAGCCTCACTTGAGAGCCAGTTGCATTCCAGGCTAGGTGTGCTTTACCATCTTCGGCCACACCTTCACTTGACATCAGGTGAGCTGTGGTCAAACACCTAGCCTGTCAACCATTAAAAAAAAAAAAAAAAACCTTCACTTAACATCAGGTGAGCTGTGGTCAAACAACTAGCCTGTCAACCATAAAAAAAAAAAAATGTAATACATAGCCTACAATAAAAGATTTTGAATTTTGAATATGTTTTTTTTTAGAATAATGTCGTAGTTTGGTGTATTGTTTATGTTATGTATGTCGGCGTGTACCTTTAATGTTGATTTAGTTTAGCGCCATTTTGCCTAATCTTGGTGGACTAGAGGTGGAATGGCGACACCTCTGACGTCACACTGGTTCCGTGCTCTGCTTGTCGTTATTCGTGTAAAGTATTTTGACTTCAACCAATGAGAGAAGGTGAAGTTTCGGATGTTGGCCGGTAGGGGCGCTGTGTGAAGCGAGCCGGCCGTGCGTTGAATGTTGAGGTGGAGAGATCATTCTTGCTTTGGTTGAGGAGAGATGAACATTGATTCTTGCGTTGAGAGGAGATTGAGTTGGTCGGTTACTGAGTGCGAAGCGGAACGTTTTGTCCCCAAGCTATGTAATTGTGTCTATAATGTTCTAATCGTTCTTAAACTAAAGTCGTTGTGAAGTGCTGATTAAACTTTGTACAAGATAACTGAATTGTGTGGTTTGTCTCCTCGCCCACTACACCCACGCCCAGTAACACCATCCCACTTGATGTCGTTTCTGCTTTCTTCTTCTTTATATCTCCGACATGTATATACATTTACTTGTTTTGTTTTAAAAACTGCGTAGCTTGTACATAGACAAAAACCCAAATAAAAACTACCCGAGGTAGTTTTAAGAAGTTATATAACTTAGATTTAAAGTTACAATAATAGCTGTGAGGGTCCTAAGAAGTAAAAGAAACCCACGTGTTACGAACAATCCATCAGTAATACTTCCTGTGTTACTCCTTTCACAGTACTGTCATTCAAGAGTATTCATATGTTAACTCTACATCGAGGGTCCTAGCTAATTGGTTGATTAAACTGTAACATTGTGTCGCTTTTAAAACACGAACTAAGGTTAAATTAGAAGTTGAGGATTCTGTCTCTTTTATGAACATTTCGGCAGATGGAAAGATAAATGGTTCTGTAAACGATTCGGTATGTAGTATCAAATAAGTCTAATTCAGAAAAGTCTTCCAGTTTAATGTCGCCAGGAGATAGTGTAGCCTCCCAACGGTGAAAGTATTTTTGAAATCGGTCCAGTAGTTTCGGAGCCTATTCAATACAAACAAACAATCAAATCTTTCCTCTTTATAATAGTATAGATGTTAGACGATGTTATGAAAAACGATAATGTCTGGGTGCCTTCAAGTCGTCGGTTTCTTCTAGGCAAGCGTGCTCCACCGTAGACCGCATCTTCGCTTAACATCAGGCGGGATGGCGCTCAAACGCAATATTAAAAAAAAACCTATCAATTATTTTAAAAAAAAAACGAATTTCGCCTGAATTTCTAACTTTTATCTAGGACACATATATTATAAATGTGAAAGTGTGAACGGATTTAGATAAAATTTGGTATGGAGATATCTGAGACCCTGGATTAACATAGGCTACTTTTTATCCCGAAAACATGTAGCGCGTAACACCGCGGGGCGCAGCTAGTAGTGTATATGTATATATCATATAATCCAGGTTACGCCCGCTGTGAAACCTCCGAGCCAGAACGACTCGTCTGCCCTTTATTATTCATCAAACACGAAATCCTGATCTTGATTCTCATCTGCATAATCATTAACATTGGTATTATGTACTCAAAGTTTATTGACGTTTCTGTTAATTGTCTGTGAACGGATCTGTTACTTGAAATTTGTTTGTTACAAAACTAGTTTCGCTGAAACTTGTTTAAAAATACTTGTTGTGGTTTTTTTTTATTGATAAAACGTTTATTGTTGTCATTAGTGTCAATTTACATCGCTGTAATATCTTTTTAACCTTTTTTTTAAATAAACATTTATTGTTTAATTAAAACATAGTTTTACGACTAAATAAATATATATCGCAGGACATTCCACACAGCAAAGCATAGCAGTACTATGGAAGTCAGATAACTGATAAAATACTTAAATACTTTTTTTTTGTAAATACATACTTAGAATAAATACAGAACACCCAGACACAGAACAAACATTTTGTTTATACCACAAAATGTTTATCCTGAGTGGGAATCGAACCCACACCTTTGGTATTGTATTTGCTCTTGGAGCAAATATACTACCAGTGAACCAACAGGGCTGAATCAATAAAATACAAATATTTTATTTCAAATACCAATGTTACAAGTCAATTCCGTAATATAATTTCAAGTATATCATTAAAAGTGTTTAAAACATTGATTACATGTCAATGAATAAAAAAAAAGTCAAAATAAAGTATGTCAATACAATAAAATGTCAAAGAAAACCATGATTACTTTTTTTTTATCACATATAGGCTTACGTTAGACCCCCAACTCGCCTGATGTAAAGCGAAGATGCGGCCTACTTTGGAGCACGCTCGTCTAGAAGTAACCGATTCACTCGCCTCTTACTAGTAATTTCATAATGTTTTAGTTTGAAATACTCGTCAATGTCATAAAACAAGGTCTCTAGCAGCCAAGATCTTAACTTGGTTCTGAAGCACGCGGTGGAAGGTGCATCCCGGACGGCGGCGTCTACGCGGTTGTAGACCGCGGGCCCCAGATTGTATACCGACCTCTCCGACTTGACGAGCGGAACCCACGACTTTCTGCTCTTGAAGTAGAACAACTACTAAATGAACTAACAGCGCAGATATTAATGGATCTCGTAGATAATTCAATAGTAACGCTTATCACCGGCCTCGTCTATAAGACAATCTAATGGCTCACAACTCTTGGACGCTTTGATATCACAACCACCTAACCAACTCCGGCTCATTAATTTTTATCTTACGACTTTCATTCTAGACCATATCATAATTCTACACGTTATCGCCGAATTAAAACATTAATATCGGTTTTTATGTTATCACATAAACTTATAAATACTGTGATAATGTTATAGAGAAAGTATTCAAGTGTTTGTCTATCACGACACGGTGACCTTGGACTTGTTATCGGTCATTGGTAATGATACTGACTTTGATAACGCTGTTGTGAATCTTATCTGTGGTTGTTATTTGGTTGAAAGGTTGCGTAATTTGTTTTGGAAATTTTGTGTTTCAGTTTTACTGAAAGTCATGTGTTTAGCATGTATGTCGTTATATAACTATGATGTGGCGTGTTAATCAATTGTGGTAGATAGTAACATTCACGTGTAACTACCTAAAACATCCTCTGCGAGACTTTTCAACGTGATTTTTAATAGAATTGGCGATTAGCTTGGACAATAGGTAATAATAGCTTGAACACGTTTGGGAGAAAATGGGAAAATGGATAAATTTGAATCCACATCTAATAGTAAATGAAATATCTTACATAGTTATTTCTAAACCATTCTACGTAGCGATTCTTTCAACTTAATTTTTTTGACTGATTTAATTACTGAATTTTGAACTTTTTTTATTTTTATGGTTGACAGGCTATGTGTTTGACCACAACTCACCTGATGTTAAGTGACGGTGTGGTCGAAGATGGTAAACACACCTAGCCTGGAATGGAACTGGCTCTCAAGTGAGGCTGCCGGAACACACCGTAGGTGCTTGGCGACAGATTTCCAACTTGAGGGTGGTAGCTAGCCAGCCAAGTACTAGAAAGTACTCTACCACCATGCTATGGTTTCCTCACGATGTTTTCCTTCACCGGTAGCTCAAGCTGATTGTTTGGGTTTGAACCCACACCCTTCGGCATGCGAATCGACCGCGCTAACCACTCAGCTATCATCGCTACTTTTATTGTATTTGATTACAATGCATGCCGCTTCGCCTTTTAATTTCTTAATTTAATTTAAACTAGCTGCGCCCCGCGGTGTTATCCGCTACGTGTTTTCAGGATAAAAAGTAGCCTATGTGTTGATCCAGGGTCTCAGCTATCTCCATACAAAATTTCATCCAAACCCGTTCACACTTTCACATTTATTACATTAGTGGGATTTTGAAATGTATCGGTGAAGGTGAGATGTGGTCAAACACCCAGCTTGTCAACATAAAAAAAAAAAAAAAATATCATTTGACATTTCACACAGCTCCATCTAGCCGCGAACTAAGCAAAGTTTGTAATATATATATATATATTTTTTTATAGTATATAGGCTTGCGTTTGATATTATAGGAGTTGTTGTTATACAAATATTAAAATTTGTTCTGAGTGGAAATCACACTAACTTTGGTTTGTCTACGGATCTCCTCATTTCTGATTCGATCTCGTGGGGAAACTCCGACGATAGCCCTCTTAATATTGTTGTGCTACTTTGAGCTTACCAATAAGGCACATAGACACATGATAAATTATAATATCATCAAATCCACCACTAATGATTAGCAACCTTCACGCAGCCACTTTCTCTAGCATTTCTAGAAAGACGATAAGCTCCTTACATCACTGCGGGCATGGGCGACTCGTGGCACTCGTAACCTTGCGTACAACGATAAACAAGTGACGTCATCCGTATTTATAGCGATCGCCGCGAGCGCCGCGCTAGCGCAGGGTCAACGCACTACCAGCGTATCGCGGATCGCGCGTTTGTGTTATTTGACTTGCGGCGACTTCGCTTGCGCCTAGTTTGTGCGGTGGCAGATGGCCGAGCACTGATTGAGTCTAGGCACTTTTGTTGAGTGAATCAGATTACCTTGCAGATGTTGAAAGTAATTAGCGTAATCATTTATAAATAGTGTTGTTTTTATGACTGACTCTATCAAAAGCTTTAGTCTGAATTACATAAGGAAGAATCGTGATTTGCAATACTATTCAAAGTGAGACATAGTGACAAATAATATGCTAGATATAAGATTTTGGTTTTCGATTTAACGGTCTCGTCTATGTAAATAGTATACGTACTAACATAATTATAGAAACTGCAAAGACTGCTGAACGCATAATCAAACTGGTCATGACATAATGGTCATGGACAGGCGTTATCTCTTACCTTCATCAGGAGAGCGTCTCGTTCGTCTCATTACTTTTTACTGTCAGTGTTCCAGCTGCTTCAAGTTCTTTTTTTTATGGTTGGCAGGCTAGGTGTTTGACCACAGCTCACCTGATGTTAAGTGATGATGGAATTGGCTCTCAAGTGAGGCTGTCAAAACACTGTTATAAGTTTGTAAATAGGGGTTTTGAATAGAAACTGCAATGATATATTCATTAAAACTGCTGAACGTATAATCGAACTATTAAAGTTTACTAGCTGCCCAAATTTCTCTTTTTTATGGTTGGCAGGCTAGGTGGTTGACCGCAGCTTGCCTGATGTTAAGTGAGGATGGGATTAGCTCTCAAGTGAGGCTGTTGAAACACACTGTTAGGTGCTTGGCGACAGATTTTTAACAGTCGGTTACCAGAGTGCCCTACCACCACGCCATGGTTTCCTTCACCGGTAGCTCTAGCTTATTGTTGCGGTGTGAAGCCACGCTCTTCAGTGTGTGAACCGACTGCACTAACCACTGAGCTAACATCGCTACAAAAATGGAAAATACATCGTTAACGTTTAAAATTCCTCTTTCTAAATAATGTAAGCGGTTCGAGGTTCTTCCACAAACACTAACTGACAAGCTTTAGTAAGCCGACTCTAAATTGGCATCCAATGCCGACGAGCACGCTCCGTATAAATCTGAACCTGCACCGTGCACTTGCATTTAAGCAACCGTCAGTCTTATTTTCTAACACTCACAGTTCAATTTTGAAAGCACAGATAAAGGTGATAGCAGATATGGCACTGACAAAGGGGATTTAATGCGATCTTGTCGCTTGGACACATAACTAATCAGCTGTTTGTCACTGAACAACTATTAGAGTTTTCATCGATGTAATTGGACCTTGGTACTTCCAAAGTTGTTCATTGTAGTCATCTTAGAGATCACCTCACTTGGTGGTAGATCTCCTTAGCAGGAAGTCATCTGGGTAGGTGCCATCGCAGTACCAGATATTCTGCCGCCAAGCAGTAGTGTGTAAACGGTTTGACGGGTGCTGCAGCTAGCGGACTTGCAGGACTGTTGAGATTAACCATCGAAAGTCTTAAAAGTAATGAGTGCCAAAGCAGCAATGCCCTGGACTTAGTTTAGCTATTAACAGTTCCAGTGGCGGCCTTAGGGGGTGGCAAGCAGGGCAAGCGCCAATTACTTTTACACAAAAAAGTGAGGTTTATCATTCGGCTTACATTCGAGGAAATAGTCAATGATGTGCGAACTTTTCCAGTATATCAGTCACATCATAAAAGAAACTTATATCGTGCTATTTGCGGATACCATTCACATCTTTGCGTCTCGCACCTTTGTCGCGCTATTCCTTTGAAATTGTATCTTTTAATGGTTACCCTTCACGAGTCCACTGTACCAGACAAGTTCTATTCGTTCCACAGGCTTTGCTTCTTCCTATTAGAGCAGAACGCTTTCAATTTGCCGGGACTTGTGAATCTCCAGCCAAGATCCAGCATAAAGGCATATCGCTCAGCCATCCGGTAATCCATATTGTGAGGGAGCTAAGTCTCACGGCGCTTTGGGGAGCTTCATTTTTGTTGAATAGCAGCTGTGAACCATGAAAATAGTCTAGTTCAAAGCGTAAAATCTGAATGGCTAAGCTGTTATGAAAAACTCTCCGAATCGACGACACCTTGTGTCTTCATTACTCAGTGTACAATATTGTACCTGTCATGAAAGTTTACAAGAATCTGCAAAGTCATACACCTATTTTCCGAGCCAAAGAATTTGAGACGTCAAATTTTCGTACCATTTATCTTCTTTGAATTTAGATTCTACATGCGGGCCATGCTTGCCAATGGCGCGATGAATATTCCGCTCTGCAATTCGAATGTAGAAAGTTCCCTCTCCGGCCTGAATGGTTGTACGACAAATTGCTACCAAATACGAATAGTGGCCATTAATTCCTTGGAAACAAGTGGTCGAGATAGGGAGAGATTGGTAGATGGTCGAGATTGGCTCGATTCGGCGGATTGCGGGGCATTGTCCTCCATACCTACGCAGGCTGCGCGGCCTTGGAATGATGCACGCTTGTTTGTAAGCGACCCGTGACCGATCTCATAGCGACACGATTGTACGAAAAACTTGTGTAGGTAGGCAAGTGAAGTAAAATAAGCAAATGAAACATTCTCAGTGTCCAATCATTGTGTGTTAAAGCATACTTTACTTGGTCGTAGATCTCTTTCGCAGGTCGTGAGGTAGGTCCACCTCAGTAGGTACTCTGCCGCCGAGCAGTAGTGTACAAAATAAAATTATTTCATTTCTTTCTTTAGTGTATAAACATTACTGTGAACATACATTATCGAAAGGTACTCCAGCTAGCAAAATTGAGGGCTGTTGAGACTAACCAAAAGTAATGAACGCCAAAGCAGCGATGCCCTGGACTCTGTTTTGTTACTTTAAGTACTATGTAACTTTTCAGTGGTCAAAGACATACGTTGTCTCTTACCATCAGGAGAGCGTCTCGTTTGTCTCATTACTTTTACATTACATTAAAAAAAACAAACAATCAGCTTGAGTTACCGGTGAAGGAAAACACCGTGAAGAAACCTCAGCGTGGTAGTAGGGGTTCTTTATAGTACTCAGCTGGCTAGTGTGTTCTTCGACCATACATTAACATCATATGAGCTGTGGTGAAACACCTAGCATGTCGATCATAAAAAACCGCGTGTACTAAAGAACATATGAATAAATACTGACACTCTGTAAATGTAAATGTTTGATAGAGCATGCTATAATTCATGAGCTACAATCTCTCTGCCACGCGACGTGTCCATAACGACAATTTATATTACATCTGACAACAACAGAACATCTTACGCTATGTATACTTTATAACCAACAACGTGGGAGTTATGTAAAAGACGGAACTATAAATTCTCGACAGCTATGCTCATAATATTCGATAGTGGCTCTACGTCAAACTCAGCGAAAAGGTTGGCGGTACTGTAAGAACGAATCAAAATAACCGTCCTTACGTACGTCGTACCTTCATCACTGGCTTCCCGTGGCTCCTATTAACAAGAACATTCCGCCTGAGTTGTTACCTCGATACCCTACCGTTGAATATTTACGCATCGGCTCCTGTACTATATGGTTCTATTTATATATATGTCAACCGGACACCGTATTTTTTTGGGCACAAGTTCATGCTAAGTCATGTTCAGTTTATGTTTTGTAGCGATGACAGCGCGGTCGGTTTACACGTGGAAAGGTGCGAGTTCAAATTCCAACAATGAGCTTGAGTTGTCGGTGAAGGAAAACATCTTTAGGAAATTATAACATCGAGGTAGGGTACTTTCTAGTACTCGGATTGGCACATAACACGCAGAACTGATGGCCGATGGGGCTGCAAAGTTCTGGAGTTTAGACCACGGACCGGCAAGCGCAGCGTAGGACGTCCACCCACAAGGTGGACAGACGACCTAGAAGACCGCAGGAGCGCACTGGATGCGAGCTGCTTCCGACCGGTCATTATGGAAGTCAATGGGGCAGGCCTATGCCCAGCAGTGAACGTCCTCCGGCTGAAATGATGACGATGATGATGATAAAAAGAAAAAGATATAAGTATTCTATCAGTTATGTGGTTTCCATAGTACAAGCTTTGTTTAGCTTAGGGCTAGATGGCGCTGTGTGCAATGTCCTACGTTATTTATTAATGTAAAAGTGTATACAGATTCCTATAAAGAACTACTATTGTTCCTTAATCGTCTGAATCTCGCAATCAGAATTAACACACAATCGCCTAGAACTTTAACACCTTGAAAGTCTGTTGGAATAAATTTACCAAATACATTCAGGAATTTCTGTTTGGGTATGAATGTTAGACCCTGACCTTCGGATCCAGACAGCAAACCCAAGCTGTTTACTTTATTGGTCACTAAGTCAGTCTATATTAGGTTTTATATGTATCGAAGTCTTATTTATACATCCGATTGGCAGGCTGTTTGCCGACTTGTTATTCCTAATGCTAGTATAATGTGTTGTATAATAGCTCCTTTCACAATAACTTTTCGATTTTTACGATGTTTTATGGCGTTGCGTCTATCAGTAGCTTTAATGCTTAGTTTCTGGGCTAGGGTTGCCACTTTGTTATTTGAATAACATTTTTAGTGATTGTTTTTATTTCAGGAAAGTTTCTGTACCTTAAGTGCGCCTAATGCCAGAAAAACGGATAAGGGATATTTTCGATGCCACTCTTTGATATTAAGAAACATAAATATTACAACAAAAAGTATTAACATTTGTAGCATTGACAATTATTCATTGAAACATAATTATCATGTCTGTATCCACATACATAGAGACGATATGCTACAACAAATAATCGTACTTGCGACGTCATATAAGTCTACGTTAAATTTTAAAGAAAGAAAATAATTTTATTTTGTAACACACGCACAAACTGGGACAAACAGTTACAAAATAGGGGCGCGCCTCAGCATAATACTGGTCATACTAAGCGGTCTGGTACTGATCATTGTGTAACACCCATGGCCAGAATAAATTATTAAAAAAAAAAATGGTACTGATCATAATATTTTACGTATCATTACAATGTGAAAAAAGTGTAAACCAAATAAATTTGCTTGCGTTCGACCTCCATGTGATGTTAAGCGATGAAGAATGCTTGTTACATTTGACTTATGGTCCTAAATTTTACAGCAAAGATGCGACTGTAACCCAAATTACGTGCGACCTTTTACCATGGCATACGGCACAGAGGTGAATCCAATAACGTTCTAAACATAGATAAACTGCTCTGCTTTCGAGAAATTTCGTTTTATTACAAAACTATTTTGTGGGCAAGTAGGTACTATCAATAGAATATCACCACAATTTCTACAAATTGATTTGTAGAAATTGTGGTGATACAATGATGTAACCTGGTGTAATAATGAGTCATGCACCCCGATTTATAATCCAAAATTCGACTTATCTCATCCAAAATAAAAATCTTTATGCTAATCTAAGCCAACATTGTTTAGTTTGGCCTTTTAGCACGAAACAAATATCTAGATACGTATTCAAAGACGGCGTATTGTATTTATTTTCTAAAACTATACAAATAATTTATTTTAAAAATCTTGTTAACTAATTAAAATAATAACATACAAATAACAATTTTTTTTAATTAATGCTATCTACGCCATTTACAAATTTATAAAAACAACCTAATCTAAGACTAACTTAAGTCTATCAGAGAAGGGATATATGTGTATGTGGCCAGAATGCTGGCAGCATTGCCACGCTAAATGGCAATGCTAAGTTTTTGACGAAACTAGGTGCCAGTACCCTGGTCACCTGAAGCCTCCTTTTAACGTTTGGCCAGGCCCTATGTGTATAGTTTGTGGACGACTGGGCCCCACGGACCTAAAGATTCAACAACAAACGGCACAAACAATTACATTCTATCTAAATAACAATATTTGTGCCGATTGAGACACTCCACATCCACATTATGCAGTACACTCATTAAGAATAGAAAGGATACAAAAAAGATTCTTATGGCACTTGGCTTTCTCCGCAAGGAAAGCTAAAGTGTTGAGTTCATACAATAAAAGACTAGCTTTTTTCAATATTCAAACGTTAGCAGATCGTAGAGTGAAATTAGATTTGATTTTCCTTCATAAATTACTACACAACAGCATTAATTGTCCAAACCTACTAGCCAAATTTAAACTTAGTCCTCTCGCTCCTTTCGCTCCTGTGTATCGTAGAACTGTGTTAGGAGCTAATTCCCCTGTTCCCAGAATTAGTAGGCTCGTCAACGAATGTCTACATAATAGTAAGTTAGATATATTCGGAGACAGTTTGTCAAAATTTAAAACTAACCTTAACTCTCTTTTGGCCGAAATGGCCAAACAGTAAAATATTAAATTTAATTCTTATTCTTAAAATGTAACTTAATGTAGTCCATCAATTTGCCTACTTATATGTATAACCTTAGTTTCTGATATTTAAAAAAAAAATGTTGTAATAAAGCATGCGGTACTTCCTTAAATGATAGCACATTTAGATATATTATATTGTAAGTTTTATAACATATGTAGTAATGTAGTTATCTATGTGAAGTCGAATATAATAAAATAAAAATAAAAATTGAGCTTTTCGGCTGTAGATGTGGCAGTACCTTGTCCTGAAATCACAGATGAGACGGAGCCAATTTGTCGAAGCATGTGGCGTCCCACACCAGAGGCCGTCCCACACCAGAGGCCGTCCCATTTTCCACGGGATGAGGGTCATACCATCTCAAAAAAAATTGTAAAAGGAAAAATGTTGGAACAGTGCTTCAATATTTGAATAATGTATAGGTAATAAAAATTATACTAATTAGAATTTTTAACATTTATAATTTCAATCATTTGTTCTTATTAGCTCATTTGTTTGTAGATCTGCTTGAATACTTTTTTTTAATGATGAATGAGCTTGCGTTTGATCGCCATATCACCTGATGTTAAGTGAAGATGACGACAAACGATGGAGCACGCTCGCCTAGAAGTTACTGACTCACTCTCGACTTGAAGACACCTAGATTGTATCTATCAGGAAACACCCACTCGGATAACGTATTCCACGCTCTTATTGCTGAAAGGCTTGGGTTCGATTCTCACTCAGAACTAACGTTCGTGTGACAAATAGATGTTTGTTCTGTATGTATTTACAAACAATGTATATAAGTATTCTGTCAGTTATGTGGTTCCCATAGTTTTTGCGATTTCAGAGTTGTTGCCATAAAAAAATGTTGTTTATAATTATGAGTACAATAACCCCTTTTACGGCTTAGCACACTTCAATATTTTTTTTTATTACAAATAAGCTTGCGTTTCACTGCCATCTCGCCTGATGTTCAGCAAAGATGCGGTCTATTATAGAGCACGCTTGCCTCGAAGAAACCGATTCAATTGCGAAGGAAGAAACGAATTGAACGCACCCAGATTGTGTCTATTAGGGTACACCAACTCGGGCAGCAAATTAGTGGTTCGTACAATGAAGGTAGAATCGATCCGTTTAGTTTTTAAACATCGTTCATGGTGCGGTGTCGCTTTTTAGTGCTGCTGGCTATCTGATAGTAAAATGGGCAAGATGGAATTAGGTCATGCAGACCGGATGCGCACTCTAAGCGATAAGACCGCCCTTATACATCATCTATTCTATTGTTTTGTTATATTATTTTATCTTCTTTTTTTTTTTGTTTGTTGTTTGTTTCCTATTTGTATTAATTGTGATCTGTGTTTCTGGTGTATAATAAAGTTATATTCTATTCTATTCTAAGTGTATCCGCCCTGTAACACTTAGTCAAACAACCATAAAAAAAGTATATGACACTGATGCCCTGACTTATAGCCTTATAGAAATATGACACTGGCAAATGAACAATGTGCGGTTCTTTAGTGATATCAGTAGTAAACATACATGACAAGTATCGTCGTATTTGATTCACATATTAAGCTAAGAATAACGATTCGTCTCTTACATTTTCTTCATCATGGATAACCTTAAATCGTAAACGTTAGGATGTCTATTGAATCGTTAATGTTCCAACGTTACAATGTATTTTAAATCCTCGTAAAGTTAACCTTAATCGCTGAAGCTATTAAACTGTCTAGTGTTTACCACTATGTACTAGCAATAATGTAGGTTAAAGGCGCGGTAGGTAGTCAAACTAGTATCGCATTAAACGTTTTCAGAAAAACTGATTCTTATGCCGTGACGGCAAACGGCGTGACACTTTCGTATGCCGTGATGCCTTGCTTCACCACTTGTCTCGATTCCCTTGTGTGTGCACTCTTTGTGTGTGTGTCTGTTTAAATGTTTTACATCTGCCGGGCGTTGCGTGACGGTCAACTTTTTTTTTGTTTGTTACCTCAGAACTGCATCGTTTGTAAATCGAATGGGAGAATTATTATTTTTATTCGAAAAGATATACTTCAGATTGCTCCCATAGAATTTTCATTAAATAAATAAATAAATAAATAAATATCGTAGGACTGTACACACAGCGCCATCTGGCCCCAAACTAAGCAGAGCTTGTGTGATGGAAGTCAGATAACTGATAGAATACATCAATACTTTTTTTTGTTGTAAATACATACTTATAATACATACAGAACGCCCAGACACAGAACAAACACTTGTTTATTCATAAAATGTTTGTCCTGAGTGAGAATCGAACCCACGCCCTACAGCTCTCAAGGCAGATATAAGGAACAAGCTAACGGGGTTGTCTGAATCGATTCTGTAGTTTGGTATTCAAATCAAAATAACTAGGAAAAATGTATGTCATCCAAGTAAATAAAATTGCTTTCCTGTGAATATTTAGTACCATGTATTTACGGTCACTGGATTTAAAAAAAAAAATTAAGGGATTTTTTCATAGCAGATTTATCGGAGTCGGTTTTTTATGAGAAAAACAAGTGTTCTTGATGATTCTTCTAAGAGGACCGATGTTCTCTAAACACGATTTCGATAAATTGTATCAATACAAAAAAGCTGCGATGCCTTGGGCTTTGCTTTCTTTACTCAAGGATATTTTGTGTGTCACTGCAATGGTTATGGACAAGTTTTATCTTTTATCATCAGGAGAGCCACCACCACCTTCCACCGCTAGACATTGGAATTTGCTGCTTGAGTGGGTGTTCCCCGATAGATAGTCTTGGTAACTTCAAGTCGCGAGTGAATCGATTTCTTCTAGGCAAGCGTGCTCCATCGTAGACCGCATCTTCGCTTAACACCAGGTGGGATGGCGGTCAAATGCAAGCCTATAGATACATTATAAAAAAAAACATGAAACGTAATGAAACTTCTAAAATGTACGTTTTATGTGTAAAAAATATATTAGTAAACTAACTGCGCCCCGCGGTGTTACCCGTTACATGTTTTCGAGATAAAAAGTAGTCTATGTGTTGATCCAGGGTCTCGGTTACCTCCATACCAAATTTCATCTAAATCCGTTCAGTAGTTTTTGCGTGAAGTAACAAACATCCATCCAAACTTTCACATTTATAACATTAGTGGGGTGTATAACGTTGGTTGCCATAATACCGTACAAGAAAAAAGAAAAAACTCCGATCCCCCAGGGCTGGTACAAAATTAAAGTCCACTCATACTCGTGGTTTATGCAAGTACTTTCACTAGAATAAACGCGGCCTTCACGGCGGCGATTTATTTGGCATGCGCACGCGTTTTTTGCACTCGGGTGTCGGGGGCACGTGTATAGATCGCTTTTTGATACTGTACAACGAGTGGTACAGTCAGTGTCAACCAAGACTAGTATTTGAACAAACATTAAATTGAAAATTTTAAAAACCCCCGACAGGTTTTGTTAAGCGGAAATAAACTAAATATAAACATTGAACATTCAATATTCTACTAGTCAAGACCTTTCATTTGATAATCCGCCATTTTGTGGTGGCGGCCATCTTGGACCGATTTTCATCAAACATAGCTAAGAGCACTCCCGACTAATTCACCTTCCACTACACAGACACGTCAAACTTAAAACACACCGTCGTTTTTGCGTCGGGTGTTAAAAATGTAATAGAATCTGTTGTATTGAGAGTCGGTTCCATTCCAGACTAGGTGTTTTTATCTGCGACCACACCGGCGCTTAATCAGGTGAGCTGTGGTCAAACACCAATCCTGTCAAACATAAAACAAGTATAAAAAATCTGTAACTCGGCTGAAGATGCGGTCTACGGTGGAGCACGCTCGTCTAGAAGAAGCCGATTCACTCGCGACTTGAAGGCACCCAGATTGTATCTATCAGGGAACACCCGGGCAGCAAATTCCATTGTTTAGCGGTTCGTACAATGAAGAATGATACATACAAGATACGCGCGAAAAACGCAACTGCAGCAAGGAGTGGTGGTTTTTATTTTTTAACACTTTCCGAATAGCAACGCTGTTACTCTGAGAGAAAAAAAAAAAATTGAAAAAAAAACATTTAAAATTTTAAAATAATAAAATTGTAATTCTTCGTCATGATTTTACGTGCGCCAACCTATATATGTCAGCTATGAAGCTTGGCTTACGTAAAAGTTCTGAGAATGATTTGTTCATGCACTTATCGTGATCAACTGACTCAGGTGTTACCGACGCATTTAGCTTTAGATATTTATGTAGCTATCTATAGATAAACCAACATAGTGACAATTACAGTGTCACACAAATTTCGCAGGCAAGGTGACCTTTATATGTCCGTCCTTTTCTAGGCTGGTCTTTTAGCACTGCTCTCTATCTCTCTCTCTCTCTCTGCCACGGGTGGAAAACTAGGAGCCCTTGAAGATGTTACGTTGTGCTGATCTATTATGACTTATGAGTCGTGTGTACGTTGTGCGGATGTTTTGACTGTAATAAACTAATAATACATTAATTATGTCATTAGATATTGTTGAACGTCTTTGAAATTTGGTAGTACATCTTATCAGCAGGAAGTCGCCTAGAAAGGTACTACCGCATTACCAGATATTCTACTGCCAAGCAGTAGTGTGTATGAATAAAAATCGTAGGACATTTCACACAGCGCCATTTAGACCCAAACTAAGCAAAGCTTGTAGGTACTATGGGAATTAGTTAACTAATAAAATAGTTTTTTTTACATACTTATAATACACTAGCGACCTGCACCGGCATTGAACGGATGCAATGTAGATACTAATGTGGTGCATATGCAAGTTTTATACATATATAAACCTCCCTCTTGAATCACTCTGTCTATTGGTGAAACTCAGGTGGTACAGTTACTAGGGCTATTGAGACTAACCATCGAAAGTCTCGAGCGCCAAAGCTGCGATACCCTGGACTTTGTTTTGTTACTCAAAGTTCTGTGTATCGCTGCAATAGTAGTAGCTAGACAAGATCTCTTACAATCAGGAGAGCGTCCCGTTCGTCTCATTACTATTACATTAAAAAAACATTGTCACTTCCCATTAGGTAAGATCATTTCCAAACGTAGTCTGCTGTGAAAACAAATCTAATTTAACACGCATGGCGACTTTGTATATCAAACAATCGATTACCAAAGATTGTGATACATCCCCCACTTTACCGAAAGCGATACTGTTCATACAGATCACACTCCGCAGCCAAATCAAGAAAAGGCAATCCATCAACAGACCGTTCAAATAACAGTAACCCTAAACAGCTATCAATACGCAACCCTGCGCCGCCCAACCGGTCTGGTGGACCCGCCGGGAGTAGTAATCAATACGCGCGGACAGCGTGATCACGCGGTCCTAATGACCCGCCCTAACGACGAAACTCCGTGTTTACTCACGTGACGGCACATGAGTGATGGCCCCATGTACCAGCGACGGGTTAAGGTCTTACGATAACAAATGCCTTCTTGTACACTTTAAACAACTACTTTGAAGAGTAATGACTGCGAAATTACACCAACCATGAAATATCTTGAAAATAATGAGCTTCAGACGCTTGGAGTTTGTTTTGTTACTCGACTAGGTCCCCAAAGGACAAGGCGTTTTTTATTATTTTACTATGAAAACTGACGTCGTTTAGACATATTTTTGTTCACTTATGCGGGATTACTCATGTTTAAGTATATCGGATACTCCGAGTATAGTTTCGGCCATATCCGATGGCCTTTTTCATGGAACAACAAAACAAAGCTGAGTACAACAAGCACGCGGTCTTATTTTGTTTCGCTCTACGGGCCGCTCCGCGCCTCGCACGTGAAGTAGTGTGCCGAGCTGCACCGGTGCGCTCTGGAGTCCTCTTCTACGGTGTCAGGAATATTCCAGCATACTGCAACGTTTTCAAATCTGCGACCATTCTCACGTCCACCATGCAGACAAGGTCTCCAAGTCGGTGGCAGATTTCAACCTCCATCTCCATTAAAGTACAGCAAGACGAGGCTGCGCGTGCGTTGCACTCAGATATAGACGAAACTATAGTCAGAGTACCCGATATAATTTAAACGTATGTTCGCATTAGTAAAACAAAAAACATATTTTTGCCATCACGAGAAGGTCTCGTTAGTTTCATTACGGGCTTCGGAATATTTTGAGAAAAAAGCGTTGTGCGAGTAGCAGTCATTTCGTAGCGATGATAGCTCAGTGGTTAGCGCGGTAGATTCGCATGCCGAAGGGCGTGGGTTCAAACCCAACAATGAGCTTGAGCTGCCGGTGAAGGAAAACATCGTGAGGAAACCATAGCATGGTGGTAGGGTACTTTCTAGTACTCGGCTGGCTAGCTACCACCCTCAAGTTGAAAATCTGCCGCCAAGCATCTAACGGTGTGTTCCGGCAGCCTCACTTGAGAGCCAGTTCCACTCCAGGCTAAGTGTGCTTTACCATCTTCGACCACACCTTCACTTAACATCAGGTGAGCTGTGGTCAAACGCCTAGCCTGTCAGCGATTAAAAAAAAAAGAAAAAAAGGCATATTCTTCGATAGAGTCATAAAAACATGTAGGAATTAGATTCCATATGTGCACTTTTTAAAATGTCCATCTTAAAGAGCACTTTCAATGACAGTCACTTTTCTCAACGAGCACTTTTTAAAAGAAAGCTCTATACCCGAAAACAGAGTTATCAAAGTCATACATGCACGCAAGCTATCCGTGGAATCCGCCCGGAAACAATCTAACAGCATTTTTGTGAAGACCGCTGTGCTAAGGAATACAGATAAGGCCTCCACAAACAATAGGGTAGACGATATTTAATTGGTTAAGACGACTTACTAAAGAACGGTTCTGATTTACTTTTAAATATTAAAGTAAGGATACGAACATGATTGATCAATGGTCATTGCAGCGATACACAGAACTTGAGTTTTGTATTACGTTTGAGTAGTAAAAAAAGTCCAGTGCATCGCGCTCATTTATTTTTAGACTTAACAGCCCTATAAAATTTCGCTAGCTGCAGTACCCTTCAAACAGATACGCAGTGATATTTACACACTACTGATTGGCGGCAGAATGCCTATTTAGCGTTGGTATTTACCTAGACGTCCTCTTGCTAAGGAGATCTACCACCAAGTAAAAAATATGTCCTAATGAATTTGGTGTTAGTGGACGTGGACGAACCACTTAGCTTATACTGAATTATTTGTCCAGCAATGTAATAAAATACTTATAACGTCGTTATTAATGGAAATGTTCCTTTTGTTACGGTTATTTGACAACATTGCCTGTTATATTTCTCTAAACTAGATATACTCGTATCCCACTAATATTATAAATGTGAAATTTTGGATGGATGGATGTTTGTTACTCTTTCAAGCAAAAACTACTCAACCGATTTAGATGAAATTTGGTATGGAGGTAGCTGAAACCCTGAATTAACACATAGGCTATTTTTTATCCCGAAAAGATGTTGCAGGTAACTTCGCGGTGCGTAGCTAGTATGTACATATTTATATCTCTTAATCTCTTACCTCCACCAAACTAAGTCTCTAAATCTAATCTGTAGCTTTCTCTTGGCTGCCAGGAGCTGTTTTACAAATAACGTCACTCCTTGAGTCTACGCGAGGTTTGCGGATTTAGTGGTCTGCGACAGATAGGACCCGTCTGTTATCCTTGCGACGAGCTGTGTTAGTGACTTTAGTTCTCTGGCGAATTACGTCTTTCTATAATAAAGATGTCTTCTGGAAATTTCCTTTAAACGCACTAATCATTTTCAGGCTACCTACGACTTTTTGTAGCGACGATAACTTAGTGTTTAGCGCGGTCGGTCCTCACGCCGAAGGGTGTAGGTTCAAATCTCAATAGTGAGCTTGAGCTATCGGTGAAGGAAAACATCGTGTGGAAGTAGAGTACGAGTACGAGTACGTGGGTTCGATTCCCACCCAGGACAAGCATTTTGTGATATAAACTAATGTTTGTTCTGTGTCTGGGTGTACTGTATGTATTTACAAAAAAAAAAGTATTTAAGTATTCTATCAGTTATCTGTCTTCCATAGCACAAGCTTTACTTAGTTTGGGGTCAGATGGCGCTGTGTGTAATTGATGTAAAAAAAAAGTCAAATCATTTTTGTTATTTACATAATGCTGATGTAAAATTGTGTTCTGTTCTGTATCGCAATAAATCATCATCATCATCATTAGCCTTTTGTAGTCCACTGCTGGACATAGGCCTCTCCCAAGACACGCCACTCAGCCCGATCTTCGGCTTTTCGCTTCCATCCACCGCCAGCTGTCCCACGTATATCGTCACTCCATCGAGTCTCAGGGCGTCCTGCGCTACGTTTGCAATAAATAATAACAATAAAATATATTCTGATTCTGACAAAAAATTACAGCAATATTTTTTCATCCAAAACAAGCATGGACCAGTAACAACAGATCGTTCCACGACACTCACAAGAGGTATGCAACAAGTTATCCAGCCACACAAGGAATCTCGCTATTACGTTTGTGAAATTAGGTGTCGTGCAGTCACGAATAAAGCATAAAGAATGAAGAGTAAGCGTGACTCGACAGCGGCAGTAGCCACCGCCCGCGTCCTTTGTTCGCGATAACGATGATTGGTGACCACCTTTGTGATAAGACCCAGTTCGCATTCCTTGAGTGGACGCGTCATTTTCGTATCCGAAGGGCGCCTAACAAACGAGTCTTCAATTTTCAATGATTACGCATTACTTGGACGGATTACCTAACTAATGATAAAATCTCGAAATAAATAGAATGTTAGCGCGGTCAGTTCACACGCCGGGGGCGTGGTTTCAAACCCCAGCAATGAGCTTGAGCTGCTGGTGAAGGAAAACATCGTGAGGAAACCATAGCAAGGTGGTAGGGTACGAGTACTTTCTAGTACTCGGCTGGCCACCCTCAAGTTGAAAATCTGCCGCCAAGCTCCTAACGATGTGTTACGCAGACACTACAAACTTTAGATAGATATATAGAGCTCTTCATTGTGCATTCCATAAATAGAAAAAAAGTACAGAGAACAAAATAACCTTATGAACCTTTAGAACCTTATGATTTCTTTACGACAGCCCTGTTGGCTCATTGGTAGCATATCTGCCTTAAGAGCTGAAGGGCGTGGGTTCGATTCCCGCTCAGGACAAACATTTTATGTATCAACAAATGTTTGTTCTGTGTCTGGGTGTTCTGTATGTATTATAAGTATGTATGCATTTATAAAAAAAAAGTATAAATGTATTTTATCAGTTATCTGACTTCCATCACACAAGCTTTGCTTAGTTTGGGGTCAGATGGCGCTGTGTATAATGTCCTACGATATTTATTTATTTATTTTTATTTATAAAAACAGAATATACTTATTAGTAGTTTAGTTCAGTTTTGTGAACGTGACATTTTTTATTTTGTTTAATAAATGCTTTTTTTTAACATTACATTAATTTAAAAAAAAAACACTTGAAAAAAAACAAGTTTAAAAAAAAGTACAATGGTGTCCAAAACTCTTTCGATTGTCTTCAACTTACAGTGTTGCTCGCGCTTGATAATACGTTAGTACGTATTTATTCTGTGATAATTACCCGTATTATCATTGTATAGTTGCTCCTATTTACGTATCATTGTGAGCGTTTAAACTCCATTACAGAAGCAATCTTAACAGCTTACCACTTCGTTTGCCTCTATAATTTCCTATCCACGTTCGTAGGTAAAACGGTAGTAATTACGAAATTACTATGCTATCATGTATAGAATCGTAGATCCGTGGTAGGGCCACGAATTGGATTTAAAACGCCCACTCTAAATTATACGCATACGAAACATTAAACTTTTACTGCCGGGTGCGGAGTGCTCGAATGCGTTCCAGCGATAAGCTCGTGAGCTGAATTCCGAACAAATGGTATATGGTATATGGCGTTGTCTCTTAGCATCAGGAGAGCGTCTCGTTCGTCTCATCACTATTACATTAAAAAAATCTTAATTTGAATAGCTATTACTTTGATCTCATTCCAAAAGTATCATAATCGTCTTTGTACAGGCTTTGTATAGTGCGGGATGTCACGTCAAACATATTAATACCTACTTATCTGTATTACCATTAATATCTTTCGGTTATAAATATGCTACATCACCGATGCGACGTGATTGCCTTTGTATAAAAACATCCCAAAATCTATGTACTATAAGTTTTATACACTTAGCCAATTAGTTACACTAAAGAGGCGAATGCGTATCTAATTCAATACGAATGATAGCGAACAGAAGCGAATGTCAGAATCGATTGCGATATCAATTCGGTCCGGGATATTAAAACATCACCGGCCGATGATTGGGGCAAGTCGTGACACATTTATGTCACTCTCGATTACTGCCGATGCCAGATTTAAAGGGGTTTGGGACATTCGGTCCATTTTAAATTCAAATTCACAAATAGGCTATTCGACGCACCCTATTTTTCCGAAGGCAATAATCGATTTTAAACAGGGTTTTGTTCGTTTGAAGTGCATGGAGATTTTTTGATTTTCATTTTTCCAATCTAATTTTTTTATTGCTCATGATAATAATTAATGGAAAAGGCAATGGAATAAAAAAGCAATATTGTCATTGCATTACGTTGTAAATGTCTAATTCATGATGATCTGTAGCTGTACGTATGATTACAAGTAATCAAGTTTTTGATACAGCGTTTTACCTCCGTTCCCCTGACGTTAAGTTAAAATACGGTCTGTGTGCATGGTTACGTAAATAAAACGGCTTCACTTGAGACTTAAATAATATATCTATTAATAAAATAAATAAATATCATAGGACACACACAGCGCCATCTGACCCCAAATTAACCAAAGCTTGTACTATGGAAGTCTGATAACTAATAAATTACTTGAATACTTTTTTTTTGTAAGAATATACTTATAATAAATACAGAACACCTAGACACAGAACAAACATTTGTTTATACCACAAAATGTTAACCTGTGTGGAAATCGAACCTGCGCCCTTCTGATCTTGGAGTGGACATACTGCCAATGAACCAACAGGGCTGTTGATAACCCTATTTGGTTACCTCATTTTGCTATTTAATAGTTGATACAACGAAAGCGAAGTTCTCAATGATTAAAGCCAGCGTGAGCGACAAAAAATTCCGTCGAATTCAATTCGTACTCCAGGAATCTGAAACTATCTTGACAACAAAAGCTACAGCTTCCAAAGTGATTACGCTAGTTACGTCATGAACTTTAACAAAGGCCCGGGAGGATTAAAGAGGATATTAATTTTCATGGTGTTCTGAGAGGGCCCGGCGGGGTACCGTCATTATCGAGACCCTTCCGATCGCATACCGGATCAATCGACTTGTACGGATGTAACTTTGATGTATTGAAACGCTCGGAGATTAGTGGGCGATGCAATTATAAAGGTGATTTTGCGTATGGTATCCACTTGGTGGGAGCTTACTGAGAGCCGTGCTCGTTGGCCTCTGACCTTGTTTAACTTATCCTAGAGAATTAGAAACAAGCAAAAATATTCACCATCATCATTAGCATATCGAAATACACTGCTATCCGCACATCTTCAAGATTTCTTTTAAGAAGTGAATAAAAAACACCCACATAACTTAGAAAAGACAGAGCTACGTGCCATGGGATTCGAATCCAGAACCTCCAGTTTGGAAGCTAGACGGTCTCCAAACTAGGCTGCGGAAACTTATTTAAATACCAGATATTCTGCCGCCAACCAGTAGTGTGTAAACATTGCTGTGTTCCGGTTTGAAGGGTACTGCAGCTAGCGTAATTACTGGGCTGTTGAGACTAACCATCAAAAGTCTCAATGTAATGAGCGCCAAAGCAGCGATGCCCCGGACTTTGTTTTGCTGCTCAAAGTTCTGTATATTGATGCAATTCTCGCTTGATGCGATCTACGATGAAGCATGCTTGCGTAGAAGATCTCTTACCATCAGGAAAACGTATCGTTCGTCTCATTAATTTTACATTAAAAAAACTATAGTACTAATTAAACAAATGTTTGTTCTGTGTCTGGGTGTACTGTATGCAATATAAGTATGTATTTACAAAAACAAGTATTTAAGAATTCTATCAGTTATCTGACTTCCATAGTACAAGCTTTGCTTAGTTTGGAGTCAGATGACGCTGTAATGTCCTACGATATTTATTTATTTTATTTTATCTAGTGTATTATTTTAAACACTTATGCAGAGTATAGAGATCGGGGCGAACAATTGTTCACGTGGACTTCAACGAATTAACAAAATTATGAACGATAATTACTACTTTACTTTGTTTAAAAAGGTGTCAAGCGAGTACGTTAATGATCGTCCTCGATACCATAGAAAGGGCAAGAAACTCCTAATGACACCACAAATTCCAAGAGCTACAAGTTCTAGCACTCGGACATAATATCGGAGATAATTACTAGGAAGTATACTCTCGCAGCTGTAGTTCGGGATAGTTTTGAACCCTTTGTCAAGTTCCTTATGCGGAACTACTAGAGACTAGACAATGTTTTCTGAAAAATCCCACCGTAAATTTTGCAGGGGTACAACATTTTTTTTTGTTTACAGTGTCTTTTTGAACACGGTATCAGAAAGGGTGCAAATTTGCAAACCTAATTGGTTTACCTAATACGTATAAGTACGTTTGGCCACTAACACGCCTGATGGTCAACGATTGATGGTCAAAGACTGACTAAGGAGATTTTATTTATTTCTTTGAAGCGAGTACAAATTAATGATTTTTAAACTATTAAAATATACAACACATTACCAGTATATATCGGTACATGTAAAAAATAAATTGAACTTATAAATAAATTTGTTAAATCTCTCAAACATGTTCTTATATTAACCAAAAGTACTATACTTAATACATTACGACCGACGTTGATCTCCACACTAGGATTTCCTGTGTTGTGGAGATCAGCTGACATTGGTGGTTAAGCGTTACATATAGGTACTGTGATCGGAATATGTAGATATACATACTTAGATAATCACCCACATAAAATTAAATAATTAAAAACAAGCAATGTAAGTGTTATATATATTCATGTGTGTGTGTATTTGAGTGCGTGTAAAAGAGAGAGGGTGAGAGTGTGTGTCTGTGTCTATCCATCTATCTATCTATACTATTATAAAGTGGAAAGATTTGATTGTTTGTTTGTTTTGAATAGACTCCAAAACTCTAAAAGATACTCTACATATTTATAAAAAAATATATATCTTGCAATCAGCCCTGTTGGCTATAAGCAGATGTGATGGTGGTGGTATTTGAGGAGGGTGCTACTCCCAGTAGAGTACAGACCTTTAGGTTTGTAAAATGTATTTAACCGTAATTTTTACTATATTTTTTACTATACCTACAGAAAGTTTTCACGGTAATATTGTAATCTGTTTTTCTCACAGTTATTAATTATTATATATATGTCTGACTTGTAATTGTCCTATTACCAATAAAATGATTATGATTATCATAGTTTAAGTAAGTATGTACGAGTATTTATTTTAATAAAACTATTACAGACCAAAGAACACAACAGACTGGGAGACAAGTCTGAGAGACAAAGGCATAATTTCTAAAAACATACAAAACACTAAATATTTCCCGGAATCTGCCAACACTGTATTTGCAATAGTTTCACAGGACCTTTTGTCAAGTTTGTGATGGTTTTGACCACAGGGAGCGAGCCAATTCGGGGGGCGATCTAAAATTCTGCGCGCAAGGGAATTGAAAGTTACGATGTTTTAACGGTCAAGCGAATTTCTGTACCGCCGCGCGCCGGGGTCGTCCCTTCAAACTCTTTACGATAATTCTGTCATGAATGACCAAACACGTGTTCTGTGACAAAAATCTGTTGTTAAAACTAATTTCATGGCTGGCTTTGAGAGTGTCCGGGAACTCCTGCGAGGATCCTGTGAAGATATAACAAGTTATCACGATCTTTTTTGAAATCAATTTTTGTTATTTTTATTTTTTAGATGAATAACTGCGTTTGATCGCAATCTCACCTGAGTTAAGTGAAAGAAAGAAAGAAAATGATTCTGTAACATAAAAACACAAAAAACAAAAACGAACAAACACAGACAAACAGTCACAAAATAAGGGATCACCTCAACATAATACGAAGAAGAAGATATAAAGTGAAGATGCGATCTATGATTGAGTACGTTTGCTGGAAGATACCGGTAGGTTTGCATGCCGAAGGACGTGGGTTTAAACTCCAACAATTTGTAGATATCAACAATTTGTAAATAGAAATAAGGATTGTGTGTATGCCTCGAGCATTCATGCTCACCATCGAAGGCTCCTACTTGCGGCGGCGTCGTGTGTCGGGTCGCTCTCTTCCCTCAGATATGGTTGAGGAGGGCGATGGCTGGCACATGCGTAATACTCGTGATCGGGTGCTGCTTGCGGGTCGCTGGTCTGCTCGCGGTATACACACAATCTAGTACCTACTTTAACCTTAGATTAAGATCCTACTAACCTCTCCTCTTTTTGTAATGTAAAATTGTAAAAAAAAAAATATGTAATTAACGTTGACAAAGGTCACGGACCCCAGTCTGTGGAGCGTATAATTATAAAAAAAAAAAAAAAAATAACCCCAACAATAAGTTTGAACTGCCGGTGAAGGAAAACATCGTGAGGAAACCTTAGCATGGTGGTAGGGTACATTCTAGTACTCGGCCGGCTAGCTACCACCCTCAAGTTGAAAATCTGCCGCCAAGCATCTATGTAACTGGCTCTCAAGTGAGAGCCAGTTACATTCCAGGCTGGGCTTTACCATCTTCGACCACACCGACACTTAACATCAGGTGAGCTGTGGTGAAAACCAAGCCTGTCAACCATAAAAAAAAATGTTTACACACTACCGCTTGGCGGCAGAATATCTGGTACTGCGGGCGTACCTACCTAGATGACCTTCTGCTTAGGAAACCTACCACCAAGTGAAATTTTCTCCCCGACTCTGCAGATAAGCTTGGTCCTGACTGCAGTGCATTGTTGTATCGTATACCCTCGAAAGGGCACGTTACTTAGTTACAGTGTCATAACAATAGACCGGCTCTCGATAGTGAGTCTTTGTTTCCGACATCCGTTTATTGGAGATGGACAAAACAAATATAAATAGATTGACTACAAATAGAATGTTATCGATCCTTTGGCACGAGTACGAGTATATCGCGATTCAGACAAAATTAAAATTTTACTTTGAAAGTTATGCCCGAAAAACACAATTAAACGTTTCAACTGTGATTAGCTTAAACGCGAACTTTTCGTGTAAATATCTCGAATTAATTTTCACTAATGTTTTGCGTTTTGTATGCCAAAATAAAAGAAATCATTTCATAAATAAGTTTTTTTTTAATGGTTGAAAAGCTACATGACGTTTGGCCACAGCTCATCTAGTGGCGGTGGTAAATGATTGGCGATTTTCAACTTGAAGGTGGTAGGTAGCCAGTCAAGTAGGTACTATAAAGTACTCTACCACCATGCTATTGTTTACCCACGATATTATCCTGCACTGGCAGTTTAAGCTTATTGTTAGGGTATGAACCCACACCCTTCAAATATGTGAACTGACTAACGCTAACCACAGAGCTATCATCGCTACAAGCTACGTTTAAGTGGTATTAATATATTACAACACAATGAAATTAAGATGTTACTTACTAAACTAACGATCAATCGATAACAAATTAGCCTATGGAACTAAACTTTTGATGGAAATAAAATAAAAAAGAAACGTTATCAATCAAACCCTTTCAATTAAAAACGGTTTCAAATAATTTCCGCAATGTCAAAATCGAGAATCGCAACCTGATTGACGAGTCCATAATGGTCCCCAGCGACCCCGTGGTTGGCAATTCGTGGCTGTTGTCACGCACACCACTGACGATACTGTAGATTGACGTCACCCCTTTGCCGGAATAATTGTCTGTTTTTATTATTTGTTTCGCATTTGGAAATGTTTTTTATATTTCTACTAATGAACTCAGCTGCAACAAAGCTACCATTTGCCATGAGTTAGGTCATTTATTCAGTTCACAGTTTTCAGACCAGTGTTGACAGGCTAGTCTTGTGAAATAAGGCAATCGATGTTCTGATGACTTGACTGACACAGACTGGACTTGACTAAGACTGGACTTTGACTATAACTAGCTACGAGGACACTTATTTAACTTTTGTAACTTGAAAATATATAAATACTTGACACTGGCAAATGCTAAAACGCGACGCCAAAACCAAAGAAAAAAAAAAAACAAAAAACTATGTTATACGAGTATCCATTTTAATACATTTACATAGGGTGTCACAAAAACATATGTAGGTAATATTATTATTTCTGGGTCTATGCGAAATATCGCGAGACATTTTTGAAAATAATTGTCACGTTTATGACAATTATTTTCAAATGGTGGAACGCGTGCCCATTGTCCCGCGACCGACCAGACTCGTCATTGCGGCCCGCAACTTTGTTCCATCGTCACGCGAATGGCGCGTACTGTCACGCGCGAGTTAATAAAGGGTTTTACAATACAGCCGGGAAGGGGTGCCAAACAAGAATTCTCATTTGTTACCCTTCGAACTTTACTAAACCTCGAGGTTTCTTAGCCTTGATGATTTTATTGTAAAGGAAATTTGAAACTAGAGCAGCAAAACATCGCTCATGTAACAAGGTCACATGGTCTATTTTAGATTGGTTTCCATAGTGTTGATGGATGGTTTTGCTTACATAGATATAATTGGATCTACTGATACAGTCAGATGTTTAATATTTTCTTCCTTAAAAAAAAAAATGTTAGGTATAAGCTTTAGCGCGCTCGGTTCGTACGCTGGGCATAGGTTCAACCCCCAAAAATCAGCTTGAGCTGCCGGTGAAGAAAAACATTGGGAACAAACCATAGCTTACTTTCTAGTATTCGACTAGCACCCTCAAGTTGGAAATCTGTCGCCAAATACCTAACAATATGTTCCAAGAGTCTCATTTTAGAGCCAGTTCCAATCCGGGTTTAGATGTGTTTACCATCTTCGAACACCGTCACTTAACATCAAGTGAGCTGTGGTCAAACACCTAGCCTGTCAAACATAAAAAAGTAGGTATTGTGATAGGTAATTTGTGCATGGGAAATGTCCTAAACTTTTACGACTGTGACTTGATTGACGTAACTTAGTCGATTACTTAATGAATACGAATACTTAAGTTTTGAAGTCAAGTACGACGACTAATCCTAGGAGGAAAGAAGTGAAAAGCCCAGTTACTATAACAAAGAATGCGGCCCGCGTGGAGCGCACGTGAACGCTATCGATCGACCCCGGCGCTCGCCAGCCCTGGAAGGGTCGACATAAGGTTACACAGCCACTTTCTGCTACACCTTGTAACAAACTGATGAAGGAATGAATTAACAGCCCTACAATATGCCTTTCAACTACAAATACAAATCTTTTATTAATAACACCACAGTTACAGGTCATTTTTCCATTCATATTTGAAAATATAAAAATCAAAACATATGTCAATACATTGAAAATAATATGTCACATGTAAAATAATTATGTCAATATGATTAAATGTCAACAAAACAAAAATATTATTTATAATTAATAAAATATATATATATATAAATAATAAATATATATTAATATTAATAATTTTATTAATTACTTAATAGTAATTCAATAATCTCTTATTTTTAAATAATCGTCAATAATGTTCTCCCTTTTTTAACCGACTCATAGAAGGAGGATGTTAACAATTCGACTGTATTCTTTTTAAATACAGTCACAGTCACATATACACAGCCCATATAAATATACATACAAAGTACGGCTTACATTACAACCAGGATGGATGACTCTAGTGGTTAATCTCATTATCTCTGTTATTTCGCTAGCTTCAGTATTATTTAGACTGGAATACATCAGTACATATTTACACTCTAGTCTAGTACATGACGGCAGAATACTGTTGGTTGGTTAGTTGGTTAATACAGGTTGTCCTCGCAAACTGTTTTCGGCATATAAACAGTACAAAGTAAAAACTAACATAAATGTATATGTACTGAAAATACATATTTCATAAATCCACAAACGTCTCTACATAAACGACAAAAGCCTTTTCAAAAATTCTGAAACTCACAAAGGCTGAGTAAGCCTATTGAAAGCAAAAATAAAACCGTAACTTGTAAATAAACGTCCTATCTAGGTTTATTAGACATAGAAGAGACAGCAATATCATTTGAAAGTCTAAAAATAAAGGCACCTGAGGCTTTTGTCTCCCGCCTTCTAGACAGCTCGGCTCATGACAATGTCAATAAAAGTATTCTTTTAGACGCAGAAAAGACCCGAATCTACCAAATTTTAATCTACCGTTATACGTTTCTTTTGTAAACGACTGTTAAAATGCCCCAGTTGTCAGATATGATTCACTGAAGTACCTAGATCTTAGGACGTTAGCAGTTACCAATGAAACTTCCTATGTTTGAATTTATGTCTTAGTAATTACTGTGTGATATTAAGACCGCAGGAATGTGCTGGATGCGAGCCATTTCCAACTAACTGGTCTTTATGATAATAATAATATAAATTTATAGTTAAAAAAACTGACTCCATGACCCCTTAGGCCAACTAAACGCACTGCTCCAGTGAAACAGCAAGGTTTCGGAGTAAACGAAAATATCATCGATGTATACAAATAAATAAATAAATAAATATCGCAGGACATTACACACAGCAAATACATACAACAAACAAACAACACACAAATACACACACAAACATGCATGTTTGCATTACATACAAATTTTAGATTTTTGTTGATTTAAAAACAGCTCGATCGATTTCGATAAAATTTATATGGGACCACCTCTAAAATATGGTCTACCAAGTATAAAAAGAATCTACATAATCGATTCCTAAATGGCGTAATGATTAGCGTAACAAACATACAAAAAAAAAACAGTCAAATTGAGAGAAGAAAAGAGAGGGTAAAAATCATTGGGGGATGTTTATTGTCCAACAGTGAACGTCCTACAGCTAAAATCGTAATGATCTATCGTCATAACAAAATCTGTTACTGTTATTTTCGATTCTAGATTTTTGAACGTTATTCTAAAATAGTAATTGAAACATAAGAGGTTCCAGTGACCACGATCCTCAGACATGAGGGAACGATTGGAGAAGAAGAATTGAAACACAGAATACTTGAGTTTAGTTCCGTTTCTATGTATCGATATACTTTGGTTGTTATTACGTAAATCATTTAAAATCTTAGTCCCTTTTTTGTGTTCTTTAGGTATAAATACAATCAAACAGAATAGTTGTAACAAGTGAGCGCCCTCTATGATCTTTGTTAGACAATAAAACAGGAACACGTAACAGTTGGTTAACGTTCGTGAAGCCGAATCGAGCTCTAAGAGTATTTCCCAATTTTCTCGAGAATATTTCAAATCTCTTACTTTTTCGGTCGTCTAATGAAAGTATCTTTTTTTGCAGGTAAGATCGTCTTGGAATAGAGCAGTAAGTGATACGTAGAAAACAACAAGTTAACGAAGATCTAAAGGTATTTATGACCTAATAAAATATTGGGTAATTGATTGATTCAGGCGTTACTTTGCGGAAGTTCATTTTGAATGTTCAATGTTTATATTTAGTTTATTTCCGCTTAACAGTCGTTCCAGTTCCAACAGTGACGAGGAGACTTAAATTAAACTAATTTTACACTGCTTTTTGTCAAATTAACAATATTTCTAAGTTTATGAGTTCTAGATTTTAAGTAAGATTAGGGTTTTTAATTAATAAGCAGTGTAAAATTAGTTTAATTTAAGTCTCCTCGTCACTGTTGGAACTGGAACGACTGTTAAGCGGAAATAAACTAAATATAAACATTGAACATTTAAAATATTGGGCTTTTATATTTTCATGAGGCGATTAGATATTTAATTTTAAATAGAACATTTTGCAAAGTGGACATTTTTCGTAAGGGTTGTTCTGATCCGAAGTCGTATAAAGTGCCAATAAGCCACCATAATGGCCACACTGTCTCCCAATCCCATTGCATTTCTCCCGGTGTTGCCACATTCATTTCACTACACGTATCTCGAGTAAAATCCAAGGAATTGCAGCCACGTGAAAGCTCAGTGCGGCATCGTCGAGACGCATTTTTCACAGCGAGTCAGCGGCCGCTGTAAATCCATTCTAGCGAAGCACTGAGGCTCCTGCGTCTAAATAAAATATCACCGGTACCCGTCTCGGCTAGGTACTCGGTTATAGGATTCCTGCGATGCCTGTCGGCGAACGAAGCGCAGCGTTATAACCTTACAAATTAATACCTACTTTGTTATTAACATATAGGCTTGCTTTTCATATTACATTTTTTTTTTTTTTATAGTAGATAGGCTTGCGTTTGACCGCCATCCCGCCTGATGTTAAGCGAAGATGCGGTCTACGGTGGAGCACGCTTGCCTAGAAGAAACCGATTCACTCGCGACTTGAAGGTACCCAGACTATATTCATTGGGGAACACCCACTCGGGCAGCTGATTCCAATGTCTAGCGGTACGCATGAAAAAGGTGGAATCAAACCGCTTAGTTCGAGCTTTTGGAACATCAACCATGAAGCGGTGACGCTTTTTAAAGCTCCTGGCTGTCCGATAGTAGAATGGGCAAGGTGGAATTAGGTGATGCAGATCTGAAGCGCACTCTCCAAAATGTGTCCGGTAGAAAACCGACAGACATGCAACTTTCCGTCGACAACAACATAAATGTACGGTCTATGATAGAACTTGCTTAGACGTCTAAGAGAAGCCGATTCATTCGCGATTTAAAACCACCTAGATTGTATCTATCGGGGAAAACTTATTCGGGCAAAATCAACTGTTTAGCTGAAAACGAAATATTTATTTCAAGTTTTTTGAATCAGTTTATCTGATGTTAAAATTGTTTTTTTTTTTTTACATTACACACAGCGCCATCTCGCCTCTTTAATCAGTGCGTCCTGCCCATCATGACATATGGTGCCGAGACGTGGACGCTCACACATGAGGCTGTGCACAAAATTAGAGTCGCACAGAGAGCGATGGAGAGGTCCATGCTCGGCATTAAACTCCAAGACCGAGTTCGTAATACTGATATCCGGCGACGAACGAAAGTTCGAGACGTCGGTATCGCAATTATGAACCTCAAGTGGAGCTGGGCAGGACACGTTGCTAGGCGAAGTGATGACAGGTGGAGTAAGGTTGCAACAGAGTGGTGGCCTAGGCAAGGGAAGCGGAGCGTCGGTCGTCCAGCCGCAAGATGGGTCGACGATATCGTCACCGTCGCGGGTCGAACCTGGACCAGATTGGCACAGGACCGAGGCAGATGGCATGCAAAGAGAGAGGCCTATACCCAGCAGTGGGATAAAGAAGGCTGTGGATGATGATGATGATGACAGTGCCATCTGACCCCAAACTAAGCAAAGCTTGTGCTATGGAAGTCAGATAACTGACAGAATACTTAAATACTTTTTTTTTTTGTAAATACATACTTATAATAAATACAGTACACCCAGACACAGAACAAACATTTGTTTATACCACAAAGTAGTTTGTCGTTGAGTGCGCAAGGCGAGTTATAAATATTTTTTATAAATTAACGTTATTAATTTTCGGTGTCTGAAACAGATAAGGGTTTGTCCAGACATTGCGAGGCATACTCGCTGCTCGTTGCTTGAAGCGAGTGTCGTTATTTTTTCCGAAGGTAGCGTGTGCTTATGGAGCGCTCTTAAATCAACACCAAATCATAAAACACTCGTCCATACGCGACGAACGAAAACAGAAAACAAGCGAAATTAAAAAAAAAAAATTGGTCTTGAAAAGTTGTTCACGGGACTCCCTGCAGACATTAAACATTTAAACAGTGCGTAGCTCACACAGAGAAGCAACGAAGTGTATAGTATATGTGCGCGCGCACACACAAGAAAGTCAAAAGAAGTGACGTAGAGATGTATAAGAGCGCGTCACGCCGTTTGCCGTCACGGCATATGAGTAGATTTTAATGTTTAACGCTTCTCATACATCCATTCCAGTGTGACGTATTCACAGAATACGTTCGCAACGTATACCGCACGATGTCTTAACATACCCTATCCAACTTGCCAACCGCACCCCTAAATTCCGCCACAACTCGCCGTCCGAGCACTCCTTACAAACATCGTTAATAATACAAGTGACATCTCCGAGGAGTAGTGTTACAAAAGTTATTTAATAAGATTAGCTGCGACCCGAAACCGACCTTTTACAGAACGTAATCGTTGTTCATAATCGGCTTACAAAAGGACGGATGGCAGTGAGAGGATTGCACTGCCGGGTCTGATGCCATGGCGACGGGCTTTCTGGATAGGAACAAATTGAGTCGATTGATTTGATTTGACAACCTTCTGTTTCTATTTTCGTGTTTATGGTCGATGTTAGCTATGGCATGTCTCATCAGTAATATTCTGTTATCATGTTTATGGTAAGATGTAAGGCACATATGGCATGACTGCTAGGCTATATTTTTAATTATGTTCACGGTTTATGTCAGGTATATCATGTAAATCAGTAAAGCTATTTCCGTGATCATGTTTATGGTAAGATGTAAGGCACATATGGCATGACTGCTAGGCTATATTTTAAATTATGTTCACGGTTTATGTCAGGTATATCATGTAAATCAGTAAAGCTATTTCCGTGATCATGTTTATGGTAAGATGTAAGGCACATATGGCATGACTGCTAGGCTATATTTTTAATTATGTTCACGGTTTATGTCAGGTATATCATGTAAATCAGTAAAGCTATTTCCGTGATCATGTTTATGGTAAGATGTAAGGCACATATGGCATGACTGCTAGGCTATATTTTAAATTATGTTCACGGTTTATGTCAGGTATATCATGTAAATCAGTAAAGCTATTTCTGTTATCATGTTTATGGTAAGATGTAAGGCATAAATGACATGTCTATTAGGCTATTTCTGTTATTGTGTTCAAGGTGATGAGTCAGATAAGTCATGTCTATCAGTATGGCATTGTTAGAAAGGCTAAGGAAATGTTAGAGACGTCATATCTATCACAATATTATACATATTATGATAACAATCATTCGTGTGGATTCTTCCACGACAGAGCAACGAACTCTGAATATAATCTCTTCCGTTGGACGATCGCAATCTCTAGTTCTGTTAACACTACTGACTAAACAGACATTGCCACGGACAGAATGATCCCAACTTTAAAAAAAAGTAGAATAAATTTGTACACTACAGCTGTCAACGAACATCCGATAAAAATCCGTTATTAGATTATTTGTTAAGTGCATTAGAACCAAACAGAGATAACTACTAATAGTGTCAGTAAGTAGATACTTTCACTTACAGTAAATAAGCGCGGAGTCAGTAGCGGTCGAGATTACAAATTAGACGTTTACAACCAATATAAAACAGAGTCGTCTCAGATAAAGTGGCTAGTAAACTAACTATAAATTAAATGATATCTTCTTGTTTTATGACCCAACAAACAAATTTCTTCGTGTTTTAGTATCACAATGTCTTTATTTATTTCGAGGCAGTTTAAAAAAAGTAGATGAGAAATAAATTGTATATTCGTAGCTTCATGATTCAGATATAAACAACAGGTAGTACTTTTATCCTACAGGCAACACTGCTTGGTGCTTGGCTTTACTTGGTGGTAGATCTCCTTAGCAGGAGGTCGTCTAGGTAGGTACCACCGCAGTACCAGTTATTCTGCCGCTAAGCAGTAGTGTGTTCCGGTTTGAAGGGTACTGCAGCTAGCGAAATTACTGGGCTGTTGAGACTAACCATCGAAAGTCTCAAAGTAATGAGCGCCACAGCAGCAATGCTCTGGACTTTGTTTTGTTACTCAAAGTTTTGTGTATCGCTGCAATGGTCGTCGCATTACTTTTTACATAAAAAAAAAATATTTGACGTTTTTTTTTATTGATTGACATTTTCATTATATTGAGATATGTTATGATTTTGATATTTTTAATGTTATTTATAAATATGAAAAAGGAAATACTCGTATAACCTGTAATTTTAATATGTTGTATTTGATCTAAAAAGATAAATAATGTATAATTATTTACCAAATCGCCAATACCGTAAAAACGTGAAAAAAGACGTGTGGCACTCGGGGACTGCCGCGGTAAAGCTATTGCATTAAAAGTTCTGCTATTCATCGATAGATGGCAAAACTAAAAAGTATCACCGCTGTGCTGGTGGGAGTGGGGGGTGTTAGGTTATTTTCGTTACGGAATTTCTAGATTCGGTCTCCACGCTCAAGGCCCGCGATAGAAGCTATGCAATAGCTTAAAAAATATCCGGACTGAGTTCCGAACTTGTCAAAGGCTCGTGCATTCTCCAATTTAGGCTGTCTGGCTCGTTAGTCGCCGGTTCAACTCGTGTTCCGATCTGACCTTTTACATTGCCCACTCGACTGTTACTCGGGAACATTCCAATCTTTGCACCACTTCTCTAAAATACTGAAATGTTTGAAAGCAAGCCAGATATATGAGATACGCTCGCGTACAAAGCGGCGAACTTTAGATTGCCCTGTGTGAGTGTGTGTGTCTGTGGCATCGTAGCTCCCGAACGGGTGAACCGATTTTGTTTTTTTTTTGTCTAAACAAATAAAAAATTGGAAGGAAAAAGAAGGTGAATTAGTCGAAAGTGTTCTTAGTTATGTTAAATGAAAATCGGTCAAAGATGGCCGCCGCCACGAAATGGCGGTTTACATATTTTATCACAGCTATCAAATAAAATGGCTTGACTATTAGAATACTATACACCTGTCGGTGGTTTTTTAAATTCTTAATTTATACCTGTGTATAGCTTATTTGGTTTGATTTCCACTCAGGATAAATATACTTGTGTGACGAGCATGTAGTATCTCACCAGTCATACTGTATAGTAAAAGCATGCAATAATTAAATAAAAAGTGTTTAATATTACAAAGCTTCGCTTCTACCCTCGAACGTCGAATAATCGCTGCTTTGAGTCATATGCGTCCAGTAACTCCAATTTCGTTCAGTCAGCCAGAAATCTGATCTAAATTCGAATTCCCGATGACATTTGCAATCCACGTTCGACGACACATAGGTAATCTACAAACAAACAGAGCTCGATAATTCCTAATTTATAACGAGGCTAATGATATGAGCTCGGAAGCTAGACAAACACGCTTGGAAAACAATCGCTCCGCCGTAAAAGGCTGAAGCGGATTTACATATCGAACGGCTGAGCGAGCTGTGGACACTCGAGCCGAGAGCTGCCGCTCAGACGTTGAAACTAAGTAATTTATCTGGAGATTCTCTGCGGATCACGTGTGCTCGGCTTTGGGAGTTTTCAGGCTTTACCTCGTAAATCAATCGCGGCTCCAGGGCTATTAAAATCTAGGAGGAGACCACGTGGCACGTTTTATTGCGGAATGCCCCTTCAGAGGGATAAGCCTTTCGATTCTATCGACGATTGTGGTGTCCTGTCTCAGTTAATAATTAACTATTTCCGTTTAATTGTTAGTCGGATTAATCGTATAATTGTAGAATGTTGGATCGATTCCAGTGAAATACAGTCTGGATAATGAAAGTATTTGGTTGTATATCGTCTTAGCAGGAGATCGTCTAGGTAGATACCACCGTAGTACCAGATATTCTTCCGCTAAGCGGTAGTGTGTAAACATTACTATGTTTCAGTTTGAAAGGTACCATTAGTTTTTGCAAATACCCACTTGTGAGTTCCGGCAGCCTCACTTGAGAGCCAGTTCTATTCCAGGCTAGGTGTGCTTTACCATCTTCGACTACACCTTCACTTAACATCAGGTGAGCTGTGGTCAAACACCTAGCCTGTCAAACAAACATAAACAGACACAGAACAAATATTTGTTTGTACGACAAAATGTTTGTTCTGGGTGTGAATCGGACCCACGGCCTGTTACTCTTGAAGCAAAGATACTACCAATGAGTCAACAGGGCTGTCAAATGCCAGATGGTCCTAAAATTACTCCGTTATGAGGCATAATGCTCGAAGTTGATAACATTTTGAAAAAATCTGTCTCTACTTTCATTTTTTTTTTTTTTTTTTTATTTTTTTTTTTTTTTTCATTTCATTAGCCAGACCATCAGTAGAGCGTAGCTGATTTGTTTGCTGGACGCCTGGCAGTGGTATCGAAATTGTATATGTTTTCTAGATATACAGATAAAAATATAGGCGGCAAAACATTCGTGTTTCTTTTTTGTCAAAGCGACAAAGAGCGTGCCACTCGAATTTCAGACAGCATTTATTCGAATGATTCCGACTAGATCAAAATCGATCGTTAGTTGAGCTCAGAATTTTACTTTTTACCTTATCCCTCTAGTTTTTGGTTGCACTTACAATTCGGTATGTAAAGAAAAAACAACTTTACTGATTCCAAAAACATTTCGAAATAGTACATTTCTATCTATGATATGGGGTTTATTTTAATAAAATACATAAAATAAACTTGACTTTTAACAGATATCTAATGACGTCACCTAGTAACTTCCATAGACTAAAAAAGCAATGGCAAACCGAAACAAAACTTATCTCTTCAATACACGTACGTCGAGTTGTTTTTCGCTTTATTGATACAAATATTTGGATTATTTTACTTTAAACGTTATTTGGACTCTGATACATGTGACACTTCTTTTTTTTTTTGCGTTAATTTGCCCTTTCGGGCAGGCTAAAGCTATAAAGCCATACTGCCTCGTCTTTAGTGATATTTCTGCTGTATCTTAACTATGGTTATCGTCAAAGTCGTCTTAGTCAAGTCCAGTTCGTGTCAGTTCGTGCCAGTCATGCTTTAGTAAAGTAGTGGCAACTTTACTATAAAGCTTCGATGGAGTTTTGGAAGCAACACGAAAACTCATGTTTCACCACATTATATCATTTTCCCACACTCGCGCTTGTAATTCGGCACTTTATGAATAAAACACCACCATTTTTGTGCATAAACACTCGACAAAACACTAGTTTTGGAAAAAATACAACGAAGCGACACGACTCTTCCCGCGTTCCCGCCAAAACTCCTACATGTGACACATTTAATGTGTCAAATGTATTTGTATACTTTTTTGTTTTATATGGCAAAGGCATATTCTACATATTCAGCCTACCTCATGACGTCATAACTATAAAAGTGTGAAAACGTATTAAAAATAAACTACCGCATAGAAAGCCAAAATATTCAAATAAGTTTCATAAAATAAAGTTTACTATCAGTAAAAAATATAAAATAAATACAAAAAAAAAAAACTTTACATACCGTATTGCGCTAAGCAACTGTATAACTGTTCCACGTCGATCAACTCACGTGTTTTCTTAATTACTATAGCAATTGTTAATTACCTTTACACTAATCACAAGTCGTTGGTTCTTATAAGTAGAAGAGATTAGAATAATGGTCGACGCAGAACGTCGTGACAAATTATAGATTTATAGATTGGAGAATAAAATTGATGTATTCTTAAACGCATGTTTAATTATTTTTAAATGTTTTTTTTTATGGTTGACATGCTAGTTGTTTGACTACAGCTCACCTGATGTTAAGTGGCGGTGTGGTCGTAGTCTAAACACACTTAGCCTGGGATGGAACTCGCTCTCAAGTGGGGCTGCCAATACACACCGTTAGGTGCTTGGATTTCAACTTCAGGGTGGTAGCTAGCCAGTCGAGTATTAGAAAGTAGCACCATGCTATGGGTTCCTTCGCCGGCAGCTCAAGCACATTGTTGGGGTTTGAACCCACGCTCTTCGTCGTGTGAAGCGTCTGCGCTATCCGTTGAGCTATCATCGCTACAAAAAAAACTATTTCTGTCCTGTTGGCTCAATTGGTAGAATATCTGCGTCAAGATCGTAGCGTGGGTTCGATTCTCACTAGGATAAACATTAATCCCATCCCACTAATATAATAAATGTGAAAGATTTGGTGGATGGATATTTGTTACTCTTTCACGCAAAAACGAATGAACGAATTTGGATGAAATTTGGTATGGAGGTAGCTGGTAGTCTAAGTGTTAATCCAGGGTTAACACTTAGACTACCTACCTTCCGGCTTCATCATCAGATCAGATCACCGGTCTATCATCGCTACACAATTCTCAATGAACTAATCGAAAATGGTAGTGAAAATGTTCCAAATTCGTTGTTGTCTTTACAAAGTCTAAGTTAATAATTTAACAGTTCCTGTTTTCTCTCATCCAAGATCATGCCCCCCAACCTCGTTACACAATATTCATGATTCTCGTTCCATCGTCCGTCGCTGTCCGAAGCAATCATCTGTTAGCAGTAGCTGTCATATCTGGCTGACTCCCAATCACTCACCACCTGAACGGAACGCGAGCATCCGATGTAATCTAGGGGTAACTTGTTTACGCAATATGGAACTAGCGAGTAGTGCTGCATCTACACGGTGGTAAGTTACAGACACCGAAATGGTATATAAATAGATTAAATAAAGAAATAAATATCGTAGGGCTTATACACAGCACCATCTAGCTGCAAACTAAGCAAAGCTTGTACTATGGGAACCAGATAGCTGATAGAATGCTTACATCCTTTTTTTTGTACATTATTTGAATACCCAGACACAGAACAAACGCTTATTTATCGTCACACTAGCTGCGCGGTGTTACCCGCCACGTGTATTCGGGATAAAATTAGCCTATGTGTTAATCCAAGGTGTCAGCTACCTTCATACCAAATTTCATTAAAATCCATTCAGTAGTTTTTGCGTCAAAGAGTAACAAACACACATACAAACTTTCGCGTTTATAATACATATGTTTTTTTTAAATGTAAATAGTGATGAGACGAACGAGACGCTCTCCTGATGGTAAGAGATAACGCATATCCATGACCATTGCAGCGATACACAGAACTTTGAGTAACATAACAAAGTCCAGGGCATCGCTGCTTTGGCACTCATTATTTTGAGACTTTCGATGGTTAGTCTCAACAGCCCAGTAATTTCGCTAGCTGCAGTACTCTTCGAACCGGAACACAGTAATGTTTACACGCTACTGCTTAGCGGCAGAATATCTGGTACTGCGGTGGTACCTACCTAGACGACCTCCTGCTAAGGAGATCTAACCAAGTAAATATTATATTTGCTATAAACTCTAGTTTTTTTTGTTATGTTGATGACCGTTGTAAATGTTGCTAGGTGTATAATGTTGGTGATCCAAATAAATAAACAAATATGGCCGCCATTTCTCGTCACATCTTTGGCAATACGAACCTTAAGACTTGAATAGCGATGATGATGTAACTCACCTCTGCTCAAAACAGTCTGCCCGAATGAACACGGGCGGCAGGAATGTATGACAAACGTGTAAATTGTTTACCGATACCCACAGAATAAATAACAGTACCAATCGGTAGTGAGCGGTGACTGGAAATCGATGCTACCGCCGCGGGCTGATTGTATTCAGAAAATTTCGTGCATGGAAAAACATAATCAAATGTTAGACTTCTCCGGATATTATATATCATACAAGTTTACTAACTAAGTAGATTACTTGGTGGTAGATCTCCTTAGCAGGATGATGTAGCGATGATAGCTCAGTGGTTAGCGCGGTAGGTTCGCATGCCGAAGAGCGTGGGTTCAAACCCCAACAATGAGCTTGAGCTGCCGGTGAAGGAAAACATCGTGAGGAAACCAAAGCATGGTGGTAGGGTACTTTAGTACTCGGCTGGCTAGCTACCACCCTCAAGTTGAAAATCTGCTGCCAAGCATCTAACGGTGTGTTCCGGCAGCCTCACTTGAGAGCCAGTTGCATTCCAGGCTAGGTGTGCTTTACCATCTTCGGCCACACCTTCACTTGACATCAGGTGAGCTGTGGTCAAACACCTAGCCTGTGAACCATTAAAAAAAGAAAAAAAAAGTAGGTCGTCTCGGTAGGTACCACCGCAGTACCAATTATTCTGCCGCTAAGCAGTAGTGTGTAAGCATTACTGTGTTCCGGTTTGAAGGGTACTGCAGCTAGCTAAAAATCTAGCAAAAAAGAAAAAAAAACATCCCACTAATGTTATAAATGTGAAAGTTTGGATGGATGGATGGATGTTTGTTACTCTTTAATAGACATATGATATTGCGGACTTATTTGTAGCTGTCAATTTGCTCTTTAAGACGTCACTTTATTCTATTGTCAATAGTTTTCGCTGCCCATGCTAACTAAGGGGGTTTTTCAAATTTTTCACAGCTTGGGTTACATTATTGACTTTTCCATACGGATCCCTTATTGTTTTTTAAATAAAATATAGCCTATGTCCAGTGCGGATAATGTAGCATTCTAATAATGAAAGAATTATTAAGATCGGTCCAGTAGTTTCGGAGCCTATTCAATACAAACAATCAAATCTTTCCTCTTTATAATAGCATAGATAGATTAAGATGTTGCAATCAGTTGCCACATCCGATCGCTTTTGCGACTGAGTTTTCGAGTCTCGAAGGGTTCTGAGAGCCTTAAGCTCGGCACATGTACGCGCATAAAAAGGGCTTTTGTGTGCCAACTAATGAATATGTATATTGTATAGTAGGATACAGGGAACATGTTGTGTTATACCTACAGTCCTATACATTTTACAAGCAAAGAATTTATTTCACAGAGCAGTTTTTTGATTGGTCAATATTGTTTTTACGATATTTTTAATGTTATTTCATGTAACGTCAAAGATTGTCTTGTTGAATAGAATGTAACTCGATAATGTCTTTCGTTTTTATTGCAGATTTATTTATGCTTTGCGATTATGATTTATTCCATTCCGCGAAGTTTTTTTTTTCTTTGTTCTTGGCGTCGCATTTTGAGCATTTGTCAGTGTTCCGCGTAGTTTTTAATAAGTCTGATAATTATTATTTTTTGTTTTATTATTTTAATAGACAAGTAGGGCAGCGCCTATGTTATATAAAAAATGGCGAGATATATAAATAAATCATTAACTAAACAAATTAAACTTAGCTACGGCTTTGTCTAGTGGTAACACTTGTTAATTTTGTTATTGTTATTTGTATTGTAGCGATGATAACTCGGTGGTTAGCGCGGTTGGGTCGCACGCTAAAAGGCGTGTGTTCAAATCCCAACAATGACTTTGAGCTGCTGGTGAAGGAAAACATCGTGAGGAAACCATAGCATGGTAGTAGGTAGGGCTGTTTTACTCGGCTGGCTAGCTATAGCATAGCTAGGCATATAACGGTGTCTTCCGGTGGCCTCACTTGAGAACTATTTCCTTTCCAGGCTAAGAGTGTTTACCATTATCGACCACACCGTCACTAAATATACGGTGAGCTGTGGTCAAAACATCCAGTCTGACAACAGTCAAAACAATTTAAACTATCGAACTATTTTGTAATGTCAAAATGCAGTGTGATGCCAAAAACTAAGAAAAAAAATTGTTTGGAACGTGTTAGCCTGTCAACCATAAAAAAGATATAAATTCGGAAATAGCCCACTATACATTTTTTGCAACAAAAAAATCTGACAGTATTTATACAAAAAAAATACTTTGATCAAAACTGCCACATCGTATTTTCAAGAAAACTTACTAATTTCACTACTTTTGAGGTCTAACATACCGCTCTCTTGGAAATGACCTCAATTAACTGTGTATGTTACACCGTCATCGCTCTGAACTTTGTACACCGTAATGGCCGCACTTTGTCGGCATTTCGCCGATTCTCTTTTATCTCAACTACAACACCTTCTAAGAAACGGCACCGGCTTTATTTTCGTCATAACACCCATTATAATAAAGCAACGACCCCAAGAAACTGCATACTAAAGTCGTACATGAACCTGTAGCGAATGCCGTTTAACAATTCTTTTGATGGTAAGCGACGATGAGGTCGAAGATAAAGCAAACAGAATTACAAGTTTTGGCAACACTACTGTCAACAGCGTGAAGTGAGTAACGAGTGGCCTGGAATGCGGCCTCCGTCCTCAAGGAAGCAACGTTAGTTCGGTGTCGTTCTGAGCGAGGCGCGACCGGGGCGTGGACAATGGACATGGACTGGACTCGCTTTTGCTCGAGACGAAGATCCGTGTCCATTTGCGCCTAATTGGGAATCCATCTTTGTTGATTCGCGCTGTGATTTCAATGTGATTGTCCAATCAACTATTTATGATCTCACGTACCTTCGTAAAATAAATGTAACTTCTCAACCTAACAGTGTTCTATGTCTCTTCCCCACTTCTGAAGTAGTTAAGTTTACACAAGAGATCTAGATTATATCTAGATTATATCTCTCAGGAAATAGGGAAACCGGTAGCCGTCAGGAAGACTGGTTAAAGCGAGCGTTCGTTTCGTAACAGCAGATGTAATGTAACATATTGCCGATCGAAATTAAAAGCAAACACGCGTGCGACACGTCATCTGCCGGCTTCGACGGAAGACCAAAACCGGCATTATGCTTATAAAGGCCGGTGACAAAGAAATTTCTTTAATAAAGTTTTTTTTTCTGTATTTCACAAGCTTTTATTTAACTTGCGACGTTGGTATGTATGTACGGATTGTACGGGTCAAATATTGCAAGTTAAATTTGACCCACTTCCCGATGTCCTGATTGGACTCAAATTTATGTATCTTTGGTGACAATACAATGATATGGTACCATAGAGCTGATCTGATGATGGAAACAGAAGATGGCCATAGGAACTTCTGAACTAAACAAGATAAACCCATCGAGTTTGGGCTCGATTGATTCGTCTTGAAAATCACTTTATGCCAAGACGATTTCCAGGGTCTGATGATGAAGCCAGAAAGGTGGCTACGGCATCTCTGTGACAAACCAACATAACTGCACCAGAAATCTCTAAAATACTCTACTAAAAAAAGTAAAAAATATTTTTAAAACAAGCTTTTACCTGGGACAATGAACTAAAGATTTAAAAATAAATTCTAGTAATTATTTGACGTTACTTAATTACATTTTTAAAAGCACAGAACACACAGTAGTAAGTACCTAACTTGTTACCTACACGTAAAATATTTATTGGAATTTATTTTAAAATTTGTAGTTTATTGTCCCAGACAAAAAAGCTTGTTTATAATTTTTTTTTTTTTTACTTTTAAGTTATTATGTCATAAATGTTACGGTAAACGCTTTCTAAGAAATGAGTAACCCCCTATTAAGTGGTGACATCAAAATAAGATTAGTCGCCGACTATGTTTGACGATGACTTATTGATGGACGAGTTAAACGAGCTTTATGATAAGTTATTCCCGGGCATCGTGCGACGCGTAATTTCGAGCGAGGGTAGCAAAATGTCTACGTTAAATATTACGCCAGAATTCAATTTGCGCGGCGCGAGTGCCTCTGTTTGCAGAGTGATAGTACAGAGCGGGAAGGTTGAATATGCGTTCGATGAATGCACTCTCCTTTGTGAGTTTGCGATCGCATTTTACTCCGGAATACTCGGAACAAAGACCTGTCCTATTTATGTGTTCAGTGCATGAACACTCAAGATGGAACATAGAAGTGTTTATAAAGAAAATCTAACCAATTTGAACCGTAATTGTTAAGACATTAAACATAACAATTTAGCAAAAGTTAACTAGATCAGGCATGTTTAAACAGGAGAAACAGACTAGTGTCGCGCTTCTTAAAAAAAATTACACTATCCCCGGGTGACATAGGCTACTTTTTATCCCTGTATTCCCACGGGACAAGACGCCTCGCGGTTTCACCCACGTAGTTCACGGGAACTACGTGGGTGAAACCGCGAGGCGTCTTGTACAGTATAAGGCTCTGCTAAGAATAAGGTCTGCTAGTACCTACAGAATAAGGCTCCTGAGGCCTGTTGTTGGTAAAAGTTACTTGGTGTCCTTTTTCGCACTCCAGTTTGGATGGAATCTGATATGAATAGAATGGCATCTCCGAGGCACGGAGATGTGCCATTCTATTCATATGTGATGAATGAGAGCGACCGGCCCGAACTCTTTTCGCAAAATGTAATCGCATTATCCCACGTTTTCCTTGTCGTTGTCAATCATCTCGTAAAGATGCTAAGTCGCTGCGACTTTGTATTAAGGGTTTAAACATTATTCATCTCGGAGGATGCCACGAAAGTCACTTTATTTTTATAGATGGCTTACGCCAGAACTCAGTTTACGCCATGTTGAGTTGGGCGAAAAGTTATTACCGACGGAATCCGAAGTGAGTTTGCTCAAGTCCTTAGCGGATATGGGCCTGCAGAGGCGGAGGATTTGTGGATAATTACGCGTTTCTTATTAAGTCGTCCGCAAATACTTGCGGGTAAAGGAGAAACCGCCGCTCGTCTGAACTCGCCCTAACTATTCTTAGTATCACCGGTTTCGTAGGTAGAGTTGATTGAAATTACTATTTTGTTTAAAAAATAAGACAAAGATCTTTTAAGAACTAGTGGAAATGTACAAAAATGGGGCCATTCATTAATTATAATCACACAAACTTTGTGACTTTTCAATAGATATTTCACGATAGTCTGGGTTATCTCAAAAATGTGTTATTTTTAATAAATAAATAATAAATATAAATATCGCAGGACATTACACACAGCGCCATCTGACCCCAAACTAAGCAAAGCTTGTACTATGGAAGTCAGATAACTATTATAATTCAGTTAATAAACTTACTTTAAGTAGGTATTTCGCGATATAAAAAATCAATTAAAATTTATAAATGAATTTGACAGAATGACATGATCCCGTATGACCAAGAGAATGTAATCACTACGTTGAAACAACCATACATATATATATGTACGTCTGCCAGTCGTTCCACGTATATGTCAACGGCGTCACCCACTGTTTGCTATTAATGACTACCTAATTTTGGCGAATTTTAAAAATAAAAAAATATCACAGGATATTACACACTGACCCCAAACTAAGCAACGCTTTATATAATCTTTTATCATAAATAATTTAGTTTTTTGGTACACATCACGATTAATCATTAGAAACTGTACTTGATCTGTTTGATTCCCAGTGGACCCAAGCCCCTTCCCAGCTTTTTTGTGAGACTTTCCCTGGTGTGACGCCAGATGTTTAGCAAAATAGTGGAATTAAAACGGAAATTTATTTAGATGAAATTAGATATGGGAATTCCTTGAACTCTGAATTAACAAGCTTTCTTATCACAAAAAGAAAGAAATCGGCTACTAATCTAGCTTATCTAGTTTATAGTCCAATGTATGGTTTTTGTTTTTTCATTTTTCGATGTGACAAAGCGTCATTCTTGTCAAATATAACATAATTTCGCTCAGGGTGTCGAAGGAATCTAGCCACTCTCATTTCCTCCCACATTTTCTCGCGTATATTTTCCAAGACACTGTTTATTTATACAAGTCTTTCATATTTCAGTTTCCGAATCCACCCTTCGGTCGTATAAATCTCAATTTGCATAATATTTTTTTCTTCGCTGGTTTAAAGGTGTTGTGGGTTCTATAAGCTTAAGTTTCAAAAGACTGCGCAGTAGCAATTGTGATCTTTGTGTCTGATGTGTCAAGGCTTGAAATTACTTGAAGGGCTCGAGCCATGGTATAATCTTGGAGTTGATTGTACATGAAACATCAAGTTCATTTGACATTCACCTCTGAGACCACATTTAATTTTCGCCGGCTCTAAAGTCCTTCACGCTTCGAATAGATACGTCGATACTTACAAATTCAAGTTTTTACGACCAATTTATACGGAGAACGTCGAGAAACAAACCTAATAACACCACACAAACTTTATAGCAGGCTTGTTCGGTCGACGTCTTCGTGATAGTATGAAATTGGTCAACCTTAATTTAAATAGTTATTATTGACGTTTCTTGACATCACTCGAGTATTGATTTGTGTGCGTGTCAATGGGCAATGGACATGCTTCTTTTTAGGGTTCCATACCTGAATAGTGCTCAACAAGGCCTAATTTCGTTTTTCCCATTAGAAAAAAGATGTAAGTGAATTTGACTTCTAAGAACAATGTCGGTTGTGATCTTTCGTCAGTATAATGTATTGTTAAAACTACCTACTTTTTTTGTCTGTTTTTCTTATTTTTCCAACTGCAATACGTAGCAATTTGACGTTTTCAAAGATTAACGCGCAAATAAATAGGGCTTCATAAAATAAAGTAACACACTTGTGACTTTTTTATTCACTTGTGACTTGTGACTATATGTGTGATTATTACAAACTGTAGTGTATGAACAAATAATTGAAAATAGCGATGAGAGAGTTGGATGCTATCAATGAAAGTTGTAAAGTTAAGTTCTGTCAATGTTGTAACAAGAAAATACTTAATTAAAGTAGCTTGGAACCCCTCAGTGGCGATCACCGATTCGCAGTTGACCGGTTTCTATCCAAACACAGTCTTATATATAAAAGCGAGCCATGTTGCCTTCAAGAATGTTTGCAGAGAGAGTGGAGAGATACGTTTGTAACATCACTTCAAATAAAATACGGGAGACCGGCGCACCGTCCTTCGTTGACTGACGTATTTATAGGTTTTCATATACCGTTACTGACTTGATGGAATTTCGCGTGATATATAGAGTTTTGCTCGGAAAAGACACTTGGAGTTATTTCTACTGCAGATTGCTTTCATCGCACGATATGATAAAGCCGGCGATACATGTAGCGTTAACTCGCCTAACTAAAACTAGCGAAACTTATGTATTTTTTAATGTGAACTTAAAGAGACGAACGAGACGCTTCCCTAATGGTAAGAGATAACGCCTGTCGATAACCATTGCAGCGATAACAGAACTTTAGTAGCAAAACAAAGTCCAGGGCATCGCTTATTTTGAGACTTTGGATGGTTAGTCTCCACAGCCCTGTAATTGACAACCAACCTTGAAACCCCACAGTAATGTTTACACACTATTGCTTGGCGGCAGAATATCTGGTACTGCGGTGGTACCTACCCAGACGACCTTCTACTAAGGAGATCTACCACCAAGTAATACACGGAGAATGTGATTGTCGATACGTTGGTCGATTAATATTGGTCAAGCGCAGACTGACAACACTATACGAAAGAAACCATCACTGTTACGAAGAGTTCAACTTTTTTTGTTTGTTTGCGTTCGCACTAGGCGACCAACATAAGTTGTTTTTTTTAATTCTATTGTCTTGTCTATGGCGAGTACAGGCAAAGCTACGTATACACGTTAGTACTGGTCTCCGATGGCGAGTTACGTCCAACATGTATTGCCCGCTTTATGCGTGGCTTACGTTATCAACGTCAAGATATCCGAACTATCTAGGACTATGTCTCTATCGCCTCTGGCGGCGACCACCATGCATTCGCAGACAAATCCACCCTAGTTATAAAAAGCTTATCAGAAACCCACCCGGCATAGTTACTGAACAAAATTGGATCCGATAAAAAGTTTCTGCCATTTTTTTTGTGACTCGTAAAAAGATATCCCGAGCGTTCGCCTCGAGCGAATGTCATTGAATTTTCAACAACGATTTGAGGAGATTGTTGTGCCGTCTCTAGGGTACCCGGGACACAATCTATTTACTCTGAGTTAGGTCCGGGTTCCCTTGTACAAACTAATTTTTACGAGCATTATGATTCTAAATATCGTACCTATTTGAATTACATTTCGGGCCCAAAGCCTGTCGAGCCAGCCACATTTGGGAATTGGAATACGCTTTTGATTTTCCCGAACGTAGATTTATATAATAATGAAAATGATGTTAAAGAGGTGACCCATAAAACGAAACGTGAAATAAAATGTTGTAGGTTTCCGTTAAAGCAGTAGTCGGAGCGGAGTGGCATTTCAAGGGTGAATGACATTCGTCATATTACACATCGTATAAAATCACTGGGGATCATAAAATGCCTAGTAAATTCGTGTCGCTAACAGAATCTCCAAGGCAAATCCATCTCGACGGGAAATCAGATTTATGCTTATCGCAAGTCCGTCTCCATTATCATAAGTTAAGAAAAGTAGCAGATGAAATATCGTTCCGTTTTATATCTGGACATATTGCTGGAATAATGCGAAACTCGCGAAAGAATAGTAATTTACTAATGGAGATTGGAGGCGCATAAGTTTACGGAGATACGCGAGACGTTTGGCCGACCTCTTTTATGTCTTTGAGCGTTGTTCTTGCTTTCCTTGTATTGCCTCCTTCATTTTGGAAACAATAACCGTTGAGAAGTCTCCCGCTTTGTATTTCAAGACATTGTTGCATGATTTTAAATCTCGATATTAAAGCTTGTGTCGCAAGGTGAGATTATCATCGCTACAGTCGATTAAATTCACCGTTTTCCCCTTCGCTAAAGTTTATTTGTAACCATAAATCTAAATTAATAATAATTATAAGTTATTAAGACCAATTTTAAATGTTATACTTGTCAGATCTAAACTTGTCGATCTGTATTGAAAAATATAGAAGTTTATATCTGCCAACTAAAGCCTTCTAAATTAGTTTCATGTTTTCATAATCGTTCAAATCAAATTCTATAAATATTTCAAGTTGTATTCAGTATTTATCGCTCTTTTCAACGCTCCTAAGTGTTTACCTTTATTTGTAAGTTTCTATTTGTGGAACAATTTATATCGAATGCACCTTTTTAGGTCTCGATTGATCCAGCATGTGTTATCTACGATAAAATCAATAGGATTACTGTATCGGCGTACAACGCGTCGATAACAGGCGAGCGTTGTTAGTAGGGCAACCATTATTTCGAACTTGAAAGAAAGAAAGAAAAACCTGTTAAAATTCTACGAAGGAAAATTTATAATGATAATACATTCTTTCTAGAAGCCATACATATATAGGTTCTAACTACGTATCTTGCGTGGGGCTGTTTCGGGAGCTGCAGGTACTGCCTTTGTCGTGTGTACTTGTTTACTAGTTCATTAACACTGTTCACACATTTTGGTATATTATTAATTATGACCAGCATAGTGTAACCTGTCTTCCCATGGGACGTTGACGGGCTATCACTTCGTCCTCGTAACACAAGCAGTCTGCTTAGTTCAGAGGCGGAGAGCCGCTCCGACGTCGCGGCGATGGGAGGAGGGTAAATTCCTTGTAAATATTGGTCACTATAGGTACTACTTGTTAAGACATTCGCAGTACTGAAAAGATATACCAACTAGTTATGCCGCTTCGGCTCTTCTAGTCTGAGAGGTTGGTATAAATTCTGGTGCCCTTGGTCTACTGCATCTTCGCTTAACATCAGGCAATATGGCGGTCAAACGCAAACCTATTTGTAATAAGAAAATACCGCGATATCGCCAGCATTGCGGATCGAACTTAGACCAGATTAGCACATGACCGATGCAGATGACATAGCAAGAGCACGCACCCACCAGTGAGATAAGGATGGCTGTGGATATGATTAAGTTTTAAAATATTGTGATAAAATATATTCCCGAGATTACACATTCCATGGCAACCCTCCTTTGTTTGTTTCCACACTCGAACTTTAAGCGTTGGTAAGCTGAAGCGGTTCTGTTTGCGTTACGTTTAGTACGTGTTTCCATTGTTTGTTGCTATCTCCACTTATTCCATATCAATATATGTTTCAATCGTTGTTATTTGTTGCGTAATGGAAGCTTGTTTGCTGATGGAAACCGGATGGGGAGTCTGTGAGACGCTTGCGTTTGGCGCCTACGTTTACTTTGCGAATGGACTATGATATTTGTTACAACTTAAATCGATTTTGTGTGTACAGTTTATAATCGGCTATAGCAATGTGAAACAATTTAAATGTATACTGACTCAAACAAATATGCTCTTTGTAGTTCTTTATGCATACCTGTGTCATAAGGTATCGGTCGGTCTGGGGATCGGTCGACCTGAATCTCACCCGATCTAATGTGGAAAAGAGGGAGGCGGAACCTCAGCAAATATCACGTTATTCTTTTTTTCACTAGAAACAGTGTGAAATTTGCATTCAAATTGAATTTTAGTAGTTCTAAATTAAATATTCTATTGTTCTCATTATGATTCTATGCTACGTTCTGTCTTAAACACTAGTCATAGGTAATGTTCAGCACAAATAATTAAGCAAATTGTGTTTTAAGTAAATCTAACGCAATCAAGTACAGATTAACAACACAAGAATTTACATTTTAAAAAATGTCACGTGAGATTAGAGAGGGGGAAGGGAGAGGGTCTAGCCAAATCTCACGACATCAAGGGGTATTGCAAAAGATCCCTAAAATAGCCTCAAGTAATTAGAATCATCATTTCAGCCGTAGGACGTCCACTGCTGGACATATGCCTCCCCCATAGACTTCCATAAAGACCGGTTGGCCGTAATTATAATGTCTTTGGCGTATTCAATTTTTTTTTTATATCGACATCGAATTTTTATTTAAATGTGTATTTAGACAAAATGACAAGTAATAAATGCTTCATTATTTGTTCCAGGTACGTCTACCCTGCCTCGAGAGAATACAGTAAGGCAATATAGTAACAACAACCCGTCAATAGACGGCTCTATGTGTGCCTGCCTTAAGACCTGCCGTGCCAGATCACGATAACATAGTAACGTATAAGACGTTGATTTCCTCTCGACCTAACCGGTTTCAACACAATGACCTATAGATTGTTAGCTTGAAGCTGTAGCCAGTTGTAATAAGGGCGACAGTTCCACTAAATCGAAGTTTTAAGTCTAAAATTGAGACGTCTTTCTAATTTCGCGTCGCCGTGCGAGAATTCATAAAGGGCAAGAACCCCGGATTATCCATTTAAGTAGAAAATGACGCAATGAAGCTACCAGTCACAGTATAAATAACAGTTACGAGATATCCACTATAGAGTCATCTCCACGGTGATTTAAACTTATTTAAAGTAAAAACTTTGAAACTGGCGACTGTTACGTTTAACAACATCGATGATCATCTCAATAATGAGCACATTCGCCGAAACGGTCCCATATTTTCATTTCAATTTATTGTATTGCCATTCCATATAGTACTTACTTTTCTGACAAAAGGCGAACCAGGAAATAAGTAGCAATAAAAGAACATAACCGACATCTTCAATGTAACGAATAACTCCATCAAATCAACATCAAAGAAATGACTTTGTTCAAAGCACAATTCAACTGCCATAACTTGTAGCGAGCGCGAGCAAAAAATGGCGTTGCTATGGTTTTGGCGATCGACTTTCACTAGTGAAAATTACTTCACGATTTTTTTTAATCGGTCGAACGAGTACGCTTATTCAATGAAAATAGTAATCGAGATAAGAACGGAACGGAACGATGCTGCAGTCTGTTTACGTTTCAACCAATCATCATTCATTTAGGACAGGGAGAAATCTTACATTTCATATCCATCCACTTGTATATCTATGTCAGTTTACTAACTTAAAAAGTAAACTTTGACTCGACTTGTCTTTTGAAGACACTCGACTTTGACGGTTATTTGAAACTAATAGATTTTATTAAATTGTTTTTTTTTTATTTTTTTTTTTTTCTTTAGTTTTGGCGTCGCGTTTTAGCATTTGCCAGTGTCAAGTATTTATATAGTTTCAAGTTTCAAAAGATAAATAAGTGTCCTCGTAGCTAGTTATAGTCAAAGTCCAGTCTTAGTCAAGTCCAGTCTGTGTCAGTCAAGTCCAGTCATGCTTTAGTAAAGTTGTGGCGACTTTACTATAAAGCTTCGATGGAGATTTGGAAGCAACACGAAAAGTCATGTTTCACCACATTTTATCATTTTCCCACACTCACGCTTGTGATTCGGCACTTTATGAATAAAACACCACCATTTTTATGCATAAACACTCGACAAAACACTAGTTTTGGAAAAAAATACAACGGAGCGACACGACTCTGCCCGCGTTCCCGCCAAAAACCCCTTTTTATATTTTATTCATCATCGTCATCACCCACAGCTTTCTTTATCCCACTGCTGGGTATAGGCCTCTCTCTTTACATGCCATCTGCCTCGGTCCTGTGCCAATCTGGTCCAGGTTCGACCCGCGACGGTGACAATATCGTCGACCAATCTTGCGGCTGGCCGACCGACGCTCCGCTTCCCTTGCCTAGGCCACCACTCTAGGGGCATTACTATAATATAAAGTTTTATTATATTGATAATATTTTTACATTGAAACCTTTTTGTGTTTCCATTTTGACATTGACATAAGTATAAGTTTTCGCTGACATGAATTTTTAATCAATATTTTGTCATATTTAATGTTACCTGTACCTACTTGTAAATTATTTAGGTGTAGGTTTTATTTTATAGATATAAACTTATTAAATGTTACGGTCTTTTTCATTGTGGTCTAAAAAACAAAGTCGCTATTAGTATCTGTCTGTTTCAGTCGCTATCAGTATGTGTCTCCGCTTACTTTTTCTAAACCACACAAAACTTTTATTTAGGATTAGAATTAAATATTTTTTTACAAAAGGTTTGTATATACATATGTATATATGTATAATTCATCCTAATTATTATTTTGTATGAGTAGAAAAGTGCAATGATTGACAATCATGCCTTCAATCGCCAAAATTGCACCCGTGCTAAGCCAGTTATTAATAATGTGTAAACAGGCCGATACTAATTTAAAAATTGTTCAATTGTTACAATGGCCTAAAGCTGGCAACACTGCTCAACGATCATTCAACTGAAAATCCAGTCTAAAGTTCCCCGTTTCATTAGAGGCGCTAAAAGTGGTCAGGATGTTATGACGCTGTACAAATAAACGTGCTGTGACTGTGAGGTTTCACATGGTTATGGCTCGTAAAGGCGGACCACGTGGCTGGCGCGTGGGCAGAATACGTAGCAGTTAGTATACAGTTGCGTAGTACACAGTTGCGTAGTACACAGCTTAAGTGATAGCCTCTGCGCGAGCGGAGAATCAGTAAAGCATAGTTACTATGTAACCAGACACAGATTCGATAATAGCACAGCCCGGGGTGAGTGTACGCTCCGTCACCTACCGTTAGCCCGCGGCGCAAGCGATGAAAGATGGCGCTTAAATCGCTTAAATCTAGTTTGTGCCAGTTCATTCCGGTTCTGATAGGGATTAGCGACGACTAGGCGGCCATCTGATTTATTCGGCTAGACACATGATTAATATCAATGAGTTAATTCATCGTTAAATGTGAAATCAGTCGCATCCAAGAATTAGAATTACGCTGTCAAGCGTTGCAACTCATAATGCATAAATCTTGGTTTTATCACCCAAATAATATATGAAAATAGGAATTTCTCGAGTCGAAATGAGTATGCTTGGGTTTAAATTTTTGTCATGTGACGGCGAAATTGTGTTTTAGATAGATAGATATCAACTATTTTGTACACACCAAAAATAAAAACAAAAGTATCTTGCCTTGAGCTAGTGCCACAATTGGCGGTCTTATCGCTAAGAGCGATCTTTTCCAGACAACCAAGATAATCAAGACAACCATGTTTAGATTCTTATAGTGGAGAAATCTCTGTAGGTAGGTACGTGACCAAACTGCTGGCTTTTGTTTCGCGCAAAAAGTTAGCCTTGCAAACTTGTGGTAAAACACTGCCAGTATTTTAACTATTTAAAGATATTTTATAATGATCTCTACTTAGTTGTTTTCTTAGATGGCTCATGATTGTCTAGAAGAAATCGATTCACCCACGCTTTACTAGACAGACTATATTGTTTATCGGAAAAATTTCCTCAGTGTTTGCTTAGAAACCTTCGTCCTTTCATCACGGCACTTGGTTGTCCAACAGATTCTGAACGCGTTCTTTGGATGAATAACAATGACATTTTAATTTGATCAACTGTCATTTGGATAGCAAGTTCAATTGATGGTTGCTTGTTTGAAAATCTGAAATCTTATTACAGAATAAATTTGATGGCATTTGTAATATTAGATACAATCAAATGCAATACGTCTATAAATAATATCTAGGCTTCTTAACAAATACTCAGATTGTACAACTAAGGATGACTCACTTAAAATGTTGCTGTTGTAACACTACAACTTTCGATTTTGTTGCCCATTCCTTCCGTACATTTAACAATTGTAGTGTACTTTCGTTGAAAAGTTATTCTGCGAACTTGCAACACCGCCACCTTTCCTACGTATATCGTCACTCCATTGAGTCTCAAGGCATCCTACGCTACGTTTAACAATTCGCGATCTCCACTGTAGAACACGTCTACTTTCTGCGGCAGATAGTTTAATTAGTTGTTTAGTTTTTTAAAATTGGACTAGAAAATCTTGTAACTTGGACCGGTTGGGATTTGGGCCGGATAACAGCAGAGCTAGGTTTATCCGGCGCTCTTTGTACGTCGGCCTGCATTTGGCCAGTCTAATGTGGCTTGCCATTGACACTGTTATTAACGTACTTAGTAGATAAATCATCTTTAACTTGGTTCTTACTTGCGTTAGAAATTATGCCTATACTTTTGCGCTATTGTTCATTTATTCTATTTTCCGTTTATTTTTGGCGAATTCTCGTCGGTGTGATTATTTTGACGTGGATAATTCGGAAAAGAGAGTTTTGGCGGGAACGCGGGAAGAGTCGTGTCGCTTCGTTGTATTTTTTTCCAAAACTAGTGTTTTGTCGAGTGTTTATGCATAAAAATGGTGGTGTTTTATTCATAAAGTGCCGAATTACAAGCGCGAGTGTGGGAAAATGATATAATGTGGTGAAACATGAGTTTTCGTGTTGCTTCCAAAACTCCATCGAAGCTTTGTAGTAAAGTTGCCACTACTTTACTAAAGCATGACTGGAATTAACTGACACGAACTGGACTTGACAAAGACGACTTTAACTAAAACTAGCTACGATGGCACTTATTTAACTTTTGAAACTTGAAAATATATAATTACTTGACACTGGCAAATGCTAAAACGCGACGCCAAAACAAAAGAAAAAAAAAAAAAATTCCGAAAAAGAAACAGCCGCTGAATTTTGTATTCCGAGATTCAGATGTGAATGTCTCAACCCGAGGTTCAATCTAAAATGGTGATTGAAGAGTTTTTTACGCACCACATAAAATAACTTGTCCTTTTTTTTATGTATAAGTAATGAGACGAACGCGACGCTCTCCTGATGGTACAAGATAACGTTTGTCCATGACCATTGCAGCGATACACATAACTTTGAGTAGCTAAACGTCCAGGGCATTGTTGCTTTGGCGCTCATTACTTTGAGACTTTCGATGGTTAGTCTGAACAGCCCTGTAATTTCGCTAGCTGCAATACCTACTCTTCAAACTCTGCCACAGTAATGTACAGAAGTTGTTATTGTTTGTTGTTCAGTTCAGAAGCTTCTGGAAATAGTGTGACAGTGACACCTAGTGGGAAAATGAAATAATGCGGTGAAACATGACTTTTCGTGTTGCTTCCAAAACTTCATCAAAGCTTTAAAGTTTTATTTTTTATTTTTTTTATTGTTGACAGGCTAGTTGTTTGACCACAGCTCACCTGATGTTAAGTGAAGGTGTGGTCGAAGATGGTAAAGCACACCTAGCCTGGAATGGAACTGGCTCTCAAGTGAGGCTGCCGGAACACACCATTAGATGCTTGGCGGCAGATTTTCAACTTGAGGGTGGTAGCTAGCCAGCCGAGTAATAGAAAGAACCCTACCACCATGCTATGGTTTCCTCACGATGTTTTCCTTCACCGGCAGCTCAAGCTCATTGTTGGGGTTTGAACCCACGCCCTTCGGCATGCGAACCTACCGCGCTAACCACTGAGCTATCATCGCTACAAAAAGTAAAGTCTTCACTATTTTACTAAAGCATGACTGGACTTCACTGACACGGACTGTACTTGACCAAGACTGGACTTTGACTATAACTTTAGCTACGAGGACACTTATTTAACTTTTGAAACTTGAAAATATATAAATACTTGACACGGGCAAATGCTAAAACGCGACGCCAAAACCAATTAAAAAAAAACTTGATAGTAATCCATCAAATTAACATTCACATTAACATTAACATTCATTCATAAGTTTTTTTTTTTTTTTTTTCTTTGGTTTTGGCGTCGCGTTTTAGCATTTGCCAGTGTCAAGTAATTATATATTTTCAAGTTTCAAAAGTTAAATAAGTGCCATCGTAGCTAGTTTTAGTCAAAGTCGTCTTTGTCAAGTCCAGTTCGTGTCAGTTAATTCCAGTCATGCTTTAGTAAAGTAGTGGCAACTTTACTACAAAGCTTCGATGGAGTTTTGGAAGCAACACGAAAACTCATGTTTCACCACATTATATCATTTTCCCACACTCGCGCTTGTAATTCGGCACTTTATGAATAAAACACCACCATTTTTATGCATACTCGACAAAACACTGGTTTTGGAAAAAAATACAACAGAGCGACACGACTCTTCCCGCGTTCCCGCCAAAACTCCATTCATAAGTTAATATGTTCAAACTATTTAAATGATAACATCAGTTACCGGACTGCGCTTATATGCCAATCTATCTTTCCAATGAAATTTAATCTGTACCACGATGCAATAGCTTATTTTTTTCTTCGTTTTAAGGGCGCTGTCATGTTCTATTTGTTGTCCGTCTTGAGCTATGGATTAGTGAGGGATAACAACAGCTAGGAGGATTACTTGCGACGGCGCGTTCGATCCCCATTGTACAGTAATTGCAAATAGAACGCTTCCTTCGGATGTTTTGCTCGAGTAATTTTTGTTACTTTTGATAATTTGTATCCCGAGATATGTTTCAAACGACCTAAATCCAGCCTTATTCACAGTCAAAGTTGCAGAAAGTAAGTTACGGTCTAATTCAAGTCAAACTATGATTGTAAACTGCGACCTTTTTTATTGGAATCAATATACGCACGGTTTTTACACAAAAAAATTCGAACGATTAATAATGTAGCCTTTTTTATACGAAAGTGATGCTCAAATAAAATAAATAAATATAATTTTAGCACCAAAGTTACAGGTCATTTTTCCATATTTTCAAAATAGGTTCGCGTTTGACCACACTGCCTGATGTTAAACAGTAGTGTGGTCTAAGATGGAGCACGCTTACCTAGAAGACTGGACTTTGAACTTAACTATAGCTAAGAGACAGCATAAATAACACTTAAGACAAGGCAGTATGGCTTTACAGCTTTAGCCTGCCCGATGAAGCTAATTAATAAAAAAAAAAATTAAACATTGTTAGAAAGAAAGAAAGAAAGAAAATAATGTTATTTTGCAACAATACAAAAATAACAACAAATAGAGACAAACAGTTACAAAATAGGGGCTCACCTCAGCATAATACTGGTCACACTAATTAGTATGACCAGCGCTGGCTTCCGGTGAGCCCTTGTCGGTGAAACAAAACAACAAAACAAACATAACAAATTACCAACAACAAATAAACAAAACGAAATAAAAAATTCAAACAACAAACTACTATGCAAATAACTCTTCTCAAAATATCAACATACAAATAACAAAACAAAAATAACAGGCTCACGTCTGACCACCATCACGCCTGTTACCAAAAGAGAAGATACGATCTAGGATGTAACACGCTTGTCTAGGGGAAACCGATTCATGAAACTAGCGATAACATTATATAGCACTAGTTTCATGTATCAGGGCTTCCTGGGACTTCTGATGAGCAATCAGGAATTTTTTAAGGTTATTACGGAAACCCTTAACGTAATTCTGGTTTCTGATCGGGGGAGGAATGTTGTTCCATATTTTAGCTGCCGTGAAGCGGAAACTCCCCCTGAACGCTGCAGAAGTATGACGTTGCGTCAACAGCTGCGTTGCACATTGACGAGAAACCAGAGGCCGTCGACTGGAAGCCCATGATAACTTCGCATACAGATAAGAGGGTGCTTGATACTTAACAACTAACTTGTTGTCAACTAAGAAATCTCGTATCACGTATAAATCACTCTTTCTCAATCCAAAATAAAATTATCATTTTTATTTGTATTAATTTAAAAAAAAATAGTACCTACGTGATGGAAATACCAGCGCCGGCTGGCTTCAGTCGGCATTATGAGGCCGGTTTGTGACATAAAATATATTTCAAACTTTTTGTTTAATTTTTATTTATATATAGGTAATATACTATATACCTATAAGTTTTTTTCTATGTTTATTGTTTATTTTTTTGTATGTTTTTAATTATGTTGAAATGTGTTTTATGTCCCAAATAAAGTGTTGTCTATTGTCTATTGTCTAAATAACTGATGTAAGAAAAGTACGTACTTTTAGGGCACTAAAAGTTTTAGTATTTTACTGTGTCTTATTTTTCATACATATTTCTATCGCTTACGTACCTATTTCTCGATAGTTTTTGTGTTTATGTAGTTGTAAATAATCGAAAATCCTGTCGAAATAATTATGCGTATTTATTTTGTTTACCATGTGAAAAAGTTCAATGACTCATTCGAATTCAACACAGATTATGTAGTAGTTTGTTATTGGCAGAATAAACAACTAGTACCTAATGTTCCGTACATGTAATTTCCTTCAGGAAATATACTTTTTTGTTTTTTCAGGAAACGCGTACGTGGTTATAAATTTTACTTGTGATAAGCCTAGAGGTGGTTTGGACTCACCTTTATAAATACATTTTAGTATAGTTTTCGCTCTGTAGTCGCGAAAAAACAGCTGTTCGGAAAGTTCGTTGACTTTAGACCGAATGATATTTGTGCTCGATTTCGGAATTGCATACATACTTATAATTTTATTTGTAATGATGAGTATTACGACCCCCTATCGGAGAGGTACATCTTGAGATTAGAATAAAAATCCGTTTTTAACCGATTAAAAAAAGGAGGAGGTTCTCAATGCGACTGTATGTTTTTTTGTATGTATGTCATTCCGCCAATTATGAATTGATTTTGATGATTCTTTTTTTGCTCGGTAGATCATACTTCAGAGGTAGTCTTATACGAATTTTAGCGAAATCGATCGAGCGGTTTTTCAAAAATCAACTGAAGTCTAAAAATTGTACATATCGATTATGTTTTCGTTTACTCCGAAACCTCGCTGTTTCATTGGAGCAGTGCGTTTATTTGGCCTAAGAGATATGGACTCCGTTTTGTAAATTGTAAATTTATATGTTATGTTTTATGCAATCTCTCACTGTAGGAGGGTTCAGTACGCGCTGAATTTGGGGTCACGGCCGAGGTCAATGTACGATACGCGCAAACTAACTGCTGGTTAAACTGTAACGTATTCGGCAGCGTTAGGCATACTAACTATGTTCTACTTCTGTGTTATGTTTTATAATTATCATGCATTCTAGGCTAGGTGTGTTTTACCATCTTCGACACCGTCACTTTACCACAGCTCACGCCTGATGTTAAGTGACAGTTTGGGCGAAGATGGTAAACGCACTTAAGGTGGTTCGATTTCCATACAAATAAATTTTTGCCATTTATGGACAAATGGAGCATAATTTTATAGTGAAATCATAGCTACTGGCATTTATTTATTAACAAAGCTATGTATCACCGTAATGGTAACACACAGCTTTAAGTAGAAAAACGACGTCCGGGGCATCGCTGCTTTGGCGCTCATTACTTTGAGACATTCGATAGTTAGTCTCAACAGCCCTGTAATTTCGCTAGCTGCAGTACCATTCAAACAGTAACAGACGGTAATGTTTACACACTACTGCTTGGCAACAGAATATCTAGTACTGCGGCTACCTACCTAGGCGACCTCCTGCTATATTTATTCTCTTAGTAGAAATAAAATATATAGAATATATACAATTAGAAATTATGAGTATCCATGTAAGAAACACGTTACAAGTTACAATTTATCCGGCAATATGCTGTAAGTAATCTAACTTCTCGGGAGTTACATCAATTACGGAGCGGGCGCGGTTTAGTGATGACCGCGCCTTGAAAAGTTATCGATATCGATAACGTGTACCTATTGATATCTAATTCTTATTTTTGTTTTTATTTTTTATTAATGACATTTCGTTTGCAATTTTATTAATATTGCTATTATAATATAATTGTTATTAATTGTTATATATACTCTGACTTCTAATTGTCCTATTACCAATAAAATGATTATGATTATGATAACAAGTTCTACTCAATTCAATAGAAACATACAGAGTTCAGTGTGTAGTCAATTCAATAGTGGTCATAGACAGGCGTTATCTCATACCATCAGGAGAGCGTCTCGTTGCCTCATTATTTTTCTCATTAAAAAAAAAAATAAAGTCATAACTTAGCAAGGGTACCTTGATGACCTTGATGACCTACAGATGACCTTTATAAGGATACCAAGGAACTTAGGGTTCGGCAACTTTTTATTAAGTATTTTACTGTATTTTAAGATTTCACAAATCGGCTCCCCTTACCAATGAAACGTCAACGGACTGATAGCGTCTCGCGCATGCAAAGATGGGCACTACCTAAGAAAAACGAGACTTGGGCAGAGACGCTATATTTATTTAGGAGCCTTTCTTTATAATAAGCTACATAAATTACTTAACATATGAGACAAAAACAGACATAATTGTAAAAATAAACTAAAAGAATACCTTCTGACTTTAAATTACCATGACACCGAGAGCCAGATCAGACCAATACTATAAGCAAAATAAGAACAACAACCAGTCGTCAATAGTCACTCACTCTCTTCCTAACACACTCAATCACTCTCTCACACTCACACATACACCCTCATGCACATGCACACACAATCATTCAGATAATAATATTATTTATATATAAGATATTAAGTATTGTTTCAGATAAGTTTTTTCAATTGTCGTCAAAACAGTTAAATTAAAATCCCCATTACTGTTGTAACCGAAACGACTGTTAAGCGGAAATAAACAAAACCTTAGACACTCAAATATCGATAGTTTCACATCACTATGTTCGCAGAAAATCGTTCAGTTATGTTCATGTGCATGTCATGTTGATGATAATGATTCGCTCACGCGTATCAAGGGCGAACGATTGCTCGGTTTATGTTGAGGTAGGACGAGTTTGTACACTTTATAGGTCTTTAAGTAAATTATCGGTACAAAGTTGCGAGTATCGATATGACTTAAGTTTATTATGCATTGGACTTGGTTTCAAGGGAGTTTAAGTGACAAAACGGTACTAACGTGTGTCCACGTTAGTACCGTTTTGTAACATATTTTTTTTTTAAATTTGATGACAGCCTAGATGTTTGACCACAGCTCACCTGATGTTAAGTGACGGTGTGGTCGAAGATGGTAAAGCACACCTAGCCTGAAATAGAACTGGCTCTCAAGTGAGGCTGCCGGAACATAACGTTAGATGCTTGGCAGCAGATTTTCAACTTGAGGGTGGTAGCTAGCCAGCAGAGTACTAGTAAGTACCCTACCACCATGCCATGGTTTCCTCACGATGTTTTCCTTCACCGGCAGCTCAAGCTCATTGTTGAGGCTTGATCCCACGCCCTTCGGCATGCGAACCTACCGCGCTAACCACTGAGCTATCATCGCTACACATTATTAGTAGAAGTGCTCACAAAGTTAAAGTCGCTCAGCAAGCTAGAAGAAATTACTATTTAGATAGATAGATACTTTTTATTGTGGACATAAGAAGTCAGAAGTCGAGAGTGAATCGCTGTCTTCTAGGCAAGCGTGCTCTATGTTAGACCGCATTATCATTTAACATCAGCTAAAATGACGGTCAAACGTAAGCCGATTTATTATTTAAAAAAAAACAGAATTCTTAAAATCAGAAAAAAAAAAAGTAGGTTTTGGCGGGAACGCGGGAAGAGTCGTGTCGCTTCGTTGTATTTTTTTCCAAAACTAGTGTTTTGTCGAGTGTTTATGCATAAAAATGGTGGTGTTTTATTCATAAAGTGCCGAATTACAAGCGCGAGTGTGGGAAAATGATATAATGTGGTGAAACATGAGTTTTCGTGTTGCTTCCAAAACTCCATCGAAGCTTTGTAGTAAAGTTGCCACTACTTTACTAAAGCATGACTGGAATTAACTGACACGAACTGGACTTGACAAAGACGACTTTGACTAAAACTAGCTACGATGGCACTTATTTAACTTTTGAAACTTGAAAATATATAATTACTTGACACTGGCAAATGCTAAAACGCGACGCCAAAACAAAAAAAAAAAAAAAAAAAAAAAAAAAGTATAACACAAACTTTTTATTGTGCATACCGGAAATGAAATTAAAAATACTAAAAAATCTGATGACCTAGTGCCACGGACAAGCGCGGTTATTTTTCTTCTTTGATGTTGGCGTCGCATTTTGAGCATTTGCCAGTGTCAAGTGTTTTACATTTTTAAGTTACATAATTACAAACCCCTGTTGGTTAATTGGTAGTATATCTGGCGTGGATTCGATTCCCACCTAGGATAAACATTTTGTGGTATAAAAAATGTTTGTTCTGTGTCTGGGAGTTCTGTATCTATTATAAGTAATAAGTATGTATTTACAAAAATAAAGTACTTATTTATTTATTTATTTATAAAGTCCGCCAACACAGTGTACACCAATACATTAAAAATTAAATTACTAAATGTCAAGATAAGTGTCACAGCAATTATAGGCGAAGACGGCATGCATTACAATTAAATTAAGTTTTAAGATTAACTAAATTAAGATATAAGTAATCTATCATTATATAATTATCTCATAGTACAAGCTTAGTTTGGGGTCCGATGGCCCTGTGTGTATAAACTTAAAAAAAAATTGTCGATGTCCAGTCTTGGTCAAGTCGAGGTAATGTAGTCTGAAGAGGTCGTGAGTTACTAGCGCTTTTACTGTGACAAAATACCGTTGTTTTCGGCCGGACGTAGTCTCTCCAAATAGGTTTTAATTTAATAGTTTTGTACAGGTGGTCACAATAAAAGAATGCTCGGAAATCTACGTGGCTAGTTTTACGAATAGATACCTACTTAGATAAGACTTAGAAACTTTTGTTTATTAGTAATATTGCCATTCAAAAGTATTTAATTATTAACTGTACCTACGTGTCAAATAATGTTTTTGTTCATTTATCGCTCACTACTGAGAACATGCTTTTCTCCTTGTTTGCACTTTTACCGGTCTTATACCTATGTCACCCAGATTCGACCCCACATTTTAATAGTTTTTTGGTATAATAAAGTAAATAATAATAATAAATATTGTAGGACTATACACACAGCGCCATCTGGCCCCAAACTAAGCAGAGCTTGTGTGATGGAAGTCAGATAACTGATAGAATACATAAATACTTTTTTTTTTGTAAATACATACTTATAATACATACAGAACACCCAGACACAGAACAAACATTTGTTTATTCACAAAATGTTTGCCCTGAGTGGGAATCGAACCAACGCCCTACAGCTCTTAAGGCAGATATACCAATACCAATGAGCCAACGGGGCTGTCATACGGGTAAGGAATAGAACAAGTTGTTTTTTGTCTTTTTAACAATCACTGCTCGGTTATGGATCAAACCTACGCCCTCAGGCTCTTAGGCCTCTCCTGATTCCACGTATTCCAGGTGTCTTTATGTTTGCTTAGTTTATATAAACTACGTAATAAGGGTTTTATTTTTGTAAATTAAATAGACTAGCGGGCCGTCCCGGCTTCGCACTGGAAAACAAAACTCGATTAACACTCGATCTAGTACTCGACTGTGTGGTCTGGGTGACATAGGTATAAGACCGGTAAAAAAAAAAAAAAGACTGGCTAGCTACCACCCTCAAGTTGAAAATCTGCCGCCAAGCATCTAACGGTGTGTTCTGGCAGCCTCACTTGAGAGCCAGTTCCATTCCAGGCTAGGTGTGATTTACCATCTACGACCACACCGTCACTTAACATTAGGTGAGCTGTGGTCCAACACCTAGCCTGTCAACCATAAAAAAAAGATGTACTATAAGAAAGCATAGAGTGTGGTCCCACAGCATTCCCCGTGGGTGGCACGCATAAGGTTTAACAATTCTGCCTCGTATCGACAAAAAACACAATCGAATGTCGTAAGCTCTCCCACATTCAGCCCTGTAGCTCCAGTTTACGAGCTCGTCTCAGTTCCCTTATAAACGTGGATCATACGCGTTGAAATATTCAGTGTCTTAGGTTTTATGTTCACAAGCACCTCGCATAAAGTGACTCCGTTCACTCGACTATTAAATCAATATTCTATGTCACTAGATTAGGGATGACGATTTTATCGATCTTTTTTTATCGTTCAGCCAGACATCCGGTTAGATTTCTGGGAAACAACGCGACAATAAATAGAAAGCAGCTCAGTTAAATATTGAATAAGTTTAATAACTTGCATTTAATTATGATATATCTATATAATAATATATCTATCATAATTAATTGCAACAAATTACAAATAGCATTAGCTCATAAGATTTGAGTTATTCAACTTGACATATTTTTTTTAGAAGACCAGAAGTGATTTTGACATAATTATTTGATGATATACCTGTTTGAAATTATTTATAATAAAATATATAATAAATAAATAATCAGTAAAGTGATTTTGAAATTGCAAGTTATTAAACTTAGATAATAGTTTTTTTTTATGTGAAAAATAATGATACAAACGAGACGCTTTCCTGATGGTAAGAGATAACGCCTGACCATTGCAGCGATAGACAGAACTTTGAGTAATAAAACAAAGACCAGGGCATCGCCGCTTTGGCGCTCATTACTTGATGGTTAGTCTCAACAGCCCAGTAATTTCGCTAGCTGCAGTACCCTTCAAACCGGAACACAGTAATGTTTACACACTACTGCTTGGCGGCAGAATATCTGGTACTGCGGTGGTACCTACATAGACGACCTCCTGCTAAGGAGATCTACCACCAAGTATATTAAGTACAGAGAACAAAAGAATCTTATGAGCTAGTGCCACAAGTGCTAACTTAATAGTGGTACAACATCTCCAGTATGTCATTGATCAGTAACGTATTTTCCATTCTTGGTTGCCTGGAAGATATAATATATTTATTTATTGACATAAAAACGACTACAACAATCAATTATGTATATTTATCTCACAATTAAACTATAAATTATTATCCAATCTAATATAGTATATTTAATTTATTATTAATTTAAGAAGATGCTCATAAGATTATTTTGTTTTCTGTATTTTTTTTTTTATATTTCTCGTAAGGACAATAAAGAGCTTCTATGTAACTAATTCACTTTCTCAGAAAGATATTGGCACCTTAATTAGAAAACTAAGAACACCCAAACTTGGATAGATAGTTTAAACATAATTATAAGTTCACATATTTTCGTCTTGGATGGGAATCGAACCGACACCGTCCCAGTTGAACAGTCAGGAATCATGGCTATGCTTCCTGTTGGCTCATATGTCTGCCATGAGTTGTAGGGCGTGGGTTAGATTCCCACTTAAGGCAAACATTTTGTGGTATAAACAAATATTTGTTCTGTGTCTGGGTGTTCTGTATTTATAATGAGTATGTATGTATTGAAGCATTCTATCAGTTATCTGACTTCCATAGTACAAGCTTTGCTTAGTTTAAGGTCATATGATGCTGTGTGTCTGTGTGTCCTACGATATTTATTATTTGATCGAAATTCTTGTGATCAATCTCATTAAAAAAAACAAACTAAACATCGATAAACTGATTTTAACAGTATATTGGATACTTACTGAGTTATTTACTAATTGAAAAATAACATTCAGAATTGTAAAAGTGAAATTGGACCTATCGATAATTAATATCGATATTTCAACATCCCTACCAGATCAAGAGTAGTCCACTGAATAAACCATCAAAGTATCCAAGTTTGCGGAGATTCCGCACATCGTGTCGATAAATCATTCACTCTTATCGACGTTCATCACATCAGTGTAAACGGACGATTGCCGTCGTCGCTATTTCACGTATTGCTGAGATCTGACGTATACAATATTGTGCTGTAGCTATCTATGGACTATACTAGCTATGTATAAGTTGAAAGTAGGTTCATTCCAGGCTAGGTGTGCTTTACCATCTTCGACCACACCTTCACTTGACATCAGGTGAGCTGTGGTCAAACATCTAGCCTGTCAACCATAAAAAAAAAAGTAGGTAGTTTTTAAATGTAATATTATACTAGCTACGCCCCGCAGTGTTACCCGCTACATGTTTTCGGGATAAAAGGAACCAATGTGTAATCTCAGCTACCTCCATACCAAGTTTCATCTAAATCCGTTCAGTAGTTTTTGCGTGAAAGAGTAACATACAGACATACATTCTTACAATTATGAATTACTAGCTGCGTCCCGCGGTGTTACCCGCTATATGTGTTAGGGATAAAAAGTAGCCTATGTGTTAATCCAGGGTCTCGGCTACCTCCATACCAAATTTCATCCAAATCCGTTCAGTACTTTTTGCGTGAAAGTCCATCCAAATTTTCACATTGATAATTTTAGTGGGATTAGTGTTTGTTCTGTGTCTGGGTGTACTTACAAAAGTATGTATTTACAAAAAAAACTATTTAAGAATTCTGTCAGTTATCTCTGTCTTCCATAGCACAAGCTTTGCTTAGTTTGGGGTCAGATGGCGGTGTGTGTAATGTCCTACGATATTTATTTATTATTTATTATTTATTTTATTAGTAGGATTTTTTGTTAGCGCAGCCGCATCCTATTTTTCCCGGTTTATCCTATTTTAAATGTGGTGAAAATGAACGAAGTAGCGTAATGTGAAGACGCCTCCATTGTTTCTAGGCGAGAGATTAGCTAAGTTAAAACCAAATACGTTAGGTGCTATTGACCTATCGGCCGCCCACGGTGACCGCTGACCTCTGCCGTAGGATACATAATAGTGACAAAAGTAGGCGCCACTATAAAGTGCAAATGCCCAAGAACCGGTTTGTCAAATATTAATAACAACTTCAACTTTGAACGAAATATGAGTCATAACACGTTATGTGTAAAAAGGTTTCATATTATAGACAGCCCCGTTGGCTCATTGGTAGTATATCTGCCTTGAGAGCTGTAGGGCGTGGGTTCGATTCCCACTCAGGGCAACAAAATATGTTTGTTCTGTGTCTGGGTGATCTGTATGTATTTACAAAAAAAAGTATTTATGTATTCTAGCAGTTATCTGACTTCTATCACACAAGCTCTGCTTAGTTTGGGGCCAGATGGCGCTATGTGTAAAAAAAAAATTGATCTGTATCAGGTGAGCTGTGTGTGTGATGGCTCAGTGGTTAGCGAAAAGCGTGGGTTCAAATTCCAGCAATGAGCTTGAGCTGCCGGTGAAGGAAAAAATCGTGAGGAAACCATAACATGGTGGTAGGGTAAGCTACCACCCTCAAGTTGAAAATCTGCCGCCAAGCATCTCACGGTGTGTTCCGGCAGCCTCACTTGAGAGCCAGTGCCATTTCAGGCTAGGTTTGTTTACTATCCACCGGAACGTCGCGTCGCTCCGCCCCTCTGAACTGTCCGGCCGCGTGACCGATTGTTTTCGGCGCAAAACGCCTATTCCGTTTTCAACAAAAACAGAGATAGCTAACAAAGTACTATAGCCACACCAAAAGAAAAATACAACGAAACGGCTAAAACTGTGGAGAACAAATATGTGTAGAATTATAGTACAAATATCAATAATATATGTGTGGAAAAAAAGTTTTAACTCGATAATCGACTTAAATTTCAACAAATTTTTTGGACCTATTGAAAATGAAACTAGATTATCATCTACAGTACTTACTTTATGTTCAGATCATCGTATTGGCGACCGGCTTCGTGTTCAAGTATTGTTTTCGAATTACAATAATTACTCGGTTAACATACATCTAAAGTATGGAAAATTTTACAGGCTAGTGAACAAGAAAAATGCATAAAATTTTACGCCTCACGTGTATTTCAACATGTTACGTTTTCATTACATAATGTTCATAAAAACTTATTGCGTTAGTTTGTTTTGGCAACCTGTTCCGTAGCAAATTAATCTTTCCTGTTTTCTCTGAAACTGCTCATTACGACTCGTTCTATATGACAGCTGCATTCGGTAAGTTTTCTTATTTGTGGTCATAGCGCACCATACTGCATCAACACTTCTTCTCTCGTTATTGAATTTTAACACTCGTTTTAGGTCTCGTAACCGCAATTATAATATCTTTAGTTTACAAGTATTTTCCAACAACACATCTTATTATAACCCTATTGTCAGAATGAGTCGCCAATACAATGAAATCCTCGTCTCCAGCAGACACATCGATATTTTTCATGCAAGCCTATACCAATTTCAAAGACAGATTAAAATTATCTTAGATTTTAATACAATTTAATTATGACATTCTATATATTTTTTGACTAAACAATTGACTAATTAATGATTATAACTTTATTTAATTTAATTTATAATTATAATTTCATCCCAATTATCATCTAACGACTTTTTTAAATGTAATTGTAATGCTCCTAGACATGCGTAGTCTTGGAATGCAATACAGATCAAAATTGTGTAGGTATTTGAATTGTTGTAAATGTTATTGCATTCTGTTTGGTATGTTATGTAATAAATAAATAAATAAATAAACACTTTAGTCCACCTAGAGTTGAGTCCAACGTAGTATTACAAATTAACAAAGTAGTTTTTCAACTTAACAATTCGAATGGCTCCTGTCATTTGTCAATATTCACGCTTTTTCACCATTTTTCGACAAGATTTCCCGATGAATAAATACTCGTACAGCCTGTCAAAACTTATTGAGCTGCATCTTTTCAATCAATAAATTATTAGCAAGACCCCTTTGCCAAGTAGCAAATGAGCTGATGATCATCAAACGCCTGAACTGATCTTCACAAATTATAGCTAAGAACCATTTCGATTTTCGAAAAAAACACATCAAAACAGTCCATTAATATAGGAACTACAATGTTATAGACAGACATACAGCTACACAGACAGACACATCAAACTTATAACACGAGGGTTGTTATAAGTCTGACGTGTTTTGTTTTTGCGTCGGGGTTTAAAAACAAAATACGTCAGACTTATAACCACCCTCGTGTTATAAGTTTATTACACGAGGCTCAGGTTATAAGTTTATTATTAATTATTATATGATTAAGGCTTTACTTTGCGGAAGTTGTAAATTTAAATCCTCATCACTGTTGTAACTGAAACGACTGTTAAGCGGAAATTAACTAAATATATATCTTGCATAATAATGCACATACAAAACAATGAATCAAACGTGTTTTAAAAATTTTTCTGATGTTGTCGGTGTCGAGCTAATGCAGTTTGCTACGACCCTTTTGATTTAGCTGAGCCAAGTGGCCGTCAATTCTGCATTTCTTCCGTGACGGCAGATTAGCAGTAGGTACCACCAGGTTCGTGTCAGTATGTCACTAGACAGTAGACACTCCCCGCTTTGAACTTGGCATTGAAAGATCACTTCTAATTTAAAATGATAAATGGCAGTACTACAGAATCATGCAGTTTTTAACATTACGGTCTTTCCACTTTTTCCTTAATTTTTAGGGTTTCGTACCCAAAGGGTAAAACGAGACCCTATTACTAAGACACCGCCGTCCGGCCGTCTGTGTGTATGTCCGTTTGTCAGCAGGCTGTATGTCATGTTAAACCGTGATAGTTGGACAGTTGAAATTTTCAGAGATGATGTATTTCATGAAGTTACATGAAGTTCTTATAGGACTGGAAATGAATTACAGGGGATAGTATATCAGCGACAGATAACTGATAGAATACTTAAATAGTTTTTTTTTGTAAATACATACTTATAATACATACGGTACACCCAGACACAGAACAAACATTTGTTTATAGCACAAAATGCTTGTCCTGGGTGGGAATCGAACCCACGCCCTTCAGCTCTTGGAGCAGACATACTACCAATGAACCAATGAACTGTCAAAATAGTTCTGTATTTTCGCTAATAACAGTACCCTTTCAATTGCACTTGCAGACAGAATATTTGAAACTGCGGTGAAAGTTTCCAAGACGACTTCCTGTTAAAAAGATCTTCCACTCAAAAAATACTCTTTATTTTATACGTCACACACGTGAATATTAAAAAAAACACACTGATTGGCGGACTTCTTGGTGGAAGAGGCATCCCAGCACTTCTGTAGGTTTGATGCGGTAAAGTGTTGAAGAAAGAGCCCACAGAGTAATTCAAAAGGATTTTTTTAAATAAAATATACCATCACACATTCCTGAAGAAAGCTCTGGTCCCAGATATCAGTCCATGTCGGTCGTAACTATCCCTGACTATTTCGGAACTGTGCGCACTATTTCCACCGAGCTATTTGTGTGGCGGTCGGCGCTATTTCGGAGCGACCTTGACATTGGCAATGGCGCAAACATGGCCGCGACGCGCTCGACTGGACGTCGGCGCTTGCGCATGCCATGTATCGATTGCTGAATTATGGGGAACTACGCACAAAGCGTATATTAACAGTTTTGTTTGTATGATACTTATGATATAATCCATAATTATATTAACAATGATGCTGTTTTGTTTGTGATGTGATTAGATAAGTGAGAGTGCAGTCATTATGGAATTTTGTAACAAATAACGTGACATTGTATTTCTAACTTTCTTTCAATGACAATAGCGCCACAGCAGGCAAAGCACAAGTCACTCATTAGTGTAGTTTTAAATAATTCCTGTTTAGTAAAGAGTACTTTTGGTAATGCTTGGTTGATTCTGGCATATTTTTGTAAAACTTTAAAAAAATGTTAAATACTTAATAAGTGCCAAAGCAGCGATGCCCTGGACTTTGCATTTTTACTCAAAGTTCTGTGTATCGCTGCAATGCAATCATCTTACCATTAGGAGAGCGTCTCGTTCGTGTACATTTACATTATAAATATAAATAAATATGTAAACATCGCAGGACATTACACACATCGCCATCTGACCCCAAACTTAGCAAAGTTTGTACTATGGAAGTCAGATAACTGATAGAATACTTAAAAAAATACTTTTTTTTTCAATACATAATAAACACAGAACAAACATTTGTTTATGACACAAGGTTTGTCCTGAGTGGGAATCGAACTCACGCCCTTCAGCTCTTGAAGCAGACATTCTACCAATGAACCGAAAACAAGGCTGTCAAAAAACATTCCATTAAAAAGACTCTGACTTTAGGGCTGGCCAATTTTACTACATACTTAACAGAACTGGCAAAGATGACTTACAAACTTGATTAAGTCGTAACGAAATGAAATGCCACCGTGCTAGTAACAGAGCCTCGATCACGAAAATTTATCGAATTGGTATCGTAAAGGTATCGAGTCCTCGATAGCTTTAAAAAGCGTCACCGCTTCATGGTTGATGTTCCAAAAGCTCGAACTAAGCGGTTTGATTCCACCTTTTTCATGCGTACCGCTAGACATTGGAATCAGCTGCCCGAGTGGGTGTTCCCCAATGAATATAGTCTGGGTACCTTCAAGTCGCGAGTGAATCGGTTTCTTCTAGGCGAGCGTGCTCCACCGTAGACCGCATCTTCGCTTAACATCAGGCGGGATGGCGGTCAAACGCAAGCCTATCTACTATAAAAAAAAAAAAAGATAGCATACAAAGCTGTACAAATCTCATACAAATTTTTGTCGATGTCGATACGAATACTTTTTCGCGAGTCGTTCGTGATCGAGGCTCAGAAAAGACAATAGCAATCATACGATTGAAATGCTGAAGCCCGTTCGATCGCCGCACCTGTTACGGCGACCTCGAACTTGACTTTCAGGCCAATCGAGGTCAAATAGATAACCTTAAAAACACAGACAGATTATTATATAATAGTTTTTTTTCTTGTATTTTGGCGTCGCGTTTTGAGCATTTGCCAGTGTCAAGTATTTTATATTTTTAAGTTTCAAAAGTTAAATAAGTGTCCTCGTAGCTAAAGTTATAGTCAAAGTCCAGTCTTGGTCAAGTACAGTCCGTGTCAGTCAAGTCCAGTCATGTTATAGTAAAGTAGTGGTGACTTTACTATAAAGCTTCAATGGAGTTTTGGAAGCAACACAAAAAGTCATGTTTCACCACATTATATCATTTTCCCACACTCGCGCTTGTGATTTGACACTTTATGAATAAAACACCACTATTTTTATGTATAAACACGCGACAAGTTTTGGAAAAAAATACAACGGCGACACGATTCTTTCCGCGTTCCCGCCAAAAACTCATATTATAATAGTTGAACACAGATTTGTTATCACAGGTGATAAAACAATAAGTCAATATTGGAGGACATTTAACACAGCGCCATCTAGCCCCAAACTAAGCAAAGCTTGTACTATGGCAACAAGAAAGCTGACAGAATACTTAAATATTTTTTTTTTGTAAATACATACTCACTAGCGGACGCCTCGCGGTTTCACCCGCGTAGTTCCCGTTCCCGTGGGAATACAGGGATAAAAAGTAGCTTATGCCACCTGGAGGTAGTGTAGATCAGCGTTGCCGTTTGCGTACATTTTACACATTTGACGTACCTTTTAAGCCTCCCATGTGTAATGTGTAATGAGGTCCATGTTACGTACCTTTTCAACTTAACATCAATAGGGGAGGCCTATGTCCTTGTTGATGATGATGATGTACCTTTTTAACCCAAAATGTATCTTTTCAGCGCTATATATGTACCTTTTGGGAACTCAGTTGCGGCAACACTAGTGTAGCTTTCCAACGGTGAAATATTTTTTGAAATCGGTTCAGTAGTTTAGGAGCCTATTCATTACAAACAAACAAACATAGGTCAAACGTAGATCTATTTAAAGGAGAAAAAAACCCGCTAAAATTTTATAAGTCTATCAGGGCATGATTTTATTCAACATTTATATATCCAACAGGCAGAAAAAAACAACAGCAAAATCGACTGAAATTACAGCGATAAATTTGTCGTTAGTTTAACCGCCAAAGTTTACGCGTCGCTGACTCTCCATAGTTCCCTGTTCTTATCTATAACAGTGACTATATTTTTAACAACACCCCGTTTAAATATATTGTAATTTGCTTAATTAAAGTTGTGTATCTGTTTAATGCTGTCACGTTATGCCATCGATCTCGTTATGTTTGGGATGCCCAGTGAAAGTGTAGGCCAGTAGTAGAGCTTCATACAAAACTTACCTTGAATCAATATAAAAACAGGAATTAACGCGAATTTTATATAATATTTGATTTTAAGCAGCCGCCCCGTTGGCTCATTGATAGTATATCTGCCTTGAGAGCTGTAGGGCGTGGGGTTCGATTCCCACTCAGGGCAAACATTTTGTGAATAAACAAATGTTTGTTCTGTGTCTGGGTGTTCTGTATGTATTATAAGTATGTATTTACAAAAAAAAGTATTTATGTATTCTATCAGTTATCTGACCTCCATCACACAAGCTCTGTTTATTTTGGGGCCAGATGGCGCTGTGTACTATAAAAATCAAATAACTGATAGAATACAAACATACTTTCATTTTGTAAATACAAACAGAACACCCAGACACAGAACAAACATTTTCTTTATACCACAAAATGTTTATCCTGAGTGGGAATCGAAACAACGCCCTACAGCTCTGAAAGCAGATATGCTACCAATGAGCCAACAGCATTGTCACTGTACGGGTTTCTGTCCCTGCAACCCAATTGATCAGGAATCCTCATGGTGATACCATTAAATTAAATAGGCAACGTATTTTAATTTAATTTTCATCCTAATTATATCGATGACAAATACTAAATTTTTTCTTCTGAATTCCTGATTCTTCATCGATGTATACGCAGTTAAGTATAATTTTGAATTTTGAAATCAGTATCAAACTCCGTTGTATGGCTTAGAAGTAAGCAGGGAAATAGACAGGCGCGGCGAAAGACTTAGAAATATCGACTCAATTTTGTAGTTCCACACTTAAAATAATCATTATGTAAGTATTTCATAACTGCTCATAACGATGCGATGAAAAATTGAATACTCCGAAGTTTCCAACGCTCGACATCCGGTCGTATATGAAACGGATAGTTTTTGATACAGTTTTAGAGCAAATAAATCATTTAGCTGCTCACATTAATTTAGAATGTGGATTCTATCATTATTCATGATCATAGATTTAATTGCCGTAAATTTTGGGTCAGCGCTTAAAAATTTTAGAAGCAAAGGTAGATTACAAAATTTAGTAATTATACAATAAGTATTACACGAGTGTTGGAATTGGAATCATGACATATGGTTGATTAGTTTGTCGATATTTGTATCTGTTTTATAATTATAAGTAATCATGTGATCAGGAGGTGTGTTTACTATCTTCGACCACAACGTCTAACCTAACCTAACATGGTTGAGTTCAAAAACCTGACTTGATGAAAAGTGCTTTTTCTATTAGACTTCTGTATTAACAGAAATTAGTTATTAGTAAGCTGAAAGTGACACAATGAGCTATGGAGAGGGCTTTGATCGGGGTCTCTTTACAAGATCGAATCAGAAATAAGGAGATCAGTAAATGAACTAAAGTTATCAACATAGCCCAGATTTTCTGCCGTTAAGCAGTAGTGTATAAACATTACTGTGTTCCGGTTTGAAGGGTACTGCAGCTAGCGAATTTACTAGGCTGTTGAGACTAACCATCTAAAGTCTCAAAGCAGCGATGCCTCGGACTTTGCTTTGTTACTCAAAGTTCTGTGTATTGCTGCAATGGTCACGGAACTGAACTGAGGCTGATGGGGCTGCAAAGTTCTGGAGTGGAGATCACGGACCGGCAAGCGCAGCGTAGGACGTCCATCTCCAAGGTGGACAGACGACCTCATGAAGACTGCAGGAACGCGCTGGATGCGAGCCGCTTCCAACCGGTCTTCATGAAAATCATTGGGGCAGACCTATGCCCAACAGTAGACGTCCTACCGCTGAGACGATGATGATGATTAACAGAAAACGAGTTCTAACAAATTTTTTTTTAATTTCTACGCTCCTCAGTCATCAGGATCTCCGTGACCTTTGTCAACATGAATTACATTTTTTTTTACAATCACTACATACTATAAAACAAAGTTGCTGTCGCTGTCTGTCCGTCCCTATGTATGCTTAAATCTTTAAAACTACGCAACGGATTTTGAAGCAGTTTTAAGTAGATAGAGTGATTCAAGAGGAAGGTTTATATGTATAACATGCATAATATTGTAGAGAAACACTGATAAATTTAGAGGTTTCTAATGTGATGTCGTAAATAAACACATTTTTTTGCGCTAAATTTGCGTAATATTGGAAGAGGAAAGTTTTGGAATTTAGTCAAAACGTCTATCGGGTCAGCTAGTTTTGTATAGAAAGCCAAGGTACGGTCTCTCACGTCCACGGCGGCGAGGCTAAAGGGTGCGACGCACATGCGGCCGATCCACCCTTATCTTGATCGATAAATTACATCGTATCTATTGTTCACACGGCTATTTTTGTGCGATGTCATTTGATACCCTCCAGGTAACTTTAGGGTCAGATTTGGAACAAAATATTTTGGTTTTTCTGACTGCATTTTGTTGTACAGATTAGTTACGACCATATATTTTAAATCTGGTGCATACATTAACTCCCTTACAAGTATCCTAGCATTAATTGCCTAATTTTTTTTCACATGCTTTGTTGGCTACAGCTCACGAGATGTTAAGTGACGGTGTGGTCGAAGATAGTAAAGCACACCTAGACTGGAAAAGAACTGGATCTCAAGTGAGGTTGCTGGAACACATCGTAACCAATAGCATGATGGTAGGGTACTTTCTAGTACTCGGCTGGCTAGCTACCCAGCTAGCCAGCCGAGTACTAGAAAGTACCGATAGCGCCGCGCTATCTTTTGAAGGTCACCGAAAGCTGGTCGCTAAATCTTTCACTAACATATTTATACTCCGAGCGAAAATAAGTTAACTATTTTCACTTACGAAATCGTTAAGGTGATATTTCCACACAAATAAGGTCCCAGGTGAAATATTAGCGCAACGCCATTACAATAAAGTCGTGCCTAACGTATCAGACTATTTTTATTGGCCTCTACAAAGAAATGCTAAGTTCCTCGCATTTCCAGCGACAATAAAATCGCTTCTGATAAATCGTTACAAAATAAAATATTGAGCTACAAAGAGAACAGGGAACGCTCATTAATACCATTTCCTATAATGTTAGGGCGCTGACACACTGCGAGGGCTACTTGGTGGTAGATCTCCTTAGCGGGACGTTGTCTAGGTAGGTACCACCGCAGTACCAGTTATCCTGCCGCTAAGCAGTAGTGTGTAAACATTACTGTGTTCCGTCGAAGGGAAACGAAATTACTGGGCTGTTGAGACTAACCATCGAAAGTCTCAAAGTAATGAGCGCCAAAGCAGTGATGCCCTGGACTTTGTTTTGTTACTCAAAATTCTGTGTATCGCTGCAATGGTCATGGACAGGCGTTATCTCTTACCATCAGGAGAGCGTCTCGTTCGAACACCCAGATACAGAACAAACATTTATCATCACAGTTCTAGTGGGAATCGATCCCACGCCCTGCAGCTCTTTGAAGCAGATATTCTACTAAATGAGCTAACAGGGCAGTGCAATTGTAATAAATTGGGAAATGATATCTAACAGTGGGCTAACGTGGGCTAATGATCACAATTTTTTAACTTTATCTATGAGTTCACAATACATCTATTTTATACTAGCGGACGCCTCGCGGTTTTACCCGCGTAGTTCCCGTTCCCGTGGGACTACAGGGATTAAAAGTAGCCTATATCACACGGGGATAGCGTAGCTTCCCAACGGTGAAAGAATATTTGAAATCGGTCCAGTAGTTTCGGAGCCTATTCAATACAAACAATCAAATCTTTCCTCTTTATAATAATACAGATAGATACAGCTTAGCTTTCACGTGTGTGTGCACCCTTAGTTGAGTAGTCTTAGGTGGAAATATCATCGTTTCCGGCGAACTGGGAAGCTGTATTGGAAGATAAATAATAACATATAGCGATGTTGTTACAATAGATACTGCGGAGAATAGCTTAATAGCTGCTCCGGTATAGAGTGGTGCAATACAGAGAGCTATGTTCATTGCTTTTCATATTATTATCTGAAATAAACGTTTGATTCTACAGCTGTATTCTGTTGGAGCGTTCGTAGTATTATCAGAATCATTTTTTGAAAACTTCTAAAGTTAAATGACGGTAGTTAGTATTGTTTATTTAAAGTTCTGAATTTAAAGATAAAATTAAATGTTACGTAAAGATTTTACATTGCGCCATCTACCTCAGTAAAAGCAAAGCAAGTATAGTTAAGGACATAAAGCTAAGTTAGTATTTAGATTTGTTTGTTAATTTGATTAAGGTTTTCCAGGGTTTTTTTTTGAAAATCAACTAGTTAACGTAATATTTACAAATAAAATACTTAGACTTTGCAAAGTTTGTACTATGGAGACTGGTAACTGATAAGATATTTAATAGTTTTTTTTTGTAAATATTTATTTACAAATAATGTCTTTTTAAGGAATGATACATATGAGATGCTCTCTTGATTGAAAATGAAAACGTATGTCCATGACTATTGCAGCTATATACAGAATTTTCAGTAACAAAACATTGTACAAGGCATCGCTTCTTTGGCGCACATTACCTTGAGATTTTCGATGGTTGATGATGGTTTCAAAAGCCCTTTAATTTCGGTAGCTGCAGTACCCTTCAAACCGGAACAGTAAAGTTTACACACTACTGCTTGGCGGCAGAATATCTGGTACTGGTGGTACTTACACAGACAACGTCCTGCTAAGGAGATACTACCAAGTAAAATACGTTGATATTTTAATTTTTTTTTTAATATTTTTACTATAGTTCCTCTTCCTGTAAAAAAAAAATAACTCAAGTGGACAAAGGTCACGGACCCCAGTCTCCGTGGAGCGTATAAATTTTAATTAAAAAAAAAAAATACATGGGTAACTTTTCTCTAAGCGATTTTTTGGTAGGGACAAAACTTATGAGTTCGCATCACTGACATGCTAATGTGATTCTTTGCTGTCGGCAGTTTCCATGACTGCCTAATTTTTGTTGTAAATATTTAATAACAATATATAAATTGCAATGCTGTTCTTAGTTAACATTATTTCTTTTTCTGTTTCAGGTATTTACATGATCTTACACAGATTTGGTATGAATTAAAAACACATATACTTTTTTTTAATTGCAATCTGTCCTCATTGACATTTAGCACTGTGTGTGTCATATTATAAAGTTTAGGCATGCATGGTATACGCTCATTGGCGTATCAATTGTTGAGCACTGGCCTTTTTTCCTTGTCTTTTCAAATTTGTTGTCTTTATGTTAATCTGTATCCTTTTTATTTGTGTGTGTTGTTTGTACTTATCTGTTGTTGTGTCTAGTGTTTGGAGGAAAAAATAAATGTTTTCCTTTCTTTCTTTCTTTCTTGTATCCACTTCAATGTTGCTATTTTAGCAGGTCTTGTGGAGCTACTCTTTTGAGCCTCCCAAAAGTTTTTGCTTTCATCAGTTTTGATGCCAATTTATTGGGATGCATCAGGATCCTTTTCTTGTAGGCTCTGGTTCGCTGTACAATTTCTTCTTTAACTTGCTGTATCTTTAAGCCCCGTTGTGTACGGTCGTTTGTGATGTACCATGGTGCATTTGTTACATATATACTAACGCATAAATATTGATACGTTGCCATTCAACATGGTAATGCAACCGATATCTTATTTTCTTCACTTAGTAGTGGTCTCTCCCTATATTGCGTAAAGTTAAAAAAATGTGTTAAGTTGACTAAGTCACGGATTCCGGTGTCTATGGAGAAATAGTAGGTAATTAAGAAAAAACTCGCCTTTATGAACAACTTTTACTATTTACACAACTTTGAAATCACGAACAAATTCTACTGCTCTATAAATTGGGGTCAACAAACTTTTCCTCTTGAACGGATACTTTTTTCACGATTTCAGAGTTCGATATACATAATTACATATAGAAAGAAACTCTTTACTGTGCACAGATTTTTTTGTCATGTCATTTTAATACATATATATTGACAATATTTTTTTGGTATTGACATATTTTTATATTGACATGTTTGGATATTGACATACCTTATTTTGACATGTAATCAGTGTTTTAAAACTCATTTAATGACATATTTAAAATTTTGAAGTGACTTGTAACATTGGTGTTATCAATAAAATATTTGTACTTATTTGTAATACGTATTCAAGGTACCTACATACAATGTACAATCGTAAACACAAGCGTTATATCGTGCTCGAAGTTTCAGCCGTGTGGTGTGCACTCAGTAATTAAATTAACTATAATTACAGCTGCGCACGGTATGTGCGAACACGGACTCTGTAATGCGCCTCCATTAATCAAACTTTGTTAAAAATTGTAGACGGAGCGCATACCGGTCGATTTCCTAGAGTTGTTTCTTTCTCTTTTTTTATCATAGGACATTACACACAGCGCCATCTGACCCCAAACTAAGTAAAGCCTGTTCTATGGAAGACAGATAACTGATAGAATACTTAAATAGTTTTGGTAACAATGCTTCTCTATGAGTGATATTTTTGAACAACACTTAATTTTTGTGATAATTGTATGTAGCACCATCGCATTAGGGAAGCCCTGTAAGGTTGGTGTGAAATTAAGTAAATAAATAAACTTCTTTATAAACGATGTATGTAATTGCCAAATAAAATTAATTTCATTTCATTTACTTAGATGATGTATTTATCTATAAAAACACCTTACCAGATTAGCCGGCAGCTCCCGACCTTGCGTTTAGTCTCATATATAGGGTGTTTCGTTTCGTATTAATTAAGGCCGGCTATTCACGGCGTGTTGTGTATGTAGGCTGTAGTCAGATCTTAATTAAGTTGATATTCTCTACGCGAATCATTCACTTTGTTTCTTAATGGAATATTCGGGAACGAACACGATTCATGTTCTGTGTGTCAGTTGCTTTAATTGGTTTCTCAATTTAAAAACATAATTTTGTTGGTAATGTCAGATCCGCTTGACTTTCTCTTTTTTTTTCTTTGGTTTTGGCGTCGCATTTTGAGCATTTGCCAGTGTCAAGTATTTTATATTTGCAAGTTTCAAATATTAAATAAGTGTCCTCGTAGTTATAGTCAAAGTCCAGTCTTGGTCAAATACAGTCCGTGTCAGTCAAGTTCAGTTATATTTTAGTAAAGTAGTGGCGACTTTACTTTAAAGCTTCGATGGAGTTTTGGAAGCAACACGAAAAGTCATTTTTCACCACATATCATTTTCCCACACTCGCGCTTGTGATTCGACACTTTATTAATAAAACACCACCATTTTTATGTAAAAACACGCGACAAAACACTAGTTTTGGAAAAAATACAACGGGGCGACACGACTCTTACCGCGTTCCCGCCAAAACCGACTTTCTATTTGGTTTTTATAAGTGTTTTTTAAATTGTAAATGTATATATTACTAGCGGTAATAGTAGTAGTGCTAGTAACAGATGCCCCGGACTTTGTTTTGCCACTTCAAAGTTCAAATCGCTGCAATGGTCATGGACATGCGTTATCTTTCACCATCAGGAGAACGTATAGTTCGTCTCATTACTTTTACATTAAAAAAAAAGATGGCGCTGTGTGTAATGCCTTACGATATTTATTATTTATTTATGTCCAGCAGTGGATTTCGATAGGCTGATGATGATGACGTAAAGTAGTACTCCAACATTTTATTAAAGTAGTATAATTAAACCTACCTACAACTGTCGCACTTATAATTAATAGGCTTAGCCGCACGCGGGTAGTTTGTAATTATACTAATCATAGGCCGGCTATTCACGTTCCGATTTCAAAACGCAATGGGCAATGCATTATTCCGACATCTATTGTATTGCGTTCACGGGCGACCGAGCCGAGTGCTCGCCGGCGCTGCTTGCCTGTTTATAGTTTTTTTTTTTTTTTTTTTTTTTTATACATAATAGGTTCGCGTTTGACTACACCCTGCCTGATGTTAAGCAGGATGCAGCCCAAGATGAAGCACGCTTACCTAGAAAAAAACCTGTTTACTCTAGATTTGAAGACACCCAAATTGTACTTCACGGGAAAAACAGACAGTTGACTAGCGGACGCCTCGTGGTTTCACCCGCGTAGTTGCCGTTCCCGTGCGAATATAGTGATAAAAAGTAGCCTAAATCACCTGGGGATAGTGTAGCTTCCCAACGGTGAAAGAATTTTTGAAATCGGTTCAGTAGTTTTGGAACCTATTCAATACAACCAAACAATCAAATCTTTCCTCTTTTTTTTATTTATTTATAATTATACGCTCCACAGACACTGGGGTCCGTGACCTTTGTCAACTTTAGTTAATTTTTTTTTTTACAATTTTACATTCTCTTTTTAATAGTATATATAGATAGCTAAGCGCCAAAGCAGCGATACCCCGGACTTTGTTTTGCAACTCAAAGTTCTGTTTATTGCTGCAATGGTCGTGGACAGGCGTTATCTCTCACCATCATGAGAGCGTATCGTGCGTCTCATTACTTTCAAATCACATTACTTTTACTTTACCATCTTCGACCACACCGTCACTTAACATCAGGTGAGCTGTGGTCATCCACCTAGCCTATCAGCCATAAAAAAAAACATATATTTTAGTATAGTCATGTATTGCTCCCGTAGGTAAAATGAATTGTACCATGACACCATAATTGCAATGCACTTTACCGCTTAAATTATTTCGAATTCCGAAGGTTTGTTCGTCAACTAAGCTTTAGTATGCCGTCCACATCAGCGCAAAGAAATAGGACATCCTTAGAATCCCTCCATCGGCAAATATTCGTGAATCCCCGACCAAAGAGGTTATTTAAACTAAAAATCCGTACCCGATATCCCATGCCAAAGACAAAATAATTCAAACACACGCCAAGCCTTTGGCGCATACTTGCAAACCCCAATTTATCTATACCGTTGACTCATGGAGCCACTATCGGAATCTCTTTTACAAAAATAGCCTTCCGTAAAATATTTTTTTAGTTTTCTGATTTATCTAGCTTCACGATTAAATTGTCGATCTGTACCTCTCATACAAATATTTACTTTGGCACGAGAATCGAACCCGGACCGTGTGTAGAGGGAAGACGATGTTTTATTCATTAGTTTAGACTGGTAAGATGTTACCGAAATTACCGCCACTGTAGTCGTAGAACATTTTTTTTTTAATACTTGACAGACTAGGTGTTTGACCACAGCTCACCTGATTTTAAGTGACGGTAAGGTCGAAGATTGTAAAGCACACCTAGCCTGGAATGGAACTGGCTCTCAACGTTGGGAAGCTACGCTATCCCCGTGTGACATAGGCTACTTTTTATCCCTGTATTCCCACGGGAACGGGAACTACGCGGGTGAAACCAGGTTTTTAAAAAATCAACAAAAATTTAAAAATTGCATATATCGATGATATTTTCGTTTCCTCCGAAACCTCGCTGTTTTATTGGAGCAGTGCGTTTAGTTGGGTCATGGAGTCGGTATTTTTAGATTGTAAACTGATATAATTATTACTAGCCGCGCCCCGCGATGTTACCCGCTACATGTTTTCTGGATAAAAAGTAGCCTAAGTGCTAATCCAGGGTCTCGGCTACCTCCATACCTGATTTGATCAATCCGTTCTGTAGTTTTTGCGTGAAAGAGTAACAAACATCCATCCATCCATCAAAACTTTCACATTTATAATATTAGTGGGATTCATTCATATGTAGCTAATCAGTGTTTTTGAATTTTTTAATCATTGTTCGGAGTTTGACTTGTAACTTTGGGGATATTAAAAAAATTGGATTAAAGCGAATTAAAAAAATTGTTGACGTGAAAAGCTGTATAGCGGGAACACTGTTGTAAAGCTCCTCTATTCATACTATAGACGAAACTGGACGCGTCGCGCTCGTCGATAACAACCTGCAGTTCTAGGCTAGCTCACGTGCCAGCGTACAATGGCGGATTTTAATGCATTTGCATAATTGCCGCGCCGTTTTCCGTGTTTATCTGTGAGCGCAGTTTTTGTCCGCCGGGTTCGCGATTGTTTATTCAAATTGCATCATTGTTCCTACTGTTATCTATTCTGTGACGGGCGGAAATGTGCTATGAATATCATTACAATACTTATTATAATCACTTGTAGCTTAAAGATACAAAATGCTATTGAAGAGTTTGCGTAAAAACAGTTTTTGAAAGTATAAAATACTAGCGGACGCCTCGCGGTTTCACCCACGTAGTTGTAGTTCCCATTCCCGTGCGAATACAGGGATAAAAAGTAGCGTATGTCATCCGGAGATCGTGTAGCTTTTTTTTTATACAGAATAGGTTCGCGTTTGACCACACCCTGCCTGATGTTAAGCAGGATGCAGTCCAAGATAAAGCACGCTTACCTAGAAAAAAACCAACGGTGAAAGAATTTTTTAAATCGGTCCAGTAGTTTTCCTCTTTATAATAGTATAGAAATAGAAAATTAATAAAATTAATCGAAATATAATCTACAAGCCGGCAACGCTAATTAATTGAGAACGACTTTAATCGAAAAATTTAAAAGCTTCTTCCTCCGGAACGCATTTTATAAGTAACTTTATGAAAACTAATTGGAATGAATAATCGTTTACTTGATAATGATAATTATTAGTTAATTAATTAATTGAAATATGACTTTTAGTGTTGCTTCCAAAACTCCATCGAAGCTTTATAGTAAAGTCTTGACTTGAAAACAGTACTTGGCTGACAAGGATTGTACTTGAACAAGACTGGACTTGTGACTATAACTAGTGCTACGAGGCAACCTATTTAACATATGAAACTTAAAAATATAAAACACTTGACACTGGCAAATGCTCAAAATGCGACGCCAAAATCAAAGAAAAAAAAAACTAACGTTTTTACAGAATACTGTCAGATTTGCTCAGAGGTAGCAATGACAGCTCGTTCAAGTTTCAAGATAATGTTGGTTATTACTCGAATATAATGGGAAATTAAAAAAAAAAATTGGAATTCTTTATCTCAGGTGAGCGGGCAGGAATAATTGAGTCGTGTCGTAGGACAACAAAGAGACTGAGTACGTTCAGGGTTGTCAGCTTAGAAGTTTTTACATACGATTTATGTAAAAAAATAAGGCATTTAGTTTTGGATATGACACCGTACGAAAATCTTTGTAGAAAATTATCAGCTATTAAATCTAATTTTGGGGATTTTTAACTTACTCGTAGCATAATTCAAACTCAATATTTAATACATAAACTTAAAAATATAATTAAAGTTTTAAACCAAAACAAAACAAACTTAAGTGATATATAATATTGATAGCTCAGTTGTTAGGGCGATCGGTTTACACGCTCAAGGGCGTGGGTTCAAATCGCAATAATGACACGTGAGGAAACCATAGCATGGTGGTAGGGTACTTTCTAGTACTCGGCTGGATAGCTACCTAATATTTTATTTCGATAGCTTGGAATAGAACTGCCATTACAAGCTAAACGTGTTTAACATCTTCGACCACTCCGTCATTTAACATCGGATGAGCTGTGGCCAAACACCTAGTCTGACGTATATTAAAAAAAAATTAAAAACCCATAATCAAATCCAGACCACACAATTCACAAGTCACAGACAAGACAATTTTTTTTGTATTAAAAGTATAATTTCGCAGATATGTTTTATTGAATATTCAAGGTATATATTTAGTTTATTTCCGCTTAACAGTCATTTCAGTTACAACAGTGATGAGGACTTAAATTTAACAACAAAACGAAAACATATTCAAAATGAACTTCCGCAATGTAACGCTTGAATCCATCAATTATCTAAAAAATGTATTGTTTATTACTGACATTATCAATTTGAGTTGCACTGTATGGTGTCCAGAAGAATTAATATGCCTGCAATATGGCAAGTCCTAGCAGCAAAACTGTAATTAAGAACTGATACTCAATTTAGGATTAATGAACAAAGGAATAAAAAAAAAATTTACTCGGGGTAAATTTCTTTAATAGTTATGGCAACCCTGGGGAATAAGAGAGAGTCACGTACAAGCCTTCAGGGTATACGATGAAAATATATCTATGTATGTATCTATAAACTTCTTGAACATGTTTAATTATCTACAATCTATATCTACACTAATATTACAAAGAGAAATGATTTTTTGGAAATCTTGTATGTTTGTAACGAATAAACTCAAAAACTACTGAACCGATTTCAAAAATTCTTTCACCGTTCGGAAGCTACTCTATCTCCGGGTGACATAGGCTACTTTTTATTTCTGTATTCCTACGGGGACGGGAACTATGCGGGTGAAACCGCGAAGCGTCCGCTAGTTACCTATAAAAACGCGATAAAAAATCACGTTTGTTGTATGGGAGCGCCCTTAAATATTTATTTTATTCTATTTTTTAGTATTTGTGGTTATAGCGGCAACAGAATTATATCACCTGTGAAAATTTCAACTGTCTAACTATCACGGTTCATGAGGTACAGCCTGGTGATAGACGGACAGACAGACAGACAGACAGACAGACAGACGGACGGACAACGGAGTCTTACTAGTAGGGTCCCGTTTTACCCTTTGGGTACGGAACCGTAAAAACGAGTCATTTTATACTCCCATAATGTTATTAATTTTTTTTTCGGTTAACATACCTAGCGTCTGTTAACGTAGATCAGATCGTCCAAAGAATTATAACATCACCCTCCTTCCGCAGTCAGGTAAAAATACGTTTTTGAATCGCCGAGTCGCTTCCAGTAACACTCTGCCCAGTGACGCCATGCAGTCTGCTGCCAGTTCCGCCACATAGACCTAAATTAGGGATGTAACTTATCGATATATTGATATGTTTATCGACATCGATACTAGTCATTTGCAAGCGGGATTACGGTATAAATATTCGATTATTACAGAAATATTCAAGCAAGCCATGTCAGGAGTAACTTAGTGCCGTAATAAGAAAAATAAGTTGTAGATGTGATTGCAATAATTTTGGTATCATTTGTATATCTTAGCATCCGTTATTTCGTGCTCAAGTCATTCTTATATTGGGGATTTGTGGTATGGCATATGTAGGTTTATTTTGTTACTATATTTTTTTTTTATTTTTTTTTTTTATACATGATAGGTTCGCGTTTGACTACACCCTGCCTGATGTTAAGCAGGATGCAGTCCAAGATGAAGCACGCTTACCTAGAAAAAAACCTGTTTACTCTAGATTTGAAGACACCCAAATTGTACTTCACGGGAAAAACAGACGCCGGCAGAGAGTTCCACATCCTCGCTGTGCGTATGAAGAATGTGGAATCGAAGCGCTGTTTAACTTCAATGTTAAATAAATATCGTAGGACTATACACACAGCGCCAACTGACCCCAAAATAAGCAAAGCTTGTACTATGGAAGTCAGATAACTGATAGATTACTTAAGGTGGTTCGATTTCCATACAAATATTTTTTTGCCATTTACGGACAAATGGAGCAAAATTTTACAGTGAAATCACAGCTACTGGCATTTATTTTGGTCTTTATTTGCGGTAAATCACAATTGATTGAATAAAACAGTAGATTGTTTGCATAATCTACTGTTTTATTCAAAAACCATAAATTGACAACAATTTAATAATTAAAAACTTATCCGAAACTTTTCTTACTTTAACTAAAATTGGACATAAACATAAACACTAAAAGAAGTTAGACAAAAAACTAATATGGAACTGCAAATAAACTAAATATATACTTTGGATATTCAAAATGAACTTCCGCAAAGTAACGCCTGAATCAATCGACTAAACTTTTATGTTAAACTAAATACACAAAGTTCTTATTTTTTTAATCTTAAATGTATTGCAATGAAGAACATTCATCATCGTCACTGAGCATCAAGTGAGCTGTGGTCAATAACCTGGTTTGTCAACCATAAAGAGACATAATTTTAGCTTGCATAGTGTTGTGCTATGTAATGTGATACGGGATACCTCACGGCCGCCAAGCGGTCTGGTTACGCCAAGTCTAGCGTCTACGGTCACTAACGTTTGTGAAGGCACTAGGGATTTCACTATAGAATATCGATAAGCTAGTTCAAGTATCGATATTCATAATACTGCACGTATATCGTGATTCTAGCACGTACTTACATAGAATTATAATTATGAGATAGTGTTGCGATTCTTTCACGTCAAGTGAGTCGGTTAAAAACACAAGTTTTTCCGCCAATTATGAATCGATTTTGATGATTATTTTTTTACTTGGTGGATCGTTTGCATCGTCAGAGGTGGCCCTGTATAAATTTTATACAAATCGATCGACCGGTTTTTAAATTCAACAAAAATCTAAAAATTGTATAATACATCGACAATATTTTCGTTTACGCAGAAACCTCGCTGTTTCATTGGAGCAGTGCGTTTAGTTGGCCTAAGGGCCATCCATGGAGTCGGTTTAAAAAAATGTAAATTTGTATATTATTTGACATTAAACACTTTTTTATTAGCGTTAAGCAATTTTTTGGTAGAGACAAAACTTATCGATTCGTGTCACCGACTGTGTGTCTGTGTCCATCCGTGCGCAGCCGGGACGGACGGACGGCTAGTCAAACATCTTAAACAAGCGGCGGGCCGCATAAATGTAAACCGCGGGCCGTGTTTTGGACAACCCTGCAGTGCATATTCATGCTTAGTGCGTTTGTTTGTAAGGTTATCGCATCAAATGTCTGGAACGGCAAAGCTTAGAGTTATATACGTTTAGTTGGAGTAGAAATGTAATACGAGAAGCCCCGCCGCGGTCGCCAAGCTGTCTCGTCTGACAACACGGTCTAGGTACGTTCTGCGCCAATTATCGCAATAGTGATGTCACGTGTCGATGTCGCTTATCGATGAAGAATGTGTCTTGGTGTCTAAAAACAAATGTTTTTCTTTCTTTTCTTACTATCCCACTAGTATTGTAAATGTGAAAGTTTGGATGGATGGATGTTTGTTACTCTTTCACGAAAAATTTAATAGTTTGATAAAAAAATTGCTTAATCACCCAAATTAAAATTAATAGCCTGTTGGTTCATTGGTAGTTTGTTTGTTAGAGCTGAAGGGCGTGGGTTCGATTCCCACTCAGGACTAACATCGATGTTTGTTCTGTGTCTGGGTGTATTGACAAAAAAAAAAATATTTTAAGTATTCTGTCAGCTGTCTGGTTGCCATAATACAAGCTTTGCTTAGTTTGATTATTATCATCGTAATTTATTACTTTTCCTATTTTTTAATTTTTTTATATTTAATATATTAAATATAAAACATAAATAATATAAAAAACTTAAAAACTAGGGTGCCGCCGGCAGCGGGGCAGGGCTCAAGCTGCCGGTGGTTAGGGCTGCAGAGTGAGGAACCTCCTCACAATGCGCGCCGTGTCAAGGATCACTGCCTTTTGAAGCTGACCCTTGACTCGCCCGTCTAGCGAGAGTCTCTTAAGATGTTGGTCGAGACCCTTCGCTATAAGACCGTTTACCGTGATAACTATCGGGACAATGTTTATTATTATCATTATTGTGTTCCGGTTTGAAGGGTACTGCAGCTGGCGAAATTACTGGGCTGTTGAGACTAACCATCGAAAGTCTCAAAGTAATGAGCGCCAAAGCAGCGTTACTCTGGATTTCATTTTGTTATTCAAAGTTCTGTGTATCGCTGCCATGGTCATGGACAGGCGTTATCTCTTACCATCAGGAGAGCGTCTCGTTCGTCTCATTACTTTTTACATTAAAATATACATATATATATTAATTGGAATTATGAAAAGTGTGATAAAAATTAATCTAAAGTAAATCACGTGCAAACATATGTATGTTTTGCTTCGGTCAGGATGCTCATAATCGGAATTATTTCTTTACCTTACGAAATTACTTACTAATATTGCATCATGCGTTGTTAAACAAAATACTTTATTGCGTTCTTAAAGTACTTCATGATAAATGTATTTAAGAATATAAAAAAAAATGTATTTTATGACTAACAGCCGTAAGGTTTCACTTTACCTTACAGGGACTCATGTTTTATAAACTTGTATTGTAGTTAGCCCTGAATACGAAATAACTTTTAGGGGAATAAAACTACCCTAATTCTAAATTAATTCAGAATTAAGCACTACCGTCAATCAGAAGATAGCTTTCTGCGTATGTTCGTTCTTCCTATTTGGGTTCGATTCCCACCCAGGACAAGCATTTTGAGATGTAAACAAATGTTTGTTCTGCGCCTGGGTGTACTGTATGTATTATAAGTATGTATTTACAAAAAAAATAACTATTTAAGTATTCTATCAGTTATCTGACTTCCATAGTACAAGCTTTGCTTAGTTTGGGTTCAGATGGCGCTCTGTTATTTTATTTAAGATAAAGTAGGTCAAATGTATTTATTTCATTTCTAAAAATTATACAATTCAGTCAAAAATATAGCGGGGTACAGAGTCCCGTCCAAACGACCCCAAGACGCTGGCTGCGTTCCCGCGCTGGATGGCCAAATATATTTGCTGGGTCAAGAACAACCCTGACCGAGGATCTCTTCCCTTCTCCCTCAAACGACACCCTATCTCATGCATAAATTTTATTGTCTCTGAGCACCACGGTCCAGCGATTTCGACAGCAAACGGGACAAAAATATTTATACACAGATACAAACAAATATAAACATAAGTGCCCATTAGCACATAGATCAATAATATTTAAATACTAGTATCCCCTCCTAGTGTCGTGTTCCTCATGTCTGAGGGTCGTGACCTCCACCTCCCAGGAGCCGTTCATGCACGATGTTGCGCCATCTTCGTCTATCACTGGCGACATGCAGCGCGTCATACACAGATGTGTCGAGTGCGGTGCGAATCTGGTCGGACCAACGCATCGGGCTACGGCCTCGTGTTCTCTTGCCATCGACTTTCCCCGTAACCATCAGTTTTTCGAGATTGTCGTTTTCCTTTCTCGCTATATGGCCAAAATACTCAAGAACACGCTTGAGACAGATGGTAGAGAGCCTTTTCGTGATCTTAAGCTGCTGAAGTATTGATACGTTGGTCCGATGTGCTGTCCATGGTATCCTGAGCATCTTTCTCCAGCACCACATCTCAAATGCAGCAATACGCTCGCGATCCGCCGCTTTCAGAGTCCACGTCTCAGCTCCATAAAGAAAGACTATTATACTAGTATAATTACTATTAAATAAATACGGATTTAGCCCGTGTGATAATAAACAGTAAAATAAGTGTAAAGATACAAGTATGAAGCGTAAACAAAAGTGCAAACTGCAGTTTGTGTTGCCAAGTGCGGAAACCTTAGGAGTGGGTGGCGTGTTGGTGACGTCAGTCGACCTTGCTGCGGTTCTGTCTGCGGCGCGCGGTTACCGCCGCCGTCGGTCGAGTGATATCATTCTCCGATCGATGATCTTTGTGACCATATTGATTAGCTGTGCCTTTCAACTTTATTTCAATTTGGATTCTACAACTATAATGAATATGTTGATTTTAAATTTTAAGGTGGTACGATTACCATACAAATATTTTTTTGCCATTTATGGACAAATAGAGCATAATTTTACAGTGAAATCACAGCTACTGGCATTTATTTTGGTCTTTATTTGCGGTAAATCACAATTGCTTGAATAAAACGGCAGATTATTGGCATAAAATCAAATTTGTGAATGATTTAGGAATATTCAAGCAATTGTAATTTACCGCAAATAAAGACTATAATGAATAAAGCTGTGATTTCACTGTTAAATTATGCTCTATTTGTCCATAAATGTCAAAAATGTATTTGTATGGAAATCGAACCACCTTAATTACGGTTGTAATATTTTTTTACTAGCTGCGCCCCGCTGTGTTACCTGCTACATGTTTTTGGGATAAAAATGTTGCCTATGTGTTAATCCAGAGTCTCAGCTACCTCCATATTAAATTTCATGCAAATCCGTTCAGTAGTTTTTGTGTGAAAGAGTAACAAACAATTACAGGGCTGTTGAGACTAACCATCGAAAGTCTCCGAGTAATGAGCACCAAAACAGCGATGCCGTGGACTTTATTTTGCTACTCAAAGTTCTGTGTATCGCTGCAATGGTCATGGACAGGCGTTATCTCTCACAAATCAGGAGAGCGTCTCGTTCGTCTCATTACTTTTTACGTTAAAAATAAAACATTCATCCATCCATCAATCCAAACTTTCACATTTATAATATTAGTGGAACTAACGACCCGCACGGGCTTCCCACGTGTGCAATGTACTCGTAGATGGTTCCTGGTGGTAAATCTCCTTTGCAGGTCGTCCAGGTAGGTTCCACCTCAATACCAGATATTCTGTCGCCAAGGTAAACTGTGTTCCAGAATTTTGAGTAACAAAACAAAGTCCAGGGTAAATGCTTTGGTGCTCATTACTTTCAGACATTCGATGGTTAGTCTCAACAGCCGTGTAATTTCGCTAACTGCTGGATCCTTCAAACCGGAACACAATAGTAGTTTACACACTACTGCATGAGCGCAGAATATCTGGTAATACCACCAACACCATGTAGTTTTTTTAACGTAATCACGGTAAATGTGCTCTTTATAATTATGTAAATGTATGTAATCAAATTTTATTCTAAAACTTTTCTTTTCTGAAATCACAAAATTCATTCATTCGACTGTTTGCTGTTACTCTGCCAAGTCAAACTTATAGTAGAAACTTTTTCGTACATTTTTAGTTCAACAAGATTTTGTTCAGTCTATATAAATGACAATGGCGCTCTAGAAAACGGCGCTATTAATTTTAATGGGGCTCACAGACTTGTATGTATAAAGTTTTAAAAAAGTTTTTGGCAAGTGTTGCCAAGGAAATGAAGGCGTCCTTTTCACTTAGCACGTTGTTTGAGATGGGTCGGTTCGGTCGAGTTCTGAATTGACTTTTCGGTGTTATGTTGTTTTTAATCTTACCCTAACATTATTTCTAACTCTTATTAGTTTTAAACGATGGCTTATTATTTTATGTTTGACATATTATTTCATTGACATTTTCATTGTATTGACATATGTTATGATTTTGATATTTTTAAATATGAATGGGAAAATGACTTTGGTGTTATCAATAATAGATTTATATTTGTATTTATGCCACTCATCCTACCTATATCCAGGTATAAGTACTTGGCAATAAATTTTCATAAGTTTTTTTTTAAATAATTTATAAGTGGCTAGTTCTACTCCGTTGGCTTAAGTATCTCGAAAGGATGGAGGAAGTCCGTGCCGTAAAACACGTAGGTATCTCAGACTAGCCCAAGGCAAAAGGCCTTTCGTTCGTTCGTCTCATTATACTCTACATATAAAAAAATGGGTTCCCGATATTTCGACGCGTAGCTTGTAGGGGTCACGGTAAATATCTCTTAAATAATAATCCTATATTAAGACCTATTCTAAATTCAGCTTAAACCCATTTAAAAAATGGTGTACCTACAAGAAATAAAGTGAAATACAAATTAATAAATTCTACATTTTCCATTTGAGAATCGTATCTCGATATTTCTCAATTTATTTTTGGCGCCGTTTCTGTTAGTTGTAATATTTTTGTAGCTGGAAAACGGGCGAGTGCTTCGAGTCTTCATTAGACGCCTAACGAGTTCCATTCAAGCGTGACATTCAGGTCCCAATAATATGACCGTTTGTCCCCTAAACTTGAAATATACTGCGACACTAGGTACACGCGCACTTAGTTACACAATATTCCAACAGAACTAACAAGAGCATATTTTGGTTTTAGTTTTTTTTAGGACATTTTCATGTTTTTTATTATTTACTAGCGGACGCCTCGCGGTGTCACCGGCGTAGTTCCCGTTCCCGTGGGGATACAGGGATAAAAAGTAGCCTATGTCACCTGGGGATAGCGTAGCTTCCCAACGATTAAATAATTTTTTAAATCGGTCCAGTAGTTTCGGAACCTATTCATTACAAACAAATAATCAAATTATTCCTCTTTATAATAGTATAAAAAGATAGATAGATTTGTGGGTGGACGTCCTACGCTGCGCTTCGTGGTCTCCACTCCAGAACTTTGCTGACCCATCGGCCATCAGTTCTGCGTGCTATGTGCCCTGCTGCAAGGGTCACCTGTTGGTCGTCGGCTCTAAATCAAATAGTAATGAGTCAATCAATAAATAAATAATCAATAATTGTATTATTTTTATTAGTTTTTCAACGTGTTTGTGTTCCAACATATCCCGTGTGTTCTTAATCTGTATCGTGTTTTCCATTCTTGGTTGCCTGAAAGAGATCGCTCTCAGCGATGAGGCCGCCACTTGTGGCACAAATGTCAAAACGGGCGTATTACATTTTTTATAGGCCCGTTTTGACATTTGTCATCGCGACGTCACTAGTGATGTAACTATACGACTCGGTAATCGATACTCACTATAAATCGATTCAAGTTTGTATGAGTATAGCTCATAAGATTCTTTTGTTTCAATACTTTTTTTTTCTATTTTTAATGTCCACAATAACACTATCTATCTATTAAACTGCTCAAACGAGCAGAATTCACAATGTGGCATACTATTAATTGTGAGGGACATTGTGTAATCACTTCTAACACCGCACTGATAACGCTGAGAATAATGCATGTATGTAATGTATACATTACATGTAGATAGCTTATCTTAAGCTAAGTACACCTAGTAACCAAACTGCACCGGACTGCATAGTTATCTATCAGTTACCAAATATTTATCTAGTTGATAAACCGGTGGGTGAAAGTCACTCAGAACGGCTGTTACTGGTTATCTACGATAAGGACTTTAGGTGAAAAATTGGAATCGATAAGAGATAGTGTTGAAGTGTTAGATTCAGTTTATAAGTCTATTTTTTTAAATAAAACATTAAAATATATATATATATATATATATAAATTTATAGGTATATATTTCGTTTTATTTAGATACATTATTATTATCCTATCCTTCTAATATTATAAATGCGGAAGTTTGTTAGTATGAATGTATGTTTCTTACTCTTTCACGCAAAAACTACTGCACGGATTTGGATGACATTTGGTACTTTTTATCCCGAAAACATGTAGCGGGTAACACCGCGGGACGCAGCTAGTAACAATGTAAACTTAACACTAGTGGAACAATTGGCGGCCTTATCGCTTAGAGCGATCTCTTCCAGGCAACCTTAGAATGGAAAGGTTTTTAATAGCTTTTACCATTTGTGGTACAAGCTCTGTGTTTTATTTATTTTAAGCGTTTATAATAAAGAGTTTCTATTTATATGTTAGACAGACAACCCCGACAGTCCCGTTGGCTCAATGGTAGTATATCTGCCTCGAGAGCTGTAGGGCGTGGGTTCGATTTCCACTCAGGTCGAACATTTTGTAAATAAACAAATGTTTGTTCTGTGTCTGTATGTTTTTACAAAAAAAAAGTATTTATGTATTCTATCAGTTAACTGACTTCCATCACACAAGCTCTGCTTAGTTTGGGGCCAGATGGCGCTGTGTGTATAGTCCTACGAAATTTATTTATTTATATTTTCTGTTTGTTGCCATGTAGATTGTACATCCAACAAAACTTTATTGTATCAATTATTCAAAAACAATGTTTTTAAATTTATAATTTGTTGTTTTATTGCGCAGCGCTGCCGGAATATAAATCGGAATTAAGATGGGAGATATTTTACCCGATGAAATCTACCTTCACTCATAACCAGTAAATAGGGTACGTACCTTTTAGATGTATTCGTGTAACTTGCAACGTGCGGGATGATAGACGTCACGTCCGCGTGACGACGCGTGCACGTGATGCGGCGTACAGACGAGCAACTTACGTCCTGGAATCGTGACGGGACAAACAGACGAGCGACTCGCAGACGTTATACGGAAATTGCTTATATATCTCTGCTAGTTTGGGAGGAAATGCGTTTGATGGTAAATCAATACTACAATGTTTGATTTACTTAGGTATTACTTATGTTTAATTATATTCCTATTCATTTATTTCGTAACTGGTATTTATACGTCACAGTTAAATTAGATTCGAACAATGCATGATAGTAGTACTTTCTAGTACTCAGCTGGCTAGCTACCATCCTCAAGTTGGAAATCTGCCGCCAAGCCAAATTCTTGTTTCTTGTACTTGTCTTTTTTTTGACTGAATATTTAATTTTTATTTTATTTTTTATTTTAATGACATTTGTAATTTAGTAATAAAATTTTTAATGTATTGGTGTACACTGTGTTGGCGGACTTTATTGATAAATAAATAAACATGTCGCTACGCAAACTGGCATTTTACTTAAAATTATGACGAAAATTAATCAAAACACACAGCATATTTAAAAATATCAAAATCATAACATAATTTGTCAATACAATGAAATAATATGTCACATACAAAATAATTATATCAATATAATTAAATGTCAAAAAAAACAAACATATTATAATTACTTACTAGTAATTCAATAATCTCTTATTTTTAAATAATCGTCGAAATCATAAAACAAGGTCTCTTGAAGCCAAGATCTCAGTTTGCTTCTGAAGCACGCGGTGGAAGGTGCATCCCTAATGGAAGCGGGTACAGTATTGTAGACCGCGGGCCCCAGAATGTGTACCGACGTCTCCGACTTGACGAGCCGATGCGACGGCGTTACTAGTTGGTCCTTCTTTTTATTACTGCGAAGATCCAACGTGCTGTGGACGTTACTATATGCGTGTCTATTTGCATTGATATTAGGATCATTTTCGCCTAAATTATAGGCTAATATGGCCATTTGTTTACGGCCTCACAGCGCAATGGCGGTGCTAATGAACAAATAAATTATTGAATTAGGTGCACTTGTTTCAACAAGTTTGCTGCATGCAGGTCACAAGAGGGCGTTGTTCAAGGTGGACCGACTTTGACAGGGTTGTCAGTTCAGAAAAACTTAAAAAATCGTCAAAGCGCAGTTAAATCTTTGCGCGATAGTGGTTCCATACTTTTTTATGATTGGCAGTTTAAGTGTTTCACGACAGCTTACCTGATGTAAAGTGACGGTGTGGTTGAAAATGGCAAACACACCTAGCCTGAAAAAAAACATAACAAAACAATTATACTATATTCTCGTATGTAGTAAACTTTATCATGTGAATTGAATGTTAACTATTAAATTTTTGCAGAAAATGTTTTTTATGTAAAAGTAATATGAGAACCGAGACACACTCCTGATGGTAAGCGACAACGCCTGTCCATGACCATTGCAGCGGTACCCATAATTATTTTGAACAAAACAAAATAAACAAATAAATAAATCCTATCAACAGCGATTATAAGAGCAGAGAATATCGTATGCCATACGTATGATGGTGTAAAAGTGTGGGGCATAACATATCTAAACTAAGGAGTTTGTAAACTTGTAACTGACTGTTCCTCGAGATCCAGACGATAACCGAACTGTCACTGTACGTATTGCAAATTGCAGCACACTTTTGCACCGACGCGTTTTAACAGAGTTTTTAGTAAAATTGATTAAAATTCTTTCTGGTTGAAGTCTGTCAGCTTTAGTGGTAACTTACAATGATGGGATAAATTAAAATAAATAAATATCGTAGGACTATACACACAGCGCCATCTGGCCCCAAACTAAGCAGAGATTGTGTGATGGAAGTCAGATAACTGATAGAATACATAAATACTTTTTTTTTGTAAATACATACTTATAATACATACAGAACACCCAGGCACAGAACAAACATTAGTTTATTCACAAAATGTTTGCCCTGAGTGGGAATCGAACCCACGCCCTACAGCTCTCAAGGCAGATATACTACCAATGAGCCAACGGGGTCTGTCTGATTACTGATTATTTATTGTTTGGCATTTGAAAACATTTTTAATACTTAAGTTTTGTATATGGTCTTGCTTAGAAAATACAATGAAGTTATGCTTGAATTCCTCGGTCTTTCGTTCATGCTAGTTCGAAATGACATTTCTAGTGTACTTGTAAATATATAATCATATACATTATTTCTATGGCTGATATACTTACAAACTGGATGACATAGAAATTAAACCCAGTGAAGTTTCTTTTTACAATTTCGGCACGGCACCCTAACTTTGTTTCGATATTATTATTTTTGAAGTAGGCACTTAAGCAACTTAACATTCGTTTGTTAATTGGCTTGAGTATATTTTCTTGGCAACTCGAATATTAGCGTAATTATTTTTACTCATTAAAATGTTGAGATTATTTATCGTAATCTCTTCGAATAAGGAAATTGTAGGAAAGTTAAAAATAAAAAAAATGGAAATACATGTTTATTTAGGAAATATAATCTTTACTGTTATTGCTTTGCGCTTTTTCGTTGTTCGTGTTGAAGAGTGACGATCTGATCTCTGCCTATATATTAAAAATGTTTTTTATTTTATTTTATACATTATTTTGATTTTTGTCTCAACATGTTTATTTATGAGAGATAGATTGCGTCTTTCTCTCTTCACTTGTTGTTTCTGTCATTTTAACTATACGAGGCTAAACGGAATAAATAGTACTAAGCCAAAATAACGTCATACAGATGAACAACTTTCTGAAACTTTGCGACTACTCGTAATCCTGCAGTCGTAAAAAAATATTATTAGAAATCAAATAGTAATAAATATGTGTCGCTAATGATACAGCTATGTGAGTATAAAACTGATTATCATTTTGTGGTTTACCGCTAGCGTTATTTAGTAAGAGTTATTCACATCCATTCGTTTTTTTAAATTAAAAATAGGCTTGCGATGTTGCTATTTCGCCAAATGTTAAGCGAAGATGCAATCTATAATGGAGCACACTTGCATAGGAAAAACAAAGTCACTCGTTACTTGAAGGCACTCAGGTTGTATCTATCCTATCACACCCACTCAGGCAGCAAAATCAATAGTTTAGCGATTCTTTTACAACAGCAATAGTACAAAAGTGCCGTGTTTAGTGCAACAGCGCCATCTAGTGAAAATTACCAAACGATGAGTGTTTTTTTTATGTAAAAGTAATGAGATATTGTCATCATTTCAGCTTAGGACGTTCACTGCTGCACATAAGCCTTCCCAATGATTTCTATTAAGACTGAAAATTCCGTTGGAAACAACTCGCATCCAGCGCGTTTCTGCGGTCTTCATTAAGTTGATGTCCCACGCTGCGCTTGCCGGTCCATGGTCTCCACCCAAAATCTTTACAGCCATCGGTTCTGCTTGCTATCTGCCCTGCCCACTGCCCATTTAACATGCTAATCTGTTGGGTTATGTCGGTAACTATATTTCATCTACAGATCTCCCCATTTCTGATACTGAAAGAAAGAAAGAAATACGTTTAATTTTGTAACAAGCACAAAAACAAAAACAAACAAACAGATACAGACAAAAGTTACAAAATAGGGGTTCGCCTCAGCATAATGCTGGTGTACATAATACTAAGTGGTTCATAGTGGTTCGTAGTGGTACTGCTACTTTGAGCTTACTAAGAAGGCACATAGTCTGAGTCTACGTTTCAGAGCCATAAATCATCACTCACACACAATACAAGAAACGCGTTTCAGATAAAAAAAAAATTCTTAACGCCTACCAGTCACCATTGCAGCGGTACATAGAGCATTGAGTAACAAAACAAAGTTCAGGGCATCGCTGCTTAAATGCTTATTACTTTGAAGATATAACATTTTATTTTATTTATTTATACATAAATACAATCCCATGGGTGAGCATTACAGGTTTGCTATTCGCCCACCCAGGGAACAAGATCTTTATTATGTTATACCTGGAAGATGTTGATTATGCTATATCTGGCAACCCTAGCGGGGTCGGCCTTGGGTCCGGATACGCGATGCAGACTGCATCACCACAAGGTCACGTGCGTGTCTCGATGCACGTAACATCTGCTACGCGCAAATTTATATGATCGCATATTATGACTTTGATGAATCATGTCGCTTCACTATCTTTGCCGCCTTATATGGGACTAACTAATGATGTTTATTCTTAGAAAGACAGATAGTATTAATTTCGTAACACACAAACACAATATGGTAATATTGACAACCCTATTGGTTCATTGGTAATATGTCTGCTCCAAGGGCGTGGGTTCGGTTCCCACTCAGGACAAACATTTTGTGGTATAAACAAAATAATGTTTGTTATGTGTCTGGGTGTTCTATAAGTATGATAAAGTAAATTTGAATTTAGAACATCGTGTGCACTAAGTTTGTGAATTCAAAACATCATTAAACCTATTTACTTCTACCTTCATGGTGCTGAATTTGTCATAAAACTTTTTTTAAATTGTTAAAAACTCAGGCTCGGAACCTCCTTGGTGTACGTTTTTTTTTTTTTTTTTAATTTGCTTTGCGCGCGCAATTTTCTTTTCCCGTCATATTGTTAATGTAGTAGTTAATACCTAAACGAGTTTTGGCGGGAACGCGGGAAGAGTCGTGCGATACAACGGAGCGACCGTTGTATTTTTTTCCAAAACTAGTGTTTTGTCGAGTGTTTATGCATAAAAATGGTGGTGTTTTATTCATAAAGTGCCGAATTACAAGCGCGAGTGTGTGAAAATGATATAATGTGGTGAAACATGAGTTTTCGTGTTGCTGCCAAAACTCCACCGAAGCTTTATAGTAAAGTCGCCACTACTTTACTAAAGCATGACTGGAATTAACTGACACGAACTGGACTTGACTAAGACGACTTTGACGATAATTAGCTACCAGGATACTTATTTAAATTTTGAAACTTGAAAATATATAAATACTTGACACTGGCAAATGCTAAAACGCGACGCCAAAACAAAAAAAAATAAAAAAATACCTAAACTGAAATAAAAGTATCTTGTGGGGAGTTTTGGCGGGAACGCGGGAAGAGTCGTGTCGCTCCGTTGTATTTTTTTCCAAAACTAGTGTTTTGTCGAGTGTTTATGCATAAAAATGGTGGTGTTTTATTCATAAAGTGCCGAATTACAAGCGCGAGTGTGGGAAAATGATATAATGTGGTGAAACATCAGTTTTCGTGTTGCTTCCAAAACTCCATCGAAGCTTTGTAGTAAAGTTGCCACTACTTTACTAAAGCATGACTGGAATTAACTGACACGAATTGGACTTGACAAAGACGACTTTGACTAAAACTAGCTACGATGGCACTAATTTAACTTTTGAAACTTGAAAATATATAATTACTTGACACTGGCAAATGCTAAAACGCGACGCCAAAACCAAAGGAAAAAAAAAAAAAAGTATCTTGTGATTGTAAAAGATTTTTTGCATTTAGTAATTTCCTCGCTGAGGTGGGATGAAAAGTTACGTGTTGCACTCGAGTGCAAAGATGTTTCACCTCGTGCTCTTTTGATTCCCTCGCTGACGTTCAGGATTCTAATTTTTAGAATCTTTCGCTTGCTCGCTCATTAAAATTGAGCACGCGGTTAAAAAGCAACTTTGCACTCTTGTATAACAAATAACTATTTTAGCCGTACACCGGTGCAAGGTAGCAGGTAGGTAGAGCTATGTTTGGACGAAGAAAACTTGTAAATATTAATTCACCTTGCTTGTCACTATAATTAATAATAGCCCATTCGCCGGAATCTACGACGTGGACTAATATCATTACCGTTGCATCTCGCACACATCGGGCGTGTGTTTCTCAGACATCTCAGACAAACATCAAAGCCGTCGCGAAGGTCGGTACGTCGCTGCGCGAGCGCATGTCTAGGCCCCAATTGCAATAAAAAATGGTGATTTGTTATTTATCTTAAACTAGATGTCACCTGCGACTTCGTCTGCGCGGAATTTAACAAAAAAATTTGGTTCACTTTACACAATTTAGGAAAAGTTAATAATTTTATACTCGCAACGTAATACCCATACTAACCTTAAGGTGGTTCGATTTCCATACAAATAATTTTTTGCCATTTATGGACAAATGGAGCATAATTTTACAGTGAAATCACAATGCCAATAGGCATTTAGTTTTGTCTTTATTTGCGGTAAATCACAATTGCTTAAACAAAACAGTAGATTATTAGCATAAAATCAATTTTATGAATGATTTATGACACACAGACTTGAATAAATACAAGCAATTGTAATTTACCACAAATAAAGACCAAATTAAATGCCAGTAGCTGTGATTTCACAGTAAAATTATGCTCCATTTGTCCATAAATGGTAAAAAAATATTTGTATGGAAATCGAACCACCTTAACTTTATTCTTTTTCTTTGTGAACCGTTTCTTCGTGTTTTTAAAATGTGTTTTTTGTATTAATCTCAAAAAATATCTTTACACATAACTAGCCTCGCGGTGTTACCATGTTTTCGGGATAAAAAGTAGCCTATGTGTTAATCCAATAAAATAAAAAATAAATAAATAAATCCAGGGTCTCAGCTACCTCCATATCAAATGTCATCTAAATCCGTTCAGTAGTCTTTGCGTGAAAGAGTAACAAACATCCATCCAAACAAACTTTAAATATTAGATAGATTAAAATAGATAACTATTTATTGTTCACACCATGATTCAAGAATAGAAATGATACTAACATATTGTACACTACACACAGCACCAACTGACCCCAAACAGAGCTTGCCTGAACAAACCCACATGCGACTTCAAATGTTTGTTCTGTGTCTGGGTGTTCTGTATGCATGTACCTATTTAGATAAGAAAAGTACATATATGTATTATATTAGTTAAGTTTATTTTATGTATTTTATTAAAATAAACTCCATCCCATAGTTTAAATGGGTTTAAACGTAAAAATTATCTACAGGGATGTAATATTTTGAAATGGCTTTGAATGGTTTTGGTTTTTTTTCGGAGAATGTGCTACCGAGCTGTACGACCTTGTTCTTCCATCTCCTTTTTACCACAGGACAAGTAGAAAGACGGCCCACTACCACCCATACGTAGTGGAATTTCCTTGGGTACGTACCAAACGTTTTGACTCTACGTTTCTCATCCGCACGGCCAAGGAATGGAACAAGCTACCGGCTTCCTTGTTTCCTGATAGATATAATCTAGATCTTTTCAAGGTCAGAGTGAACAGGTATCTTCTAGGTCTGCGTGCTTCATTTTCGACCACATCGTCGCTTACCATCGGGCGAATTGGCGGTCAAACGCGGACTTATCCGTATTAAAAAAAAAATCAGGATAGTACTTTTTCTTTACACAAAAAACTTTGTATACCTATTGTGTAAAGTTAATTAAAATAAGACCATATCATTTTTAAACGTTTGTTTTTCTGAATTGGGGTCCTGGGTTGCAGCCAACTCAGACATGAATGGATCAGCCCTAGTCTAGAGTGATTTATTTGAAACAGGTTGGCTACAAAGTTAGTTTGAATACTACATTGTAGAACGGTATTGTGCTAGGATATTTTGCCAAATGCACGCCGTAGCGGGGCAATGTTGACCTTTCATACACTTTCATCAGATTAATACTTGTGCGTATAGATTTTTTTAACAGACTCAAATAAGGAGGAGGTTCTAAATTCGACTACAATAATAATAAAAATAAAAATAAATAAATATCTTAGGACTATACACACAGCGCCATCTGGCTCTAAACTAAGCAGAGCTTGTGTGATGGAAGTCAGATAACTGATAGAATACATAAATACTTTTCTTTTTTTTTTGTAAATACATACTTATAATACATACGGAACACCCAGATACAGAACAAACATTTTGTTTATTCACAAAATGTTTGCCCTGAGTGGGAATCGAACCCACGCCCTACAGCTCTTAAGGCAGATATATTACCAATGAGCCAACGGGGCTGTCAATAATAACGTTTATTTGCACATAAATAACATAAACCATAGTCAGCATTCACACAAGTTAAATTTTTCACTAAGATGTAAGACACTTGATGTAGTTGAAGACAACGTGTAAAATTAAAAAAAAAATCAACAAATTTTTTAATAAAAAAATATAAAGAGGCAAATAAATCTATATCTATCTCTTTCATTAATAAATTGTGAACATCTGGAAAACATCCGTTGTCCAATTCCATGTTGATAGTAAAAGTGAAGATAAACTTTAAGATTACTTACTTTGGTAATTTTGAAAATGTCCCGTTTTGAACAAAAATTGAAATGTCACATTACCCATATCCGATATCAAGGCCTACGTGACGAAGCTCCCGTCGCTCTCTCTCAATAAATATAAATACCAACAACTTATCGGTTACAAGAGCAAATATAAACACAATAACACATGATAACGCGACTACTTTTCATAATAATATTAAATACTGCGTCATTTAGACTAACTTACAATTATATGTGTACCTACCTTGTTTATGTGTTTTGATCACAGCTCTTCTGATGTTAAGTGACGGTGTATTAGAAGATGATAAAACACACCTAGCCTGGGAATAAAAGTCGCTCTCAAGTGGGGCTGTCAGACCTTTTAAAATGAAAAAGCCAAAGTTACAATTTACAAAATTTCCCAATTTTTAATGAGCCACTAATATTTTTCGTTTCAAAATTGTAGCACATGTTTGCATATTGTATACATTTAATATTTTATTTAAATTCATTGCATATAAATAAATACTTCATAATTATAATTTTTACATAATGGAACTGGAGGGCCGCAATTTTACATCGAATGAGCCGCATGCGGCTCGCGAGCCGTTAGATTGCCGACTCCTGCGCTAGGTGCAGATTTTCAACATAACTAGCTAGCCAAGTACTAGAAAATACCTTACCACCATGCTATGGTTTCCTCACGATGTTTTTCTTCACCGGCAGCTCAAGCTCACTGTTAGGGCTTGAACCCATGCGCGCTAACCACTGAGCTATATATGTATCGAGGAATAGTGTTTGCTTTCAACACCTTTTCACGCTTACAATGTAGGTCTGATCAGATTATCTGAATAACAAAACAATATATCGGAACGTTTTTTTCATAACAGAAACATTATTCATGCGCCTCAAGATCAATAGATCAGAGTAAAAAACTTCTATAGTAGGTCAGTAGAGTCATGGTCGGACATAGATAACAATAGAATGCCCTTGTAGTAGGTAGGTACAGTTTTTTTCTCCGAGTATTACGACCTCACACGTTTTGTACGTTTGCCTAATGTCTAGGGTTCCCAACCACAGTGTTATATTTTGTTTCGTTCGTTAATACTTTTTACTGTTTCGTTAAGAAAGTGAAGGAAAACATCGTGAGGAAACCATAGCATGGTGGTAGGGTACTTTCTAGTACTCGGCTGGCTAGCTACCACCCTCAAGTTGAAAAATATGCCGCCAAGCATCTAAATAAATAAATAAATAAATATCGTAGGACATTACACACAGCGCCATCTGGCCCCAAACTAAGCAGAGCTTGTGTGATGGAAGTCAGATAACTGATAGAATACATATATACATTTTTTTTGTAAATATATACTTATAATACATACAGTACACCCAGACACAGAACAAACAACGGAACAACAACATCTAACGGTGTGTTCCGGCAGCCTCACTTGAGAACCAGTTCCATTCCAGGCTAGGTGTGCTTTACCATCTTCGACCACGCCGTCACTTAACATCAGGTGAGCTGTGGTCAAATATCTAGCCTAAAAATAACCATTAAAAAAAACCCAAAAAAAAAACGTGTCAATTTAAGGGCACGTCAATATTAATATAATTTCAATTATAGTTAATAATTACTTAATAGTTATTTAATAATATCTTGGTTTTAAATAATCGTCAATTATAAAACAAGGCCTCTCTGAAGCACGCGATGGAAGATGCGTCCAGAATGTATACCGACCTCTCCGACTTGAGCCGATGCGACGGCGTTACTAGTTGGTTTTCCTTTTTTACCGGCTTCATAAAAAGAAGAAGTTATGTATCAGTCACAATATTTTTGTGTATGTATGTTACTCGATTATTCGAGGACGACTGGACCGATTTGATTTTTATTATATTTTTTATTTTAAAGTGTATACCTACGTTGTTTGGTTCATTGGTAGTAGGTATGTCCGCTTCAAGAGCTTAAATGCGTGGGTACCACAAACGCCAGCCAGCCGAGTACTAGAAAGTACCCTACCACCATGCTATGGTTTCCTAACGATGTTTTCCTTCACCGGCAGCTCAAGCTCATTGTTGAGGTTTGAACCCACGCCCTTTGGCATGCGAACCTACCGCGCTAACCACTGAGCTATCATCGCTACAAAACATTTGTCGTGTACAAAACATGTTTTAATAATCTTAAATTTTTATGTTATTCTTGCACGTGTATATATATGGCTTGTAGTTTTATCAATAAAATATTGTTTTTGTATTGTATTATATTGTTTATTCGTATTGTAGATTGTTAAAACTGCAGTAAAACTGTTTAAATACCATTGTATTATTACGATTACATTGAAGGAATTCATTTCGAATATTTTGACTGTACGCCAAATATTCATAATATGTAGTTACTCGCATAAAAGCTATTTATAATGAATGCAATTATGCCTGGTTAAATTTATGTGAAATGCATAAAATGTATGCCAAATACATGTAAAATCGGAGATATTTTCAATTTAATAAAAGATACAGTGTTTCTTGGTGGTAGATCTCCTTAGCAAAAGGTCGTCTAGGTAGGTACTACCGCAGTACCAGTTATTCTGCCGCTAAGCAGTAGTGTGTAAACATTGCTGTGTTCCGGTTTAAAGGTTACTGCAGCTAGCAAAATTACTGGGCTGTTGAGACTAACCATCGAAAGTCTTCAAAGTATTGAGCGCCAAAGCAGCGATGCCCTGGACTTTGTTTTGTTACTCAGAGTTTTGTGTATCGCTGCAATGGTCATGGACAGGCGTTATCTCTTACCATCAGGAGAGCGTCTCGTTCGTCTCATTATTTTAACATAAAAAAAAGACACAGTGCAGCTAGCGTTTATTCGTTCTTTAACGATTGGCGATCTCGTTTTCCTATTTTCATGTATCTAAAAGTAATGCGAAACGAAACGTTCTCCTGATGGTAAGAGATAACATCTGTCCGGTGTCCATGATGATGAGGAACTCCGTTCCAACATTATGGCGACTCATTTCAGGCTACTAATGGACTCCAAAAACCTTACACCTCTTTAATTAATAGAGAAGCAGAGGACCCCAGACAGCCATAACTGCAAGTGTCCATAAATATCCCAACTTTTATTGTGTGATTACAGACACTCGTAAAGAATTCAATTCACTATCGAGCAGACATCTGGCGATAAATGGGGCATTATGCAATAACTTCGCTTCATTAGAAGTTATAACCTTTTCTATTTATGTTTATGCCAACATCACAACTTGGCAGTAATCACAATGAAACTACAAATGGAAATCAAATCTGTCTCTAATATTAGGATAGTCGGATTTCGTATCACAAACAGACTTGTAAACTACAAAATTGTAATTGGGTAACGCTATAACTGATACGTGGGTTCTGTTAATTTATTATTTACTAGATGCGCCCCGCGGTGTTACCTGCTATATGTTTTCGGGATAAAATGTACCGTAAGTGTTAATCCAGGGTCTCAGCTACCTCCATACATATATTTATATATTTAATCAAAGCTAGCGCACATTTCAACCTCACATTTAAATGACGCGACATTGCAAAAAATATTATATTACAAAATTCCTACATTAAATACATTAATTCATGTTAAGTGATGTTTATTAAACAAAATAAAAAAAAACCTTAAATTACTACTATTTACAAAATTTAAATACCTCCATACCAAATTTCATCCAAATCCGTTCAGTAGTTTTTGCGTGAAAGAGTAACAAACTTTCACATTTATAATATTAGTGGGATTTTAATTCAACAAATTACACTGATGACAAAATTAAAATTAATTAACTAACCATCCGATAAAAATTAAAAAAAGTTAATGATAATTAAAAACAAAATAAAAGTCAAAATCAAGATATCAATAGAAAATAAAAACGATATAAAATTAAATTTCAATCAAATATTACAATTTATAAAAACCGACTCCATGACCATTAGACCAACTAAACGCACTGAAAAAATATAAGCCATCATAAATAAAATTATACTATTACAAAATATATCGTAGTACTTATAAACTATTACTCTATACTATTACTATAGGTACTATATTACTATTGTATATGTTTATCTCTTTATTATTCTGTTACTTTTTTTTATAAGTTTTTTCTTTGTTTTATGTTTATTGTTTATTTTTGTATGTATGTATTGATAATTATGTTGAAATATATTTTATGTCACAAATAAAGTGTTGTCTATTGTCTATTAGAAGATTGTAGTTATAATGTTACTAACGCCATCTGTGTAAAGGGTAGTGTAACATTTTCACGTGAAAACAGAAACTCGGAAAAAATACTTCATGCAGTGTAAAATCTTTACATTATACAAACCAATTTTAATAACGTATTTTAGTTACCAAACGTCAAATTCACCCTAAACAACGTTATAATTAATTTAAAATGAAATTAATATAAGCAAGTAACCCTTAATCTTAATGAATGGATAACGGCAAGAACTTTACAACGCAACGTTAACAATGCTAATTTTAGCATTTCCCATCAAACGGGACGTTAAACGAGGGACGCAAAATAACGCAATGTTTTAATGATATTCGCAAGGTAACTAAACAGCCGAGAAAATATATTTCACCGGAAACAATAACCGTGGCGGGTCGCAACATTGTAATTTATATGTATACACCAGTGACATAGTTACCGGGGGACATGAAACGGCTAGACTGAGGCTAGTTTAGAGTCGTACACAAAACAGTCGTAGATGACTCTGCAAAAGTGTTGAAATGAAATTGTGTAATTTTGATGAGTTCTTAAGATTAACATGGTTGCAATTTATTTTGACGACTACAAGACATTACATTTTTCTACTTATACAAAAGTTTCATTAAGTTGTATTATATATAAACGTTTAGCAATTATAAATGAAAATTGATATCTGATAAACGTCCATCACAAAACGTCGACATCTGTAACCGTGGTTACAGATGTTGACCGAATGTCGTGTGCGTGTGTTTTACTTTAATCAAATCATTGTTAATTTATTATTGTATAGCTGATTTCCTTTCGCATTCTCGCAAGTTGACAGAGATATTATGACATCAGTTATTATGACAAAAAAACAGGAAACAACTGGTTCAAGATCTCCCTTAGCAAAAGTAGGTAGGCACCGCAATATCAGGTGTTCTGTCGCCACGCAATACTGTGTAAAAAAATATATTCTCCAGCTTAAAGACTACAAGCATGGTAAGCGGTAGCCGTTCCCTATTTAAACTTGCCACTATTGGCAGTGTCAATTTATTTCTAATCTGGAAACGTATTTGAAGACACACTTTTTTGTTCATAACATTTTAAAATAAATTATATCATTCAAATGCATAATGCACTTGCAAACTTTTAGTCGTCTTTGCAAAGTTATCTGTCCATGTAATCAATTCATCTAAAGAACGACTAAGCCGGGTCCTTCGTTGATTCGTCCTTGTATACCGCTCATAATTCCTATACAGCGCGTCACAATTTATTGCCGGCAAATTAATTTGGCCGGACGGGCCGTAATCCGGCCACATCTGCGGCTCGAATGCTCTACGAGTGTTGCTCTGTAAGGCTTACTATATTTTGAAAATGGAAAACAGAAAATGCAATACTATTTAAAGAAGCATATAGTATATATCTAATTAAATATAATATAATAAAAACACTTGCGTTTGACCGCCGTCTCACCCAGTCAAGCGAATAATCAAGGGCATAAATTGTTATTTGTTTTTATCAACAAGCTAGTTATGTCTAAGACCTTAGAAACACTTGACTATAGGGTCAAACAACAAATTATATAAACCTAGAAGAGAACTTCAGAAGCAATAAGTGAATTTGATCTGGTCAACTTTCAAAAATCGGCGTTTTTTGTGATGTTTTTACGATCCAAAAATAAGCTGTCTAAATCAATTTCAGATTGTGTCATGTTACAAAATGCTTAATTAAGGTGGTTCGATTTCAATACAAATAATTTTTTGCCATTTATGGACAAATGGAGCATAATTTTTTTTTTTTGAAATCACAGCTACTGGGATTTATTTTGGTCTTTATTTGCGGTAAATTACAATTGCTTGAATAAAACAGTTTTTCGAATAAACTGCGATTAAAATATACAGCAAACTTAGTAAGTTAGGACTTATTAAAAAAATACTTCAAAATCAGTTAAAATACTAAAATTAGTGAGCGAGAAGTTGTGCTGTTAAGATTGAAAGTATAATATTAGATTGAGACATATTCCGAGCACTTAACAACTAACACGACGGCATTTACAATACGCGTCTATGTTCAGATTGTTTTTTTCAATGTAAACTGAATGAACGATCAAGACGCTCTCCTGATAGTAAGAGATAACGCCTGTCCTAACCATTGCAGCGATACACAGAACTATATCTGAATCGCTGCTTTAGCGCGCATTACTTATGTTTAGTCTCAACAGCCCTGTAATTTTGCCAGCTGCTGTACCCTGAAAACCGGAACACGGTAATGTTTACACACTACTGCTTGGCGGCAGAATATCTGGTACTTCAGTGGTACCTACCTAGACAACCTTCAGCTAACGAGGTAATTCCCAAGTAGATTTGGGAAAAAATTAAAATCTATGCCGATGTAAATTAAAAAATAAAATTGTTACCGTTATAAACCCTACGCGTAACGCGTTTTCGTCAAGGAATGTCAAGTGAGTTAAAGAATCAGGGGACTGGTGTTACGAGGAAATTTGATTTTAGCCAGGAGCTCGTTACCGACAAAGTAATTGATTTATTTTAATACAACAATAACATTGTTTCGGTTCTCAAAATAAATAACCAGATTTCTGGAAGTTTGCCGGGTACAATAATAAATACGACTTGTAAAGTAAATAAATATAAATGTTATCTGTGTGGTGCTGGTGCATAATTAAAAAACATATTTTCTGACTTTTTTTTTAATGTGACAAATAATAATGGCTTTGCACATGATGCTTTTGCCTGTGTCAAGTAAATAAATATACATCCTAGACATTTCACATAGCGCCATCTAGCCCCAAACAAAACAAATCTTGTACTATGGGAACCAAACATTACAAACATTAATGCTCGTCACACAAATAAGTTTCTCCTGAGAGGGAATCAAACCCATTGCTTCACAAGCTATTGAAGCAGAAACCCTACTAAGTAATCGTTGATCATACATAAAAGAAGAAGATTCCGACGAATTGAGGACCTCCTTTGAAGTCGGTTAATAAAATATACTTCCCAATAGTAACGAGGTTACTTGCAAGACAAACGACTATACCCTTCAACCATTTTACCCATCTGTACCCTCGACAAACAATCGCACTCGTACGGCACGGGGCGTACCTACTCTGTAAAAACACCATTCCCGAATTTTGACTTAGCAATTTGTCTTTGTCGCCACTAATGCTGTTAGAAAGAGACAACGAGAGATATGAGGATGGAGGGAAGGAGATAGAGAACGTAATCAACCGAGGATGATCGGAAGCTATCGTTTTCGAGTCTTTGTTTCGGTGTATAGTGGTATGGGTTTGTCGATATGGTCTGTGATTGATTTGTTTTGTAAGAAATGCGTATAAAACGAAGACAAGTGAGAAAATAATTGTACAAATAAAACACAGAGCGATAGCGATGGTAGCTGTCGGCTAGCGCGGTTGGTGCACACGGTGCAGGGCGTGGGTTCAAACCTTTACAATGAGCTTGAATTGCTGGTGATGGAAAACATTGAGAGGAAACCACAGTTTGATGGGAGGGTAGTATACCCTCAAGGGGATAATTTGCACCTAACGGTGTGTTCCGGCAGCCTCACTTGAGAGGCAGTTCCATTCCAGGCTTAGTAGACGATAGACAACACTTTAATTATGACATAAAACAAATTTCTGTTATTTTATCAATATATACAAAAATAGAATAAAATAAAGAAGAATGTCGAAGGTGTGTTTAACATCTTCGACCACACCGTCAATGAAATTGAGAGCCAGTTCCAGTTCTGACCGTTTGAAAATGAAAATTATATAATGGGAGATGTAATTTGGATAAAAACGAGACAAAGCGGCAACGACTTTTAATATCTTATACGAAAATGGGTTTTCAACAACAGTGAAAGATTTACATGGCTTTACACCTAGCACAGAAACTAATTAGACATAGTTTTTTAATGTTTGACAGGCTAGGTGTTAGACCACGGCTGATGTTAAATGACTGTGTGGTCGAAGATGGTAAACACATCTAGCCAGGAATGTAACTGGCAAATGAGACTGTCGGAACACACTGTTAGGTGCTTGGCGACAGATTTACAACTTGAGTATGGTAGCTAGCCAGCGGAGTACTAGAAAATATCCTAAGCTATGGTTTCCTTTACCGGCAGCTCAAGCTCATTGTTGGGGGTTGAACTTACGCCCTTTGGCATGTGAACCGACGCGCTAACCACTGAACACACAGTCCACAGTAGTTACGTCAAAGTCTCTTTTCGGCCGTGCAGACCCCAAGCTAATCCCGTATATGCGAGTTCTATACGTTTCCTCTCACTTTTCACAACACTAATCTCTAAGCTTCTATTAAAACGAGTGTAATCATCGCAATAATACCCCGTATTGTCCCGACTTCTTCGGGACAAATGCACGCCGAGCCTATTGTGCTACAACACCTAGCGGCTCAATACGTCCCCACTTTCGTAACAATACGCGCCTGCACGGGACGTATTTGTCCCCACTTGCCGGGGAAAAAAAGAAAAAAAGATTTTTCCGATTCCCCCCTCCTCCCCTATCTGGGGCAGTGTTGACCCAAGCATTACTTGTGCAAACGTGTCGCCGGCCGTTTTTTATTGCGGGCTAGTGATGTCAGTTTAAAGTGTTCCGGGATATCGGGAACTTGCGATTTGGGTCACGGGTGTGGTACGTTTGGCGTGAATTTGTCGGGAAAGTATGCCCAGTTTTAGTATGTCGGGAAAATTGTTTTTGATAGGTATTTTACGCGCAAATTTTTTAACGCCTCTGATATTAGCGCTGGTTTTTTTTAATTGTAAAAAGTAATGAGACGAACGAGACGGTCTCCTGATGGTAAGAGATAACGCCTGTCCATGACAATACACAGTCTAGATAGATACAGAACAAATATTTATCTTTGTCATACAAATCCTTGTCTTGAATGAGAATCGAACTCACGTCCTTGAAGCACTTGACGTAAATATTCTACCAAATGAGCTTACAGGGGAGGCAACAAAACAATATCTAAATTTTTATTTACGTATTACAAACTAGCTGCGACGTAACTCGCTACATGTTTTCGGGATAAAAAAGTAGCCTTTGTGTTAATCCAGGGTTGAGACCCTGCTACCTCCGTACCAAATTTCGTCCAAATCCGTGCAGTACTTTTTGCGTGAAAGAGTAACAAACATCCATCCAAACTTTGACATTTATAATATTTGTGGGAAGTGGGATGGTACGGAACGCTTAGTGCGCGAGTCCGACTCGCACTTGGCCGATTTTTGTTCAAATTATACTCAGAAGCTATGGTTTGTCAGTTCAGTTTAATTATACATTTCATGTTAACTGAAAACCAATATTAGCTAGAAGTATTCATGTATGGTAATGTACAGCGAAAAATATGGCTATTTATCTTCCTTGCGTTTCATGCAAATACGACGTTTGAACTTGTGAAAAAATATGTCTACACGCATTAATATGTATGTATGTCGGAATGTAGGCAAATATGTGGGAAAGCATGGAGAGAATCAAACATGTTTTTTTATGAAGGCTTCTAGCAAATAAATAAACAATATCACGAGTAAATAACACGCGCTTCATCATAGAAGAATAAGTCATTACTGTTTTTTTATGTGTGTATGTTTTTTTTTGTTTCCTTTTAAATAAAGGGCTCACCTATAGACCAGCGCTGTTCAAATGAATAATATAAAATTAAATAATTTTATTTTATATATTTTTTTGGTATTGACATATTTTAAATTGACATGTTATTATTGATTTTGTTTATACACCCAGACACAGAACAAACATTTGTTTGTATCAGAAAATGCTTGTCCTGGGTGGGAATCGAACCCACGCCCTTCAACTCTTGGAGCAGACATACTACCAATGAACCAACCGGGCTGTCAACACAACATTACACTCCTATTTGTGATGCTATTGTCGTGTTGGGCTGGCCACTCAACTTTCTGCACGTTGCATTTTTTTATATAAAAAGTAATGAGACGAACGAGACGCTCTCCTGATGGTAAGAGATAACGCCTGCCCATGACAATTGCAGCGATACACAGAACTTTGAGTAACAAAACAAAGTCCAGGGCATCGCTGCTTTGGCGCTCATTACTTTGATACATTCGATGGTTAGTCTCAACAGCCCAGTAATTTCGCTAGCTGCAGTACCCTTCAAACCGTAACACAGTAATGTTTGCACACTACTGCTTAGCGGCAAAATAACTGGTACTGCGGTGGTACCTACATAGACGACCTCCTGCTAAGGAGATCTACCACCAAGTAAACATTTAAGAATTAAAATCCAACCCAAACAAATCGAATTTGCGAATGATGAATGCGCGCATTTCTCCCGAGAGTGCCATAGTGTTATATTTGCTAAGCCCGCAAACATTCGATTCGTATTTTCTGGGAGATTTATAGGCCCTAACGACCATCGCCTAGAGGCTAGACTGCGGTTAGCGAAGGCACCAAGATATTTTTCACGAACTATTAGCATCTGGATTGTCTCCAGACGTTAGGTGCTCATGATTCAAAAATCTTTTACATAATGGTAGGCAAGATGTTCTTGAATTGAACCTAGTCAATCGTAAGTCTCTAAATATACTTGTTCGAATCGATTTTCGTATATATACATACATCAACTAGCGGACGCCTCGCGGATTCACCCGCGTAGTTCCCGTTCCTGTGGGAATACAGGGATAAAAAGTAGCCTATGTCACTCGGAGATAGTGTAGATTCCCAACTGTGAAAGAATTTTTAAAATCGGTCCAGTAGTTATTGAATTTATTCGTTAAAAACATACACAAATCCAAAAATACAAATCATTCCTCTTTATAATATTAGTGCAGATATGTAGTTGTCAAATAAAAACTTAAGAGGTTAGCATATGCTCGTATAATCAAGCAGTGTAGGTATAGTGAAAATTAGATCTTGATTTTATTACGGACCGTACATTCTGTTCACATTTCGAGTGCTCGGCAGCAATTCCCCCGTCATTAAGCAATGCTAATTTCTCGTTGCACGTTGCACTTTCATGTCCCGCGGCTGTTTGGTCAGCGAGCTCGGAAATTGTTGGACTTTAATTACCTTACAGCTCGAAGGCAAACTTTAAAGTTCTTTGGTACCGGGAGCTTCATTTGCTTTGCATTGGAGTTAAATGTTAAATAAGGTGGGTAAAGTTAAAGGCACTTTCTACAAAACTGATCGTGTTTTCCTTTTGCATCATTAAAGTTATATTAATGACAGCCCTGTTGGTTGGTTGGTATGGATGGATAGATACAGAACAAATATTTATCTTTGTCATACAAATCTTTGTCTTGAATGAGAATCGAACTGACGTCCTTGAAGCACTTGAAGCAGATATTCTACCAATTACAGGAGAGGCAATAAAACAGTATTTAAAGTTTTATTTACGTATTTACAAACTAGCTGCACCCCGCGGTATTACCTACATATTTTCGGGATGAAAAGTAGCCTGTGTTCTAATCCAAGGTCTCAGCTACCTCCATACCAAATTTCATCCAAATACGTTCAGTAGTTTTTGCGTGAAAGAGTAACAAACATCCATCCATCCATCCAAACTTTCACATTTATGATATTAGTGGGATGTGGGACAACTGGTGAAATAAAAAGAGACATCTATACTTACTATAATATTTTAAACAGGCAAAGTTTGTGAGGTTGTACGAGGGTAATCTCTGGATCTACTGAACCTATTTTCTTTTACCAGTAGAAAGCTCAAAGTAGCACAACGAGCTATGGAGAGGGCTATGCTCGGAGTTACCCTGCGAGATCGAATCAGAAATGAGGAGATCCGTAGACGGACTAAAGTAACCGACATAGCCCAGAGAATCAGCAAGTTGAAGTGGCAATGGGCAGGGCACATAGCACGTAGAACTGATGGCCGATGGGGCTGCAAAGTTCTGGAGTGGAGGCCACGAACCGGCAAGCACAACGTGGACAGACGACCTAATAAAGACCGCAGGAACGCGCTGGATGCGAGCCGCTTCCAACCGGTCTTTGTGGAAGTCAATGGGGGAGGCCTATGTCCAGCAGTGGACGTCCTACGGCTGAAATGATGAAGATGATGATGAATAGAAAGCCACGTAATTTGCGAGTGTCATATGCTATATATTTACCTGAAAAATGAAAAGACTTTTTCGTGGTAGTCAGACTAGAATTTAATTAAAAAACAAATGTCTACCCGTGCGACGCCGGGACGAGCCGCTCGTACGATTACATTGTATTATTGTTTTAACATCGATGATTGTGTCTTCGGTCGTATGTAAAAGTTTACTTGATGAGGACAAGGGTCGATTGTGTCTCATGAGAAAAGTGATCGTCTTAATTGATACGATCAATCAATCACAGTTACAGATTGATTGTCAGAAAACTGACAGAATGCCGCTCGATGCGCGACTGGCAAAAAAACTGATTCATGCACCAAGGTTAGTTAAGATGGTTCGATTTCCATACAAAGAAATTTTTGCCATTTATGGACAAATGGAGCATAATTTTACAGTGAAATCATAGCTACTGGCATTTATTTTGGTCTTTATTTGCGGTAAATTACAATTGCTTGAATAAAACAGTTGATTAATGGCATAATTTACTGTTTTATTAAAAAATCATGAATCATTCATAAATTTGATTTTCTGCTAATAATCTACTGTTATAATCAAGCAATTGTGATTTACCGCAAATAAAGACCAATATCAATGCCAGTAGCTATGATTTCACTGTAAAATTATGCTCTATTTATCCATAAATGGCGAAAATTTCTTTGTATGGAAATCGAACCACCTTAACGTTAAGAAACAGTGACGTCATGCCAAAATATTGTACAATAAATTACCTACTTGTATTACTGAATTGAATTTTAAAACATTTATACAAACACTAAAATATTTCTTTGAAATCAACCCATTTTACTCTTTAAATGAATATAATTATGTCAAAGAATATTTCGGAAAACTCATTTTTGTATAAGATGGAAACATAGTTTATTTATGTTATATTTATTGTTAATTACCTGCTACTTATTTTCAATTGCCTACAGTGAAAATATTACTTAGTTTGTTAACTTAGCTGAAATTCAATTTACAACTCTTTTTATTGTTATATTGACTTGCCTGTAACAATCCTTGTTATTTATGGCCAATAAATGATTCTGATTCTGTTGTGATACGACCATTTGTGAATTGTGTATTTGAACTTTTGTGATCTATAACGAGAGTACGGTTGCGTGGTGTTTATGTTAATAGTTTGGCAGAAAATCTCGCTATACCACGCCTTCCCAGATCTTATCAGAAGAACTGTGTATCACATACAACCAAAGTATTAAAAACTTCCGAATCTTTATCTCGTTGTCATATCAAATAGTACGTAAGAAACCAAAATTCCGGTTTGTCTAGTGAAATTACACGACATTTGAGAATAATCATCAAATGTATTTGTATGATCAGATGAGCTGTGGTCAAACACCTAGCTTGACAAATATAAAAAAAAAAAATTGCTAAGTTTGCTGACAGCCCCGTTAGCTCATTGGTAGTATATCTGCCTTGAGAGCCGTAGGGCGTGGGTTCGATTTCCACTCAGGGCAAACATTTTGTGAACAAACAAATGTTTGTTCTGTGCCTGGGTGTTCTGTATGTATTATAAGTATGTATTTACAAAAAAAAAGTATTTATGTATTCTATCAGTTATCTGACTTCCATCACAAGCGCTGCTTAGTTTGGGGTCAGATGGCGCTGTGTGTATAGTCCTTCGATATTTATTTATTTATTATTAAAAGTTAGTTTCCTTAGAAAATGACGATAACCAGAAAATCGACTGGTAAAATTTGGCTAGAGCTAGTTTATTGCAGATGAAACCCGATTACATTATCTCCCACTTGCTAGCAATAGTCAAATACGAGAGAGAATATTTACGATATAAATTTGGCAACATTGCACATTGCATTTTGGAAGATGATACCGTTGCGAATTGTAAATGTTGTCACACTAAAATGAACCTAACGGTATAAAAGACAGCATAAATAAAACTTGACTTTAAAATATTACCACGTAACGGTGTAAGAGAGCTCAACTCAATGTGTCATCGTGCGTTCGTCTCTGTTATTTTTACTATAAATTCGCGTTGCTTGGCACATGCTCGTAATACAGATTGCAAATACACCCGCCGATCGATAGAGCCGCACGTGTGTTCCGACGTGTAAATAGGTCGAGTGAGAACAACAACTTTTTTAAAAGAGAACCCCGCTTGATTGACAGTTGTTTGTGTGCCGTGACGCGTTGTTGTCGATGTGATACGATACGGTGTAATGGGCGGCCTGTTTTTGGTATATCATGTTTTGTCTGAGAGTTTGGATATTTATGAGATTTCCAACTTCTAATGATTATTAGTATTTACAACTAAGTTGGTCTCTTTGTGGGGATAATGTTGATGGGATCTGTAGGCAACTTTGGTCGTTTAGCTCTCCTTTTAATTGTACGAATCTGTTTTGAATACTAATATTTCCACGTACTTATTGGAATTAACTAGACGTTTTGCTTTGTTGCAGGTATGATGAGAACATTCAGCGTATGAAAAGGCATTGCATACTTATGGTATTGGTATCTTACCTACCTACTTAAGGGGTATTTATCTTATTATATTTTTCGTATATTTACTTGGTTGTAGATCTCCTTAGGAGGTAGTCTGGGAACCACCGCAGTACCAGATATTCTACCGCCAAGCAGCAGCATGTAAACATTACTGTGTTCAGGTTTAAAGTGTACTGTAGCTAGTGAAATTGCAGGGTTGTTGAGATTGACCATGTAATGTCTCAAAGAGATGAGCGCCAAAGCAGCGTTGCCCTAGACTTTGTTTTGTCGCTCAAAGTTCTGTGTAATGGTCATGGACAGGCCCTCTTTCTTACCACTAGGAGAGCGTAACTTTACTGAAAAATAAATAAATAAAATGGATTTAGGCTATCGCATCGCTAATTTGCCGCTCATTACTTTGAGACATTAGATGGTTAGTCTCAACAGCCCTGTAGTTTCGCTAGCTGCAGTACCCTTCAAACTGTTTACACACTACTGTTTCGTAGCAGAATATATGTGGTACTGCGGCGTCTATCTAGAGGACCTTTTGTTAAAGATATCTACAACCAAGTCGATGAGGTGTTGAGTCAATACGGTGTGAGGTACAAAAACCATGAGTAGATACGTTTAAGCCCGTCTCACAGGCTTAGTCCTGTCTTTCTTGCGTACGTCGGGCCAAGATAACGTCGGCTTAGCCAGGATCTTAGTTCAAGCGAAATATTGAGGAATAATTGTTGACGGAAACTTCCGACTTATGAATAAAGATGCTTAGCTGAGAGATTAGAGTTTAAAATTCAGTAAAGCGATGTACTTGTATGTATACACTTCATTTATAACACAGATGTGATTTATATTCTCATGGTATCTCGGATTAGTGTGTAGTATATAGACTTATACTTTAAAGGGTTATCTTATCTATATATAATATAATTATTACAGTTACTTGTCCTGACTGATTCATCGACACAGAGCCTAAACTGTTCGGGCTATAAACTATAAATTTTGTCAATTGCCTTTTATGTTGACTAAGGAAAGATTTTTGCAAAATTTATTCCTAAATATAGGTTGAGACAATCGAGACGCTCTCCTGATGGTAAGAGATAACACATACCTATGTCCATGACAGCGATACACAGAACATTGAGTAACAAAACTCCTTTGGCGCTCATTAAATAAATAAATATCGTAGGACATTATACACAGCGCCATCTGATCCCAAACTAAGCAAAGCTTTTACTATGGAAGTCAGATAACTGATAGAATACTTAAATATATTTGTTTACTTGGTACATTCGATGGTAAGTCTTAACAGCTCAGTAATTTTGCTAGCTCCAGTACCCTTCAAACCGGATTACAGTAATGTTTACACACTACTGCTTGGCGGCAGAATATCTGAAACTGCGGTGGTGCCTACCTACACGATCTCGTGCCAAGGAGATCTACCACAAAGTAAAATGATGTTGGAATAAGTAAGTTATAATTGATAGTAATTAAATGAAGAACTCTCCTGCGTGCCCTGGGAAAGATCTACCATGTATCCAGCAGTGGACTTTTTTATGATAGCTGACAGGACTAGGTGTTTGACTACAGCTCACCTGATGTTAAGTGACGGTGTGGTCGATGATGGTAAAGCACACCTAGCCTGGAATGGAACTGGCTATCAAGTGAGGCTGCCGGAAAACACACACACTCTACGTTTAGTTTCGGTCATTTAACTAACCGATACAAGGTTAATGAAATAGGTTGTGTCTATTAAAAGGACAGGTGCACTCCCCTTGACAAGGAAGGAACTAGATAGCAAATTTATGATAGAAACCGTGCATTCAATAAGCTGTCAAAGAGCTTCATCCTCTCACAAAAGGGAATATACGTGGGAAGAGCAAAAATCTATGGTATCTAGCAAATTGCACGTTCTCTCTATTTTCATTTTCTAGGAAACGCCGTGGGCTGGTAACATGAGAGAACGTTTTAAAAAGGTATACGTGATTTGCGTTGGAAAATAAATTGTAGCTTGTATATTTATTTATACATGTTATGCGAAATATGGCAATGATTTATGCTGTTTGATGCAGAATCACGTTAATGATTCATCATCATCATCATCAACAACAACCTAGCATAGTACTAACATATGTTTGTATTAACTTCACTGTTTTCATGTTTTTCATTTCATATGTGCCTAACTCGTTCTGTTAATAAATTTATCTTTATCTTTTATCTTTATCTAGTACTTTGTAGCGATGATAGCTCAGTGGTTAGGGCGGTAGGTTCGCATGCCGAAGGGCTTGGGTTCAAACCCCAATAATGAGAAATTTAAAAACAATAATTTAATCAATTATATTGAGAATACCCTTTCCACTTTTACTAGCCTAAGGTAGCCTAGCCTATCCTTTTTTTTGGGGTTGATGACTATGATTTGCGATATCTAGATATGTTGATAGAGCTTTGAAAAATTGCATGTTATTTGATGCTTTCTTTTAAAATAAACTGAGACAGTTAGTTGGGATTTTTAATATAGATGTATCAGTAGACTGAAAAGAGCATTTCTCGGAAAATTTAATGTAACTGAGTGCGACGTTACAGCTGCAATAACAGTTTTCGTTCCTAGAAATGCAACCTTTGTCTGGCATTTCTGAGTTCTGAGAATTTCAACATTTTTCCTGTTTACTTTTACAGCTGTTATTTTTAATTTAACTGAATTTTGTTCTTATTAGCGAATCGCAGTCGTGACAAATGTTTCTGAATTATATTTTCAGACCAGTATTTTTTAAACAGTGTAGGTCCTTATTTCATAAAAAGTGTACTACGATACGAATTGAAAACGTGTTTTTGATTGATCACGCAATAAGGTTGTTGTTTGTATGTAAAGATGTTGGTTTGTTCGATCATACACTACAAATTCTATTTTAACAAAATCTGAAGTTGAACGACTTTGCAATACGCGAGAAATAAAACACAATTACCTACAATTAAAAATGTAATTAAATATCATAGGACATTACACACAGCGCCATCTGACCCAATACTAAGCAAAGCTTGTGCTATGGAAGACAGATAACTGATAGAATATTTAAATACTTTTTTTTTGTAAATACATACTTATGATACATATATGCAAATGTATAGGCAGATGGGTTTTATATTTCTAACTTATGATCTAGTTACTGATATCATAAGCTTGTTTTCTAAATCGGTTTAACAAATGATGATTTACTAGAAATGGTATTTGGCACCGATCCAACTCAAAGTTAAACATTTGACAAAATATGTTTATTAAAAATGTTTTAGCATTTCGTTTACATACATGAGTACATGAAAAATATACATGTGTATGTTTATGAAATATATTTTTTTAATGTTAAATTTATTAGTCTAACAATACGACAAGATGCAACGTATTGCAGCGATACACAGAGCTTTGAGTAACAAAACAAACTCCAGGGCATCGTTGCTTTGGCGCTCATTACTTTGACACATCAGATGGTTAGCATTGACATGCCTGTAATTTCGCTAGTGTTACCTCTTTAAGCCGGAACACGGTAATGTTTACACACTACTACTTGGCGGCAGAATATCTGATACTGGCTAGATGACTACGTGCAAAAGAGATCTACCACCAAGCAAGATAAAACGCGTTTTATCTAAAACCGTTGGAAAATTAAATTTAATCTATATCATGAACAATATTTATTAAAGGAAAGAATCCTCTTATAAATATTGTTCATAATAAATAAATAAAATCTTGACTCACTAGAAAATTTTCTTTGAAAAGCTTAAAAGAGTTTATAATGGAATAGGATTTAAAATTACACGCGAAAGGTCCTATATTAACAGAAAGAATTTAATGAGAACAGAGATTCTCTGAAAGGGAAGTAAGGTTTACTTTGTCTCTTTATAAAACAACTAGTTGTTTTTCTTTGTCCGATGCTTCCATTGCTTCATGTCCTTTTGCGATCTTTTGCCAGAGGCTCTGTGAGCTTCGACGGATTCTACATGACTCGCTTTATGTTACCTCCCTTTGTTGTTACCAGTTCTTGTCAAAAATATTTTGTGAATACAACAATCGGGTAAATTTAATTTAAAGAAATGAATGTTCATATTTTACGCGATGCCGTACCGTTCATCCAATTGCAATGAAACTAGGTCAATTTATAGCTTGCACTTGCGCGAAGGCATATATAGAAGGCATTATAGGCATAGTACAATTGATTTTATGGAGGTAAGGTACTTTCTAGTACTCGACTGGCTAGCTACCACCCTCAAGTAGAAAATCTACCACCAAGCACTTAACACTACATATGTTCCGGGAACCTCACTGCAGAGCCACTTCCATTCTAGGCTAGGTGTGTTTACTATCTTCGACCACACCGTCACTTAACATCAGGTGAGCTGTAGTCAATAATCTCGACTGTTAACAAAAAAACAGTTTTTTTAAAGTAATTAGAAGTTAGCAATTGGAAATCGGAAAATGTAGTTAGTATGGGACATCCTGAGACTCAATGGAGTGACGATATACCTAGGATAGCTGGTGATGGCTAAAAGCTAAAAGCCGAAGATCGGTCTGAAAAGCCTATGCCCAGCCGTGGACTATGATAGGCTGACGATGATAATGGCGAAATATCGAGATATTTGACACATCTAGCACTAAACTAAGCAAAGCTTGTAACTAACACATTTGTAATATTTACACATCTGCTTTTTTCAAGATTGGGATCTATAGATATTTACCTTTTTTTGGCCATGATTAACAATAGTGTTCAAGGCAAGTACAAAAAAAAACATCTCACACAAATTGACATCCCCGTTGGCTCATTGGTAGTATATCTGCCTTGAGAGCTGTAGGGCGTGGGTTCGATTCCCACTCAGGGCAAACATTTTGTGAATAAACAAATGTTTGTTCTGTGCCTGGGTGTTCTGTATGTATTTACAAAAAAATTAGTATTTATGTATTCTATCAGTTATCTGTCTTCCATCACACAAGCTCTGCTTAGTTTGGGGCCAGATGGCGCTGTGTTTATAGTCCTACTATATTTATTTATCTCAGAATATAATTAATTAATAATAAGTTAACAACAGCAAACATACTTCTGTTTACAGTGGAGGCTCCGTTTATGTGTTACAGTTTGTGTAAGAAATGTTTAATGGTATTTTTAAATTCGGTATGATTTAATTCTGTAATACATTTAGGCTATTTATTATACATTAATATTTTGCCGTGGCGGCCCTATTACTATTCAACTATATTACTACTCTCTAATGGTATTTTTAAATTCGGTATGATTTAATTCTGTAATACATTTAGGCTATTTATTATACATTAATATTTTGCCGTGGCGGCCCTGTTACTATTCAACTTTACCTAACCTTGTCTATGGCACGACAAGCTTTCCAAATTGTCGCTTGATCGATGAAAATTACCAGAAATTTCCTTTTCGCTAAACTATTACCAGAATACTTTATTCCTGAAGATCTCCATTTTGGGCTGTGGAGTCGATTTGTACATAAATCTCATGGTCGCTACACGCCGATCGGGGGCTTGCGCTCCAATACCCTCTATAACTAGGGGTGGTACCCAATCAAACATTTTGTAAACGGATAAATTAAATACCAAACTAATAACTAAAAATAAACTGCCCAACTCACTTAAGGACATACAAGACAAAATCATTTTATTAACCGGCTGAAATTAATCCTGGAAGCTAAATGCTACTACACTCTTGACGAATTTTTTAACGATGACAATATTTATAGTGACTAATTATGGCCAATTAATATTCTGATTTTATTTGTACACTTTGACGATTTTTTTAATGATGATAATATGTATGACTCTCCATCATCATCATTTCAGCCGTAGGACGTCCACTGCTGGACATAGGCCTATCCCATTGACTTCCACAAAGACCGGTTGGAAGCGGCTCGCATCCAGCGCGTTCCTGCGGTCTTTATTAGGTCGTCTGTCCACCTTGTGGGTGGACGTCCTACGCTGCGCTTGCCGGTTCGTGACCTCCACGAACTGATGATGATGATGATGATGATTATTTAATTTGTATTTTTAATTTAATTTCGCATTTCACATTCTGTAAAATATTATTTAAATAGTTAGACTAAAATTGTTTGCCATACCCTAATGGAGTCATATGTGCTAGGTACAACATGTATAATTTACATAAGAACCTGGACATATGTTGCAATAAAGTATTGATTATCAAAAAAAAACTTGATAATTAATTATTCTGTACCGTTCAAATCAATGTGCAAGTAAACCATCAAAACTTTCATTCGCCTTTTAATTAATTAAATAAATATCGCTTAAATAAATATTATACACAGCGCCATCTGCTCCCAAACTAAGCAAAGCTTGTGCTATGGAAGTCAGATAACTGATAGAATACTTAAATACTTCTTTTTTGTAAATATACAATACACCCAGACACAGAACAAAAATTTGTTTATACCACACAATGTCTGTCCTGGGTGGGAATCGAACCCACGCCCTACAGCTCTTGAAGCAGACATTCTACTAATGAATCGACAGGGCTGTCAAATTATGTTCAACTTCCTTATTCACTTCAAAGGTGTGAACAAATGTCTGTGTTCACCGTACAAGTTCTCACAAAGACAATGTCCTATAGAGACGTCAACAGACTGGCGCTTGCACATTAATTATTCTCGGCCGAGCGCTCGAGGAGTCGACACGTCCTGAGGATGCCTCGTGTAGAGGCGACACACGTGTCGGCAACTGCTTACTGCAGCGACATGACGATATAAATACTTGTCGTTATTTTAATACTAAGAAAAATACGTCTTATAAAAACGAATTTAAAATAGACAGATGTGACAGAGAGAAAAAGTGCAAATAGCGGGAAAGATAGCGGAAGCACGGCCATAATGACTTTAATACATCATCGTGTAAGTTGTGCACCAAATCTACCTTGTGGCAACCCTGGCAGTATCTAAAATGTATCTCGTCCGCACCATTTGACGATTCGCCTCCGAAAGTCGTCTTTTTTACAATTTATGTTCCACTGGTGCCGAGGCCTACCATCTTATAGATTTTTTGGGGTTCCGTACTAGAATGGTGTTATACAGAATCCTGTTACTATGTTTCTGCAATGTTTACGGAAGACAGCGTGCGATCGTTTGCATGCAGAAGGGCGTGGGTTCAAACTCCAATGAGCTTGAGCTGCCGGTGAAGGAAAACATCGTGAGGAAACCATAGCATGGTGGTAGGGTTACTCTCTAGTACTCGGCTGGCTAGCTACCACCTTCAAGTTGAAAAATCTGCCGCCAAGCACCTAGCGGTGTGTTCCGGCAGCGTGAACCAGTTTCATTCCAGGCTAGGCGTGTTTACCATCTTCGACCGTACGTCACTTAACATCAGGTGAGCTGTGGCCGCCAACCATTAAAAAAAAAGACAATGGTGCAGCGAGTCCCGCGTCTTTGTATATGGTAGAAGTAAAATGTACTCAGAATTCTTGGGGTATTGCCGAAAGCAAAGTGGGTGTGAGTCTAGTGAGCGAGTTTCTTTGGATATCCCAGCGTTAGAATTGAAAAAAGATGGACTTCTCACACTCTTTTTTAGTTACCAAAGAAGTGCCTTTTGTTTTCTATCGTATTTTTCTTTTCTTGGTTACCTGGAAGAGATCGCTGTTAGCGATAAGGCCGCCACTTGTGGCCTTTTCTATTTATGATGTGCACAATAAAGAGTTATATCTATCTATCTATCTATCTTAATTGGGTCATACGTACATAATTTTTAGTTTTTATTCTACCATAAATATCGTTGTACATTGAAACTGCAAACGTAGTATGATTTGAGTTCATTACAACAACAACATTACAGTGTTCAGGTTTGAAGGTTACTGCAGCTAGCAAAATTACAGGGCTGTTGAGACTAACCATCGAAAGTCTCAAAGTAATGAGCGACGACCTCGACCTTTTTTTTTATGGTTGACAGGCTAGGTGTTTGACCACAGCTCATTTGATGTTAAGTGACGGTGTGGTCGAAGATGGTAAAACACACCATGCCTGGAATGGAACTGGCTCTCAAGTGAGGCTGCCGGAACACACCGTTAGCTGCTTGGCGGCAGATTTTCAACCAGCCAGCCGAGTAGTTGAAAGTGCACTACCACCATGCTATGGTTTCCTCACGATGTTTTCTTTCACCGGCAGCTCAAGCTCATTGTTGGGGTTTGAACCCACGCTCTTCGGCATGCGAACCTACCACGCTAACCACTGAGCTATCATCGCTACAAACCTACCTAAAGTTACCTAAAGTTTTGTGTATCGTTGCAATAATCATCGATGGGCATTATCTCTTACCATCAGGAGTTATTTAGGGCATCTCGTTCGCTCTATTTAAAAAAAGTTCCTACTTGATTACAAATAACAAAAAAGGAATTATTAAAATGGCTCCACAATTGACGAGAATGTCGGTGAACATACACACAAGGAAAAAAACATACAGTCGAACATAGAACATAGAAGAAAGCTGGCTACAGTGCGAGGCGAGCCAGTTCTAAGAATATCCAAACCAATATTTTTTGAGCGGAACTCTCAAATCCAACACGCACTTGACTGATTTTTTCGTTCCCTCGCGTCTTGACTTCCCTCTTTTAATTTTTTACTCTGCCACAAGCTGATAATTTGACTAATTTATCTTCTCTAGTTATTCGAGTCGGTTTTCCTGCGGAGATTTTTTACTGGATAGATCTTCATTTTCGAAGGCCCATTTGTTGGCTTTTCGTATTTTAATGCGAGATTGTCGTTTTTCCGTCCTTTTACCATAAATTAGTCGCTTGGCTTTGTCATATTTCTTATTAATTACCTTTGCAGGCTGACCTGGAGTAATTGCATTCTGTCTTGCAGACATTTTTAATATAAAAACGTATATTTATCATATTTTCGATCTGTAGTCAAACACTTTTCAGTTTACTATTAATTGTTTACAAACATCTAACGGTGTGTTCCGGCAGCCTCACTTGAGAGCCAGCTTCATTCCAGGCTAGGTGTGCTTTACCATCTTCGACCACGCCTTCACTTAACATCAGGTGAGCTGTGGTCAAACACCTGGCCAGTCAACCATAAAAAATAAATAAATTGAAACTTCAACTTCCCCGATGAAGTTAAAACTTCATCGGGGGTTAAAACACATTTTGCGTCGCAGTGCCACCAAAGTCAGTTAGTGTAAGAAATGAAAATGTGCATAAACATAACTACCTACATGCTTTATATATATATATACGCGTTATGAAAATCTTATACTTTTAATTTAAGAGATGACTAAAATAGTTTTTGTTTAATTCTACTTTACTTCTAACATTTCATTTTTACTTTTTTTTTTATATGTAAGACGTAATGAGACGAACGAGACGCTCTCCTGATGGTAAGAGATAACGCCTGTCCATGACCATTACAGCGATACACAGTACTTTGAGTAACTCACTGCTTTGGCGCTCATTACTTTGAGACTTTCGATGGTTAGTCTCAACAGCCCAGTAATTTCGCTATTACTACTACTAATATTACTATTTTCAGAGTTGAAATACCGCCCACAAGACATGACTTGACAGTTATTGTTAGTTGCACGTATTCTCTGACATGCGGTAGAGCTCACTTGTAAAGTACCGGTCGCGGTCACCCATCCTAAAACATGCCGGGACGTCCGACGGCCGCTGCATAATTTAATTCTTTTGAAAATGATCTTTGCTATCAACAGAATTAATTTTCAAAGAGAGATGCGGGTAACAAAGTGTGAGGTAGCTCATGAATTATACGGCTATCAGGACTTTCGTTCCAAAATCTGCTTATATCACGATCGAGTGTAGGCCGGTTGGACATTAATCATCGCTAAATCGTGTAAATTTATCTGCAGGGCCGACCCGCCTGTGAGAAACGGGCATGGAAGGACTTTGTAACAGTGGAAATAAAGGAGAAAGGCACAATGTGTTACACTGAAAAAAATTCGTATACTATTGTCTTCGCTAAGACACTGCCAGTTTCCTTTAGTTATAAAAGAAACTTTGTTTTATATTTTGTTTTAAAGATTTGTATATGATTGGTTAGAAATTATTGCCTTGGGTAGGTAAATGTAGATTATGAATAGATCATAAAAAAAAAAGAAATCATAATTTCTCTTCTTTTTTGATTCATGGAAATCTCACACTGCGATTTACGAGCGCTTTTTTTTGCTATACACCTATGGCATAAAGAAATAACTGGAACACAGTAATGTGACTAAAATATAAGTATCGTAGGACATTACACACAGCGCCATCTGACCACAAACTCAGCAAAGCTTGTACTATGGAAGTCAGATAACTGATAGAATACTTAAATACTTTTTTATGCAGTGATACTTTCAGCAAAGGAGACATCCGACCAAATACCATCTCGAATGTTTGCATACATAATTGCTTAGATTCGAAATAGTTTTCTTACTTGCTAATAAAAGAGTATAATTCTAGTCGCTACATTTACTACTGTTGTAGGTTTTGCTGTGATCGGAACTGACTAAATCTAACCATCTTTCCTGGTTACCAGATGACTTATTCGAATCTGTTTACTTCATGAAAACTGTCCGGCCTACGAAGAAAAACTGATGTAAGGAAAGCCGAATTTCAGGATTCACTGAATTGCCAAATATTTTCTAGAATTTTATGATATTCGGAGAATTTAATGAGGTAACCCCCTAATATAGATACATACGATGAAAATTATTTCTAAAAGCGATCTCTTCCAGGCAACTATTGAATGGAAAACAGATTATAAACAAAGAGTAGACTGAGAAAATCTGTAGGTTATATAACATTTTTAAAAATTATTAAAATTTAAACGAATGGAAATCTCTTCTATAAATAGTGTAAAACAAAGTTACTGCCCGCGTAAGACTGTTTCTAAGCTTCATCTAAACTTCGCAAAAAAAAAACTTTGGACGGTAGGTTTGATAAAATAAAATCCTAATTAAATTTGCGTTTTGCGTAAGGAGAAATTCAATGTTTGGTAATCAAGTAGCCAAATTCACAACCGTATGAAGTTGGGGTAAATATATACGGTGTGTTCCGGCAGCCTCACTTGAGAGCCAGTTCCATTCCAGGCTGGGTGTGCTTTACCATCTTCGACCACACCTTCACTTAACATCAGGTGAGCTGTGGTCAAACAACTAGCCTGTCAACCATAAAAAAAAAAAAAAACATTACACACGTTATACTTTTCTATACGAAAGACAACTCTATGGATTTTTATATATATTATAGTGATATATCCAATGTCACTCGAGATGATAGATAGATAGATAGATAGATATAACTCTTTATTGTGCACACCAAAAACAGAAAAAAATACAGAGAACAAAAGAACCTTATGAACTAGTGCCACAAGTGGCGGCCTTATCGCTAACAGCGATCTCTTCCAGGCAACCAAGAAAAGAAAAACACGATAGATAACATAAAAAACATATAGTACGTATATAAAAATAATCATAATAATGTATTTAAATAAAAATAAATATTTACATATATAAAGATGATGATGTAAGGATTCTAACGATACCCTATACATACAAATCGGACAGACATTTCAATGTTAAAACTTTGCCCTCCTATTTTTTTAACTTCTTCCTGTGCCATATCCTAACGGATGTTGGCGACGATATTTCCAAATATAATTCTTTCCTGAGCTGCTCTGCTTAGAACAGCGGCGTCAGCAGCACCGGTGCAAGACTTCAAATTGTCTCACCAGGCTATTTTCCTTCTGCCTCTACCTCTCTTTTTAAACACCCTTATAAAAACGAACTAACAATGAGCTAATCTAAAAACAACATAACCTGAGCTCTATTCGCAGTCTCTACCTATCTCGTCCCAATAACAATTCAACATTAAGGGAGAACAAGATATGAACCAAAGTGGCTAAAGATTTTATTGCAATCAAGATAAGATTTATAACCCCAACGTTCCAAATTGAATGGCAGCTAAATCTAGCAGAATATTTCCTAACCCGTATCGCGAATCATAAAACATGAAAAGAAAGCATAAACCCTTTCAAGCGGGTGCACATTTTAGAAATTCTTTTAAAAGAGGAGCGCGGGCTATCTCACATCGCGGACATAAAAGTCAAACTGGGACTTGGACAAAAGCGGTTGGGGTTTTGAGACACATCAGCTGCGAGGGTGTGCTACGGGCTGCGAGAACTGCTGGTTGCAATGGAGAACCTAAAGCGTTAATTCACTTTGATTTTCAATTGTACTTTAATTATACGAATTTTTTGTGATGAGTATTAACAAACAACGGAGCAATGACGGCCCTGTTGGTTTGTTGGTGGTATGTCTGTTTCAAGAGCTGTAGGGCGTGGGTTCGATTACAACCCAGGACAAACATTTTGTGGTCTAAACAAATGTTTGTTCTGTGTCTGGGTGTTCTATATTTATTATAAGTATGTTATTTACAAAAAAAAAGTATTTAAGTATTCTATCAGTTATCTGACTTCCATAGTACCATAGTACATCTACTATAGACTATAGACTAAAAAGCTTGAAATGGTAGAAATAAATGGTAGAAATTTAGCTTTGCTTTCGCGTTCTACAAATAGAGAAATCTAAATGTAATTTCGCATAATAATGTCGTAGCAGTATCGTGCTACGAGCTACGAGGCATGCTACGCGAGCGACACACTTCTACGGCTACGTTCAAAGTCACATTAGGGTCCTATTTTTGTTTCTTAATTGTACGCCTACATCTATAAAAACCAATATGGCAGTCTTTTATACGATATTGTATTAACAGGCGTATTTGAAGCGAACATTTCAGGCGTATGATTTAAAAATAAGGCCCATAATGTGGTCTGTTGACGAATTTTGCTCCTGAGACGTCGCTGCAAAGTTCGAAGCGCTAATTTTACAAAAAAAAAAACGAAGCATCGACAACGGGTTTTTTTAAATATGTAATCGGTTCGCGTTTGTCTACATTCTGTCCCATGTCAAGCAACGATATGGTCTAGGATGAAACACGCTTAGAAGGATTCTGTTGACATCCATACGTGTGGCTTCACGTACTGTTGAAGAGGCTATTTTTCTTACATATTTGTTAACAAGCTTAGAAGATTTCTCATTGCAAGAGATTAAGAGAGATTACGGAAAATACATCTTCAAATACAGATAGCTATGGCCCCTTTAATAATGGAGTGCGTTCTGAAGTGAGCTGTAATGGTTTAAGACGTTTTTTTTTTCTAATAATACGTTTCTTGTAATTGGTATTCTTTGGTCACGTAAACGTCTATCATCAATGTCGACAATGCCACCCCAAACAGGAAGCGTTTATAAATATTCAAAGTAATTTTCTTTTATGACGCTACCTTGGCACGCCCAAGAATTTTATGTGTCGCCAGTGACGCGCACAAACTTTTCCCATATGGCAACATCAATTGGCAAGCCAGTGTTGCCATACTATGAATAAATCTATAGAGAACACAACTGGCGCAATAAAGAGATACGTTATTTATGGGACGGGAAGTAAAAATGTTTTTCGTGTTTATGTAAGCACCACTCGACGTAAATCAAATTGTGTCGCGCGTCTGACGAAGCGTCTGCTGCGTGGAACGGAACGTAATCTAAGTACGCAGAACGGAACGTAATCGCTGCGAGTCGTAAGTCTTTAACGCAGTTTCATGTGCTTTTACCGTCGCTTCTTGCTTACCTATTTATTTAAGGGCACGCGCTACAAAAAGCGATGCAAAGTTTTTTCTTGTTTAGTCTAATTTGAATAGAATACTGAAAGTCAGTGTATCATAATCAAAGATAATTTAGGAATATTACTGTCATTAGGGTAATAATAAGGGTATATATATGTCGGAGATAAAAACGACGTCAGAGTGGGATGGCCGATATTAGCATCATACATGGTTACTGGGTTACTGGGCGAGGGTGTAGCGGGCGAGGAGACAAACCCTACAATTCAGTTCTCTTGTACAAATTTTAATCAGCACTTCACAACGATTTTAGTTTAAGAATGATTAGAGAACAGTATAGACACTACTACATAGCTTGGGGACAAGACGTTCCGCTTAGCTTCGCACTCTGCAACCGTCCAACTCAATCTCTTCTCAAAGCAAGAATAATCTCTCTCCACCTCAACATTTAACGCACGGCCGGCTCGCTTCCCACAGCGCCCCTATCGGCCGACATCCGCAACTTCTACCTTCTCTCATTGGTTGAAGTTAAAATACATCACATGACTAACTACAAGCAGTGCACGGAACCAGTGTGACGTCAGAGGTGACGCCATTCCACCTCTAGTCCACCAAAATTACGCAAAATGACGCTAAACTAAATTAACATTAAAACTACACGCCGACATATATATACCTAATACTTAGACAACAATAGACAACACTTTATTTGTGACATAAAAGAAATAACAAACACAGATGAAAAAATGAAAGAAGGAAAGATTGTATGTCACAAACCGACCTCAACTCAACATAATGCCGACTGTAACCAGCCGGCGCTGGTCTTCCGGTACTTCAGGTACCGTGGATCCGTAGATCTTCTGCTGGTCTTCAGGCCCATGGGTGACGTCACGCACGAGAGTGCCGTGTGATAAATAAAAAAAAAGGTCCTATTTAAGGGTAATTGTAATTGAGTTAAGTTTTTTTATCTGCAATATGAAACAGAAAATGTTTAGAATATATGCCAGCGTCGTGAGTCCCCTTAACAAAGTCACAGCCAGTTTGATTTTGTGACTTGATTCGGATGAAGCAATATCGTAAAAGTGTTTTTTCACCGAATCATACTGATATCGTATACGAAGATCGGCTGTCTGTTTTATGTGTTTTTGTTTATCGGTAACTCTTAAGTATGAACTGAAAATATTAGAACGAATACATAATAAGAAAAACAGAATCATAAAATGTTATTACACTCATGATATTATTGATTGATTAATTAACTCTTTATTAAAAACACCAAAGATTAGATACGATATAATCTCTTGAACTCTTTCACGAAACTCGAGTACACGAGAACTCTCAAAACCAGAAAGAAAAGTGGTAGATGAGTGGTTAGTGGTTGGTTGTTGTGTGGGTTCAAACACCTAACAATGAGCTTGAGCTGCGGAAAAAAGGTCGTGAGGAAATCATAGCATGGTGGTAGAGTACTTTCTAGTATTCGGCTGGCTAGCTACCCTTAACTTGATAACCTGCCGCCAAGCATCTAACGGTGAGTTCAAGCACCCTTCATTGAGAGCCAGGTCGTTCCAGGCTAGGTGTGCTTTACCATCTTCGACCACACCGTCACTTAACATCAGGTGAGCTGTGGTCAAACACAAGGTCTGTCAACCATAAAAACAATAATTATGTGTTCCAATTGCAAAAGTTTAAAACTTACGTATTTTGAGTGTGTTTCTGTTTTGTCAATACACCCACGTAGTCACAAAGGCATAACACGTGTAAAAGTGAAAAGGCGAAACATTGTAAATTCACAAAAGGTATTGTAAATCAGGCACGGCGCGACCTTTGTTATAAAATATAAGGCTTTGCATTTACTGGTTCAATAGTCGTACAGATTTACTGAGGCTACCGGTGTCATTGAACTTGCACTTACTTAGTAGGAGGTCGTCTAGATAGGTACCACCACAGTACCAGTTATTCTGCCGCTACGCAGTAGTGTGCAAACATTACTGTGTTCCGGTTCGAAGGGTACTGCAGCTAGCGAAATTACAGGGCTGTTGAGACTAACCATCGAAAATTTCAAAGTAATGAGCGCCAAAGCAGTGATGCCCTGGACTTTGTTTTGTTACTCAAAGTTCTGTGTATCGCTGCAATGGTCGTGGACAGACGTTATTTCTTACCATCAGGAGAGCGTCTCGCTCGTCTCATTACATAAAAACAAGTATAACACATGCCTTATCCGAGCTACGCCACGCTGGTTGAATCAGTTGTTCCTAGCTTCTCCAATCGGTACCTCATTTCTGAGGATCGTGGTTACTGGAACCCCTTAAACGGACAATCTGCCTCCATCAACTCTGGTTCGAAGCAGCCCTTACCATCTGGTAGAATTTAAAATCAAAGGTTTTATTTGCATGACAACAGTGTAAAAAGGTTTAGAAGAGGAGGTGACTTCTTTCACTTGGTCAGACCATCGTGTTCTGTTCTTTTACTTTTTTTTAATTCAATAAATAGGGTTTCGTTTGACTACACCCGACTTGTAGTTGTAGATTAAAAAGTAATTTCGTTTGAGGCGGGTTACATCTCCGGTAGGCTTGTCAAAATGAATACCAAAAAGGTGCTTTTATAAATTAAGAAAACTGTTTAATAGCCGAAAGAATAGAAATCCTTACTTTATACCTATAAATTCATTTATTTAGGTACGAGCGTAGCTATAGCGAGCTACATAGCTCGATGACTCTGCAGTAGGCAGGATCCTTGTTAACTCTCCTTGTTTATTAGTTTCGCACTTCGGAGTTAATACCCCATTTCACTTTCAAACAAACGGTCGGTATTCGCAAGTCATTCGAGAAAAATCGCTCGGATCGCTCGCACGACTCGCTCGCGTCGAATAGGGTTGCCAGGGACAAACGCAACATCTCTGTCTGTTTGTCTGTCACTTGACGACTATATAAGGTTGAATTACAATTTTGGGAATTGAAACAAACAAATGTATTTTATTTGAAAGGATGTAGAATTTTTACTAGTTTTACAAATTAGAAAAGTTATAGTTCTTTAAGATAACTCTGAAGGTTTTATTTTTTGGTTTATTAAACTGGCCGTTTCATTAAAAAAAATTATCGGTAAACATTTGTGAAAAGCAAAAATTATTATGCACGACCTTCTGGAAATAGACAGTGCATGGACATGAAAAATTATATTAAGACACTAAAGCACTTATATGTATATTGACTATAGAAATAGCTTACTACAATTGGCGGACTTATTGCTTAAGGCGATTTCTTCCAGGCAACACTTGGATGTAGACACCTAGAGAGAGAAAATACAGAACACCTGGGAGTTATGTATATATTGTAAATATACACCGAACAAACATTTGTTTGTACCACAAAATGTTTATCCTGGGTGGGAATCGAACACCCCTACAGCTTTTAAGGCAGATATACTACCAATGAGCCAACAGGATTGGTAATAGACATATATAGACATTTATACGATTCCGTGAGGATTTATCCATGTGGATGAAATCAAGAGGTGAACATAACTCGTTCTTTACATTTCAAAGAAATACGACACTTTTTTAAAATCACGATTAAAAAGACGAAGAAAAATTTGGCAAAGTGCGACGTCGTGTAACTAACAATAAAATTAGTTAAATGGTTTTATTGAACTCAATGAGTGTTGTTTTTAGCTTAGCCTTGCGTGAAAAATGTTAATGTTTTCTCACAAACGAAATTAAATTGTTCTGTATCTTCTGTAGTAGGTACTTTTGGGGGACCAAGCCACCTTCGTCCGTGGGGGGGCACCCTGGTAATTGAAACCCCACACGTGGTCCCTGGGTGGTGCCAATTGGGTGGCGAAAATACTGGTGGTAGGCTTCGGCCATGGTTGGTGACCACCCTCTGGACAAAGCCGCGCCGCCAAACGACACTGTCGTGTTCCGGTGCGTTGTCCAGTGTTATTTATTGCGATACTTCAAGAAAAAAAAACATACATATATATAAATGAAAATCTGCCCGATTTTTTATTTGAACTTTTGACACCCCTAATAGTATCCCTTCTTTCGTAATCACGTTAAACTCTTCTCGAATAATTATCGATAATAAACCCCTTTTCTTCCCCCGAGGGGTCTTCTGGGTCCGGGGTGCCTCGGACCCCTTTGAACCGACTTTAATAAACGATTAAAGTCTAATCGAGAAAACGTCCAGCGCCTTCGAGTTTGCTTTGATGAAAAACGGGACCTGTTTCCTTCAAAAGAATGGATGAAATAATCTCTTGATGGGGCATGGAGGGACCATTGATGCCGCCATTAAGTCATTCGTTAATGTCACAATTAAATTATCTTCCAGCGACAACCTGAGATAAAATTGTCAGAAGAATATTCACGAGAAATATTCCATCACAATTTTGTTATATTTTTTTCAGTTTCGTAAATTGTAAACGCGGATCCGGTGAATATTAACAAAATTTAGTTTAGGACGCCCTAATATTCGGTGTAGTGACGATATACATAAAAAGTTTAAAGTTTTACATCTACGTAATCACTGTAAGCCTTTACCATAATACAATACTTAGCTAACTTACGCTTAGTGGTAGATCTCCTTAGCAGGACGTCGCCTAGGTAGGTACCACCGCTGTGCCAGATATTCGGCCGTCAAGCAAGTGTGTAAACATTACTGTGTTCTGGTTTGAAAGGTACTGCAGGTAGCGAAATTACAGGGCTGTTGAGACTAACCATCCAAAGTAGACAGCCTGTAGGTTCTTTGGCAGTATGTCTGCTCCAAGAGCTGAAGGGTGTGAGTTCGATACCACCCAGGATAAACATTTTGTGGTATAAATGAAATGTTTGTTCTGTGTCTGGGTGTTCTGTATTTATTATAATATATATATTTATTTTATTTAAGTATTTTATCTTTGCTTAGTTTGGGGTCAGATAGCGCTGTGTGAAATGTCCTACGATATATATTTGTTTATAAAGTCTCTAAGTAATTAGCGTCAACGCAGTGATGCTCTAGACTTTGTTTTGAACGTAAAATTCTGTATATCCCTGTGATGTGCATGCGTTATCTCTTACCGCGTTCGTCTCATTACTAATGAAAACTTAGCTGTATTGCAAATTTCAGTTTTGTTAAGAAACAAACAAACGAACGCACACGCACCTCCACACAACCTCCCTTTAAAACCTTTTATAATGCTAGTGAGATCATTTTTGTAGGATGACTATTTAGCGTTTATAAGTTTAGTTTAGCTTATACTGCTATGACGTGCGCGATGTTTCAGGCCAGCAATTATGCAGACAACCAAGGCTAAATCACAAACATCCTTTCATCTAGGCAGCACAGTTTGTCTGAATAGGCTATTTAAACACAGACTAAGCGTTAGAACGTAATTCAGACGTCATTGTTACCCACACAATGTCTTTAGCAGTGTGTCGCCGTTTGCCTTCATTATGTCGAACTAGCAGTGTCATATGGTTTTACCCTTTATCCCACAGAAAAATCAAAAATGAAAATGAAATTTTTAAAGATTTTAGAATTATTACGGTAAACACTACGCCCAGTCGTGTTACCTGCTACCTTTTTTTTTAGGATAAAAAGCGTATGTGTTAATCCAGGGTAAATCCAGTTAATTACTTCCATACTAAATTTCATCAAAATTGATCCAACCGTTTGAGCTTTATTTCTTGTTCTAAGATAGAGCACGCATTTCAAGAAATCTATTTTTGTCGCATTTGAAGTTTGAACCTTTCGGAACACAGACTCCGTCAGAGTACGATACGATACAACCTGTACGAAAAAAAGACAAAATCGAAACGATATTTCTGTGAATAAATAAATATCATTGTTTTTCGGGACATAAACTAGCCAATGCCAGTGTCTGACCCTTAGGCCTGATTCACACTGGAACGGCAGAGCCGGCCGCGGTCAGCAGCGTTCGCTGTTCCGCAAGGTCGCTCGCGGCGCCGCGGGCAGCCGTGAGACCTTTTCGAATGTTTCAAGCGATACTGCTCTTTTCATTATTATTTTCATAATCCCACTAATATCATAAATGTGAAAGTTTGGATAGATGGACGGTTTGTTACTCATTCACTCAAAAAATGTCGAACGGATTTGGATGAAATTTAGTATGGAGGTAGCTGAGACCCTGGATTGAGATATAGGCTACGTTTTATCCCGAAAACATGCATCGGGTAACACCGCGGGGTGCAGTTATTACAACGATATGTCCTACGATATTAATTATATATTTCGTATAATAATAATAACACATTGACTTAACTAATAAATCTGCACTGAAGGTATGTTCGAATTTAAATGTGTGGAAACTTATTATGTAGATAGTGTTGAAAATTATGTCACACTGAAAGTGCTTGCCGCGCCGCTGCCGGCCGCTGCGGCGCCGCTGCTTCCCCGGTGTGAGATGAGCCTTAATCTACATCCATGATATAAACGACACCACCTGTTTTTGCGTTGTTAAGAAAGGAGGACAAACAAAATAACAAACAATTTATCATTTATGATATTAGTTAGAATGTAGTTTGGTAACAAAATATTGCTACAATTAGCTCTGGTTATTGTTAGCTCAGTTGTCGGTTTCTAGTGTTAGGATTGGGTTGTTTTATTTTATAGCTTAACTTGGGTCTAGTTTCTACTGTTTATATCTTTCACAAGAACTAGAATAACCTGTCTATAAGTAAAAGTTGAGAAACAAGGTCGTCAAGATAGAATAAATTACCTCTTTGTATTATTTGTTCTATTCCAGGCTAGGTGTGCTTTACCATCTTCGACCACACCTTCACTTAACATCAGGTGAGCTGTGGTCAAACAACTAGCCTGTCAACCATAAAAAAAAAATCTCATTTGAGCCCATTATGTCCCATTTTTTAAATAAATATCGTAGGACATTACACTCAGCGCCATCTGGCCCCAAACTAAGCAAAGCTTGTACTATGGGAGACAGATATAACTGATAGAATATTTAAATAGTTTTTTTTTGTAAATACATACAGTACACCCAGACACAGAACAAACATTTGTTCTCACAAAATGCTTGTCCTGAGTGGCAATCGAACCCACGCCCTTCAGCTCTTGAAGCAGACATACTACCAATGAACCAACAGGGCTGTCATGAAACAAAGAAACAGTTGTCTCTTTATGTTTTCATCATCTGTGCTAATGTTCTCAACAGATATAAGGGTAAACGCACACTGCGCACTCAAAACAGAGCTTGTTAATAATTGAACACGACCCGAGTTAGGGCTGTCCTGCGAGCCTGCGACTGATGGCCGTCATTTAGTGGTCAAGCTACGAGGCCGCCGAGCAGAAGTTTGCGTGTAAATTAGTACTTGTAAGTGTTCCACAATCTCCCATCGCAGGCTGGGTGTGTTTACCCATTTTCGACCATCTGGTAAACTCTGACGGTCTTGTTAGTTCTGTTCTTTGAGCTTAAGGGAGTGAGTTCTATTCCAACCCAGGGCAAAAAATTTGTGAGACGAACATAAATATAAATATCGTAAGACATTGCACACAGCGCCGTCTGACCCCAAACTAAGCAAAGTTTGTACTATGGAAGTCAGATCACTGATAGAATAATTAAATACTTTACTTACATGGATGTTCGTTCTGATTCGCACACATTAGTCGGTATTAAAAAAAGTTTTTGGGTTATTCTATCACTTGTATTGTTCCCATAGTGCAAGCTTTGTCTGCCCTATGACATTTTTTATTTATTTAATCAAACCCACGTCCTACAACTCGATAAATGAAGCTACTACCAAATGAGCTAACATATTAGTCAAATTATTGTATATTAATTTTTTATAAGAAATAACTTTCATACCACCATGGACACACTTTAAGTCACGAATTGAAATGTTTGTACTGCCTGACTGTTTGAAATGTAAGTATTTATTTAAAAAAAAAATTGTAACTATTCATTTGTTTTTTTGGTTCCCATAGTAAAAACTTTGTTTACTTTAGAGCTAGATATCGCTGTCTAAAATGTACTCTAATAATCATTTATTATGTGATTTTGGCACTTGTGCCACTGGTATCTCTAATCTGTGACGTCAGCGGCACTGAAAAGGTAACGAAAGACGGTACAAATAGGAATGTGATTAGTTCTATATAGTTATTTATTCTGGCCATTCTTGCAGACGCGTTTTATACTCATTGGATGTGTCCTTATATTTTATATATATTAACCTATAATTGTTTATCGATTCCGAAGTTTTGTGTTGAAAGAGAACACATTTATTAACATTTTCTCTGACTACACAAAAAATTGGAAATTACTGGTATAATGAGATTCGCCATCGAGTATGGGAACTTACCGCTCTTCGGCGAGTCATCCGACCGCGCTAACCACTGAGCTATTATCATTGATGCTAGTTTTGTTTGGGTGTTCCACATGTCTTATAAAAAATTATTTTAAAAAAACCGGTTAAGTGCGAGTCGGACTCGCGCAAGAAGGGTTCCGTACTATCTATAAAAAAAAAATTGGTTTGTTGTATGGGAGCCCCCCTTAAATATTTTTTATTTTTTTATTTTTAGTATTTGTTGTTATAGCGGCAATACAAAATCTGTGAAAATTCCCGTTCCACCGTTCTTGAGATACAGCCTGGTGACAGACGGACGAACAGCGAAGTCTCAGTAATAGGGCCCCGTTTTTACCCTTTGGGTACGGAACCCTAAAAAGTAGGTAAGTATACAATCAGTTATCTGATTTCCATAATACCCATCTTGCTTTGTTTGGGAATAGATGGCGCTCTGTGAAATGTCTTCCGGTATTCATTTTATTTCTTGACAAATTTAAAACGAATTTAGAATATCACCTTTCGAACCTACACATAAAAAATGTAGCCGAAGCATAAAAGCTATTTTAAAAAAGTTTAAAAAGCTTTCCCAAAAAACAAAAGGTTTTCGTGCATTAACGAGAGTAAGTAAAGAGTTTTTATGCTATTACTGAAATTCATCGCACAGTAACTATCAAAACTTTTCGCGTTCCATTATCAGCAACACTTGGTTTAATCTCTCATAATTTGAATCTGCCGCCCACTTTATCTTGTGGGCCATTGCAACAAATAACCCCTAGTGGCAGTGCAACTGGCGAAAGTTTGTAGTGCCGCTGCCAGATCCTAACTCGCGCTGTCGCATGTCGGCTCTAGTCATCGCATTATCGTTAACTCGTCCTTCCTACAACCCAACTGCAACTATCACATAACTACATGTTATAGGCACATGCTTAATAATTACAATAAACTAGCTGCGCCCCGAGGTTTTACCCGCGCAATGATAGATGATGATGAAAAGTATCCTATGTCGTATTCCAGGGTCTCAGCTACCTCTATACCTAATTTCATCCAAATCCGTTCTGTAGTTTTTGCGTGAAAGTGTAACAAACATCCATCCATCCAAACTTTTACATTTATAATATTCAGTGGGAGTGGAATATATTCGGCAAAATACAAGATCAAAAGAGTTTAATTGACTTAAAACTATTTCTTCCTGAGAAAAGAAGTCAGACATATTTATTTATTAATATTAAGTAGTACCATATTTATTTGTTTCCTGTATTTATATTTATTTTATACATAATTATGTATACCTAGGTATAGTCGTTTTGATGCGCGACTACAACCACATTCCATACACTGTGGGGATGGCTGGCAGTAAATGTTTTAGTATTAAATCCTCCTTTTGTACATGGACAAACCTTTTGTGGTATAAACAAATGTATGTTTTGTGTCTGGGTGTTCAGTATTTACTATATACATACCTATATTTACAAAAAAAAGTATTTGAGATTATTTTTTTTATGTAAAAAGCCTGACCAAGACCATTGCAGCGATACACAGAACTCTGAGTACCAAAACAAAGTTCAGGGCATCACTGCTTTGGCGCTCATTACTTTGAGACTTTCGATGGTTAGTCTCAACAGCCCAGTAATTTCGCTAGATGCAGTACCCTTCAAACCGGAACACAGTAATGTTTACACACTGCTTAGTGGCAGAATATCTGGTGAGAATATCTACTGCAGTGGTACCTACCTAGACGACCTCCTGCTAAGGTGCTAAGCTGATATTTTTACCACCAAGTAAAAATATCAGCTATCTGACTTCCATAGTACAAGCTTTGCTTAGTTTGGGGTCAGATGACGCTGTGTGTAATGTCCTACCTTATTTATTATTTATAACTGTTGATCATCTTGCAGTCCATCAACCCTAGCCTCCGTTCATGACTTCATGTCTAGAAGCTCTCATATTCGCGAAAAGTTATGGCGTAGTAACATAGGTATACTTACAATAAATACGGACGAATTGTTACCAACGGTAACAAGGAAAAACCGTACCGGAAAAAAAATAAACAACACAACACTAATATAAATAACAAGCATTCCGATAAAGATATTTCACAGTAAAACATACCAATATCGGATATTAAGACATTGTTAAAGATAGAAATACCTTTGAGCGCGTAAGATATCGGCCATCCTTTTCTGGTTCTAGTCCCTGGATTGTTCTGGGAAAATTCCGCAAATTGCTGTCTTGAAACGTACAAGCTCTGTAAAAGAAAGGCAATATACGATACACCTACGTTTGAATACAAGACTGATTCATCTAAATAAATAAAAAAGTCAAATGATAGATGGATAGAAACTCTTTATTATGCACACTGAAAATAGAAAAAAAAAAGTACAGAAAACAAATTAATGTGTTCATTTGTAAGTACATAACGTAGGCTGAATCAATTTAGATGACTTTTTTTTTAATGTTTGTTATTTGAATGAGGCTTATAAAGATGCCAGGTCAAAGTTTCCGCACCGGGTACAAAATACGGGGCATTTAACTAATTCATATTATATCTGAACTCAGCTGCTGATGACAAATGTGTGTGTCTGTCTGTGGCATCGTATCTCCTGAACGGATAAACCGATTTATTTTGTTTGAAAGGTAAATTAGTTGGAAGTGTTCTTAGCTATGTTTGAATAAAAATCGGCCCAAGATGGCCGCCGCCACAAAATGGCGGATTACATATTTTTTCACGGCTCTCTCAATATGGGTACCAAATTAAATGGCTTGACTAGTAGAATACTATACACATATCGCGGGTTTTTAAATTTTAAATTATGCTTGTTACGCTGCAAATACAATAAATAACTTGTGTACGTGTGTATAGTAGAAGCCATGTTCGAGAGAAGACCGCATTAGCCGGTCGATCGTCTAGTCTGTTCCCGCTATCGGTGCATAAATGGGATAGGCTCTTGGCATGAAGTTCCAAAAGTTCCCCCAACTTAAATGGTCGCGATTATGCCGGTAAGGCTTGCATATTTTAGCGGTGGATTTGGTATCGGCTTAGCGAACTTTCGGTTCTTAGTTTACGTCTTGTTTACGAGAGTCTAGAGCAGAGCTGTCCAAGTCGACGATCCCGGCCAATACAAATTACGAATTAGAATGAAGAAAGAAAGAAGGGTAGGGTGAAGGGTATATTTATTTTTGAAACTGTCGCGTTTTTTTTTTGAAGTTTTTTTTTTTTTAATAACATTTAAAGTTTTGTTTATTAACGTCAACGTTTTGGCCAAGTTGCAATAGCCATGGTCACGAGTAGACTGGACAACGACAACTGGACGACGTAAAAAATAATGAGCATGACCAATTGACCATGGCAGTGATATATAGAACTTTTTGTAATAAAACAAAGTCCAGGGCATCGCTGCTTTGGCGCTCATTATTTTGAAACTTTCAATGGTAATATCACAAGCTGCAGTACCTAGCCTTCAAACCGCAACATAGTAATATTTACAAACATAAGCAATTACTTTTATAATGCTATATTCAACATTACAACATATTCTATGTTGGTGAGAAATTTTCTTTCTGTAAATTCTATTGCAAAATAAAATCTGCCTAAATTGGCTTTCCAAATCCAAAAATTGCAAATGTTGATATGTCCATGATTTACAAATAAGTTAGCTGTTTTGTGTTGTACCACATTTTAACTCTTATTTTAGACCAGGATAACTTCTATACCGGGAGAGTTTTTGGTGAAAAATTATCAGATGTGAAATTGCACATGGAAGATGGAGTAATCACCGGAATAATTCACACACCAGATGAAACATATCATATAGAGGTATATTATATAGATGATTTCAGAGCTTTACAACTAACATATTCTATGCCCGTTATGTTACTATTACTTATTGGTTGAAGATGGTAAACACCTAGCGTGGAATGAAACTGGCTCTCAAATAACTTGTATTGATTTTTGACTGTAGGGTAGCTAGCCAGCCGATTACTATAGAGCACCCTACAACCATGCTGTGGTTTCTTGAGCATTGTTGAGGTTTGAACCTACGTCCTTTGAGATGTGAACCGACCACGTTAACCGCTCAGCTATCAGCATAAAGTAATTCCTCGCGTCTTTGCAAAAAGTACGCAAAACCATGCATGTTTATTAGCATTTGTTTACATAGACCGTCTTTCGGAGCTTTGACTTTTTCTTGGCTCACGTTTATAAGTAATCGCCTCGGGCTTAAAGGTACTAAATTGGCGTAATTTTCTTTTCTCTACAACCCCTGTAAAAAACCCTTAAAGTAGATACTTCTAAAGAAGGTGCAAACGAAAAAGTATAAAGAAGTTGAAGGCAACGCTTGCGAGCCGTAATGTGTTCCAAAGAGTCGCTTTGTGACGAGCACAATTCTTTTCCAAGGTATGCATTTCCTCTGAAATATTTATGGATACATCTGCAGAGATTGTATCTTAGGGTTGCCGCATTACAATTGAAACGGCTGGGTTATTTACATTTTATTTCAGTGAAGCAAGTGTAGCGTTGAATTAGGTGTCTCGCTCTTAACCCTCAGCCACTAAAGGAAACGTCTAACCTCGAGCGTTTGCATTGAAATGTTAGACTGCAGTTGTAGCTTCCTTATAAGATACGAACTAAATAAAAGATGCTCATTGCTCGTATTGTGAACTTTGAGTTGAATGACATAAACACTTTGGAAATGTAGTACACAAATTTTATAATAATAATAATAACGTTTATTTGCACATAAATAACACAAACCATGATCAGCATTCACACAAGTCAAATTTTTCACAAAGATGTAAGACACTTGATGTAGTTGAAGACTACGTGTAAAATAAAATAAAAATAAACAAATTATAGAACTATTACAATTTTTGGTCACTAGTCATCGCCGTAGGATACCCTGTGTTGCGATGACTAGTACTCTTCTGTTGAGACCTAATTGTAATATTACCTTAAGACTTTATGTACAAAATATACCTACAATAACTTTTATCTATGAGAAATCCTCTAGCGTGTACTCTACATAAGGTTTAAGTGATAATTAGTTGACTTTAATCTTTCTAACTATCGACAGGATCAAATATATTAACATCACAAATTGTTGTTAAAACTTATATTTAAAATAAAAATAACGGGTAAGATTTAAAATATAGTCTCAAACATGATTCGTCAACTAAATACTTAGAAGTGTATAGTGCTACAATAAACAGCTTTTGTCCATTCGTTTCGCAATCTACTATCTCTTTAAAGTCCCCTTGCTCTTGAAAAGTGTCAGCAAATACATTAATATGCGAATTCCGCGTGCCTGTCACCGGCTCGAAGGACCACTTAAATCCAAAATCACGGGACAGCTGAGCAATTGTGTCCATTGGACATTTATGGCGCAATTTATATTTACGCGGGGACAAAGGGAACTCCCTCTTTCGACCCATATACTCGTAGACCGGCCATTTTCAATGGTTGTGACAGAATTTGGAACTGTGTAGTTAAAATTGTATGCAAACGGTACAGCGAAAGGAGCTGCGGATTTGTAAGCATTTAGATTATCATTCGTACAATATTGCGCGGCAGATTTTCTCGCAAGTTTCTTCTCCGCGTGAAAGTTTAGTGCATAATGTGGTTTCGAAATTAACAACAGTAATAAACAGTCTCTTTGAAAATCTATGTGATTGTTGAGTGTATTATTTGAGTTAGTTATGAATCAGTTTAGAAGTCGTTACCGCCTATATTACTTGGTTTTAAAATTAGCTTTTCAACAGAATATTTAACACTTTGTTTTAACACAGTACTACATTACCATCGTGTTTCGTTTTTACACCTAAGTTGCTTCAAGAAAATTCAATATCTACAATTTCGCACCCAAACTGAAATTCTGAATTTTCGCTAAAGCAAAGTTTAATAAAAGCTGAAGCAACAAAAGCTTTGCGCTGTACGCTTAGATAATAACAGTGTTATCACACTGGGGGGCGAAAGTATCGATTTTATTATTGAAATAAACCGACCCTAAAGTTGCAAAACCATCCACCAAAATATAAAGATGCTGGACATCGTAACACCAGCAGCTTAATCGTCCATAATAAAGAATACTGTTGCCACGTATTCTTGTTTTGGTGAGACAAACCGCTTGTAATTGCAATATTTTCTATAACCTTGAAAAAATGTGACTAGATTTTTTTTTATAAACCAATGAAAACTAAATTTAAATTTGTTTCTAATTTTAAGAGATTTGTGTTATGTACGTTCATCGATCTATTTAAATTGTATGTATGTACTCAAATGTCATTGTTACTAGAGCATAAATATAGAAAGATATGAATTCAATTAAGAGTAACATAAACTATTACTGCTTGACTAAAGTCAATATCCGTTGATCTCTATATAAGTTCGTTACGTATTGTAGTAATTTTAGATAACATTATATAGTGCACACCACAACCTATAATCTACTTTTTGAATCATCTCTATCGGTTGCGCGGAAGAGACTTTTTTATGATGCCTGGGCTTGCGTTTGATTGCCTTCACACCTGATGTTAAGTGAATAAGTGATCTACGATGACCTTGCCTTGATTGTATCTGTAATGGAACATCCAAAAGGGTAGAGTATTCCACGTTTTAGCCGTTCGAACAATGAAAATGAAATCCAATCGTTTCGTACGGGTTAGTGGCACATCAACCATGAAACGATGTCGCATGTGCTGACTAATTGTTAAGTTGTGTGAACATTTGAACAATAAAGATAAATAATAAATAAATATCGTGGGACATTACACACAACGCCATCTGACCCCAAACTAAGCAAAGCTTGTACTATGGAAGTCAGATAACTGATAGATTACTTAAATAATTTTTTAATTACTTCGTAAATCCATACTTATAATAAATGCAGAACACAGATAAACATTTGTTTACCACAAAATGTTTATCGTGGGTGGGAATCGAACCCATGCCCTTCAGAACTTGGAGCAGACATACTACCAATAGAACAACAGGGCTTTTAATCTATCTTCTATTTTAATCCTAGGAAAAACTAAAGGATGTTTGAATATTGTCGAGCTTTTGTGACGCGTCTGCCAAATTTTCCTGACAACAGATAAATGCTCTGAAAAACACCGTAAATAAGCACTCACCACCATCATTATGCAAGTTCGTAAGTTACGACGACACTTCCATTCCATAACCATAAAAAGTACATTAAAAATTAAGCAAATAAACAACATCGCGAACACGGGGCGTACACATCACCTCCGGTATATTTAATAGCATTTTTTATTCGGCATTTTTACGCATCCGCCGCTAGAAGAATGTCCGGATTTCTTTTGAATGTTGAATGGAGTCCCTAGCACTCGCTCGGTGTGAATATTCGGGCATATAAAGTTAGTCAGTACGGTTGGCGCGACGTTTTCGGGCGCATTAGACCGATAGCTATAAAAGTTTATTTACGAGCTGGGTATGAATGTGCACCCTTTTTATTATGTTAATTCTGTGGCACGGCTGGAACGGTTGTGTATTGTCGTGGCTTATTTATGGCCTGTGTCGGCCGGAATTAAGAGCTGCCGGTGATGCTCGGAGCTGGAGGGAGATATGAATAGTTTGTGTGTTAGCTGTTTGAATCACTAATTAGCGCATGAAATGTTTGAAATTTTAATGCCCGTTTTGCACATAAATCAACGTTATTACGCTCCAGTTGTGCGTCTTTTTCATCATTTATAGATACTTATTACGAAATAAGTATTTATGTAAATATTTAAAAAAAACTTGTTTCTAAAACAAAAATTATAGGTATAAAGGGGAAAGTTTTGATTGTTTGTTTTGTATTGAATAGGCTCCAGAACTACTGAACCGATTTAAAAAATACTTTCACCGTTGGAAAGGTGCACTATCCCCGGGTGACATATGCTACTTTTATCCCTGTATTCCCACGGGAACGGGAAATACGCGGGTGAAACCGCGAGGCGTCCGCTAGTAATATTATAAATGTGAGAGTATGAATGGAGGGATGGATATTTGTTACTCTTTCACGCTAAAACTACTGATGAAAAAACTACGGATTTGAATGAAATTTAGTATAGAGGTAGCCGAGTCCCTGGATTAGCACATAGGCTACTTTTTATCCCGAAAACACGTAGCGGGTGACACCGCGGGGCGCAGCTGGTGAAACATAATCTTTGTTTACAGTTGAATTATATTGTGTTTTTGACATTTTTTTCAGTTTCTTTTTATCTTTATTGACCAAAAAAAAATGTATATAATGAAAACATGAATCAATTATTTATAACTATATATTATATAATTAAAATTAACTACATATATTAAATAATGATTTATTTTGATTTCAGGTAATTGTATTTACACTACTCCAAGCTCACGTACTCCAGAGAGTTGGTGAGTTAGATGCATAACTAACACGTCATCTTTACGATTAATCTCCTACGCTCATTCAACGTGTCATCCGACACACGGTAGCGCTCAGTTGTAAAAACTTCTCATGGCCACCTATCCGAAGACTAACTCGATCGTTCATCACATTAATGATTGGTTTAGAACACTTGGTAAAGCTAGACTGCAATGCTAGCTATTTTGTAGTAGCTTTGAGGAGCGTTGGTTTGATTTCCACCCAAAATAAAAAACCGGCCAAGTGTGAGTCGGACTCACACACGTAGGGTTCCGTACCATTATCTATAATGAAACTAAATATTCTGCGAATAGTTAAAGCGTCTACCTGTCACCGTTATTAGTATCGAGCAAGAAACGGTAAAAAAATCAAGTTTGTTGTATGGGAGCCCCCCTTAAATATTTATTTTATAGGGGCAATAGAAATACATCATCTGTGAAAATTTCAACTGTCTAGCTATCACCGTTCTTGAGATACAGCCTGGTGACAGACGGACGGACGGACAGCGAAGTCTCAGTAATAGGGTCCCGTTTTTACCCTTTGGGTACGGCACCCTAAAAATGAGTAACAATGAATGTTTGTTCTGTAACTGGGTGTCCGTATTATAATACATTATTGTTTTACTTATGTGAGATATATATATATACTCACGTTTAATTATATTGGATACTCTGACTATAGTGCGAAGTAAGGCGAGTCCACGCGCACGTCGTTCTTGGCTTTGTCTCCATGAAGAAAGCCACCGAATATGGTCGAAACTGTAGTTTGAGTATCAGACATAATTGAACGTCAGCAATTCCGCATAAGTTAAACAAAAACGTATCAAAACCACGTCAGTTTCCACATATTAATAATCCAATCAAATAAATAAAACTACAACGAAATCAATCTCATGAATTTTGCAAAAATACAACAGAACATTCCGAATTGTACGTATAGCATAGGTTGCATAAATTTCCACCCGCATGGCCTTTGTTTACAGCGGATAGAAACATTTCCACGTCTCACACATCATTGGAATCGTCCTCTATCGGAGACTGCACAAAATCACAAAATATCTTCCTTTGTTATTCTGATACAGATCTGTACGGAATGATTAGGAAATTGTAAGTTAAAAGTAATCGTACAATATATGTATTTGGATATGACGTTTCGGTAGCATAGTTGGGCTTCTAGTTTCCAACCTCCCTGGGTTCGAATCTCACGGCACACACCTGTCTTTTCTAAGCCTTATGCGTATTGCCGATGACGACTTCAACAGTGGAAGAAAACATCGTGAGGAAACCTATATATCTGCTGAAAGTACCACCCTGTCCATTCTTCTATCAAGAGCTTTAAATAGCGACACCGCCTTATGGTAGATATTCCAAAAACTGAAACTAAACAGTTCGATTCCACCTTCATTGTAAGTACCGCCAAACATTGGAATTTGCTGCCTGTACATGCTCCTGGATGAATACAATCTGTGGGTGCTTTCAAGTCGCGAGTGAATCGATTTCTTCTAGACAAGAGCGCTCCATCGTAGACCGCATTTTGGCTTAACATGGTGATGATGATGGCGGTCAAATGCAAGCCTATTACCAATTAAAAAAAAAATAGATATTTGTAGTCTGACAAAAAACGCAAGATCGCCGAGAAGCGCACCAAAAGTAGAGCTGTACGAAAATATCTTTTAGAACATAATAGAATAGAATATAACTTTATTATACACCAAAAACTTAGAAATGAAACACAGATCACAATTAATACAAATATGAAACGAACAAATAATTATAAAAAAAGAAGAAGATATATAACAAAACAATATAATACATACTTAATGTATAAGGGCGGTCTTATCGCCTAGAGCGATAATATGTGCATAAAACCATGTTGCATCCAAGACTATATATTACAAAGGCAATCAGTTGAATTTTTATTGCAACTCAACAAGTGCTTCTCATTCTCATTGTGAGCGATACCGACCACTTACGAGAAAGGCCATTTAGAAAAAGCCGTTTTGTCGTATAATGGAGCCAACAATGTCAGTTGGCGTTGCAGTTACATATGCGTTTTATGGGGGTTTTAGCTTAATGTCTTTGGGTGTAAAATACAGGCGCGGTATCTTTTGCGAAAACATTTAGGGCATGTATCTAAATTTCTACGTAAAAATGTATGATTACCAAAATTTATATCTTTGTAATCGGATGGTTATATACACTTCAATAAATCTACTACTTACTTTACAACTACAAAAATCTATATCGAAACAATTTTCATATGTACATTTGTTCTAACTTGTCATAGAAGACATTGTCAAGCTTGTGTTTTTTTTTATAAAATTGATCTTTTTCGTTTTGCCATCACCAATTCGCCTGATGAAAAGCGACGGTGCGGCTGATGATGGAGCAAGTTGATCTAGAAAGAAATCTATTCACTTACACCTTAATAACGCCTATATTGTAGTTCATAGGTAAAAAAGAAGCCGGGAATTAGTGTTCCGCATTAAGTTGCTGAAAACTAAAAAAACCTTGAATGCAAATTTATTTAAACGCTCCGTTACTTTACACGACTGCCAAAAAAAAAAGTGCAATGTTTTCAGAGTTTCTGTATCTACATATGGATATATGAGAGTTTATTTTTTCTACTATAACTTTTAAAAACCTGCACAGATTTGGATGTTGGGTTGTCGTTAGAATCCCTAACCTGATCATCCAGAGTGATAGATGAAAACAAAATACAATCTAATCTATCTTATCTGTACTATTATAAAGAGGAAAGATTAGATTGTTTGTATTGAATAGGCTCCGAAACTACTGAACCGATCTTAATAATTCTTTCATTATTAGAATGCTACGTTAGCCCTGATGGGCATAGGCTATATTTTATTTAAAAACCAATTAGGGATCCTTGTGGAAAAATCAATAATGTAACCCAAGCTGTGAAAACTATTGACAATAGAATAAGTTTTATGGAGCAAATTGACAGCTACAAATAAGTCCGCAATATCATATGTCTAACTATTACAGTTGTCATCTACATCTTATAAAGAGGAAAGAATTATTTTTTTGTTTGTTTGTATAGAATAGGCTCAGATACGTAGTTACATCATTTCTGTCTTGTTTTATTTGCGATTTTTATTCTGGTGGACAGTAAAATTGTTATGCAATAGGTTTTGGATAACCAAAACATAACAGAAGCTATTGCATAACAGAAGCTATTGCACGTTCGCCGTCGTCACCGGCTCACGTCAAATCGGCTCGGGTTCATTGTTTCGTCACATCGCTGCTGCGCTGTGGCGGAAGTAATGCTTAATCCTCTTAAGTCGGCGCTGAGACGTGACGCGGCTGCTGAGGGAGCCATGTAACGAGCTACCGGCACCGGTGAACTAGGGAGGGGAATCTATCGATCTTTTGTTGCTGCTATCGATTTCTCATGGGGCCAGACGCGATTTTTTTCATTTTAAAGTAATGAGGCAAAGGAAATGTTCTTCCAATTTAATTTTCGCGATTTGAACTAATAATTATGTTTATCTTAATCGTGCACAAAATACAATGAAATTTTGTTTATTTACTTCGACGTTTCGGTCTATTTGCAATAGCTAGAGATTAATTGACCAGAGATTGCGGGTCGTCTCGAAGCGTAAAAGATAATGCTTGTCCATGACCGTTGCAACGATACTCATAACTTTGAGTAACGAAACAAAGTCCAGGAGATCTCTGCTCGACAGTCATTACTTAGTGACATTCGATGATTAGTGTCAATAAGCTGCAATTTACTTTTAAGGAAATAATAATGTATACTCATTAATAATAATACTGGTAATAAGTTACTTACAAATTGCAAACATACGAGCGAGACGAACCAGCCAGAATACATAAGACAACCCAGCATACACATCACATGGGGACATTTAGCAAAAATAACTTTTTGCGAATGGGCCATTTTACTACCAGGAGGCGTTTAGCGAAAGGTATATTTTGTCGAAGCCCCATTGTTCTACCGTGACTCAGTGACCAGAGCAATGATGAGCGTTAACATATTGTTACAGGTTGAAATCGGTTGAAATCCTGATCGGTGATATTTCTAAAACAATTTTGACAAAATTAAAATTATATCGTAGAATCGTTTCAAAGTAATAGTAAGAAATAAATTGAGTATCTTACACCTTACAACTTATTACGCCATATCGACCTCAAATTTAATTGAAACTTTTTGGGAAAAAAAAACTTAGTTATCGATAACCGGATACTATATACACTAGAACATATGAGTTATCGAATATCGACGTTTCCCTCATACACCACCACCACCGCCGCAGTTTTCCAGCTCAAAGAACCAGAATAGAATTTAGTTACATATTTTCTGTTTAGTAAAACGAGAATTGCCTCGAGCCATGGGATCGTGAGCATTATTCTTTATCGAACTTGATTATTACGGGTACGTTGTTGCCCGTAATTGAATTTGTATTAAAATTGAACTAGCCGAGCGTAGTTCGGAATATTTCGGGATAATTCGGATGTGGGGAAAAAAGGATAAAGTAGGGAATTTATGGTTGAGTTTCCAGTTTCCAGATGCCGAATGGGGCCGTAAGAAGTATTTTTCGTGGGTTATGCGTTGTTTTGGAAGGTTTTTGTAGTTTTCTCAGCAGTTAGGGTGAGGTAACTGTTTGCACTTTAGTTGATAAATTGATGAAAGCTCTCTGACGAGCTTAGTTTACACGGGTGTTTGTTTGGTAGAAAATTTGACAAAATAAGCAAAGTTTGCTAGCAATTTTGACTACCGGTCGGGATCATTTTTACCGGTGTGAAAAAATTAACATCAATAAAAAGGATTTAATTATTGTTTGCTAGAAAAGTAATCATACTATAGGGTCTGAAGACTCGCCTCCTGTATCAGTGTGTCCTGCTCACCATGACATATGGCGCCGAGACGTGGATGCTCACACACATGAGGCTGTGCACAAAATGAGAGTCGCACAGAGAGCCATAAAGAGGTCCATGCTCGGCATCATACTTCAAGATCGAGTTCGCAATACCGATATCCGATAACGAACGAAAGTACGAGACGCCGGTATCGCAATTATGAATCTCAACTGATGCTGGGTAGGACATGACTTGTACTTGCGAAATGACTTGCGGAGTATGGTTGCAACAGAGTGGTGGTCTACCCAAGGTAAGCGGAGCGTTGGTCGTCCAGCCGCAAGATGGGTCGACGATATCGTCACTGTTGCTATGATAAGGGCGTTTCGTTCGTCTCATTAATTCTTACTATAAAAACTGTTTGGTCGAAGATGGTAACACACCTAGCCTGGAATGGAACTAGCGCTCAAGAAAGGATGTCGGAACACCACACCGTTAGATGCATGGCGGTAGATTTTCAACTCGATAGGGATAGCTAGTACTAGAAAGTACCTTCCCTACCACCACGGTAAGGTTTTCTCACGTTTTTCCTTCACCGGCAGCTCAAGCACATTGTTCGGGTTTGAGCCTTCGGCATGCAAACCGACCGCGCTAACGACTAGGCTATCATCGCTCCAAATGATAATTTAAACTTTACATTTTGCAAGCACCTTCAAAATAGCGTTGCTGTTCAACTAGGCAGGCTTGTAATAAACGTAGCGTAATGTGAATCGGGCTTTACTGCCAGGGCTGCCATTGGTGTTTTATCACGCCGTATAGATGATGGCCGGCCGTTTCGTCGTGTAATTACGAATGGGACTGACAATGTAAAGGGTATACCTAAAATACTCGTATATTTGGGGGAATCGCTTTAAAAATATATGTTTTTCTATATTTCACCGTTTTTTCTCTCTGTATTGACATGCAGTGTGTCAGAGAAAAATGGAAAATAACAAGCGATTTATAGATCTGACCACATTTTATTTTTATTTTAAAAGCTACAAAAATAAATTAAAATATCTTAAATTCATATTATTTACAAATTTATACAAAAAACTTACAAGCTGCTAGTTGCGCCCTGTGGTGTTACCCGCTGCATGTTTTCGGGATAAAAAGTAGCCTATGTGTTAAATCCAGGGTCTCAGCTACCTCCATACCAAATTTCATCCAAATCCGTTCAATAGTTTTTTTTCCTTCTAATGATGTATCTGTTTGTTGTTAGATACCTCATTGTTATTACAATCTAGCCTAGTTGAGACTATAAGTAATTTTAATATAACTTAAATTGCTAAGTAGAGTATAATGGAAGAATGCGTCCATCGACACTTTTCTTACTGTCTCTCTTCTCTTACTGTTTTTGCGTGAAAGAGTAACAAACATCCATCCATCCGAGCTTTCCCATTTATAATATTATTGGGATGAGACGATCGAGACTCTCGCCTGATGGTAAAAGATAACGCCTGTTATGACCTTTGCAGCAAAATACAGTACTTTGAGTGACAATACAAAGTTCAAGGAATTGCTGCTTTGGCGCTCATTACATTCGATGGTAAAAAGCTGCAGTACCCTTCAAACCAGAACACAGTTATATTTACACACTACTGCTTGGCAGCAGGATATCTGTTACAGCGGTGTTACCTACCTACACGACCTCCTGCTAAGGAGATCTACCACCAAGCAAACATAAAAGATTTACGTTACTGGACTTTATTTATATTGCTGTCAATATCATTTATTTTTCTTTTTAAATAAAATAAAATAAATATTGTAGGACTATACACACAGCGCCATCTGGCCCCAAACTAAGCAGAGCTTGTGTGATGTAAGTCAGACAACTGATAGAATACATAAATACTTTGGTACTTTTTTATTTTGGTATTTACTTTTGTGAAATCTATAGTTATTTTGTTTTATTTTCGTAATGGTTATTTGTCTAAATGTAGGTCGCATAATAGTTTCTTTAATTGTAAGTGTCGTAAAATGTTAAATAATAATAATAAGACGAAGATTTGCATGCCGAAAGGCAGGATATGGTATTCTGTAACTGTACTCCTTTCAACTGCCCTGACAGCCCTGTTGGCTCATTGGTAGCATATCTGCCTTAAGAGCTGAAGGGCGTGGGTTCGATTCCCGCTCAAGACAAAACATTTTATGTTAACAAATGTTTGTTCTGTGTCTGTGTGTTCTGTATGTATTGTAAGTATGCATTTACAACAAAAAAAAGTATTTATGTATTCTATCAGTTATCTGTCTTCCATCACACAAGCTCTGCTTAGTTTGGGGTCAGATGGCGCTGTGTGTAATGTCCTACGATATTTATTTATTTATTTAACTGTACTTTGTATACCCAATACCCATATACGCGAATAAAGATTATGAATTATAAAAGTTACAGTTAAGTTAAAGTCAATGATAACTTAAAAGTTACAGGTAACTTTTTCATTCACGTACATTAAACCGTAGCATGGTGGTAGGGTACTTTCTAGTACTCGACTGATTAGCTACCTGACCTGTAATGACCTGTAACTTTGGTGTTATTAATAAATGATTTGTATTTGTATTTGTACCACCCTCAAGTTGAAAATCTCTCGCCAAGCATCTAACGGTGTGTTCCGGCAGCCTCACTTGAGAGCCAATTCCATTCTAAGCTTGGTGTGCCTTACCATCTTCGACCACATCGTCACTTAACATCAGGTGAGCTGTGGTCAAACACCTAGCCTGTCAACCATAAAAAAATCATTAACCTCCTTTCGGCATGGTACACCCGATACTTATAGCCCGATATAAAAACGCCATAGTTTTTGTGAACGCGTTATTTTATTTGGGCGCAGGGATGATGTCTGTCCGTTATTTGGAGTAATTACTCAGCTGTGCGTCCGATCCAGCGATGACAGAGACCTATGACGACGCAGGGGTGTCATCTCATTCAATTGCACACATATATTTGAATTCACCAGTTTTTGCGGTACTGAAGAAATGAAATACTGACTTGAGTGAGTTGACTTTATATTTCGAACTAGTACATTTATCAACTATCAACGCCCAAAGGAACTGTACTAGCGGACAACGAGAATCATAATAGAGCGAACATTGGGAACCGTAAGGTAGTAGAAAATATATTTGTAGCGATGATAGCTCAGTGGTTAGCGCGGTAGGTTCGCATGCCGAAGGGCGTGGGTTCAAACCCCAACAATGAGCTTGAGCTGCCGGTGAAGGAAAACATCGTGAGGAAACCATAGCATGGTGGTAGGGTACTTTCTAGTACTCGGCTGGCTAGCTACCACCCTCAAGTTGGAAATCTGCCGCCAAGCATCTAATGGTGTGTTCCGGCAGCCTCACTTGAGAGCCAGTTCCATTCCAGGCTAGGTGTGCTTTACCATCTTCGACCACACCTTCACTTAACATCAGGTGAGCTGTGGTCAAACAACTAGCCTGTCAACAATTTAAAAAAACAATTAAAAAAAAAAATAGGAATCACAATGTTGTGAAAAATGGGAACCGTAAGGTAGCAGACAACGGGGAATGCTAAGATACGGGTGTAATAGTATCATAGGTATCACAATGTGACACATTATTCAGGGAACCGTGAAGAGTGAAGACTCATATCATGTTAAACAACCCCCTTAGAACCTGATAAGGTCGTGAATGCCGCACAGTGCAGCAAGCTAGACGTATGGGCAGCCCTGTCCAGCGTCCGCCGTCCTGCGATCGATGTTCGCGCGATCGCTCGCCGCGCGCGTATCCATCGTAACTCACAACCGGTGTAATTGCGGACGTGGACGAACTAATGGCGCACCGCCGCGCTTAATGGCCCGTACCGGTTTCATTACCCGCTTTCCCGGCTCCAGCTTTCCCCCGATGCCAAAATTTTAATCCGAAAAAGTAGGTAACAAAATTTTCTACGGAATCCCCGCCCGACTTAAGTGCCTCGGTATTTTCTCACAAAATGGACCTTAAACAGCTTTTAGGGATCGTTTAGTGCTTCATTCGTCGGCAGCGTTAACGATGTAGAAACGATAAGTTTTAGATGAGGAATAAACACGGCACGGCGTCGTTCGCCGATCGGGGGATATGAGGTGCAGCGGAAATGTCACGTCATAAGACCCGTATCGGCGTGGCTTTAAAATTGCGTCTGGAATTTGATCGTCAAACGCGGTCGTGCTTTTCTCCGATAATGTTAGAATGCCAATTCTAAGGGTCGTAAAGCCTTGAGGTGAGACGACGAAATTTGTGATACAAAATTTACGTGTATACTATTTCTCACTCTCAACTAATTTACAATGAAGTTTTGTTATAGACTGTGCATGTGTTTATATTACCCCATGTGTTTTGCGCTTGTTATTATTGTAAATAAAATTATTTATAGCGCCAAAATTTCAAGGCCAATTACTTGGTGGTATATTTCCTTAGCAGGATGTCGTCTAGGTAGGTATCACCGCAGTAACAGATATTGTGCCGCCAAACAGTAGTGTGTAAACATTACTGTGTTCCGGTTTGAAGGGTACTGCAGCTAGCGACATTACAGGGCTGTTGAGACTAACTATCGAAAGTCTCAATGTAATGAGTGCCAAAGCAGCGATGCCCTGCCTTTGTTTAGCTACTCAAAGTTCTGTGTATCGCTGTAATGGTCATGGACAGGCGTTACCCGCTTCCATTCGGGATGCACCTTGCATCGCGTGTTTCAGAAGCAAACTAAGATCTTGGCTTCAAGAGACCTTGTTTTATGACTTTGACGATTATTTATTTAAAAATAAGAGATTATTAAATTACTAGTAAGTAGTTATAATATTTTTGGTTTTATTGACATAATTATTTTATATGTGACGTATTTTTTCATTGACATTTTCATTGTATTGACATATGTTATGATTTTGATATTTTTAAATAGAATGGAAGAATGACTTGTAACTGTGGTGTTATTAATAAAAGATTTGTATTTGTTCTCTTACCATCAGGAGAGCGTCTCGTTAAATGAATAAAAAATATTTTTATTTATCTCACCAAGAACCTGGGACGTTAATTGTTTTCTGTTGTACACTTGCTGTTGTTTTTAAACGTTCCTGTTGTAATATCGTTCTGTCGTGTATTCGAGTGGTGTTGTTAGCCACACACGTCTGGGTTGCCACTTACCACCCTCGCGGCAAATGACCGGGGGTTGCTTACAGGGGTTTTATAATGGGGAGGGAGGAATTACTCGAGCGACGTGCGACTACTGTTCAAATTGATTTATGAAATATTCCTAATGATTGATTTCTTTTTACTTCATTAGTATGGATTTGCTGATAGTTTGTTTTTCACACTTTGTTATAAATTTTCTTTTAAATTTCAAAAAAGTTGTCAGTACAATTGAATTGTTATATACTCTAACTGCGCCCTGCGGTGTTACCCGCTATTTGTAGCGATGATAGCTCAGTGGTTAGCGCGGTAGGTTCGCATGCCGAAGGGCGTGGGTTCAAACCCCAACCATGAGCTTGAGCTGCCGGTGAAGGAAAACATCGTGAGGAAACCATAGCATGGTGGTAGGGTACTTTCTAGTACTCTGCTGGCTAGCTACCACCCTCAAGTTGAAAATCTGCCGCCAAGCATCTAACGGTATTTTCCGGCAGCCTCACTTGAGAGCCAGTTCCATTCCAGGTTAGGTGTGCTTTACCATCTTCGACCACACCTTCAATGAACATCAGGTGAGCTGTGGTCAAACAACTAGCCTGTCAACAATACAAAAAAAATACATGTTTTCGGGATAAAAAGTAGCCTATGTGTTAATCCAGGGTGTCAGCTACCTCCATACCAAATTTCATCAAAATCAAAGTAGTTTTTGCGTGAAAGAGTAACAAACATTCATCCATCTAAACTTTCACATTTTTAATATTAGTGGGATGTAACTTTTTTCTTGCTACCATATTTTTCTTTAGTTTTATGTGTTACTATCCAATAGTTCATCGTGACTGGCAATGAAAGCCTTGTTCGTGAGACAAACAGCATTGCTGTGCCAAAGTCACGTACCGACCTGCTTCAATGCAAACAAATCGCTCCCCTGAGCGCTATACTTATAACCTTGTGTACAAGTCTGGATTTCTAGCGCCCTTCAGTGCCAGCGTTGGATTTCGTACTATAATTATAGTATTTGTACTACTATTTCATGCTCCGTACTAGACAGTATCCATATCTAAGGATAGTACGGAAAAATACTACTATTTCGTTACTTCGCTTATAAAAGACCAAAATAGGTAAATATGACACCCGTTTAAAGCCAAACCATTGAGTTGTGTTGTGGTAAGCTGTAAAAAAAAAACTTCTTCTTCATCTTTTTTGATTTTGGCTTTGCATTTTGTGTATGTAAATTATGAAACTTGACACTGGCAAATGCTTGGGGTGCGACGCCAAAATCTAAGAAAAAAATATGCAGCAAAAGTGGCAACTGTACCGATTTTATTCTTTCGTATACTCGCAGTATATAAGAGATGTTTTTATGATTACATGCTAAGGCTGAAGAAAATAATAGTCAAGAACTTGCATAATTTAGAAGTGGAGTAAATTTTGCATAAACATGTTGGTTCTATCTATTTATTGATTAATAGCTTTTTTTTTAAACAATGTAAGATTTAAAAAAAATTGTACTACAAATACTATACTATCGGCGTACTACTATTTTGATAGTCTTGTACTATATTTTTCAACGTACCCGAATCCAACCCTGCTCAGTGCTCACAGTTTAAGTTTAAAAGGGGCGTACAAAACGCTGAGGTAGTGTCGATACTTGACGAGATCAGAGTGATGCTTCGGTGATGGGTAAACAAACGTGTCTGAATTACAAGTACTCGTGAGTATAGTGCATGTGTCCTTAACTAACTTGGTTTTATGGCGGGAATTCGGAAAAAACATATCGCCGTATTATTTTTAAGGTGGTTCGATTTCCATAATTTCAAAGAATAAGTTAAAAAAAAATTAAATTCAAAGATTTAAACTAATAGAAACCCCACTAATATTATAAATGTAAAAGTTTGGATGGATGGTTGGATGTTTGTTACTCTTTTTTTTTTGAACGGATTTGGATGAAATTTGGTACGAAGGTAGCTGAGACCCTGAATTAACGCACGCACGTGACACCGCGGGCCGCAGCTAGTAATTCATATAGGGGAAACATGTCTTTTCGTATTATTTCTAAAACTCCAGGCTAGGTGTGTTTACCATCTTCGCGAGCACCGTCACTTAACATCAGATGAGCTGTGATCAAACACTGAGCCTGTCTACCGTAAAAAGAAACTACTACCTAACGTAAATACAAACGACTTTAACCTCCTATCAATCAAGTTTGAATGTAAAAAGTAATCAAAATCGATGTAGCATTATCTGGATCTAACGGGTACAAATTAACAGTTTCACGTTAAGTTTAATAACTGCCCGCGAAAGCACAGATCCTGTACCATTTATCATAGCAATATTTAACTCAACTGGCAAGTGAGCCAGTCTCAACTCTATTAACAGTTTAACCGGTAGGTAATCACCTCGAGGAAACTGGTACAAAATCTACCAACTTACATCTAACCATTGGCGAAATGATAGAGCAAAATTATCCGAAGGAGTACATTCGAAAAAGCAATAGTGGCTCCCTCACGTGACTGCAAAGCTAAATCGGTGTTACTATAAGTGTTCAGATCAACTATAACTTTCCCCTCTCATTAGCGGACCGCTCACAAGCTTAATCTTTCCTATCTTGCTACGAAATCCTACCTTGCTATCACACCCGAGTGTGAGTAAAGTTACGCAGTAAAGCAAGTACAAAATGTTGAAACCAGGATAATACAAAACTGGAAACTAGATGATGGGTGTCCTTTGCAAGAGATCGTCTTGGTAAATACCGCAGTATCTGATATTCTACCACTAAGCAGTTGCTAGTGAAATTACTTTTCAAATTACATCATTACTAAATGCACCAATGTAATGCGACTTGTAACATTGGTGTTATCAATAAAGTATTTGTATTTGTATTTGTATTTGTATTTGTATTTGCACGTTTTTAATCCCTTTCATGTTATTTAGTCGACACATGGGTATGGGTTCGACAGTTTATAACAAGTTGCCAGAGCATATCATTTCAGCGCCCTCTATGGGCAGCTTTAAGTCACGACTCAAACGCTGGTTATCGAGCACACGTTTTACAACTACAAAGAATTTTGTGAGAAGTTTTGGCGAAAACGCGGAAAGAGTCGTGTCGCCCGTTGCTTTTTTTTTCAAAAACTAGTGTTTTGTCGAGTGTTTATGCATAAAAATGGTGGTGTTTTATTCATAAAGTGCCGAATCACAAGCGCGAGTGTGGGAAAATGATTGTGCTTGACCAAGACTAGACTTTGACTATAACTATAGCTTCGAGGCAACTTATTTAACTTTTGAAACTTGAAAATATAAAACACTTGACACTGGCAAATGCTCAAAATGCAACGCCAAAACCAAAGAAAAAAGAAAAAAAAAGGATTTTGTGAATTTTGACATTTATTAAAATTGATTTGACTACTATTAATTAATAATAAATACTATTAATTCAATAATCTTTTATTTTTAAATAATCGTCAAAGTCATAAAGTCAAAGACACTAGACTTAGCGACACAGGTTTTCCTAGTGTGAAGTCTAGGGTACTTACTCAATACTTACTAACCTTTAACCTTTATACCTAATTGTTATACTTTATATACCAAGATAAGATTTTTTTAATGTACTATAGGTATTAAGGTACTAAGGGTCATGTAATATTAAAAAAAATAGACAGCCCCGTTGGCTCATTGGTAGCATGTCTGCTTCAAGAGCTGTGGGGCGTGGGTTCGATTCCCACCCTGGACAAGCATTTTGTGATATAAAACAAATATTTGTTCTGTGTCTGGGTGTACTGTATGTATTATAAGTATGTATATACAAAAAAAAAAGTATTTAAGTATTTTATCATTTATCTGACTCCCATAGTACAAGCTTTGCTTAGTTTGGGGTCAGATGGCGCTGTGTCTAATGTCCTACGATATTTATTATTAATTTTTTTTTAAATAAATAAATAAAACAAGGTAAATTACAAGGTAATTGGGAATGGCTGGCAGAAAATGCTTTAGCATTAAATCCTCCCTTTGTACATGTTTTTCTTTAAAGTGCAATAAAGAATTAAATAAATAAATTGTCTTGACACTCTTTTTTTATATTTTCAGCTGCGCTGCGCGGTGTTACAAGCTATATTTTTCGGGATAAAAAGTAGCTTATGTGTTAATCCAGGGTGTCAGCTTCTTTCATACCAAATTTCATCAAAATTAGTCCTTCTGTTTGAGATATACATAATTAAGTATTTATAAAAAATCGGTAAAAATACATTTTTGATGTCATTTCATCGTGTTCAGAATCATTTTCCTTACACCCGTATATTTGTTCTCACTAATGTTACTGTTTTCGTTTATACATCCTATCCGACCAATACCACGCGTCAAACTTTAATGATATCGATTCCTAAGTTTCTAGAGAGTTCGCTAATTACTCTGATCTCGAAGACAGAGAGGGACGAGCGAGCTACTAAGTGTGAGAAGGAGGGTAGATTCAAATTATCCGTATCAAGTTCACGCATCATTACTCTGACTGCATCCTTGTATCTTATTGTACTTTGTATGTGTGCGTGCTTTGTATGCTTGTGTGTCTTATGATCTTGCAGAACACGTAATAATATTGAATTATCTTTATAGCTGTTTATGTAGTGTGTTAGGGTACTTTATAGAATTTGGCGGGCTAGCTATCACCCTCAAATTGAAAATATACTGCTTAGTACCTAATGGTGTGTACCGGCAGTCTCAGTTAGGAGCCAATTCCATTGTTTACCGTCTTCGACCACACCGCCACTTATTAACATCAGGTGAGCTGTAGAAGAACACCTAACCAATCAACCATTAAAAAAAATTGTGCATAATGACGACTACCAGATTTGTAAATAACAAAATTGAAATTGGTTATATACAATACTAGCTGCGCCCTGCGGTGTTACCCGCAACATGTTTTCGGGATAAAAAGTAGCCTATATGTTAATACAGGGTCTCAGCTACCTCCATACCAAATTTCATCTAAATCCGTTCAGTAGTTTTTGCGTGAAAGAGTAACAAACATCCATCCAAACTTTCGCAGTTATAATCATTATGTACAATATTTCAATAATGCCATTACATTCCAGTATACGTGTAACGCAATCTGGAGAGTATTTGAAGCTGTCAAGAGCTTTGTGTGGAGAGGTGACTGATAAGCGTTGAGCTGAATTAAGATAAGTCTGATGAGATGAAATCGTGCGTTGTTGTACGGTTGGTGCCATATAGGGGGCGTCTTATGCGGATTTTCGGTCCATTGTATTAATAAATAACATCCTACCCACGCTGGAGGATGAAAATTTTAATTTAACTTTTGAGATCATCCATAAAGTGAAATTTCGATAAAATCGTAAGTGAAATTTCAAGGACGTCCACGAGATTAAAGATAGAAGAAACGTAGCGAGACAGAAAAATATATAATGTAGAAAGAAAGAGAAAGAAAGCTATCCTATTTCATTGCATGAGAAATAAATATGAAAAATGCTTATTTCTGTCGTTTACTTGGTGGTTGATTTCCTTAGCAGGAGGTCGTCTAGGTAGGTACCACCGCAGTACCAGATATTCTGCCGCCAAGCAGTAGCGTGTAAACATTACTGTGTTCCGGTCTGAAGGGTACTGCAGCTAGCAAAATTACTGGGCTGTTGAGACTAACCATCGAGAGTCTCAAAGTAATGAGCGCCAAAGCGGCGATGCCCTGGACTTTGTTTCGTCACTCAAAGTTCTGTGTATCGCTGCAATGGTCATGGACAGGCGTTGTTTCTTTCCATCAGGAGAGCGTCTCGTTCGTCTCATTACTTTTTACATTAAAAAAAAAACAGTTTTCTTACGTTGTGACCTTCGGGTAAGTATACAAAATACCTGTGGCATAAGATCCCGCTCTTCTATATCTGTGTATATCAATAAGTTTTATAAGCATGTAGGGTGTGTGTGGGTGTGTGCGCGAGTGTGAGTGGATGTGTGATTGTATGTATGTAAGAGAGAGAGAGAGAGGGCGTGTATTTGGAGATGAGAGAGAAGAAATATGTTATGTAGAGAGAAGTAATAAGATGCAACTTAGTGGAACTATGGAAGAGCTATGCTCTTAAATTTAAATTGAGTTTTTGTGTAAAAATAGTTTCACACGTAGTGACACGACTCTATCCGCGTTCCCGCCAAAACTCCAATTCTATCAGTTATATGTCTTTCATAGTATACAAGCTTTGCTTAGTTTGGGGTCAGATGCCAATGTGTGTGTATGTCCTATGATATTTATTTATGAGCTAGTGCCACAAGTAACGGCCGTGATGATGATGATGATGGTGTGAAATTAGTTTTCGCCGCCAATAGCATAGACCTCCAAAACAATATCACTAGTCCGCAAAACCATTGACCCGGAAGAAACTTTGAAAATCAATTACCCCAATGAAAACTACCTCCACCTTAATACATCTGGGAGCTTTCCAACTCTCCCATTTAGCCCGGCATTGCCGAACTGGCAACACTGAACATTTCCATATTTGGAGAAGTGGCATTATAAGAAAGTTTCCATTGCCCCCTGATTAGGGTTGCCAGGTGCTCGATATTTAAATTAAATGGTAATATATGAGTCGATATTGCGCCGGTGTGTCGTAGATTATGTCATAGTTGCTACGTGTCAAGTTTGGATCGTTTCGAATAATGTAAAGTGGAAGCAATTTGCTTCCGATGTTAGTATGGTTTTGTGGGTGTGATTCTGTGTTTTAGCTTTGACAAACTGAATACTGCGGCTTCTCCTGAAACAATCTTATTTTACCATCTCATAGTTAACGTGAGCCCCTATTTTGTAACTTTTTGTTTCTCTTAGTGGTTTTTGTGTGTTCTGTGGTGTTACAAAATAAAAAATATTTTTCTTTTCTTTCTTTCTTTCATAGCTCATTTGACTGTGTAGCTGCTTCTATAGCTATAGTGTGGGTTTGACTAACCTACCAGGACAAACATTTCTGTGACGATAAATCTTCGTTCTGTCTGGGTGTTTTGTATTTATTTATTATAAGTGCCTACGTATTTACAAAAAAAAAGTATTTAAGTATTCTATCAGTTATCTGGTTTCCATAGTACAACCTTTGCTTGGTTTAGGGTTACGCACCGCTAAACAATGGACTTTGCTGCCCGATTGGGTGTTCCCTGATAGATACAATCTGGGTGCCTTTAAGTCGCGAGTGAATGAGGGAAACAGAATTCCTTGTCCGGAGTCTGACAGATTGTATAATGTATGTAATTGTTATTTTTTGAATTGAATTGAATCGGTTTCTTCTAGGCGAGCGTGCTCCACCGTAGACTGCATCTTCCATGCAGCAACCTATGTATTAATTATTATTATTTTAGCCCACTTGTCTTTGTTGTGCTATTGAATAGAGATTACCCGGTATGTTGTTCAACCCGACCGGGTCCAGTAACATTCGCCGCCAAACCGGCCGGGCCCGGTGTGTTTGATGTGTTAGGATGAAACCTTTAAAGTATTTTATGAAAATTTGCTTTAAGTAAATTGAGGAAAAATACAATGATTCAAGGTCTCAAAATCACGAGTTTTTAATACAGAATTAGTTAGTTTCACTTATGAACGGAATAGTAACACAATCATTAGTATTCAGTAATTAAGTTTAGGATAGAAATGATCTGGCCAGAACGGCAACATCGCGGTTCGCAGCGCTTGTCATGCCAATTTTCTACAAGTCGAGTCTTCCGTACCGCAGTTTTCGTACCTACCGGGCCGGGTATGAATGGTCGGACCCGGTGGATGTCTCAAAGGGCACCGGGCCCGGCCGGGCCGGTTTGCAATCTCTACTATTGAACCTATGTATATCATGTGTTAATAATGGTAGCTAGCGTTATTAGCCTCACAAGCCCCGTATTAACGATCATAAACTAAACTTTGAACACCCATTACCTTACGGAATCATAATTCCGACTTCAGTATACACATTAAATATTAAAGTTTTCCGTCAGCGACAACCCTGCGTTCACCAGGGGCGCGTGTGTAAAGCAACTTTTCACCTTCGAGTGTTACATAATAAGCGCTCGCGGGGGTATGGGGGGGGGGGGGGGGGGGTAGGCAGGGGGTGGATTACTAATGAAAGAAAATTGTAAGTTTTGTCGCAGCGATTACTGTTCTACTATGTAAAGTCCGTGCAAGTAACTTTCTTTTCATAATTTATACCAATGTTCGAAAAAAAATACAATAACCGTTTTGTTTTTGTCGTCGTGGATTCGTCATAAGGTTTGTTGTACTTCATTTTTATTTAAATGAATAAATAAATATCATAGGACTATTATATTTTTCGTAAATACATACAGAACACCCAGACACAGAACAAATGTTTGTTTATTCACAAAATGTTTGCCCTGTGGGAATCGAACCCACGCTCTGCAGCTCTTAAGGCAGATATACTACCTATGAGCCAACGGGGGGGCTGTCATTATGTATCTATGTATATATATGTGTAATAATCATTATAAGAACATTTATTAAACAAAATAAAAAAAATCTTAAATTAATACTATTTGCAAAATGTATACAAAAAACTTAGTCTAAAAATCCGTCAGAGGAGGGATATGTGGCCAGAATGCTGGCAGCATTGCCACGCTGGATGGCAATGCTTTGCTTTTGACCAAAGTAGATATCAGCATTCTGGTCACCTGAAGCCTCCTCTAAACGTTTCTTTTTTTTAAATTGTTTATGTGTAATTGTGTATGGGCTTGGAATTTTAGTAAACATCTAAGTCTATTATACCCGAAATAAAAAGTAAGAATCCAATGTCTTACAGTTCAAAGTAGTACATACCTATATGTATATATTAGGTTTAACAAAGGGCCGGTTGTCAGTGCATTTAACGAGCCATCAAACTGCCCTGAATGGGGTCCGTATTACTGTAGCGGGGCGTATTGTCATGTAGATTGGCTTTAATTTTATGGGATTACATTGAAGGTTGTGTAAGGTATTGTGTCCTGACAACGGGGCGGAGTTTTGTGAAGACGGAGCGGTAATAACTGTTATTGAAACTTGTATGTCGTCTAAATTTAATATACTAAATTAATGAGTAAAATTATTACCCGCCTTCGTACGGGATGCACCTTCCACCGCGTGCTTCAGAACCAAGCTAAGATCTTGGCTGCTAGAGACCTTATTTTATGACATTGACGAGTATTTCAAACTTAAGGTGGTTCGATTTCCATACAAATAATTTGGACAAACGGAGCATAATATTACAGTGAAATCACAGCTACTGGCATTTATTTCGGTCTTTATTTGCGATGATGATAGATATACTGATAGATACAATCTGGTTCCTTCAAGTCGCGAGTGAATCGGTTTCTTCTAGGCGAGCGTGCACCACCGTAAACCGCATCTTTGCTTTACATCACGCGAGTTGGCGGTCAAACGCAAGTCTATAAGTAATATAAAAAAAAAAAAAAAAAAAAATGAGATTAATAAACATTGTTAAACCGTACTTCAAGCAAATGTATAGCAAATAAAAAACAAGTTGTATATATTTTGCTGGAGAACTACCTTTTCCGAGATCGATAGACAATATTTTTTAGAAAGCCTGATTCCATCCCTAGTCGTGATCATAAGTATCTTTACTCATTATAGTCATAGGTCCCTTCTACAGCATTAAGCAGTATTCTTTTATACGCTAACAATAGATAATAACATGAAATAGAATAAACAGCTCCAAATCAAACTCATGACTGATTCAAATACAAACTTCTCTCCATAAAAGCTGATCCCCATTCAATCTAGAAGTTTGATGGCTCATCAAATAGACTGACAAACGGTTCCTTGTACCGAGCCACTTTACGGCCAGTTAATCTGTACGTAGTTCGACCAATTCATCAAAACATTTGTTTGACGGAGCCACAGTCGTATCTTCTTAACATAACAGATCGTCTCCAGTTGAAAATTGTTAGTTTATACATTTAACCGGGGGTACGGATAAGTTGGTCGAATGATAGTATTGGGGCATGTCCGGTTTGATTGAAACAGTGAGACCCTAAGAATAATGAAAAGCACGGACGAATTCGTGATAAGGGAAGATTTACTTGGTGATAGATGTTCTTAGCAGGATGTTGTCTAGTTAGGTACCTGGATGGCGGATACAGAAAATACCACTACTTTTATTAAACTAAATACTTTTATCGTAATCAAGTCACATGCAAAGTTTAAGAAAGTTTTATGGAATGTGAACAAATAGAAACAGTAAAATAATCGCGACTTTTCTCGAAAAAATGCCAGACAGAATAATCGAGAACACTAGAATGGCCGCGACTTTTTTCGTAGGTTTAGCTATCTGTGTGCCAGACAGAAACGCATAAGAAAGTACAACTACTCGATAATTCGAGTCGGAGTTGGCCGACGAAAGAAACGAACGAATAGCATAGCCCAAATGTGTCCGCCACTGAGGTACCACCGCAGTTTCAAGCAGTAGTGTGTAAACTTTGCTGTGTACCGGTCTAAAGGATACTGTAGCTAGCGAAATTTCAGGGCTATTGGACTAATCATCGTATGTTTGAAATGAGCGCCACTTTGTTATGTTACTCAAAGTTCTACCGTACCGCTGCAATGATCATGGGCATACGATATCTCTTACATCAGTAAAGCGTCCAGTTCGTCTCATTTACTTTTATATATGTAAAGATACTACTATCATCATCATCATCATCATTTCAGCCGTAGGACGTCCACTGCTGGACATAGGCCTCCCCCATTGACTTCCATAAAGACCGGTTGGAAGCGGCCCGCATCCAGCGCGTTCCTGCGGTCTTTACTAGGTCGTCTGTCCACCTTGTGGGTGGACGTCCTACGCTGCGCTTGCCGGTCCGTGGTCTCCACTCCAGAACTTTGCAGCCCCATCGGCCATCAGTTCTGCGTGCTATGTGCCCTGCCCACTGCCATTTCAACTTGCTAATCCGTTGGGCTATGTCGGTAACTTTGGTTCGTCTACGGATCTCCTCATTCCTGATTCGATCTCGTAGGGAAACTCCGAGCATAGCCCTCTCCATAGCGCGTTGTGCTACTTTGAGCTTACCAAGAAGGCACACAGTCAGAGACCACGTTTCAGCGCCATAAGTCATCACTGGTAACACACACTGGTCGAAGACTTTCGACTTGAGGCACTGAGGTAATTCGGACGAGAAGACGATACTACTATACTTAGTTGCAATCTGGATTTGGAATCTAACGTTTTTCAGCTCAACCCCGAAATCTATGAAAACAATCAAAACATAATAATACATTTTTCCATTAATAGCAGTGTCCAAACATACCCAAATACAACTTAATAACTACAGAAGTGTCGGTATTCCATCGAGGCACTTTTCAGGTAAAACCACAGTATGTATACTTAGTAGGGAATCTCAGAAATTTCACGAGTATATACATGTAGCCTGTATTTCAATTTAGAAAGTACTCTACCACCATGCTATGGTTTCTTCACGATGTTTTCCTTTACCGGCATCTCAAGCTCATCGCTGGAGGTTGAACCCACGCCCTTCAGCATGCGAACCGACCGCGCTAACCACTGATCTATCATAACGGCTTGTAGACTTTTTCAACATGTTCTAGATATTAAAAATAATCTTTATAATGGTATTAGATTCTTTCTTATACATATAACTCGACTGTTTATAATTGCTGTATGAGACGCAGATAAAAGTTTTACGACATTTTATTTTATACAAGCGGACGCCTAGCGGTTTCACCGACGTAGTTCCGGTACCCGTGGGAATACAGGGATAAAAAGTTGCCTATGTCACCCGGAGAATGTGTAGTTTCCCAACGGTGAAAGAATTTTTGAAACCGATCTTGTAGTTTCGGAGCCTATTCAATACAAACAAACAATCAAATCATTCCTCTTTCATTCACAGCTCTCCCAGAGCGTAGTTTGGCATCTGAATCAACGTCATGTGTCACCATTAGTTTTCTCTTCGGGGGTTTCCCCGATGTTCCTTACTGCTTGTTAGTTCACTGCGTGACTTCGTGCAGCGTGTTTTCGTGACTACCGCCATCGGGTGTCAACTTTAATTTACAGTTTAATAGTTAATCTGAACTATTTCCAACTGGCGCTATCCGACATGCGAATAGATTGATAGATGCGCTCTTTGACCTATTAAGTACTTGAGCGATTGACTTTGAAGTTACTTTACGAAAGTTTTTTTTTAAACTAAAGATTTAAGGAAAAAAAAATCGTAATTACATAAAATAAAATAAAATAAAATAAGCCTTTATTGCTAAGTTACTTATTAATTACATAAATATGTATTACTATTGCGGTAGATTAAATATAAATAAATATCGTAGGACATTACACACAGCGCCACAGATTGGTTTCTTGTTCCTCAGCTTGTCCTTCGACATAGGCCTCCTCTAAAGATTTCCACATATCTCTATCCTTCGCAGTTCTCATCCAGTCAGGGCCAGCAGTTTTCTTTAGATCATCTTCCCAACGTTTTGGTTGTCGCCCTTTACTCCTTTTCCCGTCTCTGGGGTACCATTCTAATATAGTTTTTGTCCATTTCCCATTTCTCTCTCTTAACATATGTCCTGTCCATTGACATTTTAATGATTTACAAATTTTGCCCGCATCCTTGAATTTAGTTATACTTTAATCGTAATTACATACAAGTAATTTAATAATCTTTTATTTTGAAATACACATCCTCCATCGTTTAGTTTGAACCAACATCCATAGTTTTTAACATCTTTGGATAGTGGCAGACTAAATATTCATATTCAAAATTACACTCAACACTGTAAATTACTCTTCATTGTTAAGCTAATTTATTAATTTAGCTAAAATTACCATATTTAGGGTAATAACATATCTCGTAGTGTCAGAAAGACTTGTTTGCGGCAGCCCTAATTTACAGTGGTAGATATTGTGACACATAATATTATAGGACAGGGTTCAATGGATTCCTAAACCGGCAGGGTAGTGTGATCAAATATTTAAAGTTAAATGAGGAGATCGCCATCACAATTTCCATGTAAAAAATTTAATTTTTTTTTTATGTGAAAGCTGCCATGCTAAAGTGGGACTGGGCTGGACACGTCTGCCGAATGCCAGCGGAGCTATGCGCGAAAACCACCACCGACTGGGTCCCGGAGGTTAAACGGCCACCAGGCCAGCCTAAAATACGGTGGAACGATGAGCTCGATGCCCACAATAAGGAGTGGACCACAACAGCACAAAACAGAGAGGCCCAGCAGTGGGACAAAGTGGGCTAAATAATAAAATAAAAATGTGAAAGTAATGAGAGGAACGATACGCTTTTCTGGTGGTTATAACGTCTGTTCATGACTATTGCAGCGATACGCAGAAATTTGAGTAACAAATCAAAGTCCAGGACTTCGTTGCTTTGGCGCTCCTTACTTTGTTATAACAATGTTTAGTCTCAACAACCCACCTCAGTTTATTTCTCTTATTTAGTCAACAATACGGCTGTGCTCTGTCTGAATTCGCATGAGGTTTTTTTGACGTGAATACTTCTTTAAATTTCTTGGAAGTATTTGTTTATACCACAAAGTTTGTCCTGGGTGGGAATCGAACCGACGTCCTTCGGCTTTTGAAGCAGACACACTACCAATGAACCAACAGGGTTGACTAAAACTATGTCTTTACAAACCTTTTTCTTTCCGTTCACAAGCTAAAAACACTATAGATAGAATTTCACCCGATACTTTTGTTATTTAAAAATAGTGCCTTTTTCAGATATTTTATCTATTTTCCCATAATAAAAGTTGAACATCTGTATATACTATTATAAAGAGGAAAGATTTGATTGTTGGTTTGTATTGTATAGGCTCCGAAACTACTGGACCGATGTCAAAAATTATTTCACCGTGGGGAAGCTACACTATCCCATGGCACAAAGGCTACTGTTTATCCCTGTATTCCCACGGGAACGGAAACTACGCGGGTGAAACCGCGAGGCGTCCGCTAGTTTTAATAATAAAACCCTTCACCATATACATTCTTTTATACTCCTCCACGGACACGAGCATAGAGCACCTTTTTAAAAATACATCTACTTGTCTATGCCTACTTACCAAAACAAACAGTAATCTATGAAGCACAAATTACGCGGAAAGACCGAACGAGCGACCCATACTTGAAGTGCAGACTAAACAAACAGAAATGCACTTTCGTGCATGTATTATTCATGGTTAATTGCCCTGCGGAGCATTCTTGTAGGTTACTATAGAAATACATGCCTTGGCGTATTAGCATTTGTATTTCGCTTGCAGTCGTCAGTTAACTACTTACAGTAAGGCAACTTTTTTTGAAAAATGGTTTACAGGTTAGGTGTTTGACCACAGCTCACCTGATGTTAAGTGAAGGTGTGGTCGCAGATGGTAAAGCACACTTAGTCTGGAATAGAACTGGCTCTCAAGTGAGACCGCAGTACCAGTTATTCTGCCGCTAAGCAGTAGTGTGTAAACATTACTGTGTTCCGGTTTGAAGGGTACTACGGCTAGCAAAATTACTGGGCTGTTGAGACTAACTCTATCAAAAGTCTCAAAGTAATGAGCGCCAAAGCAGTGATGCCCTGGACTTTGTTTTGTTACTTAAAGTTCTGTGTATCGCTGCGATGGTCATGGACAGGCGTGATCTCTTACCATCAGGAGAGCGTCTCGTTTGTCTCATTACTTTTTACATAAAAAAAAAAGCTGCCGGAACACACCGTTAGATGCTTGGCGGCAGAACTTGAGGGTGGTAGCCAGCCAGCCGAGTACTAGAAAGTGCCACCATGCTATGGTTTCCTTCACCGGCAGCTCAAGCTCATTATTGGGGTTTGAACCCATGCCCCTCGGCATGCGAACCTACCGTGCTAACCACTGAGCTATCATCGCTAAAAACTCCAATCAATTGTCAATCTCACTGTCTACTAAAATCTTTTATAACTCAAAATAGGCAATAAATATCGCACGACATTACACACAGCGCCATCTGACCTCAAACTAAGCAACTATGGTAGTCAGATAACTGATAGAATACTTAAATACTTTTTTTTTGTAAATACATACATACTTATAAATATTCATACTGTTTCTTTTGAAAGACAAGTAGCCCTGTGTAAATCTAATTTGGTAATGGATGGAACACTTTTCAATTATGTTATTAAGTACATTTTCATATTAAACTGGCAATTAAACTTCCTTGGCTTGTTATTACAGCTGTTTTAAAATTATCGCTTCTGTTAATGTACATAGAGTATAAATTATAAGTCACTATCAATCGCTTCTACAAAAGAATATTTCTTAACCTATTTTTTACTAAAAAATATTTTTTAAATCGATTTTTATAATAGTTTCTGATTGGAAGGGTACTTTACAATTAATTAGAGACAATGAGTCAACTCTAGTTTCATTGAAATGTAAATAAATGTTCTTTCACAATAATTCGAATGAAAGTACAGACAGAAGCCGCTCGAGGAACCATTTAATAGATTATGTAAAAATGAAAATTGTATAATCTTTAATTTGTTTTAAATTTATTATAGCTCTACGTCCACGTAGACTGCATCCTATTTAATGTTACGTAACGATGCGATATAGAATCATCATCATCATCATCAGCCTATATTAGTCCACCGCTGGACATAGGCCTCTCCCAAGACACGCCACTCAGCCCGATTTTAGGCTTTTCGCTTCCATCCACCGCCAGCTGTCCTACGTATATCGTCACTCTATCGAGTCTCACGGTGTCGTATACTACGTTTGCCAATTCGCGGTCTCCACTCTAGAACACGTCTACCCCAGGGGTTATCGGTTCTGCGACAGATATGTCCAGCCCATTGCCACTTCAGCTTACTAATACGCTGAAATATATCAATGACTTTAGTTCTCTGGCTAATTACTTCGTTTCGGATACGGTCCCTCAGAGAAATGCCAAGCATTTCCATAGTCGCTGAGCGACTTTGATATAGAATAGAACACGCTTATCTATAAACATATGTACATGTATACAGGTGTATATACACTGAATTTGATTATTATTAGGGATTCAAACCCCAACAATGAGCTTGAGCTGCCGGTGAAGGAAAACATCGTGAGGAAACCATAGCATGGTGGTAGGGTACTTTCTAGTACTCGGCTGGCTAGCTACCACCCTCAAGTTGAAAATCTGCCGCCAAGCATCTAACGGTGTGTTCCGGCAGCCTCAGTTAAGACCTAGTTCCATTCCAGATTAGGTGTGCTTTACCATCTTCGACCAGAACTTCACGGTCAAACAACTAGCCTGTCAAACATAAAAAAAAATTTTTGTTCATTTCATTTATTAACTGCATCCACGCCATTTCTAGTGTGTCTTATATTATTTCTATAATTTTCCGACAAAACAATCTAATTGCTACTTATCTATGAATGTAAAATTTGTCAGGTCATAATATGTAGGTAGTTTCATCATATGGGTGAATCAGACTTTCAACTAATAAAATCATTGACTATGAAGCAAAGTCACCCAAACTAAACCATCTAACCTAATCAAATAGCTGGAGTGAACTGTATGAATGGGTGAACACAGTGAACGAGTGAACTGAGTGAACAAAACGACCGCACGACTGCGCCCTCTGACGAAGTTTTGTTGCGAACTTGCACCGCAACACGATCTTGAATTGAGCGGAGTAGCTGTTTCAATATCTGTGGACGTGGAGCGTCAGTGAGAGCGCGTAGCGATCTGATATACGGGTCATATAATCCGGGTAGTTAATTAACAAAAAATAATAATTAGTTATCTGTTAAAAATTAATTCTTTAGTAATTTTACATGTTTAGAGAGATGCAAATATGCCAATAACCAGCGCTGCAGCGGGCACTACAGCGACAGCTTTCTACTTATTAATATTGTTATTTTTAAAGTCTTTTTATTTTATTTTAACTCTTTTATTTTTAGTGTTGTGTGTGTATCAAAATAAATGTTTTCTTTCTTTCTTTCTGAACATGGTAGAATTTTAAATTTTTAACCGGTAGCATTGCTGGGGTCGTCAACGTTTTCGTAATTTTGTTTATTCGTGTTTCATTTCTTGGACTGGAATGTGTTTCTGCTTCCCCGTTATTTGTTTTTTGTAATTTTATTACTATTTGCTGTTTGTTTTATTTTAAGTTACCTATTGTTATAAACTTTGCTGATATATAAAGTCCCTCTAGTCATTTACATACGGTTATGTGCGAAATTTTCAATAGCAAAATAAATAAATTGATAAAAACGATCTTGTTTAAATGGGGCCTCATTGCATTAGGGCCTATAAATACCTACGTCACTGGCCCGAAACCTAGATAGTTATCGATAACGATATAATTTTGGGACCTATGATGAAGCGATTAATGTGATAAATTCTCGCTGTCACTGGCACCGCATTACCCAAGCGTCGGTCATCGAGCAGCGTTCTTGCGGTTTCCCTCGCCGAAATTAAATCAAAACCAAAACGCAGTCTGTAACTCAAACGTATTGCTTACAGTCTGAGACTGAGACTGGAAGCAATACGTGTAAAGTATTACTGCGGATTACGAATACAGAGAATCGCTTATCACTTACTTTTAATAAGTGTGCTAAGGCTAGGCTGATCTATTAGCGCAGTTGGTATTGTATCTGCTTCAAGAGCGGTAGGCTGGATTCAATTCCCACTCAGGACAAACATACTTGTGTGACGAGCGTAAATGTTTGTTCTGTGTGTATTATTATATGTATGATTACTCTGTTGACTCATTGGTAGTGTGTCTGCTTTTAGAGCTGTAGGGTGTAGGTTCGATTCCCGCCCAGGACAAAGACTATTTTGTATAAATATGGATATCAAACCGAAATGTGTGCTCATTAGTATAAGTAACTTAGGCATAAATCAGTAGTATAATCAATAGTGAAGTCAGTCGTGCACCGACTGCCTTTGTGAGCGGACGTATTTCAGATGATGTGTTGTATTTATAGTGAAATTTATATTATAGTAATATTGGAATTTTCAAATCATGTTGCAAGTTTTTCAAGTAGTAGATATAATTGGAACATCAAATTACTACTCCGACAAGCTGAAGAGGTAAAAAAATCTATAACCCGACTGCGAATAAAATAGCTATACTTAAAGGGACATTTTTTTTAAACCAATTTATTATGTAAATGAAATTTAAACAGACAATTTCAATATATTTTGTGATCCCCTTTTAATTTTCTTTATTTAGATACCCTATCAAAGATTTAGTTAATTTTTTGTTAATGTTTATTTTTCGTGCCAAAATTATGCTAGTTTTTTTTCAAACACCTATTTAAGAGCACTTGGGTTATTGAGACGAATCTAACAATTTCGTAGAAACAAGACTATAAAGAAATTTACTTACATACATATAAGATAATACGCGCGAAAAACGTAACCCTGCCTTGGCAGTCGGGTAAAAATCTGTGTTTTAGTAGAGCTGCAGTATTGGATGTTTGTGTAATTTGTACCTAAATATATGTTTATTTTTCACGTCCAGTTTGTAAAAAAACCCGCTAAAACGATGACAAAAGTTTTAATGTGTCATGAATAACATAAAAGCCAACGCGTTTCCGTCAGCTCTTCTATTGTTATCTAATCAGTATAAGCTCGTATGATGACAAGCGCGCGTCTTGAGGAATCCATCATACTTACACCACTAATGGAGCCTTACTTACATACTGTTACATAATCTGTAACACATTCTATACTAACTGCTACTCAGTCTATGACCGCCACATAGAAACTTCAACCTAATCTGTGGGATGTCACGTAGTGACTGTGGGCTATTCTGTGTTGTGCTGTTATTAAGTTACATTATAGGGTTCATTTACCCCGTTTTACATTAAATATAGACGAGAGAGTTAATTCGTTGATTAATTATGTTGTTCGGAGTCTACGTTTTTGGAAATTATGTTGGAGGCGTTGAGGCGGTTGACTTGCCAGTTACTCTGCCGCTAAGCAGTAGTGTGTAGACATTACTGTGTTCCGGTTTGAAGTTTTCTGCAGCTAGCGAAATTACTGGGCTGTTGAGACTAACTCTTATCAAAAGTCTCAAAGTAATGAGTGCCAAAGCAGTGATGCCCTGGACTTTGTTTTGTTACTTAAAGTTCTGGTCGCTGCGATCGTCATGGACAGGCGTTATCTCTTACCATCAGGAGAGCGTCCCGTTCGTCTCATTACTTTTTACATTAAAAAAAAATAAAAAATTTGAAAGTTTGGATGGATGGATGTTTGTTACTCTTTCACGCAAAAACTACGGAACGGATTTGAATGAAATTTGGTTGCTGAGACCCTGGATTAAGACATATGCCACTTTTTATCCCGAAAACATGTAGCGGGTAACACCGTGGGGCGCAGCTAGTCTACCATAAAACATCAGAACTTCAAGTAAAATTACTATGGTAAACTAATATACCAGAGTACCTAGTTGTAGATAGTAGTAACCTGCAACTGTAGTGAGTAGAATTTGTGATTTACTAGTGCATCGGGCATAACAAAATAGCTTTATTATTTATTAATTCATACCACCCCTTGTAGAGAGTGGTATGGGTTTACAGTTCATTGCTAATGTAAGGATATAGGCTCTTTCATGTTTGACAGCCTAAGTGGTGTTGTCAAAGATGGTATAAACACTTAGTCTGGAATGGAACTGGCTTCAAGTGAGGTTGCCAGAACGCACTGTTAGGTGCTTGGCGATTTTTAACTTGAGGGTGGTAGCTAACCAATCGAGTACAAGATAGTACCCTACCGCTACGCTATGTTTTCCTTCACCGGCAGCTCAAGCTCTCTTTCGGCGTGTGAACCGACCGCATTAATCACTGGGCTATCATCGCAACAAAAAACGATTTATAAGTGTTACATCCTTATCACGAGTTAAATGTAATCAATCTCTTTTTTTCAAAGTTTCAATTAATATTTATTTTTAATGTTTTTTTTTCATATGTGGTCGCCAAATATCACGTCCTCGAGTATTGTACTTGTCTCACCAGTCATACTGTATATGCCAAAATGTATTAGACTGTCTAATTTGCTTGCCATGCTCGGCATCAAACTACAAGACCGAGTGAGAAATGTCGAGAACCGACGGCGAACTATGGTGCGGGATATCGAATATGCAATCACGAAACTTTGATGGAGTTAGGCAGGACGTGTTACTAGGCAGAGATGGCAGGTGGACTAAAGCGTTGACGCATCGGTGGCCGCGTACTAGTAACCGAAGCGTAAGTCTACCAGCTCGGGCAGACGATTAAACAAAAATCGCGGTTCCAACCTGTTCAAGATTAGCACAGAACCAGGATTTCAAAAAGTTATTCGGCAAACTGTCGTCATTTCTATTCCAAGGGATAACGCACCTAAATGGCGTCACCCCTTATAAATCAAACTCATCATATCCAATACTCGTCCTGGAATGTTATTACAGATTAATCTACGGACACCCTCCGACTCGCGCTTGACGCGGCCCTCTGTATTCCGGATCCAATAATTAGGAATGTCCGGAATTACGGCAAATACGGCTTTTACAATATTGCGTTGGACATCTGTCATTTTGCACGTTAGACAGATTGCAACGATTTATGTAGCCATAACTTTATGGTGGTACGATTTCCATACAAATAAATTTTTACCATTTATGGACAAATGGAGCATAATTTTACAGTGAAATCACAGCTACTAGCATTTATTTTGCTCTTTATTTGCGGTAAATCACAATTGCTTGAATAAAACAGTAGATTATTGGCATAAAATCAAATTTATCAACGTTTTATGAATTTATGATTTTTTTATAAAACAGTAGATTATGCTAATAGTCTACTGTTTTAATAAAACAGTAGACCATAGTTTTACATACGGTGGCCTTCTTCAAGGTGTCAAAGCAGAGTACACGCGCCTGCGGCCTCATCTTACTTACTTTATTTAAGCTGAATTAGAACCACTTTCTCTCATCCTAAGGAATTGAAATTTGACATGTTGGTTCAGTTCCGATGACAGTGCATTTTTATGGTAAGCATGAAGTAAGCTTAAGCTGCAGGCGAAGGAAACCATAGCATGGTGGGAGGGTACTTTCTAGTACGCGGCTGGCTAGCTACCATACTCAAGTTGCAAATCTGTCTACAAGCACCTAACAGTGTGTTCCGATCATCTCATTTGCCAATTCCATACCAGGCTAGGTGGTTTTCTTCGACCACACATTCACTTAACATCAGATGAGCTGTGGTCTAACACCTAGCCTGTCAAACATTAAAAAAACTGTATTAACAACGTTTTTTTTTGTAGTTTTTGTGTTCGAGGTATAAAGCCATGTAAATCTTTCACTGTTATTGCAAACCGTACATTTTCTTATAAGACATTATAACTCAAAAAGTCGTCCCTTTGTCTCGTTTTTATCCAAATTACATCTCCCATTACATAATTTTCATTTTCAAAGGGACAGAATTGCCTTTTCTCTACGAGTGCGTATACAAAATAATATGTTTGACATCATTACTGGAACAGGGGTTACTCGAGAAGCGGCTCGCAAATTCTTTCCCCATTATTGAGTATGGATGAAAAATAAAAAGACGTGTGCTTTTTTAAGAAAATGAATTTCCCCTTCCGGAAGTTATGTTTTTCTTTCGACCCGTAAAATTATGCTTTCAATTCGTCTCCAAGGAAACACGTTACAAGGCTTTTATCGAAAGAGCTTCGCTAATAGCTCATTAAACCTAGTAAATATTTGTAAAAGAAACACGTCATGAAAATGAAGCATATTGGCAATCGCAACATTAGAACGCAAAATACAGACGAACTCAATCTAATAACAATAAAAAGTCGCAAAAACCTTTTGAGGTTTTGAAAAGGCTCACCCGAATACTATCAGGTGCATGGAGAGCGGGGAGGGGTTGGCATTTCCTGTCGACGGGTATGAAAAGGTCGCTTTGGCGTGCATTTAAGGCTCTAATCAGACTTGCTAGTTTTACCACCGGTGTTTAAAAAAAATTAATATCGTAGGACATTACACTTAGTCCATCTAACCCTAAACTAAGCATAGCTTGTACCATGGACGTCAGATAACTGATAGAATACTTGTATATATATTTTTTGTAAATACATACTTATTATACATACAGAATATACATTTGTTTATATGATACAATGTTTGTTGTGGGTGAGAATCGATCCCCACGCCCAACAGCTCTCGAAGCAGACATGCTACCAATGAGCCAACGGAGCTGTTAATCAAAGCTATAACCGATCTTGTCATAACTTATTTCGTTACATTTGGTTTTTGAATATTCAAGATATATAGGTATTTAGTTTATTTCTGCTTAACAGTCGTTTCAGTTATAACAGTGATGAGGATTTAACTAACTTGACAACAGTTTAATAATTAAAAACTTATCCGAAACTTTACTTAATATTTAAAACTAAAATTTGAAATAAACTTAAAACTAATTAAAATAAAATAACCACAAGTATTAATAACCTCTTCTCGCTGCAGTAATCAGTTGCCGACACTTGTATCGCCTCTACACGAGGCGTCCTCAGGACGTGTTGACTCTTCGTGCGCTTGGTCGAGACAGAATGAATTGATGCTAAAGATATAGGGCCGCCTTACACGTTCAATCATGATCACGATCCGCGATCCGCGATCATGATTTCAAAATTTCTAGATATTATGCGATCCGGAGCATCAGTCCGTCAATCCGCTTCGTACACGATCAGTCTGGATCGCGATCATTGATCGCGGATCGCGGATCGCGGATCGCGGATCGTGCGCTACGTGTACGGGCTGCCATAGGCAGCCCGTACACGTAGCGCGCGATCCGCGATCCGCGATCCGCGATCAATGATCGCGATCCAGACTGATCGTGTACGAAGCGGATTGACGGACTGATGCTCCGGATCGCATAATATCTAGAAATTTTGAAATCATGATCGCGGATCGCGGATCGCGGATCGTGATCATGATTGAACGTGTAAGGCGGCCCATAGACATTAGTCGGTGTCGTGTGTGTTTTTTTTTCTTTGGTTTTGGCGTCGCGCTTGAGCATTTGCCAGTGTCAAGTATTTATATATTTTCAAGTTTCAAAAGTTAAATTAGTGTCCTCGTAGTCAAAGTCCAGTCTTTGTCAAGTGCAGTTCGTGTCAGTCAAGTCCAGTCATGCTTTAGTAAAGTAGTGGCGACTTTACTATAAAGCTTCGATGGAGTTTTGGAAGCAACACGAAAAGTCATGTTTCACCACATTATATCATTTTCCCACACTCGCGCTTGTAATTCGGCACTTTATGAATAAACACCACCATTTTTATGCATAAACACTCGACAAAATACTAGTTTTGGAAAAAAAATACAACGGAGCGACACGACTCTTCACGCGTTCCCGCCAAAACTCGTCGTGTGTGTTGTAGCCTTAAATGTTAGGGCGGCGAGGCGAGGCGAGACGAGGCGAGACCCTGCCGGCCCTCGTTACAAGATGACATGCCGGTATTCGACTCCGGTTCTTTTGTTTCGTGTCTCCATTTAAATTCATCTGAACATTTCGCCCGCTTTGTTTCGGTGCAGCAGTCTCGATTTTAATCACTTAACCGAGGCGCGTCAGGAGGCGATGCCTCGGTGATGGCTCTTCAAATAAACTCGTAAAACTGCCAGTAAAGCCGAGGGTTTACGGCGCGACGCTCCAAGCGGAGCTCATTATTTGGACGTCGGCCCCCGTATTATGCTTGATTGCGGACTCTTGTCCTACCAATTAGCCCGATCCGTAAATTAAACGGAAGGATGGGGACTTTTTTACGTGGACGCGGGTTTTGATCCCGTGATGGGCGCGCGACGTATGGTTTGTTTTGGTATAAAACAGACAGACTAGAGAATCTCTATACTCGTGCATGATAAAGAGTCGATTTTTTTTTTAATTTTGTTGTGTCAGGCGTTTGACCACAGCTCATCTGTTGTTGCTCAAAATTATATTGTAGTACAACGCAAGGTATTAGTCAATTTTTTTTTTGTTTTGTTTTTATTTTTCTTCTATATCTCTTTTTAAATTGTAAGTTGTAATGTGGAGTACAATATAGTTATATTCTTTTTTATTCTACGGTATATTTCGTCGGTGTGGTCGAAGATTGTAAAGTAAAGCATATATAGCCTGGAATGGTACTTACTCTCAAGCGAGGCTGCCGGAACGCAGCGCTATGTGCTTGGCGGTAGCTTTTCAACTTGAAAGAGAGATAGCTAGCCAGCCGAATACTAGTAAATACCTAAGTATTTCAATGCTATGGTTTCCTCACGATGTTTTCCTTCATCGACAACTCAAGCTCATTGTTGGGTTTTTGAACCTACGTCCTTCGGCGTGAATGTGGAATCGAAACGCTTGTGCGTATCATAATTTCCAACGTTGAAGGAAAACATCGTAACAAAACCAACATGTCTAAAAGTTCTTAAAAAAAACTCGGTTATGTGTGTAGTTTGCCAACCCGCACTTGGCCATTGTGGTAGAATACGGCCGTACCTTCTCACAATAAGTAGAGGCCCACGCTCATCAGTGGGACAGTTTATAAAAACAGGGCTGACTCCGAATATAAAATTTGGACAACAAACTTCAAATTTTGGCACTTGATGCTTTTTACGTCTTACTCTAAGGAAAAATTTTCATAAAAGTAAACATAAAAAGTGTTAATCCAGGGTCTCAGCTGCCTCTATACCAAATTTCATCCAAATCCGTTCAGTAGTTTTTGCGTGAAAGAGTAACAAACATCCATCCATCCAAACTTTTACATTTATAATATTAGTGGTATAAATAAAAAATATACCTGTATACAAGCGAGTGAAGCAGGGGACAACAGCTAGTTTTACATCAAAAACACTAGCTAATGTTATGTGGAACCAAAACACACGTAAGTCAAATGAAGCCTGTCAGCTCAGTAAATGGCACCACACAAACTTACAGAATAAGTGATAGCTTTAACTGCTAGCTTACTCCAGTAGCTTGCCCGAGTAGCTGGCTCCAGCCAATCTCGCGCGCAACGAGCGTTATCCGGCTACATTCCACGGAATTCCGCCTTATTATTTACCCGAATGCATTTTCTTGATTTAAAATGTAAACGGTTTTTCATTTCGTGTTTTCTGACGTTTGCGGGATGTAGCTGCATGCCGCAGCTTGTGGTTTCGGAATTAACTTAAACTATGCTATTTTCAGGAAGCGGAATGTTTTTTCTTTTTGCATTTTTTTTTGGTTGGCATGCTTTGTCCACAGCTCATCTGATGTTAAATACGGTCAAAGATGATAAATATATTTACCTAGCGTGAAAGTGGAAATAAACTAAATATATACCTTGAATATTTAAAACAAAATAATCACACTGAACGAGTGGAGTGACGATATACGTAGGACAGCTGGCGGTGGATGGAAGTGAAAAGCCGAATATCGGGCTGAGTGGCGTGTCTTGGGAGAGGCCTATGTCCAGCAGTGGACTATAAAAGGCTGATGATAATGATGATGAATCACACTAAAAACATAGTACTACTTTTAAAAGTAAAATGTATGTTGAATCCTGAATCGCATATTTTTCTCAAAACGAACTGAAAATCATCTAGATGTTGAACGGCTAATGGTAAGAACATGCATGAATGCTGGCGGGAATTGATGCCGGCATCGCGTTCTGATTATGCATGCATGCGCCCGCCTGCACTTTGATTAAGCCCTGAAAAAAAAAACGCATGTAACCTACCCGCAAACGTATTTATTAGGCGACATCACGCGATCTTGTTGCGATGGCAATTTTATCAGAGAGTTATGAGTTTCCTTCAACTTTTCGTTTCTTAATTTTAAGCTTACGTAAGTTAACATATTATACCTCTTTACTTCTTTATTGTTGACACCAGAAATAAAATAGCAATAACAGAAACGGCTTAATAATAGTGCCTTATCACATAAATAGTTATTTCTATTTCGTCTGTCTGTCCGTCTGTTTCATGAACAATGTGATAGTTAGACAGTTTAAATTTTCACAGATGATGTATTTCTGTTGCCGCTTTAACAACAAATACTAAAAAATAGAATAAACAAAATATTTAACGGGGCTCCCATACAACAAACGTGATTTTTTTTTTGGTAGATAATGGTACGAGTAGGTAGATAATGGTGCGAGTCCGACTCGCACTTGGCCGGTTTTTTATTTATTCACAACATTTTATTTTTAAAGCGATGACAGCTCAGTGATTAGCGCGGTCGTTAGTGCCACAGCATGACGGTGGTGTACTTTCTAGCTGACCGCTGTTTTCACGTGCGAGGCGCGTACTCATTGTACGCATTGCACTCAGCTTTGTATCCATGAAAAAAGCCACCGGTTGTGGCTAAAACTATAGTCGTAATATCCAAATTTGAGTAATCCCAAATAAGTAAAATAAAAAAGGGTCAAAACCACGCCAGTTTCCATAGTAACCCAGATGTAATTATTGCTTTAAGGTGGTTCGATTTCCATACAATTTTTTTTTCCATTTATGGGCAAATGGAGCGTAATTTTATAGTGAAATCACAGATACTGGCATTTATTTTGGTCTTAATTTGCGGTAAATTACAATTGCTTGAATAAAACAGTATATTATTAGCATAATCTACTGTTTTATTAAAAAATCATAAATTCATAAATCATTTATAAATTTAATTTTTTGCTAATAATCTACTGTTTTATTCAATCAATTGTGATTTACCGCAAATAAAGACCAAAATAAATGCCAGTAGCTGTGATTTCACTATAAAATTATGCTCCATTTGTCCATAAATGGAAAAAAAATGTTTGTATGGAAATCGAACCACCTTAATAGCACCTTATGCCTAGGAAATCTGTATCACTGCTCTCAAACCCTAAAAATGCACAAGCTTGTAATAAACTCCTTAGACAGTCTCATATTTCCCCGTCGTCGGTCCGATAGTAATTTCGTATCGCCGACTACCCTCGGCTGAATAATTTAATACCCCCTGATTTATTATCGCCGCACGACTAAAAAAACTACGGCAAAAGTTTTATTTAGTTGTGTTGCAAGATAATCGGACGGTCGGGTTGACTGGTCGCTGGTTTATTGCCTACGAATAAATGAGACGGAGCTATATGCATTTTATTAACGTACAATGTACATATACATAGAACATTACGCGGGACGGTAGACGATTCTAAATCGATAGAAACTTGTTGTTTTCATGACGGACAGACGGACGGACAGCACAGTCTTAGTAATAGGGCCCCGTTTTACCTTTTGATGATAATAGCTCAGTGGTTAGCGTGCCGGTTTGCATGGCGAAGGGCGTGGGTTCAAACCCCAGCAATGAGCTTGAGCTTGCCGATAAAGGATAACATCGTGAGGAAACCATAGCATGGTGGTAGGGTACTTTCTAGTACTCGGCTGGCTAACTACCACCCTCAAGTTGAAAATCTGCCGCCAAGCATCTAACGGTGTGTTCCGGCAGCCTCACTTGAGAGCCAGTTTCATTTCAGGCTAGGTGTGCTTTACCATCTTCGATCATTCCGTCACTTAACATCAGGTGAGCTGTGGTCAAACATTAAAAAAAGAAGAGTACGGAACCCTAATAAGTGAAGTGGCACTTTGTAGTTATACTAGTAGAATTACAATTATGTTTAGAATTTTGTATGTTTTTTTGACAATCATTTCAGTACAGTTGATCAGACGTGGATATCCTATCCACGTCTGATCAATCTGATATTGTAGTTCCAATAATTGTAACCTAAATCTTGCGGTGTTATTCTATAAGTGTCGCGAGGTCACCGTTCGGTGCGATCAACTAGTTATACTTACTAACATTAATATACTTGCCAAAAGGTACCAGAAAACCCCAAACCAGTAGGATAGGTACAGCGAATAGGCGGAGTTGAATGCTATCTGTCTTTGTCTGCGTATATCGGTAGTAAAGGTAAATCTAAGTAAGGGGGAAAGTAATGAATAAATATCAGCATTTTGTTCTTTGATATCTCAATATCGGCCATTTTTTAACTTACTTAAAAAAAAAGAAGGAAGTTCTGTGTATGTGTTTTCCTTTTATATACCTACATAATATGTTCACCGATTTCTTCACAATTCAGTATGTAAAGTTTTGTTTTGTATTTATTTTATATTTTTTGCTGATAGTAAAATTTTGTTTTATGAAACTAATTTGAATATTTTGGCTTTCTATGCCGTAGTTTAATTTAAATACGTTTTCAAACTTTTTATAGTTATGACGTCATGAGGTCGACTGAATATGTAGAATATGCCTTTGCCAATAAAACGAAAAAGTATACAAATACATTTGCCACATTTGATTAAGTTTGACAACAGAACTGACAAGTTTTTTTTTAATTTGCCCCATCGGACAGGCTTAAGTTGTAAAGCCATTCTGTCACGTCTTCGGTTTTTACAATTCATGATATGAAGTAAGCAAATCTTATGTCATAAAAGCGATATCAGAGTCCAAATAACGTTTAAAGTAAAATAATCCAGATATTTGTATCAATAAATCGAAAAACAACTCGACGTATGTGTATTGAAGAGATTATTATGACCGCCGTTGACTTGACAATGACAAATTTTGTTTTGGTTTGCCATTGCTTTTTTAGTCTATGAAAGTTGCCCGACGAAGTGACGTCATGAGACATCAACTAAAAGTCGTTTGATTTATGTTTTTTATTAAAATAAATCCCACCTCAGAGAGTTTTACAACGTAAAAATATTGTACAGAAATGTACTATTTTTGTTAATGGTTTTGGGATCAGTAAAGTTTTTTTTTTACATACCGTATTGTAGAACGATTTTGATCGAAAAGATATTCACTTGAAGTGGTCCCATTATCACCAATTGAGTTTGAATTTGGATATCCAATGGACATCGAGGGCTGTACTCAAATTATTTTATTATACAGCCGGTTAATATTTTATTGGTTCCTCAAGATTTATTTCCAAACATACCCAAGTTTTTTTCTTTTTTTAATTATTATTATTGGCACTACACTTTGTGCATTTTGCAAGCGCAAAAAAAAGTTCAAATGTGTAAGACAGAAATAGAAATGTGGTATAAAAAACGTTTGTTCTGTGTGTGTTCTGTATTTATTATAAGTATGTATTTACAAAAAAAAAAGTAAGTATTCTATCAGTTATCCGACTTCCATCAAGCTTTGCTTAGTTTGGGGTCAGATGGCGCTGTGTGTAATGTCCTGCGATATTTATTTAAAAAAAAGAAAGAAAGATAGAAAGTTAGAGTATAGACTTACTTTCGCTTGTATAAGTTCGGATTAGGATAAATTAAGCTACTATATCTCAAGTCAAACAAATATCTAATACTCATTCAAAGAAGTCATAAAGTAATTTCATGAAACAATTATTTATGATGTAATACAATACAATAAAAATTACCAAATCAAACAAGTTAAAAAATCATCACTACTAATAGCGTATTGTTCACTTCTGGCCTTTGACAGCAGCTGTCCTACGTATGTCGTCACTCCATCGAGTCGCAGTGGGTGCTACGCTACGTTTGCCGATTCGTAATCTTCGTTCTAGAACACGTCTACCCCAACGGTTATCGTTTCTGCGACAGATATGTCCAGTCCACTGCCTTCAGCTTGTTGATACGTTAAGCTATGTCTGCGACTTGGCAAATTCCGAAAAATATCCTTTTTTAATCCTGGACTGATTAGAAAAGCTGAGCGAAGGGAATTGCAGCAGACATCCAATTTCGTAGAAATATTATTAGAGAAATCTCTATAGGTAGTCTTTAATTTAATTTGCATTCTATGATAAATTACTGCGATTTCACTTTCCAGAATTAACAAGTCATATTTTTGGGGGATAAATTAATTTAGTCGCGTTTAGGGAAGTTTTATTTTTGTTGAAAATTGCACTGCAGTTTGATATATCTCTTTCTATTAAGAGTTCTTTTTGAAATTAATTATGTTTGTTCGTTTATGTTGTTTAAGTTATGTATTGCTTTTAAAATTACGTTTTTATACGGATATCAGATTTTTTTTTTTCTAGAATTTTAAATTTAGTAACCTAACTCGGTCTTCATTAAGTCGTCTATCCATATTGTGGGCGGACGTCCTACGCTGCGCTTGCCGGTACGTGGTCTCCACTCCAGAACTTTGCAGCCCCATCGGCCATCAGTTCTGCAACAACGTCGACGACGACCTAATAAAGACCGCAGGAACGCGCTGGATGCGAGCAGCTTCCAACCGGTCTTTGTAGAAGTCAATGGGGGAGGCCTATGTCCAGCAGTGGACGTCCTACGGCTGAAATGATGATGATGATGGTGAACCTTACTCGTATAAAGAACAAACAGACACACGCGAAATGATATGCAAGTTACCATTTCCAAAATGCACACCGTGCTCTAAAGTTTCCAAGCTAATCTAATTGTTATGTGCCCCGGCATACAGGGTTGTCACCCGAGTAAGTTATCGGACCGACAGATGGCAGCACAAACGCAATTCGCGGAAATATTTCCATTTCTGGCTTCGTTACCTCCTGTAATGGACAGTAACTTGGTTACTGTAACTGGACATATGTGGAGGCGTTTAGGAAAATTGCTCGCGCGTGAGGGACTACAGATTGGAAAGGTACATGCGTCTAATCTACATGTTTAGATAAAAGGGACCGCTATCTATATTTAAAATAAGTTTTAAAAGTTTCTTACTTCAGTAATTTGTTAATCTTTAGTACATTCTTTATCCCACTTATACCTATATAAATGTGAAAGTTTGGATGGATGGATTGATGTTTGTTACTTATTCACGCAAAAACCACTGAACGGATTTGGAAGAAATTTGGTATGGAGGTAGCTGAGACCCAGGATTAACACATATACTACTTTTTATCCCGAAAACAGGTGACGCCGCGCAGCGCAGCTAGTTTTTTTTGTAAGAAATAGGTTTACGTTTGACCTCTATCTCACTTGATGTTAAGTGATGATGCGGTCTAAGATGAAACACGCTTGCCTAGAGGATACCGATTCACTCTCGGCTTGAAGACACCCAGATTATATCCCTTGGGGAACACCCACTCAGGCAGCGCATTCTACTGTCTAGCAGTCCGCACAATGAACGTAGAATCAAATCGTTTCGTTCGAGGTTTTAGAACATCGATCATGAAACGATGTCGCTTTTTTGAGCTTCTGGCTGGCTGTGTTATTCGCACAGCCAGCCAACACAATATTACTTCCAGCTTAGTTCGAATATTTTGGAATATTAGCCATGAAGCGGTGTTAGTTAGTCTCAACAACCCTTTTAATTTCGCTAGCTGCAGTACCCTTCAAACCGGAACACAGTAATGTTTACACTCTACTACTTGGCGGCAGAATATCTGGTACTGCGGTGGAAGTAAATTATGCTTTAACATACAATGAGTGGACACTGAGAACCTACCTAGACGACCTCCTGCCAAGTAAACTCAACACTTAGTCTCTGAATGTACAAAAAATGCATATCTCCAGCTTATCAGACTAAACGCTACTAGCAAAATTACCCTCTCCATTACCACCCTACATTAATAAAACTTACAGTGCTTACACCATCCTTTCTGGCTTAATAAACGGTTATGGAGTAATTTTTACGCGAGCCTCGGCAATTTGTTAAAATAAATTTAGTTGGTCTTTGCCAGCAGTGAGTAGATCTTTGCAGAGTATCTCGTTGACCCTCATCCCGAGTTATTACTTAAGTTTATTTTTCTACTGCTATCTTTAATATGGACAACAAAGAGTTAAGTTCTGTGTATCGCTGCAATGGTCATGGACAGGCGTTATCTCTTAACATCAGGAGAGCGCCTCCATCGTCTCATTATTTTTACATAAAAAAAAAAAAAAAAAAAAAAAAAAACAATTGACCCACCTGATTGTAAGCGAAGATTTAAGGTGGTTTTCATTTTTTATATGTTTTTGCTTTATAGTAAATACGATAAATGATACAGAATTTTCAATATTGCTATGATGATTATAGTGCTATATTATATGTATATTATTATAGACTCTTAACTAAAGAAAACACATTTTGATTAATAGCATTGAGGCGTTATTTATAAATGTAAAATTAATTAACGCCTATAACGCTTTGACAATTTATCGCTGGCATGAAATATTAGCTCGCACACGCACCCACACACTCACACACACACACACACACACACATAAATCTTCTCTTCTTACTAGGCATAAGTTCTCGGTATAAGAGGCTACTAAAAATATGTATATTACTAGCTGTGCCCCGCGGTGTTACCCGCTACATGTTTTTTACAAAGTAGCCTATGTGTCAATCCCGGGTCTCAGCGACCTCCATACCAAATTTGACCCAAATACGTTTAGTAGTTTTTGCGTGAAAGAGTAACAAACATACATACTCACAAACTTTCGCATTTATAATGTATGTAAGACCTTTGGTATTTTGTGAATGGTGTTTGATTGACCGGTTATTATAATCTGTATCTCTGTTATTTTCTAATCCGCAGTTGCCGGACTTATCTTAATTAGTGTTCGCCATTGGACTATCAGGATCGGGGCGGCTGTTACACAGGCCTGTGATTTTAATTAAAATGACAACTAAAACGAGCCTACTGGACTTGGGGCTCTTTCTTCAGTAGTCTATATTTCGAATTATTCGCCGGGAACATTGTTATAAGATGATTTTGGACAGCTGAAAATGTCGATCAACTGTTAGGACTGGGAGGTTATTTTTAACCGACTCAAAAGGAGGAGGTACTCAATTCGAATATTCAAGGTATATATTTAATTTGTTTCCGCTTAACAGTCGTTTCAGTTATAATAGTGATGAGAATTTAAATTTAACTAACTTTACAATAATTTAAAACTTATCTTAATATCTAGAACTAAATTTGACTTAAAACTAAAACAAATTTAAACAAAAACTAATTAAAATAATTAAATCAATTATTTAATAATTAAGTCTTAATATCCTCTTCTCGCTGCAGTAACCACTTGCCTCGCAATTCGGCTGTATTTTTTGATTGAATGAGTGCAATGACCTCAGTCCATAGTTCATGTAATTAATTAAGTGTAATAGTGGTAAATGTAGAATAAACAATACATAAAATGTACAGTATTATACAGTATGACTGGCGAGACACCTACGATACTCGAGGACGTGATATTTGGCGATCATATTTATAGGAAGAAAAATAATAACATTAAAAATAAATATTTCTTTTTCTTTTCTTTATGGTTGACAGGCTAGTTGTTTGACCACAGCTCACCTGATGTTAAGTGAAGGTGTGGTCGAAGATGGTAAAGCACACCTAGCCTGGAATGGAACTGGCTCTCAAGTGAGGCTGCCGGAACACACCGTTAGATGCTTGGCGGCAGATTTTCAACTTGAGGGTGGTAGCTAGCCAGCCCAGTACTAGAAAGTACCCTACCACCATGCTATGGCTCATTGTTGGGGTTTGAAACCACGCCCTTCGGCATGCGAACCTACCGCGCTAACCACTGAGCTATCATCGCTACAAAATTATTAACTGACTACGAGGTAAACTTAACCGAAAGTTATGTATATTTTAAGTTATATGACACCGCGCGGACGCTGGACATTGTGAGGACGCTCGCGCCGACGACGGGCGGCAAGCACATACTTGTCGCGTGATCAAAACATCGTTATCGGGAGTGTATCTACGCTTCATTTATATATAGCGAAATTGGGGCCAAAAATTTAGTATAACATAATTATAACGAGAATCGAGTACCAAGTACTCTCCTTCAGTATCGTAGGTGTTTCACCAGTCATGCTGTATAAACCGTCACCCATAGAAGTGTTTCAAAACTGAATACAATAAAAAATACTTAGCATTAATAATTATGGAAGTCCTATCATAGCGAGTACTAAAGGCTTCCCGGACATAATCGCTCCCAGCTGCACAGTTTTCAACATTAATACCTAAAAATATATCAGACTCGCAAAATATTGTACTTGTTTCTGAAGTAATTTACTCGGAAGTTTGTCTTAATTCTGCTATTATTTATTGTTGTTGCGAGATTACGTTCCAGCAGCGATCTACGTACAGCTTTACCAGGTTATCTGTGTAACTCTAGCGAGGGAGCCAATATTGTGTTTTCAGAAGCAAACGGAGAGCTTCTCGTCGGATTTGTTTAGTTCGCACATTTGACCAGCTCCCGGATAAGTTTGTTGTTCTTTACGTAGTGCTTAATCTTTTTAAGTATTACCAGGAGGCTTTGACCTTGAATGTGAAAGAATGAGGATTTCTTATGATTAATATGCCATCTTTTTATTGTATTTTTACGTGAATAGGTAATTTGTTTGGCTGATTCACGAAACAACTAGTTTGTACTGGAAAAAATACATTTTTTCTTATATTATAAATGCGAATGTTTATCTGTGTGTGTGTTTGTATGACACCATTTAACGGCTGAACGGAGATGGATGAAATGTGATACTCAGATAACTGTATTAACACATAGGCTGTGTTTTATCCTGGAAAAAGTAAGTGAAGACACGGAACTCATTTATTGTAGAATATATAAATGCAACAGTGAAATTTTGCGAATATACGTATATATATCCTATTACGTGGTTAGCGGGGTCGGTTCACGCGCCGAAGGGCGTGGGTTCAACCCACAACAATGAGCTTGAGCTGCCGGTGAAGAAAAACATCGTGAGGAAGCCATAGCATGGTGGTAACCCTACCACCATGCTATTTTCTAGGCTTGGTTCGGTTAGCCACCCTCAAATTGAAAATCTGCCGCCATGCACTTACTCGTAACAATGTGTTCCGGCAGCCTCACTTTGGCAGCCACGCTAAATGTGCTTCTACGATATTAACATAAGATGACCTGTGGTCAAGCTTTTCAATATATGTATATACATATATATATATTTGAATATTCAAGGTACATATTTAGTTTAACAATAATAATTTATTAATTAAAAACTTAATCGTACTCAATATCTAGAACTAATTTGACATAAACTTTAAAAATAAAATTTAACAAAAATCTAATTTAAATAACCACACATCTTAATATCCTCTTCTCTATGCAGTAACCACTTGCCGCTTGTTTATTTCTGGTGCACACAACTAAGAGGGTTCTACCTATTTATCAATATATGTAAAGTTTAAAAATCCGCCGCTTGCTGGCAAGAGTGGAGCAATCCCTCGGTAATTCTGTAAACTTCGATGACCCGCCTGGGTTGATTACCACGCATCTTATTTTATAACGCTCGGAGCTTTGATCATTTTAGGATTAGAGCTATTTTGGAAACAACGGGCTGACCTTTATGGCCCCTTGTTCATTTCACGCCTGCGTTGTCGCCTCGTAAGGGTGGTTTATTAAATTTTCAAACTGATAAAAGGTTAATTGCGACATAAATCTCGCGCGTGTTATGTGGTTCAGAGATTTCGAAAAGATTGCGTTGTTTTAATTTCTTTTTGAATAGGAATGATCGTGTTGGGAGGGCGGATGTTGTTTGAAATCCGAGATAGGTTTGTGTTGACCCCATGTCTTTGTTATTCGGAGATCACACCCTGTATAATTTTACAGTAAAACTCAAAATATGACCCTACGCGATATATCTACCCTAAGAGACAAATACTCATTACGCGGAATAATTCAATGAACAACGTTAATCTATTTTGCGAGTTTTAATCATCTCAAGAGTAGAAGTTAGCGTAATAAAATACTAAACTGTAAAACATTCTATGTAAATCGGTACCTAGTCTTCACAGACAACTAAATCATTCATATATGTATGTATATATTATAGCCTATATGTATATTATATACTGTATATGTATTATGAGTGTATACATTTATATATGTAAATATTTCGTTTTATTTAAATACATTATTATATGATTATTTTTATCTACTTACTATATGTTTAATTTTTTTTTTTTTTTATTATTTTATTTTATTAGTGTTACATCTCCCGTCTGTTTCTTATGTTTTCTATCGTATTTTTCTTTTCTTGGTTGCCTGGAAGAGATCGCTGTTAGCGATAAGTCCGCCACTTGTGTCACTGGTTAATAAGGTTTTTTTTATCAGTACTCTTTTCCATTTATGATGTGCACAATAAAGAGTTAAATGTATATATATCTATCTATCTATCTATCATTCATTCAATTGTTCGTACTTCGTTCATTCATTTTATTTTGAATTGTTCATGTTCATGTTATTAATCTTGATTATTCTCCGAAAATTTAGGTTTTGCTTGATTTTTGTATAAATAAATCAAACATGTTTTCGGGATAAAAAGTAGCCTATGTGTTAATCCAGGGTCTCAGCTACCTACATACCAAATTTCATTAAAATCCGTTCAGTAGTTTTTGCGTGAAAGAGTAGCAAACATCCATCCATCCATCCAAACTTTCACATTTATAATATTAGTGGCATTAGAAGGAAGGATGTCAATAAACGATTGTGATATTTTTCTGTTCCTGGTATAAACGGCTATGATGGTGGTTGTTAACTGTTTCGTGAAAGTCTGTCTAGCCAAACAACGGTTCAAAAAACGAAAACTAGATTCAAAATCGTTGTTTTTCTAAATTATACTTGTGGTTTTTTTTACCCCTTGTAATTTTAGCCAAATCATAACTTTTAATTCAAAAGCCCTTGGTGGAGAGCTCTGAAAGTTCTCAATTACGTTGAATCCGATCCATAGACAAAGTTTTAGTTTACTACCGAGAAATCACTTACCTGAGATTTTCTTAAGTAAAACGATACTTTAGGTTCTAAATCTTTATTGGACGCTTTCAGTATGAGCATTCGATATTAAATCAACTTGGATTTTCAGTTTGGCTTTTAATCAACTTTATAAGTAACCATTACTGGATAATTTTAAAAGCAGTTTAATTTTCATTGTTTCAATTTGAGTTGAGATCACAGGTTCTAATGACAATCAAGATTCAATATTCAAGATATTTTTTTTTATGTAAAAGTAATGAGACGATCGAGGCGCTCTCCTGATGCTAAGAGATAACGCCTGTCCATGACCATTGCAGCGATACACAGAACTTTGAGTAACAAAACAACGTCTAGGGCATCGCTGCTTTGGCACTCATTACTTTGAGACTATTACTATATATTGCTTCGATATATAGTAGAATATCTTGCAAGTACAAAGTAGTATATGGTACACAGTCAAATATGGACCCATTCATATATTTTCGAGGACAAAGCATTCATTTAAAAGTTACTCAAAGTTATCTGTATTGCTGAGACGGGTTTTTTTTTTTGGTCGACAGGCTAGGCGTTTGACCACAGCTCACCTGATGTTAAGTGTAGGTGTGGTCGAAGATGGTAAAGCACACCTAGCCTGGAATGGAACCGGCTCTCAAGTGAGGCTGCCGGAACACACCGTTAGATGCTTGGCGGCAGATTTTCAACTTGAGGGCGGTAGCTAGCCAGCCGAGTACTAGAAAGTACCCTATGGTTTCCTCGCGATGTTTTCCTTCACCGGCAGGTCGAGCTCATTGTTGGGTTTTGAGCCCACGCCCTTCGGCACGCAAACCTTACGCGCTAACCACTGAGCTATCATCGCTACAATAACATTAAAAAAATAGTGCTTTACATATTTTCTCATTAATTTGAATGCCAAATCTGCGTTTAAGCTACCATAATATTAATGAGCACAAAGTGCACAGATATTTAATCAGCTGGCATCATTTAAAGCCGCTTAAATTACCACATTATGGTAATCGAACTTGTGTGCAGACCGCTGGAAACGCTTTTTTGCCAATAAAGTTCTATTTGTTAAGCTTTATGGGGTTTCGTATCTATTGAACAGCTTCAATTGTGAATTAATTGTGCAGCTAATGAAGTTAAACTGTTTGTTTCGCTATTTTGGATTAAGAAGAAAAATTGGCAGTACCTACTTAGTGAGAAATAGCTGGAGCCCGTACTGTTATTGTTTTGGTTCTTTAAATTTACATACATATTAAAAAAAATGACATCTGACGCGAGTCTTAGATGTTGACGTCATAGTCTTACAATGACCAAATGACTAATAGACAATACTTTATTGTGGCATAAAACAAACAAATTTTAATTACTTAAACAATGTGTTTCCCGAAAAGTACAATATAAGTGTCTTCAAATCAAGAGTAAACAGGTTCCTTCTAGGTAAGCGTGTTCCATCTTAGACCGCATTGATGCTTCACATCAGGCAGGATGTGGTCAAGCGCGAACCTATTCAATATATAAAAAAAAGTACAAAAAGAAATAATAAACTTAGATAAAAAAAAAATATCGTAGGACTATACACACAGCGCCATCTGACCCCAAACTAAGCAGAGCTTGTGTGATGGAAGTCAGATAACTGATAGAATACATAAATACTTTTTTTTTGACACAAAGAACGAAAATAAAGAAAGAAAGATATAAGTGCTATGCCACAAACCGGCCTCAACACAGCATAATGCCGACTGCAGCCAGCCGACGCTGGTCACGGTATCCAAAGCATTTTTTTAAAAATGTAATAGTAATGAGACGAACGATGCGATCTCCTGATGGTAAGAGATAACGCATGCCCATGACCATTGCAGCGATACACAGAACTTTGAGTATCAAAACAAAGTCCGGGGCATCGCTGCTTTGGTCTATTATGTAGATCATATCAAATTTGGTTGGGCAGGTTGGTCAATTCTCCACCACAACCTTTTTTATTTTTCTCATCAGCTCCTGACATTAATTTCGAAAGCGTTTCTCTAACACCGTGTCAAAGGAAATTAAGCTTTCCGACCTTTACACGAGTTACGACTTCTCGACGGTATCGAGTAAACGCAATTCTCAGAAATAGAATCATATTTTCCAATTATAGAAATATCTACCTATATACTTTCAGATATATATTTAATTGATCATTCGATGAATTGTTGTCGTTTATGTGTTGTATGAATTTCTCACAACGTGTGGGTGGGAAATAATTGGCAGTATTTAAGTAGAAATAGAGAAAAATAATGCCAGTAATTGATAAATATAATTTTCCTAGATATTAATTTATTTCGGAGATGAATCTGTATCTGTTTTTTTATCCTAATGTATTGGGTACTGGGTATAGAATGGAATCCCACTAATATTATAAATGTGAAAGTTTGGATGGATGGATGTTTGTTACACTTTCACGCAAAAACTACAGAACGGATTTGGATGAAATTTGGTATGGAGGTAGCTGAATCCCTAGATTAACACATAGACTAATTTTTATCCCGGAAACATGAACGCCGCGGGGGCGCAGCTAGTATAATATAACTGCAATAGTATATATATTGTACACGAACATAATATTAAAACATACATACATAATATCTTAAAACCGAAACATTAATTAGCATTTATTAGTGCCAACTTTGGAAAAAAAAAGAAATAGAGAAATCAAAAATCATCATCAATTAATCAAACATCCTTTATGTCAATAAAGAAATTAAAATCAATCATTGATCATGACCACTCTTACCGCGAGGAGAGCATATCGTTCATTACTTTAACTCAATACAAAGCCCTTGGATATATATACATTTTATCCTGTGGGTAATCCATACAACTAACGGTTATAACATTTACGCTTTTTGTTTGGCTTTGTACTCACGTTACGCGCCCGGGGCGGCCAATCCGATTTATTGCGAAAATCCAACAAGAACACCCCTCCTATACCTTTGGAATCACAGGCCGGTTGAAATTCCATCTAGTTGCCCTAGCGCTAAACAAATCCAATCGTAATGCTAAAAATAATATTATTTTTCTTGATACTCGCGATATTATATGACCTTTTATCCGTTTTCTCTTTTTTAATATTGTGAAAAATAAATATCACAGGGCATTACTCACAGCGCCATCTGACCCCAAACTCACATCAGCATAAAACTGGTATGACCAGCGCTGGTCTTCCGGTGAGCCCTTGTCGGTCAAACAAAACAAACATAACAAATTACCAACAACAATATAATAAAACGAAATTAAAAATCCAAACAAACAAACAACTATGTTAATACTAAGAATACATCTTTATTACCCACTAAACATACATATAAGTACATTATAACATGCAAACATGAAAAGTAAAAAAGAATATAACAAGACAAAAACAACAAACATGTACTAGCAGCTCGCCCCGGCTTCGCACGGGAAAACAAAACTCGATTAACAATATAAATTTATCGATCCAGTAGTTTCGGAGCCTATTCAATACAAACAAACAAAAAATTAAATCTTTCCTCTTTATAAGATGTAGATGACAACTGTAATAGTTACACATATGATAGTGCGGACTTGTTTGTAGCTGTCAATTTGCTCTATAAAACGTCACTTTATTCTATTGTCAATAGTTTTCGCTGCGCATGCTAAATAAGGATTTTTTAAATTTTTTACACCTTGGGTAACATTATTGAATTTTCCATAAGTATCCCTAATTGTTTTTTAATAAACATAGCCTATGCCCATCACGGATTCACGCATTCTAATAATAAAATAATTATTAAGATCGGTCCAGTAGTTTCGGAGCCTATTCAATACAAACAAACAATCAAATCTTTCCTCTTTATAATAGTATAGATGTATATTTGGTGTAAAATAAAGTTGTATTCTTTTATATTCTACGACAAATGCAGTTCCAAATTTTCGAAACTAGTTTAACGTTCCAAAATATGGGGCGATAAAGTGCAGTTAAAATCTGGCTTGTTTATACAACGATGACTAGTAGACGGTGGCAGTATTGAATTCGAGAGCTGGACCGATGCCAGGCGCAAAAAACGCCACAAATTCCATATTTCATAAGCTTCTATTTAACTTGCTGTCTGTTCGCCTGTAGCAACATTTACAAGGGCGTTGTAAACTTTAAATGTTGTTTTTAAATGAAATATGTTATCGACACTGGAAATTCATAAGTATACGGACAAACATCTTGAATAGCTGTTATATATAGCTATACTCATATAGACTATAGACAATTTTTTGTTCCACAGTTCTGTGTATTACTGCAATGGTCATGGGCATGCTTTATCTCTTACTATCAGGAGAGCGTATCGTTCGTCTCATTACTTTTACATTAAAAAAAACGTTATCTAAATCCATCCAGTCCTTTCAAAAAGAAGTAACAAACATACACACAAACTTTCACTTTTATAATTAATCTAACTGCGCCCCGCGGTGCTACCCGTTTTTCCAACGTGAACACTACTTTTTTTAGGGATAAAAACTAGATCACGTATAATACAGGGTGGCAGTTTAAAAATTTGTTATGAAGATTCATAACAAATTTCTACAAAATTGGTCCAGCTATTTGAGCGTGAAAAATTTAGCGCCTTTTTAAAATTAGAGTTTTTATGGGTGACAGGCTAAGTGTTTGACCACAGTTCACCTGATGTTAAGTGAAGGTGTGGTCGAAGATGGTAAAGCACACCTAGCTAGTGTGATTATAATATACAAAGATTTATACCAAGTTTCAAAACTGAAATGCATAGGCACAGATTTTAAAGCTGTCATATACATTAAACAACTCAAAGGGCTAAGATTGCTAAAATTAACAGTTATAAGTTTCTGATAAAATAGCCGCGACGTTAGTTATTAGGAACACGGTGCCAAATTATATGCATAACAGCATGTGCTGCCAAAAGGACTCAATTTAAGGGCAGTCATACTAAATAGGGTTGTGCAGAGACTTAAGTAGAAAGCACTGCCAAAAAACTTGGCGTAAGTTCATTAATATCGAATTCCTATTGAATATTCGGTTTAGTTTTCGCTTTTTTTGGTTGAACCGGTTTTACGTTAGCTTGGTAGATCTCCTTAGCAGGAAGTTGTCCAGGTAAGTACTATCACAGTACCAGATAGTCTGCCGCTAAGCTGTAGTGTGTAAACACTACTGTGTTCCGGTTTGAAGGGTACTGCAGCTAGCGAAATTACTAGGCTGTTGAGACTAACCATTGAATGTCTCAAAGTAATGAGCGCCAAATCAGCGATGCCCTGGACTTTGTTTTATGACGCATAGTTCTGTGTATTGCTGTACTGGTCATAGACAGGCGTTATCTCTTACCATCAGCAGAGCGTCTTGTTTGTCTTATTGCTTTTAAATTACTTACTCATTTTATTTTAAACAGTTTGTCACAAAACAAGACATAAATGAGGAGAATTAATAACGGCCACGTTTGATAATAACGTCTACGCTTGATCAAAATGCTGATCTTTATTTAGTGTAGAAAGTGAGCTTTGCAATTCAAAATGACAAAATGCATAAGCCTCTTTTTCTTATATGTAGATAATGTAATCTTTAATTAGTGTTATTAATAGAATTATTAACTTTTAATGTAGTCTGAGTTCTGAGATACTTACAATCTGGGTGCCTTCCAGTCGAGAGTGAAAAGTTTCTTCTAGGCGAGCGCCTTCATCATAAGTATCATAGGATAAATAATAATAAATAAATATCATAGGACATTACACACAGCGCCATCTGCCCCCAAACTAAGCAGAGCTTGTGCTATGGAAGACAGATAACTGATAGAATACTTAAATACTTTTTTTTTTTTTTTTGTAAATACATACTTATAATACATACAGTACACCCAGACACAGAACAAACATCGATGTTAGTCACACAAATGTTAGTCCTGAGTGGGAATCGAACCCACGCCCTTCAGCTCTCGAAGCAGACACACTACCAATGAACCAACAGGGCTGTCGCCCATCATCATAGACCGCATCATCGCTTAACATCGGGCGATTTGGTGGTGAAACGCAAGACTACATGTAATAAAAAAAAAACTGAGTCGCATCTTCGAACTGATTGTGGTTACCAGTTATAAGAATCATTTTCCAAATTTTTAGATTTCATTTAGGATGGATATCCGACACCCAACCCTTGGTCATAAGACTTCTTATGTAAACCCCATTCAAGCGAAATTCACGCCATTATACCTATCTATTTATCAGTAGGAGCGCAAACAGTCAGACAGGTCGAAGCCATCGCATGTACACCGTTACTTTTAACAGCTCGTATCTTTATTGCGCTGGAAGCCTACTCGGTGCAGTAAAGATATCTGGTGAACTGTGGCAGTGTGGGGAAAGCAGTAAGGAATGTCGGCCGTTCAACCGCAGTGCGCGCTATCCGAGTGCGTTTCCAATCTGGTCGTTGCGCGTGAGTAGTACAGACCTATTCTCTAGTATCAGTTAAAATTTATTTAAAATCATGGAACGTTGAGATTGTTTTACTTACTAAAGTCAAAATCAATTAAATTAAATTATATTTGCAAAATTGAATTGATTAATTAATATAATTATGAATAAGTTTATAATTATGCGGTATTACTTATGTTTAATTATATCGGATACTTCGACTAAAGTTTCGACCACATCCGGTGGCCTTCTTCATGGAAACAAAGCTGAGTACAGCGCGCGCGCGGCCTCGTTTTGCTTCTCACTGCGGGCCGCTACGCGCCTCGCATGTGTAGACAGTGGTTGGTGTGCGGGCGCGGGGGTGGGAGCGAGTAGATTGCCGAGATGTGCCACTGCGCTAAAACAAAAATGTGTCAAAACCACGTCAGTTTCAATAGTAAAATGTTGAGATTATTCCTAAAAAAATCGTAGATATTGACTAAATGACATGATTGATGAATTGAGATATCACATAACCCTGATTTTGTTATACAATATTTGTATTTTAAAGTAGTATTATATGACTTATCTAAACAGACACACACAATATGTGTCGTCTTAGTGTGGGGGGCAGCGACCACGAACGTTCATACTTTGTTATCCATATTCAGAAACAAAAACGGTTTGAATCTACTTTCATCGTACGAACCGCAAAATAATGGAATTTGCAAACCGAGTGAGTGTTCCCTGATAGATACAATCTGGGTGCCTCCAAGTGAATCGGTTGCTTCTAGGCGAGCGTGCTTCACCGTATGCCGCATCTTCGCTTAACATCAGGCAAGATGGTGGTCAAACGCAAGCCTATCTACAATAAAAAAAAAAAGATTACATAAAAAGATATGCAGGAAAAACTATAAATTACATAGCGACACGTTTACACAATTTCAATTTTTTTAATTGACAAAAGCATGGATCTACCCTCGTTAATTCCATCAAATTTTGATCAGAAGTATTTGTTCAGACACCTTAATAAAACCTTACAATTATTTTCCCATCAAACGAGGTTACTTTATTTAATTATTACCTCGGTAATACTACATACCATTCTTCCATATAAATATGGGTTTGCACGCTATTGTCGCTTGACCGCAGTGAATAGTTGTCTTACTGTGTAATTACATACTGCGGCAGTGGCGAGCGTTCGTCGATAACGGCCGCCGTGACACCGTGCCGTAATTGCGATGGGAATTGCGCGCTCGCTGCAGTGTAAGAGCCAGCCACGTATCCCGCAAACTATAGATAGTAACCGTGTAAACTTTATGATCTGTACATAGTCAGGCTCACACAGAACATAGTTCATGGATTACTTGTTTTCGTGTGAAGACTAATACAAATACAAATCTTTTATTAATAACATCAAAGTTACAGGTCATTTTTCCATTCATATTTTAAAAATATCAAAATCATGACATATGTCAATACAATGAAAATGTCAAATAAATAATATGTCACATATAAAATAATCATGATTGATTGATTGATTAACTCTTTATTGCACACACTAAAAAAAAACAATACAGAAGAAATAAAATTTATTAATAGGTGTAACAACTGGCGACCTTATCGCTAAAAGCGATGTCAATATAATTCAATGTTAATAAAAACAAAAACATTTTAATTACTTCTCTTATTTTTAAATAATCGTCAACAAGGTCTCTTGAAGCCAAGATCTTAGTTTGCTGCTAATAAAACATATAGACAGATTTCTTCCTTTCTTACATAAAAATAAGAAAAATAAATTTGCCATTTAGAATTTATAGTGAAACAATTGGCGGCCTTATCGCTTAGAGCGATCTCTTTTAAGCAACCGTAGTAAGGATAGGACTGTAACATGACTGTACAATTGCTAGTAAAAGGCAAGTCCTAACATAAAATTATGGCCGAATAAGATCTATCTACAAATGTGTGTTATTTGTTCCAGGTAAACCCCCATAATTCAGTGCAGTCTTGTAGAACAAGCAGCGGTTTCAAGGTAACGAGGTTATTGCTAATCATCTCGAAAGCAATTAAGTAAAGCGATAATAGCTCAGTGGTTAGCGCGGTCGGTTCTTACGTCGACGGGCATGGTGCTCAAACCCCAACAATAAACTTGAGCGGCCGGTGAAGGAAAACATCGTGAGGAAACCATAGCATGGTGTTAGGGTGTTTTCTAGTACTCGGTTAGCTAGCTACCTCCCTCAAGTAGAAAATCTGACACCAACTAACGGTGTGTTCCGGCAGCCTCACTTGAGAGTCAGTTCTATTACAGGCTAGGTGTGCTTTACCATCTTCAACCACACCGTCACTTAACATCAGGTGAGCTATGGTCAAACACCTAGCCTATCAATCATAAAAAAAATCTTTACCGCAGCTCAAGCTCATTGTTAGGCTTTGAACCACCTTGTAAACCGATCGCGCTAACTCTAGGATTTACTTCTAAACCTAGGATTTAGCTAAGAAGCCTTCAGAGTGATTAGGTTGTGGCGTATCTATGTAGTCACGTTTTTTTAGGTTTCCCCCCAAGAACTTTAGTTTGTCCATCAATCTTCGTGCGAATTGGTTCAACTATTTTTTGCGAGCATCTCCAGAATAACGCCCGCTTGGCTGGTTCAATCAGTGGCATTGAATCGAGGAAATAGGAAGTATTACTTACTAATCTTTCCATCAGCAGCTTTTGACTAAGAAAAAATACTAAAACTTAGTTCATTTTTAATGTTCTAGAAACTATTCGATATGTATCGTATTTTAAATAAACAACTTACATGTAACAAATATTTTATTTCATACATATTCATAGTGGTGGGCAGGGGATAACCGGGGGATAGCCAATAGACAAACAACACGCTTCCAACGACACCTCATTTGTCAAATTATGATAAGTAGGTAGTTTAGAAGTTATGGTCAATCACCATACCGGTCAAAAACATATCCTCGTAGCGATAATAGCTCAGTGGTTAGCGCGGTAGGCCTGCATGCCGAAGGGCGTGGGTTCAAACCTGAACAATGAGCTTGAGCTGCCGGTGAAGGAAAACATCGTGAGGAAACCTTAGCATGGTGGTAGGGTACTTTCTAGTACTCGGCTGGCTAGCTACCACCCTCAAGTTGAAAATCTGCCGCCAAACATCTAACGGTGTGTTCCGGCAGCCTCACTTGAGAGCCAGTTCCATTCCAGGCTGGGTGTGCTTTACCATCTTTGACCACACTTTCATTTAACATCAGGTGAGCTGTGGTCAAACATCTAGCCTGTCAACCATTAAAAAAAACCTTCTCTTTTGCTTCACCTTAGTCAGGGAAAAGTGTTCTGCTACATACGAAAATAAAACTTTAAAAGCATTGCGGTAAATATTAATAGAACTGCAAGTCTGGATAGAGCAGACAAATAAATCGCTTACCACGGTAGGAGAGTCATTTAGTATTTAATGTCGACTTTACCTAGCCTTGTGTCGGACTTAATGAAATAGAGAACAGTATTAATAAGCCCTTTACCGTTCCAAGGTATTATCTAGTCAAAGCGGTGCCATTTACTTTACGGTAGGCAAAAATAGATCAGAAATTAGCAATTTGACTAGACTATATCAGATTTCACTTTGCAGTTCCGTGTTGCCAATTCTAAAGAGATTGCTTTCTGCTTAAAACAATTCAATAAGGGAACTGATAAACCAATTCTAAATTTGTATGAATGAAGTAAAAAAATATAAATAGTCTTGGTGGAAGTCTTCGTAGGGACCACCGCAGTACCGGATATCCTGCTACCAAACAGTAGTGTGTAAACATTACTATGTTCTGGTTTGAAGGGTACTGCTGCTAGAGAAATTACAGGGCTGTTGAGACTAACCATCTAATGTATCAAAGTAATGAGCGCCAAAGCAGCGATGCCCTGGATTTTGTTTTGCTACTCTAAGTTCTGCATATCGCTGCAATGATCATGGACATGCGTTATCTCTTACCATCAGGAGAGCATCTAGTTCGTCTCATTAATTTTGCATTATAATTTTTTTTTATTAGTTTTTCTGTATCAGTATTTTTTTGCAAAAACACAGTAAACTACTATGTTTTTACTGGGAACAAACTAGGAGCTAGGAGAAGGCGCTATTGTCACGAAGAAACTGTTGATTAATTACTTACTTTAATCCACCTCAGGCACTCCAGATGGTTAGGTTTTGTTTCTCGCTTCATTAGGCTCTTGTGAGGCTTAGTGAGTGTATTAACGTAATTACTTTTAGATCTGGAAAACTTATTATCGCGAATCTAGGAATTTGTTGATGTCTCTAGATAAGAGAAAGATGAGAGAAATTTGTGAATAAAGACAATTTTGTGTTATCAAGCTTTATCATCATCCACAGCCTTCTTTATCCCACTGCTGGGCATAGGCATCTCTCTTTTTAAACCATCTGCTTCGGTGCTGTGCCAGGTTCGACCCGCGACCTCATCACTGTTGTAACTGGAACGACTGTTAAGCGGAAATAAACTAAGTTTATACCTTGAATATTCAACTTAAAAAAGTATACGGTTTATCCGTAAATCGTTAGTCTATCTTAAATTTAGCTAACTTAAACTTAGTTACTTAAATTTAGTTATGCAAGCTTCATTAATCGATTCCTTGCATGTTAATAACTTCAAGGCTTTTATAGTTTTAAACACTAACATGTAAAACAACCATAAACTTCTAGCACTGCGTGTAGAAACTAGATTTAAAATAAAAGTTTTACACGGGGTTACGCACAACGGACTGACTTGAAACCATCTCGTTGCAGCCATACGAACTACTATGAGACAAAAAATAAATAAAGAAAAAGTCAGTTAAAACATGAAATGGCGTTGACACTTTTGCCAAAAAAGTTACAATTTTTAATTACTTTAGGGGTCCTCCAAATGTTACGCTGTTCTAGAAGAAATCTATTCACTCTAGCCTTAAAAACATACAAGTCAAACACAGCACTCCTTTTTTGAGTTCGCCGCAGTCGGGTGAAAATAGATAAATGCTTTAAAAATCTCGGAGCGCGGATTACCATAAAATACAGCCACGACAATTCTCTTGCTAACTGTACCGAAACGTAATTCATTAGTCGGAGAATTCCTGACAGCGTACATTTTATAACGCTTAAGTCCCGTACACACGTACCAGCGCAATAAACTTAGCATACTTGAGCCACGAGCACTTACCTGTACCTGTACCTTACATTCGGAATGCTTACTGTAATCTACATTGTTACAAGTTACCAAGTAATGGCTGATCTATTTATTAAATTAACTTCAAAGTAAATGACTATTATGATACCTTATATTCGACTAACTGCGCCCCGCGGTGTTACCCGCTATATGTTTTTGAGATAAAAAGTAGCCTATGTGTTAATCCACAGTCTCAGCTACCGCCATGCCAAATTTCATCAAAATCTGTTCAGTAGTTTTTGCGTGAAAGAGTAACAAACATCCATCCATGCTCATCATCATCAGTCATACGCAAATTATAATTTGCGTATGACTGTACAAGTACATAACTTTGTAACAAGCAAAATTAGTTACCGTTTCCATTTACGAGATGCCTATAGATTTCCAAGCAACCGAGTGAACTCGTAAACCGTCTCAAAGTGTATCATTAAATCTGTATGTATAACGATCGAGTAGAAAACCTCCAGAGATATAACTCCTAAGAACGGAACATCAAAATTACTCTCACAACGATGTGTGTAGTATTTATTTATTTATTTATTTATTGAGATAAAAACGACAATAATGATCAGTTACATCTATCTCACAAGCCAAAATCAAAAATAAAAAAATTATACAAATGTCAATATAAGGTAAATATAAATGCCAATGAACTAAAATTATACAAATATCAAATAAAATAATAATAATAATAAGAATTACATAAGTGTCATGAAAATCTAAATGTCAAGGAATTACAAAAATGTCAAAACAGATAAATATATATTTACATACAGATATATATTTTATATTGGTGATAAGATAAGATAAACTTTTAAACTGTGTACATGATGGGCTTATATATAGGTTATCTGTATCACTGCAATGGTCATGGACAGGCGTTATCTCTTACCATCGTCTCGTTCGTCTCCTTACTTTTTACATAAAAAATAAAAAAAAGTTTTGATTCAACGGCTTATCCTAGCGGGCATGCAATATTTTCTTATATAACTAAAAGGAACCATTATTTATTAAACATAAAAATTAAAACAGAAATAAATGTAAGCTAAATTATTATTCTAGGTACAACTTTTTAGTGAGTGACACAGATTGACTTTCTATATTCATTCGCTGTAACTCACACAACACTATTCAAGCAAACAAACAATCAAATCATTCCCCTTTATAGTAGTATAGATAAAGAACACCCAGACACAGAACAAACATTTGTTTATACCACACAATGCCTGTCGAACGCACGCCCTACAGCTCTTGAAGCAGACACACTACCAATGAACCAACAGGGCTATGCTTAATCATGATGATGAGGATCTTTGGTCATACACCTAGCCTGTCAAGTATAAAAAAATATTAATTCGTCATTGTACTATTAGGGTAATTCGTCAAGGATACACTTGCACGCCGTAATGTGCGCCTCTTATGTACTGCAGTTTAATTTGGATTGAATCTCTGTTAATATTTACTCTGTGGTCCTATTATACATGTCAACCTATACTGCGGTTACAGTTGAAATGTAGCCAGTAGAGTATATGTATTTAGAGTGCTCCTAGGCTCTCTTCAAAATGGATTATTTTAATCTTAATGTACAACTTCATTCTGAATCAAAATAACAAAGTTATAATTGGAAACATTGATGGTAACTGGATGGAGAGGGCTATGTTTGGAATTTCCCTACGAGATCGAATCAGAAATGAGGAGATCTGTAGACGAACCAAAGTTACCGACAAACCCCAACGGATTAGCAAGTTGAAGTGGCAGTGGGCACATAGCACGTGGAACTGATGGCCGATGGAGCCGCTAAGTTCTGGAGTGGAGACCACGGACCGGCAAGCGCAGCGTAGCACGTCCACTCACAAGGTGGACAGACAACCTAGTAAAGACCGCAGGAACGTGCTGGATGCGAGCCGCTTCCAACCGATCTTTATGGAAGTCAATGGGGGAGGCCTATGTCCAGCAGTGGACGTCCTACGGCTGAAATGATGATGATGTTAGCGGTCATACATCTAATAACTGTTTCGTAAGATCTTTGCTTAACTGAATATTAATAGGATACCTCAATTTTCGCTGAAGTGAAGCTTTACATACATGTAGACAACTAAGTAGCTGGTAACAAATTAATAACGATCATGTCATGAGTAGTAACATAGATAGATCTACTTGGTGGTAGATTTCCTTAGCAGGAAGTCGTCTAGGTAGGTACCACCGCCGTGTTCCGGTTCCGATTTGAAGGGTACTGCAGCTAGCGAAATTACAGGGCTGTTGTGACTAACCATCGAAAGTCTCAAAGTAATGAGCGCCAAAGCAGCGATGCCTTGGACTTTGTTTCGTTACTCAAAGTTATGTGTATCGCTACAATGGTCGTGGACATGCGTTATCTCTTACAATCAGGAGAGCGTATCGTTCGTTTCATTACTTTTTACATAAAAAAAAAATACATTTTTCATTCGCACATCGAGGTTGTGGAACTCTCTGCCGGAGTCTGTGTTCCCTGTTAGGTACAGTAAGCGTGCTCCATCTTAGACACTACAGCTTAGGATCAGGCAGAATATCGTCAAACGCGAACCTATTTTGAATTTTAAATAAATGTAATTACTTCGAGACAATCCATCGCGTATCATGTATCGTTGGCGAATCACGTGCAATTTCGCTAGCTACAGTATACAGCACAAGTCATTATTATACACCGTGAAACTAGAGCATAAGCCTGTGTGTGGCAAACGTCTTAACATTGTAAAAAAATATTTTGCCAATTATTTTGAGAGCTAAGAGTACATTCCCGGAAGATTGGCGGCCCGTTTTGTCGAGGTTAGCTAGCAAGCCAGGCTATATATCGCTCCTAATGAATTGGCGCCTGGTTTAACGAGCACGCGGCGAATGTGCCCCACGAGACCGATTCCAGCAATAAATAGAAATACGTGCAGAAATATAACTCCTAAAAGCGACTGATACATCTTATTCTAATAAGAACTTATCAAAGAACCATCTTTGGTTAGACATTAGACGGCACTTTTGCGTCAAAAAATATTCTCTTTTTACGAGACTAGCGGACGCCTCGTGGTTTCACCCGCGTAGTTTCCGTTCCCGTAGGAATACAGGGATAAAAAGTAGCCTATGTTACCCGGGGATAGTGTAGCTTCCCAACGGTGAAAGAATTTTTGAAATCGGTTCAGTAGTTTTTGAGTTTATTCGTTACAAACATACAAGAATCCAAAAATACAAATCTTTCCTCTTTATTGTATTAGTATAAATGCATTCATACGTTAGTAAAATTGTTAGGTATATACGAACAAATTGTGTACATTAAAGCGCTTTGAAACAATTTATATGATAACTGTGTATATGGGAGCCTAAGACACAGGTTTCACCTAGTTTGGGGTCCGCTGGAACATCTAATGACTCATGGTTTTGCTTTATGAAATTACATTTTGTGTACCAATAAGTGAATGTTATGTTTTTTTTTTTTTTAATCAATGATATGCGTAAAACGATTGCTTCATCGCTTAAAGCCTGCATAGCCTAGACTATGACTAGCCTGTATAAATTATAAGCATGCATTTACAAAAAAAAAAGTATATATGTATGCTTAGTTTGGTGTCAGATGGCGCTGTGTGTAATGTCCTACGATATTTTTTTTTTTTATTTATATTTATCCTAAAAAACGAGGCAAACCTGTAACAAAACCTGTAAAACCTGTAGCAAAGAGTGTAACATTTTATTTATATAGCGTACATATTTCCTAACATCGGAGTTACACAAATAGGCAACATTCATTCGCAAAGTACGAGTACGTCGCCTTACGAGATATCTTCGCGTCGCAAACAAAATTCTGAATGACGCACAAATCTTGCTCGCACATTATTGTGATTGACATATGTATGATAAAACTTCGGCGATGAGGAATGGCGGCGGGAGCGAGTAGACAACACAGAAGGGTGACTCCTTTGATGTATACGTCTACTGATTGTGTCCTTTGGAACTATACTTTTATATTAATTGGAAACAGAGTTCGGAGTTGGAAACTTTACATTGTTAGCATAATCTCAATGGGTTGTGTACTTTTGTGAAGAATTTGAGATGAAGTAGAGATGTTTTCGCGTTTAATCAAAGTTGGAAGACGTATCTAGTTCGTTTTTGGATTTCAAGTAATGTTGGTGGAACACACCGTTAGGTGCTTAGCGGTAGATTTTCAACTTGAGTGTGATAGCTAGCCAGCCGGGTGCTAGAAAGTGCCCTACCACTGTGCTATGGTTTCCCTCACAATGTTTTCCTCCACCAGCAGCTAGCTCTATCTTATTGTTAGGGTTTGAAATCACGCCAAACCGATCGCGCTAACCACTGAGCTATCGTCACTACAAAACTTTACGTCACAGTTATAATTTCACCTACTAGAGTTTTCAATAGTTTTATTTCAGACCGCCGTATTATCAGAACTACTGCCGCCAAGTAGTAGTGTGCATACTTTACTGTGTTTTGCTTTGAAGGGTACTGCTGCTAGCGATATTACAGGACTATTAAAACTAACTATTGAATGCCTCAAAGTATGAATTATGAAAGTGGAGTATGAACGCCAAATCAGCGATGCCTTGGACTTCATTTTGCTACATACATTTCTGTGTATCGCTGCAATGGTTAAGACAGACGTTATCTCTTACAATCAGGAGAACGTTTCGTTCGTTTCATTGCCTTTTCTTTGTAACAGATGATTAGAATATCTGAAGCGAAAACTACCACTACCATTCATAGAGCTGGCTTTTCAAAATTGCTCTTGCATTTATAATATTAATCGCATAAAATGTCACTTCTGAACTTCGAACTAATCTCCCGCATTTTCATCTCAATCCTCGGCTCGAAGCACATTAGGGACCATTTCCACTCAATTGCGCGCAAATATCAAGCGAAATGGTGACTGTCAAGTGTCACTTTTCGTTATAATAATAACGAACGATGAAAAACTGCCTTTTCGGCTGTCGCGGCCCGTCCACAACTTCTCATTCGAGAATGGAAATGTCGGTTTCTATTAAGGTCAAGAAAACCCGCGCCGCCAGCTCGTCATTATTTCAACTACATAGCATCATCAGTCCACTTCGGTCCACTGTTGGTCATAGGTTTTGTTGTTATTAGGAAACATTATTGTGTTCCGGTTAGCTACTGCAGCTAGAGAAATTACAGGGCTGTTGACAAAGAGAGTCGCAAAGTAATGAGCGCCAAAACAGCGGTGTCCTGGACTTAGTTTTGTTTTTTTTTTTTTCAATGTAAAAGTAATGAGACGATCGAGGCGCTCTCCTGATGTTACGAGATAACGCCTGTCCATGACCATTGCAGCGATACACAGAACTTTGAGTAACAAAACAACGTCCAGGGCATCGCTGTCTTGGCACTCATTACTTTGAGACTAGGTGGTTAGTCTCAACAGCCCAGTAATTTCGCTAGGTGCAGTACCCTTCAAACCGGAACACAGTCATGTTTGCACACTACTGCTTGGCGGCAGAATATCTGGTACTGCGGTGGTACCTACCTAGACGACCTCCTGCTAAGGAAATCTACCACCAAGTAACTGTTACTCAAAGTTCTGTGTATCGCCGCAATGGTAATGGACATGCGTTATCTTTTATCATCAGGAATGTTGCCAGTCACACCTTTTACTTGAGTTATTTTTTTTTTCTATTTTAAATCTTTGACGTGGACAATAAAGAGTTTGTCAATCAATAGTAAAATATTTTCTGGGCCTTAATGCCCCTCTTTTTAAAAGTCTCGTTAAAACGAGAATGATAAAAACTAGTGTAAATAATAAATTCAGCAATAAGCGTTTGAAACCAGAAAATAGAAAGCGATATTAATAACGAAACAGATTGTCGACATATTTGAAGTCTGTGGTAAATTAAATTTTGCTCCAACTTTCATAATGCCAATCCAGACGGTGTTTATAAGCTTTATAAAAAACCTTGACGAGAATATTGTAAACGTACTATACACTTGTAATATTTAACATAAAAGCGCTTTCAATTTCAGTTGAAGCCCACGATGATGGATTGTATTTTCTCGCACTAAGAAATCAAGCGGTGCATGGGAGACACTGACGAACGCCACTACCACACCAATTCGTCAAACGAACCACTTTAGCTGTCAACTCACATATCTAGTGCGCAATCCAATTGACCTGAATACTGAAATGACGCTGAAAATTCGAGGGAAAGTCGCATACAGCAGCGCAAAGCTAACTACTACACTACGTCATTGAATAACTTGATAAAATTTATAGTTGGCAACATTTTAAATGAGTGTCAATTTGTTAGTTACAATAAATAACTCAGTGGTTATATGCACTATCCAAACGTGGACACTCACAGCGGAAATCGTTCACAAGTCTCTCAGCGAGCTATGCTTGGCATTCCGCTAAAATTTCGTATCCGGAACAAAGTAATTCGCCAGAGAACTAAAGTCACAGACATAGCTCAGCGTATTAGCAAGCTGAAGGCAGGACATATCTGTCGCAAAACCGATAACCGCTGGGGTAGACGTGTTTTAGATTGGATACCGCGAATTGACAAACGTAGTATACGACGCCGTGAGACTCGATAGAGTGACGATATACGTAGGACAGCTGGCGGTGGATGGAAGCGAAAAGCTGAAGATGCTAAGTGACATGTCTTGGGAGAGGCCTATGCCCAGCAGTGAACTTCGATACCTGATGATGATGATATGCACAATCGAGTATAAGTATTATTATTGACTAATATTGACTAATGTCTTCTAAATAATGGTTATAAAATATTGCTGGTAGATGATATACTTCCAAAGTCATAAGCGCTCTTATCATAACGTATTTCTTTACATTTGGTTTTTGTAGTTGTGACTTTTTTTTTTAATGTAGAAGTAATGAGCTAGCTGCAGTACCCTTCAAACCGGAACACAGTAATGTTTACACATTGCTGCTTGGCGGTAGAATATCTGATACTGCGGTGGTACCTACCTAGACAACTTCCTGCTAAGGAAATCTACCACCAAGTAAAGGACGTTTCACGTCAAATGTATCACTTTCCAGTTGAAAATCTGTGGCCCAGCAACTGACAGCGTGTTTTCGTAGCCTATGAAAGCCTGTTGCTATTCTGGTATACACTTACCATTTTCGTTCACATCGTCACCTTTCATCGGGCTAACTTTTTTTTAGTGTTGACAATCTACGTGTTTGTCACAGCTCACCTGATGTTAAATGACGGCGTGGTCGAAGACTGTAAACACACTTAGCCTCCATGCTAATGGAACTGAAGTCAAATACCTAGACTAGAAAAGAAAACAAATCTTGTTGGTCAAACATTTGAAAGCACGTTCGCCGACCAACCGAGTTGTACCAACTACTAAGAAAAAAAAGTTGAGTAAAGTGCTCGTTTAACTCCCAGTAGCCGAGCTGGTGAGACCGGGGTCCGGCGACCAACTTTTAAATTCAATCTAGTCCGTTGGAAAATTCTAGATGCAAACACGGTTACCGCGCACTTCGCGGCTTTTTTCCCGCGTCGACTTCTGACGGTTATTCGGTTACGGTATTCATCATTCAATCCTTGAAATATGATAAAAAACAATTTATGCTACATCTAAGTAATATATTCTGCTGCCAAACAATAGTGGGTAAACGCTAATGTTTGAAGGTATTAGTTTATATTCTTAACTTACGTTTTTTTTTTTAATTAATTTATAAAACGCATATTGTGACAGGATAATGCAATCTAGGAAAGTGATATAATGTGGTGAAACTTGACTTCGTGTTATTCCAAAAATCCATCACAGCTTATTGTAAAGTTGCCACTACTTTACTAAGGCATGACTGGACTTTGATTGTAACTAACTTCTCTGTCACGGTTCAAGTCTCATTTAAATGTAATGATGGCTAGTGCTGAGAACAAGCTGTATTGTTGAATTGGTGAATTTTTATTGCTTTGATTTATTTGTATTATTAGTATTAGTTTTGATTTTAATTTTGATTTTGATTTGAATTTTAATTTGTATAATGTATTTTGATTCTTGTTGTTGTGATAGTTTTGGGTTTGGTTTTAATTTTGAATTGTAATTGTTTATGAATTTGATTTTAATTTAATTTAATTTTAATTTTGATTATGGTTTTACTAATTTAATTTTGATTATGGTTTTTATTTTGATTTCAATTTTATTGAATTTGTTTTTGATTTTAATTTAATTAATTGTATTAATATATTTAAATGCATGTTGTGCTTCTTCAAATAAGCAACGCAATTAGCCAGAGAATTACTTAAGTTGTGTGAAATTATAATAATAATTATTGTAGTTGCTAGTATGAAGCCTCAATAAATAAATAAATAAATAAACTAAGTGTGTCAGACATGAATGGCAAAAGCCGAAAGCATATAAATATTAAGCATTAAGGACCATAAGGATATTAATCCATTGAACGACATTATTACTAACGAATGATCGGAGAAGCGGTTAAATCAAAAAACGTAAACAAATACCCGGAAGGAATCCAGTAAGCAAGTATTCATATAGCGGTGTAGTTTCAGTAGGTCTGCTGATACAATTAGCGTAGTGCGCCATGACAACCTACGTTTTTACATGGACAAAATAAGGGAAGAGATCGAAACATCCTATGTAACGCATATGGTACGTATGTACGTCCACCCTTATTTTGTAACTGTCTGTCTCTGTTTGTATGTTTTTGTGTGTTCGATTGTGTTACAAAATAAAATACTTTTCTTTCCTCTTTTTGCATTTTTCCATTTGTACGTCGAGCTAAATAAACAAAACTATTTTATGCGCGATTACGTTTCGGTGATAAACATAATTATGTTTTCAAATTGCGAAAGTATAGATATATCCGGATATTCGGTTAAATGATACTTGACATTTGTTAGCATTCAATCTTTGAAACATCCAAAATTAAATCCAGCGTCGATGATGGTAATCGTTTTATAACAACGACGAAACTGACACTCATTTTGTGCCGAAATTAAATTAAACCGAAATTCCGTCGATGTTTTCGTGTTTAATTAATACGCGCCGTAACGATTCGACCTAAAATTTAATTCAATGCACAAACAAAGGGTTGGGAAAAACTATCGTTGATACGTGGAAACTGTGAAAACTTGTGATGTAACACTTGGATAAATAAACATGTGTATTATACGCATATTTCTAGCTCCGATTCTCTGCATCCAAAATTTAATTGAAAACGTCGAAATAAAACACTATTTGGATCAGCCTAGTTTTTGTCCAACTGCTGGGACATATTTTCCATTGTAAAAATTGTGTGGTTTTTAAGAATGTGATTTAAGAAAAATTACATTTTTAAAATAACCAAAATATCTCCAGTTTAATCATGTTTGGTAAGTGAGTAACAAACACGCACTTTACTGCTCCGGGAACCGATCTAGAAACCACCTGCTCGGAACCAACGTGTTGCCAACCCAACAGAGATCAAAGCACATTTGCTTTGTTAGTTGATGAACAATAAACATACAACGATACGTAGGTACCTACGTGTCAAATTATAATAATGCATTTTTCGCCAGGGATGCCGAAAGGGGGTCGAAACGCGCGCCGTGGCGTAAAGCAAAATTGATTTGGACAAAGTGGGCGCGGGGCGGGGCGGATATCGAAAGCTCATTTCCGGCGCGCGGCGCGCTTCCGCCCGCCCCGAGCGCCCCTGGCTTCGTTCCGTTTGCGTAGTGTAAGGAATATTAGTAGATCAATGTAAACCACGGCGGTTTCACTTTGAAGCTCTTGATTGATTGTTTGGAAGGCATTTCGGATTGGAAGTTGGTGTTTTAGTAGTAAATCGCTTAAACTGTATGTTTATGTAAGCTTTAGTATTGTCGTTTAACAAGGGTGTGGGGATTACATATTAGCCAATCATGATTTACGGAATATTTATTCATCATGACTGTATTTAGAAATTCGCGCCCTGATGGGAACATGGCTCTCCATGTTCCCATCTCCAAGGTATGCGTTAAAATATATATAAATTTCGTAGGACATTACATAGAGTGCGATACAGATCTAAAAAATGTGTATTTGTATTTATTGTAATGAATATTATTGCATTCTGTTTTGTGTGTTATGAAATAAATAAGTACTAAAAGATATAGAAATAGAAAACATTTTTTTTTTTTTGTAAAAAGTATTGAAATGAACGAGACGCGCTCCTGATAGTAAGAGATAACGCCTGTCTATGACCATTGCAGCGATACACAGAACTTTGAGTAACAAAACAAAGCCCAGGGCATCACTCTTTTGGCGCTCAATACTTTGAGACTTTCGATGGTTAGTTTCAACAGCCCAGTAATTTCGCTAGCTGCAGTACCCTTCAAACCGGAACACAGTAATGTTTACACACTACAGCTTAGTGGCAAATAAATAATTGTAAATACATACTTATAATAAATACATCATCTTAAAAGAGGAAAAACTTGAGACTTGAGATACTCCCACCATCATTCTTATTGTTGTACATCTTCAACAACCCCATTGCTTAACAACAGGTAAGAAGCTGTGGTCAAACAACTAGTCTGTAAACAGTAAAAATAATATCAACATCGTCAGATAAATCTAATTTAAAGCTAATACAAATAATAAACCTCTTTGTATGTCTTTGCATTCTACATGTCCGACACATTCGTGCATTTGCTAATCCATTCAACTTGTTAACATAAAACACGCGCGCTTGTACATTCGGCCGAAACTCCAGTCGCAAAACACGGTATCGAATAACTCGTCTAGCAGTTGAAAATGTAAACTCGCGCAGTAGAGTTTTTGCAAAATTCCTGTTTGTTTTCGCAGAACGCAATTCTGAATATTCGGTTCGGTTCTATGAAATCGCTGAAATTCGGCAAAACCGATCCGCATTTTTTGCTGCGAATATTAAATTTCACATTAAACTCTTACAAAAGAGTTATTAACTTATATGTACAATGCACTTATGGCAGCGAAATGCACTGTACAGCGCTACAGAGCAGCTATTGTGCTGAATTGATTCGAATGGAGTTTCAATGGAAAAGCACAAAGGAAAGTGTTACAGGCAAACAGGCACAAAATTGAATTGTAATATTTATAGGAGCGTATCGGCAGCCAATACCATGAATAGAAAGCCTTTACATTTTCAATTACCTTTTGCATACTTGAACAATTCAAACTTCTTTGTATTCAAATTGAAACGTCACAGTGCGGGAGTCCATCGCGTTGCAAGGACAAACCCTTCGGACAAACTTGTGTTCAAACCCCAACAATGAGCTTGAGACGAAGGAAATTATGAGGAGAAGGAAAAAAATGAGAAAACCATAGCGTGATGGTAGCGTACTTTAGAGTACCTACTCGACTGGGTACCAATCATGTAAAATATGTACCGCCAAGCAGCCAACGGTGTGTTCCGACAGCCTCACTTGAAAGCCAGTTCCATTCCAGGCTATTCTATTCTATTCCATTCCAGGCAAGGCGTGCTTTACCAACTTAGACCACAACGTCACTTAACATCAGGTGAGCTGTGGTTAAACGCTAGGTATGTTAAACATAAAAGAAAACTATCTAAAAATAGTTTACCTAACAGTTGTACCCCTTTATTTTTTCAACTTTCTGCCTCGCATGCCACGTAGCTATCTCAATGAAGGCATTCCTTACCGAGGGTTTCTTTCCCTTTACGTTTAGGACGCGCGGCTAGGGTCAAGCCATTCAACCGGACGGAGAGACAAGTAAATAAGAACGTGGCATAGCTCAAACTGTTTAGTAAATCAAGTTTGGTATTATCGCCATATTTCTGTAGTTTATTTTATCGCAATGGTATTTCTCTGAGCTATAATAAATTAAACCTAACCTAACCATCTAGTCTCAAAGTAGTGAGTGCCAAAGCAGCGATGCCCTGGACGTTGTTTTGTTACTCAAAGTTCTGTGTATCGCTGCAATGATCACGGACAAGCGTTATCTCTTAACATCAGGAGAGCGCCTCGATCGTCTCATTACATTTAGATTAAAAAAAAAAAAAAATTACGTGATTTCAGATTGTCGTTCGAGATTTAAACATGATAGCAGTACTGCACTAGAATAAATAATGGCGGGCCAGAGGAAATTTACTTTTTTATAAACATGATAGATGACATAAGAAACAGACGGGAGATGTTGTAACACTAATAAGAAATAAAAATCATTTATGTGTATGAATTAATTCATAAGATTGTGACATTTTATATATTTTTGACTGAACAATTGACCAATTAATTATTTAATTTATAATTATAATTTCTTAAATACTAATTATTGTCTAGCAACTTTTAAAAAATGTAATTGTAATGCACCTAGATAAAATTGTGTATTTGTATTTATTGTTATGAATAGGTGTTATATTTTTTTTATAATAGATAGGCTTGCGTTTGACCGCCATCCCGCCTGATGTTAAGCAAAGATGCGGTCTACGGTGGAGCACGCTTGACTAGAAGAAACCGATTCACTCGCGACTTGAAGGAACCCAGACTATATTCACATTATTGTATTCTGTTTTTTACGTTATGAAATAAATAAATATGAGAATCTGGAACCATATTCTAATAGCGAATCGTAAGCTAACAAATATTGCCAACCATATTTTACCAAGATCTGCATACTAACAATACCTATTTGTAAAGTTGTAACTACAATTGCCGTGCAAGTGCAATTGTAAAGTTAATTAAACACGGCACGTGACGCTATCATGTCTACTGGAGTTACTGCCAATGCCTGGACTGTGGCGTTCAACGGAACGCTTTGCATACAAATTGGCAAACCACTGCAGGGGATTTTGTAACGTCTCACTACCGCATTAAAAGTCTAATCGCTTAGCAAAATTTCATCGTAGCATGTAGCACTACACCCGTAGCATATTTGTTAACGTAGCTTCGTAGAGATGCTACGGCGTAGCACAGCTACGAATTATTGTTAACATTTGAGAAGAAGTATCGTTTTATTTTTATTGTAATACTAGCGAACGCCTCGCGGTTTTACCCGCGTAGTTCCCGTTCCCGTGGGAATACAGGGATAAAGTAGTAAGTAGCCTATGTCATCCGGGGATAGCGTAGCTTTCCAACGGTGAAAGAGTTTTTGAAATCGGTCCAATAGTTTCGGAGCCTGTTCAATACAAACAATCAAACCTTTAATCTTTATAATAGTATTAGATAGATAGACAAGATGATAAGCTTAGGATACACATAACCGAAAGAAGGACATTGTCCGTAAAATTATGAACACCTTTCACTAGAATATTTCCCAGTAGGGTCGTAAAGTCTAGTTTTTACAACTCAACCATTCGAAATTTCAATGTAAATATGCTTACAAAAGTTGATGGCCTATCCACTCCATAAACTGAACTTTTAATACCGCTCTAACAATTTTCTAGCTTTAAAGCTTCACCTACAACGTAACTTACTCTGACATGAACATGTAAGTTGAAACTAACAGAGTACTGACATGTTTGAACTTCAGTCTAAAATCTCTCAATGGTTTAACATCAAAATTTAGTTTTACATATTTTTTCAGTATTGAAAAATTTTTCGAAATTAATTAATTTATTTATTGAGAATGAAGACGGTTAAACCAATTACATCCAATTTCAAAAAAAATTTACATACCAATAAAACAAAAATCTAACAAAACGCTGGCCTTTATTTTGCTCAGCGTTTGAGTACTGCCATACAACGCGGCAATGGGGCCAGCGTTTTGGGAACTATTCCCATTGATAGCGGCCTTTTAGAGTAGTTATTATTTTAAGTTATTTTATTTTAGGTCAATTCTTGTGTGTTTATTATATGCGTTAACCTACATAATTATAGAATATATATAGCTTAAGCTAATGATGTTTGCTCTGTGTCTGGATGTACTGTATGTATTATAAGTATGTATTTACAAAAAAAAGTATTTAAAGTAAAAATAATAAAATCATTTATTTCGGATTTCGGTCCATAATTATTTACAATATATCATTAAAATAATTAAATTAAATTAAACTTATAAATATAAAAGCATGTCAGTGAGAAAATTATAATAATAATAATAGTAATTCAATGTCAAATACAATAAAAATTAAAATAATAAGAACAAACAAAAAAAAACATTTTAACGCAGTCTATATTTTGGTTTGGATTCAGAGTGATCAACATGCAGCCTGTTCTAGTGCTGCATTATTGGGCACTCCAGATCTATCCTCGAGGCGAACAGCTGGAGGTAGCCGTTGGAACCGCCCCTCACGCGGCGCATCAGGGACGCAACTCGTTTGCGCACTATCGCTGCGAATCCGTCCACATGCGTATCCGCAAACATCCCTGAAGCACTACAAAAGGGGGGCAGTTTCAAGTATTCTGTCAGCTATCTGGTTCACATAGTACAAGCTTTGCTTAGTTTGGGGCTAGATGCCGCTGTGTTAAATGTCCTCCAATATTTATTTATTATTTATTTAATGTCCTGATTAAACTTATTTTGTACACACATTCTACATGTTTACATTCAACAAGAGTCTCAAAGTATTACTATTTTTGGAGAAAATAAAATAAATATCTTAGGATATTTCACACAGTGTCATCTAACCCCAAACTAAGCAAAGCTTGTACTATGGGAACCAATTTAATTAATAGAACATTTATTTACTTTTTTTGTAAACATATACTTATGATACACACAGAAGAACACCCAGACCTAAAACAAATATTTATACGCTGATCGCGCAAAAGTGTGTCCTGAGTGGGAATCGAACCTTCAGCTCTTGTAGCAAATGATATTACGAAATTTAAATTAATATTTTTATTGCGGTTTTATGAATAAAAAACTGGTTTAAACGAATATTTACTTTGCAATTAATCTAGATTACTTAACCCTTTCTTCAAAACTCCATTAATTCTTCGATAAATACATAATCAAGAGGCGGCAACGACGGGAAGTTTAAAAGAAAATCAGCACCCCACTTTACTTTTTCGAAAGTCCATTAATAAAGAATTTTTTCGCGGAAAAGTTTTCCAATCCACCGGTATGCTAAAAGACGCTATTTATTTGCTTACCAAATATAATTTTGCGTACGACAAAGGTATTTTGCATCATATAAAAAAATATTGAATATCGTAGAACTTTTTACACGAAGTTATTTAGCACCAAACTAAGAAAAGCTTGTACTACAAGGACCTGAACTTACCTATATATTTTTATTTTTAAATGCATACTTATCTATACTAACATAGTTAGTTGAAACGCGCTAATCTCTGGAACTACTAGTCAAATATTTTTGTATATCATAGCTTATTTCTTGAGAAAGGGTTATAAATAATGTCACGATACGACCCTTAGAAGCCGATCGTGGTTGAAACCGCTTCGCTAAGCGTCTATCCTATTTTAGCTACAAATGTAACGTGACTGAAAAAAGTTGATGCGCGTAAATTATTTTACATGTGCAATTTATTATTTTTCTACTCATACGCTTATTGCTAACTCTTTCTTGTTTTCTCAAAGTGCGCACGAAAGTCTCGAAGTATCGAAGTGGTATTTTCGTGTAAAGTTATTATTTTGATTTATTTCTTGTATTGGTTTGGGGTAAGAATTGTTTTTCTTTTTTACTAATCATATATTCAGTAAATGTTTACTATATTGTACGTAAATACAGTTTATTAAACCGAGAAAAACCAAGAGTTTCTGCTAGCGCTCAATACACACTTGAAAAGTTTTTTTTTTAGCCCAGTTTTTATGCCAACTTTTTACTGGCAGTAACAGTCTAATCATAATAAATCTTCTAATAAAAGAAATTAATAAAACTAAAAGATACTCAGTAGATAACAACTTAATGAAAAAGAAAAACTATCGTCATTCCGGGACATAAAGTTTTCGTTACACACCTTATTGTTTCCTGTAATCACAATAAATCTTTTTACAGCTTGCTAAATATCTCGCCTACTAAATATTTGTATCCTTATATTTTTCGCTTGAAACAATATTTCGAAACAGATATAAAACTGACAAGTAATCGATTTACTAGCAATCTTTCCATTCGATCACAAAACAATATTTTATTTTGCTGCTTTTTGTTGCCAAACACTTTTGTTTGTTACTTAACCTTGTACAGAAACTAAAGTTTTAAATCAAATTGTTTCATATTTTTTCAGCTAGTAACTTAGTTTACAACTACCTTTTTTTATGTAGATTTTATTTTTGGAAGGCCTCCGTGTTCTGAGGGCCTAGACAAAGTTACATTCGATTAGCGATAACGCTTATAGAAAAGTTCAAAAATGTACGGGATTGACATAGTCATAGTTCTTTATTGATAACATAAGTTACAAATAAATTAAATTACAATAAAAAATTAAGTCAAATTACAAATAATTAATTATCCTATCTACATGACATATCAACAGCTTATATCAATCTCGTAACTTTTGGACTTTTCTATTAGCGTTATCGCTAATCGAATGTAACTTTGCCTAGACCCTCAAATCAAATGAAGTTCGTTCGTTTGTTTTTGACATTTTACGTACATACGGGGTATATTTATTGTTTTATAAAACTTTTGATTACAATTTTAATTCGTTTGCTTAACTGATTTAGTACCTATAATAATTTAATTTAGTTAAGTATCATTAGTGTAAATTGTGTTTCTGTGGTACTAATTCAATAAATAAAATTTAAATTTGTAGTTTTCTTTCTGCAACTGAATCGCGAAACGTATCCTTCATTTATTGGATTGGGTATTTCGGCAGCCTCACTTCAAATTCAGTTCAATTCCACGCTAGACATTTTTACCATCTTTGACCACACCGTCACTTAACATCAGATGAGCTGTGGTCAAATACCTAGCCAGTCAATCTTAAAAAAGTCGAATAATATGGGGCACAAGAAGTTACTTAAATCGCACTATTTTGCCCAGCAATAAATCGTCCAGTTAACGTCGTAGCCCAGCAGTGGGGGGTGGGAGTAATTACTGCGATTGTCCGCGGTATTATCATAGTGGAGTGAGCCCAATTTCGCCTTGATGACTTTTTTATGAGTTTTCCAGTTCCTATGTAATTTATGAGATCGTAAACCGTTCCCGCGGTTGGTGCTTCGCTGCCTACTGCGGTGCGCGCGATAACAATGTACCCAGGGTTATCAGGCAACTTGTACTGACATGTCATATTTTTTGGTTACAGGTTGTCATTTTAGTTTCGGGCGTGTCTGGTGGTCTTCTTCATGGAGACAAAGCTGAGTACAACGCGCGTGCGGTCTTATTTTGCTTTGCACTGCGGGAAAATCTGTGCCAAAACCACGCCTGTTTCCTCCGTAGTCTATTTAAATTGTCTGTAACTGCAATAAAAAAAACAACAATATTTTTTAAGTAACCAATGTTCTATTACACAAAATTAGAAATATCGAAGTAATCAAGCTTTGGGTGTTGTTAAAAGCAAATCAAAAGAAGAATTAATTCAATTTCTTTTCAATTATATTAGTTAATTATTTTTTTCTCTCCTGATGGTTTACATGTCGCATGCCCATGACTATTGCAGCGTTACCCAGAACTTTTAATAGCAAAACTAAATCCAGTGCACCACTTTAGCGCACATTACTTTGAAACATTAAATGGTTAGTCTCAACAGCCCTGTAATTTCGCTAGCTGCAGTAACCTGAAGGCTTACCGAAATGTAGTTATGTTTACAAACCATTGCTTGGTGGCAAAATATCTGGTACTGCGGTGGTACCTACCTAGATGATCTGCTGCTCAGGAGAGACAACTAATAGCAAAATAGGTTTGCGTTTGACGACACCCTGCCTGATGTTAAGTAGTTATGCAGATGGAATACGCTTACCTAGAAGAAATCTGTTTACTCTGGATTTAAAGACATTTTCGTACCTTCCTAAACAGTTTCAGAATTGTGCAAAAATTTGTGGTTTTTTAAAATTCTTCTATAATTACTACACTATATATAAGTGCTGAAATTTTTAAACATATATAAACTATTTTACCGTTGTTTTGTTCTTTAATAAGGTCGTTGACAATGTGGTAGCCCTAGATGGAAGCTAGAAGGGTACTCGCCAAGACAAGGACTTGTAGATTGACGATATTCATGGAATGTCTTCATTTGAATTGGGATCGTTTATGACTGGATGTCTCATTTTGGTATATATATTTGGGAAAATAGTTGTTGAGGAATTGATGTAGTACCAGTTGATCGGTAGTTTTGTAAACATTACTGTTTTGGTTTGAAAGGTATCAGAATTACACGGATATTGACATTTATTTGTTAGTTAAGATGTTGATCACCGCTGCAATGCTAATTTTACTTTGTGGTGATTAGTTTAGGTAGGTGCCACTGCAGGACCAGATATTCTGCCGCCAAGCAGTAGTGTGTATGCATTACTGGTTCCGGTTTGAAGGGTACTGCAGCTAGCGAAATTACAAGGTTGTTGAGACTTACCACCGAGTCTCAAATTAATGAGCGCCAAAGCAGCGACGCCCTGGACTTTGTTTTGCGACTTAAATTTATCTGCAATGGATTACCATTAAAGATAAATTTAAGTCCATTAGGACAGGCGATTCATTATGAGAGCGTTTCGTTCGTCTCATTATAAATAGCTATGTCAGATTTTTGTTACAGATAAAAAACAAAAATCGTAGGACTATTACACACAGCGCCATCTGGCCCCAAACTAAGCAGAGCTTGTGCGATGGAAATCAGATAATACATAAATACTTTTTGTTTTTTTTGATATCGGATAGATATTTAAAAATTGTCGTCAAGTAAGATAAATATTTAAATTAAATACTCATCACTTTTGTAACCAAAACGCCTGAATTAAACAATTATCATAAAAAAAATTAGGTACAAACATTTTGATTCAAATCTTAGTGTTATATCTAAATATGAAAATTGAGTTAAAATTCCATACATACGAAATATGGAGTAAAAAAATAAGAAAATCACGTTGGTATCTTTTTCATTCGATACAATTTCGACAGATGGCAACATTTTTTTAACTTATTCAAATTCTTTCAATCAAAAATTCACACGAAAATTCGACTTAGAGTAAAGATTCGTTAGAGTAAATCCCTACTTATAAATATCTCTTGTCTGGATTACATTTTATACTAAACAGAAACTGTTGGCGTGTAGCGAATGAAACTGTACTGTTAGTATAATATAATCATAACAATTACAAACTACTACTACAAAGTAAACAAACAAAGGCTTCCTCCAAGGCAGCCGCCTTACCCCAATAGGAAACGCTTGCATTTTATAGTCTACCCACCTACAATACAATGATATGACAGTAACTCAACGTTGATGTTTCATTTGTGGCAATGATAAACTGCCAGATTCCTTGTTTGAGAAATATATCTCTCAGGAAAAATCTAGATTACTAGATTAATAATAAGGGCAAACTCAGCAAGTACCTTGCTGAGTACAGTACTTGGCTCATGAGATAACCGCCATGTGGGATGTTGATGCGACGATCATTGTCCCGATAGTTGTCACGGGGAACGGTCTTATAGCGAAGAGTCTCGACCATCATCATCATACTCTCGCTAGAAGGTTGGGTTAAGGGTCAGATCCAAAAGGTAGTGATCCTTAACACGGCGCGCAGCCCTAACCATCGGCAGCTTGAGCCCTGCGCGCTGCCGTCAGCACACTAGTTTTTAAGTTTTTTTTATATTATTTATGTGTTTGTTATACCATATTTCATGATATAATATAACTATGAATAATAATACTAAAAGTAGGTACATATATAGTCCCACTAATATTATACATGTGAAAGTTTGGATCGATGGATGTTTTTTAATCTTTCGCGTAAAACCTACTAAATGATTGATTGACTGATTTTGATGAAATTTGGTATGGAGGTAGCTGACACCCTGGATTAACACATAGGGTACTTTTTATCCCGAAAACATGTAGCGGGTAGCACCGTGGATTCAGGCGTTACTTTGCGGAAGTTCATTTTGAATGTTTAAGGTATATATCTAGTTTATTTCCGCTTAACAGTCGTTCCAGTTCCAACAGTGATGAGGACTTAAATTAAACTAATTTGACACAGCTTAAACATTCACAATGAATACGTAGTTACAGCGGCTTGCAAAAATCGCCGTTCGTAGATATCCCATACTGCAGCTTGTCTGTAAGTGAGACTGACGCTTGTTTTGAATATTACACCATAAATTAGGTGGAAGATTTGACGGCAGTAGACAGTTACGGCGACGTCGCGAGATTGCTTTTACGGCTTATAAACGTGCTGATATAAACAATAAAATGTTTTAGTGTCTTCACAGCGCTCGCGAGCCACTTAACACCTCTGCTAAGTGATGGGTGATGGTAGAACAAGTTTTATTGTCCAAGATTTGTGTTTCGGAAACACATATACTATTGTCAGATAGGCTGGTATTGACGCATTCGTACAGACGCTGGGTGGAAATTGCCGCCTAAGCTAATATTATTATTTATTATTTTAGGCAGGTAAAATTTTTTTTTTGTTTAGTTTAATTTTTAATTGTTTCTAAGCCGGCGTGTAATGTTTTGGGTATCACCCCAGTGCATGAGAGTACCTACTATTGGTATTGTCCTGGTGCTATTGACTTGCCACTGAGTCTTGATTTCTATTGCTAAATCTGTGTATTTTGCTATTTCGGTGTGTGTTATTATTATTGTATGTATAGCAATGTTGTACATACACCACAATTTTTTAAATACTAGAAAATAAAATATGGCGTTATCTACTGCTATAACGAAACCCATCTAAGCAAAAAAATATTTGAAAATCGATGTCGAAAAATTATCCACAAAAAAGGCGATTCTTGGTTATTCTGGTGGTGGGTGTTCTGTATGTATTACAAGTATGTATTTACAAAAAAAAAAGTATTTAAGTATTCTATATATTCTATAAAAAAGTATTTAAGTTTGGGGATAGATGGCGCTGTATGAAATGTCCTCCAATATGTATTTATTATTCTACCCATAGGCATTTACCTTAACCTAGACCGTCGCAATTTCATTCATTAATCACGTGGAAAGCTCGTGCAACTGGATCGGGAGGCCTCAGTCGCGATAGTGCGATAGAGAAAAAAAATGTTTTTGCAATATTTCATTGAAAGCCGCCATTGGTTACCGCCAGCTGGTCCGGTGATAGTATCCTTTTGTAGTAAATGAGTATGTCCATAATTTTAGGCAGGATTTCCGAAAATTTTGTCTAGTAATAACTTTGCCATTATGAAGTAAACAAAAATTCTAATTGCACATTTACGATGTCTTACCCGGTCTGTATTACCCAGTAAAATGTTTCTAGTAATTAAAATTTAGTGGTGGATAAATTTCAAATCGAATCAGTTCTGTTTTTATAAACTGTCCCAGTGATGAGCGCGGGCCTGAGAAGAGTAAGGTCTACCACGATTGCCAAATGCGGATTGGCAGACTTCATATACTTCCTTAGACTGATTTGACATTCCTTGACAAATGTGTACTCGTTTACAACACAAACATTATAAGTAAGAAGCAGCACTAAGCATTAATCAGAAACATATAAATAGTGCAAAGAGAGCAACACAAACGAGCTCACAAATGAATAACGTTGAATTATTTTTGTTTAAATTTAAATCTTATTAACATTTGATTTAATAAATAATCAGTAAAACTTTGGCTACAGCCGGTGATCTTTTTTAAGGAGTCAAAGCAGAAGAATAATAAGCTATGAACATTTTTTTTTTCATACAAAAGCGTCTTTCAGTTTTAATATAAATAAATATTGTATCTCTCCATCTAAGCAAGGCTAGTACTATGGGAACCAAATACCTGATGGAAAACACTTTTTTTTAAATACATACAGAACACACAGATATAGATATTTGTAGTTTTTTTTTATAGTCACGTAAAAGTTTGTCCTGGTAGGAATCGAACCCACGCCCTACAGCTCTTGAAGCAGATATTCTACCAAATGAGTTACCAGGGCAGTATTGTAGCTTGTTTTCGTGAAATAAAAAAGTTATACCTACGCTTGAATTTTCAAATAACCATAGAGCTAATAACATAGACACGGCCGGTTTGCAGTTCATCCGGGCGAATGCAGATCGCCGCGCGCCGTGATGACGCTTCCGGCGGAAATTGGAGCCACGAACTCGTTCTGCGCAGTTCTAGCAATTACTATGTCTGTGTTCTGACTAATCATTCACATAGTACAGTCACAGACTGTGACAGCATTGAAAATAGACTTGATCTTTTAAAGAAAAACAAAAAAAGTTCAAAAGTTCACTCAAAGTTTTATTTAGTTTCTTCTTCTTTGATTTTGGCGACGCATTTTGTGCATTTGCCAGTGTCGTGTTTTGATATTTTCAAGTTAAATAAGTAATCCGTGTCAGTCAAATCCAGTCACGCTTTAGTAAAGTAGGTGACTTTACTATAAGCTTCGATGGAGTTTTGGAAGCAACACGTAATGTTTCACCACATTATATCACTTGCGCACACTCGTGCTTGTAAATGAATAAAACACCTTTATTTTTTTATACATAAACACTCGAAAACACTAGTTTTGAAAAAAAAATACAATAGGGGGGCACGACTCTTTACGCGTTCCCGCCAAAACTATTTTTTATCATGCTTATCAACGGGACTTAAACTAACTTATTATTATTTGTTTCTTTGGTTTTGGCGTCGCGTTTTAGCATTTGCCAGTGTCAAGTAATTATATATTTTCAAGTTTCATAAGTTAAATAAGTGCCATCGTAGCTAGTTTTAGTCAAAGTCGTCTTTGTCAAGTCCAAGTTTGTGTCAGTTAATTCCAGTCATGCTTTAGTAAAGTAGTGGCAACTTTACTACAAAGCTTCGATGGAGTTTTGGAAGCAACACGAAAACTCATGTTTCACCACATTATATCATTTTCCCACACTCGCGCTTGTAATTCGGCACTTTATGAATAAAACACCACCATTTTTATGCATAAACACTCGACAAAACACTAGTTTTAGAAAAAAATACAACGGAGCCACACGACTCTTCCCGCGTTCCCGCCAAAAACTCTAAACTAACTTAATTATGTGTTTAAATTGTGTAAGTTTAAAACTAACATCATACCAGTACAATAACCATGAAGTTATCAAATTTATCTAAGTACCTCGAAATTTGTTGGAAAAAAATAGAACCATTCAAATACAAGTTGTTTCACCTTATAATAATCGTCAACATTAGTCCCAGAGAATGTTTGGATATAATTGGCTATAAAACTACTCCCGTCAACATACACTGTGTTGCCACATTTCACCGGTTTTTCCCGACAGTGTGGTTTTTGTCCACAATAACATAACAATAAATTAGTTATATCCGAGAAAATACACCCTTACAAAGTAGCTTTTACGACGCAAGATAGAGAGAAATTACGTAGTATAGCTCCGTAATTATGGAATAGTTATTGCATGGTGTTGCAAGTGATGTGCTAGTTTACCCACTTTGTGGTGAGCGTAGTAACTATTTACTAACATTATTTACGTTGATAAACTAACAACGGTATTTTTATGGCGGATCATATTTGGCCTACTAAAATGGCGTTTGAAATTAGTCTTACATAAAGTTTATTAAGATATTTAACCACAGCTCACATGATGTTAAGTGGCGTTGTGGGCGAAGATGGTAAACACTCCTAGCCTGGCGTGGAAGTGGCTCTCAAGTGAGGCTACTAGAACACCCTCAAGTTGAAAATCTGCCGCCAAGCATCTAACGGTGTGTTCTGGCAGCCTCACTTGAGAGCCAGTTGCATTCCAGGCTAGGTGTGCTTTACCATCTTCGGCCACACCTTCACTTGACATCAGGTGAGCTGTGGTCAAACACCTAGCCTGTCAACCATTAAAATAAAATAAAAAAATACACCGTAAAGTGCCTGGCGGCTGAGTACCAGAAAGTACACCATGCTATGATTTCCTTTTGATTTTTAGGCTTTTGTGTGTTCACTTATCTCCTATTTATTTACAAAACTAGCATCTGTTTGTTTTCCATAAAAAATAAAATAAATCATTTCCTTCAACAGTACCTACCTCAAGCTCATTGTTGGGGTCCTAAACGTGTGACTCGTGAACCGACCGCGCTAAACACTGAACTATCATCGCTACAAAAAGAAAACTAACAAACATGTTTTTTTTTTCTTTGGTTTTGGCGTCGCGTTTTAGCATTTGCCAGTGTCAAGTAATTATATATTTTCAAGTTTCAAAAGTTAAATAAGTGCCATCGTAGCTAGTTTTAGTCAAAGTCGTCTTTGTCAAGTCCAGTTCGTGTCAGTTAATTCCAGTCATGCTTTAGTAAAGTAGTGGCAACTTTACTACAAAGCTTCGATGGAGTTTTGGAAGCAACACGAAAACTCATGTTTCACCACATTATATCATTTTCCCACACTCGCGCTTGTAATTCGGCACTTTATGAATAAAACACCACCATTTTTATGCATAAACACTCGACAAAACACTAGTTTTGGAAAAAAATACAACGGAGCGACACGACTCTTCCCGCGTTCCCGCCAAAACCCCCAACAAACATGTTATATGTATAGAAAGAAACTGGCAGACTGGATTCACTGACTGATCGATCAACGCACAGCTGAAACCGCTGCATCTAGTAGCGGGAAGTTTTGCACAAATGTTCCTTAGGTGGCGTAGGTGTGCAAAATAGGTGTTGGAAATACATATGTGTATGGTTGAATTGAAAGAGATGGCGTTCCTTTCAAATTGATTTATTGCTACTCTTTCATACCTCACTAAAACTACATATACTATCCCTTTCACACGTTATATAAATCAGCTTTCTCTATCATACTTACTATTGTTTCGCATCTAGGCATCTCTTTCTTATTGACGTTACGTTCCATTCGTAGCTTCATATCTTTTCGCTCTTTCAGACCTGTTGATTTCTTATTCATTCCTTCTCATTCACGCTACCTTATGTTACATTTCCGTAATGCTTAAAGAACTGTTTACAAATGAAACTTATTTTTGAAAGAAAGAAAGAAAATGATTTTATTTTGTAACTAATACAAACGCAGAACAAGGAGTTTTGGCGGGAACGCGGGAAGAGTCGTGTCGCCCCGTTGTATTTTTTTCCAAAACTAGTGTTTTGTCGAGTGTTTATGCATAAAAATGGTGGTGTTTTATTCATAAAGTGCCGAATCACAAGCGCGAGTGTGGGAAAATGATATAATGTAGTGAAACATGACTTTTCGTGTTGCTTCCAAAACTCCATCGAAGCTTTATAGTAAAGTCGCCACTACTTTACTAAAGCATGGACTTGACTGACACGAACTGGACTTGACAAAGACGACTTTGACGATAACTATAGTTAAGATACAGCAGAAATAACACTTAAGACAAGGCAGTATGGCTCTATAGCTTTAGCCTGCCCGAAGGGGCAAATAAATAAAAAAAAAATTGTAACTAATACAAACACAGAAACAAACAGTCACAAAATAGGATACATGAGACACATTAGTATCTATATTGCACCCGTGCTAAACGGGGACAGGTCGCTAGTCTTAAAATAAGGACGTTTTTACACTAGCAACCCTAGAATAGTCGCAGATACCGGAAAATGTGGGCATTATCTATCGAGTGAACGCACTAAGCGACACTGGGGATATTAATGACTCCTTCGAAACACTGCGACGGGGAGATAGCACTTTTGTACCATGTCACACTTATTCGCAGCTCAGACCCTAGAAGGTTCGGCTGGGAGGAAATTAAACTCTGATTACGCTTTAGTAAGCTTCAATTTCTAATGACCGTTTGCTAGGTCTGTCTTGTATATCCGGATATGAGAGCCTTGATTTCTTCCTATACGAATTGACTGCCCTGTTAGCTCTTTAAGAATTTTGTAGGGTTGTAGGTTCAATTCCAACCAGGACAAACATTTCATCATCATCATCATCAGCCTATACTAGTCCACTGCTGGACATAGGCCTCTCCCAAGACACGCCATTCAGCCCGATCTTCGGCTTTTCGCTTCCATCCACCGCCAGCTGTCCTACGTATATCGTCACTCCATCGAGTCTCAGGGCGTCCGCTACGCTTGCCAATACGCGGTCTCCACTTTAGAACACGTCTACCCCAGCGGTTATCGGTTCTGCGACAGATATGTCCAGCCCATTGCCACTTCAGCTTGCTAATACGCTGAGCTATGTCAATGACTTTAGTTCAAACATTTATGTGTCAATAAATATTTGTTCTGTATGTATTATAAGTATGTACTTATAAAAAAAGTACTATTTAAGTATTCTATCAGTTATCTGTTATCCATACGCTACACGCTTTGCTTCGTTTTGGGTCAGATGGCGCTGTATGTAATGTCTTATGATATTTATTTTATTTATTTGTTTGCTGTTTGCAGCAAGCATTCGTTTTGATGCCCGCCGACAACCATATCTCATATACTGTGAGGATGGTTGGCAGAAAATGCTTTAGCATTAAGTCCTCCTTTTGTACATATTATTTTATAAAGTATTAAATAAATATAAGTATGTATTTACGTAAAAAAGTATGGAAGTATTCTATCAGTTATCTGGTTCCCATAGTACAAGTTGTTTAGTTTGGGGGTTTATGTGGAGGACTGACCAATGTGTATACAACGCTCTGCAGTTGCGATACACTAAGTGAGATAGAATCACGGTAAGTATGTACTACCGTACGTACGTATTAGTAGTATATTTATTTATTTAACTTCTAAATCACATTATGTTTTTCATATGTTTCTTTCCATCCAAAGGTTTTTTGGAAGAAATCACTATAAGCGATAAGACCGTCGTGATATGCCATATATTTTGTTTTGTTCTTTATTTCTTTTTTATGTTTCATATTTTGTATGTTATAATGTATGTATGTTTGGTGTGTAATAAAGCTGTATTCTATTCTATCACAATGGTTCCATTCCAGGCTAGGTGTGCTATACCATCTTCGACTACACCGTCACTTAACATCAGGTGAGCTGTGGTCAAACACCTAGCCTGTCAACCATTAAAAAAAACACAATGATATAAATGTGATTTAGAAATTTTCACACAGTCAACACTTGGATTTCACACAATTCAAGTTAATGAAGTAACTATTCTGTTTCACTTATTCAGCTGTAATTTAAACTGAGTAAAGTACAAAATGAGATGAAATAAAAACGATTACAGTGAACGAATGCAGTTCACTGAAATTCGCTCGCTAAACCTTCTGCACTTTACGCTAAATAAACGAGAATAAAGAAAAGCCATTACCTCTAGACGTTTCAATTTTGTTCGCTCAAAGCTTGGGTACAAAGAACGGACGCTAATGACCTCGAATGTACTGGAAATCCTTGTTACATTTTTAAAACAATGCAAGTACAGTGAGAAATGAAATTAGTGGATGTAGTGGGAAGCGGAGGCCGAGTAAAGCCACGTGGTAAGCTAGGCCGCGGGCCGTTGCCGGTTTTCACTAACAAAGCTCATTTAGGGGGGCTACTAAAGATATATAAATATGTACACTATAGATAAATGAAATGTTATCGAGTTTCAGCTTGAGTTAAATTTATCTACACTAATATTATAAAGAGGAAAGATTTGTATTTTTTAGTTTTTGGATTTTTGTATATTTGTAACGAATAAACACAAAAACTACTGGACTGATTTCAAAAATTCTTTCACCGTTGAGAAGATTCACTATCCCCTGGTGTATCTCTGTATTCCCACGGGAACGGGAACTACGCGGGTGAAACCGTGAGGCGTCCGCTTGTGTTTAGATAAATTCGATACCATTTTGTATTTAAGGTATTTAAGTATTCTATAAGTTATCTGACTCCCATAGCTTTCCTTAGTTTAAAGTCAGATGGCGCTGTGTGTAATGTCCTACGATATTTATTTATTTTTGTTTCTTTATTTTGAGTGGATACTTAAAAATACCTTTAAGTTCAGTTCTCAACATACAATTTTAATTAATTACATTTCGAAAACAAATAGTAACCCACGGTCGCAGACCAAATTGTGGTAGAGCGTTGCTTTTAAAAAGAGGGAGCGTGAACCACTTGCTGACACGAAATCCTCATCACTGTTGTAAATGAAACGACTGTTGAGCGGAAATAAACTAAATATATACCTTGAACACTTACACATTTATAATATTAGTAGCATAATCACACCTCTCTGTTATATAGCTCCACATAATTATATGCTTAAAAGCCCTTTGTCTGCGTAGTTATCTTTTAGTAGTAAGACTATTTTCAGACTCTTCCCACGCCCTTAGCAAGCGTCGAGGGCAAAAAACACCTTCTCTGCTCGTAAATGTTAAACAGCTAGAATATGGATACGTAAAGTATCTTATCAGTTATCTCTATAGCCAAAGTTTGTTTGTTAATTCGACTGTACGGTTTTTTTTGTATGTATGGTATGCGATCACTCCACCAATTAACGATTAATTCATCGAAATTAATGAACAATCGATTCATAATTATCAATCTGGTTTGATGAATTAATTGTGACTTTTGTATGATGATTATAATAATCAATTATGAATGATTCTTATTTTGCTTGGTAGATCATACTTCAGAGGTGAACTCATATAAATTTATCAATATCAAACGAGCGGTATTTAAAAAATCAACAAAAAACGCCTGCTCACGACCATTGCAGCGATACACAGAACTTAGAGTAACAAAACAAAGTCCAGGACACCACTACTTTGGCGCTCATTACCTTGAGACTTTCGATGGTTAGTCTCAACATCCCAGTAATTTCGCTAGCTGCAGTACCCTTCGAACCGGAACACAGTAATGTTTACACACTACTACTTAGCGGCAGAATAACTGATACTGCGGTGGTACCTACCTAGACGACCTCCTGCTAAGGAGATCTACCACCAAGTAAAACTTTTAAACACTATATCTTCACAATTCTTAAAATAGATATTTTGTTTGTTGCAGGAGAGCACATCTCAGAAGCTGTTTAGAAAAATTAAAGGACATGGTTCCCCTCGGGCCCGAGGCGTCACGACACACTACCTTAGGATTATTAACAAAAGCTAAAAGATTTATAAAGGTGAGTACACACTCCTCCTTAAAACTAGGTACGAGATACAAATACACAGGATCATACAGCCAGTTTGAATAATGGCAACTCACGCACTGACTTTATTATTTCTCGTGAAAACAAAATGCTTTAAATTTTTATTACATAAACGTAACAATACAAATACAATAAAATAGAAGTCTTTATTATAATGAGTATTTATTATAATATTCCAAAATCTTATTCTATATATCACATCACCGTTATATAGTATAAGTACACACCATCAAATGTCTCAAAGTAATGAGTGGCAAAGTGATGATGCCCTGTACTTTGTTTTACTGTTCAAAATTCTGTGTATCGCTGCAATGGTCATGTACAGGCGTTATCTCTTAACATCAAGGGAGCGTCAAGTTCGTCTCATTAACTTTACATATAAAAAAATATATGTAAATAGACCCATCAGCCCCGGCTAGTTCCCACGCAGTATAAATCAAACGGACAATGCTTGGAATTAGGGCCAAGAGAAGCCGTCCGCTTTTCCTGTAAAACGGACGTAATTATAAAACTTTCCCTACTTTAACGTCAAAACTAATTTATCAATCGTTCGCTTTCACAACGGACAGTTTCTGAAATTCTGACGTAATTTACTGACTAACTAAATTGAATTATGGAAAAAGTTTCACTGTGAAAAGAATTATTGGAATACTTCGGATAAAAGGGTTGAGTACAAACAGACTGATTGGATCAACTCTACCGTGTAGATCTGTCAGGTCTCAACATTTTCAATGCTCGCTCGACCAGAAGCTTAATTGCGGCGACGTAACCACGTCAGAGCCGATGTGTGGAGTTTTCATTTCAACTCAGTCAAAGCTCTGATTATGATTGCAAGGCTACATACAAAATAAGGAAAAAACATCAGTTTTCCAATTTCGATACATAATAGCGGCTCCGGCTTTGCACGGGTGCAATGTAGATACTAATGTGGTGCATATTCATGTATAAACCTTCCTCTTGAATCACTCTGTCTTTTGATGGAAACCGCACTAAAATCTGTTGCGTAGTATAAAAGATCTAAGCGAACAGACGGCGGGAAGCGGCTTTGTTTTATACTACGTAGAGTTGGAAACAAATCAGCTCGAGCGCTTGATAAACGTCAATAAGCATAAAAATTATTCTAATGCAAGCGATCAAACCAGCCGTGTAGAAAAAACTATTTCAAACAAGAGTTTCGTCGATCCATCATTGTGAACAACTCTCTTCTTCTGTATTTTGGCGTCGCAGTTTGTGACTTGCCATTAAAATAAGTCTAAATCACAGTGAAAGTAACACAAAGTAAGTTATTGTCGAGTCCAGTCACGCCATGGTAGTGCTGAATTTAATACTAGCTTCAATGTAGCTTTGGATGAAACTAGAAAAGTCATGTTTCTCCACATTACATTACTTTTCCATAACGCACATAATTTGGCATTTTAAGAATAAAACACCACTATTTCGATACAGCATTTGTGTATACCTTGCGTATATCTTAAGTTTTTCGCGTTCCCGCCAAAATACATAAACAACTACTAATACAATCAGAAATTCTGAAAAAAAAATGTAGTTACATAAAAAAGTTCGTGATCCCTTATTGGCTTAGTACACCCTAAGGTTATAACCCTGTATATAACATTTTACTAAGCACTTCGTTCTCCCAAGACATGATACTCAATGCGAAAACTCACCCATACATACAAACATGAATTCTGAAAATATTACACTCCTTTTTTAGGCAGTCGTGTAATAAGATGCCAATACACTTACAGTCATAACCACTTCCGAAACTAAATTTATTTTAAACCCACTGCAATAAACGGCACTAAAAACTCCAATAACCTCCAAAACACTTCACTGCACGTATTTGAAGTTAACATACTCCGGTATAATGCTCAATACACGACACACATTCGGCATAATAATACAATTGAAAATAAACACCGGGCGTACAGCCAAGACACCGCCCGGTTCGCAAGCTGGGCTAACATGCCCACTGAGTTTGGAATACATATTTGTGGTTAAATGTCTTGGCGATAATACGAGTGCCAGGAATATAGAGCAATTACAACTTTGTAAAATTTACAAGTTTATTGGAACGGAGTTCCTTATCGCACGTTATCGTACTCATTTGTTTGCGGGCTGACGGGCTAGACTGAAAAATGTGTAACAATGAAGAACGACAAAAAAACCGACATCTTTTTGCAGTGATTTTTGAGACACTTACCGATAACCTAGGAAACTAAAAGTTCTTTTAATCGATTCAGCTTGCCGTCGATTTTGAGAATAAGCAAAAATATTTTGTAATAAAAAGAAAATTAAGCGTTTAAAGGAACACCTTCCCAACCGGGTGTCCATAAGACAGCTCTCAATTTTTGTTTTTAATAATTTATTGTTACTAGTCTATTATAAATTCATATTGCATCTTCAAAATATTCTTGGAAAAAAAATCGAATTTAAATCCGTAAACACCCGAATATAAATCCTATTCATAAAAAACGAATCAATAAATAAAACAAAGTAAATAGGGTTTAAGAAGGGCGTGGTCAAACCAATTTTTAAAGAAATTTAAAAAAAAACAGCTAATAAGTACAAAATGAATAAATTTTTCGAAAAGACAACTTGGAGATATTTATCTTAGACTAAGAACGCGATGTCAGCAAACATCATCCAAATACTATGTCTTAGTACATAACAAGCAAAATGCATATAAAATTATTTATTATGACGCCGTCACCTCTCTATCTCACCCCGAAATCTATCGATATCTGCTATACTCGTTTTTATCGAAATTTATTTTGATAATACAATACTGTCTAATTTAGTCATCGTAAATAGATAAAAGTCATCTCCATACAAACAAAATGAAGAAATTAATAAGAAATCTCATTTTATAAATGTCTTAGTATTTTTCATCTAACAATATCATTTGGCACAAAATAGGTACTCGAGAGTTTCGCCAGTTTCAAAACTCGCAAAATTTAAATAATCTTATTTACCTTAAACACGAAAAGGATTTCAGAATTTAATTAAGTCACGGCAAAAACAAGGCTCTTGATGTTCCGCAAAAGGAACATAGCACTTTTAGCCGGTCAGTGACATTTGAATTTTAGACGCTTTGCAAACTACCCGCAATTTTGTCTTAAAAGTTTTTTCATTATATTTAGGGCTGGTGTCAGGCACACGACGTCCGGTTGTGGTATTGCGTAATAGTTGTGAGAAGCCTTCGATAAACAAAGGGCTGTGGCAAAGGGTTCGCGCGCTTCCGCCCGGCGCCGTTTCCGGCCCGCCACTTCCGGTGGCTCCCCCTCCCTTTGCGCCCATCCATTTCTCGCAGAATCCCAGGAGGTTCCTTCACAGTACACGGAACAAACAGTAAGTTTGCCTCGGTTTTACTAAATTTGGCGGGAGCACTTCTTTTGATTGTCTTTGTCATCTCGGCAGCTTTGATAATTTTGAAGAAATATGTATTTAACGATTTTTAAGATAAGTTTTTACGAAAACTAACAATTATGGACAACAGGTATAGTTAGCAGACCTATGTTAGGCTTCACAATTGATTTAATTTTGATCGACATTATCGGTGTGACGATTACCTGTCCGACCTTTAGTGGTCTATTACTTTTAACTCGTAACAAATGGTAAATTCAAACATTTGTAGAGTATGCTATTGACCTTTCGGTGCGCAAACCCGATGCGCGCGCTCAATTTTTTTTATTTAGCTTTCGTTTCCGAGCAAATTGACGTGTCTTTTAAGCTGTCGGTAAAACAGTACGATACTGTGTACTGCCTTACCGACACGATGTTTTTTCTCTCGCTGCGTACGCTTTCAGCCCATAATGGTAAGTGCTTTGTCATCAACTCCGTGCGAGAAACATGTTGCGAGATATTTCTATGAAAATCGCATTGGTGGATGCTGCTTATAGCCTTTATGATTATCAGCTTATGGCTATTATAACCGAGTCTATTATAACCATATTTGGCGCGAGAATAAGAATTCCAAAAAAGAAAATGTTCCATCTGCTTCCATTAACTTTAAAAACATATATTGTTTAACTCTGAATATGAAGATTGTAAAATAAAATAATAATGTTTTTTTCGATCTTCTCAGTCAAATTAAAAGATTTGCGAACATGGGTGGTTTTAATTTTTGAAACTTACACTTGCATCTAAAAATCGCGTTTAAAAGAAAAACGAAGACAGGTTAATAATTAATACCTAATACGATACTATTATTTATTTATTTAATTCTTTGTTGCACACTTACAAAATAACATGTACAAAAGAAGGGCTTAATGCTAAAGCATTTTCTGCCAGCCATCCCCACAGAACAAACGCGATAAAAAATTAAGTTTTTGTTTAATCAGTTACATTTCGCAATTTATTTTGTTATCTTAATGTATCAGTAATCACCAACACTTTTACCTATTTTCGTTTTCGGAAGTATTTCCTTTACACCGTGTATAATAAATAATGGAGCAGATATGTGAGAGAGACAGCTAAGGTTTTTCCGTAATGCTCTTTAGCTTTGATTTCTTCATTTCTGTCAGTCAAACCTATTTCAAACGCTCAAGTTAGATGGTATAAGAATAGATTCCCCGATTTCTAGAAACGTCCACGGTTTTGAGAGGCAATTTGAAGGGGTCTCGCGGTAATCGGTCATGTTTGACACGTTCATGAATGAATGATTGTGAATAAAGGGATCCGATCTGAACTTGACTGCGCAAGACGTGGGTTCGAACCCTATACAAGTACGTACGTACAATAGAGTCACTTAAGCTTATCTAAGATTTGCAAACAGATATTGCTGATTATACAGTGGAAATATAGAAAATAAACACGCATAGCCTGTAATGGAACTGGCTCACAAACGAGGCTGTCGGAACAATGAAAAAATCAACTGGAGGGTGCTAGCCAGCAGAGTACTAGACAGTACCCTACCACCATGCTATGGTTTCCTCACGATGTTTTCCTTCACCGGCAGCTAAAGCTCATTGTTGGGGTTTAATCCCGCGCCTTCCGATGTGTGAACCAACCGCGCTAACCACTAATAAAATATAATAATATTAATATTTTATTGTTCAGAATCATAACACAAGTACGCTAACATAACATATATCCGAATAACAAGATGCTTGGCGGCAGATTTTCAACTTGAAGGTGGTAGCTAGCCAGCCGAGTACTAGAAAGTACCCTACCACCATGCTATGGTTTCCTCACGATGTTTTCCTTCACCGGCAGCTAAAGCTCATTGTTGGGGTTTAATCCCGCGCCTTCCGATGTGTGAACCAACCGCGCTAACCACTAATAAAATATAATAATATTAATATTTTATTGTTCAGAATCATAACACAAGTACGCTAACATAACATATATCCGAATAACAAGATGCTTGGCGGCAGATTTTCAACTTGAAGGTGGTAGCTAGCCAGCCGAGTACTAGAAAGTACCCTACCACCATGCTATGGTTTCCTCACGGTGTTTTTTTCCTTCACCGGAAAAGTATTGCTCAGTTTGAGGGTAGATGACTGTGTTATATTGCCACCGATATTTATTTATCATTCTAACATGCATTTCTTAGCAATATTTTCCCCAATCATTTCGGATTTACTATTACAATAATATGTTTAGCGTGACAGTAACAAATTGCGCCATTTGTATGGTCAGCAACATTGGTCAGCAAAAACACAGTTATACGAGTTACGCGATTTTGGCTCATATTCTGGCTCATATCTCTGGCGGGTGTCGACTGCGACACGGTTAATGTGATGTGCAAAACGAACAGCGATCGCGTTTGTAGTCGGTACTGTGATTTCTCGATAGCACGTAGACCATATGTAGACTTCGAAAATGAGCTAAAACGGAACAAATTTATTTTTATTAGTGTATTATCGCTTAAAAGTCGTTTTGTATACAACAATGGATTTAAATAAAAATATATCTAACTGAACGAAATTTTGAATTTTTTTAAAAAAAAGCTCTACGTTACGCTTTGAACCCACGCCCTTCGGGGTGTGAACTACTAAGCTATTATTATAAATATCGTATCGTAGGACATTAGACACAGCGCCATCTGACCCCAAACTAAACAAAGCTTGTGCTATAGAAAACAGATAACTGATAAAATATTTAAATACTTTTTTTTTTTGTAAATACATACTTATAATAAATACAGGACAAACATTTGTTTATATCACAAAATGAGTGGGAATCGGACCAACGCCCTTCAGCTCTTGGAGCAGACATACTACCAATGAACCAACAGGGCTGTCGGAAGTCGGATAAATTGATGTACTATAGTCACAGATTTTGTTATAGTGACTTGGCATAGACAGACGTACAAGGTAGAGTATAGACGCGTAGTAATCGTAGTATGCCCCTGCACAATGGCGGGAGACGAATGCGCGCTCTGTCCGGCGTCCGGCCATCGGTCATGTCGGCCGCTTTGGCCGGACGTGACATTATACAGCTTGCAAACAGTATGGACACACGGGATTCTAATGAACGCACTCCGATTAATTCACGCACTTCGATGGAATCTTTAACCTTATTACTTTAATTGACAGCCCCATTGGCTTATTGGTAGTATACCTGCCTTAAGAGCTGTAGGGCGTGGGTTCGATCCCCACTCAGGGCAATCATTTTGTGAGTAAACAAATGTTTGCTCTGTGTCTGGGTGTTCTAAGTATGTATTTACAATAGAAAAGTATTTATGTATTCTATCAGTTATCTATTTATTGTTATTATTAAATAACAAGAACAATATGTTCCTTACTGTCCCTTACTGTATGTTCATTGTATGACAAGGACGCTTGAGTACTTGTACATTGTCGCTAGCTTACGAGTTCTGCATGTGAAATTAATGCTTAAAGTGTTGAATGCTAAAAAAGCTATTACCGGCCAGCAGTGATTTATAGCATATATTTTCACAATTTTGCGTGTGTGGAACATTGCTCCCACCTTTGGGACGGGTCTGTCAAGTACCAACTTCACTTTACTGTTGTCCGGTTTCAAGGGCTTTACGGCAGTTAGAAAAAATACTAGGCTGTTGAGTGACCATCGAAAGTCTCAAAGTAATGAGCGTCAAAGCAGCAATGCCCCGGACTTTGTTTTGCAACTCAAAGTTCTGTGTATTGATACAATGGTCATGGGCATCACCATCAGGAGAGCGTATCGTTCGTCTCATAATTTTTACATAAAAAGATATTTTCAAGGTCAGAGTGAATACGTATTTTCTAAGGCTGCGTGCTTCATCTTCGACCATATCTTCGCATACCATCAGGCGAGTTGGTGGCCAAACGCGAATATATCCGTATTTAAAAATGACACGTAAATTCACAGCCTTAATTCCACCTTGCCCATTCTACTATCGGACAACCAGGAGCTTTAAAAAGCGTCACCGCTTCATGGTTGATGTTCCAAAAGCTCGAACTAAGCGGTTTGATTCCACCTTTTTCATGCGTACCGCTAGACATTGGAATCAGCTGCCCGAGTGGGTGTTCCCCAATGAATATAGTCTGGGTACCTTCAAGTCGCGAGTGAATCGGTTTCTTCTAGGCGGGCGTGCTCCACCGTAGACCGCATCTTCGCTTAACATCAGGCGGGATGGCGGTCAAACGCAAGCCTATCTACTATTAAAAAAAAAAAAAAAAAAACATTCCTGTGAAAAGAGGAAGGCTGTGGAATAATAACATTTAGTTGTGTTCTAAACGGTTTGAATCTAAAACAATGGAATTTGCTACCAGAGTGGTAGCTTCCTGGTAGATACAATCTGGGTGCCTTCAAGTCGCGAGTGAATCGGTTTCTTCTAGGCGAGCGTGCTCCACCGTAGACCGCATCTTTGCTTAACATCAGGCGAGATGGCGGTACACCGCAGTCACCACCATCCACCATAGACACTCCACCGTAGACCAGCCGAGTACTAGAAAATACCCTACCAATCGACACACTATAAATTTATTTTTGTCGCTATAACAAAGAAATCCAGTATCGATTGATAATGACGATATTACCCAGCCAGCCTACAACTCGACGTATACGTCTCCGCTTAGCTTCTTTTGTGACATTAATTACGACCCTCTTCGATTCCTCCACACGTCAACTACAATTTTCGCTCATAATGGACACTGCGGCGTTAGTTCCGGTTTTAAAGCCTGCCTATGGGCATGTAGTATTCAATTAGATTCGGAACCGGCGTCCGGGCGGACCCTGACATATTGAATTTCAGCTCGTACTGAAGTGTCACAGTGTATGTATTGCAGTAGGATGTGAGCGTTCGATTGCGCGGTGGTGTAGGAAAAGTAATGCCCATATTAGGGGTTTTCTCGCCATTGTAGGATAAAACTGATTTTTCTCAAACTGTAATTGACAGCCCTGTTAGTTCATTGGTAGTTTTTTTTAAATGTAAAAGTAATGAGACGAACGATGCGGTCTCCTGATAGTAAGAGGTAACGCATGTCCATGACCATTGCAGCGATACACAGAATTTTGAGTAGCAAACAAAGTCCGGCGCATCGCTGCTTTGGCACTCACTACTTTGAGACTTTCGATGGTTAGTCTCAACAGCCCAGTAATTTCACTAGCTGCAGTCCAGACCTTCAAACCGGAACACAGTTATGTTTACACACTACTGCTTGGCGGTAGAATATCTGGTACTGCGGTGGTACCTACCGGCTAAGGAAATCTAGCACCAAGTAGTATGTCTGCTCCAAGAGCTGAAGGGCGTGGGTTCGATTCCCACCCAGGATAAGCATTTTGTCATATAAACAAATGTTTATTCTGTGTCCGAGTGTACTGTATGTATTATAAGTATGCATTTACAAAGAATACATACATACCTACTTTTTTTTAAATCAGTTATCTGACTTCCATCACACAAGCTCTGCTTAGTTTGGGGTCAGATGCCGCTGGGTGTAATGTCCTACGATATTTATTTATTTAAAGATGATTAACTGGTTTGATTCTGCTGTGGCCCAGTGCTAAGGACGTCGTGGCACAAAGGGATTTAGTTTACGAATAATGTCGACCATCCCTGAATGTCGATATCAAATTCACGTGAATTTTGTTATTGGCGTTTTGTGTAGGCAGCGTTTTGGTTGAATATAAAAAATAAGCATAATATTTAGGGTGAAAATAAATAAGCAATTAACAAATATTGTACACAAATTTTCACACGGCCCTTAAACTAAGCAAACGACTATGGGAACCAAGATAACTGATATAATACTTTGTAAATACATATTTATGAACACACGGAACAACTGGGTACGGAACAAACATCTATGTGACACAAAAGTTTATCCTGGGTAGGAATCGAATCCACATTCTACATCCTACGACTTAGCCAGCAGAACTACTACCAAATAGGGTGGGCAGTCGCTAGAGTTATATTTATGTAACTAACAAACGTAAAAAACTTAACACAAATACAACAATTTGCAGAGTATATGCGTATATGGGTATACAAAGTAGTTGGTAGTACATTAATTGAACGCCATATTCTGCCTTTCGGCATGCAAAGCTTTGTCTTATTACCTATTATTAATTAATATTTTACGACACAGTGAAAGTAACTATTATGCGACCAAATATGCAGACAAATAACCATAAACAAAATAATTATTGATTTCACAAAAGAAAAGGTCAAAACAAAAAGAGGTTTCTTTTTGCGGAAAGTCGTGTCGCCCCGTTGTATTTTTCCAAAACTAGTGTTTTGTCTAGTGTTTATGCATAAAAATGGTGGTGTTTTAATCATAAAGTGATGAATCACAAGCGCCAGTGTGGGTAAATGATATAATGTGGTGAAACTTGACTTTTCGTGTTGCTTCCAAAACTCCATGGAAGATTTATAGTAAAGTCGCCACTACTTTACTAAAGCATGACCAGACTTGACTGACATGACATGGACTTTACTTGACCATGACTGGACTTTGACTATAACTATAGCTACGAGGCAACTTATTTAACTTATGAAACTTAAAAATAAATAAAACTTGACACTGGCGAATGCTCAAAATGCGACGCCAAAACAAAAGAAAAAAAAGAAATGACATTGACAGCAATTAATATAAATAACGCCCAGTTATTAAACGTGTTATAGAGTTTTTGGCGGGAACGCGGGAAGAGTCGTGTCGCTCCGTTGTATTTTTTTCCAAAACTTGTGTTTTGTCGAGTGTTTATGCATAAAAATGGTGGTGTTTTATTCATAAAGTGCCGAATTACAAGCGCGAGTGTGGGAAAATGATATAATGGGGTGAAACATGACTTTTCGTGTTGCTTCCAAAACTCCATCGAAGCTTTATAGTAAAGTCGCCACTACTTTACTAAAGCATGACTGGACTTGACTGACACAGACTGGACTTGACTAAGACTGGACTTTGACTATAACTAGCTACGAGGACGCTTGTTTAATTTTTGAAACTTGAAAATATATAAATACTTGACACTGGCAAATGCTAAAACGCGACACCAAAACTAAAGAAAAAAAAAAAAAAAAACGTGTTATAAAACAAACCGTTATTCTGTCATACATTCATAATTTACAGACTAATCTTTTCCTTTTTCAATACAAATAAATTCACTGAGGTCCAATAGAATGTGAATTGACAAATTAGTGCAATATCTCCGCGTATATACCAACTTTTTCACTCAGTTTCTACGAAACAAAGTTGGAAGGCATGAAAACAGAAAAGCCGTAACACAAAAGCATATATCAAGCCACTCCATTACTTCCTTTGTTCATAATTCCCATAATAATTTACAAAGTCGATTAAGGTCCCTATTCTTACATCTTACGAGGTTACCTCGCCGAAATTTCACCATAGCATCTATAATTTACGCTGTATTTGCGTTGCTACAAAAATAATTATCAATTTTCCCCTTTGGGCTATGTAATGGCATAATAAATCCAGGGGCAGCTACATCAAGATTTACAATTTCCGCGGGGTGGGAAAGGGGGAGTGCTAATCGGGAAACTTACGTTTGAAAATGGGGGTAGGCTTATGATAAATCTAACTAGATCGCGGTAGGTGAAGGTTGTGCCAGCTGCTCTCATAGGCAGCCCGTACACGTTCCGCGCGATCCGCGATCCGCGATCAATGATCGCGATCCAGACTGATCGTGTACGAAGCGGATTGACGGACTGATGCTCCGGATCGCAAAATATCTAGAAATTTTGAAATCATGATCGCGGATCGCGGATCGCGATCGTGATCATGATTGAACGTGTAAGGCGGCCCTTACTCCAATATGGAGACGTCTGTGGATCTTTGGGAATAAAATTGATTCAATGACGAAAAATTATAATACGCCTTATTACATAAAACTCTTTTATAAATTTTTTAAAGCTTATTTCATTAAGCTCCAATATTTATTTTGGGCATCATTATAAAAGTGTATTGCATTGCGTATATGCAAATGTTTGTTCTGTATCTGGGTGTTCTGTATTTATTATAAGTATGTATTTACAAAAAAAAAGTAATTAAGAATTCTATCAGTTATCTAGACTTCTAAATTCCAAAAAGCAATACCACAAGCTTTGCTTAGTTTGGGGTCAGATGGCGCTGTGTGTAATGTACTACGATGTTTGTTTATTCATTTGACTAATCAATTTCTTATTGTAAAAAAAGGACTAAATACATTTTTCGTCAATGAAATAGGTAGATATTTGTACGTGCATGTGTCTTTATCACAAAATTTTGTTCTTTTCTGTACCATACGCCGTTTCGTGTCAAACTTCACAGCCGCAATGTTTGGTTCCTACTTTGTTATTGACAGCTTAATACGACTAGTGAACTAACATGCGTGTATTGTAACACGCCGATATTATACGACCAACTTCTGTGTACAGTAAAATGGGGGAGCCACTACCCTATTCTCTGAACAAAACTAACATTTCCCCGTTGAAAATGTCTAGTTCTTCATTTATACTTCCGTCTACTATATACATAATATTGACAGTACTACCATGCGTGTTTCACGCATACATCACGTCTAGATAAATTAACTTTACTTTTACCGATGTATATGTAGAGAGCGAAGGAGCCGCTGTCGTATTTTCGTAATAATAAATTATTTAATACTTTTAGTTCCATTATTTGGTCACTTTTCTATAAAAGTTTGTTGGTTTTGTTTGATGAATGTAACTTTATTTCTAATGTCATGCGACGTAACAACTGTAAAAACGCATGAAATATAACTCGAAGGGAAATTTGGATTTATTTCCTTTTTCGTATTTCCCGTTTTGTCAAGTTTAGTAAACGGTAATTAATACTCGTGATTTATGAGTTTCTGAGTGGTTTTTTAATATTCGAGAAAGGCTTGGCGAGGCTGTTTTGCATGAGATTTTATTTTTATTTTTGGTCGAAACAATTCGTTGTTTATACTTTGGACTTGTTTGCATTTTCAGTTGTGGCTATAGTAAATGTTTATTATAATCATGAGTATAATGATGCCCTTTCGGCTAAGTACACCCCAGGCTTACAACCCTGTATCATATTTACCCGCGGATTGTTGTAGTGATGATAGCTCAGTGGTTAGTGCGGTCGGTTTGTATGCCAAAGGGCATGGGCAGCTTCACTTGATAGCCAGTTTAATTCTAGGCTAGGTGTGCTTTACCATCTTCAACCACAACATACTGGGTTGTTAAGACTAACCATCGATAGTCTCTAAGTAATGAGCGCCAAAGCAGCGACGCCCTGGACTTTGTTTTGCTACTCAAAGTCATGGACATACGTTATCTCTTACCATCAGGAGAGCGTATCGTTCGTGTCATTACATTTACATTTAAAAAACAATTACTAAACATCAGGTGAGCTGTGGTCAAAGCCAGTAACCATAAAAAACACAAATTAATAAAAAGTCGCCTTTGTTTTCGACCTTTTTTATTTATAACAAAGAGATTGCTTACACTCTGTGTATTAAACAGCATGGCAACTGTTGTAAACTCAATAATGTAGTTTGTGTTCGCGACTGAAAAGAGCAATTTGTGAAATTGGCTGTGACGTCATTTAGACATTTCAAGGTAGAGGCAAATTGATACTGACAGCTCTGACAGCTTTACCCGGGCTAGCGGGATGTGGGAGTGTATTGTACTGACAACATTGTAGTAGGAGTAATAATGGAGTTAAATTTAAAAATTGAATTAATTTTGTGTCTGCATACTGAGAGCGTGATGTAAGCAACAATTTTGCTCTGTTTTTATTCAAAATAGGTTTGCGTCTGCGTGATGTTTTTTTTATGGTTGATAGGTTACCACAACTCACTTGATGTTAAATGACGGTGTGGCCGAAGATGGTAAACGCACATAACTTGAATGAAACTGGCTTTCAAGTGAGGCCAGAACACACTGTTATATGCTTAGCAGCAGATTTTCAACTTGAGAGTGGTAGCTAGCCAGCCGAGTACTAGAAAGTACCCTACCACCATGCTAAAATTTCTCTCGATGTTGTCCTTCACCTGCAGCTCAAACTCATTACCCTTCAAACCGGAACACAGTAATGTTTACACACTACTGCTTGGTAAAATGTAAAAGTGTAAGTATGTTTGTGTAGTGTTTAAGCAAGGTTAAAGTATTTTTATGACTATTATCATACAACGTTTAAATACATACTTATAGTACATATTGTACACCCAGACACAGGACAAACATCGATATTAGTCTCACAAATGTTAGTCCTGAGTGGGAATCGAACCCACGCCCTACAGCTCTCGTAGCAGACGTGAACCTACAGGGCTGTCAAGGCTGTAAAAACAAATGTTTGTTCTGTGTCTGGGTGTACTGTATGTATTGTAAGTATGTATTTATAAAAATAAACTATTTAAGTATTCTATCAGTTATCTGACTTTCATGGTACAAGCTTTGCTTAGTTTGGGGTCTGATGGCGCTGTGTGCAATGTCCTACGATATTTATTTATTTATTATTTATTTATAGCTATGATAAAATGTCGAAGCATGAAACTACATATGCTTCCTATTTAGTTTCACAAATGAGTGATTTTTTTATTTCTTTTGAGGAATAAATGTCTTTAAGGTGGTTCGATTTCCATACAACATTTTTTTGCCATTTATGGACAAATGGAGCATAATTTTACAGTGAAATCACAGCTACTGGCATTTGCTGTTTTATTCAAGCAATTGTGATTTACTGTAAATAAAGACCAAAATAAATGCCAGTAGCTGTGATTTCACTGTAAAATTATGCTCCATTTGTCCATAAATGGCAAAAATTTATTCGTATGGAAATCGAGCCACCTTAAACTGAAATCTAAACGGGGATTTCCCGATTATACCCAAAAAGCAACATTATCTATCTCGCACATCTGTGTGTACAGACGCAGAAAGAGACCCATTCAGCACATCCCGCACTTATGTCCCGGCTTCAGTGCCGATCGCTCAACGTCGGCCCAAATCGACAAGAAATAAATAACTTATACTTTACCCCGAAGTCAACGGTGATCTATTACGTCAGAGGAAACCTTTTGCGCGTACCTTGTTTTGTACAAAGGGGTATTGGCAGTTCTATAAGGGTGCAACTCCATTAGGATTTGCAGCAGATCGCGTGACAAACATTTTTTTTTTTATATAAAAAGTAAGCGATAGCGCCTGTCCACGACCATTGCAGCGATACACAGAACTTTGAGTAACAAAACAAAGTCCAGGGCATCACTGCTTTGGCGCTCATTACTTTGAGACTTTCGATGGTTAGCCTCAACAGCCAACAACAACAACAACGCTTATTATTGACTGCCCTGATGAGTCATTTGGTTGGTTGATTGATTAACTCTTTATTGTACACACTAATAATAATACATTACAGAAGAAATAAACCTAATTAATAGGTTTACATCTGTCCTGGTGGGAATCGAACCCACTGCATCGAGCTGTAGGGCTACAGCTCTTGAAGCAGATATTCTATCAAATGTTGTTAAATTGTTGTTAATGTTGTTGTTAAGACGGCGCTGTTTTTTTTTTATTTTTTTATTCTCTTTTATTTATGGGACCTTTATGGTAGCCACATGGCAGTCCCATCGTATTTTCTTACATGTAAAACAAACATAAAACACAACTAAAATAAAAAAAATATTTCTACACATCACACAAGACGGCGCTGTGTGTAACATTCTACGATATTTTTTTTGTAACGTAACATAACATACAAACAACATAAACTTAATTAATAGGTGTAAACCTATTAGTGTGTAACAAATGCATTTTTTATGCATTATCTATTTTTGCATGTTAAATAATTTTGTCGCTATTTGTCGTGGTGAGGCTTTACCTCGACTGTTTGCGTAGTGTAGGGAAACTGTCCTTAAGTGAGTCGTAGGGTAGGTGTGTTCGGGTGTTTATTTTACGGATTAACTACCCTCTCGGAGATATTGGCAATGGCTTAAATGTGTGAGGGTGAAATACGGTCAATGTGGATAAATACCCAGCGAATATTACTCTACGATAACTTTAACTTTAGATGTCGATTGGAGTACATAGAGATGACATATACAATATACATACGTGTAACCATACTGGGTGTTCGTTCATTCACGATAGCTCTGTTGACTCATTAGTGGTATAACTGCTTTAACAGCTGTAGAGCGTGGGTTTGATTCCCATATAGGACGAACATTTTGTGGTATAAACAAATGTTCTGTGTGTCTATAATACAATACAGCATTATTCTTACTCCGTTTGGACTTCCACAGTGAATGTGGTCCCAGATGTTTTCAGAAGAAAAGTTGAGTCGGGGCATCTGACGTCTCTATATAAGTTTTTTTTTTTTGTAAAATGAAGTCGTTATTCAATTTTTATTCGCAACGACTGTTTTTTTTTTGCAATAGTGAATTCTAGATGGATTATTTCCGTACCACTTGACTTTGGCTCCTTTTAAGTGGCAACCTGGGACAGAATTATTTTTTATGCCATTGTATTCTTTAGTTATATCAACTTGTCGTATATATGGGCTTATTTCTCAACGACATTAAAATAAAATACGCTCCGTATTTTTTATGGAAAAGTAATGAGGCGAACGATACACTCTGCTGATGGTAAGGGATAACGCACTTCTATGACCATTGTAGCGATACACAGAACTTTGAGTAATAAACCAAAGTCTAGGGCATCGCTGATTTGGCACTCGTTGCTTTGAGACTTCCGACTTTCCGTTTTAACAGCCCTGTAATTTCGCTTGCTGCAGTACCCTTCAAACCTGAAGAGTAAGTAATGTTGACACACTACTCGGCTGGCTAGCTACCACCCTCAAATTGACAATCTACCGCCAAGCATCTAACGGTGTGTTCCGGCAGCCTCACTTGAGAGCCATTACCATTCCAGGCTTGGTGTGCTGTACCATCTTCGACAACACCGTCACTTAACATAAGGTCAGCTGCGGTCAAACACCTAGCCTGTCAACCATAAAAAAAAGCATTACTTTACAAAATGTGCTGACAGTGCAATGTATAGCATCTATTATTTTACGGAGCTCTCGTTCTCTACTAGTATTATCTCTCGAGACCGCCAGTTTCGCTCCGAGAACCTTCAATTTATAAAGGGCAGTTCACACCGCATCCTAATCTACACTCTGGTATTAATCACCACCATAATTAACCTACAGCCTAGCGGATTTCTCCCGTTACTGTTCTCATGTTGTGTATGAAGCCTTACAGTACCTTAACTATACTCATGTACAGTAAGTGTACCTCTTTGTAACCGACTCAAAAACAGACATCCAGACAGAACATTTTGATGATTCTTTTTTTGTTTGGTAGATAATACTTTAGAGGTGGTCCCATATAAATTTTATCGAAATCGATAGAGCGGTTTTGTACAAAATTAACAAAAATCTAAAAATGGTATGCATCGATGATATTTTCGTTTACTCTGAAATCTCGCTGTTTCGTTAGAGCAGTGCGTTTAGTTCGCCTAAGCGCCATGGAGTAGGTTTTTTACTGTAAATTTGTACATTATTTATCCTAGGATAACGTCACAGCCCAAAATTATGAAAAGATTGTACCATGCGAACCAGATAACTAGTAGAACATCTACCATAATACTTATAATAGGACAAACAGAACACCCAGACACAGAACAGAAATTTATCCAAAGCACGTTACTATACAAGATGTCATCTTTTCTTTTCCAGTCACTGTCAGCTCTGTATATGTCTGCTATGTATCAAATTAAGCTTACGCGAAGCTACGTCACCGTTCTCCATCCCACTCTACCACCGAAGAGCCCGACCTTTGGCCTCGAGACCCTTACATAAATATCTGTAGGAACCCTAATTAGGGGCCGCAAGGAAAAATGTAACGGATTTGCAACCATAAACAATCTGCGGGCCTCGAATGGGCGACAGTTCTTTTTTAATTACGCTGAGCTCAGCTTGTTGTTATTTTCCTAATGGATGTCTTAATTTGTGTGACTAGTCCCACTAATACAGAGATCGGCCGTATGTTCCGCGCGGAGTTCTAGAAATACAATGTTTTCTTTGTAGTAGCATAGAAAACATTGTATTTGTAGCATATCAATTTGCGTAAATTACATAAGAAAAAAAAACCTTATTTGAAGTATCACAACCAGTTAACCAGGTAAAGAAAAAAAACACTTTACTGATTCCAAAACCATTTCGAAATAGTACATTTCTCTACAATATTTTTATGTTTAAAACTCTGTAAACTATGAGGTAATAAAATACATAAATCAAACTTGACTTTTAATTGATGTCTCATGACGTCACCGCGTAGGGCAACTTTCATAGACTAAAAAAGCAATGGCAAACCAAAACAAAATTTGTCAATGTCAAGTCAACAGCGGTCATAATAATCTCTTCAATACACATACGTCAAGATGTTTTTCGGTTTATTGATACAAATATCTGGGTTATTTTACTTTAAACGTTATTTGTACTCTGATATCGCTTTTATGACATAAGATTTGTTTACTTCATGTCATGAATTGTAAAAACCAAAGACCAAAGAATGGCTTTACAGCTTTAGCCTCCCCGATTGGGGGCAAATTAAAAAAAAACTTGTCAGTTCTGTTGTCAAAGTTAATCAAATGTGTCAAATGTATTTGTATACTTTTTGTTTTATATGGTAAAGGCATATTCTACATATTCAGCCTACCTCATGACGTCGATAACTATAAAAAGTTTGAAAACGTATTTAAAAGAAACTACCGCATAGAAAGCCAAATTATTGGAATTAGTTTCATAAAATAAAGTTTACTATCAGTAATAAATATAAAATAAATACAAAAAAAAAAACTTATCGTACCGATTTTTTACAGTTGCTTTTTTAAAGTTTACATAGGTATTTATAATACATACGGAACACCCAGAAAGAATAAATCACACAAATGTTTTTCTCGTATGGGAATCGAACCCACGTCATGCTCTTAAAGCAGATACAGTAACAGGGCAGCTAATTATTGTAATATTGTTTAAAATATTCGTAATCTCTAAAAATTACGCGAGCACAGAAATTTTAAACAGATTCCAAATCTTCAAAAAATAACAACAAACTATTCTAACGATGGCAATTTTTAATAAGTCCATCATTTCTACGAAAAGCGAGCGAGACAAGCTTTTCGAATTCCTTTGAAGCGAAAAAAATGGTATTTCTCCGGAACTTCTATAGAAAAATGTCTGGCACGTTCTAAAAAACTTCAATCTAGGATAAAAGTTTGAATTACATCTTGGATGTTGTTTTTCACAATTAAAAATTTTAGATAATGTACTTTTAACACCACATTAAGACGGTTGCATGGCGTTGACGTACATCGCGACCAACCAGTGGGTCATATAAGACTCCGTTGATGTCAAAGCGTATATCACGTTAACGTCTCTTTTCATTTTGGAGTCTTAAATTAGTTATCATTTTTACAAAAAAATACTTACTTTTTCCACTTAGCCCAAACACGAAAGTCTCAAAGTAACGAGCGCTAAAGCAGTGATGCCCTGGACTTTGTTTTGTTCAAAATTCTGTGTATCGCTGCAATGGTCATGGACAGGCGTTATCTCTTACCATCAGGAGAGCGTCTCGTTCGTCTCATTACTTTTTAGTTTAAAAAAAAACGGCCAGGTTACATTGTTTTATTACAAAGTTCCGGTTTCATCATCGCCTGATGAGGGAAGGTAGCTAGTTCATTGGAACTGACTAACATCGTGAGGAAACCGTACCGTGGCTGGCTAGCTATCACCAAGTTGAAAATCTACCGCCAAGCATCTAACGGTGTGTTCCGGTAGCCTCACATGAAAGCCAGTTCCATTCCAGGCAAGATGTGCTTTAGCATCTTCGATCACAGCATCATTTAACATCAGGAGAGCTGTGGTCAAATACCTAGCATGTCAACCATAAAAAAAACTGTTTTTGTGACCGCAATACAGACTCAAGAGCAAGACGACAACAAGACAGCCCCGTTGGCTCATTGGTAGTATATCTGCCTTGAGAGCTGTAGGGCGTGGGTTCGATTCCCACTCAGGGCAAACATTTTGTGAATAAATAAATGTTTGTTCTGTGTCTGGGTGTTCTGTATGAATTATAAGTATGTACCTATTTACAAAAAAAAAGTATTTATGTATTCTATCAGTTATCTGACTTCCATCACACAAGCTCTGCTTAGGTTGGGGCCAGATGGCGCTGTGTGAAAAAAAAAGTGACAGAAATAGGTTTACGGTCACACAGGGCAATCAAAATTGTTTTTTTTTTCGTGTGCAATCAATCGCTAAGAGTCGGTACTACAGCGACAACGGAAATTCCTTGAAGCAAAAAAAATATAAATTGTAAGTTCACCTCGACTCCTTACAGAATGGACTCAATGACACCGAAATGTTATTCACAAAGTTTCCTTTCAACCGTTTGAAATACGGCCACGGGTGGGACGCGTGATAAAACCTCCAGAATGAATTTAAAAATTCAAAGAGGCTTCTTTATCAGATGTTTTATGGACACGCTAAAACGTCATCGTATCTACTCGTTTTATTTGATACATCCGACGGTCAAAGAATCTACATCTGGATATAATGTAAGCCGTACATCGTACATAATATATGTATAATTATATATATACAAAATAGGGGCTCACCTCAGCATAATGCTGGTCATACTAAGTGGTATGACCAGCGCTGGTCTTCCGGTCTGGTCTTCCGGTGAGCCCTTGAAATTTATACAACAAATATATGTATTAGATTATTTTACAATTGTTTTTTCAAAGTTTACATATTTGTAATAAATACAGAACACCCAGAAAAACATTTGTGTGAATTAATTCACACAAATGTTTTTCCCGTATGGGAATCGAACCCACGTCATGCTCTCGAAGCAGATACGACTATGAGATATTATATTAGTATAGTCATAGAGATATGACTTTGACGATTATTTAAAACTAAGAGATTATTGAATTACTAGTAAGTAATTATAATAATTTTGTTTTTATGGACATTTAATTATATATTGACATAATTATTTTATATGTGACATATTACTTTATTGACATTTTTATTGTTTTGACATATGTAATGATTTTGATAATAGTTTTTAAATATGATTGGAAAGATGACCTGTAACTTTGGTGTTATTAATAAATGATTTGTATTTGTACAGTAACAGGGCAGCTAATTGATATTGATTAAAATATTCGTAATCTCTAAAAATTACGCGAACATAGAAACTTAAACAGGTTCCAAACCTTCAAAAAATAACAACAAACTATTCTAACGATGGCAGTTTTTAATAAGTCCATATATATATACATATATTTTTTTATTGTATAAACTTCAAGGGCTCACCGAAAGACCAGCGCTGGTCATACCACTTAGTATGACCAGCATTATGCTGAGGTGAGCCCCTATTTTGTAACTTTAGTCTGTCTCTGTTTGTTTGTTTTTGTGCTTGTTACAGAATTAAACGTTTTTCTTTCTTTCTTTCTTACATTAACACGTATCTTCCGTGTTAATATCGACTTGCAAGTTAAGATTAATGGTTACACAAAAGTGCAATCATAACATATCTACAGAAACTTATGCCGTGTCCAAGCGAATACATTTGTGAAATATGAAAGCTATTTCCATCGAGAACGTAGACCGTTGGCGGAAGTTTCAATAGAATTTATACCCAATGTACCGAACTACCGAAGTTACCAATAAGCTGCACCATTGGCGATGCAGCTCACTGCGAAAAGGCCACGGGCAATATGAATTATTTAGAAGCGAGCCACGGGACAGTGAGTTCATATGTTATAGACATTACATCTGCAAATATAAAATACTAGCTGCGCCTCGCGGTGTTACCCGCTACATGTTTTCGGGATAAAAAGCAGCCTATGTGTTAATCCAGGGTCTCGGCTATCTCCATACCCGCCCCAGACAGCCTCCAGACAGCCCCGTTGGCTCATTGGTAGTACATCTGCCTTGAGAGCTGTAGGGCGTGGGTTCGATTCCCACTCAGGCCAAACATTTTGTGAATAAACAAATGTTTGTTCTGTGTCTGGGTGTTATGTATGTATTATAAGTATGTATTTACAAAAAAAAAGAAGTATTTATGTATTCTATCAGTTATCTGACTTCCATCACACAAGCTCTGCTTAGTTTGGGGCCAGATGGCGCTGTGTATATAGTCCTACGATATTTATATTTATTTATTTATTTATACCAAATTTCATTCAAATTCGTTCTGTAGTTTTTGCGTGAAAGAGTAACAAACATCCGTCCATCCATCCAAACTTCCACATTCATAATATTAGTGGGATAAATTTTAAGAAAGTTTTTTTTATGGTTGACAGGCTACGTGTTTTACCAAAGATCACCTGATATTAAGTGCCGGTTCGAAAAGCACACCTAGCCTGGAATGGAACTGGCTCTCAAGTGTGGCTGCTGGAACACACCGTTAGATGCTTGGCGGCAGATTTTCAACTTGAGGGTGGTAGCTATCTAGCTGAGTACTAGAAAGTACCCTACCACCACACTATGGTTTCCTAACGATGTTTTCCTTTAACGGCAGCTCAAGCTCTTTGCTGGGGTTTGATCCCACGCCCTTCGGCATGCAAACTGACCGCGCTAACCATTGAGCTATCATCGCTACAAAAAGCTACTATTTGAAAGAAAGTAAACATTTATTAAAAAGTATCAGACACTACTACGAACAAAAAATGCAATACACACCAAGAACTAAATGAACACAATTAAAAACAAGAGAGAGAGAGAAAATCGCTTCTACTTACAACTATGTTTGACCACAGACTCTAATTGATATTTGTAGCTAGATAAATTAAAGGGCTTAAACTGCAGAACCTGCAATTAAAGAAACAATAATCCGAATAAAACCTCCTCAGATGCTACCAGATGAAGCAATAAAGGTACCCCCTTTACCGCATTACGAGATTTTATACCAATCTAAAGTCTTAGTTAGTAGAAAACGCTGTATTCGAGTAATGAGATAAAACGTTGTCATAAACTATTTCAAAATTATCTGGTCATAAGTAGCGAATATTTGTAGCGATGATAGCTCCGTGGTTAGTGCGGTCGGTTTGCATGCAGAAGGGCGTGGGTGAAGGAAAACATCGTGAGGAAACCATATCATGGTGGTAGAGTATTTTCTAGTACTCAGCTGGCTAGTTGAAAATCTGCCACCAAGCATCTAACGGTGTGTTCCGGCAGCCTCACTTAAGAGCCAGTTGCATTCCAGGCGAGGTGTACTTTACCATCTTCGACCACACCGTCACTTAACATCAGGTGAGATGTGGTCAACCATAAAAAAAAAACACCAAGAAAGTAAATTTTATTTACGGTTCGTTCATGACCAATGATCTGATTAATCTGTGGCTTCAAATCACTTTATTTTTATTTTTTTTGTAAATACATAGTTATAATACATACAGTACACCCAAACACAGAACAAACATCGATGTTAGTCACACAAATGTTAGTTCTGAGTGGGAATCGAACCCACGCCCTTCAGCTCTCGAAGCAGACATACTACCAATGAACTAACAGGGCTGTCAACCATATTCACCACATATGTATAGTTTATGCCAATATGTTGTCTGAATATGTTCACTTTATGTTAAACGTCTATGGCGTGGGTAGTCTGGGTAATCTTAGGGAGCGAGCCACTGCCGGCGACCTATTCTGATAACGACGAACGATCGAAGATAGTGCGTGATTTACGAGCGATCGTAAACTGGAACCGCTCAAGATACGCGTAGATGGACAATAATAGTCTCGAATTTTTCTACGGTGTTGTTTGTTTTGAAAAATGCTGGTAGTGTTTTCTTAAATGGCGACAATTATTAAAGTTTATGAAAACAGATGATATGATTATGATTCGGAAATAAATTTTACTTAAAAAAAAAATTAAAAATAAATGAATATTGCAGGACATTACACACAGCTTCATCTGACCCCAAACTAAGCAAAGCTTGTACTATGGAAGTCAGATTACTGATAGAATACTTTATTTTTTTGTAAATACATATAGTATACCCAGACACACAACAAACATTTATACCTAGTCTTGCCATAAATATTGTAACAAAGAAAATTTATTTTTTTCTTTTGCAAATAACATTTATTACTTTTACAGTGTGTTAGTTTAATACATAAATATAAAACAATTTAAAATATAAAAAGCTTATTCGAAGTGGTCTCCATTGGCTACAATACAGTCCTTTAAACGTTGAAGCCAGTTATCAATAGAAACTCTTTCTATGGGCAAATTCTTCACTGCCAATCGTATGGATTGTTTTAGGGACTCCAAATTATCATGGCGTTTAGAGCAAGCCGTACTCTCTAAAAAACTGACCATAAATCATAATCCAGCGGATTAAGATCGGGACTAGACGACGGCCAGTCTTTAGCTCTGATGAAGTCCGAAACGTTCGCTTCCAAACAAGACTGCGTGGACCGAGCATTATGACCGGCGCCGAGTCTTGCTGGAAGGACCATACTTGGTTATTGAACATGGTGTTGTTAACCTTCTCAAGAATGGTATCTTAATACACTTGTGCCGATGTTTTGATACCTTTTGAGACCTTTTTCACAAAAATATGGCTCAGTCACTCCTTCATAGCCAACACCCCACCAAACCATCACTGAAGTCAGATAATGCCCACGTTGCACTCTGTCGACTAATTGGGAAGCTTCCTTAGAGCTTTGAGCATAAATACGGTCATTTTGTTTGTTAAAATGTTGCTCAATTGTAAAAATTTTCTCATCCGTAAACAAAAATTTTCTGTGACCTCCTTTTGCGTACCGCTTCAGTAGTTGTTTCGATTTTACCACCCTATTCTTTTTTAAATTATCAGTTAAGAAGTGACCAGTGCGTCTCTTATAGGCTGCAAGTCCTAAGTCATCTTTTAAAATACGCGACATGGTTCTAGGTGCCATCTTCATCTCCCAAAATAAAATCTTTTGCTTTCGGACAGGATTTCTTCGAATTCTACCCCTTACTGCTTTGACCATCTTTTTCGTACGAACACTACGTGGACGGCCAGATCTTTTTCTGTTACAAACAGAGGAGGTCTTATTGTACCTATTAATAGCCCGGTACACAAACATTTGACTAGTACCAAGCGTATGGAGAGTTTTAAAAATTGCATTTGGCTCCATACCTACTTTGCGTAGTGCAATCACAGCGATTCGGTTCTCTTTGTCACCCCAGTCCATTTTAATATCGCAAAATATTGTACAATTTATTGGCGCCAAAATGAAAAAACACAATGAACAATCATATAAAAATTACAGATTCCAAATTCAAATGTAATATTTTGTTTATTTTTAGTTTTAACAGTATTTATGGCCAGACTAAGTATATACCACAAAGTTTGTCCTTGGTGGGAATCGAACCCACACTCTTCAGTTCTTGAAGCAGATTTTTTTAAATATTTAGTTGATGTATTCAACGCAATTTTAATTTACTTTAAAGGTTCAAACTAATTATACAGTCTCATCTATCATGTAATTACACGTATAGATATATTAGAAATACAAATGAAAATTACGTAAAATCAAATTAAATTTACTAGTAAAAAATAAATAAGAAAATAAACAATTTTGTATGTCTAATATCTATCCACGTACTAATTAAATAAAAATAGGCTATAGGTATTAGCGTAGCCAAGAATTGAATACGGGATATGTTGACTATGAAGCAAACTGGGTCACAAAAGCCGGCAATATTATCCTTAGACAAAAAATAACAATAAAGTGTTTATCAAAATAATTACTGCCACCAAAATACGTCATCCAAGCTGGCTATAACTGTCCACACTACATATCTCACATCCACATGCATCTGCATTCAAACTGACCAGCCAGTTCAAGACAACCGCAGCGTTGATTACATTTCGATCGATTAGTTCTGCGTGTAGAATAGGTTCCCGCCGTTGTAAGTTCCACGGGACATGTTTACGACGCGCGACCCGATAGCGATCGATGGAAACTATTTATGACGACTAAAGGGGAGATATAAATTTTGGTGCCCACTCTAGTCGCACGCTTCAGAATCGGTTTATTGTCGAGCGACTACTGAATAGCGTCATAGATAGAATAGGGGGTTATGTCTTTAGTTGAGGTCATTAGGTGAGCGTGAATTGAGTCGTGAAGTTTTGATTGATTGTTTATTGAATTCTCCTCGGTTGTAAATATCGTATCGTGATGATACTACATTTTATGACGGAGAAACGTGATGATCGGAGCGAAGCGGCCTGTTGTAGAATAGGGGATTATTGTATTAGATTTTGTTTATAAGCTTTGTACTTTGACTCCTTTATACTGTTTATCAACAAGAATTTAAGTATCAAGGGGCTTAAGCACGCTCAAGCCAAATGTGAAGAAAATGTTCTCAATAAAGTAAAATTAATGCCCATGCATCATCTTGCCATGTTTTATGAGCGAGGCTCATGAAAATTCTATTCAAACTTAAGTGCCTTTCCTCTTTACCACGCCTCTGAGGCCCAAATACTCTCGGGCACTTAAAAAAATGCAGCAAAAACTTCTTAAACGACAGTTTTAAACAGAAAGATCACCCCCGCCATAAAAAATGTATAATTAAATAATCCCAAGCGCAACAGGAAGAGCTCCGAAAGATTTAATTATTCTGTTTTTTATGATACAACAAAAACGTAGTAGGTTCGCGGCCCGCGGCCCATTCATAAGTTGGGTAATAAAGAAAATTTCGGCAATAAACGGGAAGATAGGGGCATTATGGTGGGGGAAGGAGCAGCCATTAACCGGGACGTTGGTATTGTGGCGGAATTAATATGTGGCCGGCGCCGTGAGAGCGAGGCGAGCATTGCGCTTGAATTATCGCTCGCGGCTCGCGGTCACTCAGTGATCGAGGTCCGGGCGAATGGAAGAACAAGGTAAACGGATATAGTCAACGTGGTCGAATACACTACTCGCAAGTAATCGCAAATATTATTCCTCTGTAATATTAAAAAAAAATGTCATAAACGTCTCTAAATTGTATTTCATCTTGTTTCCCCTATATTGTAACTGTTTATCTTTGTTTGTTGTTTTTGTGTGTTCGGCTATGTTACAATTTTTTTGTTTTCTTTTTTTCTTACTCTTTTTTTAATTTGATAATAAAATTGTAATTTAAATACGCCTCGCGCGTATTTCATATATTACTAAAATAATATATGCTCATTTATAAATTAAATAAAATTTGTCGGTTGGACAATAAAAGGAAAAAGGGAAGTTCCTATTTTCTCTGCAGTCAACAGTATTTACTATGTTAATAAATATAATATTTTTCATTATACCTTTGTTTAAACTTGGCTACTGTCTTCGCTGTTTCCAATATTGCTGGATAAATAATCACCGAGCCTTCGGGCTCTCGGTTTCACTTTCTACAGAACAGAATTATGTTAATGCGATGGAAGGTTTCCCATCAAACAAGGGGTGAGGTCGCGAATTCGCTGATATTGGGAGTTCGTGGCTAAAAGTTGGCAAATAATACAGCATCGGTGAGGTAAGGTCGAAAATAAAAATAAAAGCAATCATATCTAAGTGATTTCACTTATAGTGATACAGTCATATACCAGTACAATGGTATAATGAATTGTCATATGAACCTTGCTGTGAAACATGTATAAACTGTACATATTTAATACTAGCGGACGCCTCGCGGTTTCACTCGCGTAGTTCCCGTTTTCGTGGGAATACAGGGATAAAAAGTAGCTTATGTCATCCGGGGATAGTGTAGCATCCCAATGGTGAAAGAATTTTTGAAATCGGTCCAGTACAAATACAAATATTTTATTGATAACACCAATGTTACAAGTCACTTCAAAAATTTTAAATATGTCATTAAATGAGTTTTAAAACACTGATTATATGTCACACACAAAAATTTCAAAATAAGGTATGGCAACATATATACATGCATGTAGATTCGGAGCCTATTCAATACAAACAAACAATCAAATCTTTCCTCTTTATAATAGTATAGATACAGATCTATAGACAAAAGTATCAGACAGTCACAAAACTTATATTATTGTAATTCTAGAATCTACCTTATTGCGATACAGATACAAAGCTTTTTGTTACAACAAGTCTGTCGCTAAGGTTTTCTGGTTCAGTATTAGAAATATTGTAGCTAAAAGTATCAACGAAATGCAATTTCTAATTTTTTTGTCAATTTCCTGTCTAGAAATGTCATACATGATATGGAGACAATTAAAACGTACAGTTTTATGGGCATATGTCTAACTTGTGCCGACTGCTTATCCTCCTGTACTACCTGTACTACCGTCTATAGTCTCTATCGATATTTAGTTTGTAATAAACTGCCGTTAAGTTAAATGATAAAGTCATACAATAATATAAAACATTTTCTCAACTCATAGCAGAAAACAATTTTCACTGATTTAGTGTTTACTCAATATAATGCTTTTGTAGGTACAGGAAGGTCAAGTAAGGAATTTTATAAAATAAACAAAACAATTCCAGAGCGTGTTAAAGAAAGGGTTGCGATTTTCACTAAAAACGTGATCTCCTCAATCACGCTTTCAAGAGACGTGACAAGAATGTCGTGACATGTCAAATGACGTGACACATCACTTGAAATGACAGCAATACTAGGCGATGCAGTCGATGATTGCGATAACAATCAGAAACGTGCTTTTGACGACGATTCGAGGCGCCGTGATAACTAGAAACGAAACAAAATATTGACGGTTAAGAAAGAAGATTCAAAAATAAATGAAAGCCATTTTTTTAAATCTTTTATTTTAATGTAACACGTAATTTAGATGAAAAATCGATGTAAAAAAGGCTTCGTAACAGTTAAATGTTATTTAATATGAAGATCTCATACTCTATATAGAATTTATTCGTCACAACTGTTAGTTGATTATCTAGTAGCAAGATTTGTTACATTTTACTTATTAAAAAGAGTATAAAACTTCCGAAGCGACTCAAACTTCGATAAACCTCCAGAGCCAAACAAATTCTAATTTTAAACTTCTGTACTTTCGTTATCTGTGATACATTAAAACTCAGAATAATACAGCGATTATTCTGTTATAATATTCAGATTAGTACAGAGAAATTATTAGCCAAAATTAACTAACGTGGCAAATACCAGCAAATACACGTTGCATCGCATATACCCCATCGCAGTATGACAAACAGAACTTTAGAATCTGAACTTGGAGCGTCGCATTGATTCTTATTACAAAATATTAATTACCTATATTATAAACTCATATTTTATACTCCTTTAAAGTTGTATATCTGGTTATGTATATTAGTTGTGATTATACCCATTTTCAGAATGGCGCGTTACAGTGAGCTTCCCTCGATCATTCCCCTGGCATCGATGTCGTGATTTATTTTTGTTTTCACGTAGTTGGAAAAAAAGGAATTAAAGGCCGGGGCCGCGTTATGGCCCATAAAGCTCATAATGACCCGTGCCACGCGTACTCTATAGTGTTTACTCAAATATACACCTTACTGCCGTCTACTCGTTCTACTACTTAAATGAGTTATTGCTTGACACAAACTTATTTAATGACTTCATAATCTCCTTCTACTATCTAATACTACATAGGTAAAATGCCGACTGTATGATGACACTTTTATGAATGAACCCATTATATTTTTGCAGAATTTCCTCTTTCTTGGCAATAACATACGGACTCAGAAAATAAATTATGCTTAATTAATGGGAGGGCTTATCTCCAAGTTGAATGGACAAATCTGCTCAATAAAAACGTGACCAGCTCCTTATTGGTACTTTAAATAAATACCACGTCGAGATTAGAACAACCATTGTAATTGGAGAGATTCGCCCGTCGATAGCGCATCTCACACTTAGTCACGTTTGCGGAAAACGGCAACCGGTTCCCTAAATTAAGATATCTCTCGGGGACACTTGGTACAGGCAAAAGCTTTTGACAATATCGCTCGTCCGTAACAATGCAAAATTTGCACAGAAATCGCGAAGCCCATAGCGAATGTTTATCAAGCAGTTTCGAGCCCTAAATTTAACTCTACCTCTTCCTAATCGCGTTACAAACTCTTGTCTATACAACATTTTGTATAGGCGTGACACAAGGCACGGTCCTTGTTCCGCTATTTAATATTTCATGCGCATAACACATTTCACCATAATTTAAAGCGAATTCAGTGCAAGCGATTTGTTCCCAAGAGCATTAATTCAAGGAACAAACTGGGAACAACTGACGACTGGATGAGTTAGGGGAAGTGGGAGGTTGCCAGTAAGGGGAGGCACGTATGACGCTCCACTAATTGAGTGTAAAGTAAACCGCTGTCATTGGAGCGGGCTGTTATTAAACCAAACTTGCTCTGCGATGTATTATTGAGCTGGGAATCGGAGTTGTGCTGGCATGGCATCGCATTGTTGCTCGATGTTTGCAATTAATGCCATCCAACTCGGGTAGGTTTCATACATACCTACTTAGGATGTCGCTACAAACGTAGGTAAGTATTGATTCGTTTCCGTATCAGGGTTCATTAATCCTAATGAACTCACGTATATTCAAATCGCGCTTTCTTTCATTCCTTTATGTTATTTGTTCATCGTAAATTTTGATTGCGAAGCGCTTTGCGTTAAGGTCTGTTTCGCTTCGATTATGGATACTCGAGACTAAGCCAACTAAAGCTACTAACCAAACACTCCGGCTCTGGAAGTGGATTCAAATTAAACAAAGTAAGTTTTCCAATCAAACTGTATTCTAGACCGTTGTGTTATTTCATTATTACAGATTCTGAAGTTAGACCGTTATGGCAGGTTTCGCCATCCAATTGAATATAGGTTTTAACTTTTCAATTATTACGTTCCAATGTCAATTTTGATAACTTTCAAAATAGCTTTAGGGACCATGGCTTAATCTTCATACAAATATTATTCATTTTGTAGCACTGCGATGAAAGGCAAATAAACAAGTACTTATGTAGATATATTAAAAAAAACAGATAACGTTTCTTCGCAAAAGCTCTTTAATTGTCTGTAATTTTAGTAATTACAGACAATTGTCGCCGCAAAGGGAATAAATGTTCAAAGGACGAATAAGGGAAGCACGAAACCAAGGAACTATTAACTGTCCTTTTTTCCGAGCAGATGAGTCTAATATGTAAATGGCAGCTAGTTCAGCCGATTCGCTGGCTCTTCAGCTGATTAATATGCGGGACTAATTAAAAGGTATCGTCGTGACTCCCCAAAGAGTGCCGCTCGATGAAATGTTGCCAGTATACCAACTTACATATAATTCAAAGAAAAAACCTATTATTACAAATTGGTCAATAAATGTTTGCGACTTAGTTATATAAAGGACCTAGCCTTCTATCTCAGAAATGAAACTACAATAAGGTTTTTACAACTTGGTTTCTTTACTTTTACGATAAGACTAACTACTAATCGAGATGGCCGCGGGGACGAGTATCTGTATCTACCCCCATATCGCTTCGGTGTTGGCACAATGCACGAATGTGCCATGGCAGAAGAAAAAAAGAGAAAAAAAAATCGCTTCGGTGTCAATAACGCATGTCTAGGTTTTTGGCGGGAACGCGGGAAGAGTCGTGTCGCTCCGTTGTATTTTTTTCTAAAACTAGTGTTTTGTCGAGTGTTTATGCATAAAAATGGTGGTGTTTTATTCATAAAGTGCCGAATTACAAGCGCGAGTGTGGGAAAATGATATAATGTGGTGAAACATGAGTTTTCGTGTTGCTTCCAAAACTCCATCGAAGCTTTGTAGTAAAGTTGCCACTACTTTACTAAAGCATGACTGGAATTAACTGACACGAACTGGACTTGACAAAGACGACTTTGACTAAAACTAGCTACGATGGCACTTATTTAACTTGAAAATATATAATTACTTGACACTGGCAAATGCTAAAACGCGACGCCAAAACCAAAGAAAAAAAAAAAAAAAAAAACGCATGTCTAGTATTTATAAACGTCAGTGTCGCTCGCAACACAACTGTCAATGTCAACAGATGCTCGTCACCACAGAGTATAATTTAGATCCGAAATAATGCACATAACTAGCCAATTATACATATATGTACTCGTATACATAGCATTAGTCGAGTATCTTACAGCTATAATATGTATTTTAAAAAAGAGTATGTTTTTATTTAACTATATATTTTTCAACAAAGTAAAAATTTTCGCCACTTTAATGACACCAATTTTAAGCAATAAAATATATCGGTAGTTTTTTTTTTTTTTTTTCTTTTGTTTTGGCGTCGCGTTTTAGCATTTGCCAGTGTCAAGTAATTATATATTTTCAAGTTTCAAAAGTTAAATAAGTGCCATCGTAGCTAGTTTTAGTCAAAGTCGTCTTTGTCAAGTCCAGTTCGTGTCAGTTAATTCCAGTCATGCTTTAGTAAAGTAGTGGCAACTTTACTACAAAGCTTCGATGGAGTTTTGGAAGCAACACGAAAACTCATGTTTCACCACATTATATCATTTTCCCACACTCGCGCTTGTAATTCGGCACTTTATGAATAAAACACCACCATTTTTATGCATAAACACTCGACAAAACACTAGTTTTGGAAAAAAATACAACGAAGCGACACGACTCTTCCCGCGTTCCCGCCAAAACTCCATATCGGTAGTTATTAAATATACTTTATGTTTTAATTAGTACTAAATACTTCATAAGGTAACTGGTAACTAGTGACCTTTGTGGGTTTGGCACGTATATTATAAACTTTCTAGAAGAAATTGTCTAAATGATAGTAAAAAATCGTAACAAAATTATTTGAGTACCATAAAAGAATAAAGCTAACAAACAGACACACAATATGCGATTTAGTCCTGTGTAAAACTTTACACAATTTCAATAAAATAAGTATCATATTCTACAGAAAGGCACAAAAGGAGTCATTATCGGTAAACTTTTGGATGAATTTTATTGAATAAAGTGATGAGATATGCTAAATATTTATTACTATCTGGAGTAGTTACAAGTCCACATCTCTATATCCATTACACACAGCGCCATCTAGCCCTAAAATAAGCAAAGCTCGTACTATGAGAACCAGATAACTGATAGAATACTTTATGACATTTTTTTGTAAATACATACTTATAAAACACACAGAACAATCTTCATCACAGAAATGTTTATCCTGAGTGGGAATCGAGCCCACGCTACAGCTCTTGAAGCAAGCACTAACAAATAAGCTAACTGGGTAATCAAAATTACAAGATATGCTATAAATTATTTATTCACTGAAGTGATAAGATACGCTAAATATACACTGTTAATTGAGTGCGTACAGTTATGCCAAGTTTTATGGCATGATTTCGCAATCGTATGGTTTTTATTTACGAGCGTTTCATTTCTCAGTTTCCGCTTAGCTCGATCACTGCTGCTACAGTAACTGTATCCGCCACTTTTAATTCGGAACTGGCAAGAAGCGCGCGTTCCGTAATTGTTCCAGTACGCAGTCGGTATAATGGATGGTGTTTATGCAAGTTCGCAACTCCCGTGTAATGTTCGGAATTACACCACTGGTTGGAATTACGTGTTTTGCTTGCAATTATTAATGTGAGACCTTAGTAGCGCAATTATACGAAATTTCCTATTCCACCCTTTGTTCCTAATTGGGAACGTAAAACTAAACATGTTGATTTAACGAATAAGGGAGAAAAGAGAATCTCCGAACGGAAAGCGAATAATAACCTATTTTTTTACTTTTATACCTATATTAATTCTAAGTATGTGTCGAAGACGGTAAACACACTTATACTGAAATGGAACTGGCTCTCTAGTGAGGCTTCCGGAACACTAACATATTTTCATTTTGAGGGTAGTAGCTAGCCAGTCAAGTACTAGAGAGTACCCTACCACCATGCTATGTTTTCCTCATGATGTTTTTCATCACCGGCGGCTCAAGCTTATTGTTGGGATTTTAACACATGCCACCGGCATCCGACCGTGCTAACCACTGAGCTACTTTGCTAAAAAATACTAGTTTTTTTAAGTACTGTGAACTCACAAAAAGTCCCCAAAATATGGTTGTCTAGAACAGCATAACCTTGTGTAAAGACTTGTTTTAATACTAGCTGCGCCCCTCGGTGTTACCCGCTACATGTTTTCGGGATAAAAAAGTATAAGTGTTAATCCAGGTTATAAACTATCTGCGTTCCAAATTTCATCCAAATTCATTCAGTAGTTTTTGCGTAAACGAGTCACAAACATACATCCATACTCACAAATTTACGCATTTAAAATGTTCATTAATTTTATTTTAATAAATAATAATTTAGCCATATTATTTCGACAGTGCCAAATGTATTGCCAGAACTGTACAGTCGTCATGTACACGCACATCTGTTTATACCTATTAGTATACCACAATACGAACACGATTCTACATTTCAATAAATTCCAATCTAATATTCAATGTAACTAGGATATATTACAGGGTTGTGCCAGAAATGCGTCAGAGTGTCTTATCCTAAAACTACCCTCTACCCTCTTACCCTCGTACCCTCCGCTGACTCACAGGCGACCCATATAATTAAGATAAGTCGATAGGATGCGATACAGCCGAAGACAGCTGTATAAATATGTTAACACTGAAACAGCCGCTTTGAATATAGACAAGTATGTCGTTAGCAAGATAGGAGACGCTAGAATGGGGTGGGGAAAGTCTTTGCTTGAGATAATGATTGCAGTGCTACGCAGAATTTGAGTTATATGTATTAAGGTGGTTCGATTTCCATACGAATAAATTTTTGTCATTTATGGACAAATGGAGCATAATTTTACAGTGAAATCACAGCTACTGGCATTTATTTTGGTCTTTATTTGCGGTTAATCACAATTGCTTGAATAAAACAATAGATGATTATGATTTTTTTTTATTTTTAATTTTTTTTTTGCAATTGTGATTTACCGCTTATAAAGACCAAAATAAGAAAGCTTTTTGACTATCATTAATCTAGAATGCAGATTTTAATTGAGATAAGAAGTTTTCTGACCCTGGAACGTCTAAAATTATTCTACAGGATTTATATAAACCCTACCTAAGATTTATTGACTACATATCGCTGATTGTTGCAATCTATCATATTATGTTATCTGTTTTTATCGAAAGAAATCCAAGTAATCCAAGTATTTCTTTTTAATATTTTTTTATGTAATGCTTTACATACGTAGGTAAACTAACACTTATTCGAAGTACACCTTAGATACGGAACCACTAAAAATTAGTATAAGAAAATTAAAAATTAACAATTGGGACCTTACTTATAAATGTTTTTTCAAAGTTAACCAATGATTAAAATGCTCTGTTAACTATACGTCAACATAAAATGTCACGCGCGGAAATGAGAAAGGCTACATTAATTTTAAGCTATGTTCATAGAGAAAGGCATTAGTACGTAGTTAAAGGTAATTTAATAGCAAAACGTATAAGTTATCATACTATTATGTACATGAAAATGCCCTACTTCATGTTTGAAATAGTTATAGGCAGAGAAGAGGCATATAGGCACAAGTTTAAATAGCTAGAAAGCGTGTCGACCGAACTAGACGCGCACTCGTAAATCCGCGATTATGCGCGCCGCGAACGTTTTAATGAGCGGCGCTGCATTTAGGGCTAACACGTGCTACCAAAACAAATTCTTATGTTGCTAACACTTATTTGCTGTGTTGTCGGTAAACCCGAAGGAAAACAAGAAACTGTTATCGAAAGAAAGTTCTGATAAATAATTGTTAAAAAAATAATAAATATATGTTACGGGAGACTACATAGACCAGCGCATTTCTCTAGCGATCCAGCGAGGAAAGCCGCCAGTTTGATGGGCACGTTTGCGGCGGGCTCGACCGGTGGACCGAGTTTTAATTAATTGACATTGACAATGACATGTATCAATATGTTGTGGCATAAGTATTATTTTTTTATAATTCAAATATGTATGTTGTACCCATATTTTAATACAAAACTGTTGTTGCTATTTGTTGTAATATATGTGTTGTTGTTGTATGTTGTTAATTGTTGTTTCTTTGTTTATTGTTATTGTAAAACTAGAAAATTGTGCAAAATATAGTGTCACTACGCCATTTTTTCCTACTTTGAAAACCTTAAAATAATCTATATTAACTAGCTGCGACCCGTGGTGCATATTACATACATATTTTCCGCTACATATTTTCGGGATAAAAAGAAGCCTATGTGTTAATCCGGGGTCTCAGCTGTCTCCATACTCAATTTTATTCAAATCCGTTCTGTAGTTTTTGCGTGAAAGATTTTTTTTTTTATGCCACTGGTGGCAATCAAGCTGACGGGTTGCCTGATGTTAAGCAATCACCGTCGCCTATAGATATCTGAAATACCAGGGGTACTACAAATACGTTGCCGACCTTTTAAGATTCTATTAACATGCCTTTTGAAGAACCCAATGTTGTAACTCCGCGGGAATACGGAAGAAGGAAGATCATTCCACAATTTGCAAGTGTATGGCAAAAAAGATCGCGTGAATCGCACAGTATGCGATTTCCATGGATCAAGAACATGTGGATGAGCTTTGATACGATGGCGGCGGCTAGTGCGGTGATGGAACCGTGACGCCGGCATAAGATCGAATAATTCTTCAGAACACTCCCCGTTGTACATGCGGTAGAATACGCACAGAGACCCGACGTCTCTACGCAAACTGAGCGGTTCTAGGGCATCGGTGATCCCAGAGTCGTCGACAATTCTGACAGCTCTACGCTGTAATGCATCGAGGGCCTCAAGCCATTAACAAACATCCATCAATCCAATCACATTTATAATATCAGTGGGATACAAAATATAAGTATAGCATCAGTATCTGCACAGTGAGCTAAATTAGCGCACGGTATCCAAAATACTTTTTGGTAAGTTTATCTGCGGGTAGTTTTATATCCTCTATTATTTTAATTTCACCGACTGATATGGCAACCCTAATCCTTGCTCCCCGGCGAGCCGATAAGCCTACTGAATTGCTACCAACTTGAGAGATACGATTCCCAGGCCCTTACGTCCGTATCCTGCTAGATATATGATTGTACCTTCCATGTAATATCTATTTGTTAGCAAAATCGTGGCACAAAATGTTGCTTAATTCTTTAGCTAATGCTAATTTGGTAAAGCGGTTTGACTAATTCTGAAATTCTACTTGAAATTATTTTACAGACGGAATATAATTAATTCCAACAAAAAATGAACTCCATAGTGTTACTATATATTTACTCTGACAGCCCCTTTGGCTCATTGGTAGTATATCTGCCTTGAGAGCTGTAGGGCGTGGGTTCGATTCCCACTCAGGGCAAACATTATGATTATGTGAATAAACATATGTTTGTTCTGTGTCTGGGTGTTCTGTATGTTTTTACAAAAAAAAGTATTTATGTATTCTATCAGTTATCTGGCTTCCATCACACAAGCTCTGCTTAGTTTGGGGCCAGATGGCGCTACCTAAGGGTAGCAACGTCATGTATAAGCTCCTTAAGTATTTAGAACACATAATTATATTTGAGCCTTATGTGTTAAGGTGGTTCGATTTCCATACAAATAATTTTCTCCATCATATAAAATTATGCTCCATTTGTCCATAAATGGCAAAAATTTATTTGTATGGAAATCGAACCACCTTAAGATAAATTCTTGTTCCTGATAACCAAACTACGGATTGCGTAGAAATAACTGTACACTTTGAGCTTATTATTGGTTCAATTAACTTTAACTTGTGAAATATGCGAAAACACGTAGGTGTTATTGCGTCCACTTCAACAGGATGTCGTCTGCTGTATTGTGAAAAATACTTCCGAACGTTGAAACGCTACTGTTTTCCAGTCGCACATACTAATATCAGCTGTTCAAATAAGTATATACACATAGTAACATATGATTTATATATCTCTCGGAGCACTTAGCAAAGTTTCCCAAGTGAAAAAGATCCGTCGGAAGCGCGATAGGACGTTCATCCATCATTTTACTCCAGAAAACTGACAAAAGTTTGCCGAAAGTCACGCATTCAACATATTCGAAAGTTTCTTTCTGTGTCGATATCTCTATAATCTTTTATAATCTCAGTCAGCAGTATGCGTGAGAGATTTTGGCTTTTTTTTATGTAACAGTAAAAAGACGAGAGAGTGGGTGTTCCCTGATAGATACAATCTGGGTGCCTTCAAGTCGCGAGTGAATCGGTTTCTTCTAGGCGAGCGCGCTCCACCGTAGGCCGCATCTTTGCTTTACATCAGGCGAGTTGGCGGTCAAACGCAAGACTATATGTAATAAAAAAAAACGAACGAGATGCTCTCCTGATGGTAAGAGCTAACGCTTGTCCACGACCATTGCAACGACACACATAACATTGAATAATAAAATGAAATCCAGAGTATCGCTGCTTTGGCGCTCATTACTTTAAGACATTGGATGGTTAAAGTCACAACAGCCTTGTAATTTCACTAGCAGCAGTACCCTTAAAACCGGAACACAGTAATGTTTACACACTACTGCTTGGCGGTAGAACATCTGGTACTGTCTGTGGTACTTACTTAGACTACCTCATGCTAAGGAGATCTACTACCAAGTAAAAAATTATACATAGCGATCACAAGAAATCCTTGCTTAGTTTTTTAAAGTATATGTAAGGCGCATTAATATAAAAAAAACTAAAGACGTCATTTTATGATTTTATTAATATATGCACAATGTTTTTTTCTATCACATGTCTTACTTCGGACTAAAATTACATAGTGAAAATTTTATAGTGCTAGTGGGGACAATTTAAAATTTCAAAACGAAACAAGTTAGTTCTATTACGTGAATTTTGCGAAATTTCAAAGGAGTAAAGCTACTTGCCTGATTTTAAATCGCGCTGTGGTCGAAGATGATAGTAACTCGGGTATAGGAACTGACTCAACTCGAGTTAGTTTGCCGGAACACACCGTTAGGCTCTTGGACGATTCTAGATTTTCTTACAATTCTTTGATAACTCAAGCTCAGTGTTGGGATTCGAAACTACGCGTTACGCGTGCGATACAACCGCGCCAACCACTGAGTATATCTTAAGTTCATCCCTAAGACATTGTTACCAATGGCCCTATCATATAACCTTTTCATTGTTAAAAGTTACGGCAACATGTAAATTAGTCTGTTGATGAATTTCAAACATTGCGTTCGAGACAAGCGGGTATCGGTTATAACTTAATTGGTTATTTGAAAAGTTTTCCAATCTGCATGGGGAATGGAGCAATGGCGCGGCCGCGAGGGACTTTTTGTTGCTGTCGGGAATATAGCGGTAAATATACACGCAATGCTGAGAACTAACATTTTTTGTCGCAATGGACACCACAGCGATGACTTTCTACTTATTATTATTGTTATTTTTATAGTTTTTTTGCTACTCCCATAATAACATAATGCTCTTTGCACAACATCTATCACTGTCCAAAAAGTTGAAGGTACAGTTTTATTAAAAAGATAAAGGTACAGTTTCATTAAAAAGGTAAAGGTACAGTTTCATTAAAAAGGTAAAGGTACAGTTTCATTAAAAAGATAAGGGTACAGTTTTATTTAAAAGATGAAGGTACAGTTTTATTAATAAGTAGACTCCTGGCTTCTTCTGATGTCGGCGCAGCCAGGAGACTATTACACGCACCCAACATATTATTGTCAAACAACTGGAAGTTCTGCCGTACAGTCTCGGTCCGGATACATTCGGTTAGAACGTGCTGGACATCCTCGACCGTGTCACACTCGTCACAGTTAGGTTAGTATTTGTAGTGGTATGTGTCATAAATGTTTTCTTTCTTTCTTCAATTTTATTACTCAAAGTTTTGATCGCGAAAACATGCCGTCAAGCATCTAACGATTTGTTCAGCCAGCCTCAATTGAGATCCAGTTCCATTTCAGACCATCTTCAACCACGCCGTAGCCAAGGGAAAACTATGTGGGGCTATTATCGGCAGGAATCGATTATTTACCTGTCAGTGCTCGGATATGACAAGCTATACATTATACATCTGCGGTGAGCAGGCGGCCTGATATTTGAAGAGAGGGAAAGGTTAAAGCGATTTTGATATCAAAAATCTAGCGAGCATTGATATTTCTTATTTTAATATTAATGACTTTAGTGGAATGCCGAATATTTTTAAAGTCAGATCTTTATTTACCTAAATATGATGGTCATAATAATAATAAATTAAAACCACAGGATGGATGCGGGCCGCTTCCAACCGGTATTTGTGTGAGTCAATGGGGGAGGCCTATGTCCAGCAGTGGACGTCCTACGGCTGAGATGGCGATGATGATGATGGAATTAAAACCTACTTTTAAAAGGCTTTACCGCGTATATTTTTTAAAGAAGAATGGATAATGTTGTGTATTTTTGTTGAAACTATTCATCATCATCTGATATAGATGTAGCTAGTTTAATAATAGTGCAACAACTGGTGGCCTTATTGTTTAAAGCGATCTCTTCCAGGCAACCTGTTCATAACGATTTGTAAACAACGATATTACAATGGTAGCGTTTTTTGACAGTGTCTGTGCTAGGGCTGCACAATGCACATCAGGGATACATTTGGCGTGCAAAAGGCGTGCAGTCATGTTTCACAGAGATAAACAAATTGCATTCCAGATTCCAACGTTCTCCGGTCGAGATTACAGCTTCAAATATGGAATAGAGACAGCGTTGAGTAGTGGCAGATTTATGGGGGGATATTTCATCCGCGGGCGATAGCCTGATGTGACCTAACACCCTGCACTGCCCCCTGTCTGTCCTCCCTGCCACCCTGCCCTGCCACCCTGCCGGCTGCAGTTCTGCAGTCTACAATCACGCAGTATTCGGTTTTGTGGAATCGTATTACTTCCTTGTTTTTCGGCATCGCACTTTTCCTTTTGTATTTCCATATTTCATAATAATTCAAATGAAGCCTAAATCACAATCATAGTAAGCCAATGATTATGTCAATGAAACCATTGTGTGCGAGACAACAACCGTGGTTACCGTGGCCGTGGTAAAATAAATATCTTATCACACAGCGCCATCGTCATCCAACATCAAGTGAGCTGTGGTCAAACACCTATCCTATTAACCACAAAAGAAAAAAAAGACTTCAGCTACTGTTATTGACAAGTGTAGTGCAAAGGCGATGCCCACGGACTGACCGCAAAAAAAATAAACTTGCATTTGTGGTGTGAACGTATACGGTTGTCAACATAAGCGTCCGCCACGCGGGGGGCGACAAACGGGCAACCGGTACGGACGCGTTTTTGAACGCGCTGTATAAAAACATACGTAGAAACCATTTTTAGGGTTCGTACTTAAAGGGTTTATTTATTACTCAGAAGTCAAAATATTTCTGCAAAAATGGCTTCTTGGTCTTGATTATAAACAAACAGAAAACATTTTACCTAACTCTTTAACGTTTTAGCAAGCACATAATACCTATGCACGCATATAAATTCATACAATTTATAGAACGTGATCACATACGAAAACACAAACACATATACACACAGAGAGAGAGAGAGAGGGAGAGAGAGAGAGAAACACGTCAAACTTATAACATCCCGTCGTTTTTGTGTCGGGGTTTAAAAAACGTCTATTAATAATAATATGTAATATTATGAGAATTCGTAGACAATCTAAAACCACGAGTTGCTTCTGACAGCTCAGCTTAGTTTAATCCATTCGAAGCTCAGCCTATCCCAGGCCAGACAGACTTTATCCACTAACGCGGCAGGACGGGATATTAATATTAAATTGATTTACAAATGCCCCAGATATCACCGAAATCTGTAAGAAAATGGTCTCTATTAACTTGAACACCAAAATATCTTTATTCACTGTAAAAATCCTAGTTAAACATCAAAATGCTTTCCCAAAAAAGGTATGTGTGTGTATGTGTTATTTTACGGTGAATACATAACATGATCTTGTTATGTTTCGCTTTTTAAAATTCTCTTCAATGTCAGCTTTAAAAAGCGACACCACAATCGACCGATTTACCAAAAACTCGATTTCACTTTCATCGTAAGAACTGCTAAACAATGGAGTTTTGCTGTCCGAGTAGATGTTCCCTCATGGATATATTTAAGATCGCTTAACATCGGGCAAGATGGCGGTCAAACGTAAGCCTAATTGTAATTAAAAAAATTACAAATTAAAGTCATACTACTTGGATCGGTACAAGTGGTCGGCATTAGCTAATGTCGTCGGTCATGATACCGTTCTGTCATTACAATAACAATCGATCAATCATATAGATACTTAATTGGATAATGATCGATGCGATATTGTTATTCGTAGACACATTTTGATACGCGTTTAATATTTTTCATGTGCAATTAAATATTTTCTTTGAATTACTGTCAACCTAAACTGAAATTATATACGTGCTACGTAATCGAGTTTTTGTGCTACAAAATGGCTTTGCGAAGAAAGCTTGAAGGAAAAAAATGGAAGATTACATAAAGCGTAAATGGTAGCGAACCGCGGGAGTTTAATCGAGGATAGCGCTTTAGTGCTTTTCATCAGCGGTAAAAAGCGGCTTAAAGCGTTTTGATGTTGCGTTTTGTTTTATGGAAGCGCTTGCATTGGGTTACAATTGCTGATGTATCAGATATTTCGTTTTGTTACGCCTTTGGTCCGAAAATATTTTTGAAAATTAAAATTCTGTTTCACACTGAAATTAATTTCAATTTAATACAAGACTTCCTGACAAGTGAATAAAGAAATTTATGGATTATGTTATTAAAATATGCCTTTAATTTATCATAACTACATGACAATAAATCATAGTTCTATTTGAGAGCCTTGTGACATTCTCGTTCTGTAAATATTATAAGGTTTGTGACATAAAATATATTTCTCCGTTTTGTTTTTGTTCAAGTCAATTTTTTCAATCAAAATTGTTGTTTATTTTTTTGTATGTACGTATTGTTAATTATGTTGAAATATGTTTTATGTCCCAAATAAAGTGTTGTCTATTGTCTATTGAAATGGAAAATGTGGCGGAAGAGTATTATCTACGTATATCTCTAAACAGAAAGATAATATCGATCGTCATACTGTCAGACAACTGAACATCGTATCTAGCCAGGTTGTCCTTAGTACTATTACTTCTTTTGGGCAGTAGCTATACTATAGTTAGATTGAGGAACTTCATAGTGAACATATCACTCTCCACACTCAATATTGTAAACAGAAAAGATTAAGTTTTTTGTATGTACATACATACAAAAAACTTAATCTTTTCTTGTAATGGATGAATTTAAAAATTGCTTAATCGATTTTAAAATTTCTTTCACTTATAGAAAGCTACATTATCAGCATGTAACATGGGCTGTATATTATTTTCCAATAAAATAGATATCTCTAAGAATGTTGCAATAATGTAACCTTAAGTATCAAACATTTGCCTAAAAAAGTCAATTTTGCAATAAGTACCTACGTAGCTAGTCCTTCTTAAAGTTTTTTAAAAAATTTTGACTAATTGGTCTGGATTCGCGCAACTTTTAATAGTATCAAACGTTAAAACATATTTATCTCTCTTCCGCAGAGTCTAGAAGAGCGAGACAAGAAGAATTCATCCCACAAGGAGCAGCTAGCGCGAGAGCAGCGGTACCTTCGCCGGCGACTGGCACAGCTGCGAGCGGCGCCACGCTCCGTCTCCGAGACTTCTCTCCACGTGCACGCGACGCGGGCCGACTCCCTCTCCTCGCTGGAGAGCTCCTCGGGAGTCTCCACGGCTGATCGCTCGCCCTCCTCCGTCTCCGAAAGCGGTAAGCTTATTTTTATATGCTTTCAATTTACGAGCTGATAAACCTTTTTAATATAGGATTGTCTAAGTAGTTACCACTGTCGTATCAGATATTCTGCCAGCAAGCAGTAAAGTGTAAACACTGCTATGATAGAGTCTGAAGAATACGAAAGCTAGCGAAATTCCAGAGCTAATGAGACTAACCGTCACCTAACCATCTATCTCAAAATGACGAGTGTAAAAACAGCGACATTTGTTTTGTAACAAATACAAAATGTCAATGTCAATTTAAATAACAACTTAATCTATACTATTATAAAGAGGAAAGATTTGATTTGCTTGTTTGTAATGAATAGGCTCCGAAACTACTAACCGATTTCAAAAATTTTTACACCGTTCGGAAGCTACACTGTCCTCGGGTGACATAGGCTACTTTTTATCGCTGTATTCCTACGTGAACGGGAACTAAGCGGGTGAAACTGCGAGGCGTCCGCTAGTTTATAATATTAGTGGGATAGTGGGATCATCGCTACTGTATTTTGTTAATTGCACCGTTACTTATTAACTTATTATATAGTTTATTTTTAGTACAAACACGAATAGAAAGTCGTCTCTATATCAACCCTCTCTTGCTCTCATTGTCTGTAACCATTGATGTCAAAATGCAAAACACAACACGTGTATTTTGTCTATTGTGTACTGGTTATATTGATGGATGAACAAAGGATGGGAGATAAATGATGGCTATGGCGTTGATTCCATATTAATGATGAATATTGGTTAATGATGGTGGAAATTAGTTTTGGCGTATAAATAACGCCTTGCCAACATGGGTGCTTAGTGTAACAGATGACTGGCAAGTAAAATGTCTTGATGTTTCGTGTACACAAATATCTCTAAGTATATAATAACGTAGCATTTCACTTTCTTTATACGCTATTTATGGTTTTGGCGTCGCATTTTGAGCATTTGCCAGTGTCAAGTGTTATACATTTTCAAGTGTCATAAGTTAAATAAGTTGCCTCGTAGCTTTACACCAATACAAAAGCCAATACACAATCAAATTTTTCCTTTTTTATAATACTATAGATGTGAAAATTTGGGTGGATGGATGGATGAATGTTTATTACTCTTTCACGCAAAAACTACTGAACGGCTTCGGCTGAAATTAGGTATGGAGTATGAATTACTTTTTATCCCGAAAACATGTAGCGTGTGCAGCTAGTAAAGTGTAAGGTAAGAACTGCAGCCTGCGGTCCCTCACTGAAGCCTACCGACTTTTTTCTAATGAAGCACTTTATCAGCGTACGCTCCGCTGTCTCACGCACTTAAAACTCTGGCACACAAACCCTCACCTATTGTGGCCGCTTATTTATGCATTAACTTCAGCAATATAGCCTCCTCAACCAACCATAAATTTCTAATCTATTGTCGTTCCCGGAAAACTTTCCTTTTCTCCGTTTATTGCGTTTTTATTCCCTAAGAATTGATATGGTAAACAAGCGGCGATTACCCGACTCATTAGGCCGCGTTTATACAGACCCGGCCGCTGTGGCCCTTATAATTCCCGTCCTAGTCGTATTTATGATGATCTAGGACAGGGATTTTTAAAGTTTTCACTGTAAGAAAAATAGCAATCAGTTTTTCTAATATGGAAACTGACGTGGGGTTGACACGTTTTGGTTTTACTTATGCGGGATTCCCAATGAGCTGTTTCTCATAAACTGCCACACTGCTAATTATTGCTAATTAAATATATTTAGATAATTATTTTAGGGTAGGTAGTATAATTTATAAAATTGTTAATGTATGTAGATATAATTAAAATAGTGATAAATGATATTGTATGTCCGTGATGGATATCGCTGTTGATACTTAAGTATAATTTTGTAACACCTTTGTACACACTGATACAATAAAACTTATTCTGATTCTGATTCTGCTCGGCGCGAGTCTGCTCTCATTGTGAGAATAACAATGCCACGATAGCTCATAAACAAAATCTAAAAGGATTCTGTATTGAATGAATATTGTGTATAGGTAGTTATGAAATTTTAAAAAAAAATTGGAAACTTTCAATTACAAGTATAAAATAAACATCATTATCAATAAATTCTTTTGAAACATTATTCTTTTTATGAACGGGCTAATATGTCATTTTCTAGGACATTTTTCGAGGATACGTGCGGCCATAAGTTTGAGTACCTTTGATCTATCCGGTGCTGAGCGGGGACCGACCGTTTGCATTGCTATGCGGGCCTCGTAAAAATACATACATATTTGCATCGCTATTGAATGTTTAGGGTAAACAGAGGATCTGAAAATATCACTGCGGTTTCCTTCTCCGTTTCCTGGACAAAGGAATGAATGAAACGCGACGGCGCTGTAGACGTGGCTGTTACTTAGTCTGTGATACTGCCATAAGTTCTGCGCATTGCCTGCTGCTTGTCCTACCCGAGTAGGGCAAACTTAACTGTTATTCTGACAGCCCTGTTGATTCATTGGTAGTATGTCTGCTCCAAGATCCGAAGGACGTGGGTTCGATTCCCACCCAGGATAAACATTTTGTGGCATAAACAAATGTTTGTTCTGTGTCTTAATTTGCGGTAAATCATAATTGTTTGAATAAAACAGTAGATTATTCAAACAATTACATAAAAATAAAAAAGCAATAGAGACCAAAATATATGACAGTAGCTGTGATTTCACTATAAAATTATGCTCCATTTGTTCATAAATGGCAAACATTTATTTGTATGGAAATCGAACCACCTTAACTATTAACTCTTTCTTTATATAAATAGATCCGGTTTCTTCCGTTGGACTAGGTTATAACACCTGTATTTCAGTTTTAGTTCCCTCCCCATGTATGCATGTCCATGTTTGTATGTCTGGATACTGTAGTAGGTAGGTAGGTAGGTACATAATCTGTACTTCCTGTTAACGCGGCGAAGAAGCCACAAGGCCCGTCATCAGTTGACAGAGCCAGTGGAACCTAATTAAAGTTAGTGAGCGTAATTACCGCCCGCCCTACGCTTCCGCTGGGCGGGCGGGAAGCGCACGCCTTGGGGAAATATGTGTACTAAAAGTTTTACATGTTAATGACGTCACCAGTGCACGGGATTAGGCCGCGTTTGCGATAACGCTGTTATGTTAGTTTTAATTATCATATTTAACCCGAGAACAAAGAAATTATTTATTTATTTTTAATAGCATGGTGGTAGGGAACTTTCTAGTACTATCCTGGCTAAATACAGAACACCCAGACACAGAACAAACATTTGTTTATACCACAAAATGCTGGTTCTGGGTGGGAATCGAACCCAAGCCCTTCAGCTCTTGGAACAGACATACTACTAATGAACCAACAGCACTGTCTAACTATTAATTCATTTTTATTAAAATATAGATACAATAATGTACACTTATTCATGTCAAACAAAATATTAAATTTAAAATGTCATAATATTAATACATGTCAAAAAATATTTATAAATATCAATGGTGGTATAAATTAAATAATAATTAAAATAAGAATAAGATGTTAAATAAAAAGTAAATGATATTTTAGACTAAGTTTTTTGTATACATTTTGTAAATAGTATAATTTAAGGTATTTTTTATTTTGTTTAATAAATAAAGCAATCGATTGTCAATGATATTAAAATATCTTTAATAAAATTAGCCAATTCATTATTTTTACATTCCAAGAATAATTTGCGCATAACTATATATATATATATATATATAGATATACATAGAATAGAATAGAATTTAATATTTTATTGGCCTTATAACTACACTATACCTTATACCTTTACACTGGGCACGTCAAAATTACAATTATTAATATTAAAATGATATAAAATTAGATAGTAATATTATCATATATAGTATTATTACATTTCAACTCAGGGGCGTCTGCGGAAAACGAGAAATAAACTAAAAAATTATTAAATTACTAGTAAGTTTTTTAAATTTATTATTCTATTGGCAACTAGCTTGAACCCACGCTCGGCGTGCGAACCGACCGCGCTAACCACTGAGCTATCATCGCTACAACAGGTATTCAGTTACATACATGGATGCACCTTCCATCGCGTGCTTCAGAAGCAAACTAAGATCTTGGCTTCAAGAGACCTTGTTCTATGACTTTGACGATTATTTAAAACTAAGAGATTATTGAATTACTAGTAAGTAATTATAATATTTTTGTTTTTTATGGACATTTAATTATATTGACATAATTATTTTATATGTGACATATTACTTTATTGACATGTTCATTGTTTTGACATATGTAATGATTTTGATAATAGTTTTTAAATATGAATGGAAAAATGACCTGTAACTTTGGTGTTATTAATAAATTATTTGTATTTGTATTTGTATTTGCATACGATTTGTATTTGTATGTAACCGCATATCTAATACAATAACTAGATATTATTAGGTATGTGTATAGAGCATGTTTTGCAGCCCCGACCTCGCGCGTCGCTTCACTCATACGATTAACGTAACGTAACGCGATTGTAGCCATCGCCTCGCTTGGGGCGGTGCGCGAAACCATAATGAATATTACTCCACTCGTGGGACTTTCAACTCTGGCTGACGGATATAGGATTTGTTTTAGTCTGATACCATAATTGATTACATTTTGATGGGTCGACTAAATTAATTCATACGAACATGTATCCAATGTCTAGTATTGCGTCAGTTTTTAACATTTGTAGCGGTGATTGCTCAGTGGTTAGCGCGGTCGGTTTACTCAAACCGATAGACTTGGGTTCAAATCCCAACTTAAGCTGCCGGGAAAGGATAACATCGTGAGGAAACCATAGCAAGGTGTCAGGGAACTTTCTGGTACTCGGCTAACACCTAACTCTGTTCCAACAGCCTCACTTGAGAGTCCGTTTCATTAGGACTAGGTGTGTTTACCATCTTCGCCCACACAGTCACTTTTTTATATGGAATAGGTTCGCGTTTGACCACATCCTGTCTCATGTTAAGTAACGATGCGGTAGACCCTAGAGGGTGGAACACGCTTACCTAGAAGGAACGTTTTAATAAATGACACCCAATTCTTTTCTGTTTACCGATTGCATCCGCGAATAATGAATTTTTTAGCCGCGAATACAGGAACAGGGTTCCAATTTTTTCACTCGCGAATAATAAAAACGCGAATAAGGAAACCGTGAATAAGGAACTTTTACTGTATTTTAATTAAAACAACACAGAATTGCATTTTTTGACAATCTATTTATTTGACAAACCGACGTTCTTCAAACAAAAGAACCGCACGAAACAAAACATTAACAAGCCAGTTGTAAAAAGTATAAAACCTTCTTTGTTTTTTTTTTATTATAGTCGACAGGTTAGTTGTTTGATCACAGTTCACCTGATGTTAAGTGACGGTGTGGTCGAAGATGGTAAAGCACACCAAGCCTGGAATGGAACTGGCTCTCAAGTGAGGCTGCCGGAACACACCGTTAGATGCTTGGCGGCAGATTTTCCACTTGAGGGTGGTAGCTAGCCAGCCGAATACTAGAAAGTACCCTACCACCATGCTATGGTTTCCTCACGATGTTTTCCTTCACCGGCAGCTCAAGCTCATTGTTGGGGTTTGACCCACGCCCTTCGGCATGCCAACCTACCGCGCTAACCACTGAGCTATCACCGCTACAAACCTACATACTTTCATACTTGTTGTACCTACATACACCACACATAATAAATTAACACTCGGCTACAAAATCGTGTATAAGTGCGAGAAAGACGGCCGTTGTTATAATGCCACCCCACTATCCCCTCCGACCTGTGCCTGATAACGGCGGAACACGGCGCTGTTATCAGCCGGAGAACACGCCATGAGATACGAAAGAACACGCACCCTACCAAATTGGAGCTATGATACAACTGTTTTAGAACCTGATTCAGTTGTTAAGGTGGTTCGATTTCCATACAAAGAAATTTTTGCCATTTATGGACAAATTGAGCATAATTTTACAGAGAAATCACAGCTACTTGCATATTTTTTGCTACTGTTTTATTCAAAAATCATAAATTCATAAATTTAATAATCTACTGTTTTATTTTAGTAATTGTGATTTACCGCAAATAAGGACCAAAATAAAACCCAGTAGCTGTGATTTCACTGTAAAATTATGCACCGTTTATCCAATAATGGCAAAAATTTCTTTGTATGGAAAACGAACCATCTTAAGACGTGTTTTTGTTTTTATAATAAAGGGGGTTTCAACAAGAACTTTGTTTTGTATTGCATTAAAAAGAAGTAAGGTTTGGCAATTATGAATTAAAAATGATATCTGACTAGCTGCGCCCTGCGGTGTTACACACTACATTTTTTCGGGATAAAAAGTAGCCTATATCTCAATCCAGGGTGTCAGCCATCTTCATACCGAATTTCATCCAAATCTGTTCAGCAGTTTTAGCGTGAAAGAGTAACAAATATGCATCCATCCATTCAAACTTTCACATTTATAATACTAGCTGCGCCCCGCGGTGTTACCCGCTACATGTTTTCGGGATAAAAAATAGCCTATGTATTAATCCAGGATCTCAGCTACCTCCATACCAAAATTCATGCAAATCCGTTCAGTAGTTTTTGCGTGAAAGAGTAACAAACATACTGACATACATAGTAGTATAGTATAGACCATAGCCGCGCGTAATGACGTAAACAACACACCGGTACAGTGGTCTTCCAGATTCCATTAAATCCCGGAATTTACCCGCACAATGGCTGCGTAATACGTACAATGTACGCACGTGTGGCGTGTGGAGCAAGCGTGGCAAAGTAGCGGCCCGCTGGGCTTTTAACCGCGACCTGCTGCGCGAAATTTCCATACAAACAATTTTTTTCCATTTATTAACAAATGGAGCAAAATTTTACAGTGAAATCACAGCTACTGGCATTTATTTGCGGTAAATCAAAATTGCTTGAATAAACATGTAGCGATGATAGCTCTAACCACTGAGCTATCATCGCTACATGTTTATTGTTTAGTGTTAGATCATTGTGTAGTAACTCTACTTCATAATTTTAAGCGAAGTAGAGTGCTTTGATTCCTATCAAGTGGTAGGTTCGCATGCCGAAGGGCGTGGGTTCAAACCCCAACAATGAGCTTGAGCTGCCGGTGAAGGAGAACATCGTCAGGAAACCATAGCATGGTGGTAGGGTACTTTCTAGTACTCGGCTGGCTAGCTACCAAGCTAGCCCTCAAGTAGAAAATATGCCGCCAAGCATCTAACGGTGTGTTCCGGCAAACTCATTTGATAGCCAGTTCCATTCCAGGCTAGGTGTGCTTTATCATCTTCGACCACACCTTCACTTAACATCAGATGAGCTGTGGTCAAACGCCTACCCTGTCAACCATAAAAAAAAATCATCATACATCTTCACTTTTTACCGGTTTTTTACTTGGATTACATAACAATTGCAGATAGTTTATACACTTGATTGATACATTGACTAATTTTTATCCCGGGAAACAAAAATAAAACCACCTTGCGCTAATAAAATAACGGGCACTTTCGAAAAATGCAAGCAACTCCATAAAATACATTCTGTAAACGTAAAGTGCTGTATAAACTGTTTCACTGCATCCCATCGTGCGATACGGTCAGTTTTTCCAGTAGCTTTTTTTGTGCGGGCCATCAATTTTGTTTTGCAACTTTCATCGGTAAAAGCTTTAGCTCGGCTGCCGTAGTGCGTAGTCGGTGTAATTAATAAAGCGGGAGGTGGCGAGAGAGCGCGATAAGCCGAGTCCTCGTAAATCACCTCGCTAATGACTGCGCACTACCGCCCGCCAGCTGCTTCGCCTTAGATGCGCTGTTCGACGATACCACCATTTTAGCAAACTATAACTCAGTGTTTAAATTTCTTGTAGCTAAACATTACCTATGTAATTTTTTAATGATGAAAACATACAACAATAAATTAATGAAAATTCGAGCAGTAAGTATGCATTAGATGAAACTGTGAGTGTGTATTTTGTGTGTACGTGCGTGAGTGTGTATGTTAGATTTTTTATAAATCTAATGATGTATTTGTTTGTTGTTAAATACCTCATTGTTTTTACAATCTAGCCTAGTTGAGACTAATAAGTAAATTTAATATAACTTAAATTTCTAAGTACAGTATAATCAAAGAATGTGTCTATCGACACTTTTCTTACTGTCTCTATTAAGGGGAAGAACTTTGTTCATGTGTTCTATAATATGTAGCATATCAAAAGGTTTTGTCCTTTTTAGTCTTTTTACTATATCCGTGTTGTCGAGGATTTTAGATGTATACGTATATATTAGATATTATGAATTTATATTTTGTTATTGATTGTGGAGAAATCTACAAGAAAAAAATGTTTAATTTCGAGAAACAAAAAAACAAACACAAAGCCAGAATAGCCTTATCTCCATAGCACAAGCTCTGCTTAGTGCTTAGGGTCAGATGGCGCTGTGTGTAATGTCCTATGATATTTATTTATTTATCTATTAGAGTTTAAGAATAACAACTGAGTGTTCTTAAAATATTGTATAAACTTCATGAAGTTTAAAAACTTTTTACATAATACACGGTTTTATTACGGTATTTACATTTTAGATAGGACAATTTTACACGCGAGTTGAGTTCAGCCATAAAAATACACTTACCCCGGTGTACTTCTGTAAGTGCATAACTTTGGAATAGCATTTTCTGAGTTTTATATGAAAATTTTATTGCACGTTCCAGTTATTGTATGAATATGAGGTACAATATTAATGGTTATTTCTATTAGAACTTCTATTATATTAGCTTAACTGATTCTAGAGGAACTTATTTATTTATTTATTTGGATCACCAAAATACATCATCATACATCACAACAATCAGCGGTCATCAACACAAAAAAACCGGTCAAGTGCGAGTTGGACTCGCGCACGCAGGATTCCGTGCCATTAAATATTTGTTTTTATTTTATTTGTATTTGTTGTTATGGCGGCAATAGAAATACATAATCTGTGGAAATTTCAACTGTCTAGCTATCACTGTTCTTGAGATACAGCCTGGTGACAGACGGACGGACGGACAGCGAAGTCTCAGTAATAGGGTCCCGTTTTTACCGTTTGGCTACGGAACCCTAAAAACAAAACTAGATGTTACAGCAATTATAGGTGACGACAACATGCAATAAGTTAATCATTATTTTCAAAAATTAGGAATTGTCAGTTAAATAGGTAGTTAGCGTAGTTGAGTTAATTAATAAATATGTCAATTTTATTTGTAAGACAAATTAATTTAATTTTACAAATTAAATTAAATTACAAACTGCGGCAAAGCCAAAAAATAAAGTATTTGTAGCGATGATAGCTCAGTGGTTAGCGCGGTAGGTTCGCATGCCGAAGGGTGCGGGTTCAAACCCTACAATGAGCTTCAGCTGCCGGTGAAGGAAACCAAAGCATGGTGGTAGGGTACTTTAGTACTCGGCTGGCTAGCTACCACCTTCAAGTAGAAAATATGCCGCCAAGCACCTAACGGTGTGTTACGACAGCCTCACTTGCCAGTTCCAGCCAGGCTAGGTGTGCTTTACCGTCTTCGACCACAGCTTCACTTAACATCAGGTGAGCTGTGGTCAAACATCTAGCCTGTCAATCATAAAATTAAAAATATCGTAGGACATTATACACAGTGCCATCTAGCCCCAAACTAAGCAAAGATTGTACTATGGGAACTGATTGAATGCTTATAAACTTTTACTTTATATAAATACATACAAAAAAAAAATACATATTTATAATACATATTGCATAATAATATAATATGTAACTCATGTACTCATGAATCTAAGAAATTTTATTCATAAATTTGATTTCATGCTTATTTTATTTCCCGCAAATAAAGACCAAAGTAAATGCCCGTAGCTGTGTTTTGCACTGTAAAATTATGCTCCATTTGTCCATAAATAATATTTGTATAAAAAAAATATTCGTATGGAAATCGAACCACCTTAAACCGAACATACTCCATTATTATCGACAATGTTTCACCATTTTTTTGGTGGATCTATGATCCTATCGGTGAAGAACTAAACGACCCCGGAGTGATGTCTCGATCTTACACTAGTATAGTAGGTACAATAGACACGTGTGTGCGTGCAAAGATACTGCGGGAAGCAACTCGTGCGAAAACGCTTCAATTTATTCATGTTGATGTAAGTTTTGCAGCCGAGGTCAAAGTTTAAATTACAAAATGCGGGCCGCGACCCGAGGACTTCCGTTATTACACGCCCCTGAAACATGTTACGCTGATCTCGCACAACTAATGCTCGTTTGGTTAATAGTCTACAAGTTTTCATTAAAGTTTGCCCATTTTATTGTTCTCGTATTTTCTTCCCGAGAACGAGAACATGTAGTTTAATCTAGTATCTAATTTTCAGACAAGTTAGACGGGATTCGCAACCGACGATCGTTTATGAAAAATAATGAAAGTACAAGTCGAAAATATGAGCTAGGATCGTAAAGTGGATATATAATTCGTAGCGACAATAGCTCAGTGGTTAGTGCGGTCGGTTCGCACACCGAAAAGTGTGAGTTCAATACACATTGATACACAATGATTCTTTTTATCTGTGAAATCACTTTGTTGCTACAATACATAGGTGTGAAAGAAAAATATTATAGTATGCTGGTTTCAACCGAATAAGGTATACAGCTGCTAGACATAGGCTTCTTCCAAGATACGCCACTCAGCCCGACCTTGGGCTTTTCGCTTCCATCCATCGTTCTGTACCTATTTGTTATAAGTAGGTATGTATTTACAAAAAAAAGGTATTTAAGTATTCTATTAGTTATCTGACTTTCACAGTACAAGCTTTGCTTAGTTAGTATACTGTATTTATTACAAAAAAAAAGTATTCTATCAGCTACTTGGATTCCATAGTACAAGCTTTGCTTAGTTTGGGGTCAGATGGCGCTGTGTGTAATGTCCTACGATATTTATTTATTTATGTTGTATGCCCTAAAACAATGTCCAGGGTGTCGCTGCGTTGGCGCTCATTATTTTGAGATATTTTTTCAATTAGTCCCAACAGTACATTCGCTAGTATAATAAATTATTTTTCAAATTTATACCGACTAAATTTTCACCTAACTCCACAGGGAAAGCACTAAAAAGCCACTATTAAAACATAACTCACATTTAATCAAGTTCTAGTAATAAATTTGGTGTCTCGAACGAGTTTAATTAAAAATTTCACCGAATTACGGGTAGTTCATTAATAGTTCCTTCGTTCTAAATTACTCCTGTATTTCTAACACAAAATGTTAAGATTTTTTTAAGCAAAAATTTGCTTAAAAAAATCTTCATCTGCGATTTTCAAATGCAGTTACGGGTCAAAATTTAATGAACATAAAGCTTATTTATTCATTGAGGGATGTTTTTTTGCCAAAAATACTTACTTTATGAATCCTATACATAATTTCAATGTATAAATAACTAAAGTAACTAAGACAAGCAACATTGAAAATAATAACTAATCTAAAAGGCCGATATCAATGGAAATAGTTCCCGAAACGCCCCATTGCCGCGTTGTATGGCAATACTCAAACGCTGGGCAAAATAAAGCCCAGCGTTTCGTTCACGTTCGACCAGACGAGATGACAAATCTTTAAATTTTTGTTTTGCTCCTGGTCCCCACGGCCCCAAAGTTTCAACCCCAAAAGGCTCAAATATATACCCACTGTCCAGGGTTACTATACTTGCGCCTTTTGAGGTCTTCTGCAAATTCCGCCGCTGCGCCAGCCCTAATCTGAGTTCTTGGAAGGTGTGATGGCGCAAATGTATCAACGCAAGTGGCGTCCCATACTAAAGGCCGTCCCATCTTCCAGCAATATTTTTATCGTCATTTCATGGGGGATCATCAAGTTTAGCCAATCATAATCCGAATTGTAAATGGCGCAATGATCGAGTTCCTCACACCTTCTTTACCGCCCATGTGCAATCTAATTTGCTCTTCAATTTCCAATGGAATTGAATTTTCTTGCGTCAAACGTCTTATAAGATCCTAATTTTACGCAAATAGGTTTACATTTTTTTTCTCTCGGCGCCTTTTTAAGGGTGATACAGTGATTTTGGCTCGTGTAAACTTGCAATACAGTCAACCGTGTACAATAAGTTGTGTCATGAAGCTCTGTTTCATCAACTGCAGCAGTATTAGATATTCTGCCGCCAAGTAGTAGTGTGTAAACATTACTGTGTTCCTGTTGTTTAAAGGGTTACTACAGCTAACGAAATTCGGTATGTAAAGAAAAAAAAAATACTTTGCTGATTCCAAAACCATTTCGCAATATTACATTCCTGTACATGATTTTCAAGTGTAAAACTCTTTAAACTATGAGACGGGGCTTATTTTAATATAATACATAAAATAAACTTGACTTCCAATTAACCTCTAATGACGTCACGTCGTCGGCTGTATAAGGATTCTTTCAGTGCCTAAAAAACAATGACAAACCTCAACAAAATCTGTCAATGTCAAGTCAACGGTTGCCCTTACTTATAACCTTCATACATTTATCTACGTCAAGTTGTTTTTTTTACGTGGCTAATGCATATTCTTCATATTCAGCCTACCTCATGACGTCATAACTGTAAAAAGTTTGAAAACGTATTAAAAATAAACTACCGCATAGAAAGCCAAAATATTCAAATTAGTTTCATAAAATAATGTTTACTATCAGTAAAAAATATAAAATAAATACCAAAAAAAACTTTACATACCGAATTATAAGGCTGTCGAGATTAACTATCGAAAGTGTCAAAGTAATGAGCGCTAAAGCAGCGATGCCCTAGACTTTTGATATAATCTGGGTGTTTTCAAGTCGAGAGCGAGTAGGTATCTTGTAGGCAAGCGTGCTCTACCTTAGACCGCATCATCACTTAACATCAAGTGAGATGGCGGTCAAACGTAAGCCTATTTGTTATTTAAAAAAAAAGACTTGGTTTTGCTTTTTATATGCTTTACAATCTAGGTTTTTGACTGCAGCTCTGAGCTATCATCGCTACAAAACCGCTATCTATTACGGGCCTTGCCAAAAATCATGACTTTTGTTTTGTTGCCCAATAAAAAATACGCGAGGGTCGCACAAATGAAACCCTCTGTCATTAGTAACTTGCCACAACAACAAACTCGGGAAAATAAGCAACTTTTAAATATTCCCTAACTAAGCAATTTGTTTCAAAAAGAGTTCAGCTGGAGTTCGCGACCCTCGATACATAATTTGTACAAGCAAAACAAATAAATAACGAAACTTTTACTTGGCGAATTGACTTTTATCTAAGGAAGGTGCAAAATTGGGCAGGACATTGCTAGGGACGCGACGTGCTCCATAAAAATGTCATGTACGGCCTTTTTCTTTTCTCTTAACGGTTTTGAAGCAGAACGACAACAACACTTTCGCAAAATGTTATCGTAAAAATTTGGTCAGTTTAGCATAATGTCACTTTTGCATAGTCACTTTCTCAAAATGTAACTTTTGCAAAACGTTTTTTTTTGCATAAAATCATTTTCACTTTCGCGAAACGTCATTTTTACACAAAGTAACTTTCACTTTCGCAAAACGTAATTTTTGCACAAAGTGACTTTCACTTTCGCAAAACGTCATTATTTTAGGAGGTGAGGGTTTTTGGTTCTAACCTTCCAACCATTAGAAAAATATTAGGAAAATAATAATATCATCGATCTATAGCTAGTCTAAATAAACATTTTTGGCGTCAAAAACAGGATGTGAAGTATAATTTTTACACTTTCGCGATTTGAACACATAGTTTTATGTTTATCGCCGCTATGTTTTGGCCCTGGTGCAATAGCCGTGGTCCAAAGATTAATTTAAAAGGGTAATTATAAACAAAATTTATTTATTTAATTAATTAAAAACGGCTAAAAGCCAGTTACATTAAATTAATAAGCAAATCCAGTTACATTAAATTAATAGTCAAATCCTGTTACATTAAATTTATAGTCATTTGTGTAAGAAAAAAATAAAATTATTGTCAATATAGAAATAACAATTACAATTATTTATAAATAATTCATATTATTTTGTGCGCGATTAATTAGAATCTAGAATAATCCAGCTGGCTATAAATGGGAATTGAAAAATCATTCCAGATACATGGCAACCCTATTCTGTTTGTGACGTCACTACACGCTAGATTTATCGTCGCGAGGTACAAACAATCTCTGAATTATCGGTCAGGGATTTATGGGCCTCCAGCAGACAGGTGAGAGTCCAGCGTATAAAAGAACTATAAATAACGCCACGTGGATAGTGACACTCGACAATCAGGAGATAAAAATAGCTCGTCATACCAAAATCAGCAACAAAATCATATTAATAAATATAAAAAGAAAAACATATATTAATAATTGTATTATAATAATATAAGTAATGTATTTCTTAAGTAGGTAGGTACCTACATTAAAAGTTTTTTTATGCTTTCTAAACTTTTGTAGTTTTTTTTATGCTTGACAGGCTAGGTATTTGACCACAGCTCACCTGATGTTGAGTGACGGTGTGGTCGAAGATGGTATAGCACACCTTGCCTGGAATGAAACTGGCTGTCAAATGAGGCTGCCGGAACACACCGTTAGGTGCTTTGGCGGCGGATTTTCAACTTGAGAGTGGTAGCTAGCCAACCGAGTACTAAATAATATCCTACCATCATGTTATGGTTTCCTCACGATGTTTTCCTTTACCGGCAGCTCAAGCTCATTTTTGGGGTTTGAACCCACGCACTTCGATGTGAAAACCGACCGCGCTAACCACTGAGCTATCATCGCTACAAATTAAAAAAAATAAAATTATGAGCTCAAACAAATGCAATAAGACGAATATACTCTGCCAATTTCACTTTTTTTTCTTGTAATGTTATTTTTTTAGTTCCCTTTTTGAAACGTGACCGTTTTCATGAGCGAAAAAAAGATAAAACATACAGAAATTCACGTAATGTGGAATAGATAAATAGATACGAGGATAAACTTTATCGTACTCAATTTGATTGATGTTAAATTTTCCTTTAACCCTCTCAGTAGAGGAACCGTTTCGTAACTACCCGCACTCATACAAAATGCAGCGAGTCTGATGTCTCGTCTTCTAATAGTTTAAGCAACTCGAGGCGAGCTGTAATGGGGCCATTAATAAATCAATGTCTGTTCAGAATCGGGGTTTCCTTACTTGAAAGACAAGGGAGAATCAAAATCTCGTGATCCTCTAGGGAGATGAACAAATACATGCCACAGTAATCATTCATTCATTCAGGCTAGGTGGTTTAACCATCTTCGACCACACTGTCACTTAACATCAGGTGAGCTGTGGTCAAACACCGAGCCTATCAGCCATAAAAAAGTGTATGATGATGATGAGATTTTTCTGATTTTTTCTTTACGGTGGTTCGATTTCCATACAAGTATTTTTTGCCATTTATGGACAAATGGAGCATAATTTTGGTCTTTATTTGAGGTACATTACAATTCCTTGAATAAAACAGTATGTTATTAGCATGATCTACAGTTTTATTAAAAAATCATAAATTCATAAATTTGATTTTATTCTAATAATCTACTGTTTTATTCAAGCAATTGTGATTTACCGCAAATGAAGGCCAAAATTAATGCCAGTAGCTGTGATTTCACTATAAAATTATGCTCCATTTGTCCATAATTGGCAAAAAATATTTGTATGGAAATCGAACCATCTTAAGAAAAAACGATATTAAAGCTATCGAAGCGAATTTTCACACATCGGATGTTATTAATTTTCACGGGCGCGCCCGGGCCCATTAAGTAGTCGCTCGTAAATTATCCCACGGTGGTTGAGCATTAACATAGATACTAAATTACGTACCATTAAAATATACGGAGAGCTTGAAGCTTAGCGAAATTATTGGAAATAGAAATGGAAATGCGGTTATGTCGGATATTTTGCCGGAAACGATGAATAAAATATTAAAACAATTTTTATTTAAATTTTTCTCCAAGTTCTGCAATATAAAGTATATTCTTGTCATATATTTTTCTGACGTTTACTTCCTTCATGTATTTTTTAAATGTATATACTAACCTTTCAGAAATCCAAAATCATCGTTCACACATCTTCTTTTTTGTATTTGGCATCGCACTTCGTGCATTCTACCAGTGTCAAGTATTTCAACATTTTGAAGTAAATAATAAGTGAGTCTAAGACACCCAAAGTCGAGGTCAAGCTCTATAAAGTAGTGGCAAGTTTATAACCTAGCTTAGCTTCAACCGAGATTGGGAAACTACACAAAAATAGATATCCCACATTGTCTTGCACGTAATTTGGCACTTTATGAAATAAAAAAAACCACAACTTTTATAAACAAACAAGTAAAAAAACACAGGTTTTAGAAAATAACGCGGTGAGTTTTTACATTCATGCCTAACTAAAAACTCTTTTGAAACATATGTAAGTCCGGCCAGAAATCGAATCCAGAACCTTTGACGTACGGAGCAGTCGCGTCGTCACTGCGCCGCATGATTGAAATTGTCAACAAAGCATGAAAATATATCCTCGAATTGTAATCTATAATATAATATTATAAAAAGATAAAGTTTGTGAGATTGTAGGGGCAATCTTTAGATCTACTGAATCGATTTTGAGAAATCTTTTATCAATAGAAAGCCGCATTATTTGTGAGTGTCATTGTGTCATGGCTATATATTAACCCGAAAAATGAAAAGACTTAGTAGTTAGTAAACTGTAAAAGTTACCGATTGAGGTTCAGATCAATACGCCGGATAAGTTAAGAAGATACTTGGATCTCTAGTTTAAATATATCGACAACTCGAAGCTGAGCAACGATTGGTGCTTACTAAACGCTGTAATTTGTAATGATTGAAACACGGCATCAGCGCCAGGAAGTGCGCAATTAGCAGCTGGGCACTGTATCGGGTGGGAATCACGTTAATTTCCCTTCTGAAATCATTAATTTTTATTAATTAACTTAATGCGCCCCGCGGTTCCCATGTGAACACTACATTTTTTAGGATAAAAAGTAGCCTATGTGTTAATCTAGGGTGTCAGCTGAGCCATACCAAATATTTTAAAAATTGGTCCAGCCGTTTGAGCGTGAAGAAGTAACAAACATACAAACACACTTGCACACTCACAAACTTACGGTGTTACCCGGGTACATGTTTTCGGGATAAAAAGTAGCCTATGTGTTAATGTGTTGCCCTGGGTCTCGGCTACCTCCATACCAAATTTCATCCAAATCCGTTCAGTAGTTTTTACGCGAAAGAGTTACAAACATCCATCCAAACATTCACATTTATAACATTAGTGGGATAGTGTGATAAATTTGTAAGCAGGTTTAATAAACTCGCATTATCTATTATCATAATAATAATAGTTAATAAATAAATATCCTAGGACATTTCACACAGCGCTACCTAGCCCCAAACTAAGCAAAGCTTGTATATGAACCAGATAACTGATATAATATTTAATCATATACATAGATTTTTTTTGTAAATAAATACTTATAATACATCCAAGCAAACGTATTCTAGAGTGGAGACCGCGTATTGGCAAACGTATCGTAGAACGCCCTGAGACTCGATGGAGTGACGGTATACGTAGGACAGCTGGCGGTGGATGCAAGCGAAAAGCCGAAGATCGGGCTGAATCGGCTGGCCGAATACACGCAAGCACAGAACAAACATTTGTACTCTCCACACGCCCTATAGGGAGTCCATCATTATTTTTTAACGATGATAGCTCAGTGGTTAGCGCGGTAGGTTCGCATGCCGAAGGGCGTGGGTTCAAACCCCAACAATGAGCTTGAGCTGCCGGTGAAGGAAAAACATCGTGAGGAAACCATAGCATGGTGGTAGGGTACTTTCTAGTACTCGGCTGGCTAGCTACCACCCTCAAGTTGAAAATCTGCCGCCAAGCACCTAACGGTGTGTTCCGGCAGCCTCACTTGAGAGCCAGTTCCATTCCAGGCTAGGTGTGCTTTACCATCTTCGACCACACCTTCACTTAACATCAGGTGAGCTGTGGTCAAACACCTAGCCTGTCGACACTAAAAAAAAAAAAAAAAAATATACGACCTACTCAATCAAATTTAAAATAGTGTAGTTATATGATCAATGTACACAAAAGGTTTCGAACTATAGAAACGCTATATCAGAAATACATTTTTGAAAATTCCTCGAAGCTGTTCTATTTTTCAACAACATTCCGATAACAAAGTTACATTCGACCATCTGTGTGTAATATTTTAACGCAGTTGGGGCGTCGCGTCGCAACGAGACCTATTCAATATCTGTCGGATATAAATTCTCCTGTCGAAATATTTCACCGCAAACTGTAAACTGACGATGCATTCGGACCAAACAAAACGTTTTATTGAATGTGGAATTTGTGCTCATTTATCTGGCGACCATCGCAACGGTGTCCCTATCAAAGGTAGTTTTCCTCTCACATACCAACCATATTATCTCGCAGACGTCAACTATATTACGGAATCGGTCTATGCCAAAGAGTATTGATAACGTATTTAAACCTATGTCCTTATTTTAATGATGTTCCGTGGTCCCACGTTGGGCGCCATTAGTATAACAGGTATTGTAATCAATGTTTACTGTCGTCACCTCCCGTTAATGTCATTGGAAACTGTAGTTCAATTTGCGCTGTTGACAATACAACTCCACCAGAGGGGTTCCTAGCGTCTCTCCGGGGACGAATGACGAAGTAACGAATCGCGTAACTTCGTCAAGGAAAAACGTCAAGATAAACTTTTTAATGTGTTTTCGTGTCTTATCACAAAAGACTTCGGGCCATCGATGCTGTAACATTGACGAAAAAGTCACTCGTGGTCGACGGAATAGGAGAAACTTTTTTGCATTCCATTTATCACGGGCGCAGGAAGGGGCGGGGCCAGGGGGCCGGGGAGGGTGAGGCAGGTTTGCCATACTGAGAATTTTTCACGCGATTTGGGGGAAAAATCTGGTCCTTGGAGACTTGAAAAAATGATAATGTTGTGAAAATTTTTGAGAGAAAAATCGTAAGCTAAAAATATTCATTAACTTCAAAATCAAACGACTCAATTTATATTTGGTATGTGGTTTGTTTTTTTTTTTAATTATTTAATTATTTAAAGTGTTATATCCTTTCAGATTAGTCCCATAGAAATTTCATGAAGATTGGTTCAGTAGTTGGTTGTTCAAACCAACATACCTAAACCCTGTTGGTCATGGTTTCAGTTATTTTAAATTGTAAATTTATACTACATTTGATTTTTTTTTCTTTTAATTGGCTTAGCATTACTTTGTAATTGATACCTACCTTGTTACCTCTATGGGCAGCTTTAAGTCACGACTCAAACGCTGGCTTATCGAGCACACGTTTTACAGCTACAAAGAATTTTGTGAATTTTGTCATTTTTTATTGTATGACATTTTTGCATATATATTTATTTTTATATTTTTAATATTTTAACTGACATTTATTATTTGTTTATGATTATTATTGAAAATTCTTGACCTGTAACCTCATTATCAATAAATAGGATTATAATTGGAAAATCATTCTAAAATTTGAACTATCATTAGATGTCGTTCAAAATATTTCTTATTGCTGAATTTTTTTATTAGGAACCGTTTAATAGGCGTAGCAACCCTAGGGCGGTCGATTGCCCACCATTTAACGTGTATTGCAGGCAACCGGCGCGCACTACCGCCACCTAGCGCCATTGCAATCCGAGTTCCGAGAGTTCCGAGTATTCCGACCACTGCGTCGGAGCTGTTCTCGTAATTAGTCCCTCTACAAACTTGTGTAGTCTCTCACATCTGTATATATGAATGGCGAATTAGAGACACATGTCACCGACTCCGTTCGAACTTCCAAGGAGAAATGTTTACCCCCCACATGTCGGCACGTGTATCCGGTTAATTCTACTCTCGCTTAGTTAGTTAGCGAATAGAATTAACAGCTTTCCAAGCACCGAAATAACACCTTCAACTCAACGGGCACAGCCTAACTCCTAGATTAATGTGAAACTAGCTGCGCCCCGCGTTGTTACCCGCTACATGTTTTCGAGATAAATAAATAAATATCGCAGGACACACAGCGCCATCTGACCCCAAACTGGTTATCGCAACGGTTATGGACAGCCGTTATCTCTTACAATCAGGAGAGCGTCTCGTTCGTCTCATTATTTTACATTAAAAAAAAAGTATTATTGTGTGTTCTTTCTCAATATATATATTTAAAAAAAAACTTTTAAAGTTTTTACTTTTTCCATTTTAAAATGTCCGTTCGTAAAATGTTATCACTTTTCCACATTTATAGTGGATCAAATCTATACTAATATAAGCGGAAGAGTTTATTTGTTTGTTTGAACGCGCTAATATCTGGAACTACCAGTCGGTATTTAAAAAGGATTTGGTATTTTATAGCTCATTTTCAAAGGAAGGTTATACAGGCTATTATTTAACATCACGATTAGAAATCGATCGCGAGTGAAACCGCAAGGCACAGCTAATCTAAAGAGGAATTATTTGGATTTTTGTATGTTTTGTAACAAAAAAACTATTGGACCGATTTCAAAAATTCTTTCACAATTAGAATGCTACATTCACTTTGATTAACATGGCTATATTAATTACAAGAATTTAACTAAAAAAATTATTTAAAATCAAATCATTTATTTCTCATTAACTAAACACGTAGGTATTATATGTATACTTGGGTACGGAACCCTAATAACGTTACGGCTTGATATTGCTTTTTTATATTTTATAGCCAATTAAAAATTGTATTCAATTCAAAAATCGTAGTTAGATTTGCAACTCGGTTAGTGAAAAAATATTGTCGAATCGTTTTCCGTATTGAGATCAGCTAATTCCGGATCGAAGAAAAATTGAAACCCCCGCCTTTGAAACTCAAATTATTATTATACTTATCCCTTTTGGAGGATAGCTGAACGCTTTCCAGATAAAGAAAATAAGGAATGAGTTATTAACATTTTTATGTTCGATAAGTTTTTCGTTGAGAAAATTCTGCTCGGTTTTCACCCGATATTGGTTCCAGGCGCCTTTATAGTTGCGAAAATGTTCTCGAATTTTAGTATTAACGATAATATCAAAGGAATATCATTTTCTTTTTCAATAAAGAGGCGAAATCTCGTGAATCAAATTTCCATAGCGGCTTATCTGCGGAACCGGTGCAGAGGAGTACTTACTGTACAGTCTGAACATGAGCAGATAGTGGAAAAATACTCGTAAATAATAACCGAAACGCAAATAAATAATTATCGCGCGGTATCGTACGAAAGTGCTGATTTAAAATGGAATAATTTGTCGCTCATCAAAGTTACGGAACGTGCATCAAAATATTTGCATCGGTTTTATTATCTCTATCGATTAAAAAGAAAAAGTAATTTGAAGTGATTTCGTTTTTTTTTTTGGTAGATTGCTTATTCCGATGTAAAAAATATTACTAGCTGCGCCCCGCGGTGTTACCCACTATTCACACGTGAACGCTACATTTTTTCGAGATAAAACGTAGCCTATGTGTTAATCCAGGATCGGTTACCTCCATATCAAATTTTACTGAAATTAGTCTAGCCGTTTGAGCGTAAAGAAGTGACAAACACACTTTCACACTCACAAACTTTCGCTTTTATAATATTAGTGTGATTTTTTTTATTGCACACTGACTTAAATGTTTACAAGAGAACTTTATGCTAAAGCATTTTCTACCAGTCATCTTCACAGCAAATGTGATGAGGTTGTACGCGCACATTAAAATATATAAAAAAACACTAAGACGAGTATATCATTAAGTATAAATACAGCAAACAAATACATATTACACTACTTAATATTTATAGATAAACAAACAAACCATTATAAATTATACATAAATAGTCAAATCAAGTCAAATGTAACAAGAATTGTCGTATCAATTTGCTTGAACGGTTTGATCAGTCTCAAAATTGGAATGTATTGAATCTGAATCTGATAGAATCTAAGAAGCCTTTATGATATGATGATATATTGGTTGAGATTCAATTTACCGGCATACTGCGTATGACCTACAAACATTTAGTTTTGACGTGTACATTAAGTACAGAAGTAGAGACTTTATCTATCTATACTATTATAAAGAGGAATGATTTGGTTGTTTGTTTGTATTGTGAATAGGCTCCGAAACTGCTGGACCGATCTTAATAATTCTTTTATTATTAGAATGCCACATTATCCGTAATGGACATAGGCTATATTTTATATAAAAAACTTTTAGGGGTCCGTATGTAAAATTCAATAATGTAACCCAAGCTGTGAAAAATTTGAAAAAATCCTTACTTAGCATGCGCAGCGAAAACTATTGACAATAGAATAAAATGACGTTTTATGGAGCAAATTGACAGCTACGAATAAGTCCTTAATATCTTATGTCTAACTATATGTAGATGACAACTGTTAGTTGTCATCTACATCTTATAAAGAGGAAAGATTTATTTTTTTATTTGTTTGTATTGTATAGGTTCCGAAACTATTGAATTGATAAATTTATATTGTTAATCGAGTTTTGTTTTCCCGTGCGAAGCCGGGGCGAGCTGCTAGTATATTATAACCAACATTGCCTGTGTCAAATTCACTGGGAATTATATGTCAATGTTGAATTACCAAGAACGCTACGAGATATGTTACGCGCTTGGTTTTTGAACTGTTAATAGAAACGTAATTATATAACCTTATAAAAAAAAACTAGGTGTGCTTTACCATCTTCGACCACACCTTCACTTAACATCAGGTGAGCTGTGGTCAAAAACCTAACCTGTCAACCATTAAAAAAATATCTACAAGATATCTTATACGATATAGACAAAAACACCCCAGTCCGTTATTGATGAGATAAATAAGCTTTTTTGATAACACTTTAAACAAAATCTGATTTTAATTCGGTACAGAACGCGTAATTACGGTGTACCTACTTCATTTCCGCAGATTATACCGTACGCCTTTGTTCTAGATGTAACGACCAACAAACACGATGCGGAAAAACATGTTTCATGGAAATGAAAATGTCTCTTTTAATGGCGTTTTAATGAAGAGCTTTGGGATCTGTCTCTACCTTTATTTTGCAGCTAAATCGTCTGTGAAAGGCTGATAAGGCCATGTATGTACGGTGTATTAATATGTGCGACACAAAGCCACAAAGTGAAGCTATGTTTTGAAATAATTGTCATGAAATATTCTTGCAAGTAGTCTGAATATACTCTGTAAGAGGTTTAGTGGAAGTAGGATTTTGCTTTAGAATTGTGTTATAACTGTCATTTTTGTATGTAAACGTGTCTTACGCTTAGCTAAGTTTAGCATTTGGCAATGTTTATTCTAGCCTATGTGTTAATCTAAGGTCTCAGCTACCTCCATACCAAATTTCAATCAAATCCGTTCAGTAGTTTTTGCGTGAAAGAGTAACAAACATACATCCATCCAAACTTTAACATTTGTAATATTAGTGAGATGAAGAACAAACAGCTGCTAACAACCAAATAGGAGATAATGTTTTTAATGTAAAAGTAATGCGACGAACGAGACGCTCTCCTGATGGTTTAGATAACGCCAGTCTATGACGATTGCAGCGATACACAGAACTTTGAGTAGCAAAACAAAGTCCAGGGCATCGCTGCTTTGGCACTCATTACTCTGAGACTCGAAAGTTGTAATTTCGCTATCTGCAGTACCCGACACAGAGAAACACAGAAAACAATATATTACAAACCTATTACAAACTAAAGGTAAACAAACATTGACAATATCAGACAAATGTTATCACAAGAAAGGGAAAACAAAATTCAATATTGTCATTAACACGATTTAATTATGACGCATATTTCTTTTAATTCCAGACGAGGTGGACGTGATCGGATACACGTCGAACCAGAGCGATAGCGAGTCGCTGTTGTCGGGGCACAGCGCCGACAGTGGCGTGGGCGTGGGCACGCGGGGGCGCTCGCCGGCGTCGCGCGCGCCCCGTTCGCAGCCTTACTCCGCCCGCCCGAGACGCGCCGCGCGCTCCACGAGAGTTTAGGTATGAATCATAGATAATCATGATAACAAGAGAGATACTAAACCCATATTATAAGCGTGTGTGACAATGGCTCTTTAAAGCTTTAAGTTCAGTATTACTTGAGAATTGGCACATTGTACGAATGTGCTATTGCCGAAGAAAAAAAGAAAATAAAAGTTCAGTATTTTTTATCCGCACTCTTTTTTTTGGCATTGCACTTTGTGCATTTCACCAATGTCAAGTAGTCTGTATTAAATAAATTTTAGTCGCAATATCACACAGAGTAAGTCAGGCTAAAGTTCATTCCATGCTCTATTTGTAAAGACTGTATTTTCCTGTTCCAGGTGTGGTATGGTGTGCGCGGGTCGCGGCCGCAGTCCGCGTCTGTCTGAGGCTCACTCGACGTTATAACTATAACGTATAAATAGTAGAACATTTTGTTGATACATGTAATATGCAAACGTTTCTGTGACTGAGGTGAGGGCGCCACCGTCGACACCGCGCGCCCGCGCCCGCGCCGCTGCACGTCGACCCATCACACATTTATGTGTAATATTAATAGTTATATAATATAACACACATTTCTACGATCCATCACTAAGTACAAAATTGCCAAAAATTTATAATTGAAATTTTATTTTTCATACTATCAGATTTTTTTTTTCATATTGTATTTTTTTTTTGTCATCACGGGCTTGGCTCGACGCAATAAATTAGTGGGCGGACGTATATTCCATTCTAGTTAACGTCGGCGCCACTGATCCTGTGTTTTGAACACTTGAAAATATTTATATTTTTGTTTTATTTACTTATATTAGTTTTATCTTTTGGGGGCTTACGATTATCGGATTTATTTTAAAATTTTATACCCTACAATGTTATTTTGAACTTTGTAGGTATAATCAAATCAAATTGGTTTTACTAAATCAAAAAAACTATTTTTCCACGCAAACTAGCGAAGGCAATGTTTAATAAAATTAACTTTATATTTTGTATTTGTGTATATAATTTTTTCTTTGTATAAATCAAATTTTAATATAATTTAGATCTGTGTATGTAATTTTACGTTCTTGCGATGCACGATGGTTGAATGGGTTTCTGTTTTACTGGAAACCCGCCAAAAAGATATGTTAAGTATTTTTGATGTCACCTGAATTCAAGTACTAATATTGTGGCTATGAGAAGTGAACATACTCGAGAACACGAATACATACACGAATGTAAACATGGTTTTTCTAATTTATGGTATTGGTTTTTCTTATTTGTTTTTGGCTTAGCAATTTTTGTCTTAGCCAGTTTCAAATGTTTAATATTTCTAAGAAAGTAATAAAAGTCAAGTAAAATAAGTCTTAGTCACACAAAATTAGTCACGGTCGAGTCCAGTCCATGTCCTAAGTTGTGACTAAACTACAAGCATCAGTGGGATTTTGGAGACAACCCGAAAAGACGCATTTCACCACATTATATACTTTCATACACCCACGCGCGTAATGCGACACTTTATGAATAAAACGCCAATTTTTATACATAAACATTCGAAAAAACACACGTTTTGGAAAATAACAAATACGGTGACATGTCTTTTCTGATTTCTCGCCAAAACTCCGCCCTTGTTATGTTTTTTTTCAAATACAAGAAACCAATTCACCAAAAAAATCTTATAATAAATACCAAATTTTAAGTCACTCGCGTATAGGTCTGTAACAAAACCTTGAAATTTTTTCACTTAAATTTGATTTTGATCCTGTTGGATTGATTATGCGAGTTATTTCAATTTATTCCCGGTAAAACAGAATCGAATCATACTCGTACCTTTAACTATGTCTATGTCTATGTCGATCTTATCATTAATTAACTAAATACTTCTTTTTTATTGTCATGTTGTAGTTTTTAAGTTTTAAACCTATTAACAGAGTACACTAAGAAATGTGAAAATGCACTTAAAGTCTTATAGAATTGACATTTTTTTTTACTTTTTGTTGTCAATTCTTTATTTCAACCATGGTTCCATCAGTTGGCTTACATCTCAGTCTATTGTCTGATAAACTTGAGTCTAGTTTTTTAAGTTAGTTTAGTCAGTACTTACAATCGTACTTTAATTTTCAGACTCGTAAAATTAAGCTGTTTATTCCACGAACAACTTGGAAAACTAGTCTCGTCTATCTCGGGCATTAGCCCGGACTATGATGTTTTGAAATCAAGTTTAGGTTTTAAACGACGGACAGAACTAAATTATACTAACCGTCTAGAATACTTAAATGAGAATCGTAATGATGTTCATAAATAAAACCTTTAAAATCGATATAAATGTCAAATTAATTTGCCAACTGGACATCACTACGCGTGCACATCACTAACAACCATCATTTAGTATTAACGTTGAATATAAATGATCTCACTTCATCGTCATATCTACTCTGTAAATGTGTCTGTAATCAGCCCACTATCCCACTGTTCTAAAAGCCGAATAAACTCGGGAACAACCTAAATTGCGTCGGAAAAAAATAATCTTTTTCTTAGAAAAAAGACACTATACAAGATTGAGAAAGAGGATCTCAAAATTCAGGGTAACTTCGTTAACAGGCAACTTTTCTTTCAACCCAATAGTTTCTGTTGGTCTGAAAGAAAAGGTGGATATTGCTAAGCTGTTTTCACCAAATTGGTTTTAGATGAATCCCGATTCTAGGATTTGGCGTTGAGTGGGCAATGAGCTCTTTACTTTTTCGAAAGGTTTGATTACATTTTGCGCTAGTATCAAACTACCTGTCCACTATAAAATAATATACATTTATTTTAGTTAAAAATCCATTACTTAAAAAACTATGAGTTTTGCGTTTTTAGTTAAAAATCCATTACTTAAAAAACTATGAGTTTGCGTTTATGTTTAAAGTTTTGAATACAAAATTTACAGATCTAATTTGTAATTTTAACGTTTGACAACTCTTCGCGCGACCAAATTCATAATTTCCTAATAAATACTCTTTTTGTAGTTAGATGGCACGGTTAAAGGTTTTTGACTCTACTCTAGAATCTATGGTTAGTTTACCGTAAGACTGTCTTATGGCAGCCAGAGTTTTGGCGGGAACGCGGGAAGAGTCGTGTCGCTTCGTTGTATTTTTTTCCAAAACTAGTGTTTTGTCGAGTGTTTATGCATAAAAATGGTGGTGTTTTATTCATAAAGTGCCGAATTACAAGCGCGAGTGTGGGAAAATGATATAATGTGGTGAAACATGAGTTTTCGTGTTGCTTCCAAAACTCCATCGAAGCTTTATAGTAAAGTTGCCACTACTTTACTAAAGCATGACTGGCACGAACTGACACGAACTGGACTTGACTAAGACAACTTTGACGATAACCATAGTTAAGATACAGCAGAAATAACACTGAAGACGAGGCAGTATGGCTTTATAGCTTTAGCCTACCCGAAAGGGCAAATTAACGAAAAAAAAAAAAAAAAATTATGGCAGCCATAATCACAAGTTGAGTTTTGGCGGGAACGCGGGAAGAGTCGTGTCGCTCCGTTGTATTTTTTTCCAAAACTAGTGTTTTGTCGAGTGTTTATGCATAAAAATGGTGGTGTTTTATTCATAAAGTGCTGTAATTCGGCGTGAGTGTGGAAAAATGATATAATGTGGTGAAACATGTCTTTTCGTGTTGCTTCCAAAACTCCAGCGAAGCTTTATAGTAAAGTCGCCACTACTTTACTAAAGCATGACTGGACTTGACTGACACGGGCTGGACTTGACTAATACTATAACTTGACTATAACTAGCTACGAGGACACTTATTTAACTCTTGAAACTTGAAAATATATAAATACTTGACACTGGCAAATGCTAAAACGCGACGCCAAAACCAAAGAAAAAAAAATCACAAGTCTGTTTTTTTTATGGTTGACAGGCTAGATGTTTGTTTGTTTACTGGACTTTTGTAATCAAACCAAAGGAAATGTCGTACAACTTCTTTTATTTTTAGTCTATCTTTAAAACAAGGGCATTGTGACACAATTACTTAGTTATACTTTTACATTATGTTGACAAAATAATTTTCATTTACCAAAAAAAAATACAAATTAATTTGTGAAACTGCAAAATTCTTTTATAATAGATTTGCGAGGGAATATGAATAGTACACTATAGTTATGTTTAACTTCTAACTTGTAATAAATTGTTAATTTTTGACATGTGCGACTGAATTTTATTGTATTATAATAAAATAAATTGTTTATAATTATTTTGATGTCATTCTTTGTGTCCGAAAGAGATAGGGCCGCCTTACACGTTCAATCATGATCACGATCCGCGATCCGCGATCATGATTTCAAAATTTCTAGATATTATGCGATCCGGAGCATCAGTCCGTCAATCCGCTTCGTACACGATCAGTCTGGATCGCGATCATTGATCGCGGATCGCGGATCGCGGATCGCGCGCTACGTGTACGGGCTGCCATAGAACATCAGGTTTCTGACGAACATTGGATGCGTCAAACATTTCAAATATTTTTTTTTTTCTAATATATTACATTAAATCTTATTGTAAATTTGTTTAGTATGTTGATAAGTTTAGTTATAACAGACAATACCTGACAAAGTATATGACATTATTAGACCACATATAGAAACTACATGTGTATGAGAAATATGACTTTTTTATAACAACATAATATGCCATCTGTTGGTCCTTTAATGTCAATTTTATTTCACATCTTGGTCCCTTTCTATTTCAATATACAAGAACAGAATGGCAACAGTTTTAGTTTACAACTAGTAATGTAAAACGCCTATACTTTCTTTCAAGACTGCCATATATCTTGCCGGGTGTTGTAATATCATTTTGTAAGTTAATTGTTAGCGATGATCTCTTACGGTAATAGAAGCGAGCGGCGTCACCGTCGGGCGAATCCCTCGTGACATACCACCTTGCTGTTCACTCGTAGGATGGATTTATGTTTAGCAAACCGCTATTCAAGTATCAAAGGGGTTACTAAAGATAAAACAAAAAAAAAAGTTGTTTAATCTGATTTTGATAGAACGGTTTTACTGTTGTTGACATTTGAATTCGCTGTTTTATGTACTTTTTACATTTGGGATCATACTTGATGTTTCGAGAATCCCTTTGTTATCATAAATAAATAACTTTTCTACAACGCTTGTGGCGCCATCTACCGAGTGGGCAGCAAACCAGTGCCCGATGCTTGTGTCAGCTATTCTCAGCGCTGAGTACCTTACGTCAACAAAATATTCATTAATTTGTTTGGAAATTATTTATGTATCACAAAATTTAATTTATTTTTATATGTTTAACGTGCTTCGTTTATGTACCGGTGTTCTGCTTCGTCCAGTAGTTTACTTTTAAAATGGATGTCGTTTTTTATTTTCTATCATATTGATTATGTCAATTGACTCTAGCGCTCTCTAGCGGTAGAAATTAAACTCCGATTTAAGCTTGAAAAGCGTTCAAACATCAATGTATTATGAGCCTTATTAACGTGATGTATACGTCAGAATTTGACTCAACTCAATGTAACGTGTACTAAAAAATTTGAGTTCTTATATAAAAATGGAACTTTAATGAAAAATCAGTTGAATACAACACGACATAAGACTAAAAACATTACACTCTTAACGCTTAACTCTCTTACATTTTAATTAATTCAAATTAAATAAATAATAATGTTATTGTTATCTCTGGAAGTGTCATAATTTCATCCGCAGTTATTTGTTTAACACATGCCGCTAGAAGAGTTGTAAGTTTCACTTCTAAAATTACCGATGTCTATGCTACATTTGCAATAAGTAATTTTATCCACCTGTCATGCTCATTTCGGGGGTAGTTTTAAAAAAAATGGGTGCTAGCGGCGACGGGACGCTAAAAGAGTACAAATTCTGTATAAGCCCCTACTTACTTCTCGTTTGTAATACGAAAACAGGGATAAGGGCCGGCGACCACCATAGCTAATACACCAATAGAAATGTACAATTTTGGCATGACGTCATACAGCGATCTTTTGATTGGCCATTTAAGCGTTTGCCGTTGTTAGAATGGTATTAACCAATAAGATTGAACGAAAAGGTAACTGGCTATTTTGTGCATTTCGATTGGTCTATTTCGCCATTAGTCGTTTAAAGAATGGCATCGACCAATAATGTACGAAAGTAGGTTATTTTCTGCACTTTGGTCGTTGCTCTGGTGGACACTGGACCTAAGTCAGAATTGGTGTAAATAGTGTAAGTAGCGCGGGCACGTCCGTTCGCGCGGACTAACCACTCTGCCATTGATGTTGTCTCTTCTTAATTGTAATCTGTATCCTATTGCTACAGTGACAAGGGTCCTTGCTAAAAATACCGCTAGATTACCCCGCCAGTAGAGGCGATGACGGAAACACAAAGTAATCCATTTTTGCTATAAACCTCATTTTAATTAAACAAATGAAGTATGAAATTGCTGTTGATACACTCAAGAAAGGTCATTTTTTTCGTTTATACAAACAAACTACATAGGTACATTTCATATATGTTTACATTGAGGCCCAGTTTGAAGGCTTTATTAAACAGGTCTAATTTAGTTTTTTAAACTTTCGCGACTTGAATACTTAACTGTTAAACAACCAGTAAACACATCGGTGACATTTTTGACAAATGGTCGAGACTTAATGTGAGCGATTAAAACCTGGTGATAAATCCTACTAATATTAGGTATAAATGCGAAAGTTTGTGAGTATGGATGTTTGTTACTCTTTCACGTAAAAACTACCAAATGGATTTGGATGAAATTTGGTATGGAGGTAGCTGAGACCCTGGATTGACACATAGGCTACTTTTAATCTCGAAAACATGTAGCGGGTAACACCGCGGGGCGCAGCTAGTATAGATCTAAATTTGTTAAAAATGTCTCAAGAGACTGCAATGAAAAATATAACAACATTTTTAGTAAGTTTACATCTGTCAACTAAAGGTAAATCAACTAAACCAAATGGTCTTAATGTAAAATGTATAAAAGTTGCGAGTAAACGCGTTAATTCAGAGAGAATGCTTATTTTTTCATTCATACCATTGTAATCTGTAGAGGAAAAGTAAATGCTTACTTTTTGTTTTCACCTGTATCCCCCTGGGGTTGTAATCTTGTTGTATTGTAGCAATGACCAGTAAAATTATGTTGCGGTATCTTCCTACTTTGTTCTGTAGTAGTATCGAGTCAGGTATATCCACAGATTACCTCCCTATAGATAGCGTTATTCGATATTTGCTCCAACCGAGCGTGTTGCCGGAGCTGTGACAAAGTCTAACAATGCACCAATGAGATAGATTTTTGTGATTGTTTTGGCCGTTGCGTAGTGTTCTACGTTTGTATTGTGCGAAATCTGTGTTGGTAATCTGTGGACGTGTCCTACCACTGTAACGATAGGGTATTAGAACGTGTGCGCGACTGTACACGCACACATAGATAAGAAAATGTTATTAGAAAATTGAAATTCAATGTCATAACTTGCGTTCGCATCGACTTGGCGACATTTTACACAACTTAGTCACTAAAGTTAGTCCGGCATTGTAAAAATATCAGTTGTAAATATTGGAGCCAAAATTTTTATACAAAATTATTCATAAATGAAATATATTCTTGGACCAAGTTGCGCGCGAAGTCGATGCGAATGTCGGACACTGCTAACGGTGCGATTTTTGAACGCAACGGTACGATTTTAATACTGGATCGTTCAGAAAACTGCTTTGGAAATGGTGAATTTGTTTTGTGAAAAACTTTTCGACTATTCGGTGAACATTAAATCAAAATAAGGCACAAAATCTGTAAAAGTTACTATACACTGCCAAAAAAACTGAAAATTTGATGCGTTACCAAAGCGACCTCGGCAATTTCTTACCGCGAAGGCCTTAATTTACTAGCTTTACCACTTCCTACACAGTAAGAAATTAAGGTCACTTTTGTAATCTATAAAGTGTATCACCTACTTAAGCTGATACTTTTAAAATCCCTTTTGGACGAAGAAACGCAGTTTTTGGCGTATGCTTAGATAAATACTTTTATATCTACGTAATTTTGGCTTCTTGTTATGTCCAGATTTTGTAAAACTTAATCATCATTTCCAAAGCAAAGAATGCCGGTCGATGGTTGACAGCAGTTTAATCGTTGTCTGAAAGTAGAGGCAAACATTAGGTACTATAATTGTGACTACTGCAGAAGCGAAGGCAGCATACACGTTGCACATACCTATAATAAATGTAAAAAGGTTATAGAATTAATTTAATAAAATTATAAATAAATATTCCTTTTGTATTATTTTCACTCACCTGTAGGTAAATCTGCAGGCAAATAACAGCTTGTACGTACAAGCAAAGAACGTTAAAAAATATCCCTAATGACGACTAGTTAGAGAGATCTAGCGCCCAAAAACAGTTGGTAGACGTGCTCAGAAGCTTACATTTTTATGAAATTAGTAACCACGCAAGTAGATAGTGGCGGCAGTAAGTCGCTGTTACTCTATGCCAATGGCATATAATCACATTAGAGAACGCGACGTCTGTTAGGAGATCGCGCCCGCAGTCTACAACCGTTTACCCGGTTTTATTTGAGATGCACCTTCAACGGAGCACTTTAGCACCCAGCTGAGAGAAACTGATTATTTGGTAGGTTTTAAATTACTAATAAGTCTTTCCTAATGACATTTTATACATACTACTGACATCATTATACCTAATTAAATTAAAAAAACTTACAAGTAATCTACCTAATTAAGTCATGTCAGCATAGTATCACAATTAAGAGTATGGATTAATTATGGAAACTGACGTTTAATTATTCACGTTTTATTACTCACGTTTAATTATGTGACGTTATATTAGACGTAAAGTTCTCTAAAAAAAATTTACTATACTTTTGTTTTTAGCTAGAAAGAAATTACTGCTTTATCTATGGATCAGCTGACCTACAGTCATTAATTTTAAAACAAAGAATGTTGTTTACTATTATAATGTACAAAGAAGATACCAAAAAGTAAATTATTTTCTGGCAATGCTTCATTACGACCTGTCCACCCTCACATAGCTTGACATCCTAGAAGAAACCGATTAACTCGCGACTTGAAGGAACCCAGACTATATTCATTGGGGAACACCCACTCGGGCAGCAGATTCCAATGTCTAGCTGTTCGTATGAAAAAGGTGGAATCAAACCGCTTAGTTCGAGCTTTTAAAAGATCAACTATAAAGCGGTGTCGCTTTTTAAAGCTCCTGGCTGTCTGATATCTATCAATCCTAGCTATCTCGTACAGTAATGTATTTATTGACTTTTCCAGAAACATATCCCGCTTGCTTGCTATAACGGAGACTGCGATCATGATTGACAGTTAAAGTAATCAGACTGCTGCTCTTCTTGTCAAACTTATCAAAGTGTAGCTGCCCATTTTTGGTGAGAATATTATCGAGAAATATATAATTTCAGGGTTAAGTCCACAACAAAACAACGGAATAAATTTCATTAATATACAGTTTATTTAATATATATAACACAACTTATACGATTCTAAAGCATTTCCTACAAAATATCCTGAATTGACACCTTATATTAAATGAGTATTATTGGAATGTACACTATAATATTTAAAACATAACAAATTACATATTATAATATAATTAATAACAAAAATAACAATTTAAACAAAGTTTTGCAATTTTCATGATTAAGCTCGACAAAGATAAATAGAAAAATATGCGTTATTTTAGATTATTTAGATAAATTTATTTTTCTGCGAAATAATGGCTACAGGCACGGATTCAGGACTTCGATCCGGGCGGGAGCAGGATGAACTTCGGCTCGGCTTGCAAGGAGAACACTTGCCTTCCTTGTATCCACGTCTGACCTACCATTCCATTTTATTTCAATCACATTCATATTACCTTTCACAACACTGTCAAGAAAGTCTTGGCAACAAATAAATAGACGATAAATTTGACTAATACTTAGAACTATACAAATTTTTTTTGGAGAAAACTTTGATTTTCTACGATACAATCACAATATATAATAGATTTTCGAACAAAACATACACAAACACGCAAATAATTTTACGTATTTATGCGTTTCGTGGAATGTTTCCCTCATAAAAACTTTATACAAATACATACATATTATGACAAACTATTTAAGAGCAAAAATCCGACACTTTTGTTGAAATAATATAAATCCCACTTTGAAATATGAGTACGTATTCGTAGTTACAACACTATGGCAATATTTACATTTTGAAATGCCTAATTTACATTGCATACCTACCACAAATTTATTCCGTCAAACTTCAAGTTGATTTCGATCGAGTACAACTATAGTAGTATAGTATTGTACTATAACTATAGTAATATACTATACTACTATAGTTTACAATTTTCATTCTTTCTTTGTGCAATATAATTTAGTCATATTAAAAAAGCTGGGTAACTATTTTATCGTCATATGCCGAGATTTAATGCGCTTGCATTGCAATTATATTATTTTCTAGAGATCAACTAATGCGATTGAACTTGACGTTTATTGGAATCAGGCAGCTGAATAAATTCTTTTTGGTTGCTTTAAATGTAATTAAGGTATTATGAATCTTAAAAGCTTTTTTCAAAAACTGTTAATTGTTTAATAGCCCTGTTAGTTCATTAGTAGTACGTCTGCTTTAAGAGCTGAGGGCGTGGGTTCATTCCTACCCAGGACAAACAATTTGTGGCACACAAAAAATGTTTGTTATGTATTTATTATAAGTGCCTATGTATTAACAAAAAAAAACGTATATAAGTATTCTATCAGTTATCTGACTTCTATAGTACAACCTTTGCTTAGTTTGGGGTCAGATGGCGCTGTGTGTAATGTCCTACGATTTAATTATTTCTTGATAATATTGAATGCCTAAGGGTGCGGCAGTTAGTTTAGTTTTAATATAGATTTTATGTAATTCTCCTTGAACATTACTGTTGTTGTTGTTGTTGTTTATTTGAAGATGTATGTTTATCATAACGAAACTCAAATATTTCTACTTCTATTACTGTATCCTGTTTCGAATAATTTACATAAATTCTCGCTATGGCATTCACGTCAGAGTGTAGTTGACAAAACATAGTGAGCATAGATAAATCAATGCTTAGAATGTTATGATATTTATCTAGCAACATTTATATTTGATTTTTAGTAAGACTACAAAAAAATAATCTTTAAAGATATCTTTTATAGACTGCAAGTACCTTAAAAACATTTAAAGATACGACAGATGCAATACTTTGATTATAGAAACGACCATAGGTATCACTTAACTAACGACTCTATGGTAAGCTAAGTAACAACAAAGCTAGCTAAATAGCTATTTTTCAGAATTTCAGGCTTATTTTAATACAACAAAATAGACGACACTCAAGGTTTTGGTTGACTGAATCACAGAGCCGGTACAAGGAGATGGCGTTAGAATAAGTACCTATATTTAGTTGCAGCCATGAATATAATAACAGGTCGAGTAGGGATCGATACGTTCATTTTTAAGTCAATCTTGTCTCTTTATTTTTAACGTCGCAATGATGTAGTTACTCGACTTTAATTGATATGTTTGAAATAATTAAAAGTGTCTGCCCATATGACCCATGAGTGGGAGAGAGAGCGAAATACTCTCTGCACCGCTCTCAGGTTTTACGACCCAGTCTGCAGCAAGTGACATTGCATTGCATATCACCGTGGCGTTGCTTATACCATATCCTCTTTTAGTTTCCTCTGTGGTTGAAACTACACTAAATTTGAAAAAGAAAAAGCGACATATGTAGACCCGGTTACCGATCTCGTATAAGCGTCAGTCCATAGATAATCTAGACTTTCGCAAATTTCAATTTAAGACTGCATTTTATTTTTCATAGACCAATATCAATCGAGTGCGATGCGTACTTTTTTTTTCTTTAGTTTTGGCGTCGCCTTTTAGCATTTGCCAGTGTCAAGTATTTATATATTTTCAAGTTTCAAAAATTAAACAAGCGTCCTCGTAGCTAGTTATAGTCAAAGTCCAGTCTTAGTCAAGTCTAGTCTGTGTCAGTCAAGTCCAGTCATGCTTTAGTAAAGTAGTGGCGACTTTACTATAAAGCTTCGATGGAGTTTTGGAAGCAACACGAAAAGACATGTTTCACCCCATTATATCATTTTCCCACACTCGCGCTTGTAATTCGGCACTTTATGAATAAAACCCCACCATTTTTATGCATAAACACTCGACAAAACACTAGTTTTGGAAAAAAATACAACGGAGCGACACGACTCTTCCCGCGTTCCCGCCAAAAAAAAAAAAAAAAACCGATGCGTACTTTAGTTAAGTACATATCAAGGGATCGACCTTTAGGAATAATATATAGGTATTTCGTTATTAAGATTCCATTGAGTTATTACAAAAGTATTTATGTACATTTAAACTTGTATAGTCGTCATTAAAATGTAATTGCGAATTTAATTAGTCAATCTATCGATTCGCTAATCGATTGTACTACCGGACCTGCCTTCTAAAGGCTGTGTAAATTTATCTAAACTTAATGTACCAACCGCCATATTAACAGGATATCTTAAGCATTGATTAACTTTAAGGAATAGTTTAAGAGGGGTCTTTGTTTGTGTAACTAATTAATTTGTAAGCGATAATAGAAGTTAATGTCAAATTTACAACGATATTCTAGATTATATTTTTTGGTGTTTGTTTTTTTTTCACAATGAGCACATTTTGTTTTTTACTAATAAAAATTTTAATCATTTTTTATTCGTGAGCGTTTACCTAAATTACGTTTACATACTTACGATGCTAAAAGTATTTTTTTTTTTATATTTCTTAAATACAATTGTCTAATTCTTACGATTACTAAACACTTAACAAAATTAAACCTGCATTTGACCCTCTTTGGTACAAGTATAAATAAATAATTATTATTTGTATAACCCACTAAAACGTATATAACATATGCTAAGAAAACATTTTGAATTTAACTTGTGACTAAACGATTTAAAATTACTATCAATATATATTTTTTTTTCAAAATAATTCTTACAATTCTCTAAAATACAATCAAACTTTTAACACTAACAATTCCTAATTTGATCCAATTGTTTATACAGCGGTGAAGAATTTAAAAATAAAACTAGTATATTCTGTCACTACCTTACAGAAGTAATAAACGCCTAACTTTAGAGACTTTAGTAGATGCATATTTTAAAATTCAGGTTCATATAATATATATATACTTATTTTTTTCTATACTCATAACTTAATTTCAAAGAGTTTGTATATACAGAGTGAGCATAAACAATACGAACACGGCACCTAATGTTCACAGCTGCGTATGATGCCAATGTGATACGTAAATAAATAAATTTTAAGTAAAAAGTGATCAATCAAAAAAACATTACAAAACAAATTCAAGGGCACATTTTAAAATTTGCAAAATAAGCCTAGCTACTGCAATTACTTGAAAAGCGCTTGCATAACAAGGGTAAAAATGACATAAATGTCTGGAAAAACGGCAATTCTGTTGCTATTCTTGTTCTTTGGTTAACTTTATACTAATACTGCGTTTTAAAAGGCCGTTACTCTAGCTAAACTATATTAGAAATATTACATTTATTGCTGTTTCTCAGTAAAAGCAGTTCTAAGCTAAACTCTACTGTTTAAATGTAAAATATCAACAATTTCTCTCGTATTTTACTTAAAAAATATTTTTATAAGTTCTAAACAAGGTTTTTCGACATATTTCCATCTTAGGGTCTGTTCGAAAAGTGAAAGGACTTGTTAAAATATACTACAACAATTATTTTTATAATGGAAACTAACTTTTTTTTAATTTGTCAAAGTATTGAGAAGAACGCGACGCTCTCCTGATGGTAAGAGATAACGCCTATCCGTGACTATTGCAGCGATACACAGAACTTTGAGTAGTAAAACAAAGTCTAGGGCATCACTGATTTGACGTTAATTACTTTGAGACTTTCGATAGTTAGTCTCAACAGCTTTGTAATTTCAGTAGCTATAGTACCAACTCTCTTACCATCCGCAGAGCGTTTCGGACGTCTTTATCAACGATGTCTCAACATTAACATGAAAATCCATACGTCTATTAATACTAGAACTGGTGAGTATAAAAAAATCTCATCCTAAAAATAATACCAACATAAAAGTAATACTGGACTTTTCCAAACTTTCTAAAATCCCACTCATTGCCAGAAATTTTAAGGCAACATTATTTTCCTAATCAGTGACATTATGTTAAAAAACCACAAGTCACATTTTCAGAAAAGTATATTTAGACATTTTTCCAAGTTTTTTAAAATGTGTTTTGTGTTAGACTACAGCTCACCTGATGTTAAGTGACGACATGGTCGACGATAGTAAACATACCTCGCTCGGAATGGAACTGGCTCTTAAGTGAGGCTGCCGGAATACGCCGTTAAGTGCTTGACGGCAGATTTTCTACTTGAAAGTACTAGAAAGTACCCTACTACCATGATATGGTTTCCTCACGATGTTTTTCTTTACCAGCAGCTCATGTTCATTGTTGAGGTCTGAACATCGGCGTGCGAACCGACCGCGCTAACCACAGAGCTATTATCGCTTAAATCTTTTCCAGACAAATATGTATATCGAACGACAAAACATCGTTTCGTTTCAATTAGATCGTTTAAAAACAGATTGTTAACACCTCATGAACGAACAATCGACAATACCTTTTCCGAACAAATTATTAATTTCCAGACAATTTTGTACATTCCTACGCCAACTTACATTTTAATTTCTCAATCACGATATACGTTTTTGACACGTATCTGCTCGCAATTAATTACCAACATTCCAAATTTTCATTTCGACAATATAAAGGCCCATTCACACCTAGTCTGCGTTATGCACGAGCCGCAGGCTGTCGTCAGGGCGTCGCGCAGGACGGCGTAGCGGGCGCGCATGCGGAAGAAGCGAGAAACGCTCGCTAGATTGGCACTTCTTGTTTAGAGCTGTACGAAGGTGGCTTTCTCCTGGAATAGAGTTTATAAGTTTGTGAGATAAAAACTAAAAAAGGCACGTCACTAATTTTTAATGTTCAGTAATATACTTCGAAAAATAAATAACGATTTATAGAGCAGTGATTGAAGTGGCAATTCTCACTAAAATGCATATTTGACCCCGGTTGTATGAGACGAATAAGACGATATCAACGATTTGTAAATAAGAGAAATACTCGGAGTTCAGATAAAGAGAATACTACGAAACATAATTTTGAGGCCAACTTATGCAATAACTTTTTTAGCACCAGGAACTTCTTCAGTGTTTAGAATTCTCGGGAATTGTGCAACGAATTAAAAAAATAATTAACCGATGGCAATGTTAAGTAACCGATGCCAGTTCAGCCGCTATGTATATTGTAATTTGAATCACACGGCAATGTTAACAAGTTACACGGTATCAATTCTAAAACAAAAAAGTAGGTATATGCACCTGATATATTAGAATTGTGGGCATTTTTTGCAAAAGTTATTCATAATGTTTCTAATTCTAATAAATAAATAAAAAATAAATCTAATTCATGTTTTTTTTTGGTAGCAGTTATTTGGTTTCCATAGTATAAGCTTTACTTTTTAAGGTGCGGTACAAATTAAATAGCCTCTTATATTTACATATTGATTTATTAGTGCAATGAATTGAATGAATGTCTTAGAGCGAAGAATGCGCAGTAAACCTTGAGGCAAAAGATTTTGCCGCGTATATTTGAAATAAGTGGACAAAGTTTTTTTTTTAACTGCCAAATAAGATTATTGTAACCATGCTCGTCTTGTAACTCCGTCGCATTAAAGTATACCTGGCAAGGAAAGCGGTCGTCCGCATAGAGTTAGATCGTGTGACCTCGGCGATGCAGATCGCGAGGAGCGCGGCCGGCTCGGCGTGCTGTTGTTACGAGGCTCATCGCAACGACCGCGTCGAGGCGACCGGGACACGTCCTGTGTGAATAGACCTTTATTTAGCATAAAAATTACATTTATGTATTTCAGTAATCTTTACCAAAACTAACATGTATAAATACATCTAAATATAGTATAATATATTTACCGGGTTATCCAGGAAGAGCAAAAAAATTAAAGGGTAAAACATAACCCTATTTTTTTATTATCTTTTTTTTTTTCTTTACCATAAACCAAATCAAAGATCACAAAAAATATCTGTGCACTATTGAAATATTTGCAAGAAACATTAATTTGTAACTGTCAGTAATTTTGTAGAAATAAATTCGAACATTTACGTAAACTACTAGACTAAACTACCTTAAAATAATTAAAACATATAAGACATATAGAAACGTGACATGCATAATTTACAAATGAATACAAAAGTTTCCTAGTAAAAAAAATAACTACAATATAAACATTTTACCAGTACACACGTCAAAAACTTGTTATCACCGGTAAGAGCAACCTCATTTCATTTCTCTCGAACATGAGGCCGTTATAATTATAAGATATGAACAAACATTGAAACTACATACAACACTTTGAAAACTTTTATACATAACTAGCGGACGCCTCGCAGTTTCACCCGCGTTGTTCCCGTTCCCGTGGGAATACAGGGATAAAAAGTAGCCTATGTCACCCTATAGTGAAGCTTCCCAACGGTGAAAGAATTTTTGAAATCGGTCCAGTAGTTTATTCGTTACATACAAAAATACAAATCTTTCCTCTTTATAATCGTACAGACAAGTATAGATTAGTAAAATACTGCAATCAATTTCGACCACTTTAGGACCAATTAAAAAACATTGATTTTTATTGCCAGTTACATTTATAAAACACGCTATTTTTAATTAAAAGAAAACATTAAAACACATTCATATTTTTTAAATCAAAAGTACCGTTTTAGTTTTTTTGTAGGTTATTTTTCTAGAATTTTTTGGTAGGCTTTACGGTTTTCTACAATTCTTTTAGACCTATTCTACTGTTTTTCTCTTAGGTAGTATTGTCAATACTAGTAGCAGTCTACGAGACACCATTTAGCAAAAAAACTGTAGATCATTGGTGGGTTTTTTTTTTATCTACAGTTTTTTTATAAGAAAGTCTTGCCAACACTGATCGAGGTCTACATAACGTATTAAAAACAGTATGACCATGCCCTGAAAACTATTTTAGGAATTTAATTAGCAGGAAAATAGGCAAAAGGAGTATGTGAAAAATGTAACCATTTTCTGAAGTAGCATTGCAACGTATACTTAACTCGTTAACTTAAGTTTGACATGGGTATTAATGCCTAAAGGCCACGCGACAACTTGCCAAGTTTAAGTTATGTTATTGGAACAAGTAGCAGCTAATTGGCGTAGGGAATAATAAATAAGCAGTAACATGGTTTTACTGCCGCTTAAATAAAATACACATGAGTTAAGCGGTGTTATAAAGTTATTGTGTTTATTTATGGTCGTATAGAATTTGGCAATGAGTGTACTACTCTTAGTAAATTCTCAAAACAAATACTCATTTATTAATTTATTTTACTTTGTAGTAATAAATGAATTTTAATGATGACAAGATTGGTTTTTAATTTAGTAAAATTAGTTCTTAACAAAAATTTAGCTAATAAAGTTCTACGCGTGTTAGCGACAACAAACACACAGACAAATAAACAACAGTCGGGTTTTATTTGTTTGAGTGTTTGTGTGCTTCAGATTTGTAAACTGAAGTAAGAGTAGCTTGGCTTCCGAAATCTGTTCTCCCCATTTTTTTTTTTCTTTTTTGATTTCTTCAATATTTAATCTTCTTATAAAAACGCTACTGAATTAATTTCGATTAATATTACTAATTTCATTTACAACACCAAAATTCGAAAAAATAAACAAAAACCCACAAATTTTATCGAACACACTCGAATCCGTGATCCTGAACCCTCATGGTTACCTCTATGAAATTTCTGCAGCCTTGTTGGAACTATCCGACTCTCTCCTTCTCTCTCTCTCTCTCTCTCTCTCTCTCTTTCTCTCTCTCTCTAGAGACACAGACAGACAGAGAGCTGTCTGCCTGTGTTTCTCTAGTCTGGAGATTTTGGGTTCGAATCTCACGGCGCGCACCTGTCTTTTCTAAGTAAGGAAACCTAATCTACGAGAGTCGTTAAAAAAATTCTCGATGATGTGTGAAGTCTGCCAACACGCACTTGGCCAGCGTGGCAGACTATGACCTTACCCATCTCACAATCAGAAGAAGCCCGCGCCCAGCAGTGGGAGAGTTTAGAAAAAAACATAACTGATCCGGAAGATTCTAAATACGGTAGGTAAATAAGTACGTCACTTAAAAATAATTGAAAAAAAAAATAAAAGAATTATAGTATCTATGTACAGTATTTCCAAAAAATGTACAATAAGCCCAAAATAAAAATGTACAGTAATTTCGTAACTTACCTTCAAAAAATGTTAGTTAAAACAATTCTACCATGCGACACACGGACACATAGAACAGCAAACAAAACGAAACGAAACAATATCATCAGAATATGTTAGTAACCTTGTTGTGAGAGTCGACTGAGAGCGCGCTATACGCGAGTCGTGAGTCAAACTCGAAAGCGCTCGTCGTCCGCTGCGACAGTGTGTCTGCGTTCAGGCGAGGAAATACAGGTAAATTAGGTATTGTTAGGTGACACACGTTAGAATCACACTACTACACTAGTACTATCAGGGCTGACAAATTAACTCAAAATAATCGTAATCATATTTATTGATAGGTGTTACAGGTCAATTTTCAATAATAATCATAAACAAATAATAAATGTCAGTAAAAGTATTAAAAATTAAAAGAATATATATGCAAAAATGTTATATCAATAATAATTATAATAAATGTCAAAATTCTTTGTAGCTGTAAAACGTGTGCTCGCTAAGCCAGCGTGTGAGTCGTGATATGTAATGACTAAGTAAGAAAAAAAAGAATGCCTAAAGCTGACCCAGCGTGTTTCGGAACAGTTTTATGAGGGATAGGTACGGTCGGCCGCATAGCACAAAATCCTATTTCTTTGATCGAAAGATACGGTAGCAACTTTGCATAACTTAACACTTTTTTATTATTTTTCTACTATAATAACTAGACTGTCTAGACTCTAGGTATAATAAAATCTAGAAAGCATTTTATGCTACCCTACCGCTACCCCTGGGATGGGCACTAGAAATACTTAGTCACTTTCACATGAAACCTTTATTGTCATCCTACTTATGTATTTAATGGTTTTTTGTCATGCTATGTAAAAGTACACGCTCGCAGAAAATATGGACATAACCTAGCATGCATAATTAAATCTCATAAAATGTTAACATTCACTGAGAAACAACCCTAAACTGAACACAATTTTGTGCAAGATTTCTTCTTCTATGTTTTCGGCATCGCACTTTGTGCATTTTACCAATATAAGATGAATTTCATGTCTAAAGTCACAGTCAAACATAGAAAGTTAAGATCAAGTCCGGTCACGGCCTAGTAAAATAATGGTAAAAGTACTACACGCTTTAATGCAGTTTTGGAAGATTATATATATATATATCAGAGCAAAATCATGTTTCATTATATGCCTTCCCTACACTGACGCACGTAATCCTGAATTTGACACTAAACACTCAAAAAAAACACAAATTTTAGAATAAAATAATAAAATCCGGCGACATATTTTTTTCGCAATTCCGACAGAACTCAAGCTTTTTTTATAATATGATTTAGGTATGCATCAATAAAGAATATTTGAAACTAAGTACATCCTGAATATTCAAGGTATATATTTAGTTTATTTCCGCTTAACAGTCGTTCCAGTTACAACAGTCATGAGGACTTAACAAATTTATACCTTGAATATTCAAAATAAACTTCCGCAAAGTAACGCCTGAATCAATCAATTATTTATCTAAGTACATCCTCACAGAAGATTAAAGCAACACATCGTCACATACCTACTGATTTACAAACGTTCGAATTTACGTGACATGATTTCTTGATGAAAATACATTTCTCCTGTTATAGTTACATAATAGATATAAAACAAATTAATTAATAAACATGTTTCCATATTAACAATTAATTAATATTCACAACAAGGAAGCAGGAAGCGTTAATGTAATTACAGCATGTTGCCGAAAATGTTTATTTACTACCATTATCAGTTCTGATAAGCTATTAATCATGATAATCGGTCGTTGGCACGGCACGCGTGACCGACATTCGGCGGAGTCTGATATTATAAGTATTTATAAATAACAGAATTAATCGCGCCTCGCATTTGCACAATGAAAGAAAAGGAGCGAAAATATATTTTCATGTCTTTTGCTCTCGTGGATCTACCACAAAGGGCGTAAAAGTTAAAAAAAAAATGCTACAATATTTTTTTCACGTAAAAAGTAATGAGATGAACTAGACGTTCTCCTAGTGATAAGAGATAACGCATGACCATTGCAGCGATATAAAGAACTTTGAGTACCAGTACAAAGCCGACATCGCTGCTTGGGAACTCATTACTTTGAGACTTTCGATGGTTAGTCCCAAGAGCCCCGTAATTTCACTGCGGTACCCTTCAAACCGGAACACAGTACTGTTTACACACCCTGGCAGCAAAATATTTTTGTGTACTCATGATTAAAATCGGTTCTGTCATTTTTTTGGTCGAAGATTTTTTATTTTTAATCAAATGTTTCGGGTTACAAATTCTCGCATGTATTAATGCGATAAACCTAACACACCCAAGCTATTACCGTATAGCGCATATTCAGGCATTTGCTTCATAAAATTAGTGGAATGTCAGAATAAGCATTAGCAAATTAAGCAAAGCTTTTTGTTAGTAAATGGTAGAGCATAGCTGTTTACTATCAGATTGATAAAAGAAAACAAATTTTCAAACTGTTTAGATTGTATACTATTTCTTCGTTGTAAGTGACGAGACGAGCAAGTCACCTGCCTAATAGTAAGCGTTTGCGTAACGATTCAGTGCACCTGTATCATAAAATTATATCATACATGAATATCGTTTTCTATTGACAGGTGTTTGTCCTCAACTCATTGTAAAGTGGCAGTGTGATCGGTGATGACCTTACCTTTTTAACTTTACACTTGAAAAGGTGATGAAAGGAATTCCCATATAGTTTATATATAGTTTAATGTAAAAATTGATTGATCTCTGACTAAACAGAGCTATCTATACTTTTAATATGAAACTTATTAGTTAATTCTATATTCATAATAAAAGGCATAGTCACCATGTGGCCAACAGCTGATAGGAGGTGGTGACCTTATCATGTGCTCATGAACTTCTTTCAAGGTCATCGGGTCATCTTCAACAAAATCTAGGGCTGTGCTTCCAAATTCCTGAAATATTTAACAATTTTTTTATGGTTTTTTTTTTATGTTTTTAATGTTTAATGGGCTAGGTGTTTTTGACCACAGCTCACCTGACGTTAAGTGAAGGCGTGGTCGAAGGTGGTAAAGCACACCTAGCCTGGAATGGAACTGGCTCTCAAGTGAGGCTGCCGGAACACACCGTTAGATGCTTGGCGGCAGTGGTAGCTAGCCAGCCGAGTACTAGAAAGTACCCTACCACCATGCTATGGTTTCCTCACGACGTTTTTTTTTTTTTTTTATTGTTGACAGGCTAGTTGTTTGACCACAGCTCACCTGATGTTAAGTGAAGGTGTGGTCGAAGATGGTAAAGCACACCTAGCCTGGAATGGAACTGGCTCTCAAGTGAGGCTGCCGGAACACACCATTAGATGCTTGGCGGCAGATTTTCAACTTGAGGGTGGTAGCTAGCCAGCCGAGTACTAGAAAGTACCCTACCACCATGCTATGGTTTCCTCACGATGTTTTCCTTCACCGGCAGCTCAAACTCATTGCTGGGGTTTGAACCCACGCCCTTCGGCATGCGAACCTACCGCGCTAACCACTGAGCTATCATTGCTACATTTTTATAAGTTAGATGTGTGATTGTAGCTCATCTGGTATAAAGTGTTGTTGTAGTTGAAGATAGTAAATACACTTAGTCTGGGAAACCTGGCTTTCATATACGGCTTTCAGAACACACCATTAGGTGCTTGGTGACAGATTCCAACTTGAAAGTGGTAGCCAGCTAGCGGAGTACTAGAAAGTATCCTATTACCTACTGGTTACCTTCACCACCAACTCAACTCATTGTTGGAATTTGAACCCATACCTTCTGTCGTATGAACTCAACACAGTAGGCACTCAGCAATCACCGCAACACAATTTTCACACATTACTTTATAAATAAATGGAAATTAACATAATTATAGCTATCTAGGATGTACAACTGTAATGATATTAATATTATAAATGTGAAAGTTTGTATGGATGTTTGTTACTCTTTGACGCAAAAACTACTGAATGGATTTTGATAAAATTTGGTGTGGAGGTAGCTGACACCCTGGATTAAGACATGGGCTACTTTTTATCCCGATAACATGTAGCGGGTAACACCATGTGACACAGCTAATACTATATACATATATTATAAACATATAGATTTACCAGGTAACTAATAAAATATTTTTATATGTATGTTGTATTTGTGTATTTATTTTTGTCAATACAAGCTTAATATAATTATGTACAACAATATTTAATACATATTTTCATGTTTAGCTGGATGGGAATTGTACACAAAACCACAGTTCAGGAGGCCTGACAAACACGAAAATGTTTTTAGAATATTTCTCTAAGCTAACTTTTCTTATGCTTACCTGAGACATAAGTATTGTATCATCCGATTCACACTCATCATGGTGGCTTTCAATAAGGCTCTCTCTGCTCGCCATTACTTGCTAAAATATGATAATATCATATTAAGGCACCAAAACTAGGTAGTCAAAATGTTATCACAGCATTATCAAGTTAGTCTTGAGAATAAAATGGAAAACTGATATGGGCCTTTAACTTCCCATTATGGCAAAGGTGTAGTGTAGCTACTGCTGTATCAAATAATCCTGTGTTTTGTTTAATTTTACAGGTTTTGGCATCAGAATAGCCAAGTAAACTAAGAATTTTCATTCCCTTTTAAATTACTAGAAATCTACCATTAATAATTTAATTAATGTACTTTACATCTTTACTGCAATGTTTGATTTAACCAGAAATAAATAAATAAAACTGCAAAGTATTCCTAACTGAAATGGAGTTACTCATTTTACTAAATTCATGGATTGCATGCTAACAGAATTGATGTTTCATGTATACAGAAAATTGCAGAACGTCATTGTTTACGGAAGTAACTACATTATATAAAGCTGCATTAGGTTTCTACAAAGAAATTATCAGTTATGTAAGTTAAGTATTGCATAGTTACCTGTAAATAAGGATTGTCTTGTCGAGACATCCGTAACGCTTCCATGTCTTGTGCAATATTTCTAGTACGTCCGGGAGTTAACAAAACAGCTGGGGAGCTACCCGTCGGCGGTGCTAGTACTAAAAGACAATAATAACAAAGTGTTAACACGCAATTCACACGACACGAATTCTGGGTGACCAAGCAGCACTTACTAGACAAGGAATCGCTGCTACCTTCCATCACTACACTGAATTTAGCAGACATTTAAATACATAGAGAATCACACAAGAAAAACACTTTTTTATGATAATTTCCCTATGAATATTTTAAAGAGCGGTTTCAGTTTATTTTGTCAATAGTTCAGATTTATAATGTTGCAGCTACATTTGCAACAAATAATGAGTGTTTAATGCGTATTTATAAAAGTGTTTTAGAAGAAAATTTTGCGAGTATTCATGGAAATTGGAAACAAATTGAAAATTTAAGTAATCAAAAATGATAACGATTGACAAGGAATCTTTGACAGACAGATGGGTTCTGCTCGTTCGAAAACAGCCACGAATGAAAAAAATCTGCTGTTTCGTTCAAAAATATTCAAGAGCTCGTATATAAATTATTTTCAAAATAGAAAAGAAAGCAAACAAAATAGCTTACATGAACAGAAATCTGTTTTACTGGACATAACAACGAATTGATATTATTTTATTACTTTGATTTCACTACCGATCTTTAGGCAGGACGGTCGTACTACTAATAAACGAGTGGAACGGTTTAACGTTGCCCGAGAATGCCCACCCACTCACCATTTCAAACGCATGCTTGTTAGCTTAGAAACAATACTTATGTTTAATTAAACACTTAGCTCACCCTCATTAAAATACCCTGAATGTACCAAACATAAGTGGAGGGTTAGGTAATAAGTGGAGGGTTAGCATATCTATGAAGCTATTAAACAAGCATTTTTTTTTGTAAAAACGCCTCTTCTAACGATTATGATGAAATTTATTATACGGGTGTGTTCGATCTAACAAGGTATCATCTCAGGGAAAAAGGTTTTTTTTTAATTTTGCATACACCGTGCAGAACTCGGTCGTCTAGTTACCTAATAAATTTAAGTTAACCTTTATATTATACACAGATATGATAACGTCTTTTCCGGTAAGAATAGGCAGACTAATATAATTCCAGACACAGTTTAATTATATTTTTCATGTAAAATATTCGTGAAATGTTTAGTAGGTACAAATGTTTATAATGCTCTTTTCTCGCCTGCGCCACGCGCCCTTCAATAGGCAACGGTGATCTAAAAGCGTGGGTAGGCCAATCCTGTGCAATGTGTATTTTACTGGAAATCCCAATCTTCCGTCAAGTAACAAGAAAGGCCATGTGGGCGGGATTACATGGTACGATCAGAAATACTTAAGACTACGCAATATTTTGCAGATTTAAACCGCATCATCAAAAACAATTGTTTTCTTTATTAAAATTATGCCCATAGTAAAAGTTGGTCATAATAAGTACAGTGACCTCCTTTTAGATTGGTATACCCCAAGCACATAACCCTGTATGAGGGTTTTTTGGCGGGAACGCGGGAAGAGTCGTGTCGCTCCGTTGTATTTTTTTCCAAAACTAGTGTTTTGTCGAGTGTTTATGCATAAAAATGGTGGTGTTTTATTCATAAAGTGCCGAATTACAAGCGCGAGTGTGGGAAAATGATATAATGTGGTGAAACATGAGTTTTCGTGTTGCTTCCAAAACTCCATCGAAGCTTAGTAGTAAAGTTGCCACTACTTTACTAAAGCATGACTGGAATTAACTGACACGAACCGGACTTGACAAAGACGACTTTGACTAAAACTAGCTACGATGGCACTTATTTAACTTTTGAAACTTGAAAATATATAATTACTTGACACTGGCAAATGCTAAAACGCGACGCCAAAACCAAAGAAAAAAAAACCCTGTATGATGGAATCCAAATCTCCAAGATGGGCGAAGCTTGTTTTACTACATAAAAATCTAGGGTATTAACTCATAAACACTGCTTAACCTCAGTTTCGAGTTTTGGCGGGGACGCGGAGTCGTGTCGCCCCGTTGTATTTTTCCAAAACTAGTGTTTTGTCGCGTGTTTATACATAAAAATGGTGCTGTTTTATTCATAAAGTGCTCACACACTCGCGCTTGTGACCGAATCACAAGCGCGAGTGTGTGTGTGTGGAAAAGTGGTATGATATGGTGTAACATTACTTTTCGTGTTGCTTCCAAAACTCCATCAAAGGTCTATAGTAGTCGCCACTACTTTACTAAAGCATGGCTGGACTTGACTGACACGGACGGTACTTTGACTATAACTATGGCTACGAGGCAACTTATTTAACTTTTGAAACTTGAAAATATAGAGCACTTGACACTGGCAAATGCACAAAATGCAACGCCAAAATGAAAAAAAAAACTCAAGTTTCAATTTCACGCGTGACATTTCGTTGGCGACTAAACACACAGAGGACATTATATTTATATATCGGTCCATTATCTTTTCTGATTCTAAGAGCTGCCTCCAGGCAATCCTATCTAACCCCTTTCGCACAAACACCAGGTTCCCAATTATCCTGAAAATAAGAGAAGCTCTATTGGAGTGTCACAGCCTGGGCATCTGTGTGGTCTTGGCCTGGATTCCTGGTCATTCAGGCATCCTGGGCAATGAGTGTGCTGATGTCTATGCTAGGGACGCGTGTATGATTGGTTCTTCAAAATATTCACAAATTTATTCACATGATATGTGTACTATTCTAAAAGCAATGTTGTTCAAATGCTGGACCCAAAAATGGCAAGTCTAAAATTTTAAAAGGCAAATTCTATGGCGAAATACCACCTGAAATCCCCCATAAACCCTGGTTTTCTAAATTCCAAAAGGCAGATAAAGAGACTACTTCGACAATTTGTCGGTTACGTTTGAACCACTCTTGTACACCTGTTTCTGGCCAAAATTAGGATTAGGGACCACTCCCTATGCGAATGCGGCTTAGATGAGGGAAACATGGACCATATCTTCTTCAGCTGCCCCTTAAGACAGTTTTCGTTGCAAGATGTCATACCTACTGAAATTCCCCATCCTACTTCCCTCAAATGTCTCCTATCCCTAGTTTTTACTCCCTTTGTATATATTTTATGCAAGTACATTAAAAAAAAAAAAATAATGTTATAAATATATAAATGTATAGGATTTTAACACTCACTCTGTCCCCTACTTATGTATATATGTATATGTTTGTGTATGTCTTGTAGCATGTTAAATGTTTTGGTTTCAGGGTGACAAACAAAAACCTCTGCTGTACGAATTCACCGAACAACGAGGCTCAACACCGTACAAATTCTTGCGTTTGATGGTCTATCTTTCTACGTGACAGTGGCGGAATTTATCTTTCTACATGACAGTGAAAAGCCATAAATCAAGAATTGAATTGAATTGACATTATATATTATATATAGACTATACAGGATATAGTAAACGGCTAAACTTAAGCAATGTTTAAAAGTTATTTGGGGTAAATAAAACATAGGCTTTGTGAACATGGTATATGAATTTATTAACCTGAACCAAGGCACTACCTTAGACGCGAAGGCACCTCCTAACCGACAACAATATTGATGATACAATGCGACAATATCGTAAATAATTCTTTTAGCATCTAAATCTTTAATTTTCAAGCGTGTATGTTTATTTACATTAAAATTTGTAATGTCAAAACCTCGACAACAGCAGCATTGAGGAGAATCCATATTGTACTAGAAAAATATTATGTTAATTTGTTTAATATGTGGGTAGTTGTAAAAAAATATATCATAATTTGTTCGTTGTTCAAAAGTCGATGTCTGTGAGGACGTATTGCACGGTGCTCCCGTACTCTAGGATCGAGTTCTTGATACCCTTCAGTTTCTCTATGTAATGCTTGTGTATCTTAGTGTTAGTCCTCTTGTAGCGGAGGGCTGTTATCATCTTATCGACAGTATAATGCAGCCACAGTATGTTCGTGTACGGCTCGAAATTCTTCCAATCATTTCTGAAAAAAAAAAAAATTAAAAATTAATAATAATAATAATAATAATTTCTTTATTCGTCATTCCTCGTTATACATAACTTAAATATTACGCATTTATTACACACATTTATCAAATCTAAACATACTACAGAGAACATAAAAATTAAAATTGACTAAGTAATAAATCTAATAAATCTGCAACTGGAGGTAGTTTAGAATTAAGTGAATGGCTGCTGCCGAGCTAGGATTAACTCCTGTATTACGGCAGACAGCATATTTACTAAACAAAAGCTTCGTAAGGCAAGGACGTCGTGTGAAACAATTATTTGCTTTATTTCTATTGTGTATTTATATAAAAGGAAAAAAAGCGATAAAAAAACTAAAGAATAAAACAGGAAAAAATGATATTTAAAAATTACATTAGAATGTCTTAAACTAAAAATGTAATGTTGAGTAAAATGAACCTCTCGGGATGTGTAATGTATGTGTGTTGATTAACAATGTGGATGTGTGTAAATACAAAACCTGATGTCAGGTTTCGCAGGTGATTAAATTTGTGAGTGTGAGTGTGTAGTGAACTTGTCTGTGTGTATGAGAGGATGTGTATTGCTGAGATGTTCTTTCTATACTATAACTTTTAAAATATTTTCTGTTTCGATGTAATTTAAGGTCTTGAGCCAATTAGCAACTTTAAATTTAACCTCTCTTTTAGATAAACCGTAAATACCCACGATTTTGTTGATTATATTATATAGGTAGGGACCCAAAAATGATAGATATTTTTTAATAAACGATGTCCTAACACGTTGTGGCAGCTTGCATACCATGAGTTTAGAGCGTTTAGTTACTTTTTGAGCATCATATTCAACCAGCGTATGTTGTTTGACAATTATACTCTGAATAAATAGCTGGCGCACCGTGAGTACATCACATGATTCATACAAGGTTGTGGTAGGAAAGAGAAATGAACGACACGTAGCAACTTTTAATACTGCTCTTTGCGCTCTTTCTAGAATTAATAGATTTGTGGCGGGCGCACCTCCCCATGAAGATATGCAGTAAGTAATAAGTGACTGACAGAGGCATAAATAAATTTGTCTAATCAATTTTTGGTCTGCTATATGCCTAAGCTTTTTAAAAATATGCATCGTTTTTCTCATACGCCCACAAATACTTACGATGTGGTTTGTAAAATTTAAATTATTATCGATATAGACTCCTAAGTACTTAATATTTGAACATTTCTCAAGATTGTAACAGGAACAGTTTCCTAAATTGGACATGAGGCAATTAATATTGTGCGATTTTATATGAAGATTGGGAATATCTGGAGTATTTCTGATGGAAAATTGAATAAATTTAGTTTTGTCTGAGTTAAGGGACAGAACATTGTTGTGTAGCCAAGTCGTAACTTCATTAAAGCCTTGTTGTGCAACATCAAAAGTGTTCTCCCATGTATCAGCCGCGAAAATTAGAGCAGTGTCATCAGCGTACGATATTAGCTTGCCATTTGTTGGTTGTAACATACATAAGTCATTGAGATATATCAAAAATAGGGTCGGTCCCAATATGCTACCTTGTGGCACGCCATAAGTAACTGGTAATTCATTGCTGGTATACGAACCCAGGGAAACACTCTGAAATCTACCATTGAGATAATCTTTGATCAGCATGAGTTGGTTCCCTCTAATTCCAATATTTTCTAGTTTGGCAACAAGGATAGGAATAGAGACCGTGTCAAAGGCTTTAGCTAAGTCAAGAAAGATAGAGATACATTTTTTGCCTTTATCGAGATTAGTAGATACAAATGTAGTAAATTCAAGAACAGCATCGTTTGTGGATTTATGACGTCGGAAGCCAAATTGATTATGCGACAATATATTGCTGGATTCTAAATATTCAGTCAGCCTAGTATTTATAATACGCTCTAGAATTTTGGAGACTGCTGGAAGAATTGAAATTGGTCTGTAATTGCTGATACAATTTCTGTCACCGCTCTTAAAGATGGGTAATATTCTTGACTTCTTAAGGACAATTAATTAGCTTGATATTATTATATAATGTTTTTTTGTCGTGAAATGTTTAATGTGAAAGTAGAATTGAACAAAACGCTCTCCTGATGGTAAGATATAAGCCAAGTCCATGACCATTGCATCAATGCACAGAACTTTTGAGTACTAAAATAAAGCCCAGGGCATTGTTTAACGCACATTACTTTCGAGACATTTGATGGTTAGTCTCAACAGTCCAGTAATTTCGCTAGCTGCAGTATCCTTCAAACCGGAACACAGTAATGTTTACACACTACTGCTTAGCGGCAGAATATCTGGTACTGCGGTGGTACCTACCTAGACGATCTCCTACTACCAAGGGCTGTCAATGTTGTATTTAATATTAGATTAGAATGTGACTGACCCCAGCTTGTCTCTCATGAGACGGTAGAGCTCGAACTGATAGTCGCCGACGGCATCGAACAGCTGCTCGTCCGCAGCGAGGTCGTTGTACAGGGCGGCGCACTCGCCGGCGAGCGGGAGGCTCAGCCGGGAGAGCGAGTAGTCGATGACGGTGGCCGCCACGCCGCGACGCGGCACGCGGTACGTGCGTCCGCGGAGCACGAATGTTGCAAACTGGTAACAAACAATCAATTGTTACTCATTATTACGTAAATCATGCTTTATTAAAATTATGGTTTTTTTTTTGACAATCTAGGTGTTTGACCACAACTCACCTGATGTTAAGTGACGGTGTGGTCGAAGGTGAGGCAGCCGGAACACACCGTTAGGTGCTAGGTGCAGATTTTCAACTTGAGGGTGGTAGCTAGCCAGCCGAGTACTAGAAAGTAGCCTACCACTACGCTATGGTATTCTCACAAAGTTTTTCCTTCACCGACAGCTCAGGCTCATTGTTGGGGTTTGAACCCACGCCCTTCGTGCGAATCGACCGAGCTATCATCGGTACAAGAGTTTTAAGCAAGCAAGTGTTTATAAACATTTAGGTACTGTTCTGGTAAAGTAACCAGTTCTTATAAGGGCTAACATCAATGTTTGTTCTGTGTCTGGGTGTTCAGTATTTATTATAAGTATGTATTTATAAAAAATAAAGTATTCTCAGTTATTTGACTTCCATAGTAGAAGCTTTGCTTACTTTGGGGTCAGATGGCGCTGTGTGTAATGTCCTATGATATTTACTTATTTATTATTTATATTTGTGGTTTTCTCTTATATGAAACATTTGGCTCACCTTCTGCTCAGTGGGCGCAATCAGGACATTTCCCCAGTGCAAGTCTCGGTGCTCGAATTGGAAAGCCTCCTCGGCGACAGCAAGACCGAACGCAATCTGTAAATATATAAGTTTCACATTAATCAAACAAAACTTTAAAAGTATACATTTATTTAGACAATACGACACCTCGGGGAAGGTAAAACAATTTTGTATCCAAGGTTTCATTTAGCTGTTTGTTTCGGTAAGTTGAGGGTCTAGTTACAATCGATTAGCGATAACGTTAATAGTAAAGTCCTAAAATGTACAGGGTAACATAATGCCTGATGTAAAAGTAACGAGACGCTCTCCTTATGGTAAAAGATAACGTCTGTCCATGACCATTGCAAAGATACACAGAACTTTGAGTAACATTAAGTCCAGGTATCGCTGCTTTGGCGCTCATTACTTTGAGACTTTCGATGGTTAGCACAGTAATTTCGCTAGTTGCAGCACCTTTCAAACCCCACAGTTATGTTTACACACTACTGCTTCGCGGCAGAATATCTGGTACTGCGGTGGTACCTACCTAGACGACCTCCTGCTAAGGAGATCTACCACCAAGTAATGATATTTTGTCTAGTCTAGACCATCTGGTATGTACAAATCGAACCGAGAGTAACGTCAGTGCAGATCTTATTTCTACTTAATTTAAATACAGGTTACATAGATTATTACACACATTCGAGTTGCCTTAGAAGCTAAGCTTCTTGTGAAGTTATCGATACATACTAGAGCATGAGCGTAACTTAGTATTATTTATAGTTATTTCATTTGATTTTTTTTTGAAAGCATATAAATACTTTACAGTGGCTAAAGGCACAAAGTATGATGCCATAAACAATGGAAAAGAAGATCAAGTGTTAAAACAACTCTCAACAAATTAGCAATAACATAGAGCAGTGTCTTTATTAATAAATAAAGTCTTCTCATCACATCATATGTATTTACACTCAAGATACCCAATACAAAACATCAATTGTCGTTTAAAATATGTATTTAACACAAAACTATTATACTAGCATTATCTAGTTTAATTAAACAATATCCATGCATAAAAACTATTAAAAAAACAACAACAACTATTAATAATAAAATACAAACAAAACAAATACTATTACACAAACAAAACTAAACTAAAAATTAGTGAGCTTCATTCTGGCAAAACATCAAAAGCGTTGTGAGCCAAATCAGAGGATAAGTGAAAATCTAGTCAAGATAGTAATGAAACTTGATACTAGAAATGCACCTATCTTCCGAGATAGCCATGCAATCTTGGCGTCTGAAAAGAAAAACAAAAACTGCAAAAAAAACATGTACACCTACATACTTCACAAAGCATATTGTCATATTGTGCGTATTAATAGCTACACAGATAAGCAACATATTGCCAATCTTTTTTTTTGCCACATAATATGATAAAATAAAATACTCTTTGTGAAGTTCACAAAAACAAAATCAAACGGCACATCGGTTGTATTTTATGTAAAAATAATAAAACAAACGAGACGCTCTCCTGATGGTGAGAGATAACTGTCCATGACCATTGCAGCGATACACAGAACTTTGCGTAGCAAAAATCCAAGATATCGCCTGCTTTGGTACTCATTACTTTGACTTTCGATGGTGTCACGACTTTAGAGTTCGTGATGATGGAGGCGAAGTTTGATAAAAACCACAGTTTCTAATTTAGGTACATGTGTATATTTGAAAATAGTAGATATATATGTTTTCACTATGATGGTCGGTTCGTGAATGATCGATTGTTACTTTTATATTTATTTTTTATCCCGGTCAGGCGTTGGTCCGCCTGACAGACGTTGCGTTGGAATTCCGTCGCAGCACCTTGCCAGCCTATTTAGGAAGGCGGACAGATGGTCAGATGGTTAGTCTCAACAGCCCTGTAATTTCGCTAGCTGCAGTACCCTTCAAACTGGAACACAGTAATGTTTACACAGTAGAATATCTGTTACTGCAGTGGTGCCTACCTAGATGACCTCCTGCTAAGGAGATCTATCATAAAGTTCACACACACACTCACACTCGGTTAGAATCTGTTATCTAGAGAATTACGCTAAACTGACATGTTGTTTGTGATGATGTATTTACTATCCGTAGTTAAGCACAGCTAAATTAATTTGGAACGCAAGCAAGTAATTTTTTAGCAATTTGACGTCACCTGTTGGAAAAGCGCATACGCTTGCTGTGCGCTGGCGAACTGGTAGCTCTCCAAGTCCTGGCCCGCGTTGGCCAATTCCAGCACTATGTAGCGCTGGTCCGCCGGCAACGACGCGGGATTGTCGTTCTCACTGCCCTTGCACTCGTCGTACAGCTCCCACAGGTCGAGTAGACGCGACGGATACGGACCGAAAACACAGCGAACAGCTAACACCTGAAATTTAATAAAAAAAAATACATAATGATCAGCAACGATCGATAAAATAGGACATCGCGCGGCATATTTTGGATACTCAAATAAATAGCAAGTTAAATTACTAAGACGATAAATTACGAACTATGTACTTTTTAGCGTTTTTTTTTATCTTTCTAAATGTGTATTTTTGTGCGAGTCCGTTTTTTACCATATCTACTCTTACCATCTGTAAATACTTTCGATTGGCTTTCTATTCTACTACTTATTGAATCTATGTATGTAAGTACATACATTAATTATGCTCCATTTGTCCATCAATGGCAAACATTTGTTTATATGGAAATACCACCTTAAATATGTTCGAAAAGTGTTCTCTTCTGTAGTGACGACAAAAATATGGCGGAAGGGAACAAAAACCGAGGGTAAATAACCTTGATTTCAGATCAACGACACACGCCAACTTATCTGTTTTATGACCTTAATAAAATTTAGAGTAACCTATAAAAGTTCAACGACATTTTTCTTTCCGTGCGCAGATCGAGTGTAACGAGTTTATTTGTAGACTAGTTGCATACCGCAGTTTCATCCGTTCATATCTCCGAATAATGCCTATTTTTATATGGCCTTTGGCGTTTTTATTTTGTTATCTATGGAATTAAAGTCTTTCTACGAGTCAACAACAAAATGTTTAGCCCTATCAGCGTTAGCATGCCGTTTGCTCCATCGTAGATGTTTTGTAACAATGAGAGCTCAGTGGTTAGCGTGGTCGGTTCACACGTCGAAGAGTGTCGGTTCAAACCTAAATAATGAGGAGTTTGAGCTACCAGTGAAGAAAAATATCGCGAGGAAACCATAGGCGAGGTGGTAGAGTATTTTCTAGAACTCTATTGACTATGCCACCACGCACCTAACGGTGTGTTCCGGCAGCCACACTTGAGAGCCAGTTCCATTTCAGTCTAGGTGTGCTTAACTATCTTTGACCACGACCTCACTGAACATCAGGTGAGCTGTGGTCAAACATTTAGCTTAATTATCAACTTAAAAAAAAGATCTAGAGAAGGACCAAATTAATACGTCTGTTGAATATTACAATATTAGTGCGATTAGAAACGAACTGCGCAAATCGATATAAAACACGTGCATAAGTACCAAAATTGGCATTTGGCAGAAGGTGCCGCCAAGGGGGAGAGGTTATTAGCCGGCACGAGTTGAATGGAATCAGATGAGGTGACGGACCGAGTCTCGATCGATCTGTCTGCGTAGTAAATACGCAAAACGATCAAGGTCGGTAAAACCACTTGTACTAAGCCGAAAGGAATAAACCTATAGGACCCTCCTCATAAAAACATCGACCACAGAGCCCTGACAATACTGACAACATTTACTATGGGTCCAAGTCTGAAATCGCAAAGAAATCGACTATTCCATAATACGTCAATAGTCGACGGCATTGTTCTATAGAACAGCTGATTTTTTTCGCATACTTCAGGATCGATCCAATAATACAAAAGTTGTTAATAATGATGACTACAAGGGCTTCCTTTGATTTGTACTACCGATCCGCGTAACCCCGTACATTATGGTATTTGAAAAATATAATGACCGTGAGGAATTTATAATTAAATGTCTATATAATTTCACACAGCGCCATCGAGCCCTAAACTAAGCAAAGCTTGTACTATGGGAACCTGATAACTGATAAAATACTCTTTTTTTGTAAATACACAAAGAACATCCAGATACAAAACACACATTTTTTTAATGTAAAAGTAATGCGAACGATACGCTTTTCTGATGGTACGAGGACAACGCATGTCCATTGTCCATGACCATTGCATCAATACACAGAATTTTGTGTTGCAAAACAAAGTCTGGGGCATCGCTGCTGTGGCGCTCATTACTTTGAGACATTCGATGCTTAGTCTCAACATCCCAGTGACAACGGTGGTAATCATTGCGAAACGAGCGTAAAGGAGACACAAATTAGCATCAGCTTTTAACACACTCTACCGAGCAAATAGATCTTTCTTTTCCGTCCATAAATACGCAGTTTCCTCACGATGTTTTCCTTTACCAAAAGTCGAACGAATGGAACATTCATAAAGATGCTAATACACACGGTAAAGTAACCACGCCCATCATTGAAATAATCACAACAATTAAGAATTTAGTATCATCGTAGCTGTATTGATAACTTCGAACTGTTTCGAAACACGCCCAGACATATTGTATACTACGTACGATAAATTAAAACATGAATGAAAACGTCTAGTGGCGCAACAGATTGCACTATCGTTATCAAATCTAATTAAATCGGCCGATTTCACGTTCTTTCATCAAACAAAAACCATGACTAAGCTAGTATTTATCCACCTATACTCCGGTTTTAAAATTCACGAAAAAATGACATTTTACGTCAATGTCAAAGTGACATTTATAGCCTTTGTTTTTTTTTAATAATTTATGTTTTACTACTGAAAGGAAGAATTTTACAATCCTTCACGTAACCGTACCGAAATTGACTGGGGGACCCTTCTCACTGGATCACTACATGTACAAAGTGTATAACGACATAACAATTCGAAACATATTCGAGTAAAAAAAAAAGTATAAACAAAATGACGAAAAAGTTGTCGACCCCAGCAATGTCATTAGAAAAAAAAAAACATTTTTTACTAGTAGCATTAAATTCAACAACGGAGTTTTGGCGGGAACGCGGAAAGAGTCGTATCGGCCCGTTGTATTTTTTTCCAAAACTCGTGTTTTGTAGTGTTTATGCATAAAAATGGTGGTGTTTTATTCATAAAGTGCCGAATCACAAGCGCGAATGTGGGAAAATGAGATAATGTGGTGAAACATGACTTTTCGTGTTGCTTCCCAAACTCCATCGAAGCTTTATAGTAAAGTCACCACTACTTTACTAAAGCATGACTGGACATGACTGATACGGACTGTACTTGACCAAGACTGGACTTTGACTATAACTTTAGCTACAAGGACACTTATTTAACTTATGAAACTTGAAAATATATAAAGACTTGACACTGGCAAATGCTAAAACGCGACGCCAAAACCAAAGAAAGAAATAATTCAACAACATTTATTAAATAGGTACGTTTTCCTAAACATAAAAAATTCAATAAGATTTTGTTAGTACTTTTTTATTGTTTAAATATTCAATGCAACATAAAACTTACATAAACTATCGTTTCACACGTAGGTAATTACGAAATCTACACTAAGTATAAAGAGGAAAGATTTGATTTGTTTGTTCGTATTGAATAGGCTCCGAAACTACTGGACCGATCTGAATAATTCTTACATCATTAGAATGCTACATTATCACTGAGTGACATAGCCTATATTTATATAACCTTATTATTATTATTATTATCAGAAATCAGAAACATTTATTGTACACCGTGTAACGTAAAGATCTTAAAATAAGCATAATATGTACACAACGGTCAAGCCTTTTAGAGGCATACAATATTTAATATAATTTGAGATAAGTCATAGGCATGTATTACAATATCAATTCTAATCGGTCTAATCTATTATTATTATCAACCTGTAGCCTGACTTAATGTTATAACCTAACATCCCACTGCAGGGCAAAGGCATCGCTTCCCTCCTACCGTCTGGGGCATCCAGGTCGTTTGCCATCTTGAGGATTGAAACCACTGGTTACCTAACTGAATTTTTTACTGCTTATTTTCTACTTAATTTTTTTACGAACACCTTTGTTTTCATACTTTTCGTAAGCTAAAAAGCCGGAGTATATGTATGTTAATCATATTTTGATCTAAGGTATCCAGTAATTGACAAACAAATGCTATAAGCCAAGTCATAATAAGAATAAGGCAAAATATACATGAGCAGGGGTCATTTATCAACTTATCACGAATCTAGCGTCACATATGTTTAGAATTAGCTCATAGAATCTCAAGTATAAGATGACACACGATGCAATGACGTGGTCTGTAAGCGATTAAACACGCCTTATAACCATAACAACGCATGAACAGTCGGGTTGGTTCCTTTTCGTTCTGATTGCCCTGTAAGCTTATTCGGTAGTAGTGAACTGTGGGGCGTGAGTTCGATCCTCACCCAAGACAAACACATAGGCTACGAACACAAACGTTTGTTGTGTATGGATGTTCTATATGTATGTATTACAAGCTAAATGCCTGGTACTTTGTACCCGATGCGGTAGTACTCAGGGAATCACTGCAAAGATTGCAGGGATCACTCAAACAATTATGTGGATCAAAATCGGTCCAGTGGCATACATACACGTATTACGTACGTTTTTTTCAAAAATATTGCACATTTCAATGCAAATAAAATATGCCGATGGGGCTTATTCTTTGGGATTTAATATGCTTTCGCAAGTACGATCTTTTTCCCCTATAGCATTTATGATCAGTATCAGTAGTATTTACTTGGTGGTAGAACTCCTTAGCAGGAGGTCGTCTAGGTAGGTACCACTGCAGTACCAGTTATTCTGCCGCTAAGCAGTAGTGTGTAAACATTACTGTGTTCCGGTTCGAAGGGTACTGCAGCTAGCGAAATTACTGGGCTGTTGAGACTAACCAACGAAAGTCTCAAAGTAATGAGCGCCAAAGCAGTGATGCCCTGGACTTTGTTTTGTTACTAAAAGTTCTGTGTATCGCTGTAATGGTCATGGATAGGCGTTATCTCTTACCGTCAGGAGAGCGTCTCGTTCCACTCATTACTTCTTACATAAAAAAAAAACAAGTATTTTAAAAGTATTTCATTTTGTGTTTCCCCGTATTTTTGTTTCGTTATTCGGATATATTATGTTATTTTAGTGTATTTTGTTTTCTGTTTTTGAATAAATAAAAATTCATGACATATAATAATAGACAGTGGCGCCAAAAGACTTGTGAATAATGAATGACTCACAGAGCGTCTGAAAGTCGAATTAGATCATAAAACCAGCATTCTGCGGTCGTTTATAATGATCGTCGCTTGGATCACGTTTCGATTCGCCCCCTATCGGCTCTTAGGACCGTTCACGTGCCGTTATGTAAACCAACAATCGATATCGTAATGAGCTCTTTGTACTTGCTATGACCTAATGTACCTAAATGTTTGTTAAATATCAGTTGATGCTCTCGAATTTGGACCTTGAGTACAAAATTTTTAAATTCATCATTATAAATGCAAAACTAAGTAGCTAGTGTTTTTCCTGTCAGTCTGTCCTAGAATTTCCCACCAAACGGATGAATCATGGATTAAATGCTTTTTTTACGCCGTAAAAAAGGGATCCCGATGAAACTAACTAGCACTTTATTCAAAGAATTATATTTCTGTTTGTTCAAGTCAATAAAATTCAACTCTTTGTTTTGTATAAGAGAGAGAGAGAGATAGAGAGAGAAGGAGAAAGAGAGAGAGAAGGAGAAAGAGAGAGAGAAGGAGAAAGAGAGAGAGCGAGAGACATCTCTTATAAAATGAAATTCTCGTGGAACTTATAGTATTAACCGGACTAGAGTGAACGGAAAATTAGTACTCTACAACAAATACCTAAATGTTGTCTTTAGAATTTTTGAATTATTTTGAAAAAATCTTATACAGGTATTTTTAGAACTAAGTAAGTACTTAACAGTAAAACGAAAATCACGGGGCAAATCCTACAAAATCAAAATTAATTTATTTGGCACACTTTTGGACAAATTCAAAGCAATCAATGGCAATAAACTATACTTTACTCCTATTAGTAGGTATCTCCCAATCTATCATTGAAAGCTTTAATAGGTACTGATAAAGCGTATGTTTATGCTAAACAAGATATCATCAGCAAATTGCTGATCAATCTGATAAAAGGCGTTCGAGAACATTTTTATTGCAAAATGATATCAGCAATATACAATACAAAGGATGTCATCATTTTAATAAAACAATCACAACATACGATACGGTTTCACAACAAAGCAATGGCAATGTTTTCAAGAAACATTTACCATTTACTTGTAAATTATAATACGAACCTACCAATTGACTCACGATACAATACACAATAACGAGTTCAATTGAAAAGGCACGACGGGGGGTATCGACAAATGATACAATATTATATTGAACTAAGGGACACTATGACTGAGGAAAGTTTTGCGAAATAAATATTTAAAATCAAATTCAAACATTTATTTCACAAAACATGGGTTACAATTTCCATTGAGACATGTAGGTAGAACGCAATGTCGGTCAAACAATACTCGTCTTTCAAATTATGATTATGTTGATCAAACATTAGTCTTTATTTCAAAAATTCGTCAATAGAATAATGTCTTCTTAATAAGATTTATTTTAAATTTAAATTTTATACTTTGAATATATTTCAATGTTTGGAGTAGTTTTAATTGTTATACATACATACATTACTACTTTTTTTACAAATATATTTTTGTTTTACTAAGCGACATTTTGGTAAACGTAAAATATTATTATGCCGCTTAACTGTCAAAGTGCTGTCTAAAATTATTTTTAACAAGAATTAAGGCAATGGAACGTACGTATTTTACCAGTATTCGATATGTAACGAAGTACACGCAAGAAATAACTATGAAAACGCAATAAATTCATCAAAAGCGACATTTTAGAAAGGTAGATCATAATTACTTTTTGGAGCAAAACATAATTATGTACCTTATGGGCGAAAACCGACTGGGTCCCGGAGGTTAAACGGCCACTAGGCCGGCCTAGAAGACGGTGGAAAGACGAGCTCGATGCCCACAACTAGGAGTAGACCTCAATAGCACAAAACAGAGGCGTGGAAGGGAGGGAGAGAGAGGCCTTTGCCCAGCAGTGGGACAAAGTGGGCTAAAATAATACTAATAGTTATTTTGCAACGAAAATCCCGTTTTGCGATTCGTTCCGAAAGAAAGAAGTACGTCCTCGAAAGAATATAGTAGTAGTAGACCAATAAATAAAGTAGTGCGCAAATCATCCGACCATCTGTACAAAGATAAGCCTGTCTCCCCTGATAACAGTCTGGCCCAGTTCGCTTATCAAAAGCAATTAAATATCAATGGGTCACAGTCCACGGCCTCCCTGAATCACACACGTTTCGAAATACGAAATGCGCTATAGAAAAGCGTGACTGATTTAGACATACGATGACTAAATTTAGTTTCGCCATTATGCACTTCTGTTCGGAAATTAGCGCGAACGATGATTAAAACGCGTGATTAAGTAATGACGACCTCGTTTGCAACGCTATCTGTCGAGGCCGTAGCAATCTGTTTATGACAACTTCATTTCTTTAATCAGATGAAGTAAAACATTTGATACAAAAGTTACAGTTGTTAAAGTGTAGACTCGTTGGCCAACAATTTTAGTTTATCTTACCACGAACTATACGACAAGGCCTTACAAATGTATCATGGTATTGTGCGTAGCGTTGTCCAGGCGTCCAGATAAAGCCGGAAATAGGCTTTTTGATTGCTTGTTGCTTGCCAAAATAAACGGTGTCCGACTTTTAACCGACGGTGAAGACTTTTGTTAGACTTTTTACATTTTTTATGATTGACCGGCTAGATTTTCGACCACAGCTCACCTGATGTTAAGTGTCGGTGTGGTCGAAGATGGTAAAGCACATCTAGCCTGGAATGGAACTGGCTCTCAAGTGAGGCTACCGGAAAACACCGTTAGGTGCTTGGCGGCAGATTTTTACAACTTCAGGGTGGTAGCTAGCCAGCAGAGTGCTATGGTATCCTCACGATGTTTTCCTTCACCGGCAGCTCAAGCTCATTGTTGGGGTTTGAACCCACGCCCTTCGGCATGCGAACCGACCGCGCTAACCACTAAGTTATCATCGCTGCAAAATTTTGCAAACGAGCGTGGCCGAGCGTTTTTGTCGTACCTATAAATACTGAGACAAAAAATCCTCAATAATGTAGGGTGTCCGGCCTTTTTACCCAAATATCCGGCCAAACTGGCTGGTCTGTCCGGCTATTAGGTTTGGCGACCTGGCAACCCTAAATGTGCGTGTAGTTCGTGTAAGAAAAATTCCAGGATCAAGGAGTCTTCACTCGTTTTCTAGACAGACAATTTCATCCAAATCCGTCAGTAGTTTTTGCATGACAGAGTAACAAAACTTTCAAACATTTACATTAATAACATTAGTGGCATAGTGGGAATTACATAGAATGAGGACCGACACATCTTTTCTTTTTTATCCCGGAGATAATGGAAAACAGCGGCCAACTGTGGGGCGGTTTACCCATAGCATAAAGAAATGTTTGTGTGCTCAATTTTCGTTACTCCACAGACATTTCTTTGTTCGAAGAATGTGGAGCGAACAAAGGAATCTATTCTAAAATTAGTCGGACGTTCTCGAATGACGCCCTTCACAAATTCTGATAAATGACCATCCTAGATTAACGACCTTTTTGAAATGCAAAGGAATGCAAGCTTTTGTGTTTTTTTTTTGGGGCACGAATCACGAGTGCAGGTAGAGAAATTTATTTTCAACGATTTTGTGTTCTCGAAAGAACTCTACATCCAGGCTACCAAATATAACATTACTGACTTATTTTAGCGGCTTCGCTCGTATTCATGGAGATCTCTATTTCTCGGGAACAAGACAGCCCTGTTGGCTCATTGGTAGCATGTCTGCTTCAAGAGCTGTGGGGCGTGGGTTCGATTCCCACCCAGGACAAGCATTTTGTGATATAAAACCGAATGTTTGTTCTGTGTCTGGGTGTACTGTATGGATTATAAGTATGTATTTACAAAAAAATGTATTTAAGTATTCTATCAGTTATCCGACTCCCATAGTACAAGCTTTGCTTAGTTTGGGGTCAGATGGCGCTGTGTGTAATGTCCTACAATATTTATTTATTATTTATTTATAAGTTTTTTTTCTTGGTGTTTTTTCTGTATCCCTGACAGCTTGTATGCTAAATTACATGATGATCGGGTTTGTTTTTCTTTATGGTTGATTGGCTAAGCGTTTAACCACAGCTCATCTGATGTTGTGGGCAAAAATGGTAAGCACACCTAGCGTGGAATGAGAACTGGCTTTAACACATCGTTAGCAGTTATGGTTTCCTGGCAGCAGACAACACAAGCTCATTGTTGGTTTTTTTTGTTTTTAATGTTTAACAGACTAGGTGTTTGACCACAGCTCACCTGATGTTAAGTGACGGTGTGGTCGAAGATGGTAAAGCACACCAGGCCTGGAATGGAACTGGATCTCAAGTGAGGCTGCCGGAACACACCGATAGATGCTTGGCGGCAGATTTTCAACTTGAGGGTGGTAGCTAGCCAGCCGAGTACTAGAAAGTACCCTACCACCATGCTATGGTTTCCTCACGATGTTTTCCTTCACCGGCAGCTCAAGCTCATTGTTGTGGTTTGAACCCACGCCCTTCGGCATGCGAACCGGCCGCGCTAACCACTGAGCTATCATCGCTACATTATTTAGATATGCCACCACACTAGCCATTTAAGTGTGTCACTCATCGCCATTCCAATTTCTAAGGCAATTTTATCCAAATCGATTTTTATTGTATCTATAAGTTCCGACGATATTTTGAATAAATGTAATTATTTATCGTTCTAAAACCCGTTTACAATTTGCATGAGAAAACCATTCCACGATAAGTTATGAGTCACATGGGAACAGTACTGTGTGTGAATGACACAGGAATTTCCGTATAGTGTAACATATGTAGTTATAAGGCGAATAAAATATTCTATTCTATTCTATACGGTAAATTATTCCAAAGCTATACTTCGACGCGTGTACAGGAAGCGTTATTGGCCTCGAATTGAGGGCCTTTATCTTTTGTTTTTACATTAAATGCATTAACTGACAACCCTGTTGGCTCGATGGTAGTATATGACGTATTCGTTCGACCGCTTTTTCTCCAACTTTGCAAATCCGACTACCACGAAAATGTATTTTCATTTTTCGTATTAATATATAGCTTATGACACTCACAAATAACGTGGCTTTCTCTTAGTAAAAGAATTTTCAAAATCGGTTCCATCGATCCAGAGATTACCCCCCTACAACCTCACAGACTTTACCTTCTTTACAATAGTAGTATAGATAACTTTTTTGGACTGGATGTATGGGGTATCGTTAGAATCCCGAGTGACATAGGTTATATTAAAAAAAAATGGATATTAGTGTTTTTATAATTTTCTTATTTTAGCTTGTTTGCTCCAAGAAATATAATGACTTCATCAATATTCTTAATACCAATCGAGCCATATATCACCTAATAATTAACTTTTGGTAAATACTCAGCTTCGATAACGCACACAGAATTTTATTTGTATAAACCAAATAGGTATTAGATTTCAACAACTGAATTCTATTTTGTATAATTCACACAGATCTTATCTAATGTTTGTTTTACAATGCAAACCTTTGTTTATGGGGATTTTGTGCGAGGTTTTACGCGAATCATGACCTAATTCTATAATTCCAATTTACATTTAATAAACAATTGTGATTTTTTTTATTGTTCGCCCACAGCTCATCTGATGCTAATTGACGATGTGGTCGGACATGGAACTGGCTCTCAAGTGAGGCTGTCGGAAGATGCTTATAGATGCATAGGCAGATTTTCAACTTTAGGCTAACCAGCCGAGTACCTACTAAAAATAACCCTACTATCATGCTATGGTTTCCTCACGATGAATTTCGCCACCGGTAGTTCAAACTCATCGTTGGGGTTTGAACCGACCGCGCTAACCACTGAGCTATCATCGCTATAGAATCTAGGATGTTGGTACACTCACGTACAGCCCATATCGAGATATTCTTTCTCAGAGACCAGTTTCTCAAGGTACAACCGGAAAACGAGCGACCCAGTTTATGTTTCAGCTCATTAATACTGGCTATTAGTGGTTACTACTAACGGATACCCGTACTCATAGTTTGCGGTTTCTAGAAATGACGACAAACCTGTCATAAAACATTGCGTAAGCTGTCAAGATTTAACTGCCAATAGATTAGTAACTATTGTCGCAGGTTAGGTAATAATTTTTCTAGCCAGTAGAAAATTATGATTGTGACAAAACACTAACGTACCTATCATAAATAAAATGTTGAAAGACTGGAAAATAGCAAACCAGCCGTTCACTCTGTGATTGGTCCGATTAGTCTGTTATTTTCAGGGTTGCGACCCCAAAGGATATCCAACGGGACGCTGATACTAAGTGTACCTATGTCCGTTCGATACTATTAGGTATGGTGGAAATTGTCACAGAATGTGCGTGATTTTGCAATATTTCACAATACAAAAAGGCCTATTCAAACCTAAGCGTTACGCTACCGCTCTGAGTAGCGGGAAATATCGCGCGGGTTTCGAATGGGTATTTCTATGCAGTTTTGCGGCTAGAGCGAAATTGGATGTCGCCGCTAAAACAAGTTCCGCCGCTGGTGTGGCAACTGTGCCGTGCGGGAGCAGCGGTACAAGCCCTCCCCTCACCTTTGATAAATAGTAAAAATATCAAATCTCTGCGCAAGCGACGTGTTCTCTGTCTGTCAACATGTACGACTATACGTACATATATATATATATATGACTACCGGGCAAAAACGAGAAAGTTTCGCTACCCATGGGCGGTTGCGAAATCCGCTGTGGTGAGAACAGCGGGATTTTCGCATACCCATACCGGTTTTCTCTACCGCAGGCGATAGCGAATAACGCGCAGGTCTGAATAGGCCTTTACTCGTGTAGATTCCGCCCTTAATATAATTTTTAAACTGCATCTATCTCAATCTACCGTAAGCAAGCCATAGCGTGGTGATAGAGTGTACTTTCTAGTACTCTGCCGGTTCACTACCACCTCCAAATAAAAAAAAAACCTAACGGTGTGTTACGGCAGCCTCACTTGAGAGTCAGTTCCGTTCCTTATAGGTGTTTTCAACCTTCGACCACTCACTTAACATCAGGTTCAGCCGTGGTCAATAAATAACCTAGCCCGTCCAACCATTAAAAAAAAACAGATTTGAGACAACCAGCGTGAACTCTTTCCCTTTGATCATTGTCCCCGTGCTCGCCGAAGTCAAAACATAACTCACATACGGAATCTATAGAAGGAAATCTGAATTTTCGACCTACATATTGCAGTCAAGCAAGATTGTGGTCAGGAACTGACCTAGTCCAACGTAAAAAAAACTGGTATGAAAGTTGAGCAACAAAAATGTTGAATATTAAAGTTTTCAATTCGTTTTATCAATTTTGACAGCAAATCCTAACCAAATATAGTTAGCGCAAAGAAAATTTAGATACAGTGACAAAATAAGAAAATAACTCTCATTATAGTAAGTGTTAAGTTGTCAAACACTTCAGTGCCATTTGGGCCCATAACTGAGGCAATTTTAATGAATGGATTCAAAACAGTGTGCGTTTCAGTTTTTAGTAATTTTTAGAATTTATTTTCTAAAATGCCTACCGATATGCTTTAGCAATGGCTCGTTCGGGAATTTATGTAATGTAAAGTACGAGTTTAACTTTGCTTAACTCTTCATTGTTTCAATATTGTAACATGGGACAAATCAACACGATGTTTAAAGTACCATCTTCCTGTTTTCACCTTTTGTTCGTTCAACATAAAAACACAATAAAGCTTTGTTTACTCAACATCGAGAATTTGTTCAAAGTCAATGATTTCCAACTGCAGACTTTTTTTTTTTGTAAATTTTATGATATTTTTGTAACCATATTTCAGCAGCCTAGTTGGGAGACCGTCTGACTTCTAATCTGGAGGGGTCCTGGGTTCGAATCCCACGGCACGCACCTCGTGTCTTTTCTAAGTTATGTGCGTATTGCCGATAACTTCAAACGGTGAAGGAAAAAATCGAGTTAAAAAAAAAAAGTTCTCGATGATGTGTGAAGTCTGCCAACCCGCACTTGGCCAGCGTGGTGGACTATAGCCTTATCCCAGCAGTGGGCCAGTTTATAAAAACAGGGCTGTTCCAGACATCAAATTATTATGATTCTACAAGAACAAATTAAAATGACTTGATCAACATCGCAGATTTCACACAGCGCCATCTAGCCCCAACTAAGCAAAGCTTGTACTACGGGAACCAGATAACTAATAGAAGATAGGATTTTATTCCATATATGTGTTAACCACCTTCGACCACACCGTCACTTAACATCAAGTGAGCTGTAGTCAAACAGCCTGTTAAGCATAAAAAAGTAACATTTGTTACTTTTTTATGCTTTTGTTGTAATTACATACAGAGCACTCAGACACAGAACACACACACTAATCATACATTAAACACTTACCTCGTTGAAGATATCAGTGGCGTTCTCAATAGCGTGCAGTTCGACAGCATTAATATCGTTGCCTTCGTCCAACTGGCGTTCAATATCGGCTATGGGAGCGCGCAAGGCGCTCAATTCCCTGTAAACAATAAATACAATCAATATTTCTTCCAAACTTTCTGCTATTGTGACTAACCATCGAATGTGTCAAAGTTATGACAGCCAAAGCAGCGAAGCCCTGTTTTTTTTCAAATTTTGGCTTTGTTGCTTAGCGACCATATCGCCAAAAAGTCAAGTCATAACAAAAATCGACCACAAAAAAAAACAGAAAACAAATCAAGAATACATAAATCAACTACAGATTATCTAGTTCTGCCAACTTAATATAGGTTATTTTTGTTGTGAGGATTATCTCCTGATGCGAGCATTTCGTTGGTCTGAAGAGACCACCGCAGTACCAGATATTCTACCGCTAAGCAGTAGTGTGTAAACATTACTGTGTTCCCTGGACTTTGTTTTGTTACTCAAAGTTCTGTGTATCGCTACAATGGCCATGGACAGGCGTTATCTCTTACCATCAGGAGAGCGTCTCGTTCGTCTCATTACTTTTTACATTAAAAAAAAATGCGATCATGGTATATTCATGGCAATTCGTATTTATTTTGTATATGCTACTTATTCTACGGTTTAACGAATTTGGATAAAATTCAAAATGCATACTCCTCTACCCACATCTTATGTAATAAACTACCGATTAAAAGTAATAGCGGTGCTTCTAACATATAGTATGTAATAATGTATTAAATAGCTCGTCAACGTAAATAAATAGCATAATGATTCCACCTTATGCAGTTGGGATTTTCCACCTCGAGTTGTTTTACTGATTAAGCCGTTTTCCTCTCTCTTTAGTATCAATGTATAAACGAGTTATGTTATAGTTGTACATAGATATAGCGCGGTATCATAATCACGTCATCATGACGTCCATCAAACCCGAAATTTATTGTATTTGTATCGAAAGCTACGTAATCGGACAAAAGTCACGGCGTGTTCTCAATAAATCAATTTTGCCACAAATAATATACTATACATACCTACATGTTTAGAGTTGTTTGTATTTTATAACGAACATATTCTAGTTTCTCTTATTAAGCCGTTTTCCTCTCTCTTTAGTATCAATGTATAAACGAGTTATGTTATAGTTGTACATAGATATAGCGCGGTATCATAATCACGTCATCATGACGTCCATCAAACCCGAAATTTATTGTATTTGTATCGAAAGCTACGTAATCGGACAAAAGTCACGGCGTGTTCTCAATAAATCAATTTTGCCACAAATAATATACTATACATACCTACATGTTTAGAGTTGTTTGTATTTTATAACGAACATATTCTAGTTTCTCTTATTAAGCCGTTTTCCTCTCTCTTTAGTATCAATGTATAAACGAGTTATGTTATAGTTGTACATAGATATAGCGCGGTATCATAATCACGTCATCATGACGTCCATCAAACCCGAAATTTATTGTATTTGTATCGAAAGCTACGTAATCGGACAAAAGTCACGGCGTGTTCTCAATAAATCAATTTTGCCACAAATAATATACTATACATACCTACATGTTTAGAGTTGTTTGTATTTTATAACGAACATATTCTAGTTTCTCTTATTAAGCCGTTTTCCTCTCTCTTTAGTATCAATGTATAAACGAGTTATGTTATAGTTGTACATAGATATAGCGCGGTATCATAATCACGTCATCATGACGTCCATCAAACCCGAAATTTATTGTATTTGTATCGAAAGCTACGTAATCGGACAAAAGTCACGGCGTGTTCTCAATAAATCAATTTTGCCACAAATAATATACTATACATACCTACATGTTTAGAGTTGTTTGTATTTTATAACGAACATATTCTAGTTTCTCTATTAGCCTATTCTTCAAATGGTTTAATTTTAATTATAGCTAAAAGACTAATATAGTCATGATGTATGTTCCTTAAATGTCGTCATATAGAGATGTATATACAGAGATATTTTGTAGCGATGATAGATCAGCGGTTAGCGCGGTCGGTTCGCATGCCGAACAATGTGCTTGAGCTGCCAGTGAAGGTAAACATCGTGAGGAAACCATAGCATGGTGGTAGGGTACTTTCTAGTACTCGGCTGGCTAGCTACCACCCTCAAGATGTTTTTTTTTCCAGTTCCATTCCAGGCTATACCATCTTCAACCACCACTTGATGATACTTTTCAGATGTACTTCCATATTTTTTTTTTTTTTTTTACAACAATTTAGAGTGGGTGCAGTTCCATTAAACAGCACCGTATATGTATACAAGAAATTAATTAGTTCCTCTGGTCTAAGTTTAAAATTTGCCATCTTTTTAGGCGAGTTATTTCATTTTGTGGGGTTAATAGGTTCTTAGCCAATTCATTGGTATGTCTCATGAGCCTTCCTTTGTAATACTTATTTTTTAAAGCTTATTTTTTTAAGTACTCACATAGCAATCACAATCTCTGAGATGATCTCGTGGAAGTCCTTCTGATGCTCCCCGTTGACTTTCACGGTGCCGGCGATGGGGACTATTTTCATAACCCGCGCACGGCCATCTCTGCCTCGCCACAAGAACACTTCGCCGTACACGCCTTCGCCGATCTTGTGACAGTTCTTTAGAACCCTGCGAAAATATTTCATATATAAAAGTCGGCAAGTGGAAAGTTTTGTGAAGTATCGAATGGAATATATGACACACTAGCTCTACATATTTTCGGGATAAAATGTAGCCATGTGCTAATCCGGGGTCTCAGCTACCACCATACTAAATTTCATTCAAATCTGTTCAGTAGTTTTTGCGTGAAAGAGTAACAAACATCCACGCATCCAAACTTTCACAATTATAATATTAGTATTAGTTATAGTATTAGTTGAATATTGATGATATTAATAATCACATCTCAGATATATTTCCTATAATTATTTATAAAGAGCAAAGATTTGATTGTTTGTTTGGAATGAATAAGCTCTGAAACGACTGGACCCATAAATATATCCCTATAAAAAGTAGCCTATGTCACCCGGGTATTCCCACAGGCACGGGAACTACGCGGGTGAAACCGCGAGGCGTCTGCTAGTTTCCTATAATTTTACCATTACAGAATAAATGTACATTAAGCGGACACACATGCGAAACGCAACATTATTTAGTACCATTCAGTGATGTTAACTTGTAATCTGGGAACAATGTATGTTTATGTATATAATTCAGCAATATTGCAGGTTACCTTGTTGTAACATTCATAGAAATGCTTTTAACCTAACAGAAACATCAAATGGTTTTCAAAACAATGTACACAAGGAAAAATTTATATTTGGGCAACAATCCAACACGGTTTCTGATTGCTCGATACACATTACTTGGCACAATTCCAAAGCTAAATTTTTCTGAGATTTTCGTTCTTTGCGATTAATTCTACAAGAATAAATTAAAAATGTAAAAAGTCCACGACGCCATTAACAGAATTCTGCAGATCATTTAAAATCAAATCTGTGAAAGATCTACTCATAAACTAGAAAAGAGCTGATAAAAAAACAATTAAACGGTTTTTTTAAATCATAGAAAACTCTTAATCAATCCAACTTTTAAACAAAAAATAGTAAAATCAATTTAGGTTTAGATATTTTGGAGACAGACAATATACAGGTACACAAACCTACAATGAAATAAAATGGTGGTAAAAATACTAGATATTATTTAGACTAGCGGACTCCTCGCGGAGTAGTTTTCACTCACGTAGTTTCCGTTCCCGTGGAAATACAGGGATAAAAGTAGCCAATGTCACCCAGAGATAGTGTAACTTCCCAACAGTGAAAGAATTTTTGAAATCGGTCCAGTAGTTTCGGTGCCTATACAATACAAACAATCAAATCTTTCCTCTTTATAATAGTATAGATAGAAGAGTAAGATGGTATGACAAAACTATCTATCTCAACTTAATTTTTTTCAATTTGAACAGGCTCTTACTCTTATTTTGAGTGTGAATCAAGGTTGGCAAAATTCACTTTTAGCAGTAAGGTCACAAAATGTTATACAATGTATTTTTTGCTCAATGTTCCCGTTTAATTTATAGTATAAATAAACAAGAAAGGCTTATCTAAAAATAACAATCAATGATGTTAGCATTTGCAAACTACTGCCACAATAGTTGATAGTAAAAAGGTGTTATACAATAAGGTAGGTATATTGAAACAACATTCAATGGTGTTGCAAATTATTTGTTTGCTTATATAATTGTGAAGAACAATGTCAGTATTGCTGCAAGGCCACATCTTGTGACCTAGATTTTAGACATCATTATGAGGCAAAAAGTTGTATGGATCAGTAAGTCTCATGTTTTAAGGTAAGGCAGAATTTGTACAGATCTTGACAAAAGTTCATCCATGAATAAAATTGGTCTCACTCGAACAGTTTTTAAATTAAGATATTAGCAACCCGCCCCGGCTTCTCATAGGTGCAATGTAGATACTAAAGTACTGCATATGCATGTATTATACATATAAACCATTATCTTGAATCACTCTGTCTATTGATGGAAACCGTATTAAAATCTGTTGCATAGTTTAAAAGATCTAAGCATACAGATAACGGAAAGTGACTTTGTTTAAGACTAGTTTGTCACTTACTATGACAAAAGAAAAGACTCAATCTTTATAATTTGGATAGTGATGTGTACTCTATTAGGCACTTTTTAATAACAATATGATCAGTAGTTGTTTTTACTAAAATAACATAATTATTCAAGAGTGCATAAAAGGTCACATTTAGAAATGCAGCCAAAACAGTAACATGCAGTTTTAATAGAATATTTTATTGGTAACATGCATAGTCACAAGTTATATTTCCATTCATGTTTAAAATAACATGTCAAAATAATGATAATGTCATTAAAATTACACATTGTGTCAATATAATTAAATGTCAATAAAACTTAATAATTACTTGCCATAATTAAAAAGACATTGGAAAATGTTCTTGCATAATGCATTTGTTAAGATACTCATTGTTCATCTAAATCAATCAATCATAAGATGATTTTTTTTTAATGTAAAAGTAATGAGACGATCAAGGCGCTGATCCTGATGGTAAGAGATAACACCATGACCGTTGCAGCAATACACAGAACTTTGAGTAACAAAACAAAGTCCAGGGCATCGCTGCTTTGGCGCTCATTACTTTGAGACTAGATGGTTAGTCTCAACAGCCCAGTAATTTCGCTAGCTTCAGTACCTGTTCAGTATCTGTTACTGCGGTGGTACCTACCTAGACGACCTCCTGCTAAGGAGATCTACCACCAAGTATGAAGAAATATAAAGTACACAATACACAGTTATGTGGGATTTTAGCATAAAATACCTACCTATCATTTCTGAAACTGTTGACAAAGTCTTATTTTTAATAGAAGATAAGTTTGCAAAGGTTATCAAACTCATTGCCACTCAGTGACTATGGTATTAGTCATATGTTGTTGGCTATAGTTTCTACAGAAAACATCTATGAATCATATTTCACAGTATACTGTGTAGGCTTCTTGGAAGACCATTTGTAAAACTTCAAGGATAGCTTGAATTTGTGTAGGAGTTGATATATTAATTTTTCAATGGTTTGATGCCTTACTTGTGTGAAGGTTATTTTGTTTTCATTACTAACATGTCAGATGTTAAAATTACCACACATTCATATTTGTTTTATTTGATTTATGCATCTTGAAATAATGACTAACAACTATAGTAGATATAAATCAATTGTCAATCTCCAATTGATTATTATTTCATTCCCGAGTTATAATTGATCTGACATCATAAATAATCCGATGTAAAGAATTTTATTGTTCTTCTCTTTTTATTTTTACTTGTTAGAGAAGGATGGCACCATTTTAGAGTTTGTAAAGATTCTTATGGTGCAGACATCTATTACTATAAAATTTTCAAGGATTTCAATACTATTATTCCAGAGCATACATTAAGAACACCAATTCAAAATAATTTGTCAGTACTGTGTGATAAAACTGAGTAACAATTAAAGTATCTTTGTCACTTAAATCATTAGTGTTGATAGACTAATTTCTAACTGCTAGTACATACCTACTTATATCTATAAGCAGTCGGGTCAACAGAAATATTTAGTCAGTGTCTTAGTATGATTTGGGGTAGGTATTATTTGTAATTTCAGTAAACCCGGTCTGCTGTTTTCTTTCATATCACAAATTAATATATCAACATGTGCTATTTTTTTACATAGCAGTAAAAAAATAACACATGTTTTTAATCACAGTAGAAATAACTATTAAAATGTAGGTAGGTCTGTTTCATAATCTAGCAACTAAAAATTATGTTTTAAATAACTTTTTTAAATAGCAATTCTGACAAGGCCAATGTGTGCTTGAACTACTTTAGAATAGCAGGTGTTGAAATTGAGATTTATTAAAGTAAACAGAACAGAGTAGGGTAGGTAGTATTGGCTCGGCTACTAAGCTGAACAAATACCTACGAACAGCTTACAAAAATACCACCAATTTTATTATCTTGACCTACATAACCAAAATGTTATTGACTCACAATCCTAGACCAGGGTACACGTACATTCAGACGTATGTAAAGAAGCTTGACTGTACTTACGTTTCTGGGAAGCATTCATCAAACAGGAGGGGCTCAGTTTGATTGCATCGACGCAACACGTAATCTCGAGCTGTAGTCACTCGTTCCGTCTCATGGAAGTTGTCTAGTACTGTGACTTCGCGCTCCGAGCCAGCGATCGAGAGTTTGGATAACTCGATAACAGTATCATCACACTCCTCGCTCAAAAATCCTGAGAAAACACCCAAAAATAACACTCGTTAGTGCGACATGACACATAATAAGGAAGTGAATGACGAACTTTCCCTACCTACCGCGTAATCAACTGACGCAACGTGAATAAATCACATTTCACTTTGAACTTTAAAGAATTTTTGTAAAAACTAACCTGTGTATTGCAAGGAAAGATGCATGCACTTGGCTTTGGACACTTTTTAACAGAACAAAGGCGCAGAACCAAGCTACTATCCCGTTACGGATAATGGCAGTCAGAAAAAAAATATTTTTAACACTTTATTTCACACGTGCAGAGTTTATTCTACTATTATCTAGTAATAGTAGCGTTAAAAACACACTATACTAAATAGTGTAACACGCAATTACTAAATAAAAATTAAAATAAAATTCTTGGACCAAAGACCACGCGTCCTCTTCCGCGAAACGCACGAATTGGTATTGCCATGTGCAAGTGAAATAACGAAATTAATAAGTTGGTAGAAATTTGACAGATAAAAATCAGTGTTTATAGTATAATAAATAGAAACAGTACTATAAAAGTTGGAGCGCTTACCTTTCAAATCATCGAATACTGAACTTGTGTTTAAGCTTACTCTGGAGAAATTAGGATCCTAAAACCAATGAAACATTTTAAAAAATATAACAGCTAGCTTTTGCATGGTGGTAGGGTACTTTCTAGTACTCGGCTGGCTAGCTACCACCCTCAAGTTGAAAATCTGCCGCCAAGCATCTAACGGTGTGTTCCGGCAGCCTCACTTGAGAGCCAGTTCCATTCCAGGCTAGGTGTGTTTTACCATCTTCGACCACATCATCACTTAACGACTAGCTAACTTAGTGAGCTGTGGTCAAACACCTAGGCTGTCAACCATAAAAAAAAAAAAAAGCTAATAATATTAGATAGATAACGGATCTAGAAACATCAAGACAAACATTTTCGTTTATTACTCACTTTCACAAATCTAATAGAAGGTCTGCCAGGATTTGATACAAAAGTACTTCTACGACTATTGATTGAATCATTGTGTAGTGAATCTGAAAAAAATCGAGCAGGTTAATGATGCAATTTACATTTATTTCTTTACTTTTAAAGAAAATAACAAACCTGACATTACACTGAAACTTTGGATGGAAATGTCACAGTGTCTTTTTCTCAGAGTTCTATCAAAAATTGAAAATTACCTGCCAGTATCTGTTAAAAAAGGTTTATAATTATAAATATTTTAGGAAAATGTGTACTCATGTAGCTTTCATGGCATACTGTGTTTAGTGTGTTCCAAAAGATGAATGTTAAGCGAAATCATCAGTTTTCAGATGGATTTATTTTTGGTCTGTTTTGGTTATCACAGTCTGGCATTTATTTTTGAGTGCTACCTGATTTGAATGAAATATGAAATTAAATAATTATTGTAGGACATTACACACAGCACCATCTGACCCCAAACTACACTAAGCTTGTACTGTAGAAGTCAGTTAACTGATAAAGAATACTTATAAAGTTTTTTTTTGTAAATACATACATAATATAATACATACACCCAGAAACAGAAGAAACATTTGTTTATACCACACAACGTTTATCCTGGCTGTGAATCGAACCCACACCCTACAACTCTTGAAGCTGACATACTACCAATGAAACAACAGGGCTGTCAAAAAAGTCCTGGCCATTTGTTTTTCCACAAGACCATCTAGCCATGTCAAAGGTCAGGTGGTACAGATTAACTCTGATGGTGGAACTGGCCAATAAGGAGTAATAAAAATGTTAAAATTTACTTCCTACTCATCCCTGAAGTCAATATGCTCAATGAGCACTTTAATTTGACACCAAATGATATTATTATACATTTTATGACTTTTCATTCAAAGAAAAGTTTGCATACATCAGAGTGTGCATTTATTATCATACATAATATACATCATAATTTTTAACTGTAAGGTACAAACTACCAACCTTTATACTCTTGCATTTCCATAGTACTGATAACACTTTGTCTATATTTTCTTCCTTTATTTTGTTTGCTGTCGTCTTCTAAAACAGAATGATCACAATGGTCAGCCACCATTGTCATTCTTCTATAGATACTTAATGACCTTTCCCATTTCTTCCCAGGATGCAGCACTATGGCAGGTTTTACATCTGCCCCAACAAAAGATAACCTTTCTGGATGGGTTACTATATTTTCCTTCAGTGTATAAGAGATTTCTTCAGGTGGCAGTGGTGATTTGGAATCTCTTATTTGAAAATCAATGCAGCTTTTGTCGGAAATGTTGTTTTCATTAACAGTTTTATCACTATCATCAAAGTTTTTAAATATTTTTTCCCCCCCATTATTGTCTTTTTCTCTACTTGTAAAATGACTTGATTTTAGTAATTTAGAACTCTTTCTCATGGATATCCTCGATATTCTTCTGTTAGTCTCATTTTCAAATAGTTTCGTATCGCAAATTGGACCAACTATGTTTGTAGCAATACCCTGCCTAGAAATTCTTGAGCCTCGCCTTGTATTTATCATACAAACTTCATTGGCTGGGTTCCGAGATTTAAAATCGTGATGCAGTAGTGGGCTTGTAGCATCACTTTTATTTAATATTCTCGATTTCCTGCTAGATTTTCTTAGTAATATTTTGTTTTGAACATTATCAGTCTTTGAATCTTTATAGTCTCCTTGACCATCTATATTGGTTTCGCTCAAATTGCTTTCAGACACATCTTCCACATTTATGTTATTAGATGGCTTGCCTATATTAAGGTTAATGCTAAGTACAGTCTTATCACAATCAGTGCTACTACTTCCGTAAGATTGATCAAACTGGAACATTGAATCTTTTGGCACTTCATTTCTTCTTCTGGTAGTCACAAAACTGATATATCTCTCGTTTACATCATTATTCAAGTCTTCTGCAACATCATCTGTTGTAAATGAATCAGTAATAACAATTGCTGTTATTTGATCAGAATCCGAGTTTGCACCTTTTGATTCATTCAATGTTTCATTGTTTGAATCACTAGCAAAGCTTACAAAATCTTCATTATCAGTTTGATCACTCATTTCTTTATCCTGGGATTTAACCATTTTTGCATAATATTTTAGAAATATGGAGTCATTCATTTTTTCTATTTCTACTATAAGTTCTTTATTAGGTCGATTTTCATCATCTAGTATACTACTTTGATCACTGCTACAAGTGTCATATAGAGATTCACTATCAGAACTTTGAGAAAGTGTCTTAGATCTACTGATGTTACATATGTTGGAATCTATACTGTAGGTTGTAATATTTTTAAATCCATCATTACTGGTATCATTAGGTTCCAGTTCATTTTCATTGAAATTAACTGATGATGAATCGAAAGATTTTTTTTTGTTGGATTCTAATTCAATTTTGGAAATATCAATATTTGATGATGAATTCTCAGAATCGTTATCTGTAGTATTTGATAATGAGCTATCCAGATCACTTTTGGTTGCAATATCATTTTCATCAATCATCAATGGTAAATTGTTACATTTACTTTTATTAGTTCTTAATTTTTTTTCATCAGTATTAATATTAGATGAAACAGTATGATGACTATTGTTAGATACTAAATTATTTCCACCGAAATCATCATGTAATGACGGATTATCTAAACATGCCAGCATACTTCTCATTTTCTCTTCTGTGAAATTGTTAGTACCATTATTTGAGAAACCCAAAAAAGGCTCTGTGTCAGTTATTTGACAAGAACTCTGTTCATTAATTGATATAAAAGTATCATTCTGATTTTGACTGTCAAATGTATCAATTTCATTTTGGACTACCTCAGATGCTTCAATGCTAGAATTGTCTCTACTATGATTGACTAACAAATGAATTTTATTTTTAGCAGTTATATTTGGTTCCTGTATAAGTGGTGATACTTTAAACTCATTAGATTTCTTTAGAGCCAAACTTTTACTCACAAGTATGATACTGTGGTTGCTTTCATCCTTATCTTCCCTTGTCGAATTAATTTGCTCTCTTTGAATTATCGGAGAAAAATTATAAATGGACACACCTCGATACTTTTCTTTGAATGGTGTGCTACAATAAGGTGATTTTTGCATAAGTGGGGACTGATAATTTTTTGTTAGTCTATTTTTTGTTTTATATGAAGTTTTGAAAGACCCATTAGCACCCTTATGTTTCAAGTTGTTAATCAGAGACAAGTTATTGATTATTTTGTTAATGGATTCGTCAACACATTTAGAAAACTTATTACTGTTGGGTACTTTTTCTATGAGTAACTCATGTGTTCCTATGTCTGTGGTATTTGTATCTGTTGTATTCTCTTTCTGCGACCCTGGAAAGACAAAATAACAAATTATAATTTTGCTATATTTTGTGTGGAAAATAGCATCTTTATAAGTATGTCTACATCAGGCAATATTATGCATGCACATTATATTATAATATGGAAGGTAACATGATGTTGACATGTTATATTTCAATTATTTAAAACATTCATGTTTATTGAGCCAGATGAAACATCCGTTAAAGGATATAACTTTATAAACTGTGAATATTAAGATAGCCCTAGCTTCATTCCTATATATTTTTTTAATATTATAGTTACAAGCAGCCAAATAACCTGACTGTAAATTTAGATAATTTAGCTGGTGTCTGTTGCCCGAAAACTAGAATTTGGGTGTCTTTAAATTGAGAGTAAACAGGTTCCTTTTAAGTAAGCATGCTCCAGCCTAGACCACATTGTTTCTTAACTTAGGCAGCATGTGGACAAATTTGTCACTATCATGAATAAAAAAAAAGTATGAATAAATAGCGAATAATAATATATGAATAAATAAAAATTTTGTAGCGATGATAGCTCAGTGGTTAGCGCGGTAGGTTCGCATGCCGAAGGGCGTGGGTTCAAACCCCAACAATGAGCTTGAGCTGCCGGTGAATGAAAACATCGTGAGGAAACCATAGCATGGTGGTAGGGTACTTTCTAGTACTCGGCTGGCTAGCTACCACCCTCAAGTTGAAAATCTGCCGCCAAGCATCTAACGGTGTGTTCCGGCAGCCTCACTTGAGAGCCAGTTCCATTCCAGGCTAGGTGTGCTTTACCATCTTCGACCACACCTTCACTTAACATCAGGTGAGCTGTGGTCAAACAACTAGAAAAACATATTTGGACAGAATCTGATTTAAAAAAAAAACAATCTTACCAGTGCTATCCAAGCTAGCATTAAACTTCTTAATTTTCGGCTTTCTTTTTCGTTGATAGGTTTTACTTTCCCTGAAAAGCACCATTCAGAAAAAAATTAATTACATTTTTAAATCACACTTGTTATATTATAGCATACACATATTATGTTATTATAGCTTTACAAGAAAGTTTACTTAGATCCGTATTCTTATTTGGAATGGGTGTGATGAGTCCTGCACTGACGTCCCGCTTGGGTGTACAATAAGCGGGACACCCCAAGCGGGACTTACTTAGATCCTTAAATTAGGAACAAAAATGACTGACAAGGCACTCTAAAATCCTTTAAAGAATGCTTTTATTGGGGTCCTTGTAGGACTATACATTCTCACTACAATCACCTACCTATACTACTCTCATATTTCTAAGTAGCACAGTAGGCATTGGGCCACTGATACAGCTGCTCTTCTGGCAAACTGCTGATTGGATCAGATATTTATTTGCTGCATAATTGCTGTGGTAAGTGGGAACTGTATGTACTGACTTACTTTTTTTGGCCAAATGCTTCACTTATTTCAGGCTTAGACGGTTCCCGAAGGGCTGGAGATGAATTCAAAAGCATGTCGAAAGGATCAAGAATTTTATTCACTCGAATCGACTTGTCTGGAGTCAAGTAACCTGATGTTGACGTCTCTCTTTGACGCACTGGTTCGACATCTTTTACTAATCTTTTCACGTATTTTCTTTTACGTACTTTGTTAGACGTCATTTTGGCCTGGTTAGAAGGAACTATACAAGATAATTCACGCTTGGTTTGCTTCAAATTTTCTATATAAAACGCATCAAAAGCCGAGCTTTTCTCGTCCATATTCAATAACACATCTCTATGGTCCAACGCGCTGCCAGTATCCTTCTTCGATCTATATGTTCGTCTCATTTTGCTGTCGCTAATTTAAGCAGTAAAACACAGCTTTTTGCTTCATAAATATTACTATTATAATTACTATTTATTTTCAAACTCCGGAGTCCGGACGATCTCATTCGAATCGACGATTTAAACTTCAACTTGACAGTTGAAGTCAAAACTTTAAAAATGTAAACAGTGTTGCCCTTTTAAAGTTTTGTACTAGTTCAGTAGTAGAATTTGGCTGATGAAAGTGGAGATTGGATTTTTAATAAAGTGGTTTTCAATGACTGTGAAAACAAAGTCTTTGATTTTCAATGGCTTTGTTTTCACCTTTACATTAAAATGTGAAAGGAGGTTTTGGCGGGAACGCGGGAAGAGTCGTGTCGCTCCGTTGTATTTTTTTCCAAAACTAGTGTTTTGTCAAGTGTTTATGCATAAAAATGGTGGTGTTTTATTCATAAAGTGCCGAATTACAAGCGCGAGTGTGGGAAAATGATATAATGTGGTGAAACATGAGTTTTCGTGTTGCTTCCAAAACTCCATCGAAGCTTTGTAGTAAAGTTGCCACTACTTTACTAAAGCATGACTGGAATTAACTGACACGAACTGGACTTGACAAAGACGACTTTGACGATAACTATAGCTAAGATACAGCTGAAATAACACTTAAGACAAGGCAGTATGGCTCTATAGCTTTAGCCTGCCCGAAAGGGCAAATTATTAAAAAAAAAAAAAAAAAAATTAAAATGTGAAAACAAAATAATTTCACGAGAACTAAGAGCTAACTGCCGTGGTCATTATGGAAAGGAAATGTGGTGAACCCCACTGACGCAGTTAGATAACGTGAATTTTTTCACGTGATACAACATCTATCTATTTTTATGTCATCTATCGTGTTTTTCCATGCTTGGTTGCCTGGAAGAGCGATAAGGCCGCTACTTGTGGCCTTAGCTCATAAGACTCTTTTGGTGTGCATAATAAAGAGTTTCTATCTATTTATACATACTTTTTTTTCTTTTGTTTTGGCGTCGCCTTTTAGCATTTGCCAGTGTCAAGTAATTATATATTTTCAAGTTTCAAAAGTTAAATAAGTGCCATCGTAGCTAGTTTTAGTCAAAGTCGTCTTTGTCAAGTCCAGTTCGTGTCAGTTAATTCCAGTCATGCTTTAGTAAAGTAGTGGCAACTTTACTACAAAGCTTCGATGGAGTTTTGGAAGCAACACGAAAACTCATGTTTCACCACATTATATCATTTTCCCACACTCGCGCTTGTAATTCGGCACTTTATGAATAAAACACCACCATTTTTATGCATAAACACTCGACAAAACACTAGTTTTGGAAAAAAATACAACGAAGCGACACGACTCTTCCCGCGTTCCCGCCAAAACTCTTATACATACTTACAAGATAAGCGCGAAAAACATAACCCTTCCTTGGCAGTCGGGTAAAAAAAGGCAGCATACATTTGTTGGGTTGTCTATTCCAGTCTATACTCATGAATAACGCGCGTATTTTACCCGATTGGCCAAAAGGGTAATGTTTTAGCGGACTAAGGATTATAAAAAATTCAACTAGATTGGATACAGACCACCAATAAAACATTACATACATCCAAATAGTTTATATTTTAAAAATACATTCCTGTTACTTATAATTATGAAATTGCAGCCGTCTACACTTAATTAGGTATTAAAAGATTTCCTTTTGAATCAATATGTATAGTTTTAACATTAACTAAGACAAAGATTTTAAGTCTTTGGCAGAATTCTTACATTCAATAACATTACAAAGCAGTTTTATATCTGTAGCAAAGTATTTACCAAATTATAAAAAATATTAAAAACAATACACGTTTTGTGCTCAGTCTAGTATGAAATTAAAATGCATAATAGTGTCAAAATGTATGTATTTTTTAACAGATGTTAAGCTGTTTTTTCATAATGTTTGTATTTTAATTTTATTAATTTCTAGTGTTGCGAGTGTGATGAGCACCTTTGCACCAGGAAGGGTCAGGGGCGGGTTGTTTAAGTTTAATAAGATATTTGATTGATTGACATTATTTTTGATAATTTAATTAATTTTGACATTTTGTATTACCTAAATAAATAAATGAAATATATTTGTAGTTACCTTTTTATATTAGGCAATAAAAATTAAGGAGATATCTTGCTATCGAGTACTAGACCGGTAAATTTATGTAGAATATATTTTTTTTAATAAAAAGGTACCTATATGATTAATTTTCAACTCCTTCAATAAATCTGTAGTATTGTAACATACACTGTAATTAACCTAATATTTTACGTTTTAACACAAACAATAAACGGAAGATAGTCTAAGAAATCATTTAGCAAAACTTTAAGTATGTGTATTGTTTAATTACATTGGCATAAAATATAAGATCTAACTATTAACTATAGGATACAATTTTGCATAACATACAATAAAGAAACTAATATCTTTAGTGGAATAATGGATTTGTTACTCAAAATACATATTAAAAGTAAATAACAACTTACATGCTGTAACAAAAAAAAAACATATTATATATACCAAACTTTTTTTAGATCTTTCAGTAGTCCAAAAAAAAAAAAAACACTAGCTTTTTTCATTGCCAGATCTAGCCCACTTACCTTGTGATCAAATTATATCTTACATTACTCAGGTGTAGTAGCTTAATATTGGTGGTGGTATTGGCCATCCTACATTCAAATCACAAATAAACTCCTATAATATTGTATTAAGTGTAAATTATAACATTAGGAAACTTTATGTCAAAAGACATTATGCAAATGCCCCGAACAGAGAAATAAAAGGAATGATTAACTAGCAACAAAACTTAGAATCAACACTATTAACAAAAAAAAATAACATGTGTATTATGTTGAATGTGATACCTAGTCATTATATAAACAAGAATTTGATATAAGTACATGACGGCACATTAATAATGGCAAAATTTTTAATGTAATGTAGCCATTTTTGAAAATATCACTATATCATATAAATATGTACAATGAAAATTACTCTATAGGCCAATTCTAAGTACAATTAAGAGATTTTTTTTTTGGATAAAATATAGTTTCGCATAATTTTTTGTTAAGAGTCCATTCAAGTATTATGTAAGCACCAAAGGGGGGTTATAGATTACATGGGGGATGGGGGATCTGAATGGCGGCGATTCCGTTATCAATAACACTAATATTATAAAGACGAAAGTTTGTGAGTGTGTTACTTCTTTACGCTCAAACAACTAGATCAATTTTGATGAACTTTGGTATAGAGGTAGCTAAAACCCTGAATTAACCCAGACTACTTTTTATCCCGAAAAAATGTTGCCGGTAAAACCTCGAGACGCAGCTGTCATATAATTTATCGCGATTGTGTTTATTTTTCGTTATTGGAACATCTCAATTTCTACTTGTTCTTGAATCCTCTCGATACTTAGGTTGCCTCGAAAAGATCGCTTTAGCGATAAGGCCGCTACTTATACCAATGTTTACGTAATCATAGGAGGGGTTAAGAGCTTTGCCTACTTTTGCTGACAAACGGTCGGCAAGTGTTAATAATTACTAAATGTTTACTTATAATACTTGAATAGTCCTCGAATATTTTTGACAGACCTAAAACTACACCATATTTGAGGAATAAGTACATTTAAGTTTTAAATTGAAATGAAAAAAAAACTGTTATGATACACGCTAACAACCTTTTGATCCCTTACCCACTAATTACAATTAGTCACAGATACAGAACGATGAAATTGCACTATCAAGTCAACGATCCAAATTCACAAATAAAGATGTGTATAGGTATACACTGGGGACCTATTCCCAAAAATTATGACACCAGAAGATTTCCGACATATTTCAGTTTCTACGGGAAATTACACAACTTGTTTAGAGAATTTTATTACTACCCCAATAAATGTAGATCTTTTAATTAAACACTTATGGCATTTTTTTATGAACAGTGATTATTCCCATACACACATTATGTATATATCATAGAATATAGTTTTAGAACACAATTGTTCATGAGTACACAATTTACCACGCTCACCATGTGACCAAGCCTATATGAGCATTACAAACCATAATCAAAAACCTAGAAAATATCTTAATGTATCACAAATCTTAATTTTAAACACATGTTGCTATAGTTACCGTCCATTTCATAATGATTATTACATTTAAGTGCTCTTGATAACTATTGCCCTCAAACTTAATGGGGTCAAGTGATTACCACTAATCAGTGTACAAAATAGTTCTTTTTAAGATTGATCGAGTGTATTAGACTATATTTTCCGATATTAAGGTGGTTCGATTTCCATACAAATATTTTTTTGCCATTTATGGACAAACGGAGCATAACTTTACAGTGAAATTACAGCTACTGAAAGTTTATTTGCGGTAAATCACAATTGCTTGAATAAAACAGTAGATTATTAACATAATCTACTGTTAACATAATCTACTGTTTTACTTGAAAATCATAAATGCATAAATTTGATTTTATGCTAATAATCTATTATTTTATTCAAGCAATTGTGATTTGCCGCAAATACAGACCAAAATAAATTCCAGTAGCTGTAATTTCACTGTAAAATTCCTCCTGCAAGAGCGAGGCCCCGAGCGGTTGCCCTGCTTGCTGTCCCTAAGGCCGCAACTGCCAAGCGGCTTAATTTCTGAACTGCATGTACGGTTTTCTCACAAAAAACGACGACTTTTTAAAATTACATTTTTTTTAAACGTATAAAATATTAAAAAAAATGGTACAAGTTTAGCTAGTTATGTAAGTAGTTAGTTGATTTTGATATCTTATGAAATGGACATGTAAGAATTTGTGCATTGAATAGTTAAATATCACATGAATTTGAATAAATTCGGCCACGGATCACAACATTACGAGAACACATTGATGGGACGAGGGGATGACATTTGGGTGGGACTGCCCAGGGGATCGCAGTCATCCGCCGCTTGAGATTCATTCAGCCGCGCTTCTACAGTCGCTTGCTTCACAGCCTCTTTGTATGGTCCTCGCTTTCTCTTGTTGAATCTTATCTGAAACGTTGATACATTTCCATTGTTAACATAATACATGCAGAAATAAATGGTATATTGTATATTTACCTAGACAACGGGATAGGGACACATTTATAACAGTTAACAACTTCTTAAATACTACTTCTGTGGGTCTACCATATTCATTTCCGAGAAACACATAGCAAAAATACAACTTTCCTACTTTCCATACATTTTTCTATTTTTTATGTACTACAAACATTTTATAAATTGATATGCTATGCTAATCCTTTTGTTCTCAGACACAAGACATAGAACAATTGTGTTCCTAAATTTTGTATTAGATTCAATATCCATAGTTTGTAAATCTATGGTGAGTACCTATTTACACGAAAAAAAATTAAGTAGGCACTTATTAAAAATATTAAGAGAAATTAAGAGTCAACACAAAAAAAGGTGATGGGGACCGAGCTGGGCCGCGCGCATCCTAAAATGCTCAAAGCGATGCAATATGAGTTAGATCAAGTATGAAATATATATTAGAAGTACATAAAAGTGTTGCATTAGTGGAAATTCTTAGTTTTAATATTGTAGTTTTTAATGCATAACTGTTATGCATACCTCATTATGTTAAATTTTATGCAAAAAACTTAAACCAAGTTGCACAAATTTAATGTTCATGGATGAGACCAAAGATTTTGTACTTACGTAAATGATAATTGTAATTTCATAAGAAAATTAATAAATTATGCTGTAACAGTCATTATGGTATAATTAAAAAAAAGTCCAAAGCTTTAGTAGTTTCACGATCCATAGTTTTAAAAACCTTTGGTTGAAATAAATATAACTGAAAAGTATAAGTTTTAAAAAGGTATGTTCTAGCTTGCTGTGATAATAAACATATTATTTTGATCTATTTATTTATAAACACCTGCTATAAGGTAATTATTTTAATTTTTAAAGTAGTTTCTCTAAATAGCAAGAGAGGGTATGATAATATTTTTTTACCTAAGCATGTTTAAAAAAAAAAAGATTTTTTATTAGTATTGTTTTTAGTGCCAAACCATATTTCCAGATTTTAACTGACAGTTAAGACCTGGAAATGCGCGATGTAATTATAGGCTAAATAAATCAATTTAAAAAAAAAGCATGTGTTTTTGGAATTCAACAGTTTAAAAGGTATAATGGTGAAAACAAAACTGCCACCAAAAACAACATATAGTAATAATGTGTTAATATTTAAATGGCTAGTAAAATGTTTTAGAAAAATCACATATGTTGTCTAATAAGACCAAACATGATTAATCTTTTATTATCACTGCAATACTTGATATATATAATATATATAATGTTTGCGATGGTAATTATATAATACCACTTGCTAATCTACCAAAACTCAGATTCTATATTTATTTACACATGAATTACTAATACATGATCATTAATATAATAAATTATAGATTAGACTATGGTATGATAAAATAACCAACACTGAAAATTTGCGAAAACGAATCATGCAAAAGTCAGATAAAATAAATAAGCACATAGAAGACACTCACATTGTAATCTGCTAGGAAATGACTCAAGCTATCACACGGCATAAGCGATGATGTTTTAGATGCAAACCACGCTACATGCGCACTAGACTTTGATGTTACACTTAGAACTCTCCCAGGCCACCATGGAAACCCCACTATCTTCCCCCAGACTATATCTCCCGGTGATACAGTTAGTAGTCTACCACCTACCCCTTGAAAACTGTTTTCTGGAAACTCTGGTACCACCTCGCCCTCCCATTCATCAGAGCCACTTTCTAATACATCATTCTCACTCTGCCGTTCGTACGAATGACTACTTAACCTACGTAAACTAATAGAAAGCTTCTGGTTCATACAATGCTCTTTAATATTGTTAAAATAATCAATTGACTCTCTGTCTACACCTTTAGTTGTATTCTCATCGCGTTTCTTATCCGATTTGTACTTCTTTTTGTGTTTAACTTTATGTTTGTGCCGTTTTTCTAAAGAGTATGTTGTACTATCAGATTGGTTATTACGTGGAGATAATGCACCTATATGTTTTGGTGATTGGTTAGTTACTTTCTTGTCTACTGCACTGTTTTTCTTAGCTTGTTTTCTTGCCTTTTTTAGAGCTTTTTTGGCCGCTTTAGATTCTGGTTTTGTGGGTGTTTTGTTCATATCGCAAGATACCCCTGAATCTTCATTGAAATCGCCTGATAAAGGGGGTATTTTAACTACAGTGCCTTCACCTTCTCCAAAACATATTTTGAGTGTTCTTGCACTTGAAAACATTGAGTTGAAAGAAGCATCCTGCTCAGTTTTGGTCTCATCATCTAATTCACTATCAGGCACACCTACAAATGTCAGTTCAGGAGCAGTGTCTTCACTATAACTGCTTTTTATACTCTTTTTTGGATTTGGATTTTCACTAGCTTTATTGGAATTTTTGGTTGCGCCCTTTATGGCGCTGGAGATCTCACTAGGTTGCAGCCGTGAAAGCTTAGGTATTAGCATGCTGCCCATTAAATATTTCTTCTGAAGTCTAGATGAGTCAGATTCCTGGGGCGCTTCGTCATCGGAATCTAACTTTCGTTTCTTCGACACGTCCACGTTTTCGTTGTTTTCATTACAAATGCCTTTACAGTTAGAACAGAGCACTTTCCTAGGCCTTAACCGTACTGTCATCTTTTGTCGCTGTTGTGGTTTGCTTTTTGGCGCTGGCTTTTTACTTTTTTGTGCGTTTCTAGTTTCATAATCAGGGTCTTCGTACAAGAACCTCTGGCTAACGGAATGTAGTTTATCATCACTGCTATCGGCTGGTTCAGCTTGTTTGGTAAATGCAGGGTGAAGATTGTATACACCAAAAGGCAAATTACTGAAAAGAAATATACCAGAATAAGCAAAAAATCGAAAATTCCGCGAATAATCGATAATGATTCATAGTTTGCTTCCACGTAAACCTACCCTTTGTTCGAGTCCAGTAGCACACCTTGGAATTTCTTATCATTAGTACAATAAGATACAACGATTAAATCGGCCAGAGCCTCTTCCACTTTTACTAAAATTTGCGAGTTTTTCTGAATCGTCATATCGGCTGTTGCAGCGACAGCCGCCATATTTGATATATTTGAATTGTCAAATCGGTCTGTAAATTGTGTAATATTCAACACAATATTTGTCACCACAATATAATAACGTAAATAATTCATGTATGATCGCTTAGCTCTAGAAATCTATTAGCAAGTACATCTTCATAGATGTTCATTTGCGTTTACGTTTTTTTTTCTTAGTAAATAAATTAAATATAGAACTTTTTCACACAGCGTCATCTAGTCCTAATAAAACTAAACAAAGTGTATACAATAAGGGATTGTCAATACATATTTATAATACATACAAAACACCCAGACACATAACAAGCATTTATCCTTGTCACACAAATATTTGTCCTAAGTAGAAATCAAACCCTCTCCCTAGAGCTTCTGAAGCAGAAATACTACAAAATAAGCCAACACGACAGTTCGTAAACGTTAGACGTAAGACGTATGTAAACAATTGGAATAACGTAAGTCATAATCCGTATATTTTTCAAATTATTATGCTATCCCTACGAATAATAATAAATATTTTTTTTAATTAAACATAACAAATACAAATGGTTTACCACATTATATTACTTGGACTCTCTTTTCAATATAATTTGGAACCTTAATGGAAAAAATCAATACTGTTATTAAAAATAAACTAAACTATCAAAAACATAAAAGTTTTGGTAATGGTAAACAATCTAATGCGGTAATGCGGTGATGTGATTTTTCTACTCTCCCGCCAAAACTTAAAATTTCACTTCGAATCGAATTGATTGTTAGGTCATGTCATCCGCGACATCCGCCGTCCGCGATTCGCGTTCGCGACTCGCGTTGCTCGATCGGTGACAGTCTGACAGTCATCTGTTTTCTGCTGTTGTGTGCAGCGATCGCTCTTTGCCGCAATTTAAATATTTTTGAATTAAAATAGTGCCTAATAGCAATAAAACAAGGTTGTAAGTATGCCATTGGAGACCTATTTTTAATAATAGTCACATAAAATGTCCTATATTTTACTTAGTCTAGCGTAAATATGCTTTTTATGGCACTTATATAACTATTGCGATCATATTTCCATATTTTGTATTGTAGTGCGAACATAAACCCAATCTCAAGGTCTACTAATTGTAATTAGTCGTTTGTTTTCTATTCTAATATTGGTGGACAGCCAGAACAGCTTTTTAAAGAAGGAAAATAAACTCGTCGCGGTTGGTATTTATATGCCTGTTTGGAATAAGTTGATTCGTTTATTGTTATTTACTACAACTTTTTATGGAGGTAACTTTTATATACATATAAATGTATATCGGAATCAGCCCTGTTTTTATAAAGTGACCCATTGCTGGGCAGGGCAGCGCTCTCGTCGTTGTGAGAAGGGAAAGGCCGATTTTTTTTTTTTAAACCCGGCTATATAAGTTTCCGTCGAATCCAGGACCTCTAGATTGAAAGTCAGAGGTCTCTCAACTAGGCTGCCGGAACTTATATATGTAGGTATACAACTTAAGTTATTGTGAGAATGCTGCAATATACCTATGCATTTTTTTCCTGAATATTTTGAACTAACTTGTATAGTTATGCATTTAATATCCACTATTATAAAATAATGATCCAAAATTGTGTTCGTTGATTCATATGTTTGTTCCTCTTTCAAATGGAGCCGCAAATAAATATGATATTTTTTTATGATGGACAAGTTAGGTTTTTGACTACAGCTAACCTCAGCTCTACTTGGCATGGATATAAGATCACATTTCAAAGAGTGGAATGGGTTTTATATCAGGAAAATATTAACTATGTCTTAAATTATATCTGAAAATAAATGAATGGATGTAAAAGGATTATGTTGTGAATGCTTTTGCTTATCATATTTTCGATTTTACCTATATTGCCTGATGACTGGTAGCCTGTGTTGATAAATTTTCATGCTAGCTGAGTAGGTGATAAGTTAAAAACATGATTAACTACTACAAATAAGTTATATCTATCAATGATGCCGGATACTGTTGGACATTAATATCTAAAAACTCGATAATTCCCATAAATTCTTATGCCCAATAGTAATTAATATCCATAAAGTCAATTCAAAATAAACAATGTTCAATAGACAATTTTTTGTTTTATCGTTAAATGTACATTCATAACAATTTTACTAACCATAAATGTATTGAATGTTCTCATAATGGACTTTGAGAAATACACAGCAAAGACAATATGGGGCTTACTTAGAACAGTTTACATTGTATGTATAAACTGTTTACCACAAAATAATAAGTTCATTACATAAATGGTTGCAACATTTGAGTACACTGCAATATAGTATCGACAGCCCTGTTGGTTCATTGGTAGCATGTCTGCTTCGAGAGCTGAAGGGTGTGGGTTCGATTCCCACTCAGGACTAATATTTGTGTGACTAACATCGATGTTTGTTCTGTGTCTGGGTGTACTGTATGTATTATAAGTATGTATTTACAAAAAAAAAGTATTTAAGTATTCTATCAGTTATCTGTCTTCCATAGCACAAGCTCTGCTTAGTTTGGGATCAGATGGTGCTGTGTGTAATGTCCTATGATATAAAAAAAAAAAAAAAAAGTATGATTTCTGACTGTGCATGATTAATGGTTAGTTCTATATTCTGATTTTTATAAATGTGTCTTATAAAAGTTTACCTGTATTGCTACCAAATTATTTTTTTCTGTAAAATAAAAGATTCAAAACATTCTTAACATACTCACAGCCTAGACACAATTAAGTAAATTTAAAAGTTATAATGCATGAAAATATGTAATGCATGATATTGACATTATAGATAAACAAGTGACCTGCCCCGGCTTCACACGGGTGCAATGTAGATACTAATGTGGTAGAAGACAGTGATTAAAGAAGAATGTTTGTAAGTATAAAACATGCATATCTTTAATCACTGTCTATTGATGGAAACCACATTAAAATCTAAAATCCGTTGCATAGTTTAAAAAATCTACCTACAACATCAGTTAAAAAAAATAGCAATGTAAATAAAATTTACACTAATAGTATAAAGAGGAATTATTTGTATTTTTGTATGTTTGTAACGAATAAATGCAAAAACTTGTGGACCTATTTTAAAAATTCTTTCAACATTAGAATGCTATATTATTCCTGAATAACATTGGCTATATTTATTACAAGAATTTAATTAAAAAATAAATGTCCACCCATGCGAAGCCGGGACTGGGTAAGTAATTGAATATGTTAAAACTCCGTAACTATTATATTTATATTATGGTGAAACCTAAACATATTTAGAGAAAGAGAATGAAACAATGATATAATATGAATCCACCAATATGTACTGAATCACTAAGTTGGGTTATTGTCTATTTATTTATTTATTATTTGAGGGTAGGTCTTTACAAGTTTTTAAAGGCTACAGTAGCATTTGAATTATAGTGTGTCAAATAATAAAAATTAAAAAACTTAATCACAACTTAAGTTGAAGTCATAAATTGATCAATTTTAGTCTGGCAGGTCTACTTATTGACCAAAAAGTTTCTCTCTTAATTTATCTTTTTGGAAAACTAAGAGCTTATTTTAGCGTGGAAACGTCGTTTGAGATTTGTTACCGCAGAAAAGTTGAGCTTTAGCGGTGGCATGGTCTGAGGTAGTGACGTCATTAGATAGTTTGGTTTCGCTGGGGTATGGATTATCGAGACAACTATATGTATCTACATTGTTCAACCGACTTTTATGGTTGACAGGCTAGATATTTGTCCACAGCTCACCTGATGTTAAGTGAAGGTGTGGTCGAAGATGGTAAAGCACACCTAGCCTGGAATGGAACTGGCTCTCAACGTTAGGATTAGCTAGGGTACAGATTATTTATCTATCCTCAACTATGTGTATATTGTTCACCCGACGTTAGGATTAGCTAGGGTATGGATTATCGAGGATCAACTACTATATGAACATTTTCACCCATTTCCATTCTACCCTCTTAAATAAAATATTTAATTCTTATTATTACTTTGATTCCAGAAAATGTCTCTAGAAAAGAGGATAGACATCACCAAACCGCTGTGGGATCAGAGCACATTCTATGGCAGATTCAGACATTTCGCGTTCATTTCCAACCCTTTGCTGTCTTTGGTGACAGAGAAGGAGCTTTATGAAGCCAAAGAACTTTATTTCAAGTATAAGTATGTATTTTTTTATTCAAAATAACTCGACGTGTTTGACTCACACCCTGCCGTCAGCAGTAGTGCGGTCTAAGATGGAGCACGTATACCTAGAAGAAACCTATTTACTCTAGATTTGAAGACACCCATATTGTAGGGAACACAGACTCCGGCAGAGAGTTCCACAACCTCGCTGTGCGAATGTACAATGTGGAATCAAAATGCTTTGCGCGTACATGAAATTAAATGAAATTTAGTCTCGAAAAATAGGGTTTACATTGATGTTATAATTGAATTAGTTCTATATTGCCGCAAGGGTAATATCCGCCATGTACAGGATGACGTTTCTGTCGCGTTTGTCTGGCCGTCTGGTAGTATTTTTATTTTATTTTTTTTTAATGTAAAAAGTAATGAAACGAACGAGGCGCTCTCTTGATGGTAAGAGATAACGCCTGTCCATGACCAATTGCAGCGATACACAGAACTTTGAGTAACAAAACAAAGTCCAGGGCATCTCTGCTTTGGCGCTCATTACTTACTTATCTTACTTACTTACTTACTTGGCGCTCATTATTTAGTAGCGATGATAGCTCAGTGGTTAGCGCGGTAGGTTCGCATGCCGAAGGGCGTGGGTTCAAACCCCAACAATGAGCTTGAGCTGCCGGTGAAGGAAAAACATCGTGAGGAAACCATAGCATGGTGGTAGGGTACTTTCTAGTACTCGGCTGGCTAGCTACCACCCTCAAGTTGAAAATCTGCCGCCAAGCACCTAACGGTGTGTTCCGGCAGCCTTACTTGAGAGCCAGTTCCATTCCAGGCTAGGTGTGCTTTACCTTCTTCGACCACACCTTCACTTAACATCAGGTGAGCTGAGGTCAAACACCTAGCCTGTTATCCATAAAAAAAAAAAACTTTGAGACTTTCGATGGTTAGTCTCAACAGCCCAGTAATTTCGCTAGCTGCAGTACCCTTCAAACCGGAACACTAATGCTTACACACTACTGCTTAGCGGCAGAATAACTGGTACTGCGGCGGTACCTACCTAGACGACCCCCTGCTAAGGAGATCTACCACCAAGTAGAAAGGTGCAGGGGGAACCAAATTGTATTATGAATTTAGTATTTTTGTAGCCTGTTGTGTGTCATAAAACTACATACTTTTGTTATTGTCTGCATATTACACAACTGAAAGTTAAACAATGTTAATTAATACAGCATGCATCATTACTATGAGTGAAAAAGACTGAGGATTGGTTTTATTGTAAAGACCGCTTTATGCGGTAAAACAATAAGAGGACATCCCAAAATGGTATACCTATGTACCTACGTATACATTGCCGTCGAGTGAAAAACCTATATAAATACTATTGTTTTGTAGTGGTCTTGTGCAGTTTTTAGATTATGAATACTTGACTTGATATCAGATATCATAAACAAGTAATACTCTGTTGTAACATAATTTATGACATTTACAATCACCAGAATAATCGATAAAGTTGATATGCCTTTTTACTTTAATCATGTTGTAAAGTTTCGTTATGATCAAAGTCCAGAATTACACTGAGCCAACTGGTTGATTAGCCATTTCTATGTGCCTATGATTTTACAAATGTGCTTGGCGTCTATTAAGCCAAATTGAGTAATTTGACTCACCATTATAAACAACTTTTACTATGGTTATATGGTACTCTGAAATTGGGCAAATAAAATAAAATATTCCATAGATAAATATGAACTATCCTCGAAAAAATATGGAATAGCAGAATTTTCTTTTTGCGATTTTAGTGTTGTTCGTACCCATATTAAATGCTTACCTAGAAAAAAAAAACCCTTTAAAACTCTGAATTTGATAACACCCAAATTGTACTTCGAGGGAAAGACAGACGCCGGCAGAGTTCCACATCTTCGCTGTACATAATTATGAATAATGTGGAATCGTACGTACCTACTATCCTTGGGGGATGTCCATCATCCAAGGATAGCGCTTTGACTGCGTCTGGTCCGTCCATTAGTAAAATGAGGCAGATGGAACCAAATTATGCAATTCCATAGCACACTGTCCTAAATGTATCCAATAGAAGACAGGTAAACAATCGAGTTTACGTCGGCGCTCAAAGTTTTGCAACTGAGACATGGCCAATGTCGACTCCAGAACAGACCTCCAGACCTTTCAGAGAACTAATTCTATAATCTTTACCCTGAGCTGAACTGAAGCTATTTGATACGAAACTTATTTTCTGAACATCACTCAGAGTAAGTCAAGAACCATATCACGTGGCTAATATTTTGATCTTCATCCAGAGAAGGCCAAGAGCCTACAGGCACGCGCATGGAGCAGCTGGTCCGCGCCAAGCAACTGTACGAGTCTGCCTTCCACCCGGACAGCGGCGAGCTGCAGAACGTCTTCGGCAGAATGTCCTTCCAGATGCCTGGGGGTTGTCTGGTTACCGGAGCCATGTTGCAATGGTACAGGTGAGTCAACCGGCAATTTTGAACCCATTTTAAGCTTTTAAAGTTAATGTTGCCATTTCAATAAAATACATACTTACAGATACATTATTCTGATTATTCAGGAATTAAAAATGAAACCTTACCATAAACTAACTCAGAATAAGAATTCCCGTTCTTTCCTGTACCTTAACATTACAGCCTTGATATCTTTACAATCATTTATAAATTAATTGTCTTCGTTTCCGGATTATAATTTATTGTATAGACGTATTTCATATTAAAAAAAATGTTTTTTTAAGTGATTTACAAAATAGACCCACTATTCAAAAAACGATTAAAAACTTTGATGAAAGAATCAACATCTGTTACTGTTGGTGGAAATTTGAATTAGGTAATTTTTTTTTCAATTCACAGAACAGTGACGGCTGTAGTATTTTGGCAGTGGGTAAACCAGTCGTTCAACGCTTTGGTAAATTACACTAATAGAAATGCCAATTCTCCGCTGACGACAAAGCAGATGAGCGTCGCCTATCTGTCTGCCACATCGGCCGCTATGGGCACGGCCATGGTATTCAAGTACGGTGTTCAGAAACGGGCCAAGAATCCTATTTTAGCTGTGAGTATATAAAAACCGGCCACGTGCGAGTTGGACTCGCGCACGAAGGGTTCCGTACTATCCCACTAATATTACAAACTAGCTGCCCCCCGCGATGTTTGATTACTTGGTGGTAGATTTCCTTAACAGGAGATCGTCTAGGTAGGTACTACCGCAGTACCAGTTATTCTTCCGCTAAGCAGTAGTGTGTAGACATTACTGTGTTCCGGTTTGAAGGGTACAGCAGCTAGCGAAATTACTGGGCTGTTGAGACTAACCATCGAAAGTCTCAAAGTAATGAGCGCCAAAGCAGCGATGCCCTAGACTTTGTTTTGTTACTCAAAGTTCTGTGTATCGCTGCAATGGTCGTGGACAGGCGTTATCTCTTACCATCAGGAGAGCGTCTCGTTCGTATCATTACTTTTAAATAATAAAAAAAAAATGTTATCCGTTACATCTTTTCGAGATAAAAAGTAGCCTATGTGCTAATCTAGGGTCTCAGCTACCTCTATACCAAATTTCATGCAAATCCGTTTAGTAGTTTTTGCGTGAAAGAGTAACAAACATCCATCCATCATTGAGGGAGTTGTGAAAAAATTTGTAATACGCCATTTTGTAGCGGCGGCCATCTTGGACCGATTTTCATCAAACATAGCTAAGAACACTCCCGACGGTTTTTTGGCGGGAACGTGGAAAGAGTTGTGTCACCCTGTTGTATTTTCTTCCAAAACTAGTGTTTGTTGAGTGTTTATCCATTAAACCGGTGTTTTTGTATTCATAAAGTGTCGAATCACAAGCGCGAGTGTGGGAAAATGATATAATGTGGTGACACATGATTTTTCGTGTTGCTTTCAAAACTCCATCGAAGCTTTATAGTAAAGTCACCACTACTTTACTAAAGCATGACTGGACTTGACTGACACGGACTGGACTTTGACTATAACTACAGCTACGAGGCAGCTTATTCAACTTTTGAAACTTGAAAATATAAAACGCTTGAAACTGGCAAATGCCCAAATGCGACGCCAAAACCAAAAAACACTCCCGACTAATTCACCTTTCAAACAAAATCAAAGTCGGTTCATTCGTTCGGGAGCTACGATGCCACAGACACACACACACACACACACACAGATACGGACACGTCAAACTTATAACACCCCGTCTTTTTTGCGTCGGGGTTAACAATGTGCTGTTTATTTTTCAGAGATTCGTTCCATTCGTCGCGGTTGCGGCTGCTAACTGGGTCAACATTCCACTTATGAGACAGAATGAAATCATTTTAGGTGAGTAAAATAATTTTATTTTTCCTACAAATTTCGTGGTAGCGAACCTGAACCTCACACTAGGGCAGGGGTTCCCAAACTTTTTTGTCTCTTAGACCACTTGTCATGTTTCTTGATTCTGAGTAGTCCCTTTGCTTAGCTAATTTAGCATTTTTACTGATTCATCACACTAGGGCAGAGGTTCTCAAACTTTTTTGTCTCTTAGACCACTTGTCATGTTTCTTGATTCTGAGTAGTCCCTTTGCTTAGCTAATTTAGCATTTTTACTGATTCATCACACTAGGGCAGAGGTTCTCAAACTTTTTTGTCTTTAGACCACTTGCCATGTTTCTCGATTTTGAGTAGTCCCTTTGCTTAGCTAATTTAGCATTTTTACTGATCCATCACCCTAGGGCAGAGGTTCTCAAACTTTTTTGTCTCTTAGACCACTTGCCATGTTTCTCGATTTTGAGTAGTCCCTTTGCTTAGCTAATTTAGCATTTTTACTGATCCATCACACTAGGGCAGAGGTTCCCAAACTTTTTTGGCTCTAAGACCATTTGCCATATTTTTCGATTCTGAGTAGTTCCTTTGCTTAGCTAATTTAGCATTTTTACACTTTCATCACACTAGGGCAGAGGTTCCCAAACTTTTTTGGCTCTAAGACCATTTGCCATATTTTTCGATTCTGAGTAGTTCCTTTGCTTAGCTAATTTTGCAATTTAACAGATTCATCACACTAGGGCAGAAGTTTCCAAACTTTTTTGTCTCTAAGACCATTCTCTATGTTTTTTTTGGTTCTGGGTAGTCCCTTGCTTAGCTAATTTTGCATTTTTACAGATTCATTAATTTTAAAAGTGTTTTTAACTGATTTCTGAATTTTTAACCACAAGTCTTTATAAACACTTTTAATTTTTAAAGATCTTTATAAAGAATTTTAATTTATACTGCAGCGAGAAGAGGATTTAAATATTTTCCCCTCGCTGCAGCTAAACGCTTGCCTACACATGTTTCGCCTCTACGTGTACTTCTTTGAATGCAACGAAAGCTAAAAATTAAATAAGCTGAGAATACCAAAACTGTCGATTGAAAAATTCATTGTTTTTTTAGGCTTAGACGTGACTGATGAAGATGGAAAAATCATAGGCAAGTCACAGATCGCGCCGGTGAAGGGAATCTCACAAGTAGTGACCTCTAGGTAAGCAGTTTTGTTTTTTGAAAAACATGGTAGATCTTATACAAGAGATCATCTAGGTAGGTACCATCACAGTACAAGATATTCTCCTGCCAAGCAGTAGTGTGTAAACATTACTGTGTTCCAGTTTGAAGGGTACTGCAGCTAGCGAAATTACAAGGCTGTTGAGCTTGAGACTAACCATCGAAAGTCTCAAAGTAAATAGCGCCAAAGCAGTGATACCCTGGACTTAATATTGCTACACAAAGTTCTGTGTATCGCTGCAATGGACATGCGATATCTCTTACCAATAGGAGAGCGTCTCGTTTGTCTCATTACTTTTACATAAAAAATCTTTATATACACACCAGCTGATTTTATGTAAGTAGTTTTTTTGCAGATTTTTTGTGGAAAAATAGCAGATTTTTGTGAGAAATAGCAGATTTTATTTGTGGATAATTAGCAGATTTTTGTGGAAAAATCTGTAGGACAGCTGATGGTGGATGGAAGCGAAAAGCCGAAGATCAGGCAGAGTGCTCGGTCTTGGGAGAGGCTTTTGTCCAGCAGTGGACTTTGATAGGCTGATAATGATGATGATGTGGAAAAATAGTAGACTTTTGTGAGAAATAGCAGATTTTTTTGTGGATAATTAGATAGATAGAACTCTTTATTTTTCTGTTTATGGTGTGCACAACACCATAAACAGAAAAAAAAGTACAGAGATCAAAAGAACCTTATGAACTAGTGCCACGAGTGGCGGCCTTATCGCTAAAAGCGATCTCTTTCAAGCAAACCAAGAATAGAAAAACACGATAGAAGACATTAGAAACAGATGGGAGAGGTTGTAACACTAATAAGAAAAAAAATAAAAAAAAGCAGATAAACAATTAGTAGATTTTTTGTGGAGAATTAGCAGATTTTTTGTGGAGAAATAGCAGATTTTTTGTGGAGAAATAACAGATTTTTGTGGAGATTAGCAGATTTTCTCTAGTCTTTACCTTTTTGCAGGATAATAATGTGCGCGCCCGGTATGCTCCTGCTGCCCGTGATCATGGAGCGCATCGAGCCCAAGCCCTGGATGCAGCGCATCAAGTGGGCGCACATCGGCATACAAACCGTCATCGTCGGCATGTTGTACGTATTCACAACCAATAAGGTCTATAGTTTAAAGCTTAAAATTTCGGGACTATTGACATTAAGGTGATTCGATTTCCATACAGCTACTGGCATTTACTTTGGTCTTCATTTGCGGTAAATCACAATTGCTTGAATAAGACAGCAGATTCTAAGCATAATATACTGTTTTATTCAAAAATCATAAATTCATAAATCATTATCATTATTCATCATTTCTGTATGTATTATAAGCATGTTTTTACAAAAAAAAAAAGTGTTTATGTATTCTATCAGTTATCTGACTTCCATCACACAAGCTCTGCTTAGTTTGAGGTCAGATGGCGCTGTGTGTATAGTCCTACAATATTTATTTATTTATTCATAAATTTGATTTTATTCTAAAAATCTACTGTTTTATTCAAGCAATTGTAATTTACCACAAATAAAGACCAAAATAAATGCCAGTAGCTGTGATTTCACTGTAAAATTATGCTCCATTTGTCCATAAATGGCAAAAAATTCTTTGTATGGAAATCGAACCACCTTAATCGAATATCTCTAAAGCAACGTTCGCCAAAGTAGCGATGCCCAACATTTTCTTTTGTTACACAAAGTTTTGGGCACCGCTGCAATGGTCATCGACAAACATCTCTTATCTTTATATTTTTGTTCTAGTTTCACATAAGAAAAAAAAGTTACGTAAATGCAACTGTATTTCGTGTTATGTGCTTATGGGGATAAGATCCCAGCTCTATCTGTAAATTCGAAAGGAGGTTCACTAACATCATGGTCTTTAGGATTTGAATCCATGCCTTCCGACGTGTGAACCGACCGCGCTAACCACTGAGTTATCATCGCTACAAATACCTCAGCATAACACTGGTCATACTAATTTTCAACAAGTTGTTTTCCCTTTGGCTTTAAAGTAAAAATGTTTTATATTTCCTGTTTTATTTCAGCCTGACGTTCATGGTACCTACTGCGTGTGCGCTGTTCCCTCAGAGATGGTAAGTTTTAATTAATAACGTTGTACTTTATATGGGTATTTAATTGACTAACTGACTTGGGTGGTAATTTTAATTTGTCTGCTATAAAACGAACAGTACATAAGCATTCCATCTAGTAATCTAGTTTCCATGGTACAAGTATTGCTTCTTTGGATGCAAAAAGCTGTCGACCGAGCTCAGTGGCGTGCATTGGGAGAGGCCTACGTCCAGCAGTGGACAGCGATGGGCTGATGATAATGATGAAGTATTCCTTAGTTTGGCCCTATGTGAAATGTTCAACGATATTTATTTAGATATGTTTACTACCAGACTTCTGGATCAGCCTTGGTTTTATAAATTGTGCCATTGGGCGCGGCCCAAGGTTATGAGAATGTGGCCGCAGCCTACAACGCTGACCAAATACGGGTTGGCAGACTTCATAACTCCTTTACCGTATGAAGTCAATACTCAAAATCATTTCCCCGCTGAGATGTAAGGTGAGGTCGTGTATGGAGTACTGTTCGCAGCTGAGGGACCGCTCTGCCAAGTTTTAGCTTGAGGCGCTGGAGTCAGTCGAGAAGCGCGCTAAGAGGTTGATAGGCAACGGCACTTTGGTCAAGTTTCGGTTGCAAAGCCTTGAGCATCGACTTAAGGTCGCCTGTCTATCATGCCTTGGAGTTGCACGACTTGTTTCCCCTGCCCTTTTTACCGGACGGCCAGACAAACGCGACCGAGGCGTCATCGTCACCCGAACATGGTAGATGTTCCCTATGTGCGCACTAAGCGCTTCGAATCCACATTCTTTATTCGTACAGCGAGGATGTGGACCTCTTTGCCGGAATCTGTTTCCCGAAAAGTACAATATGAGTGTCTTTAAATCAAGAGTGAACAGGTTCCTTCTAGGTAAGCGTGTACCATCCTAGACCGCATCGTTGTTTAACATCAGGCAGGATGTGGTCAAACGCAAACCGATTCCATATAAAAACATATACTTTAAAGTGCGTTTATATCAAAGCATAACACAATAAAAAATGGTTGCTAATGTTTCTTTTCAGCAAACTCTCAACAGACACGATCAAGCGCCTCGAGAAGGAAAACTATGAAGAAATTGTTAAAAATACCAACGGGAAACCACCTCAGTATGTTTACTTTAACAAAGGATTGTAAACACTAAATGTGTGTACAATGTACATTATGTACTGGGTTTTAACATCTGATGAAAATCCTATACGACGAACATGTTAAAAGAAATTAATGTTACGATCGGAGAACGAAATCTTAAGGTATCAGACAATTCATTTGGGTCAATGCTCACTCAAGTGAGTAATAGGGGATGCCGAAGTACACGTCAAAAGGCCCATCCCTAAGTTTTACCGATTTGATTTGGTGCTTATTCCTTTGCGCATTTGCAAAATGTGCAATACCCTCCTTGGGAAGGTCTATCAGCAAAGTTGCAACATAAAGCATTCTTTAAACATTTCTCTGGGTTGCCAACGCATCTACATCCCGATAGGCGGCGATGAGCTTACCATTAGGCGAACCGTATGCTTGTTTGTTGCTCTTTTTATGATAAACAAGCTTTATTTAAAAACACACAAAAAACGATGCCCCATACAACCAAACCTGTTCAGGCATTTAAAGGTTATGATGGGATAAAGAAACACACACATACAAGAACTCTGAATATATTACACTTTTTTTGGGTAGTCGTGTAAAAAATACATATTTCGTTGGATTGGTTCTCTAGTGACTTTTGTTTTTATATTTTGAGTAAAATAAGTTGAATGAAACACAGAAGCGAACTAGGAATTGTCGGATAGGTTAGTGGCAAAACAATTGCTATGTTGAAGATAGTTTATAGTCCAGTCAGTGAGGATTTTTACATAATAAAAGGTGTTGTAGTAAAAACAAAGGCGTCGTCCCTCTTCAAAAAGTTGATTGAAAATTGACGATTTTGTAAATAAATTGTCGACTTAACGCTGCTATAACTCGATGTGTAAAAGAAAACTGCAACAAAGAAATGGGTGAAATTTTTTTCTCTTCCAAGTTTGTATTGCACGTTTTTAGTCGTAGGATCAACCATTGAGGTATTATATTAAAAAGAAGAAACAGATTTTAGCATCTTTTATCCAAGATGGCGGCCCGAGCGACCACTCCTCGAGGTCATAAACTTGGATTTTTTTATTAGAGTACAAACCTTAACGACTTATTTCAGAATTATAACTACACCACCTTTTGTAGGACAAATTTCTTTTATCCCTACTGACTGGACTAAATTGATTTTACTAATTTTTTTTTGCTGGCGCTACTTTTTGGTCTTGAATTTCATTGTAATAGAGAGGTTTATTTCTGTCGTTTATCATGTTTTTCGTTGCCATTTTTCAATCACATGTCAAATAGGAATAAGACATGACGTGATTGTTTTGCCTATAGATTCGTTCTCTGGTTATGACCCTTATGGTCAAACAGTAGATGGTGAACAGATATTATTAGAGTAAGAATTACATCCTAAATTAGGTAAGCGAGTAATTGTGTTTATGTCAAATGATTGTTAATTTTAACGGGCGTTTTACCTAGCAAGAACAATATACCTTCGACAGTCTAACAGAGAGTAATGAAAACTGGGATGCGGATACTATTAAGAGATTGATAGAAAGTAGACCTTTCCTTCCGTGAGTCTACCTTTTGTTCCGTGCGTTTTTACAGCTTAAACACACAATATTGTTTTTTGTTTACACGATAATCACAACTTGACAAGGTGTGTGGTGTATGCCGTGGGAGTCAAACCCAGAACCTCCCATATCAAGCCGGACTGTCTCTCAACTAGGATGCCGAAACTTTTATGTTACAGACGTCCAAATTCGTGCGAAAACGAAATCCCGCGAATATTCGCTACATCCCTAATACGCAGTAAGGAACAAAAGTGTAATTTTCCTCACGCTTATTCCCAGTTACGGGTGTACTCTCACTCAGGGAAGTGGTGTCTATAGAAATTGGGTTTAGGCAGTCTAATGAATACCATAGCTATAATTTATGGCTTTGACGTTTGGGTTTTATTAATTAAAAAAAAACTAACATTGACATCGTTCTTTTACAATAGAATAGAATATAACTTTATTATACACCAAAGCAAATCACAACAACATACAAATATGAAACATAAAAAAAAGAAGAGATAATTAACATAACAAAACAATATAATAGAAGTTTGCTGTATAAGGGTGGTCTTATCGCCTAGAGCGATTTCTTGCAGACAACCTTTGTGGCATAAAAGTGGCCATGTAGTTTACGAAAATCTCCCATTTAATCTAAACGAATAAAACGCCTGGAAAAATATTAAATCTCGAATTGTTTTTCAAATCGAAATGATCATTTTTTATGTATTTAATATCTACTTACTGTGATTGATTTTTGAGTATTGTTATTTCTACATTTTGTTAACTATAAACTCTTGGTATTGGATCTGTTATAATAAGTATTGGATTGTTATTTTTTTTATATTAATTTTGTATTATTTTTTTGCTGCTTTTTTTGATGTACAACATTCCGTGTTACGTGGCTTTTTTTATTACTTCATTTCGCATTGTCATTTTGTTCTTTTTAATCGCTCAGTTTACAGAATATCTTGTAGTCTTATATTTTATTGGACGTTAATCGCTAGCTGTTCGGAAATTTGGTATTTTTTTTACTAATGCTTGTTTGTTTGTATTCTTTATGGTATTATTTACTTGATAATTTTAAGCTCAATTATAAAAAAAAAGTCGCAGATTAACTCTATAGATTCCGCATTGAATCTTTAAACGATTTCAAAAAAAGGAGGTTCTCAATTCCTCGGAATATATTTTTTATGTATGTTACCGGATTACTCGAATACAGCTTTGAATTGAGAAATTCTTTTTTTTTTTGAGAGAGTTTACTTCCCATTGGCAACACGCCTTATGATGGGATCCCAGAAAAATCAAGGGTAACCCTCAAATTTTCTAGGAACTAGTTGCTCAGCGGGTTTCTTTTCCATTTTCCAAAATACATTTATAAATGTTTATCCAGAGTATATGATATTTGCATTCTAAATCTGATAAGCCGTTACAGCGCGAGGATGTAACAAACATACACACACAAATTTTCGCATTTATTCTAGAGTCAGTTTGCATTACAAGCTATGTATGTTTAACATCTTCGACCACACCGTCACTTGACATCAGATGAGCTGTGGGTAAAGACCTAACCTGTCAGTCATAAAAAAATATAATATTGGGAACATTTTTTTCAGTCCCCCAACTTGTGTTTTCGTAATGTGGTATCTATTGAGGGTAGTCTGTATTTCTTGATGACATATCGTTTATTGTATGTGCCATTTATTGGTTCCTAAGTTCTCTTGAAAAGATTTTATTTACGTTTTGCTGATAAAATTAGTCATAAGTAAGTAACTAATGTTTTTTTCTTAATGCGCCACTAAATTATTGTTTGAATATATAGAATCAATATTTTATTAATTGCTTTAGATTAGGCATATTCTAACTGAAGAGTAATGTATAAAAGTTATAGTTATAGTGTTATAGTAGAAAGTTTAAAAAAATAATAAATTAAAAGATACAGATTTAACGTGCCCCAGCACAAATAGGGTGTTTGTTCTGTATTTCTATAACAACCTTCAAGCCATCCCGGAGGCCTTTGGGTGGCATATTAATTCTGATACTAGGACTGGCCACTCAGCTTGTGCTAACTCACTTAGCACAGAAAATTCACTTCTAAACACTTCATAAAAATTAAATATGACAAAGGTAAACATTAGACAAACACTAGTCACATGATACCTGTTAAATATGACAAAGATATCAGTCATAAAATAGTCATGGTACCTGTTAAATATTTAAATATGACCAAGGTACCTAAACATCAGTCAAAAAATAGTCATGATAGCCATTTAATATTCCGATGCATTTAATTTATCTTTTATGACGAAAACGTCGCATGGCGGTTTGTTTTAATTCCTAAATAAATATAATTTGACTCAAGAGATAAAGATCAATATTGCGAGATAGCTATAACGATGTATATTATGTAGAATGTATACTACTCTACTAACTTTTACAAATTATTATAATGATAATTATAAAAATAATAATTAATAATTTTTTTAATTATAATTATTATTAGTTGTTATTTATTATTATAATGTAGAACTACTATTTCTTGACTATTTTTAATACCAGTTTCAAACGGAAAAACTTTATTACTTTGTAGAATAATGTCGATGCGAGCTTAAAAGTTTCATCATAGAATCCTCATCAAGATGCCTTTGAAACTCTGAAATCTTTAAAGTACTAAGGAGATTTGGCAGTTCATCACTATGATTACATGACTATTTTTTGGAATTATGAATAAATCTGATGATTGTGTGTTGATCTTTAGCCTATTATACTAACCAAATCATAGCTAATATGTAACATCAGATTTTAATGAGACTTTTTTTTGTGTTGGTGTCTATTTATGACTATTTTTAGCATTGTCAAGGTAAATCTTCATGTATCTTTCTGAAGTGAAGAACTGAAAACGAAAACTGAAAGAATTACCTCTTATAACTTTATTTATTAAAAAACTAAAGCGCTTCATTTCATTGCACATTCTTCAGGTAGAACTAATAAAATTTAGTGTAAAACATTTTTTGTGCGATTTTTTGAGGTCATGAATCACGACCCTAAATTGTTAGATATTTAAAATAAATGCTTTTTACCAGCACACTGATATGGGTAGAATTAAGCATTAATTAGTGTTTATTATACTTTGTAGCACATTTAAAAGCAACAAGCTAAGACAATAAAGTATTAGAAATCAATTATGACTTTGTTTTTATACCTTACTACTTTCTCTATTTTCCAAAACCGAGATATTGGTTCAACAATTAAGATGTAAATGTATCTCGGTGTTATCGGTATAGTGCCTTAATTAAATATTTTGTTATGTATGTACCTAAAAGTATAATGAACACACGATACTCTCTCCTGATGGTAAGATGGTAAGAGATATGGACCATTGCAACTATACGCAGAAATTTGAGTAGCAAAACAAAGTACATCGCTACTTTGAGATTTTCGATGGTTAGTCTCCGAGCCCTATAATATCGTTAGCTGCTGTAACCCTTCAAACCGGAATACAGTAATGTTTACACATTATTGTTTGGCGACAGAATAATTGGTAGGTACTCCTACTAAGGAAATCTATCACTAAGACTGACCTCATCTTGGTCTACAAAAATAAGATCGAGTCGAGCCGGAAACGACCATGCTGGTTTCAAAAATGGCTTCTTTGGGTACAGGTTACTTTGAAGCACTAGAAGTCTCGATGTTCTTTTATGCGCTCACTGTTAGTATGGTAGGTATTGCATAAAATAAAACACCAAATAAGTAATAATTAGGTATATTCGATAAGTTCTTACAAAAGAGAATAATAATTATTTGAACTCCTCTGTCGACTAAGTAAGGCATAAATTACAAATATTAATGTACAGCACTTATTATATTACAATATTTAAGACCGGCTAATATATGAGTATAACATCTTCAGTTCTATTTTGGCACCTAAATCTACGAATGTTAGATTTACACACAGTTGAAGATAAATTCATGTTTCCAATTAACTAGCCTGAACTTTTTGCTAATGCAGAATTATTGTGTCACAATTTTTACGCAATTAATTTTGCATCGTTTTCTGGCTAGTGTATTTTACACACGATTTTCCGACATACATCGCGTCAGGCCAGTTTAAAAAACAAACCGACGTTTTGACAGATTTTCACGTATCGTTTTGACAGAGTAGAAAAAAGTAGTACATGTCTACAAATGCGTAGGTAATATTGTAGAAAATGAAGACAAAAATATACATCAAGACCTTACGTCATAGAAATACATCAAGGTATTTGTGTGCGTGTAGTTCCCGTATGTCAAGTAAAATTGTAATCTTCACCTTCAATAAATTTCTATTCTTCAATTATTTCTACTCAACGTCATCCGTACAACTTTTTAAAATCTATACTTATACCATAGAGTAAAAATGCTGTTTGCAATAAAGAAATCGGAAGATTTTATAACCGGCTCTTAATCAAATTATAATTATTTAAATTAAACATTTTAAATTATAAGTCTTCAGGTGCCTTTCTAAACTAACGCTTAAAATAAGTAAAGTTTACGTACGTAGATTTACAAATCTCAAAGCTTCTTTTAACCTTTTGGAGCACTTTAACATTGTTTGATTGATATTACTACGCCTGTCAATGCGCCTTTATGTTAATACTGTTACACACTTAACGGAGCTGCCGAATTTACATAGACTACAGTAAATCAGCGAATGAAAACAAAACAAATGTATCATCTCTATTTCTTTTCATGATTAAGTGTAGCCAGTGCAAATCAAATCTACAAATCGGCAGGTACAAAAATGTGTCACAGACACACAAGAATCTAATTTAATGGGGATGGCATTAGAAAGAAGACACTGGACATTTCTCTTTTTAACAATAAAGAAAAAAATTAGACTGTCTGTTATTTCACTGCGATTTTTCAACCAAAACGACATTCGTCCGAGCAAACGACGTTTATTATTATATGTATGTATATATATAGTCATATAATTATAGCGTCACACGACATGAACTCAGTACCAAAAAAGTACCTTGTATAATTAAAGTTTACGTGATCATCACAAAAGTAAATAAAATAATTTTCATTATTTCATTGTTCGATAAATTCGCATCGTTTGCTCGCACGATCTTTAGCCGCCTCCAAGTCCCAATGATTTGTTAACATTACAAAGACTGGATCAAATAATCAAACGTACAAAACAAAACTCAATACACGTTAGCTTTCTCTAACAACACAGACGCGTCACACATAGCTTTAGCCGTCGACCTGACTAAGAACATCAAATGCAGCTGTTCGAACACATTCAACTGAACCCTGGTTCTGACCAGACCGTGTAGAACTGTCGCTCTTTCAAGATCTAGCCACCTTTGTAGGCTTAACTCTCTATCTCCTACTGGGACGCCTTGTACAACATCTAAAGGACCCCAGAGCATGAATTCCAGCACGGATTTGGCCTGATTTAAGGATATAGCGCGTTCTTCTCGAAGAATGTCTGTGAGCAAAGGGGTGAGTTTGTCTCCCGGGAGGAGTATTTCAGAGGCTTTTATAGCGCACTTGCAGAGAGATTTATGTTGCTCGTCTGCCGCTTTGTTGCTGTTGACTTCGTCACTCAACCTGTGGATAAGAAAGTTTTTGTTAAAAATACAGAATAATAAATAGAATACAGAATAGTATGGAAATATAATTGGGACGGAAATTGGCGAAACTGGCGAGAAATAACAAAAAATAGGTGAATCCAAAAAATATGGCTGTCCAACACGTTTCTCCAATTTATTTATTAAGTAGCTGCGCCCCGTGGTGTTACCCGCGACATGTTTTCGGGATTAAAAGTAGCCTATGTGTTAATCCAGTGTCTCAGCTACCTCCATACCAAATTTTATCCAAATCCGTTCAGTGAATTTTGCGTCAAAGAGTAACAAACATCCAAACTTTCACATTTAAAATATTTGTGGGATAATGATTTATCATTTTATTTTACACAAGAGTATAAAATAAAATAACGAATCAAGGAAACATCAAGTTGGCCTCTAACATATTATTACTGTCGTTTAGGTATCCTGTAGGTTCGCCAAACCGGCATCACATTGAAAGAAAGAAAGAAAGAAAGAAAATAATTTTATTTTGCAACAATACAAAAAAAAACAAAACTAACAACAAATAGAGACAAACAGTTACTAAATAGGGGCTCACCTCATTGCGTTCATTATTATATCTAGTGAGAAAACTAGCTTTTTCTATTTGAGAATATTTAGCCAGACAGACAAAATTAGTAATATCCTCTTGCTGCAACAATATCTTTTTAGAAAAAAAAAGGAAAGAAATCCGAGATGAGAAACGACATGGTTCAGAATTGAATTACGAAATAAAAAATGGAGGAAACGTCCGAAATCCGTTTAACGATCCCTTTTGTATACCGAAGACTCCCTATTTTTGTTTAGAGTGACATTTCCTGCTCCCTAAATAAATGCGGGTTTGTGAAATGTGTCGAAAAATCTTTCTAAAATGCATTGGAATCGCTTCAAGACCTACTTATTTTATTTGCATTTTGATAAAACCCCTCTTCGTTTCTGATATAAAAATTAGGTACACAAGTATGTTGATTAGAATGTATTTTAATCGCCTCAAAGGAGGAGGTTCAATTCAACTGCATGTTACGCGATAATTCCGCCAGATCATCATCTTGGTAGATCATACTTCAGAGGTGGTCCCATATAAATTTTAACAAAATCGATCGAGCGGTTTTAAAAAAATCTAAAATTTTTGTTCATTGATGATATTTTCGTTTACACCGAAACCTCGCTGTTTCATTGGAGCAGTGCGTTTAGTTGGCCTAAGGGTTATGGAGTCGGTTTTTTTAATTTGTAAATTTGTATACTATGTAATAAAAAATGCCATGCTACATACGTAGGTATATCATAATTTAAAAATAACATACCCTTGCAATATACACAGCCGTCCATAACAGTTCGTCTTCGGTGCAGACAAGGAATTGAGTCTATCCTCCGAAGCCTGCTCTCTTCCCATCTCTTTTAAGGATATAAATGACGTCAATGCTTCTGAGGTTTCTTCTACGCCCCGCGCTTGAAGACACTTGATACCGTTGATAAGTTGGAGCATCACAAATATGGCTTCGTGGATCTGTTCCGTTTGGACTAGTTGGTGGTCTTTCGTCAGATCCTCGGTGGCGTGAAGGCTTTCACCGTACGACTGGATGGTGTCCACTTGTGAGTGGGCCAGAACGACGATTGTAGCTGGAAAGAGATTTAAATAAGGTCATTATCAATATTGACACAGTTTTGCCAAAAGAACGGCCCGCAGTTATATTTGCGCGGCCTGCAACTTGGTCTTACATAATTAATGAAAATTTGTTTTGTATCAATTTTTATTTCTGATGCCCCAATTGAATGAAATATTTGATCGTATGACAACAAGTTTTTTTGTCACTGTTATTAGAAAAAATCACGAAATGGCTATTTGTGTTTATCAGATGGAATGCTACTGATAACACACAAATAGTAAACACACATGATAGGGACAGCCCATGCCCAACAGAATTTGTATGAAAGCAGTCTGAAAAGAATTATTTGTTTTCGTGACCTTTCATTGCTTCAATCTATTTTATGTTTTCTGTTGATCCATTATCGTATCTGATTGGACCTAAGGTCTTACTTATTTTATCTAAGAAGTGTTCTGCAATATCTCCATTGCATAGAATAGAGCTATTATGAGTTATGCTTTAGCATTAAGTCCTCCTTTTGTACATGTTATTTTGTAAGTGTGCAATAAAGAAAGAAAGAAATAATAGAAAAAAAATACTATTTCTTTTCTACTAAAAACTATTGTTGTGCATCACTAAACAAAGCAATTTTTAAGATCTCATTTCACATGGGAAGAAAATATTGTGTTAAAAGTATTTTGACACCACGTGATCCTCAATAGTTCAAAAAACGGAGATACAATTTGAGTAAAGTACAATTCAACAAGTATTAAAAGTCTTGCTCGCAACAAGGATTTATTGAAATCACGTAAATGTTTGCGGAATGTGTATGTCCTCCATGTATAACTTTAATTAGATACTGTTTAGGACTTTATTTCTCCTTTGCGTTATAATTGAGTCATATTGTGTGTAGATAGAAAAATGGCTCGAAGCTAGATATACGTCCGTGTTTTTGTTTTGCTTGTAGAGGATACTCACGATTGATTAGGTTGGATACGCCGACTATAGTTTAAGTCACATCCAGTGGCCTTCTTCAAGGAAGGAGCCAAAGCAGAATATGCGTATAATTGTGTCAAAACCATGTGTTTACAGTTTATATAAATCTTTGTAAAAGTATTAAATTACCTTGAACTAAATCTTCTCCTTCCTCTCCAAACTGTTGCCTTGGTACCAGATCGCAGAACTCTGTTATCGCATTCAAGCACAAAGTTTGCGGCTGCACAGATTGCTGGCACACCATCTGAGATGCCATTTGTTCCTTATACATCATCAGGGTAACGTTCACAGGCCCCTGGTTGGAAGTCCACACGGCAGGGTAGAAGATCCTCTTGCCAGCGCGGACTGTCTTGGTGTTTTGGACCGCGAAGTCGCTCCAGCGAAGGTTGGTGCAAGCTTTTAAGCCGCGGAGTGAAGGCTGCATGGCTGCACTTTGCTGTACCTGAAAGGTTACTTTTATTAGAATAAAAATATGGGAACTTGATGTGTTAAACTGGTTATTTAGGTTAACATTTCTATGACATAAGGTAGTGGTCGATTGGTGGCCGAGGTAAACTAGTAAAGCCTCGGTCGATCGGCAGAAACTGTGTTTGATGATATTATTGAAATCTGGAACTGTGATTTAAAATACGTTATGGCGTTTGAAATACCTATACCCAGCAGTGGAGTAAAGGTTGCGGATGACGATGATCAAAGTAATTTCAGAGTTTAACACGTACCTTGGAAGAGTAAGGTAATAAATTTTAAATGTTTACCTAGTTTGTCAAAAACTAGCGAGAATAAGTTTTTACGTTTAAAGTAAATGTAGTTTCGATTTACGTCCTATAAGGGAGCTGTACTGGTTGTAATATTTTTTTCTATAAATAATTTTTCTATGTACCTACTGAATTGCTATATAAAAAATTCTATTCAATTGTTTCTGATCTTTTATAATTATGATCTCTTTAGCCGTAACGTTTTCATAGATTAGTTTTTTGTTTTTTGTTTTATATTTGCAAGTAATCTAGATGTGAATAAACAAAATGAAGGGAAATAATTTGGTTTAGATATTATATTGGATACGTCTTGCGTTAAAATTAGTATTACATTTGTAAGTAGTTCTGTTCTGTCAGTAGTTCTGTTCCGTTTCGTCTCGGAAGTGCCTACCCTAATTAAGAATGATATGTTTTTTTTTGAGAAATAAATATCTTAAGGGCCAAGTCCTCGACCGTGGGAACTTCTGCTTGAACACCTACATTGATATTTTCCACTCACACAGACGTATATACGTCTGACGTTAGATTTGAACACATTGACGTCACGCTAAAATAGATAAGGAGAGTTAAATTACTATAGCCACGAGCAAGAAGGAGACAGAATGTTTATTCCTATTGCCGGAAGCGGATTTTACATTGATTATCTGTTACATTATGACAGAAGTTTTTTTTTTTGTTTTGGCATCGCGTTTTGAATATTTGCCAGTGTCAAGTGTCAAATACAAAACGGGCGGGAAGCATGCGCGCGGTGCTCGGTACCGCCGCCACCGCGCGCCCTCTCGTGACGTGCTATACACGACCACGAGACTCGTGACGTTAGATTGTCAGATTCAGAGATTCTCGATGGTTTGTAGCGCCTACCAAAATAAAACAGCAACAGACGTAACGCAGAAAAGAGATTTTCAGCAGGCACTATCAGAAATTTTCATCAAACTATCCGTACTTATCTGCTAATAGAATAAACAAAACGTACAATAAAAGGTCTAAGCCTTAAATGTATCTGCATCAAAGTTAGCATCTATAAAATTGCGCCTTTCCTATAATTATTTTGATGTCAAGATTACGGATTAAAAATAATTTGGCCATATTCTATTTCATAATTTCAAGAAACGAAAAGCGTTTGAAACTATTTTTTCTCCAAGCATAATAATTCAGGATATGTACTATAGTATTCATTAATTTCAAACTTCCACATGATGTATAACGGCACAAAAATGTTGACAAAAACACATCGATTGCCTTATTTCACAAGACTTGCCCGTTAAACCATAAGCAGTCAAAAAAAGAGAATAGACATTTGTAATTTTTTTTATAATGTAATTTTATACAAATTCAATTATTTTTTTCAGTGTATCGGATCTTTGAAAAGGCTTATCGTCATCGCAAATCTCCATTATAAGTCATGGTCCAATTTAACGAATAAGCTTGCATAGTTATTTCCGTTACTAAATATGGCCTAATAGAAAGGAGGAAAATATGCGCACTAGTGTATGACATTGAAAATATAACATTACCACGCTAGTAGACACAAACTGACGCGTTAACTGTATCAAATCAGAGCAGCGGTCGTGAAATCACTAACACGACTTGCGGTTAATTTATGCTTCACTATAATTAAAGAAAATTACCTGTTCTAAGACCTGTGCCAGCGCTTCGTGGTTGGCAATAACGACAGCTCCATAATTGTCTTCTAGATTCCTATGGACCACACTTCGGCCTTTCCTAACGCGAAGTTTGTTTGTCGTCGTCTTTGGAGTCATGTCATTAGAATAATCTTCGTTCGCAGTGGAGTCCATATTATCGTTTGAGCTGTAAAAACTGTATGGTGAGTAGATTTCTGACTCAGTCTCGCTTCCGCAGTAGGGCAGTGATGATCTGTTGAAGATGCCATTGTTGTAGGTGACAGTATTTTCGACATCTCCCTTTCTACTTTCACTTCGAATTTCCACGGGATTTTCTCTAGGTTTGATGGTGGCATCACATTCTGGGGAGCTTGATCGAGCGTGGTGGACATATTCGTAATCGCTGTCACTGTTTTTCGCTGAGTCACAGGTCTCTTCGTCGTATTTTGCAGAGTTGTAGACATCATCATAGCTATGAATGACAGTGTCGTTCGTAGCTTGCACTAGCTCTTCCACAGGACCGTCATCGAGGTCGTCTTTATCGTCATCATCAATTGAAGTTCTACGTTTTGGAAGTTCTAAATGAGCATCTCTTTCACGCATACTAGCTGTCCTTTCCGGTTTCCTTGGAGCCAAAGCAGACCTGATCTCACCTGGAAAGTGAAATTAAAATTTTCAATTACGGAGATTTACGATGTCAAACATAGTCACTGAAGCGGAAATTATTGACTTAATTAACATCTAAGTAATTTGAATATTATTATATTGCATGAATAAGAAAGTCACGATTGAATATCTTACCTAGATTTGCATAAATGTTGTCAGTCTTGTTGCTTGAAGGAGTCCAAGCTTGCTGTTTTTGTTTCTTTTGCAAAGCGGCAGATTTTGGTGGCGGTGGTCTAGCGGGTTTTGGGATGTTAGATATAGATTTGTGGTCTTCGCTGGAGTGTCTTGGCGGTGGAGGTGGCTTGTTTAGGACTTTAGGAGTGTCGGGGTCGGTAGCGGAACTACTTCCACTGTAAATTGACGACACATCATCGTGACTCAGCCGTCGCAGCTCGGTGATTTCACAGTTTGATTTTACAACCTCGACATTTGACCCATTTATGTCTAATGGATGAATGATGACGAGTCGGGGCTTAGGTTTAGGAGTTAGATCATATATCTCCTCCTGCTTGTTCGTTACTTTAATGATTGTCGGAATGGTGAGCTCTTTCTTTTCTAAGTCTTTAGATGATCCTATCCGCAGTAATTTCTTGATTGAAAACTTTAGCTTGCCTTTCCGTTTATCGTCTATAAGTAAATTATCGTGTGATAGTGAAATATTTCTTCGTGGCGCCGGCTCCGGAATTATGTCAACTTTTTTGTCTTCAATTTCTTCGACAGTTCTTGATCTTGGAGCCGATGATAATGTGGTTCTCTCACGTTTTTCCATCTCTCTTACTACTGGGGAATCGGATTTCATAAACCCGTTTGTATTTCTTTGGTACAAATTTGGGTATTCTTCAACTGTAGGCGACATTGGTGGAGTAGGTGCTTTTCTTTTACATAAGCTGCTGAGCGATGAGTCACTGTCTTGTTTAGTTAACACTGGTTGAGCGTAGTATATAGTTTCACATTTGTCTTCAAGTACTTCAGTGATTTCGTTATTTCTCTCTTCAGTTTTCATAAGTTTTTCATCATCTTCCTTTTTAATAATCTGTTGTGAATGCATGGTCATTTGTGTTGAGGTAACGCTTTTTTTAGTCGTCTGTTTTATGACTGGTTTGACTGGTAATTTAGGTTTCTCGGGTAGAGCTGGTTTGTGCGCTGGCATTATATCAGTTATCATGCCATGTAAGAATGAAGGTCGCGGGTCTAATGTAGGTATAGGGCTCTTTGGAAGAGCAGGAGCCTCGATGGCTTCGTCCGGGTCAGCTCTACCGTCGGGTTCACCCGCTAACTCGCGACTGGCTTCTGCAGAGAAAATATGGTCCGGTTGTTTAGGCAGAATCGAAGGCATGTCAATGATCGGACTTTGGAATGTCGAATAACCACCGCTAGGCTGCCCATCCACTTTTCTAAGTTGCCCGATCGGCGACAACTTAATGCCTTTATCGCTCTCATTGAATACTTTAATTTTAACGGTTTCTTCGCATTTCTGCGTTTCCGAGAAATGCCCACTGTCATCGTTATCTGAATCTGTTCGACCGCTAAAACTCTCATCATCCGATGCAAGCGAATTATTCGCGGTAGAATTTAATGTACTAACTGCAGAGTCAACGCTGTTGTTCTCGATATTTATTTTACAGAATTTAAACTCTGACCTGCTTAGATTGACTTTGGGTCTATCTTGTGTTTTTATAAGTGGAGATTTTCTTACAAGACCATTCTTTTTTGTTTCGGACATTTCTTTTCTATCATGTTCTTCAGACATGCTTTCTTTCATTTTTTCTTCTACCACAGTTGGCTTTGTATTTTCTTTTTGTGCTAGATGCACTTCATTACCAATCGATCTTCTATTTTGTTCCAATGTTTCTGATATTTCTTCAAGCAACGACTTCTCTGTGCATATACTTGCAGCCGTAGTGATGTTGTCTGCACTTATAATCGTTTCAGTTTCCTTAACATAAGTTGATAAAATTATATTAGTTTTATAATTAGTTTGCGTTTCTTCGGCGGTCGTTTCGGATACATTAATTACAGCGGCGGGCTTACGTGTATGTGACTTTACATTTTTATTTTCCTGTCCGAATGGAGTAACTGATACTAGTAATGTCTTCCTTTTGCCATCGGAGTCTGTGCGCATCTTACCCAACATTAATGAAGTGTAAGATTTAGCTGTTGAATCTCCCAAGAGATTAGCTTTTACAGTATTAAAATCTGTGTTAGATTTTGTTATTTTATACAACTCTCTCTCCTCCTCTGTATCAGGGAAAGGGTCGTCTTCGTCGTTATCTTCTGAAACTTCAAATTCTTCGCCATCCGACCAGTCATCGCCTCCAAAACCTATAACCTTACATACCTCTTCAGGAAATCTCACATTTCGTTTGTTCTTTTTCTTTGGATGTACTTTTAGTATGCTTGGAGGTGTTCTCTTGAAGAATGCTCCTCTGTTTTGGAAGGGTGTAGCGAGGTACTTGCTGCCTTCTGTCTGCCGTTCGTGCTTGACGTGCTCTTCTCTGGATTTGAAACAATTGGAGCAAAAATCTTTCTTCCAGGCATTCTGCACGAAGCTGTGGCACACCGGCGACATCTTGTCTTTTGAATACCGACGGTTGATTACGTAACTGGCATTCTGGAAACAAAGAAATACAAAAATTTAAAGAATTGTTCTCAACGCTAATCTAATTCTAAATTTTCTACAGCTTCCCTCTTAAACATGTAGCCAGTACAGAACGTTAGTAAATTATTATATATACATAAAGAAGAAAGTAGATATTGGTTCTAGTAAGCATAGTTATTAACCTTCTCTTTTTGAAGCTTAATTGGAGCTTTTATTATGCTAACATGTTGTATGTACTTTTTTACTTTATCGTCTTGGCAAGACGGCAGTTTCAGACGTTATCCTACATTTATTCAATATGAAATCCCAAGAGAGATTTATATTACTTACATCCACATTTAAAAGTATAAGCACTGTAAGCTAGATGGCCGCAATCGTAAGAGAATACACATCTAATATGCAATTAGAACTCGTAAAAGTAAAATTTAGTGTAATTAAAAAGTGTAGAGGAAATGTAGTCAAACTAGATTATTACATTGTATCATAACTCAAGACTCAATAGATATAGCCCCCGCCACGTCCCACAATTCTAAATAACTTCATGACGATACTGGTTTTCTATGCTTTAACGGTAAAGCCGACTATGCCAGAGTGAAGAGTGGACTCGCCCAAATCGGGCTATATTACAATACAATGATTTTACATAACAGAGCATCGATTCAAAATCACGCACGAATTTTGCGTAACGCGAAAGAATACGATGTAATAAACCCTACAGGTTCAACCAACATATCTAAAGAGTTGAATAAGAGAGCTACTGTTTTAAATACTTAACAAATCTTAGGTCTTTTTTTAGTTCCATTGCATGGCCACTTTTTGATATAAGTTGGTTTGTTGTACTCATGTTGGGTTCAAAGTACCTATTACAAAAGTATTCAAATTAGATTTCTATGGAGTTGATAACCTGACAAATACTGGTAACGTAATAGTTTTCACATGTCGCGTAACAGTTTGCTTCCACGTGTTACGTATTTGTATTTACAACATTGAACGTGTGATTGAAAGCTTGTATTTGAATTGTAATAATTTACTGATTAGACTGATTTGAGAGGCACTAAAATTTAAATGAAACATACAATAGAACACTGGACCTATGGTAGCGTTGAACAGCAATATTCAAACGTTGTGCAAAATATAGACTAGCGGTTGTCACGTGTGGAATCGACACATGGAACCAGAAATAATATAACAATAACAGCTTTACAATAGTGCGAACTGCCTTATCGCTTATCGTTTAAAGCGATCTCTTCTCGGCAACTTTAGTACGGAAAAGAGATGACGTGTATTTTCGGAAGATTACTTTATCATTCGTGATGTTTCGTACACAGTTATTTGTATTCAAATTCTCTTGTAAGTTGATTTATTTTAATTGAAAAGTAATGAGACGAATTTATCGCTCTCCTGATGGTAAGAGATTGCCTGCCGTTTGATTAACAAAACCTGAACTTTGAGTAACAAAACGAAGTCCAGGGTATCGTTGCTTTGGCGCTCAATGAAACATCCGATGTTTAGTTTCAACTTTGCCCTGTAATTTCGCTAGCTACAATTATCTTTAAAGTGGAAGTAATGTTTACAAGCTACGTGGCGGCAGAATATCTGACATTGACGTGATTCCTGGACAACCTCCTGTTAAGGAGGTTAAGTTCTACCACAAATTAAATAATGTGACACCGCGTGTGATTTCCAAATCGATATTGCTTTCCCCGTGTCTCGTCACATATGACGGTTATTATGCGTAGCACTAACGACAAACGGGAGCTTTCTCTACAAACACTTGGTCTTGTATTTTACATACTAATCAAACATTCTTAGATACATACTTAGGGAAGGGGAAATTATATTATAAATGTTAAAGTTTGGATGGATGGATGTTTGTTACTCTTTCACGCAAAAACTACAGAACGGATTTGGATGAAATTTGGTATGGAGGTAGCTGAGACCCTGGATTAGAGCATAGGCTACTTTTTATCCCGAAACCATGTAGTGGGTAGCAGCGCGGGACGCAACTAGTAACTAGTATTATAAACTAGCTGCGATGTTACCCGCAACATGTTTTCAGTCCAGTGCTGGATATAAGTTTCTTTCAAAACCCGCCCCGCAACCCAATCTTCGGCTTTTCGCTTCTAACTACCAATAGCAGTCCTTCGTATACTCACTCCGCCGACTCTCAGGGCGTTTTACGTTTAACTTTCGCGTTTATAATATTAGTAGGATAGTTTTATTAAGATAAGATTTTGTACAATGATGATTAAAATAACATTCCAGTGGAGAAACTTCAAATTCAAATACATCATGATATCAGAAAGCTTTTTGCACCATTTACCTTAACCGTACCGTACCATACTCTTAGCTTTTACGTTAATCTTACCGTACCATACTCTTAGCTTTTACCTTAACCGTACCGTACCATACTCTTAGCTTTAACGTTAACCGTACCGTACCATACTCTTAGCTTTTACGTTAATCGTACCGTACCATACTCTTAGCTTTTACCTTAACCGTACCGTACCATAGGTACTCTTAGCGTTCACCTTAACCGTACCGTATCATACTGTTAGCTTGATAGCGGCACGATAATTGAGATATAAAATATTTTATATAGATTGTAGGTCAGCGTTAACTCAACGCATAAGACTTGTGAATGCGTAGTTCTGTTCTGTAATATCAGCAGTAAGTAGATATATTTTGTTTACTCATAGAATCGTTTGCATTCTCTTTCGCAATCTGTATCGAGGTCGATGCACGCAAGCGGCCATCCTTGGATGGAATAATTGTTGTATGGTTGTAAAGTGTCTACAATAGATACAATACACCTTCATTGTACACCAAAAAAACTATTCAATCAATAACAACACAAATTTTTACTTGCACTCTAACTTGGTACAGATTCGTTCTATTTTCTGGTCCAATTGTCTACAACGGTTGTACGGTAACTTCTAGCGCTATGTACAAAATATTTTATTGTGTAACGTTTATACTTAACATCCACCGCCAGCTGTCCTACGTATATCGTCAATTCATCGAGTCTCAGGGCGTCCTAAGCTACGTTTGCCAATTCGCGGTCTCCACTCTAGAACACGTCTACCCCAGCGGTTATCGGTTCTGCGGCAAATATGTCCAGCCCAAAGAATAATAATAATTATTATTAAAAATTAAAAATATTAAAATGAATTATTATGTATGTAAGCATTTATTAATATATTAGTTACGTATTCTCATAATATTTTATAACAATGGTATTGAGGTCGGCAGCTGCTTGCTACCGGAACGCGTCGAGGTGAAATTTGACCGACAGCACAGAATAAATAATGGTATATAGCACGTGTGTACGCACCTTAACAAATACTGTCTGTACAAACATTCATATGTGTTGTAATGTTAGAATAATCATTATCATTATTACATAGACCACTGCTAAACTTTTTTTTTCATGTAAAAGTAATTAGACGAAAGAGACGCTCTCCTGATGTTAAGAGATAACGCCTGTCCATGACCATTGCAGCGATACACAGAAATTTAAAAATCATCATATTATACCTACTGACATAATATTATTATGTGTGTTGTGTGTGTTGTGCTATATCTTCTTTCCAAATTACGAAAGTGATTGTAGGGTATTAAAGTATTCTATTCTACTAGGTACTCGGCTCCCTCTTGATAATCTGCCGCAAAGCACCCAACAATGTGTTCCAACGCCCTCACTTGAGAGGCAGTTCTATTCCAAGCTTGGTGTGCTTTACCATGTTCGACCACACCGTCACTTAACATCAGGTGAGCTGTGATCAAACACCTGCCACTCGATAGTCGACATTGATTACATTCTATATAATCAATGCTTTATAATAATTTTATCGCAATATCCTTTAACTGTAAATTTAAACTTTTCTAAGAGACAATTTAGAAACGCAGAAAAATGAAACTCGATCAGGCCTATAAAAAATGCTCGTATCGATTGATCAACTAGAAAAAAATCTGATTTCAAACGGCTGAGCAGAGTTTCATGAATCAGCTAAAAGCACTCCAAATCAAAGATGTCACAAACACATGTGGTCAATAAATAATAGTTAAATTAATCATTAAAATATTATCATCATTAAATACTTTAACTGTCCTTTAACTCTTTATTGGCACCGCAAAATAGAAATAGTCCGTCTAATGTGACATTTTGTCTCATTATCCTATTAATATTATAAACACGAATATTTATAAGAATGTATCCATACATTCCTTATAAACTTGTTTGTTACTCTTTCACGCAAAAACTACTGAACGGATTTTGATGAAATTTAGTATGGAGGTAGGTGAGACGTTGAATTGACACATGCTACTTTTTTATCCCGAAAACATGTAGTGGGTAACACCGCGGGGCGCATATATTACCAACGTGTACATACATATAAAAAAGTAATTATCAAGTCATGTAGTATTCATAAAAATGCCCCTCGGGGTATTTTATTTCTTAATGCAAAGACCTACTTATTTACACATATACAGGTTACCAATTAGGTTGGTAAATTGCTTAATTTAGATAGGTACCTATAAAATATTAATTAGCTAAGTAATACGTATTTCAACTAGTTATCAAGGGCAAATGAAAACTGAAATAAATAAAGTTAAACAACTACTTAGTGATAAAATTTGCCTATTTTCACCCGACTACCAATGGAGGGTTTATTCTTCGCGCGTATCTTGTATGCAATTTTTTTTACCACGTATCTTCCAAATGTAGGGCGTCGGTTCGATTCCAAGACAAACATTTTAAGGTAATAACAAAAGGTATAAACAAATGTTTGTTCTGTGTCTGGGTGTCCTGTATGTGTTATACATGTGTATTTATAAAAAAAAAGTCTTTATGTATTGTACCTATCAGTTATCTGACTTTCATAGTACAAGCTTAGCTTTGTTTGGGGTCAGATGGCGCTGTGTGTAATGCCCTACGATGTTATTTATGTACAAAAACTAAGCATTCTATCAAGCTCGTTACTGAAAAAGCGTCATTTAACTAAACAAACATTTATTTAATGATACACGTTTGTTCTGTGTCTGGGGATTCTGTATGTATCGTAAGTATGTATCTACAAAAAAAAAGTAAATAAGTATTCTATCAGCTATTTGGTTCCCATAGTACAAGCTTTACTTAGTTTGGGGTTAGATGGCGTTGTGTGTAAAGTCCTACGATATTTATTTATTGATAAAGACCAGTGGCAAGTTACCTGTGTACGTATTGATATACGCGCGAGTGTTGTATGAATTTGCACGATTTTATCTCAGTTTATCAGGAGAAGCAACATGCCATACTGAGAGAGGTGGACTTAGTGATGTCATCTCGTGTCATTAGCATATAACAAGTTACCATCTGTTTGTGTAAAAAATATATGCAAAGGCTATGACCGTGTATGGTAGAGAAAATGCCACTTTACCTGACATCTTGAAGGTGTCGCTATCATGTATGTTAGATTAATTGTTATTTCACATTCTGTGAAGTGTTATTATGTAATTAAAATTATTTTTCAAGATATACCCAAAGAGTTTTTTTCAAAAATTAAATTACTCAAAGTGAAGTTTCAAAGTGAAAATAAATACAATCCAAAAAACTTGTGCAGTCAAATTGGAATAGGACAACTATTATATTAAATTATTTTACAATAATCATAAATAAAGTTTGTTTGTATTGAATAGGCTCTGAAACTACTGGACTGATCTTAATAATTCTTTCATTATTTTAAAAAAACTCTTACTTAGCATGCGCAGCGAAAACTATTGACAATAGAATAAGGTGACGTTTTATAGAGCAAATTGACAGCAACAAACAAGTAAGCAATATCATATGTCTAACTCTTCATAATAATAATCATAATCATAACATTTATAATTGCGTGTATGGGTAAAGTACAGTTGGTAGGAATAAAAAATTACAGTTGTCATCTACATCTTATAAAGTGGAAAAATTTAATTTTTTGTTTGTTTGTATTGAATAGGCTCCGAAAAGTTTTGTTATCCCGTGCATCGCCGGTGCGAGCTGCTAGTAACTTATAAATTTATTATAACTATTATTAAATAAGGCTTATGTTGCCATCATACATTTCACAGAATTAGCTTAAATATATTTGATACCAACACAACCCACGTTTTATAACACTCTGACAAAATACTGATGCAAAATTTAAATAACACAAACCTCCAAAACTGGTTTCTCAGATCGCGGCGTGGTTGCAGTGTGTTTAACGTTATTATTTTAAATAAATCTCTGAACAAACGAGTGAATAATTTTCGCGAATTGAGCTTACTGTAGTAAGTTTTTGTAAACTGAATGGCAACCCTGACTTTTTTTCAGTCTACACTAATAAAGAGGAAAGGTTTAATTTTTGTTTGTATTGAATAGACTCCGAAACTACTGGACCGATCTGAATAATTCTTTCATCATTAGAACGCTACATTATCGCTGAATGGACATAGGCTATATTTATATTGTTAATCGAGTTTTGTTTCCCGGGGCGAATTGTTAGTTATTAATAAAGGCAAACAATAAATTTTATGATGTTTATTATAAGTATGTATTTATAAAAAAAAAACTGTATTCTATTAGTTATCAATATCTGGTGCCCATATTACAAACTTTGCTTAATTTGGGGTGTAGTGCGCTGAGTTAAATGTGCTTCAAAATTTATTTAAATTAGTGACATTTAACTAAATCGATGGTAACAAGATGGTAAACACACCTAGTCTAAAATAGAACTGGCTCTCAAATAAGTCTGCCGGAAACGGAATACACCGTTAGGTCCTTGATGGCAGATTTTCTACTTGATGGAGGCTTGTCAGCTAAGTAGGTACTATAAAGAACCCTACCATTAGCTTCTTCAAGATGTTTTACTTCAACAGCAGCTCAAGCTCATTGGGATTTGAGCCCACGCCCTTACGCGTGTAAACCGACCGCGCTAATCACTGAGATATCATGGATAATAATCGATGTTGTTCGGGAAATACAAACATAAACATTTTATTTTAATTTCTATGTAGAGTATAAAATAAAGTCGCCTTAGATCTTTTAAACTACGCAAAAGATTTAATGCGGCTTCCATCAATAGACAGAGGGATTCAAAGGAAAGGTTTATGTGTATAACATATGCATACACCACATTAGTATTTTTTAAATTAAAATATCGTAGGACTATACACACAGCGCCATCTGGCCCCAAACTAAGCAAAGCTTGTGTGATGGAAGTCAGATAACTGATAGAATACATAAATACTTTTTTTTTGTAAATACATACTTATAATACATATAGAACACCCAGACACAGAACAAACATTTGTTTATTCACAAAATGTTTGCCCTGAGTGGGAATCGAACCCACACCCCACAGCTCTCAAGGCAGATATGCTACCAATGAGCCAACGGGGCTGTGTGTGTTTCTATGTAGAGTATAAAATAAAGTCGCCTTAGATCTTTTAAACTACGCAACAGATTTAATGCGGCTTCCATCAATAGACAGAGGGATTCAAAGGGAAGGTTTATATGTATAACATATGCATACACCACATTAGTATCTACATTGTACCCGTGCAAAGCCGGAGCGGGACGTTAGCTTGAAATAAACTAGAAATGTGGGAATAACTATTTTGTGTAAAAGTAACAAGGAAGCTAACAGCTAAATGGTTAAACGCAAGTTTACCTATTTCCCACATCGCTTTCTCTAAAAGTTGTAGGGCAGGATATGGTGCTGGCAGAACTGGTAGATTGACATCTCTAATGATAGGGTGCCAAGATTTACGGGTAAGAAATCGAAATCGATTCGTAATCGATCTGTACCTGTATTCAGCAACTTGAACATAAAGAAAGTTTCGCATGTTTTTGAGTTCTTTTAGAGGTCTTAGAGTTGGCTACACAATCCAACAAAGAATTCTATCAGTTATCTGTCTTCCATAGTACAAGCTTTGCTTAGTTTGGGGTCAGGAGCTGTGTGTAATATCCTACGATATTTATTTATTTTGATTTTGTAAATCGTTGGCTCGAACTCTTTCAATTTGAAAAATGAAAATAGACGATTCAAAAATAATAATTAAAATAATTAGGACGTTTTCTTTCTAAAATATTTTGTATACAAATAAATTTAACTTTAAATTAAAAGTCGCTGTAATGCGAAGTATAGATCCGGAAACTTTTGAAGAACAATGAAGTACGTAGAACACCTACGACGCAATAATAACAGCAAAACAAGACGACAATAGGGACACAAAGACAACATTTCTACGGTCCACTGATAACAGATATTTTCCCAGCCAGTTATCATTGATTGACGAAAAATATTATCTCTACTTGGAAGTGTGGGTACGACTATCTCAAAGAGAAGTCATGAGAACGTATTCCGGCTTTTATCGTTCAAAATAAAATGTACCTACACCGAAAAATAGACAGATAAAAAAAATAGGGGAAAAGGTTATAAATATATATATAACCTTTTTTTTATCATATTAATTTCTATATTATACACTAGTTGTTACTCGCGACTTCTTCTGCGTGAATATTTATAAAAAATGTTTGTTCAGTTCGCAGAATTGAGTAAAAGTTTATAATTCTGTATTTCTCGTAAAAAAATATAACCTAACATTTTCCGATATGGAGTATCCTATACATTTTTTTAAATATTTGTTTATATTTTTAATGTAGGTAGCAAAATTTTTTTTTTACAAATATTTTTTTTTATAAATGTTTTTTTTTGTAAAACTGTCAATACAGAAATTAATTAGGATTTCAAATTGAATGTCACATACTTAAATACCAATAAAATAAAATCAAAATTAAAATAAACATTCAGTCAAAAAATACCCCGCCCCTGACTGAACCTGGTGCAAAGGAACCCATGAGGCTGCATCATTACAAAAACAAATCAAATTTATGAATAAAACAGTAGATATTGTGATTTACCGCAAATGAAGACCAAAATAAACGCCAGTAGCTTTGATTTCACTGTAAAATTATACTCCATTTGTCCATAAATGGAAAAAAATATTTGTATGGAAATCGAACCACCTTAACATAAGCGAATGCAATTAGATGTAAAAAGACATAACCGGTAACTTAGTGCACTCAAGCACTTATTGGAAAAGTGAAAAGCAGTGATTTCTAGAAAACATGACAAGTTACTGCGTCAAGTTTTGGAGTAGAGAAAAATAAACATGTTCCGAGAACTGTCGATATTTTCACTTGAAACTTTCAAGATGAAAGTGAACGTCGAACATTCAATATTCTTCACTGAGTTTCAATTAAATGAATTGTTTTTATTTCGTTAATGTGCATTATATGACACTGGCTCTCAAGTGAGGTTAACGGAACGCACTGTTAGGAGCTTGGCGACAGATTTTCAACTTGCTAACGAAGCTATGTTTACCAACACCGGCAGCTCAAGCTCATTGTTGGGATTTGAACCCATGCCCTTCAGTGAACCGGCTGCACTAACCACTGATGTATCGTCGCTACAAAATGTGGTCGAAGATGAAGCACGCAAACATTAAAGATACCTATTGACTCTGACCTTGAAAAGATCTAGATTGTATCTCTTAGGAAACAAGTAAGCTGACAGCTTGAACCATTTCATTTTTATATTTCCAGAGTTGTTTGTAATGAATAGAAGTTGACCTTAAAAGGTTATTATTAGTTCGTTACCTATACAAATAATCCTGTTTTTTTCGCAACATATCATTGAATGAAAATGTATTTATTTGCTAAAAATGTTGGTACATAAAGTCGCTTAGAATTGGGTGTGCAAAATTATATAATATAGAATTTATTATTAGTTATTAAACAATGTCAACTTTAGATTAATTAATGACAAAATATCAATCAGTTATATTGCGATTATAATAATAAATAAATAATAATAATAAATATCATAGGAAATAGCAAAGCTTGTGCTATGGAAGACAGATAACTGATAGAATACTTAAATAGTTTTTTTTTGTAAATACATACTTATAGTACATACATAACACCCAGACACAGAACAAACATTTGTTTATATCACAAAATGCTTGTCCTGGGTGGGAATCGAACCCACACCCTACAGCTCTCAAGGCAGATATACTACCAATGAGCCAACGGGGCTGTCGATCGTAATCGATCCTGTAGTTTTTGAGTATATTCGTTTCAAACAAAAATACAAATCTTTCCTCTTTATAATATTAGTATAGATAACCATGTCTAGGTATGTGTATTTTTGGTGTATAGTAAGATATTTTTTTGTTTTTAAGTACGTTACATTTCCTTGTTTATAATTACCGTAGCCGTAGCATAATACAATGCCATGGAAACAATATGAATCAGAAACAATGAGTAACATGTTACAAAACAAATCTAATTGAACGTGGAAGTACTTAGGCTCCTGAACACGTATAATTGTGTACAATATAGTGTAAAAATTACAACATCATACAGTTATCTATTGATAATAGCGACCCGCCCTGGCTTCGCACGGGTGCAATGTAAATACTAATGTGGTGCACAGCGGCGGACTTAGCCGTTGCGAGGCCCCGGCGAGGCAGAGCATTGTGAGGCCCTCTTCTTTTGTGTCCGTTTTAATAAAAAAACTGTTCGAATGCTAGAGTGGCCGTAACATGCTTGCACTAATAATGAAACCGTGCGTTCAGATGGGGTTTTGTTAAGTGCAAGGCGCGGGATACACGTACATATGTATGTATACATATGGTAAAGGCTTTTTTCTACTTGGGTAGTTGAGCACGCGAGGCCCCTGAAAGAGCGAGGCCCCGGGCGGTTACCCTGCTTGCCGCCCCCTAAACTGCCGCTAAACCCCCAACGGTGTGCTCCGGCAGCCTTTCGTGTCTTCCTTCCTTTCTTTTTATCACAGGCTAGGTGTGCTTTACCATCAAACATTTTGACAACCATAGAAAAGTAAAAAAATATGTCATTAAAATAATTAAACAGCGTACAATGCAAGCAATATAATAATAATCATTATAGCGTATTTATAAAAAGTACTACTGAATATTTCATTCCATGCAATTAACATTTGAAAGGTGGAACAGTAAGGTGAACATTCTTGCTTCGACCTTGATTTCTCGGAATCAAGTAAGTACGTAAGTAACTTCACGGATCTGAGTAAACTGCACCGGTGCCTCGCCTGCGCATTTTGATTATATTTAAGGACTTTTTGACGTGAATACGTCTTTAAACAAAAAACAATTATAGTCCAGAACAAAATGGACTTTGTAAAAGAACTAATCGCACATTGGTTGAAAAACCGAAGTACTTATTATATGATGCAAAATTAAAAAGAAAAAAAATAAAAGTGCATTCCAGGCTAGGTGTGTGTGTGGTGTGTGGACATGGTGTGCCTATGGTAGTGTTTACCATCTTCGAACACACCGTCACTCAACATCAAACTGTGGTCAAACAGCTTACCTGTCAAGCATAAAAAAAAACAAAAAGTTTTGATGAGAGTGGAGCAGTGGAAGCGTCCTGGGCCCATAACCTATTAAAACAGCGGGAACGGTTCGCAACAGGGCAACACACTGACTTTATTTTAAATATATTGGGTTGACACAACTAGCACTTAACCTTACATATTTAGATAATATTACAACAATTTGCTTTAATAGTGGGAGGCAATTCAGAAAACTGATGATAACAAAATTGGTGGATTCTGTTTAGTGTTGGTACATATGTATCTATCATCTATATCCAAAATTTATTTGCGCCACTCGATAGCTAAAGAATTAAAGCATTCGTTGCGTTAAGTAAGGGCTTGAAATATAAACTCATTTTATTAAGAACTTATTGTTCAAAAATGTACACGTATTCACATACATACAACCGTGTCTACGATACAGTCACATCCCGGTCTTATTGTCTGAAGATATTATGGAGAGATACGTGGAGATCTCAAGGTGGACATTATGTTCATTATTTTTATTTGCAATTGATCTATGTACGTTTGGCAACCAACTCGACTTATGGTTAGTGACAGTGCGGCCGATAATATAGCACGTTGATCTAGAAAAGGCTATTCTCTAGACTTAAAAACGCCCAATCAGGAAACAAAGAAACCAATGAGTTCATACAATTGCAACCAGCCAACACGCGTGCTGTATTAAAATCTCATTATCTGGTGAAAAACAAACATAGGTATTACGTTGAACGAGGTAGAAAGACAATCTGTCTTGATCGTGTGCTTGGCTGCCAAGGGCCATGATAAAATGATACTGATATAAGAGAATATAAAGTTACATTTTGCTATAACAGAAAAACACATTGAATCCGAATTCCAGTCACGAAGAAATAATCCGAGTTGTCCATAAACCACTTTTTTTATTGAAGAGGTTTTATGCAAAGGTGAGGTGAGTGGTCGGGCCAAAAATAATGCCCACACATGACTTTTGTGTCAAGGAATTCTCATCTTTACCACCTAAATAGCAAAGTTCAGAATATGTTAAAATTGCTATGGCCAGTGACATTTAGTTTCGGTATAACTATAGATAAACTGTTAAAATATTCGGATTCAAGTTTAATTAATCAGATTTTGCACTCGGAACTAGTTTTTTACTTTGTTATTTGCAGTCAGAACTATTTTGCAGATTTTGAATGTGTCTATTTGAAATAATTTATATGTTTACAAATTATATTCATCTATTTTGGTATTTACTTGACAATCATTCATCTATAATTTCATTTTGATTTATCTTAAGTTAATTTGTAACTATTATGTATTGATTGTACGATTTTGTATTTTTATAAGGTAGGTAGTCAAAACAAAGTCCAGGGCATCGCTGCTTTAGCGCACATTACTTTGAGACTTCGATTGTTACTCTTAACAGCCCTGTATTTTTTATTTATTTATCAGGTGGCATGTTGTCATTGAATTATTATTTTTCATGTATAGGCTGAATAATTTCGAAACATACATCACAAAGAAAAGTGTCACTAAAATTCTAAAGCCTTGTACAAATGTCAAGGGCATGCGATGTTGAAATTGGGATATGTAATTGGTTCTCGACTCTTTTGTGCATTTCTCACGACATTGGGCAACCTGTGTATCACGTCCATTTGGCAATTTCCAAGTGCAATTTGTGACCGCTTTAGACTTCCCTCCATAATTTGCCTTGTGAATTATACCTTGATGTCTGGCCATGCTAGTCTCGTATCCGGCTTTTAGTATGCAAATTTAGGTTAGTTTGGTTATTGTGAAACTGTTTTCATTTTTGTATTTGCTATTTACTCACAATTGCTATTTGACCTACAAGTTTGGAGCAACAAAAAATGTGAATACAGGTAAATATAATAAAAACTACATCATCAAAATAAAACTGCAGTGATATAACATTTTTCTATCACAGTATGATCCCCTTGTAGTTTTAAAGTAATAAATAATCTTTCTCGTTAGCATTACTCTGTACTGTTTCACTGTAATTCATGTCATTGTCATCATATACCTTTGCCGGATCTTCCTCTTCCATTCTACTTTTCTCTAATTATACGATCGGAGTCCAGTCTTTCAAGCAGGAGTCAAGTTGGTCCTTTTATTTTCCCTGTTAGCATGCATTAGCATTCTGTACTGTTTCACTGTAATTCATGTCATTGTCATCATATACCTTTGCCGGATCTTCCTCTTCCATTCTACTTTTCTCTAATTATACGACCGGAGTCCAGTCTTTCAAGCAGGAGTCAAGTTGGTCCTTTTATTTCCCTCTGTCTGGGCCATCTGGGATGCCATTTGCATCCCAAAGAAATCATTGTAATTTTGGCTCAACGATCTCCCGACATGCGACTAACATGACCAGCCTAGTCCCGCTTTAGGAAGGCGGCTTTCTGAATAACATCGGTTATTTGAGTCCTGGGGCGCAGTATTGTTTCTTATTTTGTCTATAAGTTTCACTCCTAAAATGCTCACTGGTACATATACTCCTAGAGCGATCTGATTTTTTGTCAGTGACTTAGTTTGATGCGCTGTGTCTGAGGGCGGAGAAAATGTCTGTAAAAAGAGTAACATAAGCCTGTAGTGAAACTGTATATATTTATTTATTTCACTGTTTATTGACACCATACAATATTTCGATCAAACATTAATTTACGTAAGTAAGTAGGTAGGTCGTCGGACGTGCGGTCGACGCGGAGTTGGTTAGCTCACTGCGGCGCGCGGCGGACGAACGGTCCGCGGGCGGCGGGTCCAGGTAGCTGCCGGCCGACGGACAATAGACGCGAGCGCCGCTTGTATTGTTATCTATGCGCGCGTTGGTTCACATGACGCACGCCATGGTAAGTAATATATTTATTTTTATTTTATATTTTTGTGTTTTTATATTTCTAATAATTTAATTAATTTATTTCTTTTTCTTTTTCAGGAGCACGCCACACACTCCCCTCCAGAGACCGGGTTACGGGCGATATCTATCTGGGAATTTAACTTTCCTTCCAGATCGAGTTCTGCGTTCCGTTTCAGGTGGTCTGTTCTGGTCAGGCGGTAGTATTGAAGTGTCCTTTTTATTTTCTGGTGGAACTATTGATTGTCTGACGTTTGCAGGTGGAGCATCTACGAGCATGTATGCTGGCTTCAATCTATCAATGGATACGGTAATTGTTTTTCCATTTATCATGATTTTAAATACTTTATCATTTCTTTCCAGAACTTTGTGTGGTCCAGTATATGCAGGTTGCAGTGGTCGGCGGTAAGCATCATCTCTCAGGTAAACGTGGGTTGTAGTTGTCAAGTCTTTGAATACAAATATGGATTTTTTGCAATGTCTCGATGCTGGTTGCGGCCGAATATTATTTGCAAATTCTCTAAGCCGCGCAGAAAAATCAGTGACATCTGTCGTTGTATTTGTATTTGGGTTGAAAACTTCTCCTGGTAGTTTTAGTGTTTCGCCATATACAAGTTCGGCGCTGGATGTTTGTAAGTCTTCTTTGTACGCACATCGTATGCCCAGCAGTACCAAGGGTAGTACTTCAGTCCAGTTTTCGTTTCCGTGGCAAGTTATTGCGGCTTTTAACTGTCTGTGAAACCTTTCTACCAGTCCATTGCAGGCAGGGTGGTACGCTGTAGTTCGTTTGTGCTGAAATCCTGCTATTTCTGCTAAGTATTTAAATAGAGCAGATTGAAATTGTGTTCCTCTGTCTGTTATTATTTCAGATGGGCATCCGAAGCGTGCAAACCATCCTGACAACAGTGCTTGTGCTACGGTTTCTGCCATTATATCTGTGATTGGTATCGCCTCAGGCCATCGCGTAAATCTATCGACAGCAGTGAGACAGTATTTATAACCATGAGACACAGGCATCGGTCCAATGAGATCTATATGGACATGGGTAAATCTAGCGCGTGGTATCTTAAATGTGCCCAAAGGGGAAGATACGTGTCTTGTTATTTTAGTACGCTGGCATGCATAGCAGCTTTTGGCCCACTCGCGGCAGTCTTTGCGTATTCCTGGCCATACATATCGTTGCGATACCAGTTTTGCGGTCGCGTTAGCACCGGGGTGGCTGAGTGAATGCAGGCTTTCATAAACTCGACGTCGCATTTCATTCGGTACGTACGGTCGAGTAATATCTGTAGTTTCATCGGCGTATAGTTTAATGTCAGTTCCGGGTACAGAGATTTTTGTCAGCTTTAGTGAAGTCTCTCCGTTGAGTAAATTTTTTAATTCCAAATCTGTTTCTTGCAATTTTGCCAACGTTTTTAGGTCTATTGGTTGAGACAGTTCTTCTACTCATGAGAGGGTGTCAGCCACAACATTATCTTTTCCTGATATGTGTTGGATATCTGTGGTGAATTGCGATATAAAATCTAGATGGCGAAATTGACGAGGTGAGCATTTGTCTTTCCGCTGATGAAATGCAAAGCAGATCGGTTTGTGGTCAGTAAAAACCGTAAAATGACGTGCTTCGATGAAATGACGAAAATATTTAATTGCTTCATATATTGCCAGTAGCTCTCTATCATACGGCGAATATTTTTGCTGTGCCGGACTCAGTTTTCTTGAGAAGAAAGCCAATGGTTGCCAATAACCATCTTTAAATTGTTGTAAAGCAGCTCCTAGCGCTGTGTTCGAGGCGTCAGTTACTAAGCTTAGTCTTGCTTCGATATCTGGGAACGCTAGCAGTGTTGCTTGACATAAGCTTTCCTTACACTGTTCGAATGCTTTAAGGGTTTCGTCGCTGATATCTACTGGATGTGATCCTTTAACTGACCCTACTAGTAAAGCGTTTAGCGGTGCTTGGTACTTTGCTGCTTGCGGTATGAATCTGCGATAAAAATTGATCATCCCCAGGAAGCGCCTCAATTCTTTGACATTCTTCGGGGTGGGGAAGTTCTTAATAGCTTCAACTTTACTACCCATGGGCTTTACACCTTCGGCGGATACTGTGTATCCCAGGAAACTCACTTCTGTCGCACCGAAGACACATTTGGATGTGTTAATGACCATGTTATATTCTTTCAGCCTGGTGAATATCTGGCGAAGATGGTTTTCATGGGTGATTTCATCGCAAGAATATATAATAAAATCATCTAAATATGGGTAGCAGAAGTTGTCAAGTCCGCGGGTCATCTCGTCGACAAAGCGTTGAAAGGTTTGACCTGCATTTCTGAGACCAAAGTTCATAAACGGGTATTCGAATAACCCGAAAGGTGTGGTTATTGCAGTCTTGCAAATATCTTCGTCTGCTACTCTGATCTGATTGTATGCTTTAACCAAATCGATCGTGGAAAATATACGACAGCCAGACAAGTTGTGAGCGAAGTCATGTATGTGACGTATTGGGTAGCGATCCGGAATTGTCCTCGCATTCAGTTGGCGATAGTCTCCGCATGGCCTCCATCCACTATCTTTTTTCGGGGCTAGGTGTAGCGGAGCTGACCAGGGACTGTCCGATGGTCTGACAGTTCCATTCATCAGCATTGCGTTGAACTCCTGTTTGGCTATCTTCAGCTTGTCAGGTGCTAGGCGACGTGGTGTGCTGAATACTGGAGGTCCTGGTGTAGTTTTAATATGATGGACTGTGTTGTGGCTGCAGATTCGGTTGATACCAGACGGGCGTGTGATTTCGGGAAACTCTTTCAAGATGTCCAAGTATTGTGATTCGCCTGCCATTGTCTTCACTGAAGATATTATGACGGACGAAGATACTGATGCTGCTGGCGACGTTAGGGTAGTGGTGTTGTCTATAAGTCGTTGGTTACGTACGTCGACTATCAAATTAAAGTAAGATAGGAAATCGACGCCGATGATTGGCTTCGTGACGTCAGCCACTGTAAATCGCCAGGGGAAGTCTCTGCGTAGTCCCAGGTTGAGTACCATATGAGCGTATCCGTATGTCGCTATGTTTGTCCCGTTTGCAGCGTACAACATGTAGTCTGTTTTGGGTCGGCTTTGTCGTAGCAACTGTTTTGGAAAGACACATAGGTCGCTACCTGTATCTACCAAAAATTGTGTCTTTGTCTTATGATCAGTTACAAAAAGGCGACCTGAGCTAGGACGATCGTTTGCCGCCATTAGCGACCGCCCTAGTGGTTTTCCGCTAAGAAGTCGCATGGTTTAAGGCATCTGGTAGACTTTACGCCAAATTTGTGGTGAAACCAACATAATGGGAAGCGCCGATAATTTGACTGCGACCGTGTGTTGCTGCGATTGCGGTTACGTCCATGGTCACGTGTCTGTTGTCGTGATCTACGATTTTCAGTGGATAGTGCTTCTACCTTTTGCGTAAGTTCCGAAATTTGTTTCGACATTAAGTCCCATTGTGATGCGGGAATGGCTGATGTAGCAGTTACTTGCATTGGCAGTGACACTATGTCCATTACTGCATCGGCGAGGTCCGACAAACTGTTGAGGTCAGAGCGGGGCTGTGATGCTATAGCCGTCTGTACGTGTGTTGGTAGTCTGCTTGTCCAGATTGTCTTTAAAAAATCCTCTGGTATTTCGGAACCGGCCAGATGACGCAGGTGGCGAAGGAACTGCGATGGGCGACGATCTCCGAGTTCTTCGTGTGTGAGTAGTTGTTTAACCTCTTTTTCACGTGATTGTGACAGACGTTTTATTAGCTCTGTTTTGAGCGTTTCATAACTATTACCTACGGGCGGTGAAGTTATGATATCTTTCACCTCTGCTGCGTACCTGTGTTCCAGTTGAGACACTATGTAATAGAATTTTGTTCTGTCGTCGCTGATCCGGGAGAGAAGGAAGTGACCTTCTACTTGTGCAAACCATACTGCAGGCTCCTCTGGCCAAAATGGTGGCAACTTCACTCCAACTCTAAACACATCAGCCGGCGCCATGTAAGCCGACGAATTCGATGACGCGTCTTTGCCGTCCATTGTATCTCTCGACTCACGGAAGTGTCCAGAATAAGGGGTCACCAGTGTAGTGAAACTGTATATATTTATTTATTTCACTGTTTATTGACACCATACAATATTTCGATCAAACATTAATTTACGTAAGTAAGTAGGTAGGTCGTCGGACGTGCGGTCGACGCGGAGTTGGTTAGCTCACTGCGGCGCGCGGCGGACGAACGGTCCGCGGGCGGCGGGTCCAGGTAGCTGCCGGCCGACGGACAATAGACGCGAGCGCCGCTTGTATTGTTATCTATGCGCGCGTTGGTTCACATGACGCACGCCATGGTAAGTAATATTTTTATTTTTATTTTATATTTTTGTGTTTTTATATTTCTAATAATTTAATTAATTTATTTCTTTTTCTTTTTCAGGAGCACGCCACAAGCCCCTTCATAAGATCTGTCATAGACCAAAGCTCTTCTAGATGTTTTCGAGAGTAGCAACTTCTTTTAGTTGTTTTGCCTATTAGGAGATTATTTGACTCAAATAAATGTATTCTTGAACATATTTTATTTTCGCATTCTCAACAAATAGGCTACGCTCGGTGCTATTTAAAAATGACTCTTTTTAATACGTGTTCTGGAATGGAGACTGCGAATTGGCAAACATAGCGTAGGACACCCTGAGTCTTGATGGAGTGACGTTATACGTAGGATAGCTGGCGGTGGGTGGAAGCAAATAGTCGAGGATCGGGCTGAGTGGCGTGTCTTGGGAGAGGCCTTTGTCCAGCTGTGGACTTCGATAGGCTGATGATGATGAATTATGAAGAATGCTAGCGTTTTTGCTAAATCAGATACAGATGATCCCAACTTATACGTTCTTTGCCTTTAACGGTCTAATGAACACAGAACAAGATCGTGCAATAGAAATGATCAACGACTTATATCGAATGAAAGCATTCTGTTAAATACATAATTAGTCGTATATTTTATAAGATTGTTTAAGTACTATGAATTACGCCGAAAAAAGAGGGTAACAATAGCACATGTATGCCATTGTGGACGTAGACACAATAGATGTTTGAATTAGTCTCCGACTTCGATATACGTCAATACCATTGAACGATTGATTAGGTAGTGCCTACTGATATAATTAATTCCAATGCTGTTTAATCGTATAAAGGGTTTATAGTTGACCTTTTAAAATATTTTCTCAGTGTGGCTTACTTTGGAAATTTAAATAGATTTCGAAACTAAAGTAAAAAAAATAAATTAAAAAAAGTATTAAAAAAAAGGTATTGTTGAGAAATTGAATATGAGGAAAATTAGGTAAAATACTCAATATGTTTGTTTGTAATCTTAATAGTAGACAGATTATATCTTACGAATTCGAATCCCGTAATTAAAATAGTAAATAAGTAAATAGTAAATTTAAATTAAATTATTTTGAATACTAAATTTTATTAGCAATATTTGGCGTAATCTAAACTAGAAACAATAACAACAATGTGTTACAACATCTCCCGTTTATTTCTTATGTCATCTATTGTGTTTTCGAGTCTTTGTTGCCTGGATGAGATCGCTCTAAGTGATAAGGCCGCCACTTGCGGCACTAGCTCATAAGAATCTTTTGTTCTGTTTATGGTGTGCACAATAAATAGTTTCTATCTAACTAATCATTAAAAAAGAAAATAGTCTAAATATTGTAACCAAAACCAAATCTGACTAATTAGTTATTAACATTTTAATTGGTAGCTTTAAAACTTAGATAGCAAATTTTTAGGATAGAATAGAATCATTTTCCAGTCTTATAACTTTGGTTGCTCTAGGAAAGTCAGAATTTGCAGAAAGTGTGAGATAATACATTAATTTGTATTCATTATTCATCTTGTACTGTATGGAAGCAATAAATATCTTGAATCTTAAAATTAATACCTATAAGTCGGCTAATTAATCTTAGTTATTCTTATTTTAAGATATGCATGTTATAATGTGTCGATACAATGTAAATTATATTATATTCTAGTTAAACTCAAGAACAAAACTAAATTCTGTAAACAAAATCTTTCAAAAATATCCAAACAATATCATCATATAGGCAGATACACTCGTGTCTAGATATAAATCATAAGTTTATTTACGTATCAATAATTACATAATTACCTAGTATGATTAGTACGATATAGCAAACGTCCATGATTATAGTTACATTACCTATATGTGAATTGTTAATATTGATGTCATTGTCGTAATTTCTTTAATCATTCACGCAATTACACAATTTTTTTATGGTCCACAGACTTGGTGTTTTGACAACAGCTCACCTGATGTTAAATAAATAAATAAATGTCGTAGGACATTACACACAGCGCCATCTGACCCCAAACCAAGCAGAGCTTGTGTGATGGAAGTTAACTAACTAATGTAATACTTATAATACATATACAGAACAGCCAGACACAGAACAAACATTTCTTGATACATGAAATGTTTGTCCTGAGCGGATATCGAGCCCACGCCCTTCAGCTCTCAAGGCAGATATGCTACCAATGAGCCAACAGGGCTGTCATTGTGATGGTGAGGACAAAGATGGTAAAGCACACCTAACCTTGAATGGAACTGGCTCTCGAGTGGGGCTGCCCGAACACACTGTTAGGTGCTTGGCAGCAGATTTTCAACTTAAGGGTAGTAGCTAGCCACCCGAGTACTAGAAATACCCTACCACCATGCTATGGTTTCCTCACGATGTTTTCCTTCAACGGCAGCTCAAGCACATTGTTGAGGTGTGAACCGACCGCCCTAACTATGAAGCTATCATCGATACAATATTTTATACGGAAAGGAAATTCTACAAGCCAGTTTTATAAAATCATTTACAAGGAGTAGATCGAAAAACTGGTTGAGCATCGTTTTATAAGTACCTACAATAATCGTTTTATCAATATAAAGATAAATCTCTAATGCTACATGGCAATTTGTTGAACACGCAAATTTTGTTAAGAATACCCTGCATCTCTACTGCTAGCACTCAAGTTAAAAAGATTATCGATCACTTCATGGGTCATATCTTTCTTTTTAGTTAGATTGGCATCGCATAGTTTTTGATGATTAGTTTGTTGTATAGTCAGAAAGGTCTCGTTAGAGCTTATTCCGAAATCCAAAAACTTAAATGATTTTACGGGTGCCACAAACCGATTAGGCGGTCCACCTGACAGATGACATCACCAAGAAGGTCATGTGGTGTAGACCACAGTCGCCGGCTGACGAAGGTCGCACTGACATTTGGGAACAGGTTCAGAAAATTAAAGTACCCCACTCATAAAATGGCGCCTCTAGTGTATTATTAAGTTTGAATTTTAAAGTTTTTCATTTAAAATAACCATTCTTGAATATACATTTTAAACTTTGATATCTACATAGACATATAGAATAAAAAAGTCGCTTGTCGTCTGTACGATTAGATCTTTTAAACTACGTAACGGATTATAATGCGGTTTCCATCAATAGACCAAGTGATTCAAGAGGAAGGTTTGTATGTAGATACTATTACAGATTAGTGTCTACATTGCTGCCGTGCGAAGCCAGGGCGGGTCGCTAGTTGTGAATAATGAAGTAGGTATAGAAGCAGTTGGTTCATCCCAATTGATGAAAGACGATAATGCACTGGAGTCGGTTTATGTAAAGAATATTTTTTAAGGAAATTACACGAGAGTATACCTACTGAGATACATAGTACCAATAAAAATGCTCATTATATTCATAATCATGAGAAAGAGCTTTCTAAGCACATTTTGAACGGTATCGTTGCATAAAAAGTTAAAGTTCTTTTTGTGAAGGTCCAAAAATGGTATGAACCATCAATTAATCAAGTACAGCTAGCTACTTCCTGTGTTCATTACCATCTACATAGAATAGAAACGACAATCGTGGGAGAGGCGATGGTAACGGCAAAAACTGGTTGCTTGCCAGCAACTTGCCACTTACCAGCAGGTGGCGAATTGGTTGGTAAGTAAAAAAAAGTTAATTTGATCGAACATCAAGCAGAATCATTATTGTTGACAAATCTAACACATAATAGTGTATTATTATTATTTTTTTTTTTTTATGGTTGACAGGCTAGTTGTTTGACCACAGCTCACCTGATGTTAAGTGAAGGTGTGGTCGAAGATGGTAAAGCACACCTAGCCTGGAATGGAACTGGCTCTCAAGTGAGGCTGCCGGAACACACCGTTAGATGCTTGGCGGCAGATTTTCAACTTGAGGGTGGTAGCTAGCCAGCCGAGTACTAGAAAGTACCCTACCACCATGCTATGGTTTCCTCACGATGTTTTCCTTCACCGGCAGCTCAAGCTCATTGTTGGGGTTTGAACCCACGCCCTTCGGCATGCGAACCTACCGCGCTAACCACTGAGCTATCATCGCTACGAATTTAAAGTTACAATACATTGTTATGTATTTATTAGTGACATATTCTTATGTGATTCACATTATTGTGATAAAAGAATTTAATGAAAGAACGCTAATACAAAAACCTAGGAACACATGTAGAAAGAATCCAGAGCAACTCAGTGATAGAAATAAACGTAAACATTAAAGGTGTCTTCATACTACGCTATTATTAGTATATCACCTTTTATAGAAAAATAATAAGATACATTTTTTGATAGATCAAAACTAACTAAAAATACATATTAGTACCTTTTTTATTGTAGCCTTTTAGACAAGGACAGTAACATAACAAAACTTTAAAACTATGCTTAGATATAACAAGGTATATAAGAAGCAGTAAAATGTAATTAGGGTTTTTAATTTGTATGGTTGACAGACTTGTTGTTTGACCACAGCTTACCTGATGTTAAGAGACGGTGTGGTCAAAGATGTTAAACACATCTAGCCTGGAGTGAAACACTCTGTTAGGTGTTTGACGACAGAATTTCAACTTGAAGTTGGTAGCTAGAAAGCCGAGTACCGAGGAAGTACCACCATGCTATGGTTTCCTTCATCGGAAGCCTAAGCTTATTGTTGGGGTTTGAACAGACGCCGTTAAACCCACCACTGAGCTATCATCGCTACAAAAGGGTATGCGTGTGTTTACGCGTAAGTGGGATCATAATAATGTTATAGCGTAGTCTGAAAAGGTTTTAACTGTAAGTATCTATTCTATTTGAACCGCAGTCACACGTTGACGTTCATAGCGTTTTTGTATGCGCTTTCTCTGCGCCACATTGTGTTGTGACTGACATACTCGCAGCAATGGATCACGTCATGATACGTGTGATTTAATTACCATAAGCACTATCTATCTATCTATAAAGAGGATATATTTCATTGTTTGTTTGTATTGAATAGGCTCCGAAACTACTGGACTGATCTTAACAATTCTTTCATTATTAGAATGCTATATTATCCGCGATGGACATAGGCTATATTTTATTTAAAAAACAATTAGGGATCCGTATTGAAAATTCAATAATAAGCTGTAAGCAGCGAAAACTATTGATAATAGAATAAAGTGACGTTTTATAGAGCAAATTAACAGTTACGAATAAATCCGCAATATCATATGTCTAACTATTACAGTTGTCATCTACATCTTATAAAGAGGAAAGATATTTTTTTGTTTGTTGGTATTGAATAGGCTCCGAAACTACTGGATCGATAAATTTATAATGTTAATCGAGTTTTCCCGTACGAAGCCGGGGCGAGCTGCTAGCAACTTATATAAAAAGCCGCTATCAATGGAAAATGGGGAAAACAACAATAATAACAACTTACATTTTTGATTTTTCTTTTCTTTAAGTTAATTTCATAACGGCCAACTTTGAATGACATAATTATCACTATTTTTCATATAATATGTTTTTGCACAAAACTTCAACTGTAGTCCAAGGTAAGGCACATACTACTGAGCATCGCGTGTCGCTGTTTCCACAATGAGTCATGTAATGCAAAGATAATTACTTATATTTCTATGAAAATTGAACACGTTTTTGTCATCGACGTTTCGTTTATTTTATCAATATTTATCATAAGATAAACCATTTTTGTGATCGCCGTGTCATTGTTTGTATTTTAACGGAATCGTGAAAACACGTCACAAATGGGTATTTGAAATATTTAATTTATCATCTTGCATAACTCTTACGATAGAAGATTTGTATGACCCAGAATTGTTGTAGAGTGCCCTCACCGGCTCATTTGGTATTAACTGTAACATGTATGTACCTACAGCAATACACTTTTAGTATGTATGTATTTATAAAAAAAAGAATGTTGTAGCAGTGTTCCGGCAGCCTTACTTGAGAGCCACAAATTATAAAAAGTATTCTATCAGTTATCTAATACCTATAGTACAAGCTTCGCTTAGTTTGGGGCTAGATGGCGCTTTGTGAAATGGCTGTGTTCTATTCAAAGATTATTGTATATTTATCTATTTTTATCTGGACATACCTACCTAATTAATACTATTTTCTAACTAAACATCACTTTAAACAAACGATTAAATCAAAACAAACAAAACTAATGAAACACTAAATAACAGGAACACTTCTAATCGCAGTGATCGTATATCAAAGAGCACTAATGCACCCAAACTGTGCTATAAATAGCATGCTAAATATAGCGGGAGTCGGGTGTTACTGACCTCCGTTATTTACTAGCTGTTGGAATAACGTAAAGTTTCCCGAGACTGTATTGTTATGATTGACGTATCCGGCGCACGGGATTGTTAGTTTTGAGTTATTATATGGGGTGGATTAAGATTTATTGGCGAGTGTAAATGAGGACAATCTGAGCAAGAGAAATACAGATAATAGATGCATTCGAAATATGGTGCTGGAGGCGGATGCTACGAATATCATGGATGGCCAAACGCACAAACGTATCTACTCTCTATTAACTCGGTATAGAGATCGGACTGTCTATCATATCTATATGAAACCACGCGTTGTGCTTTTATGTTTCGGTCATGTAATGCAAATGAAACTAGTTATTGTTGGCAATACCGAAGGCAAGAGAACACTAGGCTGGTCGCCAACACGATGGTTTGTCCAAGTGAAAGAGGCCACCTCCTCTTCTGAATTTTACCAGGGGATGAGACTACTTCAGAGTGGGGTCGATGGAGGCAGATTGTTCGTATAAGGGGTTCTAGTGACCACGATCCTCAGAAATGAGGGACTGATTGAAAAAGAACTAGTTGTAAAAAGCAATCCTGGGAACAGGCACTTTTTATTGTTCAAAATAGATTAGCGTTAGACCACATCGTACCTGATGTTAACTGCGATGCTGTCTAAGATGGGTAACGTTTACCTAGAAGAAACCTGTTTACTCTGGATTTGAAGACATGCAAATTGTACTTCACGCGAAATGCCATACATCCTCGCTGTACGTTTGAAAAGTGGAATCGAAGCGTGTAGTACGTACGCAGAGAATGTTTACCATGTATGGCGCTTTGGCTGTGTCTACATAATTATAATTTCAGTCGACGTACCCAAATAGCTAGGTGCGTATTTATCTGAAAATAAAAGGTTTGTAAAAACTAACTAAAAATTTATAAAATATTTTTGGTTAGGTTTTATACATACATACAATGTATACTTATGCAACAAAAAGTCCACTTATGATAAATAACAATGAAGAAAAATTTAGTCGATAAAAAAAGGTTGCAACCCACTAAAAAGTGAGTGAGAATTCGTTGTTATCAAATATTGAATACTAGAGCATCCTAAAATTATGGAGTATGATGTCCGGATATAGAAAAATTTCAGTGTTTAAAAACAGTCAACAAAAATCCAGTGTCTACTTTAATTAGCCAGGTTCTCAGTATCCATACAATAAAAGATTTTAAATAGTAAGACACATTTTATAAGAAGACAGTCCGCTTGATATTGAACTTGACAGCCAAACCATTAATTTAAATCAAGATTCATGTACGATCAGGCGCAAGGCATCGAAACAATAGAATGCCAAAGAAGAGAAAAAAAAAACACACGTGACCCAACTGAGTGCTATACAGTGCTATATAAACTGCTATTTCAAACAATTGGCGCGGAGAAAAAAATAGCAACTATACAACTTAAGTTTTGTAACAAAGCACGTTTAACTGAGTCTAGGCTAAATACAACCGGACAGAAATAATAAGGAATGATAGGAATGTAACTTGTTAACACGTTCCAGTGAAATATTGCTTGTTTTTGAGAATTACAATGAACTTTTAAAAATTGTCAAAGTAAATTACAAAGGTATGTTTGGAATTTTGAAAAAGTGTTAAGTAAATGTCGTATTACGAGTAAGTACAAGAATTCCCAAGAGAAATCTTTAGCTTTCGTACTTACTATAATTAGCGTTTTTATATTCACTTGAAAAAAAACGATTAAACAAAATCGAATCGCAGAATAATTCAAATTTCTAATTCGAAATTCTCGTGTTTTCCATAAAACCTTTTTGACACTTCAGATGCCGTTCCAATTTTTAAAAACTAATTAATAGTTAACGACGAAATAGCTCTCTCAACACGTTAAAAGATAATTCAAACAGCTTTTTATGAGGTTATAATCAAAGGCACATGGGAACCGTAACACATGGGGGGAACCAACAGCTATTGACGGTTTCTGCCGAGAGTTAGACGAAAGATGAATGTTTAACGGGAATAAACCATTTCCTGACTACTTTTAGAAGTGGTTGAAGTAAGTATTTGCTATTTTAGACCTTAACGTTTGGAAATAACGTTTAAAGACATTAGACTTTCACAGCAGTCAACGTTTTCAAATAAGGTTTGTTAGAAGTTATAATTTTGAGCTTTATCTCTTGGGAGTAAAGATTAAAATGCTAACGCGATTGGACTTCCTCTAGTCGTTTAGAGTTGGCAGTAAGCATTTCCAGTTCCTTGCTTTTCTGGGATAGTTCCTAGTTTGATATTTTGAGAGTGTTGACGGATTTGTTGCCTACTTATGTTACGTATTTTAACTGGAATGTTTCAGTCCTTTTTTAGTTTTGTACATGTTATAATAACAATTAGGTCCTATCTTGCATTTAAAAAAGTTCGGGCCCCTTCTCACAATGAGTAGAGACCTGCCCAACTGTGGGACAGTTTATAAAAACGGCTGATTCGGGTGCGATTTCGCATGAACGAAGTGGGCTGCCCGAATGTCAGAGTTAAAATGTCGAATGAAGACCGCTGGCTTGGCTTGGCATATAACAAACAAAAAAACATTTTATTTATAATTATTATCACTGAAAAAAATGAGCTCGCATTTCATGTTCGCTTAGGGATTTTTTTGGGTAGGATTATAATTTTCGTGTCGAAACTAAGTCGCTGGTAAAATATATGAAAGAAAAAAACAGATTTTTATAGATTAATCTGCTGTCTAAAATAATATAAATAAAATGTATAAATGTATGGGCCGCCTTACACGTTCAATCATGATCACGATCCGCGATCCGCGATCCGCGATCATGATTTCAAAATTTCTAGACATTATGCGATCCGGAGCATCAGTCCGTCAATCCGCTTCGTACACGATCAGTCTGGATCGCGATCATTGATCGCGGATCGCGGATCGCGGATCGCGCGCTACGTGTACGGGCTGCCTATGTGTGTATGATGTTTTATTCATAAAGCTACGAATGTCATGTCGCACGAGTGTCAGAAAGTGACATAGCATTGTTACATGTCATTTCGTGTTGCTTCCAAATCTCCGTCAATGGTTCTAATCGCCACGTAAATTAAAGTTACAGTTAAGGCATCGGACTTAGCCTTGACTTATTTTGTGCAATTTTACTATGACTCAATCTGAATTTACCTTAGAATACATTTTTTTTATGGTTGACAGGCTAGGTGTTTGACCACAGCTCACCTGATGTTAAGTGACAGTGTGGTCGAAGATGGTAAAGCACACCTAGCCTGGAATGGAACTGGCTCTCAAGTGAGGCTGCCGGAACACACCGTTAGATGCTTGGCAGCAGATTTTCAACTTGAGGGTGGTAGCTAGCCAGCGGAGTACTAGAAAGTACCCTACCACCATGCTATATTTCCTCACGATGTTTACCTTCACCGGCAGCTAAAGCTCATTGTTGGGGTTTGAACTCACGCCCTTCGGCATGCGACCCGACCGCGCTAACCACTGAGCTATCATCGCTACAAAAATTAAAATATTGGAATACAATAGTAAAATAAATAAATAAATATCATAGGACATTACACACAGCGCCACCTGACACCAAACTAAGCAGAGCTTGTACTATGGAAGGCAGATAACTGATAGAATACATAAATACTTTTTTTTTGTAAATACATACTTATAATACATATAGTACCTACACCCAGACACAGAACAAACATCGATGTTAGTCACACAAATGTTAGTCCTGAGTGGGAATCGAACCCACAAATGTTACAAGTACAAAGAACAAACATGTTACTTGGCATAGTTGTAATTCAGAAGATTACTTCACGCTCTTATCAGCCATGTCTAGACATTTTAGACTTATTGACACTACAAACCATTGCTTATAAGTATTCGTACATATCAATCAACAAATAATTATTAAATTATCTCCAAATGCGTAATACACGTCACATTCTTCCACTATTTACGTCATTGATTACAAATAAATGTCTAATATTGCATTTATACTTGTACTAGCTACACCCCGCAGAGTTATCCGTGTTTTCTGTTTTCTTTTTGAATCTCTTTTCTAAGCACATATAAAAGAGATTCTATCTATCTCTCTATTCTATACCTACTCGTATTCCGCTGTTATTATATTATTATATGTTATGTTACGCTTGTAGGTACTAAACATACATACACATACACTACATATACACACACATACACATTTACATTTACACACATACACGTACATTTTATTTTTCTAAGCATTTCACAATTTAGTTAAGTATCTAAGATTATAATTATATCAATTTTAATTTGGTATTTCAATTTCAACAATGCAATTAAAATAATGTATGATGATGAATATTATAGTTAATCCAGGAACACATAACTACATCCTGCTTAACGTCAGGCAGGGCGTGGTCAAACGCAAAACTACATAGTAGAAAAAAAAACGCCTGGAAATCCAGGTCAAGCAAAAAAGAACACACATAAGTGCGCGCATAAATTTGCTTTTCCTTTACAATAATGATGTAATTTAACAATCGCCGAATCCGAATCAGCCCTGTTTATAAACTGTTCCACTGTTGGGCGGTCTCTTTTCATTGTACGAAGAGTAAGGCCGTAGTCCAACACGCTGGCCAAGTGCGGGTTGGACGCACTTCACACATCTTTGAGAACTTTTTTTTATGAACACGTAGGTTTCCTTACGATGTTTTCCTTCACAGTTTGAAGATCGGCAATACGCACATAACTTAGAAAAGATAGAGATTCGAACATAGAACCTCCAGATTGGAAGCCAGACGGTCTCCCAAGCCAGCCTTGACAGCCCCGTTGGCTCATTGGTAGTATATCTGCCTTGAGAGCTGTAGGGCGTGGGTTCGATTCCCACTCAGGGCAAACATTTTGTGGATAAACAAATGTTTGTTCTGTGTCTGGGTGTTCTGTATGTATTATAAGTATGTATTTACAAAAAAAAAAAGTATTTTTGTATTCTATCAGCTATCTGGCTTCCATCACACAAGCTCTGCTTAGTTTGGGGCCAGATGGCGCTGTGTGTATAGTCCAAAAAAAAAAAAAACTAAGCTGCTGAAACTTCTAAAGTTTGAATTCGTAGAATACAAAAATAATAAAGAAAGTGTTCTATTAATTAATTCTATCTACAAATTACATCCATTCAACAATTACATTCTATTGATCGTGTAGCGTAAATAGTTCGATCGGGACTGGACTTATAGGCAGTTTAGGTAGCAACAGTAATTTATGCGGCGATCGGCCTGACCGATGCACTTGCTTCCGGCGGCGTAATCTCTCAGTGTATACCCACTATGATGAAAGAAATACAATTTAATAAGGAGAACATTTTCTGAAATTATTCTCTACTCCACTTGGATTAGAAACGATAATCATAAAAATTAATTTAAACTTAGAGTTCCATTCAAGCATCCGCGTAAACCCATAACTCCTTTCGCTCCTGTGTATCGTAGAACTGTGTTAGGAGCTAATTCCCCTGTTCCCAGAATTAGTAGGCTCGTCAACGAATGTCTACATAATAGTAAGTTAGATATATTCGGAGACAGTTTGTCAAAATTTAAAACTAACCTTAACTCTCTTTTGGCCGAAATGGCCAAACAGTAAAATATTAAATTTAATTCTTATTCTTAAAATGTAACTTAATGTAGTCCATCAATTTGCTTACTTATATGTATAACCTTAGTTTCTGATATTTTAAAAAAAATTGTTGTAATAAAGCATGCGGTACTTCCTTAAATGATAGCACATTTAGATATATTATATTGTAAGTTTTATAACATATGTAGTAATGTAGTTATCTATGTGAAGTCGAATATAATAAAATAAAATAAAATATTTTCTTTTGACTGCCTTGTCAAAAATACATAGTAGCTTATTTGGTAGCTTAGCTTACTGATCTGTAACAATTTTATGTGACGAACATTCTGTACATAATAAATATATAGTTTTGGGCCACATCCGATGGCATTTTTCAAGGAGACAATGTGCGCGAGCTGCCTCCTCTTGCTTCGTTTGGGCTCCTTGAAAAAGGCCACCGAATGTAGCCGAAACTGTATTAAGAGTACATTATACGTATAGATAGATGTACATGTAAATTGTCTTTACTTGTACGTACATATTTAAATAATAATTATTACATTTTGTAATAAAATTTACCGGATTAACTCAGCTGTTCAATCTATTGTCTAAATTTGTAAATAAAACGTAAATATTATGGTGTCGGTTACGTCACGAAACTAGAATTAATGGTGTTATTTGAAAAAAATAATTTTGATTGATGGAGTATTTTGAAACGGTCGTTCTATGTCAATGAATTCTGTGATACTTTGATAAACAAACCTTTCGCTTTCTCTACGATTTGGCTGTTATGTTATGTAAGTTGTGTAATTTCATGATTTATATGTTCAAACAGCTCCGATTGATTGCTGTGACAGTCATTGATGATCAATTTGGCAATATATAATCATTACCGAACGTCATGGTCATTAATGATTATTGTAATAGGTTGGGAATTGATACTGAATTATTGTTTTATAATTTTACATCAAGCTATTTTTACACTTTAGATTTCTTGCATGTGATATTTAATTTTATCATATGAGAAGTTTTTTTTTAATGTAAAAAGTATTTAGACGAACAAGGCGCTCTCCTGATAGTAAGAGATAACGCCTGTCCATGACCATTGCAGCGATACATAGAACTTTGAGTAACAAAACAAAGTCCAGGGCACCACTGCTTTGGCGGTCATTACTTTGCGACTTTTGATGGTTAGTCTCAACAGCCCAGTAATTTCGCTAGCTGCAGTACCCTTCAAACTGGAACACAGTAATGTTTACACACTACTGCTTCGCGGCGGAATAACTGGTGCTGCGGTGGTACCCACCTAGACCACCTCCCGCTAATGAGATCTACCATCAAGTCCATTCCAGGCTAGGTGTGCTTTACCATCTTCGATCACACCTCACTTAACATCAGGTGAGCTGTGGTCAAACATATAGCCTGTCAACCATAAAAAAAAAGTAATAAGTAAATAAGTGGTTTATGTTTTTACCATAGTTACTAACTTGCACCTGCTGCCATTTATTTTGTAGGGTATGGAAACGAATCCTTAGTTAACCCCTAATGTAATTCCATTTATGTCATAGCGACCTATCCGTAGAACAAAGTTACATCTGCAAAAAACCCAACTTTACAGAAGAGCAGTTAGAGTAAGTGAAAGCGACAATAAACTAAATAAACGAAAACAAAATAAATACACATATACCTCAAACACCCAATCTAATGTCATATTAGATGATGATCATTACAGAGTTTTCAAAATTTTATCCTCTAAAGGGGATACCTAAATGAGGACAAGATTTACTTAGGCAATTTGTTTTTAAAAATTATTGAAAACTGCATCTTGCTTACTTGGTGGTAGATCTCCTTAGCAGGAGGTCATCTAGGTAGGTACCACCGTAGTACCAGATATTCTGCCGCCAAGCAGTAGTGTGTAAACATTACTGTGTTCCGGTTTGAAGGGTATTGCAGCTAGCGAAATTACTGGGCTGTTGAGACTAACCATCTAGTCACAAAGCAATGAGCACCAAAGCAGCGATGCCCTGGACTTTGTTTTGTTACTTAAAGCTCTGTGTATCGCTGTAATGGTCATGGACAGGCGTTATCTCTTACCATCAGGAGAGCGTCTCGTTCGTCTCATTATTTGCCACATAAAAAAAAACAAAATTGGACTAGTAGTTTTGGAGAAAAATGGCTTGCATGTATAAATACATGTTGTCATTTTTTTGTTGTAAACCCCAAACGCATATACCGTCTCCGTTCCGTCGTGGGTAAAAAAAGGCTAGTTTACAACTTATAATATGCACAGAATTTTATGACTCTAATTTTAGACCTACATTTTTTTTCAAGATTAATTATGCCGAAACATAAATTTTATCAAGAAGTATATAATATTACACAACTCTATATGAATCGTTGATTCCGTGACATGAATGCATAATTTTTAGTTAGAATTTGTTCTACGTTATTTATTCCTCGATTGATTGATTTTAAATGAAAACTTAATTTTAACTTAGGATATGTAAAAACTAAAAGAGAATCAAATAAATATATGATAATGATTTTTGGATATTATTCTAACTCAAAATCAAACGCTTTAACGCCCTGATAGACGTTACATAAGTAGTTATGCCGTTTGGGGTAGAAACACTTGGCCCGTGGGTACTTTGTATGTTTTCAAAGATTTGTAGGGAAGACTACAAATCTTTGAAAATAGAGTCTGCATGTGACTAAAACGCAGGCCTTGATATAGCATAGAAAGTAATTCTTGCATTCATTTTAGACACGTTTCCTGTAATAAGTCATTTGGAACTATCTATAGGCATTTTCCGCTTATAAATACTAAACGATGTCCATTTCATTTTATGTTAATTTATTTTTTACGCTATAATGTAAAAAAATATTTAAATACAAAATACATACCCAATGAGTAGTGATTCAGTTTTTATGATATCAACTAACGGTACAATTTTATGATGAACATCTTTTTTATTAGTTAGTTCCTTTTCTATACTAGTATTCCTATCTATATTAGTTTTCTATGTCCTGTTTGCTATTACTTTTTCTATCTATAGTGTCAAAGTGGCATCTCACAGTCGACACAAATTAAATCTATGACAAAACAGTTGTGCTAGAAACAACCGTTACAACGAACTGGAAGTATTTAGCATTGTAGTTCTAAATTCCACTCCTCAAAGTCACGATCTATGTCCGCTAATGATCTCAGTACACCTTTGCTCATGCAACCTAAAGAGCATATCAATTATTGAACTTTTATTAAAGCTAACATCAGAAGTGGGACGGGAAACGAGAGCAATTCAATTATGACATTTTTTAATAATATTTTAGTTAGAAACAGGTTAAACAACGAGTTTGGAGAAGAAACTATTGCCTTTAATGAAAATTGTATGTGTCAACAGTCCCCACAAAACGTGATAGACGTTAAATACATTTTATAAAGTAAAAACAAAATGTGCGTTATACAGAATATTGTGGTATTATCAACTAGGTGTCTAATTTTACAAGAAATTGTTTTACAACTCATTATCGTTGTGAAAATTACAATGAATGCAACCTAACCGCACTAGATACTATAACGCTGTGACGTGACTGAAAAGCAGTCATTGTTACAGTTCTGACATAATCGATGATATCACCCTCTGTATCTACTTATTAATGCTATTTACTGTAATGCATTTGTTTTTACATCTTCATGCTGGGCATAAACATTCTTTCTTCATATGATGATTGCGGTGGATCACGTAAATCCAGGACGAGTTTGTGAATTCAGAAAAATCAACAGCATAATATGTCGTTTATTTCTTCTGTAAGTTTTCTAACAAATTATTTTTGTTAAATGCAAATGTGATTTTTTTTTTAAATCGTATGCAAAACCCAAAGAAACCAGTCAGTATTTTAGGTTATAGCAAACAATGGAATGAGAAAGCGCTAAATCCACAAAAAACAAAATGCGTGCCAACAATTTCTAGGTTGAAATATTTTTAAATTATTACATACTTAAATATTTATACTATAGTATTAAAGTAATAGAAATCGTGACTCGATATACATTTAAGGAGGATTAAATTCAACCTACTTGTTAATCCAATCTTTATTCCAAATTTTGTACAAATTTGTCCAGCCTTTACAGAGTAAAACACATACAAACAGCGAATTATTAATTTGATAATCAAGAATTAAACACTGAAGATTACTATTACATAAATTTAAAGTAACAAGATGCTTTATGAATACGAAATAGAGTTGAACCAAGATATAAACAATAGGTATTAAGTGAAGTAGAAATGATTGAAGCTACGCCTACATCCACTAAGGTTCACTTTCTACTTCCTAGAAACGTCGAAAAAGTAGGTGTCAGACAAAACATCAGAACGCTAACCTAGATATAAAAGACGTAGTGTAACCACAGGAATATGGGGCAAGATTTTACAACACTATTCTTAATGGTAAACCATAAACGACGACGCTTTGTGTGGTGCACCACAAATAACAGGTTGGTATGGGGAAATGGGCAAAAGTTTGAAGGCTAAAAATGGGTTTTTGATTATGTGATGCCAATGAAGTAAATGATGGTGTATCAGCAGACGATGTCAAAGAGGTACGATCAAATTCATTTATTGATTTAGATCCAGATCAAATTCATAGCAAAGAACTTAGCATGAAATTGAATCAAGGACTAAGCAAATGAGACTTTATTTTATTAGTTATTAATATTTTACACAGATGACCTCACGAATTCAATTTGAGATAATTTAAAAGTCATATTTACTGATTTCTGATCTCTGATTTCATTTTATTTCAAAATTGTACAGCAATAACATACATTTTTCACTATTTACATTTATAATTAACTTTTTATATCAGATGCGAGGGAAATCATTCTAAAGTAGAATGTATACCTATTTGTGATCATAATATAACTCAAGGAAAGCTTACTTTAATTAATTCTATTGAATTATTAAAATTTGTTATATTAGATAATAGTTAATTAATGTATGTGCCTTTCTAGTAACTGGTTGATGTTATGCGTTTGTCTACAGTATTTATGTACCGGATTAGGAACGTAAACAAAACCCGGGTGTTGTCTATAAATGTGTCTTATTTGTTGTAATGTTTTACGTTAATATAATTTATAGCAGTTAATATGATATACAAATGATTATTTTAATAAAAATTGTCATCTTATATACCTATACTAGCAACGACTCTTATAGATAACATTTTTACTATGTACTTCTATAAAAACACAAGTCATAAACAGAGACATAATAACGTTATGTAATTATTGTTTATAAGTGTAAGTCTGAAGTAGAAAATTACAAATATCTAACAAGTATCCTGGATTTTGCACTTTAATACTGTCGCAAAATCCAGTGACTTCCGATTTAAATTTTTGCAAAAAAAAAAACAATTACACTAGCCTACTAGTATAAGTAGGCTAGTGTAATTGTTTTTTTTTCTTACGGCTAACCGCATAAATTAACCCATTTGTGCATTTTTTTAAGTGGTGATACAATTTTATCTATTCCAAATATCATGAAAAAAAACAAAAATTAATTGTTTGTTAAATTTCAAATTATAAACGTCAAATTTGACAGATTATAACGTCTGTTTTTCACGTTCTTCGACATAAATAATAAGATCATCTTACTCTATAAGCGTTATTATTAAAATACCTAATATTTTATCAAGACACGGTATCTTCAGAACCTATATTATAGAGTAAACACGCCTTGAGATGCGAGATATTCGCAAGATAATTATGATAACGTCTGAGAAAGACTAGTTGAAATAGAGAAAATATTTTCACGTGACGGCATGGCGTGTGCTAATCTACTTTTCTATTGTTAATTTAAGTCTGTATTTGTGGCATTTGATGCCACTACTGCCGTGCACGTTCTATAGTTTATGATTTTATTTGCATCTTGTTTGTTTTAAAACTTAGAATTTGTTTGATGTTTGTCCTTGACTTTTATTTCCGCTATTGTTATTTTTTGTCTGACTATTATTATTTTTTAACTTAGTACCTAATTTAATTATACCGCATAATATTTTTTTTTTTTAGTTTAGATGAGCGTCAATTTATATCATACTTTTAGTTCCGTATTTTAAATTGATTGCGAGGAAATTCCTGAGAAGAAATATTTGTAGTATATATACTATATCCATGTTTACCTTCCCGCGTTCCGAATGTTGATGAGCCTTACAAAGAGGTTGTCCGAAAGAATGTTTAACAACTTTCAGTCCAGTGAAAGTATCCTCGGTGTCTCTTCTTCCAGTTCGATGCACTCAAACACTTGAACACAACACTCCAAAACTTGTGCCACTCAACTTTATGACATCACCGGAACTATCGTATTATCGATTACGAAATTGTCGTTTTTTATGTCGGAAAGTCACGAGAGGCGTGTGCGCGTTGTGTGAGCGCGGAAAACAGTGAGCGGCGGCGGCGGCGGCGGCGAGCGACGCGAGCGCACGACTGCGGTTCGGTTTAGGAATGCAATCTTCCTCGCTCTCTCGAACACAGCTTACTAGCATACGGTGTCGGATCTTACGACAGTTCACGACATTGTTTATCAGGTTGTTTCGAAAGATCTCTATCTGGCGTATAATCAAAGACGGCTGTCACATAAATATGTAATACTAGATAGGCTTAGAAGAATTCTTATGTCCTGCCCCAGCCGTGTGGTGTTACGTGAATCAATCACGCTTTACACTTGATTGCTTGAATACAATTCATCGATAACTTTATTAAATTTTGTTTTTAAGCTAGTATCATCACTGATCTTTCATCATGTTCCTCTGGATATTTCTTCTAATGCACGCGCCTAAGTTATGTCGGTGGCTCGAAGCATCATATTTTTACGCAGCTTGTTAATGAACCCAGCTATAGGATTACCAAAACTAACATTGCTTCCACTCCACTCATCGTGCTTACTCTACGATTCCTTAGACATTTAGACCGTCTTAGGTCAGCTAGTGTATACTATACTCCATTTCTGTGGAGTAAGCTAAATAGATTCTTTACATAATATATGTGAAGCTATAATCGTATTAATCAATTCATTTTGTATATGTTATTTAAAATTGATTTGATCAAATTCTTCGTTCGTCCGCATAGCCATCATCGCCTAATTACGATCTTAACATAACCCTAAGTGCATTAATTACCAAACCTCCACCACTGTCTATCTTATATACAGTATATTTGCCTCGAGCGCATGTTTTCTCCTCAACCGCCTTGCCTCCCTATGAATGGCCGCTGTTCCCAATACAGCCACATTTTTTGCCCTTTACTGCTTTTTGCTTAGCCCTTCGACTGACCTTTTCACACTTTTATCGTTTTCAATGTGCCTTTATATTATTACATCAACGCAGCTGCGACAGATGAAGATAAAACAAGTTTAGTTTTAAGTCACGTTTTCGATTCCGTTATAATGACTTCAGATGAGGCTCAGCGTTACAAGCTTGTTAGAATTGAAATAAAAACCAAGAATGACATTAAAATGCTAAATGTTGGTATTAAAGAAACCCGGAATGTTATTAACCTTGTTGCTTGCATTCGTGACAAAGAGACGTTGGAAATAATTGCCGGAGAAGACAAAGTTTCTGAGACTGTCATGGTCACTCACATTAACATTTAACCGCTTTGAAATTATATAAGTGCTTAAGTAAATGCAATGACAGAATGGTTTCCAGTAAACAAACATGACAACTAAACTATTAGTCTTGTTAGCAAACATGACCTCTTTAACTTTTAATAATAAAGGACAACTCAAAATAAGGTTAATGATACAGTTTCGACGTTTTAAAATAATGACCAGAGAATGGTTACAAACAGTTTTAATTAATGCATGAACACAAAATTCTACTGACAAATAACAAAATTAAAAAGTATTCGGCAACGATCTAGTTGTCTGATTAAATTCAACGTTTATTACAAATGAGAAATGTTAAGACACTTGATATAGAATTGCAAATAAATACGTATATTTTCCAAGTCAGCTCAGATAAATTGTTACAAGGAGTTACACAAGGATACGGGTATATAGACGTTAACGAGAGAGATAGCATCGCACATGTACAAACAAACAAAACCAGAGGATATTGCACATGCGCCGACCGCTCCGGAGTTCGATTCCCATACAGGACTTACATTTTGTGGTATAAACAAATGTTTGTTATTTGTCTGGGTGTTCTGTATGTTTATAAGTATGTATTTGACAGCCCTGTTGGTTCATTGTTAGTATGTCTGCCCCAAGAGCTGAAGGGTGTGGGTTCGATTCCCACCCAGGACAAGCATTTTGTGATATAAACAAATGTTTGTTCTGTGTCTGGGTGTACTCATAAGAAACAATATTTTAATTAAAAAAGTATTTTCAAAAAAAAACTATTTAAGTATTCTATCAGTTATCTGTCTTCCATAGCACAAGCTTTGCTTAGTTTGGGGTCAGATGGCGCTGTGTGTGATGACCTATGATATTTAAAAGTATTAAAGTATTCTATCAGGTATTTGACTTCCATGGTACAAGGCTTTGCTTAGTTTGGGGTCAGATGGTGCTGTGTAATATTCTACAATATTAAAAAACCGACCAAGCGTGAGTCGGACTCGCGCACGAAGGGTTCCGTACGTTTATCTATACAAACGGCAAACAATTCACGTTTGGTGTATGGGAGCCCCCTTCTGTTTTTTAGTATTTGTTGTTATAGCGGCAACAGAAATACATCATCTGTGAAAATTTTAACTGCCTAACTATCACGGTTCATGAGATACAGACGGACAGACAGATAGACGGACAGCGGAGTCTTAGTAATAGGGTCCCGTTTTACCCTTTGGGTGCGGAACCCTAAAAAACAGAGCTGATCCGAATATTTATATACTTGTTTGTGCTGTACATGCGATTTTAATAAAAGTTTCGTACGTAGGTATAGCCAGTGGCGTAGCGTGCCCTGTATCAAAATTGGTTGGGGGGCCCAAATGAAGGTTAAAGATTTTTCACAAAAGAAACAAAAATGCTTGCATCAAATTAAAATAAATATTTATTGATGTTTTTTTCCCCCGGGAAGCACGAGACATTGTGGATAACATTTTACTAAGAGTAAGGTATCCTTACACTTCCATCAATTTATATAATGGAAGCGCCTCTTTTGGTTCGAGCTGACGTGAAGGAGTATGCCACTCTTACCACCGCTAGACATAAGAACAAATTACGCAATGTGACGAGTAGAACCCAACTGTACAGTAGCAGTATATTCAGTATGGGTATACAAATTTATAACAAACTACCAAAGACGATTAAAGATTTAAACTCGCATTCTATGTTTAAAACTACATTAAAGAAGTTTCGCTTAGATAAGGTGTACTACTCAAATACGTGATTTTTTAACTGACAAGAATGTTTAAATGATAATAATAATAATTAGTAATAATTTATGATCCTTTTATATTTTTCTAAAATTTGACATTGTGAATTCCTTTTTGACATTTATTTTATATTATCTGTAAATTTTTTTTTGCACGCCTTGTGAAGGCTGAATATAATTTTTATTTTATTTTCGACCTGACTGTACCTGTACCTATATTTATGCAAATAAAACAATTGAATTTGAATTGAATTTTTGCTTACCCACGTTAGGGGCCCCTGTTGCCCAGGGGCCCCGTAACATTGATACGGCTGATATGGCGGCAGCTACGCCCCTGGGTATAGCATACGTGATGTTTGCTTCATACTTCATACCTACCATGGCTGTGCGGATTTCGTAGTGTTTAAATTCATTCAAAGTAAAGTATGGAGGTAATTTTGCGTGAGTAATGGTGTCAAGGTGTGTAGCGTGCGTGTCTTATTGACACTGAGTTTAAAAACAATATTTTGGTCGAAATAGAATTCAAATTCAATAAGAAAATTTGACAATGAATAGTATCTAATAATAGTACACAAAACAATGTTTTTTTATAACTTAATAGTGTTACAGCGAACGAAGTAATTTACCAGAGAACTATTCACAGACATAGCTCAGCGTATTAGCAAGCTGAAGTGGCAATGTCCTGGACATATCTGTCGTAGAACTGTTTTTTTTTCATCCCATTTTATTTTGGGGACTTTTGTTATTATCGCTACTATTATTTTGTCCGAAATTCTCTGGCTGTGTGCCTTCTTGGTAAGCTCAAAGTAGCACAACGCGCTCTGGAGAGGGCTATGCTCGGAGTTTCCCTACGAGATCGAATCAGGAATGAGGAGATTCGTAGCCAAACCAAAGTTACCGACATAGCCCAGGGCAGGGCACATAGCACGCAGAACTGATGGCTGATGGGGCTGCAAAGTTCTGGAGTGGAGACCACGGACCGGCAAGCGCAGCGTAGGACGTCCACCCACAAGGTGGACAGACGACCTAGTAAAGACCGCAGGAACGCGCTGGATGCGAGCCGCTTCCAACCGGTCTTTATGGAAGTCAATGGGGGAGGCCTATGTCCAGCAGTGGACGTCCTACGGCTGAAATGATGATGATGATTATTTTGTTATTAGCTTATATTATTACTATTTTTTCTTTTCTTTTTTAATGTTTATTTTTATGTATATCTTTTGCTTTTTTTGTGACATAAATGTGTAACGTTTTTATGACAATAAAATAATTTGAATTTGAATTTCAGTTTAGTGTGACCGTTCCGCGTAGCCCTGCATTGATCGAGAAACAAATTGGCAGCGAAGAGTACAAATAAATTATTAAGTTACCAAAACCTGTGTAAATAAAAGGAACCCCTTGAAATACAACACTACTTTCATTAATGGATGAGTCAGTATCTGCTATATCCGGTTGCGATACTTATTTTGTTGGTCAGCTTTTAAAATTTGTGTACTTTTATACTTATTTATTTTTACGGCCTGATTTTTAATAATATATTATACAAAATTAATAACAGCGTTATAGGTACACCGTACAAATATTTACAAAAAAACATATTATCTGTTTCATGTTTTTTTTTTCTTTGTTATTTTGAACAGTGTATCATGACAAAAAGTCTTTGACACAGTTGAATTCACAGAATGTAAGTCACGGTCAAGTCCAGCCCATGCCCCAGTAAAGTAGTGGTGACTACTAGAAGCTACGGAGTTTTAAAAACAACAAGAAAAAACATGTTTTTTTTCATATTAGGTATGTATATCGCTTGTCTGCATTCGTGATTATAAATCAACACTATTACAACACAAGTTTAGAAAGGTAATTTGATGTGTTTTTTTTTGCTTGAAATTAAAATACCTATACAGGGTTATATGCTTAAGGTACACTAATCCGAAAGGAGAACATTGAACTCATCATTATGAATTACTTTTTTCTACATACCTAGTATAAAACAAAGTCGCTTCCCGCCGTCTGTACGCTTAGATCTTATAAACAATTTTTTGTTTGTATGACTGTTATCTATAATTTATAAATATTTTTATTTTATTTCTTAGAGTCTATAAAAATACCTGGAATCGTAAAAAAGTTTGTTTTGATAAATTTAGTTGATTTTTGGCTAAATGTATGGAGTGACCGATTTTTTTCGCGATTTCACAGTTATGAGTACAAAGACCTCCTTTCGGCTTAGCTATACCCCATGTTTACAATCCTGTATAGCGTAGAAGTTTTACAGCTTACACCAATAATATTTTGAATTTAACATTATTTTTTTAAACCAGTGAAAAGTAATGAAATCTCCGCGACGATAAATAAATAAATATTGGAAAACATTTCACACAGCGCCATCTAACCCCAAACTAACCAAAGCTTGTACTATGGGAACCAGACAGCTGACAGAATAATACTAAAATACTTTTTTTTTGTAAATACCTACATATCTATAATACATACAGAACACCCAGACACAGAACAAACATCTATGTATGTTAGTCACGCAAGTGTTAGTTTTAAGTTCGAAGCAGAATTTAAGTCGATAATCCCTTTGTTATAAAATAAAAAGGAAATAACAAAAGCATACACAATCTGATAACAGGTCCAGGTAATTAAAACGTGTGTTATGAAGGTCGAAAATCAAGAGGAACTCAATATGGCTCCTTTATGTATTACGTTCACATTGTTGTAAGATGCGCAGAACGAGATGCATGTGATATTGGTGTTTTACATACAATGTGAGTTGCAGCGTTGTATTTGCCTGGCTTGATGCTAGCAAAGATAAAGTCAATGATAGAATAGAACACTCTATTGGATGTGGATGTCTCAAATATTTTAATATTTTTTTCTGCCGCTAAGCAGTAGCTGTGTTCCGGTTCGAAGGGTACTGCAGCTAGCAAAATTACTGGGCTGTTGAGACTAACCATCGAAAGTGTCAAAGTAATGAGCGCCACAGCTGTGATGCCCTGGACTTTGTTTTGTTACTCAAAGTTCTGTGTATCGCTGCAATGGTCATGGACAGGCGTTATCTCTTACCATCAGGAGAGCGTCTCGTTCGTCTCATTACGTTTAACTTAAAAAAAATATTTTTATGATTTGAATGAGTCGTCAATACAACGATATTTTAGTGGATCATCATAGCCAAAATACACATAAAACAGTTTCTAATTACATTAGGGGTCCGTTAAATATTTCGTATACAAAAAGGGCTCCGTCGCCATAAAAGTTTGAGAACCGCTGCTGTAAATTGTCTTCGCTGCAGCTAAGGGCTCATAAGTATAAAAGCGAAGAACATTCTTCTTCTTTGATTTTGGCGTCCCATTTTGTGCAGTGTCAAGTGTTTTGATATTTTCAAGTTTCATAAGTTAAAACTAAAACGTAGTCAAAGTCTAGTCTTGGTCAACTCCAGTCCGTGTCAGTCAAATCCAGTCATGCTTTAGTAAAATAGTGGCGACTTTACTATAAGCTTCGATGGAGTTTTGGAAAGAACACGAAAAGTCATGTTTCAGCGCATTATATCACTTTCCCACACTCGCGCTTGGAATTCGGTACTTTATGAATGAAACACCACTATTTTTAAACATAAACACTCGAAAAAAACACTAGTTTTAGAAGAAAATACAATGTGGTGACACGACTCTTTCCGCGTTCCCGCTCGCGAAGGGCATTCACATCTGCAATTGAATAATCACTGGTTAAGGGCCCACAGCGGACAAATTGACGGCTAACTGTCAGTTAACCCTTGACAGTTTAATTGATAGTTAATGGTCACAAACTGGGGAATTTATTGCGAGACTTCACTGAAAGCTGGTGATAAACGTTTAATGTACCAACGTATCCACAACCTAACAGCTAATGAAATTCAAATATGTCGAAACAGTAATTAGAACAACAAACAATATGAAGAGCTTTTTACCGAGTGTTATAGAACGAAGTATTACCAATACATTTCATGCTTTTAAATCGTGTACGATGTGCCTAATTCTTTGAGGTAGATCTCCTTAGCAAGAGCTCTGGGTTGGTACCACCGCAATACCTACCACATATTCTACCGCTAAGCAGTAGTGTGTAAAGTCGCTGTGTTTCGGTTTAAAGGGCTAAGAGCTAGCAAAATTACGGAGCTATTGAGACTAAAACAACAAACATTTAACGTGACATAAATGTTTGCCCTGGTGGGAATCGAACCCACACCCTACTTTACACATTTACACATCTTTACACCTCTTCGAGTTTTTCAATCAACCAATTTCTCTGTTTTCCATTATTAATTAAATTAAACAATCTTAGTAAGAAATTGACTGATCTAATAGTTTTTAGTTTTATTTACTGCTAATATGTTATCTCAAAACGAATACGTTTAGTTAATCAGTAAAAGCTGTTCTTCCACGGTCATTATTCTCTAATCCTGCCGTTTCAAATTAAGGCCACGAATTCATAACTCTTTCGCAACAACACCATTCACCAAACAAGAAGGTATTTTAACTTTCCTTTGACCCAAAACAGTGATGCTCTCAATGACCTCTGATTCGCTTTATTGATGACGGTGACACAACAAACGTCGCTTCTTATGTAATGTTATGGAGGTTAGAACCACCATTAGCAGAGTGCTGATAGCCTGGTATTTTATTCTGCTGCTGGTCATTTTAGGCTATAACTTTAGAGTGCGCCTAATGCCAGAAAAACGGAACGGTATTTTCGATGCCACTCTTTGATATTAAGAAACATAAATATTATAGCAAAACATATTGTAGTTTGGGTATAATCCTGAAAAAGTACAACAGCCGGATAGAATTTTGAAAAGAGGTCGGAGTTTTTCAGAAAAAAAAACTACAAATGCCGCAGAAAAGATCTATTTTGATTCAAATAGGTAATTGATTGATTCAGGCGTTACTTTGCGGAAGTTCATTTTGAATGTTTAAGGTATATATCTGTCGTTCCAGTTCCAAGCTCTTCGAGCGCTTTCGACTCGACCAAGCGCTCGATATTTTTTGTCAACACGTCCTGAGGATGCCTCGTGTAGAGGCGAAACACGTGTCGGCAAGTGGTTACTGCAGAGAGAGGAGGATTTTAAGACTAATGGTTATTTTTATTAGATTTTTTGTTACTTTAATTAAATTTTTGTCGAATTATATTTTTAGGTTTATCTCAAATTATTTCTAGATTTTAAGTAAGATTAGGTTTTTAATTAATAAGCTGGTTTTTAATTAATAAATTAGTTTAATTTAAGTCCTCATCACTGTTGGAACTGGAACGACTGTTAAGCGGAAATAAACAAGATATATAATAATAAAATAATAAATAAATATTGGAGGACATTTAACACAGCGCCATCTAGCCCCAAACTAAGCAAAGCTTGTACTATGGGAACCAGACAGCTGACAGAATACGTAAATACTTTTTTTTATTTGAATGTTTATACCTTAAACATTCAAATAGGTACTCGAAATTGCCAGCGATGACCTAACCTAAGAAAGAGTTCTTCAAAAAAGTTCTCTAAGATGTGTTAAGTCAGCCAACCTACACTTGGCCAGCATGGTGGACAGGCCTTTCTCTCAATAAGAACAGAACCGCGGATCAGTGGGATAGTTTATAAAAAATAAATAGGGCTGATTCTAGTATTAAATATTGGTTTACCGCTCTACATTAGTATTATAAACCTTCAATGAAGCTTAAAAAACAAACTAAATCATTAATCCGACACGGTCTGCCTGTCGGTTGGTATTTCCTTGCACTTTTTACAATTTGTCAACCTTGTAGTCACGGCCAGTTACGTCTATTTGACTTTATCATTGATGCTGAACGATTTGTTTAAATTATCTATTCGAGTGACATTTCGATTTTTATTATATAATTATGTATACAAGAAAAGCAAATCAAGTCGCGAGTGAATCAGTATCTTCTAGGCGAGCGTGTTCCATTGTAAACCACATCTCCACAGATTCCCAAGATATCCCAACGTTTCGAGCTCGTCTCTTACTGCAGTCAAAAATAAGTTTAATGTTGTGATAGATATGGTCTGCGTACTTCATCTTCGACCACATCGTTGCTTACCTTTAATTTATAATTAATTCTAATTATTATCTAACGACTTTTAAAAAATGTAATTGTAATGCACCTAGACATGCAGAGTTTTGGAATGCAATAGAGATAAAAAAAAATGTTTTATACAAAATAGGTTCGCGTTTGACCACAGACTGCCTGATGTTAATAAGCAGCAGGTTCACATTTTTTATTTACATTTGGAATTGTTACCAAAATATTTTTTTCACCACGTACTAAACTATTTAAGTATTATATCAGTTATCTGTCTTCCATAGTACAAGTTTTGCTTAGTTTGGGGTCAGATAGCGCTCTGTGTAAATGTCCTACGATATTTATTTATAATACCTAAAGGAACGCTAGTGAACAACTGTACTTGAACAGTACCTACATATTTTTAAAGGTCTAGCAATCAAACTTTAAATCTCTTTACGGGCACTTAGTTTTGTACAAACCTTAAAACAGTTACGAAAGCGAAACCACATTAGTGTGAGATGCCTACGGTTCGTGACTTCTGACTGCCCTGATTAGAACAAGCATATTTGGAACAAACCTAAACAATTATACATATTATATACCTATAGGCATATATACATATAATCTTTATAGGTATATAGGTCATTAACTTGAGGATAATATAAACTAAGTTATTGTTATAAGATTCAAGACCAAGTCCAAAGATACAATCCAAATAAACAATAATAAAATCTGCTAGCAATGTGACTTAAAATAGGTTTTCATTGACTAAAGAAAATTCTAATTCACGCGCTCACAACGCTCGCTTAATCTTAGCAACTTAAGTTATATTAAAATTACTTATTAGTCTCAACTAGGCTAGATTGTAATAACAATGAGGTATCTAACAACAAACAGATACATCATAAGAAGGAAAGAAAAAATTACGTTCGCGCAATCTACTTATCCTTGAGAAAATTTTGTCCCTGGCCAAAAAAGGCTAAGTAAGCCCATTAAAAGAACTAGCGAAACTACACGTGCTCTCTATGATTCAACAATCATAAGAAATATTACTTACTGCTTCTTCTCAACCTTGAAAACCCCTCACTATGATTGAATCATCTTCTCTCTAGACACTAACTACAGCATAATTATGCCCTACTACTACGTAACTAGTCAATCCATCAAAGTCAAGTTCATTTATAATACAGATTTTAGCCAAAGATGCATCGATAATTATTATAGTTGTGGCTTCTACAAAATCTGTACTCTACATTTAATTATTATTACGCACTTACCACTTAGTTATAATCGCTATAAAATCATATACCAAAAAAATTTCAGACCCGTGCAATATGTTCCCGGAAAGAGCTGATAACATTTAAACAACTGAACATTTTTGTAAATCATACTTAGATAATTAAGAAAGCCCTCGATTAAATTAAACAAAAAAATGTAATAGAAATCGGTTTAGCCATTTGGAAGCTATAATGGCACAGATTATATCATAGACAGACAGTCACGTCACACTTATAACACGTCTCTCAAAAACACATTAAAAATCGTAATAACGCTTCGTTTTCCCCCCGCTCTCAAAAATCTAGTTCTTACGTATTGAAAATACGCAAAAAATAGCATTTTTATTTACACAGTGGAAAAGTGGCACTTTGTACACGATTGTCGGAAATCGGTCGAGAGTTCAAGCGCCTGTGTTTAATTTTAGTGATACGTCTGGTCGGAGAGTCATTGGTGAATAACGGGAAACCCGACATTGCACAGTGGAGCGAATTTGATTGATATGTGGTACAAAATGAACGAGAAATTGATTTGATTGGTTGTTTAATTGCATTTGTGCGTCTAACACTCTTTTATCACCTTATTCCTACGAATCTAAGCAATACACGGACAATTTTATTCACGTAGACACGTGTCAAATAAATAAATTAGTGTTTAAGAAAAATGTACAACTAGTGTATAACTTTGTAGTTTAGATTAGATACATAAAATATAAAATATAGAATTGTAGTTAAGCGTAGGCCAGACTGTTGTAAACAAGCCCTCCACATCGCTCTTCATCGGCGGTTTACAACAGTGTAAACACTAGTGTGCAAGAAAAATTCGTTTGACCTTCAACAACGTCTGTCGTCTGTGGACAGACGTGTAGTTGCGGCCGTTGTAGATGTGGGAGCCTTGTTGTGAACCAGTGTGAACGCAAACACCAACCGTGGGCTCGACAAGCCTCCTGCTGAGGAGATAGATATCCTCAGCAGGAGGTTGTCTAAGTAGGTACCATCGCAGTATCAAACATTTCACTTCCAAGCAGTAGTGTGTAAACATTACTGTGTTTTAGTTTGAAGGGTTTTGCAGTTGAGGCGCATCGAGTGTCGCAAAGTAATGAGCGCCAAAGCAGTGATGCCCTGGACATTTTTTGTTACTCAAAGTTCTGTGAATCGCGGCAGCGGTCATTGAAAGGCGTTATCTCTTACCATCAGGAGAACGTCTTGCTTATTTCATTAATTTTACATTTAAAAAAATTAATTACTTGAATTATCAGAATTAGTTCCTTCCCAGTCACATGACTCATATCCGGAGGAAAGCGAATATAAAAGTTTGCCGCATTTTCTGGCGCCACGGCCCACCGTGCGCTCTTCAATGAGTGAGTAATGCACATAGTATTGGCGAAGTTTCAAAATATTATGATTCAAATAAGTGACGCGGTTACCAGTGAATAGAGTGAAATGGTTTCTATTTGTATGCTACGTCATATTTCGAGGACTTGGCCTCGTTTTTACAGTGAAATAAGCATGATTAGAAAATCGAGGAAAGATAGAAAATGTTTCATGTATTTTGTCTCAATAATATTTGGGGATACGCCTTAAGATACGCGCTGCATAGATATAGTACTAAATCGTCAATAAAAATTAAGCTAAACTTTGAGATGAGCCTCAAAGTTCCATATTTGAAGAACTTTTACGAATATGACAAACAAAGTTTCTTGTATTCGTCATAAAAAAACATACGAATGATTTTAAAATCCAACCCGATTTTGAACTCTCCGAAGAGAGGTACCTGTTTTTTGGCTTAGTAATTTTCCTATATAAAGTAATTTGGAATACTTATTTTACGTGACTTACATTTTTTCAAAAACTAATTGTTGTTTTTTATTCTTGATAGGTTCGCGTTTGACAAAACTAGTCTGATTTTAAGCAACGATGTGGTATTTTCCACAAATGATAAATCTAATGGTAGTTTTAATTGAAGGGTGTGGATTCAAATCCCAACAAAGAGCATGCGCTGCCGGCGAAGGAAAACATAATGCTATTATTGGTGGACGGTGGTAAAGTATTCGGATGACTACATCACGTTAAAAATCGGCCACAAAGTAACGGCTGACTTCAGAGACAGTGCCATTCCAGGCTAGGTGTGTTTACCATCATCGTTAACATCAGGAGAGTTGTGTTCAAAAACCTAGCATTATCAACCATGAAAAAAGTATTGTCAAGTTCCTCACAGAGCAACTTCTTAGAAAACGTTCTCAGCTTTATGTTATACAGCAATTAAGTTATGCCCTCGGGTTGATCAATTCACGTCGGTTTTCAATTAAACTTATATCATCATGGTCAGATTGACTGTAGGCAAAGAGCACATGGAGAAATTAATTACTACTTAGTCGTAGAAAAAATTAATATCTTTTAATTGAATTGTATAAATTGAAAGAATTATTAGTACATAAAAATCAAAATTAAATATTTTGAATTAATCCACGACGGTTAAAAGTAATTGAAAAAAGATAAAATAGTTTTTTTGTGGTTGACAAGCTAGGTGATTGTTCTCAGCTTACCCAATGTTAAGTAATGGTGTGGTCGAAAAATAGCACACCTGGAATGGCACTGACTCCCAAGAGGGGCAGTCGAAACACACCGATTTTCAACTTAAGAGTTTTAGCTAGCTAGTCGAGTATTAGAAAGTACCCTACCACAATGCTATGGTTTCCTCAGGATTTTTTCCTAGCTCTAGCTTAGTATTTGATCCCACGTACCTCGGTGTGTGAACCAACCGCGCAAACCATTAAGCTATCGGCGCTTGTAACATTCAAGTTTTAGTTTATAATTTTCCATTGGTTAAGATTACGAATTACGATATACGAATGGGAAAGTTGATATTTTATTAGTTATGATTAAAATTATTGATTAACATTAGCTTCAATTAGATACCGCCATCGATAATATGTTATGCGTGATATCGCAAATAAGTATCTTAAAAATTTACTATTTTAGTAAGAAAATTGAACTGGTTTTGACACGTTGTTGTCGTTGTTTAACTTATGTGGGATTCATCATCATCATCCACTGCCTTCTTTATCCCACTGCTGGGTATAGGCCTCTCTTCTGTCATGCCATCTGCCTCGGTCCTGTGCCAATCTGGTCTGGACCCGCGACGGTGACAATATCGTCGCCCTACTTGCGGCTGGACGACCAACGCTCTGCTTACCTTGCCTAGGCCACCACTCTGTTGCAACCTTACTCCACCTGGTTAACTATGACGGATACTTCGCGTATAGTTTCAGCCACATCTGGTGGCCTTCTTTGAGGAGTCAAAGCAGAGTACAATGCACGCGCGGCCTCGTTTTGCTTTGCACTACAATTGCGCAGCAGCCCGAGCACCTGGAGGACTTATGGACAAATGGAGCATGATTTTACAATGAAATCACAGCTACTGGCATTTATTTTGGTCATCATTTGCGGTAAATCACAATTGCTTGAATAAAACAGTAGAGTATTAGCATAAAATCAAATTTATGAATAATTTATGAATTTATTCAAGCAATTGTGATTTGCCGCAAATAAAGACCAAAATAAGTGCCAGTAGCTGTGATTTCACTGTAAAATTATGCTCCATTTGTCCATAAATAGCAAAAAATATTTGTATGGAAATCGAACCACCTTAATGATTGAAGCTATATACGAGTACTTAACCCAATCAAACAACAACGAACATCTTAGGTACCTTCAGTTCTTACATAGTAAACAAACTTGCCAAGTACTCCCAGTCTAATCAAGAGTTATTTATTTAATTACAAGTATCTAATAACTTGTACAAGTGGTCCATTTATACCATTTCCGTTCAAACGCCGACTTCCACACAAAACGAATATTCAATTATTTTTACGCAAGTTTGTTTATCTAACATCGGAAAACTAGGTTGATAATTCAATATTTTATTTAGGCCTGTTTGTTCTGGTTTAGTTACATTTGTTTGTGAGTCTATGACCTGGAATGTTCGAGTTTTATTGGAAAATTTTTAGTCGGATTCAAATAAGTGTAGGTTTCTTTGCAAATTTTTCACTGGAACAACTTACAACGTGGTATGGGGGGCAGCGTTTTGGGAACGTATTCCTTTTGATAGCGGCCCTTTAGATTACATTAATTTAAAAAAAAAATGTTATGTAAGTGTAGATTGAAGCGTGGAAGTGGATTTAGAAACTTTGCTTTGTCTAGTTTAAAAAAGATCACATCTGGGTGGTAATTCATAATTTATGAAGTTTTACCAAGGAGTGGCGAACAAGCAGATCGTACGCCTGATGGTAAGCTCACAGTTGCCTATGGACACTTACAACATGAGGGATGTGGATGCGTTGCCAACCCAGAGACGCTTACAAACGTTGCAACTCAGCGGAAAGATCTTTGCAGGAAGGACGTTCACATCTTGCAAGTGCGCTGAAGGAATGAGTGTTGAAACGTGCGGTGCTGGATTTCCAGATTTCCAAAATGCCTTTAAAAATAAGCCTTTTGACGGTGACTTTTTTATTTCAACACATTCCTTACTAGTGATGATAGCTGGACTTACCTGAAACAAAAATAAGAAAAAAATGTATTTCTGATTGTTTTTTTTGACGGGCTAAGTATATGGTCTTTTATTTAGGTATTTTACTTGGTGGTAGATTTCCTTAGCAGGAAATCATCTAAGTAGAGAATAGAAATTTTGCAGCCAAGCAGTACTGTCTGAACATGACTGTGTACCGGTTTGAAGGGTACTGCAGCTAGCGAAATTACAGGGCTGTTGAGACTAACCATCGAAAGTTTCAAATTAATGAGCGCCAAAGCAGCGATGCCCCGGACTTTGTTTTGCTACTCAAAGTTCTGTGTATTGCTGCAATAGTCATGGACATGCGTTATCTCTTACTATTAGGAAAGCGTATCGTTCGTCTTATTACGTTTACATAAAAAGAAATGGCCACAGCTAACCTGATGTTAAGCAACGGTGTGATCAAAGGAGCTAAATACACGTAGTTCAGAATACTAATGGCTCTCAAGTGAGGCTTGTAAAGTGGTGATTCGATACCTAGCCAGACGAATAGTAGAAATCAAGGTGATTGGCAGGTATTGAATTAAAAAATAGCTAAGACGTTCAGACGAATAAAAAGTCCTATTACCATGCAAGATAGATCAGTAGTTAGCGCGGTCGGTTCACACGCCAAATGGTGTGTATATCTTCAAACCCAACAATGAAATGAGCTGCCGGTGAAGGAAAACTCCATGAGGAAACCATAGCTTGATGTTTGGGTACTCTCTTGTACTAAGCTAGCTAACTGCCTTTCTCAAGTTGAAAATCTGCCGCCAAGCACCACACGGTGGGTGTCCTCACGCAGTTTCTTCATCGGCAGCTAATGTTCATTGTTGTCTTAATTGAAATAGTCCATTCCAGGCTAGGTGTGTCTACCATGACACCATCATCATCAGCATCATTTCAGCCGTTGGAAGCGCTACTGCTTAGTTAGTTACCGTACTGAGAATAAGGTCTTTCTATTTGCGATATTTTCGTACGACTTATAGAAAAAAAATGAAAAGTTGGACAGCGCCCCCAGCGGGAGAAAATTGAAACTTTTTTTTTTCAAAGTTATTTGTCGATTAGTGCCCATATCGCTCTACAATATACTGTACATAAAATATACTCTTAACATACATGAACACTATATAAATAGTTATTTCTACAGTCCAATGTCTGTCAATCTGTATAGATTTATGACCTCCTCGATTTCTGGGTTACTCGTAGTTAATATAGAGTTACAGAAATCTTTTCTTCATACATTTGAATATCATTTATAACATACATATATTTGTTTTTTCGTCTCATAGATCTAACAGACATCCTTCCACCTAAACAGATAACAAGGCGTGTGGGAACGTCGCGTCACTACAATTGCCTTTGTTTCTTTTCAAAACATTTCAGAATGTTTGAGCAGAAAATTAAACAAAATTCGGAACATCCCCAGAGAACGAGTAGCCTCAAAAGTCACTCTCGAATGTTACGTATGTTTATTGTGAAAACTGTATGTATAGGCTGAGAACTAAAAAGGAACAGTGCAATTTTTTAAATTATGAATTGGCTTGTGTTTGCCCATCTCGCCTGATGTTAAGCGAAGATTTTTATTTGATTTTAATGGTTGACGTGCTAAGTGTTTGACCACAGCTCACCTGATGAAGTGACGGTGTGATCGATGATGGTAAACACATCTAGCCCGGAATGGAACTGGCTTAGAGTAAGGGTGCCGGAACACACCATCAGAAGTGGTTTACGATAGGACACGTTTGTCTAGAAGAAACCGATATACTCGCGACTTGAAGGCACAACACAAGGATAGATGGATGGATGGATGGTTGTTCTCTGACTGATGACTCTTTCACGCAAAAACTACTCAACGGATTTGGATGAAATTTGGTATGGAGGTAGCCGAGACCCTGGATTAATACATAGGCTACGTTTTATCCCGAAAACATGTCACGAGTAACACCGCGGGGCGCAGCTAGTAGTTATATATATAATAATAAATGTATCTGACTTTGTCAAGTTTTCTCTGCTAAGATTAACGCGGTTAAATCGAGACAAATTATGTTACTGAAACACATCACGCATTTCTATATAGTTTATAGCTTTTGTACCAAACAGGGCTCCCACACTAAACAATAGACGAAATATACTGTGTACAGAATTAGTTATGCATGAGACCCGGATGTCAGGTTCAATGCGCATTCTACGATGTCTACTGTAGCTGTGGTCTCGAGGAAAAGCTATAGCGAGAATATTCAAGAAAAAAAGAACACGGAACAAAATAATGGAACTTGTAACAAGTTTACGGATCAGCCATTTTTACAAATTGTAAAAATGGCGCTTTGTTGGACGCTAGCTACATCTCACTGTGAGAAATGTAGAGCCACGCTGGCCAAGTACGAGTTGATAGACTTCACACCCACACCCACACACACCCACCCACACCCACACACACCCACCCACACCCACCCACACCCACACACACACAAAACATTAAGTACTTCTCAGACGTGCCTTACTCACGACGTATTTCTTCACTGTAACTGTGTATTTCTTTTATGGTTGACAAGCTAGGTATTTGTCCACAGTTCATCTGATGTTAGGTGACGGTGTGGTCGAAGATGGTAAAGCACACCTAGTCTGGATTGGAACTGCCGGTCAAGGGAGGCTACCGGAACACACCGCTAGGAGCTTGGTTAATTTTGAACTTGAGGTTGGTAGCCAGTCGAGTATTAAAAAGTACCCAACCATCATGCTATGGTTTCCTCACTATGTTTATTTTTCATTGGCAGCTCTAACTCGTTGTTGGAATTTGAATATACATATAGGTACACGCCATTCGGCATGTGAATAGACCGCGTTAACTAAAATTTTTCACTGCAGTTTGGTAACAGATATCTATTTTAGGTGTAACAGAATCAATTGTTTTAATGCTGTAACTTACACCACATACCATCACGAGATTTGTACACATCTGCCATAGAGAGCTTACGAAATGTCTTCTTAAGGTTTATAGCACCATTGAGTGGTCTAACAGGTTCCGTGCATTGAACCTGCGCCATCTCATTCTGTTATTGCTGATCCGTTCTGGCTTTAATAAATAGCTTCATGACTAGATGACTGGCCAGTGCGAGTTCAGAAGGGGACTTTATTGGGCACCCTTTTTGAATCAACTTTAAATTAGGAAGATTTCTATCAGTCTTCAAGGACGTGATTGCGAGTGTTTATAGAACTGAACGTGAAACGTCAAGTTTTTGGTCACGATTATTTGTCTTTAAGCAACGGTCAAGCCATATCGAAAGCCTATTTATTTATAGGTTGGAAAATCCTCTCAAACTATACAAGCTTTCTGCAAAATATGCCCTGAACTGTAGTCCTGAACCTTATAATACGGTATCGACTATTAAATTACGAAAAAATCTCCTGTAGCTTAAATTTATGACATTTTTCTATGGAGCACGTCCTGATTGCCTGGAACAGATCGCTTTGAATGATAAGGTCGCCAGTTTTTGTACTTATTAATTAAGCTTATTTTATTCTTCTGTATGTAATCGTTGGTGTGGACAATATATATATATATTTTTTTTACATTGAATAGGTTCGCGCTTGACCTCATCCTGCCTGATGTGAAGCATCGATGCGGTCTAAGATGGAACACGCTTACCTAGAAGGAACCTGTTTACTCTTGATTTGAATAAAGAGTTAATCAATCATTTTTTTCCCAGTTTCCTGTTCCTATACAGAAATACTTTTTTTTGTTGACATTTTTATGACTTGTCATTAAATTTTGCGAATTTATTGACATTTGTAACGTTATTGAAATTGTACCTAATTGATTAAATTTTTATTAAGAATTTAGCATAGCATTGAATTACTAATTGATATGGACTGGTTCTGAAATAAATTGATATTATTATTATTATTCATAGTTATTTATTTGTTCTTATTTTTATATATAACATAAATAATATAAAAAACTTAAAATCTGTAACTTAACTTTTTTTTTGGTACCTAGTTACGCCTCTGAGCACATAATAATATTTATGAATGGTGCTGTCAGTAATAGAAATAAAATTTCTCTTTAGGTAGCATTTCCTATTAATTATTCCATACACATGATGTTATACAAACTTTATTTATATTCAATATATACACCCATTATGATAGAGATAGCAATCGCAATTAACTTTAAGTAATTCGTGATTCGAATATCGACTTACGACATGGATTACAAAGTCTGGTAGAGATTGCTTTTAGATATAGCACACCTACTTGTTACACTTTCTTGTGTAAGTAGTACTTGGCAGGAGGTCGTCTAGGTAGGTACCACCGCAGTACCAGATATTCTGCCGCCAAGCAGTAGCGTGTAAACATTACTGTGTTCCGGTTTGAAGGGTATTGCAGCTAGCGAAATTACTGGGCTGTTGAGACTAACCATCTAGTCGCAAAGTAATGAGTGCCAAAGCAGCGATGCTCTGGACGTTGTTTTGTTACTCAAAGTTCTGTGTATCGCTGCAATGGGCATGTACCTACAGGCGTTATCTCTTAACATCAGGAGAGCGCCTCGATCGTCCCATTACCTTTACATAAAAAAAAAAAGTTATAATTTCTCATGTCAACAATAAAGGGTTACTTCATTCGTTTTCCTAAAACCACTTTAAGGTAAAATAAACCCGTACCGAAAGCAGTAAATACAGAAACACAGTAATGTTTACATACTACCGTTTGACGGTAGAAAATCTGGTACTGCGGTGGTACCTACCTAGACGACTCTCTGCTAAGGATATCTATAACCAAGTAAAAGTTACTTGGTTACTACCTACCAAGATAACATGTAATTTTGAAAATATCTTGAACAACTTACAAGAAAACCTAAATAATAACACGGTCTGCGCATTTAGGAAGAACACACATACCCTTCAATTAGTAAGTCTTTGTAGTTAAGTATACTCGTATATTTATCAATGCCTTACGTGGGAGCGTCGAAGTCATTCGTCTGGAAGAAGTTTCGCTTCGCTGCGCAAACGCATGTTTTATAACGCCCACCGGGCGATGGAATTTTGAGATCGGGTTCAAAGGAAGGGCGTGTGGGAAAAAGGCTTCTGTTAGTTTTTGTGCATGAAATTTTAGATTTTTATTATTATTTGTAAATCAGAAGTAGCGATTATAGTAGTGGTTAGCACGGTCGGTTCATACGCCAAAGGGCGTGGGTTTAAATGCCAACAACGAGCTGCCGGAAAAGGATAGACAGATCACAATAATAGGGTATTTGTTATAGGGTAGGGTTTGTTCTGTGTCTGGGTGTTCTGTATGTATCATAAGTATGTATTTAAAATATTGTATGTCCACGAGGACAAAACTGTTTTAAAGTGCTTACTATAAAATATTTATCACCTTAAATTTTACACAGTTTTACACAATATAAATATTTCATTTCATTTAAAAAAATATTTAAATATTCTGTCAGTTATCTGACTTTCATAGTACAAGCTTTGCTTAGTTTGGGGTCAGATGGCGCTGTGTGTAATGTCCTACGATATTTATTTTTACTTATTTTAAAGAAGGTATTTATCTGGCTAACAACCACCCATGTTAAAAATCTACCGCCAAGCACTTAACGGTGTATTGTGTCAAACACCTAGCCCGTCAACCATAAAAAATAAGGCCTAGTTCAGTTACTTATCCATATAAAATCAAATTGTATGTTGGTGGTAAAAATTATAAGAGATAACGCTTGTCCATGACCATTACAATGGTACCCAGCACTTTGGATAACAAAACAAAGTCCCTGAAAGCTTTTTCGAATCAAGTTAAATCCTCGTCATTATTTTAAAACAAACTATAAACGGAAATACACTAAAGATATAACTCTCGAATACTTTAGATATTTTAAAATGCATTTGGTTCTGCAGTTTAAGTGCCAAGTTATTTGTGTTGTCGTACACACAACAAACATTTTACAACCGCCGTCGAAGCTGTTCCGCCCCTACACTGCGCGGGTACAATTTTTTTTACCCAGTCCAAGTAAAATAAATAACAATCGAATGCACGCTGAAAACACACGGAAGGAATTCCCGAACGTTTGCGTTGCGATTATATTTTCCGATGTAAGATAATGCTATAAATATTCATTAATTAGACACAGTTAAAACCATTTTAGAAAAAGTTGTTTGTAGATATTAGGTATACAGGACATAAAATTTCGGTTTTTACAATTTGTCTGATGTAAAGTTGATCATACCTTCAAAAATCCACAGAGGGGGATATTTTATCTTTTTTACATTTAATATGTGCGATTGATTTGAATTACATCATGCTCATCACAATACTTCCTCGACAATACGGTCTAGGATGGAGCACGCTTACCTAGAAGGAACCTGTTTAATCTGAATTCGAAGTAGACTCATATTGTACTTTTTGGGAAACACAGACTGTGACGAGGAGTTCCATATGCTATGCTGTTTTTATTCGCTCCTGGACCCCATGGTCTTAAAGTTTCAACACCAAAAAGGCTCATACATACCCACAGACTAACGGTATTACCACTCACTATTATATTTGGTCTAGATAATTAAGAAATTTATGCCAGCGTTTCCATACATCATTTCCCCCGTATATTCCCTTTGTAGTTGCGGCTTCGTTGAACCCTCCACAGAAGCTTCACTTAATTAGTGAACTCTATTTACTGAACGTCTGGTTACTTTCACACTGGGGTCATGGTCAGCGTTCGTCATCACGTTGGTCGTAATAGGGATCCAAGGGAGGGGCAGTAATTCTCTGGTATATTTTTCACAGCGCACGATCTATTTATCTGACGAGTTATGAAATAAAAATACTTAGGTATATGTATAGATAGATACCATAGATTATAAAGAGGAAAGATTTGATTGTTTGTTTGTTTGTTTGTATGTATTGAATAGGCTCCAAAACTACTGGACCGATTTCAAAAATTCTTTCCCCGTTGGGAAGCTACGCTATCCCAGGGTGACATAGGCTACTTTTTATCCCTGTATAGATAGTACTATAGATCGTATTATATAGGCACAACATAAAAATCCTGAAATGTACATACTACGGAAGTAACAGTACATCAAATTACAAATCAATCGAATCTGTGAAAGACCCATTTCTCAAGTAGGCAATGGGTTGAAGATTATGAAACACCTGATCAGATCTTCATATATTACCGTTCTAATTTTATTTCATATTACAGTATACCATCTCGATCAAGAAGCTTAAAAAACCGCATCAAAATCAAATTTTTTACGAATATAAAAAACAGCCTGTCACAAAATTTCGTAGATAACATAAAACCAATGAGACACATTCTAAAATAACTAAAAAAGTGAATTAAGAAATGTTTAGCACACGAGACAAAACGATCTTAAACTTGTAACATTTCATCACGACCCGAGTAAAAAGTGCATCCGACCATCGTTCTACAAGATCATAAAACTTAAAGACACGGTTTTAAATCCGAAACAACTTTTTCTACCAGATCCGTTCATTCGTAACAAATTATTACAACGTGACGTTATTTTCTTTATTTTAAACACAGCATAACGTTTAACAGTAGTGCATGTCAAGCACAAATAGGATGTTGTTGCTATACAACAACTGTCTCGCTTGCACGATCTGTTGTTTTTGTGGATAGAGCAGGATGCAGTTAGAATTTACAAACATTACATATAGAGTAGTAGAACAGTACATAGAGTTGGTAGCCAAACGTAGATCTATTTAAAGTAAAAAAAAACTGTAACTTTCTATCATACTTAAGTTTGATTCAAGATCTTTATTCTGCCTACCTTAAACTAATATTACAAATTTAATGTAACTTTATGTTGGTTAGGTAATTCACGCAATAACAAAATAACGGATCAACTTGATTTTTTAGCATGGATCTAATGATAGAGAGAGATAGAAACTCTTTATTATGTATACTAGAAATCAATAGAAACATATAATTCAAACATAGAAGTCAAATTGTTTTAACGAGCAGCGGCCTTCTTACACGACTGCCCATAAAAGGAGTGTAATGTTATCAGGGTTCATGTACGTATGTATGTTAAGGGTTTTATTAAAATTCTTACATGATCCCAAGGTATAGTTACTGCTAAAATTTTTGCTTTTTAAATTCAATATATATTTTTTATGTTTAATAAGTATAGATCCATTTTAAAAAATGAAAAAAATATTGTAGTCTTGTTTTTAGTTTCATTCAATTAATTAGTTATTAATTATGAAAGCGATTTCTTCCAGGCAACCATGAAATGAAAACAATTTTACTAGATAAAAAACCAAACGCCAAACAGAGTTTATGCCGGAAAAACAAACGATTTGTAAAATATTATCGTCGCGTGTCCCATATAGTAAATTAAATTTTCACCAGCCACTGTGTTTCAACATGAGTAACTGCTTACGTTTTATTTGGTGCATTTTTAATTCTAACTCACGAAGGATTTTCGTTATAAAGCGTTTTATTTCTTCGGTTATATTATTAGTAAGAGGAATGAGATGCCCGTCTGTTACTGACTATATGCCATTTACTAGATTAGTTGAAAATAGAATGATGGGCACTTCATCCCATCATTCTATTTTAAATTAACAACGACACCATCACATGTTGAATGGACTGCGCAGATGACATATTGTGGAACTACATTTATTTTATGTCTAAGGCATACTAAACAGGACAAATTTAGCTTGCTTTAGACCGAAAAGTGTCCCAAAACAAGTGCACACAGCAGTTACAAAGTGAACATTAGTTTTTTTTTTAATTCAACTTTAGTATTTTGTAGCGATGATAGCTCAGTAGTTAGCGCGGTTGTTTCACAAGCGGAAGGGCGTGGGTTCAAACCTGGTGAGGAAACCATAGCATAGTGGTAGTGTATTTTTAAGTACTTGGATGGCTAGCTACCACCCTCAAGTTGAAAATCTGCCGCCAAGCATCTAGCGGTGTGATCCAACAACCTTACTTGAGAAGTACCTAGTTCTTTTTACAGGCTAGGTGTGCTTTACCATCGTCGACCTCACCACACAAGTCAAATACCTAGCTTATTAACCAAAAAAACACTAAGTTGAACAAGTATCATTATTTTTAGGTTAAAAACAGAACAATCAGTCTGAGAAGATACCTAGTTTTGTATGACATAACTATTTGTATAGGACGCCAGATCCTGTCGAAAAAAGTATGACCTAAATTACCTTTTTGAATTTTTATCGATTTTTTATTAGTAAAAATATATACATAATTTTTGTGGTAGGTTCAATGTTTTGGGTAATTTAAATAAAGCCCGCATTAATCCCACTGAAATTATAAATCTGAAAGTTTGGATGTATGGATGGATTTTTGTTACTCTTTCACGCAAAAACTACTGAACGGATTTGGATGAAAATTGGTATGGAGGTAGCTGAGACCCTGGATTAACACATAGGCTACTTTTTATCACGAAAACCTGTAGCGGGTAACACCGCGGGGTGCAGCTAGTCACTTATACGACAACATTTACACATCTTTCCAGAAAAGTGTAGGTATTGTGAAACCATTTACAAAATTTTTGCACAGAGTTGCTACTTGTGGAAACTCTATTATTAGAAGTTTGTAAGATAGGCTGTTATTGACGCATAGGTACGTACAGACGCTGGGTGGAAATTGCCGCCTAAGCTATATTGTTATTATCATCGTTATTTATTTTTTCACTTATTTTTTAAATTTTTTCATTAAATATTTACAAAACATATAATACAAAAAACTTAAAAACTAGGGTGCAGCCGGCAGCGGGGTAGGTCTCAAGCTGCCGGTGGTTAGGGCTGCAGAGTGAGGAACCTCCTCACAATGCGCGCCGTGTCAAGGATCACTGCCTTTTGAAGCTGACCCTTGACTCACCCGTCTAGCGAGAGTCTCTTAAGATGTTGGTCGAGACTCTTCGCTATAAGACCGTTTACCGTGACAACTATCGGGACAATGATCGTCGAATCAACATCCCACATGGCGGTTATCTCGTGAGCCAAGTCAAGGTACTTATTGTTATTTATTAGTATGTTATTTTATTCCGTAAGCTATGGATCATTGGTCTGAAAATAAAGTGTTATTATTATTATTATTAAAAATAAACGTCTTAAGAACCTACATAATGCTGCATTATGTTAAAAGCACTGTAGGCGCACGCTGGGTTTCATGCAAAATGCTAATTTGCACCTACCTGCTCCTTGAACCGTGGGAGTATCGTAGGAGTTGCAAATCATCACTAGCAGATGGCGCTTGCTTGATTAATTAGTGGTTTATTGTTTGGATTTCAGCGTTAATTTAAATTTGACGTGTTCCGATACAAAATCTTCGCAATTGAATGTCTTCGATAATTAATATAGAAGGTCAAATGCCATTCTGCCGTTTGAAACAGGTAGATACATATTGAGTAACCATGTGGTAGCTTTATTTTGATTTCGCGGGCAAATGGAATAGTTTATTTAGTCTGTAAATTACTAACCGAGCGTTGCGATATTTCAAAACTAATTCTAGTATTATCTATAATTTGTACATAGTTTTATTTTCTTTCTTAATATTGATGTGTTTATTTACACAGGATAAAAATTTATTAAACATAATTATGTATAAAAAACTTATTCAAAAGTCCGTCAGAGGAGAGATATGTGGCCAGAAAGCTGGCAGCATTGCCACGCTAGATGGCAATGCTAAGCTTTTGACCAAAGTAGATGCGAGCATTCTGGTAAGTAAGTCTCAAGTTCTCATTCAGTCTCTTTTCTACAATTCTAGTAGGTGTTTGGCGTGTAGGTAGGTACTTAATTATATCCATAAAAGCTGGAGGCACTACCCGTCATATGTCACAGGTTAGATTATACTTCTGTGCCTCGAGTTTAAGTAGCTACACGCCAAATACTTAGAAGAATTTATTTTTAAATTTTTAGTTCTATATCCCAGATAAAAGGATGTTTAAAAAAATATTTTTTTCTTTTAATTTTCTCTTTAAACTTTACACGTGTAAGGTTTAGAGAAATAAATTTTATGTAAAATAGGAATTTTTGTATGGCAACATTGGTGTCTGGTCGGGGCGGAGTACGGACTCGACAAGAGCGGTCATCAGATTTATAGGGTATTGTGATGGGAATTGTAACATCTCGTGTTGTTGGATATAATTTGGATTGATTTATGTTTGTAGTTGAAAATATACGATATCCTTGAAGTTAACGCGATTTGCTTGTGCGTTTGTAGCGATGATAGTCGAGTGGTTAGCGCGGTCGGTTCGCATGCCGAAGGGCGTAGGTTCAAACGCCAACAATGAGCTTGAGTTGCCGGTGAGGGAAAACATCGTGAGGAAACTATAGCATGGTGATAGGGTAGTTCTTGTACTCGGCTTGCTAGCTACCAAACTCAAGTAGAAAAATCTACCGCCAAGCACCTAACGGTGTGTTCCGGCAACCTCACTTGAAAGCCAGTTTCTTTCCAGGCTAAGTGTCATTACCATTTTCGACCACACCGTCACTCAACATTAGGTGAGAGAGAGATGAGCTGTGGTTAAACACCTTTAGCCTGTCAACAATTAAAAAAACTATCTAAAGCATCATCAAAATCGATTCATTGGCGGAATGATCGCATAACATACATATACAAATGATACAAAATACAGTCGAATTTAGAACCTCCTCCTTTTTTTGAGTCGGCTAATAAAATAACAACGAATTGACGATGATTAAAGATTTTGAATAAAAACACGTGTAAATTAATTTATTTTTATGAACATATCATAAATATTTATAGCTGTGGTCAAACACCTAGCCTGTTAACCATAAAAAAAAAAACACGCAAAACAGAGTTTGTTATAGTCTGTGAGATATCTATCCAAAAATATTCGTGTTTTAAGACTATAACGGTGAAGTAGTATCGCTACCTAGTCCTGTTATCTTATAGTAGGTACAAATCCAGCTACGTACCACATATCACGATCAACAATACTTTCACACAAGCCAACACCCCCCGAAATAGATAACACTCTTGCACGACATATAGTGCGAAATCTAGAACAGCGGAATGTAAGATTGACGTTCTGTTACGGAATCCATCTCTCTGATTTATACTGCCATTGACCTGGAACTGGAGTGAGGATTGGGTAAGTGAATCTCAGGTGATTCACAAATTGATAAATTAGTTGGAACCAAAGATTGCAATCATACTACCAGTGTATTCAATACAAACAAACAAATCTTTCCTCTTTATAATAGTAAGGAATAGCGAGACACAATTGACAGCGATGTTTAGTAACCAAGTATGTCGACAAAACCCAACATTAATAAAACGAGTGAAAGCATGTTACTTATTATAGAGATATTTGAAGACAATATACGCGATAACTTTCTCAAGTGTCATTTCGGTGTAAAAATATTATGTCAAATGATAATAAATAGTCCATTGAAATGAGCTTTGCATTTTTTAGAGGACGCAATTTTATTTTTGGGACATGTGTGGGGGGTCAATAGAAGCTTAACCTCAAATTTGAGGGGTCGCTACCCTTGTCCCCCGGCCGCTATCTTGAAAAAAGGTGTAAAACACTTTTCGCGATATCTCGGAAACTATGCGTCTTACAAAAAATTCGTCAAGACATAATTTGTGGCAAATTGTTTTGCCTATAAATAAGATTCTATAACTTTTTGCCCTAAATTAAAAATTAAATTATAAGCAAAAAAGTGAGAAAAATTGTAACATTTCAATGGGCAAAGGAGGAAAATTATTTATTTGACCCGCTTGTTCTACTTTCCAACGTGTTGATATCTACTCGAAGGAGTAAAAATCATTTAAATAGTATGATTTCCTTTAATCCTAACCATATTAGTATTATAAAATAAATGCGAATATGAGTGTTTATTACGCTTTCATGCTTTACTTAACTACTTATAATCAAACAAAATGGAAAAAGGAAGCGGTTGTCTGGAAGACATCGCGTTTAGCGATAAGGTCACCAGTTTTTATATCTGTTAACTAAGTTTATTTCTTCTGTATTGTATAATTTTCGGTGTGTACAGTAATAGTTAATCAAACAATCAATGGAATTTTGCGTACACTTTATTAGGGGTACCTACAGAAAAGGATATGGTAGATACCTTCTATGAAGGAAAACATCGTGTGGAAACCATAGCATGGTGGTAGGGTATTTTCTAGTACTCGGCTGGCTAGCTACCACCCTCAAGTTGAAAATCTGCCGCCAAGCACCGGTGTGTTCCGGCTGCCCGACTCGAGAGCCAGTTCCATACCAGGCTAGGTGTACTTTACCTCCTTCGATCACATCGCCACTTAACATCAGGTGAGCTGTGCAAACCTTTTTTTTTTTGTATACCACAAAAAAAAGATTGAACCCACAACCTACAGCTTATGAAGCACTGAACTACAGAACAATTGAAGAATAAACTTGAACCCATAACACGCGTGGTAGTAAACTTATTCTTGCTCTACTTTGCTAATTTGCAGTATCACCGACTTAGTTCGCTAATGGTAAACAATTGTAAATGTTTTCAATAGATGTACTCAGTTCCTATTGTTGTTATGATACGTGGGCAGAAGATGAATGATATAGAAAGAGTGACAGGTGTTTTGGGAACGAAACTAGACACACAAAACGATTATTTGGAGGATGACAGCAGAATGGCAAATTCTCAAAATGGAATGTGATTTTTTAAGATCAATCATGCTAAGGTTGCCTGCAAGAGATCGCTCTGAGCGATAAGGCCGCTAATTGTTAAGTTTACATAATATACATTGCTATAACTGTTTGTAATTGGTGTGAATAACAAAGAGTTATATTATTATTGTACTATTAACCGCAAATCACATGACTGCCGATAAACTAACAGCTAGTTTCCCAACACCTTATCAGTCAAGTGGGGCTACCGATCTTACCGTGAGCACCCCGAGGCGTTTACTTACACCATAATTACGTAGAAAGCTGGCACACTTGCCTCTTTAACTGACATGTGGTTAAATGTTGCGATTAGTTATTAGTTTATGGCACAGATTGTGAAACATGGCCTTGGTAGGATTTGAAGCCAGTTCTTCAATCCAGTATCGATTTTCAACTGGATACCTCCACGCGATCCCGAGATAGAAGCTCTCGGTCAAAGTGATGCTACAAGGGTTCCGTTTTTTTTCTTTTTGAGGTAAGGAACCCTAAAAAGGAGATAATAAATGTACATACAAGAACTTATAATTTGGAATCCCTCCCTATAATTGTTAACATGTCATTTATCATTGAACGCTATTAATATGGTATCACAACGAATGAAATTATCGAGCCTAAAACCAATCCTTGCCAATCCAACAATAACACCATTAGGTAATTTCCTCTCAATCAACCTCATAAATAACTACAATGGGTAGTGAACAAACTTATCAGTTGACTCGGCCAAATGGGGAACTAAGCATGCATCGACTGGTTTAGTTCAGCAAATTCGATGATGACACTATAACTGATTGTACGGGTAAGTTGGTTCCAGAAATGTCAGTTGCATGCAAATGTATGCAACGTCGAGCATGACGAGCCTCTGTATTGTCATTGTTGCCAGGATAGAGGCAATGCAACTTGCGGTTGCAGTTTGAAATGCAATACTTTCCATTACGAGTGTCATAATGCGTACTTACACGGGTCTAATACTTGTTACATTTGTTAATAAATAGGATAGTATCCATCATACTATCCTACTTAATATTATAAATGAGAAAGTTTGTATGTATGGATGTTTGTTACTCTTTCAAGCAAAAACTACTGAATGGATTTTGATAAAATTTGGTATAGAGGTAGCTGACAGTTGCTTGGCAGTAAACAATAAATAAATATCGTAGGACATTAAACACAGCGCCATCTGACCCCAAACTAAGCAAAGCTTGTACTATGGAAATCAGATAACTGATAGAATACTTAAATGCTTTTTTTGTAAATACATACATACTTAGGTACTCATCTTCTATACTATTATAAAGAGGAAAGATTTGATTGTTTGTTTGTTTTGAATAGGCTTCGAAACTACAGGACCGAGATCAAAAATCCTTTCACCGTTGGGAAGCGACACTATCCCCGGGTGACATGGGCTACTTTTTATCTCTGTACCTAGTCCTACGGAAACGGGAACTACGCGGGTGAAACCGCGAGGCGTCCGCTAGTAATAAATACAGAACAGCCAGACACAGAACAAACATAGATTTACAGGTAGATTTTCAACTTGAGTGTGGTAAGTAACTGTTAATTATCAGAAAATTCCCTGCCACCATGCTATGGTTTCCTCACGATGTTTTCCTAAAATGGCTTGCGGTCGACCGCCAGCTCGCCTGATGTTAAGCGAAGATGCGGTCTACGATGGAGCACGCTCGCCTAGAAGAAACCAATTCACTTGCAACTTGAAGGCACCCAGATTGTATCTACCAGGGAACACCCACTTCTTTTACTGTTTAAAGTCATCGCTAATACACTCAAAAATGAGAAACAGAGGTGCGTGCCGTGGGATTTGAACCCAATACTTCTAGATTGGAAGCTAGACGTTCTTCCGACTAGATAGCCGAAACTTGAAGTTTCAAAACCATGAGTATTTTGTATAAATTTATTTTTTATACCTAATAGATAATAATAAATATCGTAGGACATTAAACACAGCGTCATCTGACCCCAAACTAAACAAAGCTTGTACTATGGAAGTCAGATAACTGATAGAATACTTAAATACTTTTTTTTTCAATACATACTTATAATAAATACAGAACACCCAGACACAGAATAAACGTTTTGTTTATACCACAAAATGTTTGTCCTGGGTGGGAATCGAAGCCACGCCTTTCAGCTCTTGGAGCAGACATACTACCAACGAACCAACAGGGCTGTCATACCTATAGTAAGTTATATTATACACATAGTATATTCAGTAGGTATTTTAAAAGATGAATGTTCTAGGTGACGGCCATAATATGTAAAACAGTAGGTTAATATTAAAATATTATTAGGTAATAATTATACAATCATTGAGTTATACAACATCCTACTTTCACGTTTCCTTCCTCCTCGTAGTCTAGATACTTCGCCTAACACTAACCGACACAATTTCCGGTTTTTGACCAAGTTCTAGACCTGTTTTACGTACAATATGTATATTATATTATACATTTGTATAGTTATAAATATTTATGTTAAGTTCATAAAAATAAATTAATTTACACGTGTTTTTATTCAAAATCTTTAATCATCGTCAATTCGTTGTTATTTTATTAGCCGACTCAAAAAAAGGATGAGGTTCTAAATTCGACTGTATTTTGTATCATTTGTACGTATGTTATGCGATCATTCCGCCAATTATGAATCGATTTTGATGATGCTTTAGATAGTTTTTTTAATTGTTGACAGGCTAGGTGTTTGACCACAGCTCACCTAATGTTAAGTGAAGGTGTGGTCGAAGATGGTAAAGCACACCTAGCCTGGAATGGAACTGGCTCTTAAGTGAGGTTGCCGGAACACACTGTTAGATGCTTGGCGGTAGATTTTCAACTCGAGGGTGGTAGCTAGCCAGCAGAGTACTAGAACGTACCCTACCACCATGATGTGGTTTCTTCCTTCCTTCACCGGCACCTCAAGCTCATTGTTGGGGTTTGAACCCACACCCTTCGGCATGCGAGCCTACCGCGCTAACCACTGAGCTATCATCGCTCCTAAGTTAGTTTGGACTAATAAGTGTGCATAATATCGTAGGACATTACACACAGCGCCATCTGACCCCAAACTAAGCAAAGCTTGTACTTTGGGAGTCAGATAACTGATAGAATACTTAAATACTTTTTTTTTGGAAAAAAAACATTTAGTTTTTATATCACAAAATGCTTGTCCTGGATGGGAATCGAACCCACGCCCCACAGCTCTTGAAGCAGACATGCTACCAATGAGCCAACAGGGCTGTCGAGAGGCTGCATTAATAGAGGCTTTTGTTCATGAATTTGTGTTGATGAAGTAGGCACCTATTTATTTATTTTGAACAGGAAAACAACAGCTACCTTATAGATAAATTATATTATTTTAGTAGAAATCTAATTATAGATTTTCACGTGACACAGAGTAAGGAAAAACAATGAATTGTTGACACAATTCTGAACAAAAACATAGATATATCTACACATGTAGAGTGTTTATTGATACTTACATACCTACTACCTAGATAGGCACTAATCATGGTTTACTCGGTTGCATCATTATAAGATCACGATAAATGAGATCATCGGCGGTTTTAAAGTTTTCCGATGCATAATTATGTTTAGTTAGTCGAGAGTAGCACGACTCACATTTCTAAAGATGTAGGTTTGATTTTGGGTCCGAATCATTGGAAAATTGAAAAATTATGTGTGATTTTTCTTTTGATGTTGGACAAGCTTGATATTTGACCAAAGCTCACTTGAACCTAAGTGACGATGTGATCGAAGATAGTAAAGCACACCTAGCCGGGAATGCAACTGACTCTTAAGTGAAGCTGCCGGAACACACCGTTAGGTGCATGGCGGTAGATTTTCAACTTGAGGGTGGTAGCTAGCCAGTCGAGTACTAGTAAATACCCTACGACCATGCATGGTTTCTCACGATGTTTTTCTAGTAGCTCACGCACAAGAGTTATAATAATTACTAACAGGTAAGTGAATTACAACGAGCTATGGAGAGGGATATGCTCGGAATTTTCCTACGAGATCGAATTAGAAATGAGGAGACCCGTAGACAAACCAAAGTTACCGACATAGCCCAACGGATTAACAAGTTGAAGTGGCAGTGGGCAGGGCACATAGCACGCAGAACTGATGGCCGATGGGGCTGTGAAGTTTTGGAGTGGAGGTCATGGACCGGCAAGCGCAGCGTAGGACGTCCATCCACAAGGGGGGCAGACATCCTAATAAAGACCGCAGGAACGCACTGGATGCGTGCCGCTTCCAACCGGTCTTTATGGAAGTCAATCGAGGAGGCAGCAGCAGACATCCGACAGTGGACGTCCTACGGCTGAGATGATAACGATGAAATAAATAATACTTTACTTTTAAAAGAAACAAAGTCTCTAACCAAAGACCTTTCTATAACTATAACAGAACCTAATGAAGGAATGGTCTTTAAGGAAGTGTGACAACTGTTTTCAAATAAATAAGACGAAATTAAAATTGATTAAAAGATCAATTAGGCAAGATATCAGGTTCTATTGTTCTATTCATTCAAAGCAACTAAGTTTAAAGATACTAGCAATCTCCATAATGGTTCTGCGTGCTTTGATCAGATATCGTAATGCAAGTAGGTCTCTACGATTCGTAACGGGATTTCAACCAGTCCAACCATACTTAGGCCAGTAACTATGGGCAATTCTAATGTTCGCTCATTTATAAATACAAGGCTTGAAGCCTTATTTGTATGTGTGAGGATTTGTTCAGTTCGAAATAATTATTCAGTAGCTGTAGATCGAACGATTGGAATAACAAAGTACTCACAGAATGAACTTGGGTCAACCAAAGGCATCAAGTTTAGCATATGACTTAAGCATATATCAGTTCTAAAATATATTACAAACCTATTGAACAAACAATTAAATCCAAGAACGTGTCCTCCGATTCATTCAAGTGTTCTGCTTGAATCGAAATGCTAACCCAAATGTTTGGAACACCAAGGATTACTATTTAACTATTTAATGTCGCTGCTTCATGGCCTTTGTAAATCTACTCTACTTGTCTCTACTCTAAGGTAATCTAGACAAGATAACTAAGGGCAATAATGCTTTTTTAATTTTATTGCAATAGTTTTTAATCCAGACTAATATAAAAACGTTTGTGACTCTATAACTCTTTCTGTCTGTTTGTTGCCTTTCACGCCTAAACGGCTGATCTGAATTTGCTGTAATTTAACAAGGAAATACTTAATATCATGAGGATTAACATAATTATGTATGTAAAAAATATCCTACATTATTGTTATTTTGATATACTTACTGTATTTTTCATATTAGTGTGACAACATCTCTCGTCCGTTTCATCGTATTTTTCTATTCTTGGTTGCCTGGAAGAGGTCGCTCTTAGTGATAAGGCCGCCACTTGTGGCACTAGCTCATTAGGTACTTGTGTTCTCTTTTGTCTGTTCATGGTGTGTACAATAAAGAGTTTCTATCTATTCTATCTATCTATTTTGTACATACTTTATCTTACGTATATTTTACAATTTAGGTATGTTGTTTGCTTGTGTTTGTTTGGTTAGGTGAAAATATGTCAGTAAGCAATGCTCATAAAGGAAATAATGAATCGTAAATAACTTTATGTCAAAATTCATCATTCGCTCTTTATGATCCATTAAAAACATAAGCAGACGCAGAATGAGAACAAACGGTAGCATGCGGAAGCAACAGATATTTTTGATTGGGAACGTGCACAAAAACTCATCGATGCGAGTAACGGTGCTGAATCGAGTCCAAAGTCTTTGGAATTACTCGACTTGAGATTTATCGATAAGTAAGATCACGCAAAGACACTCGAAAGTTTGCCTTACTTCGGCAATCCTATCCTAAAATCCTCCGATAAATTGAAGAAAAGAGGTCAAAGGTTTGCACTGTAGGTACAGCTTAACGAAATGTACTGACTAAATCTCAAAACAACTGAGCACGAACATCTCTGTAGCGATACATCAGATAGGAGACCATCAGAGACGGAAAACCTTGAAAAACAAGACTTCTCTTAGACGTTGATATGCAAGTGCATTTTATTAATCATGATAACAAGAAGCAGATAGATCGTCCACATTTACTGGATCTCTTCAACTCTGGAGTGAATCGTTTCCTTTTAGGCAAGCGTGAACATTCAACGTCTAACAAATTGCCATTAAACCACAGTCAATAAAAGTCACAGCTAAATTTCAAATCTCGATAAAATTTATGTCAGCTCACAATTTATACCGGAAAGAGAAACGGCTGATACCATAGGGTTAATACAATAATAACAATTGGCACAGACAGTGCAATGCACTCTTACTCGATTTTAAATTAAATTAGTGGCTTTGCAGCCACTACCACTTAAGTCATGTTAATTCATACAGCCAGGAAAACTACAAAACGATTTAGATAGATAGTAACTCCTTATAGTGCACACCAAAAAAAGTACAGAAAACAAAATAATCTGTTAAGCTTGTGCCACAAGTGGCGGCCTTATCGCTAAGAGCTATCTCTTCCAGCATACATTTTGTGGTAAACAAATGTTTGTTCTTTTGTATGTATTTACAAAAAAGTATGTAAGTATTCCGTCAGTTATCTGTCTTCTATAGTACCAGCTTTGTATAGTTTGAGGTCAAATTAATACAATATTATTATAACAATTGATAACAATATTTATTTATTTGATTTCACCCTAAAGTCTTAATTCACTCACGCAAAACATCGTGTAGTTAGCCTGACAAACTGAAACTAGTTTCAAACTAAACCTTATGGCTCCTAGTCACCTCAAACTAAAAGAAATGTTTTCACGTGTCACATGTCTTAGCCAACCGATCCTTGTTAGTTTAATTTGTTACCAACTTTCTGTAAACTTACCTACAAAATTGTTTGTTTTGCAAATCCTTTCACACCCACACGAAAACACTTCACATCACACAATCACTGGCTGGTAAGGTTTTACTTTATAAAGAGTTGTCATTCAAAAACCGGTTTAAGAAAAATGTGCTCGTAGTTGTACTGTTTGAAAAACTGAAGTGTTTGCGTGAAACGTCGTGCGCCAGCGAAGCGCGGAGGGTCACTGCTGCTGCAACGGTAACCGTATAGTTACTATTTTGTTAATCTATGGTGGCAGGAAATGCATCGTTAAAAGGTCAAGCGATCATAGACGAACTTCATATTTCTTTACATTAAAATGTGTGACTAATTTAGATGAACTGAGCCCAGCAATTCCAAAGCCGGGCTTCGCATTTTGTTTACAATATTAACACTGAACATATATATTTTTTAATGTAAAAGTAGTGAGACGAACGATACGCTCTCCTGATGATAAGAGATGACGCGTGCCCATGACCATTACAGCGATACACAGAACTTTCAGTAGCCAAACAAAGACCGGGCCATCTCTGCTTTGGCACCCATTACTTTGAGACTTTCGATGGTTAGTCTCAACAGCCCAGTAATTTCGTTAGCTGCAGTACCCTTCAAACCGGAACACAGTAATGTTTGCACACTACTGCTTGGAGGCAGTATATCTGGTACTGCGGTGGTACCTAGACGACTACCTGCTAAGGAAATCTACCACCAAGTACTAGCACTAAGCACTAGCACGAAAATTACGTTTGGAATTCGCAGTCTTAATGAATGTACAAATCTGCACTCATTTGCATAAAAAACGCAAAGGTCAGCTGTATGCGGCGCGACCGTATTAGGCGACCTGCATGATAATGTTTGATGTAAAACTAATAAGACGATTGAAACGCTCTCTTGATAGTAAAAGATAATTATCATCTGTCCATGATCTAAAAGCGGGATACAGAACTTAGAGACGATCCCAATGATATTGTTGCATCTCACTTGAAGACAGCACTTCCAATCAGAATAATTACTCAGCTTATAGAAACCCCAAGTAAGATCGTGTATGGAGTACTGTTTGCATCTTTGGGATGGCAAGCTTCTTGAGGCATTGGAGTAGATCGAGAGACGCGCCAGGAGACTAATTGGCAGACACTTTACTGGAGTCTCGGCTTCAAAGCCTCGAGCATCGTCGTGGAGTTGCTAGCTTGTCGGTTTTCTACAGAAAACATTTCAGAGTGTGCACTTGAACTGCACAATGTGGTTCTCCCCGTGCCGTTCTTCTACTGGGCGGCCAGACAAACGCGACCAAAACGTCATCCGTACATGGTGGAAGTTCCCCATGTTCGCACAAAGCGTTTTGATTCCACATTTTTCATTCGCACAGCAAAGTTGTGGAACTCTCTGCCGGAGTCTCTGTTCCATGTTAGGTACAACATGGGTGTCTTCAAATCTAGAGTAAATAGGTTTCTTCTAGGTGAGCGTGCTCCGTCTTAGACCACACTTCTGCTTAACATCATGCAGAGTGTGGTCACAAGAACCTAATTTTTCTCTGATATAAAAAGTATCCTATGCGAGATTATCAAAAATGTTCTAAGGTACTACCACTACCCACCACCAGATGTCGTTTTTAAATTTAACAATACACAATGGTGTATTGTAAAACTTATTAAAAATTGTAACAATGACTATTGACTATTCTACTTATACTGATATAATACTTTGATACTTTTTTAATATGTTAATCTAGGTAATAAACTATAACTGTGTGCCAAATTTCGTTTAAATCCATTCAGCCGTTTTGTGTGACGGAGTAACAAACATCCAAGCATCCAAACTTTCACATTTACAATATTACTGGCTGCGCCCCACAGTGTTACCCGCTACATTTTTTAAAAAGTAGCCTATGTATTAATCCAGGGTATCAGCTACCTCCATACTAAATTTCATCAAAATTAGTCCAGCCGTTTGAGCGTGAAGACATAACAAACACACTAACAAAATTTAGCCCTTTATAACATTAGTGAGATTTATCTCGCCTACATTCTAATTACAAAAAAATATAATATGAGAAAGATACAGATAGTTATATGCGTATAAATACACTCCGAGAAAAGTAATTGAACCTTCTTTCGTAAAGTATATAGTCGAGGTTGTTAGAGACAAGTTTTGAGAAAATAACGCAAAAAGAGCCAAAACACTATTGTAGGAAGCATAAAGAGTTAATAAAACAACTTATGAGCGTGCGTACTTTCACACGACTAATTGGGGCTTTTATGGAGTTAAAGTAACTGCAAACTGTAATTATTTATTATATACTGTGTGTGTCTATTATGACTTATGCTATTAACATACATTTATATGTAAATAGAATGAATGTAACTTAAAAACATATATTTTTTTGTTATGTCTGACAGGTCTATGGTCGAAGATGGTAAACCCACCGTTACATGCTTGGCGGCAGACTTTCAACTTGGGTGGTTGCAACCTCAAGTTAAAAATTTGTTTTGGCCCAAGCGCGAGTATGGGAAAATGATATAATGTGGTGAAACATGACTTTTCGTGATGCTTCCAAAACTCCATCGAAGCTTTATAGTAAAGTTACCACTACTTTACTAAAGCATGACTGGACTTGACTGACACGGACTGTGCTTGACCAAGACTGGACTTTGACTATAACTATAGCTACGAGGCAATTTATTTAACTTATGAAACTTGAAAATATATAAAACACTTGAAACTGGCAAATGCCGACGCCAAAACAAAAAAAAAACACACACACTACAAATCTAGTCCATTTAAACATATTTAGTTTTATCTGTTTACGCGTCCTATGGTTTCCCTGTTCTTACTATATGAAATTGAAAACTAAATTAAAGCCTTGAAATACATGGGTATTAAGATTAAGAAGTTGAAGACTGAAGATTACATAAAATTAAGAAACATTGAAACTGGCAGAATGCACAGAGTGCGATGCCAAGAAGAAAGAGGAAAAAAAATCTAGTCCAAGCAAAGAATAACTAACGATGTTATGTCCCAGGTTCGAGTACCTACATTCATAATATGTAAATGAATTGTAAAAGTCATAACTCGTATTTCAAGACTGCAGACACGTCAAAATACCTGTAAATCTAGATACCATCAATGAACACAGTGTCGTAATTTCACAAATGTTGCTCAACAGTGACGCGTTGTTAATTAACTTGTTAATTCTAATCAAGTAACGGTGCTCAAGTAGACCTAGTTAAAACTAGATTTTGTGAAGAGTTTTCAGTTCAATTTCAAGTTTTTTTCAGAATGCTTTTAGTTGTAGTCTCTTAAAAAACTATTGTTTGCAAGTATAACGAAGAACGTCCATTAGCTCGTAATTTTTAGATGTAGTATTTTTGAGACATATTTCGATGAGCTTTATTAATGGCTATCTCTTGAATATATTTTTTAAATTAACACATATTACATATGACAGCCCTGTTGGTTCATTGGTAGAATGTCTGCTTCAAGAGCTGACGGGCGTGGGTTCGATTACCACAACCTTTGTGGCACAAACAAATGTTTGTTCTGTGTCTGGGTGCAGGTACTGTATGTATTATAAGTATGCATTTACAACAAAAAAAGTATTCTATCAGTTATCTGACATTCATAGTACAAGCTTTGCTTAGTTTGGGGTGTAATGTCCTACGATATTTATTATTATTATTTTGCACTAACTTTTGGCACTGAAAAGTTTTTTAAGTTCTCAGTTCAAGTTTTTTCAGAGTGCTATAATTTGTAGTAGATATTTCCCAGCTGTCCCACTGTTGGGCACAGGCCACATCTCATTGCCAGCCATAGTCTCGACCGATTCATTCATTTTAGTAAATACTTAGGTTACTTAATTATGGGAACTTTTCATAGCACAATGTAATCCCACGTCATTCAGTATTCAAGGTGTTAATTTTTGCCTAATTATAATAAAAATTACTCAATTCGCCTATAACAAAGAAAGCACTTTCTTGCCGCCACTCGAAAATAGAGATGCTTCTTGTCAAATATACCGTAAAATTTTCCTCATTACAAAACCATAATTCAAGCAAAAATCGCCGTAACTACTTTAAAATACGAGCTAAAAGTGTCTAATAGATGATAGAAACAGATTTGCAGGTTGTCTTCTACCTACTTTGGTTGAGAGGTTGTGAGAAAGGTGATTAGATTATGCAATAACCAGCGTGGTGTAGTTTGTAAGAAACAAGCGGATTGATGTTTTTTTTAATGTGAAAGTAATCAGACGAACGAAACGCTGACGGTAAGAGATAGCGCTTGTCCATGACTTTTGCAGCGGTCATTGTTCTTTACGTGCCTGTACTACAATCTACTGATTTTAGCTATTATCTCCCGATGTTCCGAATTAACGATCCTAACACAAAAAATCATAAATTTTCGTATAAAAACTGCAAAAATATTATGTACGTTGAATTTGTTGAATATTATGTACGTAGAATTTGTTGAATATTATGTACGTAGAATTTGTTGGCAGCGATAGTTCTATTTTCTCATAATTATACATCTATCTATACTTTGTTTGTATTGAATAGGATCCGAAACTACTGCACCTATCTTAATCATTCTTTCATTATTAGAATGCTACGTTATCCGTGATGGACATATAGGCTATATTAAAAAAAACAATTAGGGATACTTATGGAAAATACAATAATGTAACCCAAGCTGTGAAAAATTTGAAAAAAATCCTTACTTAGCATGCGTAGCGAAAACTATTGACCTGAGCTATTGACAACAGAATAAAGTGACGTTTTATAGAGCAAATTGACAGCTACAAACAAGTCCGCAATATCATATGTGTAACTATTACAGTTGTCATCTACATCTTATAACGAGGAAAGATTTAATTTGTTGTTTGTTTTGTATTGAATAGGCTCCGAAACTACTGGATCGATAAATATACACACGGTTGCCCACGACAGCCATTCCCTAATGCTTTAACTTCGAAAGATGGTCACCAAGGAGTTAACTCATGAAATACTCTTTTTATATTTCGAACTGGTTTGCAAATAGAAAGTAGACTTTACAAAAAAAATAAAAAAATGAACGTATTGGCCTAAAAATAATATTTTGAATGGCTGTGCACTTCTGATTCACTCGTGGCCAAGCTACTTTCGATTTCAAGCCGCGCACATCTCGTCACTCGCACCGACAATAGAAGGTCGAATGCTATCACGTCGATTGTTATGACAACCACAACTAACAAAATTAGTGTTTTCTCTTTTTTTTTTTACCGCACGTGACTAAACACTATCTATACCATTGTCTATTGGACGTGTTGAAATATTGCGTTTGTTGCGTAAGTGTAAAATACCCTTAGATCGGCAAATAAAATTATAAAATAAATCTACATATGCATAAAGAAAGTTTCGAACAAGTTTTTTCAGTGTTTCCACTGATGAAGATGTTTTTAGGAATATATGTATCTCTAAAAAAGTTCACCACTCTACGAATTATAATATGCGTCCTAGTGTTACCTGGAAGACATCGCTTTTTACTATGCCTAAGTAATTTTTTTTCTGTTATTTTTTAACGAGGTAATCGTATAAGGTGCGTATCTCAAATTGCAATACACCTTTAAAATATTTATAATATAACTAAATATTAAAAAATGAAGTCCCATTTTACATGTCTGTTTGTATTATTATAAAACATACAACGAATCTTGATTCAGTTTTCACGTTTTTAGAGAAAGATTTTTTAGAAGGCTTTTTTACTTTGAATGGGTTCGCGTTTGATCATGATTCACAGCGCAGTAATGCGGTCTATATAGTGTATAAATATTATTGTGCTGCGGTATGAAGAATAGTATAGCTGGCAATAATCTAACAAAAAAATCGCTCGAGTTCGAGTTCGAGTTCACGTTCGAGTTCGAGTTTACGTTTGAGTTCGAGTTCGAGTTCGAGTTCGAGTTTACGTTCGAGTTCGAGTTCGAGTTCGCGTTCGAGTTCGAGTTCGAGTTTACGTTTGAGTTCGAGTTCGAGTTCGAGTTCGAGTTCGAGTTTACGTTCGAGTTCGAGTTCGAGTTCGCGTTCGAGTTCGAGTTCGAGTTCACGTTCGAGTTCGAGTTCACGTTCGAGTTCGAGTTCACGTTCGAGTTCGAATTCACGTTTAAGTTCGTGTTCGAATTCACGTTCGAGATCGAGTGCGAGTTCACTTTCGAGTTCGAGTTCGAATTCACGTTCGAGTTCGAATTCCCGTTCGAGTTCGAGTTCGAATTCCCGTTCGAGTTCGAGTTCGAGTTCGAATTCCCGTTCGAGTTCGAGTTCACGTTCGAGTTCGAATTCACGTTCGAGTTCGAGTTCGAGTTCACTTTCGAGTTCGAATTCACGTTCGAGTTCGTATTCACGTTCGAGTTCAAGTTCACGTTCGAGTTTGAGTTCACGTTCGAATTCGAATTCACGTTCGAGTTCGAATTCTCGTTCGAGTTCGAGTTCACTTTCGAGTTTGAGTTCGAATTCACGTTCAAGTTCAAGTTCACGTTCGAGTTCGAATTCACGTTCGAGTTCGAGTTCGAATTCACGTTCGAGTTCGTGTTCGAATACACGTTCGAGTTCGAGTTCAAATTCACGTTCGAGTTCGAGTTTGAATTCACATTCGAGTTCGAGTTCGAGTTCACGTTCGAGTTCGAGTTCGAGTTCGCGTTCGAGTTCGAGTTCGAGTTCACGTTCGAGTTCGAATTCAAGTTCGAGTTCGAATTCACGTTCGAGTTCGAGTTTGAATTCACGTTCGAGTTCGAGTTCGAGTTCACTTTCGAGTTCGAATTCACGTTCGAGTTCGAGTTCGTTAACGTATTAATTTGTGTGAGATTTATTTTGCTAGACGCTGTACAAAGTTATGTCGTCCACTTTGTATGTGCTGTCAAAAAGCGGTTAACATACATTGTATATGAAAACGCTTCTAACTAGATTGAGATTTGTATCTATATTTACTCTAGAGTTGGAAATATCAATATTGTACTTTTCGGGCAACACAGACTAGCATGCAGTTCCACAACCTCGCTGTGCGAATAAAAAAAAATCGAAACGCTTTATGAGGGTAATTATCCACCATGTATCGTGTAAATGGAAAGAATATACAAACTTATTTTTAGATTTTAACCAACCTTCTTTCTAAATACAAATACACAATGAGTTTTTATTTTATTCATCAATCAAGTGACGCACGCGTAGGATGATACTGCCAGCGCCATCTGTTAACGCCACTTGACGTCATTCACAAGTCAATGCATTTTTTTGCAATTTTCAATCACTAAATTTATTTCATAGCTTATATACTTTGTAATACAGTTCAATTTAGATTATTTCTTCAACAAGTAATTTTTCAGGTTGATCTGGAACCTTATTTCTATGATATAAGGCTTAAAACTTTAGGGTAACTATGGTGCTTATGTTCTCAGATCATAAATCAAGTTTCTTTTCATTGTGCATCTCTATAGTGCACAGAGTTCTATATTTGGAATATCTTTGTGTTGCTTGTACTTAGTTCTTTATCGTCCGTCACTTGATAGGATTTTTTCTTTCACTTGTTTTTAGAATGACACACAAATAGCGTGTGTCAACTCAATGAATTGTGTTATTATTTATTCCTATTGTTATCTTATTTGTAGAGGCTCAAGTGAGGGTGGCGGCAGATTTTCAACTTGAAGGTGGTAGCTAGCCAGCCGAGTGCAAGAAAGTACTCTTCCAGCATGCTATGGTATCCTCACGATGTTTTCCTTCACCTGCAGCTCAAGCTCATTAATGGAAGTTGAACAACGCCTTTTTTCTTTAGTTTTGGCGTCGCATTTTGAGCATTTGCCAGTGTCAAATGTTGTGTCAGTGGCTTAGTAACTATAGTAATAGTCAAAGTCCAGTCAGGCCAGTCCGTATCAGTCAAGTTTAGTCAGTATAGTCATGTCATCATAAAATAGTGGCGTTTTTACTATAAGCTTTGATGGAGTTTTGGAAGCAACACGAAAAGTCATGTTTTTTCAAGTGAAACGGCACTTAATGAATAAACCACCACCATTATTATGCTTAAACACTCGCCAAAACACAAGTTTTGGAAAAAATACAATGAGGCGACACGACTGTTTTCACGTTCCCGCCAAAACTCTCGGACAACGCCCTTCTGCTTGCGAATCGACCGCGATGTCATCGCTACAAAATACCAAGAACAAGATTTCTCAAATCATTGTCACTATAAGCGTAATTTAAGTGCACAGTAGTATACACTAGTTGCGCAACGGGGTCGCCTCGGTCTGATTGGTTTGTTAAGGGCACGTGCTCCCATCCTTAAATGGTAAACATATTACAATAAATGAATCATACGTGTATCAAACATCACAGAATTTAGGTTGTATCTGCGAGACATTGAATCTCAATTCAAATGAAGGTGATAGACATGGCTTGGTGTCCCAATTGATAGAGTTTCATAGTTCTTCAATGACTTCGAGAAGTATTCGCGCCTACACATACACATTTTTTAACTTATCGTTATTCTATTATTTGTTACATGACTAGTAGTACTAGTATTACTGGCACATGCGTCATACTCGTGATCGGGTGCTGCTCGCAGTAAGTATACACCCAAATAGTACTTTAACCCTGGATTAAGATTAATTTAACTAAACTTTCCTCTTTTGTTTTAAAAACAATTGTAATTCAAAGTTGACAAAGGAGCGTATATATTAAATAAAACAATATAACATCAGATAAGCTACGTTTGGTCAAACCTATGCACAAACAAAATTAGACGCCGAAGACCAGAGGACAGTAGACGAGAGACAGACCAGGAGACAGCGAGCCCAATTTACGCAGAGTAAGATAAAGTTTAGTAACCAATTGCCCAATCCAGCCTCCTAGTAAGTAAACACTAAAACAACAGCCAGCGATCGAGATCGCGAGGTCGACCGCATTTGGCAATCACGTTCCCACCACTGCACTGCTCTAAAACTCCACCACATAACATTCCGCGTGTAATTGGGTATCGATTATTGCCTAATAATAATTGGAAATGGAAATTTTATTACCCACCTGAAATGTAATCTTATCAGATGGTCGAACGAAGGTTTGCAATAATACTTGCTGGGTTTGTTTTGATGCTAGAGTGTTTATTGATAGCTACGTACTGCGGTTATACCTACGCGGTTTCAATTTTCATCCAAATCCGGGATGAAGAAGCCGGAAACATACAAACAGAAAAACTTTTCCCTTTTTTTTATTAGTGTGCTTTCCGGATACTTCTTCTTCTTTTAGTTTTTGGCGTTGCAGTTTGTGCATTTGTGCATTTGGCAATGTCAAATATTTCGGTATAGTATTCACGTATAATATATTCATGAAAAATCAATTTAAGTCTAAGTCACAGTCAAAGTCGCACAAAGTGATTCACGGTCGAGTCCAGTCATGTCTTAATAAAGTAGTGACGACTTTACTACAAGTTTCGATGGAGTTTTAGAAGCATTCCAAATATTCTAATAAAAATGGCTACTTTATTGCAAATACATACATAGATCTACATGTACGAAACGAGATCTTAACTACCCGTATGAATATGTACTAATACCAGTATTTCTCCCATTATTTGGATATTCTGTTAAAAACTTCCATTATTTCTAAACGACTGTTCGCATGACCAATCTTTCTCATTTCCCAACACTTGAGCTGGCCCTTGCGTCGAATCTTAATGAGTAAATAGGTCAATCAAATGCAGTTTGTTTTTGTTGGCATCATTGACATTTGTCATGGATTCGTTACGTCATGTAGCCGGAAGAAAATTGTCTATAACAGTTATTTTTAATGACAGCAACACAAACATTTCAAGCGAATCTTACAATGTACGCTTGCCTAGAACTTAGAAAACCGATTGATTTGCGACGTTGAAGACACTGAAATTATAACTGCCTGCATAGTTATAATATACTTATATACTTAAGCTTACGTAGCTATAGTATTTCATAAGGTATGTAGGTATGTATATCTTAAGAAGTGTGGGCGAATACAAAAGATTTTACAGATACGTAAAATGCTTGATTCATATTGATCTGAACACTATATTATACACATAAGAAGCTGGTAATCCTGCCTTGTAAATACATCCATTTTACTAGCAGTTGCTTAACTTCTGCAGTTTGGTGACAAAAAAGATCGGCTTGGGTATTTCGACCTTGTAAACTTGAATTCAAATCAGGCGGTAAATTGGCAATGCGCCGACTGATATACCTAAATTCAAAACATGTAATCACAAACAATCCTGCAACGTAGGTGTCAACTGTTACTACCGATGATTCAGTCCCACAAAATGTAATCGAACTACCAGGGTTTGTTACCACGGTCTTGGAATCTTGGCGCGGAAAAGTGAAAGTAGCTTACCTCGTAGGAACCAGCCTCCTGCAACACCATCACTTTTTTGAAGAAAATCTGGGGCATATTGTCACCTCCGACCTCACTTGTTGTCTATGACACGGCACCTGTCAAATCAATCTGTCACGGACCGTTCCAGATTCAAGTTCAAACTTTTTGCGAATTTCGAAGTATATTCTTTTTTGTTTTATTTTTAGCCAGTATCAAATTTAGTGTCAAGTATTTTCAATACACTGTTTTGTTTCTCACTGTTCGTTTTTTTATTCGTTTGAATGTTTAAGCCGGTTTTATATAATGTTTGTTTATGCGTCTACGGCGAATTCAAACACGGACCTTTCCCTTCTAGCCACTTGTAGTCAACTAAACCACGCAAACACTTTAATGTTAGAAGTACGAAACCATGACTTGGCTGACAGTGTAGCTGTCGCAATATTGCATTCAAGTTTTGATTCTGTACTTTATCGGTTAGCAATAAAATCTATTTTACATTAATTTTTACAACAAATATCAAGTTTGTTTTGTAGGTACGTGCAATACAACGCATAGATTCATAGATAAAATTGCTAACTACGTTTTTAGGTATAGTTGATTCAAATTTTATGCCATAACCTCTAAAGTTTAATGAAAGTGAAGCCAGAAGAGCGTAAAAAAGAAAAGTTGATGCGCATTATAGTTCTAATTAAGTCGGTGTTAAGTTGTTTATTTATTTTTAAAATGAAAACGAGAAAGGTAGTAAAGTTTAGTTGATTAAAATCTACGCAAGACTAACGATAGCGAGCGTTAATTAAAATTTTGGGCTTGTCAATTGGACACGGCGAATCGCCCCATTTTTTCGAAAGACACTCTATTTTTTATCTTTTTGTTTATCTGTTGGTATTGCAATTATATTTAGGGGAAAAGGTTGAGGAAGTTATAATATTCGTATAGTCCCAAAGCGGTGCCTAACACTCCTGTCCAGGGTGTTTAATGACAACCTACCCAAGGTTGTCATTATGGCGAAGTTACCCCCATAATCTCCTGGAGCTGGTGGTAACCAATAAAGATTTTCCCTGGGCACATAATTTGCGTATTGTACACAGTTAAAATATTTTGCAAAATATACCTATTTTAGAAGCATCTGAACATTTTTTTAAAGAAGCATCTGAACATTTTTTTAAATTTTCAAAATAGGTATTTTCTCTCTCCAAACTCCGAAACCTCGCTGTTTCATTGGAGCAGTGCGTTTAGTTGGCCTAAGGGTCATGACCCTTATGCCAACTAAACGCACTGCTTTAGTGAATCGGTTTTTTAAATTAGTAAATTTGTATATATAGGTATTAATTAATGTAAAGTAGCCTGTGTTATCCTCATGGTATAAAGTATGACAGAGTAACAAACGTTTTTATAATATTAGTCTGGATAACCAGAGATATCGTGCAAGAAAGGTACCGGTAAGACTCGTGAGAATGCGAGCGCTTGCGGTTAACACTGTGAAATGTAAGACAATAACAATTTTGTAACTAACCGTTTTTTCAACAGGCGTATTTATTTGAATACTTTTTTAATGTACGTAATTTGTAATAAAAGATTGGAGGGGTGAATGGCAAACGGGTATCAAATGTACATTTTAATGCAGCATTACTGCTCACTGTCTCGTATCGTAGTGGGAAGGGACCTATTACTTTTGAGCTGTAGGTTGTCGGTTCGATTCCAACCCAGAACAAACATTTGTGTAACGTATTTTTAGTAAATTTTTTGTGTTTGTTTATAATGTTTTTTTTTGTTTGATTGTTTTGTATTTGGGAATCAGGGGTATTCTAAATATATATTTTACAAAAAAGAAATTTATCATTTAGGTATCTTACTTAATTTGGTGACCTAGATGGCGCTGTGTGAAAAATGTCTTAGTTTTTATATAATTTAAAATTTAACTTAATTGAGGGCAAATGCTCATAACGCGGTGCCAAAAACATAGAAGAAGAAGTCGTACCGCTGCCGACCTCATGATGATTTGCAATACAAGAAACGCCTCCGGTGTTTAAACATTTTTAACCAACGAAAAAAAGGAGGAGGTTCTTAAGTCGACGCGTATATTTTTTTATGTATGAAGTTTAGTATAGTGTGATTTAAAGTGTATTTTAAATATAAGTAATAGTTAGGTACAAGTATACCTGCATCAGAATCAATACAATTTGCATCAAATAAGGTGTCAGTGTTTCTCATTAGTGTGTGGGCTGCATGTTAATGTAAAGGAGTTAGTATGAGAACAACTGGACAGTTTCATCACGAGTCGAGAATAACTCATAACTCACCATAACCATTTTTTATGTAGTTAACTCATTCAGTAGTTAACTACATAAAAAATGGCGATAAAAGAATCACTAAATAATATTCGTATTTTTCTTTTCATGGTTGCCTGGAAGAGATCGCTGTTAGCGATAAGGCCGCCACTTGTGTACTAGTAATAAGGTTTTTTGGTATCTGTACTCTTTTCCATTTATGATGTGCACAATAAAGAGTTATCTATCTATCTATCTATCTACTAAATACCATATTGCTTGCACAATCGAAAATCTTAACTTTTAATATCCTAGGCAGGTATACCAGTATATTCGTCTCGAACCAAGCCTTCCCAACTTCTCTTTTATATAGAAAAGATATTTCATTGTGAGTCAATGACATTTTCTTTTGACACAGCTTTTTAGCCAAAATCTCTTGACCGATTTGGCTGATATAAACTGTATTTCACAAGTTATTGTCGAACAAATATAGATAAGTACATACAACACACTTGTAAAATATCAAAATAACTATGTAGACTGTACAGTCGGTTAATTGCTTTTTATGGTTGACAGGCTAGATGTTTGTCCACAACTCACATATTTTTTTACATAAAAACTTAAATAAGTGCCATTTCCGACAGGTGAAGATGGTACACGCGTCATACATAGCCTGTAATGGAAATTAGCTTGCGAATAAGACTGTTACACACCATTAGGTGCCCAGCAGATTTTCATATGAGAGTAGCTAGCCGAGCACTAGAAATACCCTTTCACCATGCTATGGTTCCCTTCACGATATTTTCCTCCAACTTCTTACATAATGTTAGAATATGAGCCGACGCCTTTCGGTGTGCGATCCGACTGCGTTAACCGCTGAGCTATCACCGCTGCATTCAACTCGTGATTAAACTATACGTTAGCTCCTAAGCTACGATCTTTAAGGAAGGTATGAAGTAGCGTCACGTCAATCGCTGTACACAGACATGAGACCTATCTAAATGAACGGAGGGTATCAGGTGAAAGTGTAAGTGTGATTAGAATACCAAATATGTTACTCAGAATGCTTAGAATTGCGTACAAGAATGTAAACTAAATACGTGAGATGGTAATGTTGTGTGTAATAAAGAACTAGGTAAACAGGCTAAATTAAACCCCATAAACAAAACATGCTCGTACTTTTTGAATCTGAATAGAAGGGCAATACAAATATTGCTGTCTCTTATATTGCAGTCCGTTAGACAATGATAGAGGCACGTGTGACAAACTGTCTGCTTTTTCACCATTGACTGTTTTAGTGACTGACAGGCTAGGGGTTTGACCACAGCTCACCTGATATTAAGTGACGGTGTGGTCGAAGGTGGTAAAGCACACCTAGCCTGGAATGACTGTTAATCTAAGTACATCTACCTACACAAATGTTATAAAGAGGAAAGATTTTGTATTTTTGGATGTTTGTAACGAATAAACTCAAAAACTACTGATTTCAAAAATTCTTTCACCATTAGAATGATACTTTATCCCTGAGTAACAGGCTATTTTTATTACAAGAATTTACTTAAAAAAATAAATGTTCACCCGTGCGAAGCCGGGACGGGCCGCTAGTGTTAAATAAGGGCATCTTACTTTAGCTCGTTTGTTGGCAAGTAGCTTTGTTTCTTGGGCTGTAGGTGTGAGTTCGATTCCTACGTAGTATAAACATTTATTTAAAATATGAAGGTATTCTATTACACTACTGATATACAAGAACCTACAAGTTTTGCTTTGTTTGGAGCTAAGTAACGCTGTGTGAAAGTGTTTATAATGATGATCATAATTAAATACCAAGTAGATGCCAAGAGCTTAGTCTCCACAAGACTTGTGATGGCTCAGCTCTTGGCATCTACTGCCGAGACTTGTGGCATAAGCCTCAGCAGTTAATGCATTTCGGGTCACTGCCGCAGTGTGGGGGAAGCTTTAAAATTATAAGCATGATCACTTATCACAAAATAAAAAGGATATATAGGTACGCACAGAATGGCGAACATTTGGTGTTTAAAGTTGTGGATAAGCATTTGTTTAAATAAAATTGTTTACATTGTGTACGTAAACTTGCATATGTTTAATAAATTAAATAAACGATTGTTTAAATGATATTATGCTAATATAGTGAAATCGTGACTGTTGAATAAACCGCAATACATTTTCAGTCATGAAAAAATGACATCAGGTTTATTTAAATGGTATACAAACTAGGTGTTTGACCATAGCTCACCTGATGTTGTGACAATATGGTCAAAGATGGTAAAGCACACCTAGCCTGGAATGGAACTGGTCTCAAGTGAGGCTGCCGGAACACACCTTTAGGTGCTTGCCGGCAGATTTTCTACTTGAGGGTAGAGGTTGAGGGTAGAGGGTAGAGGCTTGAGGAGTGGTAGAGCTCCTTAGCAGGAGGTCGTCTAGGTAGGTACCACCGCAGTACCAGTTATTCTGCCGCTAAGCAGTAGTGTGTAAACATTACTGTGTTCCGGTTTGAAGGGTACTGCAGCTAGCGAAGTTACAAGGCTGTTGAGACTACCATCGAAAGTCTCAAAGTAATGAGCACCAAAACAGCGATGCCCTGGACTTTGTTTTGATACTCAAAGTTCTGTGTATCGCTGCAATGGTCATGTTCACGCGTTATCTCTTACCATCAAGAGAGCGTCTCGATCATCTCATTACTTTTTACATAAAACGGTTCGATTCCACGTTCATCGTGCGAACCGATAAACATTGATATTTTCTGCTCGAACAATCGTGCTCTATCGTAAACTGCATCTTAGCTGAACATCTGCAGAACCTTTGTTATTCAAGTTAAACGCTCATGATGAAAATACGCGCCTGCATATCGTATGCCCACGAAAAAAAAGTTTCGCAGTCCTGTACCTTATTCGTGATCACCCAACTTGAACTGCAATAAAAGAAGCCAGCTAAGAGTATCCCCGCAGGTATAAAAAATAGCAATTTAACTTTTTTATTTCAACAAATTTTATAGCAAGCGCTATATCCTGGCTTTGGGCTTTGTTTATTTCTTTATAAAATTTCAAATGAGTAAATAAAATTAAATAAATATCGTAGGGCATTACACACAGCGCCATCTGACTCCAAACTAAGCAAAGCTTGTACCATGGAAGTCAGATAACTGATAGAATACTTAAATAGTTTTTTTTGTAAATACATGCTTATAATAAATACAGAACACCCAGACACAGAACAAACATTTGTTTATACCACAAAATTTGTCATGGGTGGGAATTAAAACAAAAATAATAACAAACTAAACAAACAAAGTAATAATAACTCACGTTCAAATCATATCTGCTGGTGATCCACGAACGCTTATTCAGGATACCACCAACGTACTTTCTTCTCCACTTAGCTAGAAATCCACCACTGCTGGCCCTTTTCGATCGCCGGCTCACTGTGTACCGCTCCATCGGATGCCACACAAAAACGTCAATGTATAAAACACGATCCCATAGAGTTATTTTTTTCCAATGTTTTTCCAACACTTAACACGATGGTCGTTACCCGAAGTCGCGAACCAACTAAGTCCAATTAAAATATTGTATTTCGACCGTGAAACACATTAAAATATTACATAAAAAGAAACGAAGCGAATAGAATTAATTACATACGTTTCATACACATTATACCGTTCCCTTCAAAATAGAAAGTGAGACCTTAAAAAGCCAGACTGCGGGTAGACGAAAAAACATTTGTTTATTTTTCTTTACGTCGAGGAAAGCGTTTCTTATTGCGAGTAAGGAGACCAAATCATATACGTACATCACATTTTTAAACTTTTTATATGAAAAGAAAAGTGTTTTAATTATTAAAATGTTTTTAAAATTTTTCTTTTTTTGAACGGAAACGCGAAAGCGCGCGTCAACCTTCAGAATGCGGGTAGACGAAAAATTATTTTTATCTTATTTTTTACTTAGGGTTTAACGATGCGCGTCGTCCTATGACCAAAGTCGCGAGGTTAATAATATTGATGGTAAGTATATTGTCGCCTTATTCGTGTTACGGTATGTTGGAACGAATACAAAATGCGCGTGATTCGAATACCACTTAACAAATAACCAAGTACATAGTTATACGCGCGTCTTTACTTGCGTTCTTACATCATCGGGGTATTGATCAATGTAACTTGATTTTATTTGTCTTATCGAAAAATACCTACTTAATTATGTAGCAAATACCTAGTAAGTGGCTTCTGTTTGTAGAAATCCAGTAATACAAAGATATATTGCGTAGATTAGTATAAAAAACTATTGAAAGAAGACAAGATGTTTTTGAAGTGAATATTTTTTTAGCCGCATATGTTAGGGGCAAAACTTATGAATTCACGTCACCGACATGCTAATATGACGTACTTAGTTTTCTCGTATGTCGGCAGTCCCCATGATTGTATTTTTTCCTATAGATAAGTTCATAAGTTTTTTTCTGGGGCTATCTTTAGTTTGCATAAACATAACACTTATAATAATATGCTTACTATAGCGAGGCTCGACCAACACTTTTAGAGACTCTCGCTAGGCGGTTGAGCCAAGGATCAGATCCAAAAGGCACTTTATTGTTAGGAGGTTCCTCACTCTGCAGCCCTACCAACCGGCAGCTGGAGTCCTGCCCCGCTATATTTCATTATACAGAGTTACCGACATGCTATGATGAAAAGGAGTTACACCTACCTACTCATCACTAATACAATACAATAATTGTAAAACAGTTGCTTTACAGAAAAATATCACTGACCTTCCATAAAAAATATGAAACACATGACTTTATTTTAGTGATTTCAGGGTTGGTTCCACAGTGAAAGTTGTTCACAATGTTCAATACAATGACCCCCTTCGGCTTAATACGAAAGCATAAAACCCTATTAAAATCAATTAAATTAAGAAATTAATTAAAATAACAATCTAATGGAGATCGTTGTTAATTTTTTATTAAATCGGTTAAAAATACAGACAGATTCGAAAACTCACATTTACAATACATATTAATAGTGTGATTCAATTGGCTATGCTGTCCATACAAAAGTGACAATGGGCACTTGGCAATGCGACGCGCGCCGCGCCCTCTATGTTAGTCAGTAGGCAATTTTTCTAACCCAAATAACTGAGCAAGGACGTCTGTGGGAATAGGGCTAGAGGCTGTGAATAAACTTCGAGCATTAACATTGAATAAGGCCTATTTAGATTATATTGTAAGTGAATAAAGACCCGATTGGTCTACTAGTTTCTTCCTGTATTTTATGGGCATGTCTTAGGTTTTTATTCGTAACTAGTGACCGGCCCCAATTCTACAAGGACTTTATAAAATTTTCTTGAAGGAATTCTCGAAATGATAGTGAAAATCTTATACCAATATCCATTGCGTAGTTTATTAAAACTAAGCGAAAATATCTACACGCGAAATGCCTCTTCATTATATTTTAGTGATTTTCCTTTTTAGGAAACTAGAGTACAGAAATGTTGGATCAGAGCGGGATTGCAACTCAGACCATGTGTGCAATGTTGGTTTAGCGTTTAAATAATTGTAATTATGGGTACAATATATCTATATAATTAACTAGGGGTCGAACTGAGCCAGGCGCTTAGGACATAAAGAATTTCTGATATAGGTTCTAAATTTGGGAGAGAAGATGTCGACAATTATATCCTTATTTGCCTCTCACCTTTTGTCTTTTATATCTGCTATTCATAATAGTGCATGGAAGAGTGCACTGTGGCGTTATGTCTTAGTCATTATTTTTTTTGTACATCGGACTAGGTTCACGTCATTTGGCCACGACCTCACCTGATAGCAAACGACGATGTGGCCGAAAATACATTTTCAGACACATTGTTTGCCCAGAAAATACCTATTCACGTTTTTCTTGCAACCCCGGGTTGTGGAAAACACAGACGCTGGTAACGAGTTCCACAAGGAAGGTGGTCTGAAACGCTTAGTTGCTATCAGTTTCAAATATATTTTTTTTGTATTGATGGACGTTATTTTAGGACATATTAAAAAAGGTTGCATACAAAACACTTTCTAAAATGATCACAGCTTTAATCAAGTCAGGTATATCAAATTAACAATTGATTCAGACTTATTTTTCAATATAAAAATAAAATTGAATAATTTATTTGAGATACATTAAGGCGAAACTTATTTATCAAAATAAAAATATAATATGCTTTTCAGACTTATTTCTCAAGGTAAAAATAAAATTGAATAATTTACTACCGATAAATTAAATTAAAAAACTCATTTATCAAAATAAAAATAGAATATGCTAACATATTTATCAGTCACAATTGAACAAAAATTATCTTAGTATCTTATTTAATTAAGACTTATCACAGAGTATGATGGAATCAGACTTATTTATTTAAGTAACAAATTGATTAGACTTAGTTATAAAATCACAGCTGAACCACTTATTTATCAAACTTTTCTGACTTATTATTAAAGCAACAATTGAATATTTATAGTTATAAACAGTAAAAAAAATAAACATACTTAACAACTAGAGAGAGAGATGGCACTGCATTTTATATTCGACTGTCACTCATGTAGCAGATAAGGTTCAAATTGGGTAAACATAGCGCAGTTCAATAAATAAGAAAATACCCACAATAGATGAGAATGTACGAAAGTTAATAAAAGTGGAAGAAACCAAAGATGTGTGCCAGAATCATAGCAAGTGGAAAGAGTACTTACCTACCTACCTACCCGGGGAAGTCTCGATTGTATTTAAGTTAAATTTAGTAATTAGTGTAATTTTACTTAACTATAACTTGAGATCCCCAGACATGATGAAGATATAACTTTTTGATATAAATAGCAGTCAACAGAGATAAAAAAGGGAATAGAGACTTTTATTTAGCATTATGATAAGATGGGTTAGCATAAAATATTTAACATTGAAATATAGTGGACATTTCCTCTCTAGTATTTCTAGTAATTTCATTTAAAAAAAAACAGTTAAAATTCTGTATACGATAAGGCACAATATTCTATAACTTTGGTCGTTAACTTTCACCATTTCAACTGCTAGATTCACTATATTCTGGATTTTGGTTGTTCCTCCCTTGTACACTAAAATTACGCCATTGTTCGTTGTGGGGTGCAACAGGTACAAAACAAGGCCTGACTTTCACCATTTCGTCTTGAAATGGTACTTTGCCCGTAGTATTGAAATATTCTGTCAAATCAGTTCTGATTCGAAGCCCGTTGTTCCAAGGTGTCCCATTAAACCTTAAGATGGGCATCAACGGATCGGCAATAGTTCGCCAGTCACCAGGTATAAATGCCTCATTTTCTATATCTTCTTCATCGAGCGCATTGGGAAACAAATAACACGGTTTTTTTATTAAAAAATTATGAAGCGCGAACGTGGCTAACACCATCGTGTTCACATCCTCGATATCTAGGTCAATAGCTCGATTGTATACTCTGAATTGTGTTTTGAGAAGACCAAATGCATTTTCAGCTGTGTTCGCTCGACACAGCCTATAGTTGAATATCTTTTCTGCGTCCGATATTTGATTTCCAATATATGGTGACATTATGTTTGTATCGAGTGGCCAAAATCCATCGCCAATGAAGAAATACGGCAACGTTTTATCTGATCCCGTTAAAGGACTAGGATCTGGTAGGTCCAGATCATCGTTCAGGAGGCCTAGAATGAGTTTGTTACATTGTGATACTATTGTACCAGAGAGATTGCCAGCTATACCTGATTCTACATAGATAAACTCGTAGTTTGCGTTGACAGCTGCAATGCAGATGACGCTGTGCGATCCTTCGTAGTTGCGAAACCTGGAACCAACTAGTCCAGGTGGCCTCCGTATCAGAATGTGCCTTGCCTCCAAGCTGCCCAAGCAGTTGTTGAATTGCCATTTTTCCTCAAATTCCTTTGCTATCGCTTTCCAGTCTTCTTTTGATGTAGGCATCTGCAATGATTTAAACATGTTCTTAGTAGGTGAACCCTTAGTGTCTTCAAATTGCAAGTAAATTACTTTATTTTGGGCAAGTATACTCAATTTTGTAGCGATGATAGCTCAGTGGTTAGTGCGGTCGCTAAAGGGTGTGGGTTCAAACCCTAACAATGCCGGTGAAGGAAATATAGTGAGGAAACCATAGCATGGTGGTTGAGTACTAGAAAGTACCCTACTTTCTAGTAGTCAACTAACTAGCTAATATCTAATGGTCTGATCCGGCTGCCTCACTTGAGAGCCAGTTCTATTCCAGGCTAGGTGTGCTTTACCATATTCGACCACACCATCACTTAGCATCACCTGAGATGTGGTCAAACACCTAGTCTGTCAACAATAATAAAAAAAAATCATAAACAACATCTTCACTTAACACCGGAAGAAAATTTGCTTAAATATAATTACATAAAAAATACAAATCAAACCAAAAAGTATTTTATTTGCTCAGTACAAGTGTCAAAAAGTCGATACATAAATAAAACGTCGCTTAATCCATACTTAACCCAAAAAAATACATTACATACATTTATGTATAAAATATATACATAAATGTATATAACTGTTGCAAACAAACCAGATTTTATAATTTACTATTAATGTTACCTTCTGCTGGCTGCTAATGGCACTGTTATCTGTTTTATACTGTTTATGACTGCCTTGTTAGCTTATTTGGTAGAATACTTAAGGTGCGGGTTAAATTCCCACCAGGACAAACATTTGTGACAATAAATGTTTGTTCTGTGTCTGGGTTTTCTGTATGTATTATAAGAATATAGTTATAAAAATGAAAAGTGTACAAGTATTACTATCAGTTATGTCAAGGCCTAACAAAGCATTGTTAGGCCTTATTACCTTGTTTTCAAAATACAGATTTGGGAAGACTTAGCATATATTATAAACATATCATAGATTTGTATGATATACATATAAACAAATCTATTATTTTTTTATTTATTTTATTTACTATTTATTGACGGCCCTGTTATTGGTAGTATGTCTGCTTCGAGAGCTGAAGGGTGTGGATTCGATTCCCACTCTGGACTAACATTTGTGTGACTAACATTGATGTTTGTTCCGTGTCTGTATGTATTATAAGTCTGTATACTTATAATACTGTATGTATTATCATACTTATGTTAGGTTTTAAATTTCAAAGAATAAGACACGTGTAGGATTGGGCTGGAGGCGGCGGGACAGTCGGTACTGTACCGCCTAGCGCGATAGTCGGCTCCAAGTAATTTGGATTATTGTAACTAATATAACGGAATAAACCTAAGAACTAGAAGACACGTGGAGTTTCATTTGGAGTCCAGGCTCTTATATAGAGGAGAGTTCACAATTCAGAACCGGGATTATTTCACGCCGCACCTATTTTCGGTCAGGCTTGACTGATGGTAATGTATTCTAGATTCACGTGCATTACTAAAAAGGTGAGTTACTTTATTTTTATGGTTATGTCATTCATTGATCTAATTGTTGAATTGCTTTTCTATTTATAGTATTTACCAAAAACGTGTGACCTTGTACCTGTAATGATGCTGTGACGGTGTTCGACCTACAGGGCCAGGTTTATAACACAAAGATCACCTTTGTCTACGGTTCATATAAACAAGTGGCCGGAATCGTCACTTGAAACTTAAACAGGCACTCATAGAGAGATGGTATAGTACCCGTGCTTATTGGCACCACATAGACTGTGCTTACGCGCTTGACAATGTTTTAGTTTATCTGGAATGTCATAATATGGTTAAAGTACTTGATAGTAGGTTAATGTAAAAGGTGTTGTTGGTTTTCAGAAATATAAATCGATGATTCTTTAAACTTATTTGTAAAGAAGTCAGTTAAAACGAACCAGTTATCTACAAGGTATTTGGAACTATAAAAAGATTTAAAATATTGTTCATGTCAACTCCAGATTATGGACGAGTCACGGAGTCACCACAGTATGTCTAGGAGCTGAAGACGAAAACACTCGTCTAGTCCAAGAGGGTGCCGCAGAGTTAACACGTTGCAGAGAGCTTCTCATCCCTGCACGCAGCCAAGGTCATCGGCACATATGCAGCCCGAGTGGAAACTAGCATCGGGCCCGCAGCTTCAAGGAATCTTGGCGCAACCTGGTGTTGACGAGTTAGGCGTTTCTGCGTGAACTACAGCAGCGGAGGCTGCCCGGAGGAGGACACCATGGTGCGTCTGCGTGGTCACCCACCGAGTCTCGAACAAGGTGTCGTAGCCGCCACTGCAGCAAGAAGACGCTGACCTGTTGTCGAGGGACAATCGGTGCCATCTACCTGGTGGGCACCGAGCAGAGCAATATGCTAGCGCGGGATAACTTGAAAGGTCACGTAGTCTTACTATTTTGAAATGAGATTATGTTATGTGCCATATGCACACATATTTAGTATACACGCGGTGGTTTATGGCGCGGATGACGGTTTGACATCACACTCATAAGCAATACCTACCATGTAGTGACCAAAAAAAAAATATTGCTACTTGAGTTTGCACTTCTAGTAGAAACTACCGAAAAGATGTTGTTGGATAATAAAGACTGACTGATACGCTTTGGTTTCTGGCTGGTTTATCAAAATCAACATCTGTGTGATTATGCATATCTGCCATGAGGTCAAATAGAGAATAATAAAGTCATTTAAGTAGCTAAATAATTAGTATTTCTGTTCATGAATAAACAATGATATGATTATGGAAAACATGTTAAAGAAAAACAGGTTTGAGAAAACCTTTATAAAAATTTACGAGTAACTAAGAACAATACGAGATCTCTGTTCCTACTGCCCAGATGGACAGTAAAATATATACACAATATCAGAAACATTGAGTTTACTGGTAAAAAAAAAGAAAAGATTCTTGTGACAATAGGTACAAGACTTTCTTTTAAAACATGATTTTACTCATCACTAGAACGACCTTAGCTTGACAACAAATTCATTTAGGTAATTGCAAGGAAGAAGGATATGATTTTGGTACGTTACCTTTAATCATTAACATAAAAATATTAACTGCTACCTGGTAACTGCTATCAAATGATGTTGTACAGATGTCAAAAACATATAATGTATGAAAATATGCATAGATGCATGCATAAAGTCAATAAAAAAAGGGTCAAACATTACTCGCCCAATGTGAAACATAATTACATGAATTTTTACCATTATTGAATTTGCATAATTATATTATATTATAGTGATAACGTTATATTATTATCAAGTTTTGTTTGATTTTGAAAAAGAAATTGTATTACCACAAACAATTTTGCTGTTCACCAGTCAGGGTTGTCTCACAAAAAAAAACTCAACCATTGCTGAAAGATTCTAAAATTACGCTTAACAGTTGTTGGTTGAGGTGAATACTGCTAAACATAGCTGTCGAAGAAAGAAACCCTAAAGTTGTGAGAAAAGTCGTAGGTGACAAATTAATTCCTAGAGAAACTTTCCCTCGTATATTAATTTACAAATATGCTACAAATGTTTAATACATTAATTTTAGTAACGAACTGTCTAACATAGATCCAGAAATGACTAAATAATGTTTACTAGAAATTTAAAGTTAAAACTGCTCAATCGATTAAATTTCTTACACAGTCAATTCTATTTTATGTCTCCCAGAATGAGTTGATTTGGTAAACAGAGTTAAAAAAAGAACAGTTGTAAGAAGAAGTATCCATAACCACCAAGTGTGATTTCGGTGAGAATCGAATTCATATAAATGTAATCATGTATCGGTATAGGTAAAGAAGAGATATAATCACGTATCAACGAAAGATGTAATTTCGATAGATAAAAATTATTACAACTCTGTAAAGCTAAATTACCACTCACTGACTGACTGTCTAACCGATTTAGAGAAATAAAAGTCATATAAGCAGGGGTCATAGGCAAAAACTAAATATATGGCCGTATAGAGAATTTTACTTATAAAACTGCATTGTTTACGAAAATATCCAGTTGTTTATCCAGCTACAAGCTGTTCCAACGTGAATGTGATTCTATCATCTGCAGGATAAAATGCTAGTAGTTATAAGGATAAATAAAAGGCGCCTGACGACACACGCATGTTTTGCTTTTCTTAAATACCATTTAATATATCAGGTACTTATTACAAACCATAACAAACATCATTTTATCACGCCTGACTACCTGAACGAGCTCAATCATTTGCGTTTTAGGATGACGATTTTGCCAGCGGAAGATGAACTTCACTCGGGGCTTTGCTCGGTTGAATAGTATGACTGACTACATGTAGCGGTGTTGATATTAAAAAGATCCATCCTGTCTGGTGTGACAAGAAAATGTATTGCTAATAAATTAAAGAAGATCTTAATTTACAAAATTTGCATATTTTTGACCATGATACATATTATTGATTATTGGGATTACAGAACATGCACATATCAAGTAAGACCAAAAATCGTATATGTAACCGATGTTCTAAAAACCTGAAATAGTACACAAAGTTCGATAGTTTAAAAAAAAAAAAAAAAAAAGAAAAAAAAGAATGTCAATGGTTTCACACAACGTTCCATACATTTAATAGATTTATTCTTGCAATATTCAATCTGACTGCAAAATAGAGCATAGCAGTACCTATAATAGGCATTGGGGATACATTTCCTGATTTTCTTTGATAGTCTTCACAACAAGTGATATCTTACGTGTGGTGACATACTACACTATTATAAGCTAAATACAGTGGGTTTGTTATTTGCGGAAAGTTAATATAAACTTGCTTGGACAATAGATGGTCGTAACCAATTATAACGCTCTTCGCTCAAAATGGAGAAAGATAACTGATCACAACAAGCGCTTTGGTGGTAGTTACTACAGGTACAAAGATTTCAGTTGTTCTGTAGAAAAGAGGTCGGGCGCAAAAATGAGTCATACAGATTTGTTATCTAAAAAAAAAACTTATGTCGCTAAAATATCCAAATTATAAATAAATTTAAAAAGACATAGGCGACGTTCACTTAACATTGTTATACAGCAAGCAACTTACACATGTATTTAATCTAGAGAGTCGTCAAAGCTGAAGTGCATATATATATCTGATCTCTAAGGTTAATGATGCCTTTACGAAATTTTGTTACATTATTTAAGATAGAATTCCTGGTTGTCAGAAGATGACCACGGATTTCAGACTGATTTACAAATGATGTGGTAGTTGTTCTGTTTCCCTAATATTTAGGCGTAGTGTTATAGCATTATAGTAGGTTCTCAAAGTTGTCGGTAATATGTAATGCAATCTTAGGCATTTCAATTTTCTCACGATTTGATGTTGACGAAATGGTGACATCACTTCACCCATTAGCGAATTGTGTAACAAAGATTGTATCAGATGAAAGAAGTTTTAAGCATCTTTATTAATGCAATACAATATCTTGTTGATAATACCGAACGTATAAATAAGGATATACAGTATATTTTAAATCATGTGGCTAGCTGCTAATGTAAAAGAACTAAGTTTATTTAAATTCCCCGTATTTGTTTAGACTTTACTAATAGAATATATATATGGATACATATAGAGAAAATGTAAATAAATACACAATGCCATGACGATGACAGGAAAGAAACTCAAAATCACAACACAGGTGATTTAGTCAAAATGATCCATTCGTATTCGAATAAGAGGAAATAATAAGGGGAAGCGTGAATAACCAAATCAATATTAAGTGATATATTTTAGTAAGGAACAACATAGGGCCAGGACCCATTAGCGAGTACCATTAATAAGCAATCTACGATAGCTTAATCAAAGATCACGAGTCCGAATCCTTGTAACACTGAGGATGATGATAATAATTATAATAACGATGATTATACTAATGATGATGATAATAATTATAATAACGATGATGATCCTAATGATGATGATAATAATGGTGATGAATAAAATTATAGTTTTTTTTATAATGCGTTATCGATTCTCTGTTAAGCCACATCTTTTTGCAAACAGGTACATACAGAGTTTTTATGTTTTGTTACAGATCGACTACGAGAATGGTTGGCTCGTGGTCACAGTTTCGGCTCGTGGTTGGAGATCAAGCATGATAGTTGTTAGTTTGTGACTTGATAATAATACACGAGAAATGATTAGTTTGCGTATCGAGGATAAAGCATGAAATTGGTTCTTTTTTTTGTGACTTTATCTCGTTATAGCAGACAATTTAGCTGGATTAGTTGGCGTATCGAGGATAAAGCATGAGAATGGTTCTTTTTTTTGTGACTTTGTCTCGTTAAGCCAACAATCGAGTTGGTTTGGTTTACGTATAGAAGGATCAAGCATGAGAATTGTTGGTTCGTGACTTGATAATAATAGACGAGAAATAATTAGTTTGCGTATCGAGGATAAAGCATGAAATTGGTTCTTTTTTTTGTGACTTTGTCTCGATAAGCAAACAATCGAGTTTGTTTAGTTTATGTATAGAAGGATCAAGCATGAGAATTGTTGGTTTGTGACTTTATAATAATAGACAAGAAATGATTAGTTTGCGTATCGAGGATAAAGCATGAAATTGGTTCTTTTTTTTGTGACTTTGTCTCGATAAGCAAACAATCAAGGAGGATTTGTTTAAGTTCGAGGGATTCTATGCTTAATTTTAGCAAAGAGGTCGCTAATTGTTGCATTATTGTTAAATTGTTTATTTCATTGTATCTACTTATCCCTAGTTTTAAAAATACGAACTTATCTTATGTTATGAGCATAGCTATGGTAAGAGATATAGTTTAGTAAAAAATTGCAATATTAATTGGTTTATCTGATATAGCCAATTTAACTAATGATAAGCGATGTAATTCTTATTTTTGAAATTCATCATTAATATGTTTAATGCAATAGTGTTTATCTGAATTACTATAATATTAAGCTAAATTTCATTATAATCCCATAATATACACACTTATTGTATTTTTATAAATCGTATTTAAGTTTCCATTTTGATAATACCTATCTCAAACTATTTAATATTATCAAGTTGATTTTTCTGATTTTTTTATGTTAAATTAAATAAATTGTTATGGTTGTTGTGTGTAAACATACTTAAGTATTTGTTATATAAGCTTTGAGCTTCATTTAAATTATTTTACTAAAATGTATTTGCCATAAAAATGCCTCTGTGTCAGTTTTTATAAAATCAAAATGTTATACTTTTATTGTTATGTTATATGTTACTTTTAAAATGCGTAGACACACGCACAACTTGGTGTTATTTTTATTTAGTTATAATTTTTTTTTTTGTAACATTGTTCTGCTGCCCTAGCCGATTGTTAGGTTGCCACGTGGCGTCGTGTGCAGGGACGCACACGTTGTCAGGACGGTCGATTGTTAGGTTTTAAATTTCAAAGAATAAGACACGTGTAGGATTGGGCTGGAGGCGGCGGGACAGTCGGTACTGTACCGCCTAGCGCGATAGTCGGCTCCAAGTAATTTGGATTATTGTAACTAATATAACGGAATAAACCTAAGAACTAGAAGACACGTGGAGTTTCATTTGGAGTCCAGGCTCTTATATAGAGGAGAGTTCACACTTATAATACTGTATGTATTTTTTTTTAAATTTATTTATTGAGGAAAAAACGGGTACACCCAATAACAATTACCTCACAATTACAAAAACTAACAATGTCAAAATGAATGTCATAAAAAGAAAATACAAAATGTCAAAAATAATAATAAAAAAGCATATTATAAGTATGATATTTACAAAAAAAAGTATTGCAGTATTCTGTCAGCTGTCTGGTTCCCATAGAACAAGCTTTGCTTAGTTTGGGGCTAGACAGCGCTGTGTTAAATGTCCTCCAGTATTTACTTATTTGGTGATTCGACTACTTACTTAAATAAATGTATGTAAGTTAATATTAACATATTGTAATATGTATTATGAGTTTATTTTGTCTGAATTCAGATAAACAAACAAAAAAAAATAACAGTAAAAAAAATTATTGTAGGACTATACCTACACACAGCACCACCTGGCCCCAAACTAAGCAGAGCTTGTGTGATGGAAGTCAGATAATTGATAGAATACATAAATACTTTTTTTTTTGTAAATACATACAGAACACCCAGACACAGAACAAACATTTGTTTATTCACAAAATGTTTTGCCCTGAGTGGGAATCGAACCCACAACCTACAGCTCTCAAGGCATATGTACTACCAATGAGCCAACGGGGCTGTCAAAGAACACAGTAAAGACACATAGTATCTTACAATTTATGTGTATGCCTTACCTTTATGTAATGACTCAGTGCTATAAAGATTGCTGAGCAAGTTTCCGGGACAATTTTTACCAGCAACTGAGGGCATATAAGTGTAATGTCTTTGAGTTCCTGATATCCTTTGCCAACCAGAAACAATAATGTAGCTATAAGACACTCCTCCGCAGTGATCGACCTATTCATTATCACATCTCTATTTGTAATCATCGGGCGCACCTTTTCCAGCAACTCGACAAATGCATCCCCATCAATAAAATCAGATAAGTCATCAGTTTCAAGTAGTCTCAGTATGTATGAGTAGCGCAATCGTCGCCTTTCTAGCCAGGGCTTCTTTCGTCTCTTTTTTTTCATTTCAAGTGCACCGAGTAGGTAAAATGCTGTAGCAATTACAGCCAAATCATTTTGGGATTGCATTATCGTGGCTTTACTGCTGAAGTGAGAGATAAATGCATTGATTATGTAGCTTAAGAAAAAGCCCCAGCAAAACAGTAAAGAGCATGCTTTAAAGACCACAAGTTAATCTGTAAGGTCTTTATAATTTTTTATAGCCAATGTGGGGTAGGTATTCAAGTTCAAGTTCAAGCCTTCAAGGTTCAAGTTATAGTACGATTTCGTATTCACATGCATTACTTATTTGAAGTCTTATTATACCAAATAATATTTAATAATATTTACTAAAAAAAAAAAAAAAAAAAACTATGGAGCTTTATACAGACTACCTGAATACGATTCTACAAAGATGATAAATATTTTAAAACAGCCTCTATGATACTATGCGTCGAAAAGGCGAGACCCACTAAGGGCCGGTGTGCTGAATTTTGAATAGTTTCTATTAAAAAGTGGGTAGTTTCAAAGCAATAATAGAGTTGTTGGCGCTTACAACTTGGCAACATAGCGAGCTAGGAATTCGGAACTTCCTAGTTGTACATGAAAATGCCGGTAAAGCACATACAGTTAAGTGAACACAAGTCAATAAAGCAAAATCAGAGAAACTTACAGATATTAAACAGGAAGGAAAAATCAAATGGAAACCAATAAGCCAAAAACTTTGCTACGCGCCCTCCGGGCCTCTGGTCTGGCCGACGACGACCAAGACGACGAATGCGTTAGACATAGACAAGAAAAGAAGACAGAAAAGAAAACAAAAGTTTTCTCTGTGGGCAGATACGTTCCATTTCACTGCTGATTTAATTCTAATTTTATAAAGGTAAGACTTGTAACGCGAGTTTAAGTGGAAACGCGGTAGGTCGGGTTGCCGAATTATAAAAAAATACAAATGTTGGTTTTTTTTATGTGTACTTTTTTCGAGGGGTTTTGTAATGATGTCTTATTCATAAAGTGTTGAATTACGTGCGCTAGTGTAAAACATTATCAATGTAATGTATGTAATAATATTATATCACCTTTTTACACGGAAAGTCATGTTTACATTATGGTGAAACATGCCTTTCCGTATTGCTTCCAAAACTCTATTGAAGCTTGTATGTAATAAATAATCATTACTTTACTAAAGCATGGCTGCACTCGATCAAAACTTACTTTATGTGCCTTATACTTATTTAACATAAAATGAAAGCACTTGACACTGGCAAATATACAAGATGTAATACCAAAATAAACTATAGACTTGTAATATTGACGGTTGGCGCCAAAGAACAATATGTTGACGCTACCTATTTTATGTCAGGTTTTGGCGGGAACGCGGGAAGAGTTGTGTCGCTCCGTTGTATTTTTTTCCAAAACTAGTGTTTTGTCGAGTGTTTATGCATAAAAATGGTGGTGTTTTATTCATAAAGTGCCGAATTACAAGCGCGAGTGTGGGAAAATGATATAATATGGTGAAACATGAGTTTTCGTGTTGCTTCCAAAATTCCATCGAAGCTTTGTAGTAAAGTCACCACTACTTTACTAAAGCATGACTGGCACGAACTGACATGAACTGGACTTGACTAAGACGACTTTGACGATAACCATAGCTAAGATACAGCAGAAATAACACTTAAGGCAAGGCAGTATGGCTTTATAGCTTTAGCCTGCCCGAAGGGGCAAATTATTAAAAAAAAACTATTTTATGTCAAGCTAAAATCAAAATGTCAAATTCGAAATTTGATGAAGATGGTTTCCAAATAGTAAAAGCAAAACGGATTTCCAAAAATAAACAAACAAAAATACCTCCGAAAAGCATACTACTAGACAAAGAAGATATCGTAATAGATGTTCAACAAGTTTTGCGGTATTTATTACTTATAAAAAAATATAACTACTTTGAGGTTAAGTCGCAAGTTTTTGAAATTTAAAATATCACTTGATTTCAGTCGAATACGAACTACAGTGGAAGATCTACGAACATCAAATTATTTTGAAGACTTTGCTAAAGCCGTGAGTAAATTCTTACAAGATCAAGAAACTATTGAAATTATTTGTTTTGGATTAGGACATATAGCTGAATGCAATATATCCAGGTATCAATTGGCTCTATTACTATCTCTGAAAGATCTCTGCAGCCCTAACGAAGTGTTTGTTCACGACCCCATATTTTACAAAGGCGAGTGTGAAGTACTAAAACAATTAGGACTTCAAGTTATACTGGAAAATAATGAAGGTGGTTACATAACTTCTAGTAAACTTACCACAATAGCATACTTCCCTCATTGTCCAAAACAGTTGACAAATAATTTTCTATGGAGCAACTGGGATGTCAAATTACAGCATTGTTTGCTAGTCTGTAACAGTTTTAATTCAATAGTTGATAACAATCCTAGTAGAATTTTAGCAGAAAGTGTTCCATACATTCATAGAATTCATCCATATACCACAGAATTGGTGTTAGAAAATAATTTTAAATATACTGACATATTTAATGATACATCACTTCATAGTTTTCCTAAAGAAAAGCTTGATTTACTAGAGTCCAACTTTTGGTTGAAGGGTGACAAACCTACATATGAAAATACTGAAGAATTTATCACATCTCTTATGATAGAAAAGCTGAACATATAATTTGTTTCTAAGGTAAAATGACATCGATTACAACAAAACCAGTGCTTGTCACGCTGAGGCAACTATTGTCCGAGATACGTAAACAAAGCTCTACCAAGAAATTAGCAGATAACCAGATGGTACAATACATATTTCAACAGTACCGTAAACATCAGACAACAGACAGGCAATTATGCAAAGCAATTGATGAAATGCACTACAAAGCGAGAACTTATTACAACTACTTACATCACACAAGGCAATTTAAGGAAATAAATGCAGAATACAAAGGAAAAGGAGAACGCTCTGTTGAAGATACCGCGAACATGGTTGGGTTTAAATTGCCCCATGATCCAAAATAGGAGAATATAGTTTAATAGTTAATGATGTACTTGTACAAAGTTCAAATTAAATAAAAATTTTATGAGTTATAGACAAACACTGGTCTTTGTTTTCTATCAGAAATATAGTACTTGTTCCCTGAAGACCCTATTGTTAATGAGATCATACTTATAACTAGGGTAGCAAACCATACAATAATGTAGTATGTATAGCATTGCTATATTTTAAGCCCTTTTATACAGAATATATATTTAGCCAAAAATGGGTAATAGTACTTATTAAAAACAACATTTACTATATGCACAACTCTGAAATAAAAAAAACTGCTACTTCAATCATTGGGACAACAATGTCAATAAACTTGTCATGTCATGTCAAAGAAATTGTTTTAATTACATCTATGATGTAGTAGTGTGAAATATGATTACCTTCTACATACTATACTTGTATGATATTATTTATTTCATTAATCTATACTAATAAAGAGGAAAGATTTGATTTTTTGTTTGTTTGTATTGAATAGGCTCCGAAACTACTGGAACGATTTCAAAAATTCTTTCACTGTTGGGAAGCTACACTATCTCTGGGAGACATAATTAAGCTACTTTTTATATAGAATAAAGACACAAGTATTTATAAAGTATTTTATTACATTAAAAACTTTTTTACCTAAGTAAATAGGTAGGAATGGAAATACCAATATTTTATATACAAAACAAATTGCTGTACATTTTACAGTAAATTGATGATCCTTAAATAACATTATGACACTTGCTATGAGGTTTATTAATCTCATTAGAAATACCTATTTAAGAGATATAATTAGAGTTCCAAAACACAGAACTCCAAAGAATTTTGTTACTCTAGTTAATATACATAGCAAAAATAAAATCTAAGATAAATTTTCTTTCAATTGTACAAAACAAAAATTTCTTTATGAAAAATCACCTGAAACTTTATAAATTACATTCTTAGCAGTGTGTTGAGCTAATTCATCTTTATACTATTGAAAATAGACAAGGTACAGTAATATGAAAGATAAAATGATTTTTGTTTTGTTCATACCAGACTACAACAAAGCCAAAAAATAAAAATAAATGAATATTGGAGGAGGAAAAAAAAGGAAGGTTATGGTTTTAACAGTCTATGTACGTGTTCCGCCGTAGCATCGAAACTACCTACCGGGTTTCGATGCATGGGATGTCAATTGATTCATTATTATGTTCCGGGTGACATAAGTCATAAATCCTTTAATATTTTTTTTATTCGGATTATATTTTATTTAAATATTTAGCTTGTATTTGTAAAGGTGTCCATTAATACGTGTGTTAGTATTTAACCATACGCCTAAGTTTTTGCATTCTGACTGTCATACAATATTCGATTATTTTTTTTCTAAAAACAAAACAAACAATTGAAAAGAGTCTCTTTCAGAAAGTATAATCCTAATCCTCAGCGGTCATACTCTTACTGATGTTTAAAATTTGTTGTCTGTATGTTAGTTTAAATCTATTTATTTGTTTGTTGTCTGTATTTGTTCATTGCATAAAAAAAAGTCTTTGAGGTTTATTTTTTATTTCTAATGCTCTTTATTCTTTTAAATTTTTTGGGTATCTCTTGGAGTCATATGAGCAAGATAGCGATTTCTGATGAAACATGTTCCTTGACATAAATCGTATCAACTTTGAAGTTGCCCACAAGCTACCATTTTTAGTTTACACTCGTATTGACAGGGGATAGTGTCAAGCCAAGTTACCCTAAATTTATTTCTAGACTTAACACGGTAGTGTATGAAGCCAAGTTTGGGTTGTGGATTTACTGTGTGTATTCTTTCTGGATTAGTTTGGCAATTGTTTGTAGCTGCATGTTGCTGGTGCCTTCATAGATTGTACCAATCTTAGCGTCTCGGAAGAACTTTTCTTGGGGGAAGTCTCGAGTAAAACCTACACCTCCCATAAAGTCTATACACTTCGATGTCAGGGTTTGAGCAATTTCTGAAAAAGAATAAAAATAATAATTAGAAATTATCCAACTAAGGTCCAGTAGTTCGGAGCCTATTCAATACAAACAAACAAAAGGTTAGGCTATATATATATATATAATTATATATATATATATTGTAAATCGAGTTTTGTTTTCCCGTGCGAAGCCGGGGCGAGCTGCTAGTAAGTAATATGTTTACCTGAAGCGTAATATTTAGCCATCGCGGCTTCCTTCATGAATTCCATGCCATGCTCCTTGAGTCGAGCCGCATTATACGTGAGCAGACGCGCTGCTTCCAATTGAGTTTGGAGGTGGGCAATCTGGTAGCTGATACCCTGGGGAATAATGGAGAAAGCAGATCAATATCAAGTTATGACAAAATGAACGAGGAGTACCTACCATCTCTTGGTGGAATAGCTTCGCCTCCAGCGGGAGAGACAGCCGCTACCATTTGAACACTACTTGGTAGATCTCCTTAGCAGGAGGTTGTCTAGGTATGTACCACCGCAGTACCAGTTATTCTGCCGCTAAGCAGTAGTGTGTAAACATTACTGTGTTCCGGTTCGAAGGGTACTACAGCTAGCGAAATTACTGGGCTGTTGAGACTAACCATCGAAAGTCTCAAAATAATGAGCGCCAAAGCAGTGATGCCCTGGACTTTGTTTTGTTACTCAAAATTCTGTCGCTGCAATGGTCATGGACAGGCGTTATCTCTTACCATCAGGAGAACGTCTCGTTCGTCTCATTACTTTTTACATAAATAAATAACAAAATATTAATTTCATTAATGTAGTATAATTATGCGGTTTTGTGACAAAAACACTTGAGTTGACACATTTTTCGTGGTAAATATTCATTCTGACCTTCAACTTATTAAGTACCTACTCTTTTACAGTTTTAGTTATTTCCGCAAAAACGACGGGATGTTATAAGTTTGACGTGTCTGTTTGTGTGTGACTGTGTGATGAACCGATTTTGATTTTGTTTTTTTTTTGTTTGAAAGGTGAATTAGTCAGGTGTTCTCAGCTATGTTTGATGAAAATCGATCCAAGATGGCCGCCGCCACAAAATGGCGGATTACATATTATCTTTTTACAACTCCTTTTCATTCCCTTTCATTTGATACTCACATTGAGTATCAAATGAAAGGGCTTGACTAGTAGAATAAAATACACCTAGCGGGTTATTTTAATTTTTTATTATTTATACTTGTTGGAATATTTATACCTATGTATAGTACCTACCTAACTCTTTAGTTTTATTTTTCAATATTATGACTAGTATTTTCGCGGAGCCCTCACAGGTTCCCCTAGGGTTCCGTGGAGCACACTTTGAGTTTGGCGGGTTTTTTGTGTTAATTACCTGATAATCATAGATCTTCTTGCCAAACTGCTTCCTCTCCAGAGTGTAAGGGATGGTCGCGTCCATGCAACCCTGACAGAGACCAATCATCTGAGAAGCGATGCCGATACGACCTTCGTTGAGGAATCCGGCAGCGTATTTATAGCTGTGGGCACGAGATTTGAATTGATTTAGTTTGATTAATAGAACGTACTGGTGAATTGATTGCTTCCCACGTTGTTGGTGTTATTTTGTTATGGAAACTACTATAGTTTCCTTTTTTAAATTTTGTGTTGTGAAGCTGGTTAGAGCATAGGGGTCGTCCATTAATCACATGATGTGTTTAGCAACTTTTAACACTTTTACCACATATAAGGTTAAAACAGGGGCCCACCCCTGTTTTAACCTGGTGATATGTGGTGAGGTTTAGCCACATATGCTATCCCATCCAAAATCACGTGTGATATTTCCTGGTTGTTTTCCGAATCCCCCCCCCCCCCCCCCTCCTTTCGAGCCTCACGTGATTGAGGACGATACCCTACCACTGAGCGACTATAAGTGAGATGGCGATGATGCATTACACTAAATATCATACACAAAAAAATGACACTAACCCTTTGCCATATTCTCCAAGGATGTTTCCCTCGGGGACCCTGACATTGTCGAAGTGCACCATGCACGTACCGGACGCCCTAATGCCCAGTTTGTTCTCAGGCTTGGCTACGCTCAATCCAGGGGCTTCTCGTTCGACGATGAAGCAAGTGATGCCTTTATAACCCTGGAACAAAAATGTAATTTTTAAGGACATTTCATCACCTTAGATCATAGGATCATAGTGACCAAATAACCATCAAAGGAAGGAGAGACTGCTAGGTTATATTTAGTATAAAGTACTTGCTGCGTCTGCTATTTTATCTGCTATCCTAAATGAACCATACATTTTATTTCATATAATATATGCATTTTAGACAGGGCTATGAGCTTAGGGTATACGAAGCCAAAAAAATACAGCTGTGTTAATAAAAAAGGTCGTTGAACCCGGACCATATTTATGGGGCTGGTCACACTAAATGTTGTAACGATAAGTACATTAACCTGCTTTTTCTTTTTTTTTTTATGGTTGACAGGCTAGTTGTTTGACCACAGCTCACCTGATGTTAAGTGAAGGTGTGGTCGAAGATGGTAAAGCACACCTAGCCTGAAATGGAACTGGCTCTCAAGTGAGGCTGCCGGAACACACTGTTAGATGCTTGGCGGCAGATTTTCAACTTGAGGGTGGTAGCTAGCCAGCCGAGTACTAGAAAGTACCCTACCACCATGCTATGGTTTCCTCACGATGTTTTCCTTCACCGGCAGCTCAAGCTCATTGTTGGGGTTTGAACCCACCTCCTTCCGGTTTAGTACACCCAAAACTTATAAGCCAGTGGGATTCATAGATGACGATCTTTAACCACGTGATGTTGGTGATACATACCTTAGAAGGATCAGCATTAGCCATGACTAGAAACACTCCGGCGATATCCGAGTTAGATATCCACATCTTGGAACCGTTGATGATGAAGTCATTGCCTTCCTTCTTGGCTACTGTCTTCAACGCGAAGGCGTCAGAGCCCGATGTGGGTTCCGTAAGGCAGAAACTGCCGGCCTGGAAAAAGAGACCTTAAAATTACAAATCAAATTTTAACAAAACTTCTAACTACACATAGGATTGTAAGCCTAAGATACACTTATGCGAAAGAGGATCATTATACTAAATTATTATAAACATAATACGATGAAAAGTGTTCTATCAGTTATTTGTCTTCCATAGCACAAGGTTTGTTTAGTTTGGGGTCAGATGGCGCTATATGTAATGCCCTATGATATGATGATGATGATGATGACCCCGTTTCAGCTTAAAGCGTATAAACCAGTTCTATAATTATGTTTTATAGCTGGTTTCCAGAACACGGTATAAAACACTCCATGTGTACATGTACACATGGAGTACACGTTTTGTAGCGATGATAGCTCAGTGGTTAGCGCGGTAGATTCGCATGCCGAAGGGCGTGGGTTCAAACCCCGACAATGAGCTTGAGCTGCCGGTGAAGGAAAACATCGTGAGGAAACCATAGCATGGTGGTAGGGTACTTTCTAGTACTCGGCTGGCTAGCTACCACCCTCAAGTTGAAAATCTTCCGCCAAGCATCTAACGGTGTGTTCCGGCAGCCTCACTTGAGAGCCAGTTCCATTCCAGGCTAGGTGTGCTTTACCATCTTCGACCACATGTTCACTTAACATCAGGTGAGCTGTGGTCAAACACCTAGCCTGTCAATCATTAAAAAAAAAAAAAAAGTCTACATTTTTGAACACTAAGACTTCCTATTTTCATGTTTCAAGTCTCAATGTAACGAATTTTTAGATCTTTTAGCTGTCAAGCGGTGTTTTTATTCTGATTCGGAATGGGGGCTCTAAGTCCAGCCCAGACGTCCCGCTTGTTCAAGTCCAAGAAATGAAACACAGATAAACAAAATTAAGTACGTAAACAGTAATCGACCGCTGCAATGCTGCCAATGAAAATTATAAATTCATTCATATTTTTATTTCCCTAAAAATGTAAAATTACTACTAAAATCAATAAGTATTCAATGCTACATAAAACTTGTACCTACTACAAAAAATGCATTGTTTTTCACGTACCTAAATGTGAGTTTGTATGGATGGATGTTTGTTACTCTTTCACGCGAAAACTACTGAACAGATTTGGATGAAATTTGGTATGGAGGTAGCCGAGATCCTGGATTAAGACATAGGCTACTTTTTACCCCGAAAACATCTAGCGGGTAACACCGCGCTGCGCAGCTAGTATTTAAAATGTGAAAGTTTGAATAGATTGATGGATGGATGTTTGTTCCTCTTTCACGCGAAAACTACTGAACAGATTTGGATGAAATTTGGTATGGAGGTAGCTGAGACCCTGGATTAACACATAGGCTACTTTTTACCCCGAAAACATATAGCGGGTAACACCGCGAGGCGCAGATAGTTATGAAATAAATCTGGTATTTTTTTTTAGTTTAGTTTTAACTCTTTTGTTTACATTTTTTCCATGAATTAAAAAACCGGAGTAGGTATGTACGAGATGATTTAATACTGAAAATCATGTAAGTTATAAGTCATATAAAAACACATTTACAAAGATAACAATCGGTCGGCCTTCAAATAAGTATATTTAAATGATGTAAGTATGTAATTACATTGCAAAAAGTGTATGTATATATAAATATTTAAGTGCCTATTTCTTTTTTTGCTTCTTACCTACCATTTGTTTACTTTTAAAACTATTTTGTATTTACGTAGGTAATACTATTATTTCTAAGAAACAAATTAAGTGTATTGTTGTTAAGGTGGTTCGATTTCCATGCAAATATTTTTTTTCCATTTGTGGACAAATGGAGCATAATTTTACAGTGAAATCACAGCTACTGGCATTTATTTTAGTCTTTATTTGCGGTAAATCACAATTGCTTGAATGAAACAGTAGATTATGACCGTGACCTTTGTCAACTTGAAATACATTTTTTTTACATTGATACAATTTAGGAAGAGGACATTTTGTTGACTTACGTACCTACTTTAACATTAGATTTAAGGTTAAAGTAGGTACTAGATTGTGTGTATACCGCGAGCAGACCAGCGACCCGCAAGCAGCACCAGATCCCGAGTATCTGAGGGAAGAGAGCGACCCGACACACGACGCCACCGCAAGCAGCCTTCGATGGTGAGCATGAATGGTCGAGGCATACACACAATCCTTATTCCTATTACATCATTTATGTTTGTTGGTTTACTATTTTGGAATCGCCTCCTACCGGCTCCAAGGCTCAAAGCGTTAAATTAAATTACTTAAAAAATATATCTATTTACCGAAAATATTAATCATTGTTTAACAAATATCTACTCAATTATTTATTTGTCTATTCTGTTAGCTCGCTAGTTATTTTACTTTTTGAGCTGTAGGGCTTGGGTTCAACACCCGTTTACATTATTATATCAGTTGTAAGGTTCCTACAATATTTGTTATGGTTAGTTTATGCTAGATAATGCTCGCAAGACGTCCTTCGAAAAGGTGGACAGACGACCTAATGAAGACCGCAGGAACACGCTGGATGCGAGCCGCCAACCGGTCGTGATGGAAATCATCGGGGGAGGCCTATGTCCAACAGTTCTACTAGTCCCGTGCTACCCGCGGTGTTACCCGCTACATGTGTTTATCCTAAAAACATGTAGCGGGTAACACCGCGGGGCGCAGCTTGTACTTACATATTCTGTGCATAGCTTGGTCAAATACTTCTTTTTCTGTTCTTCAGTCCCCAGTTTCATGAAGAGTGAGTTGACCAGCGTGTTGTGAATATCTACGAGAGCTGCCACCGCAGGATCCACTCGAGATAGCTCTTCTACCACCAGCATCATGGTAAGGAATCCGCAGCCTGAGCCGCTGTATTCTGTTGGGGTCTCAATACCCATAAGCTGGAGAAAAAATTAAATTGTTTATCAAAGGTTGAAATCACCTAGCTGGGAAATGGTCTTAGTACATTCCTAGAAGTCCTGACTTCAAATAACACGACACGTACTTCTGTCATTTCTACATGCACATTGCTGCTTGCAGTGGCGGCCTTAGGGGGTGGCAAGCAGGACAACCGCCCGGGGCCTCGCATTTGCAGGGGCGTCGCGTCCTCGTAGGAAAAAATCTTTACTATATATGTATGTGCATCTCGCGCCTCGCACTTAACAAAATCCCCCCTGAACGAACGGTTTCACTAATAAGTGCAAGCATGTTACGGCCACTCGAGCACTCGAACTAATTTTTTAGTAAAACTGACTCAAAGAAAGAGGGCCTCACAATGATCTGTCGCCCCGGACCTCGCAACAGCTAAGGTCACCGCTAGCTGCTTGCTTCGAACGGTGCAGGAAGCATTGTGGGGTTACCTAATGTCTAAGAGTTCTTTATGTTCTCGATAATGTGTGATGTCGGCCACATTTGGCCGATTTTTGTTTAAAAGTTACTGAGTAAATGCCGTTTATATTGTATAGCCCATGCTAATTGCCCAAGTTCTTATGAACGTCAAAAATGGAACTTGCTAACTCTGAACGCTACACCACGATTATCAACAGTCCATAGTCTGGTTTAACTTATTCATCAACATTGAATATGGAGGTACCTACTATCTGGATACAAACTTTACAATGACATTTAAAGTAAATCTTTAATTTATCATGCATTATTCATAGGTAGGTAAGGGACAGATGATAATTTTATCTTGTGTTCGTACAACAATAAACCCACCAGGGTTGGTTATCATTACAGATACTTACCTAGCTACAAAACTTTGAACCCTCAAAATGTTAAGTGAAAAGAGCATTCTTCCATCCATCGCGTGCATCAAACGCGAGCTGAGATCTTGGCTTGAAGAGACCTTGTTTTATAACTTTGACGGTTATAAAAAAATTAGTGATTATTGAATTACTAGTAAGTAATGATAGCCCGACATAGCCCAACGTTAACATAGCAAGTTAATGTGACAGAGGGCAGGGCACATAGCATGCAAAACTAATGGCCTACTGGCATCTGCAAAGTTCTGGAGTGGAGACCATTGGCAGCGTAGGACGTCCACCCACAAGGTGGACAGACGACCTAATAAAGACCGCAAGAACGCGCTGGATGCGAGTCGCTTCCAATCGGTCTTTGTGGAAGTCAATGGGGGAGGCCTATGTCCAGCAGTGGACGTCCTACGGCTGAAATGATGATGACGATGAATTATAATTTTTTTATTGACATTTTCATTATATCGACATGACTTTGATATTTTTAATGTTATTTTCAAATAAGAATGGAAAAATGACCTGTAACTTTGGTGTTGTCAATGAAAATTTGGAAAGTGTTACGTTTTAGCTTTTTATACTTACGCCATTGTCAAAGAGCATTTGCTTGATGCTGTCGTCAATGCGGTGCTCGTCCTCCATTTTTTTGACGAGAGGACCAATCTGTTCTGTTGCCAATTTTCTGACTGCAACCAAAAAGAAATAATGTTAGAGAAACCCAAGAGTTGTGACGGGAAAATTTTTGTCTATTAAACAAACAAGTGAAACGTAAAAAAAAATTAAATTGTTAATTAATCATATTCTGGACTGAAATTTTTTAGTCAACCCATTTCCAATATATTTACTGATATATTTAATCTACACTAATAATAATATTATAAAGAGGAAAGATTTGTATTTTTGGATTTTTGTAAGTATGTTTGTAACGAATAAAATCAAAACTACTAGTCCGATTTCAAAAATTCTTTCACCGTTGGAAAGGTACACTATCCCTTGGGGCTTTTTATCCCTGTATTCCCACGGGAACTTTTTTTTTTTAATGATTGACAGGCTAGTTGTTTGACCACAGCTCACCTGATGTTAAGTGAAGGTGTGGTCGAAGATGGTAAAGCACACCTAGCCTGGAATGGAACTGGCTCTCAACAGAGGCTGCCGGAACACACCGTTAGATGCTTGGCGGCAGATTTTCAACTTGAGGGTGGTAGCTAGCCAGCCGAGTACTAGAAAGTACCCTACCACCATGCTATGGTTTCCTCACGATGTTTTCCTTCACCGGCAGCTCAAGCTCATTGTTGGGGTTTGAACCCACGCCCTTCGGCATGCGAACCTACCACGCTAACCACTGAGCTATCATCGCTACAAAAAAACGGGAACTACGCGGGTGAAACCGCGAGGCATCCGCTAGTCTGATATAAAAATACTTTTCATCCATTAACCAGCTCGATGCAGGTCGTTCTAAACTGGGAACTGAGACTATAACAATTTTTGTCAATTAAAAGATACAATACGTTGGACTCCGGACAAGGAATTCTCTTTCCCGGAGCCGACCTCTTCCTGTGGTACACGAAAGTTGTTTTTGAAAACGAACCTATACCACATAATACCTAATTCATTTACTTTCGCAAGTATTCGCTGAATTGAATAACATGTAGTTTGCACGTTTCATAAATTGTGACGACGCGGACGTTAGTGTGGAGCATTTTACTTTATTTCTGCGTTAGCGATGCAATGACGCACATGTCGGTCGCACATCATGTTAGTTGGTCATTACAACATAGTAAACTATAGATATAGTTTTGCCTATTTACCTACTTACGTAAATTGTCACACGACCCCCCTTTCATTCCTTATTACGTTAAGTTTAAGGCTGACATTCAAAAGGTCCCTTACGTTTGAAGTAGGTATACTTATGTACCTACATATCTTGTGTTTTATCTCTATTTTCAACATTTTCTTATCAACACTCGCATTTACATTAAGCGCAAAGATAAAATTTGTACTGTTGCCAACTATTCGGTGACTTTAATGTAATCGTTATCAAGACTGTTTGTCATTCATTGCTGTTTGTATTTAACTTCGTAATAGAGATTGCTTGTGTTCTTTTTGTAGCTATGATACCCAACCAGTGTCAACCAAGCTTGATTGTCAACCAAGCTTGATTGTCAAGCTTCCTTTAAACATATAATCTAAACACACACACACACACAAAAACAGATACACACATACACGCTTTGGTTTTCAACTACAGGGGCTCACCGGAAGACCAGCGCTGGTCATGCTAAGTATGATCAGTATTATGCTGAGGTGAGCCCTTATTTTGTAACTGTTTGTTCGTTTTTTAATGGTTGACAGGCTAGGTGTTTGACCACAGCTCACCTGATGTTAAGTGACAGTGTGGTCGAAGATGGCACACCTAGCCTGGAATGGAACTGGCTCTCAAGTAAGGCTGCCGGAACACCGTTAGATGCTTGGCGGCAGATTTTCAACTTGAGGGTGGTAGCTAGCCAGCCGAGTACTAGAAAGTACCCTACCACCATGCTAAGTATATTTTCCCTCACCGGTAGCTCAAGCTCATTGTTGGGGGTTGAGCCCACGACCTTCGGCATGCGAACCGACCGCGCTAACCACTGAGCTATCATCGCTACAAAATGTGTTTTTATGTTGCAAAATAACATCTTTTTCTTTCTTTCTATCTTTCTTTCGTTTTCCAGAATCCAGAAATCTTCTCGTACAAAACTTAACGAGAATTAAAAAAATATAATTTACGAGTTTTAATATTCCTCACTGCGCGCGGCGTCTTCAATAGACGCAACAAGTACCTACCTTGAATTTTTCCACAGAAAAACTAACATGATAATGAGGTTTTATTGATTCAGAGATAGTAACAGAAAGTCGCCCCAGATAAAATCTAACTACATACACTCTTATGTTGTTTATGTCAATCAGTCGCTAATATTATTATAACTGCTCTGATGCAATAGATACTGAGGTCAAAAATAAATGCCAACAAAAACATTTGTCACAATATTCCACCAAGTTTAGCAGCTGCTAAAATATGAGCAAAAATATGCTCAAAACGTTTTACAATTACGACTAGGTACATCAAAAATAATTTGTTATCAGTTTCTTCGACAACTTCAAAATTATCCTTCTCCTGTAACATACAAAAATCTGGCCAAGAGCGAGACGGACTCGCGCACGAAGGGTTCCGTACCATTATCTATAAAAACGGCAAAAGAATCACATTTGTTGTATTGCAGCTCACCCTTAAATATTTATTTTATTCTGTTTTTTAGTATTTATTGATTTTTTTGTTTTATGTAAAAAGTAATGAGACGAACGAGACGCTCTCCTGATGGTAAGATATAACGCCTGTCCATGACCATTGCAGCGATACACAGAACTTTGAGTAACAAAACATAGTCCAGGCATCGCTGCTTTGGCGCTCATTACTTTGAGACTTTCGATGATGATGGTTAGTCTCAACAGCCCAGTAATTTCGCTAGCTGCAGTACCCTTCGAACCGGAACACAGTTATGTTTACACATTACTGCTTAGCGGCAGAATAACTGGTACTGCGGTGGTACCTACCTAGGCGACCTCCTGCTGAGGAGATCTACCACCAAGTAAAGTGAGTGTTCTAGCGGCAACAGAAATACCTACATCATAAGTGATAATTTCAACTGTCTAACTATCACGGTTCATGAGATACAGCCTGGTGACAGAAGGACAGCGGAGTCTTAGTAATAGGGCTCCTAAAAAAAGGTTTCCCCAAAAAAAATACTATCACTCCAAATGTAAGGTTTATGTAACGAAGAAAAGAAGTTGTTTATAAAGATGTCACGTTGTATATTTATCCGATGCGAAATCTCCATTAATTACATTTTTATACTTATTTTTTATAGCGATAAGACCCTTCATAATATGATATTTTATCTTATCACGATAACAGTTATTACAAACGTATTGGTGATATCAAATACCCCACCAACACCACCTAAGTACATACGTACAACGTCTAAAAAATATTTGAACAGGTAGTAGGTAAAACGTATTTACTCAAACATGCTTGGAAATTTGAGCATTATTTTGACAACATGCTACGAGATAAATCGAAATTGCTGTACTGGCCAAATACATGTGAGCAGCGGCCGGCAAAACTTGTATGAAAATCTATATTATCTGTCGTGGTTTAGCTGCCAAATAAAATTACAAAGTAAACTCATATCTGTCGCGTATTTTAAAAATGGAACAAATGTTTACTTCGAAACATAGGATACATTACCAAGGAGGTAACTTATCAAAGGTTTTATTTAAATTTCGAACTGGCTTGCAAATCTTCGAGCATACAGGGCTGGTTTATTTATCTGAGTTGCAAATATAAAGCTAATTTCCGCGCGTTATTTGAGAAAAGTTCTATATAAGCCTTGGCCACAACTAGGCAGTGATGGACTTACGTATGTGTGCCTCGGCTTCGCTTTGGCCCACATTAATACGTTCGTCCGGCTATGCCTCTTTTTCTGGCTGCTGTACTATTACTCAAATAGTAAATCGCATTCATTTTCGCCCTCAAACACCTACAGAAAATTTCATTTGCACATCTTAACGAAAAGTACTTAATTATTTTCTACTTTAAATACATTAATATAACATTAAGATATACTTAAGTACAATAAGTGTTTCACTTAATGAGTTTTTAATTACACAAAGTAGATACCTAAGTAATTTTAAATGAATACTTAAATTATGCATAAATATGTAAAATGTTATTATAAATACAATGTACCTATTAACTAATAGATTATTCATAGTTAAGGATGTTTGATTGATTTACTAACTTTGTACGAAGTATTATTCACCGGGACGCACGGTTGACCTTGCATAAAAGTAATAGGTACCTATGCTATGCATATTCACGCTCCATGTCAAAAACGATTAAGCGCATGAAAAAAAATTGTTGCAAATTGTATACTCTAATAAATATATTAATATGTTTATTAGAGTATATATAATATATTTTTGTAATTAATGTTAACATCATTGGTGCCATAGAAACCGATATAATGTATTTGCAAAAAAAAAACTATTTTGTGTTTATTGTGACCTTGATTTTATGAGACTGAGACAACTTTTAGGTAAAAGGCGTGTACAAGTTTCCAGCTTATTTCTCTCATTCCGATGTGAAACCCCAAATATGAGTAGACTGTATTTCCCGAATCTTAACACAGCTGATTTATTTATTTATCATTTTCTCAGAATAGGTATGTTCTATTACGGGGGGTTACCTAATAAATAATAAGTGACACATTTGTTTTTTTTTCTGCATTTTTGCTATAACGTAACAGTGACAGACAGTCGTCTGTTTTATATAGATCATACTTTGTGAAAAGAATATTTTACACAAAAAAGTGCCAATGTTGTAAAATCAAATCATCAAGAGAAAATATTCTAATTTTTTAAAACAAGGATAAACTGCATTGAATTATGGATAGGCGTTCTCACTTACTATTAGGAGAGCGTCTTCGTATCATTACTTTCTACATCGTAGTGATGATAGCTCAGTGGTTAGCACGATCAGTACATACGCCCACGGACGTGCGTTCAAACCTCAACAATGAACTCGAGCTGCCGGTGAAGGAAAACATCGTGAGGAATCCATGACATGGTGGTGGGGGTACTAAATATACCTTATATTTAGTAGTCAGCTGGATAGTTACCGCCCTCAAGTTAAAAATCTGCCACCAAGCACTTAACACTGCGTTTCGGTAGCCTTACATGAGAACAAGTTCCACTAAGCCAGGTAAGTGCACCATCTTCGACCACATCGTTACTTAAAATCAGGTCAACCATATAAAAAAAAAGTTTTCGTCTCTTTCGGTAAATGCTACATACATCCCACTTTTTTTTTACATCCTTTACATTTTTTACATACATTATGTGAAAGTTTGGATGGATGAATTGATGGATGTTTGTTACTCTTTCACGAAAAAACTACCAAACGGATTTGGATGAAATTTGGTATGGAAGTAGCTGAGACCCCGGATTAACACCTAAGCTACTTTTTATCCCGAAAACATGTAGCGGGCAACACCGCGAGGTGCAGCTAGTTTTTTATATATACTTACCAAAGAAGTAAGTTTGTAAAGTGGTACGGAACCCCCGGTACACGGGTCCGATTCGTACTTTATTTTTTTAATGTTTTGTTACAGCGTCTAGTTTCCATAAATCCTTCAAACAAAACCAATTAATTGATATTCGGCTTACGTAGTGGTCGTGGCTATTCAACTCGTCAAACGGTGTTACAGCATAGACAATGATGCTATATTTATTGTTCCCAAATCACTATTAAGTAGGTACATAGTAACACGATAGATAAAACGCAGTTGAGTTACTATCTGTTGCAGCATTATAAAGTACTTACTCGTTTCTTTCATGGCTATTTCATCTTCAGTCAGAACGGTCAAAGGTCGAGGGCCAGCCTCCGAGCTGTACTTCTGCTTTGCAGCGACAGCAACCGGCGTACGCCATTGCTCCAGGATCTGCAAAACCGCGCCAAACTCGTAGGTAAATCGAATACAATTTTTTTTATTCATTTACCTTATAATTATTTTTTAATTTTATGGCACTGATCACGCACCTTTGTACCAACGCGACGGAGTGGGATCATTGTTTTATAATTTCTATTTAGAAAATCGCGCGCGGGTTCGTGTGCGCACGCGCAACTGAATGGTAACAGACTGGTCGAGTTGGTTCCACTTCTATACTCGTTTCTGACGACGCGACCGTGGCCAACTGGCCATATCTCGCCCTAAGATAACGAGTTCCATTCGACCGATTGTAGTCGAATTATCCATAATCACTTTAATATTATTCACTCTACTTGGTATGACCTTGTGTTATCGATTCCAATACGTACGATTATTATTATAATGCATGCGCGAAAGTAAACGTACCTATTTCAATTTTTCTAGTATAGAATGGGGAAATAAATATTCTTATTTTTAATTTTTATCGGCTAGGAATTACTATTGTAATCTAACGTTTGTAAATATAGGTTAGGCGTCGAATAAACCAATTAACTATAAAATAAATAGCGCTGAATTAAAAATAATTAGTTTTTCATTCTCTTTAAAAAGTGTTCATCATACACAGCCTTCTTTATCCCACTGCTGGGTACAGGCCTCTCTCTTATTGTTATGCCATCTGCATCGTTCCTGTGCCAATCTGGTCCAGGTTCGACCCGCGACTATGATATGATATGATATTTTCTGCAACTGTTACGTAAAAATGTATCGATGATCGAAGTAGGCCGTTTGTTATGTTCGTTTTTTTAAATTAGGTAAGTAGGTAAAGTAAATAGTATGTAGGCAAGTATTTTGTACAACTTTTTTTTTTGTTTTCATAGATATTATGTCTTCTGTCTTATCCGCCTTTATGCTTGGCTAAGTACCTATTTACTAGGTAGGTACAGTACAGTACCTACCTTAAAAGCATATTAGTAGGTAAGTACCTGGTATATAGCTTGTGTAGTTGTGTTACTACGAGTATGCAAGGTATAATATTATGTCATTTTATATTAAAAAATTTAAAGATTCTATAATATATAAATTCAAAAACATCCTAAGCCCTGCCCTGTCCGAGCCCTGTTCTCACAGAGGACATTAAATACAGGGTACCTGTTCTGACGCAGCCAGGGAGCTGTTCAGTTGTGTAAGCCGCCTCAAGTGACCCACCTATAATAAGATTACTGTGTATGTGGGGGAGTGAATGTGTTTATGAGAGAGTGTGTACATACATATATGTATGTTTGTGTTCATTGTTTAGTTTTTTTAGTCTGCATTTGGCATTTTGTATCAAAATATCGGGAGAAGCCATTGGTTTCCGAAACACAGGACTATTACTTGTTCGGAGCCAATGGGTTCATTTAATGTAACCATAACGTGTGCCAAATAAATAATTTTAATTCGAATTGAAAAAAATTGTGTGGTGTGTAGATAATTTTCATTTTAGTTGTGTTACATGTGAGAAAATACGATGGGACTGCCATGTGGCTACCACAAAAGTAAATAAAATAGAATAAAAAAACCTATTTTTTTTTATGGTTGACAGGCTAGATGTTTGACCACAGCTCACCTGATGTTAAGTGAAGGTGTGTTCGAAGATGGTAAAGCACACCTAGCCTGGAATGGAACTGGCTCTCAAGTGAGAGTGCCGGAACACACTGTTAGATGCTTGGCGGCAGATTTTCAACTTGAGGGTGGTAGCTAGCCAGCCGAGTACTAGAAAGTACCCTACCACCGTGCTATGGTTTCCTCACGATGTTTTCCTTCACCGGCAGCTCAAGCTCATTGTTGGGGTTTGTACCCACGCCCTTCGGCATGCGAACCTACCGCGCTAACCACTGAGCTATCATCGCAAAATTTATAATTAATCCGAAACTACCACAAACATAATAATTATGAGTCATAGTCATATTATGTCTATCTATTCACCAGAATAATGATATTCGAGTAGGACAAACCATGACCTACCTTGAGAGGTATTCCTTGCCATTCCAAGCATACTATTCTCAATCACGCAGGGGTCTAATATCGTGCGCATTCGACCATCATCGGTTAAAATAAGTAAAAAAAATGGAAATCATTATGTGTTTGTAATTTTTAACCTATTTCGAAAAGGACAAAGGCCTTCAGTTCTGCCAAATTCAGTCGGTACTTATTTTGACTACATTTATTTATTGTGTCATGTTATGATCTATATATTTTTGTAGTAATGATAGCTCAGTGGTTCGCGCGGTTGGTTCGCACGCTTAAGGCTGAGGGTTCAAAGCCCAACAATGAGTTTTACCTGCCGGTGAACAGCATTGTGGTAGGGTACTTTCAGTACCTAGATACTTGGCTGGCCAGCTACCACTTTCTGGTAGAAAATTTGCCGTCAAGCATCTATCGCTGTGCTGCGGCAGCCTCCCTTGAGGGCCAGTTCCATTCCAGGTTAGATGTATTTACCATCTTCGACCATGCCGTCCCTTAACATCAGGTAAGCTGCGGTCAAAAATCTAGCCTACCAATCTCAGATTTTTTAATCTGAGCTACCAATCATAAAAAAAATCTGTAGAAAAAGTTAGTGATGGATTTTTGGCGGCAATGCAGAAATATCAAATCGCCGCATAGTACAGTAGGTACCTATTTACCAAAATATTATGTTACTTTTGCTAGATAGATCTCCTTAGCCGGAGGTCACACCTATCACATATCCTGCAACGATGCTTTTGTTACTCAAAGGTCTCAAAGCAACAAAAGCAAACCACCACCGCCATTCGCCGCCATTGCCACTGTAATAGTCATACACAAGTATAATCTTTTATCAGTTAGGTAGCGCTAAGGGAGTGCAGCGTCATTGCCTTTTTTTAAATAATGGTATTTTAGTCATAAAGTACTTTATTACGAGCGATACAATGTGGTGAGACATGACTTTTCCTGTGGCTTCTAAAAGTGCCAATGAAGTAAAGTTCTTCACCACTTAACTAAGGAGGTCATGGCCGGGTTTAACCTTGACTAGGTACTTCATATGGTTTACAATAAACATCTTTGATCCTTCATCAAATTATTCCTCAATAATATATTGAGTATTAATATTAACACTGTACACTGGTAATCAGTAATCAGTAATCAGTAAAATGGTAAATCGCTCAAAATGCGACGCCAAAATCAAAGAAAGAACATTACCAGTGTTTTGGCGGGCATGCGGAATGGTCACTTTATTACGTTATTTTACTAAACTAGTGATTTTTCAAGTATTTAAGGATAAAAATAGTCAGTGGTATTATAATCATAGAATTTCTTTTTATCTAATTATGAGCGCGAGTGTAATAAAGTGACTAAATGTGACGAAGCATGAATTTTCGTGTTGCTTCCAAAATAACATCACACTTTTAGTGAAATCACCATTACTTTACTATGGCATGATTTTTATTTCAAGGAATATGAAATACTTGTTTTGTAAACAAAATAAAAAATACCTTAAATTATACTACCTATTTACAAAATGTATACAAAAAACTTAGTCTAAAAAACCGTCAGTGGAGGGATATGTGCCCAGAATGCTGGCAACATTGCCACGCTGGATGGCAATGCTTAGCTTCTGACCAAAGTAGATGCATGATTGGATTTAACTAAACCTAATTTATGTGAATTTTACTTACATAAATCTTATTATTTTCTAGAATACTTAAAATATTGAATATTTACACTAGCGAATGCACAAAGTGCGACGACGCTAAAAACAAAAAAAAATGTTTTGATGATGTTTAATAATTCCATTGATGTGGTTGGTTTTCTGCGTACGATGAAACGTAGTTTCTTTTGACTATTCCGGTTGGGTTTGTTATGTTGGCCAAGAATTTCTAGAAATTAACAGAAACTAAGACAGTATTGCCAGGTATTAAGATTATCTGATTTTTACTGTACTTTAATCTAGCAAAAACAAATACAAATATTTTATTGATAACACCAATGTTACGAGCCAATTCAAAATTTCAAATATGTATGTCTAACTATCAATGCAAATTAAATGTATATCCAAACCATGTGTTTTATGTAATGTATTTTATTGTATAATAAAACAAGTCTCAAAATTTTAGTGCTAATGGTAGTGTAATTGGTAAGTAGTAATTGTACTACCTACCAATTACGCTACCATATAGGTACACCTATATTAGCTAACTTGTGTCAACATTCTTTTGAACTAATAAATAATTTTGCGTTATCGTGAGTTAATCTGTCAAGAAAAAACTTATCTATCATAATCTAATAAATATATAATATTATAACAGGCTTCCATAACCCTGATATGCAGTACAATCATAATATTAAAGTATTTTCCAAAGTATTTGTCGTAGCCAAAAGTCTGATTCATGAAAACGATATAGATAAAAAGGTAAAAAAATAAGATCGTACGTGAGCATAATTATAATATAACCAATGAACTTCCACCTTGATGCGGCTGGCTACCTATATGATAGCGCGATAAACTTCTCGCCTATATTTAAGCTGGCAGGCTGGCTTTTGTCTCCTAAAACTAGAAAGATTGAAGGATGGCCTTTGCTTAACTGTGGGAAAGCTCTAGCTAACTACAGTTTGACACAGTAAAAAAAGTTATGTTGCCACAAGGATATAATTATGTTACAATTTTATTCATAACATTTTAAGTGACTATTCGGTAGATTTTATTTATATTTTGGCAACACCCCATCTGTCATTTGCCGTTCAGAACTTCAGATCAGACAGACCATGATTTCGATTAAGTTAAGGCATGGTCTGTTATTCATTCAGTCAGCGACGTTTCTCGAAAGTTGAGAATCACGAATTACAGCGTGGTTCTGAATCGAAGCCGGATTTTGTTGAAGAGAGTGACAATTTAGTATTGTGGTTATTAGTTCAATAGTGAGCTATATTAAAGATCTATGACATAAATCGCGTAATCGTGTCAAAGTTAGAGACACCGAAGTGAGGCCGTCCGCTGTTTTCTGAAGACCTTGTACCTGGTTACGTTTGTGAATAATGGCCAAATGGGGCGAAGGGGATCCTCGGTGGATCGTAGAGGAACGCCCTGACGCTACAAATGTGAATAATTGGCATTGGACCGAGAAAAACGCCGGGCCTTGGTCGAAAGACCGCCTTAAAGAACTATTTATTGACTTTAAAATTGCGCAGAATGGTATTAGTTGTAAAGTGTCTGAAGTGGACAAGATAGAGGGCGAGGCGTCTGCGAATAATAGGAAAGGGAAGTTAATATTTTTCTATGAATGGGACATTAAATTGAAATGGGAAGGTAATCTTGATGGTGGCAAAGACACAGTAAAAGGGGAGATTCATATACCCAACTTGTCTGAAGAAAATGACGTCAGCGAGGTGGATGTAAGTACCAAATATACAATGGTTTTAATACATAATTCAGCAGAATGTTTGAATACTGATGCTTGCTCTCTTATAGAAATATCATTAGAATACATTTTATATGGTATATAATTTATATACTCTTTTACTAGTTGAACCTAAAGGTTAACTCATAATTTTGCAAACATAAATTATGTATCTTTAGCACATAATTTAGTTGTTAAATAAAACAAGCAAAAAGAGAAAATGCTATTACTGTATTTTAAATCTAACAGAACTAGCTGATATGTGTTGGTAATGGCAAGATTCATATACTATCAATTGTTTGATAAATAATTAGTAAAATTGATATACACACTATAGTGTGTTGCCTTTGTATTATTTCCTAAACTTTATATTGCAAGACGTCAAAGAATTTCTTTTTTTTTTAAATCCATCTTTAAAAGATCTTATGTCAATATTCCCTTCTAGCAATAAATACATAGCTTACTACTATAAAGTCCTAGGAGGCCATAAGTACTTTTCACAAACACTTTCCTCAAATAACTAGACACTATAAAATACACCATTAGAATACTATTTACCTAGATTGTATCATTGTGATTATATAGTTCTAATAGATTTATTCTAAACAGAAAAATGTGCTTCTTTCAGATTACAGTTACATTAAAAGGTAGTGGAGATGAGGCTCAGCGGCTCAAAGCATTTATGCACAATGTTGGCCGTGATGAAATCCGGAAACAACTGACAGAGTACATCCGCAGTCTGAAAGAAGAATTCTCTAAAGGCCTCATATTACCGAAGAAAGGTGAAGCACCTGTCAAACCAGACAATGTATCTATGATTACAAGTGGATTCAATAAGAAAATCAATATGGAACCAGTTGTATTGTCAAAGGATAATCAGAAGATTGGTTGTAAATTAGACACAAAGTGTATTGAGCTGTCGGAGAAATTTCAATGTCGGGCGCAGGAGTTTTATGATGCAATGACAAGAATAGAAATGGTTACGGCATTTACGCAGGTAATCATTGTGTGTATGTAGTAGAACTTGATTGCGGTAAATAAATTATAATGATAATATAAAAAAAAATATATCATTTACAGCTGAGAAGTAAAACCACAAACTAACAGGATGCCATGAAACCAAAAACACTGCTTATCAAATATGTTTATAGTATATTACGCTGATGTGCCTAATGTCTATATCACAGAGTAGAAATGATTTAATATCTGCATATATATTATAATAATTTATTTAAGTTCTGGAGTGGAGACCACGGATTGGCAAGCGCAGTGTAGGACGTCCACCCATAAGGTGGACAGACAACCTAGTAAAGTCCGCAGGAACGCGCTGGATGCGAGCCACTTCCAACCGGGCTTTATGGAAGTCAATGGGGGAGGCCTGTGTCCAGCAGTGCACATCCTACAGCTGAAATGATGATGATGATGAGATATATTAAAATGTTGAAGTTGAAGTGCTTGGAATAATTTTCCAGGCCAAAGCTATAGTTTGATACATGATTGTCAAAAGTTGTGATACATCTATGATTGACAGCCCCGTTGGCTTATTGGTAGTATATCTGCCTTGAGAGCTGTAGGGTGTGGGTTCGATTCCCACTCAGGGCAAACATTTTGTGAATAAACAAATGTTTGTTCTGGGTCTGGGTGTTCTGTATGTATTTACAACAAAAAAGTATTTATGTATTCTATCAGTTATCTGACTTCCATCACACAAGCTCTGCTTAGTTTGGGGCCAGATGGCGCTGTGTGTATAGTCCTACGATATTTATTTATTAATTATTTATTTATGAAACTACCTCCAATAAACAGATAAAAACGTCTAATCGTAATTGTTTTCATTTCCAGGGCCATGTAAAAATGGATGCCGAAAAAGGTGGGAAGTTTGCCTTATTCGGTGGCAATGTGTCCGGGGAGTTCAGAGAGCTTGTACCTGGAAAGAAAATAGTTCAATTCTGGCGACTAAAGCAGTGGCCCGATCAACACTTCTCAGAAGTTACCTTTAACATTGAAGAGAAGGTATATTAAAGAGACTGACATGGTTTTGAACCTTTTTTGTTTTTCTGATTCTTATCCAAAGTGAGGGTGATAAGTCTTTTACTGGCATCCTGCTTAGGGTGTTTTGTGCATTTCCAGTATCTACTCAAGGAAACCCAGCTCCTTGAAGTATCAGAGCAAGGCTCCAATGAGTTTGGTGGAATACTTGGTAATTTTTTTTTTTTCTTTGGTTTTGGCGTCGCGTTTTAGCATTTGCCAGTGTCAAGTATTTATATATTTTCAAGTTTCAAAAGTTAAATAAGTGTCCTCGTAGCTAGTTATAGTCAAAGTCCAGTCTTAGTCAAGTCCAGTCTGTGTCAGTCAAGTCCAGTCATGCTTTATTAAAGTAGTGGCGACTTCACTATAAAGCTTCGATGGAGTTTTGGAAGCACCACGAAAAGTCATGTTTTAGCACATTATATCATTTTCCCACACTCACGCATGTAAGTCGGCACTTTATGAATAAAACACCACCATTTTTATGCATAAACACTCGACAAAACACAAAAAATACAACGGAGCGAGACGACTCTTCCCGCGGTCCCGCCAAAACTCCTTAGTAATATTGATAAGCATTCAAGCTTTTTTTTTTAAATATCGTAGGACTATACACACAGCGCCATCTGGCCCCAAACTAAGCAGAGCTTGTGTGGTGGAAGTCAGATAACTGATACAATACATAAATACTTTTTTTTTTGTAAATACATAATTATAATACATACAGAACACCCAGACACAGAACAAACATTTGTTTATTCACAAAATGTTTGCCCTGAGTGGGGATCGAACCCACACCCTACAGCTCGCAAGGCAGATATACTACCAATGAGCCAACGGGGCTGATGCAGCAACATGGATGAAAGTAAAGCAGCTTCATGCATTATAGTGACAATTAGTGTGTTTAGTGTATTTATTTCTGTGTTTTTTCTTTCTGTGGCTTAATGATACCACAGGTAGCCCAACTTTTATTATTATAGGTAGACCACAAAGAACATTACCATCCGTTCCTCGTGGGCGTTCCCAGTATTCGTACGCAGCGATTCCGCTCTACTTTTCTGATGCGCACGGCCCACGAATGGAACTCATTGCCGGCTTCCCTGTTTCCCATAAATTACAATTTGGACGTTTTTAAGGCTAGAGTGAATAGATTTCTTCTGGATCAGCGTGCTCCATCTTCGGCCACACCGTCCTTTTGCATTAGGCGAGTTGGTGGCCAAATGTAGATCTATTAAAAGTAAAAAAAAAAGAAAAAAAGAATACATTTTATCTTTTTGCTACTATTTTAAAGTAATGGTAGCGAATGTTGATAACTTTCAGGATGACCACACCATGGTGACCTTGAAGCAGGAGCTGGTGCCGACCGCGGAGGTGGACCACACGCGCGACAACTGGCGTCGGTATTACTTCGACAGCATTAAGCGAGCGTTCGGCTTCGGGGCTTTCTTGTGATGCACTCTACATTATAGGTATGTATGGAATCATTGAAATAATTACCGTTAGGCAAGGTCATAAAACAAAAATTAGCTCAAGAAAGAGCGCCATCTATTGGTTTGATGCTTAACTACGACGAAGAGTTTTGGCGGGAACGCGGGAAGAGTCGTGTCGCTCCGTTGTATTTTTTTCCAAAACTAGTGTTTTAACGAGTGTTTATGCATAAAAATGGTAGTGTTTTATTCATAAAGTGCTGAATTACGAGCGTGAGTGTGGGAAAGTGATATAATGTGGTGAAACATGACTTTTCGTGTTGCTTCCAAAACTCCAGCGAAGCTTTATAGTAAAGTCGCCACTACTTTACTAAAGCATGACTGGACTTGACTGACGCGGGCTGGACTTGACTAAGACTGGATTTTGACTATAACTAGCTACGAGGACACTTATTTAACTTAAAAATATATAAATACTTGACACTGGCAAATGCTAAAATGCGACGCCAAAACCAAAGGAAAAAAAAAACTACGACGAAGTGGCCAATGTAAAGCCTAAATAGATCGAAACATGTACTGAAAGTGACGCCATCTAGACTCCCGCAAGAATACCATAGTACCGTTTCTTGTATGGGGTTTAAATAAAGGATTGCATTTTAATGAAAAAAAAATTACAATTAATGGTGGAATGACAGCTGATTCAGATTCTGAAAAATGATGAAAGAAGGTCGAGTTGTGAGTTTTTTTTTTTAATGTGAAAAATAATGAGTCGAACGAGACGCTCTCCTGATGGTAAGAGATAACGCCTGTCCATGACCATTGCAGCGATACACATAACTTTGAGTAACAAAACAAAGTTCAGGGCATCACTGCTTTGGCGCTCATTAGACGGCTTTGAGACTTTCGATGGTTAGTCTCAACAGCCCAGTAATTTCGCTAGCTGCAGTACCCTTCAAACCGGAATGTTTACACACTACTGCTTGACGGCAGAATATCTGGTACTGCGGTGATACCTATCAAGATGACCTCCTGCTAAGGAGATCTACCACCAAGATAGAAGATAGATAGAAGAGATGAGCTTGGCATGGGTTCGACTTGATTACAAAATATTGAAATTCTCTACTTATACAAAAGTTGAACTAGGGAGGTAGGTATATTAGATATTTCTGCTGCCAAGCAAGTAGTGTATAAACATTACTGTATTCCCGTTTGAAAGAAAAAAAGAATGGAAAAGAAGGTTTAAAGGATACTGCCGCTGGCGTAATTGCAGAGCTGTTGAGATTTACCTTCTTATGGATCAAAGTAATTGAGCGCAAGCCTCGTGCTTAGTTTGGGGTCCTATTTTTTTTTTTTCGATGTACTAAATTTATCTCTATCTGCCTTATCATTGGGAACAAATTTTACTATGGCCACAACTTAGAAATCTTGAAAAAAAAACAGCTGATAATTTGTTCTATAGAACAGCTGATTTCTTTTTAGGGTTCCGTACCCAAAGGGTAAAAACGGGACCCTATTACTGAGACTTCGCTGTCCGTCCGTCCGTCGCCAGGCTGTATCTCAAGAACGGTGATAGCTAGACAGTTAAAATTTTCACAGATGATGTATTTCTATTGCCGCTATAACAACAAATATAAAAAAATAAAATAAATATTTAAGGGGGGCTCCCATACAACAAACTTGATTTTTTTACCGTTTCTTGCTCGATACTAATAACGGTGACAGGTGGAACTTATATTTTTTGAGACTTTAAACTATTCACAGAATATTTAGTTTTATTATAGATAATGGTACGGAACCCAACGTGTGTGAGTCCGACTTGCACTTGGCCGGTGTTTTAATGTGGTTTTAAAGCAAAACTTGTTCACAATGATAACATGACTTTAAACCTATAACCCTAAGATACGTTTTTAACTGGCTAGGAACCATCAGTAGCCGAATTTTATACAATTTTTGTGTATACTTTCTAAAGCTATAATATATTGTCTACAGGTTGAATTTACCAGTTTGTTGAACATACGATAACGCAGATTTAGAACAAAGCCTCACATCTGGCCTTAATAAAGGTTTATCTTTAATTTGAGGGATAAAGTACCTTACAGAGTTGAATATTAAGTACGTTTTTGTGTTTATCCGTAATAATAAGCTTGAGCTGTCAGGGGAGAAAACAAAAAAGCCATTGCATAGCGGTAGGGTACTTTTGACTCTAGTTACCACCCTCAAATTGAACATCAGTCGCCAGATCTGACAGTTTCGCTTGAGAGCCAGTCATCTCGGCTCGGTGTGATATTGTCATCTTCACCACACCATCCCTTAACATCAGATTAGCCACCACCCACCTTATCAAAAATCTTAATAAAGAATATTGAAAAATATACAAATGACTACAAATAAATGTCATGGTGGTAGGGTACTTTCTAGTACTCGGCTGGCTAGCTACCACCGTCAAGTTGAAAATCTGCCGCCAAGCATCTAACGGTGTGTTCCGGCAGCCTCACTTGAGATCCAGTTCCATTCCAGGCTTGGGTTGCGTTGCCAACTTCGACCACACCTTCACTTAACATCAGTTATAAAAAAAAAAGTGTCACTTGTAACTTACGTAAATAAAGATAGAGAATTTATCAAGGCATCAGGGGCGCAGCTACCGCCATATCAGCCGTATCAATGTATATATGGGGCCCCCGGGCTACAGGGCGTGTGTAAGCAAAAATTAGTAAAATGTTATGAGGGTGGTAGCTAGCCAGCCGAGTACTAAAGTACCCTATCACCATGCTATGGTTTCCTCACGGTGTTTGCCTTCACCGGCAGCTCAAGCTCATTATTGGGGTTTGAACCCACGCCCTTCGGCATGCGAACCTACCGCGCTAACCACTGAGCTATCATCGCTTGAAGGTTACTTTGTCCCTCTTTACTTTTACTGTGATTTTAAACTTAACTATCGCTCGCGAAACGGCTCCGACATTATATTGCAACTGTCACGATTTACGCATTTAGTGCTTTACTTATAAACGTTGCTTATAGTGCTTCAAATGTTTTTTTCACCGTCTCGCTAACATAGAAACGAGGCAGGCTTTTTGAAGCATATATTATGTTTAAGCAAAGTTTATAAATAACACAAAGGCAATTAATTAACACAAAGATTTAATATTTCAAAAAAGTGTCTCCTATTTAATTTTTTTTTCTTACGATTTTATTTCTGAATGTATAAAATACGTAATTATTATGTGCATTTAAGTATATAAAAATTAAAGTATAAAATAACGACATCAATACAAACATCATGACTTATATTCAGTCTACCTATCTATCAATGGGGAAGATAATCTAAAATTTCGCGTTTTGTTCTTTGCGTATCTATGTTTTTGTGTAATATAAAAATAACACCGCAACATTGTACGGCAATAAGTTTTGTGATCAAAGATATGAATTGCATAAATTTACACATACAATAAGTACTCAATACAAAATACTTTTTGAGTAAAAAATTCTTATTCACGTGGGGTGGTAAGACTTTGACCTGATTCACTAATTCCTTGCCGAAAACATGTATAACGCTTATATAACACACACACTATAATACGTATATTATATTTATATACATATATACACATCGGCATAAAAAAACCATATCAGTCGAATTTAGGGTGGTTCGATTTCCATACAAATAAATTTTTGACATTTATGGACAAGTGGAGCATAATTTTACAGCGAAATCACAGCTACTGGCATTTATTTTGGACTTTATTTGCGGTAAATAACAATTGCTTGAATAAAACAGTAGATTACTAGCATAATCTACTGTTTTATTCAAAAATCATAAATTTGATTTTATGCTAATAATCTACTGTTTTATACAATCAATTGTGATTTATTTGTATGGAAATCGAACCACCTTAATCAGAATTCGTACACGACGTTTTGTGACTTTAAAATCATATTTTAAATATATGAATGCAGTAATACATAAATAGGCTTATTAATAGGGTTCTGTTGGTTACCTTTCGGGTACGGAACCCTATGATTCCAGTGTAGGTAAAATTTGTAAAATCGTGTGTTTTTGCTTCAACTTAATGTCTGGGCCTATAACTTATAGTTTAATTAAACAATTAGTTACCTACCTAGCTAATGTATTAGTAATAATTTGCACTGTCCTCGCTTTTCTGTAAGTAGTTTGCGCATTGGATGTTTTTTTTTTAATTTATGGATAAATCCAATAAATTATGTTACACACAAATGTGTTTTTTCTTTTGTAACTTTACACTTTTCCCATTAGCTTGCATTGTACACTGAATCCATGGTATAAAAAGCAAGAAAATATAGTTGAACGAATTTAAAAAATACTAAGAATACGATAGTATATACTTACTTTATTTATTTTAGGTAAAATATAGGTTTCCACACAAGGGTTCCCTGTTTTCCGGAGCCCAGTTTCATATTAAGACGATGTTCAGGTAAATGGATACAAATCTATCGGCCGCGTCTTATAATAGGTATCTCTTCACTACATAGTATAAAACAAAGTCGCTCCCCTCTGTCCCTATGTATGCTTAGATATTTAAAACTACTCAACGGATTTTGATGCGGCTTTTTTTAATAGATAGAGTGATTCAAGAGGAAGGTTTATATGTATAATACTTGCATATGCACCACATTAGTATCTACATTGCACCCGTGCGAAGCCGGGGCGGGTCGCTAGTAGTAAATAAATTTAAAGCGCTAAAATGAAATATAGCAAGGAAAAAAATAGCAAAGGAGAAGTTAAATCGTAGTAATTGTTACCTTTATATTTATTTCCTACGCAATATTTTATCGCCAATACAAAGATGACTTCATTTGGGGAATGATATCTGTTTGTCGACGCGTCTGAACACCATGCGTGCTGCCAAGGTATAAAGTGTTTTATGAGCTACATTTGCATCTTTAAAATATTATGATGTTTTCTTTTGTTTCAGTGAAAACGTATTTAATACAATAACATTACAAGTGCTATAGTTTAGATGTACATATTACACACATTTTATCACATCTAAACATAACACAGAGAACATAAAAAAACATTTAAATTGACTAAGTAATAAATATAATAAATCTGCAACTGGAGGTAGTTTAGAATTAAGTGAATGGCTGCTGCCGAGCTAGGATTAACTCCTGCATTACGGCAGACAGCATATTTACCAAACAAAAGCTTCGTAAGGCAAGGACGTCGTGTGAAACAATTATTTACTTTATTTCTATTGTGTATTTATATAAAAGGAAAAAAGCGATAAAAAAACTAAAGAATAAAACAGGAAAAAATAATAATTAAAAATTACATTAGAATGTCTTAAACTAAATATGTAATGTTGAGTAAAATGAACCTCTCGGGATGTGTAATGTATGTGTGTTGAGTAACAATGTGGATGTGTGTAAATACAAAACCTGATGTCAGGTTTCGCAGGTGATTAAATTTGTGAGTGTGAGTGTGTATATGTGTAATAGCAAACGAAATAAGAGTTGTCATTAGTTGAAAATGTCATGTGTGCTTACAATTTAATATGATTAATTGAGAGTTGTGTTGGGAAGTTATATTGCCGTATTGTAAATATAATTCCGAAACTTATGTTTTTTGAAGTGTTTATGTATAAAAACTGTGGAATATTTTTTATAAAGTGTCAAATTAGTCATTAGTTTGTGTTGCTTTTAAAACTCTGTCAAGCTTATTGTAAAGTCACCATTCCGCAGCCGCGTCAGCTTTGCTCTGAGTTCTTGGAAGACTTCAAAGTATCAATGCAGGTGGCGTCCCAACTAAGGACCGTATTCCAAGTAATTAAAGTTTTTTCGTCCGGTCTCTTACCATTGTCTCGTACAAGACTGCTTCAGGACGGCAGCGTTATTGGCGCTGGTAAAATCCCAAGCTGGCGTGTCGGGAATCCCCCTGCGCTCTTTGTGCACGAAGGACCATGGTGACCGAGCTGGTAGACAGCCACGCCACATTGGCAGCAGTAGAGCAAGTTGCTAATTTTTTTTCGTATCTACATTGCAACATGTCAAAGTTTAAATACGTGAGGAATATCAAATAAATAATAATTATTATGCAAAAGGTGGATAACATGTACTGTAAACACGTATTATTATTTATTATCATAATCATATTATATTTACGGAGTTCATTAGTTATCGACGCTTGCTACTTAATAACAACGAGTAAACTATCCGTTTGCAAATATTTGGATATAACTAGTTATGTCACAAATAATTATCATGGATTGACTTTCACATCGCATAAGTGATTTGAATAAAAAAATATATGTATTCATTTTTCTTAAGAATAAGAAATGCCAGTAGATATTCAGTTGTAAGTATTGTACTAATATATTTCAAAGGTTTTTTTTCACACAACGCCTTCTAGTCCCAAACTAAGCAAACTATATATAACTATGGCAACTAACTATATACTATGGCAACTAGTTTTTTTTATTGTAAATAGGTACAATAGAATAGATATCTGCGTTCGTCGCAAAAATGCTTGTCCTGGGTAGGAATCAAACCTACACCCCATAGCTCAGAAAACAGGGTAACCAAAATCTTGTAAAGCAATCAAGTTGACAGATCAGAACTTCCTAAAAAAAATATCACAGGCCTTGGCTGAAGATTGCACGGGAAAAGAAGACAACATTTTTAGTGAGTATATTTTTTACTAGCGGACGCCTCGCGGTTTCACCTGCGTTCCCATTCCGTTCCCGTGAAAATATAGGGATAAAAAACCTATGTCACCCGGGGATAGTGTATCTTCCCAACGGTGAAAGAATTTTTGAAATCGGTCCAGTAGTTTTTGATTTTATTTGTTACAAACATAGAAAAATCCAAAAATACAAATCTTTCCTCTTAATAATATTAGTGTAGATTTACTACGGAACTAGAGAATATAAGTGAAATCATTGAAATCCCTTATAATTAATGGTCCAAGAACACTAGCGCGCATGGATCTACGACGTAGAATAAAAATCAGAGGTTATCAGCGAGCGACCCCCGCACTCGACACAACCGTGTACTCAGTTATTCCTGAACCCTCGACCGAGTAACATGAAGATACTGTGGCTCTTTGTTATAATACACGCGGTAAGTATTCATAACTATATTTATAGAAGCAAATGTGCTAACAAAGGAAATAAATAGCAAGACTTACGTTACTGTAACAAGACCAAATTAAAGTCCTAATTTGGATAGTTTCTTCAGATACATAACTATTTGACGCTAATGAGGAAGTTTTTGAGTTTGTGTGTTTTTTTAATATAAAAAATAATGAGACGAACGAGACGCTCTCCTGATGGTAAGAGATAAGAGTGTCCATGACCATTGCAGCGATACACAGAACTTTGAGTAACAAAACAAAGTTCAGGGCATCACTGCTTTGACGACCTCCTGCTAAGGAGATCTACCACTAAGTAAAAAGTTACTGTAACAAGACCTAATTAAGTCCTAAATAGTAAATTAAAGTAAATTTGGATAGTTTCTTTAAATACATAATTATGTATAGCTTAAGTTTGTGAGTTTATGTGTGTGTTAGTTTGTTTATTCAAGCTGTAACTGCTTAACGGATTTGAGTCAAATCTGATATGAAGAATTGACAATGTAACCTACATAATTAAAATACTCATTATACATTATAAATAAATAGATAGAAATGTAGGGATATGTTTCGACTTAATTTAATTTTTTAATTTAATATAAAATTTTAGAAATATGAAATTATGTGTTTGGTGTGTTTGCCATATAGAAATTATGTGTTTTGGTGAATTGTTTTCGTTTAAAATCTATTGTCAAAATATATGTAGAATGTATCAGATAATAGTGTATTTGAAGGAGCGGTCTCTCCTAATACAGGTTTATGTAAACATAAAAAACAGAGACCAAACCCACGTTTTTAAAATATGCGTCACTAAAGATTATTTGTATAATTATTGCGGAATTCTTACGGTTTCCATAGCATAGTTTTACTGGAGGATATATCGTATTAAGATCGCCAAATAAAAATGTAGATATTGTATTTTCTGTTAACAATACTAAAATATGTACTAATTATGTCGACTGGAAGATATTTTGTGTTAGCTTGTCAAAAGTTTACTTATGGTATTGTTTATTGCAAGCGTTGGATTAAAATGGTTATAACTGGATTAAATTTTACTTTACATCCAATCAAAAGCCTGTTAATTACTATTACAAAAATGACATCGAATTAAGTAGATATAAATATATAGAAACGTACTAAGTTTCCTCTTTCTATTAAATAATAAATTCACTAATTTGAATCTTAAGTTTTTAGAATAAGTTATTACTTACGTCGCGGGTCTGAGGTCTTATATTCTGGGTCGAATGATAAGAACTTTGTAGATAGTTGAATACAAAACATGCTGTTAACTATAAATATGATTGGACTTGGTTTTGCAGGCGTTTGCGCAACCTGGCTTTGGAAGATCGTATTTGAGAAACTCTAGATTGGTAAGTGTTGTAACATCTCTCATTTAAATGTATGACAAGCTAGGTGACGGACCATAGCTCACCCGATGTTTAGTTATTGTTGGGGGTTGAACCCACGCCCTTCGGCGTGTGAGCCGATCGTGCTAACCACTAAGCTATCATCACATTTAGAATTTAGCGATCAATTATCTGCTAGAAATATAAATAGCTTTGAGCCGCTTCGGTGCATATGACATAGCGTAATTCGTAGCCGCCTCAATAAAAAAAATGTGAGCAATAATTCGTAGAAAGATATCAATTTTAAAAACTTTTTAAGTTCACCTTTATAAGGTCCCATTACAAATATTTACTCAGACAGAAGCGCCATCTATTTCATTTGACGGTTCACTACTATGATTAGGTTAAAGTAACTCCAAAATAGCTAGAAACACCCGTATATAGTGGTGCCATCTAGATCTTACAAATAAACATGATTTCCGTATACATCCTGCATGCTTGCTACCTCATTTTTTGAGTCAGTTAAAAATACATAGATTTATATTTTTTTTTTTTTTACTCTTGCAGTGCCACCAATGGAGTTGTCTCAACACAAAGATCGGCCTCCCCGACTCTCTCCCCACGTCTGAACAGTTCGGTTCGCTTCTGCGAACCTTGCTGCCCACAGAATGGCGCGGGGTTGTGGACTCCGTCTTGCACACGTGTTACCACGACCGCCCAAGAAGATACAGCAACACCTGTCCCGGACAGGCGATCATGCATTGTGCGGTTGATCAGCTGATTGCCGTAAGAAAAAGAAACTTTCAAAATTCATTTATCTTGCTAGCTGTTGCAATAATATTTTGACAGCCCTGTTGGCTCATTGGTAGCATGTCTGCTTCAAGAGCTGTAGGGCGTGGGTTCGATTCCCACCCAGGACAAGCATTTTGTGATATAAAACAAATGTTTGTTCTGTGTCTGGGTGTACTGTATGTATTATAAGTATGTATTTAGAAAAAAAAAAGTATTTAAGTATTTTATCAGTTATCTGATTCCCATAGTACAAGCTTTGCTTAGTTTGGGGTCAGATGGCGCTGTGTGTAATGTCCTACGATATTTATTTATTTACATGGTTTATGCTATGCACCTGTAATGCAAATTTTAGTGCTGCATAACGAAGAAATATTTTTTAAGTTTTTGATACAACAATGAGTTAAAAGTGAAACAGAAGTGCCCCTGGCGAACGCAAACTGAAACTAACGGAAAATACTTCAAATTTTATTTACGATTAGACGTAGGTAATTGACTAACGAATTAGGTTAACTGACGAATCATGGAAAGTCACGCTTCATGGAAAATTACGAATTATGGGTATGGTACAAATCGTGAAAATTACGAATCGTGGAAAGTAACGAATCATAGTCAAAATTTGAATTAAGAACTATCCCGATTACCCAAGAATACTCAAAACATTGTGCAATCATGCTAATTGGCGAATTTTTAAATCATGCGTTATTAATACGCATCAAATAGGCTTATATGCTGATAACAATTGCTTTTATGTGTGACCTTGTACATATTTATTTTCGTTCCTAGAACTGTCCAGATTCGTACCAGAGGAAAGAAGATGCGTGCGCGCCGGTCAATTCACTAGCTGGATTCCAACATATGTTCACACAAAGGTACTTACCAACATACCTCCGTACATACATGAAACGTTACTTAGCAATGCCTTAAAATAAGTTATTATTAAAATACCACTCACGTAATAAAGACGAATCTTACGACACACCATTAATTTCAAAGTTGGTTTAGCCGTTTAGTTACGAGGGAACATAGCCACGTACATACAAACATACACACATACTTAGAATATAGAAAGAACTCTATATTCTAAGCATAGAAATATACAGGTCAAATAAATAAACCCCCTTTTTTGGCTCCGCCGCAATAGGATAAATTGTGAGGATGGATTATTTCACTTCGGTGTTGATTAAAATACTTGTTATAAAGATCAAATACTTTTACAGGGAGTGAAAAAAAATTGCTTTCGATACATACTTCAAGAGCTAATAGCGCTTGAATTCGATTCCCACCCACGACAACAAATATTTATTAAATTTATAATAAATGTTTGTTGTGTAAACTTACTTTTTTTAGACCAGAATGCTGGTATTTACTTTGGTCAAAAGCTAAGCATTGCCATCCACAGTGGTAATGCTGCCAGCATTCTGGCCACATATCCCTCTGACGGATTTTTAGACCAAGTTTTATGGATACATTTTGTAAATAGTATAATTTTTGCAATAGTAGTTTTTATCTCAACAAATATTTTTTTTAGATTTTTTTTTTTTTTTTAATGGTTGACAGGCCAGGTGTTTGACCACAGCTCACCTGATTTCTTATTCTTATTCGAAGTGGGGGCGATGAGTCCTGCACTGACGTCCCGCTTGGGGTGTATTGTGCATTTCCCCCTGCCAGCGTCTACCCGAGCCAACCCAGCTCCTTGAAATATCGGAGCGAGGCTCTGGGCCGCTGGCATAGTAGCTCCAGTGAGTTGGGTGGAAAGTTCAACGACGATGACATGAACGATGGCGAAGCAGCTTCATGCAGCCTAGTAGCAATTCTAGTGCCTTCTGTGGCTTTGCAATGCAAAAGCACATGCTCTACAGTTTCATTCTCTTGCAAGCAGCCACGACATAGCGGACTATCCGTGGCTCCTAGTTTAAAGAGGTGACTATTCAAGTTGCAATGACCGGTTATGAGGCCTACTATGAGACGAAGGTCCTGTCGTTGCAGCTTCAATAGATTGTTAGTGATCTTCCTGTTAAGAATTGGAAAGGCGGTCTTACCATGTTTACAGTCGGCTTTCTTATCCCACAGGTTTTGTTGTTCTTTCTCGGTGTGACGGCGCAATAGCTCTCGCACTTCCATCGCCGATGGTTTGCATAGAGCCACCACGTCGTTGCTTACCTGCTTTTTTGCACCCTCCTTTGCAAGAGAGTCTGCCACATTGTTACCCGAACATGATCCGTGGCTTTTCGTCCACTTGATTATGGTTCTGTACCTGCAGGAGAGTGTTTGTAGTATGGTATGACACTCAGCAATGACTTTGGACCTTGTTACAGGTCTCCTAAGTGCGTAAATGGTGGCCGCACTGTCTGTGATGAACATGAGAATATCTTTGTCCTCCCGATCCCCTGGGACAAGAAAATCATTAAGTGGCACGACTGCCCTTGCAGCCAGTAGTAGGCCCATGGCTTCCGCTTGCAGTGTTGTCGTGGTTTTGTTAAGAGCCATGGCCTCCCTAAGTCCAAGTTCCGGGGAGTAATAGCCGCAACCAGCTCCCGCCTCGCTTTTTGCACCGTCTGTGTAGATGCTCCACTCTGGTTTGACACCTTCTAAGACGTTATCCTCCGTGATCAGCTCATATTTTTTACTGTCTAGGTGTGTGCTGGCTATTTTGTCAGTACCTTCGTTTGCTTCGGGGATTATTCTCGTCGCCCGGTCAATTATTCTACAGTGGTTAGTAATCGGACCCGTACTTTTCCACTGGTTCGTAGACTTTATCCTTAGAGCTGAAGCCATCGCTTCCTGTTGAATGTGCAGGTGCAGTGGAGTCAGACCTAGTATGATTTCAAGGGCAGCTGATGGTGTTTTTTTCATACAACCGCTGATTAAAGAACATGCAAGTCTCTGTGTCTTCTGCAATTTCAAGATTACAGTCGCTAAGTTAGTGCGAGTCCACCACACTACGCAACCGTAGGAGCTTTTTTTTTTGTTGACATGTAATCAGTATTTGAAAACTCATTTAATGACATATTTTAAATTTTGGAGTGACTTGTAACATTGGTGTTATCAATAAAATCTTTGTATTTGTAACACTCATTTTTTTTTTATGGTTGACTGGTTGTTTGACTACAGCTCACCTGATGTTAAGTGAAGGTGTGGTCGAAGATGGTAAAGCACACCTAGCCTGGAATGGAACTAACTGGCTCTCAAGTGAGGCTGCCGGAACACATCGTTAGATGCTTGACGGCAGATTTTCAACTTGAGGGTGGTAGCTAGCCAGCCGCCAACTAGAAAGTACCCTACCACCATGCTTTTTTTAGTATGTACATATTAAAGAAAAGGATATTCTATCATTTATCTATTTCCTGAAGCTTTGCGTAGTTTGAAGCTAGATGGCGCTGTGTGAATTAACCTACGATATTTATTTATTTACAGTCGCTATGAAAACATCGAGACAAACATGGCCGTGGAACGTCGCCCCGCTTGGTTTTTGAAAAACGTGAGTTGAATAATGAAATTGCTTTTTTTCTATGGTCGACAGGCTAGGTGTGGTGAGGTGACACATCTCACTTATGAGAAGTGAAGTGTATATTAAAATCAATAAATGTTTGTTAGAAGAAAGAGCCTGGAGCCCACGACACAGGCCACCCTAGTGATCCATTATCCATTGGGATCCATATAGTAACATCACATAATATTTATTTCTGCTATGTAGAAAAATAGCAGAAATAAATATTATGTATTGTTATTCGGTTTTTAGGGTTCCGTACCCAAAGGGTAAAACGGGACCCTATTACTAAGACTGCTGTCCATCTGTCTGTCCGTCCGTCTGTCACCAGGCTGTATCTTATGAACCGTGATAGTTAGACAGTTGAAATTTTCACAGATGATGTATTTCTATTGCCGCTATAACAACTAATACTAAAAAACAGAATGAAATAAATATTTAAGGGGGTTCCCATACAACAAACGCGATTTGTTTTGCCGTTTTTATAGATAATGGCACGGAACTCTTCGTGAGCGAGTCCGATTCGCACTTGGTCGGTTTTTAAAAAAAACGAAAAATTTGATTAATTTATTATAAGTATGTCAGATAATAATTTGATAAATCGCAAATGGGTTGCGTAGCTATATTATACAATGAAATAATGTATATTAAACTTTGATTTAACGTTTTTTAGATCAACTTCCCCGACTTGTTATTTACGAAAATCGAGTATTAGTCAAGAGAATATTCATAATGCATAATTCATTTATCGCATGTATACACTACAGGTGAAAGATTTTTAAAGAGCCAAGTTTTCAGAGATATTGTGGTACCACACGCGTCCATCAAAACAACATCTGCTCAACATTTTGTAGCGATGGTAGCTCAGTGGTTAGCGCGGTCGGTTCGCATGCCGAAGGGCGTAGGTTCAAACCCCACGATGAACTTGAGCTTCCGGTGAAGGAAAACATCGTGAGGAAACCATAACATGGTGGTAGGGTACTTTCTAGTACTCGGCTGGCTAGCTACCACCCTCAAGTTGAAAATCTACCGCCAAGCATCTAACGGTGTGTTCCGGCAGCCTCACTTGAGAGCCAGTTCCATTCCAGGCTAGGTGTGCTTTACCATCTTCGACCACACCGTCACTTAACATCAGGTGAGCTGTGGCCACACACCTAGGCTGTCAAGCATAAAAAAAATCATCATCATTATGGTTTCTTTCCAGTATTTCAACACAAAATGCTGCAACGTTCCCGAGCTGTTCAATTTGACCACGCTGACCGAGTGTGGTTTCTCCAATATAATTCAGTATTACATTCATAACCCGACCGTCTCAAGTTCTGGCGTTTTGCCTTCACAGGTAACTCCAAAATAAATTGACACGTTTTAAACATCTAGAATAAGTTTTTATGTAAAAGTTATGACATTAACGAAGCGCTCTCCTAGTGGTAAAAGATATCGCCTGTATATGACCATTACAGCAGTACTGAGAACTTAGAGCAACAAAACAAAGTCCTGCGCGTAGCTGCCAAGACACGCCACTCAGCCCGATCTTCTGCTTTTCGCTTCCATCCACCTTCAGCTTTTCTATGTATATCGTCACTCCATCGACCCTCAGAGCGTCCTACGCTACGTTTGCCAATTCGCGGTCTCCACTCCAGAACATGTCTAGCCCAGCGGTTATCGGTTCTGCGACAGATATGTCCAGCCCATTGCCACTTCAGCTTGCTAATACGCTGAGCTTTGTCTGTAACTGTAGTTCTCTGGCGAATTACTCCATTTCGGAAACGATCCCTCAGAGAAATGTCAAGCACAGCTCTTTCCATAGCTCGCTAAGCGACTTTGAACTTACGGACCATTCCCGCTGTGAGTGTCCACGTTCCGGCTCCGTAGGCCATGACAGTCTCAATATCCCAGTAATTTTTGTTATTACTTGACGGCACAATATTGTTTAGTTTAGTTTGGATTTTATGATTATGAGACATAATGTAAATTATTTTAAATGACATATTTGTGAGTAAATCACGCCAAAAGTGATGTAAGTATATAACAAAGTCGCTTTCCGCCGTCTGTATACTTAGATGTTTTAAATTACGCAACGGATTTTAATGCAGTTTCCATCAATAGACAGAGTGATTTAAGAGGAAAATTTATATGTAGGTACGTATAATACATGCACCACATCAGTATCTACATTGCGAAGCCAGTGCGGCTCGTTAGTTACCTATATTTACAATTGGAACCAAAACACAATGTCCGACAAGCTTTTAATGTCCTACGATAAAAAAAAGAGCAGGTCGCCCTGGGACTTTTTTTATAGTTGACATGCTAAGTGTTTGACCACAGCTCACCTGATGGTAAGCCACTGTTAGACTTGATAGAGTGACGTTATACGTAGGTATGACATTTGGTAGTCACTAAAAGCGAAGTTGAAAAGGCGTGTACGAGAGGCCCATGTTCCGTAGTGGATTAAGAAAGGCTGTTTTTGAGAACTTAAAATATTTTTCCACTAAATCAGAAACAAAACACGTATACCTACACACAAAAACACACGTATTTTAGTGATTGTTAAAAAATTACAAAACCTAAAAAAATCAATTTACGTTTTAATATTTTCAGAGACGTATAATTCCCGCATTCCCGACATCGACACCGCCTCCAGCAAACAATGGCGATTCTCTTCAAATAGTAAGCCTGAAATCCCTGTTGTATGGAACTATTCTTGTAAGTATTCTTGTATGAACTATTCTTGTAAGTATACTTAAAAGGTAGCCGAAGCACAATTACAAAACTTCTTTTTTAGAATGGAATATAATATGATATTTTTAGCCTTATAACTACATATTTATGTTACACAAGCCACGTCAAAATTACAATTTCATTAATAAAATAATGTAAAAATTAATTTCAAATGTTAAGAAATTTATTACAGAGTTTGGGCGACTTTTAGTTTGTGTTTTTGTTTACATGTAAATTAATGATTCTATTATTATTATATTAAATTGATTATACAGGGTTATAATCATGGGGTATATACTAAGCCGAAAAGGGGTATTTTACTCATAATTATGAACAACTTTTACTATGGGCACAACTCTGTCATTTTATTGTTCTTTATTTGGGTAATTGGGTATTTTTTTACTTTTCGAGTTAATCTGTAAAAATGTATTGAATTTGATACACAAAATTGCCGTATCGCCTTATTATTACTCCGCAAAACTAAACACTATAATATGACACAGTACGACTGCAGTGACACACGCTTGTAACGTCAGACAAAAAAATTGTAGGACAAAATCAAACTTTTAAGCGTAAATTTATTCTTTTTCTTATTTGGAATGGGGTGTTAAGTCCTGCACTGACATTCCGCTAGGGGTGTATTGAACGCAAAATTAGATTAGCACTAATTTTTTTTTCAATTCGTGTTTCAGAGAAGCAGCGATCCATTAGACTGCTGTGATATATCAGACTTTATCCAACCGTCGTGGCGGCAAGAATGCAACTTTCAACTAACCTGGGAAAGTCAAAATAGACTGGTCATTAAAAACGATGCGCCTGCAACTACAGCGGCGCCTGAACCGACCACCACAAGCAGACCTACCTTCAGGAGAGATGTCACAATAGTGCCCCAGTCAGTAAGTAATACCTACTCGACATTATAAAAAAATTTCACTGTAACAAAAACAGGGCATCACTGCTTTAGCGCTTGTTACATTTAGACATTCGATGGTTAATCTCAACAGCCCGCTAGCTGAAATTACGTTTTACATTTTAAAAAAAAATATTTTTTTTTATGTAAAAAGTAATGAGACGAACGATACGCTCTCCTGATGGTAAGAGATAACGCCTGTCCATGACCATCGCAGCGATATATAGAACTTTAAGTAACAAAACAAAGTCCAGCAGGCGTACCATGAGGTGTTAGAGCAGTTCAGTATAGGCCCTAAACTGAACCGTTTGGCAAATTCGTACCATGAGGTCCTTATAGCAGGACAGTTTAGGTCGCCGCCATCTTTGTCCGCCGAAACATAAACATCATCGCAAACTTGTCAGAAAACGGCATTTCGTTCATTCAATTCGTACCATGAGGTGTTATTTGACGTTAGTTGCACCTAAACTGTACCGCCGAGTTGTCAAAATAACGATTCAATAAAAAGTTAATAAATATCGACCGTTTGGTATGCTTTTATTTAATTTGTGAATTTTCTTGATATTATATCTTTAATAGCCCCATGCCCATGGGAGTTTAAACGTGATGCTGCTTCCTCCCAAAAGCGGCGGGTGTGCTGCCTCAACTGTAGGCGCTTATTGAACCCTAAAGCAATTACTTGATTTCTATGGAGTAATTCCCACAGCTGCTCTAACTGAGCGTAATTTATCCTTCATATTTCGACCTTTGAGTTATATTATATTATTAGAAATCTAAATTGTTGAGTTTTGGCAGGAACGCGGAAAGAGTCGTGTCGCCCCGTTGTATTTTTTTTTTCAAAACTTGTGTTTTGACGAGTGTTTATGCATAAAAATGGTGGTGTTTTATTCATAAAGTGCTGAATCACAAGCGCGAGTGTGGGAAAATGATATAATGTGGTGAAACATGACTTTTCGTGTTGCTTCCAAAACTCCATCGAAGCTTTATAGTAAAGTCACCACTACTTTACTAAAGCATGACTGGACTTGACTGACGCGGACTATACTTGACCAAGACTGGACTTTGACTATAACTTTAGCTACGAGGACACTTATTTAAACTTGAAAATATATAAATATTTGACACTGGCAAATGCTAAAACGCAACGCCAAAACCAAAGAAAAAAAATCTGAACAACCTTTTTGCTGTCATTCGCAGATGAATAATGAAAAAAAAAGTATTTATTAGGTGTGTTCCGAAACAAAGAGTCGTAATTGTTTCTCTGTTTAGAATAAAGTTTTTTTTTGGAATTTAAGTAAATGATAGGGTAATCGTAAAAATAAAACATGTTAATAATTATGCTGTAGTGCAATATAGTATTAAGTAATATTTCACCTTAAAATATCATATCATTATAAAACATTAAGAAAACCGATACTTCCCGACAATCACAATTTCGGAACAGATTTTTCACACGAGATACAATTATACTTTTGTATAGCGTTGTCCTTTTCTTCGGTAGCGGGACAGTATTGGAGCCAGAGACAAGTATCGTTCGTTCTTTGAAGAGCTAGCGATGCAGTTGCGATCCAATTTTAACATGCTCATGGTATGAAATAAAGCGGGACAGTTTAGGTACCTAAACTGAACTGCCCCGCAATTGGATGGAAACGTAAAACCTCATGGTACGCCTGCAGGGCATCACTGCTTTGGCGCTCATTACTTTGAGACTTTCGATGGTTAGTCTCAACATCCCAGTAATTTCGCTAGCTGCAGTACCCTTCCAACCGGAACACAGTAATGTTTACACACTAGTGTTTGGCGGCAGAATATCTGGTACTGCGGTGGTATCTACCTAGACGACCTCCTGCTAAGGATATGTGCATTTTGTATTTTTATTTGTAGAGGCTTCACAATAGCAACTACAATGACTATTATAACAATTATACCTACATGACTAAAGTAACGCTAATTGCTTTGCTTGTTTAAAGAAGCACAACATGCTATTTTTTCATATTATTTATTAAACAAAATAAAAAAGACCTTAAATTATACTATTTACAAAATGTATCCATAAAACTTAGTCTAAAAACCGTCAGAGGAGGGATATGTGGCCAGAATGCTGGCAACATTGCCACGCTGGATGGCAATGCTTAGCTTTTGACCAAAGTAGAAAATATAATGTATTTTTAAATGTAATTCATTAAATTAAAATCATAAAACAAAAACCAAATTACTAAATTAAAAGACCAAATTGAAATTAAAATCAAAATTAAAACGATTGTGTATGAAATGGTTTATTTTTTTCGCGATTTCATCGCGGTTGGTTAGTTGCATTATAAAACTTATTCATTATGACTATTACAAATACAAATATTTTATTGATGGTCATGGACAGGCGTTATCTCTTACCATCAGGTCAGCGTCTTGTTCGTCTCATTTTCTTTTTACATTAAAAAAAAATCTATTACCAATCATCACCACCGCCATCCCCACATTTAACACACCTAAACCTACACATTATACCCACACTCATTCGCACACACATCCACATTTCATTTTGTCAGATTGATACCCACATTTTGCAAATTTGGAAATCCCATATTTTACGGTTTTAGCTTTCATTCCGCATTTAAACAACTACTTACCATCAGGCGAACCGTTTGTATATATGCCACACTTTCTACATAATTTTTTTTTTTACTGTAAATGAAATGTCTTACACATTCCAGTGTGAAAAAGAAACCTGCGTATTCACCAAACTAAACATCATCACAAACGGTACAGTCGACATTGACGCCTTTACCAGACTGCTAGACAACCTGACGGCAAGCCAACCGAGCTGGACGAGCGCTAAAGGGCGAGCGCTGACTACGTGTGTGAGGAAACCTTTGACAGAGTATACAGATGAATGTGAAATTAATAAAGTACTGTCGTGTACTTTTGACGTACTCACTGAGGTAAATATGTTAATTTTTTTATTTATTTTTTGACAGGCTAGGTGTTTGACCACAGCTCGCCTGATGTTCAGTGACGGTGTGGTCGGAGATGGTAAAGCACACCTAGCCTGGAATAGAACTGGCACTCAAGCGAGGCTGCCGGAACACTGTTAGATGCTTGGCGGCAGATTTTCAACTTGATTGGGGGGTAGCTAGCCAGCCGAGTACTAGAATGTACTCTACCACCTTGCTATGGTTTCCTCAAGACGTTTTCCTTCACCGGCAGCTCATGCTCATTGTTGCGGTTTGAACACACGCTCTTCGGCATGCGAACCGACCGCGCTAACCACTGATCTATCATCGCTACAAATTGTACTAATAGCCCAGTCAGTAGGAATAAAAAGTACCTTTTTTTTGGAAAATTGATGATTTTGCATTCAAATGATCACCTATACGCTGCTATAATTCGATTCATGTGAGAGTTACAAAAAAAAAAGTTAAATACCCCCTCTCGACGTAGTATACCCCAAACTTACAACCTTGTATTAATTAGTGAAATGAAATATGTATGACGTTTGACAATATGTCTATCGGCTTTCTACCGGATACATTTCGGAGATTGTGCCTTGCAGTTGCACGACTTGGTTCCCCCTGCCCCTTTTTACTACCGGACGGCCAGACAAACGCGACCGAGGCGACACCCGTACATGGTGGATGTTCCCCATGTGCGCACTCAGCGCTTTGAGTCCACATTCTTTATTCGCACAGCTAGGATGTGGAACTCTTTGCCGGAGTCTGTGTTTCCCGAAAAGTACAATATGAGTGTCTTCAAATCAAGAGTAAACAGGTTCCTTCTAGGTAAGCGTGTTCCATCTTAGACCGCATCGATGCTTCACATCAGGCAGGATGTGGTCAAGCGCGAACCTATTCAATTACTAAAAAAAAAAAAATTGTTAATTTTTTTGTTAATTATTTATTTTCATCGTTTGCAAACTTTAGAATTATTTTATTTTCAGAACTGCCCGAACGCGACAAAGAATAATATATGCAAGTAAGTATGAATTAAAATTTAAATTTATTTTATTTATTTATTTATTTAATCTATCTATATCTACACTATTATAAATATAAAGAGGAAGAGGACGCCTGTCCATGACCATTGAAGCGATACACAGAACTTTGAGGAACAAAACAAAGTCTAGGGCATCGCTGTTTTGGCGCTCATTACTTTGAGACTTCCGATGGTTAGTCTCAACAGCCCAGTAATTTCGCTAGCTGCAGTACCCTTCAAACCGGAACACAGTAATGTTTGCACACTACTGCTTAGCGGCAGAATAATTGGTACTGCGGTGGTACCTACCTAGACGACCTCCTGCTAAGGAGATCTACCACTATGTAAAAAAATTATGGAACTTTTGTGGTCGCCACATGACAGTCCCATCGTATTTTCTCACATGTAAAACAAACATAAAACACAACTAAAATAAAAAATTATCTACACATCACACAAACATATACACACTCTCTCATACACACATTCACTCCCCCGCATACATACTAATCATAATATAGGTGGGTCACTTGAGGCGACTTACACAACTGAACAGCTCCCTGGCTGCGTCAGAACAGGGCTCTGAGAGCAGCCTGTTCAATCTACTAACGTCTAGTCTGTTCAAATGGGAAAGATTTGATTCTTTGTTTGTTTGTATTGAATAGGCTCCGAAACTACTGGACCGATCTTAATAATTCTTTCATTATTAGAATGCTACATTGTTCGTGATGGACATATTCTATATTTTATTTAAAAAAGTTAGGGATCCGTATGGAAACTTCAATAATATAAGCCAAGCTGTAAAAGTTTACTGAAAAACCCCTTACTTAGCATGCGCTGCGAAAACTATTGACAATAGAATAAAGTGACGTTTTATAGATAAAATTGACAGCTACAAATAAGTTCGCAATATCATATGTCTACAGTTGTCATTTACATCTACACTAATTATAAAGAGGAAAGTTTTGTTTGTTTGTATTGATTAGGCTCCGAAACTACTGGACCGATCTTAATAATTCTTTCATCATTAGAACATTATCACTGAGTGACATGGGCTATGTTTATACTATATTATGACAGCCCTGTTGGTTCATTGGTAGTATGTTTGCTCCAGGAGCTGAAGGGCGTGGGTTCGATTCCCACCCAGGAAAACATTTTGTGGTAAAAAAATGTTTTTTCTGTGTCTGGGTGTACTGTATGTATTATAAGTATGTATTTACAAAAAAAAAGTATTCTAAGTATTCTATCAGTTATCTGTCTCCCATAGTACAAGCTTTGCTTAGTTTGGGGTCAGATGGCGCTGTGTACTGTCCTACGATATTTATTTATTATATTATTATTATAGTTCTGTTCCAGGCTAGGTGTGCTTTACCATCTTTGACCACACCGTCAATTAACATCAAATGAGCTGTGGTCAAAAACCTAGCCTGTCATAATTTTTTTTATTAAAAAACATTTTTTTATTAATTTTACAGACATTCGATGACTGAACGAGCCTGCCAGATTAGTTCCTCCAAATACCGACCTGTAAGTAATTTCTATATTAATTATAATTTTCATCCATCGGTGTAGTTCCACGCGCACTCCATACCAGTCTCGACAGCCTCGACATACACCGACTAACTCATCTTAAACACATGTAGACTGTTCTGTCACTTGAAGAATAAAATACACCTATTCACATTTTTTTTCGTTTGGCGACAAGCCCGCGAATATAAGTTTTTCCTCGGCAACGAGAGATTTACCAAAAGAAAAATATAAATAATAATAATAAAATCATTTATTTCGGATCAAGTCCATAATTATTTACATTATTATTAATTAATTACACAATAAATTAAAAAAAAAAAACGTTTATAGAATAAAGTAAAAATATAAAATCAAGTTAGTAAAAAAAAAAACAAAAAATGAAAACAATAATAATAGTAATTCACACTCAATTCAATGTCAATGTCAAATACGAAAAAAAAACTAAAATAATAAGAACAAAAAAAAAAAATTTCACCGCAGTCTATATTTAAGTTTGGACTATATTTCACGAAACTAGATGGCGCTGGGAAGCGCTTAAAACGCGTATACGTTTTCATCCAACTCCGTGAATCACTCCACGCTAACTAAAACATCCAGTAAATTCTATGTACTTAGTAATAAGGATTACATACATATAACTATGAAATGCAATTTTTGAGAGTTCGATGTAAAATCGGACCATTAACAGTAATTAACAAAGAAGTTAACATTTAAATAGTTGATGTTGCTAGAAATACTCAATCCTGTACTAGCCTAACTATTAATGACATACATACATACATGATTATATTATGCATTTGCATGTTTGCATATGCAAATGCATATAATTCGATATCTAGTCATCACTAATAGAATGTTACTCTGTCTAGACTCTCTGAAGTAGGTATACAAGATTCTTAGTTACGTACAAAGACACACGTGACACTAATAAATCGTGAAATTTCAGAAACATCGTCGTGAAATCTGCGTCCTGCCTGAATTAGTAGATCGCGGGATATTAAAGGAATGCGGCCTCACTTTTGTCAGTAAAACCAAACCTGTCACGACACACGTCAAACCTAAGACTTACAAACTGTTCACTTCTAAGGATAAGGTAAGAACAAATAACAAAATCATGCCCGGCTTTTTTTTTTCTTTAGTTTTGGCGTCGCGTTTTAGCATTTGCCAGTGTCAAGTATTTATATATGTATTTTCAAGTTTCAAAAGATAAATAAGTGTCCTCGTAGCTAGTTATAGTCAAAGTCCAGTCTTAGTCAAGTCTAGTCTGTGTCAGTCAAGTCCAGTCATGCTTTAGTAAAGTAGTGGCGATTTTACTATAAAGCTTTGATGGAGATTTGGAAGCAACACGAAAAGTCATGTTTCAACACATTATATCATTTTCCCACACTCGCGCTTGTAATTCGGCACTTTATGAATAAAACACCACTATTTTTATGCATAAACACTCGACAAAACACTAGTTTTGGAAAAAAATACAACGGAGCGACACCACTCTTCCCGTGTTCCCGCCAAAACCCAATGCCCGGCTTTTTTTTTTCTTTGGTTTTGGCGTCGCGTTTTAGCATTTGCCAGTGTCAAGTAATTATATATTTTCAAGTTTCAAAAGTTAAATAAGTGCCATCGTAGCTAGTTTTAGTCAAAGTCGTCTTTGTCAAGTCCAGTTCGTGTCAGTTAATTCCAGTCATGCTTTAGTAAAGTAGTAAAGTAGTGGCAACTTTACTACAAAGCTTCGATGGAGTTTTGGAAGCAACATGAAAACTCATGTTTCACCACATTATATCATTTTCCCACACTCGCGCTTGTAATTCGGCACTTTATGAATAAAACACCACCATTTTTATGCATAAACACTCGACAAAACACTAGTTTTGGAAAAAAAATACAAAGGAGCGACACGACTCTTCCCGCGTTCCCGCCAAAACTCCAATGCCCGGCTTATACTCTGTCCATTATGTTAACCGCTTTTTGACAGCTCATACAAAGTAGACGACATAACTTTGTATAGCGTCTAGTGAAATAAATCTCACATAAATAAATACGTTTAATCTAGCATTACCTCTTTACAAGGTTTAATAAAAATTGTTCTCAAGTTAACGCAGCCTTGTAAAGAGGTAATGCTAGATTAAATGTATTTATTTGTGTGAGATATATTTTGCTAGACGCTGTACAAAGTTATGTTGTACAAAGCTGTAGGGTGGGTTCGATTACCACCCAGGAAAAATATTGTGTGGTATAAAGAAATCTTTGTTCTGTGTGCATTTACAAAAAATAAGTATCCAAGTATTCTATCAGTTATATGACTACAAGCTTTGCTTAGTTTAGAGTCAGATGGCGCTGTGTGTAATATCCTGCGATATTTATTTATATTGCTTCCAAAATTCCGTCAAAGTTTTCGACTATCGTTTGCTGGGCGCAGACCTCTTCTCATTGTAAGGGTAAGGTCATAGTCCACCTCGCTGGCTAAGTGCGGGTTGGCTGACTTTACAAATCTTTGAGGTTTATTTTTTAAAGTTTTTTTTTAACTGTTTGAAGTCGTCGGCAATACGCACACGACTTGCGTGTGTGCCGCGGGATTTGAACCCAGGGTCTCCAGATTGGAAACCACGGGGTTTCAACTAGGCTGCCGAAACTTGGGCGTATTTACGTATATCGCGTATATTTTTTTCCAGTGCAAAGATTTGACCCCTTCAACGACCTGCTTACTTTCAAAAATGGGCGTTCTCAACAAATACGGCTTCGTAGATTATTTCAAAATGAAGGATCGCATCAGAAACTATACCGCGAACAAGGAGCCAACGCTAGAGAGCATATACCTGAACGCATTTAACGATGACATTATGTATGATGAACATTGCAATTCACCGAAAAAGCTGTTGAACGTCCTCGATTCAATGTTGATGGTAAGTGAAAATATCTTGATGAAGAAACAAAAGATCGTTCGTACTACAATCCACGCCATATATTTATTTATCGCTTCACTACAACCAAGTGGCCAACGTTAAGCCAAAACAGAAATAAAATTAGTGCGAAAATAAAAAAAAGGCTTCATAAAAAATGTCACATTTTGTATTATATTTGTAGCGATGATGGCTCAGTGTTTAGCGCGGTGGGTCAACCTTTAGCTGCGGGTGAAGGAAAACATCGTGAGGAAACCATAGCATGGTGGTAGGGTATTTACTACTACTCGGTTGGCTATTAAAATTTTGTCGCCGAGCACCTAACGGTGTGTTCCAGCAACCTCACTTGAGAGCCAGTCCTATTTCAGGCTAGGTGTGCTTTACTATCTTCGATCAACACTGTCACTCAACATTAAGTGAGCTGTGGTCAAACACCTAGCTTTTCAACCAATAAAAAAAATTTATGGAATAAAAAAATCAAGTCTAGATGTCACCATTCTATTCACACCTGAGTTAAAAGTTGTTGAACCAAAAAGTTTTTACCCTATCTGGTCTTTTTTCTAAAATTGTGCGCGGCGTTGTTCTGGTATTTTAAATTTATTTTATCTACCAAAAAAAATATGTGATTAAACATTAAATCTAGAGTAAAGCAACCTTCTAGCTAAGTTTGTGCTATCCTAGATCGTACTGCTAACCATCAGAGAAGGTGTGATCATACGCATCTATTCTAGACAGTATAAGCCATCTACTTCCATTTCATCACTATTGTTGTACAAAGATAATAAAAAAAAATTATGTGTACATGTATGTGTGTAAGTGTGTGTTTTTTAAATAGACTTTATTTTTGTTACAGACTTGTCCTAAGATCAGAAGCACAAACACAGCTCAATGCGTCACCATCTTCGACCAAGTTAACAATAGCCCTATCAAACGAAACGTGTCACAAGAATACACCCAAAGAATCCTAAACCATTTTCTTCATGTATTCTACCCTTCAGGTCAAACGCCGAAGGCTTTTCAACCCAAACACATAAGAAAGATTAAAAAATCTCCCATTTATCACTATGGGATTTTAAACGACAAAAATGCACCAAAAGTTGCCATAATCGATGTGAAACCAAAACCAAAACCTTTGCTTCAAAAGCCTTTAGTTCTGTTGCCCGTTTATATGAGGATACCTCAAAGCAATTTGATGATAAGAAGGCCGTTTACAGAAAATGGGGTTTTGAGAGGTTTACCGATGAATAATCCAACAAATAATGCTCACATTTTTAGTCCGCCTATTTCTACCACTCCTGTTTCTGCAATTCCGATTCCTACTACTCAATCTTATTTGAGTCGACGTATTTCTACCACTCGACCGTTTTCTACCATATTCAAATTTCCCAAAGACGAAAAACTTGAAATGTTGAAACCGGAATAATATCTTAATAGTTTTTTTTAAGTAAACTAACTCTGAATAAAACAAAAAACTTGAAGCAATAAGTGTATTTAATATAATAATTATGTACTGTTATAGTAACTATTGTACTTAAAATATTCCTTAATTATCTATAGTTATAAGTAAAATCAATTTGTAATGTCACCAATCTGCATCAGTCTTAAAATATATTTTTTTTTAAATAAAATTGCTTGTTTCTTTTCAAAAATTTCAACACTGATATTTTTTTCTATTATATTTTTTTCACGAATATTTTGTACTTATCGACTAAAATACAAGTTGTGTTCAAAATAAATAACATATACTATTCTTACATCACTCGTTTATGTAAAAAAATTATACATACATTCAACGCAAAGAGTAAACACCACAAAATTCATACATTTTATTAAAATAAATTAAAATAAGCAAGAAAACGGGCATGAGTTAAACTCAAAATTTCAACATAATATGTCTGTAATTTTTTTAATGAAGGCACCGAACCCAAATATATAATTTTTCATGTCACGTAAATTAATAAATCAAAGTAATTAAAGCATTCAGAAAATGGCAAGCCAAACACATAAAATAATATAACATATTCGAGGCACTAAAATCTAAACGATTTTTCTGTACATTGTCATATTGAAAAAAAAAAACATTTACAGTTTAAAAAATATTATCATATTTTCTTAAAACTGTGGAATAAAAAATCTATCTACATTTATGAAACAAAACTGTGAATAAAAAATAATAAAGTAAAATTTAATTCAATCGATTTCAAATTACAAATCAATACTCAAATAATAAAACCTATCGTTTCGAATCATGTCTAACCAATATAAAATAACTTTTTACTAGTAGAAAGTTATGATGTCACCTGAACAATTCATCATCCACATCGCGGTTTCATTAAAAAAAAAGGTAATAAATCAAAAGCAACACAAGTTATTTTAATAACATACTGTTAATGGAACTCAATGTAATATAATAAATCTGAAATCGTCAGAGTTTGTATGTGTGATAATTTGAAAATACCTAACTACTAAAAATACCAACACTGTTGAGAGTAAAGATCAAATTGAACAATTACGCTTCAACAAGTGTAGCAATTAAGAAACGGTAATTCTCGGAATTCCACGATTAGTAAAAAAAACAGATTAGATACAATGTTGTACAAAAATTGATGACTCCTCTATGAACTAAACACACAAATGCGTTGATGTACACATGTATGCGATAAAAGGCTTTGAGTAATGTCTGTTTAATTGTTCTGGGCCCATAACCTTGCCAATCAAAACTAGTGAATAGTAAAAACTTATCCAATTGAATTTGTAAATTGAATACAATTATGTATTATTAGAGCAGATTTATTTTGTGGATAAATATAAAAATATAATTTTACATAACAGAGCAATCTGAGGTACCTACGTAAATTGATAATGACAGTCACCGGAGCATGGAGCGAGTGAAACGAACAACCATCAACTTGAGACAACTAGTAAAAAACTTTCCTAAAAAACTGATTTGTATTGCGTTTATAAATATTGCAATCCTTCAATCCAGCAGTAAGCCTGCAATTGAGTATAACAATCCAAATACCTAGGACCGAGGAATGTTTTCGTGTTTTTTGTCCAACATCACATCTGTACCACTTTTTTTGTAATCTGCAGATTGAAATAATATGTTCATGTTCAGGGCATATTCAAACTGATACTATCGAAATTTCGCATAGATCTTGTATCTCCGTTCAAACTATGAGATCCCGCGTTGATTCTCGTCAATATCTCTTGTTGCAAAGCCTTCAATGTTCTGACCGCTGATATGTCGTTGGGAGGTGCGAGGAGAAGCGCTCGCTTAGCGTGCGGCAGTGCTTCGGAGGGCCTGTTGAGAGCTAGGATCGCGCGCGCCATTGCGTATGCACATTCGAACGCGTTTGGGCGGAGAATTGAAGCGCGTGCAGCCAGGTCTAACGCTTCTGATGGCTCCTGGAAAGATATAATTAATTTGCTTTTAGTTATGGTAAAATAATTTGTTAGACGTGATAGTGTAAGGATGCTTGAAAGCGCTTAAGGCTGCCAGTTGTTGCACTAGTGTATCTTATTTCTGGTGAAAACAATACAGTAAACTTATATAAGAATATAAGTTTAGTTTAAGTGAGCAAACCACCGTAAGTGAGTAAACTTTTTTTTAAAATTTATTTAGTGCTCTAAGACCAAACCCGTGATGTTAAATTATAGCCAATTTTTTTCTGGATTTGATTGTTGTGTCTATAGCAAAAGTTTTTCATAATAATTAATATAATGAGCCCCTTCCGATTAGTACACCCCAAGGTTATGACCCTATGTATGTTATATACGAATAGTCTATAATATAATGGCAGTCTCTTTAGCTGAAGGTTGTTTAGGTATCACGTTTGAAGGGTTTCTGATTGAAATTACAGGGCTAATGAGACTAACCATCGAAAGTCTCAAAGTAAAGAGCGCCAAAGCAGCGATGTCCTGTTATTTTGCTACTCCGAGTTCTGTGTATCGTTGCAATGGTCATGGACAGCTGTTATGATTTACCATTTGATTATGAAAGCGTCTCGTTCTTCTTACTATTTTTACATTAAAAAAAAATACTTTGTTTCGTCAATCAAAGTTTTTGCTATGGTCATGACGTTATCTTTTACCATCAGTCTTTTTTACATAAAGATAGCCCTGTTGGTTCATTGGTATTAGGTCTGCTCCATGAGCTGAAGGGCGTGGGTTCGATTCCCACCCAGGACAAGCATTTTGTGATATAAACAAATGTTTGGTCTGTGTCTGGGTGTACTGTATGTATTTACAAAAAAAAACTATTTAAGTATTCTATCAGTCATCTGTCTTCCATAGCTCAAGCTTTGCTTAGTTTGGGGTCAGATGGCGCTGTGTGTAATGTCTTATGATATTTATTTATTTTATTTAACTCACGTTCAATTTCCTCTTGCATCTGGACAGGTTTAGCAGGAGATTGGTCTTGAGTTGTACGAATGCAGCAATATGCTCGCTGGGCACAGGTTGCGCGGTAGGAGTTAGTCCTTCATCGCTAATGAGAGGGTTTATCTTTTTCAGCGCGTATTGGTATCGGTGCGCCGCTTCGGATGGACGGTTCTTGCGATACAGCATGTTGCCGTCTTCTAGCAGCTTGTTAAGGAGTATTAGCCTGGGATAAGAAAACAAAATGGTTAATGAGTAAACAAAAAAAATATTAAATTAAATTGTTAGGTTTTACTTGGTGGTAGATATAAGTTGACTGAAATAATCATCATCATCATGAAATAAACCATCGGCTTCGGCTTTTGGCAAATGACTACATCTGGAGGACGCCCTGGACATTACATGGACGTGTGATAACTGACAGTAGTTGGAAGTGATAGGACTGCAACTCACATGAATTCTGGTTTGCCTGATGCCATGACCCACGTCGTGGGACCGAGTTTTGCACCTTTTCTCAAAAAGCAGTTGACGACCTGCAAATAAAAAAATGAAATAATTTTAGGAGTTAAATCACAAATGACATTTTCTTAGTTCTTAGCAAATGAACACAAGACGAACGGCTTCACAAAATAGTAATTGTTAACGCCTTATCAATACAATACAAAGCCGCGCACTGTTTTCCGGGATCAGAAATAACCTATACAGTAACCAAACCAATGTTTAATCCAGGGTACAAAGCTATTCCAAATTTTATTATTTATACAAATTCGTTAAGCCGTGACAGCGTTTAGAAATTATAAACATAAAAACATACTAAACACAACATTATATAATACTAGCGAGCCATCCCGGCTTCGCAAAACTCAAAAAACAAAAAATTAAAAATCTTTCCTCCTTATAATTAAAAGTGTGATTTCAGCTGTAGGACGTCCACTGCTGGACATAAGCCTCACCCTTGGACTTCCATAAATATTCGCATCCAGCGCGTTCCTGCGGTCTTTACTAGGTCGTCTGTCCACCTTGTGAGTGGACGTCCTACGGTTGAAATGATGATGATGATAAGTGTGATTGTTCTTTTAATGGTCTGTGTTATGTTGAGTAAAGGTTTTTCTCTCTTTCTAATTTTAAATGTCAGTTACTTACGGGAACATTCCTCTGTCCGATGGCCCTGTCCAGTGGCCTCAGTCCGCTGTGGTCAACTCTTTCCAGAGACGCGCCACGTTCCAGCAGTATATCCGCCAAGTCTGCTGGCCCCCCGCACGCCAAGCCCAGCGGAGTACGACCGCTTCCATCGGGTTGATCTACAAAACAAACGTAGATTTACGATCTCCATTTTTTTCTTTGTATTTTTTTGGCATCCCACTTTGTACATTTACCCTTACTATTTTGACATTTTCAAGTCATTATAAATTAGTCTGACTCAAGTACAGTCATGCCATAAAATAGTATTAACTTAACTAAAAGTTTCGATGGATTTTTAAAAAGCAAAACAGCAAGTTTAAACTCATTATATCACTTTTCTTCAGAATTAAGTACTTTGTGAATAGAACATAACGATGTTTGTTCATTAACATTCAAAAATACAAAAGTTTTGGTTTTATTAGAATATTATGAAAACTTAGTAAGAGCAAAACAAAATTCCGTAACACGTAGATTTTTTAAAGATTTTGAGGAAAAATATTTTAGAACAGTCTTAGATCCCGCTCTAAGAAGATTTCCTTTACTTTACAATTCTCGTAAATTTTTACACCTTATTCAGTTGGTTTTCAATCGATATTTATCTGGTTCTGGACTCACCGATTGTTGCTCCTTTGTCCAATAATACTATCATGGTGGGTATTCTGGAGCGGAGACAGGCCCAACCAAGAGGTGAAACTCCATCCGCGTCCACTGCATCAGGATCAGCGTCTGAAAATACAGAAAATCACATTAGATGACATTTTGACAGAGCTTTATGGCGATTTCGTATTACAGATTCACAATTTTAGCCCAATTCGTTTTAACCACATAATTATATTAAGGCACTATTAAAATGCCGGCCTTTGTATTCCACCCACTGATCAAGAAAGAGAATTCTTTCTCTGTCTTTAATCTTCTTTCAACATTATAAGTGTATCATTTATTCATTCCGTTTTTTGGAGACAAATGTTAATGTGTCACCGAATCCATATTAGAGCAAATTTTTATGTAACTCTGAACAATAATTAAACGTGATTTTCTTCTCGTTTTCCTTTTGTTATCGTCATTCTATCGCGCAGACAGAATACTAATTCAATACATATTTTATTTGTTTCATTTATTTATTTTATTCATAAATCCTAGGTTACGTATGTACAATTGTACATAATATAATGCTTTCTCCAACTCACCGTGATCCAAAAGCATCTCTACTACATCAGCATGCCCTTCTGCCGCCGCTAGAATCAACGGGCTCTTCCCTCCAGACCCCATGACATCAGCGCCGGAATCCAGCAGTCTCAACACTAGAGCTGTGCGTCCATTCTTCGCTGCCAACGCCAAAGGAGAGAGCTGGCGAGCGTTCAGCGAGTAAGGTGTAGCTCCTCGAATAAGGAGAGCGTCGGCGATTGCGGCGTTACCGGTGGAACAGGCGGCTGTGAGAGCTGTCTCGCCCGTGACTGGGCAGATGCCGTCCGGCTGAAATAAATATATTTTCACATCGGATTATGCATACGTTTGGCTACCTTATCTATCTCGCTGGCTGAAGATAGATCATGTTTGCCTAGAAAACGTTACCCATTTATAAGAAATATTTTATTTTTTTTCAAGTCTGTTTTACTAGTTTTATAACTAGTAATAAAGCAGACCACCGTGCGTGCGACCGCGGGCGTGGTCCACCATAGACCGCATCTTCGATTACCCTCACGCGAGATGGCGGTCAAACACGAGCCTGTCTACATTAAAAAAAAGTTTGTACAAGTTTTACCATATACCATCAAACATCTACTAATAGAAGTGCCTTTACTACCAACCAGAGGACGAATTTTTTTCCTTCTCTTTCTCGTTGGTCAAATCAAACAGTAGTATGCCTATGCTATGCCCATTAAGGCATGAACCAAAAAAATATATGTACTTTGCTATCAATAGCAATTCTTTTAATTTTGTTACTCGACGAACAATAAAAATAATAAAATAAAACAATAACAAGCGAACTTACGATCAGTTCTGCAGTGTCCAGCAAATACTCCACGATATCCAAGTGGCCATTCTGTGCCGCCGCAATCAGAGCATGCCTGGAGCCAGGCACCAGCTGTTCTATACTCCCATCGTCAATATCAAGGGAATTGCGATCATCGCGGCCAGTTTGGCAGCCGAGAAGGTAGATTACGGTGTCTCGGTGGCCGTTCTTCGCTGCGTGGACTAAAGGAGTTTGTTCTGCTGTGTCTGTGTGACTTAGCGACGCACCTGTAGAGTAACATAAACATTTAAGGCATGTATTCATCGTATGTGGAACAAGTTCCCGTTAGCTGAGCGTACTCCAGCTGAGGCTACGTCATAGATTGATTGATCATTATGAAATGAAACCCATTTAGAATTTAAAAAAAGATTTTTTTTATCAGGGTGCAAGGATTTGTTTTTCTTAGGCAATTTAAATTCACGCACAGATCAATTGTAAAGTATATCATATGTTTTCGACCTGATAAGATTTAGGTTTTATTTTGTATCAATTATGTATTTTAGGTTACTTTTTGATGACGAATCCGTTAGAATTCTTAGGAATGCAAAACACTCACCTGCTGCAATTAATCTTCTAGCAACATCAGTATGTCCCCGCTGACATGCTAGAGACAAAGCAGTGCATCCTTGAGAATTTGCCATCTCTAGATCAGCTCCGAACTCGATCAGAAGCCCGACCATAGACAATATCCCTTGATACGCATACATGCATAATAATGGAGCATGGCCAAGACATTCTGTTATCTGATTGGGCGAACCACCTGCCAATAACATCAGTCGCGACACTTTGACGTTAGGCGTGTAAATATTTCTTAAATTTGCTATCGCTTCACCAACATTGGCTGAACTTGTCGCTACAACTGTAGCTTGAAGATCCCTCGGACATAAACCCAACTGCGCCGGTCCTAGATTTCTATACATATGAGCCTTCAAAATGTGATGTCCCAATTCCATTGTCTTCTCTGAATCTAATGGAGACTGAACTCTAGACAGCCTGAAGGCGATACCGCAGTGCCCAGCTCTCAGATCGCACAAGAACTTTGAACTTTCGTTGTCCTCTCGCCGGATCAACCATTCCCTGAACGATGGATGGAAAAACATGTAAGTGTTGTCCATTCGCTTCACCAAGAAGTCTGTGAGATTTTCAAAACGGAGGCAGAACTCTTCCCACGGAAGAAAATGATTTGTCAACAATGAGTTCACTGAATAGTAAATCTCTACCAGCGTCAGTGGATATAATGCTGCTAAGCACACGCTCAAGATGTGCGTCACTTTTTCAAACGACTGTACCGTCGGAAACTTCAGATTAAACTGCAGCAAAAATATTTGTGCCAACGATATTGGCACGACCTTGTAGTTAGTCGATTTGACGACAATGTGACTCTTCTCTAACAGATCTAATATTAATTTTAGGAACAAGAATGAGCCATGGCTCAGATGAAGGACGTATTGAGCGAACTTCATCACAGAATTGTGTACTCCATCAGATTTCCCCGTTGAACATTTGATGTTCGTTTCTATGATCGGCGCTGCTTGGACTCTCGTATTGAAGTACTCAAGTAAATCTTTATTTACGTTATCCGATTCATCTAAGCTCAGTCTCGTGTAAGGAAGCTGCTTCGACAGCTCCAAGAACTGTGTTCTAACTGTGGCCACGACTTTGAGCCAAGACGGCATTTCGGCGACATGCCTTGCCAGAAAAGACGCTAAAGTATGACCATGATCTGGTCGGTGGTATTCTGCTTCACACAGTCCGTCAACTAAAATAATGCTGTTGCTGGTATCTATGCTTCCATTTCTTCTCAAGAATACGAGGGGTTCGATGATTCCTCTCATGAATGCCAAGTCTGCGTCAGCTATGCATTCCTTCAGAGATAGACAAGCGAGGAGGTGCGGTTCGCTTAGAAGGTATTCCCTGTAAGCTTGCAGTCTCGGAGCTTGGCAGAGCTGGGCTGCTAGCGAATGGACGAACTCACCCACCAGGCAAGTACTGTTATTATCAGCCTGAAAAGAAAAAAAAGTTTGATATCATTTTATTTGTCATCATTTAGTCCATTGTTACACATAGACTTCTCTAAAAATCGCACTGCTCAGCCTGATCTTTTTTTGCTTTCAGCTACTACAAACTGTCTCTAATATTTTTTTATTCAAAATAGATTTCAACGCAAAAACCCTGTCTGATATTAAGCAGAATGCAGTATAAGATGGAGCACGTTTACCTAGAAGAAATCTGTATGCTCTGGATTTGATGAAACCCATGAAATAATTCTCCGCTCGCCTGCAGAGTTTCAATTACCATTACTTTGTCTTCGTTTGTCATTTCATGTAGTCGACTCTAGAACTCATGTAACCCAACGGTTATCTGTTCTTCGACAGATCACTGACACTTGAGCTTGCATGACGATAAGCTATGTTTATAGTCCTGGTTCTAAGAAAAGTAATTCATTCAGGATATGATCAAATTACTTACTTGACAAAAATGATAAGCGACCACATGCGAAGCCAAATGGGTGAACATCCCCGCAGTTAGTTCCTCAGGCAGCAGCTCCCTAATGTCGGACTGCTCTCTCAGCTCCTCGTATTCGTAGTTCCTCTTCCTTCCGAAGCAGGAGTACTCAACCAACTGAAGGATAAGTGCTGTCTTGCCAGTGCCGGGACTCCCTGAGATCAAAATACCTGCAAAAAGAGGTGTAACTAGAAGTCAATGACTTTTTTTAGGTCAGTTGTTAGATGAATAAGACGTTTTCGTAATAGTAAGAGATGATGAGGAAACACTGCGTTGGTACTCGGTTAATTGATTAATGATCATCATTTACGTGATAACGTTGACAGTTGACAAGATTCGTGGATCTTAATGAAGGGGTTTAGTGTCAGTTATTCTCGATGAGGATAATTGATTGGTATTGGTTTGTGTTTTTGGTTGATAAGGTGGTGGTTTATGTTTACCATTGAAATAAATAAACTGTGAAGAACTACCGTTAAGTAATTTTAGTCAGACAAAAAAACTGGAAACATTAAACATTATGTATACCATGTTTCAGAATCGGTCTATTTTCGAGTTAATTGTTCTTCATAAAAGAAGATTTTGTGATTTCAACAAACCTGAAGAGCTTGATTCCAATGCTTTCTCCATATCCCGCATAAGCCATTGTCGACCTGCGAAGTATCCTTGATTATCAGATGATGGCACCTCAAAGAACAGAGGCCGCAGCGTCAGCTGTGGTGATGGGTGGGCTGAAAAACAGAAATAATGAGTATTTGTGATTACTTCTACTTAGTTATGACTCATGAAGCTATCTTTGCGACTTGCGTCAGTATGAATCAGAGTGATGGAACGATTACCGAGTGAATGTTATTTCTAGGAAAAATATTAGGTAAGATTTCTTGGATTCAGGAGAAATGAAGAACGTCCTTAAATATACTGATCTGTTAAATTTTTACCATACTCAAATAACAAAAGACAGTTGATGAGTGAGTACAAATGACGCACAATGATGATGACGTAGTTATGCTATTTCAGCATTCATTTAGCGCGTAATAAAAATACAAAGCGCACACTTAAAAAGTAGAAGTGAGTCCATAGAATGAGATCTGTCTCTACTTTACAGTAGTAATAGATCTCAGGACGTAAGGAAGTAGCGGAGCCGTTTTTTTCACTTGATTTGCTACCTTTTTTAATTTCGTTTGAGGTGGACGATTGTTTGCTGCTGACTCGTGCTGATCTTCGCGCGGCTGTCTTCCTTGTCTTGAAGAAGCCACTGGACATCCGCGTCAACTCCTCAGATCTGGCGCTTTGGAGTGCTGTGAAAAGAAAAGGTGTTTCTTTCAAAAGCTCATCTATGCAAGGGATGATGTCCAAAGAATTTGATGGTATTGTTGATTCAGAAACATGGACAGATGGTTATGGATGTTCTTAGCATTCCTATATCCTTATTAAAATACGAAACTGTATGCTAAAGTAACCGTATTTTGGTGGCTTAGAGAAGGATTTACAAGGGCGTTTATCCGGTTCGAATGCTACCGGTCGCCAAAGTTTTGATTTTTTACTTTATACGGGGAAAAAATGCTGGAGGACATTTCAAACAGCGCCATTTAGCCCCAAACTAAGCAAACCTTGTACCAGAAAACATATAACTGATCGAATACATATATATATATATTTTTGTAAATACATATTATACTATTCTGCATGGAATATTCCGGATCACTAGCCGCAAGTGGCAATTACAAACATGACGCTGAACTTAGATTTTTAAATGTAAACATAGAATGTTATTGTTGTGGACTTTTACTTAAATGAGCAATGAGTACAATTTACCATTGACGGAATGCCGTCTACTACCAGGGCTGGATGAGGAACAGTTGCTGGCGGCAGACAGGCTCATAGAAGCCAGAGAACCCAGGGAGTCCCTGCCCAAGGGAGTCGCCGCGTCCACCTCCGACGATCCAGTGAGAGTTGACACCTTGAAAGTAAAAAAAAAACTTATGTTAGTGACATAAATATGATAATGTTACCAATTCATATGAAATTAAGTATAACACAAGTGGAAGTTTGGCTAGACGTATGCTTGGCTACCGCAGGATGTGGGTTCAAATCGGTTTATAATGAGCGCTTAAATTTCCGCCCACCGACAGCATCGTGAGAAAATTATAAAAGATGACGGTAGTAAATAGTCGTAAAGTATATATTGCGTTTTTTATAGGCTAGGTGCTTGACCACAGCTCACTTGATGAAAAGTGATGGTTTGTCGGGGTTGGTAAGCACACTTAGCCTGGCTCTCAAGTCAGCAGATTTTCAACTTAATACTATGGAGCTAGTACCCTACCAGTCGAATACTAGAAAGTATCCTACTACTAGGCTATGGTTTCTGCACAATGTTTTCCTTTACCGGCAGCTCAATCTCATTATTGGGGTTTGAACCCACGCGCTTTGGCGTGTGAACCGACCGCGCTAACCACTGAGCTATTATCGCTGAATATTATCTCGTCTAGTAGGTACCATCGCGGTATCGGATATTTTGCACCAAGCTGTGTAGCGTCCAAACATTTCTGTTTCTGTTCATTCTGTTGTTGTTTGATGGAACCTCTCATCATTTTCACGTTTAAAAAAAAACTTCCTCCGCGAGTTAGTTCTCCGAGAAGCAGCCGTAACCTCATATATTTAGAGCTTAGATTTAACAGCTCAGACAGCGCATGGTGTTCAGTATACGTAAAGCTAAATCCAGATCAGCCCTGTTTTTATGAACTATTCCATTGTTACTGGCGAAATGCACAAAGTATGATGCCGTAAACAAAGAAAAAAAGACCAATCTCACATTACTGTAAGATAAAATTACATACTGGGCTAGTGTTGTGCGAGGCGAGTGTGTGCGCGTCGAGCGAAGCAAGCGAAGTACAGCTTTCCCTGGACTTGCTTCTCGAACCTCTCCGCTCCCCAAGTAGCAGCCCTAACCTCATGTAGAGGTCATTCTGTCGCCGGGACTCATAACCCTGCTTTATATGACCTCCTTCGTCATCTGAAATCAACAATAAAATCATATAAATATCTCCCAGTGTTAAAATAGTCCCATCGTCGTGGTGCAATATTTAGGCATTTTGCTATTCACCAAATTATTTTTTATCTGTAGCAAGTGTTTACTTCAAATCAGACAAAGGGGAGTTTTGGCGGGAACGCGGAAAAGTCGTGTAGCCTCATTGTTTTTTTTTCCAAAACTAGTGTTTTTGTATAGAATTAGTGGTGTTTTATTCATAAAGTACCGAATTACAAGCACCAGTATGGGAAAGTGGTATAATGTGGTGAAACATAACTTTTCGTGTTACCTTCAAAACTCCATCGAAGCTTATAGTAAAGTCGCCACTACTTTACTAAAGCATGACTGAACTAGACCAATACTGGACTTTTTTAACTTGTGAAACTTGAAAGTATCAAAACACTGGCAAATGCACAAAATGCGACGCCAAAATCAATGAAGAAAAAGAAGACAAAGGAGAAGTTGTATTTTTTCGTGACTTTACATTAAAAATAATTCAGTGAATAGAATGTAAACATGAGTATTCATTCACAATCGATAAAAATGGCACAACACACATAATTACAATAAAAAAATTAATGCATAACCACATGCATGATTGTGTTGTAAAAACAATTGCAGATATCGTAAACTTTTCCGCCCAATATAGATATAAACCTTCATTTGTAACATGAAAAGATAATTGACAAAATAAAAAAGCTTACATCAGTACAACAATATCAATTTATGACTTTATTAAGATGCTTTTCATTCAACTAGAAAAAACACAACGCTTTAACATACTTTCTTCTTCTCTTCACGTCTAAGAACATTATCGATCAAGTTATAAATTTATAAAAAACTATCGGTAGCCATTCAGTTCATACGTTTAAGAGCTACAATACCAAAGGCATACAGATACACATGTGAAATTTATAATAGCCTCTGTATAATACGACAAACAAGCCAAATCTAACGACGCCTTTTAGCTATCCAGGATTTTTTTTGCACAAGGGTTTTTTTTAAATTACGAGAGTTTTTACACGACTGCTCAAAAAAGGAGTGTAATGTTTCAGGGTTCATTTAATGTATATTTTTTCTACTATAACTTTAAAATGGCTGAGCAGATTTGGGTATCGTTAGAGTCCTTACATCATCCCGACTGACACTAGTTGTGTTTTTTTAAGCCCATTCCTTGGTGGGGTTTCATGTTTTTGAATTTTCTTAATTAAGCTCAATAAATAAACTAAAAAAAAAACAATTTCTCTAAGAAAGATTAATTAGGAAATATATAAAAACACGGATGCCCAATTAAATAACAAATGTTTTTTTTTTAAATTAATGTTAGTCACTCGGGACGATGTAAGGATTCGAACGTTACCACAAAAATCCAAATATGTTCAGGCATTTAATAGTTATGGTGAAATAAAGAAACTCATATAAATACATACATAAACCCTGAAAAAATACATCGTTCTAAAGCTAGCCAATTGTAAAATAACTAAGGAACTATTTCCACGGCGTACTTTTACTTTCAATACCATGCACATAAAAACTAATCCAAATAAAGTTCCGAATCAATAAGCCATTATCATGTCTTGGTAGATCAGAACTTAGATGATCTAGTCTGAGAGTTCTTAATACGTATCCAACAAAAACGCGTTGACCATGACATGCGATCGTATTGTATTCTGTTCCAATCTTGTCAGCCCAGTCCAAGTTTCAACTACCGTATAAATTGGTAATCAATTTCGTTCCACTTGCGTTCTTTTGCTATTGGTTTTTGAGTTCTTTTTGCTTTAAAAAAGTTGTTGGTGCACACGGATGAACAAGCATTGTCAAGGTTGGGGTATCTTGGGCTGATAGAGTTACAAGAGTGCGATGCGCATTTTTAATAATACTTTTACAATAAGAGCTAAAATCTAAATGAATCGGATGACATAACGCTTAAGGTATTATTCTATACTTCTTTTTTTAATGTAAACAAAGCATCAATAAATATATTATTTAAAAAAAACAAAGGCTTAAAATGTTTATTACATCTGAGCTGTCACTTTGACATTGACGTATGTATATCAATGACAAAGTGACAGTAACGTGAAAAGTGACATAAAAAATGTAAGCAGTTCTTTGTTCTTCTTTCTTTGGTTTTGGCGTCGCGTTTTAGCATTTGCCAGTGTCAAGTAATTATATATTTTCAAGTTTCAAAAGTTAACCCACTTGTTACTAGCGTTCGTTTAAAAGGACGGTACTTAAACAAAAATCCTATAAGTGCCATCGTAGCTAGTTTTAGTCAAAGTCGTCTTTGTCAAGTCCAGTTCGTGTCAGTTAATTCCAGTCATGCTTTAGTAAAGTAGTGGCAACTTTACTACAAAGCTTCGATGGAGTTTTGGAAGCAACACGAAAACTCATGTTTCACCACATTATATCATTTTCCCACACTCGCGCTTGTAATTCGGCACTTTATGAATAAAACACCACCATTTTTATGCATAAACACTCGACAAAACACTAGTTTTGGAAAAAAATACAACGGAGCGACACGACTCTTCCCGCGTTCCCGCCAAAAACCCAGTTCTTTGTTGTACATAAACAAAAACACGATTTTTTTTTAAAAAGTTTTAATGAAAATCTTGCCAATAATGTTTTTGTGCTATGTTATCATTATTGTATTTCTGTGTTAGGAGTAGTACCACAGTTAGAAAAAGGACAAACCCCACGAATCTTACCATCGCATGTTTCAAAATAACAAATAAAAATGTAAATGCGTTATTACTGTAGACTTTTTTTCTCAAAATTTTGAGTGTCGTGGAATGGTCATGAGTAGGAGTTATTGATTTGTTACCAACACAAGAGCATCGTATTCATCTATTCGCTTGTACCTATATAAAAAAAACTTTATTTAAAACACGTTCTACATTTGACCTACATTATACGTGTACTATCTTTTCCATTCAGGACACAAGGTCACCCTACCGACGGAAGCCATAACGGCGGTCCAGTGACCACCTGTAATATTTATTACGTTAGAATTACCTTCTATTTATGCTTCGTTAGCGACAGATCAAATTATTTTGATGGCCTTGGGTCGTGTTTGTAGTCTAGACTTCAATTAAAATCCAACTAACATAAATAAAGCAGTTTTATGATGAAAATTTATCTCCGAAACGAGCTACAATTGTGGTCTCTTTCTTATTAAAAATCTATAGAAAATGAAAGAATGAGGTAAGCGATGATTAGATTTAGCGATGATAGCTCAGTGGTAATAGCGTGGTCGGATCACACTCCGAAAGGCATGGGTTCAAACTCCAACAATGAGCTTGAGCTGCCGGGGAAGAAACCATAGAATGGTAAAGTATTTTCTAGTAGGTACTCGGCTACCTAGCTACAATCCTCAAATTGAATATATGCTGTCAAGCACCCAGCGGTGTGTTCTGGCAGCCTCACTAGAGAGCCAGTTTCATTCCAGGCTAAATGTGTGTGTGTGTGTGTGTTACCATCTTCGACCACACCGTAACTTAATATCAGGTGAGCTGTGATCAAACATCTAGCCTGTCAAAAGTAAAAACGATAACAAAAAAAGGGAAACTGTGTAGCTATTCTACTGTTCTAGGTCTTTCAATAAAAATATCGTATGACATTTCATACAGCGCCATCTAGCCCCACTAAGTAAAGCTGTACTATGGGAACTAGATAAGTTATAAAATATATAACCCCCATAATTATGTATGGGGGATAAGTACATAAGCACAAAACAAACATTTTTTTTGCTCGTCATACAAATGTTTGTCCAAGTCAAATCGACACTACGCCCTAGTTTTTGAGGCACACACTACCAAATGATCTTAAAGTTCATTTGATCAAGTGATTCAAGGAATTGCAACGGAAACGTCTATTTCACATAAAGTTCGTACTTTTTATTCAACGCATGGCCTTAATCCAAGAACTGATCAACAATATCGGTAAACAATGACCATTGTTAACTGATTCCAATTGTTGTCATTTGATGCCCACGTGGATATTTTTATTGATATACAATTTTCGCAGAACACGATAAATGCGTTTGTTAAAGAAACCCCACATATCCTAGTATTCAACTAATATTATAAATGCGAAAGTTTGTGAGTATGTTTACATCATCAGGTGAACTATTGTCAAATACCTAGCCTGTCAACTATAGGTTTTTTTTTTACTTTAAATAGATCTACGTTAAATTAAAAAATAAAATATACATTAAAAAAGAAAATTTCGTTAAATATATTTTTTATAACGCAATGTAATCACTGACATCCCCTAGATTGTGCAGTTTTATTATTTTACTATGGAAGCTGACACATTTTTGTTTTACCTTTGTTACTGACGTTTAATTATGTCGGTTACTAAGACTATAATTTCGGCCTAATCCGGTGGCCTTCTTCAAGGAGTCAAAGCTGAGTACAATACGCGCGCAGCAAGCGAATGATGTAGCGTGCGAATTGTACTCTAGCGTATCTAATTAAACGTGACTTCAGTATAAGTAATCCAAACATAAAGTAAAATATAAATAAAGAATCTACTCTAATACGGAAGATATCCCCTTTATTTACGCGAGGTTTTCGTGGTTAAATTAATTGTTATTGGATTTGATTCCCATAACAGAATACTAGAAGAATGATTATCCATTCTTCTATAAAATTACAGGTGTAATCGAAGCATTTGGTATGTATATATCCTGACAACTTAGAGAAACAAAAGATTCAGACTGTTTTTTTGCAAATAAGTGGCTGTAATCTTCCCACCTTACTCCGGGAGATGCAGGAGAGAGCAAAAAGTATGCTCTCCCACGCTAGAGCAAGCTTGTGTCAATGCCCTTCTGTACAACCTTAGTTATTACACTTAAAGACCTTTTACGCTACTCGGGATTTAGGGGCACTTACCCTTAATCAGGGGGATGAGAAAGGAGAAAAGTTATAGTTAGAGGAGTTAGTGGCTATACGTAAATATATTTCATATACATAAAAAATCTTTATCGAAATTTTACCGTAGCTGAGAAAATCTAAGCAAAGTAACAGACATACATAAAACGTGACTTTATCTCATACAACATATATAGTTATTGCATAAGCTTATAAACTATCTTTTTTCTTTGGTTTTGGCGTCGCGTTTTAGCATTTGCCAGTGTCAAGTATTTATATATTTTCAACTTTCAAAAGTTAAATAAGTGTCCTCGTAGCTAAAGTTATAGTCAAAGTCCAGTCTTGGTCAAGTACAATCCGTGTCAGTCAAGTCCAGTCATGCTTTAGTAAAGTAGTGGTGACTTTACTATAAAGCTTCGATGGAGTTTTGGAAGCAACACGAAAAGTCATGTTTCACCACATTATATCATTTTCCCACACTCGCGCTTGTAATTTGGCACTTTATGAATAAAACACCACCATTTTTATGCATAAACACTCGACGAAACACTAGTTTTGGAAAAAAATACAACGGGGCGACACGACTCTTTCCGCATTCCCGCCAAAACTCCCATATAAACTATATTTAATATCATAGATCTTCTTCTATCTACTTCTATTAAGGAACTTACTGTTGAGTACAGTTTACGTTGTAATATAATTGGCAGTAACATTTTACACTCAGTATAAACATATTTACTTTCACATAAATACGTGTTTTGTTTGAAGGATTTAATGTACGATAGAGATTTGAGAAAAAAAAAATGATAGTCGATATACAACGTGGTCGCGTACCCGGCAAACGATCCCTAAAAAGTCTAGTGTAAAAGGCCTTTTACAATATAATTCTTGTTACATTGTCAATAGCTTGTAATGTTACATTGTCTAGTAAAGGAAATTCTGGGCAGAGGTTAGAATTTCTAGACTAAATATAGAGCGAAATAGTGTGCTAGAATTCAAAGTTAAGATGCCGATATAGACAGCAGACAACACATTTCTTCTAGGCGAGCGTGCTCTACCGTCCATACTTTCATACCAAATTTCATCTAAACTGGTCCCGCCGTTTGAGCACGAAGAAGTAACAAACATACAAACACACTTACACACTTCATCATCATCAGCCTTTTGTAGTCCACTGCGTCCACTTTTGTAGCAATGATAGCCCAGTGGTTAGCGCGGCCGGTTCGCATGCCGAAGGTCGTGGGTTCAAACCCCAACAATGAGCTTGAGCTGCCGCTGAAGGAAAACATCGTGAGGAAACCATAGCATGGTCGGGTACTTTCTAGTACTCGGCTGGCTAGCTACCACCCTCAAGTTGAAAATCTGCCGCCAAGCATCTAACGGTGTGTTCCGGCAGCCTCACTTGAGAGCCAGTTCCATTCCAGACTAGGTGTGCTTTACCATCTTCGACCACACCTTCACTTAACATCAGGTGAGCTGTGGTCAAACACCTAGCCTGTATAACATTAAAAAAAAAACATAGGCCTCTCCCAAGAAACGCCACTCAGACCCATCTTCGGCTTTTCGCTTCCATCACACTTACATACTCACAAACTTTCGCCTTTATAGTATTAGTGTGATTAAGTAGCCCTGGTTTCCAATTTCCTTCCTGTCCCAACAGTATCACGTTAAGCGCGGTTCCCACGATTTCCGCAGGTGGATTGTATCTTGTTACGAATCTGATGTACCTACGCACCTTTGCTTTGGCTTGGTCGGCTATCAATATGAATAAGCTTGAAGTTGGTGGCCTTGAACCTTGAGGAAGATAGTAGTTGCGAGTTTATCGTCGCGTTGTTCCCAATTTGAATTTAGTTCCAAAATTTATTTTTTTCAAACTTTTCCAGTTCTTTGACAATGATGTAGCGTTTAAGCGGAGCGGATAGTTTCTTTTAATAATAATTATAATAATACATGCTTTATTTGTGTTCTTACTTTTACATATATTATACTATTCTGCTAAACTGTAATTAGCGTGGTGGTACGTTATTTCCTAGTACTCGGCTGGAAGGGTACTACGTACCACCCTTAAGTTGAAAATCTGCCGCCACGCATCTAAAAGTGTGTTTCAGCTGCCTCACTTAAAAACAAGTTCTATTCCAGGCTAGCTGTGCTTTATCATCTTCAACCACGACCACACCTTCACTTAACATCAGGTGAGCTATGGTTAAACACATGGCTTGTTAACCATTACAAGAAAAAAAATACCTCACGTCAAGCCACATCTGAGTCTTTTCCTACATCAGATCGCTAATAACTCCTAGTTCCTTAAGCAGTCGCACGGCAATTGACCCCTGCCCACAGACTTGAGAAGGAGACACTGTCATCGACAGACTTGTCACGCACATTTCCGAAGGCGGAAGCCTTGATCCAATAAACATTTCGAACATTATGACAGCCTCCGGTTACCAGCTAAGCCTGGCAGTGATTATGACAATCTGTACAGTCTAAATCTGTATTAGTCTGTGGTATTATGTTTTTGACTTCTATTGAATGTTGCTTGACGAATTTATTGCAAAAGTTAAAAAGGCTAGCACTTTTTGACATATTATTAGTACGAATGTGACATTAACGTGTTTTTGGCACTTTTTTATATTGTTGGGTAATTATGGGGTGACGTTTGTTAGGAATTTCAAGCTCTGCAGGAGGCTATGTCATTCATGTTCAAAAGAAATACACTTTCGGTCATAACTTTACGATTTTACTTGTAACTTTCGACTATAATTTTATTTTACATTTGTTTATACGCCATACAAAAGTACCTATTGATTTTATTTCTTTCTACGCACCTATAAAATAAACTAATTTACATTTACAATTCGAAAGACATTTAAGATATCGATATTATATCCCTCCAAATCTACTTATCGGTAGATCTAAACTACCCACGCTTTCTTTTATAATAATTCTTATCCAAACAAGCAATTGTTCTTATATTGTTTTCGTAAGTTATTAATCATCATGCTGTGTTGTTTATTTATATGACGAGCTTGTCAGTATGCTTGATGAATTGTTATCAATTTTCATCAGTTATTTTGGTGATTGTGTTATTTACATAAAAAATATCTCAGGAACAGTCAAACTGTGTACTTACGTCAGTACATAGTTCTTCTGCGTCTATCGAAAGTATTACTTAATTCGACACTTGACAATCAAGATCCAAATCAATCTTTACAGATGCAATCGAACGGTCATGGATAGGCGTTATCTCTTACCATCGAGATAACATTTCGTTCGTCTCATTACTCTTACATTAAAAAAAAACAACAAAGATGAACGTTTTTCTGGCCTCATATGTAGCTAAATAACGTCTTCATTTAGGCCTCAAAAACACAGCACACTCGAGCTAAATCAATACTCAAACACATGAAATACCAATTAAAACAAACCGGTCAAAGCTGTGCGACAAAATGTAAAACAACGTCGGGTTGCAAACAAGCAATAAGATGTGCAAAACTCGAGACGACCGTGCTGATCGGATGCAAGGAATGTGGGCCGCGTTCGGACGAATCAATTTAAACAAAGTTCGATAGAATAGGCTCTTAATCGATCTGTAGATGGTATATTGTCTGCTAGTAGTGATTTCACAACGTTTAATCGATTATCATTAAGATCGAGATCGTTTTAAATAAGATTCATCAGAAAACAGTTCACATTCGATTTTCGTCGTGCCTGTCAGCTGGTTGAGGCCCTGTGGGACTGAAGAATGCGCTGACCACAGCGATCTGATCTTATTGAAGACCAAGCTGTGCCATGCGGCGCTTCTCGGCCCTTCCTCTGGCAGTCCTGTTAACCATAACCCGCGTGTTTATTGATTCGGTCGGTACAATGATGAAATGACGATTTAACTTTTTTCCAATCAGACCACGAGCAGCTTGATCTGTGCCATTCTCAATTACAAATCTCAAAGCAGAATGTAAACTTTTATGTCGAGACTACTAAACGACAGATTAACCGCAGGGGCAAAGGCCCGAATTAGTAGCCAGTTTATTAACTAACGCAGCTGTGAACCGAATATTTCAATTACTCGGACAACATAAATTAATGAGAATAGAAAATGTAACAGATCGTGCGATAGCGCAGCCGGCCCGCAGTCTGCGGTTGCAAAAGTTGGGATTTATACGTTTGACTAATAAATGCTGTGGACCGGTCCCTGGAACCCCTACGTACATCCGGCGGAGCTGTGTGGGCGCACCCTGTCGCAACTGTCACTCAAAGATATTTACGACGCGTAGAATCCTCGATACCTAACCTATCGTGAAAGTGAGAGGTTTAGTGAATGAGCGGAGTTTACCTCAGCAATGAAGCAATGCGTACAATGAGATATGTAAATGAGCTCACCTGATAACGGCACGTGGTTGTCGTGAGAATGGCGAGCTCGCTGGCCAAACGGACTTCGGAGCGATTTCGGACTGAGGAAGAATCTTCTTCGGGTGTGCGGAGGTGTGGGGCAGCTCTGTACTAGATTGGTGCTCTGTTTAGGTGGTTTGGGAAGACGCATTGGCGATTGCCAGTCGTCCGGCCGTTGTGGGGAGGGAGTATACCGTTCCATTATTGGCCGCCTCTGGGAGTTCCTGGCGCATAGAGGGCAGGCTTCGTTTCTGAACATGCAGGAGTAGCAGCGTTCATGGCCACAAGTGTCGATTAGCTTCCTCTTTTTGCCCTTGTCAAAGGGCATGTTACAGCTGGGACAAGTTGTGCCTCCTGTCTCACTGTCTAGCAGCTGTCGGATTGCTGCCAAGTCTGGAACAAGGGTAATTAGGTATTTTAGGTCAAGGTTCACTAGCAATTACAGTAATTATTTAGGGGCCCCATAAACCTAGGTCGCAAGAACGGGTTTCTTTCCCTGCAACCCAATAGACTCAGCACCTACACAGATACCATTGAATGCTGAGTAGTTTTTGTCTTTGTCCTGAATTTACTCAAAATCCAAAAATATGGCTGGGTTTAAATAATTTTAAAGAAATAATGCAGGATCTTTTCTTAAATCCTACACATTGTTTGTGTTATATCAAATAAATTAAGATTAAAATTAAATAGGTTAACGTTTTCCTACAACCAGCCTAAATTGTGCCAACTTAGCCAAGGTGTGAATTGCGCAGATAGACGAAATATCGAGAAGGCGTTCGATCTGTTGTAGTTTAAATGAGTTGAACAGTAAATAAAATAAATCAAGTTGATATAAATAGTAATGTTGATAAAAACTCTTTAAGAATGGATGACGTAAATTAATAGCTAATAATAGTTATGTAGAAGCCCTCCATTATAAACGTAGTTTTGTTCACAAAGTTAAAGCCAACATCAAATGACTGTCTAGGGAACTAGAACCTTGAGTCTTGTCAACGGCCAGTGCCTCCACAATCTACATTCAACGTCTGGCCGCTTCAACCATAGTAATCGATTTGAGCATTAACGACCCTTGAAGCTAATCCAGCGTTGGATAATGATACAATATTAGTATAACGATGCGATTTGTGATGTCCAACATGTCGAAAGTTAGAACCAATTACACCAAGCAGGCAATGGAGCAGGAATTTAAATGGAAATAGTGTTTTTATGCTGTCAATCTATGTAAAATCTTAACTTGTTAGGAGTTATAGAACACTTCATTTTCAAATTTGGACAAGGTAGATAGTCCAAATTTAGTGATGATACAACACAATCAATTTCACGATACAGAATGTATTTGAAAGGATATTTAATCAAATCAAATCAATTTATTTGCGAAGTAATTAAAACTATGCACACTAGATGTATGTACATTGTACACACAAAAAAAAAGTCGGAGTACAAATATAATAATTTCTGTTAACAATCTTATTTTAAGCAAAGTAATACACGATACCAAAAGAAAAGAAAACTTAAAAGTATTTAAGTATTCTATCAGCTATCTGACTCCCATAGTACAAGCTTTGCTTAGTTTGGGGTCAGATGGCGCTGTGTGTAATGTCCTACGATATTTATTTTATATTTATACCTTTGTTAGCAAAACATAGTGGATATAAATTTAGCTAATGCCATGAGCCATTCGGCAAAAAATTCCACATTTTTACTATTTACACAAAACACCGCAATATAGAGATCTTCAAGTGAGTTGTAGTATATTTTTTAACCGGTAGATTTATTTGAAATTGATTTGCTGGCTAGCGTCATCATACATTTTGTAGTATTCTCTTTTGTCAAATCGGAACCATCTCTTTCAAATTTGTGTCTGATATTGTATATCCGATTTGTGTGTAGAGTTACGAATTACGATCACGTTTTTGGAACAAAATTTTAGTTTTCTTTTTAGACATCTCATCAAATAAGTATGCAGCACTGGACTTAAATCTTATTTGTTGAAGTAATTAAATTCGAGGGCTACATCACGGTCTGAATCGTCTTGGGGGGAAGTACTGTGTCTTCTCTAGCCATGACCTTTATTGCCGGTTTATGTAACTTCGATTGTTGTTTATCAAGGTGCCATATCTAATAGAATCATATGGGTAGCACGCACTTGCACAAACAGCCAGCAAATAGAATATGCAGCGTATAATAACTTTTAGAAACAGTCAGAATCAATACTCTCGATAGTATGAAACATAGAGCATAAGCGTAGTTGAGTAGGATTTCATAATCATTCATTCATGAATTTATTGTTGGCAATTTTCATTATTTATTAATGTCGTGTTAGGTACGTAATTTGGCTGGCATATTTCAATTTTTTTTCTTAGGTTACTAATAGAAAAAGTACGAATAAATTTTAATCTGTCAGCATTAGACATTTATTGTAAAACTTAGCTTTAAAATTTGATAATAAATTACACAACGTTAGCAGTTGAGGTATCTCTAACAGTTCTAGTACAAACTCAATACAAATCAGTATAGTAAGATCATCTTTTAAGTTTATTGTTAAGTCTGTGCTTTACTGTGTCGCCAATAAAAAAAAAATGTATTCATTGGCATTTCATTATCTTGACATGTTACCAACATTTTTGACTTTTCTACTATTATTTTTGACATGAATTGGAAAATACTTTGGTATCACCAACGAAATATTGTCTTGTGTTGACTAGTTGCATTAATTAGTATTTTCTTTTCAGGACGAAGAATATCGTCCATGTTCTTAATGTTTTCAGATTTGATAACACGTGCCTGTTTAAAATCTTAAATTAAATAACTTCTGTCTTTGCAGCTAGAAGCATTAAAAGCAGTATTGAACTAAATGCTAATGTGTGTACGAAACCTAAAATGTTGACGACGACAAATGACATAACGCGAGGATTGACCGTCGCATGCGCATTCTCCGAAGGCTTTTACGTTTTTTCTCCTTATTCGTTTCCATTACTGGCATATCTTATTACCCGTACACAGAATTAGTTTTTGCTTACAGATTTATTTTATTAATTGAAATAGTTGTTTGCGTAAATGTTATATAGTTTTATGTCATTGATTTTTTCGGTTTATCCGGCGCCGTTGGGTCGCTTTCCTTTTGTGACCTTTCCAAAAATTGTGACAGAAAAGAACTTGTTTATGACGTTGTAGTAACAAACCAGCTTTAATAATTGTGTACTTGTTACATAAAGCTGTGGCTTTTATAATTAAGGCTGATAATGCACAACACCACGATTAACAATTGCATGTTCATATCATGTTTTAACTGTTTCGGTTACGTAATTTAAAAATGAATGTTTTAAATTTTTATGGACGTCGGTTACATTTTCAATTTCATCGGTAATCTTTTATTTGGGTTCTTTAGGATGTGTATGTCTGTGTTTCGGAGTATAATAAAGTTATATTCTATTATAGTCTACTCTTTACTAACAATTTTAAGTTCTGATTTTTATCGCGTAATCGTATCTATTTATAGTTCTTTGGAAAAAATATTGGTATTTTAATTCTAGTCAGAAACAAGATAGTTTCTTTGTTAACCTAGTTTATCTGAATTAACATCTAGTATTTTTAAATTGTATTATGTAGTGAAACATTTAATAAAGTTGAATCGCTCAATTTATGCGTCACGTTCTTATTTACCATCTAAATTATAGCCAATTATTTAGATTCTGTCTCCACATCAAAATTCACATTAATATTGAATTCTAATGTGTCATCAACAAATTAGTCCGTACCTTCCATTTCACATTTCAAACCATCAATTTGGATTCCGGCATCATCTTCATCTGCTTTAATTAAAACTCAGTAAATTATTGAGCTAATAAATCTTCTCGGCTATATTTAACCTGTCTGTCCAAAAATACCATGTTTGTATTAATGTCTCTTCATATACGTAATTACTTGTTTTTCTGAAGTTTTGTCATTCCATACTTGATTGGTTTAACTTGTACATAACTCATTTCACCTTGTTAAGTTTTTATATCCCTCAGCTTAACATTGTTCTTTGTTCTTGAATACTGTCATCAAAATCGTTATGAAACACAAATCTGATCGATATATGTCTAAAATCATGTCTATTTTCAATTGAATTAATTAGATTAACCGCATAAAAATATCGTTATCTATCATCTCCTATAAATATCAGAGCAATGACATCACCTTTCTAAAAAATTAATACTCGAACGCACCACGTGGGGTCGACGGTAGCGAAAAAATATCTTATCTTGTCTAATAATACCATAACATAACTACTTACTCTATTGTTTTCTTAAGACCTTGTACCAAGCTTTAATTAATGTGCTTCGTTTTTTGTGCTTTACTGGCTATTTTTTTTAACATTGCTCATCTGTTCTTAAGTAAGGGGTATTCTCAAAGAAATTATACTTACATTACCTAGGAAACTACTTTTTTAATGAGGCTGCAGGAATTTATCATCAAGAGTTAGACGATATATCTTAAATTTATGATTCCGCAATATTTAATCAATTTCATACAAATAAATTCAAGGGAGGTATCATACCTTGAGCCAGATGAAAACTAGAATAAATCTTGCCATCAGATGGTTTCTTTCGTAGAGAATATTTTTATACGTATTTTATACAATGCCATTGATACTTATGAATATATAATTATTGTTATGCAGTGTAAGCTAAAATATGGCAATAAGTTTACCATAATTCGCGATTTTATTTTTAGCATAATTATGCTTTACATATCATCCGTTATCTTTAAAATCACGTATCGTTTCTCGTATCATGGTACGAGGACCAGTCAGTCTGGTTATCCAGACGCTGAATCATGCATATCTCAAGAAACTAAAAAAACATTTGCAAGCGCGAAACTACCATGTTAAGTTTACCATCAGCGTCTACTGTCTAAGCTGATGTACTTCTTACGTCGTTTACAATTAGGTTGTAGTTGCCATGGATCATAGGTTTGATTAAATTGGTAATGCCCGTTTTGGGGTTGGGTCACGCGTTAACATGCATATTAAAGTAATTTTGGGTAAGAGAACTCATCAATTTCGTAGTCGTTAAAGGTTTTTGTCGGAACGCTCTATTAAAGACTAGACAGCGTTATTACCAACGGTTTTGTTCTGTTTTGTTTTTGATTTGTCTTCGATTGCATTGAACTTTAGCTCTGGGTCATTGTAAGCTAGGAGAGTTAACTAAATTTGGCTTACGTTAATAAAATGCAACGGCGCTATTTTTATATCTATTTTTTTGTGGCATGGGAACATAAACAGAGATAATTCAACCATTATATATATATATACATTTTATTAGGAACTAGAAAGATATTTCCGAGCATCGTCAGCCTTCAACTCAGCAAGAGTGGAGTATCCATCTTAAGAAAATCTATACGCTCTCATCTTAAAAATGACAAGCATATGTTTACATTCTTGGGAAATATAACCTATTTTCACTAGTTTTGTTCTCATTTCGCGCCATTGTCGTCTCTGGGATCAGATAGGATTGAAAAGGAGATCAGCTAAACGCGTTAGGATGAGCATACTTACCTAAGATAAGCGATTACCTACTTCATATTAGCAAGATATAGTCTGGCTATAAGCAAGTTAATTAACCAAGTACATAATTCAAAACATCCATGCCAACAAAACAAAACAACTTTTAATTCCCATTTGAAAATGAAGGCTTACTGCTGTCACATTGAAGTTTTTTTTAAACATAATATATATGTATATAACCAGTGTCACTTGAAATCTGTTCCGACATTTAAAAGTTATGGTAAAATAAAGAAACTTGCATGCAAACATGAACACTAAAAACATCACACTCCTTGTTTTAGACAGAAAAAATACATTCTACAAGATTTACGTTTATTGACATCCAATATGATGTTATCGACCACCGTTATATAAAGCTTGTAGACGATATTTGTTTCACTTATTAACACTTCCATTACAAGACAAGTCATCGCAAGTACAAATCAGCTGTCATCATCACCTCTCAATTTGCACATAACATCTAGACGGCAGCTTCTAATTGTTGATGTAAAGAGATGAAGAAAAAAGTAAATTGAAAATGACTATATTGTTTTTGCTATTTGTTCATCCGCTATTTGAATTTGATTGCCGATTTCTCATAAACGTAACGTTCTAAGAAAACAAAGAGAGTCGAATATATTCATTTGACATAGCACGATCTATCGATATTATTTTTCATATGTTTGATGTCTTTAAGTGTTTATTTTGGCGACACTTATTTTATGTTTTTCTAGAAACGTTGACTCCGTCAGAGTTCCACAACATCGGAAATCTTTTTCATAATCTTGACTTAGCTAATGTCATCATCATTAGTACTTTAAGAAGAGTAAAAATTAGTTTTTTTTTTAGTTTTTTTTTGTTGGGTGTAGGCATAAAATAATATGGACTTAGATAATCAAGTAGAGGCAGTAAATTTGACAGTACTCATCGAGTATTACAACAAAAATTGGGGTTGCCTCATCCTACGGAATTCAACAAGATTTTACAAAACCTCTCTTCTTCTATCTCTCTGTTTCTGTCTAGCATTGTATCTACTCACTTTTACACTAAATGGTATGCAACTATGAGTCAGGGAGTCAATGAGACGAGTGTCTGTATAACACTAATTGGTTAATTAACCTTCTGATTATATCATAGGTACAAATGTTAACAGACAAGCTCTAGTCTACATTGAAAGTTTGACATTGGTTTTTATAATGACTTTTGGTCACAAGCTGTGATTTTTAATTCTTTTGACTCTATGTATAAGTAACATATACATACAGTCAAAGGCTCAACAGGCTGGGTGTGTATGCAATATGGTAGATTTTATAATTTAAATTGAAAATCCATAAAATATTTTTAGTCAAATTGATTGACAAGGTGGACAGACGACCTAATAAGGACCGAAGGAACGCGCTGGATGCGAGCCGCTTCAAACCGGTCCTAGTGGAAGTTAATGGGTGAGGCCTATGTCGAGCAGTGGACGTCCTACGGCTGAAATGATGATGATCAAATTGATTGAAAACAAATTAAAAAGGCTCAACCTATACAAAACAAAATTCAATTTTTTTTTATGGTTGACAGGCTTGGTGTTTGACCACAGCTCACCTGAGGTTAAGTGAAGGTGTGGTCGAAGATGGTAAAGCACACCTAGCCTGGAATGGAACTGGCTCTCAAGTGAGGCTGCCGGAACACACCGTTAGATGCTTGGTGACAGATTTTCAACTTGAGGGTGGTAGCTAGCCAGCCGAGTACTAGAAAGTACCTACCACCATGCTATGGTTTCCTCACGATGTTCAAATGACGCTAGTTGGTAAGCACATTACTTGAGAACGGCTATATCGTTTGAGCTGATTCTATTTTTATGTTCTTGTAACGTCGAATAAGGTTTCCGAGAGCGAAAGTTGAGTAAGTCTATCTTAAAATATCCTTCGCATATCAGTATAGAATTGATCTAAATTTAATAATTTCTTTGAAAATTGTTTAAAAACGGAGCAAACTTTTTCTAATTGATGTTGAATTAACATTCATTTGCTACATTTGTTCTCGGTATGTTTTGCTTCGCGCAAACAATAAATAAAAAATCGGTTAAGTGCGAGTCGGACTCGTGCACGAAGGGTTCCGTACCGTTATCTTTAAAAAGAGTGAATAGGTATCTTCTAGGCCTGCGTGCTTCATCTTCGACCACATCGTCGCTTACCATCAGGCGAGTTGGTGGTCAAACGCGGACAAATCCGTATTAAAAAAAATCAAGTTTGTTGTTCGGGAATACTTATTTTATTTTATTTTTAGTATTTGTTGTTATAACGGCAATAGAAATACATCATCTATGAAAATTTCAACTGTCTAGCTATCACCGTTCTTGAGTTACAGCCTGGTGACAGACGGACGGACGGACGGACGGACAGCGAAGTCTCAGTAATAGAGTCCCGTTTTTATCCTTTGGGTACGGAACCCTAAAAAGAGCTAAATTCCGACAATTTAATGCTTACCTAATAACTATTTAACATGATAACATAAGTTCAATAAAATATTCGTAATGTACGTTGTAACGTACGTAATGTTAAATTAAAAAATAAACCTTTTGAACATTATAATTCAATAAACATTATAAATGTATATTACAAAATAGGTTGTAAATTATTAAAATTATATAATTACAAGCCGATGGTAGGCAGTAATATGAATTTTAATTTATAATTTGTTTATTTTATAAGATCATGAAACTTAATGAAAATTACTTTATTTGTATTACTTGTCAGGGCAGATTTCTCAGTGAATTAAGTAAAAGTTAAATTATACTTAATGAACTGTTTTTTTAAGTACTTACGTGTATTTTATAGTTGGTTAAATTGCGTAGTAACGATATTGCTCGCAAGTAATATTAACAAATGGGTTACGATGATTTATTTTGAATAATTTCTCCAAGAAAACTGACGGCATTTCCAGTTTGGTTTATATTTGTAGTAACCAATAAATAATCAATAATTGATTGATTCTTTGCATAATTAAGTTTTTATACTGATTTACAATAAAATATTCAGCAGCATAATTAAGTAAACTGTTACTCGAAATCGTGCCATTTCACGTCTATTACACTAATGGAGATGGAGACATTAAGAATAAATGATTTTATTTTTAACGTTTAACGTTTAACTATTCTGATTCTGTCGTTCGTTCTCATTATTATATTTGCTTTGATGCTGTGTAAAGGAGAAAGGTGTTTTTCTGTGAGGCATCTTCGATATCGATTATGAGATGTTTACCAATTGAACATCTTTATATCAATTGTGAGATGTTTGCCAGCCCAGCTTCTTAATACTGATTGCGAGATATTGTCCAATTGAAAGTCTTCGTACTGAAAATTTTATATAATTGAATATAAATAAATGAATAAATATCGTAGGACATTACACACAGCGCCATCTGACCCCAAACTAAGCAAAGCTTGTACTATCGGAGTCAGATAACTGATAGAATACTTAATTTTTTTTTTTGTAAATACATACTTATAATACATACAGTACAACCAGACACAGAACAAACATTTGGTTTTATATCACAAAATGCTTGTCCTGGGTGGGAATCGAACCCACGCCCCACAGCTCTTGAAGCAGACATGCTACCAATGAGCCAACAGGGCTGTCATCAATCATGTTCATATCAATTGCGAAATGTCTGCCAAAACGGCATCTTCATATCGATTGTGGTGTAGTTTTCAACGGAACATATTCATCTCAATTGTGAGACGTTTTCCAATTGAATATCTTCATATCGATTGTCAGAAGGTATTCAGATGGACTTATTCATATTATAACAATTTTGATTGTCAGTACTTAATCAAGCTTAAGTTAATAAGTTATTATGTCAGGGCTCTATAAAATAAATAGTCACATCCAAGGAGTAAGCAAAATAATGGAACCATTTCCAAGTTATTTAACCACAGCCCAAGTGAGTGGATTAGTTGGGGTCTATAAATTAAAGACTCACAAACTTCGGAGTTCCACTCTCTGTGCTGTACCTAAACAAGAACAAATATATTTAGTGTAAACAAGCCTATGTTTAATGCACAATACGGGGTGTATTGTGCATTAAACATAGGCTTGTTTACACTAAGCGGGACGTCAGTGCAGGACCTATATCCCCCCACTTTGAATAAGCCTATGTTTCCTTTTTCCTAACAAATTACTTTTTATTGTATATACTCGTAATATATTTTGTAAGTATATATCTGTCACAGCTTACCCAAAGAGAGCAAATTCGAATTTAAATTAATTAATTAACATAAAAACGATACACATTTACATTTACATCACAAAATCATAAAAGATATTAAAAAAAACGCAAAATTTCACTTTAAAAAAAATTATGTGTTGTATCATAAAAAGGTGAAAGGTTGAAGTTTTGGCGGGAACGCGGAAAGAGTCGTGTCGCTCCCTTGTATTTTTTTCCAAAACTTGTGTTTTGTCGAGTGTTTATGCATGAAAATGGTGGTGTTTTATTCATAAAGTGCCGAATTACAAGCGTGAGTGTGGGAAAATGATACAATGTGTGGTGAAACATGACTTTTTGTGATGATTCCAAAACTCCATCGGAGCTTTATAGTAAAGTCACCACTAGTTTACTAAAGCATGACTGGATTTGACTGACATGAACTGTTCTTGACAAAGACTGGACTTTGACTACAACTTTAGCTACGAGGACACTTATTAAACTTTTGAAACTTGAAAATACATAAATACTTGACACTGGCAAATGCTCAAAACGCGACGCCAAAACAAAAAAAAAAGTGAAAGGTTTTTCAATTTCAATTTTACTGTGTTCAAAAGAGTTTTTATACTGAAGAAAAAACTGACGCTTCCAGTAGAATACGTGTGTGTACTATCCCTATAGTATACTATACTATTACCACCATTTTGCTAAATGAATGTGGTATATATTTTTTTTTTACTGATGTATCTGGTTGTTGTTAGATACCTCATTGTTATTGCAATCTAGCCTAGTTGAGACTAATAAGTTATTTTAATATAACTTAAATTGCTAAGTAGAGTATAATCGAAGAATGCGTCCATTAACACTTTTCTTAATGTCTTTATTAAGGGGAAGACACTTTGTTTATGTGTTCTATAATATTCTCACTGCACTGACATTAACTAACTTCCAAAACTAGTGTTTTGTCGAGTGTTTATGCATAAAAATGGTGGTGTTTTATTCATAAAGTGCCGAATTACAAGCGCGAGTGTGGGAAAATGATATAATGTGGTGAAACATATGTTTTCGTGTTGCTGCCAAAACTCCATCGAAGCTTTATAGTAAAGTCGCCACTACTTTACTAAAACATGACTGGAATTAACTGACACGAACTGGACTTGACTAAGACGACTTTGACGATAACTAGCTACGAGGACACTTATTTAAATTTTGAAACTTGAAAATATATAAATACTTGACACTGGCAAATGCTAAAACGCGACGCCAAAACAAAAAAAAAGGTTTTTTGTTTTTTTCTTTTTTAATCTTCGCACTATATCCGTGTTATCAAGGAGGTGGATGCATTTTGCTAAATGAATAATACCTATGGTGGGGGTTTTTGGCGGGAACGCGGGAAGAGTCGTGTCGCTCCGTTGTATTTTTTTCCAAAACTAGTGTTTTGTCGAGTGTTTATGCATAAAAATGGTGGTGTTTTATTCATAAAGTGGCGAATTACAAGCGCGAGTGTGGGAAAAAGATAAAATGTGGTGAAACATGACTTTTCGTGTTGCATCCAAATCTCCATCGAAGCTTTATAGTAAAGTCGCCACTACTTTACTAAAGCATGACTGGACTTGACTGACACAGACTGGACTTGACTAAGACTGGACTTTGACTATAACTAGCTACGAGGACACTTATATTATCTTTTGAAACTTGAAAATATATAAATACTTGACACTGGCAAATGCTAAAACGCGACGCCAAAACTAAAGAAAAAAAAAATACCTATGGTATTATGAAAATAAAATACTTTTAAACCATAGAACAACGGGCGAAATGGTACATCCTAACAAATGTTCTGATAAAATCATTGCAATCTGTAGGTCCTTGTATCACTTAGTTCAGTATCTCGAGTACAATCTTTTGCATATAAAGCAAATTATCACACATTATGTGACTATGTTGTCAACTAGTTGGCAGTAAGTATGCGAGGTCGGTAGTGGTTGTTGATTGGTCAACTGTAGACATTAACTTCTACTACTATTATTTATACTATGTTCATATTTGTGACCAAAGAGTTAACTATTCTTAGTATGTGACATTATTAGTCTGGTAATAATTTATTACCAGATTAAACGATAACATGAAGTCTTGAGAACTGGAATAATGCAAGAACGTGCTATGGTCGAAAAAGAAAAAGAAAAAAAAACGAGAGGGGTTTTGATAGGAATGCGGAAAATTCACGTCGCCGCATTGTACTACTATCCAAAACTTGTGTTTTTTCAAGTATTTATGTATTAAAATAGTATTTTATTAGTAAAGTGCCAAAGTACAAGCATGTGTATTTAAAAGCGATAATGGGATGACACATGACTTATAGTGTTGCTCCTAAATCGAAGTTTATAATATATATATATAATTATATATGTATATTGTTTTTTTTATTGGTGCGAAGATCTAACGTACAGTGGACGCCCTGCGTTGAAACTTATCAATGTACTTATTAAGTCAATTCTACAGTTAACTTGCTCACACTGTACATAAATTCTGTAGTTTATGTATCTATTGGACAATATTGTGACCCAGTTTTTTTGAGAATACGATTGTGTCGATGATAAGGTCAAACGTGTACAGAGCAACAGTCACGTTCTTTTACAAGACGTTACTACGACGTGACGTTTTAGATAAGTAATATATATAACATTTATTACCATTTTATTGACGTGACTACGTTTTTATATTTGCTTCCATAGTGGGAGGTAATTCAGAAAAGTGAGGATAAAAAAATCGAGGGATACAGTTTTGTGTCGCAGCTAGATACTTATTATGTACTAGCTGACGCCCGCGACTTTGTCTGCGTTAACATTAAAATTAGGTTCTGACATCTGTAAATGTGACATCTGTAAATCTAAGATCTTGCGATATGACATCGGTCAAACTGACATCTGTCAATCTAACATCTGACATCTTTCAATCTGACACCTGTCAAACCAAACTGACATCTGAAAAAATTACATCTGTTTGTCAAACTGACATCTGTCAATCCGTCAATGAATAAATAAGCTTTCAAATGAAATACATCTGTTGTAAAAAGTATTTTACATGTTTATCCAGGTATTAAGCTATGTATAATAAGCTTGACAGCCCTGTTGGTTCATTGGTAGTATGTCTGCTTTAAGAGCTGAAGGGCGTGGGTTCGATTCCCACTCAGGACTAACATTTGTGTAACTAACATCGATGTTTGTTCTGTGTCTGGGTGTACTGTATGTATTATAAGTATGTATTTACAAAAAAAAAATAGTATTTACGTATTCTGTCAGTTATCTGTCTTCCATAGCACAAGCTCTGCTTGGTTTGGGGTCAGATGGCGCTGTGTGTAATGTCCTATGATATATATATATATTTTATGTATATGCCAAATTTCATCCAAATCCGTTCAGTCGTATTTTCGTGATTGAGTAATAGACATCCACACATACAAACTTTCACATTTATAATATTAGTAGGATGAGTAGAATACAGATTCCGGAATGGATTTCCACATCCTCGCTATTCCGTGTCGAAAAACGTGGTATTAAATCTTTGTGCGACATTTTTTTTACGATTGACAGGTTAGTGTTTGACCATAGCTCACCTGATATTAAGTGACGGTGTGGTCAAAGATTGTAAAACACACAACTTGGAATGAAACTGGCCTTTACGTGAGGCTGCCAGAACACACTGTTAGGTGCTTGGCGGCAGATTTTCAACTTGAGGCTGAAAGCCAGTTGAGTTTTTTTTTTTTTTTATGGTTGACAGGCCAGGTGTTTTGACCACAGCTCACCTGATGTTAAGTGAAGGCGTGGTCGAAGATGGTAAAGCACACCTAGCCTGGAATGAAACTGGCTCTCAAGTGAGGCTGCCGGAACACACCGTTAGATGTTTGGCGGCAGATTTTCAACTTGGGGGTGGTAGCTAGCCAGCCGAGTACTAGAAAGTACCCTACCACCATGCTATGGTTTCCTCACGATGTTTTCCTTCACCGGCAGCTCAAGCTCATTGTTGGGGTTTGAACCCACGCCCTTCGGCATGCCAACCTACCGCGCTAACCACTGAGCTGTCATCGCTACAAAACAGATTTACTACTAGTACTACTAGAGATTACTCTATCACTATGCTATGTTTTCCTTTACCGGCAGCTCAAGCTCATTGTTGGGGTTTGAACCCACACCCTTCGGCATGCGTACCGACTACCCTAACCACTCAACTATCATCGCTACAAAATAACGACAAAACAGACAGCAAACAATTTCTTACTTGTAATTATTCCTTCAACGTCCAAGGATATCGGACGACATAGAACAGCCTAACAGGTGTTTGATCAGATAACATTAACAATTCCAAGCGGTCACAGGCGCACGCGCCGCCTCGCATAAATCCACCGCCCGCTGATCTATAGATCATTTTGTAGACCATTTTGATAGGAGAGATCGGAAAAGAGAAAAGGACAGTGACTGTTTGACATTGCGAGCTTTTGATATAGTTTAAACTACACACTAAATCAACCAGCTCGCAATATATCGTGAGGAAACCATAGTATGGAACGCATAGGTACGTGGCGGTAGATTTTCAAGTTATGCCAAGTGATAACTAGCAGAGTGCTATAAAGTATCCTATCAATGTCTGTTCAATCGATTATTTATCAGACAAAAATGTACATTTTTTTTTTTAAATACAGAATAGGTTCGTGTTTGACCACACCTTGCATGATGTTAAGCAGGATGCAGTCCAAGATGAAGCACGCTTACCTAGAAAAAAAACCTGTTTACTCTAGATTTGAAGACGTTCAAATAATAATTGTACATATATAAATGTATAACTTATATCTAATGGTTTATTTAATAACATTAAATAGTACACGTCATGTTTTTTTTCAATGGTAAGAGATAACGCCTGTCCATGACCGTTGCAGCGATACACAGAACTTTGAATAGTAACAGCAAAGTTCTGGGTATCGCTGCTTTGGCGCTTATTACTTTGTGACATTAGATGGTTAGCCTCAACAGCCCTGAAATTTTACTAGTTGAAGTACCGTTCAAACCGGAATACAGTAATGTTTACACACCACTGCTTGGCGACAATATCTGGTACTGCGGTGGTACCTACCTAGACGACCTCCTGTTAAGGAAATCTACCACCAAGTGAAATGTATTCGTGTATATTTTGATGCATACCTACAACCACATCTCATAATATACTATGGGGATGGCTGGTAGAAAATGCTTAAGCAATAAGTCCTTTTGTAAATATTTTAGTAAGTGTGCAATAAAGAATTGAATAAGTTATAAGATTAGGTAGCTTCACTTGAGTTCCATTCCAGGCTAGGTGTGCTTACCACCTTCAACCACACCGTTACTTAACATTAGGTGAGCTGTGGTCAAACATTTAGTCTGTCAACCGTAAAAAAAAAAAAGATTTCCTCACACTGTGTCAGCAAATCAAGCTCATTATTGGGATTTGAACTTGACGACTATCATCGTTATAGGTTTGTCATAAAAATAAGTCTTCTTTAAATTATATTTGAAGTAGCTTTAAATAATGAAGGACCAAAACAAGCACCTTAAAAGCCGACGTCACACATTAAAGCTCAGTTAAATATACCCCATGTCGAGTATATCCGTTAAATTACTGTTTTAAAAAGCTGACAGGGCGTAGGCAGAGTGACGTGTGCACTTATGGAACCTTCGATGCATCCCAATGTAAACACACCTTTATGCCCCGTTTGGACAGGCTAGTGACTCAACTAATGCACTGGAGTGCTAATGCTAATTTTCTGTTAAATGCTAAAAATAGCGGCTTTGTTCGCTTACGAATCTTATAAATTGTATATAGAGATACAAAAGTGACCAGGGTCGGAAAATAAATGTTTGCTTTTAAATAAAAGTATGTCCGCATATTAATAACAATATACTCAGTAATTTGATGTAATTCATTTTAATGCTAATTGTATATGGAAAAATATCTTAAATTAATAGTAATTACAAATTTATAGAAATAACTTAATCTAAAAGTCCTTCAGAGGAGGGATATGTTGCCAGAATTCTGGCAGCATTGTCACACTGGATGGCAATACTAAGCGTTTGACCAAAGTAGATACCAGCATGCTGGTCAGCTAAAGCCTCCTCTAATCTTAATATAAGTACATCCTTATTGTATCTTGACGTGTAATTTTGATGATTGTCAATAAAAATAAAGTCTGATGTTTATTTATATCTATGACATATCAGAAAATTTTCTGGTGTTTGTGGTAAAAAATAAAAAATGTAAACTAAATTAAAATTGTGGTTTTTTTCGTTCAGTATCATACGAATCCACCCTATCTAAAAATCTTTGTATTTGCAAGCGTTTTCCTAGCTCTGCGATATTTTTCGATAGGATTTTAATTTCACAGTCATTATAAAATAGCCGTTTTTATAACATAAGACATGTACATAAAATTTCTTTGCAACATGCTGCACAAATCACGTTAGGTGCACTTAACTGAGATATCTTATGCAAATCTTATAGCACAAGCTAATTACTTACAACAGTAACTTTATTATTTAGCTTTCGTTGCGTGGCCCAGGATGTAATAAATAAATGTAAGTTGTTTAATACAAAGATAAAATCTCGTCACTAGCGCCTGCCCCTAATATAAATATTCCATGTTACTAGTTTAATAAATATAAATATTATTAATATCAGCCCATAAGTCCGGTTCATATAAATGTTGTAAGATTAGTCAAGTAGTGTAAACGCGGCATAAAGTTTGAAATGAACGTTTAAACTCGCGTGGGAAAGTGTGCTTTTCGATTTTAATTGAAGAAGTGCATTGATGTTTTCTTGTTCCAAATTAGTTATGTATAGAGAAGAAATATGGTTTTCCATTTTGCTCCGCCTAATTTGGTTTCAAAACTTCCGGTTAACCAGAGAATACTTTTCGAATGTTTACAGACGAAGAAACCTGAGAATATTTCAACCAATTTAACAAGACATCTTTTGTTTTTTAAATGTCGAACCGAATTAGGGGTACGCACAATTTGTAAGTAAGAAAAAAGTAAAACTTCTATATAAAGTGATTGTTACCAACTTTGTACCCGTATTGTATAGCCGACTACCGCAAGTAAATTGGACCCTCTTTTGGGAATTTTTTTGTGAGCTGACCCAAAAAAATAATTGGGAAGCATGCACGAGAAAGGGTAAAACGCAGTCAATTCGGAAACTCGATTGGGCCACTTAAAAATCTACGATAAACGCTAATAAATTTAAAAAGGAGGCAATTCTCAAAGTCGCTAGTAAAGAAAGGCGAGCGTGGTGAAAGTGTCAGGTTACGCCGGGACCTGTCCGATATAATGTCCAATAATAATTCTCAGTTAACATTAAAACTATAACCGTAACTCCGAGAAAACAGTTTTTGATCGTGACTGCGTTTCAACAGGCTCAAACAATACGATGTGAACGACAAAATCTTTGCAGTTCGAGCTCAAATCGACTCCATATTATTGTAGGTTTGTTTGTTATCTTTATTTCACTAAATGTATTCACATCGATTTAGAAGACTCTTTCTGAGCTTTACAAAAATAAAATATGAAATACATTTATTGCTCCGATACGATTACACCTACCTAAATTATTGGACCACCAAAGAATTGAATCCTTTTTTTAAATTAAAAAAAAAATCGAAATTGAATCACCTGGCTCGGCGCGTCCGATGTGCAGACACGATTTTTGTGTACAAGTTTCTTTTTAGCACGAACTGGTTGAGATTCTAACTTCTAAGAACTTTCAATGTAAATAAAACGGTGTTATTCTGGGGTAGATGTTAATCTTGAACTCGATCGTGATTCGTGACGACAAATTTGCAAGTTTTGCACGAATTGTTGTGCCACGGTGTTTTGTTGTTTTCGTGGATCTTCTTCGTGCAATATCTATTGGGCGTTGTGTCGATTGACAGATATCGGGCGATACGTATCGAGCGACGCCACGGTTGGCACCCGAGGTTTATCAAATTGATCGGATTTTGTTGGCCAATATTATTTGGGAATTGAATACAGTTTGCGCACGTCAGATGCGAGATAACGTAGTCAAAGCTACATTAAACTGTTAACCGAAAAATAGAACAAGTTTGATATGAATCTTTTAAGTTTTGTATTGGTTTAAATGAAAACATCTACCGTTGTGTAAAACTTTCCTGTAGTAACCGTTTTTATTCTGTACATTATGTTAGCTTTTTGTACAAATCAAACTATTTGTTAAGTAGGTACATATACATTATATTACGATGAACCATGGCAGTTAAGTACATGGTCTCAAAAATTATTCGTTTATTTATTTTCAAAATAATAATTTGGAAGTACCTAAAGCTTTTATAAGTTTATGATAAAAGAAAAATTAAGTAAATATTTATTGACTAAATAGAATTTTACATTAGTTAATATTACAATAATTTGACTGTATGGATGGTTTGATTTTTTAAACCTGATTTTTTTTTTTCAACCATCAAAATGTAATAGGCCACGGAAAAATTGTGATATCTCACATACATTTTTATTGTTTAAAATAAAATGTATTTAAATTTGTGTTTTGTTTATATTAGCAAAGTAAAAAAATGTCCTTAGAACGAAACAAGTACGTTAAAAAATTACCTAATTGTCACCAAATATGTCAAAACACTTTCACAAATTTTCCCAAAGGAAACCCCCATAAAGTAATTCTAAACTCTTCAATTAAGCCCTTCTCGGCATCCGTTGAATCAAACGGCTTCAATTAGCGATTTCCAGTCAATCATCGTATCAAACCGTGCGCCGGCGCAATCTCCAAGGCAATTATAGTAAATACCAATTTAATTAAAGAGCAATTATATTAATTGCGTCACAGCTAAATAATTGCAGCTGAAACTGTCAACAAATGATCGCGATCAGAGTTCTTGTGCGTATCAAGTTTTGGTATTGCCGATTCAACGCCGGTTTTGAAGAGTTTTAACGATTTGATTATTCTTTTTTCGTTTATCTTGTTTGTTTTATTTGTGTAAATTTTAATACAACTTAACTTTTCCATATTTTAAAGTTAACCTGTATAATATTGTGCTATTTTGTATATTGGATTTATGATAGAAGGACGTCGAAGACGACGGAGATTATGCTACTGCTGGGTTTATGGTATAAAGTCGTCGAAGTTTGACGGTCTCTCATCATGAGATCGATGATAGAATGTGAGGCCCTTTTTCTTTGATCCCGTTTTATTAAAAAATTAGTTCGAGTGGTCGTGTGGCCGTCGCATACTTGCATTAATAATGAAACCGTGCGTTAAGGGGGGGTTTTGTTAAGTGCGAGGCGCGAGATACGCATACATATATGGTAAAGCCTTTTCTACGTGGACGCGAGGCCCCTCCTAGTGCGAGGCCCCGGGCCGTTGCCTTGCATGCCACCACCTAAGGCCGCCAGTGATTGTTATTTACCTATGGCCAATAAATATTATTGATACTGATTACTGAAAATGCACAATGCGATGTCAATTACAAAGAAAGAAAAAACTAAATAACCACCTCAAATGTCCTATATTAAATTTGTACGAAATCTCAGTAGGTATTTTGTAACGAACAGGTACTTAGTAAATCAGATAATGCGAGTTCCCACAGTAGTTCGTAGTCGTGCTCGCGTAATGGCCCTCCAGACTGTAGACACTAGACAGTATGCTTGTCTAATTAGATTACATTGAAATATGAGCTTTTTCGCCTGCACACGAAGGCATTTTTTTCCAATAACCAACATTAAAGAGCAATAAAATTGTACTTAGAAATTTAATAGTAAAATAGGTTTTGCTCGCTCAGTCAAGTGTTGCAATGCATAGAGAATACTTCCTAGTTGTATTTGGGTACGCAACATCAGTTCTTATCTGTCATATTGACAGCCCTGTTTTTTTTATGTAAAAAGTAATCAGACGAACGTGACGCTCTCCTGATGGTAAGAGATAACGCCTGTCCATGACCATTGCAGCGATACATAGAACTTTGAGTAACAAAACAAAGTCCAGGGCATCACTGCTTTGGCGCTCATTACTTTGAGACTTTTGATGGTTAGTCTCAACAGCCCAGTAATTTCGCTAGCTGCACCCTTCAAACCGGAACACTGTAATGTTGACACACTACTGCTTAGCGGCAGAAAAACTCGTACTGCGGCGGTACCTACCTAGATGACTTCCCGCTAAGGAGATCTACCACCAAGTAGATAATAATTCTTAATATATGAAGTTTCATATATTAACAAAACAGTCGCGGGCCGCAAGGAAGAAGGCCTCGGGCCGCATTTTGCTGACAACTGGTTATTAAAAATATAAGGACCAAAACATTTTTATATTATATTTTTTAACGGTTTATGTTAGGCTAAAAATGGTTAAAGGGAAACTTATCTGACGGCTTATAGCGGCATATTTCTAACAGCTGTGAACTAGATTTCATTTGATAGGAGATCGCAGAGACACTTCACAATTTTAATTGAATGCTAGAGAAAATCAAGACCGCTTTCTCAGTAAATATGTTATTGTAATCCGAGGAGGCAATTAAAATAAACTCATTTTCCCATTAAATAAGCCATAAGTTGTTCCGGCCTTTGTTCCCTTATCGAAGCTTCGCGAACATTGTTGGTTTATTTCAACACGGAAGAAAGCGCTCCTCATGCTTTCACAGTCACATAAAAACTTGTCCAGTGCAAGAGGGATTGCACCAAGAGTTCCGTATCGTGACGTTACATATTTTTATATTACTGAAAAAAAAACAGTAGCTGTCTCTTTTTTTTCTTTGGTTTCGGCGTCGCATTTTAGCATTTGCCAGTGTCAAGTATTTATATATTTTCAAGTTAAATAAGTGTCCTCGTAGCTAGTTATAGTCAAAGTCCAGTCTTAGTCAAGTCCAGCCTGTGTCAGTCAAGTCCAGTCATGCTTTAGTAAAGTAGTGGCGACTTTACTATAAAGCTTCGATGGAGTTTTGGAAGCAACACGAAAAGTCATGTTTCACCACATTATATCATTTTCCTACACTCACGCTTGTAATTCAGCACTTTATGAATAAAACACCACCATTTTTATGCATAAACACTCGATAAAACACTAGTTTTGGAAAAAAATACAACGGAGCGACACGACTCTTCCCGCGTTCCCGCCAAAACTCGTAGCTGTCTCTAGTATCTATGTTAATATATAGCTATAAGCTATATATATTCCAAATTTAATTGTGATCTATTAAGCCGTTGCAGTGTGGAGAACTAAAGTCATAGACATAGCTCAGCGTAGTAGCAAGCTGAAGTGGCAATGGGCTGGACATATCTGTCACAGAACCGATAACCGCTGGGGTAGACGTGTTCTAGAGTGGAGACCGCGTATTGGCAAACGTAGCGTAGGACGGCCTGAGACTCAATGGAGTGACGATATAAATGTAAAAAACTAGAGATGGTCTTAATATCACGTTCTAATAAGGCGACGTATGAAGACCCGTTGATAGTCTTTTAGCATGGAACCCTAAAAATCGAACGTAAGAGCTACCACTTGGAGGAAGTAATGAGATTTAATAGTAGCTCGTTAATGAATGGTTCACACGATTATAACAGCTTCTTGAAATGTCAAATTCTCACTGTTGTTTCTGAATGTTGGCAGCAACTCGATTGTGTTGCCAACATTACATAAACATCAAAATAAGAACAGAAATCTGAATAGATCACTATAGGTTAAATTCAGTTTATCGAAGCCAACTAAATTACAAAGCAAGATTTCTTAACACAGAACGTTTTGCTTTCTTATGTAGATTAACTCAGATTATGTACGAACTAAATTCTGTACTTTATGATTTAGCAAGGATTCCATTCAAAGAACTAGGGCTTTCATAGTCCTTATCAAAAACATAATACCTTTTATGAATGCTAATTCTGACAGTTTTGTTTAAGTTAACATAGTGATTTTGATTGGTACTTGCTATATCTGGTTTCCACTAAGGACAAACAATTTTGTGGTATAAACAAATGTTTGTTATATGTCTGGGTATTCTGTATGTATTTACAAAAAAAAGTACTAAATGTGTTTGAAACCGAACAAATGCATTTGTTCCATGCCAATTTTGTTAACGAACAAATGCATTTGTGATGTGCCGATTTGGTAATGAAAGAAAAAAAAGATTAACTTGTCTTTGGGGCCGGCCGGGGCGGGGCCATTTTGAAATGCCTTGTTGTTAATTTTTATGTAAAATGGCACTAAATTATGCATTCTATCAGTTATTTGACTTCCATAGTACAAGCTTTGTTTAGTTTTGGGTTAGATGGTGCTGTGCGTAATGTCCTTTGATATTTATTTGTATAGATAAAATTTTTGTTTAGTGCCGTGAAAGAGCGTCAAATGTATTAGATTTTGGTGATGAGCATGCAAGATACCTTGATATTTGGTAACACTGTTGAACTGCTTGATTACTTGTCGAAATTTTTATTAGAAAAATTATGAGTTAAAAAATTATAACATAAAAAGCATTTTTATTTCAAAGTCTATAATTAGCAACATCCATAATAATCTTACGCGAGTGCGAATTTACAACTAACTACCCTCACATACAAATAATAGATATAAATTTATTTATTAAACAAAATAAAAAATACCTTAAATTATACTATTTACAAAATGTATACAATAGATATAAATTCACTTCGCGCATCTAACATTTTTTTTCTTAACAGTACTCTATTGGCTAATCTCAATATTGTATAATATTTTTGGCTAAAATTTAACGAACACAATATTTTTCTTTTTATGACTAGCTTTTATTTAACTCGCCTTGTCAATATAAATCAAATCTTGAAGTTGAATAAGACACTTTCTACAAAATACTACAGAAATGAAATTTGTAACGTTAGTTTAGTTCCGATGGCCGATGTATCTCTTTTTCTTTGATAACTGAGAAAATAAGTACAACACCCATAAAGCCTACTTTATTTCATGTTTAGCAATTTCACATTAAAATTCAAATACTTTATTCATATGTAGAATCTTTGTTTTTGTCAACGGCAAATTTTCTATCCATTGTCTGTTATATTTTTGAAGCGAAAATTTGAAAAGCTGCGGTGAGCGATTTTTTTGTAAGGGCTAAATTTATGGGTTCGTTTAACGAACATTCTAAGGTCACGTGTTTTAAGTTTTAAGTTCAGTCGGCAGTCATGACTGCCTATTTATTTTTTCTAGCTAGAATGCATCGTGATCAAAAAGTAATCATCATTTAAGCTACGCTTGCTACCTCAATAGCAGCGTAGTCATTAGCAATTGAAAACCAAGCTCACAGCGCCGCGTGAGCGCCGAACAAAACATTTCACTCCATGGTAAGGGCATCTATAGATAATAAATCAATGCTTTCTCGTTGTAAATGCAACGTTGTATTGTATCAAATGATATATTTGGTTCATGGAATACAATCGCGCATAATCAGTGAAATGTATAAACGAAAACTAGATAGACTTCTGTTTATTGTAATTTTCATCAATAAAAAAAATAATGAGTATGTTTTTTAGAAATTTAAAGTAAATTTTCATACGAGTATTTACTGTATTTAAAACAAAATAAGTACAAAAATAATTGATCACGAGTGGATCGCGTCCGATTTCACTATTTAATCCTAAAATCAGCGATTAAAAGCCGGTTAACGCACATTAACGCAACTGCTAAAGTAATGTTGCTAATCCCTAGACGTTTGAATTAAAATGTCAGCGGTAACGATGACAGCGGATCCTTGTATGGAGACAACTGTTTACTAATCTTTTGGTTAACGTATCTCTGGTTAGCTGTTACGCAAGCTGATTTAGGATTACGTTCTGCTTTGGTAATGATGTTTAGTTTGGAATCTTTTCGCAAGTTATTTAATGGTTAAAGAGCTGTCTTAGTTTGTCAATTATTTTTGACAATTTAATAATAATATCTCTTGTATATTCTAATCAATTGTATTTTGGTTATCGCGGTCGATACACACGCCGGAGAGCGTGGGTTCAAATCCAAACAGTGAGCTTGAGCTGCAGATCATGAAAAACATCGTGAGGAAACCATAGCATGGAGGCAGGGTACTTTATTGTACTCCACTGGCTAGCTATCTCAAGTAAAAAAATCAGCCCCCAAGCACCTAATGGTGTATTTCGGCAGCTGTACTTGAGTTACATTCCTAGCTAGGTGCGTTTACCATCTTTGACCAAAACGTTACTTAACTGTGGTCAAAAATAATCCCACTAATATCATAAATGTGAAAGTTTGGATGGATGTCTGTTACTCTTTTACACAAAAACTACAAAACGGATTTTGATGAAATTTGGTATGGAGGTAGCTGACACCCTGGAATGACACAGGCTACTTTTTATCCCGAAAACATGTAGCGGGTAACACCACGGGGCGCAGCTAGTCTTCGTATAAAGTAGGTGTCTCTATTTGATACGCCTGAATTTAACGGTATAATAATAACATTCAATCAATTTAAATAAGTAATAAATAAATCACTGCAAATAAATAAATGATTCAAGAAAAATTTACAGCATCGTAAAAATTCTAAAATACGACTGTAAAAACGATGTCAACAGATTTTCCAGTGTTTAACTATTGGTTAATTGGCCGATTAAACAATTAACGTCTGATTACGCGTGTCGCGACGGACGGTTAACGAGTTAACCGAGGAAAGGCGAGTTTCACTATAAACGGTTGTGGTGGGCAGTATTGTAAACAGATAGAAGGAAGAAAGTAGTTTATTTATAGTTTTTGTTGAATTAATTTGCCGTTGGCTGTATACGGAACAGGAACTTACTTAAGTCGACGTCAAGTAAAGTTGTGTCTTACTGGCACTACTTAGTTTGCCATTTGTGTTATTAATGTCACTCAAGTTACAACACTAGTTACCTATTTGGCTATCCAGAGCTTATGAACTCGGGATTTATTATGCCGAAAGGAGGTCTTACAATCGTTATGAATAACTTTTATTATAGTTACGATTCTGAAATCGTTAAATAAAATATTAACTGTTCCATAGATTGAGTTCGTTGACCCTTGACTGTATGTATGGAGGAGTGTGTTATAATAAAAAATATTCTGACCCTTTCAGTTTAGTACACCCGAAACTTACTACCTATGTATTATGTATTTTATAGTTATGTATTTCCCTATACGTATATCCTCGTTATTGACACACACCGTTTTTTCTTCTTCTGATTTTTTCCATCCTAAGGTTGCCTGGAAGAGATCACTTTTAGCAATAAGGTTTTTTTAATGTAAAAAGTAATGTGACTAACGAGACGCTCTCCTGATGGTAAGACATAACGCCTGTCCATTATTTTGAGTAACAAAACAAAGTCCGGGGCATCACTGCTTTGGCGCTCATTACTTTGAGACTTTTGATGGTTAGTCTCAACAGCCCAGTAATTTCGCTAGCTGCAGTACCCTTCGAACCGGAACACAGTAATGTTTACACACTACTGCTTAGCGGCAAAATAACTGGTACTGCGTGGGTGGTTATTAGTCTATCCGGTATAATCAAACGTGAGTATTCCCGCATTAGTAAAACAAAAAAAACATTATCCATTTTCGGTATCCCAAGAATGCCAGGCAGTATTCCATACTTTTAGCCATAATAATAATTAAACTTAATTTTATTTTGGCCCCACATTTGATTCCGGACGATGGCCCGAGGCCTAATGACCAGTTTGGCCACAAGCCCGTATTGGATTCAATCTTCGATTGCGAATACTGAAGATTTATTGACCACATTGAAGTTTCAATGGTTTTATAATAATACGTAACGCACGATAAGTGTTGATTTGTAAATACTTTTTGTAAAACCATATTTAAATGTGACGGTTGAAAGGGAAAACAACAGTAGTGTTTAATTTCTACAGTTAGGTACTGTTTTTTTCAATCTAGTATCTATTTGTTCTACTAGTTATCTACATAATGACAGCCCCGTTGGTTCATTGGTAGTATGTCTGCTCCAAGAGCTGAAGGGTGTGGCTTCGATTCCCACCCAGGACAAGCACTTTGTGATATAAACAAATGTTTGTTCTGTGTCTGGGTGTACCTACTGTATGTATTATAAGTTTTTTTTTTTTTTTTATGGTTGACAGGCTAGGTGTTTGACCACAGCTCACCTGATGTCAAGTGAAGGTGTGGCCGAAGATGGTAAAGCACACCTAGCCTGGAATGCAACTGGCTCTCAAGTGAGGCTGCCGGAACACACCGTTAGATGCTTGGCGGCAGATTTTCAACTTGAGGGTGGTAGCCAGCCGAGTACTAAAGTACCCTACCACCATGCTTTGGTTTCCTCACGATGTTTTCCTTCACCGGCAGCTCAAGCTCATTGTTGGGGTTTGAACCCACGCCCTTCGGCATGCGAACCTACCGCGCTAACCACTGAGCTATCATCGCTACAAAATTGTATAAGTATGTATTTACATAGCACAAACAAACATTTGTTTATACAACACAATGTTTGTCCTGTGTGGGAATCGAACCCACACCCTACAGTTCTCGAAGCAGACATGCAACCAATGAACCAACAGGGCTGTGAAAATATAAGCTATAGACAACTATGGAATGAATACAATGCAAAAATAAGATAAATAGATATCTTTAAAGTTAAAATAATGGAACAATGTTACAATCACCGGCGGATTTCAATCATAACACTGCCTCCCACGCTACTGTACTATTCTATGTAAAGAATACAAACTATGAGATATAAAACTAGTTTGTATGTATTCACAGTTAAATTCGTTAATTTGTGTTTTGTGCTAATGAGAAGATTAATGAAGGAGATTTTGGTTCAGATACATTTATTATTGTCGAAAAATTTGTCTATCCAAATTTTAAATTATCTTTCATTTTGTATATTTATAAATTATTGAGCAATAAATCAAGGTAGATAAATATTTTATTATTCGGAATATTTTATTTGTAATTTATGGATATCAAATTAAACAAAATTTCCTTGGGTACGTACCAAACGTTTCGACTCTACGTTTCTCATCCGTACGGCCAAGGAATGGAACAAGCTACCGGCTTCCTTGTTTCCTGATAGATATAATCTAGATCTTTTCAAGGTCAGAGTGAATAGGTATCTTCTAGGTCTGCGTGCTTCATCTTCGACCACATCGTCGCTTACCATCAGGCGAGTTGGTGGTCAAACGCGGACTTATCCATATTAAAAAAAAAAAACAAAACTTTTATTTGGTGGTAGGTCTCTATAGCAGAAGGTCGTCTAGGTAGGTACCACAGTAGTACCAGATTATCTGCCGTCACGTGGTAGTGTATAAACATTACTGTGTTCCAGTTTGAAGGGTAATGCCGCTAGCGAAACTACGGGGCTGTTGAGACTAACCATTCCGAGTTTCAAAGTAATGAGCACCAAAGCAGCGATGCTCTGAAATTTGTTATGTTACCTGCCCCTGCAATGGTCATGGACATGTGTTGTCTCTTACCTTCAGAAGAGCGTCTTTTCTCTCATTATTTTTACATCAAAAAAAATTGTAAAAAAGGTATCATGAAAAGGTATAATGAATAGGTAGTTTTAATGAAAACTTGTAATATTTTGTCTGATTCTTGTCTAGTTGATTTGTGATACATCTTAAATTTCGTGACAGGGCGTTGTTATTCTGGGACTTCCAAACTGCACAGTCAGTCTCGACTCATAATCCGATACATTGACAGTCAAAGTGCCGCTGCCGTTAAATTTTGACCAATTACTTGTCCAATTTATAAAGATATGGGTTCCCAGGTTTACGATGCCGCTGTAAAACTTTCCAACTCACTTCCGTACTAAAAAGATTTCAATTAAAACAACCGCGAACGCTATCTGTGCATTACGAAAATTGTTTTAACACGAAAATGACTATCACTGGCCTTTATGTCAGATATTGGATCCAATATTTCGTAATTAACAAATAATTTGCATTAAGTTAAAGTCCTTAGCCGACTGTGACATACAGGTAAGGATCAGTAAATCAACTGTGGATAAATAATTATTACGACGCACTGAGAAAATACTATTGGAGTATTCATACCGCTTTGTGTCATGGTGTGAACAGCCTAAACGATTTAGTTTTATAGACAATTAAAACTGCAATATGAATTAAAAGATATCTTCTCTAGACTAAGAAATTAGTCTCACGTGCTTGTACTACAAGTGGCGCCCTCGACGCTAAAAGTGATCACAATTGAAACAAATTTAGTTATCTATTATGTATGAAGATAAGTAGTTGCGCCCTGCAGTGTTACCTGGTACATTTTTTCGAGATAAAAACTAGCCTATGTGTTAATCCAGGGCTGAAAATTTCATCAAAATTGGTATAGCCGTTTGAGCGTAACGAAGTTACAAAAATACAAACACACAAACTTTAACTTTTATAATACTAGTGTGACAAAGATTTGAGTCGATATATTTATTTATGTATGAAACCAACACGGCAATCGCCAATTCAAATAGACTTTAAAAAAGATCTTATAACAATAATATTTATAGTAATAAATTTATTATTAATAGTACAGATAAAAAAGTAATCGTCGTCGTCGTCGTAGTCGTCGTTAAAAATTAATTAGAATTTAGAATTTGAAGTATATAAGTATTTTATTAGTTATATTATTTCCATTGTACAAGCTTTGCTTAGTTTGGGGTAGATGGCGTTATGTGAAAAGTTCTACGACATTTATTTAAAAAAGAACCACCATTAGTGCTATCTAAGTTGCTTTCACGTTATTTGCTCCAAGTACTGCATGAGCTTTTATGACGACTCAAGTAAAGACCGTTACTGTTTTAAGTTATTACTTAACTGGTTTGTTGTAAGTATTATTGTATTATGTTACTGCTTAATAGCTGTAGTTCCGAATTGATAGTGCTTTGAGTTTACATTACTATTGCTTATAATTTCATGAAAGATCGTTGTACAAGTTGAACTGAATTGGTGTCATTAAATTTAACTGGAAGCTATGGTATTCTAACAGAATTAATGTAAGTTACTTTAAATACTGTATGTATTTACAAAAAAACTATTTATTTATTTATTGTACAACAGACACTCCCTGTGCTTACAGATTACTCCAAAGCGCACAGAGAGTCGACATTACATATAAATACAATTCAAAATAACTTATTTACATTAATAATTAAGTATTCTATCAGTTATCTGTCTTCCATAGTACAAGCTTTGCTTAGTTTGGGATCTGATGGCGCTGTGTGTAATGTGGTACGATGTTATTTTTAATTTTTGTATTATCATACTTTAAAACAATCGATGGCGAGTCTCTTGAGTCTTGTAATTTCCCAACTTATTGTAACCTTCAAATTAGAATATCTACGCTAATACACAGTTACACTCGGGCAGTACATTTTATACCGCTGCGGTGTTAACTCAACAAATTCTTGTTAAGGTGGTTCGATTTCCATACAAATAATTTTTTGCCATTTATTTATTTATTTATTTAATTCTTTGTTGCACACTTTATAGAAAAATATGTACAAAGGGAGGACTTAATGCTAAAGCATTTTCTGCCAGCCAACCCCTCAGTAAAGAACAAGGCTGTAGGCGCGCATCAAAACAAACATATTTATACATTTATGAACAAATGGAGCATAATTTTACAATGAAATCACAGCTACTGGCATTTATTTTGCTATTTATTTGCGGTAAATCACAATTGATTTAATAAAACAGTAGATTATTGGCATAATCTACTGTTTTATTAAAAAATCATAAATCATTAATAAATTTGATTTTATGCTAATAATCTACTGTTTTATTCAAGCAATTGTAATTTACCGCAAATAAATACCAAAATAAATGCCAGTAGCTGTGATTTCACTGTAAAATTATGCTCCATTTGTTCATAAATGGAAAAAGTCTGTTTGTATGGAAATCGAACCGCCTTAAGGAGGTTCATACCTTAATAGAAAATAACATTAATAATATGGAAGCTATCTGCTGATTACTCAAACCATGCAAGAGAACTATAATAACAGTTCACATTCCAACTTAATGGTCCACTTTTAAAATGTTTCTCGCTTCGAGTTTAAAAAAAAAATAAGTTTGCGACTACCAACCTGATATTAAGTAACAATGCTATCTAGAATTGCACGTTTATCTTCTGTTCACGCTTATACCTTGGAGTTATTTTTTTATAGTTGACAAGCTAGGTGTTCGACTATAGCTCGACTGATGTTAAGTGAAGATGGTAAAGCACACTCATAGCCTGGAATGGAATTAGCGGCAGATTTTAAACTTGGGTGTGGTAGCCAGCCAGCTGAGTAATAAAAAATATCCTACCACCATGCTGTGGTTTCCTTACGATGCTTTCTTACATCGGCAGCTCAAGGTCATTGTTGGGGCTTGAACCCTTGGTGTGTAAACCTTCCGCGGTAACCACTGTTAATCATCGCTATAAAAATATAGTTATAGATCCTCTTTTAGTAAAGAAACATGGATTGCATCTATTTAAATAGAAATTATGAAGCTGCCTGTTTATTCCGGACATGTTTGCACTATACTTTTAGATAGATAGATAGATATAACTCTTAACTCTACTTTTCTTACTTTTTTGGATTTTGCAATCTGCCAGTGTTTATATTTTCGAGTATCTCATGATAAAATCAAATAAAAAAATAAGTCTTTGTCACATGATAAAAAATCGTGTTAAATATAGTATTAGTCAGAAAATTATATAAAGTGAGTCACAGTCAAGGAAGGTCTATGCCTTAGAAAAGTAGTGACTTTACTAGAAGCTTCAACGGAGATTTGGATATTTACGAAAATACATCTTATTTTCATAATACTCGTACGTATAATTTAGCACTGTTAAAAGAAAACGAAACTTTTTAAGGTTTTTAAGATATATTTATTAGGATATTTTATAATATAGATAGGCGTGTATATATGTCTTTTTATGGGATCAAATTTCGGTTATAGAACGATGCTTAAAAGTGATTAAATAATGCGCATTAAATTGTAGACATGACTGTACATTCTAATAGGAGATAAGAGCAAATGTCATAAAGGGAAATGTCACAAGGGTTGAAGTCTTGACGAGATAAAAAAATATTTCTAAAGAAAAATGATTGATAGATAATTATTGATCAATTATTTTATTGATAAAGGGTTATTTTGGGCTGGGGTTATTTTTACTAAAGACTATCTCTCTAGGTTTATTGATTACGCCTATTTGTAGTATTTAAGGTTTAGTTTATGATTTTGTTTGTACAGTCAATTCGATGAAATTCTTTTTTTTTAATTTAGAAGTAATGAGACGAATGAGACGCTCTCCTGCTGGTAGGAGATAACGCTACACGCAAAAATATACTTTATATCTATACTATTATAAAGAGGAAAGATTTGATTGTTTGTTTGTATTGAATAGGCTCCGAAACTACTGGACCGATTTCCAAAATTCTTTCACCGTTGGGAAGCTACCCTATCCCCGGGTGACATAGGCAAACTTTTTATCTCTGTATTCCCACGGGAACGGGTACTACGCGGGTGAAACCGCGAAGCGTTCGCTAGTATAATCTATAAGTCAGTAGATTTGCTATTTGAAGAATTTTTACTCGAAATTAGGAATGTTCCCTTTATAGTTTTAAAATCATACTCGGTTACTTTTATAAGTATCAAATAAAGCAAAATATGTCAAAGTCAGTTTACACAGTGCTACAAAAAGTATTTAGAAAGGCAACATTTAACAATGATAAGTCAAATGCAAGCTCGCGAGTGCAAGTGTCGACAGAAGGCGGGCCCCTCATTATGTCGCTAACATTGTATTTATGGCGTGTTGGTAACGACAATGGCCCACTTGGGTGTTTACCAATGTAATTAGATTGGACCACACGTGGTGGTAACTTTGACCTGTGCCAGAGAAGGCTAAAAGTTTGGCGAAACTACTTGGGTGCGCACTGCGCAGGTAAGAGATAAATAGTTTTACTTAGATTGACTGTGTCTGAAAATAGTGATTGAGATTATGTCCTCTACGCAGGCCTTCTGCATTTCGGTGAATCTATAAAAGCCATTTTACAATATTTTTTCCAGATTTACAGCGTATTTTTTTAAATGTAAAAGCAATGAGACAAACGAGACGCTCGCCTGATGGTAAGAGATAACGCCTGATGGCCGATGGGCGTGCAAAGTTCTGCAGTGGAGACCACGGACCAGCAAGCGATTTTATATTTAGTAGCGATGATAGCTCAGTGCTTAGCGCGGTAGGTTCGCATGCCGAAGGGCGTCGGTTCTAACCCCAACAATGAGTTTGAGCTACCTGTGAAGGAAACCATAGCATGGTGGTAGGGTATTTTCTAGTACTCGGCTGGCTAGCTACCACCCTTAAGTAGAAAATCTGCTGGTAAGCATCACTTGAAAGCCAGTTCCATTCCAGGCTAGGCGTGCTTTACCATCTTTGACCACACCTTCACTTAACATCAGGTGAGCTGTGGTCAAACGCCTAGTCTGTCAACCATAAAAAAAGCGCAGCATAGGACGTCTACCTACGCGCTGGATGCGAGCCGCTTCCAACTGGTCTTTATGGAAGACAAAGGGGGAGGCCTATGTCCAGCAGTGGACGTCCTACGGCTGAAATGATGATGACGACATCAATGAGCTCCATCCTCGGTCACACCGTCGCTTTCCATCAGCAGACTTAGATCTATTTAATATTTAAAAAAAAAACATTGAAAATTATCTTTAACGCGTTAGCTCGCGCACCTCGTTATCATATTAGAAACGGTAACATTAACAGCGACTAAATACATGTGTAACTAATGGGTTAACTTTTTGACGAATGTTGTCGATTTAAAACTAAATCACTCGTGTTAATGTATGTTAATTGACATGAGAAAATATAACATAAGCTACTAAGCTTGGTAACTAGAATAGTTACTACAAAAAGTAGTCTTACGAATATTATAAACTGCTGGGGTGCTGCTTGCGGGTCGCTGGTCTGCTCGCGGTATACACACAATCTACTTTAACCTTAGATTAAGATCCTACTAACCTCTCCTCTTTTTGTAATGTAAAATTGTAAAAAAAAAAAAAATTTTGTAACTAAAGTTGACAAAGGTCACGGACCCCAGCGTCTGTGGAGCGTATAATAATAATAATAAAAAAAAAAAATATTATAAACTAGCTGCGCCCCGCGGCGTTACCTGTTCTTTTTCTTTCCAGCTTTATTTAGTATATGTTCACGCCAGCTTCTATTATTTTTATCTTCTTATAATTCAAAAGTCTGGAAGTAATGTGCGCCAAAGCAGTGATGCCCTGGACTTTGTTTTGTTACTTGAAGTTCTGTGTATCGCTGCGATGGTCATTGACAGGCGTTATCTTTTACCATCAGGAGAGCGTCTCGTTCGTTTCAAAACTTTTACACAAAAAAAAGGTAATTTTACAAACTTATCATCCCGCTAATTTTATAAATGTGAATAATACATGTCCATGACCATTGCAGCGATACATAGAACTTGAGTAGTAAAACAAAGTCCAGGGCATCGCTGCTTTGGCGCTCATTACTTTGAGACTTTTAATGGTTAGTCCCAAAAGCCTTGTAATTTCGCTAAACGGATTTGGATGAAATGTTGCTTCCAAACCCGAAACTGCTCTGATTTTTTATATAGTGCCCCACTGGTGGGCGTCGGATTCTTCTCTCTGAGAGAAGAATAACGCCATAGTCCACCACACTGGCCAAGTGTGCGTTGGTAGACTTCAAATATCTTCGAGATTTTGATTTTTATGAACTCTTGGACATGGTTTCTTTAAATAAAATTATTTTTTATGTATGCACTTATATTCCCTCGTAGCTACTAAACGGCTGAACCCAGTTTGATGAACGATTTTTTTTTTGACATTTAACACAGCACCATCTAGCCCCAAACTAAGCAAAGCTTGTACTATGGGAACCAGACAGCTGACAGAATACTTAAATATTTTATATACAGTACACCTAGACACAGAGCAAACATCGATGTTAGTAACACAAATGTTAATCCTGAGTGGGAATCGAACCCACGCCCTTCTGTTCTCGAAGCAGACATACTACCAATGAAACAACAGGGTTGTCATAAACCAACAGGGCTGTCATTCGACTCCTCTTTATAGTGCAAGTGCCATTGTTTATTTGTATTCCATTGTCATACTATATTTTTAAAGTTTATTTACTACTAATAGACATAGGCACAGTTCTTACATCTCAATCTACTTACCTAACTTAATAACAACATTCTCATGTCCTACAAAATATGGCTACCACAAACGTGTTATGAATTTTAAGACGAATTATGATTATAATATCAATATATCGAGGGCCCTTAAACAGTTTTATGGCACATTCTTCCACGCCCGTTTATAAGGTGTGGATTAAATAGATATTCCGATTTTATATTCGATAAAACTTTCTTAATGGTGAAGCTTTTATTCGATGTTATATCGATTAATTTGTTATAAAAAATTATGTGGAACCGATATTTTGGGTCAAAGCCATTATTTAAAAAAAAAAATGGTGTCTACTTAAAAAGTTAATGCGAAAAACCAGTAATGCGAAAATTACACAATATTTTATTGTTCATTAAAATAGATGTAGCGATGATAGCTCAGTGATTAGCGCTGCCGGTTCACATGCCGAAGGGCGTGGGTTCAAACCTCAACAATGAGCTTGAGCGGTTGGTGACGGTAGACATCGTAAGAAAACCGTAGCATTTTTTTATTCGATTCACTCGCGACTGCATTGTGGTAGGACACTTTCTAGTACCCGGTTGGGTAGGTACTACTACCACATTCAGGTTGAAGATCTGCCGCCAAGAACCTAACAGTGTGACCCGGCAGCCTCCCTTCTAGCCAGTTTCATTTCAGGCTAGGTGTGGTTTACCATTTTGACCACACCACCACTTGGCATCAAGGGAGGTGTGGTCAAACACCTAGCTTGACGTATATATTTTTTTAAATTGTTGTCAAGCTAGGTTTCAATATAGGTTGTTTTATTACATATAGACTTGCGTTGGACCGCCAACTCTCCTGATGTAAAGCGAAGATACGGTCTACGGTGGAGCACGCTCGCCTAGACGAAACCGATCCACTCGCGACTTGAAGGCACCCAGATTGTAACTATCGGGGAACACCCACTGAACACACACAATGAAGGTAGACTCGAACCGTTTAGTTCGAGTCTTTGGAATATCGACCATGAAGCGGTGTCGCTTCTAAGGTATGCATAAAGTATGACGCCAAAAACAAAGAAAAATAAACTTTTACTGAAAAGAAGCCAGTTCACGTAATTGTAAGTCCATGAAGGTTATTACAGTAATTTGTAATGAAATAGGTCTCAGGTTAGTTCTAGACCTTCAAGTCACAGTCTAGAGTTTATTCGTGACTCGTGATTTCGTGACATCTAAGATTACTTTAATTGCGTCGTCAACCTTCTTAAATATACTTTGTCCACAGAATACCAGCTAGAACTCGCAGCTTATGTAAATTATGTACCTGCGTTATATATTATGAAATTATTTCATAAAATATTAAAACCGATTATGAAAGCTTTAGTTGACAGATCTAAGCTTGCGAGTGACGATAAATGTTTGTTCTGTGAAAAAAAAAGTATCCTATAAGTTTTTTTTCTTTGGTTTTGGCGTCGTATTATAAGCATTTGCCAGTGTCAAGTGTTTTATATTTTCAAGTTTTAAAGATTGCCTCGAAGCTACAGTTATAGTCCGAGTCTAGTCTTGGTCAAGTATAGTCCGTGTCAGTCAAGTCCAGTCATGCTTTAGTAAAGTAGTGGTGACTTTACTATGAAGCTTCGATGGAGTTTTGGAAGTAACACAAAAAGTCATGTTTCACCAAATTATATGATTTTCCCACTCTAGCGCTTGTGATTCGTCACTTTATGAATTAAACCTCAACATTTTTATGCATAAATACTCGACAAATAAAGACTGCAATGTTTTTAGTAAGTTTGCAACTACCAACTAAAAATCTTCAAAAGCGGTTTTAATATGTTCTAATATCCTATTAACCTGGTTTATTAACCTAGCTTTAGTTTGCTTAGACAGCAATTTCATGAAGACCAACTTAATTAGGTTTTTTTTCTACTATTTTTTAACTTGATACTTTAAGCGCCCAAAATAAACATTGCAAACATTTTCACTCTAGGTAGATGTTTCACTAACGATTTACATAAATATATCTCTCTTAAAAGCTACAGATAAATTACAATTGTATAAATAGCTAAGATACACGAGCTATTAAGATTGAATGTAAAAGCTTAGTGACAAATATAAAAGCAATTGAAATCGAACCCACATACTCGGAAATAAGGCCGCACTAATATCTCAAGCGTTTAGCGTAGCGCATTTAACCTTAGGTTCCCTTAAACTAGGCGAGAGTATAGTAGTAATAATTGTCTACAGTTGGAGATAATTTAAAGTAGTTACCTGATGATGACACTTGATATTATTATAATATAATAATTACCAACTATGCCAGCCAGTACCCGCTGGCTGGTGTACTACAGCTGTAGGCCTAAGTAATAAATAGGGCTATAAGTTTGTATGAACCACATTATTTTTGTAACAATAAAATATTTTGTATTCAAAACAGAATTAGGTACCGTATAGAAAATAGAGACTGAAATAAAATAGATAATGAAAATGAATAGTTTGTATGCAATGAAACCTAGCCTTACACATAAAATTGGTTTGAGATTATGCGCTCTCTATAAGAAACAGGGTTTCATCCTACCGCTTATTTTAGTGCCTATTCGGTTAACACTGCTCCTCAGAGATCTAAAAATAATTAATCATTACGGAAAATCTTATTTTAGAGGTTTTTGATATAAAGAGTAAGGCTGCGCTGCAGCGAAATCACTGTCGCAGGTTACGCTACGCTGCAAGCTGCTCCAAAGAAGCGGCTTTAAATCATACATAAATATAATAAGCCAAGTTAACATCAAGCAAAATTGCAACAAGTTCCACAAGTTTTTTGTCTCTGAATACAGTCATTATACCTACCTTTCAAGGTAACTGACTAATAATTCCATAATCCTAGCCAATATAAAAACATGGATTAGCATTTATGTATTCTGTTCACACTCAAAGGCCATAAAAATGTACGAAGTTAAATATTGTATCAGGCAGTAGGCAGCACTTGGTATATTTGCTGACATTTGTAACGGGCACGCGTGAAATATTGCAGTTTTTATTACTGTCGAAAACCATTTTAAATTACTTTTCGGATTACATGAACGGTATAAAATATTGGACATTTAAGACGTGTTTTAATTTCAGAATTTAATGGAGTAATTTGTCTTTAAACGAGATACGATTAAGGGACGTGGCATTGAAACTAAATAAGGCACTGGACTAACAACTTCCAGACATTAAAGCTCTCATTTATGAGATACGATAGCTTTTCAGTCTTCTTATTATAATAGCTCAGTGGTTAGCTTGGTCGGTTCACACGCCGTAGAGCGTGGGTTGAAATCCTAACAATGACCTGCAAGAAACATCGTAAGAAAACATTGCATAGTGGTGAGGCACTTTCTAGTACTCAAATAACTAGCTACCACCCTCAAGTTGAAAAGCTGCCGCCAAGCATCTAACGGTATGTTCTGGCAGCCTCGCTTGCCAGTTTACTTAACATAAGGCGAGTTGTGGTCAAATACCTAACCTATTAAGTATAAATATAACACATGTGGCCTTACTATTATGAGCGATTTCTTACAGGCAGCATTCGTATATACCTAGTCCATAGTTTATTATTAAAGTGTTTTAAAAGAAAAATAACACTATCACATTTCACAATATCAAGTCACATTAATTAACTTGTGTTTCTTTTAAATATTTTTTTTTAATTACTTAATCTTCACATCTTCTTTGTCTTGAAGTCTAGAGTAAATAGGTTTCTTCTAGGTAAGCGTGCTCCATCTTATACCACACTACTGCTTAACACCTTACTAAATTACAGGGCTGTTGAGACTAACCATCGAAAGTCTCAAAGTAATGAGCGCCAAAGCAGCGATGCCCTAAACTTTGTTTTGGTACTCAAAGTTCTGTGTATCGCTGCAATGGTCGTGAACAGGCGTTATCTCTTACCATCAGGAGAGCGTCTCGTTCGTCTCATTACTTTTTAAATTAAAAAAAAAACACCAGGAAGAGTGTGGTCAAACGCGAATCTAATTAAAAAAAAAGATTGTTCTTATACTATGACTCAAGAGAATCTGTTTAGCCGTATGAAGGTCTATTCGAGTCGAAATTTGATATTCGGTTACTGGTATTGGGTTTTAAAAATAAATTTTACTTGTCACTTCTTTTGTCATATATATATTAATGTAAAGTAAAAAAAAGTTAGCCGTCAATTTAAACAGTACACAACTCACATAAAAGCAACTAAGTGTGTAGTATAAGGACACAAACACAAGAAAATTGAGAGAGAAGTAGCATAGAACGGCATGACGGCTAAGAGAGCGTCACACCGTTTGCCGTTATGGCATACAAGTAGGTTCTACTGTCAAGGCGTGCCAATAGACATTTCACATCAAACACTTACTAATTTTTGAGAACAAAGGAATATGAAAGTCAACAAACTCGTATATCAAATTATCCCAGCTATTGAGGTCCGATGGCCAAATATGCGCCGAAGCAATAAATAACCGCTCAAAATATCTAAACTGGCGTTTTATCTCGACAACAAAAGGATGCGATCATTTACCACCAAAGTTGTTTCCAAAACGGTCGACAAAAAGGCTCATGTTTCTCTCTGTTAGGCGTAATAAGCTTAGGTATGGAAAGATTTAAGCTGTGCGATTATCTCAATAATATTGAATTTATTTGTGTGAATACATTAATTCTAATTTTTGAAGTAGGAAATAACATTTTTTTATGTAACAGTAATGAGAAGAAAATACGCTCTCCTGATCTAAGAGATAACGCATGTCTATAACCATTGTAGCGGTAAACATAACTTTGAGTAGCAAAACAAAGTTCAGGGTATTAACGGATAACTATGGAATTTCGCTATATACGGCGAGCAGAGCAGCGACCGGCAAGCAACACCCGATCACGAGTATAGACGCATGTGCCGCCATCGCTCTCCTCAACCATATCTGAGGGAAGAGAGCGACCCGACACACGACGCCGCCGCAAGAAGGAGCCTTTGATGGTGAGCATGAATGCTCATGGCATACACACAATCCTTATTTATATTTACATCTAACAATTACATTGATTCGATTTACATTTTAATCCTCTCCTCTCCTCTCGGCTCAAGGCCTCCATTACTACCATGTTCCGGTCTTTGATAGCCATCTGCAGGTTGTACTTCTTGATGGTCTTTGGCGATGCAGCCGACGCTCGATGCACGAATCGACTGACAGAATCGTCTTCAATGTCGTCGGCGCAATAGACGAAGGACGAAGTTAAATCATCTAGTAAGTCATCAACAGTTCAGCCGGAGGACGACCACTGCTGGACATAGTCCTCCCCCATTGACTTCCATTAAGACCAGTTGGAAGCGGCTCGCATCCAGCGCGCTTCTGCGATCCTTATTAGGTCGTCTGTCCATCTTGTGGGTGGAAATCCTACGCTGCGCTTGCCGGTCCGTGGTCTCCACTCCAGAACTTTGCAGCCCCATCGGCCATCAGTTCTGCGTGCTATGTGTCCTGCCCACTGCCACTTCAACTCGCTAATCCGTTGGGCTATGTCAGTAACTTTAGTTTGTCTACGGATCTCTTCATTTCTGATTCGATCTCGTAGGGTAACTCCGGGCATAGCCCTCTCCATAGCTCGTTTAAGTATGTAGTGCTACATATAATTAGTTGAATTCTACGGATTTTCTAAATTATGTACCGAAACTGTTACATACTAGTACTACGTGAAATGTCTTAAAAACCTCTGTTATATCCCTCTTAATAACAATGCAGATAAGTCATATTAAACTAAAACCCAAATTAAATGGGCGTTAGCTTGTGAGTATTTAATAGTGCCCGGTAGCGAATCGTGAACTAGTTATTTCGACAGTTTTTTTTCCCAGTTATTGATGATCATTTTCGATTATATTGATAAGGCAAAAAGTGATGCGGATTTAGATTATCTTTTTTTATAATTTCGACAGGTTTTTGTTGTTGTTTTTTTTATTGTTGACAGGCTAGATGTGTGACCATAGCTAACCTGATTATTCGTCTCTTAGTAGGCCTTATAACCGGTCATTGCAACTTGAATAGTCAACTTTTTAAACTGGGAGTCACGGATAGTCCACTATGCCGTGGCTGCTTGCAGGAGAATAAAACTGTGGAGCATGTCCTTCTGCTCTGCAAAGCCACAGAAGGCACTAGAACTGCTACTAGGCTGCATGAAGCTGCTTTGCTATCATCCATGTCGCCGCAACACCTTGAATGCTTCTCGTCATCAATGCCTTTAAATATTCCACCCATCTCACTGGAGCTACTATGCCAGCGGCCCAGAGCCTCGCTCCGGTACTTTAAGGAACTGGGTTGGCTCGGGTAGATACTGGCAGGGGGAAATGCACAATACACCCCAAGCGGGACGTCAGTGCAGGACTCATCGCCCCCACTTTGAATAAGAATAAGAACTGCTAACCTGATGTTAACTGACGGTGTGGTCGAAGATGGTGAACACACCCTGGAATAGAACTGGTCCTCAAGTAAGGCTGCAGGAACACATCGTTAATTGCTTGGCCGCAGATTTTTAACTCGGGGGTGGTAACTGGCCAGCCCAATACTAGAAAGTACCCAAGCCATGGTTTTCTTACGATGTTTCGATGTCATCTCTTCGAAGAGAATAGATTTATTTATTCGATGAGAAAGGTTCACGGGTACAAGAAAAGTTCGCTCAGTTAATTTTAGATATTTGCGAAATGAACACCGTCACTTATTCGCCCACAAAATACTATGAATATAGTCTTCTTATATTTGTGCGCGATTAAATTCTAGTTATTGAAACCTAATTGTCTTGAAAACGGTACAGCAAATACTGTGGGCGTATCCAGGTATCAAAATAGGGGTAACTGTTGGATTCGAATCAATTCGAACTTTTTAATAGTAAAAAAAGTTGAAAGAAGTCATTTAAGATTTAATAAAAAAATAAAGATTTAGTTAAGTTTTAACTTTATTTCGTCCCTGTATCAAACGGCAAACATTATAAACGGGTAATGAGACGTTCGGCGTCGAGAATTGAAATCGTAATTCTCCTGTCCGCACTTTCGAGCCTGAGGCCTTTGATATGCGTTCTGTGCCTTTCTAGCAGCAACTGACGGGCTGCATATGTTGCCGGTAGTAGCTACTATTGTAGTAGCAAATGAAAGTCAAAACAGTAGGTAAGCAATTTGAGTTTACCCTGTTTTTGGTAAGCTTCTAGTTTTCTAGTCTATGAAGCATGGTCTAACACGCTGATCATGTGCAAGTTGGTAGAATTCAGACTTCTTCGAGAACATGAAGAACTGCAGATACGTTTTCTCATGATGTTTTCCTTCACAGTTTCAACCTAATCATAGTATGCACATAATTTAAAAAAAAACAGAGATGCGTGCGTGATATTTCGACCCAGGTTTTCAAATTGGCAGTCAAATGATGTCCTAACTAAACTGATACAGGCAACAAAAAGCTAATGTGTTATATGTAGTTGATTTTTAGAGTTTAGGCTATTCATTGATGAATGAATTTTGGATTTTTTTCTGCACTTTATTTTAATTTTTGTTTTATTCCAATAACCTGGAAACATATGAAATTAAGGATAGCGATTGGAATAGCAAGTTCACATACCATTTTTTTTACAGAATATTAGTATCAATGTGGCTTGAAAGTCACCACTAAAGTGGCTCGTCTGAACTATGAAGCCAGCTAACTGTATCAACACAAGACGTTTGATTCAAAGAACAAAGACCTGTTGGATTTAGGTCCAACAAGAGGTTCAACGCACGGTTATTGCCAGATTTATGGTCCGATAAAGGTACGAAGCATTGAGCGAGTGACATAAAACTGTTTTATAGAGCAGCTATGGCCATGAGCTGAAAGGAGGCATTAGTTTACTCTGGGAACTACTGGGAACGCTATCAATGCATAGTTGTATATAAATAAAATAAGAAAGGCGATGAGGACTTAGCAGCCATAAGAGCTTTTATTTGGAACGATTTGTTTATTTTTTTTATGGAAAAGAAATTAGACAAACTAGGCGCTCTTTTGATGGTAAGAGATAACGCCTGTCTATGACCATTACAGCGATACACAGAACTTTGAGTAACAAAACAAAGTCCAGGGTATCACTGCTTTGGCGCTCATTATTTTGAGAGTTTCAATGGTAAGTCTCAACAGCCCAGTAATTTCGCTAGCTGCAGTACCCTGCAAACCGGAACACAGCAATGTTTACATACTAGTGTTTGGCGGCAGAATATTTGGTACTGCGGTGATATCTACCTAGATGACCTCCTGCTAATGAGATCTACCACCAAGAAAATTATTAGGAAAACTCTTACTAAAAGATCGACTGGACCTGTCAAAACCTCAGTTTCTTCGGTTATTTAAAAAGTTGTTAATTACGATAAATACAACGAATTCCTTTCGGCTTAAACTAGCAATCCGCGTTATTCTGTAGAATACTCTAAGTATATACGTTAAAAATAGCTCAGTTGTTTTTTGGTATGCAATTCTTTAAAAGTAGACATTTCTGACGTCGCTTCAGTATCGGTGAGTCAAAGCAACCGACAGATATAACAAAAGCCAGTTAATCTGGTTCAACGGTTATACGTTACAGATGTTGACCACGGTATCTACAGAGCCAGTTTTGCAAACTTACAAGAATTATTATATTAATCATTGCGATATGGGTGTTTTTTTGAAAAGATACATTTAGATAGGATTGCGTTATTAAATCGCAAGAAAGAAAATTTAAAAATTGTTTCACGGCATTATTAGTTCTAAAAGTAGATAGATAAGTACTCTTTTTTAAAACTAAGCAGCGCTTGTACTATGGAAGTCAGATAACTGATAGAATACATAAATGTTTATTTTTTTGTTGTAAATACATACTTATAAATACACTAGCGGACGCCTCGCGGTTTCACCAGCGTAGTTCGCGTGAGAATACTGGGATAAAAAGTAGCCTATGTCACCCGGGGATAGTGTAATTTCCCAACGCTCAAAGAATTTTTGAAATCGTGGATCGTTGACCGTTGTAAACCGTTTAAGCTGGTAGTTTCGGAGCCTATTCAATACAAACAAAAAAAAACAATCAAATCTTCCCTATTTGTAATAGTATAGATACAGAACATCCAGACATAGACTAAGTTTGTTGTGCTTGTACTCAGAGGCAAATTATTTTACAACACTTGTAGATTTAGCAAAACCACCCTAGTTTCACAGTCCAAGGTCACCGTGCATTAGGTTATCGCACCAGATGACATAATACTATATGAGTCAACACTTCTTGATCGTTGCGATTACAGCCAGCTTCTTGTGCCATGAAAAACTTGAACAAAAACTGCGAACTTTGTGCCTTTGGCTGATAAAATTTACGCTGTTGACGAATTAAAGTTTGATTTTATTATTGGCAAGTAACTGCGGCCCGTGGTTTCACCCGTGTTATGCATGAAAACAAATAAATGTGACTATAAGCTACAATACAATTCGATATTTTATTGATAGACTAGTTACAAGTCGAGTTTCATAATTGTAACAAAGTATTAATTACTAGCAGCTGGCTCCGGCTTCGCACGGGAAAACAACTCGATTAACAATATATGTACAGCCTATGTTACTCAGTGATAATGTAGCATTCTAATGATGAAAGAATTATTCAGATCGGTCCAGTAGTTTCAGAGCCTTCAATACAAACAAAAAATCAAATCTTTCCTCTTTATTAGTATACTGGCGGACGCCTCGCGGCTTCACCCGCGTAGTTTCCGTTCCCGTGGGAATACAGGGATAAAAAGTAGCCTATGTCACCCGGGGATATTGTAGCTTCTTAACGGAGAAAAAAAATTTGAAATCGGTCCAGTAGTTTCGGAGCCTATTCAATACAAACAAATAAACAAACAGACAATCTTGTCTTTCCTCTTTGTAAATAGTACAGATAGAAGATCTCAATGAGAGATCTCAAAGATAAAATGTCAATAAATAAAATTGTCATTTTTTCAATTTGTCATTTATTTCCCGTAAATAATTCTTTAATTTTAAATGATCGTCAAAGTAGTAAAACGAGATTTCTTGTAGCCAGCGATGCCAGCTCGGTGCTACACGGTGGGAGGTGCTGGACGGAAGCGGGTACGCGGTTGTAGACCGCGAACACCAGAAACCACTCCGACTTGACGAGATAGAACCAAATCCTTTAAGCCGTCACGCTGTGAAGCAATAACAAACATGCTTGGGTACGAAACCGATTGGCCTTGCCTATTATGATTGTTTCTAGATGTACCTTAGACGAAGTTATTTTTAACTGGGTACTGCAGCTAGTGAAATTACTGGGCTAATGAAACTAGCCATCGAAAGTCTCCAAGTAAAGAGCGCCAAAGCAGTGATGCCCCGACTTTTGTTTTGTTACTCAAAGTTCTGTGTATCGCTGCAATGATCATGGACAGGCGTTATCTCTTACCATCAGGAGAGCGTCTCGTTCGTCTTATTACTTTTTGCATAAAATAAAAACTGTTTTTGTGCAGTAGGCAAATTAGATTTCAACTACATTTCCAATTATCATTAGATAAAGATTGAATAATGTTCTTGACAAGCTTTTAAATGGTAGAACATACTGTCTGATTACATGTTTCTCGATACAAGTTAATAAATGTAATTTTTAAATTTTCGCGCATAATTATGTTTATCATCGGGACTTAATCGCGCACAAAATACTATGAAATAAGTTTTGTTTATTTAGTTCGACGTTTCGGCCATGTTGCAATAGTGGTTACGAGATCAATGACCCCGCACTCATCTCGATAAAAAATTTGGAAATATTGCGGTCTACCCTCATTTTGCACATATAAAAACGTACGGTTTTCACCACAGCGCACCACACTAATGTGTCAGCAGACCGTACTGAAACTACACGGCGATAAGAGTACTCTTATGACCGGGTTCCACGACGCCGATAACCTAAATCCATCTTCCCGATTGAAACTGTGACGTTTATGATTTTATTTGTGTTGTTTAAAATGTGAATAAAGATTTACATATTATATATTTAATATTTATATATAATGTGAGAGCGCAAAATTTCAGTACAATGACTCAACTGATAATAAAAAAAAAATTAAGACACTGAGCAGTTTCCTTTAGTCTTATCGCCGATATTATGTGATATATCGGAAACACAATCTTATCATTTAATATCCTTTTAAGTATAAACAAATTAGTCGAAGCAAAACACAAGTGGAGCGGAAAGCACTAAGTATTAATTGTAAAAGCCAGTACCTAGAACTGGATAAGGATATTAACTACAGCCCTAACGAAGGCACTTAAACGTTTAAAGCGGAATTAAATCATCTGGCACTCAAAACGTGCAACAAAATATCTGGAAGAACGTGAAAAATTGATATAATTTGGGTTTATTCACTCTTTTCGGGTAATCACCACTATTCCACTAATATCATAAATGTTAATGTTTGGATGGATGGATGTTTGTTACTCTTTCACGCAAAAACTAATGAACGGATTTGGATGAAATTTGGTATGGAGGTAGCTGAGACTCTGGATTAACACATACACTACTTTTTATCCCGAAAACATGTAGCGGGTAACACCGCGGGGCGCAGCTAGTAGACTAGTATTAGTTTTGTAGCGATGATAGCTCGGTGAGTAGCGTACTGCACGCCAAATGGCGAGGATTCATATCCCAACAATTATGATGAAAGACTAAAGTAGCCTTATATAAAGCTCATGCAATCTTAGATCTTTTTTATGGTCGAGGCTAGGTGTTTGAACTCGGTGTGGCTACAAAGATAAAGATGTGCAAATAGCGTGGATCAGGGAACTGGCTCTCAAGAGATGCTGCCAGAACCTTGTCGGCAGGTTTTCAACTTGAGTGTAAAGTACCTAACCACCATGCTATGATTTCCTCGCGATGTTTTCCTTCACCGGCAGCTCGAGCTCGTAGTTGGGGTTTGAACCCATGCCGTGCGTGTGCTCCCAACGTGCTGACCACTGAGCAATCATCGCTACGCTAGATTGATATATGATTATATATTTTTTTACTATTGATTGCAATTAAACTGTGGAGGACACCTTTCGGTTTTACTGTCTTTTAAGTTTATTTCGATCCATGTATAAATGTATTATCTAACGCTGTATAAAAATAGCTTTGTCTTTAGCTGCAGGCAGTTTATGTTCTATTTCATTACTGATCTCAGCCCGAGGTTCAGATCTTGCTCAGATATAATATAAATAAGTGTTATTGAACATTGAGATGACCTCTTGACTTTAGTTCTCTTCCTACTGGTTAGCGCCGCATCTTCGCTTAACATCAGGCGGGATGGCGGTCAAACGCAAGCCTATCTACAATAAAAAAAAAATACGTTTGTCAACATTAACTGTGCTTGAAGTTCGATCAATTTTTTTTTAACGGTTGACAGTTTAGTTCTTTGACCATAGCTCACCTGATGTTAGGTGAAGGTGAGGTCGAAGATCACACCTTCACTTCACCTTTACAAAATCAAATGAAATTAATTTAATGTAAATAAATGGAACGGGATGCTATGCGAACTAAACTCTTGGTTACTTGGTGGTAGATCTCCTTAGCAGGAGGTCGTCTAGGTTGGTACCACCGCAGTACCAGTTATTCTGCCGCTAAGCAGTAGTGTGTAAACATTACTGTGTTCCGGTTTGAAGGGCACTGCAGCTAGCAAAATTACTGGGCTGTTGAGACTAACTTTATCAAAAGTCTCAAAGTAATGAGCGCCAAAGCAGTGATGCCCTGGACTTTGTTTTGTTACGTAAAGTTCTGTGTATCGCTGCGATGGCCATGGACAGGCGTTATCTCTTACCATCAGGAGAGCGTCTCGTTCGTCTCATTACTTTTATCTTAAAAAAAAAAAAAACACAAGAGCTACGTTACAGTTCGCATCGAAGAGCTAGTTTTTTTCCTAACTGTCCTTGCAGTAACATGACGGACGGTGTACCTAGTGAGAAGATTGCCGCGAAGCCTCTTCAAGGCTTACATTGTTGCCAACCGGTCGTAACTTGACACCACTAGTGACGCGTTGCCGAAAAAAAGAGATATTTATCGACATCGATAAAAGATAAATTGAATAGCCACAAATTCTGATACCAAAGTCACAAATATTTAATTACTATTATTACTTTGTGTATGTTGGCATTTAGGTTATAGTAACTTACATTAATTTGATATCTTACCCTAAAAATTAGCGTATGTTAAAACGGAATATGGACTCTCCATAAACTGAACTGGTCTTCTAAAATCTCAAAGTAATGAGCGCCGAAGCAGCGATGCACTGGACTTTGTTTTACTACTCAAATCAATTCTGTGTATCGCTGCAATGGTCATGGATCGGCGTTATCTCTTACCATCAGGAAAGCGTCTAGTCCGTCTCATTACGTTTAGATAAAATAAAATGCTCGTGTTAAATGTCATCTGACATTGATTTAAAAATTATTACGATTGCAAATGCTCCGCTCATCTCTAGCTATCCTCCCAACTCGTTAAAATGCTCATTGATACCGATTAAATTACTTTAACGATTTTAATCGCGAAGGTATTACAGCAAGTAAAGTATAAAATCCATTTTCGATTAATCGTTTTTATTACATACCACAGTAAAGTTTATAGATCATTCTGAAATTTATCGACTCAGTAAATCACGTTAAAACAAAACTGACTGATTTATAACTTTTGGGTTACATTTAATGATAAGTAAAGAATCTACTATACAAAAGACAATAAAATAGAAAATAAAATGGACGTAATGGTAATGTTATTGTGATTTCTTTCAATGGACGTTTGGGGAAAACAATTTGGTTTATGGATTTTAGTCGGTCTAAAAAAATATGCGATAGAATTCTTTCATTGTGACTCTTTTCAATTGTATTCACTAGAAAATTTTATCGGTAAAGTGTCCATCACTAGTCAACGACAGGTATGTATTATTACGTCTTCCTGCGTTCTATTCGCGACTATAGTGGTAGAGTCATGGTTCCATTGTCATTTACAAAGCGCTATTTATTTTACTTAGCACTAAAATCCTACTCAAAACTACCGAACTAACTACTTCTGTGTCTGTTTTATGGCTATAAAAAAAATCTAAAAATGAATAAAACCCTCAATTAATATAGCCTATGTCATTTGGGCATTAAAAGAACGAATCGATTAACACCCTATTAATCTAAATCAAATAATTACATACATACATACATATCGTAGGACATTACACACAGCGCCATCTGACCCCAAACTAAGCAAAGCTTGTACTATGGGAGTCAGATAACTGATAGAATACTTAAATACTTTTTTTTTGTAAATACATACTTATAATACATACAGTACACCCAGACACAGAACAAATATTTGGTTTTATATCACAAAATGCTTGTCCTGGGTGGGAATCGAACCCACGTGTTACCTGTTTTATGTTGTAGTCGGGTAAAAAGTGGTTCTTTGCTATCATGGATGTTTATAAATGTAAATAGCTGATGAAGAGTCGAATAATACGCTCTGTGGCAAGAAAAAAACAACTGACCTTTTTTTTTAAGATTGACAGGCTATGTGTTTGACCACAGCTCACATAATGTTAAGTAAAGGTGTACAAATACAAATACAAATACAAATACAAATCATTTATTAATAACACCAAAGTTACAGGTCGTAGTCGAAGATGGTAAAGCATACCTAGCCTGGAATGGAACTGGCTCTCTTGTGAGACTGTAGGGACACACCGTCGGCCTAGGACTAGGAAAGTACCACCATGCTATGGTTTCTTCACGATGTTTACCTTCCCTGGCACCTCGAGCTATCATCGATTCAAACCATGGTCATTACACAGAACTTGGAGTAAACAAAATCCAGGACATCGCTGCACTGGCGTAATATTCGATTAATTAATTATTATAAGCCTATGTAGCTATGTCATTTCGCTGGCTGCAGTACTTTTCAAATCGAAACAGTAATTTTGACATACTACTGCTTGGCGGCAGAATATACAATACTGCAGTGGTACTTAGGTGGCCTCCTGCTAAAGAGATCTATAATTTTGTTGTCATTTATGGTGTGATAGTAGGATACTTTCTATAGCACTTAAGTACGAGCAAGTTAACTGCTACCATCAAATGAAAATCTGTCATCAAGTGCCTAATGGACGCGCTCACTTGAAAGCTAGTGTCCATAACGGACAAAGAGTGTTTTAACATCTTTGTATACACCGTCTCATAGCTTCAGACGAGAGATGGTCAAACAACTATTGAAACTACAAAAATATTGTGTTTTATGGACATTTTTGAGATTTATTTTGGTATCCCGGGTGACAAACTGAACATTACTGTGTTTCGGTTTGAAGGGTATTGCAGCTAGGTAAATTCGGTATGTAAAGAAAAAAAACACTTTACTGATTCCAAAACCATTTCGAAATAGTAAAGTTCAATTCAATTCATAAAGCGAATTCGTTACCGTTAAAATCAGATTAGTAGAAAATTAAATATAAAGTACATTGAAGTTAATCATTAACAGAGAAGGAGAAAAGTTTACGTAGCCTGCTACTCTCCGGTTTCCTACTTTAGTGTCTATTAGTACTTTCTGCTTCTCCAGAATCACAGCAGAGCCAAAGAACAGCTATTACTTATGCCAATATTATCACGGGCAAGATATGTTTTTCCAGCATCGTATTACTCTACAAACGCATCCTATATTCTAACTGACAGAATAATATATTGCAGAGTGACAACTCTAACGGAATTACAACTTCATGTCATCACAGATTAGCAGCAAATTCCAAATCTGCCCTGTTTTTTTATAAATTGTCCCACTTTTGGGACTCTTCTCATTGTGAGTTTCACGCTGGCCAAGTGCGGGTTGGCAGACTACACAAATGTTTGAAATTATTTTTTATTAAGAACTCTCAGACATGTATGCTTCCTCACGTTTTTTTCTATTACCAGTTATCGACAATATGCACATAACTTAGAAAATACAGAAGTGCATGGCAGGGGTTCGAACCCATACCCTCCAGATTGGAAGCCAGACTACCAATTAGGCTGATGAATCTTCAAAAGCGGCAAATTATAATCTATTAAAAGAACACTTCTTGCAAAGAGCATTCCTATAAATACATTTACGCACAGATGGGAAACCGCAAAGTGCACTGTTTCAGAAGCTCCTAAAACCTGGGTTTTGAAGGCGATACCCTAAGTAATCATAATCATATTTGTTGATAACGATGTGTTACAGGTCAATTTTCAATAATAATCATAAACAAAAATGTCAGTAAAAGTATTAAAAACTCCAATGTCCAGCGGTACGTATGAAGAAGGTTGAATCAAACCTCAGTCGTGGCTTAGTCGTGTTAAATATAAAAGTAATTTGAAACGTGGTGACAATTACTTCTTTAATAGAAGAATAACTGAGTACAGTGTTATTAGTGGAAGTTACCCATCTGCTACATTTCCCATTCATGTGTCAGTGAACTGTTTTTCATAAAATAAAAACATGACATGTCCATACCATAATCAGAGCCTACTTTTGAAAGCTACATTCATAAACCTTAAAGCGACTCGCAATAGAGATCATTTTACTGAAAGCTTGTAAAAAGTTGCTGGTTCTGCGAAGTCGTAGATCTCATCTTGACGGGTCGGCATTTTATTTACCATTTCTTTTAAGTAGTGTTCTAGTATTTTTATTATACGCAGTGCTTTGTGAAACCGCAAGCTATCAAGTTAATGTCCGAATGTCTGGTTTCTTTTATTTAAGAAAATATATCATACGAACACAAATGTTTATAGCAGTACGTATTAACCACAAAATGTGATGTATTGTGTGCTTGTTCGCACTATGTATTGTTCAGCATTCCTTTGATATTCTCTGTTCTTAAAAAAGTTCAATATTTAGGTTTTTTAATTTATTTATTCATTTAATTTATTGGCCTTATAACATATTCAGTTACACTGGGTAAGTCCCAACTGCATAATTACAAAAAAGTATACAACAAAATAAAATAAAATAAAAAGTAGTTAAAGTAGTAGTAGTAGTAGTAGTAGTAGTACAAGTAGTAGTAGTAGTAGTAGTAGTTATAGTAATATTTTAATATCTAAATAAATTTGTATATATTTGGTTTGGTTTGACCAAAGCGCTTTTCGTACATGGTGTACATGCCCCATGTACGTACTAAACTAAACGCTTCTACATTCTTCATACGTACAGCGAGGATGTGGCACTCTCAATTTCAATGTCTTCAAATCCAGAGTAAACAGGTTTCATCATTCCGAGCGTGCTCCATCTTACACTGCATCCTGCTTAACATCAGGTAGGGTGTAGTCAAACGACAACCCCTTTTGAATAAGAAAAAAATAGACTTGTTACGATTTTCTCATTTTAAATCATTCGCCTTTTTTACGTTTCCCAAGCTAGGTATTTGACCACAGCTCACTTGATAATAAGTTATGGTTTTATCGAAGATGGTAAAGCACACCTAGCCTGGAATGGAACTGAGTCTCAAGTGAGGCTGCCGGAACACACCGTTAGGTCCTTGGCAATAGATTTTTATCTTTAGGGTGGTAGCTAACCAGCTGAGTACTAGAAAATTCCCTCTGCTATGGTTTCCTCACGATGTTTTTTCTATCACCGGCAACTTAAGCTGGGGTTGGGGTGAACTCATTTTTGGGGTTTGAACCCACGTCCTTCGGCACGTGAATCCACCGCGCTAAACACTCAGCTATTATCGCTACGAATTAGATGTATTTCCTTCACACTTTATTGCGTCCAAGAGCGTTCTTATAATTCTAAGAAGCCCTAGAACGAACTGTTCAATGCTCGCGGCTTGACACAGTTGCCCTTCAATGCCGGAACTAATAAAGGTCAAAATTCTAAAGGGGTTGAAACTACGATGCATAAAAACTCTTAATGTATATGTATTAGTTATAAAAAACAGAAAAAAACATACAATTTTACAATCCCACTAATATTATAAATGTGAAAGTTTGGATGGATGGATTGATGTTTGTTACACTTTCACGCAAAAACTACTGAACGGGTTTGGATGAAATTTGGTATGGAGGTAGCTGAGACCCGGGATTAACGCATGGGCTCCTTTTTATTCCAAAATCATCTAGCGGGTAACACCGCGGGGCGTCGCTAATTTAATAAAAAAACCGACTCCATGAACCTTAGGCTAACTAAACGCACTGCTCCAATTAAACAGCGAGGTTTCGGAGTAAACGAAAATGTCAGAGTAAACAATTTTTAGATTTTTGTTGATTATTTAAAAACCAATAACCAAATTACGAAGCCGCAAGCGCAAGGCTGGTTCAAAAATAAAACAATACACTTTGGTGCGCGAATATACCCATGCGCAAACACTTTCCTCCAGCGTTCTATTTAATCCTGAACGCATAAACGACGGGGTGTTATTAGAGGTTAACACATAGGCTTAAGATTAAATTAATGTTACTAACTTTCCTGAGAAGAGGAAAGTTAGTAACATTGTATAATTGTAAAAAAAAAGAAAAGTATTTCGAGTTGACAAAGGTTACGGACCCCGGTGTCTGTAAAGCGTAAAAAGTTTAAATAAAAAAAACATAGGCTAATTTTTATCCCGAATAAATGATGTGGGTAACACCATGGGGCGCAGCTAGTTTAACTATAAAGCTAAGCCATGAACGTCGACGCAAAGTTGCTTGTCTGTCGGTTTTCTACCGGACCGCTTTGGAGAGTCTTCAGATCTGCATGACATAACTTCACCCTGCCCATTCTACTATCAGACAGCTAGGAGCTTTAAAAAGCGACACCGCTTTGTGGTTGATGTTCCAAACGCTCGAACTAAGCGGTTTGATTCCACCTTCTTCATACGTACCGCTAGACATTGGAATCTGCTGCCCGAGTGGGTGTTCCCCAATATCTGGGTACCTTCAAGTCGCGAGTGACAGCCCTGTTGGTTCATTGGTAGTATGTCTGTTCCAAGAGCTGACGGGCGTGGGTTCAATTCCCACCCAGGACAAGCATTTTGTGACACAAACAAATGTTTGTTCTGTGTCTGGGTGTACTATATGTATTATAAGTAATTAAGTATGTATTTACAAAACAAAAATTATTTAAGTATTCTATCTATTATCTGTCATTCATAGCACAAGCTTTGCTTAGTTTGGGGTCAGATGGCGCTGTGTGTAATATCTCATGATATTTATTAAATTTATTACTATTATTTATTATCGGTTTCTCCTAGGCAAGCGTGCTCCATCTTCGCTTAACATCAGGTGGGATGGCGGTCAAACCCAAACCTATCTGTTATAAAAAAAAACTTTTCATACTTCCAATTTTGGATTCTAAAACGATTGTAAACGTCGTAATGAGTTCACAGGACGTGAATTATAACGTAATTATATGTAAAAAAAATTGACGCATAAAATTATAATAATTAGGCCTATTAATTAAAATGACCGGTACAAACCGGTTGTGTATTGGCGACTTTTTTCAGCGTGTCAGCTCGTGTTTTATTAATGTCGCTGTCAATTCGAATAAAATATTACATTTCATTAGTTTATGGTCTGTCTGTCAGTTAGAAAAGATTTTGACGAATGCGTGCTTAATTAAAATGTGTGAAACTTGTTTATTTTGTGTGAAGATGTTGTAGACTATGCAGGGTTGTCAGCTTGGGCTGTACTAAGCCGAAAGAGGGTATAATTGTACTTATAATTAACACATTCACTGCGAAGCCGTTTTTGGCGGACTTTCAGCCAGTGCGTCTGAGGTCTATTCGGGGCAATGTAAAACTATTTTACAGTGCGTATGAGACCTTTTCGGCCCCACAAAACAACGGCTTTCAAAACTCATTATATCCAGTGTTTGTTTAAGAACAACTAACCACCACCATAAAAACCATAGCATGGTGGTAGGGTGAGGTGATTTGAAGTACTCAGCTGGCTAGCTACTACCTTCCAGTTGATTATCTGCTACCAATCACCTAAAAGCGTCTTTCAATAGTCGCATTTAAGAGCCTTACACACACATACCCTGAAATGGCGCCTTAAGTTCTATTCCAGGGCATGTGTGTGTGTGTGTGTCTTTTTTTTTAATACGGATAAGTCCACTTTGGACTTGACGCTCGCTGACTTAGAAGATACCTATTCACTCTGACCTTGAAAAGATAACAAATATAAATCACCACACTGTGGTTATATTTAACAACACCGTCACTTAAAATCGGATGAGCTGTAGTCAAACACCTACATGACAACCATTAAAGAGAACCTCTTGCAATTGCCCCTAAACTTTTAGTAACAAATCAAAAAAACAAATCCAGGGCATAGCTGCTTTAGCGCTCGTTACTTTGAGACTTTTAGCTCTGTAATTACACTAGCTAACCCTTCAACCTGGAACACAGTAATGCTTAACCAGTACTGCTACTTCGTATTTTTCTTTTCTTGGTTGCCTGGAAGAGATTGCTGTTAGCGATAAGGCCGCCACTTGTGGCACTAGTTCAAAGGATGTGCACAATAAATTAAATAAATATCGTGGGACTATACATCGCCATCTGACCCAAAACTAAGCAGAGCTTGTGTGATGGAAGTCAGATAACAGATAGAATACATAAATACTTTTTTTTTTGTAAATACATACAGAACACCCATATCATAAAGAGTTATACCAATCTATCTACTGCTTGGCGGCAGAATATCTGCGGTAGTACCTACCTAGAGGATATCCTACTAAAGAGATCTACCACTTAGCAAAATTACTTTAGTGAGTAAAATAAAAATAATAGATTTATACCTAACTTAATTTGAAACTATTCAACAGGAATCCGTAACTCAGCCAAGTGACCGAATCCATCTTATGTCGTAACATGTAAGTTGTAACTTGAGTGTACGTCAATTATTATGATTTGTTCACTCGCCTGAGAAAACAAATTGACTTCATCGAATAATCGTAAATTACACGCTGTAATCGATTTCAACGGGTTACATGGGATCGATGACATTTAAACGTTAGAAGAAAATATTTTCAATTTTTTTTTTATTACAAATAGGCTTGCGTTGGACCACCATCTGCAATAATGCGGTATATGATGGAGCACGCTTGTCTAGAAGAAACCGATGCACTTGCGACTTCAAGGCACCCGGATTGTATCTATTGCTTGAGCTGCCGGTGAAGGAAAACATCGTGAGGAAACCATAGCATGGTGGTAGGGTACTTTCTAGTAACTACTTACTAGTTACTAGAAAGTACCCTAGTATTACTACTTACTAGTTACTAGAAAGTACCTTAGTACTTTCTAGTGTTCCCTGATATTTTTTTATTTTTTTTATGGTTGACGGGCTAGGTGTTTGACCACAGCTCACCTGATGTTAAGTGAAGGTGTGGTCGAAGATGGTAAAGCACACCTAGCCTGGAATGGAACTGGCTCTCAAGTGAGGCTGCCGGAACACACCGTTAGATGCTTGGCGGCAGATTTTCAACTTGAGGGTGGTAGCTAGCCAGCCGAGTACTAGAAAGTACCCTACCACCATGCTATGGTTTCCTCACGATGTTTTCCTTCACAGGCAGCTCAAGCTCATTGTTGGGGTTTGAACCCACGCCCTTCGGCATGCGAACCTACCGCGCTAACCCCTGAGCTATCATCGCTACAAAATGAAGTCAATGCGAAGTACAAAAGCTAAATAAATTATTATCATTCCCATCTGAAGGTAAAAGCCGTTCAACAAAAGATGATTATGCCATTTCACTCAAGAAAAGGTCCCAATGGAGTGTTATTACGAAAGCTAATCGGCGTTGCCTGAGGCTTTGAAGTGATTTGTACATTCTTTCCAAGCACTGGTCACACTGGACGGTGCAGCGAATGCCTGTGTCGAAATGAAATATCAATAGAGAAAGAAAAGCCTTTTTAATTGGTCGTAAATTTTATTTGGTGGTAGCTAGTAACCTAGACGACCTCCTGCTAGAAGATCGTCTAGCTAGGTACCATCGCAGTACCCAATATTTTGCTGCCAAGTTGTAGTGTTTAAAATATTACTGTGTTCCGGTTTGTAGGGTACTTAAGGCAGCAACTACCGAGTCCACCTGAAAACAATTAAAAAAGTAGGCGCGCAACTATTCCAATACTTCAAGATTGCTGAAAAATATAGCTCACAAACTTAAATCGTTGCTTACCAGAACTTTAGACGACATATGAAAATTTTAACAGCAATTATCAAAAAATACTAGCGAACTTAAAAGGTTGTAATAGAAATAAAAGCCACGAGATCTTGTCAGATAAAGCATAAGAGCCCATGAAGGAAGGAACACTTATACTACTATTAAAAAAAAACAATACTGATAGGAAAAGCTGAAAGAACAAATAAAGGAATAAGAAGATGCTACGACACTTATAGATTAAACACTACACAGAGACACCTGAAAAAACACCAGTTTTACCTATAATAAATAATTTAAGAAAAATATTTAGTAGTAGGTTATATATTTTTGTTTTCCGACTTTATTTTGCGTTCTTGGCAAATTTTTTGAATCCCATAATTCTCGATAAAGATAACAATTATTGTATTCATCAATCAGCATCAGTGCGAGAACGCACGCGCGCCGCACTTTGCTTTAATTCCTTGAAGAAGGCCACCGGTTGTAGCCAAATTCGGCGTTGGAGTATCCAACCTAATTACAAGTGTGCTATACCGCATAAGAATAACAAAAAATATAATTATTTATGATACTTGATCACTGAACTACTACAATCGCTAACCGCTGTTAGTTAAATAGTTTCCAAACATTTATTTACAAAATAAATTTACTTCAACATAATCGATTCAATAACTTCATTCGATCGAATAAACTAGTCTCAATATCGATATTCGCTCCAAATCCATATCCAAACCTAATAATCTCTATAACCTGTTCAAATCAGCCTTCTATTATGCATGTCTTTACATAAATACATGCCCTAGTATGGCGTCGACACACAAAATAAATTCTAGTAGTGTCGAGGTGCGAAACTTTTGCGAAATATATGTGTCTAATTAATTATCTGATTTCCTGTACAATACTCCTTAAAAGAGTTCGTTTAGCTCAGTAGGTGGTATAAGGGTACGTGTACACTAGGTGGCATGGTCGTCACGACCAATCTTCTAGGTTGTGTTTTTGTATTGGTATAATTTGTGGAAAGTAAAAAAATAACTTAAAATCACGCAACGGTTTGCAATGTATTACAACTTCGCCATCAGAAGTCTTTTGTAGTTTATACATTTTTAAATATGTAAAAGTTATATGACAAATGAGATACTCTCCAGGTGGTAAGATTTAACGCATGCCCATGACCATTGAAACGGAATATAAATTTGCGTAACAAAACAAAATCCAAAGCATTGCTGTTTTGGCTCTTATTACTTTGACACTTTATGGTTAGCCTCTACAGTCCTGTTATTTTGTTAGCTGCAATACTCTTCAAATTAGAACATACTAATATTTACATACTACTGCTTGGCAACAGAATACATAGTACTGCAGTGGTGCCTACCTAGATGACCTTCCTCTAGAAAGATTTACCATCAAGTAAATTGATACTGGGTTTTGCTTTAAATTTTTTGCGTTTATAATTTAGTTCACGTGACTGTAGTACGTCTTAAATTCGTACATGTGTGTCTAAATATACGTTGACTCAACTCGTCTTGTCATAAAATTGGTTCATCCCACTTATGGATACGTCAATTTTCGCAATTTTTATATATTTGCCAAGGCTTATTTACATGGACATAATTTAACCATGTAGTGCACGTACACTCCAAATGTATCAAACATACTAAAATGGTTGTCTGTCAATTATATTATTCAAAACGACACTTAATAATTGATTAGTTGTCTACTTCGCCGTACGGTAGCAAAATGAGGAATTCTATTAGGTTGTTAATGTTTATAAGCAATGTCTGGAGTTTGTTTTTTTCAAGTTGAGGAATAAGTTAGCAGGTTAAGTTGGTAAGATATCTGTCTACCAAATTAATATCTGTTTTTCCATTTTACTTTTTAGATTATTTAATAACAATGCTTTTAATTTGCGGAGTAAATGCTGCTTTGTTTTTGGGTCGGTTTGCATTCTTTAACAATGGTCGAAGATAATGCACGGTGACATACACGCTCAGAATTCTTACTAGATTGTATCTTACCGCAATGTTTAACTAATAATATCACCATTTCCGACCACACTATCACTTACTATGACAGATGAGCTGTAGTCAAACACCTAGCCTGTCCACCACCTGTCACCTTAAAAAATATATTACAAAAATTATGATTCACTTTTCTAATTCTTTATTTTTCAAGTAGAATTAAATGAGGTTGTAAATTGTGTGTCTGTTCGCATAGTTCCTCAAAGCAACGCAACTGATTTTCATAACGATTTCACAATCATTAAGGCATCTCTAAATAGGTACTTAATTTGCCTTAAACGGGACAGCTGGTCTTGTTAGAAATCACACTGATATTTGGATGTAATCACGTTGCATGATAGTTAACACTTTACGACTATATTTGCTAGTAAAATGTTTCGATAAAATAACGGACCTGGCTAATTATGGACCATTCATTCAGGAGCTGTTTCATTAAGGAAATTTTATTATTATAGTACTATATAAAACATTTAGAACATAAAATGCAAAATGAGATTGACGAAAACAGGATGCAGTTACAGTGGCAAAATGGCGCGCGAATTTTAAAATGTATACATTTTAAAATTCGCGCGCCATTTTGCATACATACCTTATCAGGGCGCTTAAACTCAGGACGCAGCAGGACATTCCAGAACACTACAAAAATTAGGCATGTCCTGGGAAAACAGGGCGGTTGGCAACACTAGGTAAGAATAATGAAAACGCTTACCAACAGCTGATGGCAAGATATAAGACCTGTCCATGGCCATTGCAGCGTTACCCAGAATTTTGAGTAGAACGCTGTCCATGACATCAGCTAGCTATCTAGCCGACCATCTACAAGAGACATCTACCACTTAGTATGATGGTATAAGAGATATGAATCTTTTTATCGTTGTTACATTTTACTGGTTTTTTGGGATGAAAAAAAACGGCATAGGATGAGTATACTTTAGATTTTTTTTATTACTTATAGAAATGATAAGATTTTTTTTTTTTTTTAATGAATAAGACATCCCTCTTTATGTAAGCATTGTTTGAAAAATCAATATTGAAACTGGCAATCAATAAAGAGTAAATATTTTTTTTAAATTAAAAAATATTTTTTATTCATTGTCGTTTCGACGTTTTATTTCTATTTCTAGAAACATAGAATGTACATAGGTAAGCATTGTTCGCAAAATCAATGTTGAATCTGGCAATCATTAAAGAGTGCGATGCCAATACAGAAACATAAATTTAAAAAAAAAATGAGTTTAAGGTTCATATTTCTTTTCAATTATTGTCGTTTCGACGTCTTAATTCTATTTCTAGAAACATAGAATGTAAACATACAGGTATAAAATAAATTAATTGCCAACCATTACGCATTTACCACGTGAAAGTTGCCAGTTTATGGCGTGTAAAAACTTGTGTTTACGGTGTTGCTAGTACTAACATTAATTGCACATGTAATAGCAGCTATTAGATACATAGTTACTTTAGTAAACAAACCGTGTAAACTGAACACTTACGTCAAAAAATGATGTTAAAATAACATCTTGTATTTACAGTGACACAAGTTTGTAACTTATAAAAAATATAGACAAGACGTAGTTGCTATTGAGGCTCATCTGAATTTTCAATTGTTTTAACTCATTGTTTTTTTATCTTTTGTTATTTTAAAATCATTATCAACAATTACAGCCGTCTTTATATCGCTGGTGGGTTTGTCTCTAACTGTATTTTTAATCTATATTGGGCTCCGTTTTTTTAAATAACAAAGAGCCTTTTCTTTATTTTAACACGTAGGTACAGGGAGTTTTAAAATGATATAATGTGGTGAAACATGAGTTTTCGTGTTGCTTCCAAAACTCCATCGAAGCTTTACAGTAAAGTTGCCACTACTTTACTAAAGCATGACTGGCACGAACTGGACTTGACTAAGACGACTTTGACGATAACCATAGTTAAGATACAGCAGAAATATCACTGAAGACGAGGCAGTGTGGCTTTATAGCTTTAGCCTGCCCGAAAGGGCAAATTAACGAGAAAAAAAAAACACGTAGGTACAAGTCCGCGTTTTGCCACCAACTCCCCTGATAGTGGTCGAAGATGAAATTAGAGATACCTATTTTATTCCCTTTAAATCATAACAATTTATTTAACTTTCCGCAACAATCCAGCCTCAGAAATTGATAGTAGAATTCTTTGTATCATGGCGTAGATTGCAATTTGTTGTGTGTACTTATAGCAAATACAATATAAATATAATTTTTTTATAGTAATATAATCTAATGGGTTTGTGTTTTACTGATATCTAGCTTGATGTCGAGTGAAAATGCGGTCTACGATAGAGTACGCGAGGAGAAACCAATTCATTCACGTATTGAAAACGCCTATATTATATCATCGGGACACATGAACAGTAATTTCCTCAATTAAACAGTTCGCACAATGAAAATAGACATCAGTTGCTCGAAGAAACAAATATCTTAAAAATAACATTATTATACCTTGTAAATCAGCCATTTAAACAATGACGATATAATCTATTGTGTATTCATACCTGAAACAAGTAAAAATTACTTATTAGACAAATTTGTATCATAGAGAATTGATTGATTCATGCGTTACTACACACAGATAAAGACAATACTTACACACACACACACACTCTCTCTCTCACAAATACATACCCATGTTACCCATACAAACACATACACGCAAAAAATATTCACAAAGTTACAGAATAACACAACATATAAACACGTAAGTTAACAAAATTAATAAATGTCAATAAATAAACAAAATAAAATGATAAATCAGTAAAATTAAAAAAAAAGGTTAATTTCGAAAAAAAGAACTGGTAAACTTAACATTTCTTCTAGAATGCGAACTGTAAATTCCAGCTACAGTCACGTATGAGCTCCATAACTCGACAACTAAGTACAAGATGGAAACACGTCTTGTCTCCCGTTAAACGTGTTCCCAAACAATTGGGACCGTTGGTTTAAATAGGATTGTTGGTCCACCTGCTCAAATAATGCCCAAGCTTCTCTCAGGCGAAGTTATGTTAAAGCAATCTTAACTAACATCATAAGTTAAGTCTTCAAAGAAATTGAGTGAGTTAAGTTATCTCTTAAGTCTGCTTGCTTCATCTTTGACCACACTATCGGTGAGGCGAATTTTCATCATCATCATCATCATCCACAGCCTTCTTTATCCCACTGCTAGGTATGGGCCTCTCTCTTTTCATGCCATCTGCCTCGGTCCTGTGCCAATTTGGTCCAGGTTCGACCCGCGACGTTGACAATATCGTTGACCCATCTTGCGGCTGGAAGACCAACGCTCCGCTTCCCTTGCCTAAGCCACCACTCTGTTGCAACCTTACTCCACCTGTCATCACTTCGCCTAGCAACGTGTCCTGCCCAGCTCCACTTGAGGTTCATAAATGTGCTACCGACGTCTTGAACTTTCGTTCGTCGCCGTGTATCGGTATTACGAACTCGGTCTTGGAGTTTAATGCCGAGCATGGACCTCTCCATGGCTCTCTGTGCAACTCTGATTTTGTGCACAGCTTCATGTGTGAGCGTCCACGTCCCGGCACCATATGTCATGGTGAACAGGACGCACATTTACCATAATTATGAACATAGGCTCCCGAACTCTGTGCCATTCCTCACACATAAGCTTATCGTCCCCACTGACTGTGTGACACTAGGCCCATAACCACGCGCTGTAATGGTCCAATCGGTCGGCTTACTGGAATGAGCTAAAACGAACTTGTTCTATGAATATTGATGAGTCATTACATTATTAAACCCAGCAATTTGATTCAAATCTGCCACAAATCATAAAGTATTAACAGTTTATGGATATATGAGATTTTAATCTAGATACACTTTATGGTTCTCGCCCTTTACGAAATGTAAGAAACAACTATTTCTTTACGCGATTCCATAACAAAAGTTATTTTGCATTTGTAGAAGATTACTTGTACATTTGTAGCGATGATAGCTCAGTGGTTAGCGCGGTAGATTCGCATGCCGAAGGGCGTGGGTTCAAACCCCAACAATGAGCTTGAGCTGCCGGTGAAGGAAAAACATCGTGAGGAAACCATAGCATGGTGGTAGGGTACTTTCTACTACTCGGCTGGCTAGCTACCACCCTCAAGTTGAAAATCTACCGCCAAGCACCTAACGGTGTGTTCCGGCAGCCTCACTTGAGAGCCAGGTCCATTCCAGGTTAGGTGTGCTTTACCATCTTCGACTACATCTTCACTTAACATCAGGTGAGCTGTGGTCAAAACAACTAGCCTGTCAACACTAAAAAAAGAAAAAAAAACACAGAATCTATAATAAAAAATAGGTATTTTGCCGTTTTTGCTACATCAACTGGTATTTGAGGCAAGCCAAAAGCACACTTTAACCTTTACGCAATATAGGAGCTAAGTAGGCGCGAAAATTATCGACGAAATTAACAGCATGAAACCTGCAATTTAAAAATATGCACTTTACGAGAAAGGAGACCGATGTGTATTAAAGTAAAATAATACTAAGTACACTATTATTTAAGGCATTTAATACGCTGCCACCTTCGAGGTGTAAAAATTAATAAATATGCGCGTAACAATTAGTATTTCGAAATATTAACGACACGCAGTCCATTTTTGAGTTGAGTTTTTATATGTTTTTGATTGCCAATGATATCGATGGTTTTATGTTAAATCGATTTCAATATTTTTAAGTGACAAGTCGTTATACATAGGTATGACAAGTTAAAAAGTACAGTAGGTAATTATTGTTAATGATTTTAAACCTTATGCCATTTACATAAGCGTCAATTACCATTCATATTTAGGGGACTTGAAATATTTTATAACAAGAAAAAGTTTTTATGACTTACTAATTAGTTACATTAAAGTTTACTACAAATTAAACTCAGCATTATGAAAAAGGCTTTTCGTGTAAAACATCGGTAAATTTTTATGTGTAACTGTGAGTATTTGATTAAAAAAAAAAATATATATCGTAGGACTATACACACAGCGCCATCTGGCCCCAAACTAAGCAGAGCTTGTGTGATGGAAGCCAGATAACTGATAAAATACATAAATACTTTTTTTTTGTAAATACATACATAACACATATAGAACACCCAGACACAGAACAAACATTTGTTGATACATAAAATGTTTGTTCTGAGCGGGAATCGAACCCACGCCCTTCAGCTCTTAAGGCAGATATGCTACCAATGAGCCAACAGGGCTGTCAAACTCATTCAACTGTTTTTATTTCGTGTATAGTATTTTTTTATGTGAACGTATTGAACCGAACGAGACGCTCTCCTGATGGTAAGAGTCCTGTCCATGACCATTGCAGCGAAACAGAATTTTTAATGGGGCGTCGCTGCTTTGGCAATCATTACTTTGAGACTCGATGGTTAGGCTCAACAGCCCAGTAATTTCGCTAGCCGTACCTTTCAATCCGGAACACAATAATGTTTACACACTACTGCCTGGGGGCAGAATATCTGATACTGCGGTGGTATCTACCTAGACGACCTCCTGCTAAAGAGATCTAGCATCAAGTAAAACTGTTTCATACTGCCACTTAAATTCTACCAAAGCATAGCCTTGCTGAAAAGTAAATATGTTTGATTTTTACTTTTCAGCAAGACACAAGACATGACGCAATTGCTGACTAGTTTTACTTCAAGTGTTCAGATACCTCTCACATGAATCACTTCAGACTTGCTACGACTAAACCTAAAATGGTGATTCACGCAAAAATGCAGACGTTCTCGTCGGAAGCCACTTAAAATTCTAACTTTTAGCGGTTTGCAATAAAATTTTGAATGCAGAATGCATCTCAACAAGAATTTGCCTCAAAAAATTAGTTTATGCAATGATCATTCGATCAAATGTTTTATATTCGTTATTATTTATAGCTAGAAACTTTTTATTGTACATAACATAAATATAAAATGTACAAAAAACAAAAGAACGATATGCTTTTTTTTTTAATTTAATTTGCCCTATCGGGCAGGCTAAAGCTATAAAGCCATACTGCCTCGTCTTCATTTATTGCGATTATTCATGTCTTACATCTATAGTTACAGTCAAAGTCTAGTATTGGTCAAGTCCAGTCCGTGTCAGTCAAGTCCATTCATGCTTTAGTAAAGTAGTGGCGACTTTACTTCAAGCTTCGATAGAGTTTTGGAAGCAACACGAAAAGTCATGTTTCACCACATTATATCATTTTCCCACACTCGCGCTTGTAACTCGGCACTTTATGAATAAAACACTACCATTTTTATGCATAAACACTCGACAAAACACTAGTTTTGGAAAAAATACAACGGAGCGACACGACTCTTCCCGCGTTCCCGCCAAAAAAAACAGAACGTTATGCTAAGATTGCAAATGTCAAAAAAGTTTTAGTATTGTGGCGACCTCTATCGTTACAAGTGAAACCTATTTTTTACTTCATCTTTTTAAATCTATTTTATCAGTACTAGATGGTGGATACCCTTTGCAATATTACCAAGTATGAAAGAACGTTCAATCTATACTATTATAAAGAGGAAAGATTGTATTGAATAGGCTCCGAAACTACTGCCCCGATTTCACCGTTGGGTAGCTACACTATCCCCGGATGACATAGGCTACTTTTTATTCCTGTAATTAATTTCATTACAAAACATTAAATTAATTTAATTTACAAAACATTAATTTCATTACAAACAATATATTTTTACAGAATAATATTTTACAGACAATACATTTACAGATTTTTATTTTACAAGTTTTTTTTGCAAATGACATGGCGTTATACATCGGCCCCCATACTAGGCTTAGCCTGTATCTTGGTGACCCAAGTTTAAGATGTTGCCAGCTTTGGATTTGCGCATCCCTCATTTGTAATCCCTCAGGAACAGGAACTACGTGGGTGAAATCGCGATGCGTCCGCTTGTAGCATTTATATACTATCAAGATAAGTTAACGTGTCCTAGAAAATGCCCCACGCGGAAATCTAGATAACGTTTAACTTTCGTTTTTCAATCACCAAAAACAAACATGTGATCTTGTTACACAATGATTACACTCATTTAAAATGCATTACAACATGGTAACATACCAGCATAGGCGTCAACGAAAGCAAGAGTGGTTCACATAGTTTTTGGGTGTCGCCCACTGAGTCCACTTATTCAATTGTTCCATTTTAGACATTAAAGGTAGGGTCCTAGTGAAAGCGTGTTAAATCAATTTTATAAAAAATTTGCTGCGCCCCACGGTGTTACACGCTACATGTTTTCGCGATAAAAAAGTAGCCTATGTGTTAATCCAGAGTCTCAGCTACTTCCATACCAAATTTCATCCAAATCCTTTCAGTAGTTTTTGCGTGAAAGAGTAACAAACATCCATTCATCCAAACTTTCACATTTATAATATTAGTGGGATTAATGGGATAACAGAGGCAAAGTCGAACGAGTTGATGAAAGCTACAAGTGTTCTAATCTACTTTTGTTTCTAGTAAAAAAATATTATTTGTCTAAGTGAGAGAGAGAGAGAGAGAGAGCGAGAGAGGCTGCCGGAACACACAGTTAGATGGAAGCAAATTTGACGTATTAAGTCGCTCCATCTTTAAATCCAATAATAAGTTTACCTACTTAATATAATTAAAAACACGAATGCCCAAAAATGCAAACATGGTGTTTTTTTCCCCAAAAATATTAATGATTATAAAAAAAAATCTAAATCTGTTCAAGTATTTTAAAAGTTATGGTGGAATAAAAAAACTCACAAATATATTTTTTAGAACTCTATTTTTCTTTATTTGGACAGTCGTGAAAAATAGCTTTCCGCGTTCAATCAGCTGAACCCTAAATCATAAGCGTCAAGCGTTTAAAAATTAGCATTTCCGCGCATGAGTTGATTGTTATTTGGAACACGGTACGTAGGCGCAAGGCTACTTATGTGTGGGTAACTTACCCACACATGCTCCCAAGTCTGTTGACACTGTCTCCAATGGTAACGGTATACGGATTAGCCTTTTAAGGAAGGAACACGTGTTTTTATGCGGGTAGTATGTACTCGTATGAACAAGAAAATTTAGTAGTAACACTACAAACTTGACAGTGACATCTTACAAATCTTACTAGCCTAAAGAAGGACATCGATTACATATTTTGTTTGATACAGTATGGTACTGTTTCTATCCTGTTCACCCTTATCATAGTCTAAAGAAGATTTATTACCTGGTGATAGATCTCTTTATCAGGTGGTCGTCTAGGTAGGTACCACCGCGGTACCAGATATTCTGCCGCCATCCAGTAGTGTGTTCCGGTTTGAAGGGCACAAGGTAGCAAAATTACTGGGCTAACTATCGAATATTTCAAAGTAATGAGCGCCAAAACAGCGATGCCCTGGACTTTATTTTATTAACCTAAGTTCTGTGTATCGTATACTTATGTAATACTAGCTGCGCTCCGCGGTGTTACCCGCTACATGTTTTCAGGATAAAAGTAGCTTATGTGTTAATCCAGGGTCTCAGCTACCTTGCTGCGGTAAAATGCTATCTGACTACAAGCACCTAACGGTGTGTTCCAGCTGCCTCACTTGAGAACCAGTTCCATTCCAGGCTAGGTGTGCTTTACCATCTTCGACCACACCTTCATTTAACATCAGGTGAGCGGTGAGCTGTGGTTAAACATCGAGCCTGTCATCCATGAAAAAAAATGTCTGCGTATTAAGCTTTGCATTCTTGTAGCTTTCACTTGAACGCCAATAAAATCAGAGTACTGGGCTGCTCTTTAAAAGTATTCAATAAAGCAAAATTAAAAACTTTGAAAAAACTCACAACGGTTACAAAAAAACAAAAAAAAAATCTTTATTTATTTTTAAATGAGTAAATGTTGTGTAGGCAAAACCACCTTAATATGCACAAAGTATTACGGTATATAGTTAAAAAGTAATTGTCACATATCTAAGACAATGCACCAATCAAACCCGAACCCATAACTGAAAACTGGATCAAAATCGGACTATTAGTTTTAGAGAAAAATGGCAACATGTATTTGCACAAACAAACATCCTCTCGCCCCAAACGCATATACCGTCTCCGTTCCGTCGTTTGGTAAAAACCACGAATTCGTGAACAAAATTTGCATGTGTGTCACATACCACACATGCAAATCCACCTGTAAACATACAAAGCGTGAGTCAATGGCGCCAGCGACGGCGCCAAACCGTGTTTCTGTCAATGCATATGGCATTCTTACGAAATAATGTACATACATACCTCATTGACTTGTTTTCATACATACACATTTCGACCGACATATTTAAGAAGTATTTAATTTAGGACAGATTTTATAAGAAGAAGGGTTTTTTAAACTGGTTTTGTCTTTCGGTTGTTTATTTTAGCCGTTTCTTGGTTTACCTTTGTGGTGATGAATAATGGTAAATGTTATTTGTAATTTTTTTGCACAGCGCCATCCAGTCTCAAACTAAGCGATGATAGCACGGCTGGTTCACACGCCGAAGAGCATGAGTTCGAACCCAATTAATGAGCATGAGCGGCTGGTGAAGGAGAAAATCGTGAGGAAACCATATCATAGTGCTAGGGTACTTTCTAGTACTCAATCGACTCATCACCACCGTCATGATGAAATGCCAAGCTTCTTTAACGGTGTGTTCAGGCAAACACACTCGAAAGCCAGTTCCATTCCAGGCCAGGTGTGATCACTATCTTCGACCACACTGTCAATTAACATCAGGTGGGCAGTGGACAAGTACGTACTATGGCTATATGTGATATAATACACCCAAAACAAACATCTATGTTCGTCACGTGGGAATTGAACCCACGCCTCTCTTGCACAGCTCTTGAAGTAGAGCTACCAAATAAATTAAGTCAAATGTAGCTTGTATACTTTCCTAAAGTTTCAATTGCATCTGTACCAAAATCGCCTTCGCTTCGCCTTGTGAATTAATAGTAGTTCATCATCATTATCATCATCATTTCAGCCGTAGGACGTCCACTGCTGGACATAGGCCTCCCCCATCGACCTCCACAAAGTCCGGTTGGAAGCGGCTCGCATCCAGCGCGTTCCTCCGGTCTTTATTAGGTCGTCTATCCATCTTGTGGGTGGACATCCTACGCTGCGCTTGCCGGTTCGTGGCCTCCACTCCAGAACTTTGCAGCCCCATCGGCCATCAGTTCTGCGTAGACGAACTAAAGTAACCGACATAGCCCAGAGAATCAGCAAGTTGAAGTGGCAATGGGCAGGGCACATAGCACGCAAAATAGTAGTTATTAAATAATAAATAAATATCGTAGGACTTCGGTTCGGACACATTCTATCAAACAAGTTTAAATACCTGATGGGAGTGACCGATTCATCGAACTGCACTGTATGTGAGATCGTGGAAGACGTGCATCATGTGCTGATGGAATGTGTTCGGAACGAGGCGCAAAGGCGAGATTTATTAAGTTGTGTATTGTTGTGTATTTTGTGTGTAGTATTGTTTATGATGTAGGGTGTTGTAACAGCATTGTGGTTTCACCAGCTTCAGAGGAAGCCAAAATGCTGTTAAAAGTAGTGTATAAGTATATGTTAAAAAAAAATATTATTGCAGTTTAGTGTATTACGGGGGTGACATAGTCACTGCGTGAGTCGACCCCTTTAAATTAAATAAATATTCGTGGCGGCGTCGTGTGTCGGGTCGCTCTCTTCCCTCAGATATGGTTGAGGAGGGCGATGGCTGGCACATGCGTCATACTCGTGATCGGGTGCTGCTTGCGGGTCGCTGGTCTGCTCGCGGTATACACACAATCTAGTACCTACTTTAACCTTAGATTAAGATCCTACTAACCTCTCCTCTTTTTGTAACGTAAAATTGTAAGAAAAAAAAAATTGTAACTAAAGTTGACAAAGGTCACGGACCCCAGCGTCTGTGGAGCGTATAATAAAAATAAAAAAAAAATATTAAATAAATATTTTAAAAAAAAAGAACCCACACCCTTCGGCTCTTGAAACAAACATACTACCAATGAACCAACAGAGAACCAACAGATTCCTTTCTACCCACCATTCTATCGGTCTACAATTCTACATACTTCATGGTTATTTTATTATAATCAAAGGAACCGTAAAGCCGCTGATTTATTTCAAGTAGGTAAACCACAAAGGAGTTGAAAGCAATACCACTCAGAGCTCTGAGAACATCAAAGAACTCACAGAATAAATAACAGAACTTGTCGCAAACCAGCCACAGACTAAATAATAGTGGGTACAAAACTTGTTGCAATCCGATAGAAAGTAAGCAAGGAAATGGGACGCAAACAAAGATCTATCATGGAACCTTACTCTCGAATTAAACAATAAAATATTCAACACAAATACACTCAGCTTGTGTTCGGACGAGGTCGAAATTCACCAAGACCTGACTACAGGAAAATAAACACGAGAGTTAAAAAATAAAAGAATACTGAATAGACAAAACAAAAACCGAGTTTTATAAAGGGTTACGCGGAATGGTACTACTTAGTTGAATGGCAAAAAAAGAAACTATAAAATTTTGCCTTTTCTTTCTCTCAAAAAAGGAATTACATATTATGGTGTCATTTCCTTCTTTTCATAAAAGGAATTATTGTGGTATTTTGAAAGCCTCGTTGGTTCATTGGTTGTATGTCTGCTCCAAGAACTGAAGGGCGTGGGTTCGATTCCCATCCAGGATAAACATATTGTGATATAAACAAAATGTTTGTTCCGTGTTTGTGTGTTCTGCATGTATTATTTTATAAGTACCAAAAAAAAGTTTATTTTTTTATGGTTATCAAACTAGGTGTTTGACCACAGCTCACCTGATGTTAAATGACGGTGTGGTCGAAGATGGTAAATCACACCTAGCCTGGAATGGAACTGTATTTAAATATTTTATCAGTTATTTGACTTCCATAGTACAAGCTTTGCTTAGTTTGGGGTCAGATGGCGCTGTAAAGTTCTACGATATTTATTATTATTTTATTTACTTTTCATCAATTCAAAAAACTTAAATTCAACTCCGGAAAAAATAGCTATAATTATAGAAAAAACCCTGTCATCCGGCATGCATGTATACATAGGTACATTCATGGTGCTAAAAACAAAACCCTCCCTTTGTGTTTCAAAAATCATCTGGTGGGCTTAGAACCTCTCTGTAGAGTTTGAAGAAATCAACAAAAGAGCTTTTAATAAGATTCTACGTAGTCATGGTGCCATTCTAATGTATCCGATATAACTTTAATGGATATTTCATTACCTTTATTACTTTCGCGAGTCGATTCTTGGTTATAATTAAAAGTTTTTATGGCAAAATTGGCTTTATTACTGAACTTGGATGAAGCCGCTATATTAACATGGCCTGGTTGGATAGGATCAAATCAAACATTTCGTCTTGGTTATCAAAAGTGAAAATTAGAATAGTGTTTTTTTTTTTAAATACTGGTTCTGATTTGAATTTGGGTTCTATTACTCCCTAGAGTCTATACTTATTGGTTATCTACAGTTAAATTGCTATGAGAGTGATCCTTCCTTCCAGGTTCCTAGGTAAGCGTGCTCCGTCTTAGACCATACCACTGCCTAACATCAGGTAGGTTAAGGTAAAACACGAACCCATTGAGAGTATACAAAATGTATGTCCAAAAAAATTCGCTATAGGATAAAAAAGGAATAACCACGACTTTCCATTGCACGATGATGCTTCTATTGCAATCAAAAGCATTCCTAAAATCAAGAAAATAAAGCGTTCTAAAAAGATTTTTTTCCCTTTAATTTATTCGTTTTCTCGTTGGATCCTAGGTCTCCAGGTGTTATTAATTCAAGAAACATTAATAGAAGCATAGTTTCTTCAACAACCGACAATAAAGTTCAATTTGCTCGTCCGGTCGTAGAATTATTGTTCCTTTTAACGTTTTCTCGAGTTTTACGTAGGTTTTAATAGCTTTCGAGTTCCCGCTGAGATGTAGTTCAAACAAAGCTGATAATACTAATGAGTTTTACTGACTCTTCGAGACATTTTTTTATCTAACTATTATAGGTACCTACTTGCTATTATTTTAAGCCTATACATTTACATTCAGTTTCCTTTGACTTTATCATTGACAGCGGCTTTTGTTGTAATGCCATTTCTGGCAAAGTTCATCATCATTTCAGCCGTAGGACGTCCACTGCTGGACATAGGCGTCCCCCATTAACTTCCACGAAGACCGGTTGGAAGCGGCTCGCATCCAGCGCGTTCCTGCGGTCTTTATTAGGTCGTCTGTCCACCTTGTGGGTGGACGTCCTATGCTGCGCTTGCCGGTTCGTGACCTCCACTCCAGAACTTTGCACGCAGAACTGATGACCAATGGGTCATCAGTTCTGCGTGCTATGTGCCCTGCCCATTGCCACTTCAACTTGCTGATTCTCTGGGCTATGTCGGTTACTTTAGTTCGTCTACGGATCTCCTCATTTTTTTTTCTGGCAAAGTTATTATGGTCAAATTCGTGTACCGAATGTATTTCTATGTTGGTGTTAAGTTTTTTTTTCTTTCAGTTATTGATGTAAGTGACTTTTCATGTTACAATTCATTCACAGAACATTTGCTTTCTACGTAGGTACCTTATTTATGTTCTCCATGATTTTGTGATATCATTAAGTACTGTAAGCATATTATTATATTTTGATACGCTATAAAGTACTTTCATTTCATTTGTATTGTGATTCATTTTCTTTCTGTTTATTAATGAGTATTATTTTGTATATGATATTATTTTCATTGCCGCATTCACAAAGTTCATGTTACACAATCGTATTCATACCAGGTGCACCTTAATCTGTATCTCGATTATCATCAATAACAGTTCAGTAATTATCGATTTTAGAATAGGGCCGATTGCTATAATTATATCATTTCTCTATAGTACCCTAATGAACAGTCTTCTATTGCTTTTGATGTATGTAGCTGGCGTTGTAACTTGGAGATAAACATCATGTTATCTTTATCTTTATGAATCTATAGTTCATTGACTTGTGCATCAATGTACAATTTATCTGTAGAGTTGAATAGCAGAGCCGTAATGGAGGGAAAATTAACTTCCCTTAATAAGTCAAATATCTGTAATTATTTTTAGGATTTGCGCTTTTTTATGTTGGTAATTTACAACAAATAAAGAATTTTACGATTTCGAAATAATTGATACAATATTTTTTGTATAATTGTTGAAATTAAAAAAAAGAGAATCCTAATACAATATATTATTTTAACACCAAAGTTTCAAGTCAATAATGATAATATAAAATAGGTTGCGATGACAGCTAATTATTTAGCAGGGTCGGATCATACGTCGAAGGAAACTATAGTGTGGGGATGTAGGGAATTTCTTGTACCTACTTAGTTGGCTAGCTACAACGCTCAAGCTGAATATCTGTCCATCATTAAAATGAGCTGTGGTCAAATACCTAACCCGTCACCTAATAAAAAACGACACATTATCCCAAAGTGTGTAACCTGTCGCAATGTCGCTGAAACCTTGGGAAAGCTAGTTACTCGCTTGCGTAGATTAAACTAGATTAAGCTCAGTCTAGAATAACAGTAATTACAATTTGTAATCACAATACTTGTATATAAATTGTCATTTTATTTATACGTTATGAAAAGTATAAGCGCAGTAGCATAATTATTATGATAAATATCTACAAACATACATACTGTTGACGTAAAATGTGAGTGTTTGTTTGCAAAATGGAAGACACTGGATTTCGAGACATAGGTTTGACTAGTACGAAATCTTTTTTGACAGTACTGTGTTCTCTTTCAACAGACTTGAAAATGGAGAAGGTTCTCTTATTCGGTTGTATTTTTTAAAATGTATATTACCTCAGAACTCCGTTATTTATAAACTGATTTGGAAGATTATTTAATTTTCTTCATGTCATTTAAAAATGTGTAGGTACTTTAATTATTTTTTTTATCGTAGGAAATTACATACAGCGCCATCTGACCTCAAACTAAGAAAAGCATGTACTATGGCAGTCAGTTAACTGACAGAGAACTTACTTTTTTTTTGTTGTAAATACATACAAACTGAAGTAATACATACAGAACACCCAGACACAGAACAAACATTTGTTTATACCACATTTGGTCCCTTAGAAATTTCATTAAACTCAATACTAATACCAAAATATGTTACTAGAAAAAACATGTCATCCAAGTAAACGAAATACGAAAAGACGTATTTTGCTTACCTGTGACTTTTCAGCGGTATTTACGGTCACTCGAATAGTTCCAATGATGATGATGAACCTATGATGAGTTACCTTTCGGTACTTTCGATTACCAATTATTCATCAATAAAAAAAAAAAAATGATACCGAAAGGTAAGCACCCTCTGTATTTTTTTTAATGTGTTTTTTTTTAATTCAAAGTAGGTTCGCGTTTGACCACAGCTCACCTGAAGTTGATGACGGTGTGGTTGAATATGGTAAACACAACCTGGAATAGAACCGACTCTCAAGTGAGGCTACAATATCAACAGTGTAGTCAACAACTATCATTATGGTTATTTTATATTTGTACACATCGAACCTTTTAGTCCCACAAATGATGCCCCTGAAATCCACACCCAAAGACAAACAAACGACATCATTACACCCACGTATTTGCAATATCTTATTATGTCTTCTTCCCTTCAATCAGCGCGTCCTACCAGTCATGACCTACGGAGCCGAAACGTGGACACTCACAGCGGGAATGGTCCGTAAGTTCAAAGTCGCTCAGCGAGCTATGGAAAGAGTTATGCTTGGCATTTCTCTGAGGGATCGGATCCGAAACGAAGTAATTAGCCAGAGAACTAAAGTCATTGACATAGCTCAGCGTATTAGCAAGCTGAAGTGGCAATGGGCTGGACATATCTGTCGCAGAACCGATAACCGCTGAGGTAGACGTGTTCTAGAGTGGAGACCGCGTATTGGCAAGCGTAGCGTAGGACGCCCTGAGACTCGATGGAGTGACGATATACGTAGGACAGCTGGCGGTGGATGGAAGCGAAAAGCCGAAGATCGGGCTGAGTGGCGTGTCTTGGGAGAGGCCTATGCCCAGCAGTGGACTAGTATAGGCTGATGATGATGATGATGATGATTATGTCTTCTGTGAATGAACGTATCAAATGTCAAATTGAAAGAATTTAAAGTGCACTTGTTTAAAGATGTTTATGATTGTCTTACAACGCTGTCCTGCTTATTTTTAGAATAATAGAGTAGGATAGAATAGAATAATCATATAACATTTTACATAATTATAATTATTTTACATTTGGCATAAATTATTTCATTGACATTTTCATAGTGTTGACATATGTTATGATTTTGATATTTTTAAATATGAATGGAAAACTACCTGTAACTTTGGTGTTATCAATAAAAGATTTGTATTTGAATACAACTTTACTATACACCAAACATACAAACTTACATTGTAACATACAAACTTAAAAAAGAGATAAAGTAACAAAACAAAAACAACATAGCCTAAATACGCACATGGCGTACAACAACAGTCTTGTAGCCTGGAGCGATATCTTCCAGACAACTTATGTGTGGAAAGTAATAGAAGAAACAGCCAGTAATCTTGTTGTAAAAAAAGTGAAATATATAGACAGAAAAAAGGTGATTAAAAGATATATGTATATTAATTGTATATACAATTTTATACACACAGAAAAGCGTACCTACTATACAATAAATATAAATATACATACGTATACATGAGTACTAGTTAGAATGCAGATAAATAATATTTACATACTAGATTATTAAAAATACTAATAGAATTACCCTGTCCGATAATAATGAAAGGAAGTGCATTCCAAACCAATACAGCTTCAACAGCAAAAGAGACGCTGTTGGAAAGATGGAGTGAGCAGAAGGATAACTTTATTTGTACTTAAATATTGAATAGTTCGTATATACCTACAATGATTAATATTAAATTTTATGCGCGCATGTTACAATGCAGTTTTTATGAATATGCCCTTTGACTGATTTATATGACGGTATCAGAATGAAAATTGAATATCGTCAAGTGATTGTACAAAGTCCAATAGCGTCATAAATATACAAATTATGTACCAGCGGTTGTAGCTATCTACAGTTAATAGCTTTTTGAAATTGATTGTGAAATCATTAGTAGTCTAAGGGTCGGATAAATTCGAAAGTCTTATATTTTATGGTAGTCGACCTATATGTGTAAGCCTTTGACTAACTTTGACATTTTTGTGTTGACATGTAATCAGTATTTTAAAACTCATTTAATGACATATTTAAAATTTTGGAGTGACTTGTAACATTGGTGTTATCAATAAAATCTTTGTATTTGTAACACTCATTTTTTTTTATGGTTTGACTACAGCTCACCTGATGTTAAGTGACGACATGGTCGACGATGGTAAAGCACACTTAGCCTGGAATGAAACTGGCTCTCAAGTGAGGCTGCCGGAACACACCGTTAGATGCTTGGCGGCAGATTTTCAACTTGAGGATAGTGGCTAGCCAGCCGAGTACTAGAAAGTATCCTACCACCAAGCTATGGTTTCCTCACGATATTTTCCTTCACCGGCAGTTCAAGTTCATTGTTAAGGTTTGATCCCACGCCTTTCGGCATGTGAACCGACTGCGCTAACCGCTGAGCTATCATCGCTACAACTTTTACTTGTTGTTAAGATACTCGTACTAGGAAATGTGAAAGACTGAATGCCCAAAGTTTAATGCAAAAAAAAAAAACAATATTTATTAGCCCGGTAAATATTTTACCAGACAAAGAAATTTTTATAATAGGCGTTATAGAGTCACATGTCACATAGATTTCATCTTCTCAGCTTTATACGAACTCTGTATTTAGTAGGTGGGTATTCTTTGGTATGAATTTGCCATCAATAGGCTCAATTAGGAAGGCGCGGCGTCCACAAGTCCACGAGCAATTCATACCAATTGTGCTCCGCAATCTTGCCAATCGATTCGTGGAATACAAACACTGATTTGTAGGTTCCACGCGATGTAGTTGCCATTTGCATGTTGTAACAGATATAACTGGAAAAATATTCTTATGCAGCCCCGGGATTTTGGCAGCTTCAGGATCCACCTTGATCCATCCTGCCGGTGGTTAGGGCTGCTGAGGAACCTCCTAACAATGCGCGCCGTGTCAAGTACTGCCTTTTGGATCTGACCTTGACCCAACCGCCTAGCGAGAGTCTCATAAGATGTTGGTCGAGACTATTTTCTGTTATTATTATTATTATTTAAGCCTATTACAACTACATTATTCTGTGAAACCTGCAATGACACATCGGCCTAATCTCTTTTGTCAATCTAGCGGCTTTCACTGAGACGTTTCCATCGCTTTACAAACGAAGACTGGCCAACCGTCTGGCGCCTCGCCAACTGTGGACCATCGATCATCGAGGAACGATCACCGTACAATGCACTCTTAATCAAATTGCATTTTATATGAAGCGTGTGACAGATGAACATGTGATGTATAACGAGAGCTTGCAAGGTTAATAAGGTAATCAATGTTTTTCAGATCCGATAATACTGTTTGACTATATTACTGGAAAGTATATATTTTGAATGTTTTACAGACTAAGTGTTTCATTAAATAAATAAACAAATATCGTAGGACATTTCACACAGCGCCATCTAGCCTCATATTAAGCAAAGCTTGTAGTATGGGAACAAGATAACCACATAACTATGTTTATTTATATAACTTATAACTTAAATAAATATCGTGGGACATTACACACAGCGCCATCTGACCCCAAACAAGCAATGCTTGTACTATGGGAGTCAGATAACTGATAGAATACTTGAATACTTTTTTTTTGTTGTAAATACATACTTATAATAAATACAGAACTTCTGCTTATACTTACTAGTGGTTGCTCATAAGGTTCTTTTGTTTTCTGTACTTTTTTCTATTTTTTGTTGTGCTCAATAAAGAGTGTCTATCTATCTACAACTTAAGATAACTTTTTGGTACGACATAGAGTTAAAAAGTCATCAAAATTCTTAAAGTAATGATCGCTAAAGCAGTGATGCCCTGGACTTTATTTTGCTACTCAAAGTTCTGTGTATCGCTGCAATGGTCATGGACAGGCGTTATCTCTTACCATCAGGAGAGCGTCCCGATCGTCTCATTATTATTTACATTAAAAAAATCGGCTTAACGTCTGATAATGATGATGACGGATTAATGTCAAAATTTGAACTCTAATAACCATCAATTTTAATTAAACAATAAATATCATCCTTAGGTTGGAAAAGCACTTGCATAAGTTACTGTTATTACCCATTACGACAACTTCAGCCGAGCATTCGTGAATTAACTCGACGCACTTTAAACACATTCATAGATCAACTTAATGGCTTTATTAATAGCTATAAATCTTGTATCCGTTATCCGGTAGCCGAATCAACATTTCTCATTATAATTTTCAAGGGGCGAAGGTTATGGTTGGGACCGATTCGGTTTCGAGTTTCGGTTCTAGGACAAGTTTCGACAAGTACGAACGACGAGAATAGGAATTCAGTAACAGCGAAGCTATGCCGAAAAATGTTCTACAAAAAAGTCTATACCGAAACCGCGAAGCCGAAGCATATACATTTTTAACAAGTAAACTCGGTTGGTACATTCCAAGAATGATAAAATTAGTTCTGAATATGTATACGCACGTTTATACGTGAAAAATGGCGACGGATTTTCAGGCGAGCCACCACGAGCGGAACGGATTACCTAGAACAACCACTCTACTAAGAATGCAAACAACTAAGAAGAATGTTATTTAGACCGAAAAGTCATGTACGCCGAACAAACGTCTAGTCTACACTACTCTATACCGAAAACTGGTCTAATCTGAAAACATTGCAGATCACCGAAAATAGAAATTCAGCAACAGATAAACAATGCCGAATAAATCTTCTATAAAATAACCGTCTCCGCCGAAAACCCGAAACCGAAATTTACAATTTTCTAATAGGTAAACTCGCATGGTCAATTGCGAGAATAACAATAATAAGTTCTGTATACGTATTCAGGCCGAACAAACGTCTAGGCACAACTCTACACCGGAAACTGGTCTAAGCCGAAAAACACTACAGATCACTGAAAATGGGAATTTAGCAACAAATAAACTATACCGAAAAATATTCTACAAAAATAACCATCTCCGCCGAAAACCCGAAGCCGAAATTTACAATTTTCTAACAGGTAAACTAGCTTGGTACATGTTGAAAGTATGCGTATTTACAAGCCGAAAAACTGGCCCCAGTTTAAACTCCCACTACTGTCTAATATCATATAACTTACACAATTAAATTGAGTTCTCTAAATCTGAACAGATTATTACAAGTGGGCGTTTCTACCATAGTAATTATTTGGTAAAGATACATCAGTTATGTTGTAATGGACGCGTGTAATTGTATAAAGATTACGAAGAAAGAAATTAACATTAATTGTGGCGTAGGACTGATTTATAATAGGTGCACAGTTCAATTGTTACAGCACAAGGTGTTTAAAGCTACAGATTCAACATTACCTATTGTATATTCTAATTATGGCAACAATTTTCACTATGGCACGATTTTTTAATCGTACGCAATATTTCGATGTCTTTCAAAAATAACTCGTGAAAAGTTTTTATAGGTTGATAGCTCAATGGTCAGTCCGGTCAGTTTACACGTCTTAAGGTTTGAGAGCTTGAGCTGCCGGTGAAAGGAAACATCGTAAGGAAACCATAGCGTGGTAGTACTCGGCTGGCTAGTTACCACCCTTATATTGAAAATCTGATGAACACCTAATGATGTGTTCCGGCAGCCTCACTTGAGTCAGTTTCAGCTCAAGTTAGGAGTGTTTACCATCTTCGATCACACCGTCACTCATTTGACGTGTCCATATATGGACTCGTCAAACAGTTATGTTATGTAGAACACTAACAATATTTAATTTAATTAATTGTTATAAATGTGACTTTTTGGACAATGAGGATTATTCTAATCTATTCTTCTATTCATCAGCTGCGATCAAACACCTAGCCTGTCAACCATTAAAAAAAACAAACATACATACATAGAATTCTAATAACAAACCCCTTTGGTTTTTTAATAAATAAAAATAATTGCGGGTTTAAAAGATACATTTGCACAGCAAAATTTATATGTCGTTTGTTAATTTTTCAAAGCAAAATTCTAAGCTAGCTGTAAGTAGGTAACTTAGGTTTACAGTAAAACATTTGACTTACAAATAATTTTATTGATTTACGAATTGATCGCATGTAGGTGTGAAACATAAAACAGAACTCTAACAATACATATTGCAAAGTCCAAACTTGCTTAACTCAATACCTTACGTATCGAGACCTCACACTGAGAATATTTCAAGATAATTATAAATTAATAATTAAATACAACAATGTTTATTATAACTGATTGGCTATTATTAGAATGCTATTTATGTGATGCTAGCTGCGCCCCGCAATGTTACCCGCTACATGTTTTTTTCGGGATAATAAGTAGCCAATGTTTTAATCCAGCTACCTGCTTACCAAATTTCATCCAAATCCGTTCAATAGTTTTTTCGTGAAAGAGTAACAAACATCCATCCATTCAAACTTTCACATTTATAATACTAGCTGCGCCCCGCGGTGTTTTCCGCTACATGTTTTCGGGATAAAAAGTAGCCTATGTTCTAATCCAGGGTCTCAGCTACCTCCATACTAGATTTCATTCAAATCCGTTAAGTAGTTTTTAAGTGAAAGAGTAACAAACATCCATCCAAATTTTCACATTTATAATATTAGTGGGAAGTGGGACTAGCTGCGCCCCGCGGCGTTATCCACTACATTTTTTCGGGACATAAAGTAGCCCATGTGTTATCCAGAGTGTCAGCTACCTCCATACTAAATTTTAATTTTAATAACCATTAAACTTGTTCAATATAGGGTTAAATAATAAATAAATAAATAAATATAGTAGGACATTACACACAGCGCCATCTGACCCCAAACTAAGCAAAGCTTGTACTATGAGAGTCAGATAACTGATAGAATACTTAAATACTTTTTTTTTGTAAATACATACTGTACACCAAACACAGAACAAACATTTGTTTTTATGTCACAAAATGCTTCTCCTGGGTGGGAATCGAACCCACCTACCTCGGTTGAAGAGGTATATACTAAGAATGTAAATAAAATATATTGTCTAAGTAATAAGTACGGATGGAACCGTCTTCGATAAAGTCTGTTTCGTCGTAAATCTTCCTGTACGCAGTAAGTATCTACGCACTTACATTAACTTGGATTTATAGAAATCTTTAGAGGGCACAGCCCATTATACGAGATAGGTAGAAAACATAAATTAATTAAGTACTTCGTATTTAAGCAAATATATAGGATGTGACGTATTAAATATTATTGTTTAGTAAATAAAATAAAAATATTGGTTACTGAAAAATGATTTTATGATTTGGTAGCCGCAAAAAGTGTTCGCAATAATTAATTTAATGACACCCTTTTGTAGAACAACCTAAGCTTGTAACCCTGTAATGTTTGAGTGACCATCGATAAAACGTCAACAAGAGTTTTGGCGGGAACACTGAAAGAGTCGTGTCGCCCCGTTGTATTTTTTTCCAAAACTAGTGTTTTGTCGAGTGTTTATGCATAAGAATGGTGGTGTTTTATTCATAAAGTGCCAGATCACCAGTGCGAGTGTGGGATAATAATATAATGCGGTGAAACATGACTTTTCGTGTTGCTTCCAAAACTCCATTGAAGCTTTAGTAAAGTCACCACTACTTTACTTCTTAAGTGTTATTTCTGCTGTATCTTAGCTATAGTTATCGTTAAAGTCGTCTTTGTCAAGTCCAGTTCGTGTCAGTTAATTCCAGTCATGCTTTAGTAAAGTAGTGGCAACTTTACTACAAAGCTTCGATGGAGTTTTGGAAGCAACACGAAAACTCATGTTTCACCACATTATATCATTTTCCCACACTCGCGCTTGTAATTTGGCACTTTATGAATAAAACACCACCATTTTTATGCATAAACACTCGACAAAACACTAGTTTTGGAAAAAAATACAACGGAGCGACACGACTCTTCCCGCGTTCCCCTGACGGTGGTAACGGATAAATAGAATTGAATGGTATTCGAGATGTAATAGATTATGTCAGTTTACATTTTTAATTTTTTTTGAACAGTAAAACGCTTTTTCTATTCTAACTTATTCTACAACGTACTGTTGGCAACACTAATGTTACCAGCGTGAAGTGAGTAACGAGTGGCCTGGAATGCGACCTCTGCAAAGGAAGCAACGTCAGTTCGGTGCCGTTATAAGCGAGGCGCGACCGGGGCGGTCTTCGGCTGGAGCAAAAGTGACCTATCACTTTTGCTCCAGCCGAAGACCTAGCCGGACGTGGCCATTTGCACCTAAGTAGGGATCCGTCTTTGTTGATTTTGCGGTTTAATTTCAATATGGCTGACCAATTAGCTATTTATGATTTCACGTATCTTTGTAAAATTAATAAAATAAATGTAACTTCTGAAAATAACAGTGTTCTATGTCTCTTTCCCGTATCCCGTCTCTTTACAGTAATATAAGAAACATTCTTTTTAAGTCATTCGGTAGTTTCGTTCAACAAAAACAATTCAAATTCCAAAATTAGCTTTTTCCAATGATTTATATTACGTATCTTAAAAAGTATTTCGAAAAACATTTAAAGTAGACACGCAAGGACATACAAGGCCGAAGCAGCAATAAAAATAAATATTAAGGATAAGATAAAAATAACAAATATGTTAGGTCAAAGACTTTCATGAACGAGATACACTCATTTCACACTTTCAAACTTGTTATGCTTGTTAGGGTTCTGTATCTGTAAGCCAGCCTAGGGAACGCAATTGTTAAGCGTAGACAGTTTTTGAAAATCTTTTTGATGACCTGTATATTTTATACTGTACTTGTATCTAGGTTTTCTTTCAACTTGCCTTTGAGAAATTGTATGACTTGTCTTTTATGATGTTCGTGCTTTTCTTGTACTTTTGAGTTGAAATTAAGATTTTAGACAAGTAACGAAAAACTATTCTTGTTATGCTATTGTGTAAAATATGGAACGACCTCAAGAAAAACAAAATAATAATGACGATTAACATTAACTACATGCAAGCTGTAGAGGCAGTGGGCTGGACATATTTGCCGCAGAACTAATAACTGCTGGGGTAGACGTGTTCTAGAGTCGAGACCGCGAATTGGTAAATGTTGTGTAAAACACCCCGAGACTCGATAAATTGACGATACACGTAGGTAAGCTGGCGGTGGCTGGAAGCAAAAAGCTGAAGATCAGATTGACTGAGGTCTCTAGCTTTTGCCCAGCGTTGGTCTTCGAGTAGCCTGACGATGAAGATAAATAAAGACTAGTCAAGCGCGCATCAGGGGTACACTAACAATTCTGAACTAAACATAAAAAAGTTTTTTTATGTAAAACAAATATATTTTATGCACAGAACCCTCTATGTGTGAGTCAGAATCTCATTTGACTGGAATTTTTATTAGCCTAATCATATGCATAATTAAGTCAGGTCAAAGTCTTGAAAACTGCTGATCCTAAAATAGCTTCGCCAGTGTCAGTGGTGCTCGAGTTATGTCTTTTCACTATATTCATATAATTATCTTGCAACAAAATTTAGATGAGAAAATTTGCGAGCATTGCTTTCATGAAGGGCCTTAATACAAGTAATTATTACTGCCATTATTATTGGTTTAACTTTAACAAAGGGTTATCAAGATCATGTCTTAGCACCTATAACTCAACAATTAACATTTACCTGTTAAAGAGTGAGGTGGAGCTTACTGTCAAGTGAAACACGCGACGTGTATACTTGAGTTTCGTAGATGGAAGATAAAGTGGGTCAGCTTATGATGGGCAAATACTGACGCATACTGTTATAGCAAGCGCTATTGCTAAATAGTTTACCTGTTGATTTATCAGGTGTATTTTCTACACCATTTATTGAAGGCATCAAAGTTTTAGCGCTATTAAGTTTGTAGGTCTATCAGCACAGGACTGAAAACTGACAAAAAACTTTGCGAAAGTTTGAAGTAATAATAATAAATAAATAAATATCGTAGGACATTACACACAGCATCATTTGACCCCAAAATAAGCAAAGCTTGTACTATGGCAAGTCAGATAACTGATAGAATACTTAAATACTTTTTAATTCTTATAGAACGATGTATTCTAACCTTGTGTAGTTGCTGAAAGGCATAGATACATGGTAGATCTCCTTAGCAGGAGGTCGTTTAGATATGTACCACCGCAGTTAGTAGGTATCAGACATTCTGCGGACAAGCAGTAGTCTGTGTACTAGCGAAATTACAGGGCTGTTGAGTCTAACCATCGAATGTAATAATCGCCAACGCAGTTTGTTTTGCTGTTCAAACTCCTGATACCGCTGGGTGTCATGTACATTGTATAGGTGTTATCATCAGGATAGCATCCTGTTCGTCTTATTTTGCAATAAAAAAAATACTGTTCTACACAAAAAAAGGATCAAGTTGATTCGAGTTGGTATAGTTAAGCGAGCCCTATATTCGGGCTTAGAAATCTTGAATATCAATAGGCAGTCTGACGCACCCATCGAAAGCAAACACTACCTTTTGTGGGTTACGAGACAAATGTTTGCCAGGAACATCTTTTTTATTTATGTCTGTCTTGTGAGTTATTTTTGGATCGATACAAAACCAGTTGAGGTTTCCCCTTTTCGGCGAACTAGAGTTTCTTGGAAATGCCAATTTGCGTTGTTAGATCAGTCTGGTAGTGATAGAATCTGCAGAATGTTTATTTTGACGCCGTTGTGGTTCCATATCTTGTGTTTAATCTGCAAAGTATCAATCAGTGTTTGTTACGCAATTGATCTTATGAAATATTCAGAAACTATTTGAGCTTAGTTTCATGTTTCTTGGATTATAGTATGATTATACTATAGTATGTCATCGAAAAAAGTTTGTGCTTTAGGATTGGTTTTGGTAATTTAAAATTATTTATCGGTCACGTAATTGAACTAACGATATTTTACCTCGAATGGGCAGCTTAGCTTAGCTTATTTGTTAGAGCTCATATTTTGGCTTCAAGAGCTGTAGGGCGTGGGTTCGATACCCACCAGGACAAACATTTATATCACGATAAAAGTTTGTCTTGTGTCTGGGAGTTCTGTAAATATTAAAATTATCTCACCGTCACTTAATTTCAAGTGAGCTGTAGTCAAACGTCTAGCCCGTCAAAGATAAAAAAACTGTATTTACCACAAAAAAAAGTATACAAGTATTCCACAGTACAAACTTTGCTTAGTTTGGGGCTAGATGATGCTATGTGAAATGTCCTACTATATTTATTTATTTACATTTTTCTCGGCCTTTGTTAGGACAGTTTTGTAGAAAAGCATTCATTGTGGCTACATAATTATGCATTTAATACAAGATTTCGTTTCAATTTTGAACCTTAACGTGATGAAGACAGAGTGTTAATCTTCTAATGAAATCCCAGCGTACTGATGCTCATTTGCACAGTGAGAATCATTATTGACTTTCTCGGTCTTCGCTAAGGGAATCAATGTCTAGATTGATTAGATCTCAGTCTAGTAATGTGGAATCTATGTTGGTAACAGTAAAACAAGCCTTAATTAAAGCCTTTTGGTGAAGTTTGATACTAGTTTTCAGCACTTTAATTAGATTTAGTTTCTCATTAAAATCAGTTCTCACCTGCGCGTCAATTCCAGAGAGAAAAATAGCGACAGTTGCTTAGTGGTTAGTTGGATCACAAATCGATCGAGGGTTCAAATCCTATGAATGAGCTTGAGGGTCGGTGAAGGAATACTACGTTAAGAAATCATGGCATAGTGATAGTGTACTTTTTAACACTTTATAGATAGATATATATAAAACATGCTTAGTTAAGAATATTAAAACACACGAATGTCCACCAATATTTTTTTAATTTGTACTGTTTCACATGCACCAATCAAACCCGAACCCATAACTGAAAACTGCATCAAAATCAGACTAGTAGTTTCGGAGAAAAACGACAACATGGATTTGCACAAGCAAACATCCTCTCACCCCAAATGCATATACCGTCTCCGTTCCGTCGAGGGTAAAAATAGAACTTACATTATTGTACATCTCTTAATCTTATTGTAAAAGATCTTTACTACCTACATTAGACAATAAAATATTGAACCTTGAATCATAAAAAAACTAAATGATTACTATATTAAGTTACTGAACTTAATATAGTACTCAAAATCACTTTTGAGCTAGACACGTGTATTAAATGATTCATCAAGTTTTTATATGATTTTTAGCACAACTTAATTACGTACGTCTGCGTTAGGCTATCTATATGTAAATGGACTTCTGTGCGTGTAACTTTTTGATTACGTTAAATTATAGAATATTTTTGCATAATATAGACAATTCCGACATTTTATGTGCTGTTAACTACGGTTCTTGGCTATAATGGATTATAATTTGAAAATTTTGTGATTTAATTTTCTATTCTCAAATCTTACCTTCGAATAAAATATTTACGATGTAAAAATTATCTACCTGTAATAAGGTTATAAGAAACTAGCGGACGCCTCGTTCCCGTTCCTGTGGGAATATAGGGATAAAAAGTAGCCTATGTCTCCCGGAGACAGTGTAGATTCCAAACAGTGAAAGAAATCTTGAAATCGGTCCAGTAGTTTAGGAGCCTATTCAATACAAACAAACAATCAAATCTTTCCTCTTTATAATAGTATAGATAGATAGATATAGACATAGACATAGACACAGATACAGACACAGATACAGATACAGATACAGATACAGATACAGATACAGATACAGATACAGATACAGATACAGATACAGATACAGATACAGATACAGATACAGATATAGATAGATTTAAACGTTTAATATTTTGTGGTAGTGCGAGACGTGCAACGCAACTTTTGCGACGACGCCTCACTAGGCTATTATTTTCAAACTGCTCACTTTGTCTTACCTAGCTCAGTACACCCTACTTCATAAGCACCACATATGGCATGAACTACATTCGCCACAAACCGTTCAGTAACGTGACTTAACGATTCTGGATGCTCTCTTAAAGAATATACCAGTGACCACTCTACGAACATGGTAATGTGTACTGTTGGCATGCCATATATTGTAGAACATAGCAGTGTTTTTTTCGTGGGGGTAAGCGAAAAGGCACTAAGCAAAAATAAATGAGGTCATGATATTCAAAAGCGAATAACTTTTCCTATGCGACTAACTCTGAAGTTATTAAATCTATTATGCGTATATCCATATAAAAATGAATCCCTATTTGGTCACGCCATAATTTGAGAACTACTTTACCGATTTCAATTATCATTTTTTTTAAGTTTTTTAATATTTTGTAGGAGGCTCTAAAGGAAAGAAAATTGGGCAGAAAATTGGAAAATTTCTGAAAATTGGAAAATTTAACGACTATTTTAAGTTCGGGCTAAGATATGACATGGTCTGTCAGGTCATCTAGTAGACAATAAATATGAAAACGAAAACAAAATTTGGCATCATTAAAAAAAAAAATTTTGAATCGATTAGACCCGTAGACCATAATCCATTCTTCAACTAAGCGGTTACTCTGATTAGTGGTAAATATCTTTAGCAGGTCGTCTAGGTAGGTACCACCGCAGTACCAAATATTCTGCCGCGAAGCAGTAGTGTGAAAACATTCATGTGTTCCGGTTTGATGGCTACTACAGGGCTGTTGAGACAAGTAATAACTGCCAAAGCAGCTATGCCCTGTACTTTGTTTTACGACTCAAAGTTGTGTGTATCGCTGAAATGGTCATGGACAGACGTTATCTCTTAACTTCAGGAGAGTGGCTCGTTCGTCTCAATTACATTTAGATAAAAAAGAATGACATACCTAGATTTTATTATTGCGTAAACATTGGTGCAGGATATTTAAAAATGTCGCTTGGAAAGCTTCGTTTGTATTATCAGTCCTTTGACACATTTTCGAAAGTACCAATTAACCTGATACATTTGTCCATATGACAAGAACGTCAGTCATTCACGACAAAGTCCAGAATCATAAATAACTCTTTCACTTTCGTGACCTGCCTCCGTGAGATCTGCTCTCAAAAGCATCACTACATCATTTTAATATATTCCGGTTATGATTCTGTTGTCGTTATGTAGATCGACTGATAAACGCAGTTTCGCTTTCCACTGTGAAATGTGATCTAGTTTGGAGAAATAGAGGCCTAAGCAAGACAAGTACTTATGTAAGACAAAAATATCGTATCGCAAGGCTTCCAATGTGGAGATTCTGTATTCGAATCACTCGGCATGCACCCTCTGTTATCTAAGTACTAATGTACGTATAGCCGATGACTTCAAACGGCGAAGGAAAACATTGTGAGGAAACCTACATGTTCGAGTTCTTTAAAAAATATCTCGATTCTCTGTAAAATCTGTCACTCACTTGGCCAGCGTGGTGGCCTTACCCTTCTCATACTGAGAAGAGCCCAACGCCCAGCAGTGGGCTAGTTTACAAAAATAGGGCTGATTCAAAGTTTTTTCCGCAACATGTTTTCGGGATAAAAAGCTTATGTTCTTTAGGTATCAGCTACCTCCAAACCGAATTTCAGCCAAATCCGTTCAGTAGTTTTTGCGTGAAAGAGTAACAAACATCCATCCATCTATACAAACTTTCACATTTATAGTATTATTGGGATAACTTTTTACACAGCGCCATCTAGCCCCAAATTAAGTTAAACTTGTACATAGAAACTACAAATAACAAAGAGAATTTACTTATACAAATACTTTTTTACTAAATGCGTTCTTATACCCTGTTAGACTAAAAAAGTCTCTTGTCAATGTCATTTACCCCACAAAAACTTAGCTCAGTAAATTCTAAACGTGGATCGATAGATATAATTGTAATGCTATCACGATAACTGACAACTAAATCTAGATTCAAAATGAATCAGAGCATTAAGTAATCGATAACCAACCTTGACGAGTCGACACAGATATCGATATTCCCGACTGTTTCTGAGCGCTTGAAGATTTCTAAACTATCACAGAATATACAATAGTCACGTCTAATATTAAACAATAGATTTCGAAGTTAAAGCGACATGAACCCTTTACCTTAATAATGTATCGATATCACGAGTGTGCCCTACCATTTGCCCGCGCTTTCACCATCGACTCGATAAACAAAATCAACCTGACATGATCTCGCATAAATTCACCGCACGAACGAAATGCCTACAATCTGATCGCTGTCAATGCGAAAACGGCGAGCGAAACCAATCCCGCTAAATGTCATCAGACGCACTAAGGCGTGGTCCGGAGAAATCGAAAAACGAACATCGTTTTGTTGTATTACAATGTATTTAGATATCTATTTAACGGTAAAGGGAGGATTAGTCACGTTCAAGTCAGAAACTTCCGACCTGTACGTTTGAATGGACGACTTCATATATAGATGTGAAGAATTTTATTAACACGCACGCTGAGAGAAACCTATAGTTAGAGTTCAATTTACAACAGCTGTCGCTAGGATATATGATTACTTTTTGCTATAAAAGCTTTTAAGGTCCGTGCCTTTTATAAAGATTTCCATAAAGTCTGTTTATGTAGAAGCATTGCCTTACAAACCCATACACATAAATGTCATTAATTCTCGCAACAGAAAAGCTAGAGTAACTTGAAATCAGGTTTTAAATAGCATAAAGATTAATAAAATATGAGATAAAAGGAGCCACAGGTAAACAGTCGTTAATGCTTTTATACGATAAGCTAATTATAACGAGATAAATTAAATAAAAGGTAACAAATCAGAGGAGCTTGAGACAAACGGAACGCTCTTTCATTTCAACGTTATCGCGAATCGAGACGAATGACTTTGATCTTTATCGGGAGCGAATAACTAACGAGAATATTTTGTAGTGGCCCTGTCACTTTCAATTTTGCTTGTTAATTGATTAATGTTAAGATAGACGGACAATGTACAGCAAAAAGTGAAAGAAAGCGATCGACATGTGGCCTCCGACGATTAAGCTTGGAATAGTGCATTGTTAAAGGGTCATTAACTTTCTACGCGAATTTAATACCTGTTTGATTTGAGATAGCTTTGTTCATTTTGTTTCGTGTTCAATGCGTGAAGATGGTTTATATAATTTGTTCAGATAGCGTCACCACTTCGTCACATTTGGAATTTGATTAGTTTTGATATGTTTATTGTGTTCGCAGACATTTAACACAGCGAGGCAACCATAGCATCAAATGTGATTATAAGCATATTTTGTTTATTGTTTACAAAAAAATTTGTTCTTTGTTTTTATAGTCAGTAAAAAAGTAACTATTAATTCAAAATGATAATTCACAGAATGATTTAGAAGATAGTTATGTTGTAAGCAAATGTTATTTAAGAACTAGAAAAAGTGATTTGTATTTAGTAAAAATTTAAATGTGTAATGCAGTATAATAATCTGATAAACTACGAAGTTAAGCCTAAAGCTAAGCTTTTCTCATTGATTTCCCTAATCTGGAAGTTCAGTGACATTCTCGTGGCATTAAAGATAATACGATGTTTATAGTTATAAATTATCATTCCGCTAGATAAGAATATATTTTTACGTGCTACTTACTTAAGATTCGTCTAAAAAATTGAGCTGTGAATCGTAATATGCAAGTTATTTCTATTGTAGGTGTTGTCATTAGAGTTACATACACTGAATTAGGTACAACATAAATTAACAATATGTGACGTCATTTGCCTTATGTTACGTCCAATGCTGAAACGTGTCGAAACACGTTTGTCAAAATAAGATTAGTAGTTCAGAAAATACAAAAAAAAATTATGAACATTCATGTTATATACATACTGACTTACATTCTTCTTTTGAAGTAATTTGGTAAAATTGATACAATTTGAATTCATTGATCTTTTACAAACATGCACCGTGTTCTCAAGCGTACTACTAAGTGTCACATTATAACTATTGTCTACAGCTTATTCTTCAGGCTTCCTTTCTCCTAAAACAATCTCTTTTAGTTTTACTAAATTAACTGCACCCAGCTGGATACTGCTTATCTATTTCTCACCACTATCTCATACTTCATCATGGTCTTAATCATCATCGACTTTCAGTCGTGAAGAATCATTCACCAAACAATTACCACGTAGACTAGCAGTGTAATAAATTAAACAATACATCGGCGCAAACGCCATTATAGTCACGAAATGTGTTAACTCCTTGCCTGAGAAGATTTATTGCGTAGACATTTCTCACTTCGGGTGAGATACATTAGCGACTAGTGGTGAGTTTTTGTGATCGAGTAACAATGGTAATATGAGAAATGAATCTGTAAGGATCATTATTAAAAAGTTTTAAGCTAACTTATATTTTTAGCTTAATGTGCTCTACGAAAAGTTGAGTTAGGATTTGCTACATTTTGGTCACAATATAAGTAAAACATTGAATAAAAATTCCTCATTCATACTAAACGGTTCGATCCCACATTTATCGCACGAACCGCTAAACAATGGAATTTGCTGGCCGAGTGGGGTGTTCCCCCATAGATACAATCTGGATGCCTTCAAGCCGCGAATGAATTGGTTTTTTTTCTAGGCAAGTATGCTCCATCGTAAGTAACATTTATGGTTAGCGTCAAGCGAGATGGCGGTCAAATTCAATAAAAAAGTTGTACGTATTTGAAGTGTATTGTTGAAACTTTCGAAGGGCCAGAATTTAAAATCATTCGCGCCCTGACAAGCAATGTCGGTAATCCTGCAGGTGTAGTGAATGTACTATATTTTAACATTTTCAGTAACGAGTAATCACGATTGTGACATTTGTAATCAGCCGGTCGGCGATGTTTGAAATATTGAGAAATATTCTCGAGCTGTTACTACTAGTTACTGGTGTTGTTAATATGAGACGGTAAAAGTAACACTATTGAGTCATTACGATAGACTTCATACACAATTATATAAATTATAATGGAATATTAGTAGCAATAGAATATAACAAAATTCACGTTACCAATATCATAGTGAAATTAATGTTAATAGAAACTGGTTTAAAAATATGTCGTTGGACTGATGCAAATGTTACTTTTAACAAAAATATTAGTTTTAAAGAAGCTTTGTACATGTTATAAGTAAATTAAGCTATCAAAGAGCAAATAGTAGTAAACAAGGAAACATCAATGTAAGTTAGTTTTCCTATAACAAACCTTATTACCTTATCATAAAGTTATCTCTCAAAAAAGCAACCAATGTAACGGAAAAAGTAAAAGTGAGTGATAATGAAAGATAAACTTACTTGAGTCAAAATTACTTCGTGTTTCTTAGAGTTGACTAATTCAAGAACAAATAGTAGAGACATGCAATATTTTGGAGTTATCTTTTGTAAAATACTTACAAGTTTGTATAGACTGGAACTTGACAGGAATTATAATGTATTCTGTCATAGTCGCTCGTGTGTTGGTTGCTCTAGTAACTTTTGAAGTAACTAAGTCAGATTTTGTGACCCAATTATCGCTTACCTGTAAACAAAACAAAGCAGTCAGTAACTGTAATAAAATCGCTTTATTACGAATGATGATTCAGAGAATTCGAAGTTAAAGCGACATCTCTGTTCATTAGTTTGATTGATTTTAAAGGTTTTTTTTTAAATCAAAAATCTTAGAAGAAAAATAAATAACTATGAATAATATAATATTAATTTATTTCAGAACCATTCCATAACGATTAGTAATTATAATTATGATATCTTAAAATCTTAATAAAAAATACATAATTGACACAATGACAAAAAAAATAAGTTTCTTTGAACAGTATGTAGAAGAATGTGATAAAATATAAAAAACAAGGGACTTGCGTTTGTTAATAGTTTATGAGAATGAGAATAATCAGGTTCCTGACTAAGTGGACCTGGTAGAGCTTATGTTACTTTGTTTTTCAACTTGAAACAAAACCAATAAAATAATAAGAAGCATGTAAACCTTGAATAACGATGTAAAATGATACGTTTGTAACTAAGTGCTGCGGATACTTGCAATAAAATTACGACCTAGCGTATGAATAAAAAGTATCTATAGAGACAGAAAACTATATTGCAGTGGCAGAGATAGGCTTTGGTATTTTGCTACAGCTAGTATTTCTAATGATGCGTAGCGATGATAGCTCAGTGGTTAGCGCGGTAGGTTCGCATGCCGAAGGGCGTGGGTTCAAACCCCAACAATGAGCTTGAGCTGCCGGTGAAGGAAAACATCGTGAGGAAACCATAGCATGGTGGTAGGGTACTTTCTAGTACTCGGCTGGCTAGCTACCACCCTCAAGTTGAAAATCTGCCGCCAAGCATCTAACGGTGTGTTTCGGCAGCCTCACTTGAGAGCCAGTTCCATTCCAGGCTAGGTGTGCTTTACCATCTTCGACCACATCTTCACTTAACATCAGGTGAGCTGTAGTCAAACAACTAGCCTGTCAACCATTCAAAAAAAAAAAAAAATAATTGACAGCATTATAATTTGTTTAAAAAAGTCCTCATTGTAATCTTTTTGTCAGAATGTTGTTAGATTTGTGTACAAATACATTTTTTTTAAATTGATAACACCATAGTGACAGGTCATTTTATTAGATAAGATACTAGATCTAAATAAAAAATGAGAATTCAATACTGAAAATTTGATCTCTCCTTTTTTTTTTTTATGGTTGACAGGCTAGTTGTTTGACCACAACTCACCTGACATCAAGTGAAGGTGTGGCCGTAGATGGTAAAGCACACCTAGCCTGGAATGCCTGGAATCCTTATATTGTCTGTATCTTTATTTACAAAAAAAAAGTATTTAAGTATTCTGTGATCAGTTATCTGACTTTTATAGCAGCTTTAGCTTTGCTTAGTTTGGAGTCATATGGCTCAGAGTATCAATGTCCTACGATATTTATTTATTGTCTATTACCGCAACTTCGTCCGCGTGGAATTTAGCAAAAAGTTTGTTGAGTTTGTAGTTTTAAAAAGATGTCTTATATACTAGTATTCTATCAGTAATCTGGTTCCCATAGTACAAGTTTTGCATAGCTTGAGGCTAGATTGCGATATGGGAAAATTTCTAACGATATTATTATATGTATTATATATTTTTTGTACTATGTATTCGTAACAGCCGTAATGGTTGTTTCAAATAACATTGAGCATCCAAATATTTTTCAAAGAAGGCCAAGGATGTAAGCATCATTGAATCCAAACAAGCATGTTTCCAAAAGAAACGCAAGTCTCTAAATTTGGCCAGATGTTCTTGCATCCGTCAGTTTCCATGTTTCAACGGCAAATTCTTATAAAGCGGGTGATGCATTCCTGACACTATAAACAAAACGCCAGGCGCCTGATACATTACACTACTACTATTTATGGACAGGAATTTCTTAAGAAAACATTACTAAAAAAGTCGACTCGATTTTTAAAAATCAAAAGCCATTCAATTCTCAACCTTTTCATCCTCAGCAGAAAAACTAGGCAGTTTTATGAGACACTGTTGTAGCCAAAGCTTCGTGCTTAACTTTTATTTACTGTCCAGTTTCTTACGATTGTCATTCAAATTTAAACCCTTCTTCTTTAATAATAAAGTTAGTTTTAACGAATTCAATTGTAGAACAAATAATTAAGCCTGATATAATTAATCGGCAGCAGGTTATCTGTTTACGAGCGACAATAATTACGAACATACTATTATCCGACGACATGCTCTATAGATTTGAACGCAAATGGTTTTCAAATATATTACTCGCGACAAAATGTTTGTTTATAATTCTGTAATCCTCGTAAAAACATACCTTAATATTTAGTAACCAAATACAATGTAGCCAAAATTGCAAGCGAGTAATTTTAACATCATCAAATTAGATAACATACAAACAAAATAAAAACTTAGAATATTATTTCAGATTGATAAGTAGAAACAATTTACTGTGCATACTAGAACCAACAAAGTAAATCAAGAGTTATATGTAATACAGATCAATGCTCAGTATTTCGAATTTGATGCGGTAGCTCTCGCATATGTATGAGCCTCGTTCGAAGTATTACAAACATTTTAAAAAGAAACAGCTCAATCGGTTCAATAGTTCTCAAGTTATGCGCTTACTAAAAAACATAATTTCTTCATTATTTACATAGATATACAAACATTGCTACACATTTCTCGACGCCATGATAATAATATTGGTGACGAAAAACAATCTTCATAAATACTTGTAGTAACAATTCTTATCTCTGACACAAGCGGCGCCAAAGAGTCGATTGACCGCGAACTGATAAAACGGAATAAAGATAAAAGATACGTTGAAGATAAAAGATAATATTTTACTTACCCAAATTAACGATAATAATAAAAGTGGCGCGATGTTATATTTTTACACAATTTCAACATTCATTAATTCATTTAATTAATCCGATAAAGTGAACAATAAAATAGCCTACAATGCAAACAGAGAATATTACTACATAGACTGGAAAAAAATATGTAATGATTGTTCTAGACTTTAGAATGTTACTAACTCGACCTATGAAATTGATTTATGTAATCATATGTCACTAACATAAAATCAAGATATTTAGTGTCAGATATCGTAAAATGTGATCTGTAATTAGGCTTTTAAATGGAAATTATCATTAGTCTTAATTTTTTTTAGAAAATCGTCATCAATTTTGCTCAAGATTAAAAATTACATTTGCTGAACATTATAAGAAATTAAAATCATTTCATCCTTTGTTATTTAATGTATAAATAAAAGCATAGATACAAACTTGACATTTCTTATATTACCCATATGATAATCTTCATGTCTGCTTCCCTATTAGACATTAAGTATTGTAACAGGAAATGGAACTAGTCGAAGTGATGGTGCAATAAACAACTCACAGCAATTCTATCATATAACCATTGAACACGCTTTACGTAACGTTTACCTCGTAGATAAAACATTTATCAATGTATTTACAGATAAAATTGATATTATTGCTTCATAGAATTGATAAATATGACCTCGATAGATAAAAATATTAAACAAACTTCAGGTATAGGTATTCTGACGTTTCCTTTTGTTATGTCTGGTAATTCTACGAATTTAGATAATATAGTATGTCTGAAAAAGATAGGACTTAATGGTTTACAAATGTCTATAATATTTTACACTAATGCCATACCAATAATTATAAATACATTGTATAATACATGACTGTAAGTGTAACACTGAGAATGTATATGAAATGAAATGAAAATGGTATAATTGTATATGTTCACAATTAAAACATGAAGTTTGATCTAAAAACATTAAGTTCCTGTAGGATAGCTAGTATAGCCGCTATACTGACGCTACTACGAGGCAGTAATTCTTTAAAATATTACTATCATTAAAATATTCACAAGTGCCTATAATTTGCTTTACTACGTACTGGTCCCACTGGTCAGAATTCCAGTTTATACCTACAGTTGCTAGACACCTTACGTACATTTTTACTAAATTTTTTAGCAGGAATCATTTAGATTTCTGAGTAGTGTGTTTTGGATGAAATTTTACTCCAACAATGGACTGATGGCGATAAAAATCGAAAGCAGGTAAAATTGACCGCATTGGTAAAATTATTCATCCAATCAGTCTTATAACCGACAGAACTGCACAGAAGGGCATCATTAACGTCTTCTTAATCTTATCACTTTGTCAAATTTTGACACTCATCAAGATGACCTTTACAAAAGAATTGTCCACGATCGTTATGAAAAATCAGTGTCCGGAGATTATTTTGAAATTGATAAAAATAATGATTTTTGATAGCTTGATCGATTTCGCACTTGAATTTTGAATTGGTGATAAAAAATATTTGTTACAATAATGGGAATAAAAGGGGGGAAAAACGGACTGATCTCATTTTGATATAACAAAGCGTCAAACACCAATAAAAATGCTTAATGGCGTATTGAAAGTAGCATTTCAACAGATCATAGAAGGTTCGTTATTCAATTACGATTTCAAAATGTAAATACTCGTATCTATCTCATGATAATAAAAACTCGCTTACAAAGCATTTCAATTTTAGATAGCGGTGAAAGGATAAACAGACTACATAAATATAAACACTATAAAATAAAAATACATGCATCATTAATTACTATTATTTATAAGATAGCAAGTAGGGCATCAACACTCAATGATTTAACGCTTTGGTGATTATCATCAAATTAATCAACTTTATACATAAAGCTATCGACCCGATGATACAAGAGTCTCAACAAATTGCAATTACCCCTCTGTTATTCTCATATTGCCATGAGCTTTATCCTCTATGCCATTATATGAAGGTCTATTTTAGCTTAATTTTAATATTGCAATGATCAAGATTTGGCCTTTCCTTTGCGTTGTTATCTTGACTTGCTTTCTCTATGTTGTGTTTATAGTTTATGGTATTAGCTTGAGATTGTTTGCTTTAAGATTTAAAGCAGTTTACTTCATATATCCAATAATATCTTATTTATACTTGGAATCTATCGGAGTTGAATGCAACTAGACTGGCTTTAGATGGCTAAATGTATAATATTAAAACACTCCTTAATATGTAGACATTTGAGGTAAAGTTTTGAATCGGCTTAGATTATATTTTCACGTTGAGTTTTTCATAGTTATCTTGCTGTAAGATTTGATATGGTGCGCCTGCCTCATATGAAAATCATAATTTTGTTAAAACTGGACCACCTATGTTGGTAAATGTGTAATGTTATTTAATAATCTAATGTAGCAAAATTTTGTAGCGATGATTGCTCAGTGAGGCTGGTTCATACACCGAACCCCAACAATGAGCTTGAGCTGCCGATGAAGGAAAACATCGTAAGGAAACTATAGCATGGTGGTAGGGTATATTCTATTACTCGGCTGGCTAGCTTCTACACTCACGTTGAAAATCTGCCACCAAGCCTCTAAGGGGGTGTTCCAGCAGCCTCATTTGAGAGCCAGTTCCATTCCAGGCTAAATGTCTTTACCATCATCGATCACACCATCACATACAATTAGGAGAGCTGTGGTCAAACACCTAGTCTGTTAAACATAAAAAAATGTCAATGTCAGTGAAACGTAAAAATGTCATATAACAACACTCTAGTTTCTGATTATCTATTTTGTTTTGGATCAAATTCTTTTCAAGACTTTAGGGAAGAGCGATTGATCCTTTATTTTTCTAACAAGCCTTTAATGCCAATAAAGCATCGAGGATGACCAGTTGATATTTTATTTTATGCAAACACATAACACATGATTTACAGTTGATCTGCCCGCAAGCTAAGGTGTCAGCCAGATAAGGCCGGCGCCGTTCGACGTCCGCTAATCGCATCAAATCGGCTCACTTAACGTCCATCGCCGGTTTTACATCACCAGCTGCCCCTGTACTTGCAGATTGCAGATAATGTACACCGGCTTTTGAGATACAATCGCGCGCGTGTACAGGAAGGGCTGTCGGTAAGCTGATAACTTCAATAACTTCAAATGCGGTTATGTGAGGGCTGCGGTTTCTAAACTAATGACTGATACATAGAATAAGTCATTAGAATTTAATGCATATTTCTGTAAAATTAATGAGACGAACTAGACGCTCTCCTGATTGTAAGAGATAACGCCTGTTTATGACCATTGCAACGAGACAGAGAACTTTGAGTAGTAAAACCAAGTCCAAGGCATCGCTGCTTTAGCGCTCTTTACCTTGAGACTTTGGATCGAGTCTCAACAGTTATTCCAAATCATACTCAACATAAAACTATAACAGGGTTGTAAGCTTGGGGTGAAGTATGACGAAAAGGAGTTGTTGCTTTCATTAAGAACAACTTTTACCATAGGCACAACTTTGAAATCTCGAAAAAAGACAGCTGTTTCATACTCGTATATGTATATCGCCTTGACCTACGTACTTTTTCTATAGAGCAGTCGATTTTATTTTCAAAATTTTAGAGTTGCACTCATAGTAAAAGTTGTTCTTAAATAGTTTTTAATGACGACTAAATTAACCCTTTTCGGCTCAATATCAAGTTTATCTAATACTATAGTTGCTTATCGGCTAATTTCTACAAAATGTGAACCGTGAATTCACATACATTTATGTGTTTGATAAGTAAATGTATTTTAATTATTACCCTGTACTTCAAGCTTGCATTCAAAAAGGACTTATTAAAGCTATTGCGCAATTTATAGCATTAGCAAAGTTCGCGTGTACATACCCGGCTTGGATAAAATCGTAGGCTTGCGTCAGACGTTCAAATTGGCGACAGGTATCCCGATCGCTGTGATTATATATATGGTTGCCTCACTTTTTAAAAACCTTGCAATAGGGTAAAACCCCACTATAGTAAAACACGCGAAGCTAACATTAAATATCGAGAGTCGCTGTTTTTGAAGGAAACGAATTTTAAACCTATTGTATGTTTTGTTTTTTAAAATTTTAATTCAATACATACTACAGATCCATGTAATAAGAAACGTGATGATTTTACGATGAAAATTGACACATTTTAATTATCAAGACCCTGGTGTGGCCGAAACTGTAGTTGGAGCACAGATATCAAAACGTAATAAAGTTTCTTCAATAACATCTGCCCCGCGCAGTTTATTCCGTAGAAACATGGTACGCCTGTGAGTTTAGATGCCGGCCGCAAGTGTTTAGGTTTTGTGTTCCAAGTCGTAAATAGAAAAGTAAATCCTACTACTAAGTAAAAAAGTAAATCCTTCTACTACGTGTGTGAGTATGGTTGTACATTTGTTACTCTTTCACGCAAAAACTACTGAACAGATTTGGATTAATTTTGGTGTGGAGGTAGCTGAGACCCTGGATTAACACATAAGCTACTTTTTATTCCGAAAACGTCTAACACTTAGGCTACTTTTATCCCGAAAACATGTAAGGTGTAACACCGCGGAGCGCAGTTTGTTGTCGATACTCGTCCAAATAATGAAACTTACATGTGAAAATATATTCCATCGTGCTACGTACTAAGCGCACGTTAAACGTACCTATTACTTATTTAATATTACCATACTTGCAGTCATTCTGATATAATAAAATATACAAAATGCAAAGTCTGGGCTTTAGTTTGAGAGACTGTGTTATGTCGCAACCCTAGATTTTATTCTAAATAATTAAATAAATAAATGTCATAGGACTATACACACAGCGCCATCTGGCCCCAAACTACTACTACTACTTTAGTAGCGATGATAGCTCAGTGGTTAGCGCGGTAGGTTCGCATGCCGAAGGGCGTGGGTTCAAACCGTGGGCGTGGCTAGTGAAATTACTGGGCTGTTGAGACCATCGAAAGTCTCAAAGTAATGAGCGCCAAAGCAGCGATGCCCTGGACTTTGTTTTGCTACTCAAAGTTCTGTGTATCGCTGCAATGGTTATGGGCAGGCGTTACCTCTTACAATCAGGAGAGCGTCTCGTTCGTCTCACTATTTTTCACATTAAAAAAAAAAAAAAAAAAAAACCCCAACAATGAGCTTGAGCTGCCGGTGAAGGAAAACATCGTGAGGAAACCATAGCATGGTGGTAGGGTACTTTCTAGTACTCGGCTGGCTAGCTACCACCCTCAAGTTGAAAATCTGCCGCCAAGCATCTAACGGTGTGTTCCGGCAGCCTCACTTGAGAGCCAGTTCCATTCCAGGCTAGGTGTGCTTTACCATCTTCGACCACACCTTCACTTAACATCAGGTGAGCTGTGGTCAAAACAACTAGCCTGTCAACCATAAAAAAAAAAAAAAAAAAACTAAGCAGAGCTTGTGTGATGGAAGTCAGATAACTGATAGAATACATAAATACTTTTTTTTGTAAATACATAGGTACTTATAATACACTAAATGTATATATTCTATCTTTATATTTTATTCTGGTGCATTAATATTCTTTTAGATACTTTAGAAGAGTTTCCACGGTCGTGCGTGCAGATTTTAATCGGCGGATGCTTACGGGCGATTAGGATTCTAGTTTGAAATTGCTTTTACACGTTTTTGTCAAATTTGTGTTGGTGAAAGTTTGTCTTTTATCTACAATCATGTTTGAAAAGGTTAAAAAGATACATGGGACATTTCACACAGCGCTCGCTATATAATAAATTTGGTATGGAGGTAGCTGAGACCCTGGATTAACACATATGCTACTTTTTATCCCGACAACATGTAGCGGGTAACACTGCGGGGCGCAGTTAGTAAAAAATAAAACTCTAGGTCCGTAGGGGCCAGCCGTTTACGAACTATATAGGGACCTGGCCAAACGTTTAGAGGAGGTGTAGCCAGTGACAGGCAGTTGCACAATGAAACTCTAATGCTTTTAAATTAGACCATATAAATAAACGTCAGCATCTTAGTCACGTGAGACGTGTCGATTAAACGCGCTAAGTTTTTGACCAAATAAAATTATTTGAAACTAAAGAACAAATAATGTTTTTTTAAATAATACATACGCACTATAATAATGCTTACTATTTAATCTATAGGGCTATCAATGGGAATATAATAGTTCCCGCGCATCAATCGCTGTCTTCACATGCGAGACGCGCAGCGGCCCGCAATGGGAAGCAAGACAAGGCCGCGCGTGTGTTGTACTCAGCTTTGTCTCCATGATGAAGGCCACCGGATATGTCCGCAACCATAGTCTGAGTTGCCGATATAGTTTTATCAATTAATCAATTGACTCGTTTGAGATACTTTTATTTAAATTTTAATATAAACTGATATCACTATTTTGTAATTGACCTATTTCTTTACTTAGATGTTTTTTTTCCACGTGCCGTTAACGAGCCATCTTAGTATTATCTTCTAGTGACCCATTTTCATTATCTCGTAACTTTTTTTTGCATTTATTGTCACTTCTATATTAACAATGTTGTTTCATTCGTTTTATCGTTCGCGTTTGCCGTACAATGAATTGTTATCGTGAATGGGATCACCGCATGATATAATTATGAATTCTTGCTCTGGAGTTAGTAGCTTATGCCTATGACTTAATTTTTTTTTTTTTATGGTTGACAGGCTAGGTGTTTTGACCACAGCTCACCTGATGTTAAGTGAAGGCATGGTCGAAGATGGTAAAGCACACCTAGCCTGGAATGGAACTGGCTCTCAAGTGAGGCTGCCGGAACACACCGTTAGATGCTTGGCGGCAGATTTTCAACTTGAGGGTGGTAGCTAGCCAGCCGAGTACTAGAAGTACCCTACCACCATGCTATGGTTTCCTCACGATGTTTTCCTTCACCGGTAGTTCATGCTCATTGTTGGGGTTTGAACCCACGCTCTTCGGCATGCGAACCTACCGCGCTAACCACTGAGCTATCATCGCTACAAAGGCAATAAAGGCAATTGAAAGCCGACTGGTGTTGAACTTGAGCATTTTATTTGAATTGTCTCTAGGCTTTCTTTTGTCTACATGCAATGCATTAGGTGTAACGTGTTTTGTATTCTTCTAAATATAGCACATGTCCAAAAATTTATAAAAAAATAATCATAATAATGTCTCGTTCAATTAAAAACATACTTGTATGCGAAAATTCAATAGGTCAAAACCCTCAGCGATAACACACGAAGCGAAGCCGCGAGCAAAAGCTATGACATTAACAATTTATTATGCCATTAAATAAAAAAAGGTTTTCTCTGACTAATGTAATATACTAAATATTGTAAGCCTAGAATGGTAGCTGTATTTACCTGATTGATGATACCAACATATAATACACATCCTACAGTTAAAGATTTTGAATATTTTTTAAGAAGAAAATGATTCCAAATCGCGTCAGTTTTCATAGTAAAATTGTTTTTGAGCTAGTTTTTCAGAACATGTTGTAAGGTTATTGCACGATGTCACTGCCATTTTCAATGGCAACATGGCAACAGCCTGACTCACTGTTAACCAACTGCCAACAATACATCTATCGCTCTATGTGCTTCCGAATCCCATTGTGCGGCATCCTGCTTCCGCGCTACACTAAATTGAAATAACGTCATATCATTAGGGTACGAGCGCACTAGACTGCCTACGTTCAGCAGTGGACAGCGAAGGGCTGATGATGATGATGCTGTAAGAATACGTAATAAAATATATAACGCGGCTGTAAATTATGGCAAATGTACCAAATTAGATTTGGATGAAAGTATTGCTATCATTACAAATCTAACCAATCTATTGTGAAGTCAATGTATGATATTTCATGCTTTGTATATTTTTTTTAATTTATTTTAAGGGCTTTGTCGCTTAGCGACCACATCGCCCAGTATATGTGACATGTTTCTGTTCTTGTGAAAATATTTTTTGAAAACAAAATAATAATTATTATGTAACGCCTAGCTACGCTACAACGTTTTGAGTTTTAGGGTATAAGGTAGCTCAGTACCAAATTTCATTCAAATCCGTCAAGCCGTTACAGTCTGAAGAAGTAACGAATACACAGACTAACTTTCGCATTTATAATATTAGTGTGATAATAAACTCTTTAGTTGATAATAAAGATGGAATACATAGTGATAAAACATTACGTAAAATTTACCTGCGTTTCTTGAAAAGCAGTTTGACAAAAGGATATTTTACAATTTTAGAGCTATTTGATAGAAATTGATTTTTAATAAATCACAAACGACAAGTGATTTTTTTATGTTAATGTAATCGAATGTTCGAAATACATTTCCAATGGCAAGACATAACATCTATCCGAGATCATGACAGCGATACTAAGAAATTTGTGTAACAAAAAAAGTCCAGGGTTACCTTGCTTTGACGTTTAATACATTAAGGCCTGTGATGATTTGTTAATATCCTTTATTTAGATAATTTAACCTTAAGACATTATTTATATAATTATTTGGCCTCTGCTGATAAAATTAAATGACAAGTGGAATGTTTTTGTATCTGTTGTATTTTTCTGTGCATTTTTATGAATCATATCGCGAGCAGTTTAATGCGATCTGACCCTAATGTTTGTCACCATTTGCAATTCATTTGCAAATGCAACAATAGTGCGACTGATTTATGGTACATCTGCTTTGTTTCGCATGTTCTGGTCAATGATCATCTCTCATTTAGCTTATTGTTGAGTTATATTAATGAAATACATATTTCTGACGGATGTTGATGTCTGGGAAATAGATGCGGCATTGTTTGAAATGTCATTGACATTCTGAATTAATTATTTATTCTAACAGGTTTGCTATAATAATAAAAATATGAACAAAGGGGAAAAATAGTACTAGTACTCAATGAAGTCCGAATCCGAATCAGCCCTGTTTTTATAAACTGTTTCACTGTTGGGCCCGGGCCTTTTCTCATAGTAAGAGATATAATGACAACGGTCCAGTACTTTTTAGTAAGTACTCGGTCTCTAGTTGAAAATCTGCCGCCATGCGTCTAACGGAGTCAGTTCTATTCCAAGCTATGTGTGTGTTTACCACCTTTGCCCACACCGTCACATAACATCAGGTAAGCTGTGGTGAAGCACTTAGCTTAACCAATTATTTTTTTAATACGGATAAGTCCGCGTTTGACCACCAACTCATCTGATGGTAAGTAACGATGTGGTCGAAGATGAAGCACGCAGACCTAGAGGATACCACTCACTTTTAATTTCTTGATTATTATTTATAAATTAAGCATTTCGATTGAAAATATTTGGATAACGCTGGCAAATGAGCTATTTGTAACGTCATAATCCTTGCAAGAGAAAATATTAAATTCTGCTCAAATAAACATTACTTAAAGTTTAACGATAGCTTGTCTTATTTCCACACGTGACATTTTACGAGAATCTTACAGAGCATATTAAGCATTGGTTAACTTTAAGCAACGTTTATAATCAAGGCTCTCAGTGATTTGTTCAGAGGTCAATAAGCAAATAAAAGCCATTCACATCAAGAGTAAGTGAACTTCGAAACCCGTAACTCGCTGTTTTAAGAGCTTACATAATCTTATCCCAATACATGGAAATGCATTAAGATACGTCACAAGCTGAATTAAAATCAATATCTGCACGTTTAGGTTCATTTTTCACTGGTCACAGAAGAAAATTTGCATAATGAGCAAGTAAAGACTTGCATCGATATTAATAAAGGACAAAGACTGGTTCGGCATATTGATTGCATCGAACGAACTTTTGAAATTGAATGCAGATTATGTAGCTAAGTTAAAAAAATCTTACTAATTAAAATTACTTTTGAGAATGTAAAGGAGATATAATATTTATTTATACAAATTAGCTTAAGTTACTTAAAATTTTCTTAAAAAATGCCTAAATCATATAATTTTACTAGATTAGTTTCAGTTACTTAAAAATTGCCCAAATCATATAATTTTACTAGATTAGTTTCAGTTACTTAAAATTTTCTTAAAAAATGCCTAAATCATATAATTTTACTAGATTAGTTTCAGTTACTTAAAAATTGCCCAAATCATATAATTTTACTAGATTCGTTTCAGTTACTTAAAATTTTCTTAAAAAATGCCTAAATCATATCATTTTACTAGATTAGTTTCAGTTACTTAAAATTTTCTTAAGAACTGCAAAAACATATTATTTTACAAGGTGGTACATAGATTTTTTTAACAGGAGAACGTATAAGTAGGTATCAGACTCAACCGCCGAACAGTGTCTAGTGAAAGCAGTATTAAGTACTAGTTCATAAAAAAAAGTTCTTGAACATGTGTGAAGTCACCCCGCACTTGGCCAGTGTGGTGGATTAGGGCTTTACCCAATGCACCATGACAAAACAAGTAGCTTTTCAAATAGACATAAAAAACAACGTTAAGTTGATGTTTAAAATGTACAATTTTATTAGTGATTTTTAAAAAATAATTTCGATACTTTATCGACGCTTTGTGTGTTTAGTAGGCTCATTGATAAATAGACTAAAACTTCCGACTTTTACCAAGACCGATCGAGTGTTAGCGTAAGCTATCAGCAGATAACAAACAAAGCTTTGCTTCTAATGGTTCGAAGCGACTGTAAGTTTGATGAAAAGGAAATTTCCAGAGAAATAACTTGTAACTTCTATAGGTTACATCTACATTTATACCATGTTTCATTTAAAAACATGTACATAATATGTTTAATGTCTTGGTTTTATAAACTATTTCAAGTGCTTGGAATGACAAAATAAATATTTCTTTTGGATTCTTTGTTCGCATTTGTCTGATTTCAATGGCATTCAAAATTAATGCTCAGATAGTATACAAGTTGAACTTATACTAAAGAAATGGTAATATTACTTTAGAAAGTAAAATAAAAATATTGAATATAGTAACAAACTTTTGAAAGAAACACATGACTATTAATCTTTTGTTTGTATGCAGAATCGTCTATAAAGCGTTGAAAGGCCTATGTAGCGATCCCCTAAAGTTTGTTTTACTACATTAAGTTCTAGTACCACTACAATGATTATATGAGATTTGCCATATGGAAATCACCTCGCTCATATTATTAGGAAAAATAAAAATGATTAAGGTTATATTTGAGAGAATTCTAATTTTCTAAGAATCTAATTGATGGTAGTTTTCTTAGCAGAAAGTTGTCTAGGTAGGTATCACCGCAGTATCAGATATTCTACCGCCAACCAGAAGTGTGTAAACATTACTGTGTTCTGGTTTAAAGGGTAGCAGCTAGCGAAATTACTGGGCTAGTGCGACTAACCATCGAAAGTTTCAAAGTAATGAGCGCCAAAGCAGCGATGCCCCGGACTTTGTTTTGCAATTCAAAGTTCTGTATATTGATACAATAGTCATAGACATGCATTATTTCTTACCATCAGGAGAGCGTATCTTTCGTCTCATTACTTTTACCAAAAAAAAAATCCTTCTAAGATCTGGATAAAGCAATGGCTTGCAGCAAAAATTTCAATTTCTTGCAGAGAAATGTCTCTGTAATATTACCTACTCAGTAATAGGTGCGTTTATCGCTTATAGCCGCAGATAAGATAGCATCGCTTGGGGTCACAGTAGGGCACGGCCTAAGATATTTATTGTAGAGTAAAAGACATCTGTTTAGGAGATATTTGAATGTTAAGCGTGTAAATCCGAGCTTTGGACTTGTGAATAGAGAATTCGTGATCGGCTTGACACTGTTGTGAAAATTATTTATTTGATAAGTTCTATCAGGTTGGATATCACTTGGATAATGGATGTCTATTAATTTCTATTTTTAACGGTGAGAACGATCTCGATGTTTAGTTACGAAAATAATTAATATGCATAGGGTTTATTAAGCCGATAGGGGGTAATTGTACTCAACTACTTAACTTTTACTACGGACAAAATTTTGAAATCGCAAAATAAAATCTCAGGGCAGTTATACAGACAACCAAAAAAGGCAGAGGTTCTCAATTCGACTGCATGTTTTTTTTTGTGTGTATGTTATGCGGCCATTCCACCAATTATGAATCGATTTTGTAGATTATTTTTTTGCTTGATAGATCGTATTTCAGAGGTGGTCCTAATAAATTTTATCGAAATCGATTAAGCAGTTTTAGAAAAAAAACAAAAATCTAAAAATTGTATACATCGATGAGATTTTCGTTTACTCCGAAACCTCGTAGTTTCATTGGAGCAGTGCGTTTAGTTGGCCTAAGGGTAATGAAGTCGGGTTTTTTTACCATTTTGAATAACAAAACAAAGTCCAGGATATCGCTGGTTTTGCGGTCATACCCATGTAATTAGACTAGTCTAGTACTCTTGAAACAGTAACGTATAGAAATTACTGTGTTTCTGTTTACGATGGTATCTACCTAAACGATTTACTACCTAGTAAAACATATTTGTATTGGCAAATAAAATCAGTGACTCATTACTTGAAACTAGCTCCATAACTTACGGTATCTATAAACTGGGAATATACAATTATACATGTTTGAACTCAATAATTATATATAATTGTTATTATAGAGTTAAATAACAAACCTTAATCAGGTTTACGATAGGCTTTCTCCTTACTACTACTGTAAATGTTCAGGTAAATTTCCAGATGGTCAAGAGTGCCGTAATGCCCGATAAATAGTATGTTATGTTTTTTTTAGACAACAGACAACACTTTATTTGGGACGTAAAACATATTTCAATATAATTAACAATATAAAAAATAAACAATAAACATAAAACAAATTGATGATAGAAACAATTGACTTGAACAAAAACAAAAAACAAACTTAAATAAAAAACAAAAAGGAGAAAATAAATATGTTTTTGTATTTTACGCGATAATTCCGCCAATAATAAATAATGAATCGATTTTGACGATTCTTTTTTTGCTTCGTAGATAATACTTCAGAGGTGGTATCAATTTTACCGAAATAGATTGAGCTGTTTTTAAGAAATCAATAATACATCTAAAATTGTATATGTCGATGATATTTTCGTTTGCTCCGAAACCTCGCTGTTTCATTGGAGTAGTGCGTTTAGTTGGCCTAAGGGTCATGGAGTCGGTTTTTTTAAATTATACATTTGTATATTATGACACGCATATTTCGCTCCTTCTACTTTCATTGAAGTTAAAAACCGTGAACAAATTGATTATAAGTAACATTGAGAAAACCCTTTTCCAAGCGATTTCTATAAACGACATCCCACTAATACTATAAATGTAAAAGTTTGGATGGATGGATGTTTGTTACTCTTTCACGCAAAAACTACTAATATTTTGTATGGAGGTATCTGTTGACACCCTAGATTATAACATAGGACTACTTTTTTCCGAAAACATGTAGCGGGTAGCACCGCGGGGCGCAGCTAGTTTATCATTAACATCAATATGAAAGTATTAACTGATTTTACTGAGTTCATAAACACAAAGTGATTATCCCATTAATTCTCAGTAAAGTCAATAAAAATCTACCAGCTGCTTTCCTGTTAAGTATCAAAGCTTGACAAAGTGGCATCACCCCAATATCGGACAACTTTATGGGAATAAAAAAAAAAAACTGAAACGTACCACATGCATCGACACGTGTCCAGGAAGGAAGTATTAAATGAACTGAACCCATACTGGTGTGAATGCTTGTTGAGATTTTTGTCTTAAACTGTTTAAAGATTACGAGATAACAATTTTAAATTTGTTATTTTAATCAACTGCATAAAAAGGAGAACCATAATTTTGACAATCTATTCAAATGATGAGTGTATGTAGGTATGTATTTTCTTCTGCTCATTCGTATAGTAGAATATTTATTAATCTCATAAAAAAAATAACAAGTAATTTACTTACTGAGATTACATAGTACTTTGTTAATTATTTTGCTACTAAGCAAATTATTTTGGTACTGCAGCTAGCGAATTTACTGGGCTGTTGAGACTAACCATCGAAAGTCTCAAAGTAATGAGCGCCAAAGCAGCGATGCCCTGAACTTTGTTTTGTTACTCAAAGTTCTGTGTATCGCTGCAATGGCAATGGGCAGGCGTTATCTCTTACTATTTACATAAAAAAATAATAATAATAAGAACCCAGTTACTTTGTTCAAGTGTCAACGGACTATTAAGTAGTAAACAATTCACAACGATTAATTAAACAGCACTGGACACACGCGAATTTTTGCACATGTATAACTATTTTCCCAAACCCCAAGTTCATTGTCCTAAAAATTGCTTGCACAAACTACTGTTAAAAATTGACAAAATTTGAACTTTAACTCTTGAGAAATAAAACCGGTAATAGCGGTGTTTGTGTCAAGTGTTGCCAGTATTTGCACAGATGGCTACTGTTTTTATGGCTTTAACCGTTTTGGGACAATGATGAAATAATGACACGAGACAGGCCTATTGCGTTTAGTTTAGAACTAACAGACGTAATAGGAAGAAATTTTATACCGCCGCGTCTTGAAAATTAGGCTACATTGCGCTGTTTGAAGCATCCTAATTATTTATATCTAATCCAAGGGGGCCCGGCAGATGTTATTATGTCCGACCACAGCGCCACCTAACAGGTAAATTTTGATGATTTCAATTTAATTACCACGGCAAAAAAAAAAACTAAATAGGTAATTATTTATTGAATAAGGAGTAAAAAAAAGGAAACAAAAGTGTGATTATTAAATTTATGCTTTGAATTTCTAACTCATAACCTTTTTAAAACAATACGTATTCTTAAGGAAATCTTGGTCTCCCAACAGAAAAAATTAAATCTTATAAGCCTAAAGTTATACATCCAACATCAACTAGGTGCTACAAAATTATGAATGAAATTACAACACCATTATTCTGAAATCGAGTTTCTCGCAGAATCAATTATGTTGCGACATCGATTTAAACGAGAATAAATGGCAAACGTTATAGGTATAAAAATCGAGCTTACAACTTAAAACTTGCAAAAGTCATCGTTGGACTTTGTACAGTCTTATAGTATCAAGGTTTACGATCTAAGGGTCTTAAATATTCGAGTTTTTAAAAGAAAATTTAAGAAACTTAATTTCAAATTGCAAGTTGAAGTAGCAGTGCCCTGCGTACATAGCACGCAGAACTGATGGCCGATGGGGCTGCAAAGTTCTGGAGTGGAGACCACGGACCGGCAAGCGCAGCGTAGGACGTCCCCCACAAGGTGGACAGACGACCTAGTAAAGACCGCAGGAACGCGCTGGATGCTAGCCCCTTCCAACCGGTCTTTGTGGAAGTCAATGGGGGAGGCCTATGTACAGCAGCGGACGTTTTACGGCTGAAAAGATGACGATGATGAATTAATTGATTTCAAGCAATTTTGATTTACCGCAAAAAAAGACCAAAATAAATGCAAGTAGCTGTGTTTTCACTGTAAAATTTTGCTCAATTTGTCCATAAATGAAAAAAAAATTGTTTGTATGGATATCGAACCTCCTTAAATAATTAAAATTTCTAAAAAAATATAAAAATCTTCCATTTACTTCATCCATAAATCGATTTCCCGGAAATCGAGTTTGATTTTAATTGATTTTTTTTTGTTTGTTTTTTTTTTTATATTCGCTGTAAGTTAAGTTACAAATTAAATGGAAGTAACCGACGCGACAGAGAACGACTATACAGTAGACATCTTATGACTCCGTCCACTTTCTCACTGCACTGACCCACATTCAGTAACATGATATGTCATGGAGCGATGTCGTTTTAAACCTTAAACCAGACTTAAAATAAGCTTAAACAACGCTTAAACTTAACGTAAACGATCTGGCGGTGTCAGATTAACAAGTGTTAAGCTTTTAAACTGTTTTTAAAGATCAAGAAGCTGATGGGTATTGATGATAAGTGTCCGGCACGTAGCTTGTTCTGGGTACATTTGAGAATGAATGTGCTTTAAGAATGAAACTAGTTTAAAGAAATTAATGTTTGTTTACTTTTTGCGATGCGTAAAGTATATCCTACTAATATTATAAATGTGAAAGTTAGGATGGATGGATGTTTGTTACTCTTTCACGCAAAAACTACTGAACGGATTTGGATAAAATTTAGTATAGAGGTAGCCGAGACTTTGGATTAGTCACGTAGGCTACTTTTTATTATGAAAACATGTAGCGGGTAATACAGAGGTGTGCAGCTAGTTTATTTAAATTTTTAGTTGTTTTCCAAGTAGCAATTATTTGTATTATTTACTAATGTAATGAAATTATCTTTTTTTTTTTTTATATAAGTAATGAGACGAACGAGACGCTCTCCTAATGGTAAGAGTTGTGAGTTGTTCCTGTCCATGACCATTGCAGCGATACACAGAGTTTTGCGTAACAAAACAAAGTTCAGGGCATCACTGCTTTAGCGCTCATTACTTTAAGACATTCGATGGTTAGACAGCCCTATAATTTCGCTAGCTGTACCCTTCAAACCGGAACACAGTAATGTTTACCCCTACTACGGTTTAGCGGCAGAATATCTGGTACTGCGGTGGTACCTACCTAGAGAACCTCCCGCTCAGGAGATCTACAACCAAGTATCACCATATTATCACCAATTCAAACAAACTTCGAATTAATTATTTTTTTGCGCCATAGATGTCGCTTAAAAATTGCAATGGCTTTTTGTATGAATTTTGTGCTTAGTCACTGGCAAGAGTGAGTTTTCTATGGATGACAAAACTGAAGACAGTTCCATTCATTTTGTTGAAATGCAATGAAATTTTTTACGGAAAGCTGATCTTTTATCGCTATAAAAAACATTAAAAAAGTTGTTTATATTGTTTACAAACATCCTTCATAAATAACTTTTTAAAGTCTCTATCACTGGCTTTACCTACTAAAATACCCGACTCTACATTTTGCATTATCTTAATTAATAATTTTAATATAACACGTTATTGTTCACACCAATTACAAATAATTATAACAATATACAACATAACAACAATAAATTAGAACTATTGAGGATGTTAAGTTTTAGCACTCCTTTTCAAATATATTACTTGTCTTTTCTCTCACTCTAGTCACAACGCGTAGAATGAGAGAAATTGATGGTAGGCCCCTTGGAGTCCCATTGTCTAAGGTCCCGAGGGTCGATCGACAGTTAACGCTTCAACTGCCCATTGTCTCAATGACCGATAACTTAATCTTCAGCCTTTTATTGTCAAACTTGGTAAAAAACTTAAATAACTTGACGCCTCTTTTGATTGTTTATTGTTTTTTCTACTTTTTTGTACTTAGTGGTAGATCTCCTTAGCAGGAGGTCATCTAGGTAGGTACCACCGCAGTACCAGTTATTCTGCCGCCAAGCAGTGTGTAAACATTACTGTGTTCCGGTTTGAAGGGTACTGCAGCTAGCGAAATTACTGGGCTGTTGAGACTAACCATCGAAAGTCTCAAAGTAATGAGCACCAAAGCAGCGATGCCCTGGACTTTGTTTTGTTACTCAAAGTTCTGTGTATCGCTGCAATGGTCATGGACAGGTGTTATCTCTTACCATCAGGAGAACGTCTCATTCGTCTCATTTTTTTTCACATAAAAAAAAAACTCAGCCGACATAGATTTCACTTTATATTATACTAGCGGACGCCTCGCGGTTTCACATGCGTAGTTCCCGTTCCCGTGGGAGAACAGGGATAAAAAGTAGCCTATGTCACCGGGGATAGCGTAGAGTTTTTGAAATAGGTCCAGTAGTTTCGAAGCCTATCCAATACAAACAAACAATCAAATCTTTCTTCTTTATGACAGCCCCGTTGGCTCATTGGTAGTATATCTGCCTCGAGAGCTGTAGGGCGTGGGTTCGATTCCCACTCAGGGCAAACATTTTGTGAATAAACACAATCATGTTTGTTCTGTGTCTGGGTGTTCTGTATGTATTATAAGTACCTATGCATTTACAAAAAAAAAAAGTATTTATGTATTATATCAGTTATCTGACTTCCATCACACAAGCTTTGCTTAGTTTGGGGTCAGATGGCGCTGTGTGTATAGTCCCACGATATTTATTTATTATTTATTTATTATTATAATAGTGTAGATGCGTAGATTTGTGGTTTATGTACGTTTCTTGACGTTGTAATGGTCTAATGGATTTGGAAACTTTTTCGGAATGCAATTAGCTTTTATTGTGGATTAAAAGGACTAACATTTATCACCCGTCGCGCCGTCAAGCAACTAACTCCAAACTGTTAGGTTTATATGATCGCAATAGTGGAATCTCGTATAGGTAAATGATTTCTCGATATTCCCACATTGAAACGCGTGTGTGTTATTATAAAACAACTTCAACTTGTTATGATGTCACATTCAGCTAATGATGTTTTAATGTTTCATATTGCAGCTGGATTATGGCGCGTTCCATAAATGATGATATCGATACCGATGACATAATATTTCTTTTTGCTCTCAGTATAATACTTAGATGCCTATCGGTATCTGTACTTTTTTTATTGGTACTGATATTATACCTTTATACATCGTTATAAGCCTAGAGTGTACTAACCCGTAAGGGGGTCATTGTACTTATTATCACGAACATCTATCTATACTAATATAAGGGGGATGATTTGATTGTTTGTTTGAAATGAATCGGTTCCGAAACTACTGAACTGATGGGCGTAAGTTTTGCCGCCAAGCACTAGTGTTTTAAACATTACTGTGTTCCGGTTTGAAGGATACTGCAGCTAGCGAAATTACTGGGCTGTTGAGACTTTGTTTTTTAAATGTAAATGAAATGAGACGATCGATGCGCTCTCCTGATGGTAAGAGATAACGCATGTCCATGACCATTGCAGCAATATATAGAACTTTGAGTAGCAATGCAAAGTCCGGGGCATCGCTGCTTTGGCGCTCATTACTTTGAGGCTTTCGATGGTTAGTCTCAACAGCCCTGTAATTTCGCTAGCTGCAGTACCCTTCAAACCGGAACACAGTAATGTTTACACGCTACTGCTTGGCGGTAGAATATTAGGTACTGCAGTGGTACCTACCTAGACGACTTCCTGCTAAAGAAATCTACCACCAAGTAAACATCGGTAGTCTCAAAGTAATGAGTGCCAAAGCAGTGATGCCCTCGACTTTGTTTTGCTACTCAAAGTTCTGTGTATCAATGCAATGGTCATGGACAGTCGTTAACTCTTACCATCAAGAGAGCGTCTCGTTCGTCTCATTACTTTTAACATTAAAAAAAACTCAGCAGAATTCAAAAACTAGTTATATGACAACTAGGTTGATATAAATGCACCATTAGCACTCAGATCTCGTTCCTTTTAATAACTCCGTGCACATTACCGCAGCAAAAACTGTTAAAGCTCGGATATGTTTCAATGGACAACTTGCCTCGTAAATCATAAAAGGGCAGAACTGTGCGGGTTGCCATGTGCTACTTTTTACCCGGACGGTGGTCTAGATTTATCTCCGGGTTTTTTGTCTCTAGCTGGCAAATTTATTTCAAGGCATATTTTACCACACTCTAGATATATATTTTTTTAAAATTGACAGTTGAAATGATTGTAGCAATTCTATTACACATTTTTTTTCTTTCTTATTTATTTTTGACAAATAATTGACAAGACCTTAGAAATTTTCTCAGAAATAATCGGTTCCAGCCTCCCGCGATACAGGCTAGCCCTAGTGCGGGGACTATTGTAAGATATTACGATCTTTGTACACATATTTTCTGTTAAATAAATATTTTTGTATTTGTATTTGTATTTTGTATTAATTTATCAGTCACAAGACAAAACTAGAAAAAAACATGCCCGTGGCAAACCGGTGTGCAATCTAGCATTTTAATCGCTGCGCTCAATATAATTTAATTTTATACATATCTAAACCATTCCCATAGTAATGAGTGTTGTAGTAAATATAAAATACATACATAACATAATTATACAAGCATAATATAATCACGCCGTTTTTGTTTCACTGGTGCGGGAATACTCACGTTTATGCCGGATACTCTGGCTATAGTTTTGACCTCATCTGGTAACTTTCTTCAAGACCGATTGGAATTAATTTTTGAACAGAAAAAGTCCATCCTCAAAGTAACGGATTTTTTGATCCTTCAACTATCGAATGGTGTAATTAAACCACCGAACTTTATCCCTCGTTTTTGTTAATATTATTAGAATTTGCTTCCATAGCTTTAACCATTGCTTCCAATCGAATTGACATGAAAATAATAAAATAATGTTAATGTTCGAATTTTACTAATCTCATGTTAAAGTAATTTAAGCTAAACGATAGAAAGATAACTATTTTGTTGAGGAAAAACGATCCACACAAGAGCAATATCCGTTACTAGAAACATAATACTTGTAAAAGCACAAAAACCTTTAGAATGCACTTCCTCTTATTAAACAAACTACCACGAGATCATCTAACAAAAAACCACATAACAGTAACCATTTCATATCTCTTCAATCAAAATCATATTGACCGTAATGGCGTTAGCTGCCACTCTGTTTATTAGGCGTGGGTGAGCGCGTGTCAGTATCGCTTTTGGTATACTGGCAACATTATTATTTAAATCAAATTATTGTCGTAAAATCGGTGTTTGGCTAAATGAGTCTCAAACATTTTATAATTTTCCTTGCACTAGCTTTGTTTATATAAACTGTCTCACTGCTGGGCGTGGGTCTCTTCTCATTGTGGGAAGGGTAAAGCCGTAATCCACCACGCTGGCCAAGTGCGGGTTGGAAGACTTCACATATCTTCAAGAACTCTCAGAATACATATGTATGGGTCACTTCATGATGTTTCCTTTTAGTATGGATCCATAGCTTTGTGGATGTCATCAAAAGGTGATTTGATTTATTTAAACTTATCGTATATATATATGTATTATGTAACTATATCTATATGTAAAAGAATGAGACGAACAAAATGCTCTCGCCATGACCATTGAAGCGGTATGTAGAACTTTGAGTGACAAAACAATACTAAAAAAAAAATATAGAGAATTCCTGTAGCCTAAAACAATGAAAAATAGATAGATAGATAGATATAACTCTTTATTGTGCACATCATAAATAGAAAAGAGTACAGAGAACAAATAACCTTATTAACAAGTGCCACAAGTGGCGGCCTTATCGCAAACAGCGATCTCTTCCAGGCAACCAAGAAAAAAATATATACGTAAATACATAATTATAATAATTATTTCAAATATTTTTTTTCATTGTGGCTTTTGAGAAATGAATATCAATTTAATCAAATAAGTATCAAATTTCCAGATGTACGTAATAGTAGTTCGTAATATGGTACTCCTAGTTGAAAATTGAGTTGCAATTTCTAACCAGCTTTTGCAATATCATGTTGCTGTTTACATAATATTTACATACTAGTAATAGTTACATAATGTTATATACTTTGACATAAACTTCTTTTTTTACCTACCTACTTTTTTTTTTATTATTTGCTAAACCAGGGTTTTCAGACAACGACCCGCGGCTTGTTTTCATGCGGCCCATGACGCATGTTTTAATCAGAAAATAGTTTTGGACATAAAATAGTTTGGATAATAGAATTCTTTGTCAAAACATATAATCAATATTTGTGTTCATACTGGACATAGCAACGATTGATATCAATATGATTGTTAAAGATAAATGAACGAAGAACCAATGAAAGTATAAAGAAAATGATTACATTGTATTTTTTTTTTACTTGAAAACTGAAAGTTTTTTTTTCTGCGGCCCTCCAGCTTTTGTAGTAAATTTAATTAGTCCTGAGTTAGATGATAAATAATCCATAACAAACTTTGACATCGATTTAAAAAAAAATATTCTAATATTTTCTGTTATTTTTGCACGACGAGAACTAATTCAATAATAACATCAATGTAAACCCTATTTTTAGGTGAATTAATTTCATTTCATTTTACCGAACTCCTTGAGTTTCTAACAAGCCCAACGCACTCACGCGCGCACTTACATACATGCATACACACACACACACACACTCACACACACCCACCCACACACACACAAAACACACACATACACACACACGCATGATGCTTGTAATATTTAATATATTTTTCTTACATTTATTATTCTTAGCCCATGAGACAAATCCTTGGCAACATGTGTATGGCCTCCTGCGATACAAGCCTTAGCTTAGTGCAGGGACCGCTGTAAATGTTTGTATTTGTATATGCACTATGGTCAATAAAGTTATTATTGTTATTGTTATTTCATTTTAGTTAATTTCTCTAACATTTAGCCGTGGTATCAAAGCAGCGGGGTTTCAAATTTCAACAAACAAATTAACAAAATCACGTTTATAAATTTTGATTTATAATCATATTTATGTCAAAACTAGTTTTCAATTAGCAATATCGTATCTATCTGATGAGAGAAATGCCAATAAAATAAATAAACAGATAAATCATTTGAAAAATTAACCGACTGTAGGGTTCCATCGTCCGAGTAATCGCTTCCTGCGTTCCGTAAAATTTACGGTTAAACATGATTTCGTATTAATTAACACGGATAAATGACTGTTTAGTGGTAAACCGATGTGTCCGTACCGTTATTGCGTGGGTCGCTTGCCCAACTCATGAATGGCCGATCTTGCCGCGAGTCGAGTCCGCCCACTGCGACATTATCAATGAAAACTTGTGTAGAAATACGACGACGTGTCTGCAAATAGCGTTACGAAATTTGCCATTGAAAGTTTTGTTCGCTCCATTTATTGACAGGTCACTACGGGTTATGAGTGTCAATTTTTTTACTGAGCAAGTGCCTTTGTAAATATATATAACGTTATCGACTATAAAATCGGTTTATAGTTGATCCCGTCATATATATTACTAGGTGCCTACATGTTTTCGGGATAAAAAGTAGCCTATGTGCTATTCCAGGGTCTCAACTACCTCCATACCAAATTTCATCCAAATCCGTTAGGTAGTTTTTGCGTGAAAGAGACACAAACATACGTCCATCCATCCATCCAAACTTTCACATTTATAATATTAGTGGGATGAAAAGGGAATCAAACCGTTTCGTATCTAGTTTTTGAAACATCCTATGTACCGGTAAACAGTGGAATTTGACATAGTTAATTGGAATTGGAGATGACACCGAGATAAATCTCAGAGAAGTTTAATAGTGTGCGATGTTTGCTTAAGAAAATATTAAAAAAAAAATCAGGCGTTACTTTACTAACATTTTGAGTATTCAAGAGAAAAAAATAATCAAGAGATATGTATTTTTAGTTCATTTCCGCTTAAAAGTGGTTTTGGATACAACAGTGACTTGAATATTTGGTATAGTTCACTATCTTCGATCACAACGTAAATAAACAACAGGTCAGCCATAAAAAAAGTGTTACTCATAGTGACCACGCCTTAGTACATCTCAAGGATGGATACTTGAATTTAAATAAAAAAAATGTTTAACAATAAACGTAACCTATTGTAACATTAGTTCCTGTCACGTGTGGGTGCCATTTTTCCAATTTGCCCACCACATGATTTCCGTTTCTCGACACCTCATTTCATTTTGTTGAATTCATTTAAGTGTAAGGTTTTTGGTGTCGAATGTGCTTTCGTCCCACGCATGTGAAGCGGCTCTTTCACCTTATTTGGTTGCTGCCGTAGCCCCGGTTAATGAATTTGGTTGTACGGGCAATGGTTAGTACGCGAGTAAAACTTATAAGGCTACGTTTAAAATAGGTGTGATTGCTAATAAGATATAAACCACCTTTCATCACGTGCTGCAGTAGCAAACTAAGATCTTGGCTTCAAGAGACCTTGTTTTATGACTTTGATTATTGAATTACTAGTAAGTAATTATATTTTTTTTGTTTTTATTGACATTTAATCATATTGACATAATTATTTTATACGTGACTTTTTCGTTGTATTGACATATGATTTTGATATTTTGGAGTAGTACTAATTGGAACAAAAATAGAGTAAAGAAATAGATTATAGTGGACGATGGCATTAGACCGAAAAATACCGTACATCGAAGGGTGTTAAAAGCTTGTGGTATATTTTACTTGGTGGTAGATCTCCTTAGCAGGATGTCATCTAGGTAGGTGCCACCGCAGTACCAGATATCCTGCCGCCAAGCAGTAGTGTGTAAACATTACTGTGTTCCGGTTTGACGGGTACTGCCAGCGAAATTACTGGACTGTTGAGACTAACCATCGAAAGTCTTAAAGTTATGAGCACCAAAGCAGCGATGCCCTGGACCTTGTTTTGTTACTCAAAGTTCTGTGTATCGCTGCAATGGTCATGGACAGGCGTTATCTCTTACCATCAGGAGAGCGTCTCGATCGTCTCATTATTTTTCATATAAAAAAAAAGCTATAGGGTGTCATTGTAATCATTACATGAAGTTAACATTTTTTTTAGTAAACTACTCAGGAAAAATCTTTAAAGTTGAAGTCACTTTTATTGTGTAAGTACTAGCAGCGATCCGCCAGCGATCCGCGGTGTTACCCGCTACATGTTTTCAGGATAAAAAGTAGCCTATGTTTTAATCCAGGGTCTCAGCTACCTCCATACCAAATTTCATCCAAATCCGTTAAGTAGTCTTTGCGTGAAAGAATAACAAACATCCATTCATCCATTTTCTATCAGACGAGTTTGTAGTTAAAAATATTTCAAATAAAACAAAAAGAAATTATCTTTGATTTAAAAAAATTATAAAGTAGCTCATTTTGTTCGCGTTTTCGAAGTCGACCTATAGCAAAAATTGTTCACGTTTATAATTTTTTAACTTTTGCGAATAAATACATCAATAATAAACAAATATCGTAAGACATTACACACAGCGCCATCTGACCCTAAACTAAGCAAAGCTTGTGTGATGGAAGTCAGATAACTGATAGAATACATACAAACTTTTTTTTTGTAAATGCATACTTATCAAACAATTGTTGATACATAAAATGTTTGCCCTGAGCGGGAATTGAACCCACGCCCTTCAGCTCTTAAGACAGATATGCTACCAATTCGCCAACAGGGCTGTCAATTAAACACATTGTCATAATTATGTTTATCTAGGGGTTCTAATCGCGCACAGAACACTTTGTTCATTTACTTGCCATGTTGCATTAGATCACGAGTTTTCACATAATTATGTGTTCATGTTGTTCGATTGATCAACACATTTCAGTATTACTATTTTTTTTTTATTGTTGACAGGCTAGGTGTTTGACCACAGCTCAGCTGATGTTAAGTGAAGGTGTGGTCGAAGATAGTAAAGCACACCTAGCCTGGAATGGAACTGACTCTCAAGTGAGGCTGCGGAACATACCGTTAGATGCTTGAGGGTAGTAGCTAGCCAGCCGAGTACTATAAAGTACCCTACCACCAAGCTATGGTTTCCTCACGATGTTTTCCTTTACCGGCAGCTCAAGCTCATTGTTGGGGTTTGAACAAACGCCCTTCAGCATGCGAACCTATCGCGCTAACCACTGAGCTATCATCGCTAATCATCATTACTACACTTTGTATAAACTTACTATATTAAGTAAATAAATAAATAAATTGTAGGACTATACACACAGCGCCATCTGGCCCCAAACTAAGCAGAGCTTGTGTGATGGAAGTCAGATAACTGATAGAATACATAAATACTTTTTTTTTGTAAATACATACTTATAATACATACAGAACACCCAGACACAGAACAAACATTTGTTTACCAATAACTTAAATCAATATTTTACGACGGACGACATAGAATCAAAAACTAGATCATAGGCATTAGAGTCGCTTCATAAGGAAGTGAAAGATGTTATTTACTGCAAATGAATGATAGAAGCACCTAGTTGCGAGTCGTAGCTACAATGTAAAGAGATGAGTTGCCAACTTGAACTCTAGACCTAAAGCTTTCACGGGATCCCAATTAAAAATTTGATCGAAATCAGAATAGAATACAACACACAATAACCGACATATTATTTCAGTGACATTTCCATTGTATTGACATATGTCACGATTTCGATATTGTTTAATTTTTTTTTTATTTCTGCTGTATCTTAGCTATAGTTATCGTCAAAGTCGTCTTTGTCAAGTCCAGTTCGTGTCAGTTCGTGCCAGTCATGCTTTAGTAAAGTAGTGGCAACTTTACTATAAAGCTTCGATGGAGTTTTGGAAGCAACACGAAAACTCATGTTTCACCACATTATATCATTTTCCCACACTCGCGCTTGTAATTCGGCACTTTATGAATAAAACACCACCATTTTTATGCATAAACACTCGACAAAACACTAGTTTTGGAAAAAAATACAACGAAGCGACACGACTCTTCCCGCGTTCCCGCCAAAACTCCTGATATTGTTTAAATATGAATGGAAAAATGACCTATAACTTTGGTGTTTTTTTTTCTTTTAGTTTTGGCGTCGCGTTTGAGCATTTTCCAGTGTCAAGTATAAGTTATTTATAAAAGATTTGTATTTGACATATAGGTATAAGTTTTTGTTATGTACATAAAAACTTAAAAAAGAGGAAAAAAATAACCAAAGAAAAATTAAGAATAATTTGTGGTAGTGGCGGCCTTATCGCTTAGAGCGAGTTCTTCAAGCCAACCTTTGGATGGGCATAGCAGATGGCACAGCTATTACGGCTGGCGGTGTAAAAAAGGGTAGCTGAGTGGTTAGCGCGGTCGGTTCGCATGCCAAAGGGCGTGGGTTCAAACCCCAACAATGAGTTTGCGCTGGCAGTGAAGGAAAACATCGTGAGGAAACCATAGCTGGCTAGCTACCACCCTCAAGTTGAAAATCTGCCGCCAAGCATCTAACGGTGTGTTCCGGCAGCCTCACTTGAGAACCAGTTCCGTTCCAGGCTAGGTGTGCTTTACCATATTCGACTACACCTTCACTTAACATCAGGTGAGCTGTGGTCAAAACATCTAGCCAGCCAGTCAAGAAAAAAAAAACACAAAAAAAGGGGAATAAAATATATTATGTCCATATATACCTACATACATACTCACATAAGATAATTTACATCCTTTATTTGAATACTAAAACACTGTATTTCATAAGGATATAGCGAACTATGCAATTACGATCGAGAACTTAGATTATGAGGTAAAAACAATTATCTACATAACTACTTATCGAATAAGCAAAATTGCAGCATTTAAACCCCAATCTATGATTTATTAAACAATTAAATGACTAATTATTATTACAAACACGTGCAATAACTTGAATAATTTCCTGGGAATATTTCAATTTATGTTTACATACTTCGTGCTGTAGCAATCGGGGTTCGGCTTCGAATCTATGTAGACCACATTCGAAGTAACACGAACACTTAAAAAAAAATCAGCTATATCAGTGCAGTCGTTCTCAAGTTACGCGCTTTTTTTTTTCTTTGGTTTCGGCGTCGCATTTTAGCATTTGCCAGTGTCAAGTATTTATATATTTTCAAGCTAAATAAGTGTCCTCGTAGCTAGTTATAGTCAAAGTCCAGCCTGTGTCAGTCAAGTCCAGTCATGCTTTAGTAAAGTAGTGGCGACTTTACTATAAAGCTTTGATGGAGTTTTGGAAGCAACATGAAAAGTCATGTTTCACCACATTATATCATTTTTCCACACTCACGCTTGTAATTCAGCACTTTATGAATAAAACACCACCATTTTTATGCATAAACACTCGATAAAACACTAGTTTTGGAAAAAAATACAACGGAGCGACACGACTCTTCCCGCGTTCCCGCCAAAGCTCAAAGTTACGCGCTTATCAATGATCATCATTTGATTTTGTTTGTATGGATTAGCGATCCGAATTCGTGTAAACATTAATACCAATTTGGAGATTTTTACTAAATTTTAACTTATTAAACATAGTGCTGTCTTTGTCTAATGGAAGTTAGTGAAAAGCAAGACGAGAACGCGCGCGCGACGACGTACTGCTATTATTCCCTGAAAAAAAAACCGTCCAAGTGCGAGTCAGACTCGCGCACGAATGGTTCCGTACCATTATCTATAAAAACGGCAAAAATCACGTTTGTTGTATGGGAGCCTCCTTAAATATTTATTTTGGAATATTTATTACGATAGGATATTTATTAGGGTTCCGTACCCAAAGGGTAAAACAGGCCCCTATTACTAAGACTCCGCTGTTAGTCCGTCTGTCCATCTGTCTCCAGGCTGTATCTCATGAACCGTGATAGTTAAACAGTTGAAATTGTCACAGATGATGTATTTCTGTTACCGCTATAACAACAAATACTAAAAAACAGAACAAAATAAATATTTAAGAGTGCTCCCATGCAACAAACGTGATTTTTTTGCCGGTTTTTTAAATTATCACCCGTCAGAGAGAAAAAAATCAATACGACATTTGAAAAGATTTTAATATCAGACGCAGACATTAACTGTCAAAAGTCAAGGCACGTATTGGCTCTTAAAAGTTATTAACTTGAATGAATTTATCTAAGAAACGTGGGTCATTGATAAATCTCGACGGTTTATCAAGTTAACCTTCCGTGTTCCAGTTTCTGTTACTGTAGTAAATATTTGAGTGATTATTATCAATAGGAATGACGCCATCAAATTGGTTTATCTTATTTGGTTTGGTGATTTAACTACAAGGGCTCACCGGAAGACCAGCGCTGGTCATACCGCTTAGTACCTATGACCAGACGCTGAGGTGAGCCCCTATTTTGTAATTGTTTGTTTATTTTTGTTTTTGTATTTGTTATAAAATGAAATAATTTACTTTCTTTCTTTGTGTATGAAGCTGAAAATAAACATCTTTGTACCTCGAAAACATGTAGGTAGGAGGTCGTCTAGGTAGGTACCACCGCAGTACTAGTTATTCTTCCGCTAAGCAGTAGCGTGTAAACATTACTGTGTTCCGGTTTGAATGGTACTGCAGCTAGCGAAATTACTGGGCTGTTGAGACTAACCATCGAAAGTCTCAAAGTAATGTGCGCCAAAGCAGCGATGCTAGGGCATCACTGCTTTGGCGCTCATTACTTATCGCTGCAATGGTCATGGACAGGCGTTATCTCTTGCCACCAGGAGAGCGTCTCGTTCGTCTCATTACTTTTTACAAAAAATATATATATTATATTCATAGGGAACTATTCAAATTGCGGCCACTTATGAATAAATCAGACTTCAATCATCGCTGTCAACCTGACAGCTCCGTGAATAAAGTAAGTACTCAGATTTCGTAACAACAATATCGATCTAAGAGCAACTGTTGAGATTAGTTTCGCTTCGTTACTATACGGCTTGATGCGTACTGTCCTTTTTTTATAACAAGAACTAATGAGACAAACGGGTTCCTTCCTGATGGTAAGAGATAACGACTGCTATGCAATTACAATTGTCATGCATTGTAACGGTACTTAGAGCTATTAGTAAACATCGTGAGGGAACTATAGCATGGTGGTAGAGTACTTTATAGTACTCGGCTGGCCAGCTACCATCCTCAGGTTGGAAGTCTGCCCCAAATATCTAACAGTGTGTTTTGGTTTATACATTTTTACATTTTATTCCTTAGCGTTAAAAATTGTAATACTGCGGTGGTGTTTACGTTGGCAATCTCTTGCTTAGGAGATGCTTATACAATATTTATATTTTTACTATGTATTATGTGATTTACTATACGCGATTAAGGTAAATTTTTTTTGCTAAAAAACGCCCCATTAATGCAAACAGGTTGAAAAAAATATCACATTCAACCTTACTCAGTTACAATAACGGTGAAAGTACCTTTTGATATTTCACCATTATCACAATAGAGAGCTTTCCAAAGCTATATGTAACGGTTAGACGTTGATGGCCTTTGATGCCATGGCATTTTGATAACTTATTCAATGGAGAAGTAAGTATGTCAATCAATGAATAGGCACGAACCAAGAACACTAATGCCAAAATTATAAGTTATGACTACAAAAGCCAATTATAGACAAAACAACCGCACGATAATGTGAGAGCAGTACAAGTCTTCTACTTTTTTTTTACTTATGCTATACTTACGTTTAAATATGTCGGATACTTCGACTATAGTTTCGGCTACATTCGGTGGCCTTCTTCAAGGCGACAAAGTAGAGTACGACGTGCCCGCGGCCCTTTCATGCTACGCACTACGGGCCGCTGCGCGCCTCGTAAATAAAGACAGGGGTTAGTGCGCGGGCGCGGGGGTGGGGGTGAATAGTCGAAATATCTGACATAATTAAACGTATATGTAATCCCGTATGAAATAAAAATCTGTCAAAGTCACACCAGTCAACCAAATGCGTTAACAGTTTCTGAAGACAAAGATCATCTCAATCAAATTAACCACAACAAAGCACTTACTCAGATAACAATAACTGATGATGGGCACTAAGACGAAATTATGAATAGAAGACTAACCTGAAACAAAAAGAAATACACATTGTAAATGAAATCATTAAATTTAGATGATACCTATTTACGCCGACCTTGAAAATACTAAGTAGATAAATTGGTTGTAAAACAAATAATTTCTCTCAAACGCTAGAGGAGAGGGCGTCATTATGAAGTTTTTACCCCGTGTAAGAACAAATCGTGGATCTGGGGCTGATACGGTACACTAGCTGTTTTAGTGTAGTAAACAGATTCAGTAGTCTGTCTATATATTATTATGTCTATTATCCCGAATGTTTTAGTTAACAAAGATATTAGCCCAATATTGTTTATTCTGATCGATATCACAAGTTAAACTAACATCACGAAAGCCCACAGCAGTTCCCAAGCAATTAACTCCTAAACAATAACTATCAAGGTCGTGTTTGTTATTACAAATACAGAATGCTTCCATCAGCCTTCATTAATCCCACCTACATAGAATTTCGATACAAATATATTTTCTGATCTGATGTCAGCTTATAAATATTCTCGCTTGCGTAATACTTCTAATGCACTATTCAGTTCTTCTATTATTTGCATATATTTATCTACACCAGTTACTTCATTAGTATTCTGATCATTAAAACTGTTTTATTGTTGTTATTCTTCTTAAATGAGCTAAATGACTTAGAATAATCTATTTTTAATAAATTATTATACTTTTAAATGATAATTTGAATATACCTATGTTGTTTTTGTGGTAGTATCTACGTCTAGGTAGGTACCACCGCAGTACCTAATATTTTGCGGCCAATCAGTAGCGTGTAAACATTTGTTTCGATTCGCAGCTAGCGAAATTACAGAGCTGTTGAGACTAACCATCGAAGGTCTGCATATCGCTGCAATAATTATGGATATCTACTCTTACCTTCAGGAGAACGTCTCGTTCATCTCATTAATTATTTTTTTTTATGCCACAGGTGGCAATCAAGCTGACGGGTTACCTGATGTTAAGCAATCACCGTCGCCTATAGATATCTGCAATACCAGGGGTACTACAAATACGTTGCCGACCTTTCAAGATTCTATTAACATGCCTTTTGAAGAACCCAATATTGTAACTCCAGATTTACATGAAATTAAAATAAAAAACTATTTTGCAAATTTTTATTTCTGATCAATGTGATTTCTTTACTTTCTAACTATGAACATCGACATTGTATAATTTACAATCGGTATGCCGGTTGGAATCTTTCCAAATGCAACAAACGTGACTTTTACGCGGTAATGGTGACTTATCATCAACTTAACAATGTAAAGAAGGCAACAGTGTAACAAAGTTTATCGATGTTATTGTTTTCTAAGAGACGATACATTTGAATAAGAAAGGCGTCAAAGGGCAAAAAAAAGAGGTTTATACATGAGCAGCCGATGATGATGAAGAAGTATGAATTCAACACAATATATTTCATATTATTATAAAACGATATAAAGTTAACAGAGATCTTTTAAGAGAAGCAATAAGTGGATACCTCAATATTGTCTCCATACTATGTCTGCTAATGGGGTAATATTAGCAGATATGTGAGAAAGTGGGAGCTCGATTGGAAATGAAGCAAACATATTGTTACAGATCGTGAATGAAATTTGCTTTCTATGCTGAAATATCTATAATTGCTTTAACATTTTCATTGTTTCTATCTTGATTTGTTACTTTCTTTGATACAATGTCATTTTTATGTATATATGACATTATTTTGATTCAGTACCGTTTAGAAACGATATGAATGTTTTGATCTAGCTTCAGCATGACCTCGTGAATTTATTAGTGCTAGTATTGCAGCCTGTACTTTAACATCAGTTTCATTAACTTCCTTATCAATTACGAAACAAGTTAGCAGTCCAACGCTTTTCTTTCAATTTTCCAGCACCTGTCATTTTTGATTGATGCAAAATGTTTAACGGAATTCTTGCAATCTGAATACCTATGTAGAGTAATCGTTTAATTTATTCAACATAAATAATATAGCAAGATAAATATTGTAACACTGGCAAGTAAATATCTTATGAAGTTAGAATAAAATATAGCTAATCTAGATCAATTAAGCTCTTGGTTATTGATATTTACAGTAGTTGGATATAAATCTTAATAATAATTTAATTTCTGTTTCAAAGTTCACCAGTACTTACCAGTTAGTCTAAAATTAATTGAAAATTGGAATTGTTATGATTGTAAATATTAGCTAATTTCTAATGGATAGTATATGTGTCGTACATAGTTTCTTAATTTCAGTTCTAATACTGAACTCAATTTTCAGATAAATTAAGATAACAAAACAACATTTCTCTATCTATGAATTGGAGACTGAAAAATAATTTATTGTTTGGATAAAAAAAGTCAACCAAATGATCGTTGATTGACCAAATTTTTATAATTTCTTTTGAAATTGTCGATGAAGAATATTCATCACTATTCTTCACCAACAACTTAATGTAGTAAACGTTAATATTAAATACTTCAAACGTAAATGCGAATTTAGTTTAGTCGCAAATATATAAACATAATTTACAAGAACACAATCTAAACCAGATAGACTTCAAGCCGTCGATGCTCATAAAATATTCAAACACAAGCTCATGCCAAGTAATGGTCGGATCAATCAAACCAACAATTAAAGTGATGCAAACGCCAGGTGGTCAGTTCACGAACCAATTGTTATACGGGAATTAATGGGTACAGAACAGTTCTTTTCAGACTCTGCCATACATCTAAGGATAAAAATGATAAAAGATAGCAAATCGTGATGGTTGTAAATTAGTAACTTATTTGAAACCGTAGAAAGCGTAAAAAGATATGTGTGAGGAATCACCACAAATGAAATGTAGGTAGAAAGAAACCACATTTTTGTGACGACACACATTTGTTAGTGAGAATGATATCAAAGAAAGGAATATATAACAAATTTGGCTTAATGCAATCCAAAAAACAAAAATTTGGCTTGATGCAATCCCGATAGAAGTTGTCCAACGTTAAAGCGCATTCTGTCGGTTAGAAACTGGATCGAAATGGATTGTTGGCCATTTTTGGATATGCTGCGAGAGCGTAGCTTTTTGTTAATATGTATACACATATAAGAAAAGGCAGTAATGCAATACGAGAAAAGAAATTGTGGAGCAAGTTCTTTTGAAGAATTTTAAAAGTGTCAAATGTACGTATGTATAAGATGATGATAATCATTATGTATGTATGATTTGTGTTGAGATCTCAGATTATTAAAGAATTTAAAGAGACGTGGACGCAATTAATTACGTGAGACTGACACAAGATAAATGAGAACATTGCGGTTCCAAAGAACAAGCATATACTTATTGATTGATAAGTGTTACTTATGATGGACATGACGGTCTCTAGAAATAAATTTTTGTAACATAATTTATTGAAGTTGTGTTACTGTTTGTATCCCACCTCGATTTCGGGATCACTTTCAAGCTCATCCGTATATGGGTACGAATGCCTCATGAATTATACGGTAGGCAGTTTTGGGCTGTTTGCCTTTAGACGTGCAGTGTTTGGAAATATGCCAGTGGATCAGTAAATACATTTGGCTTAGTTTTTAAGACGTATGCTCACATAAGTTCATATTGCTACACTTTTCAGTCACACCAGCTTCGATATAATTAATGAGAAATAATTGTGTCTTTTTTATGACCACTACAGTAACACAGAACTTTGAGCAACAAACAAAGCCCAATGCATTGCTATGTTGGCGCTCAGTGCCTTGAGACTTCCGATGGTTAGTCTCAACAGTCCTATAATTTCGATAGCTGCAGTACCCTTCCAACCAGAACACAGAAACACACAATAGGTGCTTAGCGGCAGAATATCTGGTTCTGCGGTGGTACCTACCTAGATGACCTCTTACTAAGGAGATCTACCATCAAGCCTGAAAACGATGACATCATAAAATTAATACTTGTAACAAGAGATAAATCATATGATAAAACTGTTGCTGCAGATACCATCAGTGTTCATAACGATTTAATAGGACGTAAACATGTAGCAACCACATTTACATAGAAACTTTAGTACTTCTTGTAGCTGTGACTAGAATGTGAGATCTCATAGATATATTAGTGCTAATAGGAGTTTTAAAGAATATCTTTTTTTAAATATGAGTACACAACAAATACACCGGTGCAATGATAAGTTTCTTCCTCTTTGAAAATCCAGTCTTATATTGTATGACGACTGTTTATTCTATAAATATATTATGTTGAATATAAAGTTAATCATTTATAGAAGTGTCATTTGTCATTATTTATTCTTAAAATATCTGCTCCTCACAGTTTTATTCATGAACTGATTAACAAAAACGAACGATAAGAACTGCTGATGTGTGGAACTCGTTGCCAGCGAATGTGTTTTCAAAGAGGTATTTCTTAGGGAAACGTCTTTGGCCACATCATCACTTTCCATTAGGTGAGATTGTGGCCAAACGAATGTTTAGTGGGATATAAAAAAAAACAAAGACTATGCCATTTTGTCTCAGTTTTTTTTAGTACAAGTTTATTCCCACGTTCAGGTCTGTCGTTAACATATCATTAACATTTAATGTAATTAACTTGCACACAATCAAATCTAGATCTTTTGATTTAACAGATGGGAAGTCGAGCATCTCGATTTGATTCTAATGATGGATGTTAGTAAGTATAAAAGTTTTATTGATTCTGATTTTGTTCAAAAAGTTAGTTCTCTCAAATTTAATTTTTGTATCTAATAGTTTACTAGAAAATGCACTAGATTTATTCAGGAACGAGATTTTACTATCAAATCAATTTACCATTTACAACTGTACTAAGCTTTTATTAATCGCCGTTTAAATAGAATATGTAACATAAACTAAGTACGTGATCATAAAATACTATAAAGCTACATTATGATTATGTTTATCAACAAGAACTATTAAAATGCTTATGTGCAAAGTTTTATTAAACTACACCTAATGCAAAATGCTTGTTACGTAATTTTCTAGCGACGGGAATGGTAGAGTTAATAAATTTATAATAGCTTAAAGGGTAATAAACGTCGAAATTCCTTTTATCGTTACTTCAACAGACTTCGACATGCTCGGACATGACCCAAAATCGAGTCAGTAAAGTAGCTAAGATAAGCACAGGAAATAAAACATCAAAGTTGAAGATAAGGTAGCTCACAAGTTGGTGCAATGGACTCTATTTGTAGACGTTACGAAATAGACAGGTAATTGACCGGTAGTTTTTACACGCATGCATTGATCGGAATACGAGATAAGATTTCAAACTTTATGAGTACTGTCACAGTTGGTAAGAACAACATGAAGAAAATAAAATGCTTGATGCTACTGGTGTCACTTATTTCAGGAGAAACCCACTTTACACAGCCAAACAAGATCAGTAAAATATTTAAAACAATGATAAAAGATGTGGGTGTAAAAATAGCTAGTGGATTAGAAAAATATAGTCAAGCACACATATTTATACCTTTGTATGTAAAATCTTCAACGCAATTAAACGCAGAAAGTGAAAAAAGAAAGTTAATAAAGAAGGTTTTATGCACGATTAAAAAAGAAAGTAAACTATGATATAAAAAAAAAACAAACAAATCTGATGTTTTCCGTACGGAAGAGATAAAAATACCACATAAAAGCACCAATGAAACTGAGCCCACGCTTCTATAAGTATCTCTAGGTTTAGATATCCATTAAGATATAGCTCCTTACAATAACTCAGTGAAAGCAAAGCGAAATTGAAGGTTTTGAGATGTTTAATACTTTATACTTATTATAGGATTTCTCCACTAAAGGTCTCGTAAAATTATTTATTCTAATATCTTGCTTTCATATAATTATGATTTATTTAGTTTACAAAAATCTCGTAAATTTCTAAATGTTAACTGCATTCTCCTTTTCATAACTGGACATTGCGTTACACTTATTTGAATCGATATTTTTTTTAATGGTTGACAGACTAGGTTTTGACTATAGCTCACTTGATGTTAAGTGAAGGCATGGCCAAAGATGGTATACACATGAGGCAGCCGGAACACACCGTTAGATGCTTGGCGGCAGATTTTCAACTTGAGGGTGATAGCTAGCCAGCCGAGTACTAGAAAGTACCCTACCATCACTGTATAGTCCTCACGAAGTTTTCCTTCACCGGCAGCTCAAGCTCATTGTTGAAGATTAAACCCACACCCTTTGGTGTGCGAACTGACCGCGCTAACCACTGGGATATCATTCATCATGATCGTTGTACATAGTTATTATGCTATTTATCTAATGATTGTCACTTATTATTTTATCATAGCTTTATTATTGGATCACCTTTGAAACCTTATCTTCATTAATCAAAGCTACAATTGACAGTTGTATTAGATAAAGCGAGGTTCAACAGAGATTAGTAGACATGATTCGTTAGGTCCTTTCTTTTAAAGTCTTTTGTAAATGTCTGTACGAGAAGCTATTAACATAGGCACTTTTTGCGGAAGCGTTTAAAGGCAATTGTGATTTCAACACAGTATAACGGCATTTAGTTGATGATTCCATGAGTCACTGTTAGGTACGTGTGGTGCTTCTGGATTTTGTACGTTTAATTTCTTATATTTACTACGTCATTGATTGATTCAGGCGTTACTTTGCGGAAGTTAATTTTGAATATTCAAGGTATATATTTAGTTTATTTCCGCTACAGTCGTTTCAGTTACAACAGTGAAAAAGACTTCAATTTAACTAATTTGACAATAATTTATTAACTAAAAACATGTTGACTCATTGGTAGTTTAATCTACCTTAAGAGATGTAGGGCGTGGGTTCGATTCCCACCCAGGGCAAACATTTTATGGTATAAACAAATGTTTGTTTTGTGTCTGGGTGTTCTTTATGTATTACAAGTATGTATTAACAACAAAAAAAGTCATCAAAAGTCTCAAAGTAATGAGCGCTAAAGTAGTGATGCGCTGGACTTTGTTTTGCTACTCAAAGTTCTGTGTATCGCTGCAATAGTTATGACCCAGAGTTATCTCTTACCATCAGGAGAGCGTCTCGATCGTCTCATTATTATTTGACAGCCCCGTTGGCTCATTGGTAGCATGTCTGCTTCAAGAGCTGTAGGGCGTGGGTTCGATTCCCACCCAGGACAAGCATTTTGTGATATAAAACAAATGTTTGTTCTGTGTCTGGGTGTACTGTATGTATTACAAGTATGTATTTACAAAAAAAAAAAAAGTATTTAAGTATTTTATCAGTTATCTGATTCCCATAGTACAAGCTTTGCTTAGTTTGGGGTCAGATGGCGCTGTGTGTAATGTCCTACGATATTTATTTATTTATTATTATTTATCTGCCTTGAGAGCTGTAGGGCGTGGGTTCGATTCCCACTCAGGGCAAACATTTTGTGAATAAACAAATGTTTGTTCTGTGTCTGGGTGTTCTGTATGTATTATAAGTATGTATTTACGAAAAAAAAAGTATTTATGTATTCTATCAGTTATCTGACTTCCATAACACAATCTTTGCTTAGTATGGGGCCAGATGACGCTATGTATAATCATAATAATAACAAACTATCTCAGAAAATGGATGCTGCTAGTATAGACTCAGCTCCGGAACTAGAGGGGGCAAACCGGGGCATCTGCCGTCCAGCTGATTTTGAAACATCCAAAGTTATGAAAGTATAAGCAAGCAAGTGTAAGCAGTGATACCCCGGACTTTGTATCGTTACTCAAAGTTCTGTGTATCGCTGCAATGGTCTGGACAGGCGTTATCTCTTACCATCAGGAGAGCGTCTCGTTCGTCTCATTACTTTTTACATTAAAAAAAAAAGTATCCTAAGTTGATTGCCGGGGGAAGCGCTGTCGCATCCAGAACTAGAAACTCTACGAGCGAGCTGAGTTAATATGGGGCTTTTAAAGGCCGAAGGATTGATCAGTTTCATTTTTAGGAAAACACGATTATCCGAGTTTTAAACTTCATATAGAAGTATAAATTTAGGAATACTTATTCTCCTGGTTTTTAAACTGTCTCCCATATAATTGTGAGTTTCTTATTATTTCAAACACTGGAGCGAGGGGGCGCCATTATCAAGTTTCCGTCCCGGTTGGAACTAATGGTACATCCGGGGATGACTGTAGTTGTAATTTCTTTTTCATCATCATCATTTCAGCCGTAGGACGTCCACTGCTGGACATAGGCCTCCCCCATTGACTTCCATAAAGACCGGTTGGAAGCGGCTCGCATCCAGTGGCAGTGGGCAGGGCACATAGCACGCAGAACTGATGGCCGATGGGACTGCAAAGTTCTGAAGTGGAGACCACAGACCGGCAAGCGCAGCGTAGGACGTCCACCCACAAGGTGGACAGACGACCTAGTAAAGACCGCAGGAATTTCTTTTTAAATTTATAAAATTACAGTATTCGACTTTTAAGTTTAAATAGAGTTTTAAAGTCGAACACTGACTTTGTTTCTACGAGTATATTAGTGATAGAAAGTTTATACGTAATGGAAATGCTTTACAGAATGAAACGTTATTGTTCTGGTCGATGAGTGCAATCGTGAGTAAGGTTGAAGCTTAGAAATTTGCTTCGTGAATATTGAAGTTCGATAACAATAACTGTAATATAATTGCGGTCAGCGTCTTTTCATTATTGATGTTTGACCATAGATAAAAAAAATCTCTAGCTAATTTCACACTTACTACTTACTAATACGGTATTTGGTGGTAGATCTCCTTAGCAAGAAGTCGTCTAAGTAGGTACCACGCGGTACCAGTTTTTTTTTTTTATGTCAAAAGTAATGCGACGAACGAGACGCTCTCCTGATGGTACGAGATAACGCCTGTCCATGACCATCGCAGCGATACACAGAACTTTAAGTAACAAAACAAAGTCCAGGGCATCACTGCTTTGGCGCTCATTACTTTGAGACTTTTGATAGAGTCTCAACAACCCAGTAATTTCGCTAGCTGCAGTACCCTTCAAACCGGAATACAGTAATGCTTACACACTACTGCTTAGTGGCAGAATATCTGGTACTGCGGTGGTACCTACCTAGACGACCTCCTGCTAAGGAGATATTCATTACCGGCTTGAAAATCTTTCGGCAGTCTATTTCATCGTCATCATCAGGTTATCAAAGCTCACTGCTGGACATAGGCCTTCCAACACACACCACTAAACCCTATCACTTCCATCCACCGTCAGCTGTCCTACGTATGTTGTTAGTTCATCGAGTCTCAGGCCGTCCTACGCTACGTCTACCAATTTGCGATCTCTACTCTAGAACACGTCTATCCTTGTTCCGGTTCTGCGGCAGATATGTCCAGCTTACTGCCGCTTCAGGTTGCTAATACGCTGAGCTACATCTGTGACTTTAGTTCTCTGGCGAATTACTTCGTTCTGGATACGATCCCTCGGAGAAATGCCAAGCATAGCTCTCTCTATAACTCGCTGAGCGACTTTGAACTTTTGGACCATTCCCGCTGTGAGTGTCTACGTTAGCTAGCCTATTTCAAGTTATTATTGTTATTTCATTAACCTTAAAAAATAATCGAATTGTAAATATTTTTTTCTATGTATAAATCTAGTTTGCATAACTAACTTTTATAGTGGCTATTCCGAGCTTTATGATTCTAATCTAACAGATTCACGTGGGGGGCTTATTATCATAGTTGGTCTTATGTAGGACAGTGGTCGACGGTAGGTAGAATGGGATGTGACTTCCTGTTTTATTAGAAGTGTCCGGTGTATGGCTATGTTTACAATTGCTGTTAAGTCTTTTGGTTTTTTTCTTTTGTGAAACCTGAATATTTGAGGTATTCTAGAGTTACATCTTTAGTGTGTTTTCGTTTATAAGTCGTTCCGGGTACAACGAGGACGAGGATTCAATTGAAACATAAACAATTATATTACTTCGTAATTTTTTCTTTAAAAATATCTGTTTGCTGCTACGTTTTTTTTCAACGAATTACTGCACACTTTAATGATTAACTCTGTAGTTTATCATAAAGCTTATAGTATGCACTGGTATGTTATTGAAAGGAATTGTCTAAAACAGATGTTTGAAACAGCCCAACATGTCGTTACAACGCTCATCCTTAATGCCAAAGTAATTCAGGCAATCTTGGACGTAGCCTTGTCATACTTACGATCCCAAAGTCCCGTATCTTTGCCTTTCATCGGTTCAGGCATTGCACAAGGTACAATAACTGGCCCATTTTAATATAAACTGTAACAAAGCTTATGTCAACATTAGCAAGACTCAAAATTGAAAAAATGATTACATCATGAGTGCAATTTAAAATTTCTTTTCATACCCTTTAGCCCAAGTTATGCAATGGCTTATATGAATGTATCGAACACAGTTCGACTAAAATTGAGGGCGTTAAAGAGGCGTGCCTTGTGAGTAATTAGTTTTTATAGATTTCTTATGGTGTTATTATATTGAAAATGGCATGCCTTTGTAATGTTTGTTATCAAAATGTGAGTCATAATTGTGTCGTAGTGCTTGACTCACATCTTGATACTAGTTATGTAACATATATGATAAAAACATCAGATTAAACTGAAAGTGCTTATTGTTAATAAAACGAAAAGCTTAATGGTAAAACCTTATAAATAAAAAACACTGTATGATGTAATAGTATAATATATCTCCACAAAAAAAAATTGGTTAATGGTAAAAAGAAACTAGAAGACATAAATCAGATATGTTTTAATAAGAGCATTAAAAAAATATGAAAGACCGATCTTATTCAACCGAAATCGACTACCGCATTATTAATTGTTGGTTTAAACGCAAACCATTATAAGTAATCAATAGTTAATTGTCCAAGCTATAAATTCAATCCGTACAGCAGTTCCAATAGCTGAAGACAAATTACTGATAAACTATGATACACTAAAACTCTTAAGTAACTAGATAGAAAGTCTAAAATTGTATGTATGTGAAGTTGTATTATATTTAGGGGTACTATCGGTAGATTTTAATGCTTTCTAAATTATAATCTCGGTCCTATTAATGAACGGCTAACACGCATTTGAAAGTGCATCCAGGTCGTAGAAACCCTTACAATGTCGAAGAACATCTTGGTTAATTGGAAATCTATAATAGAGAGTGCACTTCGATAACCTTAACGAATTTGAAAAGAAAGTGAAGGGCTATACCTAACCAGAGTCATCTTTTGACCGCTAGTAAAACATTAAAATAATAGTTTTAGAAAATTAGTATTGTACTTGCCGTCACAATACACTTTTAAAGGGAAAAGTACTCATGACAATTATAATTTCTAAGCAAAACAATTTAAGACGTACATATAATTATGTGTATGAAACATAACAGAATCATAATAGAAGAAAGGCACCAAAAAATGACAAAGAAGATTATAATGTGTAAGAAATTCTTTGATATGAGTAAGAATTATTTCAGAACATTTTACAATAATTATAAATAACTAAAGTAGGTACTACAAGAATAGATATTGTAGATGGCAATGTTTTATACTAAAAAAATGTATATATCTATCATAGATATCATAAAATCATACAGTGAAATGTGCCAGTTTAAGTGATAAATAATTTTATTGTCTTTCAAAACCGAGACACGATGCACCTTTTTCAATTAGCGGCATTTCGAAACACAAAAATATAAGGCAGATGTCCTTTTTTACTTGTTTTTTACGGTCGCCTGTTTTTATGCTATCGACAGGTAATAAAAGAAATAAAAGATTGAACCGATCCCTTCTCGAGTCTGTAGAAATGGAATTAGAAATGTCAGTAATTGTACGTTTTGTGTACAATTACTCATGATTCAATGATTTTTTTCATTGACTACATAATTTGTTGAATAATTAATTTTTCATATGATTTATAAGAATATTCCTTTATTTCTTCACTAAGCTATGTTTCTATGACATTTCTAGATGTGTTAATGAGATTTAGAGTTCTTGATTTAGAGGGTTTTTGTATAGTAAAAGTTTCTTTAAAGAGGTCACTACTTTAAGTTTCATTTTAGGCGAGTCCTCTGTTTATAATATTAAATTTTGACACATTTATTTTTATCTTCTCCAAAGATACATGTATGTGCTGCTAAAGTGTGCCTATGACAGTCAAATCAATTTTCTATAAACTAACTGTATTCTTACGGAATCCAAGCGACTTCAATATTATTGTCAAAAAGCTATATATTCTTCTGCTAATGATCGCAAAAACTTTATTTTTAAAAATAAACTACATAGTTTATTTATGTATTTCCCATACAAGCGCTAATTGCAATGTCGTCGTACGATGCTACATGCTTAATTAATTCTATACCCACATCATCGTCTTTGTCTTTTTCTTGAATTTAAATATCAATATGGTGTTTCTATTTACTTAAATTATTATGCACAACTTTTAATTACGTACTTTTCTTTTGCTTTCATTCAAGCAGTAGTTAATTCAAATCAGTTGCCACTGTAACTAAGGTTATTTGAAAAAAAAACAGATTTACTTGCGCAACAATTCATAAACTTGACAACAGAATAAGGTATCCCGAGAAACCTGCTGTTTGAACCTTGCTACCTCGCGCCAGTAACAGTCCCAGCTTCCATCTCCCTCTTACTTTAATGAAGTATGAAAATATGACATCTTTCTATCTCCTTCTTAATCCACTGACGCAAAAGAGAGGCGAGACTAATCTTTTACGCCCACGGGACACCATGGTTGGCTCATTTACCTCCTGTTGTTCTAAGATCTTGTTTCAATTATCCAGAACTAATACGTGTAAGTGAATTTTGTTTCCAATGTTTTCTACTCGTTTGAAAGCAGATTTGACTGCTAAGTATGTACTTGGTTTAAAAGTTTACGATGTATATAATAATGACTGCAGTTTATGAACAAAACAATGGGATTTTCTTTTTTCAAATGGTGTTGTCATGTGTACTAATTTACTTTCCTTTTTTTCATCATTCATAAAAATAAATATTTTATGTTTGTTCTATTGTAAAAATAGGAAATACGTCATCTGGGTCATAGTTTTATGTATGGATGAAACACGCTTTTGATAAATATTCTCAGTAGAATAAAAAAACGACACGTGATCTTGATTGGTCATAACCTTATTTTCTACGTTACATGTGATTATGTGAAATACAGAACACAATAAAAGCCTAAAATTCGATTACAATAAGATAATCGTTTATTTTGTCACTGAAAACGCATTTAACATTCCTTTTTCTATGTTTAACAGGCTGGGTGTTTGACCACAGCTCACCTGATGTTAAATTACGGTGTCGTCGAAGATCGTAAATACTACACCCAGTATTTACCATCTTCGACCATTGAAAGGACTATTGGAAGAAGGCCTGGAACGGAACTGACTCAAATGAGACTGCCGAAACACACCGTTAAATGCTAGGCGGCAGATTTTCGACTTGAGGGTTTTTTTTTTAATGTGAAAAATAATGAGACGAACGAGACGCTCTCCTGATGGTAAGAGATAACGCCTGTCCATGACCATTGCAGCGATCCACAGAACATTGAGTAATAAAACAAAGTCCGGGGCATCACTGCTTTGGCGCTCATTACTTTGAGACTTTTGATAGTTAGTCTCAACAGCCCAGTAATTTCGCTAGCTGCAGTACCCTTCACACCGGAACACAGTAATGTTTACACACTGCTGAGGGTGGTAGTTAGCTAGTCGAGTACTAGAAAAATACCCTAACACCAAGCGATGGTTTCCTTACAATGTTTTCTTCACCAGTAGCTCAAGCTCATTATCGGGTTTTGAACCCAAACCTTCAGCGTGTGATCCGACCGCGTTAACCACTGAACTATCAACGCTACAACAAAATGCGTTCACTAAATAAAATAATAAAAAGTCAAGGTACTAAAATGATTTATCTATTTTGTCACTTTTTCTTTATAATAAATACGGTTATCACCGGAACTTAATCGCAAGCATATAATACTACTAAATTAGTTTTGTTTATTTAACTCGACGTGACGTCTCAGTCATGTTACAATACCCGATAAACATAATTATTTGTCCTCTCTTTTTCTATCTATATAAAATCATTTTCGCATCCTTATGAAGAATGTGCATCAGGTATATTCACTAATGTACATTATCTCAATATATTTTACTATAGAAACTGACGTGGTTTTAATACATTTTTGTTTTACTAACGTTTTTTAACCGAAAAAATGAAACGTGACTAATTCCAAATAATTAAAACAAAAATGTACTTTATTGTAGTTCAGTATATTTTTTTATTGTTTACATGAGGTAATAGTCTTTTCTTGAAACAAAACCATTTTATTTTATTATTATCTAAGTTATTTATTCTTACACCTAAGTTTTTGACAATAAATATTATAGAAAATCTTTACATAGACTGCCGTCGAATGTCGTGTCAAGGATCACTGTCTCATCTCTCATCGTGAAGGCCGAGAAGGACAACCACATCAAGTAGGTAGGTACCTTGACATGGCTCACGAAATAACCGCTAGAAATGGCCATCTTGATTGACATTTTTCATTAAATAATCATTCTTGTACTTCAGACATATGCAGGACTCACAGTTTTAAATACCCTATCTTATCATCACCAGAATAGATTTGAAAAGTTTCTATAACAACTACCTATGAGCAGTGAATGACTATGTCGATTTCTAGGTAAGCAACAAAGACGCTAATTTTCACAATAGCGTGTTATTTATAGGATAATGATTCTCTTTTCTTTCAGCTTAAACTCCAGTAACTTTGCCAAACAACTTTACCTACAAACGCAGAAAAAAACAATAGAGGAGCAATTTTATCTGGTTGTCTATTGGTTTCTCTGACGTAATGTAACATTGCATTGATTAGTTTTGCTTCTCAACAACTTGATGTATTGAGCATTAGTTCGAGTAAAATTTTAACACATTTCAAGATTGAAATCAATTGTTTCGACTTCTGTGGCATTAAAACAATTAGTATCGAGTTTCATGAAACATCTGTCCTCGATTTCAGATTAGGAAAAATAACAGATGCATGTAAAATGAGTGTAGACTCCTCCTTATTTTTCTTATCGTACAAAAACTACACGCACACTAATACCTTGATTCATTTGTATGGTGTAAAACCTTGGCGTATTTAGGTATGTGTGTGTAGTTTAAATATTCTGAGCTATCGCATCGCTACCTAGCTCCAAACTAAGCAAAGCTATGGAAACTTTTTTTGAAATTCAATGTAGGTTCGTGTTTGCCCACACTCTGCCTGATGTAAAGCAGTAGCGCGGTCTAAGATGAAGCACGCTTACCTAGAAGAAACCTATTTACTCTAGATTTGAAGACACCCATATTGCATCTAACATGGAACACAGCTCCCGGCAGAGAGTTCCACAAGCTCGCTGTGCGAATAAAAAATGTGGAAACAAAACGCTTTGTGCGAACATTCGAACATAAATAGTTACTAGAAAACTGATAAATCGATTTGATACTTTTGTAAATAAGTACTTTCAATACATAATTATAGAGAACACAAACATTTTTCGTCACATAAATGAAGTCAAGTTTGTGTTGGCAAAAATTGGTAAGCCAAGAAATCTTCACTAATTTTGTAAGTCACTATCTGTATTTTTCTAATCTGCAACCTCAACGTGATTCTTGTGCTGTTAACTTACACCGCTTGTTGGCATTTTAGCCTTTTTGCTTTTATATCTGACCTATATTTTGTTGGGGAAAGGCACGCAAGGATAAATAACAACAGACATTTGAATTTATTTTGAAAACGAGTTTTTATATTACCAGAGGCAGTTCGTGTAAGCAGTCGTGTTACTTTTCCTGAGCGCCCAACAGAAAACTCAATAAAAAGCTCAGAGTTGTTAATTGAGCTGTTCTGCTTTAATTATTCTCTGTTTAAATAGTTTCTATCTATTGTCGCTAAAAAAATAGCGCCCGTACTAAGCCAAGAGTTAAAAAAAAAGGTGTAGGATAACAGGTTAAAATTTGGATGCGACTGGTTGGTAGTCAGAATTTACTTACTATGAATATAAATACATTCTTGCTTGTCCGATCCTGACCCAGCCTATATAAATCTTTGTGTACCACACTCAGTAGTATAATGATAATGTAAAAAGTAAATTCATATTTTGTGAGCTTTACTTCTCGGTCACGTATTATTTGTATAACGTAGAATTTATTGAGCTAAACGCTTTGACCGTGACCGTAAAACCTGATGTTTAATATTTTAAACGTTTTGTGACGTGGCATAGGTTCATGTTCGTTTGGATGTTTTTTTTTAGTAGGTAATGCTTGACTGCTTTTGAACGAGGGGTTTGTGAGAGCTACGGTGATTATGTACCTTATCTAGGTATGTTGACCAGATTCTATTTTCATGGGAATTGGTTTTATATACCGGTCTTTATGGCAATCAATGGGGGAGCCTATGCCCAGCAGTGGACGTCCTACGGCTGAAATGATGATGATGATGGTTTTATATTAGAAGACCTACAATAAGTATTTCAGAGGACATATAATCTTTTTTTTATGATAGACAGGCTAGGCGATCGACCGAACCTCACCTGGTGTTGAGTAGCGAATTAGTAGCAGTGATAACTCAGCGGTTGCCGCAGTCGGTTCGCATGCCGAAAGAAGTGGATTCAACCCCTAACAATGAGCTTGAGCTGCCGGTGAAAGAAAACATCCTGAGGAAACCATAGCATGGTGGTAGGGTATTTTCTTATACTCGGCTGGCTAGCTACCACCCTAAGTTGAAAATCTGCCGCCAAGCACCTAATGGCGTGTGCCGACAGCCTCACTTGAGAGCCAGTTCCATTCCAAGCTAGATTCGACCACACCGTCACTTAACATCAGATGAGGTATGGTCAAACACCTAGCCTGTCAACCATAAAAACCACCGTAGTACCAGATATTCTGCCGCCAAGCAGTATTGTGTAAACATTACTGTGTTTCGGTTTGAAGGGTACTGCAGCTAGCGAAACAACTTGGCTGTTGTGGCTAACCATCGAAAGTCTCAAAGTAATGAGCGCCAAAGAAGTGATGCCCCGGACTTTGTATTGCAATTCAAAGTTCTGTGTATTGATGCAATGGTCATGGATATGCGTTATGTTTATCAGGAGATCGTATTGTTCATCTCATTACTTTTACATTAAAAATATATATATGTAAAGGTAGTACAAAGGTCTAGTGATTGTTATATATGCACTATGAAATACAAATAGAAAGTCGTAAGGAAAAGGAAATGTGGATAGCTTCTATAGTATAACGTGAAATATAATACCTTACCTGGGATACTCAGTAGCGAATACGTATTTGATTTCATAGGCAGTTGGACCTAACTACATAATTATAAAGAAATGGAAATGCCTCCCTTTACCTATTATATTGGACGAGAAGTTAGAAGATTAGACGACACATGAAAACTAGGTTTCATACAACACCAAAAACTAAAAGATATTACATCTGTTATAATATATTTCACACAAAAGGATCTGTCAAGGCTATCTACTACAATATGAATAAAGATAAAGATGCTGTACCATATTGAGATGGCCGTTTAAAATAATCAAGCTTCCATTACGCGGTTTTGCACGTATTTATATTTCTTACGTTTATGAATGTTATTAATGTAATTAAGTTTATTTAACTGCAGCCTTATGGGGAACGTACGAACGTAATTAAGAAAACGACTAAATCACACAGCAAGATTTTTGTCAAAAACTCATAAAGTCTTTATTTAAATTCACCTGATCAAGCTGAAGTAAGGATAGTGATGTACTAAACATCTTATCAGCGAGTTTGTTTAGACTCGCCTTATAGAGAAATAAAAGCTGGACAAATATTAATGAAACAAATTAGTAAGTCTGTTCCTTCTAAAATGTGGAGCCAGTCTTTATTTATTTAGGATGTCTTTGTTTTATGCACCCATCTGGTTTTTGAAAGCAATGTTAAAACAGGTTCTGAGAGGAGTAATTTTGAAGAACTGAATAACCTTCAAGGGAACTCTGTACCTAGAACCAAACAAGCAGTTTTGAATTCTGATAACTTTGTATTAAAGTACGAAATTCCGAATTAAAGCTCAAAGGAATTCGTGATATTACCGAATGTTGACGATAATAAAGACAGCTATAAAGCGGATAATAACAGTGCAAAATAATTAAAAAATGCAAGCAGAGCACAGTTCGAGAAATTTTAATTCAAATCTAATTGGCATGAAATTGGATTTGAATTATTCAAAACAAAAACTGAAATGTTTAGTAGTTACATCATAGAATTAAGTCTTAATTTACATGTGATTATAACACTCGTAATGAAAATTTATTGACGATCAACGATATTAGTAAAATCATTAAAAAAAAATTAAGTACAAACCCCCACAAAAGCCATAAATAACCCATAACAACGATCAATAAAGATAACCATAAAATCATAAGCCTATTATTACCACCTCATTACTTTAGCAGCCGTGAAAAAAATTACAAAGGTAAAGGCGCGTTCACAAGGAAGTCTTTGTAGTTTAATGGACCACACATGCGCTTGTGTGTTTACGTGTTAAGCTAAGTATGTTGAGATTAAAACGAATTATGAATCTGTTATAAAGTAAACTGCGAAAGAACACGGTATTTTCATTGTTAACTACTATGCAATAAATGAAAAAAACATGATTGATAAATAGTTTGATGACATTTAAATACTTAGGAAGTGATATAATAACACATTTTCATTTTTTTTTAAATTATCTTTAATTTTCTCAATCACATGCATGCATGGTTATTATTAGCATGGTTTTAAAAATCATACGTACCTCATTTAGAATTTCTGTTAGGTGCCTAAGTTAATGATTACCTATCTCTTATTAAGCAGCTTTTTGTTCTATAGTATTTAAATTATGAATATTATATTATGCCGTATTTGAAAGTAAGTAGTGAAAGCTTACTTGAGTAATTTAACATCGCTTAATGTCCCCAACGATCGGACTTTACCTATAATTTACTCAACATTATCTGTTCTTTAAATATTATGTACAACTATTACAAGACTTTGTCTAACATTTAGTAAAATACTTAAAGCGGTCGATTTGAAAGCCATAGTGAGGTGGTTGGGCTTAAAACGTTGATACATTCGATGATACCATAAAAACTCTATGAGAATAAAAACACAGCTACAGATGAGTCGGTAATAAAAAGTATGATAAGTAATTGAATAGGTCCGTTAGTTATTTACAATGATATTCTAATAAGCCATGGTAAATTAAAGGATTTGGGAAATTTATGAGACGGGAATCTCAGTTATTAAGACTCTTCAAAAAAATATGACGCTGATTACAATATTCATTGCTTTAGAGTATTCTATGGAAATAAGAAAAAACTATTCTACGTCCACAGTGTAAATATGTAAGTAACACAATGGGCATAAAAAATAGATAACGAAAATACGTTGGTGATTTAAATCTGTACAAGTCTTGATAAATCAAAATGTATTGCAATGATCACATAAAAGGTTAAAAGTTAATTCATTAAAATCACAAATCACTAATATTGCAATAGCAAATAAAATACTGGTGTAGAAAAGAAAATATACACAAACATAGTTATTTATTGTCATGAACTTGTTTTCAAGCTTTGATAAAGTACAACGTTTCAGATTACTATTAACTATTCTGTGGTTGGAGTAAAACTGATGTGACCTTAGCTTTAATTAGCAGTTCAAGCATTTTTTGTGTTACATAATAAGCAGATATTACACAAGCCATAAAACTATTAAGCCAAGTTATTAATGAGATCCAATAATAGGCAAGACATTGTAAAAAAACATTGCCAAAAAAAGTATTGATATTTTTTTAATAAATTCGATAAAAAAAATTATCACGATCCTAAAAGTTGTATAGTTTCCATATTATTGTTATTAAAATAAAAAAGGTAACTTTGACGTGTCCAGCAATAACTGTATTCGTAATTACGTTTGACATTGAAAACTTCCGCTAAACTAGCCATTCATTATTTCGAAGCAAAAAGTTTTACTTTACTAACATAATATGAACACATTGCTTTGTTTCAATATTTTGTTACGATCTTGGCCTAGGAAAATGTTAATAATTACTTTAGCATCATCATTTTCAGCCTGTTACAGGTCATAGCTGAGCATAGGCCTCTCTTACACTCATCCCGGTCTTATTCTAAACTTGTCCAGGTTCGATCAGTGACTTTTAATACGTCTTCTATCCAACGAGCTGCTGGATAATAATTTTATTACTAGCTTAGTTTTAAATGGTAAATGTTAGACAATCTTCTTATGATCATGATTACGATGTCATTTATTATGCAGGAAACTGCATGCAAAATAACCATTCCACCGTAATAATTATCTTTCCATCCAACCACGACTTCAATAAAAGCACTAAAATTTACGGTATCAGAATAATCGTTTAATTATTGAATTTAGGTCATTGCCAATTAAACCACATTTTTTGTATAAACATAAAATGGGTATACTTTCTTTAGTGCTAATGGAGAAAGTACTAGTTTTGCTTGATTGAGGTTTTCTAGCTATCTTTTGTTTGATTTGGTATGCTTTCTCAGGTCTGTCGCAATAACAATTCCTGTCATAGGTTCTACGTCTTTGTTTATCGGAGTAGCGTTGTTGACCTTGATTCTTGCTCAAGAAGCAAGATCTAAGCCAATTAAGTATTTTTTGTCTTCCTCTCCAATTTGCCGCATAACGTCTCGGGCCTTGACGTGCCTTCAAATTATTGTTGTTTATAAGTGTAGATTGGTTTCAGACCTTATTTGATCATTTGCTTTCATTTACAAAACTTATTTGCGCGTGACGAATTCTATGTCTATTATAATTGTCTAGTTTATTAATAAGTTTATTTTTATTTTTGATTTATTTTCATGATTGAAATGGTCACTTAACAACTTTTCACAGTTGGAACTATTGCAATTAATTGTAAATACATACATGCATTTTTCAGTATGCTCTTAGGTCATTGTAGGTATGATCTAAAACATAAGATATTCGCTTCGTTCTGACAACTAGTATGTTGCTACTATAGTAGCAAATCATGTTTATTTCCTTGTAATGTGATCCATCTTTTAACAATAAATCTCTTAACTCCATTTCAGTACGACCTAATCGTGTAAATCGTGTAGAGTCACAATAAACATCTCAACATCCCCAACACCAGCTATTATAAATTCTTGCTAAAAGCCATTAATTTTTGTATCTCTCTCATCTAAAGGTCGGATTACCAGTAAGACCTGGGCTGTTAGAGTTGCAAGCCTTGCAAAGGTCGGCGTCTCCACCATATTGAATTTCACATCGCAAGACTTGCAACCTCCATTAAGATTTCAGTTTGACAGATAGAAAGCGTGGGCTTGCACCAGGGTTTGACTGACTCAGTGCAGGATATGGACATGGTACAGCTTAATTAGTCTATGAGTAATCCTCCTCCACAAAATCTATGACAAAACCTTGTGAAATATAATGGCCAACATTGAAAGCATCTGGTGGGTCGAATTTTGTTATTTTATTCTTTCACTCATCCTTTCTTAAAAGGCTTGTACAAGGTTGGAAATTAAACCATTTATAGATTCGATCGCTTATTAGGTACCTATTTCAGATAATTCTCCCATTGTTTATTATGATTACAACTGAGGTTTGAAACACTGCAAAATAGAACTTCCGAGTGGTTTTAAGGCAAGGAACTAAAAAATCGGCCAAGAGATAAGACGGTCTATTGATATCCTTGTAATCAAAGACTTTCCGTTAAAACATATAAGTTATTGAAAGGTTCAAATTGGAGGCTTCCTTTATCATGTAAATGTTATTCTTGCAAACCGTAAATTTTTCAAGTTATCAAAAAAACCTACCTGTTTTTTTTATTACACGTAGACACGTAAACGTTTTTCTTTTTAAATAAAATATCTGGCCCAATATAAAACAAAATTGTAAAAAAAAAATACTATTTATTTTGTGGCAGCATTTTAATAGTCTATTTGTTTTATACTAGAGTCCTAAGTTATAATTATCTAGATTTGATCAAAATAAACAAGCATTCCCGATAAAGTGCAAAGATATCGTATAAGCAAGACACGACACTTTTGTCATATCTCCGTATACTATAATTACCGTGCTAAATGTTCTCATTGTATTCTCATGCATTGTATCAGCAACACAATAATGTACTTTTCATTAATAAGTCAAAAGTTATCTTTCTTTGTTTCCTTTGTTTACATAGTTCTACATAAACTTAAAAACGTTACCTAAAAAGCTGAGACTCGGCTTCCCATCCACAGAATCATCATCTTCAAAGCACTCGAGCTTTTTCGAATTCATATTTCCATCCAGAGCACTCCTTAAGGTCACATGCACTTGTCTTTACACACACAGTTAGAAATGATACACTGGAATTCGCACTTGTTTCTCACTGGCAACTTTGTTTTCTTTTTCGAATGTCACAGTTTGAATTTTGAATTTTGGAATGTAACGGTTGTGCGCGCGCGTCTGACGTGCAGCGCGCGACGGTGCTCCGACGCGAGTGAATGAAGCCGATTGTCACCGAGCGCCGCCGAATGCAGCCGATGTGTGCCTAGCTTCAAGCGGGACGGACTGACCTGCATGCTGCTAATCTGATTATACATACAGTGCATTTTGCTTTGTGCTAAAGTTCTATGTACACTTTGATTAGTTGAACAAAGAGGCCGATAACGAAAGTAGAGTTTCTTTTATTTTCTTTTCCATTCCGAACGCTGTTGTAAATTGCTTTCATTGGCTCATTACTTCAAATTGAACTCTACCTTCTTAATTTTATGATATTAATGTTAAAAAACATTTTACAAAATTCAAAATGAAAAACAAAAAGTTAAGAATAGCCTATTTAATTTTAAAACCTTTCAATAACAAACTAAGTACACGAAATTTACAGTCCTTTCAAACTAGTCACATCCCAATGTTTTGTTATGAGGATAGCCATTAAAGGAGTGCAAATTTTTATTGAGAGTTAAACCGCGAGCACCCAAGTTCATAGCTAACAATATGAAATAAGAATTATTTTTATTATTACATACTTGCAAAAGGGTCGCACGCGCCTCCCCTCACGAGATCAACCATTGTTCTCACAAATACGCATGCGCAAAAATTGTGCTAACAATAATTGTCGGCGTATGTAACTTGCCCTTAAGTTTAACAATAGCTAGTGTTGAGCTAATTTAAATATCGATCAATATTTTAAAGCGAAAACTTTTTGGAGCTGCAAGTTTTTTTTTTCTTTGAAAGACGATCTTGACGCTTTGAGACGCTTCCCTGATGGCAAGAGATATGACCTGTGTATCGCTGCAATGACCAGGACTGGTCCGTGGTCATTGCAGCGATACACAGAACACACAGAACGTTTAGCTGCAAAATAAAGTCTAGAGCATTACTGCTTCGTGTAGTTCGGTTTATAAGAAACTCCGAACTTCACGAACAATTATGCATCCCGACCGTAAAAGAGGAAATTAAAGCGGGTGCAGATAAATATAAAATCAGACTGGAAAAGCATCCTAACCAGCTAGCTGCCCAGCTCACACAACCAGACTGCCTAAATCGACTGAAGAGACGCAGGATCTTAGAACTCGGCAGCTCTAACTAAGCCATCGTAACAGCCGGAAGATATATCTGTACCCGACTATTATCCTACACCACATCTGCTCATAGCTGAAAAAGCTGATCGCATGATAAAAGTATTACATAAAAAAAAGGGCATCGCTGCTTAGAAACTCATTACTTTGAACCTTCATGGTTATCTTAATAGCCTAGTAATTTATCTAGTTGCAGCCCCCTTCAAACCGGAACACCGTAATGTTTACATACTACTGCTTGGGCGCAGAATCTGACACTGCGGTGATACCTACCTGCTAAGGAGTTCTACCACTCATGGATAAAGTGGGTTTTCTCATAATGTTTGCCTTCACTGTTTGAATTTGTCGACAAATCGCACATATCTTAGAAAAGACAGAGGTGTGTGTCATAAGATTCGAATACAGGGAAGCTGGTCTCCCAACTAGACTGCCAAAACGTCCAAAGAAAGAATAATTAAAACCATAAATATGTTAACGATCAATCCTTTGATCGTATCGTAACGCGTGCCCATAATAATAATCCAAAGAGACTAAAACTTTTGTAATCTGTAAGAGGACAGGACGTTCCCACACCATCCTCTTGGTTTTTTGTCCCAATTTTGTAACAGAAATGGAGGCTATTCTTTGGGCAATTTCGTCCGCCTCGGCCACTATATAATTTTGTCGGGCATTAATCATCGAGACTGATTCAGAAATGACAATTCGAGACAGTGAAAGTCTACAGGTACAAAAATATGACTTAATAAAAAATGAATAAAGTGCTAATCAAACTCGCATACTGATGGTTCTGTACATACATATACGTTTAAACATTATTTAAGTAAATAAATAAATATCGTAGGATATTACACACAGCGCCATGTAACCGCAAACTAAGCAAAACTTGTGCAAGGAAGTCAGTTAACTGATAGAATACTTAAATAGTTTTTTTTTTGTAAATACATACAGTACACCCAGACACAATACAACCATTTGTTTATAGAACACAATGAATGGTATGTGTGGGAATCGAATCTACGCCCTACAACTCTTGAAGCAGACATTCTACCAATGAACCAACAATACTGTCAAATATCGCAATCTATATTTATTCCCGGCCTGTACATACGGAGTGACGCTTTTTATACGCTGCGCCTTGAAGGTTCTTCCGAGTTTTCCGGGATTAAAAAGCCTATATTATGTAACAAGGAAGCCGGCATTTTGACAGGCTAGGTGTTAGACCACAGCTCACCTGATGTTAAGTGACGGTGTGGTCAAGGATGGCAAAGCACACCTAGCCTGGATTGTGTCGACTGAATTATTTATTATATATGTTGTTTGTTTAGTTTTATTCGTAGTAGTAACTAGTGTTTTAAAAACATAATGTTTTCTTTCTTTCTTTCTTTACTGGCAACTCAAACTTATTGTTAGAAGTTGAATCCACAACCTGTGTGTGAACCAACCGCGCAAATCAGTAAGCCATCGCTGCTACAAAATATTAATGAAACAAGCTGCCGATTTTCGTATTCCTGAGAGATATTATCTGATGGTTTTTAGAGTAAAAAAATCTTCTAAGTTCTTCATCTCCGATCACATCACGGGGCTTCATCAAACGCGGACTTATTCGCGTTAAAGATGCTTATTAGTCTTATTAACTTTTACAAGTGTGTGTTTGTCTGTGATTGAATCCTCACACTGGTGTCATTATCCATAATTTACATCAAACCATTCTTGTAAAAAATGGGCGTAGGTATTTACATTTATTGTAATGAAATTTATGAACAACGCCCAAAAACACTTGAACAATTTATTAAAGTGAATTCAGTTAAATGTGTAAGTAGGCGCAAATTATCTGAGCGTTAAAAAGTTGGTTTTCAAGGAAATTTTGTCAGTTCAATTCTTCACCATAATTTAATCACGAGGGTGTGCGTTAAGGTTGCGTAAAACATTTAAATTATATTCATGACGGCAATAAGATGTGATAAGAAAGATTACTTTTTGTTTTTGTGGGGTTGACAGGCTAGGTCAGGGGTAGGCAACCTTTTGGGAAGGAAGAGCCAAACGTTAAAATTAAAAATAAAAAGTTTTTAAAGAGCCGCTAAACATTTTGGTTTCAATATTATAGTACACATAAATGAAATAAAAAAAAAAAAAAGAATAGAGATGAATTGACAGGCGAGTCACCACCGATCCCGGTTTCGACGACCACGACCGCTCTGCACACAAGAGTGAAAACAATTAAGAAGTAAGAAATTAGCTAGAATAATAAAATAATTGAAAGTGGCTCAGATATAGGCTGGGCAATATGTATGTATTTTATGCATGTGCTTACAGAAAAAAAAATTAAGTATTCTATCAGTTATCTGACTGCTATAGTAACATTTCACCTTTGAACTAAAAGCTACCACGCTAAAAGCTCACATACACGTTTAAAATAAGAATAACTGAAAAAATGTGCCGCGTAAAATGAACTATGTTTTTGACTTTTCACCCCTTTTGGTTCATTGGTAGTATGAGCTTCAAGAGCTGAAGGGTGTGGGTTTTTTCCACCCAGGACAAATACTTTGTGGTTTAAACAAATGTTTTTTTCCGTATCTGAGTGTACTGTCTTCCATAGCACAAGCTTTGCTTTGTTTGGGGCCAGATGGCGCTGTGTGTAATGTCCTACGATATTTGTTTATAGATACGGTACTTCCTCGAGGATAAATTGCCCGATTTTAAAGGTTATGATAATAAAATTATAGATTTTTGCGTTTGGAACTGGATAACCGTTACTTTACATTAAAAGAGCCGCAGTTTGCCGACCCCTGGACTGGGTGTTTTGATCACAGCTCACTTGATGTTATGTAAAGGTGTGGTCGAAGATGATTACCTAGCCTGAAATGGAACTGGCTCTCAGGGGAGGCTACCGTACACTCCGTTAGGTACTTAGCAGAAGATTTTTAACTTCAGGGTGGTGGCTAGCCAGCCGAGTAATTTTTTTTTTTATACAGAATAGGTTCGCGTTTGACCACACCCTACCTGATGTTAAGCAGGATGCAGTCCAAGATGAAGCACGCTTACTTAGAAAAAAAAACCTGTTTACTCTAGATTTAAATTAATAGAGAGTACCCACCCTGTCACCAACAAAACAAACGTGTGCTTATTCAGAACAAAACAAACTTTTCTCCGTTTTTCTTGCAGTTTTATCAAAAGAATTCAGAGTATGTGCATAGATTAAGTAGTAGCTACTGTCTAAGTATGGCTAGCAACAACGACAATGTCATCCAGAGAACACAATGCTTGGAACGTCAATCTGTATTTTGTCGGCCTATTTCTGTCCGTTTGTTACTAACATATCTGTAAGCCTTGAAGGCTTCTTCAGACAATGCTATGTATAAAAATTGTGTCAAATTGCTGCTTTTGTATTTTTAATAACATGTTTAGAAATTACTGTTCATGGTATAGATTTAAATGTAAATGAATTATTTTGTTTCACTTATTCGGGATTACTAACGTTTAATTATGTCAGATACTTTAATTATAGTTGCGATCATATCTGGTGGCCTTCTTCAAGGAATCAATACAGAGTACAACGCGCGTGCGGTCTCGTCTTGCTTCTGATTACTGGCCGCTGCCGCTGGTCGCCCCGCGTGTGAAGACAGAGGTTGGTCCGTATTCCTCACCGGAGTCACATTATTAAACGTAAGTAATCTCACATAAATAGCTACCTCCATACCAAATTTCATCCAAATCCGTTCAGTAGTTTTTGCGTGAAAGAGTAACAAACATCCATCCATCCAACTTTCACATTTATAATATTAGTGGGATTATTTCGTCTAACGTATCTAGTCTCGTAATCTGTGAGCTTCCTTAGCCCTGATTCATCTGATCGTTTTTCATGAACTCCTGGCATTCCCGGTTGCCTTTCAAGGAGTTCTGTTTAAAATTCCTCTCTCGTGCGGACCAAGGTGCGCTCCTAACATTTTTAGGCGTTCGACCATCCCGCTCCTTTCCCATAGCCTTTTTTTTCGATAAAAAATGCTTTTGTTTTTTTTTGTCAGATTTATGCGATGCCCTTGTTATGGACAATTTAGTAAGTTTATTCAAGCTGCTATTTTTAGAGTGGGTTTTGTACAACATAATTGATTTTGCGATAGGTTTATTTTTAACGGGATATTACTTCATCACTTCGGATGGCTTTGTATGCATATTTATGATATTTATTAGGGATTCGAATTTTGAAAACATTTAACTTTTAACTGAATCAAAAAAGGAGGAGGTTCCCAATTCGTGTTTCTCAATTAGATCGCATATCTTAACATCAGGCAAGGTGTGATCAAACGCAAACTAGTATTTCTAAATAAATATTGAATGCTTCCATTTTGTTTATCTGATTTTGGGCTGCCACCAAACCCGGAAAAACAATATCATCATCTCAAAATAATATCATCATTTTGTAACATAATATTTTATGCTCTATAACGAAAGGTATGAAGGAGGTATGGTCGTCTAGGTAGGTATCACCGCAGTACTAACTATTCTGCCGCCCAGCAGTAGTGTGTAAACATTATGAAGGGTACTGCAGCTAGCGAAATTACAGCTAATTTGAGACTAACCATTCAAAGTCTCAAAGTAGTTGGCGCCAAAGCAGCGGTGGCCTAGACTTTGTTTTGTTACTGAAAGTTCTGTGTATCGCTGCAATGGTCATGGACAGGCGTCATCTCTTGCCATCAGGAGCGCGTCTTATTCGCCACATTTGTTTACGTAAAGAAAATAAAGATATCTAAATTCCTTGAATACGCGATACAAAACGATTTAAGGTGGTGCGATTTCCATACAAATAAATCTTGCTATTTATGGACAAATGGAGCATAATTTTACAGTGAAATCACAGCTACTGGCGTTTATTTGGGTCTTTATTTGCGGTAAATCACAATTGCTTGAATAAAACAGTAAAAAGTTTCACTGTAAAATTATGCTCCATTTGTCCATAATGTAGCGATGATAGCTCAGTGGTTAGCGCGGTAGGTTCGCATGCCGAAGGGCGTGGGTTCAAACCCCAACAATGAGCTTGAGCTGCCGGTGAAGGAAAACATCGTGAGGAAACCATAGCATGGTGGTAGGGTACTTTCTAGTACTCGGCTGGCTAGCTCAAGTTGAAAATCTGCCGCCAAGCATCTAACGGTGTGTTCCGGCAGCCTCACTTGAGAGCCAGTTCCATTCCAGGCTAGGTGTGCTTTACCATCTTTGACCACACCTTCACTTAACATCAGGTGAGCTGTGGTCAAACAACTAGCCTGTCAACCATTAAAAAAAAAAAAAAAAAAATGGCAAAAATGTATTTGTATGGAAATCGAACCACCTTAAAATTAAAACAACTTATAATTGACTGGTGTTAGATATTTATAAAAAAGATATTAAAAACGTCTTGTATATTTAAAATGTAGTTCACGTGCATGTGTTGAATAGAAAATGTGTTTTGTAGGGCCGGGAATAGTAAATCGAGTCATAATTATTATTCATGTGTTGTTGAGTTGAATTCGTCAGTAGATTTATCGATTGTTGTTGTTAGTTAACTATGTTGTCACGTGTTAACTTGGTAATTACTGAAGGAAAACATCGTGAGGAATCCATAGCATGGTGTTAAAGTACTTTCTAGTACTCGACTGGCTAGCAACCACCCTCAAGTTGTAAATCTGCCGTCAAGCAGTAAGCTGTGGTCAAACAACTAACTTGTCATCCATAATAAAATTATTCTTGATGTATATAGTATATACTTAAAGATATAGAAATACTTGAAGTTCGCAAAAGCATAAAGCGCGATGCCGAAAACAAAAAAAAATGTATTTTTTTTATCACCGGCACTTAATCGCGCAGATACTATGCACATAACTATTTATATGGAGTTTTGGTTGAAACGCGGAAAAAGTCGTATCACCCCGTAGTATTTTTTTCTAAAACTAGTGTTTTGTAGAGTGTTTATGCATAAAAATGGTAGTGTTTTATTCATAAAGTGCCGAATCACGAGCGCGAGTGTGAAAAAATGATATAATGTGGTGAAACGACTTTTCGTGTTGCTTCCAACACTCCATCAAAGCTTTATAGTAAAGTCGCCACTACTTTACTAAAGCATGACTGACATGGACTGTGATTAACCAAGACTGGACTTTAACTATAATTATATCTTCGAGGCAACTTATTTAAGTTATGAAACTTGGAAATATAAAACGCTTGACACTTGCAAATGCTCAAAGTGCGACGCCAAAACCAAAGAAAAAAAAAAACTATTTATATTCAAATCGCGAAAGTTTAAAAATTAAAAAAACAGTCTTATCTTCGTAAACGTCAATCAAGGCAGATCAATTATTATGTAAATTTCAAGTCAAATGTATCCTACGTTTTGAAAAGGGAAGGTTAGGTTAGTCCGTTGATGCCTCGAAGCTCGGTTTGCTGGCATATGGGAGCGTTGACTCTTATGACTCAACTAGTAACTACTACTTCATCTGTGCGCCATCGCAAAAACTTGATGGTGTATGGTAAGATGTTGCTAAGGGCTGAATGGAAGAACGTATTCACACGCTTCAATAGCTGGTTTTAATTATTGTACTAAGATTTTTAAAGGTTAGTTTGAAAAAAGTGACACAAACAAATCTTCGATACAATGATTGTTTTAAACCGACTCAAAAAAGGCGAAGGTTCTCAGTTCGACTGAAAGTTTTCTACACTAATCTACACTAATATTATAAAGAGGTAAGATTTGTATTTTTAGATTTTTGTATGTTTGTAACGAATAAACGCAAAAACTACTGGACCGATTTCTAAAATTCTTTCATCGTTGGGAAGCTACACTATCCCCAGATGACATAGGTTTTTATGACATACTTTTTATCCCTGTATTCCCACGGGAACGGGAACTACGCGGGTGAAACCGCGAGGCGTCCGCTAGTTTTTTCTATGTATGTGATGCGATCATTCCGCCAATTATGAATCGATTTTGATGTTTTTTTTTTAAATCAACAAAAATCTAAAAATTGATAATGTTTTCGTTTACTTCGAAACCTTGCTGTTTCATTGGAGCAGTGCGTTTAGTTGGTCTAAGGTACATTAAATCTAGTTTTTTTTTAAATTGTAAATTTATTACTGTTTGTACCGTTTGTTTACTACGCAAGCCCATTTTAGTAAAATAAAGTAAAGTTAAAGATTTAAAAAGTATAAAATAGCAATACTTCAATAAAAAAAAATACTATGCAGCATTTTAACTTAACATTTTTCTCCTCAACTAATAAGTAAATTGTTTTCTGTACTAACAGTAGCCTGAGTAACCTGTTTCCATTGTTACTTTCAGAGTGTAAAATAGAAGCACGTCAGTGTTGCCAAGCTATTAATGAAATTACAATTCTATTGAGTATATTTTCGGAATGTAATAGGTTATTTTGAGAACATTTTAAAAATAATGAAATCACTTTTAAATTTCCCAACAGGAAAAGGATGCCCTACGTCCCTGATAATTAAGTTCTACTATGAACCCTACATTTTATAACATAATTAATAACCGCCTCTTAGAAAAAAATATGACGTGTAGACTTTAAGATTTTTTTAAAAAGTAATTAAATAAATATCGTAGGACATTTCAATATTTTTTGTATCCATACTTATGATACATATAGAATAGCCAGACACAGAACAAACATTTACGAGTATGTGCGTATTAATGATTGTCCTAGTGGGAATAGAACCCACGTCCTACAGCTCTTGAAGCAAATTTTCTAACACAAGCTAACAGGGCAGTCAAATTTCAATTCTATTTTGTGACACTCTTGTTAGCTGATCGCCATCGGCATCGGCATCGGCATCGACATCGGCATCGGCATTAGCATCAGCTAACCTCAGCATAAAAAGTTTACAATAAAAAACATTTATGGCCGTCCGTTTTAATTATCTGTGGGATAATCTCTATGACTGCTTTTAGGTTAGAAGTCGATTGTTGTTGTTATTATTATTATTCCAGTTATTTATTTCTTTTCTTAATTTTTAAATTTTTTTACATTACATATATATAAAAAAAAACATAAATAATATAAAAAAACTTAAAAACTAGGGTGCCGCCGGCAGCGGGGCAGGGCTCAAGCTGCCTGTGGTTAGGGCTGCAGAGTGAGGAACCTCCTCACAATGCGCGCCGTGTCAAGGATCACTGCCTTTTGAAGCTGACCCTTGACCCAACCGTCTAGCGAGAGTCTCTTAAGATGTTGGTCGAGACTCTTCGCTATAAGACCGTTTACCGTGACAACTATCGGGACAATGATCGTCGAATCAACATCCCACATGGCGGTTATCTCGTGAGCCAAGTCAAGGTACTTGCTGAGCTTGTCCTTCTCGGCCTTCACGAGATTCTCGTCATGTGGGATGGTGATGTCGACGAGCACTGCCCGGCGTTGGGCTCGGTCGACCACCACGATATCAGGCTTATTGGCGACAATAGTCCTGTCCGTGATGATAGACCGGTCCCAATAGAGCATATTATTATTATTATTACACTTTATAAATAGTATTCAGTATGGCAAACATTACAAAGCCATTATTTTGAATGGACAGTCTTGTCTAACCATATTTTTTAACGTCAATCCCATAAAATACGTGGTAAGTGCTATTTTTTTGCTAGCTGTCCGTTTTGTTCTATTGTTGTGCTACTTATGATGGACATTGAATGATGTAGTTATTGAAATTGCTACATAAATAAAGTATTTTAATAAATTGAATATTGATAATAAGCTGGGAAATAATGTTACTTGTCTATTTAACTTTTGCATTGCAGTCGAATCCAGTCGAACGACATAATTTTAGGGTGGCAATAAAATAATGATTTATTCAAAGTTGATTAAGAAAAAGAAACCATTAAATGTTTTTTTTTTTTTAATTTAAAATGTAATGATACGAAAGAGACGCTCTCCTGACGGTAAGAGATAACGGATGTCCATGACCATTGCAGCGATGCACAGAACTTTGAGTAACAAAACAAAGTATCACTGTTTATGCTTTTTAAAGTAGTTTAATGACAAAATAAAATACAAAACGATCTTTGTACATCGAAACCACACGCAATGTTTGGAAAGCATAACATTAACGTATTACAAATCATGATAATTGTTATGGTAGTGAAACCTCAGAAGGAGCGAGCGATGCGGATGGAGCGGCCAAGTAAAATAAAAGTTTATGAAACAACATAGACTATAAACACAAAACTCCATAACGTGATATTAATATTATTTATTTACACCCATTAATGTTCATAAGAAACTGAACAGAACATTTACCGGTAACCAAACTCTCCTATCTCAGAGTTCAGTCGTAGATTTCGATTACGGAAGCATTGCATACAAAAAATATAAACATTTACGTCCGTTTGGCTGCATCTGCGCATCTGGCATCGTCTAATACAGGTACGTGTAAATATAGCGCAATGATTGCAGCGAGTTTTGTTTCATTACCTTATCTGGACCGGTGGGGGGTTTTGTCTTCGTGAGATAGAGTTTGCTTAGTTTTGTAACTATAAAGTCGGAAAACACCTACGAAACGAAAGTACGAAGCCCTAAAAATGGGCTGATTCGGGAAATAAATTTTAAGCAGAAATGCTCGAACGATGTCAGTGCAAGATTTGATAAAATTATTTATTTATTTAATACTTTATTGCATACTTACAAAATAACATGTAGGTACAAAAGGAAGACTTAGTGCTAAAGCATTTTCTGCAAGCCATCCTCACAGTAATAAACAATATATGGTTGTAGGTGCGCATCAAAAAAAAACAAATATGTAGGTATATAATTATGTCTAATCTATACTATTATGAAGAGGAAATATTAATTTGTTTGTTTGTATTGAATAGGCTCCAAAACTAGTAGACCGATTTCAAAAATTATTTGGGAAGCTACACTATCTCCGGGTGACATAGGCTACTTTTTATCCCTGTATTCCCACGGGAATGCAAATTACGCGGGTCAAACCACGAGGCGTCCGCTAGCCATGTATAAATATATAGCTATATAAATAAATACAGCAAACAAACGAATATGATATACTACTAAAAAAAAATATCTATAAAATATACAAAAACCTAAAAATATATAAATATGTTATAATGTTATGTCCTTGTCAAATGATGAATCAATTGGTAAAGAAATAATTATTAAAAAAATATGTGAGTCAATAATTTAAAAAATCATAAAATCCTCACGTGTTGCGTTCGTTTATCATTATTGAGCAAGTTTTTCATAACCTACAATGTCGTAACACATAACTGGTCATAAGTAATCTAAACTTCAACTGCTGTCCATCAGAGCGCTCCCTAAAAAGGAAACAATGAGACGGGTTACGCCAGTTATATTTGATTATGCTAAATTGCTCTTACGACATCAAAATCTTTGATTGTCTATTTATTTTTCACTGATGACATGGAAGAACTTCCACATAGGTCTAAAGCATCACTCCGTAAGTACAGGCCGGGAATAAATATGGATTGCGATATTTGACAGTCTTGTTGGTTCATTGGTAGAATGTCTGCTTCAAGAGCTGTTGGGCGTGGATTCGATTCCCACACATACCATTCATTGTGTTGTATAAACAAATGGTTGTATTGTGTCTGGGTGTACTTTATGTATTTTACAACAAAAAAAAACTATTTAAGTATTCTATCAGTTAACTGACTTCCATAGTACCGTATTGCATAGTACAAGCTTTGCTTAGTTTGGGGTCACATAGCGCTGTGTGTAAAATATCCTGCGATATTATAATTATTTAAACCAAAGAATTGCCTGATCGTGAGCAATTTCTTTTTTTTTCATGTTTAAAAAGCTCGGTGTTTTACACAGCTTAGTTGATGTTAAGTAACAGTCTGGTCGAAGATTGTAAAGCACACCTAGCCTGGAGTGGAACCGGCTCTTAAGTGAGGCTGCCAGAACACACCGTTAGGTGCTTGGCGGCAGATTTTCAACTTGAGGGTGGTAGCTAGCCAGCGGAGTACTAAAAAGTACTCTACCACCATGCTATGGTTTCCTCACGCTGTTTTCCTTCACCGGCGGCTCAAGCTCATTGTTAGGGTTTGAACCCACGCTCTTCAGCATGCGGACCGACCGCGCTAACCACTGAGATATCATCGCTACAAAAGGCTGCCGGAACACACTGTTAGATGCTTGGCGACAGATTTTCAACTTGAGAGTTGTAGCTAGCCAGCCGAGTACTAGAAAATACACTACCACCATGCTATGGTTTCCTCACGATGTTTTCCTTCTCCGGTTCAAATCTCTAAAAGAATAGGCCACCTGATAGATGCCGCTATGTCATTAGGTATGCTAATCCTACACCATTACGAGTTTAAATTGCTACAGGAAACGTATTTCACGAGTGATTAGACAAAGCTTTCGCCAACACTAATCAATCAGGTAGGAGGTCGGTGTAAAACGGCACAAAGAGTACCATATATAGAACATCCACTTCGTAAGAATGTGTACACAGAGTCAAAATAAAGCACAATCAATCTGTAACGCAGACAATTCAACGGTTAGCGCACGCATGCCTAGAAGAAATTGATTCACATCTGCTTTTAAGGCACCCAGTATATATTTTATTTTTTATGGTAATGAGCCGACCGAGTCTTTCTCCTGATGGTAAGAGATAACGCCTGTCCATGACCATTGCAGTGATACACAGAACTTTGTGTAGTAAAACAAAGTTCAAGGCATCGCTGCTTTGGCGCTCATTACTTTGAGACTTTCGATGGTTAGTCTCAACAGCTCAGTAATTTCGCTAGCGAGAGGACATCTGTAGCTGCGGTGGTACCTAGACGGCATCCTGCTAAGGAGATCTACCACCAAGTAAAAAGTAAGTAAGAGATACCTCCTTTATAGTACAGATTAATTTCGAATGTCCGAATGGGTGTTCCCTGATGGATACTTTTTTATGTTTAGTAAGACGAACGAGGCATTCTCCTAATTTTTACTTGGTAGTAGATCTCCTTAACAGGAGGTCATCTAGATAGGTACCACCGCAGTGCCAGATACATCCGCCAAGCAGTAGTGTGTAAAAGTTACTGTGGTTTGAAGCAGCTAGAGAAATTACATCTCAGTTGAGACTAACCATCAAAATCTTAAAGTAATGAGCACCAAAGCAGCGATGTCCTAGGCTTTGTTTTGCTACTCAAAGTTTTGTGTATCGCTGCAATGGTCATTGGTCCATAGATATGCGTTATCTCTTACCATTTTTTTTATGACAGATATAGTACCGTGTCATGTGAACACGGCCTTACCATCTAAGATTAAGTAAAGCAGTGCTATAATTGATTTGGCAAAGTGAAAGCCGTGTGCGAAAGTATTTCGAGTGATTAAAGCGTTATTTTTTGTTTTTGTTAATTAAACTGCTTGATTGGGTCTTATTTGTCTTGTGTAGTGATTTTATTTATTGCTGAGTTTAGTTTAATTTGAACGTTTTTTTGGGACCTCATTAATACTTTTTGTTTTTATTGACGCGAGGTTTTTGGAATTTTACCTTTGCGACCTTTTTCTTTTGCGTATGCTATCAATAATGTAGTCAATTTTTATTTTTTGGTATACGTACTTATCTGAATATGATTTTATTTTTTATTGTGCAGTTGTTTTTTTATGGATAACATATCAGTAGTTTGGCCACATCTCACCTGATGTTAAGTAACGGTGTGATCAAAGATGGTAAACACACCTAATCTGGAATGGAACTGGCTACCAAGGAAGGCTGCCGGAACACACCTTTAGGTGCTTGTGGTAGCTAGCCAACCTAATACTAGAAAATACCCTACCACTACGCTATGGTTACCTCACGATGCTTTCCTTCACCGGCAGCTCAAGCTGCCGGTTGGGTTTGGACCCACGCCCTTCGGCGTGTGAATCGACCGCACTAACCACTGAGCTATTGTTTCTATAAAATCATCAGGCACAGGCAGAACTTTAGATAGAAACTCTTTATTGTGCACACCAAAACAGAAAAAGTACGAGTAGAATCTTATGAGCTAGTGCCACAAGTGGCGGCCTTATCGCTATCTCTTTCGGGCAACCAAAAATAGAAAGCACGATACATTTTAGGAACAGACGAGAGATGTTCTAACACTTAGATAATATAATTTAGCAAAAAACAAGATATGGTTTTAGATATTGTGAGGGACGAAAAGTTGACTATCGGCCGAAGATCGTATCTGGTTTAAAATATCAACCGATTACCACATAGTTTGTGTGCAATTCAGCAAGAGAAAATAAGACAAATTTCTCGCTATTTACAAAATCATGTTGACAAATATACACAAAACTAAGATTAAGCCTTAAGTGAAACAATTTAAACATACCAGACCACGGTAATTAGGCATAGTTACCATGTGATACATGACTTCAGACCTGCATGCTTCTGTAGGCAACTAATTGCACTGGAGAGTTCTGGCACATTCTTAGAATAGCTAGTCTTTGCTGTTTAGAATAAGGCATGTGCGTATCGTGATGCGATTTTAATCGATTAAAATTGGTGCTTAAAGATCGATTTATCAAGATGTGAATAGCAAACTCTTTGGAATAATATACCACAGAGTTTTTTGTGTTATAATTAAAAAAAAAAACATTTTTAGAAATCGTAAAGCAACATTCCAACTTTTTTAGACAAGCACATTAATTTTTTATTTAGTTATTTGACCAAAGCTCAACTGATGTTAAGTGACGGCGTGGTCGAAGACAGTAAACAAACCTAGCCTGGATCTAGCTCTAAATTCAGGCTGTTGGAACACACCGTCAGGTGCTTGGCGACAGATTTTCAACTTGAGGGTGGTAGCTAGCCAGCCGAGTACTAGAAAGTATCCTACCACCATGCTATGGTTTTTCACACACCGTCTTTTTCTTCCTCTGATCCTATCCGTCCTAAGGTTGCCTGTAAGAGGTCGCTATTAGCGATAATGTCACCAGTTGTTACACCTATTAATTAGTTTATTAATTGTGATTCATAATTCTTCTGTATTGTATTATTTTCAGTGTGTACAATAAAGAGTTAATCAATCAATTATGGTTTTCTCACGATGTTTTCCTTCACCGGCAGGTCAAGCTCATTGTTGGGAATTGAACCCATGCCCTTCGACATGTAAACTGACTGCGCAAACTGAACTATCATTGGCACAAAAAAAAACAACAATAAACATAATCTGAAATATTAGTGCGCGTTTGATCATCGACCGACATGTACAATATCGATCGAAATGATACCATCTCTAATCTCTCATTGCGAAAGCTCTATCTTGTCTCTATCATGGTATCATAAGTATTTAAGACCCCACTCGTGTGAACGATATTATTTATAGCAATACCAGTGGAAAGTAAAGAAAGTCCGTGCCAATCCCCCGCCTAGGTGATAAGATATACCTACGATTCATTAACTGGTGATAAAGTGGTTTTAATATAGGAGATTGACGAATGGGCTTGTATCTGAATAGCGGGTAATAAACTTGCATAGTTTGTACCTTGATATTATCTAGCATAACCTATATTCAAGATTGTAGCTTTAATGAGACCTTAGCATGCATTTTCCTAAGCGTTAGGTAGAGTGGGCCATTCATCATCATCCTATGTCTCAAAGTAAGTTCTGGACTTTCTGTTGTTTTTCAAATTTTGAGGTATACCATCAATGGTCATGGACAAGTGTATCATTTTCTATACCCAAACACGAGAATGACTTGTGGTCACATTACTATCGTAAAAAGAATAAATGTTATAAAATAATTCGGATTCCTTTTTATTGGTAATTTTTCTGTAGCTAGCGAAGTTACAGAGCTTTTGAGATAGAACGAATGTTTCGAAGTAGTAAGCACCAAAGCGATGCCCTTTGCCTATATTTTTAACCGACTCAAAAAAGGAGTAGGTTCACAATTCGACTATATGTTTTTTTGTATGTGTGTTACGCGATAATTCCGCCAATTACGAATCGATTTTGATGATTATTTTTTGCTTGGTAGATTATACTTTAGAAGTGGTTCAATATAAATTTTATCGATATCGATCAAACGGTTTTTAAAAAATCAACGATATCTAAAAATTGTATACATCGATGACATTTTCTTTTACTCCGAAACCTCGCTGTTTCATTGGAACAGCGCGTTTAGTTGGCCAAAGAGTCATACAGACGGTTTTTTAACTGTAAATTTATATAATTATGTTATTCAAGGTTCTGGATACTGCACCTGATGTTAAGTGACGGTGTGATCGAAGATGATAAAGCACACCTATCCTGGAATGGAGCTGACTCTTAAGTGAGGCTGCCGGAACACACCGTTAGGTGCTTGGCGGCAGATTTTCAACTTGAGGATTTGAGGATGGTAGCTAGCAAGCCAAGTACTAGAAAATACACTACAACCACCAGCTTGAGCCATTTACTTATCAGCTGCTGAAATTAGCTGAACAAATACTTACATACAAAGACAAATACCGTTGCATACAAATAGATTTTGAGGCCTTCAGTACTCTCTATCAATAATTAATTAAATTGAAAATTAATTTAACCTTTACAAAGCACCAAGTAACTTACCTACATGCATAGAAAACGTGTACTTAGTTATGACGTGTTGGCTCACTTCCCCAGCTTTCCTAGACCTCGTATGATTGATAAAAGTTGTTTAAATGTACACGATAGCGTGCGGCGATAAGACCTTAGTTAATTTTACAGCATTGACCTACAAACCAAGCAGGTTTTGCAAAGTTTGTTTGTTTTGCTAAACGTTTGTTGGTTGAACTTGGTAGACAAAAATGTGTTAATTTTTTATGGATATTTATTTTTTCATAAATACACCAATATACTAAGGCAATACAGACCTGTATTGTCCGTCAAATTTGACTCGGTCTGTATTACCCATTTTTGTTTTCTAGTGATTAAAATTTGGATGGATGTTTGTTTATAATATCTGTGGGATTAGTTACAATCCTGATTATTAACATAGTTAAGAACTTTCTTCGCTTCAATACCTATTTTTAACATAACCTAGTGTTTCGCATAATATTAGCGATAGCGTGCATCACATCAACACCATTAACCCACACAGCGATAATGTACATGCAAATGGGGAGAAAATGAGACCGGTAATCTCCTACCTCAGTATTTGAACTACAGCGAGTACTGGATACTACTTCGTACAAAGGCGACCTTTCTGTGTCAGGATATACACCTGACACAGTAAGAAAAAAATCACCAAATTCACTTTATCAAATCAAATCATTTGCTAGAATACAGGTCTTTTTTTATGGTTGACAGTCTAGTTTTGAACACAACTCAGCTGATGTTGAGTAACGGTGTGGTCGAAGATGGTAAATACACCTAACCTGGCCAAGTGAGGCTGCCGGAACACACCGTTAGATATTCATCTTCAGAACTTAAGTTAGGCACTGCTAAACAAATCTACACGCAAACTTATATACTTACAAACACCGATTTACTACTAATATTTAAAATTGGTTAAAGTTTAACTACTCTTTGCTACATATTAAGCCTTAAATATGATGATTGTACTCTTAGAACTTGACACAAGATTTGATGTGATCTGATATTTTCCCACGACTGATTTTCATTACGCACGGCGACAACTTTTCACTCGTTCCTCTATATTACTCAGCGCGTCTAAACGCTGTAATCGCAACCACCTACTTCACCAGCGGATGTTTATGACACACTACAGGGGATAACAGTAAAGAAACTTTCAGTTTAGCTGGGTCAAAAGATAATTTACAAAAAAAAATGCTACCAGTAGACTCAAACTTATAACAAAAATATTATTAAATTACTAGTAAGTTACTATTTTTTTTATGTATTTTCATTATATTGACATATTTTTGTATTGACATGTTGTTTATTATATCGAAATATTATGTCCTTTATTTGACGTTTTTTTTTATTCATTGACATGTAATCAGTGTTCAACTTTTTTTTAATGATACACAGATTCAAAATGATTTACTAAAATTTGACTTGTAACATTGGGGTTATCAATAAAATCTTTGTATTTTGTATTTGTAAAACACGTAGGTAGCTACAGTAATCTATATCTCTACATCTACACCTCTACGTTAAAATGTATGTTTGTAACGAATAAACTCAAAAACTACTAAACTACAAAAACCGCGTGAACCACTGAGCTATCAGGGATACGAATGTCGCTCTATATCTTCAAATCCTAAATGAATAAATTCCTTACTGTAATGAATAAAGTATATGCGACTAATTGATTGATTCGGGCGTCACTTTTGGCGAAAATTCATTTTGAGTGTTGAAGGTATGTTTAGTGTATTTCCACTTATCAGCCGTTTCGTACAAAATCCTCATCGGATTTTGTACGCAAATAACCTTGGATATGAAACGAAATGAATTTTCGTCAGGCCAGAAAAAGAAACGTGATGTACAAATTTAAAGGCGAAGTCCATACTGTTTATTAGTGTTCGTTGATATTCAACAGAAATTACTTATTAATCTGTAGACCCACTTATGTTTCAGACAGGCTAGAACCAATATATCTGTTGAGTCGTGTGAGAGCGCCACTATCGCATATGCCAATTAAAACTGTAAGCCCTTCCAAGATTCTTTAGTTCCACACTTCATAATAAGTTGGACGTGAAAATAGCTAGATCTGCTTATTGACTTACGATGGAAAATTAATTGTATTAACCAGTTAATTAGAGCTATTTTAAGGTTTTCTCGGAAGTTGTGAAAATTTATGATCTTTGATTATTATATCAGAAGGCCGTCTTTTTAGTCTTTGCCCATCAAATTAGGTACTATGATGGTCAAAGACTAAATTTATAAAAAACTTTGAATTTATTCTATAAGTATCAGTAACATTTTCGTATTCTTTTTTAGGGTTCCGTACCCAAAGGGTAAAACAGGACTCTATTACTAAGACTTCGCTATCCGTCTATCACCAGGCTGTATCTCATGAACCGTGATAGTTAGACAGTGTTGTCTCAATAACAATAAATATTAAAAAACATAATAAAATAAATATTTAAGGGGGCTCCCATACAGCATACGTGATTTTTTTGCCTTCTTTTAGATAGGTAATAGTACGGAACCCTTCGTGTTCGCAAGTCCGACTCGAACTTGGCTGTTTTTTTTTAACTGTTATTGCCGTATTAGACAGTGTGGTGAACTACGCCCCGCTCCCAGTAGTGGGACAGTTTACAAAAACAATCAGAATCAGTCGTGTGTTTTTGGGTAGCACTATAAATCTTCGAGGTCGTATTAGCAATTTTATTGGTAGTTAGTGATATTTTATTACCTTTCATTTTAAGCAGTGAGTGCTTAATTTACGTTTTAAGTTACAACTTCTTAACTTTGGGGGGTAGACAGTGATGGATGCAAAATACTTTCATTTGGTGATAATGACGTAAAATCATTAATATAATTATTTTTGGAAACTTATTGCCACCGTTGAGTAAACGTTACCTTTAGGATAAAGCACTTTAGTTTAATTACTGAAATTAATCACAAAAAAAAACATGGCCAACAAAAGAAAATAATTAAATGTATAACACGATCCAAGTTTTGGCACAAACTTAAAGCCCGTCACAGATAGAGCTTTAATATGTATAAATATACTATTATTTATATTATATTGTAGCGATTATATAGCGATGAAAGCTCAGTGTTTAAAGGGGACGGTTCACACGCCAAAGCCAAAGTTGAAACCCCAATAATGAGCTTGAGCTAGCTATGACATTTGATCATATTTACGTACATAATTATTTTATTTTTGACTTATTATTTCTTATGATTTTGATATTTTTAAATATGAATGGAAAATTGTCCTGTAACTTTGGTGTTATTAATAAAAGATTTGTGTTTATATTTGTCTTTCTGAAGACACTCTGTTCCACACCACTGCCACTAGTTTGATATCATCCCACCTTTTCTGCGATGATATATTTATAACTAGAGAAGAATTATTTCTGTGTATTAATAATAAATATATTCTGTGACGTTAACGTTCTGTTTCTGATTGCTTAGTTAGCTTAGTCCAGCGGGAGGCATTGGAGTCTATTAAGAAACTTATAAACAAAGTTCGCTTGTTCAAAAAAGGCTAACCTTTGAACAGTCAGTTGTCTACCGGATACACTATGGGGAGTGCGTTTCAGGTCAGTACGACATAATTCCATACCCTGCCCATTCTACTATCGGACAGCCAGAAGTTCTAAAAAGCTACACCGTTAATGGTTTATATATCGACAACTCGAACTAAGCAGTTTGATTCCACCTTCTTCGTACTAACCGCAAGACATTGGAATTTGCTGCCCAAGTGGGTGTTCCCCGAAATACAGTCTGGGTGCCTGCAAGTCGCGAGTGAATCGGTTTCTTCTAGGCAAGCGTGTTCCATCGTAGACCGCATCTTCGTTTAACATTAGGCGAGATGGCGGTCAAATGCAGGCCTATATTTTATAAAAAAAATATGACATGTATTTTAGTCTGTGACGGGCTTAAATATCAGGTAGACCGCCCAGTAGAGGTCGACTGTAATCCATTTCCAAACTTTCATTGAGCACTATAAAAGCTTATATTAATGGATGGAGAGCAAACGTTTGCACAATCAATTCATATACATACTGAAATGTTTTTGTTGTTGTCTTTTTTTTATATACTAGCGGATGCCTCGCGGATCCACCCGCATAGTTCCCGTTCTCGAGGGAATCCAGGGTGTAGTGTACCTTCCCAACGGTGAAAGAACGGTGAAATCGGTCCAGTAGTTTTTGAGTTTATTCGTTACAAACATACAAAAATCCAAAAATACAAATCTTTCCCCTTTTTTAGTGTAGATTTGTAGTGTATTGTTGTAGTGTTTGTGTGTAAGAATAAATGTTTTCTTTCTTTCAAAAAATGAAAATCATTTTCTTAAGTAACAACTTTGGTAGATGGGTGGTCTCTATGGTAAAAACTAGATCTAAAACAGTAGCCTTGTAGAATCACATTAGAATTAACTACCGCAGTAAACAAGTTTAAATGCACAGTTGATGCCGCGTGGAAAAAGTAAATTGGCACTGGGGCCTACTACGAATCGACGGTAACTCCGTTCTGTATTTTTTTGTGCCAGAGGAGGGAAACAGACTGACGAGTTGGCTGATGGTGAACAAACACCGTCACCTATAGATATGCAATACCAGGGGCACTACCAATAGGTTGTCGACCATTTTAGATTCTATTAACACGCTTTTTAGAGAACCAAATGTTGTAACTTTGCAGGAATACGGAGGAAGGAAGATCATTCCACAACTTTACAGGTGTAAGACAAAAAGGAACGCGTAAATTGTATGGTGTGAAATTTTCATAAATCAATTACTTACATATATTTGGATGAGCTTTCGGGCGAATGTGGTTAATAAGTACTTTTTAAAGTATTTTACTTTTTTTTTTATACGGTATAGGTTCGCGTTTGACCACACCCTGCCTGATGTTAAGCATCATGCAGTCCAAGATGAAGCACGCTTACCTAGAAAAAAACCTGTTTACTCTAGATTTGAAGACACCCAAATTGTACTTCGCGGGAAAAACATACTAAATGACTATATTTCAATATAGTCATTTAGTCATTGTTTTGGTACTTTTTTTGTTGTGGGATAACATACGTTTAATACTCCAACTCCTACGGCTACATTCGGCGGGCTTCTTCAAGGCAGAGCACAACAGGGAGATGAGATAGATTGTTCATAATCCATAATCGATTTATTGCGTATATGGGTAGAATTGATTATAATCAAAAAAATCAAAGAGCGCCATATTCTGCCTTCATCATCATCATCACCATCATTTCAGCAAGACGTCCGCTGGACATAGGCCTCCCCCATTTACTTCCACAAAGACCAGTTGGAAGCGGCTCGCATCCAGCGCGTTCCTGCGGTCTTTATTATGTCTTGTGATGGTGGGTTGTGAGTGGTATTCTGTCTTGCGGCATGCAAAAATAATAGTGTAAGTACATGCAGTACTGACGTAAAAAAGAAATTAAACAGTACAAAGTAGGAACTACTTGTCTGTTTTTAGTCAAATTACGCTCAAAAGTAAAAAAAAATTTCAATGAGATATAATGCCAAACAGTAAAATACAATTTCGCCCTAGCATAGATATATTAATGAATTTATACCAAATTGGATTGATAATGACTCAGTACAGTAGATCGTTGCTGGATAGAAAAAAGATTTCGAAACAGATTTTTAAGGCGAGTGTGAGCGGTAAGCTTTTTCTAGTTTGAAATGGAACTGAATCTCAGTGATGCTGCTAGATCTCACCGTTAAATACTTGGCGGCAGATTTTCTGTTGAGGGTGGTAGCTAGCCAGTCGAACACTAAAAATACCCTACCACCATGGTTTCCTCACGATGTTTTCCTTCACAAGCTCTTTGAACCGACCGCGGTAACCAAATTGAGCTATCATCACTACAAACATACACACTTTCTACCAGGCTAGGTTGACCAAAGCTCACCTGATGTTAAGCGGCGGTGTGGTCGTAGATGGTAAAGCCCTTCTAGCCTGGTAAACACACACACTTACAGCAGTTCTTGTACGCAATTTCAGCAACAATGTTATTTTATTCTCAGGAAACAGAGTTACTACTAAATGAACTAACAGGGATTCTGGTCTCTCTTCCAGGTATATAGAAAAAAATAATTAACAATATATTCCATAGTAGTGTAACTCAATATAGAAATCTAACTAATGCAGGCCGTAGCATCCCGTACGTCGGTGACAATCATATAAATCTAGAATAACGAGGTAATTTCCAAGCTAATCCGAGTTAATTGATGAACTACCTACTTAGAGGGAAAGCGCAAGTTTTCTAGTATAATCATCGTCATCTACAGCCTCCTTTATCCCACTGCATAGTAATGAGACGATCGATACGTTTTCCTGATGGTAAGACTATCATGTTCATGACTATAGACCAGTGCATGCTATAACATGACAGCCCCGTTGCCTCATTGGTAGTATATCTGCCTTGACAGCTGTAGGGCGTGGGTTCGATTCCTAAACATTTTGTGAATAAACAAATGTTTGTTCTGTATCTGGGTGTTCTGTATGTATTATAAGTATGTATTTACAAAAAAAAGTATGTATGTATTCTATCAGTTATCTGACTTCCATCACACAAGCTCTGCTTAGTTTGGGGCCAGATGGCGCTGTGTGTATAGTCCTACGATATTTATTTTAAACATTTTTTTTTTTAATACACATAACTTTGAGTTGCAAAACAAAGACCGTGGCATCGCTGCTTTGGCGCTCATTTCTTTGAGACTTTCGAGGGTAAGTTAGTATTATCGTCGTCATCTACAGCCTCCTTTATCCCACTGCATAGTAATGAGACGAACGATACGTTCGTCTAATTACTCCCCTGATGGTAAGAGATAACTTCTGTCCATGACCATTGCAATGGTACGCAGATCGTTGAGAAGTAAAACAAAGTTCAGGGCACCACTGCTTTGGCGCTCATGACTCTGGGACTTGATGGTCAGTCTCAACTAACTACATAAATACATTATAACATACAAATATGAAACATAAAAAGAATATAACAAAACGAAACAAAACAATAAATAAATATCACAGGACATTACACACAGCGCCATCTGACCCCTAACTAAGCAAAGCTTGTACTATGGAAGTCAGATAACTGATAGAATACTTAAATACTTTTTTTTTGTAAATACATACTTATAATACATATAGAACACCCAGACATAGAATACACATTTTTTTATACCGCAAAATGTTTATCCTGGGCGGAAATCGAACCCACGCCCTTCAGCTCTTGGAGCAGACATGCTACCAATGAACCAACAGGCCTGTCAAAAAATACATTATTAAGTTTGTTCTTAACGGGAATCGAACTAACACACAACTTACAAGATTAGAGCTGCTATGAACCGACTGATCCATAAAGCAGCTAAAAGCCATCAGAAATCATCAAATAGTGAACCGACTTTAAAACTATCATACGATCTCAATCAGCTTTTCCCCATAAATCGCGTTACCAGATTGCATCTTGATTGATGCTGGACGGGTCCAGCTCGGCTCTAATTGAAGATCTATTCCGGAACGGTGCCGGTGATACTGGGCAGGATATCTAAAATAGAGTAGATGACCACTATCTGATTTATTAACAAGATTAATAGAAACACTATACCAACCACTTCTCTATGTCTCGGCATATTTTTGATCAGAATCACATCTGTAAATTTAATTCTATCCCAAGGTTGCTTAAAAGCCATCTCTATCATAAGGCCACCATACTTTACCAGTTCATCAGAGCGTTTAATTCGTCTCATTACTTTTACATTTAAAAAAATTACACCTCAAGTTTATAGTCTTGTATATATAGATGTATATAGATATATAGATGTCTCTGTGTTTTAAAATGTATTTACAACAAGCGGCCCGTCCCAGCTTCGCGCGGGTGGACATTGATTTTTTAAATAAATTCTTGTAATAAATATAGCCTATGTTACTCAGGGATAATGTAGCATTCTAATGGTGAAAGAATTTTTGAAATCGGTCCAGTAGTTTTTGAGTTTATTCATTACAAACATCAATCGATACAAATCTTTTTTTTTTATTGGCAGCACTAATGCTGAGAACTAACCTTTTTTTTTAGTCGCACTGGACACTACAGCGACAACTTTCTACATAATTATTAATGTGTCAAAATAAATGTTTTCTTTCTTTCTTCCTTTCGTATAATATTAGTGTAGATAACATCTAAATTATTAATTTTTAAAAATGGATTCCATGACCCTTAGGCCAACTAAACGCTGCTCCAATGAAACGGCGAGGTTTCGGAGTAAACGAAAATATCATCGGTGTATACAATTTTTAGGTTTTTTAAAAACCGCTTTATTAATTTCGATACAATTTGTATGGGACCATCTAATCTACCAAGTAAAATAAGATTCATTTTAGTTTATTATATATATTAATTATAGTGTAATATATATTTTATTTTACAACCAATTAAAAAAAAAAGTTTGTTATCACACTATGTTCTTAGAAAGTTCAAATTTGGAATTAAAATCCGTTCCAAATTCAAAACAGCACAATTGTTTATAAACAAAACACCAACCAATTCGAGCATTTTCTTTCCATACCTACCATAAACAGCAAATCTACATTCTGTGATTTATGGATAGAGTATAAAATCGCTTAGCAATCGTCTGATAAAGTTCATAACAAACAGCTGACCCTATGATCATTGATGTATTGGGATCGCGATGAAGCCACAGATTAGGTGAATGTTACTAGGAAGCTAATAGAAATAATGAAGATAAGTCATAGATATGGCAGCAGTTAGTACGGGGTAAGACAACATATCGGAGGTGAATGAACTTCTGTATCAATGGAAGTATGTTTTGACTGATGGTAGCACTCATGATTTTAAAATTGATCGAAGAATTATTAAGCTTTAAAATGACTGAATGGTTGGTGTCGAAATTTGGAGAGGAATGAATGGGCTTAAATTATGTAAGCGCATATTAGTGTCAAATAAAATAAAATCTTTAGATATACAGGGTTATAATCTTGGGGTTTATTAAACCCAAAAGGTGTCACAAAAAAATTATATTATCTCTTCTGAGCGTAATAAAATACCTACCTATTATAATTTTGCAGTAGTAATATTGTTGATAAAAAAAAAGATTTTTCAAAATATCATTTAGCTATTTCAGACAGTGACATCTAGCCTAAACTAAACAAAGCTTGTACTATGGGAACCAGATAACTGATAGAAATATTTTTATACTTTTTTTTTGTAAATACATAGGTACTAAATTTAAATTTAACTTAATTTAAATTAACTTACCTTGATTCCAAGCAGCTGTAATGTTCTCGTGGTAAAAATACTCCGTCTCTTCTTCGTCAGACCACAGCACTCCCTCGATACTCGACGTGATGCCCTGAGCATCAGGACCTTCCACCAGGGATCTTCTCGAGAGCTGGTCATAACTTGGAGGCCTTGATAGGGAGTAAGAGCTAATGTCCGCTAAGGAAGACCTAAAGTTTTTTACACTACGACTGTCTATAGGACGGTATGACGGTCGAAGTCTAACATCCTCAGATTTAACTGATCGTAAAGACCTACAATCGTAATTAGGGTCACTTGAAAGGTCGCCTAAAGATACTTTGAAGTTATTGGACGATATATCTCCTAAGGGTACTTCGCAAGATCGTCTTTTCATACTAGTTTTCTGTGACGGGGCTTCGCCAGTCGCTTGCATGTGGCGACTCACCCCGGCACTATTCAAAAACTCGTTTGAAGTGTAAGTCTGCATGATTACTTAATTCTAACTTTAGGAACTTTAAGGTTGACTAAGTTGTGGAATTATTCGTTCGTTGTTCGTTATTATCTGAAACAAAACAAACAAAAAATGTTACAAAATCAACTAGGACAACAACAAACATAAATATTAGAATAAATACTACTACTAGCGCCATCTACTCAATTATCTACGAACTAGCAAGTGAAAGCTGGAAAATCGTTCCTCCTTACAAAGTTAACACGCTTTAGTTGCTTGGATGACGTCGTGTTTTCGAACACGGCCGGTAGGTGGCTCTTAATAAAATATACTAACGATATTATAATGTAGCTATTTAGTACTAACATGATTTTCACTAGATTAAAATGATTTATGTATTCATGTATAAAATAATGTTAAATATGTCACTGCGTGCTGTTAATTTGACGAGGGTCTCTTCCCTTCTCCTTGATATTATGACGCCCTGTTTGGACAAATAATTTGCAAAGCACAACTATGTAGGTATAGTTACCTATCTATGCTTCTTATAAAATGCAAAGCGAAGAGCTAGGTCAGAATTCATGAGTTCCCAGAGGAAAGCTAACAGTGATTTAAACTGTACAGCGCCACGAGGCTTGCTGCATAATTGGAATACGATTTAATTTTCTTATTGGTTGATTGCAGAATGCCTATGCCATTTCTCGATTGAAATTGCTAGCTAACCTATTTAATCCAATTCCTAAAGTATGAAGGCAATGTTTTCTGATAATAATAATTATAGACGAGGCTGTTTTTTTTTTATGTTAGGTATAATTATGTAACATTAAAAAGTCATAGGTATGATGAGGTGATACATGTTTTTATAGATCTAAATCAAATCAAATTATATTATAGATCTAAATAACATTGGCAAAATGCACAAAATACGATACCAAAAATAAACAAATCTTAAAAAAAATTAAAGTAAACTTGTTTTCGGTTACAAATTTTGTTATTTCATGACCGTAATGTTGATGTGGATGATATTTGTAGTAAAAAAAGAGAATATTCATGAATAATTTTTTTTTTGCGTTTTCTATTGATTCGTATTCTAACAGCCGTTGTATTTATTTTTAGGAGCGTTTTCCATACATCCTATTTAGGTACTTTGTAGGTAGGTAGGTGCTACTATTAAATTATTTGTTGTTGTTTTTTAATGTAAAAAGTAATGAGACGATCGAGACGCTCTCCTGATGGTAAGAGATGACTCCCGTCCATGAACATTTCAGTGATACAGAACTTTGAGTAACAAAAACAAAGTCCAGGGCATCGCTGCTTTGGCGCTCATTACTTTGAGACTTTTTATGGTTAGTCTCAACAGCCCAGTAATTTCCCTAGCTGCAGTAACCTTCAAACCGGAACACAGTAATGTTTTAAACACTAGGTACTGAAGCAGTATATCTGAATCTGGTACTGCCGTGGCACCCACACAGACGACCTCCTGCTAAGGAGACTTATCACCAAGTAAAGTAGTAACAATAGTATTTTAGTACAGAACTGAGACCTAATTAAGCCTCCGCCCCCACCCCCCCTTCCCCTCCTCTCTTTACTAAAACAAACTTACCCATCGAATAAGCAAGTTTTGGCACCTCACATTATCGCGCAGCGGCGGTAGGTGGCGCTCTAATCGATCGGCAAAGTTCGAGGGGCGAACAAGTGGTCTCGATCGACAAGCGTTTCATTAGAGCCTACCGCACACTACTGTATAATTAATCAGTGTGCTCTCTAGAGATGAGAATAATTCATTGGTTATTTTTATCGATATCGGTAGCGGTAAGAAAACGTAAAATAAAACTGCACGTGTGGCGTGATAAAATTTTATACAGTTTTTAAAACAAAAAAAAGTTTTTTATGCCAAGTCTTCAAACGGATTTAACTCCATAGTGTACAAGATCCGTTGGGAAATGAATAAGTGCATATATAGCAAATGTAGCGTTTAGAATTATTTAAATAAGTACTGAATTAAGTCTTAACAGGGTTTTAATTTTGCTGTGAAAGGCAATTAGCAACTGCTCAAGTTGTTATCCATAATATATCCGCATCCTGCTTAACATCAGTCAGGGCATGGTCAAACACAAACCTATTTAGAATACAATAAAAAAAAAGTTATGTATGCAGAACATTTCGTCTAGTAATCAAGAAACAATAAACAAGAAAGTATTAGTAGTCACCGAGTTTGTTTTTTATGCAACACATAGGGATCTATCTCTCTAGTTATCTAACTAAGAAAATTTTAATTACGTCTTGCCCTGCCTAACCAAATTTGATATTATCCTACCAACGCTGCTTCGGATAAATTTCCAGCAAAAAGCTTATAAAAATGTTCTCCGCAGACCGAGGTCTTTTGGTAGTATGCATTTGTGAGGTTATAATATCAGCTTGGTTTATCGTATGTATTTATAAGTATCTACTACACGTTTAAATCATTTAGTTAAGTAAATTGATAATTTCTACAAAACGTAAATGGGATCAAATCAAATATTATTTATCGATAAAAATAAAAATCAGTCGGATAATATAATTAATAGATAGATACAACTCTTTGCACACCGTAAACAAAAAAGTACAGCGAACAAAAGAACCTTATGAGCTAGTGCCACAAGTGGCAGCCTTATCGCTAACAGCGATCTCTTACAGGCAACCAAGAAAAGAAAAACACGATAGATGACATAAGAAACAGACGGGAGATATAACACTAATAAGAAAAATAAAACATAATATAGTAAGTATTTAAAAATAATTATAATAATGTATTTAAATAAAACGAAATATTGACATAATTATATACACTCATAATACATATATATAGGCTATAATATATACATTAAGATAAAAACAAAAGTAAAATAATAACCAACATCAGCAGCGACGTACATAAACATAACTAATCCGACTTACAGCAATGACGACTCAGCATTGTTGACAGCCCCGTTGGCTCATTGGTAGTATATCTGCCTTGAAAGCTGTAGGGCGTGGGTTCGATTCTCACTCAGGGCAAACATTTTGTGAATAAACAAATGTTTGTTCTGTGTCTGGGTGTTCTGTATGTATTATAAGTGGGGCGTTCTACTTTTCTACCGACAATGACGTGTCTCCTCAGGAAAAAAAAATCTGTATCCGTCCTAAATTGCAGTTTCTCAAATTTTATTGTCACAAGATTTTTTGGACCATATAGTCATTATAATAACACTAAAATCTCGTTTTTATTGTTTTTGCTTTTTACAAAATTATTGTGACATAGTATTCGAAACGTGTGACAGAGGTGTTTTACATACAAATAAAGCGTGTCCCTTTACGCTGCCTAATGTTACAAAATGATGTCGCTTAAAAAACTCATATAGGACCCTATAATATAAAATTATTTATTGAAATGCTGAAATATTGTCTTTAGATTAATAAAAATATAATAAACGTAAAGGTTCATATTATTAAGCAAAAAAATATTTTATCCTTGGGTACGGCTGCATATGTTTTTTCTTGCTATCTTCCGTCACCCATTTCGCAAAACAAAAAACGCGCCTTAGCTGTTTGATCTTCAACACTAAACAACAGCACGGTTTCCTTCTCCTCTCGGCTTTAAGCCTTGAGACCCCACCCTGGAGCGAGCCGAGTTAGGCGCCCGCAGGTAGTGAACCAGAGGTGCGTGTGTTTATTCGGCGACCGCTCTGTCACGTAAGTTACTACTTTAAAATATTATTGTAATTCCCATTTATTTACGTAATATTATTATTTCCCAGTATATCTGTAATATTTACTCACTTTTACGAACAATTTGTAATTTTATGAACGTTGAAATCCTCGAACACTGTTATTTTACACCTCTGTCACGAGGCACCTCTGTCACAAAATAGCTGTGACGGGAGTAGTATAGCTCGTGACGGAGTGGTATTTTTTGTCAGAAACTTTGCCTTAATTGATTTTCACAATAGTTAATTGATATCTTTTGTATTCTATATATTACATTATCAATTATTTTATTCATTTAAGGTATTATCATCAGGGTAATTAAATAATAGCGTTATCTGCGACGGAAAAGCAGTGACGTTGTCGTGAAAAAAGGAAACAGGACCCTGAAAAAGTCGCAGAAGTGAAATGATAAGACTTAGAAAGATACCATGCTTGCAAAAAGCTAGTCAAAGATCTGACACCAAGAGTACACAGACAAATGAAAAGAAAATGGCAAGTTAGAAACAAGAAGAGAACAACAGAAAGCTTTGCAGAACGTTCTAATGAATACTCGACTTCCACACCTGTTCCTTCAAACCCCAGGTTACTCCTTTAAGTCCTAGATCTCGTTCCCTAACTCCAACCTCATCCGCTGCTAGAGCAAGGGGAAGAGAAAAAGTTAGCCGAGACAGATCGAAAATTTATAGGCAAAATATGAAACTTCAAGGCCATGTAAAATAATTATAGAAAAAATACGAAAATACAAGAAAAGACTTCATCGCCAAAAAAATAAAAGAAGACAGCTTATTACATAATATAACCAAACCAAAAAATTAAGATAAATTTAAAAGCGCCGAATAAAGAAAAAAAAAGAAAATACATATAGTATTTTGACAAATGCCATTAAGGAACATTACAAAAACATTAAAGACAAAAACAAAATGAAACACTGCTTCAAAACAATCCTATCCTTTCCTACAAGACACAACAATTAACCGTTCGGGACTAAAACTTCAACAGTTTCAAGAGACTTTGGAAATAAAAAAATGCTGCACAACAAATATTACGTTTATGAAAGTTGCTCTTTATAAAAATAAAGGAAGCTAGGTAGTTAAGCCCAACCTCAGATTAAAAAGAACCATTGGCTGATATAAATAAACAACATAATAATTAGAGCTCCTACAAAGAGATTTTATGAGGCTGTTGTATAACATTGTATCATCTTCATCTTCTGAATTAGTATTACTACTTCAGAAAATGAGTATTACTACTTCAGAAGATGAAGATGATCAGCCTCTCGTTAATCAGAAAAAAACTGTGCACATAAAACCAGGTGCTTCATGTGACCTATCTGGAGACCCATTATTAATAAAAAATGGTATTATGTCAGTAAAAGTACCCAGTAAAAACTAAGTCAAGTACACCTACTTAGGAGTTGAAAAAAGTTGTGTGGATGAAGATGGGAGATGTTCAGGTGATATTTTATAAAACTGTTGTTGACACTGACAAAATATTTAAATTAGTAAAATCAGATGTATCAGATGTGATGTTTGAAAACCTGATAAAAATGATTACGGTGAAAAGAGGAATGCGTGTTATAGAAGTATTTGAAAAGTAGAATAAGAGAAAAGAGAAGATTAGTCTGATTTTACGTGCACCAAATAATGATTATACCAAGAAATAATATCTTATGTAGCATTGTAAGAGAAGCATTATGTTTTGTTATCCTTTTTAAAAACTTTCAAAACCTTAAAGGATTAAGTTTAAATGTTGGCCTATTAATATCTACCATTCTGTCATACTCTATCACAATTTTGTCCCCCTTGTAATTAAGCATTAAAGCAGCATATGTTCAGTTTGTTGAAAACATATACACTAAAATAACGTATTATATTATTATATATTGACCATAAAAGGTAGTTACAGAATTTCAGCTATGTTTATTTCAATTATTTGCAAAATATTTCAAAGTTTGTTGTCTTAATGAGCAAAAATGTGACAGAGTGGTATTAATGTCATTTTTTATATTATATTTGTACCAAGAATTGGGATAAATCGTATTCGATAATAATAAATGCTTGTATTATAGTTAAGCCAAGTTAAAAAAAACTGTAAATTTGATTTTACATAATAATTAATAAATATATTAGTTTGTGACAGAGGTGTTTATTTTTTCTAACTATTCCGATAAAACTTAAAATAAATAAAAGGTAAATAACAAAACTTCGCTGCACTATACATATCTGAAATCTTCGATACCTGGACAATAATTTAAAAATACATTTTTTTAAAGAATTACACTTTTATTTTTTTTTGAAATCTAAAAATTTATCACTCAGATTGTCGGTAGAAAAGTAGAACGCCCCAAGTATGTATTTACAAAAAAAAAAGTATTTATGTATTCTATCAGTTATCTGACTTCCATCACACAAGTTCTGCTTAGTTTGGGGCCAGATGGCGCTGTGTGTATAGTCCTACGATATTTATTTATTTATTTATTATTTATTGTGACAATGCAGCTTTACTCTGTCTTTAAAAATGTTTAAGGACAAACAGTTAGAACAGGCTGTTAGTCTAGTAAGCCAGTTAAAGGAGACAGAAATTATCGATAAGCAACAGTATCTCCAAAACAAAATTCCCATTTCTATTCTAACACACGCGGCTTCGGCATGTGTTAACAAGGAATAAAAGATTGAGATGAGATAACGCTATTTATACGTAGCTATACGAGGAGTGACGAGGATTAGCATTGTTATCGCAAGTTAAACCAAGCGTGATCCGCAGAAAGATCCTTGATAAGTTTGCTCGATACCTACCTACGTACATTTGTGTAGTTTCTTTTCGTAACCAAGGTAACGAGGTTTCTCTTCATCTTTTCTTTTGTTTTCGTAGACTTCTTTTTCCGTAGCATCGTATCAATTCTTTCACTCTTATTGTCCATCATCATCTTCATCATTCTTGCCTACAGATGTGGCCACACCATTCCGAATTAGCGGTAGTACAAAATTACGGCGAAAAAAGCGAGCGAAATTATAGGGCTGTTGAGTCTAACCATCTAATGTTTCAAAGTAATAAGCGACAAAGCAGCGATGCCCTAGACTTTTTATTGTCACTACAGGTTCTTTGTATCGCTGTAATGGTCATGGACAAGCGTTATCTCTCACCATCAGGAGATCGTTTTGTTCGTCTCAACACTTTTACATAATAAAAAAATTGTACGAATATTTTCTTTGTTATTTAGGTATTTAATGACCATGTTTGGCAGCTATATATCAGTCATGACTATTTTGCTGTCGAATATACTTTTTGTTTCATACTTTTCTATTTTTACAATATGTATTTTAATTATTTTTTTTAATACTAAAACGTAGTAGTATTTGTACCTACTTACTGTACCATGAGAATCAAATATGCCCGAAGACCACACGATAAAACTAAATAGATAGTATGACCTTACGAATGAGTTGACCATTAATGGTTACATTGTCTATATGCTGCAGATGTGGGAGCAAGAGGATTGCCAGCAAAATCTCTCTGTAATCTACTAAAAGACATCGGCCTGCCAAGAACATCTATGAATTCATTGTTGCGAAGAGTATCAAAGCACTAGTACCAAACCAAAGCAGCGTTGGTATCACGATATCGCATTTGTTATTCCTGTCCCTGCATCGCGATGGACAGCACGGTGATACCATCGAACGCCAAGAAGTTTTCGTCTCAATAACCATAGATTAACTGATAGTTCGAATATGTGCGCATACAACCGAAAAATATATCGATTACTATGAAATAAAACTGGCGTCTAGTTGCCAGTTGACGTTTTATTTGTACTTCTATTCGGTTTAAGAATTAAAGTAGATATCTATCATCATAGGTTAGTGTTAATAATTGCTGATATTTGATTTTCTGCTAAAATACCGTTTTATGTGACAAAATTTCCTCAAAAGCGCCGTTTACTTGATCAAACCACTCAGAAGGGTAATTCGTTGCAACTAAGGGGCTTCAACTGGCTTTATAGTCTCAGCTTTACAGTCCACGGTTTTACAGCCTAGTGATGGGATGGCTAATTACAGTTTACCGAAACCGAAAGTTTTCACTATAGGATTTTTTAGCAAAACATTTACGTAAGTAAATTACATAAATGAAAGGACTTTGTTTAACCGCCAAACTTTCTAATAAAGAGCGAATCAATGAAACAATGAGGATGCTAATTCTTCTATCTGCACTTTCATTGTGCAAACTTCTACACATTGGAATGCATAGCCTGAGTGATAATACCCCGATGGATACAATCTGGGTGACTTCAAGTCAAAAGTGAATCAGTAAATTCTAGGCAAGCATGCTTCATCGTAGACCGCATCAACAATTAACATCAGGTGACATGGCGGTCAAACGCAAGCCTATCCAATATAAAAAAAAATAAACGATGTGGTTTCTATTTTCAATTTACCTATTAGTCATATCAAAAAAAAAGTATGTACTATATGAGTTACCAAAAGTACTAAGCTCTAATAAAATTATTATACTCATCATTGTAAATAACTTTTACTATAGGCACAATCATGAAACCGTAAAAAAAAATCAACCAGAGCAAAAAGTTTATGTACCCTTGGTCATATGAATAGAGCAATTGTTTTGTTTTTGATTTTAGCGTCACAACGCTAGTCGTCAAACAAACATACTAAAAGTTGTCCATTATGATAAGCCTTCCTACCTTCTTCTACCCCCTCTTTATCCTCTTAGTTTTAATTCGAGCTATGTACCTATAACCGAAAAGTTTTTCTTAAAACCGAAACCGGAACTTTCGGTCTTGAAGACCAAAAGTTCCCATCCCTAAAGAATAGGGTTATATTGCGCGTAGAAAGTCCATCATTCACTGCAAGCGTAATTAAAGTCTAGTTGAGGAAGGTCCTGATTTATGCAGCTTATTGCAACTAGATTGTCTGCCCGGGTTTTATGGTCCATCTGTTGAAATAAGTTTTGCCTTAATGCTGGAGTAAAAGTACATGTCATGTCCAATCTTACAAATTGGCTATTCTAAAAATATAAAAGAGTATCATTTTAATATTAGGTAATCCAAGATTTTTCATGTAAGTCACAATAACATACGACAGCATATTTCGCTTGCGATTTTTATTTTGAAAAAATGACAAATGACAAAATGTCAAATGACAGTGCGAAGTGAGACGAGGCCGCATGCGCGCTGTACGTAGCTTTGCCTCCATGAAGAAGGCCACCGGTTGTGGTTAAAACTATAGTCGGAGTACCCGATATAATTAAATAAAAAAAAAAAATTGGAACTATCTATTTTATGACAGCCACGAATTTTTAGTTTACACTGTCTCTATATGTAATAGTGATTATCGCGAGTTCAGGGTTTTAGTTATTGCTGGCATGCAGTAGTGTGTAAAAATGACTGTGTTCCGTTTTGAAAGGTACAGCTAGCGAAATTACAGGGCTGTTGAGAATTTTTTTTATGTAATAGTAATGAGACGAGCAATACGCTCTCCTGATGGTAGGAGATTACGTATGTCCATGACCATTGCAGCAATACACAGAACTTTTTCAATAGCAAAACTTGGCGCTTATTAGTATCAAAGGCCACATCTTGAATCGGTCCGCCAGCAAAGTTAGTTGAAAAAAAAATGTCATGAAACCTCCATTAGATTTTTTTCCCTAAATTTAAAAACAAAACAATAGTATTAACATGTATTCAGTAAACACAAAAGCGTCTTAGCATGTCTAAGTCAAATATGAAATCCAATTTCGAGACAAAAAATAATGGCAGCATTGTCGCGCCGGAAATTAAATGCCAATAGCCTGAAAGGCCGTATCATGTTTCTGCGAAAAATCAGATGCTATAGTTCAGGAGACACAGCTTAGTTTGGTTAAGCAGGAGCACCATAGTAAGCCGAAAAATTTTACTCTTTCGTAAGTTATTTATATTTTTGCGATTCGTTTAGACAATTACTATTAAAATCATTCAACAGTTCCAATATCACTTCTGGTATTCATCATCAGACCTTCCTCATCAAGAGAAAAATATATTACAAAGGGTTTAAAAAATATTAAATAATTCTTCTTCTTCTTAAATCGATCCCTCATTTCTGAGGATCGTGGTCACTGGAACCTCTTAGACGGACAATCTGCTTCACTCCGGTCCGAAGTAGCCCTCATCACCTAGTAGAATTTAGAAGAGGAGATGGCTTCTTTCACTTGGTCAGACCAACGTGTTGTTCAATGTATATCTTTAGTTTATTTCTGCTTAACAGTCGTTTTAGTTACAACAGTAATGAGGATTTAAATTGAACAAAAATTTAATTTAAAAAAATTATCCGAAACTTTGCATTATCTAAAACAAAAATTTGACATAACCATAAAAATATTAATAAATTGAACAAAAAACTAATTAAAATAAAATTACCACAAGTCCTCATATCCTCTTCTCGCTGCAGTAACAATTTAACACTTGCCCCACTTTATAATTTACTTTTCAAAATTTCTTTAAATCTCTCCTTTGTGTCAAGCGAAGGTAATATAAGCATATTAAATGAAGCACTATCTCTTATTCTATAGTGAAAAAATTCAGATGTGAGTCGGGTGGAACGGAAATGAGTCGGCCGCCGGCGACCCACGTCCTAGCGCCCATGCAAACATGGGACAACCGAGTCAATACGTACTGAAAAGAGCGGGGTCCTTAGAAAACATTGTTTCATTGGTTTTGACACTTTGGCCCACGAGGGGGTGCGAATAGAGCTGTTTTGGTGGGAACGAGAAATAATATTTTATTTATATGACAGACTAAAATATATCTTGGCGGGTCAGTAGGAAAAAGATGCTATTATTTATTAACTATCGGCGAACTTCGTATCATTAAAAATTGATTCGAAACGAAAAAACTACAACAGTTTTTTTTGGTAAAAGGTAATGATATAATTGACACGCTCTCCTAATGGTAAGAGATTACGCCTGTCCATGACCATTGCAGCGATACACGGAATTTTGAGTAGCAAAACAAAATCCAGGCTATCGCTGCTTTGGCGTTCATTACTGCCGATGGTTAGTTTCAACAGCCCAGCATGACGCAGCTGTCAAACGATAGGCCCGCTAGCGCTACAAACGCAATCTATTGAAAGTAAACCGGACTGGAAATACTTATACAAAATTAAAATATCGATATTTTGACTGTTCCATTGTTTTCCCTTATTTTATTTTATTCTAAGCTAAAAAAAAACAATATTTTTTGAGTTTCGAATAAATTTCAAGAAAAGAATTCAGAAATTTATTTAATTTTATTGGATGTGCGTGACTCAGTTATCCTTTCAGGACACTACTATGTTCAGCAGCGATATTTTAAAACCTGCCACGATTGAGGTAACAATTAGAAACTGTAAAGAAATGTGATATTTAATATCTTGGTGGCCCCATTCAATCAATAAACTAAAAGGTTACTCAGCAAAAATTGAAAACGGAAACCTTCCAAGAAATTGCTCGCTTATGTTTCAAATTTTCAGCAAATATTTTACACGTATTGTTATCGTTAAAGTATGTATTCTACAACGTGCGCATTTTCCTCGTGACTTATATTTTTGGGCACATTTTGCACGAAATTCTGTACGCCTGGCTTTTCTGAAACCGGATTATAACCACTTCCGATAAAATGAGCTGTCACTGACCTAAATGTTAAGGATGCAGCTCAGTTTACAAGCGGAGCGATCAGTCTTCACTGTGTGCGGTTGTCCGACACTTGAGGCCGCAACCTATCATGGTATTAATTTTTTACCACGTAACGTAAACATGCAGACGTCATCTTGATCTTAGTTTATAATAGAAATTTTCCCATAAATTTTCGTCAAGAAAATAAGCTTTAATTATTTTATTTTATTTTTAATGCTTACTTACAAAATATTTATTGCGCCTGAAACACAATCTTTGCGTAGCATTTCTTCTTATTACAATTGAATTAATATTTTTGTATTTGTATCTGATATTTTACCATTTGTATAGCCGAAAGACTTTTTTTTAAAATTCTGACTTACTCTTTGATTCATGACTGGTTCTTTCGAGGAAACACTTGTTTGACAGCCATTATTCAAAAGCCTTGTTTCAAACAAACAGCAACACAAATTTGAACCAAACAGCGTTGTATAATATTTCCTTTGAACTTTTAGCGAATGCATTTCGAAGAATCTGCTTATCTAATTCAACTTGCACATTCTACTGGCGGACTAAAAAAAAGCGACATTATATTTTCATGGTTGCTATTCCCAATCCGAACGCACTAATTTAATTCGATTATCATGGTTGTGTAATCTGTTAGTAGCATATATTTTTAGAATGTGTTTCCCGATAGTATGAACCTGGATGTTGCGTTGCAATACACTCGGTATTTTGAAATCATCTTGACGGGTTTCTCGCTCCGCCCGTCAGCACATTTCTCCCCAATCTAATCCTCGTTGACGATGCCGGGACAAAGTTACTGCTCGGCTGATTAACTGCCACTAACTGTCAAATGAGATCTCTCCACCAGCTTTATGCTATCAGATCTTGGCAACGCTGGCATTTTCTGAGTAAGTTTGTTTAGGTAAAATAACGAATGTGGAACAGTGTGGAAAGAGTTCGTCTTCCTTGTGAGATTTTTAGACATGTTCATGTCTAGCTGTGGAGTATGATGATGATGGTGATGATGATGATGACGTTTTTTTTTTAATTTTGTATCACTTTAATTTATTCTTATTGTCGTTAATATCGTCTAACAATAAGTATGTTATATTATTTACGGTAAGGAACATCTATAACATGACAAAGATGTACAATGTACATACATCATTAGCGGTCACCCACCCATAACTGACCAAACATATTTGGCAGGAACGCGGCGAATTGTATAATTGTATCGCCGCATTGTATCATTTTCCAAAACTTGTGTTTTTTTAGTGTTACTTCCAAAACTCCATCGAAGCTTGTAGTAAAGTCGCCACTAAATTTATAGGGCATGACTGGTCTCGACCATGACTCACTTTGCTTTAGACTAATTTAGTTTTTTTTTTCATAAAATACTAGAAAATATACAAATACTTACTCTGACAATCACATAATGTGACGTCAAAAACCGACTAAACATAAAATTTAAAAAGACTGGACTAGGACTAGACTGGACCTGGAATGGAACTGCCTCTCAAGTGAGGCTGCTGGAACACTCCGTTAGGATTTGCAACTTAGTAGCTAGCCAGTCCAGTACTGGAAAGTACCTTACTACTATTCTTGCCTCGGGATGTTTTTCTTCAGGGGCATCTCAAGCTTACAGTTGGTGTTTGAACTCAGCTGGAGTTCAAACACCAACTGTACTCCGGCGTGTGAACCCATCACTGTAACCACTGAGTTATCATAACTGTATTTTTTTATTGGATTTGATTGTGACATTCAGTACCTATGCTGTCATTAAGACTTTAGTTATATTTATTATTTAGTTTACTTTTTTATTATTTTTTTATGGTTGACAGGCTAGGTGTTTGACCACAGCTCATCTGATGTTAAGTGATGGTGTGGTCGAAGATGGTAAAGTACAACTAGCCTGGAATGGAACTGGCTCTCAAGAGAGGCTGCCGGAACACATCGTTAGATACTTGGCGGCGGATTTTCAACTTGAGGGTGGTAGCTAGCCAGCAGAGAACTAGAAAGTACCCTACCACCATGCTACGGTTTCCTCACGATGTTTTCCTTCACCGGCAGCTCAAGCTCATTGTTGGGGTTTGAACCCACGCCCTTCAGACTACTACTGAGCTATCATCGCTACAAAACTATAATATAAAAACTATAGCATTACTTATGATATGATAGTATACTACATACAACACGATCATTTCATTATAACGCTCAGTAATATACTTTTATACAAACTGCAATGTAGAAATTCTATACTTTCAATACTGTCTGAATAAGTAACGTAGATTACCATACTACTGGTAATAGAAACACGTGTTACGGGAAAACGGAGAAAACCTTTCTATACCGTATTTTTAAGGAAAATGTAAAAGGCTGAACGCGTTTCGAAAACTTTGAAATCAAATTGTGGTTGCGCAAATCCTTCTCTAAGGAAAATCTCAGTTGCAACTGGAAAAGAGACTAGAAAACAGTAGAACATTCATGTGTTTGTTTTTAACATTATAAGTCAATGTCACTAGATATCTAACTATCTATCTATCTGTATGATTATATCATAGTAAAAGCTTTGCTTAGTTTGAGACTAGATGGCACTGTGTAAAGAAAATCATTTATGTCGTAGGCAATATAAAAACCCCTTCCCGGTGCCGTTTCCAGGTGTCAAGAGTAAAACTCGAGCCCTATTCGATCCAAGATCGAGTCGAGAACGATTTATCGTCAAAACTTACTGTAATTTATGTTAGCCTATAAGTCAGGGGCGCGCAACTTTCGGGTCTACTTCATTATTTGGTCTGCTTGCTTTTAATTTATAGAAGTTTACAATTTAAACGGGCTACGTTCCTAACATACCTGGGGCTGATTTATTCGAAAACTGGCACAGTTATTTACGTTGTTTGTTCAGTTTTTGATTTAGAGGAAATGCGTTGATAGAAGTGAACAATTGTTGGTTTGAAAGGGTTGATAAATTGTCGGTTCGATAGAAATTAAAACTTTCGACAATTGAATACGGAACTCGATTGAAGCTTTGTGAAAATTTGTGAGTTCGATTTACGATTGCTCTGTCTCAATTCAGTAACGACTGTGTCACATTTAAATCTCATTGCAGCAACCTACCTCATTACCTTCGGAAAATGCTGATCTATAGATTCACATAATAATTATGCTATTGAAATTCTGCTCCAGAGATGTGTAGTTATTTTTCACGATTTTTTTCGGTTATATATTTTTTTTTTCAATGTAAAAGTAATGGAACGAAGAATTAAATGAGACAACTGTCCATGACCATGACAGCTGTATCCTGAACTTTAAGTAACAAAATAAACTCCAAAGCATCACTTTAACAAACAAAGTCCCAACAGCCCTGTTATTGTGTTAGCTACAGTACTCATTATACACTACTGCTTGACGGCAGAATATCTGGGTACTACCAACTGAAACGATCTGCCACCTTGTATAAAGTTTTTTTTGTACTAAATAAAAAAGAAATGTAAATAAATTGGCGCTTGGCAGCAGATTTACAACTTAAGGGTTATCGACAGCCAGCCGAGTACTAGAAAGTACCCTACCGCCATGATATATGGTATAGAATATTTTCTCACGATGTTTTTCTTCTCTGCTTGTCTTTGAAACCACGTCTGTCAGCGTGTGAACTGACCGCGTTAACCACTGAGCTATCATTGCTACAACAAAAATTGGTTTTTAAAATCAAACCCTCGAATCTTTTTCTAACTGCATTACTAACTGGTACCTATACTGACAACGTACTCCGCACGATATATACAAAAAACACTTTTTTTTTAATAAAAAGGGCAACATGGGATAAAACTAACAAGAACTTATAGACACTTTATTCTTAAACGATATTATCGAGCGAGATGGAAGCCATGTGAGACCGTATTAAAGCGAACCCGGCTAAATTAGATCCTAGCTTACTTTATAAGCTGGTAGAATGCAGCGGGGATTTTTAATTTACTAAAAATGGTATCCCTTTTGGCGTAGCAAAGGGGATGTGTTGACCTCATGTTTTTTGATCCTTTTTGAACGCGTAAATAGAAAAATGCGAGCGTGTGGTAGTAGCTTTAGAAGGTAATCTCTTTTGTCAAATGCTTAACTTTTTCTTTTCTACGACGTGTCTATACCCAAAATTAAAACCAGAAACCAATTTTAAATAGAAACATATTAAACTGCTTACATATAACTGTAAACCAGCGCTGAATTATATTCACAATTATATTTTGACAGCCCTGTTGGTTCATTGGTAGTATGTCTGCTCCAAGAGCTGAAGAGCGTGGGTTCTCAGGACAAGCATTTTGTGATATAAACAAATGTTTGTTCTGTATCTGGGTGTACTGACTTCCATAGCACAAGCTTTGCTTAGTTTGGGGTCAGATGGCGCTGTGTGTAATGTCCTGTGATATTTATTTATTTATTCTTACATCATAAAGCTGATTTAACCCTAATGGTAAAGTTTCTTTGTTTTATTTATATTCGTAAGATTAATTATTAAAATACAGTACTTAGGTACTTTGTCAGTATAATTTTTTTTGGTTGACTGACAGCAATTTTTGTGATTACAGCTCATCTGATGTTAAGTGAAATGTGTGGTCGAAGATGATAAATACACCTAGCCTGGAATGGTACTGGCTCTCAAGTGAGGCTGCCGGATCACATCGTTATATGCTTGGCAGCAGATTTTCAACTTGTGTGTAATGTCCTCCTTCTCAATCTGTAGGGCTCGAATATTGGTTTACAATATTGGATGCATTCTAAACACATCTTAGTTTACTGTGTATATTTGCACTAAGACAACTCTAGGTCTAACCTAATATTACATTAGCCCACTAAGTCATTATTCATGTAAGCTATGAATTACAATATAATTATAGATGTAGATGGAACTAGTAGGTATGAACTAAATACATCCTTATGATCTATACCATTATAAAGAGGAAAGATTTGATTGTTTGTTTGGTTGCATTGAAAAGACTGAACCGATTTCAAAAATTCTTTTATCGTTGGGCAACAACTGAAAAAATGTGCCGCGTAAAATAAACTATGTTTCTGACTTTTCAACCCTTTTGGTTCATTGGTAGTATGTATGCTTTAAGAGCTGAAGGGTGTGGATTCTTTCCACCCAGAACAAATACTTTGTGCATGGTATAAACAAATGTTTGTTCCGTGTCCTGTATCTATCTATACTATTATAAAGTGGAAAGATTTGATTGTTTGTTTGTTTGTGTTGAAAAGACTCTGAAACTACTGGACCGATTTCAAAAACGAGGAGTCCGTTAGTCTTATATAAAAAGTATTATTTATGTTAATCCATTTTATAAACTATCGAATCACTCATAGTATCGAATTCTTTGACCCCTTAGCTATCGTGTGGTGTAATTAAATTTTGGATGTAGATAATAGATCAGTAGCTGAAACACCAAACTGTATTGTTATTGTTAGTTTTCTGTACACCCTCCTAATTGGAAGCAAATTTAAAGACGTTTCCGTCAAAATAATAGATAGATAGATATAGATATAACTCTTTATTGTGCACAACATAAATAGAAAAGAGTACAGAGAACAAAGAACCTTATGAACTAGTGCCACAAGTGGCGGCCTTATCGCTAACAGCGATCTCTTCCAGGCAATCAAGAAAAGAAAAAATACAATAGAGAACATAAGAAACAGACGGGAGATGTAACACTAATAAGAAAAATAATAAAAGAAATAATAATAAAATAATGAAAAGAATCCAGAATTTAAATCCCACTAATGTTATAAACTAGCGGACGACTCGCGGTTTCACCCGCGTAGTTCCCGTTTCCGTGGGAATACAGGGATAAAAAGCCTATGTTTCCCAGGGATAGTGAAGCTTCCCGACGGTGAAAGAATTTTTGAAATCTATCCAGTAGTTTCAATACAAATAAACAATCAAATCTTTCCTCTTTATAATAGTATAGATAGATACAGAACAAACATTTGTTTATACCACAAAGTATTTGTCCTGGGTGGAAAAAAGCCACACCCTTCACCTCTTGAAACAGACATACTACCAATGAACCAAAAGCGCTGAAAAGTCAAAAACATAGTTTATTTTACGCGACACGTTTTTCAGTTGTTCTTATTTAAAACGTGTATGTGAGCTTTTAGCGTGGTAGCTTTTAGTTCAAAGGTGAAATGTTACAGGGTACTGTTAGGCAAATGGAACGATGTGACGGACCGGTCTGACATCAGCCATTTAGTGTACATAACTAACCAGAACGCCACGTGGTTATTTTGTACAGTAAAAAGTTTTTTGACGAAGCGTGAATTTGAGATGAATTTTCAAAAACAGAAACACGCACGAATTTACAAAAACAGTATTAATTTAAGATATTTTATTTTGTTTAATAAATTGTTCACAACGAATGAACGTGTCTTCTATTCTTGGTTGCCTGGAAGAGTTGGGGGCCTTAACACTTTCAGTGTTAAGGCCCCCAACTCGTGGCATTAGCTTATATGATTTGTTTTGTTTTCTGTACTTTTTGTTATTTTTGGTGTGCTCAATATAGTTTCCATCAAAAAGCATAAAACAATATTTTTGGGTGGGGTAGACAATTAGACATGTCCTAGAATGGAGACCACGACTCGGCAAATGTAGTGTAGGACGCCCTGCGACTAGATGGAGTGACCATATACGTAAGACAGCTGGCAGTGGCTGGCAGCAAAAAGCAGAAGATCGAGCTGAGTACTGTGTCCTGGGAGAGACATAATATGTCCACGAGTGGACTATGCTGGTAGATGAAATATTATAAGGAATTAAAATAAGAATGGAATGGTGAGAATTTGATATGATTCCAGCAATTTATGACTCTCATATTACTCTAGATAATTTTGATTGACAACTGAAAAATTAGACCAACATAAAATGATATGAAATAAAATAATATACAAATTTCCTTTGTCCGAACAGGATCTCAGTAAAAGGGTTTTGTCTTTGCCAATATTCTATTTTAGTAGACCCATGTCAAAAGGTACGTTGACCGAACCTTAAGATTTCTAGGCAGTTTTATACAACATCTAAACAGTAAGGAATGTGGTGGACCACTTTCATACTTTTTATCACATTTTTGTACAATAATAATATGTACATGATTGCGTCTTTTTATTAAACGATTGACCAAAAAAGAGTGTAATCTTTTCGAGGTTCATGTATTTATGTAGGTAGGTAAATTTATTCATTCCACTATAACTTTTAAATCCTTAAACATACTTGTACTGTTGAGACTAACCATCAAAAGTCTCAAATTAATGAGCGCCAAAGCAGCGATGCCTCGGACTTTGTTTTGCTACTCAAAGTTCTGTCTATTGCTGCAATATACAACAACGTAGTTATTTTAATTAATTTTAGTTTTAAGATTATGTCATATTTAATTTTAGATGGTTCGATTTCCATACAAATATTTTTTTGCCATTTATGGAAAAATAGAGCATAATTTTACATTGATTTTACAGCTACTGGCATTTATTTGCGGTAAATCACAATTGCTTGAATAAAACAGTAAATTCTTAGCAGAAAATCAAATTTATGAATGATTTATGAATTTATGATTTTTGAATAAAACAGTTCAATTATGTTCCATTTGTCCGTAAATTGCAAAAAAATATTTGAATGGAAATCGAACCACCTTAAGTAAAGTTTCGGATAAGTTATTATTGTAAAATTAGTTGTAACTGAAACGACTGTTAAGGAGAAATAAACTAGATATATACTTTGAATAATCATAAATAAATCAAGGTGGAAATTTGTTAAAGTAATTTATGCCTTATTAACTTCTATGTTTCTTCATTGTTTTGTTATCAATTTGTTTTCTATTTTATTTTAGAAAATGTTCAACAGACAAATACAATGATAAGACATAATATCGCTAAACGTCACTTCAATTATAACATTTATTAACGAGCACATAAGATCTTATCTTAACAGCATTAGATTACGAGAAGACGGCGAGAAGCTTAAGTGTCTCATCATTATTCAGTGAAGCTTTTACACGTTAACTCGATGTCGCCGCGACACCTTGATGTGTTATATTGCTGGATGTAGTGTTGTGTTTCCGCCTCAAATTGTCCACTACCAACGTTTCAGTTTTGGACGGAAATATTGTCCGTCCAAAACTGAGTATGTTGCTCAAAATATCAACACCCCTACTTAATATTATAAATAGCAATATGTAGCGATGATAGCTCAGTGGTTAGCGCGGTAGATTCGCATGCCGAAGGGCGTGGGTTCAAATCCCAACAATGAGCTTGAGCTGCCGGTGAAGGAAAAACATCGTGAGGAAACCATAGCATGGTGGTAGGGTACTTTCTAGTACTCGGCTGGCTAGCTACCACCCTCAAGTTGAAAATCTGCCGCCAAGCACCTAACGGTGTGTTCCGGCAGCCTCACTTGAGAGCCAGTTCCATTCCAGGCTAGGTGTGCTTTACCATCTTCGACCACACCTTCACTTAACATCAGGTGAGCTGTGGTCAAACACCTAGCCTGTCAACACAAAAAAAATAGACAATAGACAACACTTTATTTGGGACATAAAACACATTTTAACATAATTAACAAAACATACATACAAAAAAATAAACAATAAACATAAAACAAAGAAAAAAACTTATAGGTGAAAGTTTATTCCGGGTTAAAAAAATATTCTGTTAATCCAGGTAATAAACTACTTGTAAACTGATGAAATTATTGCTTTTTGTTACACATACATGTTTAATTTCTCTTTAAACCTAATATTAAAGACAAAGCGGACGAAGTCGTGGGCAGAAGTTAGTTGAGAAATATATTCAGATCGTTTGTCAGTAATCCAATTATTGAATATCATGCTTCGAATTCGAAATTGGCAAACTATAAGAATTGTTGTTGACAGGACAGGTGTTTAACTACTCCTTGCCTCGATGTTAAGTGACAGTATGGTCGAAGATGGTACACCTAGCTTGGAATTCAACTAACTTTCTAAGATCGCAAAGTATCGACATCTATTTAATTTTTGTCAATTGCGTTTGACCATATTATTACAAGTATCTATTACCGGTACCTACTCGTACTAGCCAGTCGTTGTACTAGAACTTTTTATGGTAAGCATTATGAATTAATTAATCGATATTGGCAACACGTTTTAGTTTTATTTTGTAAATTAAGTAGGTACGTATGAGTCTGTTATAGCCTTGAATTATATGACTACTTTAATCCATAGATTTATCCGTCGTAATTTAAATACTTTTCCGGAAAATTCCGGACAAAAAAGTGCATGCCTCAGCACTAATATTAAGTGCTTACTGAAACGCTTACGGATGGTAATTGGAAATGACTTGGGCCAAAGAGAGGAAGGCATGTTATATGGTGGCAAATTATTTTATAGCGATGCCAGACGGTTACAAGTAGGTAGAAAGATGATTTTGACAGCCCGACAGCCCCGTTGGCTCATTGGTAGTACGTATATCTGCCTTGAAAGCTGTAGGGCGTGGGTTCGATTCCCACTCAGGGCAAACATTTTGTGAATAAACAAGTGTTTGTTCTGTGTCTGAGTGTTGTGTATTTATTATAGGTAAGAATTTCCAAAAAAAAATAAAATTAAACTATTTTAAGTATTCTATCAGTTATCTGATTTCCATCGTACAAGCTTTGCTTAGTTTGGGGTCAGATGGCGCTGTGTGTAATGTCCTACGATATGTACTTATTGATATTAATAATTAATGTATTATTAATATAAATTATGTTATCATTGTATTATTTAATTAATTTGTCTTCCAGGCATAATGATAGGCATTCATAGTAACACTAACTTTATTGTTTAGACCAATAACAATATATGATTAACAATTAAATACTTAACACTAGGGGAATAATTGGCGGTCTTATCGCTAGGAGCGATCTCTTCCAGGCAACTTCAATATAGAAAAGGTTCTATAGAATAAGTTGTGTAGTACAAATAGTAGGTACATTCAAGAGAAGGTACATTTTAAAAACACGAACGAGAAAATAAGCCTTGCATTTGTAAGATTTGTTTGTATTGACAAGTAAGCTGTTAGGGCATTGAAATTTTTTTTGCATCGAATTGCCAGATGCTGAGGAAATTGCCCTCTAAATAAATCTGTGCCTCCCATTTTGTGAGGAATGCACGCGATTTCAGAGGATAAAAACACTTTAACGACTATTTATGGGGACCCGCACTCCCTTTATCTTAACTTCCTACGCTTTTTTCTACATAAGCTCAATGTATAGGTAGAAAGCAGTATCCAAACCAAACCTCACCACAAAATTGCGATTTTTTTATGCTGAGAAGCATAACGACGAACAAGACTCTCTTCTGATGGTAAGAGATAAAATAATATGGTAATAGACAACACTACCGCAAGACAATTCTTTCTTCTCTTATGGTTTTTTTTTGGGTTGTGATTGTTCCACTAATGAAATGTGAAAGTTTGCGTGTTTGGATGTTTGAATGTTTACTTAATCACGCGAAAACAGGTAAACGGATTTGGATGAAATTTGGTACACATATAAAAATAACTTGAATTAACATAATAATGTAGGATAATTTTATTGCGGGAAAATGAACATTTGGATGATATACAGAAGATACAATATTAAGATTTTTGATGCTTTGTACTAGCGGACACCCACACCCACGTAATTCTTGTTTCTGTGGAAATACTGGGATAAAAAGTCTATGTCACCCGGGGGTAGTAGCTTCCCAACGGTGAAAGAATTTTTCGGTCCAGTAGTTTCGGAGCCTATTCATTACAAACAAACAAACACACAATCAAATCTTTCCTCTTTATAATAGTATAGATTTGACTGAAAAAAGTTACAGCTTAACCGCTTTGTCTACCTACCTACAGTGTCTTAGATAGAATTTTAGAATACAAGTGATATCTAGGATTTCAATTCATGTCGCCACGGAACGTAGGTACGACGTGAAAGTCGCAAAAACTTTTGTTAGGAAAACCGCGCAAACAACAAATGCTTATTTAATTATTATTTTAAATTAATGTACTGTCACTAACTACATTGTCGTATAAGCCCTTACGCCGTGCATTACCGTATTTACATTATGGTAAACATTATTTTATAATAACGAAAATTTCTCGCGAAAAGCTCTTAGTGCTGTAGGATAAATCACGCGGTCTTACTAAAGTGGCTGTAGCGCCCACAGAACTCTAGTGCACACATTTTTCATAATAATCATATTTTCTGGATATTTGTTTTGGATATAAGTGCTATTAGGGACTTCCTAAGTCTCAGACGCGAGGAAAGTATTTTATAAGTAGAGTAGTAGTAGACTTGGTGGTAGATTTCCTTAGCAGGAAGTCGTCTAGGTAGTTACCAGATAATCTGCCACCAAGTTGTAAATAATAGTGTGTAAACAATACTGTGTTCCGATTTTAAGCGTACTGCAGCTATCGAAATTACTGGGCAGTTGAGACTAACCATCGAAAGTTTTTTTTTTTTTATTCAAAATAGGTTCGCGTTTGACCACACTCTGCCTGATGTTAAAAGTCTCAAAGTAATGAGCGCCAAAGCAGCGATGCCCCGGACTTTGTGTATTGCTGCAATGGTCATGGATATGCGTCATCTCTTACCATCAGGAGAGCGCATCGTTCGTCTCATTCATCATCATCATTTCAGCCGTAGGACGTTCACTGTTGGACAAAGGCCTCCCCCACCGACTTCCACAAAGACCGGTTGGAAGCGGCTCGCATCCAGCGCGTTCCTGCGGTCTTTACAAGGTCGTCCATCCATCTTGTGGGTGGACGTCCTACGCTGCGCTTGCCGATCGTGGCCTACTTTTACATTTAAAAAATATTATAAAGAAAGAAAGAAAGAAAGAAAATAATTTTATTTTGCAACAATACAAAAAAAAAACAAAAATAACAACAAACAGTTACAAAATAGGGGCTCACCTCAGCATAATACTGGTCACACTAATTAGCACTATTATAATCATACCCTGTAGCGATTCAGTGGTTAGCGCACACTCACGGAAGGGCTTAAGTTCAAATACCAATAATCAGCTTGCGCTGCCGGTGAAGGAAAACATAGCATGGTGGTAGGGTGCTCTCTAGTAGGTACTGGCTGGCTGGCTGGCTGGCTAGCTACCACCATCAAGTTGAAAATCTGTCGCCAAGCATATAGCAGTGTGTCCGGCAGCCTCACTTAAGAGCCAGTTCGATTCCAGGCTAGGTGGGTTTACAAGCCGCTCCCAACCGGACTTTATGGTAGTCAATGGCTTATGACTAATAATGGCTCCTAGATTAATGCTTCTACAAAGTCTGAGACTACCTTACTTATAAAAAGCCCTTTAACGCACAGGGCAATATTCAAACCCGTTTTTATTGTGTTTTTCCTTTTAAATATTATACTTTTGACTTTTAAATGTTGAATAATTATGGACTATTTTATTTTTATTTTTTATTAATTTTTAATTGTGATTTATAACTTTTTAGTTTTTAATTTTATTTTAATGCTTATTATTGACATTTTCAAATTTGACTTGCACTATATAGTGTTAAAAAAGATTCATATGCCTGCAATATGGCAAGTCCTAGCGGTAAATTTGACTAACACCTGATAACATAATTAACCTAGGATTTATTAATAAATGAATATGTCTAGCAGTGGACGACTTACGGCTGAGATGATGATGATGAGGAAGATGTCAAGTTTAAAAATGATTCCAAAGATAGAAATCCTAGCTGGTTCTCGGTTAGACTCATTTGCACTCCATAAATTTGAGTATTTGCCGTAGATACTTTTCTTTTACTTCAAACTCATATCGAAAAATTATTCCACAAGAAAAATACACCCAAAATTTAATTTATATGCCCGAAATAGGTTTGCCAATTTATTTGTACAGCGTAGTTCAAGAGTCATACTTACAAGTTATCATATTTAAAATATTAAAATGCTATTTAATTTACTCAGTGGTTAGCGCGGACGATTCACATGCTGGAAGGCGTGGGTTCAAACCCCAACAATGAGCTTAAGTTTCCGGTAAAGGAAAACATCGTGAGGAAACTATAGTACAGTGGTAGGGTACTCTCTAGTACTCGGCTGGCTAGCTGCCACCCTTAAATTGAAAATCTGTCCAACAGTGTGTTTCGGCAGCCTCACTTGAAATCCATTTCTATTTCAGGCTAGGAGTGCTTTACCATATTCGACCACACCGTCACTTACCATCAGGTGAGCTGTGGTCAAACACCTAGCTTATCAACCATAAAAAAATTGTAAATTTTTCAATATAATTGAAACAACAGTACAAGCAGTAGTAATAATTGCGTTGATCGTCTCCCAGACTAATATGATTTTCGCACTCCAACGACCGAAACGGAAATGAAATGCAAATTTATGTAGGGTTATTTGGTGTTTATTTAATTTCTGTTTGCAAATAAGCAATCTATCTAAAAACGTAATTTCGACGTCGAATTTTATTCTATGTACTACGAGTATTTGATCAAACGATTAGTGTGGCATATTTTTTTTGGCTTTTTTTCGTTGAAATCAGTTGAGTCTTTAATCTGAAAATGAGTTTTACGACTTGAATATTGAGACTTATTCCAAGAAAGTTATTAGGAAATTTCGATCTGATATTGCGTGCGTTTTGCTGTTTTTTTTTTAATGTGAGAAGTAATGAGACGAACGGAACGCTCTCCTGATGGTAAGAGATAACGTCTGACCATTGCAGCGATACACAGAACTTTGAGTAACAAAACAAAGTCTAGGGCATCACTGCTTTGGCGCTCATTCTTTGAGACTTTCGATGGTTAGTCTCAACAGCCCAGTAATTTCGCTAGCTGCAGTACCCTTCAAACCGGAACGCAGTAATGTTTACACACTACTGCTTAGCGGCAGAATAACTGGTACTGCAGTCTACCACATCAACGCGTTTAATTATTATTTTTTAAATTGCGCACGTGGTAATGATCGATGATAATTATATTTATTTATTTATTTTCAATAATTCGCCAGAGAACTAAAGTAATAGACATAGCTCAGCGTATTAGCAAGCTAAAGTGGCAATGGGCTGGACATATCTATCGCAGAACCGATAACCGCTGGGGTAGACGTGTTCTAGAGTGGAGACCGCGTATTGGCAAGCGTAGCGTAGGACGCCCTGAGACTCGATGGAGTGACGATATACGTAGGACAGCTAGCGGTGGATGGAAGCGAAAAGCCGAAGATCGGGCTGAGTGGCGTGTCTTGGGAGAGGCCTATGTCCAGCAGTGGACTAATATAGGCTGAAGATGATGATGGTATCAAAATCTGTGTAAGACAAATTAATATAGTGAATAAACATGGGATTAGTGAAGCAGCCGCTCGTACCTCACTAAAACGTAATCTAATAAACCGTAAGTCTAGATGTCATGAAATAAACAGATATTAATAACATTATTATCCCGTCTAAACATTGCTAAGGTAAGGAAATGAATGTCACATTTGAACTATTAGATGTCGAGACATGAAACGAGCGAAGAATGGAAAAGGTAACTTCAGACAAAACTTGGTTAAGACCACGTAAATACGGATAATAATAATAATAATAGCCTTTATTTAACAATCCTGTACATTTATGGAGAATAATTTAAATTTAATTATGTGTCACCGGTATTGTCTTGCGTCTTCGCATAGGCCTCCCCAAGAGCTTGCCATAGTTTCCGATTTTGAGTCATCCTTCTCCACGTAGCACCTGCCGTTTTCCGAATATCGTCTTCCCATCTCGTACGTTGTCTTCCTTTCTTTTTTTTATTTTGTCGTGGACACCATTCCGTTACGTCTTTAGCCCATTTTTCTTTTTTATCCCTGATCATATGGCCTGAATTAATACGGATAGTAGTGTTTAAATAAAACGCGGTGAAGCCTAGTCATACTCGTATGTGCGTGACACCATACACACATACATTTAAACGCAACACGATGTTTACGCAGTAGGAAGTCGTTGCGTCTGTGTGAGATGCCGGCTGACTGTGTTTAGGTTTTGTGTTCCAAGTCGTAAATAGTTCTTTATGTCAATATAGATAGATAGATATATAGTTAGACAGAAACTCTTTAATATGCAGACCATAAACTGAAAAAAGTACAGAGAACAAAAGAATCGTAAGAGGTTTCTTTTTTCTTCTTGCTCATTTTTTTTTTTGTAATGAAACAAATGAGACACTCTTCTGATGGTAAGAGATAAAGAGTGTATTTGACATCCAGCGACACCCAGTTGTTTCGGAGTTCATTACTTTCAGAAATTCAATTGTTTACAACAGCCCTGTAATTTTGCTACCTACAGTATCGCTTAAGCCGGAAAACAGTAATGTTTACACACTATTGAAGGCACAATATCTATTACTGTGGTGGCATCTACCAAGGCGATCTCCTGCTAAGCTGACCTACCACCAAGTGCTATATTAAGTTAAGAACACTAATTCATCTTTCAAACAAAAAAAAAAAACAAATTCAAAATGAGTCCTTCCGTTCGGGAACTACGACGCCACAGGCAGACAGGCACACGCACACAGAGTCACGTCATACTTATAACACCCCGTTGTTTTTGCGTCGGGAGTTATAAAAGTGAAGAATGTGTAATCCTATCCTATCACTTTTATCTATGTGACCCATGTCTCTGCAAAATAAAAAATTGAATTTAAAGATACAAACAAAATTAAAAAAGAAAAACGTGTCAAGTCCCAGTGGTTTAATTGTCCGAGGTTACAAAGTGGGGTCCCGAATTCAACGGTTAGAAGATTTAAGATTATCCCGACAGCTATTTCCGGATTCGGAGGTCTCTTTCCGGCATTGTTTCGGATGTAAACAGGGCTTGTTAGTTTAGTTATATAACTTTATTGACACAGGACTTTAAATAAAGGATGCCTGTTTGCAGAACCCCGTTTATAGGATGCCGGATATGATCTTGTCCGGGTTTTGTCTTGTTTGGCGTATTGCGGCAAAAATTCAAATTGATTCAACTTAAACTAGATGCAGGTTATAGAAACATACTTTAGGAAGTCAAACGCAGTGAGCAAATTCTAATTCTCTTCTTTTTAGAAGAATTCCATAACCTCGCTGTGCGAATGGCAAATGTACGTAATCTATCTACGTATACTATTATAAAGAGGAAAGATTTGATTGTTTGTTTGTTTGTATTGAATAGGCTCCGAAACTACGAAACCGATCTTAATAATTAGAATGCTATTATGCTAATTCGTGATGGACATAGGCTATATTTTATTTAAAAAACAGTTAGGGATCCGTATGGAAACTTCAATAAAGTAACCCAAGCTGTGAAAAATTTACTGAAAAACCCTTACTTAGCATGCGCAGCGAAAACTTTTGACAGTAGAATAAAGTGACGTTTTATAGAGTAAATTGACAGCAACAAGAAAGTCCGCAATATCATAATATGCCTAACTATTACAGTCATCATCTACACTAATTATAAAGAGAAAAGATTTGATTTTTGTTTGTATTGATAAGGTTCCGAAACTACTGGACCGATCTGAATGATTCTTTTGTTAATCGAGTTTTGTTTACCCGTGCAAAGCCGGGCCGGCCCGCTAGTATATTATACATATATTGAATCAATAAGTTATTTGTATTGGACAGCGTACGTTAAACTATAACCCATTTGGTTATGGTCATCATCGTCATCATCGTCATCATCGTCATCATCATCTACAGCCTTCTTTATCCTACCTCTTATATACCATCTGCCTCAGTCCTGTGCAAATCCGGTCCAGGTCGGTTATGGTATACGTGGTAAATCCATTCTCTCTGTTTACTTGGATGTTTTAAATAAAACTTCGGTCTTCAAGTTACCAGATTTGCTTACGAAGTCTGCGAGATTCAGCCGAGTGGATGTTTATTTTAGAAAATTGAAAAAGGGGCTTAGTGTGTGCTTGTAATAGGAAATTATTTGTGTTGATAAGTCGCGAGCTTCCGACGTTGCCCCTACTAATGGAAAATTTAAACGGCTGTATCGTTTAAATTTTTCATTAATAGTCTTTTATCCTAATTGCTGAAATTGTAAACATTTTTACCACAATCCCTTAGAGAAATGCCAAGCACAGTTTTTTCCGTAGCTCGCTGAGCGACTTCAGAAAAAATTGAAGTAATTCGTCAGAGAACTAAAGTCACAGACATAGCTCAGCGTATTAGCAAGCTGAAGTGGCAATGAGCTGGACAATATCTGTCGCAGAACCGATAACCGCTGGGGTAGACGTGTTCTAGAGTGGAGACCGCGAATTGGCAAACGTAGCGTAGGACGCCCTGAGACTGGATGAAGTGACGATATAAATAGGACAGCTGGCGGTGGATGGAAACGAGAAGCCGAAGATCGGGCTGAGTGGCGTGTCTTGGGAGACGCCTATGTCCAGCAGTGAACTACAAAAGGATGATACCACAATCCTTTGTAGATCTTAGAAGCTGGTGGAATATAAAACTGACCAAGGATCAAGTAATCAATCGCTATAGCACATTTTTTTTACAGCAAAGTCCATGTACTAAAATAAAACATTTAAATTAAATTCTTTACATTAACCAAAGAAAATACAAATACCAACATTTAAGAACGAAAAAAGCTGTTATCTGTATTAAGAGTATGCATGTACTTTTATAAAGCTCCCCAAAAAAATATACATACATAATTATGTATACATACGACCACATATTACACTACATAAATGTAACACTTTTATATTTGGTAGGATAATACGTTTTATGGCTGAATGTTGGTACTATGTACGTACATATTCCACTAATAGTGTTCTGTGGCTTAGTTATTGGCTCATAGTGCTATAATTTTTTCTATGATTGTACTCTTTCTGTATCGGAATTTGATATTTCCGTACAAGATGTAATTGATTTACGTAAATATTTTTCAAATACAATTAACGACACAACAAATATTTGGATAGAATGTATCTTTTTGTGCAGTTTGGGGTTGAAATTTATCGGGACTGGCCAAACGTTTAGAGGAGGCTTCAGGTGACCAGAATGCTGGTATCTACTTTGGTCAAAAGCTAAGCATTACCATCCAGCGTGGCAATGCTGCCAGCATTCTGGCCACATATCCCTCCTCTGACGGATTTTTAGACTAAGTTTTTTGTATACATTTTGTAAATAGTATAATTTAAGGTCTTTTTTATTTTGTTTAGTAAATAAATGTATTTATGAATAAAGTAAGAATAAATAAAAAAAGAATAAAGTAAGAATAAATAAATTAAAGAAAAAATAAGAATAAAATAAAGTAAAAAATAAAGTAAGAATAAATAAAAAAAGAATTGAGTCGTGATTTCTATGGTAAGAGATTCAAATTGATTTGCTATACTAATACCCGCGACAGTGGCTTCATCACGCCTCTCTTCATACGTATCAGACTCAGAATAAATAACGTTAAAATCAACTTTACTCCATCAAAATAAGGCTTACAGAAAATTTTCTTAACACAGTCTGTATGTAATATAAGCTTGTTGATCGTTTGTATATTTTTTTGTGCGTAAGTGCGCCAGTGCTAATGCTAAACTAATGATGTTTTAGAATTTAATTGCCAAAGAGTTTGAAATAGAATCGAAAGTCTCAAAGTAATGAGCGCCAAAGCAGCGATGCCATGGACTTTGTTTTGTTACTCAGAGTTCTGTGTATCGCTGCAATGATCATGGACAGGCGAGCCATACCATCAGGAGAGCGTCTCGTTCGTCTCATTATTTTTTACATTATTATAAACTGTCAAACGCTACCTTTCCAACCCGTGGCGTCGAATTTCACCAGCTTTCCGATATTTCCCCCCCAATACATTTTTTACGAGTACAATATCGCTTTTTTAACTTCAAACCTGAGTGAAAAGTTCCGAGGTAGGTATCGATGTGAGAATAAAGCGGATTTTTTAAATCCCACCGTAAAAGTTGAGTTTGCAGCCTTAGAAAGTTCCCGGAAAAGTTTTTTGATTTGTAATTTCCGACGAAGTAAATTCAATTGTTTCGGTTTTTTGCCGAAAATTACTTTTGGAAAAGTTGTGGAACATTTAATGGAGAACAAAAAAATGTCGGTCTTTTGGTTATAAATGGATAGGGACTGGAAAAAAACATAAAGCATTGCATAATATATTGCTTAAAAACAAAACGTCTTAGTACACAGTAAACTTAGTAAACTGGCCTACTACTGGGCGTGGGTAGATCTCTTTTCATTGTGAGAAGGATAATGCCATGTTCCACCACGCTGACCAAGCGCGGGTTGGTATTTTTTTTTTCGTAAATGTAATGAGACGTACGGGGTGCTCTGCTGATGGTAAGAGTCACGTACAGGCGCTATGCCTGTTCATGACCATTGCAGCGATACTTTACACACCTTCGAGAACTCTCGGACATGCAGTTTTCCTCACGATGTTTTCCTTCATTGCTAGGAGTTATTGGCAATGCGCACATAACGTAGAAAAGACAGAGGTACGTGCCATGGGATTTAAACTCAGGACCTCCAGACGGTCTCCCAACTAAGCTGCCAAACTTCACTACGCTGCCGAAACATGCTATTTATTATAAAATTTATGGGCCTTTTCAATTTAATAGAAATTTCTCGTAACTCAAAAACTACTACTACTACTTGAGGCATGATATTAACTTGACTGTGACTTAATTAAAGTCGAATCTTACTGCGACTTAGAAAATGTTTTTCTTGTTGAAGTATTTCATTACATTTAACTCCAGTCTGGCTGAATACATTAGTAGTGTAGGGCCAAAACAATAAAAAGAAATGGCAGGCCAATGTCCGCAGACCCCCTGCAAACGAGCGTGCATTTCCCGTCCTTAAATAGACGCGGTATAAATAGACGCGCGGTTATTACGAAGGGCTCCTAATACGGCACGTGACAGATGGACGCGCCTGTGTGCGACGTTTGAGTATTTTTTTTTCTCATCTTGACGTTTGAGTATTGTCACCGACTTTGATGATTCTACTTCTTCTTTGATTTTGGCGTCGCATTTTATGCATTTGCCAGTGTCAACTGTTTCGTTATAATCAAATTTAATAAGTTAAAAAGTAGCCAAAGTCCAGCCGTAGTCAAGTCCAGTCCGTGCCAGTCAAGTCCAGTCATGCTTTAGTAAAGTAGTGGCGACATTACTATAAGCTTCGATGAAGTTTTGGAAGTAACACGAAAAGTCATGTTTCTCTTAGTAAACCAGAACCAGTCTTCCTCTGAAGTATGATCTACTAAGCAAAAAAAGAATCATCAAAATCGATTCATAATAGGCGGAATGATCGCGTGTTTTTTATATGTATTTACATATAAAAAACATACAGTCGACATGAGAACCTCCCCCCTACAACTCTGAAATCTTAATTTCTGATTGTAGGGTTGTGCCCATAGTAAAAGTTGTTCAGAATGATTACTACAGTAATCCCCTTAGGGCTAAATACATCCCAAGTATAAGGATATATATTTTTATTAGAATGTATGTTTAATGTTTATGTTATACGTTATATTGATCAAATCCTTAGCCCATATTTCACCTTGTGTTTTACTGGTTTCTGAATCTTTTTCATCCTAAGGTTGCTTGGAAGAGGTCGCTTTTCGCGATAAGGACGCCAATTGTCACAATAGTTTATAAGATTAGATTTTTCGTTTTTGATATTTTGACTGCCCTGTTAGCTCATTTGAAGGAATATCTGCTTCAAGAGTTGTAGGGTGTGGGTTTGATTTCCACCAGGGCAAACATTTATGTGACGATAATTGTTTGTTCTGGGTGTTCTATAGGTTTCATAAGAATTTATTTACAAAAAAAAGGATTTATGTATTCTATCAGCTCTCTGGTCCCATAGCACAAGTTTTGCTTAATTTGGGGCTATATGGCACTGTGTGTAACGTCCTACGATATTTATTTATCATCTACAAGCTGCGCCCCACGGTTTTACCCGCGTGGTGATGGATGATGATGAAAAGTATCCTGTGTCTTATTCTAGGTTCAAAAGTACCTACACGCAAAATTTCACCCGGATCCGTTGAGTAATTTACGCGTGAAAGCGTAACAAACACTCAGATTTGCATTTATAATCTTAGTTAGGATAATACTTCATTATTGAATATAAAGATAAAGGTTTCATCCGACACCTTGAAATGAGCAAAATAAAATGCATAACGTCTAGACTTCAAATATCTTAAGATTTCCGTAAACACTGCGCAAATAAGCACGATTTAAAAATAAAAAGCGTTGCCAAGACACTTCGACAGTTGAGCGCCATTGCAGAGGAATTCCAATTTTGAAAGCCGTGATCAAGTTTGCGCTCGGCGGCGGCCGGAAACACAGCCCGCTTCCGCTGCGCGCTTCCCGTGACGTCAGCCCGTCTGTCTGACCCGCGTCCGCGTTCACACCGAATGAAAAATGGCCGTTGAATCCGGTAATTAACTACAACGTAACAGTCGTTTACGTTTTATAATCGTCGTTTAGGCTTTTTTGTTGCTAATCAACGACTCTTGTTGCATTTTTTTTTGCTGAAGATGATAAATGGACTCGCTTCAAACTACTTGTTTGAGGAGACTTCATTTTTCATAGTTAATTTTTCAGTATGTAGTATATAGGTACCAGCGGAACTTGTGCCAGGCCAAGTTTTGCGAAAAAAAGTTATGTGCATTAGACACTGGCCAGTTTAATTTATTTGTAAAACACATACAAACTGATTTTTACTTTTAATAATATGTTCTGTATGTTATTTTAGGTATGTAATTAAGTAATAGAACAAACACTAGAAAGACACTAGACTTCGATACACTAGTTTTTTCTAGTGTGAAGTCTATAAGGTACCCACACAATCTAATGCAAAATGCTTAAAATATGTACTAAGATAAGATATCGAAATTTAGAAAAAATAAATTTTCCTGAAATTCAATTCTACTTTTAAGGTTCACATTAAAGATTTTTGATAAAAAAAATTACCTTTAACTGCTGCCAAAGTTATTTCATCATACATTAATGCAATTTATTATTGATATTATAACGATTTGACTGTTAGGTATTAGTAAAATATTTGTAATGAAATAATTATTAAGTGGAACAAAAAAAAAACGTCTGCGATAAAATAATGGAACAAATAGAAAAAAAAACAATTTGAAAAAAAAATAAACAGATCTATCTACCTTTTTTATAATAAACACTTTTGCTCGTATAACTAAAAAATATATTTTAAAGTTACATAACGGTGTGAAAGAATGACTTTTCAATATCCCGTAAATATTTTTACGCCGGTTTGAAAATTTGCATGCAAGCAAATTCACACTTTGTTGCATAGATTCGTAATCTTAAAATTGAAATCAAATATCGTGAAGACTGTTAGGAAATGTCGCTATTGGAAATGATTAGGAGAAAAATAGGGATTGGAGAAAAATCACGATTGACATGTATTTCTTTTGTATTGCGCCCTTTACACTGATATAAATATTATGTGAATATTATATAAATTTGAAAGTTTGGATGAATGTTTATTACTCTTTCACACAAAAACTACTGAATGGATTTGCATGAAATTTGGTATGGAGGTAGCTGAGACCCTGGATTAACACATAGACTATTTTGTATTCCGAAAACATGTAGCGGGTAACAAACACACTACATGTCTTCGGGATAAAAAGTTCCTCACGATTCCTTTATCGGCAGCTCAAGCTAATTGTTAAGATTTGAACCTACGCCCTTCAACGTGTGAACTAACCGCGCCAACCACCTGTCACCACAACAAAAAAAATGTATTTAAATATACAGACCTCACCTTTTACTGTAAATAACATCGGGTGAGCTGAGGTCAAACACCTAGCCTGTCATCCATAAAAAAAAAGAAAAAATAGGCAAAAGGTGCCAGTGCGCCAGAATATAAGTAAAACATTCATAATTTCTGTCTACCAATGTTTGAAAAACACGTGATTGTATGTAATGTAGATCTATTAAATGTAAAAAAAAAAAAGTAAGCTTTAATTTATAATTTTTCTTTTCTTGAAAGATATCGGGTAAAATCACAGGCTAAGATTAGTAAAATATAATCACACCTGAATTATACTACCGATTCTACTCCCTTAACACTGGAAATCATTTCAAAACGAGGTGCGAAAGAAGAATGAATTCATAACAAAAGATCTCATTTAAATGAGAAACGCATTCCAAATATAGGGCACACTACATATAGGCAGTAAGGACTACAGCACTTATTATTTTACTGTTGCTGCTTCTATTGTCCTACTGCAGGGCAAAGTCCTCCGTTCTGTCATTCCATTTTTCTCTATTTCTCTAACCTGAGTCCTATCTTTTAAGCAAGAGTCAAGTTTGTTCCTACGTTTTCATCCAAGTCGTGGTAGGTCATTTATCATTTTGAAGAAACCACTGCGTGATTAGCGTAATTTAGTACCGTTTTGCGAATTCATGAAGGAGTGGGCAATTAGACTAGAAACTAAAATTGTTACATTTTGATGTTTTCTTGATTGCAAACTTTACATAGTCACACACACAAAAACTTTTGGTTATCCTTGGTAGGCTTTTGAATAGATTACGGACAGATTTTGTTGGTTTTTCTGCTTCTTTTTAACCGACTTCAAAAAAGAGGGGGTAATGTTTAAAAATTACAAGACAAGACATCTGAACCGATTTGGATTTTTTTTTGTTAAGAACTTTTCGTGTGGTCGCATTTAAATTATAATTCAAACACACTAAGTGTTCGGACACGAGCGTTATGCTATTACGTTGAACAAATATAGTTAGTTCTAATTGTATTATAGGATTTATAATTTCTCTATAAATATATAATATAATTCAAAAGTTAGACAATGTACTTAACAAACAAATAAGCATCTACTTATCTGGATTGACAGCCTTGTAGATTCATTGGTAGTATATCCTTTGACGATTATTTAAAACTAAGAGATTATTGAATTACTAGTAAGTAATTATAATATTTTTGTTTTTTATGGACATTTAATTATATTGATATAATTATTTTATACGTGACATATTACTTTATTGACATGTTCATTGTTTTGACATATGTAATGATTTTGATAATAGTTTTTAAATATGAATGGAAAAATGACTTGTAACTTTGGTGTTATTAATAAATGATTTGTATTTGTATTTGTATCTGCTTTAAGAGCTGTAGAGCGTGGCTTAGATTCCCATCCAACACATTTGTGGTAAAAACAAGTGTTTGTTCTGTGTCTGGGTAGTCTTCATGTATTCATCATCATCATCATCATCATCATCAGCCTATATTAGTCCACTGCTGGACATAGGCATCTCCCAAGACACGCCACTCAGCCCGATCTTCGGCTTTTCGCTTCCATCCACCGTTTCATGTATTATAAGGATGTAATTACAAAAAAAAAGTATGTAAGTATTCTATCAGTTATCTGACATCTACAAGCTTTGCTTAGTTTGAGGCCAGATGGCACTGTGTGAACGTTCTACGATATTTATTATTAATTTTATCATAGTAACTGTATGCCACCAAAAAAAATAATGTAATTTTTTTTTTTTTATAGTTGACAGGCTAGTTGTTTGACCACAGCTCACCTGATGCTAAGTGAAGGTGTGGTCGAAGATGGTAAAGCACACCTAGCCTGGAATGGAACTGGCTCTCAAGTGAGGCTGCCGGAACACACTGTTAGATGCTTGGCGGCAGATTTTCAACTTGAGGGTGGTAGCTAGCCAGCCGAGTACTAGAAAGTACCCTACCACCATGCTATGGTTTCCTCACGATGTTTTCCTTCACCGGCAGCTCAAGCTCATTGTTGGGGTTTGAACCCACGCCCTTCGGCATGCGAACCTACCGCGCTAACCACTGAGCTATGATCGCTACAAAAACAATGAAATAATACAATAACAAAGAATTAATGACCTATATTGTTATGTAATTTCTAAAATTCATTTCTTCTATTTCTTAACCGACTACGTAAAATGCCTGCCCATACTGATACTTCAGGTATTGTTAAGAGGCCACCATTAACACGACAAAGAATTCAAATTACGTTGTTGATGGATTTTAATTTTATATTCGGGATTACGGTTTTACTCTTTTCTTTTGTAAATGGACTAACAGCCCTTTGAAACGCAAACACGTGCACATTAATTTTATAAAAGCTTTATACGAATTATTCGTACATCTGTACCTCAAAACTTCGCTTACTGTCACAAAACATTTGTAGAACTTAGTTGAGAATTTTCTTCTAACAGAGATTGCTTTATATGTTAAGACCACAGATTATATTATTATGTAGAGACAATAAATGTAGATAGGAAAACTCTTCATAGTTCACATTACATACAAATTGTATATTTATCTGTTATTTATTTAGACAGCTCATCGGTAGTAACTATATTTATTTTCTACGCAATGTTCTGTTTTTTTTGTTTTTTTTTAATGGTTGACAGGCTAGGTGTTTTGACCACAGCTCACCTGATGTTAAGTGAAGGTGTGGTCGAAGATGGTAAAGCACACCTAGCCTGAAATGGAACTGGCTCTCAAGTGAGGCTGCCGGAACACACCGTTAGATGCTTGGCGGCAGATTTTCAACTTGAGGGTGGTAGCTAGCCAGCCGAGTACTAGAAAGTACCCTACCACCATGCTATGGTTTCCTCACGATGTTTTCCTTCACTGCCAGCTCAAGCTCATTGTTGGGGTTTGAACCCACGCCCTTCGGCATGCGAACCTACCGCGCTAACCACTGAGCTATCATCGCTACAAACTATCTTCTAATTTGTCTACAAGTATTATATTTAGCCTACAATATATTCATTAAACAAGTGAATATAAATATTGGAGCACATTTTTTTAATGTAAAAGTCGAGGACGAACGAGACGCTCTCCTAATTTTTGTTTTTTTTGCGAGTTTTGGCGGGAACGCGGTAAGAGTCGTGTCGCCCCGTTGTATTTTTTTCCAAAACTAGTGTTTTTTCGAGTATAAAAATGTTGGTTTTTTGTTCATAACGTGCCGAATCACAAGCGCGAGTGTGGGGAAATGATATAATGTAGTGAAACATGACTTTTCGTGTTGCTTCCAAAACTCCATCGAAGCTTTATAGTAAATTTGCCACTACTGTACTAAAGCATGACTAGACTTGACTGATACGGACTGGACTTGACCAAGACGGGACTTTGACTATAACTTTAGCTACGAGGACACTTATTCAACTTTTAAAACTTGAAAACATTATAAATACTTGACACAGGCAAATGCTTAAAAAGCGACGCCAAAACCAAAGAAAAAAAAAGATAATGCCTGTCCATGCCCATTGCAGTGATACACAGAACTTTGAGTTACAAAACAAAGTCCAGGGCGTCACTGCTTTGGCGCTCATTACATTGAGACTTTCGATGGCTAGTCTCAACAGCCCATGTTCACATATTATGCAGACTACATAATTATTCACCACCCAACACGTAACATAACTAGTAACTTCACTTGACTTACACTTTGAGACAAGCTCCTGTCATAATGAAAAGATTACGCTCAGCGGTGGGATAATTAAAAAAAAATACAGGATTGACCCTAATTCGAAAACTTACCTAAGACTAAAAGCTCTCATGTCTTCAATGATCACCTGAAAAAGATATCAGAAATACATAAATAGCTTATTACGTCCGCCGGGGATTCCTTTCTATTTTTCAAACAGCTATCGAAAATTTATCAATTTTTTTTGCGAATTTTCGTGCTATAATTTACGTAATTCTTGGTATTATTGTTCTAGGTGTATTTCTAAATCTTCTACGAGGCGGGCGTACACGGATTCTGATACTAAAGTAATGCTTTCAGTGCATTATTACACATATTTAAAAAAATCAAATCGTGTCCGTTGGTAAGTGCGTAACTTGAAAACAGCTAAATTTATTTAGGTAATTTTTAAATTTAGGTATATTCGAGTGTCAGATAAAGCCAAGCCACCAAGCTAATTCATTCATTATTTTGACCAACATAGCGTTAAAATCATGTTTGTGCTTAAAAACGTGCCAATAACATCATTTTCATTTCACCGTGGTTAAAAGTACGAAAAACGTAGCCAATAAGTGTGGTAACAAAACGAAACTCGCACACACGGTCCCCCATTTTATATCTCTTGTTTTTAATATAAAATCGCTTGGTTTGTATTGAATACAGCCGCGGAATTTTAAAAAGGAAAGTTCAAAAGCGAAAACAACTGGAATACGATAAAATTCCGACTTCAGATGAAACGAGGGTTAGAACCTTGGACGAATAAACAATAGACAAATAATATCAAGTTTACATTATATTTTCACATTGTTTAAATCTGCTGAATCATAAAGAGATACATTTTTACCTATTTCCTTTTTGAGGTGTATCTACATCTTTAAATATACTTCAACTACTACTACTACAACATACTTTTTTTTTTCTTTTTTTTTCTAACTATTTTTTTTTTATACTTCTTAGCAGGAGGCAATTCAGAAAACTGATGATAACAAAATCTGGAAAAACTTTGTTGTCGCAGCTAAAAATAAATAAATACAAATATCGTAAGGTTTTAAACACAGCTCCATCTATCCGCAAACTAAGCAAAACTCTATGGGAATCAGATATCTGATATCATACTTGCGTACTTTTTTTTTGTAAATATGTACTTATGACTTATGATACATGCAAACCACCAGCATAACCCAAACACAGAACAAACATTATCGTCACATAAATGTTTGTCCTGTTGGGAATAGAACCTACGCCCTATATAGCTCATGAAGCAAATATTCTACCAAATGAACGAACAAAGCAGTCAAATCAATTTAAGCAAATAAATAAAAATCGTAGGGCATTAAACACAGCGCCATCTGAACCCAAACTAAGCAAAGCTTGTACTATGGAAGCCAGGTAACTGAATACTTAAAGTACTTTAGTATACTTAATTTTTTTAAATTAAATTTTTGTAAGTAGGTAATTACTAGTAGGTACTTAAAATAAATACAGAAATTTTCAACATTTAGTTATACCGCTCGATAACTAAAGAATCGAAGAATCCGTTCCGTTGAGTGAGGATTTGGAACCCCGAAACATGGAAACCCGAAGAACTTTTTAGTGTTCAAAAGTGTACACGTAAACACAGACACCTGATACACCGATTTTTTTATTACAAAATAAGTTTTGCCTTATACCGCATCGCACCTGGAAAGACAGCGAGAAATATGTTTGTAATATCTATGTCCTATTGTAAAACTCCATAATTGACATTGGCTAAATGGTGTCCAAATAAAAGTGTTTTTTAAAGGTTCCGTGCCCAAAGGGTAAAACGGGACCCTATTACTAAGACTCCGCTGTCCGTCCAACTATCACCAGGCTGTATCTCACGAACCGTGATAGTTAGACAGTTGAAATTTTCACAGATGATGTATTTCTGTTGCCGCTATAACAACAAATACTAAAAAAATAGAATAAATAAATATTTAAGGGGCTCCCATGGAACAAACGCGATTTTTTTGCCGTTTTTATAGATAATGGTACAGTATCTTTCGTGTGCGAGTCCGACTCGCGCTTGCCGGTTTTTAAGTCCCTTTTAGATCCATTTATACCGTCTTTTTCTCTCAGGTGAGTTTTTAGATAAACGTTAATACATTTAATAAATAACATTAAAAAAAAAATTGAAGATTTATTAACACTATTGTTTACTTCTACTAGTATTTTACAGAAACTGCTGCAGTGACATGTCCAGTGATTTATACGTCCACAGATATGAGGCAGAATATTTTGTTGTTCCTGGGAATTTCTAATCTTATTTTGCTACATTTACCTTTTGTAATTAAAAACGAAAATTCTATTTGTTTTTTGTTTACTTATATCTCTTTGTAACATTTTATACTCGTTGAAGTTATTTTGCAATTGAACGCGATCAATTCTCCAATACTGTTTGCAATTTAAAATAAAAATAGGTATAAGTGGAGAATGTCGATAGAGGACTTTTTTATTTATTCGATTTAGCACGTACGTACGACCAATGGATTGAAAATGATTGCGGTATTTAGTAAGAAAATTGAATACCTAGAAAGGAAAGATTTTCTTGTTTGTTTGTATTGAATAGGCTCCGAAACTACCAGACCGATTTCAAAAATTCTTTCACCGTTGGGAAGCTACAATATCTCCGGGTGACATAGACTATTTTTATCCCTGTATTCCCACGGGAACGGGAACTGCGCGGTGAAACCGCGAGGCGTCCGCTAGTCACTAAAATATTTGTATTTGAAGATTATTGAAAAACTTGCACGCTATTGGTCGGCGCATTTTAAAGGCGACTTCACGCGGATGTATTAACTGGTAATGCTATATCGACCAGATGTCAATGGAAAGGAAAGTCATAAGCATCCACAGCTGAAATCGTAATCGGCCTTTCAGATCTTTACCCCAACGGCTTAAACGCAGGCCCATTAAGTTAACCCGACTGAAGTTAACTTGAGTTTACTTTCGACTTATCTCGGCGAAACGTAAACAAGTCATCGCTTAACTAAAAGCCTAGTCGAGTTAAATTTAGGACTAATCTGTTAGGGGACGCACGTGCGGTGTAGAATTACTGTAGTCAGCGTCAAATAGATATCAGTGTTGGGTAGAAAAGGAAAAAAATAAGACAGATTTTTTTTAAAATTATTTATTACTGGCTGCACCCCGCGGTGTTACCCGCTACATTTTTTCCGGATAAAAAGTAGCCTTAGTCTTAATCCAGGATTTTAGCTACCTCCATTCCAAATATTATCCAAATCCGTTTAGTAGTTTTTGCGTGAAAGAGTAACAAACATATTCATAAACTTTCGCATTTATAATATTACAAGCCGCGCCCATCGGTGTAAGCCGCTACATGTTTTCGAGATAAAAAGTAGCTTATGTGCTAATCCAGGGTTTCAGCTATCTCCATACTAAATTTCAACTAAATCCGTTTAGTAGTTTTTGCGTGAAAGAGTAACAAACATCCATCCAAACTTTCATATTAAATTAGTAGGATTTTCTACATACCGACCTAGTCTAGCGAATTATCAAGTTGAAGTGGCAGTGGGCAGGGTGCCTATCACTTATATTGATGGTCGATGGGGCTGCAAAGTTCTGGAGTGGAGACCACGGACTAGCAAGCGCAGCGTAGGCCATCCACCACATGGTGGACCTAGAGAACGCGCTGGATACAAGCTGCTTCCAAACGGTCTTTATGGAAGTCAACAGGTGGAGGTCTATGTCCAGCAGTGGACGTCAAACGCCTGAGATGATGATGATTTATATCGATACTTTAGAGAAAAAGGCCAAAAAATAGACTTTACAGGAGAAGCAAAGGACGTGAACCAAAAAAAAACATACGCATAAAAAAAACATGTTTTCAAATTAAAATACCAACGAAGTTCTTTTTTTTATGGTTGACAGGCTAGGTGTTTGACCACAGCTCACCTTAAGTGACGGTGTGGTCGAAGATGGCAAAGCACACCAAGCTTGGAATAGGACTGGCTCTCAAGTGAGGCTGCCGGAACATACCGTTAGATGGCGGCAGATTTTCAACTTGAGGATGGTATGGTAGCTAGCCAGCCGAGTACTAAAGTACCCTACCCCCATGTTATGGTTTCCTCACGATGTTTTCCTTCACCGACAGCTCAAGCTCATTGTTGGGGTTGAACCCACGCCCTTCGACATGCGAAGCGACCGCGCTAACCACTGAGCTATTATCGCTACAAATGTAAAACATAATGTGCTGCGAAAATATTCATGTTGTTGAGACAGAAACCTTAAAATATCCCTACGTTCGTTTAGTCCATTCGCTAAGCCAAATTCATTCTTGCAATCACCCAAATAAAGCCTATGAGTAAATTATTCATTCGATTCCTCCGAGTTACGATCAATCGAGATATGGAATCATATTCTTCAATTTCACACACAAAAGGAATCCATCAAGCGGATGCGTAGGTGATTTTCTTCCTATATTCCTGATTACATTTTTGGACTCGGACGTAGAAGTCCATATCATTCTTATGAATATAATATGTGATTAAACGAACTTACAAAGTGAAGTTCTATCAATATTATATGAGTAAGCTTCATGCGAAGATATAAACAACAGGTAGTACTTTTATCCTACAGGCAACACTGCACGTATTTTAGAGAAAGAGAGAAAAATGGAGGTAGGCCATAGCCTTCATAGTCGTCCGCACTGTGAGAGCTCCTCATTCTTTTTTCGTGCATGGCAGCGAGCACACGTACTTTCGTCCGCGTTTAAAAAAGTTAATTTAGTATGCCGAAACGGAGTTCAGAAGAAAAAATTAATCACGATAGTGCAAAAATTAAAAAGTTAAAGTGTGTAAATGATAAAGTTCGACGTAGAATTAAAACAATTATTTAACTAGTTTGTTCAGTGCCTTTTTGGATACATTAAATACGCTTTAAGCTTACCTGGAGGTTAACCAAGCGTTGACCCGATGGTTTAGCATGGCGTTCAATAATTGCTTAAAGCTTACCTGGAAGTTAACCGATGGTTGACTCGATGGTTTAGCATGACATTTCTTTATTGCTTTAAGCTTACCTGGAAGTTAACCGATGGTTGACACGATGGTTTAGCATGGCATTTCCTTATTGCTTAAAGCTTACCTGGAAGTTAACCGATGGTTGACTCGATGGTTTAGCATGGCATTTCATTATTGCTTGCCTGGACGTTAACCGATGGTTGACGCGATGGTTTAGCATGGCATTTCATTATTGTTTGCCTGAACGTTAACCGATGGTTGACGCGATGCTTTAGTATGGCATCTCATTATTGCTTAAAGTTTGCCGAGAGGTTAACCGAGAGTTAACACGAAGGTTTAGTGTGGCATCATTAGTAATTGTATAAAATTTGCCTGGAGGTTAATCGAGAGTTAATATGACGGATTAGCCTGGCGTTTAATAACTGCTTGGGCATCATTCGTGGATCAATATTGAGGTTTATAAATATGGAGACAACTCCAAAAACATTGTGGTAATGTCTATATTAGTTTTAGGGCACATTTTAATTTCAAGTACCCAGTTTTATATTGCCTAGATTCGATGACGATGACGTCATGACATCCGAGTACAGAACAAATATGCTCAAAAAATGAAATCTCAAGATTTCAATAAAGAACGTACACCGGAATTAGTTCCGAAACTGCTTTATGCGTTAGAAGCCATAGTTTACGGGCCAAATATACACTATAATAAATTAGCCCAGTGCTGGCTATCCCTACTTTGAAAAAAGGCTTTTCATGTTGAGGTTAGGGGAAAAACTTGTAAATGAATTTACAATTCCCGAAAACTTGCAAGCTTTCAAAAGCTTTAGTTTAAACCAGGAATTAGCGGCAGGCCTTCCTTATTTTTACAAAAAGTCGTGTCAAGAAGACTGTACAGGACCAATCAGGTTTAAGCATAACTGCTATAAATAAAGCAATAACATCTATTGCTTTTGACCAGTAATAACAAAGCGTAAGCGCTTACGAGATCATCTAACTTTGTCGCAATTTGATAGACATTTCTTTGAAAAAAGGATAAAACTGTTCACCCCGTCTTTAGATAAATCTGTATCAATGGCCTTTCGATACCATGACAGAGACGAAACTCCTTTTGGCAATAACTTGCCTGAAAAAATTAAAGCCTCTAAGGCTATCGAATATAATGGGCTCCAAAATTAAAAAACCCTCACTCCCAAAGTCATTGGACATCGGGTAACACCGCTACTCCGGCCGCTCGTCACCGACATCAAGGAAACTGTTTGGCTTCTTCTTCTTATCAACAATTAGGCAGAAGAGGACACACTCCTGTGTACTAACGCCGCCGAATCGCTAACAACCTACTACGATTCACAAATTGTAACATACTATTCCAATTCTTATGGGAATGATTGATTGATTAACTCTTTATTGTACAAACTAATAATTATACAATACAGAAGAAATAAACTTAATTATCAACTGTAACTGTACTGTATGTAACAACTGGCGACCTTATCGCTGAAAGCACCGCGCATTTTTACAAAAATGTAGCAACTCATTACAGGAGTCAAGGTTTTAAATCAGTTTATTTTGAAGTGTTTAGGCAGAGACGAATATCTAAGAAACACAAATGAGACCCTCAGATTACCCAAATGCTTAGGATTTGTAGTCAACTATGACAAAAGCTGCTCACAACCACAACAGTGGTGCAAGTTTTAAGTTGATTGAATGATTAAACATAAAAGAAAATTAAATGTTAAATTAGTTAAGTTTTATTTATATCGCGGTAGTTATGACAATTTTGCTTACAACTGACAAACATCAAGATATTACGATTAGTTCAAACCTTTTTCTATCTACCCTCTTTTCAATACGGGATTTCGCGCATTTGATAGGTATTCTTACATCAGCAGTTCAGCACGCTCAGCGAAAAAATATGTTTGGCCAAGATTCAAGATATGTTTAATAATGCTTCCATACAATACAATGTATTGTAAATACAAAATAGTACCTATATTGTACAAAGTCAAATGCCTGTCGGGCACAGCGACGACAAGATTAGATTATTTTAAAAGTCAAAAATTATTATTTATTATACAAAACAGGTTAAAAACACCTGGTAATAGTAGGAAATGACGACAGGTACGATGAAAAATCCATACCTGACATAAATATCTTACCAGACTGGACTTAATAGATAGGTAATATTATCATATATTATTTATTATATTATTGGTGGAACCAACATTTAGTATGAAACTTCGCATTTACTCGCACATATTGCAACAATAAATGCACCGGCGAGGAATTAACCAATGGTGAACTCGAATTTTAAATTACTTACACACAATTATAACATACTGTTTTTTGAACTCAAACTGGTTATATCAACCAATTTCCAATTTTCACATCTTCATGGCTTGACCAAAATTTTTTGACAATGATGTGAGACAAAAATATCACGTTATGCGTGTCATACGTGAACATTAAAAATAATATCGAAACTGACTAGGAATGCGAAGAGTAAAACTCTGACATAGAATGACAGCTATCTTATTCTCGCATAAAGAAGGTTATCACAACTTTTGGAGAACCCGTAATTGATATTTACTCTTATAGCGCTAACACATAATGTAAGCATTACATCTCCTGGAGACCAGATCCAGACTTTATGTATGACTGCTTTACTTTAAACTATAAATCAATATTTTTCCTCGCGTTCTTCCCCCATTTAGGTACAATGATGTTGAAAGGTCTACAAAAAATAATCGATGACGAAGCCAAAGAAATTTTCAATTTCCTAAAAATGGCCTCTCCAATCAGCGTTTCTATTGGTCAATAGCACTTATTTACTAAGACGGTGTTCGTAGAAAGATGCACCCCTATCAAGCCTAGAACTTGACAATGGCATCGCTTTCTCGAAATATATTAGCTCAGTACAATGGGACGACCTATGAATTATGGTGACAGATCTGTCTCGGTTATTGAATAAATTCGCATAAAAGTACACTTTCATCCTCATACTGTTTTTGACTAAACAGTTTTCGAAAGGTGTCACTTTCGGCTTCTTTAACAGCCATCATTCTACTTTATCGTTATTAGTATATAACAAAATTACCTCGAATGTTTAAATAAATCTCTGAATGATCTTCTACTTGAAATCCACAGGTAGTAATTAATTTAATTGCAAAATGGGATCTCAATAGAGATATATCATTAGAAAACATAACGTTAAAGCTAGTGATGTTACTGGCGTTATGCCCAGCATAAATAGTAAAAAATCCTCTACTTGATAAAAACAGAAAATATAAAAATAGGATCTTCTGCCGTTGGAATAGGTATTACAATGTTTAGCAATAAAAAATCTCGCGTCAAACGTAACCAACCAAGCATTAACCTAATGCCCATGAAAATAGGGCTACGGTGATACGGCGATTGAGGATTATATATACCTATGTTAACCCATCATCAACAAAAAACCTCATATTAACATAAAACTGACCGCATAAATCAACGAATTGTTCAAACTATTAGCCGTTGGATTAAGAAAGTGCTGAGTGCTAGTGATGTCGACGTTCACTGGCATAGCACACGACATGCCACGACATCCGTGGCACATGCATCGGGCATATCTATAGATATTTTCCTAAAAATGGCAAGCTGAACTAATAGCTCACCAACATTTATTTATGCCTAACTTTATAATAGGCCAATTTCGAACATAAAATATATTATGTAGCTTTACTAGATCGATTTTACAATTCTATGAAAATGGGATTATATTATGTTAAAGACATGCAAGAAACAAATGTTTCTCTATAGCTGACTGTAAACGATTACTTTCTGTGTTAATACTTATACTGCGGTCAAATAGCAAATAATAGATATCATGGAGCATTCCACGCAGAGTCATCTGGCTATGGGAACCAGATAGCTGATAGAATGCTTATATACTTTTTATTTTGGGTGTTGTAAATACATACTTATAATACTTACATACAGAGAACAAACATAAATGTTTGTCCTGGTGGGAATCGAACCCACGCCCCATAGCTCTTAAAACAGATAATCTACCAAATGAGCTAACAGGGCAGTGAAATGGTCTTAATATACTTTAAGTTTTTTATTATATATACATAATTATAACAATGAATGTGAAGTTAAAGAATGTTAATGTAATATCTAGTGGGATATGAAGATAATGGTTGTTCATTTTGTAAACAAAATATTTTATACTTTCACAAAATTTTCGCTCTAAACATCTACCTGTTGTTTATATCTGAAGCATGAAGCTACGAATATATAATATGTGATTAAACGAACTTACAAAGTGAAGTTCTATCAATATTATATGAGTAAGCTTCATGCGAAGATATACTCCCGCCCTCCCAATAACCCAAGTAAGAAAATTTTGGTTTATGCTTTCTCTGAAGAATGAGGAGCTCTCACAGTGCGGACGACTATGAAGGCTATGGCCTACCTCCATTTTTCTCTCTTTCTCTAAAATACGTGCAGTGTTGCCTGTAGGATAAAAGTACTACCTGTTGTTTATATCTGAAGCATGAAGCTACGAATATATAATACGAATTTATGTACTTACAAATATTTACTTCGGTGTGGGGTAATATGTATTGTTGTAGTTTTTAGGGTTCCGTTTTGTAGGAGCATACTTAAAAAAAAAGAAAAACATTTAATTTTGTAACAAGCCCAAAAACAAAAACAACCAAACAGAGACAGACAAAAGTTACAAAATAGGGGCTCACCTCAGCATAATGCTGGTCTTTAGTAGAATAGTACCGTAAATATTTTTTTGTATTTAGATTAGCTGAGCGTTGGTCGTCCAGCAAGATGGGTTGACGATATTGTCACAGTCGCGGGTCGAACCTGGACCAAATTGGCACAGGACTGAGGCAGATGGCGTGAAAAGAGAGAGGGCCATACCCAGTAGTGGGATAAGGAAGGCTGTGGATGATGATGATGATGATTTAGATAGACAGATAATTTATTTATTGTTGTCTCAAATAAGCGCTAAAGCAGCAATGCCCTAGACCTTGTTTTGTTACTCAAAGTTTAGTGTTTAATTACTCAAAATTCGTCCCATTTAATTAAGCAATGATACGCTTGATGATTAATGATGGATAGATAGATATTATAATAGATTAATTTAAATCCTAAATATAGCTCAACTAAAAATTTTACATTTATTTAAAGTTCCGTACCTTTTTAAAGCTTTTTGGGTTCCGTACCCAATCGGTAAAACAACCCCCTACTACTAAGACTCCGCTGTCCGTCCGTCAGTCTGTCTGTCTGTCCGTCTGTCACCAGGCTATATCTCATGCACCGTTATAGTTAGACAGTTGAAAATTTACAGATGATGTGTATTTCTGTTGCCGCTATAACAACAAATACTAAAAAAACAGAATAAAATAAATATTCCCTCCCTTACAATAAACGTGATTTTATTGCCGTTTTTGTAGATAATAGTACGGAACCCTTCGTGCGCGAGTCTGACTCGTACTTGGCCAGTTTTTTACTTAATTTAATATCCATAAATAGTACTTACCGGGATCCGTGATCTAAGTCAACTGTTTTCATCACAATATTTTTTTTACCTTTTATATACAACTAGCGGATGCCTCGCGGTTTCACCCGCGTAGTTCCCGTTCCCGTGGGAATATCGGGATAAAAAGTAGCCTATGTCACCCGGAGATAGTGTAGCTTTTCGACGTGGAAATAATTTTTGAAATCGGTTCAGTAGTTTCGGAGCCTATTCAATACAAACAAACAAACAATCAAATCTTTCCTCTTTATAATAGTATAGATAGATACAGGGAGGGGGGCAAAACAAATTACAATTACTAGCCAGAGTTAAAATGTTTTTTCATTGGGACTATCGCTTTAAACTAGTGTCTAAAATTTGCAATTTCATTGGCCGTGTCATATCGCCTGAATACTATCAAAGGTTAAACACCCACATTATCAATCTCTAGTATAATAACGGTTAATGATAGAAACCATTACGGTCGAATAATCAAAGGATCTTCATCTTCAGATAGATTCCCTGCCTTTGATGTGTAGTTAGATGATTCGAGATATACTCCCGGTCTAGAGAGTTTAGCGAGTATTCAAGAATAAAATATAATTAGGGTTCCGTTCCTGAAACGTGTGTAGCGCAGGCGCGTTTTTTTATTTTCTATTTTTTTTAGAAAACCTAACCTACTGAACCTATTTTGATGAAATTTCTACAGGAATCGAAATGTATACTTCTTTCAAAGGAATTCTAATTATAGTATTTTCTCATATTCATAATGGTAATCTAAATGTTTGACACAATTTTTTGTTTCAATTAAACAAAATAAAATAACTTAAAATAATAACTAATCTAAAAGGCCGCTATCAATGGGAATAGCTCCCAAAACGCGCCCCATTGCCGCGTTGTATGGCAATACTCAAACGCTGAGCGAAATAAAGGCCAGCGTTTTGTTCACGTTTCAAATAAAAAAAATGGAAATATATTTACCAACAAGAGAGTTTTGAGCTAATAAACATTTTTTTATGGTTGACAGGCTAGGTGTTTGACCACAGCTCATAGAATAAAAATAGAACCGTACTAGGAACCTGTTTATTTTTTGCTCAGGTTTAGTATTTGTGGTTTACAAATACTAAACCTGAGTATAAACTGCTTCATAAAAACGTTTATCTCATAGTGTGATAGTTAAACGAGTGATTTGGAGACAGTTTTTACCCAACTTATAAAGACTTCTATTCTACAAAAAAGGTTATTTATAAGACAAAATGTCAAGTCTTTTAGAATATTCCTGCGTAACTTGAAGCTGTTGAAACAGCCCTCCACATTAGGAAGATAAACAAAGGGTTGCTTATTATTAACTTGAATAATTAACATTACAGAGGTGAGGTAAGCGGTAACAGTATGGGTGGTATTTGTTTTGGAAAGTGCCTTTGTCAATTTGCGGCGAAGCTCGGGTTCTCGGTTAAAATAGGCTTTTATGCTGATGCTTTGACGTGAAAAGAAAATGAATTCTTGCTAGGGTGCCGTTCTCTGTCACTAACTTTTACAACATTTTTAAAGGTAATTTATAACAGTGATTATAGTTTTTGTAACGATGATAACTCAGTGGTTAGCTCGGTTGGTTTACATGCTGAAGGGCGTGGGTTCAGACCCACGCGGTTTGGCCGCTGCTTTACGTAGCTCTTATTCTTATTCGGAATGGGGGCGATGAGTCCTGCACTGACGTCCCGCTTGGGGTGTATTGTGCATTCCCCTATCAGCGTCTACGCGAGCCAACCCAGCTCCTTGAAGTACCGAAGCGAGGATCTGTGCCGCTGGCAAAGTAGCTCCAGTGATAGATGGAGTTAACCACGATAGCGATATTAAGCATGCTATATTTACGTAGGTCGTCACGCCACCTAGCCGCAGGGCGTCCTACACTACGCTTGCCTGCACGTGGTCTCCACTCTAGAACTTGTCTACCACACCGGTTATTGGTTTCAACGTTTGAAATTAATGTTTTTTTTTTCACTTCTTATTTCAATGTAATCAAAAAATATTTTTGCTGTACCATTAAAATAAAATAATAAAAATAAATATCGTAGGAGATTACATTACTACTAATAAACCAGGTTGGGTTTGACAGGGCTGTCAATCTTGTAAAATGCAATTTTCATAAAAATTTTCAAAATGCATCTTTCATAAAAATGTTCTAAAATGTAACTTTTGCGATAAAGCATGCATTTAATTATACTTTGAAATGCTGAAATTCATTGTTTCAAAACTTGCCGTGCGAAGTATTTAATTATTCCACGCAAAGTGTCGTCCAACTATGGCGTGCAGGTTTTAGTCAAATTAAAGAGTAATAGGATTTAAAGTAACTAATTCCCTTATTGTTTTATTTAATACGGTATTGAGTTTTGGCGAGTACGCGGAGTTGTTGCATTGTACTGTGAAAACTGACGTGGTTTTGTACACGTTTTTGTTTTAATAAATAATAGTAATAAATAAATATCGCAGGACATTACACACAGCGCCATCTGACCCCAAACTAAGCAAAGCTTGTACTATGGGAGTCAGATAACTGATAGAATACTTAATTTTTTTTTTTTTGTAAATACATACTTATAATACATACAGTACACCCAGACACAGAACAAACATTTGGTTTTATATCACAAAATGCTTGTCCTAGGCGGGAATCGAACCCACGCTCCACAGCTCTTGAAGCAGACATGCTACCAATGAGCCAACAGGGCTGTTTTAACTTATGCGATATTACTTATGTTTTATTATATCGGATACTCCGATTATAGTTTCCGTCGCATCCGGTGGTCTTCATCAAGGAGACAAAGCCGATTACAACGCGCGGCCTCCTCGGCTCTGTCTCCATGATAAATGCCACCGAATGTGGCCGGTGTATCCGGTATAATTCCGGTATAACGTGAACAATCCCGCATAAGTGAAACAAAAATGTGTCAAAACCACGTCAGTTCACGTGGGGAAATGGTTATGCATATTGATTACATCTACACTAATTTTATAATAATAAAAAGCAAAATTAAGATTTTCGGAAAAAACCGTTGTGGGTTGTAAAAAGTAATTGTCACCTATCTAAGATAATGCACCAATGAAACCTGAACCCATAACTGAAAACTGCATCAAAATCGGACTAGAAATTTAGGAGAAAAATGGCAACATGGATTTGCTCAAAAAATTTTTGCTGCAGCGCCCCCTGGTAAGTTGTCACCGTAACACCTATCTAAGAAAATGCACCAATCAAACCCGAACCCATAATTGAAAACTGCTTCAAAATTAGACTAGCAGTTTTGGAGAAAAATGGCAACATGTATTTGCACAAACAAACAAACATCCTTTCACCCCAAACGCATATACCGTCTCCGTTCCGTCGTGGGTAAAAAAGAAAGATTTGATTTTTTGTTTATTTGTTTGTATTGAATAGGCTCAAAAACTACTACACCGATCGGAATGATTCTTTCATCATTAGAATGCTACATTATAACTGAGTGACATCCAACTAATATTATAAATGAGAAAGTATGGATAGATGGATGTTTGTTACTGTTTAAGCTGATTACAACCCCCCTTAAAAGGTATACAAATCCGTCTTAAAAAAAAGATAAGTTTTAGAAAAAAATACAAAGTGACGACACAACTTCCTTATTCTCGTCAAAACTTTTCATGTACTTTATTCTAGACGCAAGTTACATTGTCTTGAATGTATATGGCTTGTATCAATAAAAGTCCCGATATACACACGACCCTCAATATTTTATGAGCTAATAACAAGTCAAGACGCGCGTCAACCTCTCATAAAACTTGGCTGAGTGATTCGTAATGCAATACAGCTCAAGCGATCTGTACTGATTAATATTTCACGTAAGAGCTTACAAAAGTGTCGTATTAAAAGAGGGTTATGATAACCAGTCTATGTACAAAACCCAAAAAAGGGTCCCGACTATGTTGGTTTTTTTTATGTAAAAAGTAATGAGACGAACGAGACGCTCTCCTGATGGTAAGAGATAACGCCTGTCCATGACCGCATGCATGTCATGTCTGTGCAGCGATACACAGAACTTTGAGTAACAAAACAAAGTCCAGGGCATCACTGCAGTACCCTTCGAACCGGTACATAATAATATTTACACACTACTGCTTAGCGGTAGAATAACTCGTAGTTTTTGCGTAATACAGTAACAAACATCCTTCCATACATCCATACTCACAAACTTTCGCATTTATAATATTAGTAGGACTTTATTTAAAATCAAGATAAAACAAATATCTTAACTATATACACAATAATATATGCGAGAGCTTTTAAAAAGCTTTAATTAGATCAATCAAAAAAGCGTCAGAGCTAGCAAAAAATGCGACAGAGGTTTTCAAAATGCGGCAGGACTTTAAAAAAGTTGTTTGAGCTTAAAAAAATCCGTTAGTCTATCTATACTATTATAAAGAGGAAAGATTTGATAGTTAGTTTGTATTGAATAGGCTCCGAAACTACTAAACCGATTTCAAAAATTCACCGTTAGAAAGCTACACTATCCCCGAGCAGCATAGGCTACTTTTCATCCCTGTATTCCTACGGGAACGGGAACTACGCGGGTGAAACCGCGAGACGTCCGCTCGTTAGAAATAAAAATGGTTGTATTATTGAGCCTTCAAAAGCTCAGAATTTTTGGGTAAATAAACCCATAAGCAATTATCTAGTATACAGAGTTAAATCAGACACGTTCAGAATAAGTACCGCATAAATCGTTTTTTATCGGTTCCCTCACACGTCATTACCTTGTCCATGTCCACTCGTCTATCGCTCTAGTTCGCTTGTTCTGCCGATTTGATTCCGGTTCCGGGCTTTGATTAATAAAAATAGATTGTTTTCTTAGAAAAAAAAAATTGATTCAGGCGTTACTGTGAAGTTAATTTTGAGTGTATTTTTATTTTTTTCCCTTTTTTATTTACGCTTAACACGCTTCCGTATTATATATTTAGTGTAAAATAAATTAAATAAGAAATATGCCACGCAATTTGTTTTTTAAATATTTTAAATTTAATGTAACATTTATCTACTACAAATACATAATTACACAAGACAAGTGAAAGCATTACACATTTTTTGGACAGTCGTGTATAAACTTACTTTCAATGCAACGCGGGTAGGTATCATGTGCGTACGTTACTACCCTAATACTTGTTAAATAATTGCCACAAAACTGTTAACATATATATTACATAATATCAGTTTAAAGACATTTATTTTCTCAAAAGAATTACAATTTAATTCGCTTATTTGAGAATTAAGTACGTAGTATTTTGTTGCTTTGACATTAATAAATAAGTACATCATTTATAATTGTTGAATTATAAATGATGCACTTAATCATATTACACACGTAATTATCTAACTATAGACTAACTAATTACTATTAGCATTAATTTAGCATTTAAGAATAGAATAGAATATAACTAAGACGACCAATAACATAACATAAACACATAACAACTGACGGAGCCATACATCGCACCGTTAGCCGGCTCGTCCCCGGTGCTACTGCCGACTAAAATGACAACAAACGCAGCAATAGATAACCGGCCGGCGAGGAATGCAGTATGTCATAGTACACTCAAAGACAGTGAGATGCGTTTTATCCTTTTATAGAAAATATTTTTTTTTTGTTGTTATTGTTCATATTATTATGTACATATTATATACATACATATTATATACATATATATTGTAAAACCACTGGTCTCCACACTAGGATTCCCTGTTTTGCGGAGACCAGCCATTACATTGTTTTACGCCATATTGTGATGTAATTTGATATGTTTCTGTGCTCGTTAGCAGGAAGAACGTCACAAATACAAATACAAATACTTTATTGATAACACCAATGTTACAAGTCACTTCAAAATTTTAAAGATGTCATTAAATGGCTTTTAAGACACTGATTACATGTCAAAATAAGGTATGTCAATACGTGATTTGACGTGATACGTGATACAATTACGTGAGTGAATAGCGCATCTTCCGTCTTGATTAATCATCGCAGTAATGTAACTGTATTGGATGGAGACGCAATAAAAGGTATTATCGTTTTCGCAAAGGTTTTATGGATTGAGGATGTTAGGTTGTAATGGAACCTGATAATAACTTCCACTCATTTTGCTCGGCTCTCATTGAGCTTAGATTTTTGTACTAAACGAAGTACTATTGTACTGAGCTGAATTTATAAACTTGTCAATAAAACCTAATACAATTGTGATCTGTGTTTCATTGTAATTTGTTTTAGGTGTATAATAAAGTTATATTCTTTTCTATTCTTTACTACAAAAAAAAAGTAAATTTAGATTTATTTAGATTTTTATGTAAAAGTAATGAGACGAACGATGCGCTCTCCTGATGGTAAGAGATAACGCATGTCCATGACCATTGCAGCGATACACAGAACTTAAAAAAACTTTTACTACTTTTTAGTAAATCCCAATAATATTATAAATGTGAAAGTATGGATGGATGGATGTTTGTTACTCTTTCACGCAAAAACTACTGAACGGATCTGGGTGAAATTTTGCATGTAGGTACTTTAAACCCTGGAATAAAACTCAGAACATTTTTCATTATCACAACGCGGGTAACACCGCGGGGCGCAGCTATTCAGTAATATTTATTAAATAGCCATAATGTTACAGAACTGATGGCCGATGGGGCTGCAAAGTTCTGGAGTGGAGACCACGGACCGGCAAGCGCAGCGTAGGACGTCCACCCACAAGGTGGACAGACGACCTAGTAAAGACCGCAGGAACGCGCTGGATGCGGGCCGCTTCCAACCGATCTTTATGGAAGTCAATGGGGGAGGCCTATGCCCAGCAGTGGACGTCCTACGGCTGAAATGATGATGATGATGAATGTTACAGGTAAGTCACATGTACAAAAAAATCTTATAATTACACTTTAATGAATCTCACTAACATTGTAAATGTGAAAGTTTGGATGGAAAGTTGGATGTTTGTTACTCTTTCACGCAAAAACTACTGAACGGATTTGAATGAAATTTAGTATGGAGGTAAGTAAGACCCTGGATTAAAACATAAGCTACTTTTTATCCCGAAAACATGTAGCGGGTAACACCGCGGGCCACAACGATGAAGCTATAAAATTAACTAGCTTACGCCCGCAACTTCGTCCGCGTTGACTTTAGAATTAGGTTCATACCAGTTTCTGCTATGACTGGCTGTAATTTTTGCAACTGTTATAAATCATTAAACAAATGCAGTGTTTACTTTTTATCAATAGTGACGATGTACTCGTACAAAATAGAAATGAAAACTAGATTACAAAAATAATATCTCCGCAACACACCGTTACACGTTCCAAACATTTTTGGACTTGAATTTGGCTGTACAACAAAGTATCTAGAATTTCATGAAAAGTCCTTGTATACCGTGAATATTTCAAAAGCCGCTCAGTGGCCGTGCCTAGGTTCTCAAGTTGCTACTAAGTATGATTGGATTTCTCAAACGTCGAGCTGTGGTAGCGAAACTTCCTCTTACGTAGAGATTTTGTTTTCCATCAAAGCTTAACAATCTGATTATTAGATGTAGCGGAGGTAAAAAAATACAAGCAAAATAAAGCGAAAGGAGAATTTCAACTTAGAAACACGTAACACTGTTAGCTTCCAACCAAACATTCAAAACCATACAGCATTACGATTTCCCGAATCAATACGTAACTCAACGTTTAGCTTTATCAGTATTTCTTACTCATTGGTCGCGAAAAGGAAATTCACGCACGATTTGCAGCCAACGGCGTCTAGTATAAGCTCTCGTGTAGAGGATTGCGATATTAAAATTTGTGGACCTTGAAATGACAGCGCCGTCCGTAATTGATTTAAGTAAAGCCCTAGAAAGGTTATGTTCGTATGTAACTTTACAATAAAGTAAATATCATTTTCTTTATAAAAATCATTTAAAAATTGAAATTTTTAAATGATTTTTATAATAAATCCATACCTAATTTCATTCAAATCCATTTTGTAGTTTTTGCGTTTGAGTAACAAACATCCATCTATCCATCCAAACTTTCACATTTACAATGTTAGTGAGATTCATTAAAGTGTAATTATAAGATTTTTTTGTGCATGTGACTTACCTGTAACATTATGGCTATTTAATAAAAATTACTGAATATTTTCTTTATAAAAATTACAATTTTTAAATGATTTTGCGCTCCGATGGCGCTGTATATGATGTGATATTTATGCAGTGGTAATTATTTATTAAACAAAATAAAAAATACCTTAAATTATACTATTTACAAAATGTATACAAAAAACTTAGTCTAAAAAACCGTCAGAGGAGGGATATGTGGCCAGAATGCTGGCAACATTGCCACGCTGGATGGCAATGCTTAGCTTTTGACCAAAGTAGATACCAGCATTCTAGTCACCTGAAGCCTCTTCTATATCCTGATATTTATGTATTTATTTATTTAATTATGTTATGATTTTGACATTATTAAATATGAATGGAAAAATGACCTGTAACTTTGGTGTTCTCAATAAACGATTTGTATTTGTAGAGCTGGTTGTTCAACAGGATTTGAAATTATGAGCACGTTGACAGTTCATAAGTTACACCTCAGAGTCCTTATAGCATTTAGTTTATTTCGCCACTGCGTTGTAATGAAAGGCAGAATTATTTATGCGTGGACGGTGTGCTGTTGGAGTTTAATTTCTATTCAACGACATGATACTCTATAGACTTTATACTCTACGTATTTACATTAAGGTGGTTCGATTTCCATACGAATACATTTCTGCCATGTATGGACAAATGGAGCATAATTTTACAGTGAAATCACAGCTACTGGCATTTAATTTGGTTTTTATTTGCGGTAAATCACAATTGCTTGAATAAAACATAAATTATTAATCTACTGTTTTATTTAAGCAATTGTGATTTACTGCAAATAAAGACTAAAATAAATGCCAGTAGCTGTGATTTTACTGTAAAACTATGCTCCATTTGTCCATAAATGGAAAAAAAATATTTGTATGGAAATCGAACCACCTTAAAAGCACGAGTTGATATTGCAACTGTGTATACGAAGGTAGCATTAGTCTACTATTTTTATCTTCTTATAATTATTATTTCTGAACTATAATTATTACTAGTGTATGTTTTAAAATATCCTTTCTTTTACAAGCAACTTTCTACACTTTTTGTATATTTATTCTATTATATATTCGCGTATGTATTTATGTATTTTTATTCAGTCTCGTGCGTTCCAAAAGGTTAGTTCTAAACACAATCGCTGCTGAAAAATCGGCAGCACTAATGCTGAGAACTAACCTTTTTTGTCGCACTGGACACTACAGCGACAACTTTCTACTTTTTAAAATATTGTTATTTTTTCATTTTTTTTTTGTAGTGTTGTGTGTGTCAAAATAAATGTTTTCAAAATAAATGTTTTCAATAAACATCGTGAGGAAACATACATGTAAATAAATAAATATCGTAGGACTATACACACAGCGCCATCTGACTCCAAACTAAGCAGAGTTTGTGCGATGGAAGTCAGATAACTAATCAAATACATAAATACTTTTTTTTTGTAAATACATACTTAAAATACATACAGAACACCCAGACACAGAACAAACATTTGTTTATTCACAAAATGTTTGCCCTGAGTGGGAATCGAACCCACGCCCTACAGCTCTCAAGGCAGATATACTACCAATGAGCCAACGGGGCTGTCATGTCAATTGTCCAACCCGTTTTAAAAAATCACTTTCAAATTATGTGAAGTATATCATCCGCACTTAGCCAGCATACGGCGCGCAATAGTGGTACTTTTTATAAAAATAGGGCTCATTTGATTAGTGCAATATTTTTGTTGGTACAACTTGCGCTAATGTGATGGCTAAAATATAATCCAGAGGCGGATGTCTATGGAATAAATGAAATTTGTTACATCCCAACGCACCTGCGGCTTTGTTTATTCGGAAATTTATACTTACTGACTCATAATGTTTGGGGAAATTTGTTTTTGAGTTGTGAAGGAATGCATGAAAGCTTATTAGAAAAGCTTGATGCTTTATTTTGTTTGGTGGCTTCGAAGTATTATGTTTATTCTAGAAAGCGTATTTGTGTGCAATATTCATGGTATCCTTTTTAATTTTAATATGGAAGCGATTAATTTTAGTTGTAGCGATGGTAGCTCAGTGGTTAGCGCGGTCGATTCGCATGCCGAAGGGCATGGGTTCAAAGGAAAATTTCGTGAGGAAATTATAGCGTGGTGGTAGGGTGCTTTCTAGTACTCGGCTGGCTAGCTACGACCCTCAAGTTGAAAATCTGCCGCCAAGCATCTAACGGCGTGTTCCGGTAGCCTCACTTGAGAACCAGTTCCATTTCATTGGTATGTTTTCCATTTTCGGTCAAACCGCCACTTGAGATCGACTGAGCTGTGGTCAAATACTTAATCTGTCGTCCAGAAAAAAGGCACTAGGTCAGCCGAGTACAAGGAAGTATGTGCCACCATGCTATGGTTTCCGTTCGGTTTTTCCTTCACTAGTAGCTCAAGCTCATTGTTGGGGTTTGAACCCACGCCTTTCGGCGTGTAAAGCTATCGATTCAGAGTTGAGTTGAGTTGTTGTTGTTTGCTGTTTTTTGTTGTTTTTTTTAGAGTGATTAGTAACTGCTTAAGATGACATAGCTTGCCTACAAAACTGTCTTTTTAAATCCATAATATTAATGAAAAATCAACGAAACCCTCACAGCAGGTGTGTGAATTAAGACGAACAATAGGTCGGGCCTACAATGGGTCTCAGAGTGAAAAGCGTGAAGATAGACCGCTTTCACTGTGTAATGAAATCCACCCGCTGCCGCTGTGGGCACACCATCGTTTCTGTACTGTCGCATTATTTGAAGTTTTGTTCGTTTAACCTTATATGTTAGGCATCCTAGTTGTGAGACCGTCTGGCTTGCAATCTGGAGATCGTGGTTGCGAGCCTCACAAAACACACCTCTGTCTTTTCGAAGATGCGAAATGCCGCTGACTTCAAACGGTGAAGGAAAATATCGTGAGGAAACATGGCCGATAATTAATTTAAAAAAAAAAATCGAAGATGTATGAAGTTTGCCAACCCGCACTTAGCTAGTGTGGTGGACCTTATCCTTCTCACAATGAAAAGAGGCTGATTCGGATTCCGAGCATTGTATATAAAGCTATTTATTAAATAGAAACAGCTTTATATACAATGAAAAGAATTTTTTTTTTTTTAAATTAATTATCGGACGATGTTTCCTCACGATATTTTCCTTCACCGTTTGAAGTTAGCGGCATTTCGCATCTTCGAAAAGACAGAGGTGCGTTTTGTGAGGCTCGCAACCATGATCTCCAGATTGCAAGCCAGACGGTCTCCCAACTAGGATGCCCATTTAGAATAGAATAGAATAGAATATAACTTTATTATACACCAGAAACACAGATCACAATTAATACAAACAGGAAACAAACAACAAACAAAAAAAAAGAAGATATAATAATTTACTGCCCTGTTAGCTCATTTAGTGGATTTGTCTTTATGGTTGACAGGCTAGGTGTTTGACCCCAGCTCATCTGATGCTAAGTGATGGTGTGGCCGAAGATGGTAATCACACCTAGCCTGGAATGGAATTAGTTCTCAAGTGAGGTTGCCGGAACACACCGTTACATGTTTGGCGGTAAATTTCAACTTGAGGGTGATAGCTAGCCAGCCGAGTACTAGAAAGTACCCTACCACCATGCTATGATTTCCTCACCATGGTTTTTTTCACCAGCTCAAGCTCATTATTGGGATTTGTATTCACGCCCTTCGGTATGCGAACCGACCGCGCTAATCACTCAGCTATCATCGCTACAAATAGATTCATCGCTATTCATCATCTGTTAGACGAATCAATTCATGAACTGTGGCGTATTTTGTGCCGCTCGGACAAACGTTTATGTTTTTTTTAAGTAATAAGACGCTACCCTGATTGTAGAAGAGTATAGAACGCTAATCAATGACCATTGCAGCAATACACATTACTTTAAGTAGCAAAACAAAGACAATTAAACTGAACACAATAATAACAAATGCGAACCAATCTGTTTCTAGATAGATTGATCAAAGTTACCGACACAAGTCATGGGCAGGTGTTATCTCTTACCGTCGGGAAAATTTCATTCATGACATTATTTAAAAAAAAAAAAAAACAATGTGTAAGATATTTGATAAAAGCATTGTCGACTGTTTTTTGACGTCATTTCGTCATCGTCAGTAAAGGCGCTATAATGAAGTGTCTGCGGGAAAGCCCAGCATCGCGTCGGTTAGAGGGCCCTTAAGTTCGCGCTTCCACTTTGCCACACTGCAACGGAACACAGATTCCACACTGCAAAGAACGAACACAACAACGTCATGGCCCTTTTATGAACATTGTTAAAACAAAAGGGTGACCTGTTCATTCGCATAATATTAATTGTCATAAAATGATTTTGCATATTTTTTATGAGGGATCGTGTTTAATTTTATCGATAACTCCGACTATAGTTTCGGCCACCTGTGATGGATACAATTCATCATGGAGACACATCTACATAGCAAAATTATTAGGTATACATATTTTATCATAACATACATAGTTATTATTTCAGATAATTGATTGATTCAGGCGTTACTTTGCGGAAGTTCATTTTGTCATAATTATTAATGTAATTTTAGACGACTTTTTTTCCGCAGTCATATTTATTATGATTACGAAACACTATGTACTTGTTTTTATGTTTCTTATAAATGGAGTTCATTCATAATTGTTCGCATAATAATTTAGATTCATTTACTTTAAATGTTATTTTATACATTTTTTTGTAACAAGTAACTTGCATGTAATAATTTATTATAAAATAGTTCATTACAGAATAGTATGTCGCTGTTTTGCTTGATTTTGATGAAATTTCTATCAAATAATCCGAAAATATACTCTTTCCAATAAACATATATTTCCAAATCAGTATTTAAATGAAGGAATTTTGATGAATCAAACCTTAAAAAAACACAACTTTATTGAGAATCTCCTCTTTTGAAGTCAATTGAAAGAGATAAAAATAATCATAATATATAAATTTTACTGTTCTAGTGCTAATTTCGTTTTATCTAAAATATGATAGATACATTTAGCATAACATGCGAATGTAGCATTACTCGAAAGTGTTACCCAAACTCATTTATCTTGACAATACGTGTGATGAAATGTAGATTAGGTGTACGAGCCAACAAATGACACTGCAATGCAGTGTAATCCTGCAAACATATGGCAAATTTTCACACTACTGTGTGGAAATTACGAGAATCTAGCTAATTAGAAACATGATTGATGTCAAGATGAAATTACACCATTCAATGCTTGTGTCATATCGTACAAACCTAAACACATTGACGCGGCTTGTGGTGACGGTTTCCACATTGAGTGTTACCATGACTGCTACCGCAGGCCGCGTTTGTGTGGGCCAAGCTTCAATAGTCATAAACCATTGCGTGAGTCAATATATTATAGTACTCTTTGGCGTGAGTGTATGGAGAACGCGAAAAAACCATGTCATTAATATTGTGTTACTTTCCAATTCTTGTATTTTTTCGCGTATAATGGTGTTTTATTAATGATCATATAATTATTAATAAAACGCCACTATTTTTCATCAAGCAGACATCCACAATTATGAATAATTTTAATAATCTGTTTTATTAAGAAAAATAGATACTTACCATGAACAATATTATTGATATAAATATTAATGATGGGTATTCATTTTATTAAGTATCGATAATTATGGCTGTGCGGAAATGACAATGTAGATCATAGCGTATTTTTTATTCCAACTCCGTTGAAGTTTGCAGTAAACTTGCCACTACTTTTCAAGAATATGACCGGTTAATAAAATAAAGTTATAGAAAAACTTGACACTGGCAAATGCACGAAATGCGATGTCAAAATCAAAAAAGAAAAATGACGACAGTATGGACAAGCCTAAGCGCGGTTTAATCAGGTCGTCGCATCTATCTGGAGCAGGTTTTGACACCAGGTTTATAGTAACGTTGCTGCGGTGAAGGCTGCAATTTTTCCTTCGTCTACTAATAGCATCACAAGCAGCAGTTGCAGTGTGAGCAGATTTAGTCGCGGTTCTATTCGGTTGAATAACTGGCACTGCGGTGGTACCTACCTAGACGACCTACCTGCTAAGGAAATCTTCACCAAGTAAAATGTAAGCAACGGATTCTTCAGCTAGTCCTTAACATAGTTACTATTCATCTACTCTTCTTCTTCGTGCTCTTCATTACTGAAGGTCGTGCCCGTCTTTAAATGCCTTCTCTGAGGCGCTCCCTAGCTGCTCCCACGTGACTCTGCCTTCAACTTGTCTCAGGGCAATAGTTACGGAGAGTCTCGTAATATCCTTTATCTGATCAGACCAACGAGTAGGTGATGGATCCCGTAGCCAATCGCCTTCAACCTTTCCCACTACAACCAGTTTGTCTATGTTATCCGATTGTCTCCGGTCTAACTGTTCATACGAGTACAATAAAATAGAAATATGTTACTGCCGGTATTTGAAAAGTCCTTGAGACAGAAAATTGGTCCGCTGTTAAAGGTCTCTTTGAAAGGAACATTACTCGTATGTTTTTATATTACGTAAACACGAATGAGTATGAAAACTATTACTTATGTACACAAATATTTAAAGTCTACAACAAAAGAAGCTTTTAGAAACTAATACAGTATTGTCTAAACCTCCACGTAATTGAATACAAAGTGGGATGACAGAAAAAGTTTCAGTAAAGTCTGCGCCAAATTAATTTACCGCTCTGATCTTTCTCTATAAATGTATATCTATTATAATTAGTGATTAAATGAACTTACGTGTAAGTGAAGTTCTATCATAATTATACGAAGGCTTCGCCCGAAGAGATCAGCAAATAGATTAACACTTGTAGTAACGCGTAGCGATCACCATTTCGCACTTTTTTTGGAGTTTTTTATTTTTTACCCTCATATTTTATATATTTTCTATTTTGATCGCTCGTGTGACACCTACTTTCTTCATTTAGTTTAGAGATGACTATAATATTTCACAATCAGGGAGGGGTCAACCTCGTACTGAACAATATTGTTGAAGTAAAGGGCGGGATGCTGATCTCTTCGGGCGAAGCCTTCGTATAATTATGATAGAACTTCACTTACACGTAAGTTCATTTAATCACTAATTATACTATTAGGCTTCGCCCGAAGAGATCAGCAAATAGATTAACACTTGTAGACTTTTAGAGATTATGTGAAATATTATTCAAGAATCATAATTATTTGTCCATATAGTAGGTCTTTAAGTACTTTAAAACCCCGTTTAATTAAATAAACATGGTTTATCTAACCCTAACAACAAGCCTAACATTTGACTACGATACAAGTAATCATGACAATAATTATTAACGTTGAATTATGTATACATTCTAATCATTAGCCTCTTAATTATCAATCATTGCACGAGCAAATGATTCGTATTGAGCGGCCAGCTGTCTTTCTGACAAAGAGAAAACACACCAGGACGATGTGCCCATGAAGCGGTGGCAAAATTCATGTTGCTTGCGCCAAAAATTGACACTAACACACCAACCATGCCCAGCGTACTCCTGATCTAGCAACTTTGTATTTGGCTGGACACTCCACTATGAGTGATTTTTAAGGCAAATAAATAGATCTTTTATGTCCTTGTGTAAAAGCTTTGTTCTGCGTAAGTAGTCTTGCAATATGTTGTAGGTCATTTGAGGTTTTTCTTCGAAAAAAAAGGAGAAGTAGAAAAGAACATTAGGAGTGGTTGAGATCAACCTACTTGTGAAGTGTTCATTTCTGTAATTATCGTACTTTTGATTTTGTTGACGCGATATTTTCAATATTCATTTTGGCTACCACATATTCATTATAACTACATATAGGTGTGTACCCTGTGTGCCGCTATTAAAGGGTTGCATGTTTTCTTATGATTATTTCTTATTATTTAAGTGATAAACTATCACGTGTACAGGCATTGAAAGACGAGACCGAAAAATACATTTAAAACATAGTTTGATACTTTTATCTAATACTATATGTTCTATATCTAAAGACAGCGCGACACAAGAAGTGTGTAGACTTTGATATTGAGCTTCCTTATTGTACAACTTCGTTAAGAAACTTTGTATCTCTGGTATTGTAACTTTGTACAAGTTAAACTTCAATTAGAATGCAATAAAAGTACCACTTTTTCAGGTAAACGTCGTATCACTTAAGTGAGTTTTATGATAGAGAGACCATGCAGTCTAAAGACAGATGGATGAGTAGATTTTTTCAAGAACGCTGTCCTGATAACATTGCTGCAACCATGATAAATCGATTGTGCATGTTGCGGGTGCTGATGTGTTACAATCTGCTGGAACGCATTAGATAACAGTTTCCACTAAATATCTATGTGGATTCGACAAGTCAGCATCCGCCATTGAATTATCAGATGAACTTATAAAAGAAGCGTAAACATATATTTCTACCCTTCATTTCAGACAAATCTACCACTGTCAGAGGCTTCTGGTCACATAATTATGTAAGGTGTGATGCCTTCCATACGGTTAACGGTGACGGTAGTGTTATATATCTTTGATAAAACTTGCCAATTAGTTAATTCGTTTGCAAAAAGATCAAGTCTATTAAACGCTGCATAGTTTTCTAAGTATGCTACTGTAATTCTGTAATGTTACTCCACATTTCGCTAACTCTATACAGCGCCCCACCCCGTAGTTGAGACGTCGGAAAAATAATTCTGTGTTTAATATTTATTTATTATGTTTAATTTCACTGACGGCTTTTCCGATTGCACGTTTCTACCAATATTAATCTATCATGATAGAATTAGGTATGATTATGATGTTCATAAATACATCTTAGTTATTATCATTATTTTCATATAAATCAAGAAGTTTAAAAAAATTTTAATAGTTCTGTGCACAACCAACTATAATCAACAGCTGGATATTATGCTGAGACAAGTAATCCAACAATTTGCCTTAAATCTCTGATGTTGCATCTTTCCAAAGGAAACATCTTGTTAATTTCATTTCAAATCAGCTTAACTTTTTTGAAAGTCGACAACCAAGTACTTCAAGTACTTGGGTTTTTTTTTTTTTTTTTTTTTAAATTTATTTTTACTATACTTTACTTAGAGAATAAGCATTAGTTATTTGCAAATAGTATTCCTATATTATGAATCCTAAAGTCGTAGAGGTCGTGAGACTTTATTTATTAACCAACAGTACGAATGAGTTTAATTACGAGCTTCATAGTTTTTGTAACAACATACCTTGCAGTACTAAGTGCAAGACTGAACTGCAAAACGTTGATTTTATGAAGATCTTGGCCCCATTTAAACCGTAGATATTTTTCTATGTGAGAATATAATATATTAGCTCAAAAATGGCCCTAACAAAAATAAGACCTTAAGTCTATTTTTGCTATAAAATTATCTTTAGAAATAATTTTTATTGCAATCCGAAAATCTTCAAGTTTCGTATGTTTTGTATCAATTAATTTAGTTAATTTCTATGGATTCGATATAAATTTCCTATTGACGTTTGGTTTTAGTACTAAAAATACGCTCGATATGAACTGCCCTTGACATGTTTGATATTTTGAAATTGCAACGTTATATTTTACTAAACCATTTAGTTTCAACAAAAAAGAATGGCAATAAACATTCTCTTACTGTTGGAATATAATTTTGGAATACAGGATAGAAAAGGGGTATTACTTATAACCTTCAATACACGACAAGATGATTAGGTCTTTAGTTAGGCATAACCCTTGATCACATAATGAGCTAACAGATTTTACCGGTGGTGATGTCGCCTGCATAAGAGCTAGCGGCAGCTGTTTGCTCTGCTGTGCGCTTGTCGACGACAGTGCTACTGCCTGAAGGAACTTACGTCCCGATTTGTTATTTACACTACACCTGTTGAAGGTGTCGTACTCGTCGTCCTCCGAGACTGCTTCCGGGTTGTGGATCCTTTCCAGTTTCTTGTTGTCGAATTTTGTATGCTTGTATTAGTTTTTGATGTGGGAAACTAACTTCGTTCCAGATTTGTTAATAGCTTTAGCTATCTTCAGTGTCAACATCTCGTCCATAATTGTTTTTTGAAGCGACTTCTTCAAATCTTTTTTGACAAATGTTAGAATAACGCTATTATTGAGCAATGAATAATCACATAATGCACGTTCAGTATGCATTAAGGTCTTTGTCGGATCAATTCCAAGACTTTGAAGTGTTTTGTAAGCCAAAAATTTTACTGTTAGAGGCATATAGGCGCCAGGTATTAGTGCAAAAGCATTTTGTTGTGAAATTTCTGCCGATAGACTCGACAAATTTGATCTAGAGAAACTACAGGAACCAAATCAAGTTCGGCATGCCGTAGCAATGAGCCATTGAAAAATAGTTATATCAGATAAGTCAATTTACCAGTTTAGCAAAATGATGCTACAGTCTTTGAAACTACCCGTAATATTATTTACTGAACCGCTAAAATACTGAATAGTACGCGATACTAGAATTAAGTCAGCTTGGTTGAAGAGCAAGCATAGATAGCGAAGAGGTAATCTTTACAACTACCCGCAACGCTATACAAGTATAAGTGGCACGAGACAGCCCAAAAAGCTGCCCACATTGCCCGAGGTTAGTTTACCCATAGTGAAAAAGCGAGACTACTCTAAGAGTAATAATAATTATATACTTCTTTATTGTTCACCCAATTACAAACAAATATAACAATATAACCATAACACTAGTGGAACAATTGGCGGCCTTATCGCTAAGAGCGATTTCTTCCAGGCAACCTTAGAGTAATTATAGATAGCGAAGAGATTGTCCCAAAAACTACCCGCAATGCTATATAAGTGGCACGAGACAGCCCTAGAAGCTGCCTTGCATTGTCAGGAGTTAGTTTACTTTTTATGAAAAAGCGAGCATACTCTAATAGTAAGCACAGATAGCGAAGAGGTAGCCCTGAAAGCTACCTGCAACGTTATATAAGTGGCACGAGACAGCCCCAGAAGCTGCCCGCAATGCCAGAGGTTAGTTTACCTATTATGAAATAGCAAGCATACTCTTAAGAGTATGCATAGATAGCGAAGAGATAGCCCTTCAAACTACCCGCAACGCTATATAAATGGCACGAGACAGCCCTAGAAGCTGCCCACAATACCGATTGCAAATTTCATAATAATTAAAGTGAAGGTGTGGTCGAAGCTGGTTAACTATTACGGAATAGTAAGCATACTCCAAGAGTCTGCATAGATAGCGAAGAGATAGTCCCAAAAGCTACCCGCAACGTTATATAAGTGGCACGAGACAGCCCCAGAAGCTGCCCGCAATGCCAGAGGTTAGTTTACCTATTATGAAATAGCAAGCATACTCTTAAGAGTAAGCATAGAGATAGCGAAGAGATAGCCCTTCAAACTACCCACAACGCTATATAAACGGCACGAGACAGCCCTAGTAGCTGCCCACAATACCAAATTGCAAATTTCATAAGGTAGCTCCTACGATGAACTAGACAACACCCAGACAGCGATGAGATCGTCGGCATATTGTTTTTAACCCACGTTGAGGCTCCCGGTTTCTTTTGACTTCTTATGCAAAACTAGATATTATTATTTAACTACTGTAAATCGAGCAATACAGACGCGTGCGGTATGGTCGAACACTAAAACGCGAATGAAGAAAGTAGGTGTCACACGAGCGATCAAAATAGAAAATATATAAAATATGAGGGTAAAAAATAAAAAACTCCAAAAAAAGTGCGAAATGGTGATCGCTACGCGTTACTACAAGTGTTAATCTATTTGCTGATCTCTTCGGGCGAAGCCTAATAGTACCTATAATATACAATTTTACTGAATTCATTAATATTTAATACGTTAATTAATGTTTCATAAATAAAATAAAGTAGTGAGGTAAAAATTAAAATTCTTTCCATAAAAAGTTTTTAATGATTGTTATTTTTATTAAATTAATTTATTCAAAACTAACTCTCTACGCAACTTCGTTTGCGACACGTGGAAACTTTATTTGACGGAATTTTTTTCTTCGATCGTTAAAAGAACTTTTATTACGTACAATTCTTAGAGCACCTTTTTTAAAAAAAAGAATAATTGAAATCAGACCCCACGTTAAAAAATGATTGCAACGTAAACATTTTTACTTTGGTCGTCCCACGGGAACTGTGGCGAATTTTGGGATAAAATGTTTCTAAGAACCTACCTATAATCATGTCAAAATCCCTTCAGTAGATTTGGCGTGATGCTCTTTAAAGATACAGACACAGACACACAAACAAAGACTAATCAATTTTTTTCTTGCTTCACTATTTTAATAGAGTGCTTGAGCTAAATTTTTAAAAATGTTTTCAATGCACAAAAATTGATTTCCGCCAGTTTTATTATAAGTAGGTATAAAGGTATGTAATTTATTTTTATTTGTTTGGAAACAAATGAATTAATTCTTAGTCTCGTAATAGACTTTTATGAATGAGCAGGTCCGTGAATATAATTATCATCATCATCACATCGCAGATCAGAAATAAACGTAAATTTATCGCGAAGGAATGGCTACGGTTTAACTGTAAAAGACATGGTATAAAAGTTTTTTTAAATAATATTTTTTTATTAACTACAATTCAGGGAAACCTTTTAATTTGGCATGGACTATACCAATACAAAGAGCAGAGAGCTAAATGGCGTAGACGGGACAAACGCGTTCATGTCACGCCAATGACACACGCAAATGAAAAAAACGCTAAAGGTCGATAGTACAAACACGTTTCGGAAAAATACAGTTTGGTTAAATGATTTACGAAGTTAGAATGATAATGTTAATGTTGCCAGGACTATAATGTGATACTGCAATACTTTTAAATAGTATATCACAGATTACCGTAATTTAAAATATAATTTACTTGCCGTTTGGGGTTGAAACTTTAGGTCCGTGGGGATATTGCTCACTATCTATATAGAGACCGACCGAACCTTTAGAGGAGGCGTCGGGAATGCTAGTAGATATCTACTTCGGTCAAAGTTAGCATTGCCACCCAGCTTGCCATTGCTGCCACCATCCTCGCCTATTTTTTTTTCCATTGTACACTTTTAGATTAGGGTTTGTTTATGTAAATTTGTAAATAATAGATTTTCGTAAAAAAATGTCAACAAAAAAAATCTTAAAATTATTTAAGATTTTTTTTGCTGACATTTTTTGACGGTTGGATTACTAATTATATTACTTTTTAACATAAAAAAGTTATCATAAACTATTTGTTTTCTTCTCGATTTATTTGATAACTTTACAACTAAACACTTGACCAATGTTATGAGGCGTTATGAATCATAATTATAATTTGGTAACTAAAATAGAGTAAATCGCAATTTTTTGTTGGGAAATATCAGTTGCTTGTAAAAATAAAGTAAATTACGAAGTGATGTTATGAAGCTTGCATTTTTATTTACAAAACGTGCTCCATCTTCGTCCACATCATCTTTTCTCATTAGGTGAGATCATGACAATTACATGCATAGCCTGCTGACGAAAAAAAGTTAACAAATCAGAATAGAATGAGCTCAAAATAATTATGACATTTATATATACGTATATAACTAATGTTCAAAGCCAACGCAATAAAACATTCTAACAGCGTTAAAAAAACTGACTAAACATTTTAATGAAACTATTTAGAACCGCGTAAACACAAACTACCCTCACAAAAAGGAAAACCACACAACCTCGCAACACTCGAAGTAAAGCAAAAGGGCGCTACCGAAACTTACTAACGAGTTTAAAACGGCTAACTTCGGATTCCACTTCAAAGTTACAGAGGCATACATCGGATAGGTTTTCACTTACGCAATCGAATAAATGACAGATATACAACTTGGAAGACAGATAAGCAAAGCCAGGTTAAAAATACACATTGACATTCTTAACCTACCGTGGAAAAAGCGAGTTATGATTTTAGTAGCCTATCCGAAACGAATCTGTTTTTATAAGTTGTTCCCACTGCTGGGCGCAGACATCTTTTCATTGTGAGGAGAGCAAGACCGTAGTTTACATCTTCTAGCTTTTTTTTTAAGAATTCTCGGATATGTAGGTTTCTCCACGATGATTTCCTTCTCTTTTTTTTCAAAGTAATGGGATTAAAGAAATGTTTTTCTAATGGCAAAGGATAATATATGTCCTTGACCATTGACCATTGCAGCGGTACCCAGAACTTAGAGTAACAAAACAAAGTTCAGGGCATCGCTGGTTTGACGTTCCGTTGGATCACCTCAATAGCCTAGTCATTTTGTTAACTGCAGTACTGCCTGTTGGCAAAATACTTATTAATGCAGTGATACCTACAACACGACCTACTGTTTAGAAGATCTCCCACCAAATCATCAATAGCAGGATTTGAACACAAAGTTTTTTAAGAGGGAAATTAAAGGTCTCTAATTTTCTTAATGTAGGAATTTCAAATGACGGAATGTCATCACGACATTTTTAGTTGGACTGTATAATCATACATTCTTCGCTATCTCTTTTATCCCTGTATAAGTAATAAAAAAAAAGTAAAGTTGTCTCTCTGTAGTTAAGTATTCTGTGTATACTCGGAATTTTTAAGCACGGAAATTGACGCAGCTTCAAACTTCTAATGAACGAGTCGTTTGTCACAGATGAGCGATCACACGGTATTTTCGGATTTCTTTCGCATAAAAGCTACGATTTCCTATCGAACATAATAAAGTATATTAAGGAAAAAAGTCGGAAACTTTTGACTCATGTGTGTAATGTATGAAAAAAATTAAGCTATAAATGTTGTTAAAATGTTTAAGGTATAAAGGAAACGATTTAATAAGAAAACTTCGGTTTATTTAGTTAGCTAGCTGGCTATAAATGGAAGCAGATGACAAAGAGGGACCTTCTCATTCAAAATGCCAACTTGGTCAGATCTGGATCAGCACGTAGAACTTCCTGCCCACATTTCCTGGAGGCAGTGTTTCGCAGCGCTCAACCCCAAAAATGAGGCACTTGGAACATTCAAATCTGGATAATCTAATTCCACACTGCCCATTTTACTATCGGACAGCCAAGAGCTCTAAAATTCGACACCGTTTCATGGTTTGTGTACTAAAACGCAATATAAACGGTTCGATTACACTTTCAACGAACCTATCGCTAAGAAAAGAAATTATCTGCCTGACTTCCGCGGTACATCGTGAGAAATCCATAGCGTGGTGGTCGCTAATCAAAAGGTGGTAGGCCACCACGCTAGGAATATACTTTCTAGTAGTTTTTTTAACATGTTTATGTCCTCGTTTGACCACCTACTCATCTGATGGTAAGCGATGATGTGGTCAGTCTTAGAAGGTACATATAAGATACTTGACTCCGCTACCGTTACCGCTAGCTACCGTTTGATTTCTACCGCCAAACACCTAACGGTGTGCTCCGACAGCCTCACTTGAGAACCAGCTCCATTCCAGGCTAGGAGTGTTTATCATCTTCGATCACACAATCGCCTAACAAGAAATGAGCTGTGGCCAAAGCCATAATAAAGTGAGATATTCGGTGATAATTCTTCTAAATCGTGTAATTTCGCTAGCTAAACAGACATTGCGAACTGAACACAGTACCTAATGCTGCTACACTGCTGTTAGGTAAATTAAATAACGTTGAAATAAATAAAATTCAATCGTGCTTTAGCACTTTTCTTATCATTCAACCACTCGCTATCAAACGTCATTAACATTACCAATTTTCATTTGGACAGAATTTCGTGCATAAAATTTAAAGTTGTTCCCAAACGAATGCGGAAAGAGGACATGGTTGTCACAGACGCGAATTTGGATCTCTCATTAGATGATATTACTAAAGTATACGTAACTGTCAGTATGTAAGTTTTTTAATATCTTTATGGAGAGCTTCATAAAATGATTAAACTATTGATAAACATTTATTTCTGAGTTTTAAATTATCCGTGAAAATAATAAAAGACATGTAAATTCCAGAGTAAACAGAATCCTTTTACGCAAGCGCGCTTTATCCTAGACAGCATTGTTGCTTCACATCAGAAAGATGAGATCAAGCGCGAACCTATAAAGAATAAAAAAACAGAAAAGTATATTTAGGTTAGTTTATGTTAGTATACAACTATACACCACTATTTTTAATTCCTAGAAAAAATGGCGTTATCTACTGCTATAACTAAGAGACATTGAGAACTCGATGTTGAAAAATTATCCACAAAAAAGGTTTTTTTTTTTTTTTATGGTTGACAGGCTAGTTGTTTTACCACAGCTCACCTGATGTTAAGTGAAGGTGTGGTCGAAGATGGTAAAGCACACCTAGCCTGGAATGGAACTGGCTCTCAAGTGAGGCTGCCGGAACACACCGTTAGATGCTTGGCGGCAGATTTTCAACTTAAGGGTGGTAGCTACCCGGCCGAGTACTAGAAAGTACCCTACCACCATGCTATGGTTTCCTCACGATGATTTCCTTCACCGGCAGCTCAAGCTCATTGTTGGGGTTTGAACCCACGCCCTTCGGCATGTGAACCTACCGCGCTAACCACTGAGCTATCATCGCTACGAAAATCGGTGATTCCTGGTTACCCGTAAGCATTTACCTAAACTTAGTCCGTTGCAATTATATTTATAAATCAGGTGGTAAGCTCGTGCAATTGGATCGGGAGGCCTCGATCGTTATAGTGCGATAGAGAAAGAAAATGTTTTTGTAATATTTCAATGAAAGCCGCCATTGGTTACCGCCAGCAGGACCAGTGACCAGTGAGTGATTCTTATGTTGTAAATAAGTGCTATGTCCATAATTTTAGGCAGGATTTCCGAAAATTTTTGACTTGTAATAATTTTGGCATTATGAAGTAAACAAACATTCTGGTAGCAAATTTATGATGTCTTACTCGATCTGTATAATTTATTTTTTTACGTAACAAACATTTTTTATTGTACTTTGTGTGCGATTAAATCCTGGTGATAAACATAATTATAAAGATAGATTGATTAAAACAGTTTATTGTGCACACCAGAAATTAAAAATATAAAAAGACCATATGGGCTAGTAACCTTGTGTCTAATGAGTTTATGATTATATTTATACATTTAAAAGCTACATTTCATTAAATACTGTACAAAGATAAGGTACTGTTTATAAAAGTCCATATTGCATTACATTTGCTAATGGCCAAGTCCATTAGACACTTCTCGTACCACCTACTTACAGCAAACTCCGCTTATGAGTACTGACGAACTACATAAAAAAACTTACTGTGGTTCATTAAGGTTCTTCTTTTTTTTTGTTTTTGGCGTCACAACTGCATTTAAAATAGTTTTTTTCGTTTTTTACCCACGACGGAACGGAGCGTTTGGGGTGAGATGATGTTTATTTGTTTGTTTGTGCAAATACATGTTGCCATTTTTCTCCAAAACTACATGACGATTTTGACGCAGTATTCAGTTATGGATTTGGGTTTGATTGGTGCATGTTCTTGGATAGGTGGCAATTATTTTTTAACCGTTGTGGGTTTTTTCAAAATACTTAACTTTGCTTTTTTTAATCAAGTTTAGATGATACGAAGTGCAACGGATCATCTAATTTGTAATAAAAAGATATTGCACTCGATCTGTTGATGCGATCAACAGTTATTGTCTGCAGTTTTTAGTCTGTCCCAATAAAAATTGAGACCAACAGTAGATTCAACTTCGGAATAATACATTTTAATAAGAACAATAAAATACTTACTGTAAATCAAAAAGGATTCTGCTTTGAAGTAGAATTTACATTAATAAAGTTTATCTTTTCGGTACATATAAATATCTTTTTTGTACTTTTATTTTGTTAAAGTGATGTTAATTAAGTCAAGTCAAAAGTTTTTACGATGGCTCGTGTAAGAGTAACACGCGTCAAAAAGCTAAGATCGTCCTTGTACCCAAAATTATTTGAACAATTTCAGGACTCTTGGAACTAAATACTTCAAACGTACTTGGAATTATGTTCCAACAACTTTGTTTCGTTTTTCTAAACACTATGGGTGTTTAGAAAAACGAAACGCGTTAACCCTAACAGGGTTAATGCGATGCTTATGAATGTTAAATAAGGATTATGGTCAACCAGGAATAATGAACATTTAATTGTAACTATTTAGTTGCACTACTCTGGACTTTGATTTGCTACTTAAAGTTCTATGTATCGCGGCAATGGACATTGGACATGTGTTATCTCTTACTATCAGGAGAGCGTCTCGTTCGTCTTATTAATAAAACATTAAATATACTCTTACTCTGTACTCTTTTCCATTTATGATGTGCACAATAAAGAGTTATCTATCTATCTATCTATCTAAATAACACATAAATTTACAATTTAAAAAAACCGACTAGGCCAACTAAACGCACTGCTCCAATGAAACAGCAAGGTTTCAGAGTAAACGAAAATGTCATCGACGTATAAAATTTTTAGATTTTTGTTGATATTTTAAAAACCACGAGATCGATTTCTATAAAATTTACATGGGACTACCTCTGAAGTATGGTCTATCGAACAAAAAAATTATTATCAAAATCAATAATCAAACATACATACAAAAAAAGACATACAGTCGAATTGAGTACCTCTTCTTTTTTGAGGCAGTTAAAAAAATGCATGTCTGTGACCATTGCAGCGATACATAGAACGTTGAGCCAAACAAAGATAACCCTGCGTAATTCTAAAAAATAAAACTGCATGAATCCTTACGTAAAAATCTAATAATGCACATCCGAATTCATCAAAGCAAATCCGCTTAGACTGCCGCCCGCCGTAACACAGTTTTGTTTGCCCGCCCACGCCCGACCACGTATTCTACATTGAAACCATGTCAATTGCCCGGCAAAAAAAACGCCTGGCTGTTGCCAAGAACGAGTTCGTGCGAATATAAAATGTTTCTGTAGTAGTCTTCAAACTGATCGTGTTTTTATGTAATGTTTGGGTAGAATTTGTTTATTGTTATATGGATTAATTGTAACAAGATTGGCAAACTTTTCGTTTTGGAATTTGATTGGCTGACTATAGCCGGTAGTTTTATATGGGATCAATCATGTAATGGTCGAAAGAACCTGGTGGTAGATCTCTTCAGCAGGAGGTTGTCTAGGTAGGTACCACCGCAATACTATATACTCTACCGCCAAGAATATAAATGATACATAGAAATGAAATTCGGCTCTCAAATGAAGTTGAAAGAATACTATTTATAACTAGTCGAGTACTGTAAAGTATTTTTCTAAGGTTTCAAAAGTTTCTTCGTGACATTTTCCTACAGCGGCAGGTAAAGTCCATTGTTGGGATTTGAATCCACGATTTTTGGTATGCGATCCGACCGCGGTAACCAAAATAAAAAATCCATAGAAAAATTTGAGAGTTCATAGATCTAAATTTCGAGTTACAAAAAAATGAATAGCTATAGTTTTAGATTACGTCAGTCATCCGTGTTACTAACTATCTACGTCAACCAATTTGTGAAAAGTCCTTCCATTTTGCTTATTCGATCGAATTTCCAAGATAAAAGCTTAAACGTGCTACAAGTGAATTCGGAAAGTGTACGAACATCGAATTGAGCACAGTGCTCGGAAAAAGGTTTTGCTTGCTCCAGCTTAACTTTGGACACGTACAAGTAACTTGATCCAGTACTCGACACCTACGTGAAATATACATTCGAAAATTGTACTCGTGCTTCGGAAAGGGGATGGTAAAAGAAGGTAAGTTGTAATGTAGGTTGCTTCTCCTATATCTTAGTTTGTTCACGTCTCGATTATTTTTACCAAGCCTATAACAATAACCTAATTTCGAATGGTTCTGGATATGATGTGGCAACCCTAGTGATATTTGTATTACTCGATGAGTGATATAGAATTTATCTATACTTTGTGCTCGTTGAGGTAGGGTTGCCGACGTACTTTTTCTCGATTAATAATATTAACAAAATTGTTACTAATTTCCTGTGTTTTTAAACTTTAAAACCAAAAACTGGTAAAAAGTATAAAAGAAAGTTTAAAGTTCAGACGAAGGAAGAATCGGAGAATGTCTTCTAATTTGAGATGATATTGCTAATAACTTGATTGTCACAAACGTTTAATTGAAATATAATTTTGTTTTTGATTACTCACTCTTATAATGAAGCCAGAGGCTTTGGTTCAAATCTGCAAAAAAAAAACAGAAGTTATTATAACTGTCATGACAAGACTTTGCTTGAGTTACAAAACCACATATTATTTACACAGTAGTTAGGTACCTGGTGGTAGATTTCCTTAGCAGGAAGTCTGTAGCAAGTCATCTAGATAAGTACCACCCCAGTACCAGATATTCTACCACCAAGCAGTAGTGTGTAAGCATTACTGTGTTCCGGTTTGAAGGCAGCTAGTGAAATTAGGGGGCTGTTGAGACTAACCATCCAAAGTCTCAAAGTAATGAGCACCAAAGCAGCGATGCCCAGACTTTGTTTTGCAACTCCTTTTTTTATAGCTGACAGGCTAGGTGTTTGACCACAGCTCACCTGATGTTAAGTGACGGTGTGGTCGATGATGGTAAAGCACACCTAGCCTGGAATGCAACTCAAAGTTCTGTGTATTGATGCAAAGGTCATGGACATGCGTTATATCTTACCATCAGAAGACCGTATCGTTCGTCTCATTACTTTTACATTCAAAAAAATATATCCCACAAATATTATAAATGTGAAAGTTTGGATGGTTGGATATTTGTTACTCTTTCACGCAAAAACTACTGAAAGGATGTGGAGAAAATTTGCTATGGAGGTAGCTGAGACCCTGGATTAACACATATGGTAACACCGAGGGGCGCCACTAGTATATTATACACTAGACCGCATCTTCGCTTAACATCAGGCGGGATGGCGGTCAAACGCAAGCCTATCTACTATAAAAAAAAAAAAATATATATATAAAACCAGCCTTAGGTAAGGGTAGATTACAAAGTGACTTTCTTCTCGGAGTGGTTTCCGCGAATCGAATAAAAGAACATTACATCATAATAATCTAAATATGAAAACCCCGGGGAAGGGCTGGCTCTCCATAAATTAACCGTAATTAATAACCCGTTACCGGATACCGGAACTGGTATTCGTGTTACAATACATGCAGTACCACTACAATACAATGGTTACAGAGTGATGAAAGGAGTTACATTAATTCGTAGCGTTTTCGTAAACATGTCATGCTGTATTCCGTTGTTACGTACAACAAAATATTTATTTTGAAACAGGTGTTCTTGTGTCTTTTTCATAGCATACTTTATGTTTTAATTTTTAAAGTTTGACTTGAGTATTCGTTAAGTAAACCGTCCAATTCATCATCTCCAATTTTTTTGGTTGTCCAGGTCGCTAATTTTGTCACAATTCGAAATCAGAACTTTTAAAAGATGCTGATCTCTTTCGACACTTTTGCATGTTTGTACGCTGAGTTTCCGTAGAACTTTTATTTACAATATCTTTACAATATTTTCAGCATCATCATCATAATCCGCCCATTGTAGTCCACTGCTGGACATAGGCCTCTCCTAAGACACACCACGCAGCCCGATCTTCGGCTTTCCGCTTCCACCCACCGCCAGCTGTCAGCTGCCAGCTGTTACGTATATTAGGTATAGTAATAACAACTAATGTTACCATACCTAATACTAATAATTATTAGTATTAGGTATTATAATACCTAATACTAATATACTACCGGTATTGCAGATATCTATAGGCGACGGTGCTTGCTTAACATCAGGCAACACGCCAGCTTGATTGCCACCTGTGGCATAAAAAAAATACTTTTTCAAATTTATAGCCACCAGAAATATAACTAATTTGGATTTGACACATTTTTGTTTTACATAATTATGTAGGATTACCCGCGTTTAATTATATCGGATATTAAAATATGTCATCATAAAAATACAATGACAATTTAATAAAATGTCATAAAAATCGTAATTACGTAATAGTAATTTAATAATCTTTTAGTTTCATCAAAAGTGAGTAATCCAGCTGAAAAAAACCTGATGATCAACAGCTACTAGTGGCGACTTTATCGCTAAAAGCAAACTACTACATATTTACAAGTTTCAGCTTGAGGCTCTGGAGTCAGTCGAGAGGCGCGCTAAGAGGTTGATAGGCAATGACACTTTGGTCAAGTCTCGGCTGCAAAGCCTCGAGCATCGACGTAAGGTCGCCTGTCTATCGGCTTTCTACCGGACACATTTCGGAGATTGTGCCTTGGAGTTGCACGACTTGGTTCCCCCTGCCCCTTTTTACTACCGGACGGCCAGACAAACGCGACCGAGGCGACACCCGTACATGGTGGGTGTTCCCCATGTGCGCACTAAACGCTTTGAGTCCACATTCTTTATTCGCACAGCGAGGATGTGGAACTCTTTGCCGGAGTCTGTGTTTCCCGAAAGGTACAATATGAGTGTCTTCAAATCAAGAGTAAACAGGTTCCTTCTAGGTAAGCGTGTTCCATCTTAGACCGCATCGATGCTTCACATCAGGCAGGATGTGGTCAAGCGCGAATCTATTCAATATAAAAAAAAAAAAAAGCTAAAATAAACCTGTAATTTTTAACAACGGAAAATTACAAAAGCTCTTTGTAATAGGATATACCTAATTGATATACTGTTTACGCTGTAAGTCGGTGATTGTACGAGAGAATGATAAATTGTGAAAGATGGTGGTATTTTTTTCCTACAATTGCATCTGAAGGGCTAATGAGATGTATACACGCGATGAGATAGTTTCGTAATAAACTAGAGGTGATAAAGTAGCAGTCGCACTTAAATTTTTCTCTCGAGATCACTAGTAATCTAAAACTTCATTCCTGAGGAGAACTAACTTGTCTAGCTATTCTAAACTAGCGGACGTCTCGCGGTTACACCCGTTTAGTTCCCGTTTCCATGGGAACACAGGGATAAAAAGTAGTCTTTGTCACACGGAAATAGTGTAGCTTACCAACGGTGAAAGAATTCTTGAAATCGGTCCAGTAGTTTCGGAGCATATTCAATACAAACAAACAAAAATCAAATCTTTCCTCTTTATAAATAGATAGCTAAGAGAAGTTAAGGTGGTTCGATTTCCATACAAATAAATTTTTGCCATTTATGGACAAATGGAGCAAAATTTTACAGTGAAATCACAGCTACTGGCATTCAATTTGGTTAGCATAAAATCAAATTTATGAATAATTTATAAATTTATGATTTTTTACCAAAACAATAGATTATGCTAATAATGTACTGTTTTGTTCAAGCAATTGTGATTTACCGCAAATCAAGAGAGAGAAGAAAGAGATCGTCTGGCTTCCAATCTGGAGGCCCTGGGTTCGAACCTAACTTCTGTCTTTTTTAAGTTATGTGTGTATTGCCGATAACTTCAATAACGGTGAAGGAAAACATTGTGAGACACCTACAAGTCCGAGGTTCTTTTAAAAAAAGTATTGAAAGATTTGTGAAGTCTGCCATGTTGATCTTTATAAAAATATTAAACGACTGTTATAATAATTGTAAATACAATTACGCTTAATATTTTCAAGGGCAGAGTTAAACAGCATTATCTCTCCCAATATCAAAACCATTGACTGTGCTGGATCCCTATCCATTTATTTTTGTTTATAATCGTATTTACTGTTGCTGCCAAAGGTACAGGTTTTCAGGTATTTTTGTGTCCGGTGTGCTTCGGATCCGCATGCTCTAATTCCCCCATGCCCATTGCCCATTTTTCTATCAGACGGCCAGAAGCTCGAAAAAGCGACATCGTTTCATGGTTGACGTTCCAAAAAAATTCAAATACACCTGTACGAAACGATTTGAATCTACGTTTATTATTCGAACGGCTAAAGCGTGGAATACGTTACCCGAGTGGGTGTTCCCTGATAGATACAATCTGTGTGTCTTCAAGTCGCGAGTGAATTGGTATCTTCTAGGCAAGCGTGCTCCATCGTAGAACGCATCTTTACTTAACATCAGGTGAGATGGCGATCAAACGCAAGCTTATTCATTAAAAAAAATCTAAATTTTTGCTATTTTTATTTATCTATAATTTAGTTTTCCCCATGATTTTATAATAAAGTGTTATAGGTATCTCCCGTCGTCTTTTTTGCTTTCATCCATCCTATGGTTTTAGCAATATGGCTACCACTTGGTGCACCTATCTCTCGAGACTTTTGTCTGTATTTCGTTTTAATTCTTTTTTGAAGATAAAATTTGAAGGAGTTAATTGAAGTGTTTGAAACTGGCGTCAGAATATTTTCTGTGAGCTGGGGTTTGTCATTTAAGGGTACAACGTACCTAAACACACTAAGTTCTTTCAAGGGATACATTACTAAATGAGCGCACAGTGCGGTCAGACACATTCACTGTGCAATCTCGAGTGCGGCTTTCAACTGGGAAACTTAGAAATTCCTCGGGAACATTAACAAGAAGTTTTAATTACGAACTAAACTGCCCGTATAAACAATCATTAGACCGTTGATCGTTTGAGAAACTTGATATGCTGGCTAAGAACGGGACATGTGGATTTGGTAGGAACTAATCATCATCATAATATGCCTATCACTATCGACTGGACAGAGGTCTTTCCAAAGACGCCAGTTAACTCGATTTTCTGCAACCAGTAATGCGGTCTAAGACGACGTTCAGGTAAGCATATAAAATATAAACGTAAAGTAAACAGGAATTACTCTGGATTTGATACACCCTAATTGTAGTCTTCAGAGAACACAAACTCCGGCAGAGAGTTTGTAACCTAGCTGTAAAAAATGTGAAATTGATTTGCCAATTTTTGGTCTCCAATAAAATATCTACCAAACGGTCACAAAAAACAAATATTTAAGTAATTTTATCAGTTATTTGACTTCCATAGTACAAGCTTTGCTTAGTTTGAGATCAGATGGCGCTGTGTGTAATGTCTAAAAATATTTATTTTTAGGGTTCCGTACCCAAAGGGTAAAAACGGGACCCTATTACTGAGACTTCGCTGTCCATCCGTCCGTCCGTCTGTCACCAGGCTGTATCTCAAGAACGGTGATAGCTAGACAGGTGAAATTTTCACAGATGATGTATTTCTATTGCCGCTATAACAACAAATACTAAAAGTAAAATAAAATAAATATTAAAGTGGGGCTCCATACAACAAACTTGATTTTTTTACAGATAATAGTATGGAACCCTTCGTGCGCGAGTCTGACTCGCACTTAGCCGGTTTTTTTATAGATCTAGTACACCTAGACACAGAGCAAACATTTATTTATACCACAAAATGTTTGTTCGTGAGTGTGCTTATTGACAGGCGTTACAAATGGGGACCAATAGTGATATTTACAACAGAGTAGCATGTTAAATCTAATATTAGAATTGACCACTCACCCTATACGATATAACACCACAAAAGAAAGTTCCAGAACAACTCATTTACATTCCGGTCTCAATTCGGACGCTAACGGTGGCAAAGAATCCGGGGGCTAAAGTAGCTATGAATATTTATTTAAGTTTTTCTCCCTACACTAGTGAAGATTCAAACTGCGAGGTTCTTGGTAAAGCAAATACATGAGAGAGACTCCATCCCCTTATTAAGTGGTTGTCGTTCGTGGAGTTATAATATAACCATATTGTGTTTTTTATGTAAGAGTAAGATCTCACTTTAACACACACACAGACACACCACACACACTTTTTACACACTTTTTTTTTATTGTAATTTTTTGACATTGTATTCATGTATTATTATTACTAATCGATATGGAGTTGTAAATAGAATGTATGGAGCTGGAGTGAAATAAATTCAAATTATTATTATTACTAACTTGATAGTAAGAGATAATGCATCACTATATAACCATTGAAGCGATACACAGAACTATAAAGTCCAGGGCATCGCTGCTTTGCCGTTCATTATGAAATGGTTGTCGTTCGTGGAATTATGATATAAACAAATTTTGTTTTTATGTAAGAGTAATGAGACGAACGAGACGTTTTCCTAGTGGTAATAGATAACGCATGCCCATGACCATTGCAGCGATACACAGAACTTTAAGTAGCAGAACAAAGTCAAGGGCATCACTGCTTTGGCGCTCATTACTTTGAGACTTTCGATGGTTAGTCTCAACGGTCCTAAACGCTAGCTTCAGTATCCTTCAAACCGGTACACAGTAATGTTAGCACACTACTGCTTGGCGGCAGAGTATCTGGTACTACGGTGGTACCTAGGTAGGTACCACGAACTCCTGCTCTCTAGATCTACCTACTAGTTTACAGAGATAGATAATATAATTCTAAAACAGATTTATAATGTTTTCTCGTCATTTATCGCGTAGTAAGTACAAAGGTATCACCTTGCAAGAACATTCACAAATTAACTTAGTTAATTTTCCTCTCTTGTCGACTAGCGTCCTGCGTTACATCCTCATTTCCCGAGGGTCCATAAAAAATATGCTCAGCATCTTTATCCAATTATACGCAACGTCTGATCTGGTGTTTAGTTATATCTCTCACAATGTCCCGGTTTCGTTCCCAAGAAAAAAAATGTTTCAAATGTAAACGGATACCGTTGACGATTTCTGATTCCATATTTTGTTAACATTTCTTTAATTGTACGTAAGTTTTTTCGTTGCTTTTAATTTAAATTACTTTTTTCATTTGTTAACATTTTCAACATTGTTATTGTAATGGTAGATATCATTATCTTTTTTTGTTAATGTAATAAGTAATGAGCTGAACGAGAAGCGCTCCTGATGGTAAGAGATAACGCCTGTCCATGACCATTGCGGCGATACACATAACTTTGAGTAGCAAAACAAAGTCCAGGGCATCGCTGTTATGGCGCTCATTACTTTGAGACTGGAGGGTTAGTCTCAACAGTTACAGCCCAGTAATTTCGCTAGCTACAGTACCCTTCACACCGAAACACAGTAATGTTTACACACTACTGCTTGGCGTTAGAATATCTGGTACTGCGGTGGTACCTATCTAGACGACCTCCTGCTAAGGAGATCTACCACCAAGTAAAAATAGTAAACAATAAGACGATATTTTAAGATATTATGACAGATGTCAATTTATTAAAATGCAGAATTATCTTGTAGAAAAACGATAGAAATATTTTTAGTTAATACATAATTATGATTTTATCATCTAGTCTTCAAAATTGATCTATCGTCTCAATACTATTACACAAAAAAACCTCCTTTATTGAAATATACAACTTTATTAAAATGCACACAACTTCCCGGCATTTCATTGCGATAAAACGCGATGTTTTTCTTTCCCTTTGCTCCAGCTAAAAATAATTTGTTCTCGCTCCCCGTATTTGATCATATTTGCTTTAAGAAGTCGGAAGTTGCGGATACGCGGAAATAACTCCGCCAAATTACTTGACTGACGTGCAATTTCTCTGTACATGTTACCCTTTATGATGTATTTTATACGTAGCTGGTTGCATCCCACAATTTTTCGTGTTGTTTTTTGGTTAGGTCGTTGGGAATGTGTTCTGTGTTCGTTTTTGTGATATATACTATGTATGTTAGCAACTAAATCTGATTTTAGGATAAACTAGTTTTTCTTTTATTTATCTCTTTTTTTTTAATGTAAAGGTCGGAGTCTATCGAGGCGCTCTCCTGATGGTAAGAGATAACGCCTGTCCATGACCATTGCAGCGATACATAGAACTTTGAATAACAAAACAAAGTGCAGGGCATCGCTACTTTGGCACTCATTACTTTGAGACTAGATGGTTAGTCTCAACAGCTCTGTAATTTCGCTACCCTTCAAACCGGAACACAGTAATGTTAGCACACTACTGCTTGGCGGCAGAATATCTGGTACTGCGGTGGTACCTACCTAGACGACCTCCTGCTGAGGAAATCTACCACCAAGTAATTGATATAGACATATATAGACTATAGACGATACGACATACTTATTAAAAAAGTATATAAATATTCTATCAGTTATCTGGTTCCCATAGTATAAGCTTTGCTTAATTTAATGTCCTACGATATTTATTTAATTTACTAATTCAAATGTGAAATCGTTAATAAGTGCTTTATAAATTATCTTCTATTCTCTAAAATAGTATATGTGCAAAACTAATTAATTAATTAATTAAATAAAAAGACAAGACAGCGTTAAAAAATTGAACCTAATTGCAACAAAATTTTTTTGAGTGTTCAAGGTATATATTTAGTTTATTTCAGATAAACAGACGTTTAGCCAAATCTGGGACGGCTAAAATCATTCAGCGATTTTTAAACCAACCTAATTTACATTAACACTAAATACACATAGCGGTGAAGCAAAAAGTTTGCGATGTTATTACATATTGAGAAGAAAAGTTAAGTTTTATTTTATATTTTTACAAAAAAAAAAAACAAAATTGATATTATTCTGAAGATTTCGAGGAAAGTCTCAAAAAACAAAAGGTTATTACGTTAGGCGTTCTAGGACTTCTCAGAATATCTTTTCGGGAAATTCTCAGAAGTGAAAGTAAATAATATTTTGCTTGTATTATAAAGTAGGTACGAGATATTTTAGACGTCTAGTTTACAAAGGCTTCAACGGCCCATCCGTTGTCTATGTACAAAACACTTGTTTTCTCTTCACTCGAATAAATTTTTTTTTCTAGCGAGTTTTCTTCTATATGGTCGGATTGTAGTACTTTACTTTTTATTTTTTTCTTTTTCTTAATCACTTTTTTTTTTAAATATAGATTCAAAAATGTTTTCGTTGTGACAAATAAAAGTAGAACCAAAATCCAATAATTAATCATTATAAAAAACAATTTTTACAGATTACATACTTTCTGAATATTTCATTTAACATAAATTCAATACATAAACTTTTATTTAAAAATCTGGGAAACCCTATATCAATTGATATGTCAATTAATAAACCTAAAGGGCTCTCAAGGCTTTGTTTTTAAGTAAAATAATAAATAAAATAACTAAATATCGTAGGACATTAAACACAGCGCCATCTGACCCCAAACCAAGCAAAGCTTGTACTATGGCAGTCAGATAACTGATAGAATACTTACATACTTTTTTTTTTAAATACATACTTATAATAAATACAGAACACCCAGACACAGAACAAACATTTTGTTTACACCACAAAATGTTTATCCTGGGTGGGAATCGATCCCACGCCCTTTAGTTCTCGCGCTGGGAGCTACCCTCTTCTAACCGGTTTTCAAGAAAGTTATTAGGGAAGGCCTATGTCCAGCAGTGGATGTCCTACTACTGAGATGATGATGATAATAATGAAATCTATGCAATTTTTTAATGTTAGCTATAGTTTTCTTTTCTCATAATGATTTCTTCTAAGCAAAGATTTCACAAGCTAATGAACTTTCATAAATCAAAACTGTCAAACGGTCAAACAAAGAATTTCAATTCCGGTGAAAATAAATGCTATCCCATAAACTAGCAGCAACTTTTAACTCGTGAAAACATCCAAGACCAGGTGAGACGAACAATACACTTTAGGCATAGCAAAGTGACTGCCAGTAGACAAACTTTTATTGATACAAATACAAATATTTTATTGATAACACCAATGTTACAAGTCACTTTAAAATTTTAAAGATGTCATTAAATGGATTTTAAAACACTGATTACATGTCAAAATAAAGTATGTCAATATCCAAACATGTCAATATAAAAAAATGATGTCAATATAAAAATATGCCAATACCAAAAAAATATTGTCAATATAAAATAAAAATAAATAAATAAATATCGTAGGACTATACACACAGCGCCATCTGGCCCCAAACTAAGCAGAGCTTGTGTGATGGAAGTCAGATAACTGATAGAATACATAAATACTTTTTTTTAATTGTAAATACATACTTACAATACATACAGAACACCCAGACACAGAACAAACATTTGTTTATTCACAAAATGTTTGCCCTGAGTGGGAATCGAACCCACGCCCTACAGCTCTCAAGGCAGATATACTACCAATGAGCCAACGGGGCTGTCAATATATTAAAAGGGCATGACAAAAAAATCATAATTACTTACTAGTAATTCAATAAATAATCTTTAAGTTTGAAATACTCGTCAATGTCATAAAACAAGGTCTCTAAGGTAAAAGTAATTAGACGAATAAGGCGCTCACTCGATGGTAGGAGATAACGTCTGTCCAATGTCCGAAATCCGTAAATACTTAAAATAATAGGTACAATTGATGACGCTTGCAAACCGACGCACAGATCAATCTTAATATAAAAAAAAAATTACAAAATTATAATATAGATCATTACAATTTGGTTCATTGGTAGTATGTCTGCTCCAAGAGCCGAAGGGCATGGGCTCGATTCCCACCCAGGACAAACATTTTGTGATATAAACAAATGTTTGTTCTGTGTCTGGGTGTTCTGTATTTATTATAAGTATGTATTTACAAAAAAAAGTATTTAAGTATTCTACTTTCATAGTACAAGCTTTGCTTAGATTGGGGTCAGGTGGCGCTGTGTGTAAAAATATATATATATATATATATTATTATTGTAATTATGCATTTTTATGCAGAGAGCGTCTCTTTCGTCTCATCAATTTTTACATAAAAACAACAAATGGTGTGAACACTGAATAAGAAACATTTAAATAAATTGCACTGATTGACATTTTGTAATAAACCTCATGACATATTTTTAATTACATAAACTTGACATTATCATTTTATACCATTTGACATTCTAATAGTAACAATTTTATCTAATTTTTGCACACCCAATACTGGGTGTGCAAAAATTACTAAGTATGGTTTAAGCGACGTTTTATTTATGTACCAACATTTTGACACCTGTACTTAGCAAATAAACACATTTTGATTTTGAAGAAAGAGTTATCGTATGTTACCTACTGCTTTTTTTAGTCTGTGGCTTTAGTGTTGGTTTTATCGGTGCCGCAACTTGCCGCGTTATTCACGTAGTTCCAGGCGTTAATAGTACTCGCAGTTTGTAAGCGGACATCAAACCCTGATTTATGCTTTTATTGTTTTAATCACTTTTAGAGCTGGTTTGTTTGGAAAATACATTGGTAATAGTGAGTTATTTACAAAATATTGCAGTAAACGATGATTGAAATGAAAATGTGTCAAAACTACGCAGTAAAATCGCGACTTATAGGGATTTGGCGAAATATATTTATATTTATGGCTTTCGTGGAACTGAACTAAATATGATAAAAACTTACCTTAATAATCGCAGTCAAATAGTGTGTGTAAATGGGTCTTCTTCAGCATTGAGTAACATGTCAATAGGGGTGCCACAAGGCTCAGTTTTAGGTCCTCTATTGTTTTTAATTTATATTAATGATCTCGCAGGTGCCATGCCAGAGTGGGCGCAAGTAAGTCTCTTTGCCGATGATACCCATGTTGGTATTAAAGATGTTAACAAACATAACTTAGATACGAAAATAAATACTACTATGGACTTGTTAACGGAATAGTTTGATTGTAATGGTATCATTCTAAATTCTAATAAAAGTACTGTTATGCACTATCAATCGAAACTTGGCATTTTTGGTATCTCGGCAAGTAAAGAAAATGTGTTTTTAGGATACACAATAGATAATACAATTAGTCACAATGCTCATATCGATAATATATGTAAGAAAATTGCCAGCGGAAATTATGCGTTATTTAAACTTAAGCCGTTAATAGATAAAAATACTCTTATATCCGTGTATTATGCATACATACATTCTGTTATAAGATACGCAGTTACGATATGGGGTAACGCAGCTAGTATTACAAAAGTGTTAAGATGTCAGAAGAGAGCGATTAGAACAATAAATGGTTTAAAAAAACGTAGTTCTGCAAAAAAATACTTCAAAACTAACAAAATTATGACAGTGATATCACTATACATATACAATAGCTTATTAGAAATACACGGAGCTAATTTGCCAAAGAACAAAGACAGGCATCAATATAACTTGCGAAACAAAGAAAAGCTGGTCGTGCCATGGACTAGGTTAGGTAAAGTTGAAAAGCAGGGCCGTCACGCCAAAATATTAATGTATAATAAATTGCCAAAATATATTACAGAATTAAATCATACCGAATTTAAAAAAAACCATTAAATTTTTTTTGGAAAACAATCCATTTTACAAATTAGGTGAATATATGTCAATGAGGTTCTCAGAATCCTCATTTATGTGTAGTACATAAACGGAGCCTCCGCTGTAGTATGTTCGTTGTTAGTTACTCGTATAGGTATAGCTTCATTCATTAAAGTGTAATCGTAAGGTTTTTTTGTACATGTGACTTGCCTTTAACATTATTGTTATTTATGGCCAATAAATATTACTGATTTACTGATTTACTGATTTATAAATATACCTAATAAACTAGCAGCTCGCCATCTACCAACCAAAAAAATAATCATGAAAATCGATTCAAAATTGCCGCGTAACAAACATACAGTCAAATGGGCAACCTCCTTTTTTGAGTCGGTTTTAAAAAAATACAAAAAATAATAATAATTTGATACTGAAAAATCTTAGTAAGATTCCAATAACGAGTTTTCAGAAATCTAGATCGTATTAGCGATAGGTACTCAAAAGTACCCAAATGCTAAAATACGCTCTGACATGACTACAAGAGGATTATATTCATCCTTTAGCTAGGATTTTAATTTAAAATCGGCCAACACGCTTACATTCTCGTGGCTTTTAAATCTACGATTTCCACGTGACGTATGTTACCGCAACACGTTTCAGGTTTCAGACTGTAACGTACAGGACAACCTTGGACCTTTGAATAATTTCTGGTTAAATTCCTGTACGAGATGAGATTTCAAATAGGTATTTAATTGTTCACTGGACAAGTTTTTTACGTGTATACTTTCAGGCTGTATTAACCCGAAAAGGATTCAGAACAAAAACACACAAATGTTTATCCTGGATGGAAATCAACGCACGCACAGCTCAAATGAAATTTATTCACTAAAAATAGAGTTTACATTGATGTTATTATTGAATTATTTCAGAAATTGCAGAAAATATTGTAAATTAAAAAAAAAATCAATGTCAAGTTTCTTATAGATAAATAAATAATCGTTATAGCTCATAATTATAAATTAACTAGTATCATATTAATTTATTTGTTTGCTGTATTACAATCTTTATTTACTGAAATGAAAATCAATTAAACAATTAATTTACAGAAATTATCAATATGTCAAATACAATTTTTAATTAAACTAAAATAACCCGCTAATAATTAAAAAAAGGTCATAATTATGTTTATGTCAAAGTATATATTTGTATGTATTATGTAACTGGTTCTCAAGAGCTAGTTTAATGCTACACGCTATATGTTATGCATAATATCTCAAAATGAAATATAATTAATTGAAAAAATTACATTTTAGGATCATTTAAAAAATCTTTTAAGCTTAGTAACATTTTTCTATTAACCAAATCTTAAGTTTTTATCGAAACATGGTGTAAGGAAGTGTTTTTAACGATGTCGGCAGTTTGTTATATACAGTGATACACATGGCATAGCAATTTTTATGGAACAGTGTCAATCTCGGCTGGTGAGCGAGAACAAGTCTCTGTCCATTTCTTGTATTACGTGGAAACAAATCTTTAGCCGTGGTAAACAGATCAGAATGGCTACGAACAAATACCGCTATTTCAAAAATGAACATGCAAGTCAGCGTCAAGATTCCAAAATCTTGAAAAAAAGGTTTGCAAAGCTCATATGGACGAATACCTACCATCGCACACAATTCAGAACCACTACTAAATAAGATTAAAATGCTGGTCAAATTATGATGTAACATTTTTATTAAAAGATTTTTACAATTTGGTTGAATTACGTTCAGGAATATTCAAAGTAAAATCGCCATTTTTACTTTGAATATTAGAAAAGATTAGAAAATTCTTAATGTTAAACCCTTATCCTTATCATTCGACAAAAGCAAATCAGTTTTAATTTTTACATCAACCCACTACTGCGACGCAAATTCTAAAATTAGACCTAGTTACTAACAAATCTTTGTTCCGGAATTTAAAGTCCACTGTAAAATAAAGCTGCGATTCATTTTCGGAGCAAAGCGCCTTAAATTAGGACCAGAATTAACCTCAGAGGCGAAGATTAACTGGACAAGTTGAAGTCACAGATTTATTATAGCAGGACAACTTTGATAAACATGATTCAAAAATCTTAAAAACAGAAATACAACGTTTTAAACGCTTGAGTGGCAGTATGACAGTGCAGTGTTGTCTGTGAAGGAGGAGGTCTCAATTCGACTGCATGTTTTTTTTATGTTTGTTACGCGATTATTTTGCCAATTATGAATGGATTTTGATGATTCTTTTTTTGTTTGATAGATCATACTTTAGAAGTGGTCCCACATAAATTCGATCGAATTTAAATTTAAAACATCGACAAAAATCTAAAAATTGTTTACATCGATGATAATTATTTTCGTTTACTCCGAAACCTCGCTGTTTCATTGGAGCAGTGCATTTAGTTGGCTTAAGAGTCATGGAGTCGGTTTTTTTAAAATTGTAAATTTATATATAACGACGACCCAGCAGGCACAGAGTTTTTAGAAACGGTGACGTCAGCACAGCTGACGTCACCATCTCCAACCCCCGGCTCACTCATCAAATACAGAAACAACAATTCAAATAATTTATTAGTGATTTAAGATTTAAACATAAACTTGGTACAAAATACTCACAAGAGCTCCGTTCTTCTTCCGCCGTAGCCGTAGCTTCCGCCGTAGCTCGATACCGAATGTGCCTTCACAACGGCCGCCCCTACCACCTAACCTAGCGTACTCGTTGTGAAGTCATTTTACACTTTATTAAAAACTAAATAATAACAAGTGAATACACATGGAACCATAACTAAGTCTAAATTACTTAAACTTATTTTAAGCCCTTTTTGTTAACATTAAATCTGCTATCTAATAGTTAAATGCTGTTAAACAATTGAGTAGAGAGGACACGCGCGCCACGCCTTGCGCGCGAACTTTACTTTGAACATAGTTGAAGACTTTTAAAATTAAACTTAGTTAATCCTAGTTTTAAATGTAACCAGTACCGCTTATAAATTATGAAATGAATTTAGAAAACAATTACATGACATTAAATAGGAGTTCAAAGATTGAAGCTTGAGGCACAGTCTTTATTTGCAGTCATCATGATAGCAAACTGAACTCGACATTTTAGTGTGAATTTAAATATCTTAACCACAAGTATCATGCCTTAACCTATTCTAATTATCCGTAAACACATTCTATTGATTACTTGTACTTAATAATATTTATGTTGGCTGTTGCGCCGACATATATTATTATTATTGCAAGTATTCAACGTAATTAACTCTCTCCCTATTAGTTATAAATCCGTTCGGTCTAAGGTCACAAAACAACGTCTTATAAAAATCAAGACATTCAGAAACGATTCTTCCGAATCGGCCACGAAGCAAAGCCGCAGGCACAAGCTAGTTACAACATGGCCCCAATGCTCAGTTAGTTAGCTTTGGAAAGTATTTGAGTAGAAAAAATCCCGAGGACTCTATGGACCCCCATAGAGTCCTCGGGATTTTTTGATCACAGTTGACCAATTTTCATCACACTGTGCCAAAATGCATTTCAACGTTTTCACAACAACACTTCGTAAGTTAGCAGCATAAATACCAAAGCTCTCAAATTTAAACTTTATTCCGTTGGTATAAAGTTCTACCTAGCTAGCGGTTCCGTTGAACAATGTAACGGGAGGGCAGTGATTAAACTTCATGGAATAGTCAGTTATAGTTTACTGGGATACTAGGCTACGATGGTTATGACCTGTTAGAATACACTGACCCAATAATCGTACATTGTAATGAGAAAAATATTGACAAACTACATAAATTTGTTATTATATTTATTCTCAAAATAATGTGGTTCATGAATTTTCGGCAGGCTAGTTTCCTAGTCCGCGTGATTAAAAGAAAAATTAATATTTTTGTTTTAGTTGATGATTTTTAGAAGTTGGAAAATCCTACTAATATTATAAATGTGAAAGTTTGGACGGATGGATGGTTACTCTTTCACGTAAAAACTACAAAAAAATTGGGCACATACATAGTTTAATATTAACATATAGATTAACATATAGAATACTATTTATCCCAGAAAAATGTTAGGTTCCCGTGGGATTATCAAAAGAAACTAACTACAGAACGTATCCACTTCAAATTTTGTATAGATGTGTGATAAGGAACATTATTCCGGAATTCACGGTATCCTTAACATTAATCTAGGCAATTCAGTAGCGCAAGTATCGTGATGGATAAAACTCTTTAGTTACTTACACAATGTTTAATTTTTCTCAGGATTTTTAAGTCAACGTAGACGAAGTTGCGGGCGCAAGCTAGTAAGAAATAAGCGAAAGGGTTGGGAGCGAAACTAAAAGCTCTAGAAGTGGGGCGGGACGAGAAATGAGGTTAAGGGCGCTATCGTGTTTCGTACAAAAATGAATTACTATGTAAATTCTAGCACAAGTTTCAGAAACGCTTTGAAATATATTCAGTTATTTGTTGTAACATAGTTTAAGCACGCAAATCTATTAAAATATAGAGCGGAATAGTTAAATTTTCCGCCCGAGTACATATCTGTAATTGTATTTTTTTTGTCATGTCATTTTATTATATTCACAATATTTTTTTGGTATTGACATATTTTATTTTTACAGTATTTTTATATTGACAACATTTTTTTATATTGACATGTTTGTTATACCGTATTTTGACATTGTTATGTTGACGTGTAATCAGTGTTTTAAAACTCATTTAATGATATATTTAAAACTATTGAAGTGACTTGTAACATTGGCGTTATCAATAAAATATTTGTATTTATCGCTACAAATATGAGACATCACTAAAAAATATAACTTTTAAATGCTTAAAATTAACTGCCGCAAAGTAACGCCTGAATTAAGCAATAGACCTTTCGATTATGTACGGTTTTGGTCGTAAAACGATGAGACAAAAATGTTGGTCATAAAATAGATAAATGACGTAGGACAACACACAGCGCCATCTGACCCCAAACTAAACCAAGCTTGTACTATGGAAATCAGATAACTGATAGTTTTTTTTTGTAAATACATAATTATAATGCATACAGAACACCCAGACACAGAACGAACATTTATTTATACCACAAAATTTTTGCGCTGGGTAGGAATCGAAACCATGCCCTACAGCTCTTAAAGCAGGTATACTACCAATGAGCCAACAGGGCTGTCAGATCATGATCTCTTGTACTACTAACTTTGTTCTGTGTCTGGGTGTATTATAGTACCTACCTATGTATTTACAAAAGAAAAGAATATGTAAGTATTCCATCAGTTATCTGACTTCCATAGTACTTTATAGCTTTACTTAGTTTGGGGTCAGATGGCGCTGTGTGTAATGTCCTACGATATTTATTTATTTATTTTATTATTATTATATAAACAAACTCAACTACTGTGTATTTAACGTTTGTACCCCATAGTTTCATCACGACTGTGGACAAATTTACGTTATTGGTTTTCGCTGAGCGGAGATGAAATGTGCCACTGGAGAGACATCCCATGCCTAGTGGTAGATTTATGTCCACTACTGTTTATTAAACGACCATTTAATAGTACCCTTGAAGATGCCTTGTGTACATGGAATAGGAACTGGTTCTCAATTAAAACAGAGATTCAATATTAGATTTTCATTTAAAAGCCATGCTGTTTGGTTTTCAAGTACAGAGCAATCTCAAAAAAAAGAATTTAAAAAAAAAGAAGAAGATATGTAACATAGCAAAACAATATAATAGGCATTTGTTTCTTCCAGACAACCTTTGGATGGAAAGAAAAGCAAATACATATTAGGATTGGTGTATAAAAAAAAGAACAGCACAAAAAACGTATATACATATGAAATACTAAATAAACTAAATATAGATTAGCAAGCTGATAAATAATGTTTATATACTAAATTATTAAAAATATGAATTGATTTAGCCTGTCTAATGAAGGAAGGAAGTGCATTCCAAAGTAAGACATCTTCCACAGTAAAAGAAGTGCTGTTGGAAAGGTTGGAATGAGCAGAAGGAGGAATTTTTAGTAGTTTTTTTTTATTAAACATGTATCGACCAAATTTTTTTTTTTAATCTAAAAGTAATGAGACGATCGAGGCGCTCTCCTGATGTTAAGAGATAACGCCTGCCCATGACCATTGCAGCGATACACAGAACTTTGAGTAACAAAACAACGTCCAGGGCATCGCTGCTTTGGCACTCACTTTTTTTTTTTTTTTTTAATGATTGACAGGCTAGGTATTTGACCACAGCTCACCTGATGTTAAGTGAAGATGTGGTCGAAGATGTTAAAGCACACCTAGCCTGGAATGGAACTGGCTCTCAAGTGAGGCTGCCGGGACACACCGTTAGATGCTTGGCGGCAGATTTTCAACTTGAGGGTGGTAGCTAGCCAGCCGAGTACTAGAAAGTACCCTACCACCATGCTATGGTTTCCTCACGATGTTTTCCTTCACCGGCAGCTCAAGCTCATTGTCGGGGTTTGAACCCACGCCCTTCGGCATGCGAATCTACCGCGCTAACCACTGAGCTATCATCGCTACTACACTACATCACTACTTTGAGACTAGATGGTTAGTCTCAACAGCCCAGTAATTTTGCTAGCTGCAGTACCCTTCAAACCGGAAAACAGTAATGTTTGCACACTACTGCTTGGCGGCAGAATATCTGGTACTGGGGTGGTACCTACCTAGACGACCTCCTGCTAAGGAAATCTACCACCAAGTAAAGTCCTATGAACAATTATTCCGTCTGTAGCAATGTCCGGCTGGTCTGATAAATGAAATTTCATAGCGAACTGACGGACATACGATAAATGAAACAACATTGTACAGTTTGCGAGAAATTTCTGAAATACAGTCCCGCAACTTAGCGAACTTTGCTACGAGGTTTTTGTAGCAACACTGCGGTTAGAAGCTTCGATTCGATACAAATGGTATTTCTGTGATCAATATTTATTATTGAGAAGATTTATCATTTCTAATACCATTGCGGTCTTGTTGTTACTGCTGAGAAATAAGTTTTTTATTCTTGAACTAGCTGCGCCCCGCGGTGTTACTCGCTACAATTTTCGAAATAAAAAGTTGCCTATGTCCTTATTCAGGGTCTCAGCTACCTTTATACCAAATTGCATCCAAATCCGTGCAGTAGTTTTTGCGTGAAAGAGTAACAAACATCCATCCATCCAAGTAATAAGGACCGTCGACGCGGTCGGTTCCAATGCCGAAGGGCGTGGGTTCAAACCTCGATAATGAGCTTGAGCGCCGGTGAAGGGAAACATCGTGAGGAAAACATAGCATGGTGGTAGGTTACTTTCTAGTACTCGGCTGGCTAGCTTCCACCCTCAAGTTGAAAATCTGCCGCCACGCATCTAACGATGGCTTCCGGCAGCTTCACTTGAGAACCAGTTCCATTCCAGGCTAGGCGTGCGTTGCTATCTTCGACCACACCGTCACTTAACATCAAGTGAGCTGTGGCCAAACAATTAGCCTGTCAACCATAAAAGAAACAGAGGCTACGTTCAGCAGTGGGCGATTACGGGCTGATAATGATGATGATGATGAAAGTAAATGAGACGCTCTCCTGGTCGTAAGGGATAATGCCTTGACTGTGGTCGTAGTCAAGGTGAAACGAGCGAAAACAATTTTTTTATGCGTTCAAAATGTATCGTGTCTAGAATATAGTTAGTCGCTCCTCTATAGTTTTCGGGCATAATTCCTGAATGGTAGAAGTTTCCGTTGACAAACGAGAGTGTTGGAACTTCCGACGCAGGTGGCTTTCCTCTTACAGACGCTCAACCACGATAAGCATCTGATATTAGATATTCAAGAGATATATTTTTAGTGAATTTCCGCTTAAAAGTCGTTTTGGTTTGTACTACTTAGAGTAAAATACACTAGATATGCTTTTTGTCCCGATGATTCGCACGATTCCATCATAAATATAAATATCACAGGACATTACACACAGCGCCACCTGACCCCGAACTAAGCAAAACTTGTGCTATGGATGACAAATAACTGATAGTTTTTTTTGTAAATACACACTACACATACAGTACACCCAGACACAGAACAAACATAATATGTTTATACCACAAAATGCTTGTCCTGGGTGGTGGATCGTGCCCACGCCCTTCAGCTCTTGAAGCAGACATTCTACCAATGAACCCACAGGGCTGTCAATAGAGTTGGCTAACACAATACATCAAAATCCAGTTTGTAAAATAATTTAGGCTTCTATTCTGTGTGTATTCCAGTGAATCAACAGTGCTGGCTTATCGATGGCATTCGTAACTTTGAGTAGATCCGAGGCGTTTCCAGCAAAATGAACAGTCAAATATATGTTTTAAACAACAAAATTTAAAAAACTAAAAGCTAGGATGTAATGTTTTGTCGCCTCTGTCGAATGAACTTTATCCATTAATTCCATGAATTTTACCCATTTCTGAAACCCCACACGTGGTCCCCGGGTGGTGCCAATCGGGTGAAAATCTACTGGTGGTAGGCTCACGCCGCGGTTAGTTACCACCTACCGGACAAAGCCACGCCGCCAATCGATATTGTCGTGTTCCGGTGCGATGTTCGGTGTAACCTTATGAAAGTTGGGTCGAAACAGTTGCAGCTGATGGCCGTTTAAATAGGTTTCTTCTAGGTAAGCATGCTCCATCTTAGACCACACTACTGTTTAACACCAGACAGAGTGTGGTCAAACGCGAACATATTTTGAATAACAAAAAAAAAAAAAAATGAACTCACTTTTTGTTCAGCAGAGCCCATACAAAATATTGTATTGTTATTGAAATATGCAATGTTGATTCTCTCTCTGAGTTCATATTGTTGAGAAAGTGGTCTTACAAATGGATAAACATGTGGTCTGTAGAAGCAAAAAAGTTGCTATCGTGACTCATGACGTAGAATCTGGGAATAGATTTTTTATAGACGGCGAACGCATTGAGTAGGTCAAGGGGAATCATTCAGAAACGCGTAGGCAAAACTAGTTCCGTAACATCTGGAGACGACATTATAGTCTGTGTTTTGTGATCGATATCAGACTCAAAGACTTGAATCTAGCTTGGAGATTTTATTCACTGCCATGGCAAGGAGTATATAGTTTTTGTGGGTATGTTTTGTATTCGCCATAGTACATTAATTTAAGCTTATATCCATGTACCTATAGTTTTCGTGAGTTACTTTTTACTGTAAATTTATTTATGTGATAAAAAAATTTCGTCTAAAACTTTTTTGTAGTTATTATTTTCGCTTTACAATATCTAAAAAAACATTTCCTTTTAATATGGTGTCTTTCAGATAAATTTCTTTAAAAAGTATTTTTAATGTGCTACTTACTTTGCTATACCTACCATTTTTGTATTTAAATCGTGGCAAAGAAATAAAACTAAATATACAAACAAATATATTGGTTTGGGACACCACATGCGTGAGTACCTTCGCCACCTGCCACCTTACCGCAACCCAGCAAGTGGCCGGGGCGGGAGCGGAGGCGGCTGCGAAGGCTAAGCGTCTCAAATACGCATGTTTGGAGTCAGCGTATGAGTTCGTTCCGTTTGCCGTCGAGACGGCGGGCCCGTGGGGGTCCGACGCTGCAAGGTTTGTGGCAGAGTTAGGGCGTTGCCTTAGGGAGAGGGGTCGGGATCCGAGGTCGGGTGACTACATAGTCCAGCGCATTTCTCTAGCAATCCAGCGAAGAAATGCCGCCAGTTTCATGGGTACGTTTGCGGCGGGCTCGACCGGTGGACCGAGTTTTTGATTAATAAAATTTGTTTTTCCTTGACTTGTATTATAAATACAAACAAATCTAGAATTTTATTTATCTCATCATCATCATCATTTCAGCCGTAGGGCGTCCACTGCTGGGCATAGGCCTCCTCATTGACTTCCATAAATACCAGTTGGAAGCGGCTCGCATCCAGCGCGTTCCTGCGGTCTTTACTAGGTCGTCTGTCCACCTTGTGGGTGGACGTCCTACGCTGCGCTTGCCGGTTCGTGGTCTCCACTCCAGAACTTTGCAGCCCCATCGGCCATCAGTTCTGCGTGCTATGTGCCCTGCCCACTGCCACTTCAACTTGCTAATCCGTTGGGCTATGTCGGTAAGTTTGGTTCGTCTACGGATCTCTTCATTTCTGATTCGATCTCGTAGGGAAACTCAGAGCATAGCCCGCTCTATATATTAGCTCGTTACTCCATTTACTTAAACACAAATGTTTAAATATATCCATCTTTGTGTACGAGTTATAATGTAAGACTACATAATATTATGTTTTCATGTATTTTCCAGTTTTTAACTGTTCTTAGCATTACAATAATTATATTGTATTTTAATAAATACATTTTGTTATTAATTGTAGATAAAAAATTGGGTTAATACACAATGGTACATTAAAAAGCCAAGAACTTTAATTCGGTTCGCTTTATAGTTAATTTTAACTAAATATTGTTTTTTTTTATGTAATATAGAATTAATTTAATTTGAATTGTGTACTTTTTCATCTGATTCGTAAAAAAATTGCGACCAATTGAGTTTGTAATATTCGGGTTTTCCGAGTTTTGAAATATTCGGACCATTGCGTTCTTGATATTAAACACATAGACAAGCTTTCAGTCAGATTGCAATAACCCTTCACAGAACCCACATCAAGACTCAAAGCCACCCGAGGATTTCACTACAAAAATCATGATTAAAAAAGTTTTAGCGCAATTTTTTTCACGGCTGTCAGCAGTGCGTTTACCTTTGGTCGAGTTTTAAAAGATAAATGACGACCACTCACTTCAAACAGATTGAGGTAACAAAACTAACAAGCTTTTTTTTATGTAAAAGCAATGAGATCAAAACGCTCTCCTGATGGTAAGAGATAGTATTTTGTGCACGATTAAGCAGTGGTGATAAATAGAACTAAATTCATAATATATATAATAGTGTCGCGCGTTTCAAATAAAAAAACCGGCCAAGTGCGAGTCGGACTCGCGCACGGAGGGTGCGTACCATTATCTATGAAAACGGCGAAAAAATCACGTTTGTTGTATGGAAGTCCCTTACATATTTATTTTATTCTGTTTTTTAGTATCTATGAAAATTTAAACTGTCTAACAATCACGGTTCATGAGGTACAGCCTGATGACGTACGGACGGACAGCGGAGTCTTAGTATTATTATTTAAAAAAATAATTAATTCTACCAAAATTTGAAAACTACTACGGTAAACGTACTTCACAATATGTAATTCCTTATTTGATTAATAACTTGCCGTACGAAGTCCGGAATAAACTAAACAATATAAAGAGAGCTTTGCAAAAATTCTACTTCGATAATGTGGAGCAGCCTGTATAATGCTGTCGAGAACTGAGCGCCCGGCATGCGATACTGCAACTCTGTGTCTACCTACCTTCAGCCTCTCATTATAATAAGTTAAATCTAAGTAATAAAGAGCTGAAGAGGACCCGACACCCAGACAAACCTCGACGAGGTTTAATGGTGTCTGTTGTAATTATAAACAATGATTGTAAAAAAATTTAATGAAAAAAAAAGTAAGTACACTCGTATACGTAAGATGCTTCATTGTTGTATATTCATTTTCATTTTTATTTATTTATTGAGGCTTCATATTAGCAACTACAATGATAATTATTATAATTTTACATAACTCAAGTAATTGATTAGCTAACTGCGTTGCTTGTTTAAAGAAGCACAACATGCATTTAAATGTATCAATACAATTAATTAAATTAAAATCAGAATCAATAAAATTAATATCAAATTAAAATCAAAATAAAAACCATAACCACAATTAAATTAAAATCATTCCGAGCAAACAGGTTTTTTCATCTTAAACCGCATCCTGCTTAACATCAGGCAGGGTAGTCAAACGCAAACCTATTTTGAATGTATAAATAAAATCTTATCTTTAAATGTTATCATGATTATAATCTTGAGTCCGCATTCACTCACTGCTGCATATATAACTCTAATTTTGTTAACCACTCAACACTAAAGTCAAACTTTATGCTAATAAAATTTACATAGTGGACGGTCAGGCAAGAGACAAAAACTTGTTATCAAACCAAACTCTCGAGTGCGGGGGTTCATGAAAAACTACTGAAATAATCCGCTTTTAACGACTCGGTTGCCAGTTCCCTCTGAAATACAGCTCGGGTTTTTTAAATTACGACGTTGAACTGAAGAATAATTTCAGGTGAGGGTTTTCGGTCGAGTATCGGAAAGTGCGAGGTGTTTTTGTTTCGATTCCGTCGGAATTGCGGGGAATGTTTTTGTGAATTCTTGTAATTCTAGCGCAAAAAGTTTAAAAAATTCAGAGCTACGCCTTAAGGTGATGCTATTTCACAAATTTTTGAATGTAACATTTATAAAAAGTAATCTAATATTTACTTCAAGTAAACTAAATATTATATTTTTTAAATTCAAGATAAATTGATTGATTCAGACATTTATCACATGTATGTACAGCCAAAATATTTACAAATAAGTGCTTATATAATATATCTTATTAATAGTGGGCATGTGATTAAGATTAAATTAAATTAAAAATTACTTTTTTCATTTTGTTTTTCAGTTCATTTTGAGTGTTCAAGGAATATAATTATGTATTTAGTTTATTTCCGCTTAAAGCCAAGTGGTTACTGCAGCGAGAAAAGGATTGGTTTAAGACCTTAAGTAAAAAAAAATTGAAGTAAATTTGCTAACGATACCCAAGTCTTTTATTTCATTTATTACACAAATTATAATCTAAAGAAGTTACTATCTGCATTGGAGTTTTAAAATTATACAATATTAACTATCACTAAGGTTAATGATCACAAAGAGTGAGTGAAATGAATAAACCACGTGGATGTAGATGCCATTTGTTTTTTTTTGGTATATTTAAATTTTTTTTAATTTTCTAAAAATTATATGCAGAATGTCAAATAAAATCTAGTAAATTGTACATTTTATAATATGAAGTCAGAGTCAGATTGTAAGAGATGAAAAAAAGACAATATTTTTCATTTATGTCTGAATCGGAAATGTGATGTTTTGCACGTGTGTAACCGGTTTCTACTCGGTAACGATAAATGGTGCGTTCTCCTTACATTATTTCTGTTCGCGATTTATCGAAGCCATAAATTTTCGAGAGCATTGATTATCCTTTCATTTGCTGAACGTGTCTTTGATATATTTTATTCTGCTACTGAAATGTGAGAACTTTATCAATATCATGATTTTAACAGTACCTAACTTTAAGTATCTTTAAGTTCACTTTGTTGCAGATCTTGTTAGCAGGAAATCATCTAGGTAGGTACCACCGCAGTAGTGTGTAAACTTTACTGTTTTTGGTTTAAAGGTTGAAGAACTGCTGCTTCTTTTCTTTTTTTGAGTTAACGCAGTCGGTTCGCATGCCGCGAACGGGCGTGGGTTCAAACCCCAACAATGAGTTTGAGCTGCCGGTGAAAGAAAACATCGTGAGGAAATCATAGCGTGGTGTACATTCTAGTACTCGGCTGGCTAGCTACCACCCTTTCATCTTCACACTTCATCTTTTACACAAAAACTACTGAACGGATTTGGATGAAATTAGTGTATAACCTGGATTAACACAGGCTACTTTTTATCCCGAAAATATGTAGCGGGTAACACCGCGGGGCGCAGCTAGTAATAATATAAAGGCGAGAATTTGTGTATATGTAAGTGTGTTTGTATGTTTGTTTCTTCTTTACGCTCAAACGGCTGGACCAATTTTGATAAAATTTGGTATGGAGGTAGCTGACAACCTGGATTAACACGTAAGCTATGTTTTATTCCGAAAATTGTGTTAGGAGCTAGTGAGTTATAATAAACAGGCAGTCAATAATTTGAAATAAGTTACTTAAATACCAATGTACGTACCTGATTACTTTTCAAACGTAAAGTCACACAAAATGTCACGTTTTTTGTAAGACAATTAACTTCCATTTTCTCGAGACAATTACGGCTGAAAGACATTAGCACAAAATTTTTCTTCCTAATTACAAACACCTCGCCCTAATGGCAAAGGCAGCAATCGTAAAAGTAGAGAGAAGGTAAATATGATATTTTAACGTTGGAACGTTACAATGTAGCAAAAATAAGACAATGTTCCCATTAAACTCATCTCAAGCAGTCATTTACCTTCGTAGGTAGCTAAAATACTCGTCTTTACCTAACCGCAATTTATACGTTAGTAACAAGAGAAAGGAATTCCCCAAATTTCAAACAGAATAGAGTGGCCGCATTCATGTTTGTGATCGTTCTTATATCGATAATCCCACTAATACCTGTTATAAATGTGAAAGTTTGGATGGAAGGATGTTTGTTACTCTTTCATGAATGGATTAACACATAGGCTACTTTTTATTCCGAAAACATGTAGCTACACCGCGGGGTGCAGCTAGTATTAAATAAATAAATATCGTAGGGCACAGCGCCATCTGACCTCAAACTAGGCAAAGCTTGTGCTATGGAAGCCAGATAACTGATACAATACTTAAATATTTTTTTTTTTGTGAATACATACATGCAGAACATCCAGGCACAGAACAAACATTACAATTTGTAAACCAGAAAACGTTTGTCTGTGTGGGCAAATTGAACCCACGCCCTACAGCCTTTAAGGCAGATATACTACTAATGTGCTAACAAGGCTGTTACAAATAACTTAACTATTACTACTAGAACTAAAGTCACCGAAATCGCTCAAAACGTTAGTAAGGTGAAGTGACATTGGCGGTCACAGTAGCTTTTAGCTACGGTAGGTTTATTTCAATAATAGATATAGATAGATGTAACTCTTTATTGTGCACATCATATATAGTAAAAAGTACAGAGAACAAAAAACCTTATTAACTAGTGACACAAGACAATAATGATGAAGATGTAAGAATCATATATATATCTATGGTTAACAAGCTACGTGTTTGACCACAGCTCGGTGTCGGTTAAGTGACGGTTTGGTCGAAGATGGTAAATCCCACCTAGCTTGGAATAAATAAATAAATATCATAGGACATTACACACAGCGCCATCTGACCCCAAACTAAGCAAAGCTTGTGCTATTGAAGACAGATAACTGATAGAATACTTAAATAGTTTTTTTTTTATCTAATTTAAATTTAACTTAAAAAACTTACAATACATGACAAGTTAGACTGCTGTAAGCTCATTTGGTAGTAATACATAGGTAATAACAAATACATACTTATAATACATACAGTACACTCAGACACAGGACACACAAAATGCTTGTCCTGGGTGGGAATCGAACCCACGCCCTTCAGCTCTTGGAGCATACTACCAATGAACCAACAGGGCTGTCATATAACTGTAGAACTGGCTCTCAAGTGAGGCTACCGGAACCCACCGTTAGATGCTTGGCGGCAGATTTTCAACTTGAATGTGGTAGCTAGCCAGCCGAGTAAAGTACCCTACCACAATGCAACGACGCATGTGAGTATAAAAGGAAGGCAATTTTTTTATCGATAAAATTAATCCGCAACTGACATCCCTAATACAAAGGGATAAGGTAAATGTATTGCTACATTTATTGTATCTCCGTATTGCGTAGTAATATTTTATTATATCTCGGATAAATGTTGTTGCAATTAAAGGGAGTAGGTTAGGTTCATTAAAATTAAAAGTTAAACTTGCTCGGACAAAATGGATAACGTCACTAGTCACCAGTATTCATGTTTTTTTTTTTTATAGCTGACAGGCTAGGGGTTTGACCACAGCTCACCTGATGTTAAGTGACGGTGTGGTCGAAGATGGTAAAGCACACCTAGCCTGGAATGGAACTGGCTCTCAAGTGAGGCTGCCGGAACACACCGTTAGATGCTTGGCGACAGATTTTCAACTTGAGGGTGGTAGCTAGCCAGCCGAGTACTAGAAAGTACCCTACCGCCATGTTATGGTTTCCTCACGATGTTTTCCTTCACCGGCAACTCAAGCTCATTGTTGGGGTTTGAACCCACGCCCTTCGGCATGCGAAGCGACCGCACTAACCACTGAGCTATCATCGCACATGTTAGTGGTTGTTCACCACCTATTATCATGAAATACTTATGCAAAGTTGCTTTTTAACCGACAACCCTGTTGGTTCTTAAAACCCATTTAATGACATCTTTAAAATTTTGAAGTGACTTGTAACATTGGTGTTATCAATAAAGTATTTGTATTTGTATTTGGTTCATTGGTAGTATGTCTACTTCGAGAGCTGAAGGGCATGGGTTCGATTCCCACTCAGGACTAACATTTATGTGACTAACATCGATGTTTGTTCTGTATCTGGGTGTACTGTATGTATTTACAAAAAAAAAAAGTACGTAAATATTTTGTCAGTTATCTGTCTTCCATAGCACAAGCTCTGCTTAGTTTGGGGTCAGATGGCGCTGTGTGTAATGTCCTATCCTATGATATTTAAAAAAAATATATATATGTTATTAACCACGTTCTCAATTTTGATGACTGATGGTGACAAAAGTTAGAATCCTGAGCGTTAGCGAGGGAATCAAAAGAGCACGAGGTGAAAAATCTTTGCGCTCGAGTGCAATACTTAACTTTTCATCCCACCTGAGCGAGGAAATGACTAAATGCAAAAAAATCTTTTATAATTACAAGATACTTTTATTTCCGTTTAGGTATTAACTACTACATTAACAATATGACGTGAAAAGAAAATTGCGCGCGCAAAGCAGGTTCCGAGTCTGAGCTTTTAACAAATTATAAAATGTTGTATGATAAATTTGGCACCATGGAGGTAGAAGTAAATAGGTTTATGTTTTGTTGTGTTTGATGTTTTGAATTCACAAACTTAGTGCACACGATGTCAGACATCAAATTTACTTTATCCTCTAGCGGATAAAAACGACTTTTGTACTTAGATATCGAAGAGCAAAATACTCTTTCCGAGATGGGGGGATGAAAATAAAGTTTTTTACTATGGACTTTTGTTTCGTTTGCTTAATAATTGTTATTCTTGATGTTTGCTTGTTCAAGCGTGAATTCGTAGAGACTTAGAACTTATCTCAATTGATACTCCAATTTAGGTATACCCACAATTTGTAGTCGATATTTGTCTCAATCTATCTCAACTACAACCACAAACATGACTAATATTCTCGAAAGTTATATTATTATACCAGATACGAGAGACATGGCTCATTATATCCAATTAGGTTAGACATTTACATAATTATATATGTTACTGTAAAAGCCCGAACTACGGTAAGTCCTAAAATTTTCTAGTCAAACCTAAGATTTACCAACTTTTAATAGTAAAAGTCCGTACCGTTCTAGGATCATCGTTAATTTCGAACTTTTACGACCATGTTTGTGAATGTTTGTTCTGTGTTTGGGTGATCTGTATTTATTATACGTATGCATTTAAAAAAAAAGTATTTAAGTATTCTATCAGTTAACTGACTTCCATATGCTTTGCTTAGTGTAATGCTTTGCTTAGTGTGTAGATGGTGCTGTGTGTAATGTCCTGCGATATTTATTTTTATTTTATTTATTTTATTCGGCTGGTAAATTTTAGGATTTCCTGTAAAAACACGGTAAATGTTGAAATAAACATGTCAGAAAGTAGTGAAAATATCTAAGAGACGGTAAGCAACTTTTGCTGCGCGTTTAGTTTGAAGTGCACGAAGAACCACATTTTTTTTTCTATTATAGGTATATAGGCTTACGTTTGACCGCCAACTCGCCTGATGTAAAGCGAAGATGCGGCCTACGGTGGAACACGCTCGCCTAGAATAAATCGATGCACTCGCGACTTGAAGGCACCCAGATTGTATCTATCAGGGAACACCCACTCGGGCAGCAAATCCCATTGTTTAGTAGTTTGTACAATGAAGGTAGACTCGAACCGTTTAGTTCAAGTCTTTGGAATATCGACTAAAAAGCAGTGTCGCTTCTTGGAGCTCCTGTCTGTCCGAATTTTGTCTTGGTAAGATGGTCTTGGTAAACTGATTTGAATTAAGTATTTACATCAGGGTTGGTTTGTAGGTCTATGAGATCTACTTGACAACATGAGTTAATTTCACTATGAAGTTACAGGCTTGATGACAGTGCCCTTTTTCAAAGTCTTTTGTTTCTTTTGATAAGGTTTGCCGCCACTGGTAAAACCTAGTATGTTCTAAATTCTGATGATAAAACCCCCAAAACCCGTTCCTTTTATATAAATTCTACCATTCTTATAAAAAAAAGATTTACGGGTAAAACCTAAGATTAACTAATATTCAGGCTTTCACGGTAACAAATACACGGTTATAAGTGTTTTATAGTCAATAAATACTTTTTTTGTAAATACATACTTAGATATAATACCTACAGTATAATATGTGTATGTATTTTTAGTCTCCTTTTCTTCACACCGTCATAAAATTATAGCCAACAATACACGGTACGTTGTACCGGATGCACTAGTAGAATATACTATAGGTACACATCCTTAGACAGTTCTATTGAGACATATCCGGACCCTAGCCATTATGCTGACACAATGTGGGCAAGGCTTTATGTCTAGAAGACTTTATGTATAAATTATCTAGAGTAGGTAATATATTTGTGGATATCTGTTTGTGTTACGACTATTTTATGTATTACAAGCGGTCGCCTCGCGGTTTCACCCGCGTAGTTCCCTTTCCCGTGGGAATACAGGGATAAAAAAAGCCTATGTTAGCCGGAGATAGTGTAGCATCCCAACGGTGAAAGAATTTTTGAAATCAGTCCAGTAGTTTCGGAGACTATTCAATGCAAACGCAATCAAATTTTTCCTTTTAGTATAGATAGATAGATAGATAGAAGCTGACGTGTTTTTGAGACATTTTGTTTTACGTTGCGGGATTACTAACGTTTGATTATATCGGATACTCTGACTTAGCTTCGTTCGCAACCGGTGGCCTTCTTCATGGAGGCAAAGTTGAGTACAACGCGCGCGCGGCCTCATCTTACTTCGCATTACGCGCCCCGCACGTGAAGACAAAATAAAAAAAAAAACAGAAACAAACATAGAACTAATTAATATTGTAATTAACATGTCAACAATAATGATAAAAATCAGAAAATAATATCAATTTTATAAATATTAATTACTTTAAATTGTATCGTCCAAAAAGTCGATAATTTCATAATAGCTTGTTTTCATTCATAAAGTAAAAATTTTAATTTATTTTTTAACATAACTGGACATGAAAGGCATATGGTCGGATGTCGAAAATGGCAGGTTTTCAGGAGAGCAAAAACAAAATTGAGAAACAATTTTGCCAATATTTATTACAAAAACAACGTTTTTTAACTGTTTTTTGAAAATTATTTGTGATCACCATATTGACCTTTTATTTTCTTCAAACTAGACTAATCTAAACCTTATAGATAATTTTAAATGTTTTTTTGTTTATTTTATCGTTTAAATCCGACTTTATGCCTAAAATAATGTTGTTTATGATAGGCAGTGCGTACATCATATTTTGATACGTCTCTATGCTCGCAAATTTTATGACGAGACTGTAATTTAATATTGAAATACAGCATTATGGTTTTAACTTCTTAAAGATTGTAAACGTCTGATGTCATTACATTCTTGGCGACTTACAAATAAATTATTTCAGGCAGAAGTGTTAATATCGGTTAACAGTGAAGGATTCTCCCTCATCGCTGTTCGTGCAGGGAAATAGCGGATCGCCTCGGCCACCACGCACTTTCATGCAGGAGTGCTGGGCGTATATCGCGGCACGCCAGCTTAAACGACGTCATCCGTCGGGCTTTTGTCAGTGCCGGCGTCCCATCATTTTTAAAACCAAACGGACTGATGCGTGACGACAGCAAGAGACCCGACGGGTTGACCCTTATCCCTTGGAAGATGGGACGGACTCTTGTGTGGGACGCCACTTGTGTCGACACCTTGGCGCCGTCTCATCTTCCTATGACTTCGGGACAAACTGGTGCTACCGCATCTAAAGCTGAAAACCTCAAACGGCACAAATATAGTTATTTGGATAGAATGTATCTTTTTGTGCCGTTTGGGCTTGAAACTTTAGGTCCGTGGGGGCCGGCCGCTCTCGAACTGTATCAGGACCTGGCCAAACGTTTAGAGGAGGCTTCAGGTGACCAGAATGCTGGTATCTACTTTGGTCAAAAGCTAAGCATTGCCATCCAACGTGGCAATGCTGCCAGCATTCTGGCCACATATCCCTCCTCTGACGGATTTTTAGACTAAGTTTTTTTTTACATTTTGTAAATAGTATAATTTAAGGTCTTTTTTTTTTGTTTACTAAATAAATACTTTTATATAATAAAAATAATACATATACTAAATATGTAAGGATTCTCCCAAATCAAGGCAGACTTATTATCCAATATCTGTCAAACAACACAGTGCCATATTCTGTGCGTTCAAGAAACTCGCCGTGGCAATAACCAACTCCGACCAAACATACCTGGACTCACGCTGGTGGCAGAGATCCCGCACGAGAAACATGGAAGTGCAATAGTCACTAGACCGTGCATCTCAATCGTCTCCACTTCAAGCAATGCACTCGATACCATAACCATAACCATAGATACAGATTCTTGCACTGTCACGTCGATTTATAAACCTCCCAACCAACCTTTCAAACTCAATCCAACAGACCATTTTCGTAACCGAGATAACAAGATAGTAATCGGTGATTTTAACAGCCATAGTTCTTCCTGGGGATACCAAGACACAAACGATGATGGAACAGCCGTGGAACAATGGGCTGAGGCTGAGAACTTAATGTTGAAACACGATCCTAAGCTGCCGCATCCTTTAATAGTGAACGCTGGAAACACGGCTATAACCCAGACCTCCTGTTCGTCAGCGCACATATTAGCCCTCTCTGTAAAAAAGACGTACCTAAAGCAATACCTAACACACAACACAGATCCATATCCTGCCAGGTACACGCTGCGTTGAAGCCGACAGAAACACCTTTCCGGCGCCGCCAGAAACACTAACAGAAACACTAAAGCTAATTAGGATCAGTATACAAAAGATATTGATGCAAAAATAGGTAACTTGGAGCCAACTCATTTAAACTACGAGCAGTTTGTCGAAATCACAAAAATAGTATCGCGCCAAACTATCCCAAGAGGCTGCCGCACGCAGCATGTGCCAGGGCTGGACACCAATTCCTCAAAGATTCTTAAAAATTACGAACGCCTTTACGCCAATAAACCCTTCTCAGAGGACACCATAGAGACTGGAAATAGGTCACTCACTTATAAATACCACTGCCATAAAACCAAGCAAGTCCGTTCCCGAAACCATCTGCTCTCCTGCCTAACATCAACATCTTGGGGTGCCTCACCACATATACTCAGAACGTCAGGCCTGGCGCTCTGCTTCTCAGCAGGCGAATACGCATGCCCAGTGTGGAATCGTTCTTCTCACGCTAAGCAAGTGGACGTCACCCTGAACGAGACATGCAGAACAATTACAGGTTGCCTCAAGCCTAGCCCACTCAACACGCTTTACCCGTTAGCTGGTATAGCTCCACCCTCAATTCGCAGATCCGTCGCCTGCACTGTAGTAAAACTAAAACAGGAGTCAGATAGCAGACATCCGTTGTATGGCTTTTCCCCCCAAACATCCGCTTGAAGAACAGGCATAGTTTTCTTAAAGGAACCCCCGCTATAACCCAACCTGAAGCCCGCCTGACTATGTGGAAAAAACTTTTTTCTCCCCCCATCAACTTCGTAACACCTTCCGAGCAACTTCCAGTAGGTAGCGACTTCCCATGGCCCACGCGAAAGTCGTTAAATCGACTCCGGACCCAAGTGGGCCGCTGCAGGATCGATAATATGGCTAAGTGGAGATACTCGGACGCCGAAACGGTACAGTGCAACTGTGAGGCTCCTGCGCAAACCATGCAGCACCTTCTCTCGTGCCCTCGCTTTCTAGACTCCTGCACCATGGAAGACCTCCAGAAGCCACATCCCGCGGTGTTGCAGTGGCTAAATACAGGGAGAAAAACATCTAAAAAAAAAGGAAATTGAAACATCGACTCGACGAAGAAGACTGCGACCTTCAGAAAGTATTCGACGTTTCTCAAATAACTTGTTCAACAGTACATTCTGTAATAAAAATTGATTAGGTTCCTATGAATCCATATCAGAGTTTATCTACAAAATCTTATTACTACAAAAATCATGTAAATTTATGTTCTACTTACCTTAAAGTCTTGGCGACGATTTCATTTACGACCTAATAACCGGACGACCGACCGATGAGGAATCCGAAGATATCCGAACTATCTTCAGTACCAACCACGGTGCGACCTAATAATTTCGAATAAGTTAATGACATAAAGGTTTATAATTTCATGCGATTAACTTTTTTTACATTTTTTTTACATATTACAGCTAGAATGTCACATGATTGTATTCGATTTTATACATTATTAGTAAAAACCAATATTTTACTAGCATAAAGGTGTAAGTTATGATCCATACATTCATTCCGCTGCAAAGTTTAGCAGCATAAGTATGTATCTGCTTATACACCCAACGTGAATATCCATGAGGAAATAGAACACTTGAAATGCATAAGGGTTTATGTTGATTTGCGAACCTTTTATGTATTAACAATGTAAGGAATAACGGTATTAATAGAAATAAGTCTCTATGCTTCATAAATATGTCAGGGTATGTATGTGAAAACAGTCAGGGAATTAAACGGAGTTATTAACTCCGTTTAATTCCCTGACTGTTTTCGGTATTTTATAAAATATTATGGTTGCCATACAAAATACATTTTAAATCATTAGAGACTTTTAGTCAGTAAAGACGACTACGACTTGGTAAACGTTGCGTAAGACGCCCTAAGACTCGATGGAGTGATGATATTCGTAGGTCAGCTGGTGGCGAAATGCTGAAAATCGGGCTTAGTAGAGTGTCTTGGCAGAGGACTTTGTCCAGCAGTTCGTGGATGAGTATTTTAAATGAATCAAAATTTAGTAAACAAAACGCTATGAGCAATGTTGAATCTATCTTTTTTAGCAAGTGTTCAATTGAGTTATTGCTAATAACTTCTATGCGTGAAGCTATAGAGTTGTAAATAGCACGGTTAGTAGTAACGTAGGTAATTGTTTTATCCTAATTTCGCAGACTGCGTCGGATCCGGCCTAATATAAAGTTATACTAAAAATACCAATGTTGGAATGTATGTTGGTCATTTAATTACACTGTAATGGCTGTACATATCTGAATTAGGTTTCAGATAGAGATAGATTGGTTTTTGGTAACAATCACGAAACGATGGATGCCCTAATGATTGTAAGAATCCCAGAATAGCGAAAGAAAGTTTAGCGTATAATTGATTTTTCTTTTTTTTTTATTGTTATCAGGCTAGGTGTTTGACCACAGCTCACCTGATGTTAAGTGACGGTGTGGTCGAAGATATTAAACCCACTTAGTCTAGAATAGAACTGCCTCTCTAGTGAAGCTACCGGAACACATCGTTAGATGCTTGGCAGCAGATTTTCAGCTTGAGGGTGGTAGCTAACCAGCCGAGTACTATAAAGTACCCTACCACCATGCTATGGTTTCTTTACAATGTTTTCTTTTACCGGCAGCTCAAGATAGATAGATAGATAGATAGAACTATTTATTGTACACGCCATAAACAGAACAAAATAACTTTATGAACTAGTGCCACAAGTGCTCAAGGTCATTGTTGGGGTTTGTACCCACGGCCTACTTTGTGTTAACCGACCACTCTAACCGCTGAGCTGTCATAGCTGCGTTCTCGCATTAAAAAAAGGAAAACCATAACACGTGCTAAAAATATTTGCAAATCAGGTCGGGTGCTGACCGTTCCACATTAAACTCCGCGCTAAATGTCCGCCGCAATTACGTTTCATAACTTTGTGTAATATTCAAATTGACGTATCTGATAAAAGGGCAAATATCGCATAAAGTTATTTACAAATATGTCAAATGATAAATCGTTTGTATTGTGTTGTTTCGTTTGATTGGATTTTTGGTTATTCTAACCATGTTCAACTAGGATTCAAACCGATAAGTTCAAAGGAAACTGATTTTAATTTTAAAAATTTGTTTAGGACACCCTGATACTAGGAGGAGTGACGATATACGTGATACAGCTGGCAGCGACTTAAGGTGAAAAACCGAAAATCTAGCGTGTCTTGGGAGAAATCTATGTCCAACAGTGGACTATGATAGGTTGATTACTATAGCAGATTACTTCTCACAGTATAGAGTTTTTTGTATAGTAGATTACCTACTAGTGGGCACGGCAGACCTTGTACTACGCGATAGTTGCGCCACATACCGGATTCAATTGTGAATTTAAATCATACAGAGATCCACTCAAAACACACAACATTTCATCCGTCCATTTCTTTAGAAGGAGTTTAAAAAGAAATGGCTTACACATATACACATACAAAAGAATTATATTATTTATATGCACTAGAATTTGGAGTCAGCGAAACTCGGTTTCTATTCTAATCTATTTAAAGACCTCGGCTTGCTAAGAATGTCCATAAATTTATTTGCTGGAAAGAACATCCGTAGCAGAGTTGGTAGGATCGTATCAAATTTGGTTGGGCAGAGTTGCGAACAAGAGCAGTAAAGGTGGAATCTGTTACTGATATTTTTACTATGGATGGGTTTGATCACAGCTCATTTGATATATCTCATGTGGTCGAGGATGGTAAACACGTTTCGCCTGGAAGGTGGAAGAAGCTATGCTTGGCGGCTGGTATACAACTTCAGCTGGCTATTTGAATACTAGAAAAGTTTTCCTTACGTTGTTTAGCGTCACCGGCCACTCACGACCTCCGGAGTGCGATCCGACAGCAAACTTCTGATCTATCACTACAAAATATAATATTCCGAGTTTTACTAGTTTCGCGTACGCGATAACTCTGCAGTAGATCACTAGCATTAAATTCAGGGCCCCCTGAGATTCCGCACATTGGCTTCTGATTTCTGTAACGAGCGTTGAGTTAGCATAAGGCAGTCTGATAGGAAATCGGAAATGAGAAATTTTACGTGATTATCAACATTTACGGACTAAATATTTTGTGTAGGTAGGTAAGAACTAAGAAGATAAGAGTGGTTTGTAATACTTCACAATTATATAGAGGTACCATTTACGAATTTCCCCTCTTCCATTTTTGCTCTTAATTACCACTTAAGAACTAAAAATAAACTTGTTTAATACAATAGTTACATACCAAAATGGAATTTCCAAAAACAAAAATCTAATCACTGAAAGTATCACTCTCACATCCGCCAAAGAAATGCTAAAGAATACTGGCGACACAACACTTCAGCGAAAAACGAATCTATTTGAAAACGGAATTCAATTTTTAAACTGGTCACTTCCGCCGTGGAAGAGACGCACGCGCCGGGGCGCCGTCCGCTACTGACTCACGCTTCCCGAAGCACCCTTCGGCCGCTTTCGGTTCTATTTTTTGAATTTCAAAATAGGAACAAAAGAAGGGGGGAGCCGGCCGCCCTCCGTCGGTATCTCGGTTTAAATTTAGAACGGCGCATGCTACGACATGTCTCGATCTTTAGGTTCGTTCACTTTGGAAGTACGGGTGACGTTTGTTGCCCTTAGAATTCACTAGGGTTCGGGGTTCATTCACCTGTGGTATTCTATTTATACGGTTCAATGGATTCAATGAACTACGTCAATCTTTTTGCGGGCCTCCTTCATAAATATATTTTTTTAAATATTAACGACCAGTCAAAGGTCAACCTTCAAACGATGTTATATAATCTCAGAAAAAAGTTTACATAAAAAAAATTTAATAGATCCCTAAACCAAACGAGTCATTACGTACAATACCTTGTAGTTATATGCATGTTTTGCTAAAGAAAAATATTCTCTTAAAGATTTGTTTCATATTTATACTCGAATCATCAACGTTATATTTGTTTTTGTTAACTAATCATTTTCAGCGGATTTACCCGGTACTCTTTAAGAATCGCATATTTGCTGAATTTATTTATTATTTTCGTTTTTAAAATCTACCACTAGCAACCACCGCATCAAATTTTATTCAAAACTGTTTAGCTGCTACGAAATTTTGTTGATTTTCAGATAGTAATTGTAAATGGCAACTTTGGTTTTATGGCAACACTGTCTGTAATGGCCTCTGGCTGTTCGGTCGATGTCGACTGCTATTTTGTGTAAGTGATTAAGAACTATTCAATAGAAAGAAATACAATTATAAAAGAAGACCTGCCGTTTTATTTAACAAATGTTAAGTACGTAACTAACACAATGAGTACAGAAACATCATGCATTGTATTGTTTCCTAATACTTTTGTTTTTATAATTCGGACGTACTTTACATGACTACACACAGAACGTATTTTTAAGATCTTTGAAATTGTTGAAATGGTTGATACTGGCAAAGGTAAACAGCGAAAATAAGAAGAACTAGGTAATATATCTACGTAAAGTAGAATTATGGTTAGCCAATATTAGATGCGGTCTAAGAAGCACGCTTGCCTAGAAGATACCGATTGACTCTCGACTTGAAGACACCTAGATTATCTTCATCAGTGAACATCCAATCAGACAATGCATTCCATTGGTTCCCATAGTACAAGCTTTGCTCAGTTTGGGGCTAAATGGCGCTGTGTGAAAGTCTTAGAATATTTGTTTATTTTATTTGAGTAAAGACAGACAATCTGTGATTCATCCTGAAGATTAAGTTCAATTTAAATCTTAGTAGATTTGCGGATGTTTTTGATAAATCTGACACCTACGAAACGGGTCCGAATTGAGGACAAGCATGAAACAAAATCTCAAAAACAAACGTCTCTCAAAAGTACAAAGACAAATCCGGAAACAAACGAAATCTTTTTAACCATAAAAAGATTACACTAATATTACAGATTGAAATTTTGAAACGTGTTTGTTTGTACTCTCTCTCCAAAATGAAAATGAATGTATGTATACATATATATTTTTTTTCTAATAATTATGTTTATTTTTGTTTATGCGTTACGTTTTTTTTTTTTGTGGTTGACAGGCTAGGTGTTTGACTACAGCTCACCTGATGTCAAGTGAAGGTGTGGTCGAAGATGGTAAAGCACACCTAGCCTGGAATGCAACTGGCTCTCAAGTGAGGCTGCCGGAACACACCGTTAGATGCTTGGCGGCAGATTTACGTGAATGCGCTCGCAAATCTATAAAAGTAGTGTAAGACGAGAGACGCCCTAAGCCTATGTGAAGTGACTATGTACGGCAGGCAGTGGCTTGAAGATAAAAACAGAAGATCGGACTGAGTGATGTGTCATTCGAGAGGCCTATGTCTATGATAGGTTAATGATGAGCGTTTTAACGTTTACATGTTTCTTTTGACTCTATGGTCTCTTAAATAGAAAAAATACGATTAAAAAAGGTTTTATTTTTACAAATAAAAGAAAAAACATTGTGTTATACATATGTTTCAGCTACATATCAGTCACTTACATCCAAAATTAGACGAAAGGATCAAAACATTCGTAACGTTGAGTGAGGATTTGAAACATGGATATCCCTTATTTGTAGCGATGATAGTTCAGTGGTTAGCGCGGTAGGTTCGCATGCCGAAGGACGTGGGTTCAAACCCCAACAATGAGCTTGAGCTGCCGGTGAAGGAAAAACATCGTGAGGAAACCATAGCATGGTGGTAGGGTACTTTCTAGTACTCGGCTGGCTAGCTACCACCCTCAAGTTGAAAATCTGCCGCCAAGCATCTAACAGTGTGTTCCGGCCGCCTCACTTGAGAGCCAGTTCCATTCCAGGCTAGCTGTGCTTTACCATCTTCGACCACACCTTCACTTAACATCAGGTGAGCTGTGGTCAAACAACTAGCCTGTCAACCATAAAAAAAAAAAAAAACTTTGTGATAAATCTCCTTCGCAGGATTCCGACCAGGTACCACTGCAGTAAACATTACAGTGTTCCGTTTTGAAGGGTACTGCAGTTAACAAAATTACAGGGTTGTTGGGACTAACCATCGAATTTAAAATAATGAGCGTCAAAGCAGCGATGTGCTGGACTTTATTTTGCTATTCAAAGTTCTGTGTATCGCTGAAACGGCCATGGACATGTACAGTTTTTTACCATCAGTACAGTTGTTGTTTGTCTCATTACTTATACAAAGCTCAGACTTCCTGGTTTTCAAAAATGTACACGCCGGTGTCTTTTGCACCGTCAAACTCGGTTTTTGCGACTACAGCGCGAGCTATCTCTTTTCATCTATATGACTATTATGCTAGCGCAATCTTTTCTGCACGGTAACCCCATAAGAAAATCATAAGTTAATAATTGTTTATTCAATTGCAGTGTACCAGACAAATCCACAGGGTGTTGCTAGGTCCAACCAAATTATAAAAAAGATGTAAAAATAGCTCGTTCCTTCCTCAGTCCTAACCGCTGACTGACTGTTCCTACTCGCATTAATGACTTTCATGTCTACTGCCGGTCGTAAAACTGTATCGTAAAGGACAATGTCTAAGGAGAATCCGTTTGAATAAGAACTAAGGATCGATACTGCCGGTAAAGTTTATAAAAATCGAGAGTAAGAGACCGGAAGGAAACTCTGAGACAATTTCCGCTGAGATTACAATCTGTGCGTTAAATCTAAGTATTGGTTATAGTACCTGTGTACAAAGTCAATGAATACGTCCAATTGTCGATTTTACTTGTTTATCATAATATTTAAATACATAAAATACTTAAAACTACATCTGAGGGCTAATACAAATTAACATTCGATATTCGATAACGCTAATGGAAAAGTCCAAAAATGTACGGGATTGACCTAAGTTGCCCAAGTGACATATTGACAACGTATAGCGTCATCGCTAATCGAATGTTACTTTGTACTTTGATCCACAAAAAAAGAAATACGTTATAGAATAATACAAAAATAGAAGTACGCTGAAGTGAGTTTTCTATTTTTTTTTTTATCTTTCCTGTTGATTATTGTTTAGTAACACATAACGTGGCAGAAAAGCGCTAGTGTTCATTTTCTGAAAAATCTGTACAGTATTTAATATTGATGTGCGTTTGTTTCCTTTGAATTTTAAAATGGCGTGACCAATTTTGATAAATGTATTTTCAGGTAAAGTTTGGTAGCATTGGTATCAACTCTATGAAGTTTTCTATGAAAGATCCATATTACATTTCTAGGCAACGTATCTATGTTAAATTTTTAAGTTTTGAAACACAACAAATATTTATTTACTTTACATATTTATAATTACACACATATATATTTATTATTACTTTACATATTATGTTTGTTTTGATGCGCGCCTACAACCTTGTTCTTTACTGGGGGGTTGGCTGGCAGAAATTGCTTTGGCATTAAGTCCTCCCTTTGTACATATTTTTCTATAAAGTGTGCAACAAAGAATTAAATAAATAAATAATTCCATGCTGATCTTACTTGTTTGATAGTTTTTGGGAAATCTGCGGGAATAGTCGGAATTTCAAATGTTATTTTTATGTAAGAAAAATCAGCAACGCGGATGAAACCGCGAATCGCAGCTGGTCAATAATGAAAAAAAAGAAAATTCACTTCAGCGTACTTTTAATTTTGTATTATTCTATAACGTATTACTTTTTTTGTGGATCAAAGTACAAAGTAACATTCGATTAGCGATGACGCTATACGTTGTCAATATGTCACTTGGGCAACTTAGGTCAATCCCGTACATTTTTGGACTTTCCATTAGCGTTATCGAATATCGAATGTATCGAATGTTAATTTGTATAAGCCCTCAGGTGTAGTTTTAAGCGGTCTAAGTACCAATTCTTACATTAATTACCCATTCCCATTCCTGATTAACGTTATTAAGTTCTTGACAGACAAAAACTTCATTATACACATTTTAATATAATAAAGAAAACTTTGTAAGCAAAATGTTCAGCTATTTTAAGGCAAAACGACAAAAAAGGTGTAAAATGTATTACACATCTATTTTGACTACCGTTACTTACATCAAAATACAAGATTTAATTTTTTTACTACAGTATAACAAGATAAAGAAAGAGAGAGAGAAAAGTTCCATGACTATCGAGCCCTGAATTAATATAGTAGGTACAATACGGGTATAATTATATAGCTAAACTGTAACGAAACGATTTGATTCCTTGTTCATTGTGCGGATCGCTGGACAGCGGAATTCACTGCCTGCGTGTGTGTTCACCGATGGATATAATCTAGGTGTCATAAAGTCGAGATTGAATCAATGTCTTCTGGGCACGCGTCCTCCATCTTAGACCACATCATCACTTTACATCATGTGAGATAGCGGTCAAAGCCTATTTCTGATTTTAAAAAAAGTATGACTGGAAAATTGGAAATCAGTTATCTAAATATCATTCAAAGTTTTGGTCAAATTATTCAGCACGATTCTCAATCTGAAATGCAATATGGATAACCTAAATTAGTTATAAGTGTTCACAGACAGAAATGACTAAAACATCAGTTTCAAACATGCTCGCAACTCACAGACATTCTTCGTCGCGCAGTCAGCTGATGTCGTGGTTCATTTCTGGCAGAAATACTCAACCGATGGGCCGCTGAACAAATGTATGATTTGTTATTTATAGATATGATATAATGCTTTTTCTGTAAAACTGCCGTGACATCTTCTAGTTTATTTTTTACAAAAGATTTAACCGGATAATTAATCTATCTATCTATACTATTATAAAGAGGAAAGATTTGATTGTTTGTTTGTATTGAATAGGCTCTGAAATTACTGGACCGATTTTAAAAAATATTTCACCGTTGGGAATCTACACTATCTCCGGGTGACATAGGCTACTTTTTATCCCTGTATTCCCACGGGAACGGGAACTACGCGGATGAAACCGCGAGGCGTTTGCAAGTTAAATATAAATTTGTTTTGATACAAGATTCGAATGTCGGTATATAATATTTGATGAGAAGAGAATGGTTTCAAATTTATGAAGACACAAGCTAATTATTTTGTTTCAACAACACACTGTCTGATCTTAGGCTTTTTGCTTCCAACCGCTGACAACTTTCTTACATCTCACATAGTTTTTCTTTCTTTGAGCCTAATTCACAAGTTAGTTTCTTTTGATCGATTCTTATTGTAATTTTTTTAATAATAAACATTAGCTATAGCACGTAGTATTTAGGTATAGTATAATAATTGTTAAATCAGATTATAAACCTGGGGTATACTTAGCTGAAAAAAAGGGATAATTTTACTCATTATTACGAACAAACAAAAAACTGCTTTAGTACAGAAAAAACTTTTACTGACTCTATGAAACAGTTTAGTATTTTTTTTTGTGATTTCAGAGCTATAGTGAAAGTTGGTCATAATGTGTCCAATATTTTTTTGACTTAGCACACCCTAAACCTTTAATGGGCATTGTATTTGATTAGGAGTTATTTTCCACGTTAAGATAGTGATTGAAATTTTTCTTGCGGTCCATTCTATCTAAAGCTTGATGGTAAATAGTCTAGTCTAAATCTGAACGGTATGTCTATTTGACTAACACCATTCTAGGAACAGAGCTGTTACGCAAAATGGGATTGGATTACCACAGTGTACAAACTGCATCTAGAAATTTGTAATGCGTTTCAGAATGTTGGTTTGTTTCAGTTGGATGTTTATGAAAATAGGTGTGTTTCTAACACTTGGTGGTAGATCTCCTTAGCAGGAGGTCATCTAGGTACCACCGCAGTACCAGATATTCTGCCGCCAAGCAGTAGTGTGTAAACATTACTGTGTTCCGGTTTGAAGGGTACTGCAGCTAGCGAAATTACTGGGCTGTTGAGACTAACCATCGAAAGTCTCAAAGTAATGAGCGCCAAAGCAGTGATGCCCTGGACTTTGTTTTGTTACTCAAAGTTCTGTGTATCGCTGCAATGGTCATGGACAGGCGTTATCTCTTACCATCAGGAGAGCGTCCCGTTCGTCTCATTATTTTTCACATAAAAATAATAATAATTAAAATACCTACTATAGGAGTGGTATTTTTATTTAGATACTATTCATTTTAACAATTTGGAAATCACGTATCTCTCTGTTTTGCCACTCATCCCTTCCATGCAATTAGGAGATGTAGAATGTCCCCCCTGCGAAGGTCGTTCCGGGGAGTTACAATATGAAGCATTTTGAAAATGACGCCTGAAAACATCAATGACAACTAACTTTTTTTTTCAATATGACTTAAAGAATCCCATGTTGCATCAATAGGGAAACACGGGTGGACTATCTTTTTTTAAAGGTCAAGCTGGCCATATCTGGCCATAGTTCGCCTAATGTTAAAGGACGGTGTTCTCGAAGATTGTAAGCACACCTAGTCTGGAATAGAAACGGCTCTCAAGTGCTGGGGCTGCTCGAACTCACCGTTAGGTTGGCAGCAGAGTATTAGAAAGTCCCTGCTACCATGCTATGGTTTCCTCACGATGTTTTTTTTCGCCAGTAGCGTTAGCTCAAGGATTAGAACTCAAGCCTTTCGGCGTGTGGTTCGACCGCGCTAATCACTGAGTTATCGCCGCTCCATTGTCTTCCCCAAGATCAGTTTTCCCCAGAAGTTCTTAGAGAATTCCCCATTGCTTTTTTTTTTGGTTTCACTTCGAAAATCAACGATATTTTATCAAGTTGAAGTTGAATAAAAAAGTAACTTGACTAAAAAATACTAACGAAGTTCTTAGAATACACACTTAATTAGTGCCAAGCTGAACTTCATTCCTTATTCAATTACTAAAAGAAAGTTTAATTCTCGAAAGGAAGAATACAGACTTAAACAGAAATCCAAAATTACTAATCAAAGGTTCGAGACGTCAGAAGGGGGGACGGATTTAGAAATACTTCCCCCGATGGATCCCCCAGGATGTAAGGAGTCACTTTTTGCCGAAGCTATGAATCTCGTCACGGATGTTACTTAAGATTTCATTGTTTTTTTCTTAGTTTCTACTAGAAGTGACATTCTTTTTTTTAAATTTTAGATGAACCAGGAAATGTTATCTTCACTGTCTACTCTCCTAAGTCTGCGCATTTCATCTAAGACCTCATCAGGTGCCTTTGCGGCCAAATGCGTTAAAAAACCATACCTTAATTTAAATATTAGAAATATCAAACTTCAATACATTGAAATGGATAATGGAAAATTGGACACCCCTACATCGTCAGACAAAACTTTAAGTTTTTTAAGTAGTTCTTTGAATTTTTCTAATTTGTAATTTTTATTTTGAATTTATATTTATTTGTGGAGCCCAGAAAATTAGCGAGTTGAAGTGGCAGTGGGCAGGGTACATAGCACGCAGAACTGATGGCCGATGTGGCTGCAAAGTTTGGACTGGAGACCACGGACCGGCAAGCGCAGCGTAAGACGTCCACCCACAAGGTGGACAGACGACCTAATAAAGACTGCAGGAACGCGCTGGATGCGAGCCGCTTCCAACCGGTATTTATGGAAGCCAATGGGGGAGGGCTATGATCAGCAGCAGACGTCCTCTGGCTGAAATAATGATGTATATAAGAACATAGTATTTTTACATCTCACGCCACGCCGGTGCGGTCATTGGGCACATACATTTAATCTAGTGAACACAAGTGAAAGCTGTTATGTTACTTATCTCCTATTTATTCTGCTGATTAGCAACTATTCGTTTTCCATGTAAAATAAAATATGTTCGGTTAATTTTACTTGGTGGTGGATTATTTTTATTTTTAGTTTTACTTGGTGGTAGATTTCCTTAGCAGGAGGTTCCACCGCAGTACCAGATATTCTGCCTCCAAGCAGTAGTATGCAAACATTACTGTGTTCCAGTTTGAAGGGCACTGCAGCTAGCGAAATTACAGGGTTGTTGAGACTAACCATTTAGTCTCAAAGTAATGAGTGCCAAAGCAGCGTTGCCCTGGACTTTGTTTTGTTACTCAAAGTTCTGTGTATCGCTGCAATGGTCATGGACAGGCGTTATCTCTTACCACCAGGAGAACGCCTCGATCGTCTAATTACCTTCACATAAAAAACAATCAATGTCATATCTAGTAAAATTTATCCTATCGGCACACGACAACCCTCTTCCCTATTTTAACTACGCCTCGTGTATTAAAGTATTTAATTTGTCCCCTACTATACAGACTCGAGATAAATGATCCATCCTGAACTGTTGATACATCCTTGTTTCCATTGATGGATCGTTTTTAAGCAGATTGAGTGACGCGAACGAGTGATAGATTTAAAATAGATTGAGTTTTTTGTGATTTGTTTTTCAACCGGCTTTGAAACATAGACGTATAAATTATAAAGCCGGTATGTAAATATTATAAGGTGTATTGACGTTTTTTTAGTCCTGGTGGCCGTTTAACCTTCAGAACTCAGACGTTGTTCCGCTGGCGTTCAGAAGACGTGTCCATCTCAGTCCTACAGCTGCCATGCTAAAGTGGGACAGGCAACTAAATTTAATCCCATCCCACTAATGTTATAAACGTGAAAATTTGGATGGATGGATGTTTGTTACTCTTTCACGCAAAAACTACTGAACGGATTTGAATGAAATTTGGTATGAAAGAAAGAAAAAACGTTTAATTCTGTAACAAGCACAAAAACCAACAAACAGAGACAGACAAAAGTTACAGAATAGGGGCTCACCTTAGCATAATGCTGGTCATACTAAGTGATATGACCAGCGCTGGTCTTCCGATGAGCCATTGCAGTTTACACAACAAAAAATAAATAAATAAATAAAATAAATATATGTACGAGGATATGTATGTATATGTGTGGAGGTAGCTGACACCCTGGATTAACACATAGGGTACTTTTTATCCTGAAAACATGTCGCAGGTAACACCGCGGGGCGCAGCTAGTATTATAAATGTGAAAGTTTGGATGAAGGGATGTTTGTTACCCAATCACGTCTGAACGGCTAAACGGATCTGGATAAAATTTGGCACAGAGATAGATTATAGTCTGAAATAGCACATAGGCTACTTTTTATCCCGGTAAAATGTGTGGTTCCCGTGGGATAAATGTGTTTTCATTTTTCATAGAGCATAGGATCGACATGATTTTTGCATAGTGGTAGTTAAAAAATAGATTAATGACGAATAAAATTAGACAATTTTATGCGTCATAAAAAAAACATTGGATTTTTTTCGGGATAAAATTAGACAATTTTCACGAAAAAATCCACGGTTCCTATAGGATAGCATACAGTAACAGTGTTTTTAAAGGATTTTGTAAAAGTTCGTGAAATAGATTTTTAGCGCATTTGAATGCATGTACACCGCAAAAGTTTTTTTTTTAAAGGTTGACAGGCTAGGTGTTTACTACAGCTCATCTGATGTTTAGTGACGGTGTGGTCGAATATGGTAAATCACACCTGGAATAGAACTGGCAAGTGAGGCTACCGGGACACACCGTTAGATGCTTGGCGGCAGATTTTCAACTTGAGGGTGGTAGCTAGCCAGCCGAGTACTAGAAAGTACCCTACCACCATGCTATGGTTTCCTCACGATGTTTTCCTATATACCTTGCACCGGGGCGGGTCGCTAGTTAATTATAAATAAATTTGGCCATTAAGACCAAGTTTAAGTGTCCGCATACACGATTACTTATAACCCTTTAGATACATGGCGTCAGATGTGAAAGTTTCGTTGCCACGTTTTCTCTTTGTTTAGGATGGGACGTTGATTGATTGCAACGCAGAGTGAAAAATATAAGTAGGCTAGTCATGCTTCATGGTTTTACCTGTGATCTTTTTTGGATATTTCTTCTACACTGCCGTCAAAAGGAAAATAGACGTATCTGCACTGCCGTCATAAGGAAAAAAAGACGTATCTGACATTTCTTTCCGTTTTAGTAAAAAAATACTGGTAGATGTGTCTTCTTTTACTACTGATTTCGACTTAACTCAATTACGAAAAAATGACACATACGTCTTTTTTCCTTATGACGGCAGTATAACTCAAATACGGAAAAATGACACATACGTCTTTTTCCCTTATGACGGCAGTATAACTCAAATACGGAAAAAATGTCAGATACGTCTTTTTCCCTTATGACGGCAGCGCAGATACGTCTTTTTTCCTTATGACGGCAGTATAACTCAAATACGGAAAAAATGCCAGATACGTCTTTTTCCCTTATGACGGCAGTGCAGATACGTCTCTTTTCCTTATGACTATAATAGTTGACAGACTATGCGTTTGACCACAGCTCATCTGATGTTAAATGACGGTACGGTGTAAATATAACTTATCTAACCTGCAATGGAACTGGCTCTAAAGCGAGGCCGACACGACATATCGTTAGGTTAGCTTTAACTTCAAATTAAGGTTAACTACCAATAGTTAAGCAGCCGAGTATAGTTTCCTAACGATGGCTTCTTTCGCCAGCAACTTGAAGTCATTGTTGGGATTTGAATCCTTCGCTCTGCGTGTGATCTGAACGTGCTAACCACTGAGCTATCATGGTTATAAAAAAAATATTTTTTACAAAATTTTATTTAACTTGCAATGTATTCTTTATTTTATTCTTAACATGCGTTATCTCTTACCATCAGGAGAGCGTATAGTTCGTCACATAACTTTGACATTAAAAAAAATCTTTACGCAAATCTTGAAAATTTAAATGTGATTCCTAAAAATAAGATCCTTTTTAGATGTATCATGAGTAAAATAAAACCTTAAATCGTGTCGTTTCTTAAAAACAGCCTAAACATACATTTCAGCGCTTTTTTGTAACACCTGTGTCGACCGTCCAACTTTGATAGATAGGCTTAAAGCGCTTTATATTTATGACAGCACATGCGACACTAGCGCTACAGTGTCTTGTTTTAGTTTTTTTTTATAAGCCTATCTGTTACAATTTTGTGCAAATTTTGCCGGAAATAGAATTTGAAAAGTGTTCAAGGTGTATATTTAGTGTATTTCCGCTTAAAAGTCGTTTTGGTTACAACAGTATTGAGGATGAAAGTAAATTATGTTTAACTTGACAATTTTTTTAAATCTATCCGAAATATTACTTAATAAACAATCAATCTCTTACCGTCAGGAGTGCTTTTCATGATTGATCATCGTTCGTCTCATTACTATAACAAGAAAAAATCACGGACAGGGCAGGACACGTTGCTAGGCGAAGTGATGGCAGGTGGAGTAAGGTTGCAACAGAGTGGTGGCCTCGGCAAGGTAAGCGGAGCGTTGGTCGTTAAGCCGCACGATGGGTCGACGATATTGTCACCATCGCGAGTCGAACTTGGACCAGATTGGCACAGGACCGAGGCAGATGGCATGAAAAGAGAGATGCTTATACCCAGCAGTGGGATAAAAAAAGGCTGTGGATGATGATGATGATGATGAAGAAAAAATACGATATTCAAATTTCATTCCTTTTTTTTTAATGTAAAAAGTAATGAGACGAACGAAACGCTCTCCTGTTGGTAAGAGATAACGCCTGTCCATGACCATCGCAGCGATATTCAGAACTTTAAGTAACAAAACAAAGTCCAGGGCATCACTGCTTTGGCGCTCATTACTTTGAGACTTTTGATAGAGTTAGTCTCAACAGCCCAGTAATTTCGCTAGCTGCCTTCAAACTGGAACACAGTAAAGCTTACACACTACTGCCTAGCGGCAGAACAACTAGTACTGCGTTGGTACCTACCTAGACGACCTTCTACTAAAGAGATCTACCACCAAGTAAAATTCGATTTACTCCACTCAAATCTGCCTCCAAATAGAATACTCGTTAGAGACCAGTATCTTTCGTCATTGCTTTTATCATGGCCCTACTAAAAGAGCCACCTCAACAACTCGAGACAGATTTCAATCAACTATGGTACATGTAAGAAAACTTGGCCCTAATTTTCCGCTAGATTGAACGCAGTATTAAATGTAGCGATACACCGTGTAATGATATTCTAATGCTAGGATTTAAAAAGGGTTTCGAGGGTCAGAAGTCAAATGTGTTTGGACAGTAGATACTTGAATAATTTTCACGCTTAAATTTTTTTTGAGTGTATTTTTTTCTCTTTTTTTTTAATGTAAAAGTAATGAGACAAACGATATGTGTATCTACATAATAACTTTAACAATCTCTAATTTCGTATAGTTTTAACCTATATTTTTATACGTTAGCATATGTAATTGTTGAGTGAATCTACTATACTAATTGTAGGTCTACGGGATGTGAAGCCCATCGTCTATACTAATTATAAAGAGGAAAGATTTGATTTTTTGTTTGTTTGTTTGTTTGTATTGAATAGGCTCCGAAACTACTGGACCGATCTTAATCATTCTTTCATTATTAGAATGCTTCATTATCCGTGATGGACATAGGCTATATTTTATTTAAAAAACAATTGGTGATCCTTATGGAAACTTCAATAATGTAAGCTAAGCTGTGAAAAATTTACTGAAAAACCCTGACTTAGCATGCGCTGCGGAAACTATTGACAATATAAAGTGACGTTTTATAGAGCAAATTGACAGATACAAGTAAGTTCGCAATATCATATGACTAACTTTTTTTATTTATTTTTTTGGTTGACAGGCTAGGTGTTTGACCACAACTCACCAGATGTTAAGTGAAGGTGTGATCGAAGATGGTAAAGCACACCTAGCCTGAAATGAAACTGGCTCTCAAGTGAGGCCGCCGGAACACGCCGTTAGATGTTTGGCGGCAGATTTTCAACTTGAGGGTGGTAGCTAGCCAGCCGAGTACTAGAAAGTACCCTACCACCATGCAAAACTATTACAGTTGTCATCTACATCTACACTAATTGCAAAGAGGAAAGATTTAGTTTTTTATTTGTTTTGAATAGGCTCCGAAAGTTTTGTTTTTCCGTGTGAAGTCGGGATGAGCTGCTGGTATCTTTTATACCTTCAATTTTCTTTCTGGTGCTTCGTCGCGCTGGCTGCTGCAGCACCACACTTGCTTCACTCGCTCGGCTCGAACATGTGGACTATGTACTAACATAACCTAACCAACCTAGTCTTTGGGCCCACACATAATATGTTCAATTTTCTTTCCTTTTTTCCAGCTAGCGTCATATTGATTTGACGAATTGTGTTTTCGAAGAACTGTGATTCGACAAAGTGTGTCCTCGACGAACTGTCTATTTGGCGAATTGTTCTCGACAAATTTTCCGCAGACGAATAAAATCATCCTTCTTAAATAATAAACTTTCTCAGAAACATTATACAGGCTAATCGTGATGTAGACTTGTTAAACTAAAAGTTTAGTAGATCAGTCTAATTGCTAGCTTGTAAAGCTCCAGTAGTATAATTTATGTAATGTAAGTTTCACAAAAACAATAAAATGTAAATCAGAGCACTTTGTCAACATCAAATTTCCATTAAAGATAATTGCTGTAGTGAGTGCTAGTTAGTCTTTCAAGCGATTGCTTATTTAAGAGGAACGAGTTTGTAAATTGTACAAAGATAACAAACTTGATGAGAGAAAATAATTCAATAAATTGTTATAGCTAAACAATCTTATTAGGATAGACAACAATCAAAAAACAATTATAATTTTTTTGTAAAAGTAATAAGGTAAACAAGACGCTCTCCTGATGGTAAGAGATAATATAATTCCATGACCAACAGCGAAACACAGAATTTTGAGTAGCTGTAGTAGTGTTATTAAAAAAAAAATGTTTTGTGTTGTGTACCTTTTCCTGTAGATACTTCTTACAATAACTTTCTAACCATAAGAAATACACCACCATCTAAACTTACAAAAAAAATCCTATTTTAACAATGAGCGTCATATATCATGACCGCTAAAGCCTACCTGGGTTTTCAGGGCCGCAATCAGGCCGTAGCACAACGGAAGCAAAAGGCTAATTTTAATCCCAATAAAAATTATTTTTATTTTGAAAAAATGTCAATCGGCTACCACTTTTTGACTGCCTGTTTTGAATATCTGCTTTAAGAGCTACGGTGTGGGTTCGATTCCCTCTAGGTCAAACATTTATGTGACAATAAATGAATGTTTGTTCCGTGTCTGGGTGTTATGTATGCATCATTTTTTAAATGTAATAGTAATGAGACGAACTATATGCTCTCCTAATGGTAAAAGATAACGCCTGTTCATGACACAGAAATTTATGTAGCAAAACAAAGTTTGAAGCGTCACTGCTTTGGCGCTCATTACTTTGACACATTCGGATGGTTAGTCGCAATAGCCCTGTAATTTCGCTAGCTGCAGTACCCTTCAAACCGGAACACAGTAGTGTTTACACACTACTGCTTGGTGCCAGAATATCTGGTACTGCGGTGGTACCTACGACCTCCTACTAAGGAGATCTACCACCAAGTACCTATGTATTTACAAAAAAAAGGATGTAATGTAGTAAAAAAAGTATGTATGTAATGTAGCGATGATAGCTCAGTGGTAAGCGCGGTAGGTTCGTATGCCGAAGGGCGTGGGTTCAAACCCCAATAATGAGCTTGAGCTGCCGGTGAAGGAAAACATCGTGAGGAAACCATAGCATGGTGGTAGGGTACTTTAGTACTCGGCTGGCTAGCTACCACCCTCAAGTTGAAAATCTGCCGCCAAGCATCTAACGATGTGTTCCGGCAGCCTCACTTGAGAGCCAGTTCCATTCCAGGCTAGGTGTGCTTTACCATCTTCAACCACACCTTCACTTATCATCAAAGACCTAGCCCGTATGAAAAAAATAATTAAGTGTAGTATATCAGCTATCTGGTTCTCATAGTACAAGCTTTGCTTAGTTTGGGGATAGATGGCGCTGTGTATAAAGTCCTACGATATTTATTTATTTTCTCGTGTAAAATATATTTTTCTCAGTCCTACATAAAATAAATTTCCCTTGCTTACAGGTCTGTGTCCGACCTCCCATAAAAAGTATCAGGTGTACAGTTATAAATCAAAGGTGGACTGAATGGGAATCCGATAGTGGATCTCTAGCCTTTTCAGGCTCTCTGAATAATGAAACTGGATCTCAAAAAGTTTTGTCACGTTTGTCATATTACGTGTTGCCATAGGAACTAGTTGTATAGTCTATTGCTATGAGAGTGAGTCTTAAAATTTCGTTATTTACACTACCTGAATATAAAATTACATAAATAAATATCGTAGGTCTTTCACACAACGCCATCTAGCCCCAAACTAATCAAAACTTGTGCTATAAGAGCCGGATAAATGAAGAATAGTCAAAGTAAATATTTAATTTATTTCCGCTTAACTGTCGTTTCAGTTACAACAGTGATGAGGACTTAAATTTAACAATGAAAAACCTAACCGTAACTCTACTTAATCTAAAATTAATTTTGACATAGCACGCAGAACTGATGGCCGATGGGGCTGCAAAGTTCTGGAGTGGAGACCACGGACCGTCAAGCGCAGCGTAGAACGTCCACCCACAAGGTGGACAGACGACCAATAAAGACTGCAGGAACGCGCTGGATGCGAGCCGCTTCCAACCAGTCTTTGTGGAAGTCAATGGGGGAGGCCTATGTCCAGCAGTGGACGTCCTACGGCTGAAGTGATGATGATGAATTTTGGCATAAACTTAAACACTAATTAAACCAAAAAAAACTAATTAAAATAACCACAGTTCCTTATATCCTCTTCTCGCTGCAATAACCACTTGCTTGTCTGGGCAAATCCTCATCACTGTTGTAACTGAAACGACTGTTAAGCTGAAATAAACTAAATATTTACCTTGAATATTCAAAATGAATTTCCGCAAAGTAACGCCTAAATCAATCAATTATCTGAACAATAGTGTTATGCAGCGATGATAGTTCAGTGGATAGCGCAGTCAGTTTACACGCCGAAGGGTGTGGGTTCAAACCCTAACAATGAGCTTGAGCTACCAGTAAAGAAAAACATCGTGAGATAACCATATTATTATGATAGCATGGTAGGGTAGGGTACTTGTCTGGTTAGTTACCACCTTTGAGTTAAAAATCTGTCACCGAGCATCTAACGATGTGTTCTGGCAGCTGTCACTTGAGACCCAATCCCATTCCGATTACCATCTTCGATCACAAAATCACTTAATTTATTTTTCTTTGTATAATACCTATAATTAGTGAAACATATTAAAGCAGTTTTGAAAGTACCTAGTAATTAAATAAACAATCGTATTTTTTTAATTTATATTTTAACAGGACTTGTATATTAATTTACTGCGTATGGTATTATGTTATTTGTTATCCCTACACGTAATAAGTCTAGGGCTTCACACAAAAGAACTTATTTCAACCGCCGATACAAAATATTGTGAACCAATGTCAATAATTCACAAAACTAGAGACCATTTTCTGTCAACCTTTTTCACTTGTGGCTTTTCTTTACTTTGACACTTCGGAGGACTTTTCCTAATAATAAAAATTATTATCGATGATTTTTTATTCTTGTTTACATTACAAACATTTTTGTGTTTATTTTTAAAAAAACATAGTCATTTGACAAAATATCATTCACTCAGTAATTTAGTGTATTATTAAACGCTAGCTGTTACCCGCAGTTTTATTTATTTGTTCATACATACATACATATCATATAATTATAGATAACTTGGTGGGAGATCTCCTTAGCAGGAGGTTGTCTGGGTAGGTACCACCGCAGTACCAGTTATTCTGCCGCTAAGCAGTAGTGTGTAAACATTACTGTGTTCCGCTTTGAAGGGTACTGCAGCTAGCGAAATTACTGGGCTGTTGAGACTAACCATCGAAACTCTCAAAGTAATGAGCGCCAAAGCACCGATGCCCTGGACTTTGTTTTGTTACTTAAAGTTCTATGTTTCGCTGCAATGGTCATGGACAGGCGTTATCTCTTACCATCAGGAGCGCGTCTCGTTCGTCTCATTAATTTTAACATGAATAAAAGCTCGATAATGACGAAGCTTCAGAAATAGCGCCATCTGTCGAGACCAGAAGTAAACTTATTTTGAATATTTTTCCTAATAAATTTTAATTTTGAATTGTACGCGTCTTTTTTCAAAATAGACCAACTTCCCTACTTCACTAAGGTTGCCTGGTGTTATTAGTGGTTAGGCCGCCAATTGTTCCACTAGTATTGTTTTATATTGTTATAGTTTGTGTGAATAATAAAGAGTTATAATTATTATCACTACTATTCTACTACCCATATAAACTTTCAACTACTAATTAACTGTCTTTTGGGTAAAATTTGGATTTATCTACATTTATTTCTAACCAGAACAACATGATATTTCGTATATCTTACCATGAAAATGACACACAACCGTCTGACGTCTATACAACCGTTCTTCACTTTTTAGGGTTCCGTACCCAAAGGGTAAAAATGGGACCCTATTACTGAGACTTCGCTGTCCGTCTGTCACCAGGCTGTATCTCAAGAACCGTGATAGCTAGACAGTGGAAATTTTTTGCACAGATGATGTATTTTTATTGCCGCTATAACAACAAACACTAAAAATGAAATAAAATAAATATTTAAGGGGGGCTCACATACAACAAACGTGATTTTATTTTGCCGTTTTTATAGATAATAGTACGGAACCCTTCGTGCGCGAGTCCGATTCGCACTTGGCCGGGTTTTTTAAACCCCCTTACAAGCAAAATTTTTCAAAAATCCTATCTTTTTTTTTTGTTTTTTATAGTCGACAGGCTAGGTGTTTGACCACAGCTCACCTGATGTTAAGTGAAGGCGTGGTCGAAGATGGTAAAGCACACCGAGCCTGGAATGGAACTGGCTCTCAAGTGAGGCTGCCGGAACACACCGTTAGATGCTTGGCGGCAGATTTTCAACTTGAGGGTGGTAGCTAGCCAGCCGAGTACTAGAAAGTACCCTACCACCATGCTATGGTTTCCTCACGATGTTTTTCCTTCACCGGCAGCTCAAGCTCATTGTTGGGGTTTGAACCCACGCCCTTCGGCATGCGAACCTACCGCGCTAACCACTGAGCTGTCATCGCTACAAAATAACAATCTGGTTGCTTACATTATGGAAAACACCAACTGCCAAAAATTTGAATTTGTAGCCCCAGCGGTTTAGGTCAGCCAGTCAGAACAAGTAATAATCATACATAATAATTATGTATAGATTAGTTATTACTTTCGTCATTTTATTTATGGCACAAAAATATCTAAGCAATTATAAAAAGATTTGTGGCTTGCGCAGAAATGTTTACTTTTTGTTCCTTTTACATTATAGCTTTATTAAAAAACCAGTATACCGAGATTGTGAAAGGAAATGATCAATTTTCTAAGTCGGCGGTCAAAGTTAGCAATGTCATGTTCACAAAGTCTTATAAATAACAATTTAATAAGTTTCAGAAAACAAGTAGGTTTTTTTTCCTAAAAATAATAAGACGAATTAGACGCTCTCCCGATGGTAAGAGCTAACGAATGCCTATGACCATTGCAGCGTTAAACAAAATTTTGAGGAGCAAAACAAAGTACGGACATCGCTGCTTTGGCGCTCATTACTTTGATACCTTCGATGGTTAGTCTCAAGATGGTTTTTACATGATATGGCCGCCGTTCTACTATCACGTATTAGTCAATATTATTTTGTACAATAAAGTTATATTCTATTCTGTCTGTTCTGTCCTCTTTTTCTGTTATGTTCTATTCTGTTCCGTTCTGTTTCGTTCTGTCATATTCTATTCTAATGCTTGGCGACAGAACAAATGGTACTGCTGTGGTACCTACCTAGACGACCTCCTGCCAAGGAGATCTACCACCAAGTAAAATCAATACTAGAAATTGAATCACGCATCAAAATTTAACCAAACAAGGTGTCACTACAAAAGTAATGCCTCCAAACCTAAATAGGAAAATTTAAAATGTATTCAGCAGATGCGGAATCATCGCTTATTTTTTCAACGATCATAATTGCGACTTCGAACTAATTTTCGATGTAGGTGATAAAAGAAGAAATTTTTCCCCTAATTTGTATTATAATATTTATAAGCCTTATCGTGTTTACTTTTTGTGTACAAAAATTTTGTTTCACTATATTTTTGTGCTTGTTGTTACTATATTTTCTGAAGTGGCATTGAATATTTTCCATAGCCAAATACGCTTTGAAAATTACAATAGGTTTAAGTCCTGAATAATATTGTTTCAAGTAAAGTCCTATTCAAGTATTTGAAGATTCGATCGTTATAACAACTAGCTAAATACTCGTAGCGTTCAATTGAATTATTATTGAGTCAACCGTTGAACGTTTATTTGGCACGGTGTGAGGATCAGAACGCACTAAACGACACACAAAAAAACGCGATTCAATTCAAAACTTGATTCCACCTTCATACCCACCGCTAGACATTGGAATCTGCTGCCTGTGTGGGTGTTCCCCAATGAATATAGTCTGAGTACCTTCAAGTCGCGAGTGAATCGGTTTCTTCTAGGCGAGCGTGCTCCACCGTAGGCCGCATCGTCGCTTAACATCAGGCCGTATCAAAAGCAAACCTATCTATTATAAAAAAAAAAAAAAACTTCGAAATTATTTATTCCATAAGTTTACATAACAACAAATAAAACGATCCGAAACGACTGTTACGCGGAAATAAACTAAATATACCCAATGAACTTCCACAACCGGGAGATATTAAGTATGTTAAAATAATTTATTACGTATATCGTACATGTATGAATATACGTATATCTACGTCACCGATAACAAATTTTTTTTTAATTTTTTTTACACAGCGCCCTCTGACCCCAAACTAAGCAAAGCTTGTGTGATGGAAATCAGATAACTGATAGAATACATAAATACTTTTTTTTTGTAAATACATACTTAAAATACATACAGAACACCCAGACACAGGACAAACATGTTTATTCACAAAATGTTTGCCCTGAGTGGGAATCGAACCCACGCCCTACAGCTCTCGAGGCAGATATACTACCAATGAGCCAACGGGGCTGTCAAATGTGTGTGTGTGTGAAAAAAATAATGTGTGTGTGTGATAGATAGAGAGAGAGAGTGTGTTAGCGTGAGTGTCTGCGTGTGTGTAAGTAATATGTATCACCGTATTTGAACCATACGCAGTCGCACGCATAATAAATACAGATACATCTTCAATACATCTTACATATTCTTCTACATCTTCTTTGTAGCGATGATAGCTCAGTGGTTAGCGCGGTAGGTTCGCATGCCGAAGGGCGTGGGTTCAAACCCCAACAATGAGCTTGAGCTGCCGGTGAAGGAAAACATCGTGAGGAAACCAAAGCATGGTGGTAGGGTACTTTAGTACTCGGCTGGCTAGCTACCACCCTCAAGTTGAAAATCTGCCGCCAAGCATCTAACGGTGTGTTCCGGCAGCCTCACTTGAGAGCCAGTTGCATTCCAGGCTAGGTGTGCTTTACCATCTTCGGCCACACCTTCACTTGGCATCAGGTGAGCTGTGGTCAAACACCTAGCCTGTCAAACATTAAAAAAAAATTAAAAAAAAAAAAAATGTAAAAAAATAATGTTAAATAAAATCTTCAGTTTTTTAATACGACAAAGATTGGTGCCATTCTACACACTTTATGTATCTAGTAAAAAAAATTGCAACTAATAATTCAATAATGTCTAGCCGCAGTAGCCGTGCGACATTTTTTTGTCAACTTTTGACCCCCATCTTACCTGATGTTAAGTGATGATGCGGTCAAAGATGGAGCACGCTTGCCTAAAAGATACCGATTCACTCCCGACTTGAAGACACCCAGATTTATGTCCAACGGGAACACCCACTCAGGCAGCACATTCCACTGTTTAACAGTCCGCACAATGAACGTAGAGTCAAATCGTTTGGTTCTAGTTTTTGTGTAGGTACTACAAACTTAGGTAATTGATTAATTCAGGCGTTACAACTAAAACACGCGCAGGCGCGTAGGCGTTAAACTAGATATATACCTTGAACTACAAACTTACCTACACAAAAACTAGAACCAAACGATTTGACTCTACGTTAATTGTAAAAGCCATCTATCTCCTCTTCTAAATTCTACCAGGTGGTGAAGGGCTACTTCGGACCGGAGTCGATGGAGGCAGATTGTTTGTCTAAGAGGTTCCAGTCCAGGTTGTAGCGATGATAGCTGAGTAGTTAGAGCGGTAGGTTCGCATGCCGAAGGGCGTGGGTTCAAACCCCAACAATGAGCTTGAGCTGCCGGTGAAGGAAAACATCGTGAGGAAACCATATCATGGTGGTAGGGTACTTTCTAGTACTTGGCTGGCTAGCTATCACCCTCAAGTTGGAAATCTGCTGCCAAGCATCGAACCGTGTGTTCCGGCAGCCTCACTTGACAGCCAGTTCCATTCCAGGCTAGATGTGCTTTACCATCTTCGACCACACCTTCACTAAAGAACAGGTGAGCTGTGGTCAAAACACCTAGCCTGTCAACCATAAAAAAAAAGTGCCCATGATCCTCAGAAATGAGGGACCGATTGAAGAAAAAAAAGACTATAAACTTTGTCACATCTACGTTTAGATGTATTGTATCTATGGTATTATAAATATCTATTAGCTTTCAACAAAATCTTTATGCTAATAACAGCAATATCAATGTTAAAAATAATAAAAACAGAAAAATAGTTTCAGCGAAGTGCGATTATACCCTAAACAGTTAATTGGTCTAGTTTGAATTGCGTAGACAGTAAAGACTGGGTGACATTGTGATCTCAATAGTAGCAATTTGGAGGCAATTTAGTTGAAATGACATTGCAGTTGAGTTACAGAGTTAAGTTGCAATTAAGGCTTTAGAATAGCTGTACCTAATAGGAATTATGTTATTTAGCAACATTTTTTATTAGCGCTAATCTTTACGTGTTTTTCATTTAAAAAAGAAACAGACATATATTAATCGAGTATTTTAGTTTGCATATTAAAAGAAAATAGTATTAGGAAAATTAAAACTATTTTGTATACTGGGAAGAGAGTTAGATAGAGAGTTGTGAGCGTGTATTGAAGCGTCACCACGCCAACAGTTGCCCCTGTACAGTTTCTTTTTACTGCAATATCTGTTAGATGCTCACAAAAAAACTATGCCACTTTGAACCTTATTGCGTAGGGATACAATATATTTATAAGCAGTCTCAGCAGCCGAATCTGGCTTCCAATCTGGAAGTCCTAGGTCCAAATCGCACGGCTCGCACTTTTGTCTCTTCGCGCGTATTACCGATAACTTCAAAACATCGTGAGGAAACCTACACGTCCGACAGTTCTGAAAAAAGTTTTCGACTGTATGTGATGTCTGCGAACCCAAACTTGGCCAGTGTCCACCGCCATAGTCTACCGACTATGGCATTACCCTTCTTATAATGAGAATCCCGCATCCAGCAGTAGAACAATTAACAGAAATAGTTCTGATTTGAAACATGATTTATGATACTCTCTTGTCAACACACCCCGTCCTTAGGTTAGTAAAATCCTCTCCATTCTAAGGTAGCCTGGAAGAGATTGCTCTTAGTGATAAGGCTGCCACTTTTGGCAGTAGTTCATAAGGTTCTTTTGTTCTCTGTACTTTTTTCTGTTTATGGTGTGCACAATAAAGAGCTCTATCTATGACTAATAAGCCTTTGACTTTACACCTGTAAAGTCAATAATCAACTCTCGTTGGTACACCGTGGGTTTAAAATTATTTCATTAAGCACGAATAGAAACGAGGTGGGATCAAATTCGGGATGTTCGCAGGAAATTTGTCAAATTACCTTAAATTGTTGACTTAGAGATCGTAACGTTGAATTTGACGATAAATATTTTGATAGATTACTCAACTAATCAAACTCAGTTTAGCTTGATTGCTCGGCCAATTATCAAACCATGGCGATTGGTGATGACAGATAAAAACAAAACTTCAAGTTAAGTATGTAAATATCTTCATAGCTCAGTGGTTAGCGCGGTCACTTCACACGCCGAAGGTTCAAAGCTTGAATTGCCGGTGCAGTAAAACATCGTAAGGATACCATAGCATGGTGGTATGGTACTTTGGTATTCGGCTGGCTAGCGAAATTACAGGGCTGTTGAGACTAACTCTATCAAAAGTCTCAAAGTAATGAACGCCAAAGCAGTGATGCCCTGGACTTTGTTTTGTTACTTAAAGTTCTGGGTATCGCTGCGTTGGTCATGGACAGGTGTTATCTCTTACTATCAGGAGAGCGTCTCGTACGTCTCATTACTTTTTACATTAAAAAAAAGCTACCTCAAGTTGAAAATCTGCCGCCAAGCATCTAACGGTGTGTTCCGGCAGCCTTACTTGAGACCCAATTCCATTCCAGGCTTGGTGTACTTTACCATTTTCGACCACACCGTCACCTAACATCAGGTAAGCTGCGGTCAAACATACAGCCTGTTAAACGTAAAAAAAAGCTTACAGAGCTATTTTTAGGAGTAGGTTAAAATCAATTTCTAAGCTTTTAATACATAGGTAGATTTACAAAATTTTGTTTTCCGAAGGTAACAGTGCCAGTAAATCTCGTTACTAGCTTTAATATACTTTGGATTACTTTTTCCACAACTTCTTAGAAAAACCTTAAGATTATTGTCATGAATTATAACTGGAGTCAGAAAAATGTTTTCGCAGATTTCTGATGGAAATGTTTGCTAGAAAGATTCTTGGAGGCTATTAAGGGATTCGTTGAAAAAACTCTGTTATATTCTATAGTTATAATATTTCTATAGATATAAATAAACTTACCAAGTAACAAGTGAATAAGTGAATTACAAAAATATAGTTAACATTTTTGATCATAACATGAGCCTTGAACAAAATATTTTTTCGCTAAGTGATAAAGTGACTAGTTTTGTCGCTAAGTGGTAAAGTTAATATATACATACGTTTTTCTCGTTTTTGCAGCGAAAATAGTAGCGACGATAGCTCAGAGGTTAGCGTAGTCAGTTCACAACGAAAGGGTTCAAACCCTAACAATGAGCTTGAGCTGCCGGGGAAGGAAAACATCGTGAGGAAACCATTGCGTGTATCTACCACCCTCAAGTTGAAAATCTGCCGCCAAGCATCTAACAGTGTGTTTCGGTAGCTTCACTTGAGAGCCACTTCCATTCTAGGCTAGGTGTGCTTTACCATCTTCGAACACACCGTCACTTAACATGAGCTGAGCTGTGGTCAAACACCTAGCCTGTCAACAATTAAAAAAAACAATTGTAAAGTTAACGCTGACGAAGTTATATAGGTATATAACAGTCACTGAAGATAGTAATGATACACTTAAAAATGTCCAGTATTGATAGGATTTCCTAGAAAAAAATAACCTCCTCTTTTTGTATTTGGTTGAAAAGTGCATCAAGACATAAACTCCCGCTTCGCCGAGGCTCACGTACAAACTTTATACACATCATGTGCGGGTAGACTTAAAATTGTGCGCCCTTGGGTGAAATAGAAAACGTGTGTTGGTTTGTAAATGGGGTTCATACGGATCTGTGGGGATGCCTTGTCAGCTAGATGAAGTTTTATTTGTTTATCAACAAACGTCTTGTTGAATTTTTACTATTACATTTTTATTACCGAATTTAAACGACCGACCCACTTCAGCTTCGCATGGGTGCAATGTTGACACTAATGTGGTGCATAATCATGCAAGTTGCGCCCCGCAGGCTGCGCCCCGCGGTGCTACCCGCTACATGTTTTCGGGATAAAAAGTAGCTTATATGTTAATCCAGGGTCTCAGCTACCTCCACAGCAAATTTCATGCAAATCCGTTCAGTAGTTTTTGCATGAAGGAGTAATAAACATCCATCCATGTAAACCTTCCTCTTGAATTACTCTGTCTAGTAATAACAGAAGCCGAGTAAAATCCGTTGCGTATTTTAAAAGATAAAAGCATAGGTTTGATCTGTTATACTACTGGACTTGACTGATACGGACTGTGCTTGATCAAGACTGGACTTTGACTATAACTATAGCTTCGAGGCAACTTATTTAACTTTTGAAACTTGCAAATTTAAAACACTTGACATTAGCAAATACTCAAAATGCGACGCCAAAACCAAAGGAAAAAAAACAAAGTGTCATATTCGTGTTGTTTATGTTTTTTTTTTTTCTTTGGTTTTGGCGTCGCGTTTTAGCATTTGCCAGTGTCAAGTAATTATATATTTTCATGTTTCAAAAGTTAAATAAGTGCCATCGTAGCTAGTTTTAGTCAAAGTCGTCTTTGTCAAGTCCAGTTCGTGTCAGTTAATTCCAGTCATGCTTTAGTAAAGTAGTGGCAACTTTACAACAAAGCTTCGATGAAGTTTTGGAAGCAACACGAAAACTCATGTTTCACCACATTATATCATTTTCCCACACTCGCGCTTGTAATTCGGCACTTTATGAATAAAACACCACCATTTTTATGCATAAACACTCGACAAAACACTAGTTTTGGAAAAAAATACAACGGGAGCGACACGACTCTTCCCGCGTTCCCGCCAAAACTCCCTTTTGTTTATGTTTATTACTATAATAATAATAATAATAATCATTTATTTCAGACCATGTATGTCCATATTACATATAATCATAGAAATTAATATATTTATTTATAGATGTCGTGCTGTTCTATAAATCAAAGCTGTCAAACAATACAGTTGCCTTCAATAATTTATTAGGCGCTGGTCAGAATGGCCTCTGCGGACCGTTCATAGTTTACGAGATTCAGTGGTCAAGCGAAATTGATGAAGGTAGTTCGTAGTTGGACGTTTGATTAGATAATTTTGTTGATAGCAATTCAAGGTTACGTGTAATTTGTATTACTATACTTACAGGACAATATTTGTACTAATTTATTAAACTGTGGATAACTTTGTTCAAATTTGTTGTCTTTATTTTAATCTGTATCTTTTTGTTTGTGTGTGTTGTTTGTACTCATCTGTTGTTGTTCTATTCTAGTGTTTTTGTGGGGGAAAAATAACTGGTTTTCTTTCTTTCTTTTTATAACGGAAAGAACTAGGTTTTGTAGCGATGATAGCTAGCAGTGGTTAGCGCGGTTGGTTAGCATGCCGAAGGGCGTGGGTTCAAACCCCAACAATGATCTTGAGCTGCCGGTGAAGAAAACTTCGCGAGGAAACCATAGCATGGTGGTAGAGTACTTTCTAGTACTCGACTGGCTAGCTACCGCCCACGAGTTGAAAATCTGCCGCCAAGCAACTAACAGTGTGTTCCAGCGTCACTTGAGAGCCAGTTCCATTCCAGGCTAGGTGTGCTTTACCGTCTTAGACCACACCGTCACTTCATATCAGGTGGGATGTGGTCAAACACTTAGTTTGTCAAGAATAAAAAAAATGCTTAGACAAATATGATTTATGCTACGAACATAGACGAGTAGTCTAGTGATACATAGCTATGACAAAAGAAATTATATTTAACTAGCGACCCGCCCCGGCTTCCCACGGGTGCAAATTTAAATTATAAATAGTAATTCGGTGCATTTGCAAGTATGATACATAAATTATAAACCTTTCTCTTGAATCACGCAAGGCTCTCTGTCTATTGATGGAAACCGCATTGAAATCCGTTGCGTAGTCTAAAAAATCTAAGCGTACAGACGGCGGAAAATGACTTTGTTTTCTACTATGCATAGAAGTGATTTCTAATCCAACTTCTGATTTTTTTTATTGTTTTGTTTCCCATTTCTAGCTCTTTCAAGTAGATACGTATTTCTACGTAAAATAAATACTTCTTTTCTTCTAATGATTAAATAAATTATACACCTTAGTCGTGGGCGTATAACATAAGAATACTTTTATCGTACCTAACTCTTGTTAATATTTTAACAGCTAGCCGACAAACAGAAGCTCTAGCAAATTTTGCTAGAATTACGTTGTAAGTAATATATAGGAAGATTTACGTAACAGTTTATTTACGTTAATAAACGTTTTATTTACTATTGTGAGTGCACATCAGATCTGTAAGTTTTTAATTAGAATTATTATATATATTAATTTGAATTAAGTAAGATTAAGTTTTTAATCAATAAATTGTTGTCATATAGTTAAATTTAAGTCATCATCACTGTTGTAACTGAAACGACTGTTAAGCGGAAATAAACTAAATATACAAATACAAATACAAATCATTTATTAATAACACCAAAGTCACAGGTCATTATTCCATTCATGTTTAAAAATATCAAAATCATAACATAATAGGTCAAAAAAATGAAAATGTCAATGAAGTAATATATCACATATAAAATGATTATGTCAAGATAATTAAATGTCATAAAAACAAAATATACCTTGAATAATCAAAAATCTATAAAATTGTAAGCAAAGTCATTTGAAAGCCTAATATAATTTTACTAGCAATAATTTTTCCCAATAAATTAATCATCCAAATTAAATAGAGTCCGCTATTTCTGGTGTCATTAGTTGTTATTTTAATAACAGTTTAATTTACCTGCTAATATCAGAGGCTCGCTTTATATCGCTTAATTATAATAACGTCAAACTGATTTAATAAATTTAATGTTAGCAATTAAGAGGATTTTACGACGATATTAATTTTGCTATCATTATATTTAGTAATTATCGAATGTCAATATAAAATAGTGGGTAAAATATTAGGTAGGTACTAGCGGTCTATAATCCGGCTTTGCACGGGTGGACATTCATTTATTAATTAAATTCTTGTAATAAATATAGCCTATGTTACTCAGGAAGAACGTAGCATTCTAATGGTGAAAGAATTTTTGAAATCGGTCCAGTAGTTTTTGAGTTTATTCGTTACGAATCTTTCTTCTATGTATGGATTTAAGTACCTTTTATTGTTTTGACAGCCTCGTTGGCTCATTGGTAGTATATCTGCCTTGAGAGCTGTAGGGCGTCGATTCCCACTCAGGGCAAACATTTTGTGAATAAACAAATGTTTGTTCTGTGTCTGGGTGTTCTGTATGTATTATAAGTATGTATTTACAAAAAAAAGTATTTATGTATTCTATCTGTTATCTGACTTCCATCACACAAGCTCTGCTTAGTTTGGGGCCAGATGGCGCTGTGTGTTTACTGTATAGTCCTACGATATTTCGATTTTTTATTTATATTGATTTATTTATTATTAACACACCACAATTAACAGTTTATAAGTTACAAACTTCACAGGATTGGATGACACTGAAAAGTTTGGGCTAATCTAAATATTGCCTGAAAATTTTATCGAAATGGGTCACGCCGTTTAGGATGTTATAAAGAATAGGAAACATCGCTTTTTCTAGTACTTGGCTGGCTAGCTACCACACTCAAGTTGAAAATCTGACGCCAAGCAGATAGTGTGCAGAGAGTGTGTTCCGGGAGCCTCACTAGAGAGCCAGTTCCATTCCAGGCTTATCGTACTTTACCATCCTCGACCACACCGTCACTTGTGAGCTGTGGACAAACAACTAGCCTGTCAACATTTACAAAAAAATATATTTAGCCAGTTAACTTAAAAACAAACTTACAATTTCAAGGATTTGGTACCAAATGCTAAAGTTTCGTGTCTGTAAATTCGTCTCGCTGAGAGTAATTCTTTTTTGCCCCACTTGTAACTAAAACGCCCAAATTCCAGCGGGCGTAAATCCGAGCAATAATTAGTTCTTTGTTATAAAAGTCTCGAAGTTTTAAGGGTGAAACTCTTATACTGCTTGAACACGGGCGCGTGTCACGGGAAAGAAGTTATTAGAAACTTGAGCTGTTTTTACTTTTCTTATAAAATATCACAAATTCGTATTTTTTAAAATGTAAAATTGATGAGACGAATTGCTCTCTCTCTCTCTCTCTCTCTCTCTTTCTCTGTCTCGTGATGGTAAGAGATAACCCTTGTCCATGATCATTGCAGCGATACACAGGGCTTTGAATAACAAAACAACACCCAGGGCATTACCTCAGTGCCTCAAGTCGAAAGTCTTCGACCAGTGTGTGTTACCAGTGATGACGTATGGCGCTGAAACGTGGTCTCTGACTGTGTGCCTTCTTGGTAAGCTCAAAGTAGCACAACGCGCTATGGAGAGGGCTATGCTCGGAGTTTCCCTACGAGATCGAATCAGGAATGAGGAGATCCGTAGACGAACCAAAGTTACCGACATAGCCCAACGGATTAGCAAGTTGAAGTGGCAGTGGGCAGGGCACATAGCACGCAGAACTGATGGCCGATGGGGCTGCAAAGTTCTGGAGTGGAGACCACGGACCGGCAAGCGCAGCGTAGGACGTCCACCCACAAGGTGGACAGACGACCTAGTAAAGACCGCAGGAACGCGCTGGATGCGAGCCGCTTCCAACCGGTCTTTATGAAAGTCAATGGGGGAGGCCTATGTCCAGCAGTGGACGTCCTACGGCTGAAATGATGATGATGATGATGACCCAGGGCATCGCAATCCCACTATACCACTAATATTATAAATGTGAAAGTTTCGATGGATGGATGTTTGTTACTCTTTCACGCAAAGACTACAGAACGGATTTGGATGAAGTTTGGTATGGGCTTGGTACATTTTTTTATATCACAAAATGCTTGTCCTGGGTGGGAATCGAACCCACGCTCTTCAGCTCTTGGAGCAGAGATACTACTAATGAACCGACAGGGCTGTTAAAATCTGTATAAACTTATGAATTGCACCAAATACAAATTAAGAAATCCGTCAAAAAGTTAAGTTTTAGGTGCGGACAGAGGGCGCGCGCTTTAATTACCTAACTCTTGATTAAATGATTAATTTTCATTAATTCGTCTCAGGAAAGGGAGGATGTCAACGTCTATATTAGAGTGTCCTTTATCATGAAAGTTGGATTGAGAAATACTTTCGAAGTAAAAAAACCATTACCAGACATAAAATGAGTTTATCTTTAGTGTCCACTACAAACCCTCTTTCTATTTTCTCTGTTTTTAATATGAAATAACAATTTGTGCACTTTGGCAGTGTAAAACCAACTCGTATGCCGTGACAGCAAACAGCGTGACGCTCTCTTATACCGTGATGTCGTTCATGGACCATTGCGCCTGGAAACAGACTTTTTATGAAAGTAATGAGACGAACAAGACTCTCTCCTGATCGTAAAAGACAACACATGCTCATGATCATACAGCGATACACAGAACTTTGAATAACAAAATAAAATCAAACCAGTTACCGCTTTGTCTATTTTTTTACCATAATTGTCTCTTTTTTTTTAAACCTGAGACACTTTTGCGTGAACTGTTATGAATTAACAAAACACAAATTAATCTTTAATCAATTTATTATTTCGCATTTTATGATCTCGTGTCCGAATTGTAATTAAAATAGTTTTCCGTCTATTTTGTTTATCTAGTAGAAAGTTTGTTTTTAACAAGTTTCTGTAAAGGGGTGCTAGATTACTGAAGTTTTATCTCCTATAGTACAACTATAATAGTTTCAGCAAGGTTTCTACTGTTTTATTCAAACAATTGTGATTTACCGCAAATAAAGACCAAAATAAATGCTAGTAGTTGTGATTACACTGTAAAATTACGCTCCATTGGTCCATACATGGCAAAAATGTATTTGCATGGAAATCGAACCACATTAAGCCAAGAGGTCTTCACTTAATTCCCACACAACATTATATCTGTACTTTTTTCTAATCTGTGCTATATCATGATTAATCGAGTAGAACCTTTCATAATTTCAGCCAATTCAAATAGCAGCGCTTTTGATAGATTGCGCTAAACACTCGGGTTTTAAAGGCGATTCCCTTTTCATCACCGTAAGAGCATAATCCTTTTCGGGTCCAAATGAAATCATCCGCTTGGACCCGGACCAATTCGTCACTTTCTCATTCGATCCAATCAAATTAGGATCAAATACAAACCCCGCTTGAGGCGCTTTTGTATTTTTCGCCCCTTTGATTGCTGTGATGCATTAAATTAAATTACAAAATCCGTGTAGCGTAAGGAAAATATATTTTCCCATTGGGAAATATGCCGGCGGCGAGTGTTTTTATTTTTACTAGGGGGAAACTCTATTGCGAGTCAGTGAGTTGCAGCTCCTTTTAAAAGTATGCCCAAAGAAAGGAGTGTAACTTTTTGAGGGTTTCTGTATGTTTATGTAGAGATAATAGGTGGAGTAAGGTTGCAACAGAGCGGTGGCCTTAGCAAGGCAAGTGGAGCGTTGGTCGTCCAATCGCAAGATGGGCCGACGATATTATCACCGTCGAAAGTCGAACCTGGACCAAAAAACATAATAAATAAATAATAAATAAATATATATACATACATTTTCAAACTTGGTGGTAGATCTCCTGCTAAGGAGCAGGAGGTTGTCTAGGTAGGTACCACCGCAGTACCCGATATTCTGCCGCTAAGCAGTAGTGTGTAAACGTTACTGTGTTCCGGATTGAAGGGTACTGCAGCTAGCGAAATTACTAAGCTGTTGAGACTAACCATCGAAAGTCTCAAAGTAATGAGCACCAAAGCAGCGATGCCCTGGACTTTGTTTTAATACTGAAAGTTCTATGTAGCGCTGTAATGGTCATGGACAGGCGTTATCTCTTACCATCAGGAGAGCGTCTCGTTCGTCTCATTATTTTTCACATTAAAAAAATACGCACCCCACAAACACACATACACGCGTTTAAATCCAATAAATACACTCAACAGTTGCTTAATTATTCAGATATGTAGATTATTCGGGATATATTTAGAAGAGTCCTAGCTGCTACAAACTCAGGGTATCCTATTGCGGGAACTAAGGCTTCCAATCAGTTATTTGACCTAGTGACTTAATGCTTTTTTTTATTATTTTTTTTGTTTCTTATGCATTGAAATTATTAGTATAGTAATTAGGTACCTAGATAAATAACATTAGCACCTTTTTTGACAACAAAATAAAAAATATTGTTGAGTAAGTATATAATTATTTTTTATTTCCCATCACTAAAAGCATTGTTTGTACATACAGTATGGGCAATATGGGCATATAAAGATATTTGTTTGGATTTAAAGGAGCGGAAAAATAATGGCTGCAAATTTGTTATGATGAAAAATTAGGGTAAATGAGGGGTCCGCACATCTGTTTATGAGAACGAATATTTTTGATGATATTGAAGCGTGCAACGTGTTTTATTTAGCCCGTCGTTAACGTTGAGTAATTTGAGGATAAAACGAATTTCATGCTATCAACATGTTTTTGTGAAAATGTTTGTTAGGTGCAATTAGGAGACGGCATTTTGTCAATTAGTCCAGCCGAAAGTTAGTAAAAAAATGTTTACTATTTTTAAATACTCCTATAGTTGTAGTACAATATATACAAATATTGTTATTTGCGGTAAATTACAATTGCTTGAATAAAACAGTAGACTATTAGCATAATCTACTGTTTTATTCAAAAATCCTAAATTCGTTAATCATTGATAAATTTGATTTTATGCCAATAATCTACCGTTTTATTCAAGCAATTGTAATTTACCGCAAATAGAGACCACAATAAATGCTAGTAGATGTGATTTCACTGTTACATTACACTCAATTTGTCCTTAAATGGCAAAAATTTATTTGTATGGAAATCGAACCACCTTAAATTAATAAATTTAATAATCTTTAAGGAATAAAAAGTAAAGAAAAATCTAAAAAGGAATATGTCCGCACTTTGCAGTAGAAAAGTCCTTGTTGTTGGCAACACGGCAGCGCACGGCTCGGAAACCAAATTGTCCCGACGAATTTCGACATCGCTACTAAAAAACACATTTCACGACGAGCGTTTGAGAGTGAAGTGCATTTTGTTCCCCAGTTTCACTGCATTTTACGATCCGGCGGGCTTTCCGTTTGATTTCAGACGATCCAGTACTGCAAGAGTCATAACTTGTTTGTGCATTGTTTATTTTGTGTGCAGAGAAAATCAGGAGCTTATCCAGAATACATGCTGTATGAGTTTTCAGCGAATGAAAGATAAAGTTAAAATTCATTCCAAAAGAACACTATTTTACTATGAAAACGGACGTGACATTGATCATTTACACCCGCTAAGTTCCCGTTCCTTTAGGAATATAGGGATAAAAACTAGCTTATGTAACCCGGAGATAATGTAGCTTAGCTTAGAATTTTTGAAATCGGTCCAGCTGTTTCGTAGCCTATTCAATACAAACAAACAAATCTTTTCTCTTTATAATAGTTGTTTTTATCGTGGACAGGCTAGATGCTTGACCACAGCTCACCTGATGTTAAGTGAAGGTGTGGTCGAAGATGGTAAAGCACACCTAGCCTGGAATGGCTTTCAAGTGAGGCTGCCGGAACACACCGTTACATGCTTGGCAGCAGATTTTCAACTTGAGGGTGGTAGCTAGCCAGCCGAGTACTAGAAAGTACACTACCACCATGATATGGTTTCCTCACGATGTTTTCCTTCACCGGCAGCTCAAGCTCATTGTTGGGGTTTGAACCCACGCCCTTTGGCATGCGAACCTACCGTGTTAACCACTGAGCTATCATCGCTACTAAATATTAGTATAGATAGATAGATAGATACAAAAACACACGTAAACTTTTAACAATCCCAACCTGATTTTTGAGTTTTCATTTTAACTTTACCACTAACGCCTAGGTTTTAATACTTAAATAGTTCTACGTATTAAAATTCCGTACGCAAATAGAGTTCCATTGAAGCGTGTTTCCGTGCTTTAGTTCCAACGTGGAAAACTTCGGCGTTCTTTAGCTCACTTCGACATCCTTCGACGTACTTCGGCATTCTTCGGAAAGTCATTTGTGGAGTTCTTTCATTACCGACTCTAGACGTTGGAAATTTATACTGTTATGTTAATGAAAAATGTTCAATATCGACTATGTTTGTTCTTAAAAGATCTTAAAAAGGTAACGATTACTTGTTGCATAAAAAATTAGTAAAATTTCCTTGGTCTTTACAACATTGCTTGCCAAGCTCAAATTACACATAACAAATACTTTGAGAGTTTTGGCGGGAACACTGAAAGAGCCGTGTCGCTCCGTTGTATTTTTTACCAATACTAGTGTTTTGTCGAGTGTCTATGCATAAAAATGGTGGTGTTTTATTCATAAACTGCCGAATCACAAACGCGAGTGGGGGAAAATGAAATTATGTATAATGTGGTGAAACATGACTTTTCGTGTTGTTTCCAAAACTCTATCGAAGCTTATAGTAAAGTGGCCACTACTTTACTAAAGCATGAGTGGACTTTGACTATAACTATAGCTACGAGGCAACTTATGAAACGTGAAAATATAAAACACTTGACAATGGCAAATGCAAAAATGCGACGCCAAAACCAAAGAAAAAAAAAATACGTTAGATTAACGTCAACTGCCATAAAACAACTTGATGTTTTTTTCCTCGTCTTTGGCAACGCATTCTGTGTACTCTGCCAGTTTCTGCTAGATGTTTATGAGGGTGTCGTTTGCGTATGACAGCTTAATTTTTACACTGAAGAATCTTCGCCCATTTTTTATGTAATAGCCAATCTGTACCTATATTTTTAGATCAATGAATGTAGCCAGATGAAATGCTAAACTTTCTGTGAAGCGAAATATATATCTCAGAAATTAGCTACTAATAATTAAAAAAAAAAGCGAAACTTAAATAAGTAGGAACTAGTCAGTTTATATTTATTAAACAAAATAAAAAAGACCTTAAATTATACTATTTACAAAATGTATACAAAAAATTTAGTCTAAAAATCCGTCAGAGGAGGGATGTGGCCAGAATGCTGGCAGCATTGCCACGCTGGATGGCAATGCATAGCTTTGACCAAAGTAGATACCAGCATTCTGGTCACCTGAAGCCTCCTCTAAACGTTTGAACTTAAATGGATTCCTGAAAGGTTACAAACCTACGATACAAGCGTAGCTTAGGTTCTGTGCACCATTTGTTCTAAGAGTGTTACGAACGACGAGCGTCATTAGAGTGAGCGCGCGCGGCCGGTCGGCATAGCGGCGTCCCGCCCGTATTGCATCCGGAACATCGGGTGGAATTGGCGCGCGCGGCGGGCCGGCCGGTGCGTGCTTGTGTGCATGACCACCGTATGACGCGTTCCTGTTGCTATTCGCAGGCATGCCAGACTTTTCGGCCTACCGCCAAAATTTTTAAATAATCTCATTTTACCGAACGGAATGCTAAATTCAACCTTATTGTTTCTTTTATTTGTAATTATTATTTTAAGTTTAATGAGAGCCTACGTGCTCGATAAACAGCTAATATTGTAATTATTTTATGTGCTACTAGGTTTTGTTAACTTACACTAGTAATTGTACAACTTATATACTTTCAGACAAATAAAAATCAATTTTTATTAATTCTATTTATCTAATAAAGCTGCTAAAATATTTTTACTCAAACAGTAAAAATAATGATAACGGATGTCCAATATGCATAAAAATTGAATCAGTGACGCAAGCCCCTAGATGGGGTAAGACTGCATCATTCTATTTTAAAATATGTAAATTTCAATACTTATGCCCCGCGAAGTAGGAAGAAATATTTTATTCACATCGAGCGCTGAGAGCCTTTGAATAGTTAGTGTTTTAAAAACGTATATTGTGTTACTAACACTCTAGTTCTATAAAAACACATTAGATACTCTACTTTTTGTTCTCTCAGGTAAAAATGTAAGATGTGAGAGAGCCGACTTCCTGCTTTTTTTTAATGTAAAAAGTAATGAGACGAACGAGACGCTCTCCTGATGGTAAGAGATAACGCCTCTCCATGACTATCGCAGCGATACACAGAAGTTTAAGTAACAAAACAAAGTCCAGGGCATCACTGCTTTGGCGCTCATTACTTTGAGACTTTTGATAGAGTTAGTCTCAACAGCCCAGTAATTTCGCTAGCTGCAGTACCCTTCAAACCGGAACACAGTAATGTTTACACACTACTGCTTAGCGGCAGAATAACTGGTACTGCGGTGGTACCTACCTAGACGACCTCCTGCTAAGGAGATCTACTACCGCTAAGAAGATCTACCACAAATTGTACGTAGCGATGATAGCTCAGTAATTAGCGTGGTCGGTTCGTACGCCGAAGGGCGTAGGTTCAAACCCCAACTATGATCTTGAGGTGATGGTGAAGTAAAATATCGTGAGGAAACCATAGCATGGTAAACGCCAAACATCTAACAGTGTGTTCTGGCAGCCTCACTTGAGAGCCAGTTTCATTCCAGGCTAGGTGTGTTCATCATCTTTGACCACACCGTCACTTAACATCAGGTGTGCTGTGGTGAAACACCTAGCCTGTCAAGTATTAAAAAAAACAATTGAAATGAAATTGATATCATTACCCTGGCCGAGGTAACAACTTAATAAGTTTAGTAAGAACAAACCTCCCTTATCTGCAATTTTCCCGCCAAACGTTTGATCCACTTTAGCATGATCACGTCAGTAAACAGCTTCTAAATTCAACATCAAAAATAAATTACAATACCGAGATTAAATTGAATCTCCAGGCTTATTCCTACCTTCTTTCTTGCCAATGAATAAATTAGCATTTTATCTAAATGGCGTATCTCCTTAAAAAGTGCTTTCGGGACATAAAGGAAATTGTACGCGACGAAGCCTTTTCAATATTACGTCCGAGGAATATTTCGGACAATAAATCAAGGTTTTTCGTAACAAAAAGACCACTGAAAACGGCGAAATGTTTCTATTCATTACGTCGAATTTAATCTTTGACGGGATCAAAGAGAATTGTTTGAAGCAAATAACAAATTAAATGGGGGTTGTTCTGGTTTGTTAAAGGTGTTGTGTTTTTTTGACGTCATGTTTAATGGAAAGAGTAACACGAGTAATCTAAGACAACGAGTAACACGAGTAATCTAAGACAAAGAAGAATCAAATGTTTAAAAAAAACCAGCCAAGTGCGAGTCGGACTCGCGCACGAAGGGTTCCGTACCACTAACTATAAAAACGACAAAAAAATCTCGTTTGTTGTATGGGAGCTGTTTATTTTATTTGTTGTTACAGCGGTAACAGAAATACATCATCTGTGAAAATGTTAACTGTTTAACTATGACAGCGAAGTCTTAGTAACAGGGTCCCGTTTTACCCTTTGGGTACGGAACCCTAAAATAGTTTAATCCAATTAAGCCCAAACACGAGCAGATTACATTGTCTGATTACAGAGGTCCATTGCTTACCTTCAGGTGTCATCATCTAAACTTTGAAGAGGATTTTTTTTTAACAATTGATTGGCAACCTTATCGCTAAAAATAATCTCTTCCAGGCAACTAGGATGAAAAGGATTAAAGGAAGGAAACGGAGTTTTTTCTAAGAATTGATAACTTATTTCGAAAATACGACCATACTGAAAATAAAGACAATTTCATCAATGCCTGATAACGGGGAGCAATATAAGTATATATCTATCTACACTAATTATAAAGAGGAGAGATTTGTTTTTTGTTTGTTTGTTTGTTTGTATTGAATAGGTTTCGCAACTAACCTACAACACACTTTCATCATAAGAATGCTACATTATCACTGAATAGTTAAAGCAGCCAATTATTTACAGTGAATGAAACAAGGGAATGAACATGAACGAGTTGAAGGCTTCACTCACGAGTGAACTGATCAAAGCATCAGTAGTTCGGTCGGCGCGCGAGTTGCGTAGGATTCATACACGTTCAATCATGATCACGATCCGCGATCCGCGATCCGCGATCATGATTTCAAAATTTCTAGATATTATGCGATCCGGAGCATCAGTCCGTCAATCCGCTTCGTACACGATCAGTCTGGATCGCGATCATTGATCGCGGATCGCGCGCTACGTGTACGGGCTGCCATTCGGCGTACGAACGACGGCACCACTGTGTGCGCTGACGATTCAAAATATTAACATGGCAGACGACTAAGAGGTCGACGTGGAAGAAAATCGATTTCAATCTCCGTCATATACAAGAGATATTAATCCAAATCCTAGTCGAAATAAATCCAAATCACCCAAATATCTTGAAGATAATAATCTATCACTCGCAGACGACCTTACTTGAAACAAGTGCACTCACGATACGCTTGACATTGATAAGGACGATAAAATCAACATGCATGCTTCTGATAGACAGAGAGCTGTAAAAATTCAGATATGACACACAAAGTTTTATTTACATAAAATAAAACATTGTTCGACAGCCCTGTTGGCTCATTGGTATCTACTTTAAGAGTTGTAGGGCGTGGTTTCACTTCCCACCCAGAACAAAACATTTTGTGGTATAAATAAATGTTTGTTTTGTATGTATTTACAAAACATTAGTATACGTTAAGTATTCTATCAGTTATTTGACTTCCTTAGTAGGTACTAGCTTTACTTAGTATGAGGTCAGATGGCGCTATGTGTTTTGTCCTACGAGATTTTTTTTTTTATATACTCATCTATAACACCTAAAGAAAGTTCTAAATTAACACTAATACATAATTATTATTTACTTTATTGAAACAAAACTTAATCTAACAGGTCAACAAATGTGGCCAAAATGCTGGCCAGCATTGCCATGATGGATGGCAATGCAAAATTTTTTGACCGAAGTAGATTATGGTCACCCGACAAAGTTTATCGTGAAAAGTAGGTTTTAGAGATTTGGACATTTTTGATTTTTTTTAACGCGTTTATGTCTGTTTGTTCTCGTACTTGACTGATAGTGGAGGCAACGTGGACTAAGATGCAGCAGGCAGGCTTAGGAGAGACCGATTCACTTTAACCTAGACATAATTTAGGTTATAGATATCTCAAAGGAAACAAAGAAGCCAGCAACTTGTTTCTTGTTGATTTCGATTATTTGGAAGCTCTGATAAAATATTCGCCATTTTTTTTATTACTAATAGACTTGCTTTTGATCGCCATCTCGCCTGATGTTCAGCAAAGGTGCGGTCTAGAAACACGCTTGCTTAAAAAAAAACTATTTTACTTAAGACTTAAAGGCGCCCAGATTTCTTCTATAGGGTAACATTAAATTTATAATTCACGATTAGTTTAGCGGTATTTTGGTTATTAACATAACATCTTTCATTTCAAATTTGTAAGATACGCAATATCGATAATACTGCAGCAAATAATGAAATCACATTTCAACTGTATTTACTTCCACAGAAGATTGACTTGAAAGTGAGTTTTCCTATCAGTAGCTCCTCATCTACAATCGCCATCCAATCTCTGTTGGATTTACGTATCGTTACGTGTCGTATTCGATTCTGGAGGTACTCGAAAGAGGCGTCACCTAAACGTCTCGGTGGCGAATGATCGAGCCTTAACAGATTCCCGATCCTGCCAGATTGCGGGACCTAATGTGTATGTCTGTGCTGTATCTGGTGTACAGAGTCTTAGAGTTTGAAGAACAATCTAGAAAAAGAGCGGCAAAAATCACAATTTTCGGATACCTACTACATTAGTGGTGTCACTGTCATAATATGACATAACCTAATGATATATTTTCTTTTCTGGCATTGCATTTTGTGCATTTTGCCAGTTTAAAATGTTGCAATATTTCCGAGAGGTCCGGGGCAAAACAAAGATAAAAATCTATGTCCGTCACATGAATTAAGTCAAATCCAGTCTTATCCAAAGTAAAGGCAACTTTACTTCGATGATAAACATGCTTCACTACATTATATCATTTGCCCACACTCTTGCACGTAATTTCGTAATTTATTAATAAAACAAAACTATTTTTAGATAGGTGGTAGATCTCTTCAGCAGTCACATAGATAATTACTACCAGATATTCTGCCGCCAAACGGTAGGGTATATACTGACTTGTAAGTTTGAAGAGTCGTGCACCATCAAATGTCTCAAAGTAATGAGTGCTAAATCAGCGATGCCCTGAACTTTCTTTTGTTCGTTTCATTCTTTTGTTACTCAAAATTCTGCATACCGCTGTATTGGTCATATACAAACGTTATCTCTCACGGTCAGGAAATATAGATAGATAGAACTCTTTATTGTGCTCACCATAAACAGAAAAAAGTACAAAGAACATAAGAAACTTTTACATTAAAAATTAATGTACAAAATATTATCATTCTATAGGTTTTATTGTCATAGGCAATTACAATGACGTTACTGGCGTAATATTGGTTGTCAAAGCATTTCGTGCGCACAATTTCGCCAATATGTTGACTGAAAAGGCACGGCACAAAATCGTTGTTGCTTAACTATTTAAACCGTAAATCACACGAAGGTCTAACGTAAATATTTGAATACCGCGGAAGGCGAGGCGTGTCGGCAACCGGAATATACGACATGAGGATTTGTAAAAAGGTTTTTAAATCGAGCATAAATCGAAATGGAAAATGTGATATTCAATTTAAGGGGTTTATGAAGCTAGTTTCAGATATACGTGTCTTTCCTCTGTAAAATATTGTGAATTCCTATTCTTGTTTTTAAATTGAATTTATTGCATAATGTGTAACATTTCAATAGCACTAAATTTGTTTTAATCAATTTTGCCTTAGTAAAAACAAAAAAACAAAAATAAATAAATAAAATTAATTTGGATTTTCTTTGGCAGCCATACTAGGTAATCCAGTGTTACAGCTGTCACGACTCAACCTCCGGCTTTTGCCTATTCTTATTAATTTATGTGAGGTTAGAGCGAAATCATAAAAGAGTGTGTTTAAATATAAATATTCGAGGGTAGTTTATTGTGGGTAGGCGCAGCGCGCAAGAACGGCGAGAGATGTGAGGTCTAGGTATCCATGCAATCACTTCTTTTTCTCGTAGCGTTAGATAGGGCAATATTTTTGATACCCCATTGCTACGTTAATTGTTTTCTTCCATCCTATAACTCTATGTGCATGTTACATTTGTAGTGATTATAGCTTGGTGGTAGAACGATTAAATAACACGCCGAAGAGACCGCACCAATGGGCTTGAGCTGCCGTGGAAGAAACCATCACGTGGTGTCAAAGATTGTAGTAAATTACTACAAACTACTTTACATGACCGGACTGTACTCTGACTTACTTTTTGTGACTGACTGTTACTTATTTTCTTTTGTGTGTTCTGTATGTATTTACAAAAAAAAAAGCATAAAGTATTCTATTAGTTATCTGGTTCCTATATACAACCTTTGCTTTGTTTGGGGCTAGATGGCGCTGCGTGAAATGTCCTACGACTTTTTTTTCATTATATTTGATGAAAGTTAAAAGTATTGAAATAAATACAAAAGCACATATAGCGCTGCCAAAAATAAAATAAAAAAGTTTATATAATGCATTTAACCAAAAACCCCTAATTAACTGAAGTTATACACGCCCCTTTATGACTATAGGTACTAACTACAAACAATTTAGAGCATTTTTAATTATTTTATTAAGAGGTAGTTTTGTATGTACGTTAATACCTATAAAATTATGTTACAATTGTCGACGGGGTAGTCGATATTAAAATAAATTGGTAACTTTTAAAAACAATTTCTATAAATCATTTCTCAACTGTTCATATCTGGAGTAACACTCTTCAAGTAGATATCTTTAGCAGAAGTTGGACGCTTTTTGGCACCGTTTCTGCTCACTTAGCGATCCAGCATGGTCTATAAATTATGCAATCATGGTGTCAATAAGATGAATTCGCCGCTAAAAGGTTCGATAAAATTTTCTTAATGGAACCGACGGATACTGAGATTTTGGAATCGAAAACTAAAGCCTTTTCTTGGAACTGCGATATTGCCATATTTTATTCGTTTTTATTTTACCATTCGTTTTAGCATAGCTTTTGTTTTAAAATAATAATAATTTTCTTTAAATTTTTTTTTTGTACTTGTAATAAAACGAACAAGATGATTTCTTAATGGTAAAAGTAAACGCGAGTCCATGACTGTCACAGCGATACAAAGAACTTTGAGTAATTAATTGTTTATTTTATTTTATATTATAAACCCTTATAAACATAGTAAATAATAAAACCAGAAAGGCATTTCCAAAATATTAGTAACAATAGTAACCTACCAAAGTGATAACATGATGACAAAATATTTTATAAAAAAATCCTGTAAGTATAAATACAGTCGGATTATCCTCAAAGCAACAAAAGAGCTCAATCCATCATACTACAGGATGTATCTTTTCCACATTGAGGGGAAGCTGAGGCAAAGTTGTCTTTGCCACGAAATCTCATATCTCAATGAATGATAGTTACAAATTGCTCTGGAACTGTCACTTTTGTGTGGCTGATATATTTTTGTACCATGACATTTCGAGAGTCAAACTATAAGCAAATGGTTCTAAAAGAGACCAAATGTTAGAATGCTTAAAATAGAAATTAGCAATAGACGTACCAGATAACTCCAAGATTGAAAACGCAATATCTGAATTTTTTTTTATTTTTTTTAGGGTTGACAGGCTAGTTGTTTTGACCACAGCTCACCTGATGTTAAGTGAAGGTGTGGTCGAAGATGGTAAAGCACACCTAACCTGGAATGGAACTGGCTCTCAAGTGAGGCTGCCGGAACACACCGTTGGATGCTTGGCGGCAGATTTTCAACTTGAGGGTGGTAGCTAGCCAGCCGAGTACTAGAAAGTACCCTACCACCATGCTATGGTTTCCTCACGATGTTTTCCTTCACCGGCAGCTCAAGCTCATTGTTGGGGTTTGAACCCACGCCCTTCGGCATGCGAACCGACCGCGCTAACCACTGGGCTATCATCGCTACAACAACGTAACAGTAATAAGACGTACCGGACGTTTTCTTGATAGTTAGAGATGACGAGTGTCCATGACCGTTGCAGCGGTACACATAATTTTGAGCAGCAAAACAAAGGTCATGGTAGCGCTGTTTTGGTACTCATTACTTCGAGACTTTCGATGGTTAATCTCAAAAGCTCTGTAATTTGGTTAGCTGCAGTAATCTTTAAACCGTAATACAGTAACGTTTACACACTACAGCATGTCAGCAGAATATCTAGTACTGCTGCGGTACCTACCTAGACGACCACCTGCTAAGGAGATCTTCTTAATAATTACTAAAATTTAACTAAAATTCCTGTAAATCTAACATATCGCTAAATTAATGTAAGTTACATTAAGCCAATTACATAGTCGTCCTTGACCCAACCCCATTTAAATTGCAAACCGGGCATTATAATGGCAAGTGCTCAAGATGCCAACCCTTTGTAAGTATCATTTCACAAAGATTGAGGTGGATATTCCGAAAATATATGGACACGTCAACCGAAACCGCGGACTGACAGCTGAAATAGCCGAATAGTTTCGTTCATTTCGTGGTACTCGGGGAAGATTTCCAAGTCATGAAATAGGAGCGACGTGAGCTTACTCTACGGAAATTTTATTCACATTTTTTTTGCTAACAAGTAATGAGACAAAGAAGACGCGAGATAGTAACAGCTATAAAGGAAATGGCAAGTTGGGCAAGTGGTTACTGCAGCGAGAAGAGGATATTAAGACTTTTGGTTATTTTAATTAGATTTTTTAAGTTTGTCAAAATTAGTTCTAGATATTTAGTAAAGTTACGATTAAGTTTTTAATTAATAAATTGTTATCAAATTAGCTAAATTTAAGTCCTCATCACTATTGTAACTGAAAAGACTGTTAAGCGGAAATAAACTAAATATAGGTGTACCTCGAATACTCAAAACGAACTTCCGCAAAGTAACGTGAATCAATCAATTATCTAGTAACAGCTAACGCTTGTCCATGACGATTGCAGAATCCATAACAACTTTTTGGGTTATCTAACACTTCTTTACTTGGTGGTAGATAGATCTCCGTAGCAGGAGGTCGTCTAGGTAGACCACCGCAGTACCAGAAAATCTGCGGCTAAGCAGTAGTGTGAAAACATTACCTTGTTCCGGTTTGAAGGATACTGCAAACTAGCAAAATTACAGGGTTTTTGCGACACCATCGACAGTTTCAAAGTAATGAGTGCCAAAGGAGGGATGCCCTGGACTTTGTTTTGATACTCAAAGTTCTGTGTATCACTGCAATGGTTATGTACAGGCGTTATCTAGTATTCTCATTTTGTATGTAATAAATTAATAAAACTTTTGTGGTAACTCTAGACTGTTCTGGTGGAATACCCACCTAAATAAGTAAAGCTATTTTGGTCATCTGACAACGTTGCTTTGGATACTCTTTCCAGAAATGAAATTATAGATGTCCTTCGCAGAAGGTCTTTTAGTAAATTACAGAAAAAATATATCGGGTATTCCTCTCGCTTCCACTTTTACTGCGTATAAATTGACCATGAACAATTTATGGTCAATTCATTTGTAAGGTTATCTAGTTAGCTTTATCTTGTGGTCTTTAGGAATATTTGTCTTCCATGGTACAGTAAGTTTTACTAGTATTGTTCGTCTGAGTTTTATAATGTTTTCCAGACATTGGATATTATAAGAGTTTAGTCTAAAGCAGTAATTACAATTGAATAATAATACCTATATTAAGATATGTTTGAAATGACATGCTATTCCATACATAAAAGTGTTAGTAAATTAACACATACTCGTACATTACTTTTTACACGACTGCCCAAAAAGGATAGATAAAAATAGAAACACTTTATTTTACACCAGAATTAGAATTTTTTATAGAAAACAAAATAATTCTATGAGCTTGTGTCAAAAGTGGTGGCCTTATCCATAATTTCGATCTCTTCCAGGCAACCAGGGCATATAGCACGCTGGACTGGTGGCCGATGGGACTGAAAAATTCTGGAGTGGAGACCACGGACCAGCAAGCAGCGTAGGGCGTCCACCCACGAGGTGGACAGACGACCTTATAAAGACCGCAGGAACGCGCTGGATGCGAGCTGTCCCCAACCGGTCTGATGAAAATCAATGGGGGTCTATGTCGAGCAGTCAACGTCCTACGGCTGGAATGACGATGATTCGTGTTTTTTTTTTTTTTAATTTTCCTGGTTATTATCACAAGTCAAACAGCGGGGCACATGTACTATAGGTACATGGTTTGCGTTTTTTAAATTCTTCAATTAAAATAACATATTCAAATGTTTTTGCTACAAAAACAGACATTTCGCTTTATCTCACCCCACAGAGCAATACCTAAAACGATATCTCGTGTACACATCCAGTGATATACAGCTGTTATACCCTGGAGAACAGTAAAGCACTCAAGCAATGTAATGATACAATTTTCTCTATAATATCCTTAGTCTCTAGATACTTACTTACTAGAAAATCTACTAGACAACAATACATTAAAAAATGTATAAAAACGAACTCACTAAATTAATTTTGCTGGCACAGCAACTCATAATGTGTCCTGGCCTCCGATACTAAAAAGTATCTTTATCTTTCACAATCTGGAACTACTTTATGCCAAGTATTGACTTCCAGCTCTTCATAACCTTTGGTGACTTCATCTTTCTATGTTGTAACTTGGGTACTTGGGACGCCTATCGGCTTTTCAAAGTATCCTAAGTTACAACACAAGGTTCTTCAAAAAGCGTGTTAATAGAATCTTAAAAGGTCGGCAACGTAATTGTTGTGCCAAGCCAACTTCGTGATTATTGAATTGGGCATTAAATAAATTAATAATCAAAAGCATGTGGTATGTTTTTGCTAGATAGTTGATATCCTTAGCAGGACCCTTTGATCACCACCCCTGACCACCAATGATCCGATTTAACGGCACATTTGAACTTAGATTTAGAGATGTGACCAACTATTTGTTTATACATTTAATTTGTTTGACCACAATTCACAAGATCTAAATTAGTGATGGCATGGTCGAAGATGCCGAGCCTGGAATGAAACTGACTCTCAAATGAGTCTGCCAGAATACATTGTTAGGTGATTGGCATCAAATATTCGACTTACATACATTATTGTTATTTTTTTTTAAGTAAAATGAATTCTCATTTATTTTACATTACGAAAGTAACGCTCTCCTGATGGTAAGAAATAACGCCTGTCCTTGACCATTGCAGTGATATACAGAACTTTGAGTAGCTTTACAAAGTCCAGGGCATTACTGTTGTAGCGCAAAAACAAACCAAAAAATACAACTCACTAAAACAACTAAACTGCACAACTGTATACTTTTAATACAATATAAATACTCAAGCTCAGTAACCTTCTTGAATGTAATTTTTTATTCAAAGTGGCCCAGAGCAGATCTAGTTTACCCTAATATCCTAAGTAAAGCGAGGGTGGTAGACGCCTGTCTTGTTACTGCAAGTGCTAGTCGCTGTCACGGAATTGCACTGTGAAATGATAAATGGAAATACATTTAAATTCTACTCGCTTACTGAAATGTGGCTTCAGAAGCATTTAGAAGTAGTAGTTCACCCCAAACCGAGATTCCGAGAATCAACTATACAAGATGATGCACTAAGCAGCTTTGAGTGTAATTAACTGAAAGGTAGTATTCATCACTATAAACAACTTAATACAAATATTTTATCGACAACATTAATGTTATGTATGTATTATAAGTATGTGTTTACAAAAAAAAAAGTATTTAAGTATTCTATCAGTTATCTGACTTCCATAGCACAAGCTCTGCTTAGTTTGGGGTCAGATGGCGCTATGTGTATAGTCCTACGATATTTATTTATTTAATTCCGTAATATAATTTCAAAAAAAACATTAAGATATTATTTTTGAATTAACAGTTTTAAAACACTGATTACATGTTAATGCAATAGCTGTGGTCAAACACCGAGCTTGTCATCCATAAAAAAAACCTTTCTGCTTGCGTCGGTATAAAAACACTCTCTCGTGGTAGGTAATGGATAACGCCTGTCCATGTCATCATTGCAGCGATACACAGAACTTTAGTAAAACAAAGTCCAGGGCATCGCTGCTTTGGCGCTCATTACTTTGAGACTTTCGAAGTTTAGCCTCAACAGCCCTGTAATTTCACTACAGTACCCTTCAAACCAAAACACAGTTATGTTTACACACTACTGCTTGGCGGCAGAATATCTGGGGCACCTACTTAGACGACCCCTTACTAAGGGCATTTACCACCAAGGAAAAGTATCATAATATAATTATAGACTAGTCAAAATATTGGATGGTTCAGACAATTCCTGTTGCAGTTATGACACAATTTTCTCTGCAATATGTCTGCACTGTGTGCACCATTACGCTCAAGTGCGAGACGTTGTCGCCCCGAGTCTAAGATACGGCTTGAAAAATGTTTCAGGAACTAAAAACGTACATTCGAGGATGATAAAGCAACTAAATCCGTAACTGTTTGTTCTCATTAGATATGTCATGCGAAATAGAAAGATATGTCATAGAAAATGATAGATATAACTTTTGTTTTACCTGTGCGGGACAGCCTTTTAGGAAAATAAACTTTAATGTCTTTGAAATCTAAGAACCTACTAAACTTAAAACACTGTTTCCACAGTGTTGAGTAGAAACCAAAAAAAATTGTTACTGTATTCAACTATGAATAAGTTGCTTATAAAATTATGACTGTCCTGATAGCTCATTAGGTAGAAGCACGACGTCCTGAGCTGTGGAGTGTGGTTCGATTCCCACCCAGTACAAACAGTATAATTGACGTTACACTTTATTAATTTAATCCCTTTTTTGGCTTTGTACACCCCAGCATGTAACCTTGTATTTCATTTTTTTAAATTAATTTGTCTTCTTGTACTTGAAAATTAAATGATTATGTATGTGTACCAATATTCTTTATTTGACATGTTTTTACAAAAAAAAATTGTTAAGACCTGGTCCTTCGAGCGATAGTAAACTCGTAAAGAAAAACGCGCCTTTAGAAGCATTAGTATAGGTAACTTCATGCGTTTCATTTAAAGAGAAAATATTGCATTTTTTGTTTGTTTGTTTGTATTGAATAGGCTCTGAAACTACTGGACCGATCTGAATAATTCTTTCATCATGCGACATTATCCATGCTGACCGTAAGCTATATTCTATTTAAAAACCAATACGGGATCCGTTTAAATACTTCAGTGATGTAACCCAAGCTGTGAAAAATTTATCGAATAAATTATACTTTGCGTGCGCTGCGAAAACTGTTGACAATAGAACAAAGTGATGTTCTACAGTTTTATAGAACAAATTGATATCTAAAAAAAATACCGGAATATCATATGTATAACTGTTACAGTTATGCCACAATAATAAATTATTCATTAAATACCTACAGCGAAACCGGGGAGGGCCGCTAGTGCTAAATACACTGAACACTTGGATGCTAAAAACCAAAATTAATTAAGAGAAACAGCTCAGCACATAAAAACAATATTGGGGCCATGTCAACACAGATTATAAAAAATGCAAAACATGCACCGGGGTGATATCTTTTTTAATTAATCCTGTTAAAATTGTGAATACATCCGAAATACGTCGAAATTTGTCCTTAATGATAGCCATGGGGAAAATCCTATAAGCAAAATGGCTTCTAAGCTTCAAAGCACCCTATAAAATTAATGATGTGCAATTATAAAATTAATTAGATTAAAAGCTATGAATAATAAGGTTGAGTGTTTGTTTTGTTTCGGGTGTAAGTTTTTAACGATTGAATTGAATTCGGTATTCTTTTTTCAGTTTTTTTTTCTTTCTTTTTTTTTCTCTGTATTGTTAATTATGTTGAAATATGTTTTATGTCCCAAATAAAGTGTTGTCTATTGTCTTTTGAAACGACTTCAAAAAAGGACTTGCGATCAATACCACCCTAAAATCTACCGCTAAACACCTTCCGGCAGCCTCATTTGAAAGCCAGTTCTATTTTAGGCTAGATATGCTTACCATTTACGACCACACCGTCACTTCTCATCAAGTTTTTTTCATGGTTGACAGGCTAGGTGTTTGACCAAAGATCATATGATTTTAAGTGAATGTGTGGTCGAAGATGGTAAAGCACCTAGCATGAAATGCTTGCCGCTATAACAACAAATACAAAAAAACATAAAATAAATATTTAAAGGAAGGCTTATTTATATAATAACCCTTCATGCGCGAGCCCGACTCCCACTTGGCCGGTTTTTGTTTCTATTTTTGGTATGCACATTGCACAATGAAGGAATTCTATTTATCTATACTATTATAAAGTGGAAAGATTTGATTGTTTATTTGTAATGAATAGGATCCGAAACTACCAGACCGATTTCAAAAAATCTTTTACCGTTAGGAAACTTCACTTTCTCCGATTGACATAGACTTTTTTTATCCCTGTATTCCCACGGGAAAGGGAACTACGCGGGTGAAACCGCGAGGCGTCCGCTAGTCTATAATATTATCAATGGTTTGAGGGAACGTAGTATAAATACAATTTTCTCATAACAAAACCCGATACCAAATTTTAATACTTTGTAATACAAGACTCCAACCTGGTATTCCAAAGTCAGACATTCTCCCTATATAAAACACGTCGTGAGGAAGGCAAAGCATCTTTATATGACGTCACGTCTTTGACACATTTCTGAGGTTTATCATCCAAGTAGCAGCTTATCTTCAAAGACGTCTTCCCTCAGAAATTATGTATGAAACAGGCACAGATTAGGGATTAGTGTCTTTGTGGGGAAGCAGAAAATACGGTTGAAAAGCTTTATGGATTTAACCGTTACTAAGCGTTTAGAACGCTATTTTAATGTGTTTTAGAGTTTAGTTATTTTTTTCATTACTGTTTTATAATTGTTTTTTTTAAATAAATGGCACAGAACAATTATTTGTTTATACAACAAAATCTTAGTCTTTGGTGTGTAACGAACCTACGCCCTTATATAAACACAAGCGGGCGCTGCGCGGTTCCACCCGCATAGTTCCCGTTTCCGTGAGAATACAGGGATAAAAGTATGTCGCCCGGGGATAGTGTAGCTTCCCAACGGTGAAATAATTCTTGAAATCGGTCCAATAGTTTCGGAGCCTATTCAATACAAACAAACAATCAAATTTTTGATATTAAAAACTTGAGATATTATATTAGGATTTTGATGCTTTAAAATATGAATAGAAAAATGACCTATAACTTTGGTGTAATCAATAAAAGATTTATTTTGTATTTGTATTGAAGGTATCCATAGGCGGCTCGGATAGCCCGTCATCGCTTGCCTGACACTTTTTCACATTAAAAAAATCTTTATAGATGAATAGGTAGCGTAGAATTTGTAGCGATGATAGCTCAGTGGTTAGCGCGGTCGGTTCGCATGCCGAAGGGCGTGGGTTCCAACCCCAACAATAAGCTTGAGCTGCCGGTGAAGGAAAACATCGTGAGGAAACCATAGCATGGTGGTAGGGTACTTTCTAGTACGCGGCAGGCTAGCTACCACCCTCAAGTTGAAAATCTGCCGCCAAGCATCTAACGGTGTGTTCCGGCAGCCTCACTTGAGAGCCAGTTCCATTCCAGGTTAGGTGTGCTTTACCATCTTCGACCACACCGTCACTTAACATCACGTGAGCTGTGGTCAAACACCTAGCCTGTCAAGCACAAAAAAAAGTTAAAGAGCTGCAGAGTTAGCCTATGTCAGAGACTAGATTTCGTCTAGAGATATTCTGTCGTAGGTTCGAACATTAATAAAGCTAAAGACATCGTCGGTACTTGAATATTTTTGCATACATCATTTAAAACACGATCGTCCGTTCTGAGAGGTTTTTCTCCGTACTTGCATTTTCATAAGCACAATTTGATGACCTATTTACATTCTGCTCGGTAAGTCTTAATTTACATGTTTCTTTTTGAAATGCATTGTGGAGAAGACGATTATTTGAATCCTTTCAAGTATACGTAATTGGAGCTGGCATTTGTAATACTTGTTACTTTTGTAGGAAAATAACTGAGGTTTAAGTTTTCATTAATTATAATCGGCTTGATTTTTTTTTTGAGATAAAATTGTTATTCTATGTGTATCACAATTAGTTGGTATGCCCAAATGAAGGGTAAAGATTTATCACAAAAGAAACAAAAATGCTTGCATTGAATTAAAATAAATATTTATTGATTATATGGAGAGTTAATCGTATGACAGTTTTTTTTTCTTTTCTTTTTTCCGGGAGATTAAGTGACATTGTGGATAACATTTTACCTACTAGGCCTTACCCACGTTAGAGGCCTATATAGCCCGGTGCCCCGTATCATTGATACATACGGCTGATATGGCGATAGCTACGCCCCTGGTTAAATTCTATTGTTTCCCAAAGCTTTTTCTAAATTAAAGTCATTTTGTCAAACAGCTTCTTTACACGGGTTTATAAGCTTGGGGTATACTTAGAAAGGGGGCTATAATACTTTTCATTATAAACAACTTTTAGTATTGGCACAACTTTGAAATCGCGAAAAAAATATTAAGGTAAGATTCGGTCTACGATAAAGCACACTTACCAAGAAGAAACCCATTCACTCGCAACTTGAAGGCATCCAGATTTTATCTATCGCGAAACACCCACTCGAGCAGCGCATTCCACTGTTTGGCGGTTCGCAAAATGAAAATGGAACGGAATCTATTCATATCATTTATACCACAAACGTTGTCAACAGAAGCTTTGTCCTTGCATCAAATGGCAATTACCAAGCCAATTAATCACTCAGTAAACAAAACCAGCAGAAATTAAAACAAATATCGGTATAGTGACAAATGACGGTATGTTTGGTTCGAAGACAAATCGGTGGTTCTCACAAGCGCTGGTCATCCCGCAGCGCTTTGTTTTCTGATGGCATTTATTATTTGCTCTTCTCGAGCTGGTATTCTTTGCTGGGGATATTAATACAGCGGACACACTTTCGTTGTTAACAATGAACATTATTTTTATAAGCTTTTTTTTATTTACTTATTTCATAACACAATCTTCCGACTCAAAATTAAATAGGAGAAGATTCTCAATTCCACCGCATGTTTTTTTTGTATGTAAACCGATTCATAATTATGAATCGGTTTTGATGATTCTTTTTTTGCTTGCTAGATCATACTTTAGAGGTGGTATATAAAATGTAATCGAAATCGATTGAGCGGTTTTTAAAAAATCAACAAATTTCTAAAAATTTTATACATCTGTGATATTTTCGTTTACTCCGAAACCTCGCTGTTTCATTGGAGCAGTGCGTTTAGTTGGTCTAAAGGTCATGGAGTCGGTTTTTTTAATTGTAAATTTATATTATTGATTATTTATTTACTCTATTAGAACGGGTTGCCATGTTATAAAGTTTTGACATTTTAGACGCCACTCACTTTTGGTAAAGAAGAGACAGTGAAAATATATTTGGATAAACTCGGCTGCATTACTGGGATCATGGTTTTATTTCTGAGACAAGGATATGATCCTTCACTTATAATTTTAATAAACCCTAACACTAACACTTGCACAATAAAGACGAATCTACATAAAAAAGTATTTAAATATTTGAACGGTTATATGATTCCCAATTCCCAAACCTAGATGATTTATTTAGTTTGCGGCTAGATGACGCAGTGTGAAATGGCTTAGAATATTATTTAATTTATTTATCTAACGACATAATCATTCATCAAAATCGGTTTAGGTGTTCAAGGATGGACAAACATACACACATACATACAGGTGAAACACTCTCCCTCCCTATTTTTTTGGTTTTACCGCAGTCGAGAAAAAAGATATCAGAATAATATAGAGGACAATGTTGCCCAAACTTTCTGCCAGTCTGTCACTTGAAAGCGTAACACTGTTTGTGTTCCTTTATTATTATTTTCTATTGTGCGCGGAATTGACGTCGATTATAACAAAATATTATTATCCATCCTACCGTTAATTACGCGTCAGTGTATACAATTTGTTCCGTATAATAGGCTTGGATTCGCCGCGTTCTGTTAAAATTCATTTCATTCTTTGTAATTATTATGAATGCGAAAGTCTGTTCGTCTCATTCATGCAGGATCAGGTTTGCTTTTTCATGCTGATACGACGTGTTTTCGTAGAACATACGTAGAACATACGTAGTAGGAGTAGCAGATGACTTTATATTTTTGACAGATGTTTGACAGATGATACGTCGTGACATTTTTTATTTTTATTTTAGTATCTTGAGGTTCTTTTTATTTGTTTCAAAAATGTCTTATCTAAAAATTACAGGGTTGTAATTAAGTAAATAAGAATTGACCTAAAATAAAATAACTTAAAATAATAACTACTATAAAAGACTATGCTATCAATGGGAATAGTTCCCAAAACGCTGGCCCCATTGCCACGTTGTATGGCAATACTCAAACTCTGAGCAAAATAAAGGCCAGCGTCTTTTTATTTTGGCGTCGCATTTTTCCATTAGTTAAATAAGTTGCCTTGTAGCTATAGTTATAGTTCTTGTCTCTTTAGTCTAGATCAAGTCCAGTCCGTGTCAGTCAAGTCCAGTCATGCTTCAGTATTGTAGTGACGACTGCACTATAAGCTTCGATGAAGCTTTGGAAGCAACACGAAAAATCATGTTTCACCACATTGTATTATTTTTCCATCACTCGCGCTTCTAATTCGGCACTTTATAAATAAAACACCACGATTTTTAAGCGCAAACACTCGAAAAAGCACTAGTTTTGGAAAAAAATACAATAGGGCGATACGACTCTTTCCGCGTTCCGTTATAATTTTGCTCATCGCGTTATGCTTATCATCGCACATTGATAGCAAGAGATAAATGAGATAAATAATCTAAATAAAAACAGTGTCATTACAAATGAAGGGAGAGTCATGGAGCATAGTTCAAACATGACACTTGACGACATAATTCTACAACCCACAGCTAAAACCATCTAAAACTCCATAATTAATTACCCACATCCCTTCTTACCACAAGCATGGATACTGTAGATTACGCAAGATTGATTATATTTACGACAAAACAATCAAGACTTAAAGCGTTATCATTATCATCATCATCAGCCCGTAATCGCCCACTGCTGTGTATAGGCCTCCCTTCTTGTACGCCAACTGTTTTTAACAATCTCTGTATGAATAGATGTTCGAGCATATCACTCTCACATGGAATGTATATTAATACGTTAGTATGATACTAACAAAGGTAATACTTTTCCCTTTAAATATGTTATCATTGGTTTTTTCTAGAAGTAGGTTTTTTTTTTTAAGTTATCTGCCGCCAAGCACCTTACGGTGTGTTCATTCTAAGCTAGGTGTTTACCATCTTCAACCACACTTTCACCTACCACATCAGGTGAGCTATGGCCAAACACCAAGCCTGTCAACTATAAAAATAGATGTTATGACCGGACATGGTACATATATACAGTAGCGATGATAGCTCAGTGGTTAGCGCGATCGGTTCGCATGCCGAAGGGCGTGGGTTCAAACCCCAAGAATGAGCTTGAGCTGCCGGTGAAGGAAAACATCGTGAGGAAACCATAGCATGGTGGTAGGGTACTTTCTAGTACTCGGCTGGCTAGCTACCACCCTCAAGTTGAAAATCTGCCGCCAAGCATCTAAGTGTGTTCCAGCAGCCTCACTTAAGAGCCAGTTCCAGGCTAGGTGTGCTTTACCATCATCGACCACACCGTCACTTAACATCAGGTGAGCTGTGGTCAAACACCTAGCCTGCCAACTATAAAAAAATAAATATATACAGTACCACAACCTGCATTGGTCGTTTCTGCTAGACCCGGAGAGAAGGCTGGACCTCGGGCTCCGCTTAAGCTTAATTTCGTCGTGTCTCCCCTCACGCTACTCAGCTCCACCGCCACGACAAGTCGGGTACCCCAGGGGGGTTGTCACAGTCTTCTACCAGCATCTACCCGAGCTGACCCAGCACCTTGCAGACTATGTAAACTGGCGTATTCTACATCTCCTTCGTCTATGTTCTTAACCCTTGCTAATCAACATAACAATTTACATACATTGCAACATTTGTTACGGTCTTAAACGATCTCATTTACATCGGAACTGCTAATAATAAACCACTTTGAGGATGACAATGTAGCGTTACTGTTTTACGATGCAAGTTTGGTAGAATACAGGTGTGTAATTATTACATTTTATTAACACTAAATAGTATATATCAAAGATTGAAGTGCGATTGTAACACTTCTCAGTGCCCTACCTATCTCAATTAGCTTGGAATGATAAGTAAAAGACAAAAGAAGGTTAACAAGAAAATTTACTAGTAAAATACGAAAATGAGGGTAGTTTACAATTTATATAGAAGGTAGTTAAAGATTAGACAGGTCGGGGTACGGTACATTCACGAACCGAATAACATTACACGACTATGCGGATACACTGGCCTTGATATCTGAGTGAGTGTTTCCACGGTGACGGAACCGGAAGTGCAGTAGGGTAAAAGGGTTCTTGGTACTAGATTGTAGGTGTTGTCAACACGTTGGCAGACATCAGTTTTCCAAAGTCGAGGTCCGTATAGGGATGCAGGTAGTCGCCGCCGGCACCGGAAGTCAAGTAGGGTTCCCGGTACTAAATTCCCGTAGTGATGTGGACGGGACGTCGGCGAGCACGCGAGATAGCGGCGCAGTGAAGTAGCAAGTACGGGAAAAAGCCGTACAGGTGAACCCTGGAATCCATCGTATAGGCCGTCTTAGAATTTGTGGTTTTTGTGTTTGACTGCCACATACATACTCCAATTTCGATATTAATCTCGCGAAGCACACCCAAGCACTTTGACATATCCAATGCAGTTAATGATATCAAGGATGTGGCAATCAAACCGTTACAGTGGCAGATGTATGAACAATATGAACCTATTTAATATATTTACATCACTCACAAGTAAGCAAAATATAATGGAATCGTAAAACACTCACCCAATTCGGGGTAAACACACAAGCACTATTTATTTAAAACGTAGTATTTAATTTTATCTTCTTCTTCTAGATATAAAATAAGATAAAGATGGCCAAGGTAGATAATTTAAGAATAGCGAAAGAATAACAAGACGTACGTTCGCTCCTAGTGTCGCTGGCCGTTCTTTGCCCTTCATAAGGTCGTGAGTCGGTAAACCCGCTCCCGCGCCGTTCGCATGTCGCTCATCTATTGGTTGTGGAGCGCTGCCTTGCCGGTCGCGTTTACGTAGAACTTATATGATGAGATTTAAAATTAACCTAACGTATCAAACTAAAGTTGAAATTAATAAATTATAGGTAACGAACCGTTACATACCCCCTTTTTTAGATTGGGATTTTTCCTAGGGAAAATACGTAGTCTAGTTGCCTAACTCAACTTAAAGTCTTTGACATGCCACAGCCCTAGACTACGCCCTGCCATGTCTTCAAGATCGTAAACGAGTTTGGATCTCTTACCCGTTATGCGACATTTTATAAATTTAGGAGCAAGTTTTTTACAAAATTTACTATCTTTATCACTCTGATAAAAAGTACGTTTCCAAACGGTATCTCCTATGTTAAAATCAACGTTTTTCCGTCGCAAATTGTAGTTTGCAGCGTTGCGGGAATGTGCCTTAATGAGTGAAAGGTGCACCTTGTCAAACATTTTTTGCAGAGCTCCTAGATTTTCAGCGTAGCTGTCACGTGGGGAAAATATAATTTGATTTTCTAAATCAGGGTCGATATAGTGAGACCCATCACTTGGTAGCTCACGACCAAAGACCAAAAATGATGGCGTGAAACCAGTAACTTCATTTACGGCGCTGTTTAAAGCAAATTGTATTTTAGGTATATTGATATCCCAAGACCTATGGTCATTTTCAACAAAAGAGGACACCACCGTCATTATAGTTTTATTGTAGCGTTCCACTGTATTAATTTGCGGGGTATAGAGTGGTGTGTAGTAGACGTTTGGAATACTGTAATGTTCGAACATATTACGCATGACATTACTGGTGAATTGTTTTCCATTATCCATGATTATAGTACTAGGAATACCATGTACAAGAAAGACATTTTCTTCCAAGATCTTACAAATGATATCTGAGGTTGCTCGTCTGATGGGAAATAATAAACAATATTTAGAGAAGCAGCATGTAATTACGAGAAGGAATGTATTTTGTTTCCCAGTTGTTGGCAAAATTCCCACTAAATCTATGCTTAACATTTGGAAGGGACGGCAGCAGTCTTTTGGCCTGCCCATTGTTCCCAACATCGTATGATTTGGATACTTGTAGGAATGGCAAGTTTCGCAGCTGGAGACAAAATTTATCACATCTTTATGTAACCCAGGCCAGAAGTATTTTAAACTAAGACGTTTATGTGTCTTGAAAATACCAAAATGCCCTGATGTGGGTTCAGAGTGATTCTGGGTGATAATTTCTTGTCGATACTCCAACGGAATCACCTCCTTCCACTCAAACTCCCTTGTTAGAGGATTTAGAGACGTCATAAATCGGAACAGCTTATCGTCAGTAATGCGGTAGTTTTCAAAAGAAGTAGGGGAACTCCGACATCCGTTAAAGATATTTAGATACCACGTATCATTGGTAGTTCGCGAAGGTGTAGCTGGTGTTTTTTGAATGGTGGATACAGGTACCGAGCGACTTAGGCTGTCTGGAACCACGTTTTCAGAACCTTTTCTGTGCTTTATTTCGAAGTTGTACGCTGATAATCGCACACCCCATCGTGCCAATCTTCCTGTGGGATTATTCAGGTTTAGGAACCACTTAAGGGAGGAGTGGTCAGTAAAAACAGTGAATTTGAGGCCGTTTTCCAGGTAGCAACGCCAGTTCTCAATAGCAATAAGTACGGCTAGCGCTTCGCGTTCAGTTGCACTGTAGTTGCGTTCGGAGTGGGTTAAGGACTTGCTCATGTATGCAATAACTTTTTCTTGCCCGTGATGTGTCTGGGTGAGTACAGCGCCAATCCCATAGTCACTCGCGTCTGTATGGACTTCGAATGCTTTAGAGTAGTCTGGGCAGGATAGTATTGGTGCCGAGATAAGACGGTTTTTAAGTTCTTTGAATGCCTTATCTGCTTCTGAAGACCAAGTGAAAGGTGGTGCATTTTTGCCTTGAGACGTTAATCTGTTCAAGGGAGATGATAAAGTACTAAATTTGGGAATGAACCTTCGATACCATGATGCAGTACCCAAGAATCGTCTAACTTCTTTACGGTTAGTAGGTGTAGGGTAATTTTTTATTGATTCCACTTTTTCAGGATCAGCGTGCAAGCCATTAGAATCTACTATATAACCTAAGTACTTTAGTTTTGTCCTGAAAAACTGACTCTTTTCGTAGTTAATCGTTAGGTTAGCCATTTTTAATTTGTTCAGGACGCGCTTTAGTAGCGATATGTGCTGTTCGAAGCTTTGTGACACTATTATAACGTCATCAATGAATACAAAGACCCTGTGCTCAAATTCTGGTCCGTAAAATAGAGCATCTACCAATCGTTGTTGAGTAGCGGGTGCGTTGGTCAATCCAAACGGCATAGATTTAAACTGGAAGGTTCCCCGGGTCGGAATGTAGAAAGCTGTCTTCTGTCTATCTTCTTCACGGATTAAAATCTGCCAGAAGCTTTTAGATAAGTCTATACTTGACAAGTACCTCGAGTCACGCAAGTTATCAAGTATTTCCGACATGTAGGGTAGACTATAGGCATCTTTTTTTGTTATAGCGTTTAGTTTTCTGCTGTCTAAGCAGAAACGTAGTTCTCCATTTTTTTTAGGCGTTAAAAGAACTGGAGAGGACCACGGACTCTCGCATGGTTCGACAACATCCTCTTTCAACATTTCATCTAGTTGCTTAACAAGAGTGCGTTGTTTCTCGGGTGACATTCTGTAATACCGTTGACGTATGGGGGCAGCATCCCCTGTGTCTATGGAATGAGTAGTTAAAGAAGTTCGACCCAGGCCACATTTTTCGTACGAAATGGCATGAAATTGTGATATTAAGTGATCTGCCGTTCCCTTTTCTCTGTCTGATAGATGATCATATGAGCATAAAAGTTTTGGGGTTCCGTCTTCAACGACGGTTGTAGAAACCTCCATTTCTTTGTAATAGGCGATGCGATCTAGATTCTTTGGGAGTAGCCCAAATAATCGCCAAAAATCCATACCCAATATCAAGTCGTGTTTTACGTCTGGAACTACATACGCGTGCAGTATATGTGTCTGGTCTTGAAAAGTTACTGGAAGGTGAATTTTTCCAATGGAGTCTAGTTTGTCACCACCAGCGGCGACGAATCGAGTGGAATCGTTTGTTTCCATTTTAAAGCCATCATTTAGTAAGTGTTTGTGACTCTCATTACCAATGATGGTAGCAGAAGAACCAGTGTCTAGAAGTCCTGTTAACGAGTTTCGATTGCTCTTAACAGATACGTAAAGACGGGACTTATTTATGTGACTGTTATTATCGCGGATTGACGAAACAGTATTAAAAGTAAAGAATTTAGACACAAAACTCAACCAGTCTTTCCATTCCGCTATATTAGTTTTATTTTGAACTTTATGTAGAGTAACACTGTTTAGACAATCCTTTTCAATTAGTTTTTTGGCTCTTTAATGTGGCTAGGGTTGCAAATAGGACATTCAGCAAAACGCACATCCTTTTTTCCACATTTGAAACAAATCAGGAAGCGTTCCTCCTTACAAGTTCTGAGTGTATGATCGTCCGTTCTACATCTAGGGCAATATATCGACCTTGATCGTCTTACAGAACCGGTAGCCAAACCAACTGCATCGATTAACTGTTCCGGATTTGAATCGCAGTTCTCCGTTAAGCAGTTAATATGTGTATTTATTTTAGAATATGAATTAAGATTCGAATTATTGTTATTATTTCTTGGGGCATTGTTAAAGCTATATTGACGATACTTATTGGACGTTGTATTTGTAGCCGTAGCTGTCGCGGATTGTTTATATGCAAACTCAGGGGCTAGAGTAGAACTAGTCACCTTAGGTGGTTCTTGAAAGTTAGCAAAACGCGACTGTATACCCTCATAGTTCCGACACAGCGATTTAAGTGCGTCGATGCTCTGAATCTCTGGCGACGCAGCTATTACGTTAGCGTAGCAGGGACGGATATTGTGAAGCAATATTTCAAGTTTATCTTGTTCCGAAAAAGGCTTGCTGAGACGGGAGAACATACCGTGCATAATAGATAGGTAAATAATTATATTTTCACTCTCTCCTTGAGTGCGAGATCGTATTTCGGCAGCAAGCCTGTAGTCATAGTCATTACTGCTAAAATCTTCCTTTAATAGAACGCACAGATCCTGCCATGACTTCACTTTATCTTTGTTGCACCTGTACCAGTGGAGGGCATCGTCGATAAATATTTCATAGCCTAAACTTAGTATTTTTTCATACGTGATTCCCCTTGCATGTACGTACTCTTCGACTCTTTGAATAAACGACCGCACACACGATTTACCAGAATATTTTAATTTACCTATTTCAGCGGTGAGGCTGCGCTCACAAGTAACAGATACAGAAGTAGCATCTGAAACGGTTTCATTAGTTACAGAAGTTGTAGTTCTTGGCTGGGATTGTAGTGTTAGTGGTTTATAAGTACTGAGCTCTTTATACTGAGAGTTGAAGTTAGAAGCGCATACTTTATGCACATCCGCTATTTCTGAGATAACGTTTATTCTATTTAACCTGTGGTATATGTGATGTAACAAATTCTCTGTCCTAATAACTAAATTTTTATCAAATTTCGTTTTCAAATTATTAAGATTACTCTGTGATTTTATCAAAGATTCTTTGACACCCTTCAAGTCATCTGAAGGTTCTAGATATGATTCTAGAATGTCTTCTGAAGGCAATTGTTGTGACAGTTTAATTATCTGCTTCCGAAGATCCTGAACAGATTCACCTATGCCACCCCGTAGTTCCACTTCATACTCTAATTCGGCCTTTTGAAGGGAAAGGAATTTAATAGCGTAACTCATTGTGCCGCTTGGGTGAGTGTTCCAACGATAGATCTGGAAAATATCTAATGAATTACAATGATTTTAAATTACAGAAGCTGAATACAAGTAAGACACCTTATAATTAATTACTAGCTAGTGTACGGTTTGAGTGTTATGGTATATGCAATAATATACACCAACAAATGCAGTAAAACGTGCTTTTATCCAACTAAATATTATAAATAATATTACTTCGAAAGTAAATGTTGAAATTCCATACACTAACCAACCTTAATACTAGTTTTATAGCCAACACCAAGAAACCATTAAAAGCAAACAAGAAGAGCAATGTGTTTCGGTCGTGAATGTACTAGTTGCTGGGCGCCATTGTAACACTTCTCAGTGCCCTACCTATCTCAATTAGCTTGGAATGATAAGTAAAAGACAAAAGAAGGTTAACAAGAAAATTTACTAGTAAAATACGAAAATGAGGGTAGTTTACAATTTATATAGAAGGTAGTTAAAGATTAGACAGGTCGGGGTACGGTACATTCACGAACCGAATAACATTACACGACTATGCGGATACACTGGCCTTGATATCTGAGTGAGTGTTTCCACGGTGACGGAACCGGAAGTGCAGTAGGGTAAAAGGGTTCTTGGTACTAGATTGTAGGTGTTGTCAACACGTTGGCAGACATCAGTTTTCCAAAGTCGAGGTCCGTATAGGGATGCAGGTAGTCGCCGCCGGCACCGGAAGTCAAGTAGGGTTCCCGGTACTAAATTCCCGTAGTGATGTGGACGGGACGTCGGCGAGCACGCGAGATAGCGGCGCAGTGAAGTAGCAAGTACGGGAAAAAGCCGTACAGGTGAACCCTGGAATCCATTGTATAGGCCGTCTTAGAATTTGTGGTTTTTGTGTTTGACTGCCACATACATACTCCAATTTCGATATTAATCTCGCGAAGCACACCCAAGCACTTTGACATATCCAATGCAGTTAATGATATCAAGGATGTGGCAATCAAACCGTTACAGTGGCAGATGTATGAACAATATGAACCTATTTAATATATTTACATCACTCACAAGTAAGCAAAATATAATGGAATCGTAAAACACTCACCCAATTCGGGGTAAACACACAAGCACTATTTATTTAAAACGTAGTATTTAATTTTATCTTCTTCTTCTAGATATAAAATAAGATAAAGATGGCCAAGGTAGATAATTTAAGAATAGCGAAAGAATAACAAGACGTACGTTCGCTCCTAGTGTCGCTGGCCGTTCTTTGCCCTTCATAAGGTCGTGAGTCGGTAAACCCGCTCCCGCGCCGTTCGCATGTCGCTCATCTATTGGTTGTGGAGCGCTGCCTTGCCGGTCGCGTTTACGTAGAACTTATATGATGAGATTTAAAATTAACCTAACGTATCAAACTAAAGTTGAAATTAATAAATTATAGGTAACGAACCGTTACACGATTCCTACGTTAAACGATTTGTCTGTTAGTTACACAGTTAAACTAATTTATAAGTAAGTCAAAAACCAGTTATGTAAGTACATAAAATACAAGATATAACATAGTAGACACTAATGTATAGCTTTGCCTTTCACGATCTCCTTTGACGAGATGTATTTTCTGCTCATCTATGCGTCGAGCTTTTGATGCCATGTAAGATACAAGCTGACCTTTTTCATCAAAAGGTCGTCATTAATACTATCCACAATTTACACATACAAGTAACGCGAACAGAAGCTTTTGAAAAACTATCTACGCACTGCGGTTTTGCCTATGTTTTCTGACATAAAAAATAACTTGTATTAATCCACAATACCTTCTACCGTGTATTATGTTTTCCTTCTTGGTTTCTTGATTTTTTACCGCGAATTTTATTGTTAAAATTGATCATTTCCCCGGAATCGACCCAAAGGCTATCACACCAAATAAAACATCCGCATTATCAGTCGTTAACCCTTCACCGGAACATTATTTGAAGTTCCTATTCATGAGCTATACTGTCAATAGAGATGGGAGAGCAATTGAACAATTACTTCGAATATTTTGTCAGTTGGCTTCCTATTCGAATAAAATTATTGTAACCTTCGTAATTGATGTGATACATGAAAATTGAGTATTCACATTACCTCAAATTCCCAACAACAACATAAAAAAAAGTATGGTCGACGCCACACGTGAACAAAACGCTGGCCTTTATTTTGCCCAGCGTTTGAGTATTGCCATACAACGCGGCAATGGGGCCAGCGTTTTGGGAACCATTCCCATTGATAGCGGTCTTTTAGAGTAGTTATTATTTTAAGTTATTTTATTTTAGGTCAATTCTTGTGTGTTTATTATATCTGACTACAATTAAAGGAAAAAAAAAGTATGAGTCGTTTACTGATATTTGATTCATCATCATCATCATCATCATTTCAGCCGTAGGACGTCCACTGCTGGGCATAGCCCTCCCCCATTGACTTCCACAAAGACCGGTTGGAAGCGGCTCGCATCCAGCGTTCCTGCGGTATTTATTAGGTCGTCTGTCCACCTTGTGGGATATATGTATATTATATTTAATTAAATTAGCTAAATGCGCTGTCTTATATAACTATGAATAACTTATACTTGTATAGAATAAAATTCATATAAGAACAGTTCATCCTATAAGCAATAAGACTAACTAGTTAAGGCTAGGCCAAACTAGCTCATCCTGAGCTTGATAGTACATACTAGTTTGCCTAGGCTGAATGACACACTCTACACACTCTCTCTCTCTCACACACACACACACTCACACACACTCACACTCTAGAATAAACTACCTAGTTTTTATCCTTCAGGCACATTGCAAGGTAAACTGAATAAGATATTAGAATTAATTAAAAAACATATTTCATTAATGAACAAATTTAGTATTAAACACACTTAAATCTCTTATTTTTTCACTGAAATGTTTGTGAAAAAATAAGAGATTTAATGACATTTAATCATATTGACATAATGTCATTAGACATTACATAGACATCAGACATGCATAGTTTTAGAATGCGATACAGATCTAAAAAATTGTGTATTTGTATTCATTGTTATGAATATTATTGCATTCTGTTTTGTATGTTATGAAATAAATAAAAAAGCAGGTCTGGTCAGTAGCATATAGAATAAAGACGCTGCCTAATATTCAAACTCAATTATTATTATCATCAATCAAATTTTCATTCGAATATGACTATTCGAATAACTTGTTCAATGTCTCATCATCCCTTCAGCTAACGTCTCGGTCACGTAGCGCCATTCATGCCCCCTTGTTACGCGATCCGACTGCAGATATTTCTCGCTGATATATTGGTGAATCGCGATGATAGTCTAGATTGATGATTAAGATGAAGACGGGACAAATATGGCCCGTCGTTAAATGGGGTTATAAATGGATCCAAAGCAAGTTGGGATCGAATTAGCGCTGGAGATTGTGATACGTTTTGTAAATCGTAATGGAACTTAGTAAGGTATTCTTATAAAAGAGGTTTTTGTTTATGTATCATAAGATATTTCAGTTATAGTTTATAAATCCCACTAATATTATAAACTAGCTGTGCCCCACGGTGTTACCCGCAACATGTTTTCGGGATAAAAAGTAGCCTGTTAGTAGTATGTTAAACCAGGGTGTTAGCTACCTCCACACCAATTTTCACCCAAATCCGTTCAGTAGTTTTTGCGTGAAAGAGTAACAAACATCCATCCATCCAGCTTAAGCTTATTGTTGGGGTTCGAACCTATGCCCTTCAGCGTGTGAAGCGACCGCGTTAACCACTGAGCTATCATCACTACATAAGTTTTCTCTTATTTATTTTTTATTCTTATGTGTTCATGACCATTGCAGCGATACACAGAACTTTGAGCAACAAAACTAAGTCCAGGGCATCGCTGTATTGACGCTAACTACTTTGACACTTTCTATGGTTAGTCTCAACAGCCCAGTAATTTCGCTAGCTATATAATGTACAATATATTTTCATTCATATATTAGAAACGTCGTACCCAAACATTTTTCACTTCTATTATTACTACATAACAAACAAAAAAAAATATAAAATCTTTGCAAGAGTACGGTAATATGTTTGAAATATTAGCTGTCAAATTGGCTTGAACAAAACAAAAGTCTTTGGATCAAACAAAAAATAGGTCAGCGTCCTGACATTGTAAAAACATTGCATGTTACGGCACACATCAGTCACAGATGGCATGGGTCGCAATATACCTTTATCATTGCAGAATGCTCGTGTAGCTTTGCCGCTCAACGTGGTTGGTATCACAAAGAACTCTGATTATATTTATTCTGATATGCTTCTGTTTGACGATTGTTCAGTAAGTAGCGCTCGTAGCGTAACGTGACTAAATGTTCTCAAACGACCACCGATGTTAAGCAACAGATGAATCGGTCAATCTCCGGATGGGTGACCGTGAGTAGCATTAATTTTTCAACACTATCGTCGGTCTATTTTTATTGTTTGGTCTATATATAACACTACGACCGTCAGGGTATGTCGGAAGCCTTCGAGTGGCATTATTAACTCTGACAAAGCTGGACTGGCTGTCTGTGTAACTAGCTGGAAAATTTTCCCCATTATAATAAAAATAAAATACTCACACGCACACACAAACACGCTTTGGTTTTCAACTACAGGGGCTCACCGGAAGACTAGCGCTGGTCAATTGGTCATACTTAGTATGGCCAATATTATGCTGAGGTGAGCCCTTATTTTGTAATTGTTTGTTCGTTTTTGTTTTTGTGTTTGTATATGTTGCAAAATAAAATCTTTTTCTTTCTTTCTTAATATTTAAATAAGTATCTTAACTGTCAAAATGAACAAATACATTTACTTTTCCATTTAAATTATTAAGACAAAATCCCCAAACCTTTCAAAATAACACTCAAAGGCCGCCGACCAATCGTTTCCTTTAAATTTGAATTTCACTTTGTAGTAAGGGGCACCACAATCGAGGGTCCCGAAATATCAGCAGCTTATTTTTAATACCGTAACGTGCACCTTTTTGAGCCAAAGGATCGCATGGGATGGCGTGGGATCGCAAGGGATCGCTCTTTTAATTGAGGATCACTATCAATGTTTCCTTACTTCCAGTTCTCTGATGAGTTTTTAAGCCTACCTTTGTTGTGCTGAAATGAGGGTACTTTCGCAAATTTCTGGTCAGAAAATCACAAGCGATTCTTTTCATAGCAGTTTTTAAACACTTTTTCAATAAACCGTGGGCCAGACTTTTGTAAACAAGCTGCCAATAGGGGTCATCTTGGTGGGAGGCTTGTGGAGCCCACGGTTGGTGTTTGCGACCACAATGGTTTACAACAAGGCTCCCACTTCTACAACGGCGGCATCTACGCGCGGTTAGCAACGCGCCCGTCCACAGAGGTTGTTGATAGTCAAACGAATTTTGAAAACAAGTAAACTGTTGTAAACCGTCGGTAGAGAGCGATGTGGAGGGCTTGTTTACAACAGTCTAGCCTACGATAAAATAATAATTAAATAAGTCGCAGAACCGATAGACTTGTTCTAGAGTGTTTAGAGTGGAGACAGCGAATTGGTTGGCAAACGTAACGTAGGACGCCCTGAGACTCGATAGAGTGACGATATACGTAGGACACCACCTGCACCTTATTATTACAAGACGGCTTGGCTAACACGACTATAGCGCCCTCTGTACATAGTAGACATTCCCCGCGTACTTACTGAACGCTTTGTTTGATTTCGTATTTTTCATACGTGCAGCGAGGATGTGGAACTCCTTGTATTCATAACGGCGTCTGTTTTTATGGTATAATTTGGGTGTCTTCAAATCCATAGTAAATAAGTTTTTTCTGAGCGTGTTCTATTTTAGACTGCAACCTGCTTAATATCAAGCAGGGTGTGGTCAAACGTAAACCTACTTTGAATCATAAAAAAAGTCTTACTATTTTCTTTTCAGCCGCCAAGCGTGTGTAAACATTGCTGTATTTCAGTCTGAAGATAACTGCAGCTATAAAATTTACAGAGCTAGCGAGACAAACCATCTAATATCTTAAATTAATGAGCGCCAAAGCCATGAACTTTTTTGTGTTGTTCAGAATTCTAGACATTGCAACAGTTAAGGACAAGCTTTATCTCTTACCATTAAGAGAACGTTTCATTCATGCTTATTATTACTTTAGCATCAAGAACATAAAAGTTAAAAATATCTTTTCATTTCAAAACAAAGAAATTAATATTTTAAAAATAAGTTTCATACTACAAATGACAATGGAAGAATTTTTCATTACCGAAATGAAAAAAAGTATTCCGCACCGTTCGAAATAAATTGTCAATTCAAAGTTGGTCGGTTATTTGAATCATTTTATTTTTCGGACGACCGATAAACGAAAAACATTTAAACATTTCAACTTTTTGTTGGAAGGACAGGCTCAATACGAATTATTGAAATTCGATGGAAAAAGCGGTTAGTTTCATAAGCTTATCATCTCTTGTCATCTCTACATAGTATAAAACAAAAACGCTTGTCTGTACTTACGCTTAGGTATTTTAAAATACGCAACGGATTTTAATGCGGTTTCCATTAATAGATAGAGTAATTCAAGAGGAAGGATTATGTTGAAGACAGCCCTGTTGGTTCATTGGTAGTATGTCTGCTTCGAGAGTTGAAGGGCGTGGGTTCGATTCCCACTCAGGACTAACATTTGTGTGACTAACATCGATTGTTTGTTCTGTGCCTGGGTGTACTGTATGTGTCTCGTTCAGAAAAGGCTTCAAAGCCTTGAACATCGACGGAAAGTTGCTTGTCTGTCGGTTTTCTACCGGATACATTTTGGAGAGTGCGCTTCAGATCTGCATGACTTAATTCCACCTTGCCCATTCTACTATCGGACAGCCAGGAGCTTTAAAAAGCGTCACCGCTTCATGATTGATGTTCCAAAAGTTCGAACTAAGCGGTTTGATTCCACCTTTTTCATGCGTACCGCTAGACATTGGAATCAGCTGCCCGAGTGGGTGTTCCCCAATGAATATAGTCTGGGTACCTTCAAGTCGCGAGTGAATCGGTTTCTTCTAGGCAAGCGTGCTCCACCGTAGACCGCATCTTCGCTTAACATCAGGCGGGATGGCGGTCAAACGCAAGCCTATCTACTATAAAAAAAAAATAAAAAAAAAATGTATTTACAAAAAAAAAAAGTATTCTGTCAGCTGTCTGGTTCCCATAGTACAAGCTTTGCTTAGTAGATGGCGCTGTGCTAAATATCCTCCAATATTTATTATTATTATTTACATAGTTAAAAAGATCAAAACGTACAGATGGTGGGAAGTGACTTTGTTTTGTTCTATGTAGAGAAGTAGGTACCTATCTTAAATCTATGAGCAATCGACGTGAATAATAGAAACTGATGGTATTCAGTTGACCTAATTATCCCTACATAACACACGGAGACAATGCCTAACCGCAAAATCGCTGTGTCAATACGCAAATCACGATGTTTGCGCCAGTATCAAAACTTTTCTTATCCCGAATACCAAACGAAGTTTAACAGGGCGAAAATTACACGCAATCGACGCGTAGGAAATACGGAAGACAAAAGAATTTTCGCGTACAACTTGTCTCTAGGCACAAAATATATGATAACTTACGTACTTGGAGCAAGAATATGAAAGTTCTTAATAATTTTAATTTTTTTTTAAAATAATTCACGTTTAATTGTATCGGATACTCCAACAATAGTTTCGGTTACACCCGATGGCTTTCTTCAAGGAGACAAAGGAGAGTAAATAAATAAATAAAATAAATATCGTAGGACTATACACACAACGCCATCTGGCCCCAAACTAAGCAGAGCTTGTGTGATGGAAGTCAGATAACTGATAAAATACATAAATACGGTTTTTTTGCAAATACATACTTATAATACATACAGAACACCCAGACACAGAACAAACTTATTTTGTTTATTCGCAAAATACAACCGTATCTATAATTAAAGCTGAGTAATTCCGCATGATTACTAAATTACTAAAATGTATCAAAACTATGTCAGTTTCCATAGTAGAATTACACACCTTTTTTTTGTAAAACATCTTTTTTTTATGCTAAAGCTAATGAAACGAACGAGACGCTCTCCTGATGGTAAAAAATAACGCCTGTCCGTGACCATCGCAGTGATACACAGAACTTTGAGTAATAAAACAAAGTCCAGGGCATCGCTGCTTTGATGCTCATCTAATCACTACCTACATAGTATAAAACAAAGTCGCTCCCCTCTGTCCCTATGTATGCTTAGATATATAAAACTACGCAACGGATTTTTATGCGGTTTTTTTAATAGATAGAATGGTTCAAGAGGAAGATTCATATGTATAATACTTGCATATGCACCACATTAGTATGTACATTGCACCCGTGCGAAACCTAGGCGGGTCGCTAGTCAAACATAAAAAAAAAACTTGAACTGGAACACACTTATGACAATAAGTGATATAAAACTGTTTTTGTTATTTTAGGGATGTATGTAGGTACTGTCTCTATAATAAACTGTACACATACTAGAAGCACGCACAGAAGCGATATTTGCATATTTGATTGGATACATTCCAAATATTGCAACACGTTCAATCCCTAAATCATAATTCGTGTCTAGCTATTAGTTAATCTGTGGTCCTGTATCAAGTGGTACTGTTCATTTATTTAGAGATAAATTATTCAGATTCGAGTATACAAGGTGTATTGAATAGTTTGTTTGAGCTATTGAATTGTCATCGAATGAGATTATAGTTTCTAAGTTTGATTTACTAGCCGCTATCCACTGTTTCACTCGCATAGTCGAGTCGTTTGTTGTTCAAAATCCAATGGAAATACCTAAGCTGACAATACAAACTGTTTAGCTTTTATATTTACTTCTATAATAATAACACTTCCAGCTGAGCCTCGAGTAAAAAAAAAAAATAATATTTTTCGCAACTGTAACCCATAAAAAATAATAATAAATATGGGTGCAGCTAGGTATATAATTATATATATATACTAGCAGCTCGCCCCGGCTTCGCACGGGAAAACAAAACTCGATTAACAATATCGCATGGTGGTAGGGTACTTTCTAGTGCTCGGCTGGCTAGCTACCACCCTCAAGTTGAAAATCTGTCGCCAAGCATCTAACGGTGTGTTCCGGCAGCCTCACTTGAGAGCCAGTTCCATTCCAGGCTAGGTGTGCTTTACCATCTTCGACCACACCGTCACTTAACATCAGGTGAGCTGTGGTCAAACACCTAGCCTGTCAGCAATAAAAAAAAAAAAAAAACAATATAAATATAGCTTATGTCACTCAGTGATAATGTAGCATTCTAATGATGAAACAATTATTCAGATCGGTCCAGTAGTTTCGGAGCCTATTCAATACAAACAAACAAAAAAATCAAATCTTTCCTTTTATATAATTATTGTAGATGTAGATGTAAATGAGAACTGTAATGGTTAGACGAATTGCGGATTTATTTGTAGCTGTCAATTTGCTCTGTAAAACGTCACTTTATTATGTTGTCAATAGTTGTCGCTGCGCATGCTAAGTAAGAGTTTTTTCAAAATTTTCACAGCTTGAAACATTGCATACATCATATTTGTCATTTTTGCTTACATTATTGAATTTTCCATACGGATCCCTAATTGTTTTTTAAATAAACTATAGCGTGCCCATCACGAATAATGTAGCATTCTAATAATGAAAGAATTATTAAGAGTAGTCCAGTAGTTTCGGAGCCTCTTCAATACAAACAAATCTTTCCTCTTCATAATTGTATAGATAGATAGATAGATATATGCCTGGAATAAAGAAACATACGTGCATACATGAAGACAAAAAAAAAATATTATTAAATGTATATGGTACAAAAAAAAATGATATAAAGCAAAAACGTTAGTTTTATTAGACGTTCCAGCCGGCCCTAAACTAAGTGAAACCTGTACCTTGGGCTCCCATAAATACAATTATCAGATAATTTGTTTCCAAGCGCTGTAATGTATACAATTGGGCATTACACTCCTTTTTATGGTAGTCGTGTAAAAATAAAATAAATACATAAATAAATAAATGTCGTAGGATATTACACACAGCGCGATCTGACCCCAAACCAAGCAAAGCTTGTACTATGGAAGTCAGATAACTGACAGAATACTCAAATACCTTTTTTTTTTAAAATACATACAGTACACCCAGACACAGAACAAACATTTGTTTATACCACAAAATGTTTGTCCTGGGTGGGAATCGAACCCACGCCCTTCAGCTCTTGGAGCAGATATACTACCAATGAACCAACGGGGCTGTCAACAGCAAAATAAAAATAGACAAAACTGCCAAACCTTATTCGTTTGGATTTTACTTATCCAAACTCTATACCGTCTTCGCAAATGAGTCCATAAAAGGAAATTAGTTACAAACATTCATAAATCAACCAGCACAGCAGTTCATTAGTAAGAAACAGTAATAAAATCTACAGTTACAACTTACACCCTTATATTTCATCTCTACGACTTCATTAAAAAATAGTAGGTCAAACTGGAAAATAAAGTCATCTAAAGGGCAAAGGCGTAGTTCCTGCCCATTAATCTTTTCTCCAACTTTATTAAGTTCAAGTCTATTGACCCCAACCTTCGTCGGCAACTTTTAGAGGGTTCCTTTTAAAAAAATGACTCTGTCTCTTAGTAATTGACGATAGATATCGCCAATATTGAATTAATGGTGGGAGAAATCGCCGACTCGCCATTCGATTTATCTTCCATCGATAAAGTTAACGAAGTCTCGGGAAAATTGATTTTAAATGTCTATCGGATTACTTTGAGTATCGTAGTAAATATATGCAAATTTCAAAGGCGCTTTTTCTAATTTTTTTTTTACATTTTTATGGAAGCTATTAACACTATACAAGAGTCTGCTACAGGGCGTGGGGTCGATTCCCACCCAGGACAAACATTGTGTGGTATAAACAAATGTTTGTTCTGTGTCTGGGTGTACTGTATGTATTATAAGTATGTATAATTGTATATACAAAAAAACTAACAGTTATCTGTCATCCATAATACAAGCTTTGCTTAGTTTGGGGTCAGATGGCGCTGTGTGTAACGTCCAACGATATTTGTTATTTAATTCAATTTATTACATAATATTATACTTACCATTTGGTAGTTTCTAATAAAACATGATTTTTGTCGTTTAAGTAACATACTATCTCATTGATAATGAAAATGACTCACATAACTCGATGCAGCCGTTGAGATGGAAGGGCATTCGAGAATTCATAGAAAGCTATTATTAAATTCTAGACTAGATAATGGAATTTAATTCACTTCGATCTGAGTTTGTAATTTATTAGCGAGAAGTTCTATAAAATTTTGTTCTCAGAAATAATTAAATATAATAATAATTATTATTTACACATTTTTTCATGATTTTTTAACGTAAAAGGTAATGAAACGAACGAGACACTCTCCTGATAGTAAGAGATTACGCCTGCCCATGACCATTGCAGCGATACAAAGAATTTTGAGTAACAGAACAAAGCCCAGGACATCACTGCTTTGGCGCTCATTACATTGAGACTTTCGATAGTTAGTCTCAACAGCCTAGTAATTTCGCTAGCTGCTTTTCGCCCTTCGAACCGGAACACAGTAATGTTTACACACTGCTGCTTAGCGGCAGAACATAATGGTACTGCGGTGGTACCTACCTAGACAACCTCCTGCTAAGGAGATCTACCACCAAGTATATAGGCTAGGTAATTTGACCACAGCTCACTTGATTTTAAGTGACATCGTGGTTGAAGATGATGAATTCACATATCCTGGAATGGAAGTGTATCTCAAGTGAAGCTGCCGAAACACACTGTTAGGTGCTTGGAGCCAGATTTTCAAGTAGCAAGCCAAATACTAGAAATATCAAAAATCAATTCAGGCGACGGCAAGGCCATGCAAAGTGTAATGATTTAACTAACATAGAATAACAAAGAAAGCCTATTAATTTAACCAAGTGCTTTCAGTAAAAAGATACATTAGAATTTTCATTTATTTTTACATTCAAATGAAAATGTTCCAACTTCGATATCAATCTAAATTTGATCCACGAAAACAAAGTCTCAGTTTTTCCACTAAAAGCCAATCAATATTCTAAGTCTGGAATTAGGACTGTTCAGGTTTTACTTTATTGTCTAGCGAAGCTATATAAATCAAGTTTTTTTTTATTTACTGTAAGCTTGATGTTTAAAGACAACTTATCTCCTGTATGATTAAAAGTTTTGAAGGTATTTTGTTCAAGGATCTAATACATGTAACTCTTAATATATTACTAACACACTTGGTAACACACTTGGTACTTGGTGGTAGATCTCCTTAGCAGGAGGTCATCTAGGTAGGTACCACCGCAGTACCAGTTATTCTGCCGCTAAGCAGTAGTGTGTAAGCATTACTGTATTCCGGTTTGAAGGGTACTGCAGCTAGCGAAATTACTGGGCTGTTGAGACTAACTCTATCAAAAGTCTCAAAGTAATGAGCGCCAAAGCAGTGATGCCCTGGACTTTGTTTTGTTACTTAAAGTTCTGTGTGTCGCTGCGATGGTCATGGACAGGCGTTATCTCTTACCATCAGGAGAGCGTCTCGGACGTCTCATTACTTTTGACATAAAAAAAAAAAAAAAAAAAAGTATTTTTTTTTCATTAAACCCACTAATATTATAAACTAGCTGTGCCCCGCGGTGTTACCCGCTACATGTTTTCGGAATAAAAAGTAGCTTATGTGTTAATCCAAGGTCTCAGCTACCTCTATACCAAATTTCATTCATATCTGTTCAGTAGTTTTTGCGTGAAAGAGTAACAAACATTCATCAATCCATCCAACGATACAAACTTTCACATTTTTTTTTATGTAAAGGTAATGAGACGATCGAGACGCTCTCCCGATGGTATGAGATAACGCCTGTCCATGACTACTGCAGCCGTACACAGAACTTTGAGTAACAAAACAAAGTCCGGGGCGTCGCTGCTATGGCGCTCATTACTTTGAAACTAGATGGTTAGTCTCAACAGCCCTGTAATTTCGCTAGCTGCAGTACCCTTCAAACCAGAACACAGTAATGTTTGCACACTACTGATTAGCGGCAGAATATAATGGTACTGCGGTGGTACCTACCTAGACAACCTCCTACTAAGGAAATCTACCACCAAGTAAGTATTTATAATATTAGTGAGATGGTACGAAACCCTTCGTGCGCGAGTCCGACTCGCACGCGGCCGGTTCTTTTTTTAATATATTTTTCTATTGTAATAATACACAGACCTTCGATGTGAGCAATAAAGAGTTTATCTACCTCTCACCGCTACATACAAAATTGATCTCATATACTTCTCTAAGTACGGCTTATAATAAGTTATAATATGAGTACAGCTTACACGTGTTGGCTCTCACACTTTCTTCTTCCGAGTAACTTAGTTAATACTTTATTGTGACTCTTATTTTTTACGAGTAGGTCCACGAGTAACGAACTAGCATGAAGTTCCTTTTTCCTGTTACAGGAAGTAAGTCATCTGTATTTTCCCCGGCCACCTACTTTTTTTTCCTTTGATTAAATTATAGAAATGTAAGACGGTGTAGCTTTCCTTTGGGATTAGAAAAATTGCTCGACATCGTTTTTAGTATGATGAATTTGGCTTGGAAAATGTTCTAGTGCCTAGTTATTTTATTTATTCATAGTTCTGTTTGGAACTTTTTTTTTTATAGCTGATAGGCTAGGTGTTTGGCCACAGCTCACCTGATGTTAAGTGACGGTGTGGTCGTAGATGGTAAAGCACACCTAACCTAGAATGGAACTGGCTCTCAAGTGAGGCTGCCGGAACACACCGTTAGATGCTTGGCGGCAGATTTTCAACTTGAGGGTGGTAGCTAGCCAGCCGAATACTAGAAAGTACCCTACCACCATGCTATGGTTTCCTCACGATGTTTTCCTTCACCGGCAGCTCAAGCTCGTTGTTGGGGTTTGAACCCACGTCCTTCGGCATGCGAACTGACCGCGCAAACCACTGAGCTATCATCGCTACAAAACAATAAGTGAAACGTAGCAATAAGTGAATGTTATTTTATTTATAGTATGGCTGTAGCACGTAGTGCTTGTTGCGTAGCTTATCATTTCGTAGCAAGAGCTTATCGCGTAGCATTGAGCTCGTAGCGTAGCTATTTTGTTTTTTTTAGCATGGCCAAAGTATCGTTGTAGCTGTGGCGTAGATCTATTGCTCTGTAGCAAGGTCGTAGAGTTTATCGCGTAACGTTGAGCTCATCACGAAGCTGTTTTATTTTGCAATACATTATACGGCATAGTGTAGCATTGTGGTCACAATTGAATTCTATTAGTGGCAGGCTTGTCGCGTTTATCGCGTTTTGCAGCGTAGGACCGTAGGTACATAATTTTGAAGCTTAACTTCGAGCGTAACTGTAGCGTTTGTAGCAATATGCTATAAGTAGCATAATTATAGCGTTTATTAATTAGCATAACGATAGCATATTAAAATTATCTTGCTAATCTGCAAAAAAATGTTTTCTATTTTGTTGTGGTTCACAGGTTAGGTGTTTGACCACAACTTATCTAATTATAAGTGACAGTGAGGTCGAAGATGGTAAAACACACCTAGCCTGGAACTGGTTCTCAAGTGAGGCTGCCGGAACACACCGTTAGATGCTTGGCGGCAGATTTTCAACTTGAGGGTGGAAGCTAGCCGAGTACTAAATCCTACCACCATGCTATGATTTCCTCACGATGTTTTTCCTTCACCGACAGCTCAAGCTCATTGTTGGGGTTTGAACCGAGGCCCTTCGCCATATGAACCGACCGCGCTAACCACTAAGCTATCATCGCTACAACCGTAGTTCTGAAACCGTGCAATATACAGTACCTACTTAGATGTATAAATACGAACTTTATTTAAATAGAAACACTCACAGGTAAACAAATCATCGGTTCGCTGCTTCAACCGCAGCTAGACAGACAGACGGACAACCAAAGCCCGCTAATTGAGTTTTCCTTTTAGAGGGCGAACGGTAAAAACCTCTTACAGAAGTTGATTGGAGCTTAAACGGGACGGCACGGGACAGATCCGACAGCGATGTTTGTGAATGAATATTCTATTTGCATTAACATTTCTACTCGGGGACAAGGAAAATGTTACTTTTTTTGCTTTTGTTCGCGGTTTTTGGTGTACTTCACTAGAACGACACCTTGACAGGAGTTTACCATAATCACAGGGGTTTTGATACTACAGTGAAAGTGGTTAAGTGAGACCCGAAACCTGCAAATTTGTCTCACATATAGAAGTATCTCAGACATCCAGGTATAAATAAATATCTGTCTTATTTAAAGGGTTCCATTAATAGAGGTCAGAATACAGGTTATTTCAGTTATTGTGCAATATGTGCATAGTACAAAACGTTTTTAATAGAGGTAACTATGACGATGTCATCGAAAGAACGAATCCCAGATATAGAGGTTTGCTTCGTCCTACTAACAGAGGTAATTCAGTGTGTAAGTAGTGGGACCTCAGCATCAGTTCCTGTTATCGAGGTATCTCACTTATCCAAGTTTCTCTGTATATATATTTTTTTATAAGGGTCATTAAAATTTCAGAACGAAAATTGAGGATTTGAATTTTTTTATTTTTTTGTCATACTTCAGTAAACTTCAGTATAAAGTTTCGATGGAGTTTTGGAAGCAACACGAAAAGTCATGTTTCACCGCATTATATCATTTTCCCACACTCGCGCTTGTAATTCGACAGTTTATGAATAAAACACCACCATTTTTATGCAACAGTAGTTTTGGAAAAAAATACAACGGGGCGACACGACTCTTTCCGCGTTCCCGCCTAAACTCAAACGTACATAACGTTTCGCTGCAATACACACCAGGATAGGCGTTATCTCTTACCATCAGGAGGATGTCTCGTGCATCTCATTACTTTTACATTTAAAAAAAGCAACTCACAAAATCTCACTAAATCTTTTACAAAGCCTTCCGACAGAACAAAACAAACTTAACTTTACAATCCCAAGAGACCCGAAGACAAATACAAAACTACTTATTTCGAAGATAAAACAAAGGGTAAGAGCGGGATTAACGAACGGAATCGGAAAATTTTCCCATTCCGATACTTATCCGAGGAATAGTTCTAAGGAAATCGGCTCGCAACTGCGATGTTAAAAGATGGCCGTTTGTTCTAGAATAAGAAACAAATCTTTTTGTTTTAAAGGAAACTTTTAAGAAAGTGTAGGAAGGAAGGCATTTATTGCGCTAAAAGCCCGCCCGGACTTAACTTTAAAATGGATTCAACTTTGTCCGTTGCATTTAGTCTGGCCTTGTATTACACTGTAGTGTAAGGTGATCTTATTTCAAACCTCTTTTTTTTATTTAAAAGTAATGAGTCAAACAAAACGCTGTCCCAGTGGTAAGATTTATATCGCTTGTTCATTTGATTAGTAAAACAAATTCTTACATATAAATGCTTCGGTTCATTTATTCATCGTAACATATAGATTTTGTTTAAATGACTAATAATACAAAGATTGGAAAACTAAAATCGTTTCATCTCTTTCAAATATCACCTAAAAATTAAGTTTTTATAAATGAACATATTCTGTTTATGTTTATTTGTAGCGATGATATCTCAGTGATTAGCGCGGTTAGTTTGCATGCCGAAGGGTGTGGGTTCAAATCTCAACAATGAGTTTGAGCGCCGGTGAAGGAAAATACCGTGAGGAAATCATAGCATAGTGGTATGGTACTTTATAGTACTCGGCTGGTTAGCTACTACCCTCAAGTGGAAAATCTGCACCCAAGCATCTAACGGTGTGTTCCGGCAGCCTCACTTGAGAGCCAGTTCTTCGACTATACCGTCACTTAACATCAAGTGAGCTGTAGTCAAACACCATGCCTGTCAACCAAAAAAAATGTAATTAAATGTAAGTTTTGTGCGAGTTTTTGGAACATCATGAAACGATGTCTCTTTTTCGAGCTTCTGGCTGACCGATAAAAGTATTAGCATAATACCACGTAGATCTGAAGCAAGCTTATAGACTGCTGAAATAATAATTTTGTTTATTGTGTAGTTGAGTAAAAAGACGTCTGCAGAATTACTGTGCATTTACAGAACGGTGTAAAGCAGAGGTATGACTAACAAAAGAAGATTTTACGTAGTCCTTTGAAAGCAAACACTCTTAATCTTATTCTTTAGAAGTTATTATTCCTACCACACCTTTTGTAATATCGTTGCTCTTTCTTTGTGATTTAAATGTTTGGTTTTTTCTCTTACTTTTAGTTCTGAATAGCTGAGCTCTTGACCATAGCTTTTAACAGGTCAGCACGAAGTATGTTTTGCCAGATAACAGCAATGTTATTATAAAGCTATTTATTTGTTTAATTCATAATTTAATATATTTTTTGTCAAATATTACATTACGTATAAAATACAGAGTCAAAATAAGCGGTCTTAAAAAAGAAATAATAATTACAATATAATTTACTTGGTATAAATTTTACTTGGTGGTAGATCTCCTCAGCAGGAGGTCGTCTAAGTAAGTACCACCGCAGTACCATATTCCGCCGCTAAGCAATAGTGTGTAAACATTACTGTGTTCCGGTTTGAAGGGCGAAAAGCAGCTAGCGAAATTACTGGGCTGTTGAGACTATCCATCGAATGTCTCAAATTAATGAGCGCCAAAGCAGCGATGCCCTGGACTTTGTTCTGCTACTCAAAGTTCTGTGTACTGCTGCAATGGTCATGGACATGCGTTACCTCTTACCATCAGAACAGCAAATTGTTTGTCTCATTAATTTTACATTTTAAAAAAGTGCCAGTTGCATTCCACACTAGGTGTGCTACCAACTTTGACCACACTTAATTAGAATTCAATTTGAAACACAGATAACTGTTACATTAAATTAACATTTAAGCTACATTTAATCTTGTAAAACTTAAGTGTAGTCATGTGGTGCAACTAGTATGTGTATAGAGACGTAAAAGTTTGTCCATGCGCAAAAATTTCACGCTCGTTCAATCAAAACATTTTAAGGGTGATTCATCAGTGACCGTTGATCGACCCCCTTTCCACCCCTTTGTTGTATTCAGCCACAAACACGCCAAACGACAGATGGCTCTCGTTAAATTCGCTACCGGAGAGTGATGCGCCATCGTCATTGTACACCGGGCTTTATTAATGAGCGGTTGTGTGCGAAACGGTAAAAAAAGTTACTAAAATTGTGATGAAGCAATATAAGACCACGAACGCATCGTCCTCTGCTTTAAGTCTTTGACAAAGATAACGACATGAAACTGAAGCTATAGTTGGAGTACCAGATGTTTTTTTTAAACTGTTAGGTTAAGTGTTTTGACCACAGTTTATAGTTAAGTGGATGGCAAAGCATACCTAGCCTGGAATGGAACTGGCTTTTTTTTAAGTGTAATAAGTGGCAAACACGCGACGGACCACCGGTAAGTGGTCACCGTCGCCTGTGAACGACTGCAATACTCGAGGCATTGCCAGTGCGTTGCCTTCCTTTAAGGACCCTATTTACTTAAGCTATGGCTCTTAAGTAAGGTGCCGTTAGATGCTTGGTGGTAGATTTACAATTTTGATGGTATTTAAATGAAATGAGACAAACGTGATGCTCTTCTGATGGTAAGAATTGATGCATGCCCATGACCATTGCAGCGATACACAGAACTTTGAACAGTAAAATAAAGTCCATTACTTTGCTGCCTTGGCGCTTTATACACTTACAATTTTTTGTGGTTAAAATAAATTAAAAAATAATTTGGTAAGAAATTCTTTGAAACGATATAATAAATTGAAATTCCTGTAATTTAGCTAGCTGTAGTACCCTTCAAACCGGAACACAGTAATGCTTACACACGACAGCTTCGCAGCAAAGTATCTGGTACTACGGTGGTACTTACCTAGACAACCTCCTTTTATTTTATAAGTAGATCTACCACCAAGTATTTGAAGGTGGCTATCCAGCCAAGCCCTAGAAAATACCCTACCACCAAGCAAAATACTATTTCTAGAGCACCATTTGTAGACACCATCTTCTCTTAACAACACCACAAGAGTTAGAGGTCTACCACGAGCGTATCCATTCATAAATAAAAATTCTCATTTTGGGATATGGCGGCTTTCTTGCCCTGTATAAAAAAAAATCTTCTAGTTTTGCTTGCAACACTCTTAACCATATTTTCCTGCCTAGCTACAATAAAATTATGTTGAACTGGGAAGGGCCATACAATATGAGGCACCATCTGGCATGACGCACTTCGTTAGTAGTTCTTTATGTTGGGCTTGGCTTAATACACACGGACATTAAGTTTGGAGAGCATTCTAGTAACATACATCCTATACTTTTAATTTCACTCTACTTAAAACTCACTCCATCCTGTGATTGAGGTTAAAATGTAACTAGCTAAAGCTGCGACCAACAATGTTCATGCTACTGCGGTTGTTGCAGCAGCAAACAGTATTTTTTGTTTCATTTAGACGAGATTAAGTCAAAAATTCAGTATTTCTATTCAAAAAATTAATTTGGTAGCTATTTGTTTTATTTAAATACACAGTAGACTAGCACATGGTTAGTACGCGGTATGGTGGTGCTTGGCCTTCGCTATTGTATGTATATAAACCTCATTCGAAATATCTCGAACTTTAAAAAAACTAAATAAATATTGTACACCATTACACATAGCGCCCATTTTACCCTAAACTAAGCAAAGCTTGTACTATGGAAGTCAGATAACTGAAAGAATACTTATATACTTTATTTTTATAAATACATACTTATAATAAATACAGAGCACCCAGACACAGCACACAAACATTATTTTGTTTCTATGACAAAATGTTTGTCCTGGGTGGGAATCGAACCCACGCCCTTCAGCTCCAATGTACCAACAGGGCTGTCAAACTATATCAACCCTTCTCAATTTATGGGTTTGTCCACGAACTTCATTTGGTTTTCTTTTTTTCATAACATACGTTAGTGCTTTCGCGCTTTTGTGCATGTGTGTATTAGTGGAATTTTTGCTTGTCTTTTGCTACAGCAGTGTGTATCCAATTTTCGCCTTCACACTTTGTGCGTACCCAGTTGAGATATTTGGCTCGTATTCATTATATCTCTTGAACTGTGACATTTTTTATACGAAAATTCCCAAGTGTCATATTTCTTTCACGCTAGGGAAGATCTTTTGGCTCTTGTTACGGTTTGGATAGCTTTATTGCGGGTTTAAAGGAATTTCTTTATGTTTCTTGTAGAGCTTACGTCCAGTTAAAGTTATTTCCTAGCGATTTGCAAAGGATATATGTATGCAAATTGATATAAAAACTTTGATTTAATTATTCTTGTTTAAGTTAGGCAGGATTCATCACGTTCAATTATATCGGATATTCGGTGGCCTTCTTTATGGAAACAAAGCTGAGTACGAGGCGCGCGCGGCCTTGTTTTACTTCGCACGGTCAAAACCACGCCAGTTTCCATAGATTTAATTAGTATTGTTCTGTATGTATTTTTAATTGTGTTTTCGTCAGAGCGATAAAAGTCTAATTTATGACTTTTTTTAGTTTATATTATGTACCTATTCTGATTCGAAAACTTACAAGCAGTGAAACTGATCTATCTTTAGGAAATCAGGAAGAAAATAACTCACGCATATAAAATTCTCAACAAAATGTAAGCCAAATTGGTAGGGTTTAGAAAATGTAGAGGTTTCCAAATTTTTAATAATTATTATTAAAAATTGGGAAACCTCTAAAAAATAATAAAAAATTTAATTTATTAATTATAAATTAACTTTACATTTTTGTGCATGTTGTCGTTACCTGTAATTGCTATAGCATCTAGTTTTTGTTATTTATAGGGTTCCGTACCCAAAGGGTAAAACGGGACCCTATTACTAAGACTCCACTGTCCGTCCGTCCGTCTGTCTGTCCGTCTGTCACCAGGCTGTATCTCATGAACCGTGATTGTTAGACAGTTGAAATATTCACACATGATGTTATTCTGTTGCCGCTAAAACAACAAATACTAAAAAACAGAATTAAGTAAATATTTAAGGGGGCTCTCAAACAACAAACGTGATTTTTGCCGTTTTTATAGATGGTACGGAACCCTTCGTGCGCGAGCGCGACTCACACTTGGCCGGGTTTTTTTTGTTATGTTGATAATCGTTATGAATGTTGTGACGTGTATAACATTGTTGATCTAAATAAATAAACTGTTTGAACTTCCAAAAGTCGTACTCGTGTAAGTTTCTTCAATATAGTAATTATTAACATCACGGAATCTCCTCTCTCTTCCTCACAAACCACATCTAAATCCCCGCAACAGGCAGACTGCTTTTCGCTATCATGCTTAACTCCATCTCATCCACTGGAGCTACTTTGCCAGCGGCCCAGAGCCTCGCTCCGATACTTTAAGGAGCTGGGTTGGCTCGGGTAGACGCTGGTAAGGGGAAATGCACAATACACCCTAAGCCGGACGTCAGTGCAGGACTCATCGCCCCCATTCTGAATAAGAATAAGAATCGTCACGGAAAAGCCAATAACATGGTTCGAAAACAGCACGTTAACTCCAAGAAACCTATTGCTACGGGCTCAAAATCGATCCCAAAATCTTGAAGGTTTTTTATTTTTGTCAAATTTTCGAGATATTCCACTCATAAAGTCTTTTTGTAACCCTTTGATACTAAAATGAAAGCTGTCACAACAGATTTATAAGGTAACCCTATTCGGAAATAGATCACAGATGGGGTAACAGTTACTTAGGAAATAGGACAAGGGAAGGAAAATTGCTGACGTAAAGTAATTTCATTTGGAGGATGAAGATGTGCCTGTTTTATGACGAAGGTTTCCCTAAACAGATGCGTATAAAAATGTATCATAAAAATAGTGGAATAAATTACATATTTAGTTGAGTCATAAAAAAATGTTGAGAATTACATTGGTATTTAAGATTTGCCAATAAAACTAAATAGATAAACAGATTGTTTTTACCATTCGGCAGTCATTTGACGTATTCTTTATTTGTATCTTCTTTTCAAATGCATGGGCCATAATTGGTCTTCTAACTGGTCGCTATTCGTAGCGATGATAGCTCAGTGGTTAGCGCGGTAGGTTCGCATGCCGAAGGGCGTGGGTTCAAACCCCAACAATGAGCTTGAGCTGCCGGTGAAGGAAAACATCGTGAGAAAACCATAGCATGGTGCTAGGGTACTTTCTAGTACTCGGCTGGCTAGCTACCACCCTCAGGTTGAAAATCTGCCGCCAAGCATCTAACGGTGTGTTCCGGCAGCCTCACTTGAGAGCCAGTTCCATTCCAGGCTAGGTGTGCTTAACCATCTTCGACCACGCCTTCACTTAACATCAGGTGAGCTGTGGTCAAACACCTGGCCCGTCAACCATAAAAAAAATAAAAAAATATGTAGTATATAAGAGAAAGCGATAGAATACAGCGAATATTGAAAAATGTATCCTAGAACATTTTATACCGCGCCATCTACCTCATCATCAAAATAAAAACGTACTTATAATACACGAGCATAGTTCCCGTTCCTGTGGGAATACAGGGATAAAAAGTAGCCTATGACACACGGGGATAGTGTAGCTTCCCAGCGGCGAAAGAATTTTTGAAATCGGTCCAGTAGTTTCGGAGCCTATTCAATACAAACAAACAAATCTTCCCTCTTTATAGTAGTATAGATACAGAACACCCAGACATAGAACAAACTCGTCACAAAAAAAATTGTCTTGACTGGGAATTGAACCCACGCCCTACAGCTCTTAAAGCAAACCAAACCCTACCAAATGAATTAACAGGGTAGTCGAAAAATATGTATATAATCTACTAAAATCTGCCGCCAAGCACCTAACTGTGTGTTCCGGTAGCCGCGCTTGAGAGCCAGTTTCATTCTAGACTAAGTGTACTTTACCATCTTCCACCACATCGTCACTTAACATCAGGTGAGCTGTAGTCAACACCTAGTCAATCATAAAAAAATGCACGAAATAGCTGTTTTTTTACGGTTTCAGTGTCGAACCGGTAGTAAGAGTCCTTGATGGGTAAACTAAGAACCACACTTACCTGAAACATTGATGTCAAATGAGATTTATAATCACGATAACTCTTCAGTTTAACGGATTACGTCTTTGACATGCCATTGACATGCTTGACACGCTTTTTATATGACAGGGTAAAGTTTGAACACAGCCAACTAGCTGATGAGGTGAAACGTGAATTTGAAGTGGCTGCTAAAATTTTCAAAATAGCTCGCTCCCTCATTCAACATTACTTATATAACAATATCGGCAGTGTAGGTACATTATTTTTCTCTACTGTCGCAAAGTAAACAAGATAGATACAACAATTTTACCGTCAAATTTTCATCTTCATAAAAAATTTAAGCTTTTCGTTACGGTCAATACCCTTGATTATCTACTAACCGTCACTGAACGTTTTACACATGAGTAGAAAATATACAAAGAATCGGATTCAAATAGATGCGGTATTTAGTTAAATGAAAGCAATCATTTCTTGTTCTTCTCAGATTCGTATTTCATATCGCATGTTACAAAACAAAATTCAATTTTCTATTTTTTATAGTAGATTTTTTTTAACTTAATACTGGCAGCTCGCCCCGTCTTCGAACGGGAAAACAAAATTCGATTAACAATATATATATACCTATATAGCCTATGTCACTCAGTGATCATAAGTTCTGTGTCTGGGTGTACTGTATGTATTCTAAGTATGTATTTACAAAAAAAAAAATTTAAGTATTCTATTAGTTATCTGACTCCCATAGTACAAGCTTTGCTTAGTTTGGTGTCAGATGGCGCTGTGTGTAATGTCCTGCGATATTTATTTATTATTTATTTATTTATATTCAGATCAGTTCAGTAGTTTCGGAGCCTATTCAATACAAACAAACAAAAAATCAAACATTTCCTCTTTATTTGTATAGATATACTCTGCATAGACACCGGAGTCCGTGACTTTTGTCAACTTTTACTTACGATATTTCATTTTTTTACTTAGGAAGCTAGTTTAATTAATATTAATCTAAGATTAAAATACTAGCTTGTGTGTATAACGCGAGCAGAGCAGCGACCCGCAAGCAGCACCCGATCACGAGTATGACGCATGTGCCGCCATCGCCCTCCTCAACCATATCTGAGGGAAGAGAGCGACCCGACACATGACGCCGCCACAAGAAGAAACATTCGATGGTGAGCATGAATACTCGAGGCATTTGTACTATTATATTGATTAAAAGGTAAGTTGTAAAACTCACAAAGTTTTCTATTTTATTTATTTACGACGTAACCTTTTAGTTTTGTCGTATTTCTGTAAAAAAAATTACTCTGCAGTTTTACGGACCACGGGCCTTGGTGGCAAGTATTTCCACAAAATGTCAATAAAGTTATTTCATTTTCTGTTACGCCCAATCTTTCATTTACGATTCGCGGAACTAACAATTTGTCGATATTTGTGCACAGTTGATTTGGGCTCACGGGAAAATAGTTTGTTTACGGCGATCCAGTGAGGCTACCAGTCATTATCATTAAAAAAAAACAATTAAAAAAACGCACCTAATTTAATATATTTAATTTTGCTAGAGCAGTGACTATTATAATACTACGCTACTAGAAGATGGTAAAGCAGACCTAGCCTGGAATGGAACTGGCTTTCAAGTGAGGCTGCCGGAACACACCGTTAGATGCTTGGCGACAGATTTTAAACTTGAGAGTGGTAGCTAGCCTGCCGCGTACTAGAAAGTACCCTACCACCATGCTATGGTTTCCTCACGATGTTTTCCTTCACCGGCAGCTCAAGCTCGTTGTTGGGGTTTGAACCCACGCCCTTTGGCATGAGGACCAACCGCGCTAACCACTGAGCTATCATCGCTACAAAAGTATTTATTTTAGTTTTTTTTATAAAAAAACACCTAAAATAAACACTGAACCAATGTGAAGCAACTTTAATACCTATTGTTCTGTCGGTACTAAGTCATCTGTCAAAGCGTCGGGCACACACGGACCCACGTTATGTGGTTGTCAATAACACTGAGCTTAATCAGTGTATTGTCTTGTTTTCGTCAAAATTAAACTAACTACCTTCATGAAAAGGAAAATTAAATTTCTTTTTTGTGTTGGAATCACTTGTCTTGTCTGAACACTCCGACTAAACTGACCACCTTTACTGACTACCTTTATTTTGTCATCTGACTTCGTATTGATTTTGGTTGAAATATAATTCTCTGAAAGTTTTTTTTATGCATAATGAATGAGACGCACGAGACGTTCTCTTGATGGTAAGATATAACGCCTGCCCATGATTATTCCAGAACATAGAACTCTATACATATACATAGAACTTTGAGTAGCATAACAAAGGCCAGGGCATCACTGCGTTGGCTGTCATTATTTTGAGACTTTTGATGGTTAGTTTCACCAGCCCTGTAATTTCGCTAGCTGCAGTACCCTTCAAACTGGAACACAGTAATGTTTACACACTACTTTGTAACTTTTGTCTGCCTCTGTTTGTTTTTTTTTTGTGCTTGTTACAGAGTTAAACGTTTTTTCTTTCTTTCTTTCTTACTGTTTGTCGGCAGAATATCTGGTACTGCAGTGTTGCTTACCTGGACGACCGGTAATAGCCGCAACCTCGTCTTCGCACTCAAGTGCAAACAAGCAAGGTGAGGCCGCGCGCACGTTGTACTCAGCTTTGTCTCCATGAAGAAGGCCACCGAATGTGATCAAAACATAGTCTGAGTTTCCGATAAAATTAAACGTAAATTAGTAAAACAAAAATGTATCAAAACCAGCTCAGTTCTCATGGTCACATTTAAACATCATTTTTTATTTTTATTTACTTTTACTTTTTATAAAGTGTAACCTACATATATCCAGTGACGTGGAATATGGCTCAGTTAATGTTACACCTAGGCTGAGATAATATAGCCTACGCGGTGAGGGCACTGGTTTTATCATCTAGTGCTCCTGCCAACTTAACTTAACTTGTTAGAAAGGAGCTACGTAATGTACTTGGTACCTGGACTTTGTCATGTAACTTAATGCTGATTTATACTGAATAAAATTTTCTCATAAAAGCCTATTGAAGGCGCAGCTTTCTACCAGACAACTATATAATAGCTATAAATATAAAAGCTATTATTTTAGCATCTATTCTATTCTATATAATTTATTCATGTATCTGTGTGTGTCTGCTTATGTGTGTTAGTATAGTCGTTTCTTCCTTTGTATCTAAGTGGTATTTTTATTAATAAAGTGCTAAATTATGTGCGTATGTGCGAAATGATATAATGTGGTGAAACATTTTTTGTATTGCTTCCAAAACTTCATAGAAGCATGTAGAAAAACCTTCATGACTGTACTAGGACGTTACCATACTCGTGCATGACTCACTTTGTGTGAGTTAAACTTAAGTAGATTTTTCATAAAATACTTTAAAATATCATTACGCTTGACACTGGCAAAAGAACAAAACGCGACGCTAAAAATAAAGAAATTTTGCACAAGCTTGTAGTAAAGACACTATAACTTTACAGGAACATGACCGGACTCGAACATGACTTACTTTGTGTTACTTTGACTGTGACTTAAACTTACTTGATTTTTCATAAAATACTCAAAAATGTACAACACTTGACTTTAAAATCTCCATGACTGTAATAGGACGTTACCATACTCGAACATGTCTCACTTTGTGTGACTTAAACTTAACTAGACTTTTCATAAAATACTTTAATATATCATTACGCTTGACACTGGCAAATGATGTGATGTTAAAAACAAAAAAAAAATAGGAAAAAGTGTCTTATTAATATTTCAATAAAATTTAAAAAAATGCTTATATTTTTTGTTTACTCATCTACACCGTAATACGTATTAGCGTTTACATATTTTTTTAATTAACCAACCGAATAACTTAAGTATACTTAGTCCTCTTTTAGGTATGTCAGAGTCACCGAGCGTGTGTGGAATATTGGCAGTAATTTCACTTCCAATTAGTTCCCTCTTTTTGAACACTAGACAGGCGAAAAAGCCGTTTGAGCGAATAAAATATATTTTCCAAAAACGGAACGAAACGCGAAGTGCTTATTGCTTTAAAACGATTTTATCACAAAACCTGAAACAATTAAAAACGACACTCACTGAAACTGAATGGTTCACATAACAGAAATGCCACTTTCTAGAAGCGCTATATTGGACATTCATTCGTATTTATTTTGTTTTCTATTTGGCCCTCTACTAGGTTAAAATACTTTAAGCTTGTGGCAATATCAAGTCACTGATTCTGAAATCTCATTTGTTTGAGGTAACATTGCTTATTTTCAATAATTCACTTGTTCAGTGATAAAAGTGTAGTTACTTGAAATTAAGTTTGTGCTAGATCGATGCAGTTTGGGGTAGCAGTCTGAAATTTGGCCTATTGCAGACGTCCATGGGTGACGGTGAACATACCATCAGGCAAATCGTCTGCTCGATTGCCACTCTTCATATAAAAATGTACTAGTGTGCTCAGTGAAACCTATTCCATATAAACACGGCCTGCAATGGCTGCTCTAAAAAAATTTTTTTAGCAGGAAAAAACAGACCGGAAAAATATGTTAATGATTTTCATTTACGCGTTGTTTTTAGAATAACCATTGCTTAAATATAAATATTTTACGAGCAAGGCGTTCGCCATACAAATTACAGTAAAACACGGTGACCAATTTAACAAGAACTCTGAAAAATCCGGTAGTTTGTTTTTATGGGTACTTTAGAGAAAAACAAAGAGTTGGTAGAGCTCTAAATGCAATGGTATAGGGGACATTGCGACGCAGCGTGAAAATACGTAAAAATATTGTATCACATGGAAATATTCTTTCAATTTGGATTCTTCAAAAGACGAGTTATTAGAATCTTAAAAGGTCAGCAACGTATATGTAGTGCACCTAGTATTAGAGATATCATTGAAGGCATAATTTTGGCAGGAACGTGGAAAAAATCAGGAAAGATATTAATTATATAGTATTATTTCCAAAAAATTGTGTCAACAATTTTTAAGTGAAGTAAGTGGTTTCGTGTTGTTTTTAAAACTTTATAGAATCTGACTATGATTTACTAGTGACTTTGACTGTGACTTAGGTGATGATTTTGTTTTGTTACGATTCAAAACATATGCTAATATTGCAGAATGCACAAAGTGAGATATTACAACCTCTTGAGTATAAAAGACATTATGAAAATATTTTTTGTTGATGCGATATACTAGTAGCACATCTTCCACCCGTACGTATACACGCAATCACATAAATGTTAGTTTTAATCGTATACCTCCAGGCGCGTACAATTATACCTTTACCATATGAAAACTGGTCTCCGTCTAAACAGTTCCTGCGGCGAAGCGTGTATTTTGTGGCTAAACAGTCGCTCTAGAATTACCTTTGTTTGTGAGTACCATTTTATTCTGTGCGTTTAATTTACAGCTGAGTGCAGTGGGGGGTGAAAATTATGTTTTTGTGGGGAGACTTTGGGTGTTATTAAGTTTGTATAGCACTCGTTTTGCGTAAGAAAAAACGGTCGTCGCTCTAAAAGCGTCAAAAAGATAAATATAGATAGAGGCATAGAGATATTTTAGAAATGACTTTAAAAAAATACTCGTGTAATACTGGTTTTGAAATCTAAATAAATAAAACAAAGTTGGGTTAGGTTACCATTTACAACTCAAGAACGGCTGGACCGATTTTAATGAAAAATCAGAAAAAAATAAGAATAATTAATTATACAGAAATGTTTATTTAAAGAAATAAGGTTTAAGGTTTGGAAATTCGCCGTCTTCCGGAATTGATCAGCTAGTAATTTTAATTTAGTACAATATTTAGTTTAATGTTAATTTCCTAGTTCAATTCACATTAAACTAATTTTTTTTTTTTAATGATTGGCAGGCTAGGTGTTTGACCACAGCTCACCTGATGTTAAGTGAAGGTGTGGTCGAAGATGGTAAAGCACACCTAGCCTGGAATGGAACTGGTTCTCAAGTGAGGCTGCCGGAACACACCGTTAGATGCTTGGCGGCAGATTTTCAACTTGAGGGTGGTAGCTAGCCAGCCGAGTACTAGAAAGTACGCTACCACCATGCTATGGTTTCCTCACGATGTTTTCCTTCACCGGCAGCTCAAGCTCGTTGTTGGGGTTTGAACCCACGCCCTTCGGCATGCGAACCGACCGCGCTAACCACTGGGCTATCATCGCTACAAATATATTGCACTAAATTAATTATTTTAATTGGAACATTTTTGAAAAATCAAATCAAATATTAAAACAATATTATTAACATCCCAAGGGGTTGAAAAAGTAGTTGTGAAAAACATATAACCCATTATTTTTGAATTGCGTGTGTTACTAAAGATATACATTTTTATAAATGATCAAAAGATGCTAACACTCATGTCTAGTTTCTTCTTTTTCTATGGTATATAAAACCTTGAGAGCGGTCTTGTAGCAGCCAGGTTGTAGCCAGCAAATCCAGAGAAATCGCAAAAATTTTCACCCGACAGCTACAAACAGCAATAAAACCTCGCACCTAATCCCGCCTCTGCACTTATTGCTTCACAAAATCTTACAAGGCGACAAAAATATGACAAAAACAATAGCAATGAAAATAGTATTAACTACTAAACTTTTTTTATGGTGGGCTGGTTTAGCAACAGTTCACCTGGAGAGCAACCTAGTTTGCAAGAAGTATCTAGTACAAAACAAAAAACCTAGGGTTTTTTATGAATTATATAGGCTTGCGTTTCATCGCCATCTCACCTGATGTTTAAGTGAAGATGCGATCTAGGATGTAGCACGCTTGCCTAGAAGATACTGATTCACTCTCGACTTGAAGACACCCAGATTGCATCTATCAGGGAACACCCACTCGGGTAACGTATTCCACACTTTTTGGTAGTATTTAATAAAAAAGAAGAGCATGGGTTCGGTTCCCACTTGACGTTATAGGTTAGTTTTATTTATCATCTTCCACTAAATTGTCGCAAACATGTACATAATACAATGAAAAATAGAAGTAGATAGTAGATGGAAAAGAAATAAGAAACAAATAATTATAGAAAAAATAGACAACATTTCTTTTGATGTATGTGTTTTTGCGTCGACAAACCCATTGCATCTGTTACGTATGTGTGTATGCACGCGTGGGTTTATCCCATCCTCGTCGCCAATTGTTACGTATGTGTGGCGGGTAGGAGCAATGATGACGGCGGTAGCTAAATGCACACTCATTTATTCATATACGGCCTGGTGGACGTAGCCACCGCTATCTACTATACATGTATATACATAACAGCATCCAACTGAAAGTTTTTTTCATAATAACTTCTATGGTAGATTCTAGGAAATGTGCTTTTTTATCGGCAACAACTGCACCTCAATTCTAGTTTGACGACAGTATTTCTCACAAATGGCCAACTTTCTTTATAGCAGTTTTATGATCTTACAGATTTCATGGTGCAATTCCTTAGTCTGTCGCTGTATTCATACAATTTATTAATAAATAATTAATGATGAAACAGATTTATTATGATTTTTTTTTTCATATGAATTATTATTGTTACGACTAAAGATAACAGATTCGATTTCACAGTTATCGATCCAAAAGGTTTCTTTCACACTTATTTAAACTTTATAAGTATTTAAGTTAACAGTTAACATTATTATTGTAATTGTACTATTATTGATTTTAATTTTGTTTTACGTATATATGAGTCTACTTACTTGAAATAAATAAATAAACAAGTAAAATTAAATTAATCTCGTAATATTCTTATTTTGTCTTTGACTTTCACATGAATAATAGAGATAGTTTCTTTTTTACAACTACAAGTAAACGACTACCCTACTATATAAAACAAAGACGCCATCTAAATTAAGTACATAATAAGTTGTATTATAAATCGAAATTTAAAACCTCTACACGAGTAACAGTACACCCAATTTCTTTTCCTACTCAATCGCTCTTGAAGAAGATGCTACATTCATCAATAAAAAAAAAAAACAATTGCCTATATTAGCATTCAAAATGCTGAAGAGATTTAGATCAAAATCTCAATTAAAAATACTTTCGATCAATTCACGTTTTTAAAAAAATTGGCAGTCATGGGGACTGCCGATAGAAGGGAAAACTTCAAACACGTCATTAGCATGTCAGTGACCCATAAGTTTTGCTTTTACCAACAAAACCCTCAACACGGCAAAAGAAGTTGAGAAGTTAGTACTGAAACCGCGCGTGACAGAAGGGAGGAAATAAATTAACAACTTGTTCTTTTTAAAATCGTCTAATCACGTCACCGGCTTGGCACCGTCTGCCTCCAAAACATAAGGAATGCTTACATTAAGTACTCTTATACAAACTGCTAAGTAATCTATGGCAGAGGGAGCTGCTACTACTTATTAATCTAGTACAACATACAAACTATGAAGTAATCTATGGCAGAGGGAGCTGCTACTACTTATTAATCTAGTACAACATACAAACTATGAAGTAATCGTTAACATAGGCGCTGACACGGCCTTCCTGCCCAGGATTCGCTCTCGAAGCCTCTCGTCTTAGCTTATCTGAAATTTGAAAAATATTAAAGCAACACCATACAACAATACTAACATTTATGGCCTGTGCTTTGCACTTCCATTTTTCATTTGTTTTTTTTTTTTATTATGGCCTGTGCGTTTTGCACTACCATTTTTCATTTGTTATTTTTATTATGGCCTGTGCTTTGCCACTTCCATTTTTCATTTTTTTTTTTTTTTTTTATGGCCTGTGCGTTTTGCACTACCATTTTTCATTTGTTATTTTTATTATGGGCTGTGCTTTACACTACCATTTGTCATTAATTATTTTATTATGGCATGTGTTTGCACAATCATTTTTTTAGCAACTCTGCTTTCTTTATTTTGAATGAATTCTGTCCACTTACACTGAGTGGCTTGCTTTACAAGCTCAACACCCTTACTCAAATAAGTTGCGCATTCTTATCCCAGTAAGTTGTTGAACCTTTTTTTTTTGTATTAATTAGTTTTTTGTTTGTATTTTGTTTTTGTCAGCGATCCCAGCGCGCTCTATGAGCCGCTTACGCTATTATTTATATTTTTGTTTTATTTATGGGCGATTCCAGCGCAATCATTGATTCGCTTACACCATTTTATTATTTATTTTATTCTTAAGCGATCCCGGCGTGCTCTATGAGCCGCTTACGCTTTTTATTCTCGGGCGATTCCAGCGCACTCTATGAGTCGCTTACGCCATTTTAGTATTATTATACTTACAGTAATTATTCAATAATTACAGATTACAATTCTCTATTCTCTCAAATTCTAAATTCTCTATTCTCTCGCTGACACGGCTTTTTCCAAAGCCTCTTAATTCCATCAACAGTCATTCAATACTGTCTAATTCTGTATTTTGGTACAATTTGATGTGGTTTGTTCTCAACATTTTTGACTTTGTATCGTTGTGGCAAACATTTTTCTATATGGTCCTTTATACTTTGGTTCTAGTTTGCTTTATCGGGTTTGCTGCTGTTGAACATAAACAACATTGGCTTCTTTGAGAACCAAATTATTGCGTTGCATTCTGTCAAATTGTATTTTGTTTTCACATCATTATTTCTTAATCATTCTCCTGCGGTGACTCGTAATTGATTCATATCGATATAATTATTAATCTTGGAGTCTTTTATTTATGCGGTTTATTGCTAGTGCTTCGGATCGTATCCATCCATGAAATCAATCAACCAATTCTTCAGTAAATGTATTGGAGTACAGCCAGTAATTTGTAGTTTTTTTTTTTTTTTTTGTTTGACAATGGTTTTGACTGTTGACTGTAATTTATAAACCACACTCGTCCATTCTGACCAATGGTTTAATTTGTAGGCTAATAAGTTTAATACTATTGCCCAGTATCTTTCAGCTTGTCCGTTGGCTTTGCTCGCTCTTTTATCTGTAATCTTATTTTTTTTTTGCTCTTTTATCTGTTATCAATTTTTTTTTTGTTCTGAGTTGCGGTTCCAAAGCTTTTTTTCTCAAGTTCAGAGGTTGTAGAATTTTCGATTGATATCAATATGTGAATTTGGTGTAGGCGTCTACCAATAACAATAGGTATTCATTCCGATCATCCACTGTTCCCAAAGTACTTGTACAGTTAGCATGTAGTGTATAAAATGAAATCCGTAACTTTTCACTTTCTTACTGTTCACTTTTTTTTTTTTTTGCTGCAATTAGCCTCTAAGTATTATCGATGATGAACAAATATCATATTGTGTTTTTATGTATTTTGTTTAGGCGTCTACCAATAACAATAGGTATTCATTCCGATCATCCACTGTTCCCAAAGTACTTGTACAGTCAGCATGTAGTATAAGATGAAATCCGTAACTATTCACTTTTTTACTGTTCACTTTTTTTTTTGGTTGCAATTAGCCTCTAAGTATTATCGATGATAAACAAATATCATATTGTGTTTTTATTGTGTTTTTATTTCTTTTTTTTTTTGTCTTTCAAATGATGCATTGACGTATATATATGTTTTTTTTTACGAAAGCAGATCGATTTCGTCCATTGTTTTTGTTTTTTTTTTTGTTTTCGTTTCGTTTCATTCATTGATTCAAGGATTTTGTTTTACGCCAACATGACACTGCTCTTCATGAAAAGTTCTTATTAGATTAAATCCAACACTTGATGGTACATAATATTTAACTTCTTTTTGTGGCTTTTTTTTTAAATCATCAGGATACTATTTTGTACTGTGTATTCTTTTAAACTTTCTAGATATTTTTTTGATTCTTCTTTTTAGATTCATTGCTTGATCATGTTTTTAAGTAGCTTCCAACCAAGTGACTTGGTTTAATGGTCAATTGTGTATTTATTTACTACGATTCGCACCATATGTTTTTTATGTCTTTTTGGTTTTACGGCGGGTTTTTTTTCTTCAAATTTCTAGGTGCATGTTTTGTCCCGCTTCCCTTCCAGTATTTTACTTTCAAGTTGTAGTCTAAGTGCACGATCATCATCTTGCTCGTAGTAGCAAGTCTCGTTTAGTAGAAGTCGTATTCACAGCACTATAATTCGTAATTTGAATTCTATGCCCAATAATTACATTCGAAAATAGTATAGTGCATTGCATATACTAAGCATTTCTAGCCCATAGTTGTTATTTTGGAATTTTCTGGTCTTTTTTTTTCATTTAATTCTTCTTTAGGAATGCCATGGAAACCTGACGCTATATTCAGCATATAGTGGTACTTAGATCTCCCTAGGCTGCCTTATTGATTTTCAATCATCGGTAGTAAGTATTTATCCTTGAGTTATTCTGTTTAATGCCCGACAATCCACACAAAATCTGTCACTCGATATTTATTCTGACCAACAAAATTGGTGATTTTGAGTCTTGTATTAATTAGTTATTTAAAAGTTCCGTCACAATGGTATGACGTCCCAACTTTTACTCTTATCGTTCGTTTCAATGGTTTGATTGTTGTAGTCCGGACCAACATAGCAACTGTTAATCTTACACATATTTTTGTAAATGTAAATAAAACTGAAGTGGTTCCCTAACAATTCTCGCTGTGTGGTTTTTGAGTGTTGTTTGGGGCCTGAGTTACGACATTATTTATTATGTCGTCTATACTGTAAATTATTTCTTGGTCGTGAGCTTGTGATAAAGATATTTTTTCTAATTATTGTGTCGTTTAGAGTAGTTCCAAACATTAAATATTGTTCTTTGTTGCGTCTCTAATTTCTTTCTCTTCAATTATTTCAAAATTTGCTTTCAAATTGAATAATCATATTACATTTTTTTTATTGGAAATCAATATCTCGTTCGGTAGTCCACGAAGATTTACTACGGAATATCAGCGATGAGTTCTTAAAGATCGAGCCATAGAATCTCTCATCAAAGAACACGATGCTCTGATGACTCTCTGATCTCTCTAATATTTTACCATTAACAATGATTATAGTTGTACGAACTTTGTCCCTGCTATTAATGTCTGTATATTTTGTTTTGTCCAACCTTTTATAACATTTTATGTTTTCTTCCCTCATCGTCTATCGGTAATTTAAGTACGCTGATTCAACAATCACGTCGAGGATATCAACATCGGTTACAGAGACAACATGTTTTTATTTCCATCATGAGCTTCAGCTTCCATCATTGAGCTTTGTTATGTATTTATTTTTTTCGACGTAGATAGCGAAGCTCTTACTAGTTTTACTGCCTCTAGATAGATTGTTTAGCGCAGTTCATTGTAATCAAGATGTATTTCGTTATTTCTGGTAAAACACTGTAATTGTTTTTGCTCTACTTGCGGTTGATTTTGCATGAGGGTCGGTAACGTCTCCTTTAATCAATTATAATATTTTATTTTCACAAAATTGCAATTCTTCTCTCAATCAATTCTCAAGTCTCAATTTTTCCAATATTATATCTGTTCTTAATATGTATCGTGTTTTCCATTTTTGATTGCTTGGGAGAGATCGCTCTTAGCGATAAGGCCGCCAGTTGTGGCACTAACTCATAAGGTTCTTTTGTTCTTTGTTTTCTGTACTTTTTTCTGTTCTTGGTGTGTACAATAAAGAGTTTCTCTCAATCTATCTACCTATATGTTTGTGTTTCTTTGCAGTGTAATTAAAAACTGTTAAGTACTGATCACTTGTCTATTGTCATATCTTCGGCAATTTTGAAGTCACAATGCAAATCATGGCTTCTTGAGAATGTGTTTCCCAGTTCTTCTTTTAGAGCAGACCAAGCCCCTTATCAACGGTGTCCATTTTTTATACAAATCTCGTGCGGGCCGGCTAAAACGGTTGTGTTCCGTTGTGTTAGTCTCAACATCGTCCCATCTTTATTTCGTGAGCACTAAATTAACTTCACGAACACACTATTCACTTTAGCTGTCCACATTTGTGCTTCAATTAAAACCGACACTTAGGTCAAACTATAGTTTTGCTTATACTTGCGGATTCACTACAAGTCCCGAAAGTTCCAACAATAATAATTTCCGTCACTTCACTCACGTTATGAGTCATCATTAATTAAATATTTATAATTTCTTTTTAATTATTTATTTTAACTTTCGTCACTCACGTTATGAGTCAACATTAATTATTTTTTATTTATAATTTTTATTTTTATTTCTCACTCGTATATTGTTCATTCTTTTATTTTTCACTTTTATATTGTTCATTGTGAGGCGAGTTTATCAATCCCACTTCTGATGACAGAAGGGAGGAAATAAATTAACAACTTGTTCTTTTTAAAATCGTCTAATCACGTCACCGGCTTGGCACCGTCTGCCTCCAAAACATAAGGAATGCTTACATTAAGTACTCTTATACAAACTGCTAAGTAATCTATGGCAGAGGGAGCTGCTACTACTTATTAATCTAGTACAACATACAAACTATGAAGTAATCTATGGCAGAGGGAGCTGCTACTACTTATTAATCTAGTACAACATACAAACTATGAAGTAATCGTTAACATAGGCGCTGACACGCGCGTACCACGTACAACGCGTGCGTCGGCGCTTTATCTCCATGATGAAGGCCACCAGATGTGGCTGAAACTGATAAAATTAAATTTGTGTAATCCCGCATAAGTAAAACAAAAAAGAAGTTATCAAATTAAAAAAATAACAAAATCAAAATCGAGCCAAGACCCCAAAGAAGGAGTGATGAATTTTAAACTTAAAAAAAAAGATATATTCGCGACGTTTTCCTGTTGACCATTGTAGCGATACATAGAACTTTAAGTAGGAAAACAAATTTCAAGACATCGCTACTTTTGCACTAATTACTTTGATGATAACTAGGGCTTATGCTATTAAACTTGTATGAAAGATTTGCCATCTTAGCCAATGGTCAGATGCAACTAGACGATCCCTTCCATCCCTTCCAGGCTAGGTGTGCTTTACCATCTTTGACCACACCGTCACTTAACATCAGGTGAGCTATGGTCAAACACATAGCCTGTCAACCATAAAATAAAAAAATAAAATACGATCATGTACTTATGACTGCATATCGAGAAAAGTGATTAGTTCCATGTTTCTATTGACTGATACTATTTTGTCAAACATAACAAATATCCTCAAAGCAAATAACTGCGTAGAAAGGTGACGTCCTAATCACGTATTTCAAGAGCTTTCCGTTTTGTCAAAGGGATTTCGCCAGCCGTACCGGTTCCATAGCAACATTTTGTACACATTTTCACTGATTTCACTCAAGTTCACGCTTGTTGGCTATGCAGTACGACCAATTTATCCGTTGAGTCGATCGACGGAGTCTTAATCGTATTTTCCAAAGAGTTCTTGTACTATAAGAGAGTGAATACTTAGTTATTTAACTTGACCAACTGTATAGATAAGTTGGTTGTTATATAGATAAAGCCAGAGCTCTTCAGCGTAGTGTCTCTTGAACCAAGAGTAAGGTTTATCATACGACTTGCTGTTCCAACGCACTTTCGTCCAACCCCAAAAATCAGTTGCGGATTTCTTAAAAATATTACGAGGTTTTTTTACTGTAGATAGGCTTGCGTTGACCGTTATCACGCCTGATGTTAAGCGAAGATTCGGTCTACGATGTAGCACGCTTGCTTAGAAAAAACTGATTCCATCGCCACTTGAAGTTACTCAGACTGTATTGGGGAACACCAATTCGGGTGCCTCAAAAATTCCAACATCTAGCAGTTGGTACAAAGAAGGTGGAATCAAACTGCTTAGTTTTGGGTTTTTTATCTTAATATTTGTGCAAAATAGAGACCAGCATTTAGATCACGTGTGGCTTTGACTAGATGAAACAGCTCTTGGAATATTGAGCTAACAACTCAAAAAACATTCCCTTGACTACGTTAAGATTCCTTCCTTTCCACATCCTATTACGCCATTAAAATTCTCATTCCCTTCCCAATCCTTTAAATTATGATTGATTAAAAGTAAAGCTGTTCCAATGATTGATCACCCGACCTAACAAATTGATGTGCAGATTTATTAGTCGAAGGGCCGCTAGAAGGGTCTTGCAACGACTTATGACGTTGCCTAATAATCGGGTTGAAATATTATTACGTTGCCCCATTATATTTGTTATAATAAATTGGAATCGGGATATCGGCAATCAAAAATGACACATTTATTTGCCGTATAAGGAAATACGGAAAGCTGATGGCAAAACACATTACTGCAATGAATTTCTAATATTGCTTATTACTATTGCTTATTAAGTTTAATTGATGCTCACGCAAGCTGAAGAAGCATTGTGAGGTTTTTTCGGGCCCCTTCTGTAGCTAGGTACTAGACACGTTGAACTAACTCGGGATCTAATAATTGCATTGTAGTTTAGTATATGAAAGCCTAGTCAAAGTAATATTCGATATATTCAATAATGCCAATAGAAATATCCAAAAATTTACGGGATTGACATAAGCTGCTCACGTGACACATCGATGTCTTTTATCACTAAAAATTTTAAACTTTTAATGTCTAAGTCAAAAGTTTTATTTACATGACAATAGTTTAAAAGGTCTTAAATGTTAAAGTTAGCGTCTATTGTCAACCATTACAGTGTGCAAATACATTAAAGGAATTAAATAAAATTAAACAATTCTACACTTAAAATAAAATAAAATATGTCAATTACATTGACATTTTTTTTATTTATTATTACATTTAATAGATGCCATTTTAGTAATTACAATTGTTGCATTAGTGGTTGTGAGATCTTAATTTTCCTATTAGGCAATGCACAACACTTTTTTGTGACATAAAAACATTCATTATAAATACAGACAACAAACTATACAATTATACATTATATTTTAAAGAAAAAACAACAAAAAAATTGTTAACCGCAAACTCGAGAATCCTAGAGGGAGTTCCATTATAACTTTTTTGACATGAATTCTTTGTAATCGGTTCTGCTACAGGTATAATTAGCCTACTACCACTTCAGCTAGCTAAAACGCTGAGCTAAGTCTGTGACTTTAGGACGTTCTATGACTCGGTGGAGTGACGATATACGTAGAACAGCTGGTGGTGGATGGTATCGAAAAGCAAAAAATTCGACTGAGCAACGTCTGATGATGATATGTAAGTATGCGAAAAATAGCATAGCCAGCTTCTCTACTGATGTGTTTTGTACAATAGGTAAAGGTTAACTTACCAAATAGGATAAGTGAATAATTTTGACATAAATTTTCAACCTTAACCATAAAGAAACGAGAGATCTTTAAAAATCAGCTTTGTTGACGAAATAAACGCCGACACTAAGATCGGATAAGTCAGATATTATAAGAGTTGCCTCACGCTCACTAAAATACCGTTCGTACACAAAGCGACACAGTTCGGCGAGTATTTTATATCGCTGCTCTCCTTAGTTAACACACTTTCCTGAGGCTCTTTGCCGCTTCCACAATTGCTCAATAACATAATTTTGACGCTTCTGAAAAAACACACAGAATAAAATCATTTGTATAAATTTTGGTATGATGGAGGCGAACTTAACTGTGAATGAAATTCTGTAAAATATTTATTTATAATAATAGCTATAGAAAAAAAACGATCACCGATAAAAAACAAACATAAAATAAGCTTAGTTATCAAATTTAAAAAACACGTGCCGTTCTAAGTGATTTTTATTTAATTATTGCCAGTGCAATTTGAGATGATGTAGGTATTCTAACGATATACCTTACATCCAAATCTGTTTAGGAATTTATAATTTACAGTGGAATAAATAAACTCGTATACATAGGTACGGTACATGATCACAAAAACATTACGGTCCTTTTTTTGGGTAGTAATAAATATGAAAATTGTCCTCAACATTTTTCAAAGCGCCATCTTGCCCCAAACTAAGTAAAGCTTTTACGTATATAGACCAGATAGCTGATAGAATACTTATATACATATTTTTATGATAAAAACAGAACATCCAAATACAATACAAACACATAGGTCACGTAAATGTGTTAGTCCTGAGTGGGAATTGAACTCACGCCCCACAGCTCTTGAAACAGATACACTACAATTTGTAAACGAGACGGCTTAGAAATGATGTCATCGCTGGTCGTGTTTGGAATTCCGTTCAAATATACTTCATCTTTTATAGTCAAATACCGCCAATACTCAAGCACAGAATAAGTAATAGTACTGACATATCTTCGTGTACGAACGGTTTAAGCGTTAACGTAGATTAAACTTGAGAGGTGAGGTACTAACATCAGCTGATTTCTGCTGTAGATTACAAACATTGTAAGTAGACCAACTTGAGCAATAGAACAGATAATGCTTACATACTCAATCTTGAACTCGCTTACTGCTTCAAGAAACATTTATTTAGGAGACATTTTTAAATCTACGACTATTGGTTCTAGTTAGAAATTACGTAGAAGTGATTTGAGTAGGTTTTTAGCTAGACGATTGAGACGCTGCTCTCGTAGCATGAAAAAGGTTTGCGAATGACCGTCATCCTAATCGCATCTTCGCTTTATCTTTTTTTATGCTTGACAGGCTAGGTGTTTGACCACAGCTCACCTGATGTTGAGTGATTGATCAGTTTTCTTAAAAAAATTGTTGCCTCACGAAGTAAACTATACGAGGCTAGAACAAAAAAAATATGATCAATTTAAGATCCATATATACAAAAATAGGCCAATGTGAAATTGAATGAAAAAATAGATATACGAGTACATTATACATATTCATCCTCCTCCTTGTTGTGATCTTCACCTCCCAGGAGCCGTTCATGCAAGAAGTTACGCCATCTTCGTCTATCACTGGCGACATGCAGCGCGTCATACACCGATGTGTGAAATGCGGTGTGAATCTCATCGGACTAACGCATCGGAATACGGTCTCGTGCTCTCTTACCATCGACTTTCCCCGTAACCATCAATTTTTCGAGGTTGTCACTTTCCTTCTTTTATTTCCTTCATATATATAAGTAACAGTCAAAGAAAAGCTTAATCAATGTCAACAGGCTCTCTCAAGTAGGTATCTCTTCAAAGAATCACATCAAAGAAACGATGACGTCAGATCGGATATAGCAGGTAATGTAGGGGTAGTGACACAGTGCAGCATAGACTTAGTGGTCGCTAACTATAGACAAAGCAAGTTTAAAAAGATCTCAACAATCAGGGTGTGACTGTGTCGTAGATATGACATTGTGTAAATGAACACGTTTACAAAGAACTGATAATATAATCTACATACTACCACCGCAGTACCAGATATTCTGCCTCCAAGCAGTACTGTGTAAACATTACTGTGTTCCGGTTTGAAGGGTACTGCAGCTAGCGAAATTACAGGGCTGTTGAGACTCACCATCGAAAGTCTCAAAGTAATGAGCGCCAAAGCAACGATATCATGGACTTTTGCTACGCAAAGTTCTGTGTATCGCTGCAATGGTCATGGACACGCGTTATCTCTTACCATCAGGAGAGCGTCTTTTCTTTTTCATAATGTTTTTGGTGTGCACAATAAAGAGTTTATATCTATCTATATTTATAGCTACAATGCAAAGTATGTTTTTTATTTTCCTCATCTAAGCTGTAAGTCTGTGCCATCGCACGTCGTCGCTTGTGGCATTAACGCGGATTACGCCGTCATCCTATCCGGGCGGGAAGATTCGGCAGTATAAATACAGCCTTATGCTAAGATTATACCCTACGTTAACGTTTATACTTTACGTATAGTTTTACGTTAAGAATTGAGAATAAAGAGCTGCCCAATCAATTAGCTGGACAATGTAGTCGATAGCACAGGTTTTGCTTGGTGGTAGGAGTTCGTCTAGGTAGGTAACATCGGAGAAACTCTGCTGCTATGCATAGTGTATAAAAAGTATTGTGCTCCGGTTCGAAGGGTACTGCAGCTAGCGAAATTACTGGGCTGTTGAGACTAACCATCGAATGTCTCAAAGTAATGAGTGCCAAAACAGCGATTCCCTAGACTTTAGATTGTTACTCAAAGCTATGTGTATCGCTGCGAAGGTCATGGGCATGCGTTATCTCTTACCATCAGGGGGGTTGGTGGTCAAACACAGACTTATACGTGTTAAACAAAATGTATTTTATCATATTTATTTACAAAAAAAAACAATTATTCAGCTTACTTGGCTTAAATGAAATTACGTCTCGTAAATTCAGAATGTCAATTCAATTTGTAATAGATCAAAAAACACATTATTGAATACAAATAAATCAAAAATAATTATATAAATAAGAATTAAATCACTTTAGAAGTAGAAAAATGAATACCTACAGAAACAATATTTTCTTTGTAACATTTATTTAGAAATAAAATGTTAATAAATACAGGCTTTGAAGAAAGTAATTGCTTAACGACTTCCAAATTAATATCGTCCAACATTATGGATGAATATTGGAAAAATTATCTTTGATTAAAGCACGTTTTCATTATGCGGAATCCTCTGACGCAAAAATTAAATTAAGTTCAACGATTAAAACCCGACTACTGAAAAATCACGCTCTAGAATGTATGAAACAAGAAAATTGTTTTATACAAACTATTCGATGTGTATTGTGTATTAATTAAACAACTTACATGTAATAAGTATATTATTATATTCTATACATGTTCATGGTGGTGTTTAGAAGTGGTTATCACATATAACCAGCGGATATAAAATACGCTTGTAATGAAACCTCATTTGTCAAATTGTGATAAGTATTTTAGAAGTTATGAGGGAATAGATGGACATAAATACATACCGGTCAAAAACATAATCGTCATCATCTCGGTTTCTCTACCGTGCCGGCCGCCATCGCCAAAAGTACCACCCACATTTCATAGATGCGTGGAAGTCAAGTACCGCTCGGTTTAATCGACTGTTTCTTCCGCGCACCTGTCTTATGTAGAATGGCTTGCTACCTTCGGTTTTTCCGCCGAGTTTCAATCTACAGAGCTTCAAACGTAGGGTGAATAGAGTCCTTAAAGGTAGGCAACGCACTGGCAATACCCCGGGTATTGCAGGTGTCCATAGGCGGAGGTGACCACTTATCATCAGATGGCCAGTCGCTTGTTTGCCACTTTTTTCACACAAAAAAAATTAAAAAAATACACAATTTTCAATTTTTCTATGAAAAAAAAACGCAGCGTTATTAAAATAGAATAATAGATTTGAATAAAGTAGTATAGATACAATGTTGTGTAAATATTGGGTAGAGATTTCTTGATCCTACAATAAAATTTTATTTGACATAAAATACAACAAGAACATAAACATCTTAATGTATCTAAATTACCTAACCTTTCTGTGTGTCTGGCCTTGATGCGTCCATAGTTGAATCACACTATTAAAAAACGGCCACCATTTTGTATGATTTTATATGTGTATGCTTGTTTCTTTGTCATGCAATAAGGGCTTACTAGACTTGGATGAAATTTGAAATTCAAATAGCTTATACTCTGAATTAAAATACAGTTCATTTATACCTCACATGAGAGCCAGATCCATTTCCGGCTAGGTGTACCATCTTCGACTGCACCGTCACTTAGCATCAGGTGAGCTGTGGTCTAACACCTAGCTGTCAACATTAAAATAAAAATTAGGCTACTTTTTATTCCGTGAAAACGCGGATGAAACCGCAGGGTACGGCTAGTATTATCGGAAGATTTGTTTATCAAGCTAGTGACGTATCTATCTATTGCTATTTATAACTTACGAGTCAATTAATTCACCAAAATATTCTTTTAATCAGAAACTTAAATTTAGACTGAACGCAAAGCCTTTCCAAGATTATTTTGTAGAAGAGCGCTAAAAATTACAAGAAACAAAATGTAGATAGATTTTCAGCAGCAGAACTTAAACAATTCAGTGGCCTTCAGTAAATAATTCAAATATTTCACCTTGACTCGAATATTATTATTCCATTCCATTTTGACTTGACGCCTTGATTTCTTTTCTGAATATGTATAGCTTGAATTTGCGTTTTCTTTTACGTTTCAAATTAATTTATATTAGTCTCTTGTCATTTGGGAACATCTACCTGTAAATAAAATAGTAAAACATGCTATTTAAGCTACGGTCAAACTTGACTTAAAATGTGTCTGCGATACATAACCGTCCACAACGCTAAACTAAGTTTTAACACATTATTTTTTTAAGTTATGAATCGAACAAAACACTTTCTTGATAGTACGAGATATTGCTTGCCAATGATCAGCACAGCGCCAGCGTCATTCCTTTCATTATTAAGTAATAAAACGGAGTTTTGGCAAAAGCGCGGAAAGAATCGTGTCGCTCTTTTGTAGTGTTTATGCACAAAAATGTATTCATAGTTATTCATAAAGTGCAGAATAACAAGTGCGAGTGTAAGAAAATGATATAATGTGGTGAAACATGACTTTTCGTGTTGCTTCCAAAACTCCATCAAAGCTTTATAGTAAAGTCGCCACTACTTTACTAAAGCATGACTGGACTTGACTGACATGGATTATACGAAGATGAAGACGAAGACTGGACTTTAACTATAACTATAGCTACAAGGACATTTATTTAACTTTTAAGACTTGAAAATATTAAACATTTGACACTGGCAAATGCTCAAGATGCGACGCCAAAACCAAAGGAAAAAATAAGTAACAAAACGAGACAAAATAAGACACTCAGAGTACGGGGCAAGACATCGATGGCGAATCTCAGTAGCCCTGTAATTTGCTTTACGTTTACACACTACTGCTTAGCGGCAGATTACATCTGAAACTGCAGCAGTACCAACTTGGACGATTTCCTACCAAATATTATACCTAGCACCTACAAAACTTGTGATGTACATTACAATGACATATTAGCTTTGGCTGCATCGCAACGGATCATCGCTTTCCGCTGTAGCTTTGACCTAAACTTTATTTGTTAACTTCTATTTTCCCATTATTTTGAAAAAACATTTTTGAAATGAAAACGTGCTGTATTGTTCTTAATTATCTTTTTGCTGTACAATATATATATCACAGTCACAACTACAATAGCTGACTGTTTACGTAGACATTCTATTCAATTCGCAAGAACTGCTCCCATTCAAAGCACTTCAAGCAGTAGGCTGACTACTTGCTGATATAATACCAACTTCCTTAGTTTTACTGCCACAAATGAACTAGATAACTAACTGCAATAAAGGGCTAAGGTTATTGTTCACTCGCGCCTAGTTTCGTGACTTTAGTTTGTGAAGTTGGTTGTGAATGTGGTATTCTAGATTTGGATTTTGAACTAAATTATGTTGTATGACGCATTTATGTATATATGCACAAGTACACATACGCACACACTACACACACACACACGTACACACGCAAGAAAAAAAAATGGGTGTCATTTAAATTATTAATATAACATTAGTGTAATTAATGTAGTCTAACATCAAAATATATAATGTCTCCCCAAAGTCAACGCTCAAAAAGCTAATAAAATCTGAATCTCCTGATCCGTCTTCTCAGATCTTCATAATTTTGTCCATCGCCCTTATATTAATATCGTCAGATTTATTTCCCAGAGCACAATCTCGTGACCAGCGATAAATCTCGGCGGGCCTCCGAGGACATCGCGTAAACGTGAGTTATAGCTTAGTTATAGTCATTGTTATCCGATATTTGCGGCTGGCGTGAATTTGCGACGCAATTACACGTTTGTTTAGAAAATCGGACCCTTCTGGTCGAGTAGCTAAATAAATAGGACGCACGTAGCGAGAATCCCGTACAGAATATAAGATTACATTTTTTTCACTTAAGAGGGATTATTCAATTTTAATTTTATCTGAGCTTCGGTGACTTTTGGTGGCCTTCATCATGGAGTAAAACGCGCGCGCGGCCTCGTCGTTTCATGGCCGATCCGAGTTTCCGATAATATTAAATGATATATTTTTTTAGTCTCATTTCAATTTCTTTTAAGTATACATATAAAACATACCGCTTACCGCATCACTATTTGCTCGGCGACTGCGATAACGCACGGCTGTGTCACGTGTGACGTGTGACGCTAGTCTGTCGCGCGAATACATGCACAGATAACTTCTATCTACCCTCATATTTTAAATTTTTATTAGTTTCTTTGCGAATGTCGTCTCTTACCATCTTATTATAATTTTAAGTTATAAAATTAATTTAACTAAATTTCCTATTAAAAAATCAAACCTACAAAGGTTTGACCTCAGCAACAATTAATGTCAAATTTATTAGCTATTATTAATATGTTAAAAAGATACAGAGAACTGTAGAACAGATGTGCGAAGGTGGATTGCAATGGCAAGGAATGCTATTTTTTTTTTTTTTTTTTTTTATGGTTGACAGGCTAGATGTTTGACCACAGCTCACCTGATGTTAAGTGAAGGTGTGGTCGAAGATGGTAAGGCACACCTAGCCTGGAATGGAACTGGCTCTCAAGTGCGGCAGCCGGAACACACCGTTAGATGCTTGGCGGCAGATTTTTCAACTTGAGGGTGGTAGCTAGCCAGCCGAGTACTAGAAAGTACCCTACCACCATGCTATGGTTTCCTCACGATGTTTTCCTTCACCGGCAGCTCAAGCTCATTGTTGGGGTTTGAACCCGCGCCCTTCGGCATGCGAACCTACCGCGCTAACCACTGAGCTATCATCGCTAAAATCGCTAAAAAGCTATCATTGCTATGTCGCAGCTTGATAAAGTGTGGAAGAATAGAGATGTGAAATTGAGGACGAAGATGAGACTGGTCCGGACTCTGGTCTTCTCTATCTTTCTTTATAGAGCTGAGACGTGGACTCTGAAAGCGGCGGATCGCGAGCGTATTGATGCATTTGAGATGTGGTGCTGGAGAAAGATGCTCAGAATACCATGGACAGCGCATCTGACCAACGTATCAATACTTCAGCTTAAGATCACGAAAAGACTCTCTACCATCTGTTTCAAGCGTGTTCTTGAATATTTTGACCATATAGCGAGAATGGAAAGAGACAACCTCAAAAAATTGATGGTTACGGGGAAAGTCGATGGCAAGAGAACACGAAGCCGTAGTCCGATACGTTGGTCCAACCAGATTCGCACCGCACTCGACACATCAGTGTATGTCGCGCTGCATGTCTCCAACCTAACCTGTTGCTAACATCAGACAAGAAGTGGTCAAATAGACAAGTAAAAAAAAAAATTCGCACACTACTGCTTAACGGCTCATCTGCTGTGGATAGGAAATATCTGCTGTCAATTGATACCAATCCATCAACTATAAACAACAAAAACCACAAAGCACCTTTTCCCCAAATTATCTCGACTCAATCTCCAAAACCTAAACGTTGACCCTAAGCACTACCATTATTACGCGATCAGGAAAAATGCCGATTTTTAACACTCAAGTACTCTCCTAATAGGCAATTGAATTTAAGGGCAACCTGTTTTACGGCGTTCCCGGGCGTTATTCAGTTAATAGCACCATGTTCGTAAATCTCTTTAATACGGCCCTGGATACCATTATCTTGATGGATAATTTTGTTTTCGCGAACATTGATGGAATTAAGTAAATTACGCACTGGAAAACTTTGAGACTTTTATGAGAGGAATTAACAATTATAATGGGAGATATTCGCAGCTATTGCTGAGAACAGCCTTCGTAGAAATTCTTAATTGAATTTTGTGCTCCAATCTCAAAATCAACTAACGCCTCCTTCATGTACATTAGCTGGAACTGCTGGGTTCTGATTCACAAATTTAGTTGTAATGATTTTTATCGTTCCGTAGTTCAATATCCGAAGAAATAGCACGGGATCTTAAAGAAATTTCATAGTTATTTGTCCAGCTCCGGGGCCCGTCCTAACTAACAAAGTTGTCGTATGAGTGAATTAAGTGAAAGTTTGTATATATGTTACAAAATCACGCAAAAACGGCTGAAATATAAATTAAATTTAACGCAATATGACGCATAAAACGCAATCTTGTTCTTTGCGAATCCTATTACATCTTTCCTACTTAATATTATAAATGTGAAAGTTTGTGAGGATGAATGGATGGATGTATGTTTGTTACTCTTTCACGCAAAAACTACTGAACGGATTTGGATGATATTTGGTATGGAGGTAGCTGAAACCCTGGATTAACATATAGGTTACTTTTTATCCCGAAAACATATAGCAAGTAACACCGCGGGGCGCAGCTAGTAAACGTGAAACTTTTTGAGGATGAATCGATGGTTACTCTTTCACGCAAAATCTACGCACTTATTTAGTGCACATATAATTTATGGCCTCTTTTTTTTTTTTTTTTTTTTTTTTTTTTTTTTTTTTTTTTTTTTGTCCAGGGAAAATACTTTGTGTATACCACCGGCCCTGGGGCGGGCACGGTGGTTATGTGGGACTCTCCGTCCTAATGACGGCCTACCCACTAAAAACCCTGGAGTGTTCCACCTCGGCGCTTTGTGTCGAGGCTGCGGGCACGCTTTCGCACTCTACCGCGGCCTCGACAGCGCTTGTCCTCGCGGACCCGCCTCGGGGAGCCTAAGCTCACCCCGCAACAATGACGATGTGTCCGAACACCCGACACATCGTCATCCACCTCGGAGACCAAACCAGCAAATGGGCGTCGGACAGCCCCATGTCCGTACGCCCCTGGTCTCCATGCGACGGGTCAGATAAGTGGCCCCGCCGCCTGCCACTTGGTTGCTTGGAATGGGGATCGCCAGACCGGCACTCCCCCCATTCCGCAACCCCCTCCCACTCGGCTCCTCCACTGCGCCCTCAGCTCATCAGAGGGACACGTGGAGAGCCCGTCGCCAGGCCACCTCCCGGGGTCGGGCCCCTCCTGCCGACATGCCATAACATGGCTTGTCGTGACCCACCTCGAGGACCAATAACAACTGGCGCCAGACGACCCCATGTCTGAACGCCAGTGGTCCTCATGCGACGGGTCAGGTGAGTGGCCCCGCCGCCTGCCACCACGGCTGCAGAGGACAGGGAGAGCGGCACAACGCAACACCGACACTCCTCTTCCCCTGCAGCCCCACCGCGTCCGCCATCAAACGGTGGCGGCCCCGTTAAGGCCGCGGAAGGTAGGGAAAGCGGCAACGAAACACCGACAGTCCTCTCCCGCCGCGGCCTCCAGCCCTCAGCCGCAGTGTCTCCCATTCGACACTGCAGCCCGCCTCAGTTGCGATACCGCCCACACAGTCCGCAACCTACTTGGCCGCTTCTACCAGGCCCGGGGGAACACCCGGAGAAGCAGCCCCACCTCGGGTTCCGCTTAGTTTCACCGTGGTGACCAGTCACGGTTACTCAGCCCCCCCGCCACGACAAGGCGGGAACCCACGGGGGGGACGGGAACCCACGGGGGGGGCGGGAACCCACGGGGGGATATAATTTATGGCCTGGATTAACCTGGATTTTCGATATTTTTTAAACTGCAAACTGAACAATTTTTTTGTTAAATTCCACGCAAACGAAGTCGCGTGTAACAGCTAGTCATTTATAATAGGATATTCTACAGTGTGAACATTATCTACGAATTTAAACTTAAAACTGTCGTAACAACTTACTTAAAAAGACAATCACGTTTCATAAAGGCTTGCACTCAGTCACTTCGAGCGTGAAATATGACGTCATTTCCGACAGAGGCATTCTCTAAGTGACTTCATCAGCACATTACGGAGCAAGTGTTGGGTTGCATTATCTTACAGAGGAAACGGGTAGTAAGACTTTATTTCTTACTGGGAAAACGGAGATAACCTTTTTTCCAATTTTGTGAAATTTATTTTGTGCTGTGAACTAGTTTCATCCTTATTTTCTGGGAATAAATGACTAAGACTCACTTTAGCCCCACTACTTGGGTATTGGAGATCGTTTAAACTAGCTATTTATAGATGACAAGCTGCGCCCCGCAGAACCCGAAAACATGTAGCGAGATTTTTCCCGCTACATGTTTTCTAATGTAGAACTATCTTTCCATTTCAAATGACTAAGACTCACTTTAGCCCCACTACTTGGGTATTGGAGATCGTTTAAACTAGCTATTTATGGATGACAAGCTGCGCCCCGCAGAACCCGAAAACATGTAGCGAGATGTTTCCCGCTACATGTTTTCGGGATAAAAAGTAGCCTATGTATTAATCCAGGGTCCCAGCTATCTTCATATCAAATTTCATCCAAATCCATTCAGTAGTTTTTGCGTGAAAGAGTAACAAACACCTGTACACATGTAGCGATGATAGCTCAGTGGTTAGCGCGGTAGGTTCGCATGCCGAAGGGCGTGGGTTCAAACCCCAACAATGAGCTTGAGCTGCCGGTGAAGGAAAACATCGTGAGGAAACCATAGCATGGTGGTAGGGTACTTTCTAGTACTCGGCTGGCTAGCTACCACCCTCAAGTTGAAAATCTGCCGCCAAGTATCTAACGGTGTGTTCCGGCAGCCTCACTTGAGAGCCAGTTCCATTCCAGGCTAGGTGTGCTTTACCATCTTCGACCACACCTTCACTTAACATCAGGTGAGCTGTGGTCAAACAACTAGCCTGTCAACCATAAAAAAAAAAAAAAACACCCATCCAAATTTTCACATTTATAATATTGGTGGGATACTTGCTATAGTTTCAGCTGCAAAGCGTTGAGTATCGACGTAAGGTCTTCTGTCTATCGTCTTTCTACAGGATACTTTTCAGGGATTGTGTCTTGGAGTTGCATGGCTAGGTTCCCGCCACCCTTTTTTACCACCGGACGGCCAGACAAACGGGACCAAAGCGTCATCCGTATATGGTAGACGTTCCCCATGTGCGCACTATACGCTTCAAATCCACATTCTTTACTTGCACAGTGAGAATGCAGAATTCTTTGCTGAAGTTTGTATTTCCCGAAAAGTACAATACCCGTTTACCTGATGTTCGAGCCCTGTTCTGACGCAGCCAGGAATTATAATTAGTGTGTATACAGGGAGTGAATGTGTGTATGAGAGAGTGTGTATAAGTGTGTGTGGTGTAGTGCGTACTATTTTTTTTATTTCAGTTGTAAGTAAAAACATTGTAGTAAATACGATGACACTGCCTTATGGCTGCGCAAAAAGTCCCGTAACTAAATTGGAATGAAAAAAAAAACGATCTATCTAATGATGAGACCAATAATGACCCACTTTTACCTTGCTGCAGCCCAAGATTGTAACCCTATACAAACAAAAAGCATTAAAAAAAGTAAATAAAAGCGCGAGGTGGCGTTAGAAATACAATTTCAGTGCATCTCTCTAACCACCCTCATATTTCTACAGACGTCAGATTGTACGGTTGATGACATGGAAATATTATGAGTTTTGTTTGCGGAGCAGATGTGTGAATATTATGTGGGGGGGTGAGACAGGTGAAATAGGGGGAGATGGTAATATATCAAGTGAGCATGTCAGCTGTATTTACGCGTGTTAGTACACCACTCTTATTATCATCAGCGTAAATGAGTGCTAATAAAGGTATCTAGACAAAATACAGAAATTAAAAAAAATGTCTAATTGGACACGCCCCAATAGACGTCCCAGTCTGAAAATTACAGCAAATTTGGATTACGTAATTGCTGTGTTCCGGTTAGAAGAAAACTGCAGATCTATGGAGACACGCCATCTCATATATCATAGTAAAGCGGCAAAGTATTTTATTTAATAAATAATAAATATTGGAGGACATTTTTAACACAGCGCCATCTAGCCCCAAACTAAGCAAAGCTTGTACTATGGGAACCAGACAGCTGACAGAATACTTAAATACTTTTTTTTTGTAAATAAATACATACTTATAATACATACAATACACCCAGACACAGAACAAACATCGATCTTAATCACACAAATGTTAGTCCTGAGTGGGAATCGAGCCCACGTCCTTCAGCTCTCGAAGCAGACATACTACCAATGAACCAACAGGGCTGTCAAATTATTTATTTAAAGCAGCGGTGCCCTAGACTTTACTTTGTTACTCAAAGTTTTGAGTATTACTGCGATGGTCATGGCCAGGCGTTATCTCTTACCATCAAGATGTTTCATTAGTATCATTACAGTTACATTAAATAAATAATTTATTTGTGATTTTTTTTTTTTTTATAGTAGATAGGCTTGCGTTTGACCGCCATCCCGCCTGATGTTAAGCGAAGATGCGGTCTACGGTGGAGCACGCTCGCCTAGAAGAAACCGATTCACTCGCGACTTGAAGGTACCCAGATTCATTGAGGAACACCCACTCGGGCAGCTGATTCCAATGTCTAGCGGTACGCATAAAAAAGGTGGAATCAAACCGCTTAGTTCGAGCTTTTGGAACATCAATCATGAAGCGGTGACGCTTTGATTGGTATGTGTTTATCATTGATTTATTATCAAAAGTTTTCATATGAAAATGCTTTCGCAAAAAATAAATAAAATGCAAGCTGCATAATTTTCCCCAACTTTTCGGTAAAATTTTTCAATGTGTCACATTAAGTAATTGTTCTAACAATTGTTCGAATTGGTGGTGATCGCCTGAGCAAGTGAGCAGTAATATATATTCTGCCGCCAAACAGTAGTGTGTAAACATTACCGAGTCCCGAGTTTGAAACACCGCAGCTAGCCAAATTACAGGGCTAATGAAACTGACCATAGAATATCTCATAGTATTGAGCGTCAAAGCAGAGATGCCCGTAGGCTGTTTATTGTTAAGCTAAATTTACAGGCTATAAACCTAAAATTTACTCAGCAAATGGAGGTTAGCAATACATTAGCATCAGGCGGGATGGCGGTCAAACGCAAGCATATCTACTATAAAAAAAAAAAAAAAAACATTGGCCTTTTTAATCTATATTTATTTATATCTACTTTATATACCTACCTAGCTGTAAGCGGGTTTATCTGAAAGCGCCATAAACATAAGCACCTCATCACGTTAGGTCCAGGTTAAAACAAAGCATTTATAAGGTTCGATTCCCAGGACAAATATTTTTTGTGTCAGAAATAAATAAATATTGTAAGACTATACACAGCGCCATCTGGGCCCAAACTAAGCAGAGCTTGTGTGATGGAAGTCAAATAACTGATAGAATACATAAATACTTTTTTTTTTTGTTTGTAAATACATACTTATAATATTTGGATGTTTTGTAAGTATTATCAGAAATCAGATATCAGAAACATTTATTGTAAACCGCGTAACGTAAATATCTTAAAATAAACATAATATGTATTGTATAGTACATAACGGTCTGGCTATAAGGGTCTGGTGGTCTGGTATTATAAGTATGTATAAAAAAAAAGGATTCTAACAGTTATCTTACAGTAAAAGCTTTGCTTAGTTTAGGGTCAGATGTAAAAAAAACTCAAAGCAATGTTTTTTTTATAAGTTCTTAACGGTTGAATAACATAGGAGTTCGAAGCATATAATGACAAACTAACAACATCGTAAATTCAGCGTAGATAGTAGACCCCCGCGCAGGACACGAACATGACTGGCGTACTGCCAGCAACATATTTGCCACAGCTGAGGCAAATCTAGTTGGCTATGTCATGAAATTGATCATGTGTCTATTACATGACATACCTAACTAGATTACTAAGGAATACTATTAATGACTTATTTTTGTTTTCAAGTGAGTCTAAGTCACAATGAAAGTCACTCAGAGTAAGTCACGGTCATGCCTTAAATAGTGATGACTGTATTAAAAGTATCGATGGAGTTTTGGAAGTAACACTACAAGTCATGTTTCACCACATGATGAACTTTTCCACACACGCATGTGATTCGGTACTTGAATAAAATACCACTATTTTTATACATTTGGAGTATACAAGCATAAGTTTTGGAGAATAATGTATTATTTTCCAAAACTTATGCTTTTCTAGATGTTGTAGTCTCGACCAAGTGCTCGAAGAGTCAACACGTCCTGAGGATGCCGCGTGTAGAGGCGAAACCTGTGCAAGTGGTTACTGCGGCGAGAAGAGGATATTAAGACTAAGACTTGTAGTAGACTTGTAGTTATTTTAATTAGATTTTAAACAAAAATCTATTTAAAATAACTACAAGTCTACTAAAATTCTACTAATAAATGTACAATTTTTTTTACGGCTCTTCTATCTATTGAGTAATCTGTATTGACACGGGATTGTATCTAGTTTCGAAAGATCTGTTCTAAATCATTAAGTGGTTAGAAAATCTATCAAAACACTTACCAAACCTGCCTCTTAAAGCATGTCGAATGCAATCAACCAATCCAGTCGAGCCCTTATAAACTCTCTACTGTCGTGTTATAGTTTTAAAGAAATATTGTATTACTAAAAAATATATTTAATTTAGATTTTCGAGTATATTAACATGAATAACGTTGTTTTTTTAATAGCATCGGCTTCCATTCTAGGATAAGTGTATTTTACCTTTAATTTTAACGTCATTGTTACTTAGCATATCGATCTAAGTAAGATGTGTTTTTTTCAATTTGACCTACTGATAAAATTAAGGGCACTATGCAACTGAAAAGTCGCTGTTGACTCCTCTGTAAAATGATACCAGAATACGGAATTGTCTCTTCACGCCGGAAGCCGTCGTAGTTTTGTTGTGAAATTATGTACGAGTAATTTTTAGATTTTAAGCACATTACCGAAGTTTAGTTAAAAGCTTATAAGATGGTAGAAATTCCGGAGAGTTGTCTCTTCTGAAGTTCTACAATAAGATTTTTAAGTTTAAAAAAAAACTAAACTGAAAAGCGTCAAATGCGTCAGTATTTTTTGTATGGTTGACTAGATAGGTGTTTGACCACAACACACCTGATGAGAAGATGAAGAAGATTAAGTGATGAAGTGATGGTGTAGTCAAAGATGATAAAGCATTCCTAGCCTGGAATAGAACTGGCTCTCAAGTGAGTTAGCCGGAACACATTGTTAGGAGCTTGGCGGCAAATTTTTAACTTGTATGATAGCTGCTAGCCAGCTGAGTACTAGAAAATACTCCACCACAATGATACTGTTTCCTCACGATGTTTTTCTTCACTGGCAACTGAAGATCATTGTTGGGGTATACCCACGCCCTTCAGCGTGGAAAGCGCTCACTCTATTATCACTATAAAAAGTAGGAAAGAAAAAGTGGTATGAAAAGCATTGTTTGTAGAAAAAATTATGTTCTCTCTTTACGGGATTTCTGCAAAGCAAATAAAAGAGAGTTAAGATTGTGCTTGACCTGTATGTACTCGTATGTATTGTCCGTCTCTATATTTCGTCATAATTACTACACCGATTTTGATGTTACGATGTGTTGTTAGGTTAGTATTTATTGTGCGAGTATTAAAATTTTAAATCAAAAAAAGTCGGCGGATTTATGGCGCTAAAATGCACGTTGTTTTCCGTAGTCACAGTTTTTTCCCCCCGTTGTAGTCAAACGCAATATAAAAAAAGTCAAATCATAGTTTTTGAAACTTATTAGAAAGAAAGAAAGAATTATTAGCTTATATTTAAATGTCAAAACATCTTTTTCGTAAAGTACATTACTGAATAAATTTATCGTGTCCGTCACAGACAAAAAAAGAATATTTTGCCAACCCCAACCCATTCAATCACCACCCAAGTCCCCAAGAAGTCTGAGTTACAAGTTACGTCGGTAAATACGCAAGTTCCGCGCATCATTTGCTTCGAATCTTTATGGTATATTCAGACCAACTTATCTGTTGACGTGGCTAAATGAGAAAACTATATTTTTCCTACGGTTGACTTTTAAATTTGTACTGGAAAACCGACTTTGGCTCCCAGTAGCAATACTGCGGTTAAGTTGGTACGATAAGCTCAGTTTCTATATCCTTCACACAAAGAACAGACCCAAAACAAGCATCTAAATCAAACAATAAGTGACGCGAGAAACATGTGTCAATTTTCGACACAGGATAGTTGGCGCATAAAATTCTGGCAAGCTTCCATCAGCCACAACCTTTCAAAGAAATGACACATAGTTTTGGCGCCAACTCAAAATTACATTTATTTTCCTAAATTCGTTTCTAGTTATGGTGGAGTTTTGTTTATTAAGTATTAGATTAGATGGACAAGTATAGAAATATATATATAAATATAGCTAAACATGGTATTTTTGTGTTGCTACTTTTCTTGGGACTTGGCTATGATTTGTTGCCTTCTTTGACTTGGTCTTGTTTAAAAATATATATATCACTGCTCACTCACTCATACCACTTCTCATCTCATTCGAAAGTTTGTGGGTGTACATTTTTACGGTGTAACAACTTAACTGTATTGGATGATATTTTGATTAAAAGAATGATTAACCTAGCATAACAACCATGGCGCCTTCCACTTCTTTTCGCGTGTAGAAGTTCGTCCACACGCGATACGTGACAGAAATATCCGCAAGTTTCACGTTTTCATGCAAAAAAAGACATTTATGCCCAAAACGAGTACCATTACCAGCTGAATTAATTTACATCCCCCCTGAAAACGCGAGTGCAATCCTGTGCACGCGCACCAACCACTGCGCTGTCTTTCCGTGCCAACCAGATAGCGCGGCTTTCAGTACGAAGCAAGACGATGTCCCGCGCGCGCCGCACAATGCATTGACTCCTTGATAAAGGCCATCGAATGGCCTAAACTATAGCCTAAGTATTCCACGTAATTACCCATCTAAGTAAAACTATACTGAATGTTATTGATTAGTAAATCTTTTCTAGCCAAAAATGTTGTCACTCTGTGTGTGAAACCAGCTGCATCTCGAAATTGGCAAAGCTTATTGAGATCATAGTTCAAGTTCATAACTCGCCAGCTGAGTGCGAAAATATCTACATTTCAGTACATAAACTTCGGCAATTCGGCTTCGGCAATCTGTATTGTTGTTTAGGCATAACTGTATTTTTTTTTATTTGAATGGCGTGCGATTGGCCTCCTATTCAAAAATGCGATATATATAAAAGACGGCCCTGCTAGTTTATTTGATAGTTCTGCTTCCTGAACTCTGGGGCGTGGGTTCAATTCCCGTCCGTGACAAACATTTTTGTGTGAAGAACATAAATGTTTGTACTATATCTATATGCTTCTTATAATAATATATTTACAACATAAAAAGTATATGTGAATTTCTGTCTAAAAAATAAAATTGCGACCTGTGACAAATGTAACTTTTCAATGGACTAATAGTCCACTGCTGATCATAGATATCTCCTAAAATACGCCCCCGGTTTTCGATTTTTCACTTGCCTCCGCTGCAAGCTATTTTACGTATATCGCCATTCCATCTAGTCCTAGGGCGTCCAACATAATGTTTGCCGATTCGTGGCTTCCACTCTAGTACACATCTACCACAGCGGTTGTTGGTTCTACAGCATCCCACTGAAACTAACTAATATGCTGAGCTATGCAGGTAACTTTAGTTCTCTAGCGAATTACTTGTTGCAGATACGATCCCTTAGAGCAACACCAATCATAGCCATAACTGACTAGAATTGAACACTTTATTGTTTATTAATCGTTATTTATCACATGTCAAATGAATGAATAAATATTATAAATAGTAAAACGACTCAACATTTAATTAATTAAATTAAAATAACCTGCCCCTGTAAAGTTCTCGGTGCAAAGGTGCCCATCACACTCGCCGCATAATAGTCAATAATAGTAAAAAGTGAATAATAGTCAGCGTGGAAACGCTGACTATTATTTACTTTTTACTACTATTTATTTACTTTTTACTTTTTATTTATTTACCTCGATGTTTCGGGCATGTTGCAATAGCCGCTATTGTGATAATGGTGCGTGCGGGGGAGTATTTTTGATTAGGTTTCACGTTGACTCTTATTATTATATTTATTTTACTTAGTGTCTAGGTAGGTCCCACCGCAGTACCAGTTATTCTGCCGCTAAACAGTAGTTTTTTTTTTAATACAAAATAGGTTCGCGTTTGACCACACCCTGCCTGATGTTAAGCATGATGCAGTCCAAGATGAAGCACGCTTACCTAGAAAAAAACCTGTTTACTCTAGATTTGAAGACACTCAAATTGTACTTCGCGGGAAAAACAGACGCTGGCAGAGAGTTCCACATCCTCGCTGTGCGTATGAAGAAGTAGTGTGTCAACTTACATTACTGTGTTACGGTTCGCAGGGTACCGAAAGGCTAGCGAAATTACTGGGCTGTTGAGACTAACCATCGGAAGTTTCAAAGTATTGAGCGCCAAAGCAGTGATGTCCTGGACTTTGTTTTGTTACTTAAAGTTCTGTGTATCGCTGCAATGGTCATGGACATTGGAAAGGCGTTATCTCTTACCATCAGGAAAGCGTCTCAATTCTCGGTTGTCAATTGATGTATATAAGTCGTTTTTCTTGCATCATATTTTCAGCTATCAATAGTTCTGTTTTCCACAGTCGGCTTCCTGAGTTCACAACCGGTTGGTATGAAGCTGTAAATTTTAACACGTGGCCCTGATAAACTGGAGAAAGAACGGATTTATTTGACTTTATTTCATTCAATTTTGGTTGCAGTAAATTTATTTTGCTTAGCTTATATTTTCAGTTTTGGATTAAATATCTACTAGTGACTTGTTTACGGTTCAAGTAAGTGTTTTATATACTTTCTACCCGATTGCCAAGGAAGAGTTATGTTTTTCGCGCGTATCTTATATGTATGTTTAAATTTCTTTATTATCTCGTATCTTCCAAACGACGTAATGGATACGACAATTAAGGTATCGTTAGATTTGTCTCAATAACCCAAGTCTCCTTAGAGGCTTTAAAAAAATAAGATAGTGGATTTTTGGTGCGAAATAATAATAATGCGTTAACAAAAGAAAATTAACCAAATCTATCAAGTAGGGTATCTAAATAAAGGTATTTAAAATGTGTTTATAAATATAAACTGAAGTTAAACGTTTAGTGGAGGCCTTAGGTGACCAGAATGCTGGTATCTACTTTGGTCAAAAGCTTAGCATTGTCATCCAGCGTGGCAATGCTGCCAGCATTCTGGCCACATATCCCTCCACTGACGGACTTTTAGATAAAGTTATTTATATATATTTTTTATTAATTAATCATCAACATCATCATCATTTCAGCCGTAGGACGTCCACTGCTGGACATAGGCCTCCCCCATTGACTTCCATAAAGACCGGTTGGAAGCGGCTCGCATCCAGCGCGTTCCTGCGGTCTTTACTAGGTCGTCTGTCCACCTTGTGGGTGGACGTCCTACGCTGCGCTTGCCGGTCCGTGGTCTCCACTCCAGAACTTTGCAGCCCCATCGGCCATCAGTTCTGCGTGCTATGTGCCCTGCCCACTGCCACTTCAACTATGCCCTATTAATTAATAGGGTTATAAAAATGAAGTTATATGTTTAAATTTAATTAGGAATAATAAATTGGTTTAAAAAGTTTTTCCTATAATTATTGCTATTTTATTCGCAGTGGGATTATATATTTTTTTAAATTGTTCAGCGTTTTTAAGATAGTAACAGGCAGGTAGGCAAAGTGCTTGATCACATCTGATGTTAGGTGATTGATTGATGATATTATTGTCCACACCAAAGATCAACTAAAGCTGTAGGGCATGAATTCAATTCCCAACAAAACAAACAAACATTTATGTGACGATAAATGTTTGTACTGTGTCTAGACGTACTGGTTTTATTTTTATATATTGAATAGGTTCGCGCTTGACCTCATCCTGCCTGATGTGAAGCATCGATGCGGTCTAAGATGGAACACGCTTATCTAGAAGGAACCTGTTTACTCTTGATTTGAAGACACTCATATTGTACCTTTCGGGAAACACAGACTCCGGCAAAGAGTTCCACATCCTATTATATATTCCTCCACTGTTTGTACTTAAAAAAAGTATGTAAGTATTGTATCAGTTATCTAGTCCCTATAGTGCTTAGTTAGGTCGCAGGCAAACTAAAATACCTAAAAGTCGAAGACTATCGCTTAAAGTCGCAAAACAAAGTTAAAAGCATCGCGGCTTTAGAGCACATTACTTGGAGCTTAAGTTAAACGGTCACGGAACAATGATTTACTAAGCAAAAGTGTTCACCAAACAATGAATACAACTTGAATAGTTAGTAAGTTTTAATGAATCAAGTTAACAACTTCCCACTAAGAAGATTCTACTCGCGGTTCTTATTAAAAATATTTATAATCCCGACAAGTTGGAATTGCTTCTATCTTAATTATGGAAGTTTGGAAGTCATTTGATAACTTTGGAGGCTTAATAATTAACTGTTAATTTGTTTTTGTTTTGATATTGGTTTTACTTTTGTTGGCTGGGATTGGGTGTAAATAATACTATTTATTTAATTTCTTTCTTTCTATTATTGTTATGAAAGCTTTGCTGGGAGGCCGGCTGACTGCCAATCTGGAAATTCTGAGTCAAAATCCCAAGACACGCGCTGAAAAAAATAAAAATAAATAAAAAGCTTGTATTTTTCACAAGGTTTTATTTTCTTGCAATATTCGTGTAGTTGAACAAATCTTAGAACCATTTTCTCTATAAGGAGTTGAAATTTTTGAAATATTTGTTTTCATTGGCAATGCATGTTTTTGTACAGATCGTATCCAAACTTTTGCAAATACAAATACAAATATTTTATTGATTACACCAATCTTACAAGTTATTTAAAATTTTCAAATATACATATATGTCATTATTTGAGTTTTAAAACACTGATTACATATCAATGAATAAAAAACAACAAAAATGACAAAATAAGGTATGTCTATATTGTCTATATACAAACATGTCAATATATAAAAAAACACATTGTCAATGTAAAATAAAAAAAAAACGTAGATTTAAAACTTAAATCCATGCTTTACCGTTTTCGACCACACCTTCACTTAACATCAGGTGAGCTGTGGTCACCTAGCCTGTCAACACAAAAAAAAATCCAACATACAGTTTTGCCACGTAAACATTTTAACCACGTCTCCAACATTAATACAACTGAACAGTTTTTTTAAGCTTTGGGATCGGAATCAAGAAGATATTAGCTGTTATTATCTGAAGTACAGAAACTTTGGCTAAGATTTAACAAAAGAAGGAATTGTAATGGAAAGTTTCTGGGTCCCAAGTATACCTAAATTTTTTAGAAACGTTATTTTTGGTTACCTGAAAAAGATCGGTTTTCGCGATAAGACCGCCATCATTTAACAGTACTAGGTACCAAAGCGCTTTTATTTTATGTAAAAAAAAAATTATATCAATCTATCTTTTTAATGTAGAATTAATGTCAGTTAAAACCAAAAATAAAAGTAAGTCAAACATTTTCCAGCAACAACTTAAACACTGTACTTAAAATAACCAAAAAGCATCTACGCTACTCTACAAGTTCCCCATAACATTTTTCACGTCACGTAAACATATTACGCAAATTGAATCCACGTATTCGATTCGAACGAAATCTTCAGTTCTGCGAAAGTGTATTCATTACTTTAAACGGCTCTAGACGCGTGATCTATATGAGGTCTATCTGCTCTCATAAGATCGCAATCTCTTTGAGAATTCCAATTACAAAGATGCGTGATACGAATACGTCGGTGCCTACTTAGTTTTCAAAGGAATAGAGTCGGATGGGGGCGAATGGATGTGATGTCACGATTGTGGACATCGTGAGGTGGAACGTCTACAGCGTTTGTGGCGTGACGTGACTAGACGACCCTAATGTCAATTCATACGAAACAATAGCTTGTCTGGTGAGCTTGACACTTTTTTTAAATAAATGAATGAATATTGTAGGACATAACACACAGCGCCATCTGACCCCAAACTAAGCAAAGCTTGTACTATAGAAGTCAGACAACTGATAGAATAATTAAATACTTTTTTTTGTAAATATATACTTTTAATAAATACAGAATATCAGCCACAGAACAAACTTTTCTTTTTATACTACAAAGTTTTTTTTTTTTTTTTTTTATTGTTGACAGGCTAGTTGTTTGACCACAGCTCACCTGATGTTAAGTGAAGGTGTGGTCGAAGATGGTAAAGCACACCTAGCCTGGAATGGAGCCTGGTATTTTTCCTGGGTGAGAATCGAACCCACGCCCTTCAGGTCTTGGAGCAGACATACTACCAATGAACCAACAGGGCTGTCAAGTAATGAAAACTTAATGTAAAAGTAATAAGACGAATGATACGCTCTCCTGATGGTAAGAGAAAACGCATGTCCATTGCAACAACACACAGAACTTTGAGTAGCAAAACAAAGTCCGGGCATCGCTGCTTTGGTGCTCATTACTTTGAGACTTTCGATGGTTACTCTTAACAGCCCAGTAATTTCGCTAGTTGCACCCTTCAACCCGAAACAGTAATGTTTACACACTACTGTTTGGCGGTAGAACATCTGGTACTGCGGTGGTACCTACCTTAACGACGTAGGCTCCATTAAATCTTAGGGCGTCCTACGCTGTTTGCCAATTCTATACTAGAGAACACGTAGCGTAGACAGCGTAGACCAAAGCAAACTTTGTTTTGCTATTCAAATTTTTGTGTATCGCTGCATTGGTCATGAACAGGTGTTATCTTTTACCATCAGGAGAGCGACTCGTTCGTTTGTCTAATTGCATTTCTATTAAAAAAATACTTGCACAACCAATATATTGTTTTACGTCCTCGAGATTTTTTAAGCATATCAAGTTACGCTATAATTCGCCACAGCTTACCAGCAGATATAAATTATGCACTTTCAGACACCAGACAGTCGAGTATTAACTCACTCTTTTTGCTAAGGATCAAAAGTGTCTCGCGCAAACCAAATTACATTACAAACAGTATCAAAACTTCCATCAAAGTGCTATTTTATTTAAAAAGCAAGCCTACCTACATACAGGGCTATAAAGCAGCGGCGGCCTTAGCTGTTGCGAGGCCCCAGGATGACAGATCATTGTGAGGCCGTCTTTCTTTGTGCCCATTTTAATGAAAAAATTGTTTTTTTTTTTTTTTAATGTGAAAAATAATGAGACGAACGAGACGCTCTCCTGACGGTAAAAGATAACGCCTGCCCATGACCATTGCAGCGATAAACAGAACTTTGAGTAATAAAACAAAGTCCAGGGCATCGCTGCTTTGGCGCTCATTACTTTGAGACTTTCGATGGTTAGTCTCAACAGCCCAGTAATTTCGCTAGCTGCAGTACCCTTCAAACCGGAACACAGTAATGTTTACACACTACTGCTTGGCGGCAGAACATCTGGTACTGCGGTGGTACCTACCTAGACGACCTCCCGCTAAGGAGATCTACCACCAAGTAAACCAAGTTTGAGTGCTAGAGTGTCGTTATGTGAGAGTCGTTACATGCTTGCACTAATTATGAAACTATGCGTTTAGGTGGGGGTTTGTGAAGTGCAAGGCGCGAGAGACACGTGCAGTCGTACATATAATAATAATAATAATAAATATCGTAGGGCATTACGCACAGCGCCATCTGACCCCAAACTAAGCTAACTAAGTGTGATGGAAGTCAGATAACTGATAAAATACGCATAAATACTTTTTTTTTTGTAAATGCATACTTATAATACATACAGAACACCCAGACACAGAACAAACATTTGTTGATACATAAAATGTTTGTTCTGAGCGGGAACCCAACCCACGCCCGTCAGCTCTTAAGGCAGATATGCTTATATGCTGTCAGCCAACAGCCAGGCTGATAGGTATACATATGGTAAAGACTTTTTTCTACTTGGGTAGTTGAAGACGCGAGGTCCCTGTAAGAGCAAGGCAAGTGGTTGCTCTGCTTGCCACCCCCTAAGCCACCGCCAGGTATAAAGTAGGTCATTAAAAACATGTTTTATTCACAGCTCTGACAATAATAGCGATAAAAATTTGCTGCGCAATAGAAAATGTTAGTCAACCCTTTTTTGGCTTAATATACACTACGCTTATCGTGTACATTTATGTCCCACAGAGATGTTGTAAGCACTGGTAACTAATAAACGGATGTGTATGCCATCAGTGTGTTCGAGCAGCCTCACTTGAGAACTAGTTTCATTCCAGGCGTGTTTACCATCTTCAAAACTTAGGTGAGCTGTATTCAAATATCTAGCTGGCGAACCATAAAAAAATCTAATACTTAGAAAAATATACGTTGTATATTACCAGTGTGTGACATAAGCAAGACCTCTGTAACTGTTAATATTTCGTTTATAACATCCTGAGCCGTAGCTTTCCAAAACAAAGATGGATGGCGCACATAAAGAATTTATGTCGGCTCAAAACTTTTGCCCCAAACATGGTAATGAGAATTGACGTCTGTATCACAAGTTCCTTCAACTTTTACATAATCATGCTTAGCATTTCATATTAGCTCTGTGAAAAAATCTTGCGACTCGAAAAAGTCTTTATCTTAAGCTTCATGTGAATCTTTATATGATAAACGAATGTATAAAAAACTTTTCCCTTAATTGTTTTTCACAAGGATTTCTGTGTTATGAATGTAAACACTCAGAGGCGGACTAGAAAAAATTGAGTCATGTCTCAAATATTGGTGCAACTTGGAACAGAAGCCACGATTAAAAAGTTATCAGCGTCAAATTTTATTTTTTGTTTTCACCATTGGTTTCTGTTTTGTTTTAAAAAGTCTTATCCATAGACAATACAAAGATATTTAATACTAGCGGACGCCTTGCAGTTTCACCCGCGTAGCTCCCGTTCCCGTGGGAATACGGGGATAAAAAGTAGTCTATCACCCGGGAATAGTGTAGTTTCCCAACGGTGAAAGAACTTCTGAAATCGGTCCAATAGTTTCGGAGCCTATTCAATACAAACAATCAAATCTTTCCTAACAGCTCTAAAATCGCTAGGCAAGACAATTTTTGTTGTTTTTTTTGTATTGAATAAGTTCGCGTTTGACCACACCCTACTTGATGTTACATAAACATGAATATAACAAAAATGTGTTATAACAACGCCAGTTTCCATAGTATTAACTTTTAAATATATTTTCATTCTTCCACGATTTTAAAGTTGTCGCCATAGTAAAAGTATTTCTGCTTATAACTCTTTACACATTTTTTCCTTGCAAATAAGTAAACAGTCTATGCTCAGCGATATGTAACGATGTCTTCGATGAATTGCCAAGACAGCAAATTATATTTTGTACCTATACTTTTTTAGACTAAAGATTATTCTTTAAAAATTACATAAAATAAATAATTAAAAATATGTAAAAAAACTGCATAGTGGTATAATCTCCTTTATTCAAACAATCAAGTGAAATTTAAAGAACAATTAATATTCACTGTAACATCTTACCAAATTTATCTACGCTCGGTGTTTCAAGATCAAATTGAATTAAAAACATACACTTATGAAAGGGTTTTTTTTCTAATTTTGTTATTGGGCACCTTATCCTTATACATATCTGTGGTACATTAGACATTTAAATTAAACAAGTACCTAACTAAAAATTAAATAAAATTGTCATTAAAATCAGCTTAATTTCATAGTAAATAAATAGGCAATTAAATGATTATTATAAATCCTTAATTATAACTTATTTTACAATAACCAGATACACTATCAGAGATATTTTATTTACAATTTTAGGCCAACTATATCGTAAGAAAGTCTACAACTATATACTATAATATTATATTTTTAAATGGGTTTCTTATATAACATACACGCATTTATAACAATATAAGGTACAAGGTAGAGAGTTTTGGCTAGAACGTGGAAAAGTTACATCGCCGCATTATATTATTTTCCAAAACTTGTATTTTTCAAGTTTTTTATGTATAAAAATAGTGGTGTTTTACACATAAAGTGCTGACATGCATGACAGTCGAAAAGTTATATTATGGGGAACATGACTTCGTGTTGTATCCAAAACTCCGTCGAAGCTTATGTGAAGTCGCTGCTTTGCTAGTATATGACCGGACTCGACCTTGACTTACTTTGTATGACTTAGACTTATTTAACCTGATTTTGAATATTCAAGGAATATATTTAGTTTATTTTGTCTTAAAATTATCAGTAAGTAATTTTAAAAATATTAATAAACTAAATATATACCTTGAATATTCAAAATGAACTTCCGCAAAGTAACGCCCAAATCAATAAATTAACTTGATTTATCTTAACATACTTGAAAATATCAAAAAACTTGACAGTGGCAAAATCACAAAGTGCAACGCCAAAAACAAAGAAGAAGAAGGTACAACACTACCATGACACAATAAGGGAAACGCGGGAAGAGTCGTGTCGCTTCGTTGTATTTTTTTCCAAAACTAGTGTTTTGTCGAGTGTTTATGCATAAAAATGGTGGTGTTTTATTCATAAAGTGCCGAATTACAAGCGCGAGTGTGGGAAAATGATATAATGTGGTGAAACATGAGTTTTCGTGTTGCTTCCAAAACTCCATCGAAGCTTTATAGTAAAGTTGCCACTACTTTACTAAAGCATGACTGGCACGAACTGACACGAACTGGACTTGACTAAGACGACTTTGACGATAACCATAGTTAAGATACAGCAGAAATATCACTGAAGACGAGGCAGTATGGCTTTATAGCTTTAGCCTGCCCGAAAGGGCAAATTAACGAAAAAAAAAAAAAATGACACAATAATAGAGTGTATGACAAAATATCTATGATTAGATACATATAAAGGTTAAATATTATTAAAGACTCACATATGTAGTTATATGGCTATAGATATTAGACAGGTTCCCCCGCGGATAGTTAACATGTCGATTATTGGCTAATTTATAACTCAATCGCGGTCGTAACCCGTATGATAGAAATAGCCAAACCACCGGGGCGGGCTTTGCTGCAAATTAAAAAAAAACCCGCGAACAACTAAGAGGAACGCAAACCGCCAGCGCGGCATGTTATTGGCATGTATATCAACTCGTTGCTATACTTTTTGATAAAAGTATACTTTAATTACGAAACACCATTGCATCTAGTAGTTGGTAACATTCACTCAGCTGGCTGGAAAATGGTATTTTACCTTACTTCAGAATAATAAATATTTAATATAAAATACATGAATACTTACAATTAAACATCAGCAAAATAAACACTAATCTAATATTATAAATATTTCTTGATTATATTTTTAGCATACAATTTACAGCAGTTGTCTTACTATACAGGCTAACATTAATATTATTGTTCCGTTTTACCTACATCTTATGTTCCGTGATATACAAGATCATGTTTTTTTTATTAATCTACAAAATTGAACTAATTTTGAAAATAAATGCGTAAAAATAACAGAATGAGATAATTAAACAATGTATTTAAAATACTCTTAACTAATAAAAGCATCTATAATTGTAAAGTGTTTTATACAATATTTCTCCAAATTATATTCATAAGATGTCTCTTTAGTTGTATTCTAGAATTTCTTGTAGAATAAGTCATAATTAATATAACGTATCTGAAAATGTACGAAATACTTCTTGAATTAGTAAATGTGTGGTTTTGGTCCTAGAACTTCACTTCACGTTTGTAATTTACGTAAACTCAACTTATTTAGATATTTGCTTTTAGTTTGAGTTTGACACTCGAAATTAAAAGTCTTTACTAATTTCTGTGCAACAAGCGATCCGTACATTTACGTGGTACTATCTATATTGTCTGAATGATTAGTGTTTAGGTTGGATGAATGGTCGGAGGCTTTATTTGATTGAAAAGACGATTTTAAGACTCATTATAGAACCTTAAGATATTTACCATTTACCGCACCATCTTATGTACTTGCAAGCCGACAAAACTCAGTTATTTGCACTAAAAATTGCTTTATCTTAGCAATTTTATATGATAGTTGATTGCTAGGATTTTTTCAATGAAATTCCATGTAACATTGAAAACGCAATATGATAGTAAAATGCGCTCTATCGAATATGTCCTAAGGTTTTCACGACATATTTTTGCATCGTGTTGTAACGTATTTTGAATTTCTATTTTGCTGTCACTAGAAAAACAGTCATAGTTTATGTTCTTTAAAAAATTAGTTATTAATCGATTTGAAAAGGACATAATATAACGTACAATATTACATTTCCGCTCATTTTCTCGATTCTATCATCTGTCTTTTTAAATTCAATGTAAAAGAAATGAGGCGAGTAAAACGCGCTCCTGATGGTGAGAGATAATGCCTGTCCTAGCCAATGCAGCAGTACCCATAACTTTGAGCAGCAAAACAAAATTCAGTACATCGCTGTTTTAGCTCGCATTACTTTGAGACATTCTGTGGTTTACAAGGTAGTGAATCTCAGTAGCCCTGTAATTTCACTAGCAATTCCCTTCAAACCGGAACACAGAATCATCCATATCGTGACGACGGTAGATACAGCAGCGGTTCCTACCTAGATGACTTCCTGCTGAGGAGCTCTGCCGCCTAGTAACAAAATATGTATGTAGGTACTAAATTTCCACATAGGTTTATATTTATATTAGTTACCTTACAGTTAATTACATTTCAGTGAAATTCGTCTGACGTTACGTCACATTCATGGTCACAGACGGGAAGTAAACTCCGTTTGATTGGCTGGAACACTGCTTTTGCGCTTGACCTGCTTTTGGCACTAAGACCAGCTGTTCAAGGTCACCCTGTAAACAAAATTCTCATTAACGTAAAGCAAACACATAACACGGATCCTAACTAGATAGATTAGTAATATTTCTTACTCCACAGCTATTTATCGGATACTTTCAATTTTTTTAACAATGAATAATTTTGCCAGTTACCGCGATTACGGCTGATGTTAAGTGAAGATGCGGTCTACAATGGAGCATGCTTGCCTAGAAGGAACCGATTCACTCGGGACTTGAAAGTACCCAGGTAGTATCCATGGGGGAACTCTCTCTCTCTCGGCAGCTAATCTTACCGCTTAGGGGTTCGTACGATGAAAGTAGAATTGAATTGAGTTCGAGTTATTGGAACATCAACCATGAAACGGTATCGCTTTCTAGAACACCGGTAGTAGAATGGGTAGGGTGGAATTATGATGATGATGATTTTTTGTTTCTGTTTCTGGATCATGAGGCGAATTCTATGTATACCTAGAAGATACATTTTATATAAAGAAGTATGTGCAAAATACAAACCAATTTTTCATATTGAAATATGTATAGGATTAAACTAAATCAATCTTATGCAGTGTTATGTAACGAAGTTCTTAACTTGGTTGCTAAATTAATCAATATTATTTTGTGCTGTAATAAACAAGGTGTATACACTGCTCTGCAGTTGAACTGAACTAAAAGGTCGTTTGGATCGCGTTATCTAGTACGTACTTATATATAACCAATTGCAAATGTCCTATAGGTACATAAGAACTCATACGACAAACGAAATCATACATAAGAACTTTTTTTTGTGTTAGGTAGGTACTACATAGGCTCGGTGTTTGGTCACAGCTCACTTGATGTAAAATGAGGGAGCGGTCGAAGATGTTAAATATATGTAGAGGGCGGCAGTAAGCCTTATATTTGGAAATATCCTACCATTTATGTTATAGTTTCCTCAAGATGTTTTCCTTCACCGGTAGCTCAAAGTCATTGTTGGAATTTCAACCCACGCCGTTCGGCGGGTAAACTGACTCTAATCAATGAGCTATAATCGCTACAAGTACGACGTTTTCACACGCCCACCAAAAACGAAAATACTTTTTCCAAATAAAGGGCTATAAATATAAAAATCCTTAAACAAAAGAGAAAGTAAGATTCCGTGGAAATAAAAAAAAGCTAAAATAAAAGTTGTTATACTATATAATATCCCAAAGCCATCTGATGGCGGCTAGTTAATTAACAACGTCCCTATATTTTCTTGAAGGTATCGTATTTCTTCGCTATGCCAATAATCAAGCTACTAATTGGATTAAGCATGGCAGACGATGGCTAGTAAGTGATAGCTGTATATTAAATTTATCAATTCATTAACTTTATTACGTAGCGACGTCATGATAAAATTAGAAGATTTTAGCTAGTTGGGAGACTGTCTGGCTTTCAATCTCGACGTCTTATGTTCAAATCCCATATCACGCACTTCTGTCTCTGTTCTGTGTTTTCTGTCTCTTCTAAGTTATATCAATATAGCCGCTGACTTCAAACGGCGAAGGAAGATATCTTCAGAAAGGTCTTTTTATGTAAATGTAATGAGATGATCGATACGATCTCCTGATGATAAGAGATAACGCATGTCCATGACCATTGCATTGCATCGCTGCTTTGGCGCTAATTACTCTGTGGCGATGACAGCTGAGTGGTTAGCGCGGTCGATTTGTATGCCGAAGGATGTGGGTTCAATCCCCAACAATCAGCTTGATTTGCCAGTGAAGGAAAACATCGTTAGGAAACCATAGCATGGTGGTAGGGTACTTTCTAGTACTCGGCTGGCTAGCTACCACCCTCAGGTTGAAAATCTGTCACCAAGCACCTAACGGTGTGTTCCAGCAGCCTCACTTGAGAGCCAGTTCCATTCCAGGCTAGGCGTGTTTATCCTTTTCGATCACACCGTCACTTAACATTAGGTGAGCTGTGGTCAAACACCTAACCATAAAAAAAAAAACTTTCGATGGTTAGTCTCAATAGCCCAGTAATTTTGCTAGTTGCAGTACCTTTCAAACAGGAACACAGTATTGTTTACACACTACTGCTTGGCGGTAGAATATCTGGTACTGCGGTGGTAATTACCTAGACGACTTCCTGCTAAAGAAATCTACCACCAAGTAAAATGAGTGTTCTTAACAAAATAGTTTTCAAAGATCTGTGAACTTGGCCAGTGTGGTGAGCTTACTCGTTTCACAAAGAGAAGAAACCCGCGTCCGGCAGTGAGACTTGAGTTTTTAAAAACAAGGCTAACCCGGAGGATAAAAATAGTTTAGTGAAGTGTAATCCATTAAAACATAAAAACCAACGAGAACAAATTTCTACGTCCAGACCTTTGAGTCCTGTGCTAATATTTAACGTGTGCTTTTGTAGGCTGGGATTTATTTATTCTGAGAGGCAACGACCATTCTGCCTAAGGCAGTTAAACAAAACTATATTTTTTAATTTTATTCTTGCTAAATAATTTTTTATTCTTGCTAAAAAAACAACCAAGGTTTTTTTGAGGTTTTCTTAATTCTGTATCTAAAATTATGAATTTGAAAATAGTCTAAAAGGTTTTGGAAATAAATTAATTGACAAAGACATTGCCAAATCACTTACAAGTATCTTCTGGTTATAAGTATAAAAAAGGAATTTTGGCGAGAACGCAAGACGAAAACGAAAGAGTCGTGTCGCCCTATTGATTTTTTTTTACAAAACTAGTGTTTTTTCGAGTGTTAATGTATAAAAAAAATATTGGTGTTTTATTCATTAAGTACAGAATTACAAGCGTGAGTGTGAGAAAGTGGTATAATGTGGTGAAACATGACTTTTCGTGTTGCTTCCAAAACTCCATCGAAGCTTATAGTAAAGTTGCCACTACTTTACTAAAGCATGGCTGGATTTGACTGACACGGACGGGACTTTGACAACATTTTAACATATGAAATGTGACGCCAAAATCAAAGAAAAAAAAGTTTAAAAAATAAAATAAATCACATTGAAAACAAAAAAGGTTGTAATATTTGTTTATATTGTCCCTTTTCAGACTCATATAATCCAAGTTAATACCCCTATATTATAAGCAAATAAATAAATATTTTATTTTAGTTGTAGGATTTCTTATTATTTTGGTTTAGTTTGTACAGAATTGTGCACAAAAAAATTATTGTCGAATCGAATTGTCCCAAAGGGATGATACAAAAATGCAAATGCGTAAATTTTCTTAACACGATGAACATGATGAACAAAATAAAGTGTGACTAAGCAAAAGATTGTGTTCGAATCTCTTTACAAATTCCACCCTGCCCATTCTACTATCGGACAGCCAGGAGCTTTAAAAAGCGTCACCGCTTCATGGTTGATGTTCCAAAAGCTCGAACTAAGCGGTTTGATTCCACCTTTTTCATGCGTACCGCTAGACATTGGAATCAGCTGCCCGAGTGGGTGTTCCCCAATGAATATAGTCTGGGTACCTTCAAGTCGCGAGTGAATCGGTGTCTTCTAGGCGAGCGTGCTCCACCGTAGACCGCATCTTCGCTTAACATCAGGCGGGATGGCGGTCAAACGCAAGCCTATCTACTATTAAAAAAAAAAAAAAAAAAAAAAAATATTCAAAATTTAGCGTAAATTTCACTTATATATTAGAACGGAATTAGGTACTCGAATAAATTATAATGGTTGTGAGTAAACAATTAAACATGCTAAAATTGGGCTTTATTCACAAACATATACGAACACTTATGCAATAGCAACTTAATCAGGCTTACCGAGAAAAGGTATCCAATAATAAGGTCTGCATCTCTCGGCGTGTCGAGGGCATCTTTTTCAAGGACGTCAGTGCGAAGCCATCGACAGTCCACGTAGGCTCGCACAGTGTTGTCATCGTGGACACTAGAAAAAAGAGTTTGGTAAGAATGACGAAGTCTTTAGAACAAAATTAAAAAAGGTATACTGTAAATATTGATGTGATTAAAACTGCGCGTGAGAATGCAAGACGCCGCGCCGCGTTTTGTTTTCACTCCTTAATAAAGGTCACCAGATGTGAGAAAAAGTATAGTTTAGAAAATTTGTCTCAATTGAACGTGAGTATATTAATTTCTTTCTGCAATCAAAATAGTACCTACCATTAAAGTGTTTTTAAGTATATTCTAAAGAGCTGTAGGCTCATATCTAATTTTAAAAGTCCAAAAAATTATATTAAAACAAAAATTATTACTAAAATTGCGGTACGGATTCGTGTGTACAAATCAAACATTGTAATTAAATACAAATTTAAACAATGCTTTTGTCCATAAATCGCGTAAAATACACAAAATAATCTATAAAGCAAACAAAACAACTCTGAAAAACAATTATAAATCACTTTTGTTCATCCGAAAATATATTTTAGGCTTTGAAACATACTAATAAACAAAATTAATATCCGATCCTCGATTCACTGAACATAAAGAGCGTTAAGCTGGGTTCACACAGTGAGAGTTTAGCAGACTACGTATGGGTAAATAACAGTATGCTAATAATTAATAAAAGCAGATTAACGTCGGATAACATATTATTATCTCTTATACAAGTATATCATGAAAATGTGAAAGGAAACATGGTTTAATTGAAAGCGTGTTCTAAAATACATTTACAGTGCTAAAGACGCAAACAATGCTGATAAGAACCATTACGATAATAATCAATATCTTTGTACTCTATGACGGTTTACATTAGCTTTGTTGACGTTGTTGCTACTCTTGGTACATTTCGAATGTGCTGTATAACGGAAGGTAAATGCGCAACTTTTTTTTTCTTAACTTGGCGGGTTTTATTTATTTTGTTCTCATTGCCATTAATTAGTAATTCTTTGCAAAAGTGTTCATAGTTTTTCCTATATTATTCTGAATTTATTTGCTTACTACATACTTATTTTATTAACATTGTTTTACCTCAAATATTCAAATATTAATAGGTGCAAATATGACACTAGCTTTATTTATATTGGACAACGTTCCGAGTTCGAAATAATGAGGATATCTCACGTCCAATTAGAGAGACAATTTTAAATTTCCGTTTCGTTTCCCTGTTTAATTTGTTTGTCTACCCGCAAAATTTTCAACATTTATAAAATGTGCCCGCAGTAAAAATTCATTCGTAAATTTATTTTTGTTATTATTTGCGACTTCCTTTTTACGTTTCGTTCTACGCATTCAGTAAGTGTGTTTAAAAAAACGTGTTCATAATGAAGTGTCAGGAACAGTTAATTTTGTGCTAAGTTTTCATTTCGGGAGAAATTAAATTAAATCGGACCCATGGCGACTTCATAACGTGAAATGAGATTTTGCAAGGACACTATTAATTTGGACCGTGTTTGTATATTAAAATTTTGGAGAAGGAATTTTGTTTATTTTCATGTTTCTGTCTTGTTTTAGAAAATTAATTTACTTTCATACAATTCTAGAAATGAAATTAAATATTCGTAATTCATTAAAATATCATTATTATAAGGATATAAGGAAGGAGGATATGAAGTTTTGGCGGGAACGCGGAAAGAGTCGTGTCGTCCCATTGTATTTTTTTCCAAAACTGTTTTTTTTTCGAGTGTTTGTGCATAAAAATGTTGGTATTTTATACATAACGTGCCAAATCACAAGCGCGAGTGTGGGAAAATGATATAATGTGGTGAAACATGGATTTTCGTGCTGCTTCCAAAACTCTATCGAAGTCGCCTCTACTTTACTAAAGCATGACTAGACTTGACTGACACGGACTGTACCTGACCGAAACTGGACTTTGACTTATTAAACTTTTGAAACCTGAAAGTATAAAGCACTTGACACTAGCAAATGCAAAAAGGGGAAGCCAAAACAAAAAAAAAAAAAAGCAGTGAATTTCAAGTGTTTTAAACATCGACGAGAGTATAGTGCGTTTCACTAAAGAGTTCCCTTCGTCGTCATGTTGGCAGCCCTGTTCGTCGAAACGTCAAACAGATAGTTTCATTGTTCATTGCTCTAATTGTTTTCAAGTTTTTAATTAGTAAAAAATTTCTAAACATGCCCAAAACACTAAAAAGTGGTGAAAGACAGATGGTGTTAAAAGTCAAAAGTTTTTGTGAACGTGAAAAACGGAACAAAGCGCCAATAATCCCTTTGGAATGTGTTCGTAGCCGTGTCGCCGCCATGACAGGTTAGTAAAATAGGGATACCAGGCAGGTCAAATCACTATTCCTCGTTTTTCTTAATGTATATAATAATTATAATTTTATATAGTAACTACATAAACTTTTAGATATGTAGAAAGAATTCAAATATAAAACTAGCAATTGTACTTATTTATTTATATTGTTTTTGAATTTAAAATGTGTCTCCAACAATTGTGTTACAACATAAATAAAACAATGTGGATTTGTTATTAAGTTAATTTTAACATTTATGTTTACATTATTTTTTCAGGTATATCAGAAAAAACAGTCACACAAATTTATAAAGAAGGTGAAGCAGCTGCTAGTACTTCAACAAGAATTTCGACGCCTGGTAAGAGTCGGCCGCGCGATAAACAAATTAAGCTGGATGATTTTGAAATTTGTGCATTACGACATAAAATACATGAATTCTATGCTGTGAGAAAAGAATTACCTACGCTGACCAAATTACTGCATGAAATGCGAAATGATATCGATTTCAAGGGAAGTCGCACTACTTTATGGCGAATAATGAAGAAGATAGGATTTTATTTCCAAAAATGTAAATCAAAAAGAAAAGTTATGATGGAAAGGTACGATATTGTGGCTTGGCGTAGTCGATATTTGAAGCAGTTACGAGAAAATCGTGAAGGAGACCAGCGTCCAGTCATTTATTTAGATGAAACTTACGTTCATTCAACTTACTGTGCAGGTAAATGTTGGCAGAGTGACACAGAAGCAGGCGTTTTATCTTCGGACTCAAAAGGACCACGATGGATTATAGTCCATGCAGGGAGTGAAACCGGTTTTGTACCCAACGCTCAGCTGATTTTTAAATCACAGTCTAAATCCGGAGACTATCACGATGATATGAATCGAGAAAATTTTATGAAATGGATTCAAGAAAAGCTTTTACCGAATCTACCTCCTCAGTCGCTTGTGATTATGGATAATGCTCCCTACCATACAGTGGCACTCAACAAAGCACCAACAATGAACAGTACGAAGTCTCAGATGCAAAACTGGATTGTTAGTAAAGGTCTCGCTTATTTACCAACGATGGTAAAAGCTGAGCTTTATGAAATAATTAAAGACCATAAAGAACCGCCTGTTTACGAAGCAGACACGTTACTGGAGAAACATGGTCATAAAGTGGTAAGGCTCCCGCCTTATCACTGTGATTTAAACCCAATTGAGCTCATATGGAGTCTTTTGAAAAGAAGAATTGCAGAAAAAAATGTTGGACAGGAAGCAAGTCAAATTGTTAAAATAACAGAAGAAGCATTTTTAAGCATATCTGCAGAAGATTGGAAAAAAGAATGTGATCATGTCAAGAATATTGAAGACAAATACTACAATGATGGAGTACGTGCAGACGCAGAAATTGACCGATTCATAATTGAAGTAGGAAACGATAGTGACGATACTTCTTCTGATGATGATACAGGTGGTAGCGACATCTCGGGTGTTGGCCCATTAGATGAACACAATTATTATAAAAAATAACCATAAACATTTGTTTTATTTTTCAACCTTGTCAATTATATCAATATAGGTAAAATACATAGTTGTATTAAAACTATAGGACTAGGGACCGCAATCTGGTCTGGTGTCATTTTCAATCCGGCTGGATTCCCGCCGATACTTCGGACCAGATGTTAAAAAATAGTATCTACGTTAGTGACATTAAAATTTCCTTAATTTCGAGTAAACATCTTTCTGAAAAAGTAGCAACACTGGTTTCGTAACTACCAACATGACGACGAAGGGAACTCTTTCGTGAAACGATCTATACCCACAGGAGTGACGTATCTGCGCAGTGTTTTGTTAACATAAACTTAGCGAACCCACTGCGAGTGTGGTCCGCCATTACAATAAGTTAACAGAGATGTCAAAATTTCATTAATTTATTTACTCACTCATTCCTTACCTGATAGCAATATGATGCCAGCGGAAGTCATACAGTGGCACCGCTAGGTATATAGACCTGGAAGACCCAGCTCCGGCATGGACCAGCCTTGCTGCACCGCGTCCCGCCAGCTCCAGAGACAGGAACGAGCCCGTCCGCCGCCTCGATCGCAAGGAAAACAGAGTTCCTTGCCCGTAGCCTCCACTCTATCAAACAAGATGTGATAACGTAAAAATGTTTGAAACGATGATAGCTCAGTGGGGGACCCTATTACTAAGACTCCGCTCTCCGTCCGTGTGTTGCCAGGCTGTATCTCATGAACCGTGTGTTTTATTTCAACTTTAGTTAGTTGAAATTCACATTCACAGATGATGTATTGCTTACCGCTATAACAACACATACTAAAAAACAGAATAAAATACATATTTAAGAGGGATCCCATACAACAAATGTGATTGGGAGTTTTGGCGGGAACGCGGGAAGAGTCGTGTCGCTCCGTTGTATTTTTTTCCAAAACTAGTGTTTTGTCGAGTGTTTATGCATAAAAATGGTGGTGTTTTATTCATAAAGTGCCGAATTACAAGCGCGAGTGTGGGAAAATGATATAATGTGGTGAAACATGAGTTTTCGTGTTGCTTCCAAAACTCCATCGAAGCTTTGTAGTAAAGTTGCCACTACTTTACTAAAGCATGACTGGAATTAACTGACACGAACTGGACTTGACAAAGACGACTTTGACTAAAAGTAGCTACGATGGCACTTATTTAACTTGAAAATATATAATTACTTGACACTGGCAAATGCTAAAACGCGACGCCAAAACCAAAGAAAAAAAAAAAAACAAACGTGATATTTTTGCCGTTTTTATAGGTAATGGTACGGAACCCTTCGTGCTCGAGTCCGATTCGCACTTGTTACAGTTTTTGTTATTTTAAATAAATTGTAATTAGACCGGTGCTAATGTAATCCTTTTATGCAATTAACAATCCCCAAAAACTATTAGTCAACTAAAAAAGAGACGAGACAGCTTTGACCAGGATGGTCAGCTTTTTTTGTAATTTTTATTTATTTAATAATTTGTATCGCTGCAATGGTCATGTACGCCTGTACATGACCATTGCAGCGATACACATTGCTTTAAGTAGCTAAACTAAATCCAGGACGTCGCTGCTTTAGCACTCATTACCCCTCCACCTTAGGTTATGATTACGCCTCGTTATCAATAATTATTTATCAGAAATTTCGCTTTGCGTTTTGGGGGTTATGTTTACTTATTGTCTAAAAATTCTTTGATTGTATATAATATACTGTTCTGTCCAGCAGAAGACTTTTAACTTTACAGTTAAATACTGTGTCACTAGCAATGTTTCGTATTCTCTTTGGAAGCTTATAATAAAATTTTTGGCCCATGTACATTGGAGATTTTTTAGAGAGACAACCTAGGATATATTGGATATATTAAATTAATTTTACAATTTCTAACGCTGTTGGTATCATTAGGTTGATACATAGTTATATTTACTCGAACATATTTTATGGCTTCGAAAATATATACTGCCTCTGCTGTCATCATTTGCAGGTCCTTAAAGTGATCCCGGCATGACTCTCGGTACTTTCCGCTTACTAGGGTGCGAATAGCTCGTTTCTGCATCTTCAAAATTCGTTCGTAGTCTGTTAAGCAATATAGAGTCGCAGAAAATCTTATTGAATACATGTTGAATACTTACCTCAGGCCTTAGTCTCAGCGAAATAAATAGAGTGAATTCTCTCGGAAAAGTCTTCCCCGCGCCGAACAGCTCCGAGGAAGCTATCCAGATGTAGGAGTTTGGTCTCAGGCTGAAAGCGTGGGGTCGGTCCGCGACGGGACCCCACCGCGCCTGGGACGGGTGGAAGTTTCTTCTGGCGCCTGGGGCTAGTGGGTTTATGGCACCTGTAAAAAATATTGCTTTTTAACACTAATCCCACAAATATTATAAATGTGCAAGTTTGGATGGATGGATGGATGTTTGTTACTCTTTCATGCAAAAACTACTGAAAGGATTAATTTTCAAACAAACTTTTGCGCTTATATTGGTGCTAGTATGAAGAAAAAACTTTTTTTTTTGGTAACACCAAAGTAACAGGTTTATAATTTTTCCATTCATATTGATTCATTAATTATTCATTATCATAGTATTCTATATCAAAATGAAATATAAGATCTGTCAATAAAAAAAATACAATTAATTATTTATTTATTTAATTATAAGTAGTAATTTAATAGTCTCTTATTATTCAATAATCGTCAAAGTCATAAAACAGGGTCTGTTGAAGCCAAGCTCTTAGTTTGCTTCTAAAACACGCAATGTTACTGATTAAGTCATTAAGTCGAAAAGGAAAGAAATATAAAGGAACCTATCCAAATGTTATATCCGACAAATATTTCACAATATAAAACTTTTTAAACCTTCATATAACGTCAGTTAAACCAGGAATGAATGTCACAACGGACCGTAACTTCGTAACTTACCTCTCACAAACAGAACTGGCAACATCGATCCCTAACTAAGCCCTTGAAGTGTCAACAAACTTTGCCACGACCGCGGCTGAAAGTTTGACGTCGTCCAAAACTATACTGACGTGATCGAACTCAATAATTCTACGAAATATAAGGAGAACGTGACCGGAACTAGTAATTGGCTTGGGTAACTAATTCTAGTTTCGTATTAGACTTCGACTTAATTGTAACTGTAGAATGTTTCTTATAAATATACAATATAGTTCTACCCTTTAAGCACTACTACTCGGTTGCTAATGGCATTATATAATACTAGCCGACGCCCGCGCCTTCGCCCACGTTAACTTTAGAATTTGGTTCAGAGAGAAAACAAATAAGCAATAGTCATGAATCTGACATCTGTAAATCTGAGATCTGTCAATCTGACATCTGTCAATCTGACACACATGTTGTAAAAAATAATCTATATTATTATGTTAATCCAGGTAATAAGTTATGTGTATGCCAAATTTCATCCAAATCCATTCAGCTGTTTTTGCGTGATTGAGTAACAAACATCCAAACATACAAACTTTCACATTGATAATGTTAAAATAGGATATATTTTTTGTATGTGAAGGTAATGAGAGGAACAAGTCGCTCTCCTTATGGTAAGAGATAACGCCTGTCCATGACCATTGCAGCGATACACAGAACTTTGAATACTTTTGAGTACACTTTGAAAGCGTAAAAAAAATATTCAATTGTCAACAAATAAAAAATTGCATCTCTTAGCGCAACTGTAAACATTTAATAATTAAAACGTAGTAGGTACACAAATAAAACTCTAATTCATCAAAGCAAATAAATTAACATCATTAAAAGCAACCTTTTCACAAAATGCGGTGAAAAGAAGCAAAAAATTAAGTTTCGAGTAAAAAAGAAATATGTAACCAATCAAATGTAATATCGTTTCGGTTATAAATCTTTCATTATTGCCCCATGGGGTAGGTAAATCATGAAAATTGAATTCAGGTGAGAAATTGTGCCTATATTTGTACGTCGTGTGAACAAAAGTGCCTATTTACAAAATGAAAGAGAAAAGATTAAACGTCGATTTTTTTTTCAAAGTAAACCAAAAACGTGTAACAAATCTAAAGTATCACTAGAGATTTACTACGATAACATGGCCCGCCCCTCCAAATTACTGATTTAATGTGTGTAGTCACATCCTTAAAGAAACCGTTTGTATGTAGTTGTAATACTACACTACTGTTTAACATCAGGCAGAGTGTGGTCAAACGCGAACCTATTATGAATAAAAAAAAAAAATATGTTTTGTTTTGGTGTCGCGTTTTTAGCATTTGCCAGTGTCAAGTGTTTTATATTTTCAAGTTTCATAAATTAAATAAGTTTACTCGTAGCTATAGTTACAGTCAAAGTCTAGTCATAGTCAAGTAAAATACATGTCAGTCAAGTCCGGTCATGCTTTAGTAAAGTAGTGGCGACTTTACGCTTAAAGCTTCGATGGAGTTTTGAAAGCAACACGAAAAGTCATGTTTCACCACACTATATCGTTTTCCCAAACTCGCTCTTGTGATTCGGCACTTTATGAATAAAACACCACTAGTTTTATGCATAAACACTCAATAAAACACGAGTTTTGGAAACTACTACAGCAGGACGACATGACTCCTTCCGCGTTCCCGCCAAAATTCCGTTGTAATTATTATTCGTCTTCAGTAGCACCAGATTTGTTTATCAACTTACCATAACTAGTTGACCGCGGAAGACAACGCACGTGTCATTTTCATAGAGTACGTCAGTGCAGCGCCATACTAATCATAAAATCGATTAATAAACGACACACAAATCCATGGATTTGTTGCTAGCTCGATTAGGTGTTTGACGTCAGGACCAGTAAGCGCACTTGCATGGTAGTGCGTTGTAAATACTTTCAAATATTTTGAATTTTGGAGGGGCGGGTCATGTTATCGTAGTAAATCTCTACTCTCATTTTACTAAGTGGTAGATCTCCTTAACAGGAGGTTATTTAGGGAGGTACCACTGCAGTATCAGATATCCTCCACAAAATAGCTGTAGTGAACAAACATTAACCTAGTAAAGACCGCAGGAACGCGCTGGATGCGAGCCGCTTCCAACCGGTCTTTATGGAAGTCAATGGGGGAGGCCTATGTCCAGCAGTGGACGTCCTACGGCTGAAATGATGATGATGATGATGATGATGATGATGAACAAACATTGATAGCCCTGTTGACTCATTGTTAGTATATCTGCTTTAAGAACTGTAGGGTGTGGGTTCGATACCCACCCAGAACAAAAATTTTGTAGTATAAACAAATGTTTGTACTGTGTTTGGGTGTTCTGTATGTATTATAAGTACGTATGTACGGTGTTTACAAAAAAAGTATATCAGGTACCTGCCTTCCATAGAAAGAAGCTTTGCTTAGTTTGGGGTCAGATGGCGCTGTGTTTATTGCCCTACGATATTTTTTTTTTGAATTCTGTTTTGCCAGGGGCTAGATAAATTAAGGCACAAACAAAGATTTGTCATCACTTGTGTTTGGTTCCTGTAATTTCGTTACCTACAGTAATAAAAAGCTAATTATATTACAGGGCTATAGAATGTCTTAAAGTAATGAGTGCCAAAGCAACGATGCCCTGAACGCTTTTTTTTTATACACAGTTCTGAATACCATGGCAAGGCAATTTAATAAATCTTGTAAATTTTGGCATATGATTTTATTTTTGTCTCTAATAGCGTAATTTGCTCTTTGTCTCTCTCTCCCTATATATTTTATTTCCGCTGTCAGCTGTTCCGCTTGCGCTATGTTTACAGATGTACTTGTAGCTGTCATGACCGTTCGCCGCTGTTAATCTACTTGTCCATCACCTGTAGGTATTTGTATGCATGTTTATTGCTTGTTTGAGTACACTTTTATTGTTTACTAGCTGCACCCCGCAGTTTTACCCGCTTCATGTTTTCGGGATAAAAAGTAGCCTATGTTGATCTGGGGTCTCAGCTACCACCTCACCAAATTTCAGTAGTTTTTGCGTGAAAGAGTACATCCGTCCATCCATCCAAACTTTCGGTTTCGGTTCGAATTATGAAAGTCAAACTACTTATCGAGTTTTAGGAACAACGACAATGAAACGGTGAAGCTTATCCGAAGATCCTAAAGTAGAATTAATAGGGTAGAAGCCATTCGATCAACTATATTAATAACCTATTGAACTAGGAAGTTCTAAATTTAGCCTAAATATTACTTATAACAAGCATCAATGTTCAATTAACCCAGTCTTAATCGTATCCAATTATACCAGTCCACTCTATATCAAAAGGCAATCGTCGTACGAAGCGATATTACATATCATGTGACATGGAATTAGCGTTAAATCAGAACGATACAATGCCATATACCAACTAATCAAAGACTTCATAATGTCTGCGCTTTGTTCCATAATGGCTATTGTAATGGGGCTAAAATTTTTTGTATGTACTATAAAAATCATACGCAGAACTTCTGGATAATTCATACCTCCTTATATTTCAACATGTCATCTTCTCGGTATTACATTAAGGTGGTTTGATTGCAATAAAATATTTTTTTTGCCATTTATGGACAAATGGAGCATAATTTTACAGTGAAATCACAGCTACTGGCATTTATTTTAGTCTTTATTTACGGTAAAACACAATTGCTTGAATAAAACAGTACATTATTAGCATGAAATCAAATTTATAAATGATTTATGAATTTATGATTTTTAAATAAAACAGTAGATTATGCCCAGCATCTATTGTTTGCACTGCACTGGAGTTAGCAAGCTCGAAATTGGGTATATTATATATAATTATTTTCGACATATGAAAAAGGAACATAAAGTCTTATTATTTTTGAGTTGAAACAATCTTTAGAACTATAGCTTATTGGCAGTCAGATAGATAAATATAACAGTAAACTGCTCTTACCTTTACAGTCAAAAGAGTTGCATACTCTTGCTTGTTCCCCGAACCCTTCACAGGAAGGTCGGGAGCAGTACCGCCGTCTGGTTTGCCGACCGCCTCCGCACGTCCTGCTACAAGATCCCCACTCACCCCACCCTGCCCATCCTGGGAAACGATAACATAGTTATTTGCGGTGCCATATAATTGTTTTAAGACGAACAAGACGCTCGGCGCTCTCCTGATGGTAAGAGATGCCTGCCCCATCCATGACTATTGCAGCGATACACAGAACTTTGAGTGTTCAAGGTTCCAGTTACAACAGTGATGAGGATTTCTGAACTACTGAACGACGGTAACTGAAACGACTGTTAAGTGGAAATAAACTAAATATATACCTTGAATACTCAAAATGAACTCCCGTAAAGTAACGCCTGAATCAATCAATTATATCTAAGAACTTTGAGTAGCAAAACAAAGTCCAGGGCATCGCTGCTTTGGCGCTCGTTACATTAATCAATAAAGTATTTAGTAACTATTATGCTGTATTAATCAATACAGTACGGGTATAGTCTTTTTTATGGTCTACAAGCTTGGTGGTAGATCTTCTTAGCAGGTTGTATAGGTAGGTACCACCGCAGTAGGTACCAGATATTCTGCCGCTAAGCAGTAGTGTGTAAATATTACTGTGTTGCGGTTCGAAGGGTACTGCAGCTAGCGAAATTACTAGGCTGTTGAGACTAACCATCGAAAGTCTCAGAGTAATGAGCGTTAAAGCAGCGATGCCCCGGGCATTGTTTTGTTACTCAAACATCTGTGTACTGCTGCAATGGTCATGGACATGCGTTATCTCTTACCACCAGGTGAGCGTATCGTTAGTGTTAATACTTTTCACATAAAAAAAAAGAAATGTATTTAATCACAGCTCACCTGATGTTAAGTGACAGTGTGGTCGAAGATAGTAAAGCACACCTAGCCCGAAATGGGACTTGCTCTCAAGTAAGGCTGCCGGAACACACTATTGACAGTAGATTTTCACCTTGAGGATGGTAGCTAGCCAGCCGAGTACTTCAAAATTCCCTATGGTTTCCACGCGATATTTTCCTTCACCGGTAGCTCATGCTCATTGAGTTTGAACGGTGTGTGAACCGTCCGCGCTAACCACTGAGCTATCATCGCAACAAAATAGTCAATAGCGATTTCCGAATTAAAATATAAAAAGGACATTATCAAAGTTAATGTCACATTTAATTAGTTAAATTGTAGAAACTGTTTTCATTAAATTACGAATAAAAAAGTAAATGTTTTAGTATCAGTAATATTTTTAGCTAAATATGGACTTATTCTAAGAAATGAAAATTTTTCCTGCTCGCCACCTACGTAGCTAAGCTTTTTCATAACCTGACGATACGAAATATAAAATGAATTTAAACCGAATAAAATACATTGGCACAGGTTTGAAGCATTGAATCTAGCAAATTATAATTGAAACGACAATTCGCTGGTTGTTTGTTCAATTAACAATTTCTATTTCATGGAAAACAATTATAAGTTTTTTCACAACCTTCGTAATGTACAACCTTTTGTACATAGATATAGAATTGCTGGAATCTGTGCGTATTAACAAATTCCTAAAATAAAGTTATTTAATATTCGCTTCTGTGAATTGTAGCTAATAGATGTTTTGTTAAACATTTTGCCCTTGTCTGACTGTCAACTTGGAGGACCTGGGTTCAAATCTCACGGCACGCACTTTTGTATTTAATATGTTATGTGCGTGTTACTGCTACTAATTTCCGTTTGAAGCTTTTCATTTTAATATAAATGTAATGAGACGAATGTGATGTTCTCCTGACGGTAAGAGGTAACGCATGTATATGACCATTACAGCGATACACGAAACTTTGAGTGACATAACATATAAATTTACAGTTAAAAAAACCGACTCCATGAGCCTTAGGCCAATTAAACGCACTGCTCCAATGAAACAGCTTTTGTTGATTTTTCAAAAACCGCTCAATTAATTTCGATAAATTTATAAATATCCACTTCTAAAATATGATCTACCAAGAAAAACAGAATGATCGCGTAGATCATTTTGCCAATTATGGATCGATTATATGCATACATACAAAAAAAAACATATAGTCGAATTGAGAACCTCCTCTTTTTTGAGTCGGTTAAAAACAACGTCCACAGCACCACTGCTTTGAAACTCATTACTTAGGGACTTTCGGTGGTTATTCTCGACAGCCTTGTAATTCAAAACGAAAAACAGTAATGCTTACACACTACTGCTTGGCGGAAGAATATTTCGCAGTCCAGTAGCACTTACGTAGACGACTTCCTGCCAAGGAGATCTACCGTCAAGTGAATAAACAAATAAAACGTACCAACAGCATTCCAAATTGCAATATCGACCCCCAAACTCCACGGGACCGCTGCAGACGTAGCTTCCAGCCAGGGTCCGTCAGGAGGAGTAGTCTCCAGGTCTACTGCGGGGTCGCTAATCCTCGCGAAGACCACCAGCTCACTCTGAGATGGGGCCATACTCCAATTGAAGCAAGGGCCTAGTTGTGGTGTAGTTTTTAAGTTCACCTGTCTGGAAAGAAACGAAAAACTTAGCCATCAAAAATAGAGCAGTTGAAGTTTTTTTTAAATATAAAAGTAGCGAGAAGAACGGGACGCTCTCCTGTTTTTTTAATGTAAATGTAATGAGACAAACGGGACGCTGTCCTGATGATAAGAGACAACGCCTGTCCATGACCATTACAGCGATACACAGAACTTTGAGACATTAGATAGTTAGTCTCACCAGCCCTGTACTTTCACTAGCCGCAGTACCCTCAAACCGGAACACAGAAATATTTACACACTTCTGCTTGGTAGCAGAAAATCTGGCACTACGGTGGTACCTACCTAAAAGACCATTTTTTTTTTGTATGTGTTTATAGCGATGATAGCTCAGTGGTTAGCGCGGTAGGTTCGCATGCCGAAGGGCGTGGGTTCAAACCCCAACAATGAGCTTGAGCTGCCGGTGAAGGAAAACATCGTGAGGAAACCAAAGCATGGTGGTAGGGTACTTTAGTACTCGGCTGGCTAGCTACCACCCTCAAGTTGAAAATCTGCCGCCAAGCATCTAACGGTGTGTTCCGGCAGCCTCACTTGAGAGCCAGTTGCATTCCAGGCTAGGTGTGCTTTACCATTTTCGGCCACACCTTCACTTGACATCAGGTGAGCTGTGGTCAAACACCTAGCCTGTCAACCAATAAATAAAAAAAACCTCCTGCTGAGGATAACTACCACCAAGTAAAATAATGATAAATCCTGATGGTAAGAGATAATGCATGTCTTTTACCATTGCAGCGATACACAGAACTTTGAGTAACAAAACAGATATCGTTATCGGGTATCGCTGCTTTGGTGCGTATTACTTTGACACTTTCGATGGTTAGTCTCAACAGCCCCATAATTACGCTAGCTGCAATACCCTTCAATACAGTAATATTTACACACTACTGCTAGTAGTACCTACCAAGACAACATCCTGTTAAGAAGATCTACCACCAAAAGTTTTGGTAGCCTATATTTCTATAGGCTACCTTTATATCTCAAGCAAAGTTTTGCCAGCTTAGTGCGAGTATTCATAACCTAATCTTGGGGCGTACTAAGTTTGTACAAGTATCTACAATCTAACTAACCTACTTTAGATATTATTTATGTTATGTATAAGTACATTAGTACACGAAGCTGAAACCTGACTTCATTATTGAAGTTGCTTAGGAAAATAACGTCCATTCAAAGTAATAAATATTTTAAAAACCATACAATTTTACTAAAAGTACATTATCCACTTCAAATAAGGTTAAAAATCCTTTAGCAAAGCATTCCAATTAATTTCTAATACAGCCGCAATCGTACTCGAATGTGCTAAATTAGCTGTTTCGAATGAAATCATACGAGGAACGTTAGAGGAAATACTGGAAACCAATCCATTTAGAGCAAACGATTGAATTTATGAGTCGATATAGGAAACTCGTGTGTTTTTAGATTTAAAAAGAATATTGAGAGTATCAATTAAATTTTTAGAGGTTGTTGCTAGGATGGCTCAGTGGTTAGCGCGGTCGGTTCACACATCAAAAGACCGGAAGACCAGCGCTGGTCATACCACTTAATATGGCCAGTATTATGCTAAGGTGAGTCCCTATTTTGTAACTGTTTGTCTCTGTTTGTTGTTATTTTTGTGAGGAAACCATGCCAACCCACTTGATGTTAAGTGATGATGCGGGCTAAGATAGAGCACGCTTGCCCAGAAGATACCGATTCACTCTCGACTTGAAGACACCCAGATTATATCCATCGGGGAACACCCACTCAGATAGCGTATTCCACTGTCTAGCAGTCCGCACAATGAACGAAGATTGAAATCGTTTCGTTCGAGTTTAGGATACTGTCTAGTACTCGGCTGGCTAGCTACTACCCTGTGGAAAATCTGCCGTAAGCACCTAACAGTGTCTTCTGGCAGCCTCACTTAAAAGACAGTTCCATTCTATTGTTTTTCTTTCTTTCTTTTCAATTATAGGCTAGGTGTGTCAATTTCGAAAATGCCTAGCCTTTTTTAAAATTAAAATTGTAAGGAAATAAATCACCAACTTAAATAAAAATTGAACCTTGAAGGGACCCGCCGCTGTTTAAGGTTTAAAACACAGAATTTTCTGCCTAAAAACAGGGTTGACAAACAAAAACTTTCTTCAGAGTCCAAATTTAGCTACCCACGCACCAAAGCGGCGAAAACAAAAAGACAATCCTACTGCCTTTATATAGCCATACTTTTGTATTTCTGTCGTTTATATGCGTGTTTACATGACAAAGAAGAACAATGTCTTTGAATTTCAGCCCTGCAAAGAATTTTAAGCAAATCATTCTAATTTGAGATGCCAGAACCGCTTTAGATTAAGTTCTTTGAATACCATTCTTGGTTATGATTTGTAGCGATGGTAGCTCAGTGGATAGTGCAAGCCACAAGATGAAGGGCGGGTTCAATCCTCAAGAATTAGCTTGAGCTACAGGCTAGTGATGAAAAACATCGCAATGTGGTCGCAGATGGTAAAGAACACCTAGCTTGAAATGGAGCTGGCTCTCAAGAGAGAACACACGCTTGTAAAGGTGGTAGCCAGCCAGCCAAGTAGTAGAAAGTACCTTATTACCACGCTATAGTTTCCTCACTATGTTTTCCTACATCGCTCTAGCTAAATGTTGGGGTTTGAACCATCGCCCTTCGACGTGTCATCCAACCGCGCTTAAACTATCATTGGAACAAACCCAACTTACTGGTAATAGCTATCATAATATTTAATAGTTTTATCTATACTAACAATATTATAAAGAGGTAAAATTTGCAAGTTGGTGAGGTTGTAGGGGATAATCTCTGTATCTACTGAACCAATTTTGAAAATTCTTTTACCAATATAAAGCCACGTTATTTGTGAGTGACATAGGCTATATAACCCGAAAAATTAAAAGGCTTTTCCGATGTCCACCGGTGCGAAGGGACGGGCCGAACGATGAGTTTGTCTATCTATACTGTTATTTAGATTTGATTGTTTGTATTGAATAGGCTCCAAAACTACTAGACCGATTTCAAAAGCTCTTTCACCATTGGGAAGCTACATTCTTCCCGGGTGGCATAGGCTACTTTTTATCCCTGTATTTCTACGGAAACGGGAACCACGCGGGTGAAACCGCGAGGCGTCCGCTAGTGTTGCATAAGTTTGTTTATTAGACAGACAGAAATCATTATTCCATTTTTTAAATCCGCCTGTCTACTGAATAATCAGTAAACCGATACTGGCATTCACGGTAAATATCAAACTATTCAAGTTTCGCCAGATAAGCTATAGCTCCTTTACGGTCTACGAGATATCGTAGCGGCGAGCATGATACGTTTTGCTACACTTCGTGGAACCTCGTAGCTATAAGCAACATAACTTCCCAAAGCTTTACAGGTATAGCTTGAATTCACTTACTGTTTATATAGAGATTTTAAAATTCTTTTTCTTTTTTTTTTTTATGTAAAAAATAATGAGACGAACGAGACGCTCTCCTGATGGTAAGCGATAACGCCTATCCAAGACCATTGCAACGATACACAGAACTCTGAGTAACAAAACAAAGTCCAGGGCATCGCCGCTTTGGCGCCCATTACTTTGGAGACTTTCGATGGTTAGTATCAACAGCCCAGTAATTCCGCTAGCTGCAGTACCCTTCAAACCGGAACACAGTAATGTTTACACACTACTGCTTAGCGGCAGAATAACTGGTACTGCGGTGGTACCTACCTAGACGACCTCCTGCTAAGGAGATCTACCACAAAGAAAAAGAAAATTGGACTATTATGTCGTTTGTTTTGGTAAGCCAAAAAGAAATGCGTAAATCGCAGATCCTGCCTTGGCCGAGTGAGTTCATTTACCAGGTACCTGATAAATGCTGGTGCTGTGGGGATGGCTGGCATAAAATGCTTCAGCATTAAGTCCTCTTTTCGTATATGATATTTTGTAAGTGTGTAATAAAGAATTAAATAATAAATAACTACAGCTAGAAGTATAACCACAGTTCAGGTGTGGTCGAAGATGGTAAACTCGCCTAGCCAAAAATGGAACTGTTTCTCAAATAAGGTACGGAACCCTAAAGACAGCCGTATTGAAAACCTTGAAGTCGGTTAATAACATTCTACGACGAGCAGAACCTATTGATTTCTATATTACTGCGCAATAGATATCTATATTATCTATAGCGGACGCCTAGCGGTTTCACCCGCGTAGTTCCCGTTCCCGTGGGAATACAGGGACTAAAAAGTAGCCTATATCACCCGAGGATATAGCTTTCCAACGGTGAAAGAATTTTTGAAATCGGTTCAGTAGTTTCGGAGCCTTTTCATTACAAACCAACAAACAAACAGACAATCAAATCTTTTCTCCTTATAATAGATAGGTAGATATAGATAGATAGATAGATAGATAGATAGATAGATAGATAGATAGATAGATAGATAGATAGATAGATAGATAGATAGATAGATAGATACATAGATAGATAGATACATAGATACATAGATAGATAGATAGATAGATTTACTTTCTCGGTAATAAGTAATTTAAAATTTTACATAATTACATCCAACTAATATAATAAATGCGAAAATTCAGGCGTATGAATATATGGATGTTTGTTACTTTTTCACGCAAAAACTACTGAACGGATTTGGATGAAATTAGGAACACAGATAGTTTATAAGCTGGATTAACACAGGATACTTTGTATTTCGAAAACATGTCGCGGGTAACAGCGCGGGGCGCAGTTAGTAGAATACATATTAAACTTCACATAAACCTTTAAAAAAGAAATTCACACTTTACTCGCACCATTATAAATTCCCGACTACTCGAACTAGCATCACAAAACGCGTTACGGGCTGCGGTTCCCAAACTTTCGTTATTAGGCTTACGTGACTTTCTTCGGGCTTGGAATAGACCTTAAACTGCGAGCGAACTTAACGATATTGGAAATGAAAGTTTTGAAACGCAGACAATTGAATAGAAGTGTAGAAGCGTAGGATCACTTTCAAAGTGAAAAAGTTGAGAAAGTGTCATTTGCACACTAATAACGTTTATATATTTTATTATAACAAGCAACGACGAGTACATAGTACGAGTACGACGAGTGATAACAAGCAAGAACACGGTGTGTTCCGGCAGCCTCACTTGAGAGCCAGTTTCATTCCAGGCTAGGTGTGCTTTACCATCTTTTAACAACCCCGTTGGCTCATTGGTAGTATATCTGCCTTGAGAGCTGTAGGGCGTGGGTTCGATTCTCACTCAGGGCAAACATTTTGTGAATAACCAAATGTTTGTTCTGTGTCTGGGTGTTCTGTATGTATTATGAGTATGTATTTACAGCAAAAAAAACTATTTATGTATTCTATCAGTTATCTGACTTCCATCACACAAGCTCCGCTTAGTTTGGGGCCAAATGGTGCTGTGTCTATAGTCCTACGATATTTATTGAATATGCACTCACAGAAGATCCATTTCTCTCTGGACACAATTTCAAATTCAACGTGGACGAAGTCGCGGGTTGTAGTTAGTCTTACATAAATGTAAAGATAAAACAAAGCGCATTCCGCTCACGCCACACTTTCCTCGCAAAATTTAATTACACGGCTCGCGATCTTTGAAACTTGGCTTTTAATTGAGTTCCGCGCTGATCTTTAACTTGCTTCCTCAGGTTGTGGTGCAAGTTACACGCGAACGGCAAAGTTTGCTTCAAAATTACCTACTCTACATGTTTGGACCTATTTTTGGATCGCGTTAAACTACGTTTGGAAAGGAATTTTACCATATAGTTTTGTACTTCAACTAGCTGCGCCCCGCGGTGTTACACACTACATTTTTCAGGATTAAAAATAGCCTCGGTGTTAATCCAAGGGTTAACCTATCTCCATTCCATATTTCATCAAATTTGAAGGAAAAGCGGGGTCGATCGCCTACTCGTTGGTCTGTTTAGTTTTTTAAATTCATAAGTTCATACTTCGACTACAGTGAAATACACACACACACACACACCAATAATACAGTGAATCACGAGTATACTCATAAGATCATGTTCTAACTATAAACTGGACGAATCTTCAACCAAATTAGCAAATGTTCGATAAACAGTGTTTCTTTAACTTAAACCGACAATGTTGTGCGTCTTTAAAACACTCGGCAAACTTAGGTAAGTACATCGATACCAGTTACCACCGCTTTCACTTTGCTTTGTTATACTGTTATATCAATGCCTCTGTTAACCCGCCAACGGTAACGTGGCCTAAAAGACAGGGTGGTGAGAGACAAGGTGGCTCGAAAAATACGTTATACTTGGTGGCAGATCTCCTTAGCAGGAGGTCTTCTAGGTAGGTACCGCCAAAGTAACCCAGAACTCTTTGGTAGCAGATCGTGGATAACCTTGACTTGATATTATTAGCTTTATTATTACTAGATTTCCGAATCAGATATGAAGAGATCCATAGACGAACTAAAGTAACCGACATAGCCCGACGAGAACGAGAATTAGCAAGTTGAAGTGGCAGTGTACAGGGCACATTGCACGTAGAACTGATAACTGATGGGGCTGCAAAGTTCTGGAGTGGAGACCACGGACCGCAAGCGCAGCGTAGGGCGTCCACCCACAAGGATAGACTTTATAAAGACGGCAGGAACGCGCTGGATACGAGCCGCTCCCAACCGGTATTTGTGGAAGTCAATGGGGGAGGCTTATGTCCAGCAGTGGATGTCCTAAAATGATGATGATGTTGATACGATGGTGATGATTACACGTTACGAGGTTTTTTTATGAACTCACCTGTCTGTAGTGTTGTACGGTGAACCGGCATACTGACTGATAGAAGCGAGTTCCACGCCTCCCCGGTATATCGACACTAGCGCCAAGTCTAATGTTTTGCTCTGAAACAAATACCTGGGAATTAACATACAGGAAATAATTTATTATATAAATATGTATTTACAAAAAAAAAACTATTTAAGTATTCTATCAGTTATCTAATTTCAATGCAACAAGTTTTGCTTAGTTTGGGGTCAGATGGCGCTGTATGTAATGTCCTGTGATATTTATTTATTTACTTACTTACCTAGACGACCTCATGCTAAGGAGATCTACCACCAAGTAAGATATTTGACTGCCAATCTGTAGGTTGTAGGTTCAAATCCCACGACATAAACCTCTGTCTTTTCTAAGTTGCGTGTGAATTGCTGCTAGTTTCAAATGGTGAAGGAAAACATTGTAAAGGGACCTGCATGTTTCAGAGCTCTTAATGTTATAGAAGATGTGAAATCTGTCAACCTGCACTTGGCCAATATGATGATAAATAAAACAAAATACTCTTCTTATAATAAGAAGAGGCCTACGTCCAGCAGAGTTAATTTATATAGCCCGATACCATTAATATTATAAATGTGAAAGTTTGGATTGATGGATTTTTGTTACTCTTTCACGCAGAAACTATTGACCGGATTTGGATGAAATTTGGCATGGAGGTAGCTGAGTCCCTGGATTAAAACATAGGCTACTTTTTATCTTAAAAACATCCCAGGACAAACTTTGTGGTAATAAACAAATGTTTGTTCTGTGTCTGGGTGTTCTGTATTTATTATAAGTATGTATTTACAAAAAACAATATTATTTAAGTATTCTATCAGTTATCTGACTTTTATAGTACAAGCTTTGCTCAGGTCAGACGGCGCTGTAATGTCCTACGAAATTTATTTTATTTATTTATTTATAATTTATGTCCGTCATATAAATTTAGTTCTGGGTAATAAGCACTTGTAACGTAATGTAGTCGAAATTGATTTTCTTTCTAAAAGATAAAGGACGGAATCAGGTAAAATAAGCCACAAACCTTATAAGTGTGGACAAAGAAACTCAATATTTTGTTCGCGAATTGTTACGGCTAATATCAGGACAGAGTCTCAGAAAGTAATATGATGGAAGTATAAAAGCTTACGCAATAGATTGTTTACGTTGTGGGATTACGTGATTTATTAGGCGTATGGTTAATTGTCTAGATCAGTGTTTTTCAACCTGTGGCTTTGGGGGGTCGCCGGCAAAAGAAAAAATGCAATTATGACTGGTTTCCTCTAGATATTCTCGTTTTCTTTTCATCCAAAACACGTCAACACGTCAGCAGCTAAACCATAAAATGTTCTTTCATATTTGTGGTACGATCAGCCAGTTCTATTAACTTATCCAAGAAAGGCTTTAAAATCCATCTACACCCATTGTCATACGCTCTATTTTGGTACCTACATTGTAATAATGAATATAGATACCAAAAAAGAGAAAATCGTAAACATAGGGTTGTAAATTACTAACTTTTTTCTGTCTATGGCCCAAGAGGGTCGTGACAATTTTTCAACCTATAAAAGGGTGGCGTATTAAAAAAGATTGAACAACACTGGTCTAGATTTTGTTTATAGTTAAGTAATTGTGTGTAACAATGCTTTGAAATTAATATTATGTAAATTAACGCCTTAGCCTTGTTGTTTCTTTAAGTGTGTGATTATTTATTTAGATGAGCTTTCTTTTATGGTTGGCAGGCTAGGTGTTTGACCACAGCTCACCTGATGTTAAGTGAAGGTGTGGTCGAAGATGGTAAAGCACATCTAGTCTGGAATGGAACTGGCTCTCAAGTGATGCTGCCGAAACACACCATTGGGTGCTTGGCGGCAGATTTTCAACTTGAGAGTGGTAGCTAGCCAGCCGAATACTAGAAAGTACCCTACCACCATGCTATGGTTTCCTCACGGTGTTTTCCTTCACCGGCAGCTCAAGCTCATTGTTGGGGTTTGAACCCACGCCCAGGCTAGGTGGCGCTATTCCAGGCTAGATGTGCTTTATCATCTACGACCACACCGTCACTTAATATCAGTGAGCACGTAAAACACGTACCCTGTCAACAGTGAAAAAAAGTAAAAAGAAATTACTTTCGAAATAAAATGAAACTCTGGACAAAACAACAAAATCCGGATTTACTTCGACGCCTGTTGCGACCCAAATGTGAGAATAATCGTCTATACACGTAGTCACAGCAAAATATATTCCGCAGCTCCAGAATCAACCTTATAACTTGGACATAAGATTAAGTTTTGCGGGATCGAAACTTGATTTGCCACGGAGGTAATGTGTTTTCTTTATAGCTTCCATATGAGATATTATGTTAAGGAAATATTAACGCGTTGTCTGGATTATTCTTTTATTACAGAAGGTAATATTAAGTATTTATAAGTGTGTATTAAATTTCCTATTTTACCCAATCCCTAAAAAAGAAGAACTTTTTTTTTTTTTTAATGTAAAAGTAATGAGACGATCGAGGCGCTCTCCTGGTGTTAAGAGATAACGCCTGTCAATGACCATTGCAGCGATACACAGAACTTTGAGTAACAAAACAACGTCAAGGGCATCGCTGCTTTGGCACTCATTACTTTGAGACTAGATGGTTAGTCTCAACAGCCCAGTAATTTCGCTAGCTGCAGTACCCTTCAAACCGGAACACAGTAATGTTTGAACACTACTGCTTGGCGGCAGAATATCTGGCACTGCGGTGGTACCTACCTAGACGACCTCCTGCTAAGGAAATCTACCACCAAGTAAAAAGTAAAGTATTCAATTGACGTTTACTAGGAAAGCAACGGAAAATTATAAAACTACTAGCGGAAGCCTCGCGGTTCCACCCGCGTAGTTCCCATTCCTATGGGAATACAGGGATACAAAGTAGCCTATGTCACCCGGGGATAGCGTAGCTTCCCAACGGTGAAAGAATTTTTGAAATCGGTCCAGTAGCCCACTCAATACAAACAAACTTTTGCTAAAAAATGCTTTTACAAAGTGAATTATTTTTCAAATAAATCTTTACTTAATATACTTATCACAGTGAAAGTTTACTATTAGTTAGTTAAATCCCATTAAGAAAAAAAATGTGAAAGTTTGAATGGATGGATGGATGTTTGTTACTCTTTCACGATGAAATTTGGTATGTAGGTAGCTGAGACCCTGTATTAGCACATAGGCTACTTTTTATCCCGAAAACATGTAGTGGGTAACACCGTGGGGCGCAGCTAGTAAATAAATAAATGAATAAAGCTTCTACTATGGAAGTCAGATAACTGATAGAATACTCAAATACTTTAAAAAAAATACATACTTATTATAAATACAGAACGCCCAGACACAGAACAAACATTTGTTTATACCACCAAGGTTTAGGTTGGTTTTATTGTGATCTGTGTTTCATTTTTGGTGTATAATAAAGTTATGTTCTATTCTATTCTATTCTAAGGTTGTCCTGGATGGGAATTGAACCCACGCCCTTCAGCTCTTGAAGTAGACATTCTACCAATGAACAAACAGGGCTGTCAGTCAGAGGACTTATAGGACCCCCGGCTAAGGAGATCTACCACCATGTGAAATAAGAAAAGAATAAGGTCTTGATTTCAGATTCAGATTCAGATTACATATTCACCTTATAACAGAGTTTAGTTATACTAGGTAAATCAATTCAATACAGTAGGTTAAATATTAATTGAAAAATAAATAAATGAAAATTATTAAATTATACAAAGCGCAAGTCCGACCTCACGTGGAGTACTGTTCACACCTTTGGAACGGAGCACCCAAGTATTAACTTGAGGTCCTCGATGCATTACAGCGTAGAGCTGTCAGAATTGTCGACGACTCTGGGATCACCGATGCCCTAGAACCGCTCAGTTTGCGTAGAGACGTCGGGTCTCTGTGCGTATTCTACCGCATGTACAACGGGGAGTGTTCTGAAGAATTATTCGATCTTATGCCGGCGTCACGGTTTCATCACCGCACTAGCCGCCGCCATCGTATCAAAGCTCATCCACATGTTCTTGATCCATGGAGATCGCATACTGTGCGATTCACGCGATCTTTTTTGCCATACACTTGCAAATTGTGGAATGATCTTCTTTCTTCCGTATTCCCGCGGAGTTACAACATTGGGTTCTTCAAAAGGCATGTTAATAGAATCTTAAAAGGTCGGCAACGTATTTGTAGTACCCCTGGTATTGCAGATATCTATAGGCGACGGTGATTGCTTAACATCAGGCAACCCGTCAGCTTGATTGCCACCTGTGGCATAAAAAAAAACTATTAGTCAAATAAAATTAAAATGTCAAAAAATATTATGTGAATGTCATATTGAGTCAATTAATTAATTAAATTTCAGTAAGATATAATTTTCCCGTAACTTATTTGAATTCATGTAAGCTCTCGATAAACAACACTAAGCAAAACATTACAAGTTTAATACACTAATCAAGTTACTATACCGCCATTTACAAACCTAATAATAATATATCTAAAGTTTATTGAAGTTATTATGCCACGAATATAGCGTCATATAAAATTATATAAGGTCACACTACACTAATTCATTTTCAACTATATCACGATCGTAGTAAGGACGCAAGTGGAGTGGAAAATGGTCGGAAATCATTATAATATTAGAGACCATTTTGAATACGTATTGGTTGATGATAATGGTACTATGGCGGATTCGGGGTGTATGACTACTGAGTTACTGGGGTTGCTTTATTAGTGGTAATCAGGATGGTATAAATGGTAGGTCAATGATTAGTGAGTTCCGGTCCCCACATCGTGATGATATTAAAAATAAATAAATTCGTAGTACATTATACCCAGCGCCATCTGCTCTGTCACTCTAAGCTAAGCAAAGCTTGCTATGGAATCAGATAACTGATAGATTACTTAAATACTTTTTTTGTTGTAAATACATACAGTACACCCAGACACAGAACAAACATTTGTTTATATCACAATGTGTCCAATATGTTGTCCTGGGGGGGAATCGAACCCACGCCCTTCAGCTTAAAAAAAGAAAATTGAATTGATTGATTTTTTTTAAAATAAGTTTTGTTTTTTTTTTATTTACTCAAAACTTACAGAAGTACACCAAAACGTTAAAGAGTAAAGAGCACGCCTAGCCTGTAATGGACCTAGATTTTAAGTGACGCTGCCGGAACACACCTTCAGTGTTTGCCTACAGATTTTCAACTTTAGGGTGGTAACTAGCCAGTCCAGCACTAGAAAGTACCCTACCACCACGCAGTAACTTGTATACTTGTCCTCAGACAATTATTCTAAAAGCTTTGTCTAAATCAACCAATTTTCCTTCTAAAATACTACAAAAAAGAAAATCTTGATACATTTATTCGCTTCCAAATTAGCCGGAAAACCCTTACATTTTAATTCTCTAAGCCAACAAAGCTTTTTTCGGCGGCAATCTTCACCACATTACCCTTTCTACTTAATACAGGCAAATCTCAGCATTGCCGTTCCAGATATCTCGCATCGCCCAATCTCGCAAATTAGTACAATACTGGCTCGGCAAAGAGTATCCATTTCCGAGGGTAGGCCCCCATAAAGTTACCTATCTCGCGTAAATGAAAAACAATAATGAGTCTATTTGTCTCTGTGAGGACGGACAGGGCTGCCACAACATAATTAGGACTAGTTTGTTTAGAAGGGTTAAAGTTGTAAATGGGTTTAGGATTTAATTGAGACTCCGAGCGACCATTTTACAGTTTTGGACGTTTTAGCAATGAGCTGGTTGAGCCCCTATGAGTGGGACTTGATGTAAAATTTTATATAAGCTAAACATAAACATTCTGTTAATTTAAATATAAATTACAGCTTTTTTCAATGATTGACAGACTAGGTGTTTGACCACAGTTTACTTTATGTTAAAGAGCCATCCGTAAATAGCTCAAATTTCATTTATATTCGATAGAAATTATTAGAAATGATAAAACTATTTTAGCATTTTGTATGATACTAATTCTTTTTTTTTATGGTTGACAATGATATGTGTTTGACCGCAGCTCATCTGATGTTGAGTGACGGTGTCGTCAAAAAACATAAAGCACACCTAGCTTGGAATAGAACTGGTTCAAGTGAGACTCAACCGACCACGCTAACCACTGAGCTATCATCGCTACAAAAAAAGAATCAACATTCAGATTTTCAAAATAGAACTAACTCAAAAGTGATACGATCTGCGATCAAATGATCTCACGAAATTAGGAAATAACTTACTTTTACTATTTAGTAGGCTATTGGAGAAATTCCGACGGTACAAGTAACATTTAAAACATTAAGGTATATAATCCATCAAAACTTTTACAGATTTCTATGAAGCAAATCAATAAAGGTTACTTTTTCACATACGAAAAAGTAATTACTAATAAATTACATGAATATTGTACCTTTTTCTTGGTACTATTAATAGCACAAAAGAAACAGCTACTGAACTATCTGAACCCAATTATGGCAATACTTGTGAGGTATCGAACAACCAAGATAACTGGAGCATTGTAGAGCAGCGCCACTAGCGTTTATTCTACAGGCTTTCGTAGATATATTTTAGTTTTATCGTTTCTCCGATTATTAGGACCAGTTTTATCGGTTGGTAATCCGACTTTGCCGGCCACAATTTCCAGATTCCGCCCACATACGAATGCCCATAAGTTAAATTTCCTTTCGGAAAAGTAAGTTTGATATTGTGGCAAGAATGGACTCAGGGAAATTAGTTTGGGTAACTATTTGTTAGTTCAATTGCTTTAATATTAGCTGTATGTTTGAACCCAATTTAACTACGAGTACTTATGTAACATTCCACCATGTACCTACCTACTTTCAGTAACTGAATATTTCTACGGAATAATAATTTTTATTTTGAAGCGATGATAGCTCATTGGTTAGCGCGGTCGGTTCACACGCCAGACGTGGGTTCAAACTCCAACAATGAGCTTAAGCTGCCGGTGAAGTAAAACATCGTGAGAAAACTATAGCACGGTGGAAAGTTACTATTTTTTTTAAATTTATTTGCGACGCTTTATTTATTTTTGTCATTTTTAATCTTCACTAATTATAAAGAGGAAAGATTTTAATTTTTATTTGTTTGTTTGTTTGTATTGAATAGGCTCCGAAACTACTGGACCGATCTGAATAACTCTTTCATCATTAGATTGCTACATTATCATTGAATGACATAGGCTCTATTTATATAAATAATATTGTTAATCAAGTTTTGTTTTCTCGTGCGAAGCCGGGACGGCCCGCTAGTATTTGATATTTATTACTCAGCATTTAATTTTTATACTTCATTGTAATTTTATTGACAACTCGCGGGCCGCCCCGAGTTCGCACGGGAAAAAAAAAACAACACTTTAGATTTAAAAGGTAATTATTTTGAATTGAAATTTAGATCGATAGATACAATGTGGGTGTCTTCAAGTCGAGAGTGAGTATCTTCTAGGCAAACGTGCTCCATCGTAGATCGCATCTTCACCTAATATCGGCTGCGATTAAAAAAATCTTACAATTCAACTCGTATTTAAAATTGCAGCTTTTTGTAGAGAGTTTCCTTTAAATTTAGTAACGTGTGGCTATGGAGGATTGGAGATAGCACCTGTTGTAGAAAGGACTATAGGAACTACATGATTATATACTTGTCGCCAGATTCTAGTCAATTTTTGATTTTTCTGTCTGCCTCAGATTTCTCGACACTTATAAAATCGAATTTATGAATTTATGATTTTTGAATAAAACAGATATTTATGCTAATAATCCACTGTTTCATTCAAGCAATTGTGATTTACCACAAATAAAGACCAAAATAAATGCCAGTAGCTGTGATTTCACTGTAAAATTGTGCTCTATTTTTCCATAAATGGAAAAAAAATATTTGTATGGAAATCGTACCACCTTAATATAAAACCTTACACGACAAATTAAAATACGTTCTTGTACGTTACAAGAACGTATTTTTCTATTTCCAGCATTAAAGGTTAGGTAGGTTTCCGCTTGAAAGAGTATGATTATGGAAATTTTCCGATATTAAAAAATCTTAATGAAAATGATTCCGGGATGGGCGGACGTTGATTACATTTGCATTAAATTATAAAGGACTCGGAATGTTTATTTAATTTCTCGACGTATTGGAAATGTGCTGTCAGTGTTGTGGAAATATTGGAACAATGAACGAGTTTCGTATTAAATGAACGAATGTGTTTGAACGTACGTGTAAAACATCTGTGACTGAAATTAACGGTGTTGATTACAGACGTCCTATTTATCAATTTTCTGTGAACTATAATAAATTTGCTTTGTTTTTCTTTTATTTGTATTTTTTACGGAATTATACACGAAATAGAAATGACAATCTTCAAAGCAGTGTTGGTAGAAACGTGCAAAACATCTGTAACTGAAAGGAACGGTGTTGATTACGGACATGTTTTTAATCAATTTTGTGTGAACTATAATAAATTTGCTTGGTTTTTATTTAATTTGTCATTTTTACGGAATTATACACGAAATAAAAAAGTGTTGGCAGAATCACATCAAGTTTGGCTGGTGTGGGAATATGGGATAGTGAAAGTGTCTAACACTCTAGCCATGTGCGGGTTGCAATACTTTACACATCAATGAAAATATTTGTTTAAGAACTTTTGGGACGTTTAGGCTTCCTCGCTGTATTCCTTCACCGTTTAAAGTCAGTGGCAAGAAGCACATAACTTAACAAAAAAAGAGTGCGTCCCGTGGGATTCGAACCCAGAATCTCCAGACAGTCTCCTAACTACGCTGCGTAGTTACGCTAGTTTACGTAGGTCGTTAAGGTAGGTACCACCGTAGTACCAGATATTCTACCACTAAGCAGTAGCGTGTAAACATTTTTGTGTTCCGGTTTGAAGGGTACTAGCGAAATTACTGAGCTGTTGAGACTAACCATTGAAAGTTTCAAAGTAATGAGCGCCAAAGCAGCGATGCCCTAGACTTTGTTATGTTACTCAAAGTTCTGTGTATCGCTGCAATGGTCATGGACAGGTGTTATCTCTTACCATCAAGAGAGCATCTTCTACGTCTTATTACTTTTACATTTAAAAAAAAACATAAAAAGTAGGTAAAGAAAAAAGATCAAAACTCACCTGATAATGTGCCTGTACTACTACTGCCCTAAATACTATCGACGCGTCCTGCACTCGAGTCTCGAGCGGTTTCTCCGCGAACTTCGGACACCGGCTGTCACAAACTATCGTCCTACACAAGAACAGTACAAGTAGCAGATCCCTGTTCGCCATCCTCCCCTTGAACACACGCCACGCCATTATAACCCTTAACACTGTCACTGTAAATTAATTTTTTCCATCCGTCCATCTGACGACAGACGTTTTCTCCCGTCTTTTCTTCTGCCTCTTTTTAGGTTGCATTTTATCTGGAACAAGAGAGCAAGAGTTTATTAAAGTTTTACTTTACACATCCTTTTTTTTACCTACAAAAATTACTGCAAACACATGCAAATTTAAAAAAATACAATGTTGTACCACGAGTTTTGGCGGGAACTTGTATGGAAGTAACACTCATACAAGTATGAGTGTTATTGCTCATACAATTATGAGTGTTGTTGTTCATACAAGTATGAGTGTTATTGTTCATACAAGTATGAGTGTTATTGTTCATACAAGTATGATTATTATTGTTCAGGTAGCAATTTCAATTTAAAAAAAAAAGTAAAACAATACAGGTTTGCTGTAAAAAATCTCATGCAGGTTTTAACGTAACAGTAATTAGACGAATGAGACGCTCTCCTGATGGTATGAAATAACGCACGCACTTCAATACCTGAACAGATTTGAATGTATCGAGTAGGTATCGTTAGAATCTTTACATCACTGGCTATATTTAAGATAAATTATATTAATGTTACCAAAACAGACTGTCTTCAATACATACATGAATATTATTAGTATTTCACTTAGGTACAAAAACGTATTTGAAATTAAAATAATGAAAATTCTATTTCATCATCCAACATAAATTAACAAACTGAATAAATAAGTAGGTAAAATCGACTCAAAGGTCATCTTAGAAGTAGAAATATTTCTACAAATAACTTACAGAATGAAAATCAAGATAACAAATATAAACTCGGTAACAAAATTATCACTAACTTTGGATCAGCAAAATACGAAAAGTAAATTAAATTTTGTACAAAAAGGGCTTTACTTTGAACAGAATAAGATCATTTTCTCTTTGAAATCTTTTTCTATTATTTAGTAGTAAATTTGTACAGATTCGCTCGCTTTACTTAACAACAGATCCCGTCTCGTACCTAGCATGGTTTTCAACGAAATGAAATGTTGCGTTGCATGGACGGAAATCCATCGATACCAATGAATGTGTAGGTACGTCGTATTTACGTACACATCGCCGTGTCCACAACGTAGCTACACTTCGTTTTTTTCTTCAAATACAAATACAAATGTTTTATTGATAACGCCAATGTTACAAGTCAATTCAAAATTTCAAATATTTATGTCATCATATGAGTTTTAAAACACTGATTACAATGGCAAAGAATAAAAAAAAATATGTCAAAATAAGGTAATAATAATAATAATAAGCCCCCTAAAATTCAACCACACGTCCGAATCAAACACATGATCACGTGGGGGGCGGGCAACGCAATAAGAAATTACTGGTGCGGCCAACGTGGCTCTGGATCTTAGGAGTAAGTAGGTATAAGATCGAGTATGTATATATGTATGTAAGTAGGATTAAAGCAAGCAAAGTGTTAACAGGAGTAGATGAGTTAATTAGTTAGATATATAGATTAATTATAGATAGATAGATTAGTTAGATTAGATAGTTATAGGTGACTTTAAAATAGGAAGAGGACTAAAGAAGTACGGAAGTAAAATTCTAATGTAGATGCCATAGAGCGGCTATCATGAGGCTCGCGGAAATGAATTTCTGCATGAGGCTCAGGTAGGACAACTGATATCAGTGCAGGATATCAGTTAAGGGTGGTAGCGGAGGAGTATCATTACCACAGATACCAACGGTAGCGCCCACAGGCTTAGTCAGGAAGTCTACTGCTCACTTACACATCTCGGACAAATGATGTAGGTTTTAGCGTGTCCAAAAAACAAAATTTATGAATAAGAAACCAATAATCCAGCCCCAAGTGCCCGGCGGCTCCGGGGGGAACCACGACGATGGTAAGCGGCTACCCCATGAGCCCTGGGGTGTTAAGAATCTCCGGGCGGCGGCACCTTTAAACCATCAGACAACTCAGGCTAGTCAATCGGACTTTGATAAGGCTAATGAAAGGCAACCAAATGTGGAACAAAACAGACGATACAATTTAAGATCCCATACAAAGATGGGGCAAACTCCCATCAGGAGACCCTCTATAAACTTCTCGAACAGTACTCAGGATGCACAAGATATAGAACTGGAAAGTCGAACAAGCGGACTTGCATCTCCAACGTCTTCAGAAAGCTTGTTTGATTCACCAGCATCCTCACCGTATCCTTTCGCAGCACAATTTAGAACACGATCCTCGTCAAACTCAACCATGTCAGAAGATGTTGTACAGGAGGCACCTGCCGCTAAATCTGTACCCGCCTCTGACAATAACCGCGCGCGAAAAAAATGGACAAGTGAAATGAACGAGTTTATCTGGCGCACATATCTAATAGTAACTGAAAATGAAACTAAAACTCGGGGATATCTAGACCCACTTTATCAACAGTTTTCTCAACAGTATCCTGAAATGGATGTATCGAAGCAAAGAGTAGGAGACCAACGTAGAGCCATAATCAGAAGCAAGCTACTCCCGGACAGTATTCGATATAGTATAAAACAGGATGTAACAGATCAGTTAGCACGTAAATCTGACCAAAACGATTCGGTTATTTACCCAAATAACACACAAAACAACATTCAATCGTCACAACAAAGTAGAATGAAATGGACTGATGACATTAATGAAGCTATAATTAGAGAATACTATAAAATAACACAACTAGAGCGAAACAAATCAGCTTACCGCAAACAACTACATACTCAGATCATAAATATATTCCCACATATCGCTCATGTTTCTGAACAACGAATAGCTGACCAAAAACGTGTAATTTTACACAATAAACTACTTACAGACGATAAACTTAAGCAGATAAGACAGGACGTTGAAAAAGAACTAATGACACTAAACGATGGAACACACACAAGTAGGAACAACACTCAAACAAATGAAGACAGTCGGGAACACACAACTCCACTAACCACACTCAACACACAAGATATCACACATAACGAACACGTAACAAATAATTATTCTGTAAGTATATCCCAGAGCACCGACGAAACACTAAATGACAAAATAAAATCTACTTTTATAACAGCCTACGATACATATAAAGACTCTGATCCCACAGCTAGACCCTACATTCCAAAACAGAATACATCAAAAAAGTTATCTTATATTGTAAACCACTTAAATACCGAAATACTACCGAATTATTTCCTGCCAGATAGCGATTTTATCATAACTCAAGCTATTATATACGCAGCAGCATATACAGCAGCTATTTGCAATGGATCTAAAATTAAAGAAATTACAGACACGCCACAACACCAAACCAATACAAACCAGATGCGACCATGGCAAAAAAGACTTACAACTAAAGTTGAAAAGATTAGAAAAGATATAGGCAGAATGACACAATATATAGCTGGCATTAGGAGCAAAAACTTGATCACACACATAGATAGGATTAAAGAAAAATACAAAACTCATTCAAGATATGAGGAACCAAACTTAAACAATGAACAATTTCTAGATAGCTTAAAACAAAAACTAAGTTCAACTACAAGTAGGCTAAGAAGGTATAATAATTGTACACTTAGAAAAACACAAAACTCTCAATTCAATAGTAACGAAAAAAGATTCTATAGAAACCTGAATATGCAAACGCAGAACACTTTTTCCAATACAGATACACCACTACCAACTCCAGAAAGTATGCACGGGTTCTGGTCAAATATCTGGAGCAACCAAGTACTGCATAACAAAAATGCTGAATGGATTAAAGAAGACTCTCTCCTCAGTGAGAACTACAGCGAAATGCAGTTTGAATGCATTTCTGTTAGTATATTTAAAGAAGTCATTAAAAACACACATAACTGGAAATCACCCGGAACAGATAACATCCACAATTATTGGTATAAAAAATTCACCTCCGCACACCCTCTTCTTCACACACATATAAACCAATTCATAGAAAAACCGGACACTATGCCAAAATACATAACACAAGGAATAACCTACATGATACCCAAAGACGACGACCAATTAAACCCAGCTAAATACCGGCCAATAACATGTCTGCAGACCATCTACAAAATTACTACATCATGTATCACTCAGCTACTGAATAACCACATCACACAAAATAACATTTTGGCTGAGGAACAAAAAGGATGTAGAAAACATAGCCAAGGGTGTAAAGAACAGCTTATCATTGATTCAGTCGCCATGAAGCAAGCTCTATCTAACAAACAAGACCTTAACATGATGTATATAGACTACAAAAAAGCATACGACTCAGTCCCTCACAGCTGGTTACTTTACATACTAAAACATTATAAAATCCACCCCCTTATCATAGCGTTCCTAGAAAACACCATGAAACAATGGACCACAAGACTTTTAGTAAGAAATAGAACTGGATCAGTAAAAACAGAAGAGATTTCTATAAGACGGGGCATATTTCAAGGAGACGGCCTAAGCCCAGTATGGTTTTGTTTAGCGTTAAATCCCTTGTCTAAAATGCTTAACAAACATAAGGAAGGACTGCATATCAAGACCAGTAATAATGAAAGCTGCAAACTCACACATTTAATGTATATGGATGACATTAAACTATACAGTAACAATACAGAATCACTTCACCGCCTTGCAGATACCACACAAACATTTTCAAATGATATCCACATGCAATTTGGTATTGATAAGTGCAAGACTTTCTCGATCCAAAACCAGTCCGTCAAACTCGAACCCTATATCCTCGACTCAGGTGAAGTAATAGAACCCATGGATCAAGATAGTTTTTACAAATACCTTGGATTCCAACAGACTCACCAAATATCTCAAAAAGACACAAAAATTTCAGTTAAAAAGAAATTTAGACATAGGCTCAATTTATTACTCAAATCTCAATTGAATGGACGCAACTTAGTGCAAGCAATAAATACATACGCTATACCTGTTCTCACATATACTTTTGGTATAATTAACTGGTCACAGACCGATTTAGCAAATCTGCAACGCATTATCAACACATCTATGACTTTACACCGTAAGCATCACCCACGGTCTTGCACTCAACGACTCACTTTACCCAGAAAAGAAGGAGGAAGAGGACTCATCGACATAATAAATCTCCACAATAAACAGATCACCAACCTACGACAATTTTTCTTTTTCGAAGCACAACGATCTCCACTACACCTAGCAATTGTTACAACTGACAAAAAGTATACCCCCTTAAACTTATCGAAAAGTAACACACAACGCAACGAACACATCACACAACATGAAGAAAAACTAGCTGCATGGGAGCGGAAGTCTCTGCATGGGAGACACTATCACGACCTGCAACAGCCATATGTCGACAAAGAAGCGTCGAACGCGTGGCTACAGCAGGGTGAAGTCTTCCCTGAGACCGAAGCATTCATGCTAGCGATCCAGGACCAAGTCATTGACACCCGCAACTACCAAAAATACATTATAAAGACACCCAACATATCTGACACCTGCAGAAGATGCTGCAGCTGCTCCGAGACAATTCAGCATATAACAGGAGCATGCAAAGCCATTGTACAGACAGACTACAAACACCGACATGACCAGGTAGCCGCAATAATACATCAATTACTCGCATATAAGTATAAGCTTATCACTGAAAAAACACCTTACTACAAGTATAAGCCTGAACCAGTTCTTGAAAACCGCAACTACAGACTCTATTGGGACCGCACTATAATAACCGACAAGACCGTTCACTACAACAGACCAGATATAACCGTTCTGGACAAAGTTAACAAATCTACTTTCCTGATCGACGTTGCCATATGTAACACCCACAATTTGCAATCCACACACACTGAAAAAATAGCCAAATACACTGATCTATCCATAGAAATTAAGACCCAATGGCAGGTAACAACTACAAGAACCATCCCTATAGTTTTATCCACCACGGGAGTTATACCAGAAACACTGGGTGCTAGTCTGGAGGCACTCAACATCCAGAAAGCAACATTTAAAGCACTCCAAAAAGCCGTTATTCTGAACACGTGCAGAATTGTTAGGAAATTTTTATCACTTTCTTAAGCACTTGGCTTCGGCCCGTGCCAAAATGTACCTCCTCAGTGGAGAGCAAACAAATGTTTAAAATAAAAATAATAATAATGTCGATGAGGAGCTTCTCCTCATCGACATGACCATTAGCCAGCAAGTTCGGCGGAACAAGGGAGCCCTTTCCACTGCCTGGATTGACTATAAGAAGGCCTATGACTCAGTGCCTCATTCATGGCTAGAGAGAGTTTTAGAGTTATATAAAATTGATACAACTCTAAAATCTTTCTTAGGCGCATGTATGAGGCAATGGACCACAGTCCTTCGTCAACCAGGTAGTGGAGATGGCTCTTCTGAGCCGCAGGACTTGATTAGGATCGAGCGAGGCATTTTCCAGGGTGACAGTCTGAGTCCATTGTGGTTTTGTCTAGCACTGAATCCTCTCAGCACTTTGCTGAAGGAATCAGGGCTAGGCCATCGGCTTCGGAGAGGTGGTGAAGTCATTTCTCATCTGCTGTATATGGATGACCTCAAGCTGTTTGCACCAAAACGTCCAGACTTGATGGAATTGTTAAAAACTACACAGGTTTTTAGCAATGCCATCAAGATGGAGTTTGGGGTAGACAAGTGTGCGGTCATGCACGTACAGCGAGGGGAAGTTGTAAATTGTCCAGATTTACAGCTTTCCGAGACAATGACTTTCAGATCTCTCTCCGAGGCCGAGACTTACAAGTACCTCGGTATGTCAGAGTCGTTGGGTATAGCGGTAGTGGACATCAAGCGATCGGTGAAGGAACGCTTCTTTTGTCGCCTGACAAAAGTACTTAATAGTTTTTTGTCTGGTGGCAATAAGGTGCGTGCCTTCAACGGTTGGGTGATGCCTCTACTGATATACTCCTTTGGCATACTGAGGTGGACTCAGACTGAGCTGGACGCCCTGGATAGAAGAGTCCGTCAACAGCTCACAACTCATCGCATGCTACACCCACGCTCGTCTGTTATGAGACTGTACATTCCACGAAAATTGGGGGGTCGTGGCTTCTTAAGCGCCAAGAACCTCCATAATCGTGAAGTGTGCAGTCTCAGGGATTATTTCCGCGACAACGAGTGCGGGATGCATCGAGATGTTGTGGCAGTTGACAAGGGCCTCACGCCGCTCTCCTTAGCGAACGAGAACTGGCGCAAACCATCGGTGCTCAGCACCGAAGACCGCAAGGAAGTATGGAAGAGCAAGCAGCTGCACGGGCGGTTCTATCGGGTCCTAACGGGCCCCGATGTGGACATGCTCGCGTCGGTGAACTGGCTACGTTTCGGAGACCTCTTTGGGGAAACTGAGGGTTTTGCCTGTGCGATTGCGGACGAAGTTATCAAGACGAACAATTATCGGAAATATATCATGAAGGACGGTACGGTCGACATCTGTCGGGCATGCCACCGTCCCGGAGAATCGCTCCGACATATTATTTCCGGTTGTTCGCATCTTGCTAACGGCGAGTATTTGCACAGGCACAACCAAGTAGCCAGGATCATCCATCAGCAGCTTGCTCTTCAATACGGCCTTGTCGAGTCTGAGGTGCCGTACTATAAGTACGCACCAGCGCCAGTTCTCGAAAATGGTCGTGCTTTGCTCTATTGGGACCGGTCTATCATCACGGACAGGACTATTGTCGCCAATAAGCCTGATATCGTGGTGGTCGACCGAGCCCAACGCCGGGCAGTGCTCGTTGACATCACCATCCCACATGACGAGAATCTCGTGAAGGCCGAGAAGGACAAGCTCAGCAAGTACCTTGACTTGGCTCACGAGATAACCGCCATGTGGGATGTTGATTCGACGATCATTGTCCCGATAGTTGTCACGGTAAACGGTCTTATAGCGAAGAGTCTCGACCAACATCTCAAGAGACTCTCGCTAGACGGTTGGGTCAAGGGTCAGCTTCAAAAGGCAGTGATCCTTGACACGGCGCGCATTGTGAGGAGGTTCCTCACTCTGCAGCCCTAACCACCGGCAGCTTGAGCCCTGCCCCGCTGCCGGCGGCACCCTAGTTTTTAAGTTTTTTATATTATATATGTTTTTTTTTAAATATTTAATGTAAAAAATTTAAAAAATAAGATGAAAAATAAATAACGATGAATAATAATAATAATATCGCAGGACATTACACACAGCGCCATCTGACCCCAAACTAAGCAAAGCTTGTACTATGGGAGTCAGATAACTGATAGAATACTTAAATATTTTTTTTTTTTTTGTAAATACATACTTATAATACATACAGTACACCCAGACACAGAACAAACATTTGGTTTTATATCACAAAATGCTTGTCCTAGGTGGGAATCAATTATGTCAATATAAAATACTAGCGGACGCCTCGCGGTTTCACCCACGTAGTTCCCGTTCCTGTGGAAATACAAGGATAAAAGGCAGCCTTTGACACCCGGGGATAGTGATTTGTAGCGATGATAGCTCAGTGGTTAGCGCGGTAGGTTCGCATGCCGAAGGGCGTGGGTTCAAACCCCAACAATGAGCTTGAGCTGCCGGTGAAGGAAAACATCGTGAGGAAACCATAGCATGGTGGTAGGGTACTTTCTAGTACTCGGCTGGCTAGCTACCACCCTCAAGTTGAAGATCTGCCGCCAAGCATCTAACGGTGTGTTCCGGCAGCCTCACTTGAGAGCCAGTTCCATTCCAGGCTAGGTGTGCTTGACCATCTTCGACCACACCTTCACTTAACATCAGGTAAGCTGTGGTCAAACAACTAGCCTGTCAACGATTAAAAAAAAAGTGAAGCTTCCCAAAGTTGAAAGAATTTTTGAAATCGGCCCAGTAGTTTCGGAGCCTATTCAATACAAACAAGCAAATTTTTCCTCTTTATAATAGAAGTATAGATGTCACTATAAAATATGTCAAACGTTTAGAGGAGGCTTCAGGTGACCAGAATGCTGGTATCTACTTTGGTCAAAAGCTAAGCATTGCCATCCAGCGTGGCAATGCTGCCAGCATTCTGGCCACATATCCCTCCTCTGACGGACTTTTAGATTAAGTTTTTTGTATAAATTTTGTAAATTATAATTTAATATTATAATAAGTATTAATTTCAAGTTTTTTTTTATTTTGTTTAATAAATAAAGTCCTAAATATGTCAATACAAAAAAATGTTGTCAATATAAAAAATATAATGAGAATTTACGTTTTACATTTTTGAACACTAAGATATTTTTCAGATGTTATCCAAGTTTCAAGACTTCACTAAACGTTACGAATTATTTGATCCTTTAGCTATCGAATGGCGTATTTAAGTTTTGGATATACATCATAAATATGTAGCCGCAACATCACTCTATCACGGTTGATATTTTGTTATCATCAGTTTTTTGAATTTCTGTCCACTATAAAAACAAATAAAAAATAAATATCGTAGGACATGACACACAGTGTCATCTGACCCCAAACTAAGCAGAGCTTGTGTGATGGAAGTCAGATAACTGATAAAATACATATATACTTTAGAATATAATTATATTTCTCTATGAAAGATATATTCACGTCAAAAAGTTTCGTTTCGTACGTTCCCTTGGACTTGTGACTCAGATTTAGGTTAAAACAGAGCTGTCCAAACCAGATGCAATCCCGGGCCAATACAAATTACTAAATAAATTGGAGGGCCGCTGAAACAATTACATTTATTTTAAAATTCAAAATATAAATACTGGTATTATTATCAGTTGTTTACGCTACAAGGTCCAAGCCATGGAATGTTTTATGCACCGCATGTAAAATGGCGACAGTTATGTAAATCCATGCGCCTCCTGGGCCGCACTTTGGACAGCCCTGGTATAAGATCACATACACGTAACGTTCACCTTCACTATCAATGAACCATTATAAATTGCTGTTGAAAAGTCCATCAAAAAATTCATTTAAAAAACTGTCAATTTTTTTTCCATAAAAAAACTGTGGCAATTAGGGATTGCAATCCGGAAAAACGGATCCGGTAATCCGGCGGATCCGGCACCATTTAACGGTTACCGGATCCGGTACCAATATACCGGATCCGTTGCTTGCAGTTTGTGGCAAAATAATATAGCTGTTGCATTAGTAGGTATTTTAAATGCGTTGTGTTCATGCGTGCGAGTCGTTCGTCGCCGAGTCGCCACACTACACTTCGCCGGTACCACCCCGCTCGCTGCCCCGCACCCGCGTCGCGCGCGCCACCGCCAGACAGTATCATTTTCATTCGCCTCGCGCGAGGAAATAAATGTTGTTGTTGTCTACTTGTCATAACATTGCTTAGGAAATAAAGTTGATTTTATACATTTGTGATTTATTTTTTATAAACTACCTACATATAAGTGCAGTGACACTTGATTAAATCACTTATTTTGTGCTAAAAAGCGAAAATCATCCGGATTTGATCAATCCGGTCGGATCCGGTTGATAGAAATCCGGCCGGACTGAAAATGACGCCGGATTGCTATCACTAATAACAATACATGTTAAATGTATTTACCATTTAAATAGGATTTCAATAAATATTTAAATTGAAACAGCTTCGAAGCGACACTTACGAAGGAATTGCAAAGTGGGGTTTAAATCGTTACATTTTGCATTCATGTAAATGCAATTTTGAATGAGTATACGATGTTTACCCGACTACGCGAAAAACAGTGTTACGATTTTAATTATATATGTTTTTAAGCTATTGCATAGCTTCTATCGCGGGCCTTGAGCGTGGAGACCGAATCCAGAAATTCCGTAACCAAAATAACCTAACACCCCCCCACTCCCACCGGCACAGCGGTGATACTTTTTAGTTTTGCCATCTATCGATGAATAGCAGAACTTTTAATGACTTTTTTGAAATATCACGCTATTCTCTTTAGTTCAGCAACTCGCCTCTAGGTGGCATTGGTTGTATCGGCGTAAAAATGCTATGCAATAGCTTTACCGCGGCAGTCCCCGAGTGCCACACGTCTTTTTTTTAAATGTAAATAGTAATGAGACGAACGAGACGCTCTTCTAATGGTAAAAGATAACGCATCTATGACCATTGCAGCGATACACAGAACTTTGAGTAATAAAACAAAGTCCAGGGCATCACTGCTTTGGCGCTCATTACTTTGAGACTTTCGATGGTTAGTCTCAACAGCCCAGTAATTTCGCTAGCTGCTGTACCCTTCAAACCGGAACACAGTAATGTTTGCACACTACTACTTGGCGGCAGAATAAATGGTACTGCGGTGGTACCTACCTAGACGACCTCCTGCTAAGGAGATCTACCACCAAGTACCTATATGTTACCTATAGTTGACCATGTATTATAATTATTTAGCTGGCATTTAATTAAGAATTATTATTATTATTATTTTATTTTACATAATGGATTATACAATTGCGATGCCCTGACCTTTTTTTTGTTACTCAAAGTTCTGTGTATCGCTACAATGGTCATGGACAGGTGTTATCTCTTACCATCATGAAAGCGCCTCTATCGTCTCATTACTTTTACATTAAAAATAAAAACATACCATACACATTTTTCACACACATACACATCCAAGTCGCACTTGACTTGGAACCTACTTTAGTTTAAACTTTTTCACGGTATAATATAACTGTTTCAAACAATTATTACCTTTGAAATCGTATTTAATCTTGCGAAACAAACGTCCGGCATCGTTGATCATTATTCAAATGGAAAATTAATTTTTGATCGTTGCACCTGAAAGCTGTGAATGACCAAACATTAAAACATGTGTATTACGGGATACGCAACCTTAAATCTATCGACATAAGGCTGAAATATGGTAAGCAGTTTTCAGCTATAAATTAGCATGTATTGCGATCGCAAACGGATGGATACGAATTTGTTTCCCGCCCGGTGAACAAATACAATTTATTTTTTATCGATAATTATGAAATTATTGCTTTTAACACAGGTGTTTTATTTTAACAGAATATTTTAAAATATGAGCATCTGAACGTTTTGAAATTCAGTTTCATTTGCTGGAACTCCTTTGTTCGATTCCAAATTTATAAACAACTAGCGAACGCCTCGCGGTTTTACCCGCGTGGTTCCCGTTCCCGTAGGAATACAGGGATAAAAAGTCGCCTATGTCACCCGGGGATAGTGTAGCTCCCCAATGGTGAAAGAATTTTTGTAATCGGTCCAGTAGTTTCGAAGCCTATTCAATACAAACAAAGAACCAAACTAACAATCAAATCTTTCCTCTTTTTAATAGTATAGACTAGGGGACGCCTCGCGATTTCACCCGCATAATTCCCGCTCCCGTGGGAATACAGGGATAAAAAGTAGCCTATGTCACCCGGGGATAATGTAGCTTCCCAACGCTTGTACGCGTATACGGAGAATAATGTTAGTGATAGAGCTATTTTAGCAAATGAATACCTACTTATTTATAAATTAACCAAAATTGTGGCGTGAAATAGCGTAAACAACTTAATCTACCCAGTAAATTGGTAGCAATAATATCTTTACGTGCCTAAATCTACAAAGCATGTATAATCCTTCAAAGGGATCTAACATGATCCTTGTCTGCTGTGATATGAGTCCTTGCTATCATATAAACAGTATTTCAACTATCTAGCCCAAAAACTATACAGAATAAAAAATTACATTATTATATCTTTAATAGTTTAGACGGAGAGGGGGGTCCATCGGTATTTTGTTTTACTTATGCGGAATTACTCACGTATAATGCAAGAGCAAAATGAGGCCGCGCGCGAGCGTGTGTTCTCTGCATTGAATCCATGAAGAAGGCCACCAGATGTGGTAGAAACTGTAGTAGCGTTTGTAGCGATGATATGTATTTTTTTATAATTTTTAGTGTTTTTACTGGCATTGTTAATTTTTATGAATATTATTGACAATTATTGACCTGTAACACCTCTTTATCAATAATAAAGATTATGATTATTATTAGCTCAGTGAAGAGCGTGAGTTTAAAACCCAACAATGAGCTTGAGCTGCCGTTGAAGGCAAACATCGTGAGAAAACCATAGCGTGGTGGTAGGGCACTTTACAGTACTCGACTGGCTAGCTACCACCCTGAAGATAAAAATTTGTCGCCAAGCATCTAAAAGTGTGCCTCACTTGAGAGCCATTTCCATTCCAGCTTAGTTGTGTGTGTACTATGTTCGACCACACCGTCACTTTAAATCAGATGAGCTGTGGTTATACACCTAGCCTGTTAACAATAAAAATCGAAGAAAATAAAAGTCGAAGTATCCGATGTAATAAAAGCGTGAGTAATCCCGCATAAATAAAACAATGTATCAAAACCACGTTAGTTTCCACATTATACATATATTATTTATTATAGTAAAATAAATTGATAGTATTTTTGAACGAAGAAAAGTAACTGATGTCACAAATAGTGGTGTTTTTATTTTAAAGTCGTAAATGTTTTTATCTTAATCTCATAATATTGGGTGAAACAGTCAGGTCTTTCGTTTTGCTTTCAAAACACCGCAGAAGTTTAGGGCATAGATCAGACTTAATTGTAACTTACTTGATATGAGTTTGATTTTTATTTGTTGTAACTTATGATGTCCTTAACCAGATTACGTGTTACGATTTTTTTTACACGTACGTATATTCCCCTCAGAAATATCATCAAAATAATACATACTACATAATAAGTACATCTGCATATTTCATGCCTTAAAATGTCTACATTTTGTTAAAAGAATGTATTGCGAATATGTTTTGATTACCTGAAGACTTACGAATTCCATTTTATTCCATAAGTTTTCGAATTTCATGGTAGTATATAGGTAGGTAGGTATCTAAGAGTTATGTTACTGCCTCTATTTCCGCATTCTCGGTACGCAACGTGAGTATACGTGAGTGCTCTCATGCCAAGTACTGCCACTTCTCATATTTTGCAAGGCAAGCCTTGGCTAATGACAACCGGAAGCAATTGTTGGGAACAAACACACTGGAAGGAAAGTTGTGGATTGTCTTGAATCATCCGTATCAGCACAAATCTTTGCAATGGAAACTGACGTAGTTTATGTTTTACTAATGTGCATCACTCACGTTGAATTTTGACATATACATTTTATTAATTAGCTTTGACATATTGAATATTGAAATTAATAGATTTCACTTCATATTTATTCGAACTGTATCGGGACCTGGCCAAACGTTTAGAGGAGGCTTCAGGTGACCAGAATGCTGGTATCTACTTTGGTCAAAAGCTATGCATTGCCATCCAGCGTGGCAATACTGCCAGTATTCTGGCATATCCCTCCTCTGACGGATTTTTAGACTAAGTTTTTTGTATATATTTTGTAAATAGTATTGATTTAAGGGGTTTTTTATTTTGTTTAATAAATGTCACGTACTTGTTGCCACCCTCAAAAAAATAATTGATTTCATTGTCATTTTTTAAATTCCAATTTCATTAAAAATAAATAAATATCGTTGGACATTACACACAGCGCCATCTGACCCCAAACTAAGCAAAGCTTGTACTAGGGAAGTCAGGTAACTGATAGAACACTTGTATACTTTTTAGTTATAAAGGATAGATGTTTAAAATTCCGGTCATATCACGACAAAAGAATATTGATAAATTTTTTGCACTATAATTTTATTTATTGCTTACACGGACTTAGTTTTAAGTCTTTTTCTTAAAAATAAAAATAACTATTCGACAAGCTAACTCATTACCGTCCCTACAATGTCCTCTTAATGGCATCCTATAAGAAAGGTCTCCGAGGCTTTTGTTAACGAAATATCACTGATATTACTTAAGCGCTCCTTTATTTAAAATGTTCGCCTAAAAGAGTGTAATAATATCGCTAGAGAAGCCATTCTCATAACGCTTGTAATTTAATATATTAACTAAAGTGCTTTCGTATCATAAATAAACCAGAGTTCATTAATAAAAGTTTGTGAAAATTACACCATAAATCATTACATAATAAATACTAGCTTACTTGGTGGTAGATCTCCTTAGGAGGAGGTCGTCTAGGTAAGTACCACCGCAGTACCAGTTATTCTGCCGCTAAGTAGTAGTGTGTTAACACTACTGTGTTCCAGTTTGAAGGGTATTGCAGCTAGTGAAATTACTGGGCTGTTAAGACTAATCATCGACAGTCTCAAAGTAATGAGCGCCAAAGCAGTGTAATGCCCTGGACTTTGTTTTGTTACTCAAAGTTCTTATCGCTGCAATGGTCATGGACAGGCGTTATCTCTTACCATCAGGAGAGCGTCTCGTTCGTCACATTATTTTTACATAAAAAAAAGAATATTGTACACGTACACACACACACACACACACATATCCATACACATGTACATTGTACAGTCATACATACATACGTAATTATTATGTCCATGCATACGTGAATAAAATTAACTGCTTAAATCACAATCCTTTTTGCGTATTCGAGTAAAAAACAAACAGTAATTTAGAAGAAATGTATTTAGTTTCTGTGAAAACCGTTGTAGGTATAATAAATCTCGTGACTAGATCTATTTAATTGAGATTATTTGCTTGAAACACTAATTAATCTCAAACTTTGGAACCACTTAAGTAAGCTTATTCTGACTGCTCTCAAATTACAAGAATAAACTAAACTATTCATTACTAATTAGCAACCAGTAACAGTGATTAGTGGCGGCCTTAGTTGTTGCGAGGCCCGTGGCGACAGATCATTATGAGGCCCTTTTTAATTGAGTCCGTTTTACTAAAAAATTAGTTCGAGTGCTCGAGTGGCCGTAACATGCTTGCACTAATAATGAAACCATGCGTCCAGGGGAGGGGGCGAAGGCGCGAGATACACATACATATAATTATGATAAAGGCATTTTTCTACGAGGACGCGAAGCCCCTGCAAGAACGAGGCCCAGGGCGATTGCCCTGCTTGCCACTCCCTAAGGCCGCCACGGACAGTGATTGTTTGGCTCATGTATTTATAGTTGCTCGACATTATCTTATTACTGTTAAACGGACATTGTATGTACAATGTACATAAAGGTATATTATACCTTATGGACCATTCCCGCTGTGAGTGACCACGTTTCGGTGTCCTAGTTCATGACATGTATAACTACATTACATACTAGCAGCTCGCCTCGGCTTCTCACGGGAAAACAAAACTTTTCGGTGCCTATTCAATATAAACAAACAAAAACTTTAATCTTTCCTCTTTAGAAGATGTAAATGGAGGTTTTGGCGGGAACGTGGGAAGAGTCGTGTCGCTCCGTTGTATTTTTTTCCAAAACTAGTGTTTTGTCGAGTGTTTATGCATAAAAATGGTGGTGTTTTATTAATAAAGTGCCGAATTACAAGCGCGAGTATGAGAAAATCATATAATGTGGTGAAACATGAGTTTTCGTGTTGCTTGCTATCGGAGCCTATTCAATACAAACAAACAATCAAATCTTTCCTCTTTATAATAGTATAGATGGATAGATAGACAGATAAATTAATAATAAATAAATATCGTCATACACACAGCGCCATCTGACCCCAAACTAAGCAAACCTTTTACAAATGAATAATTAACTCTATGAGTAATTTTGTTTCTAATACATAAAAAGGTCAACGAAATAAAATCACCTTGACCATTTCCGAATAAGTAGTGTTTTCAAAAGAAATTAGGTCAACATTAGAATTAGAAAAATAAACCTTTTCGTGATTAATTCGGCCAGCGCTATCAAGACTAATGATTACACCCCCCGACCCTTTAAGGGTGACGACGGGAAAAATAGGGCGTCGGGCAGTTCGGTTTTTGCTCGGAAATGTGTAATCAGTTGAAAACGTGATCTTTTAATCGGATGTTTTAACCGGGCATCCCCTTTATGTCTCTTTTTTGTACGGGTGTAATAATACCGTATCTACTGTTTGTTTTATTATTGTAAGCAATTTCAACTTTATATATTCTGCTTGTATCTGTGTGCTGTTTTTTTCTTTGAAATGCTTAATAAAATGCTTGCTTATTGGCATAATAATTAAAGCATTAGCAGCATTATTTTTCTATATCTAACGATGTGTGCCGACAACCTTACTAATAGCCAATTCAATTCCAGGCTAGTTGTGCTTACTATTTTTGACCACAGCAACAGATGAGCTCACTCAGCCTGTCTTATATAAAAAGAAGATATTTAAAACATATTAAAATGTTGTTAAAATATATTACACAGAAATCGCTACAAAAGTTTAAAGACAATAGTTCAAAAAGCAATAAATTAAACTGAAATTTCACACAACAAATTTTATTAATTAAAATTCAGCCATGTTAACATAAATCTGACATCAAACGATGTAAATTCGCAACTCTTCGCAGAAGAAAAGTAAACAAGGAAGAATCCGTTGTAAATCTGGAGTAGGAAGCAATCCGACACTCGTGTTAAACAAATATCGTAGGACGAATTGGGGCGGATATGTTAATACTTTTTGACGTTGTTTCTGATACGTGAAGGTTTCGTTGTATCAACTTCTGATATATCTATTTTGTTTTCATCGTTTTTTTTTACTTTAAATATACATGTTAAGTAAGCAATAATTTTGACTTTAGTATTAACACCATAAATATGGATGTGCTAAATAGGCAACGATTTTTCACTTAGTAATAAAATCACAAATGTGGATATGCTAAATAGGCAACGATTTTTAACATAGTAATAACATCACAAATATGGATATGCTAAATAGGCAACCATTTTTAAGTTTAGTATTAACATCACAAATATGAATATTATGCTAAATAGGCAATCATTTTTAACTTTAGTATTAACATCACAAATATGTAACTTAACATTTTTTGGTATAAAAAGTATATTTTATGTTAATCCTAGGAACAAACTATGTGTGCCAAACTTCTTTCAAATCCTTTAAGCTGTTTTTCCGTCATTGAGTAACAAACATTTTTACTTGGTGGCAGATCTCCTTAGCAGGAGGTCGTCTAGGTAGGTACCACCGCAGTACCAGTTACTCTGACGCTAAGCAGTAGTGTGTAAACATTACTGTGTTCCGGTTTGAAGGGTACTGCAACTAGCGAAATTACTGGGCTGTTGAGACTACCCATCGAAAGTCTCGAAAGTAGTGAGCGCCAAAGCAGTGATGCCCTGTACTTAGCAAACTTACTTAGCTTAAAGCAATGTGGAATATTATAAATGGGACAAAAAATAACCTTCCAAAAGAGCCAATAGAAATTAGTATAAATGGCAGTATAATTACAGACCCTCTTGAAACCTCAACTTTATTTCATAATCATTTTATCAATCAAATTCCGAAACATGGATCAAAACCAAACGTGTCACTCCCAAATTGTACTAACAATGCTGGCTCATTATTCATGCCTCCCACAATACCGGCCGATATTCATAAAATTATCATGGGGTTAAAAAACACTAACAGTACAGGCTACGATGACATATCTACTCAAATACTGAAACAGGTTTCAATATCTGTATCACATGTATTGAGCCATATAGTAAATATTTGTATCAGCAACGGAGTCTTTCCAGAAAAACTAAAGAAAACTGTTGTCAAGCCACTTTTCAAAAAGGGTGATCAACATATCATGAGTAACTACAGACCAATTGCCTTGGTTCCAGTTATCTCAAAAATATTCGAAAAATTCATATATGACAATATCTACAACTTTTTTGAAAAAAAAAACCTGTTTGCACCGGAGCAGGTGGGTTTTCGTAAAAATAAAACAATAAACCTTGCTATTTATAATTTTTTGGATACTGTAATGAAAAGTGGCAATGCTAGAGTACCTATATGTGCATTGTACATGGATCTAACTAGGGCTTTTGATTTTGTGGACCACAAGATACTTTTAAGAAAACTTTATACGTACGGTATTAGAGGAAATGTATAATATGATCTAATAAAGTCTTACTTATCTAACCGTCTGCAATGTACACTGATAAGCAAGATCTGTCCAACACTAAAAAAAGAAATTGTGCATACCTCAGAATTCAAAACAATTAAATGTGGCGTTCCTCAAGGCAGTGTGCTCGGGCCTTTGCTTTTCATAATTTATATAAATGATCTGCCTAAAGCTACGAAGCACCCTACTGTGTTATTCGCAGATGATAGCACAATATTGTTCTCAGGCAAATCTGGTACACTATTAGAAAATGACATAAATGATACGCTAAGTGAGGTTATAAAATGGCTGACATCTAATAACTTGACGATTAATCTTAATAAAACCAATTTGATGCTATTTAGAAATAGAATAAAAAAAATAATTAATTTGAACATTCATTATTCTGGACATAATATTGAAACAATTGAGACTACTAAATTCTTAGGCTTAAATATTGACTGTTCTTTATCCTGGAAACAGCATATAGCAGCTTTACACCCGAAAATAAATCAATATTCGTACGCACTAAGCATGTTGTCAAAAACAGTTAGTAAATCTACAGTCTTAACAGCTTACAATGCGAATGTCTCATCTTTGCTTAGGTATGGTGTGATGTTCTGGGGCAATAGTACTGATAGATTGGCCATTTTTAGAGCCCAAAAGAAATGTATCAGAGCCATTTGCAAGCTTCGGCAGAGAGTAAGCTGTAAACCGTACTTCAAAAGCTTAAATATTTTAACTTTGCCCTGCCTTTACATTTATGAGTGTGTAATGTTTGCACGAAATAATTTTGACCTGTTCGAAAATCTAAAAACTGAACGTCACAAACACAAACTGGCTATGCCTAAGAGCAAAACAGCACTACTCTCTAATAGCGCACTATGCATGGTTCCATTGCTATACAATCACTTGCCACAGGAAATACAAAAAACAGAGCAACCTCATGTCTTTAAACGTAAACTTAAGACATTTCTGCTGGAGAAGGCATATTATGCTGTCACGGAGTATTTGACGGAGAAATTTTGATATTAATTATTTTGACATTTTACCATAACATATATTTTTGACATTATTATAATTTATGTATTAATGATTATTTGACATTTTTGCTCTTGACATTGAATATTTTTTTTTGACCTTGTATTTTTGTTATTGATTGTATATATTAATTTTTTGCATGCCGAAAGGCGGCATATGGCGTGCTATATTTTTAATTTCCACCATTCTACCCATATACGCAAACAAATAAATGATTATGATTATGATTAGTTTTGTTACTCAAAGTCCTGTGTATCGCTGCAATGGTTATGGACAGGCGTTATCTCTTACCATCAGGAGAGCATTTCGTTCGTCTCATTACTTTTTACATAAAAAAAATAAATGAATTTTGAATATCTACCACGTATACAAGTGATAGCTCTTTGTAGTATGAAGCTATCTCAAAGTAATATCAATCTGAAGCTTCCAGAGCTATTTATCTCTAATCTATCTTTTATCTTATTTAAAATAAATAACAAATTGGCTTAGGTAGTAACTAAACCACTATAACGTCAAAAATATTCACCAAATACATATTACATTTTAGGTAAGCAAATTAAATTAAACTAAATAATTACCAAATACTACTTAACAGCGACCAATTTTATTGTAAACACAATAAGGATTAGGTGGGATCGTATTTTCTCTTTTGAAATAATAATTCATTTGATACGATCTTAATTGGATTTATTAAATTTGTGAGGATTCTTTGATTCGAGTTTAGTTTTCGTTGGAGTTTTGTAAGGTTTGAGATTTAGCAAATAATTATGTTACCGTTACTTTTGATTCGAATTTATATTATTTAGTTATGTTAGATTCAGATTCAGATTCAGATATATTTATTGAAGAAAACACTGATACAATTTAATATTATGCTAGGTGTTCTTGCAAAGATTGTGTGCAGTTTACCCTTATCGGGCATTCAATAATTTAATTAAACATTATGTCATATTGATTTTAAAAATAATGATTTAATAAACAATTTCAAAATATACAGTCAAGTGATAATATTAAAATGTCATGTCAATTTGTAGCCAATATATAATTAAATTGTAATTTAATGTCAAAAATATTATATGTCAATGTCAATAAGTGTTAAAAAAAATAATAATAATTAGGTAATAATCAAATTTAAAATTGTTTATTTAACAATGTCATCTCACCGGATATGTCCCTATTTGTAAATTCTTTTAAGTCATAAAACACATTGTCTATTAGCCACTTGTCTATTAGTTAAAGAATTTAAAGAGTGATCCTTAATATGTTTGACATGTAACCAGATTAAGTTTATTTTCTCTTTCTTCTGTATTGTATAATTCTTGGTGTGGACAATAAAGAGTTAGTTAATCAAACAACCCGCAAGTGAAGTAATCCATTTCCACTATTTTATTCTCATAAGATATTATTAAAATCTATATGTATCATGATTATGGAAGACAGATGACTACTAGTTAACCAGTCTTGCCACGTACACTAATTCGTGATTATGGCTATACGGGGCGACATCCTTTACCGTCTTGGAAAACACACTTGGTTCACATTTTTATAGTAACTTAATGAAATGCTTTTATTAATGTTTCTGTACGAATATCTACCAAGAAAATAATATTATCTGTATGTATGATAGAATCTTGAAACGAAAATTAAAAAAAAAAGTAAATCATATTATTGGCCCATTATAGGCTATTTCACGTACTTAAAACGCCCTAATTTTTTCAAGACGATAAAAAAGTTCACCACGTATACGTAGCGTATTCATAATCATCTGACTACGGACACAAATTTAACTATGGCCTTTGGCCACAATCACTTTTTTGTAACATGCTAAAAAGGTTTGCATTTGACTACGCCATGCCTGATGTTAAGCAGGATGTAGTCTAAGATGAAGCACGCTTACCTAAAAAAACCTGTTTACTTTGGTTTTGAAGACACCCAAGTTGTACTTTGCGGGAAAAACAGACGCCAGCAGAGAGTTCCACATCCTCAATGTACGTATGAAGAACATAACTATATAATATAACAATCGAAGCGTTCGCATTCTTTCTCACTTGATAGAAAGCGATGATTAGGCCGAAGATATAGCACGTTTGCATAAATATATATTTTTTAAGAACCCTGGGTGATACTCAGTTGGACACACAGACGCTGGCAAGGAGTTTCACATATCAGCAGTTTTTACAAGGTGGTATAAATAAGCTGAGTGCGTTCAAAGAGAGCTTTTAGCTAAGGGATTATAGGTCATATAGTTCTTGGGTACACTCACCGTAGTGTATTCAATAAAAAACCGATAAACGCCGGTGCGCTAGGCTCTGAAGATTCAAATTCACCATCGAAACGTCACTGGTAAGCCTCTTAGCTTTCTAGAAATTTCCACTGTGAAAGCGGTTTATCCAAAAACCCAAGTGTTTCTGGTGCGTTTGTATTAAATCAACTCTTATTCGAAAATTACTTCGATTCGCTGTATAGGTTTTTTTTGTTTCTTTTTTATTAATTTGCCCCTTCGGGCAGGCTAAAGCTATAGAGCCATACTGCCTTGTCTTAAGTGTTATTTCTGCTGTATCTTAGCTATGGTTATCGTCAAAGTCGTCTTTGTCAAGTCCAGTTCGTGTCAGTTAATTCCAGTCATGTTTTAGTAAAGTAGTGGCAACTTTACTACAAAGCTTCGATGGAGTTTTGGAAGCAACACGAAAACTCATGTTTCACCACATTATATCATTTTCCCACACTCGCGCTTGTAATTCGGCACTTTATGAATAAAACACCACCATTTTTATGCATAAACACTCGACAAAACACTAGTTTTGGAAAAAAAATACAACGGAGCGACACGACTCTTCCCGCTTTCCCGCCAAAACTCTAAAACAAAATGAATGTAGAAACAATTGAAATAAAATTTAAATGTCATGTTTTGTTCAAATTTGGAATGTTATAGTTTTGCAAGAAAAAAGGTTTAACTTTAAAATTTGACACTTCGAAAATTCAACATTTATTCGAAGTGTCCAGTACGTTAGTAAAACAACAATTTTCTGTGTCTACAAGTAACAGATACCTCACATTTTAGTCCTTAGGTATTATAATAGTAAAATACTATCATGGTAACTTATAGGTACTAGAATTGTACTTTATTGCCAATTAGCCTCCGCTCTAGTTTTTTCTTTTTGTAATTCAATTTTTACAAATAAAATGTACACAGCTAAAATACTAGGTATTCTAGAAACTAATATTTTCTTTACTTTCAATGAAGACTCGCAGCAGTCTACTGAACTAGAAGGGTTTTATTTCTCTTTTATAGCGGCACCTTTTCCATCGAAGTTTTTATAACTCAAATAAAACCGATCTAGAGAATTTTCAAAGTGTAATATCGCTAATATTTCGAGCGGTGAGGGTCGAGGTGTAAGCACTTTACGAATTATGTCTAAGTTGGTTTAGCACCATTTTGAGTTTCGTTTGAGAAGATTTCGAGATACTTTTTGAAACAAATCAATATAGATATTTTATAAAACCAAAGATTGAAAAAATTACGTGTTTCAGCATCATCTTACCAGGTAAGTTGGTAGCCAAACGTGGTAATGTATTAAAAATAATGGAATATATCGTTATCTTCATAGTTGATATATACATGTACAAAATATATCAACGATGAAAATGTAATGATTCTATTATGCCTAGTGTCGTAATTATGAAACTAATATATCATTTTTTATTTTTCTATAAAATATCAGAAATGAAAATAGTAACAAAATCTGAGGGGGAAAAAATGTCAACAATGATTGAAATAAATATTCGTAAATTTTATTTAATAAGTACAACTGTGTTAGAATAAAATATACTATCAATAACAATAATGAATTATTTTTGACTTTTGAATTACATGTTTTGACTTTGTACATTTTATTTAAACATTTTAACTGAACATTGTATCATTGATAAAAAAAGTAAATTGTGTCATGTCAAATTGTCATCACAATTCATTTAAATGTTTTATGTTCAGTAATTTAGGTATGAACAATAAAGAGCAATATATCTGTCCAATAATTAAAAAACAATTATGTGTTCGAATTCGATTTTCTGTTATAATATGTAACGACGTAACAGGAGTTTTGGCGGGAACGCGAAAACAGTCGTGTCGCGCCGTTGTATTTTTTTCCAAAACTAATGTTTTAACGCGTTTTTATGCATTAAAATGGTAGTGTTTTGTCACAGTGTCGAATCACAAGCGCGAGTGTGAGAAATTGATATAATGTGGTGAAACATAACTTTTCGTGTTGCTTCCAAAACTCCATCGAAGCTTTATAGTAAAGTCGCCACTACTTTTCTAAAGCATGACTGGACTTAACTGGCACGGACTGTACTTGACCAAGACTGGACTTTGACTATAACTTTAGCTACGAGGACACTTATTTAACTTTTGAAACTTGAAAATATAAAATACTTGACACTGGCAAATGCTCAAGATGCGACGCCAAAATTAAAGAAAAAAAAACAACGAAACAAAGCTCTACTCTAATTTAAGATTCTGATGTATAGATTTAGATTGTATTTCCCAGAACAAACTTTTCATACTCAGAACCATACCCAGCAAAATAATTTTATAAAACTTAGGTAGGTACCTACTCTGTGCAGGCCTTAACAGCTATTCAGTTTTATGGTTGACTCGTTCATCGTGTTCAACTTGGCAAAGTTTCATTGATAATAATTGAAAAACTTATTGAATGCGGTGAAAGGCCTGCGAAATATTTATTCATGAATTCACGAGAACATTACTGGTGTAGTTTCATTCGACTCCAACAATTTATGTATTTGTATATACTGCCCAAATTAATCCGTTTCGTTTCGCAAATACCTGGCTAGGTTCTAACATATAAATAATATATATATTACATTAAATACATTACTATTTATTAACTACATATCTATATCTATCTATCTATACTATTATAAAGAGGAAAGGTTTGATTGTTTGTTTGTTTGTATTGAATAGGCTCCGAAACTTTTGTGTTTATATGCAATGGCAAAAACTGAGTGAGAACGAAACTAGTTTAAAATGTATATAAACTTTTTGACAGCCTTTGGTTCATTGGTAGTATGTCTGCTTCGAGAGTTGAAGGGCGTGGGTTTGATTCCCACTCAGGAGTAACATTTGTGTGGTTAACATCGATGTTTGTTCTGTGTCTCGGTGTACTGTATGTATGACAATCCTGTATTTACAAAAAAAAAAGTATTTATGTATTATGTCAGCTGTCTGGTTCCCATAGTACAAGCTTTGCTTAGTTTGGGGCTAGATAGCGCTGTGTTAAATGCCCTCCAATATTTATTTATTTATTTATATGTAGACAGATAGTTAAATTTTTTATTGTCATGACACCTGAATACAAGATATTTAATTAGAAAATTAGTAAGTTCATACGGGTCTACTCCAACTTTATTAAACTCTAGCGAGTGAACGTTGGGGACAATCCTAAAGCTTATTAAGGTGTTTCTAATTATAAACAAGCAGTAATCTAACTTCTGTTTCAGAGGACTTGTTTAAATTCGAAATCGAGTAATCTAGTTAACTTGATAAAGTTTTGTATGATGAATTGGAATTAATGTATATCAAATTAAGTGCTTAATTATAGTCAACATATTCCTTTTTGTATGTCCGGCAAACTAGGTATTTGACCACAGCTCACCTGATGTTAAGTGAGGTTATTGGTGCAGCGATGCCCTGGATTTTATTTTACTACTTTTCAACTTGTGCCAACTATCATGCAAAATTGTATGCACAATGCATTTATATGTTTTACTGTAGTGCGGAATATGTTACAGTGTATTAATATTATTATTTGTGTGTCATTATTTACTAGCTGCGCCCCGCGGTGTTACTCGCTACATGTTTTCGGGATAATAAGCTCAGCTACCACCATACTAAATTTCATCTAAATCCGTTTTGTAGTTTTTGCGAGAAAGAGTAACAAGCAATCCATCCAAACTCTCAAATATATAATTACAATTTAATTTAATATTATTTTATTACAATTTAAAATTAAAACTAGACACGTTACAAATACACCATACATATTTAAATAATATGATAAAGCTAATCTAAATTAAAAATTATGTAGCAATAAATAATCATATAAATTCTACTCAAAATTATAAGTACTTCAAAATGACGTTTAAAAAAATATAATATTAGTGGGTTTTTTTCATCTCAAACTGTGTCATGACGGATGAAACTAACTAAGTATATATTGCTTTTTTTGTTACTCACATATTTTACAGTATGGCTTTACAGCTTTAGCCTGCCCGATGGGGCAAATTAATAAAAAAAAAACACATATTTAATCTGTCACATCATCAGACATCTGTCTGAATCCTATTTTTAAATCAATTATTTCAAAATCGCGGGCAGAAGCTAGTACTTTTACTTTTTGACTTCATAGGCGGTTCGTTAGTTTGTATTCATTCCACAATATGCGTAGCCTAGTATACTCTGTTAGGTAGGTACTACAGTTTCTCCATTACGCCACAGTCTGAAGTTAACGAACTAGACGGATCGCTTCATATTTCCAATAAGTCATACCGTGTGTCATCAGTCATGCCTAGAAATAGATGAAACGGAAAGTACAATTTTCTCGTTTCCATTTTTTATGGAACATTATGCGCTTGTCGGTGCGTGGGTGTTGTTATATGTATTAGATAAAATTATACGAATTCACAATTTGAAAAAAACTGACTCCATGACCAACTAAACGCACTGCTCCAATGAAACAGCGAGGTTTTGGAGCAAACGAAAATATCCTTGATGTATATAATTTTTAGATGTACAACGGATTTAATTGCGGTTTCCATCAATAGACTAAGTAATTCAAGAGGAAGGTTCATATGAATAATATATGCTATAGGTGTGCTTCACCATCTTCGACCACACCTTCACTTGACATCAGGTGAACTGTGGTCAAACACCTAGCCTGTCAAACATAAAAAAAAAAAAAGAAAAAAAAGTGTAGTTTAGTAAAATTGATCATTTTTGATCTTACATTTCTTCGGTTTGAAGTGTCCCATTTAGGTAGATATAATCATTGTTCTTTGGTTTAAAGTTATAGTAGTAGTTATTCTGCCGCTAAGCAGTAGTGTGTAAGCATTACTGTGTTCCGGTTTGAAGGATGCAACTAGCGAAATTACAGGGCTGTTGAGACTAACCATCGAAAGTCTCAAAGTAATGAGCGCCAAAGCAGTGATGCCCTGGACTTTGTTTTGTTACTCAAAGTTCTGTGTATCGCTGCAATGGGCATGGGTTATGGGTTATCTCTTACCAGCAGGAGAGCGTCATGTTCGTCTCATTACTATTTACATTTAAAAAAAAAATATCATTTTTAATACCACTAACTCATATTTTAATAAACATTTTATAAATCCGCGAGCGTAACTGATATATTTGTCCATTTCAAAAACTATAAATCAAACAGCTTAACCCTACTGATGTTTTAAATTTCACCACTAAGCACTATAACAGCGATGCACTAGGCATGCACTTGATTTTAACGAATATAAGCAAGTTATTCGGCATAAATCCGGACAAGTAAGTTATTCGACATAATCATAAGTTTTTTACATTTGTTTGATTTTTTCATTGTCGTTTTTTTTGTTTCGTATAGCTATCGAACAGTATCAATATTTTTCTACACATGAAACAAAATAGTAACTATTATGAATTATAAAAAACAATTACAAATAAAACGTAAGTAACAACAATACCTACTGTATTACACAATTTGTATGGCTCAAAATGTAAATTTCGGGACATAGAAAGAGGGAGAAAGGGAGTGAGAGAGAAAGAGAATAGAGAGACAGCAATTGCTGAGAGAGAGAGAGACTCTTGCAATTTGGATTTTTTGGTCCCTATCCATTTGTATATAAAATTATGTCACAGCTCCGCGCATATTCAGACATTTTGTCATTTCAAGAGACAGAGACTGCAATATTTTATTGATCGAGCGAAGTAAAATTTTTTTTTTTCTCTCTATATTATCTTGCAATCAGTCATTTTCGGCTATAAACAGATGGGATGTGTGCTTTTTGGCGTGTAAGGCGCTGTTCCCAGTGGAGCCCGCCCTTTATGTTATTCTTTACTGGTCAAAGATTCTTAAGCCGACGTATGGTTTCAGGGGTAAATATATATTAATAAATATATATTGTACTAGCGGACGCCTCGCGGTTTCACCCGCGTAGCTCCCGTACCCGTGGGAATACAGGGATAAAAAGTAGCCCATGTCACCCAGGTCCATGATACCGTTACTTCCTAACCGTGAAAGAATTTTTGAAATCAGTTCAGTAGTTAGTTAAACATACAAAAATACAAATCTTTCCTCTTTATAATATTCGTGTAGATTGTGTAGACTAGATACAACAACGAATAACTACAGACAAAAAAAAACACACACACAAACAAACTGGTGAAACCGCGAGACATCTGCTAGTGTCTTATAAAAAAAATATGTATCTTCTTTCTTTCTGTAAATCAAAGTTGCCGGTTACGCTAGAAACACGTCCGACATATACTCAATCGCCTCATCACTAGCCTAATCGGCTGCCCTGTCACATTGTTTATGCTTTCAGAACCAAACTGTCTGTTACATAATTTATATTCCATGCCAAACCGTCGCTACTCGTATGGCCTGTTGTTCCAGAACTGAGCCGATGAAATAGGTGTTGGCAACGTCACAAGGTCTCAACATGTTTGGTATATTGGATAATACACACTATCGTAAATAGAACCTGTGCTACTAAGTAATGAGCGCCAAAGCGCCTGGTTAACGGACACATAGACAATGCCAATATGCTCAATAAATTAAGTTTTACTGTCCCGCGTCCATCCAGCCGTCTCGCAAATAGAAAAACATTTAAGCTTTCATACACTCGTGCAAACTATGGGCAACACTCATCTCTGTATCGTTTGTGTGCATCATACAACAGCGTCAGTAACGATTTTGATATATTTAACGTTTCTGTTTCTTCTTTCGAGAAACATTTGTTTAAAATTTATTAAGTAGGTGCATTACAATATTTTTTATACGCATGCTGTGTTCACATATGGGTGCATAATAATATTATGCATATTGTTAACTTTTTATTTTTTTAACGCATGTCTTTGTATAATTATGTCCAGTTTTGTGAACCTATTAAAAAAGTTAAAAAAAGCAGCGACTCTTTGTTTTGCTACTCAAACTTATTTTGTATTGCTGCAATGATCACGAAAATGCGTTATCTTTTACCATCAGGAAAGCGCATTGCTCGATCCATGTTCACAAATCTGTATTCTGGATTTTGAAGCGGTACTATTCGCTCAGAGCTACAAATTTAAAAGTGCTTGTGTTTTTCACCCATTACTTTGATCCTTTGTAGCGAAACCAATGATACCCAACAGTTGTTTGATCCTTTCAGTTGTTTAAATACATTATATTTACCACCGCAAGGTCTGCTTTCATAAACCTAAAATGAGTAATTCAAACGCAAAAAAATTATAATTTTGTGCCCTGAGCGAATGGAACTACCTTGAGTACTATCACGGTTGCCAAGAAGAAACCGATTCATTCGCGACTTGAAAGCACACAGATCGTATCTCTCAGGGAATATACGCAGCAAACTCCATTGTTTTGCGGTTCGTACGGTGAAGGTAGAATCGAACTAAACAATATTAATATATTATGCAGTTTTTAAGGTTGACGGGGTTAAGTTTTGACAACAATAAACCGACCAACCCAATTGATATAAGTCAAATGGTTTGACCACAGCTCACCTGGTGTTAAATGACGGTGTGGTCGAAGATGGCAAAGCATATCTAGCTTAGAATGGCACTGGCTCTCAAGTGAGGCTGCCGGAATACGCCGTTGAGTGCTTGGCGGCTGATTTTCTACTTGAGGGTGGCAGCTAGCTAGCCGAGTACTAGAAAATACCCTACCACAATGATATAGTTTCCTCACGATGTTTTCCTTCACTGGCAGCTTAAGCTCATTGTTGAAGTTTGAATCCACGTTCTTCGGCTTGTGCACCGACCGCGCTAACCACTGAGCTATCATCGGTACAAATATGACCAACCTTATCATAACGATTCCTAGTTTTGATCAAGTAAATAAAAAGAAACTTAATAGCAAAAATATATACATAAACTAATGAGCTTCTCGTTTCTATGTAAAAAGATCTGCTCTTGATTCTAAAACAAGTCGTAAGTCACATTTTTGTCACAAATTACATATCTTTTAAGAAGTGCTGCTAAGAAAATCTCAGATTATTTATCAAAGTGTGACTGGCTTAGTTCTACCAAGAACTGTGGATGTTTCCGGGAAACGTAATAAGGTACTAGCTCTGAAGCAATTATGCTGAAAGGGAATACAGATGGCCCCAGGCTTGAGGAATTGAGTAAGGAACAACATTAAACAGAAATAGTAGAATATAATTGTTGTCCTTTTAAATTAATTTTGCGTTTCTTGTACTTTGTATGTGTTTTTTTTTCTCGGTTAAATTTGGTTCACAGAATATATTTTGTGTTATATTCTTTATTAGGTATGAGTAGAACTGTGAACAGTGTGTTTTAATAGCCTTATTTGAGAGCCATTTCCATTTAAGGCTAGATGTGGTGATTTTCAACCACACCGTCACTTAACATCGTTATCGATAACTTCTTTTGGTTATTGAATTTTTATTTTATTTTTTGAATAATTTAAGGTTTTAGTTTATGAATTTTATTGTTATGCTAACTAGCACCATCGCATTAGGGAAACGCTGTAAGGATGGTGAGAAATGACGTAAATAAAAAAAAACATCAGATGAACTTATATCAAAAAACTAGATATGAAAAAAAAACAGATTGCAATTAAAAACTACGGCTATATCCCAAGTAAATTATGTTATTGTTTTGCAAGCTAAATCTATACCTATTATTATAAAAAAAAAAATATTTTAAAATTTCATAGATAGTCGTTGGTCGAATTAGGTGAATCTACAGATATTTGAATATTCGTTTCAGATTTTAAACGTAGATACTACGGATTTCTACAACAGAATGTTCACTGAAATGTAAAAAAAAAATACGTAAATTCTTGATGAATAATAAAAATAAATAATTATTAAAACACACTATCATCATCATCATGTTAATCCTTAATCCGCCACTACTTAGCACAAGCCTCTCTTTTCATTCGACACTCGGACATAATATCCCGGTTCAATACCATTTTTAACCCATTTTTATCCCGGTCCAACTCTCAATTTAAAAAAAAAAACCTTCAACTTAAGGTTCTCGTATATCCAATTCTTCTTTTACTGACTCACGGACATTTAAGTATATCTGCCATCACTGGTAACTTGATAAATCTTAGATATAATAACACGCTGTATAAAAGCACCTATCTTACATCTAATAAGTCTAGCTTCTCCCAACGCTAAATATTCTAAATGTAATAAAAAACAAACAGCCATTATGCCGTTTTAACTTCATCATTCCGTAGCTTAAAATTCAATTAAGATTTTTTAAGTAAATTAATTACAATTAAGAACAAGTCTCCAGCTTCCAAATGTTTATCAAAAAAATACTCACATAAATTCCAATAAGGTTAAATTTAGTCACACACACAGAAAAACCACTGAAACTGGTTTAATGTTCCACTAGGTCCGGTACAAACGGTTTAAGTTTCAAATTGGGAATGTGGGGCGGTTTTTTGTGGCCACCGGCGTGCACTCGCTTCGGCGTCCAGGAGTAAACTGAGGGTTGTATACACAGTAAGCTGTGTTGTACGGGGTGCAAAGTGCCGACAATCCAGGGTTACTTTGACTGTATAAAATTGGATAATTACCTTCGTGTTAATGATTCGACTACGAACGAATACAATAGGTATTGATTTAGGTATTTTGAGCAACAATTTGTTTGAAACAATGAGCTCTATGACTATCGGACTTATTTGATTGTTGATGTATGTTGATTTATTAGGCTCTTTATAATTGTATAGTATAAATGAATTCTGCCTAATTATCGTAATAATTTGTATGCTGTTTGTACGTATGCTTTTACTATATGTACTGTATTTGAATAAAACTTTGCTTGGTATTTTTAGGCATAACAACGCTTTAAAATTGAAATTATGTAAATGAACGCCTTAGCCGCTTCTTTTCTTTAAGCGTGTGAGCTTTGTATTAGATTTATTTATTTTGGTTGGCAGGCTAGGTGTTTGACTACAGTTCACCTGATGTTAGGTGTAAGTGTGGTCGAAGATGGTAAAGGACACCTAGCCTAGCCTCAAGTGAGGCTGCTGGAACACACCGTCAGATGCTTGACGGCAGCTTTCAACTTGAGGGTGGTAGCTAGGCAGCCGAGTACTAGAAAGTACCGTACCACTATGCTATGGTTTCCTCACGAAGTTTTCCTACACCTTCCTTATAATATGTTGATACAACCGAAGGTCGCAAAAAAAAAAACAGATAAAAAGTACCAAGCATTGAGCTAGTGTATTAATAAATGTCTCAATTTATTTTCAGGCATAAAATAGCTTAAAATCATATTTGCGAAAATGTTGTGGTTATGATATAAATTTATTCGTTTATACAAATTTCGAAACAAAGTTACTGAAGTAAAGTAAGAAAACGACACTTCAATTCATTTTTGTGAACCGCTTACGTTTTAACGGTAAAACGATACCGGGAACGAACGTAAAATAAAACTTCACGTTGCTATGGATACTTGGAAAATATCGAGTATCGGAAATAATTCAGCTTAGCGATTCACAGAAGGTGCGCAGTTAAGTACTGTGATTGAACTATTGAGTTATAATTGACGACAAATATTCTGTAATATCATTTATGTATGTTATTTAAAATTTCAGAATATTTCAGAACAAAAACTTCGATATAGAATATGCCAATAGGCCAAATAAGCCGCCACTTGTGGCACTAGTTCATAAGGTTCTTTGTTCTCTGTACTCTTTTCTATTTATGATGTGCACAATAAAGAGTTATATATCTATCAATGCAAAAATAATATGTCAACATTAAAAAAAATTGTGAAAATTAATTTTTTTTAGAAACTTACTTTGTTTCGGCAAACGTGTCGTAGGACGCCCTGGAGTCGTTGGATTCACGATATACGTAAGTAGTAGGCAGTGACTAGAAAAAGCCAAAGATAGAGCTAGGTGGTGTGCATTAGCAGTGGACTAAAGTGGATACATACAAATCTATTTAGTAGTTTTTGCGTGAAAGAGTAACAAACATCTACCCATCCTCACAAACTTCCAAATTGACTTTACTAGCTGCGCTCCGCGGTGTTATCCGCTATTCCCACGTGAACACTACATACTCACAAACTTTCGCATTTATAATATTAGAAGGATTTAGTGTGAAGTGTAGGATTTCCATTGGCCCGGGATCAGATTTAGTTTGGAGCTTTGGACATCCCGAACTAAAAATAGCGCCATATTTTACCCATTTTGTTTTTCATTTCGTTTTTGGTCAATTTAGTTTAGACTAAATAAATTCGACGTCATATTATCAGTAATTAATCTGACGCTCACTTCAAAGTTAATTCTGATTGATTCTACATCGAAACCTTCGGTGTCACAAAAACTGCGCAACGACTATTTTCTGCAAATTTTGGGGTTCCTTCGTACCGTCATTATGCCGTAATCAGGGTTCTATCTCACTCGGACTTGTTGGTGATTGATCGAATCCGACGTATTGTTGAGTGCGTTACAATTGAGTCTTTGTCGTCGTACGGAAGTAATAACTTTTACTCATGATTTATACCAAGTCAACTTATTTTGTTTAACACCCTACGCAAAAACGACGGGGTATTATAAGTTTGACGTGTTTCTCTCTCTCTCTCTCTCTCTCTCTCTCTCTCTCTCTCTCTCTCTCTTTCTCTCTCTCTCTCTTTGTGTTTGTGTGTGTCTGAGGCATCGTAGCTCCCGAACGGATTTTAATTTGTTTTTTTGTTTGAAAGATGGATTAGTCAAGAGTGTTTTTAGCTATGTTTGATGAAAATCGGTTCAAGATGGCCGCCTCTACAAAATGGCGGATTACATATTCTTTCACAATTCCCTTAATATGGGTATCAAATGAAAGGGCTTGACTAGTAGAATACTATAAACCTGTCAGGGGTTTTTAAATTTTAAATTTATCTTGTTTATGGTTCACCTGATATTGAGTGACGGTATGGTCGCAGAAGGTAAATACACCTAGCCTAGAATGAAACTGGCTCTCAAGTGAGACTGCCGGAACACACCGTTAGATGCTTAGCGGCAGATTTTCAACTTGAGGGTGGTAGCTAGCCAGCCGAGTACTAGAAAGTTCTATACTACCATACAAATAGAAACAGAACACCCATACATAGATCAAATATTTGTTAGATTCCACCCGAACATTGCAAGATAAATTAAAGCTTGTAAAAATATAATGACACTTTTATATTAAATACCATTAGTGAACAAATTGCAGAATTCGTAAGATCAAAAACGTTGGTTAATTAATTACATTTAGCATGAAATATTTCATAAATTTTCTAATTAGTGACTACAGTCACGATAGCACCTGCTTTTTTATTAATTACCCAAAAAGTTTTAACCTGTTTCTTCTTTTGCAAACAAAGGAAAAAGTGGTGTTTTAGCGGGAACGCGGAAAGAGTCGTGTTGCCGGGTTGTAATTTTTTTCCAAAAATATTGTTTTCTCGAGTAGTTATGCATAAAAATTGTGGTTTTTAGTAATAAAATGCCGAATTAGAAGCGCGAGTGAGGGAAAATAATAGAATGATGATTTTGCGTGTTGCTTCCAAAACTCTATAGAAGCTTATAGTAAAGTCGCCACTACTTTACTAAAGCATTGACTTTGACAGGACTTGACTGACACGGACTGGACTTGACCAAGATCGGACTTCGACTATAGCTATAGCTACAAGGCAACTTAGAATCTTGTTAATATAAAACACTTGACACTGGCAAATGCTCAAAATGTGACGCCAAAATCAAAGAAGAAGAAAGGAAAAAAATTTCGCGCCAAACGCAACGCTCCAGCGAAGAATGATGGCGTCAAGCAATCTATCTTAACTCCCTGATTGGTGCTTACCGAGCCGTTCTCGGAATTTATATTGAGTGACAGTTTAAAGGACCACACGCTAGATCACCGGGTGGAGGAGCCAGATAGTGAGGGGGCTCAGGAATCATGGTTAGTGATGCGAACATCTCGAAAGTTTTACGGCCGGTCCCAATATCAAATCTGCAATTGGGAGGTTGGACCAGTCCTAGATAGGACGTTAATACCTGTTCGATCTCTTATATGCATCTTTAAAACATTGAATAGATTTTTCATAAATAATGATAACAATCGTTATCGAAAAGAACAATATCCGAAAAGTGGTCTAATCGGAAATGGCGCCCTGTGACAGATGGATTGCATTTTTGGATTGATACTTTTTTGATGATATAATGCATGATTGATTTAGCGCTTATCGAAACGTTTATTGTTAAATTTATATTGTAATTTGAATCGAAGATCGACAAAAAGGATAGAAATCGCTCATTGGAACCTGCAGTTATGTAACGATTACAATAAAATACGCAGAAATAAATCTATTACATTATGGGCATAAGTTGTACATATTTTTGTTGTATTGTGTTGTTGTTGTATTGTTTTTTGTTTTGTATTGTATTGTTGTTGTGTAATATAGATTAAATAAAGAAAAATTCTTTCTCTATACAAACATTTATGTGACGAACAGAAGATTTCATAAATTTTTGAACGCGTATAAGTTCACTTTAGACTAGAGTTGCCAATCGTCCTGTTTTCCCGGGACATTTCCTAGTTTTCGCAGTGTCCTGGATAGTTTTTACGCGTGCTGAGTTTTTGAAGCACCCTGATAAGATTTTAAAGCAGCCTCACTTGGGAGTCAGTTCCTTTCCCGGCAAGGTATGTATGCCATTTTTGATACCGTCAGTTAACATCAGGTGAGTTGAGGTGAGCTGTGGTTGAGCCGAGCCTGTCAATTTAAAAAAAAACTAGATTTATCTTACAATACTTGATAATATCGAAATACTTGAGACTGGCAAATGCACAAAGTACGATACGAAAAACAAAGAATAAAACTTACGTTACATTTAATTTTTTCATTATCAATTCACGCTCATTTATACCACTCCCTTAATTTTCTCTTTAACTAAAGTGAAAATTGTTTCTGCGAACCACATTTAAATATTAACGAACTCGGTCGTGTGTCTGCTCTACCTTTTTTATTATTAACTTGTTAATTATCTCAAATCTCGGATAATCTCTCTTACTCCATTCCATAAAATACAGAGAAATGTTCTACTAACATTTTAATCATGAAACAGTTTGTTTTGAGGTGAACAGGGTCTAATAGTTTTTAACTTTCGTGCCTTTTGATCTTCGAAGTCTAGAAATTTTCAAAGAAAGTTGAAAATAAGGTCTGTTTAGTAATTTGCCGTTATTGCTCAGATTTTTTACTCGAGCATGTACAAGTGTTTTGTGTCAAAATAAGTACGTTAGAACGCAAATTTTTAAATTTAGTGCTAAGCATCTTGTGTATAATTTATCTGAGAAAATACTACGCCTTTGTAAATTTTGTGCGACCATTATAATGAAAGTAATCTATTTTATTTTCAAATACGACAATCGTTGCTTTCAAATCAGCAATAGCCATAAGTAGCGCCATCTGACCCCAAAGTAAGCAAAGCTTAGTACTATGGAAGTCTGATAACTGATAGAATACTCATTTATTAGCTAGAATATGCACCTTGTATATATACAAGGTCTGAATATGCACCTTGTATATATATATACAAGGTCTGTAAGACAAATATTCATGAGTTAAGAATATTTTTTTAGTGTATTATAACAATTTTACACTTTTGCATATTAATTTACTGTTTATGATTTGTATAGCATTATACATCGGGTCCCAAACTAGAAATTGCATCTACGGGAAAGACAAATGTGGTATGTTAGATGTACATTTCAATAATGCTATGTTTTATCGCTATTTAGGTAAGTGTTGGTTTGTATGTATCATCATCATTTTAGCCGTAGGGCGTCTAGGATCCTGGACATAGATTTCCCCCATTGAGACTTCCATTAAGACTGGTTGGAAGCGGCCCGCATCCAGAACGTTCCTGCGTTATATGAATAGTATAAGATATTTTTTTGTAAAATAAAACAAGAAATTCTGCAATTGTCATCAGTTCTCGGACAAGTCAAAGGTTCTATATCTCAGCGAATTCTTTCCTTCCTTGATTGTAATGCTTCTATAGAGTACCTTCGAAGTCAATTTTCCGTAACGCGATAACTGGGATATTTTCTTGTAAAGCTTACGTCGTATTTCTTTTGAGATTTATTTTCGAGCCAACAATTTCTTTATTCTCAAATCGACCGGAAGAATTTGGTTTTCTGCAAGACTTGGGTGGAATCTGATATCTAAGGGGCTATTTTACTGAGGGTGAGCAAAAAAACTCTTATTGTCCATATACAAATCTAAATATGTAGGTTTTCTTTACGTGTTTAATGGTTATTTTTTGTTTTACGTTTATTCAAGTTTACAACCTACTTTACCTTCAAAGTCTTTTAGATTTAAGACTTAGATAAGCTAAGGTATTACTGAAACATTTATTGCTTAAGTTATCCGCTTGTAACGTTGCGTTTACGATACCACACAAGACACATACCTATTCTGGAACTAATTTCATTAAGTAACCAAATTGGGTGTTATTGAGGAAAACAAAGGAAAACTTCGTTGTTTTCGCCAAACATCCTAGAAGGAACATGCAATAAACGCAATAGCTAAAGGAAGATAACCGTATCAATAAACTACGATCTCGTTCCAATCCTGGTACAATTTGGATGTATTTAGGGTTGTCCTTCAAAAGTTTCGAGAAAAATTAAAAATTGTTAAGTTTACCATCCTACAATGCCATGCCTTCTAAAGCCACGTGAATAAAATTAAAAATCATTACGTCTGCCTACGCTGACACTTACTTTACAAAGAAACGAAGCATCTGACTGTGAGACAAATATATATAATGGCAACCCCATTAAGATTTCACCGTACTGCGCTTGCTACACAAATTATTGATCATGTGAATTCTAGACATAGACTCCTCACTGGTCGATACTAAGAACGAAATTACTGTTTGGTCAAAGAAGTTACAGTTTTCGTGGTAGCTACATATATTCAAAACTAATAAATCCTAGACATACTAAAAAACTCCAAATTTATCTGCAAAAACAAAATAAAGAAATACCTTTAGGTATTTCTTTATTTTAAAACAAAATAAAGAAATACCTTTAGGTATTTCTTTATTTTGTTTTTGTTCACACGTTAAATATAAAAGAAACTGAGGAGTGGTTGCGTATCGTGAACTACGGGGGTCTTGATTGTGCTTGCCATGCTTGTTCTTTAATAATTGGAAACTTTATAATTGTGATTGCAACAAGTCACACAACATAACACAATTTAATATAAGAATAATAATCTAGGATGTGAATAGCCTTAAGATCATAATACAACTAGGTCTCGACAGAAGAGTACTAGTCATCGCAACACAGGGTATCCTACGGCGATGACTAGTGACCAAAAATTGTAATTGTTCTATAATTTGTTGATTTTTTTATTTTACACGTTGTCTTCAACTACATCAAGTGTCTTACATTTTAGTGAAAAATTTAATTTGTGTGAATGCTAATTATGGTTTATGTTATTTATGTGCAAATAAACCTTATTATTATTACTTTCAATCGAGCCTTACATAATGAAAAATGATAACTGAAGATTAAGATTTCATGCATTTTTATTTTAGCATGACACTACATAAGAGAGAATTCGCGTCTCTAAGTACAACATAATTTCGCATTTGGTGCACTTCTTCCTAATTGTTTTCTTAAATTTAGCATCGCGTTTTTTGCATTCTGCCAGTATCAATTATTTCAAATTAAGTACAGTCAAAGTCATGGTTAAGTGCATGCCCATGCCCATGGTTAAGTCCTCGCTTAAGCAAACTAAAAAAAACTAGAATACAGACAGACTAGTTATCACCTTATGTTAAGTGATGGTGTGGTCGAAGATGGTCAGCATATCGAGCCTATATTCGAACTGGATCTCAAGTGAGGCTTCCGGAACATACTATCGTCAGCGGGTTGGTGGCAGAATTAGATGTACTTCTAAAAAGTAATCAACCACCATGTTATGGTATTCCTAAAATGGTTTCCTTTATCAGCAGGTCAATTTCATTGTTGGATTGTGAAAAGTCGAAAACTGTAGCAGATCCTCTGTTCCACAAGTCTCTGTGCGGCATCCCTATCTTAAATCTCAATACTTCCACCATTGTTGCTTATTGGACGTGCAAATCGTCTAACATTTGTGAATGCGATACAAATGCACTCAAGTATACTGTTAGGACTAGATTGGACTAAAAAGCTTTCGAGTCTATGCCAAGTTGTGTTTGTAGCAATTATAGTTCAGTGGTTTGCATGATCTGTACACATGCTGAAGGACGTGGGTTCAAGCTTCAACAATGAGCTTGACCTGCCGGTGAAGGAAAACATCGTGAAGAAACCATAGCATAGTAGGGCACTTTCTAGTACTCGGCTGGCTAGCTACCACCCTCAAGTTGGAAATCTGCCGCCAAGCATCTAACGGTGTGTTCCGGCAGCCTCACTTGAGAGCCAGTTCCATTCCAGGCTAGGTGTGCTTTACCATCTTCGACCACACCTTCACTTAACATCAGGTGAGCTGTGGTCAAACAACTAGCCTGTCAACCATAAAAAAAGCTCATCTAAATAAATAATCACACACTTAAAGAAACAAACAGGCTAAGGCGTTAATTTACATAATATTAATTTCAAAGCATTGTTACACACAATTACTTAACTATAAACAAAATCTAGACCAGTGTTGTTCAATCTTTTTTAATACGCCACCCCTTTATAGGTTGAAAAATTGTCACGACCCTCTTGGGCCATAGACAGAAAAAAGTTAGTAATTTACAACCCTATGTTTACGATTTTCTCTTTTTTGGTACCTATATTCATTATTACAATGTAGGTACCAAAATAGAGCGCATGACAATGGGTGTAGATGGATTTTAAAGCCTTTCTTGGATAAGTTAATAGAACTGGCTGATCGTACCACAAATATGAAAGAACATTTTATGGTTTAGCTGCTGACGTGTTGACGTGTTTTGGATGAAAAGAAAACGAGAATATCTAGAGGAAACCAGTCATAGTTGCATTTTTTCAAAAAAAAAAAATCATTTTTGGACAATTTTTTCACATACAAAAAGCATAATCCTACTCAAGTTGTGCCGATGACTGTATCAATCAACAAAGATGGTGACGTTAGGAAGATGGATAGGATAATTTATAGGGATTGCTAATTGTTTTCTTGTAAGAGTCCGATCAATCACGCCGAAGAGGGATTTCTGTGGTTTAGGGGTTGTGTACACTGCCGTGCCCTTTGAACGTTCGATCATTCACTATTTTGTCTTCCACATCTAACAAGATAGCAAATCACCTAATAAGACAGAGTAATTTTATTCATCTTTCACCCTACTACGGCGAAGCCAATAAAAGAGGGTTGTGTTTAAACTGTATGAATGTACAATGTACAATTTTTGTATTAAATTAATCAATTAATTGTTATTATTTTATATAATTCGAATAAATTTTTTTTTACTTTTTATTGCAATTTAATTTAATTTTTGTTTTTTTTTTTTAAATATCGAATTGACATGTAAATTTAACTCTACTTATTTTAATTTAATTTGTTTTTATTATTTGACTTGTAACTTATGTTATCAATAGAACACTATGACTGTGATAATAGAATACAGAAGAAATAAAGTTCATTAACAGTTGTAATAACTGACGGCTTTATCGCTAAAAGCGATCTCTTTAGATCTCTACACATAGGGGAATACATAGTTATAACATTTATAATTATACATAATAGAAATCTACTTTCTAAAATTAATGTATCATTCTAATACATACATTAACCAGAATAACTAAAAGTACATTGATATAATTATAAAATTAATCCTACTCCTAATAATATTATAAATGCGAATTTGTGAGTATGGATGTATAAATGGATGTTTGTTACTCTTTCACGCAGACACTACAGAACGAATTTAGATAAAATTTGGTATGGAGGTAGCTGAGACCCTGGACCAACACATAGGCTACTTTTTATCCCGATAACATGTCGCGGGTAACACCGCGGGGCGCCGCTTGCATATAAATGTGAAATAAATATTTGTATAACTTGAATGTATTTTTTTTCTCTTTATGGTTGACAGGCTAGGCGTTTGACCACAGCTTACCTGATGTTAAGTGAAAGTGTGGTCGAAGATAGTAAAGCACACCTAGCCTGTAATGGAACTGGCTAAACTACAAATACACTAACTGGCTGTATATACAAATCAATGACAAATGCAGTATGTAGACGGACAGACAGACGTACAGCGGAGTCTTAGTAATAAATGTATAACATGTGTAACAACATATTCTAGAAAGTTCACTACTTACAGCACGACAAGTATACGATACAAGCATGAATTCATCCAAGCAAAGCCGTCATTCCGTAAACATCCCGGCACCTGGACGATTGCCATTTGTAGTCAGGCGGCGATACACCTAAGCCCAGACACCAGCCGCGTTTAATAAAACCCAATATTTATATCCTTACCTAAATATTGCCTGTCGGAAACGTAGAAACCAGTATAGTATAGTATGTATAGTATACCAGTATAGTATGTATAGTATACCAGTATAGTATGTATACTATACCAGTATAGTATGTATACTATACCAGTATAGTATGTATACTATACCAGTATAGTATGTATAGTATACCAGTATAGTATGTATAGTAAATTTTACTGTTACTTTTTAAGTTTAATTTACAAGCATGACAGCCCCATTGGCTCATTGGTAGTATATCTGCCTTGAGAGCTGTAGGGCGTGGGCTCGATTCCCAGTCAGAGCTAACATTTTGGGAATAAACAAATGTTTGTTTTATGTCTGGGTGTTCTGTATGTATTAAATAAATAAATATCGTAGGACATTACACACAGCGCCATCTGACCCCAAACTAAGCAAAGCTTGTACTATGGGAATCAGATAACTGATAAAATACTTCAATACTTTTTTTTTTGTAAATACATACTTATAATACATACAGTACAAACATTTGTTTTATATCACAAAATGCTTGTCCTGGGTGGGAATCGAACCCACGCCCTACAGCTCTTGAAGCAGACATGCTACCAATGAGCCAACAGGGCTGTCATTGTAAGTATGTATTTACAAAAAAAGTATTTATGTATTCTATCAGTTATCTGAATTCATCACACAAGCTCTGCTTAGTTTGGGGCCAGATGGCGCTGTGTGTATAGTCCTACGATAGTTAAAAAAAAAAAGTGATATGTTTAAAAAACATACGACTGCGAATAAAATAGCTATAATTCATGAAAAAAAAACACTTTTTAACCCAATTTATTATTCTTAATTAAATTTAAACATATGCATAATTATGTAACTGCAATATACTTTTAAAAGAAATTAAAAGGGGGATTTCTTTTAATTATTTTTTTACGTATTGTTAAAAACTACTGAACAAATTTGGATGAAATTTGCCTTATGCCTTGAAAGATGCCTTATATGAATTACTTTTGCGACGTTTTTTCATATTTCCATAGTTTTCTGAATTCATTATGTTTTTTTTTTATGGTTGACAGGCTTGGTGTTTGTCCACAACTCACCTGATGTTAAGTGAAGGTGTGGTCGAAGGTGGTAAAGCACACCTAGCCTGGAATGCAACTGGCTCTCAAGTGAGGATACCGGAACACACCGTTAGGTGCTTGGCGGCAGATTTTCAACTTGAGGGTGGTAGCTAGCCAGCTAAGCCAGCCGAGTACTAAAGTACCCTACCACCATGCTATGGTTTCACCGGCAGCTCAAGCTCATTGTTGGGGTTTGAACCCACGCCCTTTGGTATGCGAACCTACCGCGCTAACCACTGAGCTATCATCGCTACGAAAAACTTAATCTCTGTTTACATTCGTATACAGTACCGCAGGCCTAATAAAAAAGTAAAGGTGAGAGCACCATTTTAGCGAGTGTCAAAAGGCACAATTTATGCTGGCATGCCTACTTTCTATGCATTGTGCCGCCATACTGCGTGTGACTTATGGTCCCCAGTGAGTTATCTTCCTAGATAATGGGATTCGAAACTGTGAGTTTGATTGGAAAACTAGTTTTGGGTACTAGGTTTTGTTTTTTAGGTGAAAAGGGCTCAGGTGTGGACGGGTTGCTATGAATAGTAAATGTAGCGTAAAAAGGTGTTATTTTGATAATATGGGTCGAGTCTTTTTTTACATATACACAAATCATGTTCTGACTGATGTTATCTGAATATGAGGTCTGAATTTCCTTGTAGTAACCAGAGAGTGGAAACCAGTTTTTTATCTGTATTTCTGTGTTATTTTTATTTTAGTTTCTTTTTGTTTATTTATTTATTTATTGCTCGGAGTTTCCCTACGAGATCGAATCAGGAATGCGGAGATCCGTAGACGAACCAAAGTTACCGACATAGCCCAACGGATTAGCAAGTTGAAGTGGCAGTGGGCAGGGCACATAGCACGCAGAACTGATGGCCGGTGGGGCTGCAAAGTTCTGGAGTGGAGACCACGGACCGGCAAGCGCAGCGTAGGACGTCCACCCACAAGGTGGACAGACGACCTAGTAAAGACCGCAGGAACGCGCTGGATGCGAGCCGCTTCCAACCGGTCTTTATGGAAGTCAATGGGGGAGGCCTATGTCCAGCAGTGGACGTCCTACGGCTGAAATGATGATGATGATGATGATTTATTTATTCCAATAAAAGATCCGCCGAGATAGTGTACACCGATACGTTAAAAATTTAAGTTTTTTATGTCAAGATAAGTGAACAAGGATTTGGCCTTCCGCCGACCACCTCAGCCGGATGGTAACAATAGGTTAAGTTTCAAATATAACTACCCAATACTGCTGTATCAGAAGACAAATTTATTCAGACGCTGACAGACCTTGTCTCACATGACGAACGAAACGCTTGCGCGTTTTAAGGCCGTACAGCGCCATCTAGTATAATAGACGCGAGTTCACATATTTATACAATAAGTGTCACAGCAATTATTATTTGTCGTTTTTTTATTTGTCATTCTTAATTTATTTATTTGATGTTTTTCATTATTGTTTTTTTAAGTAATAAGGCGAACGACACGCTCTCCTGATGGTAAGAGATAACGTTTATCTGTGACCATTGCAGCGATACACAGAACCTTGAGTAGCAAATCAAAATCCAGAGCATCGCTGCTTTGGCGCTCATTACTTTTGATGGTTAGTCTCAATAGCCTTGTAATTTCGCTAGCTCAGTACCCTTCTAACCGGTACACAGTAATGTTCACACACTACTGCTTAGCGGCAAAAAATAGATTATTATTTTTTCACAAGCGTCTATCTGTGTGACTGACAGTACTTACGCATGTATTGTCCGTAACGTATTTTTTATTGAATTCACTATAATTCAATAAAAATTATAAACAAATAGCAACCTAGAACACCCTTCATGATTTATGACAGCTCGTAAATATCACCTTCCATTAATACTCAGCGGATAAGAGCTTGTATTATGAATATTTTATTAGATAATAAAATAAATTTTGCGTTTCGTCGCGAGCCATGTTTTATTTCTGTGATAAGGCCCCTAATGATGGGGCCTAAAAGTATTTTCCCGAAGATTTAGTTTATGATGTGCCGACCTTAATAAAATAGCTGAATTTTACGATCATTGTTCTTAGGGGTGGTGAGAAGGAAAACGTCAACGACTTCATATCCAATAGACAGACTATTTCGACTCATATCGACTTCATATCAGATTTATGTGTAGAATTCGTGCAGAATAATTTTCCACTATATTTATCTTTACAAACAAGCAGTGAGCAGCCCAGTGGTAAGTGTTTACTATCACTTAAACACCAAAAACATTGACACTGCGATAAAATAAAAGTTATACCAAGATAAAATAATTGACACAGGTCTAGGTTGACTGGCATAAGCTAAAAAATCTTAACACTTAGGTAGCATTGATAATATAATTTATAGCGAAAAATTCCATGTGGGAGACATAATCTTGTATAATTACGTAGTCGTATAAAAACACCGATCTTCGGATTTTCGCTTCCATTCATCGCCAGCTGTCTTACGTATATAGTCACTCCATCGTGTCTTAGGGCGTCCTACGCTACGTTTGCCAATTTTTACGTTTTAGATCGGGCTATATGTCCAATGTCGGCTATGTGGCTATATGCTTCGATAGGCTGATGATGATGATAAAAACACATCATGCAACTATTTAGGTATTACGTAAGAAACAAGAACAAGATATTTTAAAATTATATGCGTGATAGTAACATTTGAAGCAGTTTGCTTAAACATAGGTGCGACTTTCTTACTGGCGTTCAATTTATGTGAAACTTTTTTATATGCACATTTTTTGCTAATGTACTGGAATAAAATTGTTGAACTTAAACTGACGTCTATAAAGTAGGAAGTCGATGGATGGCGAGAGAGAAAATGGCTAAGCTGTTTTTGCGCTAAGGATATTGTCCCTTGTCAAAATACTTGGTGTAATAATTTCCGATAAGAGCTCTGTGATAAAACTATGATTTTATTTTACAGCTTTTTTCGTAAACAAAATAAACCTAGAGATACATTTCTTTTCGTTTTAGCATCTCTCATTTATTTGTTTAACACAATTAGGTTCAATTTATGTATTTGTTAGAAGGCTTTTAGGGCCAACAAAATATATTTTCCAAGCTCATAGAATATGCAACGAGCCATAAATAATTTAGGCTCTTTGGATCATACTTTTCGCACTTGTACTATTAACCTAGTCGCAGATTAAATAACAGTTACTACATAGCCGGTCAACGAAAATTTGCAAAAAAAAATCGGTTGCAAATTTTCGAGTGCAAAGTAGACTATAATTTCTGCTATATCTATTTATTGTCATATTTACAGTTTCCTACATAAAGCATTGTTTTAAAGATATAAGGTTTTAATTATGTGTGTAGACATCGTAGAGTTTGTTGGTTGGATTTAGATGGTTGTTAATTATTGTTTTACACTGGATATTTATTTTTTATTGACCTTTTTTTTTTGAACCCACGCGCCTTTCGGCGTGTGCACTGACCACGCTAACCACTGAACTATCATCGTTAAAAACATACAGATCATGACTACAAAAGTAAGTATCCATGTGTAGATGCAATGAAATGAACGCATGACTGTGAAACGATGCAAAGCAAGTATAGTTATTAATTTTCGTAAATTTTCAACTAGACTCGATACCCTTTGTTTTGATGTTTCTTGTTCTTAGCATCCTAGACCCAGTGCTCAGTTTTTGAGTTTCTAGGACAGCTTTGATGAAAAAGCAAGGGTGACGCTTTGTCTCCAACCATTAGGGGAAGACTTTTAATCTCAGAGTTGTTTTGCGGTACAACGCCAGGCAACGTGATTGTAACAGCAGTATAAGCATTTGTACCTTCGTATTTTTAAACCGACTCAAAAAAGACGAAGGTTCTCAATGCGACTGTATGTTTTTGTTCTTAAATAAATAATCATAATTAATTGTTATTATTACCTTGAGGTATGTTTTTCTACTCAGCTCTTTAGCTTGTTTTTAATGGAGTCAAAAAAGGAAAAGATTCACAATTCGACTGTAAGTTTCTTTTTTGTATAAATCGATTAATTATTTTTCTTATATTCTTTTTTGCTTGGCACATCATACTTCAGAGGTAGTATCATAAAAACTTTATCGAAATCGATCGAGCGGTTTTTAAAAAATCAACAAAAATCTAAAAATTGTATACATCGATAATATTTTCGTTTCCTCCGAAACCTCGCTGTTTCATTGGAGCACTGCGTTGTTAGCCTAAGGGTCATGGAGTCGGTTTTTTTAAATTGCAAATACATATTATATTGTTAAGCTTATTTATTTGGAAAACATATAGTGATAAACCGTCTTAATTAATAATCATAATCATAATCATAATCATTTTATTGGTAATAGGACAATTACAAGTCAGACATATAATGTAATAATTAATACATATTATGTAATAATTAATCACAATTATAGTATAATACCAAAATTATTATCTTTATATATTTAATTACTATCTTAACACGGGCTATCTTACTGCAGCTAGCGAGATTACTGGGCTATTGAGACTAAACATCAAAGTCTCAAAGTAATGAGCACCAAAGCAGCGATGCCCTGGATTTTGTTTTACTACTCAAAGTTCTGTGTATCGCTGCAATGCAATGGACATGGATAGGCGTCATCTCTTATCATCAGGAGAGCAACTCGTCCGTCTCGATTTTTTTAAATAAGTAAAGGGAGAGTGCATTACAATTCTTTTAGTAAAAATATTATAAACACGGAAATCGTTTACTGGGTTTGCCCATCAGTGAGACAGTACAGGTTGATTAAAGAACCATTGTTCGAATGTATTCCATTCGTAGAATTGTTCTTACTGTTAATATTGTAACGAAGCATACTACAAAATGATTTGTGGGATGCAAAGTTTGAAGTTTGCGGGAGCACTAACTGTGATGGCACTATAATCAGAACGGGGCCAGATGTAATCTGCCGCAGAGTTTTTATAGCGAACAGTGTTATGTTTTTCTTATCTAGTTTTTAAATATAGACTTGCGTTTGACGTTATTTTTCCTGATACGCATTCTCTGATAAATCCGATAAACTGATTCACATGCTGATGATGTCTTAGTACGACCAGTATTATGCTGAGGTGAGCCCTTATTTTGTAACTGTTTGACTCTTGTTTGTTCGTTTTTGTTTTTTGTGTCTTGAAGTTACAAAATGAAATATTTTTCTTGCTTTCTTTCTTTACATGATGACATTTTCTTTTATGTTTTTGTTTTCTTAAATTAAGTATATATTTTATTACTAGCTGTGCCGCGCGGTGTTACCCGCTACATGTTTTCGGGATAAAAAGTAGCCTGTGTCTTAATCTAGGGTCAGCTACCTTCATACCAAATTTCATCCAAATCCGTTCAGTAGTTTTGGCGTGAAAGAGTAAATAATTCATTGTGTCGAGATTGTTTGTCTCAAAAACTTCATGATTTCGCTAGCTGCAGTACATTTCCCACTGAAACAGTAATGTTTACACGCTATTGCTTGGTTGGAGAATATCCAATACTGTAGGGATAGACGACCTGCTGCTCAGGAGTTCGAGTTACTAGCAAGTTATATTTATATACGTATATGTGATTAAGTTTCGATATAAGCGCAAATGAATACGTAAGTTTCTTAACTGGTATAAACAAGAACAATAAATTTTACAACGTACTTGTATCATAATTCTCAATAAATAATTCAAGCATAAGCAATTTCAAAGTATCAAACTTCAACCGCGAAGTTATACGTGTAATTGCATACGCGTCCGTTCTAAAGCATACGGCAAGAAAATCGCTGTTACGGAGGCCTTTAATTAATCCAGCGAAGTAAGCATTCAAACTCCGCCTGAACTAAACGTGGACGTACTTAGGAAGGCAATGGAGGGGTTAAGTATGAGTACCAACCAATATTAAATTCAGACATTTCTCAGGAAAATAATCACCAAATTTGTTTATTTATTTTCTAAAACTTGTGTTTTTTCAAGAGTTATGTTAAAATAGAGAAATAAGTTTTATAGTATAATACTACAACTTTTTTTCGCTATTTAACAATAATGATTTCAAAACTTTATGGAAGCTAGCTTAGTCTTATTTAATATACATATTCAAATGTGTAAAAAATAAAATAAAAATTACCACTATTTTACTCAAACATAGATTTGACTTGATTGTGACTTTGACTGTGACTACTGTGACGTATATTTTACCATAATACACTTTACAATTTTACTACTTGAAAAAGTAGGTACAAATGTAGATTTTTCAAGTGAAAACGTAAAAAAGAAAAAATAGCATAAAATTAAATGGTATTTCCGTACTAACTCAATTAAAAATAAACTTTTTTTTTAATGATTTTGTTTTGTGATGTCGTTGCCAAGCATTACCGCGTTCCAGTTTGAAGGATGCTGCAGCTAACGAAATTACAGGGCTATTGGGACTAACGCTATCAAAATTCTCAAAGTAATGAGCGCAAAACCAGCGATGCCCTGAAAATATTATTTTATTACTTAAAATTCAGTCTACCGTTACATACATGCGTTACCACTCGCCATCAGGAAAGCGTATCGTTTATATAAAATATAAAAAAAATCTGCTGGTACTAAATCCTATAGTAAAATTTGTTTATAATGAAGAATACGATAAGCGCGTTTATCGTTTCACATAACCATGTATAATAAGCAATACGTATTTTTATATTTCTTGATAAATCCGTTTCATGAAGACACACGCTTGCCCATAATAATGTCAAGCCCTCGACCCCTTTGAAACCATTTCCTCACTCCGCCTACTAAACTTAGTACAACTTAGTCTAATAACTTTGTTACAAAGTTGTAAGTTTCTACTTGAGGGCAGAGTGTGATTTACAATCTTAACAGAATCAAGATACCTACCTGAGGCTGTGAGAAGCTGTTACCAAGTTGAGCAGATTTTGTTGAGAAATTGATACCTTTGTTGTGGATGCTGAGATTAACTGGCATTTAGAGAGTGATACTGTTTCAAAACTGATGTTATTTGTGGCACTGGCTTTTCGAGGAAAGTAAATAATATACGAATTATTACTTTCCCTGATACTATATCAGTCCACATACAGTCCACAGTCCACAGACCGCTGGGATAGACGCGTTCTTGAGTGGAGACCGCGTATTGGCAAACGTAGCGTAGGACTCCCTGAGACTCGGTGGAGTGACGATATACGTAGGACAGCTGGCGGTGGATGGAAGCGAAAAGCCGAAGATCGGGCTGAGTGGCGTGTCTTGTGAGAGGCCTATGGCTAAGCTTTTGACTAAAGTAGATACCAGCATTCTAGTCACCTGAAGCCTCCTTTAAACGTTTGAATTAATCATGAATTATATTTCCACAATATCGCATGGATGTACAATTGTACACTCGAGTTCATACCATTATTTCTTACCATAAAAACCAGGATTATAATTTAGGGATGACAAACATTGTCATGGCTGTTGACGTCGAACTTCCCGTCTCGTCAGTATTTTTGTATGGACAATTTTTTTTTTATGTTGACATGTATATATAATAATATGTTAACATACCTTATTTTGACATCATTGTGTTGACATATAATCAATGTTTTAAAACTCATTTAATGACATATTAAAAAAAAATTAAGTGACTTGTAACATTGGTGTTATCAATAAAATATTAAATTAATACTATATACAAAAAAAATAGTCTAAAAATCCGTCAGAGCTATGTGGCCAGAATGCTGGCAGCATTGCCACCCTGGATGGTAATGCTTAGCTTTTGACCAAAGTAGATACCAGCATTCTGGTCACCTGAAGCCTCCTCTAAACGTTTGGCCAGGTCCCAATACAGTTCGAGAGCGGCCGGCCCCCACGGACCTAAAGTATGTAAAACCAACCCCAAAAATATAAAAAGAAATATGTATAATTATATAAAATAAAATATTTGTATTTGTATTTTGTCTCGCCTTGCACCCACCAAACCTCGGAAGCTATCCTTGACATTTCCCTATAAAGCCGACCCCATTGGATTTAATATTCTAAATCTCATCTGTGCGTGTCGTAAAACAAAAATAAAGATAACTGAAAGTGGAAATTCAAGAAAACAGTGATGAAAATTCAACTCGTAAAATGAATAGAGTGGAGGCTTTATGATGCTGTAAAGCTTGAGGGACTCGTGACCACTTCACATTATTATAAACAGTACACCACTTCTAAGTCCGACCCTGTAAGGAAAAGAAAAATTTATACAATAACAATGTTGGATGGTTAATAATTTCACATGCGGTTTTTGGCGGGAACGCGGAAAGAGTCGTGTCGCCCGTTGTATTTTTTTCTAAAACTAGTGTTTTGTCGAATGTTTATGCATAAAAATGATGTATTATTTATTTTTTATTTTTTTTAATGTTTGACAGGCCAGGTGTTTGACCACAGCTCACCTGATGTTAAGTGAAGGTGTGGTCGAAGATGGTAAAGCACACCTAGCCTGGAATGGAACTGGCTCTCAAGTGAGGCTGCCGGAACACACCGTTAGATGCTTGGCGGCAGATTTTCAACTTGAGGGTGGTAGCTAGCCAGCCGAGTACTAGAAAGTACCCTACCACCATGCTATGGTTTCCTCACGATGTTTTCCTTCACCGGCAGCTCAAGCTCATTGTTGGGGTTTGAACCCACGCCCTTCGGCATGCTATTTATTCATAAAGTGCCGAATCACAAGCGCGAGTGTGGAAAAATTATATTATAATGTGGTGAAACATGTCTTTTCGTGTTTCTTTCAAAACTCCATCGAAACTTTACTAAAGCATAACTGGACTTGACTGACACGGACTGTACTTGACCAAGACTGAACTTTGACTAGAGTTATAGCTACGCAACTTATTTAAGTTTTGAAACTTGAAAATACAAAAACACGTACAGTGTCAAGTACACTGGCAAATTATCAAAATTCGACGCCAAAAAAAGGAAAAAAAAATCACATACTCAATGACATTTTACATGCATAGATGCTTCAGGAGAAGTACATCGGGCAAGGTGCGGCAAAACATAAAATTAATTTGAATTAAAAATAGGTCAGGAGATCGCCTAGGTAGGAACCGCCGCGGTATATGATATCCTGTCACCAAGTAGTAGTGTGCAAACTGATTTTTTATTTAATGAGTATAATAGCTATTAAAAAGCTGTGAGAATCGTCATCCAGTTTTATCTAGATCATTGTTCACTACAAACTTAGGCCACATTGTTGCTTAACTTCAGATAGGATGTTATGTTCAAAAGCGAACCTACAAAGAATTAAAAAAAAATCTTGTTCGTCTAATTTGTTCTTACCATAAAACAAGATTATAATAAAAATTAAAGGCGAAACACTTTGAACTGAAACTAGAATTTTCTTCTCTTCGATCAAATTAACACAACAGCAAGAAAACAAAAGAAGCCCTCAGCAACGAAAATTAGGGGAAGCTTTACTCAGGTGAAGAGAATACTATTGAGAATAACTATCGAAAGTCTTAAAGTAATGAGCGCTAAAGAAGTGATGCTTCTGGTGAGCATCTCGTTCGTATATTTTTGTGTAATTTTTTTTTCTTTTTCATGTAAATGTATCAAAAAAAAAAAATTAAAATTCCTTTTTACCCACGACGGAACGGAGACGGTATATGCGTTTGGGGTGAGAGGATGTTTGTTTGTGCAAATACATGTTGCCATTTTTCTCCAAAACCACTAGTCCGATTTTGATGCAGTTTTCAGTTATGAGTTCGGGTTTGATTGGTGCATACTTTTAGATAGGTGTTATGGTGATAATTCGCCAGGGGGCGCTGCAGCAAACATTTTTTGTGCAAATCCATGTTGCCACTTTTCTCCAAAACTTCTAGTCCGATTTTGATGAAGTTTTCCGTTACGGGTTCGGGTTTGATTGGTGTATTATCTTAGATAGGTGTTACGATGACAACTCGCCAGGGGGCGCTGCAGTAAACATTTGTTTGTGCAAATTCATGTTGCCATTTTTCTCCAAAACCACTTGTCCGATTTTGATGCAGTTTTCATTTTATCCTTTTACAATAACTTTTTAACCGTCGTGGGGTTTTTAAAAAATTTTAATTTTTCTTTTGTTTATTTTGATATTTTTTAAAATTACTCTCACTTTTTATTATAATTCTCTGACTTTAGGTAATTACATTATAATATTTGTACATCTTACTAGGCAACATGTGTACTACCTTATGCCAGAATATTACGTATCGTACGATGTACACATACCTACCATGTTCAGTCAAAGTAAACATTATGGTTATGACGTATCTAGGTATGCAGCTATGTTCATATCTAATAGCTCTTACAGACTACAGAACTAGAAATTAGTTTAGATAATTGAATTTCGAGCTTGGTATTTCATGTGTAGGTATTGATTTTGTCTGGAGCACTGATTTAGGGTTTATCTTATTACCAACTAGAATTCAAAGGTACAAGAGAAGTAATTTGGTTAATCTAGTAATTGGTAGTCTATTCGATGTAGCTTTCGAACTTGTAGATGTATCTAATATCTGTGCTAATTTAATAAATCATCGTAGCAATATTTATAGTATTTGAAATAATACTTGTGGTATTAGGTTATATGGTACTTAGGTTTTAGCGTCATTTTCAAATCAATGATAACAGCATTGGATTTATTTACCACTTAACATTTTAGTATATACAAGCTGCGCCTCGCGGTGTTACCCGCTATATGTTTTCGGGATAAAAAGTAGCATATGTGTTAATCCAGGGTCTCAGCTACATTCATACGAAAATTCATAAAAATCCGTTCTGTAGTTTTTGCGTGAATAAACTATCTATCCATCCATCCATCCGAACTTTCACATTCATAGTATTATATTAGTGGGATTGAAAATAAAAAAAAACACACTAAAATTTCTTAGTAACTGAAAAATTAAATTGTTATTTGAAGGATTTTTTTACACTTATTTTCTTTGTGATTGACAAATTAGGTATTTCACCACAGCTCACCGTTAAGTAACGGAGTGATCGAAGACGGAAAACACGCCAGCCTGAAATAGCCAGCCAGCCAGCCTGTGTAACAACTGGCGACCTTATCGCTAAAAGCGATCTCTTCAGCTCATTGTTAAGATCTGAATCCATTCCATTCGACGTGCGACCCAACCGCACAAACCTAAGTAAAGTCACAAATAAACTGTAAAAATGTCAACCATCCAACCAAAATTCAAAAGATATTTATAAAAGGTAAGACCTAATACAATGTGTAAGGTATATAATAATATTTAGTTTATTTCCGCTTAACAGTTGTTCCAGTTCCAACAGTGATGAGGACTAAAATTTAACTAATTATCAAATTAGTTTAATTTAAGTCGTCATCACTGTTGGAACTGGAACGACTGTTAAGCGGAAATAAGTTGGTGGTGGTTGGTAGATCTCCTTAGTCTTGGTGGTAGATCTCCTTAGCAGCAGGTCGTCTAGGTAGGTACCACCGCAGTACCAGCTGTTCTTCCGCTTAGCAGTAGTGTGTAAACATTACTGTGTTCCGGTTCGAAGGGTACTGCAGCTAGCGAAATTACAGGGCTGTTGAGACTAACCATCGAAAGTCTCGAAAGTAATGAGCGCCAAAGCAGTGATGCCCTGGACTTTGTTTTGTTACTCAAAGTTCCGTGTATAGCTGCAATGGTCATGGACAGGCGGTATCTCTTACCATCAGGAGAGCGTTTCGTTCGTCTCATTGCTTTTTACATTTAAAAAAAAACTAGATATATACCTTAAACATTCAAAATGAACTTCCGCAAAGTAACGCCTGAATCAATCAAATACGTAATACAATGCCAATCGGAGATATCACAAATGTAGAAATCCAAAAAGTAATATAAATAGAAACAGAAATGTAAACAAAATATACGAGACAACAACGCCAAATATTAAAGGAAACAAGAAAAACGAATACGAAGGTAATATTGCAAGTATCGAAGGCAAACATCGCCGTATCTGTTTAAACAAAGGCTCAGAAACTCAATAATATGTAGATCGTAGGAACGAATTTAAATAGAGAACTATGTACTATTCCTATTTTGGCGAACGTAAACAAATTCAGTATGCATTTATACGAAACTCGCTTCGGTCCATTTGAATAACTTTAGGGATTTTGTGACTGGTCCGGTACCTTTTCCTGGAACTCGACCTATGTCGCATTAACTGTCTAGATTTTCTAGATGCTATCAAAGCGAGCTAAACTGGATTATAAGTTTTTTTTTTTTTTTTTTTTTTCCTTCTAATAATGTATCTTTCTGTTGATAGATACCTCATTGTTATTACAATCTAGCCTAGTTGAGACTAATAAGTAATTTTAATATAACTTAAATTGCTAAGTAGAGTATATTCTAAGAATGCGTCCATCGACACTTTTCTTACTGTCTCTATTAAGGGGAAGACACTTTGTTCATGTGTTCTATGGATTATAAGTCGAAAGGGAATTGTAATCATCAAAATCTGCTGCTAGTATAGGTATATTTTGATCGACAGCCCTGTTGGTTCATTGGTAGTATTTTTGCTCCAAGAGCGTGGGTTTGATTCCCACCCAGGGTAAACATTTTGTGGTATAAAAAATGTGTATTCTGTGTCTGGGTGTTCTGTATGTATTTACAACAAAAAAAGTATTTAAGTATTCTACCAGTTATCTGACTTCCATAGCACAAGCTTTGCTTAGTTTGGGGTCAGATGGCGCTGTGTGTAATGTCCTACGATATTTATTATTTATTTATTTAAGGGATACATGATTGTAGCGATTTGTAGTGATGATAGCTCAGTGGTTAGTGCGGTTGGGTCACACGCTAAAAGACGTGAGTTCAAACCCCAACAATGAGCTTGAGCTGCCGGTGAAGGAAAACATCGTGAGAAAACCGTAGTACAGCGGTAAGATATTTAATAGCACTCTGCTGGCTAGCTACAAGTTGAAAACCTATCGCCAAGCACCCTACAGTGTGTTCCGCTAGCCTCCCTTTTTTTTGGTTGAAAGACTAGATGTTTGACCACTGTTCACCTGATGTTAAGTGACTGTGTGATCGAAGATGGTAAAACACACCTAGCCTGGAATGGAACTGGCTCTTGAATAAATAAATAAATATTGGAAGACATTTAACACAGCGCCATCTAGCCCCAAACTAAGCAAAGCTTGTTCTATGGGAACCAGACGGCTGACAGAATACTTAAATGCTTTTTTTTGTAAATACATACTTATAATACATTGTACTCTTCAAACCGAAACACAGAATGTTTACAAACTACTGCTTGGCGGCAGAAGAGTCAGTGTTTTAATTATAACATAAGTTATAAGTCAAATAATAAAAATAAATTAAATTAAAATAAGTACAGTTAAATTTACATGTCAATTCGATATTTAAAAAAATAATCAAAACTTAAATTAAATTGCAATAAAAAATGAAAAGTAAAAAAAAAGTAAAAAAAAAATTATTCGAATTATATAAAATAGTAACAATTAATTAATTAATTTAAAAAAAAATTACATAGTACTGAACATCTAGTACTACGCTGGTATCTACCTAGACGACCTTCTACTAAGGAGATATACCACCAAGTTAAAATTATCTTCGAGAGTCAAAGTCACGAGGTCACTGTGACATACAAAAACTAGTAAATTCCTTACTAACGGCATGCCACTAATTGCTGCACCACTAATACCCCGCTGAAAATACCGGAAGATTAAACCGAGACGTCCGCTGATTGCTTCCGAGATTGCTGATTGGAAAGAAGGTCGGGGATTTATTTGTTTTACTTCTCGCTTTTGTTTTGCTTCGGAACCCTGAAGAGAGAAAGTCCGGAACTATAAAATCTCCTGGCCATCGTCACGTACGAGCTGTTTCTTTGGACTTATTGATTTCCGTTTTACAAATAAATTCTAGAAGCATGAATGCACAGGATCTATTGATATGAAATACTAAAACAGGCGCTTTGAGACGAAACTTCTTTGCAATTCTATGGTATCACTGTGGATCGCGTGGACCCAACACCCGGGTAGTTGCAGTGTCCCCGACGTTACAGGAGTAGGAACGTATACCCTGCATAGAAATTATGCCCTTTTTGGTAACTGGAGATACCCGGCTGTATTATTATTGTTTTTTATTTATTTTTTAATCGTCCTCCTCTGCTATTACCCCTGACATTATCAGGATTTAAAGTCCACAGCATCGCTGCTTTGGCGCTTATTACTTCGATACTTTCGAGGTTTAGTCTCAATAGACCTATAATTTCAATAGCTGCAGTACCCTTCAACCGGAACAGTGTAAACTATTTTTATTTAATGAAAATACATTTTTAATTAACGAAATCATATTTAAATTTACTGTATACATAAAATAAATAATATAAATAATAAGTATTTGAAAGCTTAATCAATATTTTTTAAATTCACTTCTTTGTCGGTTTCATTTTTGGAGGTTTTATTCTAGACCCAATGCTTCTTCTTTTCACCATGACCGCTCGCTTTTTGGCGGGAGTATCTTTTTCTTTGGTCACCGCCGTTTTGACTTTGGATTTTTTTCTTTTTCTTCCATCGTCTCCAATTTAGGTTTCTTTTTTTTCTCTTCCACACAGGTTTGTTTTTTATGTACTTTGTTACTGTCTTAATTTTCTACTATTGGTTGGCGCCAGAATATCTGAGACTGCGGTGGTATCTACATATACGACCTCTTGCTAAGAGCTTGACATAATTATGTTATGATTTTGATATTTTTGAATATGAATGGAAAAATGACCTGTAACTTTGGTGTTATTAATAAAAGATTTGTATTTGTAAGGTGATCTACCAAATAGACTTCAGCTGCATTTAGCTAAAGTTGTATAAAAAAGATATTAAGTTGACAAAGGTCTCGGATCCCGGTGTCTGTAGAGTGACATATATAAAACCTCATACAGTGAAAAAATACTTACAAATGTCCTGTTTAGATCGCATACCACATAGCGTTGCATCAAATCTTTAGCAGCTGATGAAGGAAAAAATCGTAAGAAAACCATAACATGGCAGTAAGGTGCATCCTAGTACTCGGTTGACTAGCTATATTGTTTGTTGCCTATAAAAATAATAAAGTCTACTTTTTAGTACCAATATCATCCATTATTAGCTGGTTTAGTCTGTTTCCGACTTAACAATAGTGCTGATTACACAAAGCCGAACGAAAGTCTGGAAACGAAACTGCAGTTTCGTTCGCGGAGTTGATCACGGTTGATAAAACTTTTTGGACTGACCGCTGAGTGCGGAAATACACGAAGTGATGCACTGCGAACTTATTTACCCTTGCAAAAAAAATGGGCCTTAATCAGTACGTGGCAAACTTTCTCCTCGTTCACACTCAGTATTTTGTTTTTTTTATTTCCTATTTAAAAAACGAAATTACAAAAGAATATTAAAGCTCAAGGTACTCTCCGTCGTTACTTCCCGGAAATAAGCCGAAGACAGAGTGATGTGGAAGCAGCTAGTGAACGTTTCGGTGAAGGCATTCAAGACGAGCACGACCCTTAGTGAAAGGGTCATCATCATCATCATCGTCGTCATTTCAGCCATAATCATTGGCATAAAAGACCGGTTGGAAGCGGCTCGCATCCAGCGCGTTCTTGCGGTCTTTATTAAGCCGTCTGTCCACCTTGTGGGGTCTACGACCTACGCTGCGCTGGCTGGTCCATGGTTTCCACTCCAGAACTTTGAAGTCCCATAGCTCATCAGTTCTGCATGCTATGTGTACTGTCTAAGTGTCCACTACTACTTCAACTTACTAATCCGTTAATAAATTATCAATAACTAGCGGCCCGTCCCAGCTTCGCACGGGTGCATATTGATCAAATTTCAGGAATAAATATATGTTACTATGTTACTCAGGGATAATGTAGCATTCTAATGTTGAAAGAATTTTTGAAATCGGTCAAGTAGTTTTTGAGTTTTTTCTTTACAAACATACAAAACCCCAAAGATACAAATCTTTCCTCTTTATAATATTAGTGTAGATGTGCAAATAAAAAAAAGTTATTTAAAACTTCAAAATATCGAGCACACCAACTTCGATAGAGCTAATATCGGAAATGATTTTTTCTGCCAGTACAAGGCAAACTCCCGGCGCCTAATTGTGCCAACATTTGCCGCCGTAATCACGTGCTACAATGGACGGAACGCTATAAATAAGAGAGGATTTCCCTCACCCTATAGATTATTTAATACTTGCAAGGTAAGAACTTGTTTGTATCTAATTACGTAGTAAATTTCTGGCTTTACTGATGTTTGCTTTAAATATCTATTTATTAAGAGATGGCTGTAGGAACCTGAAATTCATCCTATTTTTATGTTGAGCTGCCGGTGAAGGAAAAACATCGCAAGGAAATTATAGCATGGTGGTAGGGTACTTTCTAGTACTCGCTGGAAATCTGTCGTCTAACAGTATGTTCCGGCAGTCTCACTCGAGAGCCAGTACCATTCCGAGCTAGGTGTATTTACCATCTGCACTGCCTGTGCAGTAAAAAATAAATTAAATGGTAAAAATAAAATGTTATTAAAATCTCAACTCACAATATGTTTAATTCGACTATCAAGCTAAATTATGAAAAAAAGTATAATAAATATCTTCAATTAAACAAAACAAAATAACTTAAAATAATAACTACTCTAAAAGACCGCTACCAATGGGAATAGTTCCCAAAACGCTGGCCCCATTGCCGCGTTGTATGGCAATACTCAAACGCTGAGCAAAATAAAGGCCAGCGTTTTGTTCACGTGTGGCGTCGACCAAACGAGATGACAATTCTTTAAACATTTTTTTTGCCCCCGGTCCCCACGGTCCCAAAGTTTCAACTTAACTTGGCCAATGTAATGTGTGTTTAAATTACAAAATTAAAAATAAGTATGTTTGTTGTGAGATTAATCAATTTCTCTCGATTATTACATAAGCTTAAATAACAATTATATTTTATTCAAATTGTCGTCTTTTAAAAACATATCTAAAAAGTTACTACTACCCTTTTTAGTTACTAATTTGATTTCTAAAAACATTCATGTCAAGTTTACATCGAATAACCTTTGAAATTTGGTAGTATATAATGGAGGAAAAACAAAAATACAATTCGAAAACGTTGTTTTGAATGGTATGCTATCGAATTTCCTTTCGAGAAACATTCAAATTAAATTCTCGTAACTTGAATCAAAAAGACATAAAATGTAATGAAACGAACGAGACGCTCTCCTGGTGGTAAGAGATAACGTCTGCTCATGACCATTGCAGCGATACACAGAACTTTGAATACCAAGTTCAGGGCATCGCTGACTTGGCGCTCATTACTTTGAGGATTAGATAGTTAGTCTTAACAGCCCAGTAATTTCAGTAGCCCAGTAATAACAACAGCTGCAGCGACAGAATATTTGGTACTGCGGTGGTGCCTACCTAGACGACCTCCTGCTAAGGAGATCTACCATCAAGTAAAATTATGACCAAAGTATTATCACCAAGTATTTACCAGGTAGCCCTGTACACGCATACTAACATAGATAAATTTCATCGCCGGGGCGTCCACAGCACGTTGGATCTTCGCAGTAATAAAAAGAAAGACCAACTAGTAACGCCGTCGCATCGGCTCGTCAAGTCGGAGAGGTCGGTATACATGCTGGGGCCCGCGGTCTACAATCGCGTACCCGCTTCCATTCGGGATGCACCTTCCATCGCGTGCTTTAGAAGCAAACTAAGATCTTGGCTTCAAGAGACCTTATTCTATGACTTTGACGATTATTTAAAACTAAGAGATTATTGAATTACTAGTAAGTAATTATAATATTTTTGTTTTTTATGGACATTTAATTATATTGACATAATTATTTTATATGTGACATATTACTTTATTGACATGTTCATTGTTTTGACATATGTAATGATTTTGATAATAGTTTTTAAATATGAATGGAAAAATTACCTGTAACTTTGGTGTTATTAATAAATGATTTGTATTTGTATTTGTATTTATAAGAAATAATAAATCTGTAGCATTATTATTACAGGCCCAATAAATTATGTAAGACTTATTATTTCCACTATTAGTGGCCTGAAAAGGATGAATAGCTCACCAAATTGCTTTAGTAAATATTATAGAGAAAACGTATGGAATAATATTATTTTACTTTTTTTTGTTATAGCCATAATAATCGTCCAGCATTATTTAGTGAAATAATATAATTAGTTACTCAGGTCTTTCGACGTTGCTTCAGTTGTTTCTCTCACAAATATATTTTAGCTAAAATAATAGAAACCCTTCATTGCGTAGTTTTTGTAGTAAATTACTTAGGGTTATTTTTTATGTATTGGTATCATTTTATTATCATAGACAGACGTTTTTATTGGTTATTACAAAACTACCCATCGAATTAATTACAATAAGTACGTTTAACAAATTATTTCAAATACCTAATTACCTATCTATATTAAAATTATTTGGATATAATACTTTTAGTTTTTTTAATTCGTCAACTTCAGCGTCAGTCGGTGTAGCGTTGATAGCTCAGTAGTTAGCGCGGTTGGTTCACATGCAAAAGGGCGTGGGTGCAAACCCCAACAATGAGCTTGAGCTGCCGGTGAAGGAAAACATTGTGAGGAAATCATAGCATAGTTGTAGGCTATTGCCTTGTATTCAGCTGGCTAGCTACCACACTAGTTGAAAATCTACCGCCAAGCACTTAGCGGCGTGTTTCGACAGCCTCACTTGAGAGCCAGTACCATTCTGGGCTAGGTTTAAATCGAGAGTGAATCGGTTTCATATAGGCAAGCTTACTCCATCTTATACCGCAACTTCACTTAACATCAGATGAGATGGCGGTCAAACGTAAGCATATTTCTTACAAAAAAAAATCTTCAGCCACACTGTTACTTAACATTAGGTAGGTGGTCAAACACCTAGCCTGCTAAACATATGCATTATGCATATAAAAAACATAGAATGGTCTGGGGAACTCATCCTTCTGATTTAAAGCAGCGTTTTTGGTTGGTTATTTTTAATTTGATTAGGTTGGGACGGTAACACGGGAAGGTGAGGTGAAAAGGTGAACAGAAGGTGAGTCTTTATGCAATACTTACCTAAACCTTACTTTATGTGTCTATACTACAATACGAACAAATCTGTTTTATTGTTTACTAGATTTATATTTTTGAGATTTTCAAGTATTTACAATTACTCTACAAGAATAAATACTGACTGATTATGTCTTAGAGAAGACACTGCAAGTGAGATGACTTCAACTTTATAATATGTTTTTTATATCCAAGCTACGTATGATTTACAAAACATAATTTTATACATTACTATCGATGAAATGTAATTCATATTATGTTTACTGTCTTTCGAGATCTGTAACAACTGTTTTAAGGCTAAATAATAAAATGTACTTGTGCACACAGTTGACTTAAGTACTAAGTATTTGAGCCACTCTATTTAACATCATCTCTGTGGATAGTGTGTGTTCATATACATTTTTTTTTTTTAATAATATATAGGTTGCGTTTGACCGCCATCTCGCCTGATGTTAAGCGAAGATGCGGTCTACGGTGGAGCACGCTCGCCTAGAAGAAACCGATTCACTCGCGACTTGAAGGTACCCAGACTACATTAATTCGTTTAATTATGCATACTTGATACGTAATTAAACAGAAACAAAGTTTTCGTGGTGTCAAAAAAGTATTTTTCACGTGAAAGTAAACTAGAAATGTAAAAACTTTTGATGATTTATTTATACAGGTTAGTTCGACCCCGACACGCAAAAAAGGTTCGTTCTCTTCACGGAAGTGCAAAGTTTTTTTTATGTCTAGGGATGTTTACGACAAGTCCCATTTGAATAACATTGAATAAATGTTTAGTTTACACCAAGAAACCTAGTTTTATTTTTACTCAGAGAAATAAAATCGAACCTTACATCTTTGTAATTTTATGTTGCTCGCTTATTACGGTTGTGGTATTCTTGTGGATTCTACATAAAACAAAGTTTTTTTTTTTTATTATATACGAACACACATACAAACTTTTGTAGCGATGATAGCTCAGTGGTTAGCGCGGTAGGTTCGCATGCCGAATGGCGTGGGTTCAAACCCCAACAATGAGCTTGAGCTGCCGGTGAAGGAAAACATCGTGAGGAAACCATAGCATGGTGGTAGGGTACTTTCTAGTACTCGGCTGGCTAGCTACCACCCTCAAGTTGAAAATCTGCCGCCAAGCATCTAACGGTGTGTTCCGGCAGCCTCACTTGAGAGCCAGTTCCATTCCAGGCTAGGTGTGCTTTCATCTTCTCTTCTCCACATCTTCGACCACACCTTCACTTAACATCAGGTGAGCTGTGGTCAAACAACTAGCCTGTCACCCATTAAAAAAAAAACATTTATTAATTATATCGTTTATTCACGTTTCATTATATCGGATACGTAAGTAGTACCGCATAAGTAAAACAAAAGATATCTATAAATATATCAAAAACATAAATAAAAATATCTTATGATGAGTGTTTAACTTGTAACTAGTGTATTAAAAGTATTTTCGTAACTTCTCAAACATCACATAATTTTTTTCCTAAAATTAATAACGGTTGGTATAAAAATACATTATTCCATTTTGGTTATCAAGATAACAAGTAAAATATGGACGTTAGGTATCTTAATTAAGATCTGTTGGCTTATGTTAGCTCCATTTCAGCATTTAACTTCAGACTAAAAACATTAATAGAAAATCCCAGAGCAATGTAGTAACAGATTTTGTAAGTAGTGCAATTAATAAATTCCAATAAGTAATTTATGAATTTCTATAAAAATACTTATATTTAACTTGGTGGTTGATCTCCGTAGCAGGAGGTCGTCTGGGTAGGTACCACCGCAATACTAGACTTTCTTCCGCCAAGCAGTAGTGTGAAAACATAACTGTATTTTGGATATAAGGGCACAGCTAGCAAAATTACAGGGCTATTGAGATCAGCCATCAAATGTCTCAAAATTTGAGTGCCAAAGCGACGATATCAACTTTGTTTTGATACGTATTGCTACTATGGTCATGGACATGCATTATCTCTTACCACCAGGAAAGCGTCTCGTTAGTCACATTACCTTTACCTAAAAATATATTACAATAATTAACACATTCCAATAACTTGTTACCAGTCAAGAGTCGTGTACAAAATAAAACAATAAAATATTCCACGCAACACAAACAGCAATGATACAAACAACTGATAGCTTCAAAAATAATACGCTACAAACTTAAAACAACTGCAACCTCAGCCATAATGTAAGCAGTTTAGTCGTTTCGTATTCGACAGCATAATACGGTAGCTGTAGAGTCATTTTGTTATGTTCCTGTACCGAATCGTTTGTCCAGACTTTCTAGTGCAGATGTTGATGCAACTGTACTTTCCGGTGAATAATTCCAATAAACACCGGTTTATGTTAATAATTTGGATCGGTGCCTAGTGGCGGATACTGAGCTACACACACTACCCGTACATACATCGGCGCTCGCGAATCAACCGCTATTTTCACGTGTCACGTGAATGAGGAAACAGCGCTATTAATTATATATTTATAGTAGTATTAGAATCTCTTTTTTCTATGAAATAATATTTAAATAACAGAGAGAATTCCAATTCACCTCCGTTGTCCATCCGGAGGTGTCACAAATTAGGCCGGCCACACATTCACCCTAACAAGACAGGACGTGACGGTCACCGCAAACCGCGGCCACGTGTGCAAGGGCACATGTAACGTATGCAAATTAGGGCAGCCATTGTGAATTTACAATACTGAGTAACTGGTAATGTTACTAACTAAAAAATAACTTCGTATAACTAAACTGACCCATCCCAGGCATGTACTACTTGAAAGCTTCTCAACATAATATAAAATAAAGTCGCTTCCTGCCGTCTGTACGCTCAGATTTTATTGTGCCAAAATAATCCGAACATCAACAATGCTAAACATCTCGCTCGACCAAATAACATTGGGAAAAAAATTAGGGCGAAAAAAAGCACTACTGGTTCCCATTTTTTTAAGTTAATAGGCCTCTACAATTGATTTCCATAGAGACCGGTTGAAAGAGGTTTTAGATATTTATTATGAAACATTCAGATATTTATTATGTCATCTGTTCTTCTTAAGGGTGGATGTCATACGCTGCACTTGTCCGTCCGTCGTCAATTTTGCAGCCCCATCGTCCATCAGTTCTGCGTGCTATGTGCCCTGCCCACTCCCACTTTATTTTGCTAAACCGCTGAGCTATGTCAGTAACTTTAGTTCTACAGATTTCTGATTCGATCTCATAGAGAGCCTCCGAGCATAGCCTCTCCATAGCTTGTTGAGCTCTTTTGAGCTTACAGATAAGACACAGTCAGAGACCACCTTCCAGAGCTATAAGTCATCACTGGTAAGACATACTGATCGAAAACTTTCTTGTGTACAATGTGGCATCCATCCATCCAGACTGACCAGGTCTTATCGGTGATACTTTCGATATGCCTCGACATGCCACGCTACGCTACGCGGTTTTTTACTAAGTAATATGTTTCGTTTTGTCAGCGATTACGATTGATGTCAAATGAAAATGTAATAATTCAGTTGCAATACAAAAAATAAACAAAAAATGTCTAGTAACCCTACCAGTTCAGATTATGTTATTGCATTAAATAAAAATATTAAAATACTAAATCAATCCAATGACCTTTCTTCGTCTTACAATGATTAACCTTGCGATAGAAAATGTTATCCCGAATTTGTCCGTAATTTTCTCACTAAATACATACTTTCGCTGAGTTTGCTTGAGTCCCGACAAAGATAAATGGGAAAGAGGTTTTGCATCGAGATAGTGTAATAAACTTCTGTTCATGATGCTACCTGAACTTTGAACTGTTTCTCGGAGTTCGAGTGAAATTCTTTGAACTCTTTTTCGCAGTTTTTTTTTGTTTTTTTTTTCATTCTCTCAAAAAGGAAATAAACTTTATTTGTACTTGCTGGGTAATGTAAAAAACAGCAATTATTTTCAGTGTGGAAAAATAGTTAGAAGCCTTTTTGTATAGGGTTATAAGCTAAGCTGTATACTAAGCTGAAATGGGGTTAGTATTTTAACTATTATTAACAGCTTTTACTAAAGTCATAACACTAAATTCACGAAAAATAATACAGCAGTTTTATAAGCTTGGTAAAATGTAACAGCTAATTCTTTTGCACGCTTTTGTCACACAACCTACAGTTGCTTCCCGTGCAGAGTGCGGCCTGTTGTGCAAGTAAGTCGGTGCCGCGCGTGCGTTGTACTCTATTTTGACTCCATGCAAAAGGGCACCGGATGTGGCCGAAATATAGTCGAAGTATCAGCCCTCATCAGCCCCCAAATCAGTCGAAGTATAAGAAGTTTTTTTTAGTGTTAAAGTAATGATTCGAGCGAGACGCTCTCCTGGTGGTAAGAGATAATGGATGCCCATGGCCATTGCAGCACTACACAGAACTTTAAGTAACAGAACAAAGTTCAGGCCATCTCTGCTTTGACTATTATTATTTTCAGAATTTCACTCACTTTCACTTTGCTCTTGTTTAAATAGAATTCTAATAGCACTTTCGTTGAATTGAACACAATTTGAGCCAAATTAATTCACCTCAAACTACTCCAAAACTCATTGTTTAAGCGTAAGAATACTTAGAACGTATTTTTAAGAACAACAAGCGCAGTGAAATACGAATTTAATCTAACATTACAATCACACAATATTGCTCTTCCAGTCTACCAACTTGTAAAACAAACTTACATAGACATGGGCTAATTACACTCCGTACAAACTTGTATCCACAAACACGGTATATAAATTACCAGTAGACATGTACAAAAAACTGGTTAATTGCGAAGCAAACTCGTATTTGTAGGGTTCTGTAACACCAAACAATATAAATAGCAATCGTATATAAAAACTTTTTACTATGAATATTTAAGGTATATATTTAGTTAATTTCCGCTTAACAGTCGTTTCAGTCACAACAGTGATGAGAACTTCAAGAAGTCTCTATATCATCTTCTCGCTGTAACAACCACTTGCCGACTCACCAAGCGCTCGAAGAGTCAACACGTCTTGAGGATGCCTACTACAATTGTTACTGCAGCAAGACGAGGATATAAAGACTTGTAGAAGTCCTCATCACTGTTGTAACTGAAACGACTGTTAAGCGGAAATAAACTAAATTTAAACCTTGAATATTCAAAATGAATTTCCGCAAAGTAGCGCTTGAATCAATCTGCCTTGAGAGCTGTAGGGCGTGGGTTCGATTCCCACTCAGGGCAAAAATATTTTGTGAATAAACAAATGATTGTTCTGTGTCTGGGTGTTCTGTATGTATTATAAGTATGTATTTACAAAAACAAAGTATTTATGTATTCCATCAGTTATCTGACTTCCATCACACAAGCTCTGCGTAGTTTGGGGCCAGATGGCGCTGTGTGTAAAAAAAAAGAAAAAAAAAACAATTACTTGCTACTATGTAAAAGAAAATTTGGAAAATTTAATAAGAAACTAAAATGTGTGATGTTCGGTATCCTAGCATACTTTCGCATTTTCTTACCTGTTCGAATTCGGTTTACAAAAACATTGATTTTTCTAGATGGTTTGTACATGTTTTTCCGTAAATACATTGTGCTCTTTTCATTCAGTGTAGAATCACGTGAGTTTTTTTAATCTGAGTCAGAATACATTTTTTTTTATGGTTAACTGGCTAGGTGTTTGACCACAGCTCACCTGATGTTAAGTGACGGCGTGGTCGAAGATGGCAAAGCACACCTAGCCTGGAATGGAACTGGCTCTCAAGTGAGGCTACCGGAACACACCGTTAGATGCTTGGCGGCAGATTTTCAACTTGAGGGTGGTAGCTAGCCAGCCGAGTACTAGAAAGTACCCTATCACCATGCTATGGTTTCCTCACGATGTTTTCCTTCACCGGCAGCTCAAGCTCATCGTTGGGGTTTGAACCCACGCCCTTCGGCATGTGAACCTACCGCACTAACCACTGAGCTATCATCGCTACATGCGAACTTGGCCATTATTATTAGTATGTTGTTAATTACTAAGTAAATTAGTCAGCCTCTGGTGTGAGACACCACAAGCATCGATACCCTTTACTTATTTGTATGTGGACACTAACAACCGGATACCTTTTATACTACATTATATAGACAGATGTTTTTTTTACGTATTTTTTTTTATCATAGCTAGGCTTGCGTTTGACCGCCATCCCGCCTGATGTTAAGCGAAGATGCGGTCTGCGGTGGAGCACGCTTGCCTAGAAAAAACTGATTCACACGCGACTTGAACCCAGACTATATTCATTGGGGAACACCCACTCGGGCAGCAGATTCCAATGTCTAGCGGTACGTATGAAGAAGGTGGAACCAAACCGCTTAGTTCGAGCGTTTGGAACATCAACCATAAACCGGTGTCGCTTTTTAAAGTTACGTCAGACTAAACATGCGTTTGACCATGATCTCACCTAATGGGAAGTGACTACTTGACCGAAGATGGAGCACGTTTGCCTAGGAAGTAGGTACCTATTCACGATTCACTTGAATAGCCTTAAGTTGTTTTTTAACAAAATAAAGGGTCTCGCAAGACTCCCTTGCGCTCAGAACCCTAAAACGTGTAGTTGGATAATTGCTTAAAGTTAGACACATCTAGCTTTCAGGTGTTTGTTATAGCAGCGAAACTGTGAAAGTTACGCTTTGTTTCTAGTTAGATCACAGTAGTTATAAGAATTACTCAAAGAATGTAAAGTTTATTAGCGATGACAGGTCTTTTTTGAAGGGCAAAGTACGATATTTAGGGAGTCTTACTCGAAATAAAGGAAGTATGATAAGAGAGCAGTAAAATTTCAAAACAAATGTTTTCTTTTATACTTGCTTACGCCCGCGACTTCATCCGCGTTAACTTTAGAATTAGGTTCAGTGAGAAATTGAAAATGTGTAAGCAACAAATACGCTATAAATATAATACATGAAACTTGCGTGATTTTATTATTAGAAGTTCCATAAGACGCATCGTAGTTCAAAGTAGTTCGTTTTTTGATATTCCCACAGGAACCTCTGATATACAACTACTATACATGCGAAAACATGTAGCGGGTAACACCGGGGGCGCAGCTAGTTTACAATATTTGTGAGAGACGACGACAGGACATAACTGTAATTGATTCATCTGTATATTGCCCCTATAATTTTGCTCGTGTTTCGAACAAATAAATTATCTTTATCTCTCTTTCTAACCTTAGAAAAGTCTATATTGTTGTTCACAGGAAACAAATGCCGGCTGTCGGTAAGAAAAGTATCCTACTCAATCATTCAAGCAAGGGTTAACGAACTTTTTCTATAGACGGAACCCGTACAGTGCCTTGGACTTGCAACGCAGGTGTAGGGTTAAGATGCCCCTATATATACGCTCATTTTTACTGACCGTGTCCTCATCCTTCATCGTACGCTGATGTGTGGAACTCGTTGCCAGCGTCCATGTTTCCAACAAAATACAATCCGAGGTTGTTCAAGAAGAATGCGAGTAGGTGTTTTCTAGGCAAGCGAGCTCCATCTTCGGCCACATCGTCACTTTCCACCAGATCGTGGCCAAAGACCTGCCTAGTTCATTGTATAAAAAAAAATCCCTTCCTTACCAAATAAAATATGGTTCCTTTAAGGCTACTTTGGCTACTTTTTCAAACACTATAGCTGAGAACTAACCTTTTCTGTCGCACTGGACAATTTTCTATTATTATTATTATTGTTATTTTTGTCGTCTTTTTTAATCTTTTATTTGTAGTGTTTGTGTCAAAATAAATGCTTTCTTTCAAATAATTTATAGACGTTCTTGGTATGCTGCGGTCTTTTAGTAGAGTATAGAAAAGTTTTGCTGGAATTTCTCTCGCTCTCATTTCTACTGCATATATTTAAAGCGACTATGAATCCATTATGGTCAACTCCTTTGTAGCTTTATCATATGGTCTATAGGCATATTTAATTTCCATTCAGCACCTTTGAGTTTCCTTTCTTGTCTCGAATTATGCAGATGAAACTTGAAAAAACTCAAAAAAATATAACTACTTTGAATACTGTTTCACCACATTTTAATACTTTGATACATTTCTGAACTTTCTTTACGACTTGTAAAGCTTTTTGTTTGAAACGAAAGCGTAGCAATTATCATTTGTTAGGTTATAAATTGCGAAGCTAAGTGCCCGGCCATTAGTAATAGTAGGTTGTTATAGGCAAACTTTTATAATTTCCACTGAGTTTTTAGAAAGGTCATGCGCAACAGTGATTTAAAAAAAGGCCGAACATCGAAATTTGAGATTTATTTTTTTCATATCACGTATTTATGACGTCACAATAATCCCTGACGCGTGACGTCACACCGGTGGCGTGAAATAGATAACCAAGCGATTGCGAGGAGTTAAACAAGTTTTCTACTTGTAAGACTGTTTGTACATACGGCGATACGATTAAACAATTTATTCGCATAATTTTTATTGGTAACTTGAAAAATTATACAACCCATATTATTTGTTACAAATACATAATATATAGATAGATAGAGTTTTTATTTTTAGACTTTTTGTGCATTATAGATATTGTACATTGTATACACCAGATATACAAATAAACAGAAAACATGTGTCTTATTAAACATTACTACATTGTTAAACTAGGTAATAAAACAGTATAAATTGTCATGACGGATGAAATTATAGTTTTATTACCCGACTGCACAAAAACAGAAGCGTAATTTTTTTATTTTTTTTTATGGTTGACAAGCTAGTTGTTTGACCACAGCTCACCTGATGTTAAGTGAAGATGTGGTCGAAGATGGTAAATCACACCTAACCTGTAATGGAACTGGCTCTCAAGTGAGGCTGCCGGAACACACCGTTAGATGCTTGGCGGCAGATTTTCAACTTGAGGGTGGTAGCTAGCCAGCCGAGTACTAGAGAGTACTCTACCACCATTCTATGGTTTCCTCACGATGTTTTTCTTCACTGGCAGCTCAAGCTCATTGTTGGGGTTTGAACCCACGCCCTTCGGCATGCGAACCTACCGCGCTAACCACTGAGCTATCATCGCTACAAATGTTTTCAAGCTTCATGTAAAAGTTTTGTTTGTGAGTTTCTTTATATAACCATAACTTCTATTATAGTACAGAGTTATTTATTTAAAGTATATTTTATAGTACAAAGGCTCTTAATCAATCACGAAATGTCAAAGGCAGACTAAAAAACTAAGCAACTACATGAATACTAGCTGCGCCCCGCGATGTTACCCGCTACATGTTTACGGGATAAAAAGTTGCATGTGTTAATCCAGGGTCTCAGCTACCTCCATACCAAATTTCATCCACATCCGTTCAGTAATTTTTGCGTGCAAGAGTAACAAACATCTATCCATACTCACAAACTTTCGCATTTATAATATTACTCGTAGTAGGATTTATCCTAAAGTTGCATGGAAGAGATTGCTCAGCGATAAGGCAGCCAACTGATATATTCGTTGATATTTTTCTATCGTATTAAATATTTGTCTTTGGTGTGAACCCAATTGTAAGGGCAATGCGGGCAAAGTCGCTTGAATAAGCTAGTAATGTAATTACAAATTTTACCTAAACCTTACAGGTTGAAAATATAACAAAATAATATATTCACATACTTTGAAAATTGTGCATAAAGTATTTCGCGAACGATGTTCGATAGAGATTTTTGGTGTATCTTTTTTTGTGCGTTCACGCTTAACAAAACATTAATTTAACTATTTTTGGAATTTACACACCTGCAAAAAATTTTCTAGGTCGTAATCTCAAAATATGAGAAATATTTTTAAGTACCAATTAGCAAATATACTTGTGTACGAAAGACCTTACAAGTTCTCTTCTTGTAAACTGTCACAATAGCTAAAGATCCCATTAAACTTTGGCAATTTCCAACTTTTCCTATTAGGCTCACTATACACATTTCGTCTGGGACTTACGAACTCGCAAACCGTTCAGATGTCGATGTGTTGTTTTATTGTTATCTATTAGCGGCTATAAAACTGTCATAATAGGGTTATTTTTCGATTGAAATTGCTATTACCAGTGTTGAGTGTTAAGTTGTTCTTTGTAATAGCTTTTTCAGCTACGGCTATGGATTTGGTCGAGAAATGTTACCAAAACATTTATGATGATTAGCTGTAATTTTTGATGTCATTATTGATCGCTTTTTGTTTTACTTATGCGGGACTACTCACGTTTACGGAGGTCTCCGATGAGGAAAGGTTCCAGAGGGCGCTGGCGTATTTCCACCTTCTTCATACGTACCGCTAGACATTGGAATCTGCTGCCCGAGTGGGTGTTCCCCAATGAAAATAGTCTGGATTCCTTCAAGTCACGTGTGAATCGGTTTCTTCTAGGCAAGCGTGCTCCACCGTAGACCGCATCTTCGCTTAACATCAGGCGGGATGGCGGTCAAACGCAAGTCTATCTATTATAAAAAAATTAAAAAAAACTAGTTTGAGTTTCCGATAAAATTAAACGTGTGTAATCACGCATAAGTAAAACCAAAATGTGTTAAAACCACGTCAGTTTCCATAGTCAATTACAGATCCATTTGGCTGCTTTGTAATTTAAAAAAAAAATACAAGTGTTTTTTTGAAGTGACTACGTTTGTAGATTTGCTTCCATAATGGGAGGATTCAGAACATTGATGATACATTCAAATTTTAATTACACCACTCGATGGCTAGAAGATAAGATAAAGGAATTCGTTACATCGAGTGAGGACTTCAAACATGAAAATTCGAACAAATTCTTAGTATTGAAATATGTGCAATGTACAGGTGTGTCCATGACACAGGCAGTGTCGATTTGTTTTTTTTTTTTTATTGTTGCTACGCCGTAGTGGCAGTAGCTTCGTAGCGGTTGCTACATTTTTTTCTTTGGATGCTACGAATTATTATTCGTGGTTTGGATATAACTTTTTCTCTAAGTGCGACTTGCCGACGGATTTTGTCAGCGGAGAAATATAACTTTGAAGATGAATTGAATTGTATTTTCAAAAAAATTGGAATTGGATTAATCAATTATTTATTTCGATGTATTTATTTCTGGTGTGAACAATAATGAGTTATTATCTCATACCTTATTTCCATACCACAAGTAATCAACTTTATCGTTTAGGGTGCAAAAAAACTCTTTTTAATAAAATAATGCTTTATGATAATTATATTTCCTTCGCTGTTGTGAAAATGTTTTATTTAAATAACATCTTTTACTTCAAATCCAGAGATATAATCGAGTGAAACGTCGATTTCTTCAAATATCAACCAATCTGAGAACGAAGTTTGACTAACTTATTAATAAGAGAAACTTTATTTTCCTGCAAATGTTTGTTACATTAAATTATCGGGAAAACTTCAAAATTGGGTTTCCAGATGACTGCTTACCGCAAAAATAGCGACTGACTTTTTAATATTTCAATTTTCTAAAAATATTTTTTACGAGAAATAGAGTGTGAAAAGTCGAATGAAACGAAGCTGATAGACATAATCAGTCGTCAATATAATGAAATGATTAATAATTTTTTCCCGTTGTTTCCGAGTTATCTTAACTCGGGAACACACCGCTTATGTCAGATGAGCACTGTGATAACATATCTTCAACATCTTAATCCTAAAAAAGAAAACGAGGATTATTTTTTAAATAATAAAAGTTGATGTTTGTTTGGACTCTATACGGCGTTATCGATTTTGATGCAATTTTGAAGTAATATTCAGATTAGTCCAGTAGGTGCTCCTGTGACGTTTGGTAGCGATCGGATCGACAGTTTTTATTTTTTGCTACAGGTCATCCGGGTTAAAATGAAGTGGGTCGCTTGAATTATTTTTTTTGCCAAAAACTACTGAACGGATTTGGATGAAATTTAGTATGGAGGTAGGTGAGACCCTGGATTAGAACATAAGCTACTTTTTATCCCGAAAATATGTGACGGGTAACACCGCTGGCGCAGCTAGTATTTTAATAAAAATAATCTTGTGCTTTTGCACAGGGTACTTTTTAAAAGTTATATTTTTATAACTTTTAAAAAGTACCCTCAAAAATTTAACAAAATATTAAAATTGTTCCACCGCACTAACCATTATAATATTAAAACAATGAAAAGTCTTTCTCTCGCCTCAGCTTTTGACCAAAAACATTGAGCGAGTATAAAAGCTGGCAACAAAAATTCAATAACTCTTGAATCAGTAAGCATGAAATATAACGATGAAAGGAACGATCGTATTCGAGATATTGCGTTTAAAAAGATATTTTTTACGTCTTGAAAACAACCTCAACATTTTTTTTTGTCACAGAGTGACGTATATCTCTTTACTTTGATTTTTTGATTTAATTTTTCTTTGATTATAGTAATAGATTTTGTTGTCAAACTGCATCATGCTAATCCGTTCAGTAGTTTTTGCGTGAAACAGTAACAAACATCCATCCATCCAAACTAACTTTTACATTTATAATATTAGTGGGATTTGACGTATTAGGCAAAATGTATTTTGAGAGTTAGGTGACAATGTGGTCGAAGATGGTGAATACATCTAACCTGGAACGAAACTGAATCTGCCGAACACAAACATACACTATGGTTTCCTCACTATGTTTTCGTGCTCAAGTTCATTGCTGGGGTTTGAACCCACGCCCTTCGACGTATCAATCGACCAATGATCCATCATCGCTACATATCATTAATTATTTCACCTGCATTTTTTTGGGGTAAAAACTGGCCTATGTTTAAATCCAGAGCTATTTGCATTACGAATTCCATTCAAAACTGTTTAGCCGTGAAGCGCGGAGAAGTAACAAACACAGGTTTATTACATCCAAACAGAAAAACCTTCCCATGCTATTTAATTCGTTGTCTTAGTGCATTTTTTTTTTTGGGTCAATTTATTGTACTATAAAATATGGGTGGGCTGCAGACTTCAGACTTCTAAATTAATTTATCGATAATTTTGTAATAAACTGTTATTACTGGGCTGTTGAGACTAACCATCTAGTCTCAAAGTAATGAGTGCCAAAGCAGCGATGCCCTGGACGTTGTTTTGTTACTCAAAGTTCTGTGCATCGCTGCAATGGTCATGGACAGGCGTTATCTCTTAACATCAGGAGAGCGCCTCGACCGTCTCATTACTTTTACATAAAAAACAAAAAAAAAAAAAAAACTAAATTATTGAAGCTATCTGTAATAACAAAAATACACATAGGTACATGCGAACTCGTAAAGTTGAATTTAAAACATTCCTGTAAGAATAAATTTGTTGAAATACGTGTAAAGTATGCAGACTTGTGGAGCACGTGGTTGAATTGAAAACCAGGTACGTCAAAGCATCATCTTAGAACCAAAAGATCATATATACGTATAGCACACATAACATGCTAGTATTTAATGTTTTAATCGTAGCATGATAAAGGTTATGTTCAGGCCTTAGTCTCAGATAATATACTTGGGTAGGTATTGTAACGTAACCTAGAAATGCAGCAAAATTGAACGGAGTGGGACGATTAATTTTATGATTTGATCAAAATGGAATTCGTAACATTATTCTTAATTAAAATGTACCTAGGTAAGTACTGTAAATATATTTTTTTTTATTTAAAAAATAATGAGACTAACTAGACGCTCTCCTGATGGTAAGACCATGACCATGACCATTGCAGCTATACACAGAACTCTGAGTAACAAAACAAAGTCCAGGGCATCGCTGCTTTGGTGCTCATTACCTTGAGACCTTCGATGGTTAGTCTCAACAGCCCAGTAATTTCGCTAGCTGCAGTACCCTTCAAACCGGAACACAGTAATGTTTACACACTACTGCTTAGCGGCAGAATAACTGGTACTGCGGTGGTACCTACCTAGACGATCTCCTGCTAAGGAGATCGTCTAGGTAGGTAGGTACTCGATGAAAATCTAACACCAAGCATCTAACTGTTGACTCCCTGACCGCTTTGGAGTAATCTGTAAGCGCTGTAAGCATCTGTTGCACAATAAAATAAACTGTTTTCCGGCAACGCCAGTTCAGTTAAGAGCCAGTTCTGTTCCAGGCTAGATGTGCATACCATCTTCGATCACACCGTCACTTAACATCAGGTCCTAACTAGCATGACAACGATAAAAAAAATGAAAAACTTGCCAGTATGAAATGTAAAATATTTTATTGTTTAGCGACATCCGTTATTGAATTCCGGGAGCGTTCCGGAGAGCAATAAAGGCATTCCTCGTGATGCTGCTCCTGTAGGTCGCACTCGGCGATCCAGCTCGCATTCTTTCTCTTTTCATTATCTTTTAAATTACAATTATAACGTGACATCTTTCAAAATTTCCTGCGCTCATAAAAAAACATCTAAAGTCATTAACTAGCGGACGCCTCGCGGTTTCACCCGCGTAGTTCCCGTTTCCATCGGAATACAGAGATTAAAAGTAGCCTATGTCACCCGGAAATAGTGTAGCTTCCCAACAGTGAAAGAATTTTCGAAATCAGTCCAGTAGTTTCGGAGCCTATTCAATACAAACAAATAATCTTAGTTTATTTTTGTATGTATTGGTAATTATTTCGAAATATGTTTTATGTTATAAATAAAGTATTGTCTATTGTCTGTTGTCTAAATCAAATCTTTCCTTTTTATAATTAATGTAGATGTCGATAGACGAATTCACATCAAAAACTTCTTCAAAAAACAGACACATGTAGATGTTTAATAGTCAGATGACATCGCACATTACTCGAGAGGGCACAGTTGCCGGCTGACGTTAATTCAATTAAATTATGCAGATGATGCTGCGAGCGTTGTCTGCGTACGCTATACGTAACCCGTATATACAAGTTCCGTTCATTGTTCATTACTGGGTAAGGTTCTAAAATATAAATAACTAGCGGACGCCTCGCGGTTTCACCCGCGTAGTTTCCGTTCCTGTTGGAATACAAGGATAATAAAAAACAAAATTAATAATTTTGAAATGTTTAAAAAGTAATTGAAAAAGAATAAAATAATTTAAAAATCGCTGACTTAAAACTACATATAAACTTAACAAAACCCCAAGAATATCCGTCAGGGGGCTGCCATTTAATGAACTAGTTTTGCAGTTTTATAGTAACGTGAATAATTTGAGATTTTTAGCACTATACTTACATCCTTAATGGGTAGGTTGTGCCCCACAGTTAGAAGTGTAGGGACCGTGAGGATATAGGGATAAAAAGTAGCCTATGTCACACGGGGATAGTGTAGCTTCCCAACGGTAAAATAATTTTAGAAATCGGTCCAGTAGTTTCGGAGCCTATTCATTACAAACAAACAATCAAATCTTTCCTCTTTATAATAGTATAGATAGATAGATAAAACCTCAAACTAATAAAGCCAGTATAGTTTTTAATGTGACATATTCAATGTATACAAAAAACCTTACCTCATTACCTCATACTTACCAGTTTTTGTTTTTCAGAAATTAACGAGAAAAAAGTCCAAATCCAAAAGTAATTTTTTTTTTATTTTTACATCACTCGCTTTGCCCATTTTTATGCTTCTGATTAATATTTAGTAGTTCCTCTGACAGCCCCGTTGGCTCATTGGTAATATATCTGCCTTGAGAGCTGTAGGGCGTGGGTTCGATTCCCACGCAGGGCAAACATTTTGTGAATAAACAAATGTTTGTTCTGTGGCTGGGTGTTCTGTATGTATTATAAGTATGTATTTACAAAAAAAAAAAAAAATGTATGTATTTTATCAGTTATCTGACTTCCATCACACAAGCTCTACTTAGTTTGGGGCCAGATGGCGCTGTGTGTATAGTCCTACGATATTTATTATTATTTATTCTTACTTATAATGTTCTTGTGGTATATACAGTGTGGTGTGTGTGGTGTGTGGTTGTGGTTTAGTCAAGGTTTAGAATTTATATCTAACCTAAACCTAATAATGTAATCTGTTTTCTGTATCGAGATAAATAATACTAAAACTAAAAGAAAAGATATCTGTTTAGAGGGAAATAAATTTAGAAAACTCAATATTGAACGAATTATTATCATAGAAAAATGTTAATCGAAAAATATTCCGCAGATTGTGACACAAATGCCAAAGCGAAAATCACTTATAAAAGTTAAAAACTGTTTTCGAATACCAAAATGGTTTAAAAAGAAAAAGGACGTAAAACCAAACCGAAGCGTTAACTAGTCGAAGCCGGAATAAATCTCCCCGAAAATATCTTTCCGTTTTTAATCTCAGAAGTTAATCCGGTAAGCGAGCAGTGCGACCCGAATCTGTCTTAACAAACCTACAAAAGGTTTTTTGTAACTCAATTATGTTGGTTTTAACAACTGGGGGCAGCTGATGAGTTTTTTCTTCCCATTCTACGTGACACTGGAAAGGTTTCCAAGATTAAAGTTGGGAGAAAGCTTCTGGAACGTGAGTTATTTGTAAGAAAATTTTAGAGGACTTACGAAGTTCTTAATTCATATTACTTTTGTTGAATGGGACGTTTCTGTGGTAAATGTTTATGTCATATGTATAAATCTCAGTGCTGCCAAGCACTGAGATTTATACATATGCTTTTTTTTTAATGTAAAAAGTAATGAGACGAACGAGACGCTCTCCTGATGGTAAGAGATAACGCCTGTCCACGACCATTGCAAAGATACACAGAATTTTGAGTAACAAAACAAAGTCCAGGGCATCGCTGCTTTGGCGCTCATTACTTTGAGACTTTCGATGGTTAGTCTCAACAGCCCAGTAATTTCGCTAGCTGCAGTACCCTTCAAACCGGAACACAGTAATGTCTATACGCTACTGCTTAGCGGCAGAATAACTGGTACTGCGGTGGTACCTACCTAGACGATCTCCTGCTAAGGAAATCTACCACCAAGATACTAGCTGTACAGTGCGGTTTCACCTGCGTTTTCTAGGATAAAAGTATTTTTTTTAATGGTTGGCAGGCTATGTTTTTGACACAGTTCATCTGATGTTAAGTGAAGGTGTGGTCGAAGATGGTAAAGCACACCTAGCCTGGAATGAAACTAGCTCTCAAGTGATGCAGCCGGAACACCATCAGATGCTTGGCGGCAGATTTTCAACGGGTAGCTAGCCAGCCGAGTATTAGAAAGTAGATACTCTACCACCATGCTATGGTTTCCTCACGATGATGTTTTCCTTCACCGGCAGCTCAAGCTCATTATTGGGGTTGTTATCCTATGTAAGTGCAAGTGGTTACTGCAGTGAGAAGAGGATTTAAAAACTTGTGGTTCTTTTAATTAGTTTTTAAGTTTATGTCAAAATTTAGTTTTAGATATTAAGTAAAGTTTAGGATAAGTTTTTAATTATTAAATTGTTGTCAAGTGAGTTAAATTTAAATCCTCATCACTGTTGTAACTGAAACGACTGTAAATCGGAAATAAACTAAACATACCTTGAATATTTAAAATGAACTTCCGCAAAGTGACGCCTGAATCAATCAAGTATCCTATAAGTGGGCCATAAACTATAATTTTAAATTTTATCCAATTCCGTTTCAAGTCAGTAGTTTTTGCGTGAAATAGTAACAAACATCCATCCTCACAAACTTTCACATTTATAATGTTACTAGCTGCGCCCCGTGGTGTTATCCACTGGTCCCACGTGAATACTAAATTTTTTCGGGATAAAAAGTAGCCTATGTATGTTCTATGTATTCAGGGTGTCAATAACCTCCATACCAAATTTTATTAAAATTGGTTAAGCCATTTGAGCGTAAAGAAGTAACAAACATACAAACACACTTACACACACAAATGGTAATGTGATTAGTAGGAAGTAGAAAATCGTTAAATTTCGTTTCATATTGCAGAAATGTCTTGTTGTTCAGTAGAAATGAAAATTGACCCTGGGAAATATAAATTCCGTCTAGAGGATTTCATCGCTTAGAGGAAGTTTCAGGTGACCAGAATGCTGGCATCTACTTTGGTCAAAAGCTTAACATCCAGCGTGGCAATGCTGCCAGCATCCTGGCCACATATCCCTCCTCTGACGGACTTTTAGATTAAGTTTTTGTATAAATTTGTAAATAGTATAAATTTAAAATATTTTATTTTGCTCAATAAATATTTTTCATTTCCGTCTTATTAACCATTTTAAGATAAGTTTACATTATAAAAACACAAATTACGCGTCTGCTAGAACTGTTAACATTACGAAGGGACCGAAACGTAAAAACAAGTATTTAAAGTACATCAAAAATTTCAAATGTAGCTATTAGTTTAAGCATTTAATAATTCGACCAGTTCAATTTGACCTGCAAATTACGAAATATGGTTCCTTTTATTGGTGTATGTTGAGGAATTTTGCAGAAAAGTGGATCTAGAGAATATGGTCGGTGATAGCTGAAACATGAAAACATACGAGCAAATATAGTAAACCTGATAGCTCATTTGGAAAACAAAATCCAGGTCATTGCTGTTTCGGCTATATTTATATTTTGATAACACTGAAATATCTTTTGTGATCTACAAGCTTGGTGTTCGACTACAGCTCACTGATGTTAAATGAAAACAAATAATAATATAATCACTTAACAATAATACATATTGTTAAGTAGTTATAATTATTATTGTTAAGTGATTGTTAATAATAACTGATGTTAAGAGGAAAAAATAATAATGTAATAGTGTCTATCTATCTAACGTATTAATAATAAATACTGGTTAATTATAATAATCACTAATAATTATTATTGTTAAGTGATGTCACTGATAACGATTATTGTTAAGTAATAAAGTATTCTTAACAATAAAATGTAATATTGTTAAGTGATAGTTGCCAAATTGGGTTTTATATATAAAGTGGCATGCCAATTAAAATATTAAATTTACTGAACTTTCTTCAAATTTACCTACGTAACACAATTTCCTAAGCGCCTGCGGCTGCGTACGAAACTTTCCCCGTACAACTCGAAGCGAGCGCTAATATTTTATGCAAAGACGGCCTCGTCTGCCGCGACAGAATTTTGTTGTTTGCACGGGAGAGATCAAAAAGGGAATTGGCACTAAATCCCCGGAACCGTGTACAGAATAACAAACTAATTTATCTGGAGTTTCGGACGGTTTTGATACAGATTTCGACGGTAGTTGTTTGTAAATGCGGACGTTGTTAGGTGACTTTGGGAACATAAGGCTCGTGTTATATGATAAGCTGCCTTTAACGATCTCGTTACTAATCACTATGTTCCAAAATTCGGTAGCTTTACCATTGTCTACATTTATACATTGCCATGTAACTGCTATGCCAAAACATCATCATATTCATCGTCTATCAAAATCAAAGTCTAAGTCGAAGGTTTTATTTGCATGACTACAGTGTAAAAAGGTCTTAAATGTAATTATTTGCGTCCATGTCAATCATTACATTGTGCAAATACATTAATTGATAATATACAATTATACGCATAAAAATAAAATATACATGTCAATTCATTACATTTAAAAAAAATACTAATTACAAACAGACGCCTTACAGTTTCACCCGCGTAGTTTCCGTTCCCGTGGGAATACAGGGATAAAAAGGCTATCCGGAGGTAGTGTAGCTTCCTAACGGTGAAAGATGTTTTGAAATCGGTCAAGTAGTTTCGGAGCCTATTCAATATAAACAAACAAACAAACAATCAAATCTTTATAATAGTATAGATAGATAGATATATAGGTATAGATTACATTTAATTTTATTATTACAATCATTATAATAAAATTTGTCAGATCTCGATATAAATTCAAAATGATTATTATGTGTGTATTAGAACACCATTTGGACTACAAAATGGCGTGACCAACTTTTATGAATTTTTTAGGCAATCTTCAGATCAGCTCAGCAGAGGGGGATCCTATGAAGTTTGGTAGCTATCGGAACCACCAGTGTGAAGCCGGGGTGAATTACTAGTTATGAATACTATTATTCTCTTAACAGGTGTTGTAGACCTGTGATCTGTGTTTTTTAAAGTAATAGTAATGAGCTGAACGAAAGGCTCTCCTGATGGTAAGAGATAACGTCTGTCCATGACCATTGCAGCAATACACAGAACTTTGTATAGTAAAACAAAGTTCAATGCATCACTGCTTTGGCGCTCATTACTTTGAGACTTTCGATGGTAAATCTCAACAACCCGGTAATTTTGCTAGCTGCAGTACCCTTCAAACCGGAACACAGTAATGTTTACACACTACTGCTTGGCGGCAGAATATCTGGAACCGACCTAGACGACCTCCTGCTAAGGAGATCTACCACCAAGATTGTAAAAATTATTGTTATCAATGTACCATGATTGGGATGCAAATGCGTATCCCCCAAAATAAACAAACTCTAGATCATCTAGTTTATTCAAATCTTATAACTTCTGCACTCGGAAGCCAAATCCATCAACTGAGCCACAGACATGAAAAACTAGAGTGAAAATTAAAAATGTTTCCAGTTACCCGACAGAGAGTAAGACTTTTAATTTAGTTTCAGCAAAAAATGCTAGTTGAAGTAATGTCCAGATCTTAAGTAACTAGGACTTGTTATTACTATAAGAACCGTTATTTATAATTAAAATCGTATTATATAGTTCAATAGTACGAATCTATCCCAACTAATTTATAGCTTAGTAAATTTATGTTCTTAATGTGAAATCGGCCACATTCCTGATTGAATGGAATAGATGGAAAAATATTGCCAACACTAATTCTAAAACTGACCCATTATTTATAAAGTATCACAAACTATATAAAAATAAGATTATCTTTCGTAGATTTACTAAATAGTAGTCAGAGTTATTTTATAATATATATTATTATTACCAAGAATATACTTATATTTACTCAGTAAAAAAAAAAATAAGTTAAGACAGTAAGTTTAAAGACATTAAATTTATAAATTTTAAAATATTTTAAAATAAACTTTTTTTTTCTTGTTTTTTAAACTAAACTGTACTTTGAACTAAGCCACACATGTCCTTATGTTTTTCTTGTTCTTTGGTAATTTTGTTCTCTAGTTTTTTCAGTGTATGGTGTGCACAATAAAGAGTTTAGTTAGAGTTTAGAGTGTTTAGTTTTTATCTATCTATCTATCTTATCAAGTAACAAATACGTTATCAACTACCTAGTGTTAATCATTTTTGCTTCAGAAATACGACGTGTGAAACCGCAGGTTCTTGTAGTTTTTGCATATTTCACATAAACTCGGAGATCTCAACTACGTTTAACCCGAAGCGCAGTAAGTCCCGGACTTGCTGAAACCAGCTTCCTTTGTGTAAATGAAATGTTCGAGATCTCGATTTGGAACCAGATAAGGTGTTGAAGTGTAGTATATAATTTTGAAATGTGTAAGCTGCTTTATCACACGCATTGTTTCAAGTTTAAAATGATTTAAGGACACACAAAACTTTGCCTTATTTTATTTTTTTGTTTGCAAGGCTGCATAGCTCAATGGATTAGCAAGTTGAAGCAGTGGGCAGCGCACATAGCACGCAGAACTGATGGTCGATGGGGCTGCAAAGTTCTGGAGTGGAGACCACAGACCGGCAAGCGCAGCGTAGAACGTCCACCCACAAAGTGGGCAGACGACCTAATAAAGACCGTAGGAACGCGCTGGATGCGAGCCGCTTCCAACCGGTCTTTATGGAAGTCAATGGGGGAGGCCTATGTCCAGCAGTGGACGTCTTACGGCTGAAATGATGATTGCAAGGTTAGTTATTTGACCACAACTCATTGATGTATAGTGACAGCTTGGTCGAAGAGTGAAACACCGATAGATATACTTGGTGGTCATTTAGGTACCACCGCGATACTACATATTCTACCGCCAAGCAATATTTTATAAACATTACTGTGTTTCGGTTTGAAGGGTACTACAGCTGTCGAAATTACAGGGCTGTTGAGACTAACCATCGAAAGTCTTAAAGTAATGAGTTTCAAAAGAGCGATGCCTTGGACTATGTTTTGTTACTCAAAGTTCTGTGTTGCTGCAGTGGTCATGGGTATGCGTTATCTTTTACCATCAGAAGAGCGTTTCGTACATCGCGTGACTTTCTAATAAAAAATAATTAAAAAGAAAATCGTTTCAGAATTAGATTGTTGCTATAAGTAAAACCATAGCACGCAGTTAGTTAACAAATAATTTTATCATGAGCTAAAATTTCAGCCCGAAGCTTCAAAAATATCACAGTTTTCGAGAACACTCTCTGCAATATTTAAATTGTTCTGCATAAAATATCAGGGTGTCTTCCGACATATTATTGGTTCGCAGTAACTTTTGCCGCTAAAGGAAATAGCTAAGATTTTTCTCACGATGGGATAATAAATTTTAAGCGAGACTGTCACTTGAGCTACACTTTTAGGATCCGTCGATAGAAATAATGGAATCAATTTAGATGACATTATCTCCGGAAAGTTGAAAAGTAGAGGAAAATGAAGAAAATGTTGCTGCTGGTCTATTTCTATTACAAAATAATAGAAATCGCTTTTAGCGATAAGGTCGCTAATTGTTATACTTATTATTTTATTTTCCTGCTTTATGAAATCTTTGACGTGAACAATACATAGTTAATCAATCAAACAATACTGTGTTTCTGTTACTGTGTTTCTGTGGCAGCTGTAACACAGGGTTACCTAGCACAGCTGCCAACGAAAATCCAAACTGATACTACTTGTTTTATGATATTGATATTGATCAAGCTCATTAGTTAGCTTATATACAGCTTAGTGTTTATACAATACATTATAATATTATTCCTATACCTATCTATCTAAAAATAGGTATTTTAATTTTGAAGCAAATCTGCTAAAAAAAAACCTACTAATGAGTTTGTAATGTTGGACATTGTATATAATTTATGTTTTGTTAGACCCCTAAAATTTCAGTTTTTCTTGTTTGGATACTAATGTAATGTACATTTTTTCTTATGTCAAATAAAGTATTATTATTATTATATATCATATCAAATAATATAAAGCTTAAGATTTGTCAGGTCAAAATAATCTAGTACCTTTACTAGTATATATTATGTGCCTTTGGATGTCATGGATATGTCAAAGATATACAGTAAAAGCTCTTTATTCGCCTACGTTCCATAAACGTACGCACTACGTACCAACAGTAAATACATACGCAAAAGTTGCCGATATGTTAATAAATGACACCCAATTCGGTAAAAAAAAAAAAAAAAAAAAAACAATACAAGCTGACAACCAAGTTTACAAAAGTAGCCCATGTGTTAATCCAGTAAAAACTATCTGTATTCCGAATTTCATCCAAATCCGTTAAGCTGTTACAGCAAGAATTAGTAACAAACATACCTATATACAAATAAGGTTGTTTATTAACTATCAGTTTAAAATATTCGTGTGACATTTTTTTTGCTAAATGTTTATCGAAAAACGTTGGCGGTCAAACGCAAGCCAATTTTTAATTTTAAAAAATCAACCTAAACTGGGTTGGGTTGCTTGTTAGTGATTTATTTCAAACTTTTTTTTAGGATTTCACAAAGTAATCCTGTGTAATAGATACCTATAGTTTGCCAGATACACCTTTTTCCAAGATGGCGACCTTGGAACTAGAGTTGCAACTCCAAAAACTTAAATTTAACTTTAATATCTAAAAAATAAAACTACGTCCTCTGACAAATGCACGCTAAGCCCAATTGTGATTTACCGCAAATAAAGACCAAAATAAATGCCAGCAGCAGTGATTTCACTTTAAAATTATGCTCCATTTGTCCATAAATGGCAAAAAATTATTTGTATGATAATCGAACCACCAAAGATTTTCTACAAACTAGGTAAAATGTAACTGAAATTGAGATAGCCTGACTGAAAACGTGAACCTTCTGATAACATTATATAACTTACTGATGTCTTCAAAGGGTCTCTAATCATGAAAATCCACTTCAAATCTACCATTTCAGCACTAAATCACTAATACTAATACCCAATCAGTAATAACAGTAAAACTTAAATAAAACCCTTCCATCAATAGCTAACCCGTACCCCAACCTTTGGCACATCGGCACTAACGTTTTACTTCCCCATTCGTATCGGTCCCTCAAATAAAATGACAAGCTTTTACGAGTAACGAATTTATTGGTCAATACCCAGTGAACTGCCTACAGGCTAATAAAATATACAGTAAACAACCTTTTAAAATGGTTGTACAAATTATAACAGTTGGAACGAGTGGGTTGTGAATGAGGTCGGTCGTGGGAAACCTTTTATCGAGAGGGTGCCGAGTTATTTGTTTTGGAATTCGCTGATGATTTTTTTTGTTTTTTGTAATCATTTTTTATTAGTGGCGATCTTTTAATGATGAAACGGTGTTATGGGTACGGAGCGTATATTGTTTGTAGTCCGGGTTCCAACCCCTCAATCCTGATGCAGCAAGGGCACTGCCCACATAAACCGTAAAGACTGAGGATCTGTTGATGGTGTATTGGTTTTGTGGACTGCGATTACTATAGCGATGATAACTCAGTGGTTAGCGCGGTCGGTTCGCACGCCGAAGGGCGGGGGTTCGATCCACCAACAATAAGCTTGAGCTGCCGGTGAAGGAAAACATCGCGAGGAAACCATAGCATGGTGGTAGTACTTGGCTGGCTACCAAGTTGAAACTGCCGCCAAGCACCTAACGGCGTGTTCCGGCAGCCTCACTTGAGAGCCAGTTATATTCCAGGCTAGATGTGCTTTACCATCTTCGACCACACTGTCACTTAACATCAGGTGAGCTGTGGCCTAACACCTTTTTTTTTTTTGTCCAGGGAAAATACTTTGTGTATACCACCGGCCCTGGGGCGGGCACGGTGGTTATGTGGGACTCTCTGTCCTAATGACGGCCTACCGACTAAAAACCCTCGAGTGTTCCACCTCGGCGCTTTGTGTCGAGGCTGCGGGCACGCTTTCGCACTCCACCGCGGCCTCGACAGCGCTTGTCCTTGCGGACCCGCCTCGGGGAGCCCAAGCTCACCCCGCAACAATGACGATGTGTCCGAACACCAGACACATCGTCATCCACCTCGGAGACCAAACCAGCAAATGGGCGTCGGACAGCCCCATGTCCGTACGCCCCTGGTCTCCATGCGACGGGTCTCCCATTCGACACTGCAGCCCGCCTCAGTTGCAATACCGCCCACACAGTCCGCAACCTACTTGGCCGCTTCTACCAGGCCCGGGGGAACACCCGGAGAAGCAGCCCCACCTCAAGTTCCGCTTAGTTTCACCGTGGTGACCAGTCACGGTTACTCGGCCCCCCTGCCACGACAAGGCGGGAACCCACGGGGGGGTGTGGCCTAACACCTAGCTTATCAACCATAAAAAAGACTTATTTTTTGTAAATTTTCTAGTATGTAGTACATCCCCTCCGTATTGTAAAATATAACCGCGATAAATGATGTCATGAACTTGTTATACTTATATTATACATTATCTTATATTGTCCAAGATAAGCAGTCGTCGACACCAAAATGAAGCGAAAAAATAATAAACAACAGTGCAAGTCGCACTAGTTATATCCATTTCATATTTCTATGCTGCATAAAACACAGACGTGAAGGCGCAGCGAAATAAAGCGCTGTAAAGCAGCTGAAATATAAAGAATATGATTATTTAAACTGCAACGTTCAACTGTAACAAGTGGAGTTAAATAACAGCTACTACATTTTTAGGGTTTCTTGGATTTTACAAAGAATCCTTTTTTCTAAAAATATTTTTTTAATTTGATTAAAGCTTCGGCCAGACTGTTGCAAACAAGCCCTCCACATCGCTCTCCACCGGCTGTTTAAAACAGTGTAACCACGAGTTTGCAACAAAAATTCGTTTGACCTTCAACAAGCTCTGTGGACGGACGCGCGTTGTTAACCGCGTGTGGATGCCGCCGTTGTAGAAGTGGGAGCCTTGTGTGGACGCAAACACCAACTGTGGGCTCCACAAGCCTTCCACCAAGGTTGGAAGCTTGTTTACAACAGTCTGGCCTTTAAGATAGATAGTTTAATCAGGCAAGTTCGCCTCCTGATGGTAAGAAGTCACTACCTTTTCGGCATTATGAATTATTCGGCATTGAAGAACGCGACCGAGGCGACACCCGTACATGGTGGATGTTCCCCATGTGCGCACTAAACGCTTTGAGTCCACATTCTTTATTCGCACAGCGAGGATGTGGAACTCTTTGCCGGAGTCTGTGTTTCCCGAAAGGTACAATATGAGTGTCTTCAAATCAAGAGTAAACAGGTTCCTTCTAGGTAAGCGTGTTCCATCTTGGACCGCATCGATGCTTCACATCGGGCAGGATGTGGTCAAGCGCGAACCTATTCAATATATAAAAAAAAAAAAAAAAAAAAGAATTGATTGAATTGATTTTTTTGTGTCACTAATATCAAAAATGATTTTATATAAATGCTTGTGTTTCTGTATTACTAGTTATGTATAGTATGTATAAGTAATTTTTTACTTGTCCCAGTGATAAATAATCGAATAGATTTTAGTAAACATTTTTCTTTATAATTTTTAAACATGAAGTTTAAAATATAACCTAAAATTAAAAGTGATTATTTATATGCTTTCGAGTATAAAACGAGCAAGTCGTTAGTAGATAAATTACCTAAAATTTATAACAAAGACACATTTATAGTTTTTAGTATATTTACTGACGTTTTGTATTCAGTATTATATACATACGTTGTATCAAATTGAAATAAAGTAATTGTATTTATCATTGTAAACAGCTTTTGATATGGAACCAACCCCGAAATCGCGAAAAAAATCAACTGCCCCAATATCATCAACCCTCAATAAAATGTATGAGCTAAATTTTTTTACGATTTAGAATTGATCCCATAGTAAAAATTGTTCGTAAGGGTGATAGTAAGGGTAAAAATACCTCATTTTTACTTAGTACACTCCAATCCTGCCGCCAAGCATCTAACGGTGTGTTCCGGCTGCCGCACTTGAGAGCCAGTTCAATTCCAGGCTAGGTGTGCTTTACCATTTTCGACCACACCTTCACTTAACATCAGGTGAGCTGTGGTCAAACACCTAGCCTGTCAACCATAAAAAAAAAAAAATCCTGTATACGTAATATAATTATGTATAATTAAGACAATTACTTTGCGCAATACAGAAAATATACATATATACATACAATGTAACCCTAGTTTTCCTGCATTTATCCTTACCCATTACTATTGTCTTTAAGTTTTACTAAAACTATTCACGGAACCCTTTTTACTATACGCAAAGTGACACGCGTTTAGCCATTTTATTTTAAAAGATTCTCGTAGTTGTACGCTCGGCATTTGTTTCGTTTTGTATAAAACAGCGCTGTAGCGCTCTAACGACGCAACTGATATGCTAATACCGCTCGTCAGCCCACCATTGTGCACCGCTGAATTCAGCAAATCCAGCGGACTCAGCGATTTGTGTCACCTTCCTAGAAAAAAGTGAATAAAATCAAGGTATGAATAGTTCATTAAAGCAGACTTGTACGTAAATATGCTTAGCGAAGACTTTTTCTAGATTTTTCCTGCGATTCCAATAAAATGTAACTGTGATTAATAAATTGAAACCTATATTATTATAGGATAAGGCAAAAGATATCATTAACCGTTTCAATTTCCATAACCTTTCATTTTTCTACGTAAGTACATAATTTTTTCGTGTAAGGTCACTAGTTAACTTACTCTGTGAATATTCTAAGTAGATACCTATTACAAAAATACTACAAAGATACATATCTGATAGCTCTCTTCGCTATGATAGAATCTTCTAAATAGTGTAAAACAGAGTTATGTTTCTACATAATTTTGTACAGTATTTTAAACACTTTAAACTTTTTACTTTTGTAATGAGATAGGAGACGAGAGAATGAGATAATTTTGTAAAAAAACATCAAAAGAAACCTACGAACATCACATCTCGCATATCTACTAAAAACTCCTTTGCATTGAAAAAAGGTTTCTACATTTTCAAACTTCCACGTCGGTATTGCTTCCTATAAATTACCATACAAAGCACAGATGAGAGTTTTGGCGGGAACGCGGGAAGAGTATTTTGTATTTTTTTCCAAAACTAGTGTTTTGTCGAGTGTTTATGCATAAAAATGGTGGTGTTTTATTCATAAAGTGCCGAATTACAAGCGCGAGTGTGGGAAAATGATATAATGTGGTGAAACATGAGTTTTCGTGTTGCTTCCAAAACTCCATCGAAGCTTTGTAGTAAAGTTGCCACTACTTTACTAAAGCATGACTGGAATTAACTGACACGAACTGGACTTGACAAAGACGACTTTGACTAAAACTAGCTACGATGGCACTTATTTAACTTTTGAAACTTGAAAATATATAATTACTTGACACTGGCAAATGCTAAAACGCGACGCCAAAACCAAAGAAAAAAAAAAAAAAAAAGCACAGATGAAACTTCTGTCGACACCCAATCAACTTGAAAATTTATTTATAACCCCCACATTCATCGAACACAATACTCATTTGCATATAAAACAAAAACATAATAAACCTACATTCTAGGTTCTAGTAAGCTAGGTACATTATACAAGGCTACGCAGAACGATATCAAAATGAAAGGAGGGAAGTTGTATTAATAAACCATTTTAAACAACTTTTTTTAAAAGAACTGACCCTCAATATTATTATTAACATGCCGACAAAATGGACTTATTCATGTGCGGTGCTGTCGCCTTTATTGGTCATAGCAACAATAGTAAATAAATAATAATAATTAGTATAAATAAGTTATTTTGAATTGTATTTATATGTAATGTCGACTCTCTGTGCGCTTTCGAGTAATCTGTAAGCACAGGGAGTATCTGTTGTACAATAAATAAATTAATTTAAAAAAACTATAGTTTTTTTTTTCAAAGTCTCATAGGAATGAGCGCCAAAGCAGCAATGCCCTGCAATTTGTTTTGCTACTCAAAAGTCTGTGTATCGGATATTGGACAGGCGTTATCTCTTACCATCAGGAGAGCGTCTCGTTGGTCTCATTACTTTTTACATTTAAAAAAAATTGTGACCCTAAACTAAGCAAAGCTTGTGCTATGGAAGTCAGATAACTGATGTAATACATACAAACTTCTTTTTTTTTGTAATTACATACTTATAATAAATACAGAACAAACATTAATAAACACAAAATAAAAATAAAAATGTAAGGTCTAACATTCAGTCTTTTACTTTAGATACTACAACCGTTTCACATAACCCTGTCTAGTAGATATGCCTTTCAGATAGGCCAGGAGATAGTGTCAATGTAAATTACAACGCTTGGCATCCTCTTGAATCTTGATCGTTGTGGTCGGCTGTCTTCCGTGACAAAATACGACGGTCCCAGCTCTGAAACTATTGAGATATACGATCGTGTATAGTTTCCAAATATTGCTCTCACAGAGATCCGTAGAGATGCTCAAAATATAGACGAGCACAGTCTCTGTGTGAACTAACTTTAAATTTACAATACCTGCAAGTAACAGCCCTGTTGGTTCATTGGTACTTGGTGGTAGATCTCCTTAGCAGGAGGTCGTCTAGGTAGGTACCACCGCAGTACCAGATATTCTGCCGCCAAGCAGTAGTGTGTAAACATTACTATGTTCCAGTTTGAAGGGCACTGCAGCTAGCGAAAGGGCTATTGACACTAACCATTGAAAGTCTCAAAGTAATGAACGCCAAAGCAGCGATGCCCTGGACTTTGTTTTGTTACTCAAAGTTCTGTGTATCGCTGCAATGGTCATGGATAGGTGTTATCTCTTACCATCAGTAGAGCGTCTCGTTCGTCTCATTACTTCACTTAGTATGACCAGTATTATGCTGAGGTGAGCCCTTATTTTGTAACTGTTTGTCTCTGTTTGTTCGTTTTTGTTTTTTTTGTTTTTATGTTTCAGAATCAAATCTTTTTCTTTCTTTCTTTTAAATCTCTTGAAGGTAACATACTACTATTGAATCAACAAGGCTGATAATGATACTGAAATGCGATAGAAGCCATTCTTGCGAAACAAATTAAACTAGGGAACTTAAGCCACTAAAGGGCACAGTAATTAATACCTTATGATCCCTAGAACCATGCAAGGGTCTGTACCATTACACTGACCTCCCATTATGCCTTCAATTAACATGTGATGTCCCTTATGTCCAAATTATCTCCCGCCATTGGAGTTGTCTGCAATTCTAGCATCACTGATCATTATATCTGCATTTTGGGTGTGGTTTCTAAAGTGAAACACCCGACTAGGAGCAGATCACAGACTAAAACTGATATAAATGCCGTTATGTCTGAATTAAGTTTAATTGATTGGTCTGCGATATTGTCATCTTCAGATGTAAATGAGGCTTGCACAACTTTTCTTAACATACTTAATAGCTCTATCAAGAACAACACCAATATTATCCGTCTCAGTCGGACCAAATTCGTGCTCCATCCATGGATCACACCTGGCTTAATAAGATGTCAGAAGAATAGAGACCGCCTTCACTTGGAAGCAAGACGAAATCCTTCCAACGAAATAATTAACAAGACTTATCGCAGATACCGAAACTTTTTAAATAAACTTCAATTCCAATTAAAATCGGATTACGAAAAGTGGGTGCTCACCGAAAACAAAGACAATCCTAAAATGTTGTGGAATAAAATAAAGGATATTTGTCATATGAACAGCCAACGTAACAATCCAGTAGAATTATGTAAAATTGATCAAAACCCTGTGGCTGCTCTAAATCAGTGCAATCAGTACTTCGCTAACGTTGGCAAAGACTCGGCTGCTAAAATTCTCGACAAACTTTTTTCTACCCAAACATCTCTTGCTGCTGAGTATTCACCAACAAGATCGATTGCTGACACTATGTACCTAGCCCCTACTGATGAGATAGAAGTCGAAATGTTAATTAATAGTCTGAGACCAAATAGCGCACCTGGTCTTGATGGATGCTCATCATTTCTCATAAAATCATTAAAACACTTAATTATTCAACCATTGACCCACATTTTTAACCTAAGTTTGTCAGCTGGTATTTTCCCTGAATGCTGGAAATCTGCCGTTGTTACATTAATACATAAAGACGGAGATAAAAAGGTACCTAGTAACTACCGTCCCATCTCACTCCTATCAATATTTTCGAAGATTCTTGAGAAAATTATTAACAAAAGATTGGTAAATTTCCTTGATAAGCATCATGTTATCCCACCACAGCAATACGGTTTTCGTCATGGCAAATCAACAGAGGATGCAATGCTCCACCTGACTAACACTATATCTACTGCATTGGATCAAAATCGTTGTTGCATAGGTGTCTTTCTTGATTTAGCCAAGGCGTTTGATTCTGTGTCAATTCCAATTCTACTCCGTAAAATGCAATCCTTGGGAATTAGGGGTATTGCTTACAACTGGTTTTCCAGTTATCTGACAAATAGACTACAGTGCGTCAGGGTTTCACAATTCATCAGTGACATGCTTCCAATAGATTTCGGCGTCCCCCAGGGTAGTGTGCTTGGTCCTTCATTATTTTTACTGTACATAAGTGATTTAACAGCCGCTCCTCCTAAAAACGCTGAGGTGATATGTTTCGCAGATGATACTGTAATCCTATTTCAAGACGATAAATGGACTGACGTATTTAGAGCTGCTGAAAATGGCGTAAGACTGATTGCAGACTGGCTTGACAGAAACCTTTTGACGCTTAACGTAAAAAAGACAAAATTTATTTCCTTTTACAAAACACAATCATCTGCACCACGCAACCTTGGCCCTCTTAAACTTCACTCCCACAGCTGTATACTTTCATCATCTTCTGGTCTTGTTACCGATACTAACAGCCAATGTAACTGCCAAACAATTGAACGAAGTGACAAAGTGAAGTACTTAGGTGTGCTGTTTGACCAAACGCTTGGATTTGGTTCTCATATTACAGCTGTGTCAGGGCGCATAAGGAAATCTATTTGCATAATGAAATCGCTGAGACACTCAGCGGATAGAGAAACACTGCTCTTGGTCTACAAAAGTCTTTGTCAGTCGCTACTTTTATACTGCATCAAAATCTGGGGAGGTGCTGCCAAGACAAAAATGATTACTCTCGAACGTGCACAACGGGCCGTCCTGAAGGTTATGCTAAAAAAGCCGTTCCGTTTCCCTACTAACAGCCTATACGAGGAATGTGGTGTCCTGCGTGTTCGTCAACTCTACATCCTTAGATCCGTAACCGCAATGCATAAGATTGTACTGAGCTCTCCTGACTACAATCTCTTACTTAAAAAAAGAGTAGCAAAAATTGAGGTGCCGCGGGTTCGAACCACTTTTGCAAAGCGTCTTCCACAATATTTGCTACCATACATCTATAATTCTGCCTGTAGAAAATTGAGTAAACTGTTAAGTAGCTCGACCAGAGAAGTAAAAATACTTCTGGAAAAATGGTTTCTTGGTCTTGACTATAAACAAACAGAAAATATTTTACCGAACTCCTTGAGTTTCTAACAAGCCCAACGCACTCACGCGCGCACTTACATACATGCATACATACACACACACACACACACACACACACACACTCCACCCACCCACACACACACAAAACAAACGCATACACACACACGCATGATGCTTGTAATATTTAATATATTTTTCTTACATTTATTATTCTTAGCCCATGAGACAAATCCTTGGCAACATGTGTATGGCCTCCTGCGATACAAGCCTTAGCTTAGTGCAGGGACCGCTGTAAATGTTTGTATTTGTATATGCACTATGGTCAATAAAGTTATTATATTATATTATATTATATTATATTATAATCTGATCTCAACTGAAAACTTTAATCTTTAATTTGGATGACGTTGTTTAGCGAAATAGTTTTCCAGTAATGGTGTTGACCGTTGCAACGTTTAAAGCGACAAATTAAAAAAGTAAAAAGTACTTGAAAATACCCTACCACCATGCTATGTTTTTCTCACAATGTTTTCCTTCACCTGATTTCCTTGATTTGAATTTTAATTTGTATAATGTATTTTGATTCTTGTTTTTGTGATAGTTTTGGTTTTGGTTTTAATTTTGAATTGTAATTGATTATGAATTTAATTTTAATTTTATTTTATTTTCATTATGGTTTTTACTAATTTAATTTTGTTTATGGTTTTTATTTTGATTTTAGTTTTATTGAATTTGTTTTTGATTTTAATTTTAATTTTATTGAATTTGTTTTTGATTTTAATTTCATTAATTGTATTAATATATTTAAATGCATGTTGTGCTTCTTTAAATAAGCAACGCAATTAGCTGGAGAATTACTTAATTTGTGTAAAATTATAATAATTATTATTGTAGTTGCTATTATGAAGCCTCAATAAATAAATAAAATAAATGAAATTCACCGGCAATCCCATTCTTGGTGTTTGAACGCCCTTCGGCGTGCGAACCGACCGCGCTAGCCACTGAGCTATCATCGCTACTTTGAGTCCTTCCTTGCAACAAAAAGTATAAGCATCGGCGTCACTATCCGTCTCGCTTACTCATGTCGCATAGGATCGTATCTATCTCGCTCTATCACAGCCCTCTACTGCGGTGTGCCATCGCACGTTTGTTTATTTTTCAAATTCGTCGAAATTTTGAGCGCAAACAAAGTTATGGGACCATTAGATTTATACACCACCATTATAAAATCAGGATGTTTTGCAAAATAAAAATCACAATCATTTTTATGGATAGAAAAGTAGCTAGTATTGTACCATTTTGGAATCTTGGCAAAATGGGCCATCTTTGTCAATGTCCTCCAATATTTATATTTATTTATTTAAGTCTATTGATAGCTTATTTGGTATAAGTTCTGTTAAATAAAAACAAATTGTAGGGTGTTGTTTCAACCAGGCCAAGGCTAAGCATCTGCTAGCCCATTGTGTGACCGCTCATTATCCCCACTTATCGTATGATGCCCTTTATAATCCGGGTCTCACAATTAGCTTCACAAAGCCCGATCTTGATAAATACCAGACTTTGTAATACGCAAAATATGGTTGGATGAAAATTGAAATTTTGGGTCCATTTTGTAGGATAGTATTTCATTCGGTTTTAAGTTAACTAATTTGTATATAAGTGCTATTTTCTGCGCTGTAGTATAAAGAAAGGATTTAGCTATTGGAACGATAGCAATAAAAGATTTATTCAGGAAAAACATATTTACAGTTACCAATGTTAAGTAACAAAAAAATATTTATGAAAAAGCCATTGACATAAGGAAAGATTGTAGGCACTCTACCATTTATGTTACTGCTGTCACTGTCAATGTCACTGTTACTCTAGGATAAATAAATTGTAACATGCTAGCAACAACGCAGTGAAAAAAATTGTGTCTCTGAGATCGATTCATTGGCTCAAATCGATCTTTATGACCCCAAATATTATATTCTTCGATTGATCGATGTCATATCGCCATCCCTAGTATTGCCAGCTAAAAACAGTTGAATGAGAAAAACAATAAGGATGTCTTCTAATCGAGACTAAACAGTTTTCTACTAGATAAAAGTGCTTCGCTTTGTACTGTATTACTGCTTAACATGTAATTTGTAGCGATGATAGCTCAGTGGTTAGCGCGGTAGGTTCGCATGCCGAAGGGCGTGGGTTCAAACCCCAACAATGAGCTTGAGCTGCCGGTGAAGGAAAACATCGTGAGGAAACCATAGTATGGTGGTAGGGTACTTTCTAGTACTCGGCTGGCTAGCTACCACCCTCAAGTTGAAAATCTGCCGCCAAGCATCTAACGGTGTGTTCCGGCAGCCTCACTTGAGAGCCAGTTCCATTCCAGGCTAGGTATGCTTTACCATCTTCGACCACACCTTCACTTAACATCAGGTGAGCTGTGGTCAAACAACTAGCCTGTCAACCATTAAAAAAAAAAAAAAAAAAAAAAAATCAAACAGCATTTGGTCAAACACTACCGTATTTGGAAACAAAAGAAAAATGTGGTTTTTACGTTTTTCGTGTTTCGTTCATTATTAAAATACATAAAATAATATATACATAAACATCTAAACTTTTGTTTTTTTTCATATTCAGATAAAATACACAACAAACAATAGATACAACGAAGACGAACATGAAAATTGGTTCAGTGAGCTCTCACTACAATGTATAATCGTATTTTTTCTGCCGTGTACCTTTTTTGAAAGAAAATAAGTATGTTTTTAGTTATTTGTCTTGTTTATTTTCAGAAATTCCTTGAAATTTGTTCAGCAATGAGACAGTATTGAGATGTTTTTCTTTTCTCCGACAATGGAACTTCTGAGAAATGTTTATGCTTATAATTTTTTCGCAGAGTTAAAAAAACAAATTTCACACAACATTCTATTCTACAAAATGGAGTGGAATTTCTATCTACAATTTTATACTCCTAATTTTACTATCGTAAAGGGTATTAGAGTCACAAGTGGCGGTTTTCCCTTGCTTTGATTTCAATAGTATTTGGAGTGAAATACATTCAATTTGGCAAAAACTAATAACAAAATATTCTATTTACAAATTTACAGAAATAGCTTAATCTAAAAGTCCGTCAAAGGAGGGATATGTGGCCAGAATGCTGGCAGCATTGCCATGCTGGATGGTGAAGCTTTTGATCAAAGTACGATAAGGCCTGTCGATGACCGTTACAGTATACACAGAAATTTGAGTAAAAAAACAAAGTCAAATATATCGTTGTACTGGCGCTTTAGATGGTCAATCTCAACAGCCCTGTAATTTCGCTAGCTGCAGTACCCTTCAAACCGGAAAACAGTAATGTCTCCACACTACTGCTTGGCGGTAGAGTATCTAGTATCGCGGTGTTACCTACCTAGATGACCTGATGCTAAGGAAATCTATCATCTTGAAAAGTAGTACTTTATTAGTACTTTAAATTTGTTAACATTCCTATTGAATAAAATAGAATAGAATCATTTATTGACATATTTAAAACATATACTTAAACTATGTAGTCACTATGCTCACACAGCTAGCAATACAGTTTAAAAATATGTTTTGTCAGTTCACAAAATTAAATGTAATAATTAGCTATAATGGGGCAATAATTATCATATAATATTAAAATCACGAATAACATAAGAAGAAGAATAATTCAATTTGCTGGAACGAAAACTAAAAAACTAATTCTTCCTATCAGCAATCGGGTATACATAACTCAATTTCGATACAAAAATACAAAACGTAACTTCAAATCAATGAGAAACAAAACAAGCTGAACGCGGCTAACAAGTCGAAAAAGTAAATGTTTGTTTTAATCAGCAACAAAACAATGTTAATCCTGTACGTGCGCTAACAAACCACAATACTCAGGTAATTTAGGACTCGAAAAATGTTACTTGATTCACCGCTGTGGGTGCGCAATTTAAGACCTATACAAATGCTGTCCTAGTAAAAAATAGAAACAACCCAGTTTTTTTTTAAACTTGGATTTTCAACGGATAATGCTTTTAAAATTAGTTTAAACACGAGGCAAGAGAAATTAGTTTGTTTTCATATTTTATTAACGTAAAAATTGCAAAGGTGAACTACGATAATAAATATCCTAGGACATTTCACACAGCGCCATCTAGCCCCAAACTAAGCAAATATTGTACTATGGGAACCGATACTTAGATATTTTTGCTGTTGTATATACTCTACTGTTTCTTCCACGCACCCATCTTATGCGGAATGGCTTACCTTCGGTTTTTCCACCGAGTTTCAACCTACATAGCTTCAAACGAAGGGTGAAAAGGGTCCTTAAAGGTAGGCAACGCACTGGCAATGCCCCTGGTATTGCAGGTGTCCATAGGCGGTGGTGACCACTTACCACTGCGTCTGTGTTCCCTGTTAGATACAATATGAGTGTCTTCAAATCTAGAGTAAATAGGTTTATTCTAGGTAAGCGTGCTCCATCTTAGACCACTCTACTGTTTAACATCAGGCAGTGTGGTCAAACGCGAACCTATTTTGAATAAAAAAAAAAACCTTCAGGTGGTCCGTTGCTTGTTTGCCATTTTTTTCACATAAAAAGAAAAACATATAATTCATACAGAACACCCAGACACAGATGTCACACAAATGTTAGTCCTAAGTGGGAAATTAATCCACATCCTTTAGTTCTCGAAGGAGAACTTTACTACATGAGCTAACAGGGCACTCAATGAAAGGTTAAAAAATATTTTTAATGTTAGTGCATACATACAAACATTCAATTAAGTATATCACTAAGTTTCAAAGTAATAAGCGCCAAAGCAGCGATGCTTTGGGCTTTGTTTTGCTAATTGATTGATTCAGGCGTTACTTTGCGGAAGTTCATTTTGAATGTTCAAGGTATATAATATTTAGTTTATTTCCACTTTACAGTAGTTTCAGTTACAACAGTGATGAGGACTTAAATTTAACTAATTTGAAAACAATTTACTAAAAAACTTAATCCTAACTTTACATAAAATCTAGAACTAATTTTGACATAAACTTAAAAAATAATTAAACAACAATCTAATTAAAATAACCACAATTCTTAATATCCTCTTTTTCTGTTATTTCTTCTTCTCTTCTCTTTTTTATTTAAATTTCTCGCTGCAGTAACCACTTGCCGACACGTGTTGTGGACTTTGTTTTGATGTGTATCGCTGCAATTGTCATGGGCATGCGTTATATTTTAACACCAGGAAAACGTCTTAATCGTCTTATTACCAATCTGTTCCTCCATTACATTGTAGCGACTAAAATGTAATGCAGGTATCTTTTGCCCTGGACTTAAACAGTAGCAACCTTTTCTCCCAGAAAATGCGGGTGGACCCACAGAGTGTCGCCGGTAAGGTTTAAATTTTGTTTGCGTTTGTAAATATTTCAAGTAAAATGAGATTTCAGCTCCCAGTAATCTAACTAAGTGTGGAACACCGCAGAACCGTTATTTAGATAGAATTTTCTGGACCGTGAACGTAATATTTTAGATTAAAATCTCTAATTTTTATGGTTGACAGACCACAGCTCACCTGATGTTTTGGCTGAGGGTGGTAAACTTAGCCTAGAATGGAGCTGGCTTTCCAGTAGGGCTACTGGAGCAAACCATTTGTAGTTTGGCGGCAGATTTGTGACTAACGGTGGAAAAGAGAAAAATAATTAAATAAAAAAAGATATCTTCAGAATAGAAACCTAATCACATTATTATATATGTATATATATCTGAAGTATCACAGGTGAAATAATATGCCAAAACATTTATTTTCTCTTGAAAAATGTCTGAAAACTTTTTTAGTTATCGTCACCAATCTGCAAGGAGTGCTGATGGGGCGAATGACATGCGAAAGACATTTCTAACAAGATTTGTGAGGTTTAAACTTAGCTTGGTATACATCATCTGAAACGAGAAAACTTCGATTGAAGGGGGATCTCCTAAAGCAAAAGGGGAGAGGGGGGTTCTGAAATTCATTAGCACACGCAGAAGCGAAACGAAATTACCAGACAGGCGCGTTAATAAAAAGTTTAGGAGAGTTGGAGGCAAGCCAGGGGTAGGTGGCATGCTCGCACTCTTACGTATAAGAACCAAGGTAGTGATGGCAACGTTCCGGCACTTTTTGATATCCGGCATAATTTGGAGAAACTACCTGTAAATCAGTGCATGAGTAAAGAGGCAATACGTGAGATAGATTGTCAAACGAGCCACCACGACGACAGTGTACGAAGTGTTACGACTAAGAAAAAGAATAATGTAAGAGATAAAAACTATTTATGAAGAAAACAAACAAAATGTAAGAAATTAGACATAGCAAGTTAATGTACTAAACACCTATGTATTCAATGACCCAAATATTATATATATATATATACCAATCTGTTCCGTAGCATTTAAAAATCTATTGATTTTTATTGATAATCCTTAACAGAAGATCGTCTCAATATACACAGTATATATATACATAATGATGACTATAAAGATATATACATATAATTATGACTATTTCAGGATACTTCGAATGAAGTTCACATAGGCGCTAGCCTGAAATTGACTCTCAATGATTTTTTTTTTCTGGTGCTAGTAACCTTAGGATATTCTTATGCATACATGAGAAATAATAATAACACATAAAATATTATGCAATTATCTTACCAAAAATGTTACTTAAAAAGTAAGGTCAGATGTAAATTTGGCCGGATACTGCGCTCCTATCCGGCAAAAATCAAGCCACAACCGCAATAAGACGCATCTCTTACAAGACCGAAAGTGACTTTAAGTACACGTACTTCGCTAATTAATTCCTGGAGCGTGTAATTTTCACTAGAGATATTTCAGTGATGCTCAACTTTAACAATATCTGATTACTGAGCCAGATACATAGTCACCGCATTTTGAATTGCGGTAGAAAATTTTAGTGGCAAATATAGCTAATTGAACGAAATATGTAAAAGATTTATAGTCTCGCACTTCGGTCGAATAGAAGCTCCAAGCTCTCACATTTACGTTTTCAGAAAGTAAATTTTATTAGCTTAATTAGAATTCTATTGAAGCTTTATTTTATAGCGATGATAGCCGAGTAATTAACGCAACCGGATCGCACATTGGTGGGCGTAGGTTCAAATTACAATAATAATCTTGAGCTGCCGTTGCTGGTGTTAGGTCACTTTCTTGGATTCGGCTGGATACCTGAAGTTGAGGTTCTACCACCAAGGGTGCGTAACGATGTATTACAGAAGTCTCAATTAAAAACGGTTCCCATTCCAGCCTGTGCTCATCATCTTCGACCACATCATCATTTACTATCAGGTGAGCTGTGATCAATCAAACATCTGTTCTATCAAAAATATTAACTAAAGTATTTATTATGCGCACAAAAATTTAAAATACATCTAAATATCTTGTAATATTTCCTCAATATTAATTCCATTTCAACGTTTCCAAACGAAATCACAGGCCAAGTATGACATCAGTACATTTCGATTGATTTATTCCGAAAATAGCGAGTCTCGGTTCCAACTCAAAGTTGCGAATCGAAAGTAGGCTTTTGGATGACAACATTAATTTTCCGTGCCAACAAACATCAACCGACGCTGCCCCTGCCGAAGAAAGTTGTGGATTCTAATACTTTAAATATAAAGGATACAATTGCTTGTTTCTCAATTGGAAAAATGTGGTTTGCGATGTGGCATCCCCTTGCCTTTACGCCTGGCATATTGCTGTGAGAAATGTTAAGAATTGCGTCGACACGTGAACATCTGGCATTCACGGTAACTCGGGTTGTATTCTCATTAATACCATTGCCACGGAGTCTCGCAGGGTGCCCTGATGGCGCCTCTATATTTCACTAATGACGCTGTACGGATGTAAAAGTTTGTACGTTTGTTAATTAGGCTTAATTAAGTTACTTTGATGCTTTGTTTTCCTGCGTGTGTGCTCTGAATGTATGATAATGACTTTGGAGTTATTTTCTTAGAGAGAAATTTTGTTTCTGTTAATACAGACACGAATGTTTTAGGTGTGTTACGGTAAAAAAAAATTATAGCGATCAAAAAACAGTGAAAAACGTTTGGCATTATGACGTAAAAATAGCTCTTATTTCTTATGTTTCATAAAACATTATACCATTATACCTGGGTAATTTACTATGGAAACGGCGCGCGGCGTTGATGGTAAAAGATACACAACTTTATGTAACAAACCAAAGTTCTGGACATCGCTGCTTTGACGCTCATTACTTTGAAACATTTGATGGTTAGTCTTAAAAGCCCTGTACATTCGCTAGCTGCAGTACCCTTCAATCGGGAACAAAGTAAATTTAACATATCTGCTTGAATGTCTAGTACTGCGGTTGAGCCCGGACGACCTCCTGCTAAGGAGATCTATTGTGTGAGATGACGATAGACGATCGTCCGGTTAGTCTTTTTGTAAATAACCGTACGTCGCATAAATTATGACACTTTTTTTTTATTTAAATTTGTGCGCTCCACAAACTTTTCCACACACAGGGGTCACACAGGGGTCTGTGACCTTTGTCAACTTGAATTACAATTTTTTATTGTTTTATTTTAAGCAATATATAAAGAGGCAAGTTAGTCAAATTAATTTAATCTTAAATTAAGGTTAAAATAGGTACTAGTTTGTGTGTATACCGCGAGCAGAGCAGCGATCCGCATGCAGCACCCGATCACGAGTATGACGCATGTGCCGCCATCGCCCTCCTCAACCATACCCGAGGGAAGAGAGCCACCCGACACAAGACGCCGCTGCAAGAAGAAGCATTCGATGGTGAGCATGAATACTCAAAGCATAAACAAAAAAAAAATTATGACACTAAGTTAAATGTGTTAATGTTAAGTCTCACGGTTTGTTCTATTACAACAACTGTCAAGTCATGTCAGAAGCCATGGCCACATTAACTCTGACACCGGGGCTGACCACTTAACCTATTCGAAGTTACTAACCCAAATTTAATGAAATGCAGTTCTAAATGAGAAGTTCCAGCGTTTCATTCTACTTACACGATAATTTTCTTAGTTCCTTACCAAAAATACACTTTAGTTGCATGTAAATTTTCTCAAAGCTCTCTGTAATTTTACTCTAGAACTACGTACTTGCCAACTAACAATCTCAAGTTCATTTTACTACAATGCGCTCTGTCTGATAATTTGAAAGCACTTCGCAAACAGAATATTTTGAGATGCGAGTCTAGTTTTGTTATAGTTATTTGAATTGTATAAGTTATGTATAACTAAATTTGTGACTATATGAAATAATATATATAAATATGTGACTTTCAGTTCAGAAACTGATTTGTCAACTTTTAATTGGTTATATTTTTTCTGATTAAATATTCATTCGGAAAATGATAAAATAAACTGAGTAAATATTACAATCGCAGTAATATAGTAAATGCGAACGCATATCGTCACTCCATCGACTCCACGGTGTCCTACGCTACGTTTGCCAATTCGCGGTCTCCACTCCAGAACACGGCTACCCCTTCTTCTACATGTCTTAGAATTACATAAATAATACAAAATTTTCAATTTAAAAAAACCGAGTCCCATGACCCATAGACCAACTAAACGCACTGCTCCAATGAAACAGCGCGGTTTCGGAGTAAACGAACATATCATCGATGTATACCTACATTTTTTTAGATTTTGTTGATTTTTTTAAAACCGCTCGATGAATTTCTCATGTATGATCTACCGAGCAAAAAAGAATCATCAAAATCGATTAATAATTGGCAGAGTTACTACGTAACAAACATTATAAAAAATGCAGCCGAATTGAGAACCTCCTCCTCTTTTGAGTCGGGTTAAACATTACAATAATATCCAGTGAATAATATAAATGTCAATCAGATAATAGATGATAATAATGTCAAATAAATATTAGAAATGTCAATCAAATAATAAATCCTACTAAAGTACCTTACCACTATGATATGGTTTACTCACGATGTTTACCTTCACCTGCAGCTAAAGTTTGAATCTACGCCCCGTTTCATTGCCCCTAAATAACCTGTTCTGTGATAGGCCTCTCAAATTGCCTAAATTGCAGCGCCTGTTTAAAATAATTAGCTAAGCGCCGTTTTCGAACGCCAATCCACCAAGTTCCCGGTAATATAATTACGGAAATGAGGTCATTATAGCACAACCCGTTAGCTACAAATGCAGCGAAAGAGCTTAAGTTAATATTTATGTACTTTACTAGCTGCGCTCCTATTATCCCGGAATAAAATGTAAATGTTTTGTAGCGATGATATTTCTTGATATATTTGACATTATTTATTTTCCATAATATGATGATAGCTCTTATGCTAGCGCGGTTGCTTTATACGCCGAAGGGTTCAAACCTAATGACTGGGAGCTGCCGGTGAAGGAAAACATCGTGAAGAAGTCATAGCGTGGTGGTATAGGTACTTTATTATTATCAATAAATGTTTGAACCTTGTGTATCCAGATTGGAAACCAGAGGATCTCTTACTTCTTCCACTTTGATTTCACAACGAAGCGACAAGTTTTTTACTTTTTTCTGCAATTTTTTGAAATAAACAATGTTCTCCGATTGTATACGACACTCGATTCTTTGTTATGAAATCCTACACACAAACGTCAAAGTCATCATCGAGCAAACTATTTGTATACCTTGTTTAAGTAAATAAATATCATAGGACATTAAACACAGCGCCATCTGACCCTAAACTAAACAGAGCTTGTGCTATGGAAGACAGATAACTGATAGAATATTTAAATCCTTTTTTTTTGTAAATACATACTTGTAATACATACAGTACACCCAGACACAGAACAAACATCGATGTTAGTCACACAAATGTTTGTCCTGAGTGGGAATCGAACCCACGCCCTTCAGCTCTCGAAGCAGACATACTACCAATGAACCAACAGGGCTGTTTAAATTCTCGGATATGTATTTTGCAACGTTTTTTTGTTGCCAATAAAGTGTAATTGGTTTGCAATTAACTCTGTGCTGAGCCTGTTAGCAAAACTTGCATGACAAATGAGCCCTAATTCTAGGAACACTACATCAAGCGTAAGCTGTATCGAACTACACGTACGACTAGGTTTCACTATTGTACTGAAACAACAAGAACAACAAACATTAGTCCATTGGTTCCAATATCGATAGTTTAGTGTACCTACGGATGGAAATAACAGAAGCGTAAACAGGAAAAAAAAGTGAAAATTCCTGTGTTATTCCAGAGTTACATCTTGAGTGTATTTACTTTTATAATAATTCATAATAATTCATAATCCATTTATTTGCGCTATGGGTAAGTACAGATGTAAAATATTTAGTGAAGTAGCACCACAGACTACCTTTCGGCATGCAAGTTAATTTGAAATTTAAAATAAGACATCATTAATACAATAAAATAAAATGTCAGGAAACAAGATTAAAAAACGAATGTCAAACAAAATAATTCACAATAATAATAATGTCAAAAGCAAAAAAATAAAATAAAAAATAATAAAGCAATGTCAAATTCAAAAAATAATAAAAACAATACCTAGCTATAATAAATAATGTCAAGACTAAAAATTTTCATTAAGATATTCCTTAGTTGTGTAGTATGCTTTTTCCAGCAAGAAGCATTTTAATTTGTTTTTAAACATAGCTGCCTCTTTAATGTAGGCAATTTCTTTAGGTAAGTGATTGTAGATCATTGGAGCCATGCATATTACACTATTTGCAAGCAAAGATGTATTATTGGCTTTTAATCCACGAATATCGGATTTAATTATACTTGAAATAATTACTTTATTATTGGTCTGTAACAATTCATAATTACGATTCTGGAAAAAAAAATATGAAACAAAAATATCGTTACTATTAATAATAATATCATAGATAAACCTTATAATCGGCATCGCAATTTAAGATCCCATAAGGTGGTACGACTTCCATACAAATAAATTTTTGCCATGTATGGACAAATGGAGCATAATTATACAGTGAAATCACAGCTACTGGCATTTACTTTGGCCTTTATTTGCGGTAAATCACAATTGCTTGAATGAAACGGTAGATTATAAGCATAATCTACTGTTTTTTTAAGTTGAGGTTTACCGCAAATAAAGACCAAAATAAATGCCAGTAGCAGTGATTTCACTGTAAAATTATGCTCCATTTGTCCTTACATGGCAAAAATGTATTTGTATGGAAATCGTACCACCTTAATTTTAAAACGCGTGTAAATCATCCCCGTATGTATTTTCGTATACCTAGGCCGAGCGGTATACATCAAGCGCAGGGAGAGTTTGCTATGCCTTGCTGAGTTTCGGTTCAAACACCCTCGAGACAATAGAAAGGGTTCATTTTGACAGCGTGATCGATGGTCGTTAACTATTTGCGGATCCCTAATCAGTGTTGAAATGCTCTATTAGAGATTTAGTACGATGTATTTAGCCGGATAATGATTTCGGCCAAATTCATTAATTCTCTGACCAAGTAGATTTTGATTCTATTTTAGAAGCATTTTGTTGTGTGTTTGTTTGTTTCTTTATTTTGTATGGATGTTATTTTTATGTTTAATGTTTTATTAACTTGTAACTTTAGTATTATCAAATGTTTGTTTTGTAGTGTGTTATTATTACAATATATTTAATTGTAATGTTTCATTTTATATGGGCCATGTTGCTTGCATTAAATGTTTTTTTTAATCTTGCAAGCTTAATCTAATTAAGCACCACTTTGTCTCATTCAACGGAATTTAAAATTACCACTTTGGTATAATAGTTTTGTTGACAAAACATTTTTACAGAAAGCATGGTTTGGCTCTACACGCAGTACGATGTACAATTTACATCTTCAAGTTGAAAATCTGTCGCCAAGCACTTAACAGTATGTTCCGGCAGCCTCACTAGATAGCTAGTTCTATTTAAGGCTAGGTGACCTAGGTGACCGCTAAAATACCATTTACGATTACAATTACGATTAATTACGATTGATTTTTTGCGATTTTAAAAGCGACACCGCTTTATGGTTGATGTTCCAAAAGCTCGAACTAAGCGGTTTGAGACCACTTTTTTCATACGTACCGCTAGACATTGGAATCTGCTGCCCGAGTGGGTGTTCCCCAATGAATATAGTCTGGGTACCTTCAAGTCGCGAGTGAATCGGATTCTTCTAGGTGAGCGTGCTTCACCATAGAACGCATCTTCGCTCAACATCAGGCGGGATGGCTGTCAAACGCAAGCCTATCTACTATAAAATAAATAAAAAAACCTATTTTATCCGGACATTGGATGCCTCTCTATTTTAAACGTATTGTCTTAATACGGTACATATTTGGGTAAGGGCGTGAGCGATCTGTTTTTGAGTATGTATTGTTAGTAAACTAGTCGGTTACTCGGCCCCTCTCTCAAGTATCCTTCATCGTAGTTAAGGGCAAGGAGGATGTGTAAGGTATAGATTAACTTTGAAGGCAGAACAATACATCCTTCCATCCTTACAACTTCGCGTGTCCTAAAAAAGAGTTATGATGAAAGATGATGAGTTAAAATATGAGCATCATCACATCGTGCGGTAACCATAGCATGGTGGTAGGGTACTTTCTTGTGCTCGACTGGCTAGCTACCACCCTCAAGTTAAAAATCTGTCGCTAAGTCCCGGCGGCCAGCACACTTGAGAGCCAGTTCCAGTCCAGACTAGGTGTGTTTACCATCGTCAACCACACTTGTCACATAACATCAGGTGAGTCGTGGTAAGACATCTTTTAGTGCCTTCTGTTCATCTTCTTTATCGTATATAAAGAAGATGAACAGAAGGCTATATTTTACGTGAGTAGATATATCAACAAACTCCTCCTAAACTGCTAGACTAATTTTGTTTAAACTTTTTGTGTGTGCTTAAATGGGTCCATGGATAGTTTACATTTACAATTGGACCCGGTAGGTGACTCTCTACAATCATACACCGGCTATTGGACATTCATCTAGTCTAGTTTAGGTATAAGCCAAACTTAACTAGAAGCCGAAGAAACGAAAAAAAGAAAAAAAAAACAAATGAATCCCTCAATCAAAACTACGTCTACATTAAACGTCCCCACAACCCTTTAGCACACGTCAGACGTTTATAAGTCAACTTCAGAGCACTTCAACGTTCCCGAAAACATTTTTCAAAACACCCATACTGTAGCTTTTAACAATATTACAAAAATCTGCTATGTGCATTACTGTTTGCCACAAAATTATGAGTGAAGTCTGAAGTACCAAACGCGCAATATTTGTACGTATACGTAAATAGAGTACACTATTTCACGGCACAGTACTCAAATACGGTATCGCATTAAAATTAATTACGAAAACTTTTTGCAAGTGTTTACTGGCAACGTAATGACGTCGTTTCTGTAATATTATGGAGAATTTGAAATGATTTCGACATTTGAAAATGTTTTTCTTTCTGAGATTACTTTCACAGTGAAATAGGGTCATTATAATTTGGTCTGTGATTTTGTTCTACTTTTTCGTTTTCTATCACCAAACCTCTATGGTTTGCATCAAATTTTTTTCTTGATTTTAGACACCGCAATTCATACATTCTGCCAGTGACGAATACTAATATTATATTTAAATACATAATATTCTGTATGTCTCTTGACAAAAGTTTTAATTTATTTATTGTAAAATTTGTTCAATTACAGAGTAAATTGTGTTTTTTCCTAAAAGTGTATACTTAATTAGGTCATTGTATATTTTATTTTAGTATTTTAGTCAGTCTCTCTAACTAGAAGTAGAAATTCTAAGGACAACAACAATCAGAAGTGACAAATAGATACATAAGCGAACTAATCATCGATATTAGATTTTATCACGCGAGTTGGATGCATTCACTCGAATGAACCATCTGATACCACTTCCAGTAACTTGACACTGGGAAATGCACAAAGTGTGACGCCAAAAACAAAGAAGAAGTTTTTCTCGTCACTACCTGGATCATGACAGGTTTTTGGCGGGAACGCGGGAAGAGTCGTGTCGCTCCGTTGTATTTTTTTTCCAAAACTAGTGTTTTGTCGAGTGTTTATGCATAAAAATGGTGATGTTTTATTCATAAAGTGCCGAATTACAAGCGCGAGTGTGGGAAAATGATAATATAATGTGGGGAAACATGAGTTTTCGTGTTGCTTCCAAAACTCCATTGAAGCTTTATAGTAAAGTTGCCACTACTTTACTAAAGCATGACTGGAATTAACTGACACGAACTGGACTTGACAAAGACGACTTTGACGATAACTATAGCTAAGATACAGCAGAAATAACACTTAAGACAAGGCAGTATGGCTCTATAGCTTTAGCCTGCCCGAAGGGGCAAATTAATAAAAAAAAAAAAAAGAATCATGACAGTAGATAGAAACTGACATTGGTGCCAACATTTAGAAAAAAATGATAATTCTGTTTTTTTCCAAACGACAAAAAAAATCACAGATCTGCGAAACAATTTATCTTAGCTTTAAGAATTGCCAAAGTTCACGAAAGAAATAAGCAAGGATCGATGAGTAGCAATTCGACCACATTCGTACTTCCAACAAATTACCGAACTTGTGCCGTTAAGAACAACCCGCCTTATATTTACAGCCGCTTGTAAATGTTTTATTTCTACTTGCTTATGTTTTCTTACGTTCCTGGAATGTCTTGTAGGTAGTTTCGGGCCATTTCATTAAAACTTAATTGTTTGAGCTGTTTTTGTTGTATCGGGCTTTAAGGTACAATAAATTTTAAATTGTAGCAATGCAAATAAAGGTACTTATAGCTGAGCGAAATTCGAAGCGCTTCAATTCAACTATTTAGCGATTGACTTGATGGACGATTAGCAGTGGTTAGCGTGGTCATTTCACACTACGTAGGGGGCAACAACGACGTACGTAGTTCAAACTCCAACAATGAATTTGAGCTGCCGGAAAAGGAAAACATCGAGAGGAAACTATAGCATTGTGGTAGGGTACTTTCATAGTATTCGGCTGGCTAGCTACCACTATAATGTTGAAAAATCTGCCGCCTTGCATCTAACGGTGTGTTCCGGCTGCTTCACTTAAGAACCAGTTCTATTCCAGACTAGGTGAGATTTGCCATCTTCAACCACATGCCCCGTCACATAACATCAAGTGAGTTGCTGTCAACAACAAAAAAATAAAATAAAAATGTGTTTTTGGAGTAAAAGCGACCTCAACGCAGACAAAGGTGTTGAGACGAACTAAACCCTCACAAGGGTGGTAGAAAGTACCCTACCACCATGCAATGGTTTCCTCACAATATTTCCCTTCCCATCTCAAGCTCATTGTCGGGGTCTGAAGTCACGCCATTCAGTGTGCGAACCGACTGCGCTAAACATCGCCGAAGGGCGTAAGTTCAAACCCCAACAATGAGCTTGAGCTGCCGACGAAGGAAAATATCGTTTTTTTTTTTTTTTAATGGTTGAAAGGCTAGGTGTTTGATCACAGCTCACCTGATATTAAGTGAAGGTGTGGTCGAAGATGGTAAAGCACACCTAGTCTGGAATGGAACTGGCTCTCAAGTGAGGCTGCCGGAACACACCGTTAGATGCTTGGCGGCAGATTTTCAACTTGAGGGTGGTAGCTAGCCAGCCGAGTACTAGAAAGTACCCTACCACCATGCTATGGTTTCCTCACGATGTTTTCCTTCACCGGCAGCTCAAGCTCATTGTTGGGGTTTGAACCCACGCCCTTTGGCATGCGAACCAACCGCGCTAACCACTGGGCTATCATCGCTACGCAAATCGTGAAGAAACCATAGCATGGTGGTAGGGTACTTCCTAATACTCGGCTAGTTAGCTACCACCCTCAAGTTGTAAATCTGCCGCCAAGCATCTAACGGTGTATTCCGGCAGCTTCACTTGAGAGCTTGTGCTTTATTATCTTCGACCACACTGTCATTTAACATCAAGTGAGCTGTAGTTACTCGCTATCAAGACGCGACGGAACAGGATTTTTAGTGCGTACGCCATCATTTTGACAGAGAGTCGCACATAACCACCTGCCACCGCCGTGGCCGGTGGTATCCACAAAGAATTTCCCCTGGGAAAAAAGGGAGTCAGTTACCTCCATACCAAATTTTGTCAAAATTGATTCAGCCGTTTGACTAGTGGAATAGGTTAGTAGTCATAGGACCTATAATTAAATGTACTTAATTACAGACAAATGAATCATTCATTCATTCATACATAAAAATGTCACTTTCAGAATAGAACCACAATGAAATCTGAAATTCATGTCGTAGCGTTCATAACAAACACATTTCCTGAAATCGAATTGTAAATCGTTCCGTTTATGAAGGGCATCACATCAAGGGATATGACATTACCGACGGCACCGACACAATAAAGATTACAACCAATCACGGGCGCAGCCGACAGAGTCCGATCAAGCGGCTATATTGTAATATACGAGTATTAACAGTAACATGAACAATGGATGTTTACAATGAAGTTTTACAAGGTAGAACACAGTTCACATTTTGTTCTGTCTACTTTGTTAGATAAATAAATTTAAAAAAACGTCGGAAATTTCATACAGCGCCATTTAGCCTCAAACTAAGCAAAGCTTGTATTATAAGAACCAGATAACTGGTAAAGTTTTCTATTAGTTAGTTTTATTTTGTAATTATATTGTAAATTTCACATTGTTTTGTTATTATTATTATTAATTTATTATATACCTCACTGACTTGTAATGTCATATTACCAATAAATTGATTATGATTATGTTTTCATTGTATGACCAGTACTATGCTATACCCTTATTTGTAACTGTTTGTCTCTGTTCGTTTTTGTTTTGTCTAATTGATTAACAATTTATATTGTAGCTTATATATACCCATACTGTTTATACAACGTGAAATCCAACGTTCAACCAACCGGATAATTCGTAGCAGGTGGACCGCAAAACCGACGGTAATCAAATTAAGAGCTTATACCGCGCGGAAAACAAAAATAAATTAATTAATCGATTGTCATGGTCTGTACGCGTAATGCTAGTTTTTATTCGATTTCGATTTGCGGGAAAACTGTTATTCGTTTAGCTTGAGCAAAAAGTTATACAATTCAAGCATATCTAACGCAGTTTTGATGCATTAGGATAAATAAAACCTTTACCGGATTTTTTGCAATAACGCTTTACTTTACTATGGAAACTGACGTGGTTTGACACATTTTGCGCACTCTCGCAAAGCAAGAAGGGCCGGGCCACGCGCGCGTTGTACTCAGCTTTGCCTCGATGATGAAGGGCACCGGATGTGGCCGAAACCATAGTTGAAATTTCCGATAAAATTAATGATTAAAATTCAATTACTTTTTTTCTGCAAATGGCAAACATCAGATGCCCGGTACCTTTACGTCTATGCAAGCGTGCTCTATCGTAGACCGCATCGTCGCTCAACATCAGGCAAGATGGCGGTCAACCCATCGTAGCGATGATAGCTCAGTAGTTAGCGCGGTCGGTTCGCACTGAAAGGCGTGGGCTCAAACCCTAACAATGAGCTGCTTGTGAAGGAAAACGTCGTGAGGAAACCATGGCATGGTGGTAGGGTATTTTCTAGTACTCAGCTGGTTAGCTACCACCTTTAAGTTGAACTCACTCGAGCGTTCCTGCGGTCTTCATTAGGTCGTCGCTCCACCTTGTGGGTGGACATCCTACGCTGCGCTTGCTGCTCTGTGATCTCCACTCCAGAACTCTGCAACCATCAAAATAGGTAATTAAAAAGTAAGTTTTCCAGTACAAGCTTCAAAGCACGAGTAACCTGACCTCCAAACAAAATAGATTCCAAACATCTTCCGACACACACGTCCCACCCAATTTTCATAAAAAAGACTTAATAAAATTTAACAACAGCTCTCCCCCGGAATCGCGCGTAGCTTACGATTCAAATCGCGTGCCGAGAGAACTGTAGCTCGTTACATAATGTGTCACGTAAAACAATTTCCAGGGTTCTTATCCGAAACCTCGTGCTGAATACAATACAGATACCAAGTAAGAAGTACCAGTGGAATCTGATACGTCTTTATGTACAGAAATCGCTTTAAGTACATCAAGTTGATGGGTCTCGGCAAAATGGCCAGATGCAGACGTCATCGGTGTTTGATTTGGCTATAGACATAGATATTTATTTGGCGTGAGTGTTATTTTTATTTTTTAAATTGTGTTATTATATTACTTTTATACTAAGATAAACTGTCCCCTCTTCTCATTATAAGAAGGGTAAGACGATAGCGCACCATGCTGGCCAAGTGCGGGTTTGGCAGACCTTGTGTATCTTCAAGAACTTTTTATTTTGAACTCCTGAGAGATTTGTAAATTTCCTCACTATATTTTCCTTCATCGCTTGAAGTTATCGGAAATACGCAAATAACTGTAGAAAAGAGAGTACGTACCGTAGGAATCAAACTTAGGACCTCCTTGAACCTCCCATGACCTTTCCATGTTCCAGTCTCAAGTTCAAAACCTGCTACTAAACATCTAATGGTATGTTCTGACTGCCTCACTTGAGAGCCACTTTAATTTCAGTCTAAGTGTGGTTTACCATCTTCTAACACACCGTCACTTAACATCACGTATGAAAAAAAACTCCAGAAAAAAGTCACACGGTCTCCTAACTAGGGAAACTTCGAATTATTAATAGCCCAGACCAGGGTTTGGCAACCTGCGGCTCTTTTTATGTAAATTAACGGCTCTCCAGTTCCAAATACAAAAATGTATTATTACTATAATATAAATTTTATTATATACCTTAACCTTTATAGATCGGGCAATAAATCTATGAATGAGTACCTACCATGTCTCAGCCACTTCCAATTATTCTAGCTAAAATACTTTAGTTTCTTAATTCTTAGTCGTTTGCCCTTTTGAGCCGATGACCACTACCAATCTGATCGTGGTCATCGGTAGTGGTCAGACAAGTCTGACAATCCGTCGCTATTCTTCACGTACTTTTTTTTAGTTCGCTTCGTAAAAAACTTGTAAATTTCACCGTTTTTGCTCTTACATTTTAAAAGTTTGCTTACCCCCAATGCTTATAGGCGAAATCCACTGAAAACAAAATCATCTTTAGAATATTGACATACTGTTTTGTTTTACTTCTGAACAACATCCAGGTCAGTCTCAAGATATTCAATTAAATAGAACTAACAACAGAGTCATTTCAGTTTATATAAAAGCAATTCTAAACGAGTTGATGAGAATTTAATAAAACAGAATGAATTTCAGACAGATTTTTATTTTCTCCATCAATATTTACGATACTCCGTTTTTGCTTCGGATTGTTTGTTTAGGATTTTTATTAAATTGGTTAGATAGTAAATTTCGCTCAATGTACCCATTTGTGTACAGTACTCGTCCAGTGCCTACTCCGGATGCCCAACCCCAGCCTTTGAGATTGAATGCTGTCAAGGTTATCACACTAATATTTAATTTTACAAAGGCGTAGTGTCGTGAGTGTGCGACTGTTTGTATGTTTGTTACTTTTTCACGCTCAAATACGCTCAATTTTGATGAAATTTGGTACGGAGGTAGCTGACACCCTGGATTAATAAATACTTTCTATCCCGAAAAAATATCGCAGTGAATGTAACACCGCGGGGCGCAGCTAATCTAACATAACTTATCGAATGTTAAACTTTAAGTTATATAGCATAGCAAAACCTATCTCAATAGCTCTACTCTGCTATCATATTTCTTTTATTCAAGCAATTGTGATTTGCCGCAAATGAAGACCAAAATAAATGCCAGTAGCTGTGATTTCACTGTAAAATTATGCTCAATTTGTCCATAAATGGCAAACAAAATATTTGTATGGAAATCGAACCACTTTAAAAATAAGTTGAACCTTAGATTCATAGTTAAAAAATTGATTGATTGCCACCTGCAAGTGATAAATAAATAGGTAATCAAATTAGCCTAACTACCTAATCATAGACGTTCATTAAACAGTACATAATCGTCAGTTGATTTTATCGTCTTCCTTGACGAAAATCACGTACCTCTGATACGCATCAGAATCTGATAAACAGAAAAATAATAATAATACAAAGTAGCGATAAGCAACAATGTACAATGTTGAATGTCAAGTTAGTGGAAAACCTATGAAGTCTAGTCACATCCTGATCGATATTAACCCTAGAAAGATAACCTTATTTTTTAGTACTAAAAAGATAAACATGCGCCTCAGAGGCGCACAGTTTTCAAACCCGAATTATTTCACAAATTGTAATAATAATAATATTTTTATAAATTTAATGAAGTTTTATATTTTAATTGTGTTAATAAAACACAACTATATACTATTATTTTTTATTTATATGAAAGTTATAAACAAATTAAAAATTCTTGGCAAAAAGTTACAAAAAGGAACAGTCTTCTGTATTAAAGTAGTTTTTTTTTTAAAAAGGTCAATATTTTCAGTATTTTATTTTACTAACCAATTAACTACTGTATAATTAGTCTCAAATACCAAAAAATAATACGAAAATCAACAGTTAGAGACATTTGTTGCAAACATCATTTTTGTGTTCCTTTCACACACACTTTCACGTCTTTTTACATTTTGTACACGTCATCTTAGACATTCTTTTTTTTTTGTTGTACACAAGCTACAGTAACGCCGAACTTTAGACGGAAGTTCCTCATCAGTTTCTTCAGAAACGTCTTGAATGGTTTGTGGCAGGATATTTTCTCTCAAACGTCTTGCTAAAGTAGGGATTTCCACTTTTAGTTTCTTCATTATACCTACTCACTGCGGTTCAATGGCTATTCTCCTTTTTAAAAAAAATTGTTAGTGTAAATTATATATAAGTTGACAAATGCTATGTTCAAAATATAATAAAACATTGTCATTGGTCATCTGTTAGTCTTTCTGGACCGTCTTGTTCGAAGAACACTTTTGATCGAACGTCTCAACGCCGCCTTCAGTCTGGTTGTACCTAGAACATCATTACTTCAGGTTTGCCAGTTGTACCTAGACTTTATAAGGGCGCCTACATCGCATGAGGACAATACATATACCATCTTTGACAGCTTCCGCTTGTATGATACTAGGGTTAAATAATAAATATCCATCGAAACAGAACATAGATGAACCCACTGATCGAGTAAGAATGTTTTTCAATTCTTCAGGAATTTCTAATTTGTTTGACCTAACTGTGCCCACAATTGTCAAAAAACTATTCAGATGAATAAATAACCCATATACATTAATAATATAAACCGTACATATGTAGAATAAGTAAATAGTAACAAAAACAAAATCACAAAGAAATCCATAAAAGTTACACAAAAGATAAACATGCGCTTCTCGAGCGCAACGCGTTGCCATAGCAACAAAACTGTGGTACTTACCGAAAAGAAGAAGTCGTCTTTCGGTAGTGTTGACCGACAACTGAGTTGGCTCAGAAACAGAAGCTTGTACGCGCGTTAATTAAAAAAATACATCGATATATCTGTTTCGCGGGCGCCTCCGAAGCGCACGTTATCTTTCTAGGGTTAAGCAATGATGTGGTCTAGTATGGAACACGCTTACCTAGAAGGAATCTATTTACTTTTGATTTAAAGACACTGATATTGTACTTTTTGGGAAACAGATTCTGGCAAAGAGTTACACATGCTCGCTATGCGAATAAAGACTGTGGATTCGAAGCGCTTGGTGCGCACATGCGGACTTTTGTCTGGCCAAAATGACACACCTCGTTTGTCTGGCCGATCCTGAGGGCCGTTCAGTAGTAAAAAGAGGTAGGGTGAAAAAAGGCACTATCCCCGAAGTGTGTGAAGCCGATAGACAGGAGACCTTACGTCGACGCTCAAGGCTCTGCAGCCGAGACTTGACCAAAATGTTTACACTTTATATTATATAATATTAAAAAGAGGAAAGATTTGTATTTTTGAATTTTTGTTTGTTTGTAACGAATAAACTCAAAAATTCTTTCGCCAATAGAATACTACATTCTTCCTGAATATCATAGGCTATATTTATTAGTACTACCGCTAGTGTATTATATGTATGCATTTAAAAAAAAAGTATTCTATCAGTAATCTGACTTCCATAGTACAAGCTTTGTTTTTTTTTATGTAAAAGTAATGAGACGATCGATACGCTCTCCTGATGGTAAGAGATAACGCATGTCCATGACCATTGCAGCGATAAACAGAACATTGAGTAGCAAAACAAAGTCCGGGGCATCGCTGCTTTGGCGCTCATTACTTTGAGACTTTCGATGGTTAGTCTCAACAGCCCAGTCATTTCGCTAACTGCAGTTTCGCTAGATGGCACTGTATGTAATGTCCTGCGATATTTACTTATTTATTTTTATTAAGGACACTGTCATCCTAAGATAAATGACCATATTACATTTATAGTACCTAGGATAGTATGTAAATCTCTTACTATCACGTTGTATTGTAGGCAGTGCAGTCGTTATGTGGAAAGTGACCGCAGGTGGGCAGCGGTATTGCGGCGGCTCGGCGCGAGATTCCGCACCTGTGGTTCGGGATTACGCTGAAACTGTTTGTCGTAATAGTTCCAGTACATTTTAATGTGATCAAAACATTTTTTTGCTTTAATAAGATATGAAAGAAACTAACGCACGGCCTGTCTGTGACATGCGACCTGCCGCCTAAGAACTACTAGTACTCCGTAATAGATAGATAGACAAGTATATATTTAAAAGTAATTATAAATAAATAAATATCGTACACACAGCGCCATCTGGCCCCAAACTAAGCAAAGCTTGTGTGACTCAGATAACTGATAGAATACATAAATACTTCTTTTTTTTTTGGAAATACATACTTATAATACATACAGAACACCCAGACACAGAACAAACATTTGTTTATTCACAAAATGTTTGCCCTGAGTGGGAATCGAACCCACGCCCTACAGCTCTGAAGGCAGGCATATACTACCAATGAGCCAACGGGGCTGTCAAATGACAGATAAACAAAATAAAATAAATATCGTAGGACATTACACACAACTCCCATTTGAACTTCCCCAAACTAAGCAAAGCTCGTACTATGGAAGTCAAATAATTGATAGAATACTTAAATACTTTTTTGTAAATACATACTTGTAATAAATTTAATACAGAACACCCAGACACAGAATAAACATTTGTTTATACCACAAAGTTTGTCCTGGGTGGTAATCGAACCCACACCCTTCAGCTCTTGAAGCAGACATTCTACCAAGTCTTCACTTTTTGTATATTTATAATTTATATATTTATAATTTATTCCTTCTATTATATATTCGCGTATGTATTTTATTCAGTCTCGTGCGTCCCAAAAGGTTAGTTCTGAAAACCAGCGCTGCTGAGAACTAACCTTTTTTGTTGCACTGAACACTACAGCGATAACTTTCTGCTTATTATTAGGTATCGTTATTTTTTAATCTTTTACTTGTAGTGTTTTTGTTGTTGTAATGTTGTGTTTGTCAAAATAAATGTTTTCTTTTTTCTTTCTAAAGTGTGTAGTGAAACGTTTTTCTGATTACTTTTACAATAAAAAAAAAACATGAAACTAATAATTTTGTGTACCCTCTAACTACCATTTGCAAGGACTCTTTTTGGTGGTCAAAAACGAAATATTCCGATATTTTCTTTCAAACGGGGTTTCGCACGTCTCTCAAAAAATAAAATGCGACGAGTGCTCAGCAGCCATACATTTTCAGAGTATCGGCGATAACACACTCGAATGGTGCTTGAAATTTTATATGTCCAGCTACGATATGCAGCGTTCCTGTTTCATTTGATTTTAGTCTAGCATAACGTACTTTAACGACCTATCACTTATCTTTTCCGGTAGTTTAAAATAGTTCAAGCAATTACACGTAGGTAATTGATTATTTATTATATGTACTTTGATCGTATAATAAGATACTGTCAGTGACTTGCTATCGATTTTATACCATAGGCAGCCCGTACACGTAGCGCGCGATCCGCGATCAATGATCGCGATCCAGACTGATCGTGTACGAAGCGGATTGACGGACTGATGCTCCGGATCGCATAATATCTAGAAATTTTGAAATCATGATCGCGGATCGCGGATCGCGGATCGTGATCATGATTGAACGTGTAAGGCGGTCCTTAGACTCGAATATTTTAAGATATTGTATCTGATCCTATATCCTAGATACCTATCTATAAACACAAGTATATATTTACAAAAAAATATGTTTAAGTTTTATAATCTGTACGTATTTAACCCTATCCACATGAAGTTGTTTCGTTGCAAAAATACTAATAAAAATTGTAATTATTCTTACTGCATATGAAAACAGCACGCAATGTAGCGTAAATTGTAAACATATACCTATACATGTATACGTTATTGTGTTACTAGGAAGTGATGTTTACACACTACTGCTTGGTGGCAGAATATCTGGTAAAACGATGGTACCTAGACGACCTCTACCACCAAGTAAATTGGTGAACGTCATTATTAGTCTAAAATATCACTTATATCATTACTTTTTTTACGGTTGATAAGCTACGTGTTTGACCACATCTCACCTGATATTAAGTGACGATGTGGTCGGAGATGTTAAAGCACTTCTAGCCTGTAATCGAACTCGCTCTCAAGCAGCGTTGGATTTCGTACAATAATTATAGTATTTGTACTACTATTTCATGCTCCGTACTAGAAAATATCCATACCTAAGGATAGTACGGAAAAATACTATAATTTCGTTACTTCACTTAGAAAAGACCAAAATAGGTAAATATGACACCAGTTTATAGCCAAACCATCTGTAAAAAAAAAATCATTGAGTGTTGTTTGACAGCTTACTACAGCACATTGTGGTAAGCTGTCAAACAATATTTCTTCTTCATCTTGTTTGATTTTGGCTTCGCATTTTGTCTTGAAATTGTAACTTGCCACTGGCAAGTGCTTGGGGTGCGACGCCAAAATCTAAGAAAAAAAATGCAGCAAAAGTGGCAACTGTACCGATTTTATTCTTTCGTATACTCGCAGTTTAGAAGAGATGTTTTTATGATTACATGCTAAGGCTGAAGCAAATAATAGTCAAGAACTTACATAATTTAGAACAGAAGTAAATTTTGTATAAACATGTTGATTCTAACTATCTATTTTATTAATTAATAGCTTTTTTTAAACAATGTAAGATTTAAAAAAAAAGTGTACTATCGGCGTACTACTATTTTGATGGTCTTGTACTATATTTTTCAACGTACCCGAATCCAACCCTGCTCTCAAGTGAGGCTGCTGAAACACACCATTAAGTGCTTGGCGACAGATTTTCAACTTGAGGTTGGTAGCTAGCCAGTAGAGTACTGGTAAATATCCTACCTCTATGATAAGGTTTCCTCACGATGTTTTCCTTCGCCGGCAGCTCACGCTTAATGTTACAGTTTGATTTGAACCCACACCCTTTGGCGTGTAAACCGACCGTGCTAACTACTGAGCTATCATCGCTACTTGGATGAAAACTAATCAATCAGAAACACGGAGAAATAGCAACAGCAAGAAAAAAATTACTAAGTACGACCTAAGTTGTTTAGACGTAGATTATAATAATTTTTATCTAAAACTCATAGTTCAACACCCACGGCAAGTTCTGACAAATGTGTTATCAATCAAGCGACTACCTCATTATCTCTTCGGCCAAATACAGTAATATGCGATCGTAGTATCTTTGCCGATAATCAACAATAAAGTAACCAGTCATAGCTCGCGAGGAATAAAAAAAAAAAGAAAAGTTAATGTCGGTTAATGAAATCACTGCTTCTGACATTATTGTCGCTTAAAAGAGCCGGTTCTATTCCAGGCTAAGTATACTTTACCATCTTTAGCCATATCGTCACTTATCATCAGGTGAGCTGTGGTCAAACGCTTAGCCTGTCAAAAGTTTAAAAATCAACATCTCTAAAGATTATTCCAGCAAAATCATTATATCTCTTGTTATAGCGATGATAGTTCAGTGGTTTGCGCGGTCGGTTTATACGCCAATAAGCGTGGATTCAAACCCCAACTACAATCTTGAACTTCAGGAAAACATAGGGTGAAAACTAAACGTTTACTATTTACTTATTTTTGCTTGGATACGAATTTCAGCATTTTAATACATATTAAGGAAGTACCCTAAATGATCATCATTGAGTCAGTAATTAAAACAGTGACTATTTAAAGGTTTTATTTTGAAGAACCGCTAGACAATCTACATAAGAATATGGTATAGACCATTGACCCTTTGAGAACAAACCCCAGAAATGTATTGATTAGCATCACGTAAATTATAATCACTCCTAATCACAGATCAGAAAAAAAATAGTACAGATTCAATGTTTCATAGGAAATGTGTGAACACTCTTCGGTTCTAGAATTTCGCTTGTCATCCTCTTACAACACATACTTGTGTGACTATACCTTTTCTTGATGTATTTGTGTACGTGTAATTCGCAAAAGTCAAGCGGAATTGTATGACCAAGAAATCGTTATCCATTTTCTACGCAACGTTATGTCTATACTACTATCTATCTATATTTTAAAATCTGTGCTACAAATGGAATATTACGACATATTTATCAATAATAATGATTATAAAAATCTATATAAGGCAAGTTGTAACAAAATTTGCAGGTCTGATAATATTTGATCCACTGTGCAAAGATGGCAGCTAAAGTTCTTTTGATCCTCGCTTTGGCGGTGGCTGGATCCCAAGGTATTTGAAACAACATTTTATGTCACGAATAATATATAACATAATTATATTGACCTATTTTATGCTGACTATATTTTTACATTGACAATATTTTTTTACTTTGACATGTTGACATACCTTATTTTGACATTTTTGTGTTGACATGTAATCAGTGTTTTAAAACTCATTTAATGACATATTTAAAAATTTTGAAGTGACTTGTAACATTGGTGTTATCAATAAAACATTTGTATTTGTATAATATTTTTACAATACAACCGGAGCTGCACCTTATTTTCATAACTTTGATATCCTAACACGAAAAAGACAACAAAGTAAAATAAAGACGAGTTTTTTTTTTACATAATATTACCTCATTTGTTAAAATGTCTGCTGTAATTTATCGTCATAAATGTTTGTTCTGTGTCTGGGTGTTCTGTATGTTTTACTAGTAGGTACCTATAGTCCTATATATTTACAAAAGAATTATATATAAGTATTAAACGGGATTACTCACTTTTAATCATATCGAAACTCCAACTATAGTTTTGGTTACTGGTTGTCTTCATCGTGGAGAAACAAACACCAAAAATTTGACAATTAATTCATTGTCATAAACAACACTCTTTTAAAAAATACAAGTTTAATTTCGCATAGTCGCAGATCGTACTTTCTGTACCTCCATCAATCTGTATAGTTTTGGTAGAGCGTGAAAACACATTTGTTTAACATTTTATTTTGTTTCAGCCGTAACAGAAATCCATTTGACAGACCAGACCACCACCCACGTTAGCAATCCAATGATCCCCAAGTCTATCGGTATCGGGATTCTATTCCTGGACAAGTTAATTTCATGCCACGTCATCTTCCCCAATGGCCTTATGTACGAACTTTACCCCAATAGACAAGCGCTAACTCATACGTCCATGATTAACAACGCTGTGGGCGGTACTGCAATGTTTCCCAGCTGTGGCATGTCTTTCTTGAATGCTCCGAATTCTTTGAGTGGAACCTATGAAATATTGAGCTTGGTGGAGCATTCTGCTGATTCAAGCCGGACCCTGACAAGGCAGAAACATCACATCACCTTCGAGCAGAGCGAAGTCGAGTGGCCTTTCAAAGATTTGGTGCAAGCCAAAGAAGCCAAGAGCAAGTAACTTGCAATTCCGTTCCACAGAGTAATCTTGTCTATTTTATGTCCAATATGACAGCGCTTATCAAGCGCTTACGGTGAACTGTCTTCGAGTAATTTGTATGAATAAAAATCGGAACGTTTCAAATTTGTTTTAAATATGTTCTATTTTAAAGTCATCCTTTAAATCAGGCCATCCCAGTTCCGAGTTATAAATAAACTTTTCCACGTCAAAACTTCAAAAGTTATACAAACAAGCAACTCTTTGAATGGTTTATATTCTCTGTATTTATAGCTATTAAATGTCTACGCTATTGAAACAGCAACAAAGGATCTCCTTCTGCCAATTACTTGGCAAAACAGATCAGGAAATGGGAGATTGTTCGCATTTTGACTAAAGTGGGTCTTACAAAACAGTAGTCAACTTTATAACTGGTAAGAATTGAATGAAAACAAATTGGGCTACTTTGTATACTAAACTGTTGAAACAGAATTTTCCATAACTCATTAATTCCAGTGATTAGTGGTCTTTATTTTATCGATAGTAGTTAAGGTGATACGATTTCCATACAAATAAATTTTTGCCATTTATGGACAAATGTAGAGTAATTTTACAGTGAAATCACATCTACTAGCATTTATTTTGGTTTTGATTTGCGGTAAATTACAATTGCTTGAATAAAACAGTAGATTATTGGCATAAAATCAAATTTATCAATGATTAATGAATTTAGGATTTTTGAATAAAACAGTAGAAAATGCTACTGTTTTCTTCAAGCAATTGCAATTTACCGCAAATAAACACCAGTGGCTGTGACTTCACTTATGTTTCATTTGTCTATAAATGGCAAAAAATTATTTGTATGGAAATCGAACCACCTTACACAAAATCACAGTATTTTAAAATTGTAATACAATAAAAAACAGAGAGGTAGGTAACTAGGTATATATAAGTGAAACGAGTGCATCTATTTGTTGCATTCTAGTTCTCATTTTTTTGTTTGAAAAGTGACTTGATTGCGAGTGTTCTTAGCCATGTTTCAAGAAAAGCTGTTCAGCCGTTTTGAGCATCTTCATCAGATCTGGTAGAGTCAAAATTCGGTATTCTGTATGTGTACACTGTACATACATTTGCCTTAAAAATTTGCATTTCGTGTCAAAGGCATCTTTTATTGTCTTATTTTTTTTTATGTTGACAAATTAAATCTATAAATCATTTAATTTGGCATTAACATAAACACGTATCTTTACTTCCCACTAATACATATTATAAATGTGAAAGTTTGGATGAGTGGATGGATAGACGTTTGTTACTCTTTCACGCAAAAACTACTGAACGGATTCGGATAAAATTTAGTATGGAGGTAGCTGAGACCGTGAATTAACACATAGGCTACTTTTTATCGCGAAAACATGAAGCGGGTAACACGGCGGGGCGCAGCTAGTATTCCGAATTCCGAAACAAGCTAGTCTTAGCTTAGTCCGAAAATCCGAAGCTCAATCGATTCTATAGAAAACAATTATAAAGAACTAGCTGCGATCCGCGGTTTTACCCGCGTGGTGATCCATCTGCACATAAATATTAAAATTCTATAATTTTATTCATTTGTCTCATTGTTTTATTGTTTTAGTTATTATCGACTTGGTAATTTTATTATTATGTAAAAAAAAATCGATTACTAAATAATCGATTTGTAAAAAATAAACATTTTTTACAAATCGATTTTTCCCCCTCTAAGTCACACCCCTATCATCGCTACAAACTCGAAGTAAGGTTCTACGTTTCACTCTGTGAACCAGTTCTAAGTACTGTCCAAAATTAATAATGACTTGTGATTCCCTCCAGACTGTCAGTTCGTAGTTCCAAAGTGGACCCGAACCAGCTGCATTAGCTACTAACACATTTACAAACTTACTGATCTGTCGAAGGGTTGTGGCGTTACATAATTTATAGGTACGTGTTAATATCAGTTTCCTTGTCAACTGGGTGTAGAATCCAATAGTTAATTATATATTACTAACGGACGCCTCGCGGTTTCACCCGCGTAGTTCCCATTCCCGTGGGAATAAAAGGATAAAAAGTAGCCTATGTCACCAGGGGATAGTGTATATTCTCAACGGTAAATGAATTTTTGAAATCGGTCCCGTAATTTTTGAGTTTATTCGTTATAAACATACAAAAATCCAAAAATACAAATCTTTCCTCTTTATAACATTAGTGTAGATTTGGAGTATGTAATGGCCAGTAATACAGTTAGCATCTATGCCAGCTCCATTACTGCCCTATTAGCTCATTTGGTAGAATATCTACTTCAAGAGCTATAGGGTATAGGTTCCCACTTGAACAATTTTTTTTTGTATTACACACAGCGTCATACGACCCTTAACTAAGCAAAGCTTGTATTATGAAACAAGCTTTGCTTAGTTAAGGGTCGTAATTCAGATAACAGATATAACAGCCTCGTTGGCTCATTGGTAGTATGTCTGCCTTAAGAGCTCTAGGGCGTGCGTTCGATTCCCACTCAGGGCAAACATTTTGTGAATAAACAAATGTTTGTTCTGTTTGGGTATTCTGTATGTATTATAAGTATGTATTTACAAAAAAAATGTATGTATTCTATTAGTTATCTGACTTCCATCGCACAAGCTCTGCTTAGTTTGGGGCCAGATGGCGCTGTGTGTAATGTCCTACGATTTATTTATTCATACTTTTTTTCGTAAATTTAAAAGTAATGAGACGAACGAGATGCTCTCCTGATGGTAAGAAGTAACGCCTGTCTCATCATTGCAGCGATACGCAGAACCTTGCGCAGCGAAACTAAGTCCAGGGTATCGCTGCTTTGGCGCTCATTACTTTGAGACGTTAGATGGTTAGTTTCAACAGCCCAGTAATTTCGCTAACTGCAGTACCCTTCAAAGAGGAACACAGTAATGTTCACACACTGCTGCTCTGCAGCAGTATATTTGGTATTGCGGTGGTACCTACCTATCTAGAATAACCTTTCTAAGAATTTTTCTTCTAGGCAACCATGCTCCTTAGACCGCACTCCTGTTTAACATCAGACAGGGTCAAACGCGAACCTATGTATTTTGAATAAAAATAAGGTATATAATTTTGAAATTTCTTTTTTATGTCACACCGTACAAAAGCGTCAAATGCTCACCTGTAACTGACGAGAGGTTAACTGCCGACCTGTAAACTGTTCGGTGTAAAAATAGTCACTGACTGCAATGCAGTTTCCGTTTCGAGAAATCGAACGCTTTGTTACGTTGATTGCACTTTTAACGTAAAATACCATACTTTTCATTTCAAACTGGATTTTTATATCTATATCTATCTATCTATCTATCTGGACTTTGTTTTGTTACTTAAAGTTCTGTGTATCGCTGCGATGGTCATGGACAGGCGTTATCTCTTACCATCAGGAGAGCGTCTCGTACGTCTCATTACGTTTGACATAAAAAAAAACTATACTATTATAAAGCGGAAACATTTGATTGTTTGTTTGTATTGAATAGGCTCCGAAACTACTGGACAGATTTCATAAATTCTTTCAACGTTTGGAAGCTACGCTGTCCCCGGGTGACATAAGCTACTTTTTATCTCTGTATTCCCACGGGAACGGGAACTACGCGGGTGAAACCGCGAGGCGTCCGCTAGTCTGTTATATATTGAATATTGTTTTTTAAGCTATGTAATTATTAAAAATATCATAGAGGTTTCACAAGCCCATATATTGAAGAACTGGTGATGTTCTACATAATAATTACGTTGGATTCCACTAATTTATTGGTGAGACAAAATCTCATAGGCTCCACTTGGGCGAAAAGATGGAAAGAATTATGTTGTTAAAAGGGCGTATCGCTAACTACCGAAAGACAAAAGACCCGTCGGCAGTCCCAATTACAGGTAGAAGATGTGGCTAAAAATCTCCAAGTCAAGTGGGACGTCAAAACTTGAAGTAGCTCAAGATAAAGAAAGATTCCTTTTGGTAGCGAAGATCCATTCAGTAGGTATGTACATTTTAGTGTGATATTGTAAGTATATTAAGTATACCAATATATATTATAAATGCGAAAGTTTGTCTGTCTTTACGCTGAAATTCTTCTTCTCGCTGCTGCAGCAACCACTTGCCGACACGTGTGTCGCCTCTACACAAGGCATCCTCAAGAAGTGTTGACTCTTCAAGCGCTCGGCCGAGATAGTAAGAAATATTTCGGATAGATATTTAAAAATGTGTTGTCAAGTTACATTTTAAATTAAATCCTATCACTGTTGTAACCAAAACAAGTTTTATAAAAATACACTAAATATATATTGTTGTAGTCTTTGTTGTTCTGTTACTTTTTTCTTTATCTTTTTATAAACCTTTTTATTTTATAATATGTCGATTGTTTGTGTAAAGTATAGTCGTATTCTATTATACATTTATTTTAGCTTCTAAAAAACAGGTCTAAAGATTATTATAAAATTTGCTTTATATGTTTGCTATACGCTATATGTTTAGACAGCCCCGTTGGCTCATTGGTAGTATATCTGCCTTGAGAGCTGTAGGGCGTGAGTTCGATTCCACTCAGGGCAAACATTTTGTGAATAAACAAATGTTTGTTCTGTGTCTGGGTGTTCTGTATGTATTATAAGTATGTATTTACAAACAAACAAAAAAGTATTTATGTATTCTTTCAGTTATCTGACTTCCATCACACAAGCTCTGCTTAGTTTGGAGCCAGATGGCGCTGTGTGTATAGTCCTACGATATTTATTTAACTATTTTACTTAAATTTTTCGATCGATCGATAAAAAATGGATCTAGCTGAGTCTCGATCGATTTTTAGGAAAAGATGTTAAACCGACTTTTAAATTTTACATAGGTACACCAAGCAAAACTCGGTCGCCTAGGTACTAATTCTTAATGTCAAAATTTCACAACAAGTCATGCTTCGCAATCTTCACTTAATATTTGTGGCAAAGCGACAAAAACAGCACGACTTAATCAAAAACCTAAACAGCTGTAATTAAACCAATTTCCACTACATAAAACGAGTACCTAGCTCTAAAATTATACCTCAAAACCAATTAATCCGAGAGATAATACCAGCATAACATGCACCGGAAGCCTTTGATCTCAGCCGGTCAAAGGGTAAGAAGCTTTTCCGTACAGAGCTCTTGAGACAATGGTCGGGAGTCAAACGCAAATTGGGGTGATTGTCCCTGAGAACTTCAGAACGGCTCAGACAGACTCAGCTGAAGCGAGTGTAATATAATCTGTGACTAAACTCTGATTGACTGTTCAGGATTATTTAGAAAAAGATTTTTATATCTGAAAATAGACAAGTAATCTGCAGGCTTGTAGTTCATTAGTCACCCTCTTATTTCTTAAAGACTGCGTAAATATTTTTTCTGTTTGAAACCAACAACCATAGTTTCCCCACAGTCACTGTATGTTTTATATTTACATATGTAGATAATGGGAGGTATTAATTCGACAGATAAAATCATTGTATAATCATGGGACGATACGACGGGGAATTATTGTAGAAATTACTATGAGCACAATTCTGAAATCACAAAAAAATCTAGTTCTAAATGTATACAACTTAGGACTACAGGATTAGGACTCAACATCCTTATGATGAGTCCTAATACCAAGTACACCAGTGTGTGTGTTTGTGATCTCTGATCGGATTAAAACACATCAAGTTATAACACATCAAATTGTTAACATTTTTTTTTATGGTTGGCAGGCTAGATGTTTGACCACAGCTCACCTGATGTTAAGTAACGGTGTGGTCGAAGATGGTAAAGTACACTTAGCCTAGAATGGAACTGGCTCTCAAGTAAGGCTGCCGGAACACACCGTTAGATGCTTGGCGGCAGACTTTCAACTTGAGGGTGGTAGCTAGCCAGCCGAGTACTAGAAAGTACCCTACCACCATGCTATGGTTTCCTCACGATGTTATCCTTCACCGGCAACTCACACAGCAAAACAGCTCATTGTTGGGGTTTGAACCCACGCCCTTCGGCATGCGAACCTGCCACGCTAACCACTGAGCTACAATCGCTACAAAAATATATATGTACATAAAAATGTTCGTTTTTAACTGATATATTATAAAAACATACATACATACATATTTACATGGTAAATATGTATGTATGTACCTGTGTTTTATTATATTAGGGTGTATTGATGTTATAATAAGGTCTGGTGTGAACAGAATAGTTAAATCACACTAATATTACAGAGGCAAAACTTTGTATGTTTGTTACTTCTTTACGTTCAAACAGCTGGACCAATTTTGATAAAATTTGGCATGGAAGTAGACGACACCCGGAATTAACATAATTATAGGCTTTTTTATTACGAAAAAATGTAGTGTTCACGTGGAAACAGCGGGTAACGCGGGGCGCATCAAGTTATTTATAACATCTTTGTGGACAACTTCTTTATAAGATTGCTAGTATTTTACTTGATTTCCAGGTGTTTTAATAAACACACTTTCTTCTTCTCTACTGCTCTTTCATAGACTCATATTTTGGACCAAGCAACTTATTCTCGTAATGTTCATTGGCGCTTTCATATTTTATGCAATAAAAAAAAAATTATCAATAGCACCCATTTCGCGCAAAATAGCCCAATGTTATTCTAATATGAATTAGAATAGACTGTTTTCATGCACGAATACTACCTTTAGAAAAATAAAAAGCCATTCCACATCTCTCGCAAAAATATTGTAATGAAAGCAGTCACCGAAAGCAATTTCCCTTTTAAGAGTAAAAGTGTACCGACTAATACACCGTCAGATTTAGAAAATATGTCATGATTAGAAAGCATGCTTATCCTTCGTCGTACGTCGATTCTTGTAATATAGTCTGTTTACTCGACGATCACTGTTCCGATAGTCGTCACGCCCTAATAGTGAAGAGTCTCGACCAACACCTTTAGAGGCTCTTGCTAGACGGTTAAGGGTCAAATTCAAACGACGAAGGTTCTTTACACGACATGCCTTGTTAGGTTAACTAGAAGTCTTAAATATTTTTTTTTAAATGTATCATATAAAAGTATATTAGAAGGAGCGGTCTCTCCTAATACAGGTTTATATAAACTTAACAGGAGAGGCCAAACCCATGTTTTTAAAATAACGCATTAATAAAGATTATTTGTATTTGTAAGAAGTTCTTCACTCAACAGCAGCTTGAGCTCAATCCCGCTGCTGGTAGCACACAAGTTTATAATAATATATTATATATATAATGATAATGATTAAAATAGTCATGAGAATCATTATTGATTTACTAACAAGGCTCCAAACCCTTGTTAGTATACATCAATAGGATATCGGATGCATTCTGGAGAGTGCCCTTCAAATCTGCATAATCTAATTCCATTCTGTCTATTCTGCTATCGGACCGCTAGGAGCTCTAAAAAGCGTCAAAGCGTGTTTCATTGTCAAAATGAACAGACCAAAACTCCAACAAAAAGATTTCCTCATAGAACCGCTAGTCGTTGCTGAAGTTGGTGTTCTTCTCTAGAATAAAAAATTCTTTGAAATAAATCTTGGTACTACCTTCAAGTCTCTTAAAGATTAATCTCAGTTTCTTTTAGGTGAGTCTACTCCGTCGTAGACCGCATCTTTGCTTTATTTCAAACTAGATTCAAACTATTCTTCTCGATAGGTCTAAATAAAGTAACATTCGATTAGCGATAACGCCAAAGGAAACTCCAAAAATTTACGGGTTTGACACAAGCTGCCCTGTGACATATTGACAGCTTATATCAATCCCGTACATTTATGGTTTTTTTACTAGCGTTATGGCTAATCGAACATTGGTTTACACCCTCGGGTTTCTTCTAAGCAATAAAGATCTTTCCTAGACCGCATCTTCCCATAACAAACCTTACGCAGAAAACTCAAGATTAAAAATTCTTAAATATCCAATGAAGTCAAAACGTAAGCAAGCACAATCATCTCCATTACGCTACGGTTTAAATAAAGCAGACTGCCAAATATTGCTCAAATGCCAACAAAATACTTGTAAAAGTTCGTAATGACGTTTGGTAATAAAATATCATTCGATCTGGGTTGTGAATATGTACCTGATCTGAATACGGGCCGAGTTTCGCGGTCGGGGTATTTGGAATCGTGACTTGTCGTGAAAATGGACACGTTTTCTTATATTATTGAGCCCTTAAACCCTTTTAATAATGCTTTTTTTGTTGCAGTAGGAATGGTCCACGAAATCCGATCAAACCAAAACCCGAATTTATATTCTAAAAATATATGTTTGTAGTATATGATTTAATAAAATGAAGAGTACTGATTTTTTTTTTTGAGTCCCAGACTCGTAATGTTCTAGGATATTTCAGTTTTTTTTATAATATTTTTTTTAGATTAGTAACGCAAAAAAAAATGAAAAAATATTTTTAATCTAGGGTACCGCCGGCAACGGAATAAAAAAAGTATTTAAAGCATTATTTCACTTCTTTTTATGTGTATGTAATGAGGCGAACAAAACGCTCTCCTGATGGCAAGTACCTATAACGTGTGCCTATGACAATTGCAGGGATACATAGAACTCTGAGCAGCAAAACAAAGTCTAGGCCACTGTTACTTTCACGTTAATTACTTTGAGACTTTCTTGAGTTCTTCTTTGAGTCTCAACAGCTTTATAATTTCGCTAGCTGCAATACCCTTCAAACCAGATCACAGTAATGTTAACACACTACTGCTTGGCGGTAAAATATCTGGTACTGCGGTGATACCTACCTAGCCGCCCTCCTAAGGAGAACTACCACCAAGGAAACGTTTACACGTATAGGGGTCATTACATTTGGTGATGGTCGTCATCCCCTCTGTCATAGTCATGACTGCGTGTCAACATCATGTCGTAAACTAGAGTAACAACTCTTTAAAAGGAATTAAAATAAAAAATTAAAATGTTTTTAGTTCTGTAACCAGTTTTTCTTAACACGGGGCAGGTTAACTTCTGCTAAGTATTAAAAATATGTTTACACATTACTGTTTATCGTCAGTACTCTTTATACAGTAATGACCACCTGCCTAGGTGATCACCTGTAAGTGAAACCCACCACCAATTAAAATTCGATTATAGACAATAGACAATAGACAACACTTTATTTATGACATAAAACACATTTCAACATAATTTACAATACATACATACAAAAAAAAAATAAAAAAAAAATAAACAATAAACATAAAACATAGAAACATAGAAAACACACATACATACATGTAAACACACATACATACATTACACATTACATTACATTATTATTGTACATTATACATTTATGTAAACCCATTTAATGGCAACCCTTTATACTCGTATCTCGTATATTAACCTATTCATAGAAACCTTAGCGGAACCTTTTGGAAACAGGGGTCTGTGGCGGTACTAAGTGACCTATTTAAACACCCAAATAAGCATAGTTCTCAGATATCACGTCTGATAGCATTCCAGGCAAAGGTGGTCGAGGGTCGGAAGGCTAACAGTAGCCATAAATCACTGACCGTATCACAGCAGATTAGAAAAGCTACGACTGGCAACTTCGAATAATGCCGTAACAATGATAATATCATGAGTTGTTCCATCTTTACACTTAAGATTGCCTCATTTACGGATGTTTTAATGTGACTAGTAATTTTATTGAAAGAAAGAAAACTATTTTTTTATTTTGTAACACCACAGAACATACAAAAACAATAAACAGAGACAAACAGTTATAAAATAGGGACTAACCTCAGCATAATACTGGTCATACTAAGCGGTATGACCAGCGCTGGTCTTCCAGCGGCCTTGGCCTTGGGGACCTATCAGTTCCAGTGCTAGTTACATCGTCATCATCTGAAACTACAAGTTGGAAATATATTATTATTCTGCTCTAGAAAAACGCAGCTTGCGATGTTTTATTTAATACATAATAAATAAATATTAGAAGACATTTCACACAGCGACATCTACCAGACAGCTGACAGAATACTTAAATACGTTTTTTTTTGTAAATACATACTCATAATACACTAGCATCTCGCCCTGGCTTCGCAAGGGAAACAAAACTCGATTAACATTATAAATATAGCCTATGTCACTCAGTGATAATGTAGCATTCTAATGATGAAACAATTATACAGATCGGTCCAGTAGTTTCGGAGCCTATTCAATAAAAAAAAAAAAAACAAATCTTTCCTCTTTATAATAGTATAGACACAGGGCAAATGTCTGTGTTAGTAAATAAGTTACACAAATTTTAGTCCTGAGTGGGAATCGAACCCACGCCTTTCAGCTTTCGAAGCAGAACTTTAACAAATGAGGTAAAAGGGCAGTCGTGTAAGACAATAGGTTCGCGGTTGACCACATCCTGCACCAGAGTTCTACCAGAAATGATACGAATAAAGAATGTGGATTTACGTTGTGGTGGATGTTTCTGTGCTGAATCTTGATCTGTGTTCTGGACGATATCAAGGAGATTCGTTATGATGAAAAACGAGACTTACGCTCTGAAAGGATTGTGTGAGAAATATGGCCCGCCTATAAGTAGTTTGATGACCTAACATAAAAGTGCTTTGGATGAAAAATCGAAGTCGGAATCGGCGAAACGCCTTTTGTTTTCGTAATAGCAAATAACTTTTATGTGTTCTGCTTGTTAAAGTTGAATTTCTGCTTTCTCGACTAAGAATAACAACGCCAATAAATTATTGATTTACGCTCTTTATTATTTATACATAACTAAATGGTTGATTCTGAAAAGAGTTGTCAAAAAATTAGTGTTCAAGGTATTAATCTAGTGTATTTCCGCTTAAAAGTCGTTTTGATTACAACAGTGACATTGACATATATGACCTTGAACACTCAAAGTGAACTTCGTGACGCCTAAATCAATCAATTAGTGTTTTTTTTTCTTTTTACTTAAATTTCGCATAAAGCTATATTATCTTACTTATGCTGGCAACTTCAATTATACGTTTGCTTTTCGAAATTATTGAGACAAATATATTCCCCAACCACAACACCTTCCACAGTTCTATTTAAGGTAGGTATGCTGATTAATCAAAAGAATCAAAAATGTACTGATATGAAACACCCATTAAAAGTCCCGTAGACTCGAGAAAAGTTTGGAGGAAAAAAATTCTTATAGCTCCTCGTAGTGGATAAGTTGGTATAGAGGAAGTATACGGAAACCAGTTCAGAAGCTTGTAAAATTCGTCGGCATATGCCACCTTTTTACAATTTTGTATTTAAACCTTCTTTCGCCTGGCTTTAAACTACTAAGAATTTTTAGGAATACACAGGTAGGTACCTACCTACATTGATTATGGGAAAAATGTTAATACCGTTAAATCTCTACCAAGTCTTCCTCTGATAAAAAAATCAATCAGATAGCACAAAATCTGAATTAGACAGAGAAAATGAAGATTAAAAATGAAATGAAAAAACTGTCAAATCACTCGGTTCGACTGAATCACAGACGAAAAAATACTACACAATGAATAATGTATTACGATGTACAGGATACTTAGGGTTGCTATCTCTGAAATTTGGCCTTGGATTTAAAAAATGAAAATCTCGGATTTTAGAGCAGAGAACCAGGAGTCACCAGGTTTTAGGAAGTCGGTTCGTCGGTTGATCGCGGAGTGCGGGCACAGTGCGTGTGTCGCGGGCGGCCCAAGACTTTAAATTTTTAAACCCAGACTACAAATAAAGCCCCGCCCGGACGCTCCCCGGATGCCCTCTAAACTAGGACAAATCCGGGAAACCCCGGACGGATGGCAACCCTAAGTATGTTGCGTATTTCGGAGAAGTGTAATTGTGCCTACTGAATGTATATCGAGAAACCCAAATATTGGAAAAAAATCAGACGTTTCCAATGAATTCTATGTAGCTAGAACAAACCTACAGAGACAAGCGTTGTACCTAAATCTGCCAGCGGTGCCCGTCGCCAGACCAGGTTAATTTAATATAAACATTCTAAAATAAGACATAATTGTCATCCTAACATATTTTTAGCTGATTTTAAAAAGTGGTTTATAATTATTTTTTTTGAAAATTACTTTTTCCTTTCTATATTTTTATCATAATTAAAATTGATTACTTTTTTCATTGGCATGTAATCAACAGTTTTGGCATTATCTCTACATAGTATAAAACATAGCCGCTTACCGCCGCCTGTACGCTTAGATCTTCGGATTAATATAGTGAGAGTGTGTGAATCAAGAGGAAGGTTTATATATATGTATATTGTTAATGCACCACATTAGATACATTGCACCCTATATTAGTCGCTTAATGACAAATATATTGGAAATGATATTATGGACTTTGACTTGTAACTTTGGTGTTATCAATAAAATACTTATATTTTGTAATAAATAACAAACTTTACCTACTGCATGGGCGTACCTAGCATTTAATCCGAGGATGATTTTTTATGGGCTAGGTGTTTGACCACCTCTGACAAGATTCACGGGAAATTCAAAGAAGATCGGTGTTCGTAGGGTCACTCGCTAACTTCATTACCGTATAAATGTTAGTTTGTTCAAAATAGGTACCTACCAAATTACTGACTTCCGGCAACTTAGTATAAGTTTACTTACGTTAAGTACTTTCTCCCATAAACTAACCAATAATGAACTCTATTATTGTTTCAGTGCAATCTGCGTAGACAATTAGACATACTGTAACTTTGTTACCCACTATTTTTGTGTTAACCAGATTTTGTCGTATTACCTAATTATTATTTTTAGGCCTTTGCCCAGCAGGGGGTCAAAATGGGCTAAAATAATAATACTTAATTTATCATGTAATTTAAAATGTTAAAAGAACGAGAAGATGGGGTCGTTAAATCAGAACATTGGGAGGTAATAACTAAAATCAGTAGATCTCCTGAAAATCGGGCATAACTTAACATGTTGCAGGATAACCCTGCAATGAATTAGTTTGGAATGTGTCATCCAGTACTTCTTGTTACATATAGACCAATAATAATAAAAAGACGTGTGGCACTCGGGGACTGCCGCGGTAAAACTACTGCATTAAAAGTTCTGCTATTCATCGATAGATGGCAAAACTAAAAAGTATCACCGCTGTGCCGGTGGGAGTGGGGGGTGTTAGGTTATTTTCGTTACGGAATTTCTGGATTCGGTCCCCACGCTCAAGGCCCGCGATAGAAGCTATGCAATAGCTTAATAAATAAAAATAGCTGTTCCATACATTAATGACAAAGAGTAAAAAATAAAATACTCTACCAAATAACCTCAAAAAAATATTACGCGTTTTATTTTGTGAGAAAAGGAAAAAAATGATGGAAGTTATGTCATTGCGTCAGAGAGTAAAGTGTATCATCCCTATTATCTCGAAAACTTCAAAGGACCGAGCTACTCGTAGGCTACGGTCCCTAATTGGGGAACTTCTAAAGTATTTCTATTTTCTATGCAAAATAAAGTCAAAGCAAATTCACTTGGTGCCTTCCTTCTACCGCAATTTCTAAAACATTTCTAATTTTAGCCAACGTCAGGCGATCGACACTTAACATCGAACAATAAACATAAAAGAACGTATTTTTACCAACATTTAGACAAAAAAAATTTACATACATACTATCCGACCAAAATAAAAAGTAATTCTCACGGTAGTCGTAATATGATTTTATTTAAAAAAAAATGTTTTTGTGTAGTTCCCACAATCGGTGTAATTTTTATCGTAAATTAAGGAAATAACAACTTGTTTTATTTATCTTTTATTTACTTAATGTGATTTACCATCTTCGACCACACCTTCACTTAACATCAGGTGACCTGTGGTCAAACACATAGACTGTCAACACAAAAAAAAAAAAAATTCCTACCGCAGAAAGGAGTTAGTGCCCGAGATTCAGTTTTCCTTGATCGGGTGCTAACACTCTCTAAGTAATGTACATTTTTCTTGGTAAATAAAGTATTATTATTGTCATGGACATTTTTTTTATTAAATTTTAAATTTTTTACATTAAATAAAAAAACTTAAAAACTAGGGTGCCGCCGGCAGCGGGGCAGGGCTCAAAATGCCGGTGGTTAGGGCTGCAGATAGAAAAACCTTCTCACAATGCGCGCCGTGTTTTTATTAATTTTGGTCGAGTTATGTACCTACTCCATTTGCTTGTAGGGATAATGTGTGAAATCAGCTAATTTTACCAATAGCCGAACGTGGGTAGTTAGTAGATATTAATAATTACGCTCTTTATCATTAATCAAAAATTGTCACTTTCTCTCCACAGTAGCAAAACAAAATTAATTTAAGTATGTAAACAACCAGACCTACAAAATTTGTAGGTACTATGTTTACTACAGAAAATAACATTTATGTTATTTTTAGTAGTATCTAAGTACTATTTATTGTTAGAGATACACTATGAGTAAATTGTTGTAACAGTAAGTTGTATGTTTATAACAGATTTTCAATCATTTCTTTCAAAGAAAGAAAATCTGTAGGAATAATTTGATTCTAGTGTGTACCAATTTAAAATACCTAATTTGTAAGATAATTAGGTATCAACATTCGCTAGCTAAATAATTTATTTCGCGTTACAATACGTACAAAACTTCCTCCTTTTCTTAGACACATTATGTAATCAATATAAAATCAAAGGTAAAATTGGTTGTTGCTACGTTGTACCGGTTTAATTAACATTCTTACATGACCGTGTCGCAGTCAAAGTAAAGTTACATTGATCTGTTTTGTGAGAAATATTTATCGAGCTTGTTGTGATAAGGTTCTTACTTCATTGAGTGGTGTGATGACTAAAGCAAGTTCAAGGTTAGCACTTAAACAATCGGAAAATAAAAATACGTATGCCTATATTATTATGTGTGTACAGACAGACACACAGAAGCAACAATTTCAATTCTTTGTACCTGCGGATGTAGGTATATTAATCGCTTGACGTGATATAGTTATGGCATTAAAATGAGTTTAATTTTCGGATTTTAAGTTCATATAATTTTTATTAAGTATATCATCGATAACAATAAAATAAACGATCTTACAGGGCAGTCAATAATAAAGAGTTAATCAATCAACAAACATTTAATTTCATCAAATAATGCATAATATTGTTTCAGTAAATAAACAACATAAATATTTTAAAACATTTTCACTTTGTGCTTAGGTAAAGTAAAAAAAACTTGATTGAGCTAAGATCAGGTAAAAAACATAACGTAAAATTTACTGTTTCAATTTCAAAATCGTGTAATTTACTGGTAAGTTTTTAAAAATAATAACCACTTATTTTGGCTATTTATCAAAAAATGTTCACAGTTGCATCATCGCGCTGAAGACATGTGGACAAAACATTGTGAAATAATAAAGCGCCAGACGCCATGTTGCTAAGCCAACGTGGTCTGAATTGACGTGGATGGATTATACACAACGTGCTAAATTTTATAGCCGCTCCAAAAATAGTTTCAGGTCTCGCAAAATGTTTACATAACACAAACCTATGATACAAAAATGATGCTTGCGTAATTTCTGTCTCCTGTCACTCCCATTTAGATTTTTATTTATTATGACAAATATTTGAGCATTACTAAAATTAAGCAAGTAATGATTCGATGATCATTGTCTCGGTAGTCGTCACGGTAAACGGCCTTATATTGAAGAGTCCCGACCAACATCATAAGAGACTCACGCTAGGTCAGACCAAAAGGCAATGACAACGCCAGGTTTGGTTATGTACCGGTAAAGTTGTGGCAACATAACTAGGAGCTTCAAAACAAAGTTTTGGAAGCTATACGAAAATATATATTTTAACAAATTATATTATTTTCCTACACTTGTAGCTTTTTTGTTTGTAGCGATTGGAATAAAATATACACTAAATATAACGGGAAGCTTACCACTATACAATATATCAGAGGAAGTGTTGCATTCAAATCGGTTAAGCCGTTTCTGAGATTAGCGTTCACAAAACAAACGGACAAACATTCTAAAAACATTTTTTTAGCCGCGATAACATAAGTACGACGTCAACTTTTTAGTATTTAATGTACAGATACGGCTTGTTCACGATTTTATTATAAAATTATGTGCATATTATTCAGATAAGCACTCGAAAAAACACAAATTTTTGGAAATAATAAAATACGGTTATGTGATCCGCTTTCATGATAAAACTATACTTAATTTGGCATTTTTATAGTTTGTATGTCATTTCAAGAAATGACATACTTGTTACCTGTGAACTGTTTTGGCTGAGAGCGGCTGCAAAGATTAGCTTGAACTTTATGGTATGACTACTCCGCAGACTAGGGATCGATAAATACTAATAATAACAAAAACAAATGATCTTTATATAGAACGAACCTGAACGAACGGGATTGCAACATGTCTATAATTTTTTTTTCGAATTTAAATTTTCAGATATTTCCATGTAAAAAATAGATAGTCAAGGACTGCCGACAGAAGCGAAAATTTAAAATACGTCACATTAGCGTGTGAGAGAAGACCCATAGGGGCCCATGGAGCTTTGCCTTTATGAGTACTACCTAATACCTACTACCAAGGTAGTGATTACAAATGTATGCTATAATTTTGTTAGAAAACTTTATAAATGAAGTAAATATAGGTATAAGTATAATAAGTTTTTTGCACACCACCATTTTTATGCATAAACACTCGACAAAACACTAGTTTTGGAAAAAAATACGACACGACTCTTTCCACGTTCCCGCTAAAACTCAACAGCTGTTTATAGGTAGGTATCAAAGTGTCACGCATGCGCACAGCGCGGTGTTGTGTTGAGTGCGGACAGCTGGAAAGGTTATATCAACACGAATTTTACGCGTCCTTCGATTATTGCAGAAAATAAGCGTTATTTGTGAAAGAAAATATCAAAATGACTCCAGTGAATTTATTGAACTTAAAATCGAACGAAATGGAAGTGTTCATCGACTCGTTTGACCACGTTTTCTCGGATTGCGACGGTGAGTGTAATGTTTTCGTGGTAACCCTACAATTATTTAAATTCTTGCGTTTGATTAGCGTATATCGACAAGGGTAGGCGTAGTAATATTGAAGGGTGATGTAGCTGCTCTCTTCTTCAGTAATCCATGTCGAACACAAAACCTCGAAAAAATCTATTACAACAATCTGTCTACATTTTTCAAGGTCAATGACATTTTTGTACAAAACAGCTGATTTGAGTTTTAGCTCGTAGAAAATATTAATAGGTACATTACTTCAAAAAAGGCTCCTATAAAAAAATTGTAAACTAATAACGTTGAAACTTGAACTTGAACTACATATTCTCGCAAAGTTGAAGACATAAAAGTAGCAGAGAGCCTAATTTAAGTATAAGTCGGCTAATTTACGATAGCGTGTGTTCCTGCATAGCGTGTGTAACTACATTTTAGAACGACCAAGCTTCTGTAAATTGGCCGGCTTATAGGTGTCAGAAATCATGTCGTATTGTATCATTTTCCAAATTTTTTTTTTTTGTTTATACTTTAATGTATCTATTTCTGTGTTGCTACCAAAACTACACCAGATTCTAATTAGTACTTTACTAGGGTATGGCCGTACTTTATCGTGATTTAGTTTGAGTAATTTTGACTGTTTGCTTAATTTGTTTTTTTATCAAACATTTCACGTATAAAAATACTTGACACTGCGAAATGCACAAAGTGCGATGCCAGGAGCAATAAAAATACAGGTTTTATCATTTTCTACCATAGACAAACATGTGGTTAAAAATGTTCCTTGAATACAAACGAAACAAGTCGTAAATGAATTGGTTTCTTCTAGGCAATCAAAATCGGTTCATCCGATTTTGATTTTGTTTGAAAGGTGAATTTGAGTGTGAGACAGACACACACACACACAGACAAACTTATAACACCACGTCGTTTTTGCGTCGCGGGTTAAAAAAATTACATTTATTTGTTAACAATAGCTACCACCCTCAAGTTGAAAATCTGTCGCCAATCATCTAACGGTGTGTTCCGGCAGCCTCACTTGAGAGCCAGTTCCATTCCAGGCTGGGTGTGCTTTACCACCTTCGACCACACCGTCACTTAAAATCAGGTGACGCAAGCCTATCTACTATAAAAAAAAAAGATGAGCTGTGGTCAAAAACCTAGCCTGTCAAGCATAAAAAAAACTAAAAAAAAATTAATTTCCCATTTTTGTCGAAACAATTTTTAATTACGTTCCTAATTTTACAAAGCCCTTGACGACGATGAACTTGAACTTTCAAATAGTTTCTATAAAACATATAAATTTTAGGTGTATTATGGACAACTCAGGGTCCTTTGCCGGGAGTGAGCGAATTCCTCAATTTAATGAAGAAACGCGGAAAAACAGTAACTTTTGTATCTAACAACAGTTTAAGATCGACAAAAAATTACGAAGATATGTTCAAAGCTGCCGAAATCGAAAACGGCGTAGTATGTATATTTTTTCTATTTAATTTCTATAACTCTCCTTATCTATTTTAGCGTGACGTCAATGAATCTGAGGCGTATACCAATACTGAGCGTCGGACGTATGTACGTCTGTGTGAGTGGAAAATATCAATGTAGGTGTTCAAGCATAAGTTCCCACGGTCGCCAACTACACTCTTAAAAAAATGCTGCAGTAAAAATGGCATAGGAATAGAAAGCGTGGTGGGAGCTAAAGGGAGTAGCGAAGCTGTGCAGTGTAAGGAGGAGGGAGCGTGACGGGGGCGTAGTGAGAATGGGGCAATGACGTTAGAGATGGTTAGCTAGAATAGGCTGGGAACAGTGATATACATGTTTACGTACTGAGTGACATCTGAACATTTGTTAAGCAGTGTATAATGTATTTGGTACACCTTGTTCTGTACTTCAATTTATATCATGAAAAACGTCACAAATTACAGCCAAATACAAAACAATCATAAGGTTGAAGAGTTTTTTGTTTTAAAGTTTTCTTCTAGGCACAGAATTCGTTGGCTAAAAACTGACTATGGGGACATCGAGCATTTGAAAAATGGGATGTAATATTAGAAAACACGATGAAATAAGAAATAGAATGTTACTTCATGAAATGAATGATATAAGAAAAATTAAACTAGTGTATCACACTGTAAAGCATACAATCTATCCTTGAAGAGTTCCTCTGAGGAACGAGACATTTCAAAGTAGCTTGTAAATTTCTTCTTCTTCCGACTTCTTCCTTCTTCTTTTTTTGTATTTATTTTTTTGATTGGGTTATTTTTGCTTCATTTTTTTTAATCAAAACACTCGCTGTAAAGATACTAAATAATGATATTACTAACAGACACTATCCACTTTCTATTAAAGCTTTTTGTATTGTATTTATTTTGACGTAAGTGGTAGCAGCCATTCATTTTTACAAGAAAATTCATAAAAATCGACTAAGTAAATAAAATTAAAAAAACCCCCCGAAATGTGTACAGTATTCTACTAGTCAAACCATTTGATACCTATATTGAGGGAGTTGTGATAAAATATGTAATCTGCCATTTTGTGGCAGCCGTCATCTTGGATCGATTTTCATCGAACAGCTAAGAACACTCTCGACTAATTCAAACAAAATCAAAATCGGATGGACCGATTTTGATTTTGTTTGAAAGGTGAATTTGAGTGTGAGACTGTGTCTCACACTCAAATTCACCTCACACAGACAAATTTATAACACAACGTCGTTTTTGCGTTGCGGGTTAAAAAATTAACATTTATTTGTTAACAATAGGAATAAGTCCATGTAACGAGATTTAGTATCTAGCCATATCATAAAAAACTAAACACTAAGCTATCTTCTCATCAATACTAAGCAATCTTCTTAAAAATATTAATGCCACTTCAAATTTTCAGGAAAACTTGATCATACCATCCATTGCTATAGCAGAATACCTCAAATCATTGAATTTCAACAAGAAAGTGTATTGCGTCACCACTCGAGAAGCAATAAACGTGATAAAGTCATACGGATTTGAATGTGACAGTGGTGTAAGTGTTTATCTGCATAAATTATTTAATTTAACAAGTTAACTGCCTAGCAGCAAAATCTTGATTCCATTGGAGTCATTTCGGCCACCAGTGTGCCACGAAGTGATCAGCCATTATAATCAAAGCTGCGATAACCTGGAGCTTTGTTTTACTACTCAAAGTCAATAATAGCAGTATAGCGTATCGTTTGTCTCATAACAATTAGATAAATACTACTTATTTTATTATTTTTTTTGATGTCATATTTTTAAATATAACATTATAGAAATGTGACACCTAAAATATGAGATTTTAAAAATAAACATTTTTGACGCTTCCAATTAATTGCAATCCCTCTTCTCTTCTAAACGTTGCCGGGTCCGACAGGGTCCATGTTTGACTGTGTGCCATATACTACTTTGTATATAAAGATCATGTACTGTATGGAAGCAATAAATATCTTGAATTTTGAATCTTAAGTTCATAGGTACATAAAATCAAAACGCTAAATGGGCTTGCGATTTACCTGATGTGATACAAGAATGATAGAGCACTAGAACTTCATTATGTACTCTTTTGTTTCGCTAATCACTGCTAAATTTTAATAGCAATTTTGACAATTGCAAGGTTTTTTCGCAAATTGACTTTTTTTCAAGGATTTTTTATATGTTTGATACATTGATATTCTTCATGTTATTATTAAAAGCGTCATTTACATTTTAAATAAACAAAATCTTAGAATGCGTAGTAATCATTGTCATAATTCCCTGTTGGCTCATTGGCAGTATATCTGTCTTGAGAGCTGTATGGCGCGGATTCCAGGACAAACATTTTACGGTATAAACAAATGTATGTTCTGTGTCTGGGTGTTCTGTATGTTTTTACAAAAAAAAAAGTATTTACGTCTTCTATCAGTTATCTGACTTCCGTCACACAAGCTCTGCTTGTTTGGGGCCAGATGGCGCTGTGTGTTAAGTCCTACGTTAATTCCTATTTATTTATTTTTTATGACGTTCTTGCAGCCAGATGTTGTCCAAATAGATGATTATGAAACTTACTTCTTGCCATTTCTGGAGGACGACGAAGAAATCGGCGCAGTCGTTTTCGACAGTGACTTAGAAATAAACATGGCAAAATTATACAGAGCGACGACTTACCTCAGCAGGCCCGACGTTCACTTTCTAATGGGAGCTTCAGATAAATATTTCATACATAAACCGGGACGTTTTGACCTCTGTAAGAATCTTTTTTTTTTCTATTTCTATTTATAGAAAGTTGCTTTCCATCGCAAGAGGTCATCTATGTATCACAGCAGTAATGCATCTACACATGCAGTAGCGTGTTCCAACTTAAAATCGATTTTTTTAATGGTTTACAGGTTAAGTGTTTGACCACAGCTCATCTGATGTTAAGTGTGATCGAAGGTGGTGAACACACCTAGCCAGGAATTGAATCGCTCTCAAGCGAGGCTGCCGGAACACACCGTTAGGTGCTTGGCGGCAGATTTTCAACTTGAGGGTGGTAGCTAGCCAATCGAGTACCTTGCCACCATGTTATGGTTTCTTCACAATGTTTTCCTTCACTGGCAGCTCAAGCTCATTGTTGGGGTTTGGCGTGACAGGCGCCCTTCATTGCAGTGTTGACTAGAATCACCTGTCAGTGTAATGATCCCTACGTAGTTTCTCTTGGTGGTAGATTTCCTTAGCAGGAGGTCGTCTAGGTAGGTACCACCGCAGTACCAGATATTCTGCCGCCAAGCAGTAGTGTGCAAACATTACTGTGTTCCGGTTTGAAGGGTACTGCAGCTAGCGAAATTACAGGGCTGTTGAGACTAACTATCTAGTCTCAAAGTAATGAACGCCAAAGCAGCGATGCCCTGGACGTTGTTTTGTTACTCAAAGTTCTGTATGTATATCGCTGCAATGGTCATGGACAGGCGTTATCTCTTAACATCAGGAGAGCGCCTCGATCGTCTCATTACTTTTACATAAAAAAAAAAAAAAGTTTGTTATGCTGTTCAACGTTTAAGCTGCAAATCTTATAGGCACTCGTTTCTTACCATGAGGAGATCGTCTAGCTTTTCTTATTACTTTCTACCGTGAGCCTTCTTTTATGTAACTTCTAGCCGTGCAGACTTGGTATTTTTTACCATCACAGTTTAGTAGCTGGGTGATGATACATGCATCCAATCACTAGGTTCTAGTGGTCGGTTGACAAGTCTTGGCTTAGCAGTAGGATGATATAAGCTAGTGTTAGTGACATCTCTTTAAATTGTCAATAAAAGAATAATAAAAAAACGACTTGAATTGCAGCGCCAGCATTATTTGTCAATCTTCTGGAAGAGAAAGTGAATCGAAAGGCAGAAGTCCTGGGCAAGCCGGCAAAGCTGTTCGGACAGTTGGCGATGAAGAGGACTGGAGTTAAAGACCCTAGTCGAGTTCTATTTATGGGTGACATGTGAGAATTCGATTGTTATAAACACTTATTGCCTAAACTAACGTGACCAAATTCCCCATTTACGCACAAAGCGTTTTGATTCCACATTTTTAGGGTTCCGTACCCAAAGGGTAAAAACGGGACCCTATTACTGAGACTTCGCCGCCCGTCCGTCCGGCCGTCTGTCACCAGGCTGTGTCTCAAGAACGGTGATAGCTAGACAGTTGAAATTTTCACAGATGATGTATTTCTGTGGCCGCTATAACAACAAATACTAAAAACAAAATAAATATTTAAGGGCTCCCATACAACAAACTTGATTTTTATAGATTATGACACGGAACCCTTCGTGCGCGAGTCCGACTCGCACTAGGCCGGTTTTTTATTCGCACAGCGAGGTTGTAGAACTCTGCCGGATGTGTTCCCTGTTAAGTACAATATGGGTGTCTTCAAATCTAGACTAAATAGGTTTCTCCTAGGTAAGCGTGCTCCATCTTAGAGCGCAATACTACTTAATATCGGGCAGGGTGTGGTCAAACGTGAACCTATTTTGAAAACAATCTCTTAGAGACAAAGTACGAGTTCAAAAAGAAGGAAAGCTTCAAAATACCTTTATTTTGATGCGTGTTCTTATGGTAGGGGTTATTTAAATTCATAATTAAACGTCATTCAGTTAGAAAACTGATATGACTAACCAGGTAGAGTGATGGTGAAAGAATACTAAGGACGTATATAAAATAATTTTTGTACCATGTAATTATTTTATTCGCAAATAAACTTTACTGTCACTGTCACTGTCACTGTCACTGTCACTTTCAGGATTGAACAAGATGTTGGTGTTGGAAAAGCGACTGGTTTCAAGACACTACTTCTCCTCACAAATGTATCTGTGGACACAATGATGGCCAACTCGTTGAAGCCTGACTACTACGCGCCATCTTTGAACAGCCTGGTTCCCAAGTTATAGTTTAGTCAAGCCATAATTTTTTTTTTTTTTTTATGAATAAAGTGGTTAGCAAGCGACGGGCCACCTGTTGGTAAGTGGTCACCGCCGCCTGTCACCTGCAATACTCGGGGCATTGCCAGTGCGTTGCCTACCTTTGAGGACCCTATTCACCCTTCGTTTGAAGCTCTGTAGACTTAAACCGAGCGGTACAAGACTTCCACGTCTCAGACTCTAAATGTTGTCATTCGACTAAATGTACGGAACATTTGATTTCCCTTTCACAAATTCAGGGTCCCATAACAATTCTTCATAATTAATTAGTGAAATGATATTCTAACGTTCTCTGACCTAACACTCAATAGACTGTTGAACCAAGTTACGTAGGTCATACGTAACGGTAGGATATTTATTATGATTTTTGCGTATGTATGCTTGTAAGAAAGTATAACTTTGCATTGTTTTGCTGCAGATAATATATATTTTATATTACAACCCAGTTAATCAAAAGTATGATATAAAATGTTATTTTTATAGAGCTGGAATAATTATTATCTGTGGTGATTTTAAATGAAAATTATACATTTTAGTAGATGTAAAATTTATTGTTCAAAAACAAAGTTAGGTAAAGTTTACGATCACGTATTCTTATTTTAAAATATATTTTTATTCATAATTTTAATGACATCTTTATAGACAGTGATACAATAACTTACATTTTGATTATTAATTTACTTGTCTTAAATAAGTAAATTAAAGTGAAAAATATAGAAAAATATTAGTTTAGTAGAAATTTCAATAAAAACTATTTTTAATACAAGTTATCTTATTACTTGGAGACTTTCGATGGTTAGACTCAACAGCCCTATTATTTCGCTAGCTACAGTACCCTTCAAACTGGAACACAGTAATGTTCTACCGCTTGGCGGCAGAATATCTGGTAATGCGGTGGTACGTACCTAGACGACCTCGTGCTTCCAAGATCCGGGATCGTGCTACATTTTCACCTGTCCTAGAAAGAACATGATAAGCAGGGTTTCGTGAAACGATAGTACGTAGTTGAAAGTAGGTCAATGTGCCCATCATTGTGAACTTTTACAATGGGGCGGACCATGAAATCGCATAAAATTGGCCATTCCATACACATCGTCGAAGGGGTTAGTGTTCCTGTTAATAATTGCTAAAATTCTGCTTACGTTTTACTGGAATATTCATGTAATAATAAATTATTAATGCCTAAATTTATGAGTAAAAAAGACATCTTAAGGGCTACGTAGTTTTAATCATTAGTCAACTAATAGCTACGTTATATTCTGTGGTTTTAGAAAGGAGCAGGAAGTTTACGAACCATTGTTTTACAGCGGAAAATTTTGATTAGACGTGGCGATTGTTCCAGTAATTGAGCTTGACAATTATAGCCAATTGGATGGATTAATTGGTTATTTGATAGTGAACTACAAGCAACAATTGGATGGATGACTCGAATATACTTACTGAGTTTAGGCAATATTAGCCAGCTAGTTATAGGGGTCGATGGCCAATATTTATAGCGACACTTGATGCATAAAATTTTGCACTTAAGTCAAAGTTTTAGGTGGCATTGCTCTTGGCTCTTATTCTCTAAGAGTTTTAAGCACGGAGCGCCACGTTTACGCAACGTGGTAGAATTAGGTAAATTGGCATAGCGCTTTGTGCATTTGATAGTTGTGTAGTTTTGAAAGCAACAAAAAGTCATGTTTCACCACATTATTTAAAATAAATATATTTTTTTTAATTTAAAATGTATTGAGAGGTCAACTAGAAAACGTGGTGTGCCAATAACAAGAAAAATAAACAATCAGCTTAATATAGATGAGATTTCTGACGCTATCATCGTTCAAATCACCCCAACCCCTATACCATCAAACCATCAAACAAGCAAAGCAAAGAGCCCTATCCCTCCCCTCCTCCTACTTTTGGTGATGACGTAATACTTAATTATGACTCGGAAAAATCAATTCCATCTAGTAAGTCTTAAGTGATGTCATTGCATGAGTAGGTACCTACTTAATTAGTAGGTGTTATAATAATAAATGACACCGCTGTACCGCTGTGATGATTTATTTTATGCAACGCTTGAAGCGCCAACGGACCTCGGGCGTCAGTTCAAGACGAATTGTTTTCAAGTTCTAAGTCAATAAAAGAATTCCTACAGTCACATTCGTTATAATGATGCACATGATTAGGTAATTACTGAATGTGAATAAGTCATAAAGTGAGTCACTGGACGCGTGCAGTGTTTTGTTCCGTTTGTGACATAAATCTGAACAGAACACTTCAGAAGCTACAATAATATTACCAGTGGCGGATTTACAAATTTTCAAGGCATAGGCTACACAGTTTTTGCCGCCCTTGCCTCTACAATTGTCATCTCCTACATTATTTTTACAATCCAAAAATTTTTCTACTCTCGGAGTGTGCAATGACAAGTGAGAGAGGAAAATCATTAGCAAAATTTGTTGCAGACTTCTATCTGTGAGACATCAGAAAACCGTCATGCAAAAATCTTTTTGATTTCTATGAGGTAGCAAAAAAAAAATCGGTCCCCAAATTTGCCGCCCCAAAAATCTGCCGGCCTAGGCTCAAGCCTACTCAGCCTGCTGGTAAATCCGCCACTGAATATTACCCTCGCTACATACGCTTGTGTTTGAACAGTGTGTTTGTATTAGTGTCATACAAGAAAGTATATCACGAGTTAGCATCATAAGCGATCTAAAATACATTGAATGAAAACATTTTATTTCGAAGATTTTTTTTAAATTGATATTAGGGAAATTAACAGCTAGTTACATACGTTTGGTTACCTATGTAAATGTAAGGCCAATTAAAAATTTCCATTAACAATTTAAAATGTACATTATACATATATGTAGGGTGCGCAGAGCTAACAGATGTTGATAAAAGAAAAAAAACCACTCGTACTCCTCTTGCTGATCGAAGAACGCGTCAACAATTAACCGCCTAAGCTGCACGACACACAAATCAATGTCGTGCAGCGCTGCGAACTCATTAAAACTCCAAAATTAATTTATAATTTTTTTATTAAATTAATTTTCTTAATTTCTCACTAGATTCGTAAATATCTACTCGTCTTGCAATTATTTCCAAATAAATCGCTGTAAAAGTGTAAACATCCAAGCATAGCTCTAAAACGCTTAGAAAGTAGGTACCTATTTGGAGTTTTTTTTTAATTTCGCTAATCGATGGTGATGGAATGGAAACCCAAGGCTATCTCTACGGCGGCAAACAGCTGATCGATAATATGATTTCACGTTTCCATTGTCTGACGAGATCAAGTAAATTCCCGTTGTTGACTATAATAATAATTATTACCAACGTTTGACACAAACATAAATTATTTATTATCTGAATGTCAGAAATACATACGAGTAAGTTACATGCGTTAGTGTGACTGTCATAAAAAAACCCGACTTATTTTTTCTATGGTTGACAAGCTAGGTGTTTGACCACAGCTTATCTGACGGTGTAGTCGAAGATGCTGTAGGACGTGAGGCTGCCGGAACACACCGTTAGGGGCTTGGCCCCAGATTTTCAACTTGAGTGAGGTAGAAAATACCGTACCACAATGTTATTCCTTACCATATTTTTTTACTAGCAGCTCAAGCTCAATGTTGGCGTTTGAACTCACACCCTTCGGCGTATGAACCGACTGCACTAACCACTGAGCTGTCATCGCTACAAACGTTATTCATTACGTTATATGTTCAGTATTAGAAATAAAATTTATGGCATTCAAAATTATCTTGCATGTTAAAAAAAACATTTTAGTTATTTCGTAAATTATAATACAAAAACCGTGCCTTATTATGCCATTACCATTCTTTCTAATTATAATTCTAGAAGGCAACATTAGTATGTATCTTTATGTATTCTCTCACCGTTGGGAAGCTACACTATCCCTGGGTGACTTTTTATCCCTGTATTCCCGCTGGAACGGGAACTACGCGAGTGAAACCGCGAGGCGTCCGCTAGTATGAAATACGGAGGAAGGAAGATCATTCCACAAATTGCTGGTAATTATTATTAGTTTTCGTAGTACAATGGAAACGTTTATCAAACATCCGCTTTTATTTACGTACTGGAGTACTGATAGACGCGAGCGCAGTATAAAACCCGGTCAGGTTATAACCACACGTGTTTTATAATTACGTAAGAAAATCGTGTGGAAAAAAACAATTATCAATAGTGCAGAAGTGATAAAATGGCTCCAGTTGATTTATTGAGGTTAAATTCTGATGAATTAAAAGTGTTTCTTGATTCTTTCGATCATGTTTTTTCGGATTGTGATGGTAAGTAACACATTGCAGAGCCAGTGCAGTAATATCTCGCATGCCAATTTAGAGTAAGATAATTATGTTGTACTAGTGTAATATACAATAAAATGTAACCACATCTTGAGCGAATAAAAACTTGAAACTTGGTCCATGTCTTGTTACTGGAAGTACCTACTACAAAAAGGCACAGTTGCGGTTGCTATAGTTTTCACCAGATGTTGGGTATATCATTTACCTATAACTATATATATACTTGTCATTGTATCTATGCAAAAACCATTATTATATACTCGTAACATTAAGTACACACTATACAACACTACACAATTATTGTAATGATTATAGATAATATCTTTAAATCGTAGATATTTCAATGGACTTTGAATTTCTACATTTCTGTTCATGATTTATGAGACGAGCGAGTCGCGGGGATAAAATAACGCAAAATTTTACTTATTTACTTGTGTTTGTAGTTACATCATATGTTACCACAATTTCTGTGGTGATAACTGGTTTATCGTAGGATATAATAGTGTTATTTTTAATCTCTGTCACAGATAATATAATATTATTAGTCTGTTTGTTACAATGATATCTAGGGTTTTGGCGGGAACGCGGGAAGAGTCGCTCCGTTGTATTTTTTTCCAAAACTAGTGTTGTGTCGAGTGTTTATGCATAAAAATGGTGGTGTTTTATTCATAAAGTGCCGAATTACAAGCGCGCGTGTGGGAAAATGATATAATGTGGTGAAACATGAGTTTTCGTGTTGCTTCCAAAACTCCTTCGAAGCTTTATAGTAAAGTTGCCACTACTTTACTAAAGCATGACTGGAATTAACTGACACGAACTGGACTTGACAAAGACGACTTTGACGATAACTATAGCTAAGATACAGCAGAAATAACACTTAAGACAAGGCAGTATGGCTCTATAGCTTTAGCCTGCCCGAAGGGGCAAATTATTAAAAAAAAAAAGAAAACAATGATATCTAATACCTTCTTAGAGACAAGTTTTATGATTACTATTACATTTTTTTTATAATTAATTAATAAAATAATTAATTAATTAATAAAACAACAGTCAGTATGCGTTTTCAAAGATTATACATGTACAAAAGAAACATACTATCTTTATACGTTTTATCCCTGGAAACAGTTAGGAGTTTTGTGAAAAGTCGGAGAACATTCAGGTTTTTAAAATATTATGTATAGAAGTTGCGGAGATCAGGTGCCGGTAAAACACGCCTACATCTATGAAGAATTTAAAATCTGTGTTCAGATTTAAATCGAAGCTTAAATAATAAGTACATATGTATTTTTCATACTTAAGCTACGTAGTATAACAGACACAGATTTGTCTTGTATTTTTGGAATTAAAACTAAGCAACACACGTTGGCAGATTCAATACCTCGAACGTGTACATACCAACTTCTGTTCTATGACTTTTGACAGCCAATTCAATTTTAAAACAATGTACCGACATAGGTACCGACATTAGTTTTTTTACGGAATTAAAAGATATTTTGTATTATAGGTATGTATAGACGTGAAACTGGATTTTGAACTTTATAGTTTATATTATACAGACCGCCGCGTCACTAATTGTTTTCTAGTAGCAATTAATAAACATCTTGCACCAAAAAACGTAATGACATGCTACCAGTGACCTGTTAATTAAAATTATCTATATTGACGATCTAATTAATTGCTTAATACTTAGTTGTTAGTAAATTAGGAATTTAAGATATATCTTTTCTAATTAGGTTAGCATTTAATCCCACTTTGCCTGATGTTAAAGATGTTGATTGCTCTAAGCGGTAGTGCGGTCGAAGATGGAGCTCGCTTACCTAACAGAAACCAATTTACTCTAGAGTGGAAAACACCCATATTGTACCTAACAGGGAACACTGACTCAGACACAAGTAGGAACGTGAAAATTTCGTCGCCCACGTCCATAGGAAAAAAATATCTCAAGCAATTACTAATTAGGTACAGTGTCTAATGCCCAAAGCGGTGTTACAGAAATTTGATTATATTATCTAAAATAAAACCTTGAAAGTCATCATTCTGGCGAACGGGTTTACGTACCTAATTAGCAGGGCATTCGATATGGCATTGAAATTTTCCTTGAATAAACCGCAGAATAAATAGGTATCTAAGTATGATCGATTTTCTACATATTTGCACTCGCGCCAGGCAAGTCCTGTTCTCCCAATGGAATTGAATATTTATCTTGATTAGCATAAGACTGACTTTGTAACTTTGGTGTTATTAATAAAAGATCTGTATTTGTATAAATAAGCTTATCACATAATGTATTGTGCTTGGCGGTAGATTTTCACTTTTCACATATTTTTGGCTCACCATATTGCCAACGAAAAGTAGTTACCTGCTTTTCGTTGGTAATATGGTGGTGGTAATATAAGCGCGTGGAACGGGCCTTGTTAATTTTAATCTTTTGCCTCAAATTTTGTAAAGCCATGATAGTTTATTTATTTATATTGTTTTCATTAAATTCAAAAGGATTGTTAAAGACTTAATGTAATTATACAATCATATTATCACATAAGTGACAGTAATGTCTTACTGATAATAAAGTTTCTTTAAACCTAAACCTTTTCAATTTGAGTTTTATAGCTAGCCAGCCGAATACTAGAATGTGCCCTACCACCATGCTATACGCCGGAAGACAAGCGCACTGCCTGCCTGAGTGGCTGCAGTCGGCATTATGCTGAGTCGAGGCCGGTTTGTGACATAAAATATATTTCTCTCTTTTGTTTTTTGTTTAATTTATATACATATACTATATACCTATAAGTTTCTTCTTTGTTTAATGTTTATTGTTTATTTTTTTGTTTGTATGTATTGTTAATTATGTTGAAATATGTTTTATGTCTCAAATAAAGTATTGTCTATTGTCTATAGTTTCCTTACTATGTTTTCCTTCACCGGCAGTTCAAGCTCATGATTGGGATTTGAACCAGCACCCTCCTTGTGATCCGACTGCGCTAAGCACTGAACTATAATCGTTACGAAAGACTCAATATTTTTACAGGCGTTATATGGACGGGTGCCGGGACCATACCTGGTTCAGGGGATTTTTTCAAATTGATGAAGAAATATGGCAAAACTGTACACTACGTGTCCAATAATAGTTTGAGGAAAAAGGAAGAGTACGAAATGCTGTTCAACGCTGCTGATATTGAAAATGGATTTGTAAGTGAAATATTCAGGCGTTACTTTGCGGAAGTTCATTTTGAGTAGGTACTCAAGGTATAAATTTAGTTTCAGTTACGACAGTGGTGAGGGAATCTTATCCGAAATCAACCTATGCTAAGCATAACCTCATTCTTCTTCTTTGCGAATCAATGATTCATACTCATTATAGTCAATAGACATGTATACAGTAATGAACTGTTCAACGTAAATAATCCTATTCACAAGCTATCTAATCAAAAAATAAAGCTATAAAAATTATTTAGGTATGTGAACTCGAGTTGCGGTCATTGCACATTCAACCTCAATATTTTTTTAATCTTGGCAAATTAAGTCTGAAATTTCTTCCAAAACATGCTGAGTCACGCAAACTACCAAATACGAGTAAAACGTATTCTTTATATGGTTGACAGGCTGGGTGTTTGACCACAGCTCACCTCATGATAATAATTTTATATTTATCTTATTATCATCATCATCATCATCCACAGCCTTCTTTATCCCACTGCTGGGTATAGGCCTCTCTCTTTACATGCCATCTGCCTCGGTCCTGTGCCAATCTGGTCCAGGTTCGACCCGCGACGGTGACAATATCGTCGACCCATTCATCGTATTATCATTGTATCTTATTATACGTATCATATTTTCTATTCTCGGTTGCCTGGAAGAGATCACTCTTAGCGACCAGGCCGCCACTTGTAGTACTAGCTAATAAGATTATTTTGTTCTCTTTGCTTATTTTCTGTTTTTTTGGTGTGTAATGTGCATAATAAAGAATTTCTATCTAGATAGATAGACTAATAACCTGGAATGGACCTGGCTCTCAAGCGAGGCTGCCGAACACAATGTTACTTGTTTGGCGGCAGATTTTTAACTAGATGATGGTAGCCAGCCGAGTGCTAGAATGTACCTTACCACCATGCTATGGTTTCCTCACGACGACGCTTCACCAGCTCAAGCTTAGAACCAACCGCGCTAACCTCTGAGATATCATCGTTATATATCGAAACATAAAACTTTCTCAAAAGTATGACCATGAACATAGGCTTGTTCTTGGTGTTTTCTTTCCCAAGAACAAGCCAAGATAGTTGAGCCTTCTTTTGACTCTAACGAAAACCCTACACTTTACCAAGTGCTTGGCCGCAGATATTGCCTCGCCACAAACATGGTACAAAACGAGGTATGAAAGTAATTTTATTTCCAGGAAAACCTTACCATACCTTCCACGGCGATTGCAGAATACCTAGAATCTGTTAAGTTCAACAAGGATAAGAAAGTCTACTGCGTCAGCTGTCCGCAGACCATGAAGGTTTTGGAGTCATATGGATTCAAATGTGATCACGGTGTAAGTAGTTAACAATCTCTTGAGGAACCTAACACACTCATTTCTATAATCTGTTCTCTGATGGATATGAAAGTAGTACTTTTAAGCATTTTTTAATTAATAAGGCGTATTACAGTATCACGGACCGGCAAGCGCAGCGTAGGACGTCCACCCACAAGGTGGACAGACGACCTTGTAGAGACCGCAGGAACGCGCTGGATGCGAGCCGCTTCCAACCGGTCTTTATGGAAGTCAATGAGGCCTATATCCGGACGTGGACGTCCTACGGCTGAAATGATGATGATGATGATGATTACAGTATTGGTGAATTTATTAATGACAGGTCCTCTTTGCCCAAATTATCTTTGGTAAAAATAATTAATCCGCTAATTTTATTAATATCATTTACTCTTTATTTGACATCTTGTTTTTATTTTAATTATTTATCATTGAAATTTATACATATTTTTCTTTTTGACATTTGTTATTATTATGATTTTTTTTTTATGGTTGGCAGGCTATTTGTTTGACCACAGCTCACCTGATGTTAAGTGACGGTGTGGTCGAAGATGGTAAAGCAAACCTAGCCTGGAACGGAACTGACTTATATTACATAGATGACATTTTAAATTTAAAATATTTATTATCATTGATTGTGTTTGACATAAATAAGTGTGCATTATTGTACCTGTATTTGAATTGAATTAAAGTAGCGACAAAATAATGTCGATCGCTCTGAAATGTAACCTATTTTTTCAGCCAGACATTTGTGTTGACAACTATTTGGATTACTTGCAATACCTAAAAAATGATGACAATATCGGAGCCGTTGTTTTCGACAGCGACTTCAAGATAAACCTTCCCAAGCTTTATAGAGCAAGGACGTACCTCAACCGGCCAGAAGTCTTGTTTATTAATGGAGCCACGGACAAATATATGGGACTAAAACCTGGGCAGTTGGATCTGGGTAAGAAATTATTTGCTTGAGCCAGAAGGCTTTGCATTTCTAACTTTGGAAAGTGAATTTATAATTTTTTTATGTAATTAACCTTGTGTATTTATATAATAATCTTTTAGCCTCATCACGAAATATTATTTGTAAATTTTCCAACGCCTAAAATGTTTTTGATTCTCCGTTTTTAATCGGTCCATTTGGAATAAATAATCTTTCTATCATTTGACAGCCCCGTTGTTTCATTGGTAGCATATCTGCCTTGAGAGCTGTAGGGCGTGGGTTCGATTCCCACTCAGGGCAAACATTTTGTGAATAAACAAATGTTTGTTCTGTGTCTGGGTGTTCTGTATGTATTATAAGTATGTATTTACAAAAAAAAAAGTATGTATGTATTCTATCAGTTATCTGACTTCCATCACACAAGCTCTGCTTAGTTTGGGATCAGATGGCGCTGTGTGTATAGTCCTACAATATTTAATTTAATTTAATTTAACATTAGTTTTACGTGTATCTTTATTTTTGCATAGCACTAGTGACCGGCCCCGGCCTCGCTCGGGTGCAATTTAGTTACGAACGTAGTACTTTATTTGGATCAATCTCTTTTTTTTTTATGGTTGACAGGCTATGTGTTTGACCACAGCTCACCTGATGTTAAGTGACGGTGTGGTCGAAGATGGTAAAGCACACCTAGCCTGGAATGGAATTGGCTCTTAAGTGAGGCTGCCGGTACACACCGTTAGGTGCTTGGCGACAGATTTCCAACTTGAGGGTGGTAGCTAGCCAGCCGAGTACTAGAAAGTACCCTACCACCATGCTATGGTTTCCTCACGATGTTTTCCTTCACCGGTAGCTCAAGCTGATTGTTGGGGTTTGAACCCACGCCCTTCGGCATGCGAATCAACCGCGCTAACCACTCAGCTATCATCGCTATCTCGTAAGGTTTAGCCAGCATTTACAATGTAAGCACACCAAAACATGTTTTTACGACATCACAGTACAAATCTTTGAAATCCTCGAAGTTTTTCTATTATAATATGCATGTATAATACATAAAAAAATAAACATTAATTCCTCTTGAATTACTCTGTCTATTAATGGAAACTGTATTAAAATCAGTTAAGATCTGAGCGTACAGACGGCGGTAAGCGACTTTGTTTTATACTAAGTAAATAAATAAATGATTCATATATACTTCTGAATTCCATATCACACCAGGCAGAAAACTAAACTTTTTTTTCTTATGATATTTAATTTTTATAGAAAATTGAGGAATTATTTAAGATTTATTTCTCTAGAGAGAACTAAAGTCATTGACATAGCTCAGCGTATTAGCAAGCTGAAGTGGCAATGGGCTGGACATATCTGTCGCAGAACCGATAACCGCTGGGGTAGACGTGTTCTAGAGTGGAGACCGCGAATTAACAAGCGTAGCGTAGGACGCCCTGAGACTCGATGGAGTGACGATATACGTAGGACAGCTGGCGGTGGATGGAAGCGAAAAGCCGAAGATCGGGCTGAGTGGCGTGTCTTGGGAGAGGCCTATGTCCAGCAGTGGACTAATATAGGCTGATGATGATGATAGAAAATTTCACCAGATTTTCTTAGGAACAGAAAAGATGCCAGTTTTTTGGAAAAATACATTTTAGCAACTAATCGTAAAGTATATTGCAGCTACACTAATGTCTCTCTAATGTAAACTACGACTAAAATATTTTAAAGTAATAAATTAAATGCAATAAACTAGACCAACGGTATTAGTTCCCAAAACTCTGACCACATCCCTTAATTTTTAAATTCTATAAAAAATGTAAAACGAAATTTGCTTCCAGGTGTAGGAGCGTTCACAGACATATTAGTGGAGCTGATAAAACGAGAGCCAGTACAACTAGGAAAGCCAGGCAAAGACTTTGGAGAGTTTGCCATGAAGAAAGCTGGAGTAACTGACCCTAGTCGAGTATTATTTATTGGCGATATGTGAGTATAATAACTGTGACTAAACTGTATTATAGACAAAAGACAACAAACACAGACTTTATTTATGACATAAAACAAATTTCCATCACATTTAAATTACATTCAACATTACAATACATATTATACTGCATGAATAAATTAACATAAAAAAAACAAAAGTGTTACCATTTCTCTCTGTTCTATTTATCACTGACGATTTTTAGATTTCTCGTTGTTTAACATAAATCCGAACAACCCAAAAACAATATTAGTTTCTTGTCCACTTTCTGACGTTATCTATCGATAACGATCATCTTCAGAGTCCTTGGTATTTCATAAATCCTATTCTCGTAGCCGGTTGATCCATCTGGATCTACCAGTACCGACACGCGATTTGACCCGGTCACTGAGTCATGTTACGATGAAATATTACATATGGACTCGTCTGTTTTCCTGTCTTGAATGGCCTTAATTTTATCTTTTTTTTAAATAAAATGTTTAAAAGTTTTAAAGTTATGCTCTATTCTATCCTATCTTATCCCATCCTATAGATATTCTGTCCCTTCCTATCCTATCCCATACCATCCTATCCAATTCAATCTCATTCGATCCCATCCCATCGCATCTCATCCCATCCCATCCCATCCCATCCCATCCCATTCCATCCCATCCTATCCTATCCTATCCAATCCCATCCTATACTATTCATCCTATCCTATTCATATCCTATTCTATCCTTTCTTATCCCATCCCATTCCATTTCACTCCACTCCATTCCGCTCTATTCCATTTCATTCTATTCCATTCCATTCTATTATATTCCGTTATATTCTATTCTAAGAGTGAGATCACTTAAAACTTGTGTTAGAAACCGTCTGTGTGCTATTACAACCTGTAAGTACTTTAAAGTTTATTTTTGTTTAATTTCAGGATCGATCAAGACATTTGCTTAGGAAAGGCGACTGGTTTCAAGACCATGCTGGTCCTCACGAACATTCCCGAAGAGGCCATGATGGCGCATTCTGTACAACCAGATTACTATACTCCATCTTTAGGCGGTTTAGTTCCAAAATTGTAAAACTGCTCTCTTACTACTTAAATCTGCCGTACATTTGGGAAGACGAAAAATCGTATAGAAACACGAGTAATTTAATTAGAAATGTACAAACCTTCCGTACCGTACTTTCCTTCTTTACATAAAAAAATCTATTAGTACGAGCTTCTGCCTAAATACCTGAGTTCTAGCAACTTTCTATTTACAGCTTCAAATTATTTGTATAGCTTGATATAATATGTATAACATAATTATAGATAAAACTTGGATGTATGAATTTTTAACTTATTTTGATCTGAAGAAAGATTCATGAAGCCTTATTAATGTAGTACCCTATATAACTAATCCAACCATATTTTTTGTGAACCATTTTCTGACATTCTTTTTTAGATGTGTATGGAAAATTCTGAGAAGTGATTGTTATAGTATTTTATTTACTTCAATTCAGTTGTTTTATTTTTTCAGGTAAAATGATAATTTGTTTATATAGTCACTTATAAAAAAAAAATAATTCTAATGGTCTTAACACTTTTGTTCCTACCAATATTTAAAACGCAATAGAAATTCATAAAATGATAGGTAAATCTATTCGTACGTCACAGTGATAAAAAAACGCATTTAAGATTATTTTTTTATGATTTTTCATATGAAATAAAAATATTCAAACTTGATTATTTTGTTATATCATTTCATTTCATCATAATATCCTTATTGTCTATGGTTGAATAGGATAGTAAAATAAATAAGTTTTGTGGTGGTTCGTTTCCCGTCCAGGTCAAACATTTCATGTGTCAAACGTGGATGTTTGTCAGTGTCTCGGGTGTTTTGTATGTATTTTTTTTTAATATCTCTAAATAGTTTAAAACGAAGTCATTGTTCGCGTCTATCTGTTTCTCTCACTTTATTTTTTAATGTTTTTTTTTGGTTCACATGCTAGATGTTTGATCACAGCTCACCTGATGTTAAGTGAAGGTTTGGTCGAAGATGGTAAAGCACACCTAGCCTGGAATGGAACTGGCTCTTAAGTGAGGCTGCCGGTACACACCGTTAGGTGCTTGGCTGCAGATTTTCAACTTGAGGGTGGTAGCTAGCCAGCCGAGTACTAAAGTACCCTACCACCATGCTATGGTTTCCTCAAGTTTTCCTTCACCGGCAGCTCAAGCTCATTGTTGGGGTTTGAACCCCCGCCCTTCCGCATGCGAACCTACCACGCTAACCACTGAGCTATCATCGCTATAAAATCGCTATCGGTTTGTTTGCCGTAGGTAAGTACGTTTTTTTATATTAATTTCTGTCAAAATAAGTCTCACTTGAGAGCCAGTTCCATACCAGGCTAGGTGTGCTTTACCATCTTCGACCACACCTTCACTTAACATCAGGTAAGCTGTGGTCAAACATCTAGCCTGTCAACCATTAAAAAAAAAAAAAAACAAACCGACAGAAAGCTCGCATACAATACAAATACGATTACCTTGAAAAACAATCCAGAATCTGTCCTCAAATCGCTCATTCGACCGCGAAAAGGGGAAAATTGATTACACGAAGCGAAAAGTATTTTATTTATCGTACTTTTTCAATACAAATTCTAGTCCCACGGTTACCGGAATTTGTAAAGCGAATAAAATGTAGAAAACCGAGTGCCATTTTATTTCACGTTTCGTGGTCCGTTAGACGTGGGTATTAACCAAAAATTGGGGCGCGTCCAGTCATTCTCTTCTACTACGTATTTGTTTTAGAGAAAGGACTAACCTATTCAAATTGATGGTGACACTATTTTTACTGTGCTTTTTATAGTGAAATTTATTTAACAATCATAAATAGGATTAGAAAATTGTACTTAAAAATCAACTGTTCCTTACATTTTCTTTGTAGCGATGATGATCAGTTAGCGCGGTAGGTTCGCATGCCGAAGGGCGTGGGTTCAAACCTCAACAATGAGCTTGAGCTGCCGGTGAAGGAAAATATCGTGAGGAAACCATGGCATGGTGGTAGGGTACTTTAGTACTCGGCTGGCTAGCTACCACCCTCAAGTTGAAAATCTGCCGCCAATCACCTAACGGTGTGTTCCGGCAGCCTCACTTGAGAGCCAGTTCCATTCTAGGCTAGGTGTGCTTTACCACCTTCGGCCACACCATCACTTAACATCAGGTGAGTTGTGGTCATTAACCTAGCCTGTTAACCATAAAAAAGGACTACACTGTCAAAATTGATTGCCTATTTTGTTTGTAGTTGTGGTAGGTATATGTGCCGGAAGGCGTTCATTCAGGTCAAATACAGATAATATAATCGTTCTATTTATGGGTGTTCTGGCATAATATGTATTATTTTAAATATGTATTTACTCAGTTATCCGGTTCCCATAATACAAGTTTAGCTTAATTTGAGGCTAGATGGCGCTGCGTAAAATGTTGTCCAGTATTTATTTATAATATACTAGCGGACGCCTCGCGATTTCCCCCGCGTAGTTCCCGTTTGTTCCCGTGGGAATACAGGGATAAAAGTAGCCCATGTTACCTGGGGATAGTATAGCTTTCCAATGGTGAAAGAATTTTTGAAATCGGTCCAGTAGTTTCGGAGCCTATTCATTACAAACAATCAAATCTTTCCTCTTTATAATAGTCAAGACTAGCGGACGTCTCGCGGTTTCACCCGTGTAGTTCCCGTTCCCGTGGGAATACAGAGATAAAATTAGCCCATGTTACCCGGGGATAGAGTAGCTTTCCAACGGTAAAAGAAATTTTGTAATCCGTCCTGTAGTTTTTAAGTTTATTTGTTACGTATAAAATACAAATATTTCCTCTTTATTAGTATTAGTGAGTATAGATTATTATGGTATGATTCTTTTCTAGTTTTCAGAGTCATCATGTTTTAAAACGTTTCTCTTTCTATTTTGCCCAACGGATCCCTAAAAGTGTAAACTTTAGATTATTTGATTTATTACAACAAAACTTACTTTTTAACTCATTTGGAATTTGCTTATTTAATTTTGAACTAATTGCGGTTTCCAAACTTAAATTTTTGAAACTTTAATAACTGAAAGTTAATTCGCTTTGCAGACGATTTTATTTTATGAGCAGTTTACTATAGATAGGTAGGTGCTTGTTTTGTTTTAGAATTTTAGACAATTTTAATAAAAGCAAATAGGTCATAGTGGACCAATTATTAAGTTCGTTATTGTTAATTCGAAGTTTGAATGTGGCTGGAATGCAAATTAATATTCCAACTCGAGATTGTTTGATTACATATTTAGGTATACCAAGTTTAGACATGCAAGATAGTAACTTACTAGAAGTTATAACATGTTATTATAGGTAATAATTACACAAGTCAATAAAAAAAAAAAATTGCTCTGGTTTTGCAACAGAACTTTTTTCCATACCATTTTATAAGAAAAAATATGTTTATTTAAAAAAAAAAACAAAAATAACAGAGTTTTCTTTTAAAAAATATTCTGAAGATTTTTTCGTTTGTTTTTCATAATTGTATGATGGGTAATCTCGTTTTGATGGGAAACGAAAATCTGTGACCAATCTCGATTGCCATTTTCCTTGGTATGTTTTTTTCCATCGCCATGATGGAAAATGTCGGCTGAAAGTAAATTTATCGTGATTGATTCAGGCGTTACTTTATCAAGTTTATAATATGGTAATCAAGAGTTTATATTTAAATTGTAAATATGTACAAAACCTATATTAACACTAGTAAGAAAAAAATGTATTGCTTCGATTAAATTATTAAGTACTAAGCCCTACGGTTATAAACGTTAATCAATACTTAAAATGCTGTGACCTACTCGCCGATGTGTGCACACGTGAAAACTAGACAGGCTAGATTAGCTTTGTTAACAACGTTTATAAGTAAAAGTAAGTATAACACTAACGTGTATACCACATGTAAATTTAAGCTAGTTTTATTACTAGCGATACGCCCAGACTTCGCTCCAGGTGCAATGTACAAATGCATAAGCACGTATTATAGGTACATATAAACCTTCCTCTTGAATCGCTCTATCTATTGACGGAAAACGCATTAAAATCTGTTGCGTAATTTAAAAATTCAAGCGTACAGACGGCGGGAAGCGACTTTGTTTAATACTATGTAGAAGAACAACCCACGACATTAAAGTTACTAAAATTAGTGAAAAAGTTGTATCGAAGCCGTGCTCTTTAAATAAAGTGAAACCTGAAATTATTAGAAAACATATTCCTTCTTACTTTTTGCTATGTTAAAAAACCGTTTACGATTATTGGGGTAAACATTGCCGACACTATCACAGCATCAGGTAAGATGTGGTCAAACACCTAATCAATCATAAATAATCCATAATTTGCTTAGTGGTAGATTTTCTTAGCAGGAGGTCGTCTAGGTAGGTATCACTGCAGTACCAGATATTCTGCCGCCAAGCAGTAGTGTGCAAACATTACTATGTTCCGGTTTGAAGGGTACTGCAGCTAGCGAAATTACAGGGCTGTTGAGACTAACTATCTAGTCTCAAAGTAATGAGCGCCAAAGTAGCGATGCCCTGGACTTCGTATTGAAAGAAAGAAAGAAAGAAAATAATTTTATTTTGTAACATAGAACAAAAATAACAACAAAATAGAGAAAAAAAAAGTTCTGTGTATTGCTGCAATGGTCATGGACATGCGTTCTTACCATCAGGAGAGCGCATCGTTCATCTCATTAATGTTACACAAAAATACCACATTAGCGGTATTTTTTTCGATTTAAACAAGATGTTGCTTAGTATTTCTCTTTGGCCAAGTTGTCGAATATTTTTATATCACAGGCAGCCATTTTGAGGGTGCCGCACACCTGAGTTTTACGATAATGAATATTGCTCCGCATGTTGGTCGTATATTAGAAGCTTAATGACTTATTTTTGTAACAATTGAACAGACAGATACGCTGATACTGAAGAAACCGAAACTAAATAAAATATATTTCATACTTTACTAGCTGCCCCCTGCAGTGTTACCAGCTACACGTTTTCGGGATAAAAAGTAGCCTAAGTTCTAATTCAGGGTCTCAGCTACCTCCATACTAAATTTAATCCAAATCCGTTCTGTAGTTATTGCGTGAAAGAGTTACAAACATCCATCCATCCATACTCACAAAACTTTCGCATTTAATATTAGTAGGATAGGATGTTACGGAACCCTTCGTGCGCGAGTCCGACTCGCATTTCGCCGGTTATTTTAATGTAGGAGCAAAGTAAACATTGTCCTTACATCAAGCGTATTGATGCCCATTCCATTCACAAACATAGACGGGTTTGACCACAGCTTACCTGTTGTTAAGTGACTGTGTGGTCGATGATAGTAAACACCTAGCCTTGAATGCAACTGGCTCTCAAGTGAGGTTGTCCGTACACACTATCTAAATTTTCAACTCGAGGGTGGTCACTAGTCAACCGAGTACTAGAAAGTGCCCTACCACCATGCTATGGTTACCTCAAGATGTTTTCCTTCGCCGGCAGCTCAAGCTAATAAAAATAAAAATAAAATAAATTTATTTCAGGCAACAAGACCCTGTCATGTCTTTGGAGTTCGTGATGATGGAGGCGAAGTTTTGATAGAAACCACAGTTTCTAATTTAGGTGTATGTGTATATTTCAAAATATATAGATATGTTTTCACTATGAAGGTCGGTTCGTGAATGGTCGATTGTTACTTTTATTCCCGGACAGGCGTTGTTCCGCGCGACAGACGTTGCGTTGAAATTACGTCGCAGCACCTTGCCAGCCTATTTAGGAAGGCGTTAAGCCTGAACAGACCCATATAAAAATACAAATACAGTTAAATTGTCTAAAATAACAACTATTTTTTTTTTTTGTTGGGGTTTGAAACCACGCCCTTCGTCATGTGAACCGATTACGTAACCACTGAGTCCGTAAAGTTTTTTTACTAAAGTCGAAACACGCGTCCTGGTTGGGTACAACTCGGTTAAGCGTGAGGTGAATTAGCGCGTAGAGTGTTCCGGAGATTTTCCTCAATGACTCTCGCCTTGATTTTTTGCGGTTTCCGCAGTGGGCTATCTTCATTACGTGTGTTCTGCGTCGTGCAGATAACGATGTGAGACGGTTCGTTTAGTAGTATTAGTGTACTTTACTGTTTATCTTTGTTTGGGTACATTCTTTCATTTACTGCTAGGCCACGAAATATCTGGAAAACTTGAATATTAATAGCTACCACCTTCAAGTTGAAAATCTGCCGCCAAGCATCTAACGGTGTGTTCTGGCAGCCTCACTGGAGAGCCAGTTCCATTCCAGGCTAGGTGTGCTTGACCATCTTCGACCACACCTCCACTTGACATCAGGTGAGCAGCTATGGTCAAACACCTAGCCTGTCGACCACAAAAAAAATGGCATTACTATCAGTGGCGTAGTTACATTTTTCTATGGTTGTCAGGCTAGTTGTTTGACCACAGCTCGTCTGATGTGTGTAGTGGCGGTATGGTCGAAGACAGTAACACACCTAGCCTGGAATGAAACTGCCTCTCATGTGAGGCTGCCGGAACACACCACACTTTCAGATTGGTACAACAGAAATTTCATCAAAATCGGTTTATTAGTTTGATTTTTAAACCACAATAGATACAACCTAAAAACTATAAAATGGTTAACTGATGCAAAGCATCGCTTGCGTTGACTTTAATTTAGGTACTATTCAAAGTTCTGTTTAGCACTGCAAGGTCATTGACATGAAGAGAGTAGTCTCAATAGATAGATAGATGTAACTCTTTATTGTGCACATCATAAATAGAACATAGTACAGATAACAAAAAACCTTATTAACTAGTGCCACAAGTGGCGGCCTTATCGCTAACAGCGATCTCTTCCAGGCAACCAAGAAAATAAAAATTCGATAGAAAACATAAGAAACACACGGGAGATGTAACACTAATAAGAAAAAAAAAATTAATAAAAATTAAACATATAGTAAGTATTTAAAAATAATCATATAATAATGTATTTAAATAAAACGAAATATTTACATTTATATAAATATGTATACACTCATAATACATATTATATAGTATATAATATATATAGGCATATATAGGTATATAGGTATATATATACATACTTACTTACTTTGACATTTAAAAAAACGCTAATGTCGCTCTTTGCTAGAAACATTCCATGGTGATTCTTATCGCATTATCCCATAAGATTTAAAAGTAAATGATACCAATAAGACGTTTAAATTTTGTCTCTTGTTATTTTTGTGCATTACAAAAATATGACAAGTCTACAGTTTTCGGTGAAATAACAAAAATAAAAGAGCAAAATAATTAATTATATTGACGTTCATTACTTAATTGCTACACTTGTTCAAACAATCAGCTAAATTGTTTATTCAGTAAAGTAACACGAGTTTTGACCTTGACCCAACACAAAGGGAGTTCACACAGAGGGCTTTTCAATTATTTCTATAAAACTTTATTCGAGAAACTTCTTAACATAGATTACAATTTATTTTTATTTTTATGATAGATAGGCTTGCGTTTGACCGCCATCCCGCCTGATGCGGTCTACGGTGGAGCACGCTTGCCTAGAAGAAACCGATTCACTTGCGACACTTGAAGGTACCCAGACTGTATTGATCAGGGAACACCCACTCGGGCAGCAGATTCCAATGTCTAGCGGTACGTATGAAGAAGGTGGAATCCAAGCGCTTAGTTCGAGTTTTGGAACATCAACCATAAAGCGGTGTCGCTGGTTCAGGTATACTAAATACACGAGTAATACGTTTTCATGCCGTGACGAGTTGGTCGTACGTTTCCTGTGTAATTATTTTTAACTTATTTCCCCGCTGTAGTCATACCGTACTGTGTTCAAGGACTGCAAAAACAGTTCACAACGGTTTTTTGGCGGGAACGCGGAGAGTCGTGTCGCCCCGTTGTATTTCTAGTGTTTTGTCGAGTGTTTATTCATAAAGTGCCGAATCACAAGCGCGAGTGTGGGAAAATGATTTATAATGTGGTGAAACATGACTTTTCGTGTTGCTTCGAAAATTCAATCGAAGCTTTATAATAAAGTCGCCACTACTTTACTAAAGCATGACTGGACTTGACTGACAAAGACTGGACTTTAACTACAATTATAGCTACAAGGCAACTTATTTAACTGATGAAACTTGAAAATAATAACACACTGGCAAATGCTCAAAATGCGACCAAACCAAAGAAGAAAAAAATAATTCACAAAAATAAAAGATACACGATCTTTTCTCCGGCAAGTTTCATTAATTTGACGAATAATTTATTATGTTATATTTATTAAAAACTTGAAACAAAACCGTCATACCACATACTTACTTAGTACCTACTAGTATTGTGCTGAGGTGAGCCCCTATTTTGTAACTGCCTGTCTCTGTTTGTTTGTATTTGTGCTCGTGTTACAAAAGAAAGTGGTGAAAGAAAGAAAAGTCCTTTTTCTTTCTTTCACCACTGCTTAGCGACATAATATCTGGTACTTTTTGTTATGTAAAAAGTATTGAGACGAACGAGACGCTCTCCTGATGGTAAGAGATAACGCCTGTCCATGACCATTGCAGCGATACATAGAACCTTGAGTAACAAAACAAAGTCCAGGGCATCACTTCTTTGGCGCTCATTACTTTGAGACTTTCGATGGTTAGTCTCAACAGCCCAGTAATTTCGCTAGCTGCAGTTCCCTTCAAACCGGATAACACAGTAATAAGTTTACACACTACTGCTTAGCGGCAGAATAACTGGTACTGCGGTGGTACCTATCTAGACGACCTCCCGCTAAGATGACTACCACCAAGTAAAACGTAAACCACCTAAATAGTTGACAGTTTTGCACACATTTCTTTGTTCTGAAGTTATCTCTAGGTACAAAGAATTCGTTGCCTAAAGTCGTACTTAAATTTCCAGTCATACACTGGCGACAATCCAAATCCCGGCATCTGATCCGTGAAATGCAATTTGAGAGCTCCAGAAAGAACATTGCCCCAAACATCTGTGGCCTCTATGCTGGTTACTAAGCTTCCCTTGCTCTCTTTGTAGGCGATGTCTCCAAGAACGAATATATCGCACATGATTGTCCTATTAGTTAATTTGGTAAATCCTGCCGGTGAAGGAAAACATCGTGCGGAAACCATTCCATGATGGTAGGGTATTTTCTAGTACATTAAAAAATGACAAAATCATAACACATTTTAATATAATTCAATGTCAACGTAATACTATGTCATACTAGCTGCGCCCCGCAGTGTTACCCGCTACATTTTTTCGGGATAAAAAGTAGCCTGTGTTAATCTCAAGCGGTCGTCTGGCGTGGGTTTACATTCGTTGTTGGAGTTTGAACCCACGCCCACCATAGAGCATGGTGGTAGAGTATTTTCTATTCTTCTATTTACTCAGCTGGCTAGCTACCACCCTCAAGTTTAAAAGCACTACTTACGGTGTGTTGCGGCAGCCTAAATTCAGAGGAGTTCCATACCAGGCTAGATGTGCTTTACCATCTTCGACAACACTTTCACTTAACATCAGGTGAGCTGTGGTCAAACACATAGCCTGTCAAACTGAAAAAAAAGTGAGTTTTCAGTAGAGGTGAGTGAAACGTCCGTGGAAATACTTCCTAGGCTCCACTCCAGGCGTCTCGACTGAATTCACGTCTGGCTCATCTGCATACATTGCACTTATAGCGAGATGAAATGAAACCTTCCAGCAAAATCAGATTTAACTCTGATATAAACATGAATGAAATTGGTCTGTCTGTATATTTTACAAAATCCATTAAAATACAGAGTGTAAAAATAACTCTCCCAAAACGAAGACAGTAATCACTAGCAATATCACAGTTATATTTATGGTAAAATAATTTTATCTGTTAAAAACAGTCTTTTTTTTTTGCATGTATTGGGTGACCTATTTTAGCTACACGTATGTAAAAAACCAGTAATATACAATAATATCAAGCCTCAAAAATCATCGAAACAATTTAGGCACGAAATTGTCGTCGGTTGGGTACAAATTACTAACAAAACTTTCCAATACAATTATCAGGGAATGTATCTTGTACTAACAAGATTCACATTCCCAGATAATTTTTTGCCTCTGGACATTCTAACATAACTAACGGACTCTGTAAGCATATTGTTAATAATATTGTTCATTTATTGGAGAAACTAGGCAATCACAATGATTTCCTAGTTTCTATATTCTTATAACAATTGTGCGTGATATCTGCCGCAACCGGCAACGCACATTTTAGCAAAAACCGACTACTGCAGAAAACTTTTTAAAATGCCCCGAGTTAACCCGTATGAGCAATTTAAAACAAATTAATAGTCACAGTCAAGTCACTAGAGACTTGGTCAAGTGTTCCATATGAGTCGGTGATTTTAAACAACGTACAGGCGACTCCGAGTTCTATCGGAGGAAACGCTTGCGCGTTTTAAGATTGTACAACGCCATCTAGTTTCATTTTCAGTAACTATTCCACTTAGTCTTACTTTGTGATAATTGAACCGAATTTGTACAGAGATACGCTGAAAAAAACTGTATTCATCATTGAAGAACAACTTTTACTGAGGGATCAACATTTACATCGCAAAAATAAATAAATGTTCTATATCAAAATACCAATTGCAAACCCTACAAAATGTTTAAATTTGAATTGAAAATTCTCTTAATTAAAGTTATTAAAAATGATAAACAATATTATGTAACACTATCGTTTTGCGTAATCTTGTAACACAGCGGCACTCGGCAAGTTATAAAGTCGTATTTAATCTCATGCAAATATTAATTTTAAAACTTCCGAGTTTCTATTTATTCGTATTACGTTGGCGGTAGTGTGCTTAGAGGTAAGTACGAATTATTTGTTTCAATTAAACTTAATAAAAAACATAACCCTTTCGTCGCGTAAAAAAGTGTCGTTTAATTCATTTATTAACATTTACAATTAACTGTTTCTCTAAAAACTTTATAATGACTCCATAAACTATGTGTAAGGTTGAATTAATAGAGATGGCGTTCCTTCTAATTATTTTATTACTACTCTTTCATACATCACTAAAACTATAACACTATCCCTTTTACACGTTATCTAAATTAGCTTTCTCTTTCATACTTACAATTATCTCGTATCTAGGTATCTCTTTCACATGGACTTTACGTTCCATTCACAGCATCATATCCTTTCGCTCTTTCAGACCTGTTAATTTCTCATTCATTCCTTCTCCGTCACGCTACCTTATGTTACATTTCCGTAATGCTTAAAGTGCAGTTTACATACGTTATGTTTTTAGCGCGGTTTGTTTTATAGCTTGATATGACTTCAACTTGATTTGACTTAGTTGTTAGCCAGCCGACTACTTGAAAATACTTTACCACCATGCTATGGTTTTATCACTTTACCTATGACCTATGCAGCAATACCCAGAACTTTAATTAGCAGAACAAAATCAGGGTCATCGCTGCTTTGGCGTTAATTACTTTGAGACTTTCGATAGTTAGTTTCGCTAGCTGCAGTACTGTTCAAATCAAACTGAAACACAGTAATGTTTACACACTACTTGTCTGGTTGCAGAATATCTTATAGTGTTTCTTCAATAGTTTTTATTCACCGGTAGCTTCAGCTCATTGCTGGGGTTTGGACCCATGACAACATTACGTGCGACGGTTACGGCGTGCGAACCGACCGCGCTGACCACTATGCTATCATCGCTACAAACACTATGACAGATTTACATTATAGCTGTTTGATTTCAGCTACTTTTATTATTAAAATACAGATTGGGTTGTATATTTCTCTGTAATTCTTTACAAATAAAAATATGAGTATAGTAAATTATTTATGTTGTAAGAATACATGTTTCTACTATTATTTATACTTAATAAATTGTTTAGTTTTACGGAAGTTGTGAGACTCCGGCCAATCACGAGCGTCGTCCAATCACGGCACTATGACGTAGAAATGGCGCGATCGGGCGAAGTTCGGACGGACGGGCAGGCTGAGAGCGACATAGAAAGGATTATTATAAAAATACGAGGAATAATCATAAGGGCATTGAGAATAAATCAAGAGTGAATTGTGAAACTGTGGAGTCTTAATCTATCCTGACCTAATCCCATTATAATATTTCCACACTTCTCTATAAACCGCATCAAAATCCGTTGCGTAGTTTTAAATATTATCTAAGCATACATAGGGGCAGAGGGAAGCGACTTTGTTTTATACTATGTAGTGAAGTTAGAGTTTAAAAACTATAAACTTAAAAATTAAAAAACGTCAAGTGTCACAACAATTCTAGGGCAGACGGCACGCGTTATACATATTCAAATATGCAGCCAAAAACAAAAAATATAAAATATTATGTAATTAATTTTTTTAGACACTACACACTTTGATTTGATAGTAGTACTTGCCTATATTCTTAAAAGCTTGAGGCATAGAAGTATATTTGACCTGTAACGGGCATCACCTCAAGTTTTTAAGAATGTAGGTACCTAATATACGCCAAATACTAGAAATTATTTTAAACTTTTTAGTTTGCTGTCCCAGTACAAGTTTGTTTTTGAAAAAACTTTTTTTAATTTAATTTTTTTTTAATAGATAGAGTGATTCAAGAGGAAGGTTTATAATTATGTATAATACTTGCATATTATGCACCACAGTAGTATGTACATTGCACCCGTGCGAAGCCAGGGCGGGTCGCTAGTTAAAAATAAATTATTCCAAGAAGCAAAATTGAAATGAATTTTGCTTGTTGGATTAATTAATTAATTTATTTATAAAATCTTCAGTTTTTTAATAATTTTGTTTTTATTGGACGATTAAGTTTAGGTATGTTAAGATTAATCTAAAACGAGTTCTCTAATTTATCGCCGACAATAATTTCGTTTTCACTCGAAAATACCGACCATCATAATTAAATTTATTCATCGCATTGTTATCTCAAGAAAGCAATAAACCTTTAATCGGTACTCATCATCCTTTGGCGTAAAGGTCTATTCAGATACAATATCAAATGCTGTCGCGTGTAGCGTAGATACAAATGAAAACATAATGCACTTGAAATAAAATAATAACTTTTTTACTATGGAAACTGACGTGGGTTTGAACACATTTGTAGTATACTGAGATACGCCGCTCACTGGAACCCTTCCTCACCGGAGTCCTCTACGGTGTCAGGAGTATATCAGCACACAGAGCTCACTGCGACGTCTTTAGATCTGCGACCACTCTCACGAGCTCTAAGAAGAAAAGGTCTTCAAGTATAAAAGTAACCGCAGATCCGTATAGACGGCCTTGCTTGCTGCATGTCCCGCGAGCCAACACTAACTACAGGCAGAACGCATATTTACTGAGAGCGAGCCGCAGTTTTAATGAGTTCGCGGCGCTGCACGACATTGATTTGTTTAACGGCCAAGTCCTCGACCGTGGGAACTTCTGCTTGAACACCTACATTGATATTTTCCACTCACACAGACGTACATACGTCTGACGCTCAGTCAATACTGAGCGTATACGCTGAGGGGTATACGTCTGTCGTGCAGCTTAGGCGGTTAATTGTTGACGAGTTCTTCAAACAGTAAGAGTATGAGTGATTTTTTTTTCTTGTATCAGCATCTACGCACCGTACACATATAATTATGTATATTTTGAATTGTTTGTGGAAATTTTTAATTGGCCTTATATATTTACATAGGTAACCAAATATGTGTAACTAGCTGTTAATTTTCCTAATATCAATAAATAAAAATAAAAATAAAATAATAATAACTTAACGATAATAAAGAACACAGAAACAAGAAAAAGTAATTGTTTCTACTTTCCTGTTAACCATAGAGAAGATCAAACCGTTTATGATAAGGGCCCATTCAAGCATTATGTAAGCATCAAAAGGGGGTCTTTGCTTTACTTATTTTTGGTGATTTGAGGTGATCTGAATGGTCTGATTGGGTGGTCGTACGTCACAGTAATATTAAAAAAATATCATTTATTTCCCTTATTATTAGAACTTCTCGTTTTCTACGTGTTCTTGAATCCCACTAATTTTAAATGTAAAAGTTGGGATGGATGGATGGATGTTTGTTACTCTTTCATGCAAAAACTACTGAACGGATTTGGATAAAATTTGGTATGGAGGTAGCGGAGACCCTGGATTAACACATACCTATACTACTTTTTACCACGAAAACATGTAGCGGGTAACACCGCGGGGCGCAGCTAGTCCTCTATAATATATTTAGGTGGCCAGGAAGAGATCACTTTCAGCAATAAAGCCGCTAGTTAGACCCATTACATAAGCATGGGAGAGAGTAGTAAAAGCTTTATTTATTATTCTGCTCCCGATAGTTGAAAAGACGCATATAACGAGCCTGATAAAAAAATAAGAAAAATATGGACAATGTGCCTTTTTCCTGAGTTTGACAAGTAAATCAATTTCGGAAGAAATATTAGATACGTCTTTTTAACTATTGGTGACAAGGGGTTTACAATTGTTAATATTGTGCTTACGTTCTGCTTACGTACTTACGTACCTACTGAACGCTCCTAAGCACATTATATCTATAATTTACTGTTTAATGATATCAAAAAACTTACAGATTGGCGATGTTGTTTTATGGAAAAATTGAAAAAAATCAGGCGAGACATTTTGAGATGCTTATGGCGTTAACAAACTAATTACGTTATGTAAGTATTATCTATGTTTGAATAGAGCTTTAATGTTGATTACGAGCTCAATTCACCTCAGTACGTTTTACTGCGTCTACTCACAGGGTCTTGTTTACGACCATGATTAAGGTCCTCAGGGATCTTTATTAAACCATGTTGTGTCCCATATTGTAGACATTAAATTGAGAGCAATGGGGTCAGGATATGGTGGTCAGGTAAGACGAAATTGGGACTTGATAGGATGTAACGAGAAATAGGATGGAAAACTAAAACCCACCCACTGCTTTATGTCCCACTGTTTGTAGTCTTTTTTTGTGAAAAACTACAAATGCCTATTTTATATATACCTAGCTACCATTATATTACAATTTTTGATTAGATACCTATAAAATTATTAGGTAAGAGATTTAACATTGTTACCCGAATAAGTATCAAAATAATGATCATTTATTTGCATTGAAAACCACATGCGTTAAAATAAATGAAGCTGCCCAAATATGTGCTTCATATTGAATCCATTACGGTTCCAGTCTATTTAATGGATTTTCAGTAAACGAGTCTGACCACATAATGACTATCCCTATGAATATTAACAATGTTTGTATGCGTGTTTATTTCTTCATCACGATTGAACAAAATATGAAACGCAGTTCCCAACCGGACCAGCTTTGTTTTCGTAACACGACTGCCAAAACAGAATTAAAACACAAAAGTCCAATAATAAAGTCTTATATTACCTATACAAATATTAAGTATAGCCAGTGTCATTTGGATTGATGCAAGGTTTCTAACTATACCCCAAACATAAAAATCAGCTCAGGCATTTTTTTTTTAATGGTTGACTGGCCAGGTGTTTGACCACAGCTCACCTCATGTTAAGTGAAGGTGTGGTCGAAGATGGTAAAGCACACCTAGCCTGGAATGGAACTGGCTCTCAAGTGAGGCTGCCGGAACACACCGTTAGATGCTTGGCGGCAGATTTTCAACTTGAGGGTGGTAGCTAGCCAGCCGAGTACTAGAAAGTACCCTACCACCATGCTATGGTTTCCTCACGATGTTTTCCTTCACCTCAAGCTCAAGCTCATTGTTGGGGGTTGAACCCACGCCCTTCGGCATGCGAACCTACCCCGCTAACCACTGAGCTATCATTGTTACAAAAAGTGTTTGAAAGTGATGGAGGAATAAAGAAACTCACAATGTACAGTGAACAGTGAAAACATTACACTCCTTTCTGCAGTCATACAAAAAACAAAGGTTTCCAGGGTTCATGGTATATTATGTATAAATTTCTTTGTTTCATCATAGCTACTATATTTACTGTGCTTAATGTTTACGAAGCAAATTAATCCATAAAGCTATAATAAACCTAGTTAGTGGAAGCCTTCATTAATCCTTATAGAACAACAGACTTAATGCGTATTGCAGATTATATTTGATAAGGCGCTTACAACAAAAATATGAATATAATTATCTGAATATTTTGCAAAGCTACAACGCCAAACTACAATAAAAGAAAAGAACTTGGTACAGTGTGGTGGTCGGCAAGTGCAACTCCAAACATCGATGTTTAACATCTAAGATTATAACTTTATTGTTGTTTTGATCCCATCTTTTTTCAGAATTTCAAATATCTAATGTTTAGACGATATAATACACTTCGAATTTCAATACTGTCTAAGTATCATTCAATGTAGTCGTAAATTGGTAAAAAAGCGATATATATATATCAGTTTTCTTTCTCGCTTTTCATAACCTAGTCCGATTTTTTTTGACGTAGGTCAAACGTATCTACGTTACCTACACGTCTACTTTACCTGTTTTTTTCCTAGATACCACCGGCCACTGGGGTGGTTATGTAGCACTTGTAGATACTAATGTGGTGCATATGCTTGTATTATAGGTACATATAAACTTTCCTCTTGAATCTCTCTGTCTATTAATGGAAACAGCATTAAAATTCGTTGCGTAATTTAAAAGATCAGAACGTACAGACGGCGGGAAGCGACTTTGTTTAGAGGTGATGAAACGTGACGGCTAGTTAAAAGTCGGCATTGCGTTTTCAACGGTTTCAATTACTAAACATTTGATGAGAGATAATTAGATATATCAGATTTTTCAGTGCAGACTGTAAATATCATTAAGATAACAACAATTATTTACTGCGACAATTAAATAAAGCTTCCTTCAACCCAAATGAAAATTGTTATCTAGCCGCAAATTATGAGGCCTGTATTTAATTTAATTAAGCTTTAGGTAATAAATGTCGACCCTTGGGCAGCCATAGTTTACAGTAAGTAATCACTTTACGGTCGTATTATCTAACGCTTTGTACAATTGCCTGATAAAGTCACTGAAATGAACATAATGCTTATTTTATACTGTACCTACTACCCGACGAGTAAAAGGGTATAATATTACATACTATCATTTTAAAAAAAGAAGTTTATTTTATTTTGTAACAAAATCAAACACACTAAAACAAACAGAGACAAACAGTTACAAAATAGGGGCTCGCCTCAGCATAATACTGGTCGTACTAAGTCGCATCATCAGCGCTGGTCTTCCGGTGAACCCTTGTAGATATAGCAAAATACAGATAAAAATTAAACAAAATTTACCAACAATACATAACAAAAACAAATATAATAAATAAAACAAAACCAATGTCTTCTCCCAAAATATATACAAATGTATAACATTATACCTATTGTACAAAAAACACAGGCAGTATTTGCTATACTGAGCTATATTTACTTGGTGGTAGATCTCCTTAGCAGGAGGTCATCTAGGTAGGTAGGTACTACTGCAGTACTTACCAGTTATTCTGCCTCTAAGCAGTAGTGTGTAAACATTACTGTGTTCCGGTTCGAAGGGTACCTACTACAGCTAGCGAAATTACTGGGCTGTTGAGACTAACCATCGAAAATCTCAAAGTGATGAGTGCCAAAGCAGTGATGCCCTGGATTTTGTTTTGTTACTCAAAGTTCTGTGTATCGCTGCAATGGTCATGGACAGGCGTTATCTCTTACCATCAGGAGAGCGTTTCGTTCGTCTCATTATTTTTTACATAAAAAAAGGGGGAAGAGCTATAATTACTATATTTTCACAAAGTCTAAGTACATACACAAGCAGTGCCTACAATACGTAGTCCCCGTTTTTATTACAAAATTACTTTGAAAATGTCTTCAGTTGTGAGCGATCAACACAATATTTACCAGACCTATTCAAACCCCTAAATTCTTCCCTGCCCTTCTGAAGTTAGTGAAAATCTCCAATGCTTAAAATGCTGAATAGAATACCTCTTAAAAAGAGTGCTTACTAAATTAAGTTAGGAATTCCTAGAACAGTCTAGATGTTTTATTCTAGCCTTAGCAATGCAGCTTTTATGCACCGAGAGAGTACCTACTTAAAATTCTAGAAAAAGTTTTAATAGCTTTTAAAATAAACGGTTTAAAGAAACGTAAAATCGTGTTTTAGAACGATTAAAAGTGTGTTTTACATTCGTGTGAATGGAAGGAACACAAAGAATTTAATGCTCGAGATAATAATTTGCTTCTTGTTAAATTAAACTCCGAGTAAAATAACCATGGGGTAATTTAAGAATAAACGATTTTAATTTTTCAACATTTGCTTTAACTTTTCCGTTAGCTTCTATGAAAAATTAACTCGTGTTTCATCATGAAACTCCCATTAGAGATGAAAGGAATAATTTAACATGTGTTTTTTGTATAATTTATCTAGAACGGAAAAATGTAAATTTTCTAATATCAGGTAAGTTTTTTTTATGAATAGGCTTGCGTTTGATGCGATCTATGATAGAGCACGCTTGTCTAGAAGTAACCGATTCACTCTCGACTTGCAGACACCCAAATAGTATGTAACAGAGAACACCCATTTGGGTGTTCCCTGTTAGATACAATTAACGTAGTTTTATTTATTAAAATTATATATCGATATTGTATTCTAATTCCCATGCAAGTTCCAGGGTCATTCAAGCTCCTTACAGGTAATTGTATGCCATCAACCACCTTTTGTTTTTTTTTTCACCCTCTGTGTTCCCTTCTTACCAAATATCCTGACCATTTCTACCATTTTTCTACCAGTTCACTGTCGTATCTTCGCATTTGATATACGACCTATATCTTAATTTTTTGCTACAGATTAAACAAAAGACGCTTAGCCGTAAGATTTTAAAATGTTTGTTTATTTTAAAATCTTACGGCTATTATTATTATCTCACGGCTATTATTTCTCACAACATTTGTAAACTTTTAGAAGTTTTTAAACACGCAATTATTTATGATAAGACAAAGTGGTTTTTCGATAACTTAAAATGGGTTTTAAGTATTCAACGTTTATAAATTCTCAATTATCCGTAAACTTAAAAAAGCTTCTGATTACAATATCTGTTAGGCGCTAACATGGTGGTAGATTTTCTTATTATGAAGTCGTGTAGGTAGGTACCACTGCAGTTCAATTCCAGGCTAGGTGTGATTTACCATCTTCGACCACACCTTCACTTAACATCAGGTGAGCTGTGGTCACACAACTAGCCTGTCAACTAAAAAACAAAATTTACTGCTGAGCAGTAGTGTGTAAACATTACTGTGTCCCGGTTTGAATGGTACTGCAGCCAGCGAAATTACAGGGTTGTTGCGACTAAGTCTCAAAGTAATGAGCGCCAAAGCGAAGCCTTGAACTTTTTGTTTTGATACTCAAATTTATCTGTATCGCTGCAATAGCGACATGCATTGGACATGCGTTAACTCTTACCATCAGGAGAGTGTTTTGATTGTCTCATTACTTTAACATTAAAAAAAAGACGTGTGGCACTCGGGGACTGCCGCGGTAAAGCTATATTGCATAGCATTTTTACGCCGATACATCCAATGCCACCTAGAGGCGAGTTGCTGAACTAAAGAGACAAGCGCGATATTTCAAAAAAGTCATTAAAAGTTCTGCTATTCATTGATAGATGGCAAAACTAAAAAGTATCACCGCTGTGCCGGTGGGAGTGGGGGGTGTTAGGTTATTTTCGTTACGGAATTTCTGGATTCGGTCTCCACGCTCAGGGCCCGCGATAGAAGCTATGCAATAGCTTAAAACATATTTTTGCTTAACCAGCTTTCAGTTATAAATGTAGGTCACAAGTAAATTTTTACACCGTATTACATTTAACAACACCTCTAGTTTATATATTCCATAAATAACATTACACTTGGCACTCTCTTACAGTAAAAGACCTTTCTTACATAAAAAAGTCCGTAATTTTTTCACAGTAGGACATGGCCTCATAAATGTACCTTTATCTGGAAGAGCCGAGACAAAAACGGGACACAAAAATCCCTGATGTTAAATAAACTACTATGATAAAGACAACATTGTTGTCAAGTTATTCTTTGCGTTTTTATTTCGTCTGATTTGGGAGGCGCGTGAAAAGGTCACCTGGGTCCTGGAGGAATCAACGTAAGGTGTTTAGGTGGAGCTGTTGTTTTAGCGGATGTTGTTTATTATTTAAAACAGGTTTGCGTTTTATAAGACAGCAATACTGGACGATTATAGTTCAAATTTAATTGACCCCTTTTTAGGGTTCCGTACCCAAAGAGTAAAACGGGACTCTATTACTAAGACTCCGCTGTCCGTCCATCTATCTGGCTGTCCGTCTATCACCATGTATCTCATAAACCGTGATAGTTAGACAGTTGAAATTTTCACAAATGATGTATTTCTGTTGCCACTATAATAACAAATAATGTAAAACAGAATAAAATAAATATTTCTCCAATACAACAAACGTGACGAAACGAACGAAAGAGGAGGAACGAATGACAAAAAAGAGGTTTTTTGCCGTTTTTATAGATGGTAGTAGGTACAGAACCCTACGTGCGGGAGTCCGACTCGCACTGGGCCGGTGTTTTTTATAGAGCGTTTGACCGCCATCACGTCTGAAGATTCGGTCTATGATGGAGCACGCTTGCCAAGAAGAATGATAAGGGAAATGTCCTGAAATACACAAAAAAAATTAAAACAACATAATATATGCATAAGCATTCCAAATTGAGTAACTACAGACCCATATCACTCGCCACAGTCATTGCTAAGGTGCTGGACGGTATTATTAATATTCAGTTAAGAAAAGGTATAAAGCTTCATGACGCGCAGTTTGGTTTTCGTCCTGGCTTGTCAACCGAATTGGCCATACTGAATCTTAAGCATACTGTCAGGTACTACACTGACAGAAGTACACCTGTTTATGCCTGCTTCTTAGATTTATCTAAGGCTTTTGACTTGGTGGCATATGACAGGCTGTGGCAGAAACTGGAATGTGATACGGACGTTCCTTCCGAGTGCATAAGCCTTCTGAAATATTGGTATGGTAATCAGAGCAATGTTGTGAGGTGGTCGGGGTCACTATCGGATGAGTACAGGTTGGAGTGTGGTGTGAGGCAAGGCGGGCTAACTTCGCCGACACTCTTCAACCTTTACACAGACCGACTGATTCGTGAGCTCAGCAGCGCAGGTGTCGGCTGCTCTATTGATGGAGTTTTTATCAATAATATCAGTTATGCAGACGACATGGTGCTGCTGAGCCCATCGATCAGTGCCCTTAGGAAGCTAATCTTGATATGTGAGTGTTACGCGGGGGCTCATGGGCTCAGATACAATGCCACCAAAAGCGAGCTGTTGGTGTTTAGGGCAGGAACAAAAACTTATGACCCCGTTCCTCCAGTAATACTGAATGGCAGTGCTCTTAAAAGAGTTTCTCAGTTTAAGTATCTGGGTCACTGGGTCACTGAGACGCTTGCGGACGACGTAGACATAGAAAGGGAGCGCAGGGCATTGTCTGTTCGGGCTAATATGCTGGCGCGTAGGTTTGCACGGTGTACCGCTGAAGTCAAAGTTACATTGTTTAGAGCATTTTGCCAATCATTGTACACTTGCAGCCTCTGGATCCAGCACACGAAAAAAGCATACAATGCCTTGCGCGTCCAATATAATAATGCCTTCAGGGCGCTGTTGAAACTGCCCCCCTTTTGTAGTGCTTCAGGGATGTTTGCGGATGCGCATGTTGACGGATTCGCAGCGATAGTGCGCAAACGAGTTGCGTCCCTGATGCGCCGCGTGAGGGGCGGTTCCAACGGCTACCTCCAGCTGTTCGCCTCGAGGATGGATCTGGAGTGCCCAATAATGCAGCACTGGAACAGGCTGCATGTTGATCACTCTGGATCCAAACCAAAATATAGACTGCGTTAAAATGTTTTTTTTTTTTGTTTGTTCTTATTATTTTAATTTGTATTGTATTTGACATTGATTTACTATTATTATTATTATTTATTTTTTTTTATCACTGACATGCTTGTATATTTATATGTTTAATTTAATTTAATTTGTTTTAATGAGATATTGTAAATAATTATGGACCGAAATCCGAAATAAATGATTTTATTATTATTATTATAAGCTCGAATAAACAGTACCTATAGTAACAAATAAAATAACTACATTATTTAACTCCGATTCAGTCTATAGGTATTCAAATTCACATAATTATCACATAATCACAACATAAATTATAAAACAAAGTCGTCCGCCATGTCCGTCTGTTCTGTGCGATAAACTTAAAAACTGCTTAACGGATTGTCATGTGACTTTCACCAATAGATAGAGTGATTCACGAGGAAGGTTTAGGTATATGATTTGTTAAGATTTTGTGCAAATTGGTTGAAATATGATGATAATTGTTGGAAGTGTCGGAAAAAGTCAAGCCACCTGAGAGTTTTCATCGAAAACGCTGCCTCATTAATTCCTTTGAGATTTATGTATATAACAAAATAAATAATGCATTACTCTTTTATAGATCTAATACAAAAAAGTCCGCAGTTGCATAAGTTCCACCTTACAACATTGATTCTATATTCTAAAATCTAATTCTAAATAGAAAGAAATAATACGTTTATTTTGACACACACAACACTACAACAACAGAAAACAGGTAAACGAAAAAAACAAAACAAAAACCAACAAAATCGTTAATTGGAAAGCTATTTATACGGATACCGATTGTCAAGCGACCCTACCACAGACAAAACATGTAAGCATAATAATTATTTATGTTCCTACTATCCGTTCGAAACCGAGGCGGGCTATTTATTCATAAAACAGAACAATAAAATCAAAATGTGATTAAAAAATAATCAAATAAAATTGTAACAACCAAATCGTAGCCTACATTTAGGCGATACTACCTCGGAAACAAGAGAATTATAAGTTTTTTTTACATGTTTGACAGGCTAGTTGTTTGACCACAGCTCACCGAATGTTAAGTGAAGGTGTGGTCGAAGATGGCCTGGAATGAAACTGGTTCTCAAGTGAAACTGCCGGAATACACCGTTAGGTGCTTGGCGGCAGATTTTCAACTTGAGGGTGGTAGCTAGCTACCCGAGTACTAGAAAGTACCCTAACACCATGCTATGGTTTCCTTCACCGGCAGCTCAAGCTCATTGTTGAGGTTTGAACCCTTCGGCATGCGCACCGACCGCGCTAACCACTGACCTATCATCGCTACTATAGAGTATAGATAAATGATGAGAACAATAAATATAACTAGTAACAATTGACAAATATGCCCACAGGAGTTAACCTGTGAGGGCATTCCAAAAAAATGGGTCAGCACGATTATTTACCAAATTACGGTGTCACTAGAGCTGCGTGATGCTTTTTTAACTCAACTAATATCAAAGTCACAGATTGGTCCAATCCGCGACGGGGGAAACATTTGCGCGTTGTAAGTCTATACACCGCCATCTAGTTACATCGTGGGAAACTATAAAGCATAATATTACATTGCGTCTAAATTAACATAATGCTAATGTACAGAGATACCTGAATGGTGATACTAAGCTAAAACGATGCTTAGACCAAAAATGCAGTTTCGAAAAAAAATATAATTGAAACTAGCGGACGCCTCGCGGTTTCACCCGCGTAGTTCCCGTTCCCGTGGGAATACAGGGATAAAAAGTAGCCTATGTCACCCGGTGTAGTGTAGCTTCCCAACGGTGGAGAATTTTTGAAATCGATTAAGTTGTTTTTAAGTTTATTCGTTACAAAAATTAAAAAAAATATATATATAAAAATACAGCCGCGCGGCTCAGTCGAGACATAATATATTTTGTTGTATTGTATATGCATATACAATACAACAAAAGCACACACACACCAACATCACATAACTAACCTGCCCACAAAATCGTTTCCCGCTTCAACTACAGCCAGACCCAGAGGTAGTGTCTCAAGAGGGCGGTCTCATCTTCTTATTGCAGAGTTTTTCCATCAAATCGGTGCCCTTTTTGTCGGGCCCTGTTTCGGCCCGGTCTGAGGATTGGCGACTGAAGACAATACAAATAGTACGCGATAAGGCTGCCTCTTAGACAGCGTTGATATTTAGTCCAACACTTCCTAAAACTTCCCGAACTTCAGCACAAAGAAACGCGTGCAAACGATTAACCTATCTGCGTGTTTTATTTTATGGTTATACATACGAGACTCTCTCTTGATGGTAAGTGATAACGCCTGTCCATGACCATTGCAGCGGTACACAGAACTTTGTGTCACAAAAAAAGGTCTAGGGTATCGCTACTTTGGTGCTTATTACTTTGAGACATTAGATGGTTAGTCTCAACAGCACTGTAATTTCACTAGTTGCTATACCCACCCTACAAACCGGAACACAGTAATGTTTATTGCAAATGGTACTGCGGTGGTACCTACCTACCTAGACGACCTCCTGCTAAGAAGATCAGCCAGCAACTGAAGCGAATAAATAAATATGTTAGGACATTTCAGACCATCTTGACAGCCCTGTTAGTTCATTGGTACTGTGTCTGTTCAAGAGCTGAAGGGCGTGGATTCGATTCCCGCCCAGGACAAACATTTTTCGTGATATAAACACATATTTGTTCTGTGCCGGAACACACCGTTAGATGCTTAGCGGCAGATTTTCAACTTGAGGGTGGTAGCTCCTGCCGAGTACTAGAAAGTACCCTACCACCATGTTATGGTTTCCTCACGATGTTTTTCCTTCAGCGGCAGCTCAAGCTAATTTTTGGGTGTTTAGCCCACCATGAATGAAACACTTCCTCGATGGTAAAAGACTTTAAGTCTTTGCTAACCATTGCAGCGATGCCCAGAACTTATTTCATAGATAAATAATTAATGTTGCCTCAAATTACCTACCTACGTTACAAAGAAACCTTGCAAGTTGAATACCACCTTTAGAATAAAGCAAGAAGGTATTTTGGAAGGAAATTTCTATTATCTTGTTCGTAAGCTTTGCGTGGGTTGTACTTTTCGGTAGTACAATCGCTCGGGATTCCAGCTTAGACTACAAAGGTCAGGACAAATCACGTTTCGAACACTGCAAATTATAAATTATATTGACGTATAATTTTACTATAAATAGATAATCATTAATTCTTTGAAATTTGAATAGACGGCCAACCATCTTTTATTGACCCCAAACTGGAAGTCAAATAACTGATAGAATACTTAAATACTTTTTTTTTGTTTAATAAGTATGTATGAAACTTATACTTATACTATACACTTATTACACACTTGTACTTACTATACACTACTTATACATACTTATAATAAATACAGAACACCCAGACATAGAACAAACATTCGTTCGTACTTCGTACTCACGGAAAACCCTATTTATTTATTTTATTTTTTAGGACAAAATAACTTACCACCATGCTGGTTTCACTGTAGACTAGAGAAAAAAGAAGATACTTCATTCTGTGGCAATGCCATCTATGTATGTAGTTGCAAAACAATCGGTAGTCAATTGCTTAAAAGAAAATTCTATTCAATGGAGTCATGTAAATGGTCGAGCCGTGTCACAGTCAGTCCTTAAGAAAATTCCAGTTTCGGTGTAACAGGAAGCTCTTTTATTCCACCTGAATATTCTAAAACAAAACCGTGATAAACCTTTATTGGAGCCCTTAGGAACGTTGTGTCCCAAATTTTGTTCGCAGAATCATTCTTTATTTCAGAAACGGCCGAATATGGAGCAGCAACGAATAAAATTGATCGTAAAAATCATTTTATGGTGTCTACCGCTCGATTTTGTTTTTCGCTTCAATTTGCTTTGTGCTTATTTTTATTTTAATATATTTTCTTCTTTCATACTTTCCTTGTTTGCTGTTTTTTTTTCTCGGACAAATACTTTTACTGTGACAATAACTTGGATACTTGGATGTTTGAAGGGTTCGTTGCTAGTGAAAAGATTCGAGAGTTTTTCCTTCCTTATCGGAGTCAAACAATGGGAAGGGTTTGGCAGGGTAGGGAAAGCTTTGTCAGGCATAGCTATGTTCAGTGTTACTACTTCTGTTACACAATCAGCCAAATTTACTATAATACTCATAAAGTAAGCATGAAATATTGTAAACTACTCACCATCATCATCATCGCTATTTCAGCCGTAGGATGTCCACTGCTGGACATTGGCCTCCCTCATTAACTTCCATAAAGACCGGTTGGAAGCGGCTCGCATCCAGCGCGTTCCTGCGGTCTCTACTAGGTGGTCTGTCCACCTTATAAACTACAATTTAATTTATATTATTCACGATTTTAGTATTATATTATAAATAGTTATTGTCCCTTAACAGCTAATTATTACATTTAATTTTGTGAATATTTTGTTTTATAGTTTCCGCTAGAAGCGCCTGTATCAGGGAAGCCTATAATATCTTTGTATCATCGTATCTACAAATTAAATAATAGGTATGAATGTTTTCTTTATGGTTGACAAGCTAGGTGTTTGACCACAACTCACCTGATGATAAGTGCCAGACGCATTTAGTGCAGTAAAGTCAAGAAGACTATAAATCATTTGTAAAGCTCAGTTAAAATAAACCAATACAATTCTCAAACTGAATCACAAAATTGATTTACAAATTTATCTGTGAAGATTTCGTTCTTGCGGATTTCTATCAGTTTTTGTAAGTCTCTTAGCAATTCGCACAAACGTAAAATACTTTGAAAACTTGTTTATGGTCGTTTTATGTCGATACAAACCGTTCAAACATATATACATTTCCAAAGACATTTGCCCAGAGAAGCCACAGAATGGTTCCGCAAGGCAATTTATTTCATTTCTCTAAAATATATCGAAACCAATTGTCTTGAGAGAACTATTCAGTAACAACAATATATTTGAAGACAGTACCCAAACTCAAGATTTATAAAAAACGAATTAGATATCACAAAGTGAAAATAACTATTCAAGTGACATAATTAATAAAGCCACAGTATGTAGTCGAGTGTTTCTGATGTAGCTACTTAAACGTAATAAAATAACGTACGTTACGTAGTAATCCCGCATAAGTAAAAAAAAATGTGTCAAAAACACGTCAGTACCTATTCATAGTAAAATAGATTTGTGCTCCACCGTAGACCGCATTTTCGCTTAACATCAGGCGGGATGGCGGTCAAACGCAAGCCTATCTATTACAAAAAAACAAGTTTTTTTGGTTTTACTTGTACGGGCTACAGTCAATGTAAAATCCGGGTTCGGCGATAGGGACAAAAATAAACATTCTGTCTCCTTCTTGCTCGTGGCTATAGTAATTTAACTCTCCTTATCTATTTTAGCGTGACGTCAATGTATTCGAATCTAGTTATAGTGTTTACGCCTCAGCGTATACCAATACTGAGCGTCAGACGTATGTACGTCTGTGTGAGTGAAAAATATCAATGTAGGTGTTCAAGCAGAAGTTCCCACGGTCGCAGACTACGCTCTTAAGTCATAGTCCGGGACTATGACTTAAGAGCGAGCGTAAGAGGCAGAAGTTTAGGTAGCCCGAAGGTCGTGTTATGGGCTCAAGCAAGGCCAGAATCTACCTCGAAATTCGTGTTTAAAAGGAAACCGCATAGTAGAAATGGTCCAATATTTTCAACCTTTACTGCATCGGCTGACGGTCTTTCCACCGCTACCCACGCAGCTGATTGCTGTTTTCGTACTTTAAATTATATAAACTATCAGCTAGTTTAAGTTTCATCCGGCGTACTATGACTTTTTTTTACGCGATTTTTTACAAGTTCATACGATCGGCTGACGCATAATCCACCCTCCTCCATGCAGCTGACGACTATTTTTCAACTCAGTATGATGTCAACTATTCATGAAAATGGGTGTCAGCCGGCGTACTATCACTTTTTTTTTAATTTTTTTTTACAACTTCCACGACCTCCCACTCCCACACCCACCGCTACTTGGGCAGCTGATGTTCGGTTTACTTATTAGACATATAAGATCTACTATCGGTATCAACATCAGCCGGCTTACTATAACTTTTTTAGTAGCAATGCTCCAATATTTTCAACCTTTACTGCATCGGCTGACGGTCTTTCCACCGCTACCCACGCAGCTGATTGCTGTTTTCGTACTTTAAATTATATAAACAATCAGCTAGTTTAAGTTTCATCCGGCGTACTATGACTTTTTTTTACGCGATTTTTTACAAGTTCATGCGATCGGATGACGCATAATCCACCCTCCTCCATGCAGCTGACGACTATTTTTCAACTCAGTATGATGTCAACTATACATGAAAATGGGTTTCAGCCGGCGTACTATTACTTTTTTTTTAATTTTTTTTTACAACTTCCCCGACCGTCCATTCCCAAACCCACCGCGGGTGCGCCAGCTGACGCTCGGTTTACTTATCAGTTATTCGAGATCTATCGAACAAGATAGCAATGGATCGGCGTAAAATCATTACCTAAAATGCAACGCTGCCACCCGGACTATCAGATACTGCCCACACCAGCGACGTTTTTCAAGAAGTCAAAGCGGAGTGAGACGCGTTTGGTTAATTTGAAGAGCCCGACTTAATTAATCGTGTAATCTCATATAAGTAACACAAAATGAGAACCACGATAACTTCCATAAAAAAAAGTGTTTAAAGCGTCGAATATTCTTCGACATTAAGTGTTCAAGGAATATAATTATTTATTTACTGTATTTTCGCTGAATACATATTTTGAACACTCAAAGTTGACTTCCGCAAAGTAACGCCTGAATAATTGACAATACATTATTTAAATTTGTAAACCTTAATTACTGTTTTGCAGTGCAAGTACGGTCTAACCAATTGCTTATCTAGATCTGTACAGTTGCCAGCGATTGGCTTTACTCCAAATAGATTTCGTTATGGACGACGAAAAGAAGGGTATTCTATCACTTTTACATGCGTGTTACATTGAAATGCAAATTGGTAATCACAAGTTTCACGATCTTTATAACTGTTCCTCTTATTTATTTACAGAGCTGTATGTTTACGCCCTGGTTTGTGGTCGTTAGGTGGGTTTGAACTTACGCTTTTTTGGCGTGTGAACCGAGCACGTGCACCACTGAGCTTTCATTGTAAAAGAGATTTGAATTGACATTGAATAACTTAAAAATCAAAAATGAGGAGATTCGTAGACGAACTAAAATAACCGATATAGCCCAGAAAATCAGCAAGTTGAAGTGGCAGTGGGCAGGGCACATAGCACACAGAACTAATGGCCGACGGGGCTGCAAAGTTCTAGAGTGGAGTCTACGGACTGAGCAGACTACGCAGCGTAGGACGTCCACCCAAAAGGTGAACAGACGACCTTATGAAGACCGCAGGAACGCGCTGGATGCGAGCCGCCTCCAGCCGGTCTCTATGGAAGTTAATGGACTAAGGACTTTGTCCAGCAGTGGACGTCCCACGCCTGAAATGATGATGATGAACTCAAAAATATATTAACTTGAGTTTAATACCAATATCGCATCTAAAAAAGAAGATTTTTTTAGACTTACTAATATATACACTTATTTTGTATAGAGAAAATACTGTTAGATACATTTTATTTTTCTCTCCGGCTAAAACTGCGGTTTGGCATACCTACATTTCCGTGGCTTAAATTAAGGTAAGGCAGAATGTACGATCGGTAAATCTGCAAGACGCTGTACACAGAACAGAAATAGATTCGATAAACATTTCGATTATTCCATCAACTCGAATCCTTACTTTAAGAATATTTTGATGGCACCAGAACCATCACGTATTTTTCAGTTTAACGATATTTTTTGACTTTCATCGAGCTATAAAGCTTTACGACTGAAAATTTCCATACCCATCATTCTGGTGTTCAGATATTTATAAACCAAGTAAGTAATACATATTTTCCATGTTCAAACACAAAGTTAAAAATATCATTCAATTTTCAATTCATGGAAAGGCAGAAAGAGTTTTCAAATAAAAATTTGCAACGTATTGACATTTATCTATAATATTGATTATTTTATGTTACAAATAAATATGCATACCCGTAGATATGTAATCACCGTCTATCTACATATCTGTACCTACTTACTAGCTGCGCATTAGTTAGGATTTACAAAAGCGAAATGTAAACTCACTGACTAAAAACGAAATCTCGACTACCTAAAATTTGGCAGGAAAATAAATTGTTTTTTTGATTGACAGGTTGATTGTTTTTTTGGTTTGTTTTGTTTTTTTTTTTTTTGGTGTTCAACCACAGCTCACCTGATGTTAAGTGACGGTGTGGGCGAAGATATTAAACACACCTAGCCTGGAATGGAACTCTCAAGTGAGGCTGCCGGAATACACCGTTAGATGCTAGCTTCTAGATTATGCGAATTGAAAAAAAAAGTTTTTGGTAAATTCCACGCGGTCGAAGTCGCGTGTAACATCTAGTTACCGTCCGTCATCATATATGCAAGAACTTCATGAAACTAGAAACGTAATTAAAACAGGGAAAAGTTAAAAATACTCAATTCAGCGATACTTAGGTATATACAAAATCCGCTGAAAGTTACGTTACTGCCGTATTTTTGTTCCGTTAATTGTGACCCCATTATACTGATGAACGATGGCAATAACAAATGTTTTCGAGGCGTAATATAGACTCTAAATAATTTATAAGGAAAAAAACAGATTTACACATAACATATCGTAAAACAAAAATTGCTCAACAGATGTAAGAAAAACAGAAATCATAGAATGAAACTCAATAAAACCGCTTTGCAAGCGTCTACAAAAATAGCAATTTGGAATGGAATAGTGAACCAAGTTAAAAGGTTGCTTTATAAAAAGAACTTTCAGATTGTTCGACGCGATTTTTGTCTCTGGTATTTACTTAATCGGATATCTAGTCGCGAACAAAGATTTAGTTAAATAAATTACCAAGTAATTTATTACCAATAAATTACTATCATCACTTGACTTTTCTTTATCTCTACTTAGTGTAAAACAAAGTGCCTTCCCTCCGTCTGATCTTTTAAACTACGTAACGGATTTTAATGCGGTTTCAATAAATAGTCAGTGTGATTCCAATAGGAAGGTTGATATTATAAATGTATGATAGGTACATGCATATGATAGAGAAAAACCGATCATTTCAAAGATTTGTAATGTGATGTAAAAACATGTATTTGTGTGCTTACATTGAAAATGCTGGCTAAAGCTTACGAGATAGATCAAAATAATGTACTACGTTAGTGACTACATTGCGCCCGGGGCGGGTCGCTAGTTTGTAATAAAACAAAACTCTTTTCTGATAGTAATAGATAACGCCTGTAATGTACATTGTAGCGATACCCAGTACTTTTAAAAACAAAACAATGTTTAGGGCGTCGTTGGTTTAGCACTCATTACTTTCAGACATTCGATGGTTACCCGCAATAGCCTTAAAATTTCACTAGCTGCAGTATAATTCCAACCGGATTATAGCAATGTTCACATACTTTTGCTTGGCAGTAGAATATCTAATACTGCTAGCCATTTACCAGCTTCATATCAAGAAGATTTTAATTCCCCTCGTATTATATTATCAGATGAAACGGCAGATGTCTATGAGTAGACGTCTTCAAACAAACTATTTCATTTAATCGTTTACTCTAAGGAATCCCTTAAAAGGCACCGTGTAATTTTCTATCGTAGAAAATATTCCAGATTTCATTTAGATTGCATACGTGTTTCTTTGACTTGGTAAAACGAAATTGACTTCAAAAATACATTTGCGTATTTATCGAAGCAAAAATACGACTATATAAAACTAACTACACTCGCGTACTTAGAGTCACTGGGACGAAAAAGTTGACAGTTTAAGAACTCAATTATTGTAAAGCGGGTGAAAAAAAAAACATAAACGACTCGAGATTTTTTTTCAAAATAAAGGGTGGCAATCAATCAGACGGTTTGCCTGATGGTAATCTCACCGTCACCTTTAGACTCCTGCAACTTTAGATTTGTTGGATGCGTTGCCAACAGAGAGAGATGTTTATAGACACAATTTTTTTTAATTCCAATTGGGACAGCCACATGTCATCTTATTTTCGATAATGTGCTTTTAGCAATTTATACCTACACACAACACATGCTTATACACACTCTCATGCACACATTCACTCCCCCGCATATTCACATTCACTCCCACGCATACTCACATTCACTCCCACGCATATTCACAATCACTCCCCCGCATACACATTATACTACATAATATTACAATTACTAATACTAATTACTATTCTAATTATAATTACTTTCAGGGCTTCCAGTCGACGATCTCAGGCTTTTTGTCAATGTGCAACACAGCTGTTGACGTAACGTCATGCTTCACGCATTCAGGGGTAGTTTTTTTTATGGTTGACAGGCTAGGTGTTTGACCACAGCTCACCTGATGTTAAGTGAAGGCGTGGTCGAAGATGGTAAAGCACACCTAGTCTGGAATGGAACTGGCTCTCAAGTTAGGCTGCCGGAACACACCGTTAGATGCTTGGCGGCAGATCTTCAACTTGAGGGTGGTAGCTAGCCAGCCGAGTACTAAAAAGTACCCTACCACCATGCTATGGTTTCCTCACGATGCTTTCCTTCGCCGGCAGCTCAAGCTCATTGTTGGGGTTTGAACCCACGCCCTTCGGCATGCAAACCTACCGCGCTAACCACTGAGCTATCATCGCTACAAAACGGGAGTTTCCGCGTTACGACAGCAAAATGGAATAATATTCCACCACCATCAGGAATCAGAAAAGCATCAAGCTCATTTAGTGGCATATTTCTAAGTTTATGTTATGTAATATGTAGGCAGACTGGGACGCGCGCCTCCAGCGACAGTCGTCTCCCCACCGCGGCCCGAACCGCCAGTTGTAATTAGGTTAATTGAAGTTATGACAACATATTCACTGGACATTTAACTGGTTAAAGTCATTGAACATTACCCCCCAAAATCGGTAGGTCCGAACAGTTACATAAGTGACTTCCGGTATTGGTGACTTGACCTACGATACTCGTTTGGTAGAATATCTGCTTCAGAGCTGTTAGAGCGTGGATTCGATTCCCAACAGGACATTATACGTTTATTCTGTGTCTGAGTGTTCTGTATAAGTATGTATGTATTTACAACAACAACAAAAGAATTCTATCAGCTATCTGGTTCCCATATCACAGGATTTGCGTATTTATTGATTGATAACTCTATAATGTACACACTAAAATACAAAAAACAGGAGAAATAAACTTAAATATAGGTGTAACAACTGGTAACCTTATCGCTAAAAGCGATCTCTTCCAGGCAACCTTAGGACGGATAGGATCAGAGGAAAAAAAGGCGTGTGTCAATAACGAGGATATGCACATAGAAAAATACACAACTATAAGATAAATGATATATCTATATTCTAATAACAATACATATTCTTATGTATAGGTAAAGTCCTACGATATTTATTGATTTTATTTACTAAACAAATTATTTTAATTAAAGTGAAAACAGTCATTAAGAGGTATGAAATAAATAGTTAAAGCACGTTCGTCAAAGTTATAATTGTTTTCTAAAAACGATAGCTAACATTTTTAATAAAAGTTTTGGCATCTACGACTTTCAACAATTTTGGCACAAACCCTAACCAATAACAACAAAAACAACTAAAACTAAGTTGGTATCGTATACTAACATCTAACATCAACTTTGGTAATAAAATCAACTGGGTTACTAAAACCCGTTAAAAGATATGATTTTAAGCCAAATAAATCGTACATAGCTTTTATTATGCCAATGAAAATATTTTCTAACTTCAGTTTTTTAACAAGAACACCTAAACTAGAACGAATGCAAAGGATGAGGCGCTGCAGCGCTTCAAACTAATCTTTAATTTTTTAAGCGTAAAATTCAATTTCGCATCAAATAACTTAACTTAACTTAACCTTAGAACATTTTAATCATAATAACATTTTTTTCATCATAATAACATCTTTTGTAGCGATAATAGCTGTAGTTAGTGTGGTAATTTCACACGTCCAAGGTCGTGGGTTCAAATTCTCACAATGAGCATGAGCTGTCGCTGAAAAAAAACATCTTGAGGAAACCATTGCATGGTGGTAAGGCACTTTCTAGTAGTCGGCTGGCTAGCTACCACTTTCAATTGAAAATCTCTTGTCAAGCACCTAACGGTGTATATCAGCAGGCTCACTTGAGAGCCACTTTAGGTGAGCTGTGGTCAATCACCTAGCTTGCCAAATATAATTATGTGTAAAAAAATATCTCTATCTCACGTGAAATTCTTCAAAAAAAACGTATTTAACGCGTTTATAGCTCTATTATACGCTTTTGTATTGTATTATCAAAATATATTTCAAAAGCTTATATATACCATACCATTCCTTGCAAATTATCAAAATAATAACTGTAAGACTATAACTAATAATAATCGAAGACGTTTTAAAACCCCTTCAATTTTAATAGCCAAGTCAAAGGCTCTATTGATTTCCATTCCAGAGCTGGCGTGTTTACTACCTTTGACCACACCGTCACCTAATATCAGATGAGCTGTCAATAAACACCTAGCTTATCAACCATAAAAAAAAGTTTAGTATTTTACCCTACTTTGCAGTTAAACTGCCCGTCTAGGTATTTAGTTTTAATATTTCTCCGGATTAAATTTGGGAAAAATTACCCAATTTCGGCGCTTCGGCGTGAGGACGGTTTGGTGATACATCATTTTTATGTGAGGTTTCGGTGGTGTAACCAAATATTTGTATTGTCTGGAAGAGTAACGCACATTCCGCGGATTTATATCCAACCTTTTTCTATTAGGGATGGCATAAATCGTAAAAATGAATTATTTTTTCTTTCTCTCTGATTGTTTTTAAATAAGCCTCGTGAGGGTCAAGGGTCCTGGTTTAAGCACAGCGTCTGCTTTACTGAAACATGACTGGATTTGACTGGCACGGACTGGACTTCACCAAGACTGGACCTTGACTACTTATTTAACTTATGAAACTTGAAAATATCAAAACAGCTGGCTATTTACCACCCTCAAGTTGAAAATCTATCGCTAAGTATCTTACAGTGTTCCGATTTGACTTGAGAACTAGTCCGTTCCAGACTAGATATGTTTACCATCTTCGACCACTTTGTCATTTAACAACAGGTGAGCTTTGGTCAAACACTTTCACTGTCAACCATAAAAAAGTGGCAAATAAACAGACCATTTACCTAATAGTAAGCGGTATCTGTTCGACAGCCCCGTTGGCTCATTGGTAGTATATCTGCCTTGAGAGCTGTAGGGCGTGGGTTCGATTCTCACTCAGGGAAAATATTTTGTGAATAAACAAATGTTTGTTCTGTTTCTGGGTGTTTTGTATGTATTATAAGTTATTTATTAAAAAAAAGTATTTATGTATTCTATCAGTTAACTGACTTTTATCACACAAGCTCTGCTTAGTTTGGGGCCAGATGGCACTGTGTGTATAGTCCTACGATATTTATTTATTTATTTTATTTATCTACCACGTATATAATCCTGGAACACAACAGAAATATGTTGTCAAGAATACATTAAAAAATCCAGTTTGCAATTTTATTTTATATTCTATCTAAAAGCAATGAGTCGAAGGAAACGCTCTCCTTATTGGTAAGAGATAACGCATGCCCATGACCATTGCAGCAATACACATAACTTTGAGTAACAATACAAAGTCCGGGGCATCGCAGCTTCGGCGTTCATTACTTTGATACTTTCGATGATCCCATCAGCCCAGTAATTTCGCTAGCTGCAGTACCCTTCAAACCGGAACACAGTAATGTTTACACACTACTGCTTATCGGCAGAATATCTGGTACTGCGATACTTACCTAGATTTATCTAACTTTCTGCTATGGAAATCTACCTAAATCTAATTTACTTGGTGATAGATCTTCTTAGCAGGAGATCGCCGCAGTACCAGTTATTCTGCCGCTAAGCAGTAGTGTGTAAACATTACTGTGTTCCGGTTTGAAGGGTACTGTAGCTAGTGAAATTACTGGGCTGTTGAGACTAACCATCGAAAGTCTCTAACGTAATGAGCGCCAAAGCAGTGATGCCCTGGACTTTGTTTTGTTACTCAAAGTTCTGTGTATCGCTGCAATGGTCATGGACAGGCTTTATCTCTTACCATCAGGTGAGCGTCTCGTTCATCTCATTAATTTTTACATTAAAAAAAAACACGAAATAAAGGAATTATCAATTATGAGCCAAAATTCTAGTAACGTAAATTGATATAGACAATGCTTAGTTACTGCAAACATAACCTAAAACATGACTGGATTTGACTGGCACGGACTGGACTTCACCAAGACTATTACGCCTTAAAGTAGTAAGTAAAGCTCGAAACAGTGATGGTACTAAAACACAATAAGAACTATTTAGGAGAAGTGGTAATAATAAAAGAAAACCTCCATAAGTAATGCGAAGCCAATATCAGAAAGTTAGTTTCCAAAGAGTGGTCACGATCGGACCCCCACTTCTGAACTACGAGTAACTTCGGTAAAACTAAATTGAGCGCGTTTCTGTACTTTTTTGTTCGCGATAATCCGTTGAATGGGGGTTTGTAAAAGGTATGGTCGGCGGCAGCCCACATCTTCGAGAACACGTTCCATTTATTGTTCTTCTCAGATTATCTCTGCTGTGGAAGTTGTTACATACTCCTTGACACTTCATTTCTTTTTCTTTATTGACTCACTGGTTAATGTTCGCGACTTTCATTAAATACTTGTTATAGAGGAAAAAGTTGTTTTAATCCTATATAATATCATACAGTTCATTTTTCTTTATTTATGGCATCACACTTATAACATTCTGCCAGTGTCAAGTATAGTAGCGATGATAGCTCAGTGGTTAGCGCGGTAGGTTCGCATGCCGAAGGGCGTGGGTTCAAACCCCAACAATGAGCTTGAGCTGCCGGTGAAGGAAAACATCGTGAGGAAACCATAGCATGGTGGTAGGGTACTTTCTAGTACTCGGCTGGCTAGCTACCACCCTCAAGTTGAAAATCTGTCGCCAAGCACCTAACGGTGTGTTCCGGCAGCCTCACTTGAGAGCCAGTACCATTCCAGGCTAGGTGTGCTTTACCATCTTCGACCACACCTTCACTTAACATCAGGTGAACTGTGGTCAAACACCAAGCCTGTGAACCTTTAAAAAAAAAAAAAATATTTAGTTTGAAGCGTACATACATCCAGGTAATAAGCTATGGCTTATTATCTGAAGTTACGTACCTATAGAATACTTTTTACAACAGATCTGTTTCATTTGAAAGATTTACAGATCGTCTGAAGTCAGTTCGACAGATGTCAGATTGAGAGACGTTTCATTTCTCTCTGAACCTAATTCTAATGTTAACGCGATGGACCATATCTTCTTCAGTTGCCCCTTAAGACAGTTTTCGTTGCACGATGTCATACCTCCTGAAATTCCCCATCCTACTTCCCTCAAATGTCTCCTATCCCTAGTTTTTAAGTACATTAAAAAAAAAATAAGGTTGTAAATATATAAATGTATAGGATTTTAACACTCACTCTGTCCCATACTTATGTATATATATATGTTTGTGTATGTCTTGTAGCATGTTAAATGTTTTGGTTTCAGGGTGACAAACAAAAACCTCTGCTATACGAATTCACCGAACAACGAGGCTCAACACCGTACAAATTCTTGCGTTTGATGGTCTATCTTTCTACGTGACATAGGCGGAATTGTGAAACGTTTTCACAAAAGCTATAAACCAAGAATTGAATTGAATGTTAACGCGGACGAAGTCGCGGACGTCAGCTAGTATAAAATATTCCAAGAATGTTTGGTATGCAGTAACTTAAAGTATTTAAACTATTCGACATTAAAGAAATGCCGACATATAACCAGAAAACCTGCTAATAAAATTACCAGAATTTAAACAAAAGTATGCCTGTCCATTACAGCTGTTTCCAAGTAAAGTGGATCTTAATACTTACGCGTTAAACCCTAAAATGAATAACCGGTTGAAATAATAATAGTTATTAATACAATGAATGACATTTCCAGCACCTGCCGTAACAGTATTGTTGTCTGCTTTGCTCGACCATTCAGTAAGAGCTCGACTTTGTACGAGAGAACACCTGTTATATTCTTGAAAGTGGTTCAGTTGTGAATATTTTGGAATTGTTTTGTTTCGACCGTGTTTTGTTTTTGGATCTTAAGTTTGAGGTATATTTTTTAAAATTTAATATTAGGTGTTAGTACATTGGTAAACTTATATACTAAAAGTCTGGCTTGAGCATAATTATTTATGAATCACTTGTCTAAGCTTTTACCAGTCATTAGGTACCCAAAGCCCAACACAAAATAAAATTTAAAAAAAAAATTGTATTGTCACTAAATCCTATTTTTGTTTAGCAAATAAAAGCGTTTCAAATCAATGAGAAGTCTAATTTAGCCAAGACACATTCACCTTTTTTGTTTAGATGTCACATAATACAAACATAAAATTTGTTTTGAATTTTTTTTTATAGTTGATTATATTATGATGATATGGTTGATATTAATATATCTTTACAGGGTAATCAAGACAGTTAATTTTTCTAACACAGTCTTATGTAACTAATTTCACATTTATACCTGTTCACACTAAGTCCTGACAATGAAAAAAAAAGTTCTAATGCATAGCCAAATGCCAGATTTTTTTAAAAATTATACTTGTTAATCTGTGCTTTTTTGTCTGATGGTAAGCTATGATCTATATGCCGCTCAATGATAATGGTTTAAAACGTGACAGACGCTAGCACTTCAGTTGTAAATATCACTCGCGGTCACCTGTCTGAAAACTGATCGAATAGTATATTGCTTCAATATAGGGATTTATCTTTCTCATTTAATTTGGGCTATAGATTCACCTAGCTTTTATAACAACACTAATATTATAAAGGTGAAAGTGTGTGTGTGTGTTTGTATGTTTGTTACTTCTTCATGCTCAAATGGCTTGAACAATTTTGATGAAATTTGGTATGAAAGTAGCTGACATCCTGAATTAACACGTAAGGTACACGGTGTGTTCCGGCAGCCTCACTTGAGAGCCAGTTCTATTCCAGGTTACGTGTGCTTTACTATCTTCGACCACACCTTCACTTAACATCAGGTGAGCTGTAGTCAAACACCTAGCCTGTCAACCATAAAAAAAGTTACTTTTTATCCAGAAAAAATGTAGCGGGAAACACCGCGGGGCGCAGCTAGTGCATCATGCAGAGCAAACATCACCAATGTATAATTAATAATCTTTCTCGATTTATGTTGAAAGTCAATAGACACCATACATTGATACTTTTCCCCAACAATCGTCAGTTGGATTGAAACTCATATAATGACATTCCATTGTCACAAACAAAACACAACCCACACGTTAGAGCGATCGATACTCTCACAGGTAAGGTCATCAGAACAATAACATTGTTATTATCCATGTGACCGATCGTTGTATAAAAACATCCCTTCTATTGACTAAATACTCCACGTGTAATAGCTTTCTAGAAAAACTCTTCCATTACACAACTACTTTAATCAATTGACTTCTAAAACTCGTCAGACTAATTGATTAAAATTAAAAATTCAAGTATAATTTTAATTAAGTTCTAGTCGTTACACAATTTAAACTAATAGGTGATTAACTGAAAGTATCTAAAGCATTACTCCATTAACTTTGATACTTAAGTAGCGCAATTTTAACGTTTTACCCATTCACACGTTTCATTGTTTCAGATTCAGCGGTGTAATGGCGGAGGGCGCGAAAGACAATATCTTACAACCGACGTCGCTCCACGAGGCAATAAACATTATTAAATTCCTCAAAACGTCACATAAACAGGAGATCGCGAGACTCAAGGAAGCATACACGAAACAGGCTGAAGTTATAAAGAAATTGGAATCGAACAGAAAAAAAGAATTGGAATTCCTATCAAGCGAGTTGCAGAAATACGAAGTGAATTTGGCGCTGCGCACGGAATCGGTAGCTAAACAACTCGCACAAAAGGACATCATTATACAGAAACAAGCAGATACGATCGAGGAACTGAACAAAAAGTTGAATTTACAAAACGAATTCTCGAACAGCGTGCCAGAAATAAACATACTTATCGATTCGAATTCAGACTCAGGTGTAGCGTTAGAACACGACGATACTCACGCTAAAACGGATGTAAAAATAGAAGCCAAACCGACAAGAAAATGTAGCAGGAAGTTCGGTGAAACGATAAGTTTTCTCCGCAGTAGAGTTGATTTCTCCCCAATGAAGTACAAGCCGTCGAACCGTGACGCCGCCAAAAAGAAGGAGGAAAAGAAAAATTTGCTGCAAGTTCCTGTTACAAATCACAGAGCATTAGGCCGTCAATTAATTAATAATGGAAAATCATTGAGCGACGATGATAGACGACCGGTTTCTATGGATGATTCAGTGTATTCAGACGGTGGTGTAGAACCTGTCATAATAAGACCTACTAAAATGAATGACAGTATGAATAATCACTTTTCCGATGATGGCAGTGATGACACTAGTGAAGAATTATTCGATAGAGTTATGACACGAAGTAGCATCAGGAGATCTGTGAAGGCGAATCCCAAGTATAAAAAAATCAATAGGTGTAAATCCAAACTGTTAGAGCAAGTTAAAATCAATATTGTAGATTAGGAATAGATTAGCTAGAACCTAAGTATTATTATAGATGTAAAAATGTAATTTAAGTGAGCTTTGTGAGACTAAAGAGGCTGAAATAAAATTGTCAAGAGTTTTTTTGTCTTTGTTTTTCTACTCATTCTCAAACCTGTTTATCCAGGAGAATTGCTTTTATAGAATTCTTTACGTAGCTTAAGAAAAATAATTCTGGTTCATTTGATTTGTCAGCCATCTTTTTACAACACTTATTACAATTAGGTTACTTTTATTATTTGATACAGCAAATATTTACTCACCTGTATAACAATCAAGAAATGGCTGTGTCAACTTTAGTCATAAAAATCAGTCATACTATTTTTCTTATTTGGTATATATAATACGCTATATAATACGTATATATAATACGCCTACTATAGTTTTTTTTTTTTTTTTTTATAATTTGCCCTTTCGGGCAGGCTAAAGCTATAGAGCCATACTGCCTTGTCTTAAGTGTTATTTCTGCTGTATCTTAGCTATAGTTATCGTCAAAGTCGTCTTTGTCAAGTCCAGTTCGTGTCAGTTAATTCCAGTCATGCTTTAGTAAAGTAGTGGCAACTTTACTACAAAGCTTCGATGGAGTTTTGGAAGCAACACGAAAACTCATGTTTCACCACATTATATCATTTTCCCACACTCGCGCTTGTAATTCGGCACTTTATGAATAAAACACCACCATTTTTATGCATAAACACTCGACAAAACACTAATTTTGGAAAAAAATACAACGGAGCGACACGACTCTTCCCGCGTTCCCGCCAAAACTCCACGCCTACTATAGTTGTTTGAAAGTCCTGTGTGTTAGACTTGTCACCATATTATCATTATATACATTCGTTAGATTACTGATTAATCCCGTGTCATTATACTACTATTACTGTCAATTGTAAATGTATGTATATCAATTTCGTATTAATATTATTCAAGCATAGATAATACTTAACTCGATTATTGTAATTGTAATAACCATAAACTAGCATTTATTTTTCTAAAATGGCAACTCGGAATAAAATGTCAGAGGAGCAGGTAAACTGAGATTTGTTTTTAAAAATATATCTGTTAAAACCACAAAAATCTCATTTCCATTCCTGAGTTTAGGAGCTGATCCTTTATGTGGGAATCCTAAAAACATCTTATGTCTCGATAATTTATTAACAGGATATAGGGTAAGGCGGGACGCTATATGATGAAAGGAGGTTAGGTAGGTAGATACTCATAGTTGTTTGAAAAAAGGCTTTTTCGTAGCGAATTTGTATTCATACTCAATGAAATGAATTAGTGACGACTTAGAGTATATGCCGTAAACGGTAAAACCTGTTCAAATCCGGTTAAACTGTTACGCTACGCAATTTTATTTTTTCAATTATAATTATGTTTATTTCAGAAAAATATTACATATAAAAGCAATGACACATGCATCGTAAAAAATGACATTGCAAATTCTCAATATTACATTTACTGTGATGTCACAATTATGTTATTCAATATTCAATTTTATATTATGGCTTTGATGACAATTTGAACATTATTATTATTACGACATTTGAAATTACTTTTTATTATTTTATTTATATTTGACATCTTGACTTATACATTTTTCTTTATTCTCTTTTGTTTATCTTTTTTATTAATTTTGTAATTCTCATCATCTCATATGGAGATTCTGATGTAATTGACTTGACAGTTTTTTTATCTCAATAAATACAATTTAATTTAAATATAATTTAAGGACACGTTGAGTACTTAAACATGTCGATACACATCTCGTTGCAAATTTGTCATTTCTACCTTCATTGTGCGAACCGCTAAACAATGGAATTTGCTACCCGAGTGGGTGTGCTTCCTGATAGGTACAATCTGAGTGCCTTGAAGTCGCGAGTAAATCGGCTTCTTCTAAGCAAGCGTGCTCGACCGTAGACCGAATCGAGATGGAGGTCAAACGCAAGCCAATTGTAAAAAAATAAAAATTGACATCTTAATATCAAATGACAAATTTAACATTAGCTTATGTGCGAACATAGTCTGCTAAAATCACATCAAACCTTTTTGTGTAGTAAGTAAAAAAATAGACATCATAGTTAAGTTATTTCAAAGTCTTGTCCAGAATTGATTTATAGTCCTAGCCAGCCATAAGGGTTATGTTTGCATTCCGTCCGGAACTCAAGATCGCGGTCGTGCATGTATTTCTTGAATCCAGTGACCCGTAACTTAGTGCCGAAACTCGTGTTTTATTCATCGGTGATACTATTTCCGAAAGAATAAAATGTAGCATTGTAAAAATAGCAAACTATTTTTTCCTATTTGTTTACTTTGCTGGAAAGCATATTTAACTTGCGTTAGTAAAATCATATATTGTAGCGATGATTCATTGATTGATTAACTCTTTATTGTACACACTAAAAATAGTACATAAGAAATAAACAGGTGTAATAACAGGCGATCTTATCGCTAAAAGCGATCTCTTCCAGGCAACCATAGAACGGATAGGATCAGATGAAGAAAATGACGGGGGACAATCATAGATCATTCATTGGTTAGCGCGGTTGGTTAACAAGCCAAAGGGTGTGAGCTCAAACACCAACAAAGCTTGAGCAGCCGGCCAAGGAAAATATCGTGAGGAAACCATAGCATGCTGGTAAGTTATTTTTTAGTACTCTAGCTGGCTAGCTACCACCCTCAAGTCGAAAACCTGCCACCGAGTGCCTAACGCCTAACGATATGTTCCGACAGCCACACTTAAGAGCTAGTTCCATTCCAGGACACACAGTATACTATTTTATCTAAGCTGAGTCCAAAGCTACAAAACCAAAAATGAAAGTTGCTTTTCCAACACACACGTAGGACATTACACACAGCGCCATCTGACCCCAAACTAAGCAATGCTTTGTAATATTATGTCTGAGGCGGAAGGGATAATTTTAACATAATTTCAATGTTTCTACTAGCTAATTTTCACGAGTTGTGCTAATAAAAAAAAGTCTTTCAAAATTATCGAAATTAAAATTTTGCAGATTCCCAATTTTAGTGAACCATAAACGAATTATGCGTTAAGAAAAAACATTATTATTTTGCACAGAATTTATTATTTAGTCACAGGCTTGTTTTTAGTTACTTTTGGCCTATTAATACTGACTCATGTACGGATTGGGTTATGGCTATCAAATAAGAGTGAAAAAATCATTAGTCGAGTCCGAAAGCAAAACCGAAAAAAAATTGCAGTTTCACATACCACGCTTATCGCTGAAAATACATCTAACTTTATACATATAGCCCCAAAATATATGCAAGGTCAGGCCCCCAAACGGAATATAAACATCAACCGGGGTACGGTCAGGGGCATAAAATAAATCATCCTAGACCCAACGTTATCAATAAACAACCATGGTGCCTTCAGAACTTACGCAAACCTTTGTGAAGAGTCGAACGTGTTTTTACAATAGGTTTGTAGAACCTATTCTAAAAACACACCCTATTTGGTTTGATGTTTGTCTTACTATTTCTCTTTGCTTGTACAAGTCTTTACAGTTTATGAAAAAAAAACAAATTAGGTTTTCGTTTGGCCCTGCTTGATGTTAAGAGCAGGCTTCATCAAAAAACTACACGTTCATTCCGCCCATACTACACCCCGGATACTCACTCAGATCTCTATACAAACGCCTCGTTATAATTACCATTACATAGACACTACACACTTGTAGTTTTAGTACACGCGCGAATGTGTGCGTGGAGTCTAAGGTTGTCACTGTATCAATAACATTATTGTACACTTACCTTCCTATACATTGTATACCATACACTTATACTCAATTACTCATATCTCACGTTTACTTGACAGACAGCTGTAAACAGCACAAGAATACCCCATTTTCAAAGGAAAAATTGTCGTGGTCGCATGGTGCGTCTGGCACGTCCCATGCTCTAATCAGTTCCTTGACAGCTCAGAATTGCGTGCGGAGTGAGGAAGCCCTGGTTGGGTGGGAGGAAATAGTGTCCGTTCTATATGTAGTATTGTTCTGTGCCCAATCGCCCATACAAACAATGATTTTTCTGTTTTACCATCACAAACTTTCTTGTGTTGTAATTAAAAAAACTAAAACAAATAGTTTACCTGTGATCCGATCTATGTTGTAGTCTTTGGAGCGGTGATAGCTCAGTGGTTAACAAAGCCGGTTCACACACTGAAGAGCGTGAATTCAAATACCAACAATGAGTTTGAGCTGCTGGTGAAGAGAAACATAGCGTAGTGGCAGAGTATTTTCTAGTACCTACTCGGCTGGCTAGCTACCACTCTCATGTTGAAAATCTGGCCGAGCACCTTACGGTGTGTTCTGCCAGCCTCACTTGAGAGTTAGTTCCATTCCAGGCTTGGTGTGCTTTACCATCTTCGACTATACCGTCACTTAACATTAAGTGAGCTAAACACCTAGCTTGTGAAGAAATAAAAAAATAAGTGAAAATAAACTCTCAACAAAAATTAAAATCGTTTCAATATTCTCCTCAACATCTCGCCTTAAAAACATTCGCGAAACTAGTTAAACGACAAAGTTAAATTGTTTAGTAAATGGAAAAGCGCACGAAGTATGGCAAAACATGATTCTAACTGTACACATATTGAATTGTTACTTTAAAAGCTATTGTGAATACTGGAAAGGGGATTGTTGAATATTTTGTTTAATCATATTTACAAAAAAGTTTTAAGTTTATTCACGTCGATCGTTTCTATTTTTTTTCTAAAGTAAAGTTAGCAATACGAATTTAACTCATAAGCAGAATTTGATCGTATTCAATACGCCTGAATTAATCTACCAAATGATTTATTTTTTAATCGGATTTTTGTTTGAAAATTGAGACAGTCGGGAGTGTGAAAGTCGGTACAAGATGGCCGCGGCCACAAAATGGCGGATTACTAGCTTTGCTTAGTTGGATGCTAGATGGCGCTGTATGAAAAGTCTTACGACATTTATTTGTTTTAATTGTATGCCATTCAATTTTAAGCGTCCGAGTATTCATAAACCTACTCAACACATCCTACTAGTAAACGAAACTATTCTTTTACATGAAAACTTTTTTGTTACGCTATATTTCAGGAATACCTTACATTGCCCATTTTAGGCACAATATTTATGATCATACATATTTAACAGTACTTATAAATCATAGATAAAATATCCGAACAATATTTAGGTGCCTAGCTAACATTATATGCAATAAAATATGGCGAATTAACAGTCGTGCTTTAGTTTTTTTAATGTAAAAATTATGAGACATGACCTGTCCATGACCATTGCAGCGATACACAGAATTTTGAGTAGCAAAAAAAGTCCAGGGCATCGCTGCTTTGGTTCTAATCATTTTGTGACTTTTGATGGTTAGTCTCAACAGCCCTGTTATTTTGCTAGCTGCAGTATCCTTCAAATCGAAACATAGTAGTATGTTTAAACACTACTACTTGGCGGCAAAACTTCTGGTACTGCTGTGGTACCTAGACGACTACCTGCTAAGGAAATGTACCACTAAGTAATATAAGCTATGATTGTAGAAAAACTTCGAGAGAAAACCATGACACACAAATTTACCATTTTAAAAAACCGATCGACTCTAAGCCCAAACACGTAAGACATTTTTACTACTGAAACTAGTAAGACATTTTTACGGAAAGATATCCTTTCAAATGACAAGAAGTTGTACCTTCCATCATCAGCTCACCTGAATGATTGAAAAGAACATTTATGTAAGTAGCGGTCTATACGAACCTTTAATATTTAAAGAATTATCCACTCACTCCTAATAGTTAAGGAGTTATATTGTCCATCATCAAATACAAATACAAATACAAATACAAATACAAATACTTTATTGATAACACCAATGTTACAAGTCACTTCAAAATTTTAAAGATGTCATTAAATGGGGTTTAAAACACTGATTACATGTCAAAATAAGGTATGTCAATATCCAAACATGTCAATATAAAAAATATTGTCAATATAAAAATACTGTCAATATAAAATATGTCAAGATAAAAATATGTCAATACCAAAACAATATTGTCAATATATTAAAATGACATGACAAAAAAATCATAATTACTTACTAGTAATTCAATAATCTTTAAGTTTGAAATACTCGTCAATGTCATAAAACAAGGTCTCTAGCAGCCAAGATCTTAACTTGGTTCTGAAACACGCGGTGGAAGCTGCATCCCGTACGGAGGCGGGTACGCATCAGATCAGCAACATGAGATAAAGAGTACCAGACGCAAATACTTGAATAGTTTTAGAAAATATATAAAACACATTATGCGTCCTTATAAAATTTGAGGGTTGCCCTCGATTTTTCTGAAATTCCATCATCAGATCCTGTCATGACGCTAATAGGATCACCAGAAATGTATACATACTCTTTTAATTATATAAATAATTTCTCGAATCGGTTCAGGCGCCTTCGAGTGATCGGGGAACACACATAAAAAAAAGATATTCTGACGAATTGAGAACCTCATTTTTTTGAAGTTGGTTATAATATAATACAAAGAACACCTAGATAATCTGCTCAAGTTAAATAAAAACTAAAACTCCTTGTCTGCCATAAACGTATGTGTATTTGTGAGTTCCCAAGCGGCTTAGTGCTTTGTCGCTAAAGCAGTACATAATATCTTGTTTGCGGAATATCCCCTTCAGTGGATTTCACGTGTCGTTTGAATAGATATTGGTCGGTAAAGTAAGACGCGAGGTTTTGTTGAAAATATTTGGATGTGGTATAGTTATATTATTTTTATATATTTTCGTAACTTTCCTTTTGTACCCACAACGGAACGAAACCGGTATATATTATGCGTTTGGTTTATTTGTGCAAATACATTTGCCATTTTTCTCCAAAACTATGAGTCCAATTTTGATGTAATTTTCAGTTATGGATTCGGGTTTCATTGGTGCATGTTCTTAGGTAGGTGTTACGGTGATAAATCACCAGGGGCGCTGCAGCAAACATTTTTTGTGCAAATCCATGTTCTTGGCAAGATATTTGAGCACAACTCATCTGATGTCTCGTGTTAAAAAAAGGTTATTATGTAAAGTATTTAAACGTTTCAAATTTTGCATTTGAAGTGTATCCGGTTGGACAATATTACGAATGCTACGTTGTATGTATGTCAGGTAGTTTAATTATTTTGATTGTTACTAATCTGTTGAATCTATTTCTATACTTGTAAAAACCGTTTAAAAATAATATTTGCCATATCCAAGACTCGTAGATCGTAAACGCATCGCCAATGGCCCGAGTAATGCAGGGAGCGACAGGCGGCAAAGTTTTGGACTCTAGGATGATTCCAAACTTTTCACTCTGTACCTATATGCTGATTTTCTGCTGGCATGTTTATGCAGCCAGTGACTGCTTTGGGGATAGTCTGTGGTAAAACTTAGTTTAGGTGTTCTTCTTCTTCGATTTTGGCGTCGCATTTTGAGCATTTGCCAGTGTCAAGTGATTTACAATTTTACAAGTTTTACAAGTTAAATAAGTTGCATTGCTATAGTTATAGTCGAAGTCCAGTCCGTGTCAGTAAAGTCCAGTCATGCTTTATTAATAAAGCAGTGGCGACTTTACTATAAGTTTCGTTACCGTGCTGATCGAGTCCTGTCCTTAAGGACACTCTATAGACTGGCAAACCAAAACAAAACTTGTCAATGTCAAGTTAACGGCGATCATAATAATATTTTCATTACACACACGTCGAGTTGTTTTTCGGTTTATTGATACAAATATCTGGATTATTTTACTTGCAACGTTATTTGGACTCTGATATCGCTTTTATGACATAAGATTTGTTTACTTTATGTCATGAATTGTAAAAACCGAAGACGTGACAGAATGGCTTTACAGCTTTAACCTGCCCGATGGGGCAAATTAAAAAAAAAACTTGTCAGTTCTGTTGTCAAAGTTAATGCAATGTGTCAAGAGAGTTTTGGCGGGAACGCGGGAAGAGTCGTGTCGCTCCGTTGTATTTTTTTCCAAAACTAGTGTTTTGTCGAGTGTTTATGCATAAAAATGGTGGTGTTTTATTCATAAAGTGCCGAATTACAAGCGCGAGTGTGGGAAAATGATATAATGTGGTGAAACATGAGTTTTCGTGTTGCTTCCAAAACTCCATCGAAGCTTTATAGTAAAGTTGCCACTACTTTACTAAAGCATGACTGGAATTAACTGACACGAACTGGACTTGACAAAGACGACTTTGACTATAACTATAGCTAAGATACAGCAGAAATAACACTTAAGACAAGGCAGTATGGCTTTATAGCTTTAGCCTGCCCGAAAGGGCAAATTATTAAAAAAAAAAAAAAAAAGCAATGTGTCAAATGTTTTGTATACTTTTTTGTTTCGTATGGCAAAGGCATATTCTACATGTTAAGCCGTACTCATGACGACATAACTATAAAAAGTTTGAAAACGTATTAGAATTAAACTACCGCATAGAAAGCCAAAATATTCAAATTAGTTTCTTAAAATAAAGTTTACTATCAGTAAAAAATATAAAATAAATACAATACATACCGAATTACGCTAGGAGAGGGGCACAGTAATGTTTACAAACTATTGCTTATTCTATCGTGTTTTTCTTTTCTTGGTTGCCTGGAAGAGATCGCTCGAGCCCGCCACTTATGGTAAAGCAAAGTAAGTAGTTGTTTGGGTGTGAATTAAAAAAGAGGATTATCTAGGACAAGAGTTTTCACGTAAGTAATTACGTGTCAAACTTCGCAGTTAGCGAGAGCATGACAAATTTATGTTTAACAAGTAAAATTATAATAACAAAGCAGTCACTTCACAGTTTCCTAATCGCATGACATTTAGTGTTATTTGTAGCAATTTGTAACAAACTATTTAGTTACAAAAGAAATGCGTCAATCTAAATATTAGAGTAAACATATTTTTCGTAACTTATACGAAATTAAATAAATAGAATACGTAAGTTTTGTATTCGAATGGTAGCAAAGTACAAAGTCTACGGCTTTGGCCGCTATGTTTTTTTTAATATTATTAAAAAGTTATTATACAATCGAAACGTTCTCCTGATGGTAAGAGGTAACACCTGTCTATGACCATTGCAGCGATACATAGAACTTTGAGTAGCAAAACAAAGTCAATACCGTTTTGGCGCTCATGACTTTAAAACTTTCGATAGTTAGTACCAACAGGCCTGTAATTTCGCTAGCTGCATTACCATTCAAAGATCGCAGTAATGTTTACTCACAATGGCGACTTTACTATAAGTTTCGACGGAGTTTTGGAGGCAATACGAAATGTTATGTCATTATATCACTCTCCCATGGTACTTGAACTGGTAATCTAGCACTTTATCAATAAAACACCACGATTTTTGTACAAATTCTATCCGCGTTCCTAAGATTATTTTTTTCTCGTGGGACTATACACACAGTGCCATCTGGCCCCAAACTAAGCAGAGATTGTGTGATGGAAGTCAGATAACTGATAGAATACATAAACACTTTTTTTTTGTAAATACATACTTATAATACATACAGAACACCCAGACACAGACAAAGTAGGTACACTAAAGTAGGTATACTACACGTACTAGAAAACGTAGCTATGTTTTTTAATTCGTTCTCACGTATACAAAAACTCTCACAGGATATGAAATATCTATCCAGCGAGATCCCGGGAAGTCAAAGACCTGAAACAGGAATGGAATTCTTGCCGCAAACTGGATATCGTGAGAGCTCTGAGAGCAAACTTGCTGATCTAGTTCAAAAGCTGATGCCTTATTAAATCACTAGAAGACAATGGATTCTTATCGTTTAAAAAGTTTGGTTGAATTTAAAGAGGTTAAATTCAAAGCTAAATCTACAGATAAAGACTTTGTAGCGGTGATAGCTTAGCGCGGTCGGTTTGCATGCCGTAGGGCGTGGGTTCAAACCCCAACAATGAGCTTGAGCTGCCGGTGAGGAAACCATAGCATGGTGTTAGGGTACTTTCTAGTACTCGGCTAGCTGGCTACCACCCTCAAGTTGAAAATCTGCCGCCAAGCACCTAACGGTGTGTTCCGGCAGCCTCACTTGAGACCAAGTTTCATTCCAGGCTAGATTTCCATCACTAAATTTGATGATTACTTTAACAGGCTAGGTATTTGACGAGAGCTCCACTTGATGTATTCCCTAAGTATTTTGATGAACTGACATTAATTAACTTCAGTAAGAAAAAGTTAGTTAAGAAGCATCAGCTATTGAACTACTTACCTAGCGAGAACTTTTCTTTTTCTTTCGACTTCGAGTACAAGAATTTTAATGAAACCGGAATCCGAATGAGCTTAGTAGCGCAGAATGTGTTTAAACTGCAGTTTCATGATGTAATCTTCTTAAATAAACATAAAAACTGTAGAACGCTTTACAACACCCACGCATACATAGATATCACATTGAGCTTTGGTTAAATACCTAGCATGCCCACCATAAAAAAAAAAATCTTTAGCTAAGACTAGCGGATGCCTCGCGGTTTCACCCGCGTAGTTCCCGTCCCCGTGGGAATACAGGGATAAAAAGTAGCCTATGTCATCCGGGGATAGCGATGCTTCCCAAAGGTGAAAGAATTTTTGAAATCCAGTAGTTTCGGAGCCTATTCAATACAAACAAACAAACAATAAAAATCTTTCCTCTTTATAATAGTAGGTATATAAGATAAATATATAGATAGAAATAGATATAGATAGATGAACATATATTTTAATGATAAATAAGGCTTACATTAATTGTCTACCGTCTCACCCACAGATCTCTGAATCTTCATGGTCTCACCGCATGTTAAGTGATAGTTACTTTCGATAGTTAGTCTCAACATCCCTGTAATTTCGTTAGCTGCAGTACCTATCCTTCAAAGCGGAGCACAATAAACTTTCGATAGGTGTGAAATAAGTCTTTTCGCGTTGCCACCATAACTCGTTCGAAGCTCTTAGTAAAGTTGTCACTACTTTACTAGGTTATGACCGAACTTAATCCTGACTTTCTATATGTGACTTTGACTTCTTAAATTTATTTTACTTGGTTTGTCCATCAAAATACTTCACACAGGCAAATTCACAAGTTCTTCATCATCATCATCATCATTTCAGCCGTAGGACGTCCACTGCTGGACATAGGCCTCCCCCATTGACTTTCATAAAGACTGGTTCCAGCGCGTTCCTGCGGCAAACAACACAAATTCACAAATGCGTGGCAAATTCACAAAGTGCCACGCCAAAAATAAAAAAACAACAATTGATATTAGGTAGGTACTATCGTTTTAATTTAAGAATGGAACGAAAGCTTTCAATGTGTATTGCGAAGACTTCTTTTCAGTCACGTGACTACAATTCCACATAGGCAGACATTCTATACAAACAATTCAATAAAAGTCCAATGACGATCACGCACGGTACAGTTCGGCCGTGTAAACTCGGACGCCCGAGACAAAGGACGACCAGAAATTGGTCTCGGGCTGGGGAAATGGCGTAAGTTATAAGAGAAACATACAATACACACAACTATTTTTAATAACTAGAAAAAAAAATCGGTATCTGCTTTTATAACTGAACCCATCTACGAAACCAAAATTTGAAAAATCAGTGCTGCAAAATTATCCACAAAAAAGTGATTCCTGGTTTTTATTCTACCCATAATTAAGCCTAGGCCTAAGTCTAGGCAGTCGCAATTTTATTCATAAATCACGTGGCAAGCTCGTGCAGCTGGATCGGGAGGCCTCGGTCGCGATAGAGAAAGAAAATGTTTTTGCAATATTTCAATAAAAGCCACCATTGTTATTGGTTACCGTTAGCTGGTCCAATGATAGTATTTTTTTGTAGTAGTGCTATGTCCATAATTTTAGGCAGGATTTCCGAAAATTTTGACTAGTAATAATAACTTTTGCTTTATGAAGTAAGCAAAAATTCTGATTCCACGTTTACGATGAAACTTTTTAAATTTGGGTAATACAGACCGATTAAGAACTCGGTCTGTATTACCCATTAAAAATTTTCTCGTAATTAAAAACTAGTGGTGTATAAATTTGCGAAATACACGTAAAACGTTTTTTTATGTAAAAGTAATGAGATGAACGTATGCTGCTGCTAGTAGGGTACTTTTAAGCGTTCGGTTGAGCAACACTAGGAAGCATGGCAGTTCGCTGGGTCACATTACTGGGGCAGAACGGGATAGATGCACCGTATAACTGAGATGACACATGATATCAAAAGAGATTCCAGTTCCTTTCATCTTAGTTTTTTTTTTCATGATTGACAAATTAGGTGTTTGACCACAGCTCATCTGATATTATGTGACCTTTGTAAGTCGTGTTACGGTATCGAAACTTAGGAATACACTTATGTTACAAAAATTGTTTGATGTTTCAAGATGTTAACATTAAGAAAAGTTTTGATTGCATCAATTTATAGGCTACTTTCTATCCTAAAGAGATGACAAAGTAGCAGGAAAAAAATTAAAAATTAAGTAAAGTTCTCGTAACTTCGACCAAAATCTAATAGTACGTGGCCAAGCGACTGGTCAAAGGCATCCGTCGCCGCCTTGTTTCAGGAAACGTGGATTATTGGTGCTGCCTCCGCTGTTCCACTCTCTTCAGCCTGCCCAGGATACGATACAAATGAGTTGACTTTTTTTATTGATTACAGTGACTTTTTACTGATCATTGTGACTTTTTAAACTGATTATTATTGTGCCTTTTTACTGATCATTGTGACTTTTTTTGCTGATTATTCTGCCTTTTTAGTGATGATTGTACCTTTTTACTGATTATTGTGCCTTTTTACTGATTATTGTGACTTTTTACTTATTATTGTGGTTCTTTTGTGAGTATCTTTTACTTAGAGTTGTGTCTTCTTATTTGTTGTTGTCATTTTTTTGTGATTATCGTGTCTGATTGTTTTATTTATTGACGTGATTGTTGTGGCATTTACTCATTAAAATAAATAAATAAATGTCCTAGGATTTTGTCTTGTATTAAAAATATATTACTTTGACATTTAAATTTTATGTTGATTAAGAATTCATTATTATAACTATTACATGCTGTCTTTGACTGTTGTGTGTAATTTTATCCGGTTTTTTTAAATTTAAGGTCATACGATAATGTACACAATATTGGCGATCATAAAATAAATAAATAAATATTTTTTGATATTTTATCACAAATTTAGATTGTTTTCATTTATACCATTTAATATACTGTCAGACATACAGATAGATCGACAACGAAGTAACCTTTTATTCATAAGCGGCCATATCGCTAAAAGAGATTGGAAATTGAAAACACGTTGCAAACTAAAAACAGAGAGATCTTGCAACACAAAACTAATTTAAATTAATGTAAAATATACATGAAGTAAGTATAATATACTTACATAGTTTTCAAATACTTTTGAAACTCAAGCCGATATGACGGTGTGGTCGAGGATGATAGTGTCGTGATACGAGAACAATACTATAAATTACTACTAAGTAACTTGAATTGTGTTCACGCCATTTGACTTTGACCTATCGATTGAAACGGAAATAATATAAATAGATCTACAAGGTAACCTAGCCACTGAGTTGGAAAGATGAAAACCAGAAAAAATGCATCAATTTGCTACCTAGGTATACAATATTATATTGATTTTATTTAATCGACGAATCCTGTAATATTATAAATTTGAAATTTAGTATTTTGTTTGGATGTTTGTTACTCATCACGCAAAAACGGCTGAACGGATTTGGATGAAATTTGGCACACATTTAGTTTATTGCCTGAATTATTTTACTTTGCCTTTATAGATAAGGTTTATATTTAGTTTTTTTTTTTATTTGTTCTGTTTTCTTATTATTTTGTGTATATACACGCACATATCGCAAACGTACGTATCGTACGGCTGAATATCTGGTACTGCGGTGGTATCTACCTTGACGAATCTACCTTTGTCTCGCTTTCCCGCAATGACAAACAATTAGGTGTTACAGCTTAGGAACCGAGCCCCTAAGATTTTTAAGATGAAAGTAAAAGATGTTTGGAGGGGCTTTGCTCTAACGAAAAGTTGTGTTGAAGGACAAATATAAAGTTGTAATTGAAAAACAATTCTCACACAAGCACACGGTCACGGACATTTGCTAGTGCTTGTATGCTTAGTTGTGATGGATCTGAAATAGATGAAAAAAGTTGCATTCTATTACTAGGAATAGGAAATAGAATTGGCAGTGTCAAGGCTAGACTACAGATAAACAAATCCTTCCGCAACCGCTACGAGCGCTAGTGAATAAAGATTTATTTTCTTTTGATTAAATTGATTTGATCGCTGCTAAAAAACGTTGTAAGAATTGATAGTGTTTTTTAAGATTAAATTAATAAAAATCACTTCACACTTTTATAGCTTTTACTGATATTGATTTGAATATTTGAATTGATTTTTCAAGTGTTTTATTCACTCAAGATGTGGTTACATTTTTGATCTTAAATCTATACTATTAAAAAGAGGAAACATTTTAGTGTTTGTTTATTTATATTGAATAGGCTCCAAAACTACACTATCTACAGAAGGGAAGCTACACTATCTCCGGGTGACATAGGCTACTTTTTATCTCTGTATTCCCACGGGAAAGGGAACTACGTGGATAAAACCGCGAGGAGTCTGCTAGTTTATACTATTATAAAGAGAAAAGATTTGATTGTTTGTTGGCTTGTAATGAATAGGCTCCGAAGCTACTGGACCAATTTCAAAAATTCTTTCACCGTTGAGAAGCCACACTATCTCCGGGTGGCATAGGCTACTTTTTATCTCTGTATTTCCACGGGAAAAGGAACTACGCGGGTGAAACCGCGAGGCGTCCGCTTGTTTTATATAATTATAAGGGGTGAGATTTGTTTTTGGATTTTCGGATTTTTGGATTTTTGTATGTTTGTAATGAATGAACTCAAAAACTACTGGACTAATTTCAGAAATACTTTCAGCGTTGGGTAGCTACACTATCCCAGGGTGACAAAGGCTACTTTTTATTCCCACGGGAACAGGAACTACGCGGGTGAAACCACGAGGTGTCTTTTTTTTATGGTTGACAGGCTAGGTATTTGACCACAGCTCACCTGATGTCAAGTATAATATAGCATATCTTACACTAATTGGCATGCGAGTCGTGCAAGTAGTGCAACACGACTATAATCTTATTTAGAAAAACAAAACACACTCTAATAGAATTGTTACAAAAACATTCAAAACAAAATTGGATAGTTGGTTACCAACAAAATATGCTGTATCTAGTTCCGTTACGAAGCAAAAAAATACAGAAATGACAAACAAAACTGTATTATAAGTACCTCAGCGGCTGGGGAAGTCTCTGGAGAGCACCCTTGTCTTTGATTTTTTTATTTCTTCCCTTGTTTTCGTAGCGCTTTAGGGACGCTACGTTTCTGTTATTTCCCAACTTTGTTAAAGTTGTTCGTTCCGTTTTAAATATAAAAGATACGAGAGGTCCTGTCTTGAACACAAAGCATCGCCTGTTACTTTGGTTTATTTATAATTGGGCTGTTTAATTTTTAGCTTTCAGATATTATACAACATTCATTTGATAATGTAAAAAACGGGAAACCTTTTGAAATATTCTTTGTTTACCTTTTTGTTTTTACTGGTTTTTTCAACGAAATGACATAACAGCGAAACAAAATTGTAAACTACCCACATGTTTTACTGAATATACATTTTTGTGTGCGAACTTTTATTTTTATTTTAGACTAGCATGACGATGGTACACACTTGATTATTTTAACTTATTTATTATGTAATTATTGTACTTATATAGTGATTCATGGTACATTTTATAACTCATCGGAATTATATTTGGAAAATGTAAGTAAAAGTTTACTTTATTTTTAACTTGAGTACTAATGTTGTAACACAGTGTTCAATACATTGGCTACATGTATTATATACAATTATACATATTATATGTGTTATATACGTACTAGAATGAAACTTACTAGCTTATCTAAAACGCCGTTATACCATAGTCATGTTCTATGGCAATATTTAAATCTTAGTGCAAAATTGATACATGCATTTTGGTCTCGTGTGGCGTCGATTAAACGAGATCTTTGATATTGTTTGCTTATGTAACATTCTTCTTTTCAGATAATAATAATGCATGATGGCACAAAATACGGTTCCCAAGAAATACATGCATAAGGAAGAAAAATTTAATCTATCCAATCCGAAATCAAAACGCAAATCAAATAAATATTACAAGAAACCAAAGGTTACCGTCCGTGTTAAACGGATACGAGTTGTATCGAGAACTTTATATATACCCGCAGTTATGTCGTCTGATCAGCATCCACATCCAATTTACGGCTACCCCATGCCTGCCATGCCGGTCGCTGAATGGGACCCAATAGCTCCACCAAATCAATTATACCCCGTAACGATGCGTTTCACAGTAAATCGTCCGCCAATATTGCCACCTCCAATGTTGCCACGCCCAATGTTGCCACGTCCAATGTTGCCACCGCCAATGTTGCCACGTCCAATGTTGCCACGTCCAATGTTGCCACGTCCAATGTTGCCACCGCCAATGTTGCCACGTACAATGTTGCCACCGCCAATGTTGCCATCGCCAATGTTGCCACCTCCAATGCACCCGTATGCGCCGCCTTCTGAAGTTTGTCCTCCAGGATTTTCTCCTGTTCCAATACTCAGGCATACACCACCGTTGCTAAACTATCACGAACCAGATCAAGGGCTAGAATCTCCACAGGGTTATTACAATGAAAGCGAACATCGTACACATTTTACACATCTAAACTATCCAATTGAATATTACCTGGAATTGCCGAGGGATATGTTCCCTTCTCCGAGAATGATGAATTTAAATCCAAATAAAATCATTGACGAAATATGTTCGTTGCCAAATATTAACATCCACGCGCCTTGGTTGATGGATTTGGACTTTGGAATTAAGTATTCTAAGATTCCCATGGCGAGACCTCTTCCATTTTACAATGTTAAATATCACACTATCACTTGTAGGGTTACGCCCGATGCTATTCATCCGGGGTTTGATTTATGCAGCGAAGATTTTAAGCGCACGCTATTGTTTTACTATGATTTTATAATGTCGCAATGGTATCCAAACTATGTATTAATGTACAATGACAATTCAATCGATAATTTTCAGACTTGGTTGACGTTACCTATGCGGGAACTCGGATTGTGTTGGCGTTAGTTCGAAATTATCTTCATTTCCTCTCGATATTTCATCATAATAATCGATTATGTTTTTGTTTCCTATTGTTCTTAACTGTTTTGTTATTTTTATCTATCGACTTTATATTTTAAGTTTGGTTTGAGGCATGAATTATTTTATTTTATTATTTCGATATGTTATAAAATATATTTTATATGAATTACACAATTTAATGAATTTAATTTGGTGTTTTCTGAATTAATTATTCGACATTAAGTAACACTTTTACTTTACCATATTGGCAAACATAATCGCAGGACTCTTTGAGAGTCGGTGGCAAAGAATAATATGGGTCGGTGGAGTGATGATATACGTTAGGTTGTGGGCAGTGACAGGAAATTAAACGCCTAAGATCGGGCTAGGTGGTGTGCATTAGATGAAAGGCTATGTTCAGCAGTGGGCAAAATTATTTTTAGTTTTTTTTTAATAACAGTTCGGTTTCACTTTTCAAACTATTAAACAATTTTACATAAATGTTAACTAACGCCTTAAGAATAATAAATTGTCTTATACACTTAACACAACTGCGATTGGTTCACACCGTAAATTTCGGGCAAGCGCGAAAAACCAGATAGGTATAATATATTCACTACCCCTCACAACCACATCTTCACTTAACATCAGGTGAGCTGTGGTCAAACACCTAGCCTGTCAACCATAAAAAGAAGTAAATAGTTTCAATATTCAATTTGAAGTGTTTTGATACATTTTTTTTTTTTTTTATTGTTGACAGGCTAGGTGTTTGACTACAGCTCACCTGATGTTAAGTGAAGGTGTGGTCGAAGATGGTAAAGCACACCTAGCCTGGAATGGAACTGGCTCTCAAGTGAGGCTGCCGGAACACACCGTTCGATGCTTGGCGGCAGATTTACAACTTGAGGGTGGTAGCTAGCCAGCCGAGTACCAGAAAGTACCCTACCACCATGCTATGGTTTCCTCACGATGTTTTCCTTCACCGGCAGCTCAAGCTCATTGTTGGGGTTTGAACCCACGCCCTTCGGCATGCGAACCTACCGCGCTAACCACTGAGCTATCATCGCTACACTCTGTAGATTATGTTTATATTATTTTATACAATGATTAATTGATTATACTGATGCGAATAGTTAGTAGGTAGTTCGATTTCCATACAAATATTTTTTTTCCATTTATGGACAAATGGAGCATAATTTTACAGTGAAATCACAGCTTAACATAGTTTTTATTTGCGGTAAGTCACAATTGCTTCGCACAAAAATCACAAATTCATAAATTTGATTTTATGCTAATAATCTACTGTTTTATTCAAACAATTGTGATTTACCGCAAATAAAGACCAAAATAAATGCCAGTAACTGTGATTTCACTGTAAAATTATGTTCCATTTGTCCATAAATGGAAAAAATGTTTGTATGGAAATCGAACCACCTTCAAAGCAGTCATGTCAAGGGTGTTGGACCTGAGCAATAGTCAGTCTTTACTCTAAGCTGTATTCATTTGGCTTAATTGTAGTCGCTGAGCTCGCACTGTAATTATAGCTGACCTAAATATGAGGTCCCCAAGTGAGCAGGACAGCGGTCACTCTCCAGAGTTTTCGTGGACTAAATATACATGCAGACAAGGTATGTGACAATATTGATAACATATTTCATGTGTTTTTTATTTATTTTATTCCGTACCATACACAAAAATAATTGTCGATTCACTTTGTGTGGCAGTCTATCATTCCACGTGACATTGGCGGAATTGTGGTGAACCTCCGCAAAGGCCATTCATCAAGAATTAAGGTAAAGGTAATGAGACGAACTCCAGCTCTCGAAGCAGACCTACTACCAATGAACCAACGGGGCTGTCATTACTAGTAAGTAATTATAATTTCGTTGACATTTATTCATATTGACATATTTTGTATTTGTCATAAATTTCATTGATATTTTCATTGTATTGATTGACATATGCTATGATTTTGATATTTTTAAATATGAATGGAAAAATGACCTGTAACTTTGGTGTTTTTTTTTTTTTTTTATGTAAAAGTAATGAGACGATCGAGACGCTCTCCTGATGTTAAGAGATAACGCCTGTTCATGACCATTGCAGCGATACACAGAACTTTGAGTAACAAAACAACGTCCAGGGCATCGCTGCTTTGGCACTCATTACTTTGAGACTAGATGGTTAGTCTCAACAGCCCAGTAATTTCGCTAGCTGCAGTACCCTTCAAACCGGAACACAGTAATGTTTGCACACTACTGCTTGGCGGCAGAATATCTATGTGGTGTTATTTATAAAAGATTAGTTTTCGTATTTGTATTATTCAGAATAGAATTTAGTGTTTATTTATTTAATGTAAATAACTTTAGTTTTAGTATTCCCTTTGGATACTGTCTGTTGGTGTTTTGAGATGGATTATGTAAATTTAGATAGACGTTTTAGTTACCTTCCTGATTGTCGGGTGTCCTGCCCATAGAAGGAGAGTCGTAAAATAAATAATAATATAATGGAAGACATTTCACACAGCGCCATTTTGCCCCAAACTTGTACTATGGGAACCAGATAGCTGATAGAATAGTTGTATACTTTTTTTGTAAATTTATACATACTTATTTATGGTATACAGAAAATACAAAGAACAAACATCTGGTCGCCCTGTTGGCTCATTGGTAGTATGTCTGCTCTAAGAGCTATTAGGACGTGAATTCGATTTCCACTTAGGACAAACACTTTCTGATAGAAACAAATGTGTGTTTTGTCTGAATGTTCCGTTTGTATTATAAAAATGTTTATACAAAAACAATTTTATAAGTTTGATTTCCATAGTAGGTACAAGCTTTCCTTAGTTTGGGGTCAGAAGGCACTATGTGTAATGTCCTACGATATTTATTTATCTATGTTTGTCACACAAATGTTTAACCTGGGTGGGAATCGAATTTACGCCTTTCAGCTCTCGAATAGTCAATAAAAAAATATTTTTGGGCAGTTTGCTTATCCACTGATATATTTGATCTATGGCGCAAAACCAATCCTAGCATTTCAATTTTGGATGGAAACTAATTCAAGAACCACAACTATGTTATTAGGAATTTACCCTAAAGCCTAGGGCATTTACTTAAGCTAAATCGACGATTGTGTAAGCCCTGAGGGAGTTCTTGTGAAACCTTTGTTTGAATTTGACGTTATAAGGGAATAGGATTGTTTAACTTCAATATTGTCTTGTATAATAGATTATTCCCTTAGGTAAAACTCGTGAAAGTTCAAGTTTAGTTGATCACAGAAGGTAAAGAGTAACTGCGGCCAAAGAAAATTAGGTCTATAACCATACTGGGTTATTAAGCTTAGGGTACCTATACTAAGCATTATTGAGCAAATTTTATTATGGAAACAACAATGAAATCGCGTTCCATTGAAAAGTGTCATTGACGTTTAACAATGGTAGGATCAACAGCTGATTCTTTTTCGCAGTTTTAGGGTAGGTTTCATAATCGAGTCGTTCATCAATACAAACAACTTTCACTGTGGGTCCATGAAATCGTGAAAACCCTACTGTTTCGTTTGTGGAATATTGACAAAATGTATGGTATTATAGATTTTATTATTATATTCAGCTTTTAGTAAGGTTTTTTTACACCAACCTAACAACCTAACCTCCAACCAACCTAACATAACTTACTTTTTATTTATCAACATTATCTATCGTTGGCTCTTTGGTAGTATATCTGCCTTGAGAGCTGTAGGGCGTGGGTTCGATTCCCACTCAGGGCAAACATTTTGTGAATAAACAAATGTTTGTTCTGTGTCTGGGTGTTCTGTATGTTACATCTATTATAAGTATGTATTTACAAAAAAAAAAGTATTTATGTATTCTATCAGTTATCTGACTTCCATCACACAAGCTCTGCTTAGTTTGGGGCCGGATGGCGCTGTGTGTATAGTCCTACGATATTTATTGATTTATTTATCTTTTTTTTTTTTATTCCATCCAAATGTTATCTGGAAGAAATCGCTCTAGGCGATAAGGCCGCCGTTATACGTCATATATTTGGTGTTTTGTGTTGTTATATTATTTATCTCTTTTTTATGTTTGATATTTGTATGTGTGATTGGTGTGTATCAAAGTTGTATTCTATTCTGTTTTATTCCATTCCATTCTATTCTTTTCTATTCTATTGAGCTGAATTCAATTTTGCCTATAGTAAAAGTGGTTTATTGTGATGAGGACAATAAGCGCCTTTCGTCTTCATCATCGCCATCATCAATTTTAGCCGGGAATGGCTCACTAGCAAAGGCCTCTTTTCATGTACGCCACTCGCCCCGGTCTAGTGCCAATCTTGACATGGTTTGACCTTTTTTTCATTATACCCGACGAACTAGTGAAAGACCACCAGCAGCAGTTAGCAGTTCGTGGCCACCAAGCCAGCCAAGGCTTTAGTCTCACCATTTAGCTAGGCGATATTTCTCACTCGGTACTAGAAAATACCCTGCCACAATGCTATGGTATCCTCACTATGCTTCCGTAGTTCTTTCCCGACAAGAAATCTCCTTACTAATTAATGAGTTTAAAAATAAAATAAGTCCAAATAAATTATATCAATTTTTAATCATTAACAAAATATTTTTGTGCAAACTAACAATTGTAACGTCATCATAAACTTTAAATACAAACAAAATTGCAATAGATTCTATACAATATAAAAAAAAATCACTTGTAAGCTGATGCTCAATTAAAAACGTGATATGGTTCGATCGACTGATAAGACTTCATACAATTTTAGGCTCTATTTAGGGTATAAAAAATAACGCAATTTGCACTCTAAATACAGCCTTAATAAGTTTTTAATTGCAATTTTAACAATAAAATCTAACTTATAACGTAGTAGGTAAGTATTTATAACATTATTACTTTACAGTTGAACAGACTCCAGCCAAAAATGCAAATAACAAAATGCATAAACAGCATATTTGGTTAGAAGCCTAATTCGTTAAATACAAAATTTTAAAGTACAAATATAGTTACAAACTTTTCAAGAAGGAACTATCTGTATGTAAATTTCACGGTGAAACTGTCATATTTACAAAATTATAAATGTTTATAATACTGTGGATTATACGAAACTTAATATAAATTTAGGCAAGATACACTTGATATTTACAGTAAAATTAATGGTATGTAAAATCATCATCATCATCATCTTAGCCGTAGGACGTCCACTGTCGGGCATAGACCTTCCATAATGATTTTCATGAGGACCGGTTGGAAGTGGTTCGCATCCAGCGCGTTTTAGGTCGTCTGCCCACTTTGTGGGTGGACGTCCTACGCTGCGCTTGCCGGTCCGTGGTCTCCACTCTAGAACTTTGCAGCCCCGTCGGCCATCAGCTCTGCGTGCTATGTGTCCTGCCACTTCAACTTGCTAATTCGCTGGGCTATCTCGGTAAATTTAGTTCATCTATGGATCGTTTCTGATTCGATCTCGTAGAGATCTCAAGCATAGTCCACTCCATAGCTAGTTGTGCAACTCTGACCTTACTAATAACACAGAGACCATGTTTCAGAGCCATAAGTCATAACTGGTCTGTTATGTACCATAACATAAACAATTATAATGTCTTATTTACATTCAATTGATAATTACAGAAAATGTAGCAGTCATAAGGCGTTTTTTTTACTGTACAAGCTGAATTATAGCCATACTAGAGCTCTGTAGTCGTTGAATTGCAATAATTTAGTTAAAAAAATACAAGTAGCAATTGCGCCTAGCAGTCATCATCATCATCATCATTTCAGCCATAGGACGTCCACTGCTGGACATAGGCCTCCCCCATTGACTTCCACAAAGACCGGTAGGAAGCTGCTCGCAACCAGCGCGTTCCTGCGGTCTTTATCAGGTCGTCTGTCCACCTTGTGGGTGGACGTCCTACGCTGCGCTTGCCGGTTCGTGGCTTCCACTCCCAGAACTTTGCAGCCCCATCGGCCATCAGTTTTGCGTGCTATGTGCCCTGCCCACTGCCACTTCAACTTGCTGATTCTCTGGGCTATGTCGGTTACTTTAGTTCGTCTACGGATCTCCTCATTTCTGATTCGATCTCGCAGGGAAACTCCGAGCATAGCCCTCTCCGTAGGTCGTTGTGCTACTTACCAAAAAGGCACACAGTTAGAGACCACGTTTCAGCGCCATAAGTCATCACTAGCGGTATCACTAGTCATCACGTCAGCCCAGCAGTGGGGGCACTTAATTAAAACAGGGCTGATTCGGAACACATATCTACACATACAGACATAGATTAAACATACGTTTGTTCTGGGTGGGAATCGAATACACACCAAACAGCTCTCCTAGCAGATATATAAACAAGTTAACAGGGTACAATGTACTTGTATATAGTCTTTGTAAATACTCAAAGCACGCTACGTAAAAACGTTCCCTGTTTAAAGTTCTAGATTGCACTTAATATTTACAATTACTCTCTTGCAGTAGGCAAACTAGTCGAGATTTTTTTTTTAAGTATCCACATGCTCGTCCTTTCTTTAGTTACTGAACTGATGCAATTCATCTACTACGTGATAAAGAATTCATGTCGAGTCCCATACAGCTCCATGGCAGACTTTTCCAATAAAACGCCTCAGAAAACGTTGACTTCGTCAACATTTTTGAAGGTAACTCGCACTGTTTCCCGAATTTCGTGTTTCCTTTTTTATATTGTCACAACATTGCACCCGTGCGAAGCCGGGGCGGGTCGTTAGTTGTTTATAATGTTCAACGGAAATAATTTGTCACTAGCTAAATGATTGTGACTTCGGTTTCATCAGAGTTTAAAGCAATCATTTTCGAGATTTGCTTATTACGTAAGCGATAGAAAAACGTTTGAAAAGCGCCCCCGGCGGGAGTAAATGGCAACTTCTTTTTTGATACATTTGACTGTCGTTTACGTACTAACGTAATTCTCGCAAATTGATAAAGTTACCTTTAATAGTCTCGTCGCATTTTAGTTTCTAATTCTATCTGAAGGTGATCACAGATTGCTCTGACAATGCTCGGGACATTTTGTGCACCCCAGGCAATCCAACCGAGTTCTTTGAAATAACCAAGCACGGCTTCGGGTGTTCGCTATAATTGTTCTAATCCTTCTTTTAATTTTCGAATTCAATTTTTTCCGAGTGGACGTTATGGAGAGTTTTAGCGGGAACGCCGAGAGCCGTGTCACTCCGTTGTATTTCAAAACCAGTGTTTTTTCGAGTGTTTATTATGCATAAAAATGGTTGTGTTTTATTCATAAAGTGTCGAATGAAAAATGATATAATGTAGTGAAACATGATTTTTCGTGTTGCTTCCAAAACTCCATCGAAGCTTATAGTAAAGTCGCCACTACTTTACTAAAGCATGACTGGATTTGACTGACAAGGACTGGAGTTGACCAAGACTGGACTTCGACTACAACTTTAGCAATGCAACTTATTTAACTTATGAAACTTGAAAATATAAATCACTCGACACTGACAAATGCTCAAAATGCGACGCCAAAATCAAAGAAGTTACGTTATTAAATTTAATAAATACTTTTTTAATTTCGTAAATCTTCCAGGTTGGCGTTTTTGGATGTATGTTGTCTGAATTCATTGTTAATTTTTCTTAATTATATAATTAATTGATTGTTCATTAAACGAATTAACGCAAAACTGACGACAAGTTTTACAGTAAATGTTATTAACATGATTAAGATCAGCAGTCATAATACATTACTCGTAGTACATTCTCCATAGCCTTCTGCTATATTTTCAAGTTATATGGACTGCTAATAAGCTTGCAAAATATTTTAAAATGAAATCGTCTTCAGTTGGTTAGTCCACTCAATTTTAAAAATAAAAACAAAGCTGTTAAAACCAAGTTACTCCTTAACTCCTCGTTAAAACTCCTCAGTCAAAATGTCGGTCACCCAATATTTCCTCGTCATTAAAGGAAGGAATTTAACTGTTTCAGAAGCCTCGTTAAAAATAATCAACAACCTTATAATTATGTTTACATCCAAGAAATTCTAATTCACAAATATTTTAAAATAATTTTCTCAAGTCCGGGTAATAAACAATTATTTGTCGGAAATTTTAAAGTCACGTCGACAAAATTGTATAAAAGGTTATAGGAGTGGCGCACTTAGCCGAAAGGAGGTAATTGTATTCATTGTGAACAACTTTTACAATGGATACGACTTAGAAATCGTGAAATAATTCAGTTTCATACATTTCGACAAAGGTCAACAAACGAAACAGCTGATATTATTCACGATTTCAGGGTTGTGCCATCGGTAAAAGTTATTTGTATTGACGAAAACAACGCTCCTTATTTGGCTTAGTATACTCCAAGGTTATAACCGTATTTCATACTTTCTGGTGAGTATTCATAACACACCTCTTTTCTTGCAGAGTTAAAAATCACATAGTCTTTCTTGTCATTTCACCATAATTCACTGAGTAACATCACTAAGAGTTTGTGTTCACAGTTTGTAGTATCCAGGGCACGAATTTGGATATCCTGGTACAGACTCCGGGAAGGTTTGCCTCCCCACACCCGATGCCCCAGCTTATGATACCGGCCAGGAAGTACCTGGAGTCTTTGCCTTTGACCTGGAAACAATAAAGAATGTTTGAGAAGTCTTATTGGTTTTAGCTTGAAGTGTTCTGAATGTGTGTAAGTGTTAAAAGTATAACTGGGGCGTTCTACTTTTCTACCGACAATGACGTGTCTCCTCAGGAAAAAAAAATCTGTATCCGTCCTAAATTGCAGTTTCTCAAATTTTATTGTCACAAGATTTTTTGGACCATATAGTCATTATAATAACACTAAAATCCCGTTTTTATTGTTTTTGCTTTTTACAAAATTATTGTGACATAGTATTCGAAACGTGTGACAGAGGTGTTTTACATACAAATAAAGCGTGTCCCTTTACGCTGCCTAATGTTACAAAATGATGTCGCTTAAAAAAATCATATAGGACCCTATAATATAAAATTATTTATTGAAATGCTGAAATATTGTCTTTAGATTAATAAAAATATAATAAACGTAAAGGTTCATACTATTAAGCAAAAAAATATTTTATCCTTGGGTACGGCTGCATATGTTTTTTCTTGCTATCTTCCGTCACGCATTTCGCAAAACAAAAAACACGCCTTAGCTGTTTGATCTTCAACACTAAACAACAGCACGGTTTCCTTCTCCTCTCGGCTTTAAGCCTTGAGACCCCACCCTGGAGCGAGCCGAGTTAGGCGCCCGCTGGTAGTGAACTAGAGGTGCGTGTGTTTATTCGGCGACCGCTCTGTCACGTAAGTTACTACTTTAAAATATTATTGTAATTCCCATTTATTTACGTAATATTATTATTTCCCAGTATATCTGTCATATTTACTCACTTTTACGAACAATTTGTAATTTTATGAACGTTGAAATCCTCGAACACTGTTATTTTACACCTCTGTCACGAGGCACCTCTGTCACAAAATAGCTGTGACGGGAGTAGTATAGCTCGTGACGGAGTGGTATTTTTTGTCAGAAACTTTGCCGTAATTGATTTTCACAATAGTTAATTGATATCTTTTGTATTCTATATATTACATTATCAATTATTTTATTCATTTAAGGTATTATCATCAGGGTAATTAAATAATAGCGTTATTTGCGACGGAAAAGCAGTGACGTTGTCGTGAAAAAAGGAAACAGGACCCTGAAAAAGTCGTAGAAGTGAAATGATAAGATTTAGAAAGATACCATGCTTGCAAAAAGCTAGTCAAAGATCTGACACCAAGAGTACACAGACAAATGAAAATAAAATGGCAAGTTAGAAACAAAAAGAGAACAACAGAAAGCTTTGCAGAACGTTCTAATGAATACTCGACTTCCACACCTGTTCCTTTAATTCCTAGATCTCGTTCACTAACTCCAACCTCATCCGCTGCTAGAGCAAGGGGAAGAGAAAAAGTTAGCCGAGACAGATCGAAAATTTATAGGCAAAATATGAAACTTCAAGGCCATGTAAAATTAATTATAGAAAAATACGAAAATACAAGGAAAGACTTCATCGCCAAAAAAATAAAAGAAGACAGCTTATTACATAATATACCCAAACCAAAAAATTAAGATAAATTTAAAAGCGCCGAATAAAGAAGAAAAAAGAAAATACATATAGTATTTTGACAAGTGCCATTAAGGAACATTACAAAAACATTAAAAACAAAAACAAAATGAAACACTGCTCCAAAACAATCCTATCCTTTCCTACAAGACACAACAATTAACCGTTCCGGACTAAAACTTCAACTGTTTCAAGAGACTTTGGTAATAAAAAAATGCTGCACAACAAATATTATTTGCTAGCTTTATTTTTATTAAGTTGCTCTTTATAAAAGTAAAGCTAGGTAGGTAGTTAAGCCCAACCTCAGATTAAAAAGAACCATTGGCTGATATAAATAAACAACATAATAATTAGAGCTCCTACAAAGAGATTTTATGAGACTGTTGTATAACATTGTATCATCTTCATCTTCTGAAGTAGTATTACTACTTCAGAAGATGATCAGCCTCTTCAGCCTCTCGTTAATCAGAAAAAAACCTGTGCACATAAAACCAGGTGCTTCATGTGACCTGTCTGGAGACCCATTATTAATAAAAAATGGTATTATGTCAGTAAAAGTACCCAGTAGAAACTAAGTCGTGTGCACCTACTTAGGAGTTGAAAAAAGTTGTGTGGATGAAGATGGAGATGTTCAGGTGATATTTTATAAAACTGTTGTTGACACTGACAAAATATTTAAATTAGTAAAATCAGATGTATCAGATGTGATGTTTGAAAACTTGATAAAAATGATTACGGTTAAAAGAGGAAGGCGTGTTATAGAAGTATTTGAAAAGTCGAATAAGAGAAAAGAAAAGATTAGTCTGATTTTACGTGCACCAAATAATGATTATACCAAGAAATAATATCTTATGTAGCATTGTAAGAGAAGCCTTATGTTTTGTTATCCTTTTTAAAAACTTTCAAAACCTTAAAGGATTAAGTTTAAATGTTGGCCTATTAATATCTACCATTCTGTCATACTCTAGCACAATTTTGTCCCCCTTGTAATTAAGCATTAAAGCAGCATATGTTCAGTTTATTGAAAACATATACACTAAAATAACGTATTATATTATTATATATTGACCATAAAAGGTAGTAACAGAATTTCAGCTATGTTTATTTCAATTATTTGCAAAATATTTCAAAGTTTGTTGTCTTAATGAGCAAAAATGTGACAGAGTGGTATTAAATGTCATTTTTTATATTATATTTGTAACAAGAATTGGGATAAATCGTGTTCGATAATAATAAATGCTTGTATTCTAGTTATGCCAAGTTAAAAAAAACTGTAAATTTGATTTGACATAATAATTAATAAATATATTAGTTTGTGACAGAGGTGTTTATTTTTTCTAACTATTCCGATAAAACTTAAAATAAATAAAAAGTAAATAACAAAACTTCGATGCACTATACATATCTGAAATCTTCGATAACTGGACAATAATGTAAAAATACATTTTTTTAAAGAATTACACTTTTATTTTTTTTTGAAATCTAAAAATTTATCACTCAGATTGTCGGTAGAAAAGTAGAACGCCCCAACTACGTTATTCTACCCGTTGTCTGCTTCCCACACAATCATACAACTCCTATACTTGTTTGTTTAGTTTTGGTTAAATGACACCAAGGAAAAAATGGTAATCCAGGATCCAGCTATCTCCATACCAAATTTCATCAACATTAGTTCAGCCGTTTGAGCGTGAAGAAGTAACAAACAAACAAACACACTCACAAACTTTCGCCTTTCTAATATTAGTGTGATAGGGCTATAAGTTTAGGATATACTACGCTGAAAGAGGGTCATTAGCAAGTGCAATAATAGCAACTGCCGTATACATATATTTGGTTTTCGGTATATTTTTTAAATAGAACCGCTGATTTTTATATTCCCGATTTTAAAATCGTGCCCATAATAAAATTGTATAATGATGAGTGTAAGAAGTGATGACCTCCATACGGCTTACAACCTAACCATGTAACCGTATTAAAAACATATCGGCTAACTGCAAGTCGGACTCGCGCACGAAGGGTTCCGAAAAAAATCGCATTTGTTGTTTGGGGGCCCCCTAAATACTTATTTTGTTCTGCTTTTTAGTATTTATTGTTATAGCGGCAACAGAAATACATCATCTGTGAAAATTTCAACTGTCTAACTATCACGGCTCATAAGATGCAACCTGGTGACAGACTGAATGACAGACAGACTGACGGACGGCGGAGTCTTAGTAATAGGGACCCGTTTTACCCTTTGGGTACGGAACCCTAAAACATTGTCAAAACAAAAAACAAATTCAAACGTCATGTTCAATATTGTTATCTGAAAGTCGGACAAAGTTAACCCGTGGACTTAAAGAAACTTCCAAAGTAAGATATCTCTTAGGGCTCATTAAGTTAACTTGCCCTGTTTTATTACGCCAGGGAGATCATAAAAACAAATAAGCCGTCAGGAGAATTAAGAAGTTACCGTGATCAGGTTTATGTTTTATGAGACTGCATATAAATTGGGGAATTAAAGTTATTTCTTTCGGATAGGCGTCGAAGGTGGCATTAAAGTTGATGAACTGTACTGTAATGTTCAGAGAAATAAAATTCAGGTGAGGTAACAAATTTGGCTTAGTTTTATTTAACTAAGCGTGTGTGGTCGATGTCGATGTTAGCCCATGTTTAATCCAATATTTTGTTGATCGTGATTTAGAGGAAAGATAGTTGTACCTACTGCCCTTATCTAGATATGGTAGTCCTCTTTAGCAGAAGTTAGAGGTTGTCTAGAATTAGAAACTCCATCAAAATTCACAAAGTAAAGAGCGCTAAGGCTATAATGCCATCTAGGGCTAACGGAACAAAGTCTACTCCTTTCCGTTATCTACTCTAAAGCTACCGCTGCCAAGGCATACATCTTACCATAACGAGAGTTTTGTTTGTCTCACTATCTTTACTTGTTTTATAAAAATAACACTGAAATCTGTTTAGGCCGTTCGACTTTACATTTGCAATTGTAGTTTCCAGTTTACTTCTAAGGTTCTGCGACAGACAAGATCAGCCCACCGTTTTTTCATTTTGCTGAATTACTTATGTCACTGTTCTCTAGTTCTTCTTTTTTCTAGATATGACACAAAGCTCTTTTACTCCTCTGGATCAGCCTTGTTTATAACTGTTCCACACATGGGCGATAGACTCTTTCTCTTGTAAGAAGAGTGAAAGCCATACTACGCCACGTTGATAGACTTTACACGTTTCGTCAAATGTTTTTTAAGAACAATAAGAACTCTCAGACATGAAGTCCTCACAATGTTTTCCTTCATCATTTGAAACTAACGGAACATATAACTCAGAAAAGACTGAAGTGCGTGTGTCTGCGTGTGAAGTGAAGTTTGAACCTTAAACCTCTGGATTAGCAGTTAAACCATCTTCTGACTAGACCGCCGCAGCTTATATCGATATTGCATGGTTACGTACCTGTAAAGGTCCACCCGAGTCCCCCTGACACGAGTCGTGGCCACCTCGCTCGTGGCCGGCGCACAGGAAGATATCAGGGATGAACTCGTGCCGGCCAGCCCGCAGGAACATGGACTTGCATCTGTCGTTCGACACTATCGGTACTTGCACCTGGAATGCACAGTACGATAAGTTAAACAAAATTGACAAGAGTCAGACAGACGCATCGAGATCTTTCTACCGCATTATTTATTTATTTATTTCGATACACACAACAGAATATAATTACTACATCATTATATAAATTACAGTAAGGTTTCGTACTAAATTATATTCCTAAACAAATGTGTATACAACATGAACAAAGAAAGCAGTAGCATTTATAAAGCTGTTAAACCCTTATTGAGCATAGACCTTCCCTTGAATAATGATTAGGCTATATTTTCATTAATCAGGCGCTGTGTGGCCGATTGTTACGTCCATCGTCATGGAATGAACGTAAGTATGATTTTACTGACGTGTCTTGCTGCCTTTTGGATACAATGTGCATTCTTAGGGAATGAGATGGTACCGCACTCAAACCAAAAGTCTGTGACTAAAAATCTACCACTAAGTTCTGGCAGCCTTACCAGAAAGCAATTTCTTAGGTTCTAGTCTAACCATAATTGCCCTGTTTGATAAATAATTCAAGATGGATCACCTGGTGGTTTTTGTTAAAAACAAAACTGCTGTTGCTTTTTATTGTGGTCAAGTTCTTAATTTAACATTAATTTGTTTTTCTTTGTTGAAGGTGTTTGAGCTGATGTTAAGTGAAGGTCTGAAGATGGTAAAACACAGTCTGGGATGAAACTGGCTCTCATGTGAGGCTGCCGGATCATAGGATCATATCGTTAGGTGCTTGGTGACAGATTTTCAATTTGTGAGTTTCTAGCCAATGTAAGTTTGCGAGCATGATTAAAGTAAGCTATATTAATTACCTCTTGTAGAATTGACGGCAGCATCCCTCCTTCAGACAGGCGCCCCCATCCAGTCACCGTCGCATTCTCCCCCACCAACAAGTCGTCACTCGCTGGCAGACAGATCGGCGCTATATGCGGGGCAAATGCCACTGGCGACTCTAGCTTCACCAGCGCTAAGTCATACTCGTATGTATAGTAGTTGTATTTTGGATGAACGAATTTCCTGGCGACTCCCCTTTCTACGAAAGGGAACTCCTCGGATACTGATGAGAAATCGTACTCGCCGACTCGTATCCGAATTTGGGAGGTGAGGAGGCTGGAATGGATTAAAATTATTATGTTAGCAAAAATCTATGAGGGAGAAGACATGTAAGGAGCTTCGTGTTATCTTAAACTGGAACACACCCTGGTCAAAAGTTAGTTTCGCATTTGACCATACTCTGTCTGATATTAAGCAGCACCTAGTGTGGTCTAAGATGGAGTACGCTTACCTAGAAAAAACCTATTTACTCTAGATTTGAAGACACCCATATTATACCTAGCAGAGAACACAGACTCTGGCAGAGAGTTCCACAACCTCGCTGTGCGAATGAATGTGGAATCAAAATGCTTTGTGCGTACATGGGGAACATCCACCATGTACGCACGGGTGACGTTTTGGTCACGTTAACGTTAAGATAGAACGTTTGTCTGGCCGTCCGGTAGAAGAAAGTTGCAGGGGGAACCAACTTTACTTGCTTTTCTAGAATTAGAATCAATTTATGAGATATGGATAACATGACAACTCCTTAGTATTCAATGGTATTGCCAATCAGGTGCCGGGTCTTTTGCATTTCAGGTACATGTAGTACAATGCCTAGGATTTGCGACCCAGGTGAAAGTTCAACCATGATGGTCAAAGACTTATGATGATAGTATAATGCTTTTTTGTTTGCTAGCTAGCACCAGCTCAAGTAGAAAAATAAGAATCTGTCGCCAAAAATGATGACGCTTCATTGGATTACACAAAAACCTTCTTCTACTCTTCCTTTTTCTTTTATACCCTTTATTTTTTTAAATGTAAAAAGTAATGAGGCGAACGAGACGCTCTCCTGATGGTAAGAGATAACGCCTGTCCATAACCATTGCAGCGATACACAGAACTTTGAGTGACAAAACAAAGTCCACGGCATCACTGCTTTGGCGCTCATTACTTTGAGACTTTTTTTTTACAAATCAATTCGTACAGAAAAGCTATACTCACTCATCAACACAGTGTCCTGCTGTTGCGATCCACCCTTCATTTATAATGGCGCCCCCACATCTATGAGTGGAAGAGAAACCAAAGAACGATGTTCGTCTGACAGAAACCTGCCACGGCCAGCGGCCGAAGCTGGAGTCTTTGCCGCCCATGATCCTCGTCTCAGGTCGCGGCCACATTGACGTCACACCACATTCTGGAATCAAGTGCGAATTGATAAATTACAAAAAAGTTACCTTTGCAAGCTATAAAAAACATGACGTTATTGTGAAGTAGTAGACTTCTCAATTGCTAGCTACTACTTAAAGTTGAAAATGTGTTTACCATGTATGTAACCAGTCATAGTTATGACACGTTGTTTTCCTTCAACGTTTGAGACTAACGACAATATGCACATAACTTAAAAAATACTGAGGTACGTGCCGTGAAATTCGAAACCAGGACCTCCTGATTGGAAGCCGCATGCTTCTTTTATAATTAGGTATATACCTATAGATAGATGTAAAATTAGTTGTTACGTGCGATTTCATCCGCGCGGAATTTAACAAAAATTTTGTTCAGTTTACAGTATAAAAAGTATCCTATACCTATATTAATCCAGGCAATAAACTATACGTGTGCAGAATTTCATGCAAATCCGTTTAGTAGTTTTTGCGTAAAAAAGTAACAAACATCCATTCATTCAGTTATCCATCTATCCTCACAAACTTTCACATTTACAACAGGGTTAAGATAGAATAGGATAGAATTAAGTTAGTCTACTTTAAGTAGGAAAGTGAGTGAAACCGCGTGGCGTTGTAAATACATAAGTATGTAGTAAAAAAAATCACATTGGTTGTGTACAGCCCCGTTACGACTATTCGAGTTCCACTAAGTAAGTAATTCACAAGCTCTTGAATAGTAATGAATTGTAGAAAGCTTGAGGATGTGGGTTTATTTTAAACTCAAACTTCTTGAATTTAGCTTTGCCAGGAAGTGGTCGTCTTGAATATTTCTAATGAAGCAAAAATCTAGGCAATATGATTTAAGTAAGGTTTTTTGTTTGGTTTGAATTTCCGCGGATCTTACAGTCATTCACATGTTTTTTTGGGATAAAAAGAGTACTGCGCCCCGCAGTTTTACCCTTTACATGTTTTCGGAATAAAAAGTAGCCTATGTGCTAATCCAGGGTGTCAGCTACCTCCATACCAAATTACATCAATATCCGTTCTGTAGTTTTTGCGTGAAAGAGTAACAAACATCCATCCATCCTAACTTTCACATTTATAATTTTAGTGGGATGGGATAACAAAAGTTACTGCTAAAAAAATCTTAAAATAAATACTAATAAGTACATAAGTACTATGTATTTACAAATATTATAAAAACAAAACCTAGCTAATACTACTAAACAGAGGAATCGATAAATGAACGTAAATAAAATAAACTAATCTAAAAGGTCGCTATTAATAGAAATAGTACCAAAAACTCCGGGCCCATGCCTCGCTTTGTATGGCAATACCAAGAATGAAAATGTTCATTTAACTAAAAATATTATATTAACAATTATCGTTACAGCTTTTCGATAATTGTAAATTGTTTTTGAATTAAACATGTGTGTATGTTAGATTCTTTATAAGTATTGCTTTGTAGCGATGATAGCTCAGTGGTTAGCGCGGTAGATTCGCATGCCGAAGGGCGTGGGTTCAAACACCAACAATGAGCTTGAGCTGCCGGTGAAGGAAAACATCGTGAGGCATAGCATGGTGGTAGGATACTTTCTAGTACTCGGCTGGCTAGCTACCACCCTCAAGTTGAAAATCTGCCGCCAAGCATCTAACGGTGTGTTCCGGCAGCCTCACTTAAGAGCCAGTTCCATTCCAGGCTAGGTGTGCTTTACCATCTTCGACCACATCATCACTTAACATCAGGTGAGCCGTGGTCAAACACCTAGCCTGTCAACCATAAAAAAAAAATTACACAAATATGATAAGATTTAAAAAACAACCAACCAACAAAAAAAACTTTACCCGGAAAACATTTGAGAACACTGGAAAACGGCGGCGTAGTCCCAAACATTCGCCAGAGTAAAACGCAGCGTACTCGTATCCTATTGCTGTAATGCGCTGCCAAGATTACCTCGACCCTGTTTTACCACTCATTTACTCCACAAGAGTAAAACACATTTACAGTAAATGTTGGGATCCGACACAACTTTAATTTTACATTTTTAAAAGGGAATTTTCCAAGCTTTTACACTTTTAATCTCCGTAAAAGCATGTTGGAAACACGAAAAGCTCTTGAAAGGTGCTGAATATTTAAACTAAGGTTTGCCTGTATTTAAGAAGGAAATTAATTAATTCTACTCCTATATTTATTACAAACAAGTACGTACTAATGAAGTTTATAACTTGCTTTAGAATCTTCAATCACTTATTTTGAAAGCAATATGTCAAAGTTTTCGTAATCCTCATTTTTGTGTAACACATAAATTGAGCACTGTAAACAGAAGTATGTTTGTTGTTGTTAACTTAATAAATACCTAATCATTTAGTTTCGTTTATTAAGTAAGATTTTTTTTTGTAATTATTGACTTGTGACATTATTATTAATGGCTTATACTTATTACTAGTAGGGCGGCAGGTTTTAGGAGCGGCAAATTTAGGGATCTAATATATTTCGCAAATTAAATTTTACACTCTTCCTTCTGTTATACCCAAGTTAATTCAGTTATACCTACCCAACTAATACTAAATACCAATTGCTGAATTACTACAGTGGGTAGTGACCATACAGATACTATACAGATCTGTCGTAGTAACCCACTCCTGCAAGTGAACGTTGACTATTTGTTGGGGGCGGCTTTACGTGCCTATTGGTATTTTATAGGTAACAGTGGGACATAAAAGATTTAAAATAATAAAAGCAATTAATTTTGTCAATTTGAATTTCATGTGCTGACATAGTTTGTTGAACATGTACTAACTTTAGAAAATTAACTCAAAACTATTTGTTGTGAAATTTTAACTAAATTGTTGGATTGTGAAAATAATCTAGGAGCTAACAATTGAAGAGGGCGGCAAAAATATAATAGCCTTTCCTTGGGAAAAGTATCAATCCACCACTAAGATGAGGCAAGGTTTCACCTACTTTGATTACTTAATTTATACGGGTTACTAGGTACTAAAAATATGCGGGTCGAATTAAGAACTTTCCACCTTTTTGAAGTCGGTTAAAAAGTACACAATTAGGTCCCTATTGACAACTAGTAGTACCTACCTACTTATGAATGTGGTCAACGTTGACGTCCCTTTAAAATCAAGTTTTCTAAAGAAAATGTCATAAAATTTAATTTTAAAAAAATACTTTCTAGAATAATTTTGTTTGGTAAAGCTGATATTTTTTTAAGAGCGAGCGAAAGTTGATTCTCGTATGTTCAAGAAGGTACCTAAAAGTTGTTTTCGATGCTGTACTAAAGTTGTCCTTTGTATCTACAATGACGCTTACCGATAGTGTTCGTCGCAGATGTTGTTTGCATAGATCCCGGCGTTGGATCTTCAGTTTTGTTGATCATGTTAATAATCGGATCCTTAGGCTTCAAGTAGTTCTTATGCGGTTTGCTCGTAGTGGTTGTGAACTTCTTTGTAGGCTTTGGTTTAGCGCCCGGCTTCTCCCATCCCGAAGGTCTGGGCTTCGTGATAAATGCAGGCTCAGTTGTCGCCTGCCAGTGTATTGTATTTAGGTTGCTTGGTCTTGACATCAAATGAGCTGAAATTATTGAAAAATAATAATATTAGACACAAATTAAATACTTTTTTATGTATGATTTGTTACAACGCCATCTGTTAGCATGGATAAGGACTACGTGCACATTTAGTACGCTCAGCATTCTGATGTGATCGTGTAATACACTTTTATAGAAAAAAAAACAAGATGAAATAGTTCAGGTGTGGTATAAAGGTGGCGCTTAACTAAAAAACATCCTTTTTTTCTACGTGCAAGATTGTGTCATATTAGAAGTATAAGAATTACCTGAAGAAATACTATTGTCAGCGTGTTGTTCCGAGACCGCCATGGGCCTCGCTCCCGACATTATGCTAAGACTAGACGATATCTTGTTGTGGGGACTAGTTTCCACTTCGCTTGGCCTATTTACATTTTGGTACTTATTTACACTGTTATAAGGTATTTTATTAACTATATCACTATTTTGTTCGCTACTTGTATCTAAATTGCCTAAGGAGGGTAGGTTGAGCTCTGGCGGTCTGTAACTGTAGGCTGGGGCGCCATCTATTGGTTTTGTCATGAACGACGGGCGCTGTGTCTGCCAGTTGGGTCGCGCGATCGTCTGCGTGGAGGTCTCCGGTGCAGGAGTTGTTGTCGTGTGAGCCGTACTAGATGGCGCTGTGTACACCCGCTCCGTTACTGTGACTGCAGGCACCGTGGCTGAAAATTAAGATTTACGAACTGGAATCTCTTTAGGTAAGAATATTTACTGGCTACTTGGAGCAACAAGAATAACTGGCCTGTTAGCTTATTTGGTAAAGAGTGCTGTTTAGGTTCAATCCCACCCAGGCTAACATTAATTTTATATTAAATTATATGACAGTGAACAATGACAATTTAATGATGGGACTTTACATTAGATTGAGTTTTCCTGCCAAAGGCACTTTTTGGTATTAAACATAATTTCAGCTTTTTTCTTTTTTTCCACCTACACATAACAATATAGGACGTAGGTATTTTGAGACATGCACATAATGATTTAGGTAGGTACCTATGTACCTACTTAGTCTTTGTGATGAGCTTCTGTGTTTTATCTTATTTTAAATAAGTAGGATAGATGGCATGCAGTAAAATAAGTGAAACTTTTCTGACCTTCGACGGTGACTGGCGGATCGGGCAGACGGCAGCAGGAGCCGAACATGAAGCGGTCGACGCAGACGCCGGCGTGCGAGCCGCCGAGCCGGCTGCACTCCTGCACCCACATGCAGGCGCCTCGCGCGCCGCCCGCCACACACGACTTGCGCGACATCTGGTAACCTGCGAATGAAACATAGATGCATTGTAAGTATAGCCGGTAACTACCCTAGCGTCGTATCGAATCGTATACAGTTTCTTATGGTATGGTAGGAATGAACACACAAGAGTTGAAACAGAAGAGTGCGCTCGTTATTTATTACTAAGGTAAGGTGGCGTAAGGCGTGGGACACCTACGGCCTCGCGGTCCGAGAGGCCTCGCGCCTCGGACCTGCGCTCTTGGTAATGCATATAGACAATTACCATGACGTAAACGTGACAGAAAAAATTTACTCGTCATAAAACTATAATATTGTTATTGACTTGTCAAATTTATTTCATCCGCTGGCGTCGCGTCGCTATCGCGGAGAATAAAGCTGGAGCAAATAGTTTTAAAAAGTTTTTAGTTTGGGTTTTAGTTTTTCGCTGTGTGTACCTAATATCCAACGATATTCATTTTTTTTTTTTCTTTGGTTTTGGCGTCGCGTTTTAGCATTTGCCAGTGTCAAGTATTTATATATTTTCAAGTTACAAAAGTTAAATAAGTGTCCTCGTAACTAGTTATAGTCAAAGTCCAGTCTTAGTCAAGTCCAGTCTGTGTCAGTCAAGCCCAGTCATGCTTTAGTAAAGTAGTGGCGACTTTACTATAAAGCTTCGATGGAGTTTTGGAAGCACCACGAAAAGTCATGTTTCACCACATTATATCATTTTCCCACACTCACGCATGTAATTCGGCACTTTATGAATAAAAAACCACCATTTTTATGCATAAACACTCGACAAAACACAAGTTTCGGAAAAAAATACAACGGAGCGACACGACTCTTCCCACGTTCCCGCCAAAACTCCCGATATTCATTTATTCCTTTTTGAAGTCAGTATTATTCCTATTTTTACATTACGTAAACATGTTTGAAAAACATTGAAAACTTATGACAAAGAATACGGAAAGCGCCATCTATTGCCATGTGTATAAACTACGGCGTCTCTAGTATCATTTCATGGTACAAAAACCATTTTCTACTGAACCGTAAGTTTCTTAAAGAAGTAATAGATGACGCTAGTTGTAAATTTAAAAGAATTTTAAATAGTCTCATATTTTTTGTAACTACAAAATACTATTCTTTATACAGAGTAAGTGAAGAATAAGCCAAATGTGAGTTCTGTGCATGTAAATTACTATAATATAAACTTAAATAACCACTCACTGACTGACTCACTTAGAGAAATAGAATTAATAAGTATAAAGACTTCTTTAGCTCGGAATTTCTCTACGAGATTGAATCAGAAATGAGGAGATCAGTTGATGAACTAAAGTTACCAATATAGCCCAGCGAATTAGCAAGTTGAAGGGGGCAGGGCACATAGTAAGCAGAGCTGATGGCCGATTGGGCTGTAAAGTTCAGGAGTGGAGATCACGAACCGTCAAGCGCAGCGAAGGATGTCCACAAGATAGACAGACGACCTAATAAAGACCGCAGGAACGCGCTGGATGCGAGCCACTTCCAACCGTTCTTTATGGAAGTGAATGGGGGATGCCTATGTCCAGCAGTGAACGTCGTACGGCTGAGATGATGACTACTTTTTGTACTTATTTAGCTATACCTTTTTATAAGAAATGATTATCTACGAATTATAAATCTCACTTCCCACATTCACAACAGAAGTAGCATAACAGCTCCCAAATCATAGCTATCAGATTCAATGGCGGCTAGACACTAAATTACAAAGCTGAATGCTAAAGACTAAACGCCAAGATATACCTAGACTCGGCTGTTCGTACACGAACACTGCGATGAATTGGAAAAGGGGATATTTTTTTATAATTATTAGTATATTGAGCGATACGCGAATAATTTGCGTCGATTCATCATGCATGCCTGTGAGGTTTGCGAGAAAGCGCGATCACGTCTTGTCTTACCAATCTTTCAAAATTGTCAAGCTGAAAGGCCTCATTATTATGTAAAGATGCGTGGAAAATCTGTGACCTCCCCTTTGTCCTACAATTTTCGCTCATCATACGCTAACTATACGCAAATGAATACGCCAAGGACTTACGTCATAAAAACACCTCAAAATATTTGTGTGCTTTTTTCTTTGGTTTTGGCGTCGCGTTTTGAGCATTTGCCAGTGTCAAGTATTTATATATTTTCAAGTTTCAAAAGTTAAATAAGTGTCCTCGTAGCTAAAGTTGTAGTCAAAGTTCAGTCTTGGTCAAGTACAGTCCGTGTCAGTTAAGTCCAGTCATGGTTTAGTAAAGTAGTGGCAACTTTACTATTAAGCTTTGATGGAGTTTTGGAAGCAACACAAAAAGTCATGTTTCACCACATTATATCATTTTTCCACACTCGCGCTTGTAATTCGCCACTTTATGGATAAAACACCACCATTATTATGCATAAACACTCGACAAAACACTAATTTTGAAAAAAAAACAGGGCGACACGACTCTTTCCGCGTTCCCGCCAAAACTCCATTTGTGTGCTTGTTGTTCCCGTATGTCAAGCGAAACTGCAGTACCAAGGAGTTTTCAACCATTTAGTCATATCTACTCATACTCATTCTACGTAACGTTCTATTTGTATTTTGTACTAAGTACTTTTTTTTACAAAAACTTTTTATTTTCCTCCAAAACCTCTTGGAAGTTTGTAGTTAGAATGTCACCGATTCTTTCGATTCACGAGCGACTTACTTTATTAAGGACTTTGAACGTGACAGACTTAATAGACACTTGAAATATTAAAATACTTCACTGGCTAATTGCACTAGAAGAAACTTTTTTTTTCTATGCTATCATTATGAGAATCGTCGTTTTCCGTCGCCTCGTGTACGAACGCAGTTAGCATACCTAGACCTAGATATTGAATACCGTTATTGTCAGAAATAACTCTTCAGCGTATTGTTTCGATGTTTCAATTTATTGCGTTCTGACTGAAAGGACAAACTATCTAATCTGTGGCTTTCTATTGTTATTGTTAGGCCGAGTAGTTTGAGCTTACCGCACAATAAGACTGTTGAAAGCCCTTACGATTTAAAGATATCCATCTACAGGGCTTTAAGTATAGGGTGTACTAAGCCGAAAGGTTGAGTTGAGAAGCCCTGGTCTAGATAGATAGATATAACTCTTTATTGTGCACACTATAAACAGAAAAAAAGTACAGAGAACAAAAGAACCTTATGAACTAGTGCCACAAGTGGCGGCCTTATCGCCTACATTACGTTTACCAAAGAAATATTAAAAGATTTATTGAATACCTTGAAATTCAAAGAAATAAGTTGAAGTTAGACAATTGCATAATTCTAGTAGCTAGGAGATTAGAATTTAATTTAATTTCATGATTCAGATTTTTTCTTTAGATTAGTTCTAAAGGAAAACTGTTCACAACAGTCTGGCGATAAAAGAATTGTATTAATTAAATATGTGCTCTGAAAACTTCACTGAAATTATTAACCAAAGCAATTAGGTGGCATACGATATGTTTACCGTTTGAAGTTGGCCGCAAGATACTTTGAAAGAATTCTGTTCCAGTATTTCAAGTTGATACGCTTGGTTTTGCAGACAATTATCACTCTTATTTTGTCTATTAAATAGGGTCATATTTAACTGAGCGAAAATTGATGTTTAAAAATTTTCTCTCTCATTTTCATCTCAATATAATTCAATGAAATTTTTGAATTTTATTGAAACAATAAAATTCAAAGCGGTCTCACAAAGTTTTTAAAAATAAAAAATATATATATTTTTTTTTTTTTATTTAATTGCTATAACATCCGTGAATTCACAATATAATCTTTTAACAAATTTTTAATGTCATATATTTAGTTTAAATTTCTATTGAGCCGTTTTAATAATAGCTTTTACAAATTTTTTAAAAGTGTGATGAATTTTTGTAAAACCAAATATTTTTATTCAAAAAATGTAATTTGAGTGCACTAAAACCGCCAACTAAAATTTTTAAAACCTTAGGAAAGAAAGAGGTGTGTGCCGTGGGGATTGAATCTAGGACGTCCAGATTAAAAGCCAGTTGGTCTCAAAAGAAGGCTTCCGTTGTCGTAACTTTTATATTAGGTATACAATATACATCCTTATTGTTGTGTAATAATAAAGTGTAGAAAGTGTAGTTAAGTGTAGTTGTGTAGTGTAGTTAGTGTGTGTGTAAAGTGTGTAGTGTGTGTAGTTTAGTGTGAACTCATATTAACCCCGAGGTGTGAGATAAGAAATTTATGAGTGGTGGTGTACCTGGTGAGCTGCAACTGGCCTGATGCATCATCGTACCGTTCGACCCCAGATCGGGCAGTACGGTACCTAACTTACTTTTACCTTTACTTGGTGGTAGATCTCCTTAGCAGGAGGTCGTCTAGGTAGGTATCACTGCAGTACCAGATATTCTGCCGCTAAGCAGTAGTGTGTATACATTACTGTGTTCCGGTTTGAAGGGTACTGCAGCTAGCGAAATTACTGGGCTGTTGTGACTAACCGTCGAGAGTCTCAAGGTAATGAGCGCCAAAACAGAGATTCTTTGAACTTTATTTTGCTACGCAAATTTCTGTGTATCGCTGCAATGGTCATTGGACAGGCGTTCTCTCTTACCATCAGGAGAGCGTCTAGTTCGGCTCATTACTATTACATTAAATCATACAGCTAACTGAATGACCTCCATTGCAGTATCAAATATTCTACCACCCAACAGTAGTGTGTACATTACTGTGTTCCAGTTTGAAGGATAGCGATGATATGCCACGTTTTCACTCATGGACTGTCGTCCAATTTTTTTTATTTAAGCTCCACAGGCACAAGAATTCGTGACTTTTGTCAACTTAAGACATTTTTTTCTTTACTTTAAACTTAAACTATACGCAGTTCAGGGAGAGCTAAGGTAATCTATTACTAGTATGCATACCGCGAGCAGCACGACTCGCAAACAGCAACCGATCACGAGTATGACGCATGTGCCGCCATCGCCCTCCTCAACCATATCTGAGGGAAGAGAACGAGCCGACACGCGACGCCGCCGCAAGAAGGAGCCTTCGATGGTGAGCATGAATGTTCAAGGCATACACACAATCCTTATTTTCTAATTTTGTGCACAGTCGTAAACTGAAGGGTAAATAAAGCAGACACTACTAAAACCACCAAAATCTAGCCACCAACGTGCCCAGTTAAGAATTCTTTCCGATATTAACATTCAAATAAATAACCTACCAAAATAGATCCTAAAATTAATTGGTCCTACTACAGTATTTCTCCTGTGGCAAACCAAGATGTATCGGCTCCAGTAACCACCATTTACGTGTCTTATGAACCAGATGCCAGTCCGTGGGAAACTTGCAACATTGAACGCATTACATCTTTAATGGTGGACTTATCTGCCATCTTTAATTTTACTGTATGCGCAAATTAACTAGCAATAAAATTAATAGAGGGCTAGTAAAGTTAATGGTGTTTTCAGGGAGACCACCCGCTATATTCGAGATTAATATGCTTTGAAATGATAGGACTTTATTAGGGTATTCAGCTGGCGATATAGTAACACACTGTGCCCAATCATAGGGCGCCATACCCTGTAGAGGCGCAGAAATAGGTAACCATGCATGGTAGGTAGTAGTATACACACTTGTTTTTGCGTATTTGAAGGTCGCACTAAATTCTTAAAATTCTAGTAACTTGTAATGCATTATTGGTAACTGACGTGTGACGCTATACTGATGGTAAGATAATGCCTGTCAATGACCACTGCTGCGACACACAGAACTTTGAGTAGCAAAACAAAGTCTAAGGCATCGGTGCTTTGGCGCTCATTACTTTGGGACTTTCGATGGTTAGTCTCAACAGCCCTGTAATTTCGTTAGATGCAGTACCTTTCAAATTGAAACATAGTAACGTTTACATACTACTGTTTGGCGGCAGAATATCTAGTACTGTGGTGTTACCTACCTAGACGACGTCCGAAGAAGCCTATATATGCATATCAATGAAAATAGTTGCAATTTAACTATAGTAGTTAACTGGCTATGGTTGTTCCCTGCGTTTTATCCTGCAATGACAACCGGTTTTTTGATATTGTGGGTAAAATCGTAATCGACAAGTACCTAAATAGATAGTTTTATGATTAGGAGCATATTGTAAAGTCGTCAATACAACCTACACTTGCCAAGAAACAAGTAATTTAACATCGTAGTTATCGTGACAAACGAAATACCACAGTGGTCATGTACACTGTACTGTACACTAAAGGTATGAACGCATTGCTAAAGCTCTTTAACAATTTGAATACGTACATAATCAAGTTAAAGCGGTATCATCATGGAGATATCAGATTCTTTAGGAAAGTCAATAAACTAGGAAAAATAAAGTTGAATTCACGATAACACTCTATTCAAAATATTACTTCAAAAAAACCCTCTTTGCATGGATATAAATTAATGTGTTTTTTTACCATTTTACAATTTCTGGTACTAGTTAGGGCTGCAGAGCGATAAACCTCGTAACAATGTGAGCCGTGTCTAGGCTCACTGCTTTTTGTATCTGACCCTTGACCTAACCGCCTAAAGCCTCTTAAGGTGTTTATTGAGGGGTTTCCACAGAGCCAGTTTACTAGGCTCTGTGGACTTTTCGCTATAAGACCGATGACTATCAGTAATCAGTCGAGTCAATATCCCACGTAGCGGTTATCTCGGTAAACCAAGTCCAAATATTATAGTGAAAACTCGCATGCAAGTGTAGCTTTAGTCGAGCTGGAAGCGAGTTGCTGGCTTATCAGCTGTCACCTCTGCGATCTGATTTGCTGCTTCCAAGTAAAGGGACAATAATTTGTGCGATAGCCAGCCGGAATGTCGCTATACGGTGACTTATTTGGAAAGAACGGTCAGTGGTACAAATTGATTTAAGAGATATTGGACGCGATATCAAATGAGGCCATCTCAGTCTATATTCTACCTATCGCGGATTCGTTGTACCGCGCTTAGTTATTTACTTGCGTATTTGTTGTTTATTTGTAACTAGCGACTCGCCCCGGCCTTGCACGGATGAATTTATTTTGACGACATTACATTAAATTAATTTTTCCGTGATAAGCTTAAAAAATTCCTGATTGCTCATCAGAAGTCCCAGGAAGTTCTAATCCATGGAACTAGTGCTATATAATGTTATTGCTGGTTTCATGAATCTGCTGCCCCTAAACAAGCGTGTTACATCCTAGATCTTCTCTTTTGGTAACAGGTGCGATTTGTTATGTTTATTTTGTTTGACCGACAAGGGCTCACTGGAAGACCAGCGCTGATCATACCACTTAGTATGACCAGTATTATGGTGAGGTGAACCTTCTCTGTTTGTTGTTTTGTGTGTTTTGCTTTATTACAGAATAACAATCACTTTCTTTCGTTAGAATGTTATAAATAAAAAAGTGTAGTTTATCTTTTTTTTTGCAATAAAATTGAAAGTTGTTATACATACCTATAGTAACTATTATATTTTCTACTATCTATCTAATGAAACCTTTGTCACAGAACAAAATACTTAAGTAAGCACAGATTTTTCTTCTAAACCTCACACAAACAACTACGCGTCTATGGATATCTAGTACCTACTAAAAGCTTTGAGAAAAGCACTCAAGAACTTCGACAGCGAAAAATCTAGAAAAGCGTCAGGCAAAAAGGCTTTGGTGGGTAGTTTGAAATAAAATTCCGCAATATATTTTCCTGGCCACCTGTCCTTGATTCCTAGGGTACTGCGGTGGATCGTATATTTTGTGGTGAATGTCAAATGGACAAATTGACTACTGGACATGTATTTTAACCTACTTGAATTTAATTTACCGACGGCAGTCTTAAAAAAACTTTAAATACAGATGATGCAGTACAAAAGTTTTTTTTTTAGCTGAGAAGGCTGTTTGAAGTGATGGCTTGATGAAAGACGGTCAGTCAAGACACCTAGCCTGGAATGGAACTGGCTTTCAAGTGAATACAGCCAGAACACATCGTTAGGTGCTTGGCGGCACATTTTCAACTTAACGGTGGTAGTGGCAGTTAACCAGCCGAGTACTAGAAAATACCCTACCACAAAAGTATGGTTTTCTAACGATGTTTTCTTTCACCGGCAGCTCAAGCTCATTGTTGGGGTTTGAACCCATGCTGTTTTATCGCATCGCTACGAAATCATATCTCTTACCATAAGAGCGTCTCGTTCGTCTAAACTTTTACATTTAACAAGAATGATTAACCAACCAAACCAAAACCAAATGATAAAACTGAAAACACGACTGCGTTAAGAAAAATAGAACCAAACTGTTGTCATATTAAGAACGCCCAGACACAGAACACACATTCATCGTCACGTATATGTTTGTCCTGGTCTCAGATATTTTACCAAATGAGCTACCAGGGCAGTCGCATGTAGATACAAATGTGGCACACATGCCTGTATTATACATATAAATATACATATACATATACATAGAATAAACCTTCCTATTGAATTAAAACACTCTGTCTATTGGTGGAAACCGCATTAAAATCTGTTGCGTAGTTTAAAAGATCGAAGCGTACAGACGGCGGCGGGAAGTGACTTGGTTTTATACTATGTAGAGATACTAGCGACCCGACCTGGTTTCCCATGGGTGCAATGTAGATACTAACGTTGTACATTATTTTGAACCATCTCGTAACGTTTAGCCAGCGTTTACAATGCAAGCGCACAGAAACATGTTTTTTACGACATCACATTACGAATCTTTGAAATTCTCGTATTTTCTCTACTGTAATGTGCATATATTATACACATGCACCTTCCTTTTGAACCATTCTATCTATTGATGTGAACTGCATTAAAATCCGTTGCGTAGTTTAAAATATCTATGCGTAGGTACAGATGGTGGGAAGCAACTTTGTTTTATACTATGTATAGAGAGAAGACACAGTTTAAACGTATTTTTAGTTTTAGCATATGAAATCTAATCCGTAAGTAAGAACATTAGTATATGTCCAAGGAAGTGCTCAGGTACTCTGTTATAGAAGCCCTTCTTTTTACCTCGTCGTTCCTTTTTTTGGAATGAAAGATAATAAATCACGTAATAGCGTTATTAGACCATTTCAGCTCTCGTGTGTAAAAGTAGGTTAGACATGAAGACAGCTTGCGACAAAATACTGTTAGAAACAAGTGATTGTTCTTTTATTTGATTCAGTCCGGCATGCGAACCAACCGCGCCAACCACTGAGCTATCATCGCTACAAAATCTTGTACTACAATATCTATAGATACTTTTTAAAAATAGTGATATTAGATATAAAGGTAAAGTCATTATTCTTCATTGCTCTTTATTTGATGACTTGTTATTATTTTTTTACTTGAATTGTTTTATTTTATTATATTCAAAACCTATATCGTTAGGTTGCGACGACAGTGTGACATTTCAAAAACCTCAATTTTTCAAAAAACGGCTTGTTAACTTTTGGACAGCCCTGTTGGTTCATTGCTAGTATGTCTGCTTCAAGAGCTGAAGGGCGTGGGTTCGATTCCCACGCAGGACAAGCATTTTGTAACATGAACAAATGTTTGTTCTGTGTCTGGGTGTCCTGTATGTATTATAAAAAAAATTACTAAGTATTCTATCAGTTATCTGTCTTCCATAGCACAAGCTTTGCTTAGTTTGGGGTCAGATGGCGCTGTGTGTAATGTCCTATGATACTTATTTATTATTATTAATTTAAATGGGCATAACTCTTAAATTTTTGTCAAGATAACTTTATTATGTGTGAAAAGTACCTTACTATAGTTTTAGACAGTATGTCGTTCCGCTTCCGCATGCCAGTGTGGAGCAAGCCTTATCAGAGATCGTATAATGCGGTAGAACCTCATCGGAAGCACCTCAGCCCCACATAAAAGCTTCCTCATCATTGTTGCGGGTAGGAAGGTCCGTAATGGGCCCTATTGTCTACTGAATCAACCGGCTTTGTGATACGGTTACGTGGTTACGTTACGTAAACTGGAATTATGGGCGCAGATTGACTAGTAGTAAATCCATTGATGAGCGATAATACTGATGGTGTAAACACAGCGGGAACCTGAATGCATGTTATGTCATGTATACATAGTATAAAATTGCTTCCCACCGTCTGTAGATACGTTTAGATTTTGTAAGCTACGCAACAGATTTTAATATAGTTTCCATCAATAGATAGAAAGATTCAGAAGGAAGATTATAATTATGATGTGCACAATAAAGAGTTATATCTATCTATCTATATTTGACAGCCCTGTTGGTTCATTGGTAGTAAGCTCTAAGAGCTCTGCTCTCTGCTCTCTAAGCTCTGCTCTAAGAGCTGAAGGGCGTGGGTTCAATTCCCACCCAGGACAAGCATTTTGTGATATAAACAAATGTTTGTTCTGTGTCTGGGTGTACTGTATGTATTATAAGTATGTATTTACAAAAAAAATAACTTTTTAAGTATTCTATCAGTTATTCTGACTTCCATAGCACAAGGTCTGCTTAGTTTGAGGTCAGATGGCGCTGTGTGTAATGTCCTATGATATTTATTATTTTATATGCATATTTTATTAGAGGAATACCGAGGATTTCAAAGATTCGTTATGTAATGTTGTACAAAATATGTGTTTGTGTGCTTGCATTGTAAACGCTGGCTAAACATAACGAGATGGATCAAAGTAATGAACAATGTTAGTATACACATTGCACCCGTGCGAAGCTGGGGCTGATCGCTAGTAGGTAAGTAATAGAGCATAATTAGTGAAATTTGAAGCTGGTAAAATTCCACTACAAAGTTATATCGAACAGTCGGGAAGAGCGGGGCATTGCGAACATTTAAGGGAAAAATGATATAAAATGGAATTAAGTTACTAGAGTCACTTTATACTATACTAATGTTTACTTAAGCTAATCAACCTCATGTTCTTATAAGTAATGTGAATAAATTTTCAAATTTTTTTTTTTTAGTAAAACGTAATTTTATTACGATAAAGTTCCAATACAAGTAAAGTAACTAAGACAAATGTAACATTTACAATAATAACTAACCTAAAAGGCCGCTATCAATGGGAATAGTTCCCAAAACGCTGGCCCCATTGCCGCGTTGTATGGCAATACTCAAACGCTGAGCAAAATAAAGGCCAAAATTATATCAAATTATATCATAAAAAGAAAACTTTAAAAACTCGGGATAACCACACATTCTAAGTACCTAATTACGGATAGTATATGGGGTAATCACGGACATAGCTAAGTTATGACAAAGATGTCAGAGAAATTCCCTACGAAGTTTTTTGCCATTTGTACAGTTTTCGTAGGACCATAATTTATTTTTTCAATCATAATTTGTTTTTCAAAATTGCACTTTAGTTTATTTCCTTTAGCAAATTTGAATTATTTTTCGCACTATTCCATTAGCTAAACCATAAAATAGTTAACAGCATATTATGAGTTTTAATTAACCGATAAGATATCATTATAATAGTAGATCGATCGACCCAGTCTGAGGCGGAAGAGGTTTTGGAAGAGGTCTTTGTACTGCGGTGAATACGACAAGGCTAATAAAGGTGTACAAATAAGTTACATTTTATTTAATAAAATTTTGCACGCAATTTGTGACGGAATCTTCTTCTTAATATAAAAATATTTTCGGCAACGACATTAGGCCCATTTTCTCTCGCACCCTCCAACAAAAACTCATCCAACCATTTTGTGATTTCGCTAAAACAGTGTCCGTAAAAAAGGCATTAGCAGCCCCGGCTTACATTGGAGAACAATTTCAGTTAAACGAAAAACAATATTGTTCTAAAATGAAGTGTCGGAATTGTTTTTGCAGGCCTTCTCCGGAATATTCCATATCCAACTGGATCCGACCGGATTTAACTTTTCCATTTTCGGAGTGCACGAAGACGATAAGCCTCGCCAAACGCCAATGCGCTGGACCTATAAAGTCTGGACATGTAATGACGCCATGCCTTCTACTCTACTAGGTTTTAGAAGCCAATTTTACAGGTGAGTTTTAAATAAGCGACTAGATCACACTATTTACAGGTTGTGATCAAATTTGTCTTTAAAAAATGTTTAGTACAGAAAACAATATTTTTTACTATTGATTTTGATGAAGCGTAAACTCGTGGGCATGTGCAATTGCACATTTTTCCCATCCTCAAATACGGCGCAGACTTGTTCTTTGACAATCGAGCAAAAGTCTACCCTCGCGGTTTGTCAACAAGAGATGGATCGCAGTCACAGAGCATATTGTATAATAGGTTCCGTGATCGCAGCATACTGGACGTGAAAATATTAGACCGCATAAGAAACTCACTACAAAACCCAGATCTTTGACGTAACTCCAAAATCTCACATGCTTAAGTGCGACTGGGCTGAACACGTCTGCCGAATACCTGCGGAATTATCATCGACTGGGACCCTGAGGTTAAACTGAAATGAAAACTCAGGAAATATTTTCATATTTAGTCAACCTGGAAGCTTAAATGGCGTATTACGTAAAAAGTGCAAAATTCACAATAAAGTATATTCACTTCAAACAATGTTAAAATTTCATCCTCTCTCGACTCGAGTTCCCGTTCTTAATTCATTTCATAATCAAACAAAGGACCTCTTACGTTACAGAATAATGGACTCGTTTGTAGAGACGAGAATGAATAGGTTTTGGCCGAATATCCGGCAATACATAACCTACATACTTGCACGTTGTTCTCGCAAAAACTTGAAAATGTCTCAACCGATTTAGCTTTTTTTTCATTTTGTAAGTACTCCTGAACACTGGAGTGGAAAAAAGAAAACAATGAAAATACATAGGAAAAGCCGAAAAAAGTATGGAAATTTCATTGCCGGATTCAATTCAATAGATGGCGTTCGTAGCGGAGCTATCGTTTAACAACTGCGTCATGCAAAACTGCCATTCTATTCGTACGGAATGAGATATAATTAATGTCATAGGATTGGCTATCATACCATGTACCAGATATACATACATACATGGTTTTTGGATTAAGTCCATGCGTCAGAATTGAATGTGATCATTGCTTTGACAAGATATAAATAAATAAAAAATCAATGTTATGAATATTGTTATAAACTCGTATTAAAAAAAAATTTTTACTTAATTTATGTAATGTTACAACAGAATACATATATTTGAATCAAACGTTTTATTAAACTCATTACCTACTGGAATTCAAATTCAAATGTCATCATTCAAAATGTGGTTTCAGTACATCAACCGAATCTCATCTCTAAAAGTTACAACATTTTCCGACCACAATTTGTCCCCAAATTTTTGGTCCGTAAAGCACTCACTGGCCTTGTTAACTACGAAATGTTTTTGTACATCTTTTGTCTATTGTTTTATTAATAACAATAGTGACGACACTGTATTACGGACCGGTATTTCGCGACACGTCGTTAATAAAGTCCACAGACAATGCCCTTAGTGGGTGATAATAGGATTTTCATTGTGGCCTTAATTTTGTTGGGAAACTGTAAAATTACGAACGATTTTGGAAATTACTGCTCTTTTGTAGTGGTAGCTGAACTCATCAAGCTTTGTGAAGATTTCATTATAAAATTTTGGGTCTAGCCTAAAAGTAAATTTGCTTCAATAACCATCCATCCAAATAATTTCCAGCAAAACCTTCTGAAAACATTATATAGGAACAAATTTAGTTACTTTTGTAAAATAAACTTTGAATTTGTTTTCAATTCAGGGCTCGATTCAAAAACATTGAATCTAGACACAATAGCATTATATGAAAACATGAAAAATAGTTTACAACATAGGTGTAAGCGTATCGGCTTCTACGACTTAGTGCTAACACATTTACCAAAGCAAGATTTGGATTCGATTCCCAAGCAAACGCTTTTCTTTTAATTATCTTTCTACCAAGAAACCATTAAAAACGTATCCTTTAGGGAAAAACATACCGGAAAAAACTGACCTGATTTTGATAAAATTAAAAATTTAAAAACGGGTTAACGATTGACATTACGTAAAATACGAAAAAAGAATGAGGAAAATTTCCCAATTTAAGGTATTTTTCCTGCTTGAAAAATCATTCCGACTTTTCTTTAAATAAAATAAATTAAACCATCGCGGTCAAAGTTTAATTTCCCTAATGATTGCCCAAAACTCATTACTGGGCCAAGTAGAATCACTTACTGGAGCCTATTAAACCGAACGGCAAATAAGAAACCTAAAAACTTTACTGGTTTTCTCTTATTGAACGACCTTTGCCCGTAAAACGTTTCATTTTCACTACGCTTTCCCGCTTCGACCCTAAGAAGATTTTAGCATACTTAACCACTTCAGCGACCTTAGTTCTAAGAATAGATAGATATACTTTCTATAGTCTATTATACACATACATTAAGGTCATATTGAGAGTGGCGGAGTAGTGGAATTTTCAAACGTTTTGACTCCACGTTTCATACCCATCTCTATTTCCTGAAAGACATAATCTGGATCTTTTCAAGGTCAGAGTGAATAGATATCTCCTATTTCTTACCATCAAACATAAATTTCAAATAAAACATGTTTTTTTTTTGCTTTTTTTTCAAATATCCTTAGCCATCGTTACGCGGAATGACCCGATTAACAATGGATATAAATACCCGATTCCCCATACATATAAATCTGTTCAGGCATTTAAAAGTAATAGTAGTGTTAAGAAACTCATAGACAGATATTCTTTATTGATACAAAAATAAATTTATTATTATGCAATGGGTATAATAACGATTTTTTTCATGTACACGTCCATGTTTTACATGGGTATTTCTTGACGTAGAAATGCAGTGTTGATGAAATTAGTATATAGAATGTTTATGTTTATTATATAGAATTAGCACATACATACAAACATATTTTTTTTATTTTTTTTATATATTGAATAGGTTCGCGCTTGACCTCATCCTGCCTGATGTGAAGCATCGATGCGGTCTAAGATGGAACACGCTTACCTAGAAGGAACCTGTTTACTCTTGATTTGAAGACACTCATATTGTACCTTTCGGGAAACACAGACTCCGGCAAAGAGCTCCACATCCTAGCTGTGCGAATAAAGAATGTGGACTCAAAGCGCTTAGTGCGCACATGGGGAACATCCACCATGTACGGGTGTCGCCTCGGTCGCGTTTGTCTGGCCGTCCGGTAGTAAAAAGGGGCAGGGGGAACCAAGTCGTGCAACTCCAAGGCACAATCTCCAAAATGTATCCGGTAGAAAGCCGGAAACATACATTAACCATGAAAACATTACACTTCTTTTTGTTAAAAAGACGGGGACAGAAATAATATCTAGTGTATTAGAACCAGCCCTAATCGTGGATGAGACCAAGTTACAATTCATTCAAGAATCCTCATGAATAGTCAAGGAAGGTCGCTCTTATCTCTTGACAATTACACGTACTTTTCGCATCATTTGCAATTCATTGCTCGATGTATTAGACATACAAAGCTAACTTAACCACTATTTCATCAATGGATGACGTAGTGGTCCGTAATGTCGAGTCAGATCACGTAAAGCATTGGTTGAAAGTGAAAGCATTGACCCACAGGGAGCAAACCTTATTCCCGTATTTACTTTTCATTCATAGATCGAAACAAGGTTTAATTTTACAGACGACTGGTCATGGTAAAGAATTTGAACAAATCTTAGTTATGTATATATTATGAATACTCGAGGCATAATTATGTATTACTGATTATTATTAAGAGTTATTATTAGCAGGGTAGACGCTTTACTAGTCTCGGCTTCAAAGTCTCGAGCATCGTCGTAGTATTGCCAGCCTGTCAGTTTTCTACCGGATACATTTCGGAGAGTGTGCACTTGAGCTGCACAATTTGGTTCCACCTGCACCTTTCTTTTACCGGACGGCCAGACAAACGAGACCAAAACGTCATCCGTACATGGTGGATGTTCCCCATGTACGCACAAAGCGTTTTGACTCCACATTTTTCATTCGCACAGCGAGGTTGTGGAACTCTCTGCCGGAGTCTGTGTTCCCTGTTAGGTACAATATTGGCGTCTTCAAATCTAGAGTAAATAGGTTTCTTCTAGGTAAGCGTGCTCCATCTTAGACCACACTACTGTTTAACATCAGGCAGAGTGTGGTCAAACGCGAACCTATTTTGTATAAAAAAAAAAAAAAAAAAAAAAGACAACGAGATGTATCTAATCCTAGCTATAATCTGTTAGTTGTGCTTCCTTATGTAGGTAACTGTCTTTCAGATCAGTCAAAAGTCATAAAACAGTGATACAACAAACATCCTCTCGGCCCAAACGCATATACCGTCTCCGTTCCATCGTGGATAAAAATATTAAGGGCCTATCGAGTGCATTTCTCTAGTCGATTTTAGGTATTCTGTGCGCTCCGTGTGTGAGTGCGCAAGGCACACGAGCGAACAGCTAGTACCGCGCGCCGCCGTCGGCGCCACGCGCTACAGGCATTGTCGATACACATACGAAATGAAAATCGGTTTGAGCTAAATACTTAAACGGCTAAGTAGACGAACTGGATCAACTATTTTGCCGCTTATATTAGTAGACTGGTGGCCGAGTGGTAACAAGCTGTATGAGTACGGCCACATAGTCACGGGATCGAAATCAACACCATATTAATACTGAATATTATTTTTGCACACAAATTTTGTTGATAGGTATTTTAAATAAATATAATACATAAATATTTCGTTTTTTTTTAAATACATTATAATACGATTATTTTTGTATACTTATTATTTTTATAATACGTTTTATTTTTATTTTATTTTTTTCTTATTAGTGTTACATCTCCCGTCTGTTTTTTATGTTCTCTATTGTATTTTTTCTTTTCTTGGTTGCTTGGAAGAGATCGCTGTTAGCGATAAGGCCGCCACTTGTGGCACTGGTTCATAAGGTTCTTTATTCTCTGTACTCTTTTCTATTTATGATGTCCACAATAAAGAGTTATATCTATCTATCTTATTTTTTTTAACCGACTCGATTTTAAATGGAGGAGGTTCTCAATTCGACAATTTTTTTTTATGTAAAAGTAATAAATCGATCGAGTCACTCTCCTGATGTTAAGAGATAACGCTTGTCCATGACCATTGTAGCGATACCCAGAACATTGAGTAACAAAACAAAGTCCAGGGCATCGCTGCTCTGGCACTCATTACTTTGAGACTAGATGGTTAGTCTCAACAGCCCAGTAATTGCGCTAGCTGCAATACCCTTCAAACCGGAACACAGTAATGTTTACACACTACTGCTTGGCGGCAGAATATCTAGTACTGCGGTGGTCTGTACCTACCTAGACGACCTCCTGCTAATTCCGCCAATTATGAATCGATTTTGATGATTCTTTTTTTTGCTTGGTTGATCCATACTTCAGAGATGGTCCCATATATTTTTTATCGAAATCGGTCGAGCAAGTAAAAAAAATCAACACAAGTATTAAAAAACCTCGCTGTTTCATTGAAGCAGTGCGTTTAGTTGGCCTAAGGGTCATGGAGTAGGTTTTTTGTTTGTAAATTTGTGTATTTCTTTTTATGTAACTGAACATTTTTAATTCCCTATTTTATCTATTGAAAATAATTAATTTATTATAACACTATGGAACCTAAGAATATGACATACCGTAAGCAACTCCTACGATACACCTCACTTTTTTCCTTTCCACTGACGAATAATAAACGACGAAAAAGTATTATTATTTTGACTACCCAGTCAGCACGTTTGCGTCATGAGTTGTATGGCATGGGTTCGATTCCCACCGAGGGCAAATTTTGATGAGAAGAACATAGATGTTTGTTTTGTTTGGGTGTTTATGTATACTTTAGTATGTTCATAATTGATTGATTCAAAATAATGACGTGCATAATTATTAAAAAAAAATAGTTTATTACTTTACCCATGGCTTTACTCGCATATCCATTTTGGAGAAGTCATTTAAAAAATACTAAATTAAAATAAAATAATAATAAATATTTCTTTTTTAGTAGAATATAGCTTTATGGCATGGGTTCAATTCCCGATTTTTTTTGTGAAAAACATAGATGTGTGTTTTAATTTTTGTTGGCGGCCATATTGGATCAACTTTAAAGTATTCTCCATTCTACTAGTCAATCCCATTCATTTCATTTTGATACCTATATTGAGGTTGTAGTGAAAAAATATGTAATCTGCCATTTTGTTGGCGGCCATATTGGATTTGCTTTTTTTTATTATAATGTATTCTACTAGTCAAGCTCTTCCATTTGATACCCATATTGATGGTATTGTGAAAAAATATGTAATCCGCCATTTTGTTAGCGGCCATATTGGATTTGCTTTTTTTAAAGTTTACTCTATTCTACTTGTCAAGCCCTTTTATTTGATACCCATATTATAGGAGTTGTGAAAAAATATGTAAGCATCTATTTTGATGGCGGCCATATTGGATTTGCTTTTTCATTTATTTTATTTATTTATGCTCTAATGAAACAGCGAGGTTTCGGAGTAAACGAAAATGTCATCGACGTATACAATTTTTATATTTATGTTGATTTTTAAAAATTGCTCGACCGATTTCGATAAAGTTTATATGAGACCACCTCAGAAGTATGGATCTATCAAGCAAAAAAAAAAATTATCAAAATCGATTCATAATTAGCGGAATTATCGCGTAACAGACAGCCCCGTTGGCTCATTGGTAGTATATCTGCCTTGAGAGTTGTAAGGCGTGGGTTCGATTTCCATTCAGGGCAAACATTTTGTGAATAAACAAATGTTTGTTCTGTGTCTAGCTGTTCTGTATGTATTATAAGTATGTATTTACAAAAAAAAGTATTTATGTATTCTATCAGTAATCTGACTTCCATCACACAAGCTCTGCTTAGTTTGGGGCCAGATGGCGCTGTGTGTAATGTCCTACGATATTTATTTATTTATATTTATTTAACATACATATACATTTTTGTAGCGATGATAACTCAGTGGTTGACGCGGTCGGTTCGCATGCCGAAGGGCGTGGGTTCAAACCTAACAATGAGCTCGAGCTGCCGGTGAAGGAAAACATCGTAAGGAAACCATAGCGTGGTGGTAGCGTACTCTCTAGTACTCGGCTGGCTAGCTACCACACGAGAGTTGAAAATATTATGTCCCCAAGCATCTAACCATGAGTTCTGGCAGCCTCACTTGAGAGCCAGTTCCATTCCAGGCTAGGTGTGCTTTACCATCTTCGACCACGCCTTCTCTTAACATCAGGTGAGCTGTGGTCAAACATAGCCTAGCACAGTGGTTCTCAAACTTTTTTGGTGTCGGAACCCTTTTGGGAAGCAAAATACTTGATGGAACCCTATAATAAAACAATACTTTTTAAAAGTGTGTTCTTTAATAAAGAATCTTTATTAATAAGCATAATAAAAGTACAATGTAACAGTTACTAATTATTACTTACTTTACCATATGGCAAGTACAATAATAGAAGATTTTAAAAAAAAGTAACTAATGGGATTTGATAAACAAAAAGCAAAAATAAAATGAGAAATTTAAAAATTGCGTTGTAAACAATCTCGACTTTATTTTTTAAAGTTAGAGTCGAAAGTTGCTTGTTGACAACTATAGCGTCTAATTCAGAGGCGGCTTTTATCAAAGGGACAGCGCGCTCACAAGTATACAAGTATACATGTTGATTTGTAACGATGATAGCTCAGTGGTTAGCACGGTAGGTTCGCATGACGAAGGGCGTGGGTTCAAACCCCAACAATGAGCTTGAGCTGCCGGTGAAGGAAAAACATCGTGAGGAAACCATAGCATGGTGGTAGGGTACTTTAGTACTCGGCTGGCTAGCTACCACCCTCAAGTTGAAAATCTGCCGCCAAGCATCTAACGGTGTGTTCCGGCAGCCTCACTTGAGAGCCAGTTCCATTCCAGGCTAGGTGTGATTTACCATCTTTGGCCACACCTTCACTTGACATCAGGTGAGCTGTGGTCAAACAACTAGCCTGTCAACCATTAAAAAAAAAAAAAAAACCAAACTTATGAGATATTGTACCAGCTATTGTAACACATGTTTATACAAATAAATAAATAAATAAACCTATGCGCGGCCGCGGAGTCAAAACGTTCGACCAGAGACAGGTGTTTTGATTTTTTTTTCTAAATTCTTGCGGAACCCCTACAGAGGTATCGCGGAACCCTAGGGTTCCGCGGAACACACTTACAGTATAGCAGACCTAGCATAACAAACCATTACAAAAAAAAATTGTCGAATTGAAAACCTCCTCCTTTTAAAATTGACAGCCCTGTATGTCTGCTCCAAGGCGTGGGTTCGATTCCCACCCAGGACAAGCATAAACAAATGTTTGTTCTGTATCTGGATGTACTGTATGTATTTACAAAAAAAGTATTGAAGTATTACCTATCAGTTATCTGACTTCCATAGTACAAGCTTTGCTTAGTTAGGGGTCAGATGGCGCTGTGTGTAATGTCCTATGATAATTATATATTATTTAATTTTATTATAATTTATAAAATCGAGTCTGTTAAAAAAACAAAATAAAATACAACAAAATTTGTGTGCAAAAATAATCTTCGAGTGTTGGTTGGTTTCGATCCCGTGACTGCGGATTAGAATCGGGTACCGATACCACTCGGCCACCTGTCTATGTCTACAAGTGGCAAATTTGTTGATCCGGTTCGTTTACTTTGTGATCGTACGTAAAAGCAACCTCAACAGCGACACAACCTCCCCGTCCGACAGTCGAAGCGGTACTAAAGCGGATAGGGGAACAGCGTGGTAGCTCTGCTTAGAATGGACGATACGCGCAAAAATTTAGGTATTTCCTTCGTTTGTTCAAGCAAAATCATATTTTGGTAATTTTTATGTAATAACTATTTAGAGAAAATGTAATTTTATTGTTATACAAAGCCTGATGACTTTCCGTGCAGTATTTACGCCGTATCGAGGTTTTCTATAGATTGTTTGGGGTTACTTTGGATTTTTTTTCTATCGAGGAAACTAAAAGTAATCGTGTTTCTAAATTAGATTACATATAGATTGGATCCTTAAATATCTTAAACATTAACCTCATAAATGATGTTTTAGTAATAACGAAAATACAACGAAACAAACAGTTCCAAATCCACTCGATACCGGCTTAAATCAGATTTTTCTAAAATTACCCTGCTGAGTACCACGCGAGCGAAGTCGCAGATAAAAGCTTATACGTAATATAACTTGTACACCTATTTGAAATTCAACAAATGAACAATCTTTTTTTTGTTTTTATGGTTGACAGGCTAGATGTTTGACCACAGCTCACCTGATGGTGTGGTCGAAGATGGTAGAGCACACCTAGTCTGGAATAGAACTGGCTCTCAAGTGAGGCTGCCGGAACACACCGCTAGGCGCTTGGCGGCAGATTTTCAACTTGTGGGTGGTAGCTAGCCAGCCGAGAACTAAAAAGTACTCTACCACCATGCTATGGTTTCTTCACGATGTTTTCCTTTACCGGCAGCTCAAGCTCATTATTGGAGTTTGAACCCACGCCTTTCTGCATGCGAACCTACCGCGCTAACCACTGAGCTAACATCGCTACAATCTGATAAAATAACACGAAAAGCACGGTCATTTAAACCCAGACAAAGCAGTATACAAGCTTGAAATTTCCTTTCTATTGCGTGCAAAGCCATAACAAAACAACTATTGCTGGTAGTCAAGTCACCGCATAATTAATAGCCCTTCTTATCTACCCTTAAGGGCCAATTTGATCAATACTTTAGAAATTTTTAAACAAAAGTTTAGATTAAAAAGCTTATTTAATAAATTAAATAATTCAAATATTTGACGGCCCTGTTGGCTCATTGGTAGTATATCTGCCTTGAGAGCTGTAAGGCGTGGGTTTGATTCCCATTCAGAGCAAACATTTTGTGAATAAACAAATGTTTGTTCTGTGTCTGGGTGTTCTGTATGTATTATAAGTATGTATTTACAAAAAAAAAGTATTTATGTATTCTATCAGTTATCTGACTTCCATTGCACAAGCTCTGCTTAGTTTGGGGCCAGATGGCGCTGTGTGTATAGTCCTATGATATTTATTTATTTATATCTATCTATACTATTATAAAGAGAAAAGATTTGGTTATTGGTTTGCTTGTATTGAATAGGCCCGTTTCAAAAATCCTTTCACCGTCGGGAAGCTACACTATCCCCGGGTGACATAGGCTATTTTTTATCTCTGTATTTCCACGGAAACGGGAACTACGCGGGTGACATGTTATCAGTATTTTTGACATATTTAACGACAGCTACCTCGCGGTGCTCCTGCTGTTCCTACATGAATACTACATTTTTCAGGATAAAAAGTAGCATAAGTATTAATCCGGGGTGTTGCTGTCCAAATGTATAACTTTTTTTTATATTTTCTTTTAGATATAAAATGTATATTTTTGAATTAGTTAAAATACTACATCTAAATGTGTACATTCCAGAGAAAATGGATACCTTTCATTACCAAGTTAATATTACCATTTCTACGTTTCACAAACCCAACTTAACCGACGTTTAACGACTCATTAGAATGTTGTTGAACTTGCCCCTAGAGAGTAAAAGGGCAAACACAGGTGTTTCTTATCGTGTTACTAATTAAGGCAAAGCGAAACTAGGGCGTACCTTTCCTCACTTCAATAAATCCATATTGAGATCACTTGATAATTTATAGAGCTGCTGTAGAAGCTATTTGTATTGGGAATAGTGTTTAGTTTAGTATAACAAGGGACCTTACCTCGGTTGATGGCGTAATTAACGAGTTAATAGCGTTATTTGAATTATTTATTACTAGCGGACGCCTCGCGGCTTCACCCGCGTAGTTCACGTTCGCGTGGGAATATGGGGATAAATAGTAGCCTATGTCACCCGGGGATAGTGTAGCTTCCCGACGGTGAAAGGATTTTTGAAATCGGTCCAGTAGTTTCGGAGCCTATTCAATATTATTATAATAGTATAGATAGATGACAATTTAGAAACAAAACGCGCCGGTTTTTGGCGGGAACGCGGAGAGAGTCGTTTCGCTCCGTTGTATTTTTTTACCAAAACTTGTGTTATGTCGAGTGTTTATGCATAAAAATGGCGGTGTGTTATTCATAAGTGCCGATTCGCAAGCGCGAGTGTGGGAAAATGATTTAATGTCGTGAAACATGAGTTTTCGTGTTGCTTCCAAAACTCTATCGAAGCTTTTAGTAAAGTCGCCACTACTTTACTAAAACATGACTGAATTGAGCAAGCTCTTATACACAATTGTATATTGAGTATCTTAAGGTGGTTCGTTTTCCATACAAATAATTTTTTGCCATTTATAGACAAATGGAGCATAATTTTACAGTGAAATCAAATAAAATCAAATCAGCTACTGGCATTTATTTTCACTATTTGCGGTAAATCATAAATGCATAAATCATTCATAAATTTGATTTTATGCTAATAATCTACTGTTTTACTCAAGCAATTGTGATTTACCGCAAATAAAGAATAAAATAAATGCCAGTAGCTGCGATTCCACTGTAAAATTATGCTCCATTTGTCCATAAATGGCAAAAAATTATTTGTACGGAAATCGAACCACCTTAATCGACAAACAAGTTATAGTTATGTTTTTACACGACTGCCCATTAAAAAAGGCTAATGTTTTCAGGGTTCATGTATGTATGCGAATTATTTATTCCACTATAACTTTTCAATAAATAAAAAAAAGATTTAGATGTATGGGTTTCGTTAGAATCCTTAGACATCACCCCGAGGATATAAATTTAAAAAAAAAATGTGTTTAGGCATTCCTGTTTTTAATTGAGTTTGTTACTATAGTCTAAATGAATTTGTAAGTTTTAACAAGTTAAGTTTGTAAGCTACAAGTAAGGTATTATTTAAATTTTATAACGTGACTAACGATAATTTGTTTTGAACTTAGCTAAATAACTTGAGTGTACTTAGCCCAGCTATGACAGTTTTCATTTGCTCAAACTATTATCACACGTAGTTCTACGAAACAGCAAAATACGCCTTGTGATTTGTTATTCCGTCTGCTTCTGTTTTAATATTATGTTTTGTATTTCAAAATCATCATCATTATCAGTCTATCAAAGTCCGCTGCTGGGCATATGCCTCTCCCAAGACACGCCACTCAGCCCGATCTTCAACCTAACGCTTTCATCCACTGCTAGCTGTCCTACGTATATCGTCACTCCATCGAGTCTCAGGGCGTCCTACGCTACGTTTGCCAATTCGCAAGTGGAGATCACGAATTGGTAAACGTAGTTTAAATACATAATTTTAAATATTAATTCTATTTAGAATCCTAAATATATTTGAAAAAAGATTCAATACGAAACATTCATAAACAAAATAAAGCCAGTTGTTTATGCGACCACTAAAAACAGACAAAGCATAAACTCTCGAAACGGATGGTTAGTAGACTTGTTAAAATAATAAACTGACATTGGGGCGTCTCGTTCCCACATAACCGTATTTTCACCCAAAGCTCTAAAATAACTCCTCCGCAGTCATAATACTGCACCCTTACAATACACTCTATGACCGCGGATAAATCAAATTGAAAAGATTTGTCGTTGCTCAAAGAAAAATATTTCTGACTATATTTTCCATAGTCGGGAAAATGTTTCCGACTATATTTCCCATAGTCGGGTTTTAAAAAAAATATAAATGTAAAATAAAAACTATTCAAAAAGTTTCGGTAGTCTAGTTGGGAGACCGTCTGACTTCCAATCTGGAGGGTCTGGGTTCGAATCCCACGGCATACACCTTTGTCTTTTCTGCATTTGAGGCTAGACGGAGATGAGTCAAATTTCGTCGTATATTTATTTTCTGTGTCTAAACATTATTAGGATTCTGATATACATTCTAATCTGGTACAGGTATGAATGGTATCTGAGATGAGCAAAGGCTAGTAAGCAAAATTATTATCGACGTATCTATCCAGAAATTCATTGTATATCCGACCCACCCCTGACACAGGGTGCTTTAGTATAATCTCTCTGAGCGGATGTTCATTTTCCAGACATAGTAGATAGTAGATGTTCCCATTCCTCCAGACAACAATTGTACCTTCACTTTTCATCGCGTTTTATTTTCATGTGTTCATTGTTTACCATAGTTAGTATCGTACTTAATAGTGTTTTTCAAAAAAGACATTATTAATGCAGTCGTCTAGCAAGTTGTTCAATAAAGTTTGAACCTAGACCAGATTAACAAAGGAATAAATTAGAAAGGATAGTTTAGTAAAAGAGAGGACTAAACCCAACCTGGAAAGCTGTGAAAGATGATTATGAAAGCAAATTTTACTCTATAATCCCTTTTCCTTTTGTTGTTTCGTTGTTTGATACAACAACAAACAACCTAATTATTTATCAGTTAAGTAAGTAATTAAAAATTTAATTGGTTAAGTAGCAACCTCTATTGGTAGTTAATAAATAATTTAACGTTGATTTTCTTAGAATTAGAATCTTAGAACATTGTGGCACATCGATGCAATTTGTGGACACGATGTATTCAATAGTGAATTTGCAACAGTGATTAGGGTGCAGCTTGGGTCGGGCGCTGTCGCGACTGTCCGACATTTCCAGACCGCTGATTGGAATCCGGGAGCTATTTAATAGTTGCAATGGAAGATCGTGTTTATGTTTCAGCAGACAGCAAGGCGAGAATAATACCAGCGGTTATATGCATTATACTCGTATTATTTACATATATTTAACATATAACTGTAACTAAACGTTAAAGATAGCAGATAAGTTAAAGATAGCAGATAAGTATATAAATAAAATGAAATATTTTCAGTGTCTAAAACAATTTAAGGTGATAAATATTTCAAAATAAGCACTTTTACGGTTTTTTTAATGGTTAACAGGCTAGGTGTTTGACCACAGCTCACCTGATGTTAAGTTAAGGTGTGGTCGAAGATGGTAAAGCATACCTAGCCTGGAATGGAGGTTTTGCAAACATACAATATTTAAGTATAAAGAAAAATATAATAATGAATTATTTCGCGCGTTAGCTTTTATTCGTGGTCGCTACGCTACTTGCTACGCTGCTAACAAAAATGCAGCCTAAAGAATGATACTAAGCACGCGCTTTCCCGTCGCGTGCGCAGATGGAATCAAGAGAGAAAATCCTCTGGAACCACGAGTGGGTAGCGTAAAGATTATCATCGCGATCTTGATTCCGTTACTTTTGTTTTCACCTTTTATACGCAGTAGGTAACATAACCTTAGAAGGAAGTGAACCTTTAAATTACGTAAAATCAACTTGATCAATAAACGTGTGTAATTTTTGTTTTACAAAAGAATATGCTGATAAAATTCACAAACTTTGTTATTTTTATATAATAAGGCTTACATTTGGCCGCCAAGCAGTAGTATGTAAATATTACTGTGTTCCGGTTTGAAGAGTACTGCAGCTAGTGAAACTACAGAGCTGCTGAGACTAAGCATCGAATGTCTCAAAGCAGTGAGCACCAAAGTAGCGGTGTCTTGGACTTTGTTTTGTTACGCAAATTTCTGTATATCGCTGTAATGGTCATGGGCACATAAATATTCACATAAAAAAGGCAAAGTAGCTTGGTTGCCAATCTTCTATTAAAAAAAACACAAAGTCGGTACTTGTTTGCTACTTCTTCACAATGTAATGGTATTAAAGAATTTTGATTTTATTTTGAATGCAACTTTTTTTTGCAAAGTGTTGTACTCTGGAAAAACATGAGCGAATTCGCGGTACCTACACAGATAGTAATAAATATTTTATTCTAAGCCCGTAACTGTGAATTTGAGCCGGATTAGCCCCGTTAGCATCCAACACAGTAAAAAGCCGGAAAAATACAATTTTCTTAGGAAAAACAGCAAAGCGGACGGCTTAACTTTGAGCAAAAAGCTTTTCTTCGGTAAGGCTAATCTTTAACAGGACGCTTGAAGGTTGTTCCAATACTACCCTAGCAATAGAAAGCTCTTACTTACCTATATATGTTTATATAGATGACGTAGAAACGTGACATAGATTAATTGTAAACGTAGAATAGATATGTGTGTAAAAATACGGATCTATAAGTATGAGCAATTATTTTTAGATTTTTGAGATATTGTAGTTAAAATCTATGTACTTTAGTATATTTTCAAAACGTGTCTAATACAAAAAGTTTATTATCACGAATATATTTAGCAAAATGAAATTGTGTAGGTACGAAATGTGAGAAATTACTTTGAAAAACATAGTCATATTCAACCAACCGCGTTTCAGGTCGCCTTAGTATCACATCTAATGCATCTTCACAGAAAAACAAGACACACAAACACGAAAGGATCATATATACACCTATGAAAGTTAAAAGAGAGAATCCAAATACGCTCAGTATCAGTTGCCAGAGTTCTAAGCTGTCGGCATTGCTACGCTCAATGGCAATGCTCAAGTCTCAATGAGATATGTACATATCATTATTGCAATATAGACATAGACAATACTTTATTTGAAACATAAAACAAATTTCAATACATACGAGTACAAAAAGAAATAACAAACATGAATAAAACTTAGACATATTTTATAAATTAAGCTTAAAAAATGAAAGAAATGCTTTTCTTTTCTTGCAACCCAAATAAAAAGTTAAATGTGTCGATTTTTGATGTACAGTAAAGTTATATTCTTCTATTCAACATTTTAGCCAACAGAAAGGTGTGTATTTAAGAGAAATTATTGCCTCCAAAATGCAAACTTAGCTACTTACGTGAAAATTGCAAGTAACAAGTTAAGTTTTAGCACTGTCTGCACTTGTTTGTGTAATATGAAGCTCAGTGTTGCCAGACGAGTTGGTAAGATTAAAGACTGTGAACAGTACGAAACTTTGTGTTGTTTGTCAACTTGGGGTGTTTGACATCCCAAGTTGACATTTCGCGTTTAAAGATGAAAGTTTTCGTTTAAATTCACAGTAATTACCTAATATTTGAATTTGAATTCTCATTTAGCGCCAAAATTAATACCAAACGCTTCTACTTGTCTTTATAATAGTTGCGATTCTTTGAAGCCAATAATTTTATTCATATAACTCCAAACAATAACTTCAGAACTCATTAAAGACAACAAATACAGTACTAACTCCGAGAACAAAATTAACACGACATGGCAACACCAAGAGATGGCTTTTAACTCTAAACATCTTTGTCTCAAACATGTTCGAAACAAATTTTAACATTCTCGGGCTCTCCGAAGTTTTGATTAAGTGGATGTGTTGCAGTCAAATTGTAAAATTCGCCATATAACATAAAGTTCAGTATCACTGCCTGTATTGTAATGAAAAGTCATAATTGTAGATTGTTATGAATTGTAAAGATACCTATGTAGAAAGTAAAACAGTGCTTTGTACACAATTAAAGAAAAGATTATTTTGAGTAAGATACATTTAATTTCAAAAGGAATAAAAAGTTATTCTTTGGAATTAATGTGCATACATGAGTATTTTTTTAAAGGGAAAAAATCTTTAAAGATTATAAAGATATACAAACATTTCATATATATACATATATTTTTATTTTTTTGTTGACTTAGAGATTTTTTTTATAGATTGACAAAGTGGGCATAGAATATAACGTTTTGGCTAGCCGTGTTTAAAAACGCAAAGAGAGATGAATATATTTTTTATATCAGTGTAATGTTATAAAATTGCAATGAACATAAGTTTCTATGCTACGTGGACTATGGTCTTTGCTTAAAAGTAATTATTTGTACTATATCTATGTTAATAAATATATATTCTTTGTTTTAATGAAAATGTGGTATGTGGCGAACGTTTGTTCAGTAACAATACAATCTGCCTAAACATTGATATACCGTAATACAAAACGCCTTCATTTTTAAACAGGTCAGCCATAATGTAATATGACGAATTTTACAATGTGGCTACGACGAATACATTGCGTGGTTTAGTCCTCTGTGTTCTAGAGTTAGACGAGACAGACAAACTCCCAAAGTATATCTTTGGGTACACTTTGAACTTCTTTGTTGATTAGGTAAAGGAGAGACGTTACCATCGTTGTAGGAAAGAATTTTACTAGAAAGAAGAAAGGAAAAAAAAATGTACTTATGCTTGTTTTTAATTTAAGTAGTAAAAGGTTTGCGATATTATTAATAAAAATATGATATGTTGTTTTTTATCGAGTCACATGTCAGAACTATATTAGGGTGATGGCATATTGTTCAATGTAGGTACTTAACATCAACAACAAACAAATTGTAGACAGATTATAATAAAATTTGTCGTGAGCTATAACATAGATCTATAACATAGATAGTATATACTATAGTATTGTAACTGTTTGTTCGTTTTTGTTCTTTTTGTTGCAAAATAAAATCTTTTTCTTTCTCCCAACATCAAATTACTACCTTAAATTCTCTCCAACTTAAGAATAATACCAGAACATGGCTTCAAACATACGAATATGACACATTTGAAAAACTTTTGATTAGAGTAGACTGAAGAACATATGCACACGCTCACACACACTCACACGCACACACACACGCAAACACACACACACACCCTCAAACTCACACTCACACACACACACACACACACCCTCAAACTCACACTCACACACACACACCCTCAAACTCACACTCACACTCACACACACATACACACACACACACATACACACACACACACGGTATTGAGCAACTATATCTTTAGCTTAATTTTTTAATATAAAATTATAAATATTATTGTTAACTAACATGCACATATTTAAGGGAGAGCACTGTCTGCTGCACTACAGCTATACGTTAAAGCAGCAGACAGGGTTACATATTATTAATAAGTCATCAGTTATGGTTACAATAAAAATATTTTGTATTTGTATTTGTATTTGCTTTCTTTCAGATACCTATATCTCTATCCTTTAGTCTTATAGTATTTTTTATAGTAAGTACCAGATATGCTGCCAAGCAGCAGTGTGTAACCAATACTGTCTTCCAATTTGAAGGGTACTACAGCAAGCGACAGGGCTGGTGAGACAAACGATCGAACGTCTCAAAGTAATGAGTGCCAAAGCGATGCCCTGGACTTTGTATTACTACAAAGTTCTATCTATGGGGACGCTACAATGGGGGCAGATCTCTTACTATAAAACAAAAATAAAACAAATAAATATCATAGGACATTACACACAACGCCATCTGGCCCCAAACTAAGCAAACCTTGTGCTATGGAAGTCAGATAACTGATAGAATACTTAAATAGTTTTTTTTTGTAAATACGTACTATCAGGTGAGACTCTCGTTCGTCTGTCGTACATTTTAAAAGAATGTCCAAAATGTGACTGAGATAAGGAAAAGTACTTAAACGCGCTAGGCTGTAATCCTTTGCGACTTGACTTCGAGATCTGTATAGATTGTGACCGATTGCTTAGCGACCCTTATCTCCAAAAATGTCTAATCAATCACTCTACCCCGACCCTATTAATCCCTATGTGACCATTTAGAACCTTATTTTTGTAGAGCTTAGTTACGCAGTGAAAAGAACTAGAAGACGTGATAGATGTGCCAAGATTGTGGCCAGTGGAAACATTTGTACATCTGTACTCTCTGTGTAGCCTTACGGGGAAAAGGCATTGTTGTATTTATACAATGTGTAACTTTTCAGGCAAGGTTTGGTAACACGAAAAAATCATGTTTGTTGTATTATTTTTCAAAGCTATTATTGTTTCAAGTGTTTATGTATAAAATAGAGGTAACTTGTCGAGTTACGAGCTAAAGTGTGGGAAAGTGATATAATGTAGTGCAATGGCTTTTCATGTTGATTCCAAAGCTACATTGAAGCTTTTTTTGTTATGGCTTACACAAGCTAGGTGTTTGACCATAGCTCACCTGAATTTGAGGTAAAGCACTCCTAGCCTGGAATGAAACTGGCTCTCAAGAAAGGATGGAACACACCGTACTGGTAGTATGGTCACCACTACTTTACTAGGACATAACTGAACTTTACATTGACTTACTTACTTTACAGTGATAGCCCTGTTGGCTCATTGGTGGTACATATTATATCTGCTTCAAAAGCTGTGGGGTGCGGGTTCGATTCCCACCCAGGACAAACATTTTGTGGTATAAACATGTGTAAACAAATGTTTGTTGTGTGTCTGGGTGTCTGTATATATTTACAAAAAAAAAGGCAGATAACTGACATTATATTTACTTTTTTCTTAGTTTGGGGTCAGATGGCGCTATGTGTAAATGTCCTGCGATATTTGTTTACTATGTGTAATTTTGACTGTAACTAAACATGATTTTTCATAAATTATCAAAACACTTGATAGTGCCAAAAAAGACCCCGTCATCCATTAAAAAAAACTGCAAAGTTTAGCTAGCAATTGTCAAAAACCACAAGTCAAGTTAAACAAAGCCGTTTCGCAGATAGTCTGTTAGATAAACAATTAACTTGCCTATAAGCAATAGCTGTTATAACAGTTACGGTAACAGTGAACGATAACTCTGGCTCGCCGAGGCCTGAATATGGACTTAATCTTGGCTATTTCTCGGCGAGCTTGTGGTTATAATTTTAATGCGTCACAACCAGTAGCTATTAAGATCCTGGATCCCGTTAAATACCAAGGACGCAACGTTCTTTCATACGGGCTACTCATGGTACTCGAAGCTAACTCGAAAAATATATTTATAGACAGTATAATTTTTTTTTTGCCGGACTATTTATTTCATGGGAACTGGCTCTCGTGGGTTCCATTCTCTTGAGGGTGAGAAGGTAGCCAATCGAGTACTTCGAGTTCTAGTTAGTTAATCGAGTAGTTCCTCGTGGTATTTTCCTTCACTGGTAGCTCAAGCTCATTGTTGGAGTTAGAACCCACGCCCTTCGGAGTGTGAACCGAGCGCGCTAACCACTGAGATATCATCGCTACAAAGTTTTTTTTTTGAATGGGTAACAGGCTAGTTGTTTGACCACAGCTCACCTGATGTTAAGTGACGGTGTGGTCGAAGATGATAAACACACCTAGCCTGGAATGGAACTGGCTCTCATTTTTTTTATTCTATAGGAAAGGAACAGATTTTCAACTTGAGGGTGGTAGCTAGCCAGCCGAGTACTAGAAAGTACCCTACCGCCATGCTATGGTTTCCTCACGATGTTTTCCTTCACCGGCAGCTCAAGCTGATTGTTGGGGTTAGAATCCTCGCCCTTCGGAGTGTGAACCAAACGCGCTAACCACTGAGATATCATTGCTAAAAAGATATTTTAAAAAACCTTTAAAATACATTCATACTTATTTTACTACGGAAACTTTGTTTTTACACATTTTTGTTTTACTTGTGTGGGATCACTCAAGTTTGATTATGTTGGTTGATCCGAATATAATTTTAACCACATCCAGTGTCCTTCGAGAAGCCAAACTTGCGCGCGTCCTCGTCCGTGCGGAAGTAAGACAATTTTTTTTTTACATCGGACTAGGCATGCGTTTGACCACGATCTCACCTGGTGGAAAGTGACGATGTGGCCGAAGATGGTGCACGCTTGCCTAGAAAATATCTATTCACCGGCTTCTTGAACAACCCCGGACTGTATTGACGATGTCAAAAACACAAACATACTTCATACCAACAGTACCGCCCAAGCGAAACCACTCTTCATAATCGTTTTGCATCTCAACTGTTAATCAATAAGATCTTCCCCAAGCCGGCATGGCCACGGGGCCCCATTATTCAGGAGTGGGCGTGTGACCATGGCCATAAATAAAAGCTGTATTAAGTAGCCATTGAATTGCAAAAAACGTCCGACAATTTGTGATGTTATCGTAAATTATGAATCTGTCGTAACTGGCTGGAGAATGTTGCAGAATGCTCAATCTGCTTTCACGAAGAAATTGACAGAAATATTTTTTTAGACTAGTATAATGCGTAAAGGAATAGATGAATGACTTAATACAAAAGGAAATAGTAAAGTTGTATTTTTTCGAATCGGCAGACGCAGTGTAAGACGCCCTCGGGCTCAATGGAGTGATGATATACGTAGAACAGCTAACACAGCTGGCAATCGAAGAACGAAGATCGGGCTGAGAGTGTGCTGTGAATGTCTTACAGTAGGCTATGATAGGCTGATGATGATGATAAGTATTTTTTTCGCGAGACATTTTTTTTTTTTAATGTAAAAAGTAATGATACGAACGGGACGCTCTCCTGATGGTAAGAGATAACACCTGTCCATGACCATCGCAGCGATACATAGAACTTTAAGTAACAAAACAAAGTCCAGGGCATCACTGCTTTGGCGCTCATTACTTTGAGACTTTTAGTTGAGTTAGTCTCAACAGCCCAGTAATTTCGCTAGCTGCAGTACCCTTCAAACCGGAACACAGTAATGCTTACACACTACTGCTTAGCGGCAGAATAACTGGTACTGCGGTGGTACCTACCTAGACGACCACCTGCTAAGGAGATCTACCACCAAGTAAAGATATGCAAGATTAATCACGTTTCATTATATCAGAAACGTGAGTAAACCCCCATTAGTAAAACAAAAATGTTACTGTAGTTTATTTCCTTGAAACTTTGGTTTTAAGGTTTTTGAACGTTACCCTGACATCCATGTTGTTGTCTCACTTTGTCCCTATTGATTAACATCTATTTTATTTATATTAGTAAAACATACGTAAACTTTTGTATAATTAATTATCAATGAAGTAAAAGTAATGAGACAAACTAGACTCTCTCCTGATGGTAAGAGATAACGCCCGGCCATTGCAGCGATACACAGAACTTTCGATAGCAAAACAAAGTCCAGGGCATCGCTGCTTTGGCGCTCATTACTTTGAGACTTTCGGTTGTTAGTCTCAACAGCCCTGTAATTGCACTAGCTGCAATAACCCTTCAAACCAGAACCATACTACTGATTGGCGGTAAAATATTTGGTACTGCGATGGTACCTAAACGATCTTTTTTTTAATGGTTGACAGGCTAGGTGTTTGACCACAACTCACCTGATGTGTTATGTTAAGTGACGGTATGGTCGAAGATGGTAAAGCACACCCAGCCTGGAATGGAACTGGCTCTCAAGTGAGGCTGCCGGAACACACCGTTAGATGCTTGGCGGCAGATTTTTTTTTCTGGCTAGCTACCAAGCTAGCCAGCCCAGTACTATAAAGTACCCTACCACCATGCTATGGTTTCCTCACGATGTTTTCCTTCACCGGCAGCTCAAGCTCATTGTTGGGGTTTGAGCCCACGCCTTTTTGCATGCGAACCGACCGTGCTAACCACTGAGCGATCATCACTACAAATCGCTACATCTCTTGCTAAGGAGATCTACAACCAAGTAAATATGTATGTATTTCCTCATGATCTCGTCCGCATCACAGACTCACGAAACTCATTTGCAGCCATGATGAGGATGGCCATTTCCTACGAGCGCAGCCATTTTAATTTCCATCTACAAACACATTTCGAGAATGTTCCGCCCTGGAGCTTCATATCCTGGAGGAAGCGTGTTGTAATGAGGCAGCAGTGTTTTGCAGTGACTGAAGTTTTTTTTTATAATAGGCTTGCGTTTGACCGCCTACTCGCCTGATGTTAAGCGAATATGTGGTCTATGGTGGAGCACGCTCGCCTAGAAGAAAATCAATCGCGACTTGAAGGCACCCAGATTGTTTCAATCAGGGAACACCCACTCGAGTAGCAAATTCCATTGTTTAGCGATTCGTACGATGATAGTAGATTCAAACCGTTTATTTCGAGTTTTTGGAATATCTACCATGAAGCGGTGCCGCTTTTTAATGCTCCTAGTTGTCCGATAAAAGAATGGGCAGGGTGGAATTAGGTCTTGTAGATCTGAATCAGTGCGATTCAGATCTACAAGACCTAATTCCTTCAAAATGTATCCGGTAGAAAACTGACAGACATACAACTTTACGTCGATATTCAATATTTAAAATTGTTAAAAATTGTTTATCGTATGTATACCTATGGTATAAACTTTTTTTTTATTACGGACACAAAACTGAAAATGCGAAAAAATGAGCTTTCCTATAGAAAAAAAATTGTTGACCCTTTACTAAATATAGCTTTTATTTCACAATTTCCGAGTTGTGCCTGGTAAAAGTAGTTTTAAAATCATAAGTAGAAATGAGCTCCTTTTGGTTTAGTATACCCTAAGCTTACAAACCTGTATGATTATTAGTACGTACATGATAACAAAGACTTTTAAAAAACTTATGTGACTTTACGTACTTTATCTTGATACATTGGTGTAGTATTACGGATACCTACATAATTTAGCGTTTACCTTCATAGTAATTTTGCTCTTTTCGCTTTTATGTTAGTGGCTGGATCGTTCGCTTAGTTTGCACTCGGGACAAGTTTCCTGTATATTTAACGAATCTTCACCTGTTTACGTGAAAAGAAAGGTTATAGGCCCTGTTTTGCGTCGTCGGATTACATTACATGGATTGCTAAATCATAATTATAGTAATCCTTGATACTAGAGTTCGACAAAAACAAACTACCAGTTTGTTTGCAGCTCTTTTATATTAGAGAACCTATAATCTTTTATATAGGGACTTTATCTAGGACCCTAAACTTTTTTCAGAGCTTGTAAAATTTATGCAGTAATATGAAATAATATGTTGTAGACTACTTAAATAAATAATAGTTCTCAATGAGACTGACAAAACTCTCTTTTTATGGTAAGAGATAATGCCTGTCCATGAACATTGCAGCGGTACACAGAACTTTTAATAACAAAACAAAGTTCAGGGCATCGTTGCTTCGCTCATTAATTCAAAACATTCGATGGTTAGAATTACTCTGTAATGAGAATTTTTCCGACAACCACCGACCAAAATCACGTAGGACAAGAACAAACTCACTGTCAAAATCTGTTCCGCAAATCTAAACATAATAGATAACGGCACTTCTATTTGATCATCAATTAATTTCCTGAGCCAAAAAACTACATCACAATGGCAATGAAAAAACATGGGTGTATCAATTAAGGTGAGATGGTCCTGATAATATACAATTGAAATATCTTTGTACGGTTTAAAATAGTATTTAACGATAAGAGCATAAAGTTTAAATTAGAATAAGCTTACTAAAAGGATTATTTCAGATTGTTTCTTTGCAAAAATGTATAATACCGGTACCTGTCTATTGTTAAAGCTTTTGGTAGAAATTTATAAAAGTAATGAACATATTTTATTCCAGATGTACTTTATTTGTTTGAAATCTCGACAACCAAATAATCTTCAAAAAGTTTTCGACCATTTGATATCGGAAAAAATAAATTACTGATTTTTTGGACAACATTTTCGCAAAGCGTCATCTAGCCCCAAGCTAAACAAAACTTGTAGTATGGAAACCAGATTTGAATACTGGTATGCTTTTTTTTGTTTAAAATTTTAAAGAGCTTGAAGATTTTTGTCTTTAAGGCCCAGTCGAATGTCACTTACGAGGCCAAGACAAAACTCGCCTGACAAAGACAAAGCCTGGTGTGCTTAACAATGCGAGGCAATACTTCACGCCGTTTCAGCGGAGCCTGCTCTACAAAACACAGGTGTGGCATTGGCGCACCAGCTTCATTTCCTCCCTCCTTGTAGCGATGAAGAATCGTTGACGACACCAAGCTCACCAATAAGCTGAATCCACTCAATCTCTTGCAAGATGTGGAATGCCCTTCCTGGGTATTTCCGCGGACAACATGAAGTATTTAAAAAAAGTACAACAAGGGGTTCTTCAAATCCAGAGTAAACTGTTTCCTTATACGTAAGCGCACTCCATCATAGACCGCATCGTTGTTTAACATCAGGCACGATGTGTTCAAACGCAGACCTATTAAAATTTAAAAAAAACGCACTTGTATCATAATAAAATTGTACAGTAATTTTGCTTTTTTTCGTTTCTATATTAGTGGCTGAATCGTTTGCTTAGTTTTCACACGAGACAAGTTTCCTGTATATTTCATCTGGTTACGTTAAGGAAAGGTTATAGGCCCCCTTTTTTCGAGTCGAGTTATCTATACTAATTATAAAGAGGAAAGATTTGATTTTTTTCAGGACCGATCTGAATAATTATTTCATCATTAGAATGCTGCATTATCACTGAATGACACAGGCTATATTTATATAGTTTTCCCGTGCGAACCCGGGACGGCCCCCTAGTGTTACATAAATTGCTAAAAAAATGTATAGCAATCCAGCATAGCATGATACTAGTCGTATTTTTACTTGTATCGTAATAAAACTTTAACTCGCAACACTTACTTTGTACTTAGTAAATAAGGTTATCAGATAAACCACAAAGTCTTGTTGGCGGAAGTTCAGATGTTAAGGCATTGCTGCTATTGTTGGATGACATCATTATTGCATTACTTGGGTAACTGCCGTGAACTTCGCCGTGAATTTTGTTTGTACAGTGATGGTAGGTAAGTGTGGTGACGGACTCTTGTTAAGCGTCAATTAAAAATGCGTTTATGCCTATTTTGCCCTTTTTGATGTAAAGCGAAGGTGCGGCCTACGGGGGAGCACGCTCGCCTAGAAGAAACTGATTCACTCGCGACTTGAAGGCACCCAGATTGTATCTATTAGGGAACACCCACGCGGGTAGCAAATTCTATTGTTTAGCGGTTCGTACAATGAAGGTAGACACGAACCGTTTTTTTTAGTTCGGCATGTAAGTATGCTTTAAAAAAACCAATAATAATAAATGTTACAATATTATTATATATGGAGTGAATGTGTGTATACGTCTATGAGGTGTGTATATAATTTTTTAATTTAGTTGCGTAACATGTGAGAAAATACGATGGGGCTGCCATGCGGCTACCACAAAAGTCCCATAAATAGAATAGATAAAAAAAAATAAAAAATGTTGTTATGAAAAAAATAACACGTTAGGTAAATTATATTTGATATTTAGGTAAATGATACGATTATTGAATAATTACATAGAGCTTACGACATCAAATCGAGTAAACTTGCGTTCGCGAAAAATCAAGACAAAGTTAGTCTATCTCCACACTTGCCTAACAACAGCAGACTTGTAGACAGTTACACGTAGATAGGTAATGAGTGTGGCAAAAGCCGCTATATCACTGCGGTGGTCGACCTTCCGCAATCCCCAGCTGACACACAACGCTGCCTTTCTAGGTGTTAGTATAAAATACGTCTTGATAAAACCGCAGTGTATTCAAAGCTTCTAAAGGAGTTTTTTGACGTAAATACGTCTTTAAATTTTCTTCCACAGTGGGAAGCAATTAAAAAAACTTATGATACAAAATCGGGGATACAATTTTGTGTTGCAGCTTATCTTACGTATTTATCATCTACATCAAAAATGTAATTACACCAGATAATTTATTGATTGAGTCGTTACTTTGCGGAAATTTATTTTGAGTGTTCAAGGTATATATATTTAGTTAATTTCCGTTTTACAGTCGTTTCGGTTACAACAGTGATGAGGGTTTAAATTAAAATTTAACTAACTTGACGACAATTTTAAAAAACCTGTCCAAAATATTACCTAATATCGAAAATTGATTAAGTGTTTGACCACAGCTCACCGGATCTTAAGTAACAATGTGGTCGAAGATGGTAAAGCACACCTAGTCTGGAATGGAACTGGCTCTCAAGTGAGGTTTCTGGAACACGCCGTTAAATGCTTGGCGGCAGATTTTTTACTTGAGGGTGGTAGCTAGCCAGCCGAGTACTAGAAAGTACCCTATCACCATGCTATGGTTTCCTCACGATGTTTTCCTTCACCGGCAGCTCAAGCTGATTGTTGGGGTTCGAAGCCACACCCTTCGGCATGCGAACCGACCGCGCTAACCACTGAGCTATCATCGCTACTTTACTTCTTTAGAATACTCGACTATATCCACTTAAAAATAAGTAATGAAAACGTTTTATGAATAGTTTATACGGGGGTTACCAACGCAAATTTTTCAAGTTCAAATTTCAGACACCGTTGCAAACACGAGCAAAAACGTAGGCATGTTAACCGCAAAACAGTAGCAAAGTGCACAAATCTGTTAATGGATTCCTTAACAATAGGTTAGTACCCCGTAACAAGCATCTGTCAATTATAGCGAAATTACAGTAACGGTTGCTGTCAATCGGCAGAAAGCGACCACGGAGCAGTTACAAAGTAGAGACGGCAACTGTACGCGTCGTATTAAATCTTTGAAACCCAACTTCATCTGAACGATATTTACATTAATCATACGACAACGAACTTGCCTGATTTCTAAAAATACTGTAATAAAAGCAATTAGTGTAAAAGTAATGTGACGAACGATAACGTATATCCATTGTCCATGGCCATTGCTGACACAGAATTATGAGTAGCAAAATAAAGTCCAGGGCATTGCTGGTTTGATTACCATTACTTTTGATTCGATGGCTAGTTTCAATAGCCCTGTAATTTAGCTGCAGTTCTGTTCTGTTCTGTTCCCGGACCGGAACACAGATAATGTCTAAATTAATAATTGTATTTTAATCTTAAAACACTACACGTTAATAGATTTAAGCTATGTTTATGTGTTACATACCGTAAACGAAATAATCTAACATAGTTTAATGGATTTGAATCGCTGTGGCGACTTTTGTTAACACAGGCCTAAAATTATGTGCCGTATATTTGTATAGCGCAGCGTAGGACGTCCACAGACGACCTAGTAAAGACCGCAGGAACGCGCTGGATGCGAGCCGCTTCTAACCGGTCTTTATGGAAATCAATGGGGGAGGCCTATGTCCAGCAGTAGACGTCCTACGGCTGAAATGATTTTTTAAATTTTTTTTTATGTCAAAGTAATGAGACGATCGAGGTGCTCTCCTGATGTTAAGAGATAACGCCTGTCCATGACCATTGCAGCGATACACAGAACTTTGAGTAACAAAACAACGTCCAGGGCATCGCTGCTTTGGCACTAACTACTTTGAGACTAGATGGTTAGTCTCAACAGCCCAGTAATTTCGCTAGCTGCAGAACCCTTTAAACCGGAACACAGTAATGTTTGCACACTACTGCTTGGCGGCAGAATATCTGGTACAGATGATGATGATATTTGTATAAAATAATTAAAATTGTCAGTCCTTGATAATGCAAGTAGGAGATGGTACGCGGGCATGAATGATATTCTGCACGTGGTAAGCATAAACACCAAACCCTGTTTCGAATTTGTTGTTCGTGCCGTCTCCTCTAAGTATCTACTCCATGGTAGCACCTGATGATGTCATTTCTTGTTAGTAGCGAAATACATGTGAATAAGAAGAACAAAGATCGCAAAAAAATATTCGGCAAGTCATAAAATAATGTGTAAACTGGTGGTGTGAAGTCATGAAATAAATGTGTTAAAATTATAATATTAGAAGTCAACAACCTTGTTTGATTAACGCTCTAGCAAACAATAAATTTAACTATTGTGTAGTTAACACTTTTAAGTTTATAGTTTGACAAAATGATGATTAAATGAAGCAGGAGGTCGTCTAGGTAGGTACCACCGCAGTACCAGTTATTCTACCGCTAAGCAGTAGTGTGTAAGCATTACTGTGTTCCGGTTTGAAGGCAGCTAGCGAAATTACTGGGCTGTTGAGACTAACTCTATCAAAAGTCTCAAAGTAATGAGCGTCAAAGCAGTGATGCCCTGGACTTTGTTTTGTTACTTAAAGTTCTGTTTATCGCTGCGATGGTCATGGACAGGCGTTATCTCTTACCATAAGGAGAGCGTCTCGTTCGTCTCATTACTTTTTACATAAAAAAAAATATAGATGACATGATAATCATTTTCTTTTTTAAAACCAACTTCGTGGTAATTGTATATACCAGCGGGTATTATTCGCGGACAAGTAATATGAAATAAGTTATTCGATTTCGTGAAATCAGTAGTGCCCAAGTAATTTTTAGGATTTATTATTGGACCAGGTTAAAAAACTAAGATAAAGTGCTGAACTCAATTAAACTTTTTGTAAGGAGCTCTTCAAAATTATTTATTAAGTACTAGAAAGTACCCTACCGTACTATGGTTTCCTCACGATGTTTTCCTTCACCAGCAGCTCAAGCTCATTGTTGGGGCTTAAACCCACGCCCTATAGTAAATCACCTATAAGTGCAAAACAAAAACCAATCCCAGCAACCGTGCGAAGTTATAATTTTCCCAAAATTACATCATAAAACTTCTTTCAAAACCAATTTCCTCTGAACCAGTAAACACACGAACTAATAACGCCATAACAAAAGAAACAAATTGGCTTGGCAAAACTCTCGAAAAGATAACTCGTTCCCTATAAGCCTATAACTTACATATCTCGACGAGTTTAAGGCTTTAATTTGAAGACGATAAAAGGGAAGAAGTATGGTGTAATGATTATATAAAACTTTATTGGCGGCTGTAACATTAAGCTCGGTTCACACGATGTGATTACGGCTTTCTTTGGTAACTTTATATATGAACTGAACGTAAATGGTTTTGCGGTTAATTTGTATTCAGTAGAAGTAGGAACGAGAGGAATTTTTACAAAATAACAAAGTCTGCCAAGAATAACGATAAATTAACTATTATTTTATTTACTCAAAACTTACAGTAATACACCAAAACGTTTTAGAGTTAATTATGATACAATACACATTATATACAAAAAAGGATACAGTTACAAAACAATACTAATACAAGCAACAAAATATTTATACAATTACTTAAATATTACTACATATGTATATATATATACCTATATATATATTACTACATATAAAACAACACAAATCTGGTAGGTGCGTTAAACAAATACGCAGCACCATACGACGGTCCGAACAAAATACGTCGTTGCTGGCAAGAATATACAAAGTGTTGATAAGATTTTCGTTGTAACTTTTTTTTGTTGTTCGACAAGTTAGGTGTTTGACCATAGCTCACCTGATGTTAAGTGACGGTGTAGTTGAAGATGGAAAAGTACGCCTAGCCTGGAATAGAACTAACTCTCAAGTGAGGCTGCCGGAACACACAGTTAGGTGCTTGGCGGTAGATTTTAACTTAAGGTGGTTCGATTTCCATACAAATATTTTTTTGCCATTTATGGACAAATGGATCATAATGTTATAGTGAAACCACAGCTACTGGCATTTATTTGCGGTACTCTTTATCACAATTACTCGAATAAAACAGTAGATTTTATTGATGACCGACCAAGCAAAGGATGACCGAGCAAGCAAAGGAAAAAAAAATTAAAATTTAAAATTTTAGAATCCTTTGCTCGGTCATCAAAATTGAGCACACAGTTAAAAAGCAACTTTGCACCCTTGTATAAAAAATAACTATTACAGTGGTACTGAATTTTACTCAAGAAATTCAGTACCACTGTAATAGTTTTTTTACTCAATTAATACATACCTACATAGTTTGAAATCGACAAACTATGTAGGTATGTATTAATTCAAAGTGTAGCCAAGTTTGTAAAAGTAAATGGTAAATTTAGTCAGAAAGGAAAAAAAGGTAACTTTATAGTATTGTTTCCAGAGAAAGTGTTTGGCTCGCCTCCAGAAATAAACCGTAATTTAAACTTTTTTTTTTCCATGGTTTTGGCGTCGCGTTTTGAGCATTTGCCAGTGTCAAGTATTTATATATTTTCGAGTTTCAAAAGTTAAATAAGTGCCCTCGTAGCTAAAGTTATAGTCAAAGTCCAGTCTTTGTCAAGAACAGTTCGTGTCAGTCAAGTCCAATCATGCTTAAGTAAAATAGTGGTGACTTTACTATAAAGCTTCGATGGAGTTTTGGAAGCAACACAAAAAGGCATGTTTCACCACATTATATCATTTTCCCACACTCGCGTTTGCGATTCGGTACTTTATGAATAAAACACCACCATTTTTTTGTATAAACACTCGACAAAACACTAGTATTGGAAAAAATACAACGGAGCGACACGACTCGTTCCGCGTTCCCGCCAAAACTCAACTTATACTTGGCTGCTATTGCGAACTGCCCTTATGCAATTTCTTCAATAAACGGTACATTGATTCACGTACAGTTGGAATTTAATTCGAACATTATTAGGGCTCTCTTGAGAGGTTTTTCTTTGATGTTTTTTTATTCAATTTCTGTAGAAAACGTTTGGATTTTGTTTTTGAGTTAGTATTTTCCCCATGCGTTCATTCGAAACAGAGTAGATTCATGACTAGAGTTCCTTTAATTTCGCTTTTATGTTCATTTTAAATTCAAATTTATTTCCAATGTAATGTATAAGGAAAATCGCTGCATATAAAATAAAAATAAAAAAATATCGTAGGACTATACACCCAGCGCCATCTGGCCCCAAACTAAGCAGAACTTGTGTGATGGAAGTCAGATAACTGATAGAATACATAAATACTTTTTTTTTGTAAATACATACTTATAATACATACAGGACACCCAGACATTTTACACAACAAACATTTTACATGAACATGATTCAACAACATGAATGATGATGTTGATGTTTTGCATTTCAACATGATTTAGTAATAAATATTTTTTTAATAAATATTAAAGCACACAATGTTTAAAATTAGTTGGTTGAATAACATATAAATTTACAATTAAAAAATACTGACTCGATGACCCTTAGACCAACTGAACAGCGACCTTAGACCAATGAAACAGCGAGGTTTCCGAGTAAACGAAAATATCATAGACGTAGCATATACCATTCTACTATCGGACAGCCAGGAGCTTTAAAAGGCGTCACCGCTTCATGGTTGATGTTCCAAAAGCTCGAACTAAGCGGTTTGATTCCGCCTTTTTCATGCGTACCGCTAGACATTGGAATCAGCTGCCCGAGTGGGTGTTCCTCAATGAATATAGTCTGGGTACCTTCAAGTCGCGAGTGAATCGGTTTCTTCTAGGCGAGCGTGCTCCACTGTAGACCGCATCTTCGCTTAACATCAGGTGGGATGGCGGTCAAACGCAAGCCAAAAAAAAAAAAAACGTAGAAAATTTTTAGACTTTTGTTGATTTTTTTTAAACCGCACGATCAATTTAGATACAACTTATATGGGACCTCTAAAGTGTGATCTATCAAGCAAAAAAAATTATCAAAATCGATTCATGTTTGGTGGAATGATCGCGTAACATACATACGAAAAAGAAAAAAAAACATACAGTGGTATTAAGAAACTCCTCCTTTTTGAGCACGATAAAAAACTATTATGATCCTTATTATATGTAAAATCGGCCACATGACGTGACAGTCGCTTTTTCCCGATTTATACATATGAAAATCAAACAATTTTATCTACAAAAAGATATTTGCTTAGTTTTAATTATATGTAGAAACTTTATTCAGTATGTACTAAAGAAATTGAAGTAGTGTGAACTCTCCTCTATATAAGGGCCTGGACTCCAAATGAAACTCCACATGTCTTCTAGTTTTTAGGTTTATTCCGTTATATTAGTTTTTTTTTTTTTATATATTCGACAGGCTAGGTTTTTGACCACAGCTCACCTGATATTAAGTGACGGTGTGGTCGAAGATGGTAAAGCACACCAAGCCTGGAATGGAACTGGCTCTCAAGTGAGGCTGCCGAAACACACCGTTAGATGCTTGGCGGCAGATTTTCAACTTGAGGGTGGTAGCTAGCCAGCCGAGTACTAGAAAGTACCCTACCACCATGCTATGGTTTCCTCACGATGTTTTCCTTCACCGGCAGCTCAAGCTCATTGTTGGGGTTTGAACCCACGCCCTTCGGCATGCGAACCTACCACGCTAACCTATTAGTTACAATAATCCAAATTACTTGGAGCCAACTATCGCGCTAGGCGGTACAGTACCGACTGTCCCGCCGCCTCCAGCCCAATCCTCCACGTGTCTTATTCTTTGAAATTTAAAACCTAGCAATAGGTACATAAAAAATGTGAATGTAAATAAACCAGGACAATTTCTGTAGTAAAATGAAGAGACAACATTTCTTAGCATTTAATGGTATCGCGGTAACGGGATGTGAACCCAGAGTCTAGGACTTGTGACCTCGGTGTAGCTACGGCAATTATTTCACCAAAAAATTTCGTACACATAACCAAAAGTTTTCTTCAAAAAGTAAAGTAATTCCTGGTTCCTTTTGATATACACGCTCAACCTTGTCAATGTAAAATAAAATCCTCCCAAGAATGTTGTTAAAATCTTCAAAGAAAGTTAAGCACCTTTGTATTGAAACTTTGTAAGGGGAAATATGTCACATATACTGGAAAAATCCTTACAAAGGCGGTGGAAAGAGGTACGAGTACAAAGTTTGTACTGTATTGAAAGTGGTTAAACGCTGACTTATAAAATTTAAAAAAATATGTGTCTCGTAGCTTTCGAATGTCAATAATTTGATACGTTATTTATTACTGGCGGATGTTTCGCGGTTTTTCCCGCGTAATTCCCGGTCCCGTGGGAATATAGGGATAAAAAGTATCTTATGTCACCCGGGGATAGCGTAGCTTCCCAACGGTGAAAAACGGAATAAATTTATGTCACAAAATAATAAAAAGGTCAGAAATTGACAGCCCCGTTGGCTCGTTGGTAGTATATCTGCCTTGAGAACTGTAGGGCGTGGGTTCGATTCCCACTCAGGGCAAACATTTTATGAATAAACAAATGTTTGTTCTGTGTCTGGGTGTTCTGTATGTATTATAAGTATGCATTTACAAAAAAAAAGTATTTATGTATTCTATCAGTTATCTGACTTCCATCACACAAGTTCTGCTTAGTTTGGGGTCAGATGGCGCTGTGTGTATAGTCCTACGATATTTATTTATTTAGATTTGCACGGTCAGACGTTTGAGGGCGTGGATTCAACCCCAACAAACACCGCAGTTACTTATTTGTCTCTGGTTGTTAGGTTTTGTGTTACAAAATAAAAAAATATTTCTTTCTTTCTCTTAATTACATTATAATGTCAAAGCGATACTACCATTTATTCTCTTCACGTCAGAAAGCTAGATAATCGTTTAGAGCAGCAGGTGCATAAACCGACCCACATTAAGGGAAAAGCTCGACATTGGATGCGACCCTCATCAAAATTCCAATCCAGTATAAACTTTTGCCATGAAAGGTCGATCCTACTCGAACTGATTCAGTTCACGTTTTCTAATTCAATGACAATTAAAATGTTTAGTTTGGAAACTGACGTGGTTTTGTTTTACTTATGTGAGATTACTCACGTTCTATTAGTTTTGACCACATCACGGAGGCAAAGCTGAGTACGACGCGCGTGCGGTCTCATCTCGCTTTGCAGGATGGAGTTAGTTGGAATATTCGATATAATTAAATGTGAAAATCATGAAATCCCGCATAAACGTAATGTAGAACGCCCTTATACTATATGGAGGGACGATATACGTCGAGGGTAGCTAGCCAGCCGAGTATTAGAAAGCACCCTACCACCATGCAAAATATCGTATTACTTTAACATTATATGCGAAGTATATAATGTTTAAGAATAAGGCGCAAAAATGTTTTTTTTTTTAATCAATAACACTACGTTAATTTTACTTAAGTCTACCTACGTTACATGGGCTTTAAGTTACCAAAAAAAATTCAACAAAAAAAATATATTCTGATTGAAAATCATAACCCTCTATTATACGGTCAGATAAAAACATTATAGTAGTCTATTTTATTCTTTTCAGAACATTTCTATTTTGAAACAGGGCAATAAAGGCCGTTTGGCAGAACCAATCTAACATGCTCCGATAAATACGACCATTTCATTTTGGCGAGCGAAAATTGCCCAAAGCTTCGTATTAACAGCTAAAAGCGTAAATTGGATCAAGCTGTCTTATTTCGAACGTGATTTTTCTTAATTGCTTATTTTGTGACTTCTTTGAAGCTTTACGAATACATTTGAACCTGATATGAGGATTTTAATTAATTTTATTTCTTTTTATTAAAAAATCCCGTTCCAAAATTAAAAGTTTGCTTTGGCTTCCAAGAACTGTTGAATGGAGTCTTCTTATCAAAATTGATGTATTGCAAACTTTTTTATTTTCAGAATGTCTTTTAATTAGAATAAGGAGGTTTACTCATGGCGACACACTTTGCAATCAATATCGAGCAGATCTGGAAATACATTTTCTGAGTGTGTTCCGGCTGCCTCACTTGAGAGCCAGTTCTATTCTAGGCTAGGTGTACTTTACCATCTACGACCGCAAGTGAAGCGGGCGAGCTGTGGTCAAAAACCTAGCTTGTAAACCATTAAAAAAAGTTGATTTTTGTTGTTGATTTTGCAAATTCTTAATTTTGAAAATGCGATGAAGCCAGAAGACTCGGCTAGTTTGTAATGCACGTGGAATTCCTGAACAACACTAAAAATATCTTCCTTTGAAGTAAAAAATATTACCTAACGTCTCTACAAAAAATACTGCGTTTATAACATATTTATCCGTGTAAATGACTCTACCAAAACTCTGAAGCACCGCTAAAATTACCTATTTATGAAGCTTTAAATTTTAACTCGCAGATTAAGCCAGCTCAACTTATCAGCTTTTCGAGTTAGCACTAATAAAATAAAACAAACGTCTTTGATCACAATTTTGTTTGGTGTTACGGCCTTATAAAGAACCGAAATTATGGCTACCGCATACTCGGCACTGTTTAAATTTCGTTTTCGCGCAGAAAATTCTTTTGTGATTAAGTTTTCGTTTTCGCTTTCATTTTAAGAGTCACCACAGAGTAAGTAACAGTCAAACAAAAAGTTTATAGTTTTGCTATTCTTTAAGCAGTAGCTCTTATTTCGAGCTAATAATGTTCTAGCTCGTTCTAACTTGCTATTGCAATTTTTGACTGTGCAAAAATCTTGAGAAACAGCATGAATAAATACTGATGACAATGGCAAATGCCAAAACGCGACGCCAAAACCAAAGAAAAAAAAACACAGCATGAATTCTCATTTTTTATGTCAATGTCAAATTTTAAAGTGTCTTTTTTTTCTTTGTTTTTGGCGTCTCATCAGAAGCAACACTTAAAGTCATGTTTCACTACATTAAATCATATTCTCACACTCGCGCTTGTGATTCGGCACTTTATGAATAGAACACCTACACCATTCTTATGCATAAACACTCGACAAAATACTAGTTTTGGAAAAGAAATTAAAGGAGCGACACGACTCTTTCCGCGTTCCCGCCAAAAAAAACCTTAAAGTGTCTTATGGTATGTTACAATCTCATTCCTTTACATAATTATTATTATTTCTTTCGAACTGTGAAAATAAACTTTGTTAAACGCTGCCTGTAAGATTGTAAGAGAATAAGGCTCCAATATGTAATTTGATCGCAACAATTTATTCCACAGATTGACAGTTCCATCTTTTGTCGCTACAACGATTGTACCGAGTGCGCGCCAGTTGTTTACAATAAACTTCTGAGCTTATAATCCAGTAAAATATTGGATTGTAAGGTGTTAACAAAGTGTATTGATTTGACCCAGTTTGTCGGCTGAAGGGTTTCAAATTGCGCGTAAACGTTACAATGCTGAATAATTTTACCGAAAAAGTTTTGACATTTTGTTTACTTACAGACTTAGAACTTTTCGGATTGGAATGAAAGTTACTTTAACACTTCGAGCGCTTGTTCGAGAATCAAATGCAATCTGCTCAACTTAAATTTTCACACGCCACACACAAAGTCTCATTTGCATTATTCCGCACAATCAATCATTTAAATCCATATTGATTGCGATGCTATATTGCATAATGGGTTACGGTTTTACCAATTAGCATAATGCCGTTAATGGTGATGACCATTAATCATGATTTGGTTTGATCGATTGTTCGTGCCCTGTATTTAGATGTATTTAATTTATTAGAGCACATTTCAATTTCACTATTGAAAATTTACCAAATCTATTTTGACAAGAAATTTGTAATACAAGCTGGACTGCCCTATTAGCATATTTGGTAGTTTTTTTTTTTTAATACGGATAAGTCCGCGTTTGACCACCAACTCGCCTGATGGTAAGCGACGATGTGGTCGAAGATGAAGCACGCAGACCTAGAAGATACCTATTCACTCTGACCTTGAAAAGATCTAGATTATATCTACCAGGAAACAAGGAAGCCGGTAGCTTGTTCCATGAGACCTCTTGCGTCGCGTGGCTTGTTCTGTTTCGCGAGATGTGTGGGGCATGGGTTCGATTCCGGTTCAGGGCTGACATTTGTATGACGAACATAGATGTTTGTTGGGGTTTTTGTATGTTTTATAATTATATAATTTTTATTCTATCGGCTATCTTTTTCTCCTAGGAGGCGCCGTCTAGCCCCTGAGTTTTATGTCTATTTCTATCTATACCATTATAAAGAGGAAAGATTTGATTGTTTGTTGCTTTTTTATGTCAAAAGTAATGAGAGAGACGTGGACCTACAGGACGTCCTGAGACTCGATGAAGTGACGATATAAATCGGACAGCCGGCGGTGGATGGAAGTGAAAAATCGAAGAGTGGCGTGTCTTGGGAGAGGCCTATGTCCAACAGTGGACTTCGATAGGCTGATAATGATTTAGGTGGTCTATGGGTCATGAAGTCGGTTTTTTTAAAATAGTAAATTTATATATTATAGTATATAAAACATTATCTTTGCTTAACTCTTGTATCGTTCGACTATATTTTTATTTTTGTTCGCCGTGTCCATTCTCCTAACGTAAATATTGAATGTTTTTGTGAATGCTTTTATTTTCCTTGCAGTATCAAACGCGCCCTACTTTGCCGCGATAAGAGCTGAAAATTGTGTACACAGCCGCCCATTCAAAGCCCATTGTTTTGTTTCGTGGAAACCATGGAGCAGTAAATCGCCTTGATTTGTGAGGTTTCACGTTGTTTTCATTTATGTAAACGCTTTTTAATTCAGCCGTGATACTGGGGCTTTTACTGATTAACACGCTTTCATTCTTGTTTTTTAATAATAGATAGGCTTACGTTTTTTTTTAATGCAAACGATTTTTTTATTGTTGACAGGCTAGGTGTTTGACTACACCTGATAATAAGTGAGTCCGTTAAAGCGTACGAAGTCTCGGGTGAAAGCTAGCAGGTTATAATATCTATTTCATTTTCATCCTGTAGTTATCGAACTATCTATCTACATCTATACGATTTGATTGTTTGTTGGTTTGAATAGGCTCCGAAATTACTGGACCGATTACAAAAATTCTTTCACCATTGTGCACCTACGCTATCCCCGGGTGACATAGGCTACTTTTTATCCCTGTATTCCCACAGGAAAAGAAACTATATGGGTGAAACCGCAAAGCGTCCGCTAGTACTATTATAAAGAGCAAAGACTTGATTATTTGTTTGTTTGTATTTAATAGACTCCGAAACTACAGGACCAATTTCAAAAATTCTTTCCCCGTTAGGCAGCTACACTATCCCCGGGTGACATAGGCTACTTTTCATCCCTGTATTCCCACGGAAACGGGAAGAACGCGGGTGAAACCGCGAGACGTTCGCTATTTATTTATATAATTAATCGTCAAAGCTGTAAAAGTAATGCGTCGACATCATATTTTCACCTTCAAAATTTATTAACTTTTTTATTTTCATAAATGATTTTGCTATTCCCTTGGCAACTGTTCAAACGTTAATTCTAGACAGAAGTGCGGTGTCATAGTATTTATGTCCGCTAACTAATGAACGCCATCTCGCGTTTTTGCCTACATTAAGCCTTATTTGCATCTGGGAAGCTGCTTCATTTCACCTTAGACTTAATTTATACGGATTCTTTATGACGTCTGGATTTATGAGATGGAAGTTGTTTTGTTTTTGCACGCAGACCGCATTATTGCCAACATTATAAAGATAGTTTCTGTTTACAAAAAGTACGCAGCCTTTAGACTTGCAGATAACTGGACTCTTATAAAAAAATCTATTATTATTAGAGTTGAAAGAAATTAGATAGATAGTTAGATAGAAACTCTTTATTATGCACGCTAAAAACAGAAAAAAATAACAGAGAACAAAAGAATCTTATGAGCTAGTGTTATCGCTAAGAGCGATCTCTTCCAGCCAACCAAGAATAGAAAATACGGTAGAAAACAATTAGTGTTTTTTTTCTAGTTGACGCGCTAGGCCTTTGATCACAGCTCACCTGATGTTATGTGATGTTGTGTTCGAAGATTTTAAAGCACACCTAGTGTGGAATAGACCTGGCTCTTAAGTAAGGCTACCGGAACACACCGTTACATGTTTGGCGGCAGTTTTTCAACCAGAAAATACACTACCATATACATGAAATGATGTTTTCCTTCATCGGCAGCTCAAGCTCATTGTTGAGGTTTGAACCCACGCCTTTCTGCGTGTGAACCGCCCGCGCTAACCACTGAGCTATCATCGCTACAAAAAATGTTAGTGATTACGTTTAACACCTGGTGGTGGTCGTGTAATAGCTGGTAGGTAATATAGCAAACAATGGAATTTGCTGCCCGAGTGGGTGTTCCCTGATAGATACAATCTGGGTGCCTTCAAGTCGCGAGTGAATCGGTTTCTTCTAGGCGAGCGTGCTCCACCGTAGGCCGCATCTTCGCTTTACATCAGGCGAGTTGGCGGTCAAACGCAAGCCGATAAGTAATAAAAAAAAGAATCTTCAAAAGTAGTAGGTAATCGTCAATTCGAGTTTTGACGGGAACGCGGGAAGAGTCGTGTCGCTCCGTTGTATTTTTTTCCAAAACTAGTGTTTTGTCGAGTGTTTATGCATAAAAATGGTGGTGTTTTATTCATAAAGTGCCGAATTACAAACGCGAGTGTGGGAAAATGATATATAGTGGTAAAACATGAGTTTTCGTGTTGCTTCCAAAACTCCATCGAAGCTTTATAGTAAAGTCGCCACTACTTTACTAAAGCATGACTGGCACGAACTGACACGAACTGGACTTGATTAAGACGACTTTGACGATAACCATAGCTAAGATACAGCAGAAATAACACATAAGACAAGACAGTATGGCTTCATAGGTTTAGCCTGCCCGAAGGGGCAAATTATTAAAAAAAAAAACATCGGTTCCGCAAAAAGGTTTTATTACGTAAACGGAAGTTCGGCCGTGTAACTGTACGCTGTAGAGAGTGAAACTAGCTGCACTAACTCTACTTGTATTTACTCGGCTCGGTATAAATCTGTATAATTCAACTTTAGGTGTGAACGCGTTGTTGGTTACGTGACGGTTTGCTACCTCGACTTACCATCCTATTATTAATGCGAAAGTTTGTGAGTATAGATGGATGTTTTACTTACTTTTTCACGCAGAAACTGCTAAAATAAAGATAAATAATAATAGTAATAATAAATAAATATTAAAGGACATTTAACACAGCGCCATCTAGCCCCAAACTATTGTACTATGGGAGCCAGACAGCTGAAAGAATACTTAAATACTTTTTTATAAAATAAAAGTGATAAAAGGTACCAGATATTCTACCGCTAAACATCACTGTGTTCCGGTTTGAAGGGTACTGCCGCTAGCAAAATTACTGGGCTGTTGAAACTAACCATCGAAAGTCTCAAAGTAATGAGCCCCAAAGCAGCGATGCCCCGGAATTCGATTTGTAACTCAAAGTTATGCGTATTGATGCAATGGTCATGGCCATGCGTTATCTCTTACCATCAAAAGAGCGTATCATTCGTCTCATTACTTTTACGCCAACAAAAAAAAAATTCCTAAAAATTTAAAAATAAATTCTAGTAGTATTTGGCGTGTAGGTACTTACATATATTTTCAAAAGCTTGAGACACAGAAGTATAGTAATTACCTAACTTGTAACGGGAGTGCCTCAAGCTTTTAAGGATATAGGTACGACCTGAGAAACTCGGTGGGGTTATATTGTGTTATCAAAGAAGTGCCGTGGCCACCTTCAAAAGACCCTGGATTTCGTCTAAGCATAAAGTGCTCCTCAATAAGAATAAATCGAGCCCAAACTTGATGGGTTTACCTTGTTTAGTTCAATAGTTCCTATGGCCATTTTTCGACTCCATCATCAGACCAGCTCTATGGTACCATATTTTACATTTGCATTAAAAAACTTTCAAAAGTAAGCACTTCACAGTAGCAAGATCTTTTTCTTTGATTTTAGCGTCGCATTTTGAACATTTGCCAGTGTCAATTAATTTATTTTTTCAAGTTTCATAAGTTAAATAAGTTGTCTTGTAGCTATAGTTACAGTCGAAGTCCAGTCGTGGTCAAATCCAGCCCGTGTCAGCCAAGTCCAGTAAGTAGTGGCGACTTTACTATAAGCTTAGATGGAGTTTTGGAAGCAACACGAAAAATCATGTTTCAACACATTATTTGGCACTTAATGAATAAAACACCACCATTTTTATGCATAAACATTCGACAAAACACTAGTTTTGAAAAAAAAATACAACGGGCGATTTGTCTCTTTCCGCGTTCCCGCCAAAACTATTAATCCAGTAGCATGTTTGCCCCTACCAGAAATCGCTCAACATGACTAAAGAAGTTTTTACTTCAAACTCCTTAAAAATGGCAGCGGAAGGTTCCGTCACGTATCACAATGGAAACGCGCGCGTCGAATGGCGTGAAATTAAACGACGCTATTCAGAGATGGTATCACTGTACCGGCCGGTCTAGTTACCGCTGCTTATTAGAGTTAACACTGTAATGACGGCTTAGCAGGCCGCCGGTAATGTGTTAGATCGGGAATTTAATCTGTTATTTACGTCTAACCACGGAATAAATAATATAATCTGATAATAGCTGTAATTAAGTTAAACTCGGGCAAGTTACATAGCGCTACACTCTCTGGGAGGTAGACCTGTCTTACCTAGATCATTTAAGTAGAAAGAAAGAAAGAAAGAAAGAAAACATTTATGTAGGAAACATTATTGTTGTTATTAAGGTGGTTCGATCTCCATACAAACAATTTTTTTCCACTTATGGACAAATGGAGCATAATTTTACAGTGAAATCACAGCTACTGGCATTTATTTTGGTCTTTATTTGCGGTAAATTACAATTGCTTGAATAAAACTGTAGATTTATTAGCATAATCTACAGTCATAAATTTATAAATTAGATTTTATGCTAATAAATAATCTACTGTTTTGTTCAAACAATTGTGATTTACCGCAAATAAATACCAAAATAAACGCCAGTAGCTGTGATTTCACTGTAAAATTATGCTCCATTTGTCCATAAATGGAAAAAAAATTGTTTGGAAATCGAACCACCTTAATGTAATTATGTATTTTACATGGTAGTACATTTTCTTAGCAGGAAGTGGTCTAGGTTGGTACCGCCGCAGTACCAGATATTCTACTGCCAAGCGGTAGTGTGTAAACATTACTGTGTTCCGGTTTGAAGGGCAGTTAGCGAAATTACTGGGCTGTTGAAAGTAATGAATAAAATAGCGATGCCCCGGACTTTGTTTTGTAACTCAAAGTTCTATGTCTTGATGCAATGGTCATGGGCATGCATTATCTCTTACCATCAGGAGAGTGTCTCATTACCTTTACATAAAAATAAAATAAAATTACACATACCTATATATACAATTATATATAGGTATATACGTGTGTATATATAGTGGTGTAGCATCTCCCGTCGTACCTTTTATTTGATTCCGTTCTATGGTTGCCTGGAAGAAATTGATTTTAGCTATTAGGCCGCTACTTCAGTTCTTGTTAACATTATAATTGTTTTTTGAGTTCTGATGTGAACATTAATAAGTTTCCATATCAAATGAAAAAATAAAGTTTGATTCAGTTTGAAGGGTATTGCAGCTAGGAAAATTGTAGGGCTGTTGAGACTAACCGTCGATAGTCTCAAAGTAATGAGAGCGAAGCAGCGATGCTCTGGACGTTGTTTTACTATTCAAAGATATGGGTAGCGCCGTAAAAATTAGCTGAACTCGATTTCGCTACAACTAGTAGACTATTCATTCAACTAATTAAAAAAACTGAATTTGTAAAAAAAAATAATGTACTAAAAAATTTATGTTTCTACCAATTGTAACCTACATAGATGATGCTGAAGAGACGATATTCTCGAAAAACTGTTACCATTTTTCCAACATTGAGGCGCGAGCGGTGGTCGGTCGCAAATTCGGAATTTTAATTAGGACACTAAACAGTAACAAGCTGCCCAATAAAAACACTCCTTGATCTTTTGTAGCGAAAGTCCTTTTTGTATTTTAGCCCTGGACTATTAAAGTAGTAAGTAAAAGCTGACAAAAATACATTCAATCAGGCAACATCACATCTAACACCTCACAAAATGGACGTAGTAGTGCCATTCTTAATCTTAACACTGAGAGCTTTCCGCCAAGAACATAAAATGCATAGAAGCGACTGTCGCCATTCTGTTTTCTAATTTCCAGCGGTGAAATTGTTTACACATTGCGGAAATTCCACTATCAAACCAGTGCTTAAGTTTTCAATAATATTTATTATGGGTAGAAATGTACCAGTAGTAATAAATAAATATCGTAGGACTATACACACAGCGCCATCTGACCCCAAACTAAGCAAAGCTTGTGTGATGGAAGTCAGATAACTGATAGAATACATAAATACTTTTTTTTTTGTTGTAAATACATACTTATAATAAATACAGAACACCCAGACACAGAACAAACATTTGTTTATCCACAAAATGTTTGTCCATGCATCCAGTGGGAATCGAACACACGCCCTACAGCTCTCAAGGCAGATACTACCAATGAGCCAACGGGGCTGTCAAATAGTATGTAGTAGATGTAATGGGTGTGATTTTGTTTTTAGATAAATGTCTTCTACTAGTACTAACAATAATTTCATGTGTAAACTGAATCAGAATTTCACTAAAAATAAATAAATCCTTGAAATTATAATAAGCCACAACAGCATCAAATCTGGGTACCATCTAGATTAATCTATTCTAGATCTTTTGTCTACGTATCATCATTTTACATCAGGTGAGATGGCGGTCAAACGTAAGCCTATTTTTTTCATATCCTCCAAATAAGCTCTGTTTTTTATAAACTATCCCACTGATGAGCGTGTAGCATACTGTGATAGATTAAATGCAAGCCTTTGCTGTCTTTATACTTTTATGAATATGTTAATCACACTGACATTACAAATGCTACAGTTTACCTTTTTGTATGTATGTCTGTTTAAGTGTTACTCTGTCATGCTGAAACGTTTGGATGTAATACAGATGGTTGATTAAATGGAATAACAAATAGTTACTACTGCTCAATATTATCTGAATGAAGATCTTATAGCATTAAATCAATCTAAAGATTTATTGTATTTCAATAATTTAATTTAATACTGTAAGTACCTATATTACATTTTCAATGTATGTTTTCTGAAGACTTATTAATATTTTTGAGTGTTCATAATTAGTTTTTTCTAGAAACATTAATAGAATGAATGAATGAATGAATGAATGAATGAATGAATGAATGAATAAACTGCCGCAATTCGTCAACACTAAAAAGTCCTTATAAAAATACTAACAGATTTGCCCGCGCCGGTCACAAATCGTCTTCCTTCGTCCCGCACGTGATGTCACTTCCCGTCATCTTTATATCTTCAACAGTAAGAACCTATCCCTCAGCACTTTGCTCGAGTTGTCCAGTTCGGATTTCACTCCCCGTCCGCTGCAAAGCTTCCTTTCACACCATTTTTCTCAGAAAACGAATGGGAAAACTTTTATTTCAGTTCAACAATGAGTGAATAGCTTTTATGCTATTCAAACTAGATGTCAGAGCTTCGTTCACAGATTTTACTGTAAAATCGCCTTGAAAGTTAACTATTTATGTTTAGCAATACCCCTCGCTTTACCCGCGTAGTCCTGATAATTTAAAAATTATTACCGCATAGGTACAGCCGCCTTTTTACCCGACAGTGGCAAAGCCAAAAGTAGATGTTTGTGTTTGACCAATATGTAGTAGATTATATGCTATATGTATATGTGCCTGTGCTATCTCGTAATTATATACAATACATATATATTGTAAGTAGGTATGTATTTACTACAACAAAAAACTATAAAAGTTTTCTATCAGTTATCTGACTTCCATAGTACAAGCTTTGTTTAGTTTAGGGTCAGATGGCGATCTGTGTAATGTCCTACGATAGTTCCCGATGATAAAATAGTGTGGGGTAAAAATGTATCTTCAATATTTTGTAACTTGCCAGTATCGGCACACTGAACTAAACAGTCTGTTTTGGCACAATACCTGATTTAACGAGCGAGAAATATTGAGTTTATTAAAAGAGGTCTTGCTTTATTTTTGGCTTGTCTATAGACACGAAAAAAGTTTGAAAAATTACGTGTTTTAGTTTTACATAGATAAATAAATAAATATCATAGGACATTACACACAGCACCATCTGACCCCAAACTAAGCAAAGCTTGTGATATGGAAGACCGATAACTGATACAATACTTAAATACTTTTTTTTTGTAAATACATAGACATACTATCAATGAACCAACAAGGCTGTCAAAATCCTAATTATGGTTCACTAGCTGTGCCCCGCGGTGTTACCCACTACATGTTTTCGGGATAAAAAGTAGCCTATGTATTAATCCAGGTTGTCAGCTACCATCATACCAAATTTCATTAAAATCTATTTAGTAGATTTTGCGTTAAAGAGTAACAAACATCCATCCATACATTTACTAGTTAGGTAATAAGCTAAGTGTAAGTTAAGTTGATCGAAAGTGACGGGCGAAGTAGTTAGACGGGTTGAATGCATTGCCTTGAGGAGGGTAGGTACTAATAAGTTAGGACCCTATATTTCAACGTTACATGATTTATTTATCTAGGTTTTTTCATAAAATACTCGAGAATATCTAAACACTTGAGATTGACATATGCACAAAGTGCGACGCCAAAACCAAAGAAAAAAAACTATGGACACCGTAAGGGCCCACGACAAACAAAAAAGGCATTGTATCAGCTCACGAGTAACGTACGAAAGTGAAACTGTTCAGTTTCACTATCTCACATTCAATGTTATGCTCTCAGATTCTATAGAGCCACTGTGACTTGACCTGGACTATAAGAAGGCAGAGAGAAGTCGGTGAAAACTTAGAATTACTGTGCAGTCTGTAACTAAGTTCAAAGGTTCACCTTTATTAATACTACTACCCTGTCAACTTAATCACAGACGTATATCGATACTCATCTATGACAAAAATGTATGTGACGAATATACTCGTAGAATACAATACAACTTTATTGTACACCAAACATACATACATTGTAACATACAATGCTCAAAAATAACATAGGCTAATACATATATGGCCTTAGCAATTAACAATTTATTGGTCTTTTTTCTTACACTACTAGAAAATTCTAATTCCAGACCACCAGATACGAAGCTTCCAGTAATTACATAATTACATTGTCTGAAGCTGTCAACTTTCTTACAAAAGCAGTTTATCTGCACTTTTTTCGTCTATGGCTTCGACAGAGCCAGATATGAGCCATGAAAGATTATATTTAACGAGCTCCGTCACTGTGATTAAACTGAAGATAAAATTGCGAGATTGACATTGTTCCTTCACTTGGTTAGGTTTTGTGTCCACATAAAAGAAAATGTGTATAGTTCATGGGAAACTAGCGAGTTTTGGGTGATTAAGCCCATATATAGAGGACCTAAGTGCTTCTTTTTAAAATGAGAAGGGTAAAGCCATAGTCCTCCATACTGGCCAAATGCGGATTGGCAGGCTTCACGAACCTCACGATCTCCGAAAACTTTAAAAACTCTCAAGTATGAGAACCAGAAAAAGAAAACAGATATCCATCCTTCAACGCATATGAAACGTACTTTGTAACTTAATCGCTTATTCTTGAGGATTAAAATATCGAAAAAGCACTTAAACCCGTCGCCTAAATGCAATAAAAGGCAAAGTATAAAATATGAATCTTATTCTGGCATGCTACGATATTTCATGTTATCCTTGTTTCATGTTTGTTTCTTGTTCATTTTTATTTGCCATGTGTCTTGATATTTCCAAGTTGGATAAGTTTAAAAAAAAGTCAAGGTCCAGTCCAGTCCGTGTGAGTCAAATCCAGTCATGATGTAACAAAGTATTAGCGACTTTACCATATGCTTCGATGGAATATTGGAAACAACACGAAAAGTCATATCCACCGGCAACTCAAGCTCATTGTTGGGATTTGAGATTCGTGCGGTCCGAATATGTTAACAACTAGTAAATAGTCGCTGCAAATTATGTACAAAGCGATATGATTTTATCATTGCTTGTGTACTAACAGTATATACCTACACAAACTTCAGTTATTGATTAAAAAATGACACTTACAGTCTTTCAAAACACATTAGTACTATAGGTATCGCATGGTGTTAGAATAACGTCCAAGGGATGTAATAAAGCCATAGATAAAAACGAACGACTTGAATATAACCCGTGACTATGTGCCATTGGGACTACAAGATGAGCTTTAAAAACAAGGTGCTTACGCCACCGCTTAGCTCTTATAACTGCGAAATAAATTTGAAATGACGTGAAAAGTTGTGTACCTTTCTCTTAAATGAGATCTGAAATTTTCATGACAGTTTTCATTGAGGTAAAACTTGCTTTGGGAAAAACAGTTTCACCATAGAGATAACTTTTTGATGTGATACATTTAATGCGCCGGGACAGCCGAGTTAGGACCACGCGGTCCTAACTCGGCGACGCTCTTTCCACACGGTTCGGTGATCCCCCTATACTAAAACCTTCGATGTGGTCACTTGGTGATAGATCTCCTTAGCAGGCGGTCGTCTACCACCACTGTACCAGATATTCTAACGCCTAGCAGTAGTGCAGCTAGAGAAATTACATTGCTGTTGAGACTAACCATCGAAAGTCTCAAAGTAATGAGCGCCAAAGCACCGATGATCTGGACTTTGTTTTGTCAAAGTTCTGTGTATTGCTGCCATGGTCATGGGCAGGTGTTATGTCTTACCATCAGCGTCTCGTTCATCATCATCATTGCTTTAACATTCATAAGTATACACTTAAAATACCCCCGACATTAGTAATACACATAATACAAATTATCATTTTATCAAACGGAATGCTAAATACTACAGCTTACGTAGCAAAACATTTATGAATACTCTTCTCCAACCTCACTGTTTCTTTCATTAAAATTACTATTTTCAGTTTAATGAGAGCCTACGTGCTCGTACGCTACGTATTTTGTAATTGTTTTATATGCTACTAGGTTTTATTAACAACTTACTTAGTAATTGTACAATTTATATATTTTCTGACAAATAGAGATATTTTAAAATTGAATTGAATACAAATTACCAAATTTCGAATCGATCAGTGGTAGATTGTGAACACAATAAAAAGCTAAAAACTCTTTATTTTGTACACTACAACTTTTGAAGCTAAAAAAAATTAAAACAACTTACAACAACTAACAACTTTAGTATAATATACAGAACATTGAAGTCCGTGAAACCTTTAGACGTCGGTGTCGCATACAAATTATATCATTACATGCAAAACATTATACAAATTCAGGGACAAGGCAAGAGAACATTATAATTAACATCAAAGTTAATATCGTTACTTTCGTCCGTTATATGAATAAGGAATTTAATTAAGGTACTTAATAGGAATAACTGGTTATTATGTAACAGTAACACAAGTTTCAGATTTCTGAGAAATATATACATATCCCACTAATATTATAAATGTGAAAGTTTGGATGGCTGGATGTTTGTTACTCTTTCACGCAAAAACTACTGAACGGATTTGGATAAAATTTGATATGGAGGTAGAGGTAGCTGAGACCCTGGATTAGCACATAGGCTTTATTATCCTGAAAACAAGTAGCGGGTAACACCGTGGGGCTATTATTTTATAACACAATACACACAAGGCGTAAAATACCTATATGTCAAAGTCACAACTCAAATATTAATATTTCCGTTCATACTAAGCTAATATCTATGGTAGTTTTATAAAAGTGGATTATTCATTCAGCAGTGTTTTTGAATCTCGAGTGCATCAAAGAAATAAAATTTGTTAATGTTTGTTATAAATGTTTGTATGTCATTTGATATGGAAGTAGCCGACACTTTTTTTGAAGGAGCGGTCTCTCCTAATACAGGTTTATGTAAACTTAAAAGGAGAGACCAAACCCATGTTTTAAAATAATATGCATAAATAAAGATTATTTGTATTTGTATTTGTACTTTGGATTAGCACATAGGCTACTTTTTCCCCGAAAAACTGTAGTGTTCACGTGGGAACATCGGGTAATGCCGCGAGGCGCAACTAGTAAATTAATAAATGTCAGAACTCATTAAAGTTGATTTACTGACCACAACTGTATAATATAATTCGTATTTCCGTGTAAATAAGATGTTCAAAATATGGTGTAATTATGCCTAATTGCGAGGCTCGTTTAAGAGTCATTATGACCCGCCTTGGTCGTGCGCAAATATGACCCTTTAGGCACGGCGCGGCGCTTTGGAAACTTCTCCTTATCTTATTAAATTAATTAATATCCTTAATTGAAATGTAAGTAACCGTAAAATCGACGTCGTTTTTTGCTGATTCATAATTAATTATGTAAATTTTGTAAACGTGTTCAATCGATTTACCTAAATAAACGGTATAGGTTATTCAAATTTTGCTGCCAGGCAGTATTAAGATATTAATTAATCATTACGGTTAAATTTGAATTTAATTTTGACACTTCAAATTTATTAAACACTAGCAGCTTGTCGCGGCTTCACACGGTTGCACTTTAGAAAAAAACCAAACAAATTGTAAAACTATTTGCCTGCCGAGAGCCTGCTCTCATGTTTGGCGTGTAGTTCCGATTGCTGCGTTCCCTATTCAACCAGTAGACATTGTTGTCGTTTTGACTCGACTCGTGGGTTTGGGTACACACTTCATGCGCGTGATGTTCCGCATTCTCTGAGCTGAGACGAACAGCTTGTGCGCGGGATATTTCGGCTAACCTGCAGATGTCAATAGCCTTTGACAACGTTAAATCGACTTCTCTGAGTAATCTTTCCCGTAATACTCCTTCCTTTATCCCACATATCAGTCGGTCTCGAACTAAGTCATCACTCAAATCTTTGAATTCGCACTTGGCTGCCATCTTGTTTAATTCGAACACGTACTGCTCAATACATTCCAAATCTTGTTGATCTCTAGTGAAAAATGTATGCCGTTCCACCGTTAAATTCTTCTTAGGTAAAAACACTTCATCAAACTTTTTTAATAACTCTTCAACTGACTTAAACTCCTCGCTGAACTGATCATATACCTCGCGGCATCGATCTCCAATAATATGCAATAGAATATTTAACTGGACTTTTCTGTCTTTCTTCCCTAGTTCACATGCTTCATAATAAATCTGGAAGGATTTCTTCCACTTTTCCCATTCCTTGCTTAGATTTCCTGAGGTCACGTTTGCTAAGTTGTTCTCGAAATGAAACGGCTGAGGTGGTTGCAACAATGACTCCATTCTTCCTTGTATTTTTTTTTCTCAATTTCACACACTTACATATCTCTTCCTTATCCGTAATTCACCGTAGGTAACTCTTTTCATTTATTTATCACTTTTCAGTAGTTTATATACCGACTGCGCCATGTAAAACTATTTATAATTAGAGAGCAAGTGTAATGAAACTAGTTGCGTAGCCATCATTGATTTATTCCTACCCACATAAGTAACTTAATAAATAATATAACAATCTACAACTACCTACACAAATATCTGATCATCATCATCATCATTTCAGCCGTAGAACGTCCACTGCTGGACATAGGCCTCCCCCATTGACTCCATAAAGACCGGTTGGAAGCGGCCCGCATCCAGCGCGTTCCTGCGGATATCTGATACATTGTTATTATGTGGTGTATTGTTTTTTTGTCATTTGTTTCTGCTTGTTATGTTTTAACTCATAAGTCAACTATAGTCAAGCACCTGGCATATACAAAAATCCATGGTAAAATAGGCTAGTGTTTGACTACAGCTCACCGAATGTGATGTGGAATTATCCTGTTTATTTTATCAACTTATTTTAAAATATAGAATGGAAAAAAGAACGGAAGTAAGTGATGAAAAGAACTTACTCACGCCACCTCTTCCAGTGCTGTGTGTAGACAGCTACTCGACCACCGAAACACGGCGGATACGCAAAACTAATACTATATAAATTGTTATCTCTTAAAACTTTTTCTTTATCAACTTGTAAACTAAAATGATTCAAGTAACTCAATAATGCAGATCTCTAATGCAAATTTGTTTTTATAAAATTAATGAGACGAACGTGTATGGTAAGGGATAACGCTAATCCATGAGTCCATGACCATTTCAACAGTGCCCAGAACTTTGAGTAACAAAAGTATGTCCAGGGCATCGCTGCTTTGGCACTCATTATTTTGAGACATTCTATGGTTAGCCTCCATAGCCCTGCAATTTAGCTAGCTACAATCCGGATTGCAGTAATTTTTACACACTACTGCTTGACGGTAGAATATCCAATACTGCGGTGGTACCTATTTAAACGACCGACCGATACCGATTACTGATTTTTATTTTTTTTCCTGCCAAGTAAATATTTTCAATTGACATTTTTATCTCAAACTCCCATCCTAGAAGTATTTATTCATCTTGATGAATAAATGAATAATAGAAAATGTATAAATATGTAAACTGGCGTGGATTTGACGTGTGTTGTTCACTCATTACCACACTTTTTGTTTTCACCTCAAAACTTTCATTTCAAAGTGGAATGTTAATTTACTAACTAAATTGGGAAATTACTATTTTTACCCCACGTGAACATTTAATGATTCATAGGCGACACATATTTAATCTTTGTTTAAATAACATTTTTTTAATCATAAGAAATATGATTGCCTGGATCCAATGAAATAAGGAAAACATTTAGTTTAGGTACAATAAGTACTCGAAGGGAAAATATTTTTTACGGCGAAGGAACATTTGTGAAAGCAATAACAAAAGCAAATGCCGTAGTGATTTCGTATTCAATGAACAGAAAATAATCTGTTCTGATTTTTTCCTTATATTTTCTCATCTTAACAGCAATGTTTTTTCATTAGAATACTACCCAAAAAAGCGGTTCTATAACATTTTACGTATATTTTAGTTAAAAAATAACCTTCTAAGACAAACTTCTAAAAATAAAAATTTGAAATGCTGAATGTATTTTAAATTTTGCTTTACGACGTTCCGATCTGCGAGAAAAAAAAACATAATATGTTCATAGAAGACGTTAATTTGCTTTTCACAAAATATATTGCGCAAAAGACAATTTTGTTTCTAGCAAATTTTGTCACAGAAAAAAACCTGAAAAGAGTTAGCTACTAAAAACCTTTTACGTTCATGATCTATCCAAACACCTTTATGAAAAGATCTCGAAGGCCCCTAGTTTGAAGCTAATAGTACTTTAATTATACGGGTTTATAAGTCGTAAGTTAAGTACCTACGATTTCAGGGAAAATTCGACGAAGCAAGGTGATTATGTACTACTAAAACCTCTGATGATTCCTTTATTCCAAATTAACGTGCCACCTTACTTGCAGGCTTACTTTATGACCTAAAAATCTCCTGAGCACGAATACAAGATCTCTATTTCACCCAACTAAGTCTGTTGGCTTCTGAATTCATCGCAAGATTCGATTGTTGTCGAATGTTATATCAAACTATAGACTAGCATCGTATGTGCTTGTAAGGTCGTGCGTATCCGCTGTGTTGAGCAGTGTCGAGGGAAACAGTGCAGTGCGATGCTTACTGTATATTAGCTCACCGTTCCCAGCCTTGGGCGCGGCGAAGGCGGCTGCGGCCAGCGCAAGCGCGAGCGCCCACCACCATATCATCCCAACCACACCTGGAACACCACAAACAAAGGTTATTTACAGTACAGACTAGTATTAAGGATAAATCTGTACACAATCCTATTTATACAACACCATTTTTGGCATGATTCGTGAGTTGGTCGCTGTCTATTTTGTACATACCTACTACAACTGTACAAAGTATTGTACCGTTTTTGTATGGGATGATGTATCTAACGTAGGACTAATAGATCATCAGATATTCGAATTACATATATTATGTGACTAATCCGCAAGAGCATCGTTATGAATATATAACACATACTTATATAGGTTATATAGGTAGGTTAATATTGTGAACCCACACGTGAGTTTGATTTTGTACAACCACCGTCGATAGGCCTGTACAATGTACATATAGGAGTTTTGGCGGGAACGCGGGAAGAGTCGTGTCGCTCCGTTGTATTTTTTTCCAAAACTAGTGTTTTGTCGAGTGTTTATGCATAAAAATGGTGGTGTTTTATTCATAAAGTGCCGAATTACAAGCGTGAGTGTGGGAAAATGATATAATGTGGTGAAACATGAGTTTTCGTGTTGCTTCCAAAACTCCATCGAAGCTTTGTAGTAAAGTTGCCACTACTTTACTAAAGCATGACTGGACTTGACTGACACAGACTGGACTTAACTAAGACTGGACTTTGACTATAACTATCTACGAGGACACTTATTTATCTTTTGAAAGTTGAAAATATATAAATACTTGACACTGGCAAATGCTAAAACGCGACGCCAAAACCAAAGAAAAAAAAAATGTACATATAGTGACCAAAACATTTGACAGATGACACTGCCATCTTATTAGTATAGTTTTTTTTTGGCGTCGCACTTTGTGCATTTGCCAAATATTACGAGATTTTAAGTATTTTATGAATAATTAAACTAAAACCCAGCCAAAGTTAAACAATATACCTAATTCAAAGTCGAATCCAGTCAGGTCCTAGTAAAGTAGATACTTTACTTCAAGCTTCGACAGAGTTTGGAAAGCAACACGAAAAGTCATGTTTCACCACATGATATCACTATCCCACACTCACGCACTTAATTACAAATAAAACACCAATAATTTGATAGGAAAAACACAAGTTTTGGAAATAATTTCATATAATCCAGTTACGTAATTTTCGTTTCCACCAAATCTAGTATCCATAACATTCCTTTTCAACATTTTCTCATCAGTTTCAAATTCCAAAATAAAATTCCATTTTCATCATTTCAACAAAACTTAACATAAAGGTCTAAAGATAATAATATGAAAACGCAACAACTCGGCGTGAATCAAACAGAATAGAGACATAAAGCAAACGCTGGCATATTTTTCCTGGCCCAGTTTTGATAAACGACTGTCGTTAAGCAGTTCGCTACGATAACGCCTAGAAAGCCCCCGTTAATATTAATGGCCTGTGTACAAACCATAAATAATATTATTGATAAATTGTGCGGCTGAGCCTAACATAATGGCACTTATGATTTATAAATTTGCTTGTACTGAATTGTTCAGCGAAGAGTACCTTTTGATTGATTTGATTTTTAAAGTAATTTATTGCCCTAATTGTCCTGTTAACTCCCTTGGTAGTAGCTCTGCTGTCTGAGCTATAGAGCTATGAGTTTGTTATGTGTCTGGGTAAGTAAGTATGTATTTCCTAAAAAAAATACATTTTACAGTTACCTGGTTCCCATAGTACAAGCTTTGTTTAGTTTAGAGCTAAATAGCGCTATACTAAATATCTTCCATACGCATATATTTAAACAAAATGACTATTTATATAACTCGGCATTAATTAGCATTCCTACGTTATAAATTATAGTAAATTATTTTGTTGACTACAAGCGCTTTTTAAAACTGACCTAAACAAAGATTAACATTTTCACTCATTATAACAGAAAATTGAGGGTAGTTACAAAAATTTTATACATCCTAACTAATATTCTAAATGGGAATGTGAGATTATTTGTTTGTTACACTTTCACGTGTAAACTACTCAACAAATCTGGCCGAAATTTTGCATGTAGAATTGTAGATACTTTAGAACCTGGAATAAGACCGCGTAAAACCGCGAGGCGCAGCTAGTACAATCATACTTCTCAGCCTTTGATTTTATTAACCTTTCCTAACCTATGTAAACATACCCACCAGGGATTTCTAGTTTCAGATGACTCTTGAACATCAAAAACACGAAATTACATTCCGACTTTGTGTCGGCTCAAAGTTACTACGTAAATCAAATTTTCTCTACATCCCCAAAACTTCTATTTTCCCTCATAGTACCTACTTGAAAACTTCAAAAATTGCTTTCGAATTTCATAAAGTTTGATTTGGTTCAGATTTAAAACGGTAGATACGTTTCAGAAATACACTTCAGTCCTGATAACAGAAAAAAAAATGGATAAGTAGTAAATAGTAAATGGTAATACATAAGTTACGGAAAGAAAGAAAAGAAGAAAAGAAAGAAAATAATTTTTATTTTGCAACAAAACAAAAAAATAACAACAAATAGAGACAAACAGTTACAAAATAGGGGCTCACCTCAGCATAATACTGGTCACACCAATTAGTATGACCAGCGCTGGTCTTCCCGTGAGCCCTGGTCGGTCAAACAAAACAAACATAACAAATTACCAACAACAAATAAACAAAACGAAATAAAAAATTCAAACAAACAAACTACTATGCAAATAACTCTTCTCAAAATATCAAAGGTTAATAAAATCTAAGTTTTACCCGCGTGGTGATGATAGATGATTATGAAAAGTGCCCTATGTCTTATTCCAGGTTCTAAAGTACCTACATGCAAAATTTCAAACAGTAAGCCTTCTGACACTAAATCTAGAACCCTTATAGGTGTCTTTTTACTATGAGCATATACATATTCAATGGACAGCTATCAAATGTTTAAACCTCGATCAAAAGACCCAAGCAATTTTAATAACGAGAGTAACGTGGGGAGAGATAAAAGCTAATAATAAGCATTTGAGTTGTGATTTTTAATTAGGGTTATATAGGTTGCTACATCACAATAGTAGATGTTCCAAAATTATACACTAAACCTTTAAACCAATATTTTCCTAGAAGCAAATAGCAGAGCAGATTGTTAACAAGACAATCTGTCCGGATGTTAAACTAAGTAGTATTGATATGATAAATGCTACGTAGAAATTTCTCTCTCTGAAACCACAGATCTGATAAGAATTCGAACCACATATAATGAGAGATCGACTTTTCTAAAAGGTCATTCCTAAGCGAAATGATTTAATTGTATCGGTTGGCGAAAGTGATCCTCATTACTGTGGCAGACCGCGACATATGTCATTGTCGTTATCTATTTCTGGCTTAGCGTCAGAATGTAAAATCTAAAATAAACAAATGAGCTTGGAAAGTAATGAACGCGTAATATGACAATAATGTTCGTTAAAAGGTAAAATAATATTTTTCATCCCCCATCTCGGAAATATTTTTGCTCTTATCTGATATCTGAGTGCAAAGTCGTTTTTATCCGCTTGAGGATAAAGTAAATTTGAATTTCGTGTGCACTAAGTTTGTGAATTCAAAACATCATTAAACCTATTTACTTCTACCTCCATGGTGCCGAATTTATAGTACAATATTTATACAACTTTTTTTAATTTGTTAAAAACTCAGACTCGGAACCTCCTTGGTGTACGTTTTTTTTTAATTTGCTTTGCGCGCGCAATTTTCTTTTCACGACATATCGTTAAATACCTAAACTGAAATAAAAGTATCTTGTGATTTTAAAAGATTTTTTGTATTTAGTCATTTCCTCGCTGAGTTGGGATGAAAAGTTACATGTTACACTCGAGTGCAAAGATTTTTCACCTCGTGCTTTTTTGATTCCCTCGCTAATACTCAGGATTTTAATTTCCTCTTCCATCCTTCGCTTACACGGTCATCAAAATTGAGCACACGTTTAAAATGCAACTTTGCACTCTTGTATAACAAATAACTATTTAAATGTTTTGAAACACTATGGCTACACAACACGGGCTGGTATAAAAATAATCTCACCTTTAGTTTTCAAGTTTATTTAAAGTTAAAAAAACGTATCTTGGTGTTTGTGCCACACACAAGCGATGTTTTGCTACTTGGTCATTGTGAGCTTTGGACATTGTACACTTTTGACTTAACATTCTTTTGACATTTTGCTAGTATTTATTCGCAACAGTTTATTACTTTGCGCTTTTGACATAATGCGCTTAAACGGTGCAGTAGCGGGTTCAAAGCGGGATTAGTCGCTACCGCAGATCATGATTGCGTGGAGCGGAAATCTACCGTAAGGTATTCAGCGTTTAGACGCATCTACTACCACAAGCTTTTTATATGTAAGCGTAATGAGGCGAATGAGACGTTTTCCTGATGGTAAAAGATAACGCCTGTTCATGACTATTGCAGCGATACACAGAACTTTGAGTAGCAAAACAAAGTCCAGGACATAGTTGCTTTGGCGCTCATTACTTTGAGACTTTCGATGGTTAGTCTCAACAGCAATGTAATCTCGCTAGCTGCAGTACCTACCCTTCAAACCGGAACACAGTAACGTTTACACATTACTGTTTGGCGGCAGAATATCTGATGCTGTAGTGGTACCTACCTAGACAACCTCCTGCTAAGGAGATCCACTACCAAGTAAGCTATAGCAGTTTGGGTAACATTAGCCGCAGTTTTAGTAAGACATATTTAGGGCCGCTAGCCCGGGCCACTTATTATATAACCATACCAGAATATATTTGTTGAAATATTGCTCATTCAAACCTTAAAGTTTTAATAGTGCTATAGTGTCGTTTAGCTTTTGCTTTTTGTAGCGATGATAGCTCAGTGGTTAGTGCGGTCGCTTCGCATGCCGAAGGGCGTGGGTTCAAACCCCAACAATGAGCTTGAGCTGCCGGTGAAGGAAAACATCGTGAGGAAACCATAGCATGGTGGTAGGGTACTTTCTAGTACTCGGCTGGCTAGCTACCACCCTCAAGTTGAAAATCTGTCGCCAAGCATCTAACGGTGTGTTCCGGCAGCTTCACTTGAGAGCCAGTTCCATTCCAGGCTAGGTGTGCTTTACCATCTTCGACCACACCGTCACTTAACATCAGGTGAGCTGTGGTCAAAACACCTAGCCTGTCAGCTATAAAAAAAAAAAAAAAAAAAAACATAATAATAAATATCGTAGGACATTACACGTGGTGCCATCTGAGCCCAAACTAAGCAAAGCTTGTATGTAAGTCGGATAACTGATAGAATACTTAAATACTTTTTTTGTTGTAAATACATACTTATAATAAATACAGAACACCCAGACACAAAACAAACATGTGTTTATACCACAAAGTTTGTCCTGGGTGGGAATTGAACCCACGCCCTTCAGCTCTTGAGGCAGACATTCTACCAATGAACCAACAGGACTGTCACATTCTGCGAAACATTAGTTGCGAAATGCTACTCTTTTTCTATAGTTTTACGCACTAATAATAATAATTAAATATAAAGAATGAATGGAAATAAATCACATAAGTTCATACCCCTCATTTAGTGGCAGAAGATATATCTCTTTTTGTTATATCAAAGGTGTTCCCCTCGTCACGTGCTAGGCCCGTGTCAAACTACTTGCGGACTTGTTAGGTAACGACAAGTAGATAACATAGTTTTCGCTTGTATATGCGACCGACTTATTTGTACACGTTAGCAGGAGAGCCACCATCGCAGTTTCTTTAAAGAAAAACAAAATTTCCTAAGTAATGTTACAGTTTTCTCGTTCAGTCAATTGTATAAATAAATTTGTTGGGTTATAGTTCGGTTGGAACTGTTTGGGTAATAGAAAATATTTATGACGGGTTAAAATTTGGCGATACAGAGAAGTTGGGATTGGTTTTGGAATAGGAGCATAATAATTTTGTTCATATTACCGTGTATTGATTAAAGTTTTGCGACGTAATCAGAAACGATAATTAATAAGCAGCAACAGTAGATATAATTATGTAGATAGAAAGGTAAGAAAAAAACTTTATTTATCTTAAAAAAAATATATTAAAAAAATAAAAGAATATCATAGGACATTACACACAGCGCCATCTGACCCCAAACTAAGCAAAGCTTGTACCATGGAAGACAGGTAACTGATAGAATACTTAAATAGTTTTTTTAGCATGATGCCCGAACTAGATATTAAAGGTTAGGTACTTCTAATTGTACTGATCGACAAAACTCTTAAAAGTCATGTGTTTCTCAAACTTAGTTAAATTATGAGATATTTTATCTGAATCAAAGCACTCCACCTTTATCTTAACGACTGTATAACCAAACTTCCAAGTTTGAGACACATTGGCTCTCTTCTTCAACCCATTTAAATACTTTCGGTTATCTTTTATGTCGGGTTTTATTGTCTCAATGACATTCCTGTCTGAGTGATTGTTAAACAAAATTTTTTACCTTTTAGCTCGCTGAAATGTATTCGACTCTACTCTAGACTTATTTCAGATTTTTGTTAAAATTCCTCAATTTGCTCACAAATCTTTCCAACATCACTTCTTTTACTGTTGAAGCTGTTTTGCTTTGGAATACACTTCCTTCCATTATCAGGCAAGCTAAATTTATTATTATTTTTATTAATTCTGTGTATGAAAATTATTTATCTGCATTCTAATTGAATAAATTTGTATGTAATCTATATGGTATTTTCTTGATTAATTTTTATGATTATATGTACAATGTACATGTATTTAAAGCATTTTTTTACATCACCAATCATAATAACTGTGCCGTATGTTCTGTCTACGCAAAGTTTGTCTAGAAGAAATCGCTCTAGGTGATAAGGCCACCGTTGTACTACTGCAAATTGATCTTGATGCTGTTTTGTTTTGTTTTGCTCTCTTTTTTAAGATGTCGCTAATGTAGATGTGCGTTACAACTAGTATAACAGTTATTCATAATAAAGCATAAGCCACTTTCCGACTAAATAAATAAATAAATTTCACAGACATTACACACAGCGCCATCTAACCCCAAACTACGCAAAAGCTTGTTATGGAAGTCAGATAACGGATAGAATACTTAAATAGTTTTTTTTTGTAAATACAGACAGTACACCCAGACACAGCACAAACATTTGTTTATACAACACAATGTTTGTCAAGTGTGGGAATCGAACCCCTACAGCTCTTAAAGCAGACATACTACCAATGAACCAATAAAAAGAAAGTCTATTACCCTGTTTATTAAGGAGACCAAAGTCACAAGTGACTTTTGCTAAATCTCAAATAACAATTGCAAATCATAAAATCGCTTGTACTAAGTGTCCAATCTAAAACTAACATTTAGGTATCGCTATCGCTATACCAATGTTAATTTATGTATACACGCACTAACATTAATTTAAATTCCTTTATAATAAGTAACTATCTAATAAATAAGAAAAGATCTGTAATCAACTCAACAAGCGACTATCAGCAACTTTTACAGACTTCGGAATACTTTCTCCGAACAGGAAATTATTACGTCTATCTGTTTAATTCCACATTTATTACGTTGCATCGTAATCTCATTAATGCATTATCTTATATTATGTATAATTACGTCAGGTGAGTTTTTATTGAAAACAAGTATCGGAAATCGGTATTTATGTCACTTTCTCTGCATCACCATTATCAAGGTTTCATGATTTCCGAAAAATACCTTACGGTAGATTTCGTCGTCGATTGCGTCGTTGTTTTAATTTTATTTTTTTAAGGTTGACAGGCTAGGTCTTTTACCATAGCTCATTAGAGCCTCGATCACGAACGACTTGCGAAAAAGAATTCGTATCGACATCGACAAAAATTTGTATGAGATTTGTACAGCTTTGTATGCTATCGAGGACTCGATACCTTTACGATACGAATTCGATTAATTTTCGTGATCGAGGCTCTGATATTAAGTGACGAAGATGTTTAACACACCTAGCCTGGAATTGAACTTTAAAAAAAAATATTTACTAGCTGCGCACCGCGGTGTTACCTGCTACATTTTTCGGGATAGAAAGTAGCCTGTGTTAATCCAGGGTGTCAGGTACCTCGGACATGGGGCTGTCCGACACCCATTGGCTGGTTTGGTCTCCGAGGTGGATGACGATGTGTCGGGTGTTCGGACACATCGTCATTGTTGCGGGGTGAGCTTAGGCTCCCCGAGGCGGGTCCGCGAGGACAAGCGCTGTCGAGGCCGCGGTAGAGTGCGAAAGCGTGCCCGCAGCCTCGACACAAAGCGCCGAGGTGGAACATTCCAGGGTTTTTAGTGGGTAGGCCGTCATTAGGACGGAGAGTCCCACATAACCACCGTGCCCGCCCCAGGGCCGGTGGTATACACAAAGTATTTTCCCTGGAAAAAAAAAAAAAAAAAAAAGTGTGTCAGGTACCTGCATGCCAAATTTCATCCAAATTGGTGCAGCCGTTTGAGCGTGAAGAAGTATCAAACACACACACACACTCACAAACTTGCGCCTTTAAACAAATAAAGTGTTCAACAAGTAACTAAATAGAAGTTTATGTGTTATGGCACTGTTGAGAGACTGTCGTCAATGCCTCTGACTTTTTACACGACTACCCAAAAGAAAAGGAGTGTAATGTTTCAGTATTCATGTATTTGAGTTTTTTTTGTTCCACCATAACTTAACTTTTTAATTCCTGAATAGATTTGAAGGTATGGAGTATTGTTAGAATCTTTACATCATTCCGAGAAAGCTATATTTTTTTTGTAAAAACAATTACTTTATTGGTGGGCATTTGCGTTTTTTTAAGCTTCTCAAAATTATGTTATGTTGGTAATGGTGCTAGCGTAATACTGTAAAGGAAACCTGCATGTCTATGTTTCAGAATGTATGAAGTCTAAGTAAAGCTTTTTTGCTTTAGTACTATATTGTGTCGTATTTCAAAATTGCCTCCATTCGTCTCAATGCCGCCTCTTTAAACCTCTCTTCTCTTTTTTTGTAGCGATGATAGCTCAGTGGTTAGCGCGGTAGGTTCGCATGCCGAAGGGCGTGGGTTCAAACCCCAACAATGAGCTTGAGCTGCCGGTGAAGGAAAACATCGTGAGGAAACCAAAGCATGGTGGTAGGGTACTTTAGTACTCGGCTGGCTAGCTACCACCCTCAAGTTGAAAATCTGCCGCCAAGCATCTAACGGTGTGTTCCGGCAGCCTCACTTGAGAGCCAGTTGCATACCAGGCTAGGTGTGCTTTACCATCTTCGGCCACACCTTCACTTGACATCAGGTGAGCTGTGTTCAAACACCAAGCCTGTCAAACATTAAAAAAAAAAACAAATTTATACGAAACACCCTCTTAAATCGCCACATGAATGTTCAATTTAACGAATACGCAATGAAAATTTTAAGCCCCTATAAATACGTCCCTAAAGGAAAAGAACATGTTTTACGTACATATGTAGGTACTTGCAATGGATATATTTATGTGTAATTTTGCATGTTAAATTTTAGTTTTGTTTTTCGTTTCAATAGACAATATACAATACTTTATTTGAGACATAAAACATATTTCAACAAAATTAACAATACGTACATATAAAGAAATAAGCAAGAAACATAAAACAAAGAGAAACTTATAGGTATATAATATATATAGGTAGTATAAATTAAAAAAAAAAACAAATGAGAGAAATATATTTTACGTCACAAACCAGCCTCGACTCAGGATGTCACCTTTGTGATCACTAGCTTTTTAATAAAAGCAATCGATTCGCACAAATATTTTTGTAAGGTGTAATGTAACAGAGGTAATAGTTAGATTTTATATACCTGCACTATTTTGAAAATATAGTCGGAATCTATTAAGTAAAAGTGGTATGGTATTTTCTAGTACTCGACTGGGTGGCTACAACCCACAAATTGGGCATATGAACAGCTTGAATGTCCATATGAAATATGGACAGCCCTGTTGGCTCATTAGCAGCATATGTGCTTTAAGAGCTAAAGAGCGTGGGTTCGATTGCCGCCCAGGACAAACATTTTATGTACCAACAAATGTTTGTTCTGTGTCTGGGTGTATGTAGGTATTATAAGTATGCATTTACAAAAAAAAAGTATATAATTATATGTATTATCTGACTTTCATAGCTTTGCTTATTTTGGGGTCAGATGGCGCGAGTCAGAGTCAGCGTGTGTAATGTCCTACGATATTAAAAAAAAAAAGAAAATCTACCGCCAAGCACCCAACAGCGTATTCGGGCAGCCTCGCTTGAGAGCAAGTTACATTCCAGGCTAGGTGTGCTTTACCATCTCACATCGACCACACCGTCACTTAACATCAAGCAAACGAAGTCAAACCAAGCAAAAAAAAAAATTAAAATGTACCATCAGTTCATATAATATAAATAAGTGAACACTGAACGAAGGATAGTAAGTATATAATCGTGCAAAAAATAAAACGCAAACGTAAAAGGCGTTAATGAAAACTGAGCCCCTTCGACACGTGCGTGGAACTACTTCGACGAATTATCGCAAAAGCGATTTTCCGACATACTATTCCGCAGTACGCAGTGCAAACAGTAACTCATTTACAAGTAAGCTGACTTCTAGGAAATTAAAATAAATATTGGTGGACATTTTACGCAGCGCCATCTAGAAACATTAAGAAAAGCCGCTACTATGACAACCAGGCAACTGATAGCACGGTAACATTTTTCTTATTTTTCTTTGTTTTCCTTACCTGCATTACTGGAATTATATGCACTCCAAATTTATATACAATTATACATATTTATAACACAAACACTTAAAAAAAAATAACATCGACTAATATGTAGTACACCGGCGGCCTTATCGCCCAGAGCAATTACTTCCAGACAACCTTTGGATGGACAGAAATGATGGTAAACTATAGTACTAACAAACTATTGCAGTTTTGCTATTTTGATTTCGCTGCGGAAGTCTGCTACAGGCATTAAAGCGGACGGCGCAGCGGGGGAAACCGCGCGCCGGGCACAGCTAGTGTGTTAAATAATTTCAGTATAGTTGAGCTACTGTTGACATCATGCGGTAGCATTAACTTGGTGATATAAAAAATAATTACAGAGAAAACTGCGTTGTAAACTGAGACTAACCGGTCTTATTAAGTAGAGATCACCAGTGATTAACTCCGGTGGAACTCAACTTTTATTGCCTTTTACTTCATTTACCAGTTTGAGAGCCAATAAGGGATTTAGTGGCATTTAAGTGGATGGAGGAAGCGGTGCGTTTGGACTTTCTATTTCACTTAATTGTACTTAGTCTAAGAAGTAATGTCTTGTGATAATAGGTAATCAAATCTTAGAAAATAATTGTAGAGATATGATGTACAAAGATTTATGCCCTGGTATTCAAATTCGGGCATGACTAAGAAAAGATAGATGCGTTACGTGGGATTCGAACCTAGGACCTCCAAACTGGAAGTCAGACAGTCTCCAACTAGGCTGTCCAAACTAACTAATGTATTATTTTTATTAATAAATTTTTTGAAACTTAATAGTCTTACAATATCTTTCAGTGGCGTGTTGTCATTCTTGGTCGCCTGGAAGAGATGGCTTGTAGCGATTAGGTGGCACAAGTTCATAAGATTTTTGTTTTTTAAACATTTTTCTATTTCTGATGAGCACACGTTTCTATCTGTTATTTTTAAGCTGTAGTACGAAATAAGCTTTTTTGTAAACACTTAGCCACAAGTAGTTCAAATAAGTGAAATCGCGTGATTTTAAACACCACCCAAAATAAGTGGTCTTCGTACTGTTTAAATTGCTGCACAAACAAATTACTGTCTTAAAGTTTTCCACTGTCATTTTCATATTCGAAATCAGTAACCGATACGCACACACACAAGACATGCTTGTACAAACATCGCTACGCACACATTGGCATGTACAAACAACAGCTAATGAGGCCTAAGTATCGGTAATCTGCCTTTACGGATAGCGAGACACGTCTAATTTGATTCGCTTCCGATTTTCCAGTTGAAAGTACAATTTCACTCCGTTTAATGGTTATTAGTTATTACACGGTGGTTTATAGACAAGCGTTACAGTTTACAATATCGCGACTATTATTTTAATAGATTTTCCGCAAAAGCTTTCGTTATTTTAAAGTGAAATTAGGTGTCATCTATAACCACCAGAGCTAAACATCGAATGTTTTATTGTAATTAAGGCCAAAGCAGCAACGCACTAGACCTCGTATTGCAATTTTAATTTTACCATACCTTCAGGTATTTGTTCATTTATAATTATACCCCAAGCTAAGCAAAGCTTATGGAAGTCAGATAACTTATAGATTACTTAAATACTTTTGTTTTGTAAATACATACTTATAATACATACAACACACTTAATATATATAATTATATATGTGTGTTTTCATTCATTACTTTTATCACACAAATATTATAAAGGCCAAGGTTCGGGTGTGTATGTGCGTTTCTCCTTTACGCTCAAACGGCTGGGTCAATTTTGACGAAAATTGATGTGAACGTAGCTGACACCCTGGATTAAAACATATGCTGCTTTTTATCCTGAAAAAATATAGCGGGTAACGCCGCGGGACGCAACTAGTGTCTACATAAAAATGAGTCCCTCGGTCAAGTCATAACTTGAGAACGATATTACCGATATCGTTTATCTTTTTTGTCAAGTTTTCTGATACTTTAAAGAAAATTTTTACGAAAAGAAAAATTAAGAAAATTGAACGCAAACTTTGCACTTTGCTTTGAACAACCTTTTTCGGGTCAGCTAGTACAAACGTATAATAACAAAAAAAAACATTCACGTTTGAAAATGGTGTCAATACTGCAGGCGTTTTTCATTGTCACATGGGATGATATAAGAATTCTTACGATACCTCATACATCCAAATCTGTTTATGTATTAGAAAGTTATTGTGGAATAAAAGAAACTCACATAATATGTACAATTGTACATACATACATGAACCTTAAAAAAATTACACTCCTTTTTTTGACAATCGTGTAAAAAAAAGTTAACATTTAATAAAACTCATTTGCACTTAGCCAGTCAATTAACCTCCTAGCAATAACACTAAATGCGCAAATGTTATTCCGGATTAAAGAGCAATGTTTCGAATGAATTACTAGGCATTACCGGGATATAGCGTAGTGTTCATTGCAGCTAACTTCAAACGGTGAACGAAAATATCGCGAGGAAACCTGCAAGTCTAAGAGTTCTTCATGTTTTTTAAGCTGTGAATTCCTTCCAATCCGCATTTAGAACTATGGCCTTTATTGTTACCATTTTCAAAACGGGGCTGATTTAGACATGAAAAAATTAGCGTCGTAAGACTTCAGACGTCGAACGCCGATTGCTTTACACAACGTTTTAAATATGTTATTGTCAGCGTTTTGAAATCATAGATGAAATATAAATTAGGTAATAAGTGACAACGTGGTGCTTAGTGAAACTGTGTTCCCATTTGCAAGGGCAGAAAATAAATTTATAGATATAAATTAATTATATATTTTAAAAATTTAGATATTTTTAGTTTGTTAAATTTATTTTCTTATGTCTCTCCCAAGATACTCTAGTCATTCTGATCGTCAACTTTTCGATATCACTAACAGCTGTCCTACGTATATCGTCATTCTATAATGGCTCATGGCGTCCTACATTTTATACTGTTGTCTGGTAATCTTGTAGTTGCCTAGGAAACCAATAGACAGCTTTGATATGTTTGCATATTAATACCACCGCAGTACAAGATAAAAAAATATTTACTAGTATTGCGGTGGTACCTACTTAGACAGCAGACCTACCACCAAGTAAAACTTAAAAAGTTAAAAGTTACTTAAGTAGGTATAAAATAAAAAGGTACCACGAAGAATTTATAAATGCCAAAACTAATAGCTTCAAACTTCGAAACCCTAGCCCTAAATCAACTAATTACGTCCCAACTTTTCAAATAAATCGACCTAACTCCTGCTAACCTTGTGCTTAAGTTCTATCTAACCTGCATTATTCACTTAACAGAAGTCCTTTCAAAGGGCCTAGAACTTTAAAGGCTTGCCTCACCCTGCCTCAAAGGGAATTCGGATTCCAGTCGGTAGATACCAGTTAGGAATTCGTTATTTAATTGGCCTTTTGATAAATTATTCCATTTGTTCTGGAACATATTTCGGATCTTTGGAAGAAAGTTAAATTCGACATAAAATCTTTTGTAGACAAAAATGTTTGTCTTCATTTGTGAAGGAAATAGTATATTTTTTTAGATGGTTTGGTTTTGATGTTACGCGACAGTGTGGTCGAAGATGGTAACCATATCTAGCCTGAAATCGAACTGAAAAATAAGATACTGTTAGATGATTGGCGACAAATTTTCATTCTGAAAATCAAAATTTTTGCAATCAAGCAATTCTGATTTACCGCAAATAAATGCCAGTAGCTGTGATTTCACTGTAAAATTATGCTCAATTTGTCCATAAATGGAAAAAAATTGTTCGTATGGAAATCAAACCACCTTAAGATGCACGCGTGACTCTTTATGACGATGCACATTTCCAGTCACAATGTTTTGACAAGTAAATCTCCAGCTTTCTCGAGATGATTGACAGCAAGTATCAATGGTCTCCAAACCTCTGTAAGAGCAACACTGTCGCTTTCGCTCGTTGCTGGCTAGACAATCGTTTATATGTTGACATTTGCTAAAGACTTGTTGACCTTTCTTTTGATGACAACTTGTTATAGGTAGTAGTCGTGTAACCAGTATTTAACAACATAAGTACAACTTATTTGATCTAGAATAGGTTTGTGGCCACAAGGAATTTTACAGATGAATTAGATTTTTTTTATTTGTTGACAGGCTAGTTGTTTGACCATAACTCACATGATGTTAAGTGACGGTGTGGTCAAAGATGGTAAAGCACACCTAGCCTAGAATGGAACTGGCTCTCCAATGAGGCTGCCGTAACATACCGTTAGATGCTTGGCGACAGATTTGCAACTAGAGGGTGGTAGCTAGCCAGCCGAGTACTAGAGAGTACCCTACCACCATGCAATGCATTACATGGCGATGATAGGTAAGTGGTCAGGTTCACACGCTGCAGGGCATGGGTTTATACTCCAGTGATGAGCTTGAGATGCCTGTGAAGGAAAACATCGTGAGGAAATCATAGCATGGTGGTAGGGTACTTTCTTGTACTAGAAGATATGGTTTCCTTACAATGTTTTCAGCTCAAGCTTATTGTTGGGTTTGAACCCACGCTTTTCGATTAAACTGTAGTTTATAGAATATTTAAAATTTAATTTAAAAAAACGTCGTCTTTGAAAATAAAATCTATCTAGTGTGGATTATAAATAAACATGAAATAAATAAATATCGTAGGACTATACATATACACACAGCACCATCTGGCCCCAAACTAAGCCGAGCTTGTGTGATGGAAGTCAGATAACTGATAGAATACATAAATACTTTTTTTTTTCGTAAATACATACTTATAATACATACAGAACATCTATCACAGAACAAACATTTGCTTATTCACAAAATGTTTGCCTTGAGTGGGAATCGAACCCACGCCCTACAGCTCTTAAGGCAGATATACTACCAATGAGCCAACGGGGCTGTGGATTAGATTTACATATAAGAATACACAGCGCACCCAGAAGGCCTAGACAAAGTAACATTCGTTCAGCGATAACGCAATAGAAAATATCGTAAGCCACATAATCTGCCCACGTGACATATCGACAGCTTATGTCAATCCCGTTCATTTTTTGACGCGAATATCGTATCGTTATCGAAAGTTACTTTATATTTCCGATTCAAAATCAAAATCTTCAAGAAAACTATTCATAAGGCATATTTTATGCTCTGAAAAACGGGGCACAAATCTGCTGACACACTTTCTCATAAATGTGCAAGATTTACCTTGCAAGATGAAGGTACTATGTATCACCTGGTTATTTCCCTAGTGTTTTCCATCAGTCAAGTCTTCATCAGCGGAGTGGGCTCGTCAGTCATCTCCGTAATGTAGCTCGCATCTTGTGTTTATGTAAGGCGCCTTTTGTGGGGAGAACAGAGATAACATATCCTATTGACGCGACATCCGGTATGGCAATAAAGCCTACTAGGCGACCGATAATATGTACTTGAACTCTCTTCACACCAAAATACTCGCATTTATACGCCAGTGCCTACCGTTAGTTTGTCTTTGCAATAAGGATCAATTTCAGATTAATATAGTTAAAATCGTAGACGGTAACGTCAAGAACTTCAATGAAAATTACAAACGTAATCTTTAGCACAACAAACTTTCTTTATCTTTTACTTGGTGGCAGATCAAGATCTCCTTAGCAAGAAGATCTAGGTCTGGGGTCTAGGTAGGTACCACGGCAGTATCAGATATTCTGGCACCAAGCAATATTATGTAAACATTACTGTGTTCAGTAGAGTACTGCAGCTAGCGAAATTGTTGGGCTGTTGAGACTAGCCATCGAAAGTCTCAAAGTTATGAGCGCCAAAGCAGCGATATCCTGGACTTTGTGTTGCTACTCAAAGTTCTGTGTATCGCTGCAACGGTCAACGACAGGTTTCTCTTACCATCTGGAGAGCGTCTCTTTCGTCTCATTGACAATAAACTCTACTCGTGTGACTGATAATAACTTAAACTTTCACGCCAAAAGTACTCGCATTTTACGTAAGTGCCGCTGGTTTGTCTCTATTGATCTGAAATAAGGTTCAATTTCAGATCAATAGAGTTAGAATAGCGGGCGTTAAAACTTCAATGAAAGTTACATACGTTATCTTTAGAAAATACAAATTTCATGCCAGTGTTTTGCGTGTGCTATACATAGCTTATGTTTGGCGTAAGGATGGTATCAGTACTACTAGTCTATAAGTTTTATCATCGTTGGGGTAGACGGGAGATTTCTGTTATGTAGACGCCAAGCATTGTTGAGACAGCGTATGTTTACAACAGTGGTTTTTGTGAGACAAAAAAGTAATTGCCTTTTAAGAAATTGCAAACATATTTGGTATTATTTAAACTTGAAAGATACTGAAAACAAAAAAATATTCTTAACAGCCCTGTTGGCTCATTGGTAGCATGTCTGCTTCAAGAGCTGTGGGGCGTGGGTTCGATTCCCACCCAGGACAAGCATTTTGTGATATAAAACGAAAATGTTTGTTCTGTGTCTGGGTGTACTATATGTATCATAAGTATGTATTTACAAAAAAAAAAAAAAGTATTCTATCAGTTATCTGACTCCCATAGTACAAGCTTTGCTTAGTTTGGGGTCAGATGGCGCTGAGTGCAATGTCCTACGATATTTATTTATTTATTATTCTAATGCCTATAAAATAATTACAATAACATGCCTAGAGATGGCATACTAATTTTAGAGTTACTATTTCCACAATTTCAAAGTCACAACTTTGAAACACAGTCTTTTAAAAGTAATTCATAATGATGAAAAACAATTAAATAATTAGTACCTACTCCCTATGTTAATATCCTGGCATTCACTCAAAAAACTTTTATGCCCGAATACCTGAATCTCGTCGTGCAAATGTCACCCGGGGATAGTGTAGCTTCCCAACGGTGAAATAATTTTTGGAATCGGTCCAGTAGTTTCGGAGCCTATTCAATACAAACAAACAATCAAATCTTTCCTATTTATATAGTATACAAGATAGGTAAAAGAAAAAAACCAAACATGTCCATGTATCGAGTCTCATAGTTTCTCAAATAGGCGCTAGATGGCGTTGTACGGGCTTAAAACGCGCAAGCGTTGTTAACGAGCTGTCTCGGACATTCTCTGAAGTTATTTCAACAAGATGACTTATTTAACTAGATCAAGTCTAAGTGGCTTGACTGTGACTTTAACTATTTTTAATAAGTGCTCTATGGGTATTCCTATGGGCTTTTATATGAAATGAAGTGTAAATTAATGCAAGTAGTGTCGTACGTGCATTGACTCATAAAACGATTGGCACAACGTAATGATAGAACGAAGTAATTTATCATTTAAATGGCGCAGTGTTGAATGAAAAATCCTTCAATATTTATTTATTTTTTTATTTTATTTTATAAACCCAAATGATCGTTAGCGTAACTTAGGTAATAGTAAACCATGTTTAATATTTTTAACAAAGTAAAAGTATTCATTTGTTTAATTCTTTTGTACTAGCATTGTTTAACTTCAGTTTATTTTAATGTGCAGTTTTAGAGCTATTTTAGTCTATTAAAACGACGAAATAGAATATTTCGCTACCTACGAAAACGATTACGTTTTTAGGGTTCCGTACCCAAAGGGTAAAAATGGGACCCTATTACTGAGACTTCGCTGTCCGTCCGTCTGTCACCAGGCTGTATCTCAAGAACGGTGATAGCTAGACAGTTGAAATTTTCACAGATGATGTATTTCTGTGGCCGCTATAACAACAAATACTAAAAATAAAATAAATATTTAAGGGGGGCTCTCATACAACAAACTTAATTTTTTTTAGATAATGGTACGGAACCGTTATCTTCGTGTGCGAGTCTGACTCGCACTTGTCCGGTTTTATTTATACAAGCTTAACCTCTGATACATATCTTGTCCATCCAAAGGATATTACTTCACCAGCTCTGCTCGCGAAATTAAATACAAAAATATTGTGTCAAGTTATTAACATCGAATAACGTCATAGAGGCATTAAATTCGTATGAAGAACTCCGTTTAGGGATACGAAAGGAACAATAGCAGCTATTCACATGAAATTTTGAATTTAATTTTACTGCAATGGTCTATATTTGGCCAAAGAGCTTCTGTAAAGTACTGCCAGGCTTTAAGCGCCGGTGTCAAGTGGAAGTGTTTTAAATTTTAATTTCTGGGACGGAGTTATAAAACTCTCTCTTGTTATTCTGCGAGCCTTTTCAAGTAGGCTTTTCGACGGCGAAGGTCTGAAATGTTGGGATAATTTCTCTTATTTCATTAAAAATATTTATAATCGACATGAACCTAAACCTATAAAAGCAATAAATCAATAATAATAAGCAATAAGCAATAATTTTGGTGCGAATTTATTTGTAGTGATGATAGTGGTTAGCGCAAACGGATCATACGTCAAAGGGTGTGGGTGGTAGGGTGCCTAACGGTGTGTTCCGGCAGTTTCACTTGAGAGCCAGTTCCATTCCTGGCTAAGCGTGTTTACCATCTCCGACCACACCGTCACTTAACATCAGATGAGCTGTGGTCAAGAAAATAGCTAGTAATTACAAAAAAAAACCATTTAATTTATTTAATTAATCAAAAATGCAAAAAGCCAGTTACATTAATTAATAGCCATTTGTACAAAGTATTTGGTAAAAATAAATTAGCACTTTGAAAGAATTAATTCAGTTAATTTATTATTTTAAAGAACCATGGTTTTTCGAAGATAATTGAATTTATCTAATTCACACACACACACACAATACACTGAGAGAGACATATAGTTGTTTATAATTATATTCATAGATCTTTTTTTTGCTTTTTATCTTTTTCTCACAAAATGCATGTAGATGCGCAAATCCAAACCTGGCAACATCCTTAACTTGGGTCACCAAGATACAGGCTAAGCCTAGTTTGGGGCCCGATGTATAACGCCATGTCATTTGCAAAATAAAAAAAAAATTGTAGAGTGAAAATCTGTAAATGTAATGTACTTAAAAAAAAAAAAAAGTTAGTCGTCCCTAAAATTAGGTCAACTTTCTGTCGTCCTAAATTCGCGGCACGTTTGCATCGTCACGCTGTGACGGGATAATATAATGGGTGTCACGAATGTTGTAAATGAAAAAATATGATGAACGAAACACCATTAGCTCAATGTAACCAACATCTATTCAATAGTACAATGGTAATCAAGATTAAAACTACTTGAAAACTTGAAAAGATGATAGATAGAACAGGACACTTTGTAGTCCTAAGATACTTGTTATATCTTAACCTGGTTACGAACAAGGTAATCGTGTATCTATAGTTTCATCAGTTATTCTTAAGTTATTCTGCCGCTAAGCAGTAGTGTGTAAGCATTACTGTGTTCCGGTTTGAAGGGTACTGCAGCTAGCGAAATTACTGGGCTGTTAAGACTAACCATCGAAAGTCTCAAAGTAATGAGCGCCAAAGCAGTGATGCCCTGGACTTTGTTTTGTTACTCAAAGTTCTGTGTATCGCTGTAATGGTCATGGATAGGCGTTATCTTTCACCATCAGGAGAGCGTCTCGTTCGTCTCATTACTTCTTACATAAAAAAAAAAAAAAAAAAAATTATCTTTAAGTAATATATCAAAAAAACACTCTACTACATGTCTGTTATTGACATTTCTGCCAGTTTACAAGTTACACAAGTAATATGACAAGTTTTTCATGGACTTATCAGGTTTTTCTTGAGCTTGACGGTCGCTGGTAAAGTATCCATTAGAAAAGTCGAGTTCTTTCCGAGTTTAACAAAGCGAAGGGACGTGCGAAACTTTAGGGGCCGGTGATGAAATAAGAAAAGTATGTTGGAACTGGTAGTAGGTATAAGCTGTGACCAAATAAAAGTGTTTTTACCATACAAATAATGTGTTGCGATTACCATGTAGTTATTTTGTCATTTACTCAATTACGTTTCTACTAAAAAATAAAGTTTATTTATTAAACAAAATAAAAAATACCTTAAATTATACTATTTACAAAATGTATACAAAAAACTTAGTCTAAAAAACCGTCAGAGGAGGGATATGTGGCCAGAATGCTGGCAACATTGCCACGCTGGAAGGCAATGCTTAGCTTTTGACCAAAGTAGATACCAGCATTCTGGTCACCTGAAGCCTCCTCTAGACGTTTGGCCAGGTCCCGATACAGTTCGAGAGCGGCCGGCCCCCACGGACCTAAAGTTCCAACCCTAAACGGCACAAAAAGATACCATACCATACCGATTACCATACAAATAATGTTTTGCCATTTATGGACAAATGGAGCATAATTTTGCAGTGAAATCACAGCTACTGGCATTTATTTTGGTCTTCATTTGCGGTAAATCACAATTGCTTGAATAAAACAGTAGATTATGCTAATAATAATCTACTAATTTATTCAAAAATCATAAATTAGATTTTATGCTAATAATCTGTTTTATTCAAGCAATTGTAATTTACCGCAAATTAAGACCAAAATAAGTGCCAGTAGCTATGATTTCACTGCAAAATTATGCTCCATTTGTCCATAAATTGCAAAAAAATATTTGTATGGAAATCGAACCACCTTAAGTCATTGCTAAGTCACGATATACCTATCTTGTTTGCGTAGTCAAATGAACTGTGTTTTTAATCCCGGTATTTTTTGCTGTAACCAATTAACCCATTAAATTAACACAAGTCATAGAGAGATCAATATGGCAACGAGAACTGGTCTAGTCCGCAAACGGGTCAACAGTACGTAGTCGTGCCGGTTCCCAGCCCCAGTAGTATCAAGTGAAAACGGACGTGCAATCGTGTGGAAATCGCGCAAAGAAAATATAGGATAGGTGCTACTGGGTTATGTTGTTACACCATCATCAGTGTGTGATGTATCTCTATTATTGAAGCGAACTGTAACTGTAGTACACTAGAAACTCTCTAACCACTCCCACACACAAGTTTCCACATATAAACTTCTTTCTTCGACCAGTGTATCTCGATTTTGCCAATCATTATTGAAATGTGTTGTTTCTGTCATATTTTATTTTTTTATGATTGGGGATTTTACCACAGTTCACTTGATATTAAGTGATTTGTGTGGTCGACGCCACACGTGAATAAAACGCTGTCCTTTATTTTGCCCAGCGTTTCAGTATTGCCATACAACGCGACAATGGGGCCAGCGTTTTGGGAACTATTCCCATTGATAGCGCCCGTTTAGATTTAAGATTAGTTATTATTTAAAATATTGCTCTTGTCTTATTTACTTTACTTATTTATACCTTGAAATTCTTATGGATGTAATAAAATTTTAGTTTATCAAAGCGATTTAGATCATTACTTTGAGATGTTCAATTATTATTATTAGTATCAAGAATCCTATAGTTTTAGCAGCAGTACCCTTCAAACCAGAAAACTAATACTTATACAGCATATTCCTACTCCTTGGCTGCAGAATATCTGATACTGCGGCGGTATGACTTATTGCAATGAAAATCTGATACCAAGTGAAATGACCGATACGAACAGTTTTTTAAATTGTCTATAAGACTATAAAACATTATGTTAGCTCCCAACCTACACTGTTTGGTCGGATAGCGATCCGTAAGCAATAAGCGTGGAATTTCTTCGATTAGATAGAGCTCGTAAACTATCTGGTAGGTGGTTATGTTCATTATGGAACGCGATCGGTGGTTGCTTTCGTTTGATTGAAAAAAACTCTATTTGGTGGTAGATTACTTTCTAGTACTCGGCTGCCTAGCTACCACCCTCAAGTTTAACACTTGTCACCAAGCAACTATTGGTCATTGCACTGTAATCTGTTTTTTATCTTTGACAGGTTTGGTGTTTGACCACCTGATGTTATGTGACGGTGTGGTCAAAGATGGTAAACATACTTAGGCTGTTGGAACACACCGGTAGATGCTTGGCGGGACGCATTGCTTTGCATTGCATATAGACAAGGAACGATTCGTAATTATTTCAAGATTCATTTTTCCTACATTTGTGACTAATAGTATTAACTGTTTTGAGGCAGTTGTGAATATGATTGCAGTTACTAGCAACATAGTGAAAAATTTCGAATTTTCTTCGAAAAAAAAACGCGTCAAGTTTTTGGATATCCGTTTTTTACGTTCCTATTTCGTACAGCAACGGAACAGTACGTCTTCCTTGTTTCGAGAGAAAAAATCTTGAATTTTTCAGGAGAATAATCTTCTAGATCCGAGTACGAAAATCGCATGAAGTCGTCATTTTAAATGAAGACGTATTAATATAACATTTATTGTCATTTTATCTTTAAATGTCAGCACAGTAGTGTTCTATGAAGGCTTGTAATTTTGTCTCCAACTTTATTAATATTGAATTTAATCCGAATTGCAATTCATTAACGTCGCGGTGGAAAGCTGTCTGGAACATATTAATCAAGGCGTCATTAAATTGTTAACACATTAACCGCCGTCGGTGGTATACGGCAAGAGCCGCATATAGGTACTTATAGTGAAAAGTTGTGTCGCAGTATTTACCACATTAAACTACACCCACATACGTAGATACGTATAACTCTTTAATGTTCACACCAAGGTTACAGTGGATAAATAACACAAACATTTAAATGATGTATAATAATCGGTGGCCTTATCGCTTAGAGCGATCTCTTCCAGGCAACCTTTGTACGAATAGACAAGCAAGTAGATTATATTTTAAACATAATTAAATGTTTAATTATGTTTATGTCATCTGCTCGGCCCAGAGTCAAACCCAGGATCCTGTTCAGGAGACACATTAACTAACATAACAAGCTCATTGTTGGGTTCAAACCCCAACAATGAGCTTGAGCTGCCGGTGAACGAAAACATCGTGCGGAAACTACAGCATGGTGGTAGGGTATTTTCTAGTAATCGGCTGGCTAATATGTAGGTACTACATTCGACCACACCGTTAGCTAGGTGAGATCAAATGTTATGAGGTGTGGTCTAATCATAAAAACACATTTCAAAGTATCTTTACCGTAAAATGTAACACTAAAAACAACTTATTTAAATGCAAACTTAATTTGCACGATTAATTTCCAATCGACTAAAATGTCTACAAAATGATTTATATTGACTGCAGAATCAAGCAATCCCACGTAACAATCAACCAAAATTGATGTATCTCGCAGTAATTGCGCATTTGATTGGATAACTGAATAGTTGATTGCTAATTAGTGATGGATTTTAAATTCGAACAATAATGTTCTGATTGAACCGAATAATTACGGTATAAAAAGTCCATACTGACAGTTTCGTTAATTGAATTATTCGACGTTCAATTGTTTTGTTTTGTTTTTTACAAACAGGCATGGTTGTTAGTTGGAATCACAGACGCAGGCAACGAGTTCTACCCATTAGCAGTTCTACAAAGCCATATGATTGTAGGTTTGATTATGTACTGGGCGATTTACATGGATTCTTTTTTGTTTTTATTTGAAGTTCAGACTTTCATTCATCCAGCTTGAGCCGAGCGGAGGTCATTGTATAATCGTTATAAACAATGTTTACTGTAGGCCGTTGGTGCTACAATAAAAATTGTTTATTATTGCCAAAATTATTGCGATTTATTGTTTGCAATAAATCGTAATAAAATCTGATGTTTTATATAATCGACCCTAAACGTATGGAATGGAATGTTGTATGGAAAAGCTGTTTTTGCACAAGGTAGATCCCAAAAAGTTGTTTGAAACTATCCCACTAATATTTAGAAAGTTTGGATGGATGAATGTTTGTTACTCTTTCACGCAAAAACTACTGAAAGGATTTGGATGAAATGTGGTATGAAGGCTGAGACCCTGGATTAGAACATAGGCTACTTTTTATCCTGAAAACATGTAGCGGGTAACACCGCGTGGCGCAGCTAGTGAGTAATATATGATGTCCTTGTGGCTTAGTACAAGGTTGTACTAAACTGAAATCCGCATAATCCTGTACAAATAAAAAAAAATCAAAATTCCTTTCCAAGTTACGATATTTTACTTCCTTTTTCTTTCGCGTGAAATCTCATTTGTGACCCAAATAAATAAACTGGGGTCCTCTTACTACCATAAGGAAGCTTAACATCGTTTCAATAAATCAAAAGGCCATAAAGTTATGGTTAAAATTTAACGATATTTAACATATAAATCGAACAATTATTATTATTGATCATAACTCTGTAAAATGGTATGTGGCGAAATGTGTTTTCAGAAATCATATTATGTAAGTTAAGTGGGAAAACTATGAACCGTCGTTTTGTGTCATTTATTGAAGTATTATTACGTCATACAGTGCTATCGACAATTATATTATCGGACAATTTTTCAAGAGAAATTCTTCTATTATTATTTTCTAATTGTTTACAGGCTAGGTGTTTGACCACAGCACATCCTTTATCGTGTCGGTCCAGCGCAATGAGGCACTGCCGCGCGGTATTGTTCCGGCGACTTTGCTTTGCACCACAAGGTGTTCAACGGTGGCGCCAATGATACGTGCCCAAAAAAAATGAGAATGCGAGCTTGAACGACAAAGGCGATCCTCCATAGACAACAAATAGACGATAAAAAATATAATAACGTCTATACGCTACTTGATGTCAAGCTCTACTGGGATAGACTGATTCGTTCTGAATTCAGTCCAAGAGGTTTTCAGCATTATTTTCCAGCACCACATTTTGACAGTGTCTGTCTTCTCTTTCTAACTTTCTACTTATTGTTATTATATATATAGTATATAGTATATTAAAAATGATTATCGTGACTATAAATTAAAATCTTGACTAAACTAATGAATTACACGTACAAATAAACATTATTTATAAATATTTTGATGAGTATAATATAATTTATTACAATTGTTTTGCTAATTATTATTTCTTATATTATTTTATTTTTTGGAATAACTTTTGACGAAGCCCATTTACAGCTGAAATTTTGTTTAGTCTAGCCTCTATACAGCTCTTATCTTTTCAAATTCTATGAAATAATCTAATCTACACTGCATTTCTACGTCAAGAAATACCCATGTAAAACCTGGACGAGTACATGAAGAAAATCATTATTATACCCATTCCATAATAATAGATTTATTTTTGTGTAAATAAAGAATATCTATCTATCTATATCTATCTATTAATTTTTAATCTTTTATTTGTAGTGTTTTTGTTGTTGTAGTGTTGAGTGTGTCAAAATAAATGTTTTCTTTCTTTCTTTCTTGCTTCCTCTTAGGGTCCTACCTCTGTGGTTATGCTGTAGGAAATATTCAATAATACAATAGCTAAGCTTCATTTACAGTCGTCGTTCAATCTATCGAAAACATTCTGTATTGTAATTGTATATTATTAGCATTCGGAACGACACGCCCAACGATTGGTCCGAATAATTAATTTGGTTGTTACAATCGATAGCGTTTTGCTTTCGCAAAAAAATATTTTGTTTACTATTTTGTGTTCGCAAAAATTGAGTCTTTAAGCATCGTCCGAACCTTTGTATTCCTTCTAATGAGGTATTGTAATTTATAGATAGCGTAAGCGATGATAGCTCAGTGGTCAGCGCGGTCGGTTCGCACGCCGAAGGGCGTGGGTTCAAACCCCAACAATGAACTTGAGCTGCCGGTGAAGGAAAACATCGTGAGGAAACCATAGCATGGTGGTAGGGTACTTTCTAGTACTCTGGTGGCTAGCTACCACCCTCAAGTTGAAAATTTGCCGCCAAGCATCTAACGGTGTGTTCCGGCAGCCTCACTTGAGAGCCAGTTCCATTCCAGGCTAGGTGTGCTTTACCAACTTCGACCACACCTTCACTTAACATCAGGTGAGCTGTGGTCAAACACCTAGCCTGTCAAACATAAAAAAAAAGTTTGCAATAGTGCATGAGATTTTTATCTCAAACAGAACAAATTGAACGCAACAAATTGTGGTTATACCGCCACTGATTGAGTCAGCCAGAACAATTTATTATTAATCATAACAATTCTACTAAAAAAAATAAAAAACAAAAAACAGCTTAACGATTCTCACACAAAAGATTATCTAGTAAAAAACATGTTTCATTCATGCAACATTGTAGACTTAGATAAAATACGGCTGTTCCCAAATAAAAGCGGAATATTCGCGCTATTTGGGTGCGTTCATCGTTACTGTAATTTATTCCGTGTCGATATCCATTGTCGGTGGTCGAGGGTTAAAAATGTTATGCTGCTATTTCGGACATTTTAATCTCATGTGCTTACCTTAGGTGTATTGCCGGCCACGTTGCCCACATTGAATTTCTGAAAACCGCAATTTTAGGTAAGCAGGCTAGCTGCCACCCTCGAGTTGAAAATCTGACGCCAAGCACCTAACGGTGTATTCAGGCAGACACACTCGAGAGGCAGTTCCATTTCTAGCAGGTCTACAATTTAAAAAAAACAGCGGAATCTATGAGACGTTGTCTCACCAATGACGTTGGGCCTTGCCACCAGCTCTTCAATCTCTCAGATACAAACATTATAAATGACACTAGTTTAGTATCAGACTCGCTCTAAAATAAATTAAAATGTTAAAAATAAATTGTTAATGTATCTTACATTAACAGCGCTCTCACTTTCCTCTATTCGGATAATAAGACCGTAAAAGTCACAAATTGATTTTATTGCGCTTTGAATTAAGCTCGTGTGGAAATGTTCTATAACCATTATACGTTATGTTATTTACGATATTTACGATTACCCATTGCCAGCCGTCTTAAACTACTTAAAGGATAAAAAGGAGAACCTGTTTTTTGAAAGCGGAGAATTTCTTTTGTTGCTTTTAAAGTGCTCATATTTCATATCGTAAAAATTGCATGTCAGATCAACTCTTGTATTTTGACAGTAAAAACTTGCATCTCCAGTTCGAAATAAAAATCTTGTATGAAGGTTTAAACCCACTGCATTATTAGAGATTGTCTATTAACCTGATAAACATACAATTAGGTATAATTTTCAAAGATAATGAATTATTAGCCTAATTTGGTTGATTTGCATAGATAGACATATTATTGAACCTGATCGATAATTTACTTAAAAACGATCACAATAAATCATTGCAATCAGCTTTTAAAAATAACACTACATAGCCATATACCAATACATTCAAAGCCAGCCTGACAGCCCCGTTGGCTCATTGATAGTATATCTGCCTTAAGAGCTGTAGGGCGTGGGTTCGATTCCCACTCAGGACGAACATTTTATGGTATAAAGAAATATGTGTACTATGTCTGAGTGTTCCGTATGTATTTACAAAAAAAGTATCTATGTATTCTATCAGTTATCTGACTGCCATAGTACAAGCTTTCCTTAGTTTGGGGGCAGATGGCGCTGTGTGTAATGTCCTGCGATATTTATTTATTTATAAACAATGTAATATGTATATATACACTATAATATAATATGTTTCACCACATCATATTACTTGTCTAGACTCGTGTACGTAAATAAACTTAAAATGTAATAAAAATTAAAATCAACAACTAGGTTTTTAATTGTAAATGTTAATTTTAACACCAAATAAAACACAAATCATACATAACAACAACAAGAGAACTAAAATAAAAAAACAAAGAACATTTTAATCTATCTATCTACATCTATGTATACTATTATAAAGAGGAAAGATTTGATTTTATGTTTGTTTGTATTGAATAGGCTCCGAACTACTAGCCCGATTTCAAAAATTATTTCACCGTTGGGAAGTTACACTATCCCCGGGTGACAAAAGCTACTTTTTATCTCTGTATTCCCACGGGAACGGGAACTACACGGTTGAAACCCCGAGGCGTCTGCTAGTAATATATGAAAGACATTTATACCTATCTACATAGACTATCTACTCGTACATAGGCTTCGTGGTTCGTTGGTTTCGTGGTTCTTTCTAGTACTCGGCTGGCTAGCTACCACCCGCAAGTTGAAAATCTGCCGCCAAGCATCTAACGGTGTGTTCCGGCAGCCTCACTTGAGAGCCAGTTCCATTCCAGGCTAGGTGTGCTTTACCATCTTCGACCACACCTTCACTTAACATCAGGTGAGCTGTGGTCAAACAACTAGCCTGTCAACCATAAAAAAAAAAAAAAAATAACATTTCAGTGTAACTTGCATTTTCCTGAACTTTTTTTTAATAGTAACAAACTAGAGATGTAATCGATTCTCATGCACATCCAGTGAAACTTGACCCTAACAAGTCTGAATGAACTTTTCTAAAACATTATGCCAAGTTATGTGCTGAGACGAATCAGTGATCGCAGACAACTTGCACTTTATTGTTACTCGACTTGTATCACTTTCACTTTAGAATAAATGATAGTCATGAACGGAATGACCGTTTACAAAAATAATAATTTATTCATGTCATGACTGGTTACCGAACTCATGATACGTTGAGTATATTAATATGCTAATGGTTTTCTGTTGTGTTCTACTTGTTATATTGACAATGTTTGTAATAGAAATATAAGAAATTAAGATTCAAATATAGAAAGTTACTTGAAGATCTAGGTATAGATTTAGAGGGACTAGAATATGACAACGATAATTGTTTTTTTATGTTTGATAAGCTAGGTGTTTGACCACAGCTCACCTGATGTTAAGTGAAGGTGTGGTCGAAGGTACACTTAGCCTGGAATAGAACTGGCTCTCAAGTGAGGCAGCCGAAACACACCGTTAGGTGCTTGGCGGCAGATTTTCAACTTAAGGGTGGTAGCTAGCCAGCTGAGTACTAGAAAATACCCTACCACCACGCAATGGTTTCCTCACGATGTTTTCCTTCACTGGCAGCTCAGGTTCATTGTTGGGGCTTGTACCCACGCCCTTCGGCGCGCGAACCGGCCGCGCTAACCACTGAGCCATCATCGCTACAAAACGATGGTATGATGGAAAAATCCACGGAAAGTGGGACAGCTACTGCACCTGTGGAAGTAAATGAAAGCTATTTTTACCGACATCATCATCAGTATGATGGTTAAAGATAGCGCTTGTCCATGACCACTGCAGCAGTATAGTAAAGTCCAGGACACCGCTTCCTGGATATAGGAATTGCATTGTATATTTTACATAGCATAAAACCAACCATGGGCAAAGAACAAAGATAGTAAAAAGCATAGCATGAGCAATTGAGCATAGTAAAAATCTTTAATCAGTAGGCCTAAACTAGCGTAAAATTTAAAATTGGATCTACTACATAATAACCTTTGTTTGGTTTAATATAGTTAAGTTAATGTAGGTAGATATATACAGAACATATAAAAGAAAAAAATTAATTTGAATAATAATTTTCAGTAGCAGGCGACAACTTGTATCAACTAAAATATGTCTAACTCCGTTTAACGTCCAACTTTCAGTCGTGATCTCTCCTTTCATTGAATAGCAAAATCTAGACGGCCAGGCGTCAGAATCTAGAATTTATTGAGATACGAGAGAAGCGTCTGGAATACAAGATGGTATCGGAGCACGAAAAGACTCGATATTTTGGTATAATCAATATTTCCGATTGAAATCGACTTCGTGACATATCTCGGGACTTTCCATGAGAAAGCGTCATAAAAAGATCGAGTGACAGACTATCCAAATTGAACAATGGAGATAATGATGAGCTTAAAACCGTGAAGTAGTTTGCTAAACAAAAGATAAATAAACTAAATGAGCGCAGTCGATCGTCACGCTCGAGTCAGGCGAACGGATGAATGGACGGAGTTAGACGTGGATGGTAGGAAAATCCGCCAAACACAAGTCGGAATTACGTACAGAGGGTTCAACACAAAATGTTATGTGCGATGTATGGCTCGGTCAGTTGTTATGTGTTACTGTGATATTATTGGTCATCGTAAATTCTAAGCATAGTAATTCTTTTTTTTTTTTTTTTTCGAGACAGTTCGAAAATTTATTTTAATAATAATAATAATAGTTTATTTCTAAAGAATACATGACATATACAGATAAATGGTTCGTAGATTTTATATTTTTTCCCGATTTCTGGAAGAACGGTCAACGGGCCCCAAACTAGGCAAAGCCTGTATCTTGGGCGCCCTGAATTACTATAGTTATATAATTATGTGTGTTTATTTGATATTTTCATAGTATGAAAATACGTTTACTTTCTACTTAATTCTGAAATAAGCGAATTTGAGTATGTAATTCTTTTAAGAAATAAGTCATTAAACTGATGTTATTGTATTTTGAACAACTCTTATTTAAATGTGATTTGCAATACTTGAAGATGAGGTTGGCTTGACCGGTATCTATTATTCGTTGTGATAGTTCAGTTTAGCCTAATTGTCATACTTGACCATGGCCATTAATACAACATTTACAGCAAGTACAACGCGTAATGCCATACAGGGGAAAAAAAATATAAAAATCGCCTAGTCTGGAATGGAACTGGCGCTCAAGTGACGCTGCCGGAACACAATATAAAAAAAAATGTGAATGTAAAATATGTCAAAACAAAAAAAAATGTCAATATATAATTGATTGATTAAGGCGTTACTTTCCGGAAGTTTATTTTGAAAATTCAAGGTACCTTTATAATATTTAGTTTATTTTCGCTTTTCAGTAGTAAGCAGTAGTCTTTACAGTTACAACAGTGATGATGACTTAAATTTAACTATTTTGACTAAAAGTTTTGAGTTTTTTAATTTTCATTTTAATTAATAAATTGTTGTCAAATTAGTTAAATTTAAGTCCTCATCACTGTTGTAACTGAAACGACTGTTAAGCGGAAATAATCTAAATATATACCTACCTTGAATTCTACAAACACTTATCATATCCAAATTCACAACTCGAGTACGGAACCCTAATAATCAATGGGAGATAGTCGGTGGTCGCGGAAACAATGTTTTCACTCGATTTTAATAACATTTCTTTGTAGTCACACATTGGGAGCGTAGTGTAGTTTCTCTGTTTGCTAGTCACATTTCTAATGCGTGTGATTAGGGTCAGCAGATTGCAACCGTTCGATGGTTGTATGAGTTGTATGGTTGCAGTAAAAAGTGTCGTTTCGATTACTATCTGTTCTCGGAAATGGAGATACTAGTTTTATGATAATTTTGTAGCTATATCGAACATTCTAGCAATCTCGGTTAATAATGACTCTTAAGGTGGTTCGATTTCCATACAAATATTTTTTTTCCATTTATGGACAAATGGAGCACAGTTTTACAGTGAAATCACAGCTACTGGCATGTATTTTGGTCTTTTTTTTTTTTTTTATGGTTGACAGGCTAGTTGTTTGACCACAGCTCACCTGATGTTAAGTGAAGGTGTGGTCGAAGATGGTAAAGCACACCTAGCCTGGAATGGAACTGGCTCTCAAGTGAGGCTGCCGGAACACACCGTTAGATGCTTGGCGGCAGATTTTCAACTTGAGGGTGGTAGCTAGCCAGCCGAGTACTAGAAAGTACCCTACCACCATGCTATGGTTTCCTCACGATGTTTTCCTTCACCGGCAGCTCAAGCTCATTGTTGGGGTTTGAACCCACGCCCTTCGGCATGCGAATCTACCGCGCTAACCACTGAGCTATCATCGCTACAAAATACGTCTTTATTTGCGGTAAATCACAATTGATTTAATGAAACAGTAGATTATTAGCATAATATAATCTACTGTTTCATTCAAGCATAAAGAAAATCCATTTTTATGTATTTTTTTCTTTGACGACGTATTTGTTATCTCATATGTGTGTCTTGACTGTCTTGTTACCTCATTTGGCAAAGTTCTGCTTCGAGAGCTGAAGGGCGTGGGTTCGATTCCCACCGGGACCAACATTTATGTGACGAATGTTTGTTCTATGGCTCAATGTTCTATATCTAAAGAGGAAATGTTCGTTTGTTTGTATTCAATAGGCTCCGAAACTACTGGACTGATTCCAAAAATTCTTTCACCGTTCGGAAGCTACACTGTGACATGGACTACTTTTCATCTCTGTATTCCCACGGGAACGGGAACTACGCGGGTGAAACCGCGAGGCGTCTGCTAGTGTATTATAAGAATATATTTACAAAAAAATAGTTAGCTGTACGAATATGCTTTGCTTAGTTTGGGGATAGATGACGCAAAAAAAAAACATTTTGTATTTTTGTGTCATAGTCATAGACTTTAGAAAAAGTATTTATAACTATAACTAAATATAAAATAATTATCTTAATAAGATAAGTTCACAGATAATATAATATTTACTTTACTACGGCAGTAAATTTTAGCACAAAGTTTAACTGGCATCTTACAATATATTACCTTCAGCAAGTATTTATTACTTTCTTACTTGGATCGTATTTACGCCCAGTTTTCCCACTGACCCTAATAACTAACGCATGCTCATACGACAGGTAGCTTACGTTTGTATGTTATTGCAACTTAGTGTAACTTATGACAGCTGTCTACACGCCATAGAGATGACTTAAACTTAGCTTATGATTAATCGTCTTTGAAGCTATTTTGCTAGGTAACTTAACATGATTGCACAGATGAGATTTATGAACTCTTAAATTTAATGGAATTGTATGTATAGATTATAAGGGGTAATGTATCTGCTTTATACATTTATCTGAGAGTAATTTCAGGGGTGTACTCATAGATAAAAAATGTTTGTAATGTTATACATTTAGTTTGAGCTGACGGTGAAGGAAAACATCGGGAGGAAACCATAGCATGGTGGTAGAGTACTTTCTAGTACTCGGGTGGCAAGCTACCATCCTCAAGTTCAAAATCTGCCGCCAAGCATCTAACGGTGGGTTCCGGCAGCCTCACTTGAGAGCCAGTTCCATTCCAGGCTAGGTGTGCTTTACCATCTTCAACCATACCGTCACTTAACAGGTGAGCTGTGGTCAAACACTTAGCCTGTCTACCATAAAAAACCTAAACTTGAAACCTTGTGTTTTTTATTTCGTAACTTATATGACATTTACTGCAATCCCCAATAGCATTGTTTATAAAATTCAATTTCCCCGAGTACATTTACAACTCAATACTGCATCTGACAGGTTGTCCATTATATGAGATAAACCCTCATTCCTGGTAGGTACTGTGGCTGTCAGCATAAACTACGCGAGGACGGAAAATAATATTGTTCTGAGAGTTGTGAAAATACGACGGAAAATTCTGAAAATATGTTGAAAAATGCTCGCTTCATTGACCCGGAATACGAGGGTATAAATTTGGAGAGGATGTGTGTTTTCGGAACTTCTGACGTATTTGCAGCGTAATGTTTTGTTACTGTTTTCGAATAGAATTGTACCATTGTATCAACGAGAACAACAAAGACAGACAAACGTCTTAAACACGCGTCGAAGTAAAGCCTTTTTACCCCTTTGTTACTGGCCAGTAACGGTTGCGCACGTAGAATTTAAGAAAATCAATGCAAATTTTGAATCAGAGTTTTGGCGGGAATGCGGAAAGAGTCGTGTCTCCCAGTTGTATCTTTTTCCAAAACTAGTGTCTTGTCGAGTGTCTATGCATAACAATGGTGGTGTTTTATTCATAAAGTGCCGAATCAAAAGCGCGAGTGTGGGAAAATGATATAATGTGGTGAAACATGACTATACGTGTTGCTTCCAAAACTCCATGACTGGACTTGACTGACACGGACTGTAATTGATCAAGACTGGACTTTGACTATAACTATTGCTACGAGACAACATAATTAACTTTTGAAACTTGAAAATATACAACACTTGACACTGGCAAATGCTCAAAACGCGATGCCAAAACCAAAGAAAAAAAGTCACGGTGAGCAGAACACTGATTAAAGAGTTTACTTGACGTATTTTTTTTTTGGCTTGGATTACTCATTCCATCAAAACTTAAGTACGAAGTTTTAAATTAAATATGATAAAATCATTCTTCCGACTACTATTACATTGATCTAGATAAGCAAGTCTTAATTCCCGCTTCCAGTTTCTTATTAAATCATATCTGATTACAAGAAAATGTAATTATCTTCGTCGAGCGCATGTTTCAATTTAATCGAAAATACCAACGTTTTTGAAAGGGATGTGAATGTTCAAAGAATTTACGATGATCGATTTTAAAAAAAATGTTTTTTTAATTCTGTTACATCACGTCAATTTAAAATTTGAGAATTTGCACAATGCACAAATGTGCTATGTTCCAAAACTCCATCGAAGCTTTGTAGTAAAGTTGCCACTACTTTACTAAAGCATGACTGGAATTAACTGACACGAACTGGACTTGACAAAGACGACTTTGACTAAAACTAGCTACGATGGCACTTATTTAACTTTTGAAACTTGAAAATATATAATTACTTGACACTGGCAAATGCTAAAACGCGACGCTAAAACCAAAGAAAAAAAAAAATGTGCTATGGCTGATGAAAAAAGAAAAAAAAAATTACGTCGATTTTGGTTGTCAATTTTTTTATTGATTTGTTTTTAAAGTAAATTGCGCTTTAATTGACTATTATTATATAAAAAATTAACGCTATCTGTGAAAACAGATCTCAACGCTCTCAAGATCAACAAGGCGGCCAACAATTTGAAGGACGCATTTTGTTTTAACAAAAACATTATATACGATAAAAGTGAATTTATTTTTACCTAATTTAATTTAGCATTACCTACATTTACAATGTAAGTACCATCTAGTCGCAGAATTTTAAAGTTAAGTAATTTTCCTCGCAAACTTTGCGAGCGTACATTCAAGCTCGCAAAAACTAGATAGAAACTACAAACTCTTAAACTTTAGTTAGTTTATATTCTCTTTGGTACAAAACTGCTCCAAGTACAATTAACGAAGTCAGCGTTGCACTTGTGCACACTACCAAGTCGATACTATTAAGAATACTTTACTAACTTTATTCGGATTTTTAGGTATAAGACTTTGTAACAAAAAATATTTAGAGATGATATTAATAGTTGTGAGTAAAATTTATTTGTTAGTTTCGCTTTTGCTTAGTATAGCTGTATGTATATTCAATAAATAAATATTTTAGATTTTAAATGTTAGTAACAAGCAGGGTTACCAAATTATATAGTTACACTTGTTTAGACATATAGTCTGGTTTGAAACTGTACCTATCAAATTATGTATACATCCGTTTTGACTATGTTAATAATATATAATAACATAGTCAAAAAAAAATTAGTGATATATCGTACAAAAATATTAATCGAATTCAAACTACGATATTGTCAAAATATCGATAAACACGATTCGTCCCTACACAAACATAATCCATAATAATCGTCGCAAATTCATTCGATTGAATGGATTAGCCTCGATGGCGGTTAATTTTAATTACACGAAAGTGGAGCGATCTCGAGTCGAGCCATTCAAAGCTAAATGTCGTGTCGACGACTCATCGATATGTGATCGAATGGACGTGAAACGAGCACGCTTACATTGGTACAACTTGTAATTGTATGCAACGCAATTATCGCTTTATCGAAAGCTACAGCGCAAACCCAACCATTCTATTCACACATACAAAGGATAATCGGATTGGAGAGCTTAGGCGGGAACGCGGAAAAAGTAGTGTCCCCCCTTGTATTATTTTTCCAAAACTAGTGTTTAGTCGAGTGTATATGAAAAATGGTGGTATTTTATTCTTAAAGTGCCGAATCACAAGCGCTGGACGCTGGACTTCAGTGAAACGGACTGTACTTCTAATGGATCTTGAAAATGTAAAACACTTGACACTGGCAAATGCTCAAAATGCAATGACCAACCAAAAAAAAAAAAAGAAAAAACGTTAAGTGCTGTCATTTCTCTTCTGATTTTCTCTTCTTTGTTTTCTTTGTTTCTCTTTGTGCTTTGTGTATTTATTTACTACTAAATATTTAAATACAAAGTCTGTTTTTGAAACTAAAGTAGTACCTATATTTTGGTCCTTGAAAAATCTTACAATAAAAATTTGCAGAAGTTTAGTTAACGATAGCCAGAGGGGCAGAGTTAATTTGGCATTACTTTTTTCCATTTCTTCAGTTGATATATTATGTACATGTTTTATATTGGACTAGTTGGTAATCAAACGCGGACTTATAAGTATTTTTTTTTAAATGCGGCGACGCGACCTTCCCTCTTTTTTAAGATTTTTCTCAAAATACCATGTGAAACTCTTTGGTTTTTTTACATTATTTTCCGGAACAGTTGATTTTTTATAGTTTCAAAATATGTTCCCAGGGTACAAGCTATCTCCACTCGAAATTTTATCAATGTCATTACCGTCCGAAAAAACATAGAACATACATACAAACAGGTAAAGTTTAGTTTTTATTGTATTAGTGTTATTCACAAACAATTAAAATTCGAAAGTTTTTTTTTTGTTATTAAAGATCTGAATTCATTAGTTAAAATACTGGAACGAAACTTAGCTGAACGTTCTAGATTCTTAGAAGCAATTAGGTAAAAGGTCATCAAGATAGATACTTTGAAAATTTATTGTGATTTCGCTTTTAATATTGTGGCCTTATCAAAAGAGAACCCGGTAGAAATTTATAGTGCCAATTATAATAAAAACGCACAGATTTAGATTATTGCCATGAATAATGCAAATTTAAACAATAAATATAAATAATAGGGCTAGCATCATATAATGTAGATTAAATATACGTGTCAACAAGATCTTTAAAGTTTTAAAAGCTTGATGACTTGCTAATTTGCTGCCGAATAACAAGAAATTGCTTAAAGATTTATTATAAAAAAATAAATTTTATTTAGACAACTTCTCTGGCTTAGTAGCACGTATGTTGTAAGAATAGTTTGATTCCCGACCGGGCAGATGTTTGAATGAGGAACAGTTTTGCTAATTATTATTTGCTTCGATACTTGCACCTAAGATATTCATAGTTCTACTTCGTCTATGCCGTAAGTATAGAAGTAGTCGTATTTTTACGGTATTTCATTAATTTCTGGCAGATTTTCGTAAGTTGGATGATAAATTGAATTGTTGGTCCCAGCTTTTTGTTCAATATCAATAATTCTAAAAACAAGTCATAGTCGAGTGAGAGCCATTGCCATTATGGCCACCAAGTTCATACGAACTTATTTTTATAAGATTAAAAAATATCATAGCAAGATTAAAACATTACAAAAAAAAGTAAAAACATTTCTTAAAGGATGCTTTAGTGTATGCAACAGCCAGTTTATGGGGCAATTTCAAACGGGCAATCAAAATTAAGCATGTATACAAATTTTCGTGACTACTGCTGACCTTTGAGGAGTTCCTCCGTTTGAAGCCAATTCTGGGTGTAGAATTAGATCAAGTTTATCATAAATCTCTTTTTTACTACAGGATAAGTAGAAAGACGGCTCAACAAACGTTTTGACTCTACGTTTCATCCGTATGTGGCAAACTGCCGGGTACCTTGTTTCCTGAGAAATATAATTCAGATCTTGTCAAGGTCAAAGTAAATACGTATCTTCTAAATCTGCGTGCTTCATCTTCGACCACATCCTCGCTTACCATCAATCAAGTTGGCGGTCAAACGCGGACTTATATTAAAAAAGCCGACTAAGTTCGAGTCGGACTCGCCTACGATGGGTTCCGCACCACTATCTATAGAAACGGCAAAAAAATCACGTTTGTTGTATGGGAGCCCCATTAAATATTTATTTTATTCTATTTTTTAGTATTCGTTGTTATAGCAGCAACAGAAATACATCATCTGTGAAAATTTCAATTTTCTAACTGTCACGGTTCATAAGTTACAGCCTGGTGACAGACGGACGGACAGCGGAGTCTTAGCAATAGGGTCCCGTTTTACCCTTTGGGTACGGAACCCTAAAAATTGCATTGTCACCGGAACCGAACCAACACGTCAAATTTCAGCTTCTTACATAAATTTGATACGAAGTGATTCTAATTCGACTTACAAAATTGAACCTTAACAGATATTGCAAGTTAAATAAAAGCACGTATATTTACGTGGGTGATTCTTCAACACATTAATCAAAGAAAACTCAATTAACAAATCAAGCTAAAACTCAACACACGATCCATTCAACTAAAACTGGACGCATCACTTTCACTTTAACAACTTGAGATAACAAGCATGGACTAGCTGGCATGACATGTGTGTATGAATGAAGTAACCGCTGCTCCCGAGAGAGCGATGATGTAGCCCCGATAACAGACTCGCAGGCTAAGAGACACGTTAAAACTAGGTACATAGAATTCCGATTAAGAAAGGCTATATGACAACGAATTAAGAAACGAATAACGAACGAAAACGAACGAAACGAAACGAACGTATTTCACGAATTTTATTATTATAAGTATGTATTTACAAAAAAAAAAGTTTTTATACTATCAGTTATCTGACTTCCATCACACAAGCTCTGCTTAGTTTGGGGCCAGATGGCGCTGTGTGTATAGTCCTACGATATTTATATTTATTTTATTTATTTATTTAATTCTATGCATCTACTATTCTATTTATTTTTTATTGTTAAGGCTAGGTGTTTGACCACTGCTCACCTGATGTTATGTGAAGGTGTGGTCACTAATGGTAAAGCACACCTAGCATGGCATGGAACTGGCTCTCGAGTGAGGCTGCCGGAATACACCGTTAGATGCTTGGCGGCTGGTTTTCAACTTGAGGGTTGTAGCTAGCCAGCCAAGTACTAAAGTACACTACCACCGTACTATGGTTTCTTCACGATGTTTTCCTTCACCGGCAGCTCAAGCTCATTGTGGAGCTTGAACCCACGCTCTTCGGCATGCGGCAGCGTTACCAAAAACTTTAAGTAACCAAATAAATCTTAGGTATATCTGTTTTGACGCTCATAACTTTTAAAATTTTAACGGATAGTCTCAATAGCCCTGTAATATCGATAGCTGTAGTTACCCTCCCAATAAATCTATCAAGGAAACGCCATAAGGTCGTCATTATTTAAATATTTGCTTTTACAAATAAAATGCGATTTAGTGTGTGGAGGGCTTTAGATAGAAGACGTATCATAATCCGTAAATCGCGATTATCAGAACCGGTATAACATTTAATGTATGCTTACATTGTAAATGACATCGCCTTGAATCATTTACGCTGACTGTAGCATGTCAACTACCTATTAATTTATGCTGACGTTTAATTTGTGCTTACGCTTAAAGCGTCATCGTATCTTCTATAATGTATGCTTCATCCGCTATGTTATCAGTTGCTATTTATGTGTGAATGTATTACCAGATTTTATCTTTGATGTTCGGAACGGTGGTGTTAAATTTAAAAGGTACTAAGGCATTATGGTCAAACCATTTATCCATTACAATAAAATTAAATGATCTAGGTATTGTGGTTGTTTATGTTTTATGAGAAATATATGGAAAGTCAAGTTGTATTAGCACATATTGAAGTATCTAATTTACTATGTAAATAAATGAATGTTGTAGAACATTTCACACAGCGGTATCTAGCCCCAAACTATGCAAAGCTTGTGCTATGGGAACCAGATAACTGGTAGAATACTTTTAATACAGTCATCAACACCCAGATACAGAACAAAAATTGATCGTTGCATAAATATTTGCTTACATTTCCTCTCCTCTTCCTGCTAATATTTCTTATACTTATAATAAATACAGAACACCCCAGAACTATCTTTTTTTTTATACCACTAAATGTTTATCCTGGGTGTGAATCGAACCTACACCCTTCAGGTGCAATAAAGTATTGAGTATTGAGTATTGAGGTCTTGGAGCAGACATACTACCAATGAACCAACAGGGCTGTCAAAAATAACATTAAAAAAGTCTAAATCAATATACCTTGGAACACAATACCCATTTTCATTTCAGCAGGTGCATACAAATCGATCCATCTATTTCAGCATTTCAAGAACATAAAATTCCTTGAGACAATTCCATTTCATAAAAATGGAATTTACTCTTCCGCACATCAAGACCGTAATGTATGAGTATTTTAATTTGTTTTGCCTAAAAGCCCGTCATCTGCCGCTTTGCAAATTGCCTCCGTCATGAGCCCATATGTACGAGACAGCTGCTCCGCTTTGAAATATGCCAAGGTTCACGTCGACAACCCCACAACAAATGTATGTGGTTTTTGCAAATTAAGCCACTGGTAAAAACTGGCTGTACATACTGAAAAGTGTAATTTTGTATGAGAAATATTTGGGTGTGATGACATTGGTGACTTGCGTATATGTTTTTAAATGTTGATTTTGTTTGTTGTTAGGTACCCAAAAGGTAAAACGGGAATGTTACTAAGACTCCGCTGTCCGTCCGTCTGTCACCAGGCTGTACCTCATGAACGAGTGATAGATAGTTGAAATTTTCACAGATTATGTGTTTCTGTATACCGCTATAACAACAAATACTAACAAAATAAAATATGTATGGTAAAAATGTAATGGTACGGAACCCTTCGTGCGTCGTAATTTTTTTTTAGTGTCGAGAAGATTTTGAGTTTAAAACATTAAACAAACAAAAAATTTGATTTTGTTTTGTTTTATTATACCAAAATACTCGCGTTAACGTTCAAACGTTCATATTACTTATAAATATGTATGTATATACAAATAAGTCGATATATTGTCAAAATCTTGTTTCAAAATAAGTGTCAGCGATGCCCAGGGCTTTTTTGTTACACATAGTTCTAGATACAGAAATAGTGATAGAAAAGCGTAAATCTTGAAATATAATATGTTGAAATCTAAATTTATTTATTTTTAGTTTTATTATAATATAGCATATTTCATTTTATTGAAATATTTTACATATAATGAAAAAAAAAAATAAAAAAAAAAAACATTAAAATCTACAGTTTACTAATAATCTAGATAAGATATAAATCTGCTATTTTACATATTCCCTACTATATGTATTATTTTTAATAGTTTAAATTTTTGAGCTTAATAGTGTTACAACATATTCTGTCTGTTCTTAAGCTGTATCTTGTTTTTAGTTCTTGGTTGACTGGAAGAGATCGCTTTTAGCGATAAGGCCACTTGAAGCACTAGTTTACAACATGATTTTATGCTTTTTTTCACAATAAAGTTTATATCTATCTATCTATAGTGTAGTGAAAAATAAACATAATTGATTCTGTATTTTTTTATATCTCACCATTAAGATATCGTTTTGTTGATCTCCATTTTTTTTGCGTAAGAAGTGCCGTATAAATAATTTAATTTCAAATGTCATAATTCTGTTAACAATACAATAGTTTGAAAACTAATCTAATGTCAGCCCTTCGAATCTATGATGTTTCTAAACAGGCTGTCGTTCAAACTTGAGTCGTAACAGGATCCTCCTAATGAGCCATAAGCTGAATGTGCTCATCAGCATATGGCGCGGCAAAGTAGGGCAAGCAACATTGCACGAACGACCTTCAAACTCACATAAACGCAACGACGTATACTCGAAGTGTTTGTTATTTTCTCTCTGAGTTTCTCCTTAATGCATCATCATCGTTAGCATCACCCGGTTAGAAACTACTAGCTAGAATTGTTTATTCTAGATTCCAAAAACAAACATAAATGTATAAAAAAGGAAAACTATAAAGCTGTTGAGACTAACCATCGAAAACCTCAAAGTAATGAGCGCCAAAGCAGCGATGCCCTGGACTTTGTTCTGCAACTCAAGGTTCTGTGTATCGATGCAATGGTCATGGGCATACGTTATGATTTAAGGGACTATTTAAAGCTTAAAGATTTTTCTTGAATTAATTTAATTATACATAATGTCGATAAGATTTATTCGTAAAGAATATAATCTATAATTTTAAATAAGTAAATAATGTTTGACTTGTAATTTGTAACTGTCCATCTTAGACCACACTACTGTTTAACATCAGGCAGAGTGTGGTCAAACGCGAACCTATTTAGAATAAAAAAAATAAAAAAACTAGGGTGTTATTAATAAATTATTTGTATTTGTATTTATCTCTAACCATCAGGAGAGCGTATCATTTGGGCCGCCTTACACGTTCAATCATGATCACGATCCGCGATCCGCGATCCGCGATCATGATTTCAAAATTTCTAGATATTATGCGATCCGGAGCATCAGTCCGTCAATCCGCTTCGTACACGATCAGTCTGGATCGCGATCATTGATCGCGGATCGCGGATCGCGAATCGCGCGCTACGTGTACGGGCTGCCTTTGTCTCTTTACTTTTACATTAAAAAAAACGAGAGGGTTGGAAAATAAAACGAAAAAACAAAGTAAAGTAAAAAAGTTAGATTTGCTGAAATAAATGTTCTTATCTTATTTAAAAACATTACAAAGAGCTAATCCCAAAATAGAACCAATCATTATTCCTAGCCATTAGAATTTGCATGTGAATGAAGAATTGAAGAGGGTCTCGCAAAAACGTGATTAGGTTGGAATATTCCGCGCATCAGAACGTAAGGGTTAATCAATCGGTTTGATGAATCCAATCATCGAGAAACTCATTTTGACCCAAATTGAAGCTCAATCAAAAGAGGAAGATTAAAAGCTTTGATCACGTTAGGGATCTGTCACAAGATCGAATTAGTATTAAAATCTAACGTACAATATCATGAGCGATAAAGCAAGCATATATTGCGTAATACTTCTACAAAGCCTCGTAAGTATAAATTAAAAAGTTAAAATACCGACACCAGTAACAGCATACCAAATTTCGACTTTATCAAACCTGTGGAAGATACTCACATTTTTTCATGATTTGAAATTTGTCATAGTGCATAGTATTTTACTAGTCAAGCCCTTTTATTTGATACCTACATTTTTTTTTTTTTTTTGTTTATTTATTGAGGCTTCATATTAGCAACTACAATGATTATTATAATTTTACATAACTAAAGTAGGTAATTGGTAAGCTAATTGCGTTGCTTGTTTAGAGAAGCACAACATGAATTTAAATCTATCAATATAATTAATTAAATTAAAATCAAAATTAATATCAAATTAAAATCAAATTCATAATCGATTACAATTTAACATTAAATCCAAAATTATCATTAAAACAAAAATCAAAATACAAATTAAAATTCAAATCATAACTAAAACTAATGTTATAAACAAATCAAGACATTAAAAATCCACCAATTTAACAGTTCAGCTTGTTCTCAACACTAGCCATGATTACATACATTGAAGAAGTTGTAAAAAAATATGTAATCCGCCATTTTGTGGCGGCGGCCATCTTGGACAGATTTTCATCAAACATAGCTAAGACTAATTTTTTTTTCAAACAAAGAATAACAAAATTAAAATCTGTTCATCCGTTCGGGAGCTACAATGCCACACACATACCTACAGACACGTCAAACTTATGAGCTTTTAACACACCGTCGTTTTTGCAAAACTTCTTACAAAATCAACTCTGCCATAAAAAATATTTATAAACTATAAAAAAGAATGTTTTTCTTATTTGTTTTGGCGTTGCGCTTTATACATTAGCCAGTGAACATTTTGATTTTTTAAAAATACATTGACACTGGCTAACATTCGATGGTAAGTCTCAAGTGCCCTGTTTTATACTAGATTTTAATATGAAATAATTTCAAGATTTTCATCTGAGAGCATGGTGATAGGTGGGTAATGATTTATACGTAGTACGAAACAAATGTGTTCATATAATTAACTAACATTACTTATCAGTACAATTATCATAAATATGTGCCTCGTAAAAACTTTCCTAACTTTGTGCGTTATCCACGGTTCATATTTATTCAACGACTAACCCGCATTAAAGTTAGATAAGTAGACATGTTCTGTAAACGAAGAGAAAAGTCATTTGTGTAGGCTTTAGTTAAAACTAGTTGTATTTTCAAAAGCTTTTAACACCAGTTTTAAATAATACTCTACGATTATTTATTTCTGGACATGTCACACTAATATTATAAAGGCGAAAGTTTGCGAGTGTGTTTGCATGTTTGTTACTCATTCACGCAGAAACTACTGAACGGATTTGGATGACATTTGGTATGGACGTAGCTGAGACCCTGGATTAACACGTAGGCTACTTTTTATCCTGAAAATGCCTATGTAGCGGGTAACACTGCGGGGCGCATCGAATATTTTTATTATCTGTGGCTCATACATTCTATGTGAGTATGGCAGGACCACTACTTTGAGTTCCAAATACGGATTTAATTTGTAGGCGGCATTAAATTTCATTGGTACTTATATCGAATACAATTTGCATATAACACGTCTTCGGTGAAAGGCTACAAGCTTCTGAAACACCTGCCGTGTCTATTAACTTTATAGATAGGTATTCACATTTATAACCTGTTATAACAACCGTGTGATCCAAAAACTATAGATGCTTTACCAACTACCTACTACATAAATATTAGTAATTACACGTAACAATGTATATATATCGATAAGGAGAATATTCGAGAAAGTCTGTACCGTTTAACCTATTTCGGAGATACAATGTTCAACACGATGTTGGAATCTGCGGAATTTAGTACAATGACAACTCGTGGTACGGGCAACACTGCAGTATCCAACTATCCAGGTATAAAGCATTCTGCACATTTTCGGGCCGGGTGAAAATTGTCAGCCTCCCGTTTTGGAGTGACATTCTGTGCCTAATTAACTACATTGCAACAACGCAGACTATTTACTAAGAATATTTTAGCATCAATTTAATGGGGGCTTCGCTTGAAATGCCATTGTTATGTCGTATCGGTTTCATCTGGAATTTGATTTGTATCGATGTTTTGTTTGGCATTTGTGTTTGTGAAATTGGTTCACAAATACTTGAGCGATTTTTATAGATTGTTAAATTTATGAAAATAAATTGAAACGATTATTTTTTTTGTTATTAAGGATCGAAAATATTTATTTACAAGTAAACTCAATAGCAATTGATCATAACGCATCTTGACTTAGTTTTCTCAAACGATAATCGATGTTGTATGTTATGATGTTATAGCTGTGGACGATCTAGTCAGTATTCGGATGGGTGACCGTGGGTCTTATATCATTGACTAGTTTGTAGGTTCCGGTTATTATTTTATATTCCAATAACAACAAACATGACAGAAACTGAAAAAACAACAGACAAGCCATGTCGGATGCATTCAGGCGGCATATTAACTCTGACACTAGAGCTGGTTACTCAGCCTATACGAAATTACTATAAGCAGATTAAAAAAACTATGAAGCTAAATTAATCATAGCAAAATAATGTTACAGATTATGTAAATTATGTTTTTTTTTAATTTAATAAAAAGTATTATGTTAACAATCAAATTGCGCCTAAAACATGTGTTTCACATATTTACAAATATAAAACGTCAAATAAATAACATTAAAACACTCATAATATATGCAAAACATCTTGATTTATACGGAAATTTAAATTTCAAATTTCTTGTCCCAGTTTTCAAAATTATGACTTGTAATGTCATGGGTGACAGTACTCTATTATGATTTGACAGCGTTATAATGTTTTATAGGAACTATTGACAGATATAATTTTTGGGTCGACCCGTTGATTTTAGATTAATGATATTTTAATATTCAGTTATTTTAGAATCGAAAATATATTGAGAGAGACTGGAAGCAGATTTTTCGATAACGAAACAACTTTATTTTAGTTTCAGTTAGTACTTTTAAAACAATACTGTAAACTACAATTGACATTAGTTTTAAACGCTTAAAACTGGCTTATTTTAAATTTATTTTAAATTTGAGTAAAAATGGTTTCTAAAAAATATGAATACATCATGTTATATATATCTTTTAAATACTGACATTATTTCACCAAAAGATAGACAGATACATGGCCATAAAGTAAAAATGAAAAGACAACAAAATAACCCTGTGAGCTAGTGCCATAAGTGGCGGACCTACTGTCAAAAGTAATCTCTTCCAGGCAACTATGAAATGTTAAAAGATCACATGTGTTCAAAATGCTGGCAGTATTGCCACGCTGGATGAGTAAGCTTTTGACCAAAGTAGATGCTAGAATTCTGGTCACCTGAAGACTCCTCTAAATACTATATGGAATACAAATCTGGACGCTAGAATTACTATATCTTTCAAAACATTAAATTATGCTTTAATCATCGTAGGCAACGATAGCTCTCCCACGATCTCTATCGCTTCCCCAACAATGTATTCCCAAAAGCATACTACCGAAGCCCCTACCGCGAACTGATCTATATCTGCCTATACAATACTCCTAACCAATTGTGTCTACTGAGAAATTCAATAGCGCCTTTATATTTAGTTTATTCTGTCGATAACACTTACTCCTTTTTATTTTTTAGGCTAGAATTAAATTGATTGTAGGTACGATCATTTTTACGTCGAATATACAATTATACATACGCATTTGACTTACTTCAGCGAAGCGAAGCGCAGACCAGAGGGACTAGACCTCAGACTAGAAAAAGGCAAAAATGTACAGGATTGACATAAACTGTCCACGTGACATATCAATAACTTATGTCAATCCCGTACATTTCTGGACTTTTCTAATAAATGTTATATTTAATCGAATGTCATTTTGTCTGGACTATAAGATAGGTTCTGAGTTATAAACATAAGATTTTAAATTTAATCTGAGATTTTAAATGTGTTACGTTTGTTTTTTTTATCTTTCTTTTTGGCATCACACATTGTATATTTGCATGTGTCAATTATTTCGATATTTTTAAGTATTTGATGAAAATTCAATAGTAAAATTTTAAAATAAATCTAAGTCACCCTAAGTAAGTCAGGGTCAAATCCAGCCATTCCCTAGTGAAGTAGTAGTAAGTTTACTGGAAGCTTCGACGGAGTTTTTAAATAGATACCTATACAGTCGATAAAACACATTTATAGATAGTTGATGTTATAGCTGCATTGCAGCTCCATGGTTTTACGTATTTTTGCAAAAAAGATACGAAAACCGTAGCTATTTAGGTAGAATTTTGTAATGAAAGTTTCGCACGTTTCGATGTGACAAGCTGTTAGTCCTCATGCCAGTCAAATTTCAATTGCAAATGCCCAGAATAATTGAAAAGCGGCTGGCCGAGTCTTTTCGGAAAGAGAATGGACCTGGTATTTTAGGAAGCTTTTATGCATATATACCTTTTTTATTTGGGTAGCAACACAAATAATAAGACTAATCCCAGTAATCCCACTAATATTATAAATGTGAAAGTTTGGATGAATGGATGTTTGTTACTCTTTCACGCAAAAACTATAGAACAGATTTGGATGACATTTGGTATGGAGGTAGCTGACACTCTGGATGAACATATAGGATACTTTTTACCCAGAAAACATGTAGCGGGTAACACCGTGGGGCACAGCTAGTTTATTTATATATTTTATTTTAAGGTTAACAAGCTAGGTGTTTGACCACAGCTCATCTAATATTATTATCATACCAAATTTCATCCAAATCCGTTCAGTAGTATTTGCGTGAAAGTGTAACAAATATTCTTCCATCCAATCAAACTTTCACATTTATGATTTATTAGTAGAATTAGTCTGTTATTTGTGATAAGTGTTAAGGAAAAATAAAATATTGCATAAATAATGAAACGAACAAAAAAATAGGTTAAAACGATGTTGATAAATGATGTCTGTAAAGACTAATAACTAATACCTGCCCCTGTACCCTGAGCTTCTTAATTCGATATCTGTTAGGCGCTTACGGAAAAGCTACGCTATTGCAAACCCTACTGCGCAGTCATACGATTTATGGTCGCGTAGCCACTTCTTGAGTGTCTAACAGGTATCGCTATAAGTAGCTCAGAGTACGGGGGCTGAACATGAACAAAGTTTCAGTCGGCGTACTATTACTTATTTTTTCATTTCTTATACCTCTTTCGCAACCTCTCACACCCATACCCACCGCTACTTGGGCAGCTGACGTTCGGTATTACTTATTAGTCATATAAGATCTACTATCGGTATCAACATCAGCCGGCTTACTATAACTTATGTATTTGCATCGCTAAGTTATCTTCTTCTTTGATTTTGGCGTCGCATTTTGAGCATTTGCCAGTGTCAAGAGTTTCATAAGTTAAATAAGTTTCCTTGTAGCTATAGTTATAGTCAAAGTCCAGTCCGTGTCAGTCGAGTCCAGTAATGCTTTAGTAGAGTACTTAGTGACGATTTTACTAGTTCATTTTATATTTTTGCCGCAAATTTTGTAATGTTATTGTTTTTTTATTTAAAAATTTAAATGCATAGTTAAGATTGTGAACAGAACATTTTTAGTCCGACCATGTTATCACATAAGTGATAGTAATGTCTTCGATGATAATAAATTTCTTTAAATCTAAACCTATAAGCGATCAAGTTTTGGAAGCAACACGAAAAATCATGTGTCATCACATTATATCATTTTCCCACATTCGCACTTCTGATTCGGCATTTTATGAATAAAACACCACCATTATCATGCATGAACACTAGAAATAACATTAGTTTTGGGAAAAATATATGATTGGACACGACATGACTCTTTCCTTAAAACTTGAGAATTGGCACAATGCACGAATGTGCCATGGCCCACGAAAAAAGAAAAAAAAAGAATCGCGTTCCCGCCAAAACTCAACTAAGTTATGGGCGGGCCCGTACACGGTCAATTTGGATCACGATCATTGATCGCGGATCGCGGATCGCGCTGCCATGGTTGCTCTAGAATAACATCTTTGACTATAAATACATATATGTATACGTAGGTACTATGAAGAACGTGACGATGATCAAGATTCCTAGAAACGAGGCACTTCATTACTATAAATCATTTTGTGTAGAACACAAAAAGGCTATTGCCTTCCATGGCAGCGAGCGGGTTTAAGGGCAAATCAAATATTAAAAAATAATACTCGTTACTGCTTGTCCCGGTTTTTAGAGACGGTACTGGTGAGGACAAAATCGATTCAAATAATTGATTTAGTTACATTTATACAATTTCACATGAAGTTCATTCATGATATTGTCATGTTAAAACTATTTTAATTAAGTCAATTTATGATACCAAGACATTTGTAATAAAAAATTTTGCTTAATTTTTTTTACGCAATCATAAAATTACGAGGATTTAAAATTTGTAATATGTACTTGTTTTCAGTGAAAAATATATTTTTTATGGTTGAATGGCTAGGTGTTTGAGTATAGCTCATCTGATGCTGAGTGATGGCGTGGTCAAAGATGGTAAACACACCCAGCTTAGAATGGAACTGGCTCTCAAGTGAGACTGCCGGCTATCAAACACATGTGAAACATTTTATATAATTATGTAGTTTATTTTATAAAAGGCAACTTTTAAAGAAATCTAATGGCCTATTATATTATAAGAACGTTGTAGCCAATACAATTGAAGAATTAAATATTTGTATACATGTAACAAATATGTTTCGTTACTTCTTCGCGTTGTAAGAGATTAACAGATTTAGATAAATTTTAGAAAATAGCTTAAGCTTTTGGGTCGAGAGACAGGCAACTTTTAATCCTGGAAAATGCGGGTGCGACCGCGGGGCGCAACCAGTTAACTTACACAGACATATATATTTATTAATTTCTCTAATTGTCACTTAAGGGCCAAGTCCTCGACCGTGGGAACTTCTGCTTGAACACCTACATTGATATTTTCCACTCACACAGACGTACATACGTCTGACGTTAGATTTGAATACATTGACGTCACGCTAAAATAGATAAGGAGAGTTAAATTACTATAGCCACGAGCAAGAAGGAGACAGAATGTTTATTCCTATTGCCGGAAGCGGATTTCACATTGATTATCTGTTACATTATGACAGAAGTTTTTTTTTTTGTTTTGGCATCGCGTTTTGAATATTTGCCAGTGTCAAGTGTCAAATACAAAACGGGCGGGAAGCATGCGCGCGGTGCTCGGTACCGCCGCCACCGCGCGCCCTCTCGTGACGTGCTATACACGACCACGAGACTCGTGACGTTACATTGTCAGATTCAGAGATTCTCGATGGTTTGTAGCGCCTACCAAAATAAAACAGCAACAGACGTAACGCAGAAAAGAGATTTTCAGCAGGCACTATCAGAAATTTTCATCAAACTATCCGTACTTATCTGCTAATAGAATAAACAAAACGTACAATAAAAGGTCTACGCCTTAAATGTATCTGCATCAAAGTTAGCATCTATAAAATTGCGCCTTTCCTATAATTATTTTGATGTCAAGATTACGGATTAAAAATAATTTGGCCATATTCTATTTCATAATTTCAAGAAACGAAAAGCGTTTGAAACTATTTTTTCTCCAAGCATAATAATTCAGGATATGTACTATAGTATTCATTAATTTCAAACTTCCACATGATGTATAACGGCACAAAAATGTTGACAAAAACACATCGATTGCCTTATTTCACAAGACTTGCCCGTTAAATTAGGGTAAGTCCTTACAAGCGACATTGGGAACTCCCATACGAACAGATGTTATTACAAAATACAAACATAACACAAACAAAGCTTATAAATTTGAATTGCAAATATGTGCAGGAGTGTACCGGCGACCGTTGAAAGTGAAAATGGCCTTAAAACGTGAACAAACACAGCCTCAAGTTTCAGCCGAAAAACAAATATTGGACGCACGTCCAGCCACAATAAGAGGACTATAGAAAGTGCACTTTTTGTCGATGTTATTTAGCAGTTAAAATGGCTTAGCAATTGTAATTTTATAGGTACCTAACTGTAATCTAAAAAAGTTTACACCGACTTACACGTTTTTGTTACCGCCGTTCGCTATTTTGCGACTTCATTTGCGAATCTATGTTTGATAGAGAAGAAACAAACGCAAAACACTTTTTTTTAAGTTTTTCAGACTGGATAATTGCCCCCTGCTCACCTGATAGTAAGTGACCCTGTGGTCGTAGCTCTCACAAGCGCACAAACTGTGGTAAGTCATCTTTCCTAGAATGGAATGTGACATCACAAGCGAGGTAGGCAGAACACTCCAATTATACTTGACGACAGATTTTTTAATTTAGCCGTGGTAACTATCCAGCGGAGTTCTAGAAAGTACACAACCAACATACTACGGTTGCCTCACGATGTTTTCCTTGCAGCTCAAGCTCATTGTTGGAATTTTAACCCTTCGGCGTAGAATCCGAACTCACTGAGTGTGTATATTCCTATAATAGTGTGTATGCATTACTATAATTGATATTAAAAGAGATATGAATAAAAAAGATTCAGTAAGATAAAGTAGGTGTTTTATGATTGAAGTGATTAGAATATTAAAAAATCATACCCCCCATTGTACCGTAAAACTAACCTAGTGGCAAAACAATATTATGTTAAGTACATAACATTACTACTAAAGCAAATAATAAGTACACTAATATTATAAGGAAGAGAGATTCGTATTTTTGGATTTTTGTATGTTTCTAACGAATAAACTCAAAACCTACTAGGCCGATTTCGAAAATTCTTTCACCGTTGGGAAGCTACACTATATATCTCCGGGTGACATAAGCTACTTTTTATCCTTGTATTCTCACGGGAACGGGAACTACGCGTCTGCTAGTTTTATCATAAACAAACGATCGTTTATTTGTGACAGAAATTTGAAACAAAAACATATATATAAAAAATTTTATATACATTGAAATTCTGAACGAAAGTTTTTTCTCAAATAGGTTCACAATTGACCATACGCTGCTTGCGTACGTTTAGGTACCTAGAAGGAACCTATTCTATTTTTAATTTTAACACAACTATATAGTAAAAAAATGTTTTCCAGAAATTAATTCAAAGGTTTCATGTTGGAATTACTCTGATACGATTAAAGCCACGGAGGTACGGTTTCAAAATCGCACCCTTAAACAACATTATTTACACAACCACTCCATAGTGACAACTTTTACAATCAAACTTTCCTCATTCCCAAACCAAGTTACCGTAACATCTGGTTTATATTTTTAGAAGCCCAAAAGTGTCACAATAAACCCATAACAGTAAAATCAAATGCAAAATCCAAACTGTCAGAAGAACAAATCGTTTGAATCGACCGTTTACGATTACGATCAAATCATACTGGAACATCGATGTTGTATCGATATTCGATTCGTATTACAATCTCGTAACAGCTGTAACAAAATGCTGTTATTCAACGCAAAGAAAATTTTGTGGTCATTTTATCGATTTTTTCAGATTACGGCTTCAAAGTTTACGTATTTTAAAGGTCTACTGATTTTAATAACAGTTCTCGCTTAAACTGATATCTTTAGTCTACCTACGTATTATTATATAGAGTAAAGGAGATAGCAAGTTCCTGACGAGTTTTTGTGTCTTCCAATTTTTTTAAGGAATTAATTTATGTGATAGTAATGAGGTGAAAGTAACGCTCCCCTGATGGTAAGTGATGACGCATGTCCATCGGCATCCAGAATTTTAAGTAAGAAACAAATTCCAGGGCATCATTATTAGTGTCAATAGCCCTGTAGTTTTGTTGGTTGCAGTATCTTTCAAATTGGAACACTTTAATGTTTTCTATAGTTTAGAAAACTCGAGTACCGCAAATTGTACTCACTTCAAAATAAAGTGCAAATCAATATGAACCCGAGTAGCGATACGACCAAGCCTGACAAGAAAAAAATCGTGTTGAAGAATGAAACGATAATAGCGCCATTATAAGTTTTTTTTTCTTTAGTTTTGGCGTCACATTTTGATCATTTGCCAGTGTCAAGTGTTTTTTATTTTCAAGTTTCATAAGTGAAATAAGTTGCCTCGTATCTATAGTTATAGTCAAAGTCCAGTCATGGTCGAGTACAGTCCGTGTCAGTCAAGTCCAGTCATGCTTTAGTAGTGGCGTCTTTACTATGAAGCTTCGATGGAGTTTTGGCAGCAACATGAAAAGTCATGTTTCACCTCATTATATCATTTTCCTACACTCGCGATTGTGATTCGGCACTTAATGAATAAAACACCATCATTTTTATGCATAAACACTTGATAAAACACTAGTTTTGGACAAAAATACAACGGAGCGACACGACTCTTTCCGCGTTCCCGCCAAAACCACCGCCATTAGTTTATTTCTAAGGTTTATTTGTTCAGTACAAAAATGTCAGTAGATTTTAGTAGCATAGTTTTTTCGCAAGCAAATGTTTGCTTATTCTCTCTGTGTACCACGAGGCAATTTAAAAAAAAAACCTTTCTTAATACTTCTTACGCATAATTCTCACGATTTTCCAGACGTTATTTATTCTGGACTCGTAATTGTTCCTCAGACCACGTCAGTCCTGGAGATTAGTCTTAAAATCCATGTGATATGAACAGTTCCAAAAACCAATTGATATTCTGTGCGCGCCTCTCCCACGGGCTTACCGCTTCAAACGAGGTTTTAATGTATTCATTATGTTGAATTAACACTCTTAATTTCACTATCGCGGCAGTCACGTGCAGTACTGGGTAAAAACTTTAAACTACGGTCACGTTTGAAGTCTCGAGTAACTAATGAAGTGGAGAGGAGAGTCAGTGAATTACCGTGAGACGTTTTTAATAAATTAACGCTTATTGAACGTGCTCTTGTCTTTTAATTCTTGAACGACACAAAGATCAGAAGATAAGAGAAAAGAATGGAGTTTATGTGGGAATAAAGAAAGATTTTTTTTTTTCAATCCTACTTTACCTATTAATTTTAATTCAATGATATTCAATATACAATTATACATATATGTATATAAAATTACTTACTACTAAATATGTCTAAATTTACAACACCAAAAAAATGTAAATAAAGAAATAAAATACTTTATATGACTTCTTTGACTCAATATATATGAGTATCATCTCATATAATATATAAGTATCATATATCAGATCAGTTATCTGGTTCCCATAGTACAAGCTTTGCTTAGATTAGTGTTAGATTGTGTTGTGTGAAATGTCATTTTTTTTCCTTCTAATGATGTAGGTAGCTGTTTTGTTAGATACCTCATTGTTATTACAATCTAGCCTAGTTGAGATTAATAAGTAATTTTAATATAACTTAAATTGCTAAGTAGAGTATAAACGAAGAATGCGTCCATCGACACTTTTCTTACTGTCTCTATTAAGGGGAAGACACTTTGTTCATGTGTTCTATAATATGTAGTACTCACTGCACTGACATTGCTAACTTAATACACTAACTCAAAAGGTGAAATGTCATACGATAAAAAAGAATGTTAGCAGATAAGTAACTGTATTCCACTGCGCGCTGCTAAATTAATGCCGTCGTTGTTAATTCGAAAAGCATTTAGTTGCGCAACGGGTGACAGTTGGATTACGTCGAGATGCTTTTCCGAAAATAAGCGATGTTTTTTTCACTTTCACTGGAAATAATTGGCGTTTTGTAATTACGCCGTCGACGGAGTGACGCCTTAATGGCGAGCGTGACAGTGGTGGTCACGTATATATTTTTTTTATTTTAGTAAACTTGACTGCCCTGAAAGCTCATTCTTTGCTTGTTGAGCAAAGAATGAGGTATGGATTCAATCCAAAACAAAAATGTATGTGATGAACATAGACGTTTTTTCAGACGCGCTTGCTAGATTTTAAGCAGCGTCCTGAGTTTTTAAAGTGCCTGATAAGGTCATGTATTTTAAAATAGCACAATCTCTGCTTAGTTTGGGGTCGGAGGTGCTGTGTGAAAAAAAAAATGTAACTCTATTACTGCGCCATATTTTTAAACTGAATTGTCCTGGTTTTTCCAACTTCATATCCTAGTTTTTTTTAATTTGAAGTTGGTAACCCTATTGTATACAATATACGCATCGATAGGCACATCGGTTTTACTTACATTTAAACCAAAAGGCTGAGAATGCTAGTATTTCAATTACAAATACAAATCATTTATTAATAACACCATAGTTACAGGTCATTTTTCCATTCATATTTAAAAATATCAAATTCATAACATATGTCAAAACAATGAAAATGTCAACGAAGTAATATGTCACATATAAAATAATTATGTCAATATGATTAAATGTCCATAAAAACAAAAATATGATAATTACTTACCAGTAATTCAATAATCTCTTATACTCATATCAGTTAGTCATCAAGTTAATTGAAATCAAATATAATTGAAACTTTTAGAACGATATCCCATGCGAAAACGGATTCGCACTAATCAACATACTGTCTATAAAAATAGTCGTCATCAATTTGCTCGTATCAATTCACTATAAGAAACCAACATTGTAACAGATAAAAAAGAAGACAACTAAACTACAAAACCTTTGTTTAATACTTTGTCTACGCATACAAGTCATGCCCGGCCCAACACAATTGGACGTGTTTTCACTTTTTATTAGGGCTGGCTCAGCTGTTAGCAATTTATGTAACATGAACGTATAATTGAGTTTTGTCTTATTATTATAAATATACTGGTCGGTAATTACGGAGGTCGATACTGAATATAATCTTTGAAAGTGAATAGTGGCCCTTTAGAGTGCATCGACGCGAGTGTGCAATGTGTATCGCATAGTTAATTAAAATCTCAGAGAATATTAGCTTTCTTTACACGTAGAAGTATTTTTTATTTTATAAAACATCGTGAGGAAACCATAGCATGGTAGTAGGGTACTTTCTGGTCCTCGATTGACTAGTTTAAAATCTGCTGCCAAGCACCTAATGGTGTTGTTCTGAAGCTTTACCTAAGAGCCAGTTTCATTCCAGGCTAGGTGTGTGGACCACTTTATTGCTCAAAACCATGACATTTTAACTGGAAACTTATGCCTTTAATCTTTAAAAGTGAATAGTGACCCTAATTGAATGCATCGACACGAGTGTGCAATATATTTGTATCGCATAGTTAATTAAAATCTCAGTGAATATTAGCTGTAATAAGACGAACGAGAATCTCTCCTGATGGTAAGAGATAACGCATGCCCATGATTGTAGCGGAGTACAACGCGCACGCATCCTCGTATCTGTACTATTATAAAGAGGAAAGATTTGATTGTTTGTTGGTTTGTAATGAATAGGCTCCGAAACTACTGAATCGGTTTCAAAAATTCTTTCACCGTTGGGAAGCTACACTATCTCCGGGTGACATAGGCTTTTACTTTTTATTCCTGTATTCCCACGAAAACGGGAACTACGAGGATGAAACCGCTAGTATTTTATAACTCAGTATACCTACATATAATTCGACTTAGATGCCCATAAGCTGTATAAATGCTTATAGCTGAATTTTATAGAGAAAAAAATTTTGTTCTAATCTCTTCAATGCGTTTATAATCTTTATAATGTAGGTACATAATTAGACATCAAATGTCTAGGTAGGTTTGTCATTAAACAGACTGCGATTTAATATATATACCTATAATAACTTACCAATTACTTTCGATCGTGTACTTTAAATTTCACTTTCGAATAGTCTTTTGTTAGAAATAATGATTTAACGCCTTTCCAGGTAAATTTATTTTCCTCTATCCTAATATTGACAATAGTTATTAATAGCCGGCTGGGGAGGGAAAATTAACCGGCCAGCCTATTCACTAGGAGGTTTATTTATATCCAATCAAGGCGGCCGTTCTTCAGACAAATGTTTCCAATTTATTAACCAACTAGAAATCTGAGGGAGTTATCAACAATTCACGTTTCAACAGCGCGAGGGTTTCGACTGCGCCTCAGTTGATTTACAATGAGAATTGAAGTTGTTTCGTTGTATTATTTAGTGTTTGAGTTAAATTTCGATTTAGTTGTGCATATATTGCTTGCTGGCAATTACGTAAATCATAAAGTAACTGACAACATATTGACGGACTTTTGGCGGGAACGCGGAAAGAGTCGTCTCGACCCGTTGTATTTTTTTCCAAAACTAACGTTTTGTCGAGTGTTTATGCATAAAAATGGTGGTGTTTTATACATAAAGTGTCGAATCACAAGCGCGTGATAGTCACTAACGCTTGACCATAGTATAATAAGAGCTGTTTAAAAAAACAAAGTCAAAGGCATCGCTGCTGTGGCGCTTATTAATTTGAAATATTTGGTGATTAGTCTCAATAGCCCTACCATTTGGCTTAACTAGCTGCAGAACCCTTCCAACCAGAACCTGCTAAGGAGATTTATCAGATAATAAGTTTGTTCATGTGCTTATTTCCTAAAACTTTCAAATTGACGCCATTAATAGATATCGAAAAAATTTATTTGTTAATCTTGTTATTGTAAGGCAAAACAAAGTATTTTATTTAAGAATCACAATCATTTAAAACAGTAAAAATTAACGGACCGACCAATCTTGGTCTCACAAAATAATTTTGTCTTCTTGTATAATTTTGGCAGTCGAGTAATTTTCGCTAGATTGTTAAAAATAACTGAAGCGGATGGAATTTCAACCTTTCCTCATGCAAATATCGCCATTATATTCGAATCATCCAAATATCTTTTTTAATTGCCGCAAAATTCAACGTAAGAACTTTGTCGGTTCGCTGATTTGCAAAAACTCTAATTGCCTTTCTAAGAGACGGATTTTCTAAAATTTTTGAAAGCACTTGGCAAGTCAAAGCGGAATTCACTTTCGTTTAACTTTTTGCTTGAGGGTTTTGACTTCTTTGATCTCTAAATGTTAAAGGTATCGAAATGAGCGTAAGTACTTTTTTTGTTAATTATGGAAAGCAGAAAAATTTTATATATAGATATATCTATACCCAATTTAAAAAAAAATGCTGCGAACTAATTGCCTACAAAATTGCAAGAAGTAATCAACGATGTTCAAGATATTGACACAAAAACATGTCATTGCCAGGCTCGGTTAGTTATCTGAGTCAAAAAGTGTGAACAAACTAATCATTAACAAACAATTAGCATGTAAAATAGAACAAATTACAGAAGAAATAAATCTAGAAAACTAGTTGAGATCTAGGTTCCACATTATGGCGGCTAGGTTGAGAGCAACGGGACGGTATTGTGAGTCAAACCGTCTCAGCGCTTTGTTATTACTGATATAACGAATCAACACAATATGTGAGTATTGACGAACATTCCGTAGTTTTTACAACTGTCTAGTTACAGCAAATAATTTGTTTTTTTTTTTAACTTGTTAAAGATATTCCGTCTTAAAACACAAACTATTTACAATAATTTAAAAAAAAAAACTTCGATCAGATTTTGACACGAATTATTATTATATTACCGAGTGGTAAAAAAAAATATAAAATCAAGAGCGAAGCCGCGCTTCGCTCCCAAAAGCTAGTACAAAATGTATGAAGCACCTTATGGTGTATTCCAGCAACCCCACTTGAAACCAGTTCCATTCCAGGCTAGAATTAAGCTAGTGTTTACCATTTTCGACCAAATATAATCAACTACAAAAAACTGACCAAGTGCGGCCTCGCGCACGAAGGGTATCGTACCATTATCTATAAAAACGGCAAAAAAAAACACGTTTGTTTTATGGGAGCCCCCTAAGTATTTTGTTCAATTTTTTTAGTATTTATTGTTATAGCGGCAAAAAAAATACATCATATTTTGTGAAAATTTCAACAGTCTAACTATCATGGTTCATGAGATGACAGCCTGGTGACAAACGGACAGACAGACAGATGGACGGAGATCGGCATCTTAGTAATAGGGTCCCGTTTTACCCTTTGGGTATGGAACCCTTAAAAAAACAATTTGAAGTTTACATAAAACGCACTAAATTGGTATCTACAATATTTTCTACACTCGGAACAAAATTAAAACAACAAAACGTAGTATGTCTCTACAAAGACCTAAAGACCTCATTGCTTACGACCTTAATTCTATAAACTACAAGAAACTAGACCCAGTTGGTTATGTCCTAAATTCTTTGTAAGTCTTACGATTGCACGGGTAATTAAATCTACAGAACAAACACTTAATTATCACTTAATATGATAATTAAACTGTTATCTTTATCTTATTCTAATCTTAAATCGTTACTTAAACGTTTCTAAAGGTACGAATGTCGCATTGCTGGTAATGAAGCCTTAACAAACTTTCAATTAGGTTCTTGATTTTGGAAAGGGTTTCAAAATTTTAATTAGTTTTTCAGACTTTTTCATTAACTGTTACAGATATTGTTTTGTTTTATTGATATGAATAACACTTTCGAGATGGTACGTGACAACACCTATGATAGTTATGGCAAGTGTTTGACCATGACTCACCTGATAAAAACAAATTTGAAAAAATGAAAAAAATTAAAGCACATTTTTTTATTTATGAAAAAATATCATACATTTTATAAAAAGTAAAAAAAAATAGTATGAAAAAATAATGATTCTCAATAACTTTGTAATAACACTTGATTCACCTTGTAATTATCATAATCATCAAGGTATGTATCACCGCAGTACCAGATATTCTGCCGTCAAGCAGTAGTGTGTAATCATTACTGTGTTCCGCTCTTTAAATGTTACTTGCAGCTAGTGAAACTACGGGGCTGTTGATTCTAACGATCGAATGTCTAAAAGTAATGAGGTCAAAAGCAGCGATGCCCCGGACTTTGTTTTGCAACTCAAAGTTCTGTGTATTGATGCAATGGGCATGCATTATCTATTGACATCAGAAGAGCGTATCGTTTTTCTCATTACTTTTACATATAAAAAAATGTTTTGACCAGTGACCACTGCTCACCTGATTTTTAATAATGTTGCAGTCGAAGATGGTAAATATACCCAGACTGGAATGGAACTGCTTCTCAAGTGAGGTTGTCGTAACACACTGTTAAGTGCTTTTCATTTGAAGGCGATAGTTAGCCACCCGAGTATTAGAAAGTAACCTACCACCATGGTATGGTTTCCTCACGATGGTTTCATTCACCGGCAGCTCAAACTCATTGTTGGGGTTTGAACCAATGTTCTTTGGCGTGTAAACCAACCGTGCTAACGACTAAACTATTGTAGCTGTATAAAAAAAGATTTTATATTTCCGAAATGAATTCTGTAGAACATTTTCTGCGGTGTTCAACGTTCTAACTGGACTTTGTAGACAAAACGTTGCCAGCGAGAAGCAACAAAAGTATCAGGTAAAATTTATGAGTTCTTTCGTCGTCACATGTCATCACCAAATTTACGGCTCCCTCAGGCAATTAAGACATTATTTCAACCGGGCCAACGGGTCACTGCAAAACACTCGCATTTTCATTAATATTTATACAGAGAAAGTGCTCTTTTGGGTAATCATAAACTTTCAGCTTAAACACAAGCTTTTATTGCTCCGCAGAACCCTGGGAAGCACTCTCGGTATAATAGAAATAGTCTCAATTCAAGTTCTCAGGGAAAATTTTAATTGACATCTGGCATATTCAAGTTCGCTTTTCCCATTTTGTGCAATTGTAAACTTAATTGCTTTGAAATGGAAAGTTTAATTTTGTTCTGTGTTGCTGTTACTTAAAAGGTTTTTCGTTTGTATTGAATTGAAAGTACTGCTTACATAATAAAGAACATTTACCCACGTGCTCGGGCTATATGCTGTGTTGAAAACTGGTCAAATGCGAGTTTTTTTTTTAATATCATTAGTAATGAGATGAACGAGACGTTCTCCTGATGGTAAGAGATAACGCTTGTCCATGACCATTGCAGCGATACACGGAACTTTGAATAAGAAAACAAAGTCCAGGGCATCGCTGCTTTGACGCTCATTATTATCATCATAAGTAAAGCTCTTACTGTGTAACTTTCATAGGTCGACGGTATGATAGATAGATAGATATCTCTTTATTGTCACACCATAAGAAGAAAAAAGTACAGAGAACAAAATAACTTTATGAACTAGCGCCACAAGTGGCGGCCTTATCGCTAACAGCGATCTCTTCCAGGCAACGAAGAAAATAAAAACACGATAGAAAACATAAGAAACAGACGGGAGATGTAACACTAATAAGAAAAATAAATAAAGATAAAACATCTAGTAAGTACATAAAATAATCATAATAGTGTATTTAAATAAAACGAAATATTTACATGTATAATTTATACACTCAAATATATAAAATAATAAATATCGTAGGACTATACACACAGCGCCATCTTGCCCCAAACCAAGCAGAGCTTGTGTGATGGAAGTCAGATAACTGATAGAATACATAAATACTTTTTTTTGTAAATACATACATATAATACATGGTATGGTGCATCTGACATACATATTTAAATTGTTACAAAACAAAAACAAGTGACATATCCTGCTTGACATGACTAAACTCTTTCATAACCGCCACGGTTCCGAAAACACAATAACTTTCGCAAACACGCACACTCATACACGGAGACTAATTTCGGAAAACCCACCGAGCGCAGAACATTCATACAGTGATGAAAGAGTGATCAAGTCCCATACTTACCAAGAGAGGCTGAGCGACGTTTAATTTTATTTCTTCATCATAATTCCTGGCTTATTCTATCAGCGCAAGAATTAAATTTATCTGTAGACAATTTAATATACTTTTATGCGAATTTATTACAAAAGAATAAAATGTACCAAATTTGTCGATATGGACATATGGATACTTTGTATGAGTTGAAAGTGTTGGCAATGTTTTTATAAGGTAAAATCTTGAAATCTTTTTATATTTGTTTAAATCATCAAATTTTTGCTCAGCACAACGTTATAGATTTCTGTTTTAAATTTCTACTTGTTTAATCGATTCACTGAATTCGAAATAAGAGTTTGATTTTGTTTCCGCAAATCAAAAAATTGTGATGACAAATTGGTTTTTAGCAATGATAGCGAATAATAGTTAGCGCAGTCGATTCACACGCCGAAGGGCGTGGGTTCAAACCCCAACAACCGGCTTGAGCTGCCGATGAAGAAAAACAACATGGTGGTAAGGTATTTCGTGGTACTCGGCTGGCTAACTACCACAATCAAGTTGAAAATCTGCCGCCAAGAACCTAACGATGTGTTCCTCTAGCTTCATTTGAGAGCCAGTTCCATTCCAGGTTAGGTATGTTTACCATCTTCGACCACGTTACTTAACATCAGGTGAGCTGTGGTCAAAATATCTAGCCTAAAAGTTACAAAATATATATTTTGGAATCCATATCACAATGGCTCCTTGCTTTGATAATCACAAATATTACCGAAGCAAGGAGTCAAGAGGAAACGATTTTTTTCTATAAAAAAGTTCCACTCATTGATTTGAGGATTTACTGCTACGAAATTACCAAGATAAAGCTAAATAAAACGGACCAAAAGAGCATACTGGACACCTAGAAATGGCTCAAAGAATATCCTTTTTTGTATGTGCTTGTTTGCACTAGCATAATATTATATATGTGCAAAAGGTATCCTAACAAAATGGTATCTTAACGTAACAAGTATTCCACCTAGCGAAATTTAATAAATAATTCTGAAACTTCTACGATGCTAAAGTTTCAAAAGACGTCGACGTCGCCAAGGTATGAACTCGATCCACGGAGCATTTCCCACCGGATTTGCATTCAAATTAGAAGCCACTTAGCGATGATTCATAATAATTATGTAAAAACTTTTATTAGAATCACGTGAACCTGTCTGAGTCTTAGTTAAATTAAGACATAATTAGCATAACAAACGGGTCCAGTTAGTAGATGAGTTTTTAAAGGTTCCGTATCGGAAAAATGAGACACCATTGAAGATCTCACAGTCCGAATCAACCCTGGTTTTTATAATTAATGTAAACCAGTGCTGGGCGTTAGTTTCTGAACCATGCTGACCAAATACAAGTTGGTAGACTTCATACATCCTCGACAACATTAAGATCTCTCAAACATGGAAGTTTCCTCACATTGTTTTCCTTTACAGTTTCAAGCTAGCGGCGATTCGCGTGTCTTAGAAATGACCGGGGTGCGGTGGGATTTGAACCCGGGACCTCAATATGGCAGTCAAACAGTCTCCCAACTAGAATGATTCTCAACTCTCTGCCGGCGGCTGTTTTTCCCGCGAAGTACAATTTAGGTGTCTTCAAATCTAAAGTAAACAGGTTTTTTTATCGAGGTAAGCGTGCTGCATCTTAGACTATATCCTACTTAACATCAAGCAGGACGTGGTCAAACGCAAACCTATTTAGAAATTAAAAAAAAATCGTAACTTCACTCTGTAATGCGCTGTTTCAAAGCAATGAGCGCTAATGATGCCCTAGACTTTGTTTTGTTACTCAATGTCTTCAGTACCGCTGCAATGGTTATAGTAAAATGTCTCACTCGAAAACGAGATAGTTGTTTTTGTAAACTGTCCACTAGGCGCGGGGGCCACTTCTCATCGTGAAAAGAGTGAGGCCATAGTCCACCATGCTGGCGAAGTGCGGGTTGGTAGACTTCGCACGTCTTTAAGAACTTTTTTAAAGTCAGTTTGAAGTCAGCGGCATTACACATATGATAAAGAAAAGACAGATGCGTGCCCTGGAATTCGAACCAAGGACCTCTGGATTAGAAGACAGACGGTCTCCATACCAGGCTGCCGAAACTTTAACATTTTTTTCTTTAGAGATTAACTTTAACTAATTTTTATAAGTAAATCTGTTTGTTATAAATGATTTATCGCAATGCACCGGTGTGCTAAGCCTTCACTTCTCAAGTTACGTCAAGACCGCCAGACTAAGTATGTATTCTACTTATGTAGATAATGTTGATAATAGTGGTGATGATGGTGATGATGATGATGATAAGAATCTCACCGGGTGCGCGGGCGGCATGCATGTGTCGCTCGCGGGCGCTCGCGGCGCATCACCGCTCGCGCTACTGCTACACACTGCCTGAAACAAAATACTGTTTTGACACATTTGATGATGACAATGACAGTTCAGTTTTTTTAGGTTATTATTGTAGCAGTTTTTGGAGAATTTTGGTAACATTAGATATGCATGCAAAATGTATAAACACACTAGTGGGCCGTCCCGGCTACGCACGGGAAAACAAAACTCGATTAACAATATAAATATAGCCTATGTCACACTAATAGCATTCTAATGATGAAAGAATTATTCAGCTCAGTCCAGTAATTTCGGCCTATTCAATACAAACAAACAAATAAACAAAAATCAAATCTTTCCTCTTTATAATTAAAGAGTAAAGACTACATATTATTACCTACTATTTATACTACTACTAGTACTACTACTTTTTATTATTATTATATTTGATTTTTTTCCTTTTCTTTATTTCATTTTTTTTATTAATTAGTGCAGATAAATACATTTAATTTAAAACATTAAACGACGGATATATAATATTAAATATTATAATTTGGCATTTCGTTACAATTCTTTTGGGTGATAAGAAAAACCAAAAACGGACCTTCCAACCCTAGTTCCATACCAACTATACTGCTATCAACTAACTTCAGAGTTCACAAGCGCTGCGAATGTGTGTCCACAGATGATATTAAGCCTATTGATTACACCCACACATAAAAAGCACCGTTTATCATCTGACGAACCGCTCTGAACTCACGTTCCGACCGTCCCATCGTCACCCATTCATTACCGCACAAAACCAGTTGATTTCGACGTGATGCGCGGCTTTTTGCGCGTCTGCCTGTCTGACTGGCATAGATACGGTCCCGTTTGTGGTTTTAGGGTTCTGTAAATAAAATATATAAAGAAACCGCTACAATAAGGCTACATCCACACAAACCAAGGCTACTTCCAGACAAATCTAAACCCATTGAAGACTAGCTGCGCCCTGCGGTGTTACCTGTTACATGTTTTCGGGATAAAAAGTAGCATATGTGTTAGTCTAGGGTTAGTCAGGGTTAATCTTAGCTACCTCCATACCAAATTTCATCCAAATCCGTTCAGTCGTTTTTGCGTGAAAGAGTAAGAAACATCCACCCATCCATCTAAACATTTATAATATTAGTGGGGTATTGCAGTATTTGTATAAAAGACTGAGTGTACTAAAAAAAAAAATTGTTAACTAATGCCTCAAAAATTAGGATCAGCATCTGATTGATTGATTAACTCTTTATTATCCAGGTCAAAATTATACAATACAAAAGAAAAGAAAATAAACTTAGTTAAAAGGTGTAACATCAGGCGATCTTGTCACTAAAAGCGATATCTTCCAGGCAAGGCATGAAGAAAATTCTTTTTCACTCTTTTAGTAACCAAACAAATATTAAATAAAAAAATCGTTAAAGCCAATACATCAATCCAAAGAGCGTCCTACTCGAAATCCATGATTTCTATTAAACAAGTTTCTACGCTTTTTTATATACTACAGAACCCTCACAGACTAACTTTTTCCTACTACTATCGATTTTAAGGCAAAACGTGGTATCGATTGAAAGCCCACAATATAAAGTCAGAAGTCATGTTCACTCAGCAATAGATAATACGAATAAAGTTATTAATCGATAGTAGAACGGTACTTCGCCAGAAGATAAAGGTAACACAGAGGCTAACAAACATATTTTGACAAACATATTGGTCTTAACATCTCCTCATCACGCCACTTTCTTGAAGCCGGTTCTATATGGGTGTCACTTTGAAAATTTACCCAACTAGTTGTTGATCCTGAACTATGACCCTGACATATTCATCTTCACAAGGTCTTTGATCGATTTGACTTCAATACATCTTAATAATTGTAAATTAAATGCTATAGAATCAAATTATATGTAGATTCGTTGGAGCGGCTCGCAACCAGCGTCTTCCTGCGGTATTTATTAGGTCGCCTATCCCCCTTTTGGGTGGACGTCCTACGCTGCGCTTGCTGGTCCGTGGTCTCCATTCCAGAACTTTGCAGTTCCATCGGCCATCAGTTCTGCGTGCTATGTGCGCTGCCCACTGCTACTTCAACTTGGTAATTCGCTGGACTAGTGTAGATAAGTAGTATATTAAAACTCGATTGGAAGGTTTCTGTAGCTAGCGAAATTACATCAAATGCCTCAAAGTAATTAAGGCCAAAGCAGCGATGCCCTAGACCTTATTTTTTATCCTACGACGGAACGGAGACGGTATATGCGTTCGGGGTGAAAGGATGTTTGTTTGTGCAAATCCATGTTGCCATTTTTCTCCAAAACTACTAGTCCGACTTTGATGCAGTTTTCAGTTATGGGTTCAGGTTTGATTGGTGCATGTTCTTAGATAGGTATTACGGCGACAACTCACCAGAGGCAGCAAACATTTTTTGTGCAAATCCATGTTGCCATTTGTTTTGTTACTAAAAGTTCTGCAATGGTTATGGTCAAGAGTTATCTCTTACCATGAAAAGAGCGTTTCGTTCGTTTTTTTTTTATATTTTGAAAGGTTTTGTGCTACAAATGTTGTAACAAAATATCTAAGAGAAAGATAAGTAACAGTCTATGTATAATACAAACAGTGGCGCGTGCGCAATCGTCAACTGTACGTGACCATCATTAAAACAGCGGACGCGGAGGTTACCAGATCACGACTACAGCCACTTTTTTCGACAAAACTCATTCAAAAATAACTTTTTTGTGGGACGTGTCAATTTTTTTTGATCTTTCACCGCTTTAATCAAACAGATGGCAAAAATGAATTCCGTTGTGTAGTTTAAAAGATCTAAGCGTACAGACGGCGGGAAGCGACTTTATTTTATACTATACATTATACAACGAGCGATATGCCTCGGCTTCGCACGGGTGCAATGTAGATGGACAAATGTGGTGGTGGTGCATATACAAGTATTAAACATACAAACCTTTCTCTTTAATCACTCTGTCTATTGATTGAAACCGCATTAAAATCCGTTGCGTAGTTTAAAATATATTTGTTTTATACTATGTATGTGTGAGATGAGATGTTCTAGCAACCAGCCCCGGGTTTACACGGACAGTCAAGGTATGCTTGAGATGTACTTTACTGAAAGGGGGTCATTTACGACATTTTAATAGTTTAAAATAAATATGTGACAAATATTAAAGTGTACACAGCGCTATCTATCCCCACAGTAAGCAACAATATGTGAACTAGATAACTGATAGATTTTGTTACAAAAATACATAAATTTCACCTAGACTGATAAACGTTTGTTCTGATTGGGAACGGAATCCACATCGCTCACGTCAAAAAGCAGTTTTTTTACTATGAAAACAGTTTTTTATGTAAAAGTAATGAAACTTTTTTGGCAATATTCTTAGATATTAGTTTTTTAACTACATTTTATTTGCTCAGACACAAATCAAGTAATTTGAGCTAAGTGCTCAAGTTTTATTTGACTATAAACTAACAACATAATGATCCCGCCGCCATAAGCGACAATAGAAAGTAGACAATCGCACAAATTACCGAAATTGTTCCTTTAATACACGACATCGCGAAAGGTTGAGTCAATTTCAAAGTATTTTTAATACAATCTGAACAAATTACTGCACAGTAGTAAACGAATTAGGTAATCGGTAAAAAAATATACTTATTCTTACAAAACCATTTCTTAAAATTGACTAGCGTAAGGATCAAAATTGCATGAAGAGTTTGCTTTTGGCAGTGGAATAGACATGAAAATATAGTAATCAAAAATTTCACAGGCAGTACGTCAGGCCACTTAAGAATAATAAGAGTTATTTAGACGTGCAAATTATGCCTATATTTGCGCACTATACCACACACTGTAAGCTAGTTTGGCAAATAAGAATGAATGTTAGGTACTTCCTAATAACACGCACGAACTTTTGTTAAAAAAATGATAGTGAAAATATGCTTTTACAGAGGAATTTAGCGATGATAACTCAGTGGTTACTACAGTAGATTTACACGGCGAAGGGCGTGGCCCCGAAAATGAACTTGAGCTACTGGTGAAGAAAAACATCGTGAGAAAACCATAGAACGGTGGTAGGGTATTTACGAATACTCGGCTGGCTAGCTGGCACCCTCAATTTGAAAATCTGCAGTCAAGCACCTAACGGTGTGTTCCACGGGCCTCGCATGAGAGACAAAATCAGGCTAGATATGTTTTACCATCGACCATATAGTGTCCTAACATCAGGTGAGCCGTGGTCAAACACCTTTTCAACCATAAAAAAGTAAGCGAATAAACAGACACACAAAGTTCAATCTAATTTTTACTATTAGTTTAGTAATAATATTCATTGACGCTTATTTGGTCATAGAATTTAATATTTTTCCTAATGAATTTGATCCTTTCATCAAAATCTTACGATACGTAATAGTAAATAAGTTAGTGACTATATAAGTCAGTGTGTCTCGAAGACTTAAAATCCTGTGTATCATAGCATGTCAAATTGAATAAAATATGTTTAAAAATGTAAAATTATAGTAAAGAAAGTATACTATAACACTGTTTACTAACATCTAAAGAAATGCGAACGCAATTCAAATGGGATATTATTTTTAATTTTTAAACATCAACTACATTTTTTTCCGTAATTTTTTCATCCAAAGTTTCAATGGTAAAGGTTAGTGTCAAACTGGTATATTTGGTCGTACATCTCAAACTACGATTGGTTCCAGTGGTCTGAAGCTGGATAACATGCCATTTCGTGCAGACAGGCTGATGCTGTGCCAGTCGCATGCAATGCTTTGCTTTGTAGCTATAACAAATCGAATACTCGATCAAGCAAGCCGCATAATTCGAAAACCGGTATTTTACATTTTTAAATAAGTAAATATCGTAGGGCATTATACACAGCGCCATCTGACTCCAAACTAAGCAAAGCTTGTACTGTGGGAGTCAGATAACTGATGGAATACTTAAAAACTTAAATCCTTTTTTTTTTGTAAAGACATACTTATAATAAACACAGAACACACAGACACAAAACAAACATTTGTTCATACCACAAAATGTTTACCTTGGTTGGAAATCGAACCCACTCCCTTCAGATCTTGGAGCAGACATGCTACCAATGAACCAACAGGGTTGTTTTAGGGTATATACATACATGTATGGTTCTCTAAGATTAAGCATTGCTTAGTTAAAATGGCGCCATGTGAAATTTCCACCAATATTTATTATTTACTAGCAGCGCCCCGTGGTTTTGGTGTATCCTTCGCAATTTATATCCATTCAGCGTAGAAACTTTCACATTCAAAATTTGCTTTTAATGTTAAGGATTAGGATGCTCATAAAACTCATAGCTTTATAATTCCTAAACATTTCTCTCGAGTCATTCGCAGTGAAAATTTTAATCGCTTCGCGCAGGCGTATGATGTGAATACCGTTGCAACTCGCAGTCGTGAATCAAATGCATCAGCCATTAGCTCAGTTCCTACTGCCGTTTGCGATGCTCTGTAATTGATATAAATAACTCTTGCAATAACCTTCTCCCATAAATTAACTACTACAACTAGCCTTAGAGTTTTAATCTACCGGCTTAATGTTAAGGTCATTGACCTATAAAGTGAGTCGTGAATGAGTGAATGATTGAGTGAGTGAGTGAGTGAAGTATGAGTACTTAAATAAAGCTTTGTTTACCCTAAAATCTATAGTTACTGATATTAGAACATACTTATTTGTCATTTTCTGTAACATTATAACCACACTATTTCCTGAAGCCATGCGACATAAATTCTACATTTGTCTATTATGGAAAATCAATGGCCAAAGTCGGATTTATTTGCAATTAATAATACAATTCAACGATAGATTACCTGTCTCATTGGTCGTAACCTGTCGCCGAATATTCGGAGGCTATATATTCAGTGCGGTGCTTTGACCAAGAGCGTAGCCGAATATTCGATATTTGGTAAAACCACTACTCGTAGCATCTCTACTTTGGGAGACACAAGAGAACACTAAAAACTATTTTACGTAATGAGAGTATTCACAATATTTTCGACTAAGCTCTCTAAATATGTAAAAGGAGTAATTTAAATACGATCCGAGTAAAGTTTCGCAAACTTTATGAATAATTTTGACTTGAAAGCTTCAGTAGCTAATTGAACCCATTAAAACTAATTTAGAACAAAATTTGCTTTTATTTTTATGTTCACAATTTATGTAACTAACTTTCATCAAAATATTGTGCCATTTAATGTAAAGACAGTCATTTACGGGGACCGGACGGGGTCATTTTATTTATTGTAAACTCACTTTTGTAAAAAGATCAAGAAAAGCGGATTCAATTAAAACTGTCTTTAAACTATGGTAGGCCCCCATACAGCACTCTCGATGTTTTCTCTTCTTTTGCGTTGTACAAACAGAAATTAACAATGACTTATTTAATTAAGTAAACCTTTTACCAGATTCAAGTTTTCACTTGAATTGCTTAAAGCATTAGAAAGTGCAAACATTCAATAAATTGTTCATTAAATACGTTTAGGTATCTATAAATTTTTAAACGAGCGAATTTAACTACGGCGGATCAACTATAGCAAAACACAAATTTACTTGGTGGAAGATCTCTTTAGTAGGAGATCGTCTAGGTAGGTACTACTGCAGCACCAGATATTCTGTCGCCAAGCAGTAGTCTGAAACATTACTGTTCCGGTTTAAAGAATATTGCAGCATCAAAATTCTCAAAGTACCTAATGCCTATAAAGCAGCCTTGGCCTTTCTTTTGTTATTCAAAGTTCTGTGTACATATCAGCAACAACTATGGATATGCGCTTATCACCAAAAGAGCGTTTCGTTCCTCTCATTACTTTTACTATTGTTTTTAATCTCTAAAAAAAATTTGCCTATAGTCAAGCGACGGTCCACTATGTTCCTTACGGAGCAAGTCCGCATTTTTTTCTGGAAAATTAGCAACGAAAACTGTTCGTGTTCTTGGAGAAGACATTCTCGTGATGGTGAGGCATAACGCCTACTTCCAGCGATATCTAAAACTGCGAGTAACAATATATTTTTTATCTGTGCATGTAATTTCTGGTGTGAACATAAAGACCTAGTTCATTCGTTCAAATCGAATTTCAATCACTATATTGGCACGCATTTTTAATTGATTCTAGCTTTTGTTAATGTAAGTTTTTTCCAATCCCTCAAGATCACTACTTTTTTGGATGCAAAATACCATGATGATCTGTTGAGAAGTTAAAAATAGCATAACAAACAAACAAACTTACATTCGCATTTTATAATATCATTTAGGATTATTAACTACAGCTGATAATGAAAGTTACTAAAACAATATTAACTACTTAAGCTAAAAACAAGTGCAAAGATTATTAGTGAAAGTAACAGAACTATCAAATATATTTTCCTCATAAATTATAAAATAATTAACTACCAAGATTTAATACGCGATTGTTATTTTTTAACTAAAATAATATTAGTCACAGGTTTTAATGAACTTCACGAATCCTATTAGTGTCGGTACAATTTAGCTATACAAAAAAACAACCATCTACCAAACGAGTGAAATGAATGAATGACCCGTGACCCGCTTGAGAGGTCGACGGCCTCTAATTAAATACCTACTGTTACCGAGCTTAGATAACCATTTTTACTCTATGTAGGTAACTGACTACGCGAGATGACACGCGGCTTAGAAGATAACATGAGAAATGTTACCATTGTTCTTTTATTTACATTTAAATAAAGAAAGGAAGCTATTGGTCACTGGGCCGCCTTACACGTTCAATCATGATCACGATCCGCGATCCGCGATCCGCGATCATGATTTCAAAATTTCTAGATATTATGCGATCCGGAGCATCAGTCCGTCAATCCGCTTCGTACACGATCAGTCTGGATCGCGATCATTGATCGCGGATCGCGGATCGCGGATCGCGCGCTACGTGTACGGGCTGCCACTGTCCGTACAGAATATTATTATCTATGGTACAGAATAAAAAGATTAAAAGTGACGTTCGGAGTTTTGGCGGGAACGCGGAAAGAGTTGTGTCGCACCGTTGTATTTTTTCCAAAACTAGTGTTTTTCTAGTATTTATGTCTCAAAATATTGATATTTTATTCAAAAAGTGTCGAATCACAAGCGCGAGTGTGGAAAAATGATATAATGTGGTGAAACATGAGTTTTTGTGTTGCTTCGAAAACTCCATCGAAGCTTTATAGTAAAGTCGCCACTACTTTACTAAAGCATGCCTGACACGGACTGTTCTTGACCAAGACTGGACTTTGACTATAACTACGAGGCAACTTATTTAATGTATGAAACGTGAAAATACACACACAAATACTATACACTTACTTTATACTTGAGACTGGCAAATGCTCAAAATGCGACGCCAAAACAAAAAAAAAAAAAAATTATTGGTACAGAATAAAAAGATTAAAAGTCACGTTCGATTATGCGACTGTCATGTTTATTTCATTAAAAAAAAGAAGAAGAACGAGATTAATCACCTAAAATGAAAGTTTCGCAATTCATTTGGTGACGGTTGTCGGATATTCGCTTTTACCGAAATCTTTGGTGAGATTCTGAAAATCGATTCATTCTCTTTGAATCATTAAAGTTATCTAGACTTTAATTAACTTTCTACATTAGCTGGCCGAAGCTTGCGGTACGAATTATGTGGGCGAGCTCGTTTATCCATTACGTTTTTCAACGCCAGCGGTGCTGATAAGTCCAGAAAAAAATCATTATACTCAATTTGTTGACTATGTTAAATATCACATCCATAATATTAAAAAAACTTATCAAGTAGATATTAATTTTGAATTACGAGCTACAGTTATGGGACATATCTATGTCAAAAATAACGTTATCCCTTTGATCTTTGAAACTAACGAGGTGTTCAATCCTTTTTGTGTGACAGAAATAGGATTGATTAACGAATTAGGGCCTATCAGAAACTTAGGTACCTAATAGTTTTGTACCTAATGGTAGCAGTAGATCGTAGTGTATAAATGTAAATACCCTTCTAGAAAGTTATTCAAATATAATTTTGAAATCACCGTTATCCTTGCAAATGTACTCTGGTATTTTATTTACATGAATTATTGATTTCTCTGCCTTGTTAGCTTTTTTTTATGGTTGATAGGCTAGGTGTTTGACAACAGCTGACCTGATGTATGTGCTTATTTGGTAGTAGTTTTTTGTAGCGATGATAGCTGGGTGGTTAGCACACCGTGCTTGGCGATAGAATTTCAACTTGAGTTAGCTAGCTAGTAGCTAGCCAACCGAATTTTAGAAAATATCCTACCACCATGCTATGGTCTATTTATGTTTTCCTCCAACGGCAGCTCAAATCCTTTGTTGGGGTTTGAACTCGCGCCCTTCGGCGTGTGCAAGCTGTCATCGCTGTTATCATCATGTTGTATTGATCTTTTTTAATAAGTCAAAGAAGAGTACGTCGCCCGTGTTTATCTTCAATATGTCAGTTTTCATAATAAATTTGAAGACTTCTCTGAAGTATTAATTAGAGTTTTGGTTCACAGTGATCATCCGTACGTCTGTTAACAGTATGAAGAATTTTTCACAAGTAGATTTCTACACTAATAAAGCCTTCTAAAGGCGTACCATTCAGCGTCAGATCGCGATTCGCAATGTTTTCTTTTTGCATTGATTTATTAGCATGCGTCGGGATACAGCCGACGATGCCATACAAATACTCTCACTGGCACGCTCGAACTACCAACATACTCGCGGAGGCGTGAAGGCATCGCTCGCTGGATAAGGCATATCGATTGTATTTTTTTTTACTAAACCTTTGGCAACTACATGCAGAGGCCTGTATACCTAATCTTTTTTGACACATTGTGGTTTTCGACATTTTTGTCAAAGGAGTTCAGTTTCCGTGACAGTCAGTCATTCAAAGTAAGACGAGGTCAAGTCTGGCTTCCAATCATTCGTTTCAATCATCATTATACATTAATATATATATATATATACATCATATGAATCTCACAGCACACACTCTTTTCGTTTCTAGGTTATTCGGGATGACTTCAAACAGCGAAGGAACGGTGAGGAAAACTACATGGTTGAGTTTGTGAAAACAAAAATCTCGAAGACATGTGAAGCCTGCCAAGCCGCACTCGGCTGGCCTTTCAGTTCACAAAATGATAAAGAAAAGAAAAAATATTTCCTTTTTGTTTCACCCGCGCCCAGCAGTGGGACAGTTCATAAAAACAGGACTGATTCGGAAACACTGTTGACATTCAGAAATTAAAGGTTTCCACTCATGACATTAATTTGATACGTTAACGTTATTTTGTTTATTACAAACAGAAATATTTTATAATTAACACTAAAGGAATAAATAAGCAATGGAAGGTGCATCCCGAATGGAAGCGGTTAATAACGTAGATATAAACGTGGCATTTTTCGTATACGTTCAATGTACTAATTGTAATTGTCCAATACGTGAATAAATAACTTTGCTATGCATTTTTTCACAATAAAATAGCTACCAAATAATAAAATAGAATAGCCATGAAATAAAAGTAATAAAGTTTTAATCCTAGCCAGATCGGTTATTCTAATTTAAAATATTGGAAAAATACTGTTGTGGTTTTCTAAAACATCCAAACTTTTTAATTTTGTCAAATGTCTTTCATCTATCTTGAAGCTTAAACGAACTTGTGATAGCCTATCCTAAGTTGACTAGCACATAATATTTTGCAACAGCTGGTCATCGAGATGCAACTTCGTTTATGCGACTAGTTCTTGAAATTTGCATGCGATTCGCACTTGAGGAAATTCATGCAAATTAATGGAATTTAAATAACAAATCGCTGGTGGAAGTGTGAGCAATGCCTCGAGGGAGATATGTACATAGTTTAATACTACTTTTGCGTGATCTGCAATAATGTATCGATCTCTAGTCTCTAACTTGTATTTGCTAGTTTTCCGTGCGCGTTTGAAAGTTAGCTAGATTTATTGGCAGATAGAAAACATTGATAAGAAAAAATGTTGTACAGATGTAATATAATGCATAAATTGTAGAAGTTATAAGTCTTCGCCCATTTTCTAAGAAACATTACATCAGTCCAATTAATTTATTTTTTTGTAGTATGTTATGAAATTATATTTATATTTTACTACAAGTAAGTGTAGTTATTTAGGGATATATTTTTTTATTTGTGAAGTTAACGGCCTCGTAAAGAAACTATCCTTCTGTGAAGGCACATTTTCCCTAAAAATAATTAAGCGTCCTGTGTTAAAAATTTCACAATATTGTTAGATTTTTTTTTATGTAAAAGTAATAAAACGAACGTTACGCTCTCCTGATCGTAAGAGATAAAGCATTATACACAGAACTTTGAGTAGCAAAACAAACAAACGGGGGATCGCTGCTTTGGCGCTCATTAATTTGTGACTTTCGATGGTTAGTCTCAACAGCCCAGTAATTTCGCTAGCTGCAGTTTGTTGTTGGTAAAACGTTTATAATGAACTTTGTTTGGAAAATATGTATGTATTTAGGAATTATACTTTAATTTACGTGTAATCAAATATATAAAGTCAGATATTTTTTTATGAATAATAAAGTATTATAAAACTTTAGCTTTTTTTCATGTTTAAAAAAGAGCTAAACTATCTTTTCATGCATTGTATTTAGTGACAAATGAGCTACCGGCTTACCTGATGGTAAGTGGTCACCGCTCTCTATAAACACAACACGAACGCAAAAATTCAGCAAATCGAATCGAATGTCTCAAACTAATGAGGGCCAAAACAGCGTTACCCTGGACTTCGTTTTGCTACTCAAAGTTCTGTGTATCGTGCTTTATCTCTTACGATCAGGAGAGTCTTATCTATACTATTATAAAGAGGAAAGATTTGATTGTTTGTTTGTTTGTGTTGAATAGGCTCCAGTAGTTACTGGACCGATTTCAAAAAATATTTCACCGTTGGGAAGCTTCACTTTCTCCGGGTGACATAGGCTACTTTTTATCCATGTATTCCCACGGGATCGGGAACTACGTAGGTGAAACTGAGTGAGTTACTATTAAATATAAAAAGTATGTTATATTTTATAGTGGGTTATCGCATGACGCATGCGCCCGCGCGTGTCTCTTCCAGCGCACTCTCGCGCATCTCCCGCGTGTCGTGCGCAAACGCAGCGCCGGCGCGCCGCTCCGGCGATTTCGTGCATTTTTTTGCAAATGACCACTCCGATTTCTAAATAATTTAAATACATGCACGACTTAAACTCATTACGTTTAATTAATCGAAATTAGGTCTCTGTGTCAACTTCAACTTGATACAATATTTAAACAGTGGACAATGGGCGCGATAAAAGCTTTGGAATAATATTATGTATGATAATATTCTAAATGTATTTTGCGCGTAAACCATGTAATGATTGTTAAACTTACGATTGATTGAAGCACAATCACAGTATCCGATTAGAACACTAAACCATGTCACTGACACAATGCGTTATATTGTTTACACTTACGAACTGAAACGATCAGCTGAGCGAGGTGCGCGTAAGACACGCGTGGTTTGATCGGGCGCGCGCGAGCGACTGGCTGTTCCAACGAAAGGCGCACGCGCCGGTGAAAATCCCACTGAAATCGCCAAACGAAATCGCATAAGTGAGGCTACTTTTTACAGCACTACTTCAAATGTAGGTCGGCAACCCTTTGATTGTAAACTAATTTATTTTTTATCGATATTATTATCCCACTATCGCACGAACATTAGAAAGACGAAAGTTTGTATGGGTGTTTGTTATTCATTCACGCTCAAACGGCTGGACCAATTTTGATGAGATATAGAAAGATTTTTTTTATGGTTGACCGGTGACCACAGCTCACCTGATTAAGTAAGAGTGTGGTCGAAGATGGTAAACACCTGGTATGGAACGGACCTGGCTCTCAAATAGGGCTGTTGGAACACCATTACCTAACACCTTGGCGGCAGATTTTAAACTTAGGTTATAAGCTTAAATAAGTTTTTTTAAGTTCTGTGTTTTTTTAAATGACAATTCAGAGACACGCCTCGTAACGTTTTAAAATTTTGAGTTGTCTGAAAGAGCTATAAGCTATTTTTATGTCCTCTTTTTAACATCGTGAGGAAACCATAGCATGGTGGTAGGGTACTTTCTAGTATTCGGCTGGCTAGCTACCACCCTCAAGTTGAAATTCTGCCGCCAAGCATCTAACGGTGTGTTCCGGCAGCCTCACTTGAGAGATAGTTCCATTCCAGGCTAGGTGTGCTTTACCATCTTCGACCACCCCTTCACTTAACATCAGGTGAGCTGTGGTCAAACATCTAGTGTTGGCAACACTAATGTTAACAGCGTGAAGTGAGTAATAAGTGGCCTGGAATGCGACCTCCGCAAAACAACGTCAGTTCGGTGTCGTTATAAGCGAGGCGCGACCGGGGCGTGGGTCACTTTTGCTCCAGCCGAAGACCTAGCCAGCGGTGGCCATTTGCGCCTCAGTAGGAATCCATCTTTGTTGATTTGCGGTTTAATTTCAATATGACTGACCAATTAGCTATTTATGATTTCATGTATCGTTGTAAAATTAATGAAATAAATATGTAACTTCTGAATATAACAGTGTTCTATGTCTCTTCCCCGCTTCTGAAGTAGTTAAGTTTACACTAGCCTGTCAGCCATAAAAAAAATGTACATATATTTTTGTAATTTCTTTTTCTAGTATGTCTAATAAAGAGTTATTATAATACTTTTTTTTTTTCTAAGTAAACTTGCTCCGTCTGTGACCTATTCAGACTAAAAAGAGTATATAATTCGTTGCGAATTCAACCGAATAGTCTTTTTTTTTTTATATTGAATAGGTTTGCGCTTGACCTCATCCTGCCTGATGTGAAGCATCGATGCGGTCTAAGATGGAACACGCTTACCTAGAAGGAACCTGTTTACTCTTGATTTGAAGACACTCGTATTGTACTTTTCGGGAAACACATAGTCTCGCGTTGCGATAACGCAACCACGTTACCTGTTTGAGCTCACAAGGAATAAGATATTCTGGGGAGTATAGTTAAAAACTTGCTTAGAAATTATTGCACGTTTATGACTACTGGTTGCAGGCTCGGACATCTAAGCGGGTTTTACGGCCAGTTATTATGCGTAAAGTTATAAAATTGTGTCGTCTAGTTATCTTAATTAACTGTCTCGGGAATATGGACCAATTTCTCTTATTAACTGAACGTTTTCTCCCTCATTGTATTTAGCGCTATAAATGCTTTGATGACCAATGAGATTAAGACGGTAAACGGCTATCAAACTATGAGGGGAGTTGTTAAAGTATTATACGGTAATATCGTTATTCATACTGTTGCGTTTGATGTATTTATGGTAACCAAGCATTGATAGAAGTTTTGTTGGTAAGGTGGAAAAAGCACCAGTTCGCTTAACATCAGGCGAGTTGGCGGTCAAACGCAAGCCTATAAGTAATAAAAAAAAAATCGTCGCGAAGTACTGTTTTCAAACTTAACGTGTTACATGACTTTGACTAGAATTCTTTCAATTGATTTATCACTAGCGGACGCCTCGCGGTTTCACACGCGTAGTTCCCGTTTCCGTGAGAATACAGGGATTAAAGGTAGCCTATGTCGCCCGGGGAGGGGTGTAGCTTCCCAACGGTGAATGAATTTTTGAAATCGGTCCAGTAGTTTTAAGTTTTTTTTTATGTAAAAGTAATGAGACGATCGAGGCGCTCTCCTGATGTTAAGAGATAACGCCTGTCCATGACCATTGCAGCGATACACAGAACTTTGAGTAACAAAACAACGTCCAGGGCATCGCTGCTTTGGCACTCATTACTTTGAGACTAGATGGTTAGTCTCAACAGCACTAACCATCTAGTCTCAAAGTAATGAGTACCAAAGCAGCGATGCCCTGGACGTTGTTTTGTTACTCAAAGTTCTGTGTATCATTTAAAAATATCGAAATTTAGAAAAAAGACACCGGAAAATGTAGCTATATAGTACGTGCCAAAAGCAAAAAAAAATGAGTTTGGGCAACAATAGTTCACTGCACTTTTTAAGATAGAATCGGCTAAACCAAGAAACTTGTACAAAACTACTAACTAAACTTTGTACAAAAAAACAAGTCTTTTTATTAATAAAAAAATTGGCAATCAAATAGGTCCGTATTTGTACTGCAAGAATGAAAATTAGACGTTTTTATAACATTCGCATAAGCAAATATGTAAACGAGTATATCAAAGTAATAGTTCTAAACAAAAACAACAAAAGTAGTGTTCGGTTATTCTTCCATCTTCAATTGATGTTAATCTTGAAATTAATTAAGCTGAGAGCCATCCATTTATTTGCCTTGTAATTACATCACACTACAATAGGCGTAAGTAATATTAAACACAAAGAAAGATTAGAAAACGTACCGCTAGGGGCTTTCGAGTGTTACTGATGAGATACGAGTACATAACATTTTGCAGGCGTGTGGCGAATCACACTTGTACTCGTGTTTTACAAGGCTATACGCAAAGCTGAAAGGAGGTCACTGTACTCATCATTATGAACAAATTTTACTTTGGTCATAACTCAAATATCACGAAAAAAATCAGCTGTTCTTTAGAAAAAGTTAGTTGATTCTTAATTAAATATACAAGGTTATAAGCTTAAGATGTACTAAACCGGAAAAGAGACACTGGGCTTTACGATATTATGAATAGCAGTTTAAAAAGAATAAGAGAAAGTAAAAAATATAATCATATCTTTTATTATTTTTTAATTTGATGATATCGATACTTCTCAAACAAGCCACACGAGAAAAGACATCAACGCTTGCGCGTACGCACGCGTTGATGTCTTTTCTTTTTTTATATGATTACATCGTAGCAAGAAGTTTGTATACCAGTATGAACATAAGAATATGATCTGGGATAGCCGTGTATGATGTTGTTACTTTTATAGTCTATTGGTATAATAATATCGGCAAGCGCAGCGTAGAACGTCCACCCACAAGGTGGACAGAGGACCTAATAAAGACCGCAGGAACGCGCTGGATGCGAGCCGCGCCCAACCGGTCTTTGTGGAAGTCAATGGGGGAGGCCTATGTCCAGCAGTGGACGTCCTACGGCTGAAATGATGATGATGATGATGATGATGATGATGATGATGATATAATAAGAGTTTTAGCGTAAACGTGTTAGCGTTGGTTGTGTCGCCACATATTTTTCAAAACTAATGTCATATTAAGTTCACTTATATGTTAAACTAAGTATAAATACGCTTACACTAAGCTTACACTTAGTTGTGTTTTTATTCATAAAGTCGTGAATTACGGGCGCTACATGACTTTTCCAAAACTCAATCGAAGCTTGCAGTAAAGTCATCATTGCTTTACTAGGGCATGACTGAACTCGATTAAGGCTCACATTGTGTAACTTAGATTTTACATATAATATTTGACAATAATTCAATACTTGACACTGGCAAATGCATAAAATGAAATATAAAAAAAAATCGGCTGAAATAAGTCATTATCTTGGTGGTAGATCTCTTTAGCAGTAGGTCGTCTAGGTAGGTACCACCACAGTACCAGTTATTCTGCCGCTAAGCAGTAGTGTGTAAACATTACTGTGTTCGGGTTCGAAGGGTACTGCAGCTAGCGAAATTACTGGGCTGTTGAGGCTAACCATCGAAAGTCTTAAAGTAATGAGCACCAAAGCAGCGACCCCGGACTTTGCTTTGTTACTCAAAGTTCTGCTCGCTGCAATGGATGCAATCTATAACTATCAGTAGTTATAAGGTATCTCTAAATAGTTCATAAAAGTATCGCTGTTAGCTTATCCATTTCTCCCACCCTCACAAACTTCTAAGGCACTCAACATAAGGTATTTCTCTACGGAAGGTGTTTTAATTCAATACATCCTTATATACTTCTATATATACTTTCGTAATTACAGCTTTTTATTATTTTATTGTCTTCATCTGCCTCAAGTAGGTTCCCCACTGTTGGGCAAATGTCTTCCTGACTGGTCGATCTTCGGCTCTGTATAAACATAGAACTTTTGTACAAGTAGACACATTTAATATTATGTAATCAAATCGACAAAACAATCTAGAAACGTGCGTAGCTGGAATTTGGATATTATAAATCAAGTTATCAATCTCAAACCCTATTTATCCAATATTGCCTTACGATAAGTTCAAACAAGGTACCCTTACATGACTCCTACCTATACATCACAAGTTCCCCCTGGAATAAGGCAGCTTATTCAAACAACCTCGTTTTCAAACACGATACTCGGGTGTACCTATATGATTAAATTAATTAATTACTTATGCTAAAATCTAACGTGGTTTCCTTTGAGAGTTCACATACACGAGATATAAATACTTAATTTAATTAATGAAGCTTAATTAAGTGAACCGTAACGACCGCTCGGACCCAGAACAAATAATTCTTATCTGACCTAAAATGAGAATTTATTGTGCTCATTTTTGTGCATTATAACTTTTTTAGATCAAAATTTTCTTTTTTTATTTGTTCTCATCATAAATAAAATAAATATCACAGGGCATTACACACAGCGCCATCTGACCATACTAAGCAAAGCTTGTACCTACTATGGAAGTCAGATAACTGATAGAATACTTAAATACTTTTTTTTTGTAAATACATACTTATAATACATACAGTACACCCAGACACAGAACAAACATTTGTTTATACCACAAAGTTTGTCCTGGGTGGGAATCGAACCCACGCCCTTCAGCTCTTAAAGCAGACATTCTACCAATGAACTAACAGGGCTGTGAAACATAACATAACTATATAACTACGGTGTTACACGGAGCGGTAGTGATAAAGCCGATAAAAGGTTATATAAACATTAGAAACAACTTTTACTTTGGGACAAACATTGCAATCGCGAAAAACCTTGCTGTACCATAGATATGCATTCACCCTCAACAAAATGGATGAACTAATTAACATTCAATATTTTGGTTGGCATATCAAGGTTATTCATAATAATTATTACAATGACCTCCTTTCGGCTTAGTTTTACTGTACCTAACTCTGCATGTTGAAAATAAATAAATATCGTAGGACGCTTCGCGGCTGTGCCATCTGGCACCAAACTAAGCAAAACTTGTACTATGAAACAGTCAGATAACAGAAGTCAATAACAGAATCAGTGTCAGTTAACTGATAGAATATTTAATTACTAACAATGTATCGCCTAAACGTCTTTCGTAATGTGTCTTTCTTTTTATAATAACAAAAAGGTGCTATTGTATTTTTTTTTTATGGTTGACAGGCTAGATGTTTGACCACAGCTCACCTGATGTTAAGTAAAGGTGTGATCGAAGACGGTAAAGCACACCTAGTCTGGAATGGAACTGGCTCTCAAGTGAGGCTCCCGGAACACATCGTTAGAAGCTTGGCGGCAGATTTTCAACTTGAGGGTGGTAGCTAGCCAGCCGAGTACCTACTAGAAAGTACACTACCACCATGCTATGGTTTTCTCACGATGTTTTCCTTCATCGGCAGCTCAAGCTCATTTTTTGGGTTTGAACCCACGCCCATCGGCATGCGAACCTACCGCGCTAACCACTGATCTATCATCGCTACAAAATTATCGTTTATAATCCCATATACCTAACTAAATTGCGCAGCAACATAACGGTAGTCACGCATTTTTTGAAAAATGTTTGTTTACCTTTGAAGTACGAGTAAAACGCCAATACACCGATAGCTGGATCTTAGTTAAATTTATCAAGGTTTAAATTCTGCATTCTTTGTAAATAACGTATACAGGTAAAGTTTTCTATCTTAATTATATATATGTCTATAACTCGTAAATTTATTCATTTTCTCATAAATGTTGCCATTTCCTTTAATTAAGACGAAGTAGGGTAAATTCTTAATGATAGAGATGTATCAATATACGTCGCAAATAAACTAGTTTCATAAAAATATTTGTGACTAATTCACGGATTTTAATAGCAAACTCTCGTTCAAACACACACTAGATGAAGTGAATTTTAATCACCACACTAACGGTTTCTTGCTTGTTTCCATCACAGCTCAGAAATTAATAAAGATTAAGTAAATTACCTAGTTAAATTACAAGTACTTACTGCATTATATAGTAGCATGGCAGTACCACCCAATAGTTTGTGCTGATTTGTGTAGTTGTGAATTGTCTTGGATGTCATCTTAACTGCCCCGTAGCTCAGTTAGCAATAGCTCTGCTTTATGCTGCTAAAGGTCATGGGCAGGCGTTACCTCCTACCACCAGGAGAGCGACTCGTTTGTCTAATTATATTTAACACATAAAAACATATATCATCCCGATTGATATTAGCTATAAATAAAAAAATGTTATTACTGGTGGGCGTTAGTGTTTTTTTTATTATTAATTTTATCTAATAAGAGCAACCGTGTTATGCTAGAAACAAGTCATGTTAGAAACTAGGTAGCTCAGATATTTTTAGGACAAATAATTCGGTCGATACGAGCTTTTTAACACGTGATCGACTTATCGTGAGCAATAAACATTTGATGAGCGATGAACTCTTCTCTATGAAGAGGTATCTCCTTAAGACTTTGATTTAATGAGCCCAAACGTAGTATTTTTTGTGGTATTACACTGTGTTATTAGAGAAATATAATTATATCAAATTCAAAAGTACAAAGTTGAAAGTGGCCGCTATATTTAAACATCGCCTGATTATGAGTGTGTCCACTTACGTTCTGATTTCTAACATCTAAGTTCAGGGTCACTGTCTGAGCCTATCTTTTCACCTATAGGCTGCTATAAAAACAAACCATAAATCTGTCAGGCGACTTTCATAGATCCGTCGCCACAAATCAGCGTCGCATCGGAGTCACTACGCTGAGAAGGTAGCAGAGAAACAATTCGAGCATAAAATTAAACGTAGATAGCGATTGTTTACTACATTCACATTGATGTGTGCGTACCTGTCAGCGAATCTTGCAAATGAAGGTCACACGCTTCCTTAAATGTTCTTTTTTCGCTATAAGGTTGAAAATGGATCGTTCAAAATCCGTATTCTCTTGAATTATAAAACAATCTAGAAAAAAAGAAAGATTTTCTTTTTTAAAAATCTTTCTTTTTTTTTATTGTACGCTCTCTGTTTTCATTATTTGTGAGTTTATTATTTACTGTAGTGTAGAAAGCTGTATCTCTGCGATATAAGATTTGCTACTCGGTGTTGAAACGGCGTGAATCCATCTGTTTCGTGCGAGTGAAAGTGATTGCGCTGATTAGGCGCTAGGTGCATCAGGTGCGAGAGGAAAGCCGTCAAATTTAGCCGTCACCCGTACGTCTGCTGTAGGTTACTGTGACGTGTAAATTGTCAGACAATTGGTGGTGTGTGATGATGGTAGCATCACCGCCATACGCACTGTAAGGGAACAAAATATGCGTAGATTTACCAACACGCATGAATACTGGATGAGTAGATTTTGTGGAGAACTTTTTTTTACGTTGACACTAAAATGATAAGAATAAATTGTCCCATCACGCATGCGTCTTTGGGTCTACTTAGGTACTTTCTCGTTGTTATCAGGCAATATATTCATAATAAATTCAGTCATTCGAATTCGGTTGGCAAAATGTTGATGGCAAAAGATGTTGGTGATACTTTTTGATGTCATCTGGCCATATTTCCGTCTATGGCTATGGACATAAATTCTCGTTGGCGGTTGTCCATCTTTAGAACCTTAGCATTTGGCGCAACCTTACAAATCTTACGTAGAGTTCACATCTCTCGTATCAAATCTTGGTTCTGCTTACTGTGATTTGTACTAATGTGGTAATGTGGGACGCTAGACATCACAGCCGTACAATGCAACACAACGCAATACAATTATTTATTTATATATTATATCATAACTCATAAATAGCTATAGTTTATGACATTTTTTAAAATAAACCGATACAACCCTTACCTACATACCTTCTTCATACGTACCGCTAGACATTGGAATCTGCTGCCCGAGTGGGTGTTCCCCGATGAATATAGTCTGGGTACCTTCAAGTCGCGAGTGAATCGGTTTCTTCTAGGCAAGCGTGCTCCACCGTAGTGCGCATCTTCGCTTAACATCAGGCGAGATGGCGGTCAAACGCAAGCCTATCTATTACTTAAAAAAAAAATATATTTTAAATAAGAAGAAATTTGGTATCGCAATTCGGTTGCCGAGTCCACTGCGCTGCAGAGACCATTACCAATGGCTAAGGCTTTCAATCCAGATGTAGGTTTAAGAGGTCCCTTTACATACGTATTAACGTTCACCATTACCGTTAATTACTACTCGTGTTACTATCTGTTTGGGTCCTAGATAGATGGTCTAAATGAAAGAATGAGTGGACTGTAACTGACTGATTTATATTATGTATAAGAATAAAATAATTATATATGCGATGACTGGCGATGCGCGTGCGTTCGTGACGCTCGTTTAAAAGGTGTGTCGTCGAAGCGGGCGCGCCCCTCTCTCTTCTAGTGTCGGCGAAGCGTCGGTGTTCCAACACTATCCTTGTCTACTATCTTCAGAATGATTATAAATTTTAATCTTAATTTTTGAGAAAAAGATTTTTCTCAAAACTTGGTTGATATCTTGATTAAACTTAGATTTTTTGATCAACCGTTTCGATGCCTAAATCCATCTGATTTTGTTAATATAATACCTGTAAAGGAAAATAGCTCTCAAGTGAAGCAATAAAAGGAGAAAGTTTGGTGGGATGTCGCCATCGTTATTACGATTAAGGACTTACGCTCATGAAAGTCATCTCACGGCTTCCCATGCCACGTGTCTGCCATCCATCAGTGCCCGTAGAATTGTAAAAAGGCCATAGTACCCACGTAAGTGTCAGCTAACACGAAACTCTTATATATTAGTTGCCAAGTACCTTTCCCTGGCCCTTTACGGTGTGTTAATAGTACCAACAATATGTTACCTGAGTTTGCATGGAATGCTAAACATAGATGGAATGGTGTTTGAGTAATATGTTTGATGCTTTATGTATGATCACGATTTTTATCCAATAACTCTGATGGTTTGTTTTTTTTTTTGTTATCTGTCATCAGTTACCATCGTCTTAGTATATTTGTAATTTTGTATGTAGCTGGTGAAGCAATAGTAAACAAATTGTTGGTATCTTAAATTAGAGGCATTAGACAAGACTTATAGATAATAATAAATTTATTGACAGAAATAAATTATTTAGTACATATACAAGTGTTTGATTTGTTATTGTGAACATAAAGCAAAAGATAGATAGATATATAGGCTGACAATACTGACCAACAATGACAATGTTTGGTGTTCAATATAGCGTAAGAATACCCTTTTTTATAGTTGACAGACTAGATGTTTGAACACAGCTCATAAGTTAAGTGTTAAGTGACGGTGTGGTCGAAGATGGCAAACACACCTTGACTAGAATGGAACTGACAAACAAGTGAGGCTGCCATAACACACCATTAGGTGCTTGGCGGCAGATTTTTAACTTGAGGGGTAGCTAGCCAGTCGAGTACCACCACGCTATGGTTACCTGACAATATTTTTCTTCACCAGCTCAAGTTGGGCTTCAAACCCACGCCTTTCGGCGTGTGCTCGGACCGCGACAACCACTAAGCTATCATCGTTAGAACTACTTACTTAGACTCGTTACAGACTGGTTACTTATGATACACACAATCGTCACATAAATATTTGTCCTGGTGGGAATCAAACCCACGTCCTACAGCTCAGGAAGCTAATATAACAGAGAACCAAAAACTGATATGATAATAATGGTTTGATCAGAAAGTAATTTACTTCTTACAAAAAATGCCTGCTAAATATAGGATAGCTAATATTCCGTTAACATTTCAGTAAAATATAGCTCAATTAATTATTAGGCGTGGCATGAGCTTTCCAGTTTTTATATGCTCTATGATCGTTACCGTACTTGGTGACTTTTTAGTTTGACGAAGGCTTGAAGAGACGACCGTGTGGTTTCACTACTTTCTAACTTAGATCTGAAAAATAGTCACTCATTGAGAAATCGAACGCTGATTGACTCGAGCGTTGCTTTCAAATATTGAGAATGTTTAGTGTTTACGTTTGTGCAGAGATTCGTTCAGATACATTTGCTAAAGCTTTAAATACATAAAAAACTTGTGTAATAAACGTACACAACTGACATATTCATTTGCGAAAATGACGTAGTATATGAAGATAGTCTGATATATGTATGACAAAAAGCAATTGCCATTTCCCGCTACAGACGCTGTCCCACTTTCTATAAATTTTCCTATCGTTTACAAAGTTGGTACATAAATCTTGCAAATTGATATCCTAGCCCCTCTGATTTTAGCAATATTTCTTTCTATATTTGCACTAATGGATAAATCGTTTTTAAAATAAACTCTCTATCATTTTGGTATATTAGATAGATAAAAAATAAAAAAATAAAAAATATCGTAGGACATTACACACAGCGCCACCTGACCCCAAACTAAGCAAATCTTGTACTATGGGAGTTAGATAACTGATAGAATACTTAAATATTTATTTTTCTTGTAAAAAGAAAGATAGATAGAAACTCTTTATTGCGCACTCCAGAAACAGAAAAACGTACAGAGAACAAAATTATCTTATAAGCTAGTGCACAAGTGGTAGCCTTATCGTTAAGAGATATGTCTTCCACGCAACCAAGAATAGAAAACACGATACATAATAAGAACAGATGGGAGATCTTGTAACGCTAATAAGTTAAAAAATAATAGATATAGTAAGTATATTTAATAATAATAATTTTACAGCAGCAAAGTCAACTCAGCATTGTGACAAGTAATACAACTTGACTCTGTCTTTTATACTGTAATTAACTTCGATTTATTTTCATTCGCCATCATATTTTAAAACAGCGGCAAATAAAGATTCAAAGATTCAAAATTTTATTGTCAAATGTAGGTAGTAAAGATCTTATGTAATAATTAATACAGTTCCATACAAATTACCTCTTTTAGAGGTGTACAATAATGTAAGTTATATATTATTACATGTTTTTATCATTAATGTTGTCATAGTGTAAGGTAGTTTGTATAACATTATTGTGATTGAGGGTAATAAAATATATTCAGTTGTTGTCTCGCACACGATGGTTTCATTGACATCACAACATGGTGACAGCGGTTTAATTAATTTGTGGAGTTAAAACTACGTAATTCGTGTCGAAAATAATAAAAATAGATGTCAGTTACTGCGAGTGGTGTTTTCTAATCGTTTAGTGCAAATTTTATTGCGTATTTCGAGGATTTATAATGGAACACGCTCGACCGCCCACTGAACTAAATATGGACGCCGCCGGCGGGCCCGTGGGCCGTGCCGAGGCATGGAAGAAGTGGAGGCAACAATTCATGCTGTTCGTGAAGGCTTCAGGGGTGCATTCGGAGCCTTCCAGCGTCCAAGCCAGCCTACTTGTAAACCTTATAGGATCGGATGGCTTCGATATCTACCAGACGTTCCGATTTGACGCCGAACAAGAACGTGATGACGTAAATGTGTTGTTGAAAAAGTTCGATACCTACTTCGGAACAAAACCAAATATTACGCTTGCGAGATACAAGTTCTTTACGCGCATTCAGGAAGAGGGTGAATCAATTTTGCAATACGTCACGGCTCTTCGGTTACTCAGCAAAAACTGTGAGTTTACAACGTTAGAAGAGGATTTAATCAAAGATCGAATCGTATGCGGGATTCGTCAGGCGACGGTTAGGGACCGGCTTTTACGCAGCGATGAGCTTTCGCTCGATAAGGCGATTAAAATATGCCAGGCCGAGGAGGTCTCACAAGAGAGCGGCCGGCAGATGTGTACGGAGGGAGCGAGCACGAGCAAGCAGGCCGTGCATGTGGACGGCGTATCCGATCGCGGGCGGCGCGGCGCCGGCGGAGGCGGTGCGGCGCGCGCCCGTGCGCCGGCGCGCCACGACTTTCGGCCAGCGGCGGCGCCGCAGTCAGCGGCCCGCAACCAGCCATGCAGAGGTTGCGGTCACGTGCGATGTCCTGAGGGCCGGTGTCCGGCGCTGCTTGCCGACTGCTTTGCGTGCGGGGGTAAAGGACACTTCGCGCGAGTTTGTAAGTCATTTCAATCTTTTAATAAAAATGGAGCCCGTGATAAAGTGCGACGTGTTTATGAGGTCGACCGCGAGTATCGTGATCAAACTAGTGCGTCTGACGACGACGACGGATTTTATATTTCGACAATCAACGGTAAAAATACTAGTTCGGAAACCTGGCATCAGGTGCTATTTTGTGAAAATGGAAGTGAAAAATTCAAGTTAGATACGGGAGCGGATTGTAACGTTATAGCGTATAAGACATTTTTAAAATTAGGTTTTACTGATAATATGATAACAAAACAAAGTGTACCGTTACTGTCGTACACGCATGATGTTATACCTACAAAGGGAACATGTATTTTGCCGTGGTCATATAAAGGAAAGATTTATCAACTAGAGTTTGCGATAGCGAATATGCGTTGTAGTAGTGTGCTGGGACGGAAGTCATGTGAAATAATGGGCTTAGTAAAGCGTATCAAAGCGATCGAAATGTCGAATTATGATGATTTGTTTAAGGGAATAGGTTGTTTGCCAGGTAAATATCATATAGTAATAGACAGGTCTGTTCCGCCCGTCGTATGCGCATCGCGGAAAATACCTCACGGTCAACGCGATCAACTGCGGGATGAATTGTTAGCTATGGAGCGCAGCGGTGTCATCAGGAAGGTGAGTCATCCCACTCAGTGGGTACACCCACTAGTTTTAGTCGCGAAGAGAGACGCTGGCATCCGGGTGTGCCTGGACCCGCGAGAGCTAAACCGCGCAGTACAGCGCGCGCACTTTCAACTGCCGACACTGGCGGAGCTGGCGGCGCGTCTGCACGGCGCCCGGTACTTTTCGGTGTTGGACGCCAATTCTGGTTTCTGGGCCGTACAAATCGATGAAGAGAGTGCTGATCTGTGCACTTTTGCCACTCCATTCGGTAGGTACCAATTTCTTAGACTTCCGTTTGGAATCAGTTGCGCGTCTGAGGTTTTCCACGCCAAAGTACGTCAGTTGCTCGAAGACCTCGAAGGGGTGGAAAATTATGTGGATGATATAATTATATGGGGTCCGTCCAAGGAGGTACATGATCAGAGATTAAAGAAATTACTAGAGAGAGCGAGAGATATCAATTTAAAATTTAATAAAAAGAAATGTAAAATCGGTGTAGAGGAAGTGACGTATTTAGGGCACGTATTCGACGCCCACGGTATGAGGCCAGATTACAACAAAATAAAAGCCATTAAAGAAATATGTACCCCTAGTGACAGAAAGGGCCTAGAGAGATTTTTGGGGGCTGTAAATTATTTATCAAAGTTTATTCCCAATTATTCAGAAATAGCCATTCCATTGACTAATTTACTTAAAAAAGATAATGAATGGCGTTGGGAGGAAAGCGAGCTTAGGGCATTCGAGAAATTGAAAGAATGCGTGTCGGGGGCCGGTGTGCTGGTGCTGTACGACCCGCGGCGACCGGTAAGGCTCGCAGTGGACGCGTCCGCCGCCGCGCTGGGCGCGGTGCTGCTGCAGGATGGCCGCCCCGTAGAGTACGCCTCGCGAACTCTCACCGAAACACAAAAAAGGTACGCACAGATTGAAAAGGAGCTTTTAGCGATAGTGTTTGCATGCGAGAGATTCCACCAATATATATACGGACAACGGGGAGTTGTCGTGGATTCCGACCACAAACCACTACAAAGCATATTTAAAAAACCGCTAATGTCTGTCCCGGCTCGGCTACAGCGGATGATGCTTAGAATTCAAGGTTATGACTTGATAGTAAATTATGTTCCCGGCAAATACATGTACATCCCTGATATGCTGTCTCGCTCACCCTTACCGGACTTATACAATGAAGAAGTGAGTAAGAACATTCTATACCAAGTACAGATGATAGTAAATAATGTTCCTATCTCTAACGATAAGCTAACGCTAATTAAGAAAGAAACTAAAAAAGATGTGGAGTTAGGCGCTCTGGTAAAGCACATAACTTTAGGGTGGCCAGATAATAAATATGATGTCGCGAATAATATAAAAGAATATTGGTCAATAAAGGACGAGTTATTTGTGGTCGATGATGTTATTTTTAAAGATAAATCAGTTGTGATACCAAAAAACTTGCGCGACATGATGTTAAGCATCGTACACGCAGGCCACTTAGGTATAGATCGGTGTAAGCGGCGAGCGAGGCAGGTAATGTTCTGGCCGCACATGTCGCGCGATGTAGAGCTGTATGTAAAACGTTGTAAAGTTTGTCAGGAGTGCTCAAACGCCCCGACGAGAGAGCCCATGTTACCGATTGAGATTCCTAAGCTACCGTGGCACAAAGTGGGGTCCGATATATTTGAATACAAGAAAAAATATTTCTTAGTAATGGTAGATTACTATTCTAATTATGTAGAAGTCTGTAAATTGAATAACATAACTACAGAAACAGTGATAGAAAAGATTAAGGAGGTGTTTTCACGACACGGGATCCCTAAGACCTTCATGAGCGATAACGCAACTCAATTCACTAGTCGCGCTTTCAAGCGATTTGCGCAGGAATGGGGGTTCGATCACGTGACTTCATCTCCAAACTACGCTCAGTCAAATGGCAAAAGTGAACGCGCGGTGCAAACTGTCAAACAGTTATTAATAAAGTCAGTAAAAAGCGACGAGGATTTCAATATAGCGCTACTAAACTATCGAAATACTCCGCGGGAAGGGTTGAGTTCTCCTGCACAACTACTAATGGGACGAAGGCTGCGTTGCCAATTACCGGTACACCATCAGCTTCTAGAGCCACGCCTTATCAGCCCGTCAGAGCATACAACTATGGTTGATAAGCAAAACAAGTCAAAAATGTTGTATGACAAACACTGTAAAGTTTTACCGGAGCTAAATAAAGGTGATTCTGTTATATATATAGATGGAAAAACAAGAGGAAGGGCCACGGTAATTGGTCACGCAGATACTCCGCGTTCCTACATTGTTCAAACCAAAGTAGGCGCTAGGTACAGACGCAATAGGCGTCACTTAATAAAATGTACTGCTGGTGATAATGCGTCACAAGACAATGAAGAGTTTAGCGATGCGTGGGAGGATGGGGATGTTAAAAATGAGCACATAGAATGTTATCATTCTAAAGACATAGTCACTACATTAAGCAAACCCAACATCCCACCACTAGCTAAACCAATTCGTAAAGCTAAAGTTCTAGCTCAGCAGAAACTGTCAGAAAAATGAACTTAATTATATTTCTGTAACTTACAAATAACGTATAGGTATTATTAATACCTAGTTAGTTTTAAATATAAGTAAGTAAAATTAGATTTTTATGTAAGTACTTAGTATTAAATGTACAAGATTAAAATAGAGAAAGTAAAAAAAAAAAAAAAAAAAAAAAAAAAAGTTAGGAATAGGTGTTGGGTAATTTTAAGGGTAAGATGTCATAGTGTAAGGTAGTTTGTATAACATTATTGTGATTGAGGGTAATAAAATATATTCAGTTGTTGTCTCGCACACGATGGTTTCATTGACATCACAACAAATGTATTCTAGAATTGTGTAATAACATTTATACAATAACCAAGAATTTAATTTACGTTTAAATTTTCTGTTAGGTAGCATTTTTATTTCGGCCGGCAGTTTATTATAAATTGTGATTGCCATTATGTAAGCGTTTCTCTTATACAACTCAAGCTTACATTTTGGAAAATATAGTTTTTTATAGTGTATTTTTCTGACAGTATTTTTTGGTACCTTATCTGACTGATAGTCAAAATATTCGGGATGTTCTTGAACAAATATACATACTTGCTTAATATACATACAGGGTAATGGCAAAATATTAAACTTTTGGAAAATAGGCCGACAGCTATCGATAGACCAGGCTCCACAGATTGCCCGCACGCACTTTTTTTGTGTTTTGAATGCCCTTCCTATGTCAACCGAGTTGCCCCACAAAAGTAGACCATATGCTAACGTTGAAGATACGTAACCGTGGTAAGCACTTAATGCGGCTTCTCTTGAAACTGAAAGTCTCAATTGTCTAATTGCATATACAAATCGGTCGAGCTTACTACAGACATTGTCTATGTGACACTTCCAATACAGTTCTTGTCAATGAATATACCCAGAAACTTACATGAGTCTACCTGTTCAACGCGTGTATTTTGATATTTTATATTTAATTTGTTTACTTTAGATTGATATGATTGGAATTGCATAACATTAGTTTTATCTATATTGATTTTTAAATTATTTTTATCTAACCACCCTATTATATCATGTAGTGTTTTGTTAGTATCGACTATGAGTTGTTCATTATCTTTTGATTTTACTACAATCGTAACATCATCCGCGTGTAAAATGCACCTATGCTCAGTGACACTAGGGATGTCGTTGATGTAACAATTAAAAATAAAAGGTCCCATGATACTCCCTTGTGGGACTCCCGCTTTAACCACATGAAATTCTGATCGATAAATATTTTTGTGACCTTGTATAACTCTACATGTTTCTGTACACTGTTCTCTATTTTTCAAATAACTTTTAAGCCATTTTTGAGCGTTACCTCGTATACCGTAAGACTCTAGTTTGAGTAAAGCTATATTATGATCAACCAAGTCAAAAGCTTTTGACATATCTAAGAAAATTGCTGCAACTTTAGATTTATTTCTTTTATCATTGAGACCCCCTGTTATTTCTTTGATTAAATTAAAACATGCCAAAGTGGTAGAGCTGTTTTTGACAAATCCGTATTGATTTGAAGTTAGTACATTATTTTTGTCATAAAATCGTTCAACCTAATTAACATAGCCTTTTCAAAGATTTTTGATAACACTGGAATGAGGGTACACAAACTATTATCTTGATGGTAAGCACGCCGTCGCCTATAGACACCTGAAACATTTTGTTTTTTTTGTAATCTATTCAGGTTTGCGCTTGACCACATCCTGCATTAAGGTGGTTCGATTTCCATACAAATAAATTTTTGCCATTTATGGACAAATGGAGCATGGTTTTACAGTGAAATTACAGCTACTGGCATTTATTTTGGTCTTTATCTGCGGCAAATCACAATTGCTTGAATAAAACAGTAGATTAATAGCATAAAATCAAATTTATGAAATTATGATTTTTGAATAAAACAGTAGATTATACTAATAATTGTACTGTTTTATTCAAGCAATTGTGATTTACCGCAAATGAAGACCAAATTAAATTAGCAGTGATTTCATTGTAAAATTATGCTCCATTTGTCCATAAATGGCAAAAATTTATTTGTATGGAAATCGAACCACCTTAAGATGTCGATGCGTTCCTACCCTAAAGAGAAATGTAGAGACGTTCTTTTAAAACGCTTCACGTTATAACTCCGCAGATAAACCCTGGCATGAAGCGCATTCCTCATCTTACAAGTACGCGGAAAGAATGAGCACCAAAACTGAACGGTAGAATAGAATAGAATACAACTTTATTACACGCCAAACATACATACATTATATCATACAAATATGAAACATAAAAAAGATATAAAGAATATAACAAAACTAAACAATAAATATATGGCGTATAACGGTAGAGGATTTCAAGAATTACAAAATGTGAGGATGACGATAGTGGAACAGCGACGCAGGAATTCAGTCAAAAGATCATCGGAATCCACGTCTCTACCGAAGCTAGGGGTCGTCAACAATTTCATAAATTACAGGGCCATTGAGACTTACCATCGAATGTCTCACAGTAATGAGCGCCAATACAGCGATGACCAGGGATTTGTTTTGTTTATGGTTCTAGGTACATCTGCAATAGTCATGGCCAGTCATCAATTTGTACTATCAAGAGAGAGTTTGTATTACTTTTACATTAAAAAAACATGTAAAATAATCGTTCCAGTTAGTTTACACCTACACCTTTATAGTAGGTACATAAATTATACCTACATCCAATCACACGTAACGCAGGATCTGTGACAAGAACTTGACAAGGACATCTGCTCGGTACTGTAACAGGATACTTAGACACAGTAAAACAATTTGGAAGATAATAGAAACAAATAACACAGCCAACATCCAACAGTGTCAGCAACGTGCTCCATCTTCGGCCACGCCTTTGCTTTCCCTCAGGCAGGTTGGTGACCAAACATAGATCTATCTCATATCTTAAAAAGTCTCATAATGCCAGACATGTCAATTTTTTTTTACAAAAAAATATTGTTAGACTTCACCATAGATGGCTAGAGCCATATTGAAGTTAGTGTATCGCTGAAATGGTCATGAACATGTGTTATCTCGTTTGTCTCATTACTATTACATTTAAAAAAAAACCAAAAGAGTTTTGGCGGAAACACAAAAATCATAATTATAATTGAAAAAGTGTTTAATACAATAAAAAAATAGCAGTTTTGTATATAATCCTAAAGTGTCGAACTACGTGCATAAGAGTAGACAAGTTATGTTATACCTATTCGTGTTGCTTCAAAACTCCGTAGAAGCTTTTAGTAACGCTACCACTATTTTTCTAGGCCATTAATTGAACCTGGCAAACTGCGGCTCTAACCAATATAATTTAATTTAACATAAAAAACAAAAATAGACGAAATACTTAATACGGCAAATTGTTTTATACATTTTGCCTGCGAGCTGTGCCAAAATAAAAAAAAAGGTTAAAAACACGAAAAAGTTCTCACAAATTTGCAAGCCTCTAGCAAAAGTTACCGCTCTGTAATTTTTCTCGACGCCGTTGCTGTGGCCGCCATTGCTATCGGAATATTCCAGAATAGGTTATCAATCTATTTGATTGAATACGATCCGAGCTTCCATGCGGGAATATCGGATATTTGGTGCGGCTATAAAATAATTCCCACAATTGTGCGTGGGTTTACGATGGTTCATTGGAACGATTTATTCGCGTCCTCATTACTTAGATATTCTTATTTACCTTATTATGTACATAATCATATTTACCTTCATTAATACACTATGTACTTATCCACCTACCTAGATATATAGATAGATAACTCTTTATTGTGCACACCATTTTTTTTTTATGGTTAACAGGCTAGGTGTTTGACCGCAGCTCACCTGATGTTATATAACGGTGTGGTCGGAGACACACAAGCACACCTAGCCTAGAATGGAAAACCATAAACAGAAAAAAAGTACAGAGAACAAAAGAACCTTATGAACTAGTGCCACAAGTGGCGACCTTATCGCTAAAAGCGATCTCTTCCAGGCAACCAAGAAAAGAAAAACACGATAGAAAATTAAAGAAAAATAATTCTTCGAAAAATTATAAAAAAAAAATGCTTAAATAATGCTTTAGAATGCTTAACTACTTCGCAACCTATTACAAGAAATATGTGCACGTAAAATACAGTAAACTATGTAATATTCTAACATGTAAATAATGTCTAAAATCAAATCTACTACTGACGTGTTGACACATTGTTGTTTTAATAATACTAGATTCCATACGTTTGCTTAGATTTGATACAAGTTTGATACTCCGACTATATATTCTGTTACATCTAGTAGCAATTTTCAAAGAGCCAAGACAGAGAAAGCTGTCAATGGGTCGCTGGTTTTATTTTACTGCATGCAATTTGAATGTACATATTATTTACGCTTTTATTGCCATGTAAACAAGCTTTTGCTCAACAAAACTAGGGAACTGCAGTTCGTAAATTATAATATGTATATCGTATACTTATTTGAATTGTAATAAAATGATAAGTAATTTAAAAAAAAAAACAAATACATTTTATTTTATTTGACCCTACTTATTTCTACTGTTTTATTGAAGCAATTGTGGTTTACCGCAAATAAAGACCAAAATAAATGCCAGTAGCTGTGATTTCACTGTAGAATTATGCTCCGTTTGTCCATAAATGGCAAACATTTATTTGTATGGAAATCGAACCACCTTAAGTCTGCATGTTTCATTGCCACATTATCATTTACCATCGGGCAAGTTAGTGGTCAAAGACGAACTCACATAAAAAATAGAGATTTGATAATTATCTGTAATTTAAGCATCAACCCTATTGTGTTTGCTATTTATTGGTCTTGAATCCTGTACATTTTAATTTATCTGGACTATGATAGACCGGAACCGGTCAGTTATAAACCTAGGATTTTTTTATTATTTTCATTGTATTGTATTGTAAGTATATTTTACCCAGCCTTTATCCAACAGGAATTGCGGAGTAAATTGAATACAATGACATATGCTCTAACAAAATTATTTCAGGCCATGCCGTACGAGTTTAACCTAGAATGTAGGACAAACCCGTTCAGACTAGGTTAAACTGATTAGTCTTATCAGGCTTAGGATGGACTAATTCGGTTAGTTTATCATATCGCCTAAAGAAAGAACTGTTTACGTCTAGGAAAAACTAGTTTATATTAATCGGATTTGGCTGATAACATACAATATTTTGTGTGAACTGTGAACTTTAACATTTATTAAATAATAAAAAAAATATTAGTAGATTTGTTATCTCGTCTAGTCGACGCCACACGTGAACAAAACGCTGACCTTTTTTTTGTCCAACGTTTGAGTATTTTGAGTTTTGGGAACTATTCCCATTGATAGCGGCCTTATAGATTAGTTATTATTTTAAATGTTGCTTGTTTTTTTTTTTATGCCCTGGTGGCAATCAAGCTGACGGGTTGCCTGATGTTAAGAAATCACCGTCGCCTCTGGATATCTGCATTACCGGAGGCACTACAAAGACGTTGCTGACCTTAGATTCTATTAACATGCCTTTTGAAGAACCCAATGAACCTCTTTTGTTTTGTTTACTTTGATTATCTATACCATGAAAAACTTATATATCAATCGTTTTTGGCGGGAACGCGGGAAGAGTCGTGTCGCTCCGTTGTATTTTTTTCCAAAACTAGTGTTTTGTCGAGTGTTTATGCATAAAAATGGTGGTGTTTTATTCATAAAGTGCCGAATTACAAGCGCGAGTGTGGGAAAATGATATAATGTGGTGAAACATGAGTTTTCGTATTGCTTCCAAAACTCCATCGAAGCTTTATAGTAAAGTCGCCACTACTTTACTAAAGCATGACTGGCACGAACTGACACGAACTGGACTTGACTAAGACGACTTTGACGATAACCATAGCTAAGATACAGCAGAAATAACACTTAAGACAAGGCAGTATGGCTTTATAGCTTTAGCCTGCCCGAAGGGGCAAATTATTAAAAAAAAAAAAAAATTATATATCAATCTATATCTATCAAGGAGTTTTGGCGGGAACGCGGGAAGAGTCGTGTCGCTCCGTTGTATTTTTTTCCAAAACTAGTGTTTTGTCGAGTGTTTATGCATAAAAATGGTGGTGTTTTATTCATAAAGTGTCGAATAACAAGCGCGAGTGCGGGAAAATGATATAATGTGGTGAAACATGAGTTTTGGTGTTGCTTCCAAAACTCCATCGAAGCTTTGTAGTAAAGTCGCCACTACTTTACTAAAGCATGACTGGCACGAACTGACACGAACTGGACTTGACTAAGACGACTTTGACGATAACCATAGCTAAGATACAGCAGAAATAACACTTAAGACAAGGCAGTATGGCTTTATAGCTTTAGCCTGCCCGAAGGGGCAAATTATTAAAAAAAAAATAAAAAAATTATATAACAATCTATATCTAGAGTTTTGGCGGGAACGCGGGAAGAGTCGTGTCGCTCCGTTGTATTTTTTTCCAAAACTAGTGTTTTGTCGAGTGTTTATGCATAAAAATGGTGGTGTTTTATTCATAAAGTGCCGAATTACAAGCGCGAGTGTGGGAAAATGATATAATGTGGTGAAACATGAGTTTTCGTGTTGCTTCCAAAACTCCATCGAAGCTTTGTAGTAAAGTTGCCACTACTTTACTAAAGCATGACTGGAATTAACTGACACGAACTGGACTTGACAAAGACGACTTTGACTAAAAGTAGCTACGATGGCACTTATTTAACTTGAAAATATATAATTACTTGACACTGGCAAATGCTAAAACGCGACGCCAAAACCAAAGAAAAAAAAAAAAAAAAAATCTATATCTATCAATCAAACGCTCCTTATTTTCTTGACAAACAAAGTTTTTTTTTTTTTTTTTTTTTTCTTTGGTTTTGGCGTCGCGTTTTAGCATTTGCCAGTGTCAAGTAATTATATATTTTCAAGTTAAATAAGTGCCATCGTAGCTAGTTTTAGTCAAAGTCGTCTTTGTCAAGTCCAGTTCGTGTCAGTTAATTCCAGTCATGCTTTAGTAAAGTAGTGGCAACTTTACTACAAAGCTTCGATGGAGTTTTGGAAGCAACACGAAAACTCATGTTTCACCACATTATATCATTTTCCCACACTCGTGCTTGTAATTCGGCACTTTATGAATAAAACACCACCATTTTTATGCATAAACACTTGACAAAACACTAGTTTTGGAAAAAAATACAACGGAGCGACACGACTCTTCCCGCGTTCCCGCCAAAACCCCTAAACAAAGTTTATTAACTGCATGTAAACAAAGCGCTGTTAGCTTGTTGTACAAAAGACTGCGTGTGCAGGGGCCGTAATTAGACGGCAGCGCGACCTAATTATACGGGATTAATTAGCAGGGAAGCCGCAAACCGCTGGATTTTCCCGTTGCAGCCGTCGCCGACAAGATGAGCTATATTTCTATGTTACTATTATGTGTTATTGTTAGGTATATTATATAACAATCACTTTTGTGTTGTTTTTTATTTAAAATATACGCTTCACAGACATTGGTGTCCGTGACATTGTCAACTTTGAATTATCTTAATCTAGGGTTCAAGTACTAGTTTGTGTGTACACCGCGAGCAGACCAGCGACCCACAAGCAGCACCCGATCACGAGTATGACGCATGTGCCATATCTGAGGAAAGAGAGCGTCCCGACACACGACGCCGCCGCAAGAAGGAGTCTTCGATGGTGAGCATGAATGCTCGAGGCATACACACAATCCCTAGTTTGTTTACATCTGGTTTACATTTTTAAAATTCCTTCGGATATTCCAACAAAATATATTTTGCTACTTAATAGTTACGTATAGAAATTTCGTCCTGCGTTTGAATCCCATGGCATGGCACGAACCTGTCCTTTCTAGGTTATGTACGTACTGCTAATAACTTCGAACGGCGAAGGAAAACGTCGTGATGAAACCTACATGTCTAAAAGTTCTCTCAAAAATGTCTGAAGTCTGCCAACCCGCCAAATTTTGCCAGCGTGGTGGACTATGGTCTTATCCTTCTCACAATGCTTATAAAAAAACAGGGCCGACCCGGAATAGATAGGTACGCCCGTAAATTTGTTTTTCCTAACTAACCATATTTAACTGGGGCGCCCCATCCAAACGTTTAATTTTAATTAATTTCAGTTCTTTAACAATTTAAATTAATGTGTTACGCGTTAATTTATTTGCGTGGTTTAACAAAGCAATTTACTTAATTACAGTTAAGCTTTACCTTTAAATTTCAGTTGTAACAGATGTTCTCGCGTTTATTCGAGCCGAGAACTTAAAACAACATTAACGATGTAATAAAAAATATAGTTAACCACAAACTTGGTTCAGTAACTCCAATTTAATAACTATACAAAAATACGTTATTTGAGTGAATTAAAAAAACCGGAGTAGATAACTAACTACGTAGGTACGTACGTCACGTAGTTAGTTATCGACTCCTGTTTTTTTTATTCACTCAAATGTATTTCTCTAGTCCTGTTTTTAAGTGACATTCTAGGCGTTAACTACATCTCCCCTGATGTTAAGTGACGGTGTTATCGAAGATCGTGAGCTGCAGTCAAACACCTAGCCAAAAACAAAAAAAAACTGTTCTTGAACGTGTGTTTAAATATCTTTTTGTGAGATAATTGGTAATTGATTGGGATCATATGAACTGATGACGTGGACTATGTTGTACATACTATTTTTTTTTAAACAACTTTATCTTCCTATTTTTTTATTTTTTTTTGTAAAAAGTAATGAGACGAACGAGACGCTCTCCTGATGGTAAGAGATAACGCCTGTCCATGACCAACGCAGCGATACACAGAACTTTAAGTAACAAAACAAAGTCCAGGGAATCACTGCTTTGGCGCTCATTACTTTGAGACTTTTGATAGAGTTAGTCTCAACAGCCCAGTAATTTCGCTAGCTGCAGTACCCTTCAAACCGGAACACAGTAATGCTTACACTACTGCTTAGCGGCAGAATAACTGGTACTGCGGTGGTACTTACCTAGACGACCTCCTGCTAAGGAGATCTACCACCAAGTAGATACCATTATTACCATAGTAAATACCATTAGTACTGTGGGGCACGTCACGTCGGGGTCACCATTTGTGGGGCACTTGTCGAAAGGTAAAAGAAACTCGAATCGTTGTTGTACTCTGTGTTCTGCCATGCTTAACGATGCCGCTCGTAGTCACTACAGTACCATTACCATTAGTACCTTCTTACCATTAGTATAGGTAGGGTATATCAACAGCATAACATACATTCCCTTTTTCATCATATGATAGAATACTCGTTCGATGCTGAAACCCTATTTACATTTGTATAAACCGAGATATCCTGTTCTAATTAATTATTAATTCCACAGTCCACAGCAATAAATAAGCTTCGGTAATCTTCGATAAAATCGAAGCCTTGAAAGGCATTCGGGGAACGGCTAACTGGGTCGCCAATAATTTACCATCGTTAGCTTCGGCGACAAAATTGTAAACCACCAGAGACCTAAGTGAAATGCGCGGGAATGGAGACAAATGCTTGGAGAAATAAACAACAATGATACTTCTCAATTAAAAAACCTAATTTCCTTTACATGATGATTCAATTCTTACCAATTTCGAGCTGGGAAAAACGTATATGAAAAAAACATTGCATGCCGTTTTTTTTCGTCCGGGGACACTCGTGCATGACGTCACTTGCTCGCCTGAACGGAAGACCAGGGCCGGCTGGGTGTAGTCTGCATTGTGCTGAGTTGCGGCCAGTTTGTCACATACTCAGAATTATTTTTATCCATGTTTGTTATTTCTTTATGTTTGTCAATTGTTTTTATGTCACAAATAAAGTATTGTCTATTGTATAAAGACGGCGAGATGTTTGTAGGGTTTTTTTAAAATAAATAGCTTGGCTTTAAGTATACTTGTTTTGTAATAAAGTATGAGTTTACGTAAATAATTTGGAACCTTTGTTCATTATGTAACTTTCCATGGTTTTTACCTAAAAATAGATTTCATAAAATTCCCGAAATGTGAACTCCAGCTAACTTCCTTAATAACAATGACAACCAGGACGAAAAATAATGGGAAACCTCTTGAACTCAAGTTTGTTATGAAATTGGATACCTCTTCCATACCCGACCTTAAAAGCATATTTGCAAAATAGCTGTATTTCCTGTTCAGAATAAAATATGTAAAAGGTGCAAATTGAGGAAAACCGCAAAGCTTTTTGTTTGTTTGTACGAGGTTTTGAGTATTTATTTTTATAAAAGGCATCATATCTGAGGTTGTAAAAATATATATGTACCTACAGATCGACTGTGTATGTAGGTAAATAGACGTAGGCTTAGGACGTAAATTGATTAGACTTTGTTCAATTCAAACAATGATTACTTCAAGTGGCACTTTACACCATCAATTTAAATAGCTTACTAAAATTTTATAAGTAGAGATATTTTTGGCATGCAATAACTTTTTTGATAATATCTACTGATTGACAAAATAAACAAATTGCTGCATTTGCTCGACGGTAATCTTCACGTTTCAAACGATGGTCAAATCAATGAAAAAAGCAAATTCCACTTAGTGACGAAAACTTCTTAACATTCAAGATGTCATCGGGTTGCAGGATTTTTTATACATCGGACTAGGCATGCGTTAGGCCATGATCTCACCCGGTGGAAAGCGACGATGTGGCCGAAGACCAAATAATAAATAAATCATAGGACATTACACACAGCGCCATCTGACCCCAAACTGAGCAAAGGAAGACAGATAACTGATAGAAACTTAAATACTTTCTTTTGTACATACATACTTATAATACATACAGTACACCCAGACACAGAACAAACATTTGTTTATATCACAAAATGCTTGTCCTGGGTGGGAATCGAACCCACACCCTTCGGCTCTTGGAGCAGACATATTACCAATGAACCAACAGGGCTGTCCAAAACTACTTATAGAAAGTATAAATGTTCTTGGCGGCCTGCCAAGAAAGTGCCTGAAGTCTCTTAGTAGATAAAATTTCAAGGTATAAATAAGTAAAGTAAATAATAAATAAATAAATAAATAAATAAATAAATAAATAAATATCGTAGGACTATACACACAGCGCCATCTGGCCCCAAACTAAGCAGAACTTGTGTGATGGAAGTCAGATAACTCATAGAATACATAAATACTTCTTTTTTTTTTGTAAATACATACTTATAATACATACAGAACACCGAGACACAGTAGTAACTAAGACAAACGTAACATTTAAAATAATAACTAATCTAAAAGGCCGCTATCAATGGGAATAGTTCCCAAAACGCGGGCGGGTTGTATGGCAATACTCAAACGCTGAGCAAAATAAAGGACAGCGTTTTATTCACGTTATTACTGTACTCTTTTGAGTAAATTTGCACCGAGGCAGTCATTATAAATACAGATTTATTCTTGACAGTGAATTAGGGAAGGTTTTTATCTAGAAAACGTATTGAATAAAACTAAAAATAGACAAAATTGACCTTTATTATGAGGGCTTGAGGTAAGTTATTAAACATCTATTTTATCTATGCATGATAATAATTAAGATGGATCCAAGTTCTCGTTAAAATAAACAAGCCAAAAGAAACCGTCATAAAAGCAATTAAAAACACAACTATTTTAATTAGCACACAATCTTGCAAAACATAAGCTAATATAATATATTTTTTATGTTTCTTCTATCGCTTTGTTACAGATTGTTAATTTAGGACCACGCTTTCTTCTCTCAGTGAAAGGCGGTGTCGTATTTAATTTTTTGAAACTTATTGTTCTTGCTCGCGTTCTATTACGAGTTAATGCGTAATTACGCTAGAGATACCTTATCTTTGGCGTCGAGTTACGTCGACGGGTGACGTTTTATTAACATTAAGAAATAAATCATATTGTACGTAATCACACACGCTAAATACGATATTTCGATTGATCTACGGAACTCTGGAAAACATAATATTTAAAAATAATTTACAAACAATTTTTGGGTGCAAATGCAGTAGTAGTGTACTTGGTTACGGCAGCGAGACACGGATACAAAGACTTGTGGGTATTTTTAATTTATTTAGATTTTATGTTTATGTCTGATTTTAGTTTTAGATATTAAGGAATATTTCGGATAAATATTAAAAAAAACTGTTGTTAAGTTAGATAAATTTCAAGTTAAGTCCTCATCACTGTTGTAACAGAAACGATTTTTAAGCGGGATTACAACACTCAATTCTCGAACATCCAAAAATCGGTGTAGTAGACGAATTCTAGAGTGGAGGGAGGCCACGTATAAGCAATCGTAGCGTAAGACACCCTCTGGCCAAATGGTGTGATGACAACGCATTTTTATAATAAGCATGACCTGATTCTACATTTCGGATTGACTCCAGATGTCCAGATGTGTCACGTCTATAATTATGTTCTTGAATTCTTTCCGTCATAAGGTTGCCTAGAAAAGATTGCATTCAATATTAAAGCCGCTAAATGTTACAATGGGTTTTAAGTTTATATTCTTCTATTCTATTTTTCTAGTTCTATATACACAGTATTTGGTGTTAACATAATTGGCGAATTCAGTTCCGCCATCAAAATTTTTCTTTAGGCACAAACGGGAACCCTGATAAGCGTAACATATCGACCTGTAAAAATTTACCAGCCCACCAGAATTTAGAAATACGAAACGACATTCGGGCGTCAGAACACGTGGCAGAAAAGTTTCGCCCCTTGGGATATAAACGAGTCGTAATTCGACAGGAAGTTCACCAGTTTTCTTTACCCGATAACGAAAAAGGTACGGGAATATTAAACTTATATACCACCTACGAGTTTCGTATTTCTCGAAAAATCAGTAAAGCCTGTGATGAAACTGCAGATGAACTGGCTTACCCACTTTTCACTAAGTAAACTAATTATCTGACATTATCTCCAGAGATGTTATCTTTAGCCTCAAGACAACAATGTAGCGCTTTCGTCGAGTCCGATGCAAAACATTGCACATGCGAAAGCTGCAGAGCGATAAATAAAATTTTACGCTGCGTTGCGTACACACTGTCCCGAAACGCAGACATGTACTCTTCTTGATGCAGTTTTTAGATCATTTTATTGAGCTCCGCGGAGGATACAAATTAATATAATAAAATTACAAAGAACATTACAAATGAGAATTACAAAACTCTCAAAAAGAAAGCCCAGCAGTTGGCACAGTTTAGAAGAAGGGCTGACCCAAAATGCTAAAAATGCTTCTTGGTGCCTGCTTGGTGGGTACCTACTTTTGACTTGTCTATGAAATGTATTTTTTTATGGTTGACCTCAGCTCACCTGATGTTAAGTGACGGTGTGGCCAAAGATGGTAAAGCACACTTAGCCTGGCATGGAGGCTCTCAAGTCAACACACCGTTAGGGGCTTGGCGGCAGATTTTCAACTAGAGGTTGGCAACTGAGTACTGGAAAATACTCTACTACCATGCTATGGTTTTCTCACGATGTTACGTATCAATCTCATATGTTCCTACATCGATGCTTACTGAGGTACCTAAAAGAGATTCACTATAGGTATACTTTTTGAAATATTTTCGTAAGCCGGTTTTTTTCCTAAAGGTTATTTAAATATTCAGTTGGAGGTTGCTCATCTGAGTATGTCAGTGAAACTTTTTTGCAAATTGTACTATAGTTGTGTATTTTTCCCAATGTATTATTTATAAAGTGTCGAATTACGTACCTACCTACCTACACCAGTGAGTGAAAGTGATATAAGTACCTACTCGTAATGTGGCGATATTTGTATTTTTGTATGTCTCCCGAATACAAGGAGTATTCGGAGTAAACCTTTTGTTAAAATTAGTTACTACTCCTGTCTTGAGCATGTTTGGGTTTGCCCTTGACTTATTTTGTGTGACTTTGTGTGATTAAGATTAATTTCACTTGATTAATCGTTAAATACTCAAAAATATTAAAATACTTGGCACTGGCAAAATAAATAAAGTGCAATACCAAAAACAAAGAAGATAAAAAAGAAAAAGCTACGACTTGTACCTATTTACATAAGGTAGATGTTATTTACTTTTACTATCGAAACGTTTGATTAGATTTTCTCGCATATCATACAGGAAAAAGGAAGCGAATACTGAGAGGAAGTTTTTACGGCAGATAGTATCTAGAAACGCAAATAAACACGATCAATCTAGTTGTTTCCGCTCAGATTGCTTGATTAGATTGCTAACGGCACAGTCGTTATTTTGTTTGATGTTTTAATAAAAGTAGTGAAAATGAAAGGGACGGGTAATTTGTAGCAGGCAATGTATGTCAAGTGTTCTTGCTTTGAACTTTATGGAAAGGACAGAAAATCTCGTTATTTTCCTTCTTTGTTTTTGGCCTCGCACTTAGTGGATTTGCCAGTGAAAAAAATTTGATATTTTCTTACACTTAAACACTTCTAATTTTATACATAACCACACGAAAAAACACAAGTCTAAGAAAATAATATAATCTTCTTCTTTGATTTTGGCGCCGCATTGCACGACACAACCTTATCGCGTTCCCGCCAAAACTCAGTAAAGAAAAACGCTCGACAAAAAGTTTTCATCCCACATTTTTTTATTCCTGCAACACTTCGAGTAGACAACAACTATACAATACTTAAAAACTCCTTGCTAAATTCTAAAAAGTTCCCTTAAAGTGTTTCTAGGTAGAAGTATTATGATTATCCTAAACTATATCATTACTTAACTTTAAACAGGATGAGATCACACAGAAACCAATCTACATAAATTAAAATAAAAACTGTTAGTTGGTAAGCGCCTAATGTCTGGACCGATATGGCGATTTATTTTAAGATCCTACATTCCAACGTGTCGAGCACGTCTGTTACTGCAGAATCAACGTGTTATAATATACTAGCGGGCCGTCCCGGATTCGCACGGGAAGGCCCTCAAACAAAACTCTACTAACAATATAAATATAGCCTATGTCACTCAGTGATAATGTACCGTGAAATAATTATTCAGATCAGTCCAATAGCTTCAGAGCCTATTCAATACAAATAAAAAAACAAACAAACAAAAATCAAATATTTAATAGTATAGGTATAGATAGAAGATACGTAATATATAGACAAACACGCTGTGACTATAGGGAGCCGTTAAGGACCTCTACCCTTAGGAAGACCTGAGTCTCACTGAGACAACACACACACACACACACACACACACAGTACCGAGAGTCTGAGTCCGACATACCCAGGCAAGGCCTGATGATACGTAACAGTATTTTCCGAGAAAAAAAAACACACACACACACATACGAACACACAGATATTAATTTTATATAAGTTTTCACTTAGTGCAGGGTACACAAATAATACTTATTAAATGTTTATATGTTTATAAAGAAAACCAAAGAAAAGGGATTACTTATGAGTTTTTACTCTCGCTAATTGTAGGTAATTACAAAAGCGGGAAAGAGGATCAAACAAAGACAAACGAATCAACAGTCCCGTCGATATCCGTTGTATCAGGGAAAAGGAAATGGATCGGAACCCAATCCGTACCCAATTAGTCGGACGAATTGGTGGGTTTGCTCTCTAAATGAAAAAAATACACTCGCCTACAAATACTTAGGTGTTTTACTTACATAAAGAGCTAAATGAATGTAGTAGTAAAGATTAAAGCCTTCTCAATAAGACCCAGACATAGATTACTTTCATTAATTAGATTTCTATCTTCGTCTCACTTATCCACATGATATATCGGTCGTCGGTTTATTTCTTACTTCCAACCGGAAAAGTGGGGAATATTTCAAACGATATGTGCCCATATTTCATCAACCGCCAACTAAAATATCTGACGGTTAGAACCGTGCAATTTCAATTTAGAGATGAAACGGTAACGAATTATTAATTTATTTATCTACTATTTAATATCGCGCTTTTTCCATGTACTTTTTTCATGTATCATAAAAAGTTTTAAAAACTGTGGTAAACACGTAAATACAACCATACATACATAAACTGCCAAAAACATAACCATTCTTTTTGGTAATTGGTTAAATCAAGTAAACTCACAGTGACACATATATATATACATTCAGTCATAGTCACAGTAAAGTAAGTAACAGTCCAGGCTCGTTCATGCTCTAGTAAAGTATTTTGTAGGTACTGCTAACTTCTCCGTAGAATAGAAAACAACACAAAAATACTTATATCATGATATTATATAACAATTCCGCTTTATAGTTTTTTGAAAATAATACGACATGACTTGACACGATTGTCCTGATACCGCATTTGGTATCTACTGAGGCGTGGGTGGGTACAATTTCAACGCAGGACAAACATTTTTATCACTAACATAAATGTTCATTCTGAGTCTAGGTGTTCTCTATATATTATAAATAGCTATTGACAAAATAAGTAAATAAGCATTTTATCAGTTACTTGGTTCCCTTAGTACAAGTATCGTAGTACAACATTAGTATTAGTAAAGCAGCTATACAAAGTTTATAAAAAACTGAGCTATAGTATAGCCCAGTTTTTTTATAAACGAGACATGAATGAACGAGACGCTTTGACGGTAAGAGATAACGCATTTTCATAACCATCACAGCGATACACTTTGCTTTGACACTCATTACTTTCGATGGATGATGGATAGTATCAACAGCCTTTTAATTTCTCTAGCTGCAGTAAGTAGGTACCCTTTAAACCGGAAAATATTAATGATTACACACTACTGCTTCGCAGCAGAATATTTGCTACTGCGATGGTATATACCTAGACGACCGCCAGCTAAAAAGTTCACCACTAAGTAAAAGTTAGTGGCTAGATGACGCTGTATGACATGTCCTACAATATTCACTGATTGATGAGTTTTCCGTGTTTGCGCCCATCGCACTTTTGAAGGCAGGGGGACACTGCCCAGTGTCCCCCAGTCGTCCCCGAGCTCTATCCTCGGAAATTACGGATATCTCGAGTCCAATTCCCTACCTCACCGAAAGGAGGAAGCAAAACACACACTGACTGATTAACTGCCAACACTTAACTGAATACATGTCGAATTATTCAAGATAAGATTCATGTTTATACCGGAGTGTAAAGTAAAACTAGTCTCATTTCTAATAACACTGTTATTCGCGATACAGTTGTGCAAAAATGTTTGAGAGCAATGAAAGTGAGACGGATTTGCCATATGAATATGTATCAGTATTCACGCGTACACCGTTACCAGACTAATAGGTATCCTTGTTAGGTACATTATTTTCGTGAAAATGTTGTGAAGGTTCCAGGTTTAAGAAAATTACGTACTCTAGAGATTTGTTTTAGGAATGCGGAAAAGCCGTGTCGCCGCATTATATTATATTTTTATAACTTGTGTTTTTTCTGAAATTTATGTACAAAACATTGGTGTTTTATTCATAAAGTGTCGAACGCGGGTGAGTGTGGGAAAACGATATAATGTGGTAAAACATGATTTTTCGTGCTGTTTCCAAAACTTCGTCGAAACTTGTAGAAAAATCCTTTCTACTTTATTAAAGTATTTGCCGGACTTGTCGTTAACATAATTTGTGTCACTTACGACTTATTTCACTTGCTTTATCTCAAAGTGCTTAACACTAGCAAACGCACTATGAATAAACAAACATCTTTATTCGTTATACCTAGGTACATGTAAATGTTTGCCCTAGGTGGGAATCGAACCTCGTCCTACAGCTGATGAAACAGCTATTATTATCAAATGAGCTACCGAGGTAGGCAAAAGGAGAAAGGAAATGGAAGGATAAAATTGTGTAGTAAAAAAATTAACCATGAAAGGTTACGTTACGAGTTGGTATGCTACTTCAAGACATCAACATAGATTTTTTCACGTTCACCACCGAATATGATTAAATAATTAAATATTTGTAGCGATGATAGCTCAGTGGTTAGCGCTGTAGGTTCGCATGCCGAAGGGCGTGGGTTCAAACCCCAAACAATGAGCTTGAGCTGCCGGTGAAGGAAAACATCGTGAGGAAACCATAGCATGGTGGTAGGGTACTTTCTAGTACTCGGCTGGCTAGCTACCACCCTCAAGTTGAAAATCTGCCGCCAAGCACCTAACGGTGTGTTCCGGCAGCCTTACTTGAGAGCCAGTTCCATTCCAGGCTAGGTGTGCTACCATCTTCGGCCACACCTTCATTTAACATCAGGTGAGCTGAGGTCAAACACCTAGCCTGTCATCAATAAAAAAAAAAAACGTTAAAATTATTATGCCTAAGTGCCTATATCCGGAAAATTAATGATCGAGGATGTCACACAGATCAAAAGTGACACACCAGCAGCATTAGTCTTTAATCAATCAAGTCCTTGAATCTGAAAAAATCTTCCCCTTCGATGTTCAATCATGTTCGACGTCAAAGAAAATTACGTCGTTGAGGAACGTGGAAGATTACGTCGCCACATGCGTCGTACAATTACCCAAAATGTATGTTTTCGGTTGTTTGAAAACAGTGGTGTTTTAAACATAAAGTGCTGAATATTGTGGATGAATATGAGTAGGTAAGTGATTATATAGTGTGGAGAAAAATGTATTTCTAACTGACTCAAAAAACTAGGACGTTCATTTCGTTTTTTTTTTTTTTGTTTATTGCCTCAGAACTCTGTCTTTTATATACCAATTTGAATTGGTCCCATCAAAATTGGTTCATAGGTTTAATTATTAAACCAAAATAACTACGTTATCTAGATAAAAGAAATTGCGTATTTTGCTTTCCTGTAACTATTCAGTGTACTACTATAGTCCCAATGAACTACCTAACTTCCGATTTTATGATCAGATGATGACGAAACCAGAAGGTAGGCACCAGAACTCCGTAATTAAGCAACGTAGCAATTTAGTCGTGTTTGGGCTTAGTAGAATGGACTCAATTTTGGTTTTTTGGTGTAAAAATATCGTGTTCTTACATCCGCGTCAGGACTTATTTCCAACATTTCTTCACAGCTTCTGAAATAAAAGTTACCACTAATTTGCTAGAATTAGACCAGACTGTGCCCGTAACTTACCTACTTTATGTGACTAGGAATTGTTTCATTAGATTTTTCATCTACAAAGACAGTAAGAAAATCAATTACTGACAAAGCTTCTTGTCTGTTTGTGATTTCCTTTCTGCAAAATATGTGTAACATGTCATTTATTTGTTTTCCTACCGACGCGACGTTCAATCATGCGCCATGCCAAAAAAAGAACATCCAAAGGCAGGGCTTCGTCATCTTCCGAAAGATATAACGTGTCTTTTTTACTTTCGTCCAAATCAAAAGCGATAGAGATTCACAATGATACTTCACCCTTTAGACATAAAATACAGATACGAACACGTAAAAGCTTGACGCGCAAACTAAGACCCTATTGCCACGGACGTCTGAATCGCGGCGATAATCTCGCTGTATCGTCAAATTTAATACAGGCCAGAAACAAACTTTTTTTTTGATGGCTATGCCGCTCACGTCCGTATGAAGTCCCATAAATATGAAGGCCTACACGTGGCCCCTGGGTGGTGCTAAGTAAGCAATAAAACTCTGGTGAGAGGCTTAGGCCGTGGCATGTTATCACCTAGCTAAGCCAACCCGCGAAACGACCTACTCGTGTTTCGGATTGAAACCCGGTATAACTGTTTGGGCAACGGGTCTGGGGTGTTGCTCCATCGCTTGGTCCGCACTCGGCATGTCGGCCTGTTACTGCACCTCTCTCTAGATATGATATGGAGACCTCTGTCTATATATGGAGGGTAGCCTGATCCATAGCACGGTTCTCCGCTGGCCGACCGCAGATAGTTCGGAACCCAAGTAGTTTGTTCGCCACATACGAAAGGCTGCCATCTAGCGAAAAATACTGAAAAAAAATGAAGACATATTGTATTTTAGTATTGATATTCATGTCTTTGTTCTATTTTATGTTGTTTTCTCGATACATATGTTAAACACCTTAGATAATTATCAGTAATGTTATACCTGTGTAAATAAATAATTGGAATTTAACTTCAATGATATAGCGCGCTACACAATCCCCTCTGAGCTCTACCAAAACAATTGAGAGGCACAACGAGACTTCGTCTTGTCTTGTTCGGAATAGGGGCGATAAATTCTGCCCTGACATCTCGTTTGGGGTATAAGTAACATGCATGTCCCCATGTGGCGTATCGCAATGTCAAGCTGACGGAATGATCGTTGTAGGTGCTCGTAACGTGCGATTGGATACATTGCAGTGTACCTCCATGCACTCGTCTGTGGAATTGATGCTTGAGGCTTGACACGCTAAGGGTGTGCTCGAGACAGATCTGCTGGATATCGGCGCGTGTCAATTACTGAACCAGTCACCGTGACTCCACTCGACGTGATACTTGACAACACGATATGACGTGCTAGAGCTCAACGATTTCGAGTAGTTGGGTATCAAACGATTAATTATATAACAAGTAGGTACCTAAAACATAAAACATTTAGGTACCTACGCCAACAATAGGTAGGTACGTTCTCAATATGTATCATGAAAATTTGCAAACACATTGCAAAGAGTTATGTTCAGATACATGTGACAGTTATAGGCATACACAGCTTGTTAAATATATTGCTTGCAATTTTAATGAAATAAAATTATAGTATCAAAGAGTTTAGAATTACGGAAAAACACAAATTATGCTCTTCAGAAACAAATAGTACAATATACAAATGTTTTCTTCTGAGTTTAAAACTTCATTATAAAACATTTTATTTTACTCCGACTAAACCGCATAAGAAAAACAAAAATGTTTTAAAACCAGGTCAGTTTCCATAGTAAGATATCATTATAAAAAGTTAGTAATATAGAGACTAGATTACGAGACTAGACTTTTAAGGCGCTTAGCTCTACCTAAGCGCTTCGTCGCTCAGGGTTTCGAACTATTGAGGTACCTACAAAATTTTGCGTGTGGCATGAGAGACAACGAAGCGGCTTACCCCCCTTATAACAAAATATCGTGAAAAATACATCACACTTGCTCAGGTTTCAATAATAAAATAGAATATTTTCTAGCTAACACATTGAAATAAAAGACAATACTGTTTACTGTTGTTGTTTACTGTTTGTGTATAGACAATATTGTTTTTTATTACTTTACCATTTTACTTGATACCATAGCAAGTCATTATAGGTTCATTTCGGCTTCGATCACAGTTCCCATCCAACGCTGTTCCTGAAATAGAGAGAAACCAAATATTTTAACTTAGTTTTCTCTTAACGAATATGTACACATACCTACCTACAAATATCGACTCAAACGCTACGAAATTAATGTAATTATTTCGACGCCAACCTACTCATAAAATTCTCAGTTACAGACACGGCGCAGACTATATGAGCGAGTAATTAACTAATTTATTAACAAGTAGGTTGTTCACGGCCTCCCTTGACTATGAGAGCGTAAAATTCCTCCATCAAGCGCCTACCGCCTACTAATTTGTGACTGAAAGTTGAACAAAGTTGGTTTTACCTTAGCAACGTGCTGCCGCTCAATTTTAAACAAGCCGCTATTAACTTCTGCCAGGCGCTTGAATATACTTATCAGAACTTCCTACAACGTTCGTTTGCAAGATAATTTGAGTGTAGAGCATTTACCGAGCTATGAAGCTTAGAGGAGGATAGTTTCGTGTTCAAATATTAAACTTGGCTTAATAGCTCTGGAAACGGGACTCACAGCTGTAATGTTGAGTTAATATTCAAGGGTAGGTAAATATGTGGAGAATTGAATCCGTTTGTTGAGTACATATGACAATGTCGCTGAGGAATCATTTCTAATGAAGTTCTGAGTGGTTTTCAGAAACTTACAAGCATCGTGTATTTTCGTAACATGATGAGTCGGGTCGATTATGTATGTACCTAGCTCATTTACCTACCTACCAATATTAAACATGTAGGTTAAACCTATAGAGCACAACTATGTATCTATTTGTAGCTTAGTAAATAAGTAAGTAGCTTAGTAAGTTTGTGCCATTTTTAATTTTTATGATAATTGTATGTAGACTAGCACCATCGCATTAGGGAAACCCTGTAAGGATGGTGTGAAATTAAGTAAATAAATAAATAAGTATTTATCCTATCTTAATATAAAAATATTTTGCAAATAACTCGATAAAGAAACAAGATATTTACAAAAATAACTGACTTGCACTCAAAACAAAAACTACAAAAATCAATGTCCTAATAAACACTTTGAGACAGGCACACAAAAAAGACTTACTTACTTACTTAATAAATAAATATAGTCCTAAGATATTTTACACAACGCCATCTAGCCTCAAACTAAGCAAAGTTTGTACTATGCGAACCAAATAAATGATGGAATACTTTAATTTTTTTCTAAATACGTACCTACATAATTATGATAGATATAGAACATCCAGACACAGAACAAACATTTAAGCTCAACATATAAATGTTTGTCCTAGGTGGGGATCTAACCCACGCCCAACAGTTCTTGAAGTAGATAAACTACCAAAAGTAAAGTAATTGTTATACTGCAATAAGAAATACGTAAATCAATTTCTTAATATAAAATCATCACACTAATACAAAAATTGCGTAAGTTTCTGTTTGCGTGTGTATGTTGCTACGTCGAATTGGATGATATTTAATATGCACATATATTGCATTATATCCTAGAACACGTAGGTGAATTATGTATTACTAGATACCCATACCTCTAATTATTTATTAAAATATGATAATATATTTAAGATAGATACAAGACGTTGAACTAAACAGCAAAATCTGTGATCCATATTTCAACTTACCTAATAAATTATGTACCTAAATGTATGAATAGAATATGTGGAATATGGAATTATTTTACCTGTGCTTTAATACTACATTAATAAAAGTCAATTTCAAACAAACAAGCCATAATTAATCAATAAAAAACTTATCCTATTACTAAGTTATAGGAGACGTTCCGTACCGATGCTACTTTGTTATAGGCTTTAAAATTCTTCGTTGTCAATCAAATGTGACTCATTATATCGACAACTAAAGCACTTCTTTAGCGTTAACCTTTGATAGAGCCCTCGACATATATTTTGGCAAAAGAAAACAATAACGTGAAATCGTCAGATCTGAACCAAGGCCATTATACTTAATAATGCACAGCCAATTAAACACCTTGTTAACATTATTGAAGTTTAATATCAATTTTCATGGCACTTAGCTCATGATTTATTCATCAAACACCATGAGATATAAATCCCAAGATTAAAATTTAATTGAATTAAGGTTTGAACACGAGGGACCAATGTAATCATTTGGGACAAAAAGCTGGATGTGGCGGTCCAGAAACGTCAACGTAAAATTATGGAAATGCCTTCAGAAAACGTGTCACCCACAACGGCTGAGAGATTGCGCAAACGGCTCGACGCCGCCAATGGACTGGAAAGCAAGGTCTTTGACCAAACTTATTGTTTTATTTCTGCTACCGTTCTCATTAGCAGCAGCCAGTCCGAACAATACCATAGGAAGGAAACGACTGGATACGGGCGTGGACGTGAAAACTATCGCAGGATAGGCATAACTTCGTTCCGCCGCGTTTGACCATACTATAAATAACAGTTGCAATAAAGAAATGACACCAGTTGTTCAAAGTGATCAACATCGACAATGTTGGCGCCGTTTCTTACTTTTTTAATCGCGATAGCCGCGGCCATCAAAGTTGAACTATCAGACGAAAAAACTCCGTACGATCACGTTAAGGAGAGATTGGACGCGATAGGAACTGATGTGAAAACTGGATTGCCTTTATCTAGCAGTTATGAAGTGGAAGAAAGTGAGGACTACCCGGAGCAGATACAAGGAGCGGCGTCGACTGTTTTGAACACTGTGGCAGGGGTAGGTGGCGTCGGGGGCGTTGGAGGGATTGGTTTGGGTCAAGGAATCGGACTTGGCGGAATTGGTTTGGGTGGTCTTGGGTTAGGTCAAGGTTTGGGAATAGGATATGGTGGCTTTGGAGGAGTTGGGAACGCTGGGGGAGTAGGGCTTGGTGGTGCGGGTATCGGCGGTGTTGGAGTCGGCAATGGAGTAGGTCTAATCAACCCTGGATTAGGCGGGATCGGAATTGGTGGTATCGGCCTCGGAGGTCTCGGTGGGGGCCTACTTTACCACCCTATAGTTAATTCACAACTTGGCGGTGGTTATGTTGATAAAAAAGCCTATGATGCAGCACAAAAGAAAGGAGCAGATGAAAACTTGGAGAAAATAGAAAAGAAGGTAGAAGAAGAGGCTAAGCATGGGCAGGAAGGATTCCAACAAGCCGCTGCGGCCGCTAAAGCCGAGAAAGGAGAATCGAGTTTTTACAAAGATGAAGAAGCTAAAAAGAAAGCCGCTGGAGATGAAAAGTTTTACGAAGGCGGTCAAAAGTTTGATAAACAGGGTAAGTGACGTTTCAATTCTTAGAGTCATTGGAAAGTTATTATTTTCCATGTTTGCATACGTTATAGTTGCCTTTCATCAATTTATTTTTTCTATCTGCTAAAGCTCAGTTAGATTCACGTAGGTATGTTTTACTTCAGGTGCCAATGAAGAGCAACTAAAGAAGGCCAAGAGTCATAAAAAGGGTCACGTAAGCAAAGGTTTCAAGTCTTCTAGCAGCAAAAACGAAGAAGAGAAATCAGAATCCTTCTATGATGAGGCCCACGACGAAGCAGATCATAAAGTGGCGGGACAAAACACTGGGTCGTTTGGAGAAAATGCCCAACAAGGCTTCAAGGGAGCTCACGAAGAGAAGATCTTGGATGCTAATGCTCAAGGCAAAGAAGGACATCACGTGTCGGAGCAGAAGATCGATGATGCTAAATCCAATAAGGTAACAAACCTTTTTGTATGTAATGCTTCATAATTTTTTACATGATAACATAGGAATTTTATAAACTAATCTACGTATGCAATATTAAACTTGAGATAATCCAAACTGCCCTAGAAGCTATATAAGTTGGGTTGATCGGTCAAAATAATTTCTTACATTTACTAATAGCTTTTAACTTTGCCGATGTGCCAACTTTTATGAAGATATTTATTTAGATACTCCCTAATATTCCAATGCTAGGCACGATCGTGCGCCCCTATAAAAGTTATGGACCATAGTTGGACCGCTTCCACAACTCTGGAAAAATGAATAAAACAATACGTTTACCTAAAACTATAAACGTGAACTCGAATAAAGTCGCAAAACATTAACGAAACTCTTCCCACAGTTTATGGATCATAAAATTTTGCCGTGGTCATTACAGTAGAAAATGGAAAAGGAATTTTCGACGAAATTTTTGTGAAGATATTAAATACTACCTGACCTGAGGCAGTCTATTGTGTTTTGTGTCTAGAATGGATAGAGTGAATTTACGAAATGGTAGGCATAAAAACAAGAATTTCTTTTTTTAGGTACGATAAACGCTTTCGGAAGTTTCGGTGACTAGCTTAGATATTATATTGAATAATACCTACGTATAAAATTCTGTAAATCTACCAGTTCACTAAATCCTTTAAATTCCTTTAGACCTTTCATGTCTTTATAATATATACTATGTATGTTACAATCTATATGTATATTATGAAGTTGCCGTATGCAGCAAACCTACCACCGCATTTATACATGGGTAGCCGCGTTTCTACATTTGTCATTTTTGTTATCATCAGAAATGTCCTTAGATGTAATTAAACCACTACCGTTGCAAGTTAAGTTAAGCGGCAGCAGTCAGGGTAGTAAAAATAAACTTTTATCCTCAATTTCGAATATGAACCACAAAACGTTGATTAGCTTAGTAAAGTTGTTAATTCAATTAGCTTTATTCAATTTATCGCTGAATGTCGAGTTTTCGCTTCAATTTATTCAGAACATAATAACAGTTTTTGTTGCCTTCGTAAAAAGTTGTAAAACAAAAAAATTCGACAAGGGAACTGAGACGCAATTTTCTGTTTATGTTTCTACCGAGTTTTATAATGATGGAATTGTAATATGGCACACAACGTAAAGATACATCACCCGGTATGTAGAAAGAATAAAAAATAAAATAAAAAACCTTAAAAAAAGTTTAATAAAGGTTAATACTTCTTTTTTTTAAGGATTTGTGGTCATGCATTAGTTACTTATATCAATAGAATAGAAGATAGAGTACACCTACCCACTGTTTGTTCAAACCAAATCTTATTTTCAAGTTTTGTTTAATACAACCGACAAGCCATCTGACACTAGGGTTTGCCACTCAGCCTAAGAAACTGAATAAACTGATCAGTGAAATATTCTACTATGTTCCATTAGTTGATTTTGCATCAGTATATTACCTTTATATGTTTATTTTCAATTTCTGGGGTTGATGCCTTTTTTTAACATTTCAGTAAATACTTATCCGTAGTTATTAATGTACCTCACTTTGCGTAAAGCTAATCAACACTTAAACTACTCTGTCAAATTGACGTGAAATTCCATGCCTGAAAACGATATCGGCTACTGTAAGCATAGATTAAGTTTGAGCAACGTTTATAAGTAAAGTTCTTTGTTATTAGTGAAAAACATGTTCTCTCTATTCTTTACAAGTCTTGACTTAGTGCTAACTAACATTATCAAAAACATAGGTATTTTATTTCATCTACGCATTATACAATAAAATGCCAGTGTTTGTTAAAAAATATTCTATCGATTCTCTCGTCTACACATCACAACGATTCTTTACGCTCTACGTTCTAAGTTTCAAGCAACCTAATATATCACGTTTTGTTTTATTCCAGGGCGAATTCTTGCAAAAGGGGTACAAGGGCGGAGCGGAACAGCTAGAGAAGTTTAACAATCTGGGAGCTCATGCCGTCCACGGTCACCAGGAAGCTACTGGAGGGTACCAGCAGAACAAAGGAGGCATCCTAGGCATTCATTAATGCTCTACATGGGGTTAACTGACGAAAATATACGCGATTTTGTATTTTACAATTGGTTTTCTTTATTATTACAAGATATTATTTCAGTTATAATATTCAGTAGTTTTGTTTAGGTCAAATTTTGCAACCTCAATTAGGACCAATTCCTCACATTCCACGGAATTGAAATTAACAAGTTAGTTCAGTTTCAACGATAATGCTTTTTTTACGATAATCATAATAGATTCCTACCTTGAATCAGTTTCAGACGAAGGAACTTTTTTTTTAAATGTAAATGTAATGAGACGAATGATTCGCTCTCCTGATGGTAAGAGATAACACATGTCCATGACCATTGCAGCAATACACAGAATTTTGAATAGCAAAACAAAGTTCGGGCATCACTGCTTTGGCGCCCATTACTTTGAGGCTTTCGATGGTTAGTCTCAACAGCCCAGTAACTTCACTAGTTGCAGTACCCTCAACAACAACAGTAACAGTAACTTCTCAACAGTCAACTGCATAGACAATAATTTTAATTGTCCGTTTTAAAAGCTTGTTTTAAAAAAGGGCTTTTTATTATGACCTTATTTTTATATTTATTTTCACTATTGTTTCGTTTCTAATTTGATTTTATTGTATTTTATTAGTCATCTCTACTGAAGTTAAGCAAAGATACGGTATATAGAACACTCATGCTTTGAAGACACTCCGATATTGATTACTCCGATAGCTACTTAGATTATATCAACGGTAACAGATATGATCCTAACCTATCACGATATGCGAGCGCTTTGCAGAAACTTCTTCATCTTTGGTTTTGCCGTCGTAGTTTGTGCATTTGCCAGTGTCAGTCTATTTCGATATTTTTACGTAGTATATCATGAAAAAATAAGTGTAAGTCGCAGTCAAAGTCACACAAAGTAAGTCATGGTCGAGTCCAGTTCTGCCTTAGTAAAATAGAGGCGACTTTACTACAAGCTTCGATTGAGTTTCGAAAACAACACGAAAAGTCACGTTATACCACATTATATCACTTTCCCACACTCGCGTTTGTAATTTGTTATATTATGAATAAACAACTACTATTTTTATACATAAACGCTCGAAAAACATGTGTTGGAAAAACTAGCACGGGACGACATGAGTTTTTTTTCATCCTGCATAAACTGTGGCAAGTCTTCTACTACATATTTTAAGCCACACCTAATTTTGCTGTCATAATAGTATTTTAACGCCTTGTAGAGTACGTCAAATAGGACGTAGACGTTAGGACATAGGAGCTTATTTGCTACCACAGATCATGTAAGGACACAAACAATATCTATCAGAAAACAAAAGCGTGGAAATACAAATAAAAGTGGAACCAAAGTATTTCGTTCATGTACGCTCGATTATGTAATAAAGTACCTTAAAAAAATAAATTGGTAGGGAAAAAAATAATGCCACGTAATTTTGATAAAGTTTAATTAATATTTATTATGTAACACTCACACACAAATCTTTGTATAACGTTAAAGAAACAAAAATAATTTGAAAAAAAGATGAATTCGAGTTATTACATTCATACACATGCAACCTATAGTTACTACATAACAATACGATAATTCAAACTATCATAAGATTGTGATACTTATTTAGAAAAGATGACATAAAATCAAACCAAAATTAGCAATAAAACCAAATCAAACTTCTTCACAACATTGATCTGTTACGATTGAACGGCCTTTTTCCATCAAAATAACTCGGAGATGCTGAATTATTGCCGTGAGAAATATACTCGGACTCCTCGATCTGACTATGAAACCTAGAAAACAAAATATAGAAATTTAAATGTACCCAAATTTTTCCAATTTGTACCTATAACTACAACTTATTGTACTCCAAAGCTTTTAAAAAGTATCGAAAATGTTAACAAAGGATTCTTAAGTAAACTACATCTCGTTATTTTTATGAACGTAGACTTTTTTGCGTATACCGTACTCATTAATCTCATTGTATACATAATTTATAATATTGTTTGTACATGAACCAACAGAATTATTACATACTTGTGTTTGTAATATTTGTGGTATAGCTCATGTTTTCTACTTTTCATCAATATGTAATGAATAATAGAAAACCAAAGAAATTCGCAAAGGCATCGCTAGCGATCTCTGTTCAGAAGAATACCGTCAAAGATTCTTTAAAAAGCTGTTGTACCCGGCGGATTCAGGGGTCGGAGGCGTGAATACCGTCGACGATATCTTGTTTGAGGTGGTCGAACGCTGGAATGGGGAAAATGTAATATGGAATATTTTTTGCGGGAAGTGGATATAAATAACATTTGGGTACAAATGGAAAACGATACTTTGCTGATGTTAAAATTCTAGATAAAAAGTTATTATGCCTGCTAAAAACGAAAAACTGGTGTGAGGTAGTCGTTAAAATTAAACACATGTCTCGTTGACAGATATATACTTACTTAAAAGTATTATTTATATTCATGAAATGTTTATCATACAAAAGTGTAACAATTCCTGTTTGTTCTTAGTCTATACTTATTCTGTTTTCCAAACCTGGTTGTATGGACGAGATCACTTTTAGCTATAAGGCCGCTACTTGAGCCTCATAAAGCTGTACTTTTTTTTATTTTATTCAATGCATGCACAATACAGACTTTCTATGTATATTTAAAACTTATTTACTCAAAAATTTTACTGGCATAAAATTTTATTATTCAAGAAAAATATACTTTCATTTTAAGGCAGGCAATACCATTTATAATCTGCTTAGGGTGTTTCCTTGTTGCTCCGGGTAAATCAGAAGGTTATAATTATTATGTAGTGGTATGATCTTTGCGCGTAGGTATAGAAAAAAAAATGTTTGCCCCAATGCGAAACAATCATAGATACAAAAATTTACCAGTTAAAAATATTTACCTGACTGTTCCCGCTGAAGCTTGACCGTTGCTTGCTTATCCGTTGCGGGGTCACCAGAGCCGACTGATATTGCTGTTATGAAATGATATTGAAGTTATCAAGCTATCAAGCTGTTATTATACATGGTGGCAGTTATCATGTAGTTTGATAGGGAGTTCCCGTGCCCGACAGTATGAGGAAAATACTCGATAAAATAAGAGTTACGACTCTACCATAAACGCGTTATCAAGTAACAGTTATTCTTAAGAATAGATAATACTAATTATAGATGCAGAGGCGGATTCACTGAATGGAAACTGTTGTCACGCCTCTCTTGGACAGGGGTCACTAACATTCTTTTAATTTTTTTTCTGACAAATTGGGATACATGAGGATACTCCTCTACGACAGCCCTGTTGGTTCATTGATAGTATGTCTGCTCCAAGAGCTGAAGGGCGTGGGTTCAATTCCCACCTAGAACAAGCATTTTGTGATATAAATAAAATGTTTGTTCTGTATCTGGGTGTACCGCATGTATTACAAAAAAAACTATTTAGGTATTCTATCAGTTATCTGTCTTCCATAGTAGAAGCTTTGCTTAGTTTGGGGTCAGATGGCTCTGTGTATAATGTCCTATGATATTTATTATTTTAAAATATATTTATTTACTCTTCGTCATCAAAACAAAAGTATTACTCAAACACAACAACTTCCTTCCACTGGGGATCCTACGTTTGGGGAAGGGAAGGAGGGTCTTTCCATCCCAAATGAAGTGAAGATTTCAGAAATAAAATTAAAGTTCTATAGGGCACCACCATAACAAAGGATGTGGCACTATGGCCCGAAAGTTAACTGCCCCTGTACTGTGAGCTTCTTATTGCAATATCTGTTAGGCGCTCACGGAAAAGCTACGCGATTGCGAACCCTACCGCGTGGGTATACGATATGCAATTGCGTAGCTTTTTCGTGAGTGCCGAACGGAAATCAAATGCAAATAATAGTTAATACTACTTAATTATCACTATATTTCTTCTTACTAACTATAATTATTATGATAGTTGAAGTCTGAAGTTATCGCCTATGAAGTAGTTTAGATAGTAACTTTTAATAACAAAAACTTTTCGTTTAATTTTTGGTGAACAAGATTCTTTTAGAAACGTTTTCAAGTGTATATGATGTTGTTTTTTAGAAATGTTTTCAAATTTGTATGTACTTCCCAGTATATTTTATTATTTATAAATCCCGCAAAAAAACTGCACTAATAATTATGTAGTATGATGTCTCTGTGGTAACAAAGCAAAAAAACGCTATGTTTTTGTTTCTATAGTTCAATATACGTATGTATTACATAAATCTAACAGCTGATTTCATTGTTATTACCAAAATAAATAAATATTTTAAAATGGTACTGAGGAAATTCAGAAAACATACTTTCCTGACATACAATTAATTCAAAATTGAGGAAAACAAAATACTTACGCAAATTAATTTCCTACTTACCAAAGTTGTTACGGTTTCTTTGCCAGTTTGTTTTAAATAATGAAGCAATCTCACCTTGCCCGGGAAATATTAATTAAGCTAACAATAAACAAACGCAAATTGAAATAAAAGAGAGAGTCAATATTAATCACAAAAAATGTGATCAAATTCCTGGTCTAACTGCCTTTAGAAAACAAGATTGGTACAAGCAAATTAAATTATTCAAGTAACTGTCCCCTTAATAATAAAATTATTTGAGATATACATATATATTGGGTAGACAAGCAATACGAGAAGAAAATGGGAACGACGTCTGCGTCCAAATCGACCAAATTATGCATAGAGTTGGATAAATGAAAAAACTAAAAAATTTCATGAGCGACTGTCGCTTTTGTACTGGAAATTGGACGGTGGCGACGCCATTGAACTCTTATTAAATTAGCACAATTGTAACTACGTTACTTGAGCCACCTTTCAAATGAAATGAATAACAATATTACTAACAATTTCGTTCTCTTACTGCAGAATGTTGTCGACTGGAGTTAAGAAGATTCCTTCCAAATTATCGAACATTTTCTTTCGGATAAAGAATTTGAAGACCAACCAACGTGGCATGATATAAAGTGTTTTAAGTGTCCAAAATTACAATCTTACATTATCAGATTAAACAGTAGTACGGTAAACCTACAGATAATAAAAATCAAATTGTATTCTCGTATTAGGACTGTAAATTGGAAAAATCTAGAGCTGAAATACGCTCTGAAAATACGGTTCAAAATCACTGCCAAAAATGTAAGTCTTTTTAGTTTGTTTTAATTAAAATACTACACTCTATTAATTTATTTAATGGAAGAACTAGATTGCATTATGTAGACCTCTACCATAGTGTCGAAAAGTACAATAATTGTTTGCTTGTTTATTTTTATGCAAAAGTAATGAGACGAACGAGAAGCTTTCCTGATGATAAGAGATAACGCATGACCATATACACAATAATACAAATTATAATTGGTAACCAAAAATATGCTACAGATAATGGTAACAAAAATACTTAATCTCGTTGTCAACAAACATCTGATAAACTCGCTGATACCGCTTCAACTTTTCGCTGACCAATTATCTCATTCGAAAATAAAATTGACACAGACTGTTTAGACTTCCGAAAAAGTAAACAAAGGTACCCCCAAACACAATAAAAAGATCATAAAGTAATACTCACAGAGTAAGGCGTACTCTTAGCCGTCCGTTTGTAGGTAGGCGTAGCTTGGATGTAGCTGGGCGACAGATTGGCGCCCGGGGATATTGGGATGCTGAATGGAGACACTTGCTCTGAATAGATGGGGAACATTGTACGTTTTAATGCTGGTATTCCACTTGTATAAATATAGTTTATGTACTAAACTTTTTTTTGGTCCTCAAAATGTTATCTTATGCGTTTTTTTACTTTTTTCAGGTTAGGTTTTTGACCACTACTCACCTAGCCTGGAATGGAAAGGGCTCTTAAGTGAGGCTGCCGGAACACACTGTTAGATGCTTGGTGGCAGATTTTCAAGTTGAGGACGGAAGCTAGCTACCAGAGTACAAGAAAATACTCTACCACCACGCTATGGCTATCTCACGATGTTTTTCTTCACAGGCAGCTCAAGCTCATTGTTGGGGTTGAACCCACGCCTTTTGGCGTGCGACTGCACTAACTACTGAGCTATCATCGCTACACGTGATAGCTATATTGTCTTTATCAAATCTATACTACTCTACATTGTAGAGTGCGTGGCGTTGGCTTGTCGAAGTGGTCCTAAAAATTTACGAATTTAAGCAAAGGACAGTACCGTGATGGTTTGATGTTTACTGTGGCTATCACTGAACTTTACCATAATACGGATAACAGTGTCAATTATAAGCAATTGTTAGTCACAAAAATATGTTAAGCTTTCGAGAAACTTATTGCTAAGGACAGATATTAATTAAAAAACAGTCCTACTGCGTGTAATATAAGTACACTTAACCTAGCATGAACTACTGATGTGTGGAGCTCGTGACCTGCGTTTTCCAATAAGTAGGTACAACCTATGGTTGTTCAAGAAAAACGTGAAAAGGTACTTCCTAGGCAAGCCTGCTCTATCTTCGGCGCACATTGTCGCTTTTCATCAATCAGGTACAATCGTAGCCAAAGCATGCATGTTGGAAAAAAAAACTTAAATAATTTACAGAACATAGAAAAAAGAAAAATGTACCAGAACAAGAAGAATTTAAAATTAAATCGACACCACATACAAGAAAAATATTACCGTCCTGTTTAGGTAGTCGGGGAAAGGTATAAAAGAAGCTCGTACGGCGTTTGCTCCTCTCACAGTGGAAGACATACATTAGGTTGTTTTGCGGGTCTTTTGGATGAATAAGCCCTATCGAGGTGGAAAGTCCGTCCTTTTGAAATATTTTTGTGGCTACTTCCCGAAAAAGCCGATTGGCAATGACAAAAATAGGCCTTTCGTGAGACCCCTCGGGGCTCGAGTAAATAAAATGTTTATCAATGCTACTTTAACGTTGAAACAAATCAATGTTTGGAGCAAACATAAAATATGCAATACATTTATACAGGGTAATAAGCTTAAGGCGTACTAAGCCCAAAGGGGGTGCCCCTTTCATTATGAATAACTTTTACTATGTTCGTGACTCTAATATCGCAAAAACACGGTATGCGGTAGATTTCTCAAAATTTTCCGTTTTGTATTAATTTGAATCAAGTCTCTACGTATTTTCGGTCATTAGGTAAACTATCTAGCTTTGTCCTTCTTTTCAATGGCATCTAGGGTTGTCAATCTTTCAGACTTGCTCTGATTCACATCCCTTCCTTTTTCCCCCCTTGAAATCTTCATCCCACAATTTATTAATTTGAGTTAAGCTATGGTCATGAAAAATAACAATAGCAATAGATGCAGTTTGCTAGGCAAAATAAAGCCACACGCGCGCGACGTACTCTGCTTTAACTCCTTGAAGAAGGCTTCCGCGTGTGGCCAAAACTATCCTCGGAGTATCCGACCTAATCAAACGTGAGTAATCTAGTTTTAATTAAAACAAAAATAAAGTTACGCAATGATAGTTGGCTGTTACAACACTACGATGTTCGTAGTAACGAGATAATGTGATAAAATACAATAAACAATTCTCACTCGACTGACTTGACATCTGTAGTTCCAGAGTCTTTATGATCTTCTGGTACTCCTTCAGCTGTTTGTGTTGTTTCTGACATAGTTCTGTAATGCGGTTGAGCTCAGTCCTCGCTATGCGAAACTTTTTTGTCTGTAATCATCGCAAAATTATTTAAAAAAACATGGAACTACTTTGGAATATATGATATAATATTCTTTTATTTAGATACACGGTGAATACGTCGCCATGCCCCTGGATTTTGACTGACATGATTTTGACAAAATTCGCCTCTCGATCCAATGTTGTAACTTCGCGGGAATAAGTACTTGGAATTCCTTCCTTCAATCATTTTACAATCCTAAAAAAAATTATTTTTTGTATAAAATAGAGAAACAAATAGCCAAGCGAGCTCCTGATTACTAGAAATCAACTGCAACACCAAAACCATCGCTATTGCGTTGCTTACTTAAGGTAAAGATTCTGGTTATTGATATGAACGAGGATGTGGTTATATTTCTTTAGGCGATACAAATTATTATTCTATAAATATGAAAATATCGGTATTTGATTTGAATTTCTCAGTGAGCGCCTAAAAACTATTTATCAAGATTTTAAGTCAAAAGTTACATTATGTTTTCAGAGGAACGCATTTTGAATGGTTGATAAATGCTACATAGGTGTTTGACACCTGATGTTAAGTTATGTTATGGTTGAACACATTGTGTCTGTAGTTCCTGGTTTTTTTTTCTTTAGTTTTAGCGTCGCGTTTTAGCATTTGCCAGTGTCAAGTATATGGCTTTTACATATTATTTGTTCGCAATATTTGTCACCTCTTTGATGCAGTTTTTTTTAAGGCGTGCGACGTGCGTGCGTCCGCGTGTGTGCTCCATCTCGCGTGATGATAGGTAACGATGTAATTACAACTAAAGACCACACTAACTGTCTTTTATTGACTTATGACTTAGAAGATAGCTATTCACTCTGACTTTGAAAAGATCCAGATAGTATCCCTCAGGAACGAAGAAGCTAACTTATTCCGATCTTTGGCAGTTACCGTTAATAAAATACTAGAAGCAGGGGCTCGATTTTTAGGATCGAGGAGAGCTATATGTAATTACATGCGTAGTTACATCCCGGGAAAACTAACAGTTCTTGTTGGGCAGCGAGTGAATCCGCGGTGTGTGTGTACGCATCATTCTGAACAACTTTTACTATTTTTATAAGCTTTTATTTTTTTTAGATTTTATGCTAAGCATGACTAAACGGTCAACAGTATAGACATGAAATTTTCTATACACATATAATTTTGGTAGCCCATTTTCCGTTACACTAAGTTACCTGGCTAAAATATTTTTAACAATAACTTTTTTTGTGCCGCTAATCTTGAAATCGACAAAAAATCCACTACTTCTTACATTAATATAAAAATTAATAAAAAAAAATTGACAATTTTGTTTGAAAGACATACAACTTAAGAAAAAGATATTACTGTGGAAATGTAGGTAGTTTTTTTTTGGGATTTCAGTTGGTCCCATAGTAATAGTTATTAACAATGATCTCCTTCATCTTATTACTACCATGTCGCGTAGTTGTAGTTCAACATAAAACTCGTAAAATTTTATATTGGAGTTACAATCAAACTCGAAAGTTATCAAGTTTTATATCAAACAATAACAACGTAATCGAACACACAGCTCAGATACAAAACAGTAAAGTTGTAAAGAAAATAAAAACGATTTACCGACTGCAATAAATAAGAGAGTAAGCGACGCCTGTGCTGCCTCTGAAACTGTAAAACTTCAGAACATTTTTTAACGATTTCCTCCGGCTCTGTGAAGTAATCTTGGATCTCTTGGTTCATCTTGAAACAATCAAATTTTTATCTTTTAGAAAATAAGATTTCCTTTAAGATTCATAGGGTTTTATTTCTAAACTTTGCTTAAAATTGGTAAATCTATTTACAAATGTAGCCTCATTTCCGCACGCTACATTTCATGTCGACGACAAGTTAATAAAGTATTTCAAACATTGGTTAACTTTAAGCAACGTTTAACCGCTTGATGTTAAGTTATGATGCTGTCTAAAATGGAGCACGCTGACCTAAATAAGCGTGTAGTTTGCAGACTAACTTTTTCCATCGTAGACACTTTTACAGTACGTGAGTATTATTCAGTAGGAATGTACTTTTTGTGGAATATATTTAATCAAAAAAACTATCGATCGATAGGGAACACAGACCAGGAATACAAAGTATTGACCCTGACCCGAAGAGCTCCATAATTAACATTTAGTCTGGACTTCCGATCAAAATAGGGCACGTGGAATGAGGTTGTGCAAATCCACATCGTACCTACTCTTTGAAATGTATTCTATAAAAAAAAGCGCTAAACAAGCTACCCTACGCTATGCTCAAGGTCTTGCAAGCGAAACGTGACCGTTGCGATCAACTCCAGCTAAAGCCTTTATATAATTACATTTCAATCATTCTATAGGTAATAACCATTTAATTTTAACTAAGATCTGTACTTACATCGGGAACCAGTTTCATGACTGAACATGGGATTTTGCATACTAAACAAGTGCTTGTCTTTGAACCTAAAAGCCAGAATTATTAATTTTAAGTTTTTTATTATAAAAAACATGCAAGTTTTCTTTAATTAGGATAGAAGAAAATTACAAACCATTTTCCAAGCAGTTGTTGCAAAACATGTGACCACAAGAGGTTAAATGAAGACTTATTCCCGGTTCAAACTGAACGAAACAATTATTGCAGTGAATCCAATCCATTATTAATAATTGTTAATTAATTACTATCATTGCTAATCAAAACAAAGTAAATAAAAATTAATTGTAAATCATATCGTGCCGCTGGCCGCTTTACCCTTTGACTGTCATTCTTTTTTTTAAATGTATTCTCAATAAAGTCTAAAAAGGTTTTAGTCGTTTTTTTAAGTGTAAAGGTATTTATTTTTAAAACAGACAGTTCATAAAAATATAGGTGAAAGAAGTGCCTGACCTGCACCTGACCTATAAATAAGTAGGTATATAGTAAATTAAATCTCAATTGAATAATACCGGACCTCTGGACCAATTCATTCTGAACTGGTTTTCAACTATCAATACACAAGACACTAACCGACGCTACGGCGCGGTGGCAAGAATGACTTGTCTCTACGCTGCTATCGAATAACTCTGTGTCTGTATTCATATAGTATGTACATATCTGGGCAACAACAATAAAGATATAGCATCAACTAGCACGTGAATATAATAAAGAAGTCGCTGACAGAATCATCAGTTGTGTTTATCGGTGGACGCGCGTGGTCGCCTTGACCATGGCTTCGAAACTTATATTTTTAATAGCCTTGACCTGTGCTTGTGCCAACGCCAAATCCACGTGTATGTTTTATAATTTTATTTTTAGGATATATGATAAAAATTGACTAAGCCAAAATATTCACTATATTATAAAGATATTGATATTAATACGTTTTGTAATGTGCTCTTAATTTGATTGACGTGATGTTGTTATTTATATTAATTAATGCCTTTAATGCCTAATTTTCTCAATTTTTTTAAAGTTGAAATTTTACTAGCTACCCACTTATACACATGCCTTATCTCGTTTTTAAATACGACATCGATTTTATAAATAATGACATATTTTTTTTAATAAATATTAATGAAATATCTTTTTGTGAGTTCAGACAAAATATGTGTGCCAGCGCAGTATTTGAAGGCGTGCGAGGAAATGCTGGAAATCCCTACAAAATCCAAAGCTCAACTGGAATGCATCCCTGCAAGAGACAGGTAAATATTAGAACACATCAAAGTAACTACACTAAATTAAATAAATAAATTAATCACTCGAAAACAACCACGATGCAAGTAGTGTAAAACATACCATCAAAAGGACGTTTACTTGAAAAAGCCACTTACCGTCATCTAATACCGACCACGGGAGTATATATTAAGTACAGTATCACGTAGGACGAGGCAGTATGGCTTTACAGCTTTAGCCTGCCCTATGGGAATAATTAAAAAATAAAGTACAGATGCCTTTTCTTAAATACCTAATTAGTAATATAAGACAATATTAGGTATGAGAGTTATCTAAGACCACTATGAGAGTTATTTTTAGCAAAATCATTTCATTTTGGATGAATCCGATTTATTCATAGTCTGCATTATTTGCATGAGTTTCTAGAATTTACAACTTTCTAGTCTAGAAAATAGAATATTTTCAAACAAAAGATACCTAACGCAGAGTTTACAATAGCCGTACTCTGTTATCTCGATTTGTATTCATACGGAGTCCGAAACTTGCGTCCTTCCCATGGAATATTATCCTTAGCAATGTATTACTGCAACTTGCGAAGAATACTTTAATTATTTGCTTGACGTCGCCCAAAACTTTAATTTTTGATCTAATTGTTCGATATGATTGTCAATACTTTATTTATTTATTTTTTTTCTTTGGGATTGGCGTCGCGTTTTAGCATTTGCCAGTTATAGTCAAATTCCAGTCTTAGTCAAGTCCAGTCTGTGTCAGTCAAGTCCAGTCATGCTTTAGTAAAGTAGTGGCGACTTTACTATAAAGCTTCGATGGAGTTTTGGAAGCACCACAAAAAGTCATGTTTCACCACATTATATCATTTTCCCACACTCACGCATATAATTCGGCACTTTATGAATAAAACACCACCATTTTTATGCATAAACACTCGACAAAACACAAGTTTTGGAAAAAAATACAACGGAGCGACACGACTCTTCTCGCGTTCCCGCCAAAACTCCAATTATTTATTGTTAGATACCTACATTAAAAAAAAACATAGTCATAAAGTACTTTCTAGCTTTTTTTTCTTCTTTGGCTTTTCACTCTGTGCATTCTGTCGTTTTTGACATTATGAAGACGGAAAACTACAGCGGAACGAGCAAAAGTTTATCTTTTTTTTTTAAATTTTATGGCCATTGTGTTTTGGAGTTTTTAATCTTTACCTTTCAATAAGAAAGTTGTTTTACCTAATTTCGTTATTAGGGTGGATTGTCTGAATTACGTCCAGCAGCGCCAAGCAGACTTGGTTCCAGTAGACCCCGAGGACATGTACGTAGCCTCCAAGATCCCTAACCAGGACTTCGTGGTTTTCCAGGAATACAGAACTGACGAGGAGCCTGATGGTATGGTTTTATCACTTTGTACCTTATTATTATACCTAAAAATTAAATTTTTTAAACTGACCAAGAGTTTTGGCGGGAACGCGGGAAGAGTCGTGTCGCTCCGTTGTATTTTTTTTCCAAAACTAGTGTTTTGTCGAGTGTTTATGCATAAAAATGGTGGTGTTTTATTCATAAAGTGCCGAATTACAAGCGCGAGTGTGGGAAAATGATATAATGTGGTGAAACATGAGTTTTCGTGTTGCTTCCAAAACTCCATCGAAGCTTTGTAGTAAAGTTGCCACTACTTTACTAAAGCATGACTGGAATTAACTGACACGAACTGGACTTGACAAAGACGACTTTGACGATAACTATAGTTAAGATACAGCAGAAATAACACTTAAGACAAGGCAGTATGGCTCTATAGCTTTAGCCTGCCCGAAGGGGCAAATTAATAAAAAAAAAAAAAAAAAAAACTGACCAAGAAATGCGAAGCTCTCAGCGTAAAAAAGTGCGTTATGTAAGCACTTACTTAAACATGTATCTGTACCTACGACGATAACCTAATTTTTTTCCAGTTAAACAAGTCAACAAGACTTGGATGAATCAATTTCTATCGCAGGTAAGCGTGCTCCATCGCATTTTGCTCAAGCGAGATGGTGAACAAACGCCAGCCGATTCCTATATCGAAAAAAATCATAGAAATTTGCGAAACTTAAAAGTATTATGAAAAAGCGCAGTTTCCTTTCACCGATTATTTATTTATTCGTCTGATACGATATCCGAGCGCTGCTGTACCAATTTTCATACATTTATTTTGCAATTTATAAACATCGTAGTTGTTAATCAAATACAAATATTAGTCTATTACCATCAATCTCCCCGGTTAACGAGTTCTTAATAGTTATAAACGAAAACAAGCAGTTTGATAGCATGCAACGCTATCCAGTTTCGAAGATTCCGACGAAAAGTTTACGTAACAACAAGGTAACAACTTTTAAGAGAAAGTTTAATTATGGGACCAAATTGCATCAAGACAGACACGCTTATTTACATCTACTTATAATACGTACCTATTCATATCTACTTATGACATAGCAATCACTTGTATTTTCTATCTGCTAAGTTATAAATTACAAACAGGTTGTCGGTTGTGTTAAACAAGTTTTAAAATGTTGGTTGTACACCTATCTAATTTGGGGTTTGTAATGTTCCAAAAAATTAAGCTTCTCTCGGTTTGTTATGATTAAGTAATCTATGCTACATGATGATATCATAGGTACCTAAACTTTGTCTCTCAATATAGTTATCTTTTTACCACTTAGATAGTAGAAGTGTCTCGCATTTATAACAAAAGTAAGAAAACGCAAACAAATTCAGTTTGCGTTTACGCCCGTCATTTATCCTGTTTTTTTTTCATCGAAAACTTCACGAAAGAATTTTCGGAAATTGCCAAGTTAGACCGTCTTGATCAATTCTAAAATTATTTGATAAGGTAAATTGAAAATCTGCATAAGTATGAATTATAATTGATAAATATACAGGGTTTTAAGCTTGGTTTGTACACAATTATAATCATTGTCTTGATACTTAGAGATATTTATATATCCTACTTAAATAAAAGTAAAAGCAAACCTCAATCCAGAAACATCGATCGTTAACTAAACGAAGGTGTCCTGAAGCTCTGAAGCTTTTTTTGCTTGCTCATTAAAAAGTGAAGGACCATGACGTTGCTAACCAGGACCCTGAGGGAAATCAGTCCAGGTGTGTACACTTGTACAGTGTTACCAATATATTTGTAAGGTCGGTGAGGGAGCCAGTATAGTAATATCAAAAGAAAACTGATAGCTTTTCTTTGACAGTTTTAGTTCCCACATTAGTCCACTTATACATGTAAATTTAGTAGTATTCAACTGTTTTTACCTGCCTCAACAGAGGTGTCGTTTTCATGAAACAGGCAGAGCGCAGCTACCTAAGTACGATCCTCTGACGATTTCTACGTGATTTCCATCTCATTTGTTATTGTGCCCGCGAGACGTGAAATCTTTACTCTGCTTATTACTTTAATCTTGGTACGCTGAACAATTCACAAATTTTATTCTTGCAAACAACTTGTAGGTAATAAAACTTGGACTTCGTTTAGATGAATGATAATAGTTATTTTAGAATACATTAATCAATTTACTCAGAATCAGAAATCAGAATATTAAAGAAACAAACCGTTTTTACAGTAAAGTAAAATGCGGAAAACTGAAAACTTATCGTCTTTGTTTGGTCAGAACAAACTACACTTACTTTGTGATCTTCATAACACTGCACTAAAGATATCCTAGATTTATTTCGAAGTTTTGGATAGGTACCTACCGTTGAAATGGGCATGAACATGCGTTGTCTCTTACCATCAGGAGAGCGTTTAGCCTCATTACTTTAACACAAAGTAATCATAGACATAATATAAGTACCTACTTTGAGATAGCTTTAAGAACAATTTTCCCCCTCTTTTTAGCACCATTCCGGTACGAAGCTGTCATCGTAGTGAACAAGGATTTGCCCATCAACAATCTAGACCAGCTCAAAGGACTGAAGTCTTGCCACACTGGGGTCAACAGAAATGTCGGATACAAGGTGACAACAACTTACCGACATTTTTTTAACAAAATGGTAGCGACCTTTGTGCTTAAAAAATGTCGGTAAAAATACGTAAAGGTAAAATAGTATGTATTTATGTATACCAGATGTTTACCATCGGCAATGATTGTTTATGCCATTTTTATAGTCCATACATACAATTTTAAATTCAATTACATATTATATACCAAGAAATACAATTCATGTATTTTATATTGGTCCGGATTGTTTTAACGAACTTTGAAAGAAAAGATCGTTAGAAATGCTATTATAGCAAGTTGATAATGCAGTTTCCAAGCGTTCAGAAGTAATATGTCGCTAAGCCGTGCTTCGACATTTTAGAGATTTTTCCATATAAGTGCAGAGTATTTCTTTCATAACTTATTATATAGACTAGACGTTTCACCACAGCTCACCTGATGCTTGCCTAATAACGCTGCGGTCGAAGGTGGTGAACATACTCGTACCTAGCCCGGAAAGAGAACTAACTCTAGCACAAATCAGAACGTCAGAGCTGTTAGTTGCCCTTAACTTTCATTTTCTGGACTAGCAACCGATTAATAAATTAAAACCTATCCATCTGTCTCACGAAGCTTCAATAAAAACGTTGATAAATGGGTATGCATACTTTACACCGGCACAAAGCTTGTTCGTCTACTCTGGCCAATATAGGTTCAAGGCAGACATCTGGTCGTACTAGCTTGCTGCGGAAAGTATTTCCACATTGCTACCTACTAAAGTAAAGACTACAGTTCAATAAATAAACCTCCAAAAATTACTTCAAAAACTGTCATATAGATAAAGGCAGAAAAGTGATCTTGGTGTTTTTGCCATTTTTAGCTACTAGAGCATATTTTGTAAAATCTTAAAAAAGCTAATTGATTTGAAAAGTTGAAATGACATACAATATGATTTAGTAAAAAAAAGTGAGTCAGGTGAGCTGTGGTCAAACACCTAGCCTGTCAAACATAAAAAAAAAAAAAAAACGAGAGGCCTTCCACGAAACTTTACTACGGTCGCTTCAAATAAAATGTTGGTAGAATACTTACTAGGGTAGGTAGGTAGTAGGCTTTCAGTGTTGCGTAGTCCATCGGCAGCGTTGACTTCATACCCTCAGACTCGCTTCCTTACTTGTCTCATGGTTTTAATATTGTTTTAATGTTGTATTGTGTTTATTTTTATCTTATCTGCCTTCTTTTTCCCACTACTGGGCGAAGGCCTCCCTTCTTTCCTCCATTCCTTGTCATGAGTATCGTGCTCATCGTACCACCTCCTTCTGGGCCGGTCTGGTGGCCGTTTAACATCCACGACCTAGTTGGTGGTGGAATTCACACATAGTTCATCTGGCATTCAAACGTGTTCAGTCCAGTTCCACTTTAGCAATAGGTACAGCTTTTTGGGTCACGCCAATGATCTGAATTTTAGAGCGCAGTACCAATATTAAATATTAAAAAATCTTCGAGGTAAGTGTATTTATCAAGCAGGGTGTAGTCAAACGCAAACATATTTAGAACAAAAAATGCACTTAGGTTTTCGTTTTATCACCGCCTAGTGAACGCTTCAGGTCCAAGTCTACACAAAAATACATGCGTCATGAAAAGCTGCCAAACAACGCCAATCACGAAATAGCGGCACACAACGATGGCGCTCGTCAAATCCAATTCCAAAAGCCAGAATTGGTTTTCTCTTATTTACGTAACCTTGACCCCTTTTTCGTTCAATCCAGTTTACGTCCATGATTACAACGGAATAATTAATCCGTTCTATAATAACGATAGGTAGGTATTATTTCTGCAAATCTTACCAACCCTATTTTACTGGCTAAGGAAGTATATAAAATACGGACCGAAAATTTCGTTCACAGAGATGATATTTTAAGGAGATGTTGAAAGATGCTTCAGCGCTTGTCACAACTTTATACGCATTTGCGCATGTCGTAGACCTTCTAAAGATCTAAGGCGCATCACAAAAGACGGAATTAGTGTCAAATACGCGCGTAAACGAACAAATGTATTAAAATGTAGACTTTATTTTTATTAAAATGTAGATTTCGATAATCCTATCGTTTACATCCTGAGCAATACTGAGCATGCATAAAAAAATGCATTGGAATTATGTATCGCGGTTTGGTTACATACATGTAAAACTAATCTTGTGAAGTGCTTGTAGTTGTAATGTTTAGCAGGAAGTTTTTTGGAACTGAATTAGCCCATAAACGTGCGTCCGTGGTCTTTGGTCATCTCTATAGAATTATCATCTCTGTGAAGCTGTTAGATTCATCTTCATTCATCAGTCCAGATAAGATTTATATTCTACTTTTGTGTTAAGGGTAAGTTATTTTTAGAACTGTGATTAATCGCAACCCACCTGACGTATTTATGGTGTGGTTGAAGATGCACCTGAATGGGAATAAGCAAAGTTCTAATGAGTCAGGCATCTTGAAAGGAGCTCAATTCACTTGAGGCCTTATAAAAATACCTATCATAAGGTAAATAATGTACCAAACAACGATCAGAATCTACAATGAGGTAGAAACGATCGCTGGATAGTATAGTAATTTGTAATTCGAGTCTCATCACAATGAATTGAACATGATATACAACTGAGGGTATAAAAATAACGCGTTCAGAACAATGCAGCATTCTTGGTTAGTTAATTTTTCTTTTTCCTGTCTGTATGCCGAATGCAATACTTGTTCCATGTTTGAAGTTTATTTAACAAAGCAAACATCAAAACGAGTTTTATAGAACACGAATGAACATTTTGTGTATCCATATTTTTTTATAGGTAGGTACTTATGAATTTCATAGCCACGTTGTTTGGCATTGATACGTAAGATCTCAGCGTAAGATATAAATATTTATTTATAACATATAAACACGTAACTACATGAATTAGTGACACCTATGGTTTTGAGCTTCCATTTGTAATTACGTCAGAAACTGTAAAATACATGTACCAAAGTTACTGAGAAGCTCATGTCTATAGTCTTTTCAATCGTTACATTCCTGAAAAAATGCTAATTATAGGTAATATGTGTGTAATGCTTATGATTAATGCGTATGAGGTTAAAATTTAGTTCATTAATGCTCCTTTCTTTTCAAGTAAATTAATTTAAAAGTAGGTAATGTATATACATGAAATACAACACGCAACTAAAACAAACAGTAGTACATAATTTTATAAAACACAATCATTCCGTTTCAAACCAGGAGCTCAGTTTTCGTATCATTCAAATGTTTTCTCATAGAAATTATAGTTCAAGAATCGGTACTATTTTCGTGTAAAAACTCATGCGTACGTTACCAAAGTCCAGCACCTCAACAGCTTCTTTCTTTCTTCTAACTTCACACTTTCCTCGCGTTTTGTCCTTCATTTAGGTATAACACTCACGGGGTTTATATTTCTTCCAGATTCCACTCACGATGATGATGAAACGGTCCGTGTTTCCGAAGATGAATGACCATAGCATATCACCAAAAGAAAATGAGCTTCGAGCGTTTTCTTCATTCTTCAAGCAGTCCTGTATTGTTGGCCAGTGGTCACCGGATCCCAAAACCAATTCTAACTGGAGTAAGTGAATCTAGCGTAATTACGTCATCCGATTGAAAAGAGTGCCATCAATTTTTTTCACCAACTACATATTTATAATCATTGCATATAAAATATTAGTTAATCTCTTAAAATAAATCACATTTACACCAAACAAACAAACCAATCAATTAAAGTATAGATACATTGTACCCATATATGCAATAAATGAATGAATGATGAAAATTTAATGCATTCATGCATGCATTATGTCAATCAACGCTAAAGGTATTACACGAATGGCAACATATTCAAGTTGCCAACGAAGCAATATACCTAAGTTTAAAACATCAATAGCTGAGACTAGCTGAGATTGCAGTCAATTGACTGCAATCTCAGCTAGTTTCTTGAATTGCAAATCTAGATAAATCAGAGCGAAGCGAGCTTAGCGATACAGTTGGATGCAATTTTCCTTCGACTGGCTGAAATTAAAAGGAAAAACCACAGGCTTTCAACCTTACCCGGTTTGTACCTAGTAAAGCCGATTCAAATAGAAAATATTGTACGCGTTATACAGATACTTGCTGTGCTAAGGGATAACGCTAATTGACAAAATTGTGGCAGTGTAGTAAAAATAATATAAATTAAAGCATTTTATGAAATGGCAATAGTTATTTGTTATACAAAATGGCAAAGTTGCTTTTTAACCGCGTGCTCAATTTTGATGGCCGAGCAAGCGAGGGATTCTAAAATTGCAAAAATTAGAATCCTGAGCGTTAGCGAGAGAATCAAAAGAGCAGGTGAACAATCTTTGCACTCGAGTGCAACACGTAACTTTTCATCCCATCTCAGCGAGGAAATAACTAAATGCAAAAAAATATCTTACAATCACAAGATACTTTTATTTCAGTTTAGGTATTAACTACTACATTAACAATATGACGTGAAAAGAAAATTGCGCACGCAAAGCAAAATTTAAAAAAAAACGTACCCCAAGAAGGTTAGTCTATTTTTAACAAATTAAAAAAAGTTGTATGATAAATTCGACACCATGGAGGTTTTCTAAAGGATTTCTTAGAAGAAGGATTTCTAAATTCAAATTTACTTTATCCTCTAGCGAATAAAAACGTACTCTGTATATCTGACATACTATAGTCACGTATGTATCTGCTCAATTATTTTGCAAATTCCTTTACTTAACTAAGTAAAGAGTTTTTCAAGATTATCCACCATCGCCACGATTTTTTGTTAATTAGCGTCGCCCTATTCCTGTTAACTCGTTTGAAGTATCTTTTTTGATGTAAAACTTTTGTTGTATCATGGCCAGAAGAATTGTGGGCTTTGTGTTTTCATTTTCGATAAGGCGAAAAATTTTTAGGTAGCGATGTCGGTTTGTTTGATTATTTAATGGTGTGGTTTATTTTTGTGAGGTGTAACTGGGGGCTTAAATTGGAGTTGAAGGGTTTATTCTGAAATGAACCGAGCTGTTTTGTGGAAATTATTCCGGTATTTAATTTTTAGTCCGGAATATTGTGCTAAAAACTTTGTAAAATTATTGAAATTTAAATCGGCTTAGAGGCCGGTTTTAATCACAATTTGCGTTTGTTTTTTTTCTCAGAAATTATACGTATAGGTACACCTACTAATGTTTGTTTTTTATATATTAATACTTCCTTGTCGATCAATTGTAAATCGTCACAGCAGTCTTCAATACACGACTGAACTGATTTTGGTAAAATTGACAAAGAAAGTAGATACACGATGGAGACACAAAATGTATTTGGTATAGAAAAAATAATTATTTTAGTTTTTAATTATAGCATGCTATTAGAGTTTGTTATAACCAACGGATCTACAATTATAAATCTAAATCACAGATATAAGCACGTCAATCTGTTTCCAAATATCTATCGAAGACTATTAAATTTTTACGTCTAGTAGGTACCTACCACACATAAAATATCTACCTCAAAATTTATCTCAAAAACTGTTTTAACGATTTCGATCAATTTGCTATACGGGGGTTTCTGGGGGCGAAAAATATACGTAGGTATCTAGCTAGGTCTTATCTCAGGCAAAACGAGCTTTTCCGAGTTTTCATTAGACAATAAAGTTTGCACAAGCCGTGCAAACCTCGGTCACCTAAGTAGGTCACTTAGAATAATTGACGTAAAAATAATACTGTTATAACTCAAACACTTCCTTCTTTTTAATTATCATTATTTATATACTTAGCGATAAGGCCACCACTTATAGCACTAGCCATAAGATACTTTTATTTTCTGTACTTTTTAAACGGTTTTATTTAGCTAGCCGTTTGTTGTTGTTGTTTTTGGGTCCAATTTATTTTCTATTTTTGGTGTGCACAATAAAGAGTTTCTATCTAACTTTTAGAGGCCCAATACAACCAGCTATGTGCGCTTTGCGAGCACCCGGACAAGTGTGACTATCCAGACAACTACAGCGGCTACGAAGGCGCGTTGAGGTGTCTGGCGCACAATGGGGGCCAGGTGGCTTTCACCAAGGTCATCTATGTTAGGAAATTCTTTGGGGTAAGTTTTCTCTAGGTACTGAACCAGTATAATATAATATCCAACAGAACTCCTTTAAGTGCTAAGCTTGTTTCTAGAAATTGGATTTGTAAAATTTGGATCGAAAGACAAATCCAAAAAAATTTGATCCAAATTTTAGTAGACTTTATCTTTGGAGCCGACCGCACTAAACATTCCGAATAACACCAAAAAATCGGAAATTTCATATGATTAAACGAACTCATGAAATGCAGTTCTGTCAACTTTATCGACACTGTTTACGAACATATTATAAGAATTCTAACAATTTTATTCGCCCAGCTTCCTGTAGGAACAACCCCAGCCAGCCAATCTTCAGAGAACCCCGATGACTTCCGTTACCTTTGCGTTGATGGGTCTAAAGCACCGATCAGAGACAAAGCTTGTTCATGGGCAGCCAGGCCTTGGCAAGGACTTATTGGACACAACGATGTACTGGCTAAGCTTTCACCTCTAAGGGAAAAGATCAAACAACTAGCTGAAGCTGGTGAGTCTACTTATTTTCGAAAAGTCTCAAAAATATGAACGCAATATATTTTTACCAATTCTGAGTATTTTATCAAACAACGATCATATTCTAGAATAACGTTGTGTTCGTCGTATAAACAACTTTTACTTTATGACCAAACCAGATGATGCAAAACTAAATTACTACAATTTTAATATTGGTCCCACTTTAAAAGTTTTCACAGTTATGTATTCGTCATCTAATCGACCTCATAGTATTAGGCATATTATATATAGTTATTATGTTGTAAAACCTAGGGGCGAGCACCAAACCAGACTGGTTCACTAAAGTGCTGGGATTATCAGAGAAGATTCATCACGTAGCGGACAATATCCCCATTAAACCGGTGGACTATCTGAGCAAGGCTAACTACACCGAAGTCATTGAAAGAGGCCACGGGCCGCCAGAACTCGTTGTCAGGTAAATACATCCATTTTTTTGGCAGCTCTGGACTGTCAACAACATAATGTTCAGCAACTTATGTGCACAATTTTACGTATACCTAACAGAGAAAAGCGTTACGTGACTCGTTTAATTTTAAAATAAACACAAGTAAAAGATCAAAGACCTCATCAACAAGTTTCCAAAGCTTACGCATGGTAAATACGTATTGGAACTCGAGAGAAATATAAATTGCAAGGATCCCTCGTTTTAAAAGGTCAAACGGAGCCGTCTTGCCGGTCATCTATAAATGTTGTCTATAGTCAACATCTTCCAGTTTGAGATCTTTTAAAGGTTTCGCTGCTATGTTTTCCCCTTTCTTTTTACTGATAACATTTTCACATGCAAATTTCACCTGAGTTTTTTTGTGACAAACTTTTTAGTAATACATGTTTTTATCTTATTTAATTTGTAGAGATGCTTTCGACACTTTTACTCATAAATCTATGTTCAAAAATTCGTCAAAACACAGTAAGATCGAAAGTATGATAGTTGACCGTATGTAGTAATTAAATTTAAATGTTGGAACATTATAAATTACTCTTCTCTAAAACCCCTGCACCCAGTCTTCTCCATGTTAAGAATTTAAAAAAGAGTTTGCTTTGAGGCTGGCTGGTACATTAAATTCTCTTTGTATACTTGAATTATTACGAAGGGTTATTTATTTACCTGATTACATAATTATTTACCGTAATTATGTTCAACGTTTCTCATAATAATCTCGTAAAAGCTGATATCCCACAAATACATAATAAATGAAAAATAAAGAAATACCTGGACCGTTTATATGCCTCTAGGCTCTAGAGCTATTTAAAACTTGAGACTTTCTCTGAAGTCCTAACTTCCCTCTATTGACACACTAACCTATTCCGTCGTTAGGCTCTGCGTGACTTCAAACCCTAGCAAAGCTTTGACTTCTGGCTTGTACCCTATTACCAAGTCTTTGAGAAGAAGTTCACAAGGACTTCTTTCTGTTTCTTACCAGTTGTTTCTTTTTACCAAACTGATAAACAGAAGACGAAAATTTTGATAAATATTCTAAGTAGGCTTTTGTGACTTAAGAAATCTTAAATCACTTATCGTATGATCCCAGTTAAAATGTAGGTCGAAGTTTTCAATTTCGTGCAAACCAAGTAAAAGATACCCTTTACTGATGTACGATTTTCCCAGTTTCTATTATACCATAGGTATTTTGTTTATGTGATATTGGATTGGTATTTTTATGTGATATTGAGTTTTATAAAAGGCGTATTAGTAAAATTACTATTACTACTTATTTGTAGTGGTATTGCATAAGATATTTATCTTCCATAGGCGACGTTATTGCTTAACATAAGGCAACCCGTCTGATTTTTTGCCACAAGTGGCATAATAAAATAGAAAACAATTGTTGACCAATTCTAAAAATTCATAACTCTATAAAACCTAAACCCCTATTCATATTATTTAGAATTTCCGCCTATGAATATCTGCAATACTCGTACCATTGTAAAGTATACGTAATAAACAGTTAGAGATTTTGTATTCGCTTTTGGGTTTACTTAGTACAAAAATGTTTCCTGGGCTTTACAGCAAGAAAACGTTTGTAAATAAAAAAACTAACAGTCGGCTTTGTACATCTAGGCTTTGCGTGACATCCAACGTGGCCCTAGCGAAATGCCGCGCGATGGCAGTCTTCGCCTTTAGTCGAGACATCAGACCAAAACTGGACTGTGTTCAGGAAGCTAATGAAAACGACTGTTTGAAGAGTGTAAGTAACCGTTCACATGACATAGGACACTGGGGATGTAAAACTGTCAAAATTCAACACAGGAATATTATTCAGAACTGTCAAAATATCTAAATGAATAGTCAAGCCAATCCCAACAATCCTAGGAACAGTTACAACCTGCGTTAAGAATCGAGTTCCTCATTTTCGATAAGTCTATGTCGTTTTAATACGACCAAATGTAGATACTTATACTTGTCAAAACTCTATCAAAAACATGATAAGCCATTTACATACAGACCTATTTGGTCCTTCGAGCAGTATTTAAACGATTTTTTTTTACTAGGTACAAGACAACGGTTCAGACTTAGCATCAGTGGACGATATGAGAGTAGCATCAGCTGCTAAGAAATACAACCTGCATCCAGTGTTCCACGAGGTTTATGGCAAAGACAAGACTCCTAACTATGCATTGGCTATCGTGAAGAAAGGGTCAGGATATAACAACATTGAGGACTTAAGAGGCAAAAGGTAGGTATAGTCTAAACAGCTGCCGATCTAATAATGCTGTCACCACCTACTGCTGAGAATAACACTCCTTTTTTGTACCCACCAACCTGAAAATCGTGATTTTCCTCCAATGCTTTCCGATATACCTACATAACAATAACATATGTACGTACCTACATCGATTTAATGGTCTGCTTTTACCCGCCGTGCCTCCCCTTTTGTCGACCCGATTCAGTGTCCTCAGTACAACAGAACGGTTAAAGCAGCATCACTTTTATTTCTGGGATTACGTTGATATATTTCTAACGTTCATGTTTTTCTGTTAACAGATCCTGTCACAATTCTTACGGCACTTTCAGCGGTTTGGACGCTCCACTTTACTACCTCATTAATAAGAGAGTTATTAACTCCGACCAAGTAAGTTCTATCTGTATTTACCTACTTACCTTTGATTTCTTATGAACATAATTGCAATAAAGCTATCTTGATTGTGTTTCAGTGCGTGAAGAATCTCGGTAGTTTCTTCTCGGCTGGTTCATGCTTGCCAGGCGTTGACAAACTGGAGAATAATCCAAGAGGCAAGTAACTATGGAATTAAAACTTACTAAACTCGCATGTTAGAGTTCATAAACGATGCAAATAAAGACAATTGAAAAGACTAAGTCATACTATTGATTGTTATAACAATGGTGATATATTGTTACAGGTGATGACGTCTCAAGTCTGAAGAAACAATGTGGAGGAGATAGTAACCCAGTGAAATGTCTTCAAGAGGATCGTGGCGATGTAGCTTTTGTTTCCAGTAAGACACTATTAGGATATTTTAACCTAAAGGCCCCAAAGCTATATTTTTAAACCTATTTACTAGTTCAATTTTGATGAAAATTTACATTTGCTGCAATATTTTGCTGGCAAAATATTTGGCAACGGATAATTCTCAGAGAGAAGGTACCTGTTATAGCTACATGAAGCTAAATACACACTATTTTATATTTTAATCGGGCAGATTCTGCAAGTGTAGGTACCAAAAATACTTACTTGGTGGTAGATTTCCTTAGCAGGTAGTCGTCTAGGTAGGTACTACCGCAGTACCAGATATTATGTCTTACTGCGTATCGGTTCGAAGGGTACCTACTTTTTTTAGTTTACGAAATTACAGGGCTTTTGAGACCAACCATCGAAAGCCTCAAATTAATGAGAGAGGTACTTTGTTTTGCTACTCAAAGTTCTGTGTATTTCTGCAATGGTCAGAGACATGCGTTATCTCTTACCATCAGGAAGGAGAGCGTATCGTTCGTCTCAATAGTTTTACATTAAAAACAAAAGGAAAAAAATTATTAGCTGAAATGTTATGCTAAAAACAAACTGACGAAACAACTATCCTTACTTACAGTTTCTTATCTCATGCTATAACTCTTCTTACAGGCGCAGATCTTTCCTCCTTTGACGCTTCTCAGTACGAACTTCTTTGCCTGAACCGCGACGCAGGAGGACGTGACTCTCTCAGCAATTATGCCACTTGTAACATTGCCATGGCACCATCTAGGACTTGGCTCTCCGCTAAAGACTTCCTGTCAGACGTCTCTATAGCTCACACTCCGTTGAGCTTAGCACAGCTTTTGGACGATAAAAGCGACCTGTTCAACATTTATGGGGAATTCTTGAAGAATAACAATGTCATTTTCAATGTGAGTATGGAATTAGAATGCTTACATTATATACCTAAATAATATTAAATCCTCAAGAGTTATATTTTAACTGTATTTCCGTTAAAAAATAGTTTTGATTGCACAAGTATTTGTATCCTCTACTTGCTGCAATAACCAGTTGCCGACACGCATTTCGTCTTTACACGAGGCATCCTCAGGATGTGTTGACTCTTCGAACGCTTGTCCGAGAATGCGTTCACAACCATGAATGGTGAATGGGCTCATTCTCGGCCAAGCTTGCAAGAAAGCAGCTAGATGAGGATATAAATACTTGCAGTTATTTTAATTAGATATTTTTAATTTATTTAACTTTTAAGTTTATATCGATTTAGTTTCATATCATTCATTAGTTTATCGATAGATTAAGGAATAATTCGAATAAATATTTAAAATTGTCTTCAGGTTAGATAAATATTTAAAATTAAATCAAACTCTCGTTACTGTTATAATCAGAGCAACTTTTAGCAAAAATATAACTCTTGAATATAATTGAGTTCCACAAAGTAACGCCTGAATAAATCAATTAAATATAAATGTTATCAACATTAGTCCAAATCTACTTTCTCGAGGCTATTTATTTATTTATTTATTTAGAATGAGGCTGGGACAGATTTAACATATAACAAGAAACACTTTTTGAAATGCTAATTCGGACAAATTTCTTTACTTTCAGAATGCTGCAAGAGGCTTAGCTACAACAGAAAAACTGGATTTTGAGAAATTCAAATCAATTCATGATGTTATTGCATCATGTGGTATTGCTTAACTATATGTTTACAATTAAATGTTTAAACTATTATGTGAATAAATATATACATATATGTATACAAATTTTACCTTACAATAGGATAGGGTGATATAAATTGTAAAAAAAATATGAGTCTGATTCCAAAAACTTTATTACATCACTTACTCTACAATGAATATGACCATAAATAAATTAGATTAATACTCAGAAAATGAGAATTTTGATTTTCATGAGATTATAATGCAGCTAATGCAAATGTAATAATCAGAGCCCCAGCTAACATGGCATAACCGGTAGAGTAGACTTCCTTGATTGAAAGCCCTTTAGCTGTATCCCAATACAAATGTCTGATTCCATTTGCGAAGTGGTAGCCTAGAGGAGAGGCAATTACTGCCTTTGCTAGGAAGATGGTAACTGGAGACAAATTCATGCTCTCTATAATAGAGACATAGTGAGAAATATCATTTGGTAAGCATAAAGCTCCAATGCCCAGTGCGCTGGCATATGCTGATAAAATGATCCCTAAAAAGAAACATTAGTGTTAGGTCTCACATTTAAATACAAATTATATAAAGTTTGCCGTAGTTTGTACTGTACAACAATTATTATTATTCGAAATAGGGTTGATAAGTTTTACGCAGATGCACATCTTTGATTGTATTATTATGCATTACCCCATGCGAACATCTACACAAGCCCTTTAAAGTACCGGAGCAACACTGGCTCACTGGCATAGTAGATCCAGTCTGTGGCTCTAGTGGTGTACATAACACCACTACACATCGTCGCTTACCATCAGGCGAGTTGGCGGTCAAACGCGGACTTATCCGTATTAAAAAAAAAAAAACAGCAGAATAAAAATCACTTTTACAATAGTTTCTTACAATGTTAATTTGTATTGTTAATTTATGTACATATGTTTTATGTCTGTAATGTTCTAGAATAAGTGGCCTGAAACTTTTCCTAAGAATAGAAGCATAAATGTAAAAATAAGCCAGTGTTGCAACAATAAGTACATACATAAACTTTTACCAAAAACGAATACTTTCAATCACACTGGCGCAACTATACCAGCTGCCAGGTGTCACCCCCATATGTATGTAATTATGTATATCAATGACTTGAGTTTGTTTCACTGGCAGGAAGAAACTATAATAAATTCAAGTCTGATATTCTGATACCAGTGCAAGAATTAATATTATTCTTATATTGATTAGGAGAATGAGATAATGGTCAACATTCTTTGAACATCAGATTAGATAGCGGACAAATGCAAGCATATTACTTTACAAAAAACAAACATTTGCTTAATGTCTATAGCTTTTTTTAATTTTCCTCGTAACATAATAACGCAGTTTTAGTTTAAGCTTACCTGAAGTTCTGTGGGTGATAGATAGTAAGGTAGTAAGTTGAACTTGATAAATAGTAAGATGCGGCGACAAAGGACGATTGAGACGAGCGTTCCTAATATCGTAATGTTCTACTTGTTCAGGCTCGAATTTCTTGAACGTCACTTTAGGAACGCCGGCAGCTTGAGCATATTGCGCGGTGTTCAGAGCCGCAGGAAACCTACTTAAGCTCGCCAGCACCGACTTGCTTCCCAATCTGAAAAGTAAAACTGCATCACGACAAGCCACATTTGCAAACAATCTAACCCTATTACATAATTGAATAACATACCTGCCGCAGCAAAACAACGCCATTATTGTTTAATATATATATTCTTTAACGTCGTAGATTTCTGAAACAGACGTTCTGTACATGAAATATATAAATAACTACAAATAAATCAAAAATATAAACAAAATTTCGTTTCTCACCACTGAATCTCACGAACACGAATTGACATTTCGTCGTTTGTTTTGACATTGACAAACAATATTTTTCTGCAGCTTCCCTTCGATTGGGCACACCGTGCGGCGCTCCACACCGCTGCCAATGTGGCGTGGCTGTCGACCAGCTCGGTCACCACGGTCTTTCCTGCACAAGGAGCTCGGGCAGGATTCCGCGGCACGCCAGTCTTAATGACATTATCCGCCGGGCTCTTACCACCGCCAATTGCGCAGCCATCTTAGAGCCGAGCGGCCTTATAAGAGATGATGGTAAGAGACCTGACGGAATGACTTTGATTCCCTGGAAGATGGGACGGCCTTTAGTATGGGACGCCACTTGCGTTGACACATTTGCGCCGTCACATCTTCCAAGAACTCAGATTAGGGCTGGCGCAGCGGCAGAATTTGCAGAAGACCTCAAAAGGCGCAAATATAGCACCCTGTACAGTGGGTACATATTTGAGCCTTTTGGTGTTGAAACTTTGGGACCGTGGGGGCCGGGAGCAAAAAAAATTTTTAAAGAATTGTCATCTCGTTTGGTCGACGCCACACGTGAACAAAACGCTGGCCTTTATTTTGCTCAGCGTTTGAGTATTGCCATATAACGCGGCAATGGGGCCAGCGTTTTGGGAACTATTCCCATTGATAGCGGTCTTTTAGAGTAGTTATTATTTTAAGTTATTTTATTTTAGGTCAATTCTTGTGTGTTTATTATATCTGAGTGACATAGACTATATTTAAATTGCATTAAAATAAACCTGATTTCTTTAAAAAAAAAAAAAAATATTTTTCTTCGATTATATTATCTATTGTGTATTTTATCACTGTTGAATACATTTATGTATTGTATGTTTAAATATTTTCAAGTCAGTCATTATTAAATGACTGACTGATTATACACTGAGCTTATCAAGTCATACGTCTGTAACTTCGAAAGATAATATAAAATTGAGAAGTTATTAGATTCTGTAAGCTCAACAGATAGCTAGTAGTAGTGGATATAATGCTGAGTGGAGACAAAAATAAAGATAATTTTTCAATTCATGTCGAACTACTATGTTTACAGTCAAAGTCCAGTCTTGGTTAAGTCTAGTTAAATCCAGTCATGCCTTAGATTCTTAGTTCATGCCTGATTATGATTATGATTATGATTAGTAAAGTAGTGGTAATTACTATAATATAAAGCTAATTTTACTATAAGCTTCGATGGAGGCAACACGAAAAGTCATGTTTCACTGCATTATATCATTGCGCATTATATCATTATATCATCTTTCCCACACTCGCGCTTGTGATTCGGTACTTTATGAATAAAACACCACTATTTTTTATAGATAAACACTCGAAAAAACCTTTAGTTTTCTAAAAAATACAATGAGACAACACGACTCTTCCCGCGCCCCGCCAAAACTTACGCTTGTTACTCAAACAAAGCATTAATTTACATTCTACCTTTTCAAACATAAATGTCACTGTCAGTGTCAGACCGTCTAACTGTCAGTGTTGGTGCCTCGGTGAAGTCGGCGATCCAAAAGAATAAGAAAACAATACTGCTGCTTCAGTAATTTCAGTATTAGCCTTAATTTTCTCAACAGATTTCAAAAAAATCCTACATGAACTGGCTTCTGCAAGATTGTCGGAAAACTTATAATAACTAGAATCATTTATATACGTAGTAGTACCTAATACATCAATCTGCTTGTTAAATGTTTCGTTTATTAGTTCTAACGGTACTTTCGAGTGGTCTTCGAACTCGGTCTAGCATAATTGCTGCAACCTCAACGATGGCAATTAAAGCAGTGGACTTCGAAGTTTTCGGCCGAGTCCAGGGTGTGTTCTTTAGAAAGGTATTTTTTCAATCATAATTTTCAAGAACAGTTCGGATCTAAAAATAGCACCTGATTTAAACAGGAGCTTATACGAATAATATCTTTTTAATGTATTAAACGTTCAATTAAAATTTTCTCCGTGACTTCGGAGCAGCCAACTGAGCCTCAACAAATAGAGAAACTATGATAATAAACCTGCCAGCCTGAATCTATTGTTGAACCAAGCACGCGAGCCGTACTAACTTTTCCCCCGCTAAAACGAGATAGACTTATTCTAGCTTTTCAAGACAATTTCATGAGTGGTAGAGTGTTGTAAAATATGTAGATTAATAAACTTGAAGCTTTTCCATCCTTCCCTTCGGGGAGACAATATGTAGTATCTCAAATATAAATCTTCTATTTTGTTTCAAATGTCTAAATTGAATATGCTGTAGGGCTTAAAGATATGAAGTTCACATTTATAATGATTATTCCTACAAGCCATATCAATGCCATGGACTTGATCAAAGATCAAATTGAAAAAAGTTACTTTACTTTTATAACTTTCTCATGTATTCCTTTAGGGGTTTAGTTTTATTAATAAGTGTTAAAATTATTGTCTTTCCACACAATCCGTGAGATTATCCATCTGTCCATGCACAATACACCCCAAGTGGCACATTGGTGTAGGACTCGTCATCCCCATTCTGAATAAGAATAAGCAATCCGTGATTCTACTAAATAATGTAGAGTTCTCAATACATCCAATCAATATTTTTGTTGGAATGACAACTGCATGAAAAAAAAATCAAACCTCTTACGAAAATAATCAGACCTGTTTTTAAAAAATTCTTTGTTATTTGTCAGTGTGACATTTTAAAGCAAAAGAAAAAAATATTCAAGCCAAAAAATAGTTAAAGTTGTACAATAAATACAAGCTGTTTTCAAACTAAAGACTCTTCGGAAAACACTGAAAGAATAATTATGGATCATTTAATGGCAATGGATTTTGAAGTGTATGGCAATGTGCAAGGTGTATACTTTAGAGTGGTGAGTAATGACCTACGGCAATAGAAACAACAGATTCCATTAGGTCCATGAATCTTTCAAAACTAGCAAAATTTTAAAGAGAACATAATTTTGACTCTATTTCTACTGCAATATTTTGTAACTTCTTTCAACCAACATCCTAAAAGAGCCATTATATTTACATAATAGTGAAATTCCTGTCAAAATCTGTTTTGTAATTTGGAAGTAGGGACTTGGTGAACAAACATACTTACATGCAAAATATGACTTCATTTCATACTAACATTTTTATACATGAATACTTGTTATGTATGTTACTTCTAATTTTCAGTGCCTTAAAAGTGTAATTAATGAGGTCTACAAAATTGACTGCTTTGTTTTAGTACACAAAGGAACAAGCTGAAAAACTGAGCTTGCGAGGATGGTGCAAGAATACTCCGCAAGGCACAGTCCAAGGTCATGTGCAGGGGCCTCCTGATAAAATCGAGACCATGTAAGTTCTAGTACTTTTAGTATCTCGAGGATATCATACACCAAACCGACAATGTGTATACAGCAGCATATTTTTATTAATTTATATGATGTAATGTTAATTTTGTATAATTAAACAAATTGCAACTCTAATCTACAGATGATAAAGATAAAGAAAAAATAATTGGATTTTAATTACACTGGCAAATAAAATACCAGTCAATGAAGAAAGTTTTGCGAAAAAAGTTTTTATGTATGACACACTGGGCAATTTTTTTTTTTAAAGACTCGATTGTTTAAAATTAGAAACATGAACATTCCAGTTTTGATATTTCCCTCCACACGTTTTTACGAGCTAATTTCCACTAATCTTGTTTAATTGAATAATGGATTTGCGTCGAGCAAATTTTCGAGCGGTGATTTTTTACGATTTCAAATGTTGTCTAAAACTGGACGATTCGTATTTCGATTTATATTCGTATTCGATAGACTTCAAATGGCATTTATAGATGAAGGCAACCGCGTAGCGTTGGTTTAACGAATTTTAGCGCGGTCGACTAACTTTGAGGGATGAGGAAATGAGAAAAATGTGGTCGCCGTTTGACTGCTGTTATGGAAGGGTACATGTTATATAAAACTTTAATTAAAAGAATAGGAATTTCCAAATGAGCTATCATTTGGAAATTCCTATTCTTTTAATTAAAGTTTTATACGTTATATATAAGACAGGACAGTCAAAAAAAAACTCTTATACTTACATGTATATAAAACTTACTTTTTAGTTTCGCAAAACTTTCTGAATGCCTCGCGTATAAACTGACAGCTGGCACGTTTTGAGTTTATAGTAGGATGGTGCCATAGACGGGTTTATGTTTTCCAATCTTCTGTATTTATACTATTTAAAGATAAATATATATATGTATTGTACATAGCTGGTTAAAAATATACCAGTGGTTCAAACATCGTGACAGAATGTAATATGTCGAGAAAAATACCGTATTTTATTATAATTCAATACCGTAAGTGAATACACACCCGCACGTTATTGAATATGACCCGATCAATCTACAAGAGTGAGGGCCCAGCAGTGGAATTATTATAATAGTTTATAAAATATTACGTAATGTAATTGTCCTTTCAGGGTGCATTGGTTGAAAAATACTGGAAGTCCCAGCAGCAAAATTGAAAAGGCCGAATTTAGGAACCAGAAAGAAATATCGGATTATACTTATGAAAGCTTTGGCATTGTCAAAGACTAGAAACAGCTTGCTGGTTTTCAATAGTAAGTAGGTATTTACTGCCAATTAGATTCGCCGGTTGCGCTTTAAAAGACAGTTATACAATCTGCCACGTGTGATATTATTTTTAGTTTTAATGTCCGCGTTGTACCTCGAGTATTATTAATCTCTAATTATGTTAAATAAATCCTTTAAAAAAGTTATAAAAAAGCTTTGATTAAAAAAAACCTAACCTAAATTACGCTAAATTATAAAAGTTCATTAATAACGCGACAAAAGGGACACAACTCTGCAGAAATTTTAATTACATTAGCTCTCATGTCAACCTCCATCCAGCAAATGTGGTGAAAACAAAGCTACCTCCCTCGGTCGTAATAAAAGGCCTCCACTTAACCATTACGGGGGTAATGAGTAAAAACTGGAGGTGAATTCTATTTCTACCCCGAAGGGCGAAAGGCCGAGGTCCGATGCCTCCAAGAAAACCTTATCTGATGTTACGCCGAGGTCGACCCGACTTTATCGTCCCACATAAATCAAATTCGTTCGACACAATGTTTCGAATTAAGATAAAAATGTCCACAAAAATGAAAGTTGTCGAAATGTAGAGACAGTGAATGACAGATTCCCGCATAAAACAACTTTACCGATGCCAGTTCTACAGGTGGTTTATCTTTTAGTCCATAACACAACGTCGAGATGTTTGTCATTGAAACGAAAAACAAAAGAGAACGTTTCTTTTACGTTTTACATACCTACGGGTACAATAACAAATCGTGGAGACTACTACTATTTTTTTGATTTAGTAAATTGATTTTCTTTCTAAATTGTAATTTTCTCCAGCCTCTACATAAGTTATTACTTCCCAACTGAAATGTAAGGATTTGATTCAAAGCAAGATTATGTATTATGTTTTATCAAAGACGGGTTATAAATAAGTTGAATGTTTACAGAAACGCCCACGCGTACCGTAGAATATGTAACTTCGCGTAGTAAAATAAATACTAGCTCTTTCTGTTATTTTTTTTTTGTAGATGGGATTGGTTAGCCATTTCGGGTTTAAGAGTATATATATATATAACATGAATTATGTGTGAATTTGATATTTTAGATACCAGTGACCATATATTATCGTAATAGGTTCGGTCAGACTGAATTCGGTACTACTGTTCGGTCGTCGGTCTGAGTGGTATCCATATGGAAGGCTTTTGCGACTTTCGCTACCACCGCCGCGACAGGCAAAGAACCTACACAAATATTACATTCCGCGAAATCAAATAATATGCCATCTGTTAGCTAACAATAGACGTCGACCTTGGAGGCTTTCGCGAAGGAGTTTTCGCTCGGAGGAAATAATTACGTTCAAGTCAGTAACCCGGGCGTGCGTTATTGATGGGCGCGAGGGCGGGCGCGCGGGGCGGCGGCGCCGAGACGCCGTAAGTGGGTCAGGGGGGGCGAAGCGCGCAGCCGCCGCGACACTGCGCCCTCAACCCTCAGCCATGGCGGACGCGCCGCCCGAGGTCCTCGAGCTCAACGTGGGCGGCGTGCATTACGCTAGCACGCGCGAGTCGCTGCTGCGCGAACCCGACTCGCTGGTCGCCGGCGCGCTCCGTGACACGGAACACCCGCGCGACGCTCGCGGCCGCATTTTCTTCGACCGCGACGGCGTCCTCTTCCGCTACGTCCTCGACTACCTCCGCGACGGCGGCCTCGTGCTTCCCGAGTGCTTCAGGGAACACAAGCGGCTTGCGCGCGAAGCCAAACACTACCGACTAGCGGGACTCGAAGCAGCTGTCCGAGACGCCGACCCGCGTCCGCCGAGCCGCGAAAAAGGCTGCATTACCGTCGGCTACCGCGGCAGCTTTGCTTTCGGCCGAGACGGCCTCGCCGACGTTAAATTCCGGAAGCTGTCCCGCATCCTCGTCTGTGGTAAAGTAACTTTATGCCGTGACGTGTTTGGGGAGACCCTGAACGAGTCGCGGGATCCAGACCACGGATTGGCAGACAGGTACACGTCACGGTTCTTCCTGAAACATTCCTTCATCGAGCAGGCTTTCGATATGCTGCAAGAGAACGGGTTTAAATTGACCGCGAGTTGCGGCAGCGGCACTGCTGGCGGCGCCGCTGAGCTTAAACCCGGAGTCGATTCAGAGGAGAATCGCTGGAACCACTACAACGAGTTTGTCTTCGTACGTGAATAATATGACCGACCATGTGATAATCTAGCCATCACCGTCTCTTTCTGTGAGGCATTTAGAGAAAACGTAAACGCAATAGTCGAGCGTAGAGCTTGACTTCACATTTCTTTTGATAGAAACTTCTGCGAAAACGAAACTTATGATCCTCGTAGTGTGTATAAATATTCGATGTTTGTTTACGTGCGCTATTTCTGTGTCGGAATCGGAATACGCGGTTTTAATATTTCCATTTAGTAGATAAATGAAGCGTAAACTGTAATCAACCATGTAACTTTAAAATAGATAGAGTTAAATGTAAAAATATTAAATAGCATAGATAAATATCTTCGATAGGAATTATTTCTTATACTGTTACTGTTTCTAGTATATCTTCTTACTTATATAACTTCGAAGTTATTTTATTATCGATTTACGAAAATGTGTAACGTAAAATATTTTGGGATTTATGCGGGCCATCAAATTTTGATATAAAATATGCCAAATTATTATAAATAGTGTTACGAATAGTACTGGCGTTAAGTTTCAGTATAATTACAGTAATTATATTATTATTGCTAAACATACTTTTGTCTAACATTTTATACTTATCTCTTGAAGAGTTTGGGCTCCATAAAGCTACCGGTGTTGTGATTAAATAATTTTGTTTTCGAAAAAGTTAGTAAAAAAATTTGGATTCCAAAGATTACTTATAGGTTTATATGCAAAAAATCTGTCGCATATAAATGTACCTATTTAATATAGTAACTTAGTGCATAACCGTTGCGTAAAAACGTATAAAATGTATTTACTTAGCGGTCATAAGAAAATATATGTATGTATAACAAATGAAATTAAGGGAGAACGTTAATTTGCAAAGAGTTGAGAGTAGAAAAGAAACCACGTCATAATAAAATTACAGGAAGTAAAATAAAATTTCAAATACTGCGATATGCATAAATGCCGTAAACGATATCGTTGATCGAAAATCGTAATTTTGAAATTCTGCAATATTTATCATGACAAGGGTTTACGTTCGCATTTCAATTCATTTTTCTGTTTATGACTACTCTTCGTCAATTAACGTCCTCCTTTAATTCCGAGGTGTCGGCGGTTAAAGCGAAGCGGCAACTTTACGTACGGCAAAGTTTAATCGTTAGCATACGAATTTGTTTAATTGAATTATATAATCCCACTTTAATAATAACTTTATGCCGTCAAATACACGCTGGAGAGAATTTCGTCGAATTTATGCGATCGCAGCCATATCATTAGTTAATAGTGCGTACTCACATAATTTTTTTTCTGGGCCTTTATTATGGAATCAAACACCTGAGGCTTTCGCATGAATATGTGTCATACATCTCATGAAATATGAGAAGTCGGCCATATTCATATGCGAAAACCTTACGAACAATTACAAAATAGAGTACCCTATAAGATAAACTGAACCCTTAGCATGGTATCGATTCCGGGGGAAAACGTTAAAAATATGTTTGCATTGTCGTTTATCTAAAAAATGTAGTAACATTTAAACTAAATTGAATGACGAACTTACTGAATTGTTCAATTAGATATAATATCTCTAAATTAATATTTTTACTCTTGAAGACAGTTAAAAAACAATAATTTTACGCTAAGGGTGCCTAAGGTAGTTCATCCTGCTGCTTTTAAATGTTATTCTCAAACTTCATACTTAAAATGGATCAAAAAACACGGAATTATTGATTTCATATACATATGTATTTAAAACTAAAGGTAAAAAAGAATAAATTTTACCTATAGTTAAACTTTTAACGCTTAATTAGGGCTTTGAAGCGTGTCTACTTGATACAGAGTAAAATAAAATAACATCAAGTTAAAACTTTAATCAAATTTCGTTAAAATTTGTAGAGAACTTTTGCGCGAATTGAAAATGACTTTTCTAATACTCATCCGAAATTTTATCTATAAACCCAAAAAGTTAAAACTTATATTTTAATGGGCATCACAAATTTCTAATGAGGTAACAAAGCATGATTTACAACTGTTTATAGGTATGTACTTGGTAAGTTATTTTCGTCATTTATTATTTAGATACTTTAATTGTTACCTGTTTCGTAATATATTTTAATGTATGTATAAGTTATGTACGTTGTGCCAACAACGTATGAACTTCTGAAGTTTTATTCGGAAAGTAGCGCTTCTTTCACGTCTACGTGCGCCTTAATGAGTCTGTACATAAAAGTAGCTGTGGATACGAAACGTATCCCTGCTTCGGGATTCATAATAAAAAATACAAAAAGCAACCTTTTTTGCTACATTAATGCGTATTTTTAACGGGATTCCAGCTGAGCATTCTGTTAACATTTTTAGTGGGATGCTTTCAATTCCGTATTAAAAATATATTTGATTTGATCTCTATTCGTTTGGAGAAAAAACAGTGTTGGACCTGGTCTCGAATATTGTAGGATTTCTAAAAGAATAGTTTTGTGAATAAATTTAGTTAAAAAAAAATACTTTTGTATTATTTTTTTAAAAATAATTTGTTGCTTTATATTTACCTACACTGTCTTTACCAAATAGTTCTTCATTATCGAAATTAGCCTATAATATACATATTTTATAGGACAGGCAAGGGTTTGACCACAGCTTAGCCGATGTTGAGTGACGAGTGATCGAAGCTAATAAACACAACTAGCCTGGTATGGAACTGGCTCTTAAGTGACCCTGCCGGAACACACCTTTTTGGCGACAGATTTTCAATTTGTTAGTGGAAAACTGAGTACAAGAAAGTACTATAACACTATGCTATGTTTTTCTCTGGATATTTTTCTTCACCGCGGCAGTTCAAGCTTATGGTTGTTGCTCCAAAAACCTGAATTAAACGGTTATAATCTACCTTCATTGTACGAACCGCTAAACAATAGAATTTACTGCCCGAGTGGGTGTTCCCTGATAAATACGACCTGGGTGCTTTTAAGTCGCGAGTGAATCGGTTACTTCTAGGCGAGCGTGCTCCACCTTAGACCGCATCTTCGCTTATATTAGGCAAGTTGGCAGTCAAACGCAAGCCTATTTGTAAAAATAAAAAACCCACCACGCCTAACCACTGGGCTATCACCGCTACAAAACCCTTTAGGTAAGCGTGGTCCATCCTGGACCATATAGTTGCTCAACATCAGGCAGGATGAGGTCTGAGGCTAGATAAAGCTTAGTATCTACCTACAAAGCCAAAATAGTTTAAGTCATCTGAGAAACATGTAGATAGGTACATATTTATATACATAGGTACATATATTTGATGATAGTTTATTATCAAGTAGTTAGCTGTATTTTTATTTATATATAATTATGTCTGTACATAAATATTCGTTTTGACTCGCGCTAACAACCACATCTCATACACGGTAGAGGTGGCTGGCAGAAAATGCTTTAGCAATAAGTCCTCCTTTTGTACATATTAATTTATAAGTGTGCAATAAAGTAAATAATAGTAGGTTACAGACTTGCTAAAAAACAAGGTAAAACAATTTTCGTACATTTTACTTAGCGTTGTAACAAAGGCGGACAGAAAGCAATATTTTTTCTTTCTATGAGGCACGAGGAGCTTCTAAGCCCCGGTATTATACGCCAACCGCAATAACAGTTACACATTGTGAGTAATAGGAATGCGCAGCATATTCAAGAAACACATTAAGGGGGACCTATGATACAGGCAGGTCAGGTAAAATATACAAAGCAGGTTCTAAGTATGCCCATTAGGGCTAATGTTCGCAAGACACGCAATACCTTCGCTATCTTTGTCTAGAGGCCTTCTAGGTAAATACTAATACCGTAAATCTATGTTATAAATAAACTAAATTATTTTTTTATTGACAGGCTAGGTGTTTGACCACAGCTCACTGGATGTTAAGTGACGACGTGGTCGAAGATTGTAAACACCTTGCCTGGATTAAAACTCGCTCTCAAGTGAGGCTGCCGGAACATCGTTAGGTGCTTGGCGGCAAATTTTCAACTTGAGGGTAGTAGCTAGCCAGCTGAGTACCTACTAGAAAGTACCCTACCAACATGCTATGGTTCATTATGACATCTAGCCTATGACCTTTGTCCAAGGGTGGCCAAGGTTGACCTTTCAATTACGTTATTGCCTCCTATTATGTCAAAGTGAATTGATTATAGCAAAATGACCGCACCTTTTGCGGACGTTAATGTTACTTGTTATTTTTATAGTATTAATGCATCAAACGAAATGGATATGTAGACACGAAAAGCTGGGCGTGGGTAATTCAATAAATCAAATGTTATAAGAAAGAGTGAGTATAAGAAAAACATACATAGGTAGGTAACTTGTGCCTTGCGTCTCGATTGTTCGTAGATGTGACCTATCAGATATGTAGGTGTCCATAGTAAAGATAAGATAAGTCCATAGTACCCTCATGGGGTTTTTCGCCGTTAGAATACTCTCAACTATTATAATTGACAGCTCTGTTGGTTCATTGGTAGAATGTCTGCCTCAAGAGCTGAAGAACGAGGGTTCGATTCCCACCCAGGGCAAACTTTGTGGTAGAAACCAATGTTTGTTCTGTGTCTGGGCGTTCTGTATTTATTATAATAAAATTAAATTCGTGATTAAAATATAAAATGGTTACAGAAAAATCATCGAGGCGGATCCTTTGTCACTTTTTTTTATGGTTTGACCACAGATCACCTGATGTGGTAACGGTGTGGTCGAAGATGGTACGCACACCTGACCTGGTATGGAATATACTCTCAAGTAAGGCTACCAGAACACACCGTTAGATGCTTGGCGACATGATTTACTGTAGTGGTAGGTGGTAGCTAGGCAGTCGAGGACTAGAAAGTACCCTACCACACGCTATGGTTTCCTCATGATATTTTTCTTCACCGACAGCTCAAACTCATTGTTGGGATTTGAACTCACACCTTTCGGCGTGTGAACAGACTGCGCTACAAAACTACACTTATCTATCTTTCATCAAATATTGGTATAGTTTCAGACACTGATTTATTTGTGCTTTTTCCAGAATTTTCTTTATTGTCTGTTAGGATTAGAGTCCGTCAGAAGTCTTGCCGCACCTTTAGCCGGATGTTCAATTTGATGTTCAACTGCCAACCAGTAAGTATTGTGTACCTAAACCTTACTGTGTTATTCTGAGAAAGGTGACCAACCTTGCAACTGTAGCGTTAGCTCAGGGATTAGCGCGGTCAAATCACGCTGAAGTGCGTGGATTCAAATCCGAATAATGAACTTGAGTTGTCGGTGAAGAAAACCCTAGCATGGTGGTAGAGCATTTTCCAACATTGTGTTCAGGTTCGGCTGCATTACTTGGCGTGATTACAATCTTCTACCACACCGTCACTAACCTGTGGTCAAACACCTAGTTAGAAAAAACAATTAATCTTCTCTATAATAGAAAAGTAGATTAATAGTTTTTTACATCTCACGGACCCCCAATTCTTTTTTCGCATACATGTTTCGCTTGCTTTGTAGGTCGTCATCGACCCCTTGAGGTGGATATAGTGGCATCATCGATCTAGCGTGTCACTTTTTTTGTTGCGGCGGCAGTAAGACAAAACATGGATATTTCGTTTCTTAGGGAAAACTTCAGTTTCTTCAGCTTTCAGAGGTCAAAGGATGCGAAGGTCACTAAATGGTAAAAGGCCTCACTATATTATACCCACTTAGATGCTACCACTTTCTGTAGGCCACCCATAAGTGCTATAATGTTTGAGCAGGCAACACGGCCCAAGTACCTCCCCTGTCCCATCCCTTTAAAGTTTTCGCATTTACATAGAGTCGCGCGAGGTGTTAATAGAATTCGGATTTTGTGTTTACTTAGTTACGGAGCATTTGGGGACTGGTATGATTGTAAAGGATTGATATCTTGAATCGTTGATCCCAAGGTTAACTGTACGTAACTCGGTGTTTCAAGGTGCCGAATTGTATAGCAATTTTAACTAGTGACAGTCTAGTCAGTAGTCAGAAACCGAACTTCTCTCAGATATAGATAGATCTTTCTTACTTATTGTAGTTACGTATATGTAATTTGTTTTTATGTAAACGTAATGGGACCCTAAGTCCCTAGTGATGGTAAAAGATAACGCCTGTCTATGACCATTGCAACGGTACCAGAATTTTGAGTATCTTACAGAATAGAATAGTTTCTAATCCAAATTCTTTATTCGCACAGCGAGGATGTAGAACTCTGCCGGAGTCTTTGTTCCCGAAAAGTACAATATGAGTGTCTTCAAATCAAGAGTAAATAGATTTCTTCTAGGTAAGCGTGTTCCATCAAAGACCGCATCGTTGCTTTACATCAGGCAGGATGTGGTCAAACGCGAGCCTATTCAATATAAAAAAGATACATTCGATGATATGGTGTTCGTTACTTTCATAAGACATTCGATGTTAAGTTTATTAGTAGTACCTAATCTCACTAGCTGCTGTATTTTAGTACTAAATGTGTGCACACTACTGCTTAGCGGCAGATATCTGATACTGCTGTAATATCCACGCCTGCTAATGAGATCTACCACGAAGTGGTATCTACCACATCTACGTTAAGAGAGTCTCTTTTTATATCTCATTATTCCTAAAGAGATCTAAGTATACGTTCAGTTAGAACATACATAACCTAACCTAACCTGTACGGTTGTTGGTTTAGGTAATAGAAATTGAAATAAACTTTGTTCTTTAAAATAAAATAATCAGAATATAGTTTATTGTAGAACAAGAACAAGAAACCTATAAGTTCGATCTACACTTGGAAAGAACCTAATAGGATGTAGATAAGTATTTGTTCGTTCAGACCTTAGCTTTACAGGCCTCGAACAGAAGTAAAAACGTCTACAATTCTGTCGTCAGCTCACCCTGACCCATTCAACTCTTGATAGTAAATACCAACAATATATACTCATATAACGCGCTCTGCCTGAAAGCCTACACGGACTGGAATAAAATAAAAACCTCAGACGGGACGAGCGCGCGCCTAAAAATTCATGAACGCAAGTTATGTCTACCACGGCACGTATTATAGGCGTTTTCGTATGTAAACGCTGGAGCACAGCTCATTGGATACCCCTTTGATCGTTATTACCCTGCCACACTCTTCTAAAATTATTAAACCCCATTAGGTAGGTATATTATGTTCCGTAAAAGGTACGGAGCAATTTGTTACTGAAATAAGATAACTGAGGTCACGTACGATCCATTTCGGTGACAAAAACGACCAAAAATTACAGGGGGTTCATGTGGTCGTTTGTAAATGTAGCTACTAAGTAGATACTCTTTAATTGTAGTAATCTTATATGATTACCAATTAACCAACGTAATTCGTGGTTCATCTAGGTACATAATTATACCTAGATAAATGAAATATGTTTGTCATCGAAAAGTTGTTACTAAAATACTTATCTACAAGTTGGCCATGCCCTGAGGCCGTGCCACTGAGAGAAGGCGCTTTTCGGAATCGTGAAGTCATACGTAGATACATAAGTAAGTTCGATTCTAGGTCGATATGACAGCTTAGTGGCTAGGACAGTCGGTTGATACCCCGACGGGCGTGGCTTCAAATTACAACAATGTGCTTGAGCTTCTGGTGCAGGAAACCATTCCATGGTGGTTGGGTTCTCAAATTGAAAATCTGCCTAGCATCTAACGTTATGTTCCGGCAGCTTCACTTGAGAGCCAGTTCCGTATCAGGTCAGACTCGGCGTGTTTACGATATTTGCCCATCACCATACCCAAAATAACTGTCCAGACATGAAATCAAAAAGAATTCGCTAACGCGATCCAGTAACAAGTTCAAACACGCGTCGTCAAATTTTAATGCAAGACGACGCTTCGTGTTACTCGTCATATCATTTAATTTAGCCTCAGATTAAAATTTTGCAGAATATATGTAATTTCAGGAGAAGTGTCATACCTTATTATTTCTAGAGGAGTTTTGGTGGGAACGCGGAAAGAGTCGTGTCGCTCCGTTGTATTTTTTTCCAAAACTAGTGTTTTGTCGAGTGTTTATGCATAGAAATGGTGGTGTTTTATTTATAAAGTGCTGAATCACAAGCGCAAGTGTGGGAAAATGATATAATGTGGTGAAATATGACTTTTCGTGTTGCTTCCAAAACTGCATCGAAGCTTTACAGTAAAGTCGCCACTACTTTACTAAAGCATGACTGGGCTTGACTGGCACGTACTGTAGGTACTTGACCAAGACTGGACTATGACTATATCTATAGCTACGAGGCACCTTGTTTAACATGAAACTTGAAAATGTAAAACACTTGACACTGGCAAATGCTCAAAATGCGACGCCAAAACCAAAGAAAAAAAAATATTTCTAGAAATAAATGAGAAAATAAATTGTAATATAGGTATACCTACTATTACCTACAGGTTCTATCTTCCACAATCAAGATGGCCTAGATTTCGTATTCAAATAGCTTAGGCTACCTTTTGTATTGACTAATGCCTAAAAGATGAGGGTAAAAGTACTTAGGCTACCTAGCTCTTCGTATTCGGTCCTCGATTCCGCGGGTCACTGAATTTGAAATCGTGTTGCACAGGCTTAGTACTAAATCTGTAAAATATACTGCCGATCTTCTTTGTGAGCTATTTTATTAGGTACCTGCATATTATTAAGGTATTTGATTATGACGTACAGTATTAGGATATAACCTAGGCGAGATAGTATCTTTGTATCCTGTAAATATAGTACCAATTTATTAAGTGGGTAGGTACATACGCGTAGGTATCTACGATGTCAATATGGGTACATTTCAGAGGTTCCACCCAGGGAGGTACATTTTTTTTTTTTCTTTGGTTTTGGCGTCGCGTTTTAGCATTTGCCAGTGTCAAGTAATTATATATTTTCAAGTTTCAAAAGTTAAATAAGTGCCATCGTAGCTAGTTTTAGTCAAAGTCGTCTTTGTCAAGTCCAGTTCGTGTCAGTTAATTCCAGTCATGCTTTAGTAAAGTAGTGGCAACTTTACTACAAAGCTTCGATGGAGTTTTGGAAGCAACACGAAAACTCATGTTTCACCACATTATATCATTTTCCCACACTCGCGCTTGTAATTCGGCACTTTATGAATAAAACACCACCATTGTTATGCATAAACACTCGAAAAAACACTAGTTTTGGAAAAAAATACAACGGAGCGACACGACTCTTCCCGCGTTCCCGCCAGTTCCAGGGAGGTACATTATTGAGTTAATCTGTTGTTTGTAATACATTGTAAACTCTTTTCAAATTGTACCTACTAACACCTTTTATTTAATAAAAAAAAAAAAGGATGAATATTATTAATTGGTGAAAGCCTTTACCATAAAGCCTATATAAATATTAGTCATCTTAACGATAACTTTTATTGTTTTTTTATGATTGACAAGGGTTTCAACTTACTTGATGTTAAGTGGCGGTGTGGTCGAAATTACACTGGTGGTGGTAGCTAGCCAGCCGATTACTAGAAAGTACCCTACCGCCATGTTATGGTTTCCTCGCGTTTTTCTTCACCGGTAGCTCAAACCTAAAATGTAGTTATTCTGCCGCTAAGCAGTAGTGTGTAAACATTACTGTGTTACGGTTCGAAGGGTACTGCAGCTAGCGAAATTACTGGGCTTAGTCAAATTTAATGCTAGTAAAACCCAGGCCTGTCTTTTCTCCGCCAAAAAGTTTCCGTTCACACAAACTCCTACTTTCCGAGATGTTTCTGTACCTTTGGCAGACCACCTTGAACTCCTTGGATTAACCCTTACCCCAACACTTAACTTTGGGACCTACCTGGAGCCAAGAGCTAAATTAGCTGGGAAAAAACTGGGCGTCTTGCGTAAGGTTAAGCGATACTTCACACCGGGGCAGCTGCTTGCATTGTATCAAGCACAAATCCGGTCGTGTGTGGAATATTGGTGCCACCTCTGGGACGGTTCAGCCAAGTACCAACTTCAAGCTCTTGATTCGGTAGAACGGCGTGCTGTTCGACTTATTGGTGATGAAAAGTTGGTAGAAGAAAAACTTTTGAGTCTTGAACACCGCCGGAGGGTAGCAAGTCTTTCAATTTTCTACAGGATTCATTTCGGAGAATGTGCTGCTGAGCTGTACGACCTTGTTCTTCCATCCCCTTTTTACCACAGGACAAGTAGAAAGACGGCCCACTACCACCCATACGTAGTGGAATTTCCTTGGGTGCGTACCAAACGTTTCGATTCTACGTTTCTCATCCGTACGGCCAAGGAATGGAACAAGCTACCGGCTTCCTTGTTTCCTGATAGATATAATCTAGATCTTTTCAAGGTCAGAGTGAATAGGTATCTTCTAGGTCTGCGTGCTTCATCTTCGACCACATCGTCGCTTACCATCAGGCGAGTTGGTGGTCAAACGCGGACTCATCCGTATTAAAAAAAAAACTGCAGCTAGCGAAATTACTGGGCTGTTGAGACTAACCATCTAAAGTCTCAAAGTAATGAGCGTCAAAGCAGTGATCCCCTGGACTTTGTTTTGTTACTCAAAGTTATGTGTATCGCTGCGATGGTCATGGACAGGCGTTATCTCTTACCATCAGGAGAGCGTCTCGTTCGTCTCATGACTTTTTACATTAAAAAAAAAAAAAAAAAAGTCCTTACCGCCAGTAGACGCTCGGAATATAAACCGATTACCATACGTATAGGTTTAAAGAAACTTTATTATCAGTAAGACATTGCTGTCACTTATGTGATAACATGATTGGACAATATATAATTACATTCAGTCTTAAATTTAATGAAAATCATATAAATAAATAAACTATCATGGCTTTACAAAATTTAAGGCAAAAGATTAAAATGAATATAATACGTATCTAAGTATCTTAATTTCGCTCGCTCTAGGCTCGCAAGCTGTACTTTGCAGCCTCTAACGAATAGTCCGTCATAAATTGGAGACGCAACGATTTTACTTTCGTTTAGATTTCTTTATGCAGAAGGTACAAACCTTCCGTATAAAGAAATCTAAACGATCGAAAATCAATCGAAAACGAAAAAAAAATCGAAACGAAAATCTAATTAAACTTTTTTGTGAAAAGAAATTGATTGTTTTTCAATTCTCCAAAATATTTTTTTCCCGTGCGAAGCCGGGGTAAGTCACTAGTTGTGAATATAATGTTATTCTAAGATAAATTGGTCTTGGCGCACCAGGCGTGGCCTACTCGTACGTGATACTTGAAATTTAAAAGTTTGAGATCTCATTTTATATTTTGCTCACGAAACCTGGGTAAAAATTATTGCCTCTACGACAGAATACATTGAACTAAGTTATATAAGGTTATAAGCTTGCATGTACTCATCCGAAAGGGGTTAATTGTACTCATCACTACAAACAACTTTTACTAAGGCTTCATCAACTTTGAAATCGCATAAAAAGATGTTGTTCCATAAATTCGGTAAAATTTCAACAAACTTTTTCCATAGAAACAGCCGATTTGTTTTAACGATTTTAGAGTTGTGCTCGTACGCTCGTAGCAAAAGTTGTTCATTATACAGAGTACCTACAATAACCCTGTGTTTCCCGAAAGGTACAATATGAGTGTCTTCAAATCAAGAGTAAACAGGTTCCTTCTAGGTAAGCGTGTTCCATCTTAGACCGCATCGATGCTTCACATCAGGCAGGATGTGGTCAAGCGCAAACCTATTCAAAATAAAAAAAAAAAACACCTTTTCGGCTTAGCACACTCCAAGCTTATAACCTTGAATACGAATTGTAGGTAAAGAGAGATAATATGTCTTGAATATTGCTACTAAATATTTAGAATTTATTTTGGACTTTTGTATGTATGTATTGTAAACTCTTTTCTCTATGTGTATATGTGAACAAACTAACCTAAAAACCTTATTATAGTATTTAAGTCTAAATTTCTCATCCAAGAGTTCAGTAGGTAGATACCGTAAGTACAAAAACTATTGAAAAACATGTATCGGTTTTGACATGAAGTAAACAAATCTTATGTCATAAAAGCGATATCAGAGTCCAATTAACATTTAAAGTAAAATAATCCAGATATTTGTGTCAATAAAGCGAAAAACAACTCGACGTATAGTGCGTTTCACTAAAGAGTTCCCTTCGTCGTCATGTTGGCAGCCCTGTTCGTCGAAACGTCAAACAGATAGTTTCATTGTTCATTGCTCTAATTGTTTTCAAGTTTTTAATTAGTAAAAAATTTCTAAACATGCCCAAAACACTAAAAAGTGGTGAAAGACAGATGGTGTTAAAAGTCAAATGTTTTTGTGAACGTGAAAAACGGAACAAAGCGCCAATAATCCCTTTGGAATGTGTTCGTAGCCGTGTCGCCGCCATGACAGGTTAGTAAAATAGGGATACCAGGCAGGTCAAATCACTATTCCTCGTTTTTCTTAATGTATATAATAATTATAATTTTATATAGTAACTACATAAACTTTTAGATATGTAGAAAGAATTCAAATATAAAACTAGCAATTGTACTTATTTATTTATATTGTTTTTGAATTTAAAATGTGTCTCCAACAATTGTGTTACAAAATAAATAAAACAATGTGGATTTGTTATTAAGTTAATTTTAACATTTATGGAGTTTTTTTATAAAAACTATTTTTTCAGGTATATCAGAAAAAACAGTCACACAAATTTATAAAGAAGGTGAAGCAGCTGCTAGTACTTCAACAAGAATTTCGACGCCTGGTAAGAGTCGGCCGCGCGATAAACAAATTAAGCTGGATGATTTTGAAATTTGTGCATTACGACATAAAATACATGAATTCTATGCTGTGAGAAAAGAATTACCTACGCTGACCAAATTACTGCATGAAATGCGAAATGATATCGATTTCAAGGGAAGTCGCACTACTTTATGGCGAATAATGAAGAAGATAGGATTTTATTTCCAAAAATGTAAATCAAAAAGAAAAGTTATGATGGAAAGGTACGATATTGTGGCTTGGCGTAGTCGATATTTGAAGCAGTTACGAGAAAATCGTGAAGGAGACCAGCGTCCAGTCATTTATTTAGATGAAACTTACGTTCATTCAACTTACTGTGTAGGTAAATGTTGGCAGAGTGACACAGAAGCAGGCGTTTTATCTTCGGACTCAAAAGGACCACGATGGATTATAGTCCATGCAGGGAGTGAAACCGGTTTTGTACCCAACGCTCAGCTGATTTTTAAATCACAGTCTAAATCCGGAGACTATCACGATGATATGAATCGAGAAAATTTTATGAAATGGATTCAAGAAAAGCTTTTACCGAATCTACCTCCTCAGTCGCTTGTGATTATGGATAATGCTCCCTACCATACAGTGGCACTCAACAAAGCACCAACAATGAACAGTACGAAGTCTCAGATGCAAAACTGGATTGTTAGTAAAGGTCTCGCTTATTTACCAACGATGGTAAAAGCTGAGCTTTATGAAATAATTAAAGACCATAAAGAACCGCCTGTTTACGAAGCAGACACGTTACTGGAGAAACATGGTCATAAAGTGGTAAGGCTCCCGCCTTATCACTGTGATTTAAACCCAATTGAGCTCATATGGAGTCTTTTGAAAAGAAGAATTGCAGAAAAAAATATTGGACAGGAAGCAAGTCAAATTGTTAAAATAACAGAAGAAGCATTTTTAAGCATATCTGCAGAAGATTGGAAAAAATAATGTGATCATGTCAAGAATATTGAAGACAAATACTACAATGATGGAGTACGTGCAGACGCAGAAATTGACCGATTCATAATTGAAGTAGGAAACGATAGTGACGTTACTTCTTCTGATGATGATACAGGTGGTAGCGACATCTCGGGTGTTGGCCCATTAGTTGAACACAATTATTATAAAAAATAACCATAAACATTTGTTTTATTTTTCAACCTTGTCAATTATATCATTATAGGTAAAATACATAGTTGTATTAAAACTATAGGACTAGGGACCGCAATCTGGTCTGGTGTCATTTTCAATCCGGCTGGATTCCCGCCGATACTTCGGACCAGATGTTAAAAAATAGTATCTACGTTAGTGACATTAAAATTTCCTTAATTTCGAGTAAACATCTTTCTGAAAAAGTAGCAACACTGGTTTCGTAACTACCAACATGACGACGAAGGGAACTCTTTCGTGAAACGATCTATATATACGTGTATTGAAGAGATTATTATGATCGCCGTTGACTTGACATTGACAGATTTTGTTTTGGTTTGCCATTGCTTTTTTAATCTACGAAAGTTGCCCTACTATGTGATGTCATGAGACATCAATTGAAGTTCATACCCGGGTGTCCCCTGGAAACTTCCTTTTTGAGTTTTGGCTGGAACGAGGGAAGAGTCGTGTCGCTCCGTTGTATTTTTTTCCAAAACTAGTGTTTTGTCGAGTGTTTATGCATAAAAATGGTGGTGTTTTATTCATAAAGTGCCGAATTACAAGCGCGAGTGTGGGAAAATGATATAATGTGGTGAAACATGAGTTTTCGTGTTGCTTCCAAAACTCCATCAAAGCTTTATAGTAAAGTTGCCACTACTTTAATAAAGCATGACTGGAATTAACTGACACGAACTGGACTTGACAAAGACGACTTTGACGATAACTATAGCTAAGATACAGCAGAAATAACACTTAAGACAAGGCAGTATGGCTCTATAGCTTTAGCCTGCCCGAAGGGGCAAATTAATAAAAAAAAAAAAAAACAAGTTTGGTTTATGTATTTTATTAAAATAAACCCTACCTCGGGGTTTACAGAGTTTTAAACGTAAAAATATTGTACAGAAATGTGTTATTTCGAAATGGTTTTGGAATCAGCAAAGTTTTTTTTTCTTTACATACCGAATTATTAGTTTAATAATAATTACTAAAACTAGCCTATAACTTAATATGCTTTTCCCTTCACAATAGTGAACTATAAAAATTTCATTGAGGGTTTTAAACAATTTTACTACAGCTACTCCATTTTTCCTCCACCTTTTTTGAGTCCAAATATACAATGAAACTTCATACACTTATAATGATTACTATGGTAACATTTTGGAATATTGTATATTATGCAAAATCTATTTCTATTTCATAATAAAACCACATTGTCTATTCAGACAATGTACAAATTGTGCAAATGAATTTTCTATTGTTGTTTAAATATATTTTGCCTATAATACTTTAATTCCTCAATACTTTCTATAATATCGTCCAAAGATCTATGTTTAAACTTCTTTGCAGGTATATTAGAAAATTCTTTTTGAAACCATCGTTTTCCAAGCTCCTTTATTGTGCTAACATCAATTATTCTATAATGTAAATAGTTGTCCACATTAGGCATATATTTGCGTAGAAATAGGCGGTCCATATACACACTATTGCCTGCTAAGGGGCATTTCTTCTCTGGTGCATGGGTTTTAATAAAATCAAGGACTTTACTCTCCGCATCGGTTAGGGATATATTTGATTTTCGACTAGCCTCCGTCAATCCACTCTGAAATAATGAAGTTGAATGGATTGAAAAAATACATTAACACTTTCATTGCCACCACAATTTTCGAATGGTTCTCAGCGATGCCGCCCTTTATAAAACGCGGGTGTTCTAGTACTCGGCTGGCTAGCTACCACCCTCAAGTTGAAAATCTGCCGCCAAACACCTAACGGTGTGTTTCAACTGCATCACTTGAGAGCCAGTTCCATTCCAGGCTAGGTGTGCTTCACCAACTTCGCCCACACCGTCACTTAACATCAGGTGAGCTGTGGTCAAACACATAGCCTGTTAATCATTACAAAAAAAATTCGGCTTAAGATAGAAAATATGCCAAAATCGAGAGAACGCCAGGCGCGCTCGCGATAGGGATTCATGAGGACACGCTACATGTGTCAGCGGCATTGAATCTGTTAAATAACTACCTCAGACAGACAACAATATAAAATGCCAGTTAGGCTTGCTGAAATTGTTTGTTATAACTTTTCTAGCCAAAGAATCAAAGGAAATTAGGAACTCGTAACAGTTCTAAATTCAAGAAATGTAGATATTAGCCAAACCATATTTTTTAGAAGGTGCTATTTCCCAATTCATTATTGTTTGCAAAAAATCAAGTTAGAAAGATTAATTTGTGATGGTAAGCACTACTCAGACAAAGTTAATACACACAACCACTTTAACCAGAAAATAACAATTTATTTGTTACTCGGGTACTTGAAAGCCTCTTACAGTAATAAAGTATTTTTTGTTACCTCACCATGTTGAGCTATGCACCAAGGATTCATGTTGTTCAACACATCATCAGGTTGGTGGATGATTAGGTCTGGGCCAGTAGCAATCACATTTAAATGAGCATCGGTAACGAGACATGCCATCTCCAGTATATAGTCTGTGTCTATGTTTAAGCCAGTCATTTCCAAGTCAACCCATACTATCCGCTTTGCTGCATCTTTTGCTGATAGGCTCATTGCAGGCTGGATTTTAGTAGTTGCATTACTTCCTGTGCAAATAAAGGTATCATAAAGAATCTTACAGTGATGTCCCTATTAACAGTCGATATGTATATATACTTAGGTGAAAGTAAATATCGTGGAAACCTACATAACCAAAAATTCTTAAAAAAAAGTTCTTGAACATATGTAAAGTGACCAAAACGCACTTTGCCAGTGTGGCGGACTATGGCTTTACCCATCTCACAACGAGAAAAGGCGCGCGCCTTGCAGTGGGGCAGTTTACAAATACAGGGATGCATCGGAAGGTACATTTATGAACATAGTAAGCTAGAACTCTAGGACGGCGTTAACTACTTAAATACCTGCCAACCCCATTGTAGGTCACTTATAGAGTTGTGACAAGTAGGTACCTAACAAAGGTTACTAACTCCTTGTTTTTATAAGCACGTCTACATGTTACTTGAAATGATTTCTAACCGATATATGAATTTAGGAATTTCCAAGTTTCTTTTTTTTATGACCAAACTCACCACTGGAAAGGGGTCTCGAAGACGTTATTACGGTTGCTAGATTATTTATATAATGTTTTAGTAAATTCATCAGTATAATAATATACTTATTCTTCTTCGCCTAATTTATTAATTCACTGTTTGTAGGAATTGTAGGTTATAGTTATAAAAATTTATTTAGTCTGTTGACAGTACTTGACAGTGAATAGTGATCCGAAATAAGTCAATAGTAACATATACAACGCAAATAGTGTAGTGAGAACAGCCACAGCACACAGTCGGTCAATAAGTCAATATGACTGTGACTATCACAATATCGCATAAAAATGAGAATTCGACTCTTTGCGATGATGAGAGTAATCTGCCGGTTAACAAGAAATGCGTCTCAAATGGGTGTTTTGTTGTAAAACGACAAATAAAGACAGATAGACACTGCCGTTGTTATCGGTATCCCGAAAGTCTGTATGAGCAGTTCAACACACCAACTGCGTGGCCCACAGGTGTCGGGGTCTCTAGCTGGCTTTTTCGTACACAACGTAAACAAGACAGCGCCGCGGCTAGTGGCGCATACGCCAGCGTCGCAGTTACAAAGTGATTATCTCACGGATGTTTCATGTCTTAGCATAGGGAATGTGTCACAACCACCTTGCGACGAGACTGTTACAATATGCTACCAAAATGTAAGATCAATTTTAGGTAAACACAAGAAGCTTGAAGTGTTATTACTTAATGAATTAAAATGTCACGTATTCGCTAATTTATTTTAGAGTACGTGAGATGATTTGAATTTGAATGTCAAATATTGTGTAGTTCTTGTATAATCGAATTCTTTTTAAATCAGACATGGCAATATGGTCACAAAACTTAAGCTTGATTACCGATTAGCAAAAGCTTAAAAAAATCAATGGTCAAAAAAAGAAAAGTCAAATGTCAAATCAATTATCAACTTGTCATTCATGGTGTGTAAAGGTTGATTTTGTTTTTATTACATTTTTCCTGTATTTTATGTAATTAGGGTTTATCAAAAACTATTCAATATGAACAGGATAATTTTAAACCATTGTCGGTGCATTAAAAAATCAAGTAAGTATTGTTTGATATCCAGAAAGCTAGCATATTATCATAACCTATTGAAGATTTTGATAGATTATTGTGTACCCTATGACTTCATCGAGAAGCATAGATTTTATGTAATAAATGAAATCAAAGGACACCTAAATCCATACCTAGATCTTTATCCGTCGTAGAAGTATGACTTGATCGCGTATAATACCGCTGCAGCTTTATTAACCAAGCGATCCTTTGTTTCATCACATGGTTGATGCAATGCCGTAAATATTATTGAAAATATGACATTTTGTTAATTTCATCGCAAATCCCTGTCTATTTATTTAAAAAGGGTATTAGCATTACTAAAGGGTATTAGTATTATTATTTATTATAGCCTTATTATTGTTTATAAAACAAGCTTAAGCATGACCAACTCATTTTATTCAAAATGCATATCAATGTTCCATGAACAAGACATGTTATGTTTTAATGCCTAAGCCTCATATAATTCTTTTAATTTTAGCTGTGCTGTGGGAGAACAGGCAGTACCAAAATTTTCCATACATTACTCTGTCAAGGTCATTGTCCTATTATACTACCCAACCACTTGGCCTGCAACATGACATCACTCAGAAGCCTCTTAACACAAGAGTTTTTTGTTATGGTCATATTCAAGATTACACCAGAACATTCTCCACCAGCCAGTATTATTTAGAAAAAGAACATCTCAAACCATCCTCAAAAGTTGAAGCCACTGTTGTCACAATCAAAAAAGAAATAGAAGAAAAAGAAAAACTCCCAAAAAAGGTTCAAAAGAAGAAAAGTTTGAAAGAGCGTATAATGGCAGAATTGCGACATTACTACCATGGGTTTAGATTGTTATTCATTGAAATCCGTATATCTGCTTCATTGCTGATGAGAATTTTAAAAGGTGACACTTTGACCCGTAGAGAGCATCGTCTCCTTGTTACAACGATCGGGGATCTCTTCAGAATGGTACCGTTCATAGTCTTTATTGCTGTACCATTCTTGGAATTTGCTTTACCAGTGTTTATCAAACTGTTTCCAAACATGTTACCTTCAACATTTGAAAGCAGGGATCAAAGGGATGCAAAACTAAAACAGCATCTAAAAGTAAAGCTAGAAATGGCTAAATTCTTCCAGGAAACTTTGGATCAAATGGCACCACAGGCAAGTGAGCGACATTCAGACCTTGCTAAAGAATTTTCAACCTTCTTCAACAAAATACGGACATCAGGTGATGTTGCCACGAGCGAAGAAATCATGAAATTCTCTAAACTCTTTGAGGATGAGATAACATTAGATTCGTTACAGCGACCCCACTTGGTAGCTCTCTGTAAAGTACTACAAGTCTCTACAATTGGTACAAGTGCCATGTTACGGTTTAACCTCAAAATGAAGTTGAGATCGCTAGCTGCAGATGATAAAATGATAGCGAAAGAGGGAGTAGATAGCTTAAACTTTAATGAACTGCAGCAAGCTTGCCGAGCAAGAGGTATGAGGGCATATGGTGTTTCAGAAGAAAGGTTGAGAAAAGAATTGCGCAACTGGCTCGACTTATCCTTGAATGAGAGAGTCCCGCCATCTTTGCTTCTGCTTTCTCGAGCTCTGATGGTGCCTGAACATGTTCCTACAACATACAAGCTAAAAGCGACTATATCAGCTTTGCCAGATACAGTTGCAACACATACAAAAGCTGCTATAGGAGAGAAAGAAGGCAAAGTTGACTTTAAGGTACAGATTATAAATTTCTTAGAGTTTTATACAGGAAGGGTCAAGACTTATTTTAATAGGTTGGAAGCATTGTGCTGTGTGGTGGTATCTGCAATACTATATTTTTTGGGGAAACTGTTGTCTATGATATAAAGTTAAGTTAGGTTACAAATTGTCTATTACCTCATACAGACACAGTTTTTTATACCTTTTTGTAGTTAGGGCCTATAAGCGTAATGCTATCCATATAGTATCATTTCCGTAGATGCAGATATACCACATCCAAAAATAAAATAAGGATGTGTCCATCTCATTTTTGGCAATGAAGAAGCAGGTACATGTATCTATTTGAAGTTTATTTAATAATGGTTAAAATCAAAACTGTCAATTCCAGGCTAAAGCAGAAGCCATTAAACTTGAAGAGCTCAGGATCAAAGAAGAGAAGAAAGAAACAGAAGAAGCAGAAAGAGAAAAGCAGTTACTTGAAACAAAAAAGAGGGAGAAAGAGGAACTCAAAGATAAGGCACCAATCATTGACATTGAAGCAGAAGCTGTATCGGTTGATCCTGCTCCAGTGATCGCTGTTGATCCGGTGAAACCCAAGCCTGAGAAGAGCGAGGAAGGTCTGTCTGGTAAAGACATTGAGGTCATTGAAGACGCTTTAGAGAAATTAGGTAAGACTTTTTGGCTGTTAGCCATTTCACAAGTTCAAGTTCATTACGCAGTACATAGCATTTACAGTATGGATATCAATTTATTTTATTAACAAGCAAGTGAGGCAATACTGCAATCTGGTCAGTCTTGTTTTGAGTGACCGCGAACGGTATTTACAACATAACCCAGAAGTGGTCTACAATGTAGCATGCTGGCTAGAAAAAAAAATTAAAGTATTCTCGAGTTGAAGACATCCTATTTAATGTGGTTTGATTTCCATACAAATATTTTTTTTGCCATTTATAGACAAATGGAGCATAATTTTACAGTGAAATCACAGCTACTGGCCTTTATTTTGGTCTTTATTTGCGGTAAATTACAATGGCTTAAATAAAACAGTAGACTATTAGCATAATCTACTGTTAAATTAAAAAATCTAAAATTCATAAATCATTGATAAGTTTAATTTTTGCCATTAATCTACTGTTATTAAAGCAATTATGATTTACCGCAAATAAAGACCAAAATTAATGCTAGTAGCTGTGATTTCACTAAAATTATGCTCCATTTGTCCATAAATGGCAAAAAATTATTTGTTTGGAAATCGAACCACCTGCAAAATTTATAAAATAGTTCTTACTGTTAATACTTTTACTATTGACTTCCCTATACACGGCTCCAAATATTGGAAGCAACTCAAATACAGTAATACCTTCTTATTTATTGTAATGTACCTCAAGGTAAGAATATAGTAGGAAAGTTCGTATACCTTTACAACAATTAGTCACTGCTAGGAATATTTACAAATTGTGTGTAAACACGTGTGAATACAAAACGTAATCACAAAGTTACGAGTATTTGTAGACGGGCGCGGGGGAGCCTCTATCGTAATTTTTTGAGAAATACTGTGGTATTGTTATAAAATTCCACAAATCTACGAGAATTACGTAGTACTTACATAAACGATAGGAATATTTGTATGTATATACAGCTACGCCACGAAACGGGTGTCGAGCATTATATGGAATAAACTGCTTTTTCATACATTTTTCTAAAAATGTCTATACGAACCTCTGAAAGAGACTATCAAAAAAATTTAGTTCCATATTTGACCACGCTTACAGAAGTTTGTCGCAGTCGCAATGTACCTACTTTGTGGAAATTAGCGTGTCATTTTGTTCCATTCTTAAGGGCCAAGTCCTCGACCGTGGGAACTTCTGCTTGAACACCTACATTGATATTTTCCACTCACATAGACGTACATACGTCTGACGTTAGATTTGAATACATTGACGTCACGCTAAAATAGATAAGGAGAGTTAAATTACTATAGCCACGAGCAAGAAGGAGACAGAATGTTTATTCCTATTGCCGGAAGCGGATTTTACATTGATTATCTGTTACATTATGACAGAAGTTTTTTTTTTGTTTTGGCATCGCGTTTTGAATATTTGCCAGTGTCAAGTGTCAAATACAAAACGGGCGGGAAGCATGTGCGCGGTGCTCGGTACCGCCGCCACCGCGCGCCCACCTCTTGCGGCCTCTCGTGACGTGCTATACACGACCACGAGGCTCGTGACGTTAGATTGTCAGATTCAGAGATTCTCGATGGTTTGTAGCGCCTACCAAAATAAAACAGCAACAGACGTAACGCAGAAAAGAGATTTTCAGCAGGCACTATCAGAAATTTTCATCAAACTATCCGTACTTATCTGCTAATAGAATAAACAAAACGTACAATAAAAGGTCTAAGCCTTAAATGTATCTGCATCAAAGTTAGCATCTATAAAATTGCGCCTTTCCTATAATTATTTTGATGTCAAGATTACGGATTAAAAATAATTTGGCCATATTCTATTTCATAATTTCAAGAAACGAAAAGCGTTTGAAACTATTTTTTCTCCAAGCATAATAATTCAGGATATGTACTATAGTATTCATTAATTTCAAACTTCCACATGATGTATAACGGCACAAAAATATTGACAAAAACACATCGATTGCCTTATTTCACAAGACTTGCCCGTTAAATCACAAAAAAAAGAAGAATATATATCTTTTTATTACTGGGCGACCTACAGCGCTCCATTGTATACTGCTTATTATGCGTTAAGTTTTTTAATTATAGTAACCAAAGCATTTTTACTGAGTAAAATGACTGATATTTTATATTGTCTCATAAAAAACTGATCAAAAATACAAACGTCCAATATAAAAAGGAAATGTTTAAATTCAAATGCGGACTTATACGCGATAAAAAAACTTTACAGAAAACAGGATCAGAATATGACATCACGTTTGACATGCACTTTTCACTTTTTTATTAGAATTGTGTATACATGTTGTTCATTATTATAAGTACCTACAATGATTAAAAAATAATATCACCCCCTTTCGGCAGAGTACACGCAAAGCTTATAACGTTGTACTATATGTAGGTATATTTATTTTAGTGTTTTCATTAAAAAATGTGGAAAATTAGACATGAGTCGTTAACCTGTGACGTGAATATCCATTGTTGATCTGCCAACTTTCTCGTACGATACCTGCAGATTCTGAGAAAATAGCAAATTCTGTACGTTGTTATTGCAAAGACGTTGCGTTTGCCAACATTTCTGTCTGGTTATTTCATTGCATTTCCGTTTCAAATAAGATATATTTAAACATGGGATATTGGTGTAGCATCCATTTTAACCAATTTGAAAAATAATTTCAAATAAAAAATAAATTTAAAATTATGTATAATGAAAAAATAAAAATTAATAATTTTCTACATATATTTTTTTTTAATTTTCATTTAATAATTTTTCATGTCATTTTCGTTATTTAATTTGATGAATTTGTAAGTTGATTAGTGTGGAATTTGTAAACCAAATTACATGGGTTTTAAAAAGGCACCTCCAAACACCGTATTTTATTATTTTTTGAATAATAATTACATATCTACCTTCAGTCCAATTACGTTTTTTAACTAAAATGTATCTAATATCAGTTTAATTTTATTTAGCAGTATTTAATTAGATCCAATAAAAAATATGAATAGCTTTCCCCACCTCGCTCACATGCAATCAATCTCAAATCAAATCTCGATGTCTTTGTTGGGGTTTTACCCACGCCCATACACCTAAGTGCGTGAACCGACCGCGCTAACCACTGGGCTATCACGGCTACAAAAAAATAATGTATGTAAAGTGTGTGAATCTAATGTACTTATACTTTTGTAACATGTTATGTATTGTATTGTTTAGGCACAGCACAATACATAACTTTTTATTGACACCACAGAAACGGAAATTACATTAAAATAGATTCTCATCGAATAGGATATTATATATAAAACAAAAATATAGAAATACTTGGCACTAAAACTAGAAAAAGTTTAAGGATTATCTTTCAACCCACGTGTTACATACTTTCAGCGCAACAGAAGAAATCCTTGCTTCTCGAAAAGGAGAGTATCCAGGAACTTAAGACAGAGTTGCTGGATTACAGCGAAGATGTGAAAGAGATGCAAGAAATAGTCAAAACCAAGCAGGCAGACATTAAGCTCACTAAAGGAGCTAGGAGGTAAGGCAATTATATTATAATTGACTAGGTGGTTGATCACAGCCCACATTTGGCTTTCAAGCCCTTGGAGGGCTCGTTAAAGCCCTACGTATATTTTTTTTTGTAATCTTTATTTTTTAATTTAATGGGGTTTAGTCACGCAGTGACTATGTCACCCCCGTAATACACTAAACTACATTTTTTTTTAACTTATAACTTATACACTACTTTTATATACTTTTAACAGCATTTTGGCTTCCTCTGAAGCGGGTGAAGCCAAAATGCTGTTACAACACCCTACATCATAAGCAATACTATGGACACCACTAAACAAATCTTGCCTTTGCGCCTCGTTCCGGACACATTCCATCAGCACATGATGCACGTCTTCCACGCCCTATGTATTTGACAAGCATGTTTGCTACTGCATACAATCAATGCAAAATATTATTTATTTGTTCATTTTGTTTTTGAAACATATTGTAACAAATTAACAGCATAGCGCAAACGATGTTATACGTAATTGTGGTAGTTCGATTACCATACAAATATTTTTTTACTACTTATGGACAAATGGAGCATAATTTTACAGTGAAATGACAGTTACTGGCATTTATTATGGTATTCATTTGCGATAAATCACAATTGCTTGAATATGCTAATAATTTATTGTTTTATGCAAGCAATTGTAATTTACCGCAAATAATGACCAAAATAAATGCCAGTAGCTGTAATTTCACTGTAAAATTATGCTGCATTTGTCCATAAATGGCAAAAATTTATTTGTATGGAAATCAAACCACCTTAATAATATATGCATAATGTCGCCATACTATGATTTCCTAACTAAGTTTTCATTTAGTAACAGTTCAAGCTAATTTTTCTAAATCGATACCACGCCTTCCCAGATTGCGAAACGACTTTCGTCTATCATGTGTGTTTTTCATATGATCAGCCCATCTCAATACCACTTAAACTTCTGAGATATGTCAGTCACTAACAATTTTTATCTAAAATTGGCAATGTGTATAAGATAAACATTTTTTAATACATATAACAGTAATGGGACATAGGAAACGAGGTCCTGGTGATAAGAGATAACGTATGCCCGTGACTATTGCAGCGATACCCAAAACTTTAAGTAACAATACAAAGTCCAAGGCTTTGTCGCTTTGGCGGTTTAAAACATTTGACAGTTAGCGAGCTCAGCTGAATTTGAAAAATAGGTATTTGAAGAAACTATTGCCATCGCGCTGCGCCCGAACAGACAAAGCTGTCCATGTGTGTGTGTGAATAGTCTGTGTATGTGTGTACTTACACAGCTTGTGTGATAACATTATCGAAAAATAATATCATCATAAACAGTGTATCAAAATCCAGTGGAGGGCATAGACTTCTCGAATGGCATCCCTATCAGCCCGATCTTCGTTTGCTTTCAACCACCGTCAACTGTTTTGCATGTCGTTACTCAGGGCGATTTTTTTATATTCCACAGATTATACAGCGCTGTGAACAACATGATCAGCAAATTGGACTCTGTGTTAGTAGAGTTGGAAAACAAGGAGAAAGCGTTGAAGACCACGCTCGAACAAACAAAACACGAACCGCAGAAGGCTAAAGAACAGCTCATCCAGGTTTGAACAATATTTTTAGTTGCAATACCATGTATGCTATTTATCCCGAAAAATGTAGTGTTCACGAGGAAACAGTGGGTAACGCCGCGGGGCGCAGCTTGCAATACATAAAGTATACAAGTTTTGAAACACAATACAATGCGGCGATATGAGTTTTCCGCCTTTCTTCTTGTCCATACTGGACATAGCAACTCCTGAGAGGCCGCAGAATGTCCATACTGGACATAACGACAGCCTAACTACGGAGTCAGCAACCTACATTAGCGGTCGACGCCCGCGGCTGACGCCCGCGGCCGACTCAGCAAATCAGCAATATGGTGCAATCCACAAGTCCACACAACAATACGTAGTACCTAGTATATAAGCGGCTGAATGTAAATAATAAACTAATCACATTTCAACCTGGGTGTGGTTCACAACATCGAAGGGGAGCTACCACCGCACCGTGGAAAGGTCAACCAGGCGACCTACCGGCCCACCAAAGAGGAAGAGGTCGGATGGCGCCGGTCAAGAGGCCAACCACACCAGCGCGAGAGTGCACGCCGTGGTCAGGTCAGGCGACCTACCGGCCCACCAAGGAAGGTGGCGGATGGCGCCGAACAAGAGACTGACTACACAGACGCAAGACTCCGCGCCGTGCCCGGCAATATAAGCTGGACGGGCGGGTACACCTGTTAAATCGCACCACTGCGAGTCTACGTCACGGCAGTGGAGAGGGTACGCAGGGTACAGGGTTGACTCCCCGGGAAAAGTCAACCAGGCGACCTACCGGCCCACCAAGGAAAAGGTGGCGGATGGCGCCGAACAAGAGGCTGACTACACAGACGCAAGACTCCGCGCATCCACTTCGGCGAATGACTAACCGCCTGTTGAAGTTTGAATAGCAAGCCGTCTCAACCCACTTACTAGGGTCGGATGACGCCTGGCTATTCCGTCCGAGCAACCGCGGAACTCACTTGGAGCGATCCAACGGCTGTCCGACCCTATCGGGGGAACCTACCCTGTGCACCTATGTTCCCTACCGCCCTAACCCTACTTCCCTACTTCCCTAGCGACCCTAACCTACCGTATACAGTGAATATATACTTAGATAGATAGGTACAGGATACCTGGTGCCGTGAGACCTATCGGCAACAGGCGGAAGGGGAAGGAATACAGGAGGAGGTACGATGTTCCACTGTCGTGACGCAGGCTCACGTCACGGTCACAGAAGGTGACGGTGCTAATAGTCTTGCCACAGTGGAGGGATGAGATAGGTACACCCGCCCGCCCAGCGGACACTTGCCGGGCACGGCGCACTTCTCGCGCCGGTGTGGTCGGCCTGGAACGGCTCCGGCGACCTCTTCACGGTCAGCCGGTAGGTCGCCTGGTTGACCTGACCACGGTGCGGTGGTGGCTTCCCTAACTCCGAGTGCAGCTGTCAACAGACACACCACTGCACCCCTTCGATGAAGGTGAATCAAACCCAAGTTGAGTAGTGATTAGTTTATTATTTACATTCAGCCGCTTATATACTAGGTACTACGTGTTGTTGTGTGGACTTGTGGATTGCACCATATTGCTGATTTGCTGAGTCGGCCGCGGGCGTCAGCCGCGGGCGTCGACCGCTAATGTAGGTTGCTGACTCCGTAGTTAGGCTGTCGTTATGTCCAGTATGGACATTCTGCGGCCTCTCAGGAGTTGCTATGTCCAGTATGGACATTCTGCGGCCTCTCAGGAGTTGCTATGTCCAGTATGGACACTTCTAGACACACATACACATATAATTATGTGTAATATATATGTGTAGAGTTATAGAATACCTACGTCCTACGTATTATTATAATAGTATCCGCGTTCCTTCTAGAATATATATACAGGCAGTCCTCGTACTTATGGCATGTTAGGTTCTCGAAATACGCGACGTAAATCGAAACGACGTAAGTCGAGACATATTTTTTCATATGTTTACATGTAAAACTCAAAAAAGGGTTAGGATCCACACGGACTCGAAATTAAAAAAAAAACTCCATTTATAACAAAGGATATACATACTTTATTATCAAAAGTAAGTTCTTAAAATAATTATATATGCACTAATGAAATTGCTAGTTATTTTTGGTATTTAAGTGTTAATAATTTTAATAATAATTTAAGTTCTCGCCCAATAGATGAAGTGGAACAACCGCGATCTTTGAGTTTAAAAATCTTAGATTTAACCTCCATTGTAATTATTATAATTGATTGTCCGTTGTTCCTGAAGTAACTAAACAAAATCAGCAGCATGTGCGGGGTAACCCCCCCGCACGCCGATACCGCGCCCCGCCGGCCCCACTGTCATTGACATCGCGACAAGTGAATTCTCCTATGCCGGAAATCGAAACTAATGACGTATTCTTGAGGAAGAGTGTCAAAACATTGTTCGACGTAACTTGAAACGACGTAAATCGAATATATGCATACACCACTATTTTTTAATTACCTACTACAAAATTTGTAATAGTTTATATAGACCTAGTAAGACATTGTAAATGTGCAATCAGAATTTTTGTTTACTCACAATGCCAAAGTTATTGCCAGTTAAAATATTCGGAAATCCTGTCTAAAATTATGGACATAGCACTCATTTACTACAAAACAATACTATCACCGGACCAGCTGGTGGTAATCAATGGCGGTTTTGATTGTCATATTGCAAAAACATTTTCTTTCTCTATCACGCTATATCGATCGAGGCCTCCCGATCCAGTTGCAACAGTTTGCCACGTGATTCATGAATGAAATTGCGACGGACTAGGTTTAGGTAGAATAATAACCAGCTTTTTTTGTGGATAATTTTTCGATATCGATTTTTCAAGATTTTTTCATAGATGGATTTAACTATAGCCGCAGATAACGCATTTTTTCTAGTAATTAAAAAATAGTGGTGTACATTATAAAGCACATCGCTGAGTAAAATGTATGTTGTCACTGTCTCCAGATCGACGAGCTGATGCATTCCATTAAGAGTCTCCAGAAAGTGCCCGACGAGGCCAAGCTTAAGCTGATCCAAGATGTGCTGGGAAGACTTGACGATGACTTTGACGGACAGTTGAAGATTGACGATGTTTTGAAGGTAATTTGTTTTTTTTTTTTTTTGCAACGGTACTGCCCCGATCGTCTTTCCGTGAGAAATTACTGCAGCCGACGGACTGCACTCCTTAAAATAATGTTAAAAAAATACATCGAGTAATATTTTTATAAATTTGACACTTAAATTGATATGATTTTGAATTTATTTTTTTGTTTATTTGCAATAGCTATTTTATTCTCATTAATTTGATATAAAATGATTAGAATTATTGTTACTGTATTTATTGTATGTACACAATATTGAGTCTGTGTGTCCGAAAAAGTACAATATGTGTGTCTTCAAATCAAGAGTAAACAGGTTCCTTCCAGGTAAGCGTGTAACATCAGGCTGGGCGTGGTCAAACGCGAACCTACTCAGTATAAAAAATAGTAAATTGATATGAATACTTTCTGATGGAAAGTGACGATGTGATGAAAGCATGCTTGCCTAGTAGGTTACCATTTTAATAGCCCTGGGATTATTTTTGATCGGAAAGAAAAATCCAGGCAACGAGTTTCACAAATCAGCAGTTGTTACTAATAAGGTACTTTATTTGGTGGTAGATCTCCTTAGCAAGAGGTCGTCTACGAAGGTACCACCACAGTATTCTGCCACGAACCAGTAGTGTGTAAACATTACCGTGTTCCGGTTTGAAGAGTACTGCAGCTAGTGAAATTACAGGGCTTTTGAGACTGATCACCGAAAGTCTCAAATGTAAAGTGTCAAAGCAGTGATGCCCTGGACTTTGTTTTGCTACTCAAAGTTCTGTGTATCGCTGCAATGGTCATGAGCAGTCGTTATAACTTACCACAAAAGCGCCGCGTTCTTCTCTGTGAAAAAAGTGGGTTGAGAACGTCTAGTTATTTTTATTATAAATAAAATAAATAATATGCCGAAAAATCACCAAAATCGTACGTAAATTAAAAATTGATCGAAATTAATAAATTTGAAAGAAAGAAGTAAACTAGGTAATTTTATTTTGTATCACAACCGAACACACAAACAGAGACAGGCAGTCACAAAATAGTGAATCACCTCAGCATAATACTGGTCATACTAAGTGGTATGACCAGCGATGGTCTTACGGTGAGCCCTTGTAGTTCAAACAAAAAACACATAAAAATATTCAAAACAAAATACCAACAACAAAAACAAATAAATGTAAAAAAACAAAACAATGTTATGTAAATGCAAAATGTTTTTTTTTTACAAATAGGTTGTATCTGTCAATGCCAAAACTGTCAAAACTTCAAAAGTCAAAATAACACCTCCAACGAGTTAGGCGGGAACGCGGAAAGAGTCGTGTCGCCCCGTTGTATTTTTTACCAAAACTAGTGTTTTGTCGAGTGTTTATGCATAAAAATGGTGGTGTTTTATTCATAAAGTGCCGAATTACAAGCGCGAGTGTGGGGAAATGATATAATGTGGTGAAACATGAGTTTTCGTGTTGCTTCCAAAACTCCATCGAAGCTTTTTAGTAAAGTCGCCACTACTTTACTAAAGCATGACTGGACTCGACTGACATGGATTGTACTTGACCAAATAAAAATAAAACACTTACAATCCTTTGTACTATTGGAAGTTTTGGCGGGAACGCGGGAAGAGTCGTGTCGCTCCGTTGTATTTTTTTCCAAAACTAGTGTTTTGTCGAGTGTTTATGCATAAAAATGGTGATGTTTTATTCATAAAGTGCCGAATTACAAGCGCGAGTGTGGGAAAATGATCATGTGGTGAAACATGAGTTTTCGTGTTGCTTCCAAAACTCCATTGAAGCTTTATAGTAAAGTCGCCACTACTTTGCTAAAGCATGACTGGAATTAACTGACACGAACTGGACTTGACTAAGACGACTTTGACGATAACTATAGCTAAGATACAGGATAAATAACACTTAAGACAAGGCAGTATGGCTTTATAGCTTTAGCCTGCCCGAAGGGGCAAATTATTAAAAAAAAAAGAGTTTTGGCGGGAACGCGGGAAGAGTCGTGTCGCTCCGTTGTATTTTTTTCCAAAACTAGTGTTTTGTCGAGTGTTTATGCATAAAAATGGTGGTGTTTTATTCATAAAGTGCCGAATTACAAGCGCGAGTGTGGGGAAATGATATAATGTGGTGAAACATGAGTTTTCGTGTTGCTTCCAAAACTCCATCGAAGCTTTGTAGTAAAGTTGCCACTACTTTACTAAAGCATGACTGGAATTAACTGACACGAACTGGACTTGACAAAGACGACTTTGACGATAACTATAGCTAAGATACAGCAGAAATAACACTTAAGACAAGGCAGTATGGCTCTATAGCTTTAGCCTGCCCGAAAGGGCAAATTTAAAAAAAAAACTGTACTGATTGTTATTATCAATTGAAATTATAGATTTCAATTAAATACGTGAAAATAACACGAAATCTTTTATCATTTCAGTTGCTAGAATTCATAGGAAACGAAAACGTGAACTTATCGGAGAAGCAGATGGCTGAACTGATCGAACTGCTGGACAAAGAGGAAATTCTAGAAGTGGAGGGCAAGATCCAAAAGGCGCTCGACAAGGCGGCGGCTCAGGAACAAGTCAAAGCTACTGCTGTGGATGGCAAGGTAAGGAAATAGTTACCTTACTGACGTGCCAAACTCTCATCCTGCAATAAAAACTATTGGATTAATTCTATACACCACTATTTTTAAATCACTAGAAATTTTTTAATGGGCAATACAGACCGATTAAGGCATCGTAAATGTGCAATCAGAATTTTGTTTACTTCATAATGCCATAATTATTACTAGTAAAAATTTTCGGAAATCCTGCCCAAAATTATAGACTATAAAAAGTAGACTACAAATGTATTGTAAAACTAGCTGCGCTCCGCGATGTTACCGCCTATATGTTTTCGGTTTTCGAGATAAAAAGTAGCCTACGTGTTAATCCAGGGACTCAGCTACCTCCGTACCAAATTTCATCCAAATCCGTTAGTAGTTTTTGCAAGAAAGAGTAACAAACATCCATCCATCCATTCAAACTTTCACATTTATAATATTAGTGGGAAGTAGCCTATGTGTTAATCCAGGGTGTCAGCTATAACCTCCATACATATAATTTCATCAAAATTGGTCCAGCCGTTTAAGCGTGAAGAAGTAACAAACATACAAACGCGCACAAATTTTCGCCTATAAATATTAGATAATCATGTTTTTCGTATTTCTATTCTAATCCATTAAATCCTTCCCCAGAGTCTATTCGACATAATCAGAGAAGCACAAAAACGGCGAGAGCAGAAAAAAGCCACAGAAAACATAACTGACCAAACCACTATTCCGAAGACCGAAGAAATTGTAAAACCATCACAAACAGAATCCAGTAAACGACCCGAAACACAATGAACTAACTTATTTTAATGTAAATATTTAACTGGTGGTGTGGTTTAACTCCTTTCTCCTAGTTTTATATGTAACTGGCGGTGTGGTTTAAATGCCATTCTGCTAGTTGTAACTTGTGGTATAGTTTAAATGCCATTCTGCTAGTGCTATATGTAACTTGTAGTATGGTTTAAATGCTATTCTGCTAGTTCTATATGTAACTTGTGGTAGATGCCATTCTGCTAGTTCTATATGTAACTTGTAGTATGGTTTAAATGCCATTCTGCTAGTGCTATATGTAACTTGTAGTATGGTTTAAATGCTATTCTGCTAGTTCTATATGTAACTTGTGGTATGGTTTAGATGCCATTCTGCTAGTTCTATATGTAACTTGTAGTATGGTTTAAATGCCATTCTGCTAGTGCTATATGTAACTTGTAGTATGGTTTAAATGCTATTCCGCTAGTTCTATATGTAACTTGTGGTATGGTTTAGATGCTATTCTGCTAGTTCTATATGTAACTTGTAGTATGGTTTAAATGCCATTCTGCTAGTTCTATATGTAACTTGTATGGTTTAAATGCTATTCTGCTAGTTTCATATGTAACTTGTAGTTTGGTTTAAATGCCATTCTGCTAGTTCTATACGTAACTTGTGGTATGGTTTAAATGCTATTCTGCTAGTTCTATATGTAACTTGATGCCATTTTGCTAGTTCTGTATGTAACTTGTAGTATGGTTTAAATGCCATTCTGGGAGTTCTATATATAATTTGTGACATGGTTTTGTGGTAACACCTTTCTGCTAGTTTTATATGTGACTAGGGTTGTGGTTAACGCCTTCGTGCTAGTTTCGGAGAAATTAGCAAAGATGGCGTACTGGACTTAGCACGGCGACATGCGATGCTATTTAACACGCCATATGTGAACCATTACTGTAGAAGAGTTTGTATTGAAGAAGTTAATTTTTATCAAGAGTTATATTTTATTTTTAGCTATTTTATCTCAAAAATTGTATGATTTTTTTTTGGGACCATATTATTTATGCTCGGGACACAGTTTTTAAGGACCAAGTTTTTGTCAAACAACCGAAATTTGTGTTAAACGGATGTTTTGCCACCGTGAAGAACGATCTCTCGCTCAGATTACTTTTAATATGTATCAAATTGAAATTAGTAGGAAATAATAATATTGGAACCATTGCATGTCGTCTATTAGTTAGATAAACGGCTTTATAGTTGTATATTCGCAACAATACCTTAGCTGTTGTCAAAGTTATGAGTTGGTAATTAAAGTGTTATTTAGGTCATGTGCACCGAAAGTTAACACAATTATTAATTTACTAAAACATTATTAATCTTTTATTATCATCTTGATATTTTTATGAATATCCTTGTTATGTTCCGGAAATTAACAAAGAAGTCTTAAATAAGTCCACATAATGAAACAATTTAATATTAATGTTTGTAAAACAAAAGCTCTAAATGATGATTCATTAACAGTAATGACCTCTTAAGCAAAAAGCACTATTTTGTGTTGTCGAGTACTAATAGAAAAAAAGTTCTTTGGGTATGTGCGGACATTTTCACAACAGATAATTCAATATTTTTTTAATTAATGGCTGGTTGGATTTTGGTAATATTAAAACGATGGTTAAATTGGATTGTGATGATGTAATGTTAAAAACTAGTTCTCAACACTAATTGGTTGATTAAATTTAATCGCCCTGTTTAACTTTCAGTGTACTTGGCCGTAATTGGATTATACTCCTTTATGTCTTACCCTAATGACAATAAGCATTTTTGTAAACATGTAATCAATTTTAATGTAAATAATATTGCAAATATTTCCAGATATCCGCACCGTACAAACTTTAGCTGTTGTAAAATGTTTTTAATTTATTACTGGTTTAATTTTTTTTTTTTTCTTTGATTTCTTCAGAGATTTATTTTGTTTATGCATTTCTGTGATCACTCAGTTGTAAGTTTTATGTTGTATGTTAATAGGATGACGAAACGGAGCACAAAACCTTGTGTTGAAGCTTGGCGTTTGGTTTTGGATGAGTAAAAATGTATTGTTATTATACACTTTAGTTCTTTTGGAAATAAAATACTTAATAATTTATGTATTGATGTGTAAATTAAATTATGATTGTGGCTAGGAATTTTAAACTACAAACAGAATGGGTACACAGAAATGTTACTATCGACTATATAGTTCAATAAAAATACATTGAAAGTTATATTTTAAAAATCAGTATCAACTTTTTTTGTACAAGTTTTCATCCTTTAAACTTCTATGTTGAAAGTACAGAAAATTTTATTTTTTTAAATAGTTCGAAACTGTTGTTGTATCTACTACCTTGATATGTATTTATAACAGTAGTTTATTTGTAAATCAGTGTACCAGATGTAATGGGCACTTTATTTTTTGTTACTCTAGCTGAAAAGAGTTATAAAGAGTAAGAGAATACAAAGATCGATTTAAAATTATTTTTGTTGTTTAATTATTATTTTTTTATATTCCTTGACTTTTAAGGCTTTTCACTTGATACCTCATAAAAGTAACGACTGCTTCGTTCAAACAAAACGAAGAACTGTTAAGTTTTGAAAAGAAATTTGCACATTGGCTCTTTTTTACTAAAAAAAAGGTGTCTGTAAATAAACTTGAATTTAAATTATACAAGTACAGCAGAAGAAAATTTAATGATCTCAAACACAAAATGAACAAAGCCGTGCCGTATATCGGTAAACTTGTTATATCAATAGAAATTACTGATTTAAAACATTTTTACCACTAAATACGCTTAAGTGCCTGTGAGTACCTACATGCACTGTACACATACACATAATAATATGTACCTAGTAGGTAGTAAATTTATATTTGATACTAGACAGATATGCTTGGATGGAGGATGGGTGTTTCAGGAAGTAAAGGTAATAACAAATTAGCTAAAAGGGTAGTTAAATTTTGTAACATAAGTAATGCGCTTGAAACCGCAGTTACATGCTCGTTCGTTACACTCAACTGTACCGCATGCGCATCACATGATCAATTGATCACTATAAAAGATTTACGCTCCTTTTTGTAACAGGTCTAGGACCATATCATAGAAGAGTTTTTTTTCTATTATCCAACTATAATAGGTACAAGACTAACATTTAGGCATCACCTACTACACTACATACTTTAGGTTTCGTAAAAGTGAACGAGGTGCTATTAATTTAGGAAAGATTCCATACATTTTTCTATTAGATACCTATCTACGTATTTTGTGAAAATCTCTACGTTAGCCCCTATTAACATTGAACACAGATTGCTAACTAAACCTAAGATATTCCGGAGATATGAAAAAATCAAAATAGACAAAAACATTTAGGCTACACAAAACTTAATAATTTATTAGCCAAAATGCTGCCGACGCGTGCTCCTGAGAGGATATTGGGGTGATCCGAATAATATAATAATTAAATAATTAAAAAAACATTTTATTTCAGCGGCGAAAACTCCTAGAACAGAGTACATATCAGATATTATATATATATATAGGACTTTTATGTCTTTTATATATATCAACAAACAAATAAATTATATAAACAAATGAGTTGCAGTTGAGTTTGTCTATGCTTATTTTAAAGTCTACTACAAAAAAATGGCGCGAAGAACTATTTCCGGTAGAATTTAAGGAGGCGGCATTGGTCGGGTATTTCTGTGGTAGGTTTTCATTGGCCGTTGAGAACATCGTTAGACGAATCCCAAGTCAAAATTATTTTATAACAATTACAATTGGTTCATAGCGGCCATGTTCGATGAGTTTGGAAAACGAAGTCGTACGATTGGTTAAAAAGAAAACGTCATGTCGATGTATTGACTGACTGATGAAGTTGCGCAAAAATAAAAAGAAAAAATTTCAACTCTCACTCATTGCGGCTGCCATGTTTTTTTTCACGAGGGGTGTGTGAGTCTATTTAACATGTTAAATTAACCCCATTTATACTGTAACAGGTGAGTGATATCTTATAATTTTCGTATGTAATGCCAACACGGAAGTCGATTGCGCGTCCTCAGTGAAAGTGCATCATGTAATACTGTCCCCGTCTTGTGAAATTAAATTAACTGCTTCGAACGTGGTGATTGAGTCAGTGTTGGAATTTGAACAAGGATGGATGTAAAATGGGGTATCTGTAAGTTGATAACAAAGTGAAACTAACGACATGAGCGTAGGTGACGTCGCCGAGTGTCTCGACAGTGAGCCTGTCGCACCCTCGCTCGAGTGACGTTTTGGCGCCATCGACCCATTTAGCATGGCGCGGGGCGAGCATGGGTGTACGGACCGAATTCTTTGTACTTATTCGCTAAAACATTGACCTCTGTAAACAAACATTGCATAGTAAAAATAACGCGTTTGTTGCAGAACTAAGGGGTGCACGTAGTGCGTCATTCGTCGATAAGTGACAATGCGATTGCAAATACATTGCTGAAGGACGAACATCGAATCAAATAAAACAATCGACCCAACAGCAAAGAATAGGCCAAAGAAACTAATGATGTATTAGAGAAGAGGAAGAATAAAGGATCGATTTATACCACACGGCCCACGGCGATTGTAAAATGGACTCACGATTAAAAAACATGACGATGGTGTTTGGTAACTGCAGACACTATCACGGGCAGGATGCGTAAGCACAAGAGAGAAGGTCAGGCTTCTGCCTGCGCCACTGCAACCACCAAAGAACATCATCAGGCTCCGCAATCCATCTGATACCCACACTACAGGTAACTTACGCATTTGCACCATAATTGTTTGTTTTACAGCCCCAAATTAAATAAGATAACAACCCACATAGCATATACCAGTGACCAGTGTAGCATATTCATAGGTTATGGGTACTGTGCAGACTATATTATTGTCTAAGCAATTATTATTTATATGTATAGGTATGTTTTTTTAAAGTTGCAAATAAACTTATGATGTAGGTACATAGTGTTAAGATGTATGAAACTTTCAATATTACCCATGTACCTATAGGCTACCATAATTTCCATTCTTATCACACAGCTTCAAGCAAGCTTGACATCTCATATCAAAATGCTATTACTGATATCATAATGGAAATCATTACAGTAATAGATATATCACTTAATAAAATAAACGCTGCAGGAAGGAAACAGGAAAAGTGACATTTGAAACAAACAGTAGTTACTGTAAATTGAGTTTTAAATACCTATCTACCCTCTAATAGCATATTTATGATCATTATGGATTAATTAGTGGTAGACCATGTCACCATAAAACCGACTATTGGAAAGAATTTCATTTAAATTGTGACTGTGCCTCGGACATTTATGAGAAATAGTTATTTACTAAAATTATTTGTAATTCAATAAAAATTATAATTTCATCAGAGGTTCTGTAGTGTTTGTGAATTACGATTTCAGTTAAATTTATTGTGATACTTAATATGTGAACCAACAAATGGAATTCATTTCAATTTTCTATGCATCATATAATAGAAAGAGACTAAAGAAGAATGAATCTTGAAGAAAATTTAACTAACTATTGCTTTTTCCACTCATCAAGAGAAAATGCAGTGCTCTGTTAGAACGGAAAGTGACCATAACTGTGGGAATAATACAATGAAGACTATTAACTGTTACAAGAACCCTTACAAGAAGGTTGGTCTTGTACTCATATCATTTGCCCTGAATGTGTGATTCCGATGTATGTGACCAAGGTCGCACGACCCTTGTCGCATTACCTCATTAATTATCATGAAAAATATACATTAAAGTGGCTGGATAAACCAGGTGACATAATTCTTGTTTCACTACAAAAAACATGCCATAAATGAGGTTTTTAAACTACATTTTAATGCCATTCAGTGTGTTGCATATAAGTAGATTCTGACGGTTTTACAAACTGCCGTCTGACACATCAGAATTTTAAGTGTTTCTTCTGTCTAGCTCCTAAAGTTAATGTGTTCCTAATCTTAAAAAAGAGGTGTGCTGTCAATAAGGTGGTGTCTTATTGCATTGATTTATTATACTTAGACAGCGAGATGCCTCACATTTTTATTGAAGTAACCTTTTAAGCCACATATAGAAATTGCATTTTTTTTTTACCTTATATCAATATACTGAGCATAAATTCAAATGAGAGAGCGACATGTTTGTTGTTACTCGACTTAATCACTTATATTGGAATTACACCTTAACAATTTTTGTGGGCAATAATGAGAATCCCCATTTTAAGATAACAAAGCAATCTATTTATGATGTGTCCATTCGCTACAAGCTAAAATTGGTAAGGTTTTGAGTGCTCGGAATAATGTCTTGTTACATGCTATTTATAGACAGTGTACTTATAAGTGTGCAAAGTGCATAATCATCCAATTTACACATTTCAGCCGGTGCAATAATCTGGCAACATTGTTGAGTTTATTATTTTTTCTTTGTGCTCGTGACATTTTGAATATTATTTTCAGTTTTATTAGATAATTCTAAACAAATCAAAACGAGCAAACAAATTTTCATACAAGCATCACTTTTATTGTTTATTATAAATGCAGAAAATTGAGATATGTTTCGAAGGATTTTTCATGCTATGATTGTATCTCTTAATTTACATGCCCTTGTAATTGCGAGCTTAATATAAGAGTATTGTAACATGGCATGTAATCCAATTGAAATGATTGAGCACAATTTTTTGTCAGTTCACTAAATTCAACATTTCACAAGACTTTGTAAATAATTACATTAAACATAATCAACTTTGATAAGTTATATGGACAAATCATAATATTTTAAATTAGATTGTTAACACCAGGGACTTCATATAAATGAAAATTATGCTGGGATCCTTCTATTTTTTTAAGTGGGCATGTGTCTCATATTGCCTATGAAAATAAATTCATAAGTATTTTGTCCCCTGAGCTTGCACCTTAGTTTGGGAGTATTGCATTAAACCTTTGTTCTATTGTTAGTACCTACTTATGATAATTTAATTCACACTGTCATCCTTCATAATGTAATTATGCAGTCTTTTATTTGCACTTTATTGTAGATATGTACTTACAGTATCCATTATCTCAGTTTCATAGACAATTTTTTTTTTGTCTTTTACATTTCCATAATCATACTCATGACATAGGTACTATATTATTTCATTCATATGAGTATTATAAATATAAAAATTGTTACATTTATAAATTTAGCTTTCTGTATTAGTAAGTTCAAAACATTAGTAATGTTAGTTTCAAACTTAAAATAAACATTGTCATTAGACTCATTAGTAATCTTGACTTATCACTATGGAAACACACCATACCTTTTTTGTTAATAACTGCTTTGCATTGATCTAGTCATCGTGGCTACAAGGTTAGAGTGAAACCATGGTTTGTCTTTAGTCATTATAGCTTTGACCTTGAAGTTGCAATTTTTTCTCAACTGTTTACTTACTCTCGCCGAGACTACCTGAGAGCCGATGTCTATTGTTCTCGCATCGATTCTCGCAGTTATTGGACGCTTACCATTTGTTTTTTGTTTATGCTCGATTTGAATGTTTACCATGCGGCGTCTTAGTACACGTGAGAGATGCAAGTGGACGTTTCTGCGAGAGTACAGAGAGGTCGGTCAACAAGTTCGTTTTTAGATCTTCTAAAAATAAATTTGTTCCATTTCAGGAAACAAACCTTGATACCATCGTGGACCAGCTAGCGACTCGGCTGCAGGACATCAAAGACTGCGAGGGCGAGCCATTAGGCATGCCCATAGAGCAAGCTGAAGCCGTCCGTAGATATTACGCTGCTTTCCCGGCGCTGAAGAAAGGCGAGGAGTCGCCCCAACAGTACTACCTGCCGCCGCCGGCGTGGTGTCGCAAAACCGCCGATAACAAAATGCAGAGCGAAATCTCGAAAGATTGGAACGCTAAAAGTAAGAGATTTCAGAGCAAGGAGCGCCGCAACTCGTACCACGGCCAGAAGAAAAACAACAGGAGGCGCTGCAACGGATACAGCCGGTCGTTCGAAAGCGAGGAGCTGCCTGAGTGGGTGACCAGCGAAGGCGTGTGGGACATGGAGAGCCAGGATCCCGTGCGCGAGTTCATACGCGCGCTCGCGCTCGACGAGGGCTACGGCACCTGCGAGAACACGCTCACCGACGATGTGCAGCCGCGAGCCGGTGCCGTGCCCGACTGGGAAGAGCTCGACCTTGATGCCGGCTGGCCACTGGAGGAGGAGCCCGAGCCGCCCGAGCGGTCGCCGCTCGACGTCGAGCTTTACGCCAAGTTCGAGGCCAAGTTCGACCGCAGCCTCGAAGCGCTGTGGGCGCGCGGCGAGAACACGCCCGACGACGACTACCAGGAGCTGCCGATCGACTTCGCGGAGCTGCTCTCTTCGCCCTCGGACCGCATGTGGGAGCCGTCCGTGCTCGCGGATGCGGTGTGGGCGCCCGCCTCGCCGCCGCTGCACGATCGTCTGCGGCCGTTGCACCTCGCCTCGCCGCCGCCGCCGCCTCCGCCCCCGCCGCCCCCACCCGAGCTCGACGCGTTCGCGCTTTACGACGGTGAAGAGTTGTACTCGGCGTTGGCGTGCGTCGCCGACACGCTGCGTAGCCTCGCCACCATCAACCACAGCCGCGACTCGAGCGGGTTCGCAGAGGTGCCGCCACGGCGGCGCCCCGTATCTTCGCCTGCGCCGCCCCTGTCTCGTGTTCCTTCCCCGCCGCGCGCGCCGCCTCGCGAGCCCGAGGACCTGCTCACGTCGGCACGCACACACTTCCGCCCCATCCGGCGCGACAGCGAGGGCGAGAGCACGCGGTACGCCGACGGTGACACGTTCCGCATCTGCGGTTCGCTCGAGCCGGTCGCGTTCCGGCGCAGCGACTCTGGCGGAGCGTACCTGGGCGCGGGCGCGGATCGCATACGCTACCTCGAGTACCGCGCCGAGGAGCGCGAGCGCGGCATCGACTACACGCGGCTCGCGCTGACGGCGAAGCAGCGCGCGGCGGTCGCCGGCGGCGGCGCGCTGCCGCTGCGCTTCCCGCTACTGCAGCACGACGTCGCCGCGCAGACCGACGCCTGGCCCGCCTGCGACGAGTGCGCCTGCGCCGCCAAGAAGATGCGCTCTGACGCCGGCATATGGGGCGAGACGCGCGCGTGCGGCGCCTGCGCCCCGGTCGTCGCCGCCGCCCCTGCGCCCGCTGCCGCCGCCGCACCGGACGAGCTGTCGCGCGACTGGGAGGAGCTGCTGGCGGACATCAGCGCGGCGCACGCGCACTACGCGGCCGTGGCGGACGCGGAGCCGCCGGTGACCGGACCCGCGCCGCCAGGAGTGCCCGACCCGGCGGCGGACCGCAAGCGGCGGCACAGCGCGGCGCTACGCTGCCCGCGCCAGTGTGCGCACCCGCACGCGCGCTTCCTGCCGTGCTGCGCGCTCGACCGCCCGCTCACGCGCTAGGCGGCCGCGGCTCCGAGCGGGTCGGGCCGCGTACAGTAGAGGAGCTCGCCGCCGCTCGCCTCACGCCCTTCCTTTCGATCGCGTCGGTCCGCGAGTCGACGCCGCTGTATCGCCTCAGTTCACGTTTGGAACGATCCCCGGTCACGATGTTCAGTAGTAATTTCCCCGGCGTTTCTTGAAATCCAGCCTTTGCGTCGTTCCGCTGTATTCCGTAAAAGCTGTTATTTCCGGGGCGGCGGCGCGCTCCGCTCGTCCTGGCCGCACCGCACGCTGTGTCTCGGTAGACCGGCGCGGTCTGCCCCATGGCCAGTCGTGCCGCGATTCCAGTGACGTCACAGACGGCTCGGGTCGGTACTCCCCTGCAGTATTATCGGGCGCGTCGACACGTCGTTGCGCAACCGTGACGCGAATCGATGCCAAATTTCACTATAATCTCATGCGCAGCTGTTATTGCGATACTCGATAACAAAATCGGAACGTTCGAGAAACTGCAGTTGCGCAAGCGGCGTGTCGGGGCGGCCGCCGTATCGATTGTTTCCTTTACTGAAGACTTGCGACTGTGTGTACATCGCCCTTGGAACGCGTCCGCGGAGACGTCCCGGCGTGGCGCGGAGTCCGGCCGTTCCTGCGAGTGGCATTACGAGGGGAATGCTAGCAATAATAGGATTAATTAGCGAAACCTTAACGTTACGCGATCCGATCGGAATGGTGAAATACTAGAGGGAAGGCTAACATATCTTATGAGTGTAGAATATTGTGTGGTGGAGTTTAATGTAACGTTAATTTTAGTTCAATGTTTTCTTTGTAGAGATTTCATATTGATGTAGGCGTGTTGGGTGGAATGCTGCCGCTCGCAAACATTACAGTCGAAATTATCAAATTCGATGAAACGTGTTACGTTATAAATAATTCGCGAGAATTGTCTAAACATACCTGCTTGAATATTTATTGTTATTAGTCCAGTTTTGTGTCAGTCAAAACTTGTTGTTTGTTCTAATTAATCACATTATGTATTTTGCTGCGCGGAATGGGCGACAGCATTCCACGGCAAGCAGAATAGGACGATTCTAATATAATTCTTAAACTAATATCGTCCCGAGTTGTTTAATTATTTGTTAAATATAAAATGTAGGTAAAACTGGTAACTTTTTTATTTTTGTTAGTATTTTTTTTTTTCGTTTACGTTTTTTTTGGCAAACCGAATTCATTCAAAATTTTATACGATTGTAAAAGGAATTTTGTTCAATTTTCTTTTCTTTATTTCTTTTTGTTACAAAAGGCGAGATTGATTTGAGAAATGCGACGCGTCGCCTTTTTCGGGGGCGTATGCGCCTTTCGATAGACTCGTCGAGAGATGCATCTGCCGCCGCCGCCGAATCGATATGGGCCTTAATAAAAAAACTATGTAATATGTTATATGTATTGAAAACATTGGACATTTTTACGGTTCGTCCAATGTAGTTTTACAACGCGGCGATTTTATTGAGTAGCCGCATTATTTAAATATAGTATAGCGGTAGCGTCGTCGTCCGCACGCGAGACGCTCGGTAGGACTTGTAAGATGGATTGTTACGAGGGTACGGCGCCCTGGTGAGTTGAGAACACCTTGTATCGTGCTCTGAAGTGTTTTCTACCGCTGCTCACACCCCCGTGTTTCGCAAATCGTTTGACATCGTATTATTCTCGTGCAGGGGCAGTGTGAACAGCGGCAGTACTAAATTGTAAAATAAATTGACAGCCACATAAAGCGGCGCTGGAGTTTCGAGACCGTGTCCCGAGCTTCGTTGGTCGGCGAGACTCGAGCGTCGCTGTTGTTTGTGACAGTTCATGTAGGCATAACTGTTAGTTCACGTAACATATAAGATGTTTATTTTACGTATATTATCATTTTGTATGGGGGCAGGGCTTCGCCCGGCGCTCGCAGGGCTCTGCCCTGTCGGCGACCCCTCATATTTTATTTATGTATAAAAAGCCTTGTCTAGATACGATTTCTAAAAAGTAATATTCGTGCAAACTTTGCTACTTTGTGTCGTGTTTTACATTTATATTTTTTTTTTTACGTAGAGTGATTTACTTCTGTTTGTATAACTGAAAACGAGAAAACATACAAAAAAAAGTATTTGCAATTTTTGCAGCGGAAAGGCTACCTGTATATATTATATTTAGTATATCAAATTAATGTATAGTCATTTTTTCAGTTCTTTTATATTTTGTTCACTAATTCTTTTGCCGATGTCTATATCTGGAATATACATTTTTGTGTGATATAATGTGTAACAGTGGACGATGTACAACTTGCTATATTCCAAATGTAGTGTTAGCTTTATTCTGTCTAAAGGTATATCATTAGGAGGTCGGGTATCTTTAAAAATTCATTCAACTAATTAACAACTCACGTTCATTTGCGAATCACTTTTACTATTCATTTTTCTGTTATAAGTTCACATATTATATTGTACTTATTCCATTAAAGATATTCGCTAAAGGAAACTTCGAAAAACTTAGAAAATCGAAAAAAAAAGAAGTGTAAACTTACGAGTCAAGTTTGCATATTAATGTTATGTTTGATTAGAGAAATCTCTAATGTATGTGCCCGTGCACTCGATTAGAATCTGGACCATCTTCGGATTAATTAGTTTTTTCAACAATTATGTATTGTTATAAAAACTGAAGCTTGCGATGGTTTGTGAGGGGACTGAACATCGGGCCGTTGCAAGCTTTGCCGAGGTCACATCAGTAGTTTTAGCGATTTTGATTTGTGTTCGAGTCTGCTAGAGTTACTGATGTCACCTTGCGTAGATTCGTGCGTCCCATTTTATTCTTCACGCTAACATCGCAGTAAGTTTCTTCATCACTGACGCACGTCTCTAAGAATATTCCCCTACTTGTATGCCACTCGATAACTCGTGGCCAAATGAGCTTTCGTCGGTTACTCTATTGGTACCAATATCTTTCATCTTGTCAGCGAATAGCTAAATTGTTTTCTGTTTACACTGTTTAGATGAGAGCATACGACAGTTGTTTGACACGTAGCAAATCAGCACACGTTTTAAAAATATTTGATAACGTTTTCAAGTAGTTGAAACAATAGTTTTTTTTTTTAAATTAAATTGCGTTTGCTCTCGTCCAGAACCAAATCGGTTTGTAATCGACTGCTTTTAGTGGCCTTGGTTACAAGCATATTTGTGTCTGTCAATATAGAACAATATTTTGTTTCACATAAAACGTTTTCTTTTCTGTTTTGAAAATTATGGAAATCATTAGATATTAAATAATTGTAAGCCGCAGGGGGAGCAGTTTGAGGGATAGCACATCTTTTGCTATTCGGGTTTCCAAAAAAGGCAAAAATTTTGAATAAAAAACAGCTGCAGATTTTACCACATTTTTATTGGCACAGATTAAATCTATAGTATTAAAGTACCCATAGGTTTTTATGTCTCTGAAATAAATAATTATTGTATCTGATTTGAATTGTATTTCAGACGTGGTTATCCCTGAAAATAGTTACCATTTTCATAATTTAGTTTTATGCTGCTCCTTCACATTATTTTTCAACCTGTGGGAATAATAAACGTAAACAATCCACAATGGAAGTTTTTTTTATTTACTTTATAATTATTTTTAGATCCCTAATTTAGTTCTAATATATAAGATAAAATATTAATTGTATCATGATTTTTGGCATTGCTCTTGCCAGTATTCGAATATTTTCGAGTATCTAAAATCCGCAGCATGGGGCCGCAAAAAGTTTTGCATACTGGCTTCCTTCAGTATAAAGGTAGGTATTTGACAATGACGAATGATAAATCAAGTTAAATCTAAAGTAAAGTAAGTACAGGTCATGCCTTAGCGAGGTAGTAGACTACTACGAACTTCGATGGAATTTTGAGAGCAACAGAAATAAATAAAATAATGAACTTTATTTTATATATATATACATTATACAGACAGATCTGATATATTAGAGAAGGGCTATATTTGAACGATTTATGTAGTACGCGGAATTTCACGTAGTTTACTCAAGCGCTTGATTGTACTTGCTCCTGTTGTGTATTTCTTTCTTTTTATAAAAAAAATAGGCTTGCGTTTGACTACAAAACCTAGATAATCGTACAGTCTAGGATGGAGCATACTTACCTAGATGGAACCTATTAATTCTGAATTTGAAGACGAAACTGCAACAGGTGATATGTGAACGACAAACACGACTTCAAAAGGAAAAAAAGTAAAGTATGTAGTAATATATAAAGAAATCAAACAATAAAATCGTGGGCGAAGGCTCCACTCAAAAGCCAAACTTGACTGGCGATCTTCCGTCTAGTTCACGCGCACCAGAGTAAGTGAGAGGGCGCTATACAAAAACCTCGGTTTACACTTTCATCCATTGAAATGCACGCGGTGCTTCGATGCGGGTGAGTCGCCGGTTCAAAGTAACTGAACCGTCCGGTCTTATCGTCGAACAAAAATAATAAATCAAAGTAAACGGACATTGCAGTGATACGAACTGATTTTGTGTGATAGTGTGCTCGTGAAATCGCCTTTCCCGTTCCTGCTGCAGATAAAATACACTCGTGTCTTCGAAAGGTAAGGGGTTTTATTTACACACTTTAATGTTCAACAAAAACTGAATGGAAAGAGTCATTGGACTTGATTTAACGACTTCACTAAAAGCTGCTAATTGTATAATTATTTCAAAAAAGAAAAGTTGTTTGGTATTTAGTACCTACATATTCTGCATAGATAAATTTTAGTAGGTATAACCTATATGTAATGTTTAAAAATATTGTATTTTACGCTTTCTTGATCCAGAAAAGCTCTATTTAGCGCTCTAGATATCCAAGCTTACCAGCAACTTGGTCGGCGTTCTAGCCAAACAAGGCAGTCTGAACAGACTTCCCAATTTGGGATGAAAGACGTCAAAATACGGCTACATATTTCGTTTTAAAATGTTCTCCGAGACGTTACGCAGCATGACGCTCTACTTAGTGTGGGTTAATGTTATTTAATTCTCAATAAAATGATATAGGTACCTACTTACCTAATATTGATATAACTATAAGGTATTAACTGAAGTAAAAAAAGTATCTGAATATTTGGGTCGTAAAGGATCGTTTGAAATTGTTGGTATTCCTAAGTATAATTTTATCATACCTTGTAATTTCTATGATCTGCTATAAGTACCAAACAAAAATAGTGTTCTCCTAGTTAACGGTCTACAGGTGGTGTTTAACCATCTGTAATAGACAGAGGTTGGTAAATCTAACTAGACAGTTAGTAAACCTTTAGTCTGTATCTTTCTACACAGTTAACGTAAAATTTGACATTTACTAGGTATGTACTAGGGTCAGTTTTTAGTCTTAAGTTCTCGTGAAATTGTAACTGTCGCGTCACAACGCAATTTGCGAGGTTTACCTACTAGGTATGTACCTAAAAGATAAACTGAAAGTAAGCGGAGTATATCAAACCAAGCCAATTAAAAAAAAAAAACTATGTATTTTTTTCATACATTCGACTATCGTCCACGTACGTAATTCTAATAAATTAATATGTTTGAATTACTGCATGTTAAAACAAAACTTATTTACCTATATGAGATCGTCCGACCAATTCCAGCCAATAAATCAGTGTACCGTTATATGGATTAATCGCTATTTATTGCAATGTAAGCTATTGACTATAAAACACTTGGGGACGGCAGTTTGTGCCTAACCACTTTGCTGTCCTCGTTTCGCCGTTTATGGACACTGAAAACTGCAAAATAAAGGTGAATACACATTGATAGGTAGGTAGGTAGGTACTGTTGGTCAACAATATTATACATACCAACATAATGCAAATTCCAATCCTGATTCATGTCAATTAAACTTCTGAAAGTTCATAATTCCGATTGACACTGGACTATCCACGTTTATACTACACTCATTACTCAGAGGGGACAGTCTGCAGCTTAAAAAAATACGAGAATTAAGTAGGTACGTAAATTATACAAGAATCTATTAAAACGGTATCCAATAACCATACATTTTCTAATCGTACATCGACAATCAAATTACATAATTATATAGAGCAGTTTTAGTTTTTTTGCCTTTATTTTCCGCACTTTGTGCATTCTGCCAGTGTCAAGTACCTACTTATTTTCGTTTTTAAGTGTAAAAAATTATTAAGTACCTAATGAAAGTCAAGTTCAGTCCATGCCCTAGGGAATGGACTGAAGTAGTCGTAACTTTACTAGAAGTTTCTACGGAGCTTAGGAAATAACATGAAATCATTTCACCACATTATGTCACTTGCCCACACTCGTGCGTATAATTCAGCACTTTATGATTAAAACATTAGATACTCTTTTTTTTAGGCAAACTAAAAAATTCAAGGTTCGTATAATGATACAATGCAGTGACAGTTTTTTTTTGTGTTCAAAACTCATTGCAGTTTCTGTGGTCGCTCTACCGCAATATATCTAATATTATTACGGCTGTACACTTCAGGTCGAATCAAACGACGAACCGCAATGTGGGTGCACGGTAACGGTCTTTGGTTTTACCAGCCATAAAAATTGGCAAAATTAGCTATGACAGAATACAAGGCCAGCATTAGGATGTTTTATGGGACGATTCTATTTTACATATTTGTTTGAACTAGTTCAAGAAGAGCGACTATTTTTACGAGAGTTCAGTGAAGGAGGTATCGTGTTTTGTAGACAAAACTGGCAACTATCTGTGGAATTATTAGGGTTCGTCTCACGATGAGTGTTCAACGAGACCCTATTAGAGAGCTTACAATCTAAAAATGCGTAATGTAATTACTTGAATGTTTAAAACAAAATATTTAATTTAAACTTACTACTACTTGGTACTGATTCTACTTTATAAAAAAAACTGACTCAGTGCAAGTGGAAGCCAGAATAGGACCAAAGAATATATAAGAACATGAACACTTTTTACCGTGGACAAGGCTTTGAAAACGTGAAAACCACTTCAAGATAATATGAAAAAACCTACTTATTTCAATTTCATATGATTTTTACCAAATCATAAAAAATAGAAGTGAATAGAATATAATCACGGGCCAGTAGTAACTACAGCGAAAAGAGGATATAAAGACTTGTGGTTTTTTTAGTTTTAGTTTTTAAGTTTATGTTAAATTTTAGACATTAAATAAAGTTTCGGATAAGTCTTTAATTACTAAATTGTTGTCAAGTTGGTTGAAATCCTCATCACTGTCGTAACTGAAACGACTGTTAAGCGGAAATAAACGAAATATTCAAAATAAACTTCCGCAAAGTAACGCCTGACTTTACTAAATCTGTTATGAGCTACCATCGCGTGAATTGTTTTTAATTACAATGTTTTGTGTAATAGTACGGAACCCTCAGAGTACAAATTATAACACGGAGTTTGAGGTATTTAATGTTATATTTTAATTAACGTGTCTTACTTTGAATATTTGACCGGGAACTTAAACCTCGTTTAGGTTTTGTAAGTGAATAAGATCTTTTTTGTGTTGGAACCCACGGTACGTAAATAAAATTCGCGTTTGTCTGGTTTTAGCTCTTTATGTCTAACGCTATAAACGTTCGTATGTTGGTCGCATAAGTTGAAAATTAGCACCGCGGGTCGTCTCTTGTCGCGGAAGATGTGGGTGTTACTTGTTTTTGTTGCAGCATCCGGTTAGGTTACAAGTTTTGTATAAAAAATATTCTAGTTATTTGCTAAACAAAAATATATTTAAAATATATCATAGGGTAAAACACGAATAGATATTTTGTGATAAGTGCACCATGTCTTAAAGTCTGAGCTAAACCAGCCCTGTTTTTTTAAACAGTCACACTGCTGGATGCCGGTGCCGGTCTTCTCATTGTGACCAAGTGCGGGTTGGCAGACTTCAAACATCTTCGAGAACTTTTTTAAGAGCTATCAGACATGTCGGTTACCTCACGATGTTTTCCTTCATCGTTTGAATTTATCCATAATACGCCCATAAATTAGAAAAGACAGAGGTGCCTGTCGTGGGATTCGAACACATATTGGATAGCCAGACAGTCCCAATTGTGCCGTCTAGCTTCCAATCTGAAGCTGTCTTAAAGTAATTAGGGCTAAAGTAACGATGCCTTGCACTTTGTTTTGCTATTTAAAGTTCTAGGTAGGTGTTATCACCGCATTTATTTAGCAGAGTAAAAACATGACGCTTATGCAAGGTCTTTCGTGTCAAACTTCAATTTTTGAGTTTTATTCTACTACTCGAAATGTAAAAAGTTAAACTCAATTCCGCCTTTCGATATTATTAAAATAGAAACAATTATCTAGCGCTTTAATAACCGCATATTTTTATCATGAAATCTCGTAACAGGTCTCAAAAAAAAAATGGATGATGTCGTCTTTGATTTGAAATTCTATCGGTTCAATAATGCTAAATTAGATTTCTACTAATTAAAAAAAAAAATTCCTAAAAATTATTTTAGTACCGAAATAAAAACGCCAATTAAAATTAAAGCCGTTTAATTAAAATTTAAAATTAAAGTTAAAAGTCGGAGTAAATATTTTACCTACCTATACAAACAGATTTCGTCATCGATATAATTCTATGTAGTAGTACATATCTACTTATACCTAAGTTGAATGGTTTTCGATACATTCTGATAACGAACACAGAATGAGAGTGCTTTTTTTCTTTCGCCTGAGATCAAAAGTCAAGCTCTACCTACCTGTTAATAATCTGCATTGGGCTGAACAACAATTTTTTTTTTCAAATATGTTTTTTTTAAGACACTTTATGTAGTTGAAGACAACGTGTAAAATAAAAAATAAACTAATTATAGAACAATTACAATTTTTGGTCACTAGTCATCGCCGTAGGATACCCTGTGTTGCGATGACTAGTACTCTACTGACTAGTACAATGGACATATCTGGCGCAGTACCGATAACCACTAGGGTAGACGTATTCTAGAGTAGAGACCGTGAATTGGCAAACATATAGTGTATGACGCCCTGAGAAAAAGACAAACGCGAAAAAACCAAAAACAATGGACTACATTAGGTATAGAAACATCTAAGAAAAACTTAGCTAAATTAGAATTATTGCAAGATCATGATCCTTCTGAACAAAGGAAATTAGTAATAAAGAAATATAAGAAAATATTGAGGAAAACTCTGATTGCAGCAAAAAAATTACAGTATCGACATAGAATAAATAAATCTAAAAATAAAACCAGAGAATCATGGAGTATTATAAATGAACAAGTAGGACGTAATAAAATTAAAAACGCTAAACATGGAATTCGCGCTGTAAAAAATGATAGGGAAGAGGTAACCACGGAAGCCGAAAAAATTGCAAATATATTTAATGACTTTTTTCGTAATATTGCGCATAAGTTAACTGGTAATTTAAATATAGTCTCTGAAAATTGTATGAAATATCTAGATAATTCAAATAAGCCCCACACATCTATTAAGTTCAAGCCACTGGATCACAAGGAGTTGAGAAGTATTGTAAAAAACTTAAAACAAAAATCAACACTCGACATTTATGACATGAGCACAAGAACTTTGAGGAATATTATTTTGAATAATTTTTATGTATTTGAGTTGATACTTATTATTATAAATTCGTGCTTAATCGAGGGCTTCTTTCCCGACGTACTCAAGACAGGGAAGGTATTACCACTTTTCAAAAAAGGGGATTCGTTAGATATTAACAACTATAGACCGATTTGTATATTGCCAGCGTTGTCCAAAATATTAGAGACTGTTATCAAATCTCGAATCATTGAATTTTTTGAAGAAAACGATCTTTTTAATGATGCTCAATTTGGATTCCGAAAAGGTCGTTCTACTGAAATGGCGATAAGAAATGTAATCTACTTTATTCTGGAATCTTTAGATGAGTCTAATAGATGTGCAAGCATATTTTGTGACCTATCAAAGGGTTTTGACTGTTTAAGACATGATGTGTTGATAAAAAAATTGGAATTTTATGGCTTTCGTGGAACTGAACTAAATATGATAAAAACTTACCTTAATAATCGCAGTCAAATAGTGTGTGTAAATGGGTCTTCTTCAGCATTGGGTAACATGTCAATAGGGGTGCCACAAGGCTCAGTTTTAGGTCCTCTATTGTTTTTAATTTATATTAATGATCTCGCAGGTGCCATGCCAGAGTGGGCGCAAGTAAGTCTCTTTGCCGATGATACCCATGTTGGTATTAAAGATGTTAACAAACATAACTTAGATACGAAAATAAATACTACTATGGACTTGTTAACGGAATGGTTTGATTGTAATGGTATCATTCTAAATTCTAATAAAAGTACTGTTATGCACTATCAATCGAAACTTGGCATTTTTGGTATCTCGGCAAGTAAAGAAAATGTGTTTTTAGGATACACAATAGATAATACAATTAGTCACAATGCTCATATCGATAATATATGTAAGAAAATTGCCAGCGGAAATTATGCGTTATTTAAACTTAAGCCGTTAATAGATAAAAATACTCTTATATCCGTGTATTATGCATACATACATTCTGTTATAAGATACGCAGTTACGATATGGGGTAACGCAGCTAGTATTACAAAAGTGTTAAGATGTCAGAAGAGAGCGATTAGAATAATAAATGGTTTAAAAAAACGTAGTTCTGCAAAAAAATACTTCAAAACTAACAAAATTATGACAGTGATATCACTATACATATACAATAGCTTATTAGAAATACACGGAGCTAATTTGCCAAAGAATAAAGACAGGCATCAATATAATTTGCGAAACAAAGAAAAGCTGGTCGTGCCATGGACTAGGTTAGGTAAAGTTGAAAAGCAGGGCCGTCACGCCAAAATATTAATGTATAATAAATTGCCAAAATATATTACAGAATTAAATCATACCGAATTTAAAAAAACCATTAAATTTTTTTTGGAAAACAATCCATTTTACAAATTAGGTGAATATATGTCAATGAGGTTCTCAGAATCCTCATTTATGTGTAGTACATAAACGGAGCCTCCGCTGTAGTATGTTCGTTGTTAATTACTCGTATAGGTATAGCTTCATTCATTAAAGTGTAATCGTAAGGTTTTTTTGTATATGTGACTTGCCTTTAACATTATTGTTATTTATGGCCAATAAATATTACTGATTTACTGATTTACTGAGACTCGATGGAGGGATGATATAAGTAGGATAGCTGGCGGTGGGTGTATCTTAAACTGAAAATCGGGCAAAGTATCTAAGAAAAGGTACTACGGTAGGCTGATAATGATGATAGAATTCCCAGACACAGAGCAAACATCTATGTTCGCCATTGACTTGGTCTTAAGGGTCTAAGACCTATGGTTGCTATTTGGTTCAATTATTATTTTTATCCTGGAGAAATTTGCAAATTTCATAGTATAGCGGGTGAATTGGCGAGGCGACGATAGTTGTCGTGTAAATATGTCAAATGTTGAAGTTGGTAAATCTTTAGAATCTTGTAAACTTGGTAACGAGATTCACAGGGCTTTAGCGTGATTGCATCACAAATTTGCAGTTACTAGCATACTGCTGCTTATTAGTGCCGAGTCTAGATGTAAGATAGCTATAAAGAGTCGACCCTTATTTCACATGTGGACTTCTAATTAGAAGGTACGGAGAGAATCCATTGTCCTCGCTGTACCATAAAGAATTAACAAAGGCATAAGCTGGTACTCAGGTAGTAACATAACATAGATTTTAAGATTTCAGATTACTTCCTAAGTACTTGTGTATATGTAAAGTGACTTAGAAGAAAGGTCTCTGAGCACATTTACCGTAAAGCACATAAATACGTATTTTACTATGGAAACTGATGTGCTTACTCTCGCACGTTTAATTATAGCGGATACTCTGACATAATTAAACGTGATTATGTTGGATACTCTGACATAATTAAACGTGATTATGTTGGATGCTCTGACTTAATTAAACGTGATTATGTTGGATACTCTGACTTAATTAAACGTGATTATGTTGGATACTCTGACTTAATTAAACGTGATTATGTTGGATACTCTGACATAATTAAACGTGATTATGTTGGATGCTCTGACTTAATTAAACGTGATTATGTTGGAGACTCTGACATAATTAAACGTGATTATGTTGGATACTCTGACATAATTAAACGTGATTATGTTGGATACTCTGACATAATTAAACGTGATTATGTCGGATACTCTGACATAATTAAACGTGACCATATTATTTTATGTTTCGAGCTTATAAGTTTGTTTTATGTTTCGACAGCCTAGTTAAGAGACCGTCTGGCTTCCAATCTGGAAGCCCTGGGTTCGAATCCTACGGCACGCGTAAAAAGATAAAAAAAGATAAAGATAAAAGATATTTATTTGTCATAACATGAGTAGTATGTATGATGTCCGTAACTTAGTTTAATGATCATCATGTTATACCTGAAAAGGTGTACAAATAATTGATGGCAACAAAATAATTAATCTAATAATATGGATTGAAATGTATACAATGTCAAGGAAAAATAATAATTGAAATATAAAAAATAAATGATAAAATTAGAATGTCAATGAAATAACGATGTCAATTAAATTAATAAAATGTCAAGATAAAAAAAAAAAAAAAAAAAATACATACGTGGTTAGAATTTGTCAGATAAATATTCATTAATTTTATAATAAGATTTTTGGACTAACAGTTTTTTTAGTTTTATCTTGAATGGAACAGTTTTCAGGTCTCTTATTGACTTTGGTATATTATTGAAAATGATAGGTCCCATACACACAATACTATTATTCATTAGGGATGTCTCTGTCTTTTTTCAAGTTATGCGCGTAGTGCAGATGGCTTCAAACGGGAAAGGAAAACATCGTGAGGAAATCTACATGCCCGAGAATTCTTAAAAATAGTTCTCCAAGATGTGTTGAGTCTGCAACACCGGCACTTAGCTAGCGTAGTGGACTATGGCCTTATAATATAGCAGTGGAACGGTTTATAAAAACGTTTGTTTTTTCAGTTTTGCATTTTGTATGTGCGAAAGTCGTTTCGTAAGTATTGCAAAGGGTTCTGCGTTCTTTTCACTTTGAGAATGCTATTAGCGTGATAAAAAAAATTAAACTGGTATCTTTTCTGCTGTTCACATCTCATTTTTTGCTTTTCGCGATCTAGGAAACAACAGTTGTTTCTTTAATCTACGATCTCTGATTTAATCTCCCCAGTGATGTGGATTCTTGCACAGATGTTGAGCAATTCTCCTCGTGTTTTGGGCATTAAGTCGTATCCCTGCGACTTTGGTAAGGATTCCCTTTCACTGGGACACAGATACAATATAATACCTTCTAATGTAGGTCTGTACATTATCCCATGCAACAAAACGGTACTAAATCGGGCTATTACATAGTGTCATGTGTAATTGTGTATAAGTCTATATGGCTTCACTTTCTATACGTGTTTCTGGCTACTTTGGCTTTACGTATTGAACTTCGTAGCAGTGAAACGCCAAGCATCCAAACGATAGATTGAATCTTTGTAAATAGACTCTGTGGGGGTTTTAGCGGGAACGGGGAAAATTCTTATCGCGTGTCGCCGCTTTGTATTATTGTCCAAAGCTTATTTCGTCAATTGTATTTATGTGTAAAATAGTGGTGTTATTCATGAAGTGTCGAATTCCATGTTTAGTGTGAGAGTGGGACAGTGTTTCCACTCTCACACAAAATACAATGTGGTTAACATAACTTTTTGTGTTGCTCTCGAAATTCAATCGACGCTTGTAGTAAAATCGCTTGTAGAGAGTATACTGGACACGACTATGAATTACTTACTGTGACTATGGCTGTGACTTAGACTTATTTTATTTGATTTATCATAAAGTACCTACCTACTTGAACATTATCGACATATTTGACACTAAAAAATAGTATTTTTTTGGATTGGAACTTAATTGTTAACACCACTAATTTTAATTGGGAACGAGCCTTAGATATTGTCGCCTAGGCAAAACATTCCATGTTCTAAGAAATTATTTTGTCACATAAAAATGACTGTACTAAAGACTATTTACTTTACTTTTTGTGTATTGGTAATTAGGCAATTCCATTCATTTGTGAGTATTCAACAGTTACGAAAGTTTACGATCAGCATAGTGATAATTTAAAAATAGTTCCGACCTGTATCTCATCTAACTCATCTTCCAAATCCTTCTATTTTAGCCGGCAATGCGCACGAGTCGGCCATAATGCTTAGAATCTGAGATAATCGCCAAAGACGGATGACTCACGAACGATCGGCAGATATGTTCAAATTGACTCCCTTTGTCAAACCGCTGAATCGACCAACGTAACCTGACCTCTATAATACTTTAGCTAAATTTTAAAGCCACGATTTTTAACCTAAGCCCTTCGCGATTAGCTTTTGGTAGCATCACGCGGGATATGATGCGGTTTTAGATGCACTGGTTTGTGATACTTTGTCGTCTTTGGCGCCGACAAAATCGTGCAGTACGCCACCGAAACCACTCAATGTATTTCACGGCGATTGGTTGTGAAATCAGAGACGAAATAAAGTATTCGTAGAAAAGTTTTTTTTCAATTTACGGAAAATTGAATTCCTGGTTCTCTATGGTTTTGATCGTATTCTACCGAAATATCCTCTTTTAAGGTGGTCTCGGTAATTTTTTTTACGATCGCTATTTGTCGCCTGGCTGATCTCGCTATGAGGTAGGTACATTCACGCCGATCTGTTGCGAATGCCCAATATAAAGTTTTCGTGGAAATGTTCTGGTCTCTGGATTTTACGGAGAATTAAGTGCACTTTAGGTTTTTAGGTATCGTATTCTACTGAATTTTCCTCTTCACGAAGGTCTTCCTGAGACACCAGTTATTTTTGTACAAATACAATATTTTTATTTTGTTTGACTTCAAAATGTAAATTTTGATAAGATAATGTACTTACAGAAATTACAGTTCAGACGTATTGAAAATACGGGGTTATATCTTAGTGTGTACGAAGCAGAAAGGGGGTCCTTGTACTCACCATTATGAAAAACGTTTAAAAATAAAAAAACAGTGATTTTAAGCATAGAAAAAGTTCCGTGACTAAACTTACGGTAATTCCAGGTCTAATTTAGGGGTCTTGATTTCATGTCAGAGTGATGGACACCACGTTTTAAGTAAAAGACTCTTTGAGTGAATGTTATCAATTTTGACAAATTCAGTACGATGCCCCCGTTCCTTCTTAGTACACACCAGATACCCGAAACTTGTAGCCCTGTATATGTACTTAATAGAAGCGCTTCAAAAAGAGAAACGATACTTTTTGGTAACGTTAGTAACGTAACAACAATTTAAGACGCTATTTACTTCCATTTAAATGTCCAAAGTGTTACTATCGGCATAATGAATATTTACTACCCATTACGAGAATAAGTGAAACACGAAACTGCTAGAAAGTTTCATCTCAATCCTAACAATCACTGCTCCGTAACGTAAGTAGATAGGTACCCCGCACTAGGTCCGTGTTGTAATCTATCCGTTCTCACGGCCGGTCGATCGAAGATAGGCATTTATTTATCGCCTGGACCACCGGAGCGACACCTCTGTAGGCACCGGTCATTCTATGACGAAAAGATTGGGATTAGCTAGTGCTTATATAAATCTTATTTGGTCTCCTTTGCAAGGGAAGATTGTAGCTATGGCGAACTCACAAAAATCTAAAAAATATTGTCAATATAATAAATGACCTAAAAATCGTAATTACTTACAAGTAATTCAATAATTTTGAGAGAACTTGAAGTTGAACTTAAACAAACTTGAGTGCCGAGTTTTGGCGGGAACGCAGAAAGAGTCGTGTCACCCCGTTGTATTATTTTACAAAACTAGTGTTTTGTCGAGTGTTTATGTAAAAATGGTGGTGTTTTATTCATAATGTGCCGAATCACAAGCGCGAGTGTGGGAAATTGATATAATGTGGTGAAATATGACTTTTCGTGTCGCTTCCAAAACTCCATCGAAGCTTATAGTAAAGTCGCTACTACTTTACTAAAGCATAACTAGTCTGACAAAGACTGTACTTGACTAAGACTGGACTTTGACTAAAACTAAAGCTACGTGGCAACTTATTTAACTTATGAAACTGAAAATGTAAAACACTTGACACTGCCAAATGCTCAAAATGCTACGCCAAAACCAAAGAAAAAATCCTTGAGTGCCTGCAGTATTTCTGTATAAGGTTTTTGTTATTTGGCTTGGCACAATTATAACCATGTCTTCCAATTTCGCATTAAGATTAAGTGACTACATATTCGCTTTCGTAAAAATTCCCACATCCTTTCACTTCTTTACAACGTTCTGTTCAACCCTTCCACACCTGGCTGCCTCAAAGAACATTTTAATTCTTCTATGAATCTTCTCAACCTCGCTCTTTAAGATAGTCGACCTCTCTTTATCTTTACACACCGAAAGACTCTACTTCTTTCTATAGGTAAAGGCTACAGCCTTTACCGTAAAAGCCATCCGGTTATGGAATGCTCTGCCTGTCTCCATGAGACAGTCACAATTCTTGAATATTTTCAAGGACAGAGAGAAGTTGCATTATTTGTCACAATGCTAAGTTGGTTTTGTTGTTAGTCGGATTAGACTTGTTTTGTACCTAGTTCAGTATGTTGGTTTATTGTATACATTTTTCTATCATAGGGTATACACGTATAAATATATATTTTTACATATTTATTTTGTTTTATTGAAATACATCAAAATTTTATATACCTACTTATTACACCTATGTATAATTGTTTTTTTTTAACTTAATAGTGTTTTAACATCTCCCGCCTGTATCGTGTTTTCCATTCTTGGTAGCCTGGAAGAGATCACTTTTGGTGATAAGGTCGCCGCGGCACTAGCTCATAATATTCTTTTATTTTCTGTACTTTTTTTCTATTTTTGGTGTGCACAGTAAAGAGTTTATATACTTAATCAATTCTATCAATTGTTTCAATCTATTCTATCTATATCTATTTGTGTATGTATCCCATCCATAGCTTTGCTTGGTTTCAGGCTAGATGGCCCTAGTTAAAAGCGCGGCTAAAAGCTAATCACTACATAGTATAAAACAAAGTCGCTATTTTTGTCTGTTTGTTTGTCTGTATGCTTAAATCTTTAAAATTACGCAACGGATTTTGATGCGGGTTTTTGTAATAGGTAGAGTGATTCAAGAGGAAGGTTTTTATGTGTACATCTATTAAATAATGGAGAAATACTGTTATTTTCAGGGTTTCTAATGTGGTGTCGTAAATTCTTACATTTCTTGCCGCTTACATTGCGTACGCAGGCTTAACCTTACAGGATTTATAAAAATAATGTACTAAGTATTGTACACCTTGAAAAGGTCTACAGAAAAGTCCGCGATGGTATATGTCTATCTCTTATCGATATCCCACAAAACCCCGTGCACCCGTGCGAAGCCGGGGCGGGTCGCTAGTTGTATAATAAAGTAGTAAACAATATATTTGTACCTGATACTAAGATTTAAGAATATATATAATAGTTTTGTATTAGTAGATTGTTTTCGCTTTGCTGGTTGTTTTAGACTGGTCCACTAAATCACTCAAACAAAAAAATGCTTTTTAAGAAATATGTAGGTATCTAATAAAACAAAAAACTCGGACATCTCGGCAGATTCAAAAGATAAACGAGATGTAGAAACTTGTAAGAAACACCCGACATCTACCTATTTAAATAAATCTAGATCGATATAAATAGATTTGGGTTGGAAATATTAAGCTTTCTACTCTAGATTCCGGCGGCACGATATTTCGCGGCCACTTTTGAAACATAGTATTTTAGGGGTCCGTATCTCAAAAAGAAAAAAGAACCCTTATGCCCTTTTGTCTGCCTGTCAAGACTAAATGAATCAAAACATTAAACCTTTGAATCATAATTATGAAGGTTATCAGGGCTTACAAGTAAAATAACAAAAGCCTAAACTCATTCATTTGTAATTATATCACATGTAATTATAAATGAACCACAAATATTATAAATGTGAAAGTTTGGATGGATGTTTGTTACTCTTTCACGCAAAAACTACTGAACGGATTTGAATGAAATTTGGCATGGAGGTAGCCAAGACCCTGGATTAGAACATAGGCTACTTTTTATCCCGAAAACATGTAGCGGGTAACACCGCGGGGCGCAGCTAGTAAACAATACTTTCATTGCGGTTACATACTTAAATTTGCAGTTGGTGAAATGACTTTTTTTTTCAATATTTTACAAATCTTTCCTCTTTATAATAGTAAAAAATAATGAAGAAAAGACAAATGAATGACTGTTTTCAAAACTCAAATGTACCAGCTAAATGAATTTATAAATTTGAATTTGTGGATATTTCAGATCAAAGTGGTCAGTAGGTACGACAAAACGCTAATTTCATATTTAAGGACATAATATTTGTATAATTTTATTATATCGTAGGTTTTAAAATTAAGTAGTTTATTAAACCAACCAATACATATACAAAATCCAAAGTACGTAATCTAATCTCGCGACAATTCAATGGCCATAGTTTGAAATACAAGGCAGTTCTACTTAATTCGGCACAAATTTATGATATCGTTGACTCAAGTGGGCGGTAATAGATGGCGTATTGTGCAGGTGATTATGCGAAACGTGCATTCTTTGCAGATCGATACCCATTTATGGGTAAAAATCGATAAATTAATTCGCGTAGACCGATTGAGACGCCCGCGCAAGTCTGCGCACGAAGTTAAAGTTGAAACTCACTGAGTTCTTACAATTATTATTCTACTTCGCTTACATTATTGGATAATAAATAAATAAATAACTATAATAACTTGAATGTTTAGGACTGTAGGCGTGGAGTCTGGAGTCAGCTTACAGACTGATAACATTGAAGCAAGATTTAGACCAGTGAGCGTTTCTATCAATTTTGCATTTACAAATATTTTGTTTTATTTTGTCATAAAAAGTAAAAGGATTCAACAAATTTGTAAGCTGGTAGTAAAAGAAAGTAAAAGATCATCCGTGATCCTTGCACCAGTACTTAGAACTTGTATAGCGAAACACAGCCCAAGGGGCCTGGTCATGGACCACTGGTCATTGCTTTGAAAACATTTGATGGTTAGTCTCAAGCTCTGTAATTTTACAAACTACAGTACCTACCTGACAACCTGACCGCAGTTATGTGGTACACTACTGCTTGGCGGCAATATCTGATACAGCGGTCGTACCTTTGGGGACTAGGAATCTTCTAGAAATACCCAGCTGTATTGGGGTACTACCAAAATATTTGGGATGGTACCGACATAACGCTTTCGGTGGTCCTCCTCTGTGCCAGACGGAGGGCACCGGCACTCTAGCACTCTGGTTGTACTTCGGTCAAATCTTTTTTTAATGGTTGACAAGTTGTTGGTGTTTTGACTACAGCTCACATGACGTTAAGTGACGTTGTGGTCAAAGATGGTAAAGCACTCCTAGCCTGGAATGGCTCTCAAGTGTGGCTACCAGAACAAACTGTTAGGTGCTTGGCGGTAGATTTTCGACTTAAGGGTTGAAAGCCAGTCGAGTACTATAGAACATACCCTACCACCATGCTATTTATTTATTTATTTCATAACATACAAAACAGAATGCAATAATATTCACAACAATACAAATACCTACATAATTTTGGTCTGTATTGCATTCCAAGACTATGGTTTCCTCACGATGTTTGCCTTCACCTGCAGCTCAAGCTCATTGTTGGGCTGTGAACCCACGCCCATCGGCTTGTGACCGACCGCGTTAACCACTGAACTATCATCACTACCTACTTAGACAATCTTCCGCTAAGAAGATCTATCATCTAATAAACTCGATACGCATTGTGTAGATAATTATGGAGAGAAAAAGAAAAATAACATACAGACCAGACCGTTTTGAAAATACATCTACGGTCCTTTTATGCGCTATAAAGCCTCTGTGATATACATAATCGGAAATTTCAAAGTTCATATATATTTAAAAACTTTTTTTTATAAGGCAGCGAATTGCTCGGTCACATAAAAATAGTTTATTTTCACTTATTTCAGTGACGGAAATGCCGCAATTTTATTGACAAAATTGCTAGGCAATTTAGTGCCGGACGATTTTACATCATCTAAACCAAGTGTACTTTGGCCACAGTCCTGCGTTCATCTAAGCTCATAGACATAAAAAATAGATAGCAATAAATCTTTGATCGCGCTTGTAGACGGACCATTGAACTGACCCGCCATATTTACACGTAACTGTAGCTATTGCTATAGACACGGAATAGAGACAATAACAACAGCAGAGTTTACGATTCTAAATTGATAGCTTAGTAATAATAAGCAGCTAAAGAAATTACTGGGCTGTTGAGACTAACCATCTAGTCTCAAAGTAATGAGCGCCAAAGCAGCGATGCCCTGCACTTTGTTTTGTTAATCAAAGTTCTGTGTATCGCTGCAATGGTCATGGACAGGCATTATCTCTTACCATCAGGAGAGCGCCTCGATCGTGTTATTAAATAAATAAATAAATATCGCAAGACATTACACACAGCACTATCTGACCCCAAACTAAGCAAAGCTTGTACAAAGCTTATAGAATACTTAAATAATTTCTGTTTTTTGTAAATACATACAGTACACCCAAACACAGAACAAACATTTGTTTGTACCACAAAGTTTGTCCTGGGTGGGAATCGAACCCACGCCCTTCAGCTCTTGAAGCAGACATTCTACCAATGAACCAACAGGGCTGTCAATCTTATCATTACCATTACCTTATTGTCATTACCTTTACATAAAAAAAACCTCGAGGTTGATTTTGAATCTACTTATTTTTTTAAACTTCTACTAAGTTGAATTACTTACAGATTTTTGTTTTACTAATGCGATATTACTCACGTATAATTATATCGGATACGCCGACTATAGTTTCTACCAAATCCGATGGCCTTCATCATGGAGGCAAAGCTAAGTACGACGCGCGCGCAGCCTTGTGCAAATTAAACGTGAGTTATCCCGCTTAAATAAAACAAAACCACGTCACTTTTATATAGTAAAATTACTTACAGCTTGTGATTGAGTAATTTCTATTAAAATTGGGTTTAGATTAGTCATTGGTCTCTATTAACAATCAATAAACGCTTATTAAAGAGATTCAAAGCTAAAAATACTTACTTATGGAATCAATCTACGAGTATGCTAAAAGTTTATACTTGTTTTCACGCGTGATATATCGCAACAACGAAAAGTTGCCAGAGCATTTCAAGCATAGAATAATTTTAAGCATCCCTTATAAGTAATTCCATAAGCATTTAAATAAGTTACGATTTATAATATGACTAGCTGTGCCCCACGGTATTACCCGCTACATGTTTTCGGGATAAAAAGTAGCCTATGTCTTAATCCAGGGTCTCAGCTACCTCCATACCAAATTTCACACAAATCCGTTCTGTAGTTTTGAAAGAATAACAAACATCCATCCAAGGTTTTTTATCCCGAAAATGTGTAACGGGTAATATCGCGGGGCGCAGCTATTAATAATAAAATTGTTTTAATAAGTTATCATCTGTGAACAAAGATACGCTATTACATGCATATTGCATAATCATTATTTTTGCGTACCGCCAAGGTCTCTACCCTGTTTCTGAGTAACGCAAACACAGTACTATTTACGGCACTGAGTTACTGGATACTAGGTTGTGATAAATATACCTATAGTAAGCTATTTATAACTTCACGAAAATAAAATTGTAATTCGATACTTATTTATTTGAGCCAGGCAACATGAATACCTACCTTACTACGAGGATAATTACCGTTACAGGATTAAAAGAAGACTGTATAAGCCAATTTTAATAATATTCATCCATGTAGCAGATATACCTACTATACTAACAGGCCCACATAAATACCTGGGCTCCGATTCTTAAACTCACCTGAAATTTCTTGCCGAAAACGTGCATAGCGTTTATAACGTAATTTCTCATAAAGTTTATTTTGACAGTTTGAAACGAGCACCTTATTTGGAAAAAATAATGCTAATTGAAATTTAAGTTGAGTTGAAAACGTGGCTGCCTTATGTCTTATATGCTCCTAGGGACTAAGACCCTTGAAATGTATGTGAATTTATGTAAAACCAAAATCTGATAGCTAGACTTTGAAATAAAAATTTAAGAAATTACATTGGCATAGGTAAATGTGAATCCTTCGGCTTGCCAGATGGAGCAATGGTCATCTTTTACTTTGTTAATGACGTAAACGCCGAGCGTTAAAATATTGAAAACTGACACAGATTTATGAATTGTCAATGATATGTAACCTAAACCTTATTCCCTAAAAGTAAACAACACGTCACGCGGTGCAATTTACGTTATATTCTTATGGCATGGTAATGACAATGTCAATGCCAAAAATTTAAAACGTGACAAGACATGTTGCGCTCTGATTTTGAACTATCGAAATAAACTTAATTTAGCGTTTTTTAATGTAACAGTAATGAGATGAACGATACGCTCTCCTAATGGTAAGAGATAACACATGTCCATAACCACTGCAGCGGTACAAGGAACTTTGAGTAACAAAGTCCAGGGCAATACAGCTTTGGCGCTCATTACTTTGATGGTGATTTAACATCCCCGTGATTTCGATAGATGCAGTACCCATCAAACCTGAACCTAGTAAAATTTTCACATTACCGCTTGGTGCCAGAAAATCTGGTAGTGCGGTGATAACGTTATAAAAACTATTCGCATTTTCGGCAAGAAATTTTACGGAAGTTAAAGAATCAGGACCCCGATAAACATTTTACGAGCCAGTGGCGTCGTCTAAATTGCATTTTCTACTTTCTTTTTCAAAATAAAATTGATCTTTCTAAAAACACTAAGTCAAGCCTCTCGAATTCACGATCCAATTCGCTCAAAACAAAATCTAAAAGAAAAATGTCCGCTATTCCAACGATTTGCTTTTTAGAAACAAGAAAAACATGATTGTGGTTTGATTGCGGATGTCTAGGTATTGTTGTGTGGCGTATGATTGGAAATCAACGGTCACTCGGCGAGGTCGTTTGTTCACCTCTCATAAACGGTTGCTATAAATATTAGTGTCTCTATCTATTGCTGATTTCATCAATATCTTTGGAAAAGGCACAGCCTTAAATTTTCGATACATGTCTTGAAAAGGTGTGTCAACGTCGGAGATGCCGCTCATCATCAATAATGCCGCTGTTTGTTTCGTATCCGAGAGAAAAAGATTTATCTTCTTTTTTTGGCATAGCGTTTTGTGCATTTACGTGTGAAGTGTTTTGTTATTTTAACAAAAAAGAAAATAAGTCACTTAAAATCAATCCACTGGTTTATTTTAAGTCCGGTCATGCCTTAGTTAAGTAGTGGTGCCCAACTTTACAACAAGCTACAAGGAAGTTTTAAAAGTAACACAAAAAGAGATGTTTCGCCACATCATATAACTTTTACACGGCATTAAACATTTGTACACGCAATTTTGCACTTCATTAATAAAACGCCACTATTTTTGTACGTAAACACTCGAAAAACACACCCTTTAGAAAATAATACAGTACAGCGACTTGATTTCTTCGCGTTTCTAGAACCACAAGGATTCCATAAAAAATATTTTAAATGACATTTATATACCCATGTAAAGTGTAAAAACGCGACATGGCCTACTGCGCGAAGTTTATTTTGAACTGTCAAAATAAACTTCATTCAACGTATAATGTTAAGCTAAACGCGTTTTCGGAAATCTTATGTTTACAATAAGTAGAAATAAGAATATTACAAATTAAATTAAATTTGTATTAGGTACTAGAACGATCGCTAATTAACTTTCAGTTATTCTTCAGTAAATCTTTTTTTGCTGTTGGGTTCTATCAAAAAAGGAGTTCTTTGATAAAACCCGACACCAAAAAAAGGATCAACTAGAATTTCTACAGAAAAAACTGCACGTCCGTCCATAAAAACAGTAGAGCGATTTTCGCCACGATTTCTAAATCATAAGATAGAAAACTCTAACCTTTTACAGTGACCAGCTAAGCAAAGTGCCGACTGGTACTGCTACAATTAATCAACTAAATCTAAGAAAAAAAAAATTGCCTATGTAAATGTGTAAAATAAAATCAGTAGAAATCCACACGACATCGAAAATTATGTTTTAGTAGCGACCCGCCCCGGTGTTGTACGCGAGCAAATTATGTCGGACTTGATTACAAAACATTGAATTTCTCTACTTATACAACCATCAAACAACTTAGACCAGTGTGGTGACCCCCATTGCGGCTCGTGCCTGGTGCGAAGACAGTGCTTTCCAGCACGGGAACGCTGCCAGCCTTAAGGGTATATTTGCAGTTTGCACAGTCAGGGCAAGACCTTTTGACTGACTGTTGACTTGTATCAGAACTAGGCTTCATATTTTATTAACGTATAAGCAAGGAGACGAACAAGGCCCTCTGCTAATTGTAAGAGATAACGCATGCCCATGACCATCGCAGCGATACAAAGAACTTTGAGTAACATAACGAAGTCCAGGGCATCGCTGCATTGGCGCTCATTACTTTGATACATTCGATGGTTATTCTCAACAGCCCAGTAATCTCACTAGCTGCAGTAGATACCCTTGAAACCAGAACATAGTAATGTTTATTTATATATATATATATATATGCTTGACGGCAGAATATTTGGTACTGCGGTGATACCTACATAGACGATCTCCTGCTAAAGATCACCAAGTAAAACATAAATATATTTCTAAAACTATAAATAAATATCATAGGACATTACACACAGCGTCATGCTGTGCTATGGAAATCAGATAACTGATAGAATACATAAACACTTTTTTTTTGTAAATACGTACTTATAATACATACAGTACCTACACCCAGATACAGAACAAATATTTGTTTATATTACAAAATGCTTGTCCTGGGTGGGAATCGAACCCACGCCCTTCAGCTCTTGGAGCAGATATACTACCAATAAGCCAACGGGGCTGTCAAATATATTCTACTAGTAACCTAACCCAAATTTGTAGATACAGCTATCAAGAAACGTAGACTATGAAAGTTTTGTAATGTCCTAAATATGAATACTAGTTGCTTATCTAAGTTAGGTCGATTTGCATATAAGTCCAAGTAGAACAGGTCTATTGGCGAGACATGTAAGAGCTTAATAATCACTACATTAACATGGTAATCACGTTGTTTGCAGCTATTGCAGAACATCGTTACTCGTTTAAGCTTCAAAAGGGGTAAATTATATTTTACGCTTGCCATATACCTAACGAAAGTCTGCTTGTTTAGTAAACGTATACCGTTTTTTTTGCAGTTTCAGATTTGTTCATAGTAAAAGTTGTTCATAAGGATGAATCAATATTCCCCTTTCGCCTTAGTACACCCAAAGCTTATAACCCTGTATTCGTAATCTAGATATTTTCAAGGTTAGGGTGATTCATCTTCAACTAAGTGATTATATGCGTCGATTACAATCGGGCTTGCTGGTGGTCAACGCGCACGTTTAAAAATAAAATAATTAAAATGTGTGGTGCCTAGTCTGGCCATTCATCAAAGTTTTCAACCCTATCAGATTTTGCTTTTATAGTGAAGTAAGCCGATGAAGGTAAAGTATATTTGGCGTACTTAAGATATTCTAAAAATAGTTTAGGATTCATCTTTACGTGAGAGAGATATAAGGTCTAACCTATTTTATAAAATAGAATTATAATTTAAACAATTAAAAAATAAATGAAATCACGATAAAATACTTACATATACTTTTTTTTCATTTAAAATTATATACTTGTCACACTAGCGCCCCGCCTCGGCTTCCCACGGGTATAATGTACTATTGTTTTTTTTTTTATGGTTGACAGGCTAGTTGTTTGACCACAGCTCACCTGATGTTAAGAGAAGGTGTGGCCGAAGATGGTAAAGCACACCTAGCCTGGAATGGAACTGGCTCTCAAGTGAGGCTGCCGGAACACACCGTTAGATGCTTGGCGGCAGATTTTCAACTTGAGGGTGGTAGCTAGCCAGCCGAGTACTAGAAAGTACCCTACCACCATGCTATGCTATTGTGGTGTATATGCTAGTTTTATACATACAAACCTTTCTCTTGAATCACTCTGTCTATTGATGTAAACTGCATTAAAATCCGTTGCGTAGTTTAAAAGATCTAAGCGTACAGACAGCGGGAAGCGACTTTGTTTTATATTATGTAGAGATAAATGTTTCTCCTGGTAGGAATCGAACTACAAGAGATAAGCAGATGTTCAACCAAATGAGCTAACAGACCAGTCTAATTAATAGTTAGGCATATCTGTAGATTTTACTGCTCTTGTATGAAAAAGGCTAACTGAATCAAATTACCGCACTTTAGAGCAAAACAAAAACCATGCACTGACTTGGTAATATCGACCGCTTACGGGCCAAGATTGAATTAAAGATACATTACAAATCATTCCTATCGAGATCCTCTTATAAAACCAGCTACAATGAGTCTTATGAAATTGCCAGCACAAAAAATACAGCTCTCTCGACTGGCTTAAACTCTGTAGAGGTAGGTACTTAAGTCGTGAGCAATTTTCCTAGGGTCTATTTATAAAGAAATTTTATTTAAGCTTCTTGTAAAGCACTGACTTACAAGTAGAGCCGGTCGATAGGTAAATCTTTGATGCCCATTATCTCAGAAATCTGTGTAGTTTGTCAAGTTTCCAACTGTGCATTGAAGTAGTTGTCTGAGACGCTTGAGTTTTTATGTGCTCATTACAAATTCAGTCATAATTCTATGGGAAGAAGAAATCATGTGTGTGCCGTGTTTGTTTTTAACAAAGGGTACTTTCGTGACTTTTCTTTTCGTTTATAAATAGTTGTATATCTTATGGCAAACTTTCTAGTCGAAACATTTTATCGAGTTAGTTTGTCGAAGTTATTATTAACAAGAAAAAAAAACGTGATAAAAAGTCCTTATCCTATGTCCTTCTCCTGGTTCTAAGCTACCTCCCTACCAATTTTTAGCCAAATCAGGTCAGCCGTTCTTGAGTTATAAATAGTGTAACTAACACAACTTGCTTTTATATATATATAGATATAGCGAATTAAATTAATAAAATAATAAATATCATAGGACATTATACAGCGCCATTTGACCCCAAACTAAGCAGAGCTAAATTATAACTAAACTGTTTTAAATTAATAAATTTACTATAAAAAAAATAAACAATTAGCTTAATTAAGCTTATATGGGTTCATACGCCGAATATAAAGGAAACACCTATTTAAAAAAAAATGTGCCTGATAAAAGGATTATTCTGATAGGATAAATTATGTAAACAATATTTACCTTAATCATTAATGTATATATATATATATATTTATATGAGAAAGATTTTTTTTTATTTGTTTTCAAGATGCCATAGTCTGTTTTTTGTTGGGGTTTACGGAGACCGACTTTTGAATTGCAACGTACAATGTGTACATTTTTTAAGTAAAAATAATAAGACGGTCGAGATGTTCACCTGATGGCGAGAGATAATGTGACCATGACCATTGCTGTGATACCTAGAATTTTGAGTGGCAAAGGAATGTCCAGGGTTTTTTTTTATGGTTGACAGGCTAGGTGTTTGACCACAGCTCACCTGTTGTTAAGTGAAGGTGTGGTCGAAGATGGTAAAGCACACCTAGCCTGGAATGGAACTGGCTCTCAAGTGAGGCTGCCGGAACACACCGTTAGATGCTTGGCGGCAGATTTTCAACTTGAGGGTGATAGCTAGCTAGCCGAGTACTAGAAAGTACCCTACCACCATGCTATGGTTTCCTCACGATGTTTTCCTTCACCGGCAGCTCAAGCTCATTGTTGGGGTTTGAACCCACGCCCTTCGGCATGCGAACCTACCGCGCTAACCACCGAGCTATCATCGCTACAAGGGATTCGTTTCTTTGACACCCATCACTTTGAGATATTTGATCGTTAGCCTCGATGAATGGAAAACTAGTGTTTATTCTTGTTTCATTTCACTGGATTTGTCTTCACTATGTTTTGCTAAGAATAATTGCTCTAACCAACAAGAACTTATTCAGTAAGAGTTTCTTTCTATTGTCCTTGGTGATTTCATTCAAATTTTAGTTTTTGTTTTGTTTTTACGAATATAATGCCGCTATGTAAAACAGAAATGTATCAAAACCATGTTGGTTTCCATAGCCATATTTTAGTTATACAAAATACTAGCTTGCCCCGCGGTTTTACCCGCGTGGTGATGGATGACGATGATGATGAAAAGTATCCTATGTTCCAGGGTCTAAAGTACCTACCTACCTACATGCAAAATTTCATCCTAATCCGTTCAATAGTTTTTGTGTGAAAGGGTAACAAACATCCATTCATCCATCCATCCAAACTTTCACATTTAAAACATTAGTGGGATGTTTTAAAATTATCACGTCACTTATTACCTCATCCGTCCATTAGCTCTTCATTACTTCACGACCTCCAATATTCGTTATTTTTTTCTACGGATATGTAAATACAAATTAAGCTTTCCACAAAAGTCAATACAATAAAACTATTGTAGTCAATACAGCACCATCTTTGTCAGTGCCTCATTTTTAAGCCAATTAACACCTCCAAATGGCCGCAAGGATTTTCCTAGGTCTCGTAACAACGTGTTCTTTTTAGCACCAAATAAAGAGCTATGTTAACTCACTTAATGCTAGCTTTTGTCTGACTGCTACATAGAGTCGAAGTAAAAAATCTATGAATCATTGACACAGGTGCACGCCTTAGAAAATATAGGAAGTTCAAAATGTTCAAATTGGTTTCTGTTAAGTAACAATTTTTTAAGGTTCCTCCCGGAATTTCATTCCAGTTTGTGTCTTACGGGACTATTGAGTCTACGACGTCCGTTTCTCTGTTTGGCCTATTTTTGATTTTTATCTCCTAAGCCGTAATTGATACCTGGTTGGAATTGTCGCAGAGCGATATATAACGTGGTATTACTTTGTAAAGACATGGGTATATTTGTCTGTTGACTTATTAAATTGTTAATGTAATTTGATACCAGCGTACCATTTGTGAAGCATTAATTTAGAAATTCAGGGACTAATACATATTTTACTAATAATATCTTTCATTGTTCCAGGGATGAACTGAGGCATGGGGCATACAGAGCAAGCGCGCAGTCCACGCGCGCAGCGCTCCCCAGAACTGCCCCCGCTGCCGCCGCCCATCCAACCCTGCAGTGGGTTCCTCGGGAATGTAAGTCTAACATATTCTTACTCTTACGTTTAAGCCCCTGACTGACATCCCCTGAAGTTCAGTTCCATATCTATTTTAATTTTTTTATAACTAACTTATTTCGATAAGTTATAATGTTGTGTTTAAACAATGTATTTAATCTTTAATCGACTCTTTCTACCGCGCACCTGTCTTATGGATGAATTTAGAATGGCTTATCACTTTCGGTTTTTTCGCCGAGTTTCAACCTACATAGCTTCAAATGAAGGGTGAATAGTGGCCCTTAAAGGTAGGCAACGTACTGGCAATACTCGGGTATTGCAGGTGTTCATAGGCGGCGGTGACCACTTACCATCAGGTGGCTCGTCGCTTGTTTGCCACGTTAATATTTTTTTTTAATTATTTGTATAAAAAGGGACCGTAAATAAAAACGAATGCATAAAATGTTAAAAGAAATTACTATCAATGATGACATCGTTAATTAGTCTTGTGCAAACAGATATTGAAATAGACATGCTGGTAATAATATTAATCAGCGTTGCACATGAAAGATCTGGTGTCAGCTATGCGTAACTGTTGCTAATATGTGACACCTATTTCACAAGGGAATACAAAATTTACGTTATAGAGGTATAATAACCCGTAGGTAAATGTACATCAGTAGGTACGGCCATAGAGCACTCGACCCGCATGACGTTGAGTGTACCATTTCACACGAAGTCCGGCCGCTGCGTCGCGTCGGTCATTTGCATAAAATTAAGCAACGCAGCAGACCATCCGTCTTGCTCGCCGACTTTCCTTCGACTTATCGCCGGCCGGTTTAAAAGCTTTAACGGTATCACGACAAAAGTGACGCGTAAATCAAATCAGCCCGGCCTTGGCTTCCAGCTCAATGGGTCAAACCGCCATCGAAGGGCGTTCGTCGCGGAAGCCTCAAGTCAATATAGTTTCAATTATCTAAACTTGCATAATAGAAAGACGGTCGTAAGTCTTCATCGGTTACTCAGGAACGTGTAATTTGATTCTATAACGATTTGTTAAAAGCAGAGTGCTATTTGGTATCACAACTTAGCAATTTATACCGGTGCGGTTTGCCGGCGGCGGCGGCCATGCGGCAGATTATGGCAAGCGCAATCTCCTTACGTCCATAAATTGCCTGCCTGCTTCCTTCAATGAACGCTGAGCTCTTATTACGAACAGCGAGTTGATCCGTGACAGACTCCTTGAGGCATAACATAAACAATGACAGCTATGATGCTGTACTGCGTTTCTAAGAGTTCTAACCTCTTTCAAGGCATGTTATAAAGAAATTGCTTATATTTATAAGTTCCAGAATTTACAGTATCTATAGTTTAGCTGAAATTATATTTTGTTGCAGAAATTGTGTTCGATATTGAAATAGACTTCCTCGTTCATTAATGCTTATAAAACCAGTGATCTTGCAAGTCGTTACGATCGATATCCCGCAATCTAATATCGGAGATTAAACGTTATCAGCAGAAGCATCAGTCTAGAACTGCATGCGGGGTTACTTAACTTGCATGCAAAGTCGCGGACAGTGTACGTTGACTCTACATGCTGGGATCACTAATTGGCCAAGAGCAACTACCGTTACTCGGCTGTAGTTACTTATTTCACAGATGCATCGCCTGAGCGTGACCGAGATCAGCCTCTCGCAAAATACTTATTTTTGAACTCATTCATTTCACTTCCTTGAACTTTCTACACATATTACCTGACAGCATATAATTATTATCTACCTTTTAAATTTACTACGCAATTTTAGCCGAATTCGGTACTAAAATATGCAATCTGCTTTATAGTTTCGAGACCATTTCGCGTCAGAGTGAATTTAAGAATCTCCTTACAAGGTTGCAAACAATGGCATGTGGGAGATTATGGAGTTCGAAGTCTGAACGCATTGTAGTTCTTGTATTGTCAGTTTTAGAGCTGGCTCTTTACGGGCAGCTTTGTTCGTCGCCGATGTTAAGGCTGCAATGAGGCGGCATTATTGTCTGCAATATTGGAAAACAATGCGGGGCAGTGCACGACTCGACGCCTGACCTCCGAGATTATGCTTATTTGCCTTTTATTTTATAGAAAACGGCGTGCGATCTAGCGCGTCGGTGCAGGATGTTGCACCAACAAGAACAGCGAGACTTGAACTGCTTTGATGCGCTTTTTGTGCAATGAACAACGGATGTATTAATATACCCCTTCGTGAGGCTTGCTCGTCCTATCTCGTGGGCAATTTTTCTTTGTCAGTCGAATAGGAAATTGAGTACTAGTGCAGACGGAGTTATATAGGACTATAAGCTTTAGGCGTACAAAGGCGAAAGGAATTCATCTTTGTAGTTGACAAGTTATCTGTATTTTTTATATGAAATCGCCATTCATCAACGTAGTTTTTTTTTATAGAATAGCTGTTTTTTTTTTATGATTCATAATGTCTTAACAGACAGTTAATTACCCTGTATAGAAATGCCAAAGATAAAACCATAGGTAAATTTTGAAATCAATCAATATATGCCAAGGTGACGAGGATTTTTTTTGGTAAATTGACGATGATTGCATATTCATAAGGATATAATGATTCAATATTTAATTTTTATATCTACTACTCATAAGTTATAACAATAACCATAAATAACAATCGTTTCTTGATAGAGTTATTAGTATTTAGTATTCCGCGTATAAATTAGCAATCATGTACACATCTTACTTAAGGTGGTTCGATTTCCATACAAATAATTTTTTGCCATTTATAGCCAAATGGAGCATAATTTTACAGTGAAATCACAGATACTGGCATTTATTTTGGTCTTTATTTGCGGTAAATCACAACTGCTTGAATAAAATAGTAGATAATAAGCATAATCTACTGTTTTATTCAAGCAATTGTAATTTACCGCAAATAAAGACCAAAATCTATGCCAGTAGCAGTGATTTCATTGTAAAATTATGCTCCACTTGTCCATAAATGGCAAAAAATTATTTGTATGGAAATCGTACCACCTTAATATGCAGACGTAAGAATAAGCGACGCACTTTGCAATGAAAATGAAATTTAATTTCAGCATAACTTTCGCTTAATGTTCGCTCGAGATGGAGATGCATCATTCGGTTCGGCAAAAGTAATTAACATTATAAAATCATAATGCTCCAGACGTAATCGTTACTACCGAAACATTAAAATTACTTGTTTACAACTTCAGTAACATTAATTTTCTGAATCACTGGTTCGTAACTATACAATTATAGTATTGCGAAACGAATTCTCATAAGTTCCAGATTCATTTATAACCTTTTGAACAATAGCCAGCCCCGGATTTCGAGGGGGGCAAATCGGGGCACCAGGGATGCCAAAACTATAGTTTAGGTTCCTAATAATATGCTTGAAAAGAAAACATGTTTCAAAAAGCACCTTGCATCCAGCGCACGTTATTATCGATTTATACATTTGATTTTAAAACGTCAAGTTAATTTTGAAACATATCCAACGTTATGAAAGTATCCTAAGTTGATTGCCAGGGTATTCGCCGTCGCATCTAGAACTAGGGGGTCTACGAGCGAGCTGAATTAACACGAGGGTTTTTTTAGGCTAAAAAATCGATCTAAGTTTCGTTTTGTATACACCGAGCAAAACTCGGTCGCCCAGATACTAAGTAAGCTGTAAATTTATGAATATGTTTATTTATTATCCTGGTTACAAAAATGCCACACAAATATTTGTGAGTTTTTTTAACTATGTATTTCAAAATCAAAATCAAAATCAAAATCAAAATCAAAATGTGTTTCTTTGCTAAGTACAGGTGTCAAAATGTTGGTACATAAATGAAACGGCGCTTAAACCATACTTAACCCAGTATTGGGTGTGCAAAAAACACTGGGGAGAGGGGGCGACTGCCCAGTTTCTGCCCCGGTTACAAAAAATGGTAGATCCTTATAAATGCTATCTTAATGAACTCATACATTTTGCATACCTTACTCTTAAATATTACAATAAAAATATTTTTTACCACAATGTCAAATAAATATTAACATGAATTGTATGGATGTTTTTAGAATGTTTTTTTAACTTTTTTTGATTTTACTTCTGACCTGGCATGGCCAAAGGCATCCTAATTCAGAAGTAAAATCCAGTCCGATCTCTCAGGTCGATCTCACCTGTTGGAAAGCGACGATGTGACCGAAGATGGAGCACGCTTGCCTGGAAAATACCTATTCACATTTTTCTTACACAACCCGAGTTATACTTAGTTGGAAACACACGCTGGCAACGAGTTCGACACATCAGCAGCAGAATAAAAACTGTCTCCGAGTTAACAGCAAAACTTCCATGGCAGACCACCCAGAATAGAACTGTTATTCCGGTTCTCAGATGCACGTACTAATTAAGTTCTGAACAGAGTAAAGAAAACATACAGAATCTATTTTAGACAGTCAATAGGTAGTCAACAGAATATCGGTAAGGCTGCTTAGGCTTCAAGATTCCGGTCACGATGCTATACGACAATTAGTGCTGTGGATACGTCTTTTTCACCAATTAATTGATGTTCTTGATGTAACATATGGAGGAAACTGGTCTAATCATAAAGTTAAACTGAAATATAATTAATTAGTCTAACATTTAAAGTATTAAGTATTAATTAATTACTATTTTTATTTGAGTCTAAAACTTCTTATACCGACTACTGAAAGAGGGTAATATTTTTCACTAGTAAATAATTTAATTGTTCACGCCAATTATAAACAATCATAGCAATATAAACTTAACACTAAGAACAATTAGCGGCCGTATCGCTAAGAGCGATCTCTTCCAGGCAACCGTACAGCAGCGTACTTCTGTAGAATATGTATGTCTGGTTCTTTATCACTAAAACTCTCAAAAACTTAAACCGTTTGATGGATTGTAATAAGTATATTATAGTCATTACAAGTGTAATTAGATTCTACTTAGTGGTGCGAGTAACTTAGGAGATAGCGGTCAAACGCAAGTAACACTGGACTTGGCACTGGCTTACTTTATGTCATATAAATTAAGCCAGTGTCGAGTCCAGTCTGTGACTGTGACTTAGATTTGAAAATATCGAAATATTTGAAACTGACGAATGCATAACAAAAAAATAAGAAGAACTATCAGCAGCTCGAAAATCGCTTATGTCAGCAATAAACAAAAATCTATATCACAGTGTCTATATGACATCGGTGTCTATAGTTCCCATGCAACCTTCACCTACGTAGCCCGAAGTGTGTAAGCAAGTTCCGTGCCGTGGCATACTTGCACACAAAACATGTTTAGATATAAGTGCATCGAAACACTGCTATAGAAGATTATCTACGTGTCCAATCTTTGTCGAAATTGTTTAATGATGTGAATTATGGTCTCAAACAAATTGCATTACCGGTTTATTGCTTTTCAATATTTTTTTTTTATAACACATTGGCATGAGTTTGTTCGCCATCTCGCCTGATGTAAAACGAAGATGCGGTCTACGATAGAAGAAACCGATTCACTCACGACTTCTTATTTGGTATTAATAAATATCGTAGGACATTACACACAGCGCCATCTGACCCCAAACTAAGCAAAGCTTGTGCTATGGAAATCAGATAACTGATAGAGTACTTAAATACTTTTTTTTTGTAAATACATACTTATAACAAAATAATAAATATAGCTCATACTTGCCAAAAAAAAACTAATTAATTAAAACTAGGTCCACCGGTCGGGCCCGCCGCAAACGTACCCATCAAACTGGCGGCATTTCCTCGCTGGATCGCTAAAGAAATACGCTGGAGTAATCCCCAATACTTATAATTAATCCTAAAAATCGAATTAAACCTATAAAATCATTCCACCTCAAAGTAAGCACATACCTAGCTTAGTTTTAAAAATTGCCGTCAATCATACTCTTCTATCTCAAAGGCATCAAACCATTTAAGAAAATACAATTCGTTTACCATCATGTAAATGTCACTAGCTTTCAGACACTTTGAAGGATGAAGACAAATCTCAGCGAAGTGAAATTGAATTTATTATTTAACTCGACCAATTGCGCAACAAATGTTTACGAAATTCTTACGCAATAGCGGACCATGCACAAAAAGATAAAGTGTACACAAATTGAACACAACAGCTCTTTGAAAAATTGATCCACCAAGACCTTTCAGAACCGCTTTCGCTATTCTTCGAGATTTGAAAGATTGTTTTTTAAAGATCGTACCTTAAAGAGAGGCCTGTGTGTTGTAGATATCTCGACCCATCAATCGAGAGAAAGCGTGTATTACAAATAAGAATAAAGTCTCGATGGGCATTGTGTCCGATCGAAAGTGGTCGGTAGAACATGTGTTCACACCATTGAGATCGGTTTCGGTGATTCGTGGGTTTTAGAGTTTCGGCTGCCGTTTTTGGTATGATTGTCGAATCTATTGTGGTGATGACCTGCTTTGTAATGGTTCACGCTTCCGTTACTTTCGTTATCCATTCTGTTACTGTAGTGTTTCGGAGTAGTAATGCTGGAGGGTGCTTATCTATTAATTAATATACATTTTATATATACTATTTCAAAGACAGATTAAAATTATCTTAGATTTTAATACAATTTAATTATGACATTTTGTATATTTTTTGACTAAACAATTGACTAATTAATTATTATTACTTTATTTAATTTATAATTATAATTATAATTTCATCCCAATTATCATCTAACGACTTTTTTAAATGTAATTGTAATGCTCCTAGACATGCGTAGTCTTGGAATGCAATACAGATCAAAATTGTGTAGGTATTTGAATTGTTGTAAATGTTATTGCATTCTGTTTTGTATGTTATGTAATAAATAAATACTTACCCCGAAACCGAAAAATCAGCTGTGCCATTTATAGGTTCGATGATTTTAGCCCCAAACTGAACAACATAATTGGCATTTTTTTTGTATTTTTTTTTTAAATATTAGACAATTTTTGACAAAATTGTGGTCAAAGATTATAAAGCACACCTAGCCTGGAATGAAACTGGCTCTCAAGTGAGGCTGCCGGAACACATCGTTAGGACCTTTGTGATAGATTTTCAACTTGAGAGTGGTAGTGGTAGCCAAGTACGAACGTGTGAACCGTTCGCGCTAACCACTGAGCTTTCATCGCTATATACTTATAATACACACATAACACCCAGACACAGAATAAATATAAGTGTTCGTCACACAAATGTTAACCCTCAGTTGGAATCGAACCCACGTCAAGCAGAACTATCGCTAAATGAGCAAACAAGCCAATAAGCAGGCCAATATTTTTTATGGAACATCATTTTTTTCGGGATTGGCTCGTAGTAAGACCATAAGACTAAGACGCCTTACAACTAGATTGTCCACATTAAGAAATCTCTACATAGTATAAAACAAAATCACTTCGTCTGTACGCTAATACTTTTAAACTACGTGCGGTTTCCATCAATAGAGAGAGAGAGAGAGAGAGATTCAAGAGGAAGGTTTATATGTACAAGATATGCATATATATACACCACATTAGTATCTACATTACACCAGTGCGAAGCCGGGGCAAGTCGCTAGTAGTTTATAAACATAGAACACGAATCTAGACCATGTGATGAGGAAACCTTTTGAAAATGTAGTATTGCCAGCTATAAAGCATACTTCAAACTACAACACTGAAAAATGATACTATTAATATGAAATAGGTATAGACAGTTACATTATTCACGATACAGAACCTGCTATATCACGTGTATGTTCACAATGTGCAACAGAACTATCTAATGCCTTTCAATTCTAAAGAAACTGATCGACCTTCCAAAACTGAAAGGCGTATGTTACACTATTTATCACGATTTAGACATAAGCCTAATCACGAGCTGCTAGACATTTAGACATTTAGACCAATTTGCTTCGATTGTTCTGGTTGGAGCTTATCGTGCATTTACTGCAACTTGCATACAATGATGTAGTCAGTAGACCAGTGGTTTTCAAGCTTTATGACAGCGGACCATATGCTCGATTTTTGAATATTTGATTTTAGAATGCACACGAGCTATTTCTTTTGTCTACAGTTGGTATATTTCGCGTGAAAACTCATTCGATTACACATTTAAAAACAAATCCACAGGTATAAATGTAATTGCAGTATTTTATAAGAAACATTTTACTGCAGTTCTCTGAGCCTTTTCCTAAATTTTTGTTGAAACTGACATGTAAAAAGCTACAACTACATGATAGCTTTAAATAACTAAAATTTTGAATTTGTTTGCTTTTGACCTTGCCTCACGGAAATGTAGATGTTTGAAGTAGAACACACCCGCCCATATAGTTACCATATATGTATAGTACTTATTATACGAATTTCGAAAATGGTATCTGTAAAGTATTCTAAGCGTTGAATTTTAACGAGCTGTACTAACTAAATCAAAATCGATGCCAGTAGTTAAACAATTCAAAAGATAAACTGAAAAAAGACGCAATTAGTTTTAATATCGTGTAGGTTACCTTAGTATAGTACAGCAATCTGGCAAGCGTGCTCCATCGTGGATCGCATCTTCACTCAATGACAATCAAAAGCAAGCATCATAAAAAAAATTGATATCAGTATTATGATATTGCTTTACTAACCATTATTAATATCCGAAACGTATCGGGAGGTCTATGTTATACCTACGCTCTGTACCATTATGGGCCATTTCTATATTTTTATATCTATAGTGGACCACGGACCACTGGTTTAGAAACAGTGGCAGTTCTAGGCAGTGAGTTAAACAAAGCGCCGACTAAACAATAACACCTTGTAGCCGATAGAAGTGAAGATTGATCATGACGACGTTGGTGGATTGGTCCAGCGATAGGTTGGTGAATTGGTCGTGAAAGCCGCCTCGAGCTGTGGCACACCGAGATGAAGGTCACTTGCATACCACGCGCGACCAGCGAAAGTTTACGACATAATTGTTGAGCTACCACACGGTCAAGTGCAAGGAAATCTTCAAGGTGCTTTATAGCTTTTTTATCGCCATCAAAACTATAACGACATGTTCTGTGCTCGTAAAATGTTTAAACAACTCGGACTGGGTAAGTTCTCGATGCAACACTTTGCGTGTTTTTGCTTAAAATACTCTCAAACAAAAGTTGAATGGCAAGTTATGTTTTATATCTATCTATGGACGAAATAATTTGTATGTGATCATCATCAACATTACTAAAAGTTTCTATGGAGTATGTATAGGAAACACCACGAAATGACATGCTTTTCCATTTTACATTTATATAACTGGCCTACACTCAGTTGTGTAATTAATTCGACATTATGATACCATGTGAAACATTATCACTCGTTACACTAAAACACATGTTTTGTAAAATAATACAAAGCGACATGAATCAAACCACCGTCCCTAATTTACTTACAGGCTACACATCCATCCGAGAATCGCCAGGAGTAGATCTCTCTTAGCGATATGATCGCTTTTTGAGCTTATTTTGATGTACTTGTTATTTTTGGTTTTGATTTTTCCCGCGGAGTACATAATATCAACATAAAGTAGGTATATCTTTCGGCATAAATATTTTTTAACGTTGCCTGTGTAGAGGTAAAATAAATTATTCCAATCATATGCCTGATTTACGAGTTTTATGAATTAATAAATAGAAATGTACAAAATTTGAAAAAAAACCTCTAATCTTAAAAACAATAGGCACGATCTCATTTGCCCAAGTAGGTAGCTCACTAGTTCAGTTCCTCCTAGCGAGGATATAAAGCACGTCCACTCTAATTGCTTAATTCAATTAAATTGAGCGAAGTTTCAATTGAAATAATTGGTCACTGAAGTTTTATGTCATCATTATTTACAGCGAGCTTCATTTCCTGAGTCAAGCAGAAATTCATGAATTTCAAAAAAGAGGAATACGGCGTCTGGATAAAGCCGGACACCGTTTATTTTGGCCGGACAAGCAATCAAAAAGCCTTTTAACATTTCGCAAACGAGCGAGCGCCGAGCGTGACGGAGCGTTTTTTTTGTCGTACCTTGTGTATATTGAGACACAAAATCCTCAATAATGTAGGGTGTCCGGCCTTTTTACCCAAATGTCCGGCAAACTGGCTGGTCTGTTCGGCTATTAGGTTTGGCGACCTGGCAACCCTATATACATTTATACCTCACTATCTAGCTGCTCCCCGCGGTGTTACACACTTTTTATCCACGTAAACAAAATATTTTTTTGGGAATAAAAAGTATGTGTTAATCCAGGGTGTCAGCTTACCTAAAACCAATTTTTTTTAAAATGAATCCATTCTAGATTGATACACTCCCAAATTTACCTTTATTTAATCGCTAGGTACCTGCACTATTATGTAATCTGTGGCTTAACTCAATTTAATTCTATTATAACAAGTTGTCATAATTATCATAAATTATAGAAATGAGTTAGCCCATTTTTTTATATTCTGTTCACTATTACTTTACTCTAGTTGTAAACACTACGTTATTTATTTTCTGTACCTCATAGATACAGTCACAGTAAATTTAAGGTGACTACAAAAAATGTCCCATAACTTTACTTTCTTATTATCATTGATTCTCACAAACTCTTTGCTCGCGTTGTTCTGATTTCCATATTACAAAGCACCATTCAAGAATCGGAACACTCGTAATTTTTCTGATTTTACTGCTCCCTTTGAATAAAACTACTTCGTTCATTCTCTTCAATTGCACATAAATAAATATTAACTAGCGTACTTTTCTTTTAAATTTCTTCTTGACCATGGATACAAGTCCTACAGCCGTATCTAGCTTACAGTTCACCAGTGTTGCCAGGTTGTTATGAAACTTTTTTGGTACTTTGGGCCCTTTGATGTTACTACAATCAAAACTGGGCTACTTTACTTGGTGGTAGATCTCCTTAGCAGGAGGTCATCTAGGTAGGTACCACCGCAGTATCAGATATTCTGCCGCCAAGCAGTACTGTGTAAACATTACTGTGTTCCGGTTCGAATGGTACTGCAGCTAGCGAAATTACTGGGCTGTTGAGACTAACCATCGAAAGTCTCAAAGTAATGAGCACCAAAGCAGCGATGCCCTGGACTTTGTTTTGTTACTCAAAGTTCTGTGTGTCGCTGTAATGGTCATGGACAGGTGTTATCTCTTACCATCAGGAGAGCGTCTCGTTCGCCTCATTATTTGTCACATAAAAAAAATATTATAATTTATTATTTATGATTGACCTGACAATATAGACGGTGGTATATTGTTTTTCAGTAAAAAAAAACACAGTTTAAATGACTGTTGCAAGCGTATAAATACGGTGTTAGACCCACAGATTAGAAAGCCGTTCAGATATAATAGTTAGTAAAAATTGATGAAATACTGGTTTTACAGTTGTCACTTAGCAAGCGAGAACAGTACTTTGACGTATTTGTGTATACTTGGAGGACTATGAAGTACCTAAGTCTTTACCTTTTTACACAACATTATTTCTAATTTTTTGCTATTGTGTGTTCTACTCTAGGTACTAAATTATTATATTATTTTTTTTACATTTTCGTTTTGTTTTTTAATATTTCTGTAGGTACCCATACCATGCGTTGCTTTTGTTTAACACGCTCTGGCAGCATTCCAGTAACATTTCAACAGTGACATGTAAATAAAAAAGCCACGAGCTCATTCAGTTTTTTTATCTTGATCAGTTTTATCTTAAAAATTCACTTCGGTTTGATCTTAAACACTGAGTTCAATTCCAGAAATTAATCAACAGTGAAATTAATAAAACTGTGAATTGATATATGATTTCAAACCTCTACTAAAGATCGTGGGAAAATTGTCTGAGTATTGCCTGGTACCGCAAAAGTCTACTACTTTATAGTTTAGTAGTATCTACTAGGTACCTTCTGAAAATACCTTAATTTTTTATTATTATACAGGTTCATTGAGATAATAGAAATACAGCTGTTTATCCTACAGTGCAAAAAGGAGAGTGATATAATTCTGACAATACTTAGGTATTACACATAAACATTAATTTTTGTTTATTTTTTATTTTATGCGGTGCTGTCCCGTTGCAATGTTCATGGTCGTTAGGCGTTATCTCTTACCATCAGAAGAGCGTTTTGTTTCTCTTACTACTTTAATATAAAAAAAAATCAAATATCAATTTCAAATATTTTTATTGTCAGCCTGTGTAGTATAGGATCTTATTTATACATGAGAAAAGCGTGTCAACATACTGCGCCCATTGGGGCATACATCTGAGGGGCATACAATATTAATAAAAATATATTATAATCAATCAAAAAAAAGTCAAATCAATGTTGTCAATCAATCATGTCAATGTCAATTTGTGCCTATATGCTGTGAAATCTTAAGAAAAGGTAAACAATGCACATTGTCGAGCTGTTTACAAGCGTTAAATTACCTGGATGTGTCACCGAAAAGGCAACAAGAAATGAAATAGCCAGCAATCGTAATTTATACTCCTCAAATCTCCACTGATAAGAAAATACCCCTCTTTAAAATTTCGTAATGTCTTCAAGTGTTCTATGAATGTCTTTTAGTAGTCCTCTATCGTAGGCCGTATCAGAGACGGTGCGCGGCGGTCAAACGCAAGCCTATTAAGCCATAAAAAATACTAGTCCACGCATGAAGGAAGTACCCTATCATCATTAAACTCAATCAAAGCAGGAACATTCCATGGACTTTTGAACTATTCATGAGGCGGAACCAAAATATACCAAATTCGATAAGTTATTTCTGTAGAGTCCTAAGCACAGAAATAATCGAAAAATAAAAAGAAGGCTAGCACGAACGACTAATATATTTTTTTCCAGATAGTCAGTGTCACTAGGGATGATGTTAGAGAATTATTACCTCAGATTCTAACGATACCCCATTAATCCAAATCTCTTTAGACATTTTAAAAGTAATGATGAAATAAAGAAACAAACATACATAAACTCTGAAAACATTACATTCCTATTTTGGGTTTCTCAAAATATGTGTGTGAACCTATTGAAAAATAAATGTATGTAAGTATGTAGTATTAGTATGTATGCCACTGAAAAATGCACATCGTTTCTCTGAAGTAACCAGTCACAACTTTTTTGAATAGCATTTTTATACATTATTGTTTTTTTTTAATACTTTCTCTGTAGATAGTCGTAAGTATCTGCTGTTAACGTTTCTCAATTGGACTTCAATTGATCGTTACTTCATCCAAACTGATATGCTTGGCCATCCCTCGGTCTTGAGAAATATTTGAAACAATGGACATACGAAATTGTAGGCTATTTTCTTCAACCGACCTATCTCAATAGTTGGCCATACATTGAAACTAAAATGGTCCGTATAAAGTTACATTTTCATTTTAGTTAATACGACAGTGGCTCCTTCATATAACTACGTATTGAAATGGCTGGTTGTACTGTGACCATATATTTCCAACTATTTACCTATGTTACATATTAATTACGATTTTATCTTTTCATTCCCATCGTTCCTTTGTTGTTATGTGAAATTCGATTTATTCAATCGGGCCGTAGGTTTAATCGATTTCTATGAGCATTGTTCTTTCACTTCCTCATTTTTATTCTTCTGCAATTGAAAAAATCTAAGTTTTTTAAAGTGTTCATAATAAATTAGTGCAAGGGGTTCGCACTTGGTAATGTTCGAAATATTCAGTTACAACAAAAAAATTACATAATTTTATGTTGTATAAGATACTGTACACATAATATGTATATTGTATAAGAGTTTAGAAATAAGGATTGTGCATGCCTCGAGCGTTCATGCTCACCATTGACGGCTCCTTCTTCGTTCTTGGGGCGGCGTCGAGTGTCGGGTCGCTTTTTCCCCTCAGATATGGTCGAGAAGGGCGACGGCTGACACATGCGTCATACTCGTGATCGGGTGCTCCTTGCATGCCATATATCAGCTTAATCGGGAACCAGCAAGTCGAAAAATGGTTTATAAATTTTGAAACGGACTACTTACTAGCATATCCACATATGAACATCGAACATTGCCAGTTAAATAAACAGGCACGTCGTAACTTCATTATTCTCCTAGATTATCAATCTACTTTATTGATCCCTTTAAAAGTACTGTTCACACAGTCACTGCTCTTCGAATGATTTACAGAATAAGTACCCAACGGGTATACGTCCATCGCAATGCTTTTATTTGAAACGGTATAAATAGGCCTTGGGTATCAATAACAGGAACGGTTTAAATTGCAGTACCTACACATCAATACTTTGTTGCTGCTGTTTTATATAACTTGGATGTGGTTAATATACAACAGTAAGAGTGTTTTGAAAACTATATTTGTAGGTATTTTTTTGTGTGTCTGTAAATAGCGTAAAACAAAATCATTGTCAAAGTCTGTCTGTTTCTCCGCTTACTTCTTTTAAACGGATTTTAATGTTAGTGCACACGACGAGAGACGTGGCTCCAACAGTGTGATTGAGCTGCCGGTGAAGGAAAACATCGTAGTCATATTGAAAGTATTCTAGTAGTCGGCTGGCTAGCTACCCTCAAGTTGACAATCTGCCACCAAGCACCTAACGCTTTGTAACTCACAGAACCAATTTCATTCCTGGCTAGATGTGTGTATATAATGTGTATTCTTCAACTATATGTGATTTAATATTAGATAAGCCGTGGCCAAACACCTAGCCTATTTATTAACCATTAAAAATATGCTGTGTGTATTTTTAAATTGTTTTTCTCTGTTTTTAAATTTTTTTTTTTAAATATTTATACGCTCCACAAACACCGTTTTTCTCTGTTTATAATTAATCGAATGTTTACAATATTGCTTGATTTTTACATAATAATAAGAAATCTTTATTGACTAATATTATTTTGATCTACACAATTTATTATGCTAAGTTAGAATATGTGTAGTTGCCTATGGAAGAAAATAATTGTTTTATTTAGTGGAAGGCAACTATACTAGTAACTAAACTGTGCTATAGGCGCCAGAGCTCCCCATACATGAATTCGCGATGACAGTTTTAGACTCTTTGGTGATATGTGTAAGCTAAGTCGCGTATTTAGAAAAGGTGCGGCTATATCACGGTCTACTTACGTATGTGTAACGTGTAACTTTCGTCAACTGTGTCTTGGGATCATGAGTCATGGTTCAAACAGGTTTAGCAAATTGTCTAGATAATAAATCAGCAGACAAACCAATTTTATGGCAGAAAGTTGTGCAGACCTAACATTACAAGCTAGTTATTTTTCTGATACTACGGTATTTGTTAATTCACATAATATTGTTTGGACTAATTTTGGAAATTTTGTAATTTTACAAGCTAATATTATTTAATGTAATTAGGTCGGCAGGACGAACAACCACACACTAAGGTACATGTAAGGTAAGGTACATCATTTACTTTTTACTAAGTAATTGTAAAGCTCGTAATGCTCCGTGATCGGGGTTAATTTTTCCATGTCGAGATTTTTACTCCCTACCTAGCTATCAGCTGATTACAGATAATTATATGTCTATGGTGCGTCTACATCGTTGGTTGGTGTTGCTAGCTAACATTTTTAATTAGTAATAATAATTAGTCAGTACCCATAATATCACTACAGTTTTTGGTCCTGTTTTGTTTTGTAACTGTTTGTTGTTATTTTTGTGTGTTCTGTGGTGTTACAAAATAAAAAATCATTTTCTCTCTTTCTTTTCTTTCTTCTAATGTTAATATTAGTAACATTTGTAACCCGTATCCTAGGAAGTCCCTTACTACGGCACCATAATCTACCGCTAATCTCGTACTGCTTCCAAACACATTTAACTACATTAGATAAAAATATGTATGTATATACTTAGAACAAGTGGCAGTAGGAACATAACTTAATGATTTATGACAAGCATATATAATACAGCAACATACGACTACAAAAAATTTATATGCGCGTCCAATAATTTGATGAAATGACTGCAATATTTTATGACAGAATAACTTTATGACAAATAATATTATGCGAGTCACCACGACATTGCCATAAAACATTATCAGAATTTATATATTTACTCAATTTTCCTGTAAATATTACCACAGAAGTTTATAATAAACCTTTAAACTTTTCTAATCCTTGCTAATCTAATATTTCGCTAAAAATTTGGCATAATTTATACCAACCTCAACTATAATAGGTACGTAAGTAAGTAATTAATGTTTTGCTAGATGCAAAAATGTCCAAATCTCTGAATACCAATTGGATTAATGATCAAATTAATATTCTTTCTATCCTAATAAACACTATTATAATCTCAATTAATAACGTCTGGGTCAACTCATTTTTACTTCATTAATTGACTAATACCATAATTATAACTGGTAATTTCTTGACCACCTACTGTTCACAAGTCAGTAAGATAAATTAGAATTATAATCAAATAAAATAGCCAAAACAAGACGAGTATCGAAACATCTTTGCTCATATTTTAAATTTTCTTCATTGCTTTATTTAAACTGACCAATTAAGTATTAATTTGATAGCAATAGCTCTTGCTTGCTATCATCGCAATTATTTATCAAGTGCTTTGATAGCAATAACTGATGATGCCGTATGGCCAATAATGGCCATAATGCAATTTGTTTTTGAGATAACATTACGTTCAAGAAATGTGACAAATGGTTCATAACAAGGATATCGGAATACTAATTAACAGGTAAGTTACTTATAACACTTGGATCCATAATTAATTTATTTCTTTTAACGCCGACATTTCAAAGGAATATTTTAATTAAATATTGTAGAAGTATTTATTATTCTTAATTAAGTAGTTCTTAAGTATCCATATAAGTACACATAAAATTAATTGTAGCAGAGCCGGGTTTTGAAGGATACCTACACCTTTTTTGTTTTCTCGAGTTACAATTTTAATTCAAAAATTTGTTTACTTTTCAATTATTATATTATTTATTATCAGACTTATCTGTACACTCATAAAGAGAAAAGATTTGATTTTTGAATAGGCTCCGAAATTACTGGACCGATCTAAATAATTCTTTCATCATTCGAATGCTACATTATCGCTGAGCGATATAGGCTATATTTACATACAGTGTAAACTCTTTATAACATTATTCTTTATAACGATAAACTCTCTATAATATAGAAAAGATCACAATTTGGTTGGTTTACCTTAAAACCCACACATTGATACACTCTTTATAACGCAGCAGCCATTCTCTATTACGAAGAAATGTGTTCATATTTAGACACAGAAAATCGTCACGGTGTTATTGTTTATGTTATCTTATCAGGTTACAAAAGATGCCGACTAAACCTTTGAGGCCCCGAAACTTCTGAGGTCGTAAACAGCCGTCTTGCTTTTGTTATTGTTAATTGCCTTGAACACGTGCTTGGTTTGCTAGAAAGGATGATCTCGAACTAAACTCCTACCTATCGTATTATCAGTCGTGAACCAACTTTGAAACTGTTAACATGGCCAGTAAAAGAAAAGCGTTAATTTAAGCGTTAAAAAGAAAATTACTGTTAATTTGGTTGTTTTTCTTTCTTCACTCCATATAACGGTAACTCTCTATAACGAAAAAAATGCTCGGTCCCTTGAGTTTCGTTATAAAGAGTTTACACTGTATATTGTGCGAAGCCGGGGCGAACTGCTAGTCTTTCATAAGCGTCTACCTTACATTCTTTTGTTTTTTGGCTTCGCACTTAATTCATTTTCCGACATTTTTAAGTATTTAAAACTACTACATTGAAGTATTAAAAAAATCAAGTGAAATAGTTCATACAAAGTAAGTCAGGGTCAGGTCTGATCATGTCCTAGTAAAATAGTAGCAATTTTGCTGGAAGATTGGACTGAGATTTGGAAGCAGCACGTAGACATGTTTCACCACATTATAACACTTTATGGGCCGCCTTACACGTTCAATCATGATCACGATCCGCGATCCGCGATCATGATTTCAAAATTTCTAGATATGCGATCCGGAGCATCAGTCCGTCAATCCGCTTCGTACACGATCAGTCTGGATCGCGATCATTGATCGCGGATCGCGGATCGCGGATCGCGCGCTACGTGTACGGGCTGCCTATATCATCCGTGCACGTAATTCGGTACTTTATGAATGAACCACGAACTTTTTATAAAAAAACACTCTAAAAAATATGAGTTATGTAAAATAAGACAACACGGCCATATGTTTTTTAGTGTTCCCGCCAAATAGATAACCCAGGTACAAATTTTCGCTTTTTAGTATGATGTAAATATGTATATAGAACTCCATTCGTATGATGTTTACAAGCACGAGTAATTAGAGCTGTTCCATAATAATTTATCGATAAACACTATCGGTAGTTATCGATAGGTGCATGATCATGTCGCATGCAGGTTACATATCGCACAATGACTCGTGACTGCAACTCACGAACTCGCATGTTCTACTCTAAAATCAAGTGTTGGTGTCAAATGACAACGTTTAATGCATCCATAAATGTAACTTAGATCAAGACTTTTTTTAATGCTTCTTTTGGATTAGTAATGTTTTGCATTGTGCCATTTTCAAGTTTTCGTCTCTCGATTATAATTATTTTATTAATTAATTGATTTTACTCGGTGTTAGATCTCTTAGTAGGAGGTCGTCTAGGTAGGTACCACTGCAGTACCAGTTATTCTGCCACTAAGCAGTAGTGTGTCAAAATTACTGTGTTCCGGTTCAAATCCGGTTCAAAGGTACTGCAGTTAGCGAAATTACTGGGCTGTTGAGACTAACCATTGAAAGTCTCAAAGTAATGAGTGCCAAAGCAGTGATGCCTTGGACTTTGTTACTCAAAGTTCTGTGTATCGCTGCAATGATCATGGACAGGCGTTATCTGTTACCACTGACGCTTCCCTGCGTCTCGTACGTCTCATAACTTTTTACATTAAAAAAATCAAATAAGTTCCAAGAAACTTGAAAAAACCGGGCAAGCAAATGTTACTGGCGCACCGAAGATTCCATACAAATGTATGTGTAGAAAGGTCATTTGTCACGGGAATCGAATATTTATTTACTATTAAAGTTCAAACATAAAAAATGTTGGCAATAGAAAGGCAAACTTATAGAAGAAAGAGAAAAAAAATCGCATATACTATACGGTCATCACGGTCATTTTGCCGATATCGCAAAAAAGAAGAATTTGGTTATAATTATAAATAAGCGATTTTTAGATTTTATCCTTTACTTATTTTCGTGATCAATTGGAAATACTCAATAGGATTTATTTGGTCTCGGTAGACAGATGGTAAACGAAGTGATCTTATTATTGTACCTTTTGTCCTTGGTACGGAACCCTAAAAATGTGATGAAAACCCCATGTTAATGAGTTTTTTAATTGAGTAAAAATATAAGCGGATTATAACCATGGGTGTGGTTCATTTAATCAGAAACTCACAATGAAGGAAACATCGTAAAACCAAATTTAACGTTAAAATTAACGACATCAACATACGACAAAATTAATCTAGCTCCAATGTAAGAATTAAGAGCCGATAAAAATCGATGACACTATCGGAAATCTATCTAGATGACGCGATTTAATCAATTACTCTTAACTATACCTATTATGATAACAACATCACATAACTTTAAATCTTGCCAGAGCTTTACATCGTTAATATTTACGGGGTACATTTCATTCGATACAATGAGTTGATTTTAAATAAAATATAGTGAGAATTTTATAATGAAACTTTTTAATATCCATACACAGCTATTGATTTTAGTGTCATTAGTACTTTCGTTTTCTCTTAGTAAATTTTACGGTAGGTTTAATAAAAAATGGTTTATGGAACAATGCTGAGCAATAAATTAACATTTCTAGGGGTGCCATATTTTGTGAGAATCTCTAGAAAGTTGACATAAAAACCGGGTTAAACCAGTATCGAATTTGCGAGAAAGAAACCCCGCAGTGACAACACGTGTTGGGCATTACGAAAATGTGTGTACTTATTTTATGCTTATTTGATCGTGGATTTAATTTCATCGCAAGGCAATACATGTTCTTCATAATCATGGTCATCGTCCATGGCTTTCAACCCGCTCACATTCGACACGCAATGGTAACAATATTTTTTGTTCAACATAACATGAAACGTATAAATACTAAGAAACTTTGCATGGTAATATTAATATTATTATAAATGAACGACGCGTAAATCTTATAATTTATTTGCAACGACTAGATTCTATACATACATTTTATTATACAAAATATGACTCGAAAACTGACACAATGCGCGAACATGCTACAGTCAGAGAAAATATACAAAAAGAACTTCAAAATAAAGCGTTTCGTATCTATCTGTCCAAAACTTTTTAAAAGTCTATTAATATCCATTCACAGTAGATTTGTTTTGCAAACTAGTTCATTCCGTTTAAAATTGATATAAATTTTATTTTTTAATTCAGAGCACCCACCCACACGACTCTCGGATAGTATTACAAAGTTGAAGCCGCTGAAGATAACAATTTGTTGTTTTTTTTCTAAGGATGTGATTTAAAGTCGTTGGGTTGGCGCCATATACCACTCAAAGATCAACAGATAAGAGTCTAGCTATATAGCGGCACCTTTCTGGTTGCCGCGTGACATGACTGTGTCACAGTCGATACAATTATAGAATATTTTAAGTATATCCTTAGCTACAATTGATTTATTTTATTGACATTTGCCTTTTGCTTAATGAATGGGACGTCTTGATCATTTATCGAATATTTTTGACAGTATAATCAATAAACTGCGGGGTGATAGGTACTATAAAAATATATTACTTCATTAGGCATTTGTTGTCTGATAGCAATCCTACCGAAATTTATCGATATACAAATAGATGAAATGCCACATCTCTTTACTTGACCACCATTGTAGTCAATTTATTAAAATCTTCAACTTTCAGGGTAGTACATTTTAAAGCAGAATTAACACGGAAATGTCTAATAAAAAAAAAATGTTTGAAAATTAAAATATTTTCAATGCAAAAGTCTCCGTTGTTTTACTTGTTTTTCTGTTTGCTTATAACCATTTCTTTTATAAAATTTGCCAAGATGTTGTTATTTTTACCAATATGTATTTTGAAAGATTTATAGCCGATTTTATTGATGACGTTTGGGAAAATATTATGCGTGCTCATAAAATTTGTTCGTTTGAGTATTGGCCCTTATTTTAATAGAAACAATGTTTCTGGTTGCAACGGTCTCATCAATCTATGTATGAGCAATGTAATCGGAATGATTGCTAGCAATGCTGGTGATAGATTACTTCTGTTTGCTAACATCTTGCGCAGTTTTTGTGATAATCACCGTCTAGACAGAAGACAATGGGTAAAAGAGCTCGAGCGTGGCATGGTGTAACGTTACCAACTGTAAAATAACTAGTATCGTAACGGATCCAACTTCCAGATGGAATTATGAATGGTAGACTCATTGATAAAAATACAATGTTATATATTTTGGTGAGAACACGGTAGACTATGTATTGTGTAAGTGTGTGTAAATAAAGTTTGTTTTGCGAGAATTTAAATTTCTCACGGAACCCTTACCAGGTATATTTTATGTACCGTAGTTACGGTTGCAAAACAAGCAAAGGTGAAGTTCCAAAACTCTATAAAACTACTAACAAAAAAGAAATAAAATTACCAAATTGATCTGAAGTTAAATTGGACGTGGCCTATAATTTTGTAAATCGATTGTCTGGTCCCGGCTATAGCTCAAGAATCCGATCTGAATGACCTCACATCAGGTAAGTTCTATGACAAATACTTAGTGGAATGATCAGTCGTCGAACTCGGATGTCAGTTATCAACAAAAACAATTCGAATGCTCCGCAACAGTCACAAACGATGCAAGCTTTTTGCTAAAGCTGTTATCATTATCGATTGATTTTGTGTGTGTATATATGAATGATATACATAAATGATGTAGGGTGGAGAAACTAGCAGAAACAGCGGGGTCAGGATGTTTGGTGACCTCCGAACTAGAATGGTTCATTGAGCACAGCAGCTGAGCGTCGTCGTTCATTGAGTTGCCGCCGGTCGCTCGTCGCTCAGTGCCGATCCTAAACACGGAACGCGTCACACGCGCACCTCAGGCTGCGTGAACGTGCCCGCCGTTGCCTTTTATTTTTTAAAAATATACGCGCTTGGCGGGAACTTTGACAGTCGATAATCATTGAATTTAAGAGCAGTTTGTTTTTTAACTTTTTTTAACTATTGGGAACGCATAGATTAAAAATAATAACAACGCCTTTTAGTGATGTGCTTTTAGTTTGATAGTGGTTGCTTTTGTTGTTAGTTAACAAAACATTTCGCGATCTGCCATGATGACGTCTCTTTACAATGAGGTGAGTGCACGACATTTTCAACTGGCATTTAGGTTTTTGTTGAGTAATTGCAGTCTCTAAGTACCCGCTATTAACCTTTTTGTTGTTTTTACTACGAAATTGTTGGGCTAACCCGAGCAGGGCACTGAAGGTCATGGCATTTGACTAATTTTATTTAAATGATTCGCACTTGTCATGTGTTCTTTTGTTAATAATATAGAGCATGAATTGCGTTTTGATATTTACTCATAAGAACCCGCTAACATTACCGTTTTAATTTTAATATTTTTATTCTAATCTATGGTCTAACCAGCTTCAATTTCTGAGAATGGCAGTTTTGTAAATAAGACCACCTGCTGAGCAAGTCAACCAGTAAAAAACATTCTCTAAAAATGTACCTTAGAGACGTGTTTACTTTTTGGTTTATTTTTAAACGCGGCTGTTTGCCTGCACCCTAGTTTACGTCCGTTATATCAAGGGTAGAGATTTGTGAACTATACTTTAAGATGATTTCAAATTCATATAATTTATACCCACAAATTAATTGTTTGTGTTATAATTTCAATTGGTGCCCATGATATAAAATGATTATTAAATTTCTACATTTCAGTTAAACACAATACGATACGCCATAAAAACAAGACAGTTTCACTAAGTAGTAATCAGTAGTTTTTTTATATGTATCTTTGTTAGTTCGGTATGATACTATCAGCAGCCCCTGTACAAATAGGAGGTCCATAAGTTACTTAGTCTAATTTTACTTTGCTTACAATAATTTTGAGATTTGCTTTTAAAAGATCATATGGAATATTCTCAAAGTTTATATCTCTAAATAGTATAAGATAAATAATAATAGTACAAGTGTCTTGGGAGAGGCCTATGTCCAGCAGTGGACTAATATAGGCTGATGATGATGATGATGATGATGAAATTTGTTTCTTCGTCTGTATGTTTCTTCGGTTACTACTTCTAAACCATGCAACGAATTTCACTGTCATTTATTATTTCTTTACGGATGGTTTAATATATATATCCTAATTTAACTTTGTAGATAGGTGAATTTAACATTTTGTAATAGTGCGTGTGCGAAGCTGGGGCGTCTCGCTAGTGTTTGTAAAACTTATTTATCAACTATTATATTTTTTATCTCACACACTTATTTGGAAAGTGATCGTTGCAGAAATGCACGTTTAAGTTTTTTTATCGATAATGTTGATTTTAAATGAAAACATTCGATCGTTACTAAGAATAGAGTTCGAAAAAACTTGCCGACAATTAGCCTTATCAGACTCTATATTGAAAGTATTTAAACCAATTCCCATTAATATATTCAAAATATTAATATTTTAATTCGGATCAAATAATCGTTAAAAGTGTACATTTAAATAACATTTAAGGCTGTTCTAGAGAATTATAATATTGATTTTTATGTGATTTTAATTCTGTTTTTGTTAAATTGAAAATTCGTTATCACCTGTTCCGTTAAATTTGAATTTATAGTCCGTTTTGGATAGAATATATTGATTCTACTTATCACGTGTTTGATTAAACGAAAATATGCTACATATAAAGTAAATATATTGAATATTAAGTAAACATAGATGTAGACTATGATAACATATCTGTTACGTTCTCACATCCAAGAAAGCGTTAAGTAAGAAACATATTTTTATTGAGAAATACACATTTCAATTGCTCGTTTACTGATTCAAGCAACTTATTGATTTGCCTAAGCAAGTCTTCGGTCATTCAAATTTTTTATCAAAATATAACAAATCCAACTAATCGATTTTTTTTTTTTTAATTATAGGTATGTATAGTGAGTGTAACCAAAACCGATGCAATCGATTACTAGTAAGTAGTTATGATTTTTTTGTCATTTTATTATATTGACAATATTTTTATATTGATATATTTGTAGATATATATGAAAATATATTGACACCGCGGGGCGCAGCTAGTTAGTAGATAAGAGCATAATAATTTTGTACAGTATCAGTCGTTAATGTTATACTTACAAATAGAAGTTACATTTACTGAAGTTACACAACCACTTTGTGTCGTATTTATTATGTCAAAAGAAAGTTCTTCATTCATCGCGAGATTAAAAGAGTTAAATTTGCAGTATCAACAAGATAGACAATGATTTTGATTCATGCATATAATATAACAATAATGATACCACTTTCACCGCTTTCAAATTTGTGATAAGGTGTGCTATACTACCTGCTATTATGCCTGTTTCAAAGGCGTTTGCAAGCTCAATGATCACTTTCTCTGTTATTATTTTGTTTATACTCGTACTATTATTTTCATATCAAGCGTCATTTGTTGGTGATCTTATAAAACGTTTTGGCTGTATGTATTACATTGTAATCATAATCTTTGATATTGTCGTTGGAGATTACGTAAATTCTCGCAATAAGTGCTTTTAGTACAATTTTGATTGAAACTCAAGATCTCAAGATTTCTTACATAAATTAGTATTATGTTATGCATATTTTTACTACTGTAATCATATTTATATTTACTGTTACAGAATTTGGCAAATAAAAGAACACCATTAAATTGGGTCCCTTTATTGTACAAAATTTTAGTTATGTAAATTTAACGTATCAAACAATTACAGCATTATTAATGGCAAAAATGCATTTCAAAGTTGTTTTTATTCTATACGAATAATTATAGCCTAAATTTGTGAGAGGCTTTTTCAATATTGGATATATCTTCAAACTTACTTATTAACAAGTTAAGCAAGCAAGAAGGAGAGTATTATGAAGTTCCTAAATAGCTACACTTAAAAGCATTTCAATATATTTAAAGAAATGTGCAAAAATAAATTCGTTTTATGATATAAGAAAGAATGCTTTGACCTCAACATAAATAATATATGTGATTAGCCTACTTTGTTATGTCACAAATTCCATTACGTTCAGGTAATCTTGATGTGTAACCAACGTATCAGCCTAATGTCATTGTGCGTTGCAATAGACTATGATAAATCATGTGGTCATTGAGATGTCGTTGCTTAGGAAGTAGACATTCCTTTCTGTGTGATAATTATGTGTAGGATCTTACTTAATCGTAAAGAATTTCACAAACAAGTTTCTTTTGTTAAATTATATTTGTGTATTTTGTCAAAAATGGCATTTCAAACTTTACGAACTTACAATTTCATAATGACCATAATTTTCTAGGATAGTGATCATATTTGTATTACGAACAAGATTTTTATTCACAAAATAACATTGTCTCTCAAACTAGACAAAAAGGCCTGTGGTACGGGATTAGAACAGATAAGATTTTTTGCGGTGCTTTATTTTTTAAGTTTTTCTCAGCAAGTAAAATATTTTAATTAAAAAATTACCACCTCCAAGAAATCGTACTTAAAAGTGTGTTTTAAATCGGTTAGAAATAAGATTAAAACCATGTTCTATCGTTTCTCTTGTATTTAATCGCAGCAAAAAACATTTCCGAGTAATCAAGATATAAATTTGGTGTTTTTTTTTCAGTTAATTTATCTTTCTTGTCTTAACAACCGCTTGTGAACAATGTGTTCGTATCATCTATTGCTGTTGCCCAAGAAACATTTTGCTCGAATAACAACCTCGTTATGGCCGGATTTCCTCCTACACATTAGGATTTATAACAGCAATTATTCGCTGCGCACAATACAGTCTCTTAATTTTTTTCGTATTTCACGATTTGCTCTTAATCGCTTTATTATTCATATCCACAGCCTATTATTATAATGTGTTTTATTATTATATGATCTCTTTTTGCCACGGCTTTCCGATTTAATATGCACTACTTCCCACGATGTTTTGCCTATACGGCAAGCCACTGGAGTATCATCATTTTGTGTCTTATTATTGTTGTCTTTAGCGTAATGGTCATTGTAAGTTACAGATACAATATTATTACGGACTTAACAGGAAGATCACTAACTGTCTATTGAAGCTGCAACGACAGGACCTTCGTCTCATAGTAGGCCTCATAACCGGTCATTGCAACTTGAATAGTCACCTCTTTAAACTAGGAGCCACGGATAGTCCGCTATGTCGTGGCTGGTTGCAAGAGAATGAAACTGTAGATCATGTGCTTTTGCATTGCAAAGCCACAGAAGGTACTAGAATTGCTATTAGGCTGCATGAAGCTGCTTCGCCATCATTCATGTCATCGTCATTAAACATTCCACCCAACTCACTGGAGTTACTGTGCCAGCGGCCCAGAGCCTCGCTCCGATACTTCAAGGAGCTGGGTTGGCTTGGGTAGACGCTGGCAGGGGGAAATGCACAATACACCCCAAGCGGAACGTCAATGCAGGACCTATCGCCCCCACTTTAAATAAGAATAAGAATATTATTACGGACATTTGCCACTCAATTAGCTTTAACACTGTTATTCAGGTATTATTTTCACGTTACAATTGTCATCAAAATGATTTACATCAAATTCAACTCAACCACGATTGGTGCATGTTTTATAGTTTAACATGGCTATGTTAATATTCTCACCGTATTCACATTAGCATAAGTACATACGATACACAGGACATCGTCTGGCCATGTGTTTGTCTATGAATGACGTCATTACAGTGACTCACATTCCCAGTCGCCTCGTCTCTGCTTACTCTTGATTATCCTGTGAGCTTTCGCTAAAAATATTCTTTCAATATTCTACTCTCGCACTTTTATTTTTTCTCCCTGAGAGTACATGAATACTTACTTGTAATAACTTTGATTATTGCATGATAATTCAGAGTACCGCTTAAGCGTATTGGTTTCTTAAATGTTTAGCAATAGAGTTGAGAAAAAAAGAGAAAAGATAAGCAGTTTTATTGCCGTTTGCCTAAATAGAAACATGTCACGTAAACAATATCCGAACGTTAATGCGACTCAATTCATAGAATACCGATAAAATTTCTCCAAGACCGGGCTCGCTAGTAAAATTATCAAGCAGCACAGAAATGCAGGTACCCGCCTGTGTAGCACAGAAACCTCTATATTCTGAGGTTTAGCCGGTTTTGTAGCATCGATTATAGATTACGATACCAGGTCAGTGGGATTTAATTATAATGTAAAAATATTTCTATCACTCATATGATACACGACAGAGAAATGCATGTTCGTGAGAGCTTTCCCTTCTTCTTCACTAATTGGAATAACATAGGGGCAGTCCATTATTCTATTAAAGTTGAGTCACGAACGTTGACCAGTTCAACTTCAAACATGCTATAGAAGCAATAAATTATCCAATCGTCCGTTAATTTTCTAATATAGCTCACGCCTTGTCCATTAGGTTTAACTGTATCGCTTTTAATTGCTTAACAACATCATGTCTCTTTTCTCTATTATGTCTGTGATAAATGGCGTCAGGTTTTCTCATGATAATAATAATGTCTTACCCATACTTACTTATAATACTTCTCTGTGACATTCTTACAATGCATCATAATATGATTCATTTATTTCCGTTGACCGTGACACTTGTACCACAACAACTGTAGCCTTAACAATACTTCACCTATTTCTCCCATGGTAAAGTGTGTCTCTGTCAAGAGCTTATTCTTCAAGCCGACAATGTCTGATTTTTTTGCTCTTTTGTGAGTCCTTTCGTCACGGTATTCGGCTGTTCGAGGTCAAGTCAAAAGGCCCCTGAATAGAAGCATAGATCTTCGAAATATCATTCGCAATTACAATAATATTCATCTCAAATGTGGGCATTTGTTTCAGTACTTCTTAGTTTGAATATTTTATCTTTAAACAATCAAGCCCACGCTGAATAACAAGTGCATGATGATTGCTTTGATTGCCTAGAACAAAAACTCAAATGTTTGCAAAAAGCTTGAAATTGAGCCTGCACTTGATAATTCGAGCAGACAATTTGTGAGTCATTGAACGCAAAACATAAATGCGGCTTCGCCGTCATGAATCTCGGATCAATTGTTGTAGCTCATTAGCCCTCTAGCCAAATTCAGGGTTTGTGTCCAATAAAGATAAAATAGATGGCGCAATGCTTTATAGATGATATTGTTGTGCTGAGTCCCTGACTTTTAATTATCCACATTGTTACGTAACGCCAAAACCTTTCTTAGAGTAATCAGAAACTTGTTTGTGAAGTCGTGGGATTCTCTTGACGGTTGACTGATGTTACTGATCACAAACAAATTAATGACTTGTCTACCGTGAAGCAATATTTAAAAAAAAACGGGTAAACAATGAAGCACGGTTTCAGTAATTGGGAGAAGCCTCGTCGATAGAGGTCAGTGGGTAAATATGTTAAACCAAACCTGTTGTGAGGGCCGCGAAAGGTTTACCGACATACATAAAATTAAAAAGAAATGCCCCTACACAGTTTCAGATAAGAATATCATTAATGTTAGTGTAAGAAACTGATTACGAATATCAAAGAGGTTCTCACCATCATCGCCCGCTGAGTTTTAAGTTTTAAGTTATACATAGCTCATACGAGTGACCTCGCCTCGGATTTATAACGTCCACGTTTAAGAAACGTTCTTCCGGAATGCCGACGCCTACAAATCATGAATTGAGGGATATCTATAAAAGTGTGTTTGGCGAGATCTAGACGTTAGAAATTCCAAGATATTTGCATATTATGCCGGTAAAGGCAGTCGATTGAGATAGCAAATAATCTGCTTTTACGACGGTGGCGTCTATTTATACTTTACAATTTTTTAGAACAGATTAGGTCTAAAGACAATAGCAAAAAATCAATTAACCAACGTGTTTACACCAATAGACGGCGTTTCTTACATATAAGCTAAATATTCTGTACTTTGAATATTCACGACCATCGGTCATCGGCTACGGCATGAATAATCAATTTGAGTTGCACTTGACCTTGTGCGAGGTTTGTTACATCATTGACGCTTAGCGTGTCAGCTGAACTGTATCTAAATTTAATTACCTGTAATCAATCACAACAAATTTCATCTTTGGCAATCCATTACGTTACTTCAAGTCTCAAGTAGGTATCAACAATTCTTCGCGTATCAAAAACAATAGTTATTAAATTATGATCAAAGACTTTCCAATTGACCTTTAGTGGAGCACAAAGGAGTGTGGAAATAGTCCAAGGCCAACTAGCAGTGGCGGATTTAAGATCTGCTGGTCACGAACTAGAACTCACTCGAGCCTTACCTAAATCTAAATAATTGTTGTCTGAGAGCACTGCAAGGCTTCTGATAAGAGAATGGCTAATACTGCAATTTATTATTATCATATAAGCCATATTTGCAATGGCTCATGAGATTTGCACCGACTATTAGAATGATTTCTAGGTATTTGTGATTCATGCCATCGATTTTATTAATAAGACGATGCGTGACTTGGATATCGATTACTTTTTGAGCAACAACTAGTTAATAGTGCAAAAGTTTTGCTGTTAGTTGCATTTTGATTTGCGACAGCGCAATCAATCGAGAATTTGCAAGAATTTTGGAGACAAGATCTCGAGATTAACCCGTGTCATTTCGTGATTTTATCTACCTATAACAGTTTTGACTACTCCTACCTAGTTGTTGGCGGGTTCCCGCGCCACGGTCACGAGCTCTCCGTCATGAGATCGGCCGTTCACCGAAACTAATTTCTAATTTTACGGAACTGCCTAGTATGAGCCGACTGTTTCATTTCCTACTCGGCTCGCGTTCTCCCATAACATTCGATTTATTATCATCCTCGTGCGAAATCTTTAAGTGAAATAAAGGTTGTTATAACTTGTTTAAAAGTTATCTCGATAATTTCTCTCCTTTTACGAGTCTTATCTTTATACGGATGCATCTTTGATGAGGTATCAACGTGCGTGAACATGCAAATGGCTGAAAGTCCATGTGACCCACAAGCGAGCCGGTCTGGGCCAGCACGCGCCACGTCTGGCCACGACTGGTACACGATATCGAACACGAGGTGGCCACTGTACACGATGTTTTATTAATCAACCCCATTGTGTGGACTCGGTTTGAAATCGTAAGTCCTTTTATGGCTCGCTCGACTATTCATGGAGCAGATAGTGGAATCATTCGTGTTATTTTTCACCGGATTCACCTTAATGGTAGCGAGCTTTTGTGTGAAGTGTTTTAGAGTTATTGTTGGTTCCATTATATCTATAAGGTTATCTGAGGTAGCACTATTCAGAGCTGTTTTTTTTAAATTATTTGTATACTAGCTCATCTTTTCTCATTGCTGTACAAATATATCTTTTATATGGTAAAAAAAGTTGAATCTACAATTTCACGTACTTATCAACATCAGACATTTTGAAGCTTGAATTTGTATTTAAGCTTCAAAATGTCTTTATGCCGGACAGTACAAAGTAGTTGTAGAAAAAGCAATCCGAAGAGCTTGAAAGCCAAATACATTGTAAATCAAATACTAACGATCGACTTGAAAAAAATCAAAAGCATTCCCAGCCTTGCCCAGTATCTAGCGCACTGCATCAGACCACCGGTGCGACATTAGCATATCTCCCGTCAAACCTGCCGGCGGTAAGTGGTATCTATGTTAATCGACCGTTACCGGTCCTTTTTCTGAAACGTTTCGTTTGTTCGCTTTTCTGCTTGCGTCACTTCCCGTTCGAAGTTTTGATTCTTATTACGTTAGTTGGGTTTATTTGTTTTGATTCCGATTCGATTTTTTTTTTCGCCATCTCATCTGACGTCAAGCGAACATGCGTTCTACGATATATAATAATAGTGACGAAATTTCTTTCACCATTTATAATAAGCATAAAGGTACAATGAACATAATATAGTAGTCAGATTAGTAGGTAAACGAATTCAATACTTGCTCATTAGTCAGTAGGTACATGAACCATACAGCAATGGTTCATGTACCTATTGACAGTCAAACCTATTGGCAAACACATCTGGGATGTGGTTATAGCTGCTCCGGACAAACTGGGATGTTCACCGTTTTCGTATTGTCGAGTAAAAATAGTCGACTCGCGACTCAGCGAACATCCCTAAAACAATAAAGCATGCTTGCCTAGAAAAAAAAACTCGAGATCATAGGCAAACAAATTGTATATAATATATCGGGGTTCGCCTATTTCTTACTTTCAGAAATCTAAAAGAATGTTAATGGGACGATCTTACATAGTTACTTTGATAAGTATTTATACTAGACAATTTAAGAAGCTAAATTATATTATAATCAATTGCTAAAATGATTAGGGATATCAGTTTCACGCTTTACTACATTACTTTCGTAACTATAATGTTAATGTAGTTGGTAATTTAGTTTGTAGGTAGGTATGTTTTAGAATTTTTCTGCTATTACAGAAACAAATTGAAATTGTAGCAAGGTCACGACAAGTCATTTTACAACTCACGATTGCGTACAATTGGATCATAATAACCTATACGTATACTGATGCTCATCCTTATTACCTACCTAAGTCATATCAAGATGAGTTTACAAATCAAGCCTAAAAATATTGTTAATCTTAAGATGGAAGCCCACTGTTTCTGTACCGGGTCTTTCCTGGTACCTACTGAAAGAACTTTCGTCAGCTTAGAATTGAAAAGCTACACTTTTTTTTTAAATGTGACTAAATAGACTTTACAGATAGTTTTTACTCTGAATTAACACGAAGGATTCTTTTTTCTATTTGTCCCGAAAATTGTGAGTAAACTCATGTGGCAAAGTCATTCTCACATAACAATGAACGCTTACAGAAAACACAATATTCGTTGACAAGTGCACTTTGAAATTATGGAGTTTCTAAATCTAGTAACTCGATAATTTGCTAAGAGCGAGAAGAGTGAGAATTTATTGCCCGCGCTAAACGGTGAGAGGTTAAACAAAATGGCAGCTCCATAATACGATGATGCCGGTTATGTGTGTAACGGGTGGATTTATTCTTGCCTGTCTGCTATCATGACGACCGTGCTAAGATTGCTTTGCTTACAATTTATATATGTTATACAAGCCCTACATTTATTGTGTACAGACAGTACCTGTGATTATTTGGACCCTTTTGCAAAATGTTTATTCCGCATGAGATTCCTTGTCAAATGCGCGTGACGTCATAGCGTGTCAAGCAGTAGGTAATGTACATTTATTCTGCAATGGTAAAATTATAGGAAATAGATCTGAGATGTAATAATTATATAAATATTATGAGACGTATTGTACGGTCTCCAAATTTCTTGATACTTCAGAAAAATAGCGTCTTAGATTTAGAGTAATAGCTCTGATCTCTAACCTCTGGTTTTATTCTGTGTCATCTCATGACACGTGACGCAGCGGAATCTTCTTGAATTCGTTAAAGCAATATCAAAATTTAAAACGTAAAAAGATATGTTATGCACTCGTTTTGAAGTGGCAAAGTAAACTTTTAATGCTCATAAAATAAGTAAATAAATGTCGTAGGAAATTTCTCACAGTGACATCTGGCCCCAAATTAAGCATATTATAAGAACATAATTATGAACTAGATGACTCTAATAAAATATACTTAAGCTTTTTTCATATAACATCCAGACCCTGAACAAATATCTATATCCATCACATATATGTTTGTCCTGGGTGGAAATCTAACCCTCATCCTGCAGCTCACGAACCAGAGCTGCTGCCGAATGAGCTAACTATGGTCTAGCATATTAATTTGCGAGAATGGCGCAGTAAGTACGTGAGCGACCAAAAATATAAAAAAAGAAGTTTCCTCTATGGACAGAACCTGAACCTAGTCTGCTGTAGAGAGTTTTGGCGGGAACGCGAGAAGAGTCGTGTCGCTCCGTTGTATTTTTTTCCAAAACTAGTATTTTGTCGAGTGTTTATGCATAAAAATGGTGGTGTTTTATTCATAAAGTGCCGAATTACAAGCGCGAGTGTGGGAAAATGATATAATGTGGTGAAACATGAGTTTTCGTGTTGCTTCCAAAACTCCATCGAAGCTTTGTAGTAAAGTTGCCACTACTTTACTAAAGCATGACTGGAATTAACTGACACGAACTGGACTTGACAAAGACGACTTTGACGATAACTATAGTTAAGATACAGCAGAAATAACACTTAAGACAAGGCAGTATGGCTCTATAGCTTTAGCCTGCCCGAAGGGGCAAATTAATTAAAAAAAAAAAAAAAACTTGTCTGCTGTAATATACTGTACTTATGCCTCCTATATTAAGAGAGTCTGGCACTGACAACTCTATTTATGAGTTTTGGCGGGAACGCGGGAAGAGTCGTGTCGCTCCGTTGTATTTTTTTCCAAAACTAGTGTTTTGTCGAGTGTTTATGCATAAAAATGGTGGTGTTTTATTCATAAAGTGCCGAATTACAAGCGCGAGTGTGGGAAAATGATATAATGTGGTGAAACATGAGTTTTCGTGTTGCTTCCAAAACTCCATCGAAGCTTTGTAGTAAAGTTGCCACTACTTTACTAAAGCATGACTGGAATTAACTGACACGAACTGGACTTGACAAAGACGACTTTGACTAAAAGTAGCTACGATGGCACTTATTTAACTTGAAAATATATAATTACTTGACACTGGCAAATGCTAAAACGCGACGCCAAAACCAAAGAAAAAAAAAAAAACTCTATTTATGGGATCAGAACCGTGAGCGAAATGTTTTAGATTAACAATCGTTGATATACAAGCCCTTTTGCATTTCTGTACTAAATCACGTTACAATGTATGCAAAAATCTCTGCGTCTTGCGAAGTTGCTGTAGCTTTGACTATAGTTTAGGGATGTCCCAGTCTATCGTATATGGTGGCATCAAGATTGTCCACCGGCAATTAAATACAGAAAATTTGTATCGATTGACGGGGATCGATAAAAACGTGCATCGATACCGATTACGTATTACATTTATCATTTCAATTTAAATTGCGTCGCTTTCGATTCCCGAAACTGATTATATTATTGATCATGCCTATATTAGGATTCGATAAAAAGTGTTTTAAATGCGGGGGTATTTTTTATCAATTTTATTCGATTGTTTATGCGATGGACATTCCTTCTCGTTCGTTGCACGCGTTTCATTTACGTGTCCTTAAATGTCGAGATTGAATCGTCAACACGAGAGTTGCAATAAAGCATGATTGGGCCTTCGTTTGTAAGCTCTTTGAATCACAATGCTGGGACGAACGCGGAATTTTAATGCAACTGCCTACGCGACTAAAAGTGAGAGTAACGTCATAGATTTTTATTAAGAGTTCTTAATGTTAAAATAATAATATTGTCGGCCTACGAATGCATTTCATAGAGGTACATATTTAAATTTAATTGATATAAAAAATAAATCTCAAATCTCTACTTTTTTTTTATAGTTGATAGGCTAGGTGTTTGACCACAGCTCATTTGATGTTAAGTGAAGGTGTGGTCGAAGATGGTAAATGACACCTAGCCTGGAATGGAACTGGCTCTCAAGTGAGGCTGCCGGAACACACCGTTAGGTGCATGGCGACAGATTGTCAACTTGAGGGTGGTAGCTAGCCAGCCGAGTACTTGAAAGTACCCTACCACCATGCTATGATTTCCTCACGATGTTTTCCTTCACCGGCAGCTCAAGCTAATTGTTGGGGTTTGAACCCACGCCCTTCGGCATGCGAATCGACCGCGCTAACCACTCGGCTATCATCGCTACAAAGCTCAATCTTCTACATTTCCCTACAATCCCATTTTCGCACATAGAAGTAAAAAATGAATAATGTAGATATCAAAGTCTAACGAACTTTTAAAGTCACAATCTTTACAAGTACAGTATGCCAAACAAGGCGGAATATTTACAACCACAATAACTCAGTTCGTAACTTGTGACAAGTTGTGACCAAATAATGTTCCTTCTTGTAAAGCTTATCGATAAATAGCTGTAAAATTATGTTCACACGATGCCCATTGACCATTTCCGCCTTCCTTAACAATGGCTCTTAATAATTCTTCAAGTAAAACAATACAATCACGACCAGTGACTTTAACTACAGGTCAATCTACTGATTGTGATTTAGCATACTGTTATTAATCAAAAACAATAGATCAATTGTTTTAATGATACCCGATTTCTCTTAGAGTATGCGAACTATTGTAATTTGTAATCACAAAACGAATTGAATTGAATGGTCTCTATTATTGTTGCTTTTGTTTTCTTTAAACAAACTAACAGTAATGTAGGACTCTTTGTGCAATACGTAGCAATGGGCATGTATAAGAGGTGATTTATTTTGCAAAGGGTAGATTTTTAAATCCAGGTGCGCGCAAAAAGTTGGAAATTCACAATAACAAAGATTTTTACCACTCTCACAATCGATACAATTTTTTTTTTAATAATTTGCCCTTTCGGGCAGGCTAAAGCTATAGAGCCATACTGCCTTGTCTTAAGTGTTATTTCTGCTGTATCTTAGCTATAGTTATCGTCAAAGTCGTCTTTGTCAAGTCCAGTTCGTGTCAGTTAATTCCAGTCATGCTTTAGTAAAGTAGTGGCAACTTTACTACAAAGCTTCGATGGAGTTTTGAAAGCAACACGAAAACTCATGTTTCACCACATTATATCATTTTCCCACACTCGCGCTTGTAATTCGGCACTTTATGAATAAAACACCACCATTTTTATGCATAAACACTCGACAAAACACTAGTTTTGGAAAAAAATACAACGGAGCGACACGACTCTTCCCGCGTTCCCGCCAAAACCTCACAATCGATACAATACGCTGACAATTGATCACTTGAGCATTTAAATTTTTTTTTATTTTAATTGGTGTATTTTGTTAGTATTCTAATTATATATTTTATGGCGACATTCTCCAAGTTTTAGAATATCTCCATCAAAGGTTTTTTTTTAAAACAGTGATTAAATTTGTGTGTGTGACTCAGACTTATTGAACTAAATTTTTCATCAAATACTGACACTGAGAAAATGTGCAAAGTGCGATGCCAAAAAACAGAAAAGTATTCCTAGCGTAGACTCCAAAACTTATCGTTTTTTATTTTTAATGATGATAATAAATAAAAATATATATTAGGGATAACAATCAATTTAACTAATAAGTGAAGGGCGATCACCATAAACGCAATTGAAAAGTCCACAAACACTCTCAGTAAACTTAACAATGAGAAATCAAGATGATGAGTAACTAATAACGATTGTGTTGTGCAAAATAACGGTGATAGATGATGATTTAATAACACTTTATTGGATGGATAGACAATAGATTGCAGCGTAGGTGTCACATAATATTTATGTAAGTGTTGATCACTATTTTTTTTGTGAACCTTGTGCGTGGATGTTGAAGTTCTAATCGTACACTTATTGGCTTTATGCTTTTCGTTGAAAAAAAGTTTAGTTAGTTTTTTTTTTGGTTTTGGCATCGCATTTTGAGCAATTTTTTTTATTTTTTATTTTAATGACTTGCAAATGTCTCAATATTGTGGGTATGCTAACATCAAAGCTTCCACATTACCATCAATTCATCGTTATTTACCTTAGAGGCTGGTCTTTCCCGTGGTTCATTCTTCAAGTCGTAGATTCCATTACAAAAGCCGTTAAGTTAAAAATGTACGGTGCGTTCGTTAGCATACTGGCTGGTAATTAGCCGTATCCTCTTCAAACACAGCTTGACATTATAAATAAATAAAATAAAATAATAAATAAATAACGAGCAGTTGCTGCCGCATTTATTTAAAGTCGGAACTCTTTCGAAAATTACTCTGCTTTTGTAATAATAATTATGTTTATCATCGGGACTCAATCGCGCATAAAATAGATTTAAATTTTCGCTGTATCCATCTTTATGTTAAAAGATTAAAACTAAAAAGCTAAAAGCAATTAACGGGCAAGTCTTGTGAAATAAGGCAATCGATGTGTTTTTGTCAACATTTTTGTGCCGTTATACATCATGTGGAAGTTTGAAATTAATGAATACTATAGTACATATCCTGAATTATTATGCTTGGAGAAAAAATAGTTTCAAACGCTTTTCGTTTCTTGAAATTATGAAATAGAATATGGCCAAATTATTTTTAATCCGTAATCTTGACATCAAAATAATTATAGGAAAGGCGCAATTTTATAGATGCTAACTTTGATGCAGATACATTTAAGGCTTAGACCTTTTATTGTACGTTTTGTTTATTCTATTAGCAGATAAGTACGGATAGTTTGATGAAAATTTCTGATAGTGCCTGCTGAAAATCTCTTTTCTGCGTTACGTCTGTTGCTGTTTTATTTTGGTAGGCGCTACAAACCATCGAGAATCTCTGAATCTGACAATCTAACGTCACGAGTCTCGTGGTCGTGTATAGCACGTCACGAGAGGCCGCAAGAGGCGGGCGCGCGGTGGCGGCGGTACCGAGCACCGCGCGCATGCTTCCCGCCCGTTTTGTATTTGACACTTGACACTGGCAAATATTCAAAACGCGACGCCAAAACAAAAAAAAAAACTTCTGTCAAAATGTAACAGATAATCAATGTAAAATCCGCTTCCGGCAATAGGAATAAACATTCTGTCTCCTTCTTGCTCGTGGCTATAGTAATTTAACTCTCCTTATCTATTTTAGCGTGACGTCAATGTATTCAAATCTAACGTCAGACGTATGTACGTCTGTGTGAGTGGAAAATATCAATGTAGGTGTTCAAGCAGAAGTTCCCACGGTCGAGGACTTGGCCCTTATAAGCAAAACAATCAAATGTAATGTTTTTTTTTAAATGTAGATTGTCACAACTATCGTATGAAAAAGTTTAATTTAAAATCTGACACCTTAATATAAAACCTGCGTGAGGTTTTATATTAATTCAAAGAGGTCAATGCGTTAAAAAGGCAATTTCATGTTTCAATTCCTATTGTATGTTTTGTTAATACCTACTTACATTAGATACCTATTTATTCTGTTCGTGAGAAATTCAACTATGGCAATCAACCCGTGTCCACCCACAACGGGGTTTAATAATATGCTTCAAGCATCGTCTTCGAAGGCAAAATGAAATGCTTTGACTATATGGGTATGAGACCTCGAGAAAATGATGATAGGTACCTATGAATAGCGTCAATATTTACTTAGATTTACAATATTATTATCGTACCTACATTCTACATAAAAATGAAAGTTCTTTATTCAATATTTAAGGTAAGTATTTAGTTTATTTCCGCTTAACAGACGTTTCAGTTACAACAGTGATGAGGACTTAAATTTAACTAATTTGACAATAATTTAGTTATTAAAAACTTAATCTTACTTAATATAGATCTAGAACCGATTTGACATAAACTTTAAAAATATAATGTAACAAAAATCTAATTAAAAATACAATTTCTAAACAAAAAACCACAAGTCTTATTATACTCTTCTCTCTGCAGTAACCACTTGCCAGTTCTTTATACGATAGATATGAGTATTCCTCCAACATTTCTGAACTGGTTATCTGTGAACAATAGAAAAATTTACGGAAAGTAAGGCAGCAGCATGTAAAGGTGCATAAAGCAGCACCATGTATATGGAAAGCTCTATTTTTACATCCTTGAATATCGTTTACGTATTTTTGTGAGAAGGCCCAGCTTGGCTGACTATCCAGGTAGATACCATAATAATTTTTAATTAATATAAATAACGTAGGGTTAGAGTCTATTTTGGTCTTCACTACTCAATAAATGTTAAAGACATGGGATTTTTATAGCTACATAAATCTAATTTGCCGCTAAACGCCATGGACTTTTATGTGGAGAAGGCTAATTCGATTCTTAGGGCAAGTCAAAGGCTTTAGATGACCTGAAATGTCTAGCCAGAGCCACAGAATAAATAATAGTAGCCATTTAATGTAAAACCAGCTTTACAAGGTATTTTTCTGAACAGAATTTTGAACCACTTCGAATATGTTTATTATTGTCAAGATTTTAAACGATTTATTGTTCGATATCTGTCTCCCGTAATTTAAAAGAGATAATACTTGTCAGTAGGAACAGTGAGTAAAGTGGTGTGCTTTACCACACCTTCACTTAACATCAGATGAGCTGTCGTTAAATAACTAGCCTGTCAACCATAAAAAAAAAATCGAAATTACATCATGTTATATCTAACGTGTTTTATGATTACAAAAATCAATTAAAATTTACCGCTGAAACGGTCAGAACTGTCATGGCGTATGAATGACGTCATGCCGTGTTAAACAATTATATCCGTATGGCAGTTATTCTACGAAAGTGTCAAAGTAATGATTTAGTTTGTTTATGCAAAGTAATGTCTATGTGCGTCTAAATTTTTATCGTTTACAATGAATACTTTTGTTTTTTGTTAACCACATATCATGATTAATCATTAAAACTCGACTACATACATTAAAACTTAAACTTAGTTAATTTTTATTGTATTATGTATACTAAAAAGTAGACTGATAAAGCAATAGACATACATAATTGTTTTCCAAAAAAAAACTTGTAACAAGCAAAATCAATGTTAACAAACACAGTTAATACATTAATTTAGGCATATTTGGGTATCGTACATTCGTATTTTATTATTATTATTATCAGCCTCAAATGTCCCACAGCTGGGCATCCTTTCCCTCCTTCCAGACTGTCCGGTCTTCAGCTTTTGGTGGTCCAATGACTGTCGTGACGGTTTAACTCGTCACACCACATTCGTCTGGGACGACCTTGAGGTCTTTTTTTTTTTTTTTTTTTCATGTTCGACAGGCTAGTTGTTTGACCACAGCTCACCTGATGTTAAGTGAAGGTGTGGTCGAAGATGGTAAAGCACACCTAGCCTGGAATGGACCTGGCTCTCAAGTGAGGCTGCCGGAACACACCGTTAGATGCTTGGCGGTAGATTTTCAACTTGAGGGTGGTAGCTAGCCAGCCGAGTACTAGAAAGTACCCTACCACCATGCTATGGTTTCCTCACGATGTTTTTCCTTCACCGGCAGCTCAAGCTCATTGTTGGGGTTTGAACCCACGCCCTTCGGCATGCGAACCTACCGCGCTAACCACTGAGCTATCATCGCTACAAAAAGGTCGCTTTTTTTCGGACACAACTTTGTCACCTTTATCTAGCGTTCAGGCTACAAACGAATGGTATGTTCCCAGTCCCATATAGGGCTGCTTGCATTTAAAGCAATTTGCGTTAGTAGATAGCACCACAATTAATTTTGACTTATTTAGTTAAGCTATACACCAGCGTAGTCTCAGCGGATACACTTTGCTAAACCACAATCGTGCGTAACTTACTCACGACGTCAACTACATTCGTGCCAAGGTCTGGATATTCCACTAATGTGTCCATTCATAACTTTAATATATTCAATGTCCGTAATATCAACATCGCCTTACGTATAAAACTAGAAGTTGGAGCCACCAACGTATACCCTAAAATAAATCCTTTCTATCCTTGGTTTCATCATTTAGTCAACTTTACAAATAAGTTTGTTATAAAGTAGAGTTTTATCGCTAACAATAGGCCCATTATGAATGGAGATAATGATCGATATTCTAGAGCAGGGTTTCTCAAACTTGTAGCTTCACGTACCCCTATAAGATTCTCAAGAAAACGGCATTTTTTTTTTAAACTGACTTTAAATATAACAAATACGAGTAAGACATTATTTTTTGTAAAATACAAAAGAATTGTTATTTATTATTTACGTTTTTTTCGTGATTGGAATCGATTCTCAATTTCGATCTTAATTCTGATTCAACGTTCAGTTGATTCCTGTATTTCGTGTACTCGTACCTCACTTTGAGAAACCCAGTTCTGGAGATTACACCTTAGGACCTTTATTTCATGTTCTCATGCGATATAAGAATATGAAGTACGTTCTATACGTTGAAAGTTGCGATGCTACCTTTAATAGTGGTTTGATATCGGTAATTACTTGAAGATTGATTCACTTAATTATGAAGTTTATTGCTTATTTACTTCAAGGTGGGCATTAAACTTATACTTTATGGTTTACAGAATCAATGAACTTTTACTAGCGAAAATTACAGGACTGTTGAGACTAACAATCGGAAGTCTCAAAGTAATGAGCGCCAAAGCAGCGATACCTTTACTTTGTTTTGTTACTTGAAGTTCTGGGTATCGCTGCAATGGTCATGGTTATCTCTTGCTATCAGAACAGAATCTCGTTCGTCTTAATACATTTAAAATGTAATTTATTTTTTTAAATTAAATTTTCCATGAGACACATGAAACATCTAAACACTTTACACTGGCAAATCCACATACTGCGACGCCAAAAACGAAGACAACAAAGTGGACTTAATTTTTCCGCGTTCCCGCTAAAACAAAAAAAAATTGTTTGTGCATAAAACCGGAATAAAACTTTCTGCAAAATTGATCATTACCCAGAGCATGCAAGGAGTAAAAAAGTGTGCAATAAATTAGAAGAGTCTGCGAACCAAGCTTGTAAAAGTATAATTTGTAAGCCATAGAAAGTTATTTACGAGGGTATAGAAATTAGTAATTGGTGCTGTCGATATCGTGGACTCTTATGGTATTTTTTGCACACCGTTCACTCTAATATTTGCACAGTAGTTTTATTAATCCTTAGCTCTCATGTCGTTAGAAATAAAGTTCAGAATTGTTTGTGCTATTGACTGACCCAATCGACTGCTTTGATTGGGCTTGACTTTTTGCGCTAGGAAAGTTGTGACTGACAACCGGATCTTTATACCCACCAGTTCAAAGTTGAATGAGGGAGCCACCATAGTAATTTCTGAAGGCAAACATCAGTAGAGATTTTTAGTTACATCGTTCGATTATATGTAAACTTAAGTTGGTTGTGCTTTGCAGTTGAAGACGTCAATAATCATTAGGTTTTTTTCATGGATAGTATTTCTTTTCTCCAATAATGAGGAATACTTTTTATGATGACCGACTAACATAATGTATTTACTTTTCCTCCACTCTATCCCTAAATATATATATTTATCGATGAAAAAGTGCGTTAGTCATAGAGACGGCATACATTTGAAAGGGAACTTATACTGTTCCTCTTGGCGGAGAATTTTGTCGGTACTAATAATAGTTTCTATCATATGTTCTATACTACCAAAATCCATACTTATATGAATAAGTACCTAAATATATTTGTATTCTCTCGGCGTTTCTAAACTGTACCTACTTGGATAAAGCTAGGTACCAAAATTAGAGAGCTAAATGTGAATAACTAGATTAACCATAGCTTTACGTCTTGGATTTTGTTTTGTTACTCAAATTTCTGGGTACCATCGCAAATTTCTAGGTCCAATCATTTATAGGCAAACGCTGTTTCTTACCAATACTAGTTCGCTTCATTATCTTAATACAAAAAAAGCAAATTTGTCTTGTAAAACAAATACTTTCATCCTAAGTCCTAAGTCTTATAGAGAAGCTACTCAAAATGCTTCTATCTCTCTAAAGTGATATTTTTTTGATTCGACTCTTTATTTACTGATTACTCGATTTAATTTTTGTATGCATCTAAACCATACTCATTTTGGTATTGATACAAATACCAAATACAAATATTTTATTGATAACACTAAAATTACAAGTCAAAATTTTGTAAAATCATTTCAAATATGCGTATCATTGAAAAAAAGTTATAAAACACAGATTACAGTCATGTCAATGACTAAAAAAAAAATGTCAAGATAAGATGAAGCCACTAACTCAATATTTGACTTTTTATTCAACAGTACCGATGATAAAAAACATTAGTAAAGTGCCGATAGAATTTTTTCTATCAAAATTTACTTATTTTATTATTCTGTTTCAGTCGTTATTATTATTTGTTCTATTTTATGTTACTTTAGAGTTCGTACTAAGTGTCATTTTTGTGTCCCGTGCAAAAACTCCCCTATCCTTTTAGTAGGGGCTGGGCCGAGTTATTAATTGGAGGGAAGCTCAGCAGGGGTGCCTTATCCATTATTCTTGAAATAACTACGTATTTACAGTAAGGACATATTTGTATTACGTAACTTTACGAAAACGAAACGCTGATGGTAAAAGATAATGCCAGTCCATGACCATTGCAGCGGCACCCGTAACTTAAGGTCATCTCAGCTTTGGCGCTTGAGACATTCAATGGTTTAGGTTGTAATACAGTGAAGTTAACACACTACTCCTTGACAGCAGAATATCTGGTACAGCGGTGGTGCCTACCTAGACAATCTCCCGTTAAACTCCCGTCAAGTTATATGAATACTTTCAACTTATATAAGTCAATAGTGTAATGATAATATTAAATTGCTTCCAAATGCCGCCGCGACTGAAAAGCTCTTACTGTTAAACTGCCAAAAGCAGATGGTAAGAATAGGAACAGAAAACATCTGCTCGGCACGTGAGCTCTACCAGAACACGTGTGAGGTTTCACACTAGACCGGTTTACAACTCGGAAGTAGGACAATGTTGGAAAGATATGGAACATAGGGTATAGACCCGACTGAGTAAATTATTATGTTTTGAGGGTTCAATCAAATTCTTTAACATTTAGAACACTCGTCAGTAACATAAGTAGTGAATAATAAACTGGATCAAAATGTATTACAAAAAAACAGTTTAAAGAGTATATTATTGCAGATATCGAAATTACAGAGCTATTGAGACTAACCATCGAATGTCTCGCAGTAGTTACGACCAAAACAACATCGTGAGGAAATTATAGCATGGTGGAAAGATACTTTATAGTACTCGACTGGCTAGCAACACAACACAAGCACCTAATGGAGTGTTTTAGGCATTCCAGGCTAGGTGAGCTTTGCCATCTTCGACCACTCCGTCATCAGGTGACTTGTTGTTAATCTCCTACCTTGTCAACCATAAAAAAGCAGTGATGCTCTGGATTTTGTTTTGTTACTCAAAGTTCTGGATATCGCAACAATGGTCATGGGCAAGCGTCATCTTCTACCATAAGAAGAACGTTTCGTTTAAAAAAAAAACATCGTTGCTATTGCATTAACATAAAATTTTAGTCCTTTTTTAAAACACTGTAATATTTCACCGACCCTTCAATACCCGTCGATAACAAACTTTCTCCATTAATGATAGCACGATCTCACAGTGTCGGATGCGGTACGATATCTCATACATCTCATTGTAATGTGTCCTGTGCGATCGTAATCTCTAATTTATGACTTGTATAGTATAAAGACTGTGTCCGGTAAGACTCGTATGTGGTCCAGAGTTAGCTGGATATTGGGACCTAGGTATTGTACAGATACTTACTATAGATCTCATTAATAATAAGATTTGTGTTAATCTAAACGATGTAATCATTAATAAAGATAAATGAAAGTTCGCTACTCAAAGTTCTGTGTATCGCTGCAATGGTCATGGACAAGCGTTATCTAGTTCTCATACTATGGCAACATCCGTACGAAAGCGGGGCAGCTGGTATATAATTTATCTGACAAAAGTTTACAAGGAACGTGTATCGTAGTACTTACCTAATCTAAATGCTCACAATGCTTTTAAATCAAACTAGATAGCTTCTGTTTAACAGAAGGAGGTCGCAAATGTCATTGCCATTCTGCTCATGTCAAAGCTTTAAGCGCCCACGCAATTTTTTATAAACTTGTTACCTTGCCTCTTTTGTACGAAAGATTGCCCCATACTTCTTGAAGACAATAAAGATTTGTACAATGCTTAAAAACAAGCACTTTGTATGACTTATACTGATAAGGATGCGTGAGTCATGTTACAAAACAAGAATTTACCGAAAATATGTTCAGAGAAACGTATAAAGTAGGCAGGTTATATCGGCAATAGTGAACCAAGACCACGTGCAAACCCAATTATGAAAATGCTCATTTTGCTATATAACAACAATCGATACCTGACCATATTCATTACTAAAATCATACAAGAAAAACACTCTAAAGTGAACCTTAACCCTTACGAAATTAGAGGTAATAAGAACCCAAGATTTAGACTGAAATGGTCATTGACAGTGGAATTAGGGCCCTAAGGGTAAACGTCTCGGCCCGTATTTGGCATGAGATGCAATACAGTAATTAAGCGAAATGAACAGTCCAGTTTTAAGTTCCAGACAGCCTGGGATTTAGCTCTGGGCCTTTTCAGTTAGTCTTTAAACTTCTGTAATGATGGAGTTAGAACTTTAGAAGCCGGTTTCCGTCCACGTGGTAAGACTCGCGCGGACGAGCGTGGGAGAACGCCTGAGGTGTAACAAAACGGTTAGTTTACCTTACAAACTCCGTCCGAAGTTATAACTCTATATTTGATAGTTGAGATTTTTCTTCAATTGATTTATATTGGAATATTCAATTGGATTAAATGTACGAATTAAATTTATAATGTGAATCAATTGAGTTATGTTTTAGGTACGCAGATAAGCTAACAGTAAGCCGAGTTAATATTTAAAGATGACAAACTGCATATTGAACAGATTTGTATATTGGTACAAAGACATGCCTATACATAACATGTTTATGTATTTACATAGATGAATAATGTCCACATTTTTCTATTGAATAGATTCCGTGTTCAACAAAAAATACAATATTGTTATAAAGTATAATCCCATTCATAATTTCAAAGTTCATCGACTCCACTCGCATAATACAAAATCTGCAAAAACACTTGATTTATCACGCCTATCATCTCAGAGACTACATTATTACAGACATTATGGCTATTATTATTAATCTTATTAAATATTATTATTATAATTATGTTGAATCTGTTCTGCTATGCAAATAAATAATTTTGCAAGCATGTTATTATTAGGTAGGCGTGATATATTGCCAATGTCCTGACAGGAATGAGATATGGTATGCGTGTGATGTAATTTTTATGAATTATTTATTAATTTATTCGAGCATTGATTTGTCAAACATAATTTTTAGATCTAGCATCGTACATCATTTAGTTTGAAATTGAGTTGCTGCAAATTGCTGGATTGTTGGCAACCTGCAAATAAATTTTAATCCAAAATTATGAGTTCGAGATGCGATAATTCCCAAACATGTTTGTCTTCAATAAATATGCTAACATAATCCTATGAAGAATTTGTAAGTTTTATGTCAATAGGTTTTGTATGACTACTGAAATCATGATCTTTAACACACCGAACAAGTATAAAACTAAAATTGTGTCTTATTATATTATGATTTGTATTGTCACTCTTTTTTCTTCATGTATCATGATGATGATGGTCAGATCACTTTTATCTATCTATCATTTGTTCTTTTTGTTTAATACATATATTGTTAAGTCCATAATTGCAGTCGACTTGGAATTATGATGTTCCAGTCTTGTTATAATGGCTTTTGTCCGGTCAGTCACTTCATGTTAACTCCTAAATATCTTTTTTCTTTCTTTATTTTTGGCACACAAATTCTGCCAGTGTCAAGTATTACATATTTTCAAGTGAGTCATGATAAAAAGTAAAATAAGTCAAAGTCTCATAGAGTACAGTCACAAAAAGGATTGACTATAGCTAATGAAAGTAGTGGTGACTTTAATAAAAGTGTCTACTAAGTTTTAGAAACAACATAAAAAGCTACGACAACCTACCAAACTTCTTCCTGTTGAAGTATTTTGATCTCGATAAAATGTCACTTTCGTAGTTGATAAGATCAAAGAATTGTGTTCATATCTAACATGTATCTGTACATCTGTTTATCCAGCCCGGCAATATTCGTATTTCAACTTGATACAGATCAAATCAAAAGCTTGAATACATGTCATGTATATCCTGAGAATAACATGTATTGTAACAGTAAAACTCACGTCTAATAAAGCAATAAATACGCTTTCAAACATGGAGTTTACGTCCCATCTGCAAGGCAAAGTAACAGGAAAAGCACTAGTAATAACCGTTGAGAACTAGAGTTGATGTACTATTTATAATCGAATGTAACTATCGATAGAATTGACGAGAAGTGCAATGTTTAAATCGAAATGAATAAATTTTAACTTTTTTTTTTACTTACAATGGCGTTCCTTTTAAGATGTTAAATATTTAGTACATTGTGTACTTGTGTAGCATGTCGGATGGCAAGGGTTTTGAGTTTTAGGAAATAATGGCGGGAATGAAAGAAGAAAATGCCACACATAATATACCTAATGCAACATTTATATCACTCCATACAAAAAGCGATATTAGTTAGCTGAATTAACTTTGAGTGTCATTCGAGGATCTAGATGGCGCCACTTAAATCGCGAATTGGGCTTTTTTGGCTTTACATTCACTACTTCGTAATAGTGCAGCGTCAAATCAATAGATGGCGCTTTTTCTGAGTCAATTTTCGTTTCTGTGATGAGTCGCTACGGGTAAAGGCCCACTACTGGGTACGTGCTGAATAAATAGATTACATAGAAGTACTTAAGTTCAGTTATGTCCTCGCGAACATAATATTTCGAATACGAAATGTACATCGCGTTTGAATTTTACCACCAAAATTCGACGGTATATTTTGGATGCTATCAACCCACCAAATTGGAAAACGTTCTAGGAATTCCTTTGAGTATACTATAATAAAAAATTGGCAATAAATAGCCTACACCTGTTTGCAGAAAAGATCGCATAGTCATCTAATGTGTTCATTTTAATCGCCAATATTCCTATAGGACTTTTATCGATTATAAATTTATCGATAGGTTTCCCCTGTCTAGTCCGCCAAGGTAGAGGGCGCTACACAATAAATCATAGCGAGCCACCCAGCGAGCTCGATGTGGTACGCTCTCTACATTGATGTTCCTGCTCTACCGCACCGTGGGATCGTGTTTGACACTATTGCTTGGTGTAAACTTGGTAGAGTTGTAGACGAGTTCTACCGTGTACGTTGTAGTGTAGATATTTTTTTTTATATTTCTAGTTTTCGTTCCAAGATAAGGAGACATACTCATTTTGACGTAATCGAAAAATAACAAGTAACTATTTAAAAAATTGTAAGGTTTTTGCTGCAAGCCGCGTTACAAAATATATACATACAGAACATCCAGACACCCAGACCTATTGGTTTATGCCACAAAATGCTTGTTCTGGATGGGACTCGAACCCACACCATATAGGTAGTTCTTTTAAAGCAGTTATACTACCAATTAGTCAACAGGACTGTCATAACATTGATAGAAAGAAGAAAGAAAGAAAACATTTATTTTGACACACACAACACTACAACAATAAAAAACACTACAAATAAAAGATTAGAAAATAAAAATGAAAAATAACAATAATAATAAGTAGAAAGTTGTCGCTGAAGTTGTTGTTGTTGATAGTTATTTGCCCGGGTATTAAAATACATAATTTATAGCATGTACGCTTATTGTGATATGATTTGTCTCTACCGTGGCGTGGGATAGTGTTTGACGACATGCTGTAAACATAAAGTCGACACTCGAGATGGCTGAAGTTTATTGATGAAATCCAACTATGATGAAGTCACCTAATCCTTCCAGCCATGCCAATAAAATGTTATGAGGGTCTACATTTTCAATGTAACTCGACAACCCGGACTTGATACTGACAGATAGATAGTAATCGAACTGATGTTTGTACATTTAAAACAGTTTTTATGTTTTATGTAAAAGTAATGAGACAAACACGACGATGATAAGAGATAATTCCTGTCCATGATCTTTGCAGCGATACACAGAGTTTTGAGTAGTAAAGTATAGCCCAGGACATCGCTGCTTTAGCGCTCATTACTTTGTGACTTTTCGTGTTTAATCTCAAGAGCCCTGTAATTTCATTAGCTGCAGTACGTACAGTCCGAAACACAGTACTGTTTACGCACTACTGCTTGGCGGCAGAATATCAGATACTGCGGTGTTACCTACCAGTAGTATACGGTGACTATAACTTACAAAATGGGAAATAATAAATTGAAAGGAATTGAAAATTAAATTGGAGGAGAAGAATTATTTAAATATTTGCTGTTAAAGGCGTGTGGTCCTCTGCGGTCGAAGATCATTTTATATTTTCATTACAACTAGTTCGATTTATCTCATAACATTTTTGTTTATTGTTGACCACAGCTCACCTGATGTTAAGTGACGGTAGGTGGTAACACCTAGCTGTGGAATGGAACTGGCTTTCAATTGAGGCTGTGAGAATACACTATTAGATGCTTGGCGACAGATTTTCAACTTGTGGGTGGTAGCTAGCCAGCGGTACTAGAAAGTACCGTACCATATGATATGGTTTCCTCACGATGTTTTAATTAAATTAAATCACAATCGCACTTTAGAGTATATTTGGCTGCCTATTTTGGCAATTTTAGTTTTAACATAAATATAATATATCGTAATTATATGCTGTATGGTAATTTTAATTTAAGTAATTTTGCATCATGAGCAATCGATAGACACTTATAACAAACGTTCATGTGACAAACATAGATGTTTGTTCTGTGTAAGCACATCACTAAAAATGTATGTAAAATTCTGAGGCAGTTGACGCAATAGTGTTGTGAGTTGTAACAGACTCATTCTATCGATACTTGCCGATCATACACGCGGCATATCGACTAAAACAAACACTCGTATTAGTTAGAAATACCTAAATAAAATTAGTAGATCTAATCTTCTCAGGCGCAATCTTCCGCCAATCAATAGATATGTCGAGATTACTGCGCAACTAGGAAACTAATCACAGGAAGTTTTGCAATCACAAACTACTTTGCTAACTGTATGGCTACGGGAAATAATCTCAAAGTCTACTGGGTTTCCTATAAAAGTTGTTCTGTCAATTAAATTAATACATTCGAGCTTCTTAGTTAAGACGACAGTTACAGTTAGTGTTTGCTCTGTGTCGCAGAGGTTCTATTCCGATAATGGCTTTAAGTTGATCATTATCAGTCTGAGTGTTCATTTTTTTGTTACAACATTAATATTATAAATGCGTAAGTTTGTATGTATGTTACTGCTCCGTTTTGTAATAGCTCGACGGGTTTAGATGAAATTTGAGATTGCTTATATTCTGGATTAAACGTGGGCAACTTTTTGTCTCTGACAACGTGACACCGTGGGACGTAGCTACTTCGATATTAAATTTGACCGCCATCTCGCCTGGTGTTCTGCGAAGATGCGACATACGATGGAACACGCTTGCATGTAAAAATTCGACCCACTCGGAGTAACTTTAAAACAAGAAGAAGAGTACACATTCAGGGCGTAGCTACTTTGGTGATTTGATGGTTAGTCTCAATAACTCTGTAATACTGTATGTCGCGGGTCGAACCTGGACCAGATTGGCACAGGACCGAGGCAGATGGCATGCAAAGAGAGAGGCCTATACCCAGCAGTGGGATAAAGAAGGCTGTGGATGATGATGATGATGACTGTATGTCTGCTAATTCAACTACTGTACAACTCATGAATGGAATGTTTAGTTAAAACATTTTTACAAAAAGTAGTTTTACATGTTGCTCTAGGTCAGGTCATGTAGAGCAGTTTTAGATCCGCATTGCAAACATAGAGGAATCCAGTGTCGAAATTAATACATTTATATAAGAACCACTCACTTCTTATCATAACAAAAGTAATGAGAATAAATTGAATGTTAGTAGATATTACAATAGGGCTAGAATCGGGGCAGTAGAACGTAAATAAATACATAACAGACAACTATCACTAATGTCTATCACTATCAGTTGAGTATCGCGAGAACAAGTGGCTTGTCTAGTTTGAGATCGTCGGCTTCTATCTTTTCTTGAAGGAATACGGAAAACTTAGATAAGTGTTACCATGTTCATTTAAATGATTACCTACATCACAAAATGTTTGTACCAGACTTGCATCGGGTGTGGTACAAAACTTAGCAGCAGCTACAACAAGAAATAAAATTACCAAAAAGAGCGATACTTACAACTTTACGTCATTTCGGTGGTATCCTTAGTAGGAGGTCGTCTTGGTAGGTAGGTACAACCGCAGATATTCTGCCGCTAAATAATAATTTGTGAACATTACTGTGTACCAGTACTATGTTTCGGATTAAAGGGTGCTGCAGCTAGCAAAATCACAGGGCTTTTGAGACTAACCATCGAAAGTTTCAAAGTAATGAGCGTCAAAGCACCGACGCCCTGGACTTTGTTTTGCTACTCAAAGTACTGTATAACTGCAATGGACAATGAACAATAAGTAATAGAATTTGAATAGTTGACTTTAAAGAAATAAAATACAATATTACTTGGTATAGCATGGATAGTTAAAGCAATAAGGCAGGAGATGGCTGTACCTACGTATTTGAAGATCTTTCCGGTTTTAGAGACTTTTACGTAATAACTAAAACAAAACAAATATTTTCTAGAAATCGCTTTGTTTTCTGGATCTGTTTTAGTATAGCATTTGTTTAGCGTTCAATTTCATTATCATAAACTGTTTAACTTTTCACTTAACTTTATGGTAAGGTCGAAAATCCCTATCCTACCTATGTAGGTATACTAACTTGTAACCTAACCAATACAAATCTTATCCAAACTGAGTCCTTTCAAAATACTTTTTAATTTCCTCGAATACTGCGTGTGTCTTTGCCTACTAGGTAATGAGAAACGAGAATGTTAGCTTTGCAATTCGTCTGCATTTAATCTAAAGACCTTGTCAGGTTCTTAGTTTCCTACACAGGCTTCTCGGCAGAGTGGGTGTCGTGTTTCATATTTACCTTGTGAATAGAATAGGCATTGGCTTCCGCGGTGTCATGTGTCATTAGAAGAAACAATTGAAATGTTGTACATCACTATTAATATAAGCAACCAAGATAAGAGTATTGTTATCTAAGTCTATTTATTCTATCTAAAGGCGCGCCCACAGGGCTCGTATAACTTCTATGTAATTATGTAAAAATGAGCCCCTGTTTCCCTTGGTTATGCCATAATTTGAGTTTGAGAACGATTTTATCGATTTCACACATCTTTTTCTTTAAGTTTTCTAATTATTTGTAGAAAGTGCTTACGGAAAAAAATAGGAAAGGTGCGCAGAAAATTGGATAATTTCACAAAACTTAACGACTGTTAAAACAGTCGTTAAGTGTGTCATTCATCATCAAACGAGTGAAGTTAAAACTTCACTCGTTTGATGAAGCTAAGGCAGGAAATCTATCAAGTCAGCTAGTATTTAATAAATATTGGACATTTTAAAAGTACGTACCGAAAGCGGATGTCTAATAGATTAGTAAGCTGATGTTGACAAGCGGTTACGTCCTGATGTTAATAAGGGGTTACGGCCCCGAACCCACCAATAAACATCTCACACTAACAATATTCATACTAATAAAATCACTCAAATAATCTTATTCTTCATATACTTCTCAGTCGTAGTCTTATAAAGTATTATAGGTCGGTACCAGCGCAGTATCAGATAAATACATAAATGAATATATAAATATCTTAGGACATTTTACACAGCGCCATCTAGCCCAAACTGAGCAAAACTTGTACTATGGGAACCAGATAGAATACTTTTTTTGTATACACAAATATATGTACATTTATTTATTTATTTTATTTATTATATATATGTACAGCCAAAATATTTAACATATACAGATATTCTGACACTAAACAATAGTGTGTAAACATTGTTGTTTTCGTTTTGTCACTCAAAGTTCTGGATAACGCTGCAAGGGTCATTATCTCTTATCATCAAGAGAACGCCTCGTTCATCTCATTACTTCATTTCATTAAAAAAAACAATGAGTAAAAACTGAAGACATTCCGGCGTGGCTACTTTGTTCGACACGTTAGTTCGTTAGTTATTTAGTTTTTAAACGTCTGGCGGTTGGCGCATCATTCCGCATGATTAGTTATAACGCGTTGAATAGGGTTGAGAATCGTTTGGTTGGACTCTGTGTGAACATATGTACCTAGTACTGGCGATCTTGCTATTTCTCTGAGCTTTACTTCGCCCTTATTGTCATCACTGCTGAACATTTTTTTATTTAATACACGTAAAGGTTTGGCTTTGGCGCGACTTTCGACTGTTAGTTTCAACAGCCCGCTAACTGCTGTACCTTCCAAACCTGAACACAATAATGTTTAAACACTACTGTTTGGCGGCAGAATATCTAGTACTGCAGTGGTACCTACCTAGACGACTTCCTGCTAAGGACATCTACTACCAAGTAAAACTTACTGTCTCAGCCTTTCCTCTACATCTTGTAATGTGGTTTTAAACTCTGAAACCCACCTAAACGGCCGACGAGATCGTAGGGCAAAGTAACTGAAAATTAAAATCTCTGCAATTGTTTATTGTATTCATCTTCGTAATATGTGACAACAAAACGTTATAATAATGTCGAGTTTTGTTTACAAACAAAGGCTGTGAGAATTTCTCACGCAGTCCATATTTAGCGCTTCGCTAAATCACGTAACACATTTAACTGTAGAGTCACGTCTGTCTGCGGATGCATGGTGCGGGTACTGACGCATACGGAAATGGATATCAACAAACTTTACAGGCAATGCCCCAAACATTTTGCCCATATTCTCTTAGGAGTGCCATTTCCTTGAGTTATTTATGAATTGTGATCCAATAGTTCCTCTAGGGGTTTTCGGTGCATTGAAGAGAAACTTCTTTCTCTAAAAAGTATTTCTTAGACTACAGCGGGGGTGCCATGCGCGACCGCATAGCGTATCCCCGCGTAATTAAGTGTACAATCGCGTATCACTTTCGGCAATAAGAAAGTCACAATACTCCCGCTAGGTATACTCATAGAAAAAAATATATATAAAACTGGCAGACGCCTCGCGGCTTCACGCGCGTAGTACCCGTTCCTGTTAAAATACGGGGATAAAAAGTGTCACCCGGGGATAGTGTACCTTCCCAACGGTGAAAGAATTTTTGAGTAGTATTTGAGTTTTTTCGTTACAAACATACAAAAATACACATCTTTTCTCTTTATAATATTAGTGTAGATATATATATAAGTATGGTACTGTACTCCATTTTCTTGATGAAGTTTATCGGTTCTGTTGTTAAGTTATAATAGCTTGCAGACAGAAAGGCGATCCCATAGGTAGATAAAATGTGGGCCAGTATCAAAATTTAAAAAAAATAAATATAAAACGCTCAACTCAAATACAGATGAGGTCGCTAGTTCAAACAAGTTTTTTTTTTTTTTTTCTGTTTATTATCTTGCAATCAGTCATTAGTTCAAACAAGTAAAAACATATTACATATAGACGATTCTTTCTAGTCTCAATAAGTTTGATATGGCTTCAGGAAAATGGTATGAGTACATTTGTAGACAGAAATAGATTTGAGACGTAATATTAAGGCTGGTTTTCACTGGCTGTTGTCCCAAAAACCACAAAAAATGAATTAGGTACCCAGATAAGTGAATTTTCTACGCAACTGTAGCGACCTTTGCTCCGTGACATTTGTTGCGTCACCTGCGTACAAATGTCGATTTCGTGCAGAACGATACCCGATCTCAACAAACGACACTGAGTGCCTAATCCTATGAGACGAATAAAGTAACATTTAGTAAAAAATAATTGGGTGCAAATACATACTCTACCGCAAAAACCCCGTGTGAGGCTCAACTTTAAGTTTGACGTTGTCGCATCTGTCATTTTCTAATCACATTATTCTGAAATGTCGTTCGCTGAGACATTGTCATTTTAATGACTGAATTCCAGAACAGTAAAATCACATGAGATATGTTTTAATTTGCTTAACTAATTTAGAAATTACATTACAAACTGACGAATGTGTTACGCCCAATGAATAGTTTAATCTAGTATCTCATATAACATAGCATGGCACACGCATGGCGAATCTAAATTCTACACATGCGAATAGTAATAGTTCTAGATTTTACTAACATTTTGTGTGATACTAAAAAAATCATCATCAGCCCTTCGCTGTCCACTGCTGGACGTAGGCCTCTCCCAATGCACGCTACTAAGCTCGGTCGACAGCTTTCTGCATCTAGTGTATTCCCGCCGCTTTTTTTTGATACAAATATTTTATTAATAACACCAATATTACAAGTCACTTCAAAATTTTAAATAAGTATGCCATTAAATGAGTTTTAAAACACTGATTACATGTCAACACAAAAATGTCAAAATAAGGTATGTCAATATACAAACATGTCAATATAAAAAAGATATTGTCAATATGAAATATGTCAATATGAAAATACTGTCAATATAAAATATGTCAATACCAAAATAATATTGTCAATATAATAAAATGACATGACAAAAAAAACATAATTACTTACTAGTAATTCAATAATCTTTAAGTTTGATACAAAAAAAATACTACGTACGAACTTATTCCCAGGCAATAATGATTGCATCAACTGTCTAGACTGGTCCTTGCATGTGTTCCAGTAGGTATCCATTTACCCAAGGATGTATCAGAGTGCCCTTAATCTGTTGTAGAGATCACCATTCGAGTCTAAACTGCAGCAGGCAGTTGCGGTTTTAGCTAGCCACGTTTAAGGCTGGTATCACAAGCCTCGCCTGTCAAAGGCACACTTTAATCTTTGACCAGTCATCTTCTTAAAAAAAAAAGCGAAAATTCAATATTTCTTTATCTTTGGAATCTTACTTTCTGCATCTGTATTTTGATATTTTTTCAAGTATTTGATGAAAAATCAAATTAAATAGATCTGAGTCATAGTCACGTGAATTAAGTCAGAGTGGAGTCCGGTGATGTCTGAGTAAAAAAGTGACAGTACCTTCGCAGGATGCATCAGTTTCCAGAAATATCATAAAAATGCAAGGTGCAGAGATCAACATATAAGAAGTAAATGTTAATTACAGACAACATTTAAGATTAAATTTTAAGATAACATACGCTATAGTATTTCTTTTTTGTCGTGATATTTAAGTTTTTATCCTTATGTTTTCTAATTTTGATAAGTAATATTGTTTTAATGAAGTCGTCGTGAATTTAAAAACAGATTATTGAGAATTATATTAGGTGGCATAGACGTGATTCACCACATTTGAATACTTTCCCAAACTCACTCGCACATAATTTGGCAATTCATGAATAAAATACCACTATTTTTATACATAAACACTACTACAAGTTTTAAAAAATAATACAATATGATTCTTTTGCGTTTTCGTCATTAGCTCTAAAGTTTTTTAGTAAATGTTAGGCGGCTTTGTGCATATGAAGTTTCTTTATATTATGCTCGAATGAAAATTTGTGTATTGTTGCAGGGCAAGTCGGTGATCCGACCGATAGCATTCAAGCCGCTCGGCGGGCGGCTGTCGGCGGGCGGCGAGCGGTACGGCTCCACGCCGGCGCTGGCCAGCCGCCCGCCCTCGCACATGACTCTCTATGGCAGTAAGTGAAACAGTCTGCCACAAAACGTAACAAAAACATTTAAAAAAATATTTTAAAGTAACGAGACGAGCGCAATGCTCTCCTGATGTTAAGAGAAAGTGTCCGATGGTCATTGCAGCGAAGCGTTACTCAGTAATTTGAGTATCAAAACAAAGTCTAAGGCATCGCGGCTTTGGTTCCTTACTACAGTACCCTTCAAACCAAAACAGAGTAATATTCACGCTACTGTTGAAAAATAATAAATATCTGTTAAATATCTGCGGAAATATCTGCTACTACGGTCGTACCTACCTACACGACCTCCTGCTAAAGAGTTACTATATATCTTCTAGTGATAATGTAGTATATTATGTAGATATAATGTGTAATGTAGTTATTAGCTCTTAGTCGATAGATAAATACTTATATGTATAATATGTGCTAAGAGAACTCAAACAGCGACCCTATATTGCGTAAATGGAAAGCTCTGGTATTATTTTCTTTGGAATAAATAAAAACCAAGACGATAGTAATTGCGGTGGTATCTACCTTTTGCAAAGGAGACCTAACACCAAGTAAGATGTGCCTGATGTGAATAAGTTTTCCTAACCCTATTTTTTTAAACTGTCCCACCCGCTAGTGTGAGAAGGGTCCACCACATTGGTCAAGTATAAGTTGACAGACAGCACACATACTAGTTAACTTTTTGAAGAACTCTTAGACATGGTCTCAGACTTTCATAGGATATTTTCCTCATACATAACTTAGAAAAGACAATACGTGCTGTAGGATTTGAACTTAGGACGTTTAGATTGGTAGTCAGATGCTCTTATGAGTAGGCAGCTGAAACTTCAATAAAAAGTAAGCCATGTAAAATAAGTTACTGTCAGGTTCAGTCCATACCCTATTAAAGTCGTAGTGTCTTTATTAAAAGCTTAAACGGTCGTGACGCAGATAAAATGGCATCGTGAAAAATACATATAGTTCGACAATTTGTAATTAAAACACCATTATTTCTAAACACTCGAAAAAATTCAATGCAGTGACCTAACTTTTCCAAGTTCCCGCTAAAACTCCAGTAACTTTTTTTTTTTTGGTATTGGCTTCGTTCTTTATGCATTTGCCCATGTCAAGTATTTTATGACAAATTAAGTGAAATGAGCCTAAAAATAAGTCAAAGTAAAATTCGGACATGCACAATGACAATTTTACTACTAGCTATGATGGAGATTTTTAAGCGACACAAAAAGACATGTTCAACTTTTCTACACATATACACTTAGAAAAACAATAGTTTAGGAAAATAGCGCCAAAATTCTACTGTCGATGTGCCACGTGGGTAGCTTATATCAATCCCGTAAATGTTTGGCTTTTCTATTAGCGTTATCGTTAATAGAATTTTAATTTGTCTAGGTTCTCAGCTCTGCCGTCGTTACGTAAATTTTGTCGTGTACCATCTACGATCAGCAAAAGCATGTCATGGGTCATGGAGTACGCGTACCCAACTTTAAGAAAGCCTGCTCTAGTAATTTTATAAGTAAACCATACTTATGGCAACGGTTTGTTCAACCAGTATCTTTCCATGTTTCAGGTTCGAGTGACGTCCGCGAAGGGCGGTGGTGCGGCTCCCCGCAGCCTGCATCGCTTTCGGCGCTGCCCCCAGCCGGACTTCCCGCGCCCCTGCACCAGCGACACCATTCTGCTATCGTGTGAGTACCTTTCCCAATAATTTCTAATAAATTTTAATATGATGATTTTCGTACCTTTTTAATAAATATTTTTGGAGTGTGCTGAACAAGGTATGAATATGAATACACTGCTCTGGAGTAGACCTGAACGAAATCTCATCTCAACATAACTCTAAAATAGCGAAAAAATTAATCAACTATTCTATACTATTTATAGTTAAGAGTTAACATAGTTTTTCTATAGATTAACTATTTTTTTATTTTTGCAATTTCAGAGGTGTGCCCATAGTAAAAGACACGTACTATTAGGTGAAATAGAATTTGAGTGCATCGTCAGAGTTGGGTCGATCGGTAGTCGGGTCGATGTCGGTCCCCTTTGTTCTAAGACACAACATCTGTCGATTAGTAGTACTTAACTAATTAAGACAGTTAACGAGACGCCTTGCGTGGTCTCATCACCCGCATTGTGCGATTCATGAATGGCTACAGTGGTAAAATGACGCTTTAACGAGAACATATTGTTTTAGCTACTTAATAGTCGTGATATTACTTACACAACAACTTATACGAAATATTGTATTAATAGTTTTTATAATTTCAAAGCTGACCAAAACCTACAACAAAATCACTATTATTAAGGAATGCAATATCTGAATATCCCTACTAATAATTCAAATTGGTACCTTAGGTTATACTAGCTTACCTTTTTTGCACAATATAGGTACCTACTAAGGCAGGTCAAGAGCTCGTCAAGTTATGCATTAGCAATCTAATGCATTAAACTTCCAAAATCTATTATGTAAATGGCGAGAGTAAAGAAAAAAATTATTAAAAAAATGAGAGTGTAAAATAAAAATAAATAATAATAGCTAATGTTAATTTACCCGACGAGACACGTAAATAATGATAGCCATAACATGCAAATTCAGTTGCATCGAACAGTAGAGCATCGATTTCTGAATACATAATCGGTTCCTGGTAGATATGTATAATGTAAAAAATAACCTACTATACAAGATGCAATTGTCGCAATCTTCGTTTAATCGGTTCCTCAATATCCAGACACAAAAATAATCCACTTCGAATTAACACACATTTTGCACCAGGAAACGATTAACCTCTAAGATAAAGATAAAAATTCTCGTATTACAAAACATAAAAGTTAAATGGTCATACATGATAATTGACATCGGTTATGCAGGGTTAATTTTTATAATAATGTTTATTATTATTGGTCGCAGCATTTTAGGTGCCCTCGTATGGCACGCGCTGCATTTACGCGTATTCCAACTCGCGAGACGGATGTGTCGAGCTATATTTTAATTTTAAAAAATAGTGCCTTGAATAAGTGTGTAGTAAGAAGATGTGATTTTGTGCGTAGCTTGACGTTTGGATATATTATGAATCGGTAAGCTGAGGAAAGACGTTTGGTAACAAAAGTTTTTTTTTTTAAAAACACGTATTATTTATTAATAAGTTGATTAGTTTGTCACAAATATTGATCTTTACTATTGTTGGTTTGTTGACAAAATAAAAAGATACACAACAAGATATTACAAGATTTCGATAGACGATATCATCATCAAAACTGAATTAAAACCATCCAAAACTGAAAGCGTTTTGGAAACTATTCCCATTGATAGCGGCCTTATAGGTTAGTTATTATTTTTAATATTGCTTGTTTTATTTAGGTACTTTGATTATTTATGATTAACTTTATTTAATGTTTACTTATATGCGACATTATAGTTAATTAAAATGTCTCTAAAACTTATATTTTTATTAGAAAAAAAATACAAACTGAAATTGCTAAAAGTCACACAAGTAGTAAGGTACAATGTTTTCTATTAACTTGAGACTAAAATATTTTGACTAGTAACTATTTTACGTTTCAAAATAAGCTTCACAGGATATCGAGTGCTTATGTACAGCATCCGAACATATGGTATGTGGTTTGGGCACAGTTTAAATGTCAGCTACAATGAAAGGGTCTGTAGAAGCACCGTATCGGTTAGCGCTTCCCTCTGACTCACATAATCGGTATTCTTTGGGAGGAGTCACTTTAATGTAGCGACCGTTAGCTTCAAAGTATATAGATTTTAATAAGAGCATGGTTAGGTATGTTTTGTGAAGTATTTTTTATGTTACTTCTTTTTCTGACGAAGCGAAAGGATATAAATAAATAAATAAATATCGTAGGACTATACACACAGCGCCATCTGGCCCCAAACTAAGCAGAGCTTGTGTGATGGAAGTCAGATAACTGATAGAATACATAAACACTTTTTTTTTGTAAATACATACTTATAATACATACATATGATCAGAACTTGGTCGAATCAACTTTACATGTCTTTTTTTCACCTGTACTTCCCCCGACACAGAGCGGGGACATTGTCAAGCTGGACTTTTACTGACGATATATTTTGTTACATTGTATGTATTAAAATTACCGGCCAGTTTGATTACCGTACAAATGCAGAAAAGTTATTTTTTTATTTATGTTACAGTACATATTTAATAAATGCACCAAATGATAGCCCCTTTTATAATACATATACAACTAAAACGGTCACTAATATTTTATTATGTACTAGCTGCGCTCCACGGTGTTACCCGCTACAGTTCTTCGGAATAAAATGTAGCCCGTGTACTGATCCAGGCTATATTCCAAATTTCACAAAAATCCGTTCAACCATTACAATGTGAAGATGTAGCAAACATAAATACAAACATTTTTTAATGTTTTGACAAGCTAGGTCGACCACAGCTCACCTGATGTTTAGTGACGGAGTGATCGAAGATGGTAAAGCATAGAATGGAACTGACTCTCAAGTGAGGCTGCCGGAACACACCGTTAGGTGCTTGGAGCAGATTTTCAACATGCGGGTGGTAGCTTGCTAGCCGAGTAGGTACCTACTAGAAAATACCTTACCACCATGATATGGTTTCCTTACGATGTTTTCCTTCACCGGAACTCAAGTACATTGTTGGCGTTTGAACCTACGCCCTTCAGCTTGTCAACCGACCGCACTAACTACTGAGCATTCATCGCTAAAAACTTACGGTGGGATTTTTCCAAAAGCGTTTAACATAATTTTGATAACTCATTTTCAAGAACAAAATTCCGATCGGAATATTCAGGATATTAGTCACCCATCGGGTACAAAACATTATTGTTATCAATATCGGGTGCAGTCAACAATGTTTCCGTTATTTTTGCTATCTTATTTACACATTCATTAGTATAATATACGTCTATTTCCTTTGACCTACTTACACTTGGCTACTTCGACAAAACACTATTTCTGTTTCCTATTTACACACCCGTACATATCTGTGATTACTTAGCTCCAGTACCCCTCGAATACAGTAATGTATACACACTACCGCTTGGCGGCAGAATAAATGATACGACTGTGGTACCTACCTAGGATAGCGTCCTGCTAATCTACAACCTAAGAAAAAAAACTAAATCTACAAAACTAAATTTTGGTTTCAGTAACCATAAAAGTGCTCGGTTCACATGGTTGAGACGCCGAAAAGCATGGGTTCAAATCCCAATAATGAGCTTGAACTGCTAGTCGAAGAAAATATCTCGGGAACCATAGAGCATGGTGACAGGGTATTTCCTAATACCCAGGTACGGCTGGCTAACTGCCATTCTCAAGTTGAAAATACGCAGTCAATCACCTATGGCAGCCCGTACACGTAGCGCGCGATCCGCGATCCGCGATCCGCGATCATGATTTCAAAATTTCTAGATATGCGATCCGGAGCATCAGTCCGTCAATCCGCTTCGTACACGATCAGTCTGGATCGCGATCATTGATCGCGGATCGCGGATCGCGGATCGCGCGCTTCGTGTACGGGCTGCCTAAGAGTATATTCCGGTAGCCTCAATCAAGAGTCAGTACTATTGCTTGATGTGTTTAACATCTTTGGCCACACAGGTGTGCTGTGGTCAAACACCTAGCCTGTCAACCATGAAAACTAACATGGTTCCGTTGACGACCAAAGAGGTGTACAATATAATTTGTATTCTATTTGTATTATGTGGTTAGCGCGGTCGGTTCGCATGCAGATGGGTGTGGGTTCAAACCCCAACAATGAGCATGAGCTGCCGGTGAAGAAAAACATCGTGAGGAAACCTGGTGGTAGGATACTTTATAGTACTCGGTTGGCTAGCTACCACCCTCAAGATGAAAATCTACCGCCAAGCATCTAACGGTGTGTTCCGGTAGCCTCACTTGAGAGCCCGTTCCATTCCAGGCTAGGTGTGCTTTACTATCTTTGACCACACCGTCACTTAACATCTGATAAGTTGTGGTAAAACACCTAGCCTGATCATAAAAAAAATCGTTTTCTTATTTTTTGGTTTCAATAAAAAATTATGATGTGAGTTTAACTATTTCCTCGTATATTTTCAGTTCAAAGAGAACGGAATTCATATATCAAGTGTCATTGATACCAATAAGCTAGTTTATATTACCTCACGCGAAGTAATTAGGTTTCCCGGCAATTTAGTTTGTACTTCTGCACGGTCCTTCCTTTAATATCACTTATTGCGTGCGCACACTTGTCTTATTGAAACTTGCAGGAATAGTATCACGCTATTAATCTACAATTATGTACATAACATAAATGAAGACCGGTCAAGTTTGAAACGGACTCGCAGTGGCGGCCTTAGGGGGTGGCAAGCAGGGCAACCGCCCGGGGCCTCGTGTCCTCAACTACCCAAGTAGAAAAAAGTCTTTACCATATATACCATATACGCACGGTTTCATAATTAGTGCAAGCATATAACAGCCACTCTAGCACTCGAACTATTTTTTTTATTAAAACGTACTCAAAAAAAGCGGGCCTCAGAATGATCTGTCGCCCCGGGGCGTTGCAACAGCTATGGCCGCCGCTGCGGACTCGATTGTACATTTTAAGATTCCTACCATACCAAATTAGATTTAAAAAAAGTAAAATCCTAACTAATATTATAAATGCGAATGTGAGTTTGTTTGTTTGTTACGCTTTCAAGCGTAAACTACTCAACGGATCTGAGTGAAATTTCGCTGTTCTATAGAAAAAAAAAACACGATTTCAGAGTCATGTCCGTAGTCAAAAGTTGCTAATAATGATAAATACAATATCCCCTTTCGGTTTAGTACATCCTAAATTCATAACCCTGTTTTTAACCACAAACTAAAGTCAACAAAGAAACAGGGATGTAGCATTAGTAATATAAAAGATGTTGAGACAGTCACACCACGTAATACCTACTTTAAAATAAGTCGTATAATGCAATGATGTTTCAAATTAACAGTCTCAATGTTTGGTTTTCAATTTTAATTAGACGAAGGAACGAAGGAACTAAGCAAAGTATCGTTAATGAAAATGTGCTACTTTATACTGCATGCAAATGAGATGGTTTCGAGCGCGGCAGAGCGTAGTTCCGTTCATCTCACATCCCATTGTGAAGGTTGCTGGCAATTTCAGGCTTCTAACGCTTTATACCGACGGATTTACATATCGCTTTCATTGTTTGCCATACGCCACTTATTTATTGGTACACGGTCATATAATATTATAAATGTCATACTCTATTTTTTAACGTCCATCAAAGGAAATAACTTCCTTCTTTTTAAGCTGACATTTTATTTTTATTTAACAAGATTTATAACAAACTTAAAATATATTTAAAACTTATACGTTTGTCGTAGTACCATAAAATAAAACTGTCTTCTTATTGTTAAGAGATAAGATTTTCATGAATATTAGTCTCAACAGCCCTATAATTTTTCTAGCTGCAGTACCCTTCTAAGCGGAACACAGTAATGTTTTGAAACACTACTGCTTGGCGGCAGAATATCTGGTATTGCAATGGTAACTACCTAAACGAACTCCTGCTGATGAGGTCTACCGCTAAGTAAATACACTTATTATGGAGTAATATAAGTGACAACTACTTGCGTTTTGCAGAGTGCGTTTCAGATCATAATGCATGATACAATTCCACCCTACCCATTCTATTATCCCATCGGCAGAAGCTTCAAAAAGCATTGACCGTTTTATTGTCAATGTGCCAAAAACTTGGACAAAACGGTTTGATTCCACTTTCATCGTACGATCTGCTAAACAGTGCAGTTTGATTGCTCGAGTGGGAGTTCCCTGATGATTAAAATCTGGGCACTTTCAAGTCGCAAGTGAATCGGTTTTTGTGAATGAAGACCGCATCTTTGCTTACTTGGCGAGTTGGCGGTAAAACGCAAGACTATTTAGTCAAAAAAAAAAAACGATTATTTCGATACACGAATGATAAAGATTTTTAAGAAAATAATAATTCTACAGATAGATAAGGATTGAGGAAAGAGAGAGTATACCTAAGTAGATAATCACTTAAGTATATAAATGGCATAAATCCTATAGTAATAAAGAAAATAACCAGCAAAAACAAAGTAATTTTCTTAAAAATCTTTATCATTCGTGTATCGAAGTCGTCTCTCGAAAATGTTATTGTGTTCACTGTTCTCACCCTTGAAACTTTTATTGTTTCTAAATTAACATACTTGCCGGTTATTGTTTGAAAATTTTGGCAAATCGCTCAAGTGTCTAAAGTTCTAAACTATAGATAAGTAAATATAAATAGGCACATTAAATACAAATATAAACTAGTAGGTAAGTCTGCTATATCAAGTACCTAACATTAGTTTTTGTAGTTACATAGGTACTTTTTATTTTTGGCGCGTACAGGCCAAAGTAAGAACCTCTTTTTATAACGCATCGTTTAGTGATTGGCTGCCGCTCTACGCCCGGAATTTGTCACCCTTAGATCAAGTTTTTTTTTTATGGTTGACAGGCTAGGTTTTTGACCATAGCTCACCTGATGTTAAGTTAAGCCTCTGATTAATTAAATGTATTAAATAAAAAATTTAAGAGTATTTTTACCTAGGCATATCTGTAATATAGGTAGGTACTGACTGCACCCTGTATTCTGACCTTTTTATTTTGTCTTTGTTATAGAAACAGAATGTCATGTCAAAATATTATAACGCCAAACAGTAGTGTGTAACCATTACTGCGTTTCTGTTTGAGACTAACCATCGAATATCTCAAAGTAATGAACAACAAACAGCAATGCCCTGGACTTTGTTTTGTTATTGTGGATACCGCTGCAATGGTCATGAACAGGCATTACCTTTTACTACCAGGAGAGCGTTTCATTGGTTTCATAAGTAAAAAAAAAATCTTGTAACTTTTCTTCTTGATCTATGTAGATATAACTTCAGTGTCTTGTTACTATTAGTTGGTAACGTGGTATATCAAAATATTTGCTTGTAAAATCTAGTTGTTTATGTTACGCTCAACTTAGTATTCCTAGCTCCTATTCATTAGATTTATGATTGTAAAAACTATGATGCCTGCTCATTGACCGTAACGTTACACTCTGAAGGAGATTTCTTAACAGTACTTACCTACTACTAAATTATACATAATTGTCATTCATTTTCGGGTTACGAACATTTAGAGCGTATTTTTTTTTGTTTTAATCAAGGCCCCTAGTCATTTGGTTTTATTTGAAAATGTAAACCTTTAAAGTTGCGTTACGGAAATCCTCACCCTGAAAAATAGGCGTTTGTAATGTTGCAGTTCTCTATAGGCGAGGATAATCTTTGTTGCCATGATAGCTCAGTAGTTAGCGCGATCGGTTCACAAGCAGAAGGGCGTGGGAGCTTGAGCCGCCAGTGAAAAAAAACATCGTGAGGAAACCATAGCATGGTGGTAATGTACTTTCTAGTTCTTGGTTAGGTACCACCCGCAAGTTGAAAATCTGCCGCGAAGCACCTGACGGTGTGTTCCAGCAACCTCACTTGACAGTCTAAAATGGACCAACACACCTAGCCTAAAATGGGCCTGCATTTTAGGCTAGGCGTGTTTACCATCTTCGACAACAACGTCTCTTAATATCATATGAGCTATGGTCAAACACCTAGCCTGTCAACCAAGAATATGTCACTTACTGAGAGGTGGACAGCCTACTTGTTTGCAGTAGCATGCAAGATGGTAGTCTTTTAAACTTTCGTTACATAGGTACCTACTCAACCATTGTTGCTTCGGTACGTTATCATACTTTGAGTTTGTTCAATATTCATTGTATCAGATCTTCGTTGAAACTTATCGTGCACTTATTCCGTAATTTGTATGCGCATATGATCAACAAATGCTTACCTAGTGAGTTAATTCAATTTTATTGCATCCATTGTCTGTCCAGTTACCAACATTTAAATATATTCAAGGATATATCTGTTAACCACCTAAAATTCCGTAGTATTTTCTAGAGAATTTAGATGTGTTATCTACAAGTGATCGTAATCGTCTAGTTTTAATATTTAATTATTTTTCATGATTTATTAATTCCTTGTAAAATAAGTACCTACACAAAGTACCTAAAGTAGGATTTTAAATGTCTAGTAATTAGTATGTCTAGTAAATAAGTAATTCTTTTTTCTTTGTTTTTAGCGGCGCACTAAGTGCATTTGATCAAACCAAAATTTTCGATATTTTCATGTTAATTCTTTTAAACACATTTTAAGTCACAGTCACAGTAGTGGTCGAGACCAATCAAGCCCTCGTAAAGTAGTAAAAAAAAATACTACAATAAAAACTTACATTTATTACGTATAATTTTGTGTCAAAATAATATAAAATGTTCATTGATTCAAATTTCAGGCTCTACCTACGTCTATATTTGATATTTAATTTACATTTTGTATATGACATTGACATTGTATTTAACAGGACCGAGGCTGATGGCATGAAAAGAGAGAAGCCTATACCCAGCAGTGGGATAAAGAAGGCTGTGGATGATGATGATGATGATATAACATATTAATCGTGCAATTTAGTTAATTAGATTCAAATTTAGTAAATACATTAGTTTGTATTTCATAACAAACTTGCTAGAAACATAATTATAATTATTAAAATTCATTATAATACTTCATATCAATAACCATATTCATGTGGTACGTCAAACTTCAGACTTACTTTCGCTTTTACATAAACTTATTGGATAAGTTCATGAAGTAATAAAAAAACCGTATAAATTAAAAAACACTTTTCCTCTAAGAAAATATTTCAAATACCCTTCTCTAACATTTAAAGCCTTTTTATCACCACCAAGCTACGTGGAAATGATAGCAGACTTCCATCATAACTCGCTACGCTTCACCGCTGAACCAAGACGCTCGGTGACCGCGACGTCTTCTACTCGACCAATTTATCTCTACAGGTAGTAAAACGTTGGAACTAACATTTTCTAAAGGAGACGCTACCAGTGTTGTTTAAGAATTACGATAGTAGCTCTTCTATTCAACTCAATCGATAATTTAGTCGAATTGTAAAGTTAGTATTGCTAGTTGTGTAGATTATGTAGGTACCGTTGAAACATTGCTGTGAAAATGAACTATGGGAAAAACTATGAAAGAAATAATTTATGCTTTGAAAATGAGCTATAAAGTGGGAAACAGAATAGAATAAGGTTTGCTATAAGTAAGGTTTATAATTATGGGGTTAGTTTTTATTAGCGGTTGTCTTACTTGACACAGTAACAGCTGATTGAGAATAGGCACTTAAGACTTCTTACTTCTTTGATTGGAGTATTGGCGGGAACACTATAAAGTCGTGTCGCCTCATTTTATTATTTTCCAAAAAGGTGTTTTTAGGAGTGTTTACTGTTGTATGTGTTGAAATAGTGGTGTTTCATTCATCAAAGGCTGGATTATAAGCGAGAATTTAGGAAAGTGACATAATGTGGTGAAATGTGCAAATGCGACGCCAAAACCAAAGAAAGAAAATGTACTCTTTAGAAAGAGGTTTTTTTGCAAAAATTTGTTGTTTCTTTTTTTTTGTTTTACTGATACGGAATTAATCACGTTTAATTTATCGGAAACTCCGAGTATAGTAGGTACCTACTTTGTAGTTTCTCTACATATTCTGCATAAAAACAAGCTAAAAGTGCATTAAAACGTGCAAACACGTCAGCGAATGTAGGTATCCAGGACGTTCAAAGAGCGCTGGTAGAGCCGTAAACAAACTAATAAAACTACTTAAGACCCTATTTACCGTTCCAAGTGGATCGACTGCAATTTGCAATCGGAGATAACCACTGATACCTAGCATCTCACGAAACATGGCACACTTGCTGAATTAACTACAGACAGAAAACAGTTCTGCCAGGTTCCATACCCGAAGGCTCAATGAGGCATTTTCCTAATCCATCTGTCTGACTGTCACACCAATAAAATAATCTACTTATAGTGGTAGATTTCCTTAAATTGAGATCGTGTAGGAAAGGATACGATGCGGTGGTTCTTTCCTACTCAAATCAGCTATTCCGCAAAACAGCAATGTGTAAGCAATAGTAGGTACTGTGTTCCGATTTAAAGGATACTTTAGCTAGCAAAATTACTGAAACTTTCTATCAAATGTCTCAAAGTAGTTTTGTTGCACTAATAGCTCAGTGGTTAGCTGCGCTGAACGCCAGAGGACGTGGATTCAAATCGCAACAATGAGCTTGAGCTGCTGGAGAAGGGAAACAGCATGATTTTAGGGTACATTCTAATAGTCTAGTTAGCAACCCCCCTTTATCTAAAAACCTGCCGTGTAGCACATGTATGTTCCGTCTTTGACCAAACCGACACATAACATCAACTGAGATGTGGTCAAACACCTAGCCTGTCACCTGTAAAAAAAAGAGTGATGCTCAAAACTTTGTACTGTTAATCAAAGTTCTGGATACAACTGCAATGGTCATGGACAGGAGTTGTCTCTTAAAAATATAAATAAATAAATGAACAACGATGTTATCTTCCTCTCATTACTTTTACATTGTAAACGTTTGGCACCAGCCAGCTTCGAAAAGCCAAAGACGTGACAGAGAAGCACTCACAAGAGCACAAGAAGTGCCTTAATCACCGTCAGCAGTGACTATGGTAGGCTGTATATGATTATGGTGATGTAATCGAAACAAGATTATCAGTGATAGCATTTAACGAAGCGCCCCACTTCCAAATGGCCCACGAAGCAATCTTGCTCGTTCGTAACGTGGTAATTTATGAAGTGTTTGGTTGATCACGTTTTCGTGATTATGTTATCTCTAGATAATCTTAGTGGTTGTTTTGGTAAATTTAATGTACATTCTGTAGCGATGATAGCTCAGTGATTTATCTTTTACTATTTGTAATTATCATGAGGATACCACAGCATTGTGGTATATTCAAGTCCTACCTTCAAGTTGAAAATCTGCCGCCAAGTACTTAACGGATTTTCCGGTAGCCTTAAGAGTAAATTCCCAATCCAGGCTAAATGTGTTTATTATCTTCGATCACACCGTCACCTTAACATAAACTGAGCTATGGGCAAACACCTAGCCTAATCTTATTCTTTAAATAATTAAAATTAAGACTAATTAAACTAGCTTCCCTTTACTTGTGTTGTATATAGGTAAAGTAAAAAAAATGTAATTTACACAAGTTGACAGAGGTCACGGACCTCAGTGTCTGTGGAATCAATATATTTAAAATCAATACGAAATTATTGAAAGCGTGTAAATCATGACGGATTTTTGTCTGACCACAATGTTCCTTTTGTTTCCAGAACGAAATCCACGAGCGGGCTGAATGGCCACGAGAGCAAGGAGCCTGTGCCGGCGCCGTCACCAGCCGACTCCGGGGTCTCGGAACTGGAGAGGGATCACCATGACTATAGGTACATTTATTATATGACGCTGTTACTTTAGTGTATTTCGGAAATTAATTTGTCTTCTGAAATTAAATATGCAATTGATTACAATTTAACTTAGTCAAATGAAAAAAATGAATGGCGTAAGACATTTTACACAGCGCTATCTAGTCCCAAACTAAGCAAAGCCTGTACTATGGGAACAAGATGACTGATAGAATAGATACTTAACAATTTTTTTTTGTGAATACATAGTTATAAATACAAAACAAACATTTATCGTTTCATAATTGTTTGTTCTGGGGTGAATCAAATCCACGCCCTACTGGTTTGAAGCAGATACTCTAACAAAGCAGCGCTGTATTAGGGACAAAAGACAGAATAAAAAATCTGTGCATGGAACGAATTGGTTAAACTTTTTTTAATTCCTTCCTTCATTTCATCATATTGCCATATCAATTCACAGTAAGATGCTATTAGTAAAAAATACAAGCATGTAGGTACCTACCGTAGCGTGTTCGGTACCCCAGTCGATATTTAACATAATTATTGTGCACAGAATGGCATTAAGCGCAGTACACTTTTTCATTTGTTGGACAATAAATAAATAATTAATTGCATCAAAACTATTTCGTAATAAATAAAAATGTAGACCACCATTAGCGTTTACATTGTGCGTAGATAACCTTTACAAATTTCTTGAGACTAGATATAAAATTAACACACTTAAGTTGTAGGTACGTTCATGAAAATTATTTTCATCTAGGTACATCTTAAGGTTAGGTAGGTCAAAATGGTTTCTTACAATCTTAACCTACTTTCTACTGAAGCCATAGTTTTTTGTTTACAAGGAAACTCGCAAAACTTATTAGCGAAATTACAATTATGAAAATGAAACCACTATACCAACAATCACAGAACCAAATTTCGTCTGATAACTGACATTAAGAAATTTACTCTTTCGGGCCGATAATACTAACAAACAACTATTATTAAATAAAAGCCACTTTTTGCTTAAATATGGTTGTTTTGTCGAAAAGTACTTCTTTTTTATTAATTTGCTCCATCGGGTAGGCTAAAGCTGTAAAGCCATACTGCCTTGTCTTTAGTGTTATTTCTGCTGTCTCTTAGCTATAGTTATGGTCAAAGTTCAGTCTTAATCAAGTCCAGTCCGTGTCAGTCAAGTTCAGTCATGCTTTAGTAAAGTAGTGGCGACTTTACTATAATGCTTCGATGGAGTTTTGGAAGCAACACGAAAAGTTATGTTTCACCACATTATATCATTTTCCCACACTAACGCTTATAATTCGGCACTTTATGAATAAAACACCACCATTTTTATGCATAAACACTCGGCAAAACACTAGTTTTGGAAAAAAATACAACGGAGCGACACGACTCTTCCCGCGTTCCCGCCAAAACTCTCGAAAAGTACTAAAAATGATGGGCGTCAAACTGTCAAATCGAACGGTACACCTGCCCTTTCATATTCGTAAACAAAACAAACACACTGACCTCAGATTATTATGCTTTCCAAGTCATAACAAAACTGTTTGTTGGTTTAGAAATGGTGCATTTCTATGCATTCCTCTATCATTCATCTGGTAAACAGAAGTTACTGTCTTCAAAACAATAGGCCTTTCAACAGTTTCTACAACCGCACGGCTACCAGTCTAAGTGGCGGACTCAATGATTTTTTTTTTTTTTTTTCGTTAATTTGCCCTTTCGAGCAGGCTAAAGCTATAAAGCCATACTGCCTCGTCTTCAGTGATATTTCTGCTGTATCTTAACTATGGTTATCGTCAAAGTCGTCTTAGTCAAGTCCAGTTCGTGTCAGTTCGTGCCAGTCATGCTTTAGTAAAGTAGTGGCAACTTTACTATAAAGCTTCGATGGAGTTTTGGAAGCAACACGAAAACTCATGTTTCACCACATTATATCATTTTCCCACACTCGCGCTTGTAATTCGGCACTTTATGAATAAAACACCACCATTTTTATGCATAAACACTCGACAAAACACTAGTTTTGGATAAAAATACAACGAAGCGACACGACTCTTCCCGCGTTCCCGCCAAAACTCCGGACTCAATGAGGGCACGTGAAGTATTATATTTGACATTTCGTTTTTTTTTTCTGGCAAAGTTAATTTAAACTGAGTTTTAGTGCGGTGTAATTTAATCATGGTATATGTCAACAGTGCAAGATTTCATCCCATACCTCATTCCTTATCGCCTGCCTTTCGCATGATGTACGTAACTTGTGATTGTGTCGTGCTTATTGTTTAATTTTGATGGTACAACTTTTGGTGTCTCGTAACTAGAAATGATAGACATTTGTATCGTTATTTTAGATGTGCTGTGGACAAACGTCCTAACCGGTTAAGGCGTTTGACTAAATAGTTCAGTGAAAGTATAGACATACGTATATCATCATAACTATGGAAACTATGGACCGTGGTTTTGACACGTTCTTGTTTTACTCGTGCTATTTGTTTTACTCACGTTTAATTATGTCGGGGTTCGAAGCAAGACGAAGCCACGCGTTCCTTGTTATTTTTGTGTGCGTTGTGCTTTCACTCCTTGAAGAAGGCCACCGGACGCGGCCGAACCTATACATAAATTGAACGTTACTTGCGTTACTTTAACTCGCGAGCCGCAATAACATCTTGACCATTCTTTTTATCTCGCGTAGGCAATCGTATTTCTGAACTAAGTGATTTTGTTCTTTATACTTTGATATTTTATATTACTTACTTTTTCATAAATTCCAGCACCACCGACCGTCTGCGAAGCCACGACGCGCGACTACGGGCGCCGCGTCTTATGCTACAGTCCTACGGGGGTAGGACGAGGGACGAGCGAGACACAGAACTGGCCAGGGTCCGAAGAGACAGAGCATTACTGAGGCAGAGGCTCGAGGATACCGAATGGAACCTGTGTCAGAGAGCGGGGGAAATAGCTCTCTTAAAGACGCAGCTGAAAGATGCTCAGGTAAAAACTTTTTGGTCTTGCATGTACGAGATTGATGGTGAATGGTTTTTGACCAGGCCACGCATTTTTTTCATGTAAAAGTATCGAGTCCAACGACAAGCTCTCCTGATAAAAAGACAACGACTGTCCGTAATTATTGCAGCGATACACAGAACTTTGAGAAACAAAACATAGTTCTGGACATCGCTGCGTTGGCGCTAATTATTTTGAGATTTTAATGTTTACACGCACACACCGCTTGGCGGCAGAATATCTGGTAACCTACCAAAACGACCTGCTAAAAAGATCTAGGTACCATCAAGTAGACAGGGTCTGAAAATACAGTTGCAATTTTTTGGGACAAGAACAGGATTTTTTCCCTTGTTAGGCACAATGTAAAAGTCCTTCTACGCCTCTATCACTAAATAGATATAATCTTAATTGAAAGTTACATTTTACATGTTTGTCCCGTTTAGTTCTTCTAAGCTGTGCAACGGATTTTGATACAGTTTTCACTATTGTGTTGAGGAGTTTCTTCCGAAAGATTCCCGTGCATACTCGAGGCATCTCCCTAGTAAATGTAAACTAATTCTAAGTACAACTATTGGACATCGACGGTGTTTTAAATGTGTGAGAGGTGCAGAAAAATGTGACACCACAGACACACTCAATTCTGAAATTACAAATTATATTAGACTTGTAGTTAAAAATCTAAAGTTTTCTAAGTTGAGTAACTAAATCATACCTCTACATGTACCTTAGCTATCCAGTAACGTCACCAACTAATCATTCTTTCTCCGTTTAGCTAAATACTAACGTAATTATTTCTTACGTTTCAGAACGAGCAAACCGCAAAGGGCCACGAATATCTCACTCTAAAAGCAGACTGTCGCCAACTTCGCGAATCCGTCGACAAAAAAGAAAAGGAAATTATGAGGCTCCGAACCGAGTCCGGAGAAAAAGACAAAACCATCGCCCGCCTGCAGTCAGAAGTAGACCGACTGAGCAACGACCTCCTAAACAGCGTCTCCGATATGAACAAAACAAAAGACGCTCACAAACTTGAAGTAGAAAGACTCAAGACAGAGATAAAAGAACTTCGACAAGAACTATCCGACGTATCACTCAGTGGCTACGAAGGCATCGAATGTGGAAGAACTATGAGAGGCATTTACGACGTGTGCAAATCGAATGAATACCACTGGAATTCCAGCGACAGCGCTTTAGAAGACGCTGAAGTACAAAGACTTAACGGGGAACTGCCAGACGGTTGTGGCGAATCCTGCCCAGCTAACGCTGTAGTCGAAAGACTCAAGTGCGACCTCGAAGCTAAAGAAACCCAGTTCAACAACGAAAGAAGAAAATGGTCCGAGGAGAAAGACAAAGTACTGAGATACCAGAAGCAGTTACAGTTGAATTACGTGCAAATGTTCAAGAGATCTCGCACTTTGGAAGCAGAAGTCGACGGTTTGAGGTTAGAATTAGACCTTTGCAACAAGAATATGAAGAATTTGAACAAACACGGAAAAGCAATAGAGCTGTAACTACCAAAACATTAATAGCAATAATATTTATTACAAGGCTATTGTAAATAATTTAGCTTTAGATATTTCTTGCCCTTGTTATGAGACGTATTCACGCACGTAATTCACATTAAGTATGTAAGTACGTAATAAGTTCTAATACTCAAATTGACGTCACATTTTTTTTTTGTTTGTAAATGTTATTTGTAGAAGACGCTAGGGATTAATTTGTATTAATAGATGTTACTTACGTAAGTTATTGTAGATAATAAAGATTACAAAGTAAACTAAAAGTTTTGTTTATTTTCCCGGGGAAATCCTTAGTATCATTTAACCGGACAAATGCATTTGTTCTACGCTAATTGTTAGCGGAGAAATGCATTTTGGTGATGTGCCGATTTGGTAAAAAACATACAAGCCAGTTTGGGGCTTGGGCCAGCTCTGACTTAACGCTTCTTGGACGCGACTTTCTTGTTTGGGTCTGTTTCCCTAAGGGTCCACTAACACCCACTGTTAATAAGAGTCGTGCATTTTATTTAGTACACGTCGCCGAATTTTTTTTTTAATTTTTGACAGGCCAGGTTTTTGACCACAGCTCACCTGATGTTAAGTGAAGGTGTGGTCGAAGATGGTAAAGCACACCTAGCCTGGAATGGAACTGGCTCTCAAGTGAGGCTGCCGGAACACACCGTTAGATGCTTGGCGGCAGATTTTCAACTTGATGGTGGTAGCTAGCCAGCCGAGTACTAAAAAGTACCCTACCACCATGCTATGGTTTCCTCACGATGTTTTCCTTCACCGGCAGCTCAAGCTCATTGTTGGAGTTTGAACCCACGCCCTTCGGCATGCGAACCTACCGCGCTAACCACTGAGCTATCATTGCTACAAAATTTTCAAAATTGGAGTTCAGTGATTAACATACAATTATTATTTTATCATATCATGCCGCGTATCACGGCATTTTGGAATACCCTAGATTGGAAGCTGCCTTATATCAGACAATATACTTAACTGAAACCTATGCCTTACCCATAAGATCCAGTTTCCAGATGCAGTTGGCAGTTTTCAAATCTAACAATGAATGTAGAAATGTAAATGTAACAGTTATTGTTTAGTGGTTAGCGCGGTCAGATCAGACGCTGAAGGGCGTAAATTCAAACTCCAACGATGAGTTGGAGCTAGTGGTAAAAAAAAACATCGTGAGTAAATTATATCAAGGTGGTAGAACACTTTCTAGTAATCAGCTGGCTAGCTACCAACCTCAGTTATCAATTTTGCCGACAAGCGCACAGTTCCGGCAGCCTCACTTGAGAGACAGTTTTGTATCGTTTTACATTTTGTGTGTGTTCGTTAGATAACGCACTCGATTCTTCAACCTAGAAAGAAACTGATACTATTTTATTAGCATATATAGGCATAGGACATTTTGAACTAGCAAGCATAAGTAGCTATCTAAAAATGCCATGTGTGACTTTTGAAACTATATCTTTCGATGTTGTTACATGTTTATCAGTTTTGGTAATTGCCTCCAACTATAAAAGCAAATTATAAAAGACGAGTTGACGTCAAAATTATAACACAATTATTTAGAAAATCACCAATAAAAACATGATTTTGTTGTCCCATTGTCTATTGTACTAATTAGCTTTGATGTTTAGTTTAAATAATACAAGATGTTTGGTGCCAAAAATTTATTGCAGACACACTTGCATAAGGGCAGATCTAACGTTAAATCTATATTGAACACATGAAAAATACCTTGGAATATAAAACACACTCTCTTACAATCTAATAATACTTCTTTGAGATCATTTTTTTCTTGTTGTAGGTTTCTAAGAAATGTTAGAATTTCGATTTCAAAGTAGAAAGGCCGAGATTTCTTGATCGGAAATTGAAGCCCTCGCCTTTGATTACAGTGTTGTTTCTAGTCGTTTTGGAAGGCGCGACCTGTAAATGATTTTGTTTACTTAATTAAATATTCGTAACACATTACGTCAATCGTATTTTTTATATTTCTTCTCTAGTTTTAGATTTTTATTGGATTCTCATCGATAGGTTACTGTTAGGTTCTTCATCATCATCCGCAGTCTGACTTATTTACTGTTGAGTATAGGCTTCTGAATTGCTGTCATCTGTCTCGGTCCTATACGCATAATGGTGAAGATATTGTCGGCCCATCTGTAGCTGGACTTCCAATACCAACGCTCCGCTTCCTTGCCCAAGATCACTTTAGGTTTTTACTCCTTTTTAAATTCTACATACTTAATTTCTAACTTTTTGCTGAAACATTTTACAAAGGCGCGTATCACATTACGTGAATATTAAAGCATCAAAGACTTTTTTTGATAACTACGTAATTGGATTTTTCGTTGATCGCCATCTTACCTGAAATTAAGCGAAGATACGCTCCGCGATGGAGCACGCTTGCCTAAGAAACCGAGTCACTTGCAAAACGTCAAATATTAACTTTGCCAAATATCTCGTCATTGTTTTTTAATTTCACTGCATATAAGATAATATCTAAATTGTAAATCATTGCCAAAAATAGGTATTCATCTTACACTACTTTGGATGGAAGTAAAAAACAAAGCCTGAACTTAGGTTTTTTGCTTCCAGCCACTGCCTTTACGTGTATTGTTAGTCCATCTAGTATAAGAGCGTCCTAGGCTCCTTCCACTTACATTTCTAGTAAGGAACACAAAAATGGTTATACAAGCGAGCCCGATGGTGGTTGGTTGGTGGTTGGAATGGTTATACAAGTCATTTTATCACACCTACCTGAGTAACGTCAATAACAGACCGTTTCCTCCACTTGTACCACCAATATTCGACACCCAGCGTAATGCAAGCGAGCCCAATCCCCATGAAGATTACTATGAAGACCCCTCCAATGTTCTGGATAGAGATGCCATCTGACTGATCGTCTTGCTTTTCGCACTTCATCGCATTGGGGTTGTTGTTCCACCACGTTTCTTTCAGCTTTTCCAACTTGCGTTTGTTCAGGAGCTGAAGGATTCTGAAAGAATACATTATAAGACGTGATTAATCATCTGGAACTTCGGAAAAATACCGAATTAGTTCTGTTTTTATAAACGGTCTCACAACTAGGCCTGTTCTCATTGTGAGAAACGTTAGACCGTAGTCAAGTATGCTGGCCAAGTACGGGCCAAACTTCACACATATTGGACGACGTTTTTATTTATGAATTATATCGGACATAAAGGTTTCCTCACGATGTTTACCTTCACCGTTTGAATTCAGCGGCAATACGTACCATAGCTTAGAAAAGAAAGAGGTGCGTGCCGTGGGATTGGAACACAGGACCACCAGATTGAAAGCCAAACGGTCTCTAAACTAGGTAAATAAATAAATATCATAGGACATCTCACACAGCGCCGCCTGACCCCAAACTAAGCAAAGCTTGTGCTATGGAAGACAGATAACTGAAGATATGATAGAATACTTAAATAGTTTTTTTTTTTGTTGTAAATACATACTTATAATACATACAGTACACCCAGGCACAGAACAAACATTTGTTTGTATCACAAAATGCTTGTCCTGGGTGGGAATCGAACCCACGCCCTTCAGCTCTTGAAGCAGACATACTACCAATGAACCAACAGGGTCGTCTGTCAGGGTGTTACCGAAACTTCAGGAATTAAAAGTCCAGTCTTCAAATAATTAATTATTAATATTATTTTGTTGTATAGTGTTGAATAGTTTGTTTTGTGACTAGATGTGTGACTCAGTGTGAACAACAAGCAATAATAGATACATTGGACCGGGGTATTGACTCTCAGTGTTGACTTTCACAGAAAATTACCAAAACATGCCACTTATTCGATTTTTATTATGATACCAATTAAAAAGACGAACAAGACGCTTTCGCCTTCGCGATAACGCCTGCTCAAATCTTTGACCATTACCTACAACTAATGCAGCGACAATTATATCTACAGCTTTGATTACAATAATTCCCAATCGTACAACAAAAAACTTTTACATGCCGAAAGGTCAGATATCATCATAATCAGCATCATCAACAGCCTTCTTTATGCCACAGGTCAGATATAGAGGTTTTATAATAATATTATGTTTACATATTGGTGTGTTATTATGTTTACATATGTTTAAAGATTGTTCAAACTTTATCCATACCTAATTATACTTTTTCATAGTACTAGTAGTAAATTAGACATGACAACATCGAGTGACCTAAAATCTAGAAACTAAATAGTGCAATTAGCTGCCCGAGTTCCCAGTATGTGTGTATTCAAGAAGCGAGTGCATCAATTTCTTCTAGGCAAGCGTGATCTATAACAGAATCCATCTAATAAAAAAAAAAACACTGTCAAGTCAGACTCGCCCACCGAGGGTTCCGTTCAAACTAGTATGTATGATAGATAGTTCAGGAATCGAGTGTTGAAGTTTTTTTTAAGCTTTTCCTAAAAGCGGGGAATTTACTTTTTTTTTTTAATGTAGGTATAGGGCTAAAACTTAAAGGCTTGCATGATTCACTTGCCTTGGTCCTTCACCCAATTGAAATGTGCAATGGACGTAATTTTACTACTTTATGCAATTGGCATGGGCTGCATTCGGCATGCAGTCAGTGTGGAAATGATGTCACTATTGGGAAGTTACTTCGGTTTATTCTGTGAGGGTTTTACATTACGACTTCTACTGAATTTGGCATGTGGTTCTCACGTTAGACAACAACGTGACATTTTTACTGTGAGGAAGGAGAATGGACTCAGTATACACTAGGCCATTATTACACACTTGTGCTGTAGGGGATTAGGAAGTACATGAGCTATGAAAAGAGTTATGCGCGGCATTTCTCGGAAAGATCGTATCCCCAAAGAACTAAAGTCACAGACATAGCTCAGCGTATTAGCAGTAAAGGATGTAAGCACATGTTCCCAACTCACTGGAGCTATGCCAGCTATGCCAGCGGCCCAGAGCCTCGCTCCGATACTTCAAGGAGCTGGATTGGCTTGGGTAGACGCTGGTAGGGGGAAATGCACAATACACCCCAAGCGGGACGTCAGTGCAGGACCTATCGCCCCCACTTTAAATAAGAATAAGTACATGTTTGTAGCGATGATAGCTCAGTGGTTAGCGCGGTAGGTTCGCATGCCAAAGGGCGTGGGTTCAAACCCCAACAATGAGCTTGAGCTGCCGGTGAAGGAAAACATCGTGAGGAAACCATAGCATGGTGGTAGGGTACTTTCTAGTACTCGGCTGGCTAGCTACCACCCTCAAGTTGAAAATCTGCCGCCAAACATCTAACGGTGTGTTCCGGCAGCCTCACTTGAGAGCCAGTTCCATTCCAGGCTAGATGTGCTTTACCATCTTCGACCACACCTTCACTTAACACCAGGTGATCTGTGGTCAAAACAACTAGCCTGTCAAACATAAAAAAAAAATGTTTGTTATGTATTTTAAGGCTCAATAAAGAAATTTGAAACTAAAAGAAACTCTCTGCCAGGTGATTCAAATTTACGTCATACATACCAATAGTATTGAATGGGCCACGGAGCGGAGCCCTTTGTCCGCGGAACAATGGTTTTAATAAGCAGTGCGTAGATTAGCTTAAAGTTGCAAAGGCTGCAGACTCAATCACAGTTTCTAAGAAAACGTGTAGAGTGTACTTATAAATAGGTAGGAGTGTTTAAAGTCACGAATTCTCAAATTAAGTGGGTATAGGCACTTTTGCTGATATCGATCAGTTCGTTTAAATTGCGGAGGTCGTTTTCTCGGATTGGATTTGCACGTATTAATACAATGAGGCCCTGTAGGATGCTGTAAGCTGCCGGATTAATGTAATAATGTATCAATTCATTTTTTTTATCTTTTAAACATTGTTTTGAAAGAGGCCCTAAGGGTGCCTCTGACTGCACCCCTGGATGCCTGTCTCTGTAAGGCTAAATTTCTTCAAAATCAGCGTGCTCCATCTTCCCCCGCACCGTCGCTTCACATCAGGCGAGTTGGACAAACGTAGATCTCAAAAAACTGTCTCATGGCTAGATGTGGGCCTTCTGAACAGGGTAAGGCCATAGTCTACCACGCTGGCCAAGTGCGGGTTGGCAGACTTGACACATCTTCGAGAACAATTTTATTTACGCACATAACTTGGAAAATACGGAGGTGCGCTGCGTGTGATTCGAACCCAGCGCCTCCGGACTGAATGCCAGACGATTGCGTGAATAGTTTTGATGCTAGAGAGGTACCTCTAGCACCAAAATTATCTCAATCGCGCGGAACCGTGACAATGTTTTAGAACATGGATACGCCTGTCTCATTTTCACGAGTGGATTTTTTTATCACGGCTCGCGTGCTAATCGGCCAGTTATCTAATTAGCGCTTAACCCGTTGCAAAATACGTGCAGACACGGCTATTGGTGATAAACGAGAGCAACAGAGTGAGAAATATGTTCTTTCTCATTTTATCTTGTTGTTCAGGCGTGAATAAAATACAATGTTACTTACGCGTTATTGAACTGGTCCTTGAGCGGCGAGCCCTGCTGGACTGCTATCGCATACGGCTTACGCGAGAACTCGTCGCCAACTAGTTGCAGATCGCAGGAAGTCAGCACGTGGTAACGTACGTCTGTCGCGTCGCCCAGCCACGCAAAACCTGAACGAAAGAGATGATGTAGAAATAATCTGACTGAGGTGGTAACAGACGATTCGTTCACAACACGCAAAACCTTGCTTCGATCCAGTGAAATCGAAAAACTCCAAATCAGTCTCGTGTATCGACCGTGACTCAGCCCAGGCTATGTCGTCTCAGACTGGTCAAACCGCTAAACAATGGATTTTGCTGCCTAAGTGGGTGTAGAGTGGATGCCCTGAGTGAATCGGTTTCTTCTAGGAGAGCGTGCTTCATCGTAGACCGCATCTTCGCTAAACATCAGACAAGATGGCGGCTAAACGCATTTTTTAATTGAAAAAAGAACTGTGCAAGTAAATGTACCACCAAGCACCTAAAGTTGTGTTCCGATAATGAGACTTGGTTTCATCAGCTCTGTTTTCCATATTTGACAACATCGTTACTTAACATCAGGTGAGCTGTGGTCAAACGCCTGTCAACCATAAAAAAAGATAACCCGAGCTATTCTAGCCCTTTCTCTAGCTCTTCATGTCTTGCTGTATCAGAGACAAATAGGGTAGATCCTAAACAATTGCAGGATAAGGTAAATAGATAATAAAAACTAAATCTCCCACAGCGCCATCTAGCCCCAAACTAAGCAAAGCTTGTACTATGGGCACCAGATAACTAATGCCCATAGAATACTTATATCCTCACCTCAATGCAGAACAAACATTTACCGTCATGTAAATGTTTGAGTGGGAATCGAACCTACGCTCTACAAATCTTGAAACCGATACACTACCAAATGAACCAACAAAGCTTACCTTCACTAGAGCTTTTAGAATCTCGAACCCTCTGCACAGCCTCTTCAATGGAATTGGGCAGGCCGGCCTCCCGCATCGCTTGCCACATCTTACTGTACTTGTCGCTAACTGGGTAATCCCAGACTGCGAGCTTGGCGCGCTCCACGTCGCTCAAACTGTCGTTTAGCGACATGTCTTTCCAAATCCTGGAATATAAAGTTTTTAAGTTTTTTTTTTTATAAAAATAGGTTCGCGTTTGACCACACTCTGCCTGATGTTAAACAGTAGTGTGGTCTAAGATGGAGCACGCTTACCTAGAAGAAACCTATTTACTCTAGATTTGAAGACGCCAATATTGTACCTAACAGGAAACACAGACTCCGGCAGAGAGTTCCACAACCTCGCTGTGCGAATGAAAAATGTGGAGTCAAAACGCTTTGTGCGTACATGGGGAACATCCACCATGTACGGATGACGTTTTGGTCTCGTTTGTCTGGCCGTCCGGTAAAAAAAAGGTGCAGGTGGAACCAAATTGTGCAGCTCAAGTGCACACTCTCCGAAATGTATCCGGTAGAAAACTGACAGGCTGGCAATACTACGACGATGCTCAAGACTTTGAAGCCGAGACTCTAGTAAAGCGTCGTTGCCAATTAGCCTCCTGGCACGTCTCTCGATCGACTCTAATGCCTCAAGTTGGTACTTGGCAGAGCCGTCCCATAGGTGCGAACAGTACTCCACACACGATCTCACTTGGGCTTTGTATAAGCTGAGTAGTTGTTCAGGTGTGAAGTACTGTCTCACCTTAGAGAGGAGATAATATTTTATACAAAAAAAAATTATCACCTGTGTGTTCCGGCAGCCTGACTTGAAAGCTAGTTCCATTCTAGGTGTGCTTTACCATCTTCGACCACACCGTCACTTAACATCATGTGTGCTTTGGTCGAACCTACATTGTAAAACATTTTTTTATTCAAAAAATAAACGAACGTTAATCTCCGCAATAAAAATAAAGTCACTATAAAGCGATGGCATGAGCCATTGCCAACTTTTACGGTAAAATTACCTACAACAGCAATCCAAAAATGCAAAGTTGAATGACTCTTTAATTCTCATGACAACAAAATCTTATGCAGATGCGTCAGTTTTACCTACCCGCACATTACTATCGCGAGATACGAATTCAAAAGTGTGGGTAATGCAAGTTTGACCGATAACAACTGATAAGAAAAGACAAACACTGATTGTGTACACGTGGAAACGTGTAATTAGTTTTCGTTTCTGGGCCATGTTTGTTTTTGGACGGAAAACCCCAGTGGGATGTAAAAATTCTTTACAATTAAAAAAACCGTCTACATGACCCTCAGGCCAACTAAACGCACTGCTACAATGAAACATTTTAAAATTTTTGAAAACCGATCGATCGATTTCGTTAAAATTTATATTATGAAATTTAAATCATCAAAATCGATTCATAATTGGCGGAATGATTCCGTAACGTAGGTACATCCAAAGAAAACACTATCGAATTGAGAACCTCGTCCTTTTTTGAAGTCGGTTATCTAGAAGGCTTCCTGGAAAATGAGTTGTTTAGTAATTATACATATTACTATAAACGTTTGGTGTGTTTCCCCATCTTTCCACTACTTCACATCACAAAAAATATACCTACCAAGGTACTACTTTTTTTCTCATCTCTATCAGCAAACAATTTGCGAAAACTGATAAATGGTTTAATAATAAATAAATAATTAGTAATTAAGAATATCATTGTATGTTTTTCAAAAAAACAAAAATTCTTTGTAACATCTTAACGGAAATAACCATTATACTATCATAACTGTTTTTTTAATCATAAGACATCACACACACACACACTCAGTGTGCTTCGCAGAGCCCTAGGGCGTCTGTGAAGGGTCCGCAAGGCCTCTGTGAGGGCTCCGCGTAAATACTGGCCATAATTAAAAACACGGAAGAGTTTAATTTATTAGTGTGACATCTACTCATCTTATTATGTATCGTGTTTTCCATTCATGGTTGCCTGGAAGAGATCGCTCTTAGCGAAAAGGCCGCCACTCGTGGCACTAGCTCATAAGATTATTTTGTTATCAGTACTTTTTTCTGTTTTTGATGTGCACGATAAAGAGTTTCTATCTATCTATAATTATATGTAGGTACTTACATCTAAGTATGACACAAAAATTATAAAGGCGAAAGTTTATATTATGTATACTTTTACAATGGGACATATTTATTTTTTTACAATTTTGAAGTGGTTCCGATAGTAAAAGTTGTACAAAACTATGAATGTAATAAACCTTCTTTCGGCTTAGTATACGACAAACTTAAATCTATGTATACTAATAATAGGGTCCGTATGGAAATCCCTGGTTTCTCTTGGTAGTCTGTGCATACAACTCTAATCTTGCTTTTATCAGAACAAATAACAAAGTAGGTACATGCGACGATGTTCTACAGTAAAAATGGCAGACATAATAATTACCTACCAGTTTCTATAACCCGTAAATAACTTTTAAAGATCATAAACTATTAATCAAGCGCATCAGTCATCAGGCAAAAGGTCAAGCGTTTCCAAAATAATAACATAAGCTGATACTTGTGCAATACAAAGTAGATTGATTTCTTCTACAAACTTAAGTTTGCGCAGGACCATGGCGCTAGTTGTCAAGGAAAAAAAATGTTTCCAATTTTGCTCACGACCACTTGACAATTCTAATAGTGGTAAATCTCCTTGTGTTAACAATGCTTGTTATTTCAAATGTTGACCGTTTCCACCGTTAAATTTATGATACAATATGGAAGGATTTTTCAAGGAAAATATGACGCTATCGATCGATTTATTATTTAGTATGGTGCTTTTCGGTCATCGCTATTTTGTGTAGAAATGAAGTCACCTAAAGTACGATGTGGTTTCGTATAAAGATGATAAAATTCGCAGTGTTTCATTAGAATTTTATAGGTGTACTTAAATAACATAAGAAGTTTGCGATTCTACCGACTGAGTACTCGAAAATCTAAAGCCAGGGCCACATTTTAAATGATACGTTTCGTAACCGATAACATTGAGTCAGACGGAACCTCCAACCGTTTACGAGACAAGAGGTATCGATTCCATCTATCTATACTATTATAAAGAGAAAAGATTTCTTTTGTTTGTTTGTTTGTATTGAATAGGCTCCAAAACTACTGTACCGATTTCAAAAATTGTTTCACCTTTTGGGAAGCTACACTATCTCCGGGTGATATACGCTACTTTTTATCCCTGTATTCCCACGGGAACGGGAACTACGCGGGTGAAACCGCGAGGCGTCCGCTAGTATATAATAAAAAGAAAACATCATCTCACAACCGTCTTATAGAATCATCATCAACAGATCATAAGGTTAGTGTGTACGAATGTGACTGGAGGTCATTTTACTCAGCTTTATGAACAATTTTTTTCTACCGTCAACTTTGAAATCGTGAAAAAAAACATCTGTTTTATAAATAAAATTCGTTGCATCAGATTTTTGAGATTTACCCATACCATACCATATACCATAGTTAATTTTGTTCATAATTAAACGTTGTACTTTGTTTTTGATACGTGCTAAATTATCTATACTTCTCTACAAATATTATAAAGATTTGTATTTTTGTATGTAATTAATAAACTTAAAAACTACTGGACGGATTTTAACAATTCTTTGACCGTTGGGAAGCTACACTATCCCCGGGTGGCATACTTGTTATCTCTGTATTCCCACGGGAACGGGAACTACGTGGGTGAAACCGCGAGGCGTCCGCTAGGTATTTTGATGGACGGAGATGGATATCTTTTTTTCGTTCGGTGTGGCCCTGACATAAATGATAGTAGGTATTTCTTTGTAGGTCATGCCTAGCCATTGTCAGTGTACAACTTGATGTGATACTCCGGGCTTGCCATCATAATGCTACTGAAATAAAAAATTACAAGCAACGAATCGAATAACAAGTGAGAAAGTATAGTACTTAGTAAAATTGTTCTTAACACCAGAGTAAAACTAAACAGAAAACTCAAGCTCACGGACTAGCAAATGTTTTAGAAAGGGTTACGCGGAACGGTACCTACTGCTCAATCGAAATGATTGTAGTACTCATCGTTTTTAATAACTGTTCTTATTATACTACCCACTCCTACAATCCTTTCGGTTTACTAAACAATATACGTACACAAATGTTCCAAAGGAAAATATCAGTAACCAAACTTAATGTAGAAGATATTTTTTTTTTTCAGAAAATCCCATATATCAGCAATATGAAGCTCCTTTCGGCTTTGTACTATCATTCCGCGTAAACCCGTATAGTAGGTCATTTTAATACCAACATTTACGCGTGTGAACCTGACCTAATAAACATTTGTCAAATATTTTTTGTCCATAACATACTTAATTCTGGCACTTTTAACCTTGGCAAGTACAAAAATAGAAGAAAAAATCTGTATTGACAAAAACATCTTGTTTCTAAGGTCGTCTTCCATTTAGCAAATACATGCCTACTTAGTAACAATAGTAGGTAAAAAATGATTCTAAAACAAATAAAAAGCCAGTAAATATAATCTTTTTGGATAAGCAACTTATAAAAATCGTTTGAATGTTAACTAAGTATATTTTATACTGCAATATTGTCGACATGCGAAAAAACAAGCCCAAATATCTAAATGCCGAATACCACATTTACAAAAACATTACTACAACGTAATATACTTACCTACCATTTAAATGATTAAAATAATATTACTAGGAACTTTGCCTTATCTCTCTTTTTATTGTTGAAAAAGCAAGACAAACTTCAATTTAACAACAGTAGTACTTTTTTAAGTACTGTCAAAGAATGACTTTATTGATAAGCGTCATCCTCTCGAAATAATCATAGCGTACTGTACCTATTCTGTACTGTTGTGGAGATCGTTTATGTACTCTATTACTATGAGAAAGTAATCACTTAGTAAGATGTTACTATTGAACACTACTCACTCGTAAAACCTGACTTCAATATGGGCCATCCTCTCAAAATAAGTCATAGCAGCGGATCCGTTGAGCGGAGCGTACTGTATTTTGTACTGTTTGGAGAGGTCGTCAAGTGACTCTATCGGAGTGTCTAGCCGGGACACAGTGAGGAAAGCAGCTAGATTCGCCGTGTACGACGCTATTATTATGAACCTGGAATGTAAAACAAGCAACATATAATATGGGCGGCCGCCTATGGGCCGCCTTACACGTTCAATCATGATCACGATCCGCGATCCGCGATCCGCAATCATGATTTCAAAATTTCTAGATATTATGCGATCCGGAGCATCAGTCCGTCAATCCGCTTCGTACACGATCAGTCTGGATCGCGATCATTGATCGCGGATCGCGCGCTACGTGTACGGGCTGCCTATGAGCTGAGAAACTAAAACTAAATAAACGTAATTCTATTTGTTATTGTAAATTAAAGTGATCTCTTGACACACGCCTTGCCGATCCTATATGTGCGGCACTTATTTGTAAATAAATGAAATGGAACTAAGTTTCCAATATTTCCTTTCGCCACGCCATTTTCTGTTAACTACATGAATGAAGAAATAATTAATGTTGATATTTATGTATATGTTACTTTTTTCTAATTAGCACACCCTGTCGTTATACCGACTCCTATCCATAGCAAGGTTGCCTGGAAGAGACCTAATTCTAAGCAATAAGGCAGCCGATTGTTGCACTTTGTTTGAATGTTGAATGTTTTTATTGTTTCTGTTCTGTTATATTGGTGCGAACAAAAGAGTTATCTATCTACGTGTTGAGGAAAATAAGGTTATAATATCCGACATATTGGATTCACAATGACGTCATTTACTCTATGACACACGGAGTACCTACCTACTGAGATAAACAAATTTGTCAAAATAAAACGAGTAACAACTAAAACCTAGTAGGAGATTAGAAAAGACACATGAACACAATGCTAACGTTTTTAAAACATTTATATCAATATGCAACATATTTTTAACCCGACTGCGGTGAAGCCAAACAAGGAGGGTTATGAGTTTAACCTGTTTGTATCCTCAAAACTATTAAACGGCAGAGATGTGATTGATGAACGTGTGTCTCGTCTTTATTGCACGTGTCACTGGGTAGGTATATTACAAATAAATTTAAAAAATGGCAGATTTTTATCACCAAAATGGTAGTTGTTTTTCCGTAGTCGGGTTATAGTGTTTTAAGCTTTTTATTTTGTAGGATATACACTTTCAGTGATTAAATAGGTACGTTGAATTTCGAATTATTGAATGCGTGTCAGGAAGACATGCGAATAGAAACAGCTTACCGCTGTGTCGCTAGGTGTGTTGTGGTTGTGGTGAACTACGAACTAAGTGTGTTCTTAAATACTCCTCACCCGAAGAGCCACCAAGTTGCGGCTAGCAACCTCCCAGACAGGTTCTTCGGTGCCTCTCCTCCCCCCTGTGGAGTGAGTGACGTCATGCAGAACCAGAGACACTCTTTGAGCGTAAACTCTCTCTTTTCCTCATCCTCTTTGTACTTCTCGCGGTTGTTCTGGTAGCTATATGGACTCCATTTGTCGAATATCCACATAAGAAGGCTGAAATTATTCAAAGATTTAGGCGATGACGACGCGTGATCTTGATCTGTCTTTGTCGCCATTTATTTGGCCCAGCACCGTCAGATTCTTTTTATATATATATCTCTGTCAAATAAAATGTTTATTCCGGTGCGCTGCAGAATTTTAGATTGTTCGATATTTTGAATTGTATCCAAAACTATTTTATCGGTTTTGCTGCCTATGCATTTTTTTTTTTTGTAGTTGTAAATTGTGGGTTTCAGTTATTAAAACCTTTATTCGATACATAAAATCGAATGAAGACCGCAATCGTCTTTTACCAAAAAATAATAAAAAATACTAAAACAAGTACCTACCTGTTTTTTTAATGTAGGTATAGACTTGTTCCTATAGAGTTCCTTGTATAAAGAGCCGAAAAAAGGATTAGTTTCTATGAATAAAAAACAAAACATGGGCGATAAAAGTGAATCTAAAGTATTTTAATGTCGTTAGTAGTTAGTATTTTAGTTTAGATTCACAATATTACAGAATCTATAGGTATATGTTGTTGTGTACTTACAATTAATTCACAGGAAATTTCCAACTCCAAATTAATAACAATGACTCAATTTTATTCCACGAAACGCTACCGGCATGCACTTTGTTTATTTTTGTTCTTCGAGATTTAAAACATAACGAATGCTATTTGTAGCAAGATGCAAAATGGTACATATATAGATTCTTTCTAACCTATGTATGTACCTACTATATATATTGTACACACTTATATACAACAGCGACCTAATGTGCCTTGGCCTTCAAGGAAAACGTCGCCCTCTTCTCTCTTACGCAAGTTCATGTAGGTACTTATTTTACCTTTTTTTTATATTAATAAAGATTTTTTTTAAATGTTTTTACATTTCTAAAAATCTATACAAAACAACAGCTTGCTATGGTTTCTACTCTACGTAGGTAGATATGTCTGTCGTGCTCTAATTTTTACGTTTCATTAAAAAACAGTTAAGTCATCCAGTACAGACTGATAGTCCTCGACCGCCCATCCTTAATCCCAAGTACATAGTAGTAGTAGTAGATATATATATCCACACAACAAAACAATACACTAATTTATTTTTATGTGTCGATGTCGATATTTAGTTCCATGTAAGCGTTAGGGTCGTTCCTAACCACTTAACTAAATAAACCGTCAATTTCCTTGACACGGCCATTAGAGATAATCATAAATAGTAACGGCCTAGTACTATGTCTCTACTATGTGCTATGTATCGGACCTCGGCCTCGCGCCACTAATTCAGATAAGAAATAAATCGAACCAGGTGGGCTTGTGCTATCGATCGACTGCTTTATCGCAACAAAATGTCAAGATGTCAACGACAGACTCAACGGCCAAGTAATTTCGGTACCAGCAAGTTTTTAACGCTGTATTTTTTGTCTTGTTCCGATTCTGCTTGCTAGAAGGAGACGCGAAAAAGTCGTGAAGAATTTGGAAATCAACGGAACGCAACCGTACGGCAAGGTGACAAAACCAGTTTCTGCACCATGATGACGTCACAGCTTACCTGGTAAAGAAATATGCGCCCAGAATCGATAGCCACACGTCGTTTTCCAATACAGTTAGGAATTTGAACAGAGATGTCGGGTTCCGTGGAAGCTTCATCATAATCGTTATGCCGACCAAGTCGTAATAAGGCACTGTGAAGTCCACGACGTTCTCTCTTTCTGCCATCACAGATAGTGAAGTCAAACCGATATCGGCTCTTTTTTCCATGAGTTCTTTTATTATGCCATTCCAGTTCCCATTTTCGTCCATGATTCCGAAATTCCCATCGGGCGATAGCGTTATTTCGTAATCGAATTTGACGATTTGACGTATCTCCTCTATGAGATCGATACAATATCCCTTGAAACCCTTCGGCGCAGAATCATCTCTAATAACGAAAGGCTGTTGCTGCAATCGAATGAAAATGCAGGTTGGCATCACATCTTATAAGCGTATCAAGTAATTTTCTTTTCATACTCATATAATTCCAGACGTATGAAAATAATGAGACTTGTTTGTACAGTTTGCGGTTGAGCAAACTCACGAAATTTTATCAAGTTGCCAACTGAATTTTAAACACTGCAGAGTTCATTTACCTACCTCGACTGTGACGATTCTGTAAACGAGCTGCGCTGAATAGTCGCTCATGTTTTCGGGGTCACTCAACGACAAGGGGTTAGATAGCCCCGCCTTCCAAGTTCCTAGAGACTTGCTTCCGATTGAAGCACCATCTTTGACGGTCACAGCTGACAAGTCCGTACTAAACTCCATGTAACTCCTCCCGTTTATAGGGTCATCTTCGGGAATGAAAAACGGAGCATACGTAGGAGTTTCCTTCACCTGCAAAATATGACGATACAGCAACATGCGCTATTTTTAAATGTACTATTTAAATAAGATGTATACTCGTGAATGTGAGCGCACCTCGTGGAAAGCAGTCTTGAGATCCAAGGTCCTGTTAGGTGTATTCTTACCGTCGTAGTCGTCGCAAGTAATATATTTCATGTCGTTTGGCCATTTGCCAGAGTCCAGCAGGGATCTGGAAATTCATAAACGTGAACTCTCATGGAATAAGCCCGGCTATAAATAGGCGACCGCGCAGCACGTGGTGCACTAGATTTGAGAACGCTAGCGCTATGATTGTAAAGGTCATTACTTGACTGCTAGGAACGTTCTCAGGGACAGGTCGAAGTAGAATGCGGCAGTGATCTCCGGTTCTCCATTCATGCTATACGTGGTTTTGATCTTGCCCAAGCGGTCTCTGCTCGTCGCATCCGGCGTCGGCCTTTGATACACGATAGTGGCGTCTTTACAACCGCAACTGATGTCCCCTTTATCCAAAGACAATGCGAACCAAGCTGTTTTTCTCCCAAAATATTGGTTTTCATCAGCCGCGTCTAACACGTTCTTTATCGTTTTTAAACTTCCAACCACAAAGAAATTGACGATGTCTAATTCTCGGAGGCTCCGTAACTGGGTCTTTATCTCATCTTTATTGAAACTCTTTACTGGAGTTATAACGTGTCTCGTAGGTATGTTTTGCAATAAAGACTTGTATTTGTGGTCCATTACTGCGAACAAACGATTTGGTTAACATTTTTGTTACCTTATAACTGATAATGGATTAGAATAACACGAATAGCGTTGGTTGACAACACGAGCGAATGCGGGTATTATCGGATCGTTACTACGCTAACGTCTTCATACCTATAAAGGACAATTAGTTCTGCTAAAAGACTGATCATAATAAAAAAACTCGTTACCGAAAAATTCGTCGAAAATTATAGCGGCATTTGTGATGTCTTGCTTAGTCACAATCGCTCTTATCGCTTCCGGCAGAATATCAGCTGGGGGCATGACTTGGAGTAAGAACTTCGTCTGGTTAACGTTAAGGTTTCTCCATTGCCTGAGGTCTCCTGCCTGGCCGAAGGACCCAGAGATGGTAGGTAGATTTAAAGCAGCAGTGAATGATTTTATGGTTTCAGATCCCACACCAGTCATCGTGAAATCCAATACCACATGCGGTGTCTTCTTCGCAGAAAGCATGTCGTTATATTTTCTGCAAACTGGTGAAAAGTAATATCGAATTTAGGTACATGAACAAGTTTCAAATAACAGGTTGGTTCAGGTTTTTCTAGAATGTCCGACTTACCATTTTCTAAAAAAGCTTTAGCGTCAGATCGATTACCCACTACAATTATGGGGTCTATAGCGAGGCCTAAACTTGGATTACGTCTCACGTACTCCTTAGCAACATCAAAAGACTTCTCAGCCAAAGCATTGTTCTCTTCATTGATAAGCACTGAAAACAATCACATCGGAAACGAACGCAACGGAGTTTGAAAATTTAAAAATATTACGCGACTGTGTACTGGGTAATTAGAATTTCAATTACTAATTAACTTAGCAACGAATAATAAAATTAATTATTATTCAGTCTGGTGCTCGTTGTAAACGGCTAGCCGAGGCCTTCAAGCATAAACAGTAACAGTTATTTTATACCCTGTTCATACAATATTATTTAAGATTAAGAATTTAATGTACTTACAAACATTTATATTTTGCGTAGTCTGCGACACAGTCACATGAATAAAAGAAAAAAGAATCAAAGCGTGAAGAGTCGACATTTCTACATCTTCAGTTCACATTGCTGTCGTACCTTTGCTCACTACCCGCCCTTACGACTGATGTGCCTGTCCGCCTGGGGTGTTTACCCGACGCCGACGTCTGTGTATTGCCTAGTTTCCACGGCAATGCCCGACCTTGTGTCGCCCTCGCCTATTTACCTCTGCTACTCATCTAATATTTGAACTCATCCGTAAACGTGTTACTAACACAGTAGGCACATCTAGATTTAATATAGGAGACTATTTAATGTATGTGTGCGTGAGTAGTAATCGTAATGAATGTGGTTTCCAATGGAAAAGACCTTCAGTCGAGTTTAGACTGTAGTTATTAATTTATTATAAACCTTACCTACAATAGAACTTGAATCAGTATAAAAACAAAGAACGAGTAGATCGGACTATTTATTGCCAGAAATGTTTTACAAACACTTAAACTCCACAAGGAGAGAAAGTGTTACACTGTACACTCCACTATAAATCTATTACTAAAAATGTACTATCGAATCAAAATTGTAAAGTTTTAAATTGTTACAAAGTGAAAAAAGTTAGTAAATATTGTATGTAGTCAATATTATTATCTTAATGAGGAACACAAGGTGTTACAGTTATTTAGAATAAATTGAAGATTCGTTTCCACAGAGGTTAAGGTATCTTACATTCGAGGTCTGTTAACTATCACATAAAAAAGAAAATAAATTAGAAAAACAGGATAAGAAAAAAATATAGTCGTCCATAGAATCACAACAAAAAATAGCACACAAAAGTTAGTTATGTCAAAAAATATGTACTATCACCTTATTTGCAACTTTGAACTTTATTAAATTCCAAATCTTAAAATTAGTTTACAATGTGAACGGTTTGTTTGAACGCGACCTCCCCCCGGCGTGGCTCGGAGTTACAGCTTCGAGGTGTTCGAGACGGCATCGCGACCAGGGATCAGCGTGCCCTCCCACCGACACTAGGGGTGGCTTCGCAGCCCACAATGTAATACATTACCAAAAAAATGTCAAAGGAATGTTCAAATGGTTAAGTAATATGCCTATGAATTATTATAAATGTGCGACATTTAACTGCTAACTTAAATTTACAACTGAATTATTTATTATCTAAACATTTTTAATTAATCTTAGTTACTAGAAATCCTTGTTTCTCGGAAGCTGTTTTACAAAACGCGCGTCGTTCACAGAACGGATCGTGAATTGACTCCACACGTGGTGAATACTTTGGCAGTATATGTACTGGCTTTACCGTTTTCCGAACACGTCTCTACATCAATTCAATGACCCACCACTACCTCTGAAATGGACACCAATACGCAGAAACAGCATACAACACCTAAACCGAAACATTATCAGTTCACTGCGATGCACGCGTCTGTCACGACTGGCAGTTATAATATACAATTTACAGGTACTTCACAGGTAAGATTTAATACGCGATGTATTAACTTAAGCTACGGTCACAAAAGAGCTCAACTCAAAAATATCGGGTAATAAAAATATACATTAGTATAAAACTATGGGATTTGGCTTTGTTTGGGGGATATGTGTGTGCGAGTTGAGCTCTAATGAACTAGATGCATTGCAGAGAACCAAGAGTCGAGGTATGTCGCACGGCCTAGGCGGCGGCCTCCTCGGCCTCCACCGCTGCTTCCTCCACCACTTTCGCCTTCTTCTCGGGGGTGGTCTTCTCTGGCGCGTCGCCATTGTCGGCCGCCGACGATTTCCTCTTCACGGCAGGCTCTTTCTTTTCTGGAAACAATACAAAGTATTAATTTTTAAGTGCATTTCTCACCTAAATTATAGAACAGGTGTATCAACCAACATCAAAAATACAAAATTAAATAAACATTAACATAAACCGAAGAATAAAATGTAACAGTGAAATTACAAAAGGCTAATAATAAAGGATATGTTAGAGTACATAAACTATATCAACCTAAAATTGCTTTAGATAACAGATTTCAGTTTGGTAACCAACACCTCTAATGTTTATGGGTAATGCAGTTTATGGAAACAGTATTTTATGAATTCTTTTAATCACACTAATTCATGAAAATTAAAAACATAGAAAAGGCTTTTGATGAAGATATGTGATAGTATGATACAGTTTTGAAGTTAAGACGAACCAATTGATAATAACTAGGTATATAATTTTGTCAAAGGTCTCAACTAAAGCTATAAGTATACTATATACATAATTATGTGCCTATCTATCTGACATTTGAATTTATCTTTGAACTAGGCACACTAGATTATACTGGCATTGAAACTTAGCATTTAAATGATAGTAATAGACAACCTTGCTAATGATAGATAGATAATTATCATTTATACAATGCAATAATCTTCTAATGATCATCAAGCAATAGCAGAAAAGAAACTTAACTCCAAATTTGCAACATATACCTACCTACCTACCTACCATCCATCTATGAATACCAACATTAGATTCTAATTTCTCACACAGCTTAATAACTTATACACAGATCTGAATGAAATGGCTTGTTTCTAAAAATATTAAATTTTTTAATCCAAAAAAAACATGGTTGTTGCTATTATAGGGCATATAAGTAGTAGTTGTAATAATTTGACCCGAGGAATAAATTACTCGAAAGCGCATTGGACTTTAAAACAATTTTTTATTTTCTGAACATCTATGATTACAACTACCTACAGAATTAAGGTTATCCATTCAATATACCTATCACACCTGTATAGCAAGTTAGAAATGCTCAGTGTTTTAGTGTAATTACACTCCTATACTTACAGTGTACAAGTTTGAAGGTTCTTGAATTCTTACATGTAGGTATCATGAAAACTGAAAAGATGCTTGACCCTGTAGAGTGGATAAATTATAAGTCAATGGTTACCTGTAGCCCCATTTTCACCATTCTCTGAAGCATCATTGCTCTCTTCAGCATCTCCATTCTCTGCAGGGGTTTCTTCTGACGCATCTCCACTGCCATTCTCCTCTTTGCCATTGCTTTCAGGGGCCTCTGCCTTTTTAGCAGGAGACTTCTTCACCGGGGACTCCTTGACCGCCTCGGTGGAGGTGACTTCCTCGGGGGCTACTTCCCTGGAAAATATTACAGCTTTATAAGTTGTTGTTTCATAAGTTTTATAGTAGAGAAAGGAATATGAAACGTTATCAGGTGCATGCTAAGGTCAATGAACCAGTGTCAATGACAGGTACAATGTTACTGTATTTTGTAACGTCACGGTTTACAAACCGACGCACTGAACGGGCCGTTGAACATTACGTGTGCAGTATGAAGGGAGTTACCAAGATGCGAGCGATCTAAATACCGGTCGCGGTTATACCGTGCCAAATGCGCGCTCGAGCCCGGTTACTAACGGAACATAACAATGCAACAGTTCCAATGTTCAGCAGCTAAGTGGGGCGGCGTAAAAGGAAAAGTCTGCCGGAACAAAAACAAGTGGCAATTGCGCAAGCCTGCATGTGGGAAAGTTTCAACATAGGAAACTGAACGTAACTGCTATCTAATCTACCTCGCGCGATGAATAAGTTACTCGCCCCAGTGGACACCACGAAAACCGCATACCGTTAAAAATAACTAATGACAACATGCGCACCGAACGCAGCTCGCCGGCGATAACGTAACCGATTTTCCGCCACTTGCAAAACTGAGGTCTCGGCGAATTCAAAGGAGCGCGCGCAAAAGGACGCGATGACGCGCCGGCACGCCACGCCGGTGGCGCCATCTTGCACGAAACACCGTCAGCGCCCGCCGCCGCCGGCGTGCTTTTTATTTTATAGCATTTTATTTTTATACGATACTACCTACTGGAAAATTCTATAATTCACAAAAAACTTCGTGACAACGTCTCAGATTCAATAGGCGTTGCACTGCATAGTATTTGAAAAAAACAAATTACCGGATATTCAAAGTACTTTCCCGCGTGCTATCAATTAGGCGGCGTTTACAAAAAGAGCGTCACCAAACTATTGATAGTGATAATAACAATATTATTGCGTATTTTACTTGGTAAATAACACTCACAGATGAGAATAGTTAATTAGGTCAAGTTAATAACACGTAAAACACATTTCGTTTTAATAATAGGAAGCCATTTTGATCACGTTTACTGAAGCCGCCAAAAATTGTTGTGATAAAAAATCACTGAAATTGAATGAATATGCTCTAAAACTTACTTGTTCTCAACAGCTGTGTCTGCCATTATTTCTTTTTTGATAAATTGATTCAAATCAATTTAATATTAGCACGTGTTACGCACAACGCAAAGCAACGCTAACCGCACAAACACCGAAGACCAAATGAAGGAGGAAAAGGGAAAAAATGATGCGAGGCGCTTGGCGGGGATTTGCATTGGTCAGAAGCTTGCGCGCTTACTTCGATTCGTAGAAATAGCGATATAGCTGAACCATGTAAACAAGCGAGATAGTTATACTTTTGATATTCATTTTCAAATAACCTTGAATTTCTTTTGGGTTGTGCTTGTATACCTTACTCTTTCCCTCCATCTTGTTTAAAAAGTTGCAAGAACGCGTATACTTACTATGTAGGTAGGTAAATGTACTCTCTATACCTAGCTAACTAACTAGCTATAACAAGCGAACTAGGTAAGTACGAACGAAGATATTATTCCAACCGTTTTAGTGCAGTTTTTGACTGTTTTTGACAATTACTAACAAAAACCACTTCCGGAACACAATAATTTTACTTAAAGAAAAGAACCTTTCTACTATGTAAGTATGTACCAATAACATTAAACTCACTTCTCCACTCGTCTCATAGGCAGCCCGTACACGTAGCGCGCGATCCGCGATCCGCGATCCGCGATCAATGATCGCGATCCAGACTGATCGTGTACGAAGCGGATTGACGGACTGATGCTCCGGATCGCATAATATCTAGAAATTTTGAAATCATGATCGCGGATCGCGGATCGCGGATCGTGATCATGATTGAACGTGTCCTCTCGTCATCTAGTCGGGTATTTTTTCTATGCAAAATATTTAAATGACACCGTCTCAGGTAAACATGCTCTATCTATTTTTTTTTTTTTATTAAACTGGTATAATAATTATGAGCAACATTTATATTTACTAACTATTAGTACAAGTCATACCTACTTACAATACGCTCTTTTCTAATATTCCACGTAAACCTGTATTAAATAAAATCCATGAAACTAGGTAGTTAGTACCTATGTATCGTCTTGCATTCTTTAATTAATTTCGAAGTCGTGTAGTTTTTGGAGTTCAATGTCCGCGTCTAAATTGATTTAATTTAAATTCATTATAAAATTTGTGTTGTTAGGTAGATTAGACTTGGACAAGATTCGCGCTGAACAGCGAAAATCTGCGAAAAAGGAAACTGGTGTATAGGTAGATACATAATTATATACCTACCTAGGTAGGTATGTACCCATTCCGTTTTAATTCGTGGCGGGAAAAGACATAAATTGAAAAAAAAAGTGGTTGCTGGGAACTGGGAATGGTATTACAATTTATACTTTTCTGGAACATTGTATGGTCGTCTTTTCACGTAGCTCGATTAGGTATATTACAGGTATATCTCATAAAATATTGAAGTCAGGATAAAGTACATGTGACATATTGGACCCTAATATTAGTAATTTATTATAATAAATTACTAATTATTAATTAATACCATTCGAATGGACAATAACAGATAATTGACGTAATACACTTAACTTTTGGCCAAAGGTAATATTTCTAGGCATAGAAAAGGAAATAAAGTTAGGTAGATAGGTACCTATATTAAGTATAGGTACCTACTTATTTTGTAAATTTGAATGTTATGGAAGAATTACCTATGCAGTAATTTTTGAAACTTGGGTTTATGTAAGTATATAATGTGCATAATTATAAAGTCTATGTAGTTTTTTTTTAATAACGTGTAAAATAGTTTCCCGCCAAACCAAAAATCACTGAGTCACAGAATTACTGCTGCCAGATCAATAAACACATTCAGCGCCAACGGCGATACAAAAGCGCTAGGTAAAGCGCTAGATTTGATTATAGTATTCATTTATCCTATAGATTCGTACGTAATAAATATTAAACGGGGGGTCAACAGTCAATATTTAACGGGAGAGAGAGAGAGGAGATGGAGAGGGGGGTCAAAAACCGCCTTACGTAATAAATGAACGATCTCATAATTTATGAAAACAAATGCAAAATTCTGTATGAATAAAACTTAAAGTAATAAAAGGAATCGGTAAAAAATAAATATATAGTAATAATTATGTCAAGTTGGTAAAACATACTATAAAGTGTGCTTACGTCTAAAACATAAAAGAAAAAAAAACAAGAAAGTTATAAATGATCCGCTAGGCGCCAAAAGATTAAAACTGCTAGATCTAACAAAATTGCTAAAATGGCAGCACTGTACAGAATCATCACATTGAGTTGTCCGACAAAATGTATGCGTGACCTCATTGGAAACATTAAACAAATTTTGATCTTTAACGCACTAGAAATAAAGATGCAACACATTGTATGGCGTAACAAATTATAAAATTGTCACGCTGATAGGTCGATGGCTTTCAGTAGAAATCTTGGCACTAGTTCGTGATTTCGTCAGAATATGAATTTCGTCAACCAGAACAGAATTTTTTGGTGGTAGGTAGGAAGTAGATGCCTACACATTCTATTTGGAGTGTACTTACAGCTTAGCAAAGGTAAGAAGTACAGGATGTTCTTGAGTAGACACTTGAAAGGATATAAGTACCTACAAGAATTATTTTAAGGCAGCAGTCTGAAAAAAAAAAAAAAAAAAGAAAAATCGATAGGGCGTAAAGCAATAAGTTGATCTATTTCAAGAAACTCGTACGAGACGCTTGATTTTTTAAACCTTACCTTTCAAAAATTGAGTATGATTTTCACAGCACAATAGTTAAATATAGTCACAGATGTCAGGAAAAAGCAGATAGAGTTTTTCATGAATGGCAGTGACCAGTGGAGCCACTCGGCGTGACGCTATACACATAGCTATCGGTCTCGCGCTGTTTGTCTGTGAGAAATGAGAATAATTATGATGCTGGCCGCAGTGTTTAGGTTTTATGAACACACAGTACGGCATAAGCATAACTATTACTGTGAACTAATAGACATTAATTACACAGGAGACGTACGACGAATCGCTAAACTGCGTGCCCAGCGCGAAAACGTATTACTCGCGTTTTTAGTATTACCGAACTTGCAGTCATATTTTGTTCGGTGCGGCGCGCCGCGCGGCGTCTGGGTATATTACCGTACACGGCGTGAATAAATTGACAAGTCGAAAATGCATACCTTTTCAGGGCAGCCATTTTTAAGTTTACATAATATATACATCACATAATAATATTATTTATTGATAAATCTATTTTTTTATCCTTTTTTCATATACATAATTTTTATACGTATCTAAGTAATTTAATCGGAATTTTCAGATAATGTATGTATAATAAGCTGAGCTTAGCCATACAACGGGGCAATGCCACCAGCGTACTGGGAACCCTGCCGCGCGGCAGCGATCTCGACGGCGTGTTCATTTTATAGTACTATACAAATTGTAGTAACCAAAACTGTCCTTTAAAACAAATATGTAATTGGTTTTTATCAATAAAATCTACACGTATAATAATAAATTAACGTTTTATTTTACAAAAAAAATAACATATTAAGTTGTTCACCGACGACTTGTCAAGTTTTTTTTTTTTTTTTTCTTTGGTTTTGGCGTCGCGTTTTAGTATTTGCCAGTGTCAAGTATTCATATATTTTCAAGTTACAAAAGTTAAATAAGTGTCCTCGTAGCTAGTTATAGTCAAAGTCCAGTCTTAGTCAAGTCCAGTCTGTATCAGTCAAGTCCAGTCATGCTTTAGTAAAGTAGTGGCGACTTTACTATAAAGCTTCGATGGAGTTTTGCAAGCACCACGAAAAGTCATGTTTCACCACATTATATCATTTTCCCACACTCACGCATGTAATTCGGCACTTTATGAATAAAAAACCACCATTTTTATGCATAAACACTCGACAAAACACAAGTTTTGGAAAAAAATACAACGGAGCGACACGACTCTTCCCGCGTTCCCGCCAAAACTCCTCTTGTCAAGTTTTTTTTTTTCTTTGGTTTTGGCGTCGCGTTTTAGCATTTGCCAGTGTCAAGTAATTATATATTTTCAAGTTAAATAAGTGCCATCGTAGCTAGTTTTAGTCAAAGTCGTCTTTGTCAAGTCCAGTTCGTGTCAGTTAATTCCAGTCATGCTTTAGTAAAGTAGTGGCAACTTTACTACAAAGCTTCGATGGAGTTTTGGAAGCAACACGAAAACTCATGTTTCACCACATTATATCATTTTCCCACACTCGCGCTTGTAATTCGGCACTTTATGAATAAAACACCACCATTTTTATGCATAAACACTTGACAAAACACTAGTTTTGGAAATAAATACAACGGAGCGACACGGCTCTTCCCGCGTTCCCGCCAAAACTCTCGTAAACGGATTTAGTCTGTGTGGATAGATATTAGCGCGTATTCTATCTACCTATGGCTGTGTACATAGATAGAATACGCGCTTTGATAAAATAGGTACATAAATACGAATGTGAAAAGCGTCGAGAAGATCATTGTATCCATTATTGTTATAACTCTTTTATTATTTAGAAACATATTTTATTATTTATAAAACATTGTATAATTTATTTGTACAGTTAAGTCGTAATGTGCAATTGTACCAAAAATAGTAAAATATAGTAGTAAAAGTTGTAGATCTAACGAAAAATACAGAGAGCTGTTCAGTTGTGAGCCATTTTACTGTTACGCCTACTCATTTACAAAGAGCAGCGTATTGTTGCTATATTTTGCTGCTATGTTGATGCAGGCGTTTTGCATTAATTTGGTATTTTATATGAACAGGTATGTACTGTACCTATGTTAAATAATATGACTAACAATGCGTCATATTATTCACAATTTCAGACTTTAAGCAAGTATATTTATTACTTTAAGCTAGTTGCTATGCCACGTCTTCGTCAAGGCTATCGTCGTACGTTTTTTATTGGTTATTAGCTTACGCCCGCGACTTCGTCTGCGTTAACTTTTGAATTCAGAGAGAAATTAAAACAATTAATAGTCATCAAACTCGCGTTATTTTATTAATAGTAAAGGTTACCCTTTATTCCTGAATGTCTGTAAGACGCATCTATACTAAGTTTTTATTTATATTCTATCCAGATAATAAAATAAAGGTGTACCAAATTTCATCCAAAACCCGTTCAGCCGTTTTTGCGTGATTGAATAACAAACATCCTAACATGCAAACTTTCATATTTATAATATTAGTAAGATTGTCGGTTATAAAAATCTAGTTTGTTACATTTTTTAAATTTAGATTTCTAATTTAAATTCATTTTATGTTTAAATATCTATCTATATCTATCTCTATGTATAATATACCACTATCTCTTAGGATATCTTTAAATTTAATGTCCAATTTGCGTTTTTACCTACTAAAATTAAATGTAAATATAAACAATTTTAATTACCAAAACTTTAAGAACCTCCTTTAAGTACCTATTAACGTTGTTCAATATGATCGACTATATAAATTTTAATAAGATAAAAGTGAAAAGGTCGCCAGTGTGAAGTATTTCGTAATGTAAAAAAGTAGTCAAATCTAAGTCACAGTCAAAGTCAAAGAAAGTAGGTCAAGATCAAGTCCGGTTATGCCCTAGTAAAGTAGTGACGACTTTAACATTATAACCTTTGTTTGAGGTTTGGGAGTTTTGTTATACTAACAGTCATGTTTCACTCGTCATATTATTTTCTCACGCTCGCGTTTATAAATCGGTACCTAAGTACTTCATAAATAAAATACCACTATTTTTATATACATACTTAGGTAGGTCTGTTTACCTACTAAACACAAGTTTAAGATAAATATATATCAATAATATATATAAATATATTTCAAATAAATATATCTTTATCTTTAAGAAAATTCTAAATTGCTATGAAGCTATCAGTTCTTTAGGCTAATTAGGCTACGTGTTAAACTTTTGGTATAATTGCAATGTACCTTTCGTGTTGGTTAAATTGTTTTAGAGAATAAAAGTATTGCATTTTTTTATTATTACAGTAATTAGGCTTGTGATTGACCGGCATCTCGGCTGATGCTAACCGAAGATGAGGTCTACAATGGAGCTTATGACAATGTGTTTGTCCATATAATTATGTAGGTAGATACTGTATAACTGTTGGACATTAAAGTACCTAATTCCTCTTTGTTCGTGAGTTTCGTGACACATGTATTACAGTCTTTAACAACGACGATTTGCGCTATCTAAGTGTGCAGGAACTATATACCTACCTAGGACTCGAACATAAATAATACTATTTCGTTTTTACCAAAGTAGTCCGCGCGAGGCGCGAGGGTGCGAAGCGGTACCCCACCCCACCACACTGCTCGGCCAAACGGCTGACGCTTTAGTTAGACACAGGACAAAAAAATTTTTGGTTCAACTTGTAATTTATTTCAATTTCTTTTTACTGTTAGCAGGGGGGTGTCTCCTCGTACTGGACCCGTCCTCACGCGTAGACTGCATACCTGTGAACAGAAAATAAATTATTAGTACAAAACATTAGAACTTTACAATTTTTCAGTTTCTTATTACTTTTTGGGCAAATTTGGTAACGAGATATAGCGGAAAAACGCAAAATTTTCGACCGCCTCATCACTACTCTTTACTGTAATAGACGCTGAAGTTGAGAAATACTGGCTATAGGTTATATCGAAACTTGATCAGACTCCAGTCACAAATAAGCCTATTATAGCTTTAAAATATAGCAGACTTTTTTATTATACGTACATCTATGTACAGAACTACAGATTTAGGAAATTGTATGTGAAAAAAGACGTGTGCTGCCATCTCGTAACATTATCAGAAAACTTTAAGTACTTTTAAGTTGCCAGTGTACATTTAGAATTTGATGTAGTAGATTTAGTGGTGCTATGAAATAATGATAATGTGACTTAAACTATTTTTAATTTACAATAATTAAAATAACATTGTTATTCATGGTATCTCCTAGGCCATTTTTAGTATCTACTTATTTAGAAAACTCATTACATTATTTCTTATTAAAATTTACGTAACACAGCACGAATATATTTTATTATATTAATTTTAGTGCGATATAAAATCTGATTCTCTTTTATAAATGAGATTATTTATCTGATCTGATAAATAATCTTACTTATACTAAAATAAATTGCTGATTGTTTAAAAGTAACCTATTAACCTTTATAATATAAAGCTTTAATTAGTTGTAATAACTACCTTACAAATAGCAACCAATTTACAAAATACATTTACATATTTTTTTTACAAAAATTGTTTTTGTAAAAATAAGATTATATCTCAGCTTTCTTCTTCTTTGTGTTTGACACTCAGATAAATAAACTATTTGGTTGTCTACTTGAAGGATTGACATCTCATTTTGTGCATTTGCCAGTGTCAAGTATTTCGGTATTTTTGATGGAAAGTTACCGGTATAAGCATTTAAAAAACGGGATACAACTAGATAATTGTACAATGAAAATTAAATGTGCTTACAACATTTTGTGAGCACATTGGCGGCCGTTGAGGAGTTCCTAAGTTTGAAGTCAATCCTGGGTATAGCATCAGGGTACGCTTACCAAAAATAGTTATCAGAACCGAACTATAACTAACATAAATTATCAGTTTTTAATTCCGCAGCATAAGATGAAGTAGTTCTAACTTAGTTCGCAAAGTTTGACCGAAACAAACTAACAACTACTTTAATTTTTAATTGTTTAGTTTTTTTTTGTCTGCATTTGGCCTTCTGTATAAAAATATCGGGAGAAGCCATTGGTTCCCGAAACACAGTACTATTACTAGTTCGGAGCCAATGGGTTCATTTTTATGTAACTATGAATTGTGCCAAATAAATAATTAGATTTGAAAAAAAAAAAAAAAAAAACATTGTTAGTTAAGTTGGAAGCTTGTAAAAATCGAGTGAACTAAATTTAAGCCATAGTGATAGTCACACTAAGTCAGCGTCAAGTCCAATCATGCTTGTGTAAAGTAGTGACCACTTTACTAGAATGGTTTAAAATATCTTTGTTAATTTTTGTATCACATTGCAGTTTCACTGCAAATCCAGACCACAACGGGAATTTTTTATCTAGCTGATGGATGCTGCTAAGATGTATGTATTTACAATCATATAATTATGACCATGTATGACCTGACCCAATAATTGTATAAGGTATATGCTACAAACACGTAAATCAATCAATTTATAATTATACTTGTGGGTTCCTATCATTTTATGGTCTAAGCCTATTGTTAACTGTCTATATGTGGTCAACATTCTACTCATTATTACATTGACGCTCGTTCTGCGACCGTCTACGAGTTTCGTCGAATCGAACGATTTTCGAGTCATTGGATTTGATTTTACCGACTGGCAACAGATCAGCGAAGATTAGAACCAATTAATATTAACGAAAACCGTTCGTTGGCATTAATTAGTACTTCTGCACTCAATATTAATTTCCTAAGTTTCTCCGGCAGCTGTTTCTCTTGCCGGCGCAGCTCCGGCACTACATGCACACTTTATGGTAGGAAATAATTATTTTTGGTACGATGTGGTATAAAAAGTGGTAACATTATTTTAATTGAACGCCAGCCAGGCTCTCGTGCCGTTCATGCGTGAGCGAATCGTTCGCTCGCTCGATCTCGCTCTGCCGATCGAGTTCGGTCGTGGAAGCCATTTTATTTCTTGCGGATGTAACCAACTATTTTTTGTGATATTTTGTACTGAAAATAATCGTGTCAATGTGCGTCCGTTACGAGTGTGTTTTGTGACGTGTGATCGTGCTACAAAAATAGAGAATGTACGCGTTTCAAATCGGCCTGTGCTGACCTGCCTCGTACGTTACGCGGTCGCACAGCAGGCATCGATCAGTGCACCAAGGCGGCCTGTAATAACGGCGAATCAAGGGTGTCGGACTAGTTTGTGGAGTGCGCCATGGGCAACAATGCTACCACCGCCAACAAGAAGGTGGACGCCGCCGAAAGCGTCAAGGAATTCCTCGACCAGGCTAAAGAGGACTTCGAGGAGAAATGGAAGAAGAATCCTACCAACACCGCCGGACTGAACGACTTCGAGCGGATAAAGACCCTAGGTACTGGCTCCTTCGGCCGTGTAATGATAGTCCAACATAAGCCCACGAAAGAATATTACGCTATGAAAATATTAGACAAACAGAAAGTAGTGAAACTGAAACAGGTGGAGCATACGCTTAATGAGAAGCGAATTTTGCAAGCGATCAACTTCCCGTTCTTGGTGAGCCTCAAGTTTCACTTTAAAGACAACTCGAACCTTTACATGGTGCTGGAGTATGTACCCGGTGGAGAGATGTTTTCGCATCTCCGCAAGGTGGGGCGGTTCTCGGAGCCGCACTCGCGCTTCTACGCGGCGCAGATAGTGCTCGCCTTCGAGTACCTGCACTACCTCGACCTCATCTACAGAGATTTGAAACCGGAGAACCTGCTCATTGACTCGCAAGGCTACCTCAAAGTCACCGATTTCGGGTTCGCTAAGCGTGTCAAGGGGCGTACGTGGACGCTCTGTGGCACGCCCGAGTACCTCGCACCTGAAATCATCCTCTCCAAGGGTTACAACAAAGCTGTGGATTGGTGGGCGCTCGGAGTCTTAGTTTACGAAATGGCGGCAGGTTACCCTCCCTTCTTCGCCGACCAGCCGATTCAAATCTACGAAAAGATTGTATCGGGCAAGGTCCGCTTCCCCTCTCACTTCGGTTCAGACCTGAAGGATCTGCTCCGCAATTTACTGCAGGTGGATCTCACTAAACGCTACGGAAACCTGAAAGCGGGCGTCAATGACATTAAAGGGCATAGATGGTTCGCTAGCACCGATTGGATCGCAGTTTTCCAGAGGAAGATCGAAGCGCCATTCATCCCGCGCTGCCGAGGCCCGGGCGACACCAGTAACTTCGACGACTACGAGGAAGAGGCGCTCCGCATTTCGTCTACTGAGAAGTGTGCGAAGGAGTTTGCCGAGTTCTGAGCGCGCGACCGCTGCCCGAGAGCGGATGCCCGCCAGTTCGTGTTTTGTATTAGTGAATCTTCCGTGACATTGTCGTGGAACGGTGCCGCGGCTCCGACGGCTGCGGACACAGACGCTCAGAGCCGCTGCGGAGACGCGAGGTGTACAACTGATTTCCGATATTTTGGTGGCGTTCATAAGCTTAGTGCCCTTTATACGTTGATAGCGCATAGTGGAGCAATCCTTGTACTGGTGATATTCCTGTGTTAAACTATTATTGATATCTCATCAGTAGCATCTCAGCCAAGTCATTTGTCGTTGCTATCCACCAATGTGTTTGTGGTTTTTGTTTTTGCTGTTCACACCTTGAGGATATATATGGTGAGCATTATTATTACCATATTTTTTTATTATCATATTATCTAAGAACTTACTTGTAAAAACATGTCTACCCTCTACAGCTTGCTTCTTCAGATTTTATTATTTAATTTTTACAGATAATCACTGTACATTTTTGATCAAACTTAATCACTTATTACAATTCAAATAAAACTTCTAAAATCATGTTTACCTCCTTGATGGAATGTTGTTTATACGTTTTGATTGATTGACATTTCGTTATTGGTTATTATTTGTAATTATTGTTGTATCAGTTGATATTTTTATGTAAGGAACTATAGCTACATATACATCAAATATTAAAGAGATTAATTTATTGTATTTGTATTCATGTAGGTAGGTAGTTGTGTTCACTTGTGCAATTTGACTTTATGTGTTTGTGATCTGATGTGAGGGTTCATTTAATTTAAGTGTAATTTGCATTAGTTCCTTATTTTCTAGTTGTAAGGGAAGTTATTTTTATTTGATAGTTAAAAATCATTACTTATCTATACCATTTTGTATGGCAAACTTCCACGCTGGTATCCTAAACTTATTGTTAGCATCAGCTCTAAATTAAAAGCAATAAATGTTTACAATGTCTGTCTAACTGTCAAACAAATTCCCATTTGTATGGAAAGATCTAGTGTGTCTTACATCAAGTTTACAATCTTATATTCAGCACAAATAAAACCATGAGAGAATTTTTATAAGTAACCTAAAAGTTTCAATTTGTAACAGGTATATGCTTATAACTTGTTGTAATCATTTAAAACGCCATTTTGTGGCTATATCTTGTAAGTTGAGACTGATGTTACCAATAAGCTAAAGTGAAGTGAAATATCATTGTAATTTTTGTGTGATACATTCAGTTAGTTACATGAAACGGGTGAGCGATACAGCAATGAAAAATTAGCAATTTAATATAAAGATTGTTAGCTATTAGATGTAGGACTTTGAATTCAAGCTGTACAAAATATTTAGTAATTCGTAGTGCATTTTACATTGTGGGCAATTGAGCATATACAATACATAGGTAATATAGATCCTATGACGTCTGACACATTGCACATTCAAATACTGAGTAATCAGTTGTTAAGTTTTACTCGGAATGTCCAATAAGCTCTTTACTAGCTAAAATGTGCTTTTCCATTTTCACACATGTCACATCAGAAAGTAGCCAAGGCAGTTTATAGCATAGACTAGCTTATCAAACATTTTTAAATAAGGGGACCTAAAGCAGGCTCCATGTAGGTGGTAATTATTCATACCAAAACACTGCCGTGCAAAGGCAAAGCATGTTTTATGAATCTCTTGAACAAAGTTTTGCTTTGTACAGCGATGTTGTGTAACCCAGAGGGCTTAAGTTTGAAGCGAGTTAGGATGTTACCTTATTTAGTCAAAGCTTAATAAGAACAAACTTGATAAAAACAACATTTAAGTGATTGATAGTAAATGTGTAAAATCATATCAAATGTTTGTAAACAAAGTAATAGTGTCATACCTATGTGAATTGTGCATTGTATGTCATTTGATTCTATTAATCAAATCATAATCTACTATTTTATATAAACAAACAAACGAAATTTGTATAGTAATGAAACTATGTAATGTACTAAATAAGAACTTCAAAGCTCTATTCTGCTATGAAAGAACAATGTCTTACTGGTGAAGTGTCCTACATAGATTCATCTAACACCTTTTCACTACCAGAACTTACAAAAACATCTTTTATAATTATTTATTTTAGGTTTATTTATTTCGTGCCATAAAAATGTCTATCACTTCAAATGTAAATAAAATTTTATTTGATACTATTGCATATTGTAAACATTTTTGCTAAGTTTTAGCAAGAACAATCAGTTCCTGATATAGTACACTGAACTTTATTTTTTTATTACATGCTACAGTATTAAATCATAGTTTGCACTTGTTTTGTGTCTTTCAGTGCTTTACCTATGTACAAATGATTGAAATCTAAATTACCTTGGATTCATGAATAGTATAACCTAGTCACTCGGCACAATTTGTGCACCTTTCTATGAATATAGACTTCTTTAAGCGCAACTGCACATGTGAATGTGATCAACATGTCAAAACGCTTTAGGAATTCTTATTAGAATTAGTAAGTAGAGATATTAGTTTAAATGTATATGAAAGTCATAGTCTATTGATTGAGTGTGATGTGTCCGCAAAAGAAGATGAAACATGGAGTGCTACTTTCTAGACTCACTGTTCCATCTTGACCTCTTATAGACATATGGGTTTGTTCTAGTCAGGCCAATGATACGAGAGAAAAGTAAAATAATATATTTCCTGCTTTTTTTCTTATTGGCTTGCTGTAGTCACTGCAGAACAAATCCACATGTCTGAGGGCCTTTCTTTACAAATTTTCTGTGTGAATCAATATGCATATTTTACCTGCCTATTATGTAGTGTATTGAAGTCTCACTTGTTTCATTCTGGATGACATTCACCACTCGGACATTGTTTCAAAAATTTCATTGCAAATGTTATGTTGCTTACCTACTCATTGCGATGTTATGTCAGTCAGTTTTTGAGTAAATTTTACTAAAAAAATTAAGAATTTCACATTTATGTATGCATCTTCTACAGTCATTGTATGATATATTATTAAGTCTAGCTGAAGTGATTGTGTCCCTTGTTAATGCCTCTACACATGGCATGATCTGATTGCCTGATCTGATATGCTATATGATAGGGATATCTTAACTGTTATAGATACTATTTAAACTACTAATTTAACAGGGATTTCATAGGAGTAAATGGGACAAACTGTGAGCTTATTAGTTTGTTTCTTTTACTCCATATTGCATGATACGATCAGGGATCAGATCATGCAGTCTGTGAGGCCTATTAGGCAAATGTGAAGACTCAATGTCAACGTTGATATTGCAACTTCATTCCACTAGCTTGTGACATCTCGCTAATTGATACTAGGACATTCTAATGTGAACATTTTAAATCCATTTTGGATATTTTAAACATTAGTATGCCTGTATGTGTACTTGCGAACAATCGTCTTTTTATATCTGTGCGTATTAATATTAAAATGTTCACGTCTAGATCTATTATATTGAGTGCCTATAGCATTGAAAGTTCAAGTGTAAAAAGTCAGTTTCAGTAATTGTCACCATGTATTGATCTTCCATAAAATTACGATGAAATTAAAATATCGATGTAACAAACATAAAAATGGTTTAATTTACTAGCATAAGCTTTTAAAATAGTTGAGATGATTTTGGTATAAAATCACTATTATACCTACTACATGGCTTAAAGGGTGAACGGAGCTCACGTATCGCATTTTTCACCAGTCATCTTATATACCGTGTAGTGTACTGTCTTAAGCCATTAATGATAAGTCATGTGTGCGGTCATTTGGCAAGGCAGACTTCATCAGACGATTGCCCGGCAACTACCGACAAAGATAATGTTTTGTACATACATAGGTGTTCGTGTAGTGTTTGACGTTGTTCACACGTTTGGTAGAGAGCACGAGGGCCGCACGTGGGCAGCCGAGCCGGTTAATACGTGGCTTCCTAATAAACTGGGATGCCCAGCGCACATTCCTCTGCTCCGTTCCCGGACGCAGCCAACACGGATGAAGCATAGATTTAATTTATTATCATGTTCTTCACACCACCTGCTTAATAGTGTTACATGGATTATGTTGTCGATATTATACTACATAATCATTTAAATTGTCTCGTAAGAAAAAAATGCTTAATCTAAATATATTTCCGATAAGTTCAAAGATGTAGCCTGTAACGATGTATGTAATACATGTTGAGAATCCACATTTTTAGGTGATCTTTGTAATCTCACCGCAGCGTTACTAAATTTGGTATCTTGGCCACTGTCTACTTGGTACAACTACATTGTAAAAATTGCCAAGGTCACCATGGTAACTTTAAATGGCATAGGTTTTAATGAGTTGACCTTGGTGATTTTTACCACAGTGGTTTGCTAGCTATACCGTTGTCTACACGGTAAGAATGTACTAAGATAGCCCTTGTAAAGACACTAAACCTATAATATTATATAGGCTACTCGTAGATCGGTTTGCTAGCTTGACCATTTTTTTCTTTCTTATGTATTGGCGTCGCATTTTGAGCATTTGCCAGTGTCAATTTATATTTTCAAGTTTCAAAAGTTAAATAAGTTGTCTCGTAGCTATAGTTGTAGTCACAAGTCCAGTCTTGGTCAAGTACAGCCCGTGACAGTCAAGTCCAGTCATGCTATTGTAAAGTAGTGGTGACTTTACGAGTATAAAGCTTCGATGGAATTTTGGAAGCATCACAAAAAATCATGTTTCTCCACATAATATCATTTTCCCACACTCGCGCTTGTGAGTCGACACTTTATGAATAAAACACCACCATTTTTATGCATAAACTCGACAAAACACTAGTTTTGGAAAAAAATACAACAGGGCGACACGGCTCTTCCCGCGTTCCCGCCAAAACCTCAAAATTACTCAAAACTTGACCATTGTCTACAGGGTAAGAAATTACAAAGGTCATCTTAGCAAGGAGGCTGGTCTTACCGTCAAGGAAAGTAACTATAAGACGTGTCGCTCTGTAATCCCGTGATCGCCGGTCTTATTGCGTACGTTTCTAAAAATGATTATTATGTAAACAGAGTTTACACGCGGCCAGTAATTAATCATAGCACTGTAACGTCTAACGTCTGCTTTATTTTCGTCTGATACAAATATTAATGCCAGCAGACTTCCGTGGACAATTTAATGTTTTTTTATTTATATTTTGTTTACTAATGTTGCAGATGTGACTAATGTTTTGTCAACTATCCCTACCTCAAAATATTTTGGAAAAAATACGTAAGTACTTACGTATCATATTGTCAACATCTTCCTGCCCTTATCTTTGGGAGGGGGGAATGGTCAGCTGAACACTTTTGTTTTCTATCTAGCTCTAAACTAAGCAGAGTTTGTACTATCTCAACTAGATAACCTCCATAACGAGATAAAATACTTGTAATATATGTACATACAGAACTACAGAACACCCAGATACAGAACAAACTTTTATGTTCATCACACAAATATTAGTCCTGAGTAGGAATCTAACCCACGCTCTTCTCGAAGCAGATCTACTACCAAATGAGCTAAGTGCAGTAAAACTTTATCAGTCAACATCTCAACATAATTTTATTTGTCATCTAATTACTGTACAATGTACATAAACACATCCAGACAGAACAGAGGCTCAAATATTAAAAAAAATCCAGTCAAGGGGATTGCGAACAGAAGTTAACATGAGAATTGGCACTATGCACGAACGTGCCAAGGCCGAACAAAAAAACAAAAAAAAAAACAAGTGAAAACTTAAACGTCACATTAGCATGTTAGTGACGCGAACTTGGACACGTCTGAGGACGCGAACCTATAAGTTTTGTCGCTACCAAAATAATTAAAACGATGGAAAAACATTGTGACAATAAATAACCAGTCATCATAATAATATGCTGCTACGCACTGTTATTTATTGTACCTATATAGGTACAATAAATGTTTATAAGAAACCTATTACTCTTTAAACTCCGACACACACTTGGAAAAACATTAAGTGTACATTCTATACTTATGTACCTATAACGTGTGTTTATGTCTATCATCGTAGCTCTTAAACGGCTGAACCAATTTTAATTTAGTCGTTTTTAAGATTACTTGATCAAAAGTGTTCTTAGCTGTGACGCAAGAAAATCTGTTACTAATTTATTTGAAGATTATTATTTCTTTTCTAATTTGTATCTTCCACAAGTTCGTATAGAATTTTGGTTGTTTTGTTACGGATTTTTTAATTTATACTTACATTTAGACTTTTTTCGTTTTCGGGTTTACATAAGTCGCGTGTGTGTATCAAAATTGGGACAGCACTAATTAGGCGTAAACTAGGTACAATACATTTTTCATAATTCTATCAAATACGTCTTACATATTGGTTACTTGTTTTTTGAGGTGTATACAGTATGGGTGAATATATGCTATTTGATTTTTTTGTGTCCCTGAAGGAAATGTAATCTGTTCCATTCAATTTTGATTATTTCTCTATTTGACATTATGTTGTAATTTGTAATGATGAGGGCCAGAAGATTTTTCCACTTTTTTTAATTTTATAAGCACCAGAGGAAAATGTGTTACCAGGGGAGTGACACTATTGGCAGAGAAGTGCCAAATTAAGGCAGGGAAGTGACAGGCCATTGATTATTAGCTAAGGAAGAAGAACAAGAAAAAGAAAAAAAACAAAACAATAGTACTATCTAATGATACATCTATCAGTCTCAAAAATATTTAAACAAATAAACTTAAAAATTATCAGTACGCAGTATAAATGAAAACTTTCATTTTGTGCAAAGAACAGAATCAATAATTTCTACGGAACTAAATATTTTTTACTTCAATATTAACAATGAACAATTTACTTTTCGAATACATCAACTGGCTTTGGAAACTTGTAGAATACTCTGTTACCCTTCATACGTATATTTGGCACTGGTAATATGGTCAAGATCTGTTCCCATTTAACATCAGACATGTCATTGTCATTTATTCTAAAAAGCGTAGCATCTTTATTGGAGATCTTTAAAAAAGTAACCCTGATCTCTCCTTCTTCTTCATCAAAATCTGACGAACATACGCCAGCATATCTATATTTTCTGTTATTATTAATATTATATTCCACAAGTACAAAATCTCCGTTCTTGACAGTCATAGCAGTGTCTGCATTGTCTATAGTATTAATCACATGAGTAGATGTTTGTGCAACTATTTTGTTTTGCACATCTTCCTCAGAATCGGTGTATACTGCATCAACATCCAATTTGTTTTTTTTATTTTGGGGGTATTTAATGTCGCCTAAGTGAAAGTGAGGACAAAAATTGCTACAAAAGCAGCTGAGGCTCTTCATGTATAACGTATTGCTGAGATAGTTTCCTCGTACTTGATGTACTTTTAGTGTACCAGTAAAAGGTTTGATGTTTGGTCGATTATCTTCCATTATCTTCTTTTGAAAATCAATTTCTTCTTCGGGTATCACAAAAATTTTAATGCCGGGACAAGATTTGTTTAATTCCGTAGCAAAGTTGTCAATCGTAGCAATGTCAGTTCCTAAAGCTACAATTTTGTCAGCGGTTCGTTTACATGTACCTCCAATACCATCTGGAGCTCCTTTACCATGACCGGCTTCATGATAGTTCCAGGTAAAATCATAAATATTCGGATAAGTTTCAGTCAATTTACAAAGTAAGTAAAAAAACATATCTTTGTTACGGTACTGAGTAACAGGACCATCGCTTAAAAAATGAACGTTTTCTACCGAGGACGGAAGGAGTTTCATGACAGGTTTTAGATGAGCCCAGATTACAGGTACATTATGGTTTAGGTTTTCTGACATTGTGGCGAAACATTTTGTTTCTCCCTTGGTATATAAGACTACAGTATGCAAACTTATTTGCGTACGTGACCCACCAAAATGGAATGATTGAACCTCTGAAGAATATTTTGTATTATAATTTTCGGAAAAGTCCATATGAATCACAGCATCTTTTTCAGTTAAGTTATCTTTTAGACTTTTAATGGTTTCATATTGATGTACTATATTTGCTTCATGCTTTAAAAAAATATCAAGGTTTTCTTCAAGTTTCATCACAATGTCTTTTGGAGCACAGTTTGATGTTATTTTCTTATATTTTCGAACCCTGCGTTTTTTCTTGGTTTTAGTATCTAAAAAGTCCTCTGTAATACATTGCCATGAAGAGTATTTGATCAAAACAGAATTATCGAACTCACGATAACATATGGAACGTGATTTGCAGTTAAGACATTCTTGCATAAGACATTTTGCATTGTATCGGTCACAACATAAATAATTAAGCATGCTCTGATAGTTTGGAAAATCTATGATGTCTGCCTGTTTTAGGGAAGCCAAGGTTAGCTCCATGTTTGCATGAGTTACACACAAACAAGTTTCTCTTTGGTGGATGTTTGGGGTTACAACCCAAAAAGGTCGTAAGCGGCAAAACAGTGTGTAACTCAACTTTATAATTTTTGTTTTTATAAACTTGGTGTGTAGATTTTTCATGGTGTCCTGTAACAATCTCTTCTGTCTCTTTATTTTACCTTTTGTAATGCTATCTTTTTTACCTGGGCATAATCTGCTATTGCAATCTTCTTCAAAAAACTCTGCGACTTTTTTCTCTAATTCCGAATTAGTTTTATCGTTTCTTGGCTTCCGTGTCATATCTAACAAACTTTTATTTGCAGTAGATGACTGTCTTATAGGTTTCATATTAATTTGGCTCAAGACTTTATACTTCTTGACTATTTTGCCACTTAATACTTTTTTAAATATCTTCTTTTCATTATCATTCGTTGTCAAATTTATATTTTCTTTGAGTTGATTTTGGATCACCTCACTAAATAATAATTTTTTCTTCACCTCTTCTATATTCTCTTTAGTATTATTCTGTAAAAGATCGGCCACTTTTGAGTTTGGAGTCATTTTCTGTTTCCCGATGCGCCGTAGTTTCTTTTGACAGTCACGTACCTTTTGACGCAACTGTTTAATTTCATATTTTTGTTTTTTTATAAGTTGATTTCGTAGTTTCCGCTGAATTTCTGATCGCCTTTTAGCAGCCAGAGCGATATTGTTTTGTTGAAGTGGAGGTTGGTCTTCATTATCAGACGCAGGTGGTGTTAGTGGATAGTTTCTGGTAGATTGTTGCTTCACGCGATCTCTATGCTTTTTAGTCTTCTCTCTCCATATTTTTCTAACAGCCCTTCGTTCCCTTTCAGTCATATCATTTATGCTCTTAATTTGTCCCTTTTCTTTTTTCTTTTTATATTGCTGCCTCTCTTTTTCTTTTAATTCGGCATTTTTAACCGGATCGTTTTTTATTCTTTGGTAGCGTAATTTTTCAGCTTGACGCTTTTTTTCTAACCTCTCTTCCCTTGTTTGTTTCTTTTTAACATTCGCCATGATGTCTGATTATATTCGAGTATCTAGAACAGATGAAATGAAGCCTAAAAACATTAAATATTAACGAAAAAAAAAAATCGTCACTTCTCTGGCGCTTATGTATTTCCTCTGTCATGAAATCTGCCAGAGAAGTGACGCCAGAGAAGTGACAAAACCGCACATAACCTACGAAAACAACATCACCCGCTTTTCTGACCACAGTTTAACGCATTACATGATATCTACACACAATAAACATTACATTGTGCAAATATACAATTTTGTAACGATAAAATACAAAAACATAGACATACCAGAGTAAATACTTCGACGACTGGCACAAACACGCTTTTCTACAGCGAATCGCAAACTGACGCAATATTAATGGAGTTTTGCTCGACGTCGTTAGCTTGCTTCTAACTTCACACCGTTGTACGCGCATAGTTCAAGGACAAAAACATACCTATACGGTTTTAAGTCAAATTTTACTTCTTTGAGTTTCGCCAGATGAAGTGACATTATTGTAACATGACATGGAAATAAGTTAATTTTTTGTTATATTAATAAATATTTTTACAGTGTATTTTGATAAAATATGTTTCAATGTTTATAAAAGCATATGATTATATTTTAAAAAAACATAATGGCATACGTATTAAAAGTATCTGGCTATAAAATCACTATAATCTAGTAATGGGGGAGGCCAGAGGAGTATACATTTATAACTATTTTAGACTATTAATGCCTTAACTTAAACAATTATCGTGAGTACACTATGTGGGCCAAATAAAAGCCCATATTCTTTATTGTTTAAGCATACAGAAACGATAATATAATAAGTTTAGCATAAATTTTGTCTATGAACCATTGGAATTCAAATAGCATATATTCACCCGTATGACAATCGATGTTAACATCGATCAACATCAAGGAGAGTTGTAATGAAACGTTCCGTTTGCTGACGATTTATTACGCAGACCGACGTGATGATCATTTCGTCCAAACAAACGGCTAAAAATTCGCATTTTACGATTGTAGGAATCTTGTTTCGAATGTTGTTTCAGTGACGTGTACTGCTCTTTTAGCGCTTCACGATATAAATAATTATGTTCATATTTTGTTTTGTTCATAAGTATACCGATTTTCCTTAATCTCTCCGGAGTACTAAATATCTAGTTAGTGCCTACAAATTTAAGTAGGTACAAAAAGAATTGTTATTAAAAAAAATCGGGTTCTATTGCTGCCATTTACTCCAAAATCTAAATTTTCAATGCACAGGAAAAGCTGTGTCACGATTTTATCATAATACCTATGTAGGTAGGTATAAAAAAAATGTAATGCAATGGACGCAAAAAGCGGTCGACCGACTTCAGTGGCGTGCATTGGGAGAGGCCTACGTCCAGCAGTGGACAGCGAAGGGCTGAAAATGATAAAAAAATGTACTTTAGGAATATCAAATTGTGCAAGAGTACTTACCTACCCAACAGCATCAGTTAGCTGGATTCAAAAGGTTCTATTTGAGCTATTGGGTCACGTCTTCTAAATTATTCCAATTCGGCACAGAACACATAAAGCCGTGTAGATTGCCTTAATTGTCCCAGATTTTTTCCAGATAGATAGTAAGCGTGGAACTCGCTAAAACTTATGCTATGCATATGATAGGGTTTAACTACAAGTAGGTATTATAATTAGAGTGCCTACGCAACTTATACTCATTTCTAATTACCCACAGCCCTGTTGCTTCATTGGTAGCATGTCTGTTTCAAGAACTGAAGGGCGTGAGTTCGATTCCCACCTAGGACAAACATTTTGTGGTATAAACAGATGGTTGTTCTGTCTGGGCGTTCTGTATTTATTACAAGTATGTATTCAACTATTCACAAATAAAACTTATTTAATTATTCTATCAGTTATTTGACGTCTATAGTAAGTCCATAGTACTGTGAGTTTTGAGTCTGAACGGAAAAAAATAGTACTCGTACAAGCTTTACTTAGTTTGGGGTCAGGTGTAATGTTCTACGATATTTATTTTATTTTTATGTATTTTATTACGGCGTCAAATTGCTACTTTTTTGCTTAATAGATAACTTGTTCAAGCACTACTCGTATATTTGTTACTTACCCACTTCCCAGTCCATCTTCAGTCAACAACGGAGGCCAACATTGTAGGTACTTGCGTACTATGAATATTTTTGAGGTCAAAATTCGTGTTGCCTCACGAGCTGCTATTTAGCATTTGTTCAAGGCCTATAAGCAGCGAATGGCATGCTCGGCTTTATTAATAACATTTTACAATCGAGAGATAATGTGAAATCATGTTTAAGGCGATAGGTGGAACCTGCTCGTTCAATGATGCATTGTCTGCAAAGAAGTCAGTGTCGTTTCACATTTGGTTTTGACACGCGATCTCCATTTGTGAGAGCAAAATCCACATTATCCATCGAACAATGGATATTCGCTGGAATCGTTGACTCCGCTTGTATTGTACATGTAATAGGTATAACAGTTATACACATATATAGAGAACTTGCAAGCGTACCGTCTCGTTTTCCTCCAGAGTTATTCGGTTGACGTGGTAATAATTCATGGGCAGGCTGAGAGTTAATTAGTTTTGCGATCAAGTGGGGTACCTTGGAAGTACTCGCTATTGTCTTATTTAGAGAATTATGGAAGACTTATAAAATGCTTTTAGAGCTTGTGAGTGTAAAGGTACCTAATTGTTTTGTTAGCGTATTTAGTAGCCTTGTCGCCATCGTAGTTTTTTTATTGTCGCGCTATAGCCGGTTTTTATTGTATACCTTTCTTATTACTATTTATGTATATTGTGAATTCGACGTATAGGTAATATAATAATTATATATATAATTATGATGAAATGCTGTAAGCTTTTTTCGATTATAACTAATTTAATTAAAGAAATAAGATTCTTCAGGACGTAGTCTCCTTTAGGGGTAGAGTGTAGTGGTCACCAGCAGTCTACACTTTTATTAAAACTAATACTACGACAGTCGAGAGAGCAAACAGTGACAGTTAAGGGGTTGACGATAAATCTTTAAGAAATGACGTCTAAACACAACAAGCCTTCGCATAACCAATCGTTATACGCAGAAATAAAGTCCGTTGATAAAATGTAGTTAAAGGTAAACGCTTTAGTTCACCTCTCATGTGCCGTAGGTGTGCTACCAATAATGGTATGTTGGTTCGCGCAACTGTCTGTTGCAACCTTGGGGCCTGTGAGAAAGCATTCGTTACGCACACATTGCTATACTCGTGTGTGCGTAAGGCACGGCAATGCCGAATAATCTTACCAACATTGCTAATGAAAGACCGCTATACTCAATTACAACATCCTCTTTAATTCGATAACAAATAAGACATTGGGTTGATACCGAAGTGTAGCGTTTGATACACAAATTGAGTCACGGTTACGAAAATAAATTATCCTTGGATTTAATTCCCCGAGATAACATCCTCGGTTTAATGCAGTTGCTTAGGCAAACAAACTGTTTGTGCTCCGAGCTATTTGTTTGAATTGCCTCTGATTTTCTCCCGAGGCGCTCGTTTCGTTGAGCCCTTGTCTATTTAGCCGGCACTGATTTACAGATGTCGGGCTCTGTCGCTTGTCACAGCCTTACTTCGTTAAAGCGAGTGTTCTATTCGGGCCAGATGTTTTCTTTAGCACATGTACCTAGGTAGGTACATATTTATAAGTACGTCATCAATATAGGCACACGTGTTAATTTTCACAGTTGGACGCGGTAATACCATCCAAGGTTCACAGGCGTTCTAGCTCCATCTCGATAGTTACGACTACAAGCGTCCGTTTTATATAATAGCATCCAATAAATGACTTGCGATTTCTTGATTGGCATAATACTTTTAATTTCGTATGCCCGATAAAGCGGCTACGAATTTCAACTTTACATTGGACTGATAGAGTTCTAAAAACGATACATAATTTTTTGTTCATAGTTGATTATACTCAACGGTATAGCAGTGGCACCAGTTTTTGTCTCGTCTATCGTCGTATTATGTAATGTTGGCAAGTCTGCAAGTAACACCTGTTCAGAGATAGTGTATTTTTTGTTAGGAATGTCGAGGAGTCTAAGAACATTTACAGTTGACGAAAGACGCATACTTGGGCTGCGCGTGACTGTCCAGTTACCACGCTGGTACCAGTTCAAAAAATTCTTGTATTCTTGTTTTCGTAGTTGCGAAGCGAAGTGGCTGGCCAAGATATCATTCTAACAGCACTGAGGTCGGCAGACTCACTCAAGGTTTATAGGAAGCGTTCTACGTTTTGTTAACGCCTTTGATACCTAATTCAAACACCATTTATATCGGATCTCCTCTATATTTCCCTTTTCTGTAATAGAATCCATTGATTGATCATGCATGTTTGATTGTTTGGGTCTAATCGAAATCCAAGATCGTTAAGTATTGGTTTTGTTCGAAAAACAAATAAGAGGCAGTGGCGGCTTTAGGGGGTGGCAAGCAGGGTAACCGCCCGGGGCCTCGCATCCTCGTAGAAAAAAGTCTTTACTATATATTATGTATGTGTATCTCGCGCCTCGCACTTAACAAAACCTCTCCTAAACGCATGATTTCATTATTAGTGCAAGCATGTGACGGCCACTCGAGCACTCGAACTAATTTTTTAGTAAAACGGACTCAAAAAAAGGGCCGCACGATGATCTGTCACCCTGGGCCTCGCAACAGCTAAGGCCGCCGCTGGATAGAGGTTTTCTTATTGATGAGTAATACCTACAGTTAGTAAAGATATAATGATTATATCAATATTTCTTTGCATACTCTGTTCACCTATCATTTAAATATACATATACAATGGAGTCGCATGTTGCGTGTGTTTGTTCGCTTAGTTCCTCTAAACGTCATTGCAATGCAGGGATGAGTCGCTACTAAATGCATCAAGACCAGATTAATATCTTTTGGATCATTTCTATCGGATATAGGTAATTCGCGCCAAGTGCCAGCTGTTAGCTACTTCCTGTTAGGCAATCAGAAAATAGTTACGCGACCATATATCATATGCTAGCGCAATAAGGTTCGCAGTTGCAAAGCTTTTTCGTGAGCGCCTAAAGGCTACCACTGACGATACGTCCATTAATCCGAATGGAGTAGTCGTCGTCCAAAATCGTCCCATGAATGGTAAAAAAATATTCCATTTGGATGGACGTCAGGCAGCTCTGGATTTCCAAACGGATTGAAATCCATGCGTCCAGGCCAAATGGACGTCGTCCGCGGCCGTCCGTCAATGTCAGAAACGTGCGCCACGCCATATGGAAGCAGTCCGAATTGTCCGTGAATGGGCGAAACGGCGTCCATTTTTTTGAGGTTATTGTTTCAGTTTATGTTTTGATGTCGATGGTGGTGCATGTGCTGTGTATTTGTCAAGCGTTATAATTATTTTTTTTATTATGTCTTTGTCCGCGCGTGACTTTGTGTTGGAAGTAATAGAAAAATATAAATCATATCCATGTTTATGGCAAGTAAAACATCCTGATTATCACAACAGAGAAAAGAGAAATGCAGCGATGAATGCTTTGTTGGAATTGTTTAAAACAAAGGATCCAGAAGCCAACCTAGATACGGTTAAAAAAAAGATTACCACTTTAAGAAATTGTTTTAAAAAGGAATTAAATAAGGTATGTGTTGTAAATTTATAGAAAATTATTCGTTTCGGTAGTTATTTGTAATATGTGTAGACAAATAAAATAACACAATAAAATAGAATATTTATTTCAAGTCTTCGATCATTAATATAGGTACATTAAAATTAGGAGTTTATGTTAACATGGTTAACGAATTGCTTAATTACTTATTTATTATATTTGAACCGACTTTATATTGTGTTACAGGTTAAGGCATCAGAAAGATCTGGTACAGGAACCGCAGAAATTCATGCCCCTAAGTTGTGGTACTACAGTGAAATGTTCTTCTTAGCAGATGTGGATGTACCAAGGGTCACAAGATCAGTGAATTCCATCCTCGATGACATGCCATTTGAAGATAGTGCTGAGGTACATGCATACGTTATACTATTTTATCATCTTGCCAACTGACACTACCTTCCCCATTAAAATATTGCACAAAGGCTTCCCTTACATTTTTTGCATTACTGCTGGCATTCCTATTTGTAATATTTAATGAAGTAAAACCGATTGCAGAAGTTGAATCATTAGTATTGATGTCAATATCGAATACATTATCCGTTGCATAAGGGGAGCTAGATTTTCTAAGAAAATTGTGAAGGAGACAGCAAGTTAAAACAACTAGATCTATTCTATCTAAACGTAAGTTTATAGCAGTATGAAAGATTCTGAAACGGTTTGACATAATACCAAATACATTTTCTATTATTCGCCTAGCTCTTGACAACCTATAATTGAAAATTTTTCTTTCTTTTGTCAGAGCTGCTCTGCTAAATGGCTTCATAAAATCACTTCGTAGAGCAAAAGCTTCATCCCCTACAAATACAAAAGGTAGTTTAGTGTGGCTGTTTTGACACCTGTCATCATTGGGGATGTTAAGTTCCTTTCTCAGTAATTTTTCATAAAAACTTGTATTCTGTATGGCTCCTCCATCTGAAACTCGACCATTTGTACCAACTTCACACCATATAAATTCATAGTTGGCATTTGCACAAGCCATTAGCACAATGCTATTGAAATTCTTGTAATTCCAAAAATAGGAACCACTACCTGGAGGTGGTATTATCCTTATATGCTTTCCGTCTATAGCCCCTAAACAATTAGGAAACTGCCATCTTTCTTCAAAGTCCTTTGCGATTTTCCTCCATTCTTCTTCAGTATCTGGCATCTGTAACAAAAACATATTTTTTTTCAGATGAGCGATGATGAAACTGAAACCAATGTATCAATGAATGTGCCATCACCACTTTCACAAAGTAGTGTGGCTTCATCGTCAAGGACTCAAACAAGAAAAACCAAAGCCCAAGCTGACAATGTTCTAACAAAGATAGCAAAGAAATTGGAAGAACCTCCACAAGTGAAACAGCAATATGACTCATTTGGTGAACATATTGCAGAAAAATTAAGAAATTTGCCGGCAATGATGGCTACATACTGCCAAAAAATAATTAATGATGCGATATTCATGGCTGAGACCAACAATTTAACTATTCATTCGCACATTGTAGACACTCATTTGAACCAGAACAATGCAAATAATTCGCAAATATATATGAATCTGCCAAACCAGAATAATGACAATTCTGTTTTTGTGAATAATTCAGTAAATGAGCCTGGATCTTCACAACAGCACCATAATTTATTGTATGAAGCATTTGTTACCGCTATAGGCGACACAGATTCAGACAACACTAAATAATTACTTTTAAATATGTTACTTTTACTCTAATAAATTATTGTAATACTCGATAATAAAAATACTAAATACACATTGTATTATTTACTTACCTTCATATAACTCTTCAAAACCGTTATGATTGCCTTGCAAGTTTCTGGAATAATGGTTCCCAGGCACTGTGCAGAAATTGCAGTTTCAAATTTCAGATTTTCATATGTCGTTCCTGAGGCTAAAAAACGAAGTGTAGCACATAGCCTTTCGTGAGCAGTTATGGCTTGCCTCATATTAGTATCTTGTTTTTTTATTATTGGCGTCACAAGTCCAAGTAATTTGAAATACGTCTGTTCGTCCATTCTTAAGAAGTTTCTCCAATCAGTGGGCTCTAGAGACAATTCAGACAATAAGTTGGTATGTGTAAAAGTATTTCTTTGTTTCAACCAATCCTTCATCCACTTTCTCTTAGGTTTTTTTTGTCTTTTTAATAAAATACACACAGCTGCTGCCACCAGTAAAGTATTGTTATCCATAGTATTATTTATTTCCGTTCCGTACGATTGCAAAGTTCGAAGTGACGCCATGCATCCAAATGGAAGTATTGTGAATGGTACCGTATCTGGATAAATTTCCATTTGGAGTGCATCCAAAAGGAAGTCTACTAAATGGACGTATCGTCAGTGGTAGCCTTAACTGATATCGCAATAAAAAGCTCATAGTACAGGGGCTGGACTTTGCTACTCAAAGTTTTGTGTATCGCTATAGTCATGGGAAGGCGATATCTCTTACCATCAGGAGAGTGTCTCGTGCGTCTCATTACTTTTACATAAAAAAAATTGTGGATGTTTTAATTCAGTTTTTTATGAAACTCTAGCCATTGTTTTCAGATGTATGCTATAACTGACTGCTTTGCAACAGCAAAAAATTCAAAACGTATTCCAATAGCAATGAGGATAATAATTATATATAAGTACCTAACTTACATAATATGCATACATTGTTAATTAGTTTATACATATAAGATTGTGAAATCATGTTTCTAAATATTATGTATTTCCATGATACGTAATTAAAATTGCTTATTTCACGTATCTTTTAACAAGTTAAGTGGTCTCTTTGACAGTGAATCGTGTTAATATAACTTCTATTAATTAATTTCCTAATTATAGGTAAGTGCAGATAGAAACAGTTCAAAAGAATCGATTAAATATTGAAGAACAATAAATATCTTATCATTTGCGATAAATAACTACAAAAACCTCGTAAAATCTCGTAGCACATCAACAGTATGTAACATTTCGCGAAACACAAAAAAGCTTTTACGCTACTTTATCAAGTCACCATTATTTTAAATGTTTCAACAAAACTAAAACATTTCCTAATCTATCGAGTTGTTCTGTAATAATTCAGTTCCGCCTGTCTAATGTCTTAGAAGGACTGTAATGGGTGAAAATCGATTATGTGTACTGAATACTTAATGAACTCGCTTTCTAGTTTGTACATAACAATTATTTATGTATAATACCTACGGGTTTATAAATAGATCCATCTAAGAGCAGTGAACGTAAGCATCCACAAACATACAAGTTGTATGAAGGGCATTCGAATGAATGTTACGTCCTTTAATACTATGAACATAAATGATTGTACCTATCAAACTTGTTCTTCAAGTTTTGTTGAAGTAGTTTTTGTACTACCGTTTCGTTGCCTCATTTGTTTCTCGGCAAATTCTCGAGAATTTTTAAAACAAACTTCAAACATTTACCTCTAACATTTTAGTATTTGACAAAATACTTTTTTTTGAAATATGTTTTCAGTAAGATTTGTGTTTATTTGTACTTTGTCTTTGTCCATTTCGCTTTAGTGTTTCTTTGTCCCTTTGCGAAGAGGTCGATTGATACATCCTTATGGACATCCTAAGTTGTGTGACAAGCGATATGCTTAAGTTAAGTATTTAAATTTTTGAAGATCCAAGTTGAACGAACGAATTTGGCAGATAAAAAGTATGAACGTTATCTTTTGGCTCCTTGTCTAAAGACTGTGATATCTTATCACAGCTGATAAGGAGCGCTCGGTTTTGGAAGGCACTCCACGAGGTCAAACGTTTAGTTGTTTTCATAACAATTTCGCAATTAGATAGGTAGGTACCATTCCACTTCCATTGTATCATGGTTTGGTTGCGTAATAATTTGGTTACATTTATTTGTTTCTGAATAGTATTGCGACTTAAGAAAATTGCGATTAACTCCTATTTAGAAGCTGGCGCGCTCCAATGTAGGTCGGGAAATTGGATCGATTCGGGATATAATTGTATATCCCCGGGGACAGAGCTGTGCCGGAACCGATCTCGAATCTGCAACATAAGAATATTGAGGAAACAGTGATGTTTCATGTGTGTTTATTTCTCTAAGATAGATAATAATTATTCTATTGTTCACGCCAAATATTTTATACAAAATACCTACAATAGATTTTTTTAAACTAGTGAAATGTTTGGCGGCGATATCGCTAACAGTGATCTCTTCCAGGCATCCCCGGATTTAAGATTATTTCTATCTGAGGCAAAACCTTGTTAGAGGCATCATCATTTGTCTAACGTTTGAATGAAATTATTAAAAAAAAACAATTTCAATTTTCTTCAATAAACACATGAATATAAAGACAGATACCCCGGTTTGCCCCTTAGATCTATGGCTGCTTTCAGGTAACCCTAGAATGGAGAGGATTTAAGAACAAGTAGAAGTCGACTGTCTAAAACTGTGATATTATCACTATCTTAGCTCTGTGGTTGGTATGGTCGGTTCGTCGGTTCAAACCCCAACAATAAGCTTGAGCTGCCGGCGAAGGAAAACATCGCGACGAAATCATAGTATGGCGGTAGGGTATTTTCTTAGGGTATCTACTCGGCTCGGCTGGCTAGCTACCATTTTACTTTATTTGGTGGTAGATTTCCTAAGCAGGAAGTCGTCTAGGTAGGTATCGCCACAGTACCAGATATTCTGCCGCCAAGCAGTAGTATGTAAACATTACTGTGTTATTAACATCTGGTTTGAAGGGCACTGCAACTACCGAAATGACTCAAGTGAATTTTAATTTCATTGAATTATAAGGGAGAACTTTTAAATATACATATTTAGCTACCACTTATCATCAGCCCGTAATCGCCGACTACTCAGCATATGCCTCCATTGTTGTACGCCACTCGTCCCGGTCCTGTTCCAATCTTGTCCAGATTCTATCCCCGATTTATAATACGTCGTCTAGCCCTCACAGTTCGATCAAATCAATTGCTTTTATTAATTAAATGAATTAATCTATAACTACGATTTTATAGTTGATTACTACGTACGCCAGAATGATGTCGTCATGAGCATGTAGATCGTATTATATCTGCTATATGCAGATAGGATTATTCATGTAATCGTTATCGTTCATAATATCGTTGCTAGAGATTACGTCGTCAGCAATGGTAATGCAAAACGTTACCTTACGCGAGGAACAATGCTCTCGTCGGTACGCCTAACGATAAGACTTCTCTAATTTGAATAAATTCGTTCCGTACGATATTTATCGTCACGGCTATTCCAAAGTGGAGCCATTATTCTGCTCTGACGAGCTCTCTGGCTAGGCTATGATAGACGCATATGTCTGCCTGGTCTATAGACCAAATTGAAGTTGATTTAATGTGAAAATGATACAAGATTGCTTTGGATTTATCACACAAAAAACTTATTTGTTATACAATAACTACTTCGTGACAGTAATCAGTAATATTTATTAGCCATGAATAACAATAGAGTTGTAGGCAAGTGTTTTTAAGTGTATACACTTAGGCAATTTATTACATACTAGCGGACGCCTCGCGGTTTCAACCGCGTGACGGTCCTGTTTTTCAACTTTACCTAATCTAGTCGCAAGTTATTTATTGAAACGTATCATCTCATCATCAGTCCACTTAGTCCGATCTTCGGATTTTTGTCTTCCAGACACTGCATGACGTATGTCGTCCCTCCACCAGAGTCTTGGTGTTCTACAAATGTTCACTAACGCTGTGGAAGACGTGTTTAAAATATTGGATTGGAAGAGACGAGGCATCAATGGCGAGTACATCTCTCCTATGATTTGTGGACGATATCGTCTCAATGTCTGAATCCTTACAGAAGACGTTTCGATGGAATTTTGGAACACGAAAAGCCATGTTTCACCACATTATGTTACCCACTTCTACTACAATTTTTTTTTTATTACACAAAAATAAACCAAAATGTAACGATAGAGTTAAATCTATTACCTACATGAGGTATGTAGGTAATAGACTGGTAAACTGTTGTTAGGCTGGTAATAGGGTAGAGTTGACTAACGAGAGATACTTTTTTTAAATAAAATAGGCTTAGGAAAGTATATACATACATACTCAAATAAAATTAGTATGTAGGTATTCTTGAGAAATAATTTCAAACGGGCACTAAAATTCTGAGATATAGGCGCTTAAAGTTTTTGGCGGTGAATGAGAGTGGCTGCTGTAACACTTTTTTCGTAAATTGAGTGTCAGTGTTTAGTTCAGCGTACACAGACGTGACGTCATGACTAACTATTGCGCTCTCTGTCTTACATTAAACTAAAATTTAATTGTCTGCGAACAGATTTTTTTACTTTGTTCAACTAGAGTCCGCTAGTCCTTGTTAGTTCTTTATTAAAATAATAAAATAATTTTCAATCCAAACTATTTTTAAGTAAAGTTTCTTGTCAAGATGGACAATTGTAATTGTACTGATAATTATTATCAGTATTTAGTCCCTAGTAGTGCTTATTTCATGGTGTATTCATTCAAGGCTTTGTCTACTATTGACTGAACATTATTGGAGAAATAAATTCAATTAGTGCCTAAATGACTAATCCGTCTTATGCGAAAACTTCAAAAAGTACATATAATTCTAGAAATAATATACAAACATATAAGTTTATGTTAACTGAACTGGCTCAAATGCCAGAAAATCGTGCTTAATTAAAAATCATTACTCCTTTCCATTGTCTGACCGAATTATTCAGCGGGCAACGGATATTGTTCCGATGTTTGCCACTTGCTAATTTATGTACATTTTATTAACGAAATTATGCACAGCCATTCTGAAGGATCTATTAACAAGCGAACGAGGAGTCTGATGTTTTGCCAAAATGAATTTTACATAAGAACATTAGCATTTTTTGTCTATTATATAGTTTCAGGGGTATTATAGAACATTGTTAGTATATTTTTGTCCGTCTGTCTCTGTTTGAGATTTGGCACCTTTTCAAAAGATTTTCAATGACGATAAACTATCTATTCCTGGACGACATTGCTCTTGGACCGTGCCTCTGACTGTGAAACTGCTACAAGGACAGTAGCCTTATCTTCAAAGTCTATCGTTCGTACTAAACGTGTTTTCTTACTGATAACACAAGAATTTTTGATAGTACATGTCTGTTTTATATCTAGAGTCGGAAAACTAGTCATAAATGAATATTTCTAATTAGTGAAACTCGTTTAACCCCTAATTTTAAATATTTCAAGTAACTATAACAAAAGTCTACATAGCTGGGCGTTGGTCCCTCCTAAAGATCTAAGAAAAAATAAGGAAGAGCGTTAGAAAAGTTCAGAATATTGAAAATTTTATTCAGTTAAAAGCAAGGTTAACATTTTGCACATCAAAATTACAAAGAAACAAGATTTAAAGTTGATTGATTTCAAGTTTAACGACTGACGTGTTTATGTTATCATTAATAAAATTAATTCTGCTTGGTTTTTAATCTCTTAATAATGTAAAGGAAGTTTTAATAGATCTCACTACATCGCTCTAACGACGTCTGCAAGGGCAGCCCGATATAAAATGTTATTTAAAATTCAAGAGAAATGTTTTCTTTGAAACCAGGCCAGGGTGACAACTTGTGACAGATAATTAGGAACTACTTACAGACTGTCTCCGTCGTATAACTGATACAATGTTGCAAACAAAACAGATAATGACTCTTTATTGTTGTATTTATGTTGTTCTTAAGACATGACATGACCATAGGAGAACTTTGATTAAAAACATGGTTCAGGAGCTGTACCGTGAGCTCCTATTTCCATTCACGAAAAAGATACGCGACCGCATATCGTGTGCCTGCGGAATGAGGTTCGTAGTCACGTAACTTTTTCGTGATCGCCTGACTTGAATGGCCTTAAGAGGTCGACAGAGACGAAGAATGTGACAGCGGGAGTGGGGTGCAGATTTGCCTTAAAAGGTAAAAGCAGGTGAGTCGGTCTTAAGTAGGTATCGGTATCAGATGCGAAGAATAAGTAGGTTTGTAGGAATAAAATTGATGATTCCGATAAAACTGAGTTGAGACCAGTTTGTGACATAAAAACATTTTCTTTTTGTTCTTTTCCTTAATTTGTTTTTTTTTTTAATGTTTGTTGTTTCTTTGTGTGTGTTTTGTTATTGTAATTTAAAAGTAAAAAGAAAAATTAGTTTTCTGTCACTAATAAAGTGTTGTATATATTGTACATTGAATCTGAGTTTTTACTGATTAATCGTAAAAAAAAACAGTAATTTATTAAAAAAGGTATAAATATTTATTTTTGGCAAGTGGATTCGTAAAAAATAGTGTTGCGTCACACCGTGCGAATCGCCATAGCTGCTTCGGATATTTTAGTTGAACAACTGCCATACAGTTAAGATTTTTCACACGACGTGACGTCTACCAGACGCTATGTCAGTTCTAGCCGTTTTTGCTGTATATTAGAATTGATTTTTGAAATTGCAAAATACATAACGAGTGAATTAAAAAAAAACTAATTTGTGAGGTTAACTAGACACATCGAATTATTATGATATACTAGCAGCTCGCCTGGCTTCGCACGGGGAAACAAAACTCGAGTAACAATATAAATATAGCCTGTGTCACTCAGTGTTAATGTAGCATTCCAATGATGAAAGAATTATTCAGATCGGTCCAGTAGTTTCGGAACCTATTCAATAGAAACAAACAAAAAATCAAATATCTCTTTATAATAGTGTAGATGGATTATGCTGCAATGAACATTCAAAGGGATTAACAGTGATTAACAGTGTAACAATGAGAAGAAATGATTCTAATCCAAGTAAACCGGATTACAGTAAACTCAGACATCTGTTGATCTGTAAATACACGCTGTTCGGGTCATCTGGAACAATGCCGAGCGACACACTTCCGTGACAACAAATTTATGTGTGGGAAGGTCAGATTTATACCTAGAAATATAATTAACGCCGGCGTTCGCGCAGCTTACTCAACTATTAATCTATGCTAAGAAAAATATCTTTTTATCAATGTTCAATGTTTATATTTAGTTTATTTCCGCTTAACAGTCGTTCCAGTTCCAACAGTGACGAGGAGACTTAAATTAAACTAATTTTACACTGCTTATTAATTAAAAACCCTAATCTTACTTAAAATCTAGAACTCATAAACTTAGAAATATTGTTAATTTGACAAAAATTAAATTAAAATTACAAAAAATCTAATTAAAGTAATCAAGAATCCTCCTCTCTGCAGCAACCACTTTATCGAGTTCTAGATTTTAAGTAAGATTAGGGTTTTTAATTAATAAGCAGTGTAAAATTAGTTTAATTTAAGTCTCCTCGTCACTGTTGGAACTGGAACGACTGTTAAGCGGAAATAAACTAAATATAAACATTGAACATTCAAAATGAACTTCCGCAAAGTAACGCCTGAATCAATCAATTATCTTTTTATCACATTAAATCCCACTAATATCACACCCTGTTGGCTCATTGGTAGCATATCTGCCTTAAGAGCTGAAGGGCGTGGGTTCGATTCCCGCTCAGGACAAACATTTTATGTTTCAACAAATGTTTGTTCTGTGTCTGGGTGTTCTGTATGTATTATAAGTATGCTTTTACAAAAAAAAAAAGTATACATATATGTATTCTATCAGTTATCTGACTTCCATCACACAAGCTCTGCTTAGTTTGTGGTCAGATGGCGCTGTGTGTAATGTCCTACGATATTTATTTATTTATTGGCGCTGTGTGTAACGTGTCTGTGTGTCCTACGATATTTATTTATTTATTTAATGTTATAAATCTGAATTGGATGGATGTTTGTTACTCTTTCACGCAAAAACTACTTAACGGATTTGAATGAAATTTGGTATGGAGGTAGCTGAAACCTTGGATTAGAGCATAGAGTATACTTTTTATCCCGAAAACATGTAGCGGGGAACACCGCAGCTAGTAGTTTATAAAAAACGGTCTTACCTGGGCTCCCTGGGGAACTCTTTTAATTAAATTCTGCTTCTTACAGTTTCCGCTCAGCTAGTTGCTAGTTTCCCCTGATTCTCTAACTCACAGGAGATTCACGAGTTACACGCTTTATGATAGTCAAACATACCTTGTCATCACATAGAGTAATAACACGAATTGAATTCTTTGAAAACGTTACCATAACGGGCTCATAGCAAATAAAGTTTATAAACTCTAGATAGATTCTAGAATTTGAAGTCGATTGGAAAAAAGGTATTGCATTAAAAAGATTCTACGTGAATTTTATATGTTTTTTTTTTTAAAGTAATCAAATACAATAATGACGGTGATAAATGAACGGCTATCAAAACAAATGCCAACCGACATGTAAATGCATCGTCAGAGTCCAACTAAATGGACTATTTATTTTTACAAACATTTTAGCTCACGTCATTATGTTGGCTTTGGTTAGACAGTAGCGCTATGCATTAGACAGACTAGGTAGATACTAAGACTTAACGATAATAGTGGTCTTCAAATAAATCTCTCTCTTATGCAAAATGCGGAGGAATTTGGAGCGATTCCAAACAGAACTGGCGATGGGGAAACGGGGTACCGATTAAAAAGCTCTTGCCTATCACAAAAGGCGTTTGATTTTCAATTTGGTTCTTAAAACTTGAATAGAATATTAGATATAACTCTTTATTGTGCACACCATAAACAGAAAAAAGTACAGAGAACAAAAGAACCTTTCGCTTTAACCGTTTGAAGTCAGCGATAACACGTGGATACATAACATGATTGACGGCTACGTATTTGACCACAGCTCACCTGACGTTAAGTGACGGAGTGGTCGAAGATGGTAAAGCACACCTAGCCTGGAATAGAACTGACTCTCAAGTGAGGCTGCCGGAACACAACGATAGATGTTCGGCGGCAGATTTTCAGCTTGAGGGTGGTAGCTAGCCAGCCGAGTACTAGAAAGTACTCTACCACCATGCTATGGTTTCCTCACGATGTTTTCCTTCACCGGCAGTTCAAGCTCATTATTGGTGTTTGAACCCACGCACTTCGGCATGCGAACCTACCGCGCTAACCACTGAGCTATCATCGCTATAAAAGAAGCGTGCTATGGGATTCCAATCCATAACCTCCGGATAAGGAGCGTCTTACAATCATCTCTATCAAAATCTTTGTTGTAATTTATTGGTTTCATGAAAAAAACCAGCTATTTCATACAAAATCATCATTTGCACGCAACAAGTAAAAGAAACAACTGAGACATATTTTAAACTTGATCACAAACATACTTGAACGCAATGACGATTACAATGATATCACAAGGTTTAGTACGACTACGTTCCGCGTAACCTCGTAAAATGCTACATTTAGTAAATTTACCAAACATGCCAAACTGACTTTTATCCTGTCGTAACCGACGCAACTTTTCCTGTTTGTGCGTTTACTCATCGGCTGTTAATTCAAGTAGGTACGAGTAACTCGCTCACGCGTGGGATGATCCAGTACTCGCAAGTATGCATACCTGCAATACGAGCATAAACAATGATGAGCGAATCTTTTAACAATTTTGCTTTAGTTTTCATAAGCTTATCCTACATAAACGTGGCCTAAAATGCGACTACCCAACCGTGGCCAGGCCAGCCAGTATGTAGTTGCTTAAAAACTGTTTAAATATTCTATCAGTTATCTGTCTTCCATAGCACAAGCTTTGCTTAGTTTTGGGTCAGATGGCGCTGTGTGTAATGTCCTATGATATTTATTTATTTATGGCATACACGATCAGTGGCGTAGCTAGGTAGCTAAAGGTAAAAAAAATAGTGTGTGAAAAATGAGGGCCCTATTGATAAGATTTTATCAAGAAATTTACTTTAATATTTTTTTAATGCTTGACATATGTTTGACCACAGCTCACCTGATGTTGAGTGACGGTGTGCTCGAAGGTAAACACCTAGTCTGAAATGGAACTGGCTCTTGAGTGAGGCTGCCGGAACATACTGTTAAATGCTTGGCGGCAGATATTCAACTTTTGAGGTGGTAGCTAGTCAGCCGAGTACTAGAAAGTACCCTACCACTATGTTATAGATTCCTCACGATGTTTTTCCTTAACCGACAGCTTAAGCTCATTGTTGGGGTTTGAACCCACTCCCTTCGGCGTGTGTACCGACCGCGCTAACCATAGCTATCATCGCTACAAAACTATGACTATGATTAAGTTAGAACATTTCAATAAAATTAGCACACATAACACTATAGAAACTACATTTTTTACAAGTTTACTGAGTTAATATTAATGTCTTAAAGGTAGGAAGAATTATAGCAATTTCGGCTTGCTCCGTGGCTAGGATCCGAGGTGCCCCCTGAGCTTGAGAACCGCCGGTGCACGGCACCGCCTTGTCTCTTAGTAGTTACGCCATGGCATGCGATAAAAAATATGGGAAAATATATAGATGAAGTATTTGATTTATGTACTTTTTAGCATATATATAGAGTGCATAAAATATTAGGTAATAAATCGGAAATATTAATGGTTTCTGTAGGATAGCGATGTGGAATCACGACGCTAAATTGCTCTCTTGATGGTAAGTGACAACGCATGCCCATGACCATTGCAGCGGTAAACAGAACTTTTACGAGCAAAACTTAGCCCAGGGTATCGTTGCTTTGGTGCACATTATTTTGAGCCTTTCGATGGTTAGTCTCAACAACCCTGTAATTTTGCTTGCTATAAAACCTGCTGGGCGGCACAATTTCTAGTTGCATTTTCTTTAATGATGTCTTCTTGAGATAAAATAATGGGTTCAATTTAAAGTTATAAGAATACATTTATTTTAAAAGGGCTACGAATTTTCTGTAAAGTATTTGGAAACAGAATTTGGCGGCTTGATGTCAGAACATATTATTTTAAGGGTAACCTTGTCACTATACTATGGCTTCTTCAAAGTGTTTTTACTTCATCGGAAGTTTGAGATTATTAAAGGGATTAGAACCCACGCCATGGAATTACACACCGAAACCTCCTGGACGTGGGTCAATGGCGAAGCAATAAACCTCTTTAAGCGAGGGTTCTTCTAGAAGGTACACTTCCTGACGGAGCTGCGATCTCAACAGCACCAAATCTGGAGCGTGAAGGGAGAGAAAACATCACGTCTGCACATCTCTTCATTGAATGCTCCTGTAACCAGAGACATACTTACAAGTAAGTGACTAAAATTTATTGTCTCATAGGTAGGTTTGCTTATAAGTAGGTAAGTTTTCTTTTTAGCAGGTAGTCCTTGTACACTTCATACAATATTCTGCCGTCAAGCAGTTAATCTGTGAACATTGCTATGTGTAGGTTTGAAGGGTAGGTACATTATTTGTTTAGTTTAATTTTTAATTGGTTTGTTTTTTTTAGTCTGAATTTGGCATTTTGTATCAAAATATGGGAGCTAATGGGTTCATTTTAATGTAACCATAAATTGTGACAAATAAATAATTTTAATTTCAATTAAAAATTGCTCAAAATCTAGCTTAGTTGCTATTATTTGTTATTGTTATTGCGACTATTGAATGTCTCAAATAATGACCGCTAAAGCAATGATGCCCTGGACTAGACTTTGTTCAGATACTCAAAGTTTTACTTCATAATCAGAGGAACTAAATGCTCTTGAAGGTTGAAGGTAACGTACCGCCTATGACCACTGCAGCGGTTACTAGTACATAATTATGTCGGATACTCCGACTATAGTTTCGGCTACATCCGGTGGTCTTTTTCAAGGAGTCATAACAGAGTACAATGCGCGCGCGGCCACGTCTTGCTTACGGGCACACTACGGGCTGTGCGCCTCACACGTGAAGACAGCAGTTGGTGTGCGAGCGCAGTGTGAGCGAGTAGTGTCGAGATGCGTCGCCACCACGGTGCGCTTTGGAGCTTTCTGGACGGTGTCAAGAATATTCCAGCACACAGAGAACACGTCCCAGAACGTTGAGTAACAAAACTAAATCCTACAACATCGCTCGCGGGCATCGGTACTTTGCCGTTAATTATTATATTTCATGATTATTCTCCATATTATTTCTTACCATGAAACTACATGTTAGTGATACTAAGTTAATGAAATAACTCCCACACAACGAGTCCATCACGATAAGGATTAAGGACAGCTAGTAGTACAAAATATCTTAATTAAATGTCTTGGTCCGCACGCGATGTAGGTACAATTAAAGTGATTGAACAACTATCATCAACATCTATGCGCGGTTACCGGTTAGCAATTGCATGCAAGGATATGAAACCATGGGAATCCAATTCGTTGTGTGATTTTTACCAAATATAGGTAGCTGGTGGAATAATTTTGAAATCATTTTGTCCGGGATGATGGAACCAGAAGATTCATCATAATAAAACAATGTAACCTATATGATATAGCCTATAGATTAGACTATGGCTGCTTTAAACGCTAAACTCAAATGTGACACGAAAGAACCTTTTTTCGTGTCGCGATCCCTTATATTTTCGGTGTCGCGATTTTGTGTTACACACTCGAAATTCTTGATTGGTTGCTTATAGATCATACATAGTCACAGTTAGTAGAAAAAAACGTAGTAGGTAAGTACAGATGTAAAATTGTAAACAAAACAGGTGAGGACTGTTGGCAGCGATGATAGCCGAGTGGTTAGCGCGGTTGGTTCGCACGCCAAAGGGCGTGGGTTCAAACATCAACAATGAGCTAGAGCTGCCGGCGAAGGAAATATCATGAGGAAAACATAGCATGTTGGTAGAGTAGGTACTTTCTAGTACTCGGCTGGCAACCTACCACCCCTAAGTTGACAATTTGCCGCCAAGGATCTAACGGTGTGTTCCGGCAGCTTTACTTGAGAGCCAGTTTTATTCCAGGCTAAGTGTGCTTATCATCTTTACACCGACACTTAACATCAGGAGAGCTGTGGTCAAACACCTAGCCTGTCAACCTTAAAAAAAAAGGCTCGCTCCTACACTTTTGTTTGGCATGCGAAAACTACAAACACACGTAATACTTTAACATATTTTTGTTTTTTTTTATATGAAAAATTGGCAACGATGATGGTAAGTGGTCACCGCTGCCTATTGACAGCTGCAATACTCGGGGAATTGCCAATTGCCAGCCTACTTTTGATAACCCTATCCACACTGAAGAGATGCACGTTACAGTTCGGTAGTAAAGCCTAAGGTGGTAAACATTCCACAGATGATAGGTAAGTATGAAAAAACGATCGATTTATTCGAACGGTATGAAACGGCCACGTTTCTATAATATGTGGGTGGCACTTCTAGCTACGCCTGCCGGTTCGATAGTAAAACCGTGATGGAAAGATAAGCCTAAACAGTTCATCAGAATATTCCTCGTAAGGGACCGTCCATTAATAAAAACTACTGAATAGATTTGGATGAAATTTGGTATGGAGGTAGCTGAGACCCTGGATTAAGACATAGGCTATTTTTTATTTCTAAAACTATACTATTATAAAGAGGAAAGATTTGATTGTTTGTATTGAATAGGCTCCGAGACTACTGGACCGATTTAAAAAAATCTTTCACCGTTGGAAAGCTACCCGGGTGACATAGGCTACTTTTTCTCCCTGTATTCCACGGGAACGGGAACTACGCGGGTAAAACCGCGAGGCGTTCGCTAGTATTGATAAAGCACCTTATTTCATTACCCGAAAGCAACAACTTTTCAATAGAAAAGGCGTACTATATTCTTTTCCACAAGCCATAAACTTAGAGAGGGGAGGTAACTAGGTAATCTATGTCAGGTAGAAGACTGTATTATGGTAAAAGCTTTTTATCTTCTACGCAAACGTAGCCGCGGGCGAGTAGATATAAAATGCTCGAAATTGGAACGTAGTACAGATAAGGGTCGAGGTTTATTGTCTTTTCATTTTGGCGCCCGTGTCTGAAATGAAATGGAAACGGAATCGAAGGAGCCAAGTTTTCGTACAACCCACCTACCTACTCGATATAAACTTATAAATGCGGCTGAGAGAGCTGGCCCCTTATTCGTATGAACACTTAACACACCGCGTTTACGCAACATGGCTGAATTTGAATTAAGTTTGCAATTTTTTTAGGGTTCCATACCCAAAGGGATTATTACTAAAACTCCGCTGTCCGTCCGTCTGGTACCAGGCTGTATCTCATGAACCGTGATAGACAGTTGACATTTTCACAGATGATGTATTAGGTACTGTTGCCCCTATAACAATAAATACTAAAAAACAGAATAAAATAAATATTTAAGGGGGCTCCCATACAACAAACGTGTTTTTATTGCCGTTTTTATAGATAATAATGGTACGGAATTCTTCGTGCGCGAGTTCGACTCGCACTTGGCCGGTTTTAAGATATTAAAGTAATGAAACGATCGAGACGCTTTCCTGATGGTAAGAGAGAAAAGGCTGCCGGAACACACCGTTAGGTGCTTGGAGGTAGATTTTCAACTTAAATTAGCTAGCAAACAGAGTACAAGAATAATAAAATTCTAAAATCCGACAGCAACAATAGAATTTAATAGGAATGCAAAAAAAGAACAACCGAAACAAGATTGAGAATAGAAAACAAAAATAAGATAAACTATAAACAAAGTAAACTTTACTTCCTTTTAACAAACTAAGTTATGAGCTGAAAGCCTACGTTTGAAAACCAAATCCATCCAGCCGTTTGGAAGATACGAGGTAATAAAGAAATTTATAATAAACAAACATACAAGACATTATGCGCGAAAAAAATGCGCCCATAGCAGTCGGGTAAAAAAACTACATTATCATATATTTATACAAATTTTCAAGTTTCAAAAGTTAAATAAGTGTCCTCTTAGCTAAAGTTATAGTCAAAGTTCAGTCTTGGTCAAGTCCAGTCCGTATCAGTCAAGCCATGCTTTAGTAAAGTAGTGGCGACTTCAAGGCTTCGATGGAGTTTTGGAAGCAACACGAAAAGTCATGTTTCACCACATTATATTATTTTTCCCCACTCGCGCTTGTGATTTGGCACTTTATGAATAAAACACCACCATTTTTATACATAAACACTCGTAAAAATACTAGTTTTGGAAAAAAATACAACGGGGCGACACGACTCTTTCCGCGTTCCCGCCAAAACTCTCTCCAATATATACTTATTCTGTTTTTTTCTTGTCTTGTTCTGTTTTCGGCCTACCTTAGTAGGTAGAAATAACTAATGTATAAACGTGGTGAATTTGAGTTTCAAGATAAGATTCACAAGCGTATTTATTTATCTGAACGAACTTATCATAACGTGATTGTCAGGTGCAAATGTAATGTTTGTTTAAATTAACGTGATAATTTTTTAACCGACTCAAAAAAGCAGGAGGTTCTCTATTCGACTGTATGTTTTTTTAAATGTTTTAATGTTTGTTTGTTTTTACGCTATAATTCCGCCAATTATTAATCGATTTTGATGATTATTATTATAAATTTATTATGAATATTTTTGCTTGGTAGATCATACTTCAGAGGTGGTCCCGTATAAATTTTATCGAAAACGATCGAGCGGTTTTTAAAAAATCAATAAAAATCTAAATATTTTATATATCGATGATGTTTTCGTTTATTCTGAAACCTCGCTGTTTCATTTTGTTTAGTAGGCCTAAGGGTCTTGGAGTCGGTTTTTTCAAATGTACCCATTTGTATATGTTATCTTTTCAATTCAAAACCAGATTTTTGTAGATTCAAGATTCAAGATTTTATTGTCGAATGTATGCAGTAAACATCATAAATTCATAAGATGTTTACTACACTAATGAATATAGGAGATGTACAAAAATGTAAGTTCTATTTTACATGTTTTTATCATTACCTATTTTAGTCTGAAATTTTGTAGTTTATTTTTAAATTTTCTGTTAGGTAGCATTTTATATATTTGGGCCGGCTAAAGTACAAGTAGTGTAACTAGCTAAAGTACTTTACGCTCAGCTTGAAGATTTTCATTTGGCTGTTTATGCTTTGTTCATTTAGATTCTAGACAGATAAATATCTCGTGGGGCCATTTCAAGATTGCGTGGACAAGTAACAGTCACAATGGACTTTAAGAAATAATGGCTCTAAACTTTTTTTTATTGACTTTAAAAAGGAGAAACGTTTTAAATTTTCATTTCTGCTTCTTTAATATTTAGTTAATTTGGGACGAAATACCAATTGACTCTGTCTATATACGATGTCTCTGTCTACGATATTTATATGTTTTTTTTATTGTTGACAGGTTTATTTGCCCGCGCACCTGATGTGTGGTCGAAGATGGTAAAAACTCCTATGGAAAGGAACCGGCTTTCAAATGAAGCAACATTAGGTGCTTGGCGATAGATTTTCAACTTTAAGGTGGTAGGTAGCTAGCGGAGTATTTGGAGCGGAAATGCACAATACACCCCAAGCGGGGCGTCAGTGCAGGACTCAACGCCCCCATTCCGAATAAGAATTAGGTTCATTATATTCCGTTTTTCAACTACTATTTTAACGTAGTGCGTTCAGATTTGATCACACGTTATCACCATGCTATCACGTAATCTACGATTAGCTGACGCCACCGGCGTAATGGCTACGACCCTATGCTAATCTATATCAGTACACATTATAAATTAGGGAATACTGGCTCAATATACTGGAGAATAACGAATCTATTTTACAAATACAAATAAATACAAATACAAATATTTTATTGATAATACCAAGTCACTTAGCAATTTTGTTAGGTGCCCAGTCTAAATTAGAATGTAAATGAAAACAGGCATGACGAACATCACGATTATAAGATAAGCATTCTCCCAACTAGGCAACTATCATCGCTACGAAGCTCAGTGGTTAGCGCAGTCGTTTCGCACGACTAAGGGCGTGGGCTCATACCTCAATAATGAGCTTGTGCTGCCGGTAAAGGAAACACATCGTGAGGAAACCATAGCATGGTACTTTCTAGTACTCTGCTGGTTAGCTACCACCCTCAAGTTGAAAATCTACCACCAAGCATCTAATAGCGTGTTCCGGCAGCCTTACTTGTGAGCCAATTCCATTCCAGGTTAAGTGTGCTTTACTACCTTCGATCATATCTGGTAAGCTGTGATCAAACATGCGAAAATTCTAACCTATCAACCATAAAAAATAATAATAATTAATTATTTTATTTATTGTCGAAGTACCTAACATTTTGGATTGATTTTTAAATATTATGTCGTCAAGTTAGTTAAATTTTAATTTCAATTCTCATCATTGTTGTAACCGAAACGACTTTTAAGCCTAAATACACTGAATATATATCTTTAACACACATGTTATTTCAGGAATTTGTTATGCTGTTCGTATTTGCTATCCATTTTCAATTTCATAATTTATCAACAACATAAACTGTTACCGTTGGTATTTAGATATTCGTTGATATTGTGGATAGATATACTCGTAGGTAGGAAACTTTAGGACTAATTAAAGATTTACAAGCAAAAGAAATTTTCCTATACCTAAATAGAAACAAACGTTCACGTTTACTTACAATTTCCCAACGGATCGTGGTTTCAGATGACGTCACATTATAACGTTTTCTCGATTCTAAAAGAAACATTATTAGAAATTCTGTCAGAAATTTTTAGTCCAATTACATGACTATGGTTTCATATATTTTTACCATTACGAATGTAATTGCTATTTACGTATTACGTAAACATAACTGACTAGGGATAAAGTATTTTCCTGTACCTATAGTTTGTGCCTGTCTGATAACGGCATAACATAAATACGGGTAAATGTCATGATTTGATACTGTTACTAACGGGAAGTTAGTATAGAAAATTCATTCCTGCTATAATCTGCTATAAGGCGGCTTAGAAGGCAGAGACATCGTGGTCGTTCTTCGAATCGATGAAAAAAACCTTAGGGGCCATCCATAAAATACATTACGTCACACGAATTTAATGACTTTTTGACCCCTCCCCGCCCCTAGTCACACAATAATAATAATAATAGTTAATAATTGCAGGCATAAAAATAACCCCATATAAAATTAAGATTTAGCTAGGTGACTTAATTTAAAATCACAGATTAACTTATTTTATCTATGATTCGTATTCTGGTGCACTTTCCTCCACATTTTATAAATTGGACTTTTGTAGCAATCACTCAGGCCTCGCAAGATGCTGTTCTTCGAATGTATCAACCCATTCCAGAAGGAAGCTCTTCTTAATCGGACACTCTTGGCAGAGTGGTCGTGGCTGCAGATGGTCAGGGTTGCGTCCCGTCTTCCCCGCTAGTTCCTAGGGCTGCTGCACGTCCCGCGATGTCTCTCCAGATGTGGCGATCCTCCGCATTGCGAGCACACTGGACTGCAGTGGACTTCATAATCGTCTTGATAAGGTCAATTCAACGAGTTGGAAACCGACCACGGTGTCTCCTGCCTTCTAAGAAGGAAGCTACTCTGGATCTAATGACGGCATAAAAGTCGGGAACCCGCGCATCGGCGAACATGCCCGACGCGCTGCAGTAACGTGCTAGTTTCATAAGGATACGGAACGCATCATTGTACTGCACCCTTATAGTATGATACGTTTTCTACTTATATTTAGTCCACAGCTGACATGTGTATAGGCACAAACAATAAGCTTGGTAAAGCGTCGTTGCTACAGCTGGAAAAACGGCGCAATCTCACAGTTCGTCGACCCCCTCCCTCCTCTTTAACGTGTGACGTAAATTATGGATGGTTCCTTATTGAAAAGACTGCGCAGTCTACCGCATTACAATGTACGTGCAATGCGGAAAGTCGCTACAGGTGGAGAGACTTCGCGCGACGTGCAGCAGCCCTGGGAGCCAGCGTTGATTACAGGATGAAACCCTGGCCATCTAAAGCCATTACCACTCTGCCAATAGGATCCGACTAAGAAGAGTACCTAGTATGTATGAGTAGTGAGTCTGTGTTTTTTTTTTATTAAATAAATAAATATCACAGGACATTACACACAGCGCCATCTGACCCCAAGCTAAGCAAAGCTTGTACTATGGAAGTCAGATAACTGATAGAATACTTAAATATTTTTTTTTTGTAAATACTTATGATAAATACAGAACACCCAGACACAGAACAAACCACAAAGTTTATCATGGGTGGGAATCGAACCCACGCCCTTCAGCTCTGGAAGCAGACATACTACCAATGAACTAACAGGGCTGTCATGTCATGTGTAATGTCCTATTATATTTATTTATTTATTTATCTACAATCTATCTAAGACTTATTTCCGATGATATTTTGAAGTAAAAGTAATTTACCAGAGAACCACTCACGTACAGTCGTACACTGCTACACACTCATATACACTGCTACACACTCACATACACTGCTACACACTGCTATAAAAACTTCTTAGAATCGACCGCCGTAAGGTAGCGAGTTTATCAATGTTTTACAGGATCCATTTCGGAGAATGCGCCTCGGAGCTACACGACCTTATCCTACCTTCCTGTTTTTGTAAAAGAACAAATAGATACCACCCACTACCACCACAGTATTCACTCACAGTAGATTATCCTCGGATAGGTACGTAACAAACGATTTGATTCGAAGTTTGTAATCTATTTTTTATGGTTTACAGGCTAGGTGTTTGACTACAGCTAATCTGATGTTAAGTGATGGTGTGGTCGACGATGGTGAAGCAAAACAAGCCTGAAATGTAACTGGCTATCAAGTGAGGCTGCCGGAACACACCGTTAGATGCTTGACGGCAGATCTTCAACTAGAGGGTGGTAGCTAGCCAGCCGAGTATTAGAAAGTACCCTTCCACTATGATATGGTTTCCTCACGATGTTTTCCTTCACCGGCAGCTCAATCTCATTGTTGGGGTTTGAATCCACGCCCTTCGGCATGCAAACCAACCGCGCTAACCACTGAGCTATCATCGCTACAACTATCTAATAATCTAAACAGCCTGATTGAAACTAGCTTCCTTGTTTCTCATTATTTAATGAGAACATTAAACATGTTTATTTGACCTTATAATTAATTAAACTGATATTATTTCTACCTATAAAAAAAGGACATATAAACTATGAACTAATTCTAATTGTATTCTAAATGAGTATGAAACATTTATGTTATATAAACTTCATGTCCCTCATGAAATTTATATAAAATAATCCTCCTTTCAATTTTGTAGGTACATTCTTCCGCGGTAATATATGAAGAAACTTTCATAACAAAGAACTGTTATCATATTTATGCAAATAAATGTATCTTTATTACTACTTTTTCCAAGACATGTAGGACTTTTCAAGGTTAAATTGGCCATTAAGGGAAGTAAAGTCCACGAAAGGGACGTTTTCATGCACTTTCGTTGAGCCGGTATATGCCTTGGCAGAAAATATTCACAGCGTTGATTGGCAACCACAATATGTAATTGTAGAATTGCTACCAATCTAGTTTAAAGAGGATCCCAGTGGATTGCACTCACTATAATAGCGATCAGGGGCCCAATTTACGAAGAGTTCGAATCTCGGTATTTTTTTGCGAACACTCATGCGTATTTTTTAAATTTGAGCCCCTTGGCACTAGGGGGCCATCCAAAATGTATGTCACATATTAAAGGGGAGGGGAGGCGTCAATAAAATGTTAATCGTGTGACAAACAATGGAAAGGGGATTAAAATCCAAAGCTACGTAGAGTCTCGGGCGTAAATTTTATAATTGCTGTTTCTAATTTTGCAAAATATGTTATGTCGCACCAGGGTTGCATGGTGGTTGTGTACTTTCTAGTACTCGGCTGGCTAGCTACCACCCTCAAGTTGAAAATCTGCCGCCAAACATCTAACGGTGTGTTCCGGCAGCCTCACTTGAGAGCTAGTTCCATTCCAGGCTAGGTGTACTTTACCATCTTCGACCACACCGTCACTAAACATCAGGTGAGCTGTGGTCAAACACCAAGCCTGTAAACCAATTGTAACAATTATGGAGGAGTATTCTAAACCTTATGCAATACGTGACGAATTTATGGCACCTTGTTAGACCTCAGTTCGACATTGACTCGAATCGAAATCCTCAATATATGTATCAAGGTATAAAAATCTAATTAGTTTTTATCGATTACAATTAGAAAAAGCTTTTGACACTTCAAAAGCTTTTTCTAAAGTCCCCTATACATTTCAATAACTTTCAGTAGCTTATAACCAACTCCAATATTTTTTTATTCAGCGGGTTCTAGATATACATTATACACTATTTATTGATACTCCGAGCTATGTAGCTGACTTGAGTTCTCTGGATTTACGATCTAGTTTTGAAATTAATATTTTGATGAGATATACTTTGAAACCGTTTTTTCTAGAAGACAGTGCCGTCTCCTAAAATAATCTTATTAACGCGATCTACTGTTGGCATAGACTTAGAATCCATAGACGAGTTCCTTATTATAATCTGTGTAAGCGGGATATAAATTAAGCCGAGGGGCAAGAAAAATTAAATGTCGTCCCTAACTAAGCTTAATGAAACGATTACCTATCTCAAACTTTTTTGAGACAGACAAACGTTTGTTTTTTTTATTATTGCCTTTTACCGCCATCTCGCGTGATGTTAAACGCCGATAGTCGGCAGTACTTGTGATTTAAATGGACTTTGTTGTAAACTAATATAAAAGTAATGACAAACTAAATGTACGGATAGTGATAAGACACGTCAAGACTATTGCAGCGGTACCCATAACTTTGAGTAACAAAAGTTTACGGCATCGTTGCTTTGGCGTTGTTATTTTGAGGCTTTCGTCTCAATAGTTCTGTAATTTCACTGGCTTTAGTATTCTTCTAACCGGAACACAGTAATGCTTATGCACTAGTGCTTGGCGGCAGAACATCCGATACTAGTGCTACTTTTTTTTTTTTTTTTTTTTATGTAAAAGTAATGAGACGGTCGAGGCGTTCTCCTGATGTTAAGAGATAACGCCTGTCCATGACCATTGCAGCGATGCACAGAACTTTGAGTAACAAAACAACGTCCAGGGCATCGCCGCTTTGGCACTCATTACTTTGAGACTAGATGGTTAGTCTCAACAGCCCAGTAATTTCGCTAGCTGCAGTACCCTTCAAACCGGAACACAGTAATGTTTGCACACTACTGCTTGGCGGCAGAATATCTGGTACTGCGGTGGTACCTACCTAGACGACCTCCTGCTAAGGAGATCTACCACCAAGTAACTTAGGTGACCTCCTGCTAAAATGTTCTACCACCTAGTGTTTTTGGTGCGTTGCTAAATCTTATATCTACTAGTGTAGAGCTGTTGAGTGATCAAGCTATTGATAAAAGCGCATAGAACAAAAGAAACATGCTGTCTATCCATCCTTTTCCACTAGACCCGACTCAGTTCTCTATAAAATTCTCCCTCTACAGATGTAGACACACAGATGTACTACATCCATTTTTTTCAGCAATTTATTCTGCCCACTGATTCTGTCTCGGTTGAAATTTATTGCCTTTGCAGTCGTTACGATGCGAACTTACTCTCGCCTTGACTTCATTTATCGAATGGCGACGATGTTTTGCAATAAACGCGCCTGCTACCATTGATAGTTGCAAGCTTGTCTTGCCAAATAAGATGCTCGTAAATAACTATCACGACTGTTTTTGGTTAAACTATCTTCAAAATCATCATCACTATAATTTTGAGCTCTGTATCGTCCAATGCTGAGCTTCGGCTTTTCTTTAAAAAAATTGGGAAAATTTTATCCAAAACTTTATTACTTTACCTTAATATTAGTGTATTTCTTTGGCGTGAAGTGTTTAAATTTACTGCAAAGTTGGAAGGAAATCAGAAAAATGATTACAAAATCGGTGCATACAGTTTGGTGTTGAAGCTGGGTACATCTATATCCATAATTACACCACTTTAAAGGTTAAAAGTATGCGTTACGTTGAGTGAGAACTCGAAACATGGAAAACTAAAGGACTTCTTAGTGTTTAACAATGTTCACACGGGTATTTTAATAATAGCCATCTGATTTAAGCTGTGGTCAATTAGGTATCTAGAATGTCAAATAAAATAAAAAATAGTTTTTTTTTCTTTTCACTATAGGTACATGTTTTATACAATTTATTAAATGACTCGTTCCGATACCACTCATTTTTACCCACGACAAAACGGAGACGGTAGGTACATGCGTTTGGGTTGATTACATTATAGCAAGAAAGCATTTTCTTTCTTCCAATACATTTAACAATCAAGAAATTGTATTACTTACGTATATACTTTCTACAGTAACCATAATTCTAAATAGAAGGTACCCCAAAATAATAATTTCAACTAGCAATTGAGCGGAAACAACAAATTTCGGTTTCATTTCCATTAAGTACTAGCAGCTCGCCCCGGCTTCGCACGGGTAAACAAAACTCGATTGACAATATAAATATAGCCTATGTGATAGGCCCAGTAGCCAAAATCAGCCAGCCCAAATCTTTCCTCTTTATAATGAGTGTCGATACAATACCAACCTACAGCAATAGAAACTCATTTATATTTACCTCTTTGCTAGCGTGTTGGCATTATCAATAATCTTAACTGATATTATAAATCTGAATGTAACTGTCGAAGAACGTTAAAGAAGATTCGAAAAATAAAGAAGAGCGCCAAAGCAGCGATGCCCTGGGCTTCGTTTTGCTATTCAAAGTTCTATGTATCACTGCACTGGTCATGGACAGGCGTTATCTCTTACCATCAGGAGAGCGTCTCGTTCGACTCATTACTTCTTACATAAAAAAAAAGAAAAAAAAGACCGGATTATATTTAATATACAAATATGTCAATGTAAAAAATATTGTCTTTATATAATATAATATTAATAGGATATACCGGACCGAAATTTTTATACCTGAACAAATATTTGGCGAAAATGGAAAATCGAATACAAAACAACGGAACGTAGTTAAGCGAAACTAATCAAGATGTCCAGTGTTTCACGTGTTATTATCTAATGACTGAAGAAAACAACAAATAATAGGTATGAGGAGAAAAATAAGTGACAAAACAACAATTTTCTTTCCACATAAAACTATTTGTCGTTGGCTGTAACGACATGCTATAAAGCCGTGTTCATTGATCGCTTAGACTCGTCTCGACTCGCCAAACACAAGATTTCACTTGGATTTTCATTTTAGGATCTAGATATGTTATGACTATGGTGAATTTTTGTAAATTTTCATAGTTAAATTTATTTTTTACTTTTTTTACCCACGACGGAACGGAGACGGTATATGCGTTTGGGGTGAGAGTATGTTTGTTTGTGCAAATCCATGTTGCCATTTTTCTCCAAAACTACTAGTCCGATTTTGATGCAGTTTTCAGTTATTGGTTCGGGTTTGAATGGTGCATTATCTTAGATAGGTGACAATTTTACTTTTTAACCGTTGTGGGGTTTTTCAAAATTTATAATTTTGCTTTTTATATATATTGAATTTTCTATGACTGCCCTGTTCGTTCGTTCAGTAGTGCATATTGGCTTTAAAATTTTCATATGCACATACCTAAAGCTAATAAAACATTATAGTAGAAAAAGTATTTATAATAATAATTGTACATAGAATTATTTCTAGAGCGGTTTGAATGAATTACGCTCTCCTGTAAACCTCGGTTTTTGACATCTCTTTATGTACGTAGGGACCGTCGATTTATTTATTGTCATATCATTGTCCTGTTAATCAGATCTTGGTTACCTATCTTTTATTTCTTGTGACATATACACACGACAATTATAAAATAGTTAAGTTATAACTAGACAGAAACGCAATGCCACTTGTAGTATTTGTTTTTACTGTTTACATTATGTACTTTTGTTTCTTCTAATTTAGTAATAATAATTTTGATACTTTTTAGTTAATTGTGATTTTGTATTGATTTGTATTAGATTAATGGTCGAAATAAACGAATTTTCAATTTAAATTTTGTTACGACGAATGAGAGGAACTTTTGGAACTTTGCAAACCTACTGACGTATCTACATGTTCTAAGATAAATCATCGATTTTATATGTATTTTATTGTTGTAATGGGGCATGTTATAGCTGGGCGTTGGAAAGTTTATCGGTTCTAGGGTAAAATGACTTTCTTGGTTTATGTTCGGTATCGTGGACCAGTTGGGACGAAGTCAGACTTAAGACCTTACTAGATAATCGTGTTTTTATTTTTATATAAAGTACTAGCGGACGCCTCGCGGTTTCATCCGCTTAGCTCCCGTTCCCGCGGGAACACTGGGATAAAAAGTAACCTATGTCACCCGGAGAAAGTGTAGCTTCTCAACGGTGAAAGAATTTTTGAAATTAATCCAGTAGTTTCGGAGCCTATTCAATACAAACAATCAATCAAATCTTTCCTCTTTATAATAGTATAGGTAGATAGATTGAGACGACCAAGATGCTGCGCTTCTGATTTTTTTTACATCGGACTAGGCTTGCGTTTGGCTACGATCTCACCTGATGGAAACAGGCGATGCGGTCGAAGTTAAGTGAAGTCGAAGTAGGAAATACTTATTCATGATTTTCTTGAACAATCACGGGTTGTATTTAGTTGGAAACAGATGCTGGTAAGAAATAACGTCTTTCCACGTCCATTGCAGCGGCTTAAAACTTTGTGCTACAAGTCTAAGGTATCGCTTCTTTTGGTGCTTGCAAAAAACCTGTAAATAATATAACGATGTCTCATTATGACATTCGTATTAACTGTTTTACTTTTAATATATATAGGGCTATAAGTTTGGAGTGTACTAAGCTGTATGGAGGTCAATATACTCATCATCATTGTGAACAACTTAAATAATAAATGTTACATTTCTTGTATATAAATAGAGTAAGTTTTTTTAGGCTCTCTGATGAGGTTGGCGAGACAAACAGTTAAACACTTATTTGGCGACAGTTTTGGTCTTAAGGCGTTTTCATTCACAATATCCTGTAGGGCTCTGGAATTTGTAATTTTTTATTATATTTCTGATTTTTTAATGGAGTCTGCAATAACTGAGTTTTTTTTAATGTAAAAGTAATGAGACGTACGAAACGCTGATCCTAATCCTGATGGTAAGAGATAACGTCTGTCCATGACCATTACAGCGATACACAGAACCGAGTAGCAAAAAAAGGTGGCGCTCAATAACTTTGAGACATTAGATTCAAATTCAAATTATTTATTGACATAAAAACGTTAGCACATTTACAATTATGTCACACAAAAAAAGCAAAAAAAAAATTAATAAATATACATAAAAAAAACGTTAGCAAAAATAATAATAATCATAATAACAATAATAATCATTTCATCAGTAAAAAACATCGCCAAGAGTAATAGAGCTGTTACACTTATCCCATTGATCGGTCAAATTTTCACAATAAGTAAAAAATATGCTAAGATGCTTTTCCAGTCGTCAAATGTATCTGTTATGTATGTATGTATCTGTTCTGACTATGTTCTGTTTTGTGTATCAATAAATAAAATAAATAAATAAATAAAATGTCAAAATCAGTGTTGGAGACAAGAGCGCATTAAAGTGGCGGCGGGCGCGAACTAAAGGGGACATGGAGATATATAGATGGTTAGTCTCAACAGCCCTGTAATTTCGCCAGCTGCAGTATCCTTCAAACCGAAACACAGTAATGTTTACACACTACTGTTTGGCGCCAGAATATCTGGTACTGCGTTGGCTACCTAGTCGACCTCCTGCTAAGGTGATCTACCACAAAGTAATTGCTATCTGAGTATTAACTGAGTATTTGGTTGATAGACATAGTTATGGTTTTCTGATTGTTTCTAAACAGAAAAAAGTATACTTAAAGATTCTATTTAAGGTGGTACGATTTCCATACAAATCAATTTTTGCCATATAAGGACATATGGAGCATAATTTTACAGTGAAATCACAGCTACTGGCATTTATTTTGGTCTTTATTTGCGGTAAATCACAATTGCTGGAATGAAATGGTAGATATGAATGGTATGGTAAAAGCATAATCTACTGTTTTATTCAAAAATCATAAATTCATAAATTTGATTTTATGCTAATAATCTACTGTTTCATTCTGAACATACCTACTGTTATTTCACTGTAAAATTATGCTCAATTTGTCCATGAATGGCAAAAATTGATTTGTATGGAAATCGTACAACCTTAATAAAATAATTTATGCAATATACGGTTAGATTTATTTCACGACGGCAATTATATATATACCTACATGTTGAGCAGATTTGGATGTGTTGGGTATGTGTTGGGAGATATCGATATTCAGATCGAGAGTTAATAAGGTTAAAACTTACGTTTACGATATCGTCCCCAATATGCGTCACACCGAATAAAGAAACGAATGCGCTATTTTTGTGCAAAAATAATCACCGGATGTTGTGTTGTTTTATATTTCTGAATACATCTGACTTACTCGTTACCGTCCTGTGTGGCAATTCTGGCGCACTCGATATTTTTTTATTTCTTCAAAATGAGGGTGTTTTTTGATACTGGCTACATTCCAATGCGAACAACTTTTCCGGACCAACATCGAAAACTATTTTTTTTTTGACACCACAATAATATTATAGAGGCGAAAGTTTGTGTGTGTTTGTTGTTGCTTCTACACGCTTAAACGGCACGACCAATTTTGATGGAATTTGGTATGGAGGTAGCCGACTCTCTGGAACACAGCTACTTTTTATCCCGAAAATATGTAACGGGCAACACCGCTGGGCGCAACTTCTTTCCATATAAATTTGTCAGCGGATCAGAAAATCTGTACCTACCTATCCATTTTTTTGTTCTCTCGATATCGGTCCTTTAAAAAAATTTGTTCGTAATGACCGTAATTATGTCCGTTGTTAAAAAAAACATCCTGTATTGTACGATTCAAGAATTACCTACAGATAAAAATAAATTCAAAATTGTCACGAAATAGCTAACCCTAACAGAAAAATAAAGTATAAGAATAATTATGTTACTAAGTAACATATCGTTGTAAGTACCTATTAGTATGAAAGTCGATTTTTTTTATATTGACATAATATTTATTTAAACATGTTAACATTATTTTGTACCTATTCCATTTTGACCGCGCGCTTACTAGAGGGAGCTATCTATATAGGGTAATGATTGAAAAAAAAACATAAAAATGTTTTTTTTTTATAATAGGTTTGCGTTTGACCGCCATCCCGCCTGATGTTAAGCGAAGATACGGCCTACGGTGGAGCACGCTTGCCTAGAGTGTCGCTCAAGCACGCTCAAGTCGCGAGTGAATCGGTTTCTGATTCACTCGCGACTTGAAGGCACCCAGACTATATTCATTGGGGAACACCAACTCGGGCAGCAGATTCCAATGTCTAGCGGTACGTATGAAGAAGGTGGAGTCAATATAATAATTTCCACGTACTTTCCTAATAATAATTATAATTATTTATTTAAAAGTGTAATTGTAAGTGTAAGTGTAGTTTTAGTGTGTAGTGTGTGTGTGTTTAGCTCAGCATATATGCAAGCTGAAGTGGCAATGGGCTGGACATATCTCTTGCAGAACCGATAACCGCTGGGGTAGACGCGTTCTAGAGTGGGGACCGCGTATTGGCAAACGTAGCGTAGGACGCCCTGAGACTCGATGGAGTGATGATATACGTAGGACAGCTGGCGGTGGATGGAAGCGAAAAGCCGAAGATCGGGCTGAGTAGCGTGTCTTGGGAGAGGCCTATGTCCAGCAGTGGACTAATATAGGCTGATAATGATGATGATGATGATTTAAAAGTATCGTACCGCGCCTGTTAGTTTTCCTTTATACACGTGAAGTGTACAAAATTTGGTTCATATCTCTTTAAATTTGTAGAATTCTAAAGATTTTGTTGGTATGAAAGTATAATGTGTCTATAGCTATTGTGTTGGATCGTTTTGACGGCTCTGGCCATTATGCTTGCCTCGTGTGACCATGATTTTGACAAAGAACGGACTGTCCATATAAATATTTGGCGTACTTTACAAAAGTTGAAATAATAATAATATAAATAAATAAATATCGTAGGACATTACACACAGCGCCATCTGACCTCAAACTAAGCAAAACTTCCATAGTACTATGGAAGTCAGATAGGTAACTGATAGAATACTTAAATTCTTTTTGTAAATATGTAGATACTTACTTATGACTTTAGTTGGCAAATTACTCGTTCTGGAAACGATCCCTTAGACAAATGCAAAGTCATTTAATGTCTTACTAGATAAATACAATACAATGAGCGCATAACGCAATGTAGTGTTAGTATTGGTAGAGGCATCCAAACTGTCAAAGATTGACAGATTTATCAAGTGTTTGTCCCACATTTAAAGGAACTCATGCGGAACCCACTAGTGACGCACATCCACCGCAAACATGATGAACGACTGCTGTAATAATAGGAAAACATGGACAAAACAATAATGTCTACTCCATTTGGTTACAGAGCGACTGACTTATCTTTAGATTCAAATGGGGGAGCTACCATCGGATTTAATGAAGCATTTTAACTGAATCCCGTTGAACATTTTAGTTCCTACATTTTCCGATATCCGCGTTATAATTTGGTCACAGTTTAGGTAAAATGTTAACCGTGTGTGCGCCGATTGTCTATGACAGAATTGAGGGTAGGTGTTAATATGCAATTGACTTCAAGTTTATTAAAATATTTATTTTTATATAATTTCTTAGCGGACGCCTCGCGGTTCCACCCATGTAGTCTCCGTTCCCATGGGAATACAGGGATAAAAAGTAGTGTAGCTTCCCAACGGTGAAAGAATTTTTGAAATCGGTCCAGTAGTTTCGGAGCCTATTCAACACAAACAAATGTTTCCTCTTTATAATAGTATAGATACCAGTAGTACCTATTAATATAGGTACTGCTGATATAAATTATTTTTTTATGCTATTAGATCTATTCTTCTTAGCTATATAAGATTTGTTTCGTATGCTAATGACTTGGTTTTATCTTGACGGGGCTTTATTATCGATTCTTGGCATGCCACTCTATATCGAAATTTGGGAACAGGAAAAGATAAAATTAATTTCTTACATTCATATTTTTTATATTATTGACAAGTTAAGTGTTTGACAACGTTGACAGCCCTGCTGGTTCATTGGTAGTATGTCTGCTCCAAGAGCTGAAGGGCGTGGGTTCAATTCCCACCCAGGACAAGCATTTAGTGACATAAACAAATGTTTGTTTTGTGTCTGGGTGTCCTGTATGTATTAAAAAAAAAAAAATCTATCAGTTATCTGTTTTCCATAGCACAAGCTTTGCTTAGTTTGGGGTCAGATGGCGCTGTGTGTAAATGTCCTATATGATGTTTTTTCCTGATGTTAAGTGACGGTGTGGTCGAAGTCTGGAATTGAATTGGCACTCAAGGGAAGTTATCGAAACACCATTTGGCGGCAGATTTTTAACTTGAGGGGTAGCTAGGGAGAAAACCATAGCGTGACGGTAGGGTATTTTCTTTTACTCGACTGGCTAGCTACCAATTTCAAGTTTAGAATCATTTAACGGTGAGTTCCGGCAGCCTCACTTGAAATCCAGTTCCATTCCAGGCCAGTCACGTTTGTTGTATTGGAGCCCCCCTAAACATTTATTTTATTCTGTTTTTTAGTATTTGTTGTTATAGCGGCAGCAGGAAAAAATCATGTGTGTAAATTTCAACTGTCTAAATCACTTCATAAGATACAGACGGACGGACAGCGGAGTTTCGGTTATGAGGTCCCATTTTACGAAACTACGAAAACAAACAGCCCTGTTGGCTCATTTGGTAGCATGTCTGCTTCAAGAGCTGTGGGGCGTGGGTTCGATTCCCACCTAGGACAAGCATTTTGTGATACAAAAACAAATGTTTGTTCTGTGTCTGGGTGTACTGTATGTATTATAAGTATGTATTTACAAAAAAAAAAGTATTTAAGTATTTTATCAGTTATCTGACTCCCATAGTACAACCTTTGCTTAGTTTGGGGTCAGATGGCGCTGTGTGTAATGTCCTGCGATATTTATTTATTTATTTTTATTTATTTAAAAAAAATATACAGAAACAAGTTCCTATCATATTTTTCAATGAATTAAACATCAGGTAACTGCTCCATTGTACCAATCTCTGTATTTTAGTAGGTACTCAATGTATGTTGGTGTTACGTAGATGATTGTGCAGATAGAGTCATTACATATCTAGTATCATAGTATGATACGTTGCGATTTGATCCCTAGTTACAAACTGTTCAGGGTTATCCACGACGTCATGAGAACGCAGATAACATACGCATGCTTTCATCTCATATTCTAAATTATGTACGAAAGATGTTATATAATTTAGCGATGAGTTATACAGGGCTATAAGCTTAGGGTGTAATGAGGCGAAAGGAGGTTATAACTATCAAAGTTATTATCAGCACAGAATACATACCTAATAGTAGGTACTATTACTAGTAATTATAGTATTTAGCTTTTTATTGACATTCCTTCGCGTAACATACGTATACAAAAAAAACAGTTGAAACCTCTTCCTTTTTTGAGTCAAAAAAAGGATTTCTCACTTTTTTTTTATGTTTGACAGGCCTAGTTGTTTGACCACAGCTCACCTGATGTTAAGTGAAGGTGTGGTCGAAGATGGTTAAGCACACCTAGCCTGGAATGGAACTGGCTCTCAAGTGAGGCTGTCGGAACACACCGTTAGATGCTTGGCGGCAGATTTCCAACTTGAGGGTGGTAGCTAGCCAGCCGAGTACTACAAAGTACCCTACCACCATGCTATGGTTTCGTCACGATGTTTTCCTTCACCGGCAGCTCAAGCTCATTGTTGGGGGTTGAACCCACGCCCCATCTTATCTTCTTAGCTATCATCGCTACAAAATTCACAAAAAAAAATCTCACTGTTACCCTTTACATAAAATTTCTTAAGGCTAGTGACAATAATCAATACGCATTTTGCAATAGAATCCATGCCTCCAAATTGTAAGGCAGTTTCCCAACTAGACTGTCGTAACTTGAGAAACAAAAAGAAACGTCAAGACTAAATACAGCGTACTTACTAAAATTGTGTACAGAAATAACAAAACAGAGCAATAATAAAGTGTAAATAAGGTTGCCCAGAAACAGACTCCGTTATTTATACTTTACTTACCTACCTTTAGCGGCACTTGACCCAGTTTTCAGTAGCTGGAACTCGTACAGCGTTGCCGGATTTTTATTTTGCTGTCGGGATTTTGGAACTTTTTGAGTGAAAAAAGTGGAATTCTTTCGTCAAAAGCGGGACATAGTAAAACAAAAAAATCGGTCAAGTGCGAGTCGGACTCACGCACGTAGGGTTCCGTACCATTTTATCTATAATAAAACTAAATATTCTGTGAATAGTTAAAGCGTCTACCTGTCACCGTTGTTAGTATCGAGCAAGAAACTGTAAAAAAGTCAAGTTTGTTGTATGGGAGCCCCCTTAAATATTTATTTTATTTTTTGTATTTGTTTGCTATAGCGGCAATAGAAATACATCATCTGTGCAAATTTCAACTGTCTAGCTATCACCGTTCTTGAAATACAGCCTGGTGACAGACGGACGGATGGACGGACGGACAGCGAAGTCTCAGCAATAGGATCCCGTTAGGATAGCGTTTTTACCCTTTGGGTACGGAACCCTAAAAACGTGTAAACGTGTAAACCCAGAAGTTTTTAGCACGCCCCGATTGCGTGTCGCACCGCTCTCTCTCCCGCGCGCTTATCCCGCGCTTCCTCAGCACAATGCACGCACGGTCGAGTTATCCCCGAAAAGCGGGACTGAGGCTGTTTCGCGCGGGACATTTAATTTTAATTTAAAAATCGGGACGTCCTGCCAAAATCGGGACGTCTGGCAACCCAGAGTTTTACTTTTGCATTGCAAAGCCACAGAAAGTACTAGAATTGCTACTAGGCTGCATGAAGCTACTTCGCCATCATTCATGTCATCGTCAATAAACATTCCACCCAACTCACTGGAGCTACTATGCCAGCGGCCCAGAGCCTCGCTCCGATACTTCAAGGAGCTGGGTTGGCTTGGGTAGACGCTGGTAGGGGGAAATGCACAATACACCTTAAACGGGACATCAGTGCAGGACTTATCGCCCCCACTTTGAATAGGAATAAGAAACGGGAAAATATCTCAAACAATATTACTATCTAACTAATATTACTATCTTAAAAGGAAAAACCGGTTAACATTGAATATCATCGATATTGGCTTCATAAACTAAGTAACAAGCAATTAATTAATCTTCATTCGTAAACGATTGTTACCTATAGATAAATTTTCAATTATGTTTGTTATAAATACAATTGGTTTTATTTTAAACTGACTAATCCGATAGTATCCTGTTCAAATTTCAATTGTCTGTGATATTTTTATGGACTTACAAAACACATAGATAAATACTTGGCTATGAAACTATGCACGTATTATTAAATAAAAATCTAGCATCTGATTTTTTTTGCACAAAAATTATCATGTAGTTATCATTCATGAATTCGTGTATTCATCATGGAGCATGTGATTGTGCATGCATGATAGATGGTTTAGTGAATAAAAAAAACAGTTACTCTACTTTTTATATTTGGTCAAGAGTCACTTTTACTTTTAGCGTCAGCTTTTTCTACAGCTGTTTTAGGGTTCCGCATACAAAACGGGACTCTATTACTAAGACTCCGCTGTCCGTCCGTCTGTTTGTCTGTCCGTCTGTATCTCATGAAACAAACACACAAACACACAAAACAAAAACAAACAAATCAAAACACACAAACACAAAAAACAAACAAAACAACACACAAGTTCAAAACAAGTTCAAATTTCAACTCAAACAACAACAACAACAAATTCAACAGTTCAAATTTTCACAGATATTTTTGTTGCCGCTATAACAATACAAAAAAAACAGAATAAAATATTTTTTTTGAAGGGGGCTCCCATACAACTAAAATGATTTTTTTGCCGTTTTTATAGATAATGGTACGGAACACTTCGTGCGCGAGTCCGACTCGCACTTGGCCAGTTCTTTTCACTATCTTGAATGATGATAATAATATATAGTTTAGTGAAGAAAAAAACTGTTGGTCTATATTGTTATGTTTGTTCAAGGATCAACGTATTTTTTCTACAGCTGATTTTTTCACTATCATGAATGATAGGTACATGGTTGAGTGAAAAAAATGAATGTACATGAATGCATGATACATGAAAATCACCTCTATATTTCATTTGTTTGTGATGTCAATAATGATAACGGGCAAGTAAAATAATACAGCTCATTCATATATTTGGATTTGTCCAGAACTTTCTGACTGTTGTTTTTTCACAATTTCAGAGTTGTGATCAAAGCAAAAGTTTTTCGCAAAAATGACTACGCTGACATTTTCTGCCTTAAATTATAACTCTGTCTATCGTAGCGATGATAGGTCGGTGGTTAGCGTGGTCGGTTCACATGTCGAAGGGCGTGAGTTCAAACCCCAACAATGAACTTGAGCTGCCGGTGAAGGAAAAATATCGTGGGGAAACCATAGCATGGTTAATTTCTAGTACTCGGGTACTAAAAGGGTAATTTCTAGCACTCTGCTGGCTAGCTGCGACCTTCTAATTGAAAATCTGTCGCCAGCACTAAAACTGTGTTCCGGCAGCGTTGCGCCAGACGTCCTGAATTTGGCGGGGCGTCTCGATTTTTAAATCAAAATTAAATGTCCCGCGCGGAACAGCCTCAGTCGCGCTTTTCGGGGATAACTCGAACGTGTGTGCATTGTGCTGAGGAAGCGCGGGATAAGCGCGCGAGAGAGAGAGGGGTGCGTCACGCAATCGGACTTCTGATTATATATATATATATCTATATGACTATAATCCCGCTTTTTTCACTCAAAAAGTTCCGAAATCCCGACTTGGCAAAAAAAAATCTGGCAACGCTGTCCGGCAGCCTCATCTGAGAGCTAGTTCCATTCCAGGCTAGGTGAGTTTACCATCTTGGACCACACCGTGACTTAATATCAGGTGAGCTGCGGTGAAAAACATAGCCTATCAACCATAAAGAAAACAGTCTATGACATGTTTGTGTATATCTAACAGCGGAAACGTTGGCGATAGCCGGTCTTTTCAATTAAGCCATCGGCGATTTACTCAGGTTCCCATATAGTTACTAGTAAGCAGCTAATTACTTCCAAAATTGTCTGACAAACCGTCCACAGTGATACCTCCCTGCAGACGCTACGTCATCCATAAACTTAGGAGACTTCATGGCTTATACCATCATGACTAGACGATTCCACAAACTGTCTGTGTGTGCTAACCTTCATCGATCATCGTAATAGGATTGTAATAGTATCTTTTAGGTATAATAAAAGATTGTTACTGGCTGTATTTATCAGCAGTTCCAAGTGTACTATGCCGATAGGGAGTCATTGTACTATTTTTTTACTTTTTTACTGTACGAACGAGACGCTCTCCCGATGGTAAGAGATAACACTGCCCATGACTATTGCAGCGATACACAGAACTTAGAGCAGTAAAACAAAGTCCAGGGCATCGATTCTTTGGCGTGCAAACATTATTGTGTTCCGATTTAAAGGGTACTGCAGCTAGTGAATTTACAGGGCTGTTGAGATTTTATTATATTGACAATATTTTTTATAGTGACAGTATTTTTATATTGTTTTTTTTATCATTGACATGTATTCAGTGTTTTAAAAACCTTATAATGGATTTGACGGAATTGGTTTGTAACATTGGTGTTATCAGTAAAATATTTTGTATTTGACTAACCATCGAAAGTTTCAAAGTAATGAGCCCCAAAGCAGTGATGCCCTGGACTTTGTTTTGTTACTAAAAGTTCTGTGTATCGCTGCATTGGTCATGGACAGGCGTTATCTCTTACCATCAGGAGAGCGTCTCGTTCGTCTTATTACTTTTTAAATAAATACTTTATTGCTGAAAAAAGTACTGAAATAAGTCGACGTTTGTAAGAAGGTACGTACATTTGTTTTGTTTGTTTATTAACTTGTGTTTTGCTACAAGTCACCTGATGTTACAACCGTGCGGTCAAATATGGTGAACACAATGACATCTAATATTTAATGGAAATTGACAACGAAATAGGACTGACTGAAATCACTGTTCGTTACTTGGCCAGATATTTCCGTAAATATAACAGGACTAACAGCGCCCCGCGGTGTTATCGGCTACATGTTTTCGGGATAAAAAGTAGACTATGTGCTAATCCAGGGTCTCAGTTACCTCCATACCAAATTGAATCCAAATCCATTCAGTAGTTTTTGCGTGAAAGAGTAACAAACATCCATACATACTCACAAACTTTCGTATTTATAATACTAGCTGCGGCCCGCGGTGTTACCTGCTACATGTTTTCGGGATAAAAAGTAGCCTATGTGTTGTTAATCCAGGGTGTAAGCTACCTCCATACCAAATTTCATCCAAATCCGTTCGATAGTTTTTGCGTGAAAGAGACATCCATCCGTCCATCCTTTCACATTTATAATATTAGTGGGATTAGTAGGATTAGTAGGATTGTCTACATACGTATAGCTATCTAGCCGAGTACTAGAAACTACCCTATAACTATGCTATGGTTTCCTTCACCGGCAGTTCGAGCTCATATTTGGGATTTGAACTCACGTCCTGTGTCGGGTGAACCTAACCTCTGAGCTATGGCCTCCAGACAAATTAAGTGAGGCACATAATTATGATAAAAAATGTGTAAGCAAGTAATTCGTTTCAATGTATTTCTCAGATAAAACGTACTACATATTTTGCAAATACGAGTGGATTCCATCATATCTTAGATATGGTGCGTTAAAAAAACATCACCATAATAACTTTTTCAGTTATGATTTTTTTGGTAAAGAGGAATATGTATTCTTTGTTATTGGAAAGCGGCCACTTTGAGGAAAATGCTAGAAAAACATTTACATAATGGCTGAATACAGTTGTGTGGGTAAGTAATAAAGATAATACTGATACACTTTTTCCTGCAGCATTCTTGTGCGTACTTTCTTCCTTTTTTGTGGTATGCTTAGGCTAACGAACAAACTATTTCAAGATTACAAAGCGCGAAGCAAAATTGTGGTAGGTATAAAGCGCGAATCAAAATTGTGATATAAAGCGCGAATTAAAAAATTTGTCGTATAAAGCACGATACAAAATTATGGTATAAAGCCAGAAGAAGCACCAAAGGGTAACATAGTGAGAAACCCTTTTTTTCGTCTCAACTCGACTCTTTTTTTTTATACGTATGTTACGCGATCATTCTGCCAGTTATGAATTCTTTTTTTTTGAGCGCGAAGCAAGATTGTGGTATAAAGTGTTAATCAAAATTGTTGCATACCTGCAGCACGAATCAAAATTGTTATATAAAGCGCGAATAAAAATAATTGTCTAATAAAGCGCGAAACAAAATTATGGTACAGTCGGCTCTCGTTAATTCAAACCTGCGATAATTCGAACCTCTCTATAATTCAAAGTTATCATGAGTTCCCTAGGAATTCTCTTTATATTTCGAACTAAATCAATACATTTTTATGTACTCGGTAATTCCAACGAAAAAAATCATTGCTACGTAACAAAGCGACGCGTTAATTCGAACTTATCGGCGTCAAGCGCTTGATAATTCAAAGTTGCAGAGAGAAATAGACAGAAAGATTGCAGAACTGCAGTACTACTGAGGTAAACTTTTGTCATTGTTAAAGAATAGCAGTTAATAAATAATAAGTGATCAACACTCAAAAATTTGAAGATTTATTTATTTTCAAAATAATTTCAAAAATTTCGAACCATTTGATATTTCAAACACTCGATAATTAGTAATATTTTAAGTGTCCCTGGAGTTTCGAATTAGCGAGAGTCTACTGTATAATGCGCGAAGCAAAATTGCGGTATAAAGCGCGAATCAATATTGTTGTAGATCTAGTAACAGTTGGTTCAGACTTAGTACAGCTAATTAGACATGTAAGTTACTTCTCACATTCTCAAATTATTAAAAATACTTAGTAAAAGTTTTCGTCAAATATTTATTATAAGTCTGACAACTATTGCGGCTCATAAATTTAGAATAATATCACAATAATAACAATCATATTATAATGAACGCCTAGAATAAAGGCTGCCCAACCAATTTTGAAAGGGGCTCTATGAACTAGTAATTTCGATTTTGCGTAAGCGTACACTAGAAAGTTTTCGAGTTGACTAATTCTGAAGAAAATAAAAACTTGTATCGGCTTTTAGATTTTTATTTAAATTAAAAACGGTTTACTACCGAAAATAGGTTTGATTTTTCTGGCCATCTATAAATAAATATCGAAACAACGACTGTAATTAGAACATAGATCAATTACTGTACTGACCTATCCCAGCCAGTGAGGTATTGTTGAAAAGGAAAATTCAAAACCAGTAACAGTTTTTTGTGGTATAATATAATTTAATGGGCGCTCTAGGCGCACCGACTCCTCATTATATATTCTCACGGCGAGGATGTGAAACTTTTTCTGGAGTCTGTGTTTCCTGAAAAGTAGGTACAATATGAGTGATTAAATCCAGATTGTTGTTTTTATACATGTATGTTCCTTTTATGTTAGCGTGCTCCATTATAGACCACATCGTTGCTCAACATCAGAGAGGATGTGGTGAATCTCGAATCTATATCGTATCTATCTCGTCTAACGTACCAGCATATTTATTAAGAATAAAAATATTAAAAATCTTAATTCATGATGAAATATGCTGGAACGTTGGACCACATTTGGACTCGCGGCCCTAAGGTTGGGTAGCATTGTGATAGAGCATAGAAAAGTCACTAAGGACATTTGGGAAGGCGCCAAGCTATCATAAGATCTTTGACTCTGTATTATTGAGTGATACAGTCAGAAAATAGATACATCTCTCGTTAGAGCAAAGAGAGTCAGAAATAATGGTCATTGTGTAAGCTAAACTGATATTAAAGTCAAATAGATTCTTGTTAATAATTTTTATGGGGAGACTTAAGCTGAGAGGCCAGTCCTAGAGTCGGTATTAATGTCGCATAGTCATTGCCTAATTAGTAGTCAAAAACTTATATACCCTGTAAATAAACAGGAAACAAAAAAATCATAAACTGGAAATAGAAAAACAAGAGTTAATACTCACTTAATAAGCAAACTAAATAGTTTAAAAGCTATAATCAAAGGAAGAGATGCAGCATATATCACGCAGAGTACAATAACGAATCGATTGGCACCTCATGTATCAAAATCGAATAAGTTGTTTCGATACTACGGTGGAACACGTAAATACATACGTAGACTGCTAGACACATAACTCTTCATTTGGCATTGCCGTAGTCGAGTTGATTAAAACAATAAAGTTGCATATTTAAGGTGACTTACAATAAATGAAACATACCCAGTTGTGGTCCGGTCAATGAGTCAAACGGTATAATTGGTAGGGCTCAGTGAAGTCACATCGATTATATTAACATACATACCTGATATATAATTACTTGTCCAGACTCCTGACTGACTGATTCATCAACGCAGAGCCTAAACCGCTGTAGCTACTAACTTGAAATTTTGGATTTTTTTAATGACTTTCTGTTGGCCGCAGATGGCCTCTACAGCGTCACCGGACTGCTTGAAATTTTGGCAGTTGATGTACCTATTTTATACTGTATAAATTTGATGGGGGGTTTTTTTAAAGTTTCATTCCTAAGGGGGTAAAATAAAATATAAATGTTAACGTTACATTTAATATACCTTCTTCTGGTTAGAAATACATGTACAGTGTACACGTGTATAGGAATTTTTCAAAATTTTATTTTTGGTTGGGGCTAAATTAATTAAAATAATGACAATACAAAAAAACTAATACTAACTACACTATTTACAAATTTTTAAAAAGAAACTTTTTTGAATGTTAAAGTACCTTGTAAACCTGACAACCCACCTCGGGTTGTCAGGTAGGCGACCAGTCGCAAAAATATAGCCGAATCTTAGGACATGTGAAATCATGTTGTGCCGACCCCACCTAGCATGGGATAAGGGCAGTAGGAACAGCACATACATTTTCTAACTACGGTATGTATTTAAAAAAAAACTGTGTAATTTACTTAAGGACAGGAGAGTCCACAGGGAAGATTGCTTAGGGCATCAAGTTACTTTAACCCGGCACTGATGCCCATGACCATTGCAGCAATAGGCACACAGAAGTTTGAGTAACAAAAACAAGTCCTGACTTTTGATGGTTAGTCTCAACAGTCCAGTAAATTCACTAGCTGCAGAGTACTCTTAAAACAGGAACACAGCAATGTATACACACTACTGTTTGGCTTACCTAATATAATAGTCTATCAAAGGAGGGAAATGTAACCAGAATGCTGCCACGATGAATGGCAGCGTTAAGCTTTCGACCAAAGTATTGTATTAGGGGTTGAGTTTACATGGGAAGTTCGTCAGCCATGCGAGTGAAGCCGCGAGCAACAGCTGGTTATTAATAAAACCAGCACGATAGAGCGTCAGAAGTATTAGTAGGGTAAAGCATATTTTTCGCAATAGGAATAATAAATTGGATTCTCGCAGGATCGGAACTGCGCGTCGATTTGTCAAAAGATTTGTCGCGGTATTTGCCAACGCTTCCATCATTGTCTAACTGTGTGCTTAGCGCCATTTTATACGGTGGTACTGCTTTAATAGATAACGTCTCGGATTTATTGCCAAGGTCAAAATTTAATGTAAAATTTGTAATGTTTTAAAAAATGATTTGGTGGGAACGCGGAAAATTCATATTGTTGCATTGTATTGTTTCCTAAAACTTGTTTTTTTTTAGTGTGCTTACGTTTAAAAGTAAATAGTGATATCTTCATCATGAAATCCAGAGTCATACGTACGATTGATAAGTAATATGATGTGGTGAAACTTCTTTTCGTGTAGAAGGAAACTGACGTAGTTTTGATACATTTTTGTTTTAGCCGAAACTCCGATTATAGTTGCGGCCACATCCGGTGGCCATCATCATGGAGACAAAGCTGAGTGCGACGCGCGCGCGGCCTCGTCTTGCTGCCCACTGTGGATCGCTGCGGGCCTCGCACGCACGCACGTGAAGATAGCGGCTGATGCGCGGGCGCGGGGGTGGGGGCGGGTAGTGTACCGAAATGCCCCGGCGCGTTCTGGAACCCTTCCTCACCGGAGTCCTCTACGGTGTCAGAAATATGCCACCACATGGAGCTCACAGTGACGTCTTCAGATCTATGACTACTCTCACAAGCTCCAAGACAAGTTCTCCAAGTGTTGTTTACAAAACTCTTTAGAAGCTTCTAGTAAAGTCACTACTATGGTATTATCTAGACCTGACTATGACTTTCTTTATGAAACTTTGATTCTGACTAAGACTTATTAACCTTGATTTTAAATATAAAATATTTGACACTGAAGAGTCAATTAAAAATAGGAAAAAAATATTTTGTATAGGTACATGTTTTTGCTTGATTTATTTCAAGGTGAAGATGATTTATTCATCTCAATGTATGATTTTAAAGTACCTACTTACACACACGTTAGCAAATTTACTAACTACGTAAATCAATCGTGTTTTCTTGCCAATGTAAGTCAATCTGAGCATAAATGTACCTAATTAAAAAGGGCTTATTCATTGCGAACGTTACCTGAATACGTAACTTTGCGGTTTCAAACAATAGACCTTCTAAATTGACCATTGGATCTTAGTCAGGTCAGCAAACCTGGAACAAGGCAAATATAAAACAATTTTGCTTTGTTCCGCAATGAAAAGCATAATGCTTTCAGTAAAATTACGGAGGATAAAGCAGTTGCTAGACGGTAGTAGGTACAACAAACGTTTTAAGTTCAATTTCAAAGTGATATTTCAGAGTTCTTCCAGTGGTGTTGCTCATGTAATCTGGATAGTTTCATTCCAGGCTACATACTGTCATTTAACGTCAGATGAGCAGTGACCAAACATCTAGCCTGTCAATCATAAAAAAGTTCCGTAAGTAAAATTTCCGCTACAACAAATGTGTAGCTCTCTACTCTGGTCCCCTTCGTTCGTCGAAAGGTTCTTCGTTCTTCACTTTAGGCCATTTTCAGCGTCTGCGAGTCTTTTTGAAAGCGTTAATAAGTACGTGTTAGTATGAATAAAGTTCTGAAAACGCCAGGGTTAGGGCCACCATGGTAAGAGGTTGGTAAATTTACCGTTTAACGCAGGCTTTAGAGTCTAAGCCTGCATTAAACAGTTAGATAGTTTAAAGCCAATATCTCAGGCTTACGATACAAATCATCATCAAAGTCATTTGCAGTCTCTTTTATGCCATTGCTATTACTTTGCCATCTGATTTAGTTAAGAACCGACCAAACGAATGATTTGTTCTCATCACGATGTTTTAAAAAAGTTTTCGCCAAACATGTACCTATTACCGGTTGTATATAATTACTCTTACTGAATATAATTTATAGAACAGTGTGTAGGCAGTAGGTAAATGAATAGATTTACCAACGTGTGTTTATTTAAAACGTAACTTATGACTTCCCGGAAACACAGAAAGAAAATATCGAGATTTACTATTGACTTGTAAGATTGTGTTAAAACACGGAATTATGGAGTTGCTAATATATGTATTAGGTGTTTGACTACAGCTGAGTTAGTTGGATTTTATGTCTAATGACGGTGTGGTCATTTCACATCAATGACAACTGTTTTTTTAATCTTTTGTGCAGGCAATCTATTAAAGATACAGTTGCCTGCCTTGCAAGAGATCGCTTTTAGCGATAAGGTCGCCAGTTGTTACACCTATATTTAAGTTTATTTCTTCTGTTTTCTGTATTTTTGTGTGTACAATAAAGAGTTACCAATCAATCAATCAAGATACTGGGGTACATACCGGTTCCACATATATCCAGGTTACGTTTTTGTAGCAATTATAGCTCAGTGGTTGGCGCGGTTGGTTTAAAACACCGGAGGGCGTGGATTTAGATCCCAACATTGAGGTCCAGCTCTGGTGAATGAAAACATAGTAAGGAAAGCATAGAATGGCGGTGGGTCATCACTGTTGTAACTGAAATAATAAACGAAATACGTACCTGAGACTGTGTTCATCACCTTTGTAACTGAAACGACTGTTAAGTGGAAATAAACAAAAAAAAATACCTTGAATGTTTAAAATGAATTTCCTCAAAGTAAAGCCTGAATCAATCAATTACCTATCACCTAGTCTATCAATAGTAAAACTCCGGCAACCGATGGGTTTGATGATCGCATACATACGCTACTCTTTATTACAGAAATTTAAATGTTACATGAAATCCTTGATAATAGTGAGTGTTATTATATATTCTGTGGTGTCAGCGAGTCTGGAAGTCTGTACTATTAAAAACCCGGTTGAAACCGCATAAAAGCAGCACAAGCGAGCGTAGTCGTACCGTTTTGCAAATGGCTTCCTTTTCCTTCGCGACTGCCTAATGTACCGGATACGCGCTTGTTAAAATTTCATACGCGGATTAGTGTACCTAACTGTACAACGTTTATTGGAGTGGCCTCGTTACTGCCGAAATAAATATGTTTTTAAAAAAAATATACATATATTAATACTTTTTTATGTGTATTTTAATTAAGTACTTAGGAGCTTAGACAGAAAAGTATTTTTTTTTAACGTGAAAAATAATGAGACGAACGAGACGCTCTCCTGATGGTAAGAGATAACGCCTGTCCATGACCATTGCAACGCTTTGCTGCTCATTACTTTGAGACTTTCGATGGTTAGTCTCAACAGCCCAGTAATTTCACTAGCTGCAGTACCCTTCAAACCGGAACACAGTTATGTTTACACACTACTGCTTGGCGTCAGAATATCTGGTACTGCGGTGGTACCTACCTAGATGACCTCCTGCTAAGCAGATCTACCACCAAGTAAATTCTTTCTTTCAATAACTACTGAACTACTGGCCGTCAAAAACTACTGACCCGAATTCAAAAATTCTTTCTCCGTTGGGACGATACACTATCCCCGAGTGATAAAGGCAAATTTTTATCCCTGTATTCCCACGGGAACGGGAACTACGCGGATTAAACCGCGAGGTGTCTGCTAGTATAATATATATCGAAATATCGTAGCACACAGCGCCATCTAGCGTCAATTAAACGAAGGTTGTAACTATGGGAACCAGAAAACTGATAGAATACTTGTATATACTTTTTTTGTTGTAAATGCATAAGTACTTATAATACACATAGAACACCCAGACACAGAAAAAAAAAATATCTTCACATAAATGTTTGTTCTGGTAGGAATCGAACCCACGCCCTACAGTAGAAGCAGTTATTCTACCAAATGAGCTAACAACAATGATGTACTATATAAAATCTCATTGGCTAACAAGGTTGATATGGTATTGAAACTGTAATCATATTTTACCTACATTTATCCGATTTTTCATAATTTTAAGATTTTTTTTCTAAGAAAAATCCTCTTTTTACCTTACTCGCTCAATCTGACAAATTTAATAATACTTTGTAAATAAAATAACGCAAAGAAAATTATCTCTACAAATCTTCACAAATCACGGCTTTCTTATTGTGTTTAAAAGTTCAATGCTCAAATAGCTTTAGATTGCGGGCGGAATGCGAATCTCAAGGACGTTTCGTTTACTTAATAAAGTTGCTTTATAAAGTGTCTGAATAGTTCATCTTTGTAATAAAGACTTGGCTGGAGTGCAAATGAGGCGAGACGAAACGCAATCTGCTTAGTAATACACAGCAAACAGGTGTACCGAGGGGTTTACAGAATAAGGGTTTGTAAAATGAAGCTTCAAGGATGAGTTCTGAGGCTAATAGTAAAAGCGCCCACACCAGACAAAGGTATACTGGTATATGGAAACAAAATTTAGACACATTTTTTTTCGTCTTTTCCCTTCAGGTGTTTTTGGCTTTACACTATAGACGCGTTTGCCATGTTGAAGTAGTTATTTGGTTTTCTTCTTGCGTTTCATGATTATATTTTATGTTTGCTACTTTTAGACACATATTTCTATCATTTTCCAAATTCGCTTTTGTTCTTTATTTTTGGCACTGCACTTTGTGCATTGTCAGTGTCATGTATTTTATACTGCTCTTATGAAACATTATGTAAAATAAGCCATAGTCGCAGTCCAAGACATATAAAGTAAGTCACGGTTAAGTGCAAACCCTGTACTAATAAATTAGTACTCGACTTTACTGAAAGTTATTAAGTATGGGATTTTGGAAACTACACGAATTGACATGTTCCACCGCATAATATTCTATCAAGATTTTTTTATCTCTAGCCACGCAAGTCAGTCTCGCGACCAAAGCGCCACCCATGCTTGCTTGGAAATATTTCCCGCGTACCTACTATAAGCGATTCTTCGATTTCAAATGCTGAATGCTGGCGGCATTGCCATGTTGAGTTGCAATGCTGAGTTTTCGAATTAAATCACCGTCACCACCGTCACCACCGTCATCATATGAATCATGTGCGGCCGGCCCCTGTGATCTAAAGTTTTAACCTCAAACGTCATAAATGTATGTAACTACATTTTGTCTAAGTTATTTTATTACTAGTTTCATGCTGTTTTAGGTTTTCAGCTCAAGTCACGGCAACGTCAGTGTGCAGATTTGCCCTAGAATGGCCTAGAAAGATGAACGGCGTTAGTGTGTCGACGCATGTCGCGTCCCAAACCAAGAGCCGCCCCATATTTCACGGAATAACAACCCGTCAACCCGTCGGGTGTCTTGCTGTCATCCCGCGTGTTTTTTTTTCTTTAGTTTTGGCGTCGCTTTTTAGCATTTGCCAGTGTCAAGTATTTATATATTTTCAAGTTTCAAAAGATAAATAAGTGTCCTCGTAGCTAGTTATAGTCAAAGTCCAGTCTTAGTCAAGTCCAGTCTGTGTCAGTCAAGTCCAGTCATGCTTTAGTAAAGTAGTGGCGACTTTACTATAAAGCTTCGATGGAGATTTGGAAGCAACACGAAAAGTCATGTTTCACCACATTTTATCATTTTCCCACACTCGCGCTTGTAATTCGGCACTTTATGAATAAAACACCACCATTTTTATGCATAAACACTCGACAAAACACTAGTTTTGGAAAAAAATACAACGGAGCGACACGACTCTTCCCGCGTTCCCGCCAAAAAACCCATCCCGCGTGTTTCTATCCACGGAATTGAAAGCATTCTTGACATCCACCTTCAACGGCACTTCACCATTACAATTTGTACTTTATTTTATTTTTTGTCAAACGTAGTTAATAACTTCGCACGCCATTAAAGAAAAAAAAACTGTATAAATTATATTTACAAAATATTGTTTCATTCACCATTTCCCAGCAGTGGGTGTAACGTATGTCGCCTCGATCCAAATCGTTTCAGATTCTTGTACGTTCGTGCGGCCTCGTTCGAAATAATTTGATAAATGAAGTTAATCTATGTTCGTATCGTCCAAAATTCAATGTTTTGGCAGAATTACAAGTTCATCTGTAATCTGCGCCCGTATTCTAGGAACAACTTCATAGTTTGTGTTCCATTATCTCGAAAGCTAGAATTTAATATTTATAGTGTCTTTAATTGTTTCAAAGGTATACAGTCATAGTCAAAGTATTTTATTAATAAATAAAATTGTAAATGTAAAGTCATTTTCAGAAAAGAAAGGAAACCTTGAACATTAAATTATTTTTTTTTAGTGTTGACAGGCTAGGTGTTTGACCACAGCTCACCTGATGTTAAGTGAAGGTGTGGTCGAGGATGGTAAAGCACACCTAGCCTGTAATGGAACTGGCTCTCAAGTGAGGCTGCCGGAACACACCGTTAGATGCTTGGCGGCAGATTTTCAACTTGAGGGTGGTAGCTAGCCAGCCGAGGTAATTATAAATTTAGAAAATCTATTATTACCTATATGCTGTCATTTAAGCGTATACCTACTACAACACACAAGCTTTTATTTAACTTGCAATTAAAGTGTTTATTTATGATATAGGATATTTATATTGTTAATCGAGTTTTGTTTTGCCGTGCAAAGCCGGGCGGCCATCGAATGTGGCCGAAGCTATAGTCGGAGTTTCTGATAAAATTAAACGTAAGTAATACAAAAAATTTTCAAAAACACGTCAGTTTCCATTTCAAACGAATAATCAGGTTTCCATAGTAAAATTGATTGTTTACTTTAATTATAGCTTGGCTATACCATCAGATACAAATCACTTTGGGGCGACGACCGCACTTTCAAATAAACATACCTAATAGGTATTTGAAACAGTCTCTAAAGATAGCCGGTAAGCACTTCATAAAAAGAAAACCGTTCAAATCCACCGATAAGTCAGAATCCTTGTAGTGATGTTACATGACGATTAAACGTTATCGATTGATCTAATCCGATTACACTATATTACCTAAGTTTCAATTTTGTAGACATAAATAATGCTTTTGAGAGATTGCTTTTGGTGTGGGCCGAAAATACGATCCGAACGAACAATAAATCCTGTTTGAAAACTTTTTGGTACGTCATTTTCTAGCGATAGGAATGTGTTTATAATTTTTTCATATAAAATTGAGGTGTTTATTTGTGTTTTAATGTGAAACATTTTCAACTGTCTATTTTACAATCATTAAGTCAATTGCAAGCATTTTATATAATATACTTATTATAATAGAGTAAAATTTTAGTGACGTGAGTTATCTTGAATGACTTTATATTTTATTGCGAACAAATATAAATATTTTATTGATCCAAGGTTACAGATAATTTCATACAGGTTTTATAGCTATGATAGCTCAATGGTTAGCCAGGTCGGTTTGCATGCCGAAGGGCGTGGGTTCAATTCCTACCAACGAGTTTGAGCTGCAGGAAAACATAGCTCCGATACTTTAAGGAGCTAGGCTGGCTCGGGTAGACGCTGGTAGGGGGAAATGCACAATACAAATACATCCCAGGCGGGACGTCAGTGCAGGACTTATCGCCCCCATTCCGAATAAGAATCGTGAGGAAACCTTCAAGTTGAAAATCTGCCGCCAAACATCTGACGGTGTGTTTCGGCAGCCACACTTAAGAGCCAGTTCCATTCCAAGCTAGATGTACTTTACCATTTTCGACCACACCGACACTTAAGGTGGTTCCATTTCCATACAAACATTTTTTTCCATTTATGGACAAATGAAGCATAATTTTACAGTGAAATCACAGTTACTGGCATTTATTTTGGTCTTTTTTGCGGTAAATCACAATTGCTTTTATAAAACATTAGATTATTATATGTCATATGTCCATAAATGGGAAAAAATGTTTGTATGGAAATCGAACCACCTAACATTAACTAAATTAACATTAACCCATTAAAAGTGTGTAAAAGCCATAAGTCATGGTAATACTTCACTTACTGACAATCTCATAATTAAGGAAGCCTTGTTTACTGATTCGAATGTCAAATATGAATCGATTGCCGACACTCGAGTTGTTTGTAACAACACTAGGCGGCTTATTCACGGGCTTAGCCGTTCGCGATATACTATACAAGTATGTAGAACACTTTTTGAACGGTCACGTAGTCTTTTGTTGTAGGAATGAAATACATGCAAATATTATTCATTTAGAACGTTCACGAAAATCTCTGTTAGCCATTTTGTTTTTTCGAATTGAGAATATCACGCGGTTTGTACACACTCCAGCGCATGTATCGGATAAAACCTTGATTTGAAAATTTCCACCAGATTAATCGGTACCGACTGGTTAGTATCACAGAGTGATAATCTTGGCTGCTAGATACATTGTTTTATGACATAGACGAGTATTTCAAACTAAAAGATTAGTTACTAGTAAGTACATAATTACGATTTTTTAAATGCCATTTTACTATATTGACATATCTATTTTTGTAGTGACAACCCACTAATATTGTAAATGTGGAAGTTTAGATGGATGTATGTTTGTTACTCTTTCACGCAAAAACTACAGAATGGATTTGGATGAAATTTAGTATGGAGGTAGCTGAGAACCTGGATTAAAACATAGACTACTTTATATCTCGAAAACATGTAGCGGGTAACACAGTATTTTATATTTGACAATATTTTATACTGACATGTTTTTATATCGACATATTACGTACTTTATTTGACATTTTGTTTTTATTCTTTGTCATGTAATCAGTGTTTTATAACTTTTTAATGATACACATAATTCCAATGATTTTACGAAATTTAACTTGTAACTTTGGTGTTGTCAATAAAATATTTGTATTAAATAAATAAATATCGTAGGACATTACACACAGCGCCATCTGACCCCTGATAGAATACTTAAATACTTTTTTTGTTGTAAATACATACTTATAATAAATACAGAATACCCAGACACAGAACGAACATTTGTTTATACCACAAAATGTTTTATCCGGAGTGGGAATTGAATCCACGCCCTTCAGCTCTTGGAACAAACATACTACCAATGAACCAACAGAGCTGTTTTTTGTACTCATTTTATATTTTTTGAACTTATTTGTGAACCTGTTTGTCAAATAAGTTCTTCTTTTCTTTAATTGCATTAGAAGTAGCCAGGTACTGTGGGATTGTAAGTAAAAACCTCCGGTGGTCTGTTTTGTCACTTCAAGGCCCTCAGCACTGCGTCTCATCTGTTTCTATATATTGTCCCAAATAACACATGCGACTAAAAGAATGTGATTTTTATGGCCAAATATCTTTTTTTTGTGTTTGACAGGCTAGGTGTTTGATCACAGCTCACCTGATATTAAGTGATGGTGTTATCGAAGATGGTATAGCACACCTAGCCTGGAATGGAACTGGCTCTCAAGTAAGGCTGCCAGAACACACCGTTAGATGCTTGGCGACAGATTTTCAACTAGAGGATGGTAGCTAGCCAGCCGAGTACTAGAGAGTACCCTACCATCATGCTATGGATTCCTCACGATGTTTTCCTTCACCGGCAGCTCAAGCTCTTTGTTGGGGTTTGAACCCACGCCCTTCGGCATGCGAACCGACCGCGCTAACCACTGAGCTATCATCGCTACAAAAGGCGGAATCTTTAGGAGAATGGTTGAAACACAATCTCTAACCAGCTCAAGCCTAATACATATATAACAGGATAAACATATAGTGCAACAATTGGCAACCTTATCGTTTAAAGCGATCTCTTGTAGAATTTTGTTGCAGGATTTTATTTTGTTTTGTCGTTGGAGGTTTCGATACCGCTCAGTAGATAGGAAGTACGAAAACAGTTCATATAACTGCATTGCAACCAAAGTCACGCCTCACTTCGTTTCATTAACTTTTAATGGTAACTATTAATAGTAAATTGCATGTCGAAGGCTATGGCGCGGTATAATCCCTAATCAATAGAAACAAATGAACCGCATTGCTTTTTAATTAATTTATTAAAACTCACGGCTGTACGAGCTATTTTTATAAATTTAAATAACGACCGACTAAATTAGTCGGGGGGCCCAAATGAAAGGTAAAGATTTCTCACAAAAGAAACAAAAATGCTTGCACTAATTTAAAATAAATATTTATTGATTATATGGACAGATCGTATGACAACTTGACTTGACTCTTTTATGTTTTTTTCCTGGAAATCACGAGATTAAGTGATATTGTGGACAACATTTTACTAATTTTTGCTTACGTACACGTTAGGAACCCCTGTAGCCCGGGGCTCCGTATTATTGACACGGCTGATATGGCGGTAGCTACGCCCCTGGTTTTAGTGTTGGTCCTACTGTAAAAGTTATGCATACAATGTCACACAGCCAGAGTACTTAGTTATATACCTACAGTTGTTTTTATAGTAAACAGTCTAGGTGTTTGACCTTAGCTCATCTGATATTAACTGACAGGGTGTTCGAAGATGGTAAAAATGTCTAGCCTGGAATGAACTGGACTCTCAAATAAGTGCTTGGTGGCAGATTGTTTGAGGGTGGTGCTAGCCAGCCGAGTACTAGAAAACACTCTACTACAACGTTATGGTTTCCTTGACCGATAGCACAAGCTCATTGTTGGGATTTAAACTCACGCCCTTTGTTGTTTCAATCGACCACCTAACCACTGAGCTAACATCGCTATAGTCATTAAAATGAAGTTTATGCAGAATATATTCAACGTTCAGCCGTATTGCCTTGCTAAGCTGATAACTATGAAAATGTATGGAAATATTAACACAGCGAGACACTTATGAATACTTTTTAATTGCACACTGCGAATGCAAAGTTATTTATTACTCGTTATGTAATTGAATCGTGACAATTGCAAGCGTGTGGGGAACATTTTAATGAGACTATGAGTAAATAATTATTGTTTACCACCTTCAATGAATTCAATCATCAATCACGATTACTTTGGCTTAAGCAACTAGCTATATGGTCAAACACATAGCTTGTAAAAACATAAAAGTTAATATTATGTTAAAATTATTAGGTATGTACACGAGCATGGAACGAAAGACACTAGACTTCGCGACACAGGTTTTTCCAGTATGAAGTCTAGTCTAGGTTAACAACGATAATAAAATCTACTGACTGCACGGATAAAAAGAATACTTTGATCCAAGCAAATATCCGTGTATTATATATGCACCATGCAGTAAAATGGTTTGGTCTAAGATTATATATTTCTTTAAATTTAAATTCCAGAAGGATTTTCGTTTAGACGAATTTAAACTGCGTTCGACTAAAATAATACTGTAGATTTGTTGAATATACTATAATCTTGAATTAAGATAATGATAGTCTTCGTTCCAGCGAACGGTTTTCCAAAACAGTACCAAGACGATGGTTTCTTACAACCAAAATTAACATAATCTTGTTCTTAACTTTGGCGTATTTAGATTAAAGTAATGTACAGGTTTCGATAGCAAACAAACTATTTTTTTGTTTAAATAAAACAATAACTGTCTTGGTTCAAATTACTTGATGTTCTAAGAAAGCTCTGCGCGTTTTACATTAAACTACTATATTTTTCCAGATAGAAAATAAAATCTTATTTCAAGTAAATACATGTTTTAAACTAAGTTGAGTGTTTCCAGATAAAACTTACTATGTTCGAGCAGAAAAAATCGTAATTTTGAGTGAAAAATTTAGAGTATCGTAACAAATTAATATAGTTTTGACTTGAACTAATATCTGGTTCGTATATTCGTATATTTTTAGTTTAATCAAATGTAACATTAAGGTAACATTTTATTACTTTCCTTTAGCTTTTTCTTCTATTTCATATAAGATCATCAAATTAGTTGATCCGATACCATACATTTTTGTAACAACTAAATTAAAGTATTAAAACAAAAATTCGGGTTAGTTTCGGGCAAGTAAGATTTATTGTGTTGAAACAACGATGTTTTGGTTCAGGTTAAAGTAATATTGCTATATTCAATCAAGAAAGTTACCAATTTAGTTCAATATCCTATCATTGTATTTTAAAACAATTTATTTGACTGAAAGAAATATGTTCAAGCAAACCAAATGTTTTGATCGAAAGAAACCTCTTTGACTCTTTTTTTCCGTGTGGTGGTTATCTCACTGACGTCGGAAATATTATATGCACATTCGCACAACCATTGTCAGTTTGTTGTAATAAAGTTTAATTTGGGGTTAATGACATTTAATGGGTCGAGTCAAGATATCTGATGACCAACTACCTAATTGTTATGCTTTATAAATTAAGATGACTTAATGTACTATAGGTATTAAGCGTCATATGTAATAATAATATTAAATAAATACAGATTGTTGAGACAACTATACCGAAAGGTGGATATCGCAACAACTTTTTAAAATATCTGCATGGATAAGTCATTGACACGGCATCGAATACAAAACTTCAGGCCTTAAGCCGAGAGGCGATTTTAAATGTAAACCTAAACATGAATTATGTAAATAGAAATAAGGATTGTGTGTATGCCTTGAGCATTCATGCTCACCATCGAAGACTTCTTGCGGCGGCGTCGTGTGTCGGGTCGCTCTCTTCCCTCAGATATGGTTGAGGAGGGCGATGGCTGGTACATGCGTCATACTCGTGAATGGGTGCTGCTTGCGGGTCGCTGGTCTGCTCGCGGTATACACACAAACTAGTACCTACTTTAACCTTAGATTATGATTAAATTAATTTGACTAACTTTCCTCTTTCTGTATTGTATGATTGTAAAAAAAAAATGTAATTAAAGTTGTCAAAGGTCACGGACCCCGGTGTCTGTGGAGCGTATAAATTTAAATATAAAAAAAAAAACAAAACTTCACGGTTGTGAACCGTATCTTCATCAAACTGGGCTGCGACCATGTTACTAACATGGTTGCAGCCCAGTTTGAACATGATGTTAGTACCGTCTGGTACTGTATTTCTGTACTCTGAATATGAACGACCGAATTATTTCAATGGCCCCTTAAACGCAAAATTCCGCTTTGATGACCAATTTTGCAATTGTGGTTCCATTGAGTTTTAAATCGATGCGACAATTGTGCTCTTCAATGATGATGATTTTCGTTTTATTACAGTTAGTGGCTTATAATATTGTTAGAGACATCATTATTTGTGTTATAGATAATAATAACGTATGAGGTTTGTCTAGTTAAAACTGTTCAGTCGCATAATATTTCGTGTGACAACACTAAGGGAAAGATCGTGGAGGAGACTTTAATGCGACTGGGATCGGAGTTTTGGCGGGAACGCGGGAAGAGTCGTGTCGCTCCGTTGTATTTTTTCCAAAACTAGTGTTTTGTCGAGTGTTTTATGCATAAAAATGGTGGTGTTTCATTCATAAAGTGCCGAATTACAAGCGCGCGCGTGTGGGAAAATGATATAATGTGGTGAAACATGACTTTTCGTGTTGCTTCCAAAACTCCATCGAAGCTTAAAGTAAAGTCGCCACTATTTTACTAAAGCATGACTGGACTTGACTGACACGGACTGTTCTTGACCAAAACTGGACGTCGACTATAACTTTTGCTACGAGGACACTTATTTAACTTTTGAAACTTGAAAATAAATATATAAATACTTGACACTGGCAAATGCTCAAAACGCAACGCCAAAAACAAGGAAAAATAATTTAAAAAAATAATTAATGCGTTGTTTCAATCAAAAATTGTAATAGATCCATCAAATACAACCTCAGACGATGAAAGGTCCTAGAATACAACAATATTAAAATGAAACTTTTGATCGGAACGCGGTAAAATTATATCGACATAGCGGCGACATACAAAACATATTTTTCAAAAAAACTTTTTGTAGTAATTATTATTATTAATTTTAAGTATACATACCTAAATCTTTTGGCATCATACGTTCTTAATCAAAAGATTCGACATAATAATATGTACATAAACAAGTAATAAAGTTATTTCATTGACACTATAATTTTACTAATGAAAATGTATGTCATTATTGTTTATATTCGTTACGTCAATTGTGACAACTACGTCAGAGAGCGAAGACCTGTGACCCTGGCCCCTATTACGTGGACAATAAAGATGATAATCACAATGGAAATTAACTGTCACTGCTGAACAAACGCCTATCTATCTATCTATATACTATTATAAAGAGGAAAGATTTGATTGTATGTTTGTTTGTATCGAATAGGCTCCGAAACTACTGGACCCATTTTAAAAATTATTTCACCGTTGGGAAGCTACACTATCCCCGGGTGACATTGGCTACTTTTTATCCATGTATTCCCACGGGAACGGGAACTTCGCGGGTAAAACCGCGAGGTGTCCGCTAGTTATGAATAACTTTCTTTTTACATATAGGGTTTTAGTAGGTAAAGTAATGTATGTAAACTCGCTAATGTCGCCTCGATGAATAGTATTTTGTGCGCGATTAAGACCCGGTGATGAATATAATTATTGCAGGATAGGTGTTTGACCACAACTCGCCGGTTATGTTCGAAGATGGTAAACCCGCCTAGCTTGTAATGGAAACTTTTGCCAAAATACGCCGTTAGATACTCACCATCGAATGCCTCAAAGGGCTGAGCCCTGATACGGCGAAGCTTATGCCTTTTTTGTTACTCAAAGTTTTGAGTACCTTTTCAACGATCATTGGCAGGCGCTATCTGGTACTTCTCATCATTAGATATAATAAAACTCTAGGAATCGCGTGTCTTGCGTTATGCCTCTAACTGATTAAATGATGTCTGCTATATTAATTATAATTGATGTAATGGCCTCATTCAAGATTCAGTAATCATTTTCATTGCGTTTATAGTCTTTTAAATGTAATTGGGCCATAGGAATAGTAAATTGACACGCTTACTGCTTAGGTTCTTGCACGAGTTTGTTTTGTACATACCAATTTATATGGACTAAGACGAAATGTAACGTAACAATTTGACTATCACAGTAAAACATTTCGGTATAAAAGAGAAAAAAAAATACTTTACTGATTACAAAACCATTTCGAAATATAACATAAGAAGAGTTTTTAACGTTAATACATTCCTGTATTCTTTAAACTTTGAGATGGAATTTATTTTAATAAAGTACATAAAATAAACTGGCTGGCTGTATAGGGCTACGTTCAGTGCCTAAAAAAAGGTAATGGCAAACCAAAAAACTGTCAATGTCAGTCAAGCCAACGGCAGCCATAATAACATTTTCTAAACGTACGTCGAGTTGTTATTCACTTTATTGATAATAATGCATATTAGAATGTAATAAATTAATTTATAAGCTTGTGGTGTACCTACTATATTTTTGTGCCACAGGTGACAATGAGAGGCTCTGGGCCGCTGGCATAGTAGCTCCAGTGAGTTGGGTGGAAAGTTCAATGATGATGACATGAATGACAGCAAAGCTCATATTCTAGAACAAAACAACTGCCCCTAGTACAAGTACAAGTCCTATCAGATGATCTAATAAGGTAGTGCAAGCAAAAATAAATGTGACCAACGTGCTATGTAGATCACGGCGCCTCTCGTGTGGGCGAAGTTGTAGGGTGACCATTCCATAATTGTTATTTTATGGTATTCTTTCGTAAGAGAACTAGCTTCCACAAACTCAGGGCATCCCTGATTTGAATAAAACCAATATACATTTACCAATGTAGCGATGTTAGCTCAGTCGGTTAGCGCGGTCGGTTCACATACCGAAGGCGTTTTCACATTGGACGATAACTGCACGATATCGTCGGCCTGGTAGTTTAATACAATTATTAGGTACTAAATGCTTTCACAATGTGTCGTTTTTTTTAAATGATTAACAGGCTCGGTGTTTGACCACAGCTTACCTGATGTTAAGTGACGGTGTGGTCGAAGGCGGTAAAGCATGCCTAGCCTGGTCGATGTAGTCAACGTTATCGTCTCGTGCCGATATCGGGAGACGAAGTAGGGTCGCGGGGGGAGTGAGATAGGCAGGCACCGCTGGTTACTTTACTTTTACTGGCGCGATGCGACTACCCGCATAACAAGCTGTTGGTTATATTGTGTCGCATACCAATATCGTTCCGATATCATCGGACAATATGATTGTCGTCGGCGCAGTATGTAAATGCCATAGGGTGTGGGGATCAACCACCAATAATGAGCTTGAGCTACCAGCGAAAGAAAACATCGTAAGGAAACCATAGCGTGATGGTAGGGTACTTTCTAGTACTCGGCTGACTAGCTACTATCAAGTTGAAAATGTGCCGCCAAACACCTAGCGCTAGCGTAATCGCTCTAGGCGATAAGACCGCCCTTATACATCATCTATTCTATTGTTTTGTCATATTATTATATCTTCTTTTTTTTGTTTGTTGTTTGTTTCCTATTTGTATTAATCGTGATCTGTGTTTCTGGTGTATAATAAAGTTATATTCTATTCTATTCTATTCTAGCGGAGTGTTCTGGCTGCCTCACTCGCGAGTCAGTTCCATTCCAGGCTACGTGTGTTTACAGTCATAGACAATCACAACGAACAACAACAACAACGACTACAACGAAGTAGCCAACATTGCCTGGAACTCACACGGCCTCTCTGAGTGAGTTTCGAGAAATTTTGACTTTTCTGAAAGGCTTCCTCCAAATGTACTTAATGGGTATTAACTTAACAAGAGTCTAACTATGTATATGCTACTTCTAGACGGAAGAGGTATATGCTTAGGGTAAGATGGAGTGATGAACTTCATCCCTATCATTCTTCTTAAATGGCCCTTTCTTTAAACTATTTCCGGTTGAATCACATATATATATGCTGTTATGGCAGTATACACAAGGTTGTAACCTTTTGGCAGGTGTTCGGGTCCTAGCTAGTTGGACTAAATGAAAGGATGAGGGGACTGTAACTGACTGATTTATATTATGTAGAAGAATAAAAGAATTATAAATGCGATGACTGGTGATGCGCGTGCGTTCGTGACGCTCGGTTGAAGAGGTGTCGTCGAAGCGGGCGCGCCCCGCGCGTCCCGCGCGCCCCTCTCTCTTCTGGTACCGGCGAAGCGTCGGTGTTCCAACAGCAGGGTTGTGTTGTTAATAGAAATGACGTAATATTTTTATTTCTCGGTTTGTTTTTCAAAATGTCCACTTTTTTTTGCTTTATCGTATGGCCACCCTACACATCTACAAAAGTGGGTTGGTGTAAAGCCTTTGTAACCGATGTGTCTGTACCATTGTTCTAGTTGGATTTTCTTTTCATATTTCTCACAATATTGCTCAGTAATTTCCTAACGCCGCGCCGCGCCATAGTTTTGTTCCATGCCATATTTCTACCGGGCTATATTTAGAAAAGAAAGAACATACATATTGAATTTTCTCATTAAGCCCTTTCATCTGATGCCAAACACGCTGTATTTATAAAAACCGCCGTACAAGATTTAATGTGACGTCATTACATGAGTGTGGGTTCAGTTTCGCCAGTCCTACCCAGAAAAAATATTTGTGTGACGGGCATAGAAGTTTTTTTTATGTTTGACAGACTAATTGTTTAACGACAGCTCACCTGATGTTAAGTGACGGTGTAGTCGAAGGTGGTAAAGCACACCTAGCCTGGAATTACTGGAACTGGCTCTCAAGTAAGGCCGCCGGAACGCATTTTTAAATGCTTAGCGGCAGAGTTTCAACTTGAGGTTGGTAGCCAGTAATAATAATAATAAGGTAATAAAAAGTGCTCTACCACCATGTAAATATAATAATTATTATTAATTATTTACGCAGTAATGACTTATTTATTTATTTGGATCACCAACACTACATTATATCACTATACATCACAACAATCATAACGGTCATCAACACAAAGAACAAAAACTAGATGTTACAGCAATTATAGACAAAAGACAACACTTTATATGGGACATAAACACACATATAGGTGACGACGACATGCATAAAGTTAACAATTATTATCAAAAATTTGGAAACAGATTGACGGATTTAAATTAAATATCGATAATTACGACGAACGTTGATCTCTACACTAGAATTTCCTTACGAAGTGTTCGGAGATCATCAAAATTGCGATGACAAAAAAAGAAAACACACAAACACCCCCTATTGTTGAAATATCGGCGCAAAAGTAAGTTTCATGCTTCAATACTTGTAATAACCTTACCCATGAAATGTTTCGATACATATTTTCCGAAGGCCACCCCTAAATTATTTATTCGCCCTTCAATAATGAAGCTGAAGTACTTTTTCCTGAAACCTTTCATGTGCTTAATTGTTAAAGTTCATTTTTTTTCTTTGGTTATGGCGTCGCATTTTGAGCATTGGCCATTGGCAAGTGTTTGACACTTTCAAGTTTCACAAGTTAAATAAGCCGCCTCGTAGCTATAGTTATAGTCAAAGTCCAGTCTTGGTCAAATACAGTCCATGTCACTCAAATCCAGTCATGCTTTAGTAAAGTAGTAGCGACTTTACTATTAAGCTTCGATGGATTTTTGGCAGCAACACGAAAAGTTCATGTTTAATCACATTATATCATTTTCCTAAACTCGCGCTTGTGATTCGGCACTTTATGAATAAAACACCACCATTTTTATACATAAACATTCGAAAAAACACAAGTTTTGGAAAAAAATACAACGGGGCGACCGACTCTTCCCGCGTTCCCGCCAAAACTCTTAAATTTCAGTTCTGCTGTTCGAATGAGTGTGGCTGGGATGTTTTAGCAAGGTTTTTTTTGACATACATTTATAAACAAACAGCGTCACGAACCTAAACTATGGTAATAGGTCCAATAGGAGCATAGCAACTATCAATGTGATAAATGTTTACTAGTGAAATCGTGAAACAAAGCAGGAAATTATGAATCATCGATTTTTGCGATTTTAGAGTTGTGACCACAGTCAAATTTTTTTTATACGTACCTACACTAATCCTCTTTTGGCTTACAACTTTTTAAAAAAGTGTCAGGCTAGGCATTTGGCCACAGCTCACCTGCTAAATGACGGAAAATCGAAGATGTTGAACTCGTATTGACATCATCATTATAGCGACATTATTAGTATTTTGACCCTAAGTACCTACCCTGAAAGTACCCTACTACCATGTACGACTATACATTTTTTTAGACCTCGTTTTGTCTAGAGGTGTATGTGAAATGAAAATGACACAGTGATAGAATTTATTTTATAATTTATGTCAGTCATATGAAATACTAGCGGACGCCTCGTGGTTTCACCCGCGTAGACCCCTTTCGCGTGGGAATATATTAAAAGTAGCCTATGTCACCCGGGGATAGTGTAGCTTCCCAACGGTGAAAGAATTTTTGGAATCGGTTTATTAGTTTCGGAGCCTATTCAATACAAACAAACAATCAAATCTTTGCTCTTTATAATAGTATAGATAGACGAAGGAAATCTTGGACCCTATTAATCGTCTGAGAAGGAATATTAAAAGAGACGGCAATTTTCAAGGCTGTCAACTTTGGTCCCATATTTGTGTTTGCTCTTTACATAACAAAATCATTGCTTAAATCTATTTAGATCAAATTGAAACCTTTTTAATTCAATACAATCTATTTCCGGACCTGACAAGGGCATGATATTGAATGTAGGTTTTATTGTAGGTTACGTAAGTCGATAAGATATTAAGTTACGAGTGAGTTTTGGCGCCAACATAAAATACTTAATTATTTTTGACGTGATATTTTTTTGCCCTTATTTTTACAATGCACATTGTGCATTCTGCCAGTGTTAAGTACTTTATATTTTCAAAAGTCTCGTGTCATAATCAAGTGCAATAAGTCTCATTCAAGTAAGTCACAGTCAAGCCCAGGCCACGTCTTAGTAAAGCAGTGATGACATTACTAGACCCTTCTACTGAGTTTTGGAAACAGAAACAAATAGATCACACTTGCTCATCACACTTGATCATATTTGCATATAATTTAAAATAAAAATACTATTCTTAAACATAAACTTTTGAAAAAGTACACAATTTATGGGAAATGACATACACATATTTTGTCTGCCCCCCTTCCATGTCTACAATTATAACGATTTATGTAGGGTTCATAGATTATAAATAAAAAAACCGGCCAAGTGCGAGTAGGACTCGCGCACAAAGGGTTCTATAAAAACGGCTTTGTATTGTTTTTTAGTATTTGTTGTTATACCGGCATCAGAAATATATCATCTGTGAAAATTTCAACTGTCTAACTATCACGGTTCATGAGATAGTCTGGTGACAGACAAATGCACGGACAGCGGAGTCTTTATTATAGGTTCCCGTTCTCTCCTTTGGGTACGGAGCCCTTAAAAGAATACATAGGATGTCGCGTGGAAAATAAGTGAATATTTCTTTAGTAGATCCTAGATTTTTAAATGAAATTTCTCAATGGGTACCAATACATACAAACTTTATTATCCGCAATTAATTTTAATTGCTCGTTTCAATTTGCACCATTATCTGGCAGCTGCACATAATAAAAGCTCATTTTAAAAATACTTTTTTAAAATACAATTTATTTCTAATCTGCAGCTCAGTGGTGTTATTTTAGAACAGTGTGAGCTAAGATGCAGTTTACCTTGAAATGTAATTCAATATCTGTCATTCGATAGTCCGAGAGGTTCCTACGGTGTTGTGATTAATATTAATTGGAGCATTAAACACTTCTGGTGTCTACTTCCACGAGATTTTTGGCGGGAACGTAAAAAAACATACATACAAAATCATTGTTTATAATGGTGTTTTATTCAGTTACGTGCACGAGTATGGAAAAGTGATGTTATTATAATGTGTTGAAATATGTCTACTCATGCTGCTTCCAAAACTCTGTCGATGTTTCAAACAAAGTTGCCACAAATTATGTTGATTTTATTTTGAATTTGACTTATTTTGACTATAACCTTTTTTCATTAAATACTGAAATATTGGAATACTCGAGGCAAAATACACAAAGTGCGATTCCAAACACAAAGGAAAAAAGTACTTAGCGGCCGTATTTGGCGGCTGCTAATTTAGCAACTACCGCAGGGGAGTTTTGGCGGGAACGCGGAAAGAGTCGTGTCGCCCCGTTGTATTTTTTTTCCAAAACTTGTGTTTTATCGAGTGTTTACGCATAAAAATGGTGGTGTTTTATTCATAAGCTGCCGAATTACAAGCGCGAGTGTGGGGAAATGAAACATGACTTTTCGTGTTTGAAAACTCCATCGAAGCTTTATAGAAAGTCGCCACTACTTTACTAAAGCATGACTGGAGTTGACTGACACGGACTGGATTTGACCAAAACTGGACTTTGACTATAAGTATAGCTATAACGCGGCAACTTATTTAACTTTTGAAACTTGAAAATATAAAACACTGGCATATGCTAAAAATGCGACGCCAAAACCAAGGAAAACAAAAAAAAAATACAGCAGTCTGTGTTTGTGTGGGATTTTTGTGTGACAGTTTGTTTCCTCATATGAGACCACAAACCGCAGCAGAAACAAAAGAAACACAAAATTTCTAGTAGATAGTATTTAGCTACTACTATAGGTTGCCTCTCTAAGGAAGACTAGCATACATTGTAAGAATCACGTAGAACGTAAATGCTACATGATAGACAAACGTATGATAATTAAAATATCAGGTGGGACTGTTTCGGGGGCCGCGGTCGTTGTTATTCGTAAAACTCCTATGAGTAGCTTTTTTGGTCAACCTACGCCGAGCACTGTAAGTTAAGCAGTAGTATTTTATATGGATGTACTTTATTGTATTGTTTTTTTTATACACCAACCTAATATCTATTTCTGTTTTTCTTTCCATCCAAAGGACCCCCCCGTACTCTAAGCTACTTATAATTTATAATGAGCAAATAAATTATTTTTAATGATACCTGTTAGATCTACGCGAACACATATCGTATGTCTGCGCAATAAGGTTCGCGATCGCATAGCTTTTTCGTGAGTGCCTAACAGATACCGAATTATGAAGCTTAGAGTACAGGGGCAGGGTATAGCTGTTTTGGCGTTCATTACTTTGAGACCCGATGGTTTGCCATAACATCCCTGTAATTTAGCTAGCTGATTTTTTGATCTGGTCAAAAAAGTGTGTAAGTATATCCTTTTTGTCGCACTGGACACTACAGCGACAACTTTCTACTTACTATTATTTTTATAGTCTTCATTTTTATTTTTGAATAAAGTTTAAAAAATAAAAATAAAGACTATATTTGTAGTGTTTTGTCGTTATAGTGTTGTGTGTGTCAAAATAAATGTTTTCTTTCTTTCTATATTTCGGTGGGATTTTTTCGCGTCAAAAAAACTGTTTCCATTTTCTACCGCCAGGGGCGCTGCACGGCCTCTGAGCGGAATTCACACATCGAATACAGAATAATATCGTCTTTTTTTACATATAAGCTAGAATATTAATAACCTTTTAATTAAACATTGCCATATTAACAGAAACAAATCAAAAGCAATTATGAATCTTGATTAAAAAAATAGTTTTAAGATTTATTCACATTGCGCTCCATACAGAACGGACGGATTTTAAACATCGTTTAAATATACATAGATGTAGTTCAATGGGAGCTGCCAGTGAAGGAAGACATCGTGAGGAAACCGTAGGATGGTGGTAGGGATTTTTCTAGACCTCGGCTGGCAAGCTCCCATCCTCGACTTGAAAACCTGCCGCCTAGCACCTAACGGTGCATTCCGACTGTCTCATTTCAGAAAAAAAAAAGTATTTAAGTATTCTGTCAGTTATCTGGTTGTCATAGTACAAGCTTTGCTTAGTTTGGGGCTAGACGGCGGCGGCGCTTTGTTAAATGTCCTCCAATATTTATTTATTTAGAAATATCTTTACTGTGCACACCAAAAATGAGATACATACAGGAACAAAAAAACCTTATAAAAGTGGTATCTTCCAGGCAACCAAGAAGTCAGCCCATTTTTCGATTATTTATCTAAATAAGTCAACATGGTATGAAAATGCAGCCTGATTGCATGTGAATTGAGCTTTAATACGACTTATGAGTAGTAGAAATTAGCTTATTAGTTTGCCTTCGCTAGTGTTTGAGGAACATGTTTGGCGAAAGGAGAGCGAAATTAATTTCTTGGCTACTCGTGGAGTAAGTCTATATTTATGTACAATATCATCCATTTTCAGCCCAAACTGCCGGTGAAGTAAAACATGGTGAGGAAACCATAGACAACACATGGTTATAGGGTAATCTATAGTACTCGTGTGGGAAAATCTGTTGCCTAGCAATTATGTGTTTTTTTATGTAAAAGTGAGACGATCGATGCGTATCAGTCCAGCCGTTATTCTCAAGATGTTTTCCTTCACCGGTAGATCAAGCTTATTGTTGGGAATTAAATCCACGTTGTTCCCCATGCAGACTGAACTCGAAACCCACTGGATTATCCTTGCTACGAAAATAGTTTACATTTTCGTAGCAAGGTATAGGCCTCTTGTATAATATTATATTAAGTTAATAAAGTAATGTTATTATCACCACCAGGTGCTCGATTTAACAGTAGTATTCAAGTCTTCTGTCAGTTATCTGACCTCTATGGTACAAGCTTTGCTTAGTTTGGGGTCAGAACCTCGATCACGAACGACTTGCGAAAAAGTATTCGTATCGACATCGACAAAAATGTATGAAATTTGTACAGCTTTGTATGCTATCGAGGACTCGATACCTTTACGATACCAATTCGATTAATTTTCGTGATCGAGGCTCTGTTGGCGCTGAGTGTATAATGTCCTGCGATATTTATTATTTTACAGTAAATGACAAATCATAGATAATATTGTTTTTGAGTGAAACGTCGTCAGTAGTAATTTAATAATGTTACGCTTCATCAGTATTATCGTGGTGAGCCTGGTATTGACACTATGCTTGGCCTGTTCAGGTGGTTATAGTACTAAAATTATTAATAAACCACCACTTGCTAAGAAGAAGGAGAAGGAGACTGGAAATGAGTAAGTAAATATTGAAAAAAACGCAAGCTTTTTTTTCCTTTGGTTTCGTCGTCACATTTTTAGCATTTTCAAGTCTCAAAAGTTAAATAAGTTGCCTCAAAGACATAGTTATAGTCAAAGTCCAGTCTTGGTCAAGTCCAGTACATGTCAGTCAAGTCCAGTCATGCTTTAGTAAAGTAGTGGCGATTTTACTATAAAGCTACGATGGAGTTTTGGAAGCAACAGAAAAAGTCATGTTTCACCACATTATAACATTTTCCCACACTCACGCATGTGATTCGGTACTTTATGAATAAAACACCACCATTTTTATGCTTTTTTTTTAATGTAAAATAGTAATGAGACCAACGAGGCGCTTTCTTGATGGTAAGAGATAACGCCTGTCCATGACCATCGCAGCGATACACAGAACTTTGAGTAACAATACAAAGTCCAGGGCATCGCTGCTTTGGCGCTCATTACTTATGCATAAACTCAACAAAACACTAGTTTTACACTCCGTCCGTTCAGTTCACAGTTTCACACGCTTTGAAAGTGAATGACAGAATGAAAGGCAGTGAGTAAAAGCAGAGCTGTTTATCATAAGTTTTATTTTATCTTTATTTATAAGACTACTTTGTCGCTTTGTTCACTTAATATTGGTTAATATTTTTTTACTCTTTTTATTTTCAGCATAGAGGACTATATCATATTCGAATCTTAGGTAACTTCGGTTACCAATTTTGATTCCTTCGTGTTCCCATTTTAGGGACTCAAAAATATTTTGCAACAATGCTATGAACATTTTGAGGGATAAGGTGTCTATCTGTTTCACTAGTGACAGAGTTGGTATTTTAGGTCCACGTTTCTTCAGTTTCACACAGCTGTACTGTACAGAGTTCAATTTCGAAAACGACAGGATCATAAAAAAACTTTTCTACACCAGGTTGGTATCTGGCGCTTGGGGTGGGTTCACAATACCACCAGATGTACGTGCAAAATGGTCGGAATGGCTCAAGAAATACAATAAAGATCAATTACTGCTCGAGGAGATGAATAACAACGGCACTGCCATAGACGACACTGATGGTCCGGGCAGTAGTTGGCCGTACAGTTGGAAAGGTAAAAAAATGTTTGTAAAAAAGTCTCTGATTTGTGGCCTGCCTCAAGCAAACGAGTCACTCAAAATATTCACAGTTAGATCGCCAACCGATTTCACCATTTGAGTCTCCAGGTGCAACGCATAAGGAATGCTGATTTAGCTTTGTGCAGTGCGAGTGGAGTTTGTAAGAAGATAACTTATATTTTTCCTTCCGTTCTCACCGAATCCGAACCAAATAAGGGCAACATTTTTTTAAATGTTTGATAGGCTAGGTGTTTGAATACAGCTCATCTAATGTTAAGTGACAGTGTAGTCTAAGATGGTAAAGCACACCTAGCCTGGAATGGAACTGGCTCTCAAGTAAGGCTGCCGGAATACACCGTTAGATGCTTCGCGGCAGATTTTCAACTTGAGGGTGGTAGCTAGACAGCCGAGTACTAGACAGTACCCTACCACCATGCTATGGTTTCCTCACGACGTTTATCTTCACCGGCAGCTCAAGCTCATTGTTGGGGTTTGAACCCACGCCCTTCGGCATGCGAACCAACCGCGCTAACCACTGAGCTATCATACGCTACAAAAGGTACCTATTTGATTCTGGGTTGCTATTTGTGTAAATTTGCGGCCCTTACCTTAGGTTTGGTATTGTTTCTAGGAATTTGCATGGTGGTAGGGTACTGTCTGGTACTCGACTGGCTAGCTGACATCCTCATGTTGAAAATCTGCCGTCGAGCATCTAACAATGTATTCCGGCAGCCTCACTCGAGAGCCAGTTCTATTCTAGGCTAGGAGTGCTTTACCATCTTCGACAACACCGTCACTTAACATCAGATGTGCTGTGGTCAACACCTAGCTTGCCAACTATAAAAAAAGCTCGAATTCTATTTGTATTGATAGGCTGGTCCAGGAAACTGATTTTTCGTTCATGTTCCATAAGTAGATGGTAAAATAATCATATGTTTCAGGATCGGGAATAGGGAATTTAGGATTTCCTCCAATGGAGATTCCTCCATGGGCTGGTCCAGGAAACTGATTTTTCGTTCATGTTCCATAAGTAGATGGTAAAATAATCATATGTTTCAGGATCGGGAATAGGGAATTTAGGATTTCCTCCAATGGAGATTCCTCCATGGGGGTACAACTTCAAAAACACTGGATTACCGACATTCTGCTATACACCACCGGATACAGGACATTGCATCGGATGGGAGTATACAAAATCAAGTACCAGGTAAATTGATCCTTAAGGTGGTACGATTTTCATACAAACAAATTTTTGCCATTATGGACAAATGGAGCATAATTTTACAGTGAAATCACAGCTACTGTCATTTATTTTGGTCTTTATTTGCGGTAAATCACAATTGCCTGAATGGAAAAAAAAATTGATTTGTATAGAAATCGTAGCACCTTAAACTATTTCTAGATGCCGTATCGAATTTAAATTTTATTTAACTTTAGTTTTATTTACAAAAAAAAACTAAAGTTAAATGAAGTTCCGATGACATTCTTTTATACGGATACGCCTGCGTTTGACCACCAACTCGCCCGATGGTAAGCGACGATGTGAACGAAGATGAAGCACGCCGACTTAGAAGTTACCTATTGACTCTGACCTTGAAAAGATCTAGATTATATCTATCAGGAAACAATGAAGCCGGCAGCTTGTTCCATTTCTTGGCTGTACGGATGAGAAACATATAGTCGAAACTTTTGGCGTACAGTAATTTGGTGCGATTGATCTATTCTGATTATGGCATCTCACACAATAGTCTGTGCACAAAACTAAAATAGAACTGAAAGCCATAGAGACGGCCATACTCGGAATCGAACTATAAGCCAAAGTTTGTAATACCGCAATCAGGCGAAGAACGAGGTCTGAGACGTCGCGTCGATACTGCGGCTATGAATTTCAGTAATCTACACAAATTATAAAGAGGAAAGATTTGATTTTTTGACATATTTTGCAGTCTCCGTTTATGTGTTTGTTACATAAAAATTAGAATTCTGAGAACAGTAATCAGGCGAACCAGACGGTTTCCTGATGTTAAGCGATAACGCCTATCCATGACCAATGCAGCAATACACATAACTTTGTGTAGTAAAGTAAAACAGAATTCAGGGCATCGCTGCTTTGGCGTTTTTTTTGGGACTTTCGATGGTTAGTCTCAACAACCCTGTAATTTCTCTAGCCTTCCCTATTTAACTCGACTGCGAGGAAGTTACACATTTGTTTATGTACCTACCTACAAGGTTACATATATGTTTGACCTATATGCATGTATGTTTGTATGCCCCTATATTTGTTCGTACAAACTACTAAGCGGCCGAATCGATTTTGATAAATGATTTGTAACTAAATTCATTTTTGATTGCGCAAATGTTATTAAAATTATAAAAAATAAAAATGATGGATTGATGACCCCTAAATATATGTGTTTTGCGTAGTCGGGTTATAGCTTTTAAACTTAACTTTGAACTAGCTAATGCAGTGACTACTGCTAAAGTTGTTTCGTGTTTTTATCTCAACAGATGGTCTTACAACCCTTATTTAGAAGATTGTCAAGCATTCCAATATAGCGGCTGTGGTGGAAATAACAATAACTTTGAATCCCAATTGAAATGCGTCCAAGCTTGTAGCACTCCTCTGCCGAAAGGGTGTGACGATGACTTCGACGCTCCTATGCTGCGGGAGCAATTTATCGATGACGAAATTCCCTCAGAGTTCAAAAATAGAAAAAGAAGGTGTGGAAATGACCCCAACGTGTGATCACATAAAACCAAACCCCCTTTCTTGCTTCTTTCTTCTCCTCAGAGGTGACTGACACCGCTGTTTTTAACATAGACACACCGATAACAATACAAGACCAAGATACACAATACATTTTACATAGCTACAATTTATCATAGAATTTCTCTCCCAATACAAAACTTTGTAGTAATAAATATCGAAGGTAATTTGATACAGCGCCATCTAGCCTCAAACTAAGCAAAGCTTGTACTATGGGGATCAGTTAGCTTGTAGTCAATAAAGTCACAAAAACATATAAAGCCGTTTTAACCAAGTCTGAGCCAATAATCTTACATTCTTTATGAGTAAAACAACACCTGTCTTCACATACGTAAATTATACGTATAATTGGAAGGTGGTATTAGAAGGTCACATAACTGGAAGGTCATCGCCAGCTCTGTCCTCAAGTGCCTGCTTAACATAATGGCCTATGTTCACTCATCAGGAGTAGGTAGTACAATAAAACACCCTCTGAAGGGTCCGTGTCACGTCAAGCAACATCTCAATTTACGCCATTTATACTTTATAAACAAAATTACGTTTACCTTCATTAAGTTATTCTGCCAAGCGAACTTGGACTTTTTCATTTGGAAATTAGATAAGTTTTGATCTATACTATTATAAAGGGGAAAGATTTGATTGTTTGTTTGTATTGAATGGGCTCCGAAACTACTGGACCGAGCTTAATAATTCTTTCATCATTAGAATGCTACATTATCCGTGACGGACATAGGATATATTTTATTCAAAAAATAATTAGGGATCCGTATGGAAAATTCAATAACTAACTAACTAACTAACTACTAACTGAAAACTATTGACAACAGAATAAAGGGACATTTTATAGAGCAAATTGACAGCTACAAATAAGTCCGCAATATCATATGTCTAACTATTACAGTTGTCATCTACATCTAATAAAGAGAAAAGATTTAATTTTTTGTTTTTTTTTTTTTGTATTGAATAGGCTCCGAAACTACTGAATCGATAAATTAATATTGTTAATCGAGTTTTGTTCTCCCGTGCGAAGCCGGGCGAGCTGCTAGTATTGAATAAATAGCAACACAATTGGTATACTTACTGAAGATACTACTACTGATTTACTAGCTGCGCCCCGCGGTATTACCCGCTACATGTTTTCGGGGTAAAAAGTAGCCTGTGTCGACCCAAAGTCTCAGCTAACTCCATACCAAATTTCACCCAAATCCGTTGAGTAGTTTTTGCGTGAAAGAGTAACTAACATACATCCATACATTAAAAAAAAATAAAAAATATCGTAGTAATATACACACAGCGCCATCTGGTCCCAAACTAAGCAGAGCTTGTGTGATGGAAGTCCGATAACTGATAGAATACATACATACTTTTTTTTTGTAAATACATACTTATAATACATACAGTACACCCAGACACAGAACAAACATTTGTTTATTCTCAAAATGTTCTCAAATGTTGTTGTTGTTGTTCTTACAAACTTTCGCGTTTATAATATTAGTAGGATAGTAGGATGGGAATTTTGAGAATTCTTTGTCTATTCAAGATTTTTAGTGAGGACGACGACTTAGATTGTATTTATCCTTGAAATTTTACACGGTGTAGGTGCTTAAATGATTTTATGTGTAAGCATCTCGTACCATACTAAATAGGCTAATAAGTAATGATAAAAACATGCTAATGATATTTCGGGTTTCCCACGTACCTAGTTTCACAATTGCGGTCGCGTTGTTTTCAAGGTACACAATGATGCTAATATTCCGAGGCGACTGTGTCACTTTACATGTATTTTGCGTTTAATTTTAGATAGGTACTCTTACCTGCTTATTTATTTTGAAGAATTAGCAGCGCTCCGCGGTGTTACCAGAGACTAACCACAGAATGTCACAAAGTATTGTGCGCCAAAGCAACGATGCCCTAGACTTTGTATATCACAAACTATTGTATACTAGCTGCGCCCCGCGGTGTTACCCGCTACATGTTTTCGGGATGAAAAGTAGCCTATGTATTAATCCAGGGTCTCAGCTACTTCCATGCCAAATTTCATCCAAATCCGTTGAGTAGTTTTTGCGTGAAAGTGTAACAAACATCCATCTATAAAACCTTTATTAGTGGGATAGTGGGACAGAAGGCGGCAGTATGAGGGTGAAATTTTTTTAATGAAAATGTAGTAAGACGAACGAGATGCTCCCCTGATGGTAAGAGATAACGCCCATCCATGACCATTGCAGCGATACACATAACTTTGAGTAGCAAAACAATGTCCAGATCATCGTTGCTTTGGCGCTCATTACTTTGATTTCTACGGTTAGCCTCAACAGCCTAGTAACAGTAGTAGCGCTAGCTGCAGTACCCTTCAAACCGAAACACAGTAATGTTTTAAACTGCTTGGCGGCAGAATATCTGGTACTGCGGTGGTACCTACCACGACGGTGTTCACGACACAGCCCCACCATAATTTCACGTGTTTGCAAAGATGCAATAAACAAGAGACATTACATCGTTGTAAATGGCTTTGCAGCCGAAACTTGACAACTCAAGTAGGTATTTGGCAGATCCACCCCATAGGTGAAAACAGTAGTTCAAACCTGCAGTAGACATTATTTTATATAAACAAAGCAACTGTTCTATTATGGACAAATGTTTCTCAAATTTAGCAAACTAGTGCTTTAGAAGTTGTTCACTTGTGTAGTATTATGCGTATAATAAAATTATTTTGGTCGCTAAGAATTTTTAATCGACTGACATTTAAAATAGTATCTACCTACGTAATTATTGCGAAGCTATAATTAGAATCTTGACTAAACTATTATATATAATACGTATATACATTTATTACAATAAAAGCGAGTAAGTTTGTTTATTTGTCACGCTTTCAGTGAAATTCAGCATACATGTTGGCAGGGGTATAGGAAAAGACATAGGGTACCTACTTTTCATTTAAAAAAAGGGATACAAAATTAACTAATGAAAACTAGCTTTTGCACGCGACTTCACTCGTGTTATTATTTAGAAAAGCTATGCTTTTTCTATGGCAAGCTTTTGCTTTTAGGAATATCGACCAAAATTGTAATTGTAATTGAAAAAATCTACCTACACGTGAGCGATGCCGCGGGCTAAACTGGTCATTTGTATTTATAGCCCAGCTAGAATTAGTCGTGGCTGGAAAAGTATAATATTGATTTATTTTGACCAATCTCAGTTCTTTACGATATTAATTTTTAAACAATATAATTAGTTTTAGATGTTTAATTGTGGTTTTGATGTTTGAATTATGTAAAATAAAGTCCAATTAAATATTGTGATTAAAACACCGGGCTATAAGTTTAGGGTGTACTAAGATAAAAGGAGGTCGTTGTACTGATAGGTATTTATCAACAACTATGGGCACAATTCGGAAATCAGCTGCTTTTTATTAAGTTTTATTAATTATATAGCACAACAAAGCTCTTAGACTATTTATTTCATTTCATTGTACCTGCCAAACCCACGGTAACCCAAACTTCATAATGGTCCATCGTTCTTACCTGTGATGGGAGCATGCGCTGACAAACTTTCAGTTTCTATAAAATAACGAAGGTCTGGGGTTCACGGGTTCTTGTTCTAAAACTCTTTATTATGCACACAAGAAATAAAAACACGTAGAGATCATAAAGTATAAGTGACAAGACAAACTCCTTATTGAATTAATTTAGGACTATTACTAATGCTTAAAAAAAGTATACCTAAATGTTACTCAAAAATTCACACATATAATTGCACTACGACATGTTTTAGAAAACTATTTTCGTACAAGCGCACGCCTCGCGGTTTCACCCGCGTAGTTTCCGTTCCCGTCGGAATACAGGATTAAATAGCAGCCATGTCACCCGGGGATAGTGTAGCTTCCCAAAGGTGAAAGAATTTTTGAAATCAGTCTAGTAGTTTCGGAGCCTATTCAATACAAACAATCAAATCTTTTTTCTTTATAATAGCACTAGCGGACGCGTCGCGGGTTTACCCGCGGGGTTCCCGTTCCTGTGAGAATACAGGGATTAAAAGTAGCCTATGTCCCCCGGGAATAGTGTAGCTTCCCAAGTGTGAAAGAATTTTTGAAATCGGTCCAGTAGTTTCGGAGCCTATTCAATACAAACAAACAATCAAATCTTTTCTCTTTATAATAGTAGGTATAGATAGATAGATGACGTTGAAACATTAGATACTGTCATTGACGTTGGTTAACCCATCCGAGCCCCCCACCTGTCCCTGTCACTCCCATAAAGTTATTATTTTCATGTTAGCGGATTTGTTTACACGCGTAAAGTGTTCATATAACGACTGTTCTATATTATGGGCGTAGTGTTCCAAATAATGGGCGAGTGCTATTGAAACCCACGCGTTGACGGGAGCAATGGGAAATTTATAGGACAATGCCAGTTACCGTGGGCAACGGGCAACAAATTATATGTTTTTGTTTTACTTATGCGTGATTACCGTTTAATTATGTCTGATACTCCGACTGTAGTCCACAACCGGATGACCGAAGGGCACCGAATGTAGCCGCAACCTTTAGGTGTTTCCTCACTTGAGGGTTAATTCCATTTTAGTCTAGGACTGCTTTCCACCTTTGACCTTCGTTATTATGTAGCATACGAGCTCGTAATGTAAGCTGTCAAACACCTAGCCTGTCATAAAAAAGTATATTTTATTATGTACAAAACTCTGAAGAAAACTCCCTGACATTCATAAAAAAATTAAAACAACTTCTTATCCTTAAAGCATTTTACACAATCGACGAATTCCTGACAGAAAGATGAATATGACATTTAAAAATATGACATCTAAAAATATAACATTTTAAAAACAAAAAAATTGACTTAAATTATTGCTCCTCTCTTCTAAAAGTTGCTGTGCCCGACAGGGTCCATATTTGACTGTGTACCATATACTACTTTGTAATTAAAAGATCTTGTATTTATTGTATGGAAGCAATAAATATCTTGAATCTTGAATCTTGAAATGGTGAAAATGAATCAACTGTTTCATAGAATGACAGCTGTTTTTTTTCAGGGTTATGCTCAAAGTAAAAGTTGTCCGTAATTAACGCCCAAAATAATAAAATTCGGCTTAGTACACTCCAAGCTTAGAGCTAGTATAATACTCGCAGCGGCTGAAGTGTTAGACAATTGTAGTTATTTTGTGCCTAAATTTAGATCGATTTTATTACGTTTGGGTTGGAAATGGAAATAGTCTCTGAATAAAACAGAAATTGGATCTTGAAAGTTGAATTTTATTAGCTTCGTGTTATGCAGTGGTTCTACGTAACATAGCATTCAAAACATGTACATTTCTAAAATAAAAATTGGTAAGTGATCACTGTGACTGTCACCGAAGGGCGTCTATTAGTAAGTGTATCAAATGCAAACCTATTAAATTTTTTTTAATAGTAACTTTTTGATCCACATTCATAAAAACGGGTACGGGATTTTAGCAACATAAAATTAAACAACAGATTTTTTCTGCGGAGATCATCATTGACGACATTTTTATCAAAACACAAGTGAAAAAGCGGGGCACAGCTAGATATTGTTGAACATAGAAGACGCTGTGGGTAAGTAGTCGAAACAATTTTCGCAGTAAAAATTTGCAGAATTTTAAAGCAGCAAAAAAATAATGAATTAATCTTAACTATATTTCCGAGGATACCATTGTTCGTTCTTGAAATAAAATTACCATATTTTTTTTTCGAGAGAAACAATCTTAAATTAAACTCTATACCTAATAATATATCTACTAAAGTACGTTTTCCGTATACATTTCATATTTATCAATGACACTAAAAGATTTACATAAAATATTTTTCATTACTCATACTCGGAAAGTAGGGTTGAAGTTGTCTGAGGAGTGGGTTAAAAGTAATACCTACTGTTCAGCCCTAGGGAAAATCGTCTTCAACTGACAACTGCCAAATTATTAAAAAAAAACTAGTTTTTTGTCATTTCTATTGAACCATGTTCCTAGTTTCTACACATTTACAGCGCGATGTAAAATTGAAAAAATATAAAGTTAAGATAAAATCAAAGAATATATTCATTTAAATGACTATTCTTTTTTCTGATTTCCATAGTACAAGGTTTGCTTAGTTTTAATTAAATGAAAATTTACTTTTTTTTTTTTTTTTTAATGATTGACAGGCTAGTTGTTTGACCACAGCTCACCTGATGTTAAGTGAAGGTGTGGTCGAAGATGGTAAAGCACACCTAGCCTGGAATGGAACTGGCTCTCAAGTGAGGCTGCCGGAACACACCGTTAGATGCTTGGCGGCAGATTTTCAACTTGAGGGTGGTAGCTAGCCAGCCGAGTACTAGAAAGTACCCTACCACCATGCTATGGTTTCCTCACGATGTTTTCCTTCACCGGCAGCTCAAGCTCATTGTTGGGGTTTGAACCCACGCCCTTCGGCATGCGAACCTACCGCGCTAACCACTGAGCTATCATCGCTACTTTTTTTTTTTTTTTTTTTTACATTTACTTTTTTTACATCAAAAATAATATATCTACTTATGTACTTTTTTTTTTGTTGACAGCCTAGGTGTTTGAACACAGCTCACCTGATGTTAAGTGAAGGTGTGGTCAAAGATAGTTAAGCACACCTAGCCTGGATTGGAACTGGCTCTCAAGTGAGGCAGCCGGAACTCACCGTTAGGTGCTTGGCAGCAGATTTTTTCAACTGGAGAGTGGTATGGTTATTGGTTATATGGCCATGCTATGGTTTCCTCACGATGTTTTTCTTCACCGGCAGCTTAAACTCATTGTGGGGTTTGAACCCACGCCCACGGCGTGCGAACCACTGAGCTATCATCGCTACAAACATTTTTTTTTTGTGATTTTAGAGCAGTATTACGTAATGGTCATTAACACTCCAAGGTTACAGTGACAAAGAAACTTTTAATCTTCCGAAAACTTCACGCCCTTCCCTTGTTCAAATTTACAAAAATCTGACCCGAAAATTTATAAGTAACGGTAATCCGATTTCCAATTATTGGACTCTCGAACTTGAAACTGTTTTAATTAATTCCCATGAAAGAATTTCAGATGAATTAGGTATATATGTATATCAGGACCTATACTATACTCATAGAAGAATGTGTACGTATATATATATATATATATACATATATGTATATAACACTAGTATTCATACATATAATTATGTTGTGTAAGTATTAGCAATAACAAAAAAAGTTAATGTTTCATTAAAAAAAAAAGAAAATGATAAAAAAAAATAAACAAAAATCGTAGGTACCTCATGATTAAATTGTTCTGCAAAGAGAAGCGAACAAGACCTCCCACTACTCGAGAAACAGTTTTAACACTACAGTAGCTGCAGTTTAATAATAAACCATCCGTCATCCAACATGCTCGGTGGACTTCGCCTTAACAGACTACCATTTTTTTCTCAGGTAGCTGTAGGTACTAAATGGAATGTTGGCGGGAACGCGGAAAGAGTCGTGTTGCCCCGTTGTATTTTTTTCCAAAACTTGTGTTTTGTTGAGTGTTTATGCATAAAAATGGTGGTGTTTTATTCTAGTGTCGAATCACAAGTGTGGGAAAATGATATAATGTGGTGAAACATGACTTTTCGTGTCGCTTCCAAAACTCCATCTAAGCTATATTGTAATGTTGCCACTACTTTACTAAAGCATGACTGGACTTGACTGACACGTACTGTACTTGACCAAGACTGGACTTTACCTAACTATAACTATAGCTACGAGGCAACTTATTTAACTAATGAAACTTGAAAATATAAAACACTTGACACTGGCAAATGCTCAAAATGCGACGCCAAAACCAAAGAAAAAAAAGGTACTAAATGCTTTCACATAACTTGTGGAGTTCAGATCACCAGAGTTCTATTGCAAAGAATTGAATGGATTAGATATAATATTTAAAACCAGAAATATGTACAAATAAAAATAAGGCATTATGTAACATAAATATTTCGAAGATAGGTAGGAAATAATGGTCTTTTTCTAAAAAAAATACGTTTCATAAACAGCCAAGACAGATTTAAGTAGTTACAAAGATTACGAAAACAGCGCCATTTTGCAACAGCGACATAAATCGTATCAGACTAAGGACGTCTGAATAATGGCTCGGCTTAGGATCTTCATTTCGATTACCCTGAGCTCAGACACTCGCTGTTCAAGTTTCTATACAGACTGCCGAGTAATCTACGGTTCTTGACGTGAATACGTCTTTAAATTTGTTTTTATAATAGGAGGCAATTCAGACAATTGATGATAACAAAATCGGCGGAGACAGTTCAGTGTTGCAATTACATATCAGTCATCTGTATAAAAAAATAATTACACTACTAGGATAACTTAAAGATCAAAGAATTGGTTACGTTAAGTGAGGACTTGAAACGTGGAAATTTCAAGGACTTCCTAGTGCTTAAAAACTGGCCAAGTGCGAGTCGGACACGTGCACGAAGAGTCTCGTGACGTCACGTTTTTCATGAAAATCGAGAGCACTTTACACTTCGAAGCTTAGGTGACAACTGAACTGTCACTGTGTCGAAGCCAACTAGATCACCGGAGGAGACTGCTATATCGTGATATTTTGTTTGTCTCACTTTTCTTTGTTGTTTAGTGTAGATTATCCCGGTTTTGGAGATGATCAGTAAAACGAAAAATCGTATAGTTCGAGATGTCACACTGCCGTGGCAAGTGGACGATTTATTTGTGGGCATTCATGTAGGTAATATGTATCTAGATACTGTTATATACGCGACTAAATTCGAGTTAAATTTGTGTGGGGAAAATAGTACCCTCTATGCCAATGTCAAATCAAACACGACGAACTGGGATAATAGCACGTTTTGAATTTGAACTGTTTTTATAAGCGTATAACTTTATAAACGCTATAAATGTTGTCAGTAAGGAATCTCATATGAGTTAGAGAATCAGGAGGCAGCTATTTTCGTACTCAGGAGGCAAGATAATATTCAAAGTCAACTCGTACTTGAGTAAAGCGCCTGATACCATCAAATAGTCCACTCATTGAAATTGAATGTTGCTCTACACTTTTACCAATTTCATTTATACTACCTTTATCAAATGTCATAGCAACTTTTTTTTTTTTAATTAGAACGTTATAGTTTTCGTATGACAAAAGTTTCACTTTAAAATGCACTATCAATACCTAGCACGTTTAGTTTTTTTATATGTATGCCAAGCTAGGGTTTTTTAACTTCTCGCCTGATGTTAAGTAGTCAAAGATGGTAAAGCACACCAAGCCTGGAATAGAAATGGCTCTCAAGTGAGGCTGCCGGAACACACAGAAAAGTTCAAATTTTTATTCAAAGTAGCCAGTGCGTTAAGACGGTCATTTTATATTTAGGTACAAACCCTTAATAAAGCTGAAGCCTCAGTGCTTCACAGCTTTACTGGGGCATGATTTGTACTTGACCGTGATTTGTTTCGCATGAGATTTGCTTGTTTGATAATATTTACATGAATCACATGCCACTATAAACACTGCCACTATAAATACTAATATAAAATTTTCTTTGTTTCTTTTTTTTTTTTAATTTGGCGATAAACTAAAAAAATACATTGGTAACAGTATCTACGATTACATCCAACTGCATACGTCTGGTTTAGTTTTACCCTCAGTTTTCGAGACAAATATTGAGGAATGCGTCCTGTGGGTGGATACGATAAGTAACCAACACACAAACAAACATTCGTATTTCTAGTACATAGTAGTGTGACGAAAAGTTAGGTTAACCAGTATAATGTCAATTCCACAATGTGCGACGACATGATTAAAAGAAAAAAAGTGCGCGTCAGACTCGCCCACCAAATCGTACAAACTAGTTCGGAAATCGTTAGGCCCGTATTTTTTTGTGGTTAAATAAAAAAATGTGTACAGTTTTCGAATTTCCTTTACTTATACTATAAGACAATTTTGCCTGCCACGTGAGTGTCGAAATATGCGATTTTTGCAACATAAACGGATGTAACTTTTTCTACGATAACTGAGAAGAATGACTATTTCATAGCTGCAAAGGAATGCAGATCTGCGTATATGGTTTTAATTTCAACTCGATTTCTACACGCGTACCCGAGACAAAAGATCTTGACAGACGAACAGATGAACAGGGAAAGGGTTTCGCTTTTTTCTTTTTTAGGTACGGGACCCTCTTTTGCTTCTTCTTCTTGCTCTTCATTACTGAAGGTTGTGCCCGTTTCGAAATGCCTTCACTGAGACGTTCACTAGCTGCACCCTAAAATCAAAAAATCAGAATAAAAATCGTTCAACGTTAAAAAAAAGTTAGCTATAAGTCCATATAGGTAGATAGTCTACCAAAAGCTTCTGATTGTCAAAGCGACTTGCCGATAAGACTTATTTGGAAGCTGATCGATATTCAGGTACGTTAATAAATAACGTGGAGTAACAGAGTTCAGGGCAGAGCTACTTTTAGCTCAATATCTCAGCTTGAAGGCCGCAAGTTCACGGTACTCAAGTAAATTACCCACCTGGCTTGACTAAAGTTCAAACAGAGCCATGGAAATGCGAATAGATGGCAAGGGGATATTGAACCAATTCTATTCAATTATTATACATTTTTTATACACAAGCAGTTAGACGAAAGAAACTATTTGATGGTAAGAGATAACGCATGACAATTACAGCGATAGGTACATAGAACTTTGAGTATAAAAACAATGTCCAGATCATCGTTGCTTTGGCGCTCATTACTTTGAGTTCGATGGTTAGTCTCAACAGCCCAGTAATTGCGCTTGCTGCAGTACCCTTCAAACCGGAACATAGTAATGTTTCAAACACTACTGCTTGGCGGTAAAATATCTGATACTGCGGTGGTACCTACCACGACGGTGTTCACGATATAAAACCCGATATTAAATTCGTGTTTTGCAAAGATGCAATAAACAAGAGACATTACATCGTTTTTCATGGCTTTGTAGCCGAAACTTGACAACTCAAGTAGGTACTTGGCAGATCCACCCCATAGGTGGAATCAGTAGTTCAAACCTGCAGTAGATCTTATTTTGTATAAACAAAGCAACTGTTCTATTATGAACAAAGTTCAGGGCATCGCTGTTTTGACGCTAATTAGAGTGACTTTCGATTGCTAGCCTCAACATCCCTGTAATTTCACTACCTGACAGTACATTTCAAGCCGCAACACAGGAATGTTACTCACTACTTCTTGGCGGCAGACCATATGGTACTTCGGTGGTACGTGATACATGGTACCTACCGAGACAACTTCTCCTGCTAAGCAGATTTACAACCAAGTAAAATTTGTCATTTGGCACCATCATTATGTTCAGGACAACATGTTGTTATGTTCATTATGTGTGTTTGTTATAACACGTTATTTGTACATATTTAACTGCCGTGTTAGCTCAGTACTACTAGTATTTCTGCTTCAAAAGCTGTAGGGTGCGGGTTCGATTCATCCATCCACCCAAACTTTCACATGGCTATAATATTTGTGTGATTAGTGGGACAATAAAGTTATGTTCTATTATTTGTAGTTTTACTGTTGTCATGGTTTCACCAATTGCTGCATTTGTGATTAATTTTGCTAACATATCCAATGCATGTTGATTGTCGGTCAACGTGTACCCGGCTGAATATTTCACGGACATCACAAAGGCAATACAAGAGTGTGAGGGTGGCGTTAACGAAATAAAATTCCCTTTGGCCCGAGTCTCTTTGACCCGGTTTTTCCTCCTGCGTATTAAAGAAAATTCAATTTTCGTCCTTATTCCTTCGCTATAGAAGCCGAGAAGTCAAAGGTATTGTTGGTACGAGGACAGTAGGTGGTTCTAAAGAAATGTATGCTCTCTATCTACACGTAATCTTCTTTCGTTTGTTGTGTTATGATTTCGCGCTTTGGTATGAAGTTACAATAACGTAGCACTGTTTGCACTAGTTTTATGTGATAAAATTACTATAGGTGTTAATGCCAGAAAAAAATCGGATTCCACCCGCTCTAGTGCGAAGAAACAAGATCGAGAATTGCATGATTAGAAATCTGGGGTATATTTTTGACCGAGTTTTATTCAATTACTCAAAACTTTTACATCAAATTAAAAAAGTAATTAGTGACTTTACAAAACCATAACTGTAGCTATTTTATTTATAAAAGTTATGTGGTGACATCGCTGATAATTTCGAGAATAGACTTTTTCGCCGGCATTTGTAGTATTTTTTTTGTGAAAAACTCCGACCTATTTTTTAAATTCCATCCGGCTATTGTACTTCTTGAGGATTATACCCATACCTACTCCATTATTCATTGTTGTTGTAATAAGTTTATACATATGTTTCTTAATATCAAAGAGTGGCATCGAAAATAACCCCTTTTCCGTTTTTTTGGCATTAGGCGCGCTCTTAATCTATAAATTAAAATTAGGGGTAAAAGTGTCATGAGTAGGTCAAGTAATAATGGATGTTTTTATTTGTTACAAGCTGCGCCCCGCGGTGTTACCCGCTACATGTTTTCGGGATTATAAACCTATATATGTGTTAATCGAGATTCTCGGCTACCTCCGTACCAAATATCATTCCAATCCGTTTAGTAGTGTTTGCGTGAAAGAGTAACGTTTAGCGTAATTCCTATTTAATTACACTAAATCTAATTCTGACCGAATTAGTTTTAGTGCAATTCCTAAAACCTCAAAAATTTAAGTTAAACACGCATTAAGTTGCGTAATTGTTATATTTTTGTTACGCTAAATGCTACCTCATCTGACATAGAGGTATAAAGTAAAACACAAACCTAGTTGGAATATTAAAAATAAAAAAGTTTCTCTAATTCCTAATAAAATCTAATAACGCTTCTAAATAAACTTCCGAACCGTTTGAAGCCCCGTAGTCAGAAGTCTTATTTAGTTCTTTGTATTTCGAATTTCAAAGAGTGAATAGCCGTTGTCTGGAGGTATAGGGTATCGGTATAGGATCCATGTAGGGGGACTTGGGTGGTTCCACGCCTCTTTTCCTATTACGTCACACTCTGCCTTAGCTATACTGGATCTTCCAAAACACTCTTTTTGTTTGAAAATTGTTATTAACTTGACGTAAAGTATTCTTCAAAACTGTGTTAATTTTTATAAGTTCATAAATTTACATTATATATTTTGCGATTTCAAAAACCAATTTGAATTTAGCGTGAAAACGGGCATTTGTCGTAGCGTCTAAAAGACGTCATTCCGTGTGAAACAATCACATCTATGTGGCATTTGTTCTATGACAATGTCAGCAACAGGAAGCAGGACGCTACGCACGGCGTGATGTAGTAATCTCTGTTTGGTGTTCTCGGTCACGTGATTAAATGTATGACTGCGCCTGACTGAGCCGAATCATTTATATCGTTTAAATATACGATTTAATAATACGTTTACAGGTTTAAATATCTACTAAGACTATAAGGAGGTTACTCACATTTTAGTTATGAGCACATCTACAATCGCTCAATAATAGACAAATACAAATATCTATTTATCTATTGTCTATTTGTATATATAATATACAAATAGACAATAGATATATAATATACATACATATAGACAATAGACAACACTTTATTTGGGACATAAAACATATTTCAACATAACTAACAATACATACATACAAAAAAAAAACAATAAACATGAAACAAATTGATGAACAATTTATTAGCTGTTTGTATCTGTGTTTGTGTGTGTATGAGAATGTATGTTTACTTTCTCATATGCATTATATAACAAGGTACGGAACTTAGCGACCAGGGTAATTAATTTCTGTCTATTTTTTCATTTCTAGGCAAGACCTGTAGTATACAAGTTATTAAGTATAGTATTTAGTTTTTGGTGTATAATAAAGTTATATTCTATTCTATTATTTTTCTGTGATGTTAGTACTGTACCTAAATAAATGCCCATGATTAAAATGTTATTCACATGGGCAATTGTGCATTTCTTCAATCGCGAAATTATATTATCTGTTTCATACGTTTTTAAAGTAAATAATAATACTTAGTATAGAAATAAATAATTAATTACTAGATAATGTGCGCGCGTGTGTATAGCTATGTGTGCGCGCGCGTATGAAGTGTGTTTGTGTGTGTATGAGAATGTGTTTACTTATTTATAGTCTCATTATATGTATAACACAAGGTACGTAACTTAATGACCAGGGTAATTAATTTCTATATTTTTTTTCGATACTGGCCTTTAGTATACAAGTTATTAAGAGCAGTATTTTTTTTTCTGTGATGTAAGTAAGATATTAAGTACCATATCCAGTGCTATAAAGCTGAGTGCAGGACGTATTCTCAAGGTCAAATCGAGTTTAGCAACTCGCTCACGGCGGCGTCGCGGTTCGGTAATGTTATGGAACTACAGAATTACTTACTCAGGTACTCACTTAGCCTAATGAAAACTGAATACGAGAACACTTTTATGTGTGACTAGCGGACGCCTCGCGGTTTCACCCGCGTAGTTCCCGTTCCCGTGGGAATACAGGGATAAAAATTAACCTATGTCACTCGGAGATAGTGTAGCTTCCCAACGGTGAAATAATTTTTGTTAGCGGTCCAGTAGTTTCGGAGCCTATTTAATACAAACAAACAAACAAACAATCAAATCTTTCCTCTTTATAAAGGTATATAGATAGATGGACATTAAAATAAATAGATTTTTTACCAGCTGCGCCTGCGGGATTACCTGCTGTTTTAACATGAACACTAATTTATATCGGGATAAAAAATAATCTATATGTTAATCAAGGGTGTAAGCTACCTCTATACCAAATTTTATCATAATCGGCCGTTTGAGCGTAAAGAAGCAACAAACGTACAAACACACTCAAAAATTTTCGCCTTTATAATATTCGTGTGATGTGATGGTTGACAGGCTGGGTGTTTCACCACAGCTCACCTGATGTTAAGTGACGGTGTGGTTGAGGATGATAACCACGCCTAGTGTGGGAGCTAGCAGTCAAATGAGACTGTCTGAACACATCGTTAGGTGGTTGGCGGCAGACTTGCAACTCGAATGTAGTAGATAGCCAGCCGAGTACTAGAAAATACCCTACCACCTATGGTTTCTTCAGCACGTTTTTCTTCATCGGCAGCTCAATGTTAATTATGTTTTCCATTTACTTTATATTTACTGTTTTGCTGATTCATCGCTGATATTCCAAAAAATCGAAATAAGCGGTTTGATTCCACCTTCTTCGTACGAACCGCTAAACATTGGAATTTGCTGCCCAAATGGGTGTTCTTCGATAGATATTTGATTCCACGTTCATTGTGCGAACCGCTAGACAGTGGGTGGAGTGCAGTGCCTAGGTGCGTATTTTTCGATAGATATAATCGGATACCTATCTTCAAGTCGCGAGTAAATCAGTTTTTTCTAGGTCAGCGTGCAAAACGCAAGTCAATAAGTCATTAAAAAACCTATTGTTTATGTAGTACGTAAATCTTGCCAATTGATATGTTATCCCGTCAGATTCCTCATCGAGAAATTCTTTTTTTTTCAAACAGCAGAAATGTGGGAGGGTTTGATTGAAAACCGTCTCAAGGGAAAGAAAAATACGTAACGCCACTTTTTGTGAGTATTGAGTAGTGTTGTTATTTATTTTGTAGTAGTGACTTGAATGAACACCTACGCTTAATATTTTAGGAAGACAAGCGTACACCTGTGACTTATTTACGAATTTATTTGAGTATAAACGTCAACAAGTGACACCTCTATATTTAGGTGAGTGACGTCATGAAGTGGCGCCCCTTTCTTTCGTGCAAAACGTGCTTTTGCCTACGTAGGGATCGATAAAGAAGAAAAGTCTCGAACACAGGTGCGAAATACCAGAGCAACGATGTTATTACCTTGTCGCTTTATGTAACGATGTTGGCTTAATGAGCTGGAACTGCTGGTGAAGGAAAACATCGTGAGAAAACCATATCATGGTAAGGTATTTTTAGTACCTACTCGGCTGGCTAGTTAAAAAACTGCCGCCGTACTTAACGGTGTGTTCCGATAGCCTTACTTAAGAGCCAGTTCTATTCCTGAGGTATGTTTACCGTCTTCGATCACACCGTCACTTTGTGTGAACAAAAGATTTTATTATCGTCTAGTTTAGTTATCTCTTTATTGTTACCTAAGTAAAATAACCTGGTTGGAATATTTACGCTATTTATTTCTTTTAGTGTAAAATCCATAGGTTAGTTCACTCATGTTCGTGAGTCAATAGGCGTGGACCGGAAGATCACAGGCGGTTTTCAGGTCACTTGCTTTGAAAACAATAAAGCTGTGGGGAACTAGCATGCAGCTAAAATTTTCGCTAAACAATATTAAACCTATTGACGGTAAGTATACGGTACAGTTTTAATTAAAGAAAGGAATCGGTGTGTTTTGCCTTGATGTGAGGCGGCGAATTTAGTTTCCAGTTTTATTGGATGCCCTTGAGCGAGGTCGAGCCATAAGGCTACGGTTGTGATTTGTTTTCGTAATCAAGGGACAAAACTTTGTTAAAGCTTTAGTTACAGTCCCAGCGAATATACATATATGGGGCAAGGTTCTAGAAAAGCATGTAAGAGAAATTATAAGAAATTCGAATAATGTGCGTGAGGTCGGTTCTATCTCACAATCATGTTTTGCTTGTTAGGTCTGTTCGATCTCATTTTTTATTATTGTTAATTGCGGCGAAAGCTCTCGCGCTGAAGTTTGCCTCACGGAGCAATTCACATATGAGTCTTTTACAAAGAAATTACTTATTTAATGCTCAGACTCTAGGGTTGTTAAACGTAAACTTTTTAATATCTATAGTATTGTTTTATTAGGAGCAGTTTTTTTTGCGAACCAAAAAAAAAAACATATTTTTACAGTTAACCGTAGGTTGTATTAATTCGATGATATTAAAAACGGTTTCGCATAAAAGTGTTTAAGTTAATAAAACAGCCGTTTGGATTCCAATACTTTTAACTGTTTACGTTTCTACAAATTTTTCGTAAAAAACTTTTTATTTAGCATTTGAAAGTTTAATTTTATTTGACCTTATTGCCGGATGGTGGGCAATAAAATATTTGTTATTTAGGGCATAAAAATGAGAGTAAACGGAGGTAGGGCGGGCTGACCTTGATCTTGGGCAGTGACGTCATAAGGTGGCCCACCCTGCAGCACCTGCGCGGTTTTCCGCCCTGAGCAGATAAAAACCGAATGAATTCCAGAGATGTTGTTCTATATAGTTGTAATTCGAAAACTAGGGACTGAGAAAACTGGTTAAAGTTATTTAGGTGTTGGTGGAGAAAAAAGTAAAGAAAAAATAATTGTCTTCCAGTATAAAATGTCGATGAAATTTTAGACCAGTTTCTTGAAAATAGTAGATTAGCGTTTATTATTATTATAGCGATGACAGCTCAGTGGTTAGCGGGTTCTGTGTATGTATTATACATTTTCAAGAAACTTTAGTGTACAATTTCAGCGACATTTTATACTGCTAGACAATTATTTTTTTCTAGACTAAAAGGTTTAGAGCAATTATGTTCTCTTCCAGCGACCGTTTAGATTCTATTATTAGGTGTTTCTATGTTGCATTTAAAATTAAGATGTAAAGTAATTTTTTTACCCGCAAAAAAGTAGGAAAAAGTAAATCTGAGAGCGCCCGTAACCATTTCCATAATTGTGAACGAGTTGGTAATTTAACCAAAATTAATTCAATTACAACTTTTGGCTAGAACAGTGGCGCCGCCTGACGGCCGCTGGGAACTAACTGACTAATCTTGGCAGAAACTCTCTAGGTACGTCGTAATAAAATGGTTTAAACGAGCTTGATGTGCCAAAACTTTGCAAAATTTCGCATATTATTTTTACTCGACTACGGCGAAGCAAAAGGGAGGGTGATGTTTTTGACCGGTATATGTGTATGTAGGTATGTTCATCTGTTCCCTTATAACTTCTAAACTACTGATCATAATTTGACAAATGAGGTGTAGTTTGAAGCGTCTTGTTTATCCGCTAGTTATAGGCTATGTGACGTCACATTAAATTGAATATGGCGCCCTCTAGGGGCATGAAGTTATGAACAAAACATTTTCTTTTCCCATCATGTGTTTCAAGTACATCATATTTTTGTCAATTGTACCGTTTACATAATTATTTTGTATTGCGTCAAAATCATGAAAACTAATTCTACGACTTGTACGATTTTAATTTATTTTTCACAGTGGCACTCATTTTTACCTATAACTGGCAATACTATGGGCACTTGGCGGAGCGCGGGTAAAAAGGGTAGGTAGGACAGTTGGATTCTGTCGCCCGAAGCGTTGAAAGATAAAATGGTTAGTGCCAGTCGATTGGAGAAGATGTACCTAAGTATTGTTGTAAAATATACCTACCAGTTCGAGTTCCAGTGGTTTTAGTTGCAAGTGCCGCCGTTTCTTGCCAAAGTGCTAAGGTAGTTTACATCATGTAGATACTGTTGCACTTTTAGATGCTTGGCGGCAGATTCTCAACTCGTAGCTAGCCAGCTGAGTACTATAAAGTACCACCACACTATGGTATCCTCACGATGTTTTCCTTCAACGGTAGCCCAAGGGGGGTTTGAATCCACGCCCTTCGGCGTGCGAACCAACCGCGCTTGCTACTGAGTTACAAAATTGTGTGTAACCATAATTATTTTAATTAATATGTCTTGATATGAAATTAATACAGAAAACGTGAGTACTTTAGTAAAATTTTAGTGGTTTCTTTGTATGTTCAGAAAATATATCGCAATCGAGTTTCGAGAACAATAGTTTACTCAGAAAGATTTATCAATAGATATTAATACAAAATCTTTCCTAATCTTTCTTTTACATTTCAATAAAAAAATATTCGTTACCATTCCCACTATCTAAAGCATCTTAAGACTTGTTTTTAGAGAGTTCTTGAAAGATATGATATTCTCATAAATTCAACACTTTCAAAACTAAGACAATTACAGAAATTTATAGAATTTCCGTCATTTCTAAAGCGGAATTCTACCAAGATAAATATAACTAGCTGCTGGCCGAGGCTTCTTTCGCGTAGACGAGTGATTTTCGATTCAAAGAAATCTAAATGAAATACTTCGAATTCACGAATTCGAAATCGCAAACATAGCATAAGACGCCCTGATACTCGATGGAGTGACGATATACGTGGGACAACTGGCGGTGGATGGAATTGAAAATCCGATGATCGGGTTGAGTGGCGTATCTCGGGAGACGTCTGTGTTCATCAGTGCACTATGATATGATGATGACTGATAATGATGATGATACAGTACAGTCAGTGTAAGCTAATAGTGCACTATGGGTGATACAATATTTTGGGGCTTAACGTTTAGTGGACATACTCGTAGGTAAATTTTCTCTCTTATATTTGTCATTACTTCACTTAATCCCAACTGATGGTTATAGTTAATAAATCAATGATAATAAATATCGTAGGACATTATACACAGCGCCATCTGCTCCCGAACTACGCAAATCTTGTGTGATAGACGACAAATAACTGATAGAATACTTATATAACTGCTTAACATCAGACACAGTGTGATTAAACATGAAACTATTTTGAATTTAAAAAAAAATTATGTACTTTTTTTTTTGTAAATTCATACTTGTAATATATACAGAACATCCAGAACAATCATTTTTGTTTATACCACAAAAATTTTGTCCTGGGTGGGAATCGAACGCGTGTGTTCGATTCACTTTAAAACAAATATAAGCACCAAAGCAGCGATGCCCTGGATATTGTTTTGTTACTCAAAGTTCTGTGTATCGCTGCAATCGTCATGGACAGGCGTTATCTCTTACCATCGCGAGAGCATCTAGTTCGTCTCATGACTATTTTACATTAAAAACAAAAAAAAATATACTTATGAGCAGGGCTTTCAGGGATTTAAATACTAAATTAGTTCTCAGATGCTTTAATCACATTTGCTTGATAGGTAGTGTGTGTGTCTTATTTCTTTATTATAAAATAAACTATAAGAATATATGTACCATGGGATTACAATAAAGTTGTCGCAAAAGGCACATAAACAATGCATGACAATAATTTAAGCTTCGTTAATTTAAAAGTACCTATTATCCTAAAAGGTTGTTTATTTTTTTTAATATCATAAGTAAAGTAACTAAGACAAGCAACATTTAAATCTAAAATGCCGCTAACAATGGGAATAGTTCCCAACGCTGGCCCCATTGCCGCGTTGTATGGCAATACTCAAACGTTGGGCAAAATAAAGGCCAGCGTTTTGTTCACGTGTGGCGTCGACTAGACGAGATCTAAGACTAAATTTTATTCCGGACTAAACAAATCGTATACCAAATTCCCGCAAGTAAATCTATTGCGTAGTTTCTGACTTTATCGCAAACAAACAAACCGACAAGACACATAGACAGACCGACAAACTATGAGGAAATTGTGGTTTTGGCTTCTATTGTCACCTAGTTTTGTTAGATGTGTATAGAAGATTTATAGAATATTGTTAAAAACTTGAAAGATGTGAATCCCATAGTCATTTCTCAACTTCGTAGTACAAACTACCTTCATAAGACCAGTATAACGCGACTCTTCAAAGCTTTTTAGTGAAAAGGAACTAGATTTCATTTTAAATTGGACACAGAAAGCTTTTGAGCGTAGAACTCAGCTATTTACGTTTCATCGTAGATTTCTGAAGACCTTTGTTCTTTTTATATCTTATACGAATATTAAAAGATGTTCATTAAAATTGAAAGATCTTGTATTAGCAGATTGGAAAACTTATTTTTTACTATTATTCAATTTCATTCAACCTTTCATAGTTTTATTTTTTTAATATAATAGTACTTCATTAAGAAGTTAACATTTCTCGAGATAATTTTAACCTTGTACTATGTATTGTAAAAACTTAAATCAATGAAAACTAAGCAAGGGTGTTTTACTTGGTGGTAGACCTCCTTAGCAGACGGTCGTCTAGGTAGGTACCTGTTACTTTGCTGCTAAGCAGTAGTGTGTAAACATTACTGTGTTTCGGTTCGAACGGCAGCTAGCGATATTACGGGGCTGTTGAGACTAACCATCGAAAGTCTCAAAGTAATGAGCGCCAAAGCAGTGAAGCCCTGGACTTTGTTTTGTTACTCAAAGTTCTGCGTATCGCTGCAATGGTCGTGAACAGGCGTTATCTCTTACTATCAGGAGAGCGTCTCGTTCGTCTCATTACTTTTTACATAAAAAACATACATGGTAATTATAACACGTTAGGCAAAATAGAGCCCAGCGTTTTGGTCACGTGTAGCATGAACCAGATAAAATAACAAATCTTTGAATATTATCTTTGCTCCCGGTCCCCACGGTCCTAAATTTTCAACCAAAAGGCTCAAAGATGTACCGACTGTCCAGGGTAAGACAAAAACAGAACAAAAGACGAAAAAAACTTTCAAGACCTAAACTAACTAACAAACTTAATTAGCATATACCTACAATAACCTACATTGCAAGTTTAAGGTGTTTTCATTTCCATACAAATAAATTTTTGCCATTTATAGACAAATGGAGCATAATTTTACAGTAAAATCACAGCTACTGGCATTTAATTTGGTCTTTATTTGCGGTAAATCACAATTGCTTGAATAAAACAGTAGATTATTGGCATAAAATCAAATTTATGATTTTTTATGAATTTATGATTTTTTAATAAAACAGTAGATTATGCTAATAATCTACTGTTTTATTTGAGCAATTGTGATTTACCGCAAATAAAGACCAAAATTAATGCCAGTAGCTGTGATTTCACTGTACAATTATGCTCCATTTGTCCATAAATGAAAAAAAAAATTTGAATGACAATTGAACGACTTTAATGAAAGCTTGTAAAAATGAATCTAGAGTCAATTTCTTCACTTATACTTATAATATAATTTGATTGAAACTCACGTATTTAAGTAAGTACGTACGTATTCATCGTAAAACGTCACGTAACACTGCAAAAAGTTGTCGGTTGAAATTGCTCTTAGTAGGTATGCGGATGGCTTCTAGTATAATTTGGGGAACTAGGGCGAATACATGAATAATGTACTACTGGAAGAAGTTTGCGTTAAACTTTCTATCCGATGGCGGCGAGAACACCCCTCATCATAGAATGAAATCTTTGAAATCGGCTGTACAGTTTGATACTACTGTTGGTGCTGATAATTGATTGATTCAGGCGTTACTTTGCGGAAGTTCAGTTTGAATATTCAAGGTATATATTTAGTTTATTTCTGCTTAACAGTCGTTCCAGTTACAACCAGTGATGAGGACTTAAATTTAACTTGTTTGACAACAACTTATTCTTATATATGTATATGTTTATTTTAAGATCTTTACGTTACACGGTTTACAATAAATGTTTCTGATTTCTGAAATAAATTATCGCCTGTTTTGTCATGTTCTGACTGGCCTGCAAACCTATTTCAGAATATCCACTGAAAGGTCAGGAGTGACATACATAAGCCACAGGTGCATTCATTTCCATCCCGAGCATTCGCGAAATAATTAAAAAGTATCGAAGCGAGACGGCGACCTCGTATGACCTATTTCTCTTCTCATCTAGCCAGGTCAATACGGCATGGTTTGCCACACGAAACTCTTTCTTAAATCTATTAGTACTACAGATTGCTTTGGCGTATTACGAGTTCTCCCGAAATAGAATTGCGAGACATCAAGCTATGGCTATTGATTGTTTGGGGTCGTAGGTAATAAAATTAATGAGTGTATCATTAATTGCTTTTGCATCTTTTCTGCTGAGGATAAACGACGCGCTAAAACTTTTTACTTGGTGGTAGATCTCCTTAACAGGAGGTCATCTAGGTAGATACCACCGCAGTACCAGATATTCTGCCGCCAAGCAGTAGTGTGTAAGCATTACTGTGTTCCGGTTTGAAGGGTACTGCAGCTAGCAAAATTACTGGGCTGTTGAGACTAACCATCGAAAGTCTTAAAGTAATGAGCACCAAAGCAGCGGTGCCCTGGACTTTGTTTTGTTACTCAAAGCTCTGTGTATCGCTGCAATGGTCATGGACAGGCGTTATCTCTTACCATCAGGAAAGCGTCTCGTTCGTCTCATTATTCTTCACATTAAAAAAAAAAAAGTTACCGATGCCGATACAAATAATAAATAAAATTTCACACAGCGCCATCTAGCTTCAGCAAACTAAGCAAAACTTGTACTATGTGATCCAGATAGTTGATAGAATATACAGCATGACTGGTGAGACACCTACGATACTGAAGGAGAGTACTCGGTACTCGATTCGATTCGTGGGTTCGATTCCCACTCAGGACTAACATTTGTGTGGCTAACATCGATGTTTGTTCTGTGTCTGGGTGTACTGTATGTATTATAAGTATGTATTTACAAAAAAAAAAGTATTTAAGTATTCTATCAGTTATCTGTCTTCCATAGCACAAGCTCTGCTTAGTTTGGGGTCAGATGGCGCTGTGTATAATGTCCTACGATATTAAGAGATTAAGAGAGATTCTCGTTGTAATTATGTAATAAAAAAGGTACTTAATTTTAGACCAATTTTCCCAAATAGAAAAAAAATTAGAAAAAAGGAAAGAAAGCTAGGTAGAAATTTGTAAAACGCGGAAACAATCGTGTCACCCCGTTATATTTTTTCCAAAACTTTATCGAATGTTTATATACAGAAATAGTGGCGTTTTATTTATAAAGTACCGAATTACAAGCGCGAGTGTGGGAAAGTGATATAATGTGGTGAAACATGAATTTTCGAGTTACTTCCGAAACTTCATCGAAGCTTATAGCGAAATCGTTACTACTTTACTAAAGCATGACTGGATTTAACTGACACGGACTAGACTAGACTAAGACTGGACTTACTTATGAAATTTGAAAATATCAAAATTCTTGACACCGGCAAATGCATAAAATCCGACGCCAAAATCAAAGAAAAAGGATAACTAAAAATAATTACCTACTTACTTAATGTTCTGTGGTCATTACGCAAAGAGAGATCAAAAGAAAATTCTTAAAATAGAGATAGTATAATGCGCGTACCAATGGAAAGGTTCCATTTTGTTTGCCTGTACCATCAATCCGGTCCCTTTATAGCATCGTAAAGGCATAGTAAGGGTTCGTGCACACTCGTCCTTCTTGTACTTTAAGTCCCTTTCTATCGCTGGCAACAATTTCTTTGATGATGGACTGTGCGCAATGAAACATCCAGAATAGGCTTGTGTCCACTAGGAATAAAACGGATAAGTTATTTATTATTATAGTTTCTACTGTACACCTATACAGGTTTTATTTTTTTATGTAAAAAGTAATGAGACAAACGAGCCGCTCTCATAATGGTAAGAGATAACGCCTGTCCTTGCCCATTGCAGCGATACACAGAACTTTGAGCAACAAAACAAGGTCCAGGGCATCACTGCTTTGGCACTGATTATTTTGAGACTTAGATGGTTAGTCTTCGATGGTTATGTTTACACACTACTGTTTAGCGGCAGAATAAATGGTACTGCGGTGGTACCTACCTAGACGACCATCAGATAAGGAGATATACCACCAAGTAAAGGTATCAAAAATGAAATTTATCTTACTATACGTATAATATTATAATGAGATGATGAACATTTCGATGGTTAGCTTCAATAGCCCTGTAATTAGCTGCAGTACCCTTCAAACCGGAACACAGTAATGTTTACACACTACTGCTTGGCGGTAGTAGGTATATCTGGTACACTTCGTTTATTGGTGCCATTTATAACTACCTACATACAATTCTTAGTCAACTAAACAGTGAAATTGATTGTTAATGTAAATGTATCATTACCCTAACTTTGTCGTAAAGACCCGGTAAAAGTTCTTTGTCAAGGCTGTTCCATGATTTACTTTCGATTACGGAATTTTTCCATTGAAGTATTTTTTCAAGTTGTGATTTTCCTAAACTTGAAAGCCGAATGTTTGCTGGGTTGCTCTTTTGGATCGACGGCGTTTTTATGGGTGTTCCTTTTTATTTTTCTACTTCACATTCTTTCCGAGAATACTTAAGATATTGAGGTTTTGTGTTTCTAGAATTAGTTAAAATTAAGTATTTTTAAGTATGTGTAAAATGCTTACTGAAATGAAACGAAGCACGCAAATCCGTAGAAATCAGTGGCAATCAAACAACCTACTCACAGGTATAACTCATTATATACTGGCAATTTTCTGAAATGGTAAAAAAAACAGCAGCTCCTTTCAGTTGGTTGAAGGCCGACAAACTTTTTTTATGGAACAGCTAATAGTTTTTTGTGATTTCAAAGAGATATGCCAAAAGTCAAACGTTTAGGTGACCAGAATACCTACTGGTATCTACTTTGGTCAAAAGCTAAGCATTGCCATCCAGCGTGGCAATGCTGCCAGCATTCTGGCCACATATCCCTCCTCTGACGGACTTTTAGATTAAGTTTTTTGTGTACATTTTCCAAAAGTTAAAGTTGTTTACGATGAAACTACTTTTGACTTATTATCTATACCAGAAACTTAGAACCCTGTATATTAACTATAGGTAGTTTTATAGGTAGTTAGTTAAAATGCTGATAAAATGTAACCTACTAATGTATAAATATCACAGAGCCTCGATCACGAACGACTTGCGAAAAACAAAAATTTGTATGAAGTTTGTACAGCTTTGTATGCCATCGAGCACTCGATACCTTTACGATAGGAATTCGATAAATTTTCGTGATCGAGGCTTTGTTCGGTTCACATAAACACATTGTCTGACATTTGTGTCGGAGCGCGTATATTAGGGTTTTGAATTTAATTAGTTCCTTTGCGTGTATTTTACCATCTATAAAAATGATTACAGCGTTGTATAACACTACAAGAACGCATAAAATAGGCGCTGCTAAACGTGTTGCATAATCGCAAAGTATTACAATTTAATTAAAAACATATTACGCTATCGCTATTATAAATTCAGTTTAAACTTCCCGCCGGTATCATAGATTAAGAACACACCGATGTCGGCTTGCTAAAAATTGCCCAGTATCGTTAATTCGATTCGGAATAAATTAAAAAATATAATTAACCTCATTTTGACGTGAAAACGTTTTTAAATTTACTTCCATTGTGGGAGGCAATTTAGAAAACTGATAATAACAATCGGGGGATATTTTTTATTTTATTTCATATAGGCTTGCGTTTGACCGCCAACTCGCCTGATGTTAAGCGAAGATGCGGTCTACAATGGAGCACGCTCGCCTAGAATAAACCGATTCACTCGCGACTTAAAGGCACCCAGATTGTACCTATCAGGGAACACCCACTCGGGCAGCAAATTCCATTGCTTAGCGGTTTGTACAATGAAGGTAAACTCGAACCGTTTAGTTAGTCTTTGGAATATCGAACATATAGTTTGTTATACCCTAACAGATGTTAAGTTTAGTCTAAGAAATATTTTATTGATAATACCGACACCGTGTCAAAACGTGCCGTTTTGGTCGCGTTTGGTAGTAAAAACTAGCAAGTATTTAGCAATTGTAAGGTAATATATACGGTAAGACCCGATAAGCTAACTACTTAAACACCGCTTGAAATAGCCGGGCCTGCGTTTGGGTTGTAATTTTTATGTGAAAAACTTTAAAACTACCTTATTTTTTTTAGATTACTATTTTGTGTCTACTATCTACATTTACACCACCATTAATAACTTGTTCGCTGTTCGAACAAAATTTGTAAAAGAGAATCATGCAGCTTATAGTCAGTGTAGCAAATAACAGTACCTACCTCTTTTAATATTCAATAATTACATCTGGTAAACAATCAGTATCAGAGTATAAATGAACTTCACCGGGCAATTTGTTTGCAAAGACACGCATACATTGCCATGAAGACGTTAACTTTGGTTATCGTATTTTGTTCGACTGTAGTGTGTATAAATAGCATTAGATATGATAATATTACTGTAGAACCAGCATCACGACAACTCTATGATTTTAAACGAAACCATCCGGTAAGTGTATATTATGTAATTAGATTAATACATTAATTATTTGTTTGCTTTAGAAATGTATTTAGGTGTAAGTACTATCAACATTGTTATATGGGGTTAAATTTAATAAAACGTCAGCGATAGAGTTGTCAAAACTTGTGCAATTAAACTGTTATTCTTTTCAGTATACCATTGGATTGTTGACCACAAGTTCCGGTGAACCTGTAGATATAAGGGATACCATTCAACTGAACTCGGACCAGTTTACTAGTCAGTTCCATTTGGATCTTCACACAACTTTTGACGCAGAGAGAGTTCCAGAAAGAGTGGTTCACGCGAAAGGCACTGGAGCTTTCGGATACCTGATCGTTACTAACGATGTTTCTAAGTACACTAGTGCTGATTTATTTAATGGAATTGGAAAGAAAACTCCTCTTGTAGGTAGATTTTCTACAGCTGTTGAGAGTTTAGGAGGGACTGATGTTGGTGCAGGACTTAAAGGCTTGTCCATCAAGTTTTACACAGAAGAAGGAAACTTAGATCTTTTATGTCTTCAAACACCTGTATATTTTTATAGAGATCCTATAGAATTTCCTTCCTTCGTACATGCTTTTAAAAAAAATCCGAAAACGTTTTTGACGGACTTAAGGGCCAAGTCCTCGACCGTGGGAACTTCTGCTTGAACATCTACATTGATATTTTCCACTCACACAGACGTACATACGTCTGACGTTAGATTTGAATACATTGACGTCACGCTAAAATAGATAAGGAGAGTTAAATTACTATAGCCACGAGCAAGAAGGAGACAGAATGTTTATTCCTATTGCCGAAAGCGGATTTTACATTGATTATCTGTTACATTATGACAGAAGTTTTTTTTTTGTTTTGGCATCGCGTTTTGAATATTTGACAGTGTCAAGTGTTTTATATTTTCAAGTTTCATAAAGCAACCGTGGGAACTTATGATTACATTGATATTTTCGCTCTGGAAACGAATAAATCTACCTTCGGTGTTTCGTACAAATTAAATGTTCATCACGACTTCGTATTCGTATGACGTTTGATGAAAGTCACAGAGAATACGAATGTATTTAGTAATAGTTAGTTGCATCGCGTAGCCTGCAGGCACGTAGCAAGTAGGCAGCAAAGGGTGGGGCGTAGATGGAGAAAACAATGGGGCCGATGGGTTTTTGAGATATTAAATGAAAACCATTTTAATATCGGGCACCATCTTTATTCACCGTTCAGAACCGACGCCTTCCCATAGACCACACGATTCAACATTTTCCATAGAGTAAGGTGGACCGCACACGGATAAGGCTTACTACATACATTAGAGTTTTGGCGGGAACGCGGGAAGAGTCGTGTCGCTCCCGTTGTATTTTTTTCCAAAACTAGTGTTTTGTCGAGTGTTTATGCATAAAAATGGTGGTGTTTTATTCATAAAGTGCCGAATTACAAGCGCGAGTGTGGGAAAATGATATAATGTGGTGAAACATGAGTTTTCGTGTTGCTTCCAAAACTCCATCGAAGCTTTGTAGTAAAGTTGCCACTACTTTACTAAAGCATGACTGGAATTAACTGACACGAACTGGACTTGACAAAGACGACTTTGACTAAAACTAGCTACGATGGCACTTATTTAACTTTTGAAACTTGAAAATATATATGTAATTACTTGACACTGGCAAATGCTAAAACGCGACGCCAAAACCAAAGAAATAAATAATACATACATTACAATATATTTAACATGGGTTAGCTAGTCTACACTAATAATATTATTATAATCATCGAATTATCGATGAATATAATATTGTAAAGGTTCTGTCATTTTTTGTTTATCTACGTTAGTATTGCATGTACCTACATGATTATTTTTGCACGGCGCAATGCAGAATATGGCGCTCTTTGAGTTTTTAAATATCCATTGTACCCATTTACGCAATAGGTATGAATTATGAAAAACTTCTGGACCCATTTTAAAAAAGTAGTTTAGAGTAATTACTATGAGGCTATATTTATTACTAGAATTTAATTAAAAAATAAATGTCCACCCGTGCGAAGCCGGGACGGGCCACTAGTTAATTATAAATACAAACAAAAAGATAATAATTAAACTACTGAAGCGTGTAGAGGTAACAAACAAACACAGACATTTTCTTTTCCGTCCTTGCTTGTTTCCCATTTTTATAATATTATGTACACAAGATGAATAATAAAAAATAAACAAAAAAGCGTCTGTGCACTAATCACTGATTCACTCCACTAAATTACATAAAAGCGTCAATATCGCGGTAACGTATCATTTACTCAAACTAAAGAGGTAAGACAACAAAATAATACGACCGAGCGCGGTCGGTCGGTATTTAGTTGCACACTAGAAGAATCAAAATACAAAACGGGCGGGAAGCATGCGCGCGGTGCTCGGTACCGCCGCCGCCGCGCGCCCACCTCTTGCGGCCTCTCGCGACATGCTATAGGTACACGTGCCTCGTGACGTCAGATTCGTCAGAGAGATTGATTCTTCGAAGAGAGAGATGGTTTGTAGCGCCTACCAAAATAAAACAGCAACAGACGTAACGCAGAAAAGAGGTTTTCAGCAGGCACTATCAGAAATTTTCATCAAACTATCCGTACTTATCTGCTAATAGAATAAACAAAACGTACAATAAAAGGTCTAAGCCTTAAATGTATCTGCATCAAAGTTAGCATCTATAAAATTGCGCCTTTCCTATAATTTTTTTGATATCAAGATTACGGGTTAAAAATAATTTGGCCATATTCTATTTCATAATTTCAAGAAACGAAAAGCGTTTGAAACTATTTTTTCTCCAAGCATAATAATTCAGGATATGTACTATAGTATTCATTAATTTCAAACTTCCACATGATGTATAACGTCACAAAAAGATTGACAAAAACACATCGATTGCCTTATTTCACAAGACTTGCCCGTTAACGGCAAGCTGGGACTTCATAACCTTGAAGCCAGAATTTTTGCACAATTTCCTAAGAGTACAATCAGATTATGGTGTTCCGAATGGTTATAGAAGAATGGATGCGTTTCCGATACACACTTATGAGTTAAGTAACAAAAAAGGTGAAAGATATTACGCGAGATTTAACTTCAGGACTGAACAAGGTCTTGATAATCTAACTATGGCTCAACAAGCAGAAATACAGGGCAGAGATCTGGATTACTACACAAGAGATTTGTACAATGCTATTGAACAAAAACAATATCCATCGTGGAGACTGGAAATAGACGTACTGACTGTAGAAGATCTTAAAAAAATTAATTACGATCCTTTCGACGCTACTAGGCTTTGGCAAAATGGCACATACATTACAGTTGAAATAGGCAGAGTAATTTTTAATCGAAACCCTGATAATAATTTTGCTTCTATAGAACGAAGTGCGTTTAACCCTGGAAATTTAGTTCCTGGTATACCAGGACCTGTTGACTTCATGTATAAAGCTCGGAGATTGTTTTATCGAGATACAGTTAATTATAGATTGGGGGCCAATCATAATAAAATTTTAGTGAACCTGCCAAAATACGCAAAAACCTATGTCCGTGACGGAAGACCTCCTGTGAACGATAACATGAAAGACGTGCCAAACTATTATCCGAACTCCCACAGCGGACCCATGCCGTATGTTGATGAGTCTAGGCCAGAAGAAACCCTGCTAGTTCTTGAAAGACAGGCGGTTGATCTTGAGCCAGTGTCTGAATTTTATAACAATGTACTAGTAAATGATAGCCAAAGACAGCGTTTGGTGGGGAGATTGGTTGCATCCTTGGTACCAGTTACTCCTCCGGTTCGAGATCGGGCTGTCAAGTTTATGTACCTCATTGACTTGGATTTGGGGAAACGAGTCGAAATTGGACTCAAGGCAGCACTAATAACTGCACAAGCGAATCAATCACAATAACTGAATTTTAAGTCTGTATGTACGTCCTCATGTGCTAAGTGTAAAGTATTGCCAATTTTTAGTATTTTACCATCTATCTTAATAATTTTATCATTGATTGGTATAATAGACAGGAAGGTGTGTTAAAACGAAACTTCGCATGCTATTACGATGTCGGCATCGTATTAGTTAAGAAAATTATACATGTCTTGCCGTCTGTCATAGTTTGGTTTGAGATTTTTTTTTTCGTAACTTAACTACTTACTTACTTTACTATTAATATCCTAAATTTTATTTTATTTTTAATTTAATTTTGGTTTTTATTACTTCTTTGTGCCTATTTTTATTGCATAGCCTATGAACTGTGTAAATATTTTGCTCTATCTACTAAAGCTTTATTTTTTACTAAACAGCCATAAGCCATACCAAAAACCATAAGTAGGTATATGATATCATTTCCATAAAATATGCTGTTGTTCTTATTGATTTAACGGAATCATGGAAACTGAAGTGGTTCCTAAGTAAAGCAATTAGATCTACTTAGGTACTTATTTATACCAGGCTTAAGATTATTTGAGGTGTATTAAGCCAAAAGGGTGTCACAACAAGTGTTTGATCATAACTCTGAAATCACGAAAAAAGTAAGCAAGAAAGATGCATTTAGTCAAGAGTCAACGTACTTATTCTAAAAAACGGCTCATTTTAATTACAAGTTCGAAGTTGTGCCCATAGTAAAAGTTTTTTTTTATAATAATGAGTACAATGCCTTCCTTTAGGTTTAGTATACCCCAAGCCTATAACCCTTTGTATTCAATTATCACCTTTGCTAAGCAATCATCACTAATTTGAATCTATAAATCAACTTTATTTGATATTTTAGCTGCAAATGCAAGCGTGAACTCTTTGCTATGAAGACGTTAACTTCGGTTTTCGTACTTTGTTCGGCTGCGGTGTGTGTCCACGGTATTAAATATAATAATGTAACTGTTGAGCCAGCTGCACGGCAGCTTTATGATTTTAATCGTGAAAATCCAGTAAGTGAATCTTAAAATAGTACAACTGTGCAATATTACAATGCAATTTTAGTCACATTCCAAATAAATTGTTGTTATCGATTATAAATTACGAGATTATTTGGATAAAAAAAGTTTCAAGCTCAATTAATTAAATTGGTTTTAAATAGTTACAATAATAAATAATTTTTATGTACTGTAACTTGCGATACCCTTATATGTACTTATTCTATTGTTGGACATAGGCCACCCCTAATGATTTCAGAACTGATGTTTTTTTATACAATGGTACATATAATAATGGCTATGTAAACAATTATCTAATAAATAATTAAAACTCTAAAAGCAGACATTGAATGAGAATAATACCCATTTTTCAGAATACTATTGGACTTTTGACTACAAGTTCCGGTGAGCCTGTAGATATCAGAGATACCATTCAACTAAATTCGGACCAGTTTACAAGCCAGTTCCACTTAGATCTCCACACAACTTTCGATGCAGAGAGAGTTCCAGAAAGAGTAGTACATGCAAAAGGCACTGGAGCTTTTGGCTACTTCATAGTAACTAACGATGTGTCGAAGTATACTAGTGCTGATTTATTCAACGGCATTGGGAAGAAAACTCCACTAGTTGGTAGATTTTCTATAGGCATCGAGAGTGTAGGAGGAACCGATTTAGGCGCTGGACTCAAAGGCTTGGGAATTAAATTTTACACTGATGAAGGGAATTTAGACCTTTTATGTCTTCAAACGCCTGTATATTTCTATAAAGATCCTATAGACTTTTTGCCATTTATTCACGCTTTCAAAAAAAATCCAAAAACTCTGTTAAGAGACACTACAGCTACCTGGGATTTTATTACATTAAGGCCAGATTTCCTTAATGATTTCTTATGGACACAATCAGATTACGGTATTCCAAATGGTTACAGACGAATGGATGTGTTCCCGATACACACTTATGAATTAAGTAATACAAAAGGTGAAAGGTACTACGTCAGATTTAATTTCAGGTCTGAACAAGGTCTCGACAATCTCACTATGGCTGAACAAGCTCAAATACAGGGAACAGATTTGGACTACTACGTTAGAGATTTATATAATGCCATTGAACGAAAACAGTACCCATCGTGGAGACTTGAAATAGATATTTTATCTGTGGAAGATCTCAAAAGAGTGGACTACGATCCATTTGATGTAACTAGGCTTTGGAAAAATGGCACATATAAGACTGTATCTATAGGTAGAGCAATTTTTAATCGAAACCCAGATAATAACTTTGCTTCAATAGAACAAAGTGCACTCAATCCTGGAAACTTGGTTCCTGGTATACCAGGGCCTGTTGACGTCATGTTCAAGGCTCGGAGATTGTTCTATAGAGATACCCTTAATTATCGATTGGGGACCAATCATAATAAAATTTTAGTGAATTTACCCAAATACGCAAAGACTTATGTTCGTGATGGTAAACCGCCTACAAAAGAAAATATGAAGGATGTGCCAAATTATTATCCGAACTCACACAGCGGTCCTATGCCGTACGTTGATGAGACTAGGCCAGGGGAAACACTGGTAGTCCTTGAAAGACATGCAGTAGATCTTGAACCAGCGTCTGATTTTTATAACAATGTACTAATTAATGATGGCCAGAGGCAGCGTCTAGTAGAAAGATTGGTGTCATCTTTGGTACCTGTCACTACTCCGATACAAGAACGAGCAGTCAAGTTCATGTACCTTATCGACTTGGATTTAGGAAAACGTGTCGAAATCAGATTAAAAGCTGCTCTTATAGCAGAAAGAGCCAATCAGTCTGGTTAAACGAGATACACTTTTATGCTGAAACAATTATATTATTATTAGATTGCAAATATAATGTGGTGATTTGTTAGTTTTAAAAATACCATTGTCATTTATTACATATTATTTTATGTATACAAACATTAAAATATGTTTTCGAATCAACCAAACTCGCATTGTACTAAAATCAATGTCAAAAAATACAAAATGATAATTATAATTTACGTGAAGCCTCAAAATGATCGAACTTAAAAAAAGTCAACAATAATATACTTATGTTAAGTGATGATGGGGTCTAAAATCGAGCAGGCTTGCCCAGAAGATAGCGATTCACGTTCGACTTTAAAGTACCCAGATTATATCTATTGGCGAACACCCACTTAGGCAGCGCATTCGACTGTCTAGCGGTCCGCACAATGAACGTGGAGATTGCTTATTCAGAAAGGGGGCGATAAGTTCTGCACTGACGTCCCGCTTAAGATGTATTCCGCATTTCTCTACCAGCGTCTACCCGAGCTAACCCAGCTCCTTGAAGTATCGGAGCGAGGCTCTGGGTCGCTGGCATCCTAACGAACGCTGACGAACTAGCTCTCAAGTGAGGCTGCCGGAATCCACCAGCATACACAGTCATATAATTTTACCGTTACAGCTAGATTAATATGTGACTTGCTATTGTATTAGACTGACAATTCTTATATGTACGTGATACTTAATATGAAGTTTTGGCACCCTAGTTGGGAGTCGGTCGGTAATGTAGAGTCGGTTGCTTAGTTTTTAACCTCGATATAACAATTTGCTTGAAAATACAGAGATAAGTTTATTTTGTAAAATACACAACATTGTACTTAATTACTCGATTATTTAGAACGGATTTCAGTTATCAGTGTTTCTTTAACGATCTTTAAATTCGATTGGGTATCATCAATATACGAGTAACTAGTTATTAAAGTTGTGGAGTTTTTATTTCATAAGATCTTTATAGTACAGCACACTGCTGAAGTAATCAAGAAAGAGTTTAAAATTAACAAGAAAAAAAGAAAAATAATTCTGATATAAATGATTAATAACATACATAAGTGTCATTAACAGTGTCTCTTAAACAATGACGATAATAGAGGTTTTTTTAACGTTAACATTGTTTAACATTGGCACAAGCATTAAATATGACAACGTTACTGGTGATTTAAGTTCGCATCAACTTCACAAATTTCATAAAGAGCATGCGGTGAGTGTAGTCTTTTTTTTTTTCTTTGGTTTTGGCGTCGCATTTTAAGCATTTGCCAGTGTCAAGTATTTTATATTTTCAAGTTTCAAAAGTTAAGTAAGTTGCCTCGTAGCTATAGTTAAAGTTAAAGTCCAGTCTTGGTCAAGTACAGTCCGTGTCAGTCAAGTCCAGACATGCTTTAGTAAAGTAGTGGCGACTTTACTAAAGCTTCGATGGAGTTTTGAAAGCAACACGAAAAGTTATGTTTCACCACATTTTATCATTTTACCACACTCGCGCTTGCAATTCAGTACTTTATGAATAAAACACCACCATTTTAAAACATAAACACTCGACAAAACACTAGTTTTGGAAAAAATACAACGGGGCGACACGACTTTTTCCGCGTTCCCGCGAAAACCCAAGTGTAGTCTTCTGCAATTTTTTTTTGAATACTATTTCTAAGGTTTTTATTCATTTGCGTTTAGTTTGAAAGTAACGTAAAAAATGTTGATAGAAAAATATCATTGACCTTTAACAAAACGTGTGGAGCAGTTGATTTTAACGATTTCAAGGGTAATATTTAATCCCATGGTAAAAGTTGTTTATAATGATAAAAACGCTGTCCCTTTTGGCTCAGACCCTTGTACATGTACATCCCAAGCTTATAATATAGTTCCTTGGGTTCAAATCTTCATGAAGTGTTGAATAGACTTTTTGACCACATTCATGCATTTATCCTGTCGTATTTAAACTTTAAAAGTACCTATATATGGCTCCGAAAACAATACTATGATGTCTAAATACTATTGAAATAGTCTGGCGATCAGTGCATCTGGACGAATATCATTGAAACTTGCTAAAAACCAAAAGTTGGGCTATTGATGAATAAATGTAAATGTTTTAGGACTATACACACAGCGCCATCTAGCCCTAAACTAAGCAAAGCTTGTAGTTTATGGGTGCAATGTAACTGATATAATAATAACATACTTTTTTTTTGGAATAAAAACTTACAATGCATAAAACACACCGAGACACAGAACAAACATTTAATTTTATGCTCATCGCACAAATGTTTGTCCTCAGTAGGGATCGAACCCCCGCCCTGCAGCTATTGAAGCAGATACACTATCAAAAAAGCTAACAGAGCAGTATTAGTATCATCATCATCATCATCCACAGCCTTCTTTATCCCACTGCTGGGTATAGGCCTCTCTCTTTGCATGCCATCTGCCTCGGTCCTGTGCCAATCTGGTCCAGGTTCGACCCGCGACGGTGACGATGTATTAGTATATGACGTCTTTATTATAAAAAACATAAAACAAATTAAAAAAATATCGTAAAATATAATTTATTTAAAATATAATATAATTATATTTAGACTTAAATGTTTAATTGTGATAGTATTATTGGTAAAATCGATAATTTGACTAATTTAAAAACTGTTTCAGATACCTATAGGAGTTATGACTACAAGTTCTGGTGAGCCCGTTGAAATCAGGGATACTGTTCAGCTTAATTCCGATCAGTTCAGTAGTCAGTTTCATTTGGATCTCCACACTACGTTAAATGCTGAGAGAATACGTGCAAGAGTAGTTCATGCAAATGGTGTGGGTGCACATGGATATTTTTCTGTAACTAACGATGTATCAGATTATACAAGTGCAGATCTGTTTAACCAAGTTGGCAAAAATACATCTCTTGTAGCTAGATTATCAATTTCCCCTTCAGATACGGGAGGATCTGATGTCTCCAGAGAATTGAGAGGAATGTCCGTCAAGTTTTACACCCAAGAAGGTAACCTTGATTTGTTATGTCTTCAAACACCAATCTATCTCTACAAGGATCCTATCAACTTCCCATCCATGGTCCGTGTCTTTAGAAAAAATCCAAAGAATAATTTAATTGACCCAAACATGACTTGGGATTTTGTTACTCTAAGACCCGAAACAATGCATAATTTCTTATGGCTCCAATCAGATATTGGTATAACAAATGGTTACAGAAAAATGGATGCATTTCCTATTCACGTTTATGAACTGAATAATAAAAAAGGAGATAGACACTACGTAAAATTTAACTTTAGAACAGAACAAGGTATTGATACGCTTACATCTGCTCAAGCGGCTGTTATACAAGGAATTGATTTAGAATACAACGCTAGAGACTTGTACAACGCAATCGCTCGAAAAGACTATCCTTCATGGAGATTGGAAATGGATGTAATGTCTTTGGACGATATAAAAAAACTAGATTACGATCCTTTCGATGTTACCAGACTATGGAAGAACGGTACATATAAAACTGTCCAAATTGGTCGGTTAACGTTGGATCGGATACCAGATAATGTTTTTGAAACAATTGAACTCGGTTCTTTTAATCCAGGAAACCTAGTTCCCGGCATACCGGGACCAATTGACATTATGTTCAAAGGTCGAAAAATGTTTTACCGGGATAATCAAAATTATCGTTTAGGATAGAATCACAACAAAATTTTAGTTAATATGCCAAAATATGCAAATACGTATATACGCGACGGAGCGCCACCGGTCAATGAAAACATGAAAGACGTACCAAACTATTATCCTAACTCTTTTAATGGTCCGATGCCATATGTAGATGAGACTAGATCACATAAAAAATTGCTTGTATTGCAACGTCAGGCGGCAGATTTTGAGTCCTCGGCTGATTTTTACAATAATGTTCTTGTGAGTGATGGCCAAAGACAACGATTAGTTAATAATTTAATAGCGACTTTGGTGCCGGTCACACATCAGCTTCAAAAAAGAGGCGTGAAATTTATGTATTTGGTTGATAAAGATTTGGGAAAACGTGTTGATATTGGGCTTCAAGCAGCTCTATTAGCACTATAATAAGAAACTGTATTTTTATAAAATTATTAGGTTCGAAACTTGTTAGCGTAAAAAAAATCTATAGATAAAATGGAATAAAGAATTATTTTATAGTGTAATGGATTGTCGTATTTATTTACCCTTTTCACAAGTAACGTAGAAGAAGTATCCTAGTCCAACTAAATCTTGTTCCAACTAAAACTTTTTTCTTGTATTCTTATTAGTTGATTTTTGACGTTTGAATTTTAATGTAGTGTGCTTCGATTTTTGTATCGTGTGTTTGGATTGGCAATCCCATCTATTGTAATACGTTTTTTTAAATGTTCAATTCACCGATAAGACGGGCGAGATTATCTTCTGATAGTATGACATAACGCCTGTCTATGACCATTGCAGTGATACACAGAACTATAAGCAGCAAAACAATGTATATGATATCGCTGCTTTGGAGCTCATTACTTTGAGACTTTCGATGTTTAGTTTCAACAGCCCTGTAATGTTCCTAGATACTGTACTCTTCGAACCAAAACACAGTAATATTTACACACTACTGCTTGGCGGCAGAATATATAAAATTGAATTCGAACGATCTTGATTTTACGTATTTTTGAAGCATTCGAAACTTGGTTACCAGTTTTCATAAAACATTGAAATCCTTTCCGTTCTACACAGTAGAGAACACGGTACCTATCAACCACAAAAGTTTGTGAACAGCATCAGTAAATTGCACCATTACAAGTTTTATTATTGCGTGAAAGAGTAACAAACATCTTCAACAAAACAAACACATACAAACTTCCACATTTATTAAGTAAGAATTAATTTTCATTATTTTCATTTTTACCTCGCACTAATTCATAAAGTACCTACACAAAAATAGGTAATATACTCATACCTGTAAAATTGTAAATACACTTTCATTTTTGCGTTTTTGTGCATGACTGATCAATCTTTTTATGTTTTTCGCATCCTGACATCTTGTTGTATAATCATTTGTAAATGTTCAGCAACATTTATGTAATTATTTACCTACCTTTAATTAAGGATGATATAAGGTTGGATCAGGTAATTTTTTCGTATTTGTTCGTCGATAATGGATAGGCTTGAGACGTGCGTCTATTTGTTGCTGTTTGCAGTGAAATATGGGGCTAGTCATTACAATTTGAATTATACTGGGGACACTGCCGCAAGGCAGTTGTGGGACTTCAAACAACGACATCCTGTACGTATTATTTATTTACTGTGAACTGATACACCGGCAATGACAATACAACAATGATACCGCATAAGTGTACCGTACCGTTCTAACTGCTCAAGGATAATAAAATTTATACGCAATTGATAATAAACATTTTGTTGTAATCTTTCAGTTCCCTATAGGTGTGCAAACGACGAGCTCAGGTGAACCAGTGGAAATAAGAGATAGTTTTACCATTAACAGTGACATATTTGCTAACCAATATCTATAATATAAATTTGCATGGTGGTAGGGTACTTTCTAGTACTCGGCTGGCTAGCTACCACCCTCAAGTTGAAAATCTGCCGCCAAGCATCTAACGGTGTGTTCCGGCAGCCTCACTTGAGAGCCAGTTCCATTCCAGGCTAGGTGTGCTTTACCATCTTCGAACACGCCTTCACTTAACATTAGTGAGCTGTGGTCAAACAACTAGCCTGTCAACCATAAAAAAAAAAAAAAAAAAAACATTGACGTAGCGACTCACATGGACGGTGAAGAAGTTCCTGAACGAGTCGTGCACGCTAAAGGTATAGGTGCATTTGGCTACTTTGAAGTTACTAATGATGTATCCAAATATACCAGTGCCGACGTTTTCAATGGAATTGGAAAGAAAACACCAGTCGTTGGTCGGTTCTCTATATCTGTGCAAAATTCTGGAGGTTCGGATCTTGGTCACGACAACCGAGCTATTGCAGTCAAGTTCTATACAGATGAAGGGAACTTAGACTTGCTTACTCTTCATGTACCAGTTTACGCCTACAGAGACCCACTTGATTTTATAAATATTGTTCACGCTTTCAGGAGAAATCCACGCACACACTTATTCGATTTAACACAGAATTGGGACTTTCTCACTCTCAAGCCAGCTGCTTTTAACGCTTTTTTATGGGTGCAATCAGATTACGGCAGCCCTGATGGGTATAGAAAGATGGATGCATTCCCGATTCAAACCTTTGAACTAAATAATAAACACGGTCAAAAGTTTTATGCCAAATTTAACTTCAGAACTGAACAGGGACTGGCCAATCTCACTGCAGCTCAAAACAGGGCCATATCCCCTTTAGATCCTGACTAATTCAATAGAGATTTATACAATGCCATAGAAGAGAAAAACTATCCTGTTTGGAAATTAGAATTGGATATAATGACAGAAGAGGACGTTAAAAAAGCCAAATTTAATCCATTTGACGTTATTAACTTGTGGAGAAAAGGTACATACCACACAGTGACCATTGGAAGAATGGTTTTAGATCAAACAGTGGAAAATAACTTTGCTGACATCGAACAGACTGCCTTCAATCCTGCTAATCTAGTTCCTGGAATTCCAGGTCCAGTAGATTTTATGTTTAAATGTCGTCGATTTTTGTACAAAGATACTCAAAATTATCGTCTTGGAGTCAATCACAATAAGATTGCGGTAAACGTTGCAAAATATGTTAAGACTTATAACCGGGATAGTGTACCACCCGTAAGAACAAACATGAAAGACGTGCCTAATTACTACCCTAACTCATATAATGGTCCCATACCGTACGTAGATGAAAGTAGACCAGATCGAACTTTATTGGTAATGGAGAGCAATGCAGTAGACTTTGAAGAGCCTGCATACTTTTACAATCATGTCATTAAAGATGATGCGCATAGACAGCGTTTGGCAAATAATCTAGCTGTGTCTTTGCAGCCTGTACTTCCTAATATAGCAAGAAGAGGGCTAAAAATGTTAAGCATGATTAGTAACGACTTGGGCAAACGCACTGCTCGGGCATTGCAAGACTTGCAGATTACCGCTATGAAAGTATCTAATGAAGAGAGATGGCAGCAAAACGCGAAGTGCTTCGAAAGAAATCCGCTAAAGGTTTCTAAAAAACATTAAATTAAATAGATACACAAAATTACTTTAAAAAAACATGATTTTTCATTTAACAAAATGTTTTACACATTTAATATAACATTTTTAGTCCTTGAACATAATATTTTCATAGCCATTTAGAAAGGTGAAATTGAGTCGCTATATTTTATGATACGCTATGTAATTAATAAAAATGCATTCTTCTATATGATATTAATATTATAGTATAGATCTGTGAAAAAAATATCGACTGATTTTAAATATTTTTTATTACTGAAAAAGAAAAGTAGAAATCTCAAAGTAGCACAACGAGCTATGAAAAGGGCTATGCTCGGAGTTTCCCTACGAGATTGAATCAGAAATGAGGGGATCCGTAGACAAACCAAAGTTACCGACATAAGCCAATGGATTAGCAAGTTGAAGTGGCAGTGGGCAGGGCACATAGCTCGCAGAATTTATGGCCGATGGGGCTGCAAAGTTATAGAGTGTGGAGACTACAGACCGGCAAGCGCAGCGTAGGACGTCAGCGTAGGATCTCTGATTTTTATTTATTTAGGAACACAAATAAAAATATTTTATTATGGATATTTGTTTTATTTTAATTTAATTAATTATTGTAATTATAATATACTGCAGAAGATCTATACTGCAGAAGATCTAATAGATCTTCTGCAGTATTGTATGTTGGGATATAATTTGTTAAAAAAAATACTCGTCATGTTATCTTAAAAATATTGTTAAAACAAAAATAAAACTTTACATACCCAAAAAAATACAATATGTCAAATATAAATGAACTGTAGAAAGCTATTACACATTCGATGTTTTTTTTAATTACCAATTTTGAATGATATGATTATATTGATAATGATTACAAAACATATTTCTATTTTTTCTACTATCCTATACAACTTATTTCTACGAATTTTAATAGCCAAAGAATTTTCAGTAATGTTAAATTTAGAAACGACTACTATGTACTAAGATGATATAAAATGCTTGGGGAAACAAGTAATTTTTATAAACACAATGTTATTTCTTATGTTATAGACACGATTCTTTTCTAAAAACATCACGGCCTGCAATCAGCATAGATGATTGACGTAATTAGTTTAATGAGCATAATACCAATTTATTTTAATTTTTGATTATATACCTGCAATCCCGCATATATATAAGGTATACATAGCATGAGCAACACAAATCAAGTACATAATAATTAAACCATTAAAAATAATCTTAATTCGCCTAAATTATGCAATCATACAAATAAGTTTGAAGTTATAACAAAAGTTTAATCATAAATGAAATTGATTTGACTACTATAAATAACAACAACCGGACTTATTTATGGTTGCATTCAGTTTGCAACCATGAATAAGTCAGTTTTGGTTTTGCTGTATTAGTTACTAACAGAATGATATTATCTACTATCAATGATGCTATTGGCAGAGAATTGCAGAACTTTGAAGATAACCCAGTAATTAAAGAACAAAGAAATATAAATTGAAGCTAGATGATTTCACATAGACTTAAAATTAAACATAATTTTTTTGTACACCAAGTTTTTGCTGTATACTTAACTTCTAGTGCAGAGAACCGGCAGATGTTAAAAATTCCATTAATATTAACAGTGACATTATCAACAATCAGTTCTATTTGGACACATCAGCGCATGTTATAGGAACGGATAGTACCTACCGCTAAAAGAAAAGCTGCTTTTTGATACTTTGAAGTCACTAACGACGCCGATGTTTCCAAACATTCGATGTATTTGTTACCTGTAACCACAAATAAAATTTCAGTTACTATGAAAATACGATGGATGATACGGCACACACATCTATTATACAAACGCATATAAAATAATCTATAAACTTACAGTAATTGACGACAATTATGGAAATTAACATAATCGTTACAGTGCAATAGTTAAATGTTTTTATAAAAATGTTCGGATTTCCCGCATCTATAAACCAGTCAGGGTTATTAATAAATCGGCATTAGGTTTTTAACCATGAGAACTGCAACTGTGTATTTCTTCGCTCTGTTGGTTACTGTAAAAGGATATTACTATGATAATTATACTGATATCGACGCCGCTGGGAGACAATTGCAGGATTTCAAAGATCGAAATCCGGTAAAAGATTAAATAGCAAAATAAACATGAATAGAATACGACTTCAGAGTGATGGATTTTTAATACGTCATTAAATATTACAGGTTCCTGCAGGGTACATAACCTCAGGCGCAGGAGAACCGGCTGAAATCAGAGATACCATAAATGTTAACAGTGATTTCTTCAACAATCAATTTTATTTGGATGCTTCAGCTCATATCGACAGAGAAAGAATACCGGAACGGGTTGTACACGCCAAGGGAGTTGCTGCCTTCGGATACTTTGAAGTAACTAATGATGTTACTAAATACACCAAGGCGCAAGTTTTTAACGGAGTTGGTAAAAAAACACCGATCGCTCTTAGGTTTTCAACTTCAAGACCTCGTTTAGGGGGAAGTGATCTTGGTAGAGAGTTTAAAGGCCTTGGAATAAAATTTTATTCTAAAGAAGGCAACCTAGATTTAACTTGTTTACAAACCCCTACATTTATCTACAAGGATCCCGTAGAATTTTCTCATGCTATTCGTTCACTTAGATGGAATCCACGAACAAATCTGGTAGACTGGACCATGCAGTGGGAGTTTACAAGTTTGAGGCCAGCCAGGATTTTTACTTTTTTGTGGATATTTGCAGATTATGGTATTCCCAGAAACTATAGGACCATGGATCAGTTTCCTATTCATACGTATGAGATAAATAATAAGTATGGGGAATCCTACTATGTTAAATTTAATTTCAGAACTCTGCAAGGAATATATAATTTCACCTCTGCTGAAGCACAAGCTGTTGCCTCTGACAGTCCAGATTATTATTCCAGAGATTGATTTAACGCTATATCTGAGAAAAACTATCCTAAGTGGAGATTGGAAATGGACATTTTGTCAAAGGAAGATTTAAAGAACGTAGATTACGATCCTTTTGACATTACGAAACCTTGGATAAATGGCACTTATAAAACTGTGACAATCGGACGGATAGTAGTAAACGCAACCATGACGAACCATTTTAGAGATTCAGAACTTAGTGCTTATAATCCTGGAAATTTAGTGCCCGGTATTGCTGGGCCGGTAGATTTCGTTTTTAAAGCGCGTCGGTTGTTTTACCGTGATGCGCAGAACTATCGTCTTGGTATCAATCACGATGAAATAGTAGTAAACATACCAAAATATAAGAGAACCTACAATAGAGATGGACTACCACCGGTTAGAGATAATATGAGAGATAATCCCAATTATTATCCGAACTCCTTCCACGGATCGGTCCCCATTGTAGATGAACAGCGCCCTAATAAGAAACTACTGGTTTTGTCCAACAATGCTATTGATTTTGAACCTATTAAGGATTTTTATGAGAATATTATTCGAGATGATGCTCATAGGCAAAGACTTGCTGATAACATAGCTGCATCTCTGGTAACAGTCCTTCCGAAAGTTACCAGAAGAGTATTAAAATTACTAGAGATGGGTCATCCAGATTTAGGCAAGAGAGTAACAAATTCGCTAAAGCTATTGAAAGCTGCTTCTGTGAAACAGTCATCAAGAGAAAGATATGACGAAATAGCTCAATGCTTAGTTAGAAATATTGAAAATCGTTATGATTAAAATTCAGATTTTTGTAAAGCTGTATTTGGTGTTATTTTCTTACCACTCTCTTTCATTGAGCACCTAGAAAAAAAAAGTTGTTTAATTTCTTCCTGTTTAAGGCTAAATTGTTTGGTCCGTTTGTTGCAATACATTTCTTATCAAATAAGTAGTAGTGCATGCAATGTACATTGTACATATAACCGTTTATATATAACTTCACACGCCTTTTGTGCTGCAAAAAAACGTACACTGATAAATTCGTTTAACTGATACTTATCGGACTTGTAAAGCAAAAGTGAAAACGTGCGATGTATTGAAGTGTGAACACGACACTGCACAGCACGTGTTTTCAATATTCGATTAATAAACGTAGAAACAGGTTGACGTTTTCACGACACATTTTCATTCGTGGAAAAGATGAGCTTTGCTAGCTTCATCATTTAGCACTGCAATCCGAATAAATTAAAGTTCATTCGGGTTGCTTGACAAGTCCGATGAGTACCTGATCGTTAACCGTATTTGGTAGTGTACAAAATACGTGTACAAACGGTCCTATGTTCAGTGCATGTACCTCTACTTGTTCGGTAAGACGTAATTACACTACAAAAATTAAAGAGTAGGTACAATAACGTGGGTAGTTGGGCTAACAGTAATATCATACATATATATCTGATATATGTATTACCCTATATATATATATATATACTAGTTGCTAGTTGACACACCCTGTATTGTTTTTTCTCTGATCCTTTCTATCCTAATGTTGCCTGGAAGAAATCGCTTTTAGCAATAAGGTCGCCAGTTGTTATGTTGGTACATTGTTGTTGTACAGTTGTTATACCTGTTAATTAAATTTATTTACTTTTTCTTTTATATTGTATAATCATTTTTGCTATTTTTGTACATTTAAGTCAACCAATCAATCAATATCAAGAAATAATAGCGAAAATTAGTCATTGATTCACGAAAATCAGGCAACACTGGACCTTGCAAAAAAATTGAGTTGTTCGGAACGTGTCATCAAACTAGTACGTAATACAATATTAATACGCAATTCCAAATAAACAAATGAATATACAAACAGAATATCTAACAATCAATACGTGGCTACCTCATTAAACTATGTAAATAGGTAGGTATCATCTAAAGAGCCGTTCCGTGCTCATTGTTTTGGAAAACCACCCCTTGTGGCGAGGGCGGGGTCACTGCTCGTTCTACTGGAAGCAAAGCTATTTATACCTGAAGCCTTTAAATGTTTTATGATTCGTTTATAGAGCGAAGGTGACCTTAGAGGTCGTATATTTTACATTATGGACAGTGCAACGGAGACTTTTTTTCTGAGAAAAACGAGCGAGAACTAGACTATGCAAAAATATTCATGATATTTATTCATGTCAGTTACGAACCATATTTTAAAAGCAGACGTTTTTCTACGCGTCTCAGCAATACGTGTTACATCATGGTTCATGGCGTCATAAAAAAAATAATGTTATTGTTTTTGGCGTAGCACTTTGTGCATTTACCACTGTCAAGTGTTTCGATATTTTTAAGTGTTTTATGCATAACCAAGTAATAAGATAAATAAGTTAAAGTTACACAAATTATACCGGTACGGTCATGCAGTAGTAAAGTACTTAGTTGTGACTTTAAAACCAGAAGAAGAACAACAAACTTCAGATACAGATGAACATCGTTCAGAACAAACTTAATACAAATGAACAACACACAGTGCCAAGTTACTTACGTATAAGTAAGTAATAGGTAAGTATAGATAGGAAAGTAATCTGCGAAGTAAATGCGTAATCACCTCACCTTAGACACAAAAGGTGGGACTCTCTAGATGGATGGACATTATTGCGTCATCAGTCAGGGCCGAGCCTGTTCACTCCAGTTTTTCCGTATAAGAAACGTCTGTACCTACATCTAGCAAAAAACCTAGCAATTTTTCAAGTGAAAACTCCTTTACACGCGTTGAGTGATTTTTTGATAGAGGCAAAACTTATGGGTTTCCGTCACAGCTAATGAGACGTGTATTAAATTTTTACTTTTGTCGGCAATTCCAATTTTTTTAAATGTAAAAGTATGACGAATAAAATTTAGATATCCTTAAGTTTTTTTTTAATAGTTGGCAGACTATGTCGTTAGCACAGCTCCCCTGATGTTAACTGACGTTGTGGTCGAAAATTGTCAACTGTGAAGCTGCGTGCAAGAACTAGTCGTGATTATTTATTTTTATTTACGAAACTTTTGTTGTAGTCACATGGCAGTCCCATCGAATTTCCTACCAGGTTTTTACTTGCAAATAAAACTAAAATTACATTTACACACTACACACCACATAAACATATACTCTCTCATACACCCATTCACTTCCATACACACTAATCATAATCTAGGTGATCTAATCTAGGGTCACTTGAGGCGGCTCACACAACTGAACAGCTCCCTAGCTGCGTCAGAACAGGGCTCGGACTACAGTCTGTTGTATCTACCAACGTCCAGTCTGTTCAAATGGTAAAAGCTTACAATGAAATAAAAAAATCGACTCTATACCCCTCAGCCCAAACACGGCTAGATTTTTTGGTTTTAAAACCAAAATACTGCACCGATTTTTATAAAATTTGAATGGGACCAATCTATCATATGATTTCAACTAAAAAGAAAATGAAGGCATCTGAGGTAACAAACATTTAAAAAAACTACTGAATTGAGAATCTCCTTTTTTAAAATCGGTCAGTACTACTTTAAGTACAACGGTTAGTACTACTTATCGCAGGTGGTAGGGTACTTTCTAGTACTCGGCTGGCTAGCTACCACCCTCAAGTTGAAAATTTGCCGCCAAGCATCTAACGGTGTGTTCCGGCAGCCTCACTTGAGAGCCAGTTCCATTCCAGGCTAGATGTGTTTTACCATCTTCCACCACACCTTCACTTAACATCAGGTGAGCTGTGGTCAAAACACTTAACACCTAACCAGGGAATCGCTGCTTTAACGTTTGTCGATACGTGGTGCTATACTAAGGTCTGATTTTCAACAAAAAATAAGGAATTATGTCCGCTCGCTATTGAACGGTCAGTTTCCTTGCCATGTGTAGGTACACATTATCCACCCAGTATCATGAAAAGCAATTCACCCACACAGGGGTACCAACTCTTTTATTCACAATAAATTATTCACGGAATAAATAGAAATGAAACACAAATGGAAGTCTGAAACACGTATTCGTTTCGGCAAACTCTCATTAATATTCCGACCGTATCTGGCTCTCAGGTATTGTCTCCACGTGCGATTACATCGGCAGGTGCTGATAAGTAGTGATTGTACGCGATTGTAAGACAAAGCTCAATGAAAATATATCTACTTATAAATGGAGGATACCTATAATTGTCCTTTTCGTCTTCCAAAAGTTATTTTACATTTATTTAAGGCGAAGACAAGACAATTAAGGATCGAACTTCACTTCAGGTAAGTTCGTTTGATCATCTAAATAAATCTTAGCTATGATTGTTCAGTAGTTAGCGTTGGCGGTTCACGTAGCGTTGTAGGTTGGCGTAGGTTCAAACGCCAACAATGCGCTTGAACTGCATTTTTTGGGTATGTTTTTGGGGCATTTTCGGAGTAATTATTTACGTTTACCAACTCACTAAATAAAATTAGACCGTGGTTTTCTCCGTAGCAGGAAATCATCAGTACCACCGCTGTATCATATATTCTGCCGCCAAGCACGAGTGTTTTTTTTTTTTTTTTTTTTTCTTTGGTTTTGGCGTCGCGTTTTAGCATTTGCCAGTGTCAAGTAATTATATATTTTCAAGTTAAATAAGTGCCATCGTAGCTACTTTTAGTCAAAGTCGTCTTTGTCAAGTCCAGTTCGTGTCAGTTAATTCCAGTCATGCTTTAGTAAAGTAGTGGCAACTTTACTACAAAGCTTCGATGGAGTTTTGGAAGCAACACGAAAACTCATGTTTCACCACATTATATCATTTTCCCACACTCGCGCTTGTAATTCGGCACTTTATGAATAAAACACCACCATTTTTATGCATAAACACTCGACAAAACACTAGTTTTGGAAAAAAATACAACGGAGCGACACGACTCTTCCCGCGTTCCCGCCAAAAACTCCAGCACGAGTGTTTAAAGATTACTATGATCCGGTTTGAAGGGTAGGTACTGCAGCTAACGTAATGTGCGCCAAAGACGCGATGCCTTGGACTTTTGCTACGCAAAGTTCTGTGTATCGCAATGATCATGGACAGGCGTTATCTCTTACCATCATGAGAGCATCTCTTTCATCTCATTATTTTTAAATAAGAAAAAAAAACGTTTAATATAATAAAATTAATTAAGAGTTATTACCGAATCTTAAGAGATGTTACCGAACTATGTTTATCTACTTTTTTACAAATATACACTCATGATAAAAAAAACTGAATAGTTACACAAATTAATTTATAAGAAATAAACCTAGAACCTAGAACCTAACTTAGGTAGCGTACTCTAGCAGTTTTGATATATCAACCATGAAAAGCCACTGCTAAATTTAGCACCGTTCTTTCAAAGAAAATAGAACTATGAATTTTAACGTTGAAAAAAAGAACTTATAATCGCTCACAGAAACATTATTTTATTAGTATTGGTTTAACTGGGAATGCCATTTTATCTGCTGTTTATTTAAATCACGATAAAATGCGTATTAGCTGTATTGATTGTGTATCTATTGGATAAAGCTTCTCGGAGCGTCAATTTTAATACATAAAATATTAATGTTTACGCAAAAACAAATACCTAAGTTTGAAATTACAATAAATGGCAAGTTTCCAAATGTATAAAGATTAACAAGTGTTAATAGTAAGTTTGCAAGCTCCTTGTAAGACAGCTTATTAATTTATTTATAGTACACACCACCAACATCTAGCTACTAAATAGTTTTAACAATGCAAACTGAGAGTTTTGGCGGGAACGCGGGAAGTGTCGTGTCGCTCCGTTGTATTTTTTTCCAAAACTAGTGTTTTGTCGAGTGTTTATGCATAAAAATGGTGGTGTTTTATTCATAAAGTGCCGAATTACAAGCGCGAGTGTGGGAAAATGATATAATGTGGTGAAACATGAGTTTTCGTGTTGCTTCCAAAACTCCATCGAAGCTTTGTAGTAAAGTTGCCACTACTTTACTAAAGCATGACTGGAGTTAACTGACACGAACTGGACTTGACAAAGACGACTTTGACTAAAACTAGCTACGATGGCACTTATTTAACTTTTGAAACTTGAAAATATATAATTACTTGACACTGGCAAATGCTAAAACGCGACGCCAAAACCAAAGAAAAAAAAAAACAATGCAAACTGTTGACAGTTGTGAATTATGACATCTCCTTTCCTTTTCTTTGTTTTTGGCGTCGCACTTTGTGCATTTGCTAGTGTCTGTGTTTCGATATTTTCAAGTACATTATGACAAAGCAAGTTAAATAAATCTCAGTCAAACTGAAAGTCACAAAAAGTAACTAAGGTCAAGTCCAGGCATGTCCTAGTAAAGTAGTGGAACTTTACTACAAACTTTACCACCATTAAGTTGAAAATTTGCCGCCAAGCATCTAACGGTGTATTTACATTTAAATACCGAGCCGAGCCGAGCCTTAAGAGCCGGTTCCATTCCAGGCCAGGTGTTCTCTATTATCTTCGACCACACATCAGGTAAGTTGTGGTCAAACACATATCCTGTTAACAGTCAAAAAAAAACTTTGATGGGGTTTTGGAAGCGACACGCAGTCATGCTTCACTTCATTATATGACTTTCACACGTACTTTACACGTGATTTAGCACTTTATGAATAGAACACCATTATTTTTATACATGGACACTCAAAAGACCAGTTTTGCAATATAATGTGACGCCATAACTTTTAGCGTTCCCGCCAAAACTAGGACTACTATTTGACTTTGGTTGGACATGAAGCGTCTAATTAATAGATGGTGCTTATTTCCAAATTAACTTTTGTTTCTTCGTGATTATCTCATGTATAAAACATGTTTTATGTAGATAATAATTTATTATAGTAAGACCTTAACACGTATATACAAACTTTCAACTACTAGCGTGCCATACCCATTGTAAACAGAGTCTTCGCTTATTATTATTATCAGGCTAGATGACGGTCAAATGTAAAACTACTGATTAGTCAAAAAAAAAAACGTAAATTTATTTTCTGTCACACTTTTTTTTTCTAAAGTAAAGTATAAGTGAACTTTAGTCTGTGGGCGTTCCTAGACTTTTAATAATTTAGAGTTTTTTTGGCGGGAACGCGGGAAGAGTCGTGTCGCTTCGTTGTATTTTTTTCCAAAACTAGTGTTTTGTCGAGTGTTTATGCATAAAAATGGTGGTGTTTTATTCACAAAGTGCCGAATTACAAGCGCGAGTGTGGGAAAATGATATAATGTGGTGAAACATGAGTTTTCGTGTTGCTTCCAAAACTCCATCGAAGCTTTATAGTAAAGTTGCCACTACTTTACTAAAGCATGACTGGCACGAACTGACACGAACTGGACTTGACTAAGACGACTTTGACGATAACCATAGTTAAGATACAGCAGAAATAACACTGAAGACGAGGCAGTATGGCTTTATAGCTTTAGCCTGCCCGAAAGGGCAAATTAACGAAAAAAAAAATAAAAAAATTTAATAATTTAGCTAAGTAGTCACAGTAGAATGAAGTGATAAAATGCAAATATAAAGTTTCTCCCTGATGTCATATTTATCACTTCGTACAGTACTTATCTACCTCAAGTTGGTAAATTCAGTCGGTCTCAAAAGACAGAACTTTGAATTTACCATGAGACCAGACTAGACCTGACAGCCGAGGTAAAATTACAGTCAGGGTTGCCAGAATCTGAAATGGAAAATAAATATTATAATGGAAATTATTTTAAGTGTTAATTTGGCGTTGTAACGTATTTTTAGTATATTTCTTTTAGATTTTTTTACTAGATGTAATTAGATGTTTTGGTGCGCTGTTTTATTGTTTTTTATTTTATTTTGATGTAATTATTGACTTTTTATTATTATTGAGATTCGACACGATATGACACTATAAGCTCAAAAGACGGTCTTTTCGTAATTCAGTGTATTGGTGCCTAAGTATCGTCAATATTGTACAATTTTAATGTATATGAATGTTCGCAGTGTTTTAAATATGATAGATAGACAGAAACTTCTTTAAAAGTGCGCCTCTTAATTATTTTTTTGCTGAAACGCTCAAATAGTCACTGATACCTAAGTATAAAATTTTCAAAGAACATTGAAAGCCCTGGACTCGCAAGAGTGTAGTTTATAATAATAAAACAAACAAAAACTTAACTAAGAAAGACAATATTTATTTTAAAAAAATGTTTAGGTAATAACGGCATTTATTAAGATAATAACGTGGCAACACTGGCACTATAACTTCAGGTATTATCTTAGAACCCGCCTACGCCCGACTAATTCACGAAATGTCGGCGAGAATACGTGGTGTGACTGCTGAAAATATGCTTTTATTTTATGTATAAACGTATGAAAAATTTTCGTAATATTTTGTTCGCTGTCTGGATATTTCTTGTTGAAGTTTTGAGGGTAGGTCAATATCCCTCAGAATAATGTGGTAAGCTCTTATTTTCATGTCCGTACTCGACCGCCTAACTACCACCCTCAAATAAAAATCTGATTCCGGGACTCTTGAGAGCCAGTTCCATCCCAGGCTAGGCGTGCACACTGTCAATTAACATCAGGTGAGCTGTGGTCAAACATTTAGCTAATCAACCATCAAGATAATCTGTAAACACGTAGGTAAACTATAAATTAGTATACGATAAACAAGAAAAATATAAATTAATGAAACCTGTCCTTTCAAATATCCCGATGAAACTTTTAGCAACGACATGTGAAAGAATGAGATACCTGCCACGTATAGACGATAGAAAGAGAAAAACACTACCTACCCTCAAAACCTTTCTCATGAAGTTTGAACATAACATGGTGATTAATGGGACTTGCGCGCTAATTTTTCTCTCCGTGTTCGTAACAATGACTTTTAGGAGCCACGGTAAAATAGCCTTTACGTACTTAAATTTGTAAAAGCTTAAATTTCATTATAAACAACGGCAACAAAACAACTAGGTGGCAGATTTCCTTAGCAGGAGGTTGTCTAGGTAGATACTATCGCAGTATTCTGCCGCCAAGCAGTAGTGTGTAAACATTACTGTGTTCCGGTTTGAAGGGTAGGTACTGGAGCTAGCGAAATTACTGGGCTGTTGAGACTAACCATCGAAAGTCTCAAAGTAATGAGCGCCTAAGCAGCGATGCCCTGGACTTTGTTTTGTTACTCAAAGTTCTGTGTTTCGCTGCAATGGTTATGGACAGGTGTTATCTCTTACCATCAGGAGAGCGTCTCGTTCGTCTCATTATTTCTCACACAAAATATATATATATATATATCGCTGCAATGGTCGCGGACAGGTAATGTCGATTACTATCGTAGAGCGTTTCTAAATTTCATTACCTTCACATAAAAATATATTTGGTCAAGGGTTAACATTTCTTTCTATGGAACAGTTGTTTTTATTGCAATTCCAGAGTTGCGTCCATATCAAAAGTTGATCATAAAGATGTGAACAATGACCTCCTTTTATCTTAATCAATCCAAAATTACAACTCTGTATATAGCCTCTCTGTATAGCCGTGGAGAAGTACATATTTAAAGCTGAGTTACCTGTCAATGTGAACAATGTCGACTATTATGTAAATATTGAATGTCAATGATATCACTATAATATAAAGCTAATTTTTATATGAAACTGCAGTTGTTATCAAATCTTTCAGATTCTATAATTCATAATTCATAATTCATTTATTGCGTACAATAGATATTTAAAAAAAGATAACGCGCCATATTCTGCCTTGCGGCATGCAAAACATAAAATTAAACATTACAAAAAAAATATATAATAATAACTACAGTCAGTGATTAGTCAAATCAAAAGCAAAAATAAAACAAAACAAAAATGTCAATGATAAAATGTCAAGCAATAAAATACAATTAAATTAAATACAATTTCGTCCGAGCATGAAAAAAATAAAAAATAATAATAAAATAAAAAAATATTAAAATATAAATTAATTAATGTCAAATTGAATTACAATATTATAAATTTTGGACAGTTTTGTCATACTTTTGTTTATTCTGTGGGGAATATAAGTTTTTTGTATCGATGAATATAGATCAGCACCCTAAACCGCTTTGAATGTTTTGGAGGCGAAAACTACAGCTGTACATAATAAAACAAAAATTGTTTTTTTGAAAGATGCGGCATCGTTACTTTCTTTGAGCAAATTTTAGTCCCCTAATGAAATTTCCGTTGCTGTCATTTTGTCCCTCCATGGATACGTGGGTAGATCAACAATAGGTGGCCACGTCTTCGTGCTAACGACACCAATTAGTTTACAATCGAATCGAATCAACTCGATTTTGAGACCGTCACGAATCGAATAATAATTTTTAAGATGGTTTACGTGAAAAGTAAGATCTTGAAAAAACTATAATCACTGAATGAATAACAGGTTTTTACAATTTATAAGGTAACGTTTTTCATTCGAATATTGAATTTTGATGGCTTTTGACGAATGATTTTTTGTAGGCACGTTTTTTATGAAAAATTAATGAGATAAACGTAGCGCTTTCCTGGTGGTCGGTATATGTGTGATAACGCATGTCTATGACCGTTGCGGCGATACACAGAACTTTGAGTAGAACAAAGTCTAGGGCATCGCTGCTTTGGCGCTCATTACTTTGAGACGTTCGACGGTTAGTCTCAAGGGCCTTGCAATTTCCCGAATAATAATTGCAGTAGGTAAGTACATACAGTATGGGGTGTGTGATTTCCTTAAATCATTTGGAGTTAATGGCTAGTGCGGTTATGAACACGTCATACTCATTTATTGATAAAATGTAATTTTAAAGTAACAACATTAAAAAAACATGTAAAAAAAAAAATTGGAAATGGTTTGTGTTGTCGGGGAGATAGAGTTGTGTTATGACGACATGTTTTTTGTTTAATGAAAATTATTGAAATTTGATTTTTTGTACATAGGACTTACTATTTATATTGACATGTATAAAACATTTTACAATATTAATTCTATTAGAACAACATAATACATAAATTGTTGACTATGTTTTTCTACTCCAAAGGTTTGCCCACAATAGCTAGGTACGGCGTTATCACTTACTACCAAGACAATTTCGTTATTCTCCATATTTTTCTTTAGTTACCTACTGTAAAGTTTAGGATTATTTAAGACACATTAGCTCTCAATCCAAAGTATTGTGTGCATATTATTCGTAGTTAGACTTCTATCACAGACAACTATTTCTTAGTCTTGTGTCAAAGTCAAAATATTGACGCATGACTGGGAGTGCCGAGCCTAATTTCACTCAAGTTTCCCCCCACCAACTTTTCACAAAATTTCTACCGTGCGTACGAGGTGCAATATTGATCCCAGGGCGTTGACCTCGAGGAGACCTCTTAAGATGAATATACGTAGGTACTTAATATGTGTGAGTGTCTTCAGCTCGCTTCGTCGCGTCATTCGAAATTAGGTATTGAGTAAGTAGCTAAAATTACGTAGCTACTTTCACATAATTATACTATCGACAAGCGGATGCCTCGCGGTTTCACTCGCGTTGTTCCCGTTCCCGTGGGAATACAGGGATAAAAAGTAGCCTATGTCACCGGGGTAAGGGTAGCTTCCTAACGGTGAAAGAATTTTTGAAATCGGTCCAGTAGTTTCGGAGCCTATACAATACAAACAAACAAGAAAATCTTTCCCCTTTATAATAGTATAGATAGATATCTAGATGTATAGATATTTTATATAGATAGATAGATAAAATACGCTACTTACTTACTTATAGTAAGTAGGTATATCGATATACCGTCGCAGGTGGAACCTGGACCAGTTTGGAACAGGACTGCGGCAGATGGCATAACAAGAGAGGAACAGGGCGTATTTACAAGGCTGTTGAGACTAACCATCTAATAAAGTCTCGAAGTAATTGAGCACCAAAGTAACGATGCCCTAGACTAGATCATTTTTTGTCAGTCAAAGTTCGGTGTACAGGCGTTACCTCATACCGTCAGGAAAGCGTCTCTTTCGTCTCATTACTTTTACGTAAAAGAAGAGAGTCCTATACCCAGCAGTGGAAAAGAAGGCTGTGGATGATGATGATGATGATGTACCATTACTACTTTTTGCTTTTCATAATTTAGTAGAAACAAAAATGTAAAATGATTTCCCGTACCGGGAATCGAACCCGAGCCTCCTGGGTGAAAGCCAGGTATCCTAGCCACTAGACCATACGGGATACTGACGACAGTGCTCAAATTATATTTTAGTTTCTTTTTATAAAATACGTCAATATAATAATGTTGCAAAAATCAGAAAATATAAAAAGTTCAACCATTTATAATCAAGTTTTTCAGATGTTTTGAATTAATCTTTGGCTATGGCTAGGTATTTGAGTACAGTCTTACTGATGTTTTTAGTAATGGGCTTATCTTGCTTTTGTACGCCATCTGTGTATATTTTGCAACACTAGCTACGCAATTATGTTCAAGTATGCTCAACCACCAAGCAGTTACTAAACATTTGTGTAGATGTCGCTAGCATTACTTGTAAAATTTAGTTGCCAATTGAAACGAAGAACAAGCGTTTTACTTCAAACGTAACACTTGACCATTATGTTATAATGTTTACGGAAAAATTGTATAGATGTCGCTTTTAACCAAACAAACTACTCGTAACATGAATTAAATATTTATTCGAGATTCTAGTATAAAATTATAACAAACATGCCTCATTTTTTTTTTTTTTTTAATATAAATATAGTCTATGTCACTCAGATATAATAAACACACAAGAATTGACCTAAAATAAAATAACTTAAAATAATAACTACTCTAAAAGACCGCTATCAATGGGAATAGTTCCCATTTCGAGGTTCTAGTATAAAATTATAACAAGCATGCCTCATTTTATTGTTTTTATTAGGAAACTGGTATTACAAGTACACTTTGAGGTGTAGTTCCCATCTTGATGAAATAACTAATTTTAAGAAATAACAGGAATGAAATTACGAGTAAGTATGATTACTTAAGCCAAAAATGGTTAATCTTATACATTTTATAATACCTACAAGATTTAAAAATGCTCTCAACAGAATGTATGGAATACTTAGGTTATTTTTTTAAATCTGCTCCGTAACTTCTTCTCGGATTAGTACCTACCTAGGTACCTACCTAATGCTGTGTCACGTAGGTAATATCAGAACATACATAGGGATATGTATAAGTAGGTACCTAGTAGGTACTCGTTAGGAACATAGGAACAACAAAATTCTAGAAGATAACGGCTAGCTTTAGGGGTCCTGTGCTACAAAAGGAAATATCTTCTTACAAGATGATTTCGTTGTCCTTCTCTTTTGTCTGTTTGACTGTCTGTACCTATTCCTCGTAAAGAAACACCATGTTTCCGGTACGAAACGTATCCTATATCCAGGTAATATCCAAATCATGAAAATTCTTTCAAGCATTTTTGCGTGCTTAAGTAACAAATATCTAACATGCAAACTATCAGAATTGTAATAAATTTTAGTAGCTCTGTTGATTTTGAAAAATGTTTTATGGCATTACATACCTACCTACAAAAAGGAATCAACCTTATTATACAAGTTTTACTATTTACTAACTTCCTTTTGTATCTACTGTGTTATACCTAACCTAACCTTTTTTAAAAACTAGTCCATTCATACCATTTTCCTCTATACCTACCAGCGAATGTAAAAGTAAAAATAAAGTAAAATATAACATTAAAAACAAGATTTGATACGTGCGGCAACCAGGTAATTTAAAAAAGACAATTAAAATTATATGCGGTCACAATCGTGTCTATCGTGTCGTGTGTATATCTTCTTTTTTTTTTGTTTGTTGTTTGTTTCCTATTTGTATTAATTGTGATCTGTGTTTCTGGTGTATAATAAAGTTATATTCTATTCTATTCTATATTGTTATACCGTTGAATAGTTCCTTTGTCTGGATCATCGGAACTGAACCAATGTGTCCATTAACAACCCCCAAACCCGGACCTACCATTTTTCCAAACGGGCAGAAACGCGTCCCGTTATAGGCCACTAAAATGAGGGGGCGCCAGCCCCCTCTCCAGTATTTGAATTAAATAGTTTAAAAAACGCACAAATATTAAATGCGTGCCATTTTTGTAACAGGCAAAATACACCCTTTCATAACTTTACACTTAGGTAGATACTTAGTACCTGGGCGATCGAGCTTTGATTGGTGTCTATAGATTTTAAAACGCGGAAAATCGTGTTTTCCCAAATATGAAATTAGATCGATTTTTCACCCTCAAAACCCCCATGTTAATTCAGCTCGCTCGTAGACCCCTTAGTTCTAGATGCGACGGCGATACCCCAGCTTAGGATACTTTCGTAACGTTGGATATGTTACAAAACCAGCTGGGCGTTTTAAAACCAAATGAATATCGATGCCCTGGATGCCAAGCGTTTCGTGAAACTAGCTTTCTTTCCAAACCTATGAGGAATAAATAATACCACAAGTATATAAATATGAATATCTCTTTATTTAACAATAAACTCTAGACAGGAGGTATTATTATCACTTAATAATAGACTATTTGCCACATAAGTACATACAGTAGGAATAGTAACATTATTTCTCTATTAATATTTATTTATCTAAATAGCAGCGACAGGGAATTTCTAACAATAATTCTAATTTACAGTTAGAAGCGAATAGGAATATTTTTATGGAATTATTTTAAGGTAATTAGATACCTACTTAATATGCGGAATGTGCAAAACCGTAACCGATGTATATGGCTGTTACCAAAAATGGTGTCTACCTACATAGATAATGTACGATTAACTAATCGATCTGTGAAACTGCTATGAGTGCCAAATATATTTTTTTTTTGTCGCAAATCAATGATTGGTTTGGTGTTAAACAATGATGTAGCACATTTGCTTACAAAAATCACGCTAGATATTGTATCACGTGGTATCGTATCTGTTCGTAACGGTTACAGTTATGTACACTTCGCATTTGAGTACTCAGCTTTATTTGCTAATACTGTTAAAATACTGGGATTTAGGTGAAATAGAATGAGGTTCAAATTAAAATAAAAACTATGTGTACCGAATACGTCATACTTTTCAGTGCACTACATGATAGGTACAGAAGAAAATACTTATTTGATGTTAACAAAATATACATAACCTTTTTGCTAGTAAAATAAATTGATGATTCTCTTGTAAACACTTATTACTACTTTTCACAAGACACCAACAATATATATTTTTTTATAAACTCGAAACAATCAAATTCATTATCTTGACTAAAAAAACTATGTAGTTTAACATTTATCATGTTATTTTATTTCTAAGTACTATATGTTATTGATGTAGAATCATTTAAACATGCAACAGTTTTTTTTTGTGACTAAATTATATTGACTAGAATTGTTTAATTAAATTAAATACTACTAAAAAGTAAAATAATCTTAAGAATGTCATTTATATCATACAAAAAATTATAATAAACGTACAGCGGCATCGAATAGGATAGGTTTTAATACTATTATAGTATTGGTTATTAAATATTCTATATCTATTGAAAATTTAGTTTTCCACCGAAGCTGAATAATTGCTGTATCAAAGCCGTTCTATATGTGATGAGGAATTTACATTGACTAAACATTGTCTGACTCCCGCTTTGAGACGAGTATTAAATTTACAGGTTTTACATTTTTCGTAATTACATTGCAAAATTACATTTCCCCCTTTTAAACTTTCGTTATGTAACACCGAAATTAGTTAGTGAGTTTTTCGTATCAATTTTACCATGGTATTGTTTCGCGAAATCCAACCATTTTCGCAAGGAAGCAACTTGAGAAAGTGACTATTTTTAATTTTTTTTCGACATTAGCTTCTTAACTATGTAAGAAATTTACAGAGATTATTACCTAAAGTTCTTTTTTTAAGGAAGGACAAAGGACAAGATACTTTCTTAAGAAATATCCATTGTCTTTGCACTGGTACGCATAACGAAATTTATACAGGATATCACTGCATTGAGTTATTGGAAACGTAATTTTGTTACAGTATCTTCTAAGTTAATCGCTATATTTGTGTAGCATGTTTATTTTAACGTCCAATCAATTAAAACTGGTCTCATTGCGTGAGTCAATGGGATGTTTATTTTATTGTATAATAGTGTTTACTGAGAAGTGTCTCGTCGCCTCCTGCCGGGGCCGCCAGCGTAGTTGGCAGCTGCCAATCCCATCAGATGCTTGGCTTGGAGAGCGCCGGAGTAGCCGCGGCTCAGGCCTAGGTCGAGGGCTCTCTTCTCGCTGGAATTGCAGATTAAAAAAATATTGGAACAAAGTATTCAGGCATACAAATACAAATCTTATAACACCAAAGTTACAGGTAATTTTTCTTTTCATATTTAAAAATATCAAAATCATAACATAATTATGTTAAAACAATGAAAATGTCAATGAAATAATATGTCACATATAAAATAATTATGTCAATACTATAATTAAATGTCAATAAAAACAAAAACATTTTAAGTAAAACTAGTACAAGTACAAAAACTAGTAAAACTTAAAATAATCGTGTAAGTCATAAAATAAGGTCTAGGTTACAGATGGCTAGATCGACGGGGGATCGTTGCGTAGGTTCAAATCCTACCGCTTCTTAAATTTGTTTGTTGATTAAAATTATTTAATCTATGGTAAAAAGGTACAGGCTAAACAATTCGTTTATTAGTTAAGGTATGTTTGTAAAAATAGAAAGCTTGGGAAAAGTCTTAAAAGTTACACCAGCCGTTGTATGTTAACAGAAGTGTGGATGTGAGTTAATGACAATCTAGTTTATTTCACAGAGGACATTATATGTTTATTTAGTCCTAAGTAATAAGCTTTACTTCATGCAATCTAAAACAGTAGTTATTTATAACATAACTCAAAACCAAGAACGATTCAAAAGTTACAAGTATTTGACGTCACACTGAAATCGAGCTATAACGTAAAAGCACGTACTTAACAAGAATATAAGGCTGAAGTGAATACAGCGAAAGCCAAGGGATTAACCAGTTTAGATGTTATATCTTTGCATAATCACAAGCCAAAAATTTCACTTCATGCATGAAACATAAGACGATATTTAGTATATTAAGAAAACATAGATTAAATAAAGGCTTGCCAAAAATAAATAGGCGGCATAGAAAATTTAGTAGCTCTACTATTGACTTTAAGGACGTACCTAGTAATGTCATCTTTGTAGCTGAAAAGTAGAGAGAAATTATAATAGTATTCTTAACTATCCAAAACAGGGTTATAGTCTCGCTTTGAACTCATAAAATCCAGTTAGCAGTCTACCCATGAAGGTTGACATTCTACCACGTTGGTCATGTGTAAATAAATAAATAATAAATAAAAAAGGTTAACCCTTGAAGGAACCACGACGGAACCTAGACTCTAGAATCATGACGATGCTGATCTTGCGTTAGGAGTTTTGGCGGGAACGCGGGAAGAGTCGTGTCGTTCCGTTGTATTTTTTTCCAAAACTAGTGTTTTGTCGAGTGTTTATGTTTAAAAATGGTGGTGTTTTATTCATAAAGTGCCGAATTACAAGCGCGAGTGTGGGAAAATGATATAATGTGGTGAAACATGACTTTTCGTGTTGCTTCCAAAATTCCATCGAAGCTTAAAGTAAAGTCGCCACTACTTTACTAAAGCATGACTGGACTTGACTGACATGGACTGGACTTGACCAATACTAGACTTTGACTGTAACTATAGATGTAAGACATGAATTATCGCAATAAACGGAAGACGACGCAGTATGGCTTTATAGCTTTAGCCTGCCCGATAGGGCAAATTAAATGAAAAAAAAAATGATTTTGCGTTAAGACGGAAATGTCTAAATGACATCAAGGCACTGTCTAAACCGCCAGCATTTCAATGTATGCAGCATGGGACCGCAATCAATTTTACCTATTGATCTCCAATCTTCAGTAATCAATATGACACTTAATTATGATAAAGAGATGATTGTACAGTTTTCCTTATAATATCGTATTTCACCGAAAAGCCAGCGGCATGAGTTTATAAGGCTGTTAGTTTCAAAATATACGTAATTTTGAAGAATTTAGTGATAGTTGACATTCATTTACACCGTGAAATCTCGTCCAACTTTAAAATTAAATTGCTACTTTGGCATTCTTGTGCCACTAACAACACTTGTGTCAATAACATACGCATTGATTAGTGACTGTCACTTGTGACAGCAAAGGTTATGAGGTGAACTAAACGGTCTCCTAATGGTAAGAGATCTATTCACGACCATTGCTGTGGTACATAAAACTTTGGATAATAAAACAAAAACGTATTACTTTGAGACTTTCGATTCTTAATCTCAATAACCCTGTAATTTCGCTAGCTGCAGTACCATTAAAATCGGAACACAGTAATGTTTACAACTACTGCTTGGTGGTAGAATTTCTGATACTGCGGTGGTACTTTGTAGTACCACCAAGTAAAACCATCCAATGATATCTGTTCATGAACATTGCTGTGGTAGATACTCGTACTTCGAACTTTGGTAACAAAACAAAATTCGGGGCATCTCCGTTTTGTCGTTTATTACTTTGAAACATTCGATAGGTAGTTTCAATATCCCTGTAATTTTACAACCTGCGTGGGTGATATTGCGGTGATACTTATTAATAGACCTTACTTTTCCATTTTGCGTTCAATTTGGATGAGATTTCCGAGACGGTTCAACATGTCCATAATTTCTTCAGGCTCGTATGGACCATCGTCGCGGTAGTAGTTGCTGGGACTGAAAAAAAATACAAGGTTATGAGATTTGGCCAAAAGGGGGTAGGTACATATAATTTTGAATAACTTTAACTAAGGGCACAAAATTAAAATCGATAAAAATGCCGTTTCATAGAAAATAATTCCTGTAATTTACATTGCATTCTTATGCCGAGAAGAGTATACAAACACATTTTACCATTTTTTATGCGGTTGGGCCCCAAACTAGGCAAAGCCTGTATCTTGGTGGCCCGGTTTATCCCACTGATATTACAAATGTGAAAGTTTGGATGGATGGACGGATGTTTGTTACTCTTTCACGCAAAAACTACTGAACGAATTTGGATAAAATTTGGTATGGAGGTAGCTGAGACCCTGGATTGACACATAGGCTACTTTTTATCCCGAAAATATGTAGCGGGTATCACCGCGGGGCGCAGCTAGTAATATAATAGGATAGGACATAATACACATATATAAAAGTAAAATAAACACCAACATCAGCAGCGATGTACATAAATATAATCTACATTTTGATGCGTAGTCGTTAAACTGTCTATTTAAAGAGTCGGGTAAACATTGTATGATAATGGACATTGTACCACTACCTGGGGTAGGCAGACGAGGGCACGGCGAGAAGCATGGCCATGAGCAGGCAGCTCGCTAACACACAGGTTACTCGGACCATTCTGGAACAAACAAAAATAACTTCTAAAACTAAACAAACAGAGATTATTTTACTAGCACATGTTGGTAATAAGTTTTTTAAATATAATGTTACCATGGGGAAATGTCATCCTAAAGATTTTTTTACCTTTTTTTGTAAAAGTAATGAGACGAACCATACATTCTCCTGATGGTAAGAGAATACGTAGGTATGTCTATGACCATTGCAGCAATACGCAGAACTTTGAGTAGCAAAGCAAAGTCTAGAGCATCACTCATTACTTTGAGACTTAATTAACTAATTATAAATAAATAAGTAAATAAAATAAAATAGGACATTAGGACAGCGCCATCTGACCCCAAACTAAGCAAAGCTTGTACTATGAAAGTCAGATAACTGATAGAATACTTAAATACTTTTTTCTTTGTAAATACATACTTATACAGTACACCCAGACACAAAACAAACATCGATGTTAGTCACACAAATGTTAGTCCTGAGTGGGAATCGAACCCACGCCCTTCAGTTCTCGAAGCAGACATACTACCAATGAACCAACAGGGCTGTCAAAATTATCTTATGTACGTACGTATTATGTACTAATGTGAAAGTTTGTTACTCAATCACGCAAACACGGCTTGACGGATTTAGATAAAATTTGGCACACACATAGTTCATTACCAGGATTAACGAATAGAATATTTTTCATATCAGAATAATGTTAGGTTCCTGTGTATAAACTACATGTATTCCACATATTTTAATATACTATAAATTCTGTCTAAAGTCACAGTATCAGCAAGCTGGGTTGGATGTATCTTTCGCAGAAGCGATAACCGCTAGGGTAGACGTATTCTAAAGTGGAGATAACGAATTGGCAAATATAGCGTAGGACACCCTGAGACTCGATGGAGTGATGATATACGTTAGGAAAGCTGGCTGTGGATGTAAGCGATAAGCCGAAGATCGGACTTTTACGAGAGGCATATCTCCAATAGTAGACTACGATAGACTGATGATGTTAATACGAAAATATTACAAATATTTCTTAAACTTCCTGTAAACCTTGCTTTCCATCATAATGTACGTGATTCTGGGGATATTCTTGTATGCAGTTCTTCGTGATAAATGGCGCGAGGAAAAGTTAGTCACAAATCGATATAAATTGCTCCACTTTATTCCTCCCGAGTCACCGTCAGATGATTTATTTAGAAAATTTAGGAAAATGCATTCGCTTTACTCTTAGAAGATTTCAAAATCTTTCGTAAGGATAAAATCTGACAAACTTAGAATTTAGTATACGAGTATATCCAAGAAAGATGTGTAAAACTTAGTAAATAGTTATTTCCAATAGTGTTACGTATAACGATAACTGAATTAGAACGAAAAAAAAGCATTTTGACATAACAAAAGTAAAAAAAAAGTAAAATAATATTACTTGTAAGTAAATTGTTAAGTGAACCGTACAAAGACTATGTATGTATCCGAAAAACCTCGAAACGCTTCCGATAAGTGAAAATGATTCAACTCCCAATTCGTTTGATAACAAAGAAGAACCAATGACGACTTCCTCGTTCCTGTTGAGTAGAGCCCTTCTTAATATTTGTAGACGATCCCAAAATTATGGTGATACCGCGACGGAAATTATTTTATAACGGTATCACCATAGTGTTATTTCGCCTAGATCAAATTCCAACAATGGACGGAATGATGGATGGATGGATGTTTGTTACTCTTTCACGCAAAAACTACTGAATGGATTTGGATGAAATTTGGTATGCAGGTAGCTGAGACCTTAGATCAACAAAATTGATTAAATAAATTAATACTATTTACAAAGTTATACAAAAAACTTAATCTAAAAATTAACACATAGGCTGCTTTTTATCCCGAAAAGATGTTGTGGGTAATACCACGAGGCACAGCTAGTATGTAATAAAAAAAGTAAACAAGTATCTTTCAGAGCGACTCCGATCTCTGGCGTGGAATGTAATCGTAAAAAAAATTATGCGACGCGTATCCGAGTCAATGGTGGAGTGACGCTTATTGTCATAGAACACCTCGTGTTTCTTTCTGACAGGCTCTTAGCTGTGATGTATTTTTTTTGCTGAAATTTTCTTGTTTGAATTTAAACTTGAAGATTTATGTTCCATAATAATAATAATATAATTCTTTATTGTTAACAATATAAACTTAACACAAATGCAACAATTGGCAGCCTTATCGCTAAAAGCGATCTCTTCCAGGCAACCTTAATACGGAAACGATTTTAAGCTAAGGACAGGGTGTGTTGATAAGAGAGTTAAAATAAAAATTAATAAATAACATTTTAAACATAATACATAAAGACATACATATATACGTATAGATATACATTTACATATGCTATACATAAACATTAAACATATAAAAAAAGAAAGCGAATTACAGGGCTATTTTAATAGGTGCAGTTTAACACTACTCTTGAAAGCCGTAAAATGAACAGAAAAAATACCAACCCAATTATAAAAGTTCACATGAGACAATAGTCGTACAAAATTAAAAATTCACTTTTTTTATTCAAAACTAGCTGCGCCCTGCGCTGTCACCCGCCACATGTTTACGAGATAAAAAGCATATGTGTTAATCCAGGGTTTCAGCTACCTTCATAACAAAGTTTTTCCGTGAAAGAGTAACAAACATCCATCCATCCAAACTTTCACATTTATAATTTTTATGGGATATGTACACGTTTGACCACACTGCCTGATGTTAAGCTGTAATGTGGTCTAAGATGGAGCACGCTTACCAAGAAGAAACTTATTTACTCTAGATTTGAAGATACCTATATTGTACCTAACAGGGAACACAGACTCCGACAGAGCGTTCCACAACATCGCTGTGCAAATGAAAAATGTGGAATCAAAACGCTTTGTGCGTACAAGTAGAATATCCACCACGTACGGATGAAAACTCACTCCTTCGATTCGCCGACAACTTGATGGCACTTATTTTAATAACTATTCTAAATAATATTTATACACATTTAAATGCTTTAATTTAGTTCATGTATATGTGCACTACCTTACACCACGGTTGCATATAATGGATACAAGGCTTAGCAAAACCACATTGTAGTTAGAGAAAGGACTAATAGGCATAAGGCGGAATAGGCACGAGTTTGCAGCCAAGGGTGGCTTACAATCGGATCAGTGCATAGAGTTGTTTGAGGACGTAGGCTAGAAATAGGTACTAGATTCTGTTTTAGATAAATAATAAAAAGTAAATTAGTTTTGTTTGTCTACAATAGCAGTGGTCACGAGGTGACTGAAGACTGCTTAGTCTCGGTGAAAAATGACGGTGATGCGATCTCCTACCCTCATTTAAGGTATTAAAAAAATGCAAATTTGTCACCACGACACTACGATAACGGTATATATTGTAAAATAATATAAAATATTTAATTTGGCGTGAAAAAACATAAAGTTTTAAGTTTTTTAATAAATTTACAAGTCAGTGTATTAAGTATCGCTTTTGGTTACAGCCAAGGTTTCATCGCACTTTACAAGCGAGTTCAAGAAGTTTCAGATGAAACACTTGAAACATTGTCTATGTAATATGTGTTGAGAAAATAGTTATTTATAAAGCAACATTTAATAAGTACATGACAATGTAATTCTTGCTACACCATGTAGACAATTTGACAATGTGAGCAAAATCAACCAGTGTGGAATGTAATTCAGTTTTTTTTAGTGAGACAACCATTTCTTGATGTTAAAGTAATAAAACAAACGCAAAACTCTTTTAATGGATTCAGTGGGTTCGATTCCCAACCAGGATAAACATCTTGCGGTATAAACAAATGTTAGTTCTGTGTCTGAGTGTTCTGTATTTATTATAAGTATGTATTTACAAAAAAAAAAGGATTTAAGTATTCTGTAAGTTATCTGACCTCCATAGTACAAGCTTTGCTTATTTTTGGGTCAGATGATGCTGTGTGTAATGCCCTACGATATTTATTTATTTATTTAATGATAAGAAATAACGCCTGTCCATGACCATTGCAGTGATATACATAATTTTGAGCAACAAAATAAATTTCAAGGCATCGCTGATTTGGCGCTCATTACTTTGAGACTTTCCATGGCTAGTCTCAACAGCCCGGTAATTTTTGTAGTGACAATGTATATCTAAGTAAGTATTTAGCTGGTGAATTTCAATTCAATCAACGACCTACTTTTTATATAAACCACGTTGTCGTAACAGTCAAAACAGCATCGGTCGTAATTTTATCAAAAACGTATCAACGCCAATCAACCGTGTTGTTGACAGAGCCCTCTTTACCTCTAATTAGGATATATTCTACCGATAAAAGATAAGAGCATTGATTCCGGGCTGGCCGACCATTTATACTTGAATGCCAGCTTAATGTCATACTCGTATTGCAGTTCATGAATGAATGCGCTTCGTTGCTCTTATACGTATGTATCTACATATTTATAACAAAAAAAAATTGAGTATTCAATAGATTACAGGAACAGAATATACAGAACAGAATACACAATCCAGAATAGAATAGGAAAGCAGATAACTAATAAGTTATCTGCTTTCCTATAGTATTTGTTATAGCTGTGTTTAGTTTGTTATTAGATTTATTTATTTCTATACATGCCCAAAAATATCAAAAATACATATCATTATAACATAATAATATGTCAATATAATTTTTTTTAATACATTTGGTCAAGGTACAACGACATTTATCAGTCATATTTTTTTTTTAAGTACAAAGTAACTTGTGCTGTGCGCTATGCACAATTGCACATGCCAATTAACGCTGCTAAAAAAGTTTTCACTTTAAAAACTGTTGAAAAAGAAATCCGCTTTTCTACATTCTATAATTTTGTTAGACTTTTGTCGTGTTAGACTTATTTTCAAAAACAATTACTTGTTACGAGTGCATATTCATTTGAACATTAACAGTTACCATAGTCTATTCTAACTTTGCCGAGACTTTCTCTGAGGGAAGTTTAACAGTAAAATTAGTAGGTACAGCTGGCCATTCTGAAACTTTAGGGTCGAGAACAAAGATGTTGGTTCTTTGGTCTCAACTAGTGGAATTCGACGTGACTACTTTAACCTTGTAACCAAAATTAGGGGAATCAAACGAAGATTTCAATCAATAGGTATTAAATTTGTCTCTTTGTTTTTTTATAAAATTGATGATAACAAGATAACAAATTCGTTCTTAATTCATTTCAAAGTACAAAATGTGTAAATTCTTTGTTCTGGTATTTGAATATTATTATTTCTTGAGCATCTTTTAAATTTATCTATAAATGGCTAGCCTCATTCCTGCAGTCTATTGTAGTCCACTTCTGGATATAGGCTTCTTCTAAGATACGCCATCTAGCCTATTTTGTATATCATTAATCAATAGAGTTTCGCTCAATCGAGTCATACGCTGCGTTTGCCAATTCGCGGTCTTCACTCTAGAACACGTCTACCCCAGTGATTATCGGCTCTACCACTACTATACCAGATCTTCCGCCGCCAAGCAGTAGTGTGCAAACATTACTGTGTGCAAACACTAGGGCAGCGATGCTCTGGACTTTGTTTTGTTACTCAAAGTTCAGTGTATTGCTGCAATAGTCGTGGACAGGCGTTATCTCTTACCATCAAGAAAGCGTTGCGTTCGCCTCACTTTTACATAAAAAAAAGACATGTCCAGCCCACTGCCACTTTAGCTTGCACACACTGAGCTAATAAGTGTGTAATTTAGTTTTTCAGACAGTTTGCAAAAAAAAATCATTAAGTTTCGTTGCTAAAATGTTTGAAAACATGTTAGCACCCCTGGACGTAAATAGAAACTGAAATAAAGTGCTGTTTTTTTTTCATACATTTTTGTATCGATAACTTGACGAAAGTTTTTACGCAAATTGGCTAGGCACTCGGGAACTACAACACAAGCGACGTTAACAAACAGCTACAAACCGGTAGCTCGTTAAGCCGCCGTAGCCGCTCAAGTTGTGGCGCCTACGCGACACAGCTAGACACATCGTGCAATCGTAGAACTAATGAATACGAGCAAACATGAACTTCCGGCAGTGAAAGCAACGAAGTCTTCTATCTATCTAGACTATTATAAAGAGGAAAGATTTGATTGATTTTAATTTTATTGAATTTGTTTTTGATTTTAATTTAATTAATTGTTTTAATATATTTAAATGCATGTTGTGCTTCTTTAAATAAGCAACGCAATTAGCTAGAGAATTACTTAAGTTGTGTAAAATTATAATAATAATTATTGTAGTTGCTAGTATGAAGCCTCAATAAATAAATGAATAAATAAATAAATTGTTTGTATTGAATAGGTTCCGAAACCACTAGACCTATTTCAAAAATTCTTTCACCGTTGGGAAGCTACACTATCCCCGGGTGACATAGGTTACTTTTTATCCCTGTATTCCCACAGGAACGGAACCTACGCGGGTGAAACCGCGAGGCGTCCGCTAGTGTTTCATAATTTGACAAGTTACATAATTTATTGTACATTTGCAAAGTGTGTCCAAGAAAATACTAAAATTAAAACCATGTACGTTATACGTATAGACTAATTAAAGTCTTGTATATATAGAAGCTGCGCTGTGTTACCCGCTGTTCCCACGCGAACACTAAATTTTTTTCGGGATAAAAAGTATGTGTTAATCCAGGGTGTGAGCTACCCCCATACTAAATTTCATCAAAATTGGCCAGCCGTTTTAGCGTGAACACACGCACAAACTTTCGCTTTTATAATATCAGAGTGTGATTCTAACTTAGTGGTAGATCTCTTTAGTAGTAGGTTGTCTAGGTGCTAAAGACGCCGCAGTACCTACCAGATTTTTTTTCTAGTAGACAATATGCTAGGTGTTTGATCATAGCTCGCCTGCTGTTACATGAGGGTGTAGTCAAATATAGTAAACACTTAAGCTGGAATAGAACTATTGCTCAAGTTAGGTTGCCGAAACACACCGTTAGGTGTTTGATGGCAGATTATTATTAACGTGAGGAATTAGGTGTAGCTAGCTATCCGAATACTAAATAGTGCTTTACCACAATGCTATAGTTTTCTTCTCACGATGTATTTGAACCCATGCTTTTTGGCGTGGGAATTGACCACCACGCTAAACACTTAGCAATTATCGCTACAAATACATATTTTAAAAGAAGAAGAAGCCGCTGCCGCCAAGAAGTAGTGTTTAATGAAGTGAATATTATTTTTTTATGTTATTAAAATATAAATTCCGACAGCCCCGTTGGCTCATTGGTAGTATATCTGCCTTGAGAGCTGTAGGGCGTGGGTTCGATTCCCACTCAGGACAAACATATTGTGAAAAAAACAAATGTCTGTTTTGTGTCTGGGTGTTCTGTATGTAAATACATACATTCTGTATGTATTTACAAAAAAATAGTATTTATGTATTCTATCAGTTCCATCACACAAGCTCTGCTTAGCTTGGGACCAGATGGTGCTGTGTGTATAGTCCTACGATATTTATTTATTTATTATTATTTATTAAATAAGTCTAAAAAGATTGGAATAAATGTAGAAAACAGGTATATTTTAAAGGACATGAAACAACGAGACGCAACTAGTTTCTAAATAAGTTATATATTTCATAGGTAATAAGTAACTTCTGAAACCTAGAATACTTAAATTGAAAATTTGCAGTAAGCTTGTTCAGTTGCAATTGTTTGACCTTGCGTTGAGATGTGCAAGGCAGCATAGTTTGTGAATTCCCTGCGACGAATAGAAGTTGGGTTACATTCGTGAGAGATGTAATTTAAAAGTTATGAGACAAAACCTTGGTATAATTTTCTTCTAAATGTTTTAATATCTTTATTATAACATTAGTAAGAAGTATTATTAGGAGCCACTGAAAATGTCAGTGGTAGCGTTCTGTAGAACAAAAAAATCCAACGAATTGAGAACCTCCTTCTTTTTTGCAGTCGGTTTAATACTATTTATTGCAGTATAAGTTTTTCTTTAAGCCGTAAAATAAAAGTTATGTTTCCAGCTAGCGTAGCCGAGGTAGAAAGGATATCACCACAAAGTCTCAGTTTCAAAGTGTTATTATAATGGAGTCTCAGTAGAATCACGCTTTGTTTCACTAACTTTATAAACATTGCAAAATACGAGCTTTTAAAGAATTTTAGCTTGTCTAGAGAGACAGAAAAACACAGGTTTATGTGATGCACAATAATCTACTGTTTTATCCAAGCAATTGTGATTGTTCTTTGTTAATTGTTTTTTAATTTTTTTAATTGTTGGTTGTTACCGCTATTAAATATCAAAATAAATGCCAGTAGCTGTGATTTCACTGTAAAATTAAGCTCTGTTTGTCCATAAATGGCAAAACATTATTTGTATGGAAATCGAACCACTTTAAACTTTGAATAAATTACTATCTACGGTATACTGACTAAAAGTTCATCGGATTGCCATGTTTCAAGTCCTCACTCAAGTGAAAAATTATTTAATTAATTAGCTGTTGAGTGGTGTAATTAAATTTGCAAATACAAACACAAATGTTTTATTACTAAAACCAAAGTTACGAGCCAAATTTCGTGATATAATTTCAATAATATTTTCGACTGTATCTCTTAAGAAGCAAATTTAAGAACGTTGTATGATAGCCCAGCGGTAAGCGCGGTCGATTCACACGCCGAAAGTCGTGGGTTCAAACTCCAATAATGAGCTTAAGAATTGTGAAGGAAGACATCGTGACGAAACCATAGCATGGAGGTAGGGAACTTTCTAGTACTCGACTGGCTAGCTACCACTCTCAAATTGAAACTCTGTTGCCAAGCTCGTAAAGTGTGTTTCGGCAGCTTCACTTGAGAGCCAGTTCCATTCCAGACAAGGTGTGCTTACCATCTTCGACCAAACCCGCACTTAATATGAATGAGGTGTGGTCAAAACACATAGCCAAGCAACGATAAAAAAAAATCACAGTTTTTATATTGTGCCACATGTGGCAATCAAGCTGACGGCTAGCCTGATGGTAAACAATCACCGTCGCCTATGGATATCTGCAATACCAAGGCACTACAAATACGTTGCCGACCTTTTAAGACAGATAACTGATTAATCACAGATAATAATAAAATTGATACTTTACCACTCAAACGTACACCTTGAACACTCAAACTTGTTTACGTCAATAAAATTCTTTTTTTAACAAAACATGAGTAGACGATTACTGTATAGTATACGCTAAAGGTACTATCTAAGGCAGCATAACCCAAAGTGGTTTTCAAATATTTTCCCAGCAAATGTACGACGACAGCCTGCGGCAGCACTATTCATAGTTTTATCTAACTCTCTATAGACCGGCCAATATCTTAGGCAAATGTCTACAAGGGTCTTATAAGGGACCTAAAAGGGACGAATTTCGTCGCAGATGTATCGCGTTGGGGCTCCTAAGCGTTTATCTTGATGTTCCTTGATTGGGAACACTAATCATGCTTTGTTGATTTTATTTTTGCTGCACGACGTTGATTTGTTTAATACATCAGTCGTGCAGCTTAGGTGATTATTGGTGACACTGAATGCTTAGTTATTATCATTATTTCTCAATCTACGCACCGTATATTTCAGTAAGACTTTGTGGAAATTTTTAATAAGCCATACTAAATTAAATGTATGTACCCTAGCTGTTAATTTTCCAAATAGCAATTTTTTATTTTCTTTATTTTTTCTGCTTCATGGCGATCTGCTCCAGGAACAATAAGCCACTTCTTTGTCCGTTAATAGTCCATGAATTCTAATTTACGAGAGCCATAAATTGTTGAGATATTTCTTTCCAACAGACTCTCTTAAAATCTTCTAATGAGATTAGGGATGCCATGTCTCTATCGATGGGTGTGTAGTAGTCCACCTTTTCCGCTTAGAGTTTGTGCAAGTTTATTTACATGGCTTGTTAGCTTCTCCTGGTACTTCAGGCTACTTTGGGTTATTTCTTGCCGGACAGTTTTTATGCCAAATATCAATCAAATAAAATTATGCTGCACTATATACTTATCAGAATCACTAGGTATATACTATAAGAAACAACTAATCTACACTCTACTTATACATACAGGTAAAAATTGTAATTTCAATTTTAAACTGTTTATTTTCATAAAAACGGTTAATCAGTCACATTTATGTTACAATAATACATTAATTCATGAAAAAACAAAATAATATGTCTAGTTCAAAATAAAATGTCAAATTCAAACATTATGTCAAGCTCAAATACAATGTCAAACACGAATACTCTATTAAGTACAATAAGTCATAATTATGTCAGTAAAACATCGTCAAGACCTTAAATGTCGTGCCTCTTGCACCTGTCCTACATGATGGTCGACGACAAGGAAAAAAGATAAAGATAAAGATAAAGATAAAGATAAAGATAAATTTATTAACAGAAAGAGTTAGGCACATACACAAAGAAAAGAAAACAGTGAAGTTAATACAAACATAATGGACAATGATTAGTGAATAAGTGTTGGACGTTACAATTTTTGTTTCGGTGTATACACTGGTTATCGTTGGACCCCAAACTAAGCACAAGGCTTGTATCTTGGGGACCGAGTGCATTTTACAAAGAAAGATAATTCTGGGTTAACATTTTATTTTGGTTTACTTTCAAGAAAGATTTCAATTCAGCACTTGAAGAGTGTGATAGCGTATGGCATTACAAAAAACACTAAACATTGTACAGACTAATTATAAGACTTTCAGTCTCGCTAAAGTTTAAGGCAAGCAACCAGTCTCTTACGTTTCTCCTAAAGACAAAATTGACTAGATATGGGTTTTGAGGGATTTTCTTACTAATATTATTGTAAACGCAAGGAAGAGAGTAGGCTGGACTGCGTCGGGCGATTAAAGAATGAGCTCGTGGGACCGGTAATCGGCAGGAAAAGGCGCGCTTGTTTTTTAGAAAAACATAGTCTGGATGAGTCAATAATCTTTTGTGCATTGTGAGAGCAGCTTTGTAAATAAATAGTTGTCGAACTCGTAACACTTTAAACTCGGCGTAGATTAAGTCAGTGGAATAGCGAAAAGGTTTGTGCAGCATGACCTTAATTAAAGCTCTTTGTGCTCTTTCTACTGTGATAAATATAGTTTGACCAGCACTACCCCAGACGAGAATGCAGTACTGTATTATAGACTGACACAAAGCAAAATAGATTTGCCTCAAAAGAGGCACCGACGCACAGTCTCGTAGGTTCTTCATAACATATATCAACTTCCGAGTACGGGATGCAACGTTTAATATATGATCTTTGTAGGACAAGTTACTATCAATAATGACACCAAGATACCTAATACTGCTTACCCGTTCTAAAGAGGTGCAGGCGCACGGGGAAGATGTTGGGCTTATAAAGGAGGAACAATAATGAATTTTTAGATCTAAGTTTGCAGGAGGAAGGGAGACACAAGTTTTTGTAAAGGCAATAAACTTCGTTTTTTTTGTATTTAGTGTGAGTAAATTTCTATCTAAAGCTTTGGCAATAATTGACAAGCCATCACTAGCTAGATTGAAGACCTGGTTCCAAGTTTTTCCATGAAAAATGATAGCCGTGTCGTCCGCATAAGCAATGATTTCAGCGTTGGGAAGCATACTGTTCAAAATTTCATTTACGTACATAATGAACAATGTGGGGCCCAGTATGCTTCCTTGCGGAACGCCAAAATCAATAGGTAGGAGTTCACTAGAGTAGTCACTAACTTTGACATATTGCAGTCGGTTTGACAAGTAGCTTTTAAACCACTCCAGTGCCACACCCCTAACACCAAAAGCGTTCAACTTCTTCAGAAGCAGACCTACCGAGATTGAGTCAAAGGCTTTTGCCAAATCAAGGAAGACACCCACACACCTGTCTCCTTTATCAACATGTGATGAAACAATGTTTGCGAGGAGTGAAACGGCATCTTCAGTTGATTTGCCCCGTCGGAAACCAAACTGTTTTTCGGAAATTAGATTTAGTTTATCCATATGCATAACCAGTCTGTTGTTAACCAACTTTTCCAATATTTTGGAGACTACACTAAGTAAGGCAATGGGCCTGTAGTTGTCAGGAGTATTTTTGGGGCCACTTTTATGTATGGGGGACACAGCTGCCACCTTCCAACAATTTGGAAAGATGCCAGATTCTAAACTCATGTTGAAGATAAAAGTTAATGGACTAATAATTGAGCTTAGTGACTTTTTGATTAATTTTACTGAAATGGAATCAAACCCAGATGCGCTATCGCTCTTGAGACTGGCGACTACTTTAGCTACTTCTAGTGGGTCTGTTGGAAAAAAGAAAATTGATTGCGCGCTGTGAGAGACGAGTTTGTGGGACGTAATTAAAGACTCTTCAGTTTCATGTAGTTTGTTCAAGATAGCGTCTGCAAGGTTTTTTCCTACGGAGACAAAATGCTGGTTGCAGTGGTTGAGCGGGTTTTCAGCACCGTTTTGAAAAAGTAACTCGAAAGGGACTGTACTTTGTTTAGAAGTGTAGCAAATATTTTTGACGGTTTTCCAGAGTCGCTTGGGGTCATCTTTATGTTGTTCTAAAAGACGCCTATTGTATTGTGCTCTGACGTCACGCAATAGTTTGTTACAGAAATTTCTATATCTAACGTAGATTTTACTGAGAACGGCATCATTTGGATTTTCTCTGGAACGGTAATGAAGTTTGTCTCGATGGCGCATGCACCTGATTAGACCTGGCGTAATCCAAGGTTTTATAGGGGTTTTTCTTTTACTCAGTTGTAAATGTCGAGTATGTTTGTTCATAATGGTTTTAACTATATTATTGAAAGCGCTAACGGCGGAATTTACGCAGAGGCTAGTGGTGACAGTTGACCAGTCAACATTCTGAAATTCTGCAGACGCATCGTCGAAGTTTAATTTAGAATAAAATCTCGAACAACTGTTTTGCTTGTGGAATTCTCGAGAGATGCCTGCTATCACTATGGAATGATCTGTAATCGAGGAATTACAAATCAAACCAAAAGCTTTACTATCAGATTTAATAAAAATATGGTCTAAGCAGGATCTGATACGTGTGGGATTTGTTATGGCAGGAAGTAGCCCATGCGAGGCCATTAGACACAGATATCCAGATACTTGTTTGTTGGAGGGGTCACATAAATTTACATTGCAGTCACCAGCTAAAACTAATAAAGAATGACTAATGAGATTTTTTATAACTAAATCAAGCGACTCTAAAAAAGGCAAAATATTAGCAACGGAAGGAGAGCGATAGAGTCCTAGCATAGCGGCCTTATTGTCAATAAGAATACCTAGAGAGTCCGCGTCACTTATGTTAGGTTCGAAAGAAGTAGATTGATATTGGGTTTTTACATAAATCACTACCCCCCCGTTTTTGTTTTGTTGTCTGTGTGAGCGAAATGAATTGTACCCAGGTAATGGTTGAATTAAAGTTCCTTCGCTAAGCCAACACTCCGTCAATACAATAATATCAAAAACGACGTGAAATCGTCTTAGATAAACAACAAAGTCTTCAAAGTTGCAGTTATAACTTCTGATGTTTATAGATATAACTTTGAAGTTATGGTCTGGGTTGTTAGTTAAAAAAGAATCACACGATTCTACAGACTCATGAACATGACAGTCAATAGAGATTACATCGTCGATATCATTTAGGGCATCAACTAAACCCATCGTGATAGTATAAAAGTTTTGAGTGATATAAAGACAAATACCATAGTGTCATCTGAATTGAGAAATTGTCTGTAGAAGAATATACGTGAGACGTGCTTCCCAGTGAAATGTAAGTTTTTATTTTAAGGAAAACGATACTTAGCAGAACCTGAAATGTGCCTAAGCAGTAAATCAAAATTTTGAATAAAAATAATATAAATAAGGTGAATGACAGAGACAGCAATTTTGCAGTTGAAACGACAGTGGACAACTCAAGTAGGCGCCGGGCCCTGGGCGACTTTGGTGGCCATTCGGCGCTCCAGGTCTTCTGGTGACTTGATAGTGATGGCTGAGGTACCTTCTTGCTTCCGCAGGTGAACAGTTCCGTTTTTGATCCAGCAAAACTTATAGCCAGCCTCTTTTGCGCACAGCCTGGCAGATCGAAATAAAAGCCTGTTTTCTTGCGTGAGACGCTCGTTGAAGTAAATCTTACTGCTTGGACCATCTATTCCCAGATCGACACTGGTCAAGTTTCGTCGGCTTTTTGCCGATTTTAAAAAATCTTCTCTTTTTTGACCTCTCACAAAGCGGACAACCAGAGGTCGAGAAGACCTAGTCGAAGAGGAAGTATCGTCACTGCCCTTAGAGGCACGAGGTCCAACTCGTATCGCGTAATCGAGATCGCAGTCATCAATAACGACGCCGATTTTCTGTGCTGTCACTTGAGCAATATGCATTGGGTTTTCTCCCTTGTTTTCAGGAAGTCCCGAGATTTCAATCTCGTTTCACACAGTCATGTTATAAGCAGATAATAGTGGTAAAGTACCGTGATAGTGAATATAGTAGATTGTATGGTAGCAGTTAATAATGCGTGCAAATCCGCTGCGATAAGATTAACGTGCCATAATATTTCGCTCAAATCGGTACAGATTTCCTAAATCAATAGATAAATGAGAAATGTCAAAATCAGACTCTGCCATTAGGATATCAATTAAATTGCAAGTTGTGCTACTTATTTTATCATACTTAACACTTTACTTGATTAAGATTTATTTATTTCCCGAAACATTGATCATAGTTAGATACTTATCATGTGTGTGTGACTGAGTTATCAATTACGTTTCATGTTAACCTTTACTTTTTTTAACAAAAGTTTTTTAGTTTTTTTTTTTTTTATATTGAATAGGTTCGCGCTTGACCACATCCTGCCTGATGTGAAGCATCAATGCGGTCTAAGATGGAACACGCTTACCCAGAAGGAACCTGTTTACTCTTGATTTGAAGACACTCATCTTAGATGTCTTTATGGTCCTTATAAAGTATGTTACCTGGAATTAATTGTGGTACTCTGTGGTTATCACGGTCGGTTTACACCCATGGGCGTGGTATCAAACCCTAACAATGAGCTTGAGATCCTGGTGAAGGAGAACATCGTGAGGAAACCATAGCATAGTGGTAAGATATGTTCTAGTACTCGGCTGGCTAGCTACCACTCTCAAGTTAAAAAAAGAGTGGTCAATTTCGTTGTTTTATGTTATTCTTAACAAAACACGCGACAAGTTGTTTAGCTGTTTTTGTGGACTTTACGTTACCGTGAACGAATTGCCAAAGAATTTGCCCCTTGTTAAGGAAAATGGGCAAGGTTGTAACGTGCAATAATTGAGCAGTCTTGCAAGAACTTGATTACTGAATGTTGCCCCTGGGGGTCGTTCATCTATTGGTACACCTGTATCAGCTGGATTGGGAAGAATTAAGTTTTCCCTTATCCGTGATTTATGAGTTTTCCGTGAGTTTCATACGCAGACCGGGATAAATTTCTCTTATCTCATACTAGCAACCCGCCCCGGTTTCACACGGTTGTGTAGATATAATGTAGATACTAATGTAGTACGTATGCATATATTAAGTATATGTACATATAAACCTTCCTCTTGAATTACTCTGTCTGTTGATGGAAACCGCATAAAAATCAGTTCCGTAGTTTAAAAGTACCGACATTATTGGTTGGCTGGACGAGATCACTCTTAGCGATAAGGACACTTGTGGGACTCAACATTTTTTTTTTTTGGTGTGCACTATGAAGAGTTTCTATCTATTATTTATTTACAACAGCTTAAATGCATTGAATGATTTACTAACAAAATAGCCGTACGAATCATAATGTAAACCCGTATTTTTGCTTTGCTAAACACAATGCTAAAAAGTTTTCACATTAGCTACTAGGAGCGCTTTAAACCTACGCTTAAGGCTGTAAGGGTTCCGATCCGTGCAACGCGATGAACCCAGCGCCGGCAGCCATTCGTAGATACCATTGGATGCTTAAAAGTTTTATCTGTAGCCATAAGCAAGTGAACCGACGTATGAAATATTTTATCTAATTCTTTAAAATACATTATTAATATCAATCTATAACATTTACAAGAATGATTAAACTTGTATAATTTCAACCTTTTACCCCACGGGCCGCTGTATAAATAGCCAAATTACTTGTTTTATTTCCTTCGGTTACGGTTTAACCCGTGATGAATCCATAATATTGCTGTTTACAACCCTCAAAGTTTATGTTGCCCACTAAAAGAGAAAATTACGCATTTTTGTACCGTTTGACTTTGAAGTAGGACATGAAAGTAGTAAATACAAATGAATATTATTTTTGGGCGGTTGTTTATACAAGAGGGTAAGTTGTTTTTATTATATGTGGTCCCAGGTAGTATATAAGAAATTTGAAGCTTAGTGGTATCTTGGGACCCGTCCTTTTTTTTTTAAATAAATAGGCTTGCGTTTGACCTTTATTTTGCTTCATGTTAAGCGAAGATGCGGTCTTTGATGGAGTACGCTTGCCTACAAAATACCGATTCGCTTGCGTCTTGAAAGTACCTAGATTTATCTATCGGGGAACATCAATCGATCATTCATCATTCTTGGTAAGGTCAAAGTAGCACAACGAGCTTATGGAGAGGGCTATGCACGGAGTTTCCTTACGAGATGGAATCAGAAATGAGGAGATCCGTAGACGTTATATAACCACATATCCCAGAGAACCAGCAAGTTGAAGTGGCAGTGGGCAGGGCACATAGCACGCAGAACTGATGGCTGATGGGGCTGCAAAGTTTTGGAGTGGAGACCACGGACCGGCAAGCGCAGCGTAGGACGTCCACCCACAAGGTGGACAGACGACCTAATAAATATTGCAGGAACGCGCTGGATGCGGGCCGCTTCCAACCGGTCTTTGTGGAAGTCAATGGAGGATCTCTACCTATAGAATTTAATCGGAGCTTAACAACAATAGTTTACTCATAAAGAGTTCCATGCATTTGACATATATACTGATTAAAATCTACTGGTCATTATTAGAGATAATTAGAGATGATACCTATATGTAATCATAGTTAGCTATACCTATATGTAATCATAGTTAGCATTTGTAATCACACTAAACTTTGTACAATTACACATAAAGGATGTATGTAGAAGTACATGCGACAGCTCAGTTTGTAGCTATGATAGATCAGTGGTTAGCGTGGCCGAATCTCAACAACAGAAAATCTTTGTGAAAAAGTTACGTAGAAACTTCATCGCGAAGTTTTTTTTCTTTTTTTTTTTAATGGTTGACAGGCCAATTGTTTGACCACAGCTCACCTGATGTTAAGTGAAGGTGTGGTCGAAGATGGTAAAGCACACCTAGCCTGGAATGGAACTGTTGTTGTTGAGATTATGATAACATGTCTGTATTTGTATTTGGAAGTACTTAACGGTATGTTACGGTAACCTCAAATAAAAAATACTAAACTTGAATCTTCTATATATTACCATTCTTATGCTAAAGCTTAATCGAAAACTCATAAAGTAACGAACGAATCGGTTACGAATGAACCCGATGTACTAAAAAATCAACAACGGAACAATAACAAAAAGCAGAATACCAAAATAGCTCATGAAACTTTACTCGTGCGATAATTTCACACAATGATCGCTAAGAGATTAAAAAAGAAAACAAATTGGAAAATTTTGACTTATCACACAATCTCGGATACGAACGAACAGGGTATAATTTTCCCTGGAATTCAGTTAACTGTCCGATCCCCTGCGGAGACGATGAAAAAAGGTTTATTATTCCGACCGACATTTTCGATAACTTTTTTTGATGATTTGGTCCATCATTTCATCGTGGCTATTCGGTAACCCGAAGATGTCCGTTAAATTGATATTTATCCATGCTTTTGTAACCCGAAGGGTAATTGAAGACATTAAGGTCACCTTTAGGGTTCCTATTATCGTTTGTCGTTATTTGGTAGACCTCTGGAATGGGAGTAGAACGTATATTTATGTGCATTGATACAAATCCCAATCGGGAATGTAATGATTCAGATAGTATTTTATTGTAAACCTGTGTTATCTACATTTAGCTCTTAATATTAAGGGAGTGTCAACAGTCTAGTTCTTTGTGAACATACAATAGGATTTGGCTAGATACTATATTAAGAAAATAATTAATAAATAATCTGAATGATAAATGAATTATTATCTGTCGCAGAACCGATAACCGCTGGGGTAGACGTGTTCTAGAGTGGAGACCGCGTATTGGCAAGCGTAGCGTAGGACGCCCTGAGACTCGATGAAGTGACGATATACGTAGGACAGCTGGCGGTGGATGGAAGCGAAAAGCCGAAGATCGGGCTGAGTGGCGTGTCTTGGGAGAGGCCTATGTCCAGCAGTGGACTAGTATAGGCTGATGATGATGATGATAACTATATTAAGAAAATATCAAACTTAATCAAATAAACTACACAACAATTGATAATGAATGACAAGCTGAATTAAATCAAATTAAAATGATTAACGTGGTTACCATTTCCCCAACTAAAATTGCTGACTTAAATAAATAAACATTGGGTGATCTTTAATGCAGCGCCAACTTAATCTAAGTGGAACTTCTACTACGGGAACCAGATACCTGTATTTTTTTGTAAATACAGTCTTATAATACACACAGAATAGGTATTCTGCAGACATAGAACAAATAGCTATGTTCATCACAAAACGTGAGTGGAAATCGAATCCATGCGCTTCAGTTTCGAAGTAGAACTACTACGAAATGAGCTAACAAATATGAGTCGAAATGTGTATTCTTGGTTTAAAATTTACTTAATGCAAGATATTATTAAGCTTACTGAAAATTCTGACACTAGGGCTGATCACTCTTCCGGCCGTAGAGCTGGCTGCTCAACCTTCCTTACCGAATGTATTACTTTTTTTTTTTTTTTACGGTTGGCATGTTAAGTGTGTCCTCTAAAAATTGTCTACTACCGTTTTTGTAAGGAATTAATGATGTACATAATATGTATAATATATTTGTTCTAATTTATTATCTATGTTAAAAGAAAAACAAAAGAAAACTAAACAGAACTCACGATATCGACAAGATGGCAACACAGATAAGACTCGTCATACACAATAACTACTGTGCATTGTGCAGTCCCTTTATGTCATGTCGATGAACAGATAGGTGATATACTGACACGGATTTTATGTTCGCCTCGAACTGTGACTAGTAACGAAGTCACAGTTCGAGGACAACAACTGCATGACCCATTTGACTTATATTCGAACTCGAAATATTTGCTGATAACAATTAATTTATTTTTCTGCTTTACTTGGCATTATAAAGACGTGATCAACGAACAAATAAATATATATATCGACATAAGAGTAGACACACTTTTTCCACAAAATACTTAAAAAATATCGAAACACTTTTAACATTATAATATACATGAAGTGCGATGCCAAAAACAAAAAAGAAAAGTAACTCAATTTAAGATAATGTATCTGTACTATTATTATATTATCTGTGACACTATTAAATCTCAACACTAACTCCATTAACTAAGTAAGTGTCGGTTGCGACTAAGTTTTAAGTGCTGCCCACAAGCGCATTATGTACTTACTCTTGCTACACAATCGGATCTAGTTGATACTTTGTATCATATACAAGGTGTATGTGAAAGATGAACGATTTGGTTGTTACGAGACCTTAATACTAATCGATTTGGCTATGATACTGACAATAAATTTACCTTTATTTTTTTTGTTTATTTATTGTTTTGTCATTTGTAGATTGATATTTTGGGAGTTGTTTTTTGTTTATTGACAATTTCGTTTGTTATAATTGTTTTTGTTGCTAGTAATTTTGTTATGTTTATATTGTTTGACCGACAAGGGCGCACCGGAAGACCAGCGCTGGCCATACCACTTAGTATGATCAGTATTATGCTCAGGTGAACCCCTATATTGTAACTGTTTGTCTCAGTTTATTGTTTTTGTAAGTTCTGTGGTGTTACAAAATAAAAAAATATTTTTTTTCTTTCTTTCTTTACATTACATGTTTTGTGTACCTTTATGTCGTGTTTTGTTATGGTCGACAAGCTATGTAATTGACCACAGCTTACCTGATTTTATATAAGTGACGGTGTGGTCAGAGATGGTAAACGCAAAACAACCTGGAATAGAACTGGCTCTCTAGTAGACTTCCGGGAAAACACTGTTATGTTAATAAATATTTTTAAAAATTGAGAATTTACTCTTGTTTGTGTTAATTACTTGAATTTTGGCGCCTTATTCGTACTAGGCGTTGACAGGTACTTTGACAGAGACCGATGTAAGTTATATTCTGTGGCGCAAGCGCAACCGTCTCATTCCGTTTTTCGCTCTCTCTCTCCATTCCCACCGACCACGGCGTAGACGTGCTGCGTAAATCTCGCTTCCTATAATAAATCTCAAGAGCGTTTCACCTAACAATTTGCCATCGGTTAAAAAGGAGGATTTTATGAACAAAACTAAAATCTTTAAAAATAATACGCGACCGCCACTTACCGCTAGCATATCATAGGCGAGTTGGTGCGAACTTATCCGTATTAAAAAAAAATCTTTGCTTAGTGATACAATTCCGTGAAAAAATCATAAGGTTATTATGATTTTTTGCATATAAACACTTTTTAGCCTAAGATAACGAACTAACTCATTAACTGAGCAACCTTTAAAATCGACTTCATAGTTAATGACGTATTCCAATCGGTAGCTACAACTAAACTATTACTTTACACCTTGTATAAGTATTGTTATGGTTAAGCGATTGTTCGAGATTACGAATACAGAACAAGCTGTCAAATCGTGATGTATGATTGTTTAACCGAAATAACTGGTAACAACTTGAAGACAAACTTCTCGGAGGCTCAACTTGTTTCTCTCATGCTGCTTATTGCAAATCCCTGTTGTATTCAACTAACCTATACACGAACGTAATTGAGTTCTGGCCGAGTTGTTGTACATCGAAATACCACAACACGTCCCATAAAGTGAAATGGAACTGTAACATAACTCATGATATGCAGCAGATAGTGGAAATACATGAATCATCTTTGAATATCGCAAACTCAGCAAACTCGCTGTTCACGTCTGTATATTTTTACGGTTATTTTTTCAAAACCACGCAATGCTGTTTACCTTTTTATCATCGCTACAAAAGGTCATTGTGTACTATGTAATTCCCGCAAATAAAATGCTAGTCACAAAAAAACTGGCAATTAAAAAAAAACTATTTTGTTTAATTAATTAAATTTACCACGGTGTGGGGCTAATTTCAAATGCGCAGCACAATTTGTTTCGTCGGCGAGTTGACAGATAGAAGAAACAGAAGATCTAATTACTTTAGCTGGTGTTAAACAAACAGGATGGTAATGGCTTTCAAATTTATAAACGCTTTTGTTTTCTTACTTTTATTCTAGAATGAAAAGGAATATAATACTCGTACGAGATATTAATTGTTTTTTTTTTACTGTTCACAGGCTAGATATTTGACTATAGTAAACACATCTAGCTTGGAATGAAATTGGCTCTCAAGTGAGGCTGCCGGAATACACCGTTACGTGTATGGCGAGAGATTTACAACTTGAGTTTGGTAGCTAGCCAGTCGAGTACTAGAAAGTACGCCTACCACCATGCTATGGGTTTCCTGTTGATGTTTTCCTTCACCGTAAGCTTGAGCTTATTGTTGGGGTTTGAAACCACGCTCTTTGGCGTGCAAACCGATCGCGCTAACCAATAACACTACAATATTGTGAATTTTAAATACCAGACTGGCTAGCAAATTAATTTGTGATTTACGTACTTTTTAACCTATTTTCCAAATTGTTTTTGAACCCCTTTCCATCCTAAGTGGCAACCTTTAAGTGGAAAAGATCGCTTGAAATGATACAGCGCTCCTGGCGGAAGTAAATGGAAACTGCCTTTTCTCAAACATTTGACTATCGTGTCTGTACATCAACGATCGTCGTTATTTGTTATCGATGTTTGTTATGCTGCACAAAAGTTGATTTTAAAAGGTTTAGGTAACTACACAAAGGTACTTATATACGCAATGTAATACGCAGCAGGATATTTTGATTTAAACTCCACAGTAAGCTCACTTCGGATTGTTCATTTTATCCGTTTTAGAACATAATAAAATAAACCAATGCTGCCCACCAGGGGCCGCAAAATTAATTTCGCGTAAAAATAATTTTCAGCGGAAATCTTATTTTTAAAGGTTTTCTGTACAACGTCAAGTATTTTAAGTACCTATAAATTGTATATGCTTCGCTGATTTCACTTAAATCGCTTGAATGTTATGAGAAAATCGCTTTAGCGGCTTTTTCTCGTTTGCGAAAGTTCAACTTGGTGGCAATCATTTGCAGAAAATTGGCCCAATCTCGAATAAAAACTGGCGAAATTAAACTAAATTAGAGAATTAAAACAGTGCGAGGTTACACAGCAATAATTAGAGAGGTATATCAGAAATGTCACATTTGACAGTGACAGCTGGGTGTAGTTTTTTCTTCTTTGATTTTCGCGTCGGATTTTGTATATTTGCCAGTGTCAAGTGATTATATTTTCAAGTTTCATAGGTTAAACAAGTAGTCAGACTCCAGTCTCGGTCAACACCAATCAAATGCAGTCATGCTTTAGTAAAGTTGTAGCGACTTTAATATAAGCTTCGATGGATTCTTGCAAGCAACACGAATAGTCAAGTTTCACCACATTATATCATTTTCCCACACTCGCGCTTGTAATTCCGCACATATACACACATATATTTATGAATAAACACTCGAAAAAACACCAGCTTTGGAAAACTCTTTCCTCGTTCCCGCCAAAACTCATATCTTTTTATCTACTCAGATAGCTAGCAAGTCTGTTTACTTCAACTTCAGATTTAAACTTGGGAAGTATGAACAAATATAATAGAGCATGCTAGGATCTATTGTGTTAAACAGTGCGGTTGAAACTGAGGATGACAAGCACTTTTGTTTGTTTACCTTTTTAGATTTTTAGCAAAAGCTTGAGATTTTTTCTGAAATTCATGTGAAATGGAAAAAAGTACCTATAGTCGAAATGTAGCTAGATGGGTTATTAATGTTTGATTTTGAAAACGATTGGCTCGTGGCAACAGCGTTTTTAGGAAGCTATGGCTGACGATGATGATATTTTTTCATTCCATCGTCAAGAGGATAAAAATGCCTTAATGCCTATTTTTTTTTATATACTTTAAGCTTGAATTGAAGCTTATACCTCTTGCCTATAGCAGTGACGTTACCAATATTCATTTGACACAATCTATGCGACACTTTAAAGGGAACAGGACACTTGCATTGTTATTATACTTAATACCGATTAGGTGGAGCAGCTGGTAAAGAAAAAAATTAGAATTATGAATCCATATTTCACGGAAAGAGTAACAGAAGCTTGTTTTACTTTATATAACACCCTAAATTTCTGCCATAATTGAACGTAATAATTCTCAAAATTCATCTGCAAAAGGTTTAAATTGCATCGCATTTATTTTCTTGATTTATGTGAAACAATATTTGGATTGTATCAAAACTAAATTGCAGCAAATAAATTGCGGAAATAAATTGACGTGGCGGTCAAATGTCAAGCTTTTGTCAATCGCAGAACACCAATCTACAAATTAGAAAAATAAATTTACTGTCAGACTAAAGACCGCTGATAAAAAAAAAAAATAATCATGTGGACATTTCGTAAAATTAAAAAGGACAGGTAGTAACTTCTGTGTAGGAGACTGGCTTAATTATGTTATTTTTTTAATTGTTGATTGTTTGTATTATTAATTTTTCACGACATATCCATGTTATCAAATGAAGTGAATTGATGTCATATCCAATGAAAAGTTGTATCATTTCAGAACTTAACTTTCCCATTTAAAGTAAAAAACGATTTCGCACGTGAACAAATTTAATTTACTTATTCAATTATTTGCTAAAAGCTCGTTCATGATAGTTTTTCCATCGAATTTTGTGACGATATCAACTGAATGAATGAAATGGTTGAGAACTGCTCGGAGTTGATTTTCAGATTTCGACGTGTATTCTACTTTGAATCTTACTAATACTAATTTGTAAAACAAATCGGTTGCAAGACTAAACAATTGAATACTGAGAATCTGATCAATTGCCACTAATATTTTATAAATGTGAAAGTTTGGATGGATAGATGGATGGATGGATGCTTGTAACGCAAACACTACTGAACGGATTTGAATGAAATTTAGTATGGACGTAGCTAAGACCCTGCATTAACACATAGGTTACTTTTTATCCTGAAAACATGTAGCGGGTACCACCGCGGGGCGCAGCTAGTCTTATGTATAGGATCATTTATGATAAGCTAACATGCTCTATGGATCGACTTATGTATTCTGTGTAGCATAAGAAACAACTTTTAACCTAGAACATAAAATGTGTTTTAATAATACAAGACTTTGGAATGACTTGACAAACTCATAGGGGTCAAAGTATTAAATTACAAAACAATCAAAATTGTCGAAACTATACAGATAGTGATATCATAGACTATTGAGAAGCGTATATAAATGAATAAATATCGTAGGACATTACACACAGCGCCATCTGCCCCAAACTGAGCAAAGCTTGTACTATGGAAATCATAAATAGAATACTTTAATACTTTTTTTTGTAAATACATACTTATAATAAATACAGAACACCCAGACACAGAACAAACATTTGTTTATACCACAAAATGTTTATCTTGGGTGGGAATCGAACTAGATCTTGACTAGTCTAGAATACTAAAATACGCTATGATAAATTTTAAATCCAAGATGGCCGCCACCACAACATGGCGAATTACATTTTTTTAATGTGACTTGTTTGAAAGTGATCTTACCTATGATTCAAGAAATTCTGTTCAGCTGTTTGAAGATAAACAGCTCTCATGTATGTATGTGAGTATTCACCACTGATCGATTCGAAATTTGGTATTATGTGTATTGTGTGCCTACCAATTACTGGTGGTTTTTAAAATTTTAAATGAATTCTTGAAATATATTCCTATATTTTTTTAGTTACGAATCCAAAAACTGGGAATTTGAAGTAATTTAAATAAGACTCGTAGTTTAGTATAAGGCAAAAACGTGTGATAGTTTTTCTCAAAGGATGGATTCAAAGGATCACGACGGGAATGCGCAATGAGCTTTAAGGATTTGCGAAAATTTGCAAGTAGGGATTTTAGAAGGTTAGTTAACAAATCAATTTTACAAATTTACCTCTTTGAGTTTCTCTTCGAGATAATCTTATTTTTTATGGTTGACGGGCTAGGTGTTTGACCACAGCTCACATGATATTTAGTGGTAAACACACAGCCTGGAATATAACTAGCTCTCAAGTGGGGCTGCCGGAATTCACCGCTGGGTGCTTGGCGACAGATTTTCAACTTCAGGATTGTAGATAGCCAGCCAGTTTCCTAACGATGTTTCCCTTCACCAGCAGCTCATGTTCAATGTTGGGATAAGAATCTACGCCCCACGGCGTGCGAACCCACCGCGCTTAGCTATCATTGCTACAAAACTACAGCCGCATACATGGTAAAACTACTAGTTTAGTAAATATTTGTACTGACTCGCTAACTTTTGATTGCGTTTATTTTAAGGTTATTGTATTTCGGAACACGATAAAGTTATATTCTATTTTCTAAGTTCGAAACGGCTTGCGTTAAACGAAAATAAGTTATACTAGAATCGCATCAGAGATATAAACTCAAATGTAAGTAAACAAAGCCACGATTGCGTAAAACTTTCTATTTAAGTACTCCTCAACACAACTCGAACCAAAAATAGCAATAGATCCTTTTATCAGTAAATAGAAAAGGGGACAGAAAAACTGTCCACTATATCTCGGCTCAAACGATGGATTTAACACATGATGAAATCCAATTTACTCGTAGCTAATAGCTCATTTCGTGACGCGAACTAAGCTGGACTTTTCATAGGAAATAGCTTATATAACGTTCTAAGGACACGGGTAACTGAATAGCGGATTTTGTTCCAATGGACAGGTAATACATACATACTACAAACTATAACTCTGCATTTGTAGCGATGATAGCTCAGTCGGTTCGCACGCCAGAGAGCGTGGGTTCAAACCCCAACAATGAGCTTGAGCTACCGCTGAAGGAAAACCTCGTGAGGAAAACATAGCACGGTGATAGGGTACTTTGACAGCCCTGTTGGTTCATTGGTAGCATGTCTGCTCCAAGAGCTGAAAGGCGTGTGTTCGATTCCCACCCAGGACAAACGTTTTGTGGTATAAAAAAAAGTTTGTTCTGTGTCTAGGTGTTCTGGATTTATTATAAGTATGTATTTACAAAGAAAAATTATTTAAGTATTCTATCAGTTATCTGACTTCCATAGTACAAGCTTTGCTTAGTTTGGGGTCAGATGGCGCTGTGTGTAATGTCCTGCGATATTTATTTATTTACTTCCAAGTACTCGGCTGGCTAACTACCTAATCAAGTAGAAAATCTGCCGCCAAGCACCTAACGGCGTGTTCCGGCCGCCTCACTTAAGAGCCAGTTCTATTCCAGGCTAGGTGTGCTTGACCATCTTCGACCCCACCGTCATTTAACAACAACTTAGACTGTCAACCATAAAAAAATGAGACTGTAAAACTTTGTCAAGGATTTATGAGTTCCATGACTGGAATATGAAGTACAAAGCCACATTATAAATAACAGAAATAAAAACAAAAACTTACTTTGAAAGCGTCATGTTTCACAATTTACTCGTTACTGTTGCCTCTTAAAATGTCCTTTCATTTATTTCCATTGCTGTATAAAGTATCCAGGTGCAAAATAATATTTTAAACAATGATTAGAGGACTTTAACACAGAAAGTTTCGGGAAAAAAAGTTTTAATTTGAATTGCTTAGCCGTCGTTTTATTTTGTAGCTCGCTTTGCATGTGGTTCAGTTAGAGGATCAAGTCTACTAAAACGTCAAACTTTGTTTTACGTAAATTCATCAAAGACATAATAAAAAAATTCAAGTAAACACGTTTTCTTAGATAGATAGATAGAAATTCTTTACTGTGCACACTATAAACAGAAAAAGTACAGATAACAAAAGAATCTTATGTGCTGGTGCCACAAGTGGCGGTCTTATCGCTAAGAGCGATCTTTTCCAGGCAACCAAGAATTGAAAACACAATAGATAGAATAAGAAACAGACGGGAGGTGTTGTAACACTAATTAGAAAAAAATATAAATATAATACATATAGTAAGTATTGAAAAACAATAATGTATTTAAATAAAACAAAATATATATATTTATAATGCACAATTTTATATCTTTTTGTGTTTGACAAGCTAGGTGTTTGACCACAGCTCACCTGATCTTAAGTAACAGTGTGGTCGAAGATAGCAAAGCACACGGATGATCTATGAGTCTTACAGCTCTGTTAGATACAAACGATCTCTTGAGGTTACCTAGAAGAGATGACTTTAATGAATAAGACAACTATTAGTCGTTAAACAATTTTGATTATTAAAGAACAACATTCATGTGATCATTTTACACAAGACCAAAAATAATCGTGCTAAAAATAGAAAAAAAAAAATATGAAAAGAAAATATGTTATTTTTGCTAGCTTAATTTAAACGCAGCATCATAAAAGTTTACTCAAGTAAGGTGCTCGCTTCACACTGGGAAAATTATACAACATTTGTAACTTCAACCACTTGTATAATGGTTTTAGATTTGTTTTAGAATTTCCCCGGAGTCGAAAACGAGATTATTGTGGGCGATTTCATCGTTGAGAAACAATTTGCATGAATAACTGCTACCTGGCCTGGAACGTCATCATTCACCGGGAATCATACATTTCAAGTCACTGTCAGTGTCAACTTGATATGAGCATCTATACTTATGAGATACATACTATATAATGTCTTTTAGAGTTTTTGGCGGGACCGCGGGAAGAGTCGTGTCGCTCCGTTGTATTTTTTTACAAAACTTGTGTTTTGTCGAGTGTTTATGCATAAAAATGGTGGTGTTTTATTCATAAAGCGCCGAATTACATGCGTGAGTGTGGGAAAATGATATAATGTGGTGAAACATGACTTTTCGTGGTGCTTCCAAAACTCCATCGAAGCTTTATAGTAAAGTCGCCACTACTTTACTAAAGCATGACTGGACTTGACTGACACAGACTGGACTTGACTAAGACTGGACTTTGACTATAACTAGCTACGAGGACACTTATTTAACTTTTGTAACTTGAAAATATATAAATACTTGACACTGGCAAATGCTAAAACGGGACGCCAAAACCAAAGAAAAAAAAAATGTCTTAAGATATTATGTATTTATAGAACAATAGCTGCTTTTCTTCTTATATGATATTGGCTTCGCATTTTGTGTATTTGCCAGTGTCAAGTGTTTTGATATTTTCAAGTTTCTTAAATACATAGTCAACGTCCAGTCCGTGTGAGTCTAATCCAGTCATGCTTAAGTAAAGTTGTGGCGACTTTACTATAAGTTTCGATGGAGTTTTGGAAGCATGGAGTTTTTGCAAGGCGGTAGGATAAGTACTTTCTAGTACTCGGCTGGCTCCCACTCTCAAGTTGAAAATCTGCTGCCAAGCATCTAACAGTGTGTTCCGACAGCCTCACTTGAGAGCCAGTTCCATTCCAGGCTAGGCGTGCTTCACCATCTTCGCTTCACTTAACATCAGGTGAGCTGTGGTCTAAACACCTAGCCTGTCAACCATAAAAAAAAAGGAACACGAAAAGTCATGTTTTACCACATTATATCACTTTCCCACTCTTGCGCTTTTAATTCGGTATTTATGAATAAAACAATACTATTTCTGTACATAAATACTCGAAAAAACACTAGTTTTGGAAAAAAAATTTAATGGGACGACACCGTCTTTCTGCGTTCCCGCCAAAGCTCCGCTTCCAATACAAGTCCTAGGTGAAGCCTGGTTGACACTTCGGACAACGAGATTTGTTTATTCTGAACGTACTTTGTACCAACATACAGGCAAAAAAAAACATATCCGACCAAAATTAAAAGCATTGAATTATAATTCTTTAAAAATGATGTAAGCAAAACTTTTGCGACTTTTTAAAATAATTGTGTACGCCAATCACAGCCAATTAAGACTTTTTTTTTGGTAAAAATATGTTTCATTTTGACCTTGTCTGATGTTAAACTGAATGCGATCTAGGATAGAGAACGCTTACCTAGATAAACCTGTTTACTACGTGACTGGACACTTTAACACAGAAATTTACGAAAATATTTTGCTCTTTGGATTAAATAACTACATAATTTGCGAAAAACAATTAATTCAAATCAATAACACATAAAGATCAATAACACTTGCTTTAATCTGTCATGCACAAGTTACCACATTACTGTGGACGAGGGTTGGATCCTACACCCACCGAATAAGGGTTTATTACAAATTGTGACGGTTGAAATATACATCCAACGTGATTATTCGATTGGATAGATTCAGTTGATTTATTGATAGAGTCGTCGTGATTTTGAAAATAATGAATAAAAATGCCACAGTGATCTTGGAAAAACTAGTTGGGGTTGTAACTATGTACTTAAATCGAGCTCTATAATAAATGTTACTGTTAATTCTGTACTTTTTATGTAATGCTTGGTTAATTTTTTGGTCGATAAATTAAATACTTTGCTTAGGTACATTGCTTTTCTCTTAATGTTTTTAGTTTTTTTTTCTTTTTTCCGACCAACGACTCGGCCGATCGAAACAAAATTTAATTTTCAGATTGTGGTAAGCCACATTTAATCTTTATTATTTCCATTTTTCATTAACATGTGAAAAGATCTTTTAAGAAAAAGCTTCTAAATATAATTATGTATACAAATAAACCAAAACTTTCATAGAATCACGAAATTGCAAACGCTATACGACAGGGTCAAACTATGAGCATGGATTATAAAAAAGAACAGGTATATTTAATTTTGAGTAGAACATGTGTGAAGGCTTGACTTTGACTTATTTAAACTTGAAAATATCGAAATAATTGACACTGGCAAATGCACAAAGTGCTATGCCAAAAACAAATATATAAGATAATAGTACTATGAGCAATATTTATCAAACACAAAACCTGTAAAAACTCACGGGTACCTATACTAGATTTTAGTCAAAATAACATTATGCCGAATTTAAACTACATAAATTCGCTACAAACATTGCACATATAATTGCTGATTTCTGATTATCATTAATAGTATTACAGATTACTATATCATATTTCTCTTTTCTGAGAAGTAGCGTAGTAAAACGTTCTTACGACACAAACTATTCCGTAGTGCCATAAAACCACAAATTTCCATATAATCCATTATGGAAATTCGTTGTCGAGTGGAATTAATTGCTGTTTGTTTCACATAGTGATTCGATAAGTCATTTCAATTATCACTATGGACAAACGACATTAAATGACAGATTTCTGATTTCATTATTATATGAAATAAGGTTTAATTTTTGGAAATAATCATGTACCTACTGGGGTTACTTTTAAAATGTAACCTCTTACGTTACTTATGTTTTCCAGGATTTTTTTAAACAAGTAAAGGCAAGAAAATTATGCTATGTTTAATTTTGTTGTTTGTAACAACAATATAAACTGTTGCTGTAGGTGCTACCATTTTTATAGCTTAGACTAAAGCCGCGAATAAACCTGAGCCGGTTAAAAGTAAGGTGATAAACACACAAATGTCATTTTAAAAGTCAGTTTGAAGGTTTATTCCTAAGGTAAAACGTGATATTTGTTTGTATACCTAATGAATTATTTAAGAAAGCTTTCTGTTTATTTAGGATTTTCCTCAACAAGCATCTTGATTGTACCTACAAGCGATGTCTTGAAAAAATTTACTGACAACTTGGATTTTTATTTGTACTTAAAATTTTCTGTTACTATCTTAAACGACAGAAAAAAAAACATTATTGTCATCAAAACTATGAAAGCACTGTGTAAAATGTAATTTATTTAAGTAGGTATACAACTTAAACACTTTAATAAATAAATATCGTAGGACATTACACACAGCGCCATCTGACCCCAAACTAAGCAGAGCTTGTACTATGGGAGTCAGATAACTGATAGAATACTTAAATACTTTTTTTTGTAAATACATACATATAATACATACAGTACACCCAGACACAGAACAAACATTTGGTTTTATATCACAAAATGCTTGTCCTGGGTGGGAATCGAACCCACGCCCCACAGCTCTTGAAGCAGACATGCTACCAATGAGCCAACAGGGCTGTCTAAAACTTCTAAAAAAACTTAAAAACTTTGTAATAAAATCTTGGAAATCAGTCGCCGTGCTTGTGCAAAACATGTTTTACTGTTTGTTCCTTCTTCTAATCCACTAATCGGGGTAGTTTGAACAGACTTAGCCACGTTTTGAGTTGGCCTCATTTTAAGTCATCTATGGCAGAGAGAGCTGCCACTACATATTAACCTGTTACAAGTTATGAACTACAAGCCGGCAGCTCGCGGTTTCACTCGTGTAGTTCCCGTTCCCGTGAGAATACAAAGATAAAAAGAGCCTATGTCACCCGGCGATACTGTAGCTTCCCAATGGTGAAAGAATTTTTGAAATCGGTCCAGTAGTTTCGGAACAAACAATCAAATCTTACCTTTTTATAATAGTGAGGATTAATCCTATCGCATTTGGTAGCAGTAGCTCTGCTTCCTTAGGGCGTGGGTTCGATTCCCACCCAGGGCAAACATTTATAATAACAAAATTGGTGTTTTATCTGTGTTTGGGTGTTCTGAATTATTATGTACAATAAAATTATGTATTTCGAGAAAAAGTATACAAGTATTCTATCAGCTACCTGGTTCCCATAGTACAAGCTTTGCTTAGTTTGGGGCTAGATGACACTGTCTGAAAAATAAAATCTAATCTATAAAAACACTTTATAAAAAAACACTTCAAAAAATTCACAAAGTTTTATATTAGTTAGTAATTTCTTAAAACAACACAATTCAACGACTTTATTTTATCAAAAGCTCTATTTATGATTTTCTAGGACTTTTGAGTAACAATATAAGTACATCTGTTTATAGAAACATAAAAGAATGAAATACTCTTGCACAGTCCGAATTTTATACTACCTCAATCATAAAGCCGTTTCAACAAGAGAAAATACTTCTTAAATTATACTGCTTTATGCAACATTAATATATTATTTCGCATCCTAACTTGTTTCATTTATATACCAAGTTGGTACCGTAGAATCTGAAAGTATTTTATTTTCTTTATTCTGTGCCTCAGAAATTTTCCGTTTCTTTTTAGCAAACTTTTCTGTAATTGTTTTACTGGGCGTGTTTTAAACGTGTACATACAGAATAAGGCTCCTGTATACGGGGGAATTATTAACAGCGATCTCTTCCAGGCAACCAAAAATAGCAAACTAGTTAAACTTAAGTAAAACTTAAGAACAGACGGGAACCTAGAACTTTAGTTGTTTGTTTTGTTTGAGTTTTAAATTAATCTTAAAATCAAATTATCGCCTTCTCACGTTCAACGTTAAAATTTAAAAATTAATAAAGGAGTAGGCACTGCTGTCACGACCTAATTCTTAAAATTGTTCTATAATAATATCACTTTAAGCACCCTCGCTGCCTGTGCAATTACCAGATGAGAATGATTCAATTACAGCAGAATTTGTTAAAGAAAGTCTTAAATACATCTGAAATGCAAAGACTGTGTACCGCTAACAGGATACTGCTGTAAGTTAAGTTAATTCCGTTATTAGGATCGCATGATCTATTTTGTATGTATAAATTACCATGGACTTATTTCTATCCATATAAATTGTTTTAACATTAAATCTACATATTATAAAACAAGGTTGTTTCCTGTTGTCTGTATGCTTAGATATTTTCAACTACGCAACTGATTTTGATGCGGTTTTCATCAATAGACAAGTGATTCAAGAGGGAAGTTTATATGCATAAAACATGCATATGCAACCCATTAGTTTCCACATTGTACCGGTGTGAAGCCGTGGCCGGTCACTCGTGTAATATAATTATATTTAGTCAATAAATATTTGTTTATTTTTCCTTGGCTTCTGTGCTCATTTATTTGAGACATTTAGTGGTTAATTTTATTAGCTACTTATATAAATATACTAGATGCGCCCGCAGTGTTACCCGCTACATCACTGCTTTATTTTATTCGACATCTACTTTGCAGCGGTTCTGACTTGGTAACGTGTATCCATCTCGCCTTGACTTTAAAAGATGGATAGTACGATAGTGCTGGATCATTACCGTGTAGTTTCATTTTAGTTGCCGTTAAATACAGCTAAAATTTTACTAAAGGGTTACGTGAAACTAATCATCACTTTCACGAATGGACCAACACTGAAAACTAGAAAATAAATCTGATGTTTCATAAAATTCAATCCAAGTGACTTCAAGTCGCGAGGGAATGAATCGGTTTCTTCTAAGCAAACATCCTCCATCTTATACCGCACCAGGTGAGATAACGGTGAAATGCAAGCCTATTCCATAATAAAAAATAACGGTAATGCCCCTCGACAAAGTATTTAGACTGACTGAATTTTTCGCGAGTCCATGGTTGCACGGTTTCCATCATTCTATAGCATGATTGTTGATTCGCAATAATGAGTATAACGTCGTCTCAGTACTATCGTTTTTCGTAGACTGCACATCAGACGTGATGGATGTCAAACGCAAGCCTATCCATTACATTAAAAAAACCTATATAAATAGGAATCACATCTTTATCAAAGTACGGCCCTTGCGTTCCCTCCTCTATAGACGCGGATTCTTTATTACCATACGGTATGTTTTTGGGTTATAACATCCCACCGCACTCTTGCGTAAAACCTCTTTCGTTGACTTAAAATATCTAAAGGTTTTGTACAAGTACAAGTGTCACAAATATATGCAGAAAATAAAGATAACATGGTGAAAAATAAAACGGTGAAAAGTATTCGTATATAATTGAATGTATTTATTGATAAAGTGACTGATAGAGTGAGTACGTTGTTTCTTCGGATTTGAAAGAAAAAAAGGCTTTTTAGTTTCGACCATAAAATCCTTTTATGAATCTAAACCACATTAATGCATTTCCTTTGCAGTAAGTATACCTCTCGGAAAGTCTGGAGTGCCTTTTCAAGTAATAAAAGTATTTTCTTATTATTTGTAAACATTCCGTTTGGTTACTAATAAAGTATTGTTAAAGTTTACTGTACCGAGTTAGTTTATTGTGTGTGATGTAGAAACCAATTAATAGGTTTTTTTACTGTTAATAGGCTAGGTATTTGACTAGGTATTCAGCCAGCACAGTCTGATGTTAAGTGACGGTGAGGTCGAAGATGATAAACCCACCTAGCCTGGAATGGAACTGACTCTCAGTGAGGCTGCTGGAATACACTGTTGCTCAAGCTCAAATTCATTGTTGGGGGTTGAACCCACGCCCACCACACACGCGGCGTGTGAATAGAACTAACCGCTGAGCTATAATCGCTACCGCCAACGATACGACTACCGCTACGCATATCGTTAGGTACAAAGTATATTTTAGGTACGAAGCCCCAAAAAAACAAAATTCGTGAGTGTATTTTGATAAACATATAGTGATAGTAATTATAATAGTGAAAAAATTATATCAGATTCCTGACATTCTTCACCGCAGTTTATGCAATAACAATCCATCACATTTGATTGATCAATTCACTTTTTTGTTTCATCACCTTCCCTTCCTATGGGATAACTGAATAAGTTAGGAAGTCGGAATGTGTTGTGGGAACCGTAGAAATTTCGCGTACACGTGGGATTGTAGAAAATGTTTGGCAATCAAATAATGCGGTATGGTCATAGATTTATTTTTTATTATTTTACGTACACTTCTTTAGCTGCAAGTTTTTGTAGTCGTAGGAGCTAAGCTTACGGGATCGAGTCACCGACATGCATGGAACAAAATACTCCAAGTGTTAATGTGACATGTTTTAACTTCTGTTGACGTCATCGTCAGTCAGTTTCATCCGCGCTAATCTGTACCTACCTTCAAATATTGAAAATGCGAAAGTAGATATTATGATTTGTTTAACGTCCCATTGAAAGGCTTTTTGTAGTGTTTTAAAGAAAAAGAGAGTCTAAGTGAACTTTACGAATAGGAAAGAGGGGTTAAAATTATTTGCTATTTTTCTTCTTTGTTTTTGACATCGCACTTTGTGCATTTGCCAGTTTGCCTTTAGTGCACAGTCAAAGCTACACAAATTATGTAATGCCCCAATAAAGAATCGGTACAAGCGAGAATGGTGTTTTTGAAGTAAGATGAAAAGTCACGTTTTATCAAATTATATCACTTTTCCACATTGACGCACCTAAAACAGCACTTAATTAATAAAACCCCACAATTTTTATACATAAATACTAGAAAAAACACAAGTTTGGGGGAAAAATACAATGCAACTATTTGTTTTTTTTTTACGTTCTCACCTAATCTTCCGATTCAAACTTTGCAGTTAGACTAAATCTCGTTAAAACATTAAAAACCCTATATTGTTTAAGGTGGTTCGATTTCCATACCAGTAAATTTTTGTCATTTATGGACAAATGGAGCATAATTTTACAGTGAAATCACAGCTACTGGCATTTATTTTGGTCTTTATTTCCAGTAAATCATAATTGCTTGAATAAAACAGTAGATTACATTATTAGCACAATTTACTGTTCTATTTAAAATCATAAATTAATGCCAGTAGCTGTGATTTAACTGTAAAATTATGCTCCATTTGTCCATAAATGGCAAAAAATGATTTGTATGGAAATCGAACCATCTTAAAATAATAACCGAAGCTATTTGAAGCGAATATTCTCACACCAAACATCAATTCAACGTTAACAACTTCGCATTTATTACAAGCTATATCCTAGCCAGTGATTCCCCGCACACACATAACCTTTATAACCTGTGGACACACAAGGATAACTAACGTTCATCCCACCTCAGCCCATCGGTATTTGCGATGCTGACTCTCTGATTACAAAACAGAACAAAAGCAGAACGCTAAATATATTTGCAAGAAGAAGTATTTGCTTTGTGCCTTAGATCCCCTTTGGCTATTGTTTTCTTAATTGGGACAGGTCCGATTAAAGTGGACGACAATAAGGCCTTTATAGTTGTCTAACGTTCAACGTGCGAGACCAAGATAGTAATTGGAACTGTTGTTATATAACCTTTTTGGATATAAATTGTTGTGAAACTAAGCGTCTAAGCGTACTCCATCTTAGACCACACTACTGTTTAACATTAGGCACGGTATTTAGAATTCCAAAAAAATCTCTGACATATCTATTTATAAATTTAAAAAGCTTAATAAAGCAAATTAAAAAACACGAATATCCAATAATATAAACGTGCCGTGCCGTGCTAACCTAACGTTCAACGTGCGAGACCAAGATAGTAATTGGAACTGTTGTTATATAACCTTTTTGGATATAAATTGTTGTGAAACTAAGCGTCTAAGCGTACTCCATCTTAGACCACACTACTGTTTAACATTAGGCACGGTATTTAGAATTCCAAAAAAATCTCTGACATATCTATTTATAAATTTAAAAAGCTTAATAAAGCAAATTAAAAAACACGAATATCCAATAATATATAGCGATTTATAACGATGATAGCTTAGTGGTTAGTGCGGTCGGTTCGCATGCCAAAGGGCGTGGGTTCAGCCCTAACAATGAGTTTTAGCTAACGGTGAAGGAAAATATCGCGAGCCAACCATAACCATAACCATAACCATAACCATAGCATAGTGGTAGGGTACTTTCTAGTACTCTGCTGGCTAGCTACCACCCTCAAGTTGAAAACGGTAGAAGACGGTAAAGGATGTCGCCCTGTATATATATGCCCATGCCATATAAAACAGACAAGTATACACACTCGTAGCTATATTGACACATTTGATTAGCTTTGACAAATGACGTGAAGTTTTATATTTAATATATATATATTCTTATTCAACCTACTTCATGACGTTAAGACCTGGTGATAAACATAATTAAGTATTCAATTCAAAGTTTAAAAATATATTTACTTTGTTCAGTTGTTCTATAGGAAAGGGTCGATGACACTTAAACAAATGAATGGAAAAATCTTTTATGTAAGTTCAAAGTTATGCTGCTGCGCATTGTGAAATTTGTTACTAATAATAAGTACAAGGGTTACCTCTTTTGGCTTAGCACACCCTAAGCTTACAAATTATTTACGTGATTTAGCCATAAATTCGTATTATATTTGCAATTTTATACATAAAGGATCAAGCGTCAAGATTTAGATAACCGGGCATTTTCGTTGTTGTCGGTTTTTTATCGGATTCATTTTAGAGAGTGTGCTTCGGATGTGCTTGCTCTAATTGCCCATGCCCAGTTTTCTATCGGACAGCCAGAAGCTCGAAAAAGTGACATCGTTTCGTGGATGCCGTTCGAAAAACCCGTACGAAACGATTTGAATCTACTTTAATTGTTCGAACGGCTAATGCGTGGAATCCGTTACACGAGTGGGTCTTCCCTGTTAGATACAATCTGGGTGTCTTAGAGTCGAAAGTAAATCTATATCTTCTAGGCAAGCGTGCTCCATCGTCGATCGCATCTTCACTTAACATCAGGTGAGATGGCGATCAAAAGCAAACCAATTCATCACAACAAAAAAAAAATTAACAAAAAGCAGTAAAAAAATTATAAAACCATCTGAGAGACTCAGTTCCTATTCTAGACAAAGGGTTCATTTTTGTTTCAAATTTACATCTTTAAAACAATTGGTTAATGGAGCACTTTTACTTTACCATAAAGAAACTCAGTTCTAGCAATGACGATAAAAAAACTATTTTAGACATTTTCCAAGTCGGGTACAGTGAGATACGCAGTCTTATCTTGAATCTGGGTCCATAATTCATTCAAACTGAAACGTCGGCTTCTTCTGATTAAATTTAAATGAAATAATAGGCCCTACATGTAGATTGTGGATGAATTATTCCGCGACAAATTCAATTCTGAAGACTAAAAAAAATATATTGGATTAGTTATTTGTGACTAAGACTGTCTTTCGTCAATTTTAAGACAGATTGAATTCATCATTCATTTTACTAGCATGATCAAGCTGATTTAAAGTACTTAAAAATTGCTTTGTTTGTTCTTCATGGCATTTGTCGCGATCACATAAGTTTTGTTAAGTAAAGTTTGGAAACCCAATGGTACGGCGAGGGTTATAATTTCACAGATTTTTAAAAGCACTACCAAAATTAAAAATCCTTGAAATCTGCAATGACTTTTTTAATTCTACCTACAATAAGAAAGCACCTTATTAGTTATGAATATAGCAAACGGCAACTAATAAACTTAGTAATTTAATTTACATTTATTTAGGTTATAAGTTGTGAATCCTAATGGCATTCCATAACAGAAAAAGTTTAAATCTGAGTACTATAAACATCTTATTACATATGTAAACCATTTTATTTTTCAAATACATATAATAGAATCTCTAATTTAGGCTTAATAATCTGCTGTAATTGCTTCAGTAAAATAAAGTAAAGTCATCATTAGAACAATTACGTAGATTGATTGCCCATTTTGCATATAATTCCTTGCTTTGAAGTTCTCTTCTAGGTACCTACCATAAAATTCTTTGTTATTTAATGACTTAATGAAAGTACCCAACATCTAGAGTACGGCTTAATTCTTAACTTTTATTAGAAGTTCACAAAAATATAACGTCCAGACATTTTAAAAGTTTAATATCCTACTGAACTCTGGAGCAATAAAAGCGTACGTCGTAAAGATACGTCACGCGACACGTTGTCAGCACATATAGGAGCGTAATCAGGATTTTTTAACTAGGGGCCTAACATCTAGGAAAAGGGTACAAAAGGTTTTGGTTATGTAAAAGTAATGAGACGAGCCGCTCTCCCAATGGTAGGAGATAACGCATATCCATGACCATTGCAACGATACACAAAACTTTGAGTCACAAAACAAAGTTCAGGGCGTCGCTGATTTGGTGCTCATTACTTTGACACTTTTGATGGTCAGTCTCAACAATCCTGTAATTGCGCTAGCTTCCAACTATTATTTAACAGAAATACAATAATGTTTACACACTACTGCTTAGCGGCATAATAACTGGCATTGCGGTGGTACAGACAACCTCCGGCGAAGGAGATCTACCACGAAGTAATTTTTTTTACAACTTCAAAGATTAATTGTCAATTATTTTATATTTTGAATAATTATTATTATATATTATAGATTGACACTTTTTGTCGGTGATTTTAATTTGAGTAATTATTGCAAAAAGCGCAGTGAATTAATTAGATTAGATTTTCAATTAGAATTTGTGTAGTTTAATAGTTATCAAATTTTTGTATATTTTATGCTTCATATAAGTACGAGATTCATTGTATTAAAGATTCTGAAAATGATGGATTTGATGTGGAATATTTTTATGCCTTTAATTATAAAAGGGCCGGGGGGGCAATTGCCCCTATCCTTCTATTAGCACATATTTTGTCGGACGCGGCGTCACGTATTCCTGATATTTGGCTGTTGGGCTTTAACCCTTGGATTACGGCATAAATCATGTGCAAAATGGCGTCATTAAACGAGTAAACGAGGACGGAGTAGTTACGTGTTTATAAATATGGTGTCGATCTATAATAAAACAAAAAATCTTCGACATCAAAATTCTAATCCCTACGAACCTGCTGTCAGTACCGAGATTACAGTGTGATTGGATTATAGACTGATTTTAGGACGTTTCTAGAAGGTATGGCAAACAAAATTAATACGCTCAACTATAGTGCAGATTTGGCAAACTAACAATCGATAGATCGAAAAAAATTGTTTCAAACTATTCAGCTTTGTATAATTATGATAGAACTTCACTAAGATAAGTTCGTTTAATAGTTAATTATAAATAAATCAGTCTGTGTATTACTTGACATCAGGTGAGACGGTCAATCCAAAAAGTCATTAAAAAAATTCGCAAAATAGCGTCTCAATTATAAATAGATCCATCGGAATGTTCCTTCTATAAAATACTACGGCTATCGTCTCAGTAGTATAGTTGCAGCAAAAAAAATAATGAAAGAGAACATTCATCACAATACAAACAGATAAATAAAAAGCTACTTATAACCCAGCTCAGCATGGCTTCTGATTACCACAGACAATCAGCGTTGGTGTTCAGGTGAGCCCCTAAAATTTTATTACATCAAAGTTTAACTTTAACTTTTCGTAGAGACAATATCGTAACCGATGAGCCTAAAGTTTAACTTACGGATCATCTACACTAATATTACAAAGGAAAAATATTTATGTTTGTAACGAATACACTCAAAAAAATACTGAACCGATTTCAAAAGTTCTTTCACCGTTAGGAAGCTACACTATCCCCGAGTGACATAAGCTTTTTATCCCTGTATTCCCACGGGAACGGGAACTACGCGGGTGAAACCGCGAGGCGTCTTCTAGTAAGGTATAAACTTAATGGAAGAAGAAAAATAATATGTAGTATATTTAGCATACGTTTACTTAGCAGTTAATTTGTAGTAGGAAGCCGAAAGAACCCTAACGCTATCCAAATGCGATGTTTACACGTGAAAGTGGCACGGCGTGTCCAACCCATTACTGAATTTGCTGAAACCGTATATGTAGTAGGCACGCAAATTGTAGCTGATTTAGAAAATTTATGCACATTGCATAAAGCTCAGTCAACTAGCGATTTATCGTTCGACTACTAGGTCGACTAGTCGATTGTTTTCAAAAGCTGTTTCATTTCTTATTATTTCAGTTTTACAAAAATCCTAGATTGAGTTTGTTAACAATAACAGTTTTGCCGTAAGGACTTGCCATATGAATATTTTTGTTGAACGCTATGGCAGCCCGTACACGTAGCGCGCGATCCGCGATCCGCGATCCGCGATCAATGATCGCGATCCAGACTGATCGTGTACGAAGCGGATTGACGGACTGATGCTCCGGGTCGCATAATATCTAGAAATTTTGAAATCATGATCGCGGATCGCGGATCGCGGATCGTGACCATGATTGAACGTGTAAGGCGGCCCTATACAGTTCTATTATTTTATTAAAAAGCAGTAGGTATGTCTGGCAGGTCTCATGATAAATATGAAAGAAATTACTTTGGTTACTATTAGGCCGCCACTTCTAACACTAGCTCATAAGATTCTTTTGTATTCTTTTTTTATTTTTGGTGTCCACAATAAAGAGTTACTATCTATCTATAATATAATTAATTAATATAAAAATTACATTTCTACGTCTCATATTCAAGTAGGTACGTTTAGTTTTTTTTTATTTTTCGGTTTTGTTTCCCTTTTTTTTTATCACAAATAGGCTTGGGGTTTACCGCCATTTCGCCTGATGTTAAACACTGGAATATAGTATTGATTGGACAGTATTATACTCCATTGTTTTGCAGTTTGTTTGTTCGTTTCATATTGGTTGGTTGGTTGGTTTACTAGAGTGACCATGTATTTTGAAATGAACACTACATGCACGTGGAACATCACAGTAAAACTACATTGCTTATTTTGTTATAAAAGAATTGCTCAATGATTGAATTGATTAATAAATAAATATCAGATGATATTTTTACACAGCGTCTTCTAACCCAAAACTAAGCAAAGCTTTGTAATATGAACTATAAAATGTAACTGAACTTAAACACTTTTTTTTGAAAAATCCCAGAATCTACATATATTTAGAGCACTCAAACACAGAACAAACATCTCTTTTCAAATGCGTAATTCTTTGCCTAGGGTGAGAGTCGAATCTACACGCTACAGACCGATACCGATAGTGACTTGTAACATTGGTGTTATCAATAAAGTATTTGTATTTGTATTTGTATTTGATAAATAAGCAGACCTAGAGATTATAGGCCCAAGCTAAATCAATTCCCACCGCTAAAAACCCCCGTACAGGCAATTTCATCAAAATTGTTTTTGAGATCTAAACAGAACATACACAGAATAATGTCCTTTAATAGTTTTAGATTATATTCAAACATCACTTGTAACTTAGGTCTTATAATAACATATTGTATTGTGTTTGGGAGAAGCGTAGATACTAAGGATACTTTAATCTACCACTCAATGTAAACAATGTACCATTTTTGTGATTGGAAAAAATAACAAATATGTTTCTTTAAAAAAACGTCTTCCTAGTTCTAGGAATAAAGCTTATCTTGAAATACCTTGAGAATTAAAATCATTTATGTGACTTATGGCCTTACAAAATTACAGCGCTGTTGCGACCAACCATCTAGTCAAAGTAATGAGCGCCAAAGCAGCGATGCCGTGGACTTTGTTTTGCTACTCAAAGTTCTGTGTATCGCTGCAATGGTCACGGACAGGTTTTATCTCTCACCATCATTAACTTTACATTATAATAATAAATAAATAAATATCGTAGGACTATACACACAGCGCCATCTGGCCCCAAACTAAGCAGAGCTTGCGTGATGGAAGTCAGATAACTGATAGAATAAATAAATACTTTTTTTTCTTGTAAATACATACTTATAATACATACAGAACACCCAGACACAGAACAAACATTTGTTTATTCATAAAATGTTTGCCCTGAGTGGGAATCGAACCCACGCCCTACAGTTCTCAAGGCAGACATACTACCAACGAGCCAACGGGGCTGTCAAAAAAAAAACATTGTGTAACCAAAGCGCGTCCATTCAAAAATTTCCAACGCAGTATTCTGTCAATGTTTTCTTTGCAATCTGTGGCCACTACATTAATTTTGAAAACGGAAAACAGATTATTCAAATTCCGTTGATAACGTCTAGGTATCTCGATTAAACAAACATTGAAATTGTCGCTACTCATAAAGGTGTGGAGATTAAATGAATATAAATTAAAATTATTTACGTAAATAGGGATTAGGGATCCCCACCCTCAATCTTGATTCCTGTTAGATTTATGGATCGTTCGAGTTTTTAATCATCATAAATTTTCATACAGGCTGTTTTTACGTTGACATGGAGTTGTGTAAGTATAATTTTAGACTGGCTTGGGAAACATTCATGTAATTGTAATACTAGTATTGACAAAGATTTAGCAGCGCCCATAATGTAGCAAAGGAATCGAGTGTTTTGAGCACTTTTTCTACAGGATGTTATACATATAAATTAGTTTTTTGAATTTACTTCAGTCTATTAGTTAAAACTCGTTAAGATTTTTTCTTATTTTTTTTTATTTTTATTTTTTTTAATGTCTATTGCTGCTGGCCGCAGATGGCCTCTACAGCGTCACCGGACTGTAGGTTATTTCTATGTCTTGCTACTTTTTTATATCTTGGAAACTACTCGACAAATTTGAAATATTGTTGACGCTCTTACCTTTCGTTATTTTAACTCTAGATAAAATCTTGTGACTTAGTTCGCGTGGAGTTTAACAAAAAATGTCACCATTACCACTAGATGTCAAGTTATAAGTAAAATAGACATTAGTACTTGATGACATCTGGTGGTGGTTAGTGGTAGTGCTCTCGAACATTTTTACCCAACGACGGAACGGATACGGTATATGCGTTTGAGAGGATGTTTGTTTGTGCAAATCCATAATATTGCTATTTTTCTCCAAAACTACTAGTCCGATTTTGATGCAGTTTTCAGTTATGGGTTCTTTGATTGGTGCATGTTCTTAATCCTACAAGAATCTAACAATATTCTTATATAAAAATTTCGTTCCAATCCATTAAACATCCAAATTACCAAACACCCAAATATCCAAGCATACAAACTTTCAAATTTATAATATTAGTAGATAGGATTTATTTACTCGGTGCTTTATCAAACCTCTTGAATTGTTGTAGAAAATATAAACTAAGATTTGTTTATCTACATGATAAAAAAAAGAAGTTCAAAGCCTCATAGCCATCACTGAAGTCACCCTCTTGCTTACAAATTTTTAATCTTCACCAGCATCTTTCTAGAATTAATTGCCTCGGAAAGCTGTTACTACGTAATTTCAGAGAAACCGACGTTCATGTTAAAAACATATTTTTACTTTAATCTGTTTTTGATTCAATGTGTTTACTTTCAATTTCGTCTGGTTATCTACGGCTTCTTTTATAATATTAGCTTTTCTCCTCTCGATTTTTATCTCGCTGCTGTTTGTTTTTACATAGGCATTGTTTACCAAATATGTCACTCTAATGACAGTTTTTAAATGTTTATAAACTTTCAGCTTTTATACACCAAAAAAAAGATGTGCTCATAGGCTTCCACGGACCAACGTGTGCAAAAAAGAACTTGTTTTTACATCTCTTTCGGTTACGTTGGTCTAGTCAACAGTATACTGTGTTTAACGTGAATTAAAAAATACACGTACCCTTGGTGGTAGACCTCTTAAGCAGGTTGTTGTCTAGGTAGGTACCACCGAAGTACCAGATATTCCGCCGCAAAGTGTTACGGTTCAAAGAGTACTGCAGCTAGCGAAATAACAAGGCTGTTGAGACTAACTAGTTATCGTAGTTGAAACTGTTGAGACTAACCATGGATAGTCTCAAAGTAATGAGCGCCAAAGCAGTGATGCCCTGGACTTTGTTTTGTTACTCAAAGTTCTGTGTATCGCTGCAATGTTCATGGACAAGCATTATCTTACCATCAGGAGAGCGTCTTTTTCGTCTCATTACTTTTTACATAAAAAATTCTACAAAAATAACAAAACCAAGTCCAGGGCATCGTTGCTTTGGCGCTTATTTTTTTAGACTTTCAATGATTTTTATATTGCACCCTGTTTAACATCAGACAGGGCATGGTCAAAGGCAAACCTATATCGAATTTAAAAAAAAAACCACGATAAATCAAGAAACGTGAAATATTTGCGTGAAATAGCTTTGAAACACGTTCAAATAATTTAAAAAAACAAATAACGAACAAAAGCGTAGGTTTTCAATCTTTCGAACAAAGTATTTGTTGCCTTCAATAAATTTCGCGCACGTATCGGAAAATATTGGGAAGGGAAGAGAATATTGGGTACAATGCTTTTAAAATCACGCCAGTATTCCTCAAGCACATGTTTTTTCTCTCACACGAGTCTCAACATCCGAGTATTTATTTGTACCAGTATACATAATATAGTAGATATGTAAGCCACAGCGAGCTATTTACGTCAAGGGTATGTAGGTGCAATCCCTTTTGATACGAGTCAAAGCCTGTTAAATTCAAAGCCATGAATTTCACAACCTTATTTGAATGACTTTTGTGAAAAAAACATCTACATACATTTTCGTACACAAATCCTGATTAAACTTCTGCGTGTGTTTTGTGCTAACGAAACAAATCATTTTTATGAATATAATTTGTAGGGATTAAGTTTAAACACACACACACACTTACACTGTCCAATTTTCCGCTGTTATTTAAAAAGTGTAATTAGTTATTTATCTAAAGCATGGTTACACTCTATATCAATATCTTGAATCACCGAAAACCCAAATTGATATTTTTTTTATATATACTTACTACTTTAATCTGTTTTTTAAAATAAAATTAGAAATTAATTTGGTAACTACCTACTTCTTTGTAACATATGAAATGAATTGAATTGAATATCTGAACATTCGGAAATATGTTCATTTACACTAATGATTGAATTGATACAAGATGTCGTGTATCAATAGCGTAGTAACAAGCACAAGTAATTACTAAAAATAATTATGTACATGTGTTAGTGTGATGAAGTACGGGTGTTTATTTATCCGTTACGGATAGAATCAATTTACTGGAAACATGGAACATTATCTTGTAATGATTCCATTACTCACAATATTTTTTTGCTAATACGATTAATGGCGTTGCGATAATGAATAGACTTGTTCTTCTCTTGGAAAAATATATTTCATGTGTTTTCGTTGAGTATCGAAGTTATAAAAGAACAGATAATTAAACTTTTACGCGTTATAAATCGATATTTAGCACTAAATGAGAGCTTCTACTTGTCTTTATGTAGTATGTATGGAAAAAAGTTTCAGTAAATTCGGCGGAGAAACGATCGATATAGTATGCTACTCATATATCGAAGAAATAGGTATAACTCGCATATTAAAATTTAGACGACCACATATTTAACGACATTTTATATTAATAGCGCCATCTAGCATAACACACAGCGTCATCTGACCCCAAACTAAGCAAAGCTTTGTACTATGGAAGTCAGATAGATGATAGAATAGTCAAATACTTTTTTTTTGTAAATACATACAGAACACCGAACAAATATTTATTTCACAAAATATTTGTTCTGGGTGGTAATTGTACCCACTTATACCATTGACATAAAACTTATATACTTTTATGTAATCACATAGAGTGAATGCAGGTAATTTCGAATACAAGTTTGTAAAAAAATCATACTCGCCGAAGGTTAAGAGCAATAAGACTGAAAATAGCATAAAAATAATCAACAGTCTTAATATTTTATTCCAAGTTTCCAAATTACCAACAGTATTCCAAATTACCTGCATTTACACTACTTACAATGTTCGCCACATAAATGTTCCTGAGCGGAAATCGATCCCACATCCTACAACTCAACATTCAGTCGATATCAAACGAGCTAAAAAGGGTAATTGATTACTTTTTATTTAAAGATTTATTTCAAATTGTTTAGAAAATCTGTAATGCATAAGTAAAGTAAGTAATAAACCAAATTTTTTATTATGAAAATTGGTTTCAATAATCTTTAAATAAAAAAAACCGAACGAGAAAAACACTCGTTTGTTTACTATTATTTTTACAAATTTACAAACAACATTGTTTACACGCTTCCATTATTACCCTAATGTATTGCAAATGAACATTTTATACAATTTCGTACAAAGTGAAAGAAAATTCACCTCACTTTGCGTAAATGGTTTTGCGAAACAAATGACAACATTTATAAAAAAAAAAACTTAATATTTTGGCAACATTCAGTTGAACCACAAACTTGTGAATTAAAAAAATAATGTATTTTGTTACTGATGTACTGATTTCAAAGCTATTCTTGTTTAGTCTGTAAAGGCTTGAAAAACATTCAATTTTACTCTGGATTAAAACATCTACATATATTTACAGTTTTCATAAGATAGCGGCTAAAGTACAGTACATTGCTAGGACCTAAACATCTTTAGCTTTTTTAGTTTAAAAATTAAGAATCATGATGAAAGAGATGAAAGCCCAATCTATGAGGCTAAGTACCTAGATACCTAGACTATATCTATAATTCAGTTATATGTAGAGATACCTCAACCGCGTTAGTAATTAACCCATCTAATTACCAGTTACAATAAGACAAGACGTACTTAAACATCCACTTACGACCAAGGTGCGGTACTTAAAGCGTACCTCAACAAATCCCGTGTCTATGTACACAGAGGGCAAATTACTGGCGTTCTTGTATTTATTTACAACATCTGCAACCCCTGTGGAATACTTGGTGAAACTATTCGAGATAATTTACTTGATGTCTCTACGTATAGCTGCGTGTATTATTTATATCTTAGTGCTCGCTTATGTGCCTGAACTATCGTAGAAAAAATAATTACACAATATCAATGCAGTCTTCTTGGATATTTATTATTGAAGTTGTCTCTACAATATCATTTATAAGATACGTTCAATATTTACGTATCTACGTATAAAAACAACAAACAATTAAAAGTGTAGATGTTTTCTAATGCAAAAATTGTAGCATCGCTGTGTATATTGTTCTCTGACCTTTTTAATATAGCGGTCGATAGGTCGGCTCATAAAAATTTAATTATAATAAAAATTTTATAATGATTACTGAATTTTTATTGAGGGTTTTTTGTATTTTATATTTATATTATTGCAGTTGCTCTCAATTTCTGTCGTACCTATTTGTATCTAGTCTTTTCATTATTGTTTTTTTAATTATTTTAAGTATTCGCTCACAACTTATCTAATATTAAGTAACAGTGTCGTCAGGGTTCTTTGCGTGAATTCGAAACCTATTTGTTAATTATTTTTTTGCGAACACTTTTAATCGACACCTGAATTGTACGATGATTGTAAAGTTAGTGTAAAAGTTATTACATCAACAATTCATTTGTTCGATGAAATGTTAGTACGAATTCTGTGAATCGATATCTATTATCCCGCTTTATGTAATATATAGCTCCCTTGGGAAGCTTTAGGCGTTAGCTATCCACGGCTGCACGGCTAAAAGGCTAAATGGATCCTGATGGAATTTGATATAGAGATAACTGAACTTCTGAGGACGGATATACATCATTGTATTTAAAACGGAAGGCCTTGTTTTACCTACAAAACAGAGCAGATTATTATCAAATGTAGCCCTTGATTGAGTAAGGTTATTTTTTTAAAGTAAACACCATTTCTAAAATAAATTTTGAACACGAGTAACTGATATTTACTAACAAAAAGAGTCTAATCTTATTTTTAATTTTACAATACAGTACTAATCATGTTTTGTTTTGTAAGAGGTGACCAAAAGAAAATGTACAATTACGAAGTAAAAACCTATATTACGTAGATACGTATTTTGTCAAACAATGGTCAAAAGAAATTCCAACGTTGTTCTGGTCGGCCCGAAGCAAAATCAAAGAAATTCTTACAAAAACCTACAAGTTTTTTTCGTATATTTCTGAAAACCTTGATCAATAAGTGAGTTTATTGAATTGGAGAACTAGGTACGAAGCAAAAGCCTAAAGAAAATTGAAATAAATACAAATTCCGAACAGATAAAATATAAGGGCCGTTTAGTTTGTATTTTTAAAGAATCCCATTTTATGTTTTTTTTTTTCATTTGGGTTATGTTCTTTGTGAACGATTATTAAATTTTAAAATAAATCAGATTCAGTCTAAGCGTTGATCAAAATATATTTTTTTATAATTAATTTTGGTTATGATACGTCTAAGTAGAAACGTACGCCATCCTAAACCGCTTCCTATATAGTATGGTCAAATGCAAATTAAAAGGAAAATTTAATTCAAATAATGCATTGTGTAAATAGATAAATAAATAAATATCCTAGAACATTTTCAAAGTGCCATCTAGCGCTATGCACAGCTTGTATATGTGAACTTGTATATTATATATGTCAACCAGATAAAATATTTGTATGCTTTTTTATTTGTAAATACTTATAACACATACATAACACCCAGACGCAGAACAAACATTTATGCTGGCAACACAAATGTTTGTCCTGAGTGGGAATCGAACCCACGCCCACGCTTACGCTCACGCACACGCTCACGCTCACGCTCTTTAAGTATTATAAATGAGCTAACAGAGCATTCGATTATAGTATAAATGGTAAATAATTAAGACATAAGGTCATAACAAAAAAAAAGGTTAGTGTTCTTATCATTTTGAACAACTTTTACTATGGCACAACTCTAAAATTGTTAAAAAAATTCTATTTCGTACATTTATTTTGGTTAACGGTTGATGAATATTTTTAATGAAACAACTTTTTTCCATGCTTTCAGAGTGGTGATCCATTAGAAAAAGTTGTTCGCAATGACGAATAAAATAACCCATTTTTAGCTAAATAGAAGTCTACAACTTTCAAATTTATCTTTATGAATAATTCTAAATATCAAGATATTTTAAAAGATGTTATAGAATTATGTCTCCAACGAAATTATCTAAGCATGTATTGTTTGTAACAATTTTAACAGTCTGGGTATTTATGTAATTAGACCCAAGACGACCCACATAATACCCACACATTTTCGTCGTGTTTTGGTATAAAACCGCAAACCTGGCAACACCAGAATCTCTGGGCCATCAATCATTCCATCTCATCACACCACAAGATTTCGTTTACCTAACATTTCGTGTGATAGAGGTTTTAAGTGCTTAGGTCGGATAAACACTTTTAATATGTCTTTGGAAACACTTTGACAAAATGCGTCAAAGAATAATTTTCAATACACTATATTTTTGTTACTACCTATGTGTCAAAATATGAACCTACAAAAAGATAAAACGTTTTAAATAAGAAAATAAAAATGTCTTATATTTATCTTTACACTACATATACAATACAGGTACTTAAAATTTTGATTGCTTGATTTTTTAAAAAATATTTTCCTAGACGTACAATCTTTGGTGTAAACAATAAGTTTATCTATCGATCTATACATTTACTTTGTTTAAAAATATCAAACTATATAGAAATTGATATAATACTTTATATATGTATATAGCTTGTTACTATTTCTACAATATCTCAGGAAATATTTGCTTGTTCTAGGATTAATTTGAGGTCACCGCAGAGGACTCCTTTGGGACCGAAACTAATATTGTTAGTGCTTGGAAATGTTTCCTTACAATTTACGCAATTGAGATCTCAGTGATCTATTAAACAACGAAAGTTGCTCGCAGTAATAGTTGCCTCCTTTTCAATTTTGAAGTTCAAGAATGATAAAGTTGTGTGATGATTCAATAATAACTTCGTCCTAGGAGCTTTAAAACTTTACGTCGCAGCAGTAACATAAATAAGATGCTAATAGAATCTTCCTTTCTCATGAATATGACATTAAATTCAGTGATTTCAAAAAATGTTAATAAATAGAGTGAACATATAAAAACATTTCACACAGCGCGGCCTGCCCCAAACTAAGAAAAACTTGTACTATGGTAACTAATAGAATATTTATAAACTTTTTGTAAATACATACCTACTTATACTAATAAAGAACACCCAGATAAAGAACAAACATTTATGTTAGTAACACAAATGTTTGTTTTGTGTGGGAATCGAACCCGGGATGTCTCCATTTATGTAACTAAGAACTGTTATGATAACACAAACTATTAAGCTAGTTATTCAAGGATCTGCTCCATGAAAATTGTAGACTAGAACAATCAGTGTTTTTTTTAAGTTGGTTTTATGCAAATAAATTTGCGTTATAATTTGGATTTTGCATTGCGATGCGAAGCATTGCTTAGAGGAGCAATTCACTCGTTACTTGAAGGCGTCCAGATTGTAATTGATTTTAAGTTTATATTCTACCAAATGTATTTTCGCTCTATTCTTCCTCTTTTATTATTCTATATTTTATATCTTATGTTTAATGCAAGATAATTATGTAAATTGTACATTCTTTCTCAAACGTTCGCATTATAAATTAATCATAACGTATGAAGACTGTCGAATAAATCTAAAATTAAAATACTTTTATGAAACAAAAGTAGAAGTGAAGCGTCTGCTAGTGTGGTGATGGATTAAAATGAGTTTTTCTCATGAAGGACAATGAAAAGTGAGCAGAGAGTTAGTTTAGTAGCGATGATAGCTCAGTGGTTAGCGCGGTAGGTTCGCATGCCGAAGGGCGTGGGTTCAAACCCCAACAATGAGCTTGAGCTGCCGGTGAAGGAAAACATCGTGAGGAAACCATAGCATGGTGGTAGGGTACTTTCTAGTACTCGGCTGGCTAGCTACCACCCTCAAGTTGAAAATCTGCCGCCAAGCATCTAACGGTGTGTTCCGGCAGCCTCACTTGAGAGCCAGTTCCATTCTAGGCTAGGTGTGCTTTACCATCTTCGACCACACCTTCACTTAACATCAGGTGAGCTGTGGTCAAACAACTAGCCTGTCAACCATAAAAAAAAAAGTTTACTTTCAGAGTTCCTGAGCGATTCTAGTGTATTTGAAGGAGCGGTCTCTCCTAATACAGGTTTATGTAAACTTAAAAGGAGAGGCCAAACCCATGTTTTAAAGCAATATGCACAAATAAAGATTATTTGTATTTGTATTTGTATTTGATTCTTTATAAGTATTTTTTAACGTAATTTTTAACAAGTAAAACATTACTTTAAAAATATTAGTTTTATCAAAACCTTTGTGTACGTTTGGCCAATGTTGGACCTAAAATTAACTAAATTTACTTATTCTATTCAACTTTTAAATATTTTTTTTATTCTAATTTGACCAGTTCAATCATTAGTACCTTTACGGCCGAGCTTAGCTCAGTTTACGATATGCGAAAAATCCGGAAAAACAGCAGAAATTAGATCATATTTCTCTAGATCAATTGTTCACTCCCAAAACCCCCGTATAGCAAATTTCATAGAAATCATTAAATCTGTTTTTGACATCTCAAAATTAGACATACAATATATATATGTATAATTGTATATGTATAGATAAATGTAGCTCGTTTAATATTTTTTTTGGAATCTACTCGAGTAATTTATTCTAGTAATAGCCAAAGGGACTAAATGTAAAACCTCCAAAACTTATTTTTACTTCTATTTTACACTCTAACTGTTATTTTTTGTTTTTACACACATATATATCTATCATATTACACAGTTTTCAAATATTTATATTGTTTTATCTTCTTTGTTATGGCAATTAAGTTTTTTTACTTAGAAATCACTCTAGACAATTTAGTGTGTAAGTTCTACTTTTTTAGTAAATGTTATGCATTGCAAACAATATTTTTTTATTCTAGCTACGCCGTTCTTTATTTTCTTTCCAAATGAAAGAGCATTTAATCAGACACGTTGGAGTATCAAGTTTGCAATATTAATGAAGGTAAACAATAAGGGTTGCAATCAAGCATCCGGAGGCTTTTACTGCGATTCACAGTCTGAATGAAGTCAAATGCCTTTCTTTCGACTCTTCATTCTTACACAAAATAAATAAAGGTAAATTAGTTAACTCCATGATATGATTTTACTATCTTTAAAATATTTTTTCAGTGCATAAGAGTATTTTACATAATTTCAGTGCAAATCACTGAAATTACGTTTTGAAATTAAAGTTAAACTTTTGATAGCAACTGTGAGCTGTCAAAAAAATCTATATTTTTCAAAAAAAAGTATTTTCTTCATTAAAAAAAGGAGTATAATTTTTCCAGGATTCATGTATGTGAGTTTCTTTATCTCGCTATAGCTATAGCAACAGATTTAGATAGACGAGATATCGTTAGAAACTTTACATCATACCTAGTCAGAGAAGAAAAGAAAATTGCGAGCATTGGCGTTTTTGTTTAATTTCTCGTGTAATTTAGTATAGAGTTGTTGTCTGTAAGTATGATAGAGAAAACACTTTTCCGAATCTATAGTAAGGTATATTAAATAAACATTTTTCAAACATACTTATTTATAACTAGCAGACGCCTCGCGGTTTCACCCGCGTAGTTCCCGTTCTGGTGGGAATACAAGAATAAAAGTAGCCTATGTCACCCGGGGATAGTATAGCTTCCAAACGGTCAAAGAGTTTTTGAAATCGGTCCAGTAGTTTCGGACCCTATTCAACACAAACAAACAAACAATCAAATCTTTCGTGTTTATAGTAGTATAGAATAGATATAGACGTAGATAGATAGATGTCACAATTTGACATCCCGCTCTGACGCGTTATTATGTATCTTGACACTTCCACGAGGTGATAAGTGATACATTTGACCTAAAGAGGCAAAAGGAATTCTTTAGATTTATGGATAACAAAGAATTTTATTTTTAACCGGGTAATAGAAAGAACAAATCAGGATGTTTAGGAAGGTAAAAGGTAGTAACGTTTTAAAATACGAGATCTCATATAGAAACTTTTTAATATCGGTGCAAACGTTTTACGTTACCATTCAACCCGTCGAGTCCTTATTTAGTAACACTATAAAATCGGTTAAATATTATCTGTATTCCATTTTTTTTTAAAAAGAGGTGGCAACTATTTTTGATCTGTCAAAGTTATTCGATTTTAGAATATGAAACAATTGAATTAATTTTAAGTAGCTATTGCGCGAGACTTTCGTTGGTATTTTTTTAGTAGTTGACAAGATGGTTTTAGTCTGATGGTATGTAACGATTTGTTCGAATATGATTAGTAGGTACACGGCCTGGAATAGGAACTAAGACACGCATTAGTAGGCAGCCAGCTGCAAACTAGAAATCAGCCAACATGTTATGGTTTTTTTTAATTTATTCTTGGCCATGGCATTGTTATTTTCTTAAGTGAAGTTTTGCTCTTCTCTAAAATCTGCTACCTCAAAAAATTTTTAATTTTATCTTGTGCCCCAGCTCTGCCCATTGAAATACGTGGCTACACGGCTAGGGTATAGGGAAAACTCTATCAAAATCACAGCAGACATTCACAGAACTAACAGACACGCAAAAGACGACTACGTTTTACGTATTTATTGATCAGATTGCCCTATTAGCTCATTTGGTAGTAGGGCGTGGATTTGATTCCCAATTGAAAAAATTGTGCGACAAGCAAAAATGTTTGTCTGAGTCTGAGTGTTCTGTAAATATTTAAAAATCAGTATTCTATCAGTTATCTGGTCCTCATAGTACAAGCTTTGCTTAATTTGGGGCTAGATGGCACTATGTAAACTGTCCTTAAATATTTAAGTTCTTCTTCATGCTCGTCATAAGTACTATATTGTACTTATAGGGATATTATGATGCATTAATCTGACAACCATGCCCCTACGCGAATGTTTCGCACATTTCCATTGTCAGTTACACGTCGCGTCGGTGCCATTAACCGATTCATTATGAGTATTCATCATTGTACACTATAGTTCCAATAAGTAGACATGTTTATTAATTCAAATTCAGTTGTACTTTTTACGTGTTTTTTTTTAACTCTCGTTGTAAACAGATATGTCATCAGTAAAGCGTCTGTATCTATCTGTGGTATGACTCCCAAACAGGGGATTTTTTTTTGGGTTGAAAGATGATTTGATAGAGATTTTTTTATTGGTTAACAGGCTAGGTGTTTCACCACGGTTTCCCTAATGTTAAGTGAGCTGTGGTCAAATGCCATCCATGTGAAACATAAAAAGACCGTCAACCTAGCAACTTCAAGGTTTTGTAGCCGGTATATAAGAGACAAAATTGTAATTTAACCGAGAGGACAAAGTTGTCGGAACATTATGTTCTTAGAAGTATAAACTAGGTACCTGAATGACTGAAAATACCCTAGAGAATAAAACAAATTGAAAGGTGATCCTGAGATGAATTACGAAGATCATAACTATTTAAACACTGCGGACCAGTGTGCTCGTAGTTCCAAAATCCGAATACTTTGACAAACTCCCCCAGGGCGGTATGTCACCGAAATGCCTTTGTGAATTAAAATAACTTATTTACAAGTACAAAATAATCACTGAAGGAGATTTTGAAATGGATTCCGAATCTTTTCCACCATCTTCTTCGTCAACAAACGAAACGGTTTTATTCTACTTTCATCGAACCGCTGAACAGTGGAATTTGCTGTAGGTGTTCCCCGATATATACAATATGACTGTCTTATAGCAAGCGAATTGCTTTCTTTTAGATAAAAGTTGAAGCAGTTTTGTCTAAAAACTACTGCTTACTTTACTTTTTACTTGGCGGTAGATCTTCTTAACAGAAGTTCGTTTAGGTATTTATCACCGTAGTACTAGATGTTCTGACGCCAAGCAGTAGTGTATAACCATTACTGTGCCCTGGATTGAAGGGTACTGAACCCTCCGAAATTACAAAGCTGTTGAAATTAATCAAAATATTCAAAGTAATGAGCACCATAGTTATACAAATAGCTATTCTTTGGACTTTGTTTTGTTACTTATAGTTATGTGTATCGCTGCAATGGTTATGGGCGTGCGTTATCTCTTACCATCAGAAGAGCGTATCAATCGTCTCATTACTTTCACATTCACTTTCTTTTTAGCGCGGTAGGTTCGCATGCCGAAGGGCGTGGGTTCAAACCCTAACAATGAGCATGAGCTGCCAGTGAAGGAAAAACATCGTGAGGAAACCATGGCATGGTGGTAGGGTACTTTCTAGTACTCGGCTGGCTAGCTACCCCCGTCAAGTTGAAAATCTGCCGCCAAGCATCTAACGGTGTGTTCCGGCAGCCTTACTTGAGAGCCAGTTCCATTCCAGGCTATGTGTGCTTTACCATCTTCGACCACACCGTCACTTAACATCAAGTGAGCTGTGGTCAAACAACTACCCTGTCAACCATTAAAAAAAAATCGTCTCATTACTTTCACATTATAAAAATAAAATAAATAAATAATAAATTTGTTTATTACCATAACTCGAATTACATTAGCATAAATTAATTAAACCTAATAAAAAAAAGACAAAAAGACTGCATTTTTACTCAACATCAGCTGAGATAACGGTGAATCACAAGACAACTTATTTATTTCATAGTGTCCAAAAATTCTACCACTACAAAATGAATTATTACATTGGTTGTAATAAAGTTGGACAAAATAAATCGCCTCGCGTTGGTCTAACGAGCGAAAAAGTGCCCACTCAATCAATTGTCAATAATATATAGTTTGGGACTTAGGAGTTATTCGTGGAGTGTTACGTTGCCTTTATTTGTTCGTGTTATCTTTTGCCACAGAGTAAGTATATTTCAAATAAAATAAACATCGCTTATGGTTTTTGGTGGGAACGCGGAAAGAGTCGTGTCGCCCCGTTGTATTTTTTTCCAAAACTAGTGTTTTTTCGAGTGTTTATGCATAAAAATAGTGGTGTTTTGTTCATAAAGGGCCGAATCACAAGCGCGAGTGTGAAAAAAATGATATAATGTGGTGAAACATGACTTTTCGTGTTGCTTCCAAAACTCCATCGAAGCGTCATAGTAAAGTTGCCACTACTTTACTAAAGCATGACTAGACTTGACTGATATGGACTGGCCTTGCTCAAGATTAGACTTTGACTACAACTATTGCCACGAGGCGACTTATTAAACTTAAGAAATTTGTGAACATAAAATACTTGACACAGGCAAATGCTCAAAATGCGATGCCAAAATTAAAGAAAAAAAACATCGCTTATTCAGTATTATTTTACCATAAATGCTACAATTTTTAAAGACTGTAATTATTCAACAAAAACAAACATTGAGAATTGGAATCTAGAATGTTTAAAAAAATCTTCGTATTTATCATATTTAACATTTCGTAAATTAATTTTGATATACCTATAGAACTTCAATTTTCACCTCTTCTGGCTATTCGAATTTCATTTTAGAGAAATTGGAATGATTGTTAAATCTTTTATGAGATCTTCTGTGATTATTATTTATCTACTCAAAGAGCAGAAAGTTCGATAAAATTATTGCCATTGTCAGCGATGACAAGATTTTGCAGTATATCAAGATAAAAGTTGTTCACATAGGCTCGCGTTTATCCGAACCATATATATACGCTTCCCTATAATGAACCTGAGTACCTACTTTAGATTTGGAGGCACTCATATGTGTCCTTCGATAAATAGGTTCCAAAGAGTCACTTAACATCAGTTGAGCTATGGTCAAACATTTAGCTTGTCAACCATAAAAAACATTTACGTAGCGAGAAAACATCCTATATAGGTAATAAAATCAATAAAAAGTAAAATGCTTAAAAAAATTCTGAAACGGCTTCAAAAACTGTGCTAATTAAGATATTTGTGAAGTAATTAGGTAAGTGTATTGTTCTTGCTGTGTTCCAGTTCTTTAATTAAACTCGACTCGTGTAAAAAGAGAGACAGTGAAAATTTGTAAAACGCTATCGTGATAATTTAATAAATAGAAAAACACAATATGCCTACTACCTTCTTCCACACGTACCTACATGTTTTCTATAGAAATTGTAGTACAAAAAGATAACAACTACAATAGTTGAAAACTGAGTACCATAATAGTGATAGTAGTAATGGTAGAAATGGTAGAAATGGTAGAAATAGTAGTAATGTTAGAAATGGTAGCAATGGTAGTAATGGTAATAATGATAGTAATTGTCGTGCTTTGCTCTATTGGGACCGGTCTATCATCACGGACAGGACTATTGTCGCCAATAAGCCTGATATCGTGGTGGTCGACCGAGCCCAACGCCGGGCAGTGCTCGTCGACATCACCATCCCACATGACAAGAATCTCGTGAACGCCGAGAAGGACAAGCTCAGCAAGTACCTTGACTTGGCTCACGAGATAACCGCCATGTGGGATGTTGATTCGACGATCATTGTTCCGATAGTTGTGACGGTAAACGGTCTTATAGCGAAGAGTCTCAACCAACATCTTAAGAGACTCTCGCTAGACGGTTGGGTCAAGGGTCAGCTTCAAAAGGCAGTGATCCTTGACACGGCGTGCATTGTGAAGAGGTTCCTCACTCTGTAGCCCTAACCACCGGCAGCTGGAGCCCTGCCCCGCTGCCGGCGGCACTCTTGTTTTTAAGTTTTTTATGTTATATACCTAAATGTTTTGTAAATATTTAATGTAAAAAAAATTAAAAAATAAATGATGAAAGTAATAATGATAGTAATAGTAATAATAATGATGGTAATAGTAGTAATGAAAGTAAAAGTAGTAAGTTAGTTGTAGTTTGATATAAAGCTCAGCTTTTATCTTCAAGAAGCCTTAAACAATTTTACATGTAAATTGAATGTGATACTTTTACTACCTATATTATAGAGTGAGCCGCACTCATTTCTCGTATAATACTTTTAAACTTTCCCAATAATTTTCCTTTAACAGTATGTACTTTCAGTTTTTTATAGTTCCATGCTTCACACTTGAGGAAGTTTATTAGTTCCCAACTGGAGTTAAGCCGTAAAAAGCACTTGCAGCCATTATAACTACGACAAAGCTGGTAGATATCATTAAAAATGATTACGGACTAAAAACGATTTTATCCAATATTTTAATTGGAATAGAGTGGAAAATGGCGGTTTATTTTACTACTTAAATAGTGTTTGAGGTATAAATTTAGTGTATTCCTACTAAGTCATTTTGGTTAATAGTAATGAGGATTTAATTTAAAATTTTGTATGGTGGTACTCGGCTAGCTAGCTACCACACTCCAGTAAAAAATCTGCCGCAAAGCATCTAACGGTGTGTTCTAGTAGCCTCACTCGAAAGCCATTTCCATTCTGGGCTAGGTGTATTTAAAATCTTCAAACACACTGTCGCTTAACATCAGGTGGGCTGTGTTCAACATCTAGCATGTCAACCATAAAAAAAAAAAAAAAAATCTAACTTGACTTGACTTTAAATATCTATCCCAAGTATTACTTAATATCTAACAAATCTGATATAAACTTAAAGTCTAAATAAATTAAAAATAACCAATTATAATAACCAGATGTCTTTATATCTTCTTCTCGCTGCAGTAACAGCTTAGGTCAATCCCATAGACTTTGGACTTGTCTATTAGCGTTATCGCTATTCGAATGCTCTTTATCTAGGCCCTCAGGTACATGTTGGTTAGACATTACCAATCTCAACAACATTTCATAGAATACCTACTAGGATAAACCTCATTTCATTTCGATACGCTCTATGCCGGATCTTATTGGATGAACGGAAGCGCTTCATCTAAGACCTATAAACTACCTAGCATAGCATCTGTATGTCTGTATGTGTGTATCTGTATCTTTATGTAAATTTCACGTCCAACTTGCAAATGTACGAAACTAGAACAAGTACCAATTGATCGATTTAATTCAACAAGTTCTAATTTTTACAAAAATAAAAGCCTGCTTAATTCCACCAACCCCAAACACGGCTAGGTTCCGTTGTTATCATGCAGTTTCTGTACATATCCTCTGATTTCATCATCATCCGGTGATGAAGCCGGAAGGTAAGTAGTGCACAGAGACTATGACTGTAAATCCCACTGGAAAGTCACAGAAAAGCAAAACACAATTTTGTTTACTTGGATGATAATTTTTAATGATATTTTGGTTTACAAATTAAATTACTCAAGCTCATTGTTGTGAACCCATGCCTTTCAGCATGCGAACCAACCTAACCACTGAGCTATGCATATACATCATTTGAAGGAAAGAAAGAAAATATATTTTTTATTTTGTAACACAGAACACACAAAAATAACAACAAACAGAGACAAACAGTTGGTTATAGCATCGCATGGTATGTAGATAATATTATGTCATGTTTGTCAAAAACGCCACGTTCATAACATAGGTCCAATGTTCGACCCTTCTAACATATTAATTTGCCAACCAATTATCCAACGGAGCATGTTCCAATAGTTTGACACGGATCTAATTTTGTACGGAACCCAACAGACTCAAATATTTTGACATCTTTAACAGGAAATTCAGCAATTATAACCATTAAAGTTTATTCATATCGAAAGTAATTCGACTTCGGTTAACATTTACTGTTAGAAGTTCTAATTGTTCGCAGAGAGCTTTGAAGTGACATTATATTTGGGTAATAACGTTTAGATTTCATGAAAAAGCTGATGTTTTCAGGAAAACGAGAGTTTGGGGTCCGGATAAGATTGTGATATAATTAGTTTTATGTATTTCACATTTGTTGAGTTGTGCTGAAATAAATCTTTGTTTAATTTATTTTTTTGTTAGCATTGTAAAACTAGCCTTGTTTAATCTACGCAATAAATTTTAAATTTTAGATAGATAATATAATTTTGTGGGAAAAGGGATTTGTGAAGTTTGTTGTTTCCCTTATATCAGTGTATGTGGCTTTGGGTTAACTTTGTTTATGTTATTATAAGATTTCATAACGTATAAATTAAATCATTCAACTGCAGAAGAATGATAGTGGGTACCTACATTTTTTATAATTTTTTGACGTGTAGTAAAAGTGATCGAATTGTCGCAGTTAATAAAAAAATCAGCCAAGTGCGAGTCAGACTCGCGCACGGAGGGTTCAGTACCATTATCTATAAAAACGGCAAAAAAAACGCGTCTGCTATATGGAAGCTAAATATTTATTCCGTTTTTAGTATTTGTTGTTTTAACGGCAACAGAAATACATCATCTGTGGCAATATCAACTATCTAACTATCACGGTTTATGAGATACAGCTTGGTGAAAGACGGACAGCGGAGTCTTAGTAATAGGGTCCCGTTTTACTCTTTGGGTACGGGACCCTAAAAACGACTATACCCAGACTGAACACAGTGATGTACTTTTAAATACTTTTTTTTGGCTATCCGTCATACACTTTACAAGTGTTTAAGTCAACAGATAACACCGACGGATAAAATCAAATCACGAGTTTGCAAAGTTTTATCGATTTTAATTTAGGTGAAGTGTTTTCCAAACAAATTATTATAATAACTTGCCGTTTAACCACGGACTGGTAATACGGTCCTTAAACGAAAATTATCCATTATTTAAACAATAGTTTGAAAGCTTAACCGATTTTTTTGAACTTAAATCAAGCAGCTTTTGTGATAACTTCAAACAGAGGTTGGTGGAAATTATTATCATCTTTTAAAGATAACGTTTTCACTTGTAAATTGACTTTGAAATTTGTTTTAATTATCGAGTTTTTATAAGGTGTTAGTTATTTTAAATACTATATTGTTTTCAATTTTTGTGTTAACAGTAAGGACGTTGAAAATCTTAAATACTATTCTATGAATTTTCATGTACTACTGATATTTTTTTTAAATAAAATTGTGCAATTAAATTTATAATATAACTTATCTTTGACTAGTTGAACTAGATGTTCTGCGGCTTATACAGAGAGTAAGCTATCTGCATTCGAATTTTCATCCAAATTTGTTCTGCCTTCACAGCGTGAAGAAATAACAAGCATACAAACAGACTCTCGCAATTATGGCTTCATTGTGAAATAAATAAATAAATATCATAGGACATTACACACAGCGCCATCTGGCCCCAAACTAAGCAGAACTTGTGTGATGGAAGTCAGATGACTGATAGAATACATAAATACTTTTTTTTTTGTAAATACATACTTATAATACATACAGAACACCCAGACACAGAACAAACATTCGCTTTTTCACAAAATGTTTGCCCTGAGTGAGAATCGAACCCACGCCCTACTGCTCTCAAGGCAGATATACTACCAATGAACCAACAGGGCTGTCAAATGTAATTTATTAAGTTTAAGTGACATAGTAAATTGCTAGTCGATATAAAATAGTAGTTTTCTACTCGTAATATTGAGATATTACGAGTAGCAAAATAACTCAAATATTAAGACAATGCTTGCAATAATGCGTATGTAAGTTTTCAAACACAGCATAGGGCATGTATGTCAAAGGTATATTCATCTAAATGTGTTCTTTATTCTGATAGCAGGAAATACCTCCCTTGAAACCCATTATGCATTGTAAGTACTCTATTTAGAATTACCGTGGCGTTGGCACATTCTTAACCCTTTTATATGCAAAGAGAAACACTTATTTCCCGCATTGTCCCGGGCTCAGGCAATTATTCTCAACACTTTTGTAAGGGAACCATTATTGTTAATGTGATCTCTTCTCGTGATGACCTTTTTGGGATCCAAATTAGTCTTTATGGTCATCGAATGTTCGTAATAGAGCGCACAAAGTCGATAATAACGGCCGACTTGTTACGAACTGTAACGGGGTACTATATATTATGTAAGATTTTTTTTCATGTTTGACAGGCTAAGTTTGGCTATAGCGATCGAAGATGGTAAAAAAATCTAGCCAACAGTTTTTTTTAATAAGCGTGTATTTTGGATTATACGAAAGATAAACGTAGAGTCCTGAGCCTCGATCACGAACGACTTGCGAAAAAGTATTTGTATCGACATCGCCAAAAATTTGTATGAGATTTGTACATTTTTGTATGCTATCGAGGACTATACCTTTACGATACGAGTTCAACAAATTTTCTTGATCGAGGCTCAGTTAGTTCTAGTATTCGGAATGTAATTTTTAGTTTGGAAAACTAGAAATGTATCGAAGTATCTATCTATCTGGTTCTTCAACATACTAATTACTCTTAGTTATTGTATTTTCATTAGTACCTATTGATTAGACTACAAGTTTAATAAACAATATGCCAGTATTTTAAAATTTTATGAATACTGCGCAACACTGATTTTAGTTCAAGTTAAAGTAATTGGCCTTATACGGAATGAATATTTCTGTTTTATGTAGTTTTAAATTTGTGATTAGTTAGTATTATTGTTTGTTCTTTAACAAATAGGTAGTTAATACTTCACTAATAGTAAAGTGGTAAAATATAAACGTCTTACCTATTTTTAATATCAAATAGCATAAACAATTCAAAAGTGAAAATGATAATGTGGCGTATTATCTATTCATCCTGTTTGTAATAAAAATACACAATTTACGGTTGTTGAAGTGTTTATTAAACAACAGGGAGAAAAATTAAGAGGATTTCGAGGTTCTTAACTTTTTAAAGGAGTAATTTGTCCTTTGTGCCTTTGAGCTGGAAGGTAATACTTAAGTGGGTCTCTAAATTTTTATTCCTTTTTCACTACAGTAGCTGTTATTGTACGTTTGTACTTTAATAAAGGCTAAATGAGTGGACCAATTATAATTTCATCGAGTTTTGTACGTTTACTGGAATTATTAATAGTTAAAATTATATTTGGAATTATATTTGGTGACGTCATATTTATACGTCATACGTATCACTGTTAGAGTTTTACGTTTATTTTTTGTATTTATACTCATTGGTACGTTAGGAACTCTTTAGAAAAAACCCCTTTTTTGTTTGTGTGTATTTCACAATTTGTAAAGCTGCAATATTTAATTTAGCTATGGAGTTTTTCAATTTAGTGCAAATTTTAGTTTTTTTTAACACATAAAAAAAAACTACGCACAGAATAGTTTTTATTATGCTTAGAGTAAAAAAAACAGTAGAAAAAATAAACGTTTTCCGGAAAATCTTCTATGTCTCACAATACGACGCGATAGTTCCGTATCACTTAACATATTTTTCGATCACTTACCTGAACGTAGAAAGTTGTCACCACCACCAACAGACAGACACCACTGACCGCAACAAGTGTTGTGACTCCCGCCCGCCCTAGCGTTCGCTTATATACCGAAGAACGGCGCCGCCCAATGCCGCCCACCACCTAATCATCCCCGGAATGCGACTAACATAGTTTGCATTTCAATTTCACGAATCAAAATTTGGTGACGTTATATTTTTACGTCATACGTAACGTTTTACGTTTGATATATACTCATTTTTACGTTAGAAACTCTTTAGTGAAAAACCTTTTTTGTTTGTGTGCGGGATGAGATGTTTTATAACACGAATAGAGAATATGGCTGAAAATATTAATCTTAAAAATATAAATTGATAATTTGAATATGATGGTTCGTTTTTTTTTGTGCTCGTTGTAATGTATATTTTAACATTTGATATTTAACCCTAGCCGAAGTCAGCGCATTTTGATAATACAATAAAAGTTATGACTTATAGAGACCAATCATCGAACTTGAGTAACTTATGTAGTATTTTAATTTCGATTTATAATTGTTTTTAGTGTTTGTTCTCATATAAAAACATAACTGACGAGTTTTATAATCATGCGGAAAACCTAAATCGAATAAAAACTCAAACCTTAATTATTTAACTTGTGAAATATACAAGAAGATGGGAAGAAAAACAATTAAAAAAAAATATGTACTAATAAATCGTAAATGTTATAAAGTACCTAGTACGGATAACGGAAGAGAGTATTTCAAATTACAAATTTATTTACAAGCAGAACGGAATTAAGTAATTTATGTTTAAAGGTCAATGATTGGAATGAAACGTTAGTTTGGTGACTTACGTTTCTATGATGTAATACATAAAATTGCGTCACCATTTAAGACCGTGCTTATCACAAAATCGGCTGGCTTATCTGTAAAATGGAAGGATTTACAGGAATTTTAATCAAATTCGTTAAAAACATGAATTCAGATTTGTCTGATTCTAGACGTACTTTCAATACCTTTCTGAAACAGATCCAATAGTTTTATAAAATATTTTAATTTTTTATGTAGGTATGATAGCTCAGTGATTGGCGCGGCTAGTTCACACTTCGAAAGGCGTGGGTTTAAATCCCAACCATGAGCTTGAGCTGCCGGTGAAGAATAACATCGTGAAGAAACCATACTATGTTAGTAGGATACTTTCTAGTACTCGACTGGCTAGCTACTGCCGTCAAGTTTAAAATCTGCCGCTAAGTATCAAACGGCGTGTTCTGGCAGCCTTATTTGAAAGCCAGTTCTATTCCTGGGTAGGTGCACTTTTTTTTAATGTAAAAAGTAATGAGACGAACGGGACGCTCTCCGGATGGTAAGAGATAACGCCTGTCGTCATGGACAGGCGTCATCATTGCAGCGATACACAGAACTTTAGAGTAACAAAACAAAGTCCGGGGCAACGCTACTTTGGCGCTCACCACCTTGAGACCCTCGATGGCCAGTCTCAACAACCCTGCAGCCTCGCTAGTTGCAGTACCCTTCGAACCGGAACACAGTAATGTTTACACACTACTGCTTAGCGGCAGAATAACTGGTACTGCGGTGGTACCTACCTAGACGACCTCCTGCTAAGGAGACCATCCATCCATCATCAGCTGCTTTACCATCTTCGACCACACCGTCACTACTTTGTGTAGTCTACTAGTGACTAGCGTTAGAAGAGGCCTATGCTATATCTAATAGTGGCGTAAATTAGATTAATGAGTATGATATTTAAAAAAAGAACATTGCTAACCGATAAAATGGGAAAGTAGAACACTTGTTTGATTTGACGATTATGTATTACACAGCCAATTTGTGTATGATTGATCGTGTCGTTACAAAGTGTCGGATATTGATGTATCGTTCGTTTTGTTTTTGGAAGTTAAAGATGTTCAGTTATATTAACTACCAAAAAAAACTCGCAACTTAATTTCTGTCAAGCAATTAAATGTTATTCAACCCTGAAATTATGACTTTATTCAAATTAAAATTGAATTTCTTCGAATATTTGTAAAGTAAATAAATAAATATTAGCGGACATATGATACAGCGCTATCTGGCCATTCTAGGCTAGTTGTTACCTATCTTCGACCGGACCGATCTTAACATCCGGTGAGCTGTGGTCAAACACCTAGCCTGCCAACAATAAAAACAAATATTTGACTTTGTCACATAAATTTTCAATTCATTTTATTGAACAATATTTTAGACATTTGCTTTATAACCCTAATTGTATGGGATCGGAATAGAATCCATGACCTATGGAATGTACAGTGTACATCTTTGTTGTAGTGCGTTACCTTTCCGGTTCCTTGGCAATTGCAGTTTACTGTTTTTGCACTCAAAATTAAAACATAAGTATTTTATTACTTATCTGGTTCCCATTGGACAAGGTTTGCTTAGTTTGGGGCTAGATGACGCTGTGTGAAATGACTAACGATATTTACTTGATTTTGAATTAGTTTCTCATTAGGTTTTTTTTTTTTTAATGGTTGACAGGCCAGGTGTTTGACCACAGCTCACCTGATGTTAAGTGAAGGTGCGGTCGAAGATGGTAAAGCACACCTAGCCTGGAATGGAACTGGCTCTCAAGTGAGGCTGCCGGAACATACCGTTAGATGCTTGGCGGCGGTGAGGTGTTCGCAATTCATCCTTACTTTCTAGCTCCCGCCCTCTTAGCGGTTAGGCTTCATAAATATTAATGTATAATTTTTATCTCAATGAATGAATGATTGATTCAGTGATTTACTAAGGATAGGCGAGAATCGTGGAGCCAAGGAGTAGCAACTGACCGCTGTCCTATCAGCTTAGCTATCGTTACATTGACGCTGTGAAGGCAGACCTTCGTAGACTCCAATTTGACAACTGAGGGGCTGGTATATCAATTTTCAGTTTACTTATTGAGTAAACGATAGAAAATGTATGGAAAGTTGGGCAGCGCAACTCGTGAGATTTTTTTCATACTTTTTACTATAGTTAACATAATAACACTTGCAGATTAATGCACTTGGTCCACTGGAAGAAAGCAGCGTATAACCGAGATAAGTGGCGTTTTCTTGCTATGGCCATTACAGAAAAAGTTCCTTATTCGCGGGTGAAAAAATTGGAACCCTGTTCCTGTATACGCGGCTAAAAAATTCATTATTCCCGGATGCAATCGGTAAACGGAAAAGAATTGGGTGTCATTTATTAATGTATCGGCATCTTTTGAGTATTTTGAGCCATTGTCGAATGCCTTATTTTGAAACGGCAAATTATTTATTAATGCTACAGCCCAATACCAATCTGCATTTAAAGACTTTTCAAAAGCGACAAAAACAACAAAAATTTTTAAACCCTGGTTTTTAAAGCTGGTTTTATTTTGATATATATTGATTCTGTTTTGGAACCTTAGAACGTATCCCATGATTAACGTATGATTCCATACTAATTACCATTCCATTTACACGGTTTCTGTATTCGCGGCATATACGTATACCCCCGAAAATACCCACCCAATACCCACGTATAGTGTGTTGTTTCTTGTATTTAGTATGAGTATCATACAAAATGTAAATACGATAACATCTACCTATGTTTATTCACAGTTTTCCTATAAATCGTATTCCATAGAACGCAATATGGGGCATTCTTTCTACAGTGCATGAATGCGTGCGTGTTTGGTAATTGATATGTCGCAAGGAGATGTTAGGATAATATTTGTGATACGATCCCTTACCATGAGATGCTTAGATATTTTACTTAAATATAAATATCGTATCGTAGGACTATACACACAGCGCCATCTGGCCCCAAACTAAGCAGAGCTTGTGTGATGGAAGTGAGATAACTGATAGAATACATAAATACTTTTTTTTTTGTAAATATATCAGACACCCAGACACAGAACAAACATTTGTTTATTCACAAAATGTTTGCCCTGAGTGGGAATCGAACCCACGCTCTACAGCTCTCAAGGGAGATATACCAATGAGCCAACTTATAATTAGAGTAGAGATTATTGCCGCTACATGGTATGAAAGTTTCAAATAGCGCTATAGCATGTTAGTAGGGTATTTTCTAGTGCTTGGCTGGTGAGCTACTACCCTCAAGTTGTAAATCTGCCCCCAAGCACCTAACGGTGTGTTCTGGCTGCCTTACTCGACAGCCAGTTACATTCCAGACTGCGCTTTACCATACTCGACCACACCGTGACATAACATCAGATGAGCTGTGGACAAACATCAAGCTTATTAAGCACTAGCGGACGCCTCACGGTTTCGCCCGCGTAGTTCCCGTTCCCGTGAGAATACAGGGATAAAAAGTAGCCTATGTCACCCGGGGATAGTGTAGCTTCCCAACGGCTTGAAAGATTTTTTGAAATCGGTCCAGTAGTTTCGGAGCCTATTCATTATAAACAAACATCTCTGCTCTTTATAATAGTGTAGATAAAAAAAAAGATCTATTTGGATCTTGGATAATTCGTAGTAGGGGCTCCTTTCATTCCCAGACAATGCCGGTGTCCGGCTTGCAGGAGACTGTGGGCAAACAAAGAGAAATTTGATTGGTGTGACGCCGTCGGTAAGGCACCCACGTCTCTGTCCGATAAACCTTAATACCTTGATATTGATACCATATAGGTAAAATGGCCACGGTTTGATTTAAAGACGCTGTAAGTAGTCCAAATAGTGTAATAACATAATTTTCTGCCAAAATGTGTACATTATTTTCATAGCGTGTTGGTAGCGTATTATCTAGTACTCGACAGGCTAGCTACCTGCCCTCAAGTTTAAAATATACCGATAAGCACCACCGACAGCCTCACTTAACAGTTAGTTTTTCCCCCCTTTGGGGTTGACGTCGTATTTTGAGCATTTGCCAGTGTCAAGTGTTTTATATTTTCAAGTTGCATAAATTAAATAAGTTGCCTCGTAGCTATAGTTACAGTCAAAGTCCAGTCATGGTCAATTGAAAACCATGTCAGTCAAGTCCGGTCATGCTTTAGTAAAGTAGTGGCGACTTTACTATAAAGCTTTGATGGAGATCCCCGGGTAACAGAGGCTACTTTTTATCCATGTATTCCCACGAGAACGGGAACTACGTCCGCTAGTAATACATAAAGAACAATGTCTATGTTCGTTACACGAATGATAGTCCTGAGTGCGAATCAAACCCACGGCTTTTAGCTCTTGAAGCAGACATTCTACCAATGAACGAATAGGGTAATAACATAGGACAAACTTTGTGGTATAAATAAACAAATTTTTATTCTGTGTCTGGGTGTCTTGTATGTATTTACAAAAAAAAAGTATTTAGGTATTCTATCAGTTATCTGACTTCCATAGTACAAGCTTTGTCAGATGGCGCTGTGTCTAATGTTCTAAGATATTCATTTATTTATATGATACTTGTATCATACACGTGATTAGATATTATGTAAACAAAATATAGCCTTATTACAAATAATTGACATCTGTGTTACATAGTAAAGCGACCTAGTTAAAAATACCACGAGGGAAATCGAAAACGGTTGATGTTCTTTCCTCTTAAACATACTATAGTGTAGTACGGCTTCACTCAGGGGAAAACGATTATGCACATTGACGGTTAATTAATGAGGAAGCTTCAACATAATATTCGGTTTTCTCAAAGCTATGTACATAGATATAATGACATACTTTTCCTGAAGGAAACCTTAAATATAAGGTTTACGAGTACACAATAATTTATATAGAAACTCAAACAAAACATGTATCAAAAATTGTGTATGGACATGGTAGGTACACATTTATTTTAATAGCACGTTAGCATACTAGAACTGTAAATAAAAGACTGACAGACTCCAAAGAGTCGCTAGGACTCTTTGGTGTCTGATATTTAAGTTTCTCCTCCAGAAATCGGTCTTATAATTTTCACAAATAAACCCTCATATAATATTTAACCTTCAGAATTTTCTAGAAATACTACAAACACGTGTTACATATATGGTTTCAGTACAGATTTCTAAGGATAAGTCTATAGGTAGGTACATTTTGACTTTTGAGGTTAGATTTTTGAAGTGAAAACTTTTTTAACTGCGTTGAGTGATTTTTCCTTATTTGTAATGGATTCACGTGACATACTAATGTAACGTGTTTTCATTTTCAGTTTTCACTTCTATCTAGTCCCCATGACGGCCTATTTTTTTTTAAGAAAGTTCCGTTGTTGCGTTCTGAATATTGTTTGTTTATCAGAATGACATAAAATAAGATTCTCATATTAAAATGAGCATAGTTTTTTACCCTTCCATTCTAAAGAATACGCGGGATGCTTTAGAAAGAGGCTCAGGGACTCTTATAGTAAAGGTCATTCAGTATACATACACTCGAATCTTTCTTGTATACAGGTACCGGTTTATTGTGTATTACGTATTGTTTACCAATGTATATCTATTCAAAATGTATATGAGACGTTTCTGCTTACGGAATTGAATATCCTTTATAATCACGAAAACGTGTTTGTCAATTCGTCTTTTTCAAAGTAACTAATCAATCAAACAATGGCATGGTATTTAGTATCCACTTTGGTCAAAAAATCAGATTGGCTATAGTAAAATGTTTTATTACTTAAAGTGCAGCATTATTAGTGCTTAGATTCTCGTAAACCTTACTCAAATACTTGCTTATCTATTTGCTTTAGTTTAACATCCTAACAACAATTAATTATTAGTGAAATGTAATACCTACTGTGTTTCGGTGTAAAGGGTACTGTAGCTAGCGAAATTACTGGGCTGTAACTGTAGAGACTAACAATCCAGTCTCAAAGTTATGAGCGTCAAAGCAGCGATGCCCCGGACTTTGTTTTGCTACTCAAAGTTCTGTGTATCGCTGCAATAGTCATAGACAGGCGTTATCTCTTACCATCAGAAGAGCGTCTCGTTTGTCTCATTACTTATTACATTTAAAAAAAAACCTACATGGTCTATACGTAGAATGTATATAAAATCATACATAAAAAAAGTACGCGTCGACTTGAGAACCTTCTACGTTTTTTCGTCGTTTAAAAATAAAGTATTTAATTAAAATACACATCAACACTTTTTTTATCTATATTTGAATTTCATACAACCATATCCAACCAAACGTGACAGAATCAAATGGGAACAAACACACTTCAACAAACATTTGTGTATAAATTAGTATGTCATACAATATCAATTAAAAATAACTCAAAGAGATAATCTTTCACGAAACCCGAGAATAATGTGTACTTATATAATTACCGATTAAACAAAACAGAGATAACTGTTTTATAAGCTTTTAACAAAGAAAGCTTTCATCAATGTTGTCTTATCTAGTTTCTTGTAATTTCACAAAATAATACGATCATGTTTGCGACTGAAATTAATTTAACGAACAACAAGTATGTATGTTGAAAAGTAAAAATCGAGAAAGGAATAGAAGAGTAGGATCGTGAGATATTCCAAAAATTGAACAGACTAAATTTCAGGCCTTTATTTCAGACAGCGTTATTTAAGGACATTTTGGGTGTTAGAAGATGTTTTGAAGTAAAAACTATCTCAAACTTGCAAAGTAACATTTCCTAAAAACTAAAAAGAGGTCGTGAGAAAAATAGCCAGTTGGTATGTGACAACACATCTGGAAATGCAACTACTCTTATTTTAAGAACTGATTAAAGTCTGTTGTCAATAAATTCTCTTTAGATTAATCAGAATTGAAATTTCCGAGCAAATTTGACACAAACAACATAACATTACAAACAGGACAATGGCATGATTTTGGGTGAATGCGTCCGCATCGTGCTCTGCTCTTACTCCATGAAAAAAGGCATCTGTTGTGATCTAAGCTGTAGCCCAACTACTCGGCACAATTAAGCAGTATTAAACCCTTATAAATAAAACAAAAGTATTTATTTTATTAATTTGAAAAAAGATGCATCATGTCAGAATTTTTTTTTTAGATTTTAGCATCTCATTTTTTGAATTTTGCCAGTGTCGAGTATTTCTTCGGTTTCAGGCATTCGATGAAAAATTACGTGAAGTTAAAGTTACAGTTTGAAAAATAATACATTGTGATGACATGATTTTTAAAACGCAGTGATTTCATAGGCTTTCTTTGCATATGTTACTAAATACGCATGTTTTAACACGTTTAAGAGCTTGCACCAATTAATATGGACTAAATTTATTACCTTAACAAAACTTTATCTATATTTTTTTTTATGCCCTGGACGTTGTTTTGCTACTCAAAGTTCTGTGTATCGCTGCAATGGTCATGGATAGACGTTATCTCTTAACATCAGGAGAGCGCCTCGATCGTCTCATTACTTTAACATAAAAAAAAAGGGTAGGTTAGTTATGTAAGGCGTTCCCTATTATTCTTCATAGTTACTCTCAATACATCAAAAATTCCATGAACGAAAAACAATCAGTCTCAGTAGGTACTTCCAAATCGACGTCATGTAGGCTCAGCCCTGGATAGCTGTTACTCTTTATGGGCTGTAAACTTGTGTAGTGCCCACATTGTCGCGGATGGCAACCCTATGATAGAAACGCACTACCAAGTTTCGGTGAGACCAAGGAAAAATATTACAAAAAAAATACTATTTATACTTAATAACCTTTAATATCCAAGTGCCGAATTATACACAACATGAGAGTGGGTAAGTAATATATTTTTATGGTTGATAGACTAAATGGGTGGCCAACCAGCTCACCTAATGTTAAGTGACTTTGTGGTTGGAATGGAATTGGCTCTTAACTGAAGCTGTCAGAACACATCGTTAGCTATCGTCGATATAACGTGAGAAACATGTATTTTCGTTTTATTTTCAAACCTTCGTAAAAACCACAACTAGTTTACTACGGCACATAATGGACTTGACTATGACTTAGCTTATGTGACTTTGACTATGGCTATGACTAAATCTGTTTGCTCTAAAGTTAAATTCATATGAAGGTTAAGCATCGAGTTTACGATTAAATTATAAAAGAATGCACTAAAGCATTACTCCAAAGATTTATGCTCACTCAGTGTTCCTATAGTCATTACATAGGAAAGCCATCGTTACAAAGAGCTTTAATATTTTTTTTATTTGCTACATTTTAAACAAATAGGTATATTTTTTTTTATTGTTGACAGGCTAGGTGTTTGACCACAGCTCACCTGATGTTAAGAGAAGATGTGGTCGAAGATGGTAAAGCACACCTAGCCTGGAATGGAACTGGCTCTCAAGTGAGGCGGCCGGAACACACCGTTAGATGCTTGGCGGCAGATTTTCAACTTGAGGGTGGTAGCTAGCCAGCCGAGTACTAGAAAGTACCCTACCACCATGCTATGGTTTCCTCACGATGTTTTTCTTCACCGGCAGCTCAAGCTCATTGTTGGGGTTTGAACCCACGCCCTTCGGCATGCGAATCTACCGCGCTAACCACTGAGCTATCATCGCTACAAAAAGCACATCGCTACATCGCTATATGTTAAAAGCAATTGATTCCAGAAAACACTCAACTATTTAAAAAGTAGTTACTATTGTGTAATCTATACATTAAGATTGCTAGTGTTTAAAGCTAAGATCATGTGATATTTTAGCCTATTTTCAAATTATTTGTTTGTTGCTTCAGTGTCTGGGTACTGTATTGTAAGTATGTATTTACAAAAAATAAAACTAGATAAGTATTCTATCAGTTATCTGACTGCGATAGTACAAGCATTGCTTAGTTTGGGGTTAGATGGTGTTGTGTGGAATGTACTACGATATTTCATGGTAAGACAGCGCCCAGGTAAGAATGAAATTACCTCTCTGCTCTGACACTCTTCCACTGATGGTAATAAATAACTCCTGCACATGAACATTAAAACGGTACCCAGAAATTTGAGTAACAAAACGAAGTCTAGGGCTTTGCTTTACTTTGCTGCTTTACTGGTTATATTGAAGCCGTATTCTAAGACCCCGGCTTTAGTGTTTAGTGCGGCTTTACCCTGCAATTTTATTGCTCTCCATCGCCTTCGATTTACAGCCTAATAACTTATCTGCAACTCGCTTGCATTACATTTGCGTATGTAAATGAGCACTTGTGTTGCTAGACGCTACAATACTGATTTGAGTGGCGTACGAATTGAATCTGAATTAGGTATTTTTTATTTAATGACAACTAAAATTTTAATTTACTTATTTACTGACAAATTGTTCTTTACAGAGAAAACTATGTATCCTGGCAGCCTCATTTGAGTCTCTATTTGTAGCTAGGTGTATTATCACCAACTACACCGTTACTTAACATCAGCTGAGTTATAGTCAAACACCTAGCATGTCAGCCATCAAGAAAAATAACAAAAATATTAACATCTAGTTCATTGAATGGTTTTTATATCCTATCATAGTAATAAGTATAATATTACTAGAAATCTCACTATTATAAATGTGAAAGTTTGGATGGATAGATGTTTGTTACTCTTTCACGCAAAAACTACTGAACGGATTTGGATGAAATTTGGTATGGATGTAGCTGAGACCTCGGATTAACACATAAGCTATTTTTTAGCCCACGCATAAGCTATATATGTAGCGGGTAACACCGCAGGGCGCAGCTAGTGTGAATTAATACTAATATATTGTGGACTAGATTAACATATAGAATACTTTTTATTCCGCAAATTGAGGAAACCTTTTACCAATTTGACGAAGTGCCGGTTAACAGCTAGTTACCTAAATATGTATAAATAGGTACATAAAAGAAATGTATCAGGCTCAGTAAGTTTTATTTTAAAAACTAAATACAAGTAAGTTCTTATTTTTTACTCATGTTCGTGTGCTCTGAAGATTTCTTTAAATAAGAACACGCAAAACAGAAAATTGGAGGAGATCCTTTAAAAGGATGACGCCTTTAATCTGAGGACACCAAAGGAAATATTTACATACCATCTCGGACCTACAGAAGGGTGTGACGACGGAAGGCTGATTTGCCCTTTTTTGCCTCTTTTAATATGAATTTGTAAATATAAATGTAAATTGAAATGTCAAAAGTTGCACCTTGAAAGTAGATGGTATGCTGGAAAGGAAAACTATCTAGATTGATAATAATGTCACTTTATTTTCTTCTTCTTTATTACGCTAGGCGATAAGGCTGCCGTTGTACTACCGGATGTCAATCGTAATGTTTTGTTGCTTTTTAGTTTCAGTTTTAAGATATGTATTATGTCGATTGTCAATGTACAATAAAGTTACGTTCAATTCTTTTGTACACACATTTAAGACTTGACAATAGTGCTGAAACTGGCGGTCTTGTCGCTCAGAGCGATCTCTACCTGGCAACCTAGGCCTGGCTTATGGAAAAGACTCGCAGATGTGGTGTGCCAAAAGAACAGTGTGTGTCATCGAAAAGAAAAACACATAACATTTACATAAATTATGTACACAACTATAAAATCTGATTGTGTACTTAATTAAAGATAAATTTAGTAAAATGAAGTGGTTTGCTTACTGAACGGTCACACATAATGAAAACAAAAAACATATTACGATGCTTGTGAAAGATAATAAGTATACATTTTTCGCAGCCACGAAAGTAGCTAAATAATTTCGGATAACATTTAAATTAATTATTTACATTTGAATTGAGCTGTACCGTTACTAAATATATTAAAAATGTTCCTGGTTTTTTAATACTTTTTTCTTACTACAACAAAAAATTTTGAATCTGCGCAAGTGTTATTTCTGTTATTCAAATGTCATTCTTATTTTAACTAGCAGAAGTGTGACACTTCCAAATCATCCACGTTTATAAACTGTTCTCATTGTTAGAATGGCAAAGTCATAGCCCATCACGGTAGCCAACTGCGGGTTGGCAGACTTGATACATATTCGCGAACTTCTCAGACTTTTATGTTTCCTCTTGATGTTTTCCTTCACCGTTTGAAGTCAGCGACATAACTTAGAAAAGACAGAAGTGCGTGTCGTGGAATTCGAACCTAGAACCCTCAGGTTGGAAGCCAGACGGTCCCCAAACTAGGCTGCCGAAGCTATGGGACACTTACGACGACAGAAAAAATATTGCATGCTCTAGGATACGAGGCCAAATATCATCTTCTGGCTAGAGCAATCTGCTCAACTTTTAGATTTATCCTCTTATTTAAAAGGTTGGCTAGTTACATTTACACGCTGACCGTACATACCCGAGTGTGCCTACAATACCTAACCAATGTTTGCGGAGACATGCGTCACCGCGTCCACATAATTGAGGCGACTATTCTTCTCTGAGGTCGTCTTTACGACGCATAAAGTGTGTGGGCTCGCGCCGCCTGATCACTCCTCTGCGTACACCCTTACGCCTGGAGACGGACGTAAAAGCCTGTGTAAATGGTGACTAAGCAGCGGATAGTGTGAAGCGAAAAGCGATTAGCGATTTTTATACAATAGAAATTACTTAAGCTAACGTGATTAAACTAGCGTGGTTTTGACATATTTTTGTTAATCTGGATTAATCACGTTTGTTTCCATCTGATAGTCTTTCATAGTTTCGGCCACATCTGGTGGTCTTTTTCAAGGAGTCAAATCAGACAACGCACATTTGCAGGGCCTCGTCTATATTTGCAATAAAGTCAGATTAAACAACATAATTAATGAAACTGTGTATTAGATTAAGGTATTCTTAAAATTTAAATTTAAGTAATGAGACGAACAAGACTCTCTCCTGATAGTAAGAGATAACGCCTGTCCATGACCATTGTAGCGATACACAGAACTTTAAATAACAAAACAAAGTCCAGGGCATCACTGCATTGGCGCTCATTACTTTGAGACTTTCGATGGTTAGTCTCAACAGCTCAGTAATTTCGCTAGCTGCAGTACTGATTAGCCGCAGAACAACTGGTGCTGCGGCGGTACCTACCTAGACGACCTCAATTGATATTTTATTCATAAAATTAAATATTTTTCGCTAGATGCGCTTTAGCCCCGTACCGATAAGTGGATAACCTCTGTTGGTCTAAGCATATTTAATTCTTATCAATTTTTATCAGTTATTGATAATCCAAATAAAATAATTAAGTGCGTCGGTAAGTAATTTTTCATGTCAGTAAAAAGTAACTGCGAGAAATCCACGCAAATTCGGAAGCGTAGCATTTTGAATGGGAAAAAAATAATGTCACCCGCAACTAATTTCTGATTAGATAACCGTGATAATCGCTATTAATGTTACAGGGTTCCAAAGAAACCTTTCGCTATCAGTGCCGACAAAAGTTCACTAGAATGGCAATCATGTCCGCTACATGGTGTACTGCAGACCATGGCCTAATTACTAATTAGAGTTATCGATGGCCTTGTTCCTTAGACTCACTGGCTGTGACCTAATCGTAATAAACTAGATTTGTTAATCGGCCAAAGCTCCAAACATAAGAGCATTTTATAGCCTTTGCAATCAGATTTTTTCTATATTTAATAGTTTTATCAGAATGGTTATCATAGAAATTCGCGTTACCTAAATAAGTTCAGTAGGTATATGTAAGCGTGCTCCATCTTAGACCACACTACTGTTTAACATCAGGCAGAGTGTGGTCAAACGCGAACCTATTTTGAATAAAAAAAAAAATGTATACAGTACAAAATTTTTTTATAAACGAGGCGCTGCTGTCCTTTTTTTATTTGGCTTTGGCGTCGCATTTGAGCATTTGCCAGTTGTAAGTGATTTATATTTTTAAGTTTCAAAAATAAAATAAGTTGCCTCGAAGCTATAGTTATAGTCAAAGTCCATTCTTGGTCAAGCTCATTTTGTGTTAATCTAGTCCAGTCATGCTTTAGTAAAGTAGTGACGCCTTTACTATAAAGCTTCGATGGAGATTTGGAAGTAACACGAAAAGTCATGTTTCACCACATTATAATATCATTTTCCACACACGCGCTTGTGATTCGGCACTTTATTAATAAAACACCACCATTTTTATGCATAAACACTCGACAAAACACTAGTTTTGGAAAAAATGCAACGTGGCGACACGACTCTTTCCGCGTTCCCGCCAAAACTCCGATACAAAAATGTATTAAAATTTATATAAACGAGGCGCTGTTGCTATTGGCATACATTTTTCTATCATTTCTTTTTCTTTGTTTTTGGAGTCGCACTTTGTGCATTTGCCAGGGTCAAGAGTTTCAATGTACTTATATGTATATTTTTTTATTTTTGTTTTTATTAAGAGCTTTAATCGCAATGCGATTATGGCAGCCCCCTATTACAAAAAAAGATGACATATCATAGCTTAATTATGTGCTATTTTCTTTTTCTTTACGATGATCTAATACTTCCAAGAGGCCTTCGCCGCATTACATGTGGGTGCGGCCAAGATACTGTGAAACATGCCAACATCTTGGGGGCTAGTTTCAATATTTCATAAAAATTAAATAAGTCTAATCACACAAAGACTTGGTCGAGTCCGGTCATCATCATCATCATCATCATCCACAGCCTTCTTTATCCCACTACTGGGTATAGGTCTCTCTCTTTGCATGCCATCTGCCTCGGTCCTGTGCCAATCTGGTCTGTCTGTCCAGGTTCGACCCGCGACGGTGACGTCCGGTCATGCCCTAGTAAAGTCCACAAAATCGGCTCAGCCGTTTGCCCTTACCAACAAACATCGCTCAATTTTTATTTACGTAGAATCAAGTGTCGGTTATATTTAAATTATACAACTATTAATAAATATTTATTCTGTTTCAACTCAGTTCGTACTTAATCACAGTTTTTTAAATCATTTTCGAAATACATTTAATCAAATTTGAATTAAAATTTGGTGCTTTTTTTCTGGTTAATTGTTCTTGATTCAAATTCGAATAATTTCCTTCGTTATATTGCAACATTAATTCTTACAAACGAGATTACTTTCAGGATAAAAGCAAGCCAGGTGTTTCTTGTTAATAATCCTTATTAAGTAGCTCATCAGCAAATTAACAAAATGTACCAACCTGATAATTTGTGAGATCAAAACAAAAAGTAATTTAACGCCTACGTTTCATTTTTGTCTTTTCATAATTTTAAATATGCTAAAGTTATTGCAGTAATTAAAGTGGATTTAATCCCTAACTCGCTTTATCCACAATCTTTCGGAATTCAGTACCTATAGCTATTTCAGAACATATTGTGATGCCGGTGAAGGAAAACATCGTGAGAAAACCATAGCACGGTAGGGTACTTTCTAGTACTCGGCTGACTAGCTACCATCCTCAAGTTGCAAATCTGTCGCCAAGCACCTAACAGTGTGTTCCGGCAGCCTCACTTGAGCCAGTTCCATTTCAGGCTAAGTATGTTTACCATCTTCGAGCATACCGTCACTTAACATCAGATGAGCTGTGGTCAACGCCTAGCCTGTCATTTCACATTGAGTGAACGTTCATTCGGATTCTACCATTTTCTTGATGACAAACGTCACGGCAAGTTATTAACGGAGCAACAAGTACTTAGCAGAAGTTCTTCTAAGTAATAAGTATTTTACTTTTGTCTATTCGTTTATATTTATTATTAGTGAATGGTTGCAATCATTATGATACAGGATTTTCGTCGGCTATCTCTCTGAACAAGCTATCTGCAGTTTCCTAATTTTTCTTGCATGCCATGGTCGCACCCCCCACTGCCAATGTTTTCTTTGCTTCGTTTTGGTTAATTCCGTGTTTAATTTATCATAAATTAAAGAAATTACATGATAGCATTCGACGACATATTAATAATATAATAGATACTAATAAATAATAATAATTCAACGACATATGAATAGAAATATTAATATTGAAAGTAAAGAGGAGGTCAATGTTTTTTTCTAAGTAATTCCAACTTTCGTGTGAACACGGAATGAAAGAAAAATTAAGCATTCACGCAATATGAACGTCTGATATCGCTTTAGGAAAAATGCGTTTATTCATGTAATTTGACTGTTTTACTTTTAGCGCCATCTACCGAGCTCACGAAGAACTATGAAGAATAGAATGAACGTGAAAACTCGCTTCGCACATCATGAATTCAAGACATGCCGATATGTGGAGCTTTTATCTACAATTTATTTTTAATACCTAGTCATTTTTTTAACCTTTCTAGGACAAGATAAAAATTACTTTTTTCCCCCCGATAACAGTAGGTATACATTAAAGTAACTTTTTTCAGTTTGGATAGAATTTGTTTAGTTGTTATTTAGTAAGAATGTTGCATTACTTCATCAATTATAATTCTTATAATCCATTATTTTTTACTCTTGATATAATTCTAGTTAAAGTCACTTAGTTATTATTCTTAAAATAACAAGCTGTACCTAAAAGTAAACAGTGCAAGTAAACCTTTGGACGAGTCATAATATAAGCTTTCGACCACCATTTGGTAGCTGTTAAAAAAAATTTACCAGATTTCAAAAGATAGTGGGTTATCAAATCGATGTAATTTTGTGTAGTTACTTAAGATGAAATCGTCAAGTACTTTTAATTTTGAAAGCTTTTCAGATGTCGTTAGCCCTTTTTTGTTATCGATTTAAACTATATTGTCTAAAAACTACTTCTCGGTCACTTTGTCGAGTTTGCGTTTGACCAATAAAATTTTAAAATTTGTGTTTTTACGAAAATTATTCCCTTATAGAATGGTGTGTATCATTTTTTTTGTAAAATGTTCAGAAAAAAGTCTATAACGACCAATAGAAACTCAAATTTTTTCGAGTTTTGCTTATAATTTTGTAAGTTCTACGACTTAAGTTAAGTTCCGCGAAAAATTATACGTTCTAAGTACGACTAAAAGTTATTTGATCAAAGTTGTAGAAAATTTTATTTGTAACAAAAAATGTTTTCATAATTTTTTTGTGAGACCTATTAGGTACCTATAGTTTGTCATATAAACCGTACAAACCATGTGTACCCCCTTTCCAAGATGGCGACCGTGGGACAAAAGTTGCAACTCCAGAAACTTGGATTTAACTTTACACTAACCCCTCCTTAAAAAAATCTAACACTTCTATTAGCTGTATCATTCTTGAGCTAGAAAATGGTGAATAGCTTGCTCTGAACAGTGAGAAACCGACCTTATTCCAAGAATGTTTTCTGCGACTTGCACTTTGACATTATCGATAAAACAATACCTATTAATGTCCATTTTAATATTAAACACATGGAGAAAGTATTTAATCATTATTTACCTCTCTCAAGCAGTCAGTAGTATCTTTGTACGTAGCTAATCAAAATGCTACTATTTGTGTGTATTATTTTGTTTACCCCAGTAAGTAGAATTTAAAGTTATATTTTTTTATGTAAAAGTAATTAGGCGAACGAGACGCTCTCCTGATGGTAAGAGATAGCGCCTGTCCGTGACCCAGGACTAACATTTTGAGGTATAAACAAATGTTTGTTCTGTGTCTGGGTGTTTGTATGTATTTACAAAAAAATAAATATTTTAGCTGTTATCTAGCTTCCATACTACAAGTTTAGCTTAGTTTTAGGAAGGAAGAGGTCGGCCCCGGGAAACAGAATTCCTTGTCCGAAGTCTGACAGATTGTATAATGTATGTAATTTCATTGTTATTTTGAATTGAATTGAATTGATTTGAATATTCTCCACCGTCTCCGCTTCACCACAGGACGAGCAGAAAAACGGCTCATTACCATCCGTTCCTCGTGGGCGTTCCCAGTATTCGTACGCAGCGATTCCGCTCTACTTTTCTGATGCGCACGGCCCACGAATGGAACTCATTGCCGGCTTCCCTGTTTCCCATAAATTACAATTTGGACGTTTTTAAGGCTAGAGTGAATAGATTTCTTCTGGATCAGCGTGCTCCATCTTCGGCCACACCGTCGCTTTGCATTAGGCGAGTTGGTGGCCAAACGTAGATCTATTAAATGTAAAAAAAATATACCAAAAGTTGTCTTTAACGTGTTTTGGGATATTAAACATTAATTAATTAATATTAGAATAAATACATAAAATAACGATAAAAAAAAGTTTGGGGTCAAATGGAATGGTCTGTATGTAATGTCCAACGATATTAATTGATTTATTAAAAACTTTAACTTTGTGAAAATAGATAATAAATAATTAGTTGGTCATATTTTTTCAACAGATCTATGCAGATTTACTCGTACTAAGTCAAGCAAGAAATAAAGGGGCTTCACTGGTAAGATTTGTAATGTTTTTTATGGTTGAGTGTATGACCGGGTAAGTGTATAACCACAGCTCTCCTGATATTAAGCGACGGTGTGGTCAAAAATAGTAAACACATCTATCCTGAAACGGAACTGGCTTTCAAATGAGGCTGCTGGAACACACTGTTAGGTTCTTGGCGACTGATTTTCAACTTGAGGGTGATAGCAAGCCAGCCGAGTACTAGAAAGTAGGTACCCTGCCACCGTGCTATGGTTTCCTCACGATGTTTTTTTTTCCTTCACCGGCAGCTCAAGCTTATTATTGGGCTTTAAACCCACTCCCTTCAGCGCGTGAACCGACCACGACTATCTTCGCTACAGAAAGAACTGCCTTTAAAAATGCTATAAATAAGTACTACCTAAAATAAATGAATATTTTGATAATCCGTCCGTCGTAATCATAATGTTAGTACATTATACGGACTGACTATCAGCTGCGCCCCGTGGTTTTACGCGCTACATGTTTTCAGGATAAAAAGTAGCCTATTTAGGTATTCATCCAGGGTATCAGGTACCAAGTTTTATCTAAATCCGTTCGGTAGTTTTTGCGTGAAAGAGTAACAAACATCCATCCATACATCCAAACACACAAACTTACGCATTTATAATATTAGTAGGAAGTACTTACATATTATGATTATCTTATTCCAGAAACCTATCTCAACATGTTGTGATATACCAGAGCTAGGAGAACCAAAACCTTTATTGGAATGCTCTAATCCTAAGTTACCAGGGCCGGTAAGTGTACAATGTGTTTCATCAAGCGTATTGTTTAATTCTTTATCGCACATGTAATTAAAACATTTTCTAACAGCCATCCCTACGATAGAAATATGAGGTTGAAACGGCGCATGAAAAATCAATTATATATACAGCGTGACTGGTGACCTACGATACTGAAGGAGAGTACTCGGTACTCGATTCTCGTTATAATTATGTAATAAAATTAGGTACTTAATTTTTGGACAAATTCCGCTATAGGTAAATGAAATAAATAAATTAATGGATACAATCCTGACGCTGATGTTTCGATCACTCGACAAGTTCGTGCTTGTTCCGCCTGCCCGTCGTCGGCGCGAGCGTCCTCACACCGTCCAGCTCGAGCGTCCATGCGTGTCCATGCGTTCCGTAATTAAGTTTTTTCAGTTAAGTTTACCTAGTAGCCAGTTAATATTTATTTTTAATGTTATTTTTTTCTTTGTATGTGATCGCCAAATATCACGTTCTCAAGTATCGTAGGTGTCTCACCAGTCATGCTGTATTTATACAATATACATAAAACAAATAAATAAATATACTCAAGATGTGCTTCCTTAAACAAGCAACGCAATTAGCGTTACTTTAGTTATGTACAATTGGTATAATTACCATTGTAGTTGCTATTGTGAAGCCTCAAAGAATTAAATAAAAATGGCCTACGGCGCCAAAACGTGGACACTTACAGCTGGAATGGCTCATATATTTATTTATTTAAAAAGTCCGCCAACACAGTGTACACCAATACATTAAAAATTAAATTACAAAATGTCAAGATAAGTGTCATAACAGTTACAGGCGAAGACTGCATGCATTACAATCAAATATTCAGTCAAAAATAAACTACATTTATAAGTACAAATAAATAATACAATAATTTAAATGTCATCAATATTGCAGATAGCCTGCTTGAAACTACTAACAGTGCTAGTAAAAAGATCTAAGAAATGTTATTTTTTTACGATTGACAGGCTAGACGTTTGACCACAGGTCACCTGATTTTAAGTGACGGTATGGTCAAATAAGGTGGTCACGTCTGGCGTAGAATAAAACTAGCTCTCAAATGAGTCCGTCGGAACACACCGTTAGGTGCTTAACGGCAGATGTTTGCTAACTAGACGAGTACTAGAAAATATCTTACAACCATGTTATGATTTCCTCACGTTGTTTTCCTTTAGCGGCAGCTAAGGTCATTGTTGGATTTTGAATCGGAGTGTGAACCAACCGTGCTAATCACTGAGCTATCATCGCTACAAACTTGGGTGGAATGTAATCTACATGTTATATATCTGATGTATAATACATTTTAGCACCTATGATACCTATATAATGATCCCGAAAGATGGGCAAATATGAGGCTGAATTTGAGTGTGGGAGTTAGACGCGTCGTAAAACGTTTATACGTACTTGTAATGAGAATGCGGTTTTATTGCCTGAGAGTGATTAAGTTCAAGTAATGTGATTTATGTAGGTATACTAACGAATATTTTATATATAATAATAAGTACCTAATCTAAATAATATTTCGAATCACATCAAACTTAACATCACGCCGAAGGGCGTGGGTTCAAACCTCAACAATGAGCTTGAGCTGCCGGTGATGGTAAACATCGTGAGGAAACCATAGGGTAATCTAGCACTCGGCTGGCTAGCTTCCACCCTCAAGTTGGCCGGCAGCCTCACTTGAGATCCAGTTAGATTCCAGGGTTGGTGTGCTTTACCATCGCCGACCACACCGTCTCTCAACATCAAGTTAGCTGTGGTCAAACACTTAACATTAACATTTTTAATAATTTAGTCTACAAACATTATTCATCAGCTAATTTATATTTAGTTTATTCAGTATGTTTATATGGATATACCTACGTTTATTATATTGCTTTATTTATACCTAATATCTATTTCTGTTTTCCTTTCCATCCAAAGGTTGTCTGTAAGAAATCGCTCTAGACGATAAGACCACCCTTATACACCAATTATGCATTATATTGTTTTGTTATGTTAATTATCTCTTTATTTATCGCAAATGTCAATATTTTCTTTATAAACTGCAGCCTTGATACAATCAAATTTTTCAGGCAAGGTACTTCCTTCTCTACTTAACTTATAGATATCTCAAACGTTACCTAATGATAGTTACATGTGCCTTATAATTATACTGACCGCAAAACCAACTCACGTAGACTATTCTACGCTTAGAATATACACTACGTATTGCAGTTATAGTGCACCGCAGAATTCCAATCGCATTACCTATGAATATTTGATGTTCACGATGATAAGTGAGCCAAATACCCAAAGTATATACCTAATAGGGAACAGCTTGGTGGTAGATCTCCTTAGCAGGAGCTCGTTTAAATAGATACCACTTTGCTACCAGATATTCTGTTGCCAAGTAGTAAATAAATAAATATCGTAGGACATTACATTCAGCGCCATCTGACCCCAAACTAAGCAAAGCGTGTACTATGGAAGTCAGATAACTGATAGAATGCTTAAATACTTTTTTTTTGTAAATACATACTGTGTAATATCCTACGATATTTATTTACCTATCTGTTATTTTAAAAAATAATTAAACTTCTTTTATTATTAGTGCAATGACGTACAATGCGTCTTCGAGAAATCTGGTTTCCTCATCGACAACAGCACTCTGAACAAAGAAACGTACAGGAACCACCTCCAGAAGTGGTCGGAGAAACATAAGGATTGGTCGTTGGCTGTCGAAAGAGCTATCGAGGACTGCGTAGATACAAACCTGAGGCAGTATCTGGAATACCCCTGCCGAGCTTATGACGTCTTCACCTGCACGGGGATTGCTATGCTGAAGGTAAAGACTAAAACCTACTATCAGTAATATAATTATTATATACACAAAAAACAGAATTTCAAATTTTTTATTGAATTAATTATACATTTGTAAAATGGATTGATTTTAAAGAAAGTTTATAGTATAGGTATATACACCACATTACTATCTATATTGCACACGTGCGAACCCAGGGCGCATATACATAAATAAGAAGAATTAAGAAAAAAAAGAGGCGTCATATCAAACTATCCTTCAGTCAGTTCCATACATCATTAATATCAGAAACGATATCATTTGCAAACAGTCACATTTCAAGAAGGTAAACAAATAAATCTATTCGGATCTGCAATAAATAAATAGCTACGTGCCCAATTGTAAGCCATCTGGCACCGAGATGGACGACATCGAATTAGTCTCAACACGGCCTTTGTAAGTAGAAAAGTAAATATTGGAGTACTTTATTATTTCGACAAAGGGACAATAGCGAAAAGAATTCTCATTAAGGAAACCTTCCTGTTACTCCATTTATTTACAAGTATTTTGGTATTACCAGATGACTTACTCATTTTTTAACAGAAATTATAAAAACAATAACTTTTCATTTCAGAAATGTCCAGGGTCATCTTGGAAGTGTTAGTTAAATAAGAAATAAGTAGGTATAGCACGTTTTTCCAAAGATATATTTGTCGGAGGAAGCTATGAGTCGAGTTGATTGTTATTTGCATACGTAGGGCACAATATTGTTTGTTTTACGTTGTAATTACTTTTAATATTCTTAATTTAAGGTTCATTGATTTGTTACATTTTTAGAACTTCAAATCTTAATAATTTAATAAAAAGTTATGATTATTGTAAAACACTGTTTACGTAACGACCAATCAGAGCAGAGCATGTGCCTCGAGTGGGGTCGAGGCGCCATCTTGGCGAGAGGAGGGAGTTTTTCTTAAAGAGATTGGTGGCGTTCACTTGCGGGTGAGCTAGCAAGGAGGTTGGATCGTTGTTAGGTCGTAAAATAAAGCAAGATCGGTGCCCTGAACCCGCTGCTCGGTCTTAACAATTAACTTTCCATCGGCGTTATTGTAAATTTATCGAATCTATTGAGTAAATCTAAAATAAACTAATGTGAAATTGTGATCATTGTGTTTTGTGCTCGCATTATACCCTGATGACGCCCACTAAGCCCGCAACCACTAATGACGATGTCGGCGGAAATAGTGTTTCTCCGACATATTTTTAAACTATCTGAATTATTTTAAGTATAAAATTACATTGCAAAACAAAAACTTTTATTCTAATTACATACAACGACCATGTTCAAAAATTATCATTGTTTTTTATTTCTACAAATTTATCTATTAATTTTCTTCAAGAAATCTTACTATTTTCTTGTTAAGCCGAAAATACATCCAACAAAATGTTTTCGAAAGTCGTATTTCCAGTCGATACGAGAGTGTAACGATAGTTTGTCGGCAAGTTTTATTTAAGCCAACCCTTCTTGTGGGCTTTTTTATAGTGATCCCTTTTCCTACACTTTATAGTTTATCCCAAAGATCTCAAAAGTAAGGATACCCCATGAAACTATCAATGCGTCCTAACATATCTAATTCACAAAAAAGTAGCACAACCTTTAAAATGTTCGTTACATATGTCCCATTCTATAAAGTACCTACCTTTCAATATTATTTAGGAATCTCTATGTTCTTAATGCTGAAGTCAACCACCGCTTATCAAGGAATTCTGCATGCTATAGTCTACTGAAAAGAAATTGTACCAATGTATCGGTAGCGTCGTCAGTACCATTCAAAATGTTTTTCAGATCCAGTGAATTAACATACATGTACAAGTCAACGGTGATTTCGTAGTATAATCTATGCCAACATTTGAGCCTATGTATATACGGCAGAATAAAATAGATCTTAGTTTATATGTATTCATTTTCATGACTGGACGTATTCTCGTCGACTTTAGTAATTGTACATTGTAACAACAAATACATTATTTAATGCAATAAATGTCTAGCTGCTATTAATTTTATGTAAGTTCGTGCTTTTTCTCTTATAAAACTTACGTTTGTTTACATTAGCTAAGTAGGTAATAAGGATTCTGAGTAGGTATTCTTTCTGTCTGGCTTACAATCTAGAGGTCGTAGGTTAAAGTTCTACATCACGCACCTATCTTTTTTAAGTATGCATTTTCGGTGACTTCAAACGTTGAAGAAAAATATCTATATGGCAAGCCCATGTCATGTGTAAGCTTATAACATTATTTTATTTACTTCTCGATTTTATTTCTATTTTTGTTGTTGTCATTACAAAAACAGAAACAGAAGAACGCCGCCAGAAATAAATTGGAAAACTAAGTGTCAAATGGAGACAAGAGAATGCAGTGGTATTGATTACAGTTATCTTCATTTAATTTATATACAAATAAGGTAATAAACAACTCTGGCAGCGGTCATTGTTCGCAGACCTTCACGGTTTGTAGTTCACGATAGTAGGTACGAGTAAAATAGGCAAGTCTCTACACATCGACTTTATATGGATGGTCTATCGACCGAAATCGTCAGACGGTCTAGTGATTTTGTAATCAATTGGTAGCTATTTTAGACGTGACATACACCTATCTATTTATGTTCATATCTTCCACTTACGACGACAGCGTGTCATCTCAAAAACTATAATTTTATTAAACAAGCTTTTAAATGAGTATGACTCTTAAATTGTTGTCAAGACGGCTTTATTAAGTACTAGCGGACGCCTCGTGGTTTCACCCGCGTAGTACGCGTTCCCGTGGGAATACAGAGATAAAAAGTAGGATATGTCATCCGGAGATAGCTTCCCAACGGTGAAAGAGTTTTTGAAATCGGTCCAGTAGTTTCGGAGCCTATTCAATACAAACAACCAAAACTTTCCTCTTTATAATAGTAGGTATAGATAGATAAAGTGATTAGAGTATAACTGATATTAAAATAAAATTAAAAAAATAATTATACAATAAAGTAACATAATCATGTTTATCAGGGACTGTTTTATATATAAAAAGTAAATATGAATAGATAAAAATTTATAGAATTTTGTGCGCAATTAAATCTTGGTGACAGACATAACTATGAGAAGCACTTCTTACTGACCTGTACTGTTAGCTCTGCTTCATGAGCTGTAAGACGTAGGTTTGATTCCCATCCAAGACAAACATTTATGTGACAAACATAGATGATTGTTCAATCTCTGGTGTTCGAAAAAATACATAATCACATGAAGGATAAAAACACTAGCAAACTTTTTTGTAAATACACAGTTATAATACATACATGAACACACAGACACAGAAAAAACATCTTTGTCGCAGAAATCACATTAATATGAAAAAGGCGAAAGGTTATATGGAGGTTTATTTATTACATCTTCAGACTGTTACAACTGGACGGGTTTAAATGAAATTTTGATTATACCCTGAATTATACATACAATAATACGAAGGCTACTTTTTGTCCCGGGAAACGTAAATGAAACCACGGAGCGTAACTAATCCTACAAATACGAGTATTATAAACGCGAAAGTTTGTATGTATGGATGTTTGTTACTCTTTCACACAAAAACTACTGAATGGATTTTGATGAAATTTGGTATGGAGGTAGTTGACACCCTGGATTAATACATAGTTTTTAACCCAAAAACATGTAGCGGGTTACACCGTGGGACGCAGCTGGTATAAGAATAAAAAAAGGTAAAATAGCATATCCTGCAAGTGATGTTTAACGCTCGTATAGAGACATAGGCGCTTCTATGTAATCTACAGGTACTTGCACAGATTATTTAGTACCTACAATACATAACGCCTATACTGTACACTATAGTGAAGGCACTCGAGGTCCCCGCAGTTCTTGACACTGATCATCCACCGTGGTGTCTCCTTGAGGACATCCGACACACTTCCATTCTATGATAATTGTCATCACGTCCGATTGTTCCGCAATTACCTACCGTCTGACAATGTAATTAGGAAGATAAATAATCATTTAAATTTGTAATTGGCTGCCAGTAGGTATTAGTAGGTGGTAGGGATTGGTGTATGAGAGCCGATATCAATAGATAATAATTTGTATAAATAAATAAAGAAATATTATAGGACATTACACACAGCGCCATCTGACCCCAAACTAAGCAAAGACAGATAAATGATAGAATGCTTTAATAGTTTTTTTTTGTAAATGCATACTTATAACACATACAGTACACCCAGACACAAAACAAACATTTGTTTACATCACTTATTTAAAAAAAAAAAAAACTGATTCCATGATCCTTAAGCATACTAAACGCACTGCTCCAATGAAACAGCGAGTTTTCGGAGTAAACGAAAATAACATCGATGTATACAACTTTTAGATTTTTGTTGATTTATATGAAAATTTATCAAGAAAAAAAAGAATCATCAAAATCAGTACATAACCTAACAACTGTAGTAAAGTAACAAGAAGTAAATTAAATAAAAACACTTTTCCTCCAGTTCTGTGTTGAAAAAACACTTCATTCATTGTTTTTGGGATATACGCCGGAATTCCAAATCTACAGTAATGGCAATCAATTACAAAAAAAACCGTGAACTGAATGCGTGACGTAGATCAGAAGTAACTAACTTTTCAATAAAAACAATTGGGGAAACTTTATTAAATAGAATAAAAATTATAAAATTATTTTCACCTATCTATCCTAACCACTTTCTAAAAAGCAAACCAGGACAAAAGATTCGCCTCTCATTAAAAAAATTGATGTAGTTAATATTTACTTACTATATTTAAAACTCATAAACGAACGCACAAATGTAGATGAACTAAAATTACCGACATAGACTAGCGAATTAGCAAGTTGAAGTGGCAGTGGGCAGGGCAAATAGCACGCAGAACTGATGACCGATGGGGCTACAAAGTTCTGGAGTGACCACGGACCGGCAAGCGCAGCGTAGGACGTCCACCCACAAGGTGGACAGATGACTTCATAAAGGCTACAGGAACACGCTGGAGTTTGTACCTTGTGTTTGGATGTTTGTTACATAAGCACGCAAAAATGGCCGAACGGATTTGGATGAAATTTGGTAGGCATATAGTTTATTACTTAGATTAACATATAGGATATATTTTATCCAGGAAAATTGTTAGGTTCCTGTGGTATTGTCAAAAAACTAACTACAGAACACACTTGAAACTTATACACTTTAAATTTGGTATAGATGTAATATTATGGAACATTATTAATATTATTATTAATTTTATATTTTTCACAAAAAAAGTGTCAAAACCACGTCTTTTAACATGGTGTTATCGATATATTATTAAGTTAATCAGAAAGTCAAACCAATAATGTCGAATAATTAATAAGAATTACTTAATAATAAATAAATATCGTAGGACTATACACACAGCGCCATCTGGCCCCAAACTAAGCAGAGCTTGTGTGATGGAAGTCAGATAACTGATAGAATACATAAATACTTTTTTTTTTGTAAATACATACTTATAATACATACAGAACACCCAGACACAGAACAAACATTTTGTTTATTCACAAATTTTTTGCCCTGAGTGGGAATCGAACCCACACCCACGCTCTCAAGGCAGATACACCAATATCAGCCCCGTTGGCTCATTGGTGTAACTTGGTTGCTCACTTTAATTTTTTTTTCTATATTAATAGAAAAAAAAATGTAAAAGAAAGATAAAAAAAATTGTAAAAGATAAAGATCATAATTAATTTGTGACAGAAAAATTACAACATTTAATAATGTTGTTCAAGTAGTGACATGTACCGTTATTTACATAAATACAATATAGTACTCTATAAATGTTAATAATTGTATTATATCACTCACCATTTCCTGTGTAATGCGTTATTACTCATAATAACAGATATTAAGATTTACGATTATTTTATTTTACGCGGCAACACGTATAAAAATGCGATTTACGTGTTATAATGGCAGAAAAAAAAACAATCAACAACATTGTTACATATGTTTATTAATATTTAGCTTACATACATACATATTAAATATATCGCTTTGTAAATTCAGCTTCATAAAGTCATCTCTTATCTTCATTAGCCATTATCGATATTTTTTAATGTATCTCAGTTGCATGATACTTGATTTTGGTATTTAAATATGAAATTTTATGTCATTTAACAGAAGATTTAAATTATTTACTAGACATTTTTTTCTGCTATAATAAGAGAGTTTCAAAACTTATTTTTTTGCACAAATAAGTTTTCTGTTCAGGAGAGCTGTGGTCAAACACCTTGCCCGTCACCAGTAAAAAAGTGGGCATAATAAAATAATTAAACGGTGAACTTCTACTCAATAATTGTACAAAAATGTATCTTAAAAGGTCCTAGCCACTTAAGATACATAACTTAAAGATTATCAATTATATTTAAATATATAAACAACAATATAATTGTATTTCAATTATTTAACAATGATTTAACTACTCACGACGTTGTGACGTGAATTGTCACGCGTGAATAGAAGACAGGCTATTTTAAGCATAAATTAACTAAGCAATGTTTATAAGTAGCGCACTTAAAGACAAAACACAGCCTACCTTTATTCCTTGTTAGTAATATTACATTAGATAGAGTACACATACTTAAGTTTCGGCAGCTAGTTGTGATACCGCCTTCCAATCTGGAAGTCTTGGGTTCGAATCCCACAGCATGCACCTCTTTTTTATATGTTATGAGCGTATTGTCGATAACTTCAAGCGGTGATTCAGCTTTTTTTCAGCTCAGAATTGTGTATAATTACGTAAAATAATAATAAATATTTTTTTTTACTAGATCGGTCTAGGTGGCTTGCGTTGTTAGAGGTCTATGTCCAACACTAGACTAAAGTGAGCAGATGATTTTGATGATGATTTAATATTACGTGGAATATAATAAACAAATTTTGGAGGACACTTAACACAGCACCATCTAGCCCCAAACTAAGCAAAGCTTGTACTATGGGAACCAGACAGCTGACAAAATACTTAAATACTTTTTTTTTTGTAAATACATACTTATAATACATACAGTACACCCAGACACAGAACAAACATCGATGTTAGTCACACAAATGTTAGTTCAGAGTGGGAATCGAACCAACGCCCTTCAGCTCTCAAAGCAGACATACTACCAATTAACCAACTCAAGGCTGTCTCTCAGGGATGTGTCTATAATGCTACAGGAATATACGGAAACGTATAATTACACCCAAAAATAAATGAAATACCTTCTTAAGGTGGTACGATTTCCATACAATTTTTTTTCTTCCATTTATGGAAACATTGAGCCTAATTTTACAGTGAAATCACAGCAACTGGCACTTATTTTGGTCTTTATTTGCGGTAAATCACAATTGCTTGAATAAAACAGTAGATTAATAGCATAATCAACTGTTTTATTCAAAAATCATAAATTCATAAATCTATCATTGCATTTGATTTTATGCTAATGATCTACTGTTTTATTCAAGCAATTGTGATTAACCGCAAATAAGGACCAAAATAAATGCCAGTAGCGGTGATTTCACAGTAAAATTATGCTCCATTTGTCGATAATTAGAAAAAAATTGTTTGTATGGAAATCGAACCACCTGGAAATTATAGTCGCATTTGGTAAGGTAGAGGACAATCAGTCCTACATTTTCACTGTTTCCCAACGATCTACGGCGTTGATTGTTCCTGCGACAATTGACTGTGGAGGCTATATAACTACGAAAGGTAACGTCATGCCTTCAGTATACCACCATGGGAGGATTCGACTGTTTGTTTGTTCTCTTCGTCAGTTTTCAGGTGAGTGTTTTTTAATTCACGTAGTGGGTAAACATATCATTTACATTTTTATTCTCGTTCATAATTGGATTTTATTACATTTTTATATTTCATATATTTTTCGGAGTTTGTTTATCATACTTTCGAGCATTTAATGTTAGCTACTATTTTTTTATTAACTAGACAGTTTTATTATATTTCCACTTTATTTGTACATGAATCTAATGTACCTATCTTAGCTTCAATTAAAATAAGATAAAAATAAAAAAATGAGTTAAAAGCAGTTAAGAAAAAATAAAATAAACAGTAGTTGTGCCACTACCACAGCTTGTTGTAAGAAATTTCTTCGACAACTACAAGATAACTAGACCAAATTTCAGTTTAGGTAAGTTCGTTTGATAATAATCTATAAAAATACAAATTAAAAAAAATATCTCAAAGTACAATAACAAAAGCAACGATTGCTCTTTAACTGACACGTATAGCGAAAGAACTGCGTTATCTCTGTGAGTCATATCCTGCAAGTATGTATTATAATGACCCAATAAAGTTGTTTAGTAAGTACTTTAAGCAACGTGACATTATACGTCAACTTGAAGTTGAGTTTTAAGCACGTTTTTATGAAAATGACGTAGTTCAAGTACAAATTTATTTATAGAGTTAGCTAAAGGAGAAAAATATAATTTTTCACGGAGGTCTTTTGTTTAGAAATTACAATGGTTCTTTCTTGCAACAGAAATAAAATTCAAAAGCAAACAATGAAATAAAACAAACGAATTGTTTCTTGATGGCAAGCGTCACTCCTGCCTTATAAAACTGCAGAGCTCTCAGAATCTAAATAAATAGGTAGAAGTAAATAGGTTTCTTCTAGGTAAGCGTGCTCCATCTTAGACCACACTACTGTTTAACATCAGGCAGAGTGTGGTCAAACGCGAACCTATTTTTTATAAAAAAAAAAAAGAATCCGAATATTTTTGTTCTTAGGCTTATGTAAAAGAACCTTCCAGTTTCTAATTTAACGATAACTACACGAGTCAAAATTCTTTCTTACATTGTTACATGTTATGCAAAAATAATGCTAGGTACATACACCATTCAAATGTACTTTTCGTTTTCACGTATTGCATTTTTTATTTAACATCAATCTAATAACTATTACTGACTTTCAATTCATCGTGGTGTGGTTTCCAATACAGTATTTGTAATTAGTTTTTCGGTGACACACAAGTATTACGTTAGGTGGTTACAAACCGTTTTTATATATATTTTTTGTTTGAATCGTTTGGTGTTAGGATTTTGGTTAATCAAACGTCGGGAACTCATTTGGTTTTCATTAAAAAAAACTCACATGTGGTTTCTAGTGACAGCCGCGTTGGCTCATTGGTAGTATATCTGCCTTGAGAACTGTAGGGCGAGGGTTCGATTCCCACTCAGGGGAAACATTTTGTGAATAAACAAATGTTTGTTCTGTGTCTGGGTGTTCTGTATGCATTATAAGTAAGTGTTTACAAAAAAAAATATGTATTTATGTATTCTATCAGTTATCTGACTTCCATCACGCAAGCTCTGCTTAGTTTGGGGCCAGATGGCGCTGTGTGTATAGTCCTACGATATTTATTTATTTATTATTTTTTAGTCCAAAACGTGTATAGCGTTTTTATGTGAGCTCATATGATCTTGATAGTTCAAAACAAGCTGCTAGCACACCTCGACGTTTTTTTTTAATTTGACATCGGCATGGGGTTATCGGCATTCCATGGTAATTGAACTCGAATTCTGCCATGTTACGTAATGTGAGTGAATCGATTCAGTATAGGTAAGCGCGCTATTGTACAAATATACACGGCTGTATGTATTCACTTAACATCTGCCGAGTTGGCGGTCAAAGTTACAAAAAAGTGTATTATATTTATAATATGCTTATAGCGAATAAAGGCCATAACATCCTGTTACGTGAACTTGGAAACGTCGCCAACATGATGGGTGCCACTGTCGACTGGTATAGTTCGCGTCATATAAAAAGAACACTGGAGGAAAGTGTTTGCGTATGCGTACACTCGCGCACCAAAGTACTAGGTTTATTGTTTTATTTTTGAACTAACCTTTCGCTCGCTGCTTCGTATATTGGTTATTGGTTATAGTTATAGACATTGAAAAGTGTATTAGATAGATTATTATTAAATAGAATTAAACACATGATTGACCGCCAGCGTTCTTTTTACATGACGCGACCTGTAACGGGCATTTGCATCGTCTCTACTTTATTTTATTTATGTTGTGTAGTAGATTAGTTAGTAGTTATTAAATATTGTTGCACAATTTCAGGTCATATTATCTCAGGAGCAAAATCAAGGTCCTCCACACGGTCCTCCCCCAGGATGGGCAAATCACAAGTGTGCTGGTCCACCACAGGGCGTGGTAAGAACGTTTAATGACCTGCTGCGAATATGACTTACTGACTGAGACCTTCAATTGGAAGCCTTCAATGAGGCTATAATCTTCTTTTTAACTACCGACGCAAAAACGACGGTGTGTTATAAGTTTGACGTTTCTGTCTATGTGAGTGTGTGTGTGTGTATGTGGATGGGTGTGGGTGTGCGTGTGGCATCGTAGCTCCCGAATGGATGTGATACACAATACTTTGAGTAACAAAATAAAGTTCAGGGCATCACTGCTTTAGCGCTCATTATCTTAAACCATTCACTTTTACTTTATGTTACTTTGGTTAGTCTTAATAGCCAAGTAATAAGATTTACAGTCATAATATCACGGCACGAATATACCATTTGGGTTAGAGTACCACACAAACATATTAGATGGCATAGCAAGAGAAAGACCTGCATAGTCCAGCCAGTAGTTTGATAAAGAAGGCTTGGATGATAACAAAATTAATAATAAAAAATTAATAATGTGTAACAAATGCCAAGATATTTCAACTTTCAGAAAAATCCCCAAAGCTGCTGCCAAATAAAGCCAATGTTTACGGAAGAAGAGATGGCTGGCTGCGGCTTTCAGAAGGTAGAAGATGAAAACCAGCAAGGACCTCCAAAACCACCTGATGTAGGTATTTTTATTATAAACACAATCGACTCTATTTTAGTATTATATAGAGTAAAAGAGACTCTACATTTCATATCTTAGGCAGTTTCAAGATCACTGAAGACACTATCCGGTCAGTTCCAGTCCTAGACTTGCATTTATTTCGAAAAGACGAAATATCATCCACTAAACTAGTTAAATACATTCGATAGCACAAGAACACTGGCCTTAGTGATATCTATACTTACCTACAGTTTTACTTAGAAAACCCAAAATCAGCATTTAAACAACTAACGATGATCTAAGAGGTTTCCTGTCATTTTATCGACAGTCGATTTCCATTTTTTCACTTAACAACTAACATGTCGCGGATTGTTGTCGCGTAAACATAAATCATTAATAAGTCATCATCAATGTCAAATGATAAGTGGCAAACGACTCGTTTTATATTCAGATTATTTAATGTTTGACTTACATAGAGGTACATATCATGACATATTTAAGCTCTGTGATAGATTCGCCTAAGATAGGCTAGGTAGCCTTCTCGTTAGTTTTTCTTTATTTAAACCCAGCAATCCTCTCTATTTTTGCAAAATTAACAAAATAAGAAATGAAAATGCATCAAAAACAAAATAACATTTCTATAATAATACATTAGTGAACCGTACTATGTAAACAGTTTAATAAAATGTATGGAAAGTGGGACAGCGTCTCTTTTATTCTCATAAAAAAGCTGTTTGTTCTTATACATTTGACTACATACTTTTTTCTTGCAAATTAATGTTATTCGTTCGTTGTTTTTGATGAGGAAAATAAGCAGTGACTACATCCTTTTAAATTTCAGTGTGGCAAACAAGAGTGCCTTTTTAAATCTAAAGGTGGTTTGAACGAGGATAACTCAATCAACCGCAAGGCTGTAGTGGAGTACTTGAATGGTTGGGCAGAGGATGAATGGAAACCTGCCGTGGAAGCAGCTGTAGGATTCTGCTTGGGCGAGAACGGTGTCCCCGGCCCTCCGCAGATCTGCGAAGCCAACAGGCTAATGTTTTGCGTTGGAGGTGTAATATTCACTGTAAGTCATCATTTACATACCTGGTCACTTTTTTTTTGTTTCTGGCTTCGTACTTTTTGCATTCCAATTTTCGCACTAGAAAAAATGTCAAATTGCCAATGTCAAGAGCTATTTTCAAGAGTCTCGTTATAAAATCAAGTGAAAAATTAGTTAAAAATATGTTAGTTCTATTTTATACAGAGTTGCACATATTTCTGACATAAAACAAATAAAGTGTTGTCTATTGTCTAATATACCGTACTCTCTATCGGTCAAAACACAAGTTTTCCAAAACAAAACAAAGCAGTGTGCCACGATTGTTTCCGCGATTATTTATGAGTGACTGACTGTGTGGTCATAGAAGGTAAGTACACCTAGCCTGGAATGGGAACTGCCTGTCAAGTGATACTACCGAAGCACACGCTTAAGTACTTGGCATCAGATTTTCAACTTGATTGTGGTAGCCGATCGAGTACCTAGCACCATGCTATTGTTTCTTCACAATGTTTTCTTTCACCGGCACTTTACTTGGTTATTGTTCATTTACTTGGTGGTAGATATCCTTAACTTAGCATCAAAAGTCTCAAAGTAATGAGCGCCAAAGCAGTGATGCCTTAAGCTTTATTTTACTATAAAAAATTCTGTGTATTGCTGCAATGGTCATGGACCTACGTTATCTGTTACCATCAGGAGACCGTCTCGTTCGGCTCATTACTATTTCATAAATTAAAAAAAACTCATTGTTCAGATTTTACCCCACACCCTTCAACGACGACGACAAATGATGACGCTAACCACTGAGCTATCTACATCAATTTTATTATTTTCAGGAATGCCCAACCTGGCAAGACACAGATGATTGTAAGCGGTTGAAAGAACACATGGACGAATGCAGGCCGCCTAAATTCCCTCCCCCGAACTAAACACGAATTGACACCTCCATACATTATGTACGTGGAAGAAAATACGTAAAAATAGATAATTATTGTTTACAACTGACCTACCTACCTAATGTAAATAAATGTACGCTTTACTATTGTTGTGATTTTGTTATTTCAATACTTGTTTGTTAGAGAATTTTAGTCAGCATACCCACTCAATCAAACATTTAAAAATTAAACAGAAATTTTGTGTGATAAGTATAAAATGTTTGTTCAGTATCTGGTTGTTCTGTATGTATACACAACAAAAAAAAAATGTATAGAAGTATTCTATTAGTTATCTAGTTCCTATAGTACAAGCTATGATTAGTTTGACGTAATATCTGATACTGTGATACATACCTACAAGCTCCTGCTAAGATCTATTAAGGAAAGCCCTTCCGGCTTAATGCTACCGTTTTGCATAACCCTGTAGATTGTATTCATAACACTATAGACAAGGCGTCGTCTAATGTAATCATTTACTCAATTTACTAATATTTTCTAAACAATAGGAGGTTACGAAAAGGGGTATTTCGACACTCTTTTGTATTAAACAATACTGAAGGCTACAGATTAAACGTGCAACTCTATCATTAATCAAATGGAGGAAATATTGTTTATTTTATTACTTATCGGCGTAAGTGTATTTAAAGTTACTTGCTTGTTTTGCTTTCTCAACGTGTAAAAATCACGTATTTGTAAAAACGTTTTTTTTTTTTTTCAAAATTGGTCATTTAATCATCAATTGAGTAATAGCATTTCTTTAACAGTAGTGCCTTTAATTTCTTCCTAAATAGATAAATGTTCAAATTACTTATTGACTTCGGAATCTTATTGTAAATAAGACACACACACACCATGCACACTATAGGGTTGTATTTCCCTTATGCACGCGCCGTTTGTCTTGGTCGCACCGATTTCTTTCTAGAGTGTCATATAGTGTTGGAAATCGCTCTCGGTTTGTTTTTACAAATTGAGCTGTCCCTAGGATATATAAACACGGAAGTGTAAGAATTTGATGAGAACCAAAGTAAGGTTATGTATAGTTCTTCAGTGATATGTAGACTTTTTTAAAGTTGACAGGTTACGTGTTTGACCACAGCTCACAGGATGTTAAGTGATTGTGTGGTCAAAGATGGTTAACACACCTTGTCTGGAATGGAGCTAGCTCTTTGGCTAAAGACGTAAAGGAATTACTACAATATAGGCTCCAACGAAAATTGTCCGAATATCTGTTGGATCACTGTATGTACAAAGTCGACGAAGTTAGACCTTTTAACTTGTAATACTCGTATCTGAATACTTTTCATCCTTTAATCCTTAATGTGTTTTTATATAGACTTCTGACTGTAATAGATCTATTTAATATAATTTTCTTTTATATTATTTTATTGACATCCCCGTTGGCTCATTGGTAGTATATCTTGCCTTGAGAGCTGTAGAGCGTGGGTTCGATTCCCACTCAGGGCAAACATTTTTGTTTGTTCTGTGTCTGGGTGTTCTGTATTTATCATAAGTATGTATTTAAAAAAAAAGTATTTATGTATTCTATCGGTTATCTGACTTCCATCACACAAGCTCTTCTTAGTTTGGGGCCAGATGGCGCTGCGTGTATAGTCCTAGGATGTTTACTATTAGTATTTTTCTTTCTGGTTATTGATTTTGTTTTGTATGCTTAACAATTTGACTTCCACTGTATGGTGTCCAACGAAAGCAGACGTATGATTGCAATATGGCAAGTTCTCAGCTATCTCAGCTTGATGCGATTTTGGAGGTTTTTTTGCGGCTCACAGTCACCGTTTAAAGCCAAGCTGCTAGAAAAAAAATGTTATACGACACAATAAATATTATTAAAACATTTTATCTTAGGCCAAAGGTCAAGATGAGATGCCGTCATTAAATCTCGATCCCAGACCAGACAAATGTAGCAGACCAGCGGAATTCATGGTAAGACAACAATTGGATTATAAATGGATTATGTAATATTGGCCTCACCTTACATAAATTTCATCTGATCTAACATCATAATTTGTGATTTTCCTTCAAATGAAAAAAAAGAAAACTTTGAAAATTAAACTAAGTTTATTTCCTTAAAACTGCAAGTGATAAACTCGTATGTTTTAACAAGCTGTGTAGTGTGTACGCCTATAACTGGCACATTGATCGTAACATAACTTTTTGCAATGTGTTTGTAAATTTAGTAATTATGTGTGCTGTTATAAAACAAACATCACTAATTCGCTGTGTTCTGATTTGAAGGATACTAAAGCTATCGAATTTATAGTGTAAGACTAACCACCGAAAGTCTCAAAATAATGAGCGCCAAAGCAGCGACAGATTTTAATAATAGATATTTATTTAGTACCGACAGTGCTGCGTATTTCCTCCTTTCTTCACTCGAGAAGTGGCTAAACTTTGTGGAGCATTTTTTGAAGTACTCTCAATTGATAAAGTCAATAACATTACCGCGCTGCGAAGAAATCCTATGACGGTTGTAAGTACCACATTTATTCCTGACTATATTAATAATTTTGCACTTGACTGTCATTGCTGAACGACGAGCTCTATCGATTTGTGACATGAACTAACTAACGCTGTTAAAAAGATCAGTTGCTCAACCAGGTATCCCATAGAAAAATGTCATTAAATGGACTTTTTTACTGATTTTGTAGTAAAAGTTATTCATAATAATTAGAACAAGAAGTCTTTTTAAGCTAAGTACATTGGTACACTTCAAACTTATAATATTGAACGTTGCTGTCTAAAAATCATCAATTTTATTAATTGCAGCGACAGTTTTTGAAATCTACCTATCTATACTATTATAAAGAGGAAAGAGTTGATTGTTTGTTTGTTTGTGTTGAATAGGCTATAAAAGTACTGGACCGATTTCAAAAATTCTTTCACCGTTGGGAAGGTTCACTATCCCCGGGTGACATAGGCTACTTTTTATCTGTATTCCCACGGGAACGGGAATTGCACGGGTGAAACCGAGAGGCGCTAGTAGTAAATAAAATAATAAGTACGTTAACCCGAAAAATCTTTTCTAGTGCGAACATTGGGCTTGCGTTCTCCACAACTATGACCTTCTCAATTCTGACGAGACATTAAACGAGGAGAAATATTACAGCCATTTGGATAGATGGTCAACACTGAATCCAAGTTTCACCGAAGTGATAGGGAAAGCCAAGGCCTACTGTATGAATTCTTATCGCATGTTTATGCCACTTAGAGTCTGCGAGTTCTACGACTTACACGGTTGCATCAGGAACTTTGTAAAAGTGGTAATACGGATTATCATCCACCTCTACGTTTTGTTAAGTTCTATTATTATTAATTATGTTTGACAGCTGATTGGCTATATTGATCCGCTTCATGTTCAGCGAAGATGTGGCCTATGATAGAGCATGCTTGCTTAAAATCCGAATCACTTGTGCCCAGTTTTTAATTGATTGATGCAGGCGTTGCTTTGCGGAAGTGCATTTTGAATATCCAAGGTATATATTTAGTTTATTTTCTCTTAACAGTCGTTCTACCTAGTTACAACAGTGATGAGAACTTAAATTTAACTAATTTGACATAAACTTAAAAATATAATTTGACAAAAATCTAATTAAAATAATCACAATTCTTAAAATCCTCCTCTCTCTGCAGTAACCACTTGCCTAGATATAGCCATTGTAACGGTTCTCTTTCTATTTTTACTTATGTAGATTAAAATATCTATAATTTTAGATTTTTTTTCATAGAACAGACTTGGTGTTTGACAATAGCTCACCTGAAACTGACGGTGTTGTTGATGATGGTGAGCACAATTATCCTGGAATAGAACTGGCTCGCGTTAGTTGCTAGACAGATTTTTAATCTGAGAAAGGTAGCTAGCCACTACTAGATATAGGGTACATCCTACTTTTGGCTTTTGTTTTGGTTACCTCACAATGTTTTCTAACATCGACAGATCAAGTCGTTGGGAGTTGAACCCACGCTCTTTACGATGTCATCCGACTGCGCTAACTAGCTGGAGCTATCATCGCTATAATCGCTACTACATGGGTATGTGTTAAAGTATTCATTTTTTATTTGTTGCAGCAGTGTCCAGTATTGTTCCCGACTAAGGAGTGTCATGAACATAAACTGTTTTTCGATGAATGTAAAGAATATTTTATATAATAATTCGGGATTAAATGTTTTCAAGAGTCATGGTGATGTAAATTATCTGATTTCAACCATGTTATTTTAATAAACGATGGGTAGAGTTAGTGTAGTTCTACACGCAACACCAGTGTGTGCTTCATAATATTAACAGACTATACATAGACGGTCCAACAACTTTCTACTATTATTGCTATGCATCATATCTGTCATGCAACCAGATCATGCGAGAATAGCGAGTATAATAAAACAGGAAATTAATAAAAAAAATCGTGCATATACATTAGTCTAAAATTTATTTTAAAGTCATCAAAACTATATGATGACACGACATAATCATCATCATAATCTTACAAACGAATTATTTAATACTTATAACACCTTACATTTACATACATTCAAATTTGCATTCATTTATACACTTGATATGGAACCAGGATACTGCCGAGCGATGGACATCGTAGTTTTTGGTCAGATACCTGTGATACACTTATTAATACTGTCACGTAAATGCTCATTGAACCACTCTTATCACACACACCAGTATCATCTTATCACTTTCCTTTCAGGAATGTATTTAATCTAAGCTAACAGTCTTTTGATCCTTCAAGGCAGGAGCCTCGGGTTGTACCGACCAACGTACAGAATCATGCCTGAAGGATTGTGCCTCACAAAGAATAGGAACGGCCGATCAAACTTTAATCGAGCGGACTGCACGCTCCTTGTAGGGACTCGAGCCTGTCTTGGTCGCAGATGTAACGGCAGGTGCATCGCTTCTCCTACATCATGAGGATCGTGGAAGGCTCTCTGGTAGTCTCTCGGCTCATCCCAGTCAGCCCACCTTGATGTTCTACGATGAGCGACCGATAACGTCTCAGGATACTCCTCAATATGATGCTGCTCATCAACGAAACCTTCACCGCAAGTCACAAATGACGTCAGTTGAATCATGTCAGAGAGATACAAATCCTTTGACGGCCCGTTCAAACCGCCCAAATCAGCTTGATCGGCGTCAAATAAGTCTTTTAAACCCATTTCTCTCAAAGTTGAGGAAACATTGAACACTGATTTGTGGGAGAATCTAGGTATTTGCAGTTCCAAACCGACTCTCGGCAGCAAACTTCTGAGAATTCGAGTCCAAACAGACGTCGCTGGGTCTGTTTCTAGCAATCTCTGTTCGAGTTTTTCTAAGTCATCGGCATGTACGATGTTTCCCTGTTGTCCTGGCATGAGAAATATCGTGCTAACTATGCTGTTAGTATTTCCTAGGGATGCAGCTGTAGCATCGAGTACAGGATCATATCCAGCTAGGAAACCACTCTTATAGACCACAGCCGGAACAGGAACAAGCCGTCTTTGTCGCACGTTTGGTGAAACCACGAAGTACATTTCTCCATCTCTGCCGTCGACTGATGTTCCAGTGCAGTCAGTCTGAAACGTATAGACAATTTTCGATTAGAAAATATTCAAATTAAAAAAAATGCGATGAATCAGGACTTATAACTCAGTAGAGCAATATGCTCGCTAAATAAAATTGTGACTATAGGGTAATCAATACTATTGTTGGCCTCCCAAAGATTGGCACTTCTTCACTTATTTATTCTGTATTATAAGAATATTTTTTTAAGTTATACCAACACAAATATTGGGCAGAATAAGAGTATGACGATATTTAATCTTAAATAATTATACAATACTTAAGTCAAGCGTATCGTAAATATTTACACAAATTACCTATTTAGACTCACTGTAAGTCTTTTTCGTTTGAATAAAAAATACAGATATTATTTTCATATGATATTTCTATACAAAAAGCTACTACCATAGTAAATATATCATCCAAATTAGTAAGTTTCATTTTTGGGACTGTGTCACACTCGGTAGGTATTCACACTTTATTGTAATAGCTTACTTGGAATATATTTGTGGAAAAAGCAGCAAGCGGTGGTTTCATCACAATGCTATTTGTTTTCATAAATTCGGGAATCTTTCCCCACGTATGTTTTTTGACGAGCAGGTTAGTTCTACGTCTTATGATGTCACTGATCAATTTAAAATTAATTTCTTCTACATGTCCGCTGTAGAAATGCTGAGCTCTTTCCTTATAAAATGTAAGTATTTTGCCTTTATTTCTGTCACTAAAAAGTTCTCTAATAAATGCTGATACTGCAATGCCCGAATTAGTTGCCTGATCAATAGAATCCGAAATATTTTTTAAAGTAAAATGAGGATTAAATGTAACCATGTCATCAAGTTTCAGTATCTCATTCATTTCTCCCGAAGTAGCTCCTTTTGCTCCCATAAACATCATTGCAAGCATTGACGTTATTGAATAAGGAGATAGAACAAAACTTCGTTTGTTGTCAGTGTTCTCAACTATTTTATTCCAATATTTGAAAGCTAGTTCATTGCAAAGCTCTGTAAATTGAGCTATATCTTCTCCCAAGTCTTTTGTAGTCACTTCTAATCCTTGATTTTCTTTAGAATATTCTAACAAAACATTTTTATTTTCATCGTTACTTGGGTTACCTAAGCCATCTGGTTGAAACTTTTCTTTTGATATGTCATTTCCTTTTGGAGGTATTACAGTAGGAATAAGTTTCCAGGGTTCGTTACTATCAACAGGTATTTCCTCATCATTAACTTTTTGAATTTTCTTTTTAAACTCTTCAATTTTAGGAATAGACTCAGGTATTTTGTCTTTTTTGGTATTTGAACTCAGTTTATCTACAGCAGAAATTCTATTGTCATTTAGTTCAGCTACATTTACAGTTTTATTTTGCAAAATAGTAAATTTTGAAGGTTTTGTCGATATTTCTACTTTAGGGGTCGAAGAACTTATAGCTTCTGTATTAGCACCTTTGATTTGTTCTAAAATAGCATCTTTTTTGGTTTCATTCACTTCTTGCTTCTGTTGCCAAACCTTGTCTGAGTTATCTTTGTCTTTTAAATTTACTATAGTGCCTTTTTGCGCATTAGACTCTTTATTTGTTGAATTAGTGTTTGCAGATCCAGATATTTTTATGAAATCTTTTTGATCATTTTCTTTTTCAATGTTTTTATTACCTAGGTTCACTTTGTTACTATTGTGAGAAATGATTTTAGTATTATTTTTCTTTAAAATTGTTTTTTCGGTAGAAGTAATTAATGTTTGTTCAGTAGTAACTTTTGAAGGCGTTACTTTTTCTGTAGTGGCTTCAATTATTGTGTCCTTTTCAGTGGTCACTTTTGGAGATATTTCATTATCATTATTCGCTTTTATTGATTCTTGTTTTTCTGATTCTACGAAATTTTTTTGAGTAGTGGAAGGAATATCCTTTGATGCTGAAATTTCAGAAATGGTTTGTAATGGCATTTGCGTTGTAGTTTCTAAGTAATTTTCTGTAGTTACGTCCTTATCATTATTGACATCGGAGTTAATTTCCGGTTTTGGGGCCTCATTCACTACTTGTGACAATAAATCTTCCATTGATTCCGATAAAATAGGATCTATGGTTGTACTGTCCAACAAATTTGGAGCACTGGTCGTTGAATCGAAAAGTTCCGTAGTGGTCACTGTTTCTGTTGTGGACTTAATTATTTCTGTCTTACTTATTTCTTTATCCTTTTCTTTAGTCATGTCATGTTGTGGATGTGGATCAATGGTAGAAATTTTTACAAAATTATCTTCTTTGTCTTTGTTTTTATTTTCATCACTCGGAATATCCATATCTATATCTTCTTTGCTTTCCATATCTATTGCATTAATTTTAGTAGTATCTAATAAATTGCTACTAGTTGGTATAGGTTGATAATTATTACCGAGATCAGATGCAATTTGACTAATGCTTTGAGCAACATCAAATAAAGGTATAACTGGATCATCATCTTTCATATCATGGTGTGCATAGTTATGCTGATAGTTCTCAAGTGATAAAAATTCTGTAGATGAAGCAGTTGTTGAAGGAGAGACTGATTGTGTGGTTATGGTAGTAATATTTACTCTTTCTAACTCAGGATTTTTTGTTGAAGCCATTATGGATATTTTTTTCGTTGATTGTGTTGGAGTTTTAGTAGTTGTTTGTAACTTTGGACGTTCAGATGAGGAAATCGGCTGGGGTGATTTGGTTGTGGTTGATGGTGATCTTTTAGTAGTAGGAGCATACACAAATGGTGCTTTAGTTACTTCAACTAATTTTTGTGTCGTTCTTTCTGTTACATATTTTACTGTAGAAATAGGAATAAAGGTACTAATTTTATCAAATTCTTCTGAGGGCTTTGCCGTAGGGATATCATTGGATATATATTCCTTAGTCGTTGAAACTGGTGTTGTAGTAGTAGTGTGTTTCTTTGTGCTTACAGTGATGAGCTTTGCAGTTGTGGTTTTTAATGTTGACGTGGTTGTAGGTTGAATAGTGGTTGTGGTTGTTGCCTTTGTTGTTTGTGGTATTTTCGTGGTTGTCGTTCGAGGTCTAGTGGTAGTAAGTAGCTTATTTCTAACTGTAGTTGTACTTAATGGTTTTGGTTTTATTGTGACTTTTCTTGTTGGAGTTGGTTTTGTTGTTGTAGTCGTTGAACTTACAACACTTGTTTTTATGGGTTCTGCCAGAGTTGTTGTAGTGTCAGTATTATTTTCTTCTTCAGTCACTGAACTTGAGATTTGGCCACCACCCTCTTTACTCAAAGAATTATCTTTATCATCTTTATGTAAGTTTTCCTCAAATGTTTCAGTTTCTGGCGTAAAATTATTCACAGTTTTATCAGGGACAATGTCAACCCCAGAGTTTCCAAATATTGAAGGCAAAATTAAACTCCAAGTATCAGAAACATCAGGGGTATCTAAAGTGGGCTGCACCTGAGGTTTATTTTTATGTGCTTCCATTTGAGCTTTTAATACATTTTGAACATTTGTTACTACACTGTGTACTTTAGTGTAAGGAGGCTGGCTGAAATTAAATGCTATTGTTGGTTGATTATCATTAGCAAAAGTCACTAAGCCCTCTGAGTCTTCTCCAGCTGCTACAATTGCCTGTATTTCTTCTAATGTCATCAACCGTTTAACAAGATCTCCGGATTCATCGAAGGTGTAGAACTCGTACTTGTCGGGTGTTAGGAGACTAATTGGACTGCCGACAGACGCTGGCATGGCCGATGGCGGCGGTAACGTGTTTCCAACTGCATCGGCGACGAAAGGCTTTGTACGTCTGAAAACAGAAAAATGTGAAGTTATTTTTTGGTATTGTTACGTACAGGATGTAACTCTCCAGAAAACTATGACAGATTACAGAACTGACGATCGCTGATTGATAGGGCAAAAAAATTGCTTACGCAAAAAGCCAATGAACAGAGGACCCTCCATTAACCTCTAGCGTCAGCAGATCAGATTCTTTGTAAAATAAATTTTGTTTTAATTTTTAATTACGATATAGGTTTTTTTCATAACATTAAATGATCATAATATATATAATAATGATCAAAATTTAAACAAATAAGATTATTTGGGTATTTTTTTAAATCAGATTGTATACAGACTTTGTATACAAATGTATGTACATAATTTATACGAGTAAGATAAAATGACATCATAATGGATATATTCATGAAACAAATAAATATGCATTTAGCTTTGTAGACACAAAGAAAAGAAATCACGATGATAACTTTACATTTTATAGACGTCTCTTGAAATAATGATTCCATGACAGACTTTACTAAGGTTTTGGGATGTTTAAATTTTTAGTTTGCTTTCACATTAATCAATTATAATATTGGTAGAGAAAGATCTCAGAGATTATGTTCTATATCTTTTTGGTGAGGATGATTGTTATCTGGTGAGGTGTCTCTATTTTGTTACTATCCCTTATTTGTCTTTGTGTGTTCGTATTTTGTGTTACTTCTATATTTCTTTCTTTATAAAAAAATATCTGATTCAGCCATATGTTACAAACTATCCCTCAAACTACTAGTAACTGGTAACGAGCAAATTTTTATCGTGAGAAATATAAGGCCATAGTTCGGGTTGGCAGATTCACACATCTTCGAGAACATAAAGAACTACCAGATATGTAGGATTCCTCTCAATGCTTTCCATTTGCCGTGTGTGAAACTACTGTCTAATTAAGAATTTAAAAAACCTGTTAAGATTTCTAAATGATGAATTACCTATTATTATTTCCATTTTTATCAGCCAGTACGCAGAGTGCGGAAAGCAGCAAACAGAGAATCACCCGCATCTTGACCATCCATACAACACCATGCGCCTGAAAATAAAAACATAGCACGAATCAGCATTGCATCAAACAAATGTTCACAAAACAACTACAGCTTTTTGAAGCGCAAAATTTATTTCTGTTCTTAAAAAATTGACGACATAGTCCCAATAAGATTGCGTAAATAAGTGTGAATAAATGTTTTATTTTTATGCAAAAGTAATAAGACAAACGAAACGCTTTTAGCAACTTTTCTTTGACTTGTTTCTTGTCGACTGTGTTTTTCTAGATTGTGTACATCCTTCCCCTACCATATACTTCTGTTTTACGTGTAAACACTTTTAATTGACCTTCCATTCTTATTTATTGTAATTGTCTGTGTACCTTGCTGTAAGTTTTCCTATTATAATAAAATAAAATAACCATTACTGTGGCACCCAGAACTTTACAGTAACAAAACTAAAAGTCTAGTGCAACTCATCAGTGCCGTTCATTACTTTACGACATTCGATGGTTAGTCTCAATAGCCCAGTTATTCTGCTAGCTGCTGTATTCGTCAGACCGAAACATGGCAATGTTTACACACTACAATTTGACGGCAAAATATCTTATACTGCGGTAGTACCTACCTAGACGATCTCCTGCTAAGTAAATTTACGAATGAATAAATCATTATCATTTTACGTGGTCATGATAGTATATAGTATTGTTTTTCCTGATTCTCCGAAACATTAAGTTAAACTATTTAACGTATGTATTACATCTACTGAGACTATTCGAATCGAAATTACCACATAACTTTTCTTTCACGTTTGACCTCACTCTGTAGTGAGAGTAGGGCCAAACGTGAATAAAGTCTTCACGACAGTGACAGTTTCGTAGTTTTAACATTTTCCAACGGTTCTATCGTAAACCTACTCTTTAGTCTATTACATTATTTATTAAAATATTTAACTTAATTTTGCAAATTTAACTCAATTGATTTCGACTTATCTATCTGTATAGGTACTAGTAAAGAGGAAAAATTTGATTTTGTATTTGTTTGTATTGAATACGCTCCGAAACTACTGGACCGATTTGAATAATTCTTTCATCATTAGAATGCTACATTATCACTGGGTGACATAGGCTATGTTTATATTGTTAATCGAGTTTTGTTTTCCCGTGCGAGCTGCTATTTAATATGTTAATTATATTTTATTTAATGGTTGTGACTTGTAACCATTGGTTATCATTGAATGAGTCTAAGATTAATTCTATAGGACGCAGTTTTTAAATGATGATAAAAAAACCGGGATATCCAATTTAGTGTTGCAACTACATATCTATTGTCTACTTTCAAAATAACCATTTTTATTCATTTTTTTATACAGAATAGGTTCGCGTTTGACCACACTCTGCCTAATGTTAAGCAGGATGCAGTCCAAGATGAAGCACGCTTACCTACCTAGAAAAACACCTGTTTGCTCTAGATTTGAAGAGATCCTATTTGAAAAAACCATTCGTTAGCTAAAGGATCATTTTTTTTTTTTATTAACTTGCATCGGGCAAGCTAAAGCTGTAAAGCCATACTGCCTTGTTTTATGTGTTTTTTCTGCTGTCTCTTAGCTATAGTTATGGTCAAAGTCTAGTCTTAGTCAAGTCCAGTCATGCTTTAGTAAAGTAGTGGCGACTTTACTTCGATGCTTCGATGGAGTTTTGGAAGCAACACAAAAAGCCAAGTTTCACCACATCATATCATTTTCCCACACTAACGCTTGTAATTCGGCACTTTATGAATAAAACACCACGATTTTTATGCATAAACACTCGACAAAACACTAGTTTTGGAAAAAAATACAACGGAGCGACACGAATCTCCCCGCGTTCCCGCCAAAACTCCGCTAAAGGATCAAAGAGTTCGTTACATTCATGAGGTCTTGAAACAATTAAATCTGAAGTATTATTTAGTGTTAAAAAATGTACACGTACACACGGTTATCCATGACACAGCCGCACCCTGATTTTTTAAATATAAAACCTGCTATCCAGTTTCCTATTGATATATTGATTGCCAAGTTACAAAACGAACTGTAAAATTGTGAATAAACCAGTTAAACGAGATAAAACCACGGTCATTGTCGCGTAAACTAAAACTAGTTTTACATTGCTGTCACGTCAATAGTTTATTTTTGTTAGTCCACCAACGCTGCTTTTACATTGACATCTTTATAATGTTCCATGCTTTTATGGTGATGGGTATTGTATTATTCTTTATTATCGTATTTAAGAGTCATTTCTCCGAGCTCTCTCTGTGAAGTGCGTTTGTTCCGTTGTGTTTTGACAAGATGTTTGCCCACAAAATATCTGGGGCACCTGCTTTGTGGAAGGTCAATACACTTTTGTAAAGTAAGTTTAGGTTTGCATTATGTAAGATAAGATTAATTTCTTGTATAATAATAAAATGTATTGATTACGTATGGAGCTATGGTTGCATGAGATGCAATGCAATAAGGATCTTAGAATATATTATGTAAAAGCGTATCAGCATAGGAATAATTCATCAAATTTCCAATTAGTTTCCTATGCAATCAAATTTAAACATCTTTATAACAAGAGAACTAACGTCTTAGAAAGATGTACAAATCGTAGCGATAATAGTGCAGTGGTTATATGCAGCGATACACAGAACTTTGCGTAAGAAAACAAAATCCAGGGCATCGCTGCACTCATGACTTTGAGACAATCGATGGTTAGTCTCAACAGCCCTGTAATTTCGCTAGCTGCAGTACCCTTTAAAGCGGAATACAGTAATGTTTACACACTACTGCTTGGCGGCAGAATATCTGGTACTGCTGTGAACGACTTCCTGTTAAGGAGATCTACTACCAAGTATATGGAAGATCTTATTTTGATGATTCCGAATGTTGGACGAAAAGAGCTTTAGTTTTAACAGAAGCACTCGGCTGCAAGGTACCGCAACACCACGCTTCGCTGACCACCGACAATCGCACGCAGTCCGTTAGAGATGCGCCTTCGTTTGAGAACCTGTCATAATGAGCAACTGTAACAGACTGTATGGACAGAAAGAACTCTGTGCGGCAGAATCGATGCTCCCGAGTTTTATGAGACGGGTACTGGCATTGCGAAATTTACATGCATTTTAAATGATTTAAAAAAATGAAATGTAGAACAGCGCACTTTGCGGGAGTAGGTTAATAATAATTAGTTATTTTTCATACATTTCGTTTGCAAACTAACTTATTTTTGCAAATTAATATGCTAAAGCCACAGATTTTACTAGATGAAAGATGGTTATAGATGTACATATAGGTAATTATGTCTTCATTGAAGGAATTGAATTGTAAAATAATAAGGTAAACTAATAACTAATAGTTTATGAATTCAATTTATTACAGAGGGGCAAGCTTGTACCGGTGATACGAGTAAATAGTGAAATTATATGTTCCAATTGAGAAAATTTAATAGTTATATTTGACGCGTCTCTTGTTTTGAGTTTAATTTTGTGGCTGATGACTTTTGTTTTTTTATATGTTTTTTGGCGTCGCATTTTGTACATTTTCCAGTTTCAAATGTTTCAATACTTTGCTGTATTTTATAAACAATAATTAATATAAGTAAAATAAGTCCGTCATACAAAGTAAGCCGTGTTTGAGACCAGTCATGTCCCAGTAAAATACAGTGACTTTACTACAAACATCAGATCACTTTTCGACACTTTTCATGCTAAAACGCCTGAAAAAACACAAGTTTTGAAAAATTATACAATGCAAAAACTTCGTTGTGAATTTTATAGAATATATTTTAAGTTTCGTAATCGGCTTTTTTTATTACAAATACAAATATTTTATTGAAAGCACCAATGTTACAAGTCACATCAAAATTAAGATGATATGACTTTTTGTAAAATAAGGAAACTAAATATAAATAACATCGAGTACTGACTCACTTTACAGCTTACTTTGACCCACCGTCCAATGACGGCCCAATCTGTCATAATGACTGACATTGACACGCAATGACGTAACGGTTATGTGGGTCGCAAGAACAATGACTTTGTACTTTTGGTAAGTGTCAAAAGAGATTTTAGTCAGAATATGGCATGACTGGATATAAACACTACTTTTTTAAGTGTTGGCATATCCTAACAACCCGTTTTCGTAAGTATGTGCGTACTTTTGTCAACCTTAAGAGACAACTTGCCTTAGCCTGCCAAATTGAAAATCATTTCACGACCACATAGTAGACTGTACGCTTAATATTTTGGTAGAGTATTATGCTTCTAATCTAATTGATACTTAAAAGTATCAAGCAAATTTTTGATCCTGTGATTTCGTCCTTTGAACTGTCATCCGCCTGTGTGGGCTTTGTGTAAATTTTTGGATACTTATTAATAATTTGTTTAATATAAACTACTAGCGACCCGCCCCATTTTCGCGCCAGTGCAATATAGATACTAATGTGATACTTATGCAATTATTATTAGCGATGATAGCTCAGTGGTTAGCGCGGTAGGTTCGCATGCCGAAGGGCGTGGGTTCAAACCCCAACAATGAGCTTGAGCTGCCGGTGAAGGAAAACATCGTGAGGAAACCAAAGCATGGTGGTAGGGTACTTTCTAGTACTCGGCTGGCTAGCTACCACCCTCAAGTTGAAAATCTGCCGCCAAGCATCTAACGGTGTGTTCCGGCAGCCTCACTTGAGAGCCAGTTGCATTCCAGGCTAGGTGTGCTTTACCATCTTCGGCCACACCTTCACTTGACATCAGGTGAGCTGTGGTCAAACACCTACCCTGTCAACCATAAAAAAAAAAATACAAAAAAGTTCGAAAAAAAAATACCTTTTACGAAACCTTTCTCTTGAATCACCTTGTCTAATTAAAATCCGTTCAGTAATTTAAAAAATCTAAGCTTACAGACGGCAGGAAGCGACTTTGTTTTATACTAGGTAGGTACATAATATTAAATAGAAGTAATGTGTATATTCTATGAAATAAAGTATTGTTTAATGCAATAATTGTTTCAGTATTTATCATTTACCGTGTCATGGATTTTTTGCAGTAAAAAAAACCTTTTTTTAACAAGACAAAATATTTTTTTTTTTAATTCCATACAATTTTTTCAGTTATGTTTCTTACTTGGACACAATCAATAACAACGGAATAAAAGCGAAATCAAAATATCACAATTTAATTATTACAAAAATCTAATATTTTAAGGCTATAATTGTAAAAAACAAAAGGATCCTAACTCCAAACAAAATTGAACAGGATCAAACAATTTTATTTCATATAATACATTGCAATGGATGTCTGTCCCAATTCAACGGGGAACATTTTAAACGTCCCGTATTTTTATTTTTACACTGTGAGTATAAATTTTATGGTAATGTTTTTCTCACTTCATGCATAATTCCCGGTCATGTTGAATAAGTACAACGTTAATTTGAAGAACTCGTTACAATGTATCTTTTGGGGGTTTTGGTGGGAACGCGGGAAGAGTCGCGTCGCTCCGTTGTATTTTTTTCCAAAACTTGTGTTTTGTCGAGTGTTTATGCATAATTTTTTTTTTTTTTTTTTTTAATGGTGGTGTTTTATTCATAAAGTGCCGAATTACATGCGTGAGTGTGGGAAAATGATATAATGTGGTGAAACATGACTTTTCGTGTTGCTTCCAAAACTCCATCGAAGCATTATAGTAAAGTCGCCACTACTTAACTTACTAAGAGCCAAAGTAGTGATGCCCTGAACTTTGTTTTACTACACAAAGTTCTGTGTATCGCTGTAATGGTGATGGACAGGCGTTATCTCTTACCATCAGGAAAGCGTCTCGTTCGTCTTAATACTTTTACATAAGAAAATGTTGCAAAAGCAGCGATTCCCAGAATTGTGTTTTGTTGCTCAAAGTTTTGGGTACCAATAAAATGGCCATGGTCAGGCCTTGCCATCAGGAAAGTGTTTTGTTCGTCTAATTACAATGACATGTAAAAAAACATGTTGCGGCTGTATCGTGAACACGGTCGTGTGTACCTACGTGGATGAGTTTTTGACACTATATAAGTTCTTCGGATTATTATATTTGAAGTCATCACTCATGTAACAAATTCTTTAATTCTTAAACTGGTGTAATTCAATTTGGCATTCATACAACGCGGCAATGGGGCCAGCGTTTTGGGAACTATTCCCATCGATAGCGGTCTTTTAGAGTAGTTATTATTTTAAGTTATTTTATTTTAGGTCAATTCTTGTGTGTTTATTATATCTGAGTGACATAGACTATATTTGTATAGATAGATGTATTAATAGAAGAAAATATACATGTTAATTTATATTTAATAACTAAAAATAAATAAATTTGGCATTTATATGTTAAGCTGCAACACCAAATTATTGTATCCTCCGATTTTGTTAGTATTAGTTTTCCAAATTATCTCTTACTATGGGAGCAAATTTTATATATATTCAATATTATATACGTATTCAATATTTATGTCAAAAGCTTTATAAATCTTATATTATAGCTCATACGTTTATGGTTGACAAGGTATTTGACCACAGCTCTCCTGATGTTAAGTGACGGTGTGGTCGAAGATTGTAAACACACCTAGCCTAAAATGGAACTAGGTCTCAACTGAAGCTGCCGGAACACGCCGTTAGATGATTTGCGGCAGATTTTCAACTGGAGGGAGGAGCAGGGGGTAGCAAGCCAGCCGAGTACTGGAAAGTACTTTACCACAATGCTATGGTTTCCTCACGATGTTTTCCTTCATTGGCAGCTCAAGCTTTAATGCCTTGTTAATAATTAACCTTGTTTAGAAAGTTAAAGAGTAGATGAGTATGAATAAAGGAGTTCCGTATCTCGTCTGATGGTAAACAAAATGCGTTGTCAGTTAACATGTGAATTTTATAGGACACTAGAGGCCGCCTCGCGGTTTCACCCGCGTAGTTTCCGCTCCCGTGGGAATACAGGGATAAAAAGTACCCGTCACCCGGGGGTAGCGTAGCTTCCCAACGGTGAAAGAATTTTTCAAATCGCTCCTGTAGTTTCGGACCCTATTCAATACAAACAAACAAATCTTTCCTCTTTATAATAGTATAGATAACCTAGATACAGAAATGAAAATGTAATCAGAAATTTGTAGAGTTGTTTGTAGCTGAAGCAACATACTTTTACCAACCACCTTGTATCTATACAAGGTGGTTGGTATAGAGAGGTTTCTTTGTAGCTAACTGCAAACTTCGAATCTCTAATTACAGTAGCGCACGACTTTCTACGCGAAGCTTTTAGTGCTAAGAAGTTGCATACCGAAAACTAACATGGAGCTTGAAGGCATACGTCGTAGTGAGTCAGTTCGTACCAAGTTTGAACATTTGGAACAGTTTAAGCTCCTTTGGTAGCTATAATAATGATGCTATAATGAAATAAAGGTTTTTTTTCGTAAAATTTGGATTAGGAATATCTTTTGGTTTGTTTTTGTTGTTTAAGATTGCAATAAGTTTTTTTTTTTTTTTTATTGGTTGACAGGCTAGGTGTTTGACCACAGTTCACCTGATGTTAAGTGAAGGTGTGGTCGAAGATGGTAAAGCACACCTAGTCTGGAATGGAACTGGCTCTCAAGTGAGGCTGCCGGAACACACCGTTAGATGCTTGGCGGTAGATTTTCAACTTGAGGGCGGTAGCTAGCCAGCCGAGTACTAGAAAGTACCCTACCACCATGCTATGGTTTCCTCACGATGTTTTCCTTCACCGGCAGCTCAAGCTCATTGTTGGGGTTTGAACCCACGCCCTTCGGCATGCGAACCTACCGCGCTAACCACTGAGCTATCATCGCTAAAACTGCAACTGCAACTGCTGTTTAAGACTGCAATAAGTTGTAACATAACAAGACGCAGTAGATGGATAACGTAGCTTAACAATTATATGTACGTAATATGAAATTGCGATCGCGCAACTGCCAAGCTTGGAACCCGTCAGACTTACACTGGGAGAAAAATTTAAAAAACAATGGACATTTTTAAGGCTTATACAGTGTGAAGTTTTATTCTCGATCGACAACATACTATCTTGCGCTATACTATGACTTTTTCGAAAATTAGGCATGTGTCTGACTACCAGGTCTTTTTCAAATAAAAATGGTTGGGGCGGTTACGGCGTTAACTTTCTTTAATATCTTCCTTTGATTATAGATACATTTTTTCACTTTTTCCGGATTCTTTAACCTTAATGTATTATTTGCAATCTGTTTTATGTAAATTGAATCGGGTGTACAATGTGATTCAAGTTGTTTTTTGGAAACTTTAATAACTTAAGGGCAACACTTCTCTGTCACTTTTCATTTTTAAAATCAAAATTATCACCGACTGGGTCCCGGAGGTTAAACGGCCACCAGGCTGGCCTAGAAGACGGTGGAAAGATGAGCTCAATGCTCACGACAAGGAGTGGACCTCAATAGCACCAAACAGAGAGGCGTAGAAGGGAGGGAGAGAGGCATTTGCCCAGCAGTGGGACAAAGTGGGCTAAAATAATAATAATAAGTTAGCACACCTATCTTACAAATATCCAAAATGGACAAAATATGAGTTTGAATTATTCTTTGCTAGGTTTGTCTTCTGTGAGTTTAAAACCTCGATGGATTATTTGGTAAACCCAATTAACTCGCTTGTGAGGGGTTATTATTGGATTCCAAGATTGAATACGTGGGAAGGAGCATCGTAGGTATGTCTTTGCAATTCAGAAACCGTTTTGCGCATGACCTGTGCCAGTTCGTCAAATATTTATGGCGTAACTTAAAAGATATTAATCTCTTTGTAGCGCATAAAGGTTGAACTAAATAGATAGCCAAAGTTCGTGTGATCTAGTTACAAAATATTGTTAGCTCATCATTGCATACGCAAAATTACGTTGTTGCAAATTCGACTTTGTTTATATTCATAAACAAATAAATAACAATGTAAAGTACCGACAAACTGCGGCGATAAAGACTAAAAAATACCACATAACGGTAAACCGAGCGTAACAATAAGAACAAATATTCATTCACAAATTGTTCCACTATTTTTACAAACTTCTATCACCAAAGCAACGGTCGTTTTCGGGGCCTAGTTACCAAATACGTGAAATAACGTTGACACAATTAAACCGTTTGTTTTAACAAAAACTTGAACATAGAAACTACTTGAAACTGAGTCGCTGTATAAAACAGGGCCTGAGACTAACCTCTTTGTACTCGATTGCCCATATAAGGTTTTTTTTATGTTTGACAAGCTAGGTGTATGACAACAGCTCACCAGACGTTAAGGGACGGTGTGGTCGTAGATGGTGTAGTACACCAAGCCTAGAACTGAACTGGCTCTCAAGTGAGGCAGCCGGAAAACACCGTTAAGTGCTTGGCGCCAGACTTTCAACTTGAGGGTTAGCTAGCTAGCCGACTACTAGAAAATAACCTACCAACATGCTATGGTTTCCTCGCAATGTTTTCTTTCACCGGCAGTTTAAGCTCATTGTTGCTGCTGGACATAGACCTCTCCCATTGACTTTCACAAAGACCAGTTGGAAGCGGCTCGCATCCAGCGCGTTCCTGCGGTCTTTATTAGGTCGTCTGTCCGTCCTAATAAAGACCACCGTGGACGTCCTACACTGCACTTGCCGGTTCGTGGTCTCCACTCCAGAACTCTCATTGCCTTTCTACTGTCATTTAGTAAATATAAACACACACACACACCCACACCCACTTTGATTTTCAACTACAGGGGCTCACCGGAAGACCAGGTCAGAGCACATTCTCCAAAATGAATCCTTTACTCGCGAGATGAAGGCCCCTGGTTGGAACTATATTTTATATTTATACAAATTCTTGACCTTAAGCTCTGTCTACATGAGTACTAACGCCAGCTCGGTCTAGCTGAAAGTAAAGCCTTGTAACGGTACTGTGCTCGTGACAAGGGTCGACGAACTACACAAACTCGCTTCTTGTATTTGTGGAAAAAATTATAATTACATAGACATAACTTGCGTCGGTCTAAATAAACGCTACACTACATAAATGTTTGTATGTACATATATACGTACGTACATATACATATGACACTCAGTCGTGTTTCCATGTTGCTCGGAAAGGTACATTCGTAGATTGTTTGTTTGAATTGCATTTGCAAACAGATTTTATAGTTTACTAGCTGCGCCCCGCGATGTTACCTGCTACATGTTTTCGGGATTAAAAGTAGCCTAGTACCAAATTTCATCCAAATCCGTTTAGCGTGAAAGAGTAACAAACATACTCACAAACTTTCGCATTTATAACTAGCTGCGCTCCGCGGTGTTACCCTCTATATGTTTTAGGGATAAAAAGTAACCTTTTTGTTAATCCAGGGTCTCAGCTAAGGTCCATACCAAATTTCATCGAAATCCGTTCTGCAGTTTTTGCGTGAGAGCGTAACAAACATACTTCATATATTCTTACAAACTGTCGCGTTTATAATATTAGTAGGATAGTAGGTTTTTTTAACAAGCGTAACTAATTATCTTAATTATTAAAAATACTCTTGTTTATATTCACCGGCAGCTAATTGTTGGGGTTTCAATCCATGCCCTTAGGCGTGTGAACCGACAGTGCTAACCACTGAGCAATCATCTCTTTCAAGTAACAAGTACATGGCATCGCTGCTTGGGCGCTTTTTACTTTGACACATTCAATGGAGTCTATAAGTGACGAGAGACCGGGCTGAGTAGTGAGCATTGGGAATAGTTTATGTACGGGTTTTTTTAAAGGCATGCCACTGATTTTATTCGTTGAAGAAAAATATGTGTGTGGGAAAACTTGCATTAATATCTACAGAACAAATTCGACAGCTTATGTAAATGTACTAACTAGCACTGATCGGCATCGTCGACTTACGTCTTAATTGTCCTGAGTATAAAGTATTTAAAGTATTAATAAAGTATTTTTGCCCCTATTAAATGTTTTCCAACAGAGACACTGCGGTACTTATTCTAAAAACACTCTCGCAAACGAGTTTATAGTATCCACTCGTTAGTCCATGCATTAAGCTAACAGTCAAGTGTACCGTACTAAGTGGTATTGCTAACTTAAGTAGCGTCACTAACTTAGTATCGCTAACTTAACTGGCGTGACTAAATGATAAACTGCAGCGGATGGCTTGATTGTACCAATTTGTGATGCATTTTGATGATGAGACAGTGATTTTGTTTGCAAACGGTATTGATTTTATAAATAGCAGTAAAGTAAAATCGATCTTAATTTTTTGCTGAATTCATCGAATTATTATTTATTATTATGATGTTTTTATTTTCAACAACTGTTTGAGCGTGAAGAAGTAACAAACATACAAACACACGCACTAGCAAACTTTCGCTTTTATAATATTAGTGCTATGAGAAGTTTTTGTTTTGTCTTACCTTAGTTTATTTGTTAGTTTTTACACAATAACGAAGCAATGTATCGACGTTATTTCATAAAAAAATATAAAATACAAAAAGGGTTCACTACACTATATCTCCATTGAAGAGGAAACCAAACCGGTAATTCTTTCCTACATGGTGTTGCCAGTATCATGCGCGTACAAAACTAATTTGAAGGCGGCAACACTGTTTACGTTTTAATTACGTTCTCAGTTACCCCCGGCAATGCTTTCATAGTTACAACAACATTGTTAATAATGTCGTTGGTACAACAACTTCTAAGTTGGAAGTTCGAGCGTGAAACTTTAAGTAGACTTGTTTTGGGATCATTCTTAGCGTATGAGTTAGAGTGACGTCATGAACATAACTTTTTATGAATAGTCCTACGGCAAAGAAGAGAAAAAAAACCGGTGTGTTCCGGCAGCCTCACTTGAGAGCCAGTATCATTCCAGACTAGGAGTGCTTTACCATCTTCGACAACACCGTCACTTAACATCAGGTGAGCTGTGGTCATACACCTAACCTGCGTCTGTATGTAACTAACTCTATCTAATTTCATCGCGTATTCATTTGACAAATGAATTAACGGTATGCGCCCATATTTGTGAGCGGTTATGACACAGATTCAATGTTTGTTTACTCGCAAGAGAAGGTCAAGCGCACCACAACCTTATTGTTGAATCATAAAGAAAGTTCTTGAATTCCCCGAAACAATGGTTTCTGTTTCCTAACGGAAATTGGCAGCTTAGTGTTTCCAATTAGCCGACTTCCGCAGGCAGGCGTGGGTTGATGTGGGTATGATTTCCTCAATTTATCCTCAAATCGAGAACAATTTGAAAACCATTAATAAACTGATATTTGTTTTATTGTTTTCCTGCTAAGTCAATAATAATAACATTAATCAGTAATTTATTAACATTGATAAATTTTCTGTTCATTTATATTTTTTTATGTAAAATTTCAAATTTTATTAAGGTATAAATAAAAGCTTTATTATTTATTTACCTTGAGAATCCTTTGTTTAAACTTTATAAAATTTTGTAGGCAATTAGTTTGTACAAATATAATTTTCTAATGTTAATTTATGCTAAGGGTTTGTGTATTTATAGAATTCACGACACCATAGTAAGGAGGAAACAGTGTTTAAATAAATAAAAATAAAAGGAAGCCTGAATCACCTAAGTTTTTAGCTAATAAATAAATATCGTAGGACATTACACACAGCGCCATCTGACCCCAAACTAAGCAAAGCTTGTACTATGGGAATCAGCTATCTGAAGATACTATGTATATGTTAATATGTACATACAAACCGTCGCTATCGATGTCTCCCCATAGTATACAAAATGTTTCTAAGAAACTCAAGTAGATGGTCTCAAAGTCCTGTATTACTCCTCCGGGAAACCGTAAGCCCGACGTAGATAGAGAATGTCATCTATAGTATTGTTTACAAAATTGTACAAGTTAAACAGCCTCAGTACAAACCGCAATAATACGGCTCGTCATTAGTTACAGAGCAAAAAACACGTAAATCTTGGTTGCAATTGATAGCTGCAGATGGATGAAACAATATGAATGACTGATAGTAAGCTGACATAATCATGACAATTGCAATTAAACGCTTTATGTTAAATAATAATAACAAAAAGGTTCAAGTGTATCTTTGTCATTGTAAACAAGTAACTGTTGCAAATACAAATCTTTTATTGATAACACCAAAGTTGCAGGACATTTTTTTAAATTCATATTTTTAAAAATCATAACATAGATATTAAGTCAAAACAATTAAAATGTCAATGAAATAATATGTCAAATATAAAATATGTCAATAAAAACAAAAAAATATAATTACTTACTAGTCTTTTATTTACGTCTTCGTCGACTTGCTCGCGTGGACTTTATGTAATTTTCCGATTTTCTGTGCAATTTTCTTAATTTTTTTGTTTTGGTAAGAACTTGCTAATCCGAGCAAGTTCTTACCAAAACAAGTGGCAAGTTGAAGTGGCAGTGGGCAGGGCACATAGCACGCAGAACTGATGGCCGGTGGGGCTGCAAAGTTCTGGAGTGGAGACCACGGACCGGCAAGCGCAGCGTAGGACGTCCACCCACAAGGTGGACAGACGACCTAGTAAAGACCGCAGGAACGCGCTGGATGCGAGCCGCTTCCAACCGGTCTTTATGGAAGTCAATGGGGGAGGCCTATGTCCAGCAGTGGACGTCCTACGGCTGAAATGATGATGATGATGATGGTAAGAACTATCTAGGTACCTAAAGTATTAGCTAAAACTTAAAAAAATGATGTATGAAATTGGTAAAGTCGTTCTCATGTTATGGCGTGACCAAGGGAAACGTGGATTCATTTTTATATATCTATCTATTATAAAAAACATGGATGGAACAATGGAAACATTTGATTTTTCGTTTGTTTGTATTGAATAGGCTCCGAAACAGAACCGATTTCAAAAATTCTTTCATTGCTGAGAAGCTACTCTATCCACGGGTGACATAGGCTACTTTTTATCCCTGTATTCCCACGGGAACGGGAACTGCACGAGTGAAACCGCGGGGAGTCCTCTAGTATAAAATTTATACAGATTACAATGCGATGAAGTATTTTTACGCGAAACAAATAAATAGTATTTGCATTATTGTGATCTAAACCAATTCATTCCAAATAATATTTCTGTTTAATATCAAGAAGATTAAGATGCCGGAAGGCTTTCTCAATCGGGATGAAACCCATTAATTTTAACTCGGGATTCCTTTTAAGGAATGAGCAAAAGGATATTTTTTGTATCGTACCTACAATAGATCTTTGCAAACGCCAGCTTCCGGGAATTTGTAATAAAATTTAAATTTATATTCTACTCAATTTTTTTTTATCTGCTGTATTGTTAGATCTATTTTTTATTGTTTTCGCGGTTTTGGCGCGTTATTTTGAATTGTGTAACTAATGAGCGTTAACGTTTTCTTTAAATTTAGAATGTTATAATTTTCGTATGACAAAATTTTATTCTAAAATCTGACATCTGGCAGGTTTCATTTTTATTCAAAGTGTTAAAATAATTTCATAATTATTTAAACCTTTATACCTCTGAATCAGCATTGTTTATAGAAACTGCCCACTGCTGGGCGCCGGCCAAGCGGTTGGCAGACTTCACACATCTTAATTCATCTTGGAATTTAAGTTTCCTGGCAATGTTTTCCTTCATCGTTTTTAGGGAGTTTTGGCGGGAACGCGGGAAGAGTCGTGTCGCTCCGTTGTATTTTTTTCCAAAACTAGTGTTTTGTCGAGTGTTTATGTATAAAAATGGTGGTATTTTATTCATAAAGTGCCGAATTACAAGCGCGAGTGTGGGAAAATGATATAATGTGGTGAAACATGAGTTTTCGTGTTGCTTCCAAAACTCCATCGATGCTTTATAATAAAGTTGCAACTACTTTACTAAAGCATGACTGGAACTAACTGACACGAACTGGACTTGACAATGACGACTATAATTATTGCTAAGATACAGCAGAAATAACACTTAAGACAAGGCAGTATGGCTTTATAGCTTTAGCCTGCCCGGAGGGGCAAATTATCAAAAAAAAAAAAAAACATCGTTTTTAGTCAGTGACAATACGCACATAACTTAGAAAAAATAAAATCACGTGACGTAAGATTCGAACTCAGGACCTTCAGATCGGAAGCCAGACCAACTAATTTCCCATCTAATTTAAAAACCCTTACTTCATAAGTCATGCCAAAATTACAGTCAACTTTTAGTTTCCAGTAATAACCGGCAAAGGAGCTAGAGAAACATCTCTTGTTTGTTGTTATTAACCTCAAGACAGCTTTGGAAACGTCGTTCGAGTGCAATCTCCGGTCTCCCGGAGCTCAGGATGTGGGATATGTCTTTGAGAAACTAACAGCGTACGTATGTACATGATAGCCATTTCACAATACAGTTATAACGTGTCATATAACAGACAGAGGAATTACTAACTCTACGTGCTTCATCTTTATCATCGTCGCTTTCCATTAGTCACACTTGGATTTATCCTTGATAATGTAAATCAATATTTTTATTGAAATATGCGAAAACTGATAAATGGTGTAAGAGAGTAATATTCATTAGTAATTAAGATATTTATGACAGAATGTTTTTTTTTATACTACTGTACTATACAATATTTACTGTTATCTATTTTTAGTGTGCACAATAAAGAGTTACCATCAATCTATTTATCTAAATATGTTTATATATATTTTCAAAATCGTTTTTTTGCAATCGCTTAGAAAAATGCCAAGCATTGCCTTTTTTCACAGCTCGCTGAGCTACATCAGCTAACATAGCTGGCAGTATAAAAAGCCGAAGATCGTTATGAACGTGTCTTAAGTAACGAAACACGACAGTCACGTTTTGACAGCCCTGTTTTTTTTTTTTATGTAACAGTAATGTGACGAACGATGCGCTCTCCTCATGGTAAGAGGTAACGCATGCCCATGACCATTGACCATTGCAGCAATACACAGAACGTTGAGTAGCAAAACAAAGTCCGGGTCCGCTGCTTTGGTGCACATTACTTTGAAACTTTCGATGGTTAGTCTCAACAACCCTGTAATTTCGCTAGCTGCAGTTCCCTTCAAACCGGAATACAGTAATGATTACACACTACTGCTTGGCGGCAGAATATCTGGTACTGCGGTGGTACCTACCTAGACGACTTCCTGCCAAGGAAATCCTACATGTCCTACACTACACTACACTATATCCACTTGACTACAATACACTGATGACGATGTGATGAAAAGACCTCACTTCAACAATATATTTCACAATTAATTAGGGTAGAAGTAAAAATGCCAATTTATTTTCTGAGCTGATTTTAATTAGGTAAACTCCTGAAAATTGCCGTAACAAGATTTTCATTTTCACTAATAACTCTTTTGGGATTACAAAGAGAGCCACGGAATATCTAATAGACTTCTACATTGTTTTCAATGTACTAAGATGTTTATTATAATTATTGTATCTTAATCCCTTGTCGGTAGTTATGTGCCGTAATAAATTATTAATAAGGTACAGGAGTGCCTTAAGGTATTTATTTTCACATTAACACGTTTTATTTTTACAATTTTTTTACGGTTTTGCTGCATGATAGATACCAAAAAAAGTAGAGAAAAGTATGTAAGTGTATGTTGAGCATTCTGGATCTAAACAGCCCTGTTGGTTCATTGGTATAGTATATCGGCTTTACGAGCTATATATAGGGCGGGGGTTCAATTCCCATCAGTGCTATCAACATTTATGTGATGATTAATGTTTGTTCTTTGTCTGGGTGTTCTGTATTCGTATTATAAGTAAGTAATCACAAAAAAAAAGTATCCTATCAGTTACCTGACTTCCATCATACAGGCTTTGCTTAGTTTGGGGTCAGATGGCGCTGTATGTAATGCCCTACGATATTTATAACAAATTAATTTTCTTTGGTTTTATATTTATAACGTACTTTTGACTATGGACGGGTTGTGAAATAAACTATTTTTATTTTCTTAACAAAATAACCAAAATATATTTTTTATCCAAATGAAGTATAACATACACACACACACATACATTTCTTGTACATTATACATACATTATTGTTGTATACATTTCTTTAATCTGAAATACAATATGTTTTTTATTTAGTTTTTAACATATTTAGCCTACCTACAGATTGTGTTGAGATTACATACTTTCTCGATTCTCGCGTCAAAGTTATGCGGGTATTTTCCCTGGCGATAAATGTTCATGAATATTGTAATCCGTATGAATCCTAATTAACAGTTTTACATAAAATATCCTTCCTATTACACTTCTCAGTTTTAAACGTTTTGTTTTTACGACTTTGGATAAGTAGCTATCCAAAATTAATCAATGTTAAGGGACATTTTACAGCGCCATCTATAACCAAACTACGAAAAGCTTATAATACAATAATTATGGATATATATGTGCGTGTATATACATATATATAATTCCTAGTTGCTATGACCGGGACTTTATACAAGGTATAATGTTGAAACGAAATTGTTGTTGACTCTTAAAATACTTGTAATTTTTTTATGTTTTAGCTAGTCCGTCTTAAAAGGTTTCCGACCCCTGGTCTAAGCAATACAAAATCAACTCTATTTCAATGTTATCAAATGATATTACTAGCGGCCGGTCCCGCCTTCGCACGAGTGGACTTTTTTTTTTTTATTAATTCTAGTAATAAATATAGCCTATGTTACTCAGGGAGAATGTAGCATCCTAATGGTGAAACAATTTTTAAAATTGGTCCAGTTTCATAACAAAGATACAAAAATCCTAAAATCAAAATCTTTCCTTTTTTTTAATACGTATAAGTCTGCGTTTGTCCACGAACTCGCCTGATGGTAAGCGACGATGTGGTCGAAGATGAAGCACGCAGACCTAGAAGATACCTATTCACTCTGACCATTTCTCTTTACAATATTAGTTTAGATTAATTTGGTAAGTCTGGAAAATTGAGGTTCACATATTATGTTGGAATAAGTAAGTATACCAATTCGTAGGTAAACAGACGAGGTTACTCCTCGTGCCGCCTAATTGCGGAGGAGATGGTCCGAAATTGCGTTTACGTTATGGCCCTATTACGCTTAATGTTGGTATATCCGAATTAAAATCTGAGGAATGAAAGAAGCGGGTAAAATTTGCTATGGAACGTTAAATAAAATGTTTCTTTTGTCAGTTGATGGTTTTTTTTTTAATGTGAACAGGCGTAATACATTTAAGTGTTTTAAGTATAATATTTAGTGTTTTTTTAATACGGATAACTCCGCGTTTGACCACCAACTCGCTTGATAGTAAGCGACGATGTGGTCGAAGATGAAGCACGCAGACCTAGAAAAGATCTAGATCTAATAGATTTAAGTGTTTGAGGTATATTTAGTGTATTTCCACATAAAAGTCGTTTTGGTTACAACAGTGTTGAGGATTTCAATAAAAATCTATCTGAAAATTAAAATAACCACAATACTTTATATCCTCTTCTCGATGCAGTAACCACTTAGTTTGTTAATGTACCAAATAAAATTATCACTTGTTACAAATACAAACACGAATACAAATATTTTTTTGGTAACACCAAAGTAACAAGACATTTTTCCATTCATTTTTAAAAATAATAATAGACATAAAATTACTCACTAATGTCACTACTCTATTTTTGAATCTAGTTACACATAAGTTATATGTTACACTTATAATGATTTATGATGATAACCTCATAATGATTTATGTAGTTTGTGATGATTTTCATCATAGTTGATTCAACTCCAAAAACAGACAATAACATTATTCCTTAAATTTGATGTAATTTTAAATAACATATGTATTAAGCCCTGTTGACTCATTGGTAGTATATCTGCCTAAAGAGCTGCAAAGCGTGGATTCAATTCCCATCCAGGACCAACATTTTATGGTATAAACAAAATATGTTAGTTCTGTACACATTATTAGTAGGTATTTACAAAAAAATGTTTTAAATGTTCTATCAGTTTTCTGACTTCCATAGTACAAGTTTCGCTTAGTTTGGGGTCAGATGGCGTTGTGTGTAATGTCTTATGATATTTATTTTTTAAGTTTGCAAATCCAGCAATATTTGGGTCATACTATGGGAAACAGGTTACTGATAGAATACTTATATACTGTAAATATATACTTACAATACGTATAAAACACCCAGACACAGAACACACTTTTATATTTATCACACAAATGTTAGTCCTGAGTTGGATTTGAGCCGACGCCCTTCAGCTCCCGAAGCAGAACTTTTACCAAATGAGCTAGGATAATCCATCATGTTGTATCCTTTTCTCATGACAAAACAAAAGAAGCGTCCAGGTCGTTCGTTTTCAGGGAAGTGTTCATCTTACGAAAGTTATAGCACTGCAATATGCGCAATATTTTCACCTTTAAAGCTTAAAATAGTTTTATACAGGGAAATAAAAGTTTTATCTGTGTCGTATTTCATTTTAAGTAGTGTTTGTAGAGTGCCCGAGTTATGGCCAGTTTCACTGTACAGTCACACTCGTAACCTGACATGACACAGTGACAGACCTTAACATCCATTTAACTTGGGCACGTACTGTCAGAAATATTTATTACTAGCTTAAAAATTATACCCGCGACTTCGTCCACAACTTAAACGTTAACTTTAGAATTAGGTTCAAAGAGAAACGTAAGTAGCTCAGTGGTTAGCGCGGTCGGTTCGCATGCCGAAGGGCGTGGGTTCAAACCCAACAATGAGCTTGAGCTGCCGGTGAAGGAAAAACATCGTGAGGAAAGCATAGTAAGGCGGTAGCGTACTCTCTAGTACTCGGCTGGCTAGCTACCACCTTCAAGTTGAAAATCTGCCGCCAAGCACTTAACGGTGTGTTCCGGCAGCCTCACTTAAGAGCCAGTTCGATTCCAGGCTAGGTGTGCTTTACCATCTTCGACCACACCGTCACTTAACATTAACGTCACTTAACTTTAAAATCAGGTGAGTTGTGGTCAAACACCTAGCCTGTCAACCATTAAAAAAAAGAAACAACAGTGTGAAGGTAAGTCACAAATAAGCAATAGGTATAGAACTTGCGCTTTACCGGAATATCTGTCTCTACGCTTTATGTTCTATAATACGCATTTATACCAAATTTTATGTAGATACGAGTACGACCTAAAGTTCGTTTTTTGATAATCACTTATCAAAAAATTGATCACATTGACACACTTATCACTGATTTAAAAATTATCCTATATGTTTAACGTGATTGAGTAACAAACATACAAAATTTCACATTTAGAATATTAGTAGGATTATAATAAAAAATTTCAAATTATATAGCTATATCTTTTTTACCTATATCTTTTTTATGTTTCGTATTTGTATGTTATAATGTAGGTATGTTTTTTTTTATATGAAAAAAGTGGCAAACAAGCGACGGCCCATCTGATGGTACCTAAGTAGTCACCGCCGCCTATGGACACCTGCAATACCCGGGGCATTGCCAGTACCAGTTTGAGGGCCCTTTATGTGTTTGGTGTATAATAAAGTTGTATTCTATTCTATTCAATCATACTTCTACACTAATTATAAAAAGGAAAGATTTGATTTTTTGTTTGTTTTTATTGAATAGGCTCCGAAACTACTGGACCGATCTGAATTATTCTTTCATCATTAGAATGCTACATTATCACTGAGTAACATAGGCTATATTGTTTCGAGTTTTGTTTACCCGTGCGAAGTCGGGACGAGATGCTAGTGTCAATTAAAAATACAATCTATCCGCCCCTAACTGTACCGAGTGCAAAGATCCCTATCACGCTAGCCACATTACCGCGCTAGATGGCAATGGAATGGAATAAAAACATATCAAATGCTTAAATGACAGCTAATTATAAGTTATTTAATTTTCTCTTAATTTTATACAATCGTTAAAATCGTAAAACAAGGTCGCTTGAAACCAAAATATCAGTTAGGTTCTGAAACACGCGGGGAAATGTGCTCCAAAAAGCGGGTACACGGTTGTAGACCACGTAGTTGTACATAGATTGATGAGATAACGCCTATCCATGACCTTTGCAACTATACCCTGAATCGTGAGCATCAAATCACAAGCTGTTCTGGTGCGTATCACTTTGAGACATAGTAAGACAGCAGTTCATTTTCGAGCGATAACATCTAAGGTCATTGTGCACTATCAGTATGCAAGACGCTTATAGACTTATATCTACAGGTGGTGATATAAATCGATCACCTTAGCGTGTGTGGCAGTCGTTTTATTTTCTCTACAAAACAGAAATACATCATCTGTAAAAATTTCAACTGTCTAACTGTCATGGTTCACGAGATACAGCCTGGTGACAGACGGACGGACAGCGGAGTCTTAGTAATAGGGTCCCGTTTTACCCCTTGGGTACGGGTCCCTAAAAATTGATCGATTTTCGATATATAAGACATACCTACCTTCTCGTAGGTAGCCCACCGTTTGCAAACAGAGATGAAAAAATATTTTGTTTTATATTGATTTTTATACTACACAGTATTTTTTTTGCTTTTGACCGTCTGGCCTGATGTTAAGCGAAGATGCGGTTTATGATGGAGCACGTTTGCCTAGAAGAAACCAAGTCACCCACGACATGAAGGCACCCATATTGTATCTATCAGGGTACACCTGCTCGGATAGCAAATTTTATTGGTTAGCGGTTCGCACGATGAAAGTGGACTTGAACTGATTAGTTCTAATTTTAGGAACATCTATCACGATAGATGTTCCTAAAACTAAGCAATGTCACTTTCAGAGCATTTTAAAGAGCTGTCTAAATACAAATGTTCCGTTTCATAGACAAGGAGGGCATTTCAAAACTTTAAACTAAACAAATTTTAGCAAATGTTCTGGATTAGAGATAGAAAGATTAAACAATGACTTGAAAATTAAAGTCAGTAGTTAAGTTAGAATAATTTCTTGTATAATGTTATGAACAAAAAAGTTGTGCAAAAAGTAATAGTTTAGGTTAGGTACAGGTGCCCCCTTACGACTTAGTAGGTACACAACACCAATCTTATAGCCCTGTATACTATCTTTATGTAAAAGAAATCTGAGACAAACGCTCTCATGCAGGTAAGAGATAACGACTGCGAATGAATTAAAAAAAATGTCTAGGGCATCGCTTTAGCGCTTATTACTTCGAGGCGTTCGATGGTTAGTCTCAACAGCTCTGTAATTTCGCTGGCTGAAGCACCCGAGCGTAGTACGAAATATATACAAGGAACTTCAAGTGACAACCGTTTACAGTTTAAATAATTCAACGCGTCGCTAAAGCCGTAATTTGCAACTGGCATCACATAATCGCAAAGAGAATAAACCCGCCTTTGGTTAACATAACCCTTCCTGATTAAATTCTGATTTCGAGTTCTCGGTTCCCAAAACGCATGATTAATTTACTAGAACATTGCAACAGTTAATATTACTATTCTTAATAATAATTGTATTAGCCAGTAATAGCCAGCTCATTGATTCCACAAGCTTCTAGATTTTTTTGTCGTATCTTCTTATTAGTAATCACCATACGTACTAAACATTGTTTATTTTCGGGAACATTTCCCTTACACTCTGTTCACGCACTTTTGCCATCTCAATGTATCCATCCTGTCATTAATTTCACCTGTCACCTGTCAAAGGCGCTGTTTTTATTCGGCTCGAAGGATCAAAATGCTTTCGGGTGCATTTTGGTCCTTCGAGTCGAGTCTGCTCATGCATTAAGATGGCAAAAATGATTGAGCATACTCTGTAGACGAGATTTTAATACACTAAAATGATTATACTCGTAATGTGATTACCGAAATCTGTAGCAGACCACAGATGCCGTATAAACATCTGATATATTGCTATTTACTTACCTGGAAAACGCTAGTAGGTCATAGATAATTCATGAATTATATCGAGCACTATAGCACAAAGGCAATTGGACGTGAAACGTAAACGGGATAATTAATGCATCGGTTTTCCAATCTATTTACATATGTGGTATATTTATAGGTGAAATTTAACTACGATTTTCGGTTAGCAGACAAATTAGTTTATTATTCAAGCTTCAAACGTTGTGCTAACATCATTAATGCAGAACAAAGGAACTAAATTTGTTTCATCTTAGTCGTCAAACAAGGCTTTTGTTGACATTAATTTGCACGCATTTTGAACTAACTTCAAAAAAGGAGGAAGTTCTCAATTCGTCACAATATTTTATTATTTGATTACTCGAAGACGATGATTTTTTTTTATTGAAATTATATATATAGATAATTATTGATCCCATAGAAAATTTAACAAAACCGTTCAGTAATTTAATTTAAAACAACCAAAATTACTACAAAATTGTGTCATCCAAGTAAACCAATTTTGCTTATGTTTAATTATGTCGAATACTCTATATATACGACTAATCCCTAACATGAAGAAAAGAAGAAAAAACCTTTCCTTAAAGAAGGCCACTGGATGTGACCGACACTATAGTCAGAGAATCCGACATAATCAGACGTAAGTAATTCCGCATGAGCAAAACTACGTCTGTTTTTCCTTATGATTAATTCTAAAATCTATTTGTCCAAATTAGTTACTTGTTATTTCCCATGTCTGTATAGTACCGACTATAATCTGGGTATCGTAGATCACTGAACTTAAGCGCCTCCAAGGACACGCTTCTAAGTCTGGTCTTTTGCTTCCAAGCACCAGGCAACTGTACAACATGTATATCATCACTCTATCAAAGCTGTGTTCTACGCAACGTTCGCACAGTCACGGTTTTCGCTCTAAAACATGTCCCAACAGTTATCGGTCCTGTAACTATTTATACTGTAATGATGTATTTGTACTGTAATGATTGATAATACTATCCTAAAATAAATACCACATCTATTTCAAAATGTTGAGAAAAAGGTTTTACATTGATACTTGACGATGCAAAATAATAGATCGCAAAACACCTTCGCCTCGCCAAGCTGAAATACTGCCTTACCCTAAAGCCACTTATCATCAATATTCATTTAACTTTTAAAACATTTCTCGTGTATGCTATTACGAGTTGCTCTCTAATAAAAATATATTTTATGGAGACAAATATGGATTGATGTGGACACGACCGTACGCCGTCAGAAGTAGAGAGCAAATGAGCTTTTATACCTACGTGATTATTCATACCTCTATCTTTTATGAAGATATATGAGGTGGCGGGGTTGTAAAATTATGCGGTTGTTGTTTTTGAAAATTTACTCCTTTTTATATTCTTTCTCTGAAAACCAACTCCACTAAAATGTGCATTTTTTTTATTAACCTACTCAAAAAAGGAGGTCCTCAATTCGACTGTATGTTTTTTTTTGTGTGAATGTTACGTGGTCATTCCGCCAATTATGAATTGATTTTGATGATTTCTTTTTTGCTTGGTAGATAAATTTTATCGAAATTGATCGAGCAGTTCATTAAAAATCAACAAAAATCTAAACATTGTACGCATCGATGATATTTTCGTTTACTCCGAAACCTCGTTGTTTCATTGGAGCAGTACGTTTAGTTGACCTAAGGGTCATGGAGTCGGTTTTTCCCATTCGTGCAGCAAAATTCCGCTGTTTAACGGTTCGTACAATGAAGCTGTCAGAAATTACATTATGTTTAAAAATTACCTACGCACATGACTCAGAAAAAACAGAGGTGCGTGCCGTGAGATTCGAACCCAGGACCTCCAGAATGAAAGCCCAACTACGCTGCAGTTGGTTTTTTTATTTATTAAAAAAATATTTATGCTTTCCCAAACTTAGTAGGTCCAGAACATACTAAGAAACATAAAGCAAACAGACACAGACTTCAAAACAACAAGTTTGAAATAAACTTTGTATAGAACACTTCAAACAGTTGAGTTTTGGTTTGAAATATTGCGAACTAAATTGCTGCTTGACAGTGAGAGGTCGGAGGTAGATGGAGGTAATTTCTTAACGAAGCGAAATTTCTGACACCATAACCACCATACGTTACAATATTCGGAAATATTTTTGAAAACTTGGTACAGAACCAAATAAGTATTAGAAACATCAGACTGGCTTTATAGTATCTTGAACCAAAACTTGTTGCAAGTTTATTGCAAACCCATTAAGTTTACGTTTATGCTCGTCGTTACTAGCCAGCTTTTACCAATGATGGGCCAGAAGGAAAGCTTACAGCATAGATAATATAACCTATTGACCGTTCAGCTAAATTCATAAACGACTCACTGGGCTCAGCCGAGGGGCGAGGTGTTTCATTGGTTTTTCTTGTTTTTTTGTATTTATTCTTGTTTATCATTGGTTTGAAATAATGTACACTCAAGTTTGACATCTGTGATTGGCGCGCAAGACTTCAGCTCATTACGAGCTTGCACAGATTTTATTAATTTATTTATTGAAAGGGATTTGTCGTTTAGTGACCACTTCACCGTGTAATGAAAAATAATTTAAAGCATTTTAAGAAACATTATTTCAAACATTAGACGTAAATTACTATTTCAAGTCTTATTTCACACATAAACTTTTTAGCCTTCTCGGATTTTAAGCCAGCTAGAAAAGGTTACAAATTCTGAGTTCTATTTCACTACTGGAGTGTTCTCTGCTATGCTTGCGCGGAATGATTGCACATGAACTATACCAAGTTTATATTAAGCGTGAAGGGGATTATAGGTATCGTCAGTCGCAAGGTTTTTTTGTCGTTGCTATTCACCATCTCTAAGAAATACTAGGGCACGTAAACATTATGTAGTTTACCATTAGGGCTGGCAGTCTTAGTTCATCTCAAGTCTGGGAACCTTCCTCACTTGAGAAGGGTCATCGCAAAGCTATGTTTATGTATATATCTACTGAAATATACTCGTGGATCTCTGGGTTCTTTGTAAAAATAATATTTCCCGTGTCCTTTGAGGTTTGGTTTTTTGCTCTTAGTACCGTAGTGAATAAGAGACGAGATGAAAGGAAAACGCAAAAAAACGTCCTTAGAAGACCTACTTGGAAATAATGAAAATTCTGTAGGTGAAATCTGGAGAATTGTTGCGTAAATACTAGAAATGTTTCGTAGGTAAATAGTAATGTATATGTACTACATACCAGATAATTTGATACGAACACACATTTCGTATCAAATCATCAGTCAACTACAGATCAGTGAAACAGAAACAGAATATTAGTTTTGTGTCTGGGTGTTCTGTACGTATTAATAGTTTTACAATATCTCCCGTTTGGCCTTAAGATGTATAGTGTTTGTTTGTGTCTGGATAAGACCGCCATTTGTGGCACTAGTTCACAGGATCCTTTTGTTTTCTGTACTTTTCTTTCCAGTTTTGGTCTGCACAATAAAGAGTTTGCATCTATCAATGTAGGTATATACTGGCTGACCGTTGTTTACACACTACACACATCTTTGTTTTTAAGTTCTCATCTAGGTTCATAAAAATCGTTGCTGGAATAAATAAGTGACTTTATGTTAAGTAGACTGATATATATAGCGGGTACATTCGTAATATAAACCGGAAATACAACCTAAAGTCACAGATCAAAGGACGTTTCCGAGAATAGAGTCAGGTCATATTCCTTTGTAGTTTTGAAATAATTTAGAGATCTCACTGTTTCTATGGAATGGTTTGTTTTAGATTGGTACTTATAGTATTTAAAAGTGAGGTGCACTCCTAACTGAACTACTTAGCTGTTTATTACTCAATCACGCAAAAACGGCTGAATGGATTAGGATAAAATTTGACACACATGTAGTTTATTACCTTACAAATGGATAGAAATTGTAACTTTTCAATAATTTTAGTTTAACTTTTATGATGGATGAAACTATTGCTCTTTTGTTACCTAGACATGTGTTATTTCTCTCTTTTTTAGCTAGGTGATTGACCTCAGCTCACCTGATGTCAATAACAACTCTCTGCACCCAATTATTAAGTCAACACGGACGACGTCGCGGGTGCAAGCGACAAGCTACTTTAATATAACTAGTGCATAAAAAGTTATGTTTATTGTTATTATAACAGTTTGAAATCGCAATAAGACCTCGCCAGTAGCAGCCCTACGAGAAACGAGTCGCCGAGTGCCCTACATGCCTAACAAAAGCTGGCTTTGATGAGACTGGAACCAATTTAGGTCTCGTATTCAGCGCTGTTTCCATCAAACTCTTATATGGAAACAGGGCGAAACAAGTTTTTTTAGTCTTTTTTTAAATAGTTTCGTCTATTGTATGAAGTATCTACTATGTTTAATATTAATAAAATCTAAGTACCTACATATAGTCTTCGAAGATTAGGGGAGATGTAGGTAATGAGGATCACTTAATTGCAATAAAACAAAATGTATTAATCAACTACTTATTGTCTGGCTTTTATTATAAACTTTACTTATTTAACTTTCAATTGAGATCAACTTTAATCACTATGGTTTATGAATTTGGGAACAATAGACATTTACGAAAAAATATGGAGTATTTTTTTATGGTTTACAAGCATGGTGTTTGACCAGAGCTCACCTGATGTTAAGTGACTTGTGGTAAAGCACACCTGGCTTGGGATAAAACGCCAGAACACACCGCTAGGTTGCTTTCAACTTAAGGGTGTTAGCTTGTCAGCCAAGTACTTAAAAATGCCCTACCACCATGCTATGATTTTCTCGCGATGTTTTCTTTCATCGGCAGCTGAAGCTCATTGTTGAGGTTTGAACCCACGCCCATCGGCATTTGAACCAACCGAGCTAACCACTGAGCTATCCTCGTTACAAATATCACTAGACCAGGTGAGCCGTGGTCAAGCACCTAACCTGTCACCTTCAAATCACACACTGTATAAAACAGAAAAATTTCCGCGATTTCAAAATGCGCATAATATAAGATGTTGAAAATAAGGAGTTCCTACTTACAATGACACTTTAAATTCATTACCCTGTTTAACATGTTCTTTTTTTTTAATTTTTGTTAGGTTTGTGTTTGACCACACCCTGGCTGGCTGATGTGCGGTAAGATGAAGTAAGCTAACCTAGAAAGAACCTATTTACTCTAGATTTCATCATCATCATCATCATCATCATCAGCCTATATTAGTCCACTGCTGGGCATAGGCCTCTCCCAAGACACGCCACTCAGCCCGATCTCCGGCTTTTCGCTTCCATCCACCGCCAGCTGTCCTACGTATATCGTCACTCCATCGAGTGACGACACTCTGGATTTAAAGACACCCATACAATTAGCTTTCCTGTTACCTTTCAGCGAACACTGTCTCCAGCAAAGTGTTCCACAACCTCACTGTGTGAATAAAAAATGTGGAATCAAAACGCTTTGTGCGGACCTAAGAAATGTCCACCATGTACGGATGATTTTGGTCACGTTTGTCTGGCCGTACGGTAGTAAATAAGGGCAGGTGGAATCAAACTGTGCAGTTCTAGGGCACACTCTCCGAAATGTATCCGGTAGAAAACAGACAAGCTAGCAACTATACGACTATGCTCAAGACTTTCTTACAAAACAAACATATACAGACAGACAGACTTTTTCCAATCATGGTATAGTAGTTTTTTTTAGTCATGGGCAGCATTGCTTTTTCCCTACTCATTACTTTAAGACTTTCGATGATTTGTCTCAACAGCCCTGTTATCGTTTTCGTTTTGTAAATTTATCGCGTCAATATAATTATGTAAGTTAAATCTTTTACTTACTGTGTGTGTTGTTTGCAGTTGCGTTCGTTGTAGTGTTTAGTGTTTTTAAAAATAAGTGTTTTTTTTTCTATTATGTATTTCTGTACCTGCAGTTTTCTTCAAACCGGAACACAGTAAAGTTTACACACTACTGCTTAGCGGCAGAACATGCGCCAACGTACGTGGCGGACGTATGAACTCGTTATGGACACATTCTATGAAAACAAAACTCAAATAAATACAAACTGAACATCATCGACAACAATACGTACTGGTTTTTTTTTATTTTGAGGTTACACCATTCTACAATATTATAATGAGTTAGCACTATTCTTACGCTTAATCTTATAAATTAAAAAAGAGTACTGCCGACAGAACTGAAAACTAAAATCACCGCATTAGCATGTCGGTGACGCGAACCTATATGTTAGGCCTCTACAAAAAAATTGCACAAAGAAATGTTTGCCTCACAAAGTACTACATAAAGTTAAGCCAGTGAATTCAGGCGAAATAAGAAAAATTACTTGATAAAAACCTCAACAATAACTTTCGCAAAATTCCGGTCCAAATGCGAGAAATCTGACTAAGTAATGGAATGAAGGCGCGACAAAACACATAAAATAAATGGACAAGCTCGTTTTAGGATGAAAATCACAAACCGCAATCTCAAATTTCATCTCGGGGATCTTGACCGAATCTCTGAAGGTATGGTACTCGGAAAGTACCTACAGAGTTTGAAAAGATAACGTTAGCGATACAGTGGAACCTTCATAAGTAGGTTACCTTTTGTTCTCAAATCCAACAAATCAATTCAATTACAACTATAGTTTAGATAAATAATATCCGTATGAATTTACTACAGCCTAGGACTTGGACCTATTTGTAGGTTTTCGATACCAATTAAAAAAATTATTCAAAAAATCAATGTTGCGGATATCTCTCTTGAAACTACTTACAGTGCTAGTAAAAAGGTCCAAGGAATGTTTGCTATGTAGACTATTCAGCAGCGTTATAAGTCTATTTAGAGGCGCATTTTTGCCGAGGTATATATAATATCCAGGATTCGTTAAGAGTAGTTGGCACAGGAAAATTCAAGCAAGACAACAGTTCAGGGACATCGAGTTCTCTCTCTTTACAAGTTTGTACAAGAGCAGTAAATCGAACGTGCGTCTTCCGAAAGAGAGAGATTATATGTAGTTATCCGATAGTAAAGTTTTGCTCAATTAGTGACTAGACGGCGCTGTGTGAAATGATAGGTATCCTACATTTATTTACATACATTAATTCACCTCAACATAGTCCAACAAAATCTTTTAGAGCAGGATGTCAAGCGTAAATAACAAAGATCTTGATAAGATCCCATGTTATCGTTATAAATACGCGTCCAATCGCTGCAATAAATAACTTTAGTATTATATAGCGGTTTAGCACGTTCAAGCCATTGAGATAATCGATATAGTTCCAAGATCGCTTCCTCTTAGTTTCTCTATTGAAAAGCCTTTTATCGTTTATCAGGACTAAACAATCTCTTAAACCATTTTGAACCTTATTGAAAAAGCTTTTTATGAAGCGAAAACGACTTCAACATTTGGGATAAACTGTTATATCAGCTTTAATGTCAAACTTTACACAGAAAACCCGCTGGCCCGGGAGAAATTACAGTTGAAAACAGCCGGAACAGTTCATGACACTTCAACAATTAAAAAAATAATAAAAATCTGGGTCCCTGTTTAAAAATTCACTAACTCACATAAAATTCCTTGATACCTATTGCGTTTGAAATACAACCGTAACGTTTTAAAGTTTATTTTGACAGCCCAAAATGAGCGCCTCCTCGCGGTTTTAAATCTGGATATGGCATATGAATTTAACATAAATTAAATTCTAATTGAGCCCGTTACTTAAAAGCGGCTGCATTACTTGTTATATACTCATTGAGAATAAGGCCTCTGGTCAAACGTCAGCCCGATAAACGCACGGAAAGAGTCGTGTCGCCCTATTGTTTTTTTTCCAAAACTAGTGTTTTGTCGACAATTTACGCATAAAAATAGTGGTTTTTTATTCATAAAGTGTCGAATCACAAGCGCGAGTGTGGGAAAATGATATAATGTGAAGAAACATGACTTTTCGTGTTGCTTCCAAAACTCCATCGAAGTTTAATAGTAAAGTCCCCACTACTTGACTAAAGCATGACTGGACTTGACTGACACGGACTGTAGTTGACCAAGACTGGACGTTGACTATAACTATAGCTACGAGGCAACTTATTAAACTTATGAAACTTGAAAATATAAAACACTTGACACTGGCAAATGCTCAAAATGCGACGCCAAAACTAAAGAAAAAAAAACGCGCAAGCGCAACTCGCTTACATAATTGCTTCAGAATAAATCCGTCGACCCAACCCTACAGTTTAGGTCCGGTCGATGGCTTCAGTCTGTAGAAACTTCGACATTAACACAGATTAAGTATTTAATCAAAGTCCACTCCGAAAATTCATTGTTGGATACCAGTTACATAATATTCAACGTTCTGACATCAATTTATCAGAAGCGAAATGGGAATTAAAATATCGTTATATCAATTTGGCAAGCATACGTCTTTGATGTTTATGGTTTTAATTGCGAATTTAATTTGATAATTGACCTACTGAATGTTGTTAGCTTTGAATGTTACGTCGATAATAATTTTACATTCTAGAAATATGTAGCAAACCTATGTATATTATGTATTGAAACAAAGCAGGGATAAAGATAAAATAGGTGAACATATATCTTTATTTCTTCTTTAGATATAAACGTTCTCATTTCTAGACCACAACGTTCCGCAGGATGTGGTCAAACGCAAATATGATAAAGATTTTGTTTATTTAAATAACGTCATCCTAACAGTGTTTACTTGCAAACAGCGCCCGGCCCGGTCACCCATCCACGAAATATTATTTCATATTAAGAATATACAAAGTTCGAGAAATCACACTTTGCTAAAACAAAGACTCGACTTCAATCTTGAGACGTTATTTTCTTAATTAATTGTGAAATCAAATTCAAATGAAATTTACCTAATTTTGCATTGCTTCCAAGTACCTACCTACTTACAATACATAAATTTACTAAGTGGTAGATCTCATTAGCAGGAGGTCTTCTAAGTAAGTTACCACCGCAGTACCAGGTATTCTGCCGCCAAGCAGTAGTGTGCAAAGATTGCTGTATTGAAGTTTGAAGGTTACTGCAGCTAGCGAAATTACAGGGCTGTTGAGACTCACCATCAATTTGTATATTTTTTAGATATTATTTTTTTAAATACATAGGTATAAGTTATACTGTAGGGATGTGTAAAACTTACACTGTGAGAATGGCTGGCAGAAAATACTTTAGCATGAAGTCCTCCTTTTGTACATATCATTATATAAGTGTGCAATAAGAAATTAAACAAATATTTAAATCAAAGTTAATCTACGTGTAATTCTTAAAAAAAAAATGTTTTATTTCTAAGTCTGTTTATGGCATGTTATTCTTAAATAAGATATTGGGAGCAGCCATTAGTTTCCGAAATACACTCACTCACAAATCACTAGTACGGAGCCATTTTTTTTTTTGTTAATGTGCCCAAAAATGTTTGCCAAATAAATTGATATTTATTTTTAGCACCTGCAAGGGTAGCATGATATAAAACTCTAGAAGTAAGATACAAACTAAGTACATACAAGTTTTCGCTTCAAATCTATTTCCGTCGAATTCTCCGTAGGTAACCAGCACTGTGAGTTCAAAAGACTGTTCTGTCCGCTATTTCAGATTTGATTGAACACCAATTGATATTGGCTAAAGTAATGTCATAAACACGGAGTATATAAAGCTTTCTACTGGCCTTCCGAGTAAGAATATACAGGATTATTTTCAATTAACTGACCGTCGCTCGCAGGCTGCTTCCTAATACTCCTTTTTTTATCCAACGACGGAACGGAGACGGACTTGTAGTTTTGGAGACAAATAGCAACATGCATTTGCACAAACAATGTTTGCTGCAGCGCCCCCTGATGTGTTGTCTTTGTAACACCTATCTAAGATAATGCACCAATCAAACCCGAACCCATAACTGAAAACTGCATCAAAATCGTACTAGTAGTTTTGGAGAAAAATGGCAACACGGATTTGCACAAACAAACATCCTCTGATTTACAATAAAATATAATATTAAAAATTTTAAGACCAATATTGCAAGTCATAATTCTGTTCATGTCAAAAACAACATTGATAAAAATATCAATTACATATCAGTAAAAAAAATATAATAAAATGTTAATATATTTGTAACAACCTGTATAAATCGAGTAGCTACAGTTTTACACATAAGCACGAAACATTACCTCCCGAGAGCAACAAATTGGATCCGGAAACCGCAAACAGGTTTCGGCCAGTTCCCTCACGTAAACCGCTCATTGATTCACACCGATGAATATTGTCGATTTGCGGATAGATTTAACTTAATGCTGGTGGAACGTGCACTACTTTAGTAAGTAGAGTGAGTAATGGCCACTTCGGCTATTTGTCACTGCATTCCGTTCTGAGGTAGAGCACTTTGGAGCAATCAATCTTGTCGCTCGCAAGTTGTCCTCCTTGGCTTTTGAAATTTACATAAACGCTTAAAGTCTGTACTTACTCATCAACAAAATTTGCGGTATTACTTTTTTTATAATTTTTTATTGGTACACGTTATGCTAAGCAACAATGTGGTCTAGGATGGAGCACGCTTGCCTTAAAGGCACATGTTTACTCTGGATTTGAATACACCCAGATACACCAAAAAAGCAATTCACTAAAGTTATCAGTTCACAATATGATTTCACATGATATTTCATTTATATGATATTTCATATAATTTTTCTTGTAACATTGGTGTTATCAACAAAATATTTGTATTTGTATTTTGCACATTTAACATTCTTTGTTAAATAACGCTTTGTTTTTAATTTAGACTTTAAAAATAGGTAATCGAATAACACTGTAATTTTTTTTTTAATATGAAAGTAATGGGATGAACTAAACTCTATCCTGATGGTAAAAGTTAACGTCTGCATGTGACTTTTACAGCGGTGTCCAAAACATTGAGTAGCAAAACAAAGTCTGGGGCAGCTTTGGTGCTCATTACTTTGACATTCGATGTTTACTCTCAAAAGTCTTATAATTATGTTAGCTGTAAGTACCCCTCAAAATGGAAAACAGTAAAGCTTACAGAGTACCCTTAAATCAAAACATAGTAATGTTAACATACAACTGCATCACGACAGATTATCTGATACCGCGGTGTTGCCTGGACAGGCGATCTCATACTAAGGAAATCTACCACCAAGACAATGTATATATATATGTGTAAACCATAGACGTATTACCATCACAAAAAAAAATTGCACTCCATCCTTACCAAAGTTAAATATTAGAAACAAAACTATTTATAGTTTGTATTAATAGTTGGTTAGCTGAAACTGTTACTCCATCAAATTATTTATCTTACCCAACTTGACTTTTACGAATGAATAATTAATATCCAATCTGGAAAGTAGTAGCTGGCTCAATGGGGTCGTAATCTAGGAACTAAACGAAGAAGCTACAATTCAGATTTAGATACGAAAGCTTTGGATGGCTATTGTCTTGTTCTAATTTAATTTTCTTAATTAACTGTCACGGGCCTTATTGTATTGTAGATTTATTTATTTGCCTGAAAATGCTTTGAACAAATAAATAGGGATATAATAGAATTGATTTAAACATAGATTTGGCTTATCACGTTGCCTGTCCTTTTTTTTCTTTAGTTTTGGCGTCGCGTTTTCGCATTTGCCAGTGTCAAGTATTTGTATATTTTTAAGTTTCAAAAGTTAAATAAGTGTCCTCGTAGCTAGTTATAGTCAAAATCCAGTCTTAGTCAAGTCCAGTCTGTGTCAGTCAAGTCATGCTTTAGTAAAGTAGTGGCGCCTTTACTATAAAGCTTCGATGGAGTTTTGGAAGCAAAACGAAAAGTCATGTTTCACCACATTATATCATTTTCCCACACTCGCGCTTGTAATTCGGCACTTTATGAATAAAACACCACCATTTTTATGCATAAACATTCGACAAAACATAAGTTTTGGAAAAAAATACAACGGAGCGACACGACTCTTCCCGCGTTCCCGCCAAAACTCCTCTTGCCTGTCCTTGTATACTTTTCACGTGTAGCTTCACTAGAGTTTTATTCCTTCCACGGAAGCTTAAGCTCATTTTTGTGACCAACGCTATTATCAGTACAAAAATTGTAAAGGCGTGCTTTACCATTCTATGTAGAATTGTTCAGATTCAAATTTAAATTCTTTATTTTGCAGATACATGGGTTACAATGATAAAAGTCATAAGTTGTATAGATTCGCCATGGTCTGTAAACATTGAAAACTTAAAGTTTACTTAATTAATTATGTCAATTGAATCGTAAAAATATCATTATCAAAGTTAGTCATTAATTGCATTTCATTTTGTCACTAATTTGCACTCACTTACAGAATAATATACCTTATAAATTAAATTAGATGAAAACTGTTCGGACCAAATCACTAGTTAAAAGTTTTGATATTAAAAACACGTTCGAGCGAAACACTACTAAATTCTAGAGATCTACTATGTGTATTTAGGAATATTGGAAACCGCAGGGCAGTTTGCAATAGAGCTCGGTTCGGACGTTCAAGGATATTTTGTGGCTGCATCTTCCCCAGCAAATGTACTGAATTATTCAATTCAGTGAATTCATTGTTACTATCGCAACCTCAATAAAAATAAACAGAGCGGAATACTTAATGAAACATCCAACAATAACACGCTTTCAAGACAAAATAATAACAAAACGTAATTAAGTTATAGGGAAATTATAAAATTTTCCTTGATAATATATTGCAAATTTCAACGCTCGGGCGTTCACAGCACGTTGGATCTTCGCGGTAATAAAAAGAAAGACCGACGAGTAACGCCGTCGCATCAGCTCGTCAAGTCGGAGAGGTCGGTATACTTTCTGGGGCCCGCGGTCTAAAGCCGCATACCTGCTTCCATTCAGGATGCACTTTTAATCGTGTACTTTAGAAGCAAGGTAAGATCTTGGCTTCAACCTATCTTGTTCTATAACTTTGACGATTATTAAAAACTAGCAAACGCCTCGCAGTTTCGCCCGCGTAGTTCCCGTTCCCGTGGGAATACAGGGATAAAAAGTAGCCAATGTCACCCGGAGATAGAGTAGTTTCCCAATGGTGAAAGAATTGTTTAAATCGGTCCAGTAGTTTCAGAGCCTATTTAATACAAACAAACAATCTAATCTTTTCTCTTTATAGTAGTATAGTAATTGGTTTTTTATTGACATTAACATATTGATATATTTTACATTAGACATATTGTTATATTGACATAATTATGTTATTATTTTGATATTTTTAAATATAAATGGAGAAATTACCCATAACTTTGATGATATAAACAAAATATTTGTATTTGTAACGTTAACACACGGCTAAACAATGCTTTTTAGAATATTCATATTTCATGTAATTAACCATAGAAGTATGTCTGGGAAAATAGAAGAGTTACGATAAACAGGAAGTTCTCAAAGCTCTCCCACCAGTCTACCTTTACATTCACATTATTTTAAAGAAACTGTTTGAAGTTTCTTCAATATACAAATGCCAGTATAAAGGTATCGAGTAATAAATTGCAAACTTAAAATATACAAAGTGCTATCCGCACGTCTCGAAAAACGGCTCGCAAATTGTGGGAGACCGTTTCTCGAAGAGACCTACGGATTACATTTTATGGGCGGCTCCTCGGGATCGGGAATTCGGTATCGCTCCTCACGGAATATCAGTGTCTAGAATAACCAAATATCACCAAAGATACGGGGAAACCTTTAGAAGTGCTAACACATTTTCCCGTTCACATTTTCCACAGTACCCAACCAACCAACCATCCATAAACGACCTTATTTGTACCACTATTAGAAATCAATTTATTAAACACATACTGTACTAGCTGCGTCCCGCGGTTATACTCACTACATGTTTTCGGGATAAAAAGTATGTTAATGCAGGGTCAGCTACCTCCATACCAAATTTCATCCAAATCCATTCAGTAGTTTTTGCGTGAAAGAGTAACAAACATCCATCCATCCAAACTTTCACATTTATAATATTAGTGGGATGGAAAGCAAATACCATTTTGTACAGACTATCCACGCGGTTTAGAGAGATTATATATATTGTACCCGTATTTGTAAGCGTGCATAAAAATTAAAACAATTTATGCAAATTTTTATTGCAAGGTCAAGGCAAATTATACGGCAACCTTATTAGGAGACCGTCTGATAGCACATCTGGCTGTCCCGGGTTCAAATCCTACGGCAAATTTGTTTAAGTTGTTTGCCTTTTGCGGCGTCAATATCTGAGAGTTCTCTAAAAGACGTCAGAACTCTATTGACCGACATGGCCAGCGTGGACTTTGGTCTTATGCTTCTCGCAATTTGAAGAGACATACAGCAGTGGGACAGCTTATGAAAACAGAACTGATCCGAACATAATTTATTCGGTCAAAATAAATGGGCAAAGTTGACAATTCCAATAGTTTGTTATATTTGTAGGTCTTCAACCAACCAAAAACTGGTCAATAAGACAGATAGCATAACAGTGTAATCCATTCTATTTATTAATATAACAAAGAAGGCTGTTAATGATGAGACGTTTTATAACTTTGGCGATAAGCGATAATGATTTTAAGCAAGTGATATTTGAGTGGCTTTTCAAGCTAACTCTGTTCCATGGTCCAATACATTCGACATATCTTCGGCGACTTTCGTTTACATTGTAAGCATCGCCTTTTTACTTTGACGGCTCGATTTACGATTTCGCAGAAGAAATAAATAAAATATATCGTCAGCAGTCAAGCTTTCGTGTTCTTATGAGCGCGTAAAGTTATTTATACGCTGACTGTTTACGGACGTAAAAATCCAAACGCAGAAGAAAACAAATGCTCGTATAAAATACTAAGATATAAGTGTATATCGGTACTTGTATATTAAAGTCGTTAATTTGACTCAACACATAAGTAATGCCATGAAACGTGGCAATGTCATCAACATGCTGAGCGCGCTACCGACTTGTAGTGAGCGCTTGGATAGTATCTAGACTTTCATCGGTCTATGTCCAATTGTCCAATCCATTTACTTTTGTGAAGTAAATATTTAAATAAGGTCGTTTTGTGCATACTTCATCGTAATAAAATACAAGTAGACATGTGATAAAGGCACTCACAGAAAAAAAAACGAAACCTGTTTAAAAATCCATCACGCGTTTTCTCAAATGTTTCCTGATTTACATTAAAAGTAAATTGACAATAATCGTTAACACAATTTTGCTGCAATAGATAAATTTGTATAAAAAGATACCACAACTGATCATTCAAGCTTTAGCAATTTCAATTAAGTTATAAAGAAGCAATTTATTTTATAAATTGATATAATAACAATGATCACAACACATGTAACTCTTAGCACAATGGATTTATAATAGATTGGCACAATCATAATCATAGGCATTATAAAGAGTACAATGCATATCGAAATATATTTTTGCAATGTTCCATTGAGTTCGCAATCATCAATTTAGTTCTATGATGAAATTACACATCGGAAACGTATTATTTAACGCACTCCATCACGATATGAGATATCGCAATACGGTATATTGTCTAATGTAAGTACTTAGCATTTATAAAAAGTAGGTAAATGCATATAGCAGTATAAAACTAATGTAAAAAATTAGATGTAGTTTGTAGTTATAATTTACTATAAAATATTGATATGCTTTATTTTTTATTAATTTGCCCCATCGGGCAGGCTAAAGCTGTAAAGCCATACTGCCTTGTCTTAAGTGTTATTTCTTAGTCAAGTCCAGTCAAGTCCAGTCATGCTTTAGTAAAGTAGTGGCGACTTTACTATAAAGCTTTGATGGAGTTTTGGAAGCAACACGAAAAGTCATGTTTCACCACATTATATCATTTTCCCACACTCGCGCTTGTAATTCGGCACTTTATGAATGAAACACCACTATTTTTATGCATGAACACTCGACAAAACACAAGTTTTGGAAAAAAATACAACGGAGCGATACGACTCATCACGCGTTCCCGCCAAAACTCCAAAAAAAAATTTTAATACTTTTCAATCAAGTAATCTAAGCAAGTACAATACTTTTTAGATTGCGTAAGTTTTTTTTTAATTTTAAAAATTTCGTTGCTTTTGAGACTCGTTATTACTGGAAAAAACTTGAATTCAGAATAACTTCCTGCTTGAGTTGCTTCATAGCTTCTCTACACCATGTTAATATAAACAGACTTTCTACCTACTGCTTCAGTAAAGTTAATTTCCTCAAGTACCTTAAAAATGGTTATAACTGTAAACAGTTGAGAACGCAGCATTTCACTTCATTTAGAGGCGTTAAAACGACTACAAGCTTTTACTCACGACCTATCCTAGTTTCACGGGCGTAAAAGCCAAGGGAGAGTTAACGATTCTAGAACATTCGACATGATTTTGGTCGTATTCACTCTAATGTTAATATCAATGGGAACGACAGAGACAGGAGCCACATGCAGTTTATTATCGCAGTAGATCTACTCACCTAAAACGGTACTAGATACTTTAAGAAACTTGATAAGCTTGGCCATGTCTTTTTATGTTAGTGAGAGGTCTGAGCTAACACTAAAGGTACATGAATGGCAACACAATACGGATGCACTGACTTATCAGTTTCAGCTTAGAAAACAAAACATCTTTTGCAAACCTAGAATGTTGAAGATGGCAAAAACGTTCCTTAAATATATGTACCCCAAACTACACGCGAACATAAACATTTTTATTGATTTGATTTTTAATAGTCGGTACGACACATAACCTCAACAAGACAGAAATACACAAATATCATAAACGTTTGATAATAATCAAAAGATAATAATTAGAATAGATTTTACCATTCTAAAATCTAAAGGTAATTGAGCCACAAAGTTCACTAAATAAATTGACCAAATAGATATAAGTAAGATTTGTTAAATATAGATACTATATCTTCCCGCTTGCTACGATCCTGACACATATGTTTCGCTTCTTCTACTTTCAATAACGTTTTCACACACGCTCGTCTGCTGCGTGTATCTTAGACCTGGCATTATTTACAACGCTTTCAATTCGATCATGATCCATATGCATCAATTGATCCTTACCACGCCCTATAGATTTATAAATATTTCTCGTCAATTTTTTTAAATCCCATTCTTCCTTCATCTTCATCCCCTCTCTATGTCCAAACTATCTAAACATTAATTTTTGATAATTTTTACTAAGTCTTACATATTATTTCAATAAATATTCTACGATTAATATGTCATCATAAAAAATACAAAACACAGCTAACAGTCAAAACTACGTAAGCTTCCATAGTACAATACAGTAGAATTGTATGTTACCCTTTACATAATGGTTTTGTTCCGTCTCGCAAATACAGTAATTCCAAGTCACAACAAAATCGAATCTCAATTCAAAGATCCGAGGGGATTATACAACCTGCTTGAAATCCGCAACGTTGGAACTTAATTACATCTAACAAGTATAATTTGTTTGCCCTTTCAACTCCTTTAATAAGTTTATAACTCGAAGTCGTGGATCGAAACGAAACTTTCTAAAAAAGTTATTCTGAGGGCGAATCGTAGTAAAAATCAAATTATATTATACTTTAATATTAGTTTCTAATGTGCTGAAATACTATTATTATGGTCCAGCTTGAAGATCGTATCATTTCTAGCGGTATTGCTTTGGAAACTAATCATCGAATGTCTCAAAGTTATGACAAAGTCTCACTGCATTTTTGGTCATTTTATGGCCACTTATTTCAATCATATTACTTTATTTTATTAATTCTTAACTACTGCTTGAATTAGTCTTGTTGTTTACACATATGTAAGGGATGTAGTTCGGATCGAAACCAAAATCTGTTCACCTCTGTTAATTATTGAGACTGTATCCTGTTTTGTGTAATATAATTAAATAAATAAATAAATAAATGCCCGGACCTGATTTTCTAATTCTAAGTTCTGGGTACAATCACACCCTCTTGAATCAGACACCAATCTAAGAAATATTGGTTTCTTTTGCTTCTTACTTTCCAGTTTCATTTCAGGCTAGGTCTGTTTACTTACTTCAACCCCACTAACTTAAGATCAGGTGTGTTGTAGTTAAACACTTAGCCTGATAACCATAAAAAACTCGTAATCGATAAATCTGTATTTGCTATACAAATTTATGAGCAAATATACTTTATCTAATTATGTAAAAGCGTATCATCCCGGGCTAAGATATTCGTAACGGGATCCAAACTACCAGGATATCATAACAGTTCAGAAGTTGATAGCTTAAAACCGTTCGTAGCGGTCTCTAACCACAAGTTCACGGTCCACAGTGTAAACTGATTTGACTTCCCTAATCACTAATTGTTATTCCGTGGCACCGAGTAAACATTCCAGTGCAGAGCTCCATGGTGTCTTGGCAAATACTTCAACTTACTGCAGTATAGTCTGTGTTGCCTTAGTAAGTGTTCACTTGATACTATTCTGTGGCATCTTGGTAAATGTTCGTACACATACACGTTGATATTCTGTGGCAAGTAGGCAGACTCCGCTAATGAGTAAGCGCAAATTAACGCCTATATTTGAATACGAGGCTTAGCATGTCAAGAATGTTCTTTGAGATTTCACGCTTGTGAATGAAGGTTTAGCTTTAATAGTGGACGTATTCAGCGCGAGTCTTTTGATTTTCAAAAGAGATCAGCATCGTTAAAATGTGCGATAGCTTACGAATGAATTATTAAAAATGTTAGGGTTTGAAAACGAAACATAACGTAAACCAGAAACAGTAAACGGAGAATCAAGCCAATGCGGACTGCGACCTTATTTTTTTTACTAAAAATGTAATTAGAGATGCGATAAAGAAAATATACTCAAAGGCTCACTCGTTTTCTAACTCGTTGCACTGCACTTGTCAGTCAATACCTATATTGCAGTGTACAAAATCTCAGCAAAATATAAATACGCTCGAATAAATATGTAAAACATTTTTTTTTTCAGCCGTACAAGTGTCGAAATATAAAATTCTTTATGAAAACACAACTTGAAAAAACTTATGCTAACACAAAGCGAAGAGAAAAAGCTTTACGGTTGTAATGAATAGAGTCGTGTCACATAAAAACATGAAAGCATAATACAGAGGAAACATGAAGTTGCAAAAGTTACTTAGCATATTTCAATAACAATAGGACATCCTGAGGCTCAATTAAGTGACAATATACTTATATTGTTTGTAACATCCTGAAACTCAAGTCGACTTCACTTGGTAGTAGATGCTTTTCATTTTTTAAAATATGTTTGCGTTTAACCACACTCTGCCTGTGTGGTCGAAGATGGAGTACGCTTACCTAGAAGAAACCTATTTACTCTAGATTTGAAGACACACATATTGTACCTAACAAAGAACACAGACTCCAGTAGAGAGTTTCTCAACCTCGCTGTGCGAATGAAAAATGTGAAATCAAAATGCTTTGTGCGTACATGGGGAACATCCACCATGTACGGAAAACATTTTGGTCGCATTTGTCTGGCCGTCCGGTAGAATAAAGTTGTAGGGCGTAACCAAATTGTGCAGTTCAAGTGCACACTTCTTAGCAAGAGATCGTCTAGGTAGGTACCAGACATTCTGCCGCCAAGCAGTGGTGTCTAAACAATCCTGTGTTCCGGTTTAAAGGGTACTGCAGCAGCTAGCGAAATCACAATACTGTTGAGACTGACCATCGAAAGTCTCAATGTAATAAGCACCAAAGCAGCAGATGTCATGTTCTTTGTTTTGCTACTCAAAGTTCTGTGTATCGCTACAACGGTCACGACATGCGTTATCTCTTACCATCAGCAGAACATTTCGTTCGTCTCATTACTTTTACATTTAAAAAAACTGTCAAAAGCAGGAAGCTAAACTTCTTTTTTTTTTTCTTTTTTTTTATGGTTGACAGGCTAGTTGTTTGACCACAGCTCACCTGATGTTAAGTGAAGGTGTGGTCGAAGATGGTAAAGCACACCTAGCCTGGAATAGAACTGGCTCTCAAGTGAGGCTGCCGGAACACACCGTTAGATGCTTGGCGGCAGATTTTCAACTTGAGGGTGGTAGCTAGCCAGCCGAGTACTAGAAAGTACCCTACCACCATGCTATGGTTTCCTCACGATGTTTTCCTTCACCGGCAGCTCAAGCTCATTGTTGGGGTTTGAACCCACGCCCTTCGGCATGCGAACCTACCGCGCTAACCACTGAGCTATCATCGCTACAAAATGGAGTTCTCATCATGGAGTTATTCGCCTCACAATGAGAACATCTTTTCTTATTGTGAGACATTTTTCTTCTACACAATAGAATATACAAAATCAACTTCCCGATATCTAAAGAAGATAATGCAAATTGTAAATCTGCCCAATCGGGAATTTAAACTGGGACCTCCTGAGTAGGCTGACATGTTATCACTAAGATTTACCAATCAAACATTTTAGAGTTGAATGGCATGGTTAGGGAATAGCTTATATCCAGGTAGAGTTCAATAGATAATAGTAAAATAAGTGTATTAAGTATGTATGTATGTTAATGGATTATATTATATTTTTACTTACTTTGCTGGAAAAAGTTTAATTTTTTTTTAAATAAAAATACCTTATTTATTTTTGTTCTAACAATCTCTACTTTCAGGTTTATACTTTGGTTCCTTCGATCAATTAGTTTGCTTCCGCTTAACACCGTTATTTGAACAATCTTCAGGGACATTTCGGTGCTACGTTATGTTTGACACCGTTCTTAAATATAAAAGGTTCGCAATCTACGGATTCTATTAAATATTCATGACACAAATACCTGACGTATCAAACGGAGATTTAGAGTGAAACGTTTTGAAGATGTAAGCGTTGCCGATTATAATATTTTCCTAAAAACCTTTGGGACAGATTTGGATGAATGTGCGCTTACCAATTTCAAAAAGTGACAGTTTATCTCTGGATAACACCTTCTAAGAGGTAATTCTCGTTCGTTCTTACCTGTAATAAAATAGAATATCATTTTAAATGTTGCCAACTGACTTTATACTAAAGATTGTATAATAAAGACTGACTTCTAGACTAGACAACCACTTAGATTTTTTTCAATGTAAAATTTATGAGACGAACAAGACGCTCTCCTGGTAGTAAGAGATAACGACTGCCCATGACCATTGCAGCGATGCACATAACTTCGAATAACAAAACAAAATCCAGGTTGTGTCCAGTTCAGCAAGTGCAATGCTGATTTCGTATTCATTACTTTGAGACTTTCGAATCTGGTTAGTCGCAACAGCCCTGTAATTTTGTAGTTACAATTTTGTAGTATTTTGTGTTAGCAGTACCCTAACTGGAACAAAGTAATGTTTGCACACTACTGCTTGGCAGCGGTACTTACCTAGACGATCTCTTTCTAAGGAGATCTTCCACCCAGTGAAAAAAATATAAATGTAATTAAATATTTAGAGGGAAAAAGTAGAATAAAGCGTTCGTGATAAATTTGTCTAATAAATTAATTCAAAATTCTTTCTTACGGGATATTATTTAATTGTATTAATACTTTAGCTTCGGATTATGAACAGAACCCACATTACCAAATACAATAAAATACATAAAATTACAATCTAACACAATTTTAAAGCAAAGTTTATGGCGGCAATACACTGTTATCTAACAGTCCAACTATTTGTCCAACCTTTTTTTTATGGTTGACAGGTTAGGTATTTGCCCCCAGCTCAAATACCTGACGTACAGCTCACCTGATGTTAAGTGAAGGTTGAAGATGGTAAAGCACACCTAGCCCGGAATGGAACTGGCTCTCAAGTGAGGCTATCGGAACACACTGTTAGATGCTTGTCGACAGATTTTCAACTAAAGGTGGCAGCTAGCCAGCCGAGTACTAGAAAGTACCCTTCCACCACGCTATGGTTTCCTCACGATGTTTTCCTTCACCGGCAGCTCAAGCTCATTATTGGGGTTTGAATCCACGTCCTTCGGCCACATGTAGAGGGATAGTTCGTGCATGACGATGTTGAATAGCGTTGGCGTTTGATCGCTCCGATGGCAATAAATCGTACACAGATCAAAGGAGTTGGCCAACTCACACAAGCAGTCCTCCATAATGAATGAGGCTGGAATGTCCATATTGATATGAAAATATGTGGAAAATCTATTTTGATCGATCGTGAGTTGAGACAAACTGGAGTCATGCTGGAGTGTTGAACTGTTTCCAGTCTGGTGCTTATTAAAAAGACAATTTAATTCTTTAAATTTAATATTTAGAATTGCAAACAATGCTTGTAAATAATGAAATGACTGAACTGAACTACTAATTCGAATTAGTCGTTTGTACTCAAGGCATTGTTGCTTCCTGGAAGAAAATGAGAACAAAAAGAAACGCTTGAGACTGGGCTCTGGTTCCTGTGATAGGATGTAACAGTAACAATATTACAGCTCGTGACAGCTGTTCGACTTAGAAGACTTTGAAATGGTGGTGAAATACGTTTGGCAAACGTATCGTTGGACGCCCCGAGACTCGATGAAGTGACGATATACGTAGGACATCTGGCGATGGATGAAAGCGACAAGCCGAAGATCGGGTTGAGTGGCGTGTCTTGGGAGCGACCTATGTTCAGCAGTGGACCACTAAAGGCTAATTATAATGATGACATTTATTTTAATCTCTGTCTACTAGTCTATTAGCTCGTTTTGTATTTTATTCTCAATTCTCGTTCAATTGTAAAATCACCGCCGCTTGAAAAGTTTCTCTTTGAATTAAAAGTTTAAAAGTGACATTTACATAATAATATACATTAGTGTATGTACTACCGAAGCAAGTACATCATATAATTAAATAGGAATTTCTATGTCCATATGTACGTCATACTCTAAGAAAAGAGTATAAATTAACGTTTACATTTGTATATAGAGTTTTATACATCTACTTACGTATCCACTACCAAGCTAATTTGAAATTGGAAGGCACCCAAGACCACCATCCAATTAGAGCAAGAGTTCAACCACAAGGACTGTTCGTAAAAAATAAGGATTCAAAGAGGTTTAGACCGCAATTTTTGATGAAAATTGCATTAGGATTGATGTTAATAGAATATAAATTTTTATGGCATTATACTATACTAGCGGTCCGTCCCGGCTTCGCACAGGAAAACAAAACTCGATTAACAACAATAAATATAGCCTATGTCACTCAGTGATAATGTAGCATTCTAATGATGAAAGAATTATTCAGATCGGTCCAGTAGTTTCGGAGCCTATTCAATACAAACAATTAAATCTCTCCTCTTTATAATAGTGTGAATAAGATTTTGACATTTGAACGAAGATAAATGTAACCTATTTGCGCGAATACTTTGATATTTTTGCCTACGAATTCAAAACCGTGTTTATTGGTTTTTTCCTTTCACACAGTAACGGAACAATATATACATTATTTATTTTTTTACACACTGCACCATCTAACCCCAAACTAAGCTAAGTCAGATAACTGATAGAATACTTAAATATACTTTTTTGTAAATACATACAGAATACCCAGACACAGAACAAACATTTATGCTCGACAAATTAATGTTTGTTCTGAATGGGAACAAATCCACACCATACAGCTCTTAAAGCCAATGAGCCAACAGGGCTATAACATTTATGCACTTAACTATAGTTTAAGGATGAACGAGTGATATAGACCACTCTTAATCACCATTACTCATCACCATGATTCTTAAGGTGCAGCATATAAAACTAATATTCAGACTCTTCGTCCATATTTTACGTGACTAATTATAATAAAGACCGCAGGAACGCGCTGGATACGAGCTACTTCCGACCAGTCTTCAAGGAAATTATTGTGGGAGGCATATGCCCAACACGTCCATGGACGTAGACGTCTTACGGCTGAAATGATGATGATGATGGTGATGAAAATTGCAACGAATTTTAAGTACTAGGAAAATAACTCCAAAACGAATAAGTAGGTATGTGCGAAACGGCTAACAACTCTGCGTGATTGTTCAGCTTATAATTTTGATTCATGGCGTGTTTTTACAATTAAAAAATAATGTTCAGTAAATTTTATTTCGTATTGCGTCATGCTACGAAAACTTTATTCACTACATTAATTCGTACACAAGGTACATACGGGTATATAATACATTGATTTGATACACTGCTCTGCAATTCAGCTGAATAAAGTTAGTATTATGATCACGTTATTTATTACATAATTACTTATTTTTAGCACTGTCTGGGTACTGAAGCTAGCGAAATTACACGGATCTCTTACCATCAGGAGAACACCTCGTTCTTTTTTAGATATAAAAGTAGATTCAGTGATGAATAAAGTTTACATTTCCATAGTCATATTCACATATAAGTAGCTCCGTAAGAAAGCCATTCGAGTGTCCGAAAGTATAAGTGCGTTGAACGGGCCTAGTTCATTCTAATCTTCTGTCTTGAACTTTGTAAAGCTATGTTAGTTTATTTATTTACTATGTTTTCGTTAAATTTAAAAGCATTGTTTAAGACCGAATGTATTTTTTTTTAAGTCCAACCATGTTATCATATAAGTGACAGTAATATCTTGCTGATAATAAAGTTTCTTTAAACCTATTTAAACCTGTCTCCAAGTAATGAGCGCCAAAGCAACGATGCCTTGGACCTTGTTTTGTTACTCAATGTTCTGTGTATTGCTGCAATGGTCGTGGACAAGCATTATCTCATACCATCAGGAGAGCACTTCGATCTCATTACTTATAAAAAAACGTAGCTTTAGTAATTAATTCTTCAAGTACTTCTATTCGTTATAAGGATTTATTCCCGCAATGTGATAAATAAATCGTTTATCTTTTGTTTCTTTTTACTCGGTACTGCGGTGAATTCGGTGAAAAAATTTGAGAACAATAGCTTTCTTACGGCGCTACTTGTATGTGAATATGACTATGTAAATGTTAATGAATTAAACTGTTCAGCTATAACAGTTACCATTTAGCAACGGGTAGCGTTAGTTACTGTAGTAAGAAATAATGGACTTGTTAGTGAATTCCCACCGTAAAGTGGTTGTAGAGAATCCAGAATGAGTCTCCAAACAAAGATCAATTCTCTGATAATGGATTCTAAACTAGACTCTAGAAGCCTTTAAATAAATTTACCTTTTCATGGTAACAACGGAATTGCAATCCCTACTGGGTTGCAATCGAACTATCCCAGGACAAAAAAATATGTGAGCGACATAGACGTTTATTTTACGTCTGGGTGTTTATTATGTATGTAAATAAATAAATAAATATCTTAGAACATTTCACACAGCGTAAACTAACTTTAAAACTAAGAAAAGTTTTTACTATGGGAACCAGAAAACTGACATCATATCTACTTTTTTCAAAACACTTATAATGAATACGTATATATAAATAAAACTACATAAGTATTGAGCGCCAAAGCAGTGATGCCCTGGACTTTGTTTTGTTACTCAAAGTTCTGTATATCGCTGCAATGGTCATGGGCAGGCGTTGTCTCTTACCATCAGGAGAGCGTCTCGTTCCTTACATTACTTTTTACATTAAAAAAAAAAAATGTTTGTTTCCCATAGTACAAACTTTACATGGTTTGAGTTTTATGGCATAGTCTGAAATGTCCACCGATATTCATTTATTTAATTTGTAAGTAAAACAGGCACAACATACATTCGCAACATCAAACATTATATTATCGTGGTCCTTTTTCAAAGGTCAGAATATATTTGAAGATGTAGATAAATAAAAATTCGATGCCCAAAAAATAAACAAGTCCCGTCCCAAACATAACAAGTTTTTATCCAAATGACAATACGCTGCCTAATAAGAAATACCGTTCAATAAAAGAACATAAACAACAAGATCTGGCAACAAAGGGTACAATAAATATTGAAAGTTCCCGAGCTCTCTTTTGGGCAATGGCCAGTGATTTTGACGATTCATAAACGTAATAATAAAGCCGATAGAACTTGGTCTGCCCCTTCGATTTAATTTGTTCAAGATTTATCAACTGATTTGACTGAGGACGTTAACGTGAATCTCTTAAGTCGAAGACCTGTTTCAAAGAAACCTGCTCCCTGACTTGATCCGGGGACAAAATATTTTTTTAGGCCTGCTTTTGGTCGCCACCTCTCCTGATGTTAAGTGAAGATGCGGTCTACGATGGAGCACGCTTGCCTAGAAGATACCGATTCACAGCGACTTTACCTTGCTCCGGAACGTGACAAAGCTAAAATATGGGAGTGCATTCCGTTTTATATGGTGAAAAGAGAGAATAGACTATCGGATTCATTAAGGACAGTGTCCTTCATATTGACATTGTCTAATTTCCTTTTATCGGACAGCCAGAAGCCCGACAAAGCGATATCATCCCATCCCACTAATATTAGAAATGTGAAAGTTTGGATGGATGGATGTTTGTTACTCTTTCACGCAAAAACTACTGAACGGATTTGGATGAAATTTGATATGGAGATAGCTGGATTAACACATGTGCTGCTTTTTATACCGAAAACATGTAGCTGGTAACACCGCGGGGCGCAGCTTGTTGTATGATATGTGCGAACCACTAAACATTAGAATGCGCTGCCTGAGTGAGTGAAATTATCTGAGTATACAAGAAGGCAAGCGCGCTCCATCGTAGACCGCATCTTCACTTAGATCACTACTGCTTCTCGGCAGAATATCGGTCAGAATATATGCGGTGGTGGCATACACACCATGTAACTAATAACGCCTCTACCAGTATAAATTGAAAAGTTATTAGCGACCGCAGCCCTTAGAGCCTCGCTGAAGTTTTTGCTTCCAGAACCTCGTTATAGGTCGGTACGTATTTTCATTTGCGCCGGGAACGTTATTATTGAAGCCGTTGGTTACTGAGTGCGTCATTTTAAATCACGTCCTGCATAATCGAATGAAATGGAACATCTGCTTGTTCACTAGCAGTGCCTTGTTTTACTCGCTTTGCAGTAAATCATAATTTCGTAACTCGGTACTATAAGAAAGCAAGTAAAAGTAATTTTTTTCGTTCATGTAAAATGTTATTAAATAAGTTGCATACCTTTTTTTATAAGAAATAGGCTTACGTTTGACCGCCACCTCACCTGATGTTGAGTGAAGATGCGGTCTACGATGGAGCACGTTTACTTAGAAGATACCGATTCACTCTCGACTTGAAGGCACTCAAATTATATCCAACGGGGAACACCCACTCAGGCAGCGCATTTCACTGTCCAGCAGTCCGTACAATGAACGTGGAATCAATTCGTTGCTTAGTTATAATTGAATTGTTTTTAAAAGATTACTTGAGAGCAGCTCTACTAACAAAAGTTAGGTTCTTAAATAAATTAAGTGTTCAGGTTTTGATTTGACATACGTATTTAAACAGTGAGATAGTCAGCCGAGTACTACAAAATATCCTACCACCATTATATATGGTTTCCTCAAAATGTTTTCCTTCCTGGGGTTTGAACACACACCCTTCGGCGTGTGAACCGACCGCGCTAACCACTAAGCTATCGTCGCTACAAATTAAACAATTGCTCTACAAAAAAAGAGTACAACCTCTTCGGGTACTGAGAACATGAATAAATCAGTAACGTCACCGTAGCGTGGTGGAAGGTCCTTTGATCCACAGTTGCACAGTTCTAAGCTCTTTGATCATCCAACCATGAACCGCTCTGATCGCTTAAACATGTTTTATCGAGTTTATTGGAAAGGATTTATTTATTTACTTGGTTGTTGTTTGCGTACCTTAGCTCATGCGATGTGACCTCTGCACTAGTGTATATTATGTATTTTGACGAATTTAGACTTTGAACGATACAAAAGTGTGTAGGTACTCTCGCAAGATCTGCGGACTATCTTGAATAACACTGCCATTGTTTTTATCACTTCGTTGTAAACATAAGATTTTACAAACTGTCCGAATCATTGTGCAAAGTGAGTTTTAACTAAGTAATTTTATATGCCCGACGAGTAGTAAGTGAATCGGACTCAGAGGAATTGAGAAGTAATTTTTGTGCTTTAAACGACTTATTCAGAATAAATTATATTTATCAAAGTACTAAATTTGTATTAGTAAGTATTTGTGTTTATAGATTTCTGACATTTCAATATATTATTATGCAAAAGTTTTAAATATTATTTGTTTTTAAATATTTAAATCCCACAGTTATTATAAATGTGAAAGTTTGGATGGATGGATGTTTGTTACTCTTTCACGCAAAAACTACTGAACGGACTGAGATGAAATTTGAGCTGACACCGTGGATTAACACATAGGCTACTTTTATCCCGAAAACATGTAGCGGGTAACACCGCGGGGCGAAGCTGGTATTATATAAAAAAACTATCAGTCTACGAACTAACTCTGCAATAAAACCGAAATTAATTCACCTACTGGCCGACAAACGACACCCCAATAATCCAAAAGGAAATAATAAACCAATAATCCGTTATCCAATAAAATTTTACATCGAATAGCGCCTATTACACACGTATAAAACACTATACACACTATCGAACAACGGGATCCGTAACTGACAAATAGTCTTCGGCTCTCCAAGCTCGACGCATCGAGCAAAAACAAAAAGGTGTGAAAGAACTTTTGACTACCATCAGGCCGCTTCAGACTTTAGTATAATATAACGTATTCTTTAGTCATCTCCCGTCTGTTCTTAAGAATCTTGTTTTCAATTTTTGATTGCCGGGAAGAGATCGCTCTTAGCGATAAGGCCGCCACTTGTAACACTAGCTCATAAGTTATCATAATTATAAGTTCATAAGTGGGATTGTATTTATGTATAAATAAATAAACATTCTTTTGTTTTCTGTACATTTATTTATATATCTATATATCTCTGTAAAACTTAACGCTACATCTAGATACTGTAGTTTTCAAAAAACATCGCTTGCATACAATTTTATAAAGTTTATGTTAATATAGATAACTTAGGTAATCCTTTATATGGGTCAAAATTCACTATTCCTTTGATAGTTTTTAACGACTTAAAACATTCGTTTGTTTTATGACTAGGCAAATGTTTTACTTAGATATTTTAAATAAAGTAGACCCTAATTATTATTTTACTATTTGTCTTGTCTATTTGCATTGATACATCGACTGCCGTGTCAGCTCATTTAGTAATAGCTGGGCTTCCTGAGTTGTAGATTATATGTAGATTCAATACTCAAGACAAATATGGCCAGAATTATGTGACGAGTTGTGAGCCTGGGTGTGTCGTGTAAATATGTTATAATTATGTATTTATTCTATCAGTTATCTGGTTCCCATAGTACAAGCTTTGTTTAGATAGAGGCTAGATGGTGCTTTGTAAAAGTTTCTCAAATATATATTTATTAGCTGTTATACTATAACGTAATCTGAAGAGTCCTCAAGACTACAAATAACATTCGTGATTCCATTACTTAAATTATTGTATTTTGTTTACTACGTTTTTAATCTGTGACGTCCCGATATAGTTATGTCCAGAATAATGCGACGTGGTCACCTAGTTACGTTACGATACTTTTTTAGGCAAACTTCCGAGAAGCTGTAAAGTAAGAGTGTTCCAATTTCGAATATTTTTCCTTCATAGCGTTCGACATCGGAAATTAATTCAGAGTTATTCTGACTTGATTTATCGAAGTTTGAAAAAGTTGGATATTGCCTTTTAAATGACTAGAGGGGGGAAATTTATTGTAATTTTACTGGTCGTTTCATCGCGGCCTTAAAAAGCCTAGGAAAGGTTGTTATCGTGTTCAGCTGAATGCGTACAGAAAAAATAATTGGTTCAACATAAATAGATCGTAAGAATAGATATGTTGTTTAAATATAACATTTTACGTATGATTTTTTTTATATACCCCTGAACAAATGGTATACAAACTACAAATAAAGGCGTAGTACTGTATGTACCGTAAGGTTTGCTTAGTAAGTACTTGAGGGTTATTTTCACAAGGTAAATAAAATATTGAAAATTATATTTTATATGCACAATTTGTGCCTTTCCTAATCTTTTTATGTAATATGACTTTTTATAGGATGAAGGCGACATAATATTAAGATAATTAATTACATTAAATTTTATCAGAACCAATTGGAGCAAGTGTGACACACCCATTATCTACGGTAATCGCAAACAGAAAATGATATCGTACTTAATAGGTATGGTTTTACAGTTATCATGTTACAAAACCACGCATCTCTCTTTGAATGCTATCAAAGGACGAATGTATTTTTCCCCTGTCCTTGGGACCTGCCACACCGCTTTTATCGTTCTTTTACTGTTCGCAATCTAACTTGACGCGTTAAACTCGAATGGTGAGCAAACAACATTATTCTCGCAATAATAACCAGGTGTCGTATCAATGCGGTGGAGACATTAATACCCGCATGTTTATAACTACAATTTGTTACAAAATGCATATAAAGTTGACATTTCATCCATGCGTGCAATCGATAAAAAATAATCGATATGGGAATCATTGGACGTCCACTGATGTAACTTGGATTCTATCTAGTGTTCAAATAATTTGGACAGCTTTAACTTGTACCCCTACCGGTGACATGACAGGTTTTTTATTTATTTTTTGGCATTGCAATTACGTGCATTGTTCCAGTGTCAAGCTTTTCAAGAATTTGACATGAAAAGAAAGATACTTTCTTCTTGTCGTATTTTCATAATCGTTCCCGATGTATGGTCATTATATTTGGTTCTATGCCTTTTGTAATAATTGCATTTATCAGTCACAAGGTAGCATTTTTCATATTACATCGTTCATCTTTGCTATGGAATACAAATTTAATAACATATTTACTAAGTAGATACTTACATTGCTACATCAGAAGAAGGTTCCCTGTAAGCTTAAAACATGACGAGGTTAAATTTGACTTTCCTTGTACTTAAACGTGATAAAGCTATAGTTTGGACATGTCTATCTTATTTTTACGGGATAACGTGATATTTAGTTAGTTGCAACCCTGTGTCCTCTTGGTCCTTCGCTATAGACCAGTCGGCAAAACACGCGAGCAAAAATAATATTTACCTCATTTTCTATCCATAGAGATAAGAAAATAAACACGTGATATCTTCATAGCACATGTACCATACTTTGACGTTTCAATTGCCATCTATCTACTGGGCTAAAATCGACTAACTTCAAAAACCTACAAAAAAACATTTTTTTTAATCGAACAACATTGCACTCCCACTCAATGTTCTTGCCCAAAACAGTAAAAAAACCGGCCAAGTGCAAGTCAGACTCGCGCACGAAAGGTTCCGTACCATTATCTATAAAAACAGCAAAAAAAACACGTTTATTCTATGGGAAGCTCCTTAAATATTTATTTTATTCTTTTTAGTATTACATTTAAATACATCATCTGTGAAAATTTCAACTGTCTAACTATCACGGTTCATGAGATACAACTTGGTGACAGACGGACGGACTGCGGAGTCTAAGTAATGGAGTCCCGTTTTACCCTCTGGGTTCGGAACCCTAAAAAGTACTGGAACTGTTAGATTCAAATGAAAATATCTTTTCATGCCGTACATGGCACGTGAAATATTACGCGTATTGGGTCTAATATCGCACGTAGCCACGTCGGCAGAATTTACGGTATCGATGCGCCGTCAAATCTTCCAACTCGACGGCTTACGTTGACCTAATTTTTGCACGGCCTGCATTGCAGTTACTGCCTAGCGTAACATGCAATAAATGTCCAGTTTAAGGTGGTTCGATTTACATGCAAAGACTTTTTTCCATTTATGGACAAACGGAGCATAATTTTACAGTGAAATCACAGCTACTGGCATTTATTTTGATCTTTATTTTCGGTAAATCACAACTGCTTTAATAAAACAACTGCTTTAAAAAAAATCTGTACATGTTGTAAAACACGATTAACGATACTTAGAATGTATGATGCATAGAAACATAATGATCTGTCACATTTACTACGCGTCATTAAATATGTGTTAAATATGTAAACCCATTAAATAGTCCTAATGACATCACGTATAGTACCTATAGAGAGATATGAATGTCATTGCACCTTATAACTTCAAATCCAACATACTCCAAAAGCTTATAATAACAGTTTTAAACTTACTAAAAAGACACTGCAGTATATTCAAAATACTTTAATGAAAACTATGACTGATAAATCTGGATATATTATGAAATTTAAATGAAAAAAAATGGCTGAAAAAGAAAAAAGTTATGTGATAGATGATAGCTACAACCTGCCAGGAGTTTTCTGGCGGGAGCGCAGTAAGGTCGTGTAGCTAGCTGCATTATAATTACTATTTTCCAAAACTTGAGTGTTTGTGTATAATTTTTTTTTTTAAAGTGCCGCATTACGTGCGGTAGTGTAAGAAAGTGATATAATATTATATTCGCGTCCAGAACTCCATGGAAGCATGTAGTAAAGTCACCACTACTTTACCAGGACATGACCGGACTCGACCAAGACTCGGTCTGTATGACTTTCACTGTAACTTAGACTCATTTAACTCAAAAGATTTTTGAAAATATATAATTACTAGATACCGGCAAATGAAAAAAGTGCGACGCCAAAAACAAAGAAGAAAAATAAAATCTGCCAACAAATTCATCTTGCCGATGGGGCAAATTAATAAAAAAAAACAAAACAAATATTCATCTGCTAAACAAAAGAAGTAGCAATTTTCCTCATTACGTTGTCAATATTTCGTGACTTTACGAAGTTTTGTTTGCGAATGGTGCATTTTGACCTCACGGTTTTGACAAACGTTGTGCGGTGAAAACGATACATTGTTGTTGACTGTGTTAGATTCGTATAAAAGCTATAATTTTGTTGTTTTATTTTGGTGTAAATGAAACTGACAATCGATTGTTCGAAATGAATAACGAGCCATTTTTTTGTATTCTTCTATTTCTGTTGTGCTTTGTATACACTAGTACTCTTTACTAAACTGACCTGTTTTTGACGAGAACTCGTCTATAAATTTGCTTCCATAGTGAAAGTCAAATCAGAAAATTGATGATAACGAAATCTGGGGTTTATTCCCCTGTTTGGTGTTGCAACTACATATCTAATTTTATGTAAAAGTAATGAAACGAACATTACGCTCTATTGATGGTAAGCAGCAGCTACATAATATGATCTACATCCAAAATTTAACTACACCACTCCATAGCTGAAGAATCAAAGAATGTATTACCTACGTGAAGACTTGAAACATGGAAATCCGAAGGACTTCTTTGTATTCAAAAATGTACACGTAATCACGTACACACGACCGTGTTCATAACACAGCCATTACCTGTTTTTTTTGGGTTCCATACCCAAAGGGTGAAACGGGACTCTATTACTAAGACTCCGCTCTATCAGTCCGTCGGTCACCAGGCTGTATCTCATGAACCGTGATAATTAGACAGTTGAAATTTTCACAGATGATGTATAAAATAAATACTTAAGGGGGCTCCCATACAACAAACGTGATTTTTTTGCCGTTTTTGGACGGAACCCTTCGTGCGCGAGCCCGGCTCGCACTTGATAATTATGTTGGGTCACATCCTACCCGATGTTGAACAACACAATGCATTCTTGGATGGAGCACGCCTTACAAGGAACTAATTTACTCTGGATTTGAAAATACCAATATTATTCTTTTAAAACATAAACTCCGGTAGAGAACTCAATATTCTTACAGTGCAATTAGAAAAATATGGAATCTGCGTATCTACGTTTATGCTTTCAAGTCGCAAGAGAATTGGTTTTATTAAGCAAGTGTGTCCATCGTAGACCACTCCTTCGGCGGTCTAACGTATGACTTTTTTTATCTACAAAAATAATAACGTCAGGCCATAACTTGAGAAAGACTGCACCGATTTAACTGATTTTAATAATAGTTCTCTACTTCAAATGAGTCGTGATACTACTGCACTGAGTACGAAGCACCGAGCATTCAACTAATAATAAAAAAACAAGCTTAATTAAGAAAATTAAAAACATAAATGCCCACTAATATTTTTTTTTTAATATTTCCAGTGTCATTCAGAATTGTATAACGATTCTAACAATATACCATACATCCCAGTCTGTTCAGGCATTTAAAAGTTATGGTGAAATAAAGAAACTCACATACCTACATACAAACAAAAGTGAAATAAAAATGAGGCAATGTTAATTAATACACAGCCTTTGACGATATTTTTTCCGGGTCTTCAATAATTAATCTGTACATCTAGATAATCTTGTGCAATTTCGGACAGAGTTATTATACGTATGACTATGTGCCACTGGGAAAGGCACTCCACTTAACCTGATCTCTCTGCCTTCCCCACATCCATTTCGTCGTTCACTTTGATGGTAGGCGTCCTACATTCGCTTATTTTACAATACCTAACACGAGTACTCTTACGCCACTGCATTCTATGCGCTCTACTGCATTAAAAGCTTCGCTGGATGTTAGCTCAGTTGAATTTTAAAGCAATAATTCTTGCGTTTTAGAAAGCTTGGTACCAGAATTCTTAATAATCCTGTACTTATTGTATGTATTTTAACAATGTATTTTATTATGTAATTATTAAAATTTATATTTTTTAATACAAAATTACAGAACTGTAGTTAAAAAATGTTAACTTAATTTAAAATGCCTAATCAGTACAATCACTGCTGTTTGTTTTCTAAATGACATGACATGTTTTGTAAGCAATACAATTATATAAAAATAATCCTTATAGCATTGGGGGTAAGGTCGAAAATCAAGTTGCGATTCGTAAAAGATTTGTTTTACATAGGGTTGATTTGTGATAACTCAAGGTTAAAAAGTTATTTTATTCTCAAAAACGTTTGCAGCCTGAATTATGAATTATGGAATGAGCGTTTACTGTAAAAAAAACTTTAATTCTATAATATAAGTAAATTGGTAGGAAAGCAGGGGTTTACCCTTCAATTAATATTGTTTTATTCATAAACTATTACTTTGGTTTTCAGCTTTTGTCAACTCACACAAAACCAGAAGTAACACAAAATGGAAAACGGCCCGATTTCCAGGAGCAAAAGCTCCCTATGTTACAGAAATGAAATTTCTAAACGAAAACAGCTATGATTAATATGTTTTCAATTTATTCTTAAATCCCTAAATATGTACAATATGTTACAGACACAACTTTGCCGCTAGGACTTGTCATATTACAGGCATATAAATGTTTTTTTATTGTATATTTCAATTATTAATTTTAGATATATTTGGTATTGTAATTTTTCAATAGCATAATTGGCATGTAAATAATCTATGATTCAATTCGCGTATATAAATTTCAATAGAAATAATATTACAACACTAAATTATTTGTCATTTCCAATGTTAGCATGTAAATATTTTCCCGAGCCAAATAAAATCTGAAATGTTCATGATAAGTTGGGCGAGAAAATCTTTTGTTCTTATAGCGGATTACATCCTGGTCGTAAACAAGACCGTAGAAGACACACTTGCAAGTGAGAAGATAAAACCTTACGAACTCACACATACCAACATGAAACAGTAAATGAAAGAAAAACATATTTTCTATGAAATAAACTGCGGCCTTCATAAAGAGTTCATTTCACACGGATGCAAGGCCAGAGAAAAAAAGACAGATGGAGAACCATTAACGACGCCCATTGCTCATATTTTTTGGACAGGTTGCTATTTTCTGTGGAACAGATTAAAACATTTTCAGTTGTATCAATTTGTATTTACTATAGAAAATATCAACCTAATTGTTAGGGTCGCATTCATTGTATAAGCAACCAAATAGAACTTTGCTTAGCGGCCCTGTGTGGCACGTATATTGATCAAAACTATTCAATCATATCGCGTGATTGTGTAACATGTTGTTGATTACCTCTTGTCTCTTGTTGATTTCTTGTTGAGGATGTCGGAGTTAGTTATGATTGCTCTAAACATCATCATGCTCTATCAGACAAGCAGGTAGCTGCAATGGTCATGGACATGTGTTATCTCTTAGCATCAAAATAGAGTCTCGTTATCTCATTTCTTTTAGTTTTTTTTTAATTATTATCATTGTCGATCGAGCGCTCGTTGTATATTGTTGCGTGTTAGTTTGATTCGTTCATTGTTGTTTGTTGGTTCTATCGTAAATGTCGTACTTTACAATTGACTAACACGATGAATTCGCAAGCGATAATTATTGACAAATAGGGGGTAAAACGAGGTATCTCAAATAAATATTATTTTTTTAAAGACGTTTTTCACTGGTTCCTTTTTTATGCGACAGGTTGCAATCAAACAAACGGTTCGCTTGATGGTAAGCAATGACAATCATTTAGATATATCTGCAATGCCAGAGGCACTACAAATACGTTGCCAATCTTTTAAGATTATATTCACATGCCTTTTGAAGTTATAACATCAATAAATAATATTTAGTAAAAAAAATCTCCCGAGGGGCCATAAAATGAATTATATTCATAAAAACGCACAAATAGAGTAGAACTATTTAAAATATCCATCTTTCTTGGTCCCGAAGCCGCTTCCCTTTCCGTTTCCGAGTCGAAGTTGACCATCTGCTATTTATTATTCTGTGTTAACGCACAGATTCAGGAGATTTCCGGCGAAGCCAACAACAAGAACTAACTCACAATACGAGGAATTTAAAGCTTAGAAGTCAAGCTCGGATCTGTGACTTATACATATACATACAAACGTACACATACGTCTTGCGTAGGGTTGCCAGTTATGTTCTCAAGAATGCATAAACAATTAAAATAAATGTATGTATAGAATCAGATATGTAATCATAAAAGATAACTAAGTTTAACCGTATGTCTATGTAAATTTGACGTAATAATTCCAAATACTTTTAAAAATTTGTTGATTTCTTTACGAGGAATACAGATTTTTGTTCTTTATTGACTAATATAACATTTCGAAAAACACAATTCATTTTATTAAGCTAGGATATGATTATGTAGTTATCTCTGATGAAAATAACTGTTTCAGTTAGTGGAACAGGCTGGCACCTGCGCTAGTAATTAAACTCTGCTACAGGCGCCAAAGCCCCCCAATATGAAAATACATTTTAAGATGAGCTTATTTTATATATAAATGTTATTTCTTTATAACATACTAGTTGCGCCCCGCGGTGTTACCCGCTATATGTTTCTGGGATAAAAAGTAGCCTATGTGTTAATCCAGGGTCTCAGCTACCTCTATACCAAATTTCATCCAAATCTGTTTATTTTGCGTGTAAGAGTAACAAACATCCATCCATCCATCCAAACTTTCACATTTATAATATTAGTAGGATTAACTTTTCGTGAATTCTGCGAACTTAACAAACACTAGCAGACGCCTCGCGGTTTTCACCCGTGTAGCTCCCGTTCCCGTAGGAATACAGAGATAAAAAGTAGCCTATGTCACTCAGTGATACGTAGCATTCTAATGATGAAAGAACTATTCAGATCGGTCTAGTAGTTTCGGAGCCTATTCAATACAAACAAACAAAAAATCAAATCTTTCCTCTTTATAATAATGTAGATGATAAAAGATAATTTCCTGACGCGCATATGCAACTACTGCGAGTCGGTGCCGCTTTTGCAAATAGTAAAATAAACCCAAGTTTATTTAACTCAAACAGTTATTTGATATTTTGAAAAGGGTTCTAACGAAACACGTTCATCCAGTTTCCGTATTTGTACAAATGTATTAGAAGTAATTTTTTTTTTATATTTAACTAAGAGTGTGTTTTCCTTATTTGTTAAACTTTAAACTTTATTTATACTACCTGTTTTATCTATATACATAATTTATACTACCTGTGTTATCTATATACATAATTTATACTACCTGTGTTATCTATATACATAAATTCAGAACTTATATCAAAAATATTGTATGTCCTAAATGCCTGGCTCAGTCCGACCGGCCAGTCCGGCTAATTAAATAGATATAATTATCATTATGAGAATGATAATTATTTAAACGCTAAACCAATATTGCACACATGGTCTGAGTTGCAATCCCGCTCTGATCTAACTTTTCTCTACTCTAGTTTTTTATTGATTGTAATTTGTTTTGTGTGTTTAAATAATAAAAAAATGTATAACGTACATATATTTTGACAGCACAAGAAAAGAAATCGACATGTTTAAAACATCGATACTATAAGTACCTGCCAATGAGGTTCCTTAAGAATAACAACCGAGGAAATTATTATTATATTTAGACCTATCTATGTATCTACTTTTGCAGTTCACAATACAAAGGTGGTTTTGACAAATCAAATTTTAGTAGCACTGTATTTTTATTTATTTGAAAAGTTCTTTCACGTTCTGTTGTTTCATTTCTAACCCAATAACGCTCCACGTAACATATAAAAACGACAGAGACGGCGAGCTTTGAAATTTTCTACTTTTCTCGAGGTTGACACTTCGTTAAGTTGACTTGAGCTTACAACTGCCGTGGAGGTGTTATAATGAAAACACATACTGGCTTGAATTATTAATACGCTTATCGGTTACTCAATCACTTTTTATGATTGACAGGCTAGGCGTTTGACCACAGCTCACCTGACGTTAAGTGACGGTGTGGTTAAGTAAGGTGGACCGTGGTCACCTGGCCTGGAATGAAACTATTTCTTAAGTGAGGCTGCCAGAACACACCGTTAGATGCTTAGCGGTAGATTTTTAACTTGAGGGTGGTAGCTAGCCAGCCGAGTACTAGAAAATATCCTACCACCATGCTATGGATTGCTCATGATGTTTTCATGTTAAGACGTGTGAACTGACTGCGTTGACCATTGAGCTATCATCGCTAAACAGCGATACAAAACTCATAAAAAACAATTGTGTTAAGATTAACCAAGAGTAAAAACCTCCAGCGTTACAATTTGTGTTTGGATTAAAAATATGGACTACGGACACAAGCTAAAATAATTTTCAAAAAGTACATACATCACACGCGTCAATGCAATAAAATAAAAACCAATTTTTATAAATTAAAAAAATATATATTTCAAAATATCAATCAAAAGCTTACCGGTATTAATAAGTCTTGCCAACTTGAAAACCGCTTATCATGAGTGAATCTTCTTACTTCGGAACACGAGAAAGGCCGCCAACTTTGATTTTCTAATAGAACTTTTTAATTTAAAAATCGAACGAATAATCGTAAGCCCGTTGGCTTGTAGAGAACGAGACGCGCGAGCTTCCGCGGTTAAAGGCAGCCGCACACTGCGAGTCAGTCGACTGCGCCACTGCCCCCTCCGGCTATCAGTCTACTTTCGGTTATTCTCTCGCCTCCCTCGAGACTAGGCCCGATTTATCACGGTGCCGTGTCTGTGCCGACTCCTAGACAATCCAGACTCGACTAGACTTCATCTAACCATCATTCTTATAACATTCTCGCGCGTGAACGTCACTGACCGCATAATATCACAGATAATGACTTCTTGGGCTTCACTGAAGGCGTACGAAATATGAAATTGTTTTGCGGCCTAAAATGGTTTTTTGAGTTGCAGTAGTGTCATGTTTTTGCGGTAATCATTAATTTGTTACATTTTTTAAATTGTGTGGGGTTGATGACCTTTGTGATAGGTCAATCCAGTTACAACGGTTCTGGCGTGTTAAAAAAAAAGGTAAACAATTCACGTCGGCCAGTTTACGTCATTCATAATTTAAGTTATCGGTTTACAGAGTCAAGGTACCGTGAGTTTTTAACGCCGTTTAATTTAGGCGGTCAAGACAAAGTTACACTTAGTACTTCCGATCTCATTAAGCGGGCTATGTTTTTGCGTAGCTTTGTTATGATCGGCTAACTCTAATAGATACCTAGCAATAGGAACTCACGGTATGGCCCCAGATGCCAAATACATCAGCTTTTAGTTTTTATTATTGTATCAAAACTTTACATTGACACAGAATAAGTGATTTCTCTCGGTCGACCTTCGTATGAATAACATGGTTCTGTTAAAAAAGTATTTTTTACTATAAAAACTACTACTGTACTTTGTTTTGCCCCTCAATATTTTGTTTATCGCTGCACTAGTAATTGGCAGGCGTTACCTTTTACCATCAGGAGAGCTTCTCGCTAGTTACTATACTTTGTTTTGGCGCTCAAAGTTGTGTGTATCGCTGTCGTCGTCTAACAGTCGTTACCTTTTACCGTCATCTTCATCAAAGCTTTTCGTACGTCTAATTATTTTTACATTTTTTTAATGTAATGTACATTTTTTTTTGTATACTTATAATACATACAGAACATCCAGACACAGGACAAACATTTGTTTATACCACGAAATGTTTGTCCTGAGTGGGAATCGATCCCACGCCCTACAGCTGTACTACCGGGAAGCAATAGGGCTGTCAACTAACATACTAAGCTAAACAACTGCAGATTTTGTTTTTCTACAGAATCGTCAATGATATTATTTATTATTGTAATGATCGATCCGTTGAAACAATTTTCGCGTCTATTTCTTTAATATCAGTTCATCTCTAACGACATACCGTAAGTACCTATGTGACCTAATTTCTTTACAGGTTAGACAGTAACTTGCGCGTAATCTGTCGAGCAGAGTGCTATTGTCTTGGAGATAGCTGGACGAAAGTAAATTTCTCTTAATGAGTGTGAATACCTCATAACTAGGGATAGAAGCACCTCCGGTAACTGCAACCGGCAACTTGACTCCAGACAATTATTTGCCGACTAAACAAATAGTGTTTCATTCTATCCTAAAATTATAAATGCGAAAGTTTGTGAGTATGGATGTATGTTTGTTACTCTTTCACTCAAAAACTACAGAACGGATTTGGATGAAATTTGGTATGGAGGTAACTGAAACCCTGGGTTAACACATAGGCTACTTTTATTCCGAAAACATGTAGCAGGTAACGCTGCTAGGCGCATTTGTTTCTGTCATATTTTTGACGTAATAATTTTTAATTTGTTTTCTTAGAGGGAGGCGATTCAGAAAACTGATGATAACAAAATCCGGGGATACAGTTTGGTGTTGCAGCTACATAAACTATCACCTACATCCAAAATTTAATTACTCCACTTGATAGCTAAAGGATTAAAATATAAGTCGTGACGTTATCAAGTGAGGACTAAAAACATGGAAATCCAAAGGGCTTCTTAGTGTCAAATATATATGTACACATATTCATGTATACACAGCCATTTCTACATACAGCCATATACCGATATTTTTATCAAAAAGATTTGATGTAAAGTATTGATGTGGTCGAAGTTTTGCTGGATTTTGTTGTTTGCTAGAAGAAAACTGTTTACTCTGGATTTGAAAAGACTCCAATAACAAGATAGGATGAAATGCACAGAAATGTACCTAAAGCTATATCTAAGGTAATAATCTACGCAATCGAGTTAACTAAGCCTTCAGCGCAATAATAAACGCTTTGGCAACAAAAATGCGTTCACTTGCCAACTATACATATACCATTCGTCTCCTAGGTAAACCTGCTTTATCTTAGAGTGCACTATTGCGTAATATCGATTAGAATGTGGTCAAAAGAGTACAAAAACTATCGAAGTACCTACCGCATAGATCTACCGCATCGATATAATTTTTCGAACGATTATTACCGGCCAAAACACGTATTACAATCTCTAGATAAAACATGTAGTATGCAAAGAAGCCCGTGTTGAACTGTATCGGCATACACTTGACCCGTCCGTTGGGACTCTATTATGTTGGATTAATAGTCATTCTTACTAATGATATTAATCGTATAAGATATGTGTTTGTAGTGTAGGTACAATTAAATGATGTATAATGATGATTGTTTTTAATAGCATAATCCTTCCTACTAACATTATAAATGCTAAAGCTTGTGAGTATGTTTGCTACTCTTTCACGTAAAAACTACTGAACGGATTTGGGTGAAATTTGCTGTGGACGTAGCTAAGACCTTGGATTAATATATAGGCGACTTTTTATCCCGAAAATATGTAGCGGGTAAAACCGTGGAGCGCAGCTAGAATAAAAAGAAAACTTTATACGTTGTCGTAAAGATATATAGAGTACCTATACGATCGTAAAAGCCGAGTCGCTTCTAGTGTCAATTTAAGATCTCATCTATTTTTTTTTTAATGTATAAAATAATGAGACGAACGAGACGCTCTCCTGATGGTAAGAGATAACGTCTGTCCATGACCATTGCAGCGATACACAGAACTCTGAGTAACAAAACAAAGTCCAGGGCATCGCTGCTTTGGTGCTCATTACTTTGGAGACTTTCGATGGTAAATCTCAACAGCCCAGTAATTTCGCTAGCTGCAGTACCCTTCAAACCGGAGTACAGTAATGTTTACACACTACTACTTAGCGGCAGAATAACTGGTACTGCGGTGGTACCTACCTAGACGACCTCCTGCTAAGGAGATCTACCACCAAGTAAATCTTCTTCTTCTTCTTCGGCTTCTTATATTATATAAATACTTGAAATAGGTAAATGGTAAATGAAAAACTATCCGCATTTAAGGTAGGTAATTGGTACTTAAAGTTACGCAAGTATGAACGAGGTCAAATATATTTATATACTTTTACATATGATTTTAATAAAATGCTTTGCCAGATCCTCTTTTACTCTTCTTTACATTTACATTTTCTTATCCTAGACTATCCTGGCACTCAACTCTTTTGGTAGTTGTTCTGCTTTCTGTGGGCGCGTGTAGATTCGATTCTCACCCGGGACAAATATTTGTGTAAAGAACATTAATGTTTGTTCTGTGTATAGGTGTTCTTTTTCTATTAAAATTATGTGTATTTACAAAAAAGTAAACATTACAAATTCTATCAATCTGGTTCCTATAATACAAGCTTTACTTAGTTTGAGGCTTGATAGTGCTGTGTGCAATTTCCGCCCTTAATTATTTATTATTATTAATAGAGGGCTAGTTCATAAAAAATTTAAGATAGAAACACTTTTCCGTATATTCAACAAGTTAAGGGAAAACTTGTTTTTAATTTTCTTTATTAATCGGTAGTTTAATTATTTATTTTAGCCATGTACTTTGTGAAAAAAACATTTCTGCCCAGAGCGTCGGTCGCTTTCCCGGGCGTTTTATTTAAAGTAAGCGCATGGAAACCGCGAGATTGTGTCCTTCATCTGAAATTTAAAACAGTCTACAGCCACAAGAAATAATTGGTACAAACCTTCTTATATAAGCACTAGATTCTGTTTAAGTAATCTTGGAACTAAAAACTCTGTTAGTAGAATATGAAATCCAAAATAATGCCACTAATAAAAACTAACAGAGCTGTAAATATTGCTAAAAATCACAATAGAATGATTCATGATCAATTAAAAGTATCATTAATTTAGCAATCTTACACCCTATGTAGTTGTTTTATAAGTCTTTGTTTATTGGTCAAGTGTAGTTATATAGAATTACAATCGTGTGTGTGTACTTAACAATTGTGTATTGAGACATCTTGAGAGATTGCAATTTGATTTTATTACCTACATCTGAAATGGCAACTTTTACAATGCAATTTTATTGGTGGTACACTTGTTGCCGATAATAACCTTGATAGAAATAGCATAATCGTTGATATAAAAATAATTTTACTACGCTATAAGAGTTAGTAAAATACAGTAATATAAAATTTATATATTTACCAAACCAATTAATCTGTTATGAACCATTAAATAGTACTTTAATTTTTACTATTTCAAATCGCGATAGAATCAGTTTCGCCTAGGCAAGCATGCTCCATCGTAGACCGCATCTTCGCATCAGGCGAGATACAACTACATATACAAAGCCTATTTTTTTTATGGTTGGCAGGCTAGACGTTTGACCACAGCTCACCTGTTGTTAAGTGACGGTGTGGTCGAAAGCAAACCTAGTAGTGTGGTAAAGCATACCTAGCCTGGAATGGAATTTAAGTGGAGAGTTCTTAAAAAAATCGAAGATGTATGAAGACTGCCACCACGTCGACACGTCACGTCGTGTGCGACATGACGTTTGTGTGCGGGTTTGTGTTTGGTGGTGCGGGTTGCCTGCGGACTTTAGCTTCAGCCTTCCTCCAAGAAGAGGCCTGTGCCCAACAGTGGGATAGTTTATAAAAACAGGGTTGATCCGGTATTACCATGGTCGATCAAGACATGATAGAGGCCTTCATGCAGCACATTAACACTGGCCACTCAGCCGATACAAATTCTTTTTTACATTAGAATGAGCGCAAATGCCTTATTACTAACTGGATTCCTTCGATTGTAAATTAAATAAGGAGTTCATAGCAAGGTGTTCGATAAAAGAAGATACCGTTTATAATGCGAAGCACGTTTCTCAAATGTATGGAAATTAGAGAGCTCGGCACAAAGCCCCTGTAATTCAATGACTTATTGCTACTTGTGGCTCAAAGGTAGATGATTAATAATATTAGCACATTAATCTAACTGAAGTGAGGGAGGGAGACACTATCGCATTTCATAGACAAAAGTAAATTTATGAATAAAATATCGGAGGACATTTAACATTCAGTCAAAGGCGTAGTAGCCTTTAAAGTTTAAAAAAAGGTCTGATTTAACTTTAAATGCAATGGTCATGGACAGGCGTTATCTCTTACCATCAAGACAGCGTTTTGAGAGTCTCATTACTTTAATATAAAAAAAACTTGCAATGTTTGTATGTTAGTATGTTTAGGTCTTATAATTTGACATTGGCATAGACAGAACCGTTGAACCACATGAGTTTAACTAAAAATCTGCCGTGTTACGTAAGTGCGGCGCGTTACATATCCGTGTGCTCATAGCGAATAAGGGCCCAGCTCTGTAAACAAGTTTGCTACTGTGTAATATATTATGTTGTTAGACTTCCTTCTTTGGTTTACTTGGAAGTTATGCAGAGAGGCAATAACAGAGACTTTGGTGGAAACATTATTAGTTTTCTTACCGTCTTCCTTCCTCTCACGTAAGCTATAATTTACTATTTATTTACTTTCGATATCAGAATGGATATTATTAGATACTTAATACATTTTACTTGGAGACAGGTTTTATGAGAACATAATAATCTAGATATACAAATATAAAGCTAAATTATACTATGGCATAGAAATGTTTCTAGAGTATTGTTTAACGAAAAACATGAACCAATCGACTTAAAAATATTCATTTTAAGTCATTATCAGCGTCATTTACATTTAAAAATGTAAAGTAAAGAAACACGTTTTAATTCAGGGTATAAGCTACATCAGGTCAGCGGTCGCCTACTCGTTGGTCTGAACAGATAACGGTTATTACGGGACTCTCCGTCACTACTGCTCTGAGACAAGCTGAAGACAGGGTCGCGTGGAAGTAGCTAGTAAACGCCTCAGTGAAGGCATTTCAAGGCGAACACGACCTTCAGTAAAGAAGAGCACGAAGAAGAAGAAAAAATAAGCTACATGGATTCCAAACTTCATCCTAATACGTGAAACCGTACACCGCAAAGAAGTAACAAACAAACTGTCCTGTATAGGAAATTAATATTTCGTATACAGGATGTCGTCTAGGTAGGTACCACCGCAGTACCAGATTTTTTGCCGTCGAGCTGTAGTGTGTAAACATTACTGTGTTCCTATTTGAAGGGTACTGCGGCTAGTAAAATTACAGAGCTATTGAAATTTGAGACTAGCCATCGAATGTCTCAAAGTAATGAGCGCCAAAGCAGCGACACCCTGAACTTTGTTTTGTTACTTGAAGTTCTGTGTATGGATAAAACAGATGGAAAATATCCGAAAGTTATGAACTAATAATGGATGGACAGTTAAAAAAAATAATACCGTATGTAGTATTTTATATTTTTATTTTATTAATCCGTCTATAGTTTCAGCTACATCCGGTGGCCTTCTTCAAGAAATAAAAATAGAGCATAAAGCGCGCGCGATACTTTGATTTGCACTCAAGTCAAAGTATCCAATATAATCTTGCATAAATAAGTAAAACAAAAATGTGTCAAAAGCATACATATGTAGTAAAAAGAGTATATACATAATAATATGTTATGGAATTTCGTGTACTTACTTTTATTACTTACTCATAACTTGTTATATTTGATTAATGTACATAAGAATAACATCAACAATGAAGTACAAAACATAACTAACCAACATATTTTCTTTCTTCTGAATAATAACATTTGTTATGGTATAGCCAGATTTATTGCGATGGAAACTTGGATAGAACGTTACGTAAAAGGTTCCTTATATTTAGACTCTCATAAGTGAACTTATTATCCAAGTTAACTACTTCTGAGGTCTGCCACCAAATTAGAAAGCTAAATGAAACTGTTTCGGAAGCAAGATTAATAAGGAGCTATGAAACGTGACTGAAGACAGAGTGCCCCGCTCGAGATATAAGATAGTTGACAAATTAGGAAATCTGTAACAAAGACTAAGATAAGTTTAAGCTGTTAATTGTTACCCAAAGTTTGCTAGGTATATTGCCGTACAATATACCTTGGTACAATATCATTGCACTACTGCATAACTGTATCTATATTATCATTAAGGCAGTTAATTGTTGCCCAATGTTTGCTAGGTATATTGCCCTACAATATACCTTGGTACAATATCATTGCACTACTGTATAACTGTATCTATATTATCATTAAGGCAGTTAATTGTTGCCCAAAGTTCGCTAGGTACATTGCCGTACAATATACCTAGGCACAATATCATCTGCACTACTGCATAACTGTCTCTCTATTATCATTGAAGCAGTTAATTGTTGCTGCAAGCTTCCTAGGTATATTGCCGTACAATATACCTAGGTACAATGTCATCTGCACTATTGCATAACTGTCTCTCTATTATCATATTAGCAATTAGTTGTTTCTCTAAGTTTGCTGGGCATATTGCCGTACAATATACCTAGGTATAATGTCATCTGCACTACTACATAACTGTCTCTCTATTATCATCGGTAAGTTTACACTAGATAATTCATACGAGTGGCTTCACATAACGGTTAGAAAACTATAATACCGTAAAGATACGGTCTGAGTCGATGCTTCACGCTTCACTTGCCTCAAGGGACCGAGCAGATGGAAAAAGTTAGGAATTCGGAAATACCTTACTGCTGTACGGAGATGCCGTAAGAAAAACTTTCGTTTTAACTTATTTACCTGTGGAGTTGCTGAGGACGTTTTTTTAGTATCTATTCTATGAATTTATAATTAATATCTTCCGAAAAGAACATTAAAGAATATGTTACTGAAACCGAAATTAGACAGTGATTTGTAGAGGAAACCTTTTCTTAAAACAACTGGGAGTTGACAGTCTGTAGGTAATTATTAATTATAGGTACTTATACTTTAGAATACATACCTGAAAACTCATTGTCTTACACTTGAACTTACTATCTACCACACTTTATATAGTTTCTGTAGAAACAGCCTCACTATTGTAAAGTTCGTCTTTTTTAAAGTTCGACTTTTTTTAAGTTTCGTGTTTTACTATTTAATTTTATAACATTGTTGTTGGACCAGGTGTTTGACAATAGTTCACCTGATATACAAATACAATTGTTTATGATTTATTGTAATTAACACGGAATTGTCTTCTCTACAAACCTGTATTAGGAGAGACCGCTCATTCAAATACACTTTTTAATCCCCGACGCAAAAACGATAGGGTGTTATAAATAAATAAATAAGTTATAAGTTTGACGTGTCTGTGTGTATATGTGTGTCTGTCCGTGGCATCGTAGCTCCCGAACGGATGAATTGATATTGATTTTGTTTTATGTATTTAAAAAGTGAACTAGTCAAGAGTGTTTTTAGATATGTTTTATGAAAATCGGTCCAAGATGGCCGCCGACACAAAATGGCGGTTCACATATTTTTCACAACTCCTTCAATATCGGAATCAAATTAAAGGGCTTGACTAGCAGAATAATATACATCTGTCGTAGGTTTTTAATTTATACTTGTTTATATACTATCATACAAATATATGTTATACGTATACATTTAAAGTAATGGTGTGGTCATCGATGGTAAACACATCTAGCCTGGAATGTGGTGTTTGGTGGCAGATTTGCAGTGGATTGTAGTTAGCCAACCCTGCCATCACGCTATGGTTTCTCCATGATATTTTCCTTCACCATCAGCTTAAGCTTTTTGTTGGGATTTGAACACACACCCTTCGACGTGTACACCGACCGCGCTAACCACTGAGCTATCATCGCTAAAAATACTGTTAATGTTGGACGATGTTCTCTTCTAGTGTAGGTACGTCACTAAAGTCAGTCAGCTCTGTCGGAAGTTTGTTATTACTCGTTTTATTTTCCAATCCTCAAATTCGCTCTACAAACGCCCGGCAAATACATCTATAGGAACAGATTTATCTGTGGTGGTGTCTACCTAGAGCAGAGATTCCCAAACTGGAATTTCCCAAATTGGATGCTACCCCAGATATACGCGTACAATTGTCGGAAATAATATCAAGCTATAAAACAATTATTCATAAAACAGTAAAACAATAATCATTTTTGACATTAAAACTTTAAGTTAAGAATAATGTTTTTCAATTATATTACACATTCCTTTAAAAAAATGTTCTTATATAAACTTCAGTGTTGATTTGTAATCATTTGATATGGGGTTCCATAAATTAAAAAGTATTTGGTTGGTGTTCCGTTATCTTTAAAGTTTAGGTACCCCTGACCTAGAGGATCAATGAATTATTGATGCGCTCTCGTCTCCATCAGGTGTCTGGATCCTCTCACCCAAGCCTATTGTTGATGCGGATTGCCCAATCCTGCCAAATTGCTAGCTTAATTTATAGTAATACCGCCGAATAGAACGTTACGCACCTCTGTAAGAGCTAATTTATGCCGAACGAGGTACTGAAGATCCTAACTACGAATACTACGACTTTAATACCTTTCGCCCAATTAGGGAGGTAATTTTCGAAGTGGCAAGGATTGTGAACGTCACTGGAATATCTTGGTAGGTACAGGTAAAATTACAACTAAGTAACATTGTTTTGGCTGTGCTGTAAATTTATTATATCTGTTTTAACAATGAAATAAAAATTAGCAATGATATTTATGTTTATTTAATTTTTTTATACATAAATTTATAAACCTTTTAGAAGAAAGAAAAATCGTCTTAAAAATAAGTTGCCTAGTTGTGAACTAACCGAACAAAGAAACATATTATGTAAAATATTTTTTTAATATTTGTGTTAAGCGGGTTTATTATAATTATTTAAAGCTGAATAAAATAAATATTTAACGGACTCCATGCAAACAAACGTGATTTTTAGCCGTTTTTGTAGATAATGGTATGGAACCCTTCGTGGGCGAGTCCAACTCGCACTTGGCCGGTTTTTTTTACCAACCTCTTTGCCCTGCTTTTCCGTTTGATTTGAATTATTTTTACCTCTCCTTCTATTTTTAGACCTCTCCTAATGTGCGCCACGGAGCTTAGTCGGCAGCTCGCTCCAGTTTTTGCCTTGCATTACTTTTTATTTACTACAGAAGCTCGGAGATTCTTACTGCAACTGCTACCAGGCTAGAGATAACGGGGCGTCTGGCAATTGATGAATGTTTTCTGTTTGTGTCATTCATTGGAGGTTGCTCCCATAATTACTACCCTGGGCAAACATAGCTTAGCATCGAAAATCCTACTGCCCATTCCCAATGCGTGTTATTTAACACTGATATGACGCCCAAAATGGTACGTCCGACAATAAATATTCCAGCACAATACATTTAACTTTATCGGAACTGTTCACAAGGGAATTTACATTTACTTCACAATTTGCTGCGTAACCTTCCTATATCTTCAGGTAACCTGTACCATGTGCGTAGTTCGTGACTGTAAACACATTTCACCGAAGGGCCCACGTTTTCTCTACTCCTAAATTCGATAACGTTCTGTATACCCAAAAGGTTTCTTATTTCCGTAACGAATGTTGCAATATTGACGTAACGGGGTTTTTCTGGAAGACTGCCAGAAAGGGACCTAATAAACTAAAAATAACGGTATATATAAAGGGGAACTATACATTTTCTGAAATTATTATTAATATATTTACCGTATCGATATGAAGGACATAACATCATAACTAAAAGTATAAAACTTAAATGTAAAGTTAAAGAATGATTAAATTGTTCTGTCAACTTATTGATGACATGAATACGAGACAGCCTCCTTTAAGCAACATTTTATAAGTAAGGCACTTAATCTCTACCACGAGGTACGTCTTCTGCCATAAGTAAAGGGTTAGATTACATTTTGTCCGAAATGTTTGTCTAATGAAATAATATGAGTCTGGGTGTCTATGTGTTTTTGTGTATTGTGTATTCTATTGCATATGTGGTCCAAAAAATAGCGATAAAAATATGTTACAGGTTAGAGAGAAAAACATATATAACCTTTCGTAAAATATCAGTAATTGGTTGGTACACAAACTGCACTTACACAAACACACCATGATTTTACGTCACACAAATGCATGCTATGTGGTCGTGTAATTCGTTAAATTGTAGGACCAAGGAGTATTCTCTAAACTTTTTGCCATATTGTATCAAGTGTTGTTATTATAATCTTTGATTTCAACATAAATATTATTCGCGAGAAGATGTTTTACTTATAATTTATATTAAGGTACTTATAATAATATACTCCAGTTAACTTATGAAACTTAAAAATATTAAACACTCGACACTGGCAAATGCTCAAAATGCAACGCCAAACCCAAAGAAAAAAAAAATTGCTTAAACGCTGTCAGATGAAACATATTTCAATTTTTTCCGGAGTTTTGGCGGGAACGCGGGAAGAGTCGTGTCGCTCCGTTGTATTTTTTTCCAAAACTAGTGTTTTGTCGAGTGTTTATGCATAAAAATGGTGGTGTTTTATTCATAAAGTGCCGAATTACAAGCGCGAGTGTGGGAAAATGATATAATGTGGTGAAACATGAGTTTTCGTGTTGCTTCCAAAACTCCATCGAAGCTTTATAGTAAAGTTGCCACTACTTTACTAAAGCATGACTGGCACGAACTGACACGAACTGGACTTGACTAAGACGACTTTGACGATAACCATAGTTAAGATACAGCAGAAATAACACTGAAGACGAGGCAGTATGGCTTTATAGCTTTAGCCTGCCCGAAAGGGCAAATTAACGAAAAAAAAAAAAAAACAATTTTTTCCTGAATTAGTTTTAAAAGTCTACGTTCTAAGCTCAGATTAAAAACTACGTTCTAAGTCAAAAGTTTTGCTATACCAAAAAAAAATCAAGCATTCTAGGTTAGCATGACGACAATCATAACTCGTACATAATGAGTAGCAAGTAGAAGTGTATCCTATAATAATAAATAATAATAAATATCGCAGGACATTACACACAGCGCCATCTGACCCCAAACTAAGCAGAGCTTGTGCTATGGAAGACAGATAACTGATAGAATACTTAAATACTTTTTTTTTTGTAAATACATACTTATAATACATACAGTACACCCTATACAGAAGCCATACCCTTAGAATTTTCAAATGAAATTTACTGCTTTCGGTCCTTTTATAGTCAGGCTCGATGCCAACTACGAGACCAACCTATTTATTTTATAGGCTCTCTGCGACGCAAAAGTTTGAGTGTCAGTATAAGTTTTTCTAACCTAGACTACACTTCAAAATGACGACGCGCACGTTGCGTTTTTAATGTGTTGTGCAAACCCTTGACGCTCCATGCATTCAGTATCCTATTTTGTGATTTTTCCACATTCATCACGGTTTGGTTAGGTTTTTTTTTTTATAATTATACGCTCCACAGACACTGGGGTCCGTGACCTTTGTCAACTTTAGTTACATATTTTTTTTTTTTTTTTATAATTTTACATTACAAAATGAGGAAGGGTTTGGTTTGGTTGGTTTGGTTTGGTATGGTATTAAGAATATTTGTACATCATTCATGGCGTAATTTATTATTTTCTAAACTCTAAAATTGGTTGATTAGCAGGTCAAACCGTCCAATTTGTCACATCACGTCGCCTTAAGCTATCTTCTTCCCATTCGTATCACTCTTGGCAGTGTGGTCGTGGTCAACATGTTTGGTTCTGAGTGGCAGGTATAGGTCGCCGTACGATGTCTCGCCATATCACCATGCTTGAAGTCATTCTGGTGCACTCGTGTATAGGTCCGCCCACCAGCTAAAACTTTGCTTAGTCAGCCCGCCGCATTGGGGACCTCCCGCGTGTTCTAGTGCCTTCTACCTTGCCTTGGACAGCCTTAAGCTATAGCTATAGTTTATAGTTCATAAGGTTCTTTGTTCTCTGTATTCTTTTCTATTTATGGTGTGCACAATAAAGAGTTATATCTATCTATAGTTAAATTTGATTCAAAAATATTTGCTGTGATTTAACTACATAATGAACTGACGATGATAATCTAGTGAAGTAATACTAGTTTCATGATCCTATGTAATTTAATTGAGTAATGTCGTGGGAGAGGCGCATGCGCGCATTTTTGTGTAACTAGTTTCGTGGATGACATTCGTTACCTAGTTTATAATGAGCATAATTGGATCTCTTCTTGAATAATGTAGTAATATCTGATAATTATGTAGGTTAAATTCTTCTTTCATGTCTGAATACCTGATTAGTATTCAAATTTTCACATAATATTTGTCCAATCAATCTAAGTAATCGGTAGTAACGACATTACTATGAGATTTGTGTTGATATCTACTTTTTACACGACTGCCACGCGGGTAAAACCGCGGGGCGCAGCTAGATAATAAATATGAGTAGAGAAGTGACGGTATGGTCAAAGATAGTAAACACACTTATACCAGTTGTTTTTTAATATATGTCAAACTAGCTGCGCCCCGCGGTGTTACCTGCTACATGTTTTCGGGATAAATAGTAGCCTACGTTCTAATCCAGGGTCTCAGCTACCTCCACCAAATTTCATTCAAATCCGAGTATACTTTGCGTGAAAGAGTAACAAACATCCATCCATCAATCCATCCATACATCCAAACTTTCACATTTTTTTTTTTACATTACACACAGCGCTGTCTGACCCCAAACTAAGCAGCGTTAGTATATTAGTGGGATACTTTAGTACCACCAACTTCCTATAACTTTCCTAGCTGGATTGTTAGTGGGATACATTACTACACCAACTTCCTTGGTCCCAGTAGAGTTAAACCACCTGCCAAATAGCCAAATGGAGGTCGTGAACTCTCTCCCAAGAGTTTGACCTAAAGAGAGGCTTTCAACCCACAGCATTGTCCCACATTAGCGTGGCAACAGACAGTATTGTCCACACATTGTCCCCGGTACATTGTGGTCCACACATTGCGTTGAATAATTAGTTCCGACACTTGTTCCCCATTCGTTCCAGAGAAAGTATACGGCGCGCACTGGCGTTTCTATTGGTCGATGTTCCCATTTACTGGGATATTATTTGCGCAATACTGGCGTCTTGTAGCAGCACGTGAAAAAAAAATATTTTTTACGCGCCATTTTGACTGACTATTTTATCGAGTTTCTTGGAGGATAATTAAGTTAGGTCCCTTATGATACGCCGGGTCTAATCTAATTTTAACATATATGTTGTGTATGCTTGATAGTGTATTATCAGTTCTTAGGTACCATTCTTGGAGTAGGTATGTACTTTTCTAAATTTAAGGTGGTTCGATTTCCATACAAATAAATTTTTGCCATTTACTGCAACGATACACAGAACTTCGAGTAGCAAAACAAAGACCATGGTATCGCTGCTTTGGTGCTCATTACGTTAAGACTTTCGATGGTTAGTCTCAACAGCCCTGCAATTTCGCTAGCTGCAGTACCCTTCAAACCGATACAAAGTAAGACAGAATATCTGGTACTGCGGTGGTACCTACCTAGACGACCCCCTGCTAAGGAGACCTACCACTAAGTAGGTAAAATAGTAAACATACAAACTCTTTGATAAATTGTGGCTAAGAAAGAAAACAAATAAAAGCGTACCTACTAACATCGTTTTTATTATGTCACGCAAGATTCAAGTGTCATCTGAAGTGTTGAAATTACATTTTAGTTTTAATATTTAATATAGTTTAGTTAATTTACATAAGAAGAAGTGAAACTGCCATATTCTGACGTCACGCAATAGAGTAGTAATAAAATCAGAGTAAAAATGTCAACCACAAAAGTCGAGTCCGACTCTTCGACGACTACCAACAGCGAAGGCGACGAATCAACTTCAAGTTCGAGTGATAATGATGCTACCAAAAAAAATATAGTTAGTGAACCAGAGCTAATAGGAGTCCTGCCGCCTAAAGAAAATGACGATGACGAGAATGATGACGATGATGATGACTATTTACCGTCTGGGAGAACTGTGTCAGGGAATTTTCCAAAAAAGGTACCGAAAGCCATAAAAGGCGAAATCAATAAATCGGAAGAGCAAAACATTGAAGAAAAGGGCAGTACAGATATAATCAAAGAGTTAAAAGATAATGTACCAACCATAATAATTGACATTAAAGATATAGAGAAACAAGATAGGGAAGAGGATGATACAATAAACATGGAAAACGATGATACAAAGGAAGAAAACGGTAGAAAAGAAAGTGATGTGGATGCTTTTAATGAAGAAGATGTTGAAGAAGATAAATTCGACGACGATGGTACTCGTTACGCAAGATCTATATCCTTCTGTGGAAAAAAATTGGAGGATTCAGGTACTTTTGTTCACATTAATTTATACATCAAAAAGTTATAAAGACCGCTTTTCTGAAGTATGTGCAAAGTAACAATTTTAATCAAAGGAAAAAATACTTTACCCAACAAACATGTCTTAGTTCCAAACAAGACACTCGTAATTGTAAGAGATATAATCACAGATTATAAAAATAGGACAAATGGAATGTTTCGTAAAAGAGTCCTTGCTCCTACAATTTTGCTTGCATACCGTGTTGCATTTGTTTGATGTACGGCCTAAATGCATTTGTGTGCGTGTAGTTCGTGTAAGACGAGCAAAGACTAGTTTTCATCTGTTTGCAGTTTTCAACACTGTACTTGTACTTTTTTTAATCTGTGGAGATGACTTGCTAATGATCTTTACATTGAGATATTTTATTTAGTTTGCCCCCAGCTCTCTGGATAAAAATGGTAAAACATGTCTTCTCAAACTCGAAACTGTATCTCAAGTAAGACTGTCGGAACCACATGTTAGGTTCTTTGACCAGCCAGTCGTAAAGTGCCCTACCATCATGCTATACTTTCCTCACAATGTACTCCTTCACTGGCAGCTCAGGCTCGTTGTTGTGATTTAAACCTACTCCCTTCGGCATGTTATCCGAACACGCGAACCACTAAGCTAACAGAGTAGCAATTTACATTTGTTTTATTACACTGAGTTGACACACCCTCAAAAGATTATTAAGTTTATCAGCAAAATTAGCACCAAAAAATTATTTAATTTCTTTTCAAAGTAAGACTTCGTGGTGATATAATGAAGATGTTATTATACAAGGCAATAAGCCTAGAGTGTACTAAGCCGAAAGACTCATTATTGTCTCATTATGATTAATTATGGCATTATTAATCATAATAAGACAATAACGAGTCGAAAGTCGTAAAAAATCTGCTGTAGGTACCATAGAAAAAGTTTGTTTACCCCTGACCAAATGTATGGAGCAGCTGATTTTTATTTTGTGATTTCAGAGTTTGCCCCAAATAAAAGTTATTCATAATTACCAGCACCCCCTTTCGGTTAAGGTCATCTCAAGCTTATAACCTTGTATATTTATTTACGGTCATGGCGATAATCACCATTTAAAATTCAGAAAGTACAATGTCATCGCCTTTTTCGATTAAAAGCAACGACTTTTTCATTAAAAAAGAAAACAAAATGACAAGACGTGACGTGATAGTCACATGTTATATTATGATACATTTCATAATAATTTAAACATCATTGTACATCGTTTTTTGAAATAAAACATTTATTATTTTGTTAGAATCTACATAACATTATTAATGAAACCATTTTAGCTGTATTGCAAAGTTTTCTACATAATTTATTTATTTTTCTACAAACAAAGTGTACTAAAGAACACACTACAATAAACTAAGAAGGTATGCGTGTAATAAAGTAAATGTATGTGGCTATAAGAATAAATTTCTTTCTTGGGTGAAAAAGTGGAACTTTGGCGTATAAATAAGTGGTTATGAGGGTAGCCGACAATATTATGTAGATCTCTAGCTTGGGCGAGCTTTCGTACCAGATTACGAAAACCTTGTGAGCCTGAACAATAATAGTGGAGGTTTATTTACTTAGGTGCGAATGGCCAGTCCTTTCATGTGGTAGGTTTATACATATTTAATAACTATGTTTTTTTTACTGTACAAAAATAGTGCTGTTTCATTAATTACGTGCCAAATTATATGAGAAATGAAACGTTGTGAAACATATATTTTTTTGTTGCTTCTAAAAGTTTAGCAAAGCGTACATTAAAGTTGTCACACGTCTACTATAACATGACTGGATCCTGACTTGCTTTGTGTAACTTTAAATGACTATTACTTGTTCCTTTGATTGGATTTTATCATCAAATACTTAAAAAATCGTAAAACTTGACACAAGAAAAATACACAAAGTGCAATGCCTTAAAAAAGGAACTATCACGGGAAAGGATGCGCTATACCAAATTTAAAGACGGCTTGGATAACTACAATTTATTAGTTTACTAGCTGCGCCCCGTGGTGTTACCCGCTACATGTTTTTGGGATAAAAAATTACCTATGTGTCCAGGGTCTCAGCCACCCCCATACCAAATTTCATTCAAATCCATTCAGTAGTTTTTGCGTGAAAGAGTAACAAACATACATTTATACTCACAAACTTTCGCATCTGACAAATGATTGACTCACCAAAGATGAAGTTATTTAACACTAACTACAACAAAACAGGGAAGAATTAATTATAAATATAAACTGAATACGGATGTACTTACGAAACTTTGTAGTTCAGAAAAAAACTGGAAGGTTCACATAAAATTTGCGATTCCATTCTCTTCCAACTTTTCCCATTACTCAGCCATCGATTCCTGATATTGACTCGAGCTGACTTATTGCTTCGAAAATTACTTTTGTTTCTTCTTTATGCCTAAGTGCTCTCGAAGCTTTTTGCTCCAATATTTTCATAATCCATATCTCCTGGCTAGTAAAGACTGTAATAGAACATTTTCGCAATTAGTTTTCGCAACGCAAATTCATTTTAAAGCAACAAACAAAACTATGTATTAATCTTAATTATATTTCTGAACGGACAGTTGTTTTCGAAACACGTGGTCTATAAAATTCTCGATAGAACACATTTAATAAAATAATTTTAACTAACTATACTGAAGTAAATTTTCTGAGCTAATTTGAAACTAAATATTATGACACATGACGTTAGATATATATTTTGCTCGCGATGTTTTTCGTCGCCAGCAGCTCAAGTTCATTGTTGGGATATGAACCCACGCCATTCAGCGTGTGATCCATCCATGCCAATTAATGGACTATCATCACTACAAAACTGCGATGTTTGTTCTATGCCTGGGTTTTCTGCTTCTGTATGTATTATAAGTATGTAGTTACAAATATATATATATATATGTGTTCCTATCTGGTCTCTATAGTACAAGCTTTGCTTAGCTTGGGCTAGATGGCGCTGTGTTAAAATGTTGCGGAGTAATTATTTATTTAGTAAACAAAATGTTGAGTCTTGAAACTAGTTAAAAGACTACCATAACATATTCAATTAAATTTTTAAAGTAATAAAAACGTATCTCAAAAATTGATTCGAAAAAAAAATGACATAATTCTAGAGAAACCCTTTTTACGTATAAAACCGTAATCCGACATAGCTATATAGAATCAGTAAGCTGAAGTGGCAGTGGGCCGGCCACATTTCTCGAAGAACCGATAACCGATGGGGTAGACGAGTTCGTAAAGCAGCGGGAATGCAATGGATGCAAAAAGTTGTCGACCAAGCTCAGTGGCGTGCATTGGCAGAGGCCTATGTCCAGCAGTGGCCTATGTCCAGCAGTAGACAGCGAAGGGCTGATGATAAAGTATAAAACCTGAAAGAATAAGTCAAGTCAAGAATGTTCCCTTTTGAAATCTGTTAACTTACTAGACGTTCGTGATGAATCAACCAATTGAGTCATTGATCGACTCAATTTATGTATCAAGGTTACCGATACCAAAACAAAGATCTATGGAAATCTGGAGAAATGCACTGTATTGTGTCGCTATCATTAGCATGCATGGCACAGCCTGTACGGTCATGGTCAAGTCGCTGCATGCATTATTTATAATAGAAAGAGTGAAACTAGTAGACAATACAAGTACATTTATTGGACATAAAGGGAACTGAAATGCATCCGGTAGCTATACCTAATACGAAATTGTAAAGTAAGGACGTAATATAGCAGAGGTTTATCAGTCTGAAAAGAGCCATCGTGTGTGCCCTAAAATTATTCGGTAGCGAAGATAGCTCAGCGGTTAGCGCGGCCGGTTCATACGCCAAAGGGCGTGGGTTCAAGAGGAGATTCCATTAAAAAACTATGTGAATGTTATTAGCAATTGATTAGTATTTTCATTTTTAACAACTTGGTAAGGCATTTGAGTTCAGTTTTTTTTTTCAACAATTCTACGACTATTATAATTCGTAGGAACAATTGCAGAAATTGAAATATGATGAGCACAATCTAGCGTAACCGTCATATTTTTGCTCCGCTTATTGAGACCCTATGCAGCACAACATTAGACTGAAGATTGACTGCAGTAATTGACTTTCTCGAAAATTTTGTGAGGGCTTTAATATATGTATATATACCTAATTACATACTTTAATGTTTTGTTTCTCGATTACAGTACCAATGGCAGCTGAAAAGAAACCTGAAGTTGCGTAAGTAATTTCCGTTTTTTTGGCAAACACTTTTATTGTTTAGTCGGGAAATACAGATTATCGAGTATAATATATTTTTTCTTGTTTGAAAACAATACGGTTTTCAGTGAGAAATTATTATATGTCAGAACTCGTTATTGAGACTAATTTTATTTAATGTCTCAAAATAATGTGCGTTAAGGCAGCGATACCATGGACTTCGTTTTGTTACTCAAAGCTCTGGATACTGTAACAAAGATCACATATGTACAACCGCTATCTTTTAGGCACTATCAGGAGAGCGTTTCGTTCCTCTCATTACTGTATCTAAAGACATTTTTATGAATAGTTAGCCTCTTAATTGAATTTATACCTATATTGTAGCGCTGGTGAGGCTCCGTTCCGGACACATTCCTTCGAATTCGTTTAAACATTTAATGGGTGTAGCAGAGTCACCTAACTGTGACGAGTGTTACAGGATCGAGAATGTCCTGCACATTCTAACTGAAAGTGTCCGGAATGACGCTTTACGACAGAACTTCCAGTTGTTTGTCAATAAAATGTTGGGTGCGTGTAATAGTCATCTGGCTACGCCAACATCAGAAAAAGCCAGGAGTCTAATAAAACTGTACCTTCATATTTTTGGATAGATGTTGTTCAACGAATGCAGAGAGAGAGAGAGAGAGAGAGAGTAAAGAGTTATACAATGTACATGTATTATGTGATTATGGGTGTGGCATAGTCGAATATCGACAAAACTCTATAAAATAAATCAGAAAAAAATTATTGAATTTAATTCAGTTATTTTAGATAAATATAGTATTCAGAAATACAAAACAAAAAGAAAACGTGATACAAAATGCCAAAAAATGTTTATGAAAATAAATAAAAAACAAAGAGACGAACATCGATAACGTAACGAAGGTTTTCTAGTAGTTAAATTATTCAGAACCTTATTTATATCTCAGAGCTTGCTCAGTATCTGTAAATGTTTAACCACTTTAGGCGAACCGAGAAACGCACTTCGCAGTGGGAAGAGCTCATGAGAAAGTTCTCCGAAGCGCATAAGGAGGAATGCAAGTAAGTCCTTAATCCTTACCCTATTTGCACACCTCGTGAAGGATCCCGAAAAAATGGCAGTTCACCAATCAAACCGACAACGTTTAACTTGTTTCTTCTTCTTAACCGAGCGATAGTTAGCGTGAAGGTGAAAGTGGGAATTGTTTTCTATTATTTACTCTTGTTATATATGTTACTCTTTCACGCAAAAACTACAGAATGGATTTGGATGACATTTGGTATGGAGGTAGCTGAGACCCTGGATTAACACATAGGCTACTTTTTATCCCAAAAACATTTAGTGGGTAACACCGCAGGGCGCACCTAGTAATTAATAAAGGAAGGAGCAACTAAAAATCATCACAATACCCATTCGGGCAAGGTGAAATTAAATCATATGCGGATCTGAAGCGCACTCCAAAATACATCTAACTTAATTTTAAATGGAGTATTTTTAATAAAAATTATATTCGTACTTAACTTCAAGTTGGTGAGCTGCTTTGAACTCGTACTTAATAATGCATAGGCACTTATAGCATACTAAATACGCACCACTCGTTTGCTTTGCCAAGCCAACACATTGTTCTTTCATTGGATTCACTTTCTTATAATTTCGATTTTGGTCATTGAACTTAAACAAAGCACTGTTCATAGGTAGTTCGGTAGTCATAGTTATTTCAGCTAGATAAAACTAAAGATAATTCATTATTAATGTTATATTTTGTAAAGTTTGTTATATTGATAGCTAGAAATATCTAGATTCTGAGCTGTTTGGTTGAGAAATTTAATCTCGATGTAGGCATTTTTTTAGCTTAACTATTTATAATTATGCATGTTTAATTAATCTCTGTTCAATTAATTAGCATTCCCATCCAGCGTGGCAATGCTGCCAGCATTCTGGCTACATATCCTTCGTCTGACGGACTTTTAGATTAAGTTTTTTGTCTCTGGTTGTAAGTATAAAAACGTTGATGTCTTATTTTAATCTGATCGGATAATGCGACACCGGTGTGTATACATTTTGAATTAGTGTCAGAAATTGAAATAATAATTCAGAAAGTAAATTCCAAAATCAGAAACAGCTGATTTTAGCATGTTACTTTCGTTTTAACTCAACGCTTTCATTTTACCCTTTTCATTATCAGATAACAATACAACGAGGCATTTACATTTTATTCTACTTTAAGGACAGTGTCACTAGATATCCCTCGAGCACAACGGTCGATAAAACAGTTTCCCACTGGATCCACGTACGAAGGCACTTGGGACCTCCTCGGCATGAGTGGTTTTGGGACCTACACGTTTCCTAATGGTTAGTATTACTCACTCGAATGAAAATCATACCAACCATTATTATCTTCATTCTAACATTAATAAAAACGAGCCCTTATTTCTTCATCTCTTTTCTATGAGTAGAACAGAACTTTTCTTATTCGCGATAGAAAGAGCTAGATAGCATGATCTTAGTTTTTATTTAGACCATCCCTTGTGTACGCAAATAAAACTATCTAGTTCATATTGCGGACAAATTTCCTGATGTGTAAAAAAAATACACCTATAGATAGGCATGAGTATAGGGTTTAAGCTGAGTGGATTGCTCTACTGTCAGAGTTAAAATGCTTTCCAAAGGTCTCTAACATGACTTGATTTATACAAACTTTTTTATGTGCTGCAGCCAAGTCCTCTAAGCAGTAGTGTGTAAACATTACTGTGTTCCGGTTTGAAGGGTACTGCAGCTAGTGAAATTACTGGGCTGTTGAAACTAACCATCGAAAGTCTCAAAGTAATGAGCGCCAAAGCAGCGATGCCCTGGACTTTGTTTTGTTACTCAATGTTCTGTGTATCGCTGCAATGGCCATGGACAGGCGTTATCTCTTACCATCAGGAGAGCGGCTCGTTCGTCTCATTACTTTTTACATTAAAAAAAAAAAATTGCTTTGCCACGTGGCGTGATGCCCGCCATGTTGTGGCTGACGCAGTAGTGTTCGTTGTTGTTTTGTAATGAGAGGTCGCGCCGCATTGCAATTTATGCAATTCTGTTTAATGATGGCAGATCATATGACAAAACGTTCTTTACATTTTATTTCTTGTTTTATCACTTTATCCAAGTCTTCCAAGATATTATATAAAATACCTAGTTAATGTGATTAATTCTGTGTCAATTATCACTTTGTCTAAATTGAGTAGATATTATACATTATAGTATATATAATATTCGGACTTATTACTTTCGCTGTAACATATAAAATTATACTGTTAAACGTAGAGGATTTTCTTTCTCTGGAGCCAAGCACTGTATGCGCCAAGCATCTAACGGTGTTCTGGCCTCACTTGAGAGCCAGTTCCATTCCAGGGGAGCTTAACCAACTTTGTCCACACCTTCACTTAACATCAGGTGAGATGTGGTCAAACACCTAGCCTGTCAAACCATTAAAAATAAAATTAGTTTGACTAGCTTTCCTCTTCCTATAGTGTATTATTGTAAAAAAAAATGTAATTTAAGTTGACAAAGGTCACGGACCCCGGTGTTTGTGGAGCGTATAAATTTAAATAAAAAAACACTACAAAAACTTATTGCATTAATGCATTCGTATTGCTTTGGGTCTAGAAAAAAGTTTTTTTTTTATGTAAGAAGTAATGAGACGAACTAGACGCTCTCCTGATGGTAAGAGATAACGCCTATCCATGACCATTACAGCGATACACAGAACTTTAAGTAACAAACAAAGTCCAGGGCATCACTGCTTTGGCGCTCATTACTTTGAGACTTTCGATGGTTAGTCTTAACAGCCCAGTAATTTCGCTAGCTGCAGTACCCTTCGAACCGGAACACAGTAATGTTTACACACTACTGCTTAGCGGCAGAATAACTGGTACTGCGGTGGTACCTACCTAGACGACCTCCTGCTAAGGAGTTCTACCACCAAGTAAAATATGAAAAAATACAAGTAAAATCTGTACCTATATGAGTCGATTGTAAATCTTGTTGTTCATCTTATTGCAGGAGTAATATACGTGGGTGATTTCGATGACGGCATGTTCCATGGAGAAGGAGAATTGCGCTACCCTGAGGGGGCAATAATGCGAGGCACCTGGAAGAAAGGGCACATGATAGAAAAAACTCTCCTCTTTGCGGATGGGCTCGAATACAGCGAGGTTGACTGGGCTTATTGCAGGATGCCTGACAGAAGGTAACTTTAAACACTTTTTTCCTTTTTTTTCATGTAAAAAGTAATGAGACGAACGAGACGCTCTCCTGATGGTAAGAGATAACGTCTGTCCATGACCATTGCAGCGATACACAGAACTTTGAGTAACAAATCAAAGTCCAGAGCGACACTGCTATGGCGCTCATTACTTTCGAGACATAGATGGTTAGTTTCAACAGCCCAGTAATTTCGCCAGCTGCAGTACCCTTCAAACCGGAATACAGTAATGTTTACACACTACTGCTTAGCGGTAGAATAACTGGTACTACCGTGGTATCTAACTAGACGACCTCCTGCTAAGAAGATCTACCACCAAGTAAAACACACCTAGACAAGAAGATACTCATAAATAAAAGTTTGTTAAAACAAACAGGTGAAACAATGTACAGTGAACAGCCCTGTTGGTTCATTGGTAGTAAGTCTGCTCCAAGAACAGAAGGGCGTGGATTCGATGCCCACCTAGGACAAACATATTGTGGTATAAACAAATGTTTGTTCTGTGTCTGGGTGGTCTGTATTTATTATAAGTATGTATTTACAACAAAAAAAGTATTGTATCAGTTTAAACAATGCTTTACCATCTTCGACTACACCGTCAACATCAGGTGAGCTGTAGTCAAACACTTAGCCTGTCAATCATTACATTTTTTTTTAAAACCCCCCCACCTTGCTATGGTTTCCTCACAATGTTTTTCTTCACCGGCAACTCAAGCTTATTAACCCATGCCGTTCGGCGTGTGAACCGATCGCGCTAACCGAAGAGCTATCATCGTTACAATAGTTTTTTTTTCAGTCTGGTATAGCGAGGGTAATTACTGGCTGTACCGCACTATGTTTCATAGAAATTATGTATATACCCTTACACACTAGCTGACAAGGGAAATATAGTTAAGAGAGTTCTGGTTACGTTGTACTGTAATTAGTTATCCAGGATTACGCCCAAGGAGCCCCCGGTGGTATATCTCTGTCGTAATAGGTTCCTTATAAGAAATTATTTTTTGTAACAGAGGTACCTATTAGTTATGAGACGTACGAGACGCTCTCCTGATTGTAAGAGACAACGCATGCCCATGGCCATTGCAGCGATACACATAACTTAGTAAGAAAACGAAATCAGAGTACCTATTGTTGCTTTGGCCCTTATTACTTTAAGATTTTCAAAGGTTAGACGGCAGAATTTCTGGTACTGTTGTGACATCTAACTAGACGACCTCCTGCTAAGACCTACAAACAAATGATGATAGCCTAATACTATATAATTTATACATATGTATTTTGTGGTCAAACATGAGCCTGTTGTTTTTGTTTTGTCATTTTTGTAGGTCGATATTTTGAGAGAAGTTTTTAACTGTTATGTTGTTTGTTTGTTTATTAACAATTTCGTTTATTGTAATTGTTTTTGTTGTTGGTAATTTTGTTATGTTTATTTTGTTTGACCGACAAGGGCTCACCGGAAGACTAGCGCTTGTCATACCACTTAGTATGACCAGTATTATGCTGAGGTGAGCCCCTATTTTGTAACTGTTTGTTTTCTTTCTTTCTTTCTGCATACTCAAATCAACAAAAGAATGAAGGAAGTCAACAATTTCGTCGCAGAGTTCAGTGTAACACAGTTATGATAGTTCCCAAAAGTTGCCGAATTGGACCTCGGGAACATTTTGCAAATTGTACGGGAATCTGATTACAATCTAGAACGGCGCCGCGTTAGAATGTCCCGTGTGGACGGCGCTACGGGTCATTAGGCCTTAATTGACTGTTTGTATGTGGGCTGTACTTAATATTACTAAAGAAAAAAACGTGCATAGAGAACTGAAACCTTGCATAAATGACTGGTTACGACAGCGTGACTAACGTACGTACCTATGGCAACGGAAAATAAATAACCACCACTGAAGTCTTAACACCGCTTAGGAGATCAAAATATAAAATACATACGCACATTAGTCTACAACTATACAAATTTTTACTCAAACTTACATTATAGTAAGTTATGAACTTACCATGTTTTTTTTTTAATTTTAGGTTTCAATTCATGCATTATTAACCATTGGACCGCTAACGTCGCCTATAGTTTGAATCCGAAAGTATAAGAATTTTTCACTTTTAAGTGACAAGCATTCATTTTAAGGACACATTTTCTTTGATATTTCGTAATTTTAGACTTTTTATGTGTTTGTTTCTCTATATTAAAGTGATTACATTAAAAAGAAAATTTGTTAATTATTTATCACATGTAGGTATAAAAAGTCAATAATTTTAGCGATTACAATTTTACAGAGATGTTGTTACCCATTAACCCCATGACTAGCTTTTTGTAGTGAAAAATGGCTTGGTGTCCAAAGCACATTTTTGATGCGAAACTTGTGGCGGTTAAAGGATTTATTACCACATTTACTGGAAATACATTGCTTGCAGTAACACAACGTGAGCTAAAGCTGCAAGCAGGGTTGCTATTGATTGATTTGTACTTAACAATTAACAATAAAACAATAAAATTTAGAACTTAACAATAAAATTTATTTTATTTGTACCTAACATAAAAGAATAATAATATATTGTCATTCTTTCGCCTTTTGTTAATTTTTCGTTTGTGTAGAAAGACGCAGCAGGTTTATTGTTATCCCGTAAGAGTAAATGAAATTGGTTCACTGTACGTTCTTCATGGCTCTGTTACATAAATATAAAGGAAACTGTTTCATATTTTTAATGAGATATAATTTTGCTTAAAATCGGACTTAATATGAATGGGATACTTAACTACATCGAATTTCAGCTTCTAATTATAAATTTAAAAAAAAACGGACATTTCACACAGCGCCTCAAACTGAACAACCCTATTTACTATGCCACGTACTATGGGAACCAGACAACTGATTGACTGACAGCCCCGTTGGCTCATTGGTTGTATATCTGCCTTGAGAGCTGTAGGGCGTGGGTTCGATTCCCACTCAGGGCAAACATTTTGTGAATAAACAAATGTTTGTTCTGTGTCTAGGTGTTATGTATGTATTATAAGTATGTATTTACAAAAAAAAAGTATTTATGTATTCTATCAGTTACCTGACTTCCATCACACAAGCTCTGCTTAGTTTGGGGCCAGATGGCGCTGTGTGTATACCTAGTCCTACGATATTTATTTATTTATTTTCCTACGATTAAATATAATTGGACACCCAGACAACAATCATTTATATGCTCGACACAATGTTTGTCCTGAGTAGGAATCGAATCCATGTCTTATAGCTTTTGAAGGAGATACTTTATCAGATAAGCTAACAGGGCAGTCGCAATAAAAAGCATGTTTAATAATTCACTTACCTACTTTACATAAGGGATGAAACTGTTAAAGTCTACTTCCTTTTTAAGGGTCCTTCCTCATTATATCGTACAAGCTAATTAATTCACTTTATATAAAACAACCGTCCAAAACATACAACAGAACAAATTCAGAAATTAAACATCAAAAAGCTTTTTAACTAATTACGAACAGTCCATAAAAGCTGACCAAAAACCTACAAAGTAGATTACAACTCAAAACAAAAAAGGTTACGTAGTTTGAAAAATTTATGTTGACTTTAAACCACGACTCTTTGTTTAGAACCGAGTCATTGCAATAAACTAAAATGTATTTACGTAAAACTTATATCTACTAAAATATAAGTTTTACGTAAATAGACGAAAAAATGTACAATAAAAAAGAAAAAAAGTTTGTATGACAAAAATTTATTCGATTGATATAATAATAAGCGATACAATAATTTATTTAAGACCATGTACGTCCATATTACATAATATGGACTATATCATATTTGGACTATTTATTATTATTATAGTAATGTGTCTATGTACTTAGGTAGGTACACAATCGACAATATTTTTAGAGCCTAATAGCCAAATTCTTTGCCTTGAAAACAATCATTATTCCCTTAAATCCAAATAAAACTACAGAACTCAATAGAACCAGTCCTTATAAAATTTAAAAAAAAACTTTTTTTGTGTAAGTTTGTTTATTATCTGTTGCTCTTTATTAATAACTACTTTTAATTTTGAATCATAAACATAGCAAAGGAATAAAACGGTCCGTATTTTCTGATAGCTCGCATGCCAGAAAAACAACAAAAAACAACGACACTTTTATTGCAAACTTTTACGACGTTAAACAACAAGCTAGCATGAAACAACTGTAACTTACTGAACTTTTTATAGGAGGTGTTTTGGAAATAAAAAACCGAGAATAATAATTTAACTCTTGCACCGGACTTTCGTATTACAGAATGTGCAGATATTTGTAGATAGAAATTAGGTAGAATCCGGTTAGTTATTCAAGATGCTGGCTAGCAATGCTTAGCTTTTGACCAAAGTAAAAAAATGTATTAAATTTAAGAATCCTATTCTCTCTCTCTCTCTCTTTCTTTCTCTTTTGTATTGTTTTAATATTACCTGTTTTAATTTTTTTCACTTGTCTATTTACTTAAATGTTCTATCAATCTAATGACGTTTGTGGATGAGCCTTGTTGGTCGTTGGTGGTTGAGAACCAATTTAGCTAATTTTAAATGGTCTTGGTACTTTGAATGAGGTTTAATTGTTTACATATTATGAGGACAGATCCTTAACGCGTCGTAGTAAGAAGCGCCGGGCATTCGTCTAGTTGTGAATAAAGACGCATGAAAATAGAACTTTACACAAATAAAACTTTACTTTTATCAGTTAGTGTTTAGTGTTTATTACCTAAAAAAATAGCTGATTTTGTCCCTAAATTTGTCCTGATTTTGTGCTATGCACTTTAATTTTAGGTTTACAGTAGAGTACGAGAATGGACTTCAACCGAGCGGCAAGTCGTATCTAACTGCGGACCAACCAACGAGAGAGATTCCAGACGGATATTACGACACAGGCGACGGATTTTACGATCCGAAAACCAAGATCGTTTACAGCGCGGATGATATCACTAACATCGTCAGGTAAACTTCAATATTCAAATATTGTAGAAGAATTATATCTACTCATTATACTCGTAGATGTACCGTTGGATTTCACTCTATCACAACTCTTAAAACTAAAAAAAGGCATGTGGATATTTTTTTTATTGCCTCTCTGCCAGAATTGAGGAATAGCCCGCGCTATTACTTAACACGAAGTAATACAGCGTGTACAGGGAGACAAGCACGTGTGAAAAAAGGCTTGATTTTTTTATAATAAATAGTCGCCATGACACCTAATGTACTTGATTGTACAAGGGTCTTATCGTGTTAATAATCTTCATTTTTGGGAGCATACCCATCTACACCCTGTATAAAATATAAATAAATGATTCATAATGAGAGATAATAGTCAGTGGTCTGTTTTATGTTTAAATAAAATTATTATCATGTTAGAAAAAAAAAGGAAATAGCAATTTGCTGAAGTACATTTCATTGTTATTCACGTTCAGGTCGTACCGACGTCGAAAAGTTTGTAAATTTTCGAACAAAACCCAAAACAAACACTGCGTGTTCCGTAACACGTTTCAATTAGTGGCACATCCAACGGCCAGTAATTGCCGGACTAATTGACTTGTTAATTGGGCAGCGCGCCCTTCGATCGAATGTTGAAACAGATAAACAAGCAGGTGAATGGGCTGATGGGAAGAACTTGCTTTTACTTAGAAACACAAAACTGTAAACTTTGATACTATATCTCTTTTAAAGTTTCTTATTCTACAGAGACATTTTTAATTAACCGACCACCGCTCGCAGTAAGCTCTAAGACATCATATAAATAAAAACTTTTGTTATATTTTCTTTTGTAAATGATTACCCTGTGAATAAACAAATGCTCTATTAATTCAAAAGCGAGGAATATTAACGAAACAACATGCCAATGTAGGAACATTTTGATTTGATATTTGCGTATACATATTATTCCCCAGTGACCGAAAGTACTATGGTCAACCTTTTCCTGAAAAGTTCCGCATTATTTTTGTCCTAATTTTGTTAACAAGCCGCGCACACGCGTATTTTTAAGCGAGATTACCCAAGGCATCAATTTTTCCGGTAATTTTCACTCAGGAGTACCGCGTCGGGGGTGCTATTTTGTTAGGAGACACAAAAAGTAATCTACCAAGGTGTTGCTTGTGATATTTTATAACGAGTATGCGCTTTTATACCTCCCTCGATGTAGTAGTAAGTATATAAATCCCAGATTAAAGTGACATCACCAAAGAGCTTGATAAAGTCAAAGATATTTCTTAATAGGAAAACAGGAAACGCTTGACAGCTTTACTCTTTTTGGCATAGGATTTTTTATATATAGTTGAACGTGGCATAAGAGTATTAAATGTTTGGCCTTTTAGGTGTATTTTGTATGTAAAAGTAAAAAGACAAATAAAACGTCCTCCTGACGATAAGGGATACATTTGTCCAAGGATATTGTATCTAGAACTTTTAGAAAAGAAGCAAAGCTCAGGGTAACACTTCTTTGGTGCTCATTACTTCCAAATATTTGATGGTTAGTCTCAATAAGCCCCCTGCTATTTCGCTAGCAGGCGGCTTAATATCTAATGCTGCATCGTTACTAACCTACACGACCTCCTGCTAAGTAAATCTACCACCTAGTGTAACGTAATTATAAGTATAAGCTCTATTTCTCAATTTGCTCTCTATCGCGTGCGAGAATTTTTACACAGGGAAACATTTAAAACAATTCCCTATCTCTTATTAAGTATTTAGTTGTCTAACATAGACTATAGAGTTTTGACAGAATATAAAACATAGGAAAGCCACAAAAATTGACGACTTTTTTTTTTGTTGAATATGTTTCGTTTACTAATGGATACCAGCTATGACTACATGTTAGCAGAGAAAGTATAAATAGCCTGAGCTTTGCCTGAACAATTTAATATTTATTTGGATTTCCACTTTCATAGTAATAATAGTACTTGCGTAATAAAAAAGTTAAAAGAATTTCGTAATTTTCGTTTTCGTTCTTATCACCATTGTGATTTCCCAGATCTGCTGGCCCACTAGAAGCTAAGTGGATCGTGGATAACTGTCGCACGAGCCCTGAGGAGGCGGTGGGTCCACGCCAGGAGTTATATGAGAAGTGGTCAGAGCCGCAAACTAACCCAGAACCACCCCCGCCGCCAGCAGTTCCCACGCGATCTAACAGACGCGAAACTACCTTCTCCGATGAAACCAACTTTGTAAGTACTTATTCCATAATTTGTTTGAACTGCCCCCAATATATAATTATCTTTATTTTGTTTTTTTTTAGGTCTTCATCACGTTTTACGTCCACTATCTGTATCTCTATCTAAGATTATCACATTTTTATATTTCAGTAACAATCGTAAAGTGTTAATTTTTGAGCAATTTTAAATATTTTGCAGCATGTCATAGTGGATCAGGTCATTATAAATAAATGCGTCAGCAAAATTTCGTTTCTGTATTGACCCTTGAGAAGTTCCCTCATCGGGACCCAAACCTGTGTATAACAGCCAGGTAATGATAGATCATTACCTGGCTGTTTTATTCAAAACCGGCAATCAAAATTAAATGTGTGTACAAAATTTTGTTTCTACGTTGTCGGCCATTAAATAGTTAGTTCTTTTGTCTGAAGCCAACATGTTCAATCTGGTCCTGCTTACTATAAAAACGAATTGTCTTTGGAACTGAACTTACAAATTATAAATTAAGCTTGCAAGATTTCACTTAAACTATCAAACAATGCAAGTTAAATAATACAAATACAAATATTTTATTGATAACACCAATGTTACAAGTCACTTCAAAATTTTAAACATGTCATTAAATGAGTTTTGAAACACTAATTATTTACATGTCAATGAATACTACTACCTACTTATTATATAGCTTACTATTTTAAAGTTCGAACTGGATTTTGTTAATTTGATGTGTTAAGTTAATATATTTTTTTTAATTTGTTTCTATCTCCTTTGCGAAAGATATTAAAGTGATAATTTATTTAAATTATTTATAATATACAGGCACAATGTAACGAAATTCTCACAACAAAAATATGTGCAAGCCATAAGCACGGATATAATTTTCTTAAAACCCCAATTTTTGTGCTAAACTCAAATGTCGCATTTCGACTTTTATCTATAGTGCGTTTCACTAAAGAGTTCCCTTCGTCGTCATGTTGGCAGCCCTGTTCGTCGAAACGTCAAACAGATAGTTTCATTGTTCATTGCTCTAATTGTTTTCAAGTTTTTAATTAGTAAAAAATTTCTAAACATGCCCAAAACACTAAAAAGTGGTGAAAGACAGATGGTGTTAAAAGTCAAAAGTTTTTGTGAACGTGAAAAACGGAACAAAGCGCCAATAATCCCTTTGGAATGTGTTCGTAGCCGTGTCGCCGCCATGACAGGTTAGTAAAATAGGGATACCAGGCAGGTCAAATCACTATTCCTCGTTTTTCTTAATGTATATAATAATTATAATTTTATATAGTAACTACATAAACTTTTAGATATGTAGAAAGAATTCAAATATAAAACTAGCAATTGTACTTATTTATTTATATTGTTTTTGAATTTAAAATGTGTCTCCAACAATTGTGTTACAACATAAATAAAACAATGTGGATTTGTTATTAAGTTAATTTTAACATTTATGGAGTTTTTTTATAAAAACTATTTTTTCAGGTATATCAGAAAAAACAGTCACACAAATTTATAAAGAAGGTGAAGCAGCTGCTAGTACTTCAACAAGAATTTCGACGCCTGGTAAGAGTCGGCCGCGCGATAAACAAATTAAGCTGGATGATTTTGAAATTTGTGCATTACGACATAAAATACATGAATTCTATGCTGTGAGAAAAGAATTACCTACGCTGACCAAATTACTGCATGAAATGCGAAATGATATCGATTTCAAGGGAAGTCGCACTACTTTATGGCGAATAATGAAGAAGATAGGATTTTATTTCCAAAAATGTAAATCAAAAAGAAAAGTTATGATGGAAAGGTACGATATTGTGGCTTGGCGTAGTCGATATTTGAAGCAGTTACGAGAAAATCGTGAAGGAGACCAGCGTCCAGTCATTTATTTAGATGAAACTTACGTTCATTCAACTTACTGTGCAGGTAAATGTTGGCAGAGTGACACAGAAGCAGGCGTTTTATCTTCGGACTCAAAAGGACCACGATGGATTATAGTCCATGCAGGGAGTGAAACCGGTTTTGTACCCAACGCTCAGCTGATTTTTAAATCACAGTCTAAATCCGGAGACTATCACGATGATATGAATCGAGAAAATTTTATGAAATGGATTCAAGAAAAGCTTTTACCGAATCTACCTCCTCAGTCGCTTGTGATTATGGATAATGCTCCCTACCATACAGTGGCACTCAACAAAGCACCAACAATGAACAGTACGAAGTCTCAGATGCAAAACTGGACTGTTAGTAAAGGTCTCGCTTATTTACCAACGATGGTAAAAGCTGAGCTTTATGAAATAATTAAAGACCATAAAGAACCGCCTGTTTACGAAGCAGACACGTTACTGGAGAAACATGGTCATAAAGTGGTAAGGCTCCCGCCTTATCACTGTGATTTAAACCCAATTGAGCTCATATGGAGTCTTTTGAAAAGAAGAATTGCAGAAAAAAATGTTGGACAGGAAGCAAGACAAATTGTTAAAATAACAGAAGAAGCATTTTTAAGCATATCTGCAGAAGATTGGAAAAAAGAATGTGATCATGTCAAGAATATTGAAGACAAATACTACAATGATGGAGTACGTGCAGACGCAGAAATTGACCGATTCATAATTGAAGTAGGAAACGATAGTGACGATACTTCTTCTGATGATGATACAGGTGGTAGCGACATCTCGGGTGTTGGCCCATTAGATGAACACAATTATTATAAAAAATAACCATAAACATTTGTTTTATTTTTCAACCTTGTCAATTATATCAATATAGGTAAAATACATAGTTGTATTAAAACTATAGGACTAGGGACCGCAATCTGGTCTGGTGTCATTTTCAATCCGGCTGGATTCCCGCCGATACTTCGGACCAGATGTTAAAAAATAGTATCTACGTTAGTGACATTAAAATTTCCTTAATTTCGAGTAAACATCTTTCTGAAAAAGTAGCAACACTGGTTTCGTAACTACCAACATGACGACGAAGGGAACTCTTTCGTGAAACGATCTATAGTCACATTTCCAAGTCTTCGCAGCTTTTCTGGGAACATATATTATCTACTCTGTGTCATGTTCATCTGTCAAAAATATCAAAATGTTAGCCTGGAGTTACGTACGTGATTTTGTCGAGTTTATTCTTATTTGATCTAAATCTTGTAGCAAATATTATGTACAATCCATAGCCATTAGACGAGATTAACTCATCAACTAATCACTACTATCAGCGAAGCCTAAAGAAACCAATTCGAATGCATACTTAGGTATGTTTTTTTTGTTATGCCTAATATGAGCGTGAAGTAGTTGTTTTATTTTTTTATTAATAGTTCCTAATAGTGTTGGATCATTGAAGAATTTCGTAAAACGAAAAACGTAGACATATTCTGAAGAACGCCACGCCTACAATATTTTGTACTTGTCATACCTGAAGTTACCACAAAGTGAAAAAAAAATAAAGACAAGCAAGCATTATTTGTTTAAAAAAACAATTGTCATAAGCCCATTACAGGCTCTTTTAAAATTCAAATTACCTACTATATGCGAGCATTTTTATTTATTAGTAAAATTTATTGTTACCCAAATTATTTGGATGAGTTTGCCTCATAATATATTAGTTTAGTTAATTTTTTTCGTCCCAGACTTACCAGAAATGTAAAATTGTCTTCAGGTTCATCAGCATATCGAGAGCCCAGAGGATTCTGATTCTTCTACTAGCTCTAGTTCGTATGAATCTTATCACTATTGAGGCACAATGAACTTAAATAATCGCAGGCGTTAATAATATTTTGAAGTGCTGTGTTTTAGTATTTTTCGTTAATAAGGATAAGGTGCTAGGTACTTAGAAGTGCTGGCATAGGTAAACTTACGTAGTGTTTTTTTAATTTTACATTGGCTAATGTTTGTTTAAATTTATTTTTAAGTTAAAAGTTTTGTTTGTAAGTGTAGTAATTATATTAGGTGTTGATTTTAGTTTTATATGGTATTCTGTTAGGAATTATTTTTCCGTTTGTATGGATAAATTGCTGTTATAATGAACTGTATTTTATGTTTACGTTTCTAGTTATATCTAAGTAGATTTTTATGTTGTTAGTTTGTGAATTAGGTAAGTAAGGATTTTAGTAATTATAATTTAGTTTATCCTTTAAATATTTGGTTTGGTTTTAGGCTTTTAAAATGCCTATTCTTAAGTTACTAGACCTAGTCAATTATCTTTGAGATACATAATAAAGATGAATAACATTTAACACTGTCTTTTATTTTTCCTAAGTTCTTTTTTTTTCTAATCCTAACTTCTTAGTGTTTACATATTTACGACACACACACACCTCGATATTTACTCATGTGTATCACTGCAGTGGTCATGGACATGACATGTGTACAAATTATTTATATGAGTATATAGCTGGAGCACCAAACTGTATTCCCCAATTATGTTATCGTCAGAGAAATTTCTCCCACTAGAAGCAAATTTAGAGACTTACGTCAAATAACATAAACCGGGAACTGATTTGGCTACCCTTTAAATCGGGAACACAATTACAATGTGATACACTATTGATTGGCGGAAGAATATCCGGTACTGCGGTGGTATCTAGATGATTTACCACTAAGTAAGATAGTCAAATTTTATTTTGATTCTTAACCTGCCTTCCTTACGACGTAGTAGGTCGTAAATGTACCTACTACATTTACTACCTACTACGTCGTAGAAGACCTATAGTCTTGAACTTTGTTTTTATAGCAATAGTATCTTCAGGGAATGTTTTTTTTTTCAGGATGATGTCTTTTACGAGACCTTGCGCAAATCGAGAACCTCTTGCGTCGCGTCAAGGTCCATTGCCTTCAGTGATCATCCTATAACCAGATTTCATTATGTGCCTTTAATGAGCTCTAGTGGCCCTAGCTCACCTCATATTGGCAGTGGTGTATCATGTAAACATTCGAAAGCTTCGGTTTCATCAATTAAGTTTTCTAAAATGGCATAATTTACTGTACAAATTGTTTACATTAACTAATCTATTGTAGTTATACTTTAGTTGAGAAATTTTATGTACAGTTTTGAATCGATTTACAAAATTTATACCGAAGCCATTTTATCATTTAGATTTTAGACTATTTTAAACTTTTATAACTAGACGTTTTACCATTTAGGTTAAATATTGGTATGTATTTTGATTTTTAGGATTTTTTAAAATTACATTTGGTTTTACCATACACCTATTTACTTTCTTTATTTGATCAAGAAGTCCTATATATACATGTATCTACATTTATTAAGTTACTAAATGGTTGTTCAATTAAAACAAGTAAAGATTTGACATACTAAAATTTCAATATTAATTTATTTTAAAAAGAAACCCGTAAAGTTAATTTTATTTTTAACTAATCATGTAATAACTTAATTTTATTAGCTAAGTTACCAATGTTAGTATGGTAAGTATAGGGTTTGTGCTTTATTTTATGTCTTCCTATTTTTCGTATTTTTGTTTTCTTTTTTTAGTATCTTATCTAATTCTTTTTTTTTTCACGCAGGCAAAGCTCGATTGCGGTAAAGTTTAGTAAAAAAGGTCAACGCTTCAGATGGCAAGATTAAAGTGCATTGTTTACAACCTCAATCAACCTCAATTTATTTTTATCTTATTCTGAACTTAATCTAAGTTTTCATTTATTTACATTTACTGTTTACTGTTAGTTCTTGGTAGTTAGATATTATCTTATTAAACTCGTCTATATTTTATTCTATTTAGTTATTTTTTTTATCCGTTCGCTATATCGTTTTATTCACAACAGAAAAACTAATTCTAAATAACATGTCGTAATCACAGATTTAAAAAAATGTGGATAGAATGTTTGTAGAAAATAAGTGACAATTTTTTGGCCCTACATTGTTTGCTCTTTCACGAATTACACGACGCATACATGCGAGGGCCTTACATCATACAAATACTTATACCGATAGGTTTTATAGGATCTGTTTGCATGCTAAACAAGTGAAAATTCTAGGTCCGAGGAATCTTCACTTGTTTTCTGCACAACATTATAATGGTGGTAAGAAGGTGCAGATAGATCGGTATTTTTTTGTAATCCGTGGTCTTAATGCATAAGGTCATATGCTGTGTAGGTATTGACACCATGTAGCTTTAGGTTCTCGTTCAAACTACCAGTAGGTACTAGACAACCTGAACACCTAAAGTCATACTAGATATTCCTACTGAATAAAGTATACCTACTAAAGTCATATCTAGGCCTTAACCAGAAGTAGATATACACTTACCTACCTTTGTTCCTATAAGTACTTTACCAAGATTAGTAACAAGCAGAACTAAAAAAAAAAGGCTAATTGTAAAATAGCTTTGTTCAAAGCTGTAACCGAGCTAGAGTTGCCGAGCGGCCGTATAATTATGTCCAGCCCACAGCTGTCCGGAATAATGACAAAATAAAAAACGTAGCATTAAAATGGAAAAGCAGGAAGAATATTATAATTTAATTAACGCTGAATTTTGTCGAAATTAGTTTTTTGCATCTACAACTTCGTTATAGCCTTAGTAAGTATCGAAATTTCATAGCTTAAACTTCTAAGATAAATTCTCAACTTAATACCCTAATTATTGGAAATAATTTCATGAAACCTTTAGAAGAAGTACCAAACATACAAACACACAAACTTTTGCCTTTATAATATTACTATGATGCTCTATCGTACCGGGTATTCCGGAAATTGTATTAAACACCAATTTCAACGACGTAGCTTTTTTTTTAAATTTAAGTAACGATACTTATGGTTTGATTTACTCCCTTATAGGTACATCTAATCTGGTCTTATTCGTAACCCTTGTGAAGAATATTGGGTAAAAATTTCACATCTTTGTTTTACACGGTGTAGCCTAGGCGCCGATTGTTAAAAATTCGTTTATTTTATATAAACAGGGCTACAACCGAAAGAAGCTCATAGTATTATCATCACACCTACTTATCATCACATCTTTTACTGTGGGCACAGCTTCGAAATCGTGAAAACCTGACCCTGTATTTGTGCAAAAAAAAAGTATTAAATACTTAATTCATTTTGAATTTTTATGGGAATGTCGATATTGTTGGAATTAAATTTTCGAATTGGTAACCCTACTCCTAAGATGTAGGTACGTAGATACTCGTGATCAAGCATCGTGACGATTCGTCACAGGCGCGATTACTTTTGCGAAAGATATTACGGAAAATGTCTCAGGGCTATACTAAAGGAACTCGGGAGAAAAAGTAAAAATTCCAAACTGCATATCACGCTCGGAGTCTGTTATAATACCATAAACAAACAAACTCTTGTCAAGTTTTCGATAGAATAGATATATAATTATAATATGTAGGTACTAACAAATACCGATCTGATTTGAATTTCCTGTGAATTTTGTGAGATGCGGTCAAACTCCAAGCATGTCTTAAAAAATCTTCTCCGGACCAAACGCTGTGTACGCTCAAACCTACAGTAAACATTGTTAAGTATTAATTAGAATGTAGATAATTATTAAATATTTACAAAAACAATTAATAAACTTCTTTTTATAGTAAGCGAAAATATCATATTATAATAGATAATATCAGGTCATGTTCCGGTGTTTGCATGAAAACTTTTGTAGCTAGGTATTTTAGTATTTTTCGTTAGATGACTAGGTACTTTATTGACCATAGCACTTGCGTAAAACTTAAGCTTAATGAAGGGTCCTTGGACCTATCAATCCTAATTATTATTCGTCTGAGATCCGGTCACTCGACAAATCGACACTCAGTGACGCTGACGGGCACCAGCACCACAGAGATTTAGCGGGAACGAAAATATTATTTCTCTTCTTCGTTTTTGACGTCGCAATTTATTTATTTTTATTTTTATTTTTTATTTTATTTTAAAACTAATGGCTACTACTTCGCTATAAGCTTCGACGGAGTTTTGGAAGCAACACGAAGTCACGTTTTACCACATTGTCATTTTCCCGCTTTCGCTTGTTTTTTTTTTTTTTTCAAATACAAATAATCTTTATTTGTGCATATTGCTTTAAAACATGGGTTTGGCCTCTCCTTTTAAGTTTACATAAACCTGTATTAGGAGAGACCGCTCCTTCAAATACACTATTTTTATACATTTACAAACATAATAACAATATTTATTTATTTCAAACTAATTTCAAACACTTAATTACTGAAATTCACCAAACACTTAATTTCTGTATGGTATACATTTACATCTATTTGTTTATAATTTATAGTGGGTATTTTAACTGTTTATTTATGTTGTAGATCGGTATTAATCGAATAAAACCACTATTTTTATACTACATTCGGAAAATACAAATTTTCAAAAATGATACAATACAATGACATGATATTACGCCCTCTTGCCAAAATCCAAACATGCTGACCTCAGTTGCTGACACTAATATTTTATTAATGCTGCCAGATGAATAATAATATATATAATGACTGTTTTTGTGCTTCGAGCATAAAAACTCAAGCTTTTATGACTATTATCCAGAATTATAAATGCTTGAAGGGCGACGGCCATGCCTTCCAGCCTAAAATAACGGCTACCGTATCCTACACCACAAACCGCTACAAGTTTTTTAAACCTGTGATTTTAGCTGTGATTTTTTGCGGATCTTGTTCGCATGATTGCTTTCTAACACAGGCCACATAAAGTTAGCTTCAGATAAATGTGCCTAAAATACCGATGCAGCCTAAAATGCGCAAACGTGCCTATGTTATGTGGAAGCCTATGTATATGTTTCAGAACGAAACATTTTATAATCTGTGATTGTTCTGACTTTTTTCTATTAGTTTCTAAACGAAACAAAATTGACTTTATGTGAATTTCTTCAAGCAAAAGAATTGAAAATTCGATATTTGCAAAGGTAATAACAAAAATCTATGTAACAAAATAAATTATTCATTTCGCTCTGTGCACAATAAGTCCGTGCTCCGTTTGATAGCATATTATGCTCCCTTGCGTAGTATCGAATCGTCAATAATATTGCTTATCTATTTTATTTACAACAGGCTGTGAAACATTGTGAAAGTACATGTAGGATGTGCAAAAATTGGTAAAAATGAAGTGCCATTACGAAATTTTATGCATTGAGAAAGAAGCTAGCGCTTCCGAAATAAAGAAAGCTTACAGGCGGCTTGCGTTGCAATGGCACCCGGACAAAAATCTGGAAAATTCACAAGAGGCCAAAGAACAGTTCCAGCTGGTGCAAACGGCTTATGAAGTTCTCTCTGATCCTCAAGAAAGAGCTTGGTGAGTAGTGATCAATGAAACTGGCAATATTTTTTTTACTTTAATTAAAATCAAAGTACCTATGTGTATTATCTATAAAATTAATTTAAAGAATTCCATACGGTATTATTTATTTTAGGTTACAATACAATGGTAAAAAAGTTTAAATAAAAAAGCATTCATTGGTAACTATTTCATTGCTATCTAGCAGGATTTTTTATTTATTAATTAATTACCTCATTCTCATCAACAGATTTGAGGATTTGGTCTCATCTAAATCCATTAATGTGTTCAGGAATAAACTGAATAAATGGATAAGCAAGGAAAAGATCATTTTAACACTATATAACATTAGCACATCAGCATCTGTATCTGTACTCCACATAAAATATTAAATCATTTAGTGTGTTAAGACTTTCATACCAAGGCACAATAAAGATTGAGACCAATTGAGTGTATTTTTTCAATCAATTGAAAGTCACTCACCAACTCTGTGCCTTGTTATTTCAAGGAGATCAATTGGTTTGGGTAGGCTGGTAAGGGGAATCACAGTGCATGCCTTATTATCCCCACTTTTAATTAGGAGACGAAAATATCTGTATATCTGCATAATTGGTTAGCAGTTTTAATTCACTTCTTTATTTTGAAGATGTAGTCAAGCTACGTTGGTTTCGTTTTTAAAACATAATTTATACAAATTCCAGGTATGACAACCACAGGGAGCAATTACTTCGTGGTGCTGGGAGCTCATACAATGATGACAGCTTAGATGTGTTCCCATACTTCAGCCCTTCATGCTATAAAGGCTTTGGAGATGATCCTCAGGGATTCTACACAGTTTATGCAGAGGTAAAGAAGATACTATGCAGTCTGAAGCTGAATGGTAGTACTAAGCCAAAAGAGCTTATTGTATTTATGACAGAATTGTGGATAACTTTTATTTTAGAAACTCTAAAATATCAAAAAAACCAACAGTTGCATACTAAAATGTTGTTTACTCTTGTTAAGATGTGTAGAAAAGTTTGTCTTTTTTGGGAAATTTCAAAGTAATTTCAAAGTTTTTCACAATGAGTTTGAGCTATTTGTTCACTTAGTATTGTCATTAGAATTTCAAGTTTATTGGTTGACTACCCTAGTTCTAACATTATTTTGATATTAATAAGGAGCGCTTTTGCTTCCCACAAACAAATACAGTAGTCACAGTGGATCTTTATGTCTTTGAAGTTAGGCTCTGCAAACCATTGCTTAAGTATAGTTGCTGCAAGAAGCTACTGTACAGCGTCTTGCATCCAACTTCAGCGATACAATAATTCACTCTAATATTTGTAAGTACATCACTTAATATTAAGATAACTAAACCAGCAAGAATTATATGACATTCAAGGCTCTATTGGTGCATATAACTAGGCAGCCAGCTAATCCAATACCGAAGTCAACTGTATTGGATCACTGGCTTTATGTTATTTTAAATTAACCATGTTAAAGAAAACCCCTGCAAATAAAGAGAGTTTTATGACATAAAAAGTAGCCAACATGTTAATCCAGGGTACCTGTATGCTAATTCTAATTGGAAGTCGAGATGATGCAGTCTGTACTGACATACTGCTTGAAGTGTTTTGTATTCTTCCTGAACATCTTACCCAAACCAACCGTGCTCCTTGAAGTAAAGGGGTAAAGCCTAGGGCTGCTAGCATCATAATATAATTTTTCCACTACTATTTTGCCAGATGTTGTGGCATTGCAAGCTAGATCTGAAGTATCTTTACTTGAATGCTTTCTGTGGCCTTACTCCACAGTCTCTTCATTCTCATTGTCTTGCTGGCAGCCTCGACACAGCAGTGTTTGTAGCTCCGATTTTGTGCAAGTGATAATTAACTTTCAGTGGCCTGTAATGGTACCTGTATGCTATCTCCATCTTAAATTTCAGCCAAATCAGTTTAGCCATTACAGCATAAAGGACATAACAATAACAAACTTAGTCACTGACTTACAAACTTTCACATTTATGATATTGGTGTGATATATGTACTCAAAACTTAGTTATTTTTGCCCAGGTGTTCTCAAAGCTGACAACAGAGGAAACAGACTTTCTAGATGACCCAACAGATGTAGAGAAGATTCCACAGTTTGGGAACTCTACAACTACTTATGAGGATGTGCATGAATTCTATGCATATTGGATGGCATTCTCTACTAATAAAAGTAAGTGAAACTTAAAATTACATAATTTTCTTAGTTAAAAACACTAAATAATAAAGTAAGTATGACAGTAAAGTAGAAATATAATTGTAGTTTGATACTAGGGGGGTTTTGTAGTGTGAAACCTACATGAAATAAAGAATGAACATTTTTCCCTAACCAAAGAACATGGATCAGTTTTTGGGAAATATGCTAAGTTGCAGTTTGTAGGTTACCTACTTCAGGTTTTTGGGTACTACAAGTATATTATTTAGGTTGACTTAGGATACAATTTTGTTATGTTATGTGATTTTCAATGGCAGCTAAATGGATGTGATTGTGATGTGATGCTTATTTTTGTCTGCCATAGAATCTTGTTGTTTTGAACCTTTTCCTTATATGAAAATAATATTATTATTTACTTTCGAATGTGACCTGATTTTTGTAAGACTGACTGTGATTTATTTTGACTTTCATTCAAGTGCAGAAAGTTAACTATTCTGGCCAAGTGTGGGTTGGCAGACTGCATACATGTTCAAGATTAATGTGAACTAGCACCCGGGATTACCAAGGTGTGTCTAAATAGAAGTTCTTATATTTTCCAGGCTATGTATGGCTAGATCAGTATGAGATTTCGCAAGGAGACAATCGGCGAGTGATCAAACTGATGGAGAAAGAAAACAACAAAATCCGACAGAAAGCGCGCAAGGAACGCAATGAGGAGATCAGACGGCTCGTCAGCTTCGTCCGAAGGAAGGACAAGAGAGTTATAGAACATACAAAACTTTTGCAGGAGAAAGCTGAGGAAAATAAGCGAAAGGTAACATTTGTGGTTTTCTTATCTTTGTAAATAGATATTTGAAAATTTGGGGATATAGTGCGTGCGTTCGTGTGTTTGGGTATGGGCCTGGAAGAGATTGCTTCTAGTGATAAGGCTGCTACTTGTGGCACTAACTAATTAAGTTCTTGTCTCTATTTTATTTTTAGTTTGAAAGTTTAATATTTGTTATTTGTTTTGCTAACTCATAGTGTGGTTTTAAACTATTAATTATTTTTTTTCAAATAGTCCTCTGTTATGTTTCTCAACAAAATTTTATTTTTCATTCTCATTTCAGGCAGAGCAAGTCCGCCGAGAGAGGATATTACAACGCCAGAAGGAGATAGAAGAGGCGAAGAAAAAGGAGGGAGAGACATCATTCCTTCAAAGCGCTGACTATCAGAAGAAACTGAGTGAAATAGAATCACTGTTAGCGGAGGAGTTTGGGTTGTCGTCAGACGACGACACGATTAGTGAAGGAGGAATGGAGAGCAGCAACGAGGAAAGCTCGAAAACTGAAGAGGTGCTTATGAAAAAAGATTGACTGCCTTGTAGCCTTGACAAGTCTTCAGACAACTCAATCAATTGTGACAGATATCCATATTCTAGCTTTGTCACGTTACCGCACGGGTAAAGGCGATTTTGTCCCCAGCGTGTCATGGGGGACAGTTGTTCTATCAATATTATCCCTAGATTTTGTGTTTTTACTTGAAAGTCCGAGATACCATTTCAATGGTCAGCCTTATCATCAGGAGTGTTACGTTCATCTCATTCTTCTTCTTGAGGTGACATCTCTTACCAGTAGTTGGTTATCTTAATCTTTAACATTACTGCACGGAATAGGGATCTCATGCTCAGGTTGAAATACGCATGAAGATTTTTAAGACTTAAAAATCCAGGCGGTTGCTGCCCTAGAATCTCCCCTTGCATAATAAGTTGGGAGTAAGTCGTAATTATCACTACGCATTATATGACCAACTGCCAAAGCGTAGGACTGTATTTTATGACAGTAACAACTTAATAATTCATTTCAGGCTAGCGAAGCATCAAAAGCAACTCCGAAAGCATCAAAATCGAAACAACAAATGCGAAATTTGTACTGTTCAGCATGTAATAAACTTTTCAAAAACGTCAAGTCCTTCGAAAACCATGAGAACAGTAAGAAACATAAGGAAAACGTCGCAAATATGCCACTTGATGATGACATCAGCATTTCTGATAATGAGATAGACAATGAAGGTGAAGACATTCAAAATGACGTCGATGATGACGCAGATCATGGAGATGACAAAGTTGAAGAAACTAAAGTCAATGGCACAACAGAAGACGAGGAGCAGAAAGGGAATTCCACATCAGATATAGAAGACAATGATCTTAGGGAGACATTGAGTGATGACTCGGATCAAGTCCAGGTATAGCTAAGTTTTCTTTATAATAATTTAATGATAATTCTCATGAATGCTAAATTGGGGTGAAAGCTCACTAAATAAATATTTCTATGATCAAGATTGTTCTTGCAAGCATTCTAACAAATCACTTACACAAATAATCCTTTTATAATTCTTAATAGCGTTTAATTACTGTGTGGTGTACGTTTTTTATTAATAGTGAATGTTACTGAATGCCAGCGGAGGTATGAGCGAAAATCACCACCAACGACTATGCCCCGGAGGTTAAACAACCTTCAGGCCAGCCTAAAAGGTGATGGAATGATGAGATGATATTACTATATATTTTTTTATTTTGCAGGCATTACCGAAAAGTCAGAAGAAAAAGAAAAATAAAAAGAAGTCTTTTGTGCCAATGCCGGAAAGCGAAGGCAATGACAGCCATGACGAGATGAGCTTCAACGAAATAGAAGGCCCGTCTCGCAGCAGGAAAGCAAAGAAATTCAATATGCTCAAAAGCCAGATACAAGCCAAGAAGGAACTAGATCTCAAAAAAGGCTCACAGTCTCAAACTTCTACAGAAAACTTGTATGAAGTATCAAGTACAACACCCACAGATGGAGAGGCAGCTTTACCCAGAGATAGGCCAGCTTTACCTAAATCACAAAGGAATGTTAAACCTAATGTCAAACCCAAAAAACTTGTAGAAAGAAAACCAGCTAGAACAAAGACTAGTGAAACAGAAGACTCTAGCACGGCACTGAATTTACGGTGTGCAGTCTGTGAAACAGACTTCCAATCTAAGAATAAATTGTTTGAACATCTCAAAAAGACAGGTCACTCCATTCCACTGCCCCAAACTACTCAACATAGCTTCACATCTAAGAAAGGAAAAAGAGCCAATAGGTAAATGTGCAATGAATTAGATAGGATGGAATGTATTTAATATTTATTGATATCATTGTGAATTACTTAAATCTCTCTACGAGTTGTAAAATGAATTTATCAATCTATTTATTGAAACTATCAATTGATGTCATTACAATATGCCTAAATTAAATTTGAGCTTTAATTGTGTACCTCATTTCACAGCTAACATCAAACTTGTGCAATAAAAATTGGTGCATTTCTAATTGAAAATTAAAGAAGCATTAATTTAAAAGTTTACATTGTTCCAGCATTGTGACCAGAGATTTATGCTTATGATAGTATAGGATATCTGCAGTATGGCTGGTGTTCAGCCATAGATCTGATGCCTGATGCTGCCACTTTGCAGTAACTTTATTTGTGAATGTTAATCCAAAACTTGATAAGTTTAAATAAAACAAGACTTAAGGTTGACGAAAACAAGGTTAAAACTTTATTGTTAACATTTATTCAGTTGCTTTAATTAATATCACAATAGAAACAATTCATGGTTGCTATTTGTCCACAAAATTGCAGTTGGAATAGTTACATCAATTTTTTTCTGTAAGATATACCTTATGAAATTACAAATATTCAGTAAAAAAAATTGGTCCAAACTAAGTTTTTGTGTCTTAAAACACATGTTTTGTAAACTCCAGGAACCAACTCAGATAAGTGCTGGAAATATTATTCACAGCAATTAACTATCAAAATGATAATTTTATAAAGTAGTGATTTCAGTACTGTAAGTGTAAAATACATGAAATATAATTGTGAATCCTTAAATTAATAAGAGTATAATCAGAAGCACAAGCATGGAAGTGTGACTACTATTATGATAAACAATACATACAGCAAGTATATCTTTAACAAAAAAACTTGGCAAGCTAAATAAAACCATTTAAAAACTGTAAAATTGTCACTATAAAAACTTACATTGTTTATTTGTTATAATTTAAATGTCCACTAAGATAAATACTTTAAATGGTAATGTTTGAGGTGTGACAAACATTATGCATTGTTTTAAAAGATCATCAAACATTAAATCACACATGCAATGTCAATAAAAATCAAATCATTTTGCAGCTACTTTGAATATATCAAATTAAAAAAATATTTATATGCCTACAATGACAAGTTTTGAAAAAGCATGTCTACATTAAGCATCTATTTGTACCTATACTTGTACCTAACACTTCTGAATAAATAACTGAACTGAACACACCCTAAATCTTTTTTTGAAATGCATAAGTCAAAGTAAAAATGCAGGTTGAATAGATAAAATGACTTATACTACTTAACACAAAAAAATATTTTTTACAAAATAAATAAAATTGCCCTACTATACTTATCTGCATTGTCAAGAAAATTCATGTGTACTTCTAAAAATGCAATTAACACTCTTTAACAATATAATTCTCATAAAAATACAATTACAATCAATGAAAAGCTTACTAAATAATTGGATCTTAGGGCTAAAATGAAAAACCACATCATCAATGAGTCCTTTAAGTTAATCAAGTTCAGGTATATCATTAAAACTAAATCCAGGATATTCCTTGTATGCATAGTAAGCTATCCTTATGTGATATGCTCCAGGCAAAAACATGATTCCACCTAAAACTATCATAGGCCACAGGCGGTCCGAATACTTAGTATCTATGTGTCCAGTAACTATAAGACTACCTACTATTAGCAAGGTTGTACCTACAACAAATAAGAAAGCCGCTAACGTTATCGCTTTCCACGGAATCTTAGGTGGTGGTTCCTCGAACTGTGCATCGGAAAATCCACTGTCGTCATTAGAAACTAAGCGATATCCGTCGTGTTGTCGCCCAAACCTGAATCTGGACATGTTCAGGACTTTTAATTTCTCTGCAAAGAAATAGAAACTTTGAAAATGCTGTTTAGTTGCATAAATACAATCAAAGAAAAATTAATTGTTTCCCAATATAATTACGCACCGAAACTGGCCGTTATACCAGAAAAAATATTTAATATAAATTGGTGAAACAGATCTCAATTACTTAGTATCTACAATTATTAAATTATTTATCGAGTCAATATTAAATAGCTTTACGTTTATTAATTTAATACAATTACAAACATTATAAGAAAGATGAAACTCTGCACTCTGTAGTTATTTAAACACGGTCCGAAATATGTCTCTAAACAATAGCTTCGACGTTTAAATTCACTAAGGCTTATTGCAAATTGTTCTAGGCACAAGAAAATTTACTTGAACTGTGATGATTCTTATTTAAGCTGACTGTCGTTGCCATGCTGACGCTGATTTTATCTACTTTTCTTTCCGATTATTAAATCTAAACTTGAAAATATATAATTACTTGACACTGGCAAATGCTAAAACGCGACGCCAAAACCAAAGAAAAAAAAAAAATCTACTGTACTGTCATTTTGTCGTTGACGTTACGTTAAATGTAACTTTTTTTTTTTTTTTTCGACTATAGCACATTCGTGCATTGTGCCAATTCTCAAGTTTTGATGTTTTTAACTAACAAAAAACGGGGAAACAATACTAAATATTATAACATAAAACGAAACAAACAATAACATAAAAGGATTAAAATCGGATCAGATAAGTTTACAAGTAGGTACGAAAAGAAATGTTAATTACTAAAAATATACAAGTAGAAATAATAATATTACAAAATATAATTATGTACAGTACTCTATACCTTATGTTACAATTTTATACAATTCAAAACTAACAAGTCGGATAAAGTTTTAAATATTGCTTGCCTCTCAGAGGCAACAAGAAAAGAAATATTAATAGGAAAAGGAGTGTCTAAAGACTTAAGTGTTTCGTAAAAAGAGGAATAATCATACAATGGACAATTTAGTAAAATATGATTGACGTCAGCAAAAGCATAACCACATTCACAAGCAGGAAAAATGTAACTTTGACGTAACGTTTATCTTCTTTACTTTGGCTTAGTACTTTGCATACTTTTTTACAGGTTTTGTATTATTATATTTACCTCTGTCGAGTATTTTGAAGTAGTTTATCTTATGGTAAAAAGTTTTTGAAAATCACAATTTTTTGTGATTTTCTGCTAATGATATACCTTACCTTTGATACGTTGAAATGTTCTGGTCATTTAATATCCAAAAGTTTCATATGTAGAAAACGCACCATCAACCATCACACCTGAAAAAAAATACTTTATTATATTAACAAAATTAATAATTATAATTTATTGAAGAATGCATAATCTCGTGACGTAGATATAGGTGTTCGGACATACAGCTTTGCTCGAGGTTATGTTAGTGTTTATGCATAAAAATAGTAGTTAAAATTACGTGCGTATTTACTAAGTGTAGGATAGTGATTTAGCTAATATTGCCGTCAAGATTTAATTTTGTCGTTAAGTCACCACTGCTTTACTAGGACATAACCGGGCTCGATCTTGACTTCCTTTATGTAACTATTGTACAATAAATTAGACTTATTTTTCTTAATTTTAAATGTTTAAAAATATTGGAATGCTTGACAATGCTAAATGTGCAGAGTGCGTCGGCAGAAAGAAAGTAGAAAACGAATATTATGTTTTATTCTACGCCTCAGATTAAATTAAGATTAGTTTTTAATCTGAGTTCTACGCATACGCACTAGCTGTTAATACATTACACGCGACTTAGTCCGCGTGAAATTTATTAGAAAGTTTACAGTATAAAAAGTAGGTATCTCCTTACAAATTTTTGAAATTCTCAAATTTTCTCTACTATAGGTATAATATGCATGTATTGTGCATATATTATCATCAATAGACAAGAGTTATCCTCTTGAATAACTCTTGTCTATGGATGAAAAACGTATTGAAATCCTCACGTAGTTTTCTAAGCGTATACAGAGGACGGGAAGCGACTTTGTTATACTACATAGAGATCAGAAAAATGCAATCTAATAACGTCTGAATTCCAAATACAACCAACTAGGTACATAAATATACAGAGGACTCCGGGTAAGCGGTAGGTATCTACAGAATGCATCGCCCTTGACCCGCTGCAGTGATCTGACGCGCATGTACGGAGCAAAGGACGCATATCTGCGCAAAATGGGTAGGTAACCATGTAGGTACATAATTCCATATTACAACGCTTGCATTTCACCATTTGCGGTCTACGGTGGAGCATGCTCGCGTAGGAGAACTCGATTGTTTACCTTACCTCTCGGATATTACATTTTTTCCCCGCCAAGAAATTATCCAAATTCCGGAAAAAGTAGAAGCCTGGTAGTGTAGGTGCAAGGCCTGGTGAGTACAGCGAATGACGGGGAGCTTCCAACCCCAGCTCTTGCAACAATGAGACCGTCTGCAATTTTGTGCAGTATGTATGAGGTCGCGCGTTGTCGTGCAGGAACAGCGGACACGAGCAATTGACCAAAGCTGGTTAGAGAAGTGCGAGCTTTTTTTTTTATGATTGACAGGCTAGTTGTTTGACCACAGCTCACCTGATGTTAAGTGAAGGTGTGGTCGAAGATGGTAAAGCACACCTAGCCTGGAATGGAGCTTCTCCATCATTGTGTTCAATTCTTCACAGTACCTACACATCAAAATTAAACTATTACAGTATAAACTAAGTAAGATAAATATAATATATGTACCTATATTGTATCTATAGGTATAATTTTAATATCTGAGGACATTTCACACATCGCCGTTTTCCTGAAACTAAGCAAAGCTTGGTAACCAGACAACTGATATAATGCATAGATAGGTACTTTTTTTTAACATAGGTACTACGTCATATTATGTATATGTATGCGCAGATATATATTTGTAGTTATATTATTTTGTTTAATAATATAATACTTATGTACATATATACATAATTATGTATGATATATAGTAGTAGGCTTGTTCAAAGGTGGCAACTGTCCGAAGCATTTCGTGACGCAACATTCGCGGCGAGCATCATACGTTATGACTTTTGTTATCTGATAGGTATATAGATATAGATATTACCCGTTTCAAGTTTTGTGCTCGACTTTGTTCTGTATTCGCATTTTAATATCGGAAGCTTAGAGGTACCTATCATTATTATCATCCGGTGCTTCTCCATTACTGGAACCATCACAGCTCAAGGAACACCTTTGTCGTGAGCCAAGACTTATCATTATGGTTTTATGAGTTGGAAAAGTTATTATTTCTCAGTATGTGTCCAAGAAACGCAAATGAGAGGCGTACTGATCTAAAATTAAACTGTAATGTAACACTTAAAAGGATTCTGCAAAAAACCAACAATAGGATGGAACTCAAGAGCGAAGCCAGGTACAAAAAGGGAGGCGGCTGCCCTCCCCCAGCATCACCGGATGCGGGTAAGTAATTAGTCTGTCTCTGACGACCGTACATCTCTGGCAAAAGATTCGCTTAAATAGTAGGTACGGGTATGTATCTAAGCTTAGTAAGTATACTTTTTATATTAGATACTAAATAGACTTGCATTTGACCGCCAACTCGCGAAGATACGGTCTACGATGGAGCATCCTTATCTAGAAGAAACCGATTGCCTAAATTTAGGGACCTAAGCAAACCAAACTGGATGAAGTAAACCATTAGCACCAACCCTATGCTGCACATAAACTAACAAGTACCTACAATGAAAATAAATATTTAAAAAAAACCAAACGATTTGATTTCACGTTCATTGTGCGGACTGTTAGACAGTGGAATGCGCTGCCTGAGTGGGTGTTCCCCGTTGGATATAATATGGATGTCTTCAAGTCGAAAGTAAATCGGTATCTTCTAAGCAAGCGTGTTCCATCTTAGATCGCATCACCAGCACTTAATATCAGGTGAGATGGGTCAAACGTAAGACTATTTCTAATTTTAAAAAAAACCTAGATTGTAACTATAGACGGGGAACGAATGACGTTTATTTTGCAGTGACCTGCATAGAAAAATAGTTAAAAATGTTATTGATATTTTTTTGTAATATTTTGTATTGTTTTCTTTTTTCTGTAGGAACTGACTATACGAACAAAATGCTCACATCGATGCTAGCGGGCAGTACGTCTGTCGTCCGTGTTTAATTAGTAAGCAAGTAAATTACAATCCAACCAACACCAAAGTTGAACTTTAATTCGCATGCCTTTAAAATAATCACGTAGATCCACGAATGAACCGTTGAATAGAGATTCAAAAGCCATTCAAAAGCTTTATTACGCGATCAAATTCGCTCCTTTTGAAAGAGGACGTCGGGGAATGCACTTTCAAAAGATTAATGCACAAAGAGTAGGTACCTACTGAACAATGCAATAGTAAATGGTTAAGGGCGTTTTTATGTTTAGATAATAACTTTAATTTAGTACCATAAATTGGATACATCTAGATTAGAAATACGAAAAAATATCCGCATTTTTTTCACTTTGACTACACCAATGCCTATGCGCGCACACTAAGTTTAGCTTTATACGTATTCTTGTATGATACTTAAAAGTCTAAAAGTATCATTCAAGCGTATTATGTATTATGATTTTTCCAGATGTATGCTTAAAATTATGAAATTCGCACAAACAATAAAATATTTCGAATCGTATTGATTTATATTTTTTATCTAATTTTTTTTTATGGTTGACAGGCTAGTTGTTTGACCACAGCTCACCTGATGTCAAGTGAAGGTGTGGCCGAAGATCTGATGGTAAAGCACACCTAGCCTGGAATGCAACTGGCTCTCAAGTGAGGCTGCCGGAACACACCGTTAGATGCTTGGCGGCAGATTTTCAACTTGAGGGTGGTAGCTAGCCAGCCGAGTACTAAAGTACCCCACCACCATGCTTTGGTTTCCTCACGATGTTTTCCTTCACCGGCAGCTCAAGCTCATTGTTGGGGTTTGAACCCACGCCCTTCGGCATGCCAACCTACCGCGCTAATCACTGAGCTATCATCGCTACAAAACTATTTACTTTACTTAAGTAGTTAGGTTGTCGAAGGTACCTAGGTATGTATTTTTTTCATGACAGTATCGATTATGGATAATCAACAAGAAAATTGTGGAAATACACGGATAACCGCTAATACTTGTTGTAACAAGAGATAACATTATTTGCCTTAATAGTAATTTATAATAATAAAGCAATATATTTGTACCAACCCGAATCTAAGTATTGCTGACTAATTAAATAGATAAGACACGTATAAGTAGATATTTAGACACATACATATTAGCTTATTGTTTTTATTGTGAAACGAATGAGACGATCGATACGCTTTCCTAATAGTAGGAGATAACGCCTTACCATGACAAATGCAGTGATACCCAGAACTTTGAGTACCTACCAAAACAGAATTTAGGAAATCGCTGCTTTGGCGCTCCTTACTTTGAGACCTTTGTTTTAGTTTGACAAGCTAGGTGTTTGACCACAGCTCATCTAATGTTAAGTGACGGTGACAGCATTCGATGGCAATTCTCGAGTCATGTACCTAATTTCGCTAGCCGCAGTACCTACCTTTTAAACTAAAATTAAGAAATATTTATGCTTAGGTACCTACTCACTACTGCTTGACGGCAAAATATCTATCTAATACTGCGGTGGTACCTACCTATACGATTATGTTTAGTATTATATTTAGTTTATGAATTTTATTGTTTGACATACGAATTTAATTTTATAACATTTTTATTTATAATTTTGTGACATTTTTAATTTGTATGATAATTGTATGTATAACCATTATTAGTATTGTTGACTAGCACCATTGCATTAGGGAAACCCTGTAAGGAAGGTGTGAAATTAAGTAAATAAATGTTAAGAAAAAGCATGAGATGTTCTGGACACTTTTGATGTCTTCTGTACATACGTTTCAAAAAAAAGTTTACCAGCAGAACCCTTCTCAAACTTACACCTGTCGATTCAAGTTTTTTTTTAAGCTCTATTCATAACGCCCTTATGAATGAACAATTTGACACAGATTGCGCCACAGTTAACACAACTAAAGCTTGCGAAGGGTTGGAGTACTCCAGCGCATTGTAAATCGCGTATCGACAAAACCAGCCAGTCTTCTGTCGATTGTCGGAGTGGTTAGACGTATAACAGTATATTTAAATAATATATCGAAGTATAATGTCTGTGTACGTAGAGTGTTTGTCCAATGGTTGTTCTTGTGAGTTGGTCGAAGATGGTATCTCTAATATTTTGTTTAAGGAGCGAACTATGCATCTGGCTCTGTGTCTACGAAAAGGTAAGTATACTTTTAGTATTATTATATTAATTACTTAGTTATTTTACTGTGGGAGCTTTTCATTAAATCCTTTTTCAAACATGCTTATTCATATAATTCTTCTATTAATAGTAATTAATTGCAGCTTTAATATTTAGTTGAAAGTTTCTACACGTAGATATTTGAAAATTACAAACCTAATATAAAAACCTTAAAAAAGTTTTTTCAATGGCTTCCTATTACTAATTCTAACCCTTCTGTCTGTCAGATGTAATATAAAAAAAAAATCGAACTATATAGATAATTATGTGTGATATTATGTATGATGTTATGTATGGATCTAATTTCACAGAAGAATTCTTTATTATGGCGGAGTTCAATATTTAGAATAGTTTAATCGTGCAAACTATACAAAACGTCATGCTTGGTGTAATTGTAGAACAAACTCCGTCTTTAAATATCATAAATATGTATTTGTATTCAATACCTAAATAAAACAGTGTTCCCCTTTCTTTCTTTCATACATAGCTTCTTACTTACTAGTAGAAGACAAAACATGTATATATGTAACGTAATTAAGGTATAACAACATAATAATTGCAAAAAATAACCAAATCTGAGGGTAAGTCATGCTCAGAGTTTGAAGCATCATGTCTACACTAATAATAAAGAGCAAAGATTTGATTTCTTTGTTTGTTTGTATTGAAAAGGCTCCAAAACTACTGGACCGATCTTCATTATAAGAAAGCTACATTATCACTGAGTGACATAGGCTATATTTATATTGTTAATCGAGTTTTGTCTTCCCGTGCGAAGCCAGGATGACCCGCTAGTATTCTATAAGTTTATTCTGAAAAGAAGTATTTAATTTATTGACAAAATACGTTTCAACTATCGCCCGGTCAAGTTTTCCTCGTTTGCTATGCTTTATTCGATATTTTCTGTAATGGTAGGAAACCCTTGATGCGCCTGCAACGTTTTACCGTGTTTTAAAGTTATAGGTATTTGTCTCTACTATTACACATCTATTTTGGTTGTGAAAACAGTCGTATTCCGAGATTTGATAAGAAAAAGAAAGATTGAAGATATGATTCCAAATATGACATGATGGAAACATCAATCTTAACCATTTGTCAAATTTTAATTCGTACTTTCTGGTATTTTGTTTCATACTAAAGTTAGTAGCCGTAATAAAGTTACATGTAGGTACAACGTATTAAAAGCCTAATATCTACTAATAACACAATATACAAATTTACAATAAGTATAAAAAACCGACTCCATGACCCTTAGGCCAACTAAACGCGCTGCTCCAATGAAGCAGTGAGGTTTCGGAGTAAACGAAAATATCGATGTTTTTTAGATATTTTTTTGATTTTTTAAAACCTGCCCCGATTGGGCATTCAAATTTCGATAAAATTTAAATGGGACTACCTCTGAAGTATGATCTACTAAGCAAAAGTAAAATCAATTAAATTTATTCATAATTGGCGGAACTATCGTGTAATATACTTACAAAAAAAAAAAAAACGAATGGAGAACCTCCTCCTTTTTTGAGTCGGTTAAAAACAACCTAATCTAAGAGTCCATCAGAGAGGGGAATACCTATATTTTGTATTCCCCCATACGTTGGCTTGAACGATAATAATTATTTAAAACTAAGAGATTATTAAAAACACAGACATATTGTTATATTGATATAAATTATGATTATATTGACATTTTAATGGTATTTTATTAAATTAATTGATATATGGCATGTCACTTTGGTGTTATCAATTAAATATTATATTTTGTTGTCATTGACAATCTCTGTGGCCTAAACCAAAACGAATCAAAGAAATGTACAATACGTTGTGCCTCGGATAAACAAATCAAAATTCTCTATTAACCATAGTAAGGTCAAGTTATTCTTTAATCATTCATTAGTCCATAAACATGGCGTGCTTACCAACGTTCTCACAAGGACGCTGGTCTGGAATCGCGCCAGTTAACGCGGGAAAAGTGGTCCGAATCAATAACCAAGCTTAGATAACCTACGTAACTGCTGATATTACAAAAAAATGGCCTACTCTTAATGAAATGATTTTTTTAAGAAAAATTTGCAGTTATTTTTTATCAATCTTTGTTGTGGCACAAATCAATATTATAGACTAGTTCAGCGCTTCTCGATTTTTTTGGCTATGACTTCCAAAATTTCTTGGCGGGACTCCGACTCCAATAGTGAAAGTTGGCAATAGTTGCGATGAAACAAACCAACTCGACCAACCAATTTCTAAGGTTCCCCTTATTGCTTCCATCTTTTTTTTTTTGATGTCAGAACACTTACAATCTATCACATTTTTTAGCAATACAGATAACTTTAACCAGAGCTTTTGATGCCCTTGATTATGGTATGTTTTGGAGCTTAAATTGATGCACGATTTGAATTAGTAAAATTATAAAAAAATAAATGTTATGAATTACTACCCATTAATTAAAGCCATTGCATAAAGTATAGTAAACATTACATCTTCAATCTACTTATTCGAACAAAGGTACTACCTAATTTGGCTTTTCATTAAATTTCTTTATTTGGGTACTTTTGGTGGTTTACCCCTTTCAGCATCTAGCCATCAAATATACGAGTGTTATCGCAATTGAGATACATCTCAATTGCGATTATGATGCTCTATTTGGTCGACTCTTGTGCTATACTGTAGGAAGACTGTTTATATAAAAATGCATACAGTTCTAATAGTGTTTCGTGCAATCAAATGCTTGCATTAGAATCTAGCTGCTTATTGTGAAAAACTGATAAACACGTAGCACGTAGTAGCTGATAAGTACTTCTACAACAAAAACGCAAAAACATTCATTTTTTTCGTGCCTATCACAACTTAACATGCAGCAGTACCATCACCGTTGAAACCACTTCTCGAATCAATGTCAGTAAAGCAGATCATAAAAAACATGGCTCACCTTTGTAAGTAAAGCGAGTGGGTAGCGGCGCTGGCGTGTCGTAGACACTTAGTAGATTTGGTGCGTGGCAATGGGTGCTGTTGATACGCAGCCAGGGGTAGTGGGCTTGCGGTAGGACAGCGCGCATGCGCGGTGGTGCAGGCGCGCGCATGCTAGCCGGCTGTCAGCCTGATGGGTCACTCCGCCGGCAAACCGCACCTGGACCAGACGCGCACCATCGCACGCCCAGCGCACCAACGCCGGCCCCTAGCGGCCAGGAGCCCTCCTTGGCGCTTCCATCACCCTACGCTCTCTACTCACCACCGGGGCAGCGCTACAGACGCCGGCGTTCGCACGCAGCCGCCCGCCGGACAAAAGGTACACCTTTCATTACTACAAATGACATGTCCGCCCTGAATCGCTATTCATTTGCCGCACAATACCATTTTTAATTGTTCGGCATGAGGCATACTAGTTTTTAAAGAAGCGCATTGGGGTTGCTGCAATATGACAAAAGAGGGGGTCAGCGATATCCTCGTTCTTTTGTCTGTGGAACGCATACTGCGTTAATCCCCTAATTGATACGTTAGGTATTGTGTGTGACCTTCCTTCTTTCATTACGGCTTCTATTGCACTCTAAGCATCCGATTTAAACATGTGACTCACTAATACCTTATGTACCATGTACGACATTACTGTTCACTTCACATAATCTTTAGTGTAGATACTTCTTCTAGAGTCATACGTAATCAAGATCCGGTAAAACTAGCGCTGAAACTTTTGAGTTAATCAAACCAAAGTGCCACCCACTTTACAAGCCATATAGAACAAGGCCTTTTGAACTAGGATCCATAAAACCTTACACGATATAAAGTTACACATTGGCAAACTGCTCACGTAAACCCTTAATTGCAATAGAGTTTTTACGTTTTGCAACAAATAAATTTCTAATAAAACTGCAAATTATTATTTACTCTGTAGTAAACGACATCTTTTATTAATGGCAGAGGAATCGATGATCTCCAGAAAAACCGAATCTCTATTCGGTTAGACCTATCTAAACCTCTGTCTAGATAGGTTACAACCTTGGGAGAAACATGGAAAAAGGTTTTTTTTTTATAAGTGCGGCTAATAGACAGATGGTTTGTCCGATGGTGAGTTTACGCCAATGGCTATCTTCTTTTCTTTTCAAGGTCAGAGGGAATAGGTATCTCTCAAATCTCGTGCTTATCTTCGACCACTTCGCCAAACGTCGTGGTGATCAAACCTCAATCATAATTATGGTACGCGTTATAAGTTACATTTATGTTTTAAATCAGAATCCAAAGTGTGTCCTGGGCTGGTTCCATTGGTACGCCACTAAGCTACGTGTACAATGTACCTACATCGCAAGTGTAAGGTTTTTTTAAAGATAGTCAAGATTTTTAGAAAATTTGTGTTTTACACCTTGAGGTACTTCGCACTTTATTGAACTCCAATTTGGAGTTCTCGAAGTTCTTGTTCCCTTTGTCGTTGATTTTACCTAGGTCTCATAAATAAATGCGGATTATATCTTGCTATGAGCAGATTAGAACAGATTTTATTATTGATTTAGTTTAAATAAAACATTTGGGAAACACTTTTTTACTTTTTTCCTGTTGACTTTTGTCCGGTGATCAATATTTTGCTGATCCTTGTTTTTTTTTAAATAGAGTTTATTTTTAAAAACTCTGTCCATTCATTCATATCTACTTGTTATATACAATAGATGCGCTCCTTGGTTTTATCAATTATTTTGTTAGAACTGTAATTGTAACACACATGTAACAATAATAGGTTCACCTAACAAGCCCAGGATTGAACCACTGTGACCTCAGAACACAGGTACTCGATAGTCTGAGGAACAGAGCTTCCACCCAGGTACACAATACTAGGTATTGAGTTGGAAATGTACCTATTGATTGTAATACTCACTTATGTTTATTGTAATTGTTAATTTAAATTGTACCTAATACTCTGTTGTTGAAGAAATAAAAAGTAGTCTATTATTAAAAAAAATTTATGAGATAAAATAAAAGTAGTAGGTTAACAACGACATTTTTTCACCACTTTCTACTATAAGTTTTTTTTCTAATGTGCTGATTTTGTTTACCATGTTCACATGGTAAACAAAATCAGCACATTTAGAGATTAAACAAAAGTGAGTCCAAACATATAACTGAACTCATGATGCAACAAAGTCTCATGTTTAACTTTTATTTGTGAGAAAAACATAAAATAGGAAATACCGATAGGAATCATCTGTAGAGGGGTACTGAAAGCTATGCCATGTTTATAAACGCGACAAAAAACGCCATCCGTACATGGTGGATGTTCCCCATGTACTCACAAAGCGTTTTGATCCTACATTTTTATTCGCACAGCGAGGTTGTGGAACTCTCTGCCGGAGTCTGTGTTCCCTGTTAGTTGCAATATGGGTGTCTTCAAACCTAGAGTAAATAGGTTTCTTCTAGGTGAGCGTGCTCCATCCTAGACCACACTACAACTTACCATCAGGCAGAGAGTGATCAAACGTGACCTAATTTAAATTAAAAAAAAAATATTTAACGTAACCTAACAAACAATTTTTACGTAGTTTTTTATCACAGAGCTGATAGATTTTTTTAGCAGGAGGTCGTCTGGCTAGAACCACTGCAGCAAGTGTCAAAAATTTTACCGTCAAGCATTACTGTGCTAAACTTTACTTTGTTCCGGTTTGATAGGATCTAAGGTTAGCTCAAAGCAGCGATACCGCTATGTTCTTAGAACCGGTGCAATGAACATAAGCAGACCTTTATATTATGTCTTACACAAGAACGTCTTTATCTTCTCATTACTTTTAAGCATAAAAATATAATAGTTTATCATATTACGTATAACTATAATTACATCGTTTGAGTATAAAATTTTGTTAATTCTTTAAAAAAAAAGACCGCTATCCCAGCATCAAACCGTTCTTAAATCCAAGGATTATGGATTTTTCCTATCTCAAACTTTGACCTTTTAGAAAACAAATAACAAACAATACAATATTTGAACCTGTTTATTTCCCCGGCTGAGTTATTTTCATCGCTATGTAAATGTCAAATGTTACGTGAAAACTCAGGCTTTTTGGGATTTGGGTCCTGTACTTCAGTAAAACTTTTACAATACTCACAAGGTACTTAGTAGGTACTCTCTATACAATTCCCACAAGGTACTTACTACGCTCAACACAGTACACATAAGGTACCTACTTAAAACACTGAACACTAAATGTGTTAAGTTGACAAAGATCACGAACCCTAGTATCTCTGAAGCTAAAATAAATAAAAAAACACTGAACACAATAAAAATAGACCAAACTATTGGGATATGAAGCTAAACAATTATACTTCTGGCTAAAATTACGAACGTGCAATATCACACTAAAAGAACACAAGGAAGACGGTTTTGATATCCTTTCTCTTTTAAAGTTCTTGTGTAAAAGGAGATCTTTAGACGTAGCTTATGTTTTGGGATTTATAATCTCACCTAAAAAAGATCAAAGATTAGAACAACAGCGCTGCGTAACCCGCGCAGGTGCTCAGTGTAGAAAAGGACTGAAAGGACTGTAGAAGTGTACACTCCCAGAATATTTCGGGAATTTTGTTCTGCTGGTACTATGGTTTCCTCACGATGTTTTCCTTCACCGGCAGCTCAAGCGCATTGTTGGGGTTTGAACCCACGCTCTTCGGCGTGTGAAGTGTGAACCGACTACGCTAACTACTGAGCTATCATCGCTACGAAAGTTAACATCAAACGAGTTGGCGAAAAAGATTAGGTATATTCTTGAAATTTATATTAAAATTCATCGCCAACCTCAACCATAATTTGATTTTTAACTCGTTTTGGTAAATTGGGCCATTTTGTATATCGACAGGAGTTTGTGAATCTTGTCGCAATAAATCCTATCGTAATGCTATGATTTATTCATAAGTGAAGCTTTACCGTGACTGACTCATAATGTATCATTAGCATAATTAAAACAATTATAACACAACTATTCATGTCGTAGATTAATAGGCTAAATCGTTTCACATCGAATCGTTCGGAATCGTTTAACAAGGACAAAATCCTTGTTAAACGATTCCGCTTGAACTGGTGAACCCGAGACTATACCGATAAGCTATTTTTATTCTATAGTTCTAAATACAATTACGTTAACAAAGAAGGTTGAGAGAAATTAGGTAGGATTTTTTTTTTCGTTTGGTTTTTGTTTTTTTGTAACGTAAGGGCATGTGCGATTTCAACCTTCCAGAATACTGAAATTCAGTAATCTTATATTTGTCAAACAAATGATACTCCCAAAATTATATCTTTGAATTTGTGTCGGTGTTATTAAAGCTATATAGCTGGGTATTAAAGTCAAAATATGTAAAAACGTATAGACATAAATATCTCGACAATGAAGAAAATAGCGTATTTGATATCTGGGACAAAAATGTGGAGCCGGCTACGAGTCTGAAGAATAAATTGATTAATGAACGAGAAATACCTAAGGGTTATCTTTTAATTTACATTTCTTACATCGCCGCATCTGTTCACCAGACAATATCCAGGCAATAGGCTGACGGTGAAGGAAAACATCGTGAAGAAACCATAGCATGGTGCTAGGGTACTTTCTAGTATTCGACTGGCTAGGTACCACACTCAAGTCGAAAATCAGCCCCCAAGCACCTAACGGTGTGACCCGGCAGCCTCACTTGAGAATCAGTTCCATTTCAGGCTAGATGTGCTTACAATCTTCGACTACGCCATTACTTAACATCAGGTGAGCCCTAACCTGTCAAACATAAAAAAACATATTTTGAACTAAAGTAGAAAAGTCTACATTGGACTTATTAAAACGAATCCTATGATACCAAATTTAAGGAGTTTACGAGATACTGGTAGGATTTTCTAGTATTCTTCTTCTCTTCCGTAGTACCGGTAGCTCAGATTTGAACCCACACTTTTCGGCGTGTGAACGGTCCGCGCTTTAGTACCACTATCACAACAAAAGTTTTTTTTTATTTTTTTCAAACTCTATTTTTTTATTAAATTACAAACTTTATGGACAATTAATGACATCCAATAGATATTTTTAGAAAATTGATTAGACTAAGCGCAAGTTCGAAGTACTCGGAGCTCATTATATAAAAATATCTGGCTATATATAACTCTTCAGGCTCCACATGGTTTCTCCAGATAAGTTTTTTATTAAATAAATGATAAGACATATTCAAAAAAAATTGACAATAAAGAATATGTCAACATATAAATAAGTCAATTTAAAAATATTGTCAATAAATGAGATAAAATAATTATTCAGCAACCATATTTATATGTGTTTCAATAGTCTATTACGGTTCGAGTGATGCCGGCCAAAATAGATCGGACGGATACGGTAGACTTAGTAATAAGGTTTCTCTGGCCACCCTTCGGGCACGGTACCCTTAAAGTGTATTACTTATAACATTTATGTAATTCACTGAACTAAAATCCGACAATACTCTGATAGACTATAACTGAACGTGGGTAGTTACGATTTTACGTAGATAATGAACTCTTAATCATAGTACAGAAAGCAATTATTAATTTTTTGTTTTTTTTTTCACGGGTTAACAACTGTCAAAAATATAAAACAAAATGACACTTATGCTATATATACGCCCCATTTGTAATCGCAAACCATTTTAGAAATGCGTTTAGCTCGTTGAGCCCATTCTGCTGATACGTATCTACTTAGATAAATAAAATTAAAGTGTTTAAGTAATGAAAGTTCTAACATTAAACCATGTCAATAAGGATTTAGGTCATTTTTGGGACCCAATTTCTAAATTGTCCGTCCGTCTGTCTGTCTGTCTATCTGTCCGTCTGTTACCAGGCTGTATCTCATGAACCATGATACTTTCTTTTGCTACTCAAAGTTCTGTGTATCGCTGCAATGGTCATGGGCAGGCGTTACCTCTTACCATCAGGAGAGCGTCACGTTCGTCTCACTATTTTTCACATAAAAAAAAATAAAAAAATGATAGACTGTTAAAATTTCATTGTTAAATCACAGATCATGTATTTTTATTGCCGTTATAACGACAAATACTAAAAAACAGAATAAAATATTTAAGGAGCAATCCCATACAACAAATGTGATTTTCCCCCGTTTTTATAGGAAATGGTAACTCGCAGTACGACTCGCAATTGGTCGGGTGTTTTATTAAAATAAATACGATTACGTTTGACCGCCATCTCACCTGATGTTAAGTGATGATGCGGTCTAAGATGGAGCACGCTTTTAGTCTCGACTTGAAGACACCCAAATTATATCCAGGAAAACCCACTCTTATAAATTTAATTTAAGATTTTTTTTGTCTTTTATATTATGTATTAAATATATTTTGTCATCAACGGAGCCTATAAATTGTTATTGTAATGAAACTATTTTTTTGCGTAGCCTGGTAAAAAAGGTGAATTTATCTGGGTAGGTATATACTACTATATATACACGTATGATAGCGGTTCAATGTTGTGTACAAAGCTTTCGGATCATTATTGGAAATAGATCACGTACAGCTACTTAGAGATAATTGTTTACCTATATTACCTGTATCGATACATCAAACATGTTCGCCTTTCCCCTTGATAATGTTTTATTATCAAAATGGCAAAATTAAGATAGGTTCACCCGATCCTTGAAAGATTTTCGGATTAGATGGAATAAAATCTGTGTAATTTATTTTAGGTAAGGTAAGCTTCTGATAAATCAGGGGTAAGGTAATCTCCTTTTAATGGGTGTCTGTCAGACCCTAACATCTGGAAATCGTTGAGACCTATCTTGCCATCGTATCGCAATGGAAAAAGAAATAACTTATACCATTATTTTGAAACAAAATGAAGCTAGAAGTTTTTTGATTTTATTACAAAATTGGTTTTTAAACTCTAAATAGGTTTGCGTTTGACCACGCCTTGCCTTATGTTAAGCAGGATGTAGTCTGAGATGAAGCACGCTTACCTAGAAAAAAACAGTTTACTCTGGATTTGAAGACACCCAAGTTGTACTTTGCGGAAAAAACAGACGCCGCCCGCCAAAGAGTTCCACATCCTCGCTGTACGCATTAAGAACGTGACTGCAAATGTGTGAAGAAGTGTACAAACTTTAACATTTTTAGTATCATTTTAACTTAAAATTTCTATGGAGTCAATAATCTAAATAAAATGGTATTTTAATTATTTTTACTAAAAAGTTATATTTTAGTAAATAACATGCAAACTAAATTTATTAACTATAATCAGATAATTAGAGTCAATTTGTTTTTTCAAGTCAATTTTGTGCAAATAATTGTGCACAAAATTAGAGTCGCACAGAGAGCCATGGAGAGGTCCATGCTCGGCATTAAACTCCAAGACCGAGTTCGTAATACCGATATCCGGCGAAGAACGAAAGTTCGAGACGTCGGTATCGCAATTATGAACCTCAAGTGGAGCTGGGCAGGACACGTTGCTAGGCGAAGTGATGACAGGTGGAGTAAGGTTGCAACAGAGTGGTGGCCTAGGCAAGGGAAGCGAAGCGTCGGTCGTCCAGCCGCAAGATGGGTCGACGATATCGTCACCGTCGCGGGTCGAACCTGGACCAGATTGGCACAGGACCGAAGCAGATGGCATGTAAAGAGAGAGGCCTATACCCAGCAGTGGGATAAAGAAGGCTGTGGATGATGATGATGATGAATCAGATAATCTTTAAGCTTGATGTATTCTATTTTGTATTAGGATAAAATCTCTACATTATGCCAAAATCATTTTTATAAAGATACTCCCACTCCAATTTGGGAGACTTCGCTCCTTTAGCTAGACTGGCACGTCAACACAACACTATTAACCCCCATCGCGCGTCAATATCGCTATAATATCGATATATTTTCCAATGGTTTACTTTCTTTCAAACGTTCTATTAGGTCCTTGACACCATGAATTATTATACCTTTTTTTATTTAGAATTATTATGATTTTTATATTATTGTTTAAATTTAATTTAATTTGTATTAATTAATTTGACTTACTGAAAATTGACATATTTATTCATTAACTATCTATTTAGCTGACATTTCCTCATTTTTGAAAATAATTGTTAACTTATTCCACGTCGTCGTCATCTATAATTGCTGTAACATCTAGTTTTGTTTTTTGTGTTGATGACCGCTACGATTGTTGTGATGTATATAGTGTTGGTGATCCAAATAAATAAATACTTAAATATTTAAAGATACTTACTTTTACAACAATCACGTCATTGGTTACAAGAAGTTATCGGTTCATGATTTAGTTAACCTAAATAATAATGTACAAAGATATTCGTGGCGTTGACAAATATTGAAATAGAATACCTTCCAGGGATTTTTCCAGAGTACCTACGGAAACTTAATCTTCGTACACAATGAATGGTTAAGGAAAATAGTTATATTTGCGAGCTGATTTCTTATGTTGTCCTGATATACCTAAATCCGGGCATTGTATTATAATGATGTTTTGAAAAACAGAATTGTAAATATATCTACCTAAAAATAATTATAGGCATTTTAGCCGTTCATGATTCCTCAGTCTTTTATATTGGCGTCGCATTTTGTGCATTTGCCAGTGTCAAGTGTTTTGATATTTTCAAGTTTCATAAGTTAAATAAGTAGTTAAAGTCCAGTCTTGGTCAAGTTCATTCCGTGTCAGTCAAATCTAGTCATGCTTTAGTAAAGTAGTGGCGACTTTTCTATAAGCTTCGATGGAGTTTTGGAAGCAACACGAAAAGTCATGCTTGTAATTCGGTACTTTCTATTTATAAACACTCGAAAAAACACTAGTTTTGGAAAAAAATACAATGGGGCGACACGACTCTTTCCGCGTTCCCACCAAAACTCCTTTCCTCAGTCTAGATATTTTAGGTAGTGTGGTGGTAGTCAAATATACAAAGATACTAAACATCGTCGTACAATATTCCAATAATAATATTACAAACATGTTATTAATGTAGAACAAAATTACCCTATCACTAGCCAAATCAGATTAAACCGAGCAGTTGTAGATGTGGAGCATACTCTTGGAAAAAGTCACTAAAGCTTTCACTATCGTTTATTTTCTGTTTTAATTTCCAGTTGAACAAACCACTATTTGTATCGTAAAATCTCTTGCAGTTTTCCAAAATTTTCTCAGAGTGAATATTTCTGTTCTGCTTCATGGTGAGACAAATTATTCAAATTCAAATTATTTCACTGACATTAAAACGATACACATTTACAAAATACATTAATAATAATAATAAAAACATGGTAGGTGTCAAAAAAAAATTAAAAAAATTTCAAAATTTTTAAAAAAAAAAATGTCAAAAAATTATTTAATGTCAATAATGATACTATCAGTACAACACATCATTAAGAGTAATAGAGCTGTTCATTACGGTCTTTACACCTATCTCATTGATTGGCGGTCAAGTTTTCACAATAAATAAAATAATATGCTGTATTATGTTGCTTTCGAAACAAAGATGAAATAAGTAATGCAATTTAGAAAAAAAATAAAAATAGAAAGTACTGTCAATAATATCTATAATGTAATACTTCTTATTTGTAACAAGTCTATTTATTGTTTATTTTCGCTGACTGGCTCGTAATTTTTACCTTTTACTAGCGGACGCCTTGCACCCGCGTGGTTCCCGTTCCCGAGGGAATAAAGGGATAAAAAGTAATCTATGACACCAGGGGATAGTTTACCTTCCCAACGGTAAAAGAATTTTTGAAATCGATCCAGTAGTTTTTGAGTTTATTTGTTACAAACATACAAAAATACAAATCTTTCCTCTTTATAATATTAGTGTAGATAAACACCATGAGACTAAAAGGTAACAATTTAAAACGTCTACTCCCGTCCTACAAATGGAGGGAACATGAAAATCTTATTCATGAAAACACGCCAAGACGGGTCACGCGAATATTCGTGTAAAAAAGAAAATTAAATTAGGCACTTCACCTTGCTGGATACTGAACTGTGATTTGACACCATTCCAGGTGATAAAGATCTGTTTCCTAAATAGTTTTTGCTGTGCTTTGATGTGGTTAAAAACATCGTTTATTTAGCTAAATCATCTGACAGAGCTTTGACATTAAAGAACTGACATTCTTTTATTATTATTATTTTTGTTTATTGACATTTATCACCAAAAAGAGGAGGACATGCTTGAAGATATGTTCCCGAAAACTTAGCTTAGGCATCCAATATACTAAACAGGGAATAGTCCTAAAGGATCAGCACTACTGCGGACACGGCCGGAATCCAAAAGCGTTCGCGCAAGCCCGATATATAGATAGCAGGAGTACCCCCCGGGTTTTAGTGGTCATGCTGGTTTTATGGCGGAGAATTCAACAAGATCAAGACAAGTGCGCCCCCCCAGAGCTGGTGATATCAACTTAGGATTTTCAGAAAACATTCAAATACAAATATTTTAATGTTGGAAGTCAATTCAAAATTTCAAATATGTCATTATATGAGTTACATGTCAAAACAAAAATATTAAAATAAGGTCAGCATAAAAAAAAATTGACAATACAATTGATCCAAGAATCAATATTGCTACCTCCCGATTTCTTTTACAAAACTACCTTCAATATACTAGATTTTTTTACTTTGATTTCGATCACTTCAATGTCTTTCTCCCAAACCATTCCCAAGGTTTATGGATTAAAGATCAAGGTTCCCGGAATTCGTAATTCGAGTAATCCACATTCTGTATTTGGCTCTAGTTTTTATCTCTTTCGCATAAAACTGAGACCGCTCATGAATACGCGGTTTGGATAACGAAGTAACTGTTATTATTTTATGTCCAAGTCAATTTTTTCCTATATCTTTACGTAATGTATATCACATTATCTATATCTGATAAAAATGCCTTTGAGCTTTTAAAGTTTTTTTAATTTTCCTGTGACATTTGATGGCGATAAAGCAATACTCAATTTGTTTGATGAATTATTTATTTTAAATGTTAAAATATCACTCTCTTGTGACTCTTTGAAATGCTCTAAAAGTAGACATTTACATTAAGACTCCAAAAATTTCATTATAAGTAACAAAATAATAAAACATGCCAATATAATTATTTTATGTCATACTAATTTTATGTTTTACGATTATTTCAAAATAAGAGATTATTGAACCACTTGTAAACAAGTACATAATTATATTTTTTTAATTTGACATAAATTGTTATATTGATATTTTTATTATATTGAAAAAAATGACCTGTAACTTTAATGTTATCTATCAATAAAATATTTGTATTTGTTACAATTTTTTCAAATATGTAATTTTTGTATATAATTTGGATTAATTGATAATTATGTTCTGCTTTACTAACTTAATATTTTAAACTTATAAGTTTTGAAGGTTAACTTTATCCCATTTGCGTAGCGTTAGGTTTAGTAAGGAGTGGCTCATTGATCGTAGACCGACTGCAAAACTCCCGTTTCAAGGGCGTCCGGACGCAGCCGTCAGACTGGCCTTACTTTGAGACAACCACAGAGGTGATATTTTATAGAGATCTCCATGATGTAATAGTAGGTACAAGTGTCGCATAGAAACAGATAGATCGATCGTTAATACATGACTGCAGTATGGCAAGGTCGCCTGCCGAATATACTGTGCCACCAACTAACTTCATCCATAAATTTGAGCAACCACTGTGGGAATACTGTAACTTTTAAAAACAAATGCACCTTATCAGTTTCTATAGCTACAAACTTAATGATTTATAGTACTTAAATATATAATAAACTAACTGAGAGAAAAACTGTAATTATTTTTCCTTTTACAAAATTACCGAATATTTTATTGCAATCACAGTCTTACATTTTTTGGAGCCTTTCAATAGATAGCCTGTCTAGTTATAGATGACGAAAAAATAGAGATGTTTTAAAAAATCTTGTTTAGTTTTTTCATGTTTCATGGTTATAAAAAAATATCGCACTATAATATTTTTTTGAAAATCAACTTGCAATCGCAATAAGCACCTATTTAGTAGTCCTTACTCAATGAATATGAATAAAAAACATGTCTCCGGAACCCCAACAGGGATCCAACCCCCAGTTCACACAAATCAACCGAATTATTTATGCGTCTGGAATCGAGTATTTTCGCCTTTGTCCGATGAATTACGGGACAAAAAAGTGGTTTAAGGAAATTTATCGGACGCATTTATAACTTTGTGCCTGGAACGATCGGGAGTAGTCTCAAGGTCAACGCTGAACATTAGGCACAAGTAGCTTGCTGTGTTAGGCCGAGACGAATAGATGTTAATAGCATAGTATGTCTTACTCTTTTTAAGTACTTGATTTATATCAAACTACCTGTACTAGTATGTATTCTGTGATCACACTGAGAATTTGATTAGGTGACATGACAATAGTCATCAATTCAATTCTAGAATTTATATAGGTTTGCGTTTGAACACATTTTACCTAATTCTTACCCAACTACAAAGCCAAATTAGCCTGCCATTAAATTGGTGTTTGGCAGTCTATGTATGTTTGTTTGTATTTATATATGTTCCACCGTAGCGCTGAAACTACTCATTAGATTTTGATGAATGAGATGACAACCTATTCGTTAGTACGCTCTGGAACATAATGTGAATATCGTAGGACATTACACACAGCGCCATCTGACTAAGCAAAGCTTGTACTATGGAAGTCAGATAACTGATAGAATACGTCCATATAATAAATACAAAACACCCATATAGACTACAATATAGCCTATATGTTCCAGAAAACATAGCCGCTATATATTTTCCTAGAATTATATTCGCTTTTTTATATGTATAAGTATATACTGTGACCATCATAATCGATTCATTTAAGTTTGAGGAAATATCGGGCTAAAATAAATATCATAGGACATTACACATAGCGCCATCTGACCCCAAACTAAGCAGAGCTTGTGCTATGGAAGACAGATAACTGATAGAATACTTAAATACTATTTTTTTGTAAATACATTACTTACAATACATACAGTACACCCAGACACAGAACAAACATCGATGTTAGTCACACAAATGTTAGCCCTGAGTGGGAATCGAACCCACGCCCTTCAGCTCTCGAAGCAGACATACTATCAACAGGGCTGTCAGGCTTACACACATATACAACCGTAAAGACCCTCTTATTTATGTTGGTTAATAAATTTAAGTGTACTTATTCTAACACAAAGGCTTGTGTAATTAAACACTTATTCGTGTTTTAGCATATTAAGCGGAAGGTAATGGGGTAACCAGAATGCGGTTTGATACGAAATAAAATTATTGTTTAAGGATTTCAATTAATACGGTTGTACTATTACATATTGTCCTTATTATTATATTTGGAAGCAATGAGACTGCTTCCTAGCACATAGGCGAAACGAGTGTGTGAGAGAAAATCTAAGATGGCGGTTGACAGTTCAAATCAATTAATTTACTTTTTTGTACAAATTAACTAATAAATTCAACACTTGAAAGCCCTGCATTTGCCCCAACCCTTTCTATAGGGTGAAATGTGCAATTACTAACGCGCACGCAACATGCAAGTGCTACTTTCATTTACTTCTGTCTCGTTAGTCATAGAATTAGCCTACCTATTTAACTTAACCAAAAAAAGAAATGTAATTAACCTAACTAATAAAATACTATACTTAAATGCGTATGTAATAAAAAGTTGTAAATTTTACATACAAGTTGTCCAGAGTATAGAAAACCCACCGGCCCTGGGGCGGGCACGGTGGTCATGTGGGACTCTCCGTCCTAATGACGGCCTGCCCATTACCCAGTCTCTGGCAAAAGCTAGTCCAATCAGCCCTGTATTTTCATATTGGTCAAGTGCGGGATGGCACACTCCACACATCTTTGCGAACTTTTTTTTTAAACTCTCGGACATGTAGGTTTCCTCACGATGTTTATTTCACCGGTGAAGTCCTCGGCAATACGAACATGACTTAGAAAAGACAGAGATACCTACGTGCCGTGGAATTTGAACCCAGGGCTTCCAGATTGGAAGCTCGATGGTCTCCCAACTAAATGAATAAATATTGGAGGACATTTCACACAACGCTATTTAGCCCCCAACTAAGCAAAGCTTCTACTATACCATGCAGCTGCCAGAATACTTAAATCCTTTTTTTGTTGTAAATACATACCTACTTATAATACACACAGAACAAAGGTCTATTTTAGTCCTGAGGAGGAATCGAACCCACGCCCTTCAGCTCTCGAAACAGAACATTACCAAATGAGCTAACGGGGCACTCAATAATTACCAATTCAATACATAACTTCTAAATGTACCTAAATTATACAAACCTAAAGAAATTTACGAAATACAAAACAATTTCTAACTAAGATGTACACGAACTACGGAGTACGTAAAATATAACAAATAATATTTATTTTAAAAAGTAGATTTATAATTCATAAACTGGTGAGCTTAAGTTATAAAGTTGGCATAAACCATAAACATGTAAAAATATTATGGTTTTCAGGTATTTAAATGATTAAACGTGATTTTCCGCCTAGAATAATAATAATTATGTTTGCTTATATATACTTGGCCGACATTTTATAGATCATGAAATACGTTTAGCGAGAGAGAGCCTCACTTGAGAACCTGTTTCATTCCAGGTTATTTACTTACCGTCTTCATTCTTCAATCACACCGTATCTTAGCATCAGGTGAGCTGTAAAGAACACCTAGGGAACCATAAAAGATATTATGTATTAGCGACGATTTCACTCATTGGTCATCGTCTGACTTCCATCGTACAAGCTTTGTTTAATTTAGGGTCAGATGGCGCTGTATGTAATATCCTACGATATTTATTTAATGTCGCACAGCAAAAAAAAATGAATAGAAAAAAAAATATGCTATCTTGTGATAGGAAAACTAAATTTGGTTACATAGCCGTATAAATTTTGTAGACCGTAGCCCGTAGTAGATAGGTTTGCTACGCAGGCTTGTAGCAAAACGTAGCGAATCCGTAGGCAGCGTTATACAGCTAAATATCTTCGCAAATACCCACATACAAATAAGTTATATATTATATCCCCACATATTTTACTACTGAAAATATGATTATTTCGTATCATAAATATTACTGACCAAGTTATGGCCATTAAGTTTTCGTAAGTTATTTAGTTTCGGCAATAAATACCAAGAAAGCCCACCGGCTATGTATAAAGAAACTTGATAACAGTTTATTTGTACATTTGTTAAGAAATCAAGTTTTTTTTTCAGTTTTCCCAATGTTTGCTGTAAAAAGATTCGTTCTCACGTGTGCCTTCGATCATTGATGCATTCACAGCGCTTTAATTAGAATCGGTTCAACACAGATTCTTAACAAAATAGCCAAAATACAAATCAAACTTTTTAATGAAATTTGTAACGGTGTAACAGGTCAAAGCGTTGTATTCGTTCCTGCCACGTGTAAATTGAAACCCCATAAACCCCTAAACTGTTCTATACGTAAATAGAAAACGTTTTCGGGCAAGAAATTTGCGTAATAATTTAGGTATTTTGTATGTTCTCCGGTTTCGCCAGACGGGCACGATTCCATTTAGCCCACCTTGAGAATTATTGCGTTAGGAAAACGAGAATATTTTCATCTTTAGAATTTATTTTTCTATAAGTCAGTAAAAGGAGGACGAACTTAATAGAAGAAAGAAGAAAAATATGCCTTGTTACAAGTAATTACAAAATATCATCGAAAAACTGTTTCTGATAGTAAGTAGATTTTGTTGGATGTTCTAGCTAATAATGTGTTTTGTTTCAGAAATGGAAATCGTGCCAGAGGGAAAAAACTTTCGATTGGTTACTGAAGACGAGCTCCCAGCTGTCGCAGATATCTTGGTGCAGTATATGCCTGAATCTCTAAAGGTAATTTAAGAAAAAAATACTTTTTTGTGAACTTTATTCTCACAATAGGTTTTTGCAGGTGCTTTTCTGTAGGAGTTATTACCGTAGTATAAGATGTTCTATTACTTGGATTACACTACTAGAATAATGTGGTTTTCTTCGAGGATTTCTGTAGAAAGCTTCGAATGTCTGGAAGTAATGTCAATTCAACGATGGCTTCGATTTTCTTACGTTATTCAAAGCTATGCTGTCGCAAAGGTTGTAGGCAAACGTTATCTCTAACCACGACGAGACTAGTAATCCAACCAGCAAGAAAGTCAGGCGACAATGCAACACTGATAGAGCAGTGAATGAATCTGGTACAGAACTGAATACGTAGTGCGCTGATGTAGAAATCTTCAATAGCTACTACCCTCATGTTGAAAATCTGCCGCCAAGCAACTGACGGTGTCTTCCGGCAGCACAACTTGAGCACCAGTCCCATTCCAGTTTACGTGTGTGTATCTTAGGCCACACAATCACTTAAATCAAAGGAGCTGTGTTCAAACACGTGGTTTTTTAAACAAAAAAAAACTTAAAGTATAAAGAATTACAATGTCCTCCGCTACGAAATGACAGCAGTAATGTTTCGAAGAATATTTTACGTGAACTCAAAAACATCTTTTGGCTTTGAAAATTGGTGTTGGTCTACAAAGTTGGATCTCAAGTTGGTGGTCATTTCTCGTTGAGAAATAGAGCTATAAAATTGCAATCTAAAAACTTGATCAAATTCTCAATTTCGCAGAAAATTCTTTGAACTATTTTTCACATGAAATCTATCTCAGAGCTTGGGGCGTATCCATTTCATATCATCATTCGTTTACACTTTACGTAATAACTTATCATGCTATAGTTGTAGCGGTTTCTTATTTAATGTTTAGGATAGAAGATTGACCAAATTCTCTATCTATTCTTATGACAATGCCAACTTCATTAGCCTGTTTAAATGTATTTATCTAGGTACGTTGCTACTTGTTACCACAGAAAACCTTCTTTTCAAATATATGAAATAAAGCCCAAGGATATCTTCACTGTATAGTGATCAACTCACCTTCACTTGACATCAGGTGAGCTGTGGTCAAACACCTAGCCTGTCAACCATTAATAAAAAAAAAAAAAACTCCTTGGAGGCTTTTGTATGTTCTCTTTGTAGGCCTGTAGTTTCGCTAACTGTAGGCAGGTACTTTACCCTTTTGTAGATAAGGAAGGCAACCTCCTGCAATTTGACGGGGACCTTGCACCGTTAATTTTACCACCAAATAAACAATCCTACGTTATGGACTAATGTGAAATGTATATAACTATATATGATTTTTTTTAATGAGTTCTGGCGTAGGTAATATATCAGCGCCATATAAAACGCAATTTGCTCTGCGCTGACCGCCTGATTTGACCTGACCTCGATCTCCAGTGACATTAGAGGGGTCGTCCATTCGTTAATAAATCAACTCTGATTAGCATATAGAATTTGAGATACAAAATGATCTAATTTGTGATTGATTTATTATTCGAATTGGTTTGGTACCGTGATTTACGAACTTTTAGGAGGCAGGTAGGGATTCAGAAATGCGCGGCAGTCTTTTTTTCGAAAATTATTTCATGTCTTATTGGGCTTTACAAGCTTTAATTCATTTTGATTATGACATCAAGTACTCTTAATTATTACTTATTAGTACAATATATATTTTGAAAGTTACATTCTGGAGATATGTATAATTAATCAATTATATTTTTTTTATGAAAAAAGTAATGACACGAAACGCTCTACTGATGGTAGATCTCTTACGTGCGTGGTGCGTAGTTCGGGGTGGGTTTTTTTACTGACTGTTACTGGTTTGCGTCAAAGCTATGACTCATTATGTTGATACGATTGTGTATATTCTCGTATAACATTTATTTAACTTGCAATGTATGTCTGTTTGTTAGCTGGTTTAGATCAAATCTCGCAAACTGAATTCTTCTTTGATTTTGGCGTCGCATTTTGTGTAAAATGTTTTGATATTATCAAGTTTTATAAGTTAAAAAGCAGTGAAAATTCAGTCTTGGTCAAGTCAAGTCCAGTCATGCTTTAGTAAAGAAGTGCGACTTTACCATAAGCTTCGATGGAGTTTTGAAAGCAACACGAAAAATCATGTTTCCCCACATTATATCACTTTCCCACACTCTTGCTTGTAATTCGGTTTTCGAACCATTTTTTTACATTTCAGGAAAATTAAATAATCCATCGGTAACGTTCCGAATTCGATTTAGACCTGATTTTGTAAGCTATCCCAGTGCTGGGCTTGGGCTTCTTTTCACTGTGAGAGGGCTAAAGCCATAGTTCACTACATTGGCCAAATGCGTGTTGGCACACATTGTCGAGGACTTTTTTTTTTATTCTCGGACATGTAGGTTTCCTCACAATGTTTTCCTTCACCGTTTAAAAAATACGCATAACTTAGAAAAGACTGCGTGCCGTGGAATTTGAACCCAGGAGCTCCAGATTGGTCTCCCAACTAGGCTGCCGAAACTTCGGTAAATTTATTCCGAATCAATTAATTGAAATACAATCAAAATTTTTTTTTCAGTTTCATCAGACGATTCAAACATATCTAAATAACAAGGTTTGGAACTTCCATTTTTATGTAGCGAAGAATTGGCCGGAAGATCCTATTTGTTTGCATTTTCCCGGATGTACTAGTACGGTAAGTCAACACAGCATACAATTATATTTTACGGGTGGGTACTGAATAGCAATAGCTATCAATCAACCATCAGTTTCCGACGTAGGTACCTAAGTATAATTTGTCTATTACAAACTACGTTCTGCAACGCGGCAACGGGGCCAGCGTTTTGGGAACTATTCCCATTGATAGCGGTCTTTTAGAGTAGTTATTATTTTAAGTTATTTTATTTTAGGTCAACTCTTGCGTGTTTATTATATCTGTACAGTTCTGCACTTAATACTTTTCATACTACATATTTGAATCTCTTAAATAAGACACGTTTAATTTTAAGATTTTACACCAACTGAAATCTATACCTTTCGTTGATTAAACTGGTATTTAATCCGAGGTATACTGAGACACCACATAAAAAAATCATCCTTTATAATTCACGAAATAATTAAGTAAATTTAGGTACAAATTTCTCTCACAGTTAATTTTTAGTAAAAAAATATTTTTATTATTTATTTATTTACATGTATTTTCTTGGTTTTTCTACCACATCCTGCTTGATGTGCAACGATGTGGTCTAGGGTGGAACACACTTACCTAGAAGAAACCTGTTTACTCTTGATTTGAAGACCCCCATATTGTACTTGCAGAATTAAAAACTACTATTTGCTTGACATTAAAATTAAATCAATATATTTTATCGCGTATGAGGTCACACTAATATATAAAATGCATAAGTTTGTCTATTTGTATGTGTGTATGTTTGTTACTTTTTCACGCTGTTACAGATGTCAGAAATTTGGAATGCAGATTGCTCATACTCCGGATTTAACACAATTACTACTTTTTATCTGGTACCTACTTTTCATTCAGGGAAACGAGAGTGAAATCACGCGGCGAAGCTAGTAGTCTACATTTTAAATACAAGAAGCCACAAACGAAAGCTACTTATTAATGTTTGCCAGAAGTCCCACGAGAATTATCTCGCAGCAAAAATTATATAAAAAATATTCGCCACGCCAACTGCATGGCCAGTGCACACAGAAAGTTGCTTTTTACTCTTTGCCAGGGCTAATAGGTCAAGGCATTTTCAGTCTAGAAATGCTCGAGATTTTATTCAGAAAAACTGGGTTAACCTTTTCCTTTTTTTTCTCTAAAATATACAACTATTTAGGTGCTTATCTGCGATTCTTATCTGAGTTTCATACCAACAGCATAACTAGACCTAGGTGGCTAACCAGCAATTCATACAAGTCGATTAACTTTATTATACACAACTACACTACTCTGAAATCGAGTAGAACTCAGCTCAAGTACGTTGAACCTTTACCAAATACCAATTTTTTTTATAATTTCATAGTTTATTCCTGAGTTGTTCCTAATGATAAGTACTCTGACCCCATTTCATTTCTAGTATATGAAAAACAAAAGAAAAATGAAAACAAAACAAATGTAGTTGAATACGAGATCATTTTTAATGTAAAAATATTTAATTATTCTCACAAAATAATAAATTTGTAGGTACTGATATTTTTTTTGGTTTTTTTGTATTTCAATCATCAAAGCTTTGGTCACACAGTTAATAAATTAGTCTCCATTGAAACATTTATGTTTCTGTTTTGAAAGAGAGAATGGAATCTTCACTGAACAGAAATAATATCGAATTTCAGCGTGTTAAAAATGGCGAATGTGATGAAATAAAGATTAATGTTAAAGAAAACTTTTATTCCACATATCACGACAAATAAAAATACAAATTAAAACTCATACCGAATAGGCCTTTCAATTTTGTATATTGTATTTGTATTTGTATTGTATAATTATCAAAAAGCTTGCCGTGGCCATTTAATTAAAAATTGCCCTGTATATAGATACCTAACGCGTTTCCAGCAATGTTATCCTACATCTCATAAAAAACATGCTATTTTGCAGCCAAACAATCAACCGTACGAAAGCGTGACAGTATTCTGTCCCTCGGAGCGAGCAGAATTGGTCGACCTCCTGACCGCAGAGGACAAGCTCCTCGACCTCACTCAGCCTTTGTACTTAAACTTTACGCACGAGGCCATCGTCAACCGATTCGAGCGGCGCTATGAGGCCCATGACAAGATTACAGGCGATGTCTACGTATGCGATAATCCACCAAAGGAGGAGGATACTGATGGGTAAATACATAAAGAAATAAAGTTTTGAATGTACCAAAAACTGCATCTGCTAAAGCCAGGTCGGCAACCTACGGCTCGCGAGCCGCATGCAGCTCTTTTCATGTAAATATGCGGCTCTCCAAAAGGAAAATAACTAAGTATTGTTAAATATTGTTCTTGCTAAATAAAAAAATTAAGTATATATCAGCAAATACTATAATATTAAAACAAAATCTTTTTCTTTTTTTTTTTTTTTTAATAAAATCATTTTTTTTTTTTTTAATTTTAATTGCAAAATTTTATAGGGTTCTACGTCAAACTAGATTACTTCGTGCTTAGTTCAGAAAAGGCAAACATCCTAGGGCGTTTATAAACTTTAAACTATTATTTATCTTTTGTAAAAAAAAAACTATTAGCCACAACATGCTGTAAATACGAGCTTTACAATCCCATGATTACAAGCGGAATATTCATAGAAATATTAAAATTTTAACACCTCTTAGAACCAATGAGTTATTCGGATACGCCAAACTTATATCACAGGCCAGAAAATAAATTTTATAACTTGTGTTACGTGTCTACTGAACCGTACTAAGTCAGCGTGGTGAAATACAGCTGTATACAACTACGATTCGCAATTTGCAGTTGAATGCTGATATTTTAAACACTTATAACATGTGAGAAGCCTTTTGGTGACACATTAAGCCGGTATCGAGTGGATTTGGAACTGTTTGTTTCGTTATATTTTCGTTATTACTAAAACATCATTTATGAGGTTAATGTTTAAGATATTTAAGGATCCAATCTATATGTGATCTAATTTAGAAACACGATTACTTTTAGTTTCCTCGATAGAAAAAAAATCCAAAGTAACCCCAAACAATCTATAGAAAACCTCGATACGGCGTAAATACTGCACGGAAAGTCATCAGGCTTTGTATAACAATAAAATTACATTTTCTCTAAATAGTTATCACATAAAAATTACCAAAATATGATTTTGCTTGAACAAACGAAGGAAATACCTAAATTTTTGCGCGTTTCGTCCATTCTAAGCAGAGCTACCACGCTGTTCCCCTATCCGCTTTAGTACCGCTTCGACTGTCGGACGGGGAGGTTGTGTCGCTGTTGAGGTTGCTTTTACGTACGATCACAAAGTAAACGAACCGGATCAACAAATTTGCCACTTGTAGACATAGACAGGTGGCCGAGTGGTATCGGTACCCGATTCTAATCCGCAGTCACGGGATCGAAACCAACCAACACTCGAAGATTATTTTTGCACACAAATTTTGTTGTATTTTATTTTGTTTTTTTAACAGACTCGATTTTATAAATTATAATAAAATTAAATAATATATAATTATCATAGGACATTACACACAGCGCCATCTGACCCCTAACTAAGCAAAGCTTGTACTATGGAAGTCAGATAACTGATAGGTAATACTTCAATACTTTTTTTGTAAATACATACAGTACATCCAGATACAGAACAAACATTTGTTTATGCTTGTCCTGGGTGGGAATCGAACCCACGCCTTGGAGCAGACATACAGGGCTGTCAATTTTAAAAGGAGGAGGTTTTCAATTCGACAATTTTTTTTTGTAATGGTTTGTTATGCTAGGTCTGCTATACTGTAAGTGTGTTCCGCGGAACCCTAGAGTTCCGCGATACCTCTGTAGGGGTTCCGCAAGAATTTAGAAAAAAAAATCAAAACACCTGTCTCTGGTCGAACGTTTTGACTCCGCGGCCGCGCATAGGTTTATTTATTTATTTATTTGTATAAACATGTGTTACAATAGCTGGTACAATATCTCATAAGTTTGGTATTTTTTTTTTTTAATGGTTGACAGGCTAGTTGTTTGACCACAGCTCACCTGATGTCAAGTGAAGGTGTGGCCAAAGATGGTAAATCACACCTAGCCTGGAATGGAACTGGCTCTCAAGTGAGGCTGCCGGAACACACCGTTAGATGCTTGGCGGCAGATTTTCAACTTGAGGGTGGTAGCTAGCCAGCCGAGTACTAAAGTACCCTACCACCATGCTATGGTTTCCTCACGATGTTTTTCCTTCACCGGCAGCTCAAGCTCATTGTTGGGGTTTGAACCCACGCCCTTCGTCATGCGAACCTACCGTGCTAACCACTGAGCTATCATCGCTACAAATCAACATGTATACTTGTATACTTGTGAGCGCGCTGTCCCTTTGATAAAAGCCGCCTCTGAATTAGACGCTATAGTTGTCAACAAGCGACTTTCGACTCTAACTTTAAAAAATAAAGTCGAGATTGTTTACAACGCAATTTTTAAATTTCTCATTTTATTTTTGCTTTTTGTTTATCAAATCCCATTAGTTACTTTTTTTTAATATCTTCTATTATTGTACTTGCCATATGGTAAAGTAAGTAATAATTAGTAACTGTTACATTGTACTTTTATTATGCTTATTAATAAAGATTCTTTATTAAAGAACACACTTTTAAAAAGTATTGTTTTATTATAGGGTTCCATCAAGTATTTTGCTTCCCAAAAGGGTTCCGACACCAAAAAAGTTTGAGAACCACTGTGCTAGGCTATGTTTGACCACAGCTCACCTGATGTTAAGAGAAGGCGTGGTCGAAGATGGTAAAGCACACCTAGCCTGGAATGGAACTGGCTCTCAAGTGAGGCTGCCAGAACTCATGGTTAGATGCTTGGGGACATAATATTTTCAACTCTCGTGTGGTAGCTAGCCAGCCGAGTACTAGAGAGTACGCTACCACCACGCTATGGTTTCCTCACGATGTTTTCCTTCACCGGCAGCTCGAGCTCATTGTTAGGTTTGAACCCACGCCCTTCGGCATGCGAACCGACCGCGTCAACCACTGAGCTATCATCGCTACAAAAATGTATATGTATGTTAAATAAATATAAATAAATAAATATCGTAGGACATTACACACAGCGCCATCTGGCCCCAAACTAAGCAGAGCTTGTGTGATGGAAGTCAGATTACTGATAGAATACATAAATACTTTTTTTTGTAAATACATACTTATAATACATACAGAACAGCTAGACACAGAACAAACATTTGTTTATTCACAAAATGTTTGCCCTGAATGGAAATCGAACCCACGCCTTACAGCTCTCAAGGCAGATATACTACCAATGAGCCAACGGGGCTGTCTGTTACGCGATAATTCCGCTAATTATGAATCGATTTTGATAATTTTTTTTTTGCTTGATAGATCCATACTTCTGAGGTGGTCTCATATAAACTTTATCGAAATCGGTCGAGCAATTTTTAAAAATCAACATAAATATAAAAATTGTATACGTCGATGACATTTTCGTTTACTCCGAAACCTCGCTGTTTCATTAGAGCATAAATAAATAAAATAAATGAAAAAGCAAATCCAATATGGCCGCCATCAAAATAGATGCTTACATATTTTTTCACAACTCCTATAATATGGGTATCAAATAAAAGGGCTTGACAAGTAGAATAGAGTAAACTTTAAAAAAAGCAAATCCAATATGGCCGCTAACAAAATGGCGGATTACATATTTTTTCACAATACCATCAATATGGGTATCAAATGGAAGAGCTTGACTAGTAGAATACATTATAATAAAAAAAGCAAATCCAATATGGCCGCCATCAAACTAGAGGATTACATATTTTTCCACCACTCCTATAATATGGGTATCAAATAAAAGGGCTTGACTAGTAGAATAGAGTAAACTTTAAAAAAAGCTAATCCAATATGGCCGCTAACAAAATGGCGGATTACATATTTTTTCACAATACCATCAATATGGGTATCAAATGGAAGAGCTTGACTAGTAGAATACATTATAATAAAAAAAGCAAATCCAATATGGCCGCCATCAAACTAGAGGATTACATATTTTTCCACCACTCCTATAATATGGGTATCAAATAAAAGGGCTTGACTAGTAGAATAGAGTAAACTTTAAAAAAAGCAAATCCAATATGGCCGCTAACAAAATGGCGGATTGCATATTTTTTCACAATGCCATCAATATGGGTATCAAATGAAAGGGCTTGATTAGTAGAATAGATTATAATAAAAAAAAGCAAATCCAATATGGCCGCCAACAAAATGGCAGATTACATATTTTTTCACTACAACCTCAATATAGGTATCAAAATGAAATGAATGGGATTGACTAGTAGAATGGAGAATACTTTAAAGTTGATCCAATATGGCCGCCAACAAAAATTAAAACACACATCTATGTTTTTCACAAAAAAAATCGGGAATTGAACCCATGCCATAAAGCTATATTCTACTAAAAAAGAAATATTTATTATTATTTTATTTTAATTTAGTATTTTTTAAATGACTTCTCCAAAATGGATATGCGAGTAAAGCCATGGGTAAAGTAATAAACTATTTTTTTTTAATAATTATGCACGTCATTATTTTGAATCAATCAATTATGAACATACTAAAGTATACATAAACACCCAAACAAAACAAACATCTATGTTCTTCTCATTAAAATTTGCCCTCGGTGGGAATCGAACCCATGCCATACAACTCATGACGCAAACGTGCTGACTGGGTAGTCAAAATAATAATACTTTTTCGTCGTTTATTATTCGTCAGTGGAAAGGAAAAAAGTGAGGTGTATCGTAGGAGTTGCTTACGGTATGTCATATTCTTAGGTTCCATAGTGTTATAATAAATTAATTATTTTCAATAGATAAAATAGGGAATTAAAAATGTTCAGTTACATAAAAAGAAATACACAAATTTACAAACAAAAAACCTACTCCATGACCCTTAGGCCAACTAAACGCACTGCTTCAATGAAACAGCGAGGTTTTTTAATACTTGTGTTGATTTTTTTTTACTTGCTCGACCGATTTCGATAAAAAATATATGGGACCATCTCTGAAGTATGGATCAACCAAGCAAAAAAAAGAATCATCAAAATCGATTCATAATTGGCGGAATTAGCAGGAGGTCGTCTAGGTAGGTACAGACCACCGCAGTACTAGATATTCTGCCGCCAAGCAGTAGTGTGTAAACATTGCTGTGTTCCGGTTTGAAGGGTATTGCAGCTAGCGCAATTACTGGGCTGTTGAGACTAACCATCTAGTCTCAAAGTAATGAGTGCCAGAGCAGCGATGCCCTGGACTTTGTTTTGTTACTCAATGTTCTGGGTATCGCTACAATGGTCATGGACAAGCGTTATCTCTTATCATCAGGAGAGTGACTCGATCGATTTATTACTTTTACATAAAAAAAAATTGTCGAATTGAGAACCTCCTCCATTTAAAATCGAGTCGGTTAAAAAAAATAAGATAGATAGATATAACTCTTTATTGTGGACATCATAAATAGAAAAGAGTACAGAGAATAAAGAACCTTATGAACTAGTGCCACAAGTGGCGGCCTTATCGCTAACAGCGATCTCTTCCAAGCAACCAAGAAAAGAAAAAATACAATAGAGAACATAAAAAACAGACGGGAGATGTAACACTAATAAGAAAAAAATAAAATAAAAATAAAACGTATTATAAAAATAATAAGTATACAAAAATAATCGTATTATAATGTATTTAAAAAAAACGAAATATTTATGTATTATATTTATTTAAAATACCTATCAACAAAATTTGTGTGCAAAAATAATATTCCGTATTAATATGGTGTTGATTTCGATCCCGTGACTATGTGGCCGTACTCATACAGCTTGTTACCACTCGGCCACCAGTCTACTAATATAAGCGGCAAAATAGTTGATCCAGTTCGTCTACTTAGCCGTTTAAGTATTTAGCTCAAACCGATTTTCATTTCGCCGCCGTATGTGTATCGACAATGCCTGTAGCGCGTGGCGCCGACGGCGGCGCGCGGTACTAGCTGTTCGCTCGTGTGCCTTGCGCACTCACACACGGAGCGCACAGAATACCTAAAATCGACTAGAGAAATGCACTCGATAGGCCCTTAAGTCACAATGATAGTGAACACTCAGATAATAAAATAAAACTTAAAACATACTACCTCTGAACTACATTGAGCTTCAACGAATTTAAAATTTCCTATTCACCGTTAGACTGCCATCGGACGTGGAGCTAGTGCGACTGCAACCGGAGCACATGAAGGCCGTGTATGACCTGTACCCGGCGAGCGACATCGAGTGCCGTGAGGTGTTTGAGAAGCTGGTAGCCGAACTACCAGCATACGGCATCTTCGTGGAGAGCCAGCTCGCCGCTTGGATGGTACAGTCCTATTACGGAGCCATGTTCTCCATGCAGACTCGTCCGGAGTTCCGTAGGAAGGGGTATGGGATCTATCTGGCGAGACGACTCACTAAGGTGACAATCATTATTGTTATTTGTTTATTTAGTTGCCCAGCTAGAAAATTATGTGCCTCACATTCGATGGTTTGAAGTTCTGATTTTTTTGGTAGAGAAGAAAAATTTACAACAGGATACATAGAAGTGTTGCTTAGAAGCCTTATAATATAACAAGTGCTAATAGATATGGCAGCAGACGCCAAACTAGGCAGTGCCTGTATCTTGGGCACCCTGTGACCATGCTATCAGATTGCATTGCGCAATTATGGATATATAAAACACCATTGGCTTTTCAGTGAAGGACAAACAGCTCTATATTTGCTTGGAAGACCCAATAATTCTTCATAAAATAGCCCATGCCCAGCAGTGGAATGTTGAAATCAGTCTTTAATTTCTACGTCGTTGTAGTGTAATTATATACACGCATGTCAAAGCGGCGATAAAATGAATAAGATCTTTGAGTGGTCTCTATGATTTATATGAAGAGCATTAGGTTAGCTCAGAAACCCTAAATGGGCACGCTATACTAGAAGATTTGGTAAAAGTGAGACAGCGGAATATTGATTGTCTAAGAGAATACTAGATTCCTGCAGCAAAATCTTAACTTCGCTTTGTTTATAGGTTGTTCAGAAGTCTACAAAGTAGGCAGAGGCTATTTAAGAGTTGCTTATTTTTCCTACGGAAATATTTTTGTGAACTATAACGGTTTCTTGATATTACAGGAGGTGGCTGCGCGGGGCTACAAGCCTTTCGTGGTGATCCGACCTGAGAACGACGCCTCCCGGTCCCTTTACTGCAAGCTCGGCTTCGAGCGCGCATTTCGGACAGTCCGCGCGGTGCTGCGTCCCCGCTGAACAACGTTGATCTCTAGCAGATTTTATTTTTTTAAGACTTTTGAAATATTCGAAATATAGCTTGCGGTCTTTGATCGCTTAGAGAATTCTAGTAGTAGCTTTAAGTCGGGCGGCTAGCGCTCTCGGTCTGAGAATGATAGCGCCTAAAACCTACAGGGTGAAATCGAAGACAGTATACCTAATCGGCAAATTTTCAAGATTCCTTTATTCAACTTTTGACATGTTTTTTTTACTTTGGTAGAGAATGTGAAAAATATTGTTATGTTTTGGTTAGGTTAGAACTTTTCTATTTCGATATGCCAGGAAATAATTTCTAGAAAGACAAAGTAAGTAGGAGACTCTCTAGAAATGATTAGTGTTACTAATGTTTTATTGACCACGAACAGATATATAAAATAACCTATCTTTATATTCTGGATTGATTATCCGTTATCCAGATAGATACTATATATTTTGATACTTACCTATGAGTAAGTATATATTGACCAGTAAAAGGGTTTCTCAACGCAAGCCCTTTATGAAAATTTGACAATTAGAGGTGTCGATTTCACTCTGTACCTACCCACGTACGTGCCGCGATATTTGTCCGCTATTTTTAAATCTTGTAGAGTCTATAACGAGTTTTCGAATGGCTTTCTTGTTGAACGTTTCTCAATACGATTTGGTACTTGTTAATTCTTTCATCGCTGATGCCGAATTCATACGCTTCTAAAATGTCAATGTAGGTACCTAAGGCCCATGTTCATTAAACCCACTCATCACTAGCCTTGAGCCTTATTCTATGATGTAAAGAACAATTTTAAACAAAAAACACAGAGTATACTCTAATACTTGGACCATACGTTGATCGTTCCATATATTTACCGCTGCTTGTCGTGAAAGCATAAGTTTATCTACATACGAGTAAGTCTGTAACACGTTTCTTTTAACCGGACTTGTGAACAGCGGGTCTAGTGAGCATTAACCTTTTTAATCGGTTTAGTAGAGAACAGTTTATTTTTGTACAACCTATTGCAAAAATAAGAGCAATGACGGCCCCGAATCTAGGGAGAGGTGGAAGGGTTAAGCTGATATACCTGCTCCGAGCGCTATGAACTTATAGAAGCGACATATTATTCATTCAGTCACTCTTCAAAACTACAAAAAGTCTAAAATAATCGTTTCGAAACAAAACTGTGAAAGGATTTATTTTACCCGACATAGAATCAAAATGATTGGGTCAGAAAGGAAAATTCGGAAATTCGGGGCTGGGCAAGAAAATAATCACGAAATTTACCTACTAAACAGATCTCAGTTACCTACAGGTGCGAGAGCGATAGCCGTTGCTGCGTCTTCAGATGTAAGTAGTACCTACAGTCCTCAATGATTATAGCGATTCGAGAACCCTGTCACTATTAAATGTACAGTGTATGTACTGAAACGTTAACCGTAGAAATGTTATATAAATGTTGAATGTGACAGGGTTCTATTTCATACAGCGAGACATTTAGGCGAACGCATAGGGCCGCTCCGATAATCGAGAGGAGACATTTTATCTCATTTACTACAAACATTTTGGGACCCTAATGATTTTTGTGATACAATTTTAAAACCTTGAACAACTTGGTCTTTGGTGTAAAAACAGCGAACAGAAATTATAAATGAGAAAAGTCCATCACATCATTGCAACTTGCACAGTTTCCGGCACTTGCATTCAATTGACTATGTTGATGAATAAATGATTTAAAATTAATATGATTACAAATAATAACATGCATTGCGTAACTATTTAAAATACATTATAATTATTTTCATGTTAGAATTGTTACTATTATTAAATTATATAAACTTACTGAAAACTAGCCATAGAATTAAAAAAAAAATAAAGATTCACAAACGGTCAAAGATTATGTACCTATATGAAGATAGGTAATAGATACTGTGTCTAGTTTTCAGAATATGTACCTACGTATGGTTTTTCTCAATCAGCCCAATTTTTATACGTCAAGGATAGGGTGTTGGAATATTTATGAAGACAATTTAATTTTGATACGAAAACGTAGATAGGTAGGTATTTTAATACGGGAATGTATTTACATCTAATAACGACGTATTGTAGGTATTTATACGAAAAACGTTTGCTACTAATGTATTCGTAGGCTTTTTTTTATGAGTATGATTATTGTGGACCTATAGGTATTCTTAATTATGTCAGAGATATTATTATAGTGTGATAATAATGTATTATTTATAATGATTGCTTCTGTTTAAATCATGACTAATCTGAAACGTTTTGTCTTCCTCCGGAAAAAATATTGTTAACCGTAAGAATGTCACTTTACTTTAAAGATTTAACTACATACTAAATATACAGTTTAGTACTTTTTTTTTTAAATATCTAAACAATTTGCTTAATTATGCAACAATGTTCTATTAATTCAATTTTATAAATATTATTTTGATTTCAAACCCCTTCATTTTAAGCACAGGTGCAAATTTTGCTCAATTGTAATGCTTCCAAAACTACTTTTTTTGAAAAACGCCAAATTTTATTATTGAATTAACAATTTAATGGATTTGATTGTCTAAATCTGTATTAACTTCTCAAATGACTGTGAACTAAAAAAGGTTTGGCATAAAATATGATTTGGGAAACGAAATGTTACTAAAATTGTCATTGGTATGCTGTTGTTTATTTTTACAAAGAATGTCTATTGTTTTGAATATTCTTTTACCAAATAGAAAACAACAAAAAAATATTTTAAATCAAAAGTTTCTATTGGTAAAAAAATAAGTAGATATCTCCAATTATAAATGCACAGTGCTCTTTCTAGAATTCACTCAATCATGCAGTCATGCTAAAGCTTGCCTACTGAAAGTAGGAACATGATACATTGTCGAATAGGTCAAGTTTCTTCTGATTCCTAATTGTAAGAACATTTTGCTGTACCTACACATTCCTGTCTACTTACACTTAACAAAGAAGGACACTATTCCGTCCTAAAAATACAAAATATAAGTGAGAATAGGTATAATTTACCAACAAAGAATGTGAGAGTAGTAGTGTCCCTTCTGTACGTACCGTTAAACAGTTTATCACTTAACTACCTTGCAAAGGTATTGAGAAAACAATAAAAAATCGAAGTAAACAAGGTCTGTTTTATTTTAAATATGTTCGTTGACTCCTTCCTTTTGCCGTAGGTTGTAGCTCCTAAAATATGAGTAGGAAAGGCTAGAATTATTTTCACTGTTCTCCCTTTCCTCACTCTTAATGTTATAGGTAGGTATTAATTATTATTTTCTTCATAACAAAAGATTAACCCCACAAAATGAAATAACTCGTCTAAAAAGATGGCAAATTTTAAACTTAGACCAGAGAAACTAATTAATTTCTTGTATACATATACGGTGCTGTTTAATGGAACTGCACCCACCCTAAATTATCGCAGATAAGATCTGATTATGGCTAATAGCCGATTGCAGATAAATAACAAAAAAAAAAAATAACAAAAGAACTCTGATAGAATAATCAATCTATTAGATTTTTTTTTTTAAATCAATACGTAATAGATTCTATAATTATGTCCAATGTTGCCAAAAGCAAAGTGTTAGGTTTAACATAATTTATATTGGTTAAACCTTAAAATATTGGTAACCTTGTTGGTACTTCAATACGCCGGGTATCTTTAGATTTCCTACCCGTCCTATCAAAAAGGCCTGAATGTAGCTAATGTAATAAAGGCTGTAGCAGCTAAAGACATTACATTTTGCTCAAGTTCTAGTATTCTAAAGGAATGTGATTAACTAAATAATTATTTGAAATTTTCACAGCTAGCCTACGAGCTTAGGCACAGAGGACATTATATACGAGCTTATGCACTTACAAGTTTACGGCCACCAGCAAATCTAGCGTGACTTCATAAATACAAAAAATGGTTTCAACTACATTTTTGATAATGGTACCTATAATATAAATAATGCCTTAGTACTGGCGAATAAATACTGAACAAAGACACATAAATTAAAACATCAAAATGGAAAAACGATAAAATTAAATTACGATACAGTGGCATAGGCCTTAACTTCTTATACGCCACATTCCGGTCTAACCATACTTCATAAGTTTGATTCTTAAAGATTCTTAACTCATCTTGCAATTTTTACGTCTTCAACCAACGTATTCTCTGGTGCGAATGGTTCTTTTTTTCTTTTTTTGAATGACTATTACTGTTGGCCGCAGATGACCTCTACAGCGTCACCAGACTGTAAAGGTGCGAATGGTGAATCTATAAATCTAGTTATTGTCTTATTTTACCTGTAATAATCACCCTGACTGGCACCTTGTGGACTAATTCAAAGTAAAATGCCAAAATGAAAAAAAAAAATCTAGTTTGACGTTGACGCAACAATATTTAGATGTGACGTTGACAGTACTAAAAACTTGATTGCACCATGATTGCATTGATTTAAAAACATAAAAAATAATATGGCGACTTAGAAAAGTTCATGACGTTAATATTCGTGTTATTATTTTCATTTTATGGTTTAACAATATAATGGGATTTGTGGTTCATAATGACGACGAGCTTAATAAATAAAATAGAGTTATTAATTAAGAGGGAGAAGACCACTCCTGAACGTAAGAAAGATGAACCTCCAAAATCATCTAGTGAAATCCTCTCTGAACTATTCAGTGCGTTTAACGCGGATCCGCCTAAAATTGATGAAATTTCTGTAAAGAAGTCTAAAAAAACTAAGAAAAAACACAAAAAAGACAAGAAGAAACGCAGTCACAGTAATAGCAGTAGTAGTTCCGATGATGACTCTGATTATTCACACAAACGTAAAAAGCGAAAAAAAAGTAAGTCAAAAAAACATAGTAGTCGCTCATCCTCGCGACGCCGCTCAAGATCTCCAAAGCACAAACCTAAATCCGAGTCGGTGCGTGTCAAACAAGAACCAAGCTCTAAAACTGAGGATATTAAGAAAGAAGAAATCAAATGTGAACCTAAGTCAGAACCAAAGAAACGAGTATCAGTCAAAATTGAAGAGAAGCCTGACGTTAAACCAATACCGAGTGTAGATGCGACACTTATTCCCATGCCGCAGTCTCCTAAAGAGTGTAAACCAGAGCCAAGTGATCTGAGGCAGAAGCTGGATTGTAAAAAATCTGAATCTGAGAGTGAAAAATGTAAAGGTAAAATACAAATCAAGAACTTGAAATTTAGTACGGTTTTCGAAGAAACTGTAAAGAAAGCTGAAGAGGAAGCTAGGAAAAAGGCTGAAAAGTATGAAGAGGGAGAATATACTGATTCTTCAAGTGAGTCTGTAAAAGAAGTTGTTACAAACTCACACTTTCCTAAAACATCTGATCCTGGAGGGTTGAAAAAAGCAGCTGAAGACAAAATGTAAGTTGTTGCAGATTATGCACAAATAATTAAGGTCTTCATAATATGGGAAAGTCAAAATTCTGTATCATAAAATCTGCTCAGTCTACCTAATATTGTATTTAGGTATTTTACACACCACTTTTTACAGTATAAACTTACAGAAGTATGTTATGCTTTTATAATTAATTATTAAGATATATAGCTAATTTTCAGTGTACATATTATTTTGATTTATTTTCAGAACTGAAGAGGACAAATCTCATAAAAAAGCTAAGAAAACTGAATCTTCTCATAAATCGTCCAAAAAAGACAGAGACAGAAGTAAATCTAAAGGGTAACAATTTTTTTTTTTTAACAAACTATTCTTATAATCCTGACTAATATTAGTTGACACACTTTAGTCTGATATGACAACATGATATCAATCCAAGGGTATTTAGATCCAATCCTTTCCCAGTTGATGCCCTTCCTACCTATTGAAACCTCTAAGTCTTAGTCTCTCTGAGGAGGTGGATGCTACTATTTATTCCTCTATTTTGGCATAGGAGTATAAGACTGTTTTAATGACATGTATATTGATATATTTTATATTGTCAGTATTTTTATATTGACATACCGTATTTTGACATTTTTGTGTTTTATTTTCAATCAGTGTTTTAAAACTCATATAATGACACACATATTTGAAATTTTGAATTGCCTTGTAATATTGGTGTTATCAATAAAATATGTTTTCTTTTACATAAGATAGAAGTGCTAGACAATTTGAACTCGGGACCTTTAGATTGGCACTAAGACGGTCTCTTACCTAGACTGTAGCTTCGGAATACTTAGCATTACCTACTCTTCAGTAGCATTAGCAGTATAGTGATATCCCCGCATATCTCATTAATTATACCCCAAACTAAGGCAATGAATAAACCCACAGATCGTCAAGCAAGTCTCGGCGGTCGCGCTCTCGGTCGCCTCGCAGGCACCGCCATCGGTCGCCGTACAAGTCGCGACGGAGTAGATCGCGCCACCGCTCGTCGTCGCGCTCACGCCGCCGCTCTCGCTCCAGGTCGAAGGCTTATCAGCGACAGCATTCACCCCGATACCGTGGACGTGATCGGGAAAGGGGCAGATCTAGGTAACTAGTGCTCCATACTCGAAAAAAACGAACGCTTGTAGCTACAAGGTCCATTTTTAATATTATTTTGTGATGTCAATAAATAGTTTTTATATTTTGTGTCTTAGAGGCTTATGATGATGATGATCGGAGAAGAATCTGTTGGTCTGTCATAACCTATAATTTAATTTTCACGTAATACACATTACTATGATGGATTTCTTGTTAAATAAATACTTGTATCTACTTATTGAAAATTCATCCATCCAACTGGAATTGTTAAATCAAATAAGCCTAAACTTATTATAATTATCTATATCGTCGGATTTATTAAGTAATTAATAACAATTTACAAATTATATCCTAACATACATACTACAGAGGAAGTAATAAATGTTTTTTTTTTATGATTGACAGGTTTTGTTTGACCACAGCTTACTTGATGTTAAGTGACGGTGTGGTCGAAAATGGTAAATACCGTGTGAAATGGAACTGACTCTCAAGTGAGGTTGCCGGAACACACTGTTGGATACTTGGCGGCGGAATTTCAACTTGATTGATTAGAATGTATTCTACCACCATGCTATAGTTTCGCCAACCGACCGCGCTTACCATTGAGTTATCATCGCTGAAAAAGTTTCAAGTTGATGTCACAACTACAAGTAGACTATAAGCAACCAAAAATGATTACTCTTTAATGAGTCAAAAGTCCTTATAAAAATGTTACAAAGTACCTAATTTGGTTCGTCCTGGTCTAGGTCGCCAACTGGCGTGAAATTAGCAGACAGCGAGAAGAAGCGTCTGCTAGAAGTAGCTCGACGTAATGCTATCAACATGCTGAAAAACGGCGCAGTACCAGCCGGCGCCGCCGCCCTGCCACCGCACACCAGGAACCAAGTCATGGCTGCTATACAATCAGGAGGTATGTTATTACTAACTATTATATTAGTTTGCCAGCGAGTGATGGAGCGTAGCATCTTGGAACGATGTGCCATTTTTTCTAATGAAATGTTTAATGTGAGCGTTCTCCATTCTAGACTGCAACGTTTCTTAACATCCGTTAGTATGTGATTTTTTTTATTGTAACTGAAACCATGCCCAACTTTTTTTTTTACAAATTGTGCAGACATTTATGTATGTGTATAAAAAACCCGGCCAAGTGCGGACTCGCGCACGAAGGGTCCCGTACCATTATCTATAAAAACGGCAAAAAAATCAGTTTGTTGTATGGGAGCGACCTTAAAAATATTTATTTTATTCTGTTTTTTAGTATTTGTTGTTATAGCGGCAACAGAAATACATCATCTGTGAAAATTTCAACTGTCTAAATATCACCGTTCATGAGATACAGCCTGGTGACAGACGGACAGCGGAGTCTTAGTAATAGGGTACCGTATTACACTTTGCGTTAAAAACTCCTAAAAATTTGCTCATTAGGCCCTTACACTTGAGACGAAACATGAGATGTTTTTCCTAAAAAAAAAATTAAGCGTTGCTATATTCAATCAGTAATTAGTCAACTAGTAATCTTTAAGGATTTTATTTATAAATTTACATATGTACAAATGCTCTTTTAGCTTTATACCCATAGCATTGGATAAGACATTTGTGGATACATGGTCCATATTATTATGTATGTTAATAACTAATTATAAGTATTCACAAAACAAAATAAAAATAAATATCGTAGCACATTACACACGGCGCCATCTGACCCCAAACTAAGCAAAGCTTGTACTAAGGAGGTCAGATAACTGATAGATTACTTAAATACTTTTTTTATATAAGTATTCTATCTGTTATCTGGTACCCATAGATGTACAGGTTTTGCTTGGTTTATCAAATGTCCTCCTATATTAATTTAAAATTCTCTGTGAGAAACTTGGTTTTAAATGTCTTTTTTTTTACAGGGAAGTCAGTAGACGAGCTTACAGACTTCTGCAAACATCTCTCAAAGAAAGAAGCGCTCGGTGAACTGTCTTCCGTCTCATCTCACGACGACGACATGAGCGAGAACGAAGATACACTCGCTTTCCACCATCCATTCCTGGTCAAGGAGAAGGCTCCTATAATAATGAACATCAGGGTAAGTATACATAACACGCTAGATTACTCGGGATTATTAAGCCGAAAGGAGCTTGTTGTAATAATCACTGTGTTCATTTACATTTTAATTGGAAATCGCGAAAATTTACTAAAAATACACGTTCCTTACTCTAAAACAAAAAAAATGTGATCTAATTATTTTTTTACATGACACAATACAAATTTTGATTTAGTCAATTAGTTAGTTCTTTGTGTATGATAAATCACGAATTACATTTAAAAAGAGCCTTATATTTGAGCCTTTTGGGGTTGAAACTTTGGGACCGTGGGGGCCGGGAGCAAAAAAAATTTTTAAAGAATTGTCAGCTCGTTTGGTCGACGCCACACGTGAACAAAACGCTGGCCTTTATTTTGCTCAGCGTTTGAGTATTGCCATACAACGCGGCAATGGGGCCAGCGTTTTGGGAACTATTCCCATTGATAGCGGTCTTTTAGAGTAGTTATTATTTTAATTTATTTTATTTTAGGTCAATTCTTAAATACAATTATATATAGGTATTTAGGTATGTTTAAAAAGTAATTTAGCTGATTGTTTGTCTGTTTTTCACACACTTTGTTTTTAACATCTCTTATAGTTTTAAAGAATTTGTAGCACAAAACAAATAACTTTCTACTTTGCCATAAGGTTCTGTTATGTCAAGCATAAAATGTTTGTAAAGCCAATAAGATGACATGAGGTAAATTTTAAAGAAAAATAAATGTTTAATGAAGACACTCAGATTGATTAGATTGGCATTAGATTTATCATCATCTCAGCCATAGGATGTCTACTGCTGTACATGGGCCTCCCCTATTGACTTCCATAAAGACCGGTTGGAAGTGGCTCGCATCCAGCGCGTTCCTGCGGTCTTTATAAGGTCGTTCATCCACCTTGTGGGTGGACGTTCTTCGCTGCGCTTGCCGGTCCGTGGTCTCCACTACAGATTTTTTAAGCTTTGAAGAAAACTAACTAAGTATATCAGGAATACAGGCTTTACCTAATATGGCAGTTAGTTGTTTATTAGCAAATATGTTGTCAAGAAAGTTATTTTAATTTTTATTCATATTAAGAATTTCGGTTATAGTAAAAATGCGTAAATTTAATGCATTAAATTCACCTTACATTTTGTTTCCTCAGGGTGGAGCGCCTTTACCTGTAAAGACCAACGCCCTACCAGTCGCAAACAAAGAAGAACTAAGACTACAGTTCCCAGTTTCATCTGGCTCACAACATCGGGAAAAGGCCAGTGAATGGAGACCTGTGTCACCTAAGAAAGATGACATGGTAAGTGTATACCCACCATAATGCTTAAAAACTCTTTTACCCAATTTAGTTTTTTTTTTTACTTTAAATAGATTTACGTTTGGCCACCAACTCGCATAATGTAAAGCGACGGTGTGCGGTTTGCTTAATTTAATGGAACATAAATTAAAAATTATTGTTTTTTTGTAATTGACTTGTAACATAGTAAGTTATATAGCCAAATAATGATTTTGATTTTATTCATGAGAATAAAAGCTATTGACTGATGGCACCTATTGGCCACTAATATTAAAATTTAAGTTCATGCGTCTTTGTGTTTTTAGCAAGTTGCGAAACTAAACACCAAGCATTCCTCGAGCAGCCCTGTGCCTGCACTTTCTCCCACGCCTGCACCAGCTCCTGCGCCGAAGGCAATAGAAAGCGGCACGGCCACTATTGCTGTCACCAAGTGAGTTCATATGTATATCACAATACCTTTTTTTTTGGCATTTTGGCATCACACTTTGTTCCTCAACTTCAACGAAACCTCGGACGCCTCGCGGTTTCACCCGCGTAGTTCCCGTTCCCGTGGGAATACAGAAATAAATATAAATAAATAAATAAATATCGTAGGACATTACACACAGCGCCATCTGACCCCAAACTAAGCAGAGCTTGTGCTATGGAAGACAGATAACTGATAGAATACTTAAATACTTTTTTTTTGTAAATACATACTTATAATACATACAGTACTCCCAGACACAGAACAAACATCGATGTTAGTCACACAAATGTTAGTCCTGAGTGGGAATCGAACCCACGCCCTTCAGCTCTCGAAGCAGACATGCTACCAATGAACCAACAGGGTTGTCATTAGAAATAAAAGTAGCCTATGTCACCCGGGGATAGTGTAGCTTCCCAACGGTGAAAGAATTTTTGAAAACAGTCCAATAGTTTCGGAACCTATTCAATACAAAAAAACAATCAAATCTTTCCTCTTTATAATAGTATAGATTGATATTATATTACAAAGATGTACTTACCGAATTAAATTGCTGAGCACTGACCTTTTTTTTCCTTGTTGATGCACCAGCCAGTGCAGCGATAACCCACTTATTATCTTGTCAAATTTGTTGCCTTTTTGTTAATATGTATCTTTTTATTTGTGTGTTTTGTTTGTACTTATCTGTTGTTGTGTCTAGTGTATTGTTAGGAAAAAAATAAATGTTTTTCTTTCTTTCTTAATTTCTAATTTATTTTAAAAAAAAAACAGAAAAAGTAGTAAGTGGGTTTTCGTTAGCTGCTGTAGCTATCGTTTAGCTCGAGTTTCTGGAATATCTACCATGAATGTGAACGAATTCATGTTTTTCCATGAATATACATGTATAAAAGAAAAGTTGTCGGGTATAGCTTGTTTATGACGTTTATTGTATAGGTCTGCGCCGCTGGCGCTGCCCGCGCCGCCGCCGGCGACTGCGACGCCGCCCGCAAATTCCTCGCCGGCTTACCTGAAGGCATTCTCAACTGCGTCTCGTAAGTATTACCCTATATATTATTATACAGGACGACTTTATTGAGAGTGCGCATATTTCCTACACGTCAACCTTATTACTAATAAATAGACACGTATTTTTTATTTTATCCACGTTAGTACAAAAATATCGAAAAAATCAGAGTCACAACACGAGTATGACCCCGCGCCTACTATTTAGTAATCTTTGCCTACTTAGTAAGTAATTATAATATTTTTGTTATTTTTGACATTTAATCATATTGACATAATTATTATTTTATATGTGACATATTATTTCATTGTATTGACATATAATTAACATTTATTAAACAAAATAAAAAAGACCTTAAATTATACTATTTACAAAATTTATACAAAAAACTTAGGTCTAAAAATCCATATATTGACATATTAATTAAAATTATTACGTCACTACTATGTTTTTTTTTTCAGAGTTATTGACAGTACCTTTGGCACTGCCCGCGCCTGGTCCACAAGCGTACCCACCCAGTGTTGAATCACCAAAAATTGTGAGTAACAACTAATATTATTAAAGAAAAACAAAAAACTTTAATCAGACTATAGTAGACTGCTAGAAAAAGGACTATGTTTTTGATATTTATTTATATCGTAAATAGCTGCGCCCCGCGATGAACATTTTTTTTGGTATAAAATGTAGCCTCTATGTCTTAATCCAGGGTGACAGCTGCCACCATACCAAATTTCATTAAAATTGGCCCAGCCGTTTGAGCGTGAAGTAGTAACAAACACACTCACAAACTTTCGCCTTTATAACATTAGTGTGATTAAATATGTCAAAAATATCATATCGCCTTGGTTTTAGAAAGCGCTAGCCCATGTTTTTTTTTCTTTTTAGTTAGTACTGAAAGTGTAACTGTATTAGTGAGATAAATTGTATAATGAAGCCATTCATATGTTTAAATTATCAAGCTTGTAACAAGTTTGATCTAAAGGAAGAAACAGTGTTATGAAAAGATAATCATATAATTCATTTATTTGCGCTATATGTATAGTACGTATTGGTTACATAACAAAAAAAAACAAGCAAAGAACATAGACTAAATTTCGGCATGCAAATTATTTAGCTTGGCATGTAATAAAATAAAAATAAATAAATAAAATGTCAAATTATAAAATAATAATGTCCAAACCCGATTTAAAATTTCTAATTCAAATACGATTAGATCATAATGAAAAGATAAAACGAAACAACAAATTAAACAAGTTAGCCAGTTTTCTTAAATAAAAAAACAAGCAAAGGACATGGACTAAATTTCGGCATGCAAATTATTTAGCTTAACATGTATAATACAATAAAAATAAATGTCAAAAAAAATTAAATAAAATGTCAAATTATAAAATAATAATGTCCAAACCCGATTTAAAATTTCTGATTCAAATACGATTGGATCATAATGAAAAGATAATGCCAAATGGTAAATCAAACAAGTTGGCCGGTTTTTTTTTTTAATAAATTAAAATCTATGTATTTAATTTTCTATCCCGAAAAACTTGTTCATTAATATGAGACAATTATTTTCAGGACTTGGCGAAAATCGTTTCCCAGAAACTGCAAATGATCAGAAAGGAACAAGAACAGAACGAGCTGATGTCCACCAGGGGCGTAAGTTATGTAATGTCGCGCTTTTTTTGTTTATTTTATTATTATTTTTTTACTATTATTTATTTGCATTTGAACTAAAGTAACAGACATAGCTCAGCGTATTAGCAAGCTGAAGTGGCAATGGGCTGGACATATTTGTCGCAGAACTAGTAACCGCTGGGATAGACGTGTTCTAGAGTGGAGACCGCGAATTGGCAAACGTAGCGTAGGACGCCCTGAGACTCGATAGAGTGACAATATACGTAGGACAGCTGGCGGTGGATGGAAGCGAAAAGCTGAAGATCGGGCTGAGTGGCGTGTCTTGGGAGAGGCCTATGTCCAGCAGTGGACTACAAAAGGCTGATTATAATGATTTGCATTTGTGGTACTTATGAAATGCGAGCTATAGGTTATATTATGAAGAGGAAAGATTTGATTGGTTGCTTGTATTGAATAGACTCCGAAACTACTGGACCGATTTCAAAAATTCTTCCACCGATTAGAAGTTAAACTATCCCCGGGTGATATAAGCTACTTTTTATCCCTGTATTCCCACGGGAACGCGAATTACACGGGTGAAACCGCGAGGCGTCCGCTAGTAGGTTATAATTTGTAACAATAGGAATCTTGCAATAAATTGCCGGCAACATCGCTTGAGAGCCGGTTCCATTCCAGGCCAGGTGTGCTTTACCATCTTCGACCACACCTTCACTTACATCAGGTGAGCTGTGGTCAAACACAAAGCCTAAAGCCAAGTTTATTTCTTCAGTCTGTATTTTAGTGTGTACAATAAAGAGTTATCAATAAAAATGAGACGAACGAGACGCTCTTCTGATTGTAAGAGATAACGCCTGTCCATGACCATTGCAGCGATACACAGAACTTTGAATAGTAAAACAAAGTCCAGGGCATCGCTGCTTTGGCGCTCATTACTTTGAAACTTTCGATGATCAGTCTCAACAGCCCAGTAATTTCGCTAGCTGCAGTACCCTTCAAACCGGATCACAGTAATGTTTACTTAGATGTTTAATTAGAATATTTGGTACTGCGGTGGTAACTACCTAGACGACCTCCTGCTATAAAGATTTACCACCAAGTATAACATATTATAGCTATGTAAATTCAAGGTTCCACATACAAAAAAATTTTGTAAAAAATATTAAAATGAGTACTCAAAGAAAATTTTTCAAAGAACTCTCTCTCTAACAAACTTCTCCTATATTTTCAAACCTTTAGCTTGGTTTGCTAGATTGCAATTTGATTATTGTTTTTGTGTTTAAAGTAATCGTTTTTTTTTTTATGTGAAAGTAATGAGATGAACTAAACGCTCTCCTATTCATTCATGACTCTCATTGCAATGTTTGTTGCGTACAGTTTGGTTGGTCGAAAGAATCTTCATCACTCGGCCAGTTCACTGGTTCCACTGGTGCTCAAATCCTGACGCCTCGAGAATTGGCCAGCGGCACCCAAGCTTGGGCCAAGAAGGTATTTATAACGCCAGACCAAATTTCACCTCTGCCTCGCTGATTTTGCTCTTTGGCTTCTTGCCAAAGTTACACGCAGTTTGATCGTGTGATTGACACTTGGATTTTTGATTATGTTCTTTGGTGATCACAGTTTAAGGTTTATATGAGATTACTACCTAGAATAGGGTACTTAAAAGTTTGTTTTTTGTTTGTAAATATGATATATATTATGAAGATTGCTTACCGCGTAAGAAAAGAATTCTAAACGAAAAGTACGTCAAGAAATATAAATCAATTGTAGGTCCTTTTGATCGCACATATTTATATTTCAATGTGATTACCAGAGAACACCCTTATTTACCTTTCATGAGGTAAAATTGTATATTGTATTAAAGTGTTCAATGAGACTTACATGGCTGTGGTATTTTATGCTGTTTTTAGGGTTCCGTACCCGAAGGGTAAAACGGGACCCTATTATTTTGACTCCGCTGTCCGTCCGTATGTCTGTCTGTCTATTACCAGGCTGTATCTCATGAACCGTGATAGTTAGACGGTTGAAATTTTCACAGATGATCTATTTCTGTTGCCGCTATAACAATAAATACTAAACAACAGAATAGAATTAATACTTAAGGGAGTAAATACAACAAACGTGATTTTTTGCCGTTTTTATAGATAATGGTACGGAACCCTTCGTGCGCTAGTACGACTCGCACTTGCCTGGGGGGTTTTTTTATATTACTATATAGTATGTATGTATTAGTGTATTTACATGTAATGATTATATTATTATTATATGTATGTGAACAAAATAGTGCAAATAGGTCGACTAGACAGTTTTTATTGCAAACTTTTTATCGATATATACGTATATTTATTTATGTAATACATGATTTACTTGTATTTATTATCACAATGTACATCAAATACAAGAAGTCCAGGGGACGAATTAAGGAATCAGTCTAAGGCCACTTCACTATGAATTTCTAAAATTATAAATGATATACGGTATAGATATATTTACATTAATATAGGGAATTAGATTTTTTTTCTATAAATAAAAGTGTTCAACTGAAATGCAGGGTTACACGTAACCGTAGCAAAGCCGAAAGGAGTTTATTTTACGTTCTATCAATATAAACAACTTTTACGTACAGCCAACCTTGAAACTACGAAAAAAAAACAGCTGATACTTTTTTTTTTTTTCTTCTTATTCCTCCGAGGAGGACTTGGCGTCGCACTTTCTGTGCATTTGCCAGTGTCAAGTTTCTGTTTGGTTTTTCTCTGGAAACTTCATTTTCTGCTTCTTTGTTGAGTGAGGTATAGCTGATACTTTTCGTTTAGTGAATTGAATTATTTAAAAAAAAAATAACATGTATGCTTCATAGATACCGGGGTCTGTGACCTTTGTCAACTTTGAATGTAAAAAAAAAAAAATGTTAATCAGCTATGATTTTGTTCGGTCACAGATTTGGCCTTAAAAAGTTGCCCTTAATAGTTAGTACGAGAACCTTATTTCTGAACCGGCTTAAAACTGCTGTTACGCAAACCTTGAATTCGAAAGGGTTCTTGGGTGATTCGCACCAGACGTTGTTCACATCGCGTTTTGAATCGCTTAAACGCTTGATAATTCATTGGGCCGGGCCTTGATATGAAACTATCAAGCATCTATCGATTGAACAAATTTACAGTGCGGACTAAGGAGCTGTTCAAAGGGGCCCTTTGATTTTCCTATGAATCCAGGGCCTCTATGAAACACAAACTGTGTACTGGCGTATATATCCACAGCCTGTTGCGTTGAACGCTTTAAAACGCACTCGGCAATGTTTTCTTGCAGCCTCCCGGCGCCGTCGAGGGTTCGTTGGCATTGCAGCGCTGCGGTCAGAACTCTTAATACCTCGCGTATTAAGTTTTCTGACCTTGTTGTGTTATCTGTTTCATATGGGTGATGGTTGCAACAACATACAATTTACATTCTTTCATCTCGTTATCTAATACAGAGAATAAATTTTAGTTTGTTCGTATTTCATTAGCTGCCGTACCGTTCATCCGTTTGAAACTTGATCAACTTATTGCTTGCGCGAAGGTTATAGGCATATCACATTCTTTTAGCTAGCTTTGAATAAAAAAATATGAGATCTAATTGAGAACTTACGCAAAACTTTATGAATACACTACTGCATCATTGTTATTTTTTATTTTAAGATACTGTAGACATGTTCACGTGTCACGGCAAACAGTCGTTTCACTGAATAGAAAGAAAGAGTATTTATTTCGATCTCTTTTGCTCTTGTCGGTACGTGATAATTGGTTCCGCATGTCCTTTTTGTATATGTATTAAATATTTGATTACATGGTCAACGTGCAGTACCTAAAAGTGATCAAAATAAATTTTCTTTTTAATTTTTATTAGTTAAACTACGGTCTGTCGTGATTTACGCGAAACTAATATCTGTGTCTGAAATTAGTGTACCGAAATAGTATAACAATAATCAGAAATTGCGGTTAGAGCAAAAGTTTAAAGAATATGCCCAGAGAAGATATAAGTTTAGTGTAGACTCTAGATAGCATCCACGTTCTGCGTGTTCAAAGATAAAACATAAAGTTACTATTGCATTTTTTTTATAAATGTATGTAAAAATTGTTTTTGTAATATGTATAAAGCCTGTCCTACACAAACGTGATTGCGGCTGATCACGTCATTGCCACAGTTTAGGGCGTCAGTATGCGGTAGTATAAAACTATAGATACTGATATAGTTTCATGCGTGATCATATATTTTTTTTAAAGAATTAAATCGTTAAATTTTTTATATATGTATTACATCATATTTTCTGTATGACAAAACTGCATCGGGCCGAACAAAATTTTGACTAAACGACCACTTTACCTCCTTTCATCTCTCGGTAGGATGTTGCAGCAACCATCACGTTAAACCGTTATTACTCGTACCGTGTAAGATGTGAACTGTGTAGTTCGCTCATTACACTCAAAAAGTTAAAAAAAATGATAATCGTCATGCCTTGTGGCATGGCTATCATCATTCTCGAATGGCATACAAATATTCAGTTTTCCCCCTCTTTTGTTTGACTGACTCATTTTTTATTTTAATACATTTTAATTGGTTTTTGTATGTGTCCTTACATACATGACTCACACACGACAACCATATTTAAATGCGATAGAGATATACTTCGGATATGATTTCCATCACGTATAAAGGCAATATTAATCAGATGAAAGATTAAAATTTCGCTGAGTAATGGTTAACATCATTTCTTGCATGTATACGTCAAACGCAAAGATGATTAAAGCATTATTCAATACTCCGTCAGTCCTATAGCTCTACATAGATACTAAGCCTAGTGATTCTTTGAGTACTAAATGAGCTCAAAGAAAAGCATGGCTTATATTGGGGAATCCATGAATATTTGTTGCAGTTTTTAAAAGATATGAAGCAGACAGTTTTCCGCGCGACCGTTCTGCGATAGGTGCAATGCTAGCAATGCTCACGCCCTAAAGAGGTAAGTATGAGGAAGAACGAAACAAACTGAATTGTTAACATTCAATTGCATTTTGTTTTTACAAGCATTCGAATATGCCCTCTGAAAGATTTGGTAGCCACGAATTTGCTGCTCCAGTTTTAAGATATTTATTTATTTTCAATTCGAGTAACAATATGTTACGGTGTAATAATATTTATTATCAACAGTACATATACAAACTATTGTTAAGTTTATCCATTTTTGTATTTCACTTTCAAAATTAACAATTAAAAAATTTCAAAATTACTGCATACAAATTACTTTATGTATTTATGTATTAACTGTTTATTTCTATGCATATTTAGTCAGATTACTATTATTGATTGGTAATGAGAAAAAAAAACAATAAATTAACATTTAAAAAAAATACTGTGAGTTTATCTTAATGTGTTAAGAAATTATTGAATTTTTAACTGCATACAATATAAGAATATATTTATTTAAGTATTGAACTCGCAAAAATACTTGAAATTCAAATTTTAAAAAGTATACGACCCATTTTGTACACAAGATAGTTATACAAAATCTAATACAGTATCTTATTTAGGATCAACTACAACGGGCGGCCCCCGTTGAGGGTGGCATGGGAATGCACCTACTTCAAAAAATGGGCTGGACACCAGGCCGGGGTTTGGGCAAAGAGGGCACGGGGACTCTTCAGCCGTTACTTCTTGAAGTCAAACTTGATACTAAGGGCCTTCAAGCGAAAGAAGAGGTCAGTAGCAGAAGTAGCAGAGGAGTAAGTTGATTTTTTTATTTTATTTTTGTTTTGTTTTTGTGTGTGAAAACGTGTGTTTGAATGGAATATACAATTCAATAGCGGTAATCATTTTCAACATACTTACGTTGAATGTTTACGTTTCAGTAACAAATTTCTATATTTTTGTGCTTACTTTGAATAAATGTAAACTTTGTAGTTGTAATAATGGCTTGAAAATATATTAGTTTAAATTAGATAAATTAATAAGTAGGTATATTAGTAATTAAAAAATTAAGTTAAAGTAATTGTGTAGAAATTATCTATCGCTCTAATTATCTATATTATGTTCTCTTTATTTTGATGTGCATGTGATTGTGTGTACATTAGATTATGATTTAATGTAATATGAAAAATGTTTACTCAATATTTACCATAATTATTGGGAAACTAGCTTCTAAACTGCACTGAAATATCAGGAGGTCATATCTCGATGTGATTACGGTAAACTTAACGTAAATATAATATTACTATAGTGAATAACCGTGATAGTTTAAAACAATAATTAAAATAGTTAATGGTTTGTTAGTTTAATATTTAATGAACAAAAGTCACATCAATTTTTAACTTTTTCAGATGAAACCTCCACGCAGTCGCGGCATGGCTAGGAGCGGTGGCGGCGGCGGCGGTGGAGGCGGAGGAGGCGGCGGCGGCGGTGGTGGTGCAGGCGGTGGAGTCACACTAGTTGCGGGAGGCAAGCACCCCGTTTCGCTACTGGGCGAATACTGTTCTAAACAGAAACTGGGGCCCCCCGAGTACAACCTGTGTTTTGAGTGCGGCCCTGATCATAAGAAGAACTTTCTGTTCAAGGTACCTACACGTCAGTTTTAAAAAAATAAAACAAAATTTAAAAAAAGTCCAGTAAAATAAGTCGTGCACGGTTCAGTCCTGTCTATTCCTTAGTAGAGTAATTGTAAAAGTAATGAGATGAACAAGGCGCTCTCCTGATAGTTGAGTTGAGTAGCAAAACAAAGTCCAGGGCATCGCTGCTTTAGTGCTCATTACTTCGCTCTTTTGGTGATTTTACCTTACTTTCTACCACATTCATTTAAAAAGAGTGAAGCGAAACTGCAAGACCAAAAAGTCTTTGCTAATTTTCTACGCCACATTATATTCTCTACAATTTTTGTTTTTAATCTGTGGGTTCATTTTTTTCCTTTTTTTGGCGTCGCATTTTGTCTATTTGCCAGTGTCAAGTGTTTTATATTTTCAAGTTTCATAAGTTAAATAAGTTGCCTCGTAGTTACAATCAAAGTCCAGTCCGTGTCAGCCAGGTCCAGTCATGCTTTAGTAAAGTAGTGGTGACTTTACTAAAAGCTTTAACGGAGTTTTGGAAACAACACGAAAAGTCATGTTTCACCACATTATATTAATTTCTCGCGCTTGTGATTCGGCACTTTATGAATAAAATGCCTCTATTTTTGTACAACACTCGACAAAACACTAGTTTTGGAAAAAAATACAAACCCAAACCTACATTCCCGCCAAAACTCTTATTCGATCGTTACTCGTTAGTTAGTATTGAAGAGCGAAAATTATTGTCTTAAAAAGTTTCTTTTTCTAGGTGAAAGTGGCCGGTACAGAGTACCAGCCTGCAGTCGCGAGCCAGAATAAGAAGCAAGCCAAAGCTGACGCGGCGCAACTGGCCTTGCAGAAACTAGGCATACTGACATAATATGTGATTTATTGAACTAGTTTAAATAAACATATTTAGTTATGGATTAAAAGTTAATTATTAATTGTGTATTCATTTATTATACTAAAATAAGTACTAGTAGTCATAATTTGATGAAGTCTTACTGTAGTCAGATTTTCTGACAAACCCAGTCCTATAAAGCAATCTTAATAAACTTACATCTTGCAGTAATGCACAAGTGGAGTATCTAGTAACTCTGTACTGTTCACAGCAATTACAACAACATTGATTTACAATGAAATATTTATTACATACAGTACAACTAGCGGCCTTATCACTAATAGTTCCACAAATTAAGCCAGATCCATTCCAGGCTATGTGTGGTCAGGTGAGCAGTGGTCAAATACCGAGCTTGTCAACCATAAAAAACAAAAACCATCTGGTTTTCCAGGCAGGCTTCCTAAGGTTGCCTGGAAAACAAGATGGTTTTTTTAACAGAACACCACCTAAATATTTATGTGTGTATGCTGTCAAGAAAAAACACATCTATATGATAGCTACATATTATGTACATTATGTGAAGTAGGTACATATTTAGTGTTCTAATTGAATTGTATAAGCCGATTCTTTGTAATCGGCTACCAAATATTAAACTATTTCCGTTAGTCTATAGATTCGGGAGAAACTACAAATAGACGTGAAACTGACATCCCTGGTTTTTGTACACCCCAACATCATTGTGGTGATAAGTCTGATTCTATCGGTGAATAGGATCGAAGATTTCTATTTGCAATAACAACTGCTGTAGTCAGGATAAAACGAGAAGTATATGTGAAATCTTGACCTTACCCACTCTACTTGTTGAATGTCATTTCTTACCTAATAATGTATAAGATTCAAAGTCCAGAAGCATTAATCATAAAAATTAAACAACTATTTATGATTCTCACTAAATTTATTCAATATCAACATTACTCAGCTAAAATTTTATACAATAATATCAAACTTCGTTATTACCGCCTACAGAATATAATGATACTACTAAATTTGCTACTGTGTAGCTCTTTTATAGCCAAACTTCATGCTGACCAGCATTTTTTCCTAATTAGTTGTCCATAAGCTATAATAATTGGTTACATCACAATTTCTGGAGACAGGATTTTCCTGCATGCTTACATTCCAAGTGAGGTACATTATCCTAATACTGCAGGTGATCATTTTTTTACATAAAAAAAACCAGACTTGCATTTAAGAAACTGATCAATGCTATGAACAATACAATCTACATAACACTAAAATTGTTGAATGATTTCAAATGAACTCCAAAAATCACTTTTGTCTTGCTAATAATTAAATTCATAGACATAATTATAGGTAAAGCATTAGAAATTGTTCCTGAACATAGATAGTAAATATTAGTGTACATTATGTTATGCCATTTTCTAAATTAAGCAATTTTTTTTACTTTAAGTTGTTCATTTTAATATCATAACAAAATAGCAACCAGTAACACATTTTTGCACTATACATATATGTGATTATTTATCATTCAATTTTTAGAGGTTTCCAGTGTTATGATGTTCCTATAGGTTATGGACTACCTATTCTATTCAATCACAGATCCTGTTCCAACAAAGCTTCAAAACACACTATTCCTTTTTCATGGTTCCTTGTTGCTTGATCCTGTAGTCTGATAGAGCTGCTTTAATGGCATCCTCTGCAAGCACTGCAAATAGCCATTTTGGTTAAATTTGTTGATGTATCAGTTTATAGCGACTGTTCAAGTATATTATAAGAGCCATACTCTATAATTGTAAATTGATAATGGCTACTATACATATAGGGTTATAGATTGGTGTTACATTGAGGCATTGACATCCATATAAATAAATAAATAATCCAGCCATTGTTGTCTTCGATGCCATTGTTGTGGCATCTATAAGATGCCACAACGATGGCCTATGATGCCACAATGATGGCCATTGAAGTCCAGAACCAACAAATGGCTTTGTATACCCCAATTATACAAACATGTATAAAGGGTTACTCATAATAGTAACCCTAAGCCGAAAGGTCATTGATACCAACTTTTTTACCATAGTTATATAACTAAAATTGCGAAAAAAACCATTCTTCACCTTTTCTTTTTATGAGAGTGAATAACACTTTTCTATAGGAACACCTGTTCTTATTTTATCAATTTCTGAATTGGTCTCATAGTAAGAATTATTTATAACAATGAATACATTGATCTTTGTGTTATTACTGCCACTTATTAACAATTTACTATAAATTATTGAATGTCATGAACAAAACCAATAAAACATCCTGAATAATAATAAATAATTAGGTTATTCAGATATATTAAGTATGTCAAAAAGCCAATGAAAAAATACCAGCTAATAAAATACAGTTTTAGCTTTTTGTATGATAGCTTAAGTATCAACAAATAGGAATTATAATAAGTTTATGTTTATATGCAGCAACATATTTTTCTTATCAGAAAACTTGTTTACTTACTAGAGCAATGTAACTTGACTGGTGGCAGAGACAGCTCCTTTGCAATATCAGTGTTCTTTAGCTTCAGAGCTTCATCGACAGTCTTGCCTTTGACCCACTCAGTAGCGAGAGAACTTGAAGCAATCGCAGAGCCACAACCAAAAGTTTTAAACTTAGCATCAATAATCTTTCCGTCTTCATCAACTTTGATTTGGAGTTTCATTACATCACCGCATGCCGGAGCTCCAACAAGCCCAGTTCCAACGCTCTTGTCTTTCTTATCGAGAGAACCCACATTACGAGGGTTTTCGTAGTGATCGATAACCTACAATATTATAAAAAAACTAATATAGGATTAAAAATGTATTTAGGCACATTTACGAATTTTGCAAGTTAACATAACATGACATTGAATAATTGTACTTAAAATAGTTATGCAAATGCAGGTTCGTTATCAGATTATTGATTGAAGTTCAAGGTTATTGGTGAAACTACGTCTTGCGATGAAATCAATATTTATGGGCGCAGGGATAAAACTTACGTTAGCATGATATGCAGCAGTTTGGACCAAACTTGGGTTGTTAGCGGTTTTTAGACAGATGCATCTACGTAACATTGAAACCACAAATGCCATTATGCTGAGAAAAGCTGTAAATTTCCAATTATATCACGCAACAACACTCGTGAGATTTCGAAAACAATACCTTGTTTGAAATTGAGAAGGTTGTGACTTGTGGTTGACGTATTTGACGACATGATGGTGACGGTGACGGTGACGGCCTTAGTGTCTGTTTTTTTTTATATTTATGGCATCATACTACGTGCGTTGTACCAGCACCAAGTAACTAAAATTATGTTCAACTTTATTTTGTAAATGAAAATACTAATACAATAAGTCTTATTCACAGTCAAAGTTTACGAAGTAAAATATTGATAATTTTAAATAATACGTTAGTAAATAAAGTGACCACTTTGTTTGAAGTTACTATGGAGTTTTTTTTAAAATAACCACTACGAAAATAATTGAGTGAAATGTTATTTTCACTCAATCACGTAATTTAGAGATGTAATCAAAATTTTATAATTTGTAATAATGATTCTTTGAAAAAAGAACTATACACACAAGTTTTGTAAGTTAATAGAATGTAGCGACTTTATTATTTCGCACTCCCGCCAAAAATTCTACTTTGTCAAACAAAACTATTATCACAACACGGTTTTGACATTATCAAGGTGCGGTCAAAAACAATAAACGGTAAATTTCGATTTTCGAGCACTTTTGATTCCCTACCTATTTTTCCCCCTTTTTTACCTACGAATTAGAAATTTTGTAACTTTTGTGTGAACGCAGGTTATTGCATTGTTTTAGTCTTCAGGTAGCTTGATTTAGTTACAAAAAATACCTAACCTACCTACATTCTAAGTGTAAAAAAGGAAACCATGGTAGGTACCATTTATTTTGGGTGGATGAAATCCACCCAAAATAAAGTAAAAAAGGTTAAAAAATTTAAAAAAGGTAAATAAAGTCGTTCTATTAGACTGATGCAGTATAAGATAAAAAAAAAATCATTTAGTTTTCATGTGAATATGATCCAGCGACATAATTTCTATGCATTCCCATCAAATCTCATGTTGACGTTTTATATTGACAGTAGACAATAATTTTCCGTAGTTTCTGAACAAACGTATCATTTATAAAGAACATTTCTGTAGTAAACATGACAATCACATTCCGAACCATTTCGAAGCTATTAGCACCGGTTGTGACCAACGTTCTCTGTATCTCACGAGCTCAACTTAGTACTATGTAAGTACCAAAACAATAAAATATACCTAGGGTAAATAATATTTATCTAAATACATTCTTATGCAATAACTACGTGCTTGCCGCTATTAGCTGCATTCAGATCACACTTCAGATTTATTTTTATGTTTATCTTTTTCATAGTGGGGATGCCAACATTAAAGTTCAATTTTTTTTTAAATCTTTTAATAAGTTAAGGTATGTACTCACACGAAGTAGGATTTTTATATTATTATATAAAGTAACATTCTTACCGTCTAAGAAATTATTTAGCCGACATTAATATAAATAGTGTCATCATGTGCATGGAGGTACTTATTATAAGTATTTAGTTAGGAGTAGGTACAAGAAAAATATGATATCAGTTGTCCAGTTTCTAAATAATCATTGTTTAGTTTTTAATTACATGGCACTGTGTAAAATTTCCTATAATATTTATTTAATAATCTCAATAAGGAGGACAGATATATTGAAGGACGCGAAGAAAAATATTGACGGTTTCGAATCGGCGTAATTGACTAGACTCACTAGGTAATTTAACATTAGCTTTTATTTAGTCAAACGAGACGCTGTCGCGATAGTAAGGGATAACGCAGGTCCATGACTATTGCAGCGATACATAGAACTTTGAGTAACAAAACAAAGTCCAGGGCATTGGCGCTCATGACTGACGCTCGTTAACCCTTAATCAAATGTAAAAAAGCAGCCCATTTTTTTTTTGATATTAGAGATACTTATTAACCTTGGGTAGGTTATAACCTTGTATAACGTAAAAATAAGATTGCGGTAGGACGCCTGCTCTATACGTAAAGTTTATTTTACTGATGTCAAGTAAACTAATTGAACGATTAGGGTATACGAACCTATCTACTGATACGGTTATGTAAATGTAAAGTATTTATTTCTATTTATATATCTAAAATGCTTAGTCAGAAATCGTGCGGGCATACAGTTATTTTATGATTCATTTTAAACAAAAGAAAAAAGATATAGGTACCTAATTTATGTTTAGGCATTACTGGGACTTAATCGCGCACAAAATATCAAAGTAACAAAAATCACTCTAGGACTAGGATTGCTAAATATCGTTAATTTTTTTCAATATGATGTATTTTTACAGCAAGATGGCTGAGAATCCTGACTACAAATCTGCAACATCTATCCACGAATTCACAGTAAAAAATATCAAGGGAGAAGATGTTAAGCTCGATGTATACAAAGGTCACGCATGCATCATCGTAAATGTTGCTTCTCAGTGTGGCCTTACTGCTAATAATTACAAGCAACTGAATGAGTTATACGAGCAATATGGAGAGAGCAAAGGTAAGCTTTATTCAACGGTTACGCTTTTTACTAAATTAAATAATGCTCAACAATATCGCTAACGTCTAAAAATAAAATTGTTTCAGGCCTTCGCATTCTAGCGTTTCCCTGTAACCAATTTGCTGGACAAGAGCCCGGCAACTCTGAAGATATCGTTTGTTTCGCATCCGACCGTAAAGTGAAATTTGACCTGTTTGAAAAAGTTGACGTCAATGGCGACTCTACCAGCCCGCTGTGGAAATTCTTAAAGGTGAATATTTAGAACTATCATTCGTTTGTTATCTTTACTCAAGCCTAGAAACATATCGACTAGGTATGTAGGTGACAAGTCTCAGGTGAACCGCACTTCTACGAATCATCTATCAGGCTTCTTTGGATTGGATTAAGGATAGGAAGATTACAGGACACAACGATCTACAGGAACATCGTCGAAAATCCAGCTTTGTGTTAAAAAACATTTCCTTTAACTAAACATGGCGTATTTCAAATAGTCTCCCAGATGTATTAACTAACATACTTCCGCATTAAACTAGAAAAGGGGTTTATAACAATCACCCTATGGTATATAATATGAACGGTATATGAGTTATGGTCATTAAATTTTCATATCAAGGTCCATTAACGGGGTATGTTTTACTAAGCATGGAACTAATGTGGGAAAACACAAGTGTTATGGATGTCAAACAGTATTGATTGCAAGCAACCTTGGAATATTATATTGATGTTCTTTGTGGTAGATAGAGATACCTATTGCTACATGCCCATTATTAGTTCTTTTAACTCATAACTGACCTGCTATCATTTGGTAGATGCGTAACGATTTAATAAATAAAAACTTGTATCTACTGGAAAATTCTTGACAGTGAAATTTCTCTCCGATATCCAGAGATAAATCTAATAGCATGTTGAAATTTGAGATTTGCATCACAGTTTGTGCTATGGCATTGAAAATCAATTTAAAACAGACAAACATACTTCTTGAGAACATTGCCCTTTTTCTTAAACAGTTAGTTAAATATAATAAGTACATATAAAAAGTAAAGGCCTTCTATACGATTGGCTTATAAATATTTCAATAAAATTAAATATTCAGCAGATAAGTAACACTTAAATTCTAATATCTATTATATCAAAGTAATATGGATAATTACCAAATCAGATATGAATATTATAACTAGATAACAGATAAATTAATTGTATATTATGCTTCTGTCTAACCACAGTGATTGACAAAAATTATAATTAAGTAGGTATTTAATTATTTATTTCAATATTTCAGCACAAGCAAGGCGGCACCATTGGCAACTTTATCAAGTGGAACTTCACTAAATTCATTATCGACAAAAATGGTGTACCAGTAGAACGCCATGGGCCAAACACTGACCCTTTGGATCTCGTTAAATCTCTTGAAAAATATTGGTAGATTAACTCGATTTTATGCACGTCAAATAAGTAATGTACAAACATTTTTTTCTTTAGATATTAATTACTACGTATTATAGTTAAGCATTTATCTTACATACTAAAATATATGTTTTATTAATACTTTATCTTTTTGTATACATACCTACTCCTTACTATGCCTAAATCGTCTAAATTGTCGAGCATTAATGCACGTAAAATAATGTACAAATGATTTTTTCGTCAGAAATTATTTAATTACTACATAATATGGTTAAGTTTTGGTCTTAATATGTTTTAATAATACTTTCCCACTTTTTTATATAATATACATAGTGTTTAACCGTCTGTGGAAACTCACACACAAAGAGCCTATGAAAGTGTTATAAGTAAATTCGGGTCAAAGAAACGGCCTCGTTCCACGGCCGCCATACTTATTGGAAAAAGGTGTACAAATGATTTTTACGGGTTATCTGACAAACTATAGTTAATTATAGAAAAAAATATAAAAACATTTTTTGTTGCATTTAAACTCTCTGCCACTTTGGTCAAGCAACTTTTGTTATAGCAATAACTTGTTAATTTGTCATACGTCGTCTCCATATTTTCAAATATTTTATGATGCCTAAACTTAAATAGGTCTAAGTCAAACAAAATAAGTCAAGGTCTAGTCATGCCCTAGTAGTAATGACTTTACTTCGACAGAGTTTTGGAAGCAACACAAAAAGTCATGTTTCACTACATTATACGAGTCCCCACGCTCATGTACGTCATTATATAAATAAAACACCAGTTTTGTACACTAAAAAAACTCAATTTTTTCAAAAAGTGAAAGGCGGTATGATTTTTTGGTATTCCCGCCAAATCTCTTAGTCTCTTACCATGTCATTTTTGTAAGGTATGACGTGATGTTAGTCATTTTCATCAAGCGTCTTAAATTCAGATGAGACACGATATCCAACCAAAGTGAAGTCAGCAGTTACTCGTGCCGACTTTGACAGATTAAAGGTACGGTCAAAAACTTAAAACAAATAGTTATACGTATAAATAACTATATACCGTAGTTATTTTCAAAATTCTGTAAAATCACATGCCTAACGAAAGTTGTTATCGAAAAAAATCTGTTTTGGATTCATGAAAGTTTCATTATAATGATATTAAGCATCAAAGTTTGAAAGTATAAGCACGTATGGTCAAAAAAATCTCGATAACGAAACAATAAGCTTACATGATGTACAAAAATATACTTTTGTATATATTAATTATATACATAAGTATATTTATGAACAAGAACAAGAGGTTTGTCTGTAATTTATAGTTGGTTGTCACACTGGCTAGTTCCATGATCACTTACAATGATGATCTTGAGACGCGTAATGTTTGACTGTTTGTCATGTTACAAGATGTATAGACCAAAACTTAAATTGAATTGAATTTAGAATTTCAAGCGTCCAATATCCTGAACATACATAGATAAAATATAAGCAACTGCTTTTAAAGATTGCCTGCAATTTTTGTATGTATAATTATGTCATTATCATTTCAGAATTCTTGGGATAAGCTATTTTTCTAGATTTCTTGAAACCGGTATATCCTACGAAGGGATTGCATTTAGGTCAAATTTAGTGCTGGCTGAGTTGTATCTATTTACCAGGTTTAAATTGTTCTCCATGCAGTTGTTTTTTTTATGCTTGACAGACTAGTTGTTTGACCACATCTCACCTGATGTTAAGTGACGGTGTGGTCGAAGATGGTAAAGCACACCTAGCCTTTGTTTGATAGAAATTCAAGATTTGTTATTATGTATTCTGAACTTAGCAGCAATTTACTACGCGAGCGTGCACTACTCAATATTTTTCATAGCCACGTTTGAATCTCTTTTTAAAAAAGAGTCCTGTAATTTTATTTTTAAATTTTTGGTGGCCTGAAATATTCTGGTCTTATACGTTATTATATAGTGGTACTGGGAACTTACCGAGGTAATATTTGTAAATTCCAATACCAATTTAGACAATAACGTATGGGAACTTCTTGTATATGTATTTGTATGAATACTGTAAAACTCATGGAACTCTAACATTTTAGCTTTAGGTACGTTTTTTTAGTTTTTGAACGAAGTGGAGTGTCTTAGTCAAAATATTTTTCTTTTCCTGCTAAACATGACAGTCGCATTCCGAAATGTTTTAAAACTAGCGCCTGTTCTAACTAATATTCACTGTGTGCCGCGACTTCAATATTGTACCATGTAAGTATATGTACATATTTATAAGTACTTAATATTATGAACCGACATTATTCCGATATTTTTGTATTTTACTGTACTTGTCTCGGATTTCATAGTTACCTAATTGTTTCCTTTTATCTCATAGCAGTTATTGAGATGACATGGATGGGACCATTCTATTTATGTGTGCGAGGAACTTTTACAGTTAGAGAGCCACTATCGCATTTAAAAATACAAAACTAACTTTTTTTAATATTGATTAAAGTAAAAAATAGCCTCTTTTATGTTGATTGCAAAATTTGCAAATGAAATGGTTTGTAATATAGTAGTTGTGTATGTACTTATATTATAAGATTTTGCAGAAAATCAGGAGGAAACAAAATTGCTTGTACGTTTCAATTTGAAACTACGGTAGGTACGTTTCGAATGTAAAATAGGTACCTAAGTAGTATGTTTCAATTCGAAACGTACTACCAATTTTATTTTATTTTTAAAACTTTCATGTGGATTCAAAAATTCAAATTACAGATTTTTTATTTCTAAAAAAAAAATCACTTCTCTGGGTTGTAAATGTACGTAAGGGCTGTAAATATTTATCCATTTGTTTTTTTCTAGATTTGACTATACGAGTACATATATAATTTATGTATGTACTTAATATGTAATTTTCGCAAATTAGTAAGACAGAACTTCTTATGCTACACTATATATTAATATATTTACCTACCTACTCTTGTTCTATTTTTTTAGCAAGATGGCTGAAAACCCTGACTATAAATCTGCTTCATCCATTTACGAATTCACCGTGAAAAACATAAAGGGTGAAGATGTGAAGCTCGATGTATATAAAGGTCACGCATGTCTCATAGTTAATGTTGCTTCTAAATGCGGACTTACGGCTGATAATTATAAGCAACTGAATCAGCTGTATGAGCAATACGGAGAAAGCAAAGGTGAGTTTTATGGAGGAGATTATAAAGGATTTATTATAATAGTTATAATAACTATCCAATCTTTAATAAATAATAATTAAATATGCATAAGATCGGTTCTGCCACAGGAAAGACATAGAATTAGAGGTGACAATTGTGCAGTAGCACGACGTCTGTTATTCTAAGTTAAAAAAATAAATGTATAGAGTAAAAAAGTTAAGTCACTATAATGTTCAAATAGATTAATTAACGTGGCTTTGTGTGATAAGTAACTGCCAACTGGTATCACTCATAGGCAGCCCGTACACGTAGCGCGCGATCCGCGATCCGCGATCCGCGATCAATGATCGCGATCCAGACTGATCGTGTACGAAGCGGATTGACGGACTGATGCTCCGGATCGCATAATATCTAGACATTTTGAAATCATGATCGCGGATCGCGGATCGTGATCATGATTGAACGTGTAAGGCGGCCCTAAGTACTAAGTGGTCAGAAGCTAAAAGTAACAATCGAGAATACCTATTAAACTTTGAAAATCATAACAGGAAAGCCATTAAGAAGGATAAGTCAAGCAAAAAGCAAAGTTTGTAGGGTAACGTTTAACCTTAATATTGAATTCGGTATTAAGTTCTGTTTATAAATGATAAACATCCAATAGTGTTGAACCTGGAATTAATGTTTAGAACTTTTGCAGGTTTACGCATTTTAGCGTTTCCCTGTAATCAGTTTGCCGGCGAAGAGCCTGGTAACTCGGAAGATATTGTATGCTTCGCATCCGAACGTAAAGTGAAGTTTGATCTCTTCGAAAAAATTGATGTCAATGGTGACACCGCTAGTCCACTGTGGAAATACTTAAAGGTGAATGAATATTTGTAATTATATTTAATTTTCATCATCAATTTAAAATAGAAAGCGAGATATTAGCTACTTTTTTCTGTAAATGTCTTTTGTAGTTTACTGGCTAGGTGTTTGACTGTAGGTTACATGCTATTAAGTAAAGAAGATGGTAAAGTCAGGAATAGGAATTGTTCCTCAAGCGGGGCTATCGGAATACACTGTCAGGTGCTTCATCCGCAGCTATTCAACTTGAGGGTTGTAGCTAGCAAAGTACTAGAAAATACCATCATAATAAATAATCATATAACTATAGAATGATTAGGGATAACTATGCAATTTATTTGTTACAAATAAATTATTACAAAGAAAATGAGTCATGGATAGCCCAAGTCTCAGGAGTGATCAGGATAAATATTTGAGGATAAATTAACACTTAATAAAAGCTTTAGCCAGTTATAGGTATTAAAATTGTAACTTCCCTGACTGCAACCTTCTAGAATGTTAGGTGCTTGGATACTGTAACTGTCAATAAATGCAATATTAGTAAAAATATTTAGGTACTTGACAATCAATATTAAAGGAAAATACTTGTAATGAAAATGAATTGAAATAGTAATCGATAAAGTTTTGTACTGTTTAACAAGAATGTTTAAGATTAATTTATGTGGGGTTTTTCAGAGAATCTAACAATTCTAGCAGTCTCACTCGAGAGCTAGCTCCAGTGTGTTTACCATCTTTGACCACATCGCTTAACATCAGAACATCATTAATGTTTTAGAAAACTATTTTGTTTTCATAAATTTTAATGTTTCAGCACAAGCAAGGTGGCACCATGGGAAACTTTATCAAGTGGAACTTCACTAAATTCATTATCGGCAAAAATGGCGTACCAGTAGAACGTCATGGACCAAACACTGAGCCCCTGGATCTCGTAAAATCTCTCGAAAAATATTGGTAGTTATAAAAATAGAGTTTAACAGGGTTTTCAAAAGATGTCGACGAGACCCTACATAAATATTAAGGCCATGTCACCGTCTTTACGTCGCCTCCGTAAATGTCTTTTCTACATAGTATAAGGCCTTATTTTGTTAACAAGTAGCGGTCATAGTTGATAGATTATTTTAATATTGACACACTGTGAAATGTGTAATAAGAGTGATAATAAATAATAATAGAATTAAAGTTATGTTAATAATAAAAAATAAGGCAAAAACAAAACATTATTGTTATTTTCTGTTTTGAATTATTTTTGTTTTTTAATTATTACATAGTGATATTATACGTTTTATTTACCTATATATTGTAGAATGTAGATTGTTTATTACTAAATTTAATAAGTTACAATACTTCGCAATATTTGGTACAATCTACAATGAAATTCTATATTTCATTACTCTATTTCATCTTACCTTAATTGGCATGCAAATTTTAAATATATTATAATGAGTAAATTATTTCTTATTTCACTAGTGATTGCGTATACGTAAGCGAGTATCCTAATAAATCGATAATAAAAACCGTAAACTTCCGATTCAGAGCTGAGCACATCATAATACAGTAGGAAGTTTCGCCAACGTTTCAGCACAATTTTATTCGTATCCTTTTCTAGTTCACAGTTTCGCGTTGTTAAACAGAGATAGCAACAGTTAAATTCTGTGGCGCTATTTTTAGCCAATCACGGAAAGCATTTTGAATTTATTCGAGCGGCGTCGTTGGCGTTTGGCTTCGTTTCGTTGTATTTTCCTTCCTTCATTCAAGTTCGTTTACGTTACGTTGTTTTGATTCACTTTGAATAAAAATTGTATGACAACAAATACAATACTAACTGGCCCAAATATTTAATATTGAATTGTTTGCTGCAATACATTCTTTATGTACTGAGATTAACAACGCGTGTGGTTGTGATAAATTTAGAAAGTTGAAAAAAAGTACGGTCTAATTTGGAATTTAGTGGTTGCTGAAAATTTTATATCATGTCAACTAGAAGCGGTCGAATACGATCGAGCGACGTAACTGCAAATCCACCTCAGCGTCGAACTTCGCGCTCACCTGCCCGTCCGCGGAAAACTTCACCAGCAACACCGGCAAGAAAGAGCCCACCCGCTCGCATATCTGGGCGCAAGTCACCTGCACGTAAAACTTTGTCTCCGAGTCGTAAAACACCGTCTAAATACCCAGCACGCAAGTCTCCTGCCAGAACTAAAGAATTTAAGGAAGTTGTTGAACCAGTCGCTTCTGAGGCTCCGAAATCGCCCGCAAAGCGTCCTAGCATAAAATCTGAAGTGGCCGTCAGACTCGAAAAACTAGATTCTTTTCGCAGCACCCGTTCCAAACGCATAGAATACTCCGTGAAGGATATAACGTCGTCACATAGCGAGTTTGCACTTGAATCGTTAAATGGAATAGAACCTATTCCTGAAGTATATGGATTGAGGCATAGAAAGTCTGTGGAAGAGATTACACCTCGCAGGTCTAGTAGACTTCGTGAGCTTATTGATACTGTCCCTGAGTTTGATATAAGAGGAGGTCCAGAACCTGATATAAGACGGAGTGTCAGTAAGTCCCAAAGTCTAAGCAAGTCCATCAGCAAATCCGTTAGCAAGTCAATAGATGCATATTCTGATGAAGATAACTCTGCTGATGAATTTATGGAGGAAAAGTCGAAATCGATAACTAGAAAATTGTCTACACCTCTGAGATATAGCGTAAATAACATGCACCAGATTGCAAACCGGTATGAGTTTGGTGGTCGAGTTGGTAGTGCAGCCTTCATGATCTTGATACCACTGACCGTTGTATCCATTCTAACATCGTGTATGAAGTCATGTTCATTTAATACACTAATCAATTCCTCTCCATTTAAATCTTTGGTGTTGTGGTTTAGTGTTCCATCTACTGTTATTGTAGCCACACAGGTTATTTTACAAGCTATCTTTACTATTTTACCCATTCTCGGCCTCTGGGCAGATCGTATGGATGGTACAGAGAGGAAACAGTGTTTCAATGGACTTTTTACTACTATTATAACAGTTAGCTTCCTATACAGTTTGGATTTCTGGAAAATCATCAACAAAGATGCTATCCTCAATGATTATCTGAAGCTCGCTACCGGTTCTTTTACATTTGCTTTTCTACTGAGCATTGCATTGTACATTAAAAGTCGTAAAGCTAAGATTGACTTGAATGTGTATGGCAACACTGGATATTTCTTGTATGATTTCTTCATGGGACGTGAGATACATCCCCATTTTGGCAAACTTGATGTTAAGATATGGATATCAAGGATTTGCAATATTAATACAGTAAGTACATAACAATATAGTTTTAAAAGCTTTGCACTGCACATGTCAATGTTTTTACTAATTGTTATTTTTTTTTATTCATACAACTATGTACATAGTGTATTTTTATTTTCAGTGTACCTATGCTATAATATTGTACATATAATCTTTGTTTTGTTTTCCTACTTGTACAACCTTGAATCAAGAGTTAATGATAAATAATATATTACGTTAATCTACACTACTATTAGTCTATAGTTATAATGACATAGTAGTAGGTTTAATCTATTAAGGCCATTATGTTGATAATATTCTGTGGTCTTACGAAGGAGAACAATAGATGCGATTTTTTTCTTTCCTGTCCTTTGGAAAAAAAATTGGTAAAATTAAATGATACCCTGTATAATTTGAAACATTTGGTTAACTATGGCAGTTTTTTTGGATTTTGATAACCTAAAAGGTTATCAAAATCCAAAAAAACTGATTTGAATAACTATCCTGTTTGGGTATAATACTTGAAGAGCACAGTCAGAAGAACAATTTGCCTGTCTTGTCTCTTGCATGAAAAAGAACCGGAAATATATAGGTTTCAATATCACTGCTCTATGTAGATTAATGCTTTGGTCTGTATTTTCTAATGAGGTTCTTCAACTTTTTGTTTCAGTTAATTCTTTCATTGCTGATTTTCTCTAGAGGAATAACGTTGGATCTGAAGGAAAATGAAAATCTTAACATCTCAAACTACAAAGAGCTGCAGAATAAAATAACTCTGCAACCGACCATCTTAATATTCTCTATGCTTCAAGTAACATACATATTGAGCTACATCACCAAAGAATACAGAATCGCTTCAACTTTCTATTGGCATTCTGAAGGGGTGGGATATTTGCAGACTGTTTCAAGTGCACTATACCCTTTTTACTTCACAACAATATCCAAATATGTGGCAGATACTAACATGATGTTGTCGACGCTAACATTGGTACTCGCTTCTGGGCTATTCATACTGGGACTAATCATCCTGCAAGCCAGTAACTATGTTAAATATGAATTCAGAAAAAATCCATTGCAGTCGAGCTTGGCAAGTAAGTAGCTTACCATTTATAGCCAACACACATACCTACTAAATAAAAATTAATTTATTTTATTTATTTTAACACACATACTGATCCTCCAACTGGATTTTGGCAATTGAGATATTTAACATCTTATGCTGATAAAGATAAGATTTCGTAGCGATGATAGTTCTGTGTTTAGTACGGTCGGTTCACACGCCCAAGGTCGTGGGTTCAAACCCCAACAAAGAGCTTGAGCTGCCGGTTAATCGGTTGACAAGCTTTAGAACGGTAGTGTATGTCTGTCAACTAAAAAAAAAAATGCCCTGTAATTATGTCCGAACTATTTACGACGATCTCTTTACGAGTCTTGTTCATTTTATAAAAAAAAATGCCAACTTATTATTCTTAACTAAACTCAACTTATAAATTTTGTGTGGGTTGGCTATTTATATTATTAGTGCACATTTATGAGCTCAACTTTTTAAAAACTGTCTTAATTTTATCTGATGCTTTATCTTCAGCAAATAATGACCTATGCCTAAATTAAAAAAATATTGGCATGTAACTGCTTAGAAAAACGCTTGGGTGTTTTCTGTACTATAATAATTATTAGCGAGTTGATAGTATTTTTCGAGCGTGATCCATTAAACTGCTTTGTTTAATATCAGGCGAGGGGATGGTCAATCAAAACACAAGTCAATAAAAAATTTACTAATCGATATCTCTACTATTTATTCCGCTCGCGATCTTTCATTCTTATTAAACACTATTTTTGGTATCTTATTGTATTTTTGTTATAGAATATTTTTTGTTCGTGTTTTATATAGGGCGGCATCGCTGGGAACTACTCTAAAATAGTGGTGGCAATGAAAAAAAAAGTCATTTTTTATCAGCTTATCATTGAACTTTAATATTTTTCATTTCATTAGTATAGAGGCAGGATGCATAATATTATGTCTTAACCGATATTTTCTGGGATATAATTTTGTCACATTTGTAATTAGGCCGTCTATTTTAAGATAACACCCAAGATGGTAATCATTCTCTAATTAGTCTCTTTTGCATCGCGCATCACCAACAGATGTCAGTAATTGTTTTATTTATTTAAAGATACTTTACCTCCTTATTCACAAGCGTTTCATAATATACAAACTACTTCACACATACTACGACGGACCGCAGTCTGACCAACGTGAGAGAAAGATATAAAATGTTTTTCCCTTTCTTTTTGCAATCATTTTTACTTGTGGCACATGGAAAACTGACTTTTAATTAATACTCTGACTATAGTCTCGGCCACGTTCGGTGGCCTTCTTTATGGAGGTAAAGCTGAGTACAACGCGTGTGCGGCCGGCGCGCTCTGGAGCTCTTCTTCACCGGAGTCCTCCACGGTATTAGGAATATTCCAGCACACAGAACTCATCAACTCGCTGCGTCTCTTCAGATCCGCTACTACTCTTACTATCTTTTTTTTTTAATGGCGTAATAAGGCGAACAAGACGCTCTCCTGAGAGAACGGTATATAACATTAACAATTGAGATAACGCGTGTCCATGACCATTACAGCGATACACAGAAAGTGTGTAGCATAACAAAAGTCAGCATCTCTACTTTGGGGCTTATTACTTTGAGACCCTGGACGGTTAATCTCAACAGTCCTGTATTTTCGCTATCCTCATGAAGACTGATAGACCTGGTCTTGATGGAGCTTGTGAGAGTTGGGATCTAAAGACGTCGCAGTGAGCTCTGTGTGTTGGAATATTTCTGACACTAGAAGCGGACTCCAGTAAGAACGTACTCTAAAACAAAAATGTGTCCAAACCACATCCGTTTCCATATTAAAATAGCATACTTTATTATTTGCGCCTGAAGTTTTTCTCTATCGATAAGTGTCATGATAAAAAAAAGTGTCATCATCATCATCACTTCAGCCGTAGGACGTCCACTGCTGGACATAGGCCTCCCCCATTGACTTCCATAAAGACCGGTTGGAAGCGGCTCGCATCCAGCGCGTTCCTGCGGTCTTTACTAGGTCGTCTGTCCACCTTGTGGGTGGACGTCCTACGCTGCGCTTGCCGGTCCGTGGTCTCCACTCCAGAACTTTGCAGCCCCATCGGCCATCAGTACTGCGTGCTATGTGCCCTGCCCACTGCCACTTCAACTTGCTAATCCGTTGGGCTATGTCGGTAACTTGGGTTCGTCTACTGATCTCCTCATTCCTGATTCGATCTCGTAGGGAAACTCCGAGCATAGCATAAAAAAAAGTGTATGGAAGGAAAACTAAAACGTTGTATTTGTTCTATTCCAGATCTAGATTCCATGCCGACTTTCCACGGGAACAAACTGCTCGTATCGGGTTTGTGGGGCGTTCTCCGTCATCCGAACTACGCTGGTGATATACTTATCCACATCGCATTATGTCTTCCGGGAGTTTTATCCGGAGAAGTGATCGCCGCATCACCGGCTTTGATCACTATCTTCGTATTGTTGCACAGAGCTTGGCGGGACCATGCGAGGTGCAAGAGGCGCTACGGTGCAGCCTGGCAAAGATATTGCACAAAAGTGCCATCCGTTATCATACCTAAGGTACTCTAATAGCTGATGAAACTATGTTGACAAGCATTCATGTTTTTAACATTTCTAGAACAAAAATATGCTGTTATGTGCCTTACAGCTATAGATTTCGTGTGTTTTTTTTTCTGTGAATTGTGTAGGTATAGTACCATCATTTTCGTACTCAAGGTGCTAACAAAAAGGCGTTTGTACGTTTTTCGCATCTACAAAAAAAAAAAGTATGTATTGCATGTCTTACATCAATACTTTTCGTACAATTTGAGGTATGTATTGTATTTTTTTTTACAATGCTCATTATGGAGCGTGTTATAATTTTTTTTATTGATTATGTACGATTGAAAATTTCTGTTGATGAATGTTAGGGTTAAGTTGCGCTCAATACAACCAAAAAGATAGTTACGTTAAATTTTAAACCATTTAACAATAATTTTAGGGCTGTTGAATCTCAACTGTCTTTGCACTTATTGTTAGGTTCATAATTTTACAAATACATAAATAGTAAACAAATGATGCATCGATTTTAACAAGTTGCTTTAACGACGGCAATAAGGTTACGGTCCATTCTCGTATTTTACACGACTTTAGATAAGTAAATATATATATTATATTTTTGTATATAGAAATGATGTATTGAAATGCTCATCACAATTTTCTATATTATTAGATATTTTTGATGTTAAGTGTATTTATAAGGTTTAGGTAATTTTATTTTACTACATATTAATTTTGAGATTGATTTCTTTGCCATAATTATCATGCCGTATTTTAGCTCTCTATTTTATTCTGCATTAGATTTAATGAAGTGGGTATAGTATTATCTTCGGATCTATAAAAGACTTAATAGTATTAAATCATTATGTGTTTACAAATGTTATGTAACATAATTGGAGTTATGTCTAAAATATATTTCAAGACAAATACCCCGAAACTTATTTTGATCAAAAAAATTTCTTTATTTGTAATCAGTACTTAGTTTGGTAAATTGAATATGTTATTATAAATTAATAAGTACATCAGCTGTCTACCTTTAAAATTTACTTTTAGGTGTAGTTATGTAAATTAAATAGTGCCTATATTTGGCTTATAAAGCGATATTTTTATCAATTTTGAAGTTACGCATTGGTAGGGTTTGTGCCATAATATGTAGGCAAAACATGCTTTTTATATTATTCATCTTTTACAAAACAATTGTGCGGTTTCGATTTGTTTAAAATTCTGTATAAACATAATTTGCATTATCCGATTGTAATGTAGTTTTAATAAATTATGCTTGAACTCGAGTTGTATCTATGTGAACCTCTACTTGGTATGTATGACATTTATTCAATGAAATATGAAAATTATTTCACATTACTAGTTTTTTAAACTATTAGTATTATAATGACTACATTTTCTCAATTATTGACTCGACGGTTATCATAATTGTATTATTTATTATCATAATTTTATTATAGTAATTTTTAAAGTAAACACAATTCAAACACAAATTTTGATCACCGTGGAGTTCATAGTATTTTGTTCACTATTTAATCCCTGTGACAATCAACTTTATACATACATATAGAAATAATTTGTTGTTTGAAATATATATAGTTATATTATGTAATAAAATTTTAATAGTACTGGTAAATAAAGGTTTGATATTTTGAGCAAATATTATATTTAAAGTTTTTTTTAATATTTTTAGACCCCTACAGATCGTATTCTAGCGCCTTTGACTACTTATGCTTTGTTTATGTACAAGTACATAATAGCGCATAAATACGTTACACATGTAAGTATTAAATTACTTTAAAATTATTCCCTCTGACATTGTAACGTTTCTGGAAGGGACTGACAGAACCGAAACAGTTGCTTGTTCCAGTATGATGAACAAATGTGTATTGTGGTAATTTATACCTACTGTAAGACTTAAATTTTCTAAAAAATGAAACCAAACACTCAATTCCATTTATTTATTTTTCTATAAAATACACATACAATTTGTAAATAAACAATTCAGTATTCAAATATCTAATTTACAGATTTCGTACCTAATATTACGTCCACGCTATAGGTAGATACCTACTATTATGATGGTACAACAAATAAGATCGAATTATAAGTACATATATTATGTATATTAATAATAGCTCAACTTATTAAAATGAGTATTGGCGCTATCAAAGTTTTTACCACTCGTGGAAACTTATAAGGTGGCAACTGCTTTATTATTTCGGTGTAATGCATCTTGTTACAATACAAATATTACAACAGTCAGTGCCTTATAAGACTCTATTAACTCGCCATTTGAAGAACTCTTAGTGTCATGGGGAATCTAGATGACTCCGCTCTCTGTGCATATTTCTTATTAATTTCCGTTTCCTATCTATGTTTGGTTTTGCCTCTGTGGCCATGGTTTCAGGGTTTCAGGGAACGCGTCATTGAAAGAATGAATCATATCGAGCGCTCAATACGAGTCTGTTGCTTAGATGAATATAATGTAACAAGATAGCCTAACCTAGCCTAGCTTGCCTAATACAGAATGTCACTCGTGAAAACAAGATGGCCTACTTTAAGCAACGTTAGTAACAAAGTCCTTAGTCTAGGAAATGCTAAAAGTCACCACCTTAATCGGGAAGCCCGATGACAGTATAAGATGTATCTAGTTTTTTTTTTCAACTTTCTCATTGTAATAACTGAGCTATAGCAATTTAATACTCAACAAATTACAGCGAACCAATGGAGACCACAAGTGCCTGATATGTTATTTCACGAAAGCAGTTAAACGAAAAATTTACAATAAAAAAATAATCCACACATAATGGTGCAAACGACAGCCACGTAGTAAATAGAATCACGTGTTTGTAATTTTCATCGAAACCATTAAATCGATAAAATAATTCTGAAAAAAAATCTAAAACTATGATTTACGTAACAGTGATAGGTAGGTACTTGATCCTATGGTCCTATCACCCTACTCGATAGAGATGAATATTTTTGTTATAAAACAGCATAATAAATACACTACCCTTTATTTAGGGAGCCTTACCCTGATCCAGAGAAGTATATTAAAAGAAAAATGCGAGCCAGTGGTCATGCCTACTCTGAACCGGAACCGGGCCCTAAACATAGTGTAATAAGGAGCTTACAACCTATCTCTACCTATAACATGGAAGTAAAACAAACACATAATTAAATTTTACCTTGTGGTTCTTTTACACCAACGAAATAAATCACCAAGCTTAGATATGACACCGCATGCAATTTAAACATTCAAGTCCTTTAGGACCAGCTCTACTCTAATAGCTAACACCAAATACCTGTATAGACTAAAACATGGACCTTAATTCACCTAATAGGCCTATAAACGTTAATGAAACCTTAAATGTATGATTGGAGTCATGCATTTTGCAGCGGGGATGCAATACCTCATGTTTTGGCACTAAATTCTTAGTGTTACGCGTCAACTCTTAGGAAGGAAGTAAGCTTCAATGTTTCAAATCATAGAGATGATATACCATAGAGACGCCATATAGAACAGGGCGCTTGAGTCAACTACATGCAACGCATTTGTATCCGCGTGAATTGTTGCACGCAGCCGATACATGGTCGGTCTGTATAATCTTAATAAGTAATAATAAGTCTGTATAAAATAATCTTCGTGCTCCAAGTTACAAGTTGCCAGCTATTTAATTTGGGGACGATGTATTAAGCTTGACTTGACTATCTAATTCAGACAATAACGAACTTTAAAAGCAGGCAGCCTTTGAACACTGCTTAAAAGGATTGAGAAAAAATTTGCATATTTATCTAAAGGACCTAAATTTCATCATAAGACTGTTTCAATTCTTACCTATCTACAGAGACGATGCTAAAGATTTTTTTTTATTAATAACTATAGATCGTTGCCCGCTTTATAATGTGAAATAAATGAGGATCATACGCAGACACACAATCTTAATTATTTAAGCTCGACCAATAAAGGATGGGGCATGGAGAAATCATAATCACCATTTATCCATGATTACTTACGTAATCATACAAAGCTCTGATAATGATGATTACTTATGTAATCATACAAAGCTCTGATAAAAAATCTAAAACCCTTGTGTTGAATTGGGTAGGTACTAACAAACTTACTATTTGTGTATTATATTCATGCTATCAATGGCTGGCTCTGATATCCAATTTAATATGCCGTTTATATTATGACGTTAAATAAGAACGTAATATTATTAAGATGCTTTTTTATTTATAATTTTATTGTTAATTTTTTTTTAATACATCACCTTTTAATCACATCAATTTATATTCTACTACAGTTTTATTAAGATTTTCAGATGTTTTTGAAAATTAATGTTTTATTCATTCTAGTTATTTGGTTCATTTTAACGTTTACTATGAAAATATACACATTTAAATACTATAAGTTATTTACAGATCTATTTACACTCCACGATAAATAAGTAATTGGGTAAATATTTTTGATTGAAACATCCATCTGAAGTGTAAGTTTGGGTAAATAGGATATTCTTACTAGAAAAATACGAATAAATCTAAATAAAAATAAAATTTGATTTCATAAAAAATGTAGGTCACAGGTAAATATAAATATTTTCATTTATTGTCGTCATCAACATGACCGAAGCGACTTACCTAAGTTACAAGCGAAGTAACTAAGTAAGTATTTACTCGAAGTTTTAATAGGTACATTCATTCAGCAATAACGCTGGTTACAATAGACATCAAAGACATTTGATATTTTTAATGTGTTTGTTAGTGTTGAACTAAATTAATTAATAAAATACTAAATTGTATTTACCTAATTCAACTGTTTTACGGCAGTGTGGATTATCAAGGATAAATTAAAAACCTACTTTTATATTTTACTGCGCCTCGCAATTTCTCTGCCGTTTTTCAGGAATAAAAAATACCTACTATATTTTTGTCCAGATTATACGCTATCTGTAATTATAATTTAGTTCTAATACCTAAAGTCGTTACAACGTACAGGCAACGTCAAAAAGTAACAAACATACATACATGCATACAAACAGACAAACTTCAGCATTTATAATACCCAATAGTGTGATGCAATACGCATTAGTATCACAAATACATTAATTTTTATAATGTTAACCAATTAGGAGGGTTACAAAAATTGCGTTCGTGTTCACCACTAACAGATACGGAATATTATTTCTTCTTATATATAAAACAGTGGGGTACCTCGCGCAATTACATACATAATAAGTTACCCACGATATATAACCGATGTTCTGATAACTCACATATTTAATCAGCGACATAATTTAAAGTTGTACAAAATGATCGCGACATATGGCTTGACATCTTAGACGCTAAACGCTAATATAAAATGGCCGGAACGATTTAAAAATGAAGATTAGAAAGCAGATGTAATTAGTAAGTTTAAAAATCTTAGATATTGAGTACGAAGAGTAAGGGGTAAGATGCAAATATACCTAAGTATGTATTTTAGTACTATGAGCTGTACCTAAGTTAGAAATTGTAGGTATATAAATTTAAATCGGAAATAAACGTGTTATCAATTTCGTAACAAATTAACTTACATCTACACGAGACCGGCGAAGGAAAGACGGGTCGTCATAGCAGAATTCATAGAACGATTTTTTAAAGGTTAAAATTCTATCCGTATTTTTATATAATACATCTACCGATTCACTCAATTTGTGACCAGAATCTCATGCTTCTTTTTGTATTAGACTCAATGTTGTACTTTTCTAGATATTTCATTAACCTTCGATTCGGCAGTTTTGACGTCAGAAAAGTGAACCGAAAAGTAAAGCGAAATGGTCTACATCGTCTCACCAACTATAAGTCTCAGAGACCTAAGTGCAGTGCAGCGTCATTATTCAATTTATATCGTCACCTCGCCGTAACAAGCTTAAAAGTATACGCCAGGGCCGGACGGGTTAGTTAGCGGACTAGGTGGGACCGCGCCGATTGCCCAAAATAGCGACTCCCTGGCGGCCGTCTGGCCTGGGCCCTGGACCCTGACACAGTCTCAATTCCCTTTTTTTTAATCCGAGGGGCTAGCATATCAAATTACAAAATTACGCAATGTAAAGTGGGTCAGCGCTCCTGATGGGAGTAAATGGAAACTAATCTTCTTCATACATTTAACAATCGTTTCAACTAGGTACGTAATTTTTGCAAATTATTATGCTAGAGCCATAGTTTTAAAATCATTAGCTGAATTTTATTCTATTGTAAGTAGGTACATTGATTTGAAGTATAATTTTTTTTTAAATATTAGTAGTAATTAAAGTTGCAGAAAGATAAAATTTAAGTAGGTAAGTATTCAATATGTTTTTTAGTATCGAGATAATTACTTTGCAGTAGGTATGTTCTACCGTTACTTTAAATCGACACAATGATCAAATGAACTATTGTATAGAGTTGTCTATAGAAGATCGCTACATTAGTATTTTAGAAAAATTCTTCGAACGGAACTCGTTTAAGTTTTTTTTTAATATTATGACCAAGACCAAATACAATATGTATCGAAATGATATTAGAAATGTACTAGAATAGAGATAGGTAAAGCCAAAGGTTCAAGACTAGCAGGAATTTATTTACAAATTGTAGGTAGATTAATTTATTAAACCTATGCCTAACGAAGTCAAGTAATAATTTCATTATAGTCCATCATTGGTAAGATTTATCTACAATAGGTACTTATACCTAAAAAGACAAGTAAATAATTATACATACCTAACTTACTTTATTATGTTTGTTGCAGTTACGATAATTGGTAGTAAATGTCATTCTTATTTTGTTTAGCTACTTGGAAACTGGGAGAAAAATTAAGAATGGTAGGTATAAGAATTAGGAATGGTTTTAATGATACTAGCCACTCTCGCAGGCAGTTGTAAGGCATCAACGATTTTGGCAAAAAAAAAACATTCGCTAAAGTGTTTTTTTTAACGCGTTTGACTACCAACTCGCCTGATGGAAAGCGACGATATGGCAATAAATGAAACACGTAAGCATGAGTTATCTATATCCCATTATACATATCCAGATTATATCCCTCAGGATTACTCAGGAATCATGGAAGCCGCTGCCCGTTCCGTTCTTTCGCGTTACGGATGAGAAACGTAGAATCAAAACGTTTGGTAAGAACCTATTCAAGGAAAGTCCGTGATGGCAATTCATAAGTTTTCCTGTAGAACATTGAGAAAAAAAATCAGCAAGCAAGGCTGCTTGTTGATATTCTATCTATATGTAGTTCCATTTACTTTGGTTCTTGCTAAAATATCCTATCCTATCTAAAATATTTTCATTTACAGTAGTGATGCCGAAAAAATTTGTCAAATTAGGTGCCTGCTAAAATTGTGTTTAGCTTTTTACTTTTTTATTGTTATCCAGTAAACAGTTAAAACTTATATTAAACGGTTTTATTCCAACTTCACTGAACCGCAAAATGAATCAATGGAATTTGCGGCCTGAGTGGGTGTTCCCTGATGAATACAATCTGGATGCCTACTTACAAATCGCTAGTGAATCGATTTCTTCTAGGCAAGTGTGCTCCATCTTAAACCGCATCTTCGCGTAATAACAGGCGAGATGGCGGTCAAACGCAAACTATGTTTAATTTAAAAATAATCTACGATGGTTTTTTGAATGAATTTGGCGCACTCAAGGCAATCCACCCCATAAAGCATAGTACATATTATTATTTTTTGTTTGGATCGACTTCAATGAATGTATGGTAAGAGGAAGTAGCCGCATAGTTTGTGGTCAGTAGAAGTGCGAGACGCGGCGTTTGGGGCGAGCGCCGCCCGCGGGCCGTCAGAAGTTGCTGTCGAACACGCCCATAGAGCGCGTGATGCCCTCGTCCCGCAAGCAGCAGTCCAGGAACTCGTCGATCGTGAGCACGCCATCCCGGTTCAGGTCCATTTTCTACAAAATATAATCGATTGAATCGATTAATTAATTATTTTTGGAAGAAAACTGTGCAGCGATTATTATTAACAGCGGTCACGCGCCGAAAGGCGTGGGTTCAAACCCCGACAATGAGATTTTTGAAATAGTGGTTAGTGGTCACCGCCGCCTATGGATACCTGCAATACCCGGAGCATTGCCAGTGCGTTGCCTACCTTTAAGGACCCTATTCACCCTTCGTTTGAAACTTGGCACAGATAATAAAATTTTAGTATTATAATGGTTTTAGGAAGCTGTGTGTAGCCCAGTTCGAAAAAGCACACGTGATACCTCAGGATGTAATAAAAAAAAACATCACCAGTTTTTCTAGGAAGGGATACCTGAAGACTTTGTACTGTGAGCTGTAATGTACTTTAGCATTTAAATGTGCCAACCCACATGATAAGCGTTATATACGTTGAAACTTTGGTAATCTTTACACAAAAAGACCAACCTGGAACAGCTTTTCCACTTTCTCCCTAACAGCTTCATCTTCGATCATAGGCTCGACGACCCGGCCCATCAGATCGTATATGGCGGCGACGATTTCAGTCATTTCTTCTTTGGTAATATAGCCGTCTCCGTTGATATCGTATAGGGAGAATGTCCAGCGTAGCTTTTCTTCTAACGTCCCTCGGGATAGAACCGATAGACCGGTGACGAACTCCTGAAAAAGACAAAGATGGAGTTTGAGGACTCTCTTATTGCGTCAAAGGTTAAAAATTTAACCTTTGACGCAATAAGATAATCCTGTCTATGGCATCGTATCTCCCAAACGGCTAAACAGTTTTATTCAGCATTTTGAAGATATCATCAGCTTTTGCCTACTAATGAATGGATGTGAGAATAAGTATACCTACCACCAGTCTGGTCAAGTCGAAATTTGGTATTCATTGGTGCCGGAGGATTTTGAAATTGATATTTATAACTTCCTTTCACTTCAGATCCAAGTTAAGCTACCAAAAGTTTTCATTATTACTTACCTCAAAACTTAGCAGGCCACTTCTGTCTTGGTCCAAAGTGTTGAATACGTAGTGAGCGTACTGTGCTGTGTTTGCTAAAAAAAACAAGAAATATTTTTGACTAATAGGTACATTTTTGATTATGTAGCATAGATAAGTCTACGGGAGGAACCTACACACTCTTATCCGATTTGGAATTTTGCAAGAGGGTGATGTTTTTTTTATTAAATAAGATATATTCATCTTGTGACTCCGACTCTCAACTCAATGTAAAAAATCCCCTCTCTAACAACACATTAAATTTAAATAAATAAATATCGTAGGACATGTCACAAAGTGTCATTTAGCCCTAAACTAAGCAAAGCTTGTAGATACAATAGGATTTAGAGAACTGATAGAATATATAAATATAATAGAACTCATAGTGGTCAAACGCAAACCTACCTATACCTATTTATATTCAATATAAAAAAATATACTTATAATTATTTTTTTTTTGTAAATAGGTACCTACCTACATACTTATAATACATAGGTACAGAACACCCAGACACTGAACAAACATTTTATCGTCACATTATGTTTGTCCTGGTGGGAATCGTACCCACGCCCTACAGCTCTTGAAGCAGATATTATACCAAATGAGCTAACAGGGCAATTTCGTAATGTTGTGCAATGTTTTTTTGCATATTATAAATATTAATTCTTGCACCTATGAACGGCGTATAAGAATGTATGTACTTTTATTTAAACTTGAAGAAACTTAGACTCATGACTGCTGATGAATGCTCTAGCAAATTAATTTGTATTACGTACCTAAGTGAAATCGTTTACGTTACTAGTCAACTGTATGAAAAAAAAAACAATTTACATTCACTTCTGATAGGGGTGCTGACTTTCCATACATTTTTATAGTGTTTACGCAGTACGTAAATCGATTACTTGATGTTCTGACCTGACCCCTCTGTTCTTTATGCAGCATGATCACGAAAGGACCTAGATGGCGCTAGTAGAGGCTTGTAAAAGAAGCATGAGAGCAATGAGAGCATAGCGACTTTAAAATAACTGTTGTAAAAATGACGAAATAGACAGTCTTAGGTCAAAACCAAAATTCATAAAAAAAATTAAAGCATCTCTCATTTAGTAAACTAATTACAGTTTACTTTTACACCAACCAGGGCGCAAAACCGTTTTTACTCACAACGGAATGGAGGGGTATGCGTTTAGGTTAAAGGTTGTTTGTATTTTTTGTTTTATTTTACTGTTGCTATGTAGATTTGGTTATATTTCTTAATACATAATTTGTAAACATATCATATGAAAAAAAAAATAGTAATACATAATGTCATGCATAGAATGTAATAATTCTATGATATCATATTTTAAAATATTTACACGAAGGGATTTATTCGATAAAACAGCTCAACAACGAGCAATGTGAGATGTAACAACTCAGCATTTTTTATTAGGTCCGAAGTCCAAACCAATGATTATACAGGGTCATATTTAAAAAACCTGATTGATGAAAAGAAAGTTTTGATTTTTACAATCCAGACTAATGGTATAAAAACCTAAGAGGCATAAACGGCTTACTATAATTAAACAAGGATATTAACATAGTCTACTTATTGAAAAATTAAAATAATTGTATCATTGATTTTTCACAAATATCCGTTTATCCGTCCTTCTCTTTCGGTGGAAATTAGTATATAGATGATAGATGGCGCTGCGACTGACGAGATTCTCCGATTTATAAGGGCAGTCGACCGATGTCATTCCAGCCTTTTAACAAAAGTTGAAAGTCGAGTACCGTACCATGTGAGCTAGCACTTGCTTACGCACTTTACAGGTTAATGTTTCAAGACACTTATATAATTCAAATTACACGTCATGTTGATAGACAGAGATTTACGTGATAAAATTCTTGGTACACGTGAACGAAGTCACGGGTACCTATAGGTATTTCTTTATGTTCATATCCTATAATATGTGTATATAGGTGCCCCAAACATTGTTTAAAGTTATAAATATAAAAATTAGCTTTGTATTTTGCACACCTACTAGAATGTATAATCTATTATCAAACGTCCGCATTCATTTTTGTTTCAGAACTTATCTCTATATTTATAACCGTTATTCTAAATTTCCTAATTTAAAAAAGTATTTAAATTTTTTGCAGTCATAAAAATATTGAGATTTATGTCAGAACTAGTGTTGTTATTTACAATGTCGGAGCAAGCTACGAGCGGTAAATAAGATAGTATTAATTGCACAAAACTGTGCATTAAACACAACATGTAGGATCGACATAATACAGTGCATGAATGTCTAGTTTTTTGTCGTGACGGACATGTGATATTTTTTAGTATGCATTTGTCGCAGTTTTGCCACATATTCTACTGAATCCACAATAACAATAGAAAGTTTTCCTAAACACGATGAAAACATTCTTTGAATCAATGTTGTGTATGTCAATTTTATGTTATTAACTAAATAATTTTGAAAATTGTCTTTTACGACGATAAACTATAATATAAATTTTAGTAATAATGTTCTTATGGAAGCTGGTTTGACAATTTATTTTTTTCTAAAAACATTCCTGACTGAATTGATCGTAGGTATGTAGTTTCTAAACAATTTCGTAGTTGGCAAGTTAAAAATAACCCTGAATGGACGAAGACGTTGAATAGAACCTATAGATATTCATGATTCATACATACATGGTGTTGATGTGACGTAATAACTTTTTACTACAGGTAAAACTGATAGTCGGTTGCTTCGGCTCTATTGATCGGTTTAGGTGACGTACATTTGAGAAGCCTAAGCAGTGGACTAAAGTGGGATGAGCTTTATCTCTGTAACAATTTTGCGATGGTATACGCATCAGAGCTTGTCTTTAATATTAAAGAATGACAACCAATGAAATGCCACTAAAACCTAAAAGAAATGCAGTTAATTCCTTCTAAAATCTCTATACTGGAATTCCTAGATATCAATGCAATAAGTTAAATTTATTTTATTTCTATCAAAAAAGGCATATCCCTGATTAAGGTTTTAAAACTACAAATAAACAAAAACATCTAATTTAGTACATTTTATTTTAGATAGGTACGATCAGCAGTTACTTGATATAATCGGAATGGACGAGTCCAATAAATTACAATATGACGTGAAATCGACATATATCACTGCAATGTTACAAAATACTATCTTCACCGATGTCAACTTAACATTATCACATTGGAATAAGTTGTTGAAGTTTACCTAACACATTTGGTTTTCCTCAATTTATCTTAAATTATTATCGAAAGTTTTGAGATGTCCAATGCGTGTGCCAAGTAGCTTGGGAGTGATTGTGCATCTCAAAAATTTCACCTATCAACACAAAAAGATACAAATGTTTAAAATTAACTTAATAATAGTGTTGAGATGGGCACTCCACAGGTACCCCACATGGAATTAAAAGTTCTTAGAGTAACAATTGAAGAGCACCACCCGTCTGTTGCTGGTAAACTTCTATTGTGTCTCCTTCCTCCATTTCCAGTGACGTGGGTGTGTCATTTTCGTTTATGGGCTGCCCGTCGAATCGAAATCGGACTACTTGCATTGACAATCCCTGTAAACAACAATACAAACTGTATTAATATGAAATGTTAACCAATAAAATAAAAAGATGGAAATGGATAGCCTTATGGATGCCGGGTCTATGGTGTTGCAGGGACAAACCCCGTATAGTGCACAGCACTTGCAACCAAGATGTATGTTTTAACGAGCCCCCTTTAAATACTTATTAATGGTCACCTTACCTGCCCAACCAAAATCGATAATGCTTTGCTTTGCTTTGGATACTTTTTGCAACAATTAATTTATAGATGATTTTGCTGGCAATCCTCTTACTTCCACTTGTACAGCATATAAATTGACCATGAAACCATTTATGGGCAACTTATTTGTAAGGTCATAATATCAATTTAGCTTTATTGCGGTAGGGATATTTGTTTCCCATGGTACAGAAAAAAAGTTAAAGATAAAAAAATCAAGTTAAATAGCTTGGATTTGATAAAATTTGCCTAAAAAGGAGCATCTAGCAGGAGAAATAATAAATAGCTTTTGATTTGCCTGCTTAGGCTACAATGGAGCAACTATGCTATTAACTTGTAGCAATGACAGCTGTGGTTAGTGCAGTCGGGTCACATACTGAGGGATGTAGGTTCAAACATCAACAATGAGCTGCTAGTGGAGGAACACATTGTGAGAAAACCATAACATGGTGGTAAGGTATTTTCTAGTACTCCGCTATCTAGCTACCATCCCAAGTTGAAAATCTGCCATCAAATACTTAATAGTGTGTTCTGGCATTCTTAATTAAGAGCCAGTTACATTTCAGGCTGAGTGTGCTTTACTATTTCAACCACATCATCATTTAACACCAGGTGAGCTGTGATCAAAATCTTACTTGTCAACAGTAAAAATAAAACATGGTTTTGGTATTAGCAGCTGAGTTTTGGTTAGTATTCACTCCTCAAATTATTATTTTTTTGCAATACAGGGACAATTGCACAATACAACAAACATTTTGTTTGTCTCTTTACTTTAACATAATTATGAAAAATAAACATGTGATAAAGACAACAATGTTGGATTTATCAATGAGTGATAAATTATGAGACTATTATTTATCATTGACTGTATCAAAGTGCTCTGTACCGATACAATGGTCATGAACAGGCATTATCTCTTACGAGAAGGAAAGTTTATGTAAAAGTATTAGCAGAAATGCTAGCAGGAGCACAATTTAAAAAAAACATCCTTAGCAAACCATCCGAGCAGGAGTCATAAGATCCACTTTGGCTCAGGTAAATGTATACATGTACAAATAAGCTATCAGGCAGGGCATATTGCCTGCAGAAGTACTTTAGCTCTGTTATACCTATGTAACCGAGGAGGATATACATAATACATCTAAAGTAAATTGTAGTTGTAGGACAATCAAGTTTGCTTAATTCAATCCTGACAAAGGAAGATACAACAAAGTATTCAGCAAGTCTTGTTTTGCTTGAAGAAACTGGGTTGCTTTGGATAGACTTGTGTAAAGAAACACTACTCATACCAGATGGACATCCAGTAAAAGAATCAAATAAGAATAAGCAGGAATTAGGTACATACTATGAAAGTAGTGCTAGTGCAGGACTTAAGATCTCTATTTTAAATAAGGTTTTTATCCCAGGAAAAATACTTTACTAACCATGATGACAATGACTGGAGTCTTTTTGATAGCTTCAGAATGCCTAGTAATGTAGATAATGTAATTTAAAGATAGATATATTTTCAGGTAGGTGGATATTGTATCTTGTTGTGCAAGTTCGCCATATGTCCCTTTTAAAGAATTGATGTAAAGCCTTGATAATCACAAAGAACAGCTTGTATATTCTAATTGTTATAATACTAGTGACCCATTCTAGCTTCACATAGACAAATACCTTCCAGAAGATATTCTAGTGTTATATAGAAAAAAAAAACACATCAAAATATGTTTGCATAGTTTAGGAAAACTAAAAGCATGAACAGACACATGATATTAGTCTTCTTTTAAATTATTTAGTGAAGAAAATTCTTAATCTGGTATTTTTTATCCAGAATTAGGGCGTGTTAAAACTGTCTAAAAAATTTGTTCATTAGATAAAATAATGATTTCTTTTAAATCATTACCTGCACCACATCTGTTGTATTACAGTAATAAGCTATATCAAAATGTAGGTAGCAAGCAGAATAAAACAAATTCATGAAGCATACTATAAAAGTGATGGAGCACTAACATATTGCTGTTATAAACATTTGAGGAAGATAGCAAGTTTGTGTTGGCTAACTCTCTGATATTGACACTAAGAGAACATGGAGAATAAGGCTATCCTTCTGAAAGATTTCAAGCTACGATAAGCTTAGAAAACTCTCGCATGACTAATGTGGGAGGCAAGTTCGGGTAGGTAAGGTTTTATAAATCTTTTTTTACTATGTAGTTTAAAGTCACTGTATCAAGTTGTTTGCGCTAACAGGCAGAGTCCTAGGGCAGACGCTGAGCTTAGTAAAAATATGATTATACTTATACTTACAGCTCTATCGCAGTACGCATTCATAAGCTTCCTGAGCGGTGTGTGTTTTTTTATTTTGAATTGAACGATGGCATTATCTTGACCTAAAACTTTCAGGTTGATATGTTCGCTTTCGCCCTGAAAATGAAAGATTTAACACGTAGAATTCACGTATATTTACCAAAAAGGCGGTCCATTTTATAATAGACGGCTAACCACATTTATCGCCATGTCGGAAGATCACTATTTCTTTAACCATGATTAACACTGATATTACACTGAGTTACATACCTTTTTCTCGTCAGACATTGTGATTTTTGTTATTCTTCTAGTATAATTATACAAAAACCGATATTCTAAGCCAAGAGACTACGGATAAATTTGCGTTATTGACAGATTCACTTCACTCTCGTGGCGTGGTAATGGCGTCCGTCTCGAACGAATAGCCGTGGCTTGGAGGAAACAGTGCTGCCAACATAAAGACCTGCGCAGTGTAACGGCAAAACGGCGCGCTTTCTACGCATTACCCAGCACTAGTGTGGCTCCGGAAAAAACACTCGAATGGATCACTCGATAAAATATGTTTGTCGATAGATTCGTTAGGAACAACTTATGTTTATTGGCATGATGTTGGCTGGATGAGAGAACGAAAGCTTTCTTCGAAATTTTTTGTTTAGTCCGCTAAACCAGAATGTTGTTTTATTTTTGAGTTGATAATAATTTAAGATAACAATGACATTCTGCCTTGAAAAGAAGTGGTGAGAGTATAATTATCTTTTTGATTAAATTTTACTTCTGAGTTCTATTAACTTAAATGTTAGTCTGAATTAATATTTCTGAAATTGAGTTGTCATGTCATCGAATTGTTAATCGAAAACAACTAAAGTCGGCCAAAACAGAAAACCGGAAACAGCTAGTGATGTGAAAAATTTTGATGAGTCATAAAGACGTTTCGTCGCACGTAAGTAGGTATGTGTTTGGCTAAATTTTACCAATAGAAGGTTCTAGAAGCGACTAACTTTGTCTAGCGTATTGGTTTATCAGCTCAAGTACATATTTATAAAAATAAGAACATGAGCAAATGCAGACTAATAATGTCAAGGAGAGAAATATTATGTATAAAATAGTTGTTATAAGAAGATAATAATAATAATAATACAGAAAACATACTTTCTAATATAACAGTCATGTATAGTAAGTACGTCCGTTAACAATATAGTGAACTAATTCTAATAAATAAATAAATACCTATTATATTTTTGGCATTTTAATTTTCTTCATAAAAAGATTGCTTGCATCAACAGACAGACGGACATAGCAAAACTATAAATACGTGTTGCTAGTTTTCTGAGGAACCCTGTCAGGCATACTTTTAATCTGGGCAAACATAATAAATACAAATTAAAAAGGAATTGCTTAACAGACTATTGAGCGACGAAATATAGTAATAAAAGAAAAATAATGTGATCTCTCGTGCAATCTCTCTCTCGTACAACTACAATGAAGAATGGTAATCCAGATGAATACTGGGGTATTTATAAATAGCTGCGAAATTGATTTTTGCTAGTACTATTTTTACATAGTGCCAACCGTAGTAAATGCGTCTTTCCAGTTTAGTGATATATTCATATTTTAGCCGAAAAATAGAGATGAACTTTGACCGAATAGAATACATTTTTGTACCAGTACATTGTAATGAGTGGCAGGGGAGTTTTGGCGGGAACGCGGGAAGAGTCGTGTCGCTCCGTTGTATTTTTTTCCAAAACTTGTGTTTTGTCGAGTGTTTATGCATAAAAATGGTGGTGTTTTATTCATAAAGTGCCGAATTACAAGCGCGAGTGTGGGAAAATGATATAATGGGGTGAAACATGACTTTTCGTGTTGCTTCCAAAACTCCATCGAAGCTTTATAGTAAAGTCACCACTACTTTACTAAAGCATGACTGGACTTGACTGACACAGACTGGACTTGACTAAGACTGGACTTTGACTATAACTAGCTACGAGGACGCTTGTTTAATTTTTGAAACTTGACAATATATAAATACTTGACACTGGCAAATGCTAAAACGCGACGCCAAAACTAAAGAAAAAAAAAAAAAATGAGTGGCAGTTTGTTTTGGCTTAGCACAATTTTTGCATTTAGGCCTTAGAAGATTTTGGTATAAATCTTTTAAGATTAAAGCCTACTTTTAAAGCTAATAATTTAGAAATACTTTTATTATCATAGCACAACTTTGGCTTATGGCTGGACGGACAGTGCTGTGTTAAATTAATGTCATATGAAATACATTTTTCTGTTTAACAAATGGGTCAAATTTATAATTTTATTTCCAAGCACCAATACCAGTTTCAACGTATACGTATTCCAACGGATATGTAAAAAGTATATTATTATGGTCACATTTCATATGCTCTCTTTTTTTGCGGCAGAATGCACAAAGTATTTTGACGAATACCTACCTACAAAGAGAAAGAAGAGATAGGTTCAGGATCTATACCGATACATATAATCGAGATGTTTGTGTGCTCTCTGTTAGTACCTACCTACTATTGTCCTTTTTTGTGTGAGTCCAAGGAAGCAAATTTTGAAGGATCAAGGAGTCCTTTCTCATTTTCGTACAAAAATCACCAACGGAAAAAAATTAACAGACACAATTAGTAGAAGAAAACGTCACAAGAACACTTTAGGAATAAAAAACGACAATTTTTTTTACATAAACACTAAAAAACTACAATGAGGCGACACAACTTTTTCCGCGTTTCAAAATTAAACGACGCGCACGTTGATATTTTTAAATTTATTCTTGTCCAACTATACAAAAAAAATCCTAAAACTCTTACTACAACTTCTCATTGCTGAGAGAGTTTTTTGGCGGGAACGCGGGAAGAGTCGTGTCGCTCCGTTGTATTTTTTTCCAAAACTAGTGTTTTGTCGAGTGTTTATGTATAAAAATGGTGGTGTTTTATTCATAAAGTGCCGAATTACAAGCGCGAGTGTGGGAAAATGATATAATGTGGTGAAACATGAGTTTTCGTGTTGCTTCCAAAACTCCATCGAAGCTTTATAGTAAAGTTGCCACTACTTTACTAAAGCATGACTGAAATTAACTGACACGAACTGGACTTGACAAAGATGACTTTGTCGATAACTATAGCTAAGATACAGCAGAAATAACACTTAAGACAAGGCAGTATGGGTCTATAGCTAAGGCGTGCCCGAAGGGGCAAATTAATAAAAAAAAAAAAACATTGCTGAGAATCCAAACGGTCTCCCAACTAGGCTACCGCAACTTTTATCTATAACATTTTTTTTGTGGTAAAAAGTAATGAGACGAACGAGACGCTCTCCTGATGGTAAGAGATAACGCTTGTCCATGACCATTGCAGTGATACACAGAATTTTGAGTAGCAAAACAAAGTCCAGGGCATCGTTGTTTTGACGCTCATTACTTGGAGACTTTCGATGGTTACTCTCAACAACCCTGTAATTTCGCTAGCTGCAGTAACCCTTCAAACCGAAACACAGTAATGTTTGAAACACAACTGCTTGGCGGCAGAACATCTGGTACTTCGATGGTACCTACCTAGACGACCTCCTGCTAATGAGATCTACCACCAAGTAACTAATTCATTCATACTTATTTCTAAAGTAAAAAAGTAAGTAAGTTTCTTAATCGTTCCCAGGTATTTACACTTAGTGCACTCGAGTGCAGCATGCAGCGGATCGTTGCAAATAAATAATGGGCCAGAATACGACCCGGTTCGGATAAAATAACGCCGATTTGAGAGCACTTCTCATAATAACCCCCACCATATTCAGGTGAACCGAGAACGTAGTATTTAATGTATTTATATAAACATCGGTCTTATTTATATGCACATTTGTTAATCTTGCGATTATTATGTAGGAATCTTAAACACAGCATCACTTATACATTAAATGTCTACACCCTGTAAATTTGCGAGTTGCAATATCTACAAGTTACTTTTTTTCGTACTTTTTGGAACTGAATTAAGCGAGCTTAAAACATTTTTCATCTGGACTAGACCATCTTGTAACATAAAATAGCATTTGTTTTATTATCATTTTTAATTATTCTAGTAGAATGAAAATAAAACTTTCAACAAGCTTTTTTTTTTTTTTTTCTTTGGTTTTGGCGTCGCGTTTTAGCATTTGCCAGTGTCAAGTAATTATATATTTTCAAGTTTCAAAAGTTAAATAAGTGCCATCGTAGCTAGTTTTAGTCAAAGTCGTCTTTGTCAAGTCCAGTTCGTGTCAGTTAATTCCAGTCATGCTTTAGTAAAGTAGTGGCAACTTTACTACAAAGCTTCGATGGAGTTTTGGAAGCAACACGAAAACTCATGTTTCACCACATTATATCATTTTACCACACTCGCGCTTGTAATTCGGCACTTTATGAATAAAACACCACCATTTTTATGCATAAACACTCGACAAAACACTAGTTTTGGAAAAAAATACAACGGAGCGACACGACTCTTCCCGCGTTCCCGCCAAAAAAACTCCTTCAACAAGCTTAATTATGAAAATTGTAAAAGACGAACAAAGAAAAAAAAAGAAGAACTTTTTTTTTTTTTTTTTTTGTTTTGGCGTCGCGTTTTAGCATTTGCCAGTGTCAAGTATTTATATATTTTCAAGTTACAAAAGTTAAATAAGTGTCCTCGTAGCTAGTTATAGTCAAAGTCCAGTCTGTGTCAGTCAAGTCCAGTCATGCTTTAGTAAAGTAGTGGCGACTTTACTATACAGCTTCGATGGAGTTTTGGAAGCACCACGAAAAGTTATGTTTCACCACATTATATCATTTTCCGACACTCACGCATGTAATTCGGCACTTTATGAATAAAACACCACCATTTTTATGCATAAACACTCAACAAAACACAAGTTTTGGAAAAAAATACAACAGAGCGACACGACTCTTCCCGCGTTCCCGCCAAAACTCCAGACAAGAAGAACTTTATTGACAAACAAACAAAAATATCCAAATTAAGTATGTGTTACGAATATCAATAAAATATATCTAACAAAAGAGATGTTTGCCAAAGCGCCAAGTGATTTTGGCCTGTTAATCAGCCTTATTAGTAGAAGGAAAAGAGGTAAAAACATTTTTTTCATAAAATTTTTAGCCATGAGATAATATTTGATGATATGATACGCTTGATACGCTTGAGATAATATTGTAAGGGATACAAACGATACATCTTAACCTGTTCAGGTACTTAAAAATTATGTCGGATTAAAGAAACTCACATAGGTACATACATACATACATAAACCCTTAACAATTACTCTTTATTTGGGCAGTCGTGTAAAAATCGATTGTAGGTACCATGCATTTTTGTTTGAAATAAAAATACCGCAAAATCAAATGATCTGAACCAACCTGACGTTAGGCAAATGCATAAATAGTTGAATCGTATCTACTCTTTATTACGCGATTATGAATGCTATGTTAACAGACGTAGAGCAGAGATTTGATTTTTGATGCGAAGGTGAATTCACGCATTTCGACCTCCTGGACAATTTGGGAGAATGTAAAGCAGCTGGAGACCACTCAGCGTGATGGGATTATATGATTATGTGATGTGTTTTTCATGTCCCCGTTTTATTCTTGTGTACGGTCGGTATACTTTATCGCCATTCACCGCGGAGATAAAAGTTTTGGCCTTACCTTGCAAAAGGGCTGTGTACCTTGTTATAAGGGTTGCCAACTTTTGCAGGATTCGCTATCCGAAAGGTATCCAAGACTATTATTCGTGAGCTTACGGCATCTATCTGTTTGTCCTGCCTCTAAATGAAGATCTATTAATAAGGCCGATTTTTTTGATAAATGAATAATTGGACATTGTATGCGTAGGGACCTGGAAGGTTAAATGTGGGAGCGCTAAGTGTGACATGATTTTTTTCTATAGATGACATGCTATGTGTTCGAGCACAGTTCACCTGATATTAAGTGACAGTATTTGAAGATGTCAAGCAGCTTCGAATGTGGAACTGGCTCTCTAGTGAGGCTAAACATATACCGTTAAGCTCTTGGCAGTGATTGTCAAAGTGCTGGCGCTCAATATATGCTAGAAGTAATGCCGCCAATACGCTGGGTAAGGTGCTGACTGGCAATGGCTTTGTTCACTTTTATTTTTTAGAATTTTATTTTCTTCGGTCTTTAAAAAGGTAAAAAGACTAGATAGCAATATTAATTACAACACCGTCTTGGGCTTTGTAGTCTTTGTGTGGTAATTATAAAAATAATATAATGAACTCGGTTGTTCCTTTGATTTTGTATATAACATAGTAAAATCATTTACCTATTGAACACTTTCAGTTATATTTGGCAAGTCATAGATGGATACAGAAAAATGTCGTCATTCACGCATTGGTTTTTAAATCAAATACAAAATTAAATCTGAAATGAATTTTACCTAAGAAACTGACGTTTTGTAGTGTTTTTTATCGTGTTTAAAAAATATTTTCTTGTATTTATTTTTTTATTTTATATAGGAAAAAATTGTTTTTTTTTTAAATTTATTCTTGACCAAGGATATTAGCCCTACATCTGTGGTTAAATATTGTAAGTGTTATAAGCTAAAAATTACATACATTTTCATAATTAAAAACATTATAATGAAAACAATATCAAGTATATAACATATACTAGTGATAGTTGATATTTTTCCATCATATACACATTATAAATAGGTACATACATAATTTATTATTTTTGTATTTAATTGTGATGCAGGGTTGGCAACCCTGATTATAATGTACGCAATCCCTTCTATTTTAGGCCCACGTTGCGGGTGATAAAGGACTGATTGCTTGTAGGGTATTATTTACGAAATACCTGAGACTGAAGAACTTTTAGCAGCCTTACAATGAATAATTATTCATACATTTATACCACTTACCTTTTTCTCAAGCTCTTGCCTTCTTGTTTTCTGTTGAACGATTTTGTGTAGTTTCAGTTAGGGTTAGGGAAATAAAACAACTACATTTTTTTGTAAAACGGCATTATATTTTTTATTTCGTTCATAAGCTAATCTAAAATACTTGCACTTACCTTATTTAAAGCATAGTATGCTGTGCCTTCAACATGGCTAGACGGTTGGTGTTATAGAAATATAGAACAAACAACTGGAACCACAATTTATCGTATCAAATTATACGATCCACGTTTGCACTTAGAAATAAATGCCACTCACGGTCACCCATCCGAATTCTAACCGTAATGTCCGTTACCCAAAATCGGTAATTAGTTTAGGACAGTTTAAGTCAAAACTTCGCAATGTATGTACAATTGTACATTATAAACAAAATTATATTTGTACATTTTTACCTACATTTTAAAGTGGCAAAAAAATTTGTAGAAACCGTTGTTCTTGTAAAATGATCTCGATAAATCAGCTCATTAGAAAAAAAAATTGGTAACCTATAAAATAATACTAAAGTTCATTTTTTGCGAAAATTTTATATCAAAGTATATTAATTTAATTAGTTGTTTTATTTTTTTTAATATTGTTACAGTTTTATTTATCGTCGGTACCAGAACGTCGAAGTGTAACTGCATTATTCGGATCCCGCCAAACACGATACTGTCTTGCTAAAAAGGTTTGGTAAACAACCGCGCTATTTGATATACATTCTACTGTAAGCGCCTTAACCCTTAAATGGACGATTTTTTTTTACGTTTTAAAAAAATATATTTGTATAATAGACATGTATTACTGTCTAGGAAAAATGAGTAAAAAAATCTAGACATGAATTTACTATTTTTTTTTTGCAATAATGTGAGTGTTGTTTATAAACTACATTGCGCATTCAATGACATTTTGCAAGTATGGGTAAAATAAGAGTGGATATTGTTTTTGAAATGTGTTTATTTATTCTAAATTATGATATTTATAAAAACAATTGCTTTTTTTCGTATCACATAAAGATACACGACATTTTTGGCACATTTTGAACGTAAATCCTGAACATTTCGGGAATTTGCACCTCTGCTGCTTATCCAGCCAAACTGCCCAATGACATGTCTGATCCAATCTGACGTCTTTCAAAGGAATTGCTTGAGCTGGTCCTCGGAACTTCTTCATTACAAGTTCTCTTTGTATTGTGCTCCCACTAGGTCGACCACGTTTAGCGCCATTTGCAGGTAGACCCAATTTGCAGAGGGTTTCGGCAAGTTCTAGTCTAAATGTACCCAAATTGAGAAGTTGATCATTTCCTTTTATATTATTTACCTTCTTGAACATAACCCATGAATTTATAACTGCGAGGTCCAGGAAATGATAAAATAAGCGCATGGTCCACTTGCGGCTCTTCATTGTGATGTGATAACGACCTATAAATGAATCTAATAAGTCCACGCCCCCCATGTGAGCATTGTACTCCTTGATGACTTTGGGGCATGGAATAGCAACTCTCTCTTTCTTCGATTTATCAAAGCGCGTGACTGTGGTTGCTGGTTCTGCTCCTACGTAAGTGGAAAGAAGGTTAACGGGCTTGTTATCTTTCCACACAACAGCACTTACGTCAATATCATCCACAGTCGCCACGTTTTCCTCATAGAATCCTCTGGGTACGTTCTTTTTCATTATAGTGTTTTTGTCAGGCAATTTGCAGTTTCTCAATCGGTTTACTCTTACTGTTCCCAGTGAGAAAATTCCTTCCTTAGCTAAATAGGTGACGAGAGGCACAGAAGTATAGAAGTTGTCGAAGTATATAATGTGATTCACATTGCGTGGTACCATTCTAGCTAACCTGACGACTGTATTTCCAGACTCTCCCAAATCTGGCTCACCAGGTAAGATGTTATTTTTGGAGCCCCCTCCACTGTAAACCTCAAATCTATGAGCATATCCTTGTAGACTGCAGATGAGATATAATTTGAACCCCCACTTGTGGGGTTTATTGGGCATGTATTGTTTTATGTAATGGCTCATTTTGGTTGCACACATCTGCTCGTCTATGGAAAGCCTTTGGTCTAAGGGAACCTTTCCAAACTGGCAGTTGAGCATTTCCTCAAGAGGTCTTATTTTGAATAGCCTGTCATAGTCTGGATGATCTTTGGGTAAGCATAGCGTATTGTCGGCAAAATGGAGAGTGGATCTTATTTTTTCAAATTTTTTTAACGGCATCGTATTTTTTATGTGATCATAACCAAATTTATCACTCCAGTAAGCCCTGGTGTTTGGAAATTTTATGACTGAGGTGTAAATCAGAATGCCTAGGAATTTATTTAGGATATTTTCATTTATAATTTCAGGATTGGATATTTGTTTCTGGGCCGCGTATAAGTTACTTTGTTCTACAATTTGCTTTTTTAGATCTGATGTAAAATAAAATGAAAAAAAATCATACGGCGTGTTACAAGACATCAATGCTTCCGTTATCTGAGTTTCTCCCCTAAAAATAAGGCTGTCTTCAGCAGTAACAAGATTCCGTTTTCGCCAAACCAGAGGTCGCTTAGAAATCCCTTGTGATCTACTCTGGGGTACTGCTTCTCCGGCTTCCAAAATAGGAGGGTCTGGCATATTTTGATCGTTGTCAATTACGAGAGGAGGATCAGCATCCACTTCATCAGACTGGGCATTCTCACCTTCATCACTATTTTCAAGGTCCCGAAGAACATCTCGAGCTGTTTGATAATAGTGACCTTCATCCTCTACTTCGGAGTCCGAGCCGTCTAAGCCATCTTCTGAATCTTCAAGAGTTTCTAAATACTTTGTAATTTCGCTTTCTAGTAATCGCGGCATGCTGAAAAGCAAAATAAAAACCCTTCACCAAACATGCATTTATTTAGCAGGCAATGCGCATTGTAGTTTTCCTACAACATACCAGATTTCGCGTAATTCGACAGTAGCATCAAGTAATTTTCAATGTTTTACAACATGAACATGTAATTGAAGATATAATCAAGCAAATAAAAATATGTTATATACTTACATTATATTTTATCAAAGTCCGAACACAGCTTCAAAACTTAGTTTCGCGCCACTAGAAAAGTTTTCTTCAAAGTGACATTTGACATTCATTTATTTTTAATGCATAAAAATATTGGATAGTGCCAACATTAAAAAAAGTACAAAATTCGTTCAGAAATAAGAACTAGTTGTCAAAATTAACAAAAAAATAAAATAAAGATAATTTTATCTGTGATGTTTAGTATGTTGTTTAAAAACAACATTGTCCATTTAAGGGTTAAGCTTTAAGCTATGCCACGAGCTCTACCTTTTTTCCCAAGTACTTTTTTGTTTTTTCTAAATAGTTTTGAATATGAATGGAAAAATTACCTGTAACTTTGGTTTTATCAATACAAGATTTGTATTTGTACCGTCACAAAATTTTGTATCTGTAACTTCGCTGATAAATAGAAAATTGGTATGCCACACAGTGCGATACGGCATCTTATATTTGGCTCATAAACAAAACCATAATTTCACCTTAATGGAAAAACTGAAACAAATTCAGAATTCACCAGTCTACTTACTTCGTACCTACTTCAATAGTTGGGCTTAACATGTTCTTATATTGTTTATGAATAAAGTTTTTTTATCTTCTCTCGGGAAATATACAAGATAACCTTGTGTCTAGGTCAGTCTAGACTCTTCATGATTTGAAAAGTTTTCTACCTTTGCGTTAAAGGTGTTAAGTTAGCTCACTCCGTGGAATGACTAGAGTAGATAATTATCATTTCTAGAATATTAATGTAGTGTTGTGGGTCTACAACATATTAATAATGAGAAACGCTGATTCGATTACTTAACAAACAAAACAAAAATGTTTGTCCTGGATGGGAATCGAACCCACAACCTACAGCTCTTAAAGCAGACATACTACCAAATGAGTTAACAGGGCAAATACTTTTTCTCAAACACGTTTGAAAGTTTGAATATTATTTTGACAACCTTCTTCGAAATAAATCGAAATAGCTATACTGGCCAAATACATGCGAGTAGCGGCCTGCAAAGATTGTACTAAAATCCATATCTGTCGACGTAGTGATTACATTCTCTTGCGTTTAGCGGCCAAATAAATAACATAGAAAACTGGCATCTGTTGTGTAATTTAAAAATGGAACGATCTTTTACTTCGAAACATGGCGACCAAGGAGGTAACTTATCAAAGGTTTTATTTAAATTTCGAACTGGCTTCCAAATCTTCGAGTATGCAGGTTTATTTATCTGAGTTGCAATTTAATTTCCGCGCATTATTTGAGAAAAGTACTATACAAGTCTTGGCCACAACTAGGTATTGATGGACTTACGTATGTGTGTCTCGGCTTGGCTTCGCCTCAGCCTACATTTACACGTTTGTCCATCAATGCGTCTTTTGCTGGCCGCTGCAGTAATGTACTAATGTTCTTACCTCCTTGTGGGAAAAACTGTGAATAGATAAGCTTGAAGGTTTCTTCTTTGACGACGCCTGTGGGACATTCTGCCTTGAAGCCCCGGTAGAGGCGCTTGAGTTCGGGCTCCGTGAACCGGGTGGCTCGCCGGAGGGCCGCGATGGAGTCCGGCCGGTACCGGGGCAGCTGCTCACCCAACTCCTCGAGCTCCGAATCTGGAATCACGAGAAAGGATTTATTTATTTTAGTTAATTGATTAAAAACGGCTAAAAGCCATTTACATTCAATTAATAGTCAAAATAGTGCCGTGGGATTCACACCACGATCTCCAGATTAGAAGTCAGACGGTCAAGGTTAACTAGGTAACTAGGTTGCCGAAACATTATAAGTATAATGACAGGGTAAATAGCCTTTTTTTTGGTTGATAGGCTAGGTTTTTGACCACAGCTCACCTGATGTTAAGTGAACCTATTTTTAGCGATAGACAGAAAGTTAATAAAGAACTGGGACATACCAAAATTTCATTTAACAACGGTAGAGTAAACCAGATTGTCTATTTTAAGATCATATATCAAATACTAATCGATAGGTTAATATTTTTTCTAATATTTTCTTATTTGCAACTCTACAAGATAAATATTGTATTCACCGTAGGTGGCACGGTAGATACGCCTTTTACAGATATTATATGTACATAAATGTTTTTCCACAGGTTATTTTCGTATTTATTCTCGGAGGATGTTTATTTTTTTATTTATTTAGTAGCCTAGAACGAAAAAACGAAAGAACGAACGACCTTTTTTTTTGTAGATTAATCTATTTTTGTTTATCACGAGCATGTATTGATTTTCTTCTCGGGGGCGAGGGCGTTGTTATGCCATAACACAAGTTAATTCCTAGCATCAGTAACAATGCTTCTCTATGATTTTTTCTTTCAAACAACAATTTTGTATAACTTTTGATAGACGATGTAACTACCAAATAAATTTAATTTTATTTACAGCCCTGTTGGTTCATTAGTAGAATGTCTGCTTGCTAATATGAAGGGCAATAGACAATAGATAACACTTTATTTGAGACATAAAACATATTTCAACATAATTAACAATACATACATACAAAAAAATAAACAATTAACAAAGAAAAAACTGACGATCCCCACCTGGGACAAATTTTGTGGTACAAAAAAATGTTTGTTCTGTGTCTGGGTGTACTGTATGTATTATAAGTATGTATTTACAAAAAAATAATTAAGTATTCTATCAGTTATCTGATTTCCATAGTACAAGCTTTGCTTAGTTTATTGTCGGATGGCGCTGTGTGTAATGTCCTGCGATATTTATTTATTATTTAAAAATTTCATTCGGCAGTCAATTTTAAGACCTAAGTACAAACAATGAAACTCTTCATTACAAATCTGTTATAATCAAAAGAGAACGTGTCACATTATTCATTTTCACGCAGAGGGATCTGAATTTTTGCCCATTTCCTGTTCACTTACCTAATCTCGTCTACATTTCACTCCCGACAAAAACTGAGTTCGGTTATGACACCGATCGGGGTGAATTGATTGTAGTCTGGAGGCGGTAGCAGCCATTGTGGTGCCATTGTGATTGCTGATAGAGCACGAAGCTCTAGCGGTAACAAGAAACGGTTGTTCGTGTGGCAAAGGGACGTCTACCGTTGTCTTTGGTGAGACATAGCAGACAATTTACACTTATGCTAACTTAACTTAACTTTTACTTTAATCTAGAATAAACAGGTTTTTTTCTAGGTAAGCGTGCTTCATCTTGGACTGCATCCTGCTTAACATCAGGCAGGGTGTGGTCAAACGCGAACCTATTCTGTATAAAAAAATGAGTGTCAGTTTTCTAGAACTTTAAAAATGTTTTACGTAATTGTTTTGCGTTTTACTTGTGTTGAATGTGACTAGGTAATCCCGCATAGGTAAAAAAAAATAAAAAAATATGTAGGCTAAAAATACTGGCGGGTTAACTTTACTTTTTTGTGATACATGGTCAAAGTTAGTATTTGATGAGGTGGTTTTTGTTGGTTCGCATTTATTGTTAAGGTGGGTTATTTTAATTCAAAATAGGTTCGCGTTTGACCATACTCTGCCTGATGTTAAGCAGTAGTGTGGTCTAAGATGGAGCACGCTTACCTAGAAGAAATCTATTTACTCTAGAATTCACGACACTCATATTGTACCATTTGTACATAACAGGGAACACAGACTCCGGCAGAGTTCCACAACTTCGTTGTGCGAATGAAAAATGTGGAATCAAAACGCAAAATGGTTTAACAAAAACAAAAAATAGTTTGTTATTATTTGTACTTAGGCATTTTGTCAATACATTTGTATATTTTCTAGTGTTCGATGATAAATCTTAGTCTAGTCAAAGTCGAGTAAAGAGTTTTGGAAGAAACATGACGATATGAACAATAAAGAGTTATCTATGTATCCAATACAAGACATGTTTCACAACATTATAACTTTTCCACACTTGTGCATGTACTCAGATACTATCTTCTACACTACTATTGTCATACACAAACACCCGAAAAAAACACATTTTGGAAAATGATGCAATGCGGCGACACGATTTTCCCACGTTCCCGCCTAAATTAAATAATTATTATTGTTTACATATCAATGCTCACGATTTAAATACTATCAATAACTAATTTAAACTTAATTTACTTTTTCCAAAAATTCTCTCTAAAAACAAGTACATTACTCGTATATGACACTAAATCGACGCCTCGCGGTTTCCCCCGCGTAGTTCCCGTTCCCGTGGGAATACATGGATAAAAAGTAGCATATGTCACCCGGGGATAATGTAGCTTCCCAACGGTGAAAGAGTTTTTGAAATCAATCCAGTAGTTTTTAAATTTATACGATAAGTAAGTAGGTACTTACCTACTAAAGTACTCCAGACGACTAAAGGGTCCAAGTAAAGTACGTACGTATTTAATTGACAATCTGACAAAAATCTATACTAGCTCGAGGGGAATCTTCATATAGAACCGGATGGTGCTGACATCGACATTACAAAGAAAAAGTTTTATTTCAGAGATGGCTTCCAACAACTTCTAATTAGTTCTTTTAGCTGAAAGTCCCGGTTTTGCGTTCTCATCTAATGGGTAAGCACTTTGAATGTAAAAGTGTAATGTGTTTGCTCTTCCTTATTAACTTTCATTCATTTATTAGTAGAAGCTTCTATACAACTTATCATTTTTTGTTATTTTTTTAATAGGCGAGAAACACAAGTAATAGTAATTATCAAAATGACATTTATGTTTTTTTTTTGGTTTTGGCGTCGCATTTTGTATATTTGTGCAGTGTCAAGTATTTTATATTTTCAAGTTTCAAAAGTTAAATAAGTTGCCTCGTAGCCAACTATGGCTACGAGGCTAGTCAAAGTCTAGTTTTGGTCAAGTACAGTCCGTGTCAGTCAAGTCCAGTCATGCTTTAGTAAAGTAGTGGCGACTTTACTATAAAGAATCGATGGAGTTTTGGAAGCAATACGAAAAGCCATGTTTCACTACATTATAATTTGTTCCCCACACTCGCGCTTGTGATTCGGCACTTTATGAATAAACACCATTTTTGTCATTTTTATGCATGAACACTTGACAAAACACAAATTTTGGAAAAAATACAACGGGGCGACACGACTCCTTCCGTGTTCCCGCCAAAACCCTTCATGTATATTTCTGAAGAGAAAATTTGTGTTGCATAAGACCATAATCATATAGAAACGCTTTCTTTACCTATAGTTAAATTATAACATTTTATTAATTTATTGTAATAACATTATTTGATTCAAAATAGATTAACGTAAAAATTGATTAGAAAATGAAGTTAATTTTCAAATTCTTGATTTAAAATTTTTCTCTTCATATTTTAATTTGTTTTTGTGTTCATTTGTATAATTGGAACGATTCATTTCATTCTACATAATGCTTAGTCATCTTGAAAACGCCAGGAAGCTAAGCTAAGCTACTAATGTTACTGCCATCTGTTGCTTCAAAACTACAAAGTAAGTACGTTCCATTTCACGCGACAAATGGAGGGAACAGTTGACGTGTCTTTGGACTAATTGCCAGCCGCCAGAACGTTCTCGAATCCACGTTCCGTTTCACTTGAAATTAAGGCAGATAACGGATAATTTATGGTGCCTCAGCCGTTGAATCTGGAACATGTCTTTTCCCCCGAATTAATTTCTTCAACAAAAGAAGTGCAAAGGTTTGAACAAAAAATAGTTTATAATAGTTTTGAATTGTAATCATTGGCATTTAACGGATAAGTAACTAATTACCCTCGACTGCTGTGTTAGCTTTTTGACTGCCTGGTTAGATCATTTGGTTGTTTTTTTTTTTTTTTTTAATAATTTGCCCCTTCGGGCAGGCTAAAGCTATAAAGCCATACTGCCTTGTCTTAAGTGTTATTTCTGCTGTATCTTAGCTATAGTTATAGTCAAAGTCGTCTTTGTCAAGTCCAGTTCGTGTCAGTTAATTCCAGTCATGCTTTAGTAAAGTGGTGGCAACTTTACTATAAAGCTTCGATGGAGTTTTGGAAGCAACACGAAAACTCATGTTTCACCACATTATATCATTTTCCCACACTCGCGCTTGTAATTCGGCACTTTATGAGTAAAACACCACCATTTTTATGCATAAACACCCGACAAAACACTAGTTTTGGAAAAAAATGCAACGGAGCGACCGACTCTTCCCGCGTTCCCGCCAAAACTCTCATTTGGTTGAATATCTGCTTCAAGAGCTTTACGACGTGGATTCTATTCTCACCAGGATAAACATTTATGTGACAATAAAATAATGTTTGTTCTAGATGTTTTGTACGTATTACAAAAAAATATATGTAAATAGCTAATTTATATTTTATTACTTATCTGGTTCCCGTATCTGGCGCTGTGTGAAATGTCCTACGATATTGATATAGATTGATCTTATTGAATTACCCGATACCAGCCAGAACAAATTAAAAAAATAAAGTAAAACTTTTGCAACTTTTTGTTGGGTTGCGTAGAAAATGCAGTTGAAGAATTTTAACGCTAACTACACGATAAGGTTTACACACACAAACGGAGTGGGAGATATAATATATTTCTTTTGTACACTATAAATAAAAGATTTCAGAACCGTATGTTAGAGAAAAAAATATGTAATAACACTTGTGTCCTAGTTTTATTCCTAGCACAGTAGGTGTATCCATAGAAGCAATAACGCGTACCTAAAAATATCTAATAAATAATAGAAATAGTAAATTACGCTGCCAAAGTCCAAGTTGTGTTCTACGAAAGCGGTAAAATAAGGGCCGCTAAATGATTTCTCAGCTTACGTAGCTACGCAGTAACTTGGCATATTCCGCCCTAATTTATAGTGGTATTAAATCACTTAGCCAAACGGTCCGATGTTAATCTTACAGCTGACTGTTGAAAGACAATGTGAGCTAGGTAATTTAAAGACAAGGTTAATTTCGCTGTTGTGTTCTCGACTGTTTTTGAACAGCACAATTTAAATCATTCATATCTATTTTTAAATTCTTGAAAATGAGTTTAGTTCATTGGTACCTTTTTTAGAACGAACGGCGGGAACGCAGAAAAAGTCGTGTCGCTCCACTGAACTCCTTTTATCGAAACTAGTGTTTTTTCTAGTGTTTATGTATAGAAATAGTGGTGTTTCATTCATACAGTTATAAGTGAGTGTGGGAAAATGATATAATGTGAAAAAACTTCATCAAGACTTATAGTAAAGTCGCCACTAGGTACTTTACTAAAGCATGACTGGATTTGACTGGGACGGGCTGGAGTTTGACTACTTATTTTACTTATGAAACTTGAGAATATCAAAACACTTGACACTGGCAAATGTACAAAATGCGACGCCAAAATCAAAGAAGAAGAAGAAGGATAGAGTTTTTTGGCGGGAACGAAGCAGAGCTTAGTTGAGATAATCTTTTGGCTCTTCCTACAAAATTCCAGGTTCGATCAATAAAATGTGTTTGTCTCAAGAATCGGGTAAACCGTTTCTGGAACATGGCAACATCAACGCAGGTGGCGAGTCCCAGCATATTTAGGAACTTTATTAACCACGGCCCAGAAACGTTTCCACTTTAATTAAACGCAAAATCGAATAATAATCAGCACAGATTTGGCTGAACAATAAAATACAGGATTGGTGCCGATTAGAACCCGTGATTTGAATATAAAATTAACGTAAGAGGGATACGAGGAATCTCAAATTAGGCAATTCTAGGGTCGAACCACGTACCTTCTGACCCGCTTCAAATCCCTGCCCGCCAAAATTTAATTTTACTCTCATTTCTATTAAAGGTGCGAAGGCTCCCGTGTATCGGCTTAGAGGGAAGAGATTATTGGCCACGCAAATTGTAAATATTAGCATCTTATAACATAAATTAAATATAAAAAAAAGAAATTCAAAAAAATGTTGCTAATGATTTTTTTGGCTTCTTGATCTGACGCTAGGATTGTTAGCAGTTAACAGGGTTACCATGTAAGGATAGGGTCGGAGGTGAAGTGAAAACATTGAAGTTTAGCTAATAACTAGGTAGTAATTATATTTGGAGTAAACAGTTCATTACTTGCTTACTTTTCCTGCCTGTCTGTCTGAAGTTATAACGAATACATATCTGAGTATATTAGTAGCGATGATGGTTCAGTGGTTAGCGCGGTCGGTTCACACGCCGAATGGCATAGGTTCAAACCCCAACAATGAGCTTGAGCTGTCAGTGAAGAAAAACATTTGAAATATTCACGAGTTCTGGATTATGATGGTCTGCGTCATATCTGGAAATGGACGTACGCGATATAACGAAGCAGAAGGCAATCTGTATGTCAGTCGACGTCACACGTAGATTATTGTCTTGCACGTGCTAGGGGTGCTACTATAAAGACATACGTATTTATTGTAATGTAAATATAAGTAACTGGACTATACGAAATCGGTCTTAACGCGAATTTATGATTAAAATTTTGATTGATGAAAATCAATACAAGTTTTTAATAAATTTCACATTTTTGATGTTTCACACACCGTCACTTAAGATCAGATGAGCTGCGGTCAAACACCTAACTAGTCAACCATGAACAAATGAAAAAACAACACCTAGAATCACATTCAATATGCTTAAGTAAAAACAGAACTATTGAATTGATATAATGATATAACATAGCATTAAGGTTAATTTGTATTTAACATTATATTGACATGTAATAAACTAAACACAGTGTTATATAATTTACATGTACACAGCAGCGGCCTTAGCTGTTGCGAGGGCCGGGGCGACAGATCATTGTGAGGTCTTTTTTCTTTGAGTCCGTTTTACTAAAAAACTAGTTCGAGTGCTCGAATGGCCGTAAGATGCTTGCACTAATAATGAAAACGTGCGTTCAGGGGGGGTGTTGTGAAGTGCGAGGCGCGACACGTACATTGGAATATGGTAAAGACTTTTTTCTACGAGGACGCGAGGCCCCTGCAAGAGCGAGGCCCCGGGCGGTTACCCTGCTTGCCACCCGCTAAGGCCGCCACTGTGTATTGAAATAAAATATTTTGAAAAAGTTTGAATATTACTAGAACATAAATATAATATGAAGTATAATATGCCTTTCCTATATAATATGTCCGGTCACTCTAAAATTGAAGAGAACGTTGTATATATACTATGTAAGGCAACAAACTAATACAGATCGAATCATGCAATTCTCCAACTTGCATCCCAAATTGTACCAAACCGGTTCAAACCAATATCACCCGGATCGAACACAAAGTTACTGCAAAGTAACGCCCCTGGCACCAACTGAATTAAGTCAGGGTTGGTACGTGGCTAGCGTGCCAACCGCACTCATGAATATCTACTGCGCTGCGTTTGACACTCCACAGCGCCGTGAAAACGCCGTAAATGGCGCGCGTACAACCCTATTGCACTCCAAGTGTGTGTTATCGTAACTTGAGACGCGTGTGTTGAAGGTTATACAAACCCATCTGCTCTTTTATTCTGTGTTTATCGAATGTGTATAGAATTCTTAGGTTATTGTTTACGATAAAATATTTTTGAACTCAGTCTACAACAGTTGTCTAAACGCGACTTTGTAAAATAAAAATATAAACAGAATAAAATTAGCTTAATTTTATAACGCGATTGACAGCTGTATATGTTGCTGTCAATGTCATTTCCTTTTGTTTTTGTTTTGGTCTTTTTTTTGAGAAATTAATAATTGTTTTTGTTCTATTTTCCCAATGGTTTTTTTTATCTAAATGCTAGTCGCATAATACTTTCGTTCAATTTCAATGTAAAATGTTTAATAAGACAAAGATTTGCATGCCGAAGGCGGGGTATAGCGGGGTATGGCGTTCCATGACTGCACTCCTTCCAACTGTACTTTACCCATATACGCTAATAAATATAAAAAAAATATAATAAAATTCCTTCTTACGTTACAGAAACAAAAATAGTTTATGTGTACCGATTTACTCTGGACTTGAAGACATTCAGATTGTATCTATCAGGGAACACCTTTCTGGTAATGTATTCCACGCTTTAGCCGTTCGAACAATGAAAGAGTTATGATGTAATGAATTGAAGAGTTTAATCATAGTACAGATTAAGTCTTTAATCTTGTAATTCAGCGTTTATTATATAATGTTTGAAGAAATTCTATTAATACAAATGTATTAATACAACTAATCACTTATATGTATTGGCTGGCCAAAACTTTTATTGGTCCCAACGGCCTATCTCCCAGAATAATATCAATCGATACGCTCAGTGGGCTGAACATCTGGCGGTGTATTGATACCCTTCTATCTAATTGTATTGGACTCGGACAAACGTTTATCTAAATTGTAAGACCAAATAGAACTGTTTCTATAATTGGTAGACGAATAATTGAAGAAGCAAACAATTTATTACAATTCCGTATACGAGGCGTGTTCAATTGAAAAAGGTAAGATAAAGGCATCGTTGAAACAGTAATATTTATTACTCGATATTTTCTTGAAGCAAGTTAGATTTTGTAGCTATGATAGCTCAGTGGTTGGCGCGGTTAGTTCACACGTCAAAGGGTGTGGGTTCAACCCCAACAATGAACTTGAGCTGCCGGCGAAGGAAAACATCGCGAGAAAACCATAGCATAGTGCTAGAGTACTTTCTAGTACTTGACTGGCTAGCTACCACCCTCAAGTAGAAAATCTACCGCCAAGTACCTAACGGTGTGTTCCGGTGTGAGTTGTGGTCAAACAACTAGACTGTCAACCATTAAAAAAAAAAGAACAGAAAAAATATCAGAGTCTAACAAAATTACTATTAAATGTAGTTTTGGAGTCTCAAACTACAGATTATAAAATATTTTAATTAAAAATGAAAAAATTATACGAAAACCAGTAGTTATTATAATAGTCGTTACAAAACGCAATCACTTGTAATTGTAATGACAACTTGTATCACAACTTGTTCACTTGTATCTTCATTTACGTAACCCGAGTAATGTTGATTTCTCCCTTATTTATAAAGGAGAAATCAACCTCTTCATTTTATTTCCGACGACTGTAAAACTTGTTACCTACCTATTTATCATTACTTACATTATACTTTTGAAATAAAGTAAAATGAAGTTTCCCAAAGTTTCAGTTATAAAAGCTGGCATTATTTGCGCCAGGTGCTACGAATTTGGCTCTCGTAGCGCATGAAGCCAAGTTTCGTAGCTCGATGCGTGTTCGTAGGTATACTCATAGGCAGGTAGAGTTGAGGTTGGGCACGGAGAGAAATATCAAACCTATTAAATTTGTTGGTTGAAAATCTTTTCAGAATACCTGATAAGTATTTCTGATAATATGCTTGGTGTACTAAGCCGGTAAGGGGGTAACAACTAGGCTGCCGAAACATGGCTTTACAGTTAATATTCCTGTATAAATAAGTAAAAGTGTTTAAACGCGTAATTGTTGTGTATTTTTTCTTCGTAATGGTTGATAAGATTTTCGTAACTCAAGGCACGGAAAAATATATGACTATGGAACTATTTTAATCTCATGAGTGCTTATTTATGTATCCTAAATAAATATGAGGTATCTTCACTTCCCCTAGGATTGATTTATATAAAAATAAAAATATCATCCTAAATTGTTGTAACTTAATTATTTAGGTAAAATTAATACTATTTACAAATGTTTAAAAACAACCCAATCTAAAAATTCATCAGAAAGGGGAAATGTGGGCAGAATGCTGGCAACATTGCCGCGCTGGACGGCAATGCTAAGCTTTTGAAGAAAGTAGATGCCAGGATTATATTCACCTGAAGCTTTTTTTTAATCGTTGCCAAGCTAGGTGACCACCGCTCACCTGATGTTAAGTGACGGTGTGGTCGAAGATGGTAAAGCACACCTAGCCTGGAATGGAGCTTCCTTCAAAACTTTAGGTAAATAAACATTGGAGACATTTCACACAGAGTCATTTAGCCCAAAACTAACTAAAACTTGTACTAGAATAACCAGACAACTGATATAATATATAAATACAAACTTATAAAATACAAGGAGCACCCAGTCACAGAACTAACATCTTTTTCTGTCCTGATTGGTAATCGAACCCACGCCCTACAGCTCAGGAAGCAGAGTTTGACCTAACAGGGCAGTCAATAAAGTCTCCCAAATCAAAAGTAAATTAGAATAGCTTCTCCAAACAGTTCAGACAGCCTGAATATATCGTAAACATCACAAAGGGACACTTGGCCCAAAGCAAATAGCAATTTCATGACTAGTACTCTTTCTTTGGCGACGAGTTCTTTAGTTACAATGTTTCAAATGAAACTTGTTCTACCTTATAGCACTGGGATGTTACATTCTAAAATTTGATTACTAAAATCTGCGAGGTAAGTTGAAATGCTTGCTTGCAGTAAAATTGTATTCCATTACAATGTTGTCTTTATGTCAGGGAGTTTTACTGCTGACGCGTGAATGCTACTTTATGCCAAAGAGAATCAACATAATTTTAGGTAAAAAGTTGCTATAAAAGCAGAATTTTCCTAACATACCGAATTTGCCAGGCTAATAAGTACACATTTTGTTTTATTACACATAGTTCTAGGTACTGCTCAATGGTTACGGGCAAAAGTCTTACCACAAGAAACAAAGAATTCTATGTAGGTACCTAAAAAAGAATGATAGGTAAAAAAGGAGCTAACCTCGAAAAATGGATGATTACGAGGAAAGTCCAGACAAAAGAGATTACGAGGCCGCAGTCCGACCAGATTCGCACCGCAGTCGACACATCGGTTTATGATACGTTGCATGTCGCCAGTGATAGAGAAAGATGACGTAACAACGTGCTTAAACGGCTCCTAGGAGGTGGAATTCTCGATTCTCAGACATGAGGCATATGACACTAGAAGCAGGAGGAAAAGAGAATGCAAACAAAAACGTATATAGTCATTCGTGACGTATTTAAATATCAAAAAATCGGTTTAATCAATTAAGTCTCGTCATGTCATGTTACATAAATACTTATACTCACAGAAGGTATTAACATTTTTGGGTTATAAGTGTATAGATGGCTCCGCAGTTGACCTATAGAAAACGAATTCCAGATCATGGCATCTAGTACGTAAACAATTGTTTCATCACATTACTTTTAAAAATAGTCACATAAAAGGAGATACCGCTTTAAAAACATATTTATTTACAGTTACAGTTAATTATTTTATGTATTATTTCTAGAAATCTAACACTATCGATAATAATATGAACAAACTAATAAATCACTATTCCTGCCCAAGATTATTTGTGATATGATTACCTGAATAGACGAATACCTTGCGTACTTATTATAAGTATGGATTTACAAAGAAATGTATATACGACATACGTATTATAATAGTTATCTGGTTCCCATATTACAGCTTTGTTTAGGTTATTACACGAGTGTCCAAAAAGGAAAAACGTTTTCAAGGTTCATGAATGCATGTGTGTCTGTATGTGGCTGTCTTTATTCTACTCTTACTTTTAAATGTTTTAACCAATTTGAATGTATGGGGTATTGTTAGAATCTTTGTATCATTCCAAGTGACACTGGCTACACATTTTCTAAAAAGATTTAATTTGTTAGCGGGATTCGTAATTCTTAATTTTATAAATGAGCTTTTTTTTTAAATAGAGTTTTTTACTATTTTGTCGTTTTTACAATCTCTATTTGTAGAATCAGAATATATTTTACTATTGTATTAGAACATACCTACTTTTTCCTTTCAACGAGAATGCAATTTCAAAAAAGTTCGTATAAACCAACTCTCGAAAGATGTATTAACTCATTCGTTGGACAAAAGCGAGAAATCTAGTGGAAAGTGAGAAATGGCATGAAAAGTTTGCACAAAGCATTGAGTTCGAACCTTAGACCTTATTCAAGCGACGTGATAAGTCCTAGCTAAAAATTTATTGCTTCTACGACCGTGACAGATATGTTTATACTAGCGGACGCCTCGCGGTTCCACCCGCGTACTTCCCGTTCCCGTGGGAATACAGTGATAAAAGTAGTCTATGACACCCGGGGATAGTGTAACTTCATAACAGTGAAAGAGTTGTTGAAATCGGTCCATTAGTTTCAGAGCCTATTCAATACAAACAATCAAATCTTTTTTGAAATTTTTAAGTTATGTGTTTATTATACGAGAAATAAAAGTCAATCTTAGATTTGTTAGCTAACCTTTTTTTTTTATGTTTGACAGGCTAGTTGTTTGATCACAGCTCACCTGATGTTAAGTGAAAGGTGTGGTCGAAGATGGTAAAGCACACCTAGCCTGGAATGGAACTGGCTCTCAAGTGAGGCTGCCGGAACACACCGTTAGATGCTTGGCGGCAGATTTTCAACTTGAGGGTGGTAGCTAGCCAGCCGAGTACTAGAAAGTACCCTACCACCATGCTATGGTTTCCTCACGATGTTTTCCTTCACCGGCAACTCAAGCTCATTGTTGGGTTGGTCCTAATAAAAAAGAAGAAAGTTAATAAAATATCAAGTAAGGTTTCTTTTCCACGTGTAACTTTTTGTGATGTAAAAAGTCACGCATTTCGTTGAGAAATGTTTGCTACAAATTAACAAAAAACTTTAGTTGCTAAGCGAATGAAACCTTATTGAAAGTTTATGAAACAGTACACATACAAATTTATTTTCCCTGTTTCACAATTTGAAAACAAAATTAGCAGAACAAAAAAGTTCTCCGAGTTTACAAAACTGAAGCCTTACAGATACCTAAGTACAATAAATTCCATTTGAAACGAGTAAGAGTTGTTTTGTGATATTTTTTTTAATGTAAAATTAATGAGGCAAACTTGATGGTCGCCTGATGGTTACAACTCGAACTTACAAAAAGTCTAGGACACCGCAGCTTGGCACTCATTACTGATGGTTATTCTCAATACCCGTGTAATTTTGTTAGCTACAGTATCCTTCAAACCGTAACACGGTAATGGTTAGGTACACAAGTACTGCTTGGCAGCAGAATATCCAATTTATTTTGTATTTTATCAATAAAATTAATTACCGCGATAAAATGACTTAGCCCACGAACTGTTTCCGTTCTTCGTTTTATTTACTCTAGTTTTGTGGTTTTAATTAAACCCAACTGGAAAATTCGGAATTTCGTTCGGCAAAATCCGCAAACTCTGCACCGCGCGCCGCAGTGTATCTCTGAACAATTTTTAGTACGGCTCGTTCTTATCTGCAGAGGAACGTGATATGAAATAAAGACAGTAGGGACAAAATACATTGGTACTTCTTGTGTTTTGTCAAATAAAAAAGTCTGTAGTAGCATAAGACGTGTAAAGTGTAGCGATGATAGCTACTGAGTTATCATGCTAACCCAGTGGTTAGCGCAGTAGGTTCGCATGCCGAAAGGCGTGGGTTCAAACACCAACAATGCGCTTGAGCCGCCCGTGAAGGAAAACATCGTGAGGAAACCATAACATGTTGGTAGGGTACTTTCTAATACTCGGCTGGTTAGCTACCACCCTCAATTTGAAAATCTGTCGCCAAGCATCTAACGGTGTGTTCCGGCAACCTCACTTGAGAGCCAGTTCCATTCCGGGCTAGGTGTGCTTTACTATCTTTGACCACACCATCACTTAACATCAGTTGACCTGTGGTCAAACACCAAGCTTGTCAACCATAAACAAATTAAAAAAAAGATTTTATTCTGCAACATAAAAACACAAAAACATTAACGAACAAACAGTCACAAAAAAAGGGCTCACTTCAGCATAATACTGGTCATACTAATTATGATCAGCGCTGGTAGCACAGCGTGTGTGTGTGTTGTGTGGTGTGGGCGAGTGTGTGAGTGTGTATAGGTAAGAGCGTAGATTCTGTTTGTATAGGTAAGTATTGCGATAGTGACAAATCTGGGCGAAGTGCCTTCGAATTGCATTCATGTCGCGACGCTCGCGTCGAGCCGATTATTCGATATGAGACTCGGAATTGAATTTGGGAAAGTCTCGATAGAAACGCGGAGTTTCAGCGCACCGCTTGTCGTTCACAACTTTGTGGTAAGCAACTTTGTGACACTCTAGTCGATAGTGGATTTGTGTTCTCAATCAGAAATAACTTTGTAGATGTACTATGTGGTTTTGGAATGAGATTTCAATAGATAAATGTTACAATAGGGAGGTGTATTCGGAACAGAGGGCCTAGACAAAGTAGTATTCGATATACAGTGAAATCTGGTTAAGTGGACCTTGGGTAAGTGTTAGTGTACCTCTGCTATTGTTATTATCAGTTTTAATTGAGATTAGATTTTTTAGATTGTTTAGGCGTTTATCTTTATTATTGAGAGTTTGTAGCTTATAAGTAACAATATCCTGTATAAGTAAGACAGTTTGTCACGTTTTCGTACGTGCTTTACGGATCCTCTATAAATAAATGTAAATGTTATATACACACCTACTCTATTTTTGTCTACAAAGTACTATCTTTTGACTTTCCGAAAACTATTTACGAATATCTGTAGAAGATATTCTATAAAAATAATATCATCCCACTAATCCCACTAATATTATAAATGTGAAAGTTTAGATGAATGGCTGGACGGATGTTTGTTACTCTTTCAAGCAAAATCTACTGAACGGATTTGGATTGGATTGAATTGGAATTTGGTATGCCAATGTGTTAATCCAGAGTCTCAGCTACCTGGAGGTAGCTGAGACTCTCGATTAACACATTGGCTACTTTTTATCCCGAAAATATTCGGCGGGTAACACCGCGGGGCGCAGCTAGTATTATATAAAAATAATTCTATTACTAAAAATATTTGATTCAGAAAACCCTTTCACAAAATATAAAAATGTAATTCGCCCTCGCTCTCGCAATATCTGAGAATAAATTCTTATTTTCGACAGCCTATTTTTTTGAAATTATATGTAGCTCTGTGGGTGGCGCGTTTGAATCGCGCGTGGCGTGGGTTCAAACCCCAAGCTGCTGTCAAAAGAAAACGTCGTACTGTTGTGTCCGTACAATACAAACATTAGGGCTGTTACCAGTGGCGTAGCGTGCCTTGCCCTGTATCAAAATTAGTTGGGGGCCCCAAATAAAGGGTAAAGATTTCTCACAAATAAACGAAAATGCTTACATTAAATTAAAATCAATATTTATTGATTATATAGTTGATCGTATGACAGTGTTTTATATATTATTTTCCCGGGAAGCACGAGATTAAGTGACATTGTAGATAACATTTTACTAATTTATGTTTACACACATTAGGGGCCCCTGTAGCCCGGGGGCCCCGTATCATTGATACGGCTGATATGGCGATAGCTACGCCCCTGGCTGTTAGGCTGGCTAGAGACACTTACTTGAGCGGTTGCTTAAAGACATTTCCAAAATATTTCCCAAGTGTAGATTTACCAAAATCAATTATTTTATTCATTTCAAATTCAGTTTTTCAAACCAGTTTTTAGTAAAAACAAAACTCAGCCTCGGTGCTTCTCACATAAGAACACACGAATAATGTACACTGCATAGTTATAGCACGGTAATTAAGGATCTTTATTTATTCAGCAGGTACCCGAGTTGCAACGAGAACGAACCGGGAGTAATATCCGTGGCCGCATAAGCTTGCGGGACTATACTCGATGCACTTTACAGCGGGAGTGAAATCTTTTGAAAGTAACAAGTTACTAACGCAATAAAAAAAACAACGACTAAAGTACAGGGTTTAGAAACAATTTTATAAAGCTATAACTTGACTATGGGAAAAAAACTATTAATTAAAAGAAAAAGTGTAGCCTATGTCACCCTGAGCACAATAACGAATCGATTGACACCTCATGCATCAAATTCTGATGAGTAATTTTGCCGCTACACATATAAATACATAGATTACTAAAAATATAACCCTTTGTTTTGGCTTCTCTATAGTCAGGTAAAAAGTACTCACGTTTAATTACAAAATATGATGTATCAAACCAACATTACTATTGAGATTGTAATTATGGGTACCACTTCAATGGACAGGCGTTTTCTCTTATCATTAGGAAAGTATTTCTTTCGCTCATATGTTACCAGGTCCGATTTTATCATATGCTGTGAATTAAATGATGTTTACTACTTATGTTGTACTTCGATTCGGCCATGTTGCAATAGCCATGGTCCGCTAACTAAAAACTAATTTCACAGTATTTCGTTAAGTCCCGGTGATAAACATAATTGGTACAGATCATAGTTATATGTAATGTTGAACAGAAAATGGGTTGAATCCTTGTAAGACCTACAATTGCGCATGGCATATGCGAACGAAAAATACTCAAATGCCTTCATGCATTGACATAAAGTTTGACGTAATGGTGTAGTACATGTACAAGCCAAAATTGTGAGTGCTAAGAATTCTTTTTTCCTTTTCTGCGAGCATTACTGAACAATTTTTTTTATCTGTGACTATTAGGGAATTTAGCACTTAGTCACCAGCCCCCTGTACTCTGAGGTTCTAATTGCAATTCCCGTTAGGTGCTCACAAGAAAGCTACGTGACCGAAAATAAAACAAAATGTGTTTCCACTGTATACATGAAGATGTGTAGTTCCCGTTTTCTAAATATACATACTTTTATTTCAAACAATTTCACTTTTTAAAACTGTTGTTTGTTGTTGTTGCCAAAATCATCATAGGTTGTGGTCTAACACAGCCTCAAAGCTCTTACAATTTTCTTGGATGTATGCCAACGTCGTTGAGAATTAGATTCTTTAGAATTTCAGCGCTATATTTCTTGTTTGGTGTTGCTTCCTCACGTGTGATGCTTCGGTAGTTTATTTGGAGCTAGCAAGCAAAACATGTATCTACCTACGTCCGGGGATAAAGTCGAAATGGCTCTGAAGTCTGAAGTTTACAGGACTTAAAATTTTTTGAAAGTAAAAATAATATATAAGAAAACTGAATATTTAGGTTAAAAATAAAGAAAATTGCTCAATAAATGTAGCATAGGCACATACTATACTTTCTTACATATGTATCAATAGAACAAAATAATTCATCACGATTTTCATGAGATAATTCCTCGGGGAGCGATTCTTCTCATTATTTATGTTCTCGTTTACACGCACCTTTTGTTTTGTTAGTATTTTTGTTACTTTCTATTAGCTAAAATATTATATTGAATATTATTTAAAACTATTTTTTATTGAATAATGTATGAAATGACATTTTATTTTCCGTCCTGGCTTAGCACGGATTCACTTCAGAAAGAAAAAAATTGTTGATCCGATTGCTACCAAACTGTGTCATGTGTCAAATAAAAAATAAAGTATAAAATGTACTTTTAAACAACTTAACTCTTACAGTCAAGTTTTGACGGGAACGCGGAGAGAGTCGTGTCGTACCGTTGTATTTTTTTCCAAAACTAGTGTTTTTAAAGTGTTTATGCATAAAAATGGTAGTGTTTTATTTGTAAAATGCTGAATTAGAAGCACGAGTGTGGGAAAATAATATAATGTGGTGAAACATGATTTTTCGTGTTGCTTCCAAAACTCCATCAAAGCTTTATAGTAAAGTTGCCACTACTTTACTAAAGCATGACTGGACTTGACTAACACGGACTGTACTTGACTAAGACTGGACTTTGACTATAACTATAGCTACGAGGCAAGTTATTTAACTTATGAAACTTGAAAATATAACACACTTGACACTGGCAAATGCTCAAAATGCGACGCCAAAACCAAAGAAAAAAAAAACTCTTACAGCGTCTTAATGGTCAATACGACCTATTGCCACAGGACAAAAACGTAGACGACATAATATGATCTCTCAATACCAAATTATAACTATATTCTGCTCACATGACATGATTTGTGTGCGAATTTCTTTGCTCAGCGTACACCAGTTTACTCGAAGGTCTATAAGGAAAACATTTACGTAGCGAGGAAAATAATTGGAACATCATCACACATGGGCCCTCTGTTATTGGATAACTCGATTGTGCAGCTTATTGTGGTCTATAAGTGATTTCTGGGCTATTTTGGGAATATCCGAGACGGGAATAGTTACGTTGATGTTTTGTTTTTGTTAAAGTATAGAAATCAGTTAGACGAGTTGGTTCGGGAACTTTTCGTTATGACTTATAATGATCTTAGTAATAAGTAATATTTTACAATGTATAATAGTTATTAACTTATTTTACTGTTGTTATTGACTAATTGATTGATTTATTTAATTATTGATCGTTATTCCACATTGCCGCGTTGTATGGTAACACTCAAACGAATATTCTAATATAATTTAATGGCGCTCGCTATCTTTTTTTTAAATATCTATTGTACCCATATACGCAATAAATGAATTATGAATTATGAATATAATTTAAGTAGTATACAATATTTATAGCTACTTTTGTTTTTGTAAGTTAACGAAACATATTTTTAAATTTTATTGATAAATGTGTAGACATAATGACTGTACATAGTTTAAGTGTGTATTTGTTTTATATGTTAATAAATTATCTTTGTTTATCGTGAAATCGGATGCCGGAACCGTCAAGCAGGCCATGCAATAAATTCACAAAATGAATAAAACTACTGTTCAATTAATAAAAAAATTCACAAACTAGCAAATAAAATGATCACGTGGAATTTCTCTACGTAAAAAAATTGTTCTCTCTGTGCAATCTACTTTCTTCCAATTCCAAATTTGGAGAAAAGACGTATTTTCTATTTCGTAGCTACCTAACTCCGCGTTATCTTCCGAAGTAACAAACCTCCAACAGTTTCTATCTCTATTATCTCCCTAAAGGCGCCAGGAGCGAATTGGCACGGTATCAACGGAAAGCGCTTAGTAACTGTGTAAGTTGCGTAAATTACCGGAGTGACTGTTAGTTTTCTTCGGTTATATCTCCGCTGAGTTCAAAATTGTCGCAGTTGGCAAATTGGAGAGTGAGGAATGACTTCAATTTTCGATTTGATTTCGACACCATTTTATTTATAAATCTGTGAAACAATGCAACGTTTCCTTTGAGGTATTGCTGACTAGGTTTGTTTTTTATGGTTGAAAAGCTAGGTGTTTGACCAAAGCTAACATGATGTTAAGTGTCGATTGTAAAGCACACCTAGCCGGGTGTAGTGTATTAGATGAAGTGAGGGTAGATCCATATTATTTCATGTCATTAGCATCAGTTAGATTTGTAACTACCTACTTGTAAGGGATTGACTGTGTGATCGTCATTGTATAAAATAAATTAGTTTTGCAATAGTCCGTCTTTCATTCAGACATTCCACCGGGAATGGAATGTGTCGGTCTTACAAAATCTTTTTGAACTTACAATTGCCGACGATTGTGAGCGATACATTTTAATTTGTGCTGCGGCTGAGACATAATAAGCGAGAAAAGAACTGACATGAGTTATAGTAGTGCTATAAAGGAGACAAAGACGCAGGGAATGATAGAGAAAATTGAAGTCAAGTTAATAATAAGGATGAAGTAAGTATGAAACGAAATTATGCTGTACCTGTTTAATTCGACTTGTAGCTTTTGTGAACATGGGAGCAAAACGATGAGATAAGATAACTCAAAAATGTTGATTGCCAATCTTTCAAAAGTTAAGTCGAGCTTAAATAGTTAAGAGTACAATACAAACGTGTTAATTTGGCAACAAAGCTACAGCAGTCCATTTCCGAGAGCATCTAACAGATATTCTTGTGACCAAAACTCAGAGCATGGATCTTTGTATTTCCAAGATATGTGCATTTGTCGCTAGCTTCAAGCGGTGAAGGAAAACATCGCGAGGAAACTTGTACGTGTGAGAGTTCTTAATGTACATGAGATGTCTGAAGTTTGTCAACCCGCACTTGGCCAACACGGCTATTGACTGCCCTGTTAGCTCATTTGGTACAATATTTGTGTTTTTAATGATTTATAAGTATATTACATTTATGTGAATAGAGCTAAAAAGTTAAAGTGAAAGCAGTATGTCCTTAATTAAGAATAGTATTCATATAAATATAGGCGTTTTTAAAACATTATTTAGACTGCCTTATTACCTGTTAGATCATTTGGTAAAATATCTGCTTTTAGAGCTGTAGGACGTGGGTTCAATTTTTTATGTGACGACACGTGTGTGAACAAACTTTTATGTGACGATAAATGTTTGTTGTGTTTGGGTGTTCTGTATGTATATACAAAACAAAAAGTATTCTGTCAGTTATATGGTTCCCATAGCACAAGCTTTGCTTAGTTTGGGGCTAGATGGCGATGTGTGAATTGTTAAAAAAAAAACTTATGTATAGCCTTATCCTTCTCACAATAAGCAAATAGCGTTGAACCGGAATTTGAAAAATGTCTAATACTTACAATTTTCTAGATATATTGTTGTAAGTATATAAGTTAACAAGTGGTTTAGCGCCTGTATGAGTTCCTATAAAGTCGGCAAGTGCCGAGTCACACGCGATTGCGTGGCAACTTTTATACTTTCATAGTTCCCGGCGAGACAATGGTGTGATGCAAAATGCAGTAAATAAAACACATTACGAGACGAAATGGCTGTTCAGCCCGGGGATGTTCATAATCGACTGCCAAGTCGTCTGTAACAGCAAGTGAGGCTTGACACGCCACTGCGTGTTGCTGGTGTCTTTCTCGAAACTATTCTTGTAGTTATTTTAAAATATTTTTCGTAACGATACCATTGTAATTTTTAAACTATCACGATTTGATAACATAATTATTTTACACACTGGGACTTACTGACGCACAAAAAAAGCTTGTAATTTAGTTAATAGTTTTTTTTGCGCCAGAAATCGACGGTTCACGGTCACACGTCACGAGTGGGTTCTTTTAATGAAAACTGCATCAAAATCGGACTAGTAGTTTCGGAGAAAAATGGCAACATGGATTTGCACTAACAAACATCCTCTCACCCCAAACGCATATACCGTCTCTGTTCCGTCGTGGGTAAAAATGAGTCTTAATGCAACGCGTTGAGAACAAGACGTTTTTCGATTGGAACGTTTTACGCTCAAATGATTTTATTGTGATTTATTGTATACTTGGAGGCATATCTCCTTAGCAAGTGGTCGTCTAGGTACCACGGTAGTACAAGATATTCTGTCGCCAAGCTATAGTGTGTAAAGATTACTGTGTTCCAGTGTGAAGGGTACTAGCAGCAAGCGAAATTACAGGGCTGTTGAGACTAACCATCTAAAGTCTCAAAGTAATGAGCACCAAAGCAGCAATGCCCTGAACTTTGTTTTGCAACTCAAAGTTCTGTGTATAAGCGTTAACTCTTACCATCAGGAGAGCGCCTCGTTCATCTTATTAATTTTATATAAAAAGCATTATTAATTTCAACAGTAATCAAAAGCTTAAAAACAAACACAAAACAAGATGTAACGGCCTCCATCTTTGCAACACGAGTAATTTACTCATGTTTGTATTTTTATTTGTTAAAAATACTTAAAAGATCCTATACAACTTTTACTAGATAAGCAGTTTCATGTATTGTGTGTCAAGCAAACTATAAAGTCGCCAAACGACGAAACTGCATGCGATCGCGTGAAAACCCAGCGCGGTTTATAGACACGATAGACAGAATGAGATGCAAATGCAGTAAAGATGTTGCAAAACACATTATTCCCGTAGATATTGTTGTATAAATAAACGAAATAAATAAACTCGTATATTGGAAGACATTTCACAATGTGCCATCTAATCCTAAGCAAAGTTTATACTATTGGAATCAGATAAGTAGTTGATTATTCAATATTTTCGTAATTTTCTTTTCAACACTGATAAGTCTGCGTTTGACCACCAACTCGCCGATCGTAAGCGATGATGTGGTCGAAGATGAAGCACGCAGACTTAGAAATTAGCTATTCACTCTGACCTTGAAAATATCGAGATACAAGAAAGCCGGCAGCTTGTTCCATTCCAGAAAACATAAATTCTTATCCCACTAATATTGTAAATGTGAAAGTTTGGATAAATAGATGGATGTTTGTTAGTCTTTGCCATGAGATGAAAGTCATTATTACTTATTAATACCATCTTCGACCACACCGTCACTTAAATCACACCCGTCAGTCACGTCCGTTGTTTACGTCTTTTGTTATAAGTGACCTGTGATCAAACACCTAGCCTATCAACTGTAAAAAAAGTCTATAATTTTTCGCCTGTTCAAACTACAACAAAAATATTCCATCTCTTTAAAACTCAAAATAAATTTAAGTAACTTCTAAAAGTTTCAAAGCGAATGATTTGAAAGCTCCATTTAAGAACAATTCTTTGTATTACTACGGGTCCAACTATTCTTTTAAAAATAATAATTCTTTAGTAAACTCCTCGGCGCTTTCTTTAGAAGATGTCGAGTCAGTTTTGTGTTTCTGAAAGAAAAGACTGTTGTTTAAGAAAATGAATAGTGAAAACATTCTCTGCATAACGAAAACACACAGTCGGGCTTGCAATGTTGAAATAAATTTTAATTAAACTTTTGAGACGCTATTTGGCTTAGGTACGACAGTTTGTTTATAAACGAGAGTATTTTTGAAAATAATGGGCTTTAGTTTATTACACCCAAAGCCCATTTTCAAAATATTTTCAATCAAAATAAAAGTTGGAATTACCATTGACTACACATTACTGAGTGAGCTATCATTTGGTAGCGTATCTGATTCGAGAAGCGTGGGTTCGATTTCTACTCAAGACAAACAATACAGTATTTTACTCCGTTAAAGCAAAAAAATCTAAAAATATTATTATTGAGATAGCGTGGGTAGCGCGCGAGATAGCAGTCGGAAAATGTTAGTTTTAGATAGTAAAATAACAAAATAGATTTTAAAATTAAATACAAAACTTTGAGTATTTTTATGCTGTTTTAAGGAGAACTTTATCAAATGCTAACAAGATAGTCACTAACAAAAAAAAAACACAAAAACACAGCCAGTAATTGGACTTATGACTAATCATTTTGTAAAGCTTTTTTTATTAATTTAGTAACATAACCTCCTAATACTTGTTCATTGTGATTGGTCGCTACATAACGAAGAAACATTATGGTGAACATTATTCTAACTTTTCTAAATTTCGTTAGGAAAATAAAAATTGCAAAATAATAATGAAAAAACAAACAACCAGACGTCTGGCGTAAACAAATAAATACAAGTACTCTAAGTGCCAATGAAAATGGTTTCATGGAAACTAATAAAACATCGTGAGCGTCGAAATAACCTTTTATTATAGCGCTATACAGAACGTAGGCATTTACCGCAAAAAGTTTTTCTTGATACAGGGTTGAAATAAGGAATATTTCCAAATTTCTGGGTGATTTGTTCTATATTACATTCAAAATTTAGCTATACTAAATAAGTTTGCGTTTAAACACGCCCTGTCTGATGTTAAGCAAGATGTAGATATAGATAGATAGATAGATAGATATAACTCTTTATTGTGCACATCATAAATAGAAAATAGTACAGAGAACAACAAACCTTATTAACTAGTGCCACATGTGGCGGTCTTATCGCTAACAGCGATCTCTTCCAGGCAACCAAGAAAAACAAGATGTAGTATGAGATGAAACACGCTTACCTAGAAAAAACCTGTTTAATCTGGATTGGATGACACCCAAGTTGTACTTTGCAGGAAAAACAGACACCGGCAGAGCTGCCACCACCACGCTGAGCGGCCACGCTGTATGTATGAAGAATGTGGAATCGAAGCGTTTAGTCTGTACGTGGGGAATTTCTACCATGTAAGGATGGCTTTTTGGCTGTCTGCCTGGCCATTCAGTGATAAAAAGGAATCAAACTATGCAGTTCCAGAGACACTTTCCGAAACGTATCCGATAGCAGACAGACTAACAAGCGACTTTACGTCGGTGCTCAAGGCTTTGCAATTGAGAGGTAGCCAGAGTGTCGTCACCTATTAGCCTTCATGCCTCTCGATCGACTCCAGAGCTTTAAGCTGATTCTTATCAGAGCCGACTCATAGTCCTATCACTCAGACAGATAGACAGACTCATAGCCGTCCTATAAATTTATTACTGCTTGCAGTTTATAATATAAAAAAATGTCATTGAACTGGAAGAAAATGTATGAAATTAGGCAATTTTTTTCACGGTTTCAAACCAAGAAAATTTTTTTGACATTGATTGGCAGATCAACACCATTCCATCTAAACTATTATAAAGAGGTAAGATTTTTTTTTTATTTGTTTGTATTGAATAGGATCTGAAACTACTGGACCGATCTAAATAATTATTTCATCATTAGAATGCTACATCATAACTGAGTGACATATATTTATATTGTTAATCGAGTTTTGTTTTCCCGTACGAAGCTGGGGCGAGCTGCTAGTGTTATTATATTTTGGAAATACGCTGTGTTACTATAAAATTTCGGAAAAGTAGTAGTACTGCATGATTATTTTTGCATGCCCTTCAAATTACATTGGCAATCACATAAATTATATCTCCCGGTTGTAACCTGAATTCATCCCTGTTTGGAAGAGAAGACAAAAACAGTCTGTTTCAAGTCCACCAAGTTGTTTATTGTCAGCGCAAGTGCTTATTTACCGCTCTTGGCAGATACCTAAATTCCTGGTACTAGAATTGGTAATTGAATCAAGTAAGTTAGCAAAATAAACCGGGTTATTATAGTTAATATTGACAAAAACATTATGTTGAAGCATCCTTTAAACATGAAATCTAAACACACACACACACACGCTTTGGTTTTCAACTACAGGGGCTCACCGGAAGACTAGCGCTGGTCATACTTAGTATGACCAGTATTATGCTGAGGTGAGCCCTTATTTTGTAACTTTTGTTTGTTCGTTTTTGTGTTGCAAAAAACATCTTTTTCTTTCTCTCAAAATTGAAACTTTTCGTTTACTGGTCCGAGTAAATCCTTTCCTTTTTGTTCAACTGTTTTGTATTTTTGGCCAAAGAACAAGATTTTTTATGTATCATTGGTATATATGGAAGTGTGTGAAGGTAAGTTAATCGTTTTATTTGTCTGTTAGCAGAATGCCCGGTATTTCGTACTCTGTGCAATCTTAGCTCGGCTTTTGCCCTGGCATGTACAAACTACAACCAAGTATCACGACCATTTTCAAATCGGTAATCGGTCAAAGTTCTGTGTATCGCTGCAATGGTCATGGACAGGCGTTAACTCTTAACATCAGGAGAGCGTCTTGTCCGTCTCATTCATTTAAAAAAAAAAAATTGAAATACTCCCGATGATACGCACATATCAAATTTCGGGTGAATCAGATTGAATCAACTAAAAAAGAACTGATTATTTATCATCCAAAAGTTAAACAGTTTTTTTAATCTATACTAATATTAGTATAGATTAAAAAAGAGGAATGATTTGTATATTTGGATTTATGTATATTTGTAACGTATAAACTCAAAAATTACTGGACCGATATTAAAAATTCTTTCATGCTACATTTCACCTGAGTAACATATGCTTTATTTATCACAAGAATTTAACTAAAAAATAAATGTCTACCAGTTCAAAGCCGGGACGGACCAGTAAATCATATAAAAAAAAATGCTAAACTTTTAACACCCTTTTGTTTGCGTCGGGGGTTAATAGTTAGAAAAGACACATTTGCGTGGCGTGAGAGTTGAACGGATACCTCCAGTTTGAAAGCCAGACACCTCAATCAGGCCACCATAGCTTCGTTTATCTGTTTACTTATACAATTTTGGTCTGCAACAATGGCGTATCGTCACATCGCACGTTTATAGCCATCGTCAAACGGCAGTAGCCGTGGGCTGTAAATCACGCGGTTTACGATGGAACCAAACGACGGATTAGATGAACGATACTCCTGTGTACACGGGAAACTGGAACGAGGTGAAAAAGTACCAAAGGTTTTATCGTTGTGATTATACAATACATGAAACTGTTTTCAATCGTGTCGGTCCGAAGTAAGTTGCGTCAAATTAAGTTAAGTGCGCTCGTTTAAAGTTACACAAAACGACCTTTTGTTAACAAAAAGAATTTAAATTAAAGATACAAGAGGATTGTCTTCGCAAAATTACAGGGCTGTTGAGACTAACTATCGAAGGTCTCAAAGTAATGAGCGCAAAAACAGCGATGCTCTGGACATTGTTTTGCTACTCAAAGTTCTGTGTATTGCTGCAATGGTCGTGGACTGGCATTGTCTCTTACCATCAGGAGAGCGTCTCGTTAGCCTCATTAATTTTATATAAAAAAATTGATACAATGTATATGAAATTATTTGCCTTATTCTGTTAAAATTATAATAGGCTTGCGTTTGGACCTCGTCTTATTTAGGGTCTCGTCTTTGTTTTATTTATGCTGTACAATGGAGCAAGCTTGCCTAGAAGAAAATCATTCATTCGTGATTAGAAGAAACCCAGATTGTAACTGTCGGGGACCTACCACTCGGGCAGCGAATTCCACTATTTATCGATTCGCAGGATAAAAGTTGAGTTTTATTCAAAAGTTGAGAGTTGAGTTGTCTGAGTTTTTTGAAAACCAACAGCAACCAATGGAAAACATGATCATGAACCTAAGAGTACTAAAACTTTACTTTAATTTGAATTATTACTTTTTTTTAATGATTAACAGGCTAGGTGTTAGACCACAGCTCACCTGATGTTAAGCACACCTAACCTAGAGTGGAACTAACTCTCAAGTGAGGCTGCCGGATTACACTGTTAGATGTTTGGCGGCAGATTTTCAACTTGAGGGTAGTAGCTAGCCAGCCGAGTAAAAAAAGAACTATCATGAACACTATTTTATAATATCTAAGTTTATTTTAAAAATATACTTTAATATTTTTGTGGTATTTTGTATAGTTCAGAATATCGACAATAGACTTCATAGTGCCAATAAAATGATTCACTTTACATAGAACTAAAATGCCTTTGGCGGTCCGTAGAAGCAATACTGCGAAGACTTGAATATTGAGGCCGAATTTTTACCCCCAAACGATTTGGGTTGACATTTGCGAGTAGTGTTATTGGTACAACATGTATTGTATATTCTCTTGAGGTTATGAACTCTACGCTTTGTGGTAAACTGAAAGGTTAGTGGTGAAAATGACTATTTTTCTTTCTAAGTGCTTTGTTAATATCTTTGTAATTGATTCAGACGTTACTTTGCGGACGTTCTTATTCTTATTCGGAATGGGGGTGATAAGTCCTGCACTGACATCCCGCTAGGGGTGTATTGTGCATTTGCGTCTACCAGCGTCAGCGTTTAATTGGTGGTAGATCTCCTTAGCAGGAGGTCGTCTAGGTAAGTACCCCCGCAGTACCAGATATTCTGCCGCCAAGCAGTAGTGTTTCAAACAATACTGTGTTTCGGTTTGAAGGGTACTTACTGCAGCTAGCATTCTCAGCCGAGCCCTAGAAAAGTCAATACGTCCTAGGGATGCCTCGTGTAGAGGCATCCCAACCATTTGTCCACCCATTTGTCCAACTGAAGTCGCTAGACAAGGTTGTCGTTGACAAGGACGGAGATACTAAAGTGTTAATGCACGAAATGAGTAAGCTACGTAAAGAAATAACATTAATGAGGGAGCAGTTTAGCAACGAGATCGCTATGTACGACTGTAAGCTGGGCCGCTCCATTCATATCATCGAGAGCTACGAAGCGAAGCTGAGCCAGACTGTCGCGATTATAGCTAGCCACGAGACGAAGATCGGGGAATATACCAAGTTAATCGAGACGCTCGTCGGCGCGATTACTACGTGTCAAGACCACAGCGCAAAAACATCCGCGCGTCTGTCTCTCGATATCGCGAAGGTGATCACTATGCAGTGCACCACCAAGGCCACCAAGGAGCCCGAAACGCTGAGGGCGTGTGCAACGCCCGCAACCCTCCCGCAAGAGTCGTGCAACCCCATACGCAAGAGTTGTGCAAATAGAAAGACGAAACCGGTATCTACATCACAACCGCCCCTCTCCAACGCGTCGGAATCAACCAGCCGCTCGACGCCTGCGCCCTTCGGTAGGAAGCTATATACTGGTCCGCACCGGCCGTCCGCGCTTTTCTCTGCCCCTTTGAAAGATGTGACAGCGGCGACGGCCGCACCGTGTATCGACGTCGTTGATGAAGGATGGCAGAAGGTAACAAATCGTAGAACCCGAAAAGCTGGTCCACAGCTGCGTACTATAGTTAAGGGAACTGGAGCGATGGACGATGAACTCAAAACTGTTGAGCGAGCACGCAAAATTCACGCCTGTTTCTTCGCGCCGGACACCACAACCGATACGATTATATCGTATATGAGAAAAAAGAAACAGTGCGATAGCTACCACGTCGAAAAATTAAAATTAGCTCACAAATACTACTCTTCTTTCTCGCTCACGGTACCGCACACTCATTTCGAGTTTTTCATGTCCGCTGAGAACTGGCCAACCAGCACTCAAGTAAGCGAGTGGTTTCGAGGGAGCGGCGGGCGCGCAGGAGGCGCTCCCCGCCGACACTCGGCGCCGCGACGACAGCCGCGCAGCTGCAATAGCGCTACCTTTGGTAACGCCGATGCCGCCACTGCCGCAGTCCCAGGGACATCAAAGCAAGAGACCTACGCCGGCGTCGCCCGTGCCACCCCGTGCGTCACCGAGAAATCAGCCACGAAGAAGTGAACCAACCTCGTTAGCAGTCTGTCACCAAAATATACGGTGCATAACTAGTAAAACAAAACAACTTGAGGTGTTATTGACAAAGGAACTTACCTGCGACGTATTAATTATAACCGAACACTGGTTACGCAAACACGAATTGGTTTCTGTTACATTATGTAACTACGATCTATTATCTTTTAGTTGTAGAGAACGTGTAGCGCACGGTGGAAGTTGCATCTACGTGCGGTCCGGTATGATGGCAGTCAACCGACAGGATTACTGTGACCTAACACGGGAACAAGTTTTTGACGTGTGCGCCGTGCACTTACTTGATGACGATATCCTGGTTGTAGGTGTGTACCACTCCAACTTGACGAGCCACGGTGAGTACCTTCAATTATTTGAGACCCTTCTTTGTAAAATAACGGATGAGGGCTTGAATTGCGTTATTATGGGTGACACTAATATCGATCTACTAGACAGTTCTAGCGCTCAAAAGCAGTTGGTAGACGTACTCGAAAGCTTTAATTTTAATCAATTAGTAACCGAACCTACGCGAGTCGACGTAGGTGGCCGTAAGTCGCTGATAGACCACGTGTATACAAACATGCCCGCGAAACGTGTAACTGCAATCATTGGCGTCGACACGCGACCACTTAGCGACCACGGTGCCCAGCGCCTCACGCTGGAGAGGAGCGTCGCATCTGCGCCCGCACCGGCTCACATTATAGGTCGTAGTTTCACTGAAGCCAACGAACACACCTTTATTAGCGCGCTGATTTCAATCGACTGGGAGGGAATCATTAATAAATCTAACAATTCCTGCCACTCGCTAGCTGAGAGTATAGTTAATATTCTTTCCAACAAGTTTAATATCTGTTTTCCACTAAAAAAACTACTTACTCATCAGAAACACTGGGTTGACGCGGAAGTTCATAATTTTAAGCACTTACTGCATGAGACGGTACAACTAAAAAGAAAATTTTCAACTGACGATTCACTGCGTACTAAGTGTGATGAACTTACAGTCAAATATCATTCTTTATTAAAAGAAAAAAGAGTTGAATATTTTTCTAATATTATCAAGGATAACCCGCGACGAATGTGGCGTGTGATAAACTCTGAGTTAGGTCGCGGTACTCGCGAGAGAGTCGATTTCACGGACCTGGTACGAAACGCGGATGGTCAAGCGTTTGACACAAAAAAGGATGTGGTTGATGCTCTCAACTCGGAGTTCATAACGGCGGCTAGTAGATGCGGAGCGCCCGGGGCTGACAACGCCAGCGCCCTGGCCGCGCTCGGGGACGAGGCATCCGCCAGCGACGTGTCGATAAGGTTAGAACCGTTCACGCCGGTTGAAGTGGTTACGATAGCGAAGAAGCGTATCGCTCCTAAAAAGAGTACTGATCTCTACGGTATATCCGCGAGTATTCTAAAATCGGCAATAGAACCAGTAGCACTAGTGATTAGCCATTTGTTTAGTTTATGTCTGCGGGATGGCGTATACCCTACGGCACTAAAGAATGGTAAAGATATGCCCATTATACAAAGGAAAAGGCAATAAAGAAGACCCTAAGTCTTACCGTCCTATATCCCTCGTCCCCGCTGTTAGCAAGGTATTTGAGGTCGGCCTCAATAGAAGAATACTTAATTTTGTCGTAGATCGGGAGGTTCTGTCGGAACGGCAGTATGCGTACCGGGCGGGCCGCGCGACCACAGACTTGGTACGTGAGGTGGTATGGCAAGTGATGACCGCGCGCGAGGCAAGACTGCAGGTTGCACTACTATGCTGCGATCTATCGCGCGCGTTTGATACCGCCGATCACGCTCTCATTGCAAATAAGCTGCGATTTTACGGAATCCGTGGCCCCGCCCTGTCCATACTGTCCTCCTTCATGACTAAACGTACGCAGGTCGTGGTAGGTGATAGAGGTCGCGTCGTATCTTCAGAGATGGAAAATGTGATAGGCGTCCCGCAGGGATCCTGTCTGTCTAACACCTTATTCAGTCTCCTCCTTAACGACTTGCCTGGTGCCATCGACGACGCTGAGATATACATGTACGCCGATGACGTCGCTGCTGTAGTTACCGCACCGACACGCCCCGAGCTGGAGTCTAGACTGAATACAGTGGTGAACAAGCTCGATAGTTGGTTTCGATCAAACGGACTAGCGCTAAACAAGGACAAGACCTGTTTCCTTACCTTCAACCTCAATGGCCACGCGACAGAGACTTTTTCGGTAGCAGTCGGTAATACTGCGCTCCAACAAGTCTACTGTACGAAACTTCTAGGTTTCCATATTGACGGCGCGTTGACCTGGGAGACGCACATAGACGAGCTGTGCGGGAAGCTGAGCCGCTCGTGTTTCGCGCTCCGGCGGCTCGCGAGCACCGCTGCCCGCAGCGTAGTGCGCTCCTGCTACTTCGCGACCGTCCACAGTAACATCACGTACGGGTTGGAGCTGTGGGGCCGCGCTGCCGATCGTAATAGAGCCTTTGTTATGCAGAAGCGGGCCATTCGTGCCATATGTGGGGTTCAGGCCGATGTCTCATGCGTGGAGCTTTTTAGGGATCTGCAGATACTGCCGTTGCCGTGTGAGCTTATTTACCAAGTAGCCCTATTCACCCATACTAACATCGATAAGTTTCAACGCAGGGGCGTCCACAGTACGTTGGATCTTCGCAGCAATAAAAAGAAAGACCAGCTTGTAACACCGTCACACCGGCTCGTCAAGTCGGAGAGGTCGGTATACATTTTGGGGCCCGCGGTCTACAACCGCGTACCCGCCTCCGTACGGGATGCAGCTTCCACCGCGTGTTTCAGAACCAAGTTAAGATCTTGGCTGCTGGAAACCTTGTTTTATGACATTGACGAGTATTTCAAACTTAAAGATTATTGAATTACTAGTAAGTAATTATGATTTTTTTTGTCATGTCATTTTAATATATTGACAATATTGTTTTGGTATTGACATATTTTTATATTGACATATTTTATATTGACAGTATTTTTATATTGACAATACTTTTTATATTGACATGTTTGGATATTGACATACCTTTTTTGACATGTAATCAGTGTTTTAAAACCCATTTAATGACATCTTTAAAATTTTTTGAAGTGACTTGTAACATTGGTGTTATCAATAAAGTATTTGTATTTGTATTTGTATTTGTATTTGTATTCTAGTACATAAGATACGACGGAATAAATGACATATATATATATGTACATAGAATGTTAAATTATAACCCACCTTTTTGCATATCCAGTTAGCCAGGTAAAAACAAATCTATTTGAAAATTACCCGATTCTCTCACCCTCCTGTCGACAATATGTCATCTTGTCTCTACCTGTCTTCGTCGGCACTTGACACAAAAATGATACATCGCGGGAAATGAATCCACTGTGGCAACTTCTGTCACTAGTGTTCTGTGACATTAAACGATTCGAGATTTTAGCTACTGTATTGATTTTAGCTATTGTTATTTCTCGCCTTATCATAAATGTACCATGTATCGATCATGTATTTGAAGACAATGTTAAAAATGTGTTTGTCTTATCTACTTTCAAAAAAACAATTATTAGACATTAATTTGTTAAAATATAATGCAACAGTATTATTTTATATTGTGATTTATTATTTTTGATTAATTTGACTTGTTTGTTTGTTTTGTATGTAAGGTTACCTGAACGATATCTCTTTAAGCGATAAAGCCGCCGTTTTCCCCCACTCCCACTAACGTGTGATTCCATTTAGTTTTTTAAGATAGGAAAGTTTGTGTTTCGTTTACAAAAGAAACGAGAAATAAGAATAAAATAAAAGTGTAGTAATCAAATGCAATTAGATTCGTGGCTCTTCAGAAAAGTAGAGAAAAACTGAAACACGGCGTCTATCCCATTTATCCTGGTGTCCCACAAGTCAACCTTTCTCGGCCGTGTCGAGATGTCAAACTGTCACCACCTGTCCTCAGCACCCGCCCGGGAAATTAAAACCAGTGTGACGTGCCCTAATGTGGAGAATTAAGTCGCGGTTTCACTAATTTATCGCTCTCAAGTAGTGTGAAGTGTTCCGTATTACGATTGTGGAAATATATAGGTCGTTCGAAATTAAAATTTTTATCAAAGTTTAATGTTTATTCAACTAAGTACGAGTATATTCCGTATATCATACTCGGCACTTTTTACACATATGCTTAAAAAACGGAGTGTAACATTTTTAGTGTTCATGTTTGTATGTATGTGTTTCTTTATTTCACCATAACTTTTAAATACCTAAACAGATTCATATGTATAGTGTATCGTTAGAATCCTTATATTATGCCAAGTGGCATATACTATAATTTTTTCGAAAAAAGCAATTTGTTTTTGAAATTTTATTAACTAAGCTTGTTATAATTGAGAAGAATTTGAGAATGCTTGTAAAGAAAAAATATATTGCACCAATATTAATTTAAATTCATTTTGAAACGTGTATCGTGATTTATAGCTCAGTGGTTAGTGCAGTTAGATCACAAGCTAGAGCGCATGGGTTCAAATCACAACAATGAGTTTGATCAAGGAAGTAATTGGGAGGAAATAATAAGTAGCATATTTTCTAGTATTTGGCCAGCTAGCTACTCCCCAGTTGAAAATCGGCCGTCAAGCAGCTTTTGACACCTTCACTTGACAGCTAGTTCTTTTTCCTGGCATTCAGTGTAGTGATGAAGGCTGATAGAGTGAAATAGAGTGAATAACGAGCTGAGAAGGTTACATTTTTTTTTAATCTGACTGCGAATAAAATGACTACCAATTGATTATTCCTAAATAAATTTAAACAAATAACTTGTTTATTTGTAATCCCCTTTTAATGTTCTTTATTTTGATACCGTACTCGATAGGTTTGATTATTTTTATTTATTAACGTATTACTATTTAACGCCAAAAATGCGCCATTCTTTTTTTAAATATTTATTTATGGACACTTGGGGGTTTCAAACGAATTTAACGATACCCTAACTGTCGAAATCCATCCAGCCGCTTTGAAGATACGAGGTACAAATATACATACATACATACATACAAGATACACGCAAAAAACTTAACCTTTCCTTGGAAGTCAGGTTAAAAACGTGCCAACTTCACAAAAATTGATTATGACTAACTTGAATTAGTTCAGGGTTGAATTCTGTGCACTGAATTCAACTAAAATACTAAAAAGATTTCTGTCTCGCTGATGTGTCTGAGACAAGATTAACGCATTTTAAAAATAACATATTACTCCAGTATCGGTCTTAATCCGTCGTACAAGTATATCAAAGTTTACAGAAGGTTAAAAGTCAGAGTGCATTGAAAATTGTCACAAAATAGTTGGACCTCCGTGTAAGTATCGATAAAAAATTCGTGGATATTTTCGTCGATTCAGCGAGCCCAGACGTAGCCACAGCAGCACCTATGAAGCCATTTGATATTGCAAATAGCCTTTTTCAAATACCTGTGCCCCCTTGTCGGTCACGTAAGTACCGGTCAAACAGGGCCGGATCGTAAACGCGTTTATGGACTTTCCCACTCGCGCCCAGGGCCGGATTGAACCGTAAAATAAATGTCAATAGCCCCTGAGTGGAAAGAGCTTTTAGATTTTAAGATTTACGTGTACCTACGTAAGAATATAAAGGGCTCAATTAGCTTTCATGTGGAGATGTGGTTTCTGAAGGAAACATGTTCGGATACAATGCAAAGGGTATGGGTTATATCTGCCTAGATGCGCTATTATTCGAAAAAAGGGTTTCGTTAATACTTTACGAGTGTACGTATTTTAGCTTTTCACAAATACATTGTGTTTGGAAGAGGTAATGGATTTGATTTCGAATTTTCAACTTATTCGTAGCCACGGCGTTCACCATTTTGGCCACTTACGGATTTATAATGAAATATGCGGCAATGGGGCCAGCGTTTTGGGAACTATTCCCATTGATAGCGGCCTTTTAGATTAGTTATTATTTTAAATAAATAAACATCGTAGGACATTACACACAGCGCCATCTGAACCCAAACTAAGCAATGCAAATGTTGCGTGTCTTATTTACTTTACTTATTTATACCTTGAAATTTTTATGTATAATTAAATATTAACTGATTTTTTTTTATGGTTGACAGGCTAGGTGTTTGACCACAGCTCACCCGATGTTAAGTGAAGGTGTGGTCGAAGATGGTAAAGCACACCTAGCCTGGAATGGAACTGGATTAAAATAACTTTACAATAATAAAATACATATAATAACTTAAAACTAGCTTAGATGGGCTATTCGGTGTTTGTTTATTATAAATTTGTACTAGTAAATAATAGGTAGTATTAATTTTGTTATTAAAATTTATGTGACATTGTTAAGTTAGTTAAAATTGTTAGTTAGTTAATTATTCAATACATGTATGCTACAAGCGTCCCAAACGATTTTCTCAATGTACAATGCAGTGTTTTGAATAGCGGACAGGGCCAAATACGAGCCAGTTTCTAGCATGCCTGGCGTTTTCTGCCTATTTGTTTATTCGATTTGAATCTGCATTCATCGTTCCTGTGGTTGTTATAGCTCCTACTGTGGAAATTAGAAAGACAGTTTTATGAGAACATTAGCTGCGGCATTACCCGCTACAGTATAAAAAGTAGCCTATGTTTTAATCCAGGGTGTCAGCTACCTTCTTACCACATTTCATCTAAATCCGTTCAGTAGTTTTTGCGTGAAAGAGTAACAAACATCCATCCATCCAAACTTACACACATAAAATATTAGTGGAATAATTATCTATATACAATATATATATAAAATGTAAAACTAAATTATTCCATGGCATATAAAGTTTTGTAGTGTATATTTTAACAAAATAAATGAACAAATCGAAACAAAATAAATTACAGGTATTTTAAGTCATCCTTATCATCATTTACATATAAAAAGTAACACGTTTTTATTCATGCTATATGCATTCCAAACTTCATCCAAATACGTTAAGCCGTAACGCCGTAATAAACGTTTATAGATCTCCTGAACATGATGTCTTCCGTGTAGGTAGTTACTACCACAGTTTTAAATAATCTGCCGCCAAGTAGTAGTGTGTAAACATTAATATATTCCAGTTGGAAGGGTACAGTAACTTGAAAGATTACGGAGGGCTATTGAGACTAACCATCAAATTGATCAAAGTAATGAGCGCCGAAGCTTTATTTTGTTACTTAAAGTTTTATTTACCGTTGCAATGGTCATGGACAGGCGTTATATATTATTATCAGAGAACATTTAGTTCTTCTTAAGAAATTTGTAAAAGTAGTGTAAAAATAGAATTCAAATTTTTTTATACTTTTCAATTAACTTTTTTGCCCATGCCATGTCTGATGTTAAGCAGGATGTAGTTTACGCTTACCTAGAAAAAACCTGTTTTCTCTTGGGTGTCTTCAAACACCCAAGTTGTATTTCGCGGGGAAAACAGACGCAGCAGAAAGTTTTTTTTTTATTTAATGTAAAAAGTAATGAGACGAACGAGACACTCTCCTGATGGTAAGAGAAAACGCCTGCCATGACTATTGCAGCGATACACAGAACTTTGAGTAACAAAACAAAGTCCAGGGCATCACTGCTTTGACGCTCATTACTTTGAGACTTTAGATGGTTAGTCTCAACAGCCAAGTAATTTCGACAGTAAGTTCCGCATTCTCGCTGTACGTATGGAAACATCGAGAACTCGGAGTAAAATCTGCAGTGTATCTCCAGTGACCTGCCACTTCAATATTCATTTGCATTCAACTTACGAGCTTTGTGACGCAAGACAATAGAAGTGACTGCAGCGCATCTACATGAACAAAGTGCAGAATGTCTAACTACCCGTGAGCATTTACACTGTTCAATAGAAATATTTTAATAAAAGCCGGGTTGTAATTGTGTGGCGGACACGGTACTACATCTTCAAGTCGCGAGTGAATCGGTTTCTTCTAGGCAAGCGTGCTCCACCGTAGACCGCATCTTCGCTTAACATCAGGCGGGATGGCGGTCAAACGCAAGCCTATCTACAATAAAAAAAAAAAAAAAATCTGCTGAAAGAACTGTAGGGCGTGGGTTCGATTACCAAGAATAAACATTTATTTAACTATAAATGTTATCTATCATTTGTTCTTTGTGTTAGATCTGTGTGTATTATAAGTATGTATTTTAAAAAAAAGAATACAATGTAATTTATCAGCAAGTCAAATTGTCAAGAACTTAGGTCCATGTTTGCTATAGTGTACTATTGTTTTTTTTTTCATAATATTTCCCTTTAAAACACGCAGATAGAGAACAAACGTCGACATATATTCGTCACACAACGGTTGAAGTTGGAATCGAATTCACATATTACAGATCAGAAACCAGAGCTACTAACAAATGAGCTGACAGAGCGTATTATGTACTACTTCGCTACGTGGAAGAGAAAAAGAAACAGATGACGAATGACGATAATGAAAATAGAACGAAGGTGCTTAACTCACTCTCCTCATAAATTATCTCCGAGTTCCTGTTTCCCTTTCTAGTTATATAAAATTTTTGTTTATTTGTCGTTCACTGAGTGAGAGAAAAGTTAATCAAAAACACATTGTTAAAGATCTTCATAATTACACGGCATAATATGCTCTAAGATGAAGCGTGTATTTTTTTCAAATCTAGTAGAGGAAAATCTTTTCAACATACCCGATTATATTGGGGTAGAACCAGGTTATGTAGAATTGTTATGAATGCGGAGTGCGTGTCACGTGCGTGCCTCAACAAAGGCGCAGGCATCGCTGCCTTTCCTTGGGCTCAATCGAATGAAAGAGGTGGCCCGATCAACATATCTGACCCCCAGTGAGACCAAAGCGACATGTCCTTTTTAATATTGAATTGGCACTAGTTAGGTGACAACTTGCTAAAAATTGTCACCTAAGTATCTATCAATAACACCCACACACCCACATACACACATACACACACACACATACACACCCACACACATTACGTTGTCATCTCATGTTACGCTTGATTGTTTTCAGTTTATAAATACTGTTGCCTATCGCACAGTAGTACTTTATTTAGTAAACGCATTAATTTGGTCCCTGCGATACAGGTTCTACTAGTGCAGGGTCCACTAGTATTATTGTAGCCTCTAAATTATTGTAAATAAATTATTTTGTATTTGTATTTGTAATATCTAAATAGGTTAGCGTTTTTTTTTTTTTTTACTTTAAATAGATCTTCGTTTGGCCACCAACTCGCAACAAGCAACGGTGTGGCCGCAGATGGAGTACAAATTCTCAATTCATTTGATCAAATCCTGCTTTATGTTAAGTAGTTGTGCGGCTTAAGATGAAGTACGCTTACCTAGAAATCATTTACTTACTCTAGATTTGAATACACCCAATTATAATACATATATGTGGGGATTTACTACCTTTTCATATCCAAAACGATCATTTCAAACGCATAGTTCCGACCCGACCGCAAATACCATTAGGTAATGTTCACACAATTCTGTAATATTCAATGCGAGATGATATCATAGAATATTCGATCGCAATTAGGGTTGTGGCACACTTGTTGCGTGGCTTTGATAGCTAGTTTCGTGGATATGTGTTAATATAGAAATGATTGTTAGGATAAATAATTCATCATTTTGATCGAAATTCACCTACTTTTAGTTATTTTCAAAAACCTTATGTGCATAATTATACACACGCCTTTTCCCCGTATGTATGCAGACGCTTTATTTTTCTACTTATACTTTCATTAGCAATTAAATAACTTTGACATGCCAGTTAGCTCATTTGGTAGTGTATATGCTTCAAGAGCTGTAGGGCGTGGATTCGATTCCCACTCAGGATAAACATTTCCGTGTGTTCTGTACCTGGGTGTTCTGTATTAAGTATTGACAAAAAAAAGTAAGTATTCTATCAGTTATCTGCTTACCATTGTACAAGCTTTGCAGAGTTTGGGGTTAGATAGCGCTGTGTGAAATTTCCGGGGATTTAAAAAAATGTCCAGTACATTTTTTTTTTTATATTTTTATTTTTTTTACTGATAGGTAATGATGATTAATAGGTAATGATAAATGATGTTCAGATAAAAAAATCTTCATGCTATTGTATATATAGTGTTAAATCTTGAATTTCACATTAGCTGAATAAAATTTAACCTTAAAATGCTATGAATTATCTAGAACTGCCCTTCATAATTGTAAGTCACTGTCTAACTACCATAGTATTTGCATAATGCTGCTAGCGAATGTTATCGTTTGAAAGTGAAATTAATTGTAATATTTGTATAAAATTATCACTGGATCATACGGCTACTCTATTTCTAGTAATAAGGAAATGCAAGTAGCAAAAAATAACTTTAAATATTTATTTGTTTCTATACACAAAACAAAACACAATTTTTACATCAGCATTGTGTAAAAGACAAAAAAAGATTTGATTTAAATCATATTCCTTGATAAATGTGTAAACAACATAAACATTATAAGTGAATTAATTAATCAGACGCATATACCTACTCGTAAATAGTTTGTGCAAAGAGAGCGACACAAACCTACAAATGAATAATGTTAAATTACATACAAATAAAGAAACAGACGGAATGTACATCAAGATAATCACGCTAATTACTATAACTTTTTTTGCAAAACGGCCAAGATATCCAGTTTAAATTTTGTAGGGCTATAATTAAATATTATAATGATCTACTAAGGTATCGTTGTATTGACGACACATTCAAACTAGTGCGTTATATAAAGAGGTATTGTTTGTATAGACTCTCAGAGAAAAGATTCCTGTGTGAGGGTAGCGAGATTTAGGCTTTGTATTCAAATTTATGTTAGAAATAAGACAAGAGGAATCTATCTGGGAGATAAGTTACAGATGAGCGCATGAAGAACCTGTAGCACAAACTAATATAGATTGAAATATTTCCAAGAATGATAGTATGTATGTATGCTGTATAATGTTCAATTGTTATACAAAAACCTACAACTTTATTGGAATGATAATATTTGTGTGACGGGTTTCACACAAATAATATCAGTTATTCTTCTCTAAATTTTTTTGTATGTTTAAGCAGCTTGCTAATCGTGAATAACATTTAAAATCACGTATTTTCGTTTCAAATTATGTTCGGTACGTGTGTGGGAATATTTTTCACATTTTGCGATGTCAGCCAGAAAAGCTGGAATTATTGTTATTGTTGTTGGGATTAAAAAATGCCATATGGAGCACGTACCGCCTCAAATAAACTCGCAGCCTCACCTTGTTTATGCAGCACATGATGCTTTTTCATTATTTCAATCAACTACTATTATGTACGCTAAAGTGTGAGACGTGCTGAAGAAAAATACTAAATTTATTTACCAAAATGTTTAGTACATTTTGTTTCATTACGTTTACTAACATAAATTTATGCATTATGGATTCAAAAATATTAGTGACAAAAGCAATTATTCATAAGTAATTATTCATCTATACACAGTCATAATAAATTAAACAACTATTATGTACATTTATAATATTATAAATGCGCAAGTAAGTTTGTTTGTTACGCTTTCACGCCTCATCATCTAAAAAATTTTCATACATGTTGTTAGGGGTACATAAAAAGACAGACAGAGGGTACAATTTATCATCTAGAAACTTTTCATACACGTTGTTAGGGATACATAAAAAGATAGACAAAGGGTACAACTCATCATCTAGAAACTTTTAATACACGTTGTTAGGGGTAAATAAAAAGACATACAGAGGGTACAATTCATCATCTAGAAACTTTTCATACGCGTTGTTAGGGGTACATAAAAAGACATACAAAGGGTAGGTCCAACTCATCATCTAGAAACTTTTCATACATGTATACACGTTGTTAGGGGTACGTAAAAAGACAAAGGTATTTTTCATCCAAAAAAAGTAATGTCCCCGAGAGATAGCGCCATTTAGGCACAAACTAAGCAAAGCTTGTATTATGGGAACTCATTATGAGAATAATTTTTTTTTGTAAATACAGAATAAACATTTACTATCGTCACACAAATGTTTTTGTCCCGAGTGGGAATCGAACTCACGCCCCACAGTCAGATACACTACCAAATGAGCTAAAAAGAACAGTCAATGATGTAAGAACATATATTTCATCCAAAAATTAAACTAAAAATCCCATGGTAAGAGGCTTACTACGGTACAAAATAAACAATAATCCTTTTAGAACTAGAGATAAAAGTATATTGTAGTAGGTTCACATATGAAACAGGAAAAATACAAGTGTTTGAAAATTAGATAGGTACACATAAAACGTTTTGCTTCCAATTTCTTTATTCGTACAGCGAGATTGTGGAACTCTCTGCCGGAGTCTGTGTTCCCTGTGGTACAATATGGGTATCTTCAAATTTAGAGTCTATTTTCTTCTAGGTAAGCGCGCTATATCTTAAGCTGCACTACAGCTTAACTTTAGGCAGGGTGTTGTCAAATGCTAACCTATTTAGAATTAAAAATAAAATATGGTGTGAGCTCGAGGCACTTAAACTTAGACTAGACAACATAAGTGAAAACTTTTTAGGCTTTTGTATGTTCACTTGTCTCCTATTTATAACAAATTTAAATAAAATAAGCTGGACCCACCAGTGATCAGACTGGAATGGAACCAAAGTTCCGAAATCTAAGACAGCGGCGTTTCAGAAGCACGAAATTACAAATTCTCAATGTGGCCAAACACTAGAGTAAAACGACACATAAAGAAAGAAAAAAAAAGATTTTTTAATCTGTAACACCACAGAACACACAAAAACAACAAACATAGACAGACAGTTATAAAATAGTCATCATTAAGTCTCGTTTAGCGCTGCCACAAAACTTTACACAACAATTTAAAGGAAATCAATAGGAAACATAACAAATCCTTAAATTTTCGCAACATTTTCTGCTTTCTCATGAAATTCGGATTCTAGCATCTCCATGTATATTTTCCTTGTCCGAAATGAGCTATCTTTTACGACGGTGGCAAACTTTTTATTCAGTTACGGCAGAGAAAGTTATTTTCGAGACGGACTGTTTTATTAGCTTTATTTGTGGGTATTGGTGAAACTCAGACGGTTGAAATTGCGTTGAATGGTATCAAGCAATATTGTGGTTTTAAATTATACTATACTTCCATATATAGGTCGTAACTGTACACAAAAAAGTTACTTTTTAAAATATAAATTAGCTCTACCATTTTATGATTGTCTTGTCTTGTGGTAGTAACTTTGCTCTAGAAGCTAAAAAGCGTGAATTCAAGTCGCGCATTTGTATAACGAATGCGCGACAGATGTTTGTTCTATATTTGGGTATTCTACATGTATAATAAACAATAAAACAATAAATACTCGAAAAACAAAGATTTTAGAAAATAATATAATGCGTCGACACGACTTTTCCGCGTTCCCGCCAAAAACTCCGTCTCATTTAAACACCTAATGCTCCAAAGTAGATCATAGTATTCTATTAAAAAATTATGCCTCATCCACTTTTCTTCTTTAGTCATTGCCTGTAACTGATATGTAGATCCATCGCCAATTGTTTGAAATTTGTTCAACCAGTGTTCCGAAGCCTACGTTCGATGGCAATTACAATTCTGGTAACACGCGGGTTCCTCGTTAGGTCACGTATAACCAAAATGCTTTGCACGTGAGCGCCATACCGCCCTTTTGCTAATAAGATTAACGTCAGTCCACGTTGGGGAAAAGAAATGGAGCAAGCACGCGTCACTTATGAATAATTTGGGTGTTATACGTGTCAATTTCGCGAATATAATTCGGTGGGTAGGACTAATCGATTCGTTACAAACGAGTCGATTTACCACACTTAATCTTAAATGAAATTAAAGCAGTATTTTGACAATTTGCGACGTCTAGAAGTGATATTAGGATACGAATTACTATTCATTGTTAAAGTAGAAACTAGCGGAAATCTTAGGGAAAAATTTTATTGCTCTTAAATGTTTTGTTGCTCTTAACTGCTTAAGTGCTCTTTTACCATCCGGAGATCATTTTGTTCATCTCAAAACTGTTACATTAAAAGAGCTATAGCTAAATAACACCCTACTCACAAATAATTAGGTATAACTGTTATTATCAAAATAAAACTGTTAAAATAAAAATAACTAAAATTACGCTAAGCATACCGCTTATGCTTTTATTATATGTAAATTTAAATCTATAATATAGTACCATAAATATATAAGTAGGTACGCCAATGTTTCCTGAAATAAAAATTCGCAAAAAAGTCGATTTCCGAAAATGAATACGTACGATAAAACCGGTCTAAGCGAACGCCTTAGCCCAAGAATACGTAGTATTATTGTATATATACTTTCTTCCGAGAAGGAAGGCGTTGGTATAACACTCAAAAGTAATACCTGGTAGTAGTACCTTAGATACTTAAAATCTCATTAGGGCTAATATTTTATGTAAAAGAAGATGAGGTCTTTGAGCCAAAATTTCAGGTTGATAACTTCTTGTGAGAAATTTGGAAGAATTATTGGATACTGGGTAGGTACTGCAGCTAGCAAAATTACTGGGCTGATGAGACTAACCAACGAAAATCTCAAAGCAATGAGCGCCAAAGCAGCGATGCCCTGGAATTTGTTTTATTACTCGAAATATTGTGTATCGCTGCAATAGTCATGGACATGTGTCATCTTTTACCATTAGAAGAACGTCCCGCTTGTCACATTACTTTTATATTTAAAGAGTTGAAAGTTAAAAATGAAAGAGATTTGTGTAAACTTTTCCAACAAATCCATCTTTACCTTCAAACATCAGATAAGAAAAGACGTCATGTTGCTATTTTACTGTCTCTAATATGAAGGTTCATATCGAAGGACGATGGAATAAAGATTGCCTTTTATTTTACTGCTAGCGGCAGCTTTATCGGGATTATCTCGTTAGAAGTGAAAGAAACAGAAAAAGATTTCGTAAATCAATACTTTGACGAATTTACGGATATTTTGGGACAAAAGAGATTTCTTTCACTTGCCACTCACATCGGGTTCAACATGAAAAGTTGGCGAGATGTAAACGATATCTTTTGCCGTAGAATGTTTTACATGCAAGAAAAAAATAGTTGGACAATGAATACAACCCCATCTAGTCTCAAACTAAGCAAAGCTTATACTAGGAACTGGATGACTGATAGAGTTCTCATACTAGGTTTTGTTATGGTTGACAGGCTAGGTGTTTGACCACAGCTCACCTGATGTTAAGCACGTCTAGCCTGAAATAGAACTTGCTCACAAGTGAGGCAACCGGAACACATAAAAAGTTTTTTTTTGCCGCTGCCGCTATATTTTTCTTTTGATTATAGCAAGTGCGACTTGAGATGATGTAAGGATTCTAATGATACCACATAGATCCAAATCTGTTTAAGCATTTAAAAGTTATGGTGGATTAAAGAAACTCACATACATACATACACCCAGAAAACATCACACTCCTTTTTGGGCGGTCGTGTAAAAATAACTGATAATAACGTTTTAAGATCTTCCTTTCGAATATTATTTTTATTACCCTTATTTTTATGTTTCCGCGTGAAAATAAAACAATGAACGCTCCAGTTTCTCCCCAAATGTTACTTTATGCAAGCTTTATGAGCTTTTCAATGATAAATCTGTGGATTATATTCAGAATTTTAGATGTGTGAATTATGTTATTTAGCAGCTAATTAATACATATTACTTATAAAAGTAGAAAAATGGACACTGTTTGCACTAACAACTTACTTTACTTACCATATTCGACTGCTCTCTTAGTTATTTGGCAGCTCAGCTTCCTGAGCTATGGAACTTAGACGTTTATGTGATAAACATATATCGTTATTCTCTATAACATGTTTGCACAAAAAAAAATACCCGATATTTAATTATTTAATTGTATGTGACGAAAAAATATAATTTAAATTAGAAGTTAATATGTTTAAATAATAAATAACTTAAAATAGAAGTCTTTCCCTAATAAAAAAAATTAAAGAAACACTATTTAACCGTGCCAAAAAAAAGCATTAACATTACAAAATGAAGCCGCCATATTGTTTTTTTTTTAATTATTACCAGTTCACTTGAGCCAATGTTAGGATTCTAACGATTACCCATACATCCAATTTTGTTCCGGTATTTAAAAACGATGAATTATGATAGAATAAAGAAACCCACATGTCATTAAGTGTAAACATATAAACATGAACCCTGAAAACATTAAATCCTTTTTTTTGGACCGCTGTGTAAAAATCGATGCAGATTTGATAAATATAACTACTTTAGTGTACACACTAGGAATTAAACATGTAGAAGAACCTTATGATCTAGTGCCACAAGTAGTGGTTTCTAAAGCAATTTCTTCCAGACAATCATGAAATGTAAACAGATTTCAGATAGGTGCACATGAGATATTATATCACTTTTAGTTATAAAATTTATGCAAATGTACTGAACATAAATAACATACATTTTTAATGTACAATGTTACGAATTAACTAGTCACACATGATCCATTGTTGTTCGTCGTTGTTCACAAACTTTTCATCACCATCACCAGTTCACCTTTTCCATTGTAGGTCTCTTCCAATGCACCTAACTTGATCTTCGGTTTCTTATTTTACGCTTGTCGTCTCTACATAGTGTCTCAAGGTAATGTGCAAAGAAAAATAACTTTTTGTAGGTAATTATAAACCTATTTTCGTTTGTCGTCGTTTCGCTTATTAAACTTTTAAAGCCAATATAATATATTCACGGTTCTATTTTCGACACGATGTAACATCCTCGTTTAAAATTTAATTAAATCGCATCTTCCCGACGACATAAGATGAGCAAAGTTTGTTGCCAGACGTTTGACAAGGGTTGCTCAGGCAATCGCTCACTGGAACATTCAATCACTTTCACTTTTTAGGACTTTTCTGGTTGAGCTTCGAGTTAAGTGATTAAATTAGTTTTATTATGGAGTTTCAATAAAAACAACAAAGTGGTAAAGCCACACGGTGGTAGTTCGAATTCTTACCTAATAGAGCTAAAAAAAAAATGATTTTGTCGACATTAAATAATTAAATATAGTAGGATATTACACACAGCGCCATCTGACCTCTAAGCAAAGCTTGTACTATCGAAGTCAGATAACAGATAGATTACTTAAATTCTTTTTTTTGTAAATACATACTTATTATAAATACAGAACAAACGTTTGTATACCATAAAATGTTTATCCTGGGTGAGAATCGAACCCACGCCCTTCGGCTCTTGGAGCAGATGTACTACCAATGAGCCAACAGGGCTGTCAAAATTTCAAGCATCTTTCTTTCTTTTTCTTGGTAATATGTCACTGTATTATGATCAGCCTATTTTAGTTCTCCGTTGGGCATAGACAACTCTTAATCATCATCCCGATTTTTAGCTTTTCGCTTTGTCACTATCGGCTGTCCAACGAATATCGTCACTTCATCAATTCTCAGGGCGTCCTATTTTACGCTTGTCGATTACGCGTTCTTCACTCTAGAACACGTCTACTCTTGCGGTTATCGGTTCCGCGACAGATTTGTCCACGTCCAACCCACCTCAAATTGCTAATACGCGGAGATATTTCTATGACTTTAGTTCTCTGTAGAATTAGTTTATGTTAAAATTTTATCGATATAAGATTAACAAAATACAGATGTTACTTTAAAAAACTATTGTGTGACGGGGTCTTTAATTTCATTAATAATAGTGTATTATTTAATGTAAATTAGTCTCTATTTTTTATTAGCTTGCTTTCTATGTTGTTGTTGTTTATTGGGTCAAATTTGGTAATTGAAATTTTACCCCCTTTCTATTGACAGCTTGATTTAATTTGATTGTCTGATCAATGCTCTAGAACAGCAATTCCCAAAGTGTGGGTCGCGATAGAATATTGGGTAGACCCTGAAGACCATCGACCGTGTAAATTGGAGGTATCAAACTCACTACGATTTAAAGTACTAAAATTTATGTTATACTAATCTTGTTATAAACATCTAACATATATTTTTTTTTAATTAGGTTTTCAATTTGAACAGTTATTTTTTTATAGTCTTTTTTTTTGTTTATAACCAAACAGTGAGTCCCAAATTTGGAAGTTTTTATTTAGTTTAGTCAACTTTGAGAACCACTGCCCTAGATTGATGATGAGAGTGATGTGATGACTGTTATCTAAGACCTACCAAATCATTCTTTAGCGCTTAGTACATTTTCATTATTATTTGTATTTTCAGTAAAACCGTTAAACTCAAAAAATTAATTGTTTACTTATTTTATTTTGATGATATTGTCTTCTGTTCTTTGCCTGTATGTTTGTTATTTTTTTACACTGAAACGGTTGGATTTAATTTGAAATACATATAACCTGGTTGAACACATAGGTAACTTTTTTTACATCGGAAAATGCGGTTGAAAGCGCGAGGCACACCTTCGTAAACTAGTATTTTCCTAACTTTTTCCACAGAAACTTGGACTTTGTTTCTAGAAACAAGCCCCTTAATGCTCCCTTCAGAAATAATGATCTATATTGGGTGGAAACCCAATCAAGCCGCCTTTTCTCCACTAATCGGATGAGCTGAACCTTTCTACTTTCCGAACGCTCCGCCCAATCAGTTTGCAAAGAGAAAAGTTATGTTTTCGGATAAATGGAGGTTCGACTTATTAAACACCATCGGACTTTACTTTCATTACTAATAAAAGTACCGTCTGTTACCATTCAATTACTCTCTAATACATCTACTTTCTCTTTCTGTCTCTCCTTTTCTCTTTCTTTTCTCTATTTTGTAACTGTCTGTCTCTGTTTGTTTGTTTTTGTTTTTTTGCTCGTTACAAAATAAATATTTTTTCTTTCTACTTTTTGCTCCCAAAACTGAGAGATATTTTTTATGGTTCACGAGCTAGGAGTTTGAGCACAATTCACCTGATGTTAGTGACAGTATGGTCGATGATGGTGAAACACACCTAGCCAGGAATGTAACGGATTCCCAAGTGAGGCTGTCGGAATACACCGTTAGGTGCTTGGCAGCAGATTTTCAATTTTAGGGTGGTAACTGGCTAGACGAGTATTAGAAAAAACCCTACCACCATGCTACGGTTTCCACACGATGTTTTCCTTCACCGGCAGCTCAAGCTGTTTTGGCGTGTGAACCAGCCACGCTAATCACTGAGCTATCATCGGTACAATCACTACCATGATCCTGATGCGTACAGCCTATAAATGGAACTCATTGCATGCTTCTTTGTTTCCTATAAACTACAATTTGAACGTTTATAAAAAAAAGTCTACGCTAATCGCGACAAGAGCTAAACGATATTCCTCTATTACTGAATATCTAGTATAACGTACTTTTAGTAATTTCGTACTAAACTATTCACTCGACTCAGGGTTCGCCGTGAATATAAAACAGCTCCCTTTGTTACTGCGACAATGAAAATAGGTTGCAAGGTTTGGATAAATTCATTTAGCTGTTTTGCTTTATTGAAGGCGGCACATCACTTCAAACCGTAGTGTGTTAATTTAATGAAATAAAAAAAAGATTATAATAGCAGAATTAAAAGAAAAATCGAATAGCTACATTAGTTACATATTACGTAATTTAATAGCTTTTTTTTTTCTTTTTTTTCTTTGGTTTTGGCGTCGCGTTTTAGTATTTGCCAGTGTCAAGTATTTATATATTTTCAACTTTCAAAAGTTAAATAAGTATCCTTGTAGCTAAAGTTATAGTCAAAGTCCAGTCTTGGTCAAGTACAATCCGTGTCAGTCAAGTACAGTCACGCTTTAGTAAAGTAGTGGCGAGTTTACTTCAAGCTTCGATGGAGTTTTGGAAGCAACACGAAAAGTCATGTTTCACCACATTTATGAATGAAACACCACCATTTTTATGCATAAACACTCGACAAAACGCTAGTTTTGGAAAAAAATACAACGGAGCGACACGACTCTTCCCACGTTCCCGCCAAAACCCCCCATTTAATAGCTTATTGACTAAGGGTTTGTAGTTAAGTTGTGTTTTTTTAATTTATTTATTTTTATTTTATTTGACACAAATAAATGACAATGGCAAAATGGCAATAGCCATTCAGCGTGGGAATGCGGCGAGTGTGTTCGGAACCTTTGCACCGGAAACGGATAGGGGCGGGTTATTTTAGTTTGATTAATTGAAAATTGAATGTTGACTTATTTAATTATTTATAGTATTTAATCATTCATTTGTCATGTAGTAAATATTAAAGTTTCTGTGAATTTAAATAAACTATGAGGATGATATATATATATATATAATAACTAAAACTAATTTTTCCATACATATATATAATATTATAATGAGGAAAAATTTGGCATTTTGTAACGAATATACGCAAAAACTACTGAACCGATTTCAAAAAATTCTTTCACCATTGGGAAGATACACTATCCCCAGGTGACATAGGCTTTTTATCTCTGTATTCCCACGGGAATGGGAACTTCGTGGGTGTAACCGCGAGGCGTCTGCTAGTTTATAATATTAGTAGGAAATCTACTGTACAATTATACACACACACACACACTAAAGAATTTATCATGGTTACTAGTAGAGCTCAACTTATAACCAAGAAACTTAATATTCTCGCGAAAGACGTCGTCTCCAGCTACATGTTAATTAAAATCAACGCGAATTAACATAGCTCTAGATTATTGCCGATTTAATTGAATAGTGCCTATTTGGCACTGCCTGCTGGCAGACGCCGCCGCATATTGCCCGTCGAGATGAGCTTGTGACTCGACAGTTTTGAAAGTAGAAGTATAGCCAATCGTTCTCTATGGAAAAAAGATTGGAAACGTGGAAAATAATGCCACCGCTGGTTTTTTTTTTTAGGACCGTTGTATTCTTTTCCAAAACTAGTGTTTTGTCGAGTGTTTATGCATAAAAATGCTGGTGTTTTATTCATAAAGTGCCGAATCACAAGCGCGAGAGTGCGAAAATGATATAATGTGGTGAAACATGACTTTTCGTGTTGCTTCCAAAACTCCAACGCAGCTTTAGTAAAGTCGCCACTACTTTACTAAAGTATGACTGGACTTGACCGAAACGGACTGTACTTGACCAAGACTAGACTTTGACTATAACTTTAGGTACAAGGACACTTATTTAACTTTTGTAACTTGAAAATATATAAATACTTGACACTGGCAAATGCTAAAACGCGACGCCAAAATCAAAGAAAAAAAAAAACTCTGTCTATATAAAAATAAGAATATATTGTAAGACACTTCATACAGCGACATCTAGCCTCAAGCTAAGCAAAGCTTGCACTACGGGAGCCAGATAACTGACAGAATACTTATATACTTTTGGTAAATACATACAAAGCAACCAGACACAAAACGAACATTTTTATCGTCACATAAATGTTTGTCCCGGTGGAAATGAAACTCATGCCCTTCAAGCAGATATTCTACCAAATGAACTAACAGGGCAGTCATTACAATAATCAAAATGAATAAATTATAAATACGGCCAGTTTTGTTGGTAATAAATGCTAAACAGAGATATCCAGGACCTTGTATTATATATAGCTCAAAGATCTCAGCATCGTTATAGCAAATATTATATCATCTCATCTATCTTGAGTGTCGGTTGTTTGTCTTATTAATTGTACCAAATAAAACACGAAGTGGCGCAAGTGCCACATATGTACTCGTATATCATTAGCGTTCTACTCAAGTGAACTTGGAAATTTCTTACTATGTAGGCCAAATTTAAGAAATCTCCAAGGTCACTAACATTTTTTTGGCGGTAGATCTCCTTATCCAGAGATCGTCTAGCTACCACCGCAGTACCAGATATTCTGCCGCCAAGCAGTAGTGAGTAAATATTTCTGTGCTCTAGTTTGAAGGGTACTGCAGCTTACGAAACAAAGCTAACCATCGAAAGTCTCAAAGTAATGAGCGCCAAAGCAGTGATGCCCTGAACTTCGTTTTGTTACTGAAAGTTTTGTGTATCGCTGTAATGGGCATCCGTTATCTCTAACCATCAGTAGAGCGTCTCGTCCGCCTTATTACAATTACATCCCACTAATATTAAAAATGTGAAAGGTTGGATAGATGGATGGATGGTTGTTTGTTACTCTTTGACGCAAAAACTACTGAACAGATTTGGATCAAATTTGCTATGGAGATATTTGAGACCCTGGATTAACACAAAGGCTACTTTTTATCCCGAAAACATGTAGCGGGAACACTGCGGGGCGCAGCTAGTAAAAAATATATATTATAAGAATTCTTTCTATTGGAAATAAACTGACGTATAACCATTGATTCGACAAATGATAAGCGACAGCTAAATCGAGAATAAAGGACGTCAAAGTAGAAGCGAGCTTGATTTGTGTCTCTTGGCACATAAAACCGTATTAACACTATAAAAGCCAACTTGGTCAAAGTTACTTTGAAGAAGTAACTTTGGATGTATGGTTCTCGTTTACTTTGACTGGCCACATTCATCCAAGTGCACGATCGAAATAGCGCCCAAGTAGACTAAATCAACTTTGTCAGTTTGCTTTCATCGTTAAAGTTGTACATGATATTCGACTTACCGAGATGAGTCGTCTTGTGTACAAGCAATCTAATCATTTATGTAAAATGACGCTGCGGTCGATGCCGATGGTCGAACGCGCTTGAACAGAACGATGCTGGTGACCGTGGCATTGAAAGTTACATAATTTAATAAATAAATATCGGTGGACATTACACACAGCGCCATCTGATCCCAAACTAAGCAGAGCTTGTGTGATGGAAGTCAGATAACTGATAGAATACATATATACTTTTTTTTTGTAGATGCATACTTATAATACATAGAGAACGCCCAGACACAGAACAAACATTTGTTGATACATAAAATGTTTGTCCTGAGCAGGAATCGAACCCACGCCCTTCAGCTCTTAAGGCAGACATGCTACCAATGAGCCAACAGGGCTGTCGATTCAATCGATTTCATGTCGATTTAGTTGATTCAATGACATTAACAGACTGATAATGTGCCGTATTATACGCCAGCCTGGTTCAGTATTTGTATGGTTAAGTGCTTTGTAATAGCTAAGTTATGATTAGTCTTTATTGTTAGTAACATATGTAATGGAATAATGCACCATACCAGTAACAAAAATCTATAATGTCTATTTAATCTAAATAATCTATTTTATTCGTAATTGGGTGACTACGAATAAAATAGCTATATAATTAAAGGAAAAAATAACTTTTTAAAGTAATTTATTTATCCTTATTATATTTAAACATATAACTTCAATATATTTTTCTAATACCCTTTTCACTTCCTTTATTTAGATACCATATTTGATAAGTTTGGTTATTTTTTTTATTAACGTATTAAGTACTATATCTAGTCAAAAATCCACCATATCCATATTGTGTTTTTTTTAAAACCCCCCTCAGTAACCCAAGTGTGTTTTTTTAAAAACACTTGGGTTATTGAGACGAATCTGACGATACTTTAATTGTCGTAATTCATTCGGCCGTATAGAAGATACAAGGTAATAAAGAAATTTACATAGAAGATACGCGCGAAAAACTTAGCACCTCCTTGGCAGTCGGGTAAAAACATAACTCTTCCTTGGCAGTTGGGTAAAAACGTAGAGTCTCCATAGTTTCATAGTCACTATGAAAACTTTAATTTTATCTTCTACGAGCTGAAAATCCAATTATTTAATTACGAAGAAAGCAATTTTTGTGGCTTTATCGGTTTTCTAGCTTCCCCGTAGCATTGTTGTAGCGGAACTTCGTAGCCAAACTCGTAGCATAACCGTTTAAGGCACGTTTGATGTTGCAGTCTACCTTCAGTCGTATGTCACGTTAAATAAGAATTAATTTGGCAGAGCAAAATATGGTATTAAAGTTCCAATTCTCGTAAAAACATTATATAACTATATTCATTATATTCTTTGATTTAAATTTCTCTCGAGTCTAAGCACCTTTTGTATTTAAGCAAAATCTTTGAAGAAATAAGTGAAAGTTCATTCCTAAAGTTATATTTAATGGGGAAAAATGCAAAATAGAATTGCTAAAAGTTAGAGAACATGGACTTAATGAGACAGCTTTAGTTTTAGTTGAGATTTCAACTTAGTAAAAATGTTTCTTGCCTTTTTCATCCTATTAGAAACTCAGACTCAGTCCACTGAAAGCCTTTGAATCTTATTTTATAACGTTGTTATTTGTAGCGATGATAGCTCAGTGGTTAGCGCGGTCAGTTCACACGCAAAAGGGATCAAACTCCAACAATGATCTCGAGCTGCTGGTGCAGGAAAACATCGTAAGGAAACTGGTTAGCTAGCTACCACCATAAATTCAAAGCTTGCCGTCAAGCACATAATAGTGTGTTACGTCCTCCGCACTTGAAAGCTAGTTGGGAAACTACACTATCCCCGGGTGACATAGACTACTTTTTATCCCTGTATTCCTACGGGAACGGGAACGGGAACTACGCGGGTGAAATCGCGAGGCGTCCGCTAGTAATGTCATAATCATAATCAAAATAAATCATAACCGCGGTTTTGCCAGATTGTCACCTAACGTTAATTTTAAATGGCGGCAGACTTTGTAAGGAAATATTAATTTAGACTTTGTGATGTTGCGGTTGATATTATATCATTAAATATGATAGCGATGATGAAAGGATTAAAGCTTTTATTAAATTTATTTCCAACGAAGTTTTGTCGCTTGACATACATTGTGGGCTTATTTTCAATTTATTAATTTTATTTTATTCACGGCGTAGGGATTTTTGTTTTTTGTTCTATTGTTTACGGAAATTAATTATTTCAGTATGACTTTTCAAGGTACATTATTAATGGAATTTTTGAAATCATATGTGTTTAAGAATCTCATTGAATGTTATATCATATTTTTGGCTTTTTAGTTTTTTAGCGCTATGCTGACCCAAACTTAGGAAAGCTTCGACTATAGGAACCTGACACCTCATAAAGTAATCGTTAATTTGCATTTGTTATACTAAGCCGAAGACCGGGCTGATTGGCGTGTCTTGGGAGAGGCCTATGTCCAGCAGTGGACTTCGATAGGCTGATGATGATGGTACTAAGTTAGGATAATACATACACTCCACCCAGACAGAACAAAAAACTATCTTCATTATGCATGTAAATATTTGGCCTGGGTGGAAATCAAACTTACCCCCTATTATAACTAAAGCTAGTTACTACCTCATGAGCTAAAATCCAACAAACCTTCGACGTAATAATAAGCTAAATTCGATTGAATTATTGTACAACATTAAATGTAATAATTTTTTCACTGCGCTAATAACATTTAGTTCATGACTAAACGGTACATTCAAATTAATATTTGCTAACTACAATAACCACTATTAACCATTATTTAGACCGTATTACCGAATAATTGAGTTTTGTTGGTAAACGAAATTGCATTCAATTTACAATCAAGCCGCAACATAATAATGTAATATTTAGTTTATGTTCATGTCCGTTCCATTTTTGTATACGTTGAATATAGTGTTTTGTAGCATTTATAATTTATCTGCATACTGCATTTGTAACAGAGTTTGTTTTAGAAAATGGACTTGTGATTTAAGGGCGTTATTATATTCTAAATTATTTATTATTTCGGTGTATTTCGGCAGCCTCACTTCAGAGCCAGTTCCATTCCAGGCTAGGTGTGCTTTACTATCTCCGACCACACCTTCACTTAACATCAAGTGAGCTGTGGTCAAACAACTAGCCTGCAAAAACCATTAAAAAAATAGTTTTTAGGTAGTAACATAATTTGCTAGAAAGGATAAATAAGGTTTCAAGAGTGTGTAGCGATATTGACTGCTCTATTATCATTTTCTGGTGCTATCTCTGCTTCTTGAGCTAAGAAACAATAACATTACTGTCCTAGTTTTCAAGGTATTGCAGCTAACGAAGTCACAGGACTGTTGAGACTAACCATCGAAAGTCTCAAATTAATGAGCGACAAAGCAGCGATGCCCTGGACTTTCTGTTATTAGTCAAAGTTCTGTGTATCATTGCAATATTCATGGGCTCTTACCATCATTAGAGCATCTCATTCAATTCATTACTTTTATATTAAAAAATGAGTTCAATCTCTAACCAGGACAAACTTTTATGACGAACAAGATATTTATGCCGTGTCTGTATGTTTTATACGTATGTATTTAAAGAGGAAGTACGTAAGTATACTCAGTTATCAGGTTTCCATTGTATAAACTTTGTTTAGTATGGGGCTGTGTGGTATGTATACGAATATGAATTTTATTTATTGAAACAAAAGACGAAGGAGTTCTATTTTTGGTTTGATAATAAAAATGGTTATATTTTTTCACGAAACAAATATATGTCGTTATAGGTTTTGTTAAAGAGAGGTAGTGCTTGGACCTCTATGCTTGACTGAGTTGTAGTAGGCTAGCTCAAGATGGTGCTTAGAACTAGGGCTTGAGTGCGTTCTCGGCTTACACGCAATATCAAACTACTGCGGGAGAACTGAGCCGAAGAGCTTAATAAAAACTTTTGCTAAGTTTTATTTGTGTGAAATTTGAAACGCTAAAAGTTGCATCTCTTTTTTTAACGTGAAAGTATAAATAAGTAAATGAAATGGATGTTTGTGATATTAAGTAAATGTTTAAGAATATAGTCTGGTTTGCATTGTGGTAGGATACTTTCTAGTAGGTACTCGGGTAGATAGTTACCACATTTCCACAAGTTAAAAATCTGTCGCTAGCCACATAATGGTGTGTACCTTGAGTAAAAAATAATACATGAATACTGAACAATTTCTTGTAAAAATAATAATTATAATTTAGATTTTTTAAATTACAAAAAACTTAAACAAATTAAGTATATAGGTTATTATTTTTATATGTTGACGTCAAGTCTTGGAACTAAATCACTAGTGTAATTGTTTTCATTTGCTTTTAAATTTTATAAATAAATGCATGCTTTGAAAGCAAAAATACTTAGTTGAATTTCGGGAGCACTTATTTATCTTTTTTTTTAAATCAAAAATACGTGTTGCCAATTTGGAGGCTTTAATATTAATGCTTAATAACTATTACAAAGCTTACATGAAGACTATACTATGCCGGTGGTCCAGTCGCAGGACTGTCTACTCAGCGAAGTGTTGAGTAAGACATTTGAAAAAGCAGGCTGGCTATATAGTATATAGGCTAGACAGTAAGTCCACAATTTTGTTTACCTATTTTGCAAGAAATAAATGAGTTAGTATTATTTTGAATTGTTAGCAATGCAAAACAAATTCATCGAAAAACACTTTATGACGCAGTAAATAGACGGCTTCTAAGTAGACAATGCCAGACATATCGAGATTCCTCTAGAAGCGCTTCACATTCTATACATATCTGAACACCGAGTGGCAAATCATGCGGATGCCGGCGTGTTCTGGCGGAGACAGCTGTGACGTCACTCGACAGAGCTACAGATGCCTGAAGCTTACTGTCGTGCCACAAACAGAGATTTCGATTACACTTAGTTTACCTACATGACCATTGTTTAATAATATACACATTATAAACGAAGCAGAATGGGGACAGCCCTATTGGCTTATTGGTAGTATATCTGCCTTGAGAGCTGTAGGGTGTGGGTTCGATTCCCACTCAGGGCAATCATTTTGTGAATAAACAAATGTTTGCTCTGTGTCTGGGTGTTCTGTATTTATTATAAGTAGGTATGTATTTACAAAAGAAAAGTATTTATGTATCCTATCAGTTATCTGACTTCCATCACACAAGCTCTGCTTAGTTTGGGGTCAGATGGTGCAGTGTAAAAAAAAAACAAAAAAATACAGATGTATACCACGATACATAAAGATTAAGGTTATAAGGTATTGTGTAAATAAAATTTGAAAACAATTGATTGATTCAGGCGTTACTTTGCGGAAGTTCATTTTGAATATTCAAGGTATATCATTATTATTATTATTTTAGCCCACTTTGCCCCAATGTTGGGCAAAGGCCTCTCTCCCTCCCTTCCACGCCTCTCTGTTTGGTGCTATTGAGGTCCACTCCTTGTTGTGGGCATCGAGCTCATCTTTCCACCGTCTTCTAGGCCTTTATATTTAGTTTATTTCCGCTTAACAGTCGCTCGAGTTACAATAGTGATGAGGACTTAAATTTGACTAATTTGACATAAACTTAAAAATTAATTTGACAAAAATCTAATTAAAATAACCACAAGTCTTAAAATCCTCCTCTCTCTGCAGTAACCACTTGCCCACAAATTTAACATTAGTTAAATTTAAGTCTTCATCACTGAATTGTAACTGGAACGGCTGTTAAGCGGAAATAAACTAAATATATACCTTGAATATTTGGAAACAATATTTTTATCCCACTAATATTATAAATGTGAAAGTTGTTACTCTTTCACGCAAAAAACTACTGAACAGATTCGGATGAAATTTGGCACACATGTAGTTTATAGCCAGGGTTAACACGTAGAAAACTTTTAATACTGAATAAACTTTTTGTTAAATTACACGCAGACGAAGTCACAGTGGATAGGAAAAATATATAGACCTATTTAATTGCTTAAATAGCTCAAATAGGTACAGCATTAATTCAACTGGTCACGTAAAATCCGACAGTTAAGAAATCATTGTCATTATCTTTGTTTGGTATTTAAAGGATAAAACAATAGACAATAGCTTTTCGGTAAAAGAAAACGTGCAAAGGTAAGAAAAACAGTGAATGTATGATAAACATTATAATGTAAGAAAATATGAAACTTTTACTGAGGCTCCATCGCAATTTCCTTAATCTTTTTGATGAACTTACAACACTAAAAATCACTATGTTCTTTGTTTGAACATATTTATAACCAGAGAAATTCAATGTCGTTTATGAATCGTTCAATTCATTCCGGGCCTCCCGATAACTATTAAACTCGATAACTAGGTATGGTTACCTGTGCCCAGCAATGGAATGTTACCTAAATTAGTAATGAGTCTACTTTTGTTTTAACTACCCTAAGTTCCTACTCAGGCATCGATAATGTTATGATCAAATGAAAAGCTTTTAAAACGAAAAAATATCACAAAATAAGCATTGAAAAAGGCAGCGAAAGGCATGCGCTCTCTCGCATGAGCGCTGCCGACGGACCGATGCACATGGATTCCAATTCGCACATTTGTGTGCTGTACTCGGTTTCGAAATGAATTTAATGAAAATTCTACAATCGTTAACATCTGGACACCTTCTGGTCTTTTAAACTCAACATATATTTCTGTAATGTTTAGGTCATCGGAATATAAGCAATTAGAACATTCAGAGGTCAAATGTCATTAGTAGGTACCATTAATAATGAAGAGGATAAACATTCTGATAACATTCTTCTCTAGCAGCCAAGATCTTAGCTTGGTCGTAAAGCACGCGGTGGCGCGGATCCCAGACGGAAGCGTGTACGCAGTTGTGAGTTGACCACATTCTTGTCATGTTCCACGAAATGTTGAAGGAGAACAAATAGCTGATTATCTTTTATTAACTCCATAGTTTTCGCGCTAGATGAGATCAATACTACTTATTCGTTGATCCAACAATTGATCCGATCGATCATTACATAAGTAAGTTCGTATAAACTGAGTCGCCAACCCTAGTGTCAGGGTAATCATGCCGCTCGAAGGTCTCTGACATGGCTTGGCGGTTGTTGTTAAAAATGTAGAATCGGGACTTATAATGCAACTTAACATCTGACCGAAGGTAGCGTTTAGAAAGAAATGCCACACACGGTCACCCACTGACCGGACCGTTGCTTAACATTTTTGGTTATATTATCCATAACTTAGCTAAGTCAACCGTCAACCCTCCACACATAATAATAAATTGATCTATGGAAGTCGCTCACTGTTCGATTTACGCATTTCTTCTTGCCATACACTTACATACATATTGTGAAATGATCTTCCTTCGTCCGTGTTCCAGCGTAGTTACAACATTGAGTTCTACAAAAGGCGTGCTAATAGAATCTTAAAAGATTTTCAACGTGTATAACGTATTTGTTGTGCCCCTGGCATATTACAGATATCTATACCCATCGGTGATTGCTTACTATCAAGAGATCCGGCTGCAGCTTGTTGCATAATAAAAACATCCAAACCCTTCAGTAAAATCTTTTGGTACCCGACGTCATTAAAACAGCAGTCAAACTACAAAGTTAAAAGTTTTTATTGACTTTTAGAATCTAGGACACCCGAGTGACAAACGCCACTGTCCAGCGAATCACTTAAGTCGTTTGCTTAATTGCCGGGACCGGTTAACTTTATTCACTTTACTAACTTCTAGTAGTTGGCAGCTGGAGTTGACGACATCTCTGGCGCGCGTCTGGCTAATCGTTTCTTGAAGTCGTTTACTACAACTATGTACCTACATATTTGCAGGACTTGTCATAAGAAGAATAAGCAAAGGATACTATGTGATATTTATAAATATTGAAGTAACAAACATATTTAAATATTTTTAGATTGATTCAGGTGTTACTTTGCGGAAGTTTATTTTGAATACATAAAGTTTTTGAGAGTTTATAGAGAGTTTTGAGTGCGGTACTTTCCAGTACTCGGCTCATTCGGGTAGGTACCATACATACTTATCAGGTGAGGTTAGATCAACTGTTTCAAAATATTACATTGTACCCATTAAAAATATGTATAAAATCATAACTGTTTCATGAACATAATTATAGAAAAAGAAAGTAGCAACTTTTTATTAAAAGAATATGACTTGCTAATGGGGTCTTTGCGGGCTGTCTATTTAAAACCATTCTGCCAAGAAATAAATGCATCAAATTCAGAAGATTTATTCAAATCCAACGTCTAAACGGCATAACTAAGAAAGCGCAGACACGGCACGTTCCTAATATTTCACGGGAGGCCGAATTTTCACATTCATTCGGCCGAAAGCCTTTGCTTCCTGTCCACAGAATTGTACAGATTCTCCCCTCTTTCGACGTGGCTGCAATTTATCAGACCAAAATGAATACGCAGATTTTTTCATTCACAAATTGCGAGATCGTATCACTTCGGAATGAGAAAAGTGATAAATCGAATGGAATAAATTATTTTGTCTGTTATTATGTCGCGATAATTTTCCTTGATCGCCGTTTGCACGAATCTTGGAGGTAAATGATATCGGAATAAATATTTTTACCGAACTTAGTATTTTCAAAATTAAATATGTATGAGAGACATGGCCCACAAAAATTGTATTAACATAGGAAATATTTCAACTAAATACGCTTAAAATTCTAACGAAGCTCGTATACGCCACTAGCTTTTTTAACGTATATAATAATTATACTTATTTTAAAGTTTTGAAATAAACGTATTATTATCCTAGTAATGGCCGAAACCTTTTTTGATTTAACAAAATATGTCTAATAATATTTTAGATTTTTTATTTATATCTAAACCCAAAAAAAAATCTAAAAGAAACTTTCAATACCGTCAATTAGATATGTACATATTGTTTACAAATACTTGCTGGTGCATGATTATATCCATACTCGTGTTCATCATAAGTTTAAAATTGATATTCTATTTTTCGTATAATGTGTGACGTCAAAAGGAAAAGATTTTTTTTCTAAAAAGTCAATTAATATCTCTCATAAAGAAATAGATAAATATCATTTGATATTATACACAACGCCACCTGCCCCCAAACTAACCAAAGCTTTATAGTAGTCAGATACCTGATAGAACACTTTAAAAGTTTTATTTCACTGTGTCGTAAAATGTTAAATAATAATAAGACAAAGATTTTAAAGCAGGATATGGCGTCCTAAGACTACTCCTTCCAACTGTAGGTACTTTGTATACGCGAATAAATATTATAAATACTTTTTTTTAAATAAATACTTATTTATAATACATTTTGAACACCCATACACAAAAAAACATTTTGTTTACACCACAAAAAGTTTTCCATGATTGGGAATCAGACAATGGCAATGAGACAACAGGATAGCCAAAATAGAATGTTCAACATTCAAATAACAAAAGCTCTCTCTTTGTATATTGGAACAAATATTATATGTATTTTTAATTTATAGTGTGTTTTCTTGTTAGTATATACATTACTAGCGAACGTCTCGCGGTTTCACCCGCGTGGTTCCTGTTCCCGTGGGAATACAGGGATAAAAAGTAGCCTATGTCACTCGGGGATAGTGTAGTTTCTTCTTTCGAGCGTGCTCCCCCGTAGACCGCATCTTCGCTTAACATCAGGAAAGTTGGCGGTCAAACGCGAAACAATTTTGTAATTTAAAAAAAAGTTGTCGAAAACTTTATTTCGTGAAATAGTGAATGTAATCTATAAGAATGCGCATCCTAGTTCACATGTTAAAAAAACCTTTTTTTTAAATAGTCGACAGTCGTAGAATGGTGTTGATGAAGATGTTATACTAGAAAGTTTCTTCAAATTTGGAATTGTTTGTATAATATTATGCTATACATAACATATAAAAAATACCTTAAATTATACTATTTACAAAATTTATACAAAAAACTTAGTCTAAAAAACCGTCAGAGGAGGGATATGTGGCCAGAATGCTGGCAACATTGCCACGCTGGATGGCAATGCTTAGCTTTTGACCAAAGTAGATACCAGCATTCTGGTCACCTGAAGCCTCCTCTAGACGTTTGGCCAGGTCCCGATACAGTTCGAGAGCGGCCGGCCCCCACGGACCTAAAGTTTCAACCCCAAACGGCACAAAAAGATACATTCTATCCAAATAACTATATTTGTGCCGTTTGAGGTTTTCAGCTTTAGAAATATATAACAAATATTTTATATTATATAGATTTTAATATCAAATGCCATAGTAAGATAATTCGTCATTCCTCAGTTTAATTTAATATCGGTGTGCAGCCTGATTGCATTCTTATCTTTCTCGGTACAGACTAGGGCAGACTGAGACTAGGGTTGTTCTAGTGGTTGATTTTTTAGCACTCACATTAAAATTCATGCTTTTTATTACACTAAAAGCATTGCTTTACACGCGCGGATGTTTATTTACATATTGGTCGCATGCATATTGCAAAAGTAAATGGCTCGCTACAAAATGTAAAAGCAAGCAAACATTTTAATATTCACACTAGTAGAACCTCGGTTTTTGAACGTCAAATGTAATGTTTTGAATCAGTTCACAAGCTGATGAAATGTTTACGACAAAAATTTTGGTAGAAATAATTTTATTGTAGGTACCCTATTCGTTTTTAAAACTACCTTCGAACGATCACCTGTTGGAGATAACGCCTGTCCATTACCACTACACAGGTATTAAAAATTTACTCATTACTTTGAGACATTCGACGGTTAGTCAACAGCCCAATAATTTTGCTAGCTGCCGTATTATTTAGACCAGAAAACCGTAATTATATTATAGACGCAGAATATCTGTTACTTTGATGGTACCTAGACAACCTCCTGCTAAGCGGTTCTACCACAAGTTTATTGATTATTCTGTATATTTATACAATTTACCGTGATTTTTAACATTTATTTATACTAGCTGTAACCCCCGACTTTGTCTACGTGGAATTTAACAAAAAATGTTTTTTCCTTTACTGAATATTATGTTATAATTCCGTATTCTTCGCAAAGAAATAGCTTAATCTTTGAGGTTATCAAAGATATAAATACTTCCACCTTTTTATAAAAGTATCCTATGTGTTAGGCACTGTCTGCAGCAACACAGCGAAGGCTACAGCTGCAGGCAGGGTTACTATACATACCTGTACTATTTTGATGAAACATTAAATTAATTTGTATTTGTATTTTGTATTTGTTAATTCAGGTAATAAAATGTCATTGAAATCCGTTCAGCCGTTTAGGCGTGATTTAGTAACAAATACCCAAACATAAACGTACACCGGTATAATATTAGTAGTTTTTGTGCCATAAAAAGTAATCTATATGTTAATCCAGGCAATAAACTATATATGTGCCAAATTTCATTCAAATCCTTTCAGCCGATTCTGTGTGTTTGAGTAACAAACATAAAAACATCCAGATATATACAAGTTTTCACATTTATAATATTAGTAGGATATACCTAACATGTTATAACAAATGTGCTCATTCAGAATTTATCATCTTTCAAAAAGGATAATAAGTGAAAATGTTTAATATTGAAACTAGTAAAATAATGTCCATCACTATGCTAGCGGGCTTGTTCAGACTGCTCGGGCTTATATTCTGAGCCTCAGGCGGCTTGAGTTGTGAACATCGCGATCGCAGCGCCGACTGCCGCAAATGTTGGATCCGGGATAAATCTGTAATAGGTTTAGTAAGGCAGGGTTTAGAATTAATAATAGCTCGGAATACGTGTAACGATAAATATTTAATTAATTAATGCCAGAGCGTCAAGTTATTTCGATGCAGCAAAACTCTCGAAAAAGTTCAAATATATTTGTATAGTTCTGGCACAGGTTTTCAGGAGATGGAAAAAATGCGAGAAAATCTTTTCCCAGTTATTAAATCAGCCGTTATAACTTATCTCGTTGCTGGGCGCGGACCTCTTCTTATTGTGAGAACAATAAATGTAAGGCGAACAAAACGAACAAACGCTATTGTTGCGGTAATCAGAACATTGAGTAACAGAATCAAGACAGGGCTTCGTTTGACATTTGATGGTTATTCTCGATAGCCCAGTAATTTTGCAAGCTGCAGTATCCTACAAATCGTTTACACATTATTGCTTTGCGAAGAATATTTGTCCACATATTTTGGCACGCTGCAGTGGTATCTACCCATATGACCTTCTGCTAAGGAGATCCACCAAGATGGGTAGGCAGACTTCACACATGTTTTTGAAAAGATGTGGTTGAGATGAGGTTTAATAAAGATGGGTTTCCTTAACAGTTCGAAGCTAGCGGCAATACGCACATAACTTCCAAAAGATTGATGTAGGGTTTGTACCCGGGACCTTCAGATCGGCGGTCCCACGGTCTCTCAACAAAGCTGCGTGGGTAACTGAGTTCGATTATACGGAAAAAGTCGGCTAATTTACACAAATTCACGAGCGACTGGCCATAAATTTCATACTCTCGATTGAAACTTTTTTTATAAGTTCCTGAAAGTAGGCCCATTATCACCGTGCACGACCGCGCAGCATTATCTCAGGGCTCCTTTGAAGCCCTTTGATCGAGGCCTCGGTGTTTCATCGGAATTCCAAATCAGAACACGTACGAAGTACTTCCGTGACGCAATGCAATTCCATGGAATTTTGAGGAAAAAGAATAGCCACATTTTTTATTTATAACATGTTTTTCGCCTGTTTTATGAGTCGAAACAAATAACAAACACATCGTGACATTTTTCTCTGGTAATAAACTCAAATTTTAATTGAATAACTGTTTTTCTTGCATATTTATGTAAAATACCTATATTTTTCTTTAATTTTTTTTTATGGTTGACAGGCTACGTGTTTAACCACAGCTCACCTGATGTCAAGTGAAGGTGTGGTCGAAGATCGTAAAGCCCACTTAGCCTGGACTGGAAACGGCTCTTAAGTAAGGCTGCTGGAACACACCGTTAGATGCTTGGCGGCAGATGTTCTACTTGAAGCTGGTAGCTAGCCAGCCGAGTACTAGAAGTAAATAGGCTTGCGTTTGACCGCCTCATCTCCTGCTCTTCAGCAATGATGCGGTCTACGATGAAACACGCTTACCTTTAAGAAATTGATACACTTGCGATTGTAAGACCCCAAGGAAGATTTTATTATTATTTTTTATCCATTTCGAATTTATTTTTCCCATCTTCGACCACACCGATTCTTTTCCGCATACAAAATAATTTAACGTAAATTAATTTATCAACTCCTAGAACATACAAAAATGTTTTAATACGTTATTTATGCCACAGTGCTAAACGAGTGACGGGTTGCCTATAACGGGTGGCCACTTATTTCAATCATATTACTTTATTTTATTAATTCTTAACTACTGCTTGAATTAGTCTTATTGTTTACACATATGTAAGGGATGTAGTTCGGATCGAAACCAAAATCTGTTTACCTCTGTTAATTATTGAGACTGTATCCTGTTTTATGTAATATAATTAAATAAATAAATAAATAGTATTGACCTATATGAGTTTCTACAATACTAGAGTTACTTCATAGTATACATTTGCGCATATACAGTCTTACACACTATAGCTAAAATTCTCAGTACTACTGCTAAAAGTACTTCAATTCCAGCATAGTCGTACCACTATACTTTTTGTTTGCAATTCGCTGTAAAACAAACTAGAACACTGATCGCATCAAATCAGGACTATCCTATTGTTTACATTACCCATCCGATATCGACTGGCTTGCGATGAATAATGCATGTGCAAAGTGCAGTGTGTAGGACCCGACAGTGGATGCAACGGAAATGTTTGTTGTTATAAGACTTCCGAACTTTTTTGTTTTTGTTTTAGTTTTTGTTACAATACTGAGAATATTAAGCATGACGCTAGTGATTTTTTCGTCCGTCCGTCCCTCCGGGGTTTAAAAATTCGATGTTATCACAGCGGTTATGAAAACTGTACTGAGATGTTTGGAAATGTTGTCTCCATGGTAAGGGCGAAGGAAATAGTTCCAATTTCTTCATTTGCAAACTTATAAGATTCAAGATTCAATATTTAATTGTCAAACGTAGGTGACTGTGACATCCCCGATGTACCAACGGAGTATGACAACCCCGTTGGCTCATTGGTAGTATATCTGCCTTAAGAGCTGTAGGACGTGGGTTCGATTCCCACTCAGGGCAAACATTTTGTGAATAAACAAATGTTTGTTCTGTGTCTGGGTGTTCTGTATGTATTTACAAAAAAAAAGAAGTATTTCTGTATTCTATCAGTTATCTGACTTCCATCACACAAGCTCTGCTTAGTTTGGGGCCAGATGGCGCTGTGTGTATTGTCCGACGATATTTTTTTATTAAAAGGTAGTAAAGATCTTATACAATAATTAATACAGTTCCATCCAAACTACCTCTTTTAGAGGTGTACAATAATGTAAGTTCTATTATATTACCTTTTTTTATCATTCATATACTCTAGAATTGTGTAGTAACATTTATACAATGACCAGGAATTTAATTTACGTTATAAACAATGTATGCTCTAAATGGACCCTGGAAATATGTAAGCAGTCGCATATTCCAACTATAGGACAGTCACAAATCCGCTGCACATTGTTCCGCCGGCATTTCGAGTCTGATACCACTTCCGATCCTGATCGCTCGTGCCGCCCTAAATTGTGCATCCCCCGAGATAAGGCGAAATACCGTGATTTAACGTGCTCATAGAGTGGAGTAATTCATACGTGTTTATGAGTTAAGGATGTACTGTAAAGCCATATCGATCGCAATGATAGCTCAGTAGTTTGCGCGGTTAAATCATCCGCAGAATGATGTGACTTCAAATTCCAAGATGGATCTTTACCTGCCAATGAAGGAAAATACCATTGAATGGTACTTTTAGGGTTTCAGCTGTCATTGATTATAATCGTACTATATAATTAAACTATAATTGTAATACTATTAAATATAATTTATGTGAGTTGAATGCAGAATGCCCACTCAAGACATATAAGACCTCATTTAGGAATATTGCACACAGTTGGATCACAAGCTCATGTGATGTTAATTGACGATGTTTGAAGATGATAAGCACTTCAGCTAAATATAAACCTGGCAACTAGCTATGTCATGGAAGAATAAAAACAATTGTAAGAAGTAATTGTAATGTGCTGAAAACCAATACGAAAATTACAATTTAGGTACTCGATGGCAGCTCGACTTTCTCACACTAAGCAAATTATTAATTTTATTTCAACTCCTCGAAAAGGAAATAAAAGCATATAAAAGTGAGAGCACATTCGTACCTTTTTACGATGAAGGATGTTTTTGCCGATCTCTAGAATACAGCTGAGGAGACGAAAATAGATGAGACTCGGATACCGATCGTCAAAGGAAGGCAGGAATGTTTCGGATCTTTTCAGATATTATCTGGAATCCGTCGAGCTCTTTACGTTATTTTATGGGCCGGAAATAATGGCTATTCGATAGAATTGCAAGTGTATGAAACCTTTATTCAGAGTCAATTGTAATTTGCTTAACTGACACGTAATAAGATTTTATTATAAGTACGAATGTTCAGCCTTCAAATTGTTACTTGAATTCAGATTTGAAATATGTATTTACAATGTTTTTTGTAATGCCATACGCTATCGCACCCTAAGTGATGAGCAAATTTTTTTTTGTTATTTTTGAGTAAAATAAAATGTTTTTGTCACAGAAAATTTTTGTAAAACGCACTCGGTCCCCAAGATACAAGCCTTGTGCTTAGTTTGGGTTCCAATGATAACCAGTGTATACTGTATACACTGAATTCTAAATTGTAATGTCCAACTTCATATGTATGCATCAATTTCACTGTATTATTTTCTTTGTATATGTGCCTAACCCTTTCTGTGAAATAAATTTACCTTTATCTTTAATGTTGTAGGTGTACTCGGTTTTTTAGCTTTTAAGTCAATAATCTATCGATATGAAAATAATACAAAAGAAAAAATACAGCAACTTTGTTCAAATGCAATTTTGAGTTACGTATAGTTTTTTTGATAAGAATTTATGGAATGACGATCTACGTAAAGCCTGACCCGGAATGATGCCACCTGGGGTAGTGGCCTAAACACGGCGACTGATGGAGCTGCGGTGCGGTAATAGATATACAATGAAGTTTGTTCCACATACGCACGGCCTATAGTAGTGACAGAATTCCTGAATGTCACTGTGTTGGCTACCGCTAGCCTCGGCACTGTGAAGTCGGTTTGAGTAGCAGTTAGCAGTTAGAGTTAGCAGTTAGCAGTAGCTAGCAGTGGAAAATTAAAGTGTCAAATTGTGCTGAGTATTTCACCTTTTATTTAGGCCTATGATGCTTCCTGCAGAGGATTGTGATAGATTGATTACCATGATGATAATAATAATAATGATGAAATCTATTACACGTTTTTTGTCCTATAAGAAAAATCTGGATTATGTTCCACCTTCGTTGACTAACGTAACCTTAATCGTAGCCTCAACCCTTACCTTAACCTTAACCTTAACCTCAACCTAAACCTTAACCTTAATCTCAACCTCAACCTTTAACCTTATTATTGATTTATCCAATAGTTAAGTATATTTAGAAAACTTTTTCTAAAAAGCTATAAAGGCAAAACAAGCAAAGAAATGTAAGATAAACTTTTTCGCGACGCGGTAATATACGTGTGAGTTTCTAAACTGATAAATACTCCGCGACAGAAAAAAGTTCCAACAAGCTGGAAGATTTACGAGACAAACTCCGAACTGCGACCCAAGATGCAGATCATTTGTCCTCAATTACTATGATGGTATCTTCAGACTTCACTACTAAATATAGTATGTATTGCTTACCTTCTTTAGCCATTTTCCTTTAAGGCTTGATATACAATATATGTACACTTTCTTGTTATGGTTAAATTTTTTCATGACTGATTGTTAAAAACTAGCAATTAATTTATATGTACTTTAATTGATGAGATATAAGCGAAAAGTTTCTTAGCGGTACCTAACGTTTAACCTTAATATTTTAGTTTGTTTATTTGTAACGTTCTGTTTGCTCATTTGGTAGAATATATAAAGATAAATGTTTGTTTTGTGTCTGGATGTTCTGTATGTACATTGTATATCATTATATATTATAAATATGTATTTACAAAAAAAAGTATCTACGTATTCTATCAGTTATCTGGTTCCTATAGTTTAAGCTTTGCTTAGTTTGGAGCTAGATGGCGCTGTGTAAAAATGTCCTAGAATATATTATTTTATCTCGCAAATATTTATTACTAATGATCCGCCCACACACATCGCACGGGTGCAATGTAGGTACTAATGCGGTGCATATACAATTATACATGTATTATACAATATACATATAAACTTTCCTCTTGAATCACTCTATTGATAGGAACCGCATTAAAATCCGTTGTGTAGTAAAAGATCTAAGCGTACGGACGGCGGGAAGAGACTTTTTTTATACTATGTATGTAGAGATACACAGCGCCATCCTGTGGAATACGTTGCTCCTCGGTATCTAACGGTATTATTTATTCATTTGTAGCTATAAAATATTTAGGTACGTGTAAGTTATACACAAAAATAAAGAATTTACAAGGGCTATTGGTAAATAAAAATTATTGTTCTGAAATCTACTTAATATGTATTTAGTAACATAAGCCAGCCTTCGTAACTGTTAAGTACCTATAATTTAATCTAATAACCATTCGCAAGCGTGATGCAGTATTAAAAAAAATAATAACAAATCGTCAAGTTCACTTACTACAAAAATTGTAATGGGAGCGATCGAGAGCAGTGCGGAGTAAGACATGAGATATGACTATAGCGTAATCTGTAGGGACTTCCAGGGTCTATTCTTAAAGTTCAAGTCATGAAGTTTATTAAAAAGTTGACGTCATAGTATATTCTAAAGTCGGCTGTACGAGTTCATTTTGAAGATGAATGGAGGAAAGTTTGAGCTGCGATTCGTCAACTATTCTCCGACAACGCAGAACAAGTTTAGGCGCGACTTGGGGCGTATTTCTACCAAAATCAATTTTAAGTTTTACAAGTCTGAAAGTTTCGAGAGCATCTTGAAAATTACACCAATTTATTACTAGGTAAATAAAACGATAACCTAACTCACAGCTAATTAAAACAAACAATCAAAGTAAACAATTCAAGATATTAACAACTAAATAAAAAACCCTAATAACTAAATCAGGTACAGCTTTATTTTTATACCCTTTCATTTATACCCTTCATGGTTCATGGTCCTTAACTAGGATGTAACGAGCATTGGTGTTTACATAACCCTTAATGTAACCCTTTTTGCCAATAAAGATATGTATTTTGAAATTGAAATTGTATTGAGACAAAAAAATTATGTGTGTAGTGATTAAACTATACAGCTGCATACAAAATAATATTGATTACGTATTCGACTAAAGCTGTGGGTTTCCGTATAAAATATCATGTCTTTGTGGTAATAATTAAAAGTGAAGGCAAACTAGCGTGAACTGACATCGTGACTACGTGATATCAATTATTGGCTGCCCAATTTACTGTTAGTGACGTCACAGTGCTGTCAACAGCGGATTGGTATTTTTTTTTATATAGTTGGTCATTTGAACGTTATATAGGTCTGTACGTAACAATTGAACGTTAGTTCAACTGCATAGCGTGATTAGGATACTAATAATAATTATGTAGCCATTCGCGACATGCCCCACTATGGCAGCCCGTACACGTTCCGCGCGATCCGCGATCCGCGATCCGCGATCCGCGATCCGCGATCCGCGATCCGCGATCAATGATCGCGATCCAGACTGATCGTGTACGAAGCGGATTGACGGACTGATGCTCCGGATCGCATAATATCTAGAAATTTTGAAATCATGATCGCGGATCGCGGATCGCGGATCGTGATCATGATTGAACGTGTAAGGCGGCCCTATGAACTACACTCATACATCGTCGATGTTTTTTTTTGACTATAGAGTATAAATATACATAATATACCGAACATGCTTACGTTCGATCGGCCATTACCATTTTTACGGTTGAAAAGTGGTGAACAATATTTTCACACTCATTTAGTTAACAAACGTTAACGAAGCGTGCTATAGTTGACGTTGATGTGCCCCAAAAAAATATGCCATAATATTATATTGTCAAAGTTGGAATGAAAGTAGCACCATATAGTACACAGTAGTATAGCACATAGCAGTACATAGTTAATTAATTCGTTTTATTTAAATAAATAAAATTAAAGCTGTTTAGAGTTAATGGTGTCATTTTTTGGGCGTTAAAAAATACCATTCTCAACTTTTTAGTTTCCCTGATATCATATAATTAGTACACAAATGTTAAAAGCATTGAGACTAGATTGCAGAATTACTTTATTAGGGCACGACCGAACTCGACAAAGATTTATTTTGTGTGACTTTGACTATTTAACGCGATTTTTCATAAAATATTTAAAAGTATCGAAATAACAATTAACAATGGCAAAAGCACAAAGTGCGACGCCAAAAACAAAAAAAAGAAGAGGTATTATATTATCTGTGCCTGAATGAACACAATAGGCTTTATATTTCCGAAAAAAATCGGTTCTTGAAGGTTAAGTTGAATCAGTTTTTTTGGCGGGAACGCGGAAAGAGTAGTGTCGCCCCGTTGTATTTTATTCCAAAACTAGTATTTTGTCGAGTGTTTATGCATAAAAATGGTGGTGTTTTATTCATAAAGTGCCGAATCACAAGCGCGAGTGTGGGAAAATAATATAATGTGGTGAAACATGACTTTTCGTGTTGCTGCCAAAACTCCATCGAAGCTTTATAGTAAAGTCACCACTATTTTACTAAAGCATGACTGGACTTGATTGACATGGACTGTACATGACCAAAACTGGACTTCGACTATAATTTTAGCTACGAGGACACTGATTTAACTTTTGAAACTTGAAGATATAAAATACTTGACACTGGCAAATGCTAAAACGCGACGCCAAAACCAAAGCAAAAAAAAAAACTGGTACGTAATATACATTTATGTGAAAACAAAATTTACTATAGACGTTGAATAATAAACAAAGTTTTAAATTGCTCGTAGAGAATGTTTGAAAGCACAGGAAGTAATTCATCTCGTATGAAACTTCGAATCACTTCGAAACGGAAACATGTACCTACCGATAGAACTTAGTAGTAGGTAATATATTACAGCAAACTTTCAAAATATATTAAAACTGCAACCAAATAGGAAGGTTTGGCTTCAAACATTTGATGACGTATATCGGAACAAAGGTGAAAAGTTATTAGTTTGAAACTGTCAAAGATACAATGTTTGTTACTAAATCATTCCATTGCGATGATTTTTTTTACAATATTTATGACCATTGCGTTCAAAAACACGTTAAACCGAATATTTATTATAGACCTTATTTGAAATGCAAATACGTAAATACTTCCTGCGAGTAACTATTTACGAGAATAATACCTAAAATATGATTAGCTAATATGAGTAACTAATATGAGCAACTGCAATGTTAATTTTATAAAACGGTAAATGTTAAATATTTTGGCTTTACAAGAACCGATAACAAATTTAGATCATTATAAATGTATCATTATAATTATGTTTAATTAATTTTTTATATAGTTATCTCTACATAGTATACAACGAAGTCACTTTTCGCCGTCTGTACGCTTTGATCTTTTAAACTACGCAATGGATTTTAATCCGGCTTCCATCAACAGACAGTGATTTAAGAGGAAGGTTTATATGTATAATACATGCATATGCACTACATTAGTATCTACATTGCAGCCGTGTTAAGCCGGGGCAGGTCGCTAGTGCTGTATAAACGATTAATTTCATTCTATACAACATTTTATTTATAACACCGAAGTTATAATTCATATTAAATAAAAAAATCTAGACTAACATTAGATATGTCAAACTAACAACGTGTCAGTATAGTAATGTAAATAACTTTAACATAATTGTAAGTAAATATATATTAGGTTTGTATCTATGAAGTTATTAATAGGGTACCGAATTTTTATTATTAAACGTTTTTATTTAGCTTGCCCTGTTTGTTGTTGTTCTTGGATCAAATTTAGTAATTGAAATTTTACCCCCTTCCTGTTGACTGATTTATCTGATATTTGTTACACATTTTTTAGTTCTGATGACAATACATTATTAACAATAAGACCGCTTAACTTAATTTTTTTTTGTTAATTTACATACATTTAACATTTTTTAATTACATTATTAGGGTTGGACAATCTAGTGGATTGTGCAATAATGATATTAAATAATATTATGAAGCGTATTTTCAATTATTTTTTTTTTCGTTAATTTGCCCTTTCGGGCAGGCTAAAGCTATAAAGCCATACTGCCTCGTCTTCAGTGTTATTTCTGCTGTATCTTAACTATGGTTATCGTCAAAGTCGTCTTAGTCAAGTCCAATTCGTGTCAGTTCGTGCCAGTCATACTTTAGTAAAGTAGTGGCAACTTTACTATAAAGCTTCGATGGAGTTTTGGAAGCAACACGAAAACTCATGTTTCACCACATTATATCATTTTCCCACACTCGCGCTTGTAATTCGGCACTTTATGAGTAAAACACCACCATTTTTATGCATAAACACTCGACAAAACACTAGTTTTGGAAAAAAATACAACGAAGCGACACGACTCTTCCCGCGTTCCCGCCAAAAACGCGTATTTTCAAGGTATATTGTGTGACGAAGCTAAATTGGATTATACTCACTCAGCAGTTTAACTATTTCCCGTTTAGAGGTCATCTCTGAAGTAAATATAGTACACCACAATAAGTACAGATCACATTTTTGATAAAGGGTTGAGTCAATAGCAAGCACTCTCTGTTAAATGATTTTAGTAGGTATTGCTTACAAATATATTTGTTCGTCTGAAATTTTAATAAGCTCACTTAATCAGCCGCTATTCACGATAAGCTTGCCCACTATTCACGCGTTCCACCTTGTGTAGCAGTAAAACTGGGATTACATTCGTTTCGCATAAAAACCAGCTTATTCAAGCCTCATTTCAGGCTTATTCCTTCATTATTCTCCCTAGAGGTAACCGCAAAGAGTTGCTTCGCTGAGTCCAAAAAGGTTTCATATATTAATTTTTTCTTCGTTAAGTCTAGAATTTTAATTATAACGATCTAATTAAAATTTTAATTAAGAGCCAGTTCTATCACAGGGCGTGTTTACTATCTTCGACTACACCGTTACTTAACATCAGGTGTGGTCAAACGCCTAGCCTGTCAACCATAAAAATAAAATAAAATAAAATATATCAATGGCTAACTTTAATTTTGCACTATGTACTAATACTACTATGTATAATAAGTAGACTAGCTGTCACCCGCGACTTATACGTGTAACAAAGAAGGAAGTAGGATTTCAGGACGGTGCGATAGCTAGATGACCTTTTAAACAAATGAGTGAATAATCTTTTAAATAAAATCTATTAAAAAAGTATTTTAGATATTAATTCAGGTGTTTTTATTTATATACGTGCCAAATTTCATCCCAATCCGTTCAGCCGTTTTTGCGTAATTGAGTAACAAACATCCAAATATATAAACTTTCACAATAAATAATATTTGTAGGATATAATATGTATGTACAATTGTACATAATAGACGACGCGATCCGAACACTCGTTATATTTCAGTTGCGCATATACGTCTTCTACAAAGAATATTAGTAAAAATAAAGCGGGTAAAGGGATTCTAAAAATAAAAAAAAACGAAAAAATTATGGATAATTTTCAGGTATAAGAAATTTGTTTATAATTACGCTGAGCTTCTATTGGCTTTGTGTCTATTCCACTTGTTCTGTAAATCTTTTTCTCTACACTTTCTCTAGGTGGTTATTGGATAGCTGTACTGAGATTTTTTGCCGGTGCTGCCACGAGAGATTTCGCTCTACGAAACCTCTCTTTACTACAGAGAGCTTATCAGTATAAAGATAGCACTTGTAACAAGAAATCCTTGCACTGCAAAATAATCTTTTCAGAAAAAGAACGAGAATAACTATATACTAGTTTCAGCAAAGTTTTGTAACTAGTTACTGATGGTATCTTGTATATTATATACCTTGCGTGTTATTTGGGATACTTCTGAGCTCTCAAAACCTTTTTGCGAGCTGAATTAACGCTTGCAAATCATCGAAAGGCTTATTAATGTTTTTATTGGACAAATTTGACACTTAATATATAAATAACACTCAATATATAAATATCGTAGGATATTTGATACAGCGCTATCTAGCCCCAAACTAAGCAAAGCTTGTACTATGGGAACCAGATAACTGACAGAATACTTAAATACTTTTTTTGTAAATACATACAGTATACCCAGACACAGAACAAACATCGATCTTTGTCACACAAATGTTAGTCCTGAGTGGGAATCAAACCCACGCCCTTTAGCTCTCGAAACAGATAATTGTTTTCTTCCTTTCTTTCTTTACTATTGAGTAACTATTTTTTTTTGTTTTAATATCGTTAGGAATAAATAAGTAGGTTAGAAGTGCTTACTATCTTCGACCACACCGTCACTTAATACTTGGTAAGTTGTGGTAAAACAACAAGCCACCTTAAAAAAGAAATTACACTTAACATTATTTTTAAACTGTTATTTTGTGGAACTTTTTGGCGCTTAGGTGGTTTTATAAAATAAATGCGCCCACAAAAAGCGCAGAAATGTTTCTTTGTTACACTTCTGTAAGATCATCAGAATAATTTCTCTAGAGTCCTATTTGGTAGGCGTTCTGGAAACATGGACCGTTTTGCGGCGTGCATTTTGAAGTAGGCAAATTCCATGATAATACTTTGTTTCTTCAGTTGGAAATTAGTTAAAAATAATATCTGTCCTTGCGATGTCTGTTTCACTTAAAGAAATAATCATTATTAGTTTTATTAGTATTCATCATTAGTATTATTAGTATTCATCATTAGTATTCATCATTAGTATTCATCATTAGTATTATTAGTATTCATCATTAGTATTATTAGTATTCATCATTAGTTAGTAATCGATAGGTAGTAATCGATACTATTCACTGAACGGTTTTTTTCTTAAGTTTACTTATGTGTTTACCTATAACACAAAGCAGATAAATCTTCCCTTATTATTTAGGGCTTTTCATCGCGCCAATTAATCTTTTGTTAAATTTCACAAGTTGTAAGTTTTAAATAGGTCTTTAGTTAGAACCAATTCCCATTCCAGGCTAGGACTGTCTACCACACTCGATCATAACGCCACATAACATTAGGTGAGCTGTAAACAATCACCTAGCTTGTTAATCATTAAAAAAAAACTATCAATATCAACCAATTGTTTTTATTTGATGTAACATACGATCACTGAAAAAAATACAAAAAACATAACAAAATATAAAATAAAATTATCCACAATTGTAAGTAATTTTCAGTCTATCACGTAGTACAAACGTGCGAATGATACACTTTACGAAACGCTAATCCATGTTGACGTTAAATACAATGTACCAAAAAGAAACTAAAAATTCAAATTTACTGTTTAAATAACTCCAAAGCATTCTCAGAGATTCGAAAATTTGAGCACGTTACCCTACTTTCGCAGTACCACGTAAAGTCGTTAATAAACTGTCAGTATGACCATTTCCCTCCGCACCGGAGATTCCGATGGTGAGATAACAGAAAGGCGGTCTTCACTAGCGGTATCTTTTTAAATACAAAAGCTATCTCTGGAAAATACCTAAAACACACCCTGAAGCGTTTTCATAAACAACAAAGTTTTCTAAATATCTCAGTAGAGATGAGATACTGAACAACTTGGTTACGATAGCTAAAAAATTATAGTAGTGTATTTTTGTAGCATACTTCAGTTTTGGCCAATATTATACACAATTGTGGCACTTTATACATACATACATATTACGTTACATAATATATACAAGCTTGCTTCTTTTTCCCCTCTTTTTTGTTTATGTGGAATTTTAGAGGATATTTTTTTCTAAGTAATGAGGTCGCCGATTGTTTAACTAGCTTAAAAGATTCTTATTTGTAACTTTTGTTTAATTGTTGCACTCTACACAATTTTTATCTCTTGATTTGTGTTTGGATAGGCAATGAACAAACGGCGAGGTTGTAGAACTCTCTGCCGGAGTTTGTGTTCCTTGTTAAGTACAATATGGGTGTCTTCAAATCTAGAGTAAATAGGTTTCTTCTAGGTAAGCGTGCCCTATCTTAGACCACACTACTGCTTAACATCAGGCAGAGTATGGTCAAACGCGAATCTATTTTGAAACAATACAAAAAAAAAAAACTATATGATACATTCTAATGATCAATACATTTTCAAGATCATACAAAGTTCCATATATCCCTTCCTCAAACAGTTCACGTAGCTATTTTAGCAATATTATGGTGCAAAAGTAACGTTTTGTAAATGGATGGAATCTTATCCCCATCAGTCTGTATCGCTTCGGAGGAAATTATGAGTTCTTCATTAGCCTTTGTATTCTCTCAGCGTGTCTTTACATTTTCATCTAACAAAGCATATTAATATCCGTGGCATTTGCGTACAAAATACACGGAAATAATTAAATTAAATGTACCAGATTGACGGCTAAATGTATTCAGAAAGCTATGTTGTTTATTTTGTAAAATGAATGATATTTGCTTTTGTATAATGTGAACTGATAGAATAAAAATCGAATATACATTCGAATGGATTATTTGTATACAATAACAATCCCGTATCAGAGTACTTACCTTTAAATTTATTATAGTTTAGTCCCATTCACGCTCGCTGAGCTGTAAGCATACTCTACCACTAACATAATAATTAATTTCAAGAACACAACTATCTGTATATTTCTACGCACGCATAAACGCTTACATATTGTGTTTTTGTGAGTACAGATGATAAACTCCGGTTGACAACTCAGAAAATTTTTGTTTTACTTATGGCGTTTAATTACATCGGAAATTCCGGCTATATGTATGTGTGGTCGGAACTATAGTCGGAGTTTCCGATTTCATTTAACGTGAGTAATTTCGCATACGTAAAACAAAACTGTGTCGAAACCACGTCAGTTTCCATAGTAAAACTGAGAAAATGTATTTGCAGTAACTATTTATAATTATGTGTACACGTTTGTTTTATATTCCAGTCAGACCAGACTGATGACAAGATGTTCTAAAATTATCTAAAACAAACGCATTTGGTGTCATGTACCATATTTCATCGCTTTTTCAGAGTTAGGTTTCTGTAGTTTTATTATTGCCATGTGACTAGACGTTTGATAAATACTACATCATGCGATTGCTAGGGGCGGGTCTGGAGTATAAAATATCGATAAATCTAACGAATAAGGTTAACTATCACACTTAGTTGCTTATCGATATCATTTATCTTTTTTGAATGTATAATTATAGGGGAAATGATGTTGACTAGAGGAAAAGTTTACGGATTTTGTTATATCCGTAAATAATGATATTACGTATTGAGCGGCCAAATGTCATGGACTTAATTTTAGCTGCAAAGCCGACGGGGGGAAATTGGGTCTCATTTATTTGAAAAGGTCGTGAAGCGAGAAATCGACAAACTGGTTCCGTTTTCTGACATTTGTGATGGGAAATGGGTGTTAGGCAACCGATCCCCAAATAGGTTGTACGGAAAACGTATTTCTACAACACGGAAAGTATGTAGGAATAATTGCGTAGCCAGGGAGGTCAACATATCGATTCGCAAGTAAGTGTATTAGAAATAGTAATTGACGTTAATGTACTACAGTCGGTCGGTACTACGAAGTAGATGTGACAGTGACAGCGAAATCTCTAAATAATGAGTTAGAGTGTGAAGTAAGATGGAGTCTGAATTTAAACTAGTGAGTGACATGCTTAATTTGGGTTCGGGCTTACTTTCTGACTGCTCTGTGAGACCTGGGAAATATAGCAATGTGTTAGTATTTAGCTAATACTAGCTACATGTAACATGTTTCTCACACATACTCCAGTATGAGTGTAAGTTAGTTTGTAGACTGTAGCATCCTATAGATTCAACATTAATGGTAAAAAGCCAACGAAATTTAGTGCTTATAATTAGATTAGAAGCAAAAAAAGAGAAAGCTGTATCGTTTTATGAATAGTACGTAGTATTTTTTTATTATTTTCCGGCAATTTGGTCCAGTTTTAGTCTTCAATAATTGTTAAGTTATAGTTATAGATAATGTTGAATCTATGGTCTAAATAAAAATTAATGAATTGTTTTCACTTCATTCTTAAGACTATATTTCACTTCAGGACAATAGGTAATTGGAGACTTAATTTCCCCTGGTACCTTGTGTAATTAAATGAAAATAATATACAATGGATGATACTGGAAAATAAGGTGCAAAATTCTAGTTTGTCATTTTTTATTATGGTTAACAAGCTAGGTGTTTGAGCATAGCTCACCTGATTTTAAGTGAGTGTGGTTGAAGATAGTATACACACCTAGCCTGGAATAGACTATAGACATACTCGGTGGTAGATTTCCTTAGCAGGAGGTCGTCTAGGTAGGTACCACCGCAGTACCAGATATTCTGCCGCCAAGCAGTAGTGTGCAAACATTATTGTGTTCCGGTTTGAAGGGTACTGCAGCTAGCGAAATTACTGGGCTGTTGAGACTAACAATCTAGTCTCAAAGTAATGAGTGCCAAAGCAGCAATGCCCTGGACGTTGTTTTGTTACTCAAAGTTCTGTGTATCGCTGCAATGGTCATGGACAGGCGTTATCTATTAACATCAGGAGAGCGCCTCGATCGTCTCATTACTTTTACATAAAAAAAAAAAAAAAAAAAAAATAGAACTGGCACGTTAAATGTTAGAAACTTATCAGAATATTTGTACATATTAGGTTTGCCTTCTGATGTATCTGCTGTTTTTAGACCAGTTTAGGATGTCGTTTAAAAAAACTTTTGTAGTTATTTTTACAGAGTTTAATAACATCACCGGTATCCGTTCTACAGTACCTATACATTAATTATAACACAACAGGAAATAGGGATAAATCGAAGATTTCTTCGGCTTCAGTGGCATTTTTTTTCTTGTTATTCGGTTTGCAGTTGACCGTCTACTCGCCTGATGTTAGGCGAAGATGCGGTTTACGATAGAGCAGGCTAACCTAGAATAAACCAATTCACTCGTGACTTGAAGGCACCTAGATAGTAATTATCAGGAAACATCCACACGGGCAGCAAATTCCATTGTATAACGGTATGTATGATCAAAGTGGAATCAAACAGTTTTTCTTCAAGTTTTTTGACGGTGACACTTTTACATATGCCCCGTAGCTGTCTTAGGATCATAGCAGGCATAGCAGAAAAGTTTTATCGATCAGAATATGATTATAGAATCATAAAACAATCAAGACATCACAAAAGAAAAATATGTTCACGTAAACAACCGTAATGGATCACAGAGCACTGTTACCCGTTGTTTGTGCTACGAAGAATCTTATAAAAGTAAACATACCGAGCATGGTTTACAGCAAATTGATTGCTATACATCAGTCAAGCGTAGCGCTTAAGGGGCATAATCGTAGGACAGCTCTGAAATATTACTGAAGCAACAATGAAATAAGAAATATCTTTGAACGTGTGCAATCAATCAAGTTCAGTGTCGTGTTACGAATCAATAAATCAAAATGGGTCCGTAGTGTGTGCGCGATATACTCGACTGCAACTCAACCATCACTACCAATGTCAATGTTTTTCTAGCACTCACTTGTTTCTGAAATAAAGGGGGCTGTCATTTTAAACTATAATAGAATAAGTAAACGTGCTTATCATGCCAGACTTTGGTTATTTTTTTATATGGGGATAATAGATATTTAAAAAAGTTAAAGAGCGCTATATCTGCCTTGCGGCATGCAAAATTTATCGTTAGGTACATGCTGACGTAGAAAAAATTGAACAATACAAAATATGAACTACTGTCAATTATTCGTTAAATCAAAAGTAAAAAAAATTAAAAATGTCGATGAGATGTAATAAATGTCAAGCAACAAAATCCAATTTCGTCTGAGCATAAAAAATATAAATTAATTAATGTCAATTTGGATTTATAATAATGTCAGTATAATTTTTTTAATGTAAATGTAATGAGACGAACCATACGCTCTCCTGATTGTAAGAGACAACGCATGCCCATAACCATTGCATCAATACACAGCACCTATCTAAAGCTAGGCTAAGAAACAAAAAGATTAAGATTTCGTTGTTTTAGTGCCCATTACTTTGAGACATTCGATGTTTGGCTCAATGGTTCAGTAATATTAATTGTTTCTTGCAGAATCCAATAAATGCAATTGCAATTGTTTTCTTGCATTCGTTTTGATCGCGTATGTTTTATCAAAGCTCACCCCATTAATCATACATATGAGAGATATTTTTGTGCGTAATTAAAAACATCTGTCCGTAGAGTGGACAGAGTGAACTGTAGGGTATTTGATGTATTCTCTAGTGGCGGCTGCGGTCGTTTTGTCCCGAGTTTTGTGATTAATTGCACTGGCTATTAATGTCTTTTTCATTTTGTAGGTCGTGTGGTAAAATAAATCCATATTATTTGCGTAACTATGAACAGCTGTGATTAACTTTCCATTTATCTTTTTTTTTAATTTTGATCGGTTAGGTGTTTGATCACAGCTCACCTGATGTTAAGTGACAGTGTGGCCGAAGATGGTAATGCACACGTAGCCTGGAATGACACTAGCTCCCAAGTGAGGCTGCCGGGACCCGCCATTATGTGCTTGGCAGCAGGTTTTCAACTTGAGGTAGCTAGTCAGCCGAGTCCTAGAAAATACCCTACCACTATGCTATTGTTTCCTCACGATGTTTTCCTTCGCTGGCAGCGCAAACTCCTTGTTGGGGGTTGAACCCACGCCTTTTGGCGTGTGAACCGACTGCGCTAACCACTGAACTAGCATTACTACAAACTTACAACTACCACTACTTAAATAAAACAAATACTTAAGTTTCGAAAAAATATTAGAACACAGCCCTGTAAAAATCCAAAACCAAACTTTGGACACTCTAAAACATATTTTTCAACAAACCATTAAATCTCAAACTATCTGCAAAGAAAGTACATTATTTTATTCGCCTATAAATATTCTATTAAAGGGCCCTTACTCCGAATATCGTAAATCGTATACAAAGAAAAGGAAAATGGGCCCGAGCGGACTGAATGTGATAAGTCACGATGGGCCACAGAGGGCGGGTCAGGAGTTCCCTTGATATGTATAGGAAGCACCTACTTACGGAATAACTTTATGAATTTACACAATACCGTGAGACTCGAGCACGACGTCATAATGACCTGGGGCACGACATTTGAATCATACGCTTGAGTTTTCGCATAAAAATATGTCCGTCTGTCACACAATATCGTTGGAAATTCAATCTCATTTCCATGTGAGAACTATTCGGATGATTCAATAAAAAATAAGCCGGCACCATCACTTGAGAGCCAGTTCCATTCCAGGCTAGATGTGCTTTACCATCTTCTACCACCATTTAACATCACGTGAGCTGTGGTCAAGCGCCAAGCCTGGAGCACGTTTACCTACAAGAAACCTTTTTACTCTGGATTTGAAGACACCCAAGTTAGTTATTAATCTTGTTTTAATTAAAAAAGTCTGTTATCACATACCATTGTTTTAAGCGTCGCCGTCGGAAAAACAAATATGACGCCATTTTCGTGACAGCTATTTACCTATAACACCCAAAAGTTTGCCTTGCAACCCTTCCGTAACTAAGCTAATATATTAAAGCGCTCCTTTCGACTCCATAAAATTAAACCCTAAACAAAGGATTGAAAATATGTAACGTATACCTGATTTACCTGATTTTTACGTTCTCTCCATAAATCAAGTTACAATTTTCTCTCTGTATAATTAACTTATTTATGTATCTAGATACAAATGCAGAACATCTGAAGTTTCCGAGGCCTAGTAGAAGTTTCGGCAGGTTGGTTGGGAAACCGTCTGGCTTCCAAAATAGAAGCCCCTGGTTTGAATGCCACGGCATGTACCACTGTCTTTTCCAGGCTATGTGCGTATTGCTGATAACTTAAAAACGGTAAAGAAAACATCGTGAGAAAATCTGTATGTCTGAAGGTGGCTTCTCAAGGCGCGAGATATCACAAGTCGCGCCGATTTGTACGAGCGAGTATGCGCCCACAGGCGAGCCCGCGCTACCCTTTCTCACGTGTGCGACGCGCGTTGGTCCTGCCGCCTACGCTGCTGAGGCACGCTGCGCCTTTGAAATACTGATTTCGAGCGGATCGGACGAGCTTGCACGCGCTAACCCACGTCGCCTCAAGCCAATACCTTAAGAGTTAAAAAAGAAAAAACTCGTAGATGTGTCATGTCTCCCAACCCGAGCTTGGCCAGCGTGGTGGACAATGAAAACCAGCTCGTGCCCAGCAGTTTATAAAAACAGGTCTGACTCGAATACAAACTTTTTGGTAATATGTATTATGTTATGTTATGTAGTCATGTTGTAATTATATATGTCTAGTGGGTTCAATTCCCACTCAAGATAAACATTTTGTGGTATAAATATTATAAGTATGTATTTACAAAAAAAAAAGTATTTTATCAATTATCTGACTTCTATAGTACTACGACATTTATTTATTTATTTTATTTAGTAAATTCCACTTGCCGTAAATGAAGAGAATTCAGTCGAATTTTATATTAGTACTCACAATGTAAATGAAGAATATTGAAATTATCTTCCGACGTCAAAAATACTACTTTCATTTCAACATTTCCGAGTAAAATACCGAAAATTAATAGCAGCCGTCGCTAAAGTTCTTTTGAATATGAAAATCCTTTTAAATTTTTATTAATTTATATTTTAGATGATGAAAGCGAAGGGAAGCGCCCTTGGCGAGGCCAGGCACAGAGTACTAATGAAACAGTGATAATTTTACGGTTTTCAATTAAGCTGTATTTTCATTCGTTCTTGCTGACTTAATATTCAATTTTACGCAAAGGTCGGAAGGTTCGCGGGTATCTGACTAGGAACTTCTACCGCGAGATTAGGGGACAATAGGGGATCAGTAAAGTGTTTAAATTATAAAGATTTTGTAACTAAAATGGATTTAGTGAGATCAGTGAATACAAACTGCTTTTAGTTCTGAAAATGAAAACACGGCAAACATTTAACACAGCGCGACAACTAACCCGACAACTAATGGAATACTTCCAAATAGGCAATTAGGCTTATACATTTTTTTGTTTTACATATTTATAGTATACTAGCGGACGCCTCGCGGTTTCACCCGCGTAGTTCCCTTTCCCGTGGGAATACAGCGATAAAAAGTATATGTCACCTGGTGATAGCATAGCTTCCCAACGGTAAAAGAATTTTTGAAATCGGTCCAGTTGTTTCGGAGCCTGTTCAATACAAACAAACAATCAAATATTTTCTCTTTATAAGAGTATAGACTAGCAGATCGTGCCGGCTTCGCACGGGTGAACAAAACTCGGCTAACAATTTAGCCTATGTTACGCAGTGATAATGTAGCATTCTAATGATGAAAGAATTATTCAGATCGGTTCAGTAGTTTCGGAGCCTATTCATTACAAACAAACAAAAAATCAAATCTTTCCTCTTTATAATAGTGTAGACATAGAACAACTAGACACAAGACAAACAACTCTGTTCGGCACATAAATACTTGCCCTAAGAGGGAATCTTACTCATGTCCTTCAGATCACAAAGCAGAGTAACTGCTAAATGAGGCTAACAGGCAGTAAATAAGACAACTGAAACATGCTAAAAACATCTTTTAAACACAAACCAGTTAGAAACTATGTCGTATCATTTAACCTGGAAATGAAAAAAAAAAACAAAAAAGATTCATTCATATTCATATTATTTATTTGCGTATTCTGAATATAGAAAGTAGTTCGAAAGAGTACATTAATTGAACACCATATTCTGCCTTTGTTTTTTTTTGCGTAATATTACTGTAGTTAATATAGAGCTATATAATGTTTAGTATCCGTTTCTATGTTATTGATTCTAAAAGTAATAGTAGTCAGCCCCTTTCCAATCCATTAACGACGACTGCGAGTTTCAACGCATTAAAGTTTACAAGTTATCTAATATTTCATTTCTCAGCCATTGAATAATGCAAAGTCTACTCTCACGATCGTCAAACCAAAAGGAAAGATCAATGATCAAACTTCAAAACGTGTTACATACGAGTACAGCTACAATGCTGATTTCATGACATACCGATATGTTTTCATATGATCCAAGATTTTGTACTTTTGACAGCCTTGTCAGTTTTAAAAGTAAGCTATATATTTTGAGACACTTTTATTAGCTAGACTTGTATAATATGTTGTTCAATTTCAATTAAATAAATAAATATCACAGGACATTACACACAGCGCCATCTGACCCCAAACTAAGCAAAGCTTGTGCTATGGAAGACAGATAACTGATAGAATACTTAAATACTTTTTTTTTTGTAAATACATACTTATAATACATACAGTACACCCAGACACAGAACAAACATCGATGTTAGTCACACAAATGTTAGTCCTGAGTGGGAATCGAACCCACGCCCTTCAGCTCTCGAAGCAGACACACTACCAATGAACCAACAGGGCTGTCGAATTAAAGGCAAAACATGTTTTGTACATTAAAAAATAAATTGTTTTGATTTCAGGCTATAAACAATAGTTCTATACTTGCCATAGAGCACCAACTGGTTGGTAAACGTAGCTACGGTAAGTTTTAAGCTCAACTAGTACAGTAACGCAAAAATTGGCGTGTTGTATTGGCGTGTTGGCGGCTTATATCAAGTAGTGGAGAAAGGACTGTTGTTTCACTTTCATTCACACAATTACTTAAGGTTATAAGCTTTAGGTGTAGTTGCTAAGCTAGTTTGTACTAATAGTTATGAAACACTTCCAATACGGGCACAATATTGAAATTACAAAAAATATTTATAGTAATTAGTACCTACCTACAAAGACTCTTTCGGCTTAGTACACCCCAAGCTCATAACCCCGTTGCTTCCTAAAGGAAGCAACGGGGTTATGAGCTAGGGAAAGTACTAGTTAAAGCTAGTACTTTCTATATAATTATTAAGTAGTAACATAAAGCAAATAAAATAACATGAAAGCTGTCGACAGACTTTTCTAGCATACGTTTTGCCCCTACTAAAAAAAAATCGCTCAATGCACCTAAAGAAGCTTTCACTTCAAAATTAAAAAGAAGTTATCCAAAATATCTAAAAAAATAACATTAAAATATACCCACTGGCTCCGAACTAGCGATAACTGTTTTTCGGAAACCAATATCTTATTCAAGAGCAAAATGCCATAAACAGACTTACACCAGAGAGCCTACCAGAGCCCAAGGAGGATAGCAATGCTCAGTTTTTGGCTAAAGCAGGTGACAACATTCCGGGCACACAACGCCTCCTCCAATGATTTGGTAAAATGATAATCAACAAACAAAGATATATCTTAACTTCACCGACATCAGTTTGTAAACCAGAAAAATCTTCAAAGAGATTTAACCATGTTTTCCTTTACCCATCCAAAAAGGTATCACATTCAGTTTGAAAACAGCCGTATGTTACGTAAAGGGTATCATAAATACTGTCTGCCTGACCTGTGAAAACAACCGTTTGTGCTGCTCTCACAGTGATTGCGGACTAGTGAAAATATACGTGTTTTTGTACGACGCTTTGGAAAATCATTGATTTTACAGCGGCAGGTCCTTAGGAGACAGAGATTCTAACACGATGCGCAAATGCTTAAATTTATTTAATTGTAAAGAAATAAAATGATTACACACACACACACACACATACACAGCGCCATCTGAACCAAAACTAAGCAAAGATTATGCTATGGAAGACAGATAACTGATAGAATACTTAAATACTTTTATTTTTGTGAATAATTAACATACATTATGATAAATACACAACACCCAGAAACAGAACAAACATTTGTTTATATCACAAAATGCTTGTCCTGGGTGGGAATCGAACCCACACCCTTCAGCTCTTGGAGCAGACATACTACCAATGAACCAACAGGGCTGATTGATTATTTATTTATTTATTTTATTTTATTTTATTTAATTCACTCAAAACTTACAGTACTAGACCAAAACGTTTTGGTTTGTTATAGTAGGTACAATACAAAAAAAGGACACAGTTACATAACAGTACTAAGACGAGCAACAAATATTCAGGCGTTACTTTGCGGAAGTTCATTTTGAGTGTTCAAGGTATATATTTTTTTTTTTTTTTATGTTTGACAGGCTTGGTGTTTGACCACAGCTCACCTGATGTTAAGTGAAGGTGTGGTCGAAGATGGTAAAGCACACCTAGCCTGGAATGGAACTGGCTCTCAAGTGAGGCTGCCGGAACACACCGTTAGGTGCTTGGCGACAGATTTTCAACTTGAGGGTGGTAGCTAGCCAGCCGAGTACTAGAAAGTACCCTACCACCATGCTATGGTTTCCTCACGATGTTTTCCTTCACCGGCAGCTCAAGCTCATTGTTGGGGTTTGAACCCACGCCCTTCGGCATGCGAACCTACCGCGCTAACCACTGAGCTATCATCACTACAAAATAGTACAAAATAGTAGGGTATATTACTCGGTGGTAATCTCCTCAGCAGTAGGTCTTCTAGGTAGATGCCACCATACCGTTTCAGATATTCTGCCAAGCAGTAGCGTGTAAATATTACTGTGTTTGGGTTTGAAGGGTACTGCATCTAGCGAAATTATAGGGTTGTTGAGACTAACCACTAATGTCTCAAAGTAATGAGCGCCAAAGCAGCGGTGCCCTATACCTTGTTTTGTTACGTAAAATTCTATATATCGCTGCAATGGTCATGGACAGGCGTAATCTCTTACTATCAGGAGATCGTCGTTGCTTTAACATAAAAAACTATCTATTACATCATACATACATATTTAAAACACCCACACTCCACAGTAAAAAATTACAAAGAGCAACAAAAAAAAATAATTTAATTATTCTAGCCATTCCTTATATTTTAAAACGAATGTATATACAACCTAGTTTTCTGCTTGCTGTCGCTTATAGTTTTCCAGAAAACTTAATGTTATCCGGGCACAAAGTGAATTACGAGTTTGAAAACTGCGATGCACCGAGAACTTTCGAAGTGTAAAAATTATCACACATGCTAAGGAAATATTATGTTGGAAAGTTCTTTCAGATTTAAGTATGAATTTTATGCCAGTGAAGGAAAACATCGTAAGGAAACCATAGCGTGGTGATAGGATACTTTATTGTAATCGGCTGGCTAGCTCCTACCCTAAAGCCCACCCCCAAAATCAACCGCCAAGAACTTAATAATGCATTTCGGCAGACTCACTACCGAGAACCAGTTCTATTCCAGGCTAAGTGTGTTTACCATATTTGATCATATCGCCACTTAACATAAGAAGTGCTGTGGTCAAACACCTAATCATAAAAAAGTACCGCAAATTAGGTAGATAGTAAAAAAGGCCTATGTATTTTATTTCAATTTTCTCGCCGGCCAGTACCCAACATCCTTCAAAAGATGATTTATAAAACATCTGTACTCTACTATGGCCAAATAACCCTGTTTGGGATTCACACATACTTTCAAATTTTTATAAGTATGTAGATATGTAAATTTCTATTTACATACATGTAATATACCTAAAAAAATCCATTAAGATTCTTCAGAGGTATTATTTTGAACTTACGTAATGTAGTCCAATAGTAGTATCCTTTGTCCAATTTGCATTCTCGAAACTTAAGCCCGTATGCAGCGTTTGCAATCTAATCTTGTTTTTGACTGCGGATTATGAAAACTAGGCAGACGTTGGATGTTAATAAAATAATAACTTTGCTTGAGCAAAAATAATACAGCGCATGTGAAAGGAATAAGTACTTAATTAAGAATAGTATTATTATTAATCTAGGTGTTTTAATACATTTTCCCTGGACAAAAAAAAAGGTGTTTTAACACATTATTTTGACTGCGTTGTTATCTCATTTGGTAAAATATCTGCTTTTGCAATAAAATATTGCTCTGCTTTTGGAGTTGTACGGCGTGGGTTCGATTACTACCAGGACATACATTTTTTTAATTGTTGTAGTGTTGTGTGTGTCAAAATAAATGTTTTCTTTCTTTCTATTTGACAATAAGAGTTTATTCTGGGTCTAGGTGTTCTATATCTATCTATATCTTATCTATCTATACTATTATAAAGAGGAAAGATTTGTTTGTTTGTTTGTTTGTATTGAATAGACTCCGAAACTACAAGGCGATTTCAAAAATTATTTCACCGTTGGAAAGCTACACTATCTCCGGGTGACTTAGGTTACTTTTTATGCCTGTATTCCCACGGGAACGGGAACTACGCGGGTGAAAACGCGAGGCGTCCGCTAGCGTATTATAAGTATGTATTTGCAAAAACAGTAACACAAGAACACACAAGATCTGTGACATTTCAAGTAAGAATGTTATTAAAGGTCCTCTGTAGCCCGAGCGGACGGTCCGTTGCAATTGGCAGTATATTGCGTTCTGCAGACGTTATGGCTGATATTAACTGGACGAGGGGTTAAGTGCCGTGTAAGGGCGCTCCGTGTCATGCGGTCTTTATGTGAAACCGGCCGAAGCAAGGGTCGAGTCAGTTTTCAGAAATTTATGAAAATTGCCTTGTTTATTTCGTAACCATACGGATGTTTCACAGTAATGGACTTTACTGATTATTATTATTGCCACTTATGTCTTAATCATGGATATTGTTGTTTATTACAAAAGTTTCTGTCTTTAAAATATAACTTTCGAGTATTATTTTTTTTATGTAAAAAGTAATGAGACTAACGAGACGCTCTCCTGGTGGCAAGAGGTAACGCCTGCCCATGACCATTGCAGCGATACACAGAAGTTTGAGTAGCAAAACAAAGTCCAGGGCATCGCTGTTCAGTATAAACTAGCTGCGCCCCGCGGTGTTATCCGCTACATGTTTTCGGGATAAAAAAACCTATATTGTGTTATTCCAGGGTCTCAGCTACCTCAATACCGAATTTCATCCAAATCCGTTCAGTAGTTTTTGCGTGAAAGAGTAACAAATATCCATCCATCCATACATCCATACTTTCACATTTATAATATTAGTGGGAATATGACATCTACATTAAGTAGCATAAAAATATTTTCTTTAATATTTGCATTTAAAAGAACCTTATCGCGACAATAATTCCTAATTCTTGTGTTTCTGTGTGTATGTAAACATTTTGATGAGAATACGTTTTTAAATTTGCTTCCATAGTAGAATCCCGAAAACTAATGATTACAACATCGATACAGTTTGGGTAAAAAAAAAATAGTCATACAGTTTGGGTTGCAGTTACATATCTATCATCTGTATCCAAAATTTAATTACACCACTGGATAGCTAAAGGATCAAAGAGTTTGTTACGTCGAGTGAGGACTTTAATCATAGATATCCGAAGGACTTCGTAGTGTTCCAAAATGAACATTTATTCACGTACACAAAACCATGCCCACGACAAAGTCACACACCGTTTTGTTTTAATTTAGCAGATTATTGTTCTATGCGTTGCTGTAATTGATATGTAGATCAACATTTTTGAAGTATTGGTATAATACTCATATAAACTTTACTTAGTTTGTATGAGTAATTAGGCTAAGAAAAAAATACAAAAAAAAAAATAAATTGTTTTGGTATTTTTTTCAATTAAATTTTATTTTTAGAAATAGGTAATTAATTATGCATAATTAAGCCCCTAAAAAGATTTTCTTCCAACACAACATCCAATTCTATCTCGATTAAACTTACATCACAATTTTAATTTCTTCTCCCGAAAATGTTAATCAAGTTTTGCAGTGACTAAAGTCTCCGAATTTATATAAACTTGTGTCGAGAACCGATATTTCTTCCCGGCCCTAATGAGTTTTTGTTGGGCGTCGTCGTTTTGTACACTTGTATTCGAGAAAACAAAAGCTAGAGAGAAACAGTTAACTAATTGCGAGTGGATAGGAAGTAAATTTATATCGAATTTAATATGTACCATAAGCGTTCTTTATAGTTCTCTAGTATGATGACAAGATTGAAATAGAAATTAAAGTCCAATTAGCCCCAACCTAAGCAAAGTCCGAAAGAATACCGAATAACTGATAGTATCCTTTTACTTTTTTTTTTGTACGGAGCCCCTTAAACCTACACTTAGGTTGCAAGTCATAGGCACTATAGGCACAAGTTCGTGTCCCTGCAACGCGAAGGATCTGACAACCGAACAGTTAATCAAATAATAATTTCATCATAAAATAGACATACATTTATTTAGAACATCGAGACACAAAACGAACATCTAAAATAAATTTCACATGTATAAAGGATTCATATGAGAACTGATAAGGCGTAAATAACAATAAAATATACCGCTCAGCTAAAGAAAATAGATTGGTTTGAGTTTTCAAAGAAAGAAGCTGTAGGGGGCTTGTTTAAACAATAAAGGACCAACGAAACATCTTATTAATACCATCTTGACATCAGCAATAAATTATAATAAGCCCCAAACTGCGAAACAGCGTATTTTAGTGAATCAAAACGCCTTGTCGGCAAATAATATAGCGGCAGAGTGCGGCATCGGGGAGCATTGAAATTTCCATTGAAGAGAAAATGAAGGGTACTTCGCAAAACTGATGACGTGTAAAAAGCTGATAGAGCCATCGGAGCTCATTTAAATGACGGGAATGGGACAAGAACCTCTTAAGCGTTTCGCATAATGTTAGGGGCAAACGCAATTTCTTAGCGTAAAAGAATTTAGGGTAATAAAAAGATGATTCTAATGTGAACATTAGAAATGATGATGCTTTGTTTCTTGGGGTTCTCTCATTTTAAAGTCGGAATGAGGTTTTTTTTATTGCGTCATTTCATAGAGCATTATGGGCTGGGGAATTGTAAGCAGATACTTTGAGTAGGTATATTATAATCCTTGTGTTCATGAGTTTTTAAAATCAAGTGTACTGGACTAAGTTTTGCGAGATATAGATAATATAAGTTAGCCGACACTTTATTTAAATGAGATTGCGTGACAAGACAATTAAAATTTTAGTTGGACATTTGCGTTTCCTATATTACCATGTAAGGCAATATTTAAAATTTTTAATCAAAACCATTTTTTTATGATCGAAATATAATTATAATGTTGACTAAAACTATTTCTTTTGAAGTGCTAAACAAGGTATACTCGTATATGCGATGCTACTCTGTGGTGGAGCTGCAAGAAGTGAGTATTTGAATCGCACCATATAGTATTTAGTGTATTTATTTATTTGGCAAGAAACTTAAAAGAAAACAAAATAGTAGTACATTACACACAGCCCCATCTGACCCCAAACTAAGCAAAGCTTGTACTATGGAAGACAGATAACTGATAGAATACTTAAATACTTTTATTTTTGTAAATACACACTTATAATAAATACACAACACCCAGACACAGAACAAATAAAATTGTTTATACGATAAAGTTTGTCCTAGGCGGGAATCGAACCCTCGCTCTTCAGCTCTTGAAGCAGACATACTACCAATGAACGATCAGGGCTATCAAGATAAATCTATCTTCTCATAAAAGTATCATAAATAGGACGAAAATTGTGAAGATACCTTACAAAGGTTGTAATTTGCTCACTGTAATAAGGTCGTTCATACACGGCCCGTCGCAAGCAATAAAGAGAGCTATATTATTTACAGACGTTTCACTGAATGAATTCAGTTACAAATATTGACAAGGAAACGTGAGGGGAAGTTGGAGCGATTTCTCGCGGACACAAGATTTCGATGACGTCACTGTGCATCGTCTATATGAGGCCTTGTCAATAGTGGAATTAAATTTTATCAAAAGGAATTTTATAGGCGTCTTGTTCAAGACATCTTTAGGGAGAATATATTTTTTACTAGACAAAATAAATGACTATCGTTTGACTTAGAAAAACTTGTATTGTAGGAATTAAATAACCGATAAAAGTAGATAGGTAGATAAAACTCTTCTTTGTGCACACCATAAACAGAAAAAAGTACAGAGAGCAAAAGAACCTTATAAAGGAAAAGAAAAGTAATAATACTTATACAGTTGGATGAACTGTATAAGTTGAATTAAGCCGGCATTACCTGATTATTATGAAAAACTTCTACTATTACTTAATATTTTTTTTACTTTTAGGTACTTAGTAGGAGGTCTAGATTGGTAGGCACTTAGCGGTGGTTCCTACCCCCGCAGTACCAGATAGTTTGCCGCTAAGCAGTAGTGTGTAAACATTACTGTATTCCGATTCGAAGGGTACTGCAGCTAGCGAAATAACAGGCCTATTGAGACTAACCATCGAAAGTCTCAAAGTAATGCGCACCTAAGCAGCGATGCCCTGGACTTTGTTTTGTTACTCAAAGTTCTGTACATCGCTGCAATAGTCATGAAAAGGCGTTATCTCTTACCATCAGGAGAGCGTCTCGTTTGTCTCCTTACTTTTTAAATAAGAATAACTCTGAAATCGTGAAGAAAGAATTGTTGTTTCACAGAAAAAGGTTACTACTCCATAGTACTTAATATGTTTATGACAGTTTCATGATTTCAAAGTTTTGTTCATAGCGGCGAGTAATTATAAAGAAAGCTTATATACTATAAAAGTATTTAGTAGAAAAAACCCATTGCTGTTAATCTCAACAGTAAAAAAAATAGTTTTTTGCCATCACTATAAAAATATCGAGTCAAACGAAAAAGCTTTTCGTTTCGACAGGCGTTTACTCGATTATACTCCAAATCGTATTTTCAACTTTCCAAGAAACAGTGCCCTTAGTATTTTGTACAAAAACTACGAGCACTGGTAAAAAAAATAGTTTCTTGCTATCAAATACTTCTAAAAATCGCGAGTCAATCGAAAAACTTTATTGTTTCAAAAGGTGTTTACTCGATATTATTCTACATCGCATTTTCGACTTTCTGAGAAACCACCTTCCTGGCATAGATCTATTACATAACGCGTGCTATTTGCCAAACTTTGACTCCGGCTACAGTCGGTATTGTTAGATCGTCGCTCAGTTACGACACAAGTGCTATTGTGATAGTTGTTTAGTGAAACAATACACTGAAAATTGACGATACGCGACTTACAAAGAGACGAAAACTTTGTAACATGATTTTCTCATCGAAAATAGATCTCATCTCAATTCTATAAGGTTGAATTTCGAAAGCGTTAGCGTGTAAATTTGCTGTGAGCATTTAAGATTCTACGATATTGGAATATCGGTGTCTATTGGCAGTAATGACTAGCGGTAGTAGCGCTTAATGCAAGAAATTTACATTATAGCTGTTGTAGAATTTTAGGAGATGCTAAAAGACATCTTGTTCATTATTATGTATAAGCTTATTATCTGGTGACCTAGTACTGTTGGTTACACTGTAAGGTTGCAGTTTTATGAGACTGTGGTGGGACCAAGGACAGCACTTTCTAATGCAGTAAAGTAGCAGTGTTAGTGTTATGGTATTCCACGTTTATATTTGCTCCAAATAAAACGCGTGAAACACATAGTAAACTGGAAACTGAATATTTTATATGACAACTTCTTGTACATACATATATGTACTTTTTGATCAAATAATTTGACCAGTAGATTTATTCATTTAGCTATTTAGTTGAGAAGATTCAAATTCCAAAAATTATACTACCAGTCTTTTCGATAATAAAACCGTTGCAAGGAAACATAGCGATGTCTCTCGGAGAAATTTTGAATTCATCTGTACTGCGTTTGTAATAAAGCCAACCTCTTGATAACATTTTTTTAATGTTTGAAAAGCTAGTTGTTTGACCAAAGCTCATCTGTTGTTATGTGACGGTATGGTCGAAGATGGTAAAGCACACCTGGAATATAACTGGCTTTCAAGTGGGGTTACCGGAACACACCGTTTTGTGCTTGGCGGCATATTTTCAACATGACCGTGGTAGCTAGCCAGCCAAATGTTCTACCATCATCTAGTATATAAATATACTATCAGTTAACTGATTCCTATAGTACAAGCTTTGCTCAGTTTGGGATCAAATAGTGCTGTGTGTAATGTCCAACGATTAAAAAAACTTCAGTCTAGTTACGCAATTACTTTTGTAAGATTGACTAAAGTGCATCCATGCTTACAAAAACGACTTTTTTGGAAGTGACGATTTTTAAAGCGTTATGTTTGTATCGTATGGCAGGAGGTGTCAAGAGTTGTGTCTACAAGTACACAAAGGAACCAGGAGTCTTTATACCCCTATCACCGATCTAAAGCCGGGATAGCCAGTCGTGGCATATGGTAGTAGTGTCTTGTACAAAGCTACCCAGCTTTGTACAGAATATGTAGAACGTTGCTTCAGAAAGTAGACTTTGCTTTGTCGGACAAAGACGTAATTACTCAGAGAATAATCCTTGAGAAAAGTTAAGACTAAGCTTTTGTATTGGTAAGCTAGATTGCTGTGGCTGTTCTCCTGCGTTCTGTAAAAAGTTTTTGTATATCAGTTTATGTTTAGCAAACTAAAGTTTGTAGATTTAATTAATAAGTATTTATAAGTAGATAGGTTGACTCTAAAGTAATTGTGTAAAATTTTGATGAAAATGCAAAAATGTACTATCACGTAACATTCGAAACACTATTTTAGTGCGTTGCTTTAAAATATTCTATTTGTTTTCAGTTTAAAAATATGCAATTCAATTTATTTAAGGCACTCCCTAGGGCTCTTCGGGAATTAACAATAACTTTTGATTTTTGAAGTCACGGATTCAAAATTTTATTTATTGAAGATCATGGGGTGTTTTTTTAATATAAAAGTAATGAGGCGTACGATAATGCCCGTGGCCATTGCTGCATTACACAGAACTTTGAGTAGCAAAATAAAGTCCAGGGCATCGCTGCTTTGGCGCTCATTTCTTTCGATGGTTACTCTCAAAAACCCGGTATGAAATTACAGTATAGGTGCAGTACACTTCAAACGGGAACACAGTAATGTTTACGCACTACTAATTGGAGGCAGAATAACTGGTACAGCAGTGATACCTACCTAGACGACCTCCTGTTAAGCTAACCATCAAGTAAATCATTTCATCAGTTTTATTTAATCTGTGGTTAGAGAGAGTTACCAGTAATTTCACCAAACGCGGTTCAACGCACATCTTCGCACATATGAGAAAGCAATCTCTCAATCTATTCAAGTTGTCAACCGAATAACATTTTGATGTATTGCTGCACCGATTCTGTCTTACCCGACGTTTGTAAACATTCCGCGGGAATAGTGATTAATGTAATCGATTTTAGAACGCAACTCGTTTTCCACGTCTCTCTTTGATGTCAGAGAACAAATCGACTACTTTCAACGACAAAAATAAACTACCCAGCTTACGACATCACGTAGCAGGAAGGTCTCGAGAAAATGCAGTTCAAATAAGCTTAAAAGCATTGCTGTCTCACTCTTCCATTGGTATTTATTGTACAATATAGTAGTATGAATAAAAAATATTTTACATATATTTATCACAGTAATTTTTAAACTTGCAATTTAAGCAAGAATAATTTTTTTCTTTGATTTTTGCGTCGCATTTTGTTCATTTGCCAGTGTTTTGATATTTTCCAGTTTCATAAGTTAAAAATAGTCAAAGTCCCGTCTTGATCAATATCAGTTCAGTCCGTGTTAGTCAAATCCAATATAATTAATAAATATCGTAGGACATTACACTCAACGCCATTTGACTCCAAACTAAGCAAAACTTGTACTATGGTAGTCAGATAACTGATATAATACTTACATTACTTTTTTTTGTAAAAACATACTTATAATAAAATTAAATAACATTAATAACATTCTAATAAATACGTTAAGCAATTAGAGAGTAAAACAATTAACAAACATATTTACATAGACACATAACCAGACAAACTTTCGCTATCCTACTAATATCATACATGTAGCGATGATAGCTCAGTGGTTAGCGCGGTAGGTTCGCGTGCCGAAGGGCGTGGGTTCAAACCCCAACAATGAGCTTGAGCTGCCGGTGAAGGAAAACATCGTGAGGAAACCATATCATGGTGGTAGGGTACTTTCTAGTACTCGACTGGCTAGCTACCACCCTCAAGTTAAAAATCTGCCGCCAAGCATCTAACGGTGTGTTCCGGCAGCCTCACTTGAGAGCCAGTTCCATTCCAGGCTAGGTGTGCTTTACCATCTTCGACCACGCCTTCACTTAACATCAGGTGAGCTGTGGTCAAACACCTAGCCTGTCAAACATAAAAAAAAAAAAAAATTAAAAGTTTGTATGTTTGTGTACCAAAAATGAAAAAAATAAATTACTCTAGTTGATAAACTAAAACAATCTATCCTACGTCGTTTAAAATATAAAATCTTCAAGCCCCAAATTTGAGTTTCGCCTTTATTTAGTTAGAGATTATATTTATACTCGTATTTAACTACAGCCCAAAAGAAGCTCCGGAAAATTAGAATTTTGCAGCTTTGCGGATTTTAATTTAGCTTTGGCGCCAACTTATGACGGGGATCATAAACATCGTTAAATAGAAATATGTACGTGCTTGCGTACTGCGCGAGTTACACGTTACATTAAACTGATTAAACTATGAACAACAGTATTTTTCACTTAACCTACTTTGGCGTAGGAGTACGTATTTCTCTTTTTACTTAAGGGTTATTCGAGCCGCAAACCTCTCTTTCGCACATTTTCGTATTATGACACTAACTACGCCTGCAACTTCGCCTGCGTTCACTTTACAATTAGGTTCAGACAAAAAAAAAACACGTGAAAATAAGCAATAATCATGAAATTCGCACAATAATGTTCCATAAGACGCATCTATACCTAATTTCAAGTCGATACGACCAATAATTTATTTTTATAATCCTACAGGAATCTAACATTTTTCTGATACAAAAAGTATCCTATATGTTAATCTAGGTAAATAAACTATATGTGTGTCAAAATTTCATCCAAATCCGTGCAGTCGTTTTTGCGTGATTGAGTAACAAACATGTAAACAAATTTTCACATTATAATATTACTATCTGCGCTCCGTGGTGTTACCCACAACATGTTTTCGGGATTAATAAATAAATAAATATCGTAGGACATTACACACAGCGCCATCTGCAAATCACAACTAAGCAAAGCTTGTACTATGGGAATCAGATAACTGATAAAATACTTAAATACTTTTTTTTGTAAATACTTACTTATAATATATACAGTACACCCAGACACAGAACAAACATTTGTTTTATATCACAAAATGCTTGTCCTGGGTGGCAATCGAACCCACGCCCTACAGCTCTTGAAGCAGACATGCTACCAATGAGCCAACAGGGCTGTCTAAAAGTCTAAAAGTAGCCTATGTGTTAATCAAGGGTCCTCCATACCAAATTTCATCAAAATTGGTCCAGCTATTTGTGTGTGAAGAAGTAACAAACTATTACAAATTTTAGATAAAAAAAAATCTTTCGCCTTTTAATATTAGTGTGATAGTACTATAGTAGTACCTATAACGAAGTGAAAAAACTCTGTACATATTGTGAACGTATTGCTATGTTATAACAGAGACATAGTAGATAGTCCCGTCAAACACCAATTAAAACTCTGCCACGCCGCGTAGGACACTAAAGGGCAATTTGTAGCCGCCTAACACTTATTTTTTGCTTTGCTCTCCTTCTGACGGCCATTTCAATTACGGACGAGTGAAACTTGATGTTAGGTATTTTTAGCTATTTTCAGCTTGACCGCTTGAAGAGCCTTTCACAAACCACTGATGCGTTATAATAGCGTTATGTAGTCCAAGAGTTTGAGTGATTTATTCTGTACGGTGTTTTGATTGAAACCCTTTTGTGTTAAGTGGAATGAGTTTGAATGGTATCATAAAGCACTTTGCAAATAAATAGAACAATTTGGAGCTCAGATGCGAAATTCTGTTTCGTTTGTTTGCGTAGAATGAAGTGAAATTTTAGTAAAATTTAACTTTGGTTACTCGTAAATTAAGCTTGCGTTAACATTTGAATTCAGGAAAGCGTATTCTGTACGGTAGTTCGAAGTCGAAAGGAACAACTTTTGCAACGATTAATCAAGATAAAAAACAGCTGTTAATAGAAATGCTTATTAAACCTTGATTTGAATAACGTAAATTATTTTTTTTGGAAATTCAAGGCAGTGTCTGGCCTTTCCTATCTTACTTCTCTACATATCATAAATAACAAAGTCCTGTTGTGTGTACGCTTAGATCTTTTAAACGCATCGGATTTTAATACGGTTTCGGCAGAGTGATTCTAATGGAAGGTTTATATTATATGTAAAATATAATACATGCATATGCACAACATTAGTATCTACATTGGAACCGTGCGAAGCCGGGGCGGGTCGCTAGTAATATTATAAATGTGAAAGTTTGTACGTTTGTATATTTTGCTACTTAACCACGCAAAAACGGCTGCACGGATTTGGATGAAATTTGGCGTAGCTTATTACCTGAATTAATACGTCGGATACTTTTTATGGCCAGCGTGGTGAACTATGGCCTTATTTTTCTTACATTTTTTTTTATTTAAAATTGTTTTGCATTTGATCACACTCTGCCTAATGTTGAGCAGTAGTGTGGTCTAAGATGGAGCACGCTTACATAGAAGAAACTATTTACTCTTGATTTGAATACACCCATATTGTACCTAATAGGGAACACAGACTACGGCAGAGAGTTCCACAACCTCGCTGTGCGAAAAATGAAATTGGAATCAAATGCTTTGGAAACATCCACCATGTAGGTACGAATGACGTTTTGGTCGCGTTTGTCTGGCCGTCCGGCAGAAGAAAGGTGTAGGAGAAACCAAATTGTGCAGTTCAAGTGCACTATCCGAAATATATCCAATATAAAACTGACAAGCTAGCAACTCTACTATGACAAGAGACAGCTCAGCTATGGGACAGTTTATAAAAAACAGGGCTGGACTCGGAAGGAGGAAGAGCCGTGTGAACCTAGATAGTTTAGCTTCGCGTAACCCGCTTAGTTGGAAGTACGCTATTCTTAGTTTAATTAGCATTGTAGTTTAGAATTTCATGAGAATCAAATACTATGAGGATAATGAAACAACCTTAATACAGACAATACAATAACCATCTTAACTGCAAGGCCGTCAGAATGAATAGCCGCTCTTCACAATTAATTACCTTAGCTGCTTCTACTGAAGGATTAGATATTTATCGCGTGTTTGGAAATTATAAAGCGGACGCAACTCCGACGTCTTATCTCAGATAAAATAAATGAGTATCTATTTACTAAATATGTACTTGGGTAATGTTATTTAGGGTTCCGTACCCAAAGGATAAAACTGGTATGTGTCACGAGGCTGAGAGGTGAGTTTCCCTTAATTTACATTAAATTGTGGCGATGTTAGCTCAGTGGATAACGCAGTCGGTTCACACGTAGGTTCAAATCCTGACAATGACAATTGCCAGTGAAGAAAAACACTGTGAGGAAATCATATCATGGTGAGAGGGTTTCCGGTACTTGGCTGGCTAGTTACCCCCGTCAAGTTGAAAATCTGCCGCCAAACATCTAACGGTGTGTTCCGGGAGCCTCACTCGAGAGCCAGTTCTATTCCAGGTTACGTGTGTTTACCATCGCTGACCACACCGTCACTTAACATCAGGTGAGCTGTGGTCAAACACCACACCTGTCAACCATAAAAAAACACCGCCACTTAATATTAGGTGTGCTCACAAGTAAAAAAAATAGCTTTGCTCCCAAATCATTGTGAATTAGAGATTATTTACGCCTTAATTTTCGTAAAGAGCTCATGGGGCTTGTTGTACCCTTGTCTCGGATTCAGCAAGGTTAATCTAAAACCGGAGTTAGGTACAATTTAGGAGATTTCGCACAAATTATGCTGAGTAAACCGGTGCTTAGCTAGGTAATTCGAGAAAAATATTCTCCCTGAAAATTTTACTCCCATAACGATTTTTTAATATAATAACTAGCTTTGAAAGGTTGCTTGAAAGAAAATCATACGTTCGGTATCCTACACATATTTGTAATTAACAAAATGTAATAAATTGGTACTTAATTGTAAATTAAATCTTTACTTTAGACTTAGACTTGGTGGTAGATTTCCTTAGCAAAAGGTCGCTTAGGTAGCTACCACCACAGTACCAGATATTCTACTGCCAAGTAGTAGTTTGTAAACATTATTGTATTCCGGTTTGAAGGGTACTGCAGCTAGCGAAATTACAAGACTGTTGAGACTAACAATAGGAAGCCTCAAAGTAAGAGTTGGACTTTGTTTTGTTGCTCAAAGTTCTGTGAATCGCTGCAATGGTCGTGGACTGGTGTTATTTCTGTTATCGAGAGAGTTTCGTCCATTTAATTACTTAAAAAACACTTTTTTGTATTGTAGGAGTGATAAATTAAATGCTTTCCTGGTGTTAAGAATCTAACAAATAATGTCTATCCAATAATAAAAAAATATATACATGGATATGTTTTGACGAGCCCCGTACATTATATTTAGAAACTAGGGTTTAGTGGCGGAAGACGGTTAGTGGAACCACAATGAAACGACAATGGCTTCACTTCTACGAAGTTGTCAATGTAATGCGAAAATAACTCGAAACTTGCACGGTGAATGGCGTCATCTAATAATAGCTCAAATTTTAAGTTTGAAAAAGTGAGCCTACATCTATGTTAGTGTCCTGCAAGACACACTAGTCCCCCAGTGTTGACCTTCAAACAAAAATAAACATACGAAAAAACAGCCGTTGAAAATTCGAAGCAACTTCAATGTTTATACCAAATATTTCCGTTCCGGCTGACACCCTCGAACAAATTCGATCAAAACCCGACCGTGAAAGTTTTCGTATAAAACCCACGTTTATTAGTCGCAACTAAAACAAGAGCCATCCAACAACGGAAGCGATTCGAGTCGGGAATCCATAATCGAGAACAACAAAAGTTAAGTTTTGCTACACTTGACACTGGTATCAAACTTCCGCTGCTAATGTCAGTGGGCAGTGCTTGTAATGTACTTGCAATCCTAGGTGATATTCTAAGAATTTTAGCTATTTTTGTTTTTCTTTATACGTACTAGTACTTCAGACGCAAGCTTAGATCGTGGCGTCAAGAGACCTTGTTTTATGACTGAGGATTATTTCGAAATAAGAGATTATTGAATTGCTAGTAAGTAATTTTTTTTTAATTTAATCATAATATTGTATGATTTTCGCATTTTTAAATATAAATGGAATATGACCTGTAATTTTTTTAACGGTTTACAGGCTGAGTTTGACCACAGCTCACCTTATGTTAAGTGACGGTGTAGTCGAAGATGGTAAAGCACAGCAGCATTACTAGTAAGTAATTATAATATTTTTGTTTTTATTGACCTTTAATCATATTGACATAATTATTTTATATGTGACATATTATTTCATTGATATTTTCATTGTATTGACATATGTTATGATTTTGATATTTTTAAATATGAATGGAAGAATGACCAGTAACTGTGGTGTTTTGTAGATAGAAAGATTTGTATTTGATTTGTATCTGTAGCCTGGAATGGAACTAGGTCTCAAGAGAGGCCACTGGAACACACCGTGAGATGCTTGGCGGCGGATTTTCAACTTAAGTGTGAAAGCTGGCTAGCTGAGTACTAGAAAGTACCCTACTATCATGCTATAGTTTCCTCACAATGTTTTCCTTCACCGGCACCTCACATTTAACTTTATGGAATACTCCAACTTGCGGTGGCCTTCATCATGGAGATAAAGCTGAGTACATAACGCACGCACGGCCTTGTCTTGTTTACCTGTGTTGCCAAGTGGTAATTTCTAGTTCAAGCTTTTTTCTTATCCAAGCTGTAAAACCGTCCCAATACGTCGTAAACTTTTGATTACGCAGCAGACTGCAATTGATCTGATCAAATGTGTCTGCCCTATATTTATCAGTTTACAACCCTGGACTGGGGTCACGACATGAGACCGGTTGGCATTGTTATAGGATCGCAATAGTTTGTGGTAGGTACTCGTCGAAACAGAATTCACTTCTACGGCAACGGATACGTATTGTATCTCCTCGTTTTATTTGCTTTGCTATAATAACGCTATGTAAAAATAGGGTTACGCTGTAGTACTTGAGCGGGAGGTTCTTTTAATAATCATAAATTTTACAGTATTCTTAGCTCATTCGGTAATTACTGGGCTGTTGAGACTAACGATTGAAAGTCTCAAAGTAATGCGCGCTAAAGCAGCGATGCCACGGACTTTGTTTTGCAACTCAAAGTTCTATGTATTGATGCAGTGGTCATGGGCATGCGTTATCTCTTACCAACCGTATCGTTCGTCTCATTACTTTTTTTTATAAGGAATAGGCTTGGGCTTGCCCACCATTTCACCTGACATTACCTAAGTAATAAAGCGGTCTGAGATCTCGACTTTAATATACCCAGATTCACTGTAACAACACACAGAAAAATAAAATCCAGGTCATTATTTCTTTGGTACATTCGAATGCTATAATTACGCTAGCTGTGAATACTGTGATGGTAAATCACCTATAGAACAATTGCGCATATTGGTCAGTATCGCTCATACCTTTTGATTTGGAAGTGGTCTTCTAGATAATTATATGAAATGGCAAAAAAATGTTTTTGTATAGAAAAGTATTATTTTGTTCAACTAACTATAGTCGAATATGTATTATAAGTATCAAATTTTCGTTAACATTATCATTAGATTCATTTACCGCACTGCGGGGTATAAGCATCCCCATTAACCAATCTTACCAAATCAGCGTCCATATGATCCATGGGTTTTCCACAGAAGTTCCAAAACTGAACCGTTCTTCTTTTCAATCATGTTAAACATCATCCAGTTTAATACCTATTCGGAATTAAGATCAAATTAATTTAAGCGAAATTGGAGCGTACTCAATAATTTATTCATCAATTCCTCGCGATAGAGCGCGGCTGGGTCGGCTGCCTCGACTGAAATGCGACTGGGTGACATAGTTTTACCCGTCTTGGTTATTATGACAATTTAATAACGTATCATAATACAATATGTATAAATTTTTTTCTTCATTTTTGCTTCGTACTTTTCGCATTATGTTAATCTACACTAATTATAAAGAGGAAAGATTTGATTTTTGTTTTTACTGAATAGGCTCTGAAACTACTGAACCGATCTGAATGATTCTTTCATCATTAGAATGCAACATGATTACTGAGAAACATAGGCTATATTGTTAATTAAGTTTTGCGGCCCGCTTGTGTATAATAATAAACAATCATATTATCACGTATAGCCATGGTTAAGTAAATAAATATCGTTGGACATCTGACACGGCCCCATCTAGCTTTAAACTAAGCAATGCTTGCTTCTACCAATTGAGCTAACGGGGCAGTCAAAGTACAGCCCATATTTTAGTAAAGTAATGGTGACTTTATACGTAGTTTAGGCGGAATTTCGGAAATGATACGAAAAGTCATGATTTACCACGTTATTTCACTTGCACACACACGTGTGTACCTATGATGAAACACCACTATTATTTATCAAGTGTTTTTAAAAAAAAATACAAGTTAGAATAATTTGCCTTATCCTTGCAAAGTAATATAAATCAATGTGTTTTATATAGATATTTCCTTTTATCATCTGGTTGCTCAATGGGGAAAATATCCTTCCGCTATCGGGAAATACAGAGGGACAAAATAATCTTTGTCTTGGAAATATCAAAGATGTCACTAGGGAAAGACCCTTTCTGGTTTTGCGACTATAGAACTGTCAAAGTAGGTACCGAAAGCCTAATTAGCTTATATAAAGTACCACAATTATTTTTGTCAGTAAAATATGTAAAGTAAATAGGTGATACATATTGTATACATATTTGACAGTGCAGCTGAGTGATACAATTTTTCCAATCTCTCATTTATAATCAAAGTCAACAAGAGCGAGAATTCTCTCTGAAAAAGACAGGAATTCTTTCGAAGCCTCACCCCTTTTTTAAAACATATTGATGACGGGTGTCGTGATAGATGGCGCTAGGTCGGCAATACAACGATTTGTAAGCCGGGCACAGGCATTCGGAATACCCACCGAATTTAAATGACTGACGGCTCGCTCTAGGGATTTCTGTGGCCTACGAAACTTTTGGCCCAGTTGGAAAAGACCGCTCTTTCACTTTTTGTAACAGAAACGTGACATTTGAAAAGATTTGAAGAAACATAGCCGGGAGCTTTACACCTGCAAAATTTTAAAAGATAAATGAAAATAACAGGAAAAATTTTCATTATTCGTACCTAACGTTTTCTGCAATATGATTTCGCTTTAATTATTTTATTTTGCCCGAGGAGAGCGTTGTTAAATTTACCTTACGCAAATGTCGATTTACTTAAAATATTAAGCATAAAAATATAAGCTAGTTATGTAAGCACAATTATAATTTTCTTGATGAAATAATAGCGAACCCACGCTATATTTTGATATGTACCAAGTACTTAGAGAACGCCCCCTTCGTAAGGCAGCTCCTGTTCGAACGCACTTAATTCTATTGTCGAGACTAGCAATTAAATTGAAATATAACAAGCATCTTGCAAAATTACGTTCGAAGTGGAAGTGAGGAAACACATGAATATTTATGTAACTCCGGCTTAAAACCGTGTTTATAATTTAATCGCGTACTCCCGATTTGGGCTGCGCTATTTGCCAAGCAAAGTTTGTGGCTTGGAAAATCACGAGCTGAGTTTGCCGGCTTGCAACCATTATTCGTTTATGTCTCCGAATTTGAAAAGCTGCCCTTTGCATGTTGGATATATTACAGTAGATTCACTGTAATAAAAAAAAGCATATTTAAGAAAAATATAAAATACAACACGCTTGCACAATTATATTTTTTTTTTTTTGCCATTATCACTCATTATAAAGTAAGCATTATAACTATACAAATTTGATCAGGCATTTAAAACTTACGGTGGAATAAAGAAACTCATACATGAAACCCTGAAAACCCTGAAAATATTACACTCCTGTTTTCAGGCTGTTGTCTAAAAGCTACATGGTATTGCAAAAAGTTTTGCTTAGTGACCTCCTCAAAAGATGACAACTTGATGATAATAGCAAACGAAACGGAGCACACTATTTTACCGAGCAAAGAAAAGGTGTCAAAATCTACCTGAAGAAAAATTATTATTGATATGTATGACGATTGATTTATTATAATGTTCATCTTCTTAAAATTGTAGTTGGCAAGTTTTTTATGTTCAAATACAAATTGCAGATATAAAGCACAAGTAGTGAGTAAGAGATTCGTGCTAAAACAATTTATTACGATGAATTATTCAAGATTCAAGAAAAGAAATACCTACGGCTTCTGTGAAACAGAGATTGAAAGGAAGATTCGCGAGGTCACTGTTTGTGGCAAACAGCTAGCATGTCTGAAGTAAACAGGCGAACCCGTAAATAAAAACTTTGTTTCATAAATAATTTCTCGAAATTTCTAATTGGCGCGTGCTCAAAATGATAACAGAAAGTTTCCTGAAAATCAATAAAAACTTTCAAAGTAACAAATTATCTTTTACAAACAAACAAACAGTAAAACAATACTCGCTTCCAAACAAATCATTGTCATCCTCAACGGAGAAACCTGGAGTGCCAATAACGACATTCAAATTGAGGAATAAGATTTCTATTAAATATGCAACAGTATTTACTCGGAAGCTTTTAGCAAAATCGGGTTTATTTATGCAAATCCATTCCATAATTCATTCCGACCGAGCACGGCCGATTGTAACGTCAAATCATTCGAATGGGACAATGGCGAATTATCCATGTTCATTAATAAATGTCAAAATTTGGCCTAATTTCTAAATCCAAGTATCTCTTGAGGTGAAATGTAACGGAGAATTTTCAAGGGTACGATAGTCTCCACAAATAAGACACTCGTAGCGGAGTTTTGCGAGCCTGCTCAGGACGCGAGCTTGAGTACAATGGCTTCCTTCAACTCCTGAATGACACCTTCATTATAGACGCTGACGTTTCACAAATACTCAGCGAATTGTTATAGCCACCCTCGCCCTCGAGTGGTGTGAAAAGTAAGACGTCGGGTCTAATGGTCTCCCAAGTTCGCTCCCGCCGCAAAACCTTCAAACTTATCAAGTACAGTATGTAAATATTAGGCTTTCGTTACACGAATTTGAATATTTGAATAACGTTACTGGATGGGAAAAGTTCCAAGAAAATATCATATTTTATTCACCTTTGATCGAGTTTCAAAGTTTTATTTGATAAACATTGACCGCAAAATATTATACTGACATTTTTTTGAAAATCGCCGCATCTAAAAATTAGCTTTTCGAGCTGATTAAACTAATCCATCATACTTCACGTCACATGCTACTAAACCGCTACTTACAGGAAAACAGTTAGGTATAAGAATCTTATATCACAAAGTACAGTTTGTATTCTTTGATCCGGAGCTTAACCCTTCCAGCGCCCTTTTCAAGTACACGTGTCGCGTCAAGGGAGAAATTCCTAATCCCTATTGAGCCAAACAAATGCCTATTATAGCGATATACAACTTATCCTGGCTTTGGAAGTCTTGAGGTAAAACAATCGCCGTGAAAATGTATCGAAGAATCTAAAAGCACTACGAGTTTTGAATAAGGTACAAACACTTACTTGCGATTTGCTTCAATGCCGTCACAGCCGACTTAAGTGTGTTCAAGGTGCGCCTTCTCAAATTTTTTTTTCGTGAAAACGTTTCCATATCTATGTTCACAGACATTGTATCTTGTGTTCTATCCCGAATCGCTAAGACTGTGTTTACGTTGGCTATATAGCGCCGCGGGTAGGCGTTCCTTTTGTTTCGGAAGCCAGGGATATACTGTGGGTAAATGCATATCAGCAACAGTCAGTCGACGTTCGACATCTTTATAACGGACAGTAAAAAGTATGGAGCTGAAATACTTATCAATACATTTACGCCGAAATATTACTTTTCAAATCCTCTAAACACGCAATACATTAGAAAAATCGTTAGTTACCTCAGACATGACACTTTGAAAGGAAAACTGATACGTTCTATAGAAAGAATTGCTATCAAAATAAACATTACAAAATTTATATCGTAACTTTTGCTAGCTCTGTCAGTCTGTTTACGTTTTTACGATTTAGCATAGTAGACAAATGGAGGATATCCACGAAACGGAAAACATTTAGAAACATCGCTTTCTGGCCAGGATCACTCAATCTATTTCGCCGGGAACATTAACGGTTTCGGAACCTAATTTTTTAGGTTGAATTAATGTCGAAATTATTTAGCAATGCTGTTTGATGTTTCCCGCTGTTGAAGAGCATTATCAGCTTTACATTTAATCTTGATGTCCTTTTTATTTAAACTTTTATACGTTTGCTTTTTTAATATATTTGGAAAGTGCAAATACATAGCTAATCTCAAAAGAAAATCTACTTGTATTTGTGACATAATTTATAATACGTTGAAAGCAATATCATTCTATTTGCGATTTCAGTTTTCAGTCTGTCGAAGCTGTGACAGTGGAATTATCGACCAGACGGGTCAGGAGAGCATTTTGCTCAAAGTTTTCGTGTGACACGAGTCAAAAAACAAACCAAAAACACGCAAAAAGAGAGTAACGATGTAAATGCCAGAAAGAGGAAAAAAGTACAAAACAAAAAAAAAGAAAGGAAAAACAGTTTTTATCATCGACTGGTAAATAGTCTTCCACATGAAACTTTTAACATAACCTAAACTTGGTCGGTACTCCTTACAAAAACAAAAAATAACCAAAAGTTAGTAATATAGATCGAGTTAAGTACGAGTTACGTTCACGCACCGAGAGTTACGTATCATCACACAAAATATATAGTACCAATAGTACGAAAACCATATTCACAAACTTACTACATCGACGATTTAAATTGATGACTAGACTTTATGAATTTCGAAAAAAAAAATGCTCGCAATGTTGATCGCAGTCGGATCTCATGCCGAAAGGCGTGAGTTCGAACCCCAACAATGAGCTTTAGCTGCCGGTGTAGGAAAATATTTTAGGAATACCATAACATGGTGGTAGGGTATTTTATAGTACTCGGCTGTCTAGCCTCAACCTCAACTCTCAACTTGAAAACTTGCCGCCAAGCAAGCAAGCCGCTAAGAGTTTACAGCACCAAGGTTTTACAAAGAAAGGCCGGCTTTGCATAGTTTTATAGCTATTTAGGATTTTTAATAGCGGTAATTTGAGATAAAAACTTTTTGGCATTCAATGGCAGACAGGACATTTTCTAAATACATACTTGTATAGAACATCCAGATACGGAACAAATATCAATGTTAATCACATAACTGTTTGTCCTCATGGGTGGGAATCGAACGCACGCTCCTTAGCTCTTAAAGCAAAACTACTACCAAATGAGTTTACAGGGCAATCAGATATCAAAGCTATCATCTTACCAACACGGTTTTAGATACTCTTTACAATTTATTTAATGTTTTGTTGCTTTACAAAAAAAATCGTAAGACGACTTCTCGCACAGACCCCAGGAAGCAGCTAGAGTTCAAACAAGGCTGTAATTCATCGCATTAACAGCTGATAAATCTCAGTGTACTCAGAGTGATGCGTACAGCGTGCTGTAAACACTTCTATTCCTGGATCGGGTAAATCAGAAACACTCTATTCTTGCTCAGGTTCATTAACAAAAGACGTATTAACGGGTGCGGTTGGCCTTTGAAACAACGAATGAGGTTTTACGAGCGAATACGCGCATATATTTCTTGATGTTTCTTTTTTATATTTAGAAATGACTTTGTTTGACGATGTTTTATCTATTACAATAGATAACCCTAATTCTTCTTCTAGGGTAGACGTGTTCTGGAGTGGAGACTGCGAATTGGCAAACGTAGCGTAGGACGCCCTGAGACTCGATGGAGTGCCGATATACGACGGCTGGCGGTGGATGGAAGCGAAAAACCGAAGATGTGGCGTGTCTTGGGAGAGGCCCATGTTCAGCAGTGGACTTCGATAGGCTGATGATAGAATACTATAATATATTTATACATTTATTCAATCAGTTATAACGTATAAGAAAGTATTTAGAAAGAAGAGACAGACAGTTACAAAATAGGGGCTCACCTTAGCATAACACAATTTAGCATTACATTTTCACATAATTAGGTGAAACAAACAACAACTGTACAAATACAACATATACATGCACTATGCAATTGTATAGTTATAATAGGATTTATACATTTATTTCTACTAGTATTGTTTAAAACAAAATTGCCTACCAGACAGATCAGCTCTTTGATTCACGTGTTTTTTTTATTTGCAAATAAATCTTAGTCACGTGTAAAACCGCATAATGCCTCGCCGTGTTTGACTATGAGCTAAATTCGATTTATTGCGAAATAAACCTCCTATTCTGTTGAAAATATTAATTTCCTAGCAGTTAATTTTGCACTTTATGATGGGTATGTTAAGAGTTACATTGTTATTTGTTTGCAGTTTAACGGTTTTTGTTGCGCGTAAATCGTATTTCTATTCTCCGATACGGTTTACTCGTGCACGTGGGATATAATTCAATTTCGTATGTTTTTGTAGTTAGTTATATCATTGTGATAACGTACCACTAATAAAATTAACCATAAACCATAATTGCGTCGAATATCGTCTGAATGTGAAAATCAATGATTGGGTTTACTTGGTTACCTATTAATTTTTAATTATCATTATTAAAGTACATATTTGTATATTTTTACATGTACTATCATTCTTTCGTTGTATAACAATAAAAATATCAAAGGTTGTTACGACTCGATCGGTTTCTTCTACTTCTGACTGCCCTGTTGATAGCTTTCAGGTCATTTGGTAAAAGCTCTGCTTTCTGAAATATGGGATGTGGGTTCGATTCCCATCCAGAATAATCACTTATGTGACATGGAAGTTTGTTTTGTGTCTGGGTGTTACTTATGTTTTATAAGTAGGTTTACAAAAAAGTATGAATGTATTCTATCGGTTATCCGGTTCCCAAAGTACAAGCTTTGCTTATTTTGGGACTAGATGGCGCTTTGTTAAATACCCCCGATTGTTATACATGCATTTATCATTATTTAGTTTAGGCAAGTTTTTCATCGTAAATCGCATCTTCGCTTAACAGCAGAAAAACTTATCATACTAAAGTTAAAAAATTTAACAAACGTTTACAAGTACATTGACAATATCAATCATAATATAAACTGCGATTACGGTTTATACAATACAGGTACTCGATGTTTAATTTTGTGTTATTTCATAAACAAAATACTATCACACAAAATATTAGTACATTCCTTCCATCTACACAACAATTAGGCTTACTTTCAGATCTTCCATTAATAATATCAGTTTGTTTTCATTGGGGATTCAGCTTGTATTAGCACAGATTAGCGCATGCAGGCGTGACGTGTCATTAAGCAGTGTTGATGGAACTCAGGACTTACCGCAAACAACGTCGAGACGGGATTTCCGCTCGCGGCTATATTAGATAGTGGAATTTTGTTTTGGCGAGGTATTGTGTTGATAGATAAATATCGCAGGACGTTTTCACACAGCGCCATCTACCCCCAAACTAAGCAAAGCTATAGGAACTAAATACTGCTGGAACCGTATAACGGATACAATGTTAAAATATTATTTTTTGTATGTTCAAGGTACACATTTAGTTTATTTCCGCTTAAGGTGGTACGATTTCCATACAAATCAATTTTTGCCATTTATGGACAAATGGAGCTTAATTTTACAGTGAAATCACAGCTACTGGCATTTACTTTGGTCTTTATTTGCGGTAAATCACAATAGCTTGAATGAAACGCTAGTGCGAATTTTGTGCATTTGTCATTCTCAAGTATTTTGATGATTTCAAATATTTTACGACAAATCAAGTGAAATAAGTTATTGTTCATGCTCTAGTAAAGTAGTATTCACTTCATTATAAGCTTGGAGATAATTATGTACCTAAGCAATACGACAAGTCATGTTTTATACTAATTATACTTTTCCACAGTCGGGCATGTAATTCGGCACATTATGAATAAAACACCATAAGCTATTTACGCAAATACAGAAAAGAAATGAGTTTTGGAAACGAATACTCTGCGGGGAAATTATTTTTCCATCTCCGCGCAATACCTACCTATTTAGGGTTATTTTGGCATAACTTCGACTATTTTGTAGTAGAAGAGCGTCCAATCAATAAATATCATTTCTTTTTGAGTGATTTTTTTTTTTTCGGGACCATACTATATGAAATATAGTATAATTATGTCAGACCATTCTATACACAGAACTTTAAGTAGTATAATATTGTCTGGGACATCGCTGCTATGGCGCTCATTATTGTGAGACATTCCATGGTTAGTTTCAGCAGCCCTGAAATCGCCCTGTCATTTCGCTAGCTGCAATACCTTTCAAATCTGAACACAATAATGTTTACACACTTCTGCAAGGTGCTAAAGAGGCCAAGTGAAATTGGTTGATATTTTATAAGTAAGTATATAGTTAATAAACTGTACACTTATACTTTCAATAATATACTTGCCCGTTAAAACCTTAGTACATTTAGGAGAAACGTCTTTATACTTATGAGAACTTCAGTAATTAGGAAGTCTATTGTTACGATAGATACTCAAGCTGTGACATTTTGTAAGGTCAGCAATAACGGCCGGTGACAACATTGGTGTTTTCATTTCCCCCGGCATCGGGTCGGAAATTGGAAAAGCCCGATTTGCCTTCCCAGATGAACTTATAATAGATGCTTCGGACTTGGAATGATTAATACGAATTCTTTGTTTCGACAGAGTCGAGCGATTAGGCTCTGTCCGAAGTTGTCTACAAATTTGTTTATAATTACCTTGTTGATCTTAGACCTCTCTGTTTCTCAGACTCCTGTGAGTTGTTGACAAGGTAAAATATCTGTTTGCATGAATACTCTTCGATGATAAGTGCGGTAGAGTTTGATAACTGGGCAGTGTTTACGATTGTTTTACGTATATTTTGTTGCATTAATTTTTTTAAAAGGTTTTTTTTCCCATGACTGGACTGGACTAAAAAGAAGTGTGACATTTGGTCAATTTACATACATGTATGTTTCTATATTTCACTATTACTTTTTAATACCTCAGATTGTTTGTGTGGGTTAGAAACCTTACATCATCCCAAAAACTCTGGTTATTTTGTTAACACAGTCGTGTTTTTTGTTTCATTCCATATATAACTTGTTGTGTTAATTTGTTTGACATTAATTATGCTTTTCATTAGGATTGGCGGTAGGTTTTTAATTCGAACCAGGTACTAGAAAGTTCCTTACCACCGTATTGTGGTTATATTTTTTTGCTCAAGTTTATTGTTGAGATTTGAACCCACGGCGTGCAATCCAACCGCACTAACCACTGAGCTCCATATCATCTGAAATATACAATATTCCAAACTGAAATAATTCGAGAAAAAAACGAAAAGTATTCAACTATTCTATCAGTTATCTGACTTCCATAGACATACAAGCTTTGCTTAGTTTGGAGTCAGATGGCGCTGTGTGTAATGTCCTACGATATTTATTTAGTTATTAAGGTACCGTTGACAACTCAGTGGTTAGGTTAAAATGCTGTTTATCCAGTGAAATCTGAGATATTGGCTACGTTTAGTCAATTAATAATCTTGACAAAGTCCTTTCGTCTTATCAAATAAGGCTACCGATGTATCAAGCTCGATATCCCTGCCAAGATTAATGGAGAATCGTAAGTCGGGTAATTCCCGAGTGTACTAATCACAGAGTGAAAGGTAATGGCACATCTGCTGCAGTACATGTGATATTAATTGCTATCAGGAAATAAGAAACTGCGTGATATATCACAGTAAGAAACCGGAATAAAAAACCACGTTATATACTTTTCACAACATAAATATATTCAGAAAGAAACTTTTTCTTTTACGTTGGCAGTCTTGGTCGAAGGTGGTGAACACACCTGGATTGGGGTGGAATGGAACTGGCTTCCATCGTGGTAGCTAGTCCAGTACTAGAAAGTACCTTACCAGTCCTAACACCATGCTATGGTATGCTAACGATGTTTTTCTTCACAGGCAACTCAATCTTATTGTTGAGGATTGAACCCACGCCAATCTACGTGAGATCCAACTACGCTAACCACAGAGCTAGCATCGGTATAAACGAATATGGTTCCAATAGTACAACAAGCTTTGCTTAGTCCGGGGCGAGTTGCCGTTGTGTGAAATTTGTAAATACTTATTTCTTTTTTCATGTTGTTCTGACCACTAGCAATTAGCAACTGACATCTTATCAGGTGGAGCAAGGTTCACTAAATTAGTACAATTACTTTTTTGTATCTACAAATAGACTTGGGTGTAACCGCTATCCCATTTGATGTTAAGCGAAGATCTACGATGTAGATGGAGAACGCTTACCTAGAAAAAGCTATTTTAGCTCGCTCGCGACTGGAAAGTACACACCTACTCGGTCAGCAAATTCCATTGTTGTGCAGTTCGTACGATGAAGGTGGAATCGAACCGTTTAAGTCGAGTTTTTGGAATATTAACTAAGAAACTGTATCGCTTTATGGTGTCTGCTAAATTGCTATTATTTGGTATCATTATTATTATTTAAAAATAATGAAACCGTATAATTTACGATAAAATAGTAAAATATACGGTGAATTGTTGTAAAATTTATACCAATCAAAACCAAAACAAATTAGCTAGCCGCCGTAATTCCCAAAACAATATAAATTGCCTACAAAACGCTCGGCAGACAGTCGTTATAATAAATTAAGAAAGTAATTTACCTAGCCAGTGTAAAAATGATTTAGGGGACATTACGTTACGCTAATTCAGAAGTATTGTACCATAAATTAACACGTTTTTGCGTTGTTCTGTCATAATCGTAAGGTTTTGTGAATTAGGTACTTTTTATTTTATGCAGGCTAAATATGTTTATGAGAATATGAATTATTTATTAGTATTTATTTGCAGAAAACGTACAAGTAAAATAAGATAATTATTATATTTAAGGCTTCAAGGTGTCAATTTAAGTATTCTGTCAAGTATTTAACTTATTTCGACAGCTAGTTGGTTCATTGGTAGTATGTCTGCTCCAAGAGCATTTTGTGATATTAACAAATGTTTGTTCTGTGTCTGGGTGTACTATATGTATTATAAGTATACTATATGTATTATAAGTATGTATTTAAAAAAAACTATATAAGTATTCTATCAGTTATCTGTCTTCCATAGTACAAACTTTGCTTAGTTTGTAGTCAGATGGCGCTGTGTGTATAAAAAAAAAGTATTCTGTCAAGTATTTAACTCATTTCAATTTCAATTATTCCGCTATTCCTTTGTGTATATCCCAATTTAACTTTTTCCTTAACCTCGCAGTATTCAGGTATATCATACAGGCCATACTAAAAACAAAACTAATCGGTCGAGCCATTTTATAGTTTTGGAGACTAACTGACGGCAAATGATTTTTTTTATATAAATCTTTACGGCTTCAGCTAAACATAACCACATTAAATCTGTATACGTGATATTAGATTTAATGTGGTTATGTTTAGTTTACGTCACAAAGTTTGATTTCTTTGAGCTTACTATGTTAATTATAAATCTAGGGCATCGGGTATGGGCAATTCAATTCTTCATGGGAAAACGGAGTCGATCCGGTCATTAGAGATTTCGTATTTAGATACACTAAAATATTTCACAAATCGATAACATATAAAGTAATCGTTCGTTTGTACGTTTAACAAGTTACCTACGGGTAGCTCGTAAAGAAACTGTATGAATGACGACCTTTTCTAAACTATTACCTAAACATTTTCCTTGAATAGCCTCGTACGAGTCACAAGGGTCCCTAAACGTGATCAGTACAGTCAGTAAATAAAGTAAATAACAAGTACCTTATCAAAGTAACTACGTAACATTTCGAAGCTATGAAGAAAATGCTTAAAAAGAGAACAATTCAAAATATACGTACAAACATTTTTTTATACCCAACGCCATCTAGCCTCAAACTAAGCAATGTGTGTATTATGGGAACCAGATAACTGATAGAATTCTAAAATACATTTTAAATGGTCAAAACGTATGAGGCAGCTGATTTTTTCGCGTTCGCGTCTTTGTACACTATTATAACCCTAAGTATTCAACAAAAATTCAATATTTTGTTGATAACACCAAATTTACAAGCTATATTCCAATTCATGACTAAGTTACGTCAAAAAAGACAAAATGTGTGTCTATAGAAAAATGGTTCATTCTCACTACCACCTACCATGATGTGCTGTCTGCTTTATTGTGTTAATCGACATAATAAAGCAGACATAATAATTAATGGCTGCTACGAGATTGGTAGGCACCTTTTATATCAAACGAACTAGATAGAAATATTGTGGAAATAGAAATTATTGATTTGGTTCAGTTAGTCAGATTAATGGATCGGAGTGGAATGACCGAATATTTGACGTACTAACTACTAACAAAGGAATCACGGAATGTTTTTTTATATTTATTGTTCGTAAAAAATGAATAATTACTTTGTCGTTGTATAAATAATTAATTGTTTTTTTTTTTTTTTTTAATACAAAATAGGTTCGCGTTTGACCACACTGCCTGATGTTAAACAGTAGTGTGGTCTAAGATGGAGCACGCTTACCTAGAAGAAACCTATGTTCGTAGTGCCGGAGTGTGATAAACTGATGTGGTGAAACACGTCTTTTCGCGCTACTTCAAAAACTCCGTCATAGCTTCTTGTAAGGTTCTACTGCTTTAATAGAGCATGGGCTGGACTGGACCAGGGCAAATTTATGTGACTTGATTGGGACTTAGCTATTTAATTTACTGTCCAATATTTGAAAATATTAAATCTTTCGGCAATTAAATTGCTGATGTCAGTTAAATAAGACAGATAAAGTGAGACTGGGCGGGACATGTCTGTTCTATGTAGATCGACCAGTGGGCAAAGGTCACAGATTGGGTCCCAAAATTACAGGGACTTCAGGGTCGACTCAGGCGAAGGCAGTGAAACGAGATATAAAACCACGACAGTCACTGGACCACCAAAGGCAAAGACTGGACATTCTAGACGGGAAATTATGCCTTTGCCAAGCAGTGAGACATTTGAGGCAGACATTAATAAAAATAAATATGTATCGAATAATAACGACAAAATTGACAAAGGGAAATATTACGGTTTTATAAGTAAAAACAGTAAAAAAAGCTAACAATAAAAGAAAACTGCCAATTGAAAGCTAAAGATAAATTCTACAAATTACGGACTCGATCGAGAGCCCTTATTCAATGACCACAAGTCACGAGGGGTCCCCGGCGCGGCCGTTACAATTGGTTTCAGATCAGGAAACAGGCTACGCTTTATGTACTGATTATACAACATCTTTATCAACGTTCTTCGGTCCGCACTATACTGCAATATTTATATTAGTCGCGGCTTCGCACCTGTGGCTAGTTTTTTGAACCTGTTATTTGACAGTAATAATATTATTTGCTGACAGAAAAAGCAATAATCACACAAATTCTAAGAGCGTGTTGCGCTTACTACAGCAGCCATGCATTATTAATTTTATTTACCGAATTTCTCATCACAATTTACGTACGCAGTTTGATAAAAGGAGTCTTGGTGTACACCAGAAATATTGTATAATTCTGGTGTACACCAAGGAATTTTTTTTACTTTTTTATAAGTGGCCTGTTATGTTTTGTTTCGTGCTGTTCGCTGATCGTCATCTGTTTTTAAGAGCGTCGTTTTAGAGAAATCTGAGGGAGAAATAAATGGCGATTGACAATAAATGCAATCCTCTGTGTTATTTAAATTAAAATACACATCAATAATGTAATACAATATAAAAAAAATAGACGCAAGTTTTTGGCGAATATTTGGGTTTTGTTTCTCTATAGAAAATGAATGAAATGAATGAATCCTTTTATTGTTATTTATGAAATGTTCTGTGATATTTATTTATCTGTGCAGATCAAGTAAATCAAAACCATTTTAAAATTTGTCTAGAAGCTAGAACGTACATCACAAGGAAAAATAAATAAATTTGGAAATCTGCGATTTAATTACTAATTAAATCGCAAAAACACTTTTTTGGAAAACAAACTTACATTTGTAGTTGGTGAAATCACAATAACGCATCATCTCATCATATAGGAAATTATTTTATAGTTACGATTTTCCTACGTCGAGTTTATCGAGTTATCTTTTCGTTCTTTCTTTCGAGAGTCATGTTCGTGACTTTCAAAGTAAAAGTCTTCGAGGCTCGATACCCGTGGCATATGACCCAGCTACTACAAGTTTGTTAGACACCCTCGGGACACTAATTAAAAACACTTTTCTAGTTTATAAGTACATAAACTTGGATGTTGTATCCCAGGATAAACATTTTGTGGTATAAAAATGTTTGTTCTGTGTCTGGGTGTACTGTATGTATTATAAGTATGTATTTACAAAAAAAAAAAAAGTATTTTAAGTATTCTATCAGTTATCTGTCTCCCATAGTACAAGCTTTGCTTAGTTTGGGGTCAGATGGCGCTGTGTGTAATGTCCTACGATATTTATTTATGCTTAAATAATATGAAAGCGCTACAGTAATAAAAAGGAGTAACAATAATAAATGAAAGGTTTACGATTGTGTCTTGTTACTCGTGACTTTTGGCACTGAAAGTACCGTAGTTGTAACAAGTGGGTAAATGGTTCATGTCTCTTAATCTATGAGGGACAAGCTTCCGCCGAAGAAACGACGGAGCGAAGTCGACCGGCAATTCATGTCGTCTACAGAAACCCCCGGGAATTGAAATGGCTCAATTTGGGTGACGTGAAAAATGAGACATGTGGTACAATATATCTGTACCACCGTAAAGGTAGTAGGGCAGGTTTTGAAAATTATTTAGAAAAGATAACGCTCATCGGCAATTGACATAAGGCACAAAATTAAGATTGGAAATACATTTTTTGTATAAATATATATGTATACAGTTGTTCAGATAAAGATAATTTCATCATCATCATCATCATTTCAGCCGTAGGACGTCCACTGCTGGACATAGGCCTCCCCCATTGACTTCCATAAAGACCGGTTGGAAGCGGCTCGCATCCAGCGCGTTCCTGCGGTCTTTACTAGGTCGTCTGTCCACCTTGTGGGTGGACGTCCTACGCTGCGCTTGCCGGTCCGTGGTCTCCACTCCAGAACTTTGCAGCCCCATCGGCCATCAGTTCTGCGTGCTATGTGCCCTGCCCACTGCCACTTCAACTTGCTAATCCGTTGGGCTATGTCGGTAACTTTGGTTCGTCTACGGATCTCCTCATTCCTGATTCGATCTCGTAGGGAAACTCCGAGCATAGCCCTCTCCATAGCGCGTTGTGCTACTTTTCTTTTTTATTGAGGCTTCTCATTAGCTACTAAATTAATGAACACACCAAATTATAAAAAGCCAAATGCGTCGCTTTTGAAGGAACAAAACATGAGATTCTTACATTCAAAATGATGAAATAATTAAATTAGGAGCAGAATTAAAATTAAAAATCTTTGACCACAGCTCATGTGATGTTAAGTGACGGTGTGGTCGAAGATAAGGTACATCTAACCTGGAATGGAACTGGATCTCTGGAAAGGCTGCTGGAACACACCATTAGATGCTTAGCGTCAAATTTTCAACTTGACGGTAGTAGCTAGCCAGCTGAGTAATATCCTACCACCATGCAATCATGCAAAAAGCTGGTTTTTAAAACTGCATATGAATCGACAGTTTTTTTTTACACTTGGGAGTTAACGTTATCTCCATCTTCCTTCTTGAATTGTGCTACTGCCTGTATTTTTCCACGTTCACATCTACATGGGACATTGCGAAACCAGTAATAAACTTCGGTATATATAAGTGGCATGTATGTTAGTACGGTGCTGTACATTACAGTGCAAATAATGTAGCATTTTTAGATTACTTTGGTCCGTTTTTGTATACACGGCGTTTGATACAAAAATGTATTAAAAATACGTCGACATTTTTGTAGCAATAAAATAGCTCATTGGTTGAACTCGAGCTGCCGGTGAAGGAAAATATCATGAGGAAACTATGTAGTATAGTGGTAGGGATTTTCTAGAATTCGGCTGGCAAGCTACCACCCTCAAGTTGAAAATCTGCCGCCAAGCATAACGGTGTGTTCAGGCAGCCTCACTTGCGGGCCACTACCATTACAACATATGTGTGCTTTACCACCTTCGACCACACCGTCAGTTAACATCAGGCGAGCTGTGGTAAAATAACCTTGCTTGTCAACCATTAAAAAGGGTCGATTTCTCACAATTAATCAAAAGATTAGGATGTTTTTAGAACTACTTAAATATTGCAACGTTATTATAATGTTGGGTATGTAGGTATAATAAAAGCGTTTGGACTTCGTAAACTTATTTAGTGTGACAAAAAACGTAATTACGCTTTACGCTCCTGCCACTGCACAATTTTTTTTTATTTAACCTATATCACCCCTGGCAAAGGCAATCCAATCAAGTCGGTATCTTCTGATATTTTCCACTTGTCCATGTCGAGTGCTTAAATTGTCCAATCTTTTTTATAATTCTTGAGCTCTTCGCACCTTTGTGTTTAGACCTATTCTGTAGAGACCTTTGCCCACCTGTCAGGGTGCATTCAGCCTACATGACCCGCCCACTTCCATTTGAATCTGACAGATTTTTTTACTTGACGGATAGAATCCTACTAATATTATAAATGTGAAAGTTTGTGAGGATAGATGGATGTTAACTCTTTCACGCAAAAACTACTGAACCGATTTGGATTAAATTGGCATAGTTTATGGCCTGTATTAACATATAGGATACTTTTAATACTGCAAACTGAACAAACAAGAAGGGCATATACATATTGTTTAATTTTTGTTTCTGTTATTGTAACGCATCTCTTTGTAAATGTCCAGTTTTGTGAACCAAATAATAAAAAAATAAAAATAAAACTTTTTGTTAAATTCCACGTGAACGAAGTCGCGTGTAACTGCTAGTTAATAATATTTGTAATGTTATGATTTCAGAAAAATAAATATTTAATTATGTTAGATTAGAAATTCGTTATAATATTTGACATAAAGTAATATGAGTTGATATGTGGATACCGTATCATCGTCGGAAAATTTCATTACATGATGCAAATTGTGAAGTTCCTAAGAGAAGTTAGACATTTGCGGCCGTAGCGTGAAATTGTTCTACAAATTAATATACCATATTGCAAAGTAACTTATGTGTGTAGACTTGTAGAGCATGTACCATGGTAAATGTTTTAGTGGTCAAGTAACACTAATAAAAAGTCTATGTATACTTACTTATGTCAATGATAATATTACAGCAGGAAATACAACACAGTTATTATTTATTTGTATCAGTAATACAAATTGTATCGTCGTGGTAGGGTACTTTCTAGTACTCGACTGGCTCGTTATCACCTTCAAGATGAAAATTTACCGCCAAGCACTTAACGGTGTCTTCCGGCATCCTCACCTGAGAGACCATTCCATGCTTTACCATCTTCTTTATCAGGATTATTATGTCGGTCTTCATGTTAAGTTTTGCAAATCGACTTTGTATGGTGGTACGCTACTTTCGAGTACTCGGCTGGTTCGCTACCAGTACCACCCTCATGTTGAAAATCTGTCGCTATGCACGTAACGGTGTGTACCGACAGCCTCAGTTGAGAGCCAGTTCTGTTCCAGGCTAGGTGTGCTTTACCATCTTCGACCATACTGTCACTTTGTATTTATTTATTTATTAATAAAGTCCGCTAACACAGTGTACATCGATACGTTAAAAATTGAATTACTAAATTACAAATGTCAATATAAGTCTCACAGCAATTATAGGCGAAGACGGCATACATTACAATTAAATATTCAGTCAATATTTCAAGTCAATCTAGTTTATTGACAATAAAAAATAAACGTAGGACGCGCAGGATGCGAGCCGCTTCCAACTGGTCTTTATGGAAGTCAATGGGGGAGGCCTATGTCCAGCAGTGGACGTCCTACGGCTAAAATGATGATGACGATGATGAAAAAATAAAACAGAAATATTGTAATCTCACAGTAGGGTCATTTTAGCGTAGAATAAAGCGAACCACGAAATCCTTACTTTTCCAAAAATATAGCCACACAATCCAGTATGTAACTTTGTTACGGTATATTACAAGCGTATTAATTAATTATTAACATAATTATTATTATACTTAATTGTGTTTAATTATTTATTATCATACTTGTTGTTTTACATTGAATATGTATCAACACATATAGGTACGTATATTATTACAAATTAGGGTGCCGCCGGCAGCGGGGCAGGGCTCATGCTACTGATGGTTGGATGGCTGCAGAGTGTAGAAACTCCTTACAATGCGTACCGTGTCAAGGATCACTGTCTTTTTGATCTGACCCTTGACCCAAACGCTTAGCGAGAGCTTTTTAAGGTATTTGACGTTATTTTTCTTATTTTTGTATATTAATTATACGTTAACGAGATAATAAGATTAAATTAATATGGCTGTAAGAACACCACGAAACTTTTGTTTGATCGTAAACATTCTAAAACTATAAAACTTATCGTGAAATTTACAAATAAACCGAGTCATACTCGAACTTGGTCGGCTTTGTTGGTTTCTTTTTTAATGCATTTTGCCTGTATCATACGAATACAAAATGCATCAAAAATATTAAAAGATGATAAGTACTTGGTGGAATTAAGTACATATAATAAGTTCAAGTCACAGTCAAAGATATACAAAGTAAGTCAGGTTTAGCTATAGTAAACTAGTGTCAATTTTAATAGAAACTTTGATGGTGTTTTTAGTTACACGTAAATATTTATTTTCAGCATGTTATGTTTTTCGCTACTTGTAGATTTAATAAAAAGCCGCATTGTCCAATAAAAAAACTTTTTTATTGGACAATGCGGCTACATTACTTTTAAGTTTGTTTGATTACGATTTTTTTTATAATCGATTGAAAGTTATTGAGACCGATGACCGAAGCGATAGAATATTGCATAGTGTTGTCCAATATCTTGTAGGTTTTCATTAATCTAACATGTCCCGCGAGGAGTTTTCCGGACAAGGAAGTTTTAGTGTTGCCATTTTATGGAATTGCTCGTTTCAGCGTTATTCGTCATAAAATTAAATGTCAGCCGTATCGCAATGTTTATTCGGCCTCTAAATTCAGTTTCATGCTGTAAACGCCAAATGGCATTTGTTATGTTATATTAATTTTACGTCTCGAAGTAATTAAACATTTTGTTTGTTTCAGGTTACGAGGATGCACGACCTAGATGAAGATTCAGTTATAAGAAATTTGAAATTGAAATTGTTGTTTATTTGCTTAAATTATAAATAATATCATCTTACAAACCACACCATTTATCTTATATATTTTATTTTAAATGTTTTTTGTAGACAAAAGTGATATTAACATAAACATTTACAAGAGTTTATTTTATTAATCTATAAATAATTTAAAATTTGTTTTTTTTTTTAATTCTAAATAATGGCGTTTGACTACACCTTGCTTGGTTTATGGTAGAGCATGCGCACCTAGTTTTCTGAGATTTGAAAACATTCATATTGTACCTAACAGGGAACACAGACTCAGCGAGCTCTGGGACTCGGCAGAAAGTTCCACAACCTCGCTGTGCGAATAAAAAATGTAGAATTAAAACAGTACATGCCCAAGAGATTAAGAAAATTATCGAAGATGTGGGAAGTCTGCCAACTCGCACTTGGACAACGTGATAGACTACAGCTTCATCCTTTTCACAATAAGAAGAAGTTTACGCCCAGCAGTGGGACAGTTTATAAAAAAACTGCCCCTGTACTTCTTATGTAGATATCTGATAGGCGATCACGAGAAAGCTATGCGATGGCGAGCCTTATTGCATAGTGATCGCGTAGTTTTTTCACGAATGTCTAACAGTTATTGTTATAACCAATTCAGACAACTCAGACACCACAACTACTACGGGGTCAGGGCTGATTCGGAAACTACATATTTTCCTACAAGAAAGAGTAGAGCAAATGAACGAATGAATGTTTTCATGAACAAAATATGATTCAAGGTTGCCTGGAAGAGATCGCTTTTAGCGATAAGGCCGCCAATTGTTACATTAGTTTTAAGTCTTTATTTTTATATTTTTCTGTAATTTGGTGTATTCAATAAAGAGTTATATTATTATTATTATTATTATCAAGTTGTCTTCGAACAAAGATGCTTTTTTTCCAGTCGATTCTGAAGCCATAACTTTGTTCAATAACAACAAACAAACAAGGACAAGAATGTCTTCGCAATCCGTAAGCGTGTATCCAACTTAAATCACAAAACATTCAGAAGAAACAAGCATTTCTCCGACAAAAACAAAGCTACGTTCGAGTAAAACAATGTTGAAACAATAAAGGAAGACTTACTCTTACTTAAAACTGTCCTCACTGTGTTCGTACAGCTTGAAAGGAAGGGAAAAAAGCGTAAAAAACGATCGCAAAAGGAGTCCGCCGGTTTCTGCTCATCTAAGAACCTCACTCGTTTCTTACATCTTGTTCTAAATATTCTTATTTTTTTCGCTTTTGACAAACTAGATTTTTTCACTTTCACTTCACTTGGGAAAATATTAGTTGCATCTGCGATTCCAGGCGCCTCGTCTTTTAATGCGCAGGTGTTCACAACATTTTTAGTCATCTGTTTGTTTTGGCTAAGTCTTGGAGTTTCCACATTGAATGCTTTGAAATCTTTTAGCTCCGTGCTTGAAACAACACTGTTTAAATATTTTAAAAGTTGTAGTTATTTTTCACAATTTGTTTAGACACAATATGACACAGAGAACGCACTTACGGTTATGACGCGTATGATTTGCAACGCGACGCCTCGACTACGTGACACTTGGCTATGTTTCAAATATCGACTAAGAAAGCGCTTAAACAACAGATAAATACGACGTGAAGCATTGTAAATCAATAGTAAATTAGTAATGTACGAGTATATTTACGAGTTTATTATCGGCTATAAGTTTTGAGATGTAACTGTGTAATGTGTTTCGGTATTTTTGTGTTTTATAAATACTGTGTAGGTGTTAGATAATTCGTGTGTGGGGGAGATCTATGTAGTATTAAAAATGACTTCAATTTATAATGTATAGTTGGTACAGCCATTTAGTGCTCAAAAAGGGGGTTACCTGGAAAGTTTTCCGGGAGTTTGGAAAACTGATGATTTTAGACTGTACTGTAGATTTTAACATGCTCCTTCCGAATTTTCCCTATGCCATCTCTTACCGTTCACGCCGCCATATTGCAAAAAATGTCGCCCAAAAACAGTTTTTTGACAATCTCCATTCCGACTCATTTTACGATGAAAATAGTTTGAAAACTAAAAAGTGTGGCATTACTTCTTCAGACTTTACAAATAATTAAACTAATTATATATTAATCAAATTAAAAAACTTATAAAATTAAAATGCTACGAGTATTCTAAAAAACAAATTCCAGCTCGATTAAGAATAATGAAGCTATAGGCCCTGAAGTAAGCCACAAATATTGGTGCTGAGCCAAGATGATATTAAAAGATAATTTAGATGCCAGCCAATAATAAACTAGACTAAATTGCACTGCAATTAGAAGCAAACAAAAATAGTGTTTGATCGGATTCGATAACATCACATGATAAGACCAAGGGCGCAGCTATTTCTATCATAATAATATTCTTGTCTTTAAGCTATTAATATATTAGCTAGCATCTATTCTGGCATCTTACCATTAGTGGATTGTAAATAAAGCCGATATATTTATTTTAACTGTTACATTAATGAAACAAAAAGTATTGTACGTAACCTTAAGTAATTTAATTTATATGCCTTGTCATATAAGATTATTACAGAGAAAACATACTTAAGTATTATTTTAGAGGTTTCTTTAAGAAAATTTATCGCAATCGAATCGGCTTTTTAGGCAAGCGTATTCCATTATAGACCCCTTAACAGAAAGCAAGGCGGCAGTCAAACGCAAGAGAAGCAAAAAAAAATATTTCTTTCCAAATGTCACTCGCCTTAATCATATTAAAATTACCAAAAAAGACACAAAATGCGTGACAAGAGTGGAAATGTCGTAATAACAAGAACTAAATATTTTACGTATGATACTCCGATTTCATTAATGATATCCCCCACTGTTACACTGGGGGTTCAGAACGGTGTGATATCTGCGGCGAATTCAGGGGGAGCTTGTTTGCAGACGATTTGCATCCCGGCCCAATTTCGGAAGATAAAACGGATATCGATTTGTGCTACGTTTTAACAATTCAGAATTCTCTATGTAGCTCACGCGAGACACCTTGCCAAAAACGTGAATAGCGTTTACTCATCATCCCAGACGTAGGACGTCCACTGCTGGACACAGGCATCCCTCATTGATTTCTATAAAGACCGGTTGGACGCGGCTCGCATTCTGCACGTTCCTGAGGTCTTTACAAAGCCGCCTATCTACTTTGTGGGAAGAGCATTTACACTTTTTTTTACACCTGCTTAGGAATGCGTTTGGCTACGATGTCACCTTATGGTAAGCGACGATGTGTCCGAAAATGGAGCACATTTGCCTAGGAAGTACCTTTTTTATGGTTGACAGGCTACATGTGTTTGATCACAGTTCACCTGTGGTTAAGTGGCGGTGGACTAGACGATGGTGAACACACCTAGCCTGGAACACACCAGGTGGCTTTGCGGCAGATTTTTTCTTGAGGGTAGCTAGCCAGCTAAGTACTAGAAAGTACCCTAACCATCAGGCTCTGGTTTTCTTTTAATGTTTACCGGCAGCTCAAGATCATTGGCGGAATTTGAACACACGCCATTTGACGTAAGGTCTGACCACACTAACAACTGTGTTATCATCACTACTGGCATATCAAAATTTTTGCGGCTACATCCTTAAACAACCGACAGTTATGTAAGCAAAGGTATAAATATAAAAATAAATTATAAAACATAATAATGATGATTAGCACATTTATTGGGCTGTTATCATCAATAAACGCCCCCGAACAGTTTAAGCACCGATCAGAACGTTTTCTGTTCCAATAACTGTGAAATTAAATTCCATTCAATAAGCCGAAAAGGAAATGGCGAAGCAATAAACATAAATTATCCTACCTTCAATAATTCATCGCCAACATTCTCAATGTAGATTTTTCATAGAAATCATTCTTCGATTGAAACGAAACGACAGACTCGCGAATGAACAATTTCGGATTTCTTTGAAGGGCTTTCTTGTGAAAATTAACCGATGCTCAGCGATTGCCTTCAGGGACCCAAGTTTTACTAACCTTTGGGAGAAATGTTCAGCCATTAACTCCAAATTATTGCTCGAAGCCGTCTTTTGTACGGTGTAGCGAAAGGTCGAAACGTTTACGGCCTAATTTTGAATTTGGTAGAACGGCTACGTTTCTGACTCTAGAATAGACAGTTTAAGAGGCAGCGAAATAAACACATTAAAAAGAAAGAAATAAACATTTCTTTCATTACACAAGCATTACAACAACAACACGTTAAAATAAAAATAATAAAAGACGACACAAAACATAACAACAAAATTAAAAAAAAAATGTCGCTGAATTCGACATAATAGGTTAGTTGTTAATGCCGCTAATTTCTCAATAGCGCTGGTTTTCAGAGCAAGCATTGTGTTAAAACGCTGAGCAGATTGCCGTTCATGGTTCGTAGCGATAGAATCGCTCGTGAAGACGAAGCTTATGTTTATGTTTGCAGAACTGCCTCCGAGCTCGTTTCATAAAATGAAGTCGTCAAGTTTAGTCATTAAAAGACATTAAGAGCTTTATTTAACTGCCAATATACGACTGATAAATTGTGTGACGGTCATTTTGTAATTTTAAGCCTGAAAAGGGTTAAAACTGTTTTATAATAAAGCCTTTATGGAGTTAATTTCTTTCGAAATAGATTGAATATCTTTTAAATATGTAACCTTTTTAACTGATTTAAATAGAAACAGGTTTTAAATTCGTTTAAACACTTTTTAACTGATTTAAATAGAAACAGGTTTTAAATTCGTTGCTTTTTAATGTTTGTTACCTTAGAATTCAGTCATTTAGAAATCGATTTAAAAAACATTTAAATTAATGTCCTATAGAAACTTTGTCAAATCGGCTAAATAGTTAAGTTAAAAAGTTAAGAAAAATGTCATTCAAGTAAACAAAATAGCGAAAATTTGTGAAAAATTATGTCCATTCTGCATAACATAATTTAAAACAAAAAAATACAGAATAGAATATAACTTTATGATACGAAACGTACATACAAAGAAACTAAAAAAAGAGATTAAAAAAACCGATAGTAACAAAACAACATCGACTAATATGAGGTAGTACAACGGCGGCCTTCGTCTAAAGCGATTTCTTCCAGACATTTGGATGAACAGAAAAATGATGGTACTGTTGGCCGTGAAAAAAAACAAAAACACAGGTGAATAAAATAATTATGTGAAACAAAAGCCATAAATATACACATATTAAGTGCTGAGACCGAACTAAAATAAAATTATTTTTACATAAAAAAAAAAAAAAGAAAATTACACAAGTTCATAATATTCGTATAACGGGCCGAGGTTCATTCTTGCACATTAATAAGCATTATGGCTACTAGTTTCACGAGCCCTCTAACCTTTTATTACTATTAGCTTAATGGAAATATGAAAATGGACCACTAAATTTATTAAAGTAATAGCTTTTTTATTATTAAAAATAGCTCCGGATTATGCTTGAGGCATATTTTTTACAAGTATTTAAATAAAATTGAGGTATTAGTGCAAAGAGAATGAAAGAGAAAACATAGACATTTTTGTTCTAATGTAATAATCTATGTTCTAATTAAAAACCCGTACAGAAAAAATATGTTTAAAAATTACCTGAGATACAATGGCAGATAGACAATTTGTAAATAAAAAGTAACAAAACTTCTTCTTCTTTGTTTTTGGCGTCGCATTTTGTGTATTTGCCAGTGTCAAGCGTTTTAATATTTTCAAGTTTCATAAGTTAAAAAGTAGTAAAAGTCCAGTCCATGCCAGTCAAATCCAGTCATGCTTTAGTAGTGGCAACTTTACTATAAGCTTCGACTTTAAATGGAGTTTTGGAAGCAATTGTATGTATTGTAAGTATGTATTTACAAAAAAAAAGTATTTATGTATTCTATCAGTTATCTGGCTTCCATCACACAAGCTCTGCTTAGTTTGGGGCCAGATGGCGCTGTGTGTATAGTCCTACGATATTTATTTATTTATTATTTATTATTAATTCGAAAAACCACGTTTCACCACGCTATATCACTTTCCCAGACTCGCGCTTGTAATGCGGTATTTTATGAATAAAATACCACTATTTTATACACAAATATTCTGAGATACAATGACATACAGACAGTTGTAATCAAAAAATAACAATACTTTTACACAAATATTAACATGTGTAAAAAGGATTCAATTTTTCAAAAGTATTCGCCGTAAAGAGAATTCTGTACATTTCCGTAGACTTTAAATTCCCTAATTATTATAGGTAGAGAAGCTTCGTTCACAAAGGCGTGTGGTCTCTATAAACTTCACTTAGTCAGACAGGAACGGCACACGAACAAAGTCGACCGCAAAATGTGGTTTTCAATTTACACTTAAATACGTCAGCAATTGCAGTTACATAAAACTTTAGCTCTCTGCAGAGCATTCTAAGGAAAATAATGTTTCGCGAAATATTCACGTAGCTTAAAATAAATCTTTCTTTGTCGTTTAAGTTTGTAAAGTGTTATGTGTTGAATATAGTTAAAGTGTATCGTGGGGTTAAAATATTCTCACGGATTCCATTTTACTTTATTCATAAACTGCTGAAAACGGGTAACCTACATACGGACAGATCTAGCCGATTTTTTTTAAACGAATGGCAAATATGGACAAAATCTTGGTTTAAAACTGTGCTAATGCTTGATTCATAGTTAGGGCAATCTTTCCTGGAGTTGCGAAAAAAATGATCGATGAATCTGAGGACCTAGTCAAAGCAATATTCGATTTGCGATAACGCTAATAGAAAAACTAAAAATGTACGGGATTAAATGTTTTCACGTGTTAAATACGACTAGCTTAGCATTTCACCAGTTTTTTACAATGGAAATCAAAAACTGACGCGCATGTCATTAATTCTTCAAATTCAAAGAACCGCATAAAACATTGGGAAATTGAAAAAATAATAACGAGCCGTAAAATCGCGTAGCGCGAACGCTGTAAGTCAATATCCTGTTGGATAGCGGTATCCCTTTCATTTATGATTATGGGGCATGAGATTGAAATCAGTAAATACATACGTTGTTATGTTACCTCACATCGTAAAATTTAACTGCAATGGAGAGTATGATTTCGGCCAGACTTTATGCTATAAGAATAAATTCAACGTTTTATAAACACTATCTCTACGCTTCTGCGAAGGTTTTCATGCCTGAGAAAAGCTTTTTGTGATACCTTTAAATATTTACACAAGCTCTCAAGCGAAGAAAACTCTCGTGAAATGATACATACGAGTGTGAGTAAACGTTATACGAACCTAGCGCAAACTTGACGCCAGTCCACGCGGTGCGGACATAGTGGAAGAGACGGCGGTAGAGCGGCCGCTGGCGGCGGCGGCGGCCGGGGGCTTCCGCGTCGGGCGCGGGAGAGGGCGCGGGCTCGGCCGCGCCGCCCGCACCCCCCACTCCCTCCACCGACGACGCCGTGGCGTTCCGCACCCAGCTTTACACAACACGCTCCCGCTCGCCTAATGAAAACGCACCGTTACCGCGCAATCCGGCACCCGCACGCGCACAAGCATCGCTCGCACATCACACGTCTAATTACAATCACACTTTGATTTTTATTAATTCACTGCTCCATAGTCATTGGGTTAACACGTTAGTACGTCAAGTGTCAACTATAAAACGGGCTCGGTGACGAAGGCCCTTCTAAGTGGATGTTTAGTGCGCTTTAATAATTCAAGGAGCATCCGAGATGCTCTCTAACTATGCGGTCCGTTAAACGTTTAGTTCAGCTTTGAGTTTCGCTTTAATAATGCAGACGGAGTTTCACAAACTTAAGGAATTTACTGATTTTCTTGTCGCATAAAAAGCAATCAAGGACCGATTTAAAGAGATTGTGATATTGTTAAGTTCTTCGTCGGCAGCATGCGTTAGACGAACAAAAGTCGGAAATCTGTGAACAAAGAAACAACATCGTGTTAGTACTGTTAGTCGCCGATTACTGTGCAAATTAGTATTTGTTAGAATTTAACTACTCTTCCATAGGTTAATTTTTCTTTGTGTATGACTACAATAACACTTTGAAAAGAACTTGGACAAGACTCAAGACATTTAGATAATCACAAACAGTTAGTTTTTTTTTTATTGTTTAACTAGCTAGTTGTTTGATTGACCACATTTCACCTTAATATGTTAAGTGACGGTATGGTCGAAGATAGTAAAGCACACCTAGCCCGGAATTGAATTGGTCCACAAGTGAGGCTACTGGAACACATCGTTAGGTGCTTGACAGCAGATTTTCAACTTGAGGGTGGTAGCTAGCCATCCCAGTACTAGAAAATACTCTACCACCGTGCTATGGATGTTTTTCTTCAGTAAATAAATAAATAAAATAAATAAATATCGTAGAACTATACACACAGCGCCATCTGGCCCCAAACTAAGCAGAGCTTGTGTGATGGAAGTCATAACTGATAGAATACATAAATACTTTTTTTTTTGTAAATACATACTTATAATACATACAGAACACCTAGACACAGAACAAACATTTGTTTATTCACAAAATGTTTGCCCTGAGTGGGAATCGAACCCACACCCTACAGCTCTCAAGGCAGATATACTACCAATGAGCCAACGGGGATGTCAGTGGCAGCTCAAGCTTGTTATTAATCGTAGCGATTGCGCTTTATTGTTTTCTAAAAATCTTTAACTATCAATGTAAGGTTTTGTATTGACAAAACAATACATGAGCTGAAAGTACATGACTAACCAACGCTATTAAGATAAATGATCAACCAATTTCTATAAAAATATTTCAGAATCAAGTGTCGTAGTTTCAGTGTTAATTAACTTTAAATTCGGCTTAATCTTGATTTTAGCTAAGTGCCGTAAATCATCACTTAATTTTATATTCAATAGTATGACATTTATTTTATCCATGACCGCGTCTTGGCAATTCTAAACAACGATACTGTCTAGAATGAAGCCCACTTGACATATAATGCTTTATCAACAACACCATTGAACGAGTTTTGATAAAAATGAAACAAAACACGAGTAAAGTTCTTATCACACATTTTTATACGATTCCCATCCACAAGACACATTTTTCGTTCCAGTCACCACATTTTTCGTGTCCACACATTTACATGAGCCTCGCACAGCCGAATCAATTCACATGCAAATCAAGAGCAAATAGAACGAAAAGGCTCTTTATTCATGACTTATACCAAATTAAAATCTGTCGAAGTTAGAAAGTTTTCAGCCGAATAGAATTTAGGTAACGTTTTGACTTGCAGAAACTCTTAATGTTCTGGAGACACCGTAACTTGTCAATGGTTTTAAGTATTTTTAGTTTACTGCCAGGTTTTCATCACGAATATTTTTTTATTAAACAGTACGTTTAGCTACCAGCTTGTCTGATGGGAAGCGACGACGGTGCGACCGAGAATGATTGTGACAGTTGATTTTGAAGAAATCTATGCATACTAGCCTTAAAAACGCCCAAACTGTAGTTCATAGCAAATAAAGAAGCGATAATTATGTTACAGCAGTAAAAATATTTAAGTAAATAGACAAAAACATTGTGGTTGAACTGACTGTTCAATGGGAATGGATTTAGTGTTCAAAGTTATGGTTACTTAATACAAAATTAATAAAATAATTTTTCTTTCAAAAGTTGATTAGATTTTTAGTTTTATAATTTTGCTAATTGGTGTTTTAAATAATGATGTTTTTGTCTCTTCCCTACCACCATTTTGGAATTATAAAAATATAATATACATTAAAATGGTAGTTTAACTGATATCACTCACACTACAACTCCTACTCGCTTTCATGTCATGTTCGTTAGCCTTTGAGCATAACAATAAGGTAGGAATTGATATCATTGAATAAGTGAATAGGTACCTATCTTCTAGGCAAACATGTCTGCGTTTTGATCATGCGCAGTCAAACGTTAACTGATTCTGCATAAAAAAATTTACCTCCATTCAGATTTTAGAGTGAAACTTGTTTTGAAAATTAACATTCTAAATTTAAAAATATTGCTCTGTGTCTCATTCTTTCTTCTCTCTCATGCGACGCAATATGTCTAAACGTGATATGTCCTCACAATTTTACTGTCAATACTTGTGTAATTAAAAATGCAGCAGTATAGCATAAGTAGGTATTATTAAAAAAATCAATCGTCTAAGTTTGCTATGGAACTCCCGCATGCATTACTAAACTAGTTATTCTTAAAATTAAGAATAAAAAAACTTAAAATAAGAGCTAGAATTATAATGTAATCCGTTTAGAATGTTAAACCATGAACCACCAACAAACCTAGTGAAAAGGCTGATGTGTCTGTACCGTCAGCAACCAGCTTTCATATGTATGAGCGATAATATTATTCCCTTTGTTTTCGTTACATTTAGATTCTACAAGCTAGGCGTTATATTAAGGCTACCTACTAAAGAAGCGTAAGCGTCAAATAAGCCATAGCCCCTGACTTTGTTTTGTTACTCAAAGTTCTGTGTAACTGCAATGGTCATGGACAGGCGTTATCTCTTACCATCGGGAGAGCGTCCCGTTCTTCTCTTTACTACTGCATAAAAATAAAACTTGAGTATTAACCAAGCAGCCATATTAACTGATAACATGTCAAGTAAAACTATAACGTTATTTTAGGGGAAATATTGTAACTACTAGCTGCGCCCCGCGGTGTTACCCGCTACATGTTTTTGAGATAAAAAGAAACTTATGTGTTAATCCAAAGTGTCAGCTACCTCCATACCAAATTTCATCAAAATCCATTACGTAGTTATTGCGTGAAAGAGTAACAAACTATCCATCCATCCATCCAAACTTTCACATTTATAATATTAGTGGGATTAGTGGGATTTCATCAACATTTGTTGTTTTGTTGGGAAACTGCCTTGCTCTTTGCGAGATCCTAGGTTCGAATCCCTCAGTACGCACCTCTGTTTTTTGCCGAGAAAGTGAAGGGAAACATCATAAGGAAACGTACATTTTCGATAATTCTTACAAAAAGCTGTCAAAGATGTGTGAATTCCGCCAAAACGCATTTGGCCAACGTGGTGGACTGCCTAATCCTTCTCACAATGAGAAGATACCAGCGCCCAGCAGTTTATAGAAACAGGGTTGATTCGATTTTGAGTCCAGCAATATTTGTTCCGCAGTAAATTGTTCCTAGTACACAGTTCCTAGAACCTGATTATAGCAGCACCACTAGTACTTGTCATTTAATTTAATAAGTTAACCCGTGCAAAATAATCGCCTTCAAAGCTTCCACAATAAAAATCTCAGCGTGAAAAACTCACTACAGCTTGTCTCACTTTTATCCGCTGCGACAATAGGCAGCCGAGAGACTGGCTCACAAACATAAGCCTCACACTAAGTTAAAGTAATGTCGTTCTTAATGCCTCGTGATAGAGTTGTAGTGGTCGGCTTTAAGGTTGCTAGGTTTATAAATTAGAGCATGCGTCACTGTCGGCCGAGGGTAGGATGCTCAGTAATAACCTGCGAAATGAACGTCTGATGACCACTTGCCTTGAATATGGAAGCGGCTCGGGAATTATAGCGTGATTTAAAAGTTAATAGGTTGTGATTACATAACTTCTGAGGTAGGAATTGAAAATTTTTGCGAAGTCTGTTGATATGATTGCGACGCCTCCAATGAGGATTAAACGTCTGACATTTTTAGAATGAAAGTTCAGTACATAATCTATGTATATCCCACTAATATTATAAATGTGAAAGTTTAAATGGAAGGATGTTTGTTACTCTTTCACACAAAAACTATTGAACGCATTTGGATGAAATTTGGTATGAAAATAGCTGACACCCTGGATTAGCACAGAAGCTATTTCTTATTCCGAAAATATGTAGCGGGTAACACCGCGGGCGCAGCTAGTACGTTATATTACTAAAACTTATTTTTTACTAGCTGCACCCCGCGGTGTTACCCGCTACATGTTTTTGAGATAGAAAGTAGCTTATGAGCTAATCCAGGGTTTCAGCTACCTCCGTACAAAATTTCATTTAAATACGTTCAGTAGTTTCTGCGTGAAAGAGTAACAAACATCCATCCATCCAACCAAACTTTCACATTTATAATATTTGTGGCATTTTGCTGGTCAAGTATATAGTCATTGTCGTATTTTTAACCTCCGTCACAAATAAGTTTAACAAGTGATCCGTGGCATCGTAGCTTTCAAATAGCTGAACCGATTTTGATTTCGTTTATTTTTGTACAACTTGATCGAAAAAACATTTTTAGCTATGATTCAAGAAAACCTGTTCAACCGTTTGAAAATTATCAGCTCTTTCTAGTGGATGAGTGCGAGCATCTTCAACGGGTCTGACGAAGTAGAAATCTCCATATTGTGTTTACTGGTGTCGGAGTCTGTTTTAAACACAGTTTAAAAAAAAATGGTGAGTTAAGTTTTTGTTTTTATTTGTTGTACAGTCTTAGACAATAAATATATTACATTTCATTTTAAAATTTATAATTTATCCTTGTTTGACTATAATAACTTTCATGTGGAAAAATTGTGAAATTGATAAAATTAGTCTCTTATCTATTACTTGATCGTTATTTGTTTTTTAGGCCTCTACTTTGTTTTATAGTTTAATATTACGTTTACGTTGGCTATGGATCCGAATTTTGGGAACTTTTCTCATTACCAGGAATCTCATAGATTAGTTTACTTCATTTGTAATTTGTAGTTAGTTTCTACTACTTTAATTAGTTTTTGTACTTAAGTTGATAGTTGCTCTAGGCAATTTTTTAATGGTTATTACTGGGCTGTTGAGACTAACCATCTCATGACTCAAAGTTATGAGTGCAAGCATAACCCAAGCAGCAATGCCCTAGACTTTGTTTTGCTGCTTAAAATTGGATTTTTAAGCTGTTAAAAGAGATTTAACCTTGTTTTATGAAAGTGTGTGTGTAATTAGGAAATTTATGACTACATTAACATGCATTCTTTAGTTTGAAATTATTGTAGTTACATTCTGACTAAAACAATTACGTCGAATATTTCACCACCAATCAGTAGTTTATAAACATTATGGTTACGGTTACATTAATGTGTTACGGTTTGAAGGGTGAACTAGCGAAATTACAGGGCTCTAGAGACTAACATGAGCACTAAGACAGCTGTCCCCTGGACTTTGTTTTGCTACTCAAAGTTCTATGTATCGCTGCAATGGCATTATCTCTTACCGTCAGGATAGCGTATCGTTTATTATATAAATTTCTTTAGTGTCCGATGAAGCAAAGATCTAAAATTACACTGATAATAAAACATGTAACTGAAATTAACCTAAAACAGAAACAATTGTCAAGAAAAATTAGTTTATTTATAGCATCGCATCGAATAGGGTAATCGTTCGATCTGAGCTGGTTGGTCCAGACGTTATGCCACCGAAGAATGTAAAAACACCTGGCTTGACGCAGAAAATGGATCTAGATTAAAATTATCAGACCTTCATGACAGAATCCCAACTCGAGGGTGACAGTCAATCAGTCCAGGCGATTAAAAAGTCACTTGTTGCGATGTTGTAACTTCACCAGCAGTACTAATTCTTTACATAACATTAAACGGGTAATAAGTTACGCTTTAGTGTTATATCGTAGATGCCAAAATTTTCGTTCAAGCTCGTATTAAAACTGTTAAAAACAATCTTTTTTCCAACATCAGAGAAAGGAAACGAAGTAATTTTTCTCAAGGAAAAGATAAGGCCAAAGAAATAGAGGACAGTAAATCTTCTCAGCAGATAGTGAAATTATGAAAAGTAGTATTTCACGCAAAGATAAGCTTCGTGGGCTTTTTAAAAGAATGAATTTCGAATTTCAATGTACTTACAATCTAAGTAACTGTAGCTCATTAGTACGGTTTTGGAACCTGTAAAAAAGAAAGAAAAGGTTTTCGTTATCGCATTTAAAAGAAGCCTAATTTTTTATTTAACCTCTTTGTTTTTTTTTGTACCACAGATGGTAAACAGGCTTACGTGTTACCTGCTAGTAAGAATTCACTGTCGCTAAAAGATATATACCTAGATAACGGGCAATATAAATATGTTGCTAAACTTTTAAGATTCTATTAATAAACCTTTTGAAGCATCCGATGTTGTAACTAAGCGGGAATATTACTTAAAACACCTTCTATTGTATTTCTTCTATTATTTATTTTCAACAAGTATTTCACAATTTGCAGGTGTATATTTGTGTTTTTGGTTGTGGCATCTTTTGATACTATGATTCATTGAATACTCCGTGATACTCTTCTTTCACAGCGTTATAAGCTTAGGCTCAGCTGAAAGTCGGATAATGGCCCCATTATTCATATCATTATAAACAATGTCAGGTGAGCTGTCACTGAGCTTGTCAAAAATAAAAAAACTTATCCATAGTCAAAGTTATTTATAATGATGAGTACACTGACACCAATTCAGCTAAGCTAGCTACACCCCAAGCTTATGATATTATAGTTTGTGCAAAAGCGGTAGCCCGTTTTCTAGCACGCACCGTAAACAGTATTGTCTTTGGAAACGTGACAAAGGTAGAATATTGAATAATACACATAGGTACGTCTACCTCGTTTTCGCGCGTGAAAAGCTTTTTATCACGGTATGCATGCAAGACATACATATAAAGTAAGCGGAGCGTTGGTTATCTAGCTGCTCGATGAGTCAACGATAATTGTCGCTATCGTGGGACCTAGGCAGATCGATAGAAAGAGAGAGGCATATACCAACAGTCCAACAGTCTAACAAGGAAAAATGTTGTTGATGATTCTTAAATTTCTGTAGCAAGTCTACGCTGTAGAGGCTACAATGTTTTCGTAGCAAATCGTAGACAATCCAATATCCGTCCGTCAATTCCAAGTAATGTCACTGAAATAAAACTTTGCTCAATGTATACATATAAATATGAGACTGACTAATGTAAAACCAGTTTGTTACTTGTATACGTTCGCGTTTGACCATGCCTTGCCTGATTCTAAGTACAGTGTGCCAGTATAAAATGGAGTACCTACAGTCCTACACTTACGTAAAAGGAATATTTACATTGGTTTTTTTTTTTTTTTATGTGACAAATAATGAGACGAACGAGACGCTATCCTGATGGTAAGAGATAACGCCTGTCCATGACCATTACAGCGATACACAGAACTTTGAGTAACAAAACAAAGTCCAGGGCATCGCTGCTTTGGTGCTCATTACTTTGAGACTTTCGATGGTTAGTCTCAACAGCCCAGTAATTTCAAATAAAATACCAAAATTGTGCCATTTTATGCATTTTGCAACACCACCAATCATTAAATTGAATTAAATTCTAGTAATAAATGTAGCCCATGTTACTCAGGGAGAATGTAGCATTCTAATGGTGAAAGAATTTTTGAAATCAGCACAGTAGTTTATGAGTTGATTCGTCAAAAATAAAAATCTTTATAACATTAGTGTTTATATTTAAACAGTAAGATTTTGAAGCATACGCTCTAAACCGAAGATTTTCACTTTTCGTACAAAATGCGCGTAAAATAGGGCTGAAATCCACTCCTTGCTACATTACCCAAAAATATAAATAGGGGCAACATTGCGAAATCTGTGTCAAGCGAGTTTCGGGGACCCTCCAGTGTTCGCGGCCGCCAATTACCTGCGCGAAAACAACGCGCTGGCGGGCGACTGGAGCGTACTGAGCTAGCGGGCCTTAACATTTTTAATAATCATCGTCGTATGGAGAATAAATACTAATAAATCGTGAAGTCGACGGGCAGTGCTCGTCGACACCACCATGATACATCCCATGAGAATCTCGTGAAGGCCAAGAAGGACAAGCTGAGCAAGTACCTTGACTTGGATGACCGCCATGTGGGATGTTGATTCGACGATCATTGTCAATAGAGACTCTAGCTAGACGGTTGTGTCAAGGGTTAGCTCCAAAAGGCAGTGATCGTTGACACGGCGCGCATTGTTAGGAGGTTCCTCACTCTGCAGCCGTAACTACCAGCATTCCAGTTCGTAAGTTTTTTATTTTACTTATGTGTTTTATATATACTTCATGTAAGCAATTCAAAAACATTTACAGGGTTACGTTGACCCCTTAATTAGATTTGTCAGTAACAAACAAAATACATACAAACAAATGAAAACGGGAAAAGTGAGTTGAATGCAACTTCCAAGATTCCACGTTGACAAGATTCCAGATTTTATTCCACATTGTATATAGGTATAGACAACGTAGGTTTAGAAGATATGTACGTACGTAATAAAAGCGTACGATACGTATACACCATAAACCTACGTTGTCTATACCTATATACAATGTGGAATAAAATCGTACAATATCTATATAATTACGATATGTAATACAGCTGTTGTTATTAATGTGATAAACTTCTATTTATGAAACATTGAAATTAATTGCAAATAGGTCAAAATTGCCTATGACAAAACAAAAAATAATTATAATATCTTTGAAGTCTTGTCTTGTCTTTGTCTTTACTACAGCTACTTACACTAAGAAAACAACCCAACCCTAACTGTACCTGGTGTAAAAGTGATATGACAAAAATGACAGCCCTGTTGGCTCATTGGCTCATATCTGCTGAAGGGCGTGGGTTCGATTAACATTTGTGTGACTAACATCGATGTTTGTTCTGTGTCTGGGTGTACTGTATGTATTATAAGTATGTATTTACAAAAAATAAGTATTTAAGTATTCTATCAGTTATCTGTCATCCATAGCACATGCTCTGCTTAGTTTGGGGTCAGATGGGCGCTGTGTGTAATGTCCTATGATATAAAAAAAAAGTACACAACGCTGGCGGCAAGACCACTGCGTGTATAATATACCTATATAGCTATGGTCGCTCGCTGACCTCGATCTAATCTATAAGCTTGGAAAATGATTTTGATCCATTTCTGAGTATAAAAAAACAACCAAATAGACAACTGAGACAGACAAAGCACTTTCACGTTTATAGTGTTAAGAAGGATCGCAAAATAGGATTTTAACATTGCTGACCTAGAATGAAAATTTAAATAGGATGACAACTTTTAACTTAATGAAAATTTAATGGTTTAGGTTATGCCCCCTTCAATTTTCCCTTAGTTCGGCCCCATCGTGACGGCTGAGGACCCGTCAAATGGGAAACTTTCTTTTTGTTAACCACGATCTAGAAAAAGATTGTGGTGAGGTTAAGCTTCTTTATAATACGCCGTGGAATGTGGGTCAGATTTCGTTTATAAATTCAATGAAAGGAGATTCTGTGTTCATATGTTAATGAGTCGGCAAAATTAAATGTGTATAAAATGAAAGGTACGCGCTCATTAGGGAGGGTCGCACTGAAACACATCGTATTACAGAAATCGATGTATTTTGTAAACCTAGCCTTTGATAAATTATTTAATCATCAGTCTTTTGACTTGGCTGAACAAAAGTCTCAGGTCGTTGGTCGTGTGGAAATAAGCTTTCTAGTACTCGGCTGACCTATCTATATTAGATAACCTAACCTAACGTCGTTTACAATATTACAAAAAGTGACAGCAGAGATGAGAAAAAAGGATTTATATGTATTCACAACTCCTGTTTTTCTTTTTTTACCATCTAACTTTGTTGACTCACGTCAAAGTGTGGCACAAAATTTATTCATTAAAAGTGGAAATTTCACTGAACTTTGGTGACACTCTTATCAGACCCTTATCCTTCAAACTCTGAAGAACGGAATAAATATTACAAGATTATTCGAATATTTACCACACTCGAGATTCATTATGATATTTCGAGGGGTTCCTTACCTCTCAGAAGCGGAAACGTTTTTATTTTTATGGGGTGAGAGAAAAATCTGGGATTGACTTGAAAAGCTCAAGGAGTCTCAAACGCATAAATATGACACGGTACTAAATTACGCATCGCCGACTTCGAATTTCATTAGAAAGTTGTATATCAAATGCTTTGAATCTTCAAAGCGTCTTAAATATTTAGCAAGATCAAAATTAATATCTTGGTTTCTTGCTAACGAGGAACGATGCTTTCAAAATGTCCCTAGCGCAAACTTTAAAACCTAACCGACAACTTACTTCGAGATAGCTAACTTTAGTATTGGAGATAATAACTTTCAAACCTAGGAAACTGAATTTTAAGACCATCTTATAAAGTCTGTATGGCACATTTTGATAGCCATATCAAAACTTCCAAAAGCACGTAAGTTCTTAGATAAATCATGTCGTTAATTTTATCACTATATTAGTAGTGTATGGTTAGTTTCAGAATGATAACTATATGATTTTATATTTAATTGTAAAAGAAAAATATTGGTCCCATTTCTAAATGTTTGCAACAAACTGCATAATTTTATCACCAAGACTGTTAATAATTAAATAAATAATGTTAAAGTTAATAAATACATATCGTAAGACATTTCGCATAGCGCCATGAGGCCAGGAAGCTACTCTATCCCCAGATGACATAGGCTACTTTTTATTCTTGTATTCCACTGGAACCGGAATTACGCGGATGTAACCGCTAGGCGTCCGCTAGTGTGCAATAATGCTTTGGAAACAAATATTTGATTTGTAACAGACACGTTGAATTCTCGACTGTAATTATAGAAAGTAGAGGTTCTATATTTTGATTTATTCTGTCATGTCTAATCAAGGGCCTAAACCATTCCAGTAATAATTACAGACATCTCATCCAATTACAACAATCTTATTGCTCCTTAGCAGTTACTGCGTACGTGCGTAACCATTGCCATCTGTGGAGGGTAATTGGCACGTTAGATGGGATCGCATTTGATAGTTACGAGTAATAAAAGTCTCTAGCGAACTTTCTGAGCCATGTCAACATAGTTTTTTTAATTTATGGCATGTTTTTGTTATCATGTACTAAATGTACTTGTACACATATATTTTATTTTCCTTTTTTTTAACACCACCATTGCTATTTATGTGCCATCATTACTATTTATCTAAAGGTTGTCTGGAAAAAATAGCTCTAGCTGATAAGGACACCGTTATACTGCTATTTATATTAGTCGATGTTCTTGTTTTTTAAGTTTTTTTATGTTATATATTGTATGTATGTAGGTATGTATGAACGTTATTGTTCAAATCTACATCACACTTTAAAGTATTTGCATGGTGGTGGGCTACTTTCTAATACTCTAGTATCTGCCTGGTGGCAGATTTTCAACGTGAGGGCACGTTGAAAATCTGCCACCAGGCATCTAACGGTGTGTTCCGGCAGCCTCAATTGAGAACCAGTTGCATTCCAGGCTTGTGCTTTACCATCTTCAACTACACCGTAACTTGAGAGAGCATCAGATACATCATACATCAGATGAGCTGTGGTCACCTACACCTATCCTGTCAGCCATTTAAAAAATGAATCCTCAAGTAACCAATAATTTGGTTGTACCTATGTACGAACTGAATTGAGTGTAATTGGTTGCAGAGGCCTGAATTAGTACTGCTTTGTTATTCCAACTCGCCTGGAGCCCGCGTGTATGTAGGTACTGGTGTGGCTGCTAATGGAGTTGAGATTGGATCTCGGTTAGCAAATTGGTACTAATTGTACGAATAGGATTATGTATAGTACTCATTTAAATTTGTGATCATAAATAGTATTAAATTAATAAATATCGTAGGACATTTCTCACAGCACCATCTGGCCCCAAACTAAGCAAAGCTTGTACTATGGCAGCGAGATAACTGCTAATTATTATATATCTGACAGACTTGTATTGTCCTACTACCAATAAATTGATTATGATTAACACACAGATTAAACATTTATCGTCATTTAAAGTTTCTCCCAGTGGGAATCGAGCCCGCTCCCAACAGATTTTTAAGCAGATATTCTATCAAATGATCTTAAAGGCAGTCATTGACTTACAGTCATTGCAGTCTGAAGAGCACGTAATCGGCGATTGATTTTAAACGTGAAAAAATTCTAGCAACCTTAGTCAGGTCAGAACAAGTAATTTTGATACATTTTACATTGATTTGTATTTCTTTTTGTTAAGAAGGGTATACTGCTTAATTATTAGGAGTTAGTGGATAATCCTTTGAGTATTATAGGCTCGTATGATCGCTACTAATGTTTCTTGGAGTTATTCAGTTGAGTTGATGATGGAAGGTACAACTCGTTGTCATTTGAAAAGATATCTTTCAGATTGATTCCCATAAAAATTTCGTAATAAATTCAGTTGTTTGATCTTTGAACCTAAAACATAAACCCAAACACGACTAGTGTTTGCGCTTAGGGTCATGGAGAGGGTATTTTTAATTGCAAATTTTTACTTATGTACGATTGATCCGAAATACATGGCTTGTATTGTATTTGCATTGGAAAAGAACCAACCATTATGACTGTGTTCCGCTGGTCATACCTGATACATGCGGAATTAAAAGTCGAGCCGTAAATCAGACAGGCCGGTAGTTAACTGCCATCACTGAGTCGTTAAGTCGCTGTAAGTACTGTTATATCTACCCATTAATTTAACGATATGATGTATGTGTGTTTTAGTATCTTGTTACTTCGGCGTTATGAGTAACTCACATTTTACACGTAAAATAATTTAGTTCAATTTTGAATATATGCTGTGAATGTTCTGATGAGCTCGTTGTCTTGATCCCTGCGTCGGGGTTACACTGCCGCACATCGTACCACTATCAAAAAGCTCATCCCCACATTTTGTAAATCTGGAAACTCCGTACCAGTCAATCATTCCTTGAACTTGCAAGATGTCCAGTGTCATCCCTGTGAAGATCTCCCGCCGGAGTTACAAAATTAAGTGTTTTTAAAGACGTGACTAAAACATTTTTTGGAGTTGGCTTCGCATCGACATTATCACTTATTTTACAGATGTCTATAGTCCACATATTAATTTAATCAGCTATATAATTAAGGTTAGGACATTTGGTCGAGCATCTCTGCCCGTTTACAAAATACAAGAGGTCCAATTTTGAATGGCGGTGACGCTTTTTCCTTCGGGGGGCGTTTCAGTTTTTCATCCCTCCTGAAAGTTCCCAGGGTTTTAGGAAGATTTAGTTCGAGAGCGACCAACTTAGATATCACCGTTTCCGAGATCCCATGGGGTCCCACCGTAAAGACCTTCTGAACCAATCTCTATACCGTGGTATAGTCGCTTTCTCCCCCCCGTGCCCCCTTGTATGACTTCTATTTATCTAAGTGAGTCAGTCAGTCAGTGAGTGGTAATTCAACTTTATATAGAAAAAAAAATATATTTAATAAATACAAAACACCCAGACACAGAACAAACATTTTGTTTTTATCACAAAATGTTTATCCTGGGTGGGAATCGAACCCACGCCTTTCAGCTCTTGGAGCAGACATACTACCAATGAACCAACAGGGCCGTCAATTGGTTTTTAAGTTCCCAATTTTATTAATTAGAAAAATAATTGTACATCATTGGAATGTCTTGTGTAGGTGTAAATATGTGTTTTTTTTTTAGTTTAAAAACTTTTTTAAATGAATGCATTTACAGTGAAACATTTTTATGTCCAGGTTTATCTTTTGTACAAATAATCACAGTATTTTTTTAGATCAGATGCGTTATCTTCCAATTTCTATTCCTAAAATATTTTATGCCCTTTTGTAAATCACGCATAAACCTTCACATAAAACTAACTTTATTTCACTATCTTCAGCTGACTACAGACAATATGCGTAAACATGATTAACGACCGTATGTTTCATACAATACGGGCCATTATTCATTCTGATAGAAAACTATTTTTCTTGAAATTGCAAAGGAGTTCTAGTTTTTTTTACGTAAATTTTTTTTTTTAATAAAATGCCGTGAGTCTATATCCAAATATAGACTCACGGCATTTTATACGACCGCTTTTACTATTATTTTGGTAGTCATGTTTAATCATATGAAATTATCGGTATAACAACTAAGTATAGCACCATTTTGATAACATTCCTAAAAAACGTCACGTAAAGATATATTAATTTACTAAAAATTTCGTTTTTGTATTATTTTCTTTTGATTTTGGCGTCGCACTTTGAGCATTTGCCGGTGTCAAGTGTTTTGATATTTTCAATTTTCAAGTTTCATAAGTTAAATAAGTAGTCAAAGCCAAGTCTACCGTGCTAGTCAAATTCAGTCATGTTTTATTAAAGTAGTGGCGACTTTACTATAAGCTTCGACGGAGTTTTGGAAGCAATACGAAAAATCATGTTTCACCACATTATATCACTTTCCTACACTCGTGTTTATAATTTGGTACTTTATACCACAATTTTTCTATACAAACACTCGACAAAATACTAGTTTTGGAAAAAAATACAACGGTGTGACACGCTTTCTGCCGTGTTCCCGCCAAAACCTCTCAACGCATGCCTTCGAATCGTTTCGTAGTAGCGTAAAAGCATAGATTGTCTATGGGTAAAAGTAAGTTATTTAAAAAGTTTTTGAATTGAATATGTTTTTAAATTTGGTTCCTTAGTGGGAGGCAATTCAGAAAACTGATAATATCTAAACCGGGGGGTTACGTTTTAGTGTTGCAGTTTTGTAACTATGATAGTTCGGTGGTTAGCGCAGTCAGTTCATACGCCGGACGACGTAGGTTCAATCCCTAACAATACCTTGAGCTGCCATAAACATAACAACTTGACTATATATAAACATCGTACGGAAACCATAGCGTGGTGCTAGGGTACTTTATGGTACTCGACTGGCTAGCTACCCTCATGTTGAATAACAGCCTCACTTGAAAGCTAGTTCCATTCCAGGCTAGGTGCGTTGACCATCTTCGACCACACCGTCACTTAATATCAAATGAGCTGTGGTCAAACACCTAGTATCAAACATCAGCAGTAAAAAACAGCATATTAACGTCCTGAATTTAACACAATCGATAGATAAAGGATCAAAGAATATGTTGAGTGAAGACTTCAAAAATGTAAATTCGATGAACTGCTAAGGGTTCAAAACTGTAAATGTTACATCTGTGATCTGTACAAAGTACCTACATGTCATGTGTAGACGAAATTTTTGTATTATTTCGTTTGCGGTTATAAACGTTTAACATCAACAGACATTTTCAATTGAATATTATTCTATTTGTCTTTACTAATCCTATTATCCGATTTGAGAAGTTTCCGACGATATTCGGAGCACAAGGCTTCGTCTCGAAAGTTCGCGACGTGAAAACTTGGTCTCGTTACCACGGGCTCCGTACCCAACTTTGTTTTGCGGGAATACATTTTAATTATCCTTGATCAAAGTTGATTACGGATATCCTGAACTCTGTGCATTGTTTGGGGAACGAAAATAGCAATAGATGTTTACCTGATTATCATTAATCCGAAAATTATCCTAAACAGTATGGGATCTTAGCGGAAAAGTATAAAAAAACCAATCAATTTCATCAATCAAATGATGATTTTTGTTAGATTTTATGTTGATCTTATTTAGCATTTATGTGTTGGATAGTTGTTATGTATTGGAATATGTCTCGTCTTCGTTAAATTTATAATATTTGTTGCCATTAACTATTTACTGTGTAATAGTTAATGGCAATACCAAAAACGCTGGCAACACTGGCATGGCGGACGGACGGGACTCACTCGCCAGCGACACGACAAGGTTGTCATTAGAATTAAGTGTGAATATAGATTATGGAAGTACCGACGAGTTAAATAACTCTGTTAAACGCCCACGGTTTTTGATTTACCACTTCTGATTTTATATCAGAAGTGGGATTGTCGAACCAATATGGGAAGCGAAACTAAAACTAGTGAACGACATGAGCGACGCTCTCGCAGCCGTGAAAAGCGTTCTCGGCATCACAAGCGCCGGCGCAAGCACAGCTCCGTCTCTCAATCTACGACGTCGGAGTCAAGCCGGCGTCGTGAAGCAGCAGTTAAACAAAAGAACCGTGGAAGTAAGCGCTGCCGTTCGCAAAACTCGGCAAGCAGTGGCTCGGAGTCCCAACATCGACGACCCCAGGCACGGCGGCGTGAAACAATGAGTATGGAACAACAACCAATACAGGCAAGTGAAATGATAACACTGATTTCCTTATTAGCTTGAGTCCTTGTTCATTGCTAGTAGTTTGAGTCCGTATAACCTGTGGATATATATTCTATACATATATTTTCGTATATCTATACATATAAATAAATAAATATTGGAGGACATTTTAATACAGCGCCATCTAGCCCCAAACTAAGCAAAGCTTGTACTATGGGAACCAGATAGCTGACAGAATACTTAAATACTTTTTTTGTTTTTTTTTTGTAAATACATACTTATAATACATATATTTTCGAATTAATCCTATCAATTTTCTTTTGAATTATCGTGATACGGCGGTACCCATTTTACATTATTCTAGCTATTAGTGTTTCAAGGGTATTATGAGGGTAGTCAGGGTTTATTTTATTTTTCTATCAACGAAGGAATAAACCGTCATGGAACTGTTTGCTTACTTTCTATGCTGACTTCGTGGAATAAAAATAACTATTTGTCCAATAAGCATTGTGATCTTTCACGATTTATATCTACTACAGCTTTACGCAATGATTGACTGCTGGTACTGAATCTTACACAGTATTACTAACAAATTGAACGGTGTTCTGTTGAACAATACACTTCAAAATGAAATAACATTTAATTATTTATGTCACTACTGTGAACGATGATGCAGCTTTTATCTCCTACCTACAACATAAAAGGAGATTCTTTGCTGTTTGAAAAACAGCATTCAAACGGGCTAACTAATTAAAATAATGTAACAGGATAATATGGGAACACTTTCCCATGTTGCTTTTGGAATTTAAAAGGATCTACTTAATTTTGTATAAATATCATTAAACAAGTTAAGTGATGTAGCGATGGTAATAATCGTATTAGTTTGTGTTTTAGTTATGTACACATACATGTCGCACTGACATTGACATTTCAGGAGAACGACCGCAATCATGACGTGACGAATGTACCAGCGTCGGGTGAAGCACAGCGGCATGGTGCTTCTGCAGAGCTACAGCGAGAGCCTTCTTTGGAGAATACTCAACCGTCTACAGGCGTCAACAGACAGGCAGCAGTGGCTCATCCCTCCACTTCAGCAAGTACACCTAGTTTAGTACTTAGTGTAAATGATATTGCTCAAATAATTCAAAGTGTCACACGCTCAAATTCTCAGGTTAAATATGATAAAAATATTATACCTACATTTGATCCATCGCAGAAAAATCAACGCATTGAAGGATGGATAATCAAGGTTAACGAATGCGGTTTTTGATTTTTTCTTCCAGGGATAATACTTTGTGTATACCACCGACCCTGGGGCGGGCATGGTGGTTATGTGGGACTCTCCGTCCTAATGACGGACTGGATACCCTGGATTAACACATACGCTACTTTTTATCCCGAAAAATGTAGAGGGAAAGACCGCGGGGCGCAGCTTGTCGTTCTATATAATTCACAAATAGGTTATATCATTTCGTTTTTGTATGTTTAAAGTTTGAATCTTGATCTACGATCTACTCTAAAACCATTAATAAAACAGCTAAACGTCTAAGTTTCAAGTTTAATATTACACGTGATTCCAAACCAGATTTCGAGAAAAGTAGTTTTTGATCAGGCAATAAACGCCAGCCCTGGTGTGCGATGAATAATGCATTTTTATATGAGAATAGAATAGGATGCATGTGATAACGTTCTCCTGATGTATCACAAATGGTTAGAGATGTATCCCATATGTTTGATAAAGGATAGGATAAAATAAATATGTAGTTATGCGAAATCTAAAATTTATAATAATTTTCGGTAATTACACAGATAGGTAGTTAAGTACCGACATGGGAAATTAGCAATGATTGTTATTGTAGGCGTACACATATTGTTAACATTAATTGAATTTTATAATATATAAACCAAATAGCTCATTAGTAATACTAGACATAGTTTATCCACAACTCTACGCGATGCGATCGATGAGATCCGAGGGTTTGTCAATGGGGAATGTCTAAAAAAACTTGTCCTCCTTTTTTATTTTAGATTATGAAAAATAAGAGCAATATAAGAAACTAATTTGATTGTTTTTGTTAATTTTATCGTAATTATTTGTTAAATAATTTTTAAAACTTTTAAAATATTTCAGGGTGATGACGTCATATTGGCGTTACAGATTGAGGCCGTTGCCTGTATTAAAAAAAAGTCCATCAATGTGCCAATGCCAACATTATGACAACCTATAATAATGACATAGCCAAATAGAAAACTTAATGACATTTGTTTTTTTTTGTAGACTCAAGATATTAATTTCCATTCTGCCACGTGTGACGTCATACTAAGGTCAAATGAAGTTTATTGAATTAAAGCTTAAAATATTAATAACTAGTGATTATTTTCGGTTTTTAAGTAATTGATAGTGATCTACCTTATTCCTCGAAATGGTATTGAAATTTCAAAACACAAAAAAAATGAACATACCCCATTGATTCGATTCTGCGTCGCAACACATGCATGTAAATAATGTTACATTTGTAGGCTTTGATTCCTAATACTGCTGACGTAGGTGCACACGCTTACAAAACTCACACAGCGGGAATGGCTCACATGTTCAAAGTTGCACAACGAGCTTTGGAAAGAGCTATGCTCGGCATTTCTCTAAGGGATCGTATCCGGAACGAAGTAATTCGCCCGAGAACTAAAGTCACAGACACAGCTCAACGTATTATCAAGCTGAAGTGGCAATGACGTGTTCTAGAGTAGAGATGGCGAATTGGCAAACGTAGCGTAGGACGCCCTGAGACTCGATGGAGTGACGATGTATGTAGTCTAGCTGGCGGTGAACAGAAGCGAAAATGCGAAGATTGGACCGAGTGGCGAGTCTTGAGAGGCTTATGTTCAGCAGTGGACTACAAAAAGGTGATGATGACGTTTACGAAAAGTTCGGTCATTCAGTAGTGCCTTTCTATAGCTATGTGTATAACACGGTTGATACAGATAATACCCTATCACCGAAAAACAAAAGTGTACAAATTAAAACCTTAATTAATTCATCAATGCAAACTTCAGCGACAATTTTATTATACACTATGTCAATTAACTTAGGTACATAAATATCAATAAAATTCCAATGTTACAAAAATAATATACCACTTCATCAACTTTCTTAGCAAGCTCCGATGGAAGATAAGTAAACTTTTTTCTTTGCAGTGGTAACTCAGTCATCATTTAACAAAATACTGTCATAAACCATCTCATATCTCTCAACCTTTAATGCATCTCCGTACTTGGCTATAAAGACTCTCGTTCGCACAAGTGCCTACATCTAGTTAAGTGCAACATCGTTTTGCGGAAGTGTCACCAATTTTTTATCAGCTTATGCCGCGTTTAGGGTGCTTGCTGTGAAATCATCAGCTAGTAATTTAAGATAACAGTAATTTTATGTAATTTCGATCACTTAATAAGAATGTAATTTCACATTCTTTGCAATCTTAAATGATTCGAAATTAAAAAATCATTTTGTATATTCAAGAGTTATATTTGAAGGTGTATTTCCGCTTAATTTGGTTACAACAGTGACGAGGGTTTAAATTTAATTTAAATATAATTTTAAATGCCTAACCTTAAACAATTAAAAAAAAAACGGAAACTGAACATCGAGAACTAAAAACCGACATAAACTTAAAATCTATAGAAATGAAAAATATCAAATTAAAATACACAAATATTTATATCCTCTTCTCGCTGCAGTAACAAGCTGCCGCAGTTGGCCAACTGGTTAGATTTATATTTAAAATTATATTTAAGTTTAATATAAATCTTCGTCCCTGTTGTAACCAAAATAAGCGGAAATACACTTCAAATATAACTTTTCAATGCTTAAAATGAACTTCCGCAAAGTAGCGCCTGAGCCAATTAATTGTCTAAAAATTCATTGTTTTTACCTCAAATTGTAAACCACTCTAAAATAATATGTCAATTATGTTTATGTTCATGAGTTTGTTTGTTCAGGGTCTTTAAAATTACAACAAGAACAAAGAAAATTATTCTCTTCAAAGCAGCTTTTACCTTAAGATTGTGGTTAATTACGTAATAAGTTTCAGATACGCAATTTAAAGGTACACGAATAAAGTTAAAGACTTCGCAAATATCATTATAATTTCGCAAATTACCATTGACATAAATATACACTTCAAATAAAATTCAAAACAGTACAAATAGATCAAAACTTCTCTTTTCTTTCTCTTCTCTTTTGGTATCAGTCGTGATGGTGGTCAAACGTGAGCCTGTTGTTTTTGTTTTGTCATTTGTAGGTTGATATTTTGAGAGGATTTATTAACATAGTGTGTTAAAATTTTTAATTTCGTTTTGTTATATTTGTTGTTGATAATTTGTTATGTTTGTTTTGTTTAACCGACAAGGGCTCACCGGAAGACAAGCGCTGGTACCACTTAGTATGACCAGTATTGTGCTGAGGTGAGCCCCTATTTTGTAACTGTTTGTTGTGTTCTGTGTTACAAAATAATATTATTTTCTTTCTTTCTTTCAAACTGACATCTATCGATACTATTACAAAGAGAAAAGATTTGATTGTTTGTTTGTATTGAATAGGCTCCGAAACAACAGGACCGATTTCAAAAATTCTTTCACCATTGGGAAGCTACACTATCCCCGCGTGACATGGCTACTTTTTATCCCTGTATTCCCACGGGACCGTTCCCGAACTACGCGGGTGAAACCGTGAGGCGTCCGATAGTTGAATAATAAAGGTATAAGAAAAACTATCGGATCCATGTGAACGTTATTGAATACTGGAAAGTAATATAATTTAAGCAATTTTTACCCAGAACGATGATACATATTATTATGTTAGGTCGGAAAGGTCGAAGTCAGAGAGATTGATATACCTACTTTGGTGCCCGCGGTTTAGAACCGCGTACAGTGGGTTCGCGGTACGTTCGATGTACCTTCCACCATGTACTTCAGAACCAAGCTAAGATCTTGCCTTCAAGAGACTATATTATATGATTTTGACGATTCGTTCGTCTTCCGAAACGACGAGGATCGTTTCGTTCCTGGTTCAGAGGTTGGCCATTGCCATACAGCGTGGGAATGCGGCGAGTGTGATGGGCACCTTTGCGCCGGGAACTATCAGGGGCGGGTTATTTTAGTTTAATTGAAATTGTATTTGATATATCGATATTTTGACGATTATTCAAAATTACGATTGTTTTATTGACATAGAATTTTATTGACACATTATTACTTTGACATTAGATATGCTATTATTATTTTGACATGAATGTAAATATGACTTGTGTAACTTAAGTGTTATTAATGAGATATTGTATGGTTACCGATGGATATATGAAATGTTGTAGTGATTATGATAACAACGGTATGGTACAATAAATTCTAGATAATTAGAATTTTGTATTGAAATTTAGTAGTACTTATTGTAATATACATATAACTGTATGTTATGCACATTATTTAAAAATGTTTTCGGCACATTTTTAAACCCCTTGAGCGTCGGGTAGAGTTTCTATAACATCCTGTATGTTTTAAAAGTATTTCACGAGCTTTTAGAGATAACTGCCTTGAAACGATTCCTTTGTACTATTACCCATTGTTGCGCTGTAGACGGCTTGTGAATGGTAACTGACACTTTTGTTTTTGTTTTTTTTTTTAAATGAAAAGCGGTATTGCTTTGTCTTAGGTGTTGGGAGCTATTAAAGTTCAAGTTTCGTTTGTTAAGCGTTATTTATTTTATTTTATTGACTTATTCAGTGAAGCTAAAAAAGTTGATGGTACTACATACAACCAACTTAATTTTAAAAGTTCTTTTAAAATGACATTTCGCTTATAACTTTGGAAGTATAGCTCTTACGGATATTATTGTATAACCATTATTTATAGAAACACTGGGGTTGACGTGTTCTAGAGTGGAGACCGCGAATTGGCAAACGTAATTTAGGAAACGTAATTTAGGAAGCCCTGAGACTCGATGGAGTGGTGATATACGTAGAACAGCTAGCGGTAAATGATTGATTGATTGATTAACTCTTTATTGTACACACAAAAAAATATTGCAATACAGAAGAAATAAACTTAATTAATAGGTGTAACAACTGACGACCTTATCGCTAAAAACGATCTCTTCCAGGCAACATTAGGACGGATAGGATCAGAGGAAGAAAAAACGGGGTGTGTCAATAACGAGAATACATACTGTGTTCCGGTTCGAAGGGTACTGCAGCTAGTGAAATTACAGGGCTGTTGAGACTAACCATCGAAAGTCTCAAAGTAATGAGCGCCAAAGCAGTGATGCCCTGGACTTTGTTTTGTTACTCATAGTTCTGTGTATCGCTACAATGGCCGTGGACAGGCGTTATCTCTCACCATCAGGAGAACGTCTCATTCGTCTCATTACTTTTTACATAAAAAAAAAAACATAACTATAAAATAAATCTAAATCTACATTCTAATAATAATATATCCTAATACATAGAATAACTAAATATATATTAATATATATAAGATTAATTTATTATTTAAAAATGAAATAAATACTTGTATACGGAGAACATATATACAAATAAGTGACACATAACATCAATTAGCTAAGCGAAAGCCGAAGGTCGTGCTGAGTGGCGTGCCTTGGGAGAGGACTATGTCCAGCAGTGGACTAATATAGGCTGGTGATGATGATGATTTAGTAAACAAAAGCCATTACTCGGTAGCGCATATTAAGTCACTGACGTAATTGGCGCTTTATTCGCCCGCAGCACGATGCATCGGAAATATCGCGAACTGTTATAGTGATCATAGTACATTGATCGATTCGAGCGGGAGTGATTGCATTTAACAGAACACACGAATATAGTAAGTGTGATGGAATAAAACTCATCCATGTGACGATCACTCAGTCTCGACCAAGCGCTCGAAGAGTCAACACGTCCTGAGGATGCCTCGTGTAGAGGTGAAACACGTGTCGACAAAGTGGTTACTGCAGAGAGGAGGGTTCTTGATTATTTTAATTAGATTTTTTGTGGTTTTAATTTAATTTTTGTCAAATTAAGAATATTTCTAAGTTTATGAGTTCTAGATTTTAAGTAAGATTAGGGTTTTTAATTAATAAGCAGTGTAAAATTAGTTTAATTTAAGTCTCCTCGTCACTGTTGGAACTGGAACGACTGTTAAGCGGAAATAAACTAAATATAAACATTGAACATTTAAAAATGAACTTCCGCAAAGTAACGCCTGAATCAATCAATCAATCATCCATGTGATCATTACAAGCTGTAGAATTTAATAAAGGTGTGGATTTTGCATGATTTTTACAACTGCTCGACTATGATGACACCGCGTGCGATATGTAACTTGTAACTACAAGGGCTCACCGGAAGACCAGCGCTGGTCATACCACTTAGTGTGACCAGCATTATGCTGAGGTGAGCCCCTATTTTGTAACGTTTGTCTGTCGCTGTTTGTTTGTTTTTGTTTTTATGGTTGCTACAAAATTAAACGTTATTCTTTCTTTCTTTCTAACGAACAAAAATGACACGTAAGAGTTTATGTAGCAAGATATATTCCAGCTCTCGACGAACCGCTTTGACCTCCGCGGACGTTTCATGTAGTCTACAGTGGCTGAGTCCTGAATACACAAAACGATTGAATGCATCGATGTCCTTAGAAATTATTTGAACTCTGCAAATACTTGAAACATTGTCTTACTAGCAATACACATGTCTGTTGTTTTTTTGTTATGATCACAAACGATATACTTATTGAATAAGTTTTTGCTTATAAGTCAATTTTATTTATATTTTAAACGAAATTGAACTATTCTTCATATCTTCGGGAAACTGAACTGAAATTGATGTTAAAATTATATGTCGCCTCATTTGGTGTTCAGCCATCCGTGAAATTGTGAAAGAAAAGAACGAATCGGTCATACAGGGCATACGATACGAATAGCTTATTTTTATGTAAAAAGTTATGAGACGAACGAGACGCTCTCCTAATGGTAAGAGATAACGCCTGTCCATGATCATTTCAGCGATATACAGAACTTTGAGTAACAAAACAAAGTCCAGGGCATCATTGCTTTAGCGCTCATTACTTTAAGGTTTTCGATGGTTAGTCTCAATAGCCCAGTAATTTTATTTTCGCTATTTTCGCTAGCTGCAGTACACTTCGAATCGGAGTACAATAATGTTTACACACTACTGCTTAGCGGCAGAATAACTGGTACTGTGGTGGTACCTACCTAGACGACCTCCTGCTAAGGAGATCTACCATCAAGTAAATAAATTAAAAAAAAAAACTACATAAATTAAAACTAAGTTCTAAAATTATTATAAAAGTTTATAAGTTGGGGCTTGATTTCTAAACCATACTCATAAATTTACGCATACGTATACTAAACTTTAAAAATCTAACTATACTAAAAAAATCCAGTTAATTTTGCATAAATTTTTTTTTTCACTTTTCCTATAAGCATGGCACATTCACATACATAATTATACTAACTTTTACCCACGACGGAACGGAGACGGTATATGCGTTTGGGGTGAGAGGATGTTTGTTTGTGCAAACCCATTTTGCCATTTTTCTCCAAAACTACTAGTCCGATTTTAATGGAGGTTTCAGTTATGGGTTTGGGTTTGATTGGAGCATGTACTTAGATAGGTGTTACGGTGTCAACTTACCAGAGGGCGCTGCAGCAAACATTGTTTGTGCAAATCCATGTTGCCATTTTTCTTCAAAACTACTAGTCCGATTTTGATGGAGTTTTCAGTTATGGGTTTGATTGGAGCATTATCTTAGATAGGTAACAATTACTTTTTAAACGTTGTGGGTTTTTTTTAATTTATAATTTTGCTTTTTATATCTTGGATTATTTATCATAGGCTACTTTTTAACCTGGTAGTTTTTTTTTTTTTTTTTTTTAATGGTTGACAGGCTAGTTGTTTGACCACAGCTCACCTGATGTCAAGTGAAGGTGTGGCCGAAGATGGTAAAGCACACCTAGCCTGGAATGCAACTGGCTCTCAAGTGAGGCTGCCGGAACACACCGTTAGATGCTTGGCGGCAGATTTTCAACTTGAGGGTGGTAGCTAGCCAGCCGAGTACTAAAGTACCCTACCACCATGCTTTGGTTTCCTCACGATGTTTTTCCTTCACCGGCAGCTCAAGCTCATTGTTGGGGTTTGAACCCACGCCCTTCGGCATGCGAACCTACCGCGCTAACCACTGAGCTATCATCGCTACCGATTAAAGATCGTTATTTAAAGCTAGTGTTGCGTTCTTGGGGTATGAAATTTCGAAAAAGTCTTAGTGTAAATTAGATTTTGCTTTTAATGTATACGCGAGTTCTGTATACCTACAGCGATTCTCCTGTGAATTTTATCTCACTTGATAAATCGGTATAATTTGTATGGCACGTAACTCGTGAATACTTTAACGCGATGTTGTCAAGAAGATTGCTGTCATGCTAACGCTAATTTACTTTGACAAATAAGCAGGTTCTCTACTTTCTTGGTTTCTCCTTAATTTGTTGTAGGTTTTTAGCTTTCAATCTTGATTATTTTGTCTTTAGTATCTTTAAAGTTGTGGATGAAATTAAAAGAATGTCTTGCAATTACTTAGAAAAACTGCTTAAAATTAATCAATACTCAAACTTTTTTGTCAACCTTTCCCTAATGTAAAAATTTGGCTAATTTTCTTAAATTTCTAATGTTTTCATGGTAGTAGGGTATTTTTTTTGTGCGTGGCTGGCTAGCTACCGCCCTCATAGAAAATCTGCCACCAAGCACCTCACGGTGTGTTTGGGCAGCTTAGCTTGAGAGTCAGTTCCATTCCACGCTAGCGGTGCTTTACCATCTTCAACCACACCGTCACTTAAGATCAGATAAAATAGTAATAAAACTAGAATTCTTCTTGTTTTTTTTAATTGCACTGCTTCTTTTTTGTCTTAGCTTTATCATTCCCTTCTTAATAACTTAGGAGTGACTGCTAACATAATTACTTAGAACAAACTCTATGAAAGTCCTACAATTTGTACATATTTATTTAAATTAATATCCATTCGAATTTTTATTTTAGCAAACAATCTCATCTTGCAAATATTGCTGTTCAAAAGAGAAGGGGAAAGAAAACAATTTTTAATGATACTAAAACAAACAATGTCTTCAAATACTGCGAGTTTCGTTTGAAATCGTATAGAAATCGATATGTAATTACAGCAGCGCGCAGACAGTCATTATTTCTGCCCAGTTGTGTGGAAGGTACACGTGATCACGGTAATGAGACCTACAGTGAACAAACGGCCTTACCTGTGCTAAAAAAACTTGAATAGAACCTTATAGTGTGTATAGTAGAACAAATATAAACTTATGAGAAAACAGTCTTCGACAGTTCCGTTTTGACGTGTATTGTATGTATTAGCTTGATGATAGAGTATTTCCTAGTACACGGCTGGCTACTATCCTTAAGTTGAAAACTGTATGTTCTGGCAACCTCTTCTAGAAATGCTAAATGTAAAATATGTTTATGATTTATTTATTTTCTAGTAATCTGACTGCTTTATGCTAATTATACCTTTAAACCTATGCCTAACGTTAAAAAAAATGTTCGACCACATCGTCACTTAACATCAGGCAACTTGCGGTCAAACAACTATGTAGATGTAACTTATTTAATTTATTTATTTGAAAATTACTTTACTGTAATTTTATGTTTAAAAAAACTGTTGAAATATACGTAAATCGGTCTTCATCGTTCATCTTTTACTCAACTGTTCTCTAATCCTTTCACTAGGCGGTTGATCTCCTTTCGCCTTGGTAGGTATCACCGCAATATTAGATTATCTGCCGCAAATCATTAGTTTAATATTACTGTCCCAGTTCGAAGGATGCTGCAGCTAGCAAAATTACAGGGATATTTAAACATCGAATTACTCAAAGTAACGAACGCCAAAGTAGCAATAATTATTGATTTATTTTCCGCGCGAACAACTTACAATTATACTGCGGGTCTATTGACACTAGCCATCGAATGTTTTGAAGTAATTCGGGCCGAAACAGCGTTGGTCTTTTTTTGTTATGAGTAAGGAAACAAATACCAAAGCATCGCTGGCGTTCATAACTTGATCTCGGCAATGATAGGAAGTTGTCGATATCTCTTACCATTAGGACAACGTTTTGTTCGTGTCATTACAAATCGTGCCAACTGCAGTCACACATTTTTTATTGACGTTTAAAAAATCATGGTAATAGATTTTTATTTAAAAGTTGTTTTTCTCCTAATGGTAACCATTGCAGCATTCAGAACTTTGAGTAACAAAATAAAGTCCAAAGCATCGCTGCTTTAGCGCTCATTGTTACTTCGAGACATTCCATGGTTAGTGTCAACGGATTTGTAATTGGAAGTTGTTTAAATTGAAGAATAAATCAACGCCTAATAAGTAATGCTAAACTTCTTTAAAACATTTTGTCCTATTCTGTATAGGTAGGTAATATGAATACAAAAGATGAAGATGTACAATCACGTTTGTTATTTCAACAGCAAAACGGGTAGTTATTATTTTTGACTAGCAGGGCGGAAGCGATGTGGGATTGCGTACAATTGAGAACAGCTGGATTTGAATGCTGTAGATGGCTTACTTTTACAGGTGTAATAGTGTAATCGATTGTGCATCTGCAGGGGTTTGCGGAACGTTAGTACTACCACTTAACTGGCTAGCTACCACCCTCAAGCTAAAAATTTACCGCCATGTACCTAACAGTGTGTTCCGGCAGCCTCACTTTGATTTTATGCAAATAAAGATCATAATAAATGCCAGTACCTGTGATTTCACTAAAATTATGCTCTATTTGTCCATAAATGGCAAAAAATTATTTGTATGGAAATCGACCACCTTAAGAGTCAGTTCCATTCCAGTCTAGGTGTACTTCACCATCCTCGATCACACCGTCACTTAATATCTAATGAGCTGTGGTAAACGCCTAGCTTATCAAATATATAAAAAAAAAACCTTTTTTATGCGAAATAACTGTAAATAAATAATTAATAAATAAATATCATAGGACATTACACACAGCCCCATCTGACCCCAAACTAAGCAAAGCTTGTACTATGGAAGGCAGATAACTGATAGAATACTTAAATACTTTTTTTTATACTTATAATACATACAGTACAATCAGACACAGAATTTTTGTTTATATCACAAAATGCTTGTCCTGGGTGAGAATCGAACCCACTCCCTTCAGCTCTTGTAGCAGACATACTACCAATGAACCAACAGGACTGTATTTTGCTAACAAACTCAGGATTGTTCTTTTTTTAGCGTTACCAAATCTTACTAGGTTACTTTCGCGTTCCCGTCAAAATCTTTCCAATATGATATTAATCAGCCTTTTGTGTGATAAAGTGTGTAGGTATAGCATTATTTTCCTGCCACGCGTCACAAAACGCGTATCAAAGTATTCATTGTGGCGCCGTTCCACGTCGTTGATTGTCAAAGCTCGTGTGACAATCAGGAAACGTACGCCCGATGAGACTTTACGGGAAAAATGCTCGTTTATAAAAACGTATGCGCGAACCATTTCAGCGGGAAATTGTTATGACGTTTTTACGTTTGATTCAGACATATACAAGTTACCTGAGCATTTCAATATGCAAGATTTACGTATTACGTTAGAGAAATACGAGTAGGACGGCAACCCTGGCGGGAGTAAATGAAAACTGTTTTTTCATACATTGGACCATTTTGTTGCTACGCAATTCTTGCCAATCAGCTTAAGTCAATATTGTCCGACTGTTAGCAATTTCAAATTGCGTTTTTTATAAACTAAAATAATATTACGTTTGAATGAAAATGTTTAATTTTATTAATAATTTATTCAAGAACTTTGTTAAAGTAGAAATGTAATTTAGATTGATCGACTCGGCATAAATTTAAATCAAACATAACACTAAAAGTGTGTTTTTCGAGACCTGCTAAGAGATTCCTTTGTAACTGTTACTATATTTGACTGGTTTTTAAAATATTTTTTTTTTACTTTGTAAGACTAAATTGTATGTTACTTTTACTTCTGGAGTAGTGTGAGAAAAACGTCGATAAAATAAGTTTTTTTTTAACTTAAACGGTTTCGTTGCAAACTAGCTGCACACCGCGGTGTTATCCGCTACATGTTTTCAAGATAAAAAGTAACAAACATTCGAATTTATAATATTACTAGGAGTAGGATTAACACATTTAACATAAATTTAACACATTACATTTGAAAGAAAGAGAGAAAGAAAAGTATTTTATTTTGTAACTCTAAGACACAAAAAACAAAAACAAACAAACAGTTACAAAACAAGGGCTCACCTCAGCATAATACTTAGCATGACCAGCGCTGGTCTTCCGGTGAGCCCCTGTAATTGAAAATCAAAGTGGGTGTGGGGTGTGTGTTTATTTGAACATTATTATAATAAGCATAGTAATAATTTCACAAAGAAAAAACTTAAGCTCGATTTTCTACTTTATAATACAAATATTCTTGATCTAGGAGTTGCATTTCAAGGCAAACGTTCCAATAAACTGCATCGATTCGTGATTCCATTCCATAAATTGCGATGCGATCGTCAGAATCGACCTCTGCGGACGCCGTATGGAAATAAAACTGGTACTAAGTTGATGTACAATAACGTCAGTAGCACAACTCATATTCCACATTTTACTTTGTCTACACTAATTATAAAAAGATTTGATTTTTTCTTTGTTTGTTTGTATTGAATAGGCTTCGAAACTACTGGATAGATCTGAATAATTCATTCATAATTAGAATGCTACATTATCACTGAGTGACATAGGCTATATCTATATTGTTAATCGAGTTTTGTTTTTCCGTGCGAAACCGGGGTAGCCCGCTAGTCTAGAAATAAATAGATAAAATATATTCTAAAAACTTAGAATATATTTTGTCTATCTACGGTTTGCAGGAATACATTGAAACGAAAATTTAGTCATTTCCTTCTTTGTGATAACAGGCGGTTAGAGCTATCGACTCTGATGTTAAGCTAAACTGTCTTTAAAAGAACGCACATCTAAAAGAACATATTTTTGACTTGAAAGCACCCAAAATTAGTATCACAGACTTTAACGATATAAGCGATACTAAAGTTTGCCGCCAAGTACCTAACGGTGTGACCCAGTATCCTGACTTGAGGCCCAGTTCTATTCTAGGCTAGGTGTAGTTTCCGTCTTCAATTACACCGTCTTTTAACGAGCTTAGATGAGCTGTGGCCAACCACTTAGCTTGTCAGACAAAAAAAGTAAAACATACATATTATATCTCCAAATAGTATAAAAGTGAAGTGGCAATGGACTGGACATATCTGTCGCAGGACCGATAACGTGTTCTGGAGTGAAGACCGCGAATCGGTAAACATTGCGTAGGACGCCCTGAGACTCGATGTAGTGACGATATACATAGGACAGCTGGCGGTGGGTGGAAGTGAAAAGCCGAAGATTAGGCTGAGTGGTGTGTCTTGGGAGAGGCCTATGTCCAGCAGTGGACTTCGATAGGCTGATGATGATGTATAAAAGAAAGTCCCTGACTATGACTGTTTGTTTCTCCGCTTTCTTCTTTTATACCAGGGAAAGGGTTTTGATTTTATAATAACAGTTTCAAAGTCAAAGTAAGCCAAACTTTTACGTGGAAGTCAAGTCAGGCATGTCCAACTGGCCTTTCTACGAATAGCGTGGATTTTTGACATATTTTTTTATGAATGAAAATTAAAAATAACCTACTAACGTGTAGAGGATATCGTTGAAGGACTTAATCGCCTGAGAATTATAACATTATTTATTAAAGATTCAAGATATTTACTTTATTAATTTTTTTAAACACTCGCTTACTTACACTACAAAAACTATTCACGTACTTTAGTTTATAAATTAAGAATTATATATACCTAAGAAAATACGAAATTGATTTAGTCAAAATAATTTTTGTATCATAAATGACAAATTCAATTACAGAACGATCACGACGCCGTTTTGCATACAATTGAAGTTCTCTCTTCTAGGTACATAAAATTAACTGGAAAACTCTAAGGCTATCTTAGAGTAGAAAAATTCGATCTCGAAGCTTAAACCAAAAGCACTGTTATACACTGCAAGTCGGCTACAGAGAGACAGTATCGATAATCTTGTTGACTCGCGTAAATTGGACTAAAGCTTGAATGACTTATTGTCTTCTGGCTTTTATGGTTCCATTTTATTCAATGTTTACAATCCAGTGGCAATCCCTAAGGCGTGTTGGTCTACAGTAGATTTTCGGACGAATTACTCTGTTCATTGTTCCAGCGCTGACAAAACATCGTTCGTACACGTCTATTCAAAACTGAAATATTGACATAATACTCGTATCGCATACAGAGTTGGTGGATCTTTGTGAAGAAAATGTAATTTTCTTTTTTGCTGGGTATTTTTCATTTTTCTACGGTAACCAAGTTAACAGAATGTCTGACTGCTGAACAGTGTTCAAATTTTAATCTTGGGTTCAAGTCCCACGGTATACACGTATTTTTAAAGTTATGTTGTACGTATTACCGCTATCTAGCTTTTTCTCTTGCATTGTCCTAACAAGAAACAATAGTGACGCTTGGTGAGCGGGACTCATTTTGTTAACTAGTAGTCTGGCGAAAGTTTGAAAATATGTGAGGTAGTTTAGAATCAGTAAGAACTAAGAATTGAGGAGAGAAAAGTTTGTGACAATCAGTAGCGATTCTGAGCTATCAAATCAGCATTAGTTTTTTTTGTGTTTGTTTTTTATTCGATTAAAGGTTTTTTTATAAATATGCATTTGACCTTTGAATTTGACCGCCATCTCAACTGATGTAAAGTGACGATGCGGTCTAAAATGAAGCACACTAACCCAGAAGGTACCGATTCACACTCACTTGATGATACCCATATTGTATTCACCGGGGAAACCCACACAGGCAGCGCATACCATTTTTTTTGCGGTCCGCACAATGAAAGTTAACCATGAAACTATGACGCTTTTCGAGCTTCTGGCTGGCTGTCTGGGCCATCACATATTGAAAATATAAATGTAAAAAATGTAATCGGAAGAAAGATCGTATACGGAGCGCCTATGAAACGGCTCTGCCAAGGAGCAATTTGAGGCATTGGAGTCGATCGAGAGACGCGCTCTACGAGGCTAATTGGCAACGAGGACTTTATAGATTCGTGGCTGCAAGGCCTTGAATGTCGGCGTAGAGTTGCTTGCTTTTCTGTTTTTTAGCGAATACTTTTTGAAAAGTGTACCTTATACTGCAGCTAAATGTATCTTAGTGTACCGTGTACCACTTCCGTCATTTTTCTACTGGACGATTAGACAAACGCGACCAAAATGGCTTCAATACATCGTAGATATTCTTCATGTACGCACAGAGCGTCTCAATATAGATATATAGACATCCCTGTTGGCTCATTGGTAGCATATCTGCCTTAAGAGCTAAAGGGCTTGGGTTCGATTCCCGCTCAGGATAACCATTTTATGTATCAACAAATGTTTGTTCTGTGTCTGGGTGTTCTGTATGTATTATAAGTACGCGATTACAAAAAAAAGTATATATGTATTCTATCAGTTATCTGACTTTCATCACACGAGCTCTGCTTAGTTTAGGGTCAAATGGCGCTGTGTGTAATGCCCTACGATATTTATTTCATTTTAATATGAGCGTAACTATAACTAAGCGTACTGTGTGACCTCAATGTGGTCGAACGTAAACCTATTCTAAATAAAATATAGAAGACTAACCGCTTGTTTACTGTGAACAAAAACAAAGAGCAAACTCCAACCGAGCCGAAGGTATCGGCCGAAGTTTGTATTCTTCGCTAACGCTATATCTTATCGTGATACAGATTGTTGTTCAGAGGACTTTTGAGTTTGTTCTATTCAGATTTCGTAGCCGTGAAAGGCCTTTATTTCGAACTCGTTTGAGGCTTTATGTTAATACGCTCTATTGCATAAATCGGAACAACAACGTAAATAAAAATAAGTGGGTTAATTATACTAATAATATTTTTATTAGTATTATTAGTATAATTGTATCTGTTCACTATGTAAAAACATAGTGAACAGATACAATTTACCAAAGGCTCCCGAACTAGTCAAAGACTGTGGGTCAGGAGCCAGTGGCTTCTCTATTATGTACATGAAACATATTATTTACATACAAACAATAGAAATCAGTTAGTGAATTAAATTTTGAATTTAGAAAAAGTTTCTAGTGTTGCCGAAAATAATTAAAATAAAATTTAAAACTAAAATTCAGACTAAGATAATTCTGCCTGCAATTATATAAAACTAGTGGCATCATTGGTACCTATATCTGCTTTAAAAGTTGTAAAGAGATAACGGCCGTCCATTAGCATTGCAGCGATACAGATTTGAGTAGCAAAACAAAGTCCAGAGAATCGCTGCTTTGGCGCTCATTACTTTGAGACTTAGTCTCAACAGCCCAGTAATTTTGCTAGCTGCAGTACCTGCCCTTCAAACTGGAACACAGTAACGTTTACGCACTACTGCTTGGTGGCAGAATATCTGGTACTGCGGTGGTACCTACCTAGACGACCTTATGAGATCTATACCACCAAGTATGAAGTTTCTTGTAAGAAGTATTTTTTTTTTAATTTCACTGTAAATTTTTAAATTTGGCATCGCAAGCGTGAAAACCACACATAAAGCTAAAGTCACACGATTAAACGGGCGAAGTGTCACATTGGCACATTGTTGGCACCTCAACAATGCGGAATGAAAAGCGGCACCTGTGTCTGCGTTTATCTGCGACTGAATTAAGCTCTAACACAATAGATGGACAGGGACGAATTCAAAATTAAAAAATCAAAATCAAAACGTATTTATTTGCTTAGTACCTACACAGGTGTCAAAATGTTAGTACATAAATTAAAACGTCACTCAGACCATACTTATGTTAAATATAGTCTAAGCAATATTAGGCGAATTGGATAAAATATAATTACTTACTAAATAATGTCAAATTTAGATCAATTAATTATGTCATGAATTTATTTAAATGTTAATATTTCCTACTAATATTATAAATGTGAAAGTTTGGATGAATGGACGGATAGGTTATAACTTGAACGTACATAGATGAATCATAACTTTGTAGTAAGCTCGAGAAGATTTTTTTATGTTTGGTTAGGTTAGATGTTAACCATAGCCTAAGTGACGATGTGGTCAAAGATGGTAATTAGAACTAGCTTGGTATAGAACTGACCCTAAAATGAGGCTGTCAGAACTGAATCTCGCAACTGAAGCCTTTGAGATTGGTTTTACTTTATCTCTCTATTCTATCAGCATTAGTTTTTTTTGTTTATTTTTTCTATTTGACTGATGTTTTTTTTTAAAATACAAATAGTAAAAGTCAACAATGTAACTATGTCGCTTTTCGAGCTTCTGCCTAGCTGGCCTGTATCACATATTGAAAATGGATGGATGTACGTTTTACAACCTTAAAATCTGTACTGTAGAAAATCTAATTAGAACTAGCTTGGTATAGAACTGACCCTAAAATGAGGCTGTCAGAACTGAATCTCGCAACTGAAGTCTTTGAGATTGGTTTTACTTTATCTCTCTATCCTAGCTCCGCTCCTGTTCATCGAATGAACTAGCAGCATTAGCACAATGGGCGCGGCGATTCACTCGGTCGCGTCGGTCAGCGATTTATCGCCACAGGTGAAGCGCGTCAGGTCACGGCTTCATTTAGCCGGTTACTTCATTAGTTAGATTGTGGCCAGAAAAAACCTGAAGATAGATAGCTTGTTTCCTGTGTCTGAGAAAACTAACTAAAGCTATGGATTCGTCCGTGACTCCTATTTTTGAACTGATTTTTTACTCATTTGCTTTTAAAATATTGTTAGCTAAATACGACTACAGTTTTAAACTTGCTTGCGTAGCAAGACAAGGTGGCGTGCGCTTTGTACTCTGCTTTGGTTCCTTGAAAAAGGTTACCGGATATCAGCAAAACTATAGTTGAGTATCCGACTTGATCAAGCTGTAAGTCAAGCGTGAAAACTAATGCGAAAGTTTTTTTTTTTTTAATGGTTGACAGGCTAGGTGTTTGACCACAGCTCACCTGATGTCAAGTGAAGGTGTGGCCAAAGATGGTAAAGCACACCTAGCCTGGAATGCAACTGGCTCTCAAGTGAGGCTGCCGGAACACACCGTTAGATGCTTGGCGGCAGATTTTCAACTTGAGGGTGGTAGCTAGCCAGCCGAGTACTAAAGTACCCTACCACCATGCTTTGGTTTCCTCACGATGTTTTCCTTCACCGGCAGCTCAAGCTCATTGTTGGGGTTTGAACCCACGCCCTTCGGCATGCGAACCTACCGCGCTAACCACTGAGCTATCATCGCTACAAAGTATGTCAAAATCGTGTCAGTTTCCGTAGTAAACAAAAGTATGTCGTTGCAGTCTATACATTCTTATTTCTAAAGTAGTTTTACAGATGAGAAGAATTTATACTAACTATATCTGAATGTCATACGATATATCTGATTTCTGAGTTTTGAATCTCAAAACAAAGCCAAAATCAGCTCATTACAAATATGTACAGATTTGCCATATCACTTTGTCAATACCGGTATAATATTATGTTAAAGAAGAGTTATTGAAAAATTAAAATAAAGAAGGAAAAAAGGAAAATATTATTCCATAGTAAATATTAGAAAGATTAGTGTAGCTATGGAAATGACGCACTTATGACATTTTTTTTTTGAGGGCATAAAGTAGGTTGAGGCCTTGTAGCCAACGTGCTTGGTCTTGAGTCCTTAAAAAAGTTTACCACCAAATTTTTTTTTACATCGGACTAGACATGTCACGGGCTCACAAGATGGTAAGCGACGATGTGGCCGAAAATGAAGCACGCTTACCTAGGAAATACCTAAATGTGACTGTTTGAATAAAAAAAATAGGGTAGAAATCATAGTCATACATTTGAGAGAAAGGCCGAAGGATAGATTATCTTTTATATACCTTTCAATATTAAAGTACAGTGATGAATAAAGCGGAATCGAGGCAGAGTGCCCCTTGTAAAGACTTTCATTCGAGCTTGAAATGTTTAATGTTATCCTTTGCTCTCCTATATACCGTTCAGTATTAAAGTAGCCTAGTAATCTGGCTATAGCGTAGGGCAGCTATCTCAGACGTGATAACTGTCGCCTTTGTGTAGCTCTGGGATTTGTACCTATTGTCATCATGCACCAGCATACCGTGCAATAATACCTACTTGGTATAGTCTCTTGAACAAGTTTATGACAATGGGTTTTCCAGTAGTTAGTCACTAAGTAGATTATTATACTACTGAAGAGAAATTGCTTTGAAAATGTCTTAGCTCGTAACTTATCTATTTTTTTATTGTTAAAGTAATAAGAAGCTGTCTTGATGGTAAGAGATAATGCCTATCCATAGCCCTTGTACCGATATACATAACTTTGAGTAACTACCTAAACAAAATCCAGGGCATCGCTGCTTCAACGCTCATTACTTTGAAACATTTAATGGCTTGTCTCAATAGCCTAGTAATTTCGCTAGCTGCAGTACCCTTCAAACCAGAACACAGTAATGTTTACACACTACAACTTGAAAATTGGTACTGTGGTAATACATGTCATACACGTTTTTTTTTATGATTGACAGGCTAGGTATTTTGACTACAGCTCTCCTGATGTTAAGTGACGTTGTAGTTGAATATAGTAAAGCAAACCTAGCGTGAAATAAATCTGGCACGATTTACTAGTACAATTAAGCTACAAAATACTCAATTTTCTACTGACAGTGTATCAGACAAATTTAACGAATACGATAACTTTTATTCAATGTACGTATACATATATCAGTGAATCGTTTATCTTTTAAATTTGCCAATGCGGAAGCGGAGACTGCCATTTCGACGTCAGTTTCGAAGTGGCGCGAATAAATCGACTCTCGAAAGATCTATAGCTTAGTAAAATTTGAAGGTTGTTCTAAATATTCTCTTTCTTTTTTTACCACGCCCTACAACTTATGAAGAAGAGCTACTACCAAATGATCTAACAAGACAGTTATGAAACGATATAGGTATGCGAACCATATTTTATTGTTTTAGATAGATAGATAGAAATTTATTGTGCACACCAAAAAAATAGAAAAAGAGAAAACAAAAGAATCGTAATTATGAGCTAGTGCCACAAGTGGCAGCCTTATTTTTAAGAGAGATCTTTTCCAGGCAACCTAGAATGAAAAACACTATACAGATTAAAAATAGACGGGAGATGTTGTAACACTAATAAGTTAAAAAATGTATAATACATATATTATGTACTCACGTAAGCATTCATTTATAATATTATTTGGAAAACATACAGCGATAAAAATCTTAATAACTAAACAATATTATTATTTTAACACCATTTAACAGTTTTCACATATTGAACCTAAGCTTGTTTGTTAATAGAGATGAGAAAAGTACCTATGTAGTATATAGACAATTATACGTAGGTAACTTAAAAAACGTGGGCGTGGGTTCAAACCCCAACAATGAGCTTGAGCTGCCGGTGAAGGAAAACATCTTGAGGAAACCATAGCATGGTGGTAGTGTACTTTCTAGTACTCGGCTGGCTAGCTACCACCCTCAAGTTGAAAATCTGCCGCCAAGCATCTAACGGTGTGTTCCGGCAGCCTCACTTGAGAGCCAGTTCCATTCCAGGCTAGGTGTGCTTTACCATCTTCGACCACACCTTCACTTAACATCGGGTGAGCTGTGGTCAAACACCTAGCCTGTCAACCATTAAAAAAAAAACCATTAATAATTTCTTGGAAAGCAATCTTTTTTACAAATTAAGTGTATATGTCAATGAGGTTCTCGGGATCCTCATTTATGTGTAGCACATAAACGGAGCCTCCGCTGTAGTATGTTCGTTGTTGTTGTTGTTGTTGGATTGGGCTAAGTGCTCGTATATAGCTTCATTCATTAAAGTGTAATTGTAAGATTTTTTTTTGTACAAGTGAGTTGCCTTTAACGTTATTGTTATTTATGGCTTATAAATATTACTGATTTACCTTTCTTATAAGTTGTATTATGAATTAAAAGTCATACACAGCAAATCAGTCTATAGTTATGCTTTGTCTAGTTTATGTTTTACATATGCGTATAGAATTCATAAAACATTTTTAAAAATATATTAAAAAATAGTATGTTTTTAAAAGCTATTTGTATTAGAAAAAGAAACAAATAATATGTGCGTGGTATGTATTTTGCGTAGGTGTGAAGTATTTTGAGAACCAGGTCCTCACGAAACTTAATATAATTGTAACTCAGTAACTACATTTAGGATTCCATCAGTTCCCAGTACTTGTGATACCTGAGAGGAACCACAGCGGCGCAAACATGGAGCCCCGAAGCAAATATTTGCGTCGGAAATGAACCCTCTCCCTCCAGTCACTCACTACATGTCAACACATTTAATGCACCTCGTATTAGTTCCATACGTTACTAGTGAAGCTAATTTTATTGTTTTACTGTTTTATTTCCTTAATCACACACCATCCTTACAGGGTTTCCCTAATGCGATGGTGCTAGTAAATATACAATTATAAAAATTAAAAATGTCAAAAAATTATAAAGAAAAATGTCAATATACAATTATAAAAATTAAAAATGTCAAAAAAATTAAATTAAAAGTCAAACAATAAAAAATTAAAATCATAAAAATCATAAATTAAAATGTCAAACAAAAAATAAAAATCATAAATAAAAACCTTAAATTACTATGTCAAATTATAGCATGCGTCATAATTAACCGCCATTCTAAATTCTTGTAGCGAACATACACAAACATCAATTTTCTGGGCAACCCGATTCAGTGCATGCAACGTCCGAACCAACGGCGTCTTAGCCAATAAGTTGGTCCTAGCCTGAGGCATCGAGAACAGCTGCGGCCGCCGGCGGCGCGTCACGTACCCGTCTGGCACGCTCAGTCCCATCATCGCCAGTATGTCCGGATTTGACAGAAAGCCCCGGAATACACGCATCATGTAATATGCGAGCGCCCAGTTCCGTCTCACTTCCAATTTGTTGTATCCGACCATGCCCAGTACGAACAAGGTTGGATACATCAGTGGGTAAAACGGGTAAACCCCGTATAGCCGCAAGTACAGGTATCTTGTAAATTTATTCTGTATCTTTTCCAGCATAAGAGTGTACTTAGCTTCATGCGGAGCCCATACAGACGAGTTACATTCTAGCTGGCTACGGATGAGCGCATCATACAGGACCGATACCGCTTTGATATTATTGAAACCTGCAGCTTGCCGCAACACAAAACCCAACCTCTTGTAGGCCTTCCTACAAACCTGGACGATGTGATTCCTAAATGTCAGATCACTAGTAATATGGACTCCGAGATCTTTGGCTGCCACTACCCGCTTCAAAGCTTCGCCGTCCACGCTGTAGTCGAAGTGGAGTGGCTCACGTGACCTGCTGAACGACAGCATCGAACATTTCGTGACGTTGAATTGCAGTTTGTTCTTTTTGCTCCACTCAACCACTCTATCGATGTCATGCTGCAGTCGCTGGCAGTCGTTTCTGTCTTTAACCGCCAAGAGCAACTTAAGGTCGTCCGCGAATAATAAGCAACGAGCTTCCCGGATTACGTCCGGCAGGTCATTTATCATAATAATAAATTTTAGGGGCCCCAAGTTCGATCCTTGGCTGACTCCCGTTTTTGTGTCATACGGTTCAGACCGGTATCCGGCATATTCCACGTACTGCTTCCTGTCCCTCATATAGCTGGCAAAAAATTCAAGCAGCATATTGGTGCATCCGACCGCCGCCAGCTTCGTTAGCAGTATATCATTGTCGACTAAGTCAAAAGCTTTTTTGAAGTCGAAGTAAGCGGCGTCGACCTGCCCCCCCGAATCTACATGAGGGATAATGTACGCCATCGCGTCGAGCAAGTTGCTGGTGGTGCTGCGTGCCGGCCTGAACCCATGCTGGGCGTCCGAGAGTTGCGGCGCTACCTGACGCTGGATACTCCCCTGCACGGCCGACTCGAACACCTTCGCTGGTGTCGCCAGGATTGCCACGGGTCTAAACCCGCTCACCTCGGAACCGGAATCGCCTTTTGGAATAGGAATAACGCGTGTTATTTTCCAACATTCTGGGAAATACGACGCCTCTAGACACAAGTTATAGATATAATGCAGCGGCTTTTCTAGAACTATACGACAGTCTTTTATGACAAAAGAAGGTATACCGTCCGGTCCCGCAGAGCGCTTAGGTTTGAGCCTCTCGAGTGCCGCGCGCACCTCGGGCCGCGTGAGGCGCGGGAGGTGGATACGCGCGGCGCTCGCGCCCCCCGCCGCCGCCGCCGCGCCCACGTCCAGACGTGCCGTACTGCTGCCATACACAGAATGGCAAAAATTTGCAAACTCGCTTGCGCACTCCACATCGGTTAATTTTTTCCCCTCCTTGGTGATTATTTTTCTGTTGACGGTTCCCTTTTTAGACCTTACATATTCCCAAAAAGACTTGGGGTCTTTCGTTAAGGTTTTTTCCACCGTTTCTAAATGTCGTTCATGTGCATGCGCAATCATAACTTTCACCTTTGATCTCCACTCAACAAAAGATTTGTAGTTCTCGGCCGTATTATCAGACTTATACCTCTTATGACATTTCGCTTTTGAACGTATAGCTCGGATGATATCCAAGGTATACCATATCGGATACGTATATCTAGCGGAACTGTCTTTATTAAGTCGCTTTTTTGGCACATTCTCACTGATAACACTATTAATTACACTGTAAAAGTAATTAACAGCATCATCAGGCCTACGTATATCATATAATGGATTCCAATCCACGCCTGCCATTTGCATATACAATAGACCAAAATTCGCCTTTGCAAAATTAAAACTATGCGATATATGCGATATTTACACTTAAAATTATATTTTGTATGTAAATATAATTTTAAGTGTAAATCTAGACATAATTTTTTTCGTAAACTTACTGTAATAAATAAATAAAAGAATAAAACTATTATTTCAGGCAACAAGACCCACATAAAAATAGAAATACAGTTAAATTGACTAAAATAAAATATTCACGTAACACAAAAACTAAACAAATATTTCATGACACAAGTTACAAGTCAAATGAAACATTTAAGCATATATATTCAATAAAATAACAATATGCTCAATCAAGTAAATAGTATTTTAAATAATTAAAATAATTAATAAATAATCTATTGGAATGACACCAGTTATTTTTCATTAATTCTTGAACTTAACGAGTGCAATCGAATGTATTTGTCACAACGGTCTTGATGAAGTAACGTTACCGACGTTGAGCTCTCGGTCTAAGAAAAGATTATAATCTGAATTTTTCTATGTCACCTAAACTACAACAATACTTTCACATAGTTAACTACCCTAAGAAGTTTTGGCGGGAACGCGGGAAGAGTCGTGTCGCTCCGTTGTATTTTTTTCCAAAACTAGTGTTTTGTCGAGTGTTTATGCATAAAAATGGTGGTGTTTTATTCATAAAGTGCCGAATTACAAACGCGAGTGTGGGAAAATGATATAATGTGGTGAAACATGAGTTTTCGTGTTGCTTCCAAAACTTCATCGAAGCTTTGTAGTAAAGTTGCCACTACTTTACTAAAGCATGACTGGAATTAACTGACACGAACTGGACTTGACAAAGACGACTTTGACTAAAACTAGCTACGATGGCACTTATTTAACTTTTGACACTTGAAAATATATAATTACTTGACACTGGCAAATGCTAAAACGCGACGCCAAAACCAAAGAAAGAAAAAAAACTACCCTAACGGTATTTTGGCTTCCTCTGAAGCTGATTAAAACTACAAAAGCTTGAAATGTCATGTTCATCATAATTACGTGTACCTAAAATATATTTCCGGCGGCACGCATGATATCGTGTCTCTCTTTCGCCATTAATATTCACTTGCTGTCTCACCACATATTCCAACAATGTCACGCACACAGGTAATTCCTACTTAATCGGTTTTTGCGCCTTACGCTCCACTTGGATGCTTCCAATGTTCTTTACTGTCTCAATAAAGTTTCCATGTCGTTTGAGTCTCTTAGCCTTGGCAATTGTCTTTTATGCAGGCCGCCTTTACTGGTTTAATTAAACGTTAGGTATACAGACCGCATGTTAGAACGGGGATAGAACAAAGATTGGTTTCATGAAAGCGTAACAAAATACAACTACAAGAAAAGGATACTGATGCATCCCAATAGACTGGCATCAAACCTGATGAAAACAAAAACTTTCAGGAGGCTCAAAAGAACAGCTCCGCAAGACAGTCACCTAAACCATACTCAACATTGATGTGGCTATGCCAATGGGCATATTCCAAGCATGCCTAAAGTTTAATAAATATAATACAAACAATGATAAATGTCAATGAGATCAGACTGCAATAAAAAAATATATATTAACTAATGGAACGATTTAGTTGTAGATGCATTAATAATATTCTATATAAGTATATTCTTAGTATATTTATTCTGATGTCCGGGCTGGCCCCTCAGCATAATTTTAATTATTTATTTAAATTTATTTGTTTATTTATCCCTCCTCTGACGGACTTTTACATTAGGTTTTTTGTATAAATTTGTAAATAGTATTAATTTAAGATATTTTATTTTGTTTAGTAAATAGATAGAATTTGTAACTTTCTCATTTTTTATCGACAAATTATATTATAAACGAATAGAACCATTAATTTTGTTAATAATTTTCGAATGCAATATTATGATTTATAAATACATTATATCAAAACTATTGATAATTTTTCAATTTCGTTAATTTAACATATTCTGGATTTTTTTTCACAACTATTATTTCGTACACAATAAAACAATTAGTGGTTTTAAAAGATTATTAATCAACCTTCGAAGGAAAAAATTGCAATAAATACAGAAACCATTTCTTTGTAAGTACGTCTATACACAAATCCCGCACAAACCCCAGTCCAAGCGGCTGGTCAAGTACAAAGAGATGAAAGCGACCTCGTGAAAGCTATCTAATCGAGACAAGTAATCGCCCTGTAAATGAGTAGAATTCTCTATCGCTGCAGGACTATTGCAAGCTAAATCGCGTCCCTAAGATTGGTTTCGTCGTGAACTAAGCTTATGTATTACTCTAAGCGTTCCTTTGTGTAAAATAATACTTTTTTTAAAGTTTTCATTTGACCACACTCAACACGAATCAGGGATGTAGTCTGGAATGGAACATACATATCTACTTATCAAGGATTTCTTTTTTCTTTATATTTGAAGATAAAAGTTTTGAAATTTGTGAGGAACACACATAAATAGAAGTAGAGTGCCACGACGTGAATAAAAGTATGTAATTTGGCCTACGTGGGATTTATCCACCTCATACGGCACGTGTATACATACAAGGTTATTCAGAGAATTGTAGCAATACCTAAAGGTGTTAATCTACCGCTAAATGTCAACAACTGTTATTAAAGGGCTGTTTGAAATGTATTTTTCACGACTTCAGATTGAGTTTCAAAGCAAAAAAACATGTTAACTTGATTGAATCTGCACATCTGCGTATTGTTATAAATTCGTGAAAAGTCCACGAAAGTCAGTGCTTAAAAACTATTTTTATAGTTTTTGGCTGTAAAAGGTTAACTGTTATAGAACAGGAAACAAATATATTCTCGACAGCTTATTTAGAGTTTAAGTCTGCATACTAAAGTTTAAATTTTATTTAAATAGATTCAGCTAAGAGAGGATTTCTTTACAATTTGATATGTGTGGTACATAACAAATTAAAAAGAATAGATGAATATACATTATTTTTCATATTGGGTTGCTTAAAACTACATAAGTTAAAGAGTTGGATGTACCACATTAAATAGTCTAAGTAAAGAAGAAATACTCGGATATTAAATTAAATTAAATTAAATATTGGAGGACATTTAACACAGCGCCATCTAACCCCAAACTAAGTAAAGCTTGTACTATGGTAACCAGACAGCTGAGAGAATACTTAAATACTTTTTTTTGTAGGTACATAATTATTATACATACAGCACACAGAACAAACATCGATGTTATTATTTTACGTACCACCACACGTTTTGTTCTCGTTCTAGAACCTTACACATTCTTTTCCAATTGGTTTTACTTTCTTAGCTGTTGTTTAACATCGAACGAATTGGTGATCATGTGGTATTCTATCTACACTAATTATAGAGACGAAAGATTTGATTTTTTGTTTGTATGTTGTTTGTTGTTATCTCTGAGTGACATAGGCTATATTTATATTGTTAATCGAGTTTTGTTTTCCCGTGCGAAGCCGGGACGGACCGCTAGTCTAATATAAAAAAGGAAATTTGTTTGTATTATTTTATAGCCAGCAGTACCGTTCAATCCAATTGCAATTAAACTTAGTCAACTTATTGTTTGCACTTGTGTAATGGTTTTAGGCATAGTACAATTACTTTCTGTATAACAGCAACGCGCCAGCTACCAGCAATTTCATATAAAAATGTCCCTATTTTAGCAAATAAAGAGACAATTTCAATTTTAAAGTTAGTCCAAAAATGTTAGAAATTATTTTGACACTTTGAGGAAGCTTTCAATCACAGCAAGTTTTGACACGTTCATCGACACCTCTAGAAAATGAACATCAATTTCATCAACGCAAAGCTTTTAACAAGTGACACAAACTTGACACAAATGACTCGTCGACGTAAAATATCTTGAATAGAGACATCGATCATTCTTATGATCATGACCTCTTATAGGGATGACCTTGACCTTGATATTACATTTAAGTGCATTGTACTTGTCACCTTCAGACATCGTTTTAAGATGATTGCTTCATATTAATGTCGAGTAATTTCACTTGAGTGATTCTACGAAATTTGTCGTTAATATCATTAATCAAATTACCCATTAATAGCTGTGTCAATTATATCATCCCATGATAAATGTTCTCTCGCTAAGTTATCACACTAATATTATAAATGCGAAAGTTTGTGAGTGTGTTTGTTAATTCTTCACGCTCAAACGGCTGGATCAATTTTGACGCAGTTTGGTACGGATGTAGTTGACACCCTGGATTAACACATAGGCTACTTTTTATCCCGAAAAATTTAGTGATCACGTGGGAACAGCGAGTAAAACCGCAGGGCGCAGCTGGATAATAATAATAAATAATTATATAAATATATTTCACAAACTAGTTTAGAAAAACTTGCCTCAAACATTTTTATTTCTATGATATTGGCTAGACACTATTTGGATCACTACGCCATTATACTATGACCAATTTATAAATATTTCTGTGCTACAGAACTTTTGGATTACGGTTGAAATAAATACTGCCTTCATGTGTCTGGGTGTTCTGTATTTATTATAAGTATGTATTTACAAAAAAAAAGTATTTAAGTAATCTATCACTTATCTAATTTCCATAGTACAAGCTTTGCTTAGTTTGGAGTGAGATGGCGCTGTGTGTAATGTCCTACGATATTTATTTATTTATTTATCTGTCATTTGTTTTTCTGTTTATATTTAAATTTAGTATACAAGTATAATTAAATATGTTGGACTGTTGGTATTATGGCAAGAGCTAACTGATTATCTAAATCCGATATTAATCTGTTAAATAACTACGGTTTAATTTGTTGAGATGGGATAATCGTTCAATAGAAATGAACTTCACTTTCACTTGATTTGGTAATGAATCGATAAACAGCTTATTAATCACAATCAAGTGTTGCGATAGTGAGACGCTAACGCTAATTTGAAACAGTCTAGTGAGCAATGAGCGTTCGATACTTCTAATAATATTATCATCGATTAAAAACTTCACATCACAGCTGGTTAAAGAGTGACTATCGAAGAAATAAACGTTATTTAGATAAAATACGACTAATTTTGTCGTTGATAGAAACATTACAAACCCATCACGGCTTCGCACGGTTGAACATTTCATTTTCTATGAAATTCTTGTGATAAATATAACCTATACCTCAAGGTGAATGTAGCTTTCTAATGGTGAAAGAATTTGTAAAATCGGTCCAGTAGTTTTTGAGTTTATTCGTTACTAACATACAAACCTTTACACTTTATAATATTTTTTTTCATACAGCGCCATCTGACCCCAAACTAAGCAAAGCTTGTACTATGGAAGTCAGATAACTGATAGAATACTTAAATACTTTTATTTTTCGTAAATATATACTTTTAATAAATACAGAATTGAGCTGCCGATGAAAGAAAACATCGTGAGGAAACCATAGCATGGTGGTAGGGTACTTTCTAGTACTCGGCTGGCTAGCTACCACCCTCAAGTTGAAAATCTGCCGCCAAGCATCTAACGGTGTGTTCCGGCAGCCTCACTTGAGAGCCAGTTCCATTCCAGGCTAGGTGTGCTTTACCATCTTCGACCACATCTTCACTTAACATCAGGCGAGCTGTGGTCAAACACCTAGCCTGTCAATCATTAAAAAAAAAAAAAAAAAAAGAACACCCACACACACAGAACAAACATTTTGTTTATACCACAAAATGTTTATCCTGGGTGGGAATCAGACCCATGCTCATGGAGCAGACATACCAATGAATCAACGTGGCTGTCGTTATTAGTGTAGATGTAGATAAAAATGATACAAGTACACAGAAGTAACTTGTATAAATATATCGAAAAAAGATAACATTAAGAAACAAGCGTAGGAATCTGAACACAATGTTTTTTTTTCATGCACAATAAATAGTACAAAAAGGTTGCACACAATTGATAGGAAAAAATATGCAACCGTACTTTGTACTTTTACTTTTGTAACTATCGACAGATGGAGTAATGTTCAACACTATTAACCACTACATTAAAAGCAAGTTCTGTGCCTGACAGGCTCTAAATGTTTGGACCGCAAGGTGACCGGGACGTTTGTGCCCTTAACTCGGTCTAATTGGGCAGTGAAAGCCAGAGTAATTTGGAGATTTCTGACTGGTTAAACAAATTTTATCGTTAATCCAACGTTGAAAAAGTAAATATAACTTTTAAAGTTTCGCGACTTGAACACAAATTATTGTTTCATGAATAAGTTAATTTATTTATTAAATATGACTTGGAACAAAGGTGTTACAAACAATTGAATTCAGATGATAAAGATAATGATGTTAGTGGAGATGTCAGGTGACCAAAATGCTAGTATCTACTTTGCCATCCACCGTCGCAATACTTTTTTTTTTTTTATGAAAAAAGTAATGAGACGAACGAGACGCTCTCCTGATGGTAAGAGATAACGCCTGTCCATGACCCTTGCAGCGATACACAGAACTTTAAGTAACAAAACAAAGTCCAGGGCATCACTGCTTTGGCGCTCATTACTTTGAGACTTTTGATAGAGTTAGTCTCAACAGCCCAGTAATTTTGCTAGCTGCAGTACCCTTCAAACCGGAACACAGTAATGCTTACACACTACTGCTTAGCGGCAGAATAACTGGTACTGCGGTGGTACCTACCTAGACGACCTCCTGCTAAGGAGATCTACCACCAAGTATACTGCTAGCATTCTGATCACATTTTTTTTCTCTCGTGTGTTTTGAGATAAAATTGTATTTTCATAACATGAATACTATCGTACTTATTTGTAAAATATTGACATATTTTATATTGACATGTTTTCATGTCGACATATTATATGTACTTTATTTGACATTTTGTTTTTATTCATTGACATGTAATCAGTTAATGACACACATAATTGAAATGTATTTGAAAGTTTGTATGCTGTTTGTTACGAAAAAATAGCGTAACAGATTTGGATGAAATTTGACGCACAGATAGTGTACCTGAATTACGAGTAGGATACTTTATATCCTAAAAAACGAACGACAAGACGTCTACACTTGAAATTTATTATTTCAAGATGTATCTTATGGAACATTATTCCGGGATGAAAGGTATTTTTTATCCTAATCTTCGTAATAAAATAGCGTAAGTTTCGTGACGGATGAAACTTTTGTTTTTTGGTTACTTATACACAATGTTTCATTTCTTTTTGAATACAAAAAATCAACGCGAACGAAATCACAGTCGTTAGCTTGTAGTTATATGGTAGTCAGATGTTAGTGTTAATTTTTATCAATTTTATAGTAGTCAGTTTTTTATACGTATGACTTATAGTAAAGAAATCTAACAAATTAAAAATACTTTCTGCAAACATTTGAATCGACGTAAATACTTCTATATTATGTACTCGAACAATACCTTTCCACCTCGAAGCCCTAAACTGCCGCAAGCCTGAGCCCGTAATAATTTCAATCCAGAGCTGTGAATGCTTTATACGGGTCAAATCTCTACGAGTTTATAGCAGGTCATAATTATCTAATCATTTATTAACCCTGAATTGTTCTAGTAGACTAAGGTATCAGTTGCAAGTTTCGGGTTTGGGTTTGTTCTATGCTTGATAAATATTCTATACTAGCTGCGACCCGCGGGGTTACGCGCTACATGTTTTCGGGATAAAACGTAGTTTGTGTTAATTCAGGTTATAAACTATCTGTGTTCCAAATCCGTTCAGTAGTTTTTGCGTGAAAGAGTAACAAACATCCATCCATACATCCATACTCACAAACTTTCGCATTTATAATATTAGTAGGAAGTAGGATATGTACTTGAATTATAAAGATACCATTTTTAAAATGCAAGGTTTTTGTGCTTTTAAGGTATTCCTAGCATCGCCAGTGCTATTGGCAGCTGGCAGTCATGCTGAGATAGGTCCGGAATAAGTTATTTTTTTAATTTATTGTGTGTTGCATTGCGTAAATGTTTTTTTCTTTCTTTTATTCCTCATGAGCATCAGCGAAAGATAAAAAGTTTATCGCCCGTACTTTCTTAAAAACTCATATTAAGACTGCAAGTGAAAATATAGTTTTCTAGGATTGACAGGTCATAGCTCATCTGATGTTAAGTAACGGTGTGATTAATGATGGTACATCAAACAGCTTCCATAGAATGGAATTTGGTTCTCTAGTCAGGCAAGTTTTCCTACGCCGGCAGTTCAAACTCATTATTGAAATTTGAACCCACGCTATTTGGCGTGCGACCTGACTACGCTAACCACTGAGTTATCATTGTATTGAAAAGCCTTAGTTCAATCTATTCAAAGCAATTTGTAGCGATGATAGCTCAGTGGTTAGCGCGGTAGGTTCGCATGCCGAAGGGCGTGGGTTCAAACCCCAACAATGAGCTTAAGCTGCCGGTGAAGGAAAACATCGTGAGGAAACCATAGCATGGTGGTAGGGTACTTTCTAGTACTCGGCTGGCTAGCTACCACCCTCAAGTTGAAAATCTGTCGTCAAGCATCTAACGGTGTGTTCCTGCAGCCTCACTTGAGAGCCAGTTCCATTCCAGGCTAGGTGTGCTTTACCATCTTCGACCACACCTTCACTTAACATCAGGTGAGCTGTGGTCAAACAACTAGCCTGTCAACCATAAAAAAAAAAAAAGCATCGAAAGAATCTTAGTATAAAACATGAACCAAGGGCAATGTATTACGTGTTAGTCACCTTCTTTCACACAGGTTAGAACTGTTAGTAGTTAGTATTCTGCCGCTAAGCAGTAGCGTGCAAACATTACTGTGTTCCAGTTTGAAGGGTACTGCAGCTAGCGAAATTACTGGACTGTTGAGACTAGCCATCGAAAGTGTCAAAGTAATGAGCGCCAAAGCAGTAATGCCTTGAACTTTGTTTTGTTACTCAAAGTTCTGTGTATCACTGCAATGATCATGGACAGGCGTTATCTCTTATTATCAGGAGAGTTCGTCTCATTACATTTTACATTAAATTAAATTACTAATGTTACTAAATCGATACAATTAGTATGCCATCGACTTGAAAATACATACCATATATTTAATGAAGTAATATGATTCGCTTTACGTATTATGACCTAAATGTGTAATTGTTTTATAATTGTAGTGGTTACACGGGTCACGGCGTTGAAATTAAACTTTTATGCTAATTATGGACATCAATATGAGTGAAATGTTTCAAAACCATCAAACACAGGTGGTGACGTGGATTGTTTTAATTTGTTTAACACAATTTGGGTCCTTTTAATTTTTTTTCGATTATAGTAACTTTTTTTTTTTTTTTTAATGTTTGACAGGCTTGGTGTTTGACCACAGCTCACCTGATGTCAAGTGAAGGTGTGGCCGAAGATGGTAAAGCACACCTAGCCTGGTATGCAACTGGCTCTCAAGTGAGGCTGCCGGAACACACCGTTAGATGCTTGGCGGCAGATTTTCAACTTGAGGGTGGTAGCTAGCCAGCCGAGTACTAAAGTACCCTACCACCGTGCTTTGGTTTCCTCACGATGTTTTCCGACACCGGCAGCTCAAGCTCATTGTTGGGGTTTGAACCCACGCCCTTCGGCATGCGAACCTACCGCGCTAACCACTGAGCTATCATCGCTACATCTATCATCATATACATCATTATATTTAAATTTACAAAACTACTTGCTTATCTAACCTAAATATAGATACTCTACTACTTTAGATACTCACGTGAGATATTTATCAAAAAATGCGTATACCGTTTGTAGTATTATACGCATATAAAATTTATTTTGATTGTTCAGAACAAGGACGTGGCACGCCTCGTCACATGTTTGAGTTTAATTTTGGCACAAAGACTTTTGCCGCGTTACGTAAACCTGGCTGTGTTACTTTTTAACTGATCCAAAAAAGAAGGAGGTTCTCAATTCGACTGTATGTTTGTTTCGTATGTATGTTACGCGATAATTCCGCCAATTATGAATCGATTTTGATGATCCATTTTTTGCTTTGTATATCACATTTCAGAAGTGATCCCATATAAATTTTATCGAAATCGATTGAGCGGTTTTAAAAAATCAATAAAAATCTAAACATTATATAAGTCGATGACGTTTTCGTTTACATATTTTTTATGATTTATTTTGTTTCAATTGACATTTCTTATTGCAATTTTAATTTATTTTTTTATTTTTTATTAATGACATTTCATTTGCAATTATATTAATTTTGTATTTGAATATATAATTTAACATTGCTCTCACAGTTATTATAATTGTTATATATATTTATGTCTGGCTTGTAATTGTCCTATTACCAAGAAAATGATTATGATTATGATTAAATTGAAATCTATTCACGGCAAGTCATTTGGATTTGGTCACTGAATGAGTCCTTTAGCTTAGGTCCCATTGTCACGCTTAGCGTGTGCAAATATCGAACAGAGAGCAAACTAAATATTTGACAAAATATAGCTACCAACATTTGCGTAGTGAACAATTGAACATAGTGGCGGTAATCTCGACCGCAGCGCTTGATTGATGTTACTGCAGGCCGCCGGAAAATTAACTCTCTAACCTAAAATTTGACTTCAGTGCTATATGGGATATAGTGTTGTTTTTTTTTATAGTTGACAAGTGAAATGTTCAAATACGACTTATATGTATACTTTGGTTGATTATAATGAAGCGACTTTTCAGTTATGGCATGACTCTTTTGTGGTAGCTTGTAATTATTATTGTAATTTTTATAGCCTAGGACGGTTTTCGCGCTCGTTCTTTCCGCACACTTTAGCTAGGTTACTTTAAGAGCTGTGGGTTGTAAATTCAATTCCCAGCTAGGACAAACATTTGTGTGACGTATAAAAATATTTGCCCTGTGCCTGGTTGTTCTGTATGTATTTATATAAAAAAAAGTATATGAGCATTACTGTTAGCGTTCGTTCCAATACAAGCTTTGCAAGTTACAAAAAATATCCTACGATATTTTTTTATAGTCAAATAAATATGAAAAGCAGTTTTTTGATGTTTGACAAGCTAAGTGTTCGACCACAGCTCAACTAATGTTAAGTGACTGTGTGGTCGAAGATGGTAAAACGCACCTGTAAAAACTGAGTGTCAAATGAGGCTGCCGGAATACACCGTTAGGTACTAGGCGGCAGATTTTCAACTTGCAGTTTCCATTTTCACCCGCCAGCTGTTCTGCTATCGTTCGGGTTATAGAAGAATCTCGATTTAATCTCTATGTATTAATCCAGGGTCTCAGAACTACCTCCATACCAAATTTCATCCAAATTCGTGCAGTAGTTTTTGCGTGAAAGAGTAACAAACATCCACCCATTCAAACCTTTACATCTATCTATACTATTATAAAGAGGAAAGATTTGTTTGTTTGTATTGAATAGGAACTCCGAATACGAAACTACTGGACCGATTTCAGAAATTCTTTCACCGTTCGGAACTATCCCCGGGTGACATAGACTACTTTTTATCCCTGTATTTTCACGGGAACGGGAACTACCATCATCATCATCATCATCATTTCAGCCGTAGGACGTCCACTGCTGGGCATAGGTCTCCCTCATTGACTTCCATAAAGTCCGGTTGGAAGCGGCTCGCATCCAGCGCGTTCCTGCGGTTTTTACTAGGTCATCTGTCCACCTTGTGGGTGGACGTTCTACGCTGCGTTGTAGGACGCAGCGTAGTTCACGCGTACAACGCGGGTGTAACCGCGAGGCGTCCGCAAGTTTATAATATTAGTGGGATTTATATGCTAGAAATACCTAGATGAGGTAGACTGCGACCTGCTATAATATAACTACTAGCAAGTAGTAGGTACTAGTAGAAATATGGTGGGTATTAAAGCGTAACATTTTTAATAGCGCTTGTAAGTACACATTTCACGCTGTTACCATCATTACTCCTTAACAACCATTTATGAAATTTTATGTGCATACATAAAAATGCGTGACAAAGCAACTCTTTGATATCAGCTATGAACTTTACAAAGTATAAAGCGGGTTTATGAGCTGACACTCTAATAAAATTATATACTTTTCTATCTCTGTGTCAAAATTTATTATGCTTGCATAAGCATAATAAATTGTGACCCGTAAGCATAATAAATTGTGACTAAGTAATTGTGCTCTATATTCAACACTCTATTACAAAATATTTAATAGTGTGTATAATGTATATATAATTATGTAATAGCGTATACAAATATTTATGAAGATGATAGCTCAGTGGTAAGCGCGGTCGGTTCGCACGCTGAAGGGCTTTGGTTCAACCCTCAACAATGAGCTTGAGTTGCTGGTGAAGGAAAACATCGTGAGGAAACTAAAGTATGGTGGTAGGGTATTTTCTAGTACTCGGCTGGCTAGCTACCACCCTCAAGTTGAAAATCTGTCGCCAAGCACGTAACGGTGTATTCCGGCTGCCACTCACTCACTCTCCGGCTGAGAGCCAGCTCTATTCCAGGCTAAGTGTGTTCTACCATCTTCGACCACACCGTCACTTAGCATCTGGTGAGCTGTGATCAAACACCTAGCCTGTCAACCATAAATTAAATAAATAATAAATTTGTTTCAGTTTGGCCTTTGGATACTTTTTATAGACGTTTGTTACACTTTCACACAAAAACTACTGAATGGATTTGGATGAAATTTGGTATGAAGGTAGCTGAGACCCTGGATTAACACTATTATACTAGCTACTTGTTATCTCGAAAACATGTAGCGGGGAACACAGTGGGGCACAGTTAGTGTAAGATATATCATACAACGTCGTTTAGTCAAACTAGGCAACGCTTGTACTATAGGAGCAAGATAGCTCACAACTGCAGCTAGTTATATTACAATACTATGCAATAAGCGTCAAAGCAGCAATGCCTTGGACTTTCTTTTCTTATTCAAAGTTCTAAGTATCGCTGCAATGGTCGCCGACAGGAGTTATCTCTTACCATCAGGAGAGCGTCTCATTGCTTTTACATAAATAAAATACTTTTAATAAATATAACTTAAAGCGAAAATGATTGACCTACCTCCTGGTTCAATGACCTCGATTATTATTCGGCTCCAAACTAGACAAAGCACTGACCCGTTTGTGAGGATCGATACAACTGATGGACGAGAAGAATCGGTATAAAAATCGAGATGTTTCCCGACGCTTTATTTGTTGACTTTGGACTGTAGCGTTAAACAAACCGTATTTGTGTTCACGTTGGCAAAACTAGGAGGACAGTTATTGCAGGCTTCCGAAAACAACGTCGTGGTTTCGTTTTGATGTCTTTCTCATAATGATGTTGATGTCATATTAATTTATTCATTATATACGCATGTAATACTTTATTACTGTACCATGGAAGCTGCTGTGGGTTTAACACGTTTTTGTTTTAATTATGCGGAATTACTCACGTTACGGGATGCTGGTTTGCAGGTGTTGTGTATCTACAAGGTATACGTGGAACGATAGAATTAAATATATATAAATAATAATAAATATCGCAGGACTATCGCAGGACATTACACAAATGCGCCATCTGACCCCAAACTAAGCAAAGCTTGTATTATGGAAGTCAGATAACTGATAGAATACCTATTTTTTTTTGTAAATACATACAGAACACCCAGACACAGAACAAACATTTGTTTATACCACAAAATGTTTATCATGGGTGGGAATCGAACCCACGTCCTTCAGCTCTTGGAGTAGACATACTACCAATGAACCAACAGGGCTGTCAATATTGGACGAAATTTTCATACAATGAAATTAAAGAATAATACAATGAAATAAATAATCCCCAAACTAATAGCCCCTATTTAAAGTTTGTACTTAGTATGGGAACCAGATAACTAATATTCACATACTTTTTTTGTAAATACATATTAATAATACACACAACACCCAGATACTCAAAAACCACTTCTATGACTAATGTGAATAGAGCTCAACATACTTTCACATATTTTTTAGTAACTCTTTACTCTTAGACCGATTATGGAAACGTTAAAAAAGGAGTATGTATGTTAGAGTTCTTTACATCTTGTTCAATGTCGATTGAGTTTTCTATAGAATGGCTGGTATTTTTCTTGTGATTTTAGGACTAGATCCATAAAGTAAAAGTTGTGCAGAATGACAAGTAGAATGAGATTATTTTGGCTTAGTATACTTTGGCCTTTCGCGTAACCCCGTCAAGTTAGTTGGTTGAATAACGCGCCAATTCATTTTAGACATTTCACAAACTGCTAATCCAAAATCAAAATGTATTTATTTGCTGGTTTTTTTACAGGTGTCAAAATGTTGGTACATACATTAAAACGTCGCTTAGACCATATTTAACCCAGATTTTGGTGTGCAAAAACTGAATAATATAGAATTACTTATAAAAAATTATGTCTAATTGGATAACTCACTCCAAAAGTTGCATGAATGAGATCGTTCTTTACGATATTACAACCTTTTGAATCTGCAATTTATTTCTTTTGTGATCTTTCTTCATGTGGTCTAAAGATAAAATCTAAAAATGTTATATAGAATTTCATTACGGGGCAACATAGTGATTACTGGAGATACAAAGAAGAGGAAAATGCAACAACAAATATAAAGAGCTACAAAAGCGTTGTTACGAGTTAATTCAAAGGGGCATTCCCCAAACAATACAAAAAGGAACAAACCTTTCCTAGGTCCGTTCCCAAGATCATAACGACCCTTACAACATTTCTCTAAGATGAACTACATAAGGACGCCATTTATGAAGATCTTAAATTCCGGTCCGATAGAGACCTTGTCCAAAATCCATTAGGCTTAGCTACAGCTCCTTATTACTCCGATAAAAAGCCCTTTCTGACCGACCGATAAATCTAAAACTTCACCCATGAAAAATTGGTCATTTCAAAAAGCTTAATCGCTCGGAAAATATTAAAAACGATCGCTAGGGATGACCAATAAATTAACCGCAGATATCAGCATCATTCACTGAAGGGGGACAAAGAACATCTCTAATACGGAATAATCCGAATTTATCGTAGCCCGTCGTGAGAACCAATCGGTAGAGTTATATAAAGATTTATAAAGTCCCAAAGAGTAATGTACTACTATTGTCTCTAGCTTGGACCCGCAAGTTGAATTCTTTCTGCGGGTGTGGGATGAATTATTTATTTGTTACGATAGATATAATATATATACGTAAAATTAGCAACATTAAAAAGTACGCGTTATCTAATACGCTTTTATTGGTATTAGTTTGTCTATAAATTTATTTATTTTTGTTGTTTAAAAAGCCACGAAGCCATAAATGTAATGTTAATGTTTACTACTTGAATTTAATATACATAGGTACATACCTAAAAATAATATCTAGATACATATTTATTTACAAAACTGAAAAACAAAAGGAAAAACATTATGAGGAAACCATAGCATGGTGGTAGGGTATTTTCTAGTACCTACTCGGCTGTTAAATAATAAGTATATAGCCTAATATTTAAGTTGAAAATTTGCCGCTAAGCATGTGAGAAAACGGTGTGTTCCGACAGCCTCACTTGAGAACCAGATCCATTCCATGCTAGGTGTACTTTACCATCTGATGATGTTAAGTGACAGTGTGTCACTGAGCTGTGGTCAAACAATTAGCTTTTGACAAACCATAAAAATATTGAAACAGTAAAATTACTTCCAATAGATGGCACTCGTAGCGGACCTATCGTTTGACAGCTGCATCAGCTCCCCAGACACAGAACAAATTAATTATGTTCGTTACACAAATATTCTTCAATCGTTTAGCCTTTGAGTTTAATGTAATGTAAGTTTTTGTAGATTTCAATTTAAAATGGCTTCTTTATGATTCTAATAAAATCCAATCAAATCATCACAAAATGAAGGCATTTCATTGCAAAAATAGGGATCTTTTATGACGTTTTTAAGGTAAAACGGTACGTAAACCTTCATTCTTTCCGAAGTGAAAGCTATATCTTTTATTTGGACATAAACGACTGTTGTTTCACTTGTTCGATAAAGCATTAACCTGTTGCGATTTATTAATTTTCTTTTGTTTGTCTACTTCTTTTTGTTATGACTATTACCTTGGGTAGGTTCTTTGTTCATACACGTAAGATAAATTGTAACATTTTAATAAACCTTCATTGTATTCCAGCAAAACTAAAAGTCGTTTCGAGGTGTTTGTGTGTATTCTACACTATCCTACTAATATTATAAATGTGAAAGTTTGTCTAATATGTCTAAAAATGTCTAACTACTCAATGTATTTGGATGAAATTTAGCGCTCATGTATTTTATGGTTTGGATTAACATATAGGATACTTTTTACAATACGAACCAAACAAATTTTTCATCAAATTTGTAAGTCGCAAGACGAAGAGGTTCGACGAAGTCGCAAGTAACAGTTAGCATTAAAATTTCAGCGCCATCTAGACACAAACTAAGAAAATGTTATACTACGGAAACCAGATAGGATATATTCTATACTGAATTATTATATTGAATCTGGGGTTTTATTGTAAAATTTTGTATGATTATACAAAAGTTTTTCCTTTTTTTTTTTAAATGTACGCATGTTTATTAATAAAATACTTCGACTTTGACTCGGCGCAAACTTCTATTTTTTCTACAACTTACAAAAGTTACCGGTGGCTACAAATACTTAACATCAAGCAGGGTGGGATCAAACGCAAACCTATTTAGAAATAATAGAAAAAACGATGATGAGAGTATCGTGCGAAAAACAGCATTGCTGAAACTTTAAAATGTTTTCGAAGATATAAAAAGTCTGCCAACTTGCACCTCACTAGTGTGGTGAATAGTGTTACATTTTTCACAATGAGAATAGATCAATGCCCAGCACTAGGAAGGTACAAGGTTGATACGTATCTGCCATGATGGGCGTGGCACAAAGTGCTATTATTAAATTTAGTAACGTTCCGTTGTACACGTGCGGTAAATAAATATTGAATGAAACCAAATCGCTTCCGCCAGATATAATTTCCAATAGAACTATTATTGCCACCTGGTATCGTTGCCACGTTTCAATGAAAACATTGATTAATTTACGAATAATTGATAAGGATTGTGGTTTTAATTAATTTTTAATGAGTTTATAAATTTCGAAACTTTGAATAATTTCGAAGTTGCAGTAAACTCAGAACAGTTCCTTTTTTAAAACTATTTTCGCTACGTTGCAATATTAAAGCAAGTGTTGAAATTGTCGAATTTACGAGTTGGAAAACAAGGTTTTAAAGAAGTTAGTAGAATGTTTCCTTCAAGAGCTGTGGGGAGGGGAGTAGGTTCGATTTCCACCCAGGACAAACATTGTGTGGTATAAACAAATGTTTGTTCTGTGTCTAGGTGTACTGTATAAATACAAACTTATAACACATAAGTTTGTATTTATAAAAAAGTATTCTAGCAAATATCTAGCTTCCATACTACAAGCTTTGCTTAGTTTGGGGTCTAATGGCGCTGTGTGTTCTACAATACAATATTTATTTTATTTATTAATTAAATCCTCAGACTTCAATCAATAAATTAATATTTCAGCATCTAAATGAACACGTATTTTACATTACAAGCTTATATTTAGTTTCACCTGTACCGTTGTTTGTAATCAAATCTAGCAAGCTAAATTAGATCCACTTCCCGATGTTTGATTGAACTCAAATTTGGATTACTGTATCTTCGATAACAATATGTACAATGATATGTACCATGGTGCTGGTCTGATGATAGAGACGAGAGATGGCACATAGGAACTTCTGAACTAAACAAGATAAACTTATCAAGTTTGGGGTTGATTGATTAGTCTTGAGAAGCACTCTCTACAATTTTTACCTACTAAAAAGTTAAAAATTAATTGTCAGTAAAGAAACCTTAAATATTCCAAAAACATTTTTTAAAACAAGCTTTTATCTGGGACAATGAACGAAAAATTTAAAAAAAATAATTTGTTTTTAACTTTTTCTGTCATTGTCCTAGATAAAAGCTTGTTTTTTTTTTTTTTTTTAATTTTTGACAGGCTTGGTGTTTGACCACAGCTCACCTGATGTCAAGTGAAGGTGTGGCCGAAGATGGTAAAGCACACCTAGCCTGGTATGCAACTGGCTCTCAAGTGAGGCTGCCGGAACACACCGTTAGATGCTTGGCGGCAGATTTTCAACTTGAGGGTGGTAGCTAGCCAGCCGAGTACTAAAGTACCCTACCACCATGCTTTGGTTTCCTCACGATGTTTTCCTTCACCGGCAGCTCAAGCTCATTGTTGGGGTTTGAACACACGCCCTTCGGCATGCGAACCTACCGCGCTAACCACTGAGCTATCATCGCTACAAATTTGTTTATTGTATAGTAATGACATGGACGGGACGCTCTCTTGATGGTAAGAGATAACGCATGCAGCAATATAAATTACTTTGAGTAGCAAAACAAAGTCGTGGGTATTGCTGCTTTGGCGGTCATTCCTTTGAGACATTGGATGTTTAGTCTCAACAGCTCTGTAATTTCGCTAGCTTACTCTTCAAACTATAACACAGTTATGTTTACACTCTACTAATTAGTAGTAGTACATTTGAAGAATTTGTTTTAATCAGAACGTAACTATAATAATTTGAAACAAGAGAACGCCTGTTAATGTACCCACAAATCCCTTAATTGCACCCTTTTACAAAATAAGGCTAAACCTGTTTTAGCGGCTTAAAAATCCAACCTCTCTTTACATAAGTCCCGACTTCGCAAAGTCATTGCTTGTTTTACGGTTAGGGAATTCAGTCTTAATTAAAACTTGTTAGGAACAGTGGGAAAGGTGAATATTCGAATGTCACGATTGTAATTGGCAAACGGTAGAGCGAAACTTTTTAATGATCACTATATACCATAAGTCGAGGAACATTGTTTATGCAGAAAACCTGATATATAATACAATTGTGAATAAACATTTTGTGAATAAACAAATGTTTGTTCTGTGTCTGGGTGTTCTGTATGTATTATAAGTATGTATTTACAAAAAAAAGTGTTTATGTATTCTAACAGTTATCTGACTTCAATCACACAAGCTCTGCTTAGTTTGGAGCCAGATGGCGCTGTGTGTCCTACGATATTTATTAATTTATATGTATATATTTATATTGTATGTTCATACTGGATATAGCGACAACCAAACAACAGAGTCCGCAACCTGGTTGAAGCGGTCGACGTCTGCGGTTGCCTTAAACTGGACGGTCAGCAAGTTTGGTACAAAATAGTAATAATTTAGTGGTATACAAACGGTTGTGTTATAATAATAAATCAATATCTTCTCAAAGTCGGTTTGATTCACAACATTGAAGGGGTGCAGTGGTGTGCTTGTTGGCAGCTGCACTCGGAGTTAGGGAGTTACCACCGCACCGTGGTCAGGTCAACCAGTTGACCTATCGGCCGACCATTGAAGAGGTCAGACGGAGCCGTACAAGAGGCCGACTACACGGATGCGAGAACCACACCGTGTAGTCGACGTGTATTATACGTCAGGCATTGGGAGCCACAATCATACATAACAAAATTTAATATCATAAAAATGACACATAGAATTATTCAATTTAATACTAAATTTGCAAACTATTGAGACCCACAATGCACTTATGTAGTCGTGTTAAAACTTTGTACAAACTTTATATTAGAATTTGCAGTTTTGATAATGTAATTCAAAAGCAGATAACAGTTTTTGTTAAATTTGATATTGTATATGGTTTATATAAATTTCACGCTGGCTACCAGAGATTTCCCAGAGGGGTCAGTTTCATGAAAGCAGTATTTTATTTATCTTTTTACTTTAGCTAAAAATATTTTAAATTTTGGAATAAAGATAACAATGATTTCTCATTTCAATGTAAATAACTTGTGATCATAAAATTCAAGGATGAAATGTCGATAAAGTTATACAGAGAGGTATTACTTGCTTGTTTATCTAATAAAATAAAAATGATGTCAAGTAATACCTTACCTTAATATCCAGTGACCACTTACTAAAGTGGTCACTGCCACCTACGAACATCTGCAACACCAGAGGCGTTGTCGGTGCGCTGTCTACTCTTGTCCGTCAAGAGTATGTTCACCTTTACCTTATTTTGTTCAGCTATACCTTATTTTAGGAGTCTGTTCGGCTATACCTTTTTTAGGAATCTGTTCAGCTATACCTTATTTTAGGATTTTGTTCTAATATACCTTATTTTAGGAGTTTGTTCAGCTATACCTTATTTTAGAAGTTTGTTCAGTTATAGGTACCTTTTTTAGGAGTTTGCTCAGCTGTACCTTATTTTAGGTTAATGTGATTAAGGTTTGTACTACATTTATGATTCACGTCCACACATTTTAGCCCTGGCAGACCAGCAGGAGTTTACACTAGCGATCCTGTTTTATGATTCATATTCGAAACTAACACGCCGATTGCTATTTTATTGTATAAACCTAATGTGCTATCTAAGTGAATTTGTGACATTTATTTTACTGATGAGAGGCTAGATGTTTGATCATTGCTCGCAACGGTGTGGTACAAGATTTCACTTACTTGTTAAGTAACAACTTACTGCAGGCAAAGTTACCTATTCTATTGTATAAAAATGTTTTCCTCAATACTTTCGAATTGAGTTCCAAATACGTGTTCTCACACCATCGATTTCACTTAGAGTGCTATCATTTGCCATCTACTGAATCTTCGCGGGAGCAGAACGTGCTTGGAATACCCAGAAAAGCTGCCAGACCAAGTTTTCATTAATATAATTCTTCTACTGCTGACTGCTATATCTGTGTGTTATCTCGGATGGAGATCTCCTTAGCAGGAGGTCATCTAGGCAGTAATTATTGCTTACAACAAAAAAGAAAATTAAAAATTTAGTTATTTTGTGCTGTTTAATATGAATTCTAAAGTGTCTAGGTGTTGTGCGGTCCCGTGCGGTCAGTGTAGTAACACACCATTAAAAACTCTTGATAAGCTATTTGTTTACGCAAAAGTGACGTCATTTATTCTGATTGGTGTTCAACGTAATGATATTATCATGGCGGATTTACTTTTTAGTGTTTTATTTTTTCAAAATAAAAATCAATCTTCCTCTTAATAAAAAGGTGAATGCGTATTTTGTACTCCATGGCTCCAGTTTCATTGAATAAATACATAATTTTAGTGGTTTTTAATTACTGTTATCATGCACATTGACTTACCTACTTGTGTGTGATTAAAAAGCAGATAAGTTTGAAGCGTTAAAATGGTTTCTGTTTTATAAGAAAAGCTTACCATCGTGTCATCGTGATGCTCGTCAATCCCAAAGGTCACAGTTTGAGTAAAAGCAATGGTAAACAAGAACTTATAAATTCGCATTTTACTACCATCTTAAATTTTATCGCTCTCTTTGTGGACGGACTGACGCTAAGTAAAGTTTTATGACTGATACTTTTTCTGTGTATTGTTGTTCGTACCAAAAAGTTGTGCTAATTTTATTACACCACTGAAAATATTGTAAAAGTTAACGCGTCTTGTAAGTGCGTGGAACGGCAGTTTGAATGTCTCTTGAATCCGGGATCAGGGTGAAAAAGTTACGATACTTTTTTTCAACTTCAGTGTGAAAAGTTTAAATAAGCAATTTATTTTCGCCCATTGGTATTATATTCCGGTCTGAAATCGCTTGAAAAATGTTATTTTGATACCTCTTTTGGTGGCTCTCAAGATCGTTAGATGCTTGGCGACAAATTTACAACTTGATAGTAACTAGCCAGCCAAGTACTAGAAAGTACCATACCATGCTGTGGTTTTTTTGACGTTATTTTCCTTCACCGGTAGTTTAAGCTTATTGTTGAGATTTGAACCCACGTTCACGTTTTCGTCTTCATCGTGCAAACTGACCGTGCTAACAACTGAGGTATCCAGTTAACATCATAAAATGAGGTCAAACTCCTAGCCAGTCAACCATAAATACAAACAATAAAATAATAAATACTTACCTTTCCTAAATTTTAATTATGTTTGGTTCGAATTTTTAAAAATAATAAATAGTAAAATTATTAGATTAAATCATTTGACCGAATTAATTTACGATCAAAACTAAACCGGAGAAAAATGATCGTCTCACTTGGGACAATCTACATAATCGTATTTTGCATAAGTTTTGCATAATATTTATTACCATGTACGTTCCGGGATAATGTAGGCAATTCATTTGGGTCGCGTTTGGTGATAACGAGCCCTAATGAAATATTCGGCGACACTTCCCCGTGTCGATTTTTCTTGTCGAGTTGGACTGGGACGATGTAGAAATGGCAGTTGAAAATATAATTAAAGTTTTAATTGTTTGTATGGTTGACTGGCTAAATATTTTACCACAGCTCACCTGATTTTAAGTAACGGTGTAGTCGAAAATAGTAAACATACTTTGCCTGGCATTCCAAATGATTCTCTAGTGAGGCTTTTTTTTTTAAATCGTTGACAAGCTAGGTGTATGACCACAGCACACCTGATGTTAAGTGAAGGTGTGGTCGAAGATGGTAAAGCACACCTAGCCTGGAATGGAACTGGCTCTCAAGTGAGGCTGCCGGAACACACCGTTAGGTGCTTGGCGGCCGATTTTCAACTTGAGGGTGGTAGCTAGCCAGCCGAGTACTAAAGTAGCCTACCACCATGCTATGGTTTCCTCACAATGTTTTCTTTCACCGGCAGCTCAAGCTCATTGTTGGGGTTTGAACCCACGCCCTTTGGCATATGAACCTACCGCGCTAACCACTGAGCTATCATCGCTACAAAAGAAGAGGCTGTCGAAACATACCGTTAGATTCTTGGCTGCAGATTTTCAACTTGGGTGTGGTAGCTAGCTAGCATACGTTGTCTCTTACCATCAGGAGAATTCTCATTACTATTACATAAAAAAAATTAATCATATTATGTTATTTTTAATCAAATAAAATATGATGCTTAAAATTCCATGTCTATACATTTTCAAGTCTGCAAGACGGACGATTTTTCCTTCATGTCTGACATTAATGGCGTCTAATTCTTTACGCGCGACGTAATTTCAAAAGGGAGACATTTATCATTTTTAACCCGTCGTGCAATTAACCTAATTTAGAAAGAAAATATTTTATTAAAGGGGCGCTGCAATAAAAACTGAAACGTTATCGCGGCGCAATCGTGACCTCCGTTTTGTAATTAGTAAGCCAGGGTCAGTTAGTAGGTACAGCCTTAAAATATTGCTAACAAATCTTTGCGGGACTTTTTTTGTAATTTTTATGCCACAGGTGGCAATCAAGCAGACGGGTTGCATGATAAGCAATCACCGTCGTCTATGGATATCTGCAATACCAGGATACCAATACAAATACGTTGTCGACCTTTTAAGACTCTATTAACACGCCTTTTGAAGAACCCAATCTTGTAACTCCGCGGGAATACGGAAGAAGGAAGATCATTTCACAATTTTAAGAGTACGGCAAAAAGGATCGGGTAAATCGCACGGTATGCGATTTCCATGAATTAATTAAATGTGGATGAGCTTTTAGACGATGGCGGCTCGTGCGGTGATGGAACCGTGATGCCAGCATAACATCGAATAATTATTCAGAGCACTCCCCGTTGTATTTGCGATAGAATACGCATAGAGAGCTGACGTCTCTACAGCGTCTTCGGCTATTTAATTTCCGAATTAGTGGTCTTAGTTTTTTTACCTGTCACTGTGATATTCAAGCGATAAAGATATTATGATAAATATAATAGAATTGAATAAAACTTTATTACACACCAAAACAAAACACAGCAACATACAAATACGAAACATAAAAAAGAGATAAAGAATAAAACAAAACAATATAATACATAAATGGTGTATAGCGGCAGTCCTATCATCTAGAGCGATTTCTTCCTGTGGATGGAAAGAAAAACAGAAACAGATAAACAAAATATTATATTACTATAGATTTATTCAAATTTATGTGTTGGTATAGCCAATATGTGAAGATACACAATTACAGTGTTTGTAGCCGAACAAAAAAAATGGAATATCTAGTACTACCTCTCTGTGGGCTAAATAACTCGTACACAATTATTGTTCATAGAAAAATCAGTTTTTAAAACAATTTTTTTCTATACTAAAAAAAATCTTTTTTTTTGGCCGTGTGACCGACCACATTTCTGCTGATGTCAAGTGACTATGTCGTCGGAGATGGGAAGCCCAACTAGTCTGAAATGGAAATGGTTTCGCAAGTGGTAGGAGATAGTATTTGCTGACATAGTGTTTGTCGTAAATTAGCGATTGCCAGGACTCAACCATATATTGATATGGTTGCTTAAATGAGGTCTGTCTAAGGTATTTTAAATACAAAGTTATTATTTTCCACGTCTTATTTAAGCAATTAATTTTGCAAGCAAGTGGTCTTTGATGAAAATGACACGTAATTTTTTTCCTATATCAAATAAAAATACTTTTTCACATTTTATTTATAATGGCCTACTTTCATGTCGTACTTGTACGACTTTTACCAGGAATAATGAGCAAGCTATAAATACATCTCTTCTCACGTAAGAAAACGTGTTACCTATATAACTTATTAAACATTCTACTTTTCAAAATACTTTAGTTTTACGAATCTATGTATTCCGTTGTACTTTTGTTTTCTATTTTATTTATGAATGTGTTAAAGGTAATCTGTGTTCATAGTAGCCTGTTTGGTTTCCATCAGTGCAATTTCATACCAAGGAAGAAAATGACAGAGTATTTTGAGCACTTAAGCTAAATTGAAATAAGGTCCTTAGTTTTGAATGCTGACAATCTGATATACAAAAAAAATCTTTTTATTTTGATTTGTATAAAATATGTTATATACATTTATTATTTTACTAGCTGCGCCCTGAGGTGTAACCCGCTACATGTTTTCGGGATAAAAAGTAGCCTATGTGTTGATCCAGGGTGTCAGCCTACATCCCAAATTGCATCCAAATCCGCTCAGTAGTTTTTGCGTCAAAGAGTAACAAACATCCATCCATCCAAACTTTCACGTTTATAATATTAGTGAGAAGTGAGATGAGATGTTCATAATATGTACGTATAAACATCATGTGTATTCGATATTAAAAGTGTTCCAAATCTCGTATGTTATTGCTAGTGGTCTGCAATCTGTTCCCATTTTGCGTTTACCTGGAAGAAATTGCTTTTAGTGTTAAAGCTGTCATTCATGGCACTTACACATAAGGTTCTTTTGTCGTGTCAACATATAAATTTCTTCTGTAAGCTATAAATTATATACATATATTATATGGATGTACCTGAATATTTTTATTTTCAAAGTAAAAAAGCAAAAGAGATAACGACACATCGTCAAGTCACGTAATAGCCGTGCCCCATATGACAGACACAAAGCGTTTGACGGGGTTCTACTGAAAAGCACCCATGGTCTTATTGGACTAACCTTGTTAGTGGTCACTCTAACTCATTTTTTGTCCCGAAATTCTATAGGTGGCGAAAATAACAGTTCCATTTAAGATTGATAACGACACACCCGGTGGGCGGGTCCGACCCGAATGCCGAGGGTAGTATTAGCATACTGTGAATGTTAACAAATGAAATGGAAATAGGATAGTCATGTTATCGTGTATAGGGGAAAATTCAACATGTTTTTCTACAAAATGTATAATGAATGTGGAATATTAATGAAGGCTTTGTTATTAGATTCTTTTGTTTTAGTTTTAATGTAGCTGTTTTTTTTTAAACAAGCTTAAAAACGCCACACACACACATTTGCCATTTGCCATTTGCCATATAATGACATTGTGTTTTTTATTTCTTAATGTAATAATATTTTGACATTGTTAATAGTATTTTAGACAGTGAAATAGTTTAAAAGTTCAATGATTAATAAATTAAAAAAAAACATTGTGTATTTATTTAAAAAGTCCGCCGAAACAGTGTACATAATTTTGAATTTACTGTACATTCAAAATTAAATTCTCAAATAAAGTCAATATAAGTAATAATCAAAAATTCAGTCAAAAACAAGTCATAAATTCAGTTAACACAAAAGTTAAATCATCATTAAAATTTGAGCAAAATAAAACTGTATGTAATCTAATTGAAGATTGTCAACAATACATATTCAATTGCATTTGTAGACTTATTTTATGTACGTAATTACGTAAAAACGTACGTATTTTGTCTAAGTAATGAAACATACAAGTTGCAGTTGATGTCATTGAAGTTTCGGCAGCCTAGTTGGGAGACTGTATGGCTTCAAATATGGAGGTCCTAAGTTTGAGTCCCATGCCAAGAACATCTGTCTCTTCTAAGGTGTCCGTATTGTCGATCACTTCAAATAGTAAAGGAAAACATCGCGAAGAAACAAACGAGGAAAAAAAATTATTCTCGGAGAAATGTGTAGTTCAACCCACACTTAGCCAGAGTGGTGAAGCCTTACTTTTCTTACAATGAGAAGAGTCATACAATAATATTAATATTATTTCCAGAAACAATTCAAAATATCAATTGTTTGTTTATCTCTGTCAAGAAGCAGAATTCAAAACAGCCCTTTAATTGCTACCGACATAAACACGATAAAATAATTTATCATTTCCACGGCTCATTTCCTTAGTCACTTCACTTCAGCCACAGACCAATTATAAATATTTCCGGTTAATTGCTGTCTGACATTTGAATGAATAAAAGCAATTGGAGGAAACAATCGGAAATGTATTGTTGACAGCCCTGTTGGTTCATTGGTAGTATGTCTGCTTCGAGAGCTGAAGGGCGTGGGTTCGATTCCCACTCAGGACTAACATTTGTGTGACTAACATCGATGTTTGTTCTGTGTCAGTTATCTATCTTCCATAGCACAAGCTCAGATTGGGGTCAGATGGCGCTGTGTGTAATGTCGCTATGATATTTATTTATTTATTTTATAACACTATGTACTAGAGTTGCCACAGAAGGTACTAGAGTTGCTACTAAGCTGCATGAAACTGCTTCGCTATCATTCATGTCATCATCATTGAACTTGTCACCTAAATCACTGGAGCTACTATGCCAGCGGCCCAGAGCCTCGCTCCGATACTTCAAGGAGCTGGGTTGGCTCGGGTAAACGCTGGCAGGGGGAAATGCACAATACACCCCAAGCGGGACGTCAGTGAAGGACTTATCGCCCCTACTTCGAATAAGAGTAAGAACACTATGTAAAGGTCAACTGTTATACTGAGTAGTATGGATACATAAACTGTAGAAGTATTAACTGACTACGACTTTGACTTTGACTTATAATGCGGCGTAGAGGTCTTTGTAGAGGTGCTACGAATGTATTTTATGTAGATGTCGCTACGGAACTACTCGTAGCTTCTATTTGATGTATTGTTTACAAAGTGAAATAAATAATTATACTGTTCACGTTTGAATTTAATATAATGACTGGTCATTCATAATGATATTTGTTGTCCACTTATTTCAGCCTTCAACTGTTTCATCGTAGATCGCATCTTTGCTTAATATCAGGCAAGCTGACTCGATCAAACGCGAGCCAATGTGTGTTATATTTGTCTTGGGAGTAAGATGTTTGTTAATCACTTTATTTTTGTCTTCTATTATGTTATGGTATACTTGTTGTTGTTTGTAAGTAGTCAGTGATACTTAGGTACTAGGCTCACCAGAAGACCAGCGGTGGTCATACTGCATAGTATAACCAGCATTATAAAGAGCTTAGTGCTATATTGTAACTGTCATTTGCCTTCGTGTGTTCGTGCGAAGTATTTTTATAACACATAAAAATCCTAAGATAAGGAATTAGAATGATATTTTTTAGTATGCTTATTTAAAATGAAAAAGGTATCTTAATAGGAAACTAGGTTGACTGCGATATTTCCAACTTTCTAGTAATATTAATACTTATCTCAACAAATCCACAATTTATCTAACTAAACCGCGGAAATTGCGCTGCGAACTGCAAGCAGGAGCAAGCTGGAACTTTTAACGATCGCCACCAAGGTTGCAGAGCTATGAGTGCAGAAAAGATCAGATTTCTCTGCACAGCTTCGTACAAAGAGTTCATGTTTTTCTCATAATTTAATTTTTATTTCACTTTATCGCGTCTTAAGTTAAGTCTTGTTAAGACTCTTAACAAGTTCATTTGTTTGTTACTTTTTTATAACAACAATCGGTTGAATACACTTACATAAATCAAAATAGTGTGTAAACATTACTGTCTTCCAGTTTGAAGGGTAGCTAGCGAAATTACAGTGCTATTATAACTAATTATAGAAAGTCTCAAAGTACTTAATGACCGCCAAAGCATCCATGCCCTGGACTTTGTTTTGCCACTCAAAGTTCTGTGTATCGCTGCAATAGTCATGGATATACGATATCTCTTACTGAGCGCGTCTTGATCTTTTTATTACTTTTTAGCGATAATAACTCAGTGGTTAACGTGGTCGGTTCGCATGCCGAAGGGCATGGGTTCAAACCCTAACGAGTTTTCTTTAAAGAATATCGTGACGAAACCATAGCAGTGGTAGGGTACTTTGTAGTACTCGGCTGGCTAGCTACCACCCTCAAGTTGAAAATCTGCCGCCAAACATCTAACGGTATGTTCCGGCAGCCTCACTTGAGAGCCAGTTACATTCCAAGCTTAGTGTGCTTTGCCATCTTCGACCACATCATCATCTAACGTTGGTTGCCAACATATAGCCTGTCAACAACAGTAAGAAAAAAAAATTACTTTGAATTAAAACAAAACAAACTTTAATTTATACGTATTTTCACACATATAATACTAATTAGGATACTAGACAACCTTTTTGAACGGACATTTAAAGTCTCTTTATTCGCGATATAACAACGAAAGCGACCACTAATCCGTCTATTGTGTTGAAACCTATTATATGGATAATAACACTTTTATATTGGAGGGGAAATGGATTTAATTAAGAAATTTATAAGGCCTTTAATTGTGTTAAATTGCTTTTAGTGTTTGTATAGTGTTAGAATAAATTTGCTAGTTTAGTTCGGATAATGTATGTTAAAGAATTCATTAATGATTTACTAAGGCCGAAAAATTATAATACAGTACAAAAGATAATAAGATAGGAATAATTTGTATGAAAATAGTAGCCAACTAGAAGTTCGTAATAGGATATGTTATTTTATATTATCATAACTAATTGTTTTATGCATCTATACTTATATTGATTAAAAATATAAGTTTTTGTTTTTGAAATTTTGTGACATTTCCTTGATTAAATTGTAATTGTTACGTAATTATTAATTGTAACTAACGTATTGTTATTAATTTAATGACGTCTGCATACTGTGCTTAGTAGCTGTGCTAGACATTGGAATCTGCTGCCCGAGTGGGTGTTCCCCAATGAATATAGTCTGGGTATCTTCAAGTCGCGAGTGAATCGGTTTCTTCTAGGCGAGCGTGCTCTACCGTAGACCGCATCTTCGCTTAACATCAGGCGGGATGGCGGTCAAACGCAAGCCTATCTACTATAAAAAAAAAAAAAAATTATAATTAACAAAGAACTGTTTAATCTCAGTAAGTAAATTACTTGTATTTTTATGATATTAATAAATGTTCTTAAACCGTATGTAACCCCATTAGCCCCATTAACATTTGATGTTAGTTTTGTCTAAATATTTCGATAGAAATCTAGACGATTAGCGACAAAAAAGCGACAAGAAAAATGCAAAACTATGTTTCCGCCCGGGATCGAACCGGGGGCCTTCTGCGTGTTAGGCAGATGTGATAACCGCTACACCACGGAAACTTGTATGTAAACGACAAATAAGACAATCAATACCAGAACAGCTGAAAAAAAAATATTATTTTCATAACCGGCAATAAAATGATTATCTAAAATCGATATCACTCGAAATAGTGTAATCTAATATTTTGATCACTTGTACCAATAATCAAGCAATAAATAAAAGTAGTTACTGACGCAACGACTGTAACATGATACAGGGTGTTTCGAGGAAGTGCAGTACTGAAGAATCTACTTTTCAATGTAAATACCTAACTTTTACAACGAGAGTGATCATGAAATCGTGATAGAAATCAGTTGTTTCCTAGAAAAATTACGCTGACTGAATAAAACTTAAGATTGAGATCAATTTTCTGTGAATTCAGGGTCAATCAACTTACTTTCCTAAAACACGCTGTACAAATTTCATCTAACATTATTTACTTGTGATCACCAAGATTAGATATACCATCGGATAATAATTAATGAAATTATTTAGCTTTGAAACACCGTCTATAAGAAGAAAAATAACATGCTTTAAACAAATCTACACTATTATGAAGAGAAAAGATTTGATTTTTTGTTTGTTTGTTTGTATTGAATAGGCTCCGAAACTACGAGACCGATTTCAAAAAATATTTCACCGTTGTAAATCTATGTTATCCCCGGGTGACATAGGCTACTTTTTATCCCTGGGAATACAGGAACGGGAACTACACGGGTGAAACCACGAGACGTCCGCTAGTGTAAGATAAATTTAATTCACTATTAAATATTATATATGTACGTAATCTCACATATTCTTCCATGTAATTTACCAAACTACGTCGCAGCAAAATGCGATCAACAAAATTAAGTTTCCTTTTTATTAAGCCTTAGGTACTGAGTGGACCGTTATTTTTTACGTTTATGATAATGACAGGAATTTTTCATGGTCTAGTGAAACGGGTAGGGGATTGGAGCTCGCCGGACAATAAATTATATTTATTCTTCGGTTAATGTTCTGGCTAATTATTTAATTTTTTTATTGTGAATGGATTTGAGCGTTTTTTCTTGATACAACACATAGCGCCATCTGGCCCCAAGCTAAGCAGAGCTTAATTGATGGAAGTCAGATAACTGATAGAATACATAAATACTTTTTTTGTTTTTGTTTGTAAATACATATTTATAATGCGTACAGAACACCCAGACACAGAACAAACATTTGTTTATTCACAAAATGTTTGCCTTGAGTGGGAATCGAACCCATGCCCTACAGCTCTCAAGGCAGATATACAATGAGCCAACGGGGCTGTCAGGTCAGGTGGTTTGATATACTTCATAACATAGCTTTAAATCAGTTTTCAGTTTTACATCTATTAAATATTTATAGTAACAAATAGAAAGACTAACTGGTAACGCCATCGCACCGTCTGGTCAAGCCAGAGAGGTCGGTATACATTCCGGGACACGCGATCTACAATCGTCCGGGATGCACTTTCACCGCGTGCTTTAGAACTAAAGCTGTGATCTTAGATGCTAGAGACCTTGTACTATTAAGACTATTTAAAACTAAAAGATTATTTTATTTATTTTGGGATACCTTTGTATTAACATATTTACTAATTTATTTTCGGCATTTGACTTATAATTTTAGTGTTATGAATAAAATTATAAGTCACTGATGTAGAAACTGTTTTTTTTTTAATCAATGTACAGCTTTTATGTAATTTTGTATTTATTTACTGATTTTGAGACACGGAGATTGTAAAATTATCATAAAACTGACTTCTGCTCGGGTGTAATACAAATGTTTTCAGAGGCTCTTGAACTATTTAAAGACGCACCAATTATTTCTCCTTGTTATCTATAAACCACAGACCTTATCAAGATCAATTTTATAAAAGGGACTATATCTTAATGTTATCTCGATTACTTAAATATAACTATTTTAGTACAATTTTAATACAGCCGCAAGTGTAAGAAAACCTAAACCCAAAAAATGTCTAACCTTTTCTGATTTATAGACTTCCTGTTTCATCCCAAAAAAATGTCCTCGTATTTCTCTCTAGACGTTTTATTTCAGGGCAAGGATTTCAAATAATTTATCCATGATATATTCGCCTTCATATTGGTGTACAATCGACCAAGATATAGACCAAATTGTAAGGAAAAATGAGATAGATTGTCAACTTCGTGAAACAATCGAAGCGTTCGATTCGAGTCGAATGAGTCAACCACTTAGCTACCTCATTTTATCCATAAAATTATTATATAACTACCCATGCAAAGTTATAGTGTCCAATTTTTTTTGTTGTTTATAGAAAACTCCAAAAGCATTACTAGTAAGCTTGGTTCAGCATCATCAGTTGTTTCGTATTTTTGGGCAATTTCTTCATTATTACATTTTCCTATATAGGCAAACATCAACATCATCAGCCTATCGAAGTCTACTGTTCATAGGCGTTTCTCCCAAGAATGTGAAAACGGGTTGAATGGCGTGTCTTGAGAGACACGCCATCGGTTCGGCTCAGTTCGGCTTTTGGCTTCCATCCACCGTCAGCTGTCCTACGTATATCGTCACTCCATCGAGTCTCAGGGCGTCCTACGCTACGTTTGCCAATTCGCGGTCTCTACTCTAGAACATGTCTACCCCAGCGGTTATCGGTTCTGCGACAGATATGACAGATATACATAATTATATAACCTTAAATAATCAAATTGGTTTCGATGATTTTATCTATCTACGCTTTTTCTACTCTGCTTTTCTAGACTCAGATTTATTCGTGAAGAACCGAGTCAGCTGTCATTACGGTTTGCGGGGATATATAGTTTCAAGGACGTCTTCGACATTTTTTAGTATTATTTATATCCTTGACAGGCAGGATGAGGGACGGACCTTTCCACATCGTTTGGGAGATGAGGTCGACGATAGCACCGATTTTGTTTGGAAAGCTAGGAATGTCTGTATGTACTTTTATTACTTAGACGTATGCAGGTTTTTTATTAAAAAAAGAAATGATATTGACACTGATTCGGAAACCATGGGGTGTGGAGATACCTATATTATAAGCAAGTTGATGGATTAGGCCAGATTGCGATTAAATTCAAGGCTATTTCATAATAATGTAGCATACTCGCTAGTTTGTCGGTTTTTATCGGATTCATTTTGGAGAGTGTGCTTCGGATTTGCATGTTCTAATTTCCCCATGCCCATTTTTCTATCGGACGGCCAGAAGCTCGAAAAAGCGACATCGTTTCATGGTTGACGTTCCAAAAACCTGTATATAACGATTTGAATCTATTTTCATAGTCCGAACGGCTATAGCGTGGAATACGTTACCCGAGTGGGTGTTCCCTGTTAGATACAATCTGGGTGTCTTTAAGTCGAGAGTAAATCGGTATCTTCTAGACAAGCGTACTCTATCGTAGATCGCATCTTTACATAACATCAGGTGAGATGCGAGCGCAAATTTATTCCGCATAAAAAAACCTAGCTAACTTTAAGAAATAGACTCGCAGTGACTCAAATGAGTAGTCGAAGATGATAACTTTAAAAATTGATCAACTGTCCAAATTTTAATCACTTTTCTTATAGCCTTTCTAAATTTATTGAAAAAATGTGAGGCAGCGAGGTAAAAATCAGCCTCGTGAAAAGAGCAACAGGTGGAAACCGAAGAAAACTTTCCGAGAAAATATAGCGACGTTTGGGCTTTTTCATATTATGTCATTAAATATACTGTAATTAAATAGCTATGAAATTATGATAAGTAATCACTAAATTTGTATTATATGTATATCACCATTACAGTATGAATACATAGTTTAGTTTTTTTTTAAATTTGACTGTTTAAATTACACAACTCTCACGTTCAATTATCAATACCTACTTATAACAATATTGTAAATACTTTAAAAAATAGTTAAGTTACAAAATACCCTCATGTAGTTACGTAGGGATCATAATAATATTTTAATAATTTATGTCGTGACATCTATTGTTTGTTGTTTTGTTAAAACAAATGTTTGTTCTGTGTCTGGGTGTTCTGTATGTATTATAAGTATGTATTTACAAAAAGTATTTAAGTATTCTATCGGATATCTGATTTCCATAGTACAAGCTTTGCTTAGCTTGGGTTCAGACGGCGCTGTGTGTAAATGTCTTACGATATTTGTAATTATTTTTTTATATTTTAATTTATATTTTAATTTATTTTGCACTCCAAAAAGCGTAGCTGATGGTTCCCACTTCAAATAATGCTATCGAATTCAAACTAAGCGAAACCCTTCAAAGACAATAGTTGTAAATTTAAATGGAGACAGCTTTATTGGTACCCTCGTAAATAACATTAGCGGGGCCGCAGCGTGGTCCACTCAGCAATTTGTTTTCAGATGGACAGCCTTCGATAAAGTTTGTAAGGGCAATCTCATTTATACGACTAAAACTAACGTGATTACATACATAACGTTCTAGAAAGTTTCGTGACAACATTTATTTTCAGAGTAATAATCTAGGGTGTGAAAAGCTATAAGATATAGGTCTTAATAGAAGAGTACTAGCAACACAGGCAATCCTATGGCGTCACAGGCTATGACTAGTGACTAAAAATTTTAACTGTTTTAATTATTTTTTTTGTACGTTATCTTCAACTGTCACCTGTTTTACATTTTATTCAAAATTTAATTTATTTGAATTATTATGTGAATAAAATACAAATAAATACAAATACAAATAAATTTAATGTTTCATCAAAATATAGAACAGGTATGTATAGTAACCCTGCCTGCAGCTGTAGCCTTCGCTGTGTTGCTGCAGACAGTGTCTTCCCACTAAGGTTTAAAAAGTAAAAAATGTGAATGTTATATATTTTGCACATAAATAACATTCACATAATAATAAAGGTTTTTATTATTATTTAAAACTAACGTTGATTACATAATAATATATAAGAAATTAAATGTATCAGTTAAAAGTGAATAACACAATTTAACATAAAAATAAAAGCTTAGAGTAACGTTATACATTATTTATTTACCAGATTTGCTTCCATGAATTATTATAGTAGCTATATGCCTATTACCTTGCTATCAGTCAATGCTCGACTATAAACAGATAAGATGTGTGGATGTGTAAGGCGCTGTTATGTGGGCTATGTGCTAGATTTTAGACACCGTTACACATTTTCCATAATTATCTAAATTTACTTATTTAGTTATGAGACTGGTATCACTATCACACACACAGCGCTGGTCACACTTGGTATGACCAGTATTATGCCCTTATTTTGTAACTGTTTGCCTCTGTTTGTTCGTTTTTGTTTTAATAAAATCTTTTTCTTTCTTTCTTTCAAAAAGCATTAATTAGTATTTTTTTTTGTTTTTACGTAACCTCGAAACTTCTGATCCAAAATTCTTTTAAGAAAACAAATCTAGGTATCTATTTCAAGTAAGTACAAAAGTTAGCTCGTAAAATAAGAAAAGCAACGCCTTTTTCTCTAATTCGATTCACCTAAAACCGACCTTTAAGTCTACACATATAAATACTATAATCGCAACTACTCGTAAGTACACGAGTAATTCGGTACTTCATACTTGTGTCTAGATGGGTATAATACTGAATCTAAAGCAACTTTAACGGTCGATATAAGATAATAACTAGAGAGGGCTTAAGAGGGCTTTGTTGCGAGATCTAGATTGCTTTCCTTGGGTTCAATTTATGTTTTTCATGTCATAGAAAGCAAGGCCTGAGTTTGCACGTGATATAAGGTTCTACCAAAACGTTTTTTCATATAAAGCATCTTTTGTGAATCCAACAGGATTCCTGTAAGTGTTATTGACTGTCGATTATTATTTTATGTTTATCAGATTGTGTTTTCCAACTGCATGGCAAAATTCACCCTTCAATTTCGCTTCTTCCATTTTTCTAAATTTTCTGTTACTTGGAGTCTAGTCTTTCAAACAGGAGTCAAGTTCGTCCCTTTATCTCTATCTGGGTCCTCCAGGAGGTCGTTGGCCAACCTGACGACCTACGTCGTGATTTTCGCCTAACGCTACCGATATACGGCTAACATGGCCGGCCCAATCCCACTTTAGGCTATGGGCTTTCTGAGCTATTTCATCGATTGGCAATTTTGTATGGCGATAGAGTTTTAAATATGAAATAGCTATTTTAACGCACTGGCAATTAAAACAAAACCTGTATTGTGACGATTTAAAAGTTAAACTACTTGACACTGGCAAATGCTCAAAAAGTGCGACGCCAAGTCCTCCTCGGATGAATGGGGGGAAAAGAAGAGTGAAACTTGTTTTCATAAATTAACTTTAGAATTTAAAATTTAAAAAAATGTGTCATTTCTTTGTTCGACTTTCAAATGTTTTAACGTAAAGATGATTACAGCGAATATAAGAGTGATTTTCGAATACGAGTTCCGACTGGGACTAGCGCGGCAGAAACTTCTCGTAATGTAATACGGCTAGTAAACGCAGCGTGCGTTTTTTAACCCAATATCTGCTTCAAGAGCTGTAGTTCGATTCCCACCAGAACAAACATTTATGCGTTGATAAATATTTTGTCTGTGTCTGGATTTTCTGTATCTATTATAAATATATATTTACAAAAAAAGTATACAAGTATTCTATCAGCTATCTGGTTCCCATAGTACAAGTTTTGCTTAGTTTGGTGCTAGATGGCGCCACGTAAAACGTCTAACGACATTTCACTAAAAAATAATCGTAGTCGAGTAAAAAATTAAGGTGATGATTTTATAAGTGTAAGCTACTTGTATCGAGAGTAAACCGCGACAGTAGCACAACTCTTGGCTCAGTGCCAAGGGTGTCATAAGTTGGTATGTCGCTTGACCGCTACAGCGGCCACGAAAATTATTTGCATAGATACTGCTTCCGTCTCTGTGGCGTTTAAGTTTTTTTTTTTTTTTATAATTTGCCCCTTCGGGCAGGCTAAAGCTATAAAGCCATACTGCCTTGTCTTAAGTGTTATTTCTGCTGTATCTTAGCTATGGTTATCGTCAAAGTCGTCTTAGTCAAGTCCAGTTCGTGTCAGTTCGTGCCAGTCATGCTTTAGTAAAGTAGTGGCGACTTTACTACAAAGCTTCGATGGAGTTTTGGAAGCAACACGAAAACTCATGTTTCACCACATTATATCATTTTCCCACACTCGCGCTTGTAATTCGGCACTTTATGAATAAAACACCACCATTTTTATGCATAAACACTCGACAAAACACTAGTTTTGGAAAAAAATACAACGGAGCGACACGACTCTTCCCGCGTTCCCGCCAAAACTCCTGGCGTTTAAGATATAATAATAGCATGACGGGTACCATTTTCCTTTTGGTTTTAGCATCACACTTTACCCATTTTGACTAGTGCGAAGTAGTTTATATTTACATGGGAATATAAAATACTTGGCAAAAGTAGAATGTACAAAGTGCGATGCCAAAAAAAGTGCTAAGTGTCAAGCAACAGTACAACAAACAAACGAGAGGTTTTGGCGGGAACGCGGGAAGAGTCGTGTCGCTCCGTTGTATTTTTTTCCAAAACTAGTGTTTTGTCGAGTGTTTATGCATAAAAATGGTGGTGTTTTATTCATAAAGTGCCGAATTACAAGCGCGAGTGTGGGAAAATGATATAATGTGGTGAAACATGAGTTTTCGTGTTGCTTCCAAAACTCCATCGAAGCTTTATAATAAAGTTGCCACTACTTTACTAAAGCATGACTGGAATTAACTGACACGAACTGGACTTGACAAAGACGACTTTGACGATAACTATAGCTAAGATACAGCAGAAATAACACTTAAGACAAGGCAGTATGGCTCTATAGCTTTAGCCTGCCCGAAGGGGCAAATTATTAAAAAAAAAAAAAAACAAACAAACGATTAATGTTATTGCAACATGTTAACGTTGCAATAACAGAAGGTAATTTTTTTGTGTCAATTTTTTAAAATAAATAAATATCGTAGGACATTACCTACACAGCGCCATCTGACCCCAAAATAAGCAAAGCGTGTACTATGGAAATCAAATAACAGATAGGTTACTTAAATACTTTTTTTATATATTGGCTTACAATTATCGTATCACATTCATAAAACTCAAAGAAAATAACAGAGCGAAGTCTCAATACTACACTTAAATTTTCACTACTCGTTATCCCAAAAAACTCAAGCTATTTAATATTGCTTAAACATTTTATTCGCATAAGCAAAACGAATTTGAAATTCTAAAATCCAGACATCTTTAAAACGTGCTCTATCGCATTCATTAGGCGCCGAACACGAATTATAAAAAAAAGCAGTAGACATAAAATAAATAAAGTTGTTGGAAAATGGATAAAGATTCCTTAGTCCTACTTTTTTTCTTGATATAGGATATGTCAAAAACTCAATCAATTTTTTTTGATTGAGTTTTTGACATATGACAACGATTTCATTCATCCGTTTTCATCATACGACCCAAAATAATTATCATCATCTCATCTCAAATCTAAATGATCTGTTGCATGGTTTAGCTAGTAAGCGGATATCACGGTTTGACATCCCTGTTGGTTCATTGGTAGAATGTCTACTTCAAGAGCAGAAGGGCGTGGGTTCGATTCCCACCCAGGACAAACTTTGTGGCATAAACAAATATTTGTTCTGTGTCTGGGTGTTCTGTATTTATTATAAGTATGTATACACAAAAAAAGTATTTAAGTTTTCTATCAGTTATCTGACTTCCATAGTACAACGCTTTGCTTAGTTTGGGGTCAGCTGGCGTGTGAAAAAAAAATACTAACAGCGCAAAGGGTGTTTGCTTGTACTAATTTAGAGATATAGGTAATTATAATTTTAAGTAGATTTTTTGCTAATAATATGTGTTTATGTTCATTATATTTGCAAAAGTTAATGAATAATATTTTGTAAAAAATAAAATATTGTGTGATTCTTTTTGTCAGTTAAAAGTTGAGCAATCATGTCATAGCATTGATCTAGCATACTGAGAATAATTAAAATAATTGTTCAACTAGACCTTTAAAGCTCATTGTGATGCAGATCGCGAAACAAAGACGAATCTAACTCCTTATTAATTAAGAGCAGGCTCCAAAAAATCCCATGCTCGCTCCGCCGACACACCCCACTGCACCGATTCTCTCAGTAGACGTACACTATTCGCTAATCATAAAAGAATAAGAATGAATATAGAATCTACCGCTTAACCGTATTATAACCGTCAATTGTATTTGATCTTTGTGTGTACAGTTGTCATGTTCGTATGTCAAAAGAAATTGTAGGACCAAAGAATCTTCACCCATTTTATACTCAACATTATATCTGTATTCTGTACTTATATAAATCTGTGTATATATATGTTAAAAGATCACAAATGTTTTTTCATTAATAAATAATCGTCATAAGTACTTAAAGTCGTAAATTAAAAAAAAACTGTCAATAAAAAAAAAATATTTCTTATAAACAATTAATAATAATATTGGTATGATGGTATGCTCGTTTAATTTTTTTGTTTGTTTATGTAACGTACGTTATTTTTTTTAAAAAGGCAATAAATTGTATTTATTACTTTTGAAACAATAAAAGTATCAGATGAACTTATATACATCGTGCTTCAGTTTGTCATTAAACACGAGAAGAAATGAAAAATAACATGTTTTAATTTTACATCGATCGTAATTGTGGTTCAATTATAATATTATCATGACAAAAATCATGTTTATTCCCGCAGCTTTTCCTCGCACTAATCTCTTCAACTCTCGACGCGTCTCACTTTGTTTTCAATACACATTATAATCCTTATTAACCGTGGCTTCATTAAATTAAAATGTCAAGTAGATAATTTTACGTATATATACGAATAAACCAGCTTAAAGCTAAAGCAGGGCAATTACTTTAATGAAATTATGAACTTAGTATCAAAGGTCTGATTAATTAGATTCCTATTCAAAGGCATCGTTTTATTTTGCTTGCGTTTTAAAGGTTAATGTTTGTGATGGGTGGTATCTGGTATGATAGTTAGACTACACGTGAAAACTACTGACTAGCTTTAGTATGACCTTGTCACCAACCTTGGTTAGTTCTGGTTTTCTTGAAGCAACAAAGCATGAAGATTAAAAACCGCCAAAAAATCATGCATGCCTGCATTGTTGACAGCCCTGTTGGTTCATTGGTACTATGTCTGCTCCAAGAGCTGAAGGGCGTGGGTTCAATGCCCAACCAGGATAAACATTTATTGGTCGTGGTATAAACAAATGTTTAAATATTCAAGGTATAGATTTAGTTTATTAGAACAACAGTGATGAGGACTTAAATTTAATTAATTTGACAACAACTTATTAATTAAGAACCTAAGTTGTTGTAACATTAGTTAAATTTAAGTCCTCATCACTGTTATAACTAGAACGACTGTTAAGCGAAAATAAACTAAATATGTACCTTGAATATTCAAAATGAACTTCCGCAAAGTAACGCCTGAATCAATCAATTAACAGATGTTTGTTCTGTGTCTGGGTGTTCTGTATTTATTATAAGTACGTATTTACAAAAAAAAGTATTTAAGTATTCTATTAGTTAACTGACTTCCATATTACAAGCTTTGCTTAGTTTGGGGTCAGATGGTGCTGTGCATAATGTCCTACGATATTTATTTATTAATATTAAAAAAATAAATGTACAAAGTTTATTTTGTTGTCGATGCTGAGTCAGGCGTTAATCGAGTAATCTCTAATAGATTCTGTATTAGCTTAGTTTGATTACTTTGGAAAGTCACTGTGAGCTTCAAGTTACAAGTCTAGTTTACAAAGCCCTCGAGTGTCCTAAGTAGAAGGCACTATCACAACTGAGTAAGTAAATATATACTCCAGTGTAACTAAATCTAGTCTTGACTACTACAAGTATAGAATATATAATGTGGCGATTCGTGAAAACATTACAATTGGGAATATGTTCTTCATTATGCACGATTACTTTGACCTTTGTATCTGGGACTTGGAAGTTATTTGGTTTTACATAACTAGCAGACGCCTCGCGGTTTCACCTGCGTAATTCCCGTTCCCATAAGAATACAGGGATAAAGAGTAGGTAAAATGTCACCCGGGGATAGTGAAGCTTCCCAACGGTACAAGAATTTTTGAAATCGGCCCTGTAGTTTCGGAGCCTATTCAATACAAACAATCAAATCTTTCCTCTTTATAATAGTATAGATTAACTAATCGTCTTTAACGTTGTACGGTTTAACGAACAACTTGCTCGTTTTTGAATTCGTTTGATCGCCAACTCGCCTAAAATGTCGTATCATCTCTGGGTTGCAAAAAAAAATGTAAGCCGTATTACATACAAATCTATTCTATGACCATTAAAAACAAAATTCACGGCTATCTCATAACTAGCCGAGAATTGCCTATATAGTATTCATTAAAATATTTACAAAGCTGTAACTTTGCACTGATGCTATTATTACCAGCCCGGAAACTAGTAGCCCAGTTTAAACTAGTTACTTTAATATTTAGCTGTAATATCATTTATGGCTACATGTTGCAATTTGAGTAATATGACACACTAGCTGTGCTCCGCGGTATTACCCGTTACATGTTTTCGTGATGAAAAGTAGCCTACGTGTTAATCCAGGGCTTACCACCACACCAAACCATACCTCCATACTAAATTTCATCCAAACCTGTTCAGTAGTTTTTGCTTGAAAGAGTATCAAACATCCATCCATTCATCCATCCGTCCAATCATTCATCTATCCCAACTTTCACACAGGAGGGTTCCAGCATGTGAACCGATAGGTTAAAAAAATAAACGTCTTAATTGCTTCAACATTTTTTTATGGTTGACAGGCTAGATTTTTGACCACAGCTCACCTGATGTTAAGTGACGGTATGGTGGAAGATGGTAAAGAACACCTAGCCTGGAATGCAACTGGCTCTCGAGTGAGGCTGCCGGAAGACACCGTTAGATGCTTGGCGACAGATTTTCAACTTGAGGGTGGTAGCTAGCCACCAGTAAAAAGTACCCTAACGCCATGCTATAGTTTCCTCACGATGTTTTCCTTCAACGGCAGCTCAAGCTCATTGTTGGGATTTGAACTCACGCCCTTTGGCATGCGAACCGACCGCGCTAACCACTGAGCTATCATCAGCACAAAATTATTATCTTAATGAAATACGCTGCATTTACTTACCTTCTTGTTCGCAAAATACCTTCTCATGCAATTAGTACCATAATATGCTAGCCTTTAACGTAAGTGACACGTCTGATTTAATTAAGCTCGGTTAAAGCCAATATCAACTTAATTGCATTGTTTCTACTTAGTACTTGTATGCATTGAAACCTGTTATAGTTAATACAGTTTATTTTAGAATGCTCGTGTTAATATAGCGAGAGTAGCTTAGTTATGTAAGGGAGTCGCCAGAGTAATTCTGAGTAATAGACGATCCAGTCGGATTTTGGATGGGTGACCGCAAATAAAGTTTTTACCCGACTGTCCAAGACGGAGGATTGTAAACATTCCATGTTCAACTTTTGGTAGAAAGCCCTGTTGGTTTATTGGTAGTATGTTTGCGCCAAGGGCTGAAGGGTGTGGGTTCGATTCCCACCCAGGACAAGCATTTTGTGATATAAACAAATCTTTGTACTGTTTCTGGGTGTTCTGTATTTATTATAACTATAAGTATGTATTTTCAACAAAAAAAAAGTATTTAAGTATTCTATCAGATTATCTGACTTCCATAGTACAAGCTTTGCTTAGTTTAGGGCCAGATGGCGATGTGTGTAAATATTCTATATATCTATACTATTATAAAGTGGAAAGATTTTTTTTTAAATTTTTTTTTTAATAATTTTACATTACAAAAAGAGGAAGGTTACGTTAGTAATCTTAATCTAAGGTTAAAGTAGGTACTAGATTGTGTGTATACCGCGAGCAGACCAGCGACCCGCAATCAGCACCCGATCACGAGTATGACGCATGTGCCAGCCATCGCCCTCCTCAACCATATCTGAGGGAAGAGAGCGACCCGACACACGACGCCGCAAGAAGGAGCCTTCGATGGTGAGCATGAATGCTCGAGTCATACACACAATCCTTATTTCTATTTACATCATGAGTTTTCGTTTGAAATCGCCTCCTCCCGACTCAAGGCCTCCATCACCGCCGTAAGTGGAAAGATTTGATTGTTTGTATTGAATAGGCTCCGAAACTACTGGACCGATTTCGAAAGTTCTTTCGCCGTTGGGAAGCTACACTATACCAGAGTGACATAGGCTACTTTTTATCACTGTATTTCTACGGGAACGGGAACTACGAGGGTGAAACCGCGAAGCGTCCGCTAGTTGCTAGTTACTTGGTGGTAGATCTCCTTAGCAGGAGGTGGTCTAGGTAGGTACCACCGCAGTACCAGTTATTCTGCCGCTAAGGAGTAGTGTGTAAACATTACTGTGTTCCGGTTTGAAGGGTACTGCAGCTAGCGAAATTACTGGGCTGTTGAGACTAACCATCGAAAGTCTCAAAGTAATGAGCGCCAAAGCAGTGATGCCCTGGACTTTGTTTTGTTACCCAAAGTTCTGTGTATCGCTGCAATGGTCATGGACAGGCGTTATAGGAGAGCGTCTCGTTCGTCTAATTACTTTTTTGCATAAAAAAAAAGTTTTATTTATATTTTTATATTTATACATAAACGTACAGTTGTCCAAGTGGGTCGGTCTGTAAGTCTTGTATCTCTTTCAGACGTATCTTCTTAGTGTGATAGCCATGAACTTAAGCCTGTTTTTCACGCGCTATTTCTTTGATCCTTCCCTTAATACCCGTTTGACCTCTGCATTAATAGTTATTTGGCGGATTATCACGCCTTAGCACTTTACACCATCCTCCGTCTTATTTTAATTTATAATAGGTTTACGCTGTCTGATGTTAAGCAAGGATGTGGTGTAGAATGGAGCATGATTCCTTAAAAAAAATTAACTCTGGATTGTAGACATCGATATTGTAAAAGCAAAGCAAACATCCAAGATGTATGGAGAACATGCTAGATTACGCGTGATGCATTGTAAGTTCATCTATCGTTATTTTGTTTGTGGTTTATAAGTTAAATGTTTAACTACAGCTCAACTGCTCTTATAGTCGACGTTGTCAGTATCAAAATTAGCGGTTTTTGCGACATAAACGGCTGTAATTTTTTTTACGATAAGTGAAACGTTTAATTTTTTCACAGCTGCAAGGGACTACAGATTTCTGTCTATGGTTTTAATTTTAACTCGATACATCTACGAGTTCCCTATACGAGATGATAGATGGACAGACTGACAAACGGACAGACGAGTGGGTGTTCCCTGATAGAAACAATCTGGGTACCTTCAAGTCGCGAGTGAATCGGTTTCTTCTAGGCGAGCGTGCTCCACCGTAGGCCGCATCTTCGCTTTACATCAGTCGAGTTGCCGGTCAAAAACAAGCCTATATGTATTTAAAAAAAAGACGGATAAACGACCAACAAAGAGATCTTATTAGGGTTCTGTTTTCCCCTTTCGAGGTACAGATCCCTAAAAATGTTGTTAATAAATTAAAAATATATATACATACATATGTATACAATCAACTTTGATATGGAATCAACTCAGAGACATTAAATATTATCTAGCTCATAAAGGTCGTCGAATTTTACAAAAGTAATTAAAACTAGTATCCAGTCCCGTGGGCCTGGCTCATTGTGACACTGCAGACTTGCTGCACTTAGTTAATTAATATACGGGTGTATTGTCATGAATATGTTAAGGTTGGAGCTAAATTGTAGGTGAACTGTGTTTGAAGAACGAAGGGGAAGGAAGATTCTGATTCAGGGATAGGATAATGATAGAAAAAAACAAAAGAATATGCAGATAAAAGAAGCGATTTCTGAAGGTCACTTACGGTGGTTACGGTCAATGGATTAATTACGCTATCGAGAGATGTTAACAAATCAGCTTTGACTTATTTTAGTAGTAATATGGATATCACAAACATGTGGTTTCAACAAGATGGTACCACAAGTCACACAGCTACCGAAACAATGTTTTTTTTTTTATGTAAAAAATTAATGAGACGTACGTGACGCTCTCCTGATGGCAAGAGATAACGCCAGTCCACGACCATTGCAGCGATACACAGAACTTTGAGTAACAAAACAAAGTCCAGGGCATCACTGCTTTGGCGCTCATTACTTTGAGACTTTCGATGGTTAGTCTCAATAGCCCTGTAATTTCACTAGTTGCAGTACCCTTTGAAACGGAACACAGTAATGTTTACACACTACTGCTTAGCGGCAGAATAACTGGTACTGCGGTGGTACCTACCTAGACGACCTCCTGCTAAGGAGATCAACCACCAAGTGTATAATAATTTATTGTAAACCAAATATCCCGATCGTATAATTTCATGAAATTCAGCTGTTAAGTGACCAACTATTTTATGTGATTTAACACCGCTGGATTATTTTTATGAGGTTATTTTAAAGATATAGTCTATACAAATGCAATCGAATCGATTTCAGCCTTAAACCTTGAAGTTGTTAACGAAATAGACCGACCATTTTTTCAAAAAGTGTTTGAAAACTTTGATGCTAGAATCATCATCTGTATCCGTGATCGTGGTAGACATTTATCAGATATCATGTTTCATTAATAATAATTGCACAAACCTAAATTTGTTTACTACAGTAAAATTGAAATCATTTTCATCTAAACTTATTGTTTTAATTTGATGTACAAAACAAAATTCTTGTTGTAAACTCCATTATTACTATAATAATATAAGCCGTTATTACTGTTTCAATTGTTTAAAATATTTAATACATTTTTATTTGCCTATACATTACTACAGCTTGCCTTTCGACAAAGGCCTCCTCCAAAGATTTCCACCTATCTCTATCGCGTGCAATTCTCATCCATTCTGGACCAGCAGCTCTTTTGAACTCATCTTCCCAACGTTTAGTTTGTCGACATCTGCTTCTTTTTCCATCTCTGGTGTACCACTCAGATATTACTTTAGTCCACTTCCCATTTTTCTCTCTTTGTATATGGCCTGCCAATTTCCATTTAGGTGTTTTGCATACTTTATTGACATCTTTAAATTTAGTTACATTTTTAATTTTGTCCAATCTTACTTTCTCTTTTCTTCTTAGTCTGATTACACTCTATTCGATTTTGACGTACGTTTATTTTGTTAGCTATGCCCATGTTTGACAGCCGTATGTTAAGTATGGCAAAATGCACATGTTGTAATTATAAAGATACATAAAGATTATTGAATTACTAGTAAGTAATTATGTTTTTTTTTGTCATGTCATATTAATATATTGACAATATTGTTTTGGTATTGACATATTTTTATATTGACATATTTTATATTGACAGTAGTTTTATATTGACAATATTTTTTTTATATTGACATGTTTGGATATTGACATACCTTATTTTGACATGTAATCAGTGTTTTAAACCCCATTTAATGACATCTTTAAAATTTTGAAGTGACTTGTAACATTGGTGTTATCAATAAAGTATTTGTATTTGTATTTGTATTTGTAAACTTTAAATTTAAATTATTACTATAAATGTATATAACTACATTATCTAAGTGTAGAAAAAACAACAGACTTTTTTGGCGTTACTTGTGTTGTGTATAAGATAACCATTAGCACAGAATAACGTAAGTATAATTTTTAGTGAAAGTAAACTGCGGTGAAGCATCACTAACAAACAAGTTAATACATTAAAAGCTCCCCCGACTTTTCGCTTAAAATACTCAAAAGCATGTATTACCCCAACACCTCTACTAATCCAGCCATACCCTTTATATTCCTCGTGAACAAAATAATGGTAATTGTTTATCATGTAAACAAGAACAGCGAAGTGGAAAATTGTGTTATATTATGTTCTGGCTGTGGCTATGTTATGTTATGGCTCGGGTATGTTACGTTATGCTATATTATGTTGTGGTGTGTGTGATAGACAGCAAATTGCATGTGTGGGGTTGTGTTGTTTTATTATTATAATACGTGTGTGTAATATGATGCGTTAAGTTAAGCAATATGCTGAGTTTCGCTGTCTTTTTTAACTAACAGGATTTAAGCTTGGAGCGTACTCTGGCAAAAGGAATTTTAATTCACTGAAATCGTTCGACAAAAACAAAGGCTGAATATTTTTCTGTTAACGAGAAGGCTGCTGGAACACGGATCTAACAAGTTACATTTTGCGAATAAGTCAGGACTGACAATTTACACAGTTATAATTTTGTGCAAAAATACGATACCTACATATGCTATGTGCTGTTGTTCTCTTAGTTAAAATTGTTTACAATGACGAGTATAAAGACAGTCTTTTGATTAAGTGTACACTATGCTTATGACCTTGCATTATAAAACTGATTTTACAGGTGCAATTTGATACAGTGATTATGTGTGGTGCATATTCGTGTATTATAAATATAAACATTTATCTTGAATCACTCTGTCTATTGATGGAAACCGCATTGAAATCCGTTGCGTAGTTTAAAAGATTTAAGTATACAGACGGCGGGAAGCGACTTTGTTTCATACTATGTAAAGATTTTCATAAACTTGTAAGATGAAAAGTTTCGTATAATTAAAAAAAAAAGTCTTTTAAAACCAATATAAACGGCAAATATTTTCAATCGACATCAAATATGATAATAGTTCTAAGCCTCATTCAATCGATGTCACGTTAGTGCAAAAGTTTATACTTTGAATTGACGAATTTTATTTGACCAACGATTAAAATACCGTACAGGATCGAAGCGGTACATGCATCACAAAATTTGTATTTTTAAATGTTTGATAAGCCAGGTAAACACCTCACAGCTCACCTGATCTTAAGTGACGGAGTGGTCGAAGATGGTAAAGCACACCTAGCCTGAAATGTAACTGGTTCTCAAGTGAGGCTCGGGGTACACACCGTTAGGTGCATAGAGACAGATTTTCAACATGAAGGTGATAATGGTAGCCAACCAGCCGAGTACTAGAAAATACCCTACCACCATGCAAAGTTTATTAGCAAAACTTAACATGAAAACCATCATCCTATTTTAAAATTTAAATTTTTCAACTATGCCTAAATGTACTGTAAAATATTATCTTTAAAATTTATGAAGGTTCCCCATTTTCATGTAGAAAATACAGAATGTCATAATGTAGAATACAGAGAGCTAAAGTATAATCTTACATTAACATATTCAAGTGTTTACAGTACTTTGCTGTAAGAAACACGGAGTCAGGTACAGAAAACGACGGTTTTATTATACCGTTACCCACAGTATCGTTATGGATTGGTATAAGAATCCATTTGAATTTATAGCGGCGTTCTTTGTATTGAACATCCTTTATTATTTTGTTCATTGCATATTAAACATATACCTAATTACGAGTATATCTAATTTACATGTAATTCCTTGCCGAAAACGCATGTAGCATTTATATAATGCATTATTTTTTCTTTCGTTTTGGCGTCGCGTTTTGAGCATTTGCCAGTATCAAGTATTTATATACATATTTTCAAGTTTCAAAAGTTAAATAAGTGTCTTCGTACCTAAATTTATAGTCAAAGTCCATTCTTGGTCAAGTACAGTCCGTGTCAGTCAAGTTCAGTCATGTTTTAGTAAAGTAGTGGTGACTTTACTATAAAGCTTCGATGGAGTTTTGGAAGCAACACAAAAAGTCATGTTTCACCACATTATATCATTTTTCCACACTCGCGCTTGTGATTCGGCACTTTATGAATAAAACGCCACCATTTTTATGCATCAACACTCGACAAAACACTAGTTTTGGAAAAAATACAACGGGGCGACACGACTCTTTCCGCGTTCCCGCCAAAACTCCTATAATGCATTTGTAAATAAATTTTATTGCAATTTTTTTTCACAGTTCAAAATCAACTCCTAACACATCTTATGCGTTTTTTTAAATTAACATTGGCATAGAGAAAGTACTATTCCACGGGAATTTAACTAAAACTCTCCCGTGTTTTATTTATAAACGCGATGCGCTACGTGTTGTGTTTGTAGCGAACTAGCGGACGCCTCGTGGTTTCACCCGCGTAGTTCCCGTTCCCGTGAGAATACAGGGATAAAAAGCCCATGTCGCCCGGGAATAGTGTAGAATCCCAACAGTGAAAGAAATTTTGAAATCGATCCAGTAGTTTCAGAGCCTATTCAATACAAACAATCAAGTCTTTCCTCTTTATAATAATATAGAAAATATCCATTGTACCCATACACGCAATAAATATGTGAGTGAATTAATTAAAAATAACATAAGATTATAAGACTGCTTTAAATCATTCGACGTCTGTGCAACACCCCTGTTAAATATTTTAGTAACAAAGTTAATTAAGCTTTCGTTAAAACAAGACATGGTTAAACGAAATTAGTTTGAAGTCTGCGATGAGTTACGCGTTAGGTATTTTCCACATGAAGCTACATTGTTCAGGCTTTGTCTTCTGTTTAAAGTATTTTCGACCTAAATGAAAATGATATAAGTTAAATTGGGTTTTACGCTTTGATAAACAGTGGGTTAAAATAATGTGTCTGCGATTTAAGTGTTGAACACTAAAGTTTTATATATGTACATTGAGGTAGGTCAACAATTTAAATTCAGAAAATTAAAATATGTGCGTAATGAAGATGGATTGTAACTAACATTGACAGCCCTGTTGGTTCATTGGTAGTATGTCTGCTCTAAGAGCTGAAGGGCGTGGGTTCGATTCCCACTCAGGACAACCATTCTGTGATATAAACAAATGTTAGATCTGTGTCTGGGTGTACTGTATGTATTATAAGTATGTATTTACAAAAAATAATAGTAAAAAAGTTCTTAAAAGAGTTCATAGTAAGTAATAAATCTTTCACCGTTGGGAAGATACACTATCCCCGGATGACATTGGCTGCTTTTTATCCCTGTATTCCCACGGGAACGGGAACTACACTGGTGAAACCACGAGGCGTCCGCTAGTATTCAATAAAGTCAAAGAGCACCATATTCTGCTATACGGCATGCAAAACTTATCGTGTAGGTGCATATACAATATTAACATTGGTACAACAAGTAAGCACCACTGACAGTTTATCGTCAATACCAGACATTTTGACTCTACGTTTCTCATCCGTTCGGCCAAGGAATGGAATAAACTGCCGGCATCCTTGTTTCCTGAGAGATATAATCTAGATCTTTTCTAGATCAGAGTAAATAGGTATCTTCTAAGTCTGCAGACTTCACCTTCCACCACATCAGCTTACCTTCAGGCGAGTTGGTGGTCAAAAGTGGACATATCCGTACAAAAGAAATACTTAAACATATTCTAGGCAAAAATGACAAGTAAACAAAACACTGTAAAAAACCGGTTAACGAGAAAATTCGACTTGCATAACAGCTGCTGAATTGCAACCGATTAATCAGAAACTTTGCCGTTGGACGACGATAATTGTTGATTATCGGTTAATTTACGTGTGCATCAATGTGACCAGAGGTTCGTTTACAGCACTTGATATGCTGGAAAAAAACTATCGTACTCGTATATACGTATCAACCAATATCAAGTTCAAACGTTGTTTCTTAATTCTGCGTCAGTTCTGTTCTTATAAACTGAAAAACCCATTGGGCGCGAGATTCATTGTGCTTAAGGCTAAATGTGTATTTTCATGGTCACACTGGCAAAGTGCGGGTGCAGATTTCAAATATCTTCTAGAACTTTTTTTGAGGTCCCACGGACATGTCATTTTCCTTCACCGTTTGAAGTCATCAGGAATACGCTCATAAAGTCATCAGGAATACGCTAGAAAAGACATGCGTGCCGTGGGATCCGAACCGTGGACCTCCAGATTGGAAGCCAGACGGTATATTAGCTAAGCTGTTGAATGTTCAATTCTGAATTACAAAAAATAAGCTGTGTTAAAGAAAAAGTGCTCATTCTGCTGTCATTGAATAGTCTTATATTAGAAATAAACAGCTTGCCTGCAAAAATCTATACTTATTCAAATTTGATAGAAACAAACGATGTAAAACAAAATTAGCCTGTACAGTTACCAGTCTAGAAATATGTAAAATAGTTCAGAATATTGTTGTGTTAGAATTTACAATACATAAAAAATATAAAGTAAATTTTTACGATTATCAGTTTACCTTAGAAAGGATTACACCTCATAACGATAATTTCTTTAGAAATAAACTCAAAGCTAAACTAATAGAATACATGTATAATGCTATCCAAGATTTATCGACAACGAGTGGTAATATTATGTAAATAGATAAATAAATAAACAAACCGAAAATAATGACCGCAAGGATCATCATATTTCTTCTTCATATTTAATCAGATAAATTTGCACACCTCGATGGTTAATTATATTATGAACACAAATAATTACAATTGAGGTCTTGTACACCTTAAAGCTTTTGACTTTGACTTTGATATCTCGGCAACACTTAGGTGTTAATAGCTGATTGCAAAATAAGCTTAGTTTAATTAGACCTTTAATTGAAAGTTTGCGTCAACTGGATCTGTATTTCGACTTGTATATAACAGTCCATTGTATGGAACTGACTCTATCCAAATGGAGCATTAATTTTCATCAACGCGCATTGGAACAGAGCACTTTCACAATTTGCATATCATACTCATTTCAACAGTAATTTGAATAATTGTTTAATTCCGTCCACGGATGCGCTCAGATATTTTGATTTATTGCAGCCTTCGACGAGATAATTTGGTCAGTCTTTTTCCATTTGGACTTTTTATATGTAAAGTTATAAAAAAAAATCGTATAGTTAAAACTTTAATCCATGTTTAGAATACTCGAAATTTTGAATTATTACAAACTGCAAGCATCGATGCAAGTGGAACTTGTACTCTGAGGGTTACGATCTTGTGTTTACCATATTTTTTTATGAGAAAGTAACTCGCACTCGAGATTAGCTTAAATTCACTATGATCACGAGTTTACCGTTTGCATCAGGTAGACCAGGCTGGGATTACTCACATTTGACAAGTTTGGGTACTCTGACTATGATTCCGGCCACAACCTTTTTCAAGGACTCGAAGCAGAGAACAATGCGTGTGCAGCCTCGTCTTGCTGTGAACTACAAGGCCACGCGCACATCGTACTCTTTGAAAAAGGCACGTGGCCAAAACTAGTCATAATATCCAACCCAATCCAACGGGAGTAATCTCGTATAACAAAAACGTACTAAGAATATTTTTACTAACGTTAAGAAGAGCTCCCAAAAATATGTATACCCCAACATTAATGAAATGCTTATTCTCACCTTTAAAATTCCCGCTGCCCACAAAGGCCGCAAACATTAAAATGAGTGACGCTGACAATTACACGAATGGCCCAACTAAGGCTTCAACTATATGGAAAATTAACACGAAATCCCTCAAGGGATAACGCGTGGTGTGGTTACATTGCAGCTTTAATTAGTGTCTTGTTTTACCGCGGTAAGTATCGCAGTAAAGTGTACAGGGTAACTGGTAATTATGATTAAACGTAAATAATTATTATGGCAAAATTATATTATGACTACTTTTGATCCAAGGCTTTAAGAATTTGATATGGCATCATAAGCGTAAAGTACTAACAGATTTAGTTCGCAAATATCATGACGAACATACGTCTGACAAAATAATATTATAAATAGAGAATATTATTTCCTCTCTCTGACTTCTTCTTCTCTACTCTCTCAGATATGAGTTGTATAAGCTGATCATAATCATGGATTGAATTGAAAAAAAAAAAAAATTAATAATATTAGAGAACATTAAACATTTTTTTCCTGATGGAAAGCGACGTTGTCGACGTTGTTATTGGTCTAGAAGAAATATATTCACTCTGGCCTTAAAAACACCCAAATTTTATTTCATAGGAAACAAAGAAGCCGGTAATGAGTTCCATTCAAAGGTTATACGCAACAAGAAAGTAAGCCACACCGTTGCGTACGATTACTGGGAACGTTCATGAGGATCAGATGATACTATGCCGTTCTTTTAAAACGGAAATCCCGAAATTTCATTTGAAAACATATACATTGACATGTGACAGAATCCTCATTTAAAATATACCTGGGTCATACACAAAACGAGGTAAAAATTTGGAGAAAAAAAACATTGTCGATATCTTCAAAAAATTAGTCTCATTTATTAGGTAATAATAATAACATTAAAATTATAGTTTCAAATTAGATCGTTTTTCAGATTTGGCTGAAATATTTAATGTTTTAATATTTTTGGGGCAACAGAAGGGACTTGTTTCCACAGAAAAGAACTAAAATAGCAAAAAGATGAGGTTATTGTAAAATTTATTTGTGGCTGAGAATTAAAAGAGTTATAAAAATATGTGTGAAGCGAAAGTTGTGATTTTGAAGCAGCAAAATGGGCTGTTTGAACTTCTGATCCATATTTACAAGAATAATGTTCAGAAAAATTAATGTGGAGTAAACCTCCGGTTGGTGCTAAATTTTGCTTGATGGATCGTGATAGCTTTGTGTTGATTTATAATGTTTGGGAGATGTTGCATAAATATAGGTAAATTTGTGTTGATTAAAAGTAACTGATGAGAAGTTCTGACGATCTCTTCGAGAGTTTTTGGCATAGTTTTCCTTTGTGTTTAATGACTTCTGTCACTTTCTTAGTAATCCATCTTTGGTAAAGAATCGTATCATTTCCGTTGATGACATTAAAAGTTATCGTTTTTCCAGAACATTGGGAGAATGTCCGTTCTAGGCAACAGTTTTGTGTTTTCAAAACATTGAGAGTAAGTAATTTAGAGCAAAGAGACTTCGCAGCATCAGTGGTGAATAAGGTATTATCTTGGCTTGGCTTAAAGCACGAGCAATACCTATAGTCGTTGTTAGCATGAACTGAACACAAGCATGTGTTTCTTGTTGCTGCTTAAAAAAAATCACCCAAAAAGGACGATATCGACGAAAAGTCTCGTATGAAATGTTCAAACCAGTCTTATCGGCGAATATTTAGTGCAGATTGAGAAGTGTGGCATTCAAAGAGACGGATTTGTATTTTTACTTCGCGGCTGAACGCGTATTCTGTAGCTAGCTAACTTTCGTTTCAAAATATTTATTCTATTTGTCAAATATTTATTGTGGGCCTTCACTCTCCGTTTATTACGGGCAGCTACTGATTTTCCTGCAGCAATTCGTGAAAAGACAAACTTGACGATAAAATTTGGCTTGAAAGTGATGTATGTTCCTGTAGTATTTGGTTCGTCCGTTTACTTATTTTTTCTTTCTTCTTTCTCACGTCTGAGCTTAGCTTTTTATAATATTTTTCTTATCTGTGGCTTAAGCCTTGTTATTTCTTGGGGTAGTACCTTTCTCTGTCTTTTCTACATCTTTCTTCTTCAAGAACAACAGCTTCTAACTTAGCTCTGGCTCTGCGCATATATTTTTTGTTCTCGCCGGCATTTTTTCTCTTCTGCATCGGTTAGGTTCGATCTACATTCACTTGAACGAGGCATCATGTGTCTGGAAAAAAGTAAACTTTATGCATTCCACCCTTTACCCACTCAATCCATGCGATAGACGCAAAGGCTTGCCAACCTAAAGCCAATTATACATACAGGTATGTATAATTTTATGCATAATTTATAACTGTAAAGCCCACATGAGTTTACGTCCTTACATTGAGAAACAGTGCATCAGTTAGCTAAAAATCAATAAGCAATGGTATTTCCTGTGGACATTATGTATATAGGTAAATCTGATACTTTTTTCATAGCGGTTAGATCACTATGTATTGTTATCAAACACACAGCAATAAACGGCCACGTTTAAAGACAAACACACCGCTGAGTTTGCTGCCAAATCATATATTAGTCTTTTCTGTGAACATCGTCTTTCCTGTGTACATTTAAGTCTGCAGAAAAGATGTCTACAGAAAGGACATTCACTAAAAAAGTTAATAATGCTCTTTGAAATTTTAAAGCTGGACGAGTAGCTGAACATATTTCGAATCCCCTCCCTGTAATGTCCTACGGCTGCATGTTAATTAAAAAAATATATGATTACTTACTAAAATACACCAGGAACAGAAAAGTGCTACTGATCTTTAACAAAAACTATTAAAAAATTATAAAATCTGTTGGAAACAGTTTACTTACCGCACAGTCACTGAATCAAAATCGGCAGACACCGGCTGTATGGTGTGGTCAGTATAAAATAACAAATGTGGAATAGTAGTTTTAGTGGATCGATTTATTCGGTTCAATTTTAGGTCCACAGAAAAGTCGCGGTTCTGTATAACCAACTGTTTATTAAACATTTTGGTGAATCATCTAGATTTAAAATGGTTTAATGGGTAAAATATTAATAATGAGTATATATTCAAGTCATAAAATATTTCTATTTAAAAATTACACTATTTAAATAAGAGCAATATCAGTACAAAATTGCCAACTGCGTTTACGCACAGTCCACAGAAGGAGACATTGAAGCCAAAAAAAATACTTTTAAATTATTTAGTATTTAAATAATGCTATAATTGGTGTTTAAATTTAAAGCAGTAACTATAAGTCATATATTAAAACAGAAGCCACAGTATTATTTCAAAAATTTAATGATATTATTCAACCGTAATATGCCTATGTGTATGACCCACCTATACTGTTTACACAAAATAAATACTAGTTATTTAAAATTGTATCTAAAATGGTTCGTAAATATTCAAACAAGTTTCCTATAAAAGGTAACAAATAACTTTTAAGGGAAACTAATTATCTATAACGTTGTACAGGGTAATGGCTTGGAGTCGTTGGTAATATGAGTGCTGTAGATAATTGATGGGTTTGTTTGTTGTTCTATCTACTAGTTGTGTCTCGCAGTTTTTCCTTTTTTTTTCAAAAATCATGAGATATGTGACATTGAATATTATATAGCCTAAGTACTTTACTAGTTTTTTTTATTACAGATGGGCTTGCGTTTGACCGCCATATTGCCTGAAGTTAAATAAATATCTATGTTTCAACAATTAATTAGTGTCATGCGTTTTGGAGAAATGTAATAATACATTAAATTAGTATTGCGCACCTTATGCGTGTATTTTTATCGGAACGTACAATTTAATGTACAGATATAAATATTATATAATACCATTGAATGCTGAGAAGTCTCGTCGCTATAGAACACGGCCTTGCTACTTCATTGATGTGTTAGACGTTTACGTCTTAGCTTTAAGAAGTGATAGTAGGTACGTGAAAACTGCCACAGAGCCGTTATCACGTATAGAAGTTACTTAGAATAAAATACGTGCATAGCGGTTTAAGAACAATTTTATAGACACTGGATTTCAAACTTCAAAAACGAATTTCATTTGCAAACTGTCATATCTATACATAATCAAAATCGACACTTAATAAATAAATAAATAAATAATAAATAAATATCATAGGACATTACACACAGCGCCATCTGACCCCAAACTAAGCAGAGCTTGTGCTATGGAAGACAGATAACTGATAGAATACTTAAATACTTTTTTTTTTTTTGTAAATACATACTTATAATACATACAGTACACCCAGACACAGAACAAACATCGATGTTAGTCACACAAATGTTAGTCCTGAGTGGGATACGAACCCACGCCCTTCAGCTCTCGAAGCAGACACACTACCAATGAACCAACAGGGCTGTCGATGTTTATAATGTTTGTTATTAGTGTACCACAACGTAACGATTCATCTGCATGGAGCGTTCACTTCCAAAAATTCGTGCAAAACTATGTTTAGGTTTTACATTGTAACGACAGTTTAGTGAACCATTAAAAATAATATTAATTTTTAACCCGCATAAGAGAAGAAATATGATACCTACTATGGCAAAAGCCGCGAGCATTAACTAGCTTTATCTTCTGTATTTAAAAAATAAATTATTAAATATACAATATACATAACATAGATTATAGTTAGTTTTTAGACTAAGTTTTTTGTATACATTTTGTAAATAGTATAATTTTTGCAATAGTAGTTTTTATCTCAATAAATGGATTACAGAGATTATAATAGAAAAAACGTTTTCAAAGAATCGATTAACATCTGGGTTACCATCTCATCAGAATTTTATTTTTTATGTCAAAAAACAACAAAATGCCATCTTAAAAAATAAAACATTTAACCCGCCCATAATAATCATTGCAATACACAGAAATAATGTTTCAGCTGTTTTACTTACCGTCAGGCGAGCAGTTTGCATGTTGGCCTTTTTTTAAAATTATATTTCTAGACAATAACAGACAGACTAAGAAAACAATTATGTGAATAGCTGTCACAATACTGTCAGAAAACACATTGCTATTCTACACGTACACTGTTCTAATCTTGCGCCACAGTTTTCGAAAAGGTCAAAGTCATAAATTCTCGGTTCGTTGTTCACAGTCATATCTTCTAGCTGTATTGTAGGTCCTAGGTATAATGTCAGAATGTCAGGATACCTAGAAATAGGATTACGAGGGCTAACGTGTAGATTGTGTGCACGTTCCTGCGTGAATTATTTGGGTAAGAAACGTGTGACATGTTTCCTAAGGAGAAGTTGTGAAAATTGATTGCTACGGGTTTGTCATAGAACTTAGACTTTACTAAACTAACCTAAATTGAACCTCGATATAACTACAACACGATGTTTTGCTAGTTTTAAAAAGCGGCCAAGTGCGAGTCGGACTCGCGTGCATATCTATAAAAACGGCAAAAAATCACATTTGTTGTAAAAATAAATAAATTTTAAATTTTAAATAAAATTTGTTGCTCCTTAAATATTTATTTTATTCTGTTTTTTGGTCTGTCTTAATCTGTGAAAATTTCAACTGTCTAACTATCACGGTCTATGAGATACAGCCTGGTGACAGACAGACAGACAGACGTGGACGTAGATGTAGTGGACTATGGCCTTTTCCTTTTCATAATGAGAAGAGATCCGCGCCCAGATGTGGTGTGGCTTATAAAAACAGGGCTGATTCGGAATGACATTTCACAATACTCATTTTTGATCAAACACTTGAAGACTCAACACGTCCTGTGGATGACCTTTGATTAAGATAATGTAAGTATTATTTCAAAATCCACAACTTAAAGTAATAAAACAAAATAAAAAACAAGCAGTATCATTTAGAATGCTACGAAACCACAAAAACTAATTTAAACTAAAACGGAGTTTATATTGTAGCGCTTTTAAAGCATTTTCGAATTGAAACCATTAAAATACATAGCCCATGTAGAGTCGTTTGGTGAATGATAAACATTTCAGTGACGTTAAAAAAGAAAGGCTCTTGAACCTTAGGTGTCACCTTTGCCTATCGTAAAATAGCAATCCACAGCCATCATAGAGTGGCGTTATAAAATTTGGGATTTCTTTGCATGTGTACTGTGTTTTTAAAATGAACGTATGCAATAACTAGCAACTACAAGTTATACTCATCGATTATACCGACATATTTCACAAAAACAAGGATATGGAACTCTCTGTCTCTGTTCCAAGTTTGTTTTAGGTATGTGTACTCCACCCTAAACTGTATCACTGCTTATCATCGTAAAGGATGTAGTTGTTCTTCTGACATCTTTAACTGTTTTTATGTCGTTTTTGCTTTTACACACATGCTACCCTAATATTATATGTAAGCAATTACGCAGTAATTGAATCACGCTTTCTAACATAAACTTTTTTTTCATTGGTATGGAAACTCACATTTTTCTTTTATGAACTCTGTGTGACTCCTTGAAAAGGGTCACCGAACGTGACTAAACCATAGTCCGAGTATCCAACACAGAACCCAGCTTGTTAAGTTTGGGTTTGCGGGCGCCCGTTTTAATTCATTTTGGGGGAACAACGATGCATTTGGAATACAGGGTAGGGTTGAGTAAATATGATAATAAGGGGTATAAGAACAAAAATGTAAATTAATAATTCATTTATTTGAAATTATTTTAGTTATAATAATACTACTTCTTGTCAAAAAGTCATTACCAAAAATTAAAAAGCGAGAATTGATTTTTACCACAGACAGGCTAGTTGTTTGACCACAGCTCACCTGATGAGGGTCAGGGTGTAGTTGCATATGGTAAAGACACCCTAACCTATAAAGAGGACAGGTTTTCAAGTGAGGCTGCTGGATGACACCTTTAGTTGCTTGTTGGCAAATTTTCAACTTGAAGGCGGTATAGCTAGCCAGCAGAGTACATAACATGGCTTTGGTTTCCTAACGATGTGTTCCTTCAACGGCAGTTCAACCTCATGGTTGAGTTTTGAACCAGCTTGCTCCAGCGTACCACCTGATCGCACAAACCACTGAGCTAACATCACTACAAGCTGGCTCACTCTCAGCCCACCAAGGATGCCGCTCACGATAGAAAAGTCGCCTAAAAACAAGCTCTGTAATAATTTAGAATAAGTCCCGTAGCTATTTAACTCTGCAAGTCTACCATTGACTCAAAAATATGCCTTCCGTTATTTAAATAATATTTCTTTGGTCCTTACATAAATGTCAAAACCGACTAAGATCTTAAAGTAAGACACATAAGTTTTATATACCTTGAAATGCATTTTTGAATACTTATATAACTAATAATAAAATTATTTGTATGAGATAGTTATAATTACCTATATGATTTAGTACACAATTTATTTTTTTATGTAAAAGTAATGAGATGAACGAGGCGATCTCCTAACGGTAAAAGATATTGCATCTCCATGACCGTTGATACACATAACTTTGAGTAACAAAACAAAGTCAAAGGCATCGCTGCTTTGGTGCTCATTACTTAGTTAGTCTCAACAGCCCTGTAATTTCGCTAGCTGCAGTACCCTTTAAACCGGAACACAATAAAATTAACACAGTACTGATTGGCGGTAGAATATCTAAGTACATCTATAAAGCGGTGATTGATAGGATACCAGAAAGCACTAAGTTCACACAAAAAAAAATATTTTATCTCGTGGCGTAACTTGACTAAGCGATGTCAGAATTTACGATGTTAGTTAAGCCATAGATGACCCGGATAGTCTTCGAAAGGGTGACCGCGAGTAACATTTCTTTCTGAGTGCGATTTATTTTCGTGGTACGGATGACATATTAAATTGTTTTATTGTTTTCTGTAGCAACAACCGTCAAGTCATGTTTGAGATGAGCGGCGCCTTGACTTCAGAGTCAATGTGCCGCTCATCTCGAAGACCAGACTCTAGACTCTCTCACTAGAGCCGGCTATTTTAAATAACTTATTAATTATCTTTGGCGGTGGGTCTTGATCCTAACTGTAACTTTGCCGGCTTGCCCCACGATCTTTTGTAAGTCTACCTTATAGCTCTTTATATGGCGGAATGAGATGAGGGAATCCGAATATTATCTATAAATATCCCATTCTACGCGTAATTGAAGGTAAATGCTTGGAAATAGGCGGACCTTTCTATCTTATTTGTATGTTCTATGAAAGACCTTTCTGCCCATTTACAATAGACATATATACATATAGGTATATTAATATTCAGCAACTGTTTATCTGAGTGGTAAGCAAAATATGAACAAAATTCTGGAATTAATTTGGCGCAACATTCACTTTGTTTTGGATCATCTTGTCAAATTAATTAGACTTCCTCGTCAATTTTAAGTTACACCAGACCTTGTTAAGGTCTAGTGTAACTTAAAACGCCTTTTAGATTTATTTCCGTGATTTTTTTTGGGTATTGTTTGAAATAATTTTTTCATGTGCTTCACGGAGCGTAACGTAGACTTGTAAGTTATCAAAAGTGGATCATATTTTGCTTTTTTTATTTTTTCTTGAATGTAAAATTGATTATACCTTTCACAAAAATTTATTTCCATAATACGGGGTTACGCAGAAAATTAGTACCTACTAAGCCGAAAGGATTTCATAATACCTACCCATCATTACGAACAGTAATTACAACCCAACCCTGTGATCGCGAAAAAAAACAGTTATTCAATAGAAAAAGGTTCGACCACACCTTCACTTGACATCAGGTGAGCTGTGGTCAAACACCTAGCCTGTCAACCATAAAAAAAAAGGTAACTTTTTCGCGAATACACTGTCGATCCCGTAGTAAACATAGTGTTCAGAATAGATCAACCAAGTTAAAGCCTAACCTAACCTTTCCGCGTTACGCTGTCTGAATGACTTTTGGTATACGGCGCTGATAAATATAGAAACTTGATAATTCCTAACAAAAATTTATGGCAAAACAAAACTAGAAATCGTAGTATAAATATAAGGGCTACTCCAAAAACAAATCAGCATAAACCTGCCTTTAATTTTTAGACTCTAATTTTATTTATTTTAATTTTTATTTTGGCTCGAGTTTCAAATAAAATAATAAACACGTGGGGTGGGTATGCGTAAGCCACACAAACGTAGGCAGTAACAAACAAAATTGGCCACCGTTGAAAGCTAACATGACCTTTTACTTTGTGGCATTATTAGCTAAGTAGGTACTGGATCTTTTTTGGGGTAGAAACCAATTATAAATGTATCTTACTAGCCAAAGATGGGTGAGTATATTAAAATTTGCTATCAACAAACCCATTTTTCGTTTGTTCTACTTTTAGACTCTAGATTTCGAAGTTTCGGGCACATTTTTTACTGCAATCGATTATTAGACTAAAAATGTGAATCATAGGGTCTTACTTTGCCGAGCAAAAATATGGTGGTTATGTTTCATGGGTGTATAACTTATTTTTTACTTGGTGGTACATCTGCTTAGCAGGAGATCGCCTGGATAGGTACCACCGCATTACTAGATATTTTGCCGATAAGCTGCAGTAGGTATGTGAACATTAGTGTATTTTGGTGTATAGTGTACTAGTAGCTAGCGAAATCACAGGGTGTTTAATTGAGACTAACCATCGCAGGTCTCCAAGTAGAAAGCACCAAAGCAGTGACACCCTGGTTTTAATTTTGTTACTCAAATTTCTGACTATAGCTACGATGGACATGGACACGCGTAGTTACTTGTAATCAGGAGAGCGTCTCGTTTGTTTCATGACTTTTACACTTAAAAAAACTTCAATTTTTTTAAAAGTAAAATACTAAACCCAATTTAAGAGCTTCAAGAGCTGTATGACGTGGGTTCTTACCTCACCAGGACATACATTTATGCAACGATCAATGATTGTTCCTTAAATTATACTATTTACAAAATGTATACAAAAAACTTAGTCTAAAAAACCGTCAGAGGAGGGATATGTGGCCAGAATGCTGGCAACATTGCCACGCTGGATGGCAATGCTTAGCTTCTGACCAAAGTAGATAATTTAATGTGAAAAATAGTGAGACGGACGAGACGCTCTCCTGATGGTAAGGGGTAACGCCTGCCCATGACCATCGCAGCATACCAGCATTCTGGTCACCTGACGCCTCCTCTAGACGTTTGGCCAGGTCCCGATACAGTTCGAGAGCGGCCGGCCCCCACGGACCTAAAGTTTCAACCCCAAACGGCACAATGATTGTTCTGTGTATAAGTATGTATTTAGAAAAAAAAGTATTTAAGTATATTATCAGTTATCTGGTTCCCATAGTACAAGTTTTGCTTAGTTTGGGGCTAGATGGCGCTGTGTGAAATTCCATACGATATTTACGATTTGTGAAGTGTTAAAAATAAAAAGTCTTGTATTTAGTTAAATTTGCATATTTTTACAGTGAAATCTCTTGGTAGGTTTCGGATAACAGTTTTTCAGTGTTATATTTGATTCAAAGTTAATCGATTCAATTATCCTAAATTGCATCAGTTTCTACTTTCATAAATACTCAACTTCAATAAATACATTTTTCGTTACTCAAACATCATAATATTTCATTTTGATAAAACTAAAATTCGGAGAATACCGATTTCAAAATAAAGAAACCAAAACGTCTGTATGTAGTTAATGTGTGTTTACGTTAACGTCTTTTTCAATACATCAAATGATAAATAAAGCATCGATAGATATTCGAAGGTTATTTTTTATTCTTTTTATTTACATTCTAACTAGTACGATTGCAAATATGCTAGACGAAGGAAAAATTAGTAGCGCTGTCGAAATTGTCACCGCGCCAACGACATGAAAATTAGCTTCACGACCAACTTAGTAAGAATGCATATTCTTTTTAACCTCTTTTGTATGTTGGTTAACTTGTTGCCTGTTACTTTTTGGTATTAATAACTATCGTGCTGGTTTAGTATCTCGTCAGTAAATCAATTTACAATTCAAACATCAACTATGCCCCTAAGCTCGAACAAATAATATTATAAAAGCGAAAGTTTGTGAGTATGTAAGTGTGTTTGTATGTTTGTTACACGCTCAAGCGGCTGGACCAATTTTGATAAAATTTGGTATGGAGGTAGCTGACATCCTGGATACATAGGATACTTTTTTCCTGAAATGTACCGGGTAACACCACGGGGCACAGCTAGTACTGTAATATAAGTACTAAGAAAAAGTAATCAATTCTAATAGTTTCAACAAATAGTTAGTAAATAAATAAAAAAATCTACAAAAAAAATCGAGGTCGTAAGAACACTCCACCAAAATTAAATCCATTTAGTGAATCAGAATTACAAAGGCAGAAGTTTCTTAGTACTTTTCCAATACGTTCGCGAAGGGAGGGAGGAAGGGAGAGAGGAAGAAGTTAAACAAATTATTGAGTACCTACCTAAGTACTCTGTTTCACGAAATGAGGTAACAAAAAGTTACGTACTTATTAACTGTGTGTACATTGAGTGAATGTATATTTAGGTCTGCCTAACATCAAGGTTTTATTGTCCCTACCTTTTAAATAAAATATATATATATTAAAGGCGGGATTATTACCGATAACCGCTGGGGGAGAAGTATTCTATTTTAAACTTGAGGGTGGTAGCTAGCCAGCCGAGTACTAGAAAGTATACTACCACCATGCTATGGCTTCCTCACGATGTTTTCCTTCACAGGCAGCTCAAACTCATTATTGAGGTTTGAACCCACGCCCTTCGGCATGCGAACCTGCAGCGCTAACCACTGACCTATCATCGCTACAAAACACTGACACTGCTCTCTTGTCGGACTCACACATGGCTAGTTTTACCTATTTGTTGTCATGTATCATTACTTGGTGGTGAGTGCCAAAGCAGCGATGCCCTGGACTTTGTTTTGTTACTCAAAGTTCTGCGTATCGCTGCAATGGTCATGGACAGGCGTTATCTTTTACCATCAGGAGAGCGTCTCGTTCGTCTCATTATTTTTTACATTAAAAAAAAACGTACTAAGTTTATCACTTTCATAGATTAATGTTTTACAATAGACCAACAATATATAAAATAGGTTTCACGTATGGTGCATCCCCACTCTCACAAAGGAATTACATTATTTTTGAAAGTAATTACGGTCAATGCAGGTCGGGCAGATGATCAATCAGAAGGTTTAGTAAGTTTTAATACCCTTCGGCTTAGCCTACAATTCTATGAACAAGCTAAAAAAACTCCAAAACAATACTTTTTGTCATGAACTAAAACAAAAGAGCACTCAAAACATAACATTACGTATTGCAGAAAACCGTGATTTATTATGCTCTATTTTCTGATCCTAATATTGATGTAAGTCCTATGTTCTAAAATACTCAATTCATTCCAAAAATATTGTATTTATCTTCAATAATTTCACACAGTATATTATGAAATTACTGATGTTAAACTCTGACGTGATATTAATAAAGTCAGATGTCTTTCCTTGCCCGTTAATCTTATTACTTTATTCATCGAAATTAAATGTATTTCTAAACAGACATTTTCCAATAGAGCCAGACGTAACCTATTTAAATTAAGCTTTGCCATTTTATGAGAGTTCACTTCAATTGCTACCGACATCAGCATAAGATTAGAAAATATATAAAACTGTCTGCTTTGCATTTAAATAGAGTAAACTGAATCGTTTGGACAACATTTTATGTTTGAAAGTAATAAAGCTCGTATTTACTTGATTTTGTATAATTATATTATGAGCATAGAGTTACAAATGTAATTATCTTATATTTAATTGTTTATGTGATGTTTTATAGTTTTTTTCCAAACCTACATTGTATTAATACCCACGGCTAAGCTTAGATACCAATAGGCTATTGTTTATGTAATAAAACACATTTTTATTTATTCTATATTTAATGATTATAGCTGTAAATATTCTATCATTGTTATAACTCTGTGCAATATTGTATTTTCAGCAAATACGAGACATCAAGTTAAATAATGTGTATCGAATTCTGTTGACTGTCTTTTCGGCTATACAAGTAACTTGTAAGAAAAACGTATAAACAAAAAATGTAATAATCAAAAACAGCTTCCAAGATAGTCTAATATAATTTAAAGGAAATAAGTATTGCCTTACCGATGACGCAGGACACGCCGCGTCACTCACAATTCTTATCACTCCAATCTGGAATACATCACAACGCGTCAGCCGTGACACAGCGTTATAAAGTACACAGTTAGTAAAATAAAAAGAATAAACATGATGACACAGTTCACTGATGATCAGTTAGATTGTAGGTACGATGTTGGTGAGAGGTTCACGGGAAGTTAGGGTTGTCGCGCGCGCGAGCGGCTCGGGCAACTGTCGGCACCACACTGCCAGGGATGCTGTCGGTTGCTACGATACGCCGCCCGTCGCCACCCCCGGGTAGATCGCCGCACCCTCAAGAGTGGCAGCCCTGGAAGCAACCTAGTTTTACGTATAGCCGCCTACTGTCTGCGTAATGGGCTCTCAGCAATTTCCTGATAAAATGGGTTCTGATATGCTATTTGTTTTAGTTAGACCGTGCTGTGTGGAAAGACGCTTGATAATCAAGTATTGTTCTCATTTTCATCAGTCTAGTTTTAAGTAGTACATAATCAAATTTTTGTAGATACAATCATAGAGTGTGAACTTAAAAATTGTGCGTATGTTGATTTTGTCGCCATAATGACGTTGTAAATGTTTCTTAAAAAAAATCTGTAATCATAATAATATAACTGATACCTATTTTAGCGTTAGGGCAATTTAATCATCCAAAAACTCTTGATATGGACAATTGGGCATCTGTCACTCCAACACAAATTTATAAACAAATCTCATTATATTATTAACTTTGGTACAACAAAATTGGAAATACATTTGGGAATTGTTGAACGCGCTATAACAAAATCGATAATAGTGACGATGTAGATATTAGTAACCATTCAGTATTCCATTTTATTCGAAGGCTGTTTAGAGATACGCATCAAATAGGCTACCTTTTCAGACATCAGCGGCCAAAGCACCTACATTAACCAATTCAAACTGTCAATCCATCAAGTTAATCTTCGCGTGTTTTTATCTGTGGTCACGTCCGAAGACGCCGACTGTCGGGTCTCCCATCCGTCTTCTTCAACTCTGGAGCATTATTTACTACGGCGTCAGTGGTACGTAAGGAAGAGTCTCCAAGAGCGGTACTATTAGTTCGAATAACCGTGAAATGCGCAGCATGGTTTGTTAAAACAACGATTATATTTTGAACTCCAGGAACATACGAGAAGTATTTTTTATATGATAACATAATTCAAACATCTCCGTTCAAGTGGACACAACCCGAGTTTTTTTTATGTACTAGTAATGAACTGAACGAGACGCTCTCCGATGTAAAAGATAACGCCTGTCCATGACCATTGCAGCGATACACAGAACTTTGTGTAGTAAAAAAAAGTTCAAGGCTGCGCTGCTTTGGCATTCATCACTTTGAGACTTTCGATGGTTAGTCTCAACAGCCCTGTAGTTTTTACGCTAAAGGTTAAACGCTATCCCATTTATCATGATACATCTCGAGTAATAACTTTTTGGCTTATTTTTAGAGCCTATAGTGCCCGCTTCGTAATTTTAACTTAAACAGGTAAAATAAAACAGTTGTGTTAATTAAATGGTTGAAACTAGGCGAACAACTTTAAAATGCAACATTATTTCCCACAAAGACTTTTCCCTACAGAGTATAATGAAAAAAAGAAGTGCGGAACGGATACGTGTGAGTCTGGTTTACACGCCTTGGGTTCTACACGCCTTAGTGAAAACTTGTATGCAGATAGATGCATCTGTTACGGGTATCAAGTCTCGATTACTGTGACTATGAAAATCCCTAAATATTGTTTCAGAGAAAAGATAAATTCAGGACAAATTTAACGCGATGATGAAAATAAATCTTTGAATCATGAAAATATAAGTTCGTGACCACCAAATATGTTTTTTTTTAATGCAAAATTAAATATAGAGATCTTGCTTGACGAATTAAATGATTATTCTAAAAATAATGGACTATGTGGAAACTCATACACAAACACTGTATGTATAACTCGTTCTACATTTCGCGGTTTAAATATATTATGGAAAATATGCTGTAAATTTCCTTATAAATTAAAAATGGGGATTAGAAACGCTGACTTAGGTCATTCACCCTGAAAATTGTTTACGTGTGGAAAGGTAAAAATAAAGCGATTAATTTACACTTCTAAATGATGAATTTCTGCAAAACTCAAGTCATAAGCAAGATTTATATACGTGGCTCAAAGTTTGCAAAATACTTGTTAACTTTAGAGAGTTGACAAGAATTTTGCAAGGTTATTCAAAGTTATACGTGAGTAATTCTATTGCACAGAAGTTATTAGCTAAGTCAAGCCCAGGTCGTAAAGACATTTGTTTTCAGTCGTGCCTTTGAGTGCGGTTTTTATTATTTAAATGTCTGCAGTAAAAAAATCCAGACTCTATTATTCTAGTAGGAAAGCTTCTTTTACCGCAATGGTTCTATTTTTATACTAAAAAGTGATTATTTATAGTTTTACATGTGAGTAATGTTTCACATCACGCTTTTTATCGTTTGCCATTGCACTTTGTGCGTTTCGCCAGTGCAAAAAATGTTTAAGTACTAAAATGTCGAAGTTTCAGCCAACCTTATACGGCCTTTAAAAATATTGGAGGACATTTTTTTTTAATACAGCGCCATTTAGCCCCAAACTAAGCAAAGCTTGTACTATGGGAACTAGACAGCTGACAGAATACTTAAATCCTTTTTTTGTTAATACATATTTATAATACATACAGTACACCCAGACACAGAACAAATATCGATCTTAGTCACACAAATGTTAGTTCTGAGTGGGAATCGAACCCACGCCCTTCAGCTCTCGAAGCAGACATACTACCAATGAACCAATAGGGCTGTCAGCATTACAGCAACAGCTTTAACCTTATATGGCATGGTTTGCTCATGCCTTTGCATGTATTTCAGAACTTTATAAATAAAAAGACACCATTTTTTTAACTAACACTATTTTATTAACATTATGCAATGCAACGAAAATATTTATCTAAGTTTTTGTTATGATACATAAAATACAAACTTTATATTAAACACGTACTTGGGGATTCGTTTAGGCAGCCCTTTAAAAAATGTAACTTTTATTTAATACAGTTAAAAGACTCAAAAATATAATAAAAATGTACTTTCAGACGAAACTTCTTACCATTTGATGGTGTCGTTGTGCTGGTGCTAGGTTCATCACGTTGCAGGGATCAGGTATAGTCCGAAGGGAAAGGTCACAAGAGACATGACATGCCATTGCCGAAACTGTATAAGGCGAGTGTAAAGTCGGTAGGGGTCAACGTAGGTATCGCAATCAAATAAAAACGTTTTAAATAATTATCAACAGTAAGTCTAGTATGAATAATTATTTATTTGCGAGAAATACATAGAGGCTCTGCGGTCGTTCCATTAGTTTTTTTTCATTTACGGAATTTGCAGCAAATGTGCAGATATAGTATCTGCCTACCAAATAAAGCATAATTGTATTTGTAAATAAATGATCTGCTATCAAATCTGAGATCAAAAATAAAAACACCTCAAGGTGTCTAGATTTTTGAAAACTTGCAAGGCTGCATCTTCCCCGGAACACTTTCTCTCTCGCGACCGCAATCGATGGTGATCAATCAAAATCTCATTTGGTCGCGTCGTTCGGGATCCCACGTTATCCATCTTGTATTCCACATTAGAGGCAGTCGGGTCTGTCAGACCACCACTGCCGCACGTGTGCTAATAAAATTAATTTGGCCATCGATCATGTTCTGATCGTTTATGAAGCGTTTAACTTTTACTTGAAAATAAAAATGTATGGCGTGAAAAAAGTTCTTTATGCCACTAATTGAAAGTTGGGTAAAAATTTTCTTTAACATTCAAAACTGAAGGTGAGAGCCCGTTCTCTCTACTGACTAGATATACTTTTTTATTTATTTAAAAGTAATGAGGCAATCTAGACGCTCTCCTGATGGTAAGAGATAACGTTTCACCATTGCAGCTATACACAGAACTTTGGGTAACAAAACAAAGTCCATGGCATCGCTGATTTGGCACTCATTACTTTGAGACATTAGATGGATAGTCTCAACAGCCCAGTAATTTCCCTTCAAACGGTAACACAGTAATGTTTACACACTACTGCTTCCAGAATATCTAGTACTGCGGTTGTACCTAGACGACTAAGGAGATCTACCACCAAATAGAAAAATAAATTAAACAAAGTAAACCCTCTTAGTTAATTGTTAGTATGTCTGCTTCAAGAGCTGTATGGCGTGGGTTCGATTCCCACCCAGGACAAACATTGTGTGGTATAAACAAATGTTTGTTCTGTGTCTGGGTGTACTGTATGTATTATAAGTATGTATTTACTAAAAAATACGATGTAAGAATTCTATCAGTTATCTGACTTCCATAGTACAAGCTTTGCCTAGTTTGGGGTCAGATGGCGCTTTGTGCAATGTGCCACGATATTTATTTATTTAAAGCATACTGTTCTGATGATGATCAGAGGTGTGTGTGTTTGTTGCTTTTTTACGCTGTAACAGCCTAATGGGTTTTAATTAAATTTGGAATGCATAAAGCTTCTATCCTAGATTAACCAATAAATTAGGTTTTATTCTGAAAACGCGGATGAAGTGCGGGATACTTCTAGTTTATTACAATTAAGAGTCTGTTAAACGCCAGTTTGATGCATAACAGCACAAGCGGTTTTGGAGTTTCTGATAGAAAACTTTAGGTATGGTTTTCGAGTGTAATGGCTGATATTTGTTTGACATGATTTGGTTTATAGATTCAATTAACTATGTTGTATTTTTGTAGTCATTCCAAAATTTAAATTAAAGAAAATTAAGCTATTTCGTTTTTTTCCGGTATTTTGTGATAGTGTTTTACATTGCCATTCTCCTCGAATTCTTACTATATTATAATAATGAAACAGCAATTTTTTTTAAATTTCAGATTTCAACTGCAGATGCAATATAATTTCAAGATTACATTCAACTTAGTTCCCTTCGGAGTTGAATTGCATTCCGTGAGCGAACAGAAGCAATGCCGCTTGATGTCTTAATTTTCCTCTTTTGTCTTTCCTCTGAAGGCGAGCTGAGTTATAGCTGAGATAATAGCAATCTTGGCTGGAGAAGCTGATCGTTTGATAGACGTTTTCTTGTAAATTTGTATACTCAACCTTAGAAATGTATAGAACTTAAAAATATACTGAGTCGTACTGCTATAGAAGAGTATATGTTTGAACGCAAAATTATTTTAAACAAACAAAAATCAAACCCATTTTTTTAATTCAAGATAAGTTCGCGTTTGACCACACCCTATCTAATGTTAAGCAGTAGAGCGGGATAAAATATGAAATGGAGCACGCGTATGGGTCGAACCTGGACCAGTTAAATATGGATCAGAGACGTATTCCCAGGATTGGGATAGAGAAGGTTGTGATGATAAAAATAATCTTACCAATACTTTTGATTTAGGAATAAACGTATAACTCCTTAAAGTATTATTTACAAATTTATTTAGTAAAGTAATATTTCACCCGCGTAGTTCCCGTTTCCGTGTGAATACAGGAATAAAAAGTAGCCTATGTCACCCAAGGATAGTGTAGCTTCCCAACGATGCAAGAATTTTTGAAATCGGTCCAGTAGTTTCGGAGCCTATTCAATACAAACATACAAACAATCAAATCTTTTCTCTTTATAATAGTGTTAGATAGATATAGATAGATCTGAGAGATAGATGAGCTAGCCTTGGTTTTCGACAGTTTAAAATGATGTTAGATTTGTTTTCTTGTCTGTGATGAGAAACTGTTTTCTTTTTGATTTAATAAGTCACATCGGGCAGGCTAAAACTGTTAAGCCATACTGCCTTGTTCTCGGTTTTTGACAGTTTAAAATAACGACAGCTGACTTTTTTGATGTTTGATACCGTTCTTCTTTTTCTTTGTTATTGGCATCGCAGTTTGTGCATTTGTCATGTATTTAGATATTTTATCGTAGGTAAATAAATAATATATATATAGGTAAATGGATAACATATGTATTGGCAAAGGTATCCACTACTTTATGTGACAAAATAAAGTATAAAGCATTAAGTATTATTTCATTACTTTCAACATACGTTAGCCCTGCAATTTAGGCATGCATTTAAGTCCATTTATGACTTTTCCAATAAACACCACAAGTACTAACATCTTAAACACTATTCTAGACTACAGCTATAGTAGTTGAATGACACAAGCAAGGACATACAGCGGAGTTACCTGTTCTAATTGAATTTCTTGGCCAAGAGGTGACGATGGTAGCCACCGAGTATTTACTTTGAGAGATAAATTGCCTCGTACCGATCTAATTAGGCAGTAGAGGACGCCAGAGTCGCTTGCGACGTTGCCTAATAGAGATGACGTCATACTCAAATTGCGTTCAGAAACACGAGATGAATGTTTTAGACAGTAACTGCATTTTGTTAAAATAACTTTTAAATGAACCGTTTAGTTTTGTGACTAAATTTGAAACGGGATTAAAAGGGCAAAAATAGGTAGGTACCACAACAGTACCATATACTCTACCGTCAAGCAGTAGAGTGTCAACATAAAAAAAAATACTTGAATTCTGTAGTGTGAATTCTGGCAGCCCACACATCTTTGGTATTAACACTTAGTTTCAAATTAAATAAGCTGTTTTTCGTGCTACGATGCTGGATACTCTAATTGAAAACTATGACATTGGAACTTTTAGCTATCTATAAGACTTTTACATTTTCTCTCTTGACTTAAGTATTTGTTACTTACTTTTGTTTTTTAACCTTTCTACTGGACAATTCAAACAGACCTCAATAAAACTTTTTCTATTTAGAAATCAACGATAACGAAAGTACATAAAACTTACAGTGTGAATTCACTCTATTCCTTCTGCACAGTTTGTCTCAACTTTATTTGTTTTGAACACAATTTCTGGAGCAAAAGATAAATTTTCGTTTAAACACAAAACATAAAAAAATATCACATCGTGCCATCTAGCCCCAAACTAGCTATCTAGCTTGCACAATGGAGACTAGATAAAATGGCCCCTTTTCGGCGTAGTACACCCAAAGTTTATACCCTGTATACAGAGAGCAGGATATCGGTTACCCTTTGGAGTAGTACAAGATAATTAAAGATAAAAGATAAAGATAAAGATAAAAGATATTTATTTGTCATAACATGAGTAGTATGTATGATGTCCGTAACTTAGTTTAATGATCATCATGTTATACCTGAAAAGGTGTACAAATAAATTAGGATTACATTATTCTATATCGGAGCTATAAACTGTGAACGGTTGCAGTAATTCCATAACAATTATAACAAATAAATATAGTATACTAACTAAATCAAAATCAGGTGCCGAACTAGTCTTTCTACAGTAAAATATTACATCTAGCACAAGTTGCGACTGCTATAAAATGAGATAATAACAAGTTTATAGTTGTTCACAACTTGAAATGTTACACTCAAGCAACTGACTATGTTCCTTAATTGCAATTCCTGGTAACTGCTAGGATACAGTTTATGAGATATTGCGACAAAACTGGATGTTTCCTGTCGTGTCTAGTGCGATATTGCAACCCCTGCGCTACCAGTTGCTAGCCCCAAAAAGGTTACCTCGCGACGTCTATAGTCTATTTGTTTCTATATATTAAATCACAATCACATATTTTATATAAGTTACAACATAATCACCGGCAGTTTACCTCTAATCCGCAAACCCACACTTTTGGCTGCCACCCAAAGTTTGCCTCATCTGCATTGTAATAGTCTTCAGAAGTTGAGGCCAATTTGCCTTCCATGCATGGACTGGCCGATAAGTGCCCGCAGTAAGTTGATTAATCAGGCAAGGTAGCCCGGGTCGAGTGATCGATTGAGGTCACCCTCGTAAAATTATGACAACACTCGATATTACTGATGTAATACCATTATGGTCTGTGATACGGTTACCTTGTGGCTGTGTAGAGATTTACATATTGAGAAGGAAGCTACGCCGTAGCGTGTAGAATAATGCTACATCGTAGCAAACTCCTAAATCAATATGAATATCAGTATTTACAATACTGAAACCGCTCAAATTTGTTTCGAGTGCATGCATCTAGAATTCCGTACTACAATAGAAAATATTGTACTTTTTTTTCCTTTTTGTTTTGCTTATGCGGGATTTCCTACGTTTAATTATATCGGATATTTCGACTAAAGTTTCGATCAAATCTGCGGTTTTTTTTTGACTAATTTTATTGATTAAAAATAAAATAAAATTAGTATCTTCCTTTTTGATAAGAAGTTTTTGAGAGCGCGTTGATCATGATCATTGTTTGTATAAAACAATATTTGTTCATATTTACTTGAACAAGTGTGGGTGAGATGTGGTATTTTTATGTTGCCTCTGAAGCGTCTGATAAATTTACCATCACTTTAATGGGCCATAACCAGACAAAAGTAATTATATCTGCGATTTATTCCCGTTGATTTTTAATTACATTATGTTTAAATACTTGACACTGACAAGATGCCCAAAACCAATAAAAAATTACAAAATATTAGCACGTTGCGGTCTCGCATATGGGTCTTGACATTGTTCGACATAATTTCGATTCATGTGAGAGCAAATATAAAGGACTTGAAAGCTATAACATAACAAGTCAAGACCTTATTGCTATCGCCATAAGATTCATTATCAAACAGTTTGGAAATGATGGATTGGTAACCATAGCAACAAGTGGTTCCCCACCCTCCATATCTAAAGCTAAGCTTGAGATATTGCCTACACCGTTTAATACGAAAGGTTACTCGATAGTCTGTTCCAAAGACGTATGATTAGAAAAGTTATCCTGTACCCCATACTAAAATGGCATAATAATATGTACTCACTTCATTTTGCAAATATGGTTTTGTAATACATATTCTACTTTTTTGACATCAGCTTTAGGTTTCTTTACAATTTCAGACTTGTATCCATTGTTTAAATTGTTCGTCATGATGAATAAATAAATATTGGAGGACATTTCACTTACACACCGTCTCGTTCCAAACAAAGCATAGCCTGTACTTCTGGAAACCAGATAAGTGATTTAATACTTCGTTTTTTTTTTCTTTTAAATATAAAAATGAAGAAAATGATCCCATATCGGCATAGTAGGTACACATTACAACACGATGATTAAAATGTTCATACTTACAAAGCCTAGGCCTGGATGTTAAACAAGAAATCATTTATCTAATCAATCAATTATTGAATATCATACATTTACATGATTATTTTTTTAAATTTTGACGTAGGTATTATTATTTTAGTAGAAGTAGGTGTAATTCAACATAATTAATTTAAATGAACTATAAACATGCCATCACCATTTTAAATTTCATCGTTAATAAAAATAAGTATTATCATTAACTTCTAAAGGTCGTAAGTATAGCGCTAAAAAATCTCTAATTATTCACGTTACTATAAAAATGCAAAACTAGTTCATTCAATGGCAGCCCCTGACGGATATTCTTGGGTTTTTTACTAAAGGTTTTGTTACCATGTGTATAGTATTCCATTTTGTGTTTCTTAGTATTTTTGTTTTGTTATTATATGTCTAGTTTTAAGTCGGGAGTTTTTGAATTACATTTATTTCCTTTTTCAATCACTTTTTAACCGTCGTGAGTTTTGTTTTTTATTACAGAAAGAGGTCGGCTCTGGAACACAAAACTCCTTGTCCGGAGTCTGACGGATCACAAAATAAATTGAATTGAAATTGAAAATTATAATTTATTTTTGACTTGCCTAACGCGTAATGGTTTAACAAATGACATTACTAACTTTTAATTTGTTAACAAATATAAAATACAAATACAAATAAATTTAATGGTTCATCAAAATAGTACAGGTATGTATAGGTAGTAACCCTGCCTGCAGCTGTAGCCTTCGCTGTGTTGCTGCAGACAGTGTCTTCCCACTAAGGACACGAAACAACATTATATTGGCATGCATGTCGTCGTTATATTTATGAATAATTACTGTAATATTTCGTTTTTGTAACGTTTATGAACACGATGTGTGTGATGTAGATAGTGTTGGTGATCCGAAGAAATAATAAATACCAAACTATCTCCAAAACTATTTCTTTTCACTTGCCCTGCCCGAAACTTGAGCGATGCGGTCCGCACTGCGGGTACGAACGTAGGTATAGACAGGTCTATAAGTATCGACGTTCAACGCGCTTGGAAGAGATGAACGTTTTTATAAGGAATAGTATTCAACTGATTTCCTTATTTTCAGATTCGTTTACCAACCTTTAAAACCCCAACCATGTGCGAGTCTGACTCTCGCACAAATAATTCCGTGCCATTATTTAAAAAAATTGCAAAAGAGAACACGTTTGTTGTACGGGAGCTCTCTTAAACGCTTATTTTATTCTGTTTTTTAGTATTTGTTGTTATAGCGGCAACAGAAATCCCTACATCATCTGTGAAAATTTCAACTGTCTAACTATCACGGTTCATGAGATACAGCCTGGTGACAGACAGAAAGACGAACGGATAGCGGAGTCTTAGTAATAGGGCTTCGTTTTACCCTTTGGGTACGGAACCCTAAAAATAGCAGGTACAAACAAATAGCGTTTAATATCAGGTGAGTTATGTCAAACACCTAGCTTGTCAACCATAAAAGGTTGAACTGGACAAAATTGGTGCCTGAGTGCATTAGCTAATTGCTCAACAAGAAAAATGTATATATACCTACTTATTTCTTATTGAGCAATATATATATCTAATAGTGGGATGAAAAAATCAGGGTTTGGTTTTGTCATGTGTACGTTAATACGAGTACCATTTTTTAAACACTAACAAGTCTTTCGGATTTCCTAGTTAGAAGGTGTGGCCTTCTTCATGGAGGCAAAGCAGAATGCAACGCGCGCCCGGCCTCGACTTAAATAACGTACGCATATTTTTGGTTTACTTATGCGAAATTGAATAATTGTGCCAAAACCACGTCAGTTTTTATAGTTGAGTTCTTATTATTAATTATATTTTATTATAGAAATTAGGTACACTTAATTAACGTTAAAAGGTTTCATTCATTTTAAACTAAATTAATTAACTTACTATGAACCAAAACCGCACAAAATAATTAAATTGAGCTGTTCTCCGAATGTTCATAGCCATCGACTTTTATACTCGATCGTAAATTAAATTGCTTTCAAGCGCTATTTCCAGTTGCATAGCTGATTTTTTCATTTCATCAATTTTTAAATATTCATATTCAGCGCTAAATCTAATTCGAGCCAGAACGAGGGCACTTATTTAAATATTTAATACAATGTAGATATCTATTAAGCGATGATAGTCCAGTGGTTAGCGCGGTCGGTTCACACGCAGAAGACTGGCGGTGAATAGAGTTCAAACCCTAACAATGAGCTTGAGCTGCCGGTAAAGGAAAACATCAGGAGGAAACCATAGCATCGTGGTAGGGTATTCTCTAGTACCTACTTGACTGGCAGCAGCTGTTAACAGCAGTAGTAGCTCTAGGGATGGAACTGGCTCTAAAGTGAGGCTGCCAGAACACACCGTTAGATTCTTGGCGGCAGATTATCAACTTGAGGGTGGTAGCTAGCCAGCCAAGTACTAGAAAGTACCCTACCACCATGCTATGGTTTCCTCACGATGTTTTCCTTCACCAGCAGCTCTAGCTCATTGTTGGGGTTTGAAGCTACGCCCTTCGGCATGCGAATTGATCGCGCTAACCACTGAGCTATCATCACTACAAACTGCTACTGCCTCTGATTACAGCTGCTGCATCGCTATTACTGCTGATTATGAAATACCGGACGCACTGCCATTTTAAATCAAAAATTCGATCTACTCCCGCGGCCGCCAGCAAACTTTGAATATCCTAAGAATGCAAATTGAATATTGACTCAGATGGTTCCATTAATTAGTTGGCTCTAATAAATTATTCATAATCGCTCCCGATGCTAACGAGCCATCGAACTCTCGAAGGGAAACACTGTTTTTACAAGAACTTCGTAATTTACAAACTCATTAGTTCTAGCTTTTATTCTGAAAGAAAGAGGAATTGGGCACATCCCTTATTCTCGGTCTAGTTTTTTATAAGCTTGAAAAAATAACTTGGCCTTGTAAGTTCTCCGAGACTTTTCCGCTTAAAATAGTAACTATTAATAGGGGCCCTTATTCCTAATAGCTATAATGATACTAAATAAGACTTTAACTGCGTGGTAATATGGTACTCTCTAGTACTCGACTGGCTATCAAGTTGAAAATTGGTCGCTTAGAACCTAACGGCGTATTCAGGCAGCCTCAATTGAGAGCCAGTTCCATTTTAGACTAGGTGTTTACCATCTTCGACCACACCGTTGTTTAACGTTAGGTGAATTGTGGTCAAATATACTTAGCTTGTAACCATAAAAAAGGATACATACATTTCACAATATTAATTCAAATTCAACATTAGTTTATTTCGAGCATATGTTATAAATATACAAAATATGTATGTCAAAAAAAACAAATCAAATATAAATAAATACATCTTGAAGAATATTTCACGCAGTACCATCCAACGTCAAATTAGCAAAGCTTGTACTATGAGAACCAGAATACTAAATTTAACTGATATAAAACTTACTTTTTTGTAAATACATAGTTAATCAAAACGAAAACACCCAGACACAAAAAAAAATATTTATGTTCGTCACATAAATGTTTAATCTGGGTTAGAATTGAACTCACGCCCTGCGGCAATAATACAAAGCTACTACAAAATAAGCCAAAAGGGCTGTCATTTTTGTTATCTCTCTCAATATATCAAACTTCGTCTGCTAGTTTTTATATAAGATCTTTACTACCTACATTCGACAATAAAATATTGAATCTTGAATCTACTAGCTGTTACTTGTGACTTCGTCCGCGTGGCATTATTAATATAAAGTATCCTATATGTTAATTTAGTCCATAAGCAATATGTGTGCCAAATTGTTTCCAATTCCGTTAAGTAGTTTTTGCGTGAAAGAGTAACAAACATCCATCCATTCTCACAAATTTTCACATTTATAATATTACTAGCTGCGCCCCACGGTGTTACCAGCCACATGATTTCGGGATAAAAAGTAGCCTATGTATTAATCCAGGATTTCAACTACCTTCATGCCAAATTACATCCAAATCCATTCAGTAGATTTTACATGAAAGAGTAACAAACATCGACCGATACTCGCAAACTTTCGCATGTATAAAATTTATATAGTAGGATAGATTGATATAAACTACACCATAAAAAAAGGGTACAGAGAATAACACAATCAAAAAGTAAGTATAATATTAGCAATATAGGAAAATAAAACGCAGTTTTAAAGTTTAAAACTATTTATTCAACGAAAAGTAACTACATATAACACATAACTTCCAAAGTATATCCTAAGAAAGGAAGTAGAAAGTAAAGAGAATTTCCTGCACTTTTTACTATATTTTCTTTACGTCAAATAAGAAGTTACGGCAAAATAAAATGTTCTTCAAAGAGAAAATTTCTTAATAAAGTCCGGGCATAATGTAGGTAAAAAGCAAACATTTTCAGTGGTCTCTAAGCAAACTCACACCTTTATAAAGATAACATTTACTGAAAAGGATAATTATAACAAAACACAAGCGTTTGTTATGCTAACAAAGCAAAGCAATTTATAGTTGTCTGCTGGTTTTCTGCATATTGATAGAAAATAAAATAAAATTCTCTCTATTTTTTTTTTCTACATTTAATATCTAGGTTTAAATTTATCTATTTTAACTAGATACTATAGATTAAATAAAAGAAATATATTTATCGTGTTAATTATTGTGAAAATATACTATGCATGTACTCGTATGTTTGGTGTGTAATAAAGTTGTATTCTATTCTATTCTTAGTCTATTTGTTTATGTAAATTAAGTTTGTTCGGTATTTTAATTTTCTAGACACTAAATGAAGCGCAGATTTGCGTGCTTGTGTTAATCTATTTTTTAACTTATTTTTGTGATTTACATAATTCATTATTCATCTTCGTCAATATCAGCCAAAGTAGTCGTAGTATTGAAAATTGCTCGGACAACCATTTTAATAGTTTTTCTTGCACTCTGCCGCAACAGGGTTAGCTTGAACTGCATTAGTACAATAAGGTAGGTTGACATGAACGAAATGTTCTGAAAATAAAAAGAAATGGAAAATAAAAACCTATCACAAATATCTTCAAGCTCTTGATTCAGTAGAGCGACTTATCGGTGATGAAAAGTTGGTAGAAAAAAAACCTTTAAGCCATCATGCCAGGAACATTCCCGATAGGTAGCATTTTCTTTTAACTAGGTACAGAAGCTTCAAGTCTATTCTAAACCGACTCAAAAAAAGGAAGAGGTTTTCAATTCGACTGTATGTTTTTTTTATGTTTGTGATGCGATAATTCCGCCAATCATTAATCGATTTTGATGATTCTTTTTTTTGCTTGGTAGATCATACTATAAAGGCAGTCCCATAAAATTTTTATAAAAATTGAACGAGTTGTTTTTAAAAAATCAACAAAACCTAGAAATTACTGCGAAACTTAGCTGTTTCATTGGCGCAGTGCATTTTATTGGCCTAAGGGTGGTGGAGTCGGGTTTTTTTTAAATTGTAAATTTGTATATTATTTAACATAACGTGATCACCATTGTGACCATCTCCTTCAGACCCCGTCCCGTCCTGTATGTAGGTATGATTACTTACTTATCGTACTTTATAAGCGAAAATACACTGTATAGATCTTTAAGTTCAGATTACCATATGATTTCCCAAAGTAACGCTTGAATCAATCTTTGAACATGAATGTATTTAGTATACTTAGTCTGGCCATAAATACTGTTAAAACTAAAAATAAACAAAATATTACATTTGAATTTGGAATCTGTAATTTTTATATGATTGTTCATTGTGTTTTTTTTTCATTTTGGCGCCAATAAATTGTACAATATTTTGCGATATTAAAATGGAGTGGGGTGACAAAGAGAACCGAATCGCTGTGATTGCACTACGCAAAGTAGGTATGGAGCCAAATGCAATTTTTAAAACTCTCCATACGCTTGGTATTAGTCAAATGTTTGTGTACCGGGCTATTAATAGGTACAATGAGACCTCCTCTGTTTGTAACAGAAAAAGATCTGGCCGTCCACGTAGTGTTCGTACGAAAAAGGTGGTCAAAGCAGTAAGGGGTAGAATTCGAAGAAATCCTGTCCGAAAGCAAAAGATTTTATTTTGGGAGATGAAGATGGCACCTAGAACCATGTCGCGTATTTTAAAAGATGACTTAGGACATGCAGCCTATAAGAGACGCACTGGTCACTTCTTAACTGATAATTTAAAAAAGAATAGGGTGGTAAAATCGAAACAACTACTGACGCGGTACGCAAAAGGAGGTCACAGAAAATTTTTGTTTACGGATGAGAAAATTTTTACAATTGAGCAACATTTTAACAAACAAAATGACCGTATTTATGCTCAAAGCTCTAAGGAAGCTTCCCAATTAGTCGACAGAGTGCAACGTGCTCATTATCCGACTTCAGTGATGGTTTGGTGGGGTGTTGGCTATGAAGGAGTGACTGAGCCATATTTTTGTGAAAAAGGTCTCAAAAGGTATCAAAACATCGGCACAAGTGTAAGATACCATTCTTGAGAAGGTAGTTAAGTAGTTAACAACGCCATGTTCAATAATCAAGTATGGTCCTTCCAGCAAGACTCGGCGCCGGTCATAATGCTCGGTCCACGCAGTCTTGTTTGGAAGCGAACGTTTCGGACTTCATCAGAGCTGAAGACTGGCCGTCGTCTAGTCCCGATCTTAATCCGCTGGATTATGATTTATGGTCAGTTTTAGAGAGTACGGCTTGCTCTAAACGCCATGATAATTTGGAGTCCCTAAAACAATCCATACGATTGGCAGTGAAGAATTTGCCCATAGAAAGAGTGCGTACTTCTATTGATAACTGGCTTCAACGTTTAAAGGACTGTATTGTAGCCAATGGAGACCACTCCGAATAAGCTTTTTATATTTTAAATTGTTTTATATTTACGTATTAAACTAACACACTGTAAAAGTAATAAATGTTATTTACAAAAGAAAAAAATAAATTTTCTTTGTTACAATATTTATGGCAAGACTAGGTATATAATTATGTTTACTGATAAATTTCGGCTTACAGCAGTGAATAGCTCCCGGTTGATATTAGTGAAACCGTCCAGGTTCATGATGGGCGGATTCTTGGATATTGCAACGAGGAACATCTCAACCTCGCGCTGGGTGCTGCGGTCTATGGCGCCGAGGTTCACGTTGAGGAGGCGCACTTGAAACTCAAGCCCTACCTGGAAAGATAGTTATAGATTTTAAAAAGCTCCGTAGACTTACTAAAGTTACAGATATTGCCCAACGGATTAGCAAGTTGTCGTGGCAGAGGGCAGGGTACATAGCATGCAGCTAGCTAGCAGCTAGCAGCAGTAACTGCGCAGCACGCAGAACTGATGGCCGATGGAGTTAATGGAAACCACGGATCGGAAAGCGCAGAGTAGGACGTCCGTCCACAAGATGGAGAGACTACCTGATGAAGAACGCATGAACGAGCTGGATGCAGCTGCTTTCTACCGGAGAGAGGTATATGTCCAGCAGTGGATGCCCTACGGCTAAGATGATGACGATGACTTAAAAAGCTATAAGGTGGAAAACTAAGAGGCCTACTTTAACACACCACACATTATTTATTAATAAAAGCGCTTAGGTTTTAAATACATATATTAAATCCCAATGGACTCAATGATTCGGTGGTCTTCTTGCAAAAGATACCAAGTACCAAGTTAAAAATTTCCCGCCAAGCATCTAGAGGTGTGTTTTGGCAGCCTCACTTGAAAAACAGTTCCCATTCTAGACTATAGTTTATAGTCTCCTTCTACACTATCACTGACCATCAGATGAGCTGTCGTTAAATAACATGTCACCCATAAAAATGATCCGATTTAAATTTAAAGACACGTAGATTTCAACAGTTCTAAGTAGGTCATTTTCGTTTTGATTTTAGATCCGATGGAAATTTAGTTATATATTATTATTATGAGTTTTAGAATTAATTTCACCTTTCTCGATGCGTGGTAAGCCTCGTTACATATAATAAACAGTAGCGTCATACAGTAGCCCACTATGACAAACAAGCCCAGCTCTTTGTAGCTCAAGCCACGCTCGAGGACTTCGGATAATACGCCGTAGAGAGATATAGTGGTTGTGAAGAAAATCACCATGCAGTAAATGCCATACATGTTTGAATATGCTCGTCCTGGAAAAAGTGATAAGGTTAACTAGGTGGTAGAATCATACTTATCATATGTATCCGGCTTAAAGGGTACTGCGGCTAGAGAAACTACAGGAATATTGAGATTAACCATCAAATGTCTCAAACTAATACTTACTTGGTGGTAGATTTCCTTAGCAGGAGGTCGTCTAGGTAGGTACCACCGCAGTACCAGATATTCTGCCGCCAAGCAGTAGTGTGTAAACATTACTGTGTTCCGGTTTGAAGGGTACTGCAGCTAGCGAAATTACTGGGCTGTTGAGACTAACTATCGAAAGTCTCGAAGTAATGAGCGCCAAAGCAGCGATGCCCTGGACTTTGTTTTGTTACTCAAAGTTCTGTGTATCGCTGCAATGGTCATGGGCATGCGTTATTTCTTACCATCAGGAGAGCGCATCGTTCGTCTCATTACTTTTACATAAAAAAAAAAAAAAACTAATGGGCGTCAAAATGTGATGTCCTAGACTTTATTTTATTATTCAAAGTTTTAGTACCGATGTAAAGGTCATGAACAGTTGCTATCTTACTATCAAAAGAGCGTTTTGTTCGTATATTTAATTCAATATACTTTTACCGGAACTCCTTATGTTTACACACTATTGCTTGGTGGCAGAATATTTGGTACTAGTATAGACGGCCCATTGCTAAGGGCAATATACAACCAAGACTACAATAAACATACTATAATATTTAGTAATTTAAATGATATGTTAAATACTAATAAACACAAATTTTATTTAAATCAATAAATGACGATAGCAGTTGTACAATAACCACGGCGTCCTTATCGCTAGAGTGCGATCTCTTTCTGGCAACCAGCCAGCCTGGCAAAATTCAAAAGAACTACGAAATTTCGGCTCCATAAAATGATATTGAGGCAACAAAAATATTTAATGACGACCATTAATAATGAACCTAATTAACCTCTATTTTAATTTATGATACCAGCTACAACTTTATGGCCTTCTCAGATAAGATTAAATTACTAATTCAGTGTAAATTTATTCAATAAAGTGAGTGAAAAACGTAATAAGAGTAAATTATTTTTAGCACCATTAAAAGTTTAGAGTAAATGGATAAAGTTGTCTAAAATAAATAAAATTCGAGTATAAATTTAAAATTGCAAATTCTGTTTAAAAATAATACTTTATTTACGACTATATTACAGGGGGTTTAATTCGACTATCAAGCTAAATTATGAAAAAAAGTATAATAAATATCTTCAATTAAACAAAACAAAATAACTTAAAATAATAACTACTCTAAAAGACCGCTATCAATGGGAATAGTTCCCAAAACGCTGGCCCCATTGCCGCGTTGTATGGCAATACTCAAACGCTGAGCAAAATAAAGGCCAGCGTTTTGTTCACGTGTGGCGTCGACCAAACGAGATGACAATTCTTTAAACATTTTTTTTGCTCCCGGTCCCCACGGTCCCAAAGTTTCAACCCCAAAAGGCTCAAATATGTACCCACTGTCCAGGGTACTATACTTGCACCTTTTGAGGTCTTCTGCAAATTCCGCCTTAAAAGCCTAAGTTAACAATCTAAATATGGCTAGCAATACAGTTTAACATATTGACAATTTTTTTATAATAAAAGTGTGTCCGCAAAGCGATAACAACATACTTAATTTTCTAAATTGATATAATTTATTTTTATGCTACTGTAAGTACATACTTATTGGAACTTGAAATTTTGTTAATTATTATTATTAATAAATAATGTCTATTATTAATAAATTGTGTATAAACTAAACTGTTCTCGTTAAATTGACTGGAATAAAAAAAAACAACAAAGAAGAAACTGCATATTGTAGAACCATTTCTTGGTCGCATAAGCTCAACTACAATCGTTATTTCTTACGTACATAAGAGATTTGTATGAAAATACCGCCACATTTTCCTCCTGGCTTACCATAGAAGCAGAAAATTGGTATCAGTGGAAACACTCTACTAGATATTGAGTTATGTATCAAACTTGTATAGAGGATATTTCATTGATATTTTTTTTTTTAATAATTTGCCCTTTCGGGCAGGCTAAAGCTATAGAGCCATACTGCCTTGTCTTAAGTGTCATTTCTGCTGTATCTTAGCTATAGTTATCGTCAAAGTCGTCTTTGTCAAGTCCAGTTCGTGTCAGTTAATTCCAGTCATGCTTTAGTAAAGTAGTGGCAACTTTACTATAAAGCTTCGGTGGAGTTTTGGAAGCAACACGAAAACTCATGTTTCACCACATTATATAATTTTCCCACACTCGCGCTTGTAATTCGGCACTTTATGAATAAAACACCACCATTTTTATGCATAAACACTCGACAAAACACTAGTTTTGGAAAAAAAATACAACGGAGCGACACGACTCTTCCCGCGTTCCCGCCAAAACTCCTTCGGATATTTCATTCAGGTGTATCGACGCTTAAGGGTGGATACTGGATATATCCATCAAAGTAAACAGCATATGAAGCACTTTTTTTGTTAAACTCGAAAATGCGTTTCTTTACAAAATCGTGAGCACGTGACTGTCCATTTCACATGAAATTTGAAATTTGTATTTTGTATTGTGTTTTTGTAATAATTTTCTGCATAAAAGACTTTGTTTTAATATAAGTTTGTGTGAAAGTTTATTAGTAAGTGTGCTTATATGTTTTCTGTTCGAACTGATACAATACAAATAACTTTATTGACACGCCATAAGGAAAATTGTAAAAGAAACATACAACAGATAAGCACAATAGGTGGTATTATCACTAAAAGCGATCTCTTTCAGACATGATAGATCATACTTGGTTAGCGGTAGGTGGTCTAGGTAGGTACCGCAGTATTAGATATTCAAGCAGTAGTGTGTAAAAAATTGTGTGTTCTGGTTTGAAAGGTACAGCTAGCGAAATTACAGGTCTGGCTATCGAATGTCTCAAAGTAATGAACGCTGAAGGAGCGACACCCTGGACTTTGTTTTGCTTTTCAAAGTTCTCTGTATCGCTGTAATGCGCGTTATCTTTTACCATCCGGTAATCGTCTCGTTTGTCTCATTGCTTTTACATTTAAAAAGACAATCTTTGGATGAATTGATAAGATTTTTTTTTTTAATGGTTGACAGGCTAGGTGTTCGACCACAGCTCACCTGATGTCAAGTGAAGGTGTGGCCGAAGATGGTAAAGCACACCTAGCCTGGAATGCAACTGGCTCTCAAGTGAGGCTGCCGGAACACACCGTTAGATGCTTGGCGGCAGATTTTCAACTTGAGGGTGGTAGCTAGCCAGCCGAGTACTAAAGTACCCTACCACCATGCTTTGGTTTCCTCACGATGTTTTCCTTCACCGGCAGCTCAAGCTCATTGTTGGGGTTTGAACCCACGCCCTTCGGCATGCGATTTTGCATTCGGCAAAAAAGATACGAAATAGATAGTGATTGCGGATGTTAAATATTACGGTATTAGTCACGTTATGGTAAACGAACGAAGCTCGTGTGTTAAATTTTCATGTTGTTTCGGCTCAATAAATACAGATAAAAATTGGAATGAATGTAGCTTATATCGTGGATTAACTCTAAGCTTCTTTTTATTACGAGAACATCAATTCGCGAGGTAGCGAGGGAAACCGTAGGGTGTTGCTAGTAGTTTATATATTTCAGTATATTCTCTACAACATTTCCGGGTAATATATTTAACGCAGAACGTTGGTAAATAAGAGCCAGAACTAATTTCAAGGTTATTGTACTGTTATTTGTACACTACAGACACAAGCTACCATTTGATACAAAATGGCGGCGTATGGTACAAATTGCCTGTGTTTATTGTTAACAGATGGTGTGAATGAATCCTTTGTTTTAAGGTTCAGGGTTTATAGGTATTTGCGATGTTTGATAATGGGTTTACGTCGTTTTCGCGTTTTTGCAATCATGACAATGGAAATTACGTGATTTGAATCGGGGTTTGTTTATGTTATGAATATTTGTTGCCAGGTTTTTACAAGAATTTTATGATTTCTGGCAACAAATGAATTTATTAGTGGCTAAAAATCATGATCTTAAGCAAATGTAGTGCAGAAAATTTTGAAGTGAGCATTTGTTTCCGTAGTGGGATATAATTCTGAAAACTAATAATAACAAATTCTTATTCTTATTCAAAGTGAGTGAGGGCGATGAGTCCTGCACTGACGTCCCGCTTGGGGTGGATTGTGCATTTCCCCCTACCAGCGTCCAAGCCAACCAAGCCAACCCAGCTCCCTGAAGTATCGGATCGACGCTCTGGGCCACTGGCATAGTAGCTCCAGTGAGTTGGGTGGAATGTTCAATGATGATGACATGAATGACAGCGAAGTAGATTCATGAAGCTGCTTCGCTATCAATCGGGGGGTATACTTTATTGATGCTACATTTCTAAAAAATAAAAAAAATCAAATCTTCATCCATAATTTAAATACACTGTTCGATAGTTAATGGATTAATGAATTTGTTAGGTGTGGAATTATTTATTAAAAAAAATCTTAAATTAATACTATTTACAAAATTTATACTAAAAACTTAATCGAAAAGTCCGTCAAAAGAGGAATATGCGGCCAGAATGCTGGCAGCATTGCCACGCTGGATAGCAATACTAAGCTTTTGACCAAAGTAGATACCAGCATTCTGGTTACCTGAAGCCTCCTTTAAACGTTTGTTAGGTTGAGTGAGGATTTTAAACATGGAAACCCTAAATACTGCATAGTGTTCAAAAATGTACACGTATTCTAGAAAACACGGCTGTTTCCATGACACAGTCACTTCCTGATTTTGAGGTGTCTCACGATTTGGCTTCACGTTTACCTTAGTTGATTGTTTGAACAACCTTGTTGCCGCACGTGCGTATTGAGGGATTTACACGCCGTTAAATGTTTTCTCTTGTTACAAAGATTTCACTAACAAATTATACGTATTTTATTTAACAGAGTTACTGTATACATTTCTCACGACACCAAGCAACCAAACTAAGCAAGACTTTAAGAATATATAATATATTTAACTTGTTAAAAAAAAATTGACAGTCCTGTTGGCTCATTGGTAGTATATCTGCTTTGAGAGCTGTAAGGCGTGGGTTCGATCCCACTCAGGGCAAACAGTTTGTGAATAAACAAATGTTTGTTCTATGTCTGGGTGTTCTGTATTATAAGTATGTATTTACAAAAAGGAAAAGTAAGTATTTATGTATTCTATCAGTTATCTGACTTCCATCACACAAGCTCTGCTTAGTTTGGAGCCAAATGGCGCTGTGTGTATATTCCTACGATATTTATTTTCATGTTACATCTCCCGTCAGTTTCTTATGTTATCTGTAGTGTTTTTCTTTTCTCGGTTGCCTGGAAGAGATCGCTGTTAGCGATAAGGCCGCCACTTGTGGCACTAGTTCATAAGGTTCTTTTGTTCTCTGTATTTTTTTCTGTTTATGGTGTGCACAATAAAGAGTTATATCTATCTATCTATCTATCTATGATGATTATTAACTTTTTGTAATAATTACACATGTTTTTGTAAAACACTCGTAACACTGAGACACAGAGCAAATCACAATGTTCGTCTCACAAATTTTTGTCCTGGATGGGAATTGAATCCACGCTCTCCAGTTATATGAGAATAATTTTATTGGATTGATGTTAGTGTATTTTAATCGTTAGTAATTTTGTTTCGTTCAGTTCAAATAAAACTTTAATACTTTTTGTAACATTTGACTTGCTGGTGACATTTTTTGTTATCCATGGCTAGTAAATATTACTAATTAAAAAAAGAGATTTTCCTAATCATGACTCTGACTGTATAAGACTAGATGTGAACATTTCATCGAGCGCCATCTAGGTCGTGTGTTTATCATTTTTTATTTATTTACCTAGTTGCTGCATCATGTGGGAGAGGTCGACCCATAGATGGCGGTACTGAGCCAGTTTCAAAGCTGGATGTTCAGCTTCAAGCGCTTTGTGCAGGTTCGTGGCAAGACCTTTTGACGCAGTTCCGAATGCGTTACAATTTATGTACCTGAAATGTAAAACACTTGCGTTCAACTTAATCCAATGCTCTGACTTTATTTCGCGTGAACAATCCAAAGACAATTAATTAATCCAAAGCCAATTAATATCCTGATTTTATTTTTGTACACTTTTGACGATTTTTTTTAATGATGATAATATGTATGACTAAGTATGACTAATTATTATTCTAATTTTTTTTTGTTATTATTAATTGTATTATTTGATCTGTATTTTTTTAATTTAAACCACATCACAAATTATGTAATTAATAATATTTAAATATTTTGACCAAAATTGTTTGCCATACCCTAATGGGGTCATATGTACTAGGGACAACATTGTTAAATTGATAAGCATAACAACCTGTACATATGTTGCAATAAAGTATTGAGTATTGAGTATTAAACTAAGAGAAATATCGTTATAAATGCAGCCCTGCCCACAGCCCTGCCCTGATGACAGCCCTGTTGGTTCATTGGTAGTGTGTCTGCTTCGAGAGCTGAAGGGCGTGGGTTCGATTCCCACTCAGGACTAACATTTGTGTGACTAACATCGGTGTTTGTTCTGTGTCTGGGTGTACTGTATGTATTATAAGTATGTATTTACAAAAAAAAAGTATTTAAGTATTCTATCAGTTATCTGTCTTCCATAGCACAAGCTCTGCTTAGTTTGGGGTCAGATGGCGCTGTGTGTAATGTCCTATCATATTTATTTATTTAAATATCTATAGAAATTTCAAGCAATACCTATTCAGTGTTCTAACTTAGCTTTGTTTTCAAATAGGTATACGTATATCTAAGTAATCGTCTTAGGATCGAAATCGTAATGGCAGTTCAAAAAAAGTTACTATTTTTTGAGTAAAAAGCTGATTAAATTGTAACACTTCACACTGATGTTGTAAATAAAAAAAAAAAGTGTTTATGCGTGCGTGTGATAAAGAGAGGGTGATAGCCTAGATAGATATAAAATTTTACTTTTTTTAAGAAAAAAAAATTGATTACTTAGCATAGCTGGTAAAATTACAAATATTTCCTGTAACCAGGTCTGGTCTGAGCGCAATGCAATTTCTTCTAATTTATTTATTGTTCACATCACAAACAATTCGGTTGTGGCTTGTTGCGCCGATTTTCAAAGGGGTTTTCTATTGTTAGTTTATTCACGATCATAAATTTTAGTTTGTACACGTCCATGGAGCGAATACAAAATTGGGGAAAAACAATCTGAATTTCAGTTTCCCCAAAGCCGCTCTATATTTTATACAACATGCACATTCGCTAAGCGCAACGAATAACTTTCGGTTGTTGATTCACCCTCAAACGTGAACCGGTCTTTGTGTATCCGGCTTTGTAAATCCGAATTTACAATTCAGAAGCAATATACATACCAAAGGGAGCAAAATCCTTCGAATATGGCTAAAGTGGAGGAAGAATTGTACAGTTCGATGCTGATGGAATATGTTAGGATTTCTCTGTTTCTTTAGGCACTGGGACTTTTCTGTAAGGATTATTTTAGGATGATGTATGCTTCTGATAAGCTCAGTATGACGATGAATTGTTTTTTTTATGGAATGAAATATTTTACAGCAAATTGTAATTTGGTTCTAATAGAAATTACCTAAATGGTAAATTGCTTTTCTACTAGATTCATTAGAGAAACATATTAGAATTGGTTACATTTAAAAAAAACTGTATTCCATACAAAATACAGCTCTACCAAACATATTTAACATTTTTTTTACACTTTATTTAAAATAAGTTCAAAAATCTCATCATCTTTTGACCACACTCTACATGATTTTAAGTTTTAGTAGCGCGGTCTCAGATGGAGCACGCTTATTACTCTAGATTTGAAAACACCCCTATTGTACCTGACAGGGAATACACTTCGAAATTATTTTCGTCAGATATCAAACGAATACGTATTTATGAAAAATACATACTACGTAAATTATATAAAATGTATAAAAACTGTTTCGTCATAATACTATATAGTTTAAAAAACTGATTTTTCTGCTACTTGTTTTTTTATAATTCTTGCACTATCGTTTTTCTCGCAACCTTCTATAATAAGTAAACGAGTGATGAGCGTTCTTACCACAGTGAGCAAAATCCATCCAACATAGCTATGATGTGATAATAAGCAAAAGAGTGCCACAGCTCAAAGTCGTCTTGCAAGTAGTACTGCGACAGTATAACTGCGAAGCTAAGCGCCCAAGAAAACACGCAGAGGCCCCACGTCAAGGAGTACAGATTAGGGAAGATTATTGGTGTACCCGTAATCTTTAGGTATTTCAACTGGAAACATAAATGTGCATTAAATAGTAATCTTAAATACATATTTGTAAATACAATAAACGATTTACTTATAAACATTTTTTAAATTAAACCTGTGCTTAAAAGGGAACGCTAGTAGCGTTTTTTATACAAACGTATACCTTGAATATTCAAAATGAACTTCCGCAAAGTAACGCCTGAATCAATCAATTATATAATTGTCATGTATATGTATAAAGCCTAACAACAACACTACAACAACAACAACACTAACAAGTGCGACACATTGTAACTAAGTTTGGACGTACGTATATGTATATTGTTTCAACAAAACAAATTATAAACATTTTACGTAAAAGAGAAGTTGACAAACTTATTTTTCATTCACCAAAACAACTAAAACAGTTACCTGGTAATGAGTCCACATATTTTTGAAAATAGCCACTTGGGGTCCATGACGCCAAGATGCGATCGGAAGCAGGAAATGTGGAATAAGTATACTCAAAAAGATTATGTTGTAGATAACTTCATCAAAGCGCTTGTTTGAAATGTTCTGGAAATTTTCATAACGTTGTTTTGCGACTGAAAATGATCAGAGAGAATGTTATTTTACGAGTAATTTTGTGAAACTGTACTGTTAGACAAGCGACGGTTTATGAAACTAATGCCAGTGCTGAAGCGTCATCGGAGGCCATTTTCTCGGAGATTCCGCAATATTCGCACTTTATCGGGAGCACTTTGCCGGAGCAGTACGTCTCGATTCATTGTCAAGGAAAGATTATGCGATATTTTTTGTTCGCTTTACTGTTGACTGCCCATTTATTAATTAATTGTATCGTATGAATATCGTAAGGATAAGAATAAATTTTAAAGTTTTGGCGGAGTCGCGGAAAGAGTCGTGTTGCACCATTGTATATTTTCCAAAACTAGAGTTTTTTTTAGAAGTAGTGTTGTTTTATTCATAAAGTACTGTAAGTAAGTAAGTAAGTACAAGCGCCAGTGTAGGAGAGTAAAGTGAAATGAAAATATCTATTAGGATATAAATAAATAGGCGATGATAGCTCAGTGGTTAGCGTGGTCAGTTCACATGCCGAAGGGCGTGGGTTCAAACCCCAACAATGAGCTTTAGCTGCCGGTGAAGGAAAACATCGTGAGGAAACCATAGTATGGTGGTAGGGTATTTTCCAGTACTCTGCTGGCTAGCTATCAAGTCGAAAATCTACCGCCACCAGTGTGCTTTGCCATCTTTGACCACACCGTCACTTAAAATCAGGTGAGCTGTGGTCAAATATGGCCTGTCAACCACAAAAATAATCTCGAGTTTCTAAATATTTCTGTTGTTACAGCTTGTGCATTGAAATATTTTAAATTAAATATTAGTTTACAAATTTGGGAACTTACCTTTAACTACAATTATGCTTTCTAGACTCCAAACCAAGTACGCCCAAATTGTGGCCTTTGATATCCAATTGTAAGTTGTGCGTTTTGTTGTTTGGGCATCTACAAAATCAAAACCATTAAGTATTACACTATGTTACACTACATACAGTGTTTAGATTTGTAATAAGTTCACTATTAGAGTATTAAAAGAAACAACAGTGCTGCCAGTTACGAGAAAATAAAATCGCTTAGTATTATGAGATTAATATATTTAAGGCGGTTCGATTTCCATACAAATATTTTTTTGCCATTTATAGACAAATAGAGCATAATTTTACAGTGAAATCACAGCTAATGGCATTTATTTTGGTGTTTATTTGAGGTAAATCACAATTGCTTGAACAAATTGTGATTTACCGCAAATAAAAAAAAAAAAGTTTTTATGAAGTAAATACTATGTTAAAAAAGCTGCACATAATCTTTGAATTATTTTTTTGTTTAACAATATTAAATCTTATGATATAAATGCAGATTAAAGCTTGGTCTGAAAGGCTGCCTTATCAGTTGGTTTACCTTTTTCCTTGGTGAATTTCTTTGGAAATACCGAATTCTCTACTAGTGACGCTATCAACTGAACAGGTAAGATGTACTGTTATAGCCTGTGATATAACGCAGATTCTAAAATAAACTTACTAGTGGGTACCCTCATAATTGGCATAACTCCCATAATTTGAAAGAGAACCAACAAACTCTTTGTGGTGATGTAGAAACTGTCATGTGCATCCAACAGCGCGCCATCTTTTTCTGTTATCTGTGGGCCGTAAATCTCTTCTGCTTTATAATCTAGAAACAATATACACATAGAACCATTAGTATATTTTAAATAGTGGTCAGGAAAGAGTAAATTTAAAGAAAGTTCCCAGAGAAAACAAACAGAAAACTTGACACTGGCAAATGCACAAAAAGTGCTACGCCAAGTCTGCCTTGGAAAATAAGGAAAAGAAAAACATTATTATATAATTGTGTAGCTGTGAAGGCAGGGAAAATTGTCATGTAAACCATAGTTAAACATTTTTATTAATATTAACTTTATTAGAGAAAAATATATATTATTCTTAACGGGGGTACTTACAAATTGTAAACACACGAGCATAAACACGGTTATAGGTTTGGATGTACTCAGTGGATAGCGGGTCGTTGTTATTATATCATTACGATCAGCCACACATTTTCTATGGAACAGCTGTTTTTCCCCATAATTTTCATGATTGATTTATAGAAAAAGTTTTTCATAATACTGACTAGAAAAAAGTAAAAAGGCCTTTCTAAAAGGGTCGTTCTGGCGTACAATCTAAGTAATTAGTAATATTTATTGTAATATATTAATATTTAACTTCTTACAGAAAAAATCTTGCAATTACATTGTAAGCAAATTAATTATTACATACTCCGTTTACATTAAGTTACAGGGACATTTTCCGAAAACGACTCCGAGAAGCTTGAGCTGCCGGTGAAGGAAAACGTCGTGAGGAATCCATAGCGTGGTTGTAGGGTACTCTCTATTATTCCGCTGGCTAGCTACCATCCTTAAGTTGAAAATCGCCAAGCACAGTGCGTTCCGACAGTCTCACTTAAGAGCCAGCCCCATTCCAGGCTTTGTGTCGTACCATCTTCGTCTTTACCATCTCCGACCAAACCATCATACATCAGGAGAGCTGTGGTCTAACTACCATAAAATAACCTTATTGACATAATTATACACTTAATTTGGAAAATTTAAAACTGCTTTTTATACTCTGTATAATTTAATTCGGTAATACAGTTAGACAATTTATTGTATATTCATATTCAGGCCTGACAGCCCTGCTTCCCAACTTAACTTAAACTTGTAGGTAGCAAGAGCTACTATAATACTGTATGTATCTATGCTATTATAAAGAGGAAAGATTTGATTGTTTTTTTGTTTGTATTGAAAAGGCTCCGATCGCCGATCGATCGATCTGGATCGATTTCAAAAATTATTTCACCGTTGGGAAGCTACATTATCCCCGGGTGACATAGGCTACTTTAGTTCCTGTATTCCCACCGGAACGGGAACTACCCGGGTGAAACCACGAGGTGTCTGCCAATAGTATATACATTCATTAATTGACACTGACGTCACGCATGTACTCGTATCTTGTTTGTAACGATAAAAATGAACAAAACAAACAATGAGAGGCGTGATACATGACCAATGTAAACCTAATGACGATATTAATTTCTCACAAGAGTTTTTCAAACAAACATTATCCCCAACAAACTCATAAATAAGTATTTCCGATCAACAACTTCATAAATATCATTCGACATTTTACAGCTTAGTCGTAAAAAATATAGCCGTTTCCCGCTGTCTTCTCAATAATATTTTTACAAGCAATTGCTGTTGCTACTTTATTTTCTCGTTGAAGGTCTTGCGCTAATAAACTGCATTTTGTTCCAGGGAAATAAAAATGTTAAAAATTTTAACTTTGTGTTACGTGGTATTTTAATTTATTCTATAGTATTATTGTAGCTATTGGAATATGCAACATTTTTTCTTATTTGACTACAGTTAAACAAATAACTTAGGATGTTACACACCACGACATCTTACCCCTAACTAAGCTAAGAGTATCTTTAAAATTGCATTGTCTAAGTCTAAGTCTAAGTTTTTAATGCATGCATAACATGGCATGGTTGACATCCCAAAAAAAAAACGTCCGAAATAGTGTAGGAGTTTACGAAAGGAGTTTAATTTGAGTAAATTGTTAATTGAGTATTTAGACATTTCACCCATAAAGATAGATAGATATAACTCTTTATTGTGCACATCATAAATAGTAAAGAGTACAGAGAACAAAAAACCTTATTAACTAGTGCCACAAGTGGCGGCCTTATCGCTAACAGCGATCTCTTCCAGGCAACCAAGAAAAGAAAAATACGCTAGAAAGCATAAGAAACAGACGGGAAATGTAACACTAATAAAAATAAAAATTAAACATAATATAGTAAGTATATAAAAAATAATAATTTAATTAAAACGAAATAATTACATATATAAATATGTATACACTCATAATACATATATAGTATACAATATATATATAGGCTATAATATACACATACACATATATATATACATATATACATACATATATACAATATAAAGGAAAGTACAATAGCTTTAGCTTTACTCGAGATAGTAAGCTCTTGAAACTGTGTTATCTAAACAATACGCAACTGGTCAAACAAATGAAACAAATACCTTTTATTTCTTTATCATTCATCTGCCCGAACATGTCCCTGCGACGACTCTCCTCATTTTGATTAGGATTATATCTCTTACTGTCCATCGGCTGCTCCATGATAAAGTAAGTCACTATTGTTTTGAGGTCCGAATAGAATGAGCTCAGTAAAAGCTTTGGTCGTTTCTAGAATAAAGGATAATCAATCATAAGACGTCGTGGCTTATTCGCTTATGCGGCTATGAGCATTTGCCAATGGAAAACTATGGAGACGCCTTACGACATATTGTTTATATGACATATTTCTGTGTATTAGAACTCAACATCGCGCTACGCGAAGAAACTTCCTTTAGTACTTCTGCGATAGATAAGCTAGAATGACAATCGTATTTTTTTGTAAATACATACAGAACACCCACTGTTCACACCCAGTAAGTTATGAGACTAACAAAATTCTCCCCTATTCGTGAGACATAATGCCTTGTCCGTCTTGGTTGCCTGGAAGAAATTGCGCTAAGCGATGAGGCCACCATATTGGCAGTAGCTCATAAGAGTATTTTATTCTCTGTACTGTTTTTCTGTTAATAATCTGCACAATAAAGAGTTTCTATCTATCTAAAATCGACAAAAAACTTTAGATAAAACTCCGCTCCATAGTTTCCAAATTCCTATATATTATACAAGAACAAGGCACAAACGACGCCCGGGCGACGCTCAACAGCCATTAATTCATATTTCACACTAATAGCGACTTTCGAAAACACTTAACGAGCCCTAAGTGAGATGTGGCCCGACCTTTCTATCCCGTTAATATTCCATGGCGCAGTAACCAGTTCTAGTTTATTATTCAGTTTTAACGCTTAGCAATGTTTTTGAAAGGTGTGAAAGGTAAAAGGTGTAACCGCTGTAATGCAATTGTTAGTATTTTAGAAGTTTTGTAAGTCGTAAAGTATGTATGATGTACGCTGTAATCGCTGAGTGCTAATTTGCAAATTATTCTTGTTCCGAAATTTTGAATGAAATTGACAATAGAATGAAAAAAAAAACATGAATGTAATTTTTCTAAAATTCCATTGCATTCCATTTCATTCCATTGCTTTCCATTGCGTTCCATTGCATTCTATTGTATTCCATTCCATACCATTGCATTCTATCGCATTCCATTCCATTCCATTCAATCCTTCAATTAATTCAATCCGTCCCGTCCCGCACATCCCTCTTATATTTTCTTGTAATACATACATTTTTAGCCCATGCTTTAGCATAAAAACCCCTTCTATAAAAAGCAACCGACGCCTAGCAGTGAGACATTTTATAAATTACGGGTAGATGAATAAAATATTGTCTTTCTGTGCTGCCCAAAAATGGATTAATTTGTAAGGTCTGTGATAATCTAACCCACTTACGTCAATTTCCTCTCAATTAATAGTCGTGTTCCGGTATAATGAATACTAGTTTGTTAATTTTGTTTGGAAATAATTATCACGAGATAACATTGACATTAAACAATTTTGCACATGATGAATGATGATGGATTGTAGATACAGTGTAGGTAACACTCACGTCTAATTAAGGGCAATAAATGTTGCTTTGATATGTATTAGGTGTACTTACTTTTAGGTTAGGTTTCGCTACAAATCGTATTATGACAGCCCCGTTGGCTCATTGGTAGTAGGTATATCTGCATTGAGAGTTGTAGGGCGTGGGTTCGATTCCCACACAGGACAAACATTTTGTAAATAAACAAATGTTTGTTCTGTGTCTGTGTGTTCTGTATGTATTTACAAAAAAAAAAAGTATTCTATCAGTTATCTGACTTCCATCACACAAGCTCTACTTAGTTTGGGGTCATATGGTGCTATTTGTATAGCCCTACGATATTTATTTATTATGTAAACTTACATACGATAGATAGCCGATTGATTGGAAGATTTCAAGTTTCATCATACTCAAAGTAACACAAGTTCAATATGAACAACCTAAGCATTTACAGTAAACAATGAAAGTCCAAGATCGCATGCCGATGATAACAACAGGAGTAATCCCGGGAAACTTTAGAACAATCTGGCACAAACAGAACTTATCCATTACAGTATCGGCTTAATCGATCTTCTATTCTAATAATATCTGAAACATTATCCTCGACCCTATCTTTAACACGTTTCGATTGGTTTTCGATTGTAGCTATGATTAGTTGAAGATTATTTCAGGTATAAGTGTATTTGTCTGTTTGCTTTGTTTGATTGTAGTCAAGGCTCATTGTTTATAATTGTAAGCGTTGTTATGATATTATCATGGCTTATAATTTACGCGATGGCAATATCATTTTATGACACACGTGTGATAAAAGTGTTGTATCTTATGCCAACGTTCCAACACGTAGTGATCGATCGCTATGGTAACGATTTGACGCGAGTAATTGATGAGAAATGGTAATTTCACGATGCAATAATACCAATAGATATTATAACTGTATAGTTAATATATAAGTTAGGGTGACATTGTTGCGAGACTGTCAGGCTTCCAATATGATGTTCGAATCTTCACGCCGCGCACATCAGTCTTTTCTGAGCTAAATTGCACGTATGATAAAATCCACGTGTCTGACAGTCCTTATGCCTGTAGCAGACATCCGCCGCGTAACCAAAGCAGCGAAACCGCAATAATTTCGCCGTGAGTTGTAAGTTCTTTAGCGGCGAAACAGATGCAAAATTCCCTGCTCTAACGTACAAAATTGACTATGATGTTGTCTCTTTCTAACATGATTTCGCTTATTTGCTCAGGCGCCATTTATATCTCCACCTGGTGGCCGCCATTTCGGAGCGGTTCCACCATAAATAGTTCCACGGATAAATAAATATTAGACGATATTTCATACAACGCTATCTATTAACACTAAATGATCAAAGCTCGTACTATATGAACCAGATAAATTATACTTACATATACATATTTAAAGAAACACATACTCATATTATTATATTTAGAATGCACACACAGAAAAACATGTACCTACGTTCGTCACATAAATTTTTTTCTTGGGTGGAAATCGCATCCACACTCTTCGGCTCACAAAGCAGTCCTTAATGTTTATTTAACTGACATATAATATTACCCGCTACATGTGTGCAGGATATAAAGTAGTGTATGTGCTAATCCAGGGTCTCAGCTACCTCGGTACCAAATTTCAAGCAAATTCGTTCAGCTGTTTTTGCGTGAAAGAGTAACAATTATTCATCCATACATTCAGCCATTCATCCATCAATCCATCCAAACTTTCACATTTATAATATTAGTGGGATTAGTAGGATTGTGTAAATAAAATTCCTAGTTATTTGCTTAAATTTGGACAAGTATGAATTAGAAGGGTTGGTAGAAATAAATTATACGGGAAACCCTGCGAACAAAGTTATTCATGGAGTGGAGGCTATATAACATTTTCTCGGGTCGCTGCCGTTTGCCATATGACGCTAACTGATACAATGATGTCGGAAATATTTTATAAACGAGCAGGTCTTGTTCAACTGTACGAGCAAATAAATATGCTTTTTCGATGGAGCAGCTGTTTTTTTTCTCATGGTAGCTGCTGGTATGAAATTACATAATTCGCCATTTTGTGAGGGCGGCCATCTTGGATTTGAAATTTATCATAGTGCATAGTATTCTAATAGTCCTTTCATTTGATACTATTGATTAAGATTAGATTAAGATATCATATTGAGAGGATTGTGATAAAATATGTAATCCGCCATTTTATGGCGGCGGCCATCTTGGACCAATTTTCATGAAACATAGCTAAGAACATTCCCGACTAGTTCACCTTGCAAACAAAAAAAAAAAAAATCGAAATTGGTTACTCGGGAGCTACGATGCTACAGACAGACACAGACACGTCAAACTTATAACACCCCGTCGTTTTCGCGTCGGTGGTTAAAAAATATTAACGTTTAAAATGGAAATGATGACGGTGATACTTTTATCATTCCGGAGTATTGTTTTCGAATATGAAAATAACAACACTATTCGTTAATAAAAAAAATATCGTACTAGTTTTTTTTTTATTTACTCAATTTTGTCTTTGTCGCTTAGCGACCATATCGCCTTATCATGTCATAACAAAAATCGACCATAAAAAAAATACAAAACAAGAATACATAAATCAACTACATATTACCTAGTAGACAGAATTAGGTCTTCTCAGACCTAGTTCTGTCTACTTATGGAACGTTGTAGTTGCAGCTCACATTTACAGCACATCCGTACATTTTTTTTATCAACATAAACCATAAAGGTTGTATCTCCTCGCCACAGAGGCAATAAAAGCAAGCTGACGACAGGCAGTAACATGATGACAATAGCTGCGTTTAATTAAAGGCAAGTTTATAACCGGGACACGCTGATGAAAAAAAAATTATTATACCTACGATATAAACAAAAACATATTATCTCCTTACATAGGTACTCGTAATGTAGTATAATAAATTGTCGTATGATAATACCTTTCTCGTATACCCTAGATTTATCACGAGAACAAGCTAGTTGCTCACGAATACCTGTCTAAACAGTGATTATAAATAATAAGTAAATACATATCCTAAGAGAGCCAAAGCAGTGATGCCGTGGACTTTGTTTTGATACTCAAAGTTCTGTGTATCGAAATTGTAATGGGCAGGCGTTGTCTCTCACCATCAGGAGAGCGTCTCGTTCGTCTCATTAAAAAAAAACCTAGGACATTTTCGTTTAACCAAATAACTTTTTTTAATCCCTTGCTTTGGCGCTCATTGCTTTGTAATAAGATAATAATAAACATTGTAGGACATTACACACAGCGCCATCTGACCCCAGACTTAGCAAAGCTTGTACTATGGAAGTCAGATAACAGAGAGAATATTCAAATACTTTTTTTTTGTAAATACATACTTATAATAGGTACATACTAAACACCCTGACACTGGGAATCGAACCCACGGCCTTCAGCTTTTGGATAAGACATACTATCAATTAACCAATACGGCTGTCATTGTCATTTTGCATTGCCGCCAGTTGTTGCAACATTGTTAGGCTGTTTCTGATCTTTTATTTTTTTGTAAAACATTGTTGTATCGCAATAATTTATTTCTACTTAACATTTAACCATCATATTTTCCTTAATCTTCTTAAGTTATAAGTAAATTAATAAAGCGCATTAATTTCTCATTAAAATTACCCGAATCTCGCTCCGATGTAATTGCATGAAGCGTCGTCTGCCGACAAATTAGGGTTCCCCGGTAGAAACGGTTACTAGCCATAACTTGTCCGGGAAACGTTTAATTGTTAGGAAACTGACAATAGCCTGACTACCTCGAGCAGATCCTAATTTTGAATGTCGGCAGAAATTTTACGTAATATAGAACAGTATACACTATACAACTTCATTGTACACGGAAACATATACATTTAAAAAAGATAAAAAAGAAAACAATACACCAATAATAATTAGTGTTTTTTTTAATGTAAAAAGTAATGAGACGAACGAGACGCTCTCCTGATGGTAAGAGATAACGCCTGTCTGCAACCATGGTAGTAGTATGGTACCTAAACTAATTTCTACTATAAGAAGTAGTTGCATTAATATTATTATTCTAATATGCAATTATAAACATTCTGACTGTGTTTTGCGGACTGCGGGCAAAGGGTCGTCATGACTTTGTTCGAACCCTAAAATTGTTGAAACAATTTATTTTATTCTGATCTTAGTAAGTAGTAAAAGTAACGTTCAAAAACATAATAAATAGATTATTATTATTAGATTATTTCAGTTAATTTTGTTGTCCTACTGTTGGGCAAATGCCTCTTTTCCTCCTTTCCATGCCTCTCTATATGGTTGTACTATTGGAACGAATAGTACAAGATTTGATTAGTTTGTTTAAATGGCGTTGCATGAAATGTCCTAACATGTTTATTGTTTACTAGCTGCGCCCTGTACATGTCTTGGGGATAAAAAGTAGCCTATGTGTTAATCCAATGTCTCAGCTACCTCCATACGTAATTTGATCCAAATCCGTTTTGTAGTTTTTGCGTGAAAGAGTAACAAACATTCATCTATCGATCCAAACTTTCACATTCCTAATATTAGTGGGATTTATTATAAATATTACTTACATAGATCATAATAATATTGGATTTGTTGAATTTACGGCAGCGTTCACCTAAATGACGTATTTACTGATATGCAAGCAATATGTGGGCAGGGCACATAGTACGCAGAACTGATGGCCGATAGGGCTGCAAAGTTCTGGAGTGCAGACCACGGACCGGCAATCGCAGCGTAGGACGTCTACCCACAAGGTGGACAGAGGACCTAATAAGGACCGCAGGAACACGCTGGATGCGGGCCGCATCCAACCGGTCTTTATGAAAGTCAATGGGGAAGGCCTATGTCCAGCAGAGGACGTCCTACTGCTGAAATGATGATGATGAAGCAATATAAGTAGATGTCTTGCTCGTTTTGTGATTGAATTTAGTAATGAAAGTAATATATTTCAAATGTTTAAGTGAAGATAATTTTCAGAAAGCTCAAATCTCAATGTATCTTTGAATAATATTCTGGTGCTTTCATTCACGAAATTCACGGTTCGTTTAGACCGTGGCTACGAAATTTCCTATACATATAGCTCATACATTATTCAAAAGATTGTATTGAACCTTTTTATGAAGTAACAAAGTTGCGACGCAGTAACCACACAGGTGAATGCACGCTTCTGTATAGAAACGACACACGAATATTGACAATTTTATTTGAAAAATGGACTATTTATTCACTAAATGCATAATAATTTATGAGATAGATATAGATAGATAGATATAACTCTTTATTGTGCACATCATATATAGTAACAAGTACAGAGAACAAAAAAACCTTATTAACTAGTGACACAAGTGGCGGCCTTATCGCTAACAGCGATCTCTTCCAGGCAATCAAGAAAAGAAAAATACGATAGAAAGCTTAAGAAACAGACGGGAGATATAACACTAATAAGAAGTAAACATAAAATAAAAATTAAACATAATATAGTAAGTATATAAAAAATAATCATTTAGGTATTGCACATGCATTGCGATCGATGTCAAAAACAAAGAAAAATATTTGAAGACCTGTAATTAGAAAAACGGTAACTAAGATATTATAAAACAACAATAAGTTTGTGAATATGCAGCTTTGAGGATTTGCTTTGTTTTTTTTTATGCTTTTTTTTTATGGTTAACAGCCTAGGTGTTTGACCACAGCTCACCTGATGTTAAGTGACGGTGTGGTCGAAGATGCTAAAGCACACTTAGCCTGGAATGGAACTGGATCTCAAGTGAGGCTGCCGGAACACACCGTTAGAAAAGTAAAAGCTTCATGCAGCTTCGATTTGAATATAACGATAATGAAAGACTATTAAATATTTAAATGTAAGCTGTAGACATTCAAAAGCAGAAGTTGTAGTAGGTACCTAAAATGTACCTATACTCAAAATGCTATAAAGCTTGCATTGTTAAGGAGAGCGAACCTTTTCCGAGTTTCAAAGCTGAGCTAATCCAGATCCGTAACAAAAGGCAGTCTAGCTAGGCCATACAGCAGACCAGCTTACCTGAAACGTTTATATTGAGAGTGGAGCAACATGTAGGATGTAGAGAATAGATGACCTAAGATATTGTACTCTCATATTAAAATTAGTATCATCTTCTATTTGGAAGAATTTAAAATAAGTTTTATACAGCAAATTATAGCAATGATTCAAATTCAAATTATTTATATATCATGAGAGGTACAACATTACAGATAATGTCTAAGGTGTTATACCTATCTACATTCTACATGATAGGTATGTGGTTAGCATAGTTGGTTCACACGCTGAAGGGCGTTAGTTCAAACCCCAACAATGAGCTCTAGCTGCCACTAAAAGAGTTTTTTTTTATTGGCAGCTCAATCTCATTGTTCTAAAAGTTCAAAGTTTTCGGAAGTATTTTACACTCTTTGATACTTCTGTTTTTTTAATGTTTGACAAGCTAGTTGTTTAATAGCTTACCAGATAAGTGGCTTAAGTGACGATATAATAAATAAATAAATAAATATCATAGGACATTACACACAGCGCCATCTGACCCCAAACTAAGCAGAGCTTGTGCTATGGAAGACAGATAACTGATAGAATACTTAAATACTTTTTTTTTTTGTAAATACATACTTATAGTACATACAGTACACCCAGACACAGAACAAACATCGATGTTAGTCACACAAATGTTAGTCCTGAGTGGGAATCGAACCCACGCCCACGAACTATAATCGGAGATCGTAAACAAACCTAGCTTGGAATAGAACTGGCTCTCAAGTGAGACTAGTGGAACACACTGTTAGGTGCTTGAGAACAGATTTTCAACTTCAGGGTAGGTAACAGCTAGCCAGTCGTGTAGGAAGAACTCACCCCCACGCGACGCAAAAAATCATAAAAATCGATCCAGCCGTTTAGAAGAATTATATAGGTATATAAGCAGATGTTTTCACCGGGTTTGATTTGTGACCCAGCAAAATAATTTGTTTCGTGTCTAAGTGTCGGATTTCCGTAGTGTAAACTAAAGAGCATATTTTCTATAGCGAAATGTGATTTATTTAATCAAAATACTGTCACTTGTGAATTGAATTTACTTTTACGATATTTTTTTGGCTTGGCAGATACAGAAAATTGCCTGATAGTTTCGTATTTCTTTACGGTCTTGTGGGATGTTGTTAGCTACAGGACCCGAGTAGTTGAGTCCAGACGTTCTCAAGAGACACCGCTATCACACGCCTGCCTTCGATTTTTCTCTATCTACATCTTCTACACTAATATTATAAAAGGAAATATTTGTATTTTTGTACGTTTGTAACGAATAAACTCAAAAACTACTGCACCGATTTCAATATTCTTTCACCGTTGGGAAGGTATCCTAAGGTATCGAAGGTATCTACTTTTATCCCTGTATTCCCACGGGAACGGGAACTACGCGGATGAAACTTCGAGGCGTCCGCTAGTGATTGATAAAACTTTTTCTGCGCTGTTTTAGTGTTAGAAGTTAGACACATCATACATACCTTAGTAGTTATAATAAAGTGTCGATGGGTTGTATGAAAGATGATACGAAAGATTACTTTTTTTTTTTTTTTGACATAGGTATTTTTGAATTGATATATTTTACATTTGACAATATTTTTATACTGACATGTTTTTATATCGACATAATTATCTACTATGTACTTTATTTTGACATTTTGTTTTATTCATTGACATGTAGGTAAATAAATAAAATCAGTGTTTTATAACTCTTTTCATCCGCTAATATTATAAATGTGAAAGTTTGGATGGATGGATGTTTGTTACTCTTTCACGCAAAAACTACAAAACGGATTTGGATGAAATTTGGTAGCTGAGATCTACTTTTTATCTCGAAAACATGTAGTGTGTTTGTATTTAAAATGATTTTACGAAATTTGACGTAACATTGGTGTTATCATTAAAATATTTGTATTTGTACACGTAGGAACCACGAATGTTCATAATTTGTTTTTAACTACCCTGTTTGCTCATTACCTGCTTCAAAAGCTGTAGGGCGTGGATTCGATTCCTACCCAGGACAATTATTTGTGTGACACACATTAGTTTGTTCTATATTAAACCTATTCTATAGGTATTTACAAAAAGTATATTAAATATTTTACCAGTTATCTGGTCACCATAATACAATTTTGTTTAATTTGAGGCTAGATGGCGCTGTGTAAAATTTCTTAGGATATTTATTATTTTATGTATTCATTATTGTTCCTCCGAAACTTAGTATAAAACAAATCTAGCATGTGGTCTAGTTCAACGATTATTCGATTTGGATCACATTTGTTTAAATGTAAGTATAAGAAAATTCGGTATGTAAAGTTTTTTTTTTTGTATTTATGTTACATTTTTTACTGATAGTAAACTTTATTTTAAGAAACTAGTTTGAATATTTTGGCTTTCTATGCGGTAGTTTAATTCTAATACGTTTTCAAACTTATAATAGTTATGACGTCATGAGTACCTACGGCTAAATATGTAGAATATGCCATTGCCATACGAAACAAAAAAGTATACAAAACATTTGACACATTTCATTAAATTTGACAACAGAACTGACAACTTTTTTTTTTAATTTGCCCCACCGGGCAGGCTAAAGCTGTAAAGCCATTCTGTCACGTCTTCGGTTTTTACAATTCATGACATAAAGTAAACAAATCTTATGTCATATTATAAAAGCGATATCAGCGTCCAAATAACGTTTCAAGTAAAATAATCCAGATATTTGTATCAATAAACCGAAAAACATCTCGACGTATGTATATTGAAAATATTAATAAGATCACCGTTGACTTGACATTGACAAGTTTTGTTTTGGTTTGCCAGTCTATGAAAGTTGCCCGTCGAGATGACGAGACATCAATTAAAAGTCAAGTTTGATTTATGTTTTTTATTAAAATAAACCCCACCTCATAGTTTACAGAGTTTTAAATGTAAAAATATTGTACAGAAATGTACTATTTCGAAATGGTTTTGGAATCAGTACAGTTTTTTTTTTCTTTACATACCGAATTCTATTCACTCATTATACTCATGACAGTTACGTACATACATACTAAACTTATACTTTTATTATAAAATAGACAGTAGATATAGGTACCTACCGACACCATACCCTCCAATCAATTTCTACCTCACCGCTTCAGCAGTCGATTAATGAAAGGCCATTGTGTTCTTTTCGTTGAATTTACAGCACAATGAAGCAATTTACTGTTTCTGGTTGGGTTTAAACGTAATCGATCAGCGCTTTCGGCCTTTTGGATAGAGTCCGCCGAATTAATTAATTTTAAAAGAAGTGACAGGATCAGTTTGTAACCCGTATTGCGAGGTTTACGCTGATATTTAAATTACATTTTTTAGAATTGTGTACCTCAAAAGGAAAAAAGAATTGATCCAATAAGGATTAAATAAATAAATAAATAAATCTATAATAGTCACAACCGAAAGTTTTTTTTGTGATTGACAGGCTGTCAACCATAAAAATAAATTTGATCGTCTGTCTGTCTGTCTAGGACCCTTTCTCAGTATCGCGGCGAGGTATCAAGTTGAAATAAATATCTATCAAATACTCTTGTCGAATCAAAACCATTAAAAGAACCCTCGGTGAACGCGTCCGACTCATAATTAGCCGGTTTTTTTGTATAAGTGATATCTTTATAGTTTGAATTATGGTTTAAAATTTCTTGTAGGACTCATAGCAAATTACTAAATTAAATATAATTATTTTTCGAGTGTTGTGTTGTAGCGACATCTCGGTTATATTTTGATTATTACTTGCTAAGTGTCAACTTTGAGTAACCTCTATATGACTTTCAAGTTATTACGTAGTTCAGCTAAATCATCATAGATGGCGCTATTTAACACAATATTTTGAAGTACCTATGATGAAGTAAAATTGTAAATAACGACCTTACATAACTGTTTTTCTTACAAAATTTTTTAGACGTAATAAAATACGATGTTGCCTTGGCCATCAATTCACGCAAAATCATAACAATTATGTCTTGGAAGTAATTTTAAATTACTTATAGTTTAGCTACTCGCCGCTAGATGGCAAACACTAGAACTACTAGACTAAGTAGTTATTGCTAGTGTAATTTTTAATCGGCTTCTTCTAGACTAGCGTGATACATCGTATAATTTAAACGTAGTGATTACCTATAGTATTATCTGTGCATCGTAGATCTTCTCTTGATATCAGACGAGATGGTGGCCAAACGTGAGCCTGTTTGTTGTAGGTATTTGTATGATCGTTTATTATTTGTTTTGGGAGAAGACATTTTGTTTTTATTTTCTTTTTTAATTTTTGTTTTTGTGATGTAGGATGTAGGTACCTAAATGTAATTTACAGAACTTTTATCACTCGAAAGTCTAGTCTTGATTATTGTGCAAAGCGTAGTGCGTATAGTATTAAAACTTGATGACCTGCCTATATTCAGAAGGAGCATGCAAGTCGTATTTCCAACACAATATGGTTTACATTTGAGCGCTGTTACTGTGCAGATTTCCTCCATAAATTGTCGAGTAATGCCGTTTGTACACACGGCGACAAATAGTCGGTTCAGAAGAAGAAGAGAAACGACATTGCGGCTCTCGCTATGATATGAATAGGTATAGATTTGGGATTATTTTAATTAGATTTTTTGTTATTTTAATTAATTTTTGTCAAATTAAGTATAAGTTTATGTCTAATTAGTTCTAGATTTTAAGTAAGATTAGGTTATTATTTAATAAACAGTGTCAAATTAGTTAAATTTAAGTCCTCATCACTGTTGGAACTGGAACGACTATTAAGCGGAAATAAACTAGATATAGATATACCTTGAACATTCAGGTATAGATGTCTTTTTGTTTTATTCCTGCGGGATGACTCACGTTTATATCGGATGCTCCGACTATAAACTGAGCTGAGTGAGATTTGAACCCACGCATGAACCACGCTTTTGACGCAGAACTATCAAATGAGTTCGCAGGGCACGATAGCTCGATTTTATGAATCGCATCATTCGAGTCGCCGATTTGCATTCCTCGTGTACGAACAGCGTAACGGTATCGTACCTTTTGCTTTAGCTATAACTACATGGAGAGGTGGAGACTTCCATCACGGTGCAGAGGTCCGCCTCTCAACCAATGCGCTGGCAACTGTTAGTAATGATATGCAAAATTACCTCCGCAGGGAAAACGCAAAGTGGACAGCGAAATTGCATGGCACTGGTATACTCGAAGTAGGTTGTATTTATTGCAGTTGCATATAACTGCTAATAAGTACTTACTGTCAATTATTAGGTATGGTAGGTAAATTATGTAGATACTCTGCAGAATAATTGTATGTAGGTGCAGTAAAATTAAAGTGATTAAGTGATTGAAGATTGGATGCAGAAAATTATGTCTAAGCTCGATTTTTTTTCTTTCTTATAAACATATAATGTATTGTATACTCCTTTTTTGTTTGTTTGTGTTAATTATTTTATTAAAACAAAAAACCGCTCAATCGACTTTTATTTTATTTGGACCTCTGAAGTATTATCTACTAGTCTAAGCAATAAATATTTTTCGACTGTTGGATTTTGGAGCTCGTATTCAACTTATGTTTCGTTTTCGCCATAACATAATTCAATAAAATTAAATAATAAAACTGCTTATACAGAGGCCTCAGATTCTGTTGGAGAAAATTTATTTATTCGCTTTTTTCACTTTAATCACCTGGAATCCCACTCATTACTCTTACGAGTATACAGAGCTGGAAAACTGCCAGCGTGTGCCTAGCATGGCAGCATATGACGTACCTACTAGTATGATAAAGTGGAATGCAATATACTACCAGACCTGCTTTTGCCTGCGTTATGTACACTCAAGTACAGTTTTTTGAAATGATTAAACTCTTGGACTCACGAAGGGATACCATTATCTATAAAAATGGCAAAAATATCACGTTTGTTGCATGGAAGCCCTTAATTTTTTTTTTTTTTTAGTTTTTGCTTTTACAGCAGCAACATAAATACATCATCTGTGAAAATTTCAAGTCTCTAACTATCACGGTTCATGAGATAAAGCCTGGTGACAGACGGACAGCGGAGTCTTAGAAATAGGGTCCCTTTGGGTACGGAACCCTAAAAAGTGTTTAATATCATAATCATAATCATTTATTTGCGTATATGGGTAAAGTACAGTTGGTGGGAATTAAAACATGGCACGCCATATCCCGCCTTTCGGCATGCGTTGTTTCAAAGTACCAGATTTCTAGTAGTAAACAATTTTTATGGAACAAAGTCTGAATAGTTGTTGTTCATAACATTTGTAGCGGTACCTTTGAGTAGCAAAATAAAGTTAAAAGTTAGGTACCGTTAAGCAACTTTGTTTCCCCAAAAGTGTGTTTTTATTTATTTTACTTTAACAGGCGCGATATAAACTTATTTAAAATAGTTTCTCAAGTTTTATGATAAGGTATTTATTAGCACATATCAAACATGGTTGTAAATGTTGATACCCAAACTTTTGAATATATAAAATAAAATTTTCGTTATACCATAATAACTTCTTTTTATCCCTAGCGTTGGCGCTCATTACTAAGTAACAATAAATATATATCGTAGGACATTACACACAGCGCCATCTGACCCCAAACTAAGCAAAGCTTGTACTTTGGAAGTCAGATAACTGATAGATTATTTAAACACTTTTTTTTGTAAATACATATTTACAATAAATACAGAACACCCAGACACAGAACAAACATTTGTTTATACCACATAATGTTTATCCTGGGTGGGAATCGAACCCACGCTCTTCAGATCTTGGAGCAGACATACTACTAATGAACCAAGAGACCTAGTTAGATCGATTCCCAAAAGCCGCGTATAATAAATTTAATCGAAATTGTTATAGCCGTATTCGATGTCTCAAAATGTATACAACTACTGCTCGGTTAATATAACCAAACAGTCTGTTTAAATTTATTTTTGAAATCATTAGATTTTCTCAGGATTATAAAATGCATGTTCAAGTATTAAATACATAAACTGTAAGATCCTGTGATTAAGAAAATTACAAACGTTTATAATTAGCAAAATTAGTTTAATCAAAGTTGAGGCGTGGCAAACTGCACAATACAATACTAAACACACACTACATGATATGTTTAGGTCGCGTAGGACAGCTGGCGGTGGATGGAAGAGAAAAGCCGAAGATCGGGCTGAGTGGCGTGTCTTGAGAGAGGCCTATGTCCTGCAGTGGACTTTGATAAGCTTTTTTGTTAAGCTTTTGAGTGGCTTTGATGATGATGACGATGATTTTATAAAGCAAGTAATAAATCAACAAATATTTGTTCTGTGTCTGGGTGTTCTGTATGTATTAACAGTATGTATTTACAAAAAAAAAGTATTTATGTATTCTATCAGTTATCTGACTTCCAACACACAAGCTCTGCTTAGTTTGGGGTCAGATGGCGCTGTGAGTAATGCCCTACGATATTTATTTATTTATTTGAAGCACATAGGTGATATAGCGATATGCATGATTTTCAAGAGATGGTGATAAAGAAATGATTTCCTAGTGTTTTTCCAAATACATAATATAACACTTATATGTAAACATCGTATTGATTTTACCGCATGAAAATCCGTACGTGTGTTAGCGTCGGCGAGCGATCTAACCACACCCAATTTAGTTTCAAGGTAGCTTTTGTTTGAGTAAATAGCCACCGGTAAAGATTAGAGCCATGCGTTGATTCGTTCTATTTCGCATGCACACGCAATTCTAACTCTTATTCGGGAACGTAGACCAATGTTTTGTTTAAATATTCGAGTAAACGCATCACGTAGGTAAATGTAAACAAATAAACTAGCGTTTAGTTTGTTTTTATGGTTTTTAGATCAGTGGGGTTAGTTTATCAATTTGCGGGATTTATAAGCTACTTATACTGAAGAAAAATATACGGAAAGCGACACAAACAGTACCCTCCCAGTAAATTGAAACTGTTTTTTTTTATTTTTATCATTTTTGCTTTCTATATCATACGTACCTATATATTTATATAATATATATTGACTGAAATAAGTAAAAGATAATACAGTCATCTTCTGCTTTGATTTTGGCGTCGCATTTTGAACATATGCCAGTGTCAAGCGTTTTGATATTTTTAAGTTTCATTGGTTAAAAAGTACTCAAAGTCCAGTCTTGGTCAAGTCCAGTCCCTGTCAGTCAAGTTCAGTCACGCTTCAGTAAAGTAGTGGTGACTTTACTATAAGCTTCTATGGAGTTTTGGAAGCAACGAGAAAAATCATATTTCAGCACATTATATAATTTTCATACACTCGCTTCTATTCAGCACTTTATGAATATAAACACTGTCATTTCTATGCATAAACACTCGAAAAACACTAGTTTTGGGAAAAATACAACGGGGCGACACGACTCTTTCAGCGTTCTCGCCGAAACTCCGATATAGTCTTTGGCAACCCCTACGGAAACAAGCATGATTGTATGTACCTACTTACATACATACGAGTAATATAGTCAAATCATTTTGCACCAATAGACTAATTAGCCTCTTGACGAACATTTTCTTCTCTTGCCATTACCGTTCACTAGTCACTACTGCCTCGAGCAAATTGCCTGTAATTCATACAAATGACATTAATGACATGTATCGGTCGGAATGTCATTTTGTAAATTACGCTATATTTATAATCGGCGGGGTATAATTGGGCGGGTCACGCAGGGGTATTACATCAGGAATGTCGACTTGGGTTGTTACGTCATTAGTGACAAAAAGGAACAGATATATTGCATCGTGGGAGATAAAAACAAAAAAAATTGAATCTTTATTTTTTTTTGTGGAAACGTGCATATAATATAAAATCTACTTAATAATGTTTGTTGGTGAACGCTTATCAAACGCCAAAGATATCCAAATAATGTATTTTTTTTTTTTATGTAAGAAGTAATGAGACGAACGAGACGCTCTCCTGATGGTAAGAGATAACGCCTATCCATGACCATTGCAGCGATACACAGAACTTTGAGTAACAAAACAAAGTCCAGGGCATCACTGCTTTGGCGATCATTACTTTGAGACTTTCGATGGTTAGTCTTAACAGCCCGGTAATTTCGCTAGCTGCAGTACCCTTCGAACCGGAACACAGTAATGTTTACACAGTACTGCTTAGCGGCAGAATAACTGGTACTGCGGTGGTACCTACCTAGACGACCTCCTGCTAAGGAGTTCTACCACCAAGTAAAGATAAGAGTATAAGAGATACGCAATAAATGAATTATGAATTAATTAATGTAACTGGCTTTTAGGCGTTTTAAAAACTATCCGTACTTGGCCGTTTTTCTTGGTGGTACATCTCTTTAGTAGGAGGTCGTTTTAGTAGGTACCACTGCAGTACCAGATATTCTGCCGCCAAGCTGTAGTATGCAAACATACTGTGTTCTGGTTTGAAGGGTACTGCAGCTAGAGAAATTACAGAGCTGTTGAGACTAACCGTCGAAAATCTCAAAGTAATGAGCGCCAAAGCAGGGATGCCCCTACTCAAAGTTCTCCAATCTATGTGTGCACTTCCTCCCTTGGGGAGAGGTCGGGAATCGGACTCGAGGCATTCCTCTTTTCCGAAGCTGGGCGCTGGGGGAAACTGCCCCCAGGGGTGTATGGAGAGTGCGATCTACGACGCCTGAAACTTCAGGCGGAGCTCAGCACTCTCAAGTACTCGGTGGCCGTCTCTTGGCTTTGTAGTATTCGGCGAGGGTCTCAATCCTCTACGCCGTCTGTTAACTCGTCTTAGTTCTGTGGATCTCTGGAATGGTCAAGGCGTTATCTTTTACCAAAAATAGAGCGTCTCGTTTGTCACTTTACTTTTATATTAAAAAAATAAATTAAAGAATTGAATAAGTGATAAAATCCAACCAAACATCTTTAATTAATTCCCAGTACATTGTATTGTAGCTACTTATCATTTTAATGAGTGCATCTTCAATCTACCAGAACCAATTACTTATACAATGGAAAACGGGGCATATTAAAACAAGTTCTCGCCACGATAGAATTTTAGGAATTCGGACTCACTCTCGATTGTTGGCGTCACTCAGTCTGACATCACCATGGAAAAGTGAAATTGAATTTATTGATGAATTGTATTCTACTAATATTATTAAATGTGAAAGTTTGTATGTTTTGATGTTGGGTTGTTTAGATGTTTGTATCTTTGTTCCATAATCACGCAAAAACGTCCGAATGGATTTAGATGAAATTTGGCACACATATAGGACTATAGGTAGTTTAAAACCTTGTTTTTTTACTAATGAGACGAACGATATGCTCTACGATATTTGGTAATAGCTAACGCATGCCCAATCATTGCAGCAATGCACATAACTTTGAGTAACAAAACAAAGTCCGGGGCATAGCTGCTCTGGCATTACTTTGAGACTTTCGATGGTCAGTCCCAACAGCCCAGTAGTGTCGTTAGGTGCACACACTACTACTTAACCACACAATATTTTTTGTACTGCGGTACTTACCTAGCTAGACGACTAACATAATAATATTATGATACCTTTTTCTATTTGAAAAAAGTTAGGTTACAGTGGGATTATCAAAAAACGAACTACTAGACGTATCCACTTGAAATTTGGTATACGAGTAGATGCGTTTCATGGAATATTATTCAGGGATAAAAAATATTGTTTATCTAATAATAATCTACACTAATATTATAAAAAGGAAAGATTTGTATTTTTGTATGTTTGTAACGAAAATAAACTCAAAAATTACTGGACCGATTTCAAAAATTTTTGATCGTTGGGAAGACTCCCCTGGTAACATAGGCTACTTTTTATCCCTGTATTCTCACGGGAACGGGAACTACGCGGGTGAAACCGAGAGGCGTCCGCTGGTATCTAATGAAATAGCGCAAGTTTCATGACTCTTTTTGCGATTGACAGGCTAGGTGTTTGACCACTGCTCACCTGATGTTAAGTGTCGAAGATGGTAAACACACGTAGCCTGGAATGACTATTGCTTAGTTGTTATTTTTACACATGTTTCATTTTTCTCTGAACTTAATGCTAAAGTTAACGCGGACGAAATCGCAGGCGTAAACTAGTAACTAATAAAAGTGCTGGTGAACAAATAAAAACCAACAATCTATTTTGTTATAAAAGATTGTATTAATATTGTTGTTGTGTACCTTTTTCTACACCTGTTCGTAGTTTCTTAATTTTTTTTTCACCTTTAAATTTTTACAAGTCATTGGTTTGATATTTTGTAACAATGAGAGTGGGATATAATTTAATTTGGTTTCTAATTCATTTAGAAGTGGAAACTGCAGTACCTGATATTAAAGACGGTGTGGTCGAAGATGGTAAAGCACACCTAGTCTAGAATGGAATTGGCTCTTCAGTGAGGCTGCCGGAATATATCGTTGGTGCTTGGTGGCAGATTTTCAACTTGAGCGTGGCAGCTAGCTAGCCAAGTACTAGAAAATACTCTACCACTATGCTATGGTTTCCTAACGATGTTTTTTTTCACCGGCCGCTCACCCTCGGTTTTTATTTAAAAACTCCAACATCATAGTCATTGTTAGGATTGAAATCCACGCCTTTTGGCGAGTGAATCAGCCGCGCTAACCACTTAGCTGTCATTGCTACTTTTTGTCTGAGCAAAAATATATGATTTAACGATCATGACTGGTATATGTTAGCTAAGTCTATTTTCCCCTAGCCTTAGCAAGTGAATATCAAGGTATTGATTATTTTAATATTTTAATGGAGCTCTTTAATCATACTTTCGTAGAAAAGCATGACAAACGGCGTAAAATCGATGTAACAGCCTAGTTCATGGAATTTTCACCCCTTCGTTCACACGAGCCCTTTGAATATTATCATATCATTCACTTTTACGAAAGTCTGTACTGTTGTGATGTCGGCAGCGTAGATGGGGGACCGTTTGGCTTCCAGTCTGAAGGTCCTAGGTTCGAATCCTACGGCACGCACCTCTGTCTCTTTTCTAAGTTATTGTCTATGATTAAAAATGGTGAAGGAAAACATCGTGAGGAAACCTACATATTGAGAGTAGGTACTTAAAAAAGTTCTCGTAGATATATAAAGTTGACCAATCCGCACTTGGCCAGTGTAGTGAACTCTACCCTTCTCACACTGAGAAGAAGCCCGTGCCCAGCAGTGGGACAGTTTATAAATCAGGGCTATTTAGGATGATTTGCTACGAAGTTGATTGATTCTAGAACAGATTTCATTAATAGTTAGATATGAAAAATACAAAAATGGTCCCTGGTAGTAGAATAGGCATAGGTTAAAAACTAAGGGTAGCATATATTACCAAGTAAAGTTTTCATACTCAGCATCTAAGTCCGAGACCGAGTTTGCAATACCAAAACATAGCGAAGAACGCAAGTTCGTCATCGGTGTCGCGGTTGTTTATCTATATTGGACCTGGGCAAGAGAAATGGCTAGGTGCATTAATGATAGGTGGAAGAAGCTTATAACAGAGTTTGGGCCCAGTGGAGGTAAGCGGAGCATTGAACGTCCAGCTGAAAGATGGGTTCATGGTATCGTCGTCATTTTGGGACGTAAATGAAATTAGCACACGATCAAAGCAAACGGCTGAGCATGAGAGAGGTGGATAAAGAATGTTGTAGAATGTGATTGATAACGATGTTTTTATCATCGCGCGTAAGTATTACCTGTACTCTACGACAATCACAAATTTAACAGAATGAATATAATGTTAACAAAATAATAAAATTGTGACCAAGAAAGTGTTGAAGTATGTACAATTATACATTCGTGACGTCTTCGCACTTCAAGGACTTAACGGTTTAGAATGAAATTAGTAATGAAGACGAAGGTCAGACTAAAGATACACATCACTGAGTAACTGACCTATATGTCACATCACTAACGCCTGACCTAGGGTCAGCGGAGGTCGCGTGACTAGGTGACCCCTGTTAATAATACGGTAAAAGTTTTGTAGGGAAACAAATTGTAATGTACCAAGTGACCTTTCGGAAGTATGTGAAACCTGGAGCTTTATACTTTTACGGTGGAAAACCATGAGTGCACAAAACGTTTCGATTCTACATAGTTCTGACTTCCATAGTACAAGCTTTGCTTAGTTTGTGGTCAGATGGCGTTGTGTGTCCTACGATATTTATTTATTTACATTTTTTGACTTTATATTCGCACAGCGAGGGGGTGCAGTTTTCTCCTGGAGGCTGTGTTACCTCTCAAGGTACAACATGAGTATTCCAGAATAAATGTTCAAGGTGTATAATATATCTAGTTTATTTCCGCTTAACAGCCGTTCCAGTTACAACAGTGATAAGGACTTAAATTAAACTAATTTGACACAGCTTATTAATAATCTTACTTAAAATCTAGAACTAATTTGACATGAACTTAAAAATAGAATTTGACAAAAATTTAATTAAAATAACAAAAAACCTAATTAAAATAACCACAAGTCTTAAAATCCACCTCTCTCTGCAGTAACCACTTGCCGACACGTGTTTCGCCTCTACACGAGGCATCCTCAGGCCGTATTGACTCTTCGAGCGCTTGGTCGAGACTGAATCAACTGAGAAGTGAGTTTCTGGAATAACCTTTATAATCCAGAATATAAAGGTTATTTCTAGGTAATCATGCTTCACCTTAGCTTTACTCCTACTCACATAATATCAGGCGTAAGTTTAAAAAAAAAAATTGGAACGATACGTAAAATAACTTTTTAATTGATGTTGTAAAACACTAAGAATTTGGAAGCCAATAGAAACTTAATATCGGATTCGTTTTAAAGTTTTTTTTGGCGTTTGCATTCAAACTTCTTTTCTAAACTGACCTTCTAAGGAGTTGAAAACGGCCCCAGTCTCGTCTCGGTTGTATTTAATTATCAAAATGTATCTAAAACCTACTTCAAGACATGTAAAACTAAACGAATTGTATACTAGGTTAGGTGAAATGTTATCCGAAAGGAAATCATTAAAAAAAAGCTGCTGTTCCATATATTTTGTCGAAGGTGAATTTTATGGTCGGTCCCATAGTACTTTTTTTGTGTAAAAAGTAATGAAACGAACGAGACGCTCTCCTGATGGTAAGAAATAACGCCTGTCTAAACCCTTGGACCTAAAAGTGGTTCATAACGATGATTTCAGTTAACTCTTTTCGCCTTATTACTTGAGAAAACCTTTTCGTGTAACCCCACGTACCTGTATAATTTTTATACTTTTTTTATGTAAAAGTAATGTGACGAACAAGGTGCTCTGGTGATGGTAATAGATAACGCCTGTCCATTGCAGCGATACACAGAACTTTCAGTAAGAAAACAAGGTCTAGGGCATCACTGTGTTTGCGATCATTACCTTGAGACATTAGTGGTTAGTCTCAATAGCCCTGTACTTTCGCTAGCTACAGTACCCTTCAAACCGGAACACAGTGATGTAAAATTGTAAAAAAAAAAAATATGTAACTAAAGTTGACAAAGGTCACGGACGTATAATAAAACGCATAATAAACGGAGTATAAAAAAAAAAAACGGATCACAGTAATATTTACACACTACTGATTGGTGGCAGAATATCTAGTACTACTTAAACAACCTCCTGTTAAGAAGATTGTTACTAGGTACTAAAAAATTGATTACAGCCATAAAATGAATTTTGGTCTAAGCATGAAAATTCGTATTCTTTTCGAAGTGCACCTTGTCATCTAGTTACTTAAGTAATATAATAAGTGCTCAATACTCTATCAGTCGATATTATCTTGGAAGAGTCACGATGAAGCAGTGACTGTCTGCTTGATTTGAATGTCGACGTGAACTGGCAGTTTGTGCCAGCATGGTTTTTACGCCATTGTGTTATACAGCCTTGCGCTCAGCCTTGTAAGGCCTCTGTCTTATTATCGCTTGAGCTCGACCACTAGGATTTGGTACTTGAAGGTTTGTGGATATTTGCTAATTGTATTGTAATAGGTAAAAGTAATAAAGTATTAATGTAAATATAGTTTACTTATAATTCGAAATAGAGCTCCTTAGCAGGAGTCATCTAAGTACCACCGCAAATGGTCTGTTGCCAAACAGTAGTGTGTAAATTATTTATATTATTAATTTATTTTAAGTAATTGATTAACAATTATTATTATTTTATTTGACATATGGATTATATAATAGACATTAACATGCACATAACAAAAATATAATTTACTGTATATGAGTGAATACTTACAATATTGCATTAGGGAAAAAACCTGTAAAGACAATTGTAGTTTTTTGAAATAAATGAAATGAAATAAATATTACTTTGTTTTTTTTTAAAGGTACAACAGCTAGTGTAATTACAACGCTATCGAAACATTTTTAGAATATTCCAGAATAATGTACAAAAAACCCACGATGACCTAAATTTAGTATTGTTACTCAAAGGAGGATGCCCACTTTTTACCTGTCACATGTTTTTTTTTTCGGTAATGAATAAATAAGGCATATAGCTTATAAAAAAGACCTATTTTTAATAACGTAATTACCAATTTCAATTAATTCCTATACTATTGTTACTGTGGTACAAGTTATATCTTTATTTGTTAAAGAAAAATACGTTTCGTTTTTCGTAAAATTTTATTTTTTGCTATCTTGTGTAATATCAAGATAACAAAAATAGCGTAGGTATATGTTTTTTTAATAAATATACACAAATCATAATCAATGTTTTCATGCATAAAGATATTGTTTTAAATATTATTTACTAAGAATAGCAATCAATAAGAGCAAAAAAAAGTCCATGAAATATGAGCGCAATCATTGTGAGAACACACTTGCCAGTGTTTCATACTAAACAGCAATCATTTAAATTAATGCTAGAGAGACATTTTGTAGATCGATATTGATAATGTCTAAATTGACTACTAAATAACCTTCGAGTCGTGAAGTGCGTCAGATTCGATAAAAATCAAATTGATACACATGTTTTAACTATTTACCATCATAAATACTTAGGCCGCTACAAACTTAAATAAAGTAAAATCAAGAATTTGTAAGTAAACAATTAAAATGAAATGAAAAAAAAGTGAGAATTTATAAGCAACTGAGAAATAGCTTTGAATGAGAAAAAAATAACATCTTAAGCGAATAAAAAACTTGAACTTGAACTTGAAAAAATCAGTATCTTTTTACATTTTTTTAAATGTTTTTTTTTAAATTAATTTGCCCCTTCGGGCAGGCTATAGCTGTAAAGCCATACTGCCTTGTCTTAAATTTCTGCTGTGTCTTAGCTATAGTTATCGTCAAAGTCCAGTCTTAGTCAAGTCCAGTCTGTGTCAGTTAAGTCCAGTCATGCTTTAGTAAAGTAGTGGCGACTTTACTATAAAGCTTCGATGGAGTTTTTGAAGCAACACGAAAACTCATGTTTCACCACATTATATCATTTTCCTACACTCGCGCTTGTAATTCGGCACTTTATGAATAAAACACCACCATTTGTATGCATAAATACTCGACAAAACACTAGTTTTGGAAAAAAATACAACGGAGCGACACGACTCTTCCCGCGTTCCCGCCAAAACTCCTTTTCAATGTTTTTTTTTTACTCATTCAAAGCTATTTCAATTACTTATAAATTCTCTTTTTTTATATATAGGCTTGTGTGTATATGAAGTAATCCGCTTACATCTCTGACCATAAATACCAAAAATAAAGAATAACGTTCCAGAATATTTATGATTTGTTGAATCAAGCCAGTTTAGCTATCTTGGATCTATCAAGTACACCTCACTTGATTGTGATACTTCTTTCTGATACTAGAAGTAAACTGTACATCTCTTTGACACCAGTAGTACATTATACATCTTTTGGACACTAAGAAGTAAGTACTTAATTATAAAATACTGTTTGTACTACTGCACAAAAAAATATTTTTTTCGGAATACAAAGTAATCTTAATTTACTCAATATACATTAAGCTATAGTAATCTCTTAACAAAATTTGTTTCGCGTTAGCCATAGTTAAGATCAGTGAAACTATTAATAATATGAATTACTTGTCGCGTGTGTAATTTTTGTATAAAATTTTTTGAAAAGCGTTTTATATTCCCAGAATTCAATGAACTGCGCTTATTTTGGATTTGATGCTATTTTAGGCTGCTTCTGCGCTTTGATGTTTGATTTTAAACTCATAAAATTCTACGACAGATTCATTTTTAAATTTAGGAAAATAAAAAAAATATTTAAGTAAATAAATACTTTACAAAAAACGTCTCTACATTTTCGCTCTCTTAAGATGGTAAGTGCGGTAATAAGACGAACAAGACGATCCCTGATGCGGTAACAAATAACGCATGTTCATGACCATTGCAGCGATGCACAGAACTTTAAGTAGCAAAACAAAGCTTTGTCACTCCTATTACTTTGAGACTTTCGATGGTTAGTCTCGACTGCCCTGTAATTTGGCTAGCTGCAGTATCATTCAAGCCTGGATACAGGTATAAATATAAATATCGTAGAACTTTATACATAGCGCCATCAAGCCCCAAACTAAGCAAAGTTTGTATTATGGGTACCAGACAGCTGATAGAATACTTGTAATACTTTTTATTTTGTATTGTTGTACTAGTATGGGTATCGAAAAAAATTGGTACGCGTAACTCTTCATATCCCAAGCCACTATCACACACTACACTATTCACTACTTTTCTTCTTTTTCTGTCACTATTTGTGATAACCTCTTTGTAAGTATTTACTTGTGATTTGGTATCAAACTTGTAGGAAAACCCGCTATTTTTTATTAATTAACTATACATTAAAAATGATAAGATAATTGACATACAAGTCACCTCAAGTTCAAATAATGACGTAGCGAAACGGACTCGGGAATCCATAGAGGGTTAAATAAGCATTTATAAGTACCTATAGCAGCGGTATTAATTTAATTTATTTTATTCTAAACTAGCGGACGCCTCGCGGTTTCACCCGCGTAGTTCTGGTTCGTAAGAATACAGGGACAAAAAGTAGTCTATGCCACCCGGAGATAGTGTAGCTTCCCAACGGTGAAAGAATTTTTGAAATCGGTCCAGTAGTTTCGGAGCCTATTCAATACAAACAATCAAATCTTTTCTCTTTATAATAGTATAGATAACTAGACTCATATTCATACATAAAACAAAATCAAAATCAGTAATAATACAAAATACAATAATAAGCAAAGCGTGTAAGCAGTTTTAAATATGAAAACAATCGGTCACGTGATTGTGAAGATAAGGAAGTGGCAGGTCACAGTTCGGGGCAAACGAATAATATCGATATACGCGCAAGTCGATGTCATTGGACTTTAGTTACTTATTGAGTAGGTATCGGATGTTACAATATATTTATTTGTAACTTTCTATCTGTTAAGTACTTGGTTTATTTTCCACGTATTGACAGTTTCTCTTTTAACAGTGTACTATTACATTTTATATGCAAGTTTCCTCATTATTATGTACCTATATACTTTTGAATGTGTACGAGATAGTAGTGTAGGTACTTGTGTGAATTATGGGGGATAAAGATAAAATATAAATTTGTTTCGTTGTATATGTAGTGGGAGGAACTATAGAACAATCATGAATGTAAATACAATTAGCATCACTTAGGTACACGCACACCCCCCTGACGTACATACCTGGCGTGCCCTCTCTAGAGAACTCCTCCTGGCTGGCCTGGAAGACGAAGAGGAAGAGGCGGCAAAAGGCAAGAGACTCTCCAGCAGTACCGCAATGCCATGATGAAGCCACCAAGACCACGAGGGTGCTCGAGCTCCGCCCAGTCGCCTGAGCGTCAAGATCGCACCCGACACCATGACCCCCCAGGAGGGCAGTGATCCCCCAGAGCCCAGCCTCAGCAAGAAGCTAACACTTGAGACTGATTCCCGTCCTCCCAAGAATGGAGACTGAAGAAACCCAACAAGTTTTTGCGTGAAAGAGTAACAAACATACATCCAAACATCCATACTCACAAATTTTCGCATTTATAATATTAGTAGGACGGAAATTTTAAATGTCATAATTTGATCGTAAAAATGTACAATTTTTATTGTGTTTTTACTAAACTCAGATTATAACCCGCAGTAATAGTTAAATCTGTGCTATTGATATCAAAAAACAGGTGTTACAAAAACCGTAAATAATGCCAGTGCAGACACATCAATTGTACATTTTAGTGCCAATATAAGTAAATTATAACGCACCAGAATCGTGCTCGCGAGTGACACCATTGGCATGTTGCTACACGCAGCTTCGCTCGCTATTTAAAAATATGAGTTACTAGCGGACGCTTCGTGGTTTCACCCGCGTAGAACCCGCTCCCGTGGGAATACAGGAATAAAAAGTAGCATATGTCACCCGGGGATAGTGTAGCTTCCCAACGGTGAAAGAATTTTTGAAATCGGTCCAATAGTTTCGGAGCCTATCCAATCCAATCCAATCCAAACAAACAATCAAATCTTTCCTCTTTATAATAGTATAGATGTAGGACTAGCAGCGTTCCGCGGTGTTACCTGCTACATGTTTTCGGGATAAAAAGTGGCCTATGTGTTAATCCAGGTTATAAAGGATATGTGTTACAAATTTCATGCAAATCCGTTTTGTAGTTTTTGGGTGAAATATTAGCGAACATACTCACAAACTTTCGCATTTATAATAATAGTAGGATAGGATTTCTTTTCAAAAGGCATATTTGTTACTTTTTTTTCTTCGTTGTTTTTGGCGTCGCACTTTGTGCATTTGTCAAAGGAAGATTTTTTTTTGTCTTTCTAATGATGTTTCAGTCTGTTTGTTGTTAGGTACCACATTGTTATTACGATCTAGCCCAGTAGTTAGCGTAATAAGTAACTTTAATATAACTTAAATTGCTAAGTAGAGTCTAATGTCAAAGGAAGTAGGTATTTCGATATTTCATAAAAATTAAGTTCAAAATTAAAATGTAAATTAAAAACAAAAATCTATGAGTTCTCAGACTTCTATAGTACAAGTTTTGCTTATTTGGGGCCAGATAGCGCTGTGTGTAATGTCCTACGATATTCATTTAATTTTTTTAGTTTGTTAAGTCTAAGTCGCACAAAGTAAATTATTGTCGAGTCGAAATGGTCGAGATTTTAAACTTCGATGTAATTTTGGACGCGCCATAAAAAGCTGTTTAACCCTAGAACACTACCCTCAGCTTTGTACACGCTACTACTACCATGGGGTACAGACCTACCCCATATACATTTTGTGGAATAAAAATAAAACCATTTAGTATATAATCAAAATGCTTCATTACTTATAATCAGTACTTTAGAAAGCCAACCAAAATTATAATTTCGGAACTATTTCTTCACTTTTCGTGGTACATTTGGCATATTTTAATAATATGTTCCGCACAGATGTGGCGCCGACAGGAGGCACACACACTTCTTGATTTTCATTCTTTAGCACGTGAGCAGAAGCAGCAGCGCCCGATTCGGGGGTCAGATTGAACCGGCTCAGTGATATCCTTTTCAATTTTTAGGATACCATTAATGGATTCACGGATATCCCGGGGCAATCATGGTCATGTAAATTTTTCTTTCAACTGAGGCGTTATCAGGGATATTCCAATTTTTTTTTTAATTTGATGTCTTCTTTGCATTGGTTTTTTTCTGGCCTTTGTGACATAGTATACAGAACCCAAAGAGTTCACTCCCACTATATTTAGCAGCGTAAAGAAGATGCTAAAGAGGATTTTTTTATGGTTAAGGCGAGAACCCTGGCCATTCGATTTTGTTATTCTTGCCTTTACCATACATAACCAACGACCCATCCACCACCTTCACGGGATCCCTGCTACTTACCTAAGTCTTGTCCTGACACTTCATACTCAAGGTCATCTTTATCAGCATCAAGAACCTCATTCACAGTTCCAGTAGCAGATGTTTTGGGAACCTTCAGTTCAGTTGGCTATAAGGCAAAATTCCTCAATGATGCCATCAGGTTCATCATCCAAAGTCCAAAGTACTCAGCTCCTTATCATCTAAATCCTCTAAGAAGGCTGCTATCTCTCATCTCTTAAGGTCCAATTGGCCCCCACCAGAAATCATTATTGCTTATGAGCGATTTTGTATGAAATTCATTTAGAATATGTTTTAACAATAGTTAAAACATATTTTCTGTCTTCATGTACATAATACAGATATTGTACAATATGTTACACATTATTTTATATATAATACAACTAAAATTTTGCAGTAAATAACTAAAATCCAAAAGCACTCAATCGTAATAAGACTTTGGTTACTACTACCGTGGGGTTCACCTGTACCCCGGAACACCTGCACCAGCGACTGCACTTGCACGAATCTTGCGCTCGACTTATCTACTTACGCGGCAATGATCTAATATGGATTAGCTTGAGTGGCAAAATCGCACTTGCAATACTTTTGAAAACATTGCAGTTTGAAAAGCGGCTGGGGTACGCCTGTACCCATGGTAGTGTTTAAGAGTTAAGGTGGTTCGATTTCCATACATATAATAGTTTTTTGCCATTTATGGACATATGGAGCAGATTGATTTTATGCTAATAATCTACTGCTTTATTCAAGCAATTGTGATTTACCGCAAATAAAGACCAAAGTATATGCCAGTTGCTGTGATTTCACTGTAAATTTATACTCCATTTGTCCATAAATGGAAAAATATTATTTGTATGGAAGTCGAACCACCTTAACGAGAAATATCACTTTTATTCAGTTCTTTAAGACTAAAACACCAATAACATCTGTCATGTTAAAACAAAAATATTGAGCAACTGTCATTTTCATGATTTCGGAGTTGAGCTCATAGTAAAAGTTGTAAACTTGTTCCGTTTCGACTCAGTACATCGAAGCTTATAGCTGTATATTACGCTCGCCGCCATCCAATATGTAACTCCTATAGACGATAGTACTAAAATAAAATCGAACGCGTGAGGAGCGTGGGTTGCGGAATGCCGGTAGTGCCACAAAAGCGTACTGACTACGATATAATCTATGCTGAAAAGCCGCTTCTCAGTCAAATTACGCAACATTCACGTAAAACATCTGATCATACAAAGACACATTGTATAAGACCGGTTTCGGCAGCACTATTTTCGCGGTTACTATTGTAGCGTTCCATTACGATTATAGTGTGAGTGAATTTAACACGCTTGTGTTAGTTTAGCGGCGATAACAAAAGACGAAGGACGTGCATATCCGACGTTCGACGCTTCAATCAACTTTTTTTAAAGAAAAAAGTTGTATCAGTGTTGCCAATTTGAACTTGGAGCTAGTGATGTGTTGTGGTGCGTTTTATCGAATAGGAAATTGTAGTGAAGATTGATAAAATTATTCGTAACGATTTGATAACAGGGAACTCGTAAGTGTTTAACTATTGAATTGTTTACTGATAATTTCGCGTTGATAACGTGATCTTGAGATATTTGAGTGAAAGCGCTCGAAGTAAAGTCGTTAGTGAAACCGATATTGTAAATTCGATTCTCTGATTATACATAAGTGAGGAAGGAACACGCTACGCCCACTGAGTGTGCCAGTTAAATAGTTTTAATCGTGCGTGTATATAGTGAACTCGATCGAGTTGTTAACATTTCAAGTGTCAGAGTTGGATTGTGATTAATCGAGTTTGAAATCGTCAGAGGTAAGACAAGACAGCTCTAAAATGAAATGTGGCATGAAACTTTGTGTTTTTATTTTAATTTTATGTTGGTACCTAGTTATTTTTTTGCGATGATAGCTCTGTGGCTACTGCGGACGGTTCATACGCTGAAGTGTGTGGGTTCAAATCCCAACAATAAGTTAAATTTTTTGGCTCGCTAGCTACCTACCCTCTAGTTCAAAATCTGCTACCAAGCACCTAATCGTATGCTTTGGCAGCCTAAATTGAGAGCCAGTTCCATTCCAGGTTATTGGTGTGATTACCACCTTCGATTTCATTGTCACTTAACTTCAGAAGAACTGTGGTCAAATACCGAGCCTCTCAACAACTAAAAAAAAGTTAATCACAGTGTGGATTTTTTTTTTAATGTCGCTGTACAAAATCGTTACATTATTCTACGTTTTTCTGCAATATAATCCTGCAAATATTGTAAATGTGAAAATTTGTATGTTACGTGTTTATTTCATTTGAAAACTTATTTATTCATTTGGATTGACAGATTGCCAGATTGATAAATGTCAAATTGACAGTTGTCAGATTGATAGATGTCACATTAACAAATGTCAGATTGATCGATGTCAGATGGGCATAATAATATGTCAGATTGACGTATCAGCAGCGTTGGATTTCGTACTATAATTATAGTATTTGTACTATTATTTCATGCTCCGTACTAGAAAATATCCATACCTAAGGATAGTACGGAAAAATACTACAATTTCGTTACTTCACTTAGAAAAGACCAAAATAGGTAAATATGACACCAGTTTATAGCCAAACCATCTGTAAAAAAAAAGTCACATTGTGGTAAGCTGTCAAACAATACTTCTTCTTCATCTTGTTTGATTTTGGCTTCGCATTTTGTCTTAAAATTGTAACTTGTCACTGGCAAGTGCTTGGGGTGCGACGCCAAAATCTAAGAAAAAAAATGCAGCAAAAGTGGCAACTGTACCGATTTTATTCTTTTGTATACTCGCAGTTTAGAAGAGATGTTTTTATGATTTCATGCTAAGGCTGAAGCAAATAATAGTCAAGAATATACATAATTTATAACAGAAGTAAATTTTGTATAAACATGTTGATTCTAACTATCTATTTTATGAATTAATAGCTTTTTTTAAACAATGTAAGATTTAAAAAAAAAGTGTACTATCGGCGTACTACTATTTTGATGGTCTTGTACTATATCTTTCAACGTACCCGAATCCAACCCTGGGTATCAGATACATGACTATTGCTTATTTGCTATTTACATATTTCGTTTCTCTCTGAACCTAATTCCAAAGTTAACGCGGACGAAAGCGCGGAGTAAGCTAGTTATATAATTTTAATAATGTGATTAACAGTGTAGCCAAAAGGTTACATTGATTTAGATGTTTTAAATAGTAAAACGTGTTTTGTGTGTGTATGTGTGGGTGATACGCACATTTACTTACGGAGCTTTTGTAACTTTTTTGCTTATCACTTCATAGTCTTAGCAGTAGTAGCTTAGTTGAGAGAATGCTCGTCTTACAATCGTAATGTGTGGATTCGATCCCAAACCCGTATGAGTGACTTTTTAAAACTTACACATCTAATCCCGAGAGCATAATAAATCGTAACGAAACCTGCATGATGCTCAGAGAATACATTTGGTAACATATTTGCTGCGCCCCGCGGTGTTACCCGCTACATTTTTTTTTATTTTTTTTTTATGGTTGACAGGCTAGTTGTTTGACCACAGCTCACCTGATGTTAAGTGAAGGTGTGGTCGAAGATGGTAAAGCACACCTAGCCTGGAATGGAACTGGCTCTCAAGTGAGGCTGCCGGAACACACTGTTAGATGCTTGGCGGCAGATTTTCAACTTGAGGGTGGTAGCTAGCCAGCCGAGTACTAGAAAGTACCCTACCACCATGCTATGGTTTCCTCACGATGTTTTCCTTCACCGGCAGCTCAAGCTCATTGTTGGGGTTTGAACCCACGCCCTTCGGCATGCGAACCTACCGCGCTAACCACTGAGCTATCATCGCTACAGGATAAAAAGTAGCCTATGTGTTAATCCAGGGTGTCAGCTACCTCCGTACCAAATTTCATCAAACCACAGCCATCATCCATTAAAATTCAAATACTCGTAATTATCCGCGATGACCCCACTTATTTTTTAGGGTTCCGTACCCAAAGGGTAAAAACGAGACCCTATTACTGAGACTTCGCGGACCGTCCGTCCGTCCGTCTGTCACCAGGCTGTGTCTCAAGAACGGTGATAGCTAGACAGTTGAAATTTTCACAGATGATGTATTTCTATTGCCGCTATAACAACAAATACTAAAAATAAAATAAATATTTAAGGGGGGCTCCTATACAACAAACTTGATTTTTTTACCGTTTCTTGCTCGATACTAATAACGGTGACAGGTAGACGCTTTAACTATTCATAGAATATTTAGTTCTATTATGAATAATGGTACGGAACCCTACGTGTGTGAGTTCGACTCGCACTTGGCCGGTTTTTTATGAATAAAATTGCTATACTTATGTTTTACTTAAGTCACCAATTAATTTTTCGATTTGATTTAAAAGTGTTGAGTTATTAAATAAAAGTCGGTCCAAAATAAACGCCGGATTTCGAATCACTTTTCATTCTCAACGGTGTCATGCCATTATCGATTTTAAACTAATCTTGTTTCTTAGCACTAGAGCGGGTAGAATCTGTTTTTTTTCTGGCATTAGGCAAATGCTCATTTTTTAAATATTTGGCTCATAAATACATATACTATCGTATTCAATAAGTCTTCTTAAATGGAACCTAGAGCTGCGAATATGCATAAATAAATATCAACTTCAGAGGCTAATGATTGGAAGAATTCAATACGTTTTTACGATCGCTTGTTAACTAGAAACGTACACAGTAAATGTGGCTGAATAACGGAACTATAATAGACAATCTTTGTATTTTGATGTCTTTGTCGTGACTAAACACAGACTAGTTTTTCTTTAAAGAAATAAATGATTTCACAAACGTAAGTATTTTGTTAGTCTGGCAGTAAACGCGTTCACAGTAGATACTGTGTTTGTGTTTTGTTTTGCTAGCTTGCTAAAAGTGTTCAGCAAAACACAGTGTTGCTGTTAGCTCCTGTGAACATAGGATCCAGTTTACGAAACCGAAAACAAAGTCATAGAAAAAAAGTTGTTAACGTATACCATATAGAGTTGATAAATTAGAAACTGCCAGGTGGCCGGTTGGTTAAAAATTAACCTATGTACATACATAATGAAATTGACCTAGACGCAAAATTTAACCTATATTGACCTAGAGTCTAACGCATAACAATAATTCTGGATGCAAACTAGACCAAATGTATTTCAGTTTTTGTTTTCGTTTCAATAAAATTTAAAGAGAAATCGTCACATTCGTCGGTCAATTTGCACTTAGTATTACAATAGTTCAGCGATTGCTTTGAATCTTATCATGTATGTCATGTACAAAATATGGCAACATAACAACAAAAGTATCACCTCTGTACTAAATTGTAGAGCTAATTAACTTAGTGAAGCAAAGATTTCAGAGTTTACGGAAGGAAAAAGTATTCGTACTACATTAATAATTTGACAGCCCTGTTGGCTCATTGGTAGCATGTCTGCTTCAAGAGCTGTGGGGCGTGGGTTCGATTCCCACCTAGGACAAGCATTTTGTGATATAAAACCAAATGTTTGTTCTGTGTCTGGGTGTACTGTATGTATTATAAGTATGTATTTACAAAAAAAAAAAAAAAATTAAGTATTCTATCAGTTATCTGACTCCCATAGTACAAGCTTTGCTTAGTTTGGGGTCAGATGGCGCTGTGTGTAATGTCCTGCGATATTTATTTTATTTATTTATTTAATATATTTGTCTATTATGTGATATTCGTCCAATACTTGTGATATTTTGTAGGCCTTCTTATCTATCTATACTATTATAAAGAGGAAGGATTTGATTGTTGTTTGAAAAACTCAATTTTTGTACCATTTTTTCAATATGACGACGCGAGAGGCGGTCTCTCGAGGTCGCAATATTAAAATGTAACATGCTGCTAAATTAGAACATTCCTTGACCTGTTGTAAGTCAGAACCTACCCAGAGGCTAGACGGTTAATTTAGTTTATAAAACCGAAATCTACATGTTTTGTTTGTGTAATTACTTTTGCTTAATAAAGCCTGGAACTTCTTTGCTATAATTTAATAATTGTATTAAAAACTAGCGGACTCCTCGTGGTTTCACCTGCATAGTTCCTGTTCCCGTAGGAATACAGGGATAAAAAGTAGCCTATGTCACCCGGGGATAGTGTAGCTTCCCAACGGTGAAAAAATTTTTGAAATCAGTCCAGTAGTTTCGGAGCCTATTCAATACAAACAATCAAATCTTTCCTCTTTATAATAGTATAGATAGATAGAATTCTGATAAGTATACGCTTCGATAATTGTAGGATGTGAGATTGATGAGATGTTGAGATGTCTGTCTAGGTATTCTGTATCTATCACAAAAAAAAGTAAAAAAGTATTTTCATTTTTATTCATTTCAAAAATTCTTTCACCGTTGGGAAGCTACACTATCCCCGGGGGATATAGGCTATTTTTTACTCCTGTATTTCCACGGGAACAGGAACTACGCTGGTGAAATCGCGAGGCGTCTGCTAGTAATAAATACAACTAGCAATCCCGGCTTCGCATAGGTAAGCTTTAGAAAAAGAAAACAAAATCTGTTAGTCCCATCGGTGTTATTATGTATGTACCTATCACCAAATAAGCGACTAGGGCACTCAATTACGCTATTCTCCCTTGTTCGTATTTATCTTATTTTTTAGAGATTCTATTGTGGCTTTTATTTTTTATTTTATTTTTATTATACGCTCCATAGACACTGGGGTCCGTGACCTTTGTCAACTTTAGTAACGTATTTTTATTTTATTTTTTACAACTTTACATTACAATAAGAGGAAAGTTACTTTAGTACTTTACTAATCTTAATCTAAGGTTAAAGTAGGTACTAGATTGTGTGTATACCGCGAGCAGACCGGCGACCCGCAAGCAGCACCCGATCACGAGTATGACGCATGTGCCAGCCATCGCGCTCCTCAACCATATCTGAGGGAAGAGAGCGACCCGACACACGACGCCGCCGCAAAAAGGAGTCTTCGATGGTGAGCACGAATGCTCGAGGCATACACACAATCCTTATTTCTATTTACAACATGAGTTTTCGTTTGAAATCGCCTCCTCCTATTGTGGCTTTTGTTAAGTATGACTTCATTAGATGATTACAATAATGAACGATGCAGGTTCAAATCACGGATATAGCTTTTTATATCACGATTCTGCGTAAACGCAAATTATAAGTTGATGACATTTAGAATAGTTTGAACCACGATTAAATCATTTTTTATAGAAAACAAAATATGTATTGTATAATGTATCTAGTATGAACTAACTAGCGTCTGAATTAAATTATTTATTATTATTATTAGTGTTAAAGATCACATTATAATGTATTTTATCAATAGGAGGTCAATCGCAAGCCTAGATCAGTAAAATAATATATGTAAATTCCGTAAAGGCAGACTTCGTTTCATGCATTTTAATAACATTACACACAGCGCCATCTGACCCCAAACTAAGCAAACCTTGTACTATGGAAGACAGATAACTGCTAGAATACTTAAATACTTTTTTTTGTAAATACATACTTATAATACATACCTACAGTAGGTACCCCCAGACACAGGACAAACACTTTTGCTTATACAAAACAATGTTTGTCCTGGGTGGAAACGAATATCGAACCTACGCCCTACAGCTCTCGAAGCAGACATATTACCAATGAACCAAAAGGGCTGTTGACTTCGGATTGTCGGATTCGGACGTCGGATTTGAGTTTGACATTTATTTATTTATGGTTTCTACTTTATTTTTAAATTTATTGTGGTTATTACAATTGACATGTATCAAATTTTAGTTTTCAATTTTGTTTATATTTAATATAGCTGCGCCCCGCAGTGTTACCCGCTACATGTTTCGAGATAAAAAGCCTCTATGTGTTAATCCAGGGTGGCAGCCACACCAAAATTCGTACAAAATCCGTTCAGTAGTTTTTGCGTGAAAGAGTAACAAACATCCATCCAAACTTTCACATTTATATTATTAGTGGGATGAATTAATATTATACAAGTAATATGAAATTATATGGTCTGAAATAAATGATTATTATTAATATACACATGTAACTTATTTAAAAAGTATCTAATTTTAGGTAACAAAACTTAAAATGCAGTACTAACTTTCTGTCCAAAATAAAACGATACATAGAACAGGTAAATTGTATAATCTTTACGGCCTTCTGATAAGATTACATTTATCATTATACTCCTATTTACGACGATGGTGCAAACAACGCATTCTTATCTCTTGTATTAAATTAGATAAACCGCTAGTTTTATCATTGCTCTGTCTGTTTTAATATACTGTGTTATGTATACACATTGCACATATTCTCACTTTATCTGTGCACGCGTGTTATTATTTGGATGCAACAGTATGGGAAGTTATACCGGAGCCTTATTTTCCAACTCAGGGCCAATATAGTATGTCATGAAGAGGTCAGGTATTACGGATTTATTAAACAAAATAAAAAAGACCTTAAATTAAACTATTTACAAAATGTATACAAAAAAACTTATTCTAAAAATCCGTCAGAGGAGGGATATGTGGCCAGAATGCTGGCAGCATTACCACGCATTATTAGCTTTGACCAAAGTAGATACCAGCATTCTGGTCACCTGAAGCCTCCTCTAAACGTTTGGCCAATATAGTCAATTATTAATATGTATATATTACAATATATAATGTATAATAATGAGCCACTATAGTTCTTCGTGCCTGTCGCAGTTGACTTTGGCTAGCTGGGGGACGAAGGCGAAAAAGTTTTAATGAAATAGGTCACAGGCTTAAAGACTCTCGCTCCGGTTCGTTCCTGGTGCAGAAGTTGGCTATTGCCATTCAGCGTGGGAATGCGGTGAATGTGATGGGCACCTTTGCACTCCAAAACTCAGATCATTGACGTGACTCAAAAATCTGCCACGCTAAAGTAGGACTGGGCTGGAAACGTCTGCCGAATGCCAGCGGAGCTATGGGCGAAACCCACCACCAACTGGGTCCTGGAGGTTAAACGGCCACCAGACCGGCCTAGAAGACGATGGAAAGATGAGCCCGATGCTCACGACAAGGGGACCTTAATAGCACCAATAGCAATATAGTCAATACAAATATCTAAATAGATTGGACGGCTATAGAAACAGACATGTTATTTCATGCGTTTGAGTTTATTCAGCTCTCCTTGCTGTATCGACGCGTCTTTGAAGATCTCCTTCACCTTATGTTTTCTTATTTTGTCACTTCGAATCTTCTGCTTGATGTTCACTGATGCAATATACGCCTTATCTCGTCTGATCTCTCTGAGGGCCCCTTTCATCTCCTTCTTGTACTTAGTCTTCAGTCGGGCGCTCTCGGCTTGTTCGCTAGACAGTTTCGAACTCTTGCTCCCGGTGAACACGTCCTGTAGGTTCATCCTACTTTAAATGTTTCAAGAAAAAATTTAAGTTAAGTTATAATAGCTACTATACTTAATTTTATAACTTCTGCAGTAATTCAACTTTTACTTTATACGATACTAGCTTCTTTGTCCGCGTTGACTTTAGAATTGGGTCGAGAGAGAAATGTTTGAGTAACTAAAAAACAAGTTTCAACCGTTTCACAGTTGTACACTTGCGTTATTTTATTAACTAGATAAAGATAAAAGACGCCTTCTATATCGAAATGATGATACATAAGACACATTTATACAAATTACGTCCTATGTGATAATCCAAATAATAAACAAATTATTACTTTGATTAGATGACTTTTTATTCCAGAAAAATGTCTACTTTGTGTCCAATTTTAACTGACTCAAAAAAAGAGTACCTAAGTATGTATGTTTCGCGATAATTCCGCCAATTATAAATCGTTTTTTTTTTGTTTGGTAGATCATACATCGGAGGTTGTCCCATAAAAAAATACATCAGAATTTTTTGATTGCCAGATATTGTTGTAAGTACAAACAAGCGTTACGTGGATATAACATCTAAGAGAGACGACAACGGGCCCTAAACTAGGAAATGCCTGTATCTTAGGCGCCCTGTAGCCAAGTTAAGATTCTAAGTCAGAGATGCTGATTGGAAGTTAGACAATCTCCCAACTAGGTTGTCATAATTTCACTAGGCTGCTTTCTACTGGTAAAAAATAAGTCTTATTACATAAATAGCATATTACTAAAATACCCATACTGTCGATAGATGCGGTCCAAGCACGTGTGTTACTATGTAACTTTAATATTTATTTAGGTATGTAGAGGAGTGTGTCTTCAATCTTCCTATTTTAAAAGATCAAGGTTTGCCGGTCAAAGCTCGCACGAGTGGATGCTGCCCACACAGTCAATTAGGGTTGCCATTTTTATGTACACATGCTCGTCTAATATTATACCAATCCTGTCACACTCGTACGAGATTCAGATTATTTATTCACCTTATAAAAAAAATTCGTTATGCTAAGCAAGTCAATTCATTACAGTCAGTTTATAAGAAATTAAAGAAAACTAATTTTCTAATAAAAAGAAAATAAAATTATTATCATGTGAGTATTGAGTAAATTAAATAATTAAGCATGCATTAAGAATTACATTAGCCGATATCACATGCGAATGATTGTTCATTCCAATTAGTTTCATAAAAGTTATTCTAAACTACGTACCTACACGTATTACCTTGATTATTGTCATGTTATTTTTTTAATTACAAATAGGCTTGGACATGACCGACATCGCGCTTGATATTATACGAAGATGCGGTTTCCGATAGAGCACGCTTAGATGAGACCAATTCAATCGCGACTTGAAGGCGCCCAGTTTACATCTATCAAAGAACCCCCGCTCGGTACGAAAATCCCTGTGTTTTGCGGTTCGTAACTTGTAACCTACTGTGAATGTAGTTAACTGCTAAAATACTCTAATATGTTTCATATCAAATCTTGTCATCTCATGCAACTTTTACCAACAAAAGTATTTTTACTTATATTATCGTAGGTACGAATCACTAACGAGATTTTGGTACGTCTGGCAACCCTGCGTGAAGCAGTATCAATGCGCGCATTCTAAGAAATGCTCTATAATCGGATAGTTAGTTTTGATACTTGTTTGTACTGTAAACCATAATGAAAGTATTAGCCAATCAATAATTCATTCAATTATTGATTGCAGAAGCTTTCATTCGCGAGATTTATGTAGTAACGTAACGTACGTAACAATGTATACAAAACAAAAAAAAAACTTAAATTTTGGTAACAGACTCATCAAGCAAGAAGTTCCACAGCCTCGCCGTGTACAAATATCGTAAAATATCGTCTTAAAACATGGGTGACGGACGAGGCCTTCGACCTACAATTTGTTTAACATACAAGAATTATGCACACACAGATACCTTGACATTATTTGTTATTAATACAACAAAACTTGTAAAAGAGGTACAAGCACTGGGAATTTATACCACCTTATAATTTCCGCGTTCCCGCCAAAACCCCTTTTGCCTTTTTTTTTCCTTTGGTTTTGGCGTCGCGTTTTAGCATTTGCCAGTGTCAAGTAATTATATATTTTCAAGTTTCAAAAGTTAAATAAGTGCCATCGTAGCTAGTTTTAGTCAAAGTCGTCTTTGTCAAGTCCAGTTCGTGTCAGTTAATTGATTAATTCCAGTCATGCTTTAGTAAAGTAGTGGCAACTTTACTACAAAGCTTCGATGAAGTTTTGGAAGCAACACGAAAACTCATGTTTCACTACATTATATCATTTTCCCACACTCGTGCTTGTAATTCGGCACTTTATGAATAAAACACCACCATTTTTATGCATAAACACTCGACAAAACACTAGTTTTGGAAAAAAATACAACGGAGCGACACGACTCTTCCCGCGTTCCCGCCAAAACCCCCCTTTTGCCTTTTTTTTTTTTTTTTTTCTTTGGTTTTGGCGTCGCGTTTTAGCATTTGCCAGTGTCAAGTATTTATATATTTTCAAGTTACAAAAGTTAAATAAGTGTCCTCGTAGCTAGTTATAGTCAAAGTCCAGTCTTAGTCAAGTCCAGTCTGTGTCAGTCAAGTCCAGTCATGCTTTAGTAAAGTAGTGGCGACTTTACTATAAAGCTTCGATGGAGTTTTGGAAGCACCACGAAAAGTCATATTTCACCACATTATATCATTTTCGCACACTCACGCATGTAATTCAGCACTTTATGAATAAAAAACCACCATTTTTATGCATAAACACTCGACAAAACACAAGTTTTGGAAAAAAATACAACGGAGCGACACGACTCTTCCCGCGTTCCCGCCAAAACTCCTCCCTTTTGCCTTGCCTATACTAATATTAAAAAGAATCAATTGCGATATTAGCACACTCTGTGTGTATTCAATTAGAACTCCGAATATTGTGGTTCGTTGCATAACACAGAAGTTCAGCTACTCGCCAATAGATTGCACAACTGAAGACTTTGATATTGTAAGAAAAATTTGCTAGGTTTTGCTACTCACTAGTAGATGGCGCTGTATTTATTAAAACGAACTAATGCCGATAGATGTCGCGACTTGCATTTGAAAGCTCAAATGAAAAGCTTTCAAGAAGTAGGTACCTAATATTATTTTATCGTGTCAGTAAATTTTCAGGAAGTCCAGTCATGTCTGAAATTTTATACCGTTTTGTACGGTTTGAAATTAAGTGATTTCTAAGAGACGACGATTGCCAAACCTGGACAAGATTAGCACAGGACCGAGGCAAATGGCATAACAAGAGAAAGGCTTATATCCAACACTGCGCTAAGGAAGACTGCGGATAATGATGATGAACTCTTATGTGGCCATCCCTAGTGCCAGTATTAATGTACAAATAAGCGACCGACCAACTGTAGCAGTCAGTTGAATGTCATTAACGGTCACCCATCCAAAAACTGACTAGGTCGTCCGTTGCTTCAGTTTGAGTATCTACGTGTATAAGACAAGTACGGTATTCTTAAGCTACGTTTAGTACTTCAACAACGAAGTACTAGAGATCATTTATGATCAATCCTAAGAAACCATGTTCCGGGAGTTCCGTGACTCACAAGAGTACTTGGCCCAGAATCCCTGGTTCAAGTTTCCATTAACACTTTTCAGAATCGTGACGGCACTATCTTGATTATGAACGATAAAAATCCCCATCGTGATTCGTGACGATACTAAACTTGTTCAATGAAAGTGACGTCAGTCACACTATAAAATCAGTATGGACTCTACGACATAATACGATTTATTGAATTTTAGATCTACCATAATGTCTAAATTCTTCTTACTCTAATTTTACGCTACAATAACCTTTACAATTTGTCTTTACTTATTGTTAAGATAACGATACAAAGTTTAATGTGAAATTGAAACAGAAATGTTTTCATATACCACTCTCAAGTAGACAATTTGCCGCCAAGCATCTAACGGTGTGTTCCGGCAGCCCTTTGATAGCCAGTTCCATTCCAGGCTAGGTGTGTTAACCATCTTCAACTACATCATCACTGAACATCAGGTGAACTATGGTCAACCCCCTAGACAGTCAAGAATAAAAAAAATACGGCGGATCAGTGGCGTAGCATTCCTTGGGCTCTGTATAAAAACTTGTTGGAAAAAAAACAAAAATGCTTGCATTTAATAAAAATAAATATTTATTGATTACTAGCGGACACCTCGCGGTTTCACCCGCGTAGTTCCCGTTCCCGTGGGAATACAGGATTAAAGTAGCCTATGTCACCAGGGGATAGTGTAATTTGCCAACGATGAAAGAATTTTTGAAATCGATTCCGTAGTTTTGGAGTTTATTCGTTACAAACATACAAAAATCCAAAAATACAAATCTTTCCGTTTTATAATATTAGTGTAGACATGGACAGTTGATCATATGACGGTGTTTTTTAAATGTATTCCCCAGGAAGCACGAGATTAAGTGACAATGTGGATTATACTACTTTTTGCTTATACACGTTAGGGGTCTCTGTAGCTCGTATCATTGATACGGCTGATATGGCGGTAGCTACGCCCCTGCGGCAGATTTTAGTTTCCATACTCCATTTATACGTTGCGTTTACGCGTATGACGCGGGCCCGACGCCGACGTTACGTCGACGTAGTCGCGCGAAGGCCGACAAACGTAACAGATTATATTCATGACCACATATTATGTTGCATAACGCCGTCCGTTGTCTGGTATTGTGGATAATTTTATCGGTCATTTATAATTAAATTGTGACTTTTAATTAAAACTGGGATTGCGGTATTCACCTATAATTACTGTAAATGTGATTGTATCTAGTTTATGTTTTATTGTTTATTGGTTATTTTTAGAGGTATGGCACTTTTTAGAGGTTTCGGATTCGATTACCGTATTAGACTTAAAGACCGTACTAAGTTAGATGTTTGAATGATAGGTATATAAGAGTGTTTTATTGTGAAGTTTCAAGGTCACATGTATTTTCTTTATCTATATATACTATTATATTATAAAGAGGAAAGATTTGATTGTTTGTTTCCATTAAATAGGCTGAACTACTGAATCGATTTCAAAAAAAATTTCACCTTTGGGAAGCTACACTATCCTCGGCTGACATAGGCTACTTTTTATCCCTGTATTCCCACGGGAACGGGAACTGCGCGGGTGATACCGTGAGGCGTCCGCTAGTGATAAACAATGTTGTTTAAAAAATAGAGCAACAGAGCTAAGTAGCTGGTAATGCCCAATTCTTCGGTCGGCGCGGGCAAACAAAACCTACATTTAAATGTATTTTTCGATGAAATTAGAACCTTTAGAACTAACTACCTTTGACATGCCCAAGGAAGTTAATTCAAGACTCCATACCCGAAAGTTATAAATATCATTAGGAGTACTTTCCAGTGTAACTTCAAAATAGCTAAGCATATAATATGTATATTTATAATTAGACACTTTGCATAAATATTACGAATAAATGAATAAATGAAATGTTTATATTGATTAATGCTAATATCCGCATTCTGTAGGCCAAGGTTACACATCAAAAGTCAATGTCCTGTTAATCATATTATTATAAGGATAAAGTTGCGTAAATTAATTATACACGGTACGTAATATTTTCCGTTTTCCTTTAGGCACTTGTCCCACCGCCGAAGAGGAAGCGAGAAAACAATAACTACATTTAAAAAAATCGGCCACGTGCGAGTCGGACTCGCGCAAGAAAAATTTCGTACCGTTATCTATAACAACGGCAAAATAAATCACGGTTGGTGTATGGGAGCCCCCTTAAATATTTATTCTGTATGTTTATTTTCTATTGCATAAATAGCGATTTCTAGCGCACGTTTCTAAAATTAAGCCCTAAAACACTCGTTTAGAAACTCTCGCTTGATATACATATATGAATACGAGAACAGCAAGGCGGGAGTAATCCCAAATTGCATTTGCGCATTCGCGACGCCTAGCGACACAACTATCCGAATGGCAAACTTGCTGCTCATCGATTCTATTTCCTAGCTCTACTCGCTTTTCTCTAATCATCGGTGGTGGGACAGATGCTTAAAGATGTCAAGAAAAAAGTAAGACGAATGTTTGATATTACACTTGGCTTAATATTATATCTGAACTCAACGTAAGGCTGTGTTTTAAAAATCTTGTCAAGGAAAATTAAAAAAGCCCCAAGGGCGGAGAAAGGCGGACGAAAATTTTAAAGCGGAAATTCCGAAGTTGCTCAAATGTCTATGAAATAAGTCATCAATAACCGACCTTCGCATTTGGGAGAGATTGTTCTTGCGAAACTGCCTGATATGACGTCCAATGCATTAGAAGAATTAGATTGTGATCACCTTTCTAACTTCTTAGTATCTATGATAAGTCATGAGCTTTCTGAAGTGGGTTAGTGCATTGCGACATTTCAAGTTCAGGTTCCTAACTATTAAATAACCCACATAATTTACTCTATTCAGAAACGACAAAAACTCATCATCATCAGCATCAGCCTTTTGTAGTCCACTGCTGGACATAGACCTCTCCCAAGACACGCCACTCAGCCCGATCTTCGGCTTTTCGCTTCCATCTACCACGAGCTGTCCTACGTACATCGCCACTCCATCGAAAGGCGTGGGTTCAAACCCCAACAATGAGCTTGAGTTGCTGGTGAAAGAAAACATGGTGAGAAAACCATAGCATGGTGGTAGGGTATTTTCTAGTACTCGGCTCGCTTGCTGCTACACTCTAGTTGAAAATCTGCCGCTAAGCACCTAACAGTGTGTTCCGGCAGTCTCACTTGTGACTTAGATTCATTCTAGGCTAGGTGCACATTACCATCTACTATCACACCGTCACTTAAGATCGGATGGGCTGTGGTCAAACATCTAGCTTGTCAACCATAAAAAAAAAATACATTTTTGCTGTACGTATATTTCCTTACAACTGTACGTCAACATAATTTTATGCCATATTAACACAATACCCGGTTTTACCAACAAGTTAGTTGAAAACGAATCTTTCCATTTGAGATGGAAAATAAAAACGGATGCACTAAGAACGAGTGTTAGTCATCGAATACTTTAGACTTAACAACTTTTTCCACAACACTTTTACGGATGCTGACGTATCTATGGAATATTTGAAAGACCTACAATGTGTTTTAGGGTTCCGTACCCAAAGGGTAAAAACGGGACCCTATTACTGAGACTTCGCTGTCCGTCCGTCCGTCCGTCTGTCACCAGGCTGTATCTCAAGAACGGTAATAGCTAGACAGTTGAAATTTTCACAGATGATGTATTTCTATTGCCGCTATAATAACAAATACTAAAAATAAAATATTTAAGGGAGGCTCCCATACAACAAACTTGATTTTTTTTGTAGATAATGGTACGGAACCCTTCGTTACTGAAACAGAATTAAGCAAAAGCAAACTACGCATGTGCTCAGTGTATATAACTTCTAAGCAAAGCAATATAAATAAATGTAATCTCCTCGTCTTATTTCGATATCTACCATAAATAAACGTAAATTCCAGATTTAAAATTTGATCGTAGAACAATGCCTTTGTTTTTAATTTGAATACATTTTTCACGTGTAATCATACAGGAAAATGAAACAAAAATTACGTACTCCATATTAACTTAATCTATGCTGTGGCTCATTTTCATTCATAAAATTCATGGCTGATTACCTCGTAACGCATGACCGTGCATTGCGCTAGGTTTTCCCAACACATTCATTCACTAAATAATCTAACTTCCTATTACATGGTCTTAGTCAATCTTGAAGTACTTGCGAGATTTTTTTTGAGATTTGTCATTGTGGTCTGCGTGATTGCTTGAGAGTAGGCTCAAGAGGTTATGAAGTATTCTAAAAGGACTTTATTGCATCAGTTTGCAAGGGCAATGAACTTAAATCCTATCACATTAATTCGATATGTAAAGTTTTTTTTGGGTATTTATTTTATATTTTTTACTGATACTAAACTTCATTTTATGAAAATAATTTTAATATTTTGGCTTTCTATGCTATAGTTGATTTTGAATACTTCAAATTTCAAAATTCTATTTCAAACTTTTCATAGTAATGACGTCATGAAGTAGGCTGAATATATATATATGCCCTTGCCATGTAAAACAAAAAAAGTATACATAGCTATTTTGACACATTTGATTAGCTTTGACAATTGATATGAAGTTTTTTCCTAATTTAATTTGCCACATCGGGTAGGCTAAAGCTGTAATGTTCCTGACACAAAGTTAACAAATCTTATAATGTATTATATCCTCATAAAAGCGATATCAAAGTCCGAGTAACGTTTAAAGTAAAGTAACCCAGATATTTGTATCAATAAAGTGAAAACAACTCGACGTACGTGTATGGAAGAGGATATTATGGCTGCCGTTGACATATTTTGTTTTGGTTTTACATTTCTTTTTTTAGTCAATGAAAGTAACCCTACTAGGTGAAGTCATTAGAGATCAATTCAAAGCATAGTTTATTATATGTATTTCAATATAAAAATTAATCCCATCTCATAGTTTAATGAGTTTTAAACGTAAAAATAATCAGTTAAGTTTTATTTTTCTGTACATACCGATTTGGTGTGTAAGTTATTATATTGTTTAATTCCGCTTAACAATCGTTTCAGTTACAACAGTGATGAGGATTTATTACAAACTTATTTTATTTATTTAATATCTTTAACTAAAATTTAACATAAACTTAAAAGTCAAAAAACGAATTAAAATAACCACAAGTTTTTATATCCTCTTCTCGCTGCAGTAATCACTTGCCGACACGTGTTTCGCAATTAGACTGTCAAAAATAAAAAGAAAGTGTGTAACCTATTATATAAATATAACTTACATAATTATTATAGTATCTTTTACAGTAATAAAGTGTGTATCCAAAAACACAATGTATGCACCTGCACAGAGGCGCTCACTAAAGTTACGTGTGAAAGTGCACAACACATTATTTTGAACCTATTAATCTTTGGCGTGATAAACAGGTCAAAATCCTCTTGTTTTCAAAACGAAATAATGTGAAAATGAGATCGGTCTGACTCATACTTCGCAATGTCATAATTATTTGTTTATCTGCCGGTTGCCAGCGAATTTGAAGGCCACTTTCACCATGCCTCTGAATCATGTGTGCTCTTAGATTTGGGATATGCAATGTTATGAAATAATAGAGCTCGCTAGTAGCTATATGTATGGTACTAACAGCTCGCCCCGGCTTCACACGAGAAAACAAAACTCGATTAAGTTTAGGTTTAAAGAAACTTTATTATCAGTAAGACATTACTGTCACGCTATGTGCTGTTATGTGATAACATGATTGGACTTAAAAAATATATAATTACATTCAGTCTTAAATTTAATGAAAAACAATATAAATAAATAAACTATCATGGCTTTACAAAATTTGAGGCAAAAGATTAAAATGAGCAAGGCCCGTTCCACGCACTTAGATTACCACCACCATATTACCAACGAAAAGCAGGTAATTAACTACTTTTCGTTGGCAATATGGTGAGCCAAATGTTTTGAACGAGCTTATGTTTTTTAAGTGTGAGGGTAACTTGTTAAAAAGATTAACAATATAAATATAGCCTATGTCACTCAATGATACTGTAGCATCATTATCACTGAATCACATAGCAAACCCTTACTTAGTATGCGCTGCGTAAACTATTGACAATAGAATAAAGTGCCGTTTTAAAGAGCAAATTGACAGCTACAAATAAGTCCGCAATATCATATGTCTAACTATTACAGTTGTCATCCATATCTACATCTACATCAATTATAAAAAGGAAATATTAGTTTTTTTGTTTGTTTGTATTGAATAGGCTCCCGAAACTACTGGAACGATCTGAATAATTCTTTCATCATTAGGAAGCTATCCCCGGGTGATAGAGGCTACTTTTTATCCCTGTATTTCCACGGGAACGGGACCTACGCGAGTGAAAACGCGAGGCGTCCGCTAGTTTCCTATATTTATGTATCCTTGACTTTAAGGAAAATCGTACAAAAGCTGAGAGAAAGAAGGAAATCCGCATACAATTATTGTTTCAGAAATTGACAACGCATGAAACCTGGAAGTTCGAAGACTCAACGCAAACAAATTAAGTCAAATTTCAAATTGAGGGCAGAACTAACGGGGGTAGATGAGTATTTTTCGGAGAAAATAAGTTTTTGGACTTTCCAGAGGAATTTTTACCCTGTTTTTGTGACTAAGATCTTTGCGATTTAGTTTAGATGATGTCTCACCATTAAAAGCTTGTGGTTAGCGCGTGGAGTTAATTGAGTAAAGCGTTCAGTAATAAATGCCTTTATTCGTTCTTTATGCATTTCAAGAAAGATTTTTTACGGTTGACAAGCTATTTATTTGACCACAGTTGATGAGCTAATTCAAATAAACTGATTATATAAATAAGTCTGTTTTTGTGGTCGACAAGATAATAGGTGTTTGTCTACAGCTCATCTGATATTAAGTGACGGTGTGGTCGAAGATGGTAAAGTACTAAGCCTGGTATGGAACTCACTCTTAAGTAAGGCTGCTAGAACACACTGTTGCATGTTAAACTTGACAGTGGTAGCTAGCAAGCCGAGTACTAGAAAGTACCCGATCACCACGCTGTGGTTTCCTCACGATGTTTTTCCTTCACTGGCAGCTCAAGCTCATTGTTTTTTTTATAGTTGATAGGCTTGCGTTTGTCCGCCATCCCGCCTGATGTTAAGCGAAGATGCGGCCTACAATGGAGCACGCTTGCCTAAAAGAAACCTATTCACTCGTGACTTGAAGGTACCCAGACTGTATTCTTCGGGGAACACCCACTCGGGCAGCAGATTCCAATGTTGGGGTTAGAACCCACATCCTTAGGCTAGTGAACCGACCGCGCTAACCACTGAGCTATCATCGCTACAAGATGTAGGTAAATTCTGTCAGATGTTATTTACAAGATAGATGAGAAAAAATGCGTATTGATAGTCAAGTATACCTAAAGAGGATGCATGCATTGGAAAACCTCTGACGGTTTTTTAGACTAAGTTTTTTGTAAACATTTTGTAAATAGGTAGTATAATTTAAGGTATTTTTTATTTTTTTTAATAAAACCTTGGAAAACTATAACATAAATTTTATAGAGTAACTGTCCAACGTTCACCTTATTGGTCATAGCATTTATTTATCTATGTATTTGATCTCAGTTTGTAAGGGACAGACCCCTTCCCAGATTCCGCATTCGATTTTGCATTTTAAGCTCAAAGGTTACCATTGACGTCTTTAACACTTTGTCATAAGTTATGGTGAGCATTTTAGAAAGGGTACGAATGACTTTGTGGTTTCATTCGGATGAATCAATCTCTACCGACAAACTTTTAAAGGCAACATTGTATTGCTATCTAGATATATATCCGTTTCATGATCAATATTCCAATGCCTTGAACTAAACAGCTCGCGGCTACCTTCATAGTACGAACTGCTAAACAATGGAATTTGCTGTCCGAGTGAGTGTTCACTGATAGATACAATCTGGATGCGTTCAAGTCGCGAGTGAATTGGTTTCTTCTAGGTGTACATGCTCCAGCTTAGACTGCATCTTCGCTTAAGATCAGTTGATCAGCGAGTTGGCGGTCAAACGCAAGCCTATATGTAACAAAAAAATATATAACCGCTAATCTAAAATAATATTACCATTATTAATATTATCTTTGACCAACATGTCAACCGTAAAAAAACACATTTTAATACTTCTCTTATATACTTTAAACAGCATTTTGATTTACTCCGAAACTGTAGCCAAAATTCTGTCACTACATCATAATGTATTCTATTATTACAAAAACTAATCATATCTCGTCTCTACGCCTCGTTCCGGACACATTCTATCTGCGTCTTCTACGCTCTAACTAACATAAAGCTTCAGTAAACACGGCTCATTTTTCGTAATAATATGTATTATATATGTCGCAGCCAACTAGCTTAATTAGCCGTGCAATCAACAGCCTAGTCTCTTTACAAAACAGCGCCGTTCAACTAGCGGCCTGAATGCTATTCAGCCATTTGATCAAACAGCTAGGCAAATGACTTGAATCGATAACGTTTCATTACTTGCCTAGCCGTACTATTAAAAACTAGTTTTCACGGCAAGAGTACACGCAGTACTCAGATACAGACTATGACGATGAAATTTCAGAAAACCTTATTTCTTTGAGACAGGCTGTGGCAAGAAGTTTAACTTGTGTTAACAAATAATATTAATATTACTTACACGTGTAGTAATTAAGTTACGACATCTGATCTCATGATTTCCAAATAACAGTAATATGTTAAACTTTAAATATGTACATTAAATAAAAAATTTCTTATGTGAGATGTTTCATCTTTTTTATTTCTGTCACATGGCTACCCCTTTCGTACAAAATACCTAAGCATTAGCCAGCCAGTTTATTAAATGTTGTAACAAACGCTACGGCTCAATATCATTCAGGCCGCTAGTTGAACGGCGCTGCTTAGTCAAGAGACTAGGCTGTTTATTGAACGGCTAATTAATCTAGTTGGCTACGACATGTACATGTACCATATATTGTTTAGGACTCTTAGAATTTATGCTCAGTGATGTGAAAGTTTTTAATTTTTTTAAATTATTTTTTTATATAATTGATTGATTCAGGCGTTACTTTGCGGAAGTTCATTTTGAATGTTCAATGTTTATATTTAGTTTATTTCCGCTTAACAGTCGTTCCAGTTCCAACAGTGACGAGGAGACTTAAATTAAACTAATTTTACACTGCTTATTAATTAAAAAATCTTACTTAAAATCTAGAACTCATAAACTTAGAAATATTCTTAATTTGACAAAAATTAAATTAAAACCACAAAAAATCTAATTAAAATAATCAAGAATCCTCCTCTCTGCAGTAACCACTTTGTCGACACGTGTTTCACCTCTACACGAGGCATCCTCAGGACGTGTTGACTCTTCGAGCGCTTGGTCGAGAGTCAACACGTCCTGTCCACGAGTGACTGACTGACTTATTTTTTTATGTAAAATTTGTCGAGACGAACGATACGTTCTGGTGGTAAGAGATAACGCATGCCCATGACCATTGCAGCGATACACAGAACTTTGAGTAACAAAACAAAACCGCAACATCGTCAAAATGGAACACACAAGAATCTAAAAAGTGTGGAATACCATGGTGTAGTCACTATCAAATACACATCATTTGATAGTGACTACACCATGGTATTCCACACATCGCAATGTTACCAGGATTCAATAACTGAGTCATAATTATATGTACCCATCTGCTATTATTGTCATGGCTGATACATTGTGACATGTGAGCAGGGATTTTCAGGACGCTTGCAAGTCATTTTTCAAGGCATGCGATGGCGTGTTTATAATATTTTGACATTAACAGTGAACCGCTGTAACGGTGTAGTCATCGTATAGGAGTCGTATCGTATGTTTGCCAGTACAAATCTTTATTTACAGATAGTGATATTACCTTGTATTTTTAGTTGTCTTTTGCGCAAAGTGGTGCAACTCAATGTATTTGTTTTGATGAAAATGTACCGTAACTAGATAATCTACTATATAAATAATATAAAATTTACAATTTGAAAAGCCGACTCCATGGCCAACTAAACGCACTGCTCCAATGCGAGATTTCGGAGTAAGCGATAATATCATCTTGTAGGATACAATTATTTTGAATTTTGTTAATTTTTTACAACCGTTCGATCGATTTCGATATAATTTATATGGGTCCTCTGAAGTATGATCATCCAAGCAAAAAAATTCTCAAAATCGATTAATAAAATTGGCGGAATTATTGCGTGACAAAAAAATTGATCAAATTGACAACCTCCTCCTTTTTTGAGTCGGTTAATAAATTCATTCCAATCTGATTTATGCTTTGGTAATATCTTTTTTTATAACTACCCAGACATAAATCAAAACGTGTAGTAGGTAGGTAGGCGTTAAAACCAAAGAGGTTTTAGTTTGAAATAAGGAGGATGCCATTTGTGTAGCCATTAAATAAAAATCACAATAATGTAAACATGGAAATAAGTGTTGTTTGAGTAAAACAAAAAGAAAGAATAAGGAATTAAATATGTATGTAACAACTCTTCATTATCAAACTTCGTAATACATCAAAAGTTGTTGTTTTCTTTCTCTCTAAGTTATAATGAACTCCGTGTACAATCCACAGATTAAACAACTGTTTCTATGTTACCTCCTCGTTCCGGATCAAAACACACACTTCAATGAACTGACATCAGCGCCACTAAAAGCCGTGAAGTGGCGCCTTAGCGTTAATAAAAACTAGCTCCTGATTCCGTTCTGAATGGTTTTTGTACTTCGAAAAAAATCCCTTGTTCACAACCGTTCTCTGTTTAATAGCATAACAATTTCACGTCAAAATACTTTAGGATTTGCTTTTTAACAATAGAAAACACCTTTGATGTGACATCATCGAATTCTATGTACCAAAAAGAAACCTTTAGAAAATTGAAGTGTGTTGTAAATTGGCCGGCGGTGTCTATTATATACAACTTCATATTATAGTGTGTGTCAGACAATCTGCGAGGATGCAAAACTTGTTGCCAAATTATTGTTTCTTGTAGTATTATTTTTACACCGTTTCACTACGCAGCGATTGACAGTCATGTTGGTTCATTGGTAGTATGTCTGCTCCAAGAGCTGAAGAGCGTGGGTTCGATTCCCACCCAGGACAAGCATTTTGTGATATAAACAAATGTTTGTTCTGTGTCTGGATGTACTGTGTGTATTATAAGTATGTATTCACAAAAAAAAAGTATTTAAGTATTCTATCAGTTAACTGTCTTCCATAGCACAAGCTTTTGCTTAGTTTGGGGTCAGATAGCGCTGTGTGTAATGTTCTATGAAATTTATATTTATATTTGATTATGACAAAAATTTATCAAAACACTCGGCACCTTACATATTTCTTGCATCGAGACTGGCTCAGGTACGCCGACTTCGGCGTAGTACTCGTGTTTATTGCCGCTTTTTACAAGTACGCCGGCGGTATCTAGTCCGAGCGCGCGCGACCCATCAATATATATTCCTTCAAGCTAAAACATGTGGCGTCTATTTTTATGTATTGCGTCCGTGTGTATAGGTGTAACGTTAGTAGTTAGTTAGTTTTAAAAACTCGTCAGTTGATTTGTACAACTACCTCGGTGTGCGCTACCGGATGTTGGAAAGGAAAGGGGCGTCTCCCCTCTGATGGCAGGGGAAGGAGATGAGCTAGACCAGAGACGACTAGCGGTTTTGAATTCTTTGGTAGCTTCATAGCTTTAAGATTATGTGAGAAAAGTGAAAGAATATAATTATACTTGTTATTACATAAAAAAAATATAATACAGCCAACATTTTAACAAATTTGATTTGTGTAATCGTAACAATAAAATTGTTTTGGTTAACAAATAATTATACTTTTTTTAACAAAGAACCCGGACACGTTACGTATCAGTACCTAAGGCTTAAATTATAAAAATAGTACAATTAAATTAAATTTGTTAAGCTAATCATCCTTATGCACGCTAAATAAATATTATCACGTACAACAGAACAATATCCTTCGGAAATCGGTACACTTATGTCACATCCTTAAAGGAAAACGGAGCACAAGCATAGATATTTCTAAGAAATGACAATTTTTTAGTATTATCTGTTTCCGATTGGATGTCAGTTGGCTTTTTGACGTAACAAGAACTTTTATTATAAAACTAGCTGCGCCCCGCGGTGTTACCCGCTACATGTTTTCGGGATAAAAAGTAGCCTATGTGTTAATCTTGGGTCTCAGCTACCTTCACACCAAATTTTATCCAAATCAGTTTAGTAGTGTTTGCATGAAAGAGTGACAAACATTCATCCATCCAAACATTCACATTTATAATATTAGTGGGTATATGGGTCAAGGGTTTTAAATGTAAAAGTGAAGAACGAAATGCTCTTATGTTGGTAAGAGATAACACTTGTCCATTATCATTGCAGCGACACTTTTTTTATTTAAGGTTTGACCACAACTCACCTGATGTTAAGTGACGGTGTGGTCGTAAATGGTAAAACACACCAAACCTGGAATGGAACTGCCTCTCAATTGAGGCTGCCGGAACACACCATTAGATGCTTAGCGGCAGAAATTCAACTTGAGGATGGTAGCTAGCTAGCCGAATACTAGAAAGTACCCTACCACCATGCTATGATTTCCTCACGATGTTTTCTTTCACCAGCAGCTCAAGCTCATTGTTGCGGTTTGAACCCACGCCCTTCGGCATGCGAACAAACCGCGCTAACCACTGAGCTATAATCGCTACAAAAACGATGTTGTAAATAAATTAAATAACACCATATTTTTATAGAATTAAACGAAAGACGCTCTTCTAAAAACTATGAAGAAAACATTGCTTGTTTAAAGATTACATTCTTACTTCTTGGCATACATATAGGATGTTTTGATTGACATTCCTGTGGACCAGATTGAATTCTCAGTTTCGGTCGGACCACCATGAAATTGCATTTTTACTGTTAGCAAATAGCGAGAGTGGATTGCGGATTTGACAGTGCACGTCCAAAGGGACAGGTGTGATTGCATCATATCCGATGCTCTGACGGCATGAGACCATATTAGGGCCATTTCGGACTCTGTAAATGGTATGTATATGTCGCAGGCAATTTGTATGATTCCGCTTTTTACAAACAGCGTCGTCCGTTGATTTGCCGTAAGCAAATTTTAAATTGCCGTCTCACTATATTAAATGCCACTACATTTGATGGACAATTCAAACGTTTCCATACTGTTTATAAAAGTTATTAATTATTGTTATGTATGTCATCAAATGTTTTTTTAAAGTACTTAAACATTTTAAAAATACATTAGAAGTACATTTTAATTAATGATGGTCATCCTACAATAAGAATCAATATTGAAATTATAACATCGAACAAGTCGTCAATTTGCCTTCGGCAATTTTAAATCTGCAAGTATTTTCAAAAGTTTATAAAAAGCGAGTTCATACAAATTGTCTGCAACATTTTATACTGTATACAATATATAAATATGCTTACCTATATTACACTTATTACTTCTTCATATTTGTGCACTATAATAATTCAAGTCCTTAGTCCTCGTAAAAAATAATATAAATTTTAGTAACATTTATTGTCTACAAAAGTCCACAGGGACTCAGTTTTGTCCACATTGTGCATAAAAATGAGTCCCTGTTTCCCTTGGTCACGCAATAACTTGAAAACGTTATACCTATTTCATTCATGTTTTTTTTTAATTTTTCTAATACGAAGGTTCTTACGGAAAGAAAAATTAAGAAAATTGCACAGAAAATGGAAAACTTTTAGATATTTTTGATAAATTCCACGTGGACGAAGTCGCGGGCAACAGCTAGTGATTTATAAAAGAGATTAAATGATAGAAGAAACTAACATTGAGTGATTGATATTTTTTTTTGTAAAATTGATGATATTTGTTTTTTTAATGATTTTTTTTAATTTAGTATTTGTTTTTTTATGGAATTATTGATATATAAATGATGTTTTTGGAAGGGCTACATGGCTTGCTATTTTGAAATAAACAATCAATTAATGAGAGCGAAATAAATTTTAGTGGAAACTAAGTATACTTGGGTGGCTGACTAAATGTATGAATCATTAAATATTCGGCGACATTGGTGCCATGGCACCGGGATAAATGCATATTAACAACCTTGCAACTATTTTTGATGCGTTAACTTACTTTTGCATTTATGTAAGTTTTGTTCCGATATTATTACCTAGTTACAACAACGATTACGAAAGGGACACCGCTTCATGGTTGATGTTCTCTTAAGTAATCGATTCAATTCCAACTTTATCGTACGATGGAATTTGCTGCCTGAGTGGGTGTTCTCCGAAAGATACAATCTGGGTGCTTTCAAGTTGCTAGTGAATCGATTTCTTCTAGGTAACTGCACGCTATCGTAAGCCTCATTAGCGCTTAATATCAGGCGAGATAGCAAACAAACGCAAGTTGTGTTGTGTGTGTTAACCATTTACAATTTGATTTGACATTTACGATTGAGTGCTGGTTATACACAAACATATCAATAAAAATCTAATTTGTAAATATTGGAATTATTATATAAATCATAGTTTAATATATTGTAACAGGTAATTGACGCTGATTTTAACAACGAAATTAGTATAACACATTTGCCCATATACACAAACCTTTACCTAATTACAAATCAATTTTATCTAGACATAAATTTTAGACATACATTTTAATCAATTTTATAAACCCATAGATATATTTTTTATGGTGACTGAGTAGGTGCTTGACGACAGCACACCTGATGTTATGCACCTGATGTAAGGTGACGGCGTGGTCAAAGATGGTAAACACACCTAGCCAGGAATGGAAATAGCTCTCGAGTGAGGAAGCCGGAACACACTGTTGGCGATTGGCGACAGATTTTCAACTTAAGGGTATTAGCTAGTTAGCCGAGTACTAAAGAGTACCCTACCACCATGCTTTGGTTTCCTGCTAGTGCAGCGATGATAGCTGAGTGGTTCGTACGCCGAAGGGCGTGGTTTCAAACTCCAACAATGAGTTTGAGCTGTCGGTGAAGGAAAACATCGCGAAGAAACGATAGTTAGGGGGTAGGGTATTTTCTAACACTCGGCTGGCTACTCGTAGCTACCGTCCTCTAGTTGAAAATCTGCCGCCAAGCGTCTAACGGTCACTTGAGAGGCAGTTTTATTCTAAGCTAGATGTGTTTACTATCTTCGTCACCCCACCGTCACTTAACATCAGGTGAGTTGTGTTCAAACACCTAGCCAGCCAAACAAAAAAAAATAAAATAAAAAATTATGTACTTATAGTAAACATACTTCGAATGAATTAAAGTTGTGAGTCACATTTACGTACATTTTTTACGTTTGTTTATGTTATGTGTATAAGGGTATAATTTATTCCAGACTTCTGATAATTTGAATCGGATATTTGATATGGTTTACTGTCGGTAAATAGTTTCATAACATACATAATGAGTGAATCATTTGAGTATACATATTTGTGCCCACTGTGATATCGATATATTGACATTTGCATAATATTAGTTTATCTAATATTAATTAAAAAGTATGAATATTTATGTGATAGTTCTAATTACGTGTCTTACAAATAACCGCTAAGTGCGATTCGGTATACTTACAATTTAAATTTTTATAAACTGACCAGTGGCTCGACGCCATAGTCCGCCACGCTGGCCAAGTGCGAGTAGGTAACTTCCCATATTTTCAAGATTTTTTAAAGAATACTCTGACACGTTTTCCTTTATCGTTTTAAGTTATCGGCAATACGCACGTAACTTAGAAAATACAGAGGTGCGTGCCCTGCTATTCGAACCCAAGACCTCCAGATTGGATGCCAGATGGTCTCCCAACTAGGCTGTCAAAACTTACAATTACAACTTTAGGATGGATAATAAATAACTCAAAATATAAAAAGAAAAAAAATCACTAAAAAGAATAAGCAACTTTATGGAAAAAATATATATTTAAGGAATTAATTAGGGACTTAAGTAACTAACATAATTAAGATTCGCTAGTGTACTGTGAGCACTTAAAACTTATTGACAGTGCACCACAAATAGAGCACGGGACTTTTCTTTATGGGGACTCGAGTTATAATTATTTGGGGTATCAACAAAAAGTACAGAGATTATTATGATTAATTATACTTGAGTATATTATGCGCTATTTTCTGCTTTACAATAACAAAGAGCGCTTTTAAACTAGCGTGTTTCATTGTATTTAATCTCGTAGTGCGTACGAGTGTTGACACGCGTATTTGTAAGTTTCTAAACAGCAATGATTCTCCGTTGGAATCGATATTGCTATTTACGCATCTGCAGCTCGAGCTAACACGCTGAAATAAGCGCGTATGCTCGCTTTTGTTTTTTTAAACCTTTTAATTTAGTGCACGTGTAAGCATAATTAGGCCATATACACGTGCAGAAAAATCGTTAACCTGAAATCACTCTAATAGACGAGCAGATATCGTACTTTCAAGTTCATTGCTCGCGTCCGATGTGCGACCTCGCTCAAGGTTCGTCCGTTCAGCGATACGACAACTTCATTCATGATTCTTGCCCGTGTACGCACGTGGATAGAGCTGTGTGCGTTTCATATTTGTGAGACGTTAGAGCAATTTTATTTTTTCTTACATGAACAATGTTTTGATTTGGTTTATCCCACGAGGAGGAAAGTTAAGTGAGTTTTTTGTCATACATCGTTTATTTATGCAAAACAATAGGAACTTTTTTTCGAAAAAATAAAATGTTGTCTTGTTTGAGTGTGTGGAGGAGTGTTGGTAACTGTATGCACACCTCAACTATCTAACCTCCGTACAGAAATGAGACAACGATCGTCATTCGTTTCGTGTGTCTGAAAAATATCGTCTGTAAGAAGGTTAGATAGTTGAGGTGTGCATACAGTATAGGTTGTATACCTATTACCAACACTATGTAATGACGAAAGTTTTGCAGTAAAAATCAGAAATATGTTTAATGTGGCATGCATTTTTATACTAGTCCAATTTGTATTCCTACTGAATCAAATAAGTATTTAGTTAGAAATCGTTGTAAGGCCTGAGTGGGTATTTCCCCGTAAGATGAAATCTGGATGCCTTCAATCGGTTTCTACCAGGCAACCGTGCTTCACGGTAATCGGCATCTTCGCTTAACATCTGGCTAGATGGCGGCCAAACACAAGCCTATTTGTAATAAAAAAAGATGTTACCTAGAATACACATACAAATACTTCAGTTCTGCTTTAATAAATACACTTATTAGAAGACTTCGCGTATTGAAGATCAGTTTCCGTAAAGTAGCGCTTGATTTGGTCGCTAGTTAACCAGGATAGAATTAAGACACGGATATTTTTTCATTCAGTAGCAATTTAAGTATGCCGTCCTGTCATTTTCGTCACCTATACAACAAAAGTTCAACACCGGTTAATTGAGTCTCATACAAGATCCGTATGTTCAATCAATCATTAATCAAACATCGCTAGTGTGTGTAACAGGCGTCGACATTTACATACCTTGTCATAATGAGATTTTTATACCATTACCTGCAACCGGAAAGAAAATATTGAAAGCTCTGCTATGATATGGTACCGGGATGACTTATTAATGTTACTCGCAATATTTGCTACAACGTAGTACTTTGTCGTAATAACATGGCGAGACTATGTTTTGAGAACGTGAAGAAAGTTCAGGAAAGTTTCCTGAGACAAAGTGGCGAGATGTTACTTGTGAGGTCCGTGGTATACGCATGTTTGTGACAGGACGCACAACAATAGCCGGAATAGGAAGCGGCGTCGGCGAATGGCAGACATTGCGGTTAGAGATGCCCGATTCACAATTCAATCGTCAAAAATCGATTTATGCTAATTATTTAATTGGTAATTTAATGCGACTACTATTTTTGTACATCTATAGTTACAGTCAAATTCCAGTCTTGGTCACGTCGAGTCCGTGCCAGTCAAATCCAGTCATGCCTTAGTAAAATTGTAGTAAATTCACAGTTAGTTAATGTTAGGGATCGAATTAAACAAACACTAAGATTATTATACAGAAAACGAGTAGAGTAAAATAGGACAACACACATTGAATACCTTAACAGTAACAAAAAGGATTTACAGAATTCTTATGTTAACAGTTATTTCTCTCAGTTTTGCCAGTAATTTAATATCTTTTTTTTTGCATTTTCAAAGGGAAATGTATCCTACCTCCATTTTCATAATGATCAATAGATTGATTTAACAGAAAGGCTGCGCTTTTACCGCGTTCATTACATTCTCTTTCATCGCTTCAAATGTGCCTCGGCTTCAGATTCTAAAAGATATCATCTTCCTCGATCTTGAGCTATTTGTAAGTACGCTTCAGATCTGCATGACTTACATTCACCCAGACCATTCTACTATCAGACAGCCATGAGATCTAAAAAGCGACACCGATTTATCGTCGATATTCCAAAAACTCAAAATAAAAAGTTCGATGCTACTTTTCTATGAACCGCTAAACAATGGAATTTGCTGTCCCAGTCGATGTTCCCCGATAGATAAAGGGTGCCTTCAAGTCGCGAGTGAATCATTTAACTTCGCTTAATATCAGGCGAAATAGCGATCAAACGCTTGCCAATAAATTAAAAAAAAAACCTAATCTCCATGTATTATACCTAATTATAACATGTCATATGTACACCAATACCTACTATAACACCTACCTTAATTATACATAAATCGTTCATTACTTTTGAAAAAAAATCGTCATAAATTCAATTCGAATAATTTCAATCGATTAAGCACCGCTATAATCGGTCAAGGAAACTCTACGGATCCAACCACTAGTGTCCAGACAAGATCCGTAAGTAGGTTCTTGGCACTACAAACGTTTTTGTTGATTGATTTTAGTTAATTAAATGCAGACAATGACAAGAAACGGTGCGCCTAGAACATTGCGCTCTGTTTGCTGAGGCGTCGGAAATCCTGGTTCACTGTCGTTCACATTTGGATCCTGTATCACTACTTTGGTATACACTACTAAACTTTGGTACTGGGTGTGTCTTCATATCGCGAGTGAAGCGGCATGTTTTAAGCAAGCGTGCTCCATCATAGATCGCATCTTCAATTAACATCACGTGAGACGGCAATCAAACGAAAGCTATAAAAAACACTATACTTACACTTAAAATATATATAGTGCTGTGTCCAAAAACACTATAAATTCTCAAATGTTTTCGGAAATATGAACGTTTTTTTATAACCTTATGCTAGATAAATCAAAATTGCTATAGGTACCTACAGATCAAATACACGTGAGCAGCGGTCAGTAAAATCTGAGGTAAAATTACTACAAAAATTTATATAATATGACAGTGACAGTTAATAATAAATGTAATTTTTATTTAATTCCATTTTGAATATAAATTATTTTTAACTCATTTTTTACTCCAAAATAGTCATTTTATTTATCAAAGATTTTATTTAAATCTCGAACTGGTAAATCGAAAGCGAATTATGCTTTTTTAACCATAAAGATACACTCTTTGCCATCCGCTACAGTAAGTACAAGAAAATGACAAATAAATATGTGTTGTGTGTTTTTTTTTCTTTAATTTTGGCGTCGCATTTTGAACATTTGCCAGTGTCAAGTATTTTATGTTTACAAGTTTCTTAAGTTAAATAAGTTGCCTCGATGCAATAGTTATAGTCAAAGTCCAGTCTTGGTCAAGTCCAGTCCGTATCAGTTAAGTCTAGTTGCTTTAGTAAAGTAGTGGCAACTTTCCTGTAAAGCTTCGATGAAGCAACACGAAAAGTCATGTTTCACCAATTATATCATTTTCCCACACTCGCGCTTGTGATTCGGCACTTTATGAACCACAATTTATATACATAAACACTCGAAAAAAACCACTAGTTTTGGAAAAAAACACAACGGGGCGACACGACTCTTTCCGCGTTCCCGCCAAAACCCCGTTGTGTATGTTATGTACCTACTATTTAACTTTTAAAGTAAAACGAAATAGAAACATCGCGTTAGTTTTGAGTTAGCTTTAACAGCGGCCGTTTAAATGTGTAGATCTCGATGGTTTGCAGTATCAATTATTGTCATGGCCTTCTCTGGTGCCTCATGAGCGTGTCTGCCGTATGACAGGTTATAATTTCGATATCGATGACTAACAAACGAAGACCTCCGCAAACCGTGTTATCAACAAACTGTGGTAGATTTTATATGCTGGATACAGAGTTCAGTTTCGCGAAACTTTCAAAATGATCCTTATATGTACAAACAAAGCTCTTAAGATTTTAGTCATGTGCTAAAAAATATCTAGGTCACGAAAACCATTGCTTGCAGCCCCGGGCCTAACCATCGAACCTAAATACTAAATTATTGGCAAATGCAGACTAATCATCAGTTTAAAATGCAAAAACTTATTCAAAATATAAAATTGACTGCGTTGTTAAAATGTGTTATTGTAAGTTTTTTGTTTTATGGCTAACCTATTTTCATTTGTTTTGTTTGCAGATTTAATCAACGCCACATCCAGCCCACTGTAATTGTAAGGTGAGTCTATTTAATTTTTAAACTAATTTATGAATCTGATTTATTAAATGAATTAACTTTGATCAAACACAAACGTGAGTGGTAAGTTCGTATAGGCGGAGTGGTCAGCCTCTAGCCTGCGCCGACCGAAGACTTCCGACATAGCTAAATGGTTGTTGTTATAAATGTACTTACATATTTTTTTATATAAAAGTAATGAAGCGAACGAGACGTTTTCCTGATGGTATGACCATTGCAGCGATACACAGAACTTTGAGTACTAAAACAAAGTCTAAGGCATCGGCATTGACGGGCAAGGCATTATAATAAATACAGAACACCCAAACACAGAACAAACATTTGTTTATACCACACAATACTTATCCTGGGTGGGAATCGAACCCACGCCGTTTAGCTCTTGGAGCAGGCATATTACCAATGAACCAACAGGGCTGTCAATGGTGGTGGAATCACTGTAAAATCCACGTGGAATCGTACTTTCTATTCCAATGTCAAATTGAAAAATACAATGTGATCTTTTAGAAGCTCGTTTTGAACTATCAAAATAAACATTAGGTATAATGTTAAGGGGCAAAAATCACAATAAAATACAAATATGAAACAAAAAAGAAGAAGATATTTAACATAACAAAACAATATAATAGATATTTAATGTATAAGAGCGGTCTTATTGCCTAGAGCGACTTCTTCCAGACAACCTTTACAATATAACCTACCTTTATATATATTAAAATAATATATATACTATATATTTTATACTAATCTTAAATTTATACTATTTACAAATTTATTTAAAAAAAACTTAATCTAAAAGTCCGTCAGAGGAGGGATATGTGGCCAGAATGCTGGCAGCATTGCCACGCTGGATGGCAATTTTAACCAAAGTAGATACTAGCATTCTGGTCACCTGAAGCCTCTAAATGTTAAGTACGTTTTGAGCAAGAAATCTTATATGAGCTAGAGAATCAGAAGCCTGGGGTGCTTACTGAGTGTTGTTAAGTACGTTTAGCGTGCTTAGCAAAGTTGCGGTACAAAAGATTTCAACGCGGTTGGTATGCAAACTTTTTCGCCAATTTTTTCGATAAATAAAAGAAAAACCTCATTTCATACATTCTTTTTCTTTTTCTCAAAAAGGTGTCTAGATTATGACAGCATTGTGATTGTCAGCTGCATGTCAATAATACGCGATTTCCGTGCGTTCTCAACGCTTTTCGTGAAAAATTTGGATTTTAGTTTTTTGAATATTTTTCGTGTTAATCTATTTTAGAGGAAATTGTTTATTGTGAGGTGATGGTAAAGTATCATGTGTGATTTATTTGTGGGGGTGTGGTTATTTGATAGGTGTTCAGAAAAAGAGCTCCAAGTGTTTTCATCATGTTGAACGAATGGTTTCATCGAAGGATAAAAGACATACTCATCGTAGAAGAAGAAAATATTCAGGTAAAATCATTGAAATAAGAAAATAAAGTATTACGAGCGTTGGAGCATGTTTTTGTTGCATGTTTTTTTGGACTTTTCTAGAGCCAAACATATGTCTACTATTCTGGTAGCTCATTTGTTAATACATTAGCTTCAAGAGCTATATTCAACATTAATGTGACTATAATGTACATGTTTGGATGGATGGATGGATGAGTAACAAACACTCTTTCACGCATGAACGGATTTGAATAAAATTTGGTATGGAGGTAGTTGAGACCCTGAATTAACACATAGACTACTTTTTATTCCGAAAACATGTAGCGGGTAACACCGCGGGGCGCAGCTAGTATACTATATTATGTATCTTATAAATTCGTTTATATTTTTATAATTAAAAAAATAACATCTTCGGGCAACTCTTTAGTTGAGTTAGATGAGCTTACCATCTTTCGCACAAATTTCACATCAAGTGAGCTGTGATCATAGTACAAGGTTTGCTTAGTTTGGGGTCAGATGGCGCTGTGTGTAATGTCCTACGATAGTTATTAATTTATTTATCATCACCTAACTTGTTAACTTTAAATAAATTTGACGATGCCAGTCTTGGTGGTAGATTTCTTTAGCAGGAGGTCGTCTAGGTAGGTACCACCGCAGTATCAGATATTTTGCCGCTAAGCAGTAGTGTGTAAACATTACCGTGTTCCGATTTGAAGAGTACTGCAGTTAGCGAAATTACTGGGCTGTTAAGACTAACCATCGAAAGTCTCAAAGTAATGTGCGCCAAAGCAACGATGCCCTGGACTTTTGTTTTGTTACTCAAAGTTCTGTGTATCGCTGCTATGGTCATGGACAGGCGTTACATTAAAAAAAAAAGTACTGTAGATGAACTACAATAAGATGTTAAAAGATTCACTTCTTGTAGTTTTCCTTCTTTTATTAATCTCCGAAGAACCGTTCAACTGGAGGCTAATTACGATAACAATTAGCCACAAATTAAAACCTTAACAGCATATTTGTCCTGCACCGCGGTACTTAGCTCATTTTCCCGTATTTTTGTCCCGTTAACTTAATGGTACCACACAAGCGCCTGTTGGCTTTACACAGCGCGCCTTCTCACTACTAAGTAAAAATGTAGAGGGTAGTATGGTTAGAGAATACTAGTTTTTTAAATTAGGAAATTGGCATGTGTTTGATCACATGATTTGCATTTCATCACCTTCTCTGATGTTAGCGAAGATACGGTTTACCTCTCGGTTTGATTTTTGTATGTACCTAAAGGTGATGAGACGATGGAGACACTCTCCTGATGTTAAGAGATAACGTCTGTCCATGATCATTGCAGCGATACACAGTACATACAATAACAAAGTCCAGGACATCACCGCTTTGGCACTCATTTCTTTCTTTGAGACTAGATGGACAGTCTCTCACAGCCTTGTAATTTCGCTAGCTGCAGTACTCTTCAAATCGAAACACAGGTAGGTACATAGTATCTGGTGCGGTGATACCTACCCAGACGACCTCCTGCTAAAAAATTTACTACCAAGTATTACTAATTAAATTTAATAAAGACATTTTACAATAAATCTAAAGTATACATGGCGCTGTGTTCTCTGATATTGATTTATTAAATATATGGTTGTGAAACGCATATATTATTATTTCTACTGTTAGTAAAAGTTTTTTTGATTTATGAGATATCCAATATACATACATATATCATTATGTATGATATGGCCCCTTAGATAAAATTATTACGCTGCTTTTATGTTTCGCCACCGACATGATTCCAAATTGAATAGGTTCCTTCTATGTAAGCGTGTTCCATCTTAGGCCACCTTACTGTTTAACAACAGCCAGTGTGTGGTATACCGCGACCCTATTCAAAGTAAAAAAAAATTGTATTACATAATAAGTAGGTACTAAAAAGAGTATATATAGTATATTGTATGAATAGGTATTTTCTAGGCGAGTGTGCTCCATCTTCGGCCACATCGTCGCTTTCCACCAGGTGAGATCGTGGCCGAACGCATGCCTAGTCCGATTTAAAAAAAAAAGTATTTTTCCATAAGAATGGAAACGTAGTAGAGTAGCTTAATTTTAGTGAACATTTACATGTTGCAATGTAGCGTTACAAAGTCACTTCTATTCTTTAAGTACTCTTTAATGACTGTAAAAAGAGGATCACTTCCCCCCTCTACTTTTTTCCGTCGTAATGACCTTCGATATAATTGTTCTGTTAATTACAACATAATTTGACGACGGCGGAGTAATGTTTTAATTGCTACCTCACATGCTTACTTTCTTGTTAATTGGTCAAGTTTATAATTACTTATTAAATATATTATGGTGTGATTTTTAAACAAAATTTTCGTTTGTGCGTCACGTTTTGGTTAAAGCGGAACATACATCAAGAAACTGTTGTTTTTTTTAATTCCTTTTAAATACGAAAATGTACAGAGCACTGCGTGTGTTCACAAAAGCGAGGGTAAATTGGAATGGCTTTCGCACAGCCCGAAATTTAAAATTTAAAAATGGAAGGCAAAAAGTTCGAGGGTCTAACAGACCGCGCCTGCCCACCCAGTCGGCGAAGTAATACCGGCCAGCTATGCTCCTCCATTGCAACCGTTGGCGAATACCGCCAATTCCTACGCCATACCTGGCTCCTAGTCCACAAGACTTATAATCACGACGATGCAAATATGAATTTCAACTTTATGTGCAAAATTGTAAAGCTTGAAATTGTTTGGATGTATTGAACTAATTTTCTGACGGAGATAATGATTAAATTGTTTCGGCATGTCAAATCAAACGAAATTATGCTGTTATATCTTGTTTAATAGCGGTAAGCTTATGTCGCTGTCTCGAATGCTTGCAGACCTTCGAGTGAGATTTTCCCTTAATGAAGGATTATTTTAGAAATATTTCCATCCAGTCTGAGACCTTGATCTATGAGAACATTAATTACTTTTAATTGCGTTAAGGGGCCTTTACGGGCATATCATCACATTCTTGTGCGGATGTTTTACAGCTACAATTTACATTTTTACATGTTAGTATTAAAATGTACAATAAATTATGCAGAAGGTCAGTCTGGTTGTAATTTTGAACATAAGACCACCCATCACCCTTAATTGGGAACTTAACTGGAATTTCCTTGGGTACGTACCAAACGTTTTGACTCTACGTTTCTCATCCGTACTACCAAGGAATGGAACATGCTGCCGGCTTGTTTCCTAAAAGATATAATCTAGATCTTTTCATTATCAGAGTGATTAGGTATCTTCTAAGTCTGTGGCTTCATCTTCGACCACATCGCCGATTACCATCAGATGAGCTTTGGTCAAACACCTAGCTTGTCAACTATTACAAAAAAATAATACATATATACTCGTACTTACTAGCTGCGCCCCGTGGTGTTAACCGCTACGTTTTTGGGATAAAAAGCCTCCATACCAAATTTCACTTCATTCCGTTCAGTAGTAGTTTTTGCGTGAAAGAGTAACAAACATCCATCCATCCATCCAAACTTTCACATTTATAATATTAGTGGGATTCTGTAACTATATACTCATAAAACATACAGACAGAACAGACATCAATAATCAATACATAAATGTTTGTCCTGGGTGGGAATCGATCCCACGCCTTACGCACAAGCGACTACCGCATAATTAATCAACCACCATAATTGAAGTGTCACCATAGAATTCACTCGTACCATGCATCAGCTCAGTTCATAGTAATTTAGCTACGCAAATATGTTGGGCAGATAATTGCTTCATCATTCTGAGTTTGCTTATTTTAGCAGCTGTGCAATGGCGGGAAACACCAACCTGTAACTATTGTGCTAACAATGAGTAATTCTACAATGAACTTCTTAAACCACGCGTCTATCTAAATTGAGAAGCTACCTTCATCCTTCATTTTGACGTCAAACACGCGACCACATGTTCAATTTGAAAACGTCTCTCCTTACATAGCGATAACATACAACGTATGACTAACAAAACAAGCAATGTATAACGTACGATGGCGAATGAACGATGTACTATACTACAACCGCGTCACACCGGTGTATTAACTAGTTATGGAAATAATACTACATTGATGTTGCAGATATTGAACGATTCCAATGACTCACGCGACCTCGTATCGATTACTTGATTTTTTGGTCAATATGATCGGAATGATTGCGTGACATCGACGTAGTTTTGATTCCGCGAATTTAGAGCCTGTTTGCGCTCAGGTGTATTCCTAATTATTAATGCGAGTATTATTTAAGTTTTGTATAAAACTTGTTTTAAAAGCATTGAATCCATTAGGAAACGAAGTTTCGCCAACCTAATTGGAAAAGCGTCTGGCTTCCAATTTCAATCGAATGTTGGTTTTATTTCTAATTATAATAAATAATAATAATAATACTTTACCTTGACTTGGCTCACGAGATAACCGCCATGTGGGATGTTGATTCGATGATCATTGTTCCGATAGTCGTCACGGTAAACGGTCTTATAGCGAAGAGTCTCGACCAACATCTCAAGAGACTCTCGCTAGACGGTTGGGTCAAGGGTCAGCTTCAAAAGGCAGTGATCCTTGACACGGCGCGCATTGTGAGGAGGTTCCTCACTCTGCAGCCCTAACCACCGGCAGCTTGAGCCCTGCCCCGCTGCCGGCGGTACCCTAGTTTTTAAGTTTTTTATATTATTTATGTTTTATACTTATTTAATGTAAAAAAATTAAAAATTAAGATATAAAATAAATACCTGGAATAATACTTTTATTTTGACACAAGAAAAATGTACATTACATTAGTATCCGAACAAGAAAAACTAAATCTCGGGATCTAACAATACATAAATTATACACAATGTCTAATATTACAAACTCATTAGTAGGTTTTTTTTTAACAGATTTGTATCTAGATTAATATACCTATTTAGATAGGTATAGGAATAATATTATAATGTATTGTATAAACACTAAGCTGTATATAAGCTAACTAATGAGCTTGATCAATATTATATCAATACAATACAATTTAAAGGTTCTTGGTTCTAATCCCACAGCACGCTCTTTTATCTTTTCAAATTAAGTAGGTATTGCCGATAACTTTTAAATAGTGAAGGAAAACATCATGAAGAAACGTACATCTCTGAGAATTATAAAACAAACATAGTTCTCGAAGATGTGTAAAGTTTGCCAACTCGTACTTGGCCAGCGTGGCGGGCTATGGCCTTACCCTTTTCACAATGAGAAGAGACCCGCGCCCAGCAATGAGCAAGTTTATAAAAACATATCTGACTTGGAAATCTGTTAAGTTTTTGTTCTTCTGTGAAAACTTGAAACATTACTAGTTTTCATAAAACTTGTTGATGCGCAATAGGTAAATAAAGTTTAGTGATGTATCAAGTATGGCCAGTACTCGATTACGATAGATTTACTACGGGTGCAGTAACACGTCTTGAATGAATGTTGCATAAATCACTTGGCAACTCGTCGTCCGTTCCATTAACTTCGATTCCTCAATCCGCGTTGCTATTTCGTAATCATGGCAATTTCACCTTTCGCGCAATATTTCACATATTTTAAACGTTTTTGGATAAGACCTTTTTTTACATTAATTAATACTTTGATATTAACCAAAAAGGCCGCGAAGCGATATTAATTAGCTAGCTGCACAAATTTCACCATGATTTCCGATCTTAAAGTATTTCTCTTCCTCCGATTGCGCCGTGTAAACTTGATAACTCGAAGCCTTTGGGTGTGATTGTTTAACAAGTGATTTTGTATTTAATGTCTCATAATTTGAGGAAAAATTAAAAGATTTTCTTTTATGGACAGACTTAACAAACACATTTAATTTAGAATGTGAATTTGGACGAAGTTACTGAACAAAAAAAAATGTCTAGAAAGCGAACTTTCTTTTCAGTAAAGTTATTAGTTTTGAGCTTGTAGACTATTGCCGCGTGTACTTGTAGCAACTTGCCGCGGAAGCCATTCATATCTTATTACACTGTATTTTAAATTGTAGAGCAATTTATTTATTTATTTAATACTTTATTGCACACTTGAAAAAACATGTACAAAGAGAGGTCTTAATGTTAAAGCATTTAAACATTTATACACTAAAAGGTAATAATTTCACTTTATATTGTAAAAAAATGTATTACTATCATTAAAAATACAGTACCTTCGATCTAGTAGAAACAAATATTGTATTTTCCGTAACAAATCTTTGTAACGAATGTGAAATACAACAACGCGTTAAAAAGTAAAAAGTAAACCAGTTTGTAACTAATCAAATTCTAATAAACGTCCTTGAAATCGTTCCACTGCTTGACATGTCATAACAAGCATCGGGCGACGTCTCAATTTTTGTCTTTTTTCATATACTTACTTGAACCGGAAAGAGGGCGTATTGTTGTCTGACATTTATCAAACAAACATCCAATGATATGTCTATTCACACCATTTCTAAGCACGATTTCACGGTTTTTCTTTGCTCAAGCTTAAATTGTAGTCATTTAGAACTGAACTAATTGTGTCGTATTCGTTTATAGAGCCGACAACACAATAGTGGAGTTTTCAAAGTCCTGTACTTTTTGTGTAGACCTCCAGAGCTGTCCAACTGCTACTACCGTTAACACAAAAACAAAAATGATGCCTTTTAAAATGGGACGAGAGGACAAAGCGATTTTATTGCGTCATATATAACGTAGTGAAAGTTAACTGAAGCTTTGTTCTTTGCTGTTAATTTGTGTTAACGGTAAACGATATTAGGTGGTAGATGGACAAAGACTTTGTCCTTGCACAAAAGTTGGATGTTTTGTAACAAGGGTGTTAGTTGTTTGCGAATTTTTTGTTTTTATGAGTATTGTTTTGTGTCGGGTTTCGTATCAGTTATACTCTGGAGCGTCGTGACTTTGCTGTTGTTTTCAAATATACATTTATTTCCCTTTCAAACTATACTCGCCATTTAAAAGCACTTCAAATGTTATCCGTGGAAGATATTCACTAACTAATAATTAACACCATCGATCATTCATCGATCGATTGAAATATGGTAACTACTAATATCTATAATAAACTTACTTATCGCATCTCGCTATTTCTACCCTAATTCTGACAGCCCTGTTGGTTCATTGGTAGTGTGTCTGCTTCGAGAGCTGAAGGGCGTGGGTTCGATTCCCACTCAGGACGAACATTTGTGTCACTAACATCGATGTTTGTTCTGTGTCTGGGTGTACTGTATGTATTATAAGTATGTATTTACAAAAAAAAAGTATTTAAGTATTCTATCAGTTATCTGTCTTCCATAGCACAAGCTCTGCTTAGTTTGGGGTCAGATGGCGCTGTGTGTAATGTCCAAAAAAAAAAAAATTACTCTTCTTTTTTGTTTATGTTTAAACAAACAAAATAATGATTTTTTGCTAGTTGTTTGACCACAGGTCATTTGACGTTAGTCGACAATATCAAATTCCACTTTCATCATGCGAACTGTATACAATCGAATTTGCTGTCGAAGTGGATGTTCTAACAAATTGAAAATATGAATGACAAATTTGAATAAAAACTAGTAGATTTTAGAAATATATACTTACTTAATTTAATGCTTTCATTTAACATTGGATTTTCCACTAGTACAAGGCTTACAAAAAATGATACGATTTCATACAGTAGTTTGCGTGAATAAGACGGAAATCACGCTACCAAAAAAGTATTAGTGATGCTGGTGCGAAATAGTGAGTTATTTGGTGTGATCTATATCTTGCGTTTGTTTGGAAATAGCTGTAGTTTCACGCCAGACGTATAAGAGAGAAGATCTTTTTACCTGTCACTCAGTATCAGACTCAGTTTTTTGTTTAATATATTGACTCTTCTTAAGTGGTCTTTGAACATTATTGTCTTAAGTGGGGTTTGAACTTTTCAGGAGTTTTTACTTTTAGCATTGGTTCAGAGTAAGTGCATTCATTATTTTCAGTATTTAATTGTGCGAATAAAATCTTTTTAAGTAGAATTTTTTGGAAACCTACAAGTAAACTATTGCAAGCGCAGTTAGTTGTTACAGATATAATTTTGAATAGAAAATGAGTGGAGAGTGCTTGGTGTTATAATTTCACTCTGTGTATGCCATGGGTCACTATCTATAACGTCCACTTGCGATGACAGTGTGACATCACAAATTTTACAATTTTTCGTTTTACTCTACTGCTGATACTCTGAATTGCGATCTTGCGTTTTATTATCTCTAAAAATGGTATATTAGTTCTACAATAAACAAAGTGACAGTTCAGTTGTCATCTAAGCCTCGAGGTGTGAAGTGCTCTCAGTTTTCATGAAAAAACGTGACATTGCAAAGATACCGCGTTCTATTAAAATGTCAATACTAATATCCACATCATCTTCAACGTGACAACTAAACCTTGTAAACCTACTTTTTTTTTGTAACAACGTGATAAGCTTTTCTTTTTTTTTAACTTTTTTTTTAATGTTAATTTACTTTCAAATGTGTTTTTTCCTCTTTTTGATATTTTATTACAATATTAGTTACACTCTAATCACTTCATGTATAACAAGGCTATTTTGACAAACATTTAAGAGTTATGCTCATTTTAAAGTTTAAAAGCAGTTTTCTGTAAAATTATGGTTTTTGAGATGTCACACTGTCTTCGTAAGTGGACGATATGCACACGAATGACTCGATGTGTTTGTGTGACTAAAACGCTAGACATATTTGTGTGATGAAAATTGTAGGACTCTTCATCCATTTTCTATACGATACAACTGTACGGCTTTCCTAATTTGTACTTGCAATTTTATTGTTACCTAAGCACAGCAATATTTTGCAAATTGTAAATTCATCTTGATTAAGCAATGCTCGTATTATGATGAAACTATTTTTATCGAAGGAGTAACTGTATGTTTTTGAAATTAAAATTTACTGCGTCAAATTACGTGTAGTAATGATAGCACAGTGGTTAACGCGGTCGGTTCACACACCGAAGGGTTGCAAAATAAGCTTTAGCCAGTGAAGCAAAACGTCGCGAGGAAATTATGGTGGTAGGGTATTTTCTAGTACTCGGCTGGCTAGCTACCACCCTTAAGTTGAAAATCTGTCACCAAGCAACTAACGGTGTGCTTTACTATCTTCAACCAAACCGTCACTTAGCGTCAGGTGAGCTGTAGTCAAACACTTAAAATGTCAACCATAAAAAAAATCTACCTATGTACCTATGTATTATAAGTATGTATTTACAAAAAAAGTATTTAAGTATTCTGTCAGCTGTCTGGTTCCCATAGTACAAGCTTTGCTTAGTTTGAGGCTAGATGGCGCTGTGTTAAATGTCCTCCAATATAATTTTTTATAATTTTTTTTTGTCAAGAATTATCCGAATCTATGTCACATTAATCCCCATTTCTATGTATGTGTTTCGTTGTTTCGTTCTTGAATAATTTTCATAAGATTCCTGGAAAATATCTCTTATAGCGATAAGGCCACCAATTGATATACTAGATGTTTTTTTTCTATTGTATAAGATGTACAATCTTCGGTGAGACTACTATCTATCTATTATACTAGATATTACTTATTTGATTTTCTTATTTTTTTAAATATTTTTAAAAAAGTAATGAGACAAACGATGCGCTTTTCTGATGGTAAGAGATAACGCCTGTCCATGACCATTGCAGCAATACACAGAACTTTAAGTAGCAAAACAAAGTCCAGGGCATCGCTGCTTTGGTGCTCATTACTTTGAGACTTTAGATGGTTAGTCTCAACAGCCCTGTAATTTCGCTAGCTGTAGTATCCTTCAAACCGGAACACAGTTTACACACTACTGGTTGGCGACAAAATATCTGGTACTGCGGTGGTACCTACCTAGACGACTTCCTGCTAAGGAAATCTACCACCAAGTAAAAATATCTCCATAGAAGTTTGTCGCTACGTGACCTATATTACCCGTCCGCGTTAACCTACGTCAAACGGGCAAGGTTCTTCTTATTTCTTACTAAATGCATGATGCTGCATCATTTATGCTCAAACAATCTCTTTGACTTAGGGTTTTACCTAAACTGCCACGTTATAAAGTAAATTTTTAGTCACTCTCGTATATTTATAAAAATTCTTGTGGCTCAGTTACCTGAGTTAATGCATTTCTAATAAAGTGATTAAGGTGGTTCGATTTCCATACAAATAATTTTTTCCATTATGGACAAATGGACATAATTTTACAGTAAAATCACAGCTACTGGTATTTATTTTGGTCTTCATTTGAGGTAAATCACAATTGTTCGAATAATTAGAACAGTAACTATAAGAATTGTAACTATTTTTAACACCAGCACAGGACACCTAATATTAAAATAATCTATTGTAATAATATTATCTTTTAAACAAAAATGATACTACACTAGCACATAAGGTTTTTTCTATGTTCTGTTTGATTTGAACTTATGTGTCATTGAACAGTAAATCGTAAACCATATGACTAAAATTAGCTTTATTCTAAAAATAGGTTCTATGGGTAAGCCCATTTATGCCAATGTCAATATTTCGCGATAGAGATTGTTTGAGTCAAGAACGCCAACACTGTTTGTGACGTCTTATGACGGATAAAGCATACACTGGGGCGGTGTCGTGACGCGTGTTTTGTGTACAATAAGTAACAGACATTAGATAACCGGATTGCTTGGAATAGGACGGTACCATTTATTACAATTTACATACTCAAATATCGTGAGGAAACCATAGCATGGTAGTAGGGTACTTTCTAGTACTCGGCTGGCTAGCTACCACCCTCTAGTTGAAAATCTGTCGCCAAGCATCTAACGGTGTGTTCCGGCAGCCTCAATTGAGAGCCAGTTCCATTTCAGGCTAGATGTGCTTTACCATCTTCGACCATACCTTCACTTAACAGGTGAGCTGTGGTCAAACGCCTAGCCTGTCAAACATAAAAAAGTCTGCACGTATTTTTTTACTGCTGGGCGTGACCGACTCTTTATTACGTGTAGGTTAAGATAATCACGCCAGCCAAGTGCGAGTTGGCATGTTTCCCACATCTCCTTAAGATGTCTTTCTTCACAGTTTAAAGCTAGCTGCATTAAGAACATAACATAGAGAATACAGAGGTACATGCCGTGGGATTTGAACGCAAGACTTCCAAATAGAAAGGTTTCCCAACTTTCGTAGCGTCAAAAATATTATGGAAATGAAATAGCTCGCTTTAGATATTCTATAATCAAAGTAAATAGCACTAGTAACGTTTAAAATAATAACTAATCTAATAGTTATCCAAAACGCTGGCCCCATTGCCGCGTTGTCTGGCAATACGCAAACGTTGGGCAAAATAAAGGCCAGCGTTTTGTTAATTTGATGTTTTGTTGGCTTTTGTAGAGACACTTTTTTGCCGTGTTTCTACGTTTCCATTTTCCAAACATTATTATAGTTTATAATATAGGCAAAGTACTTGGAGCGCGCGGCCCCGAGTATTTGGCACATCTTCGTACATCATCTTCATCTTCGTAGCGTTGTTTCACGCGGGTTTAGCGCGAGGCGTGTGTAGGGATGTCGACATCGCATCTACGAACAAACCTGACAGTCTCGTCTGGACAGCCCTGTTGGTTCATTGGTAGAATGTCTGCTTCAATGGCTGTAGGGCGTGGGTTCAATTCCCACACATGACAAACATTGTGATGTATAAATAAATGTTTGTTCTGTGTCTGGGTGTTCTGTGTGTATTATAAGTATGTATTTACAAAAAAAAGTATTTAAGTATTCTATCAGTTATCTGACTGCCATAGTAGGTAGGTACAAGCTTTGCTTAGTTTGGGGTCAGATGGTGCTGTGTGCAATGGTCCTACGATATTTATTTATTTGATTTAGTAGATTCAAGTTCTAATATGATCTAATTTATTAATCTTCACAGTTGCTGACGTAGTGGCAGCACAAGAATATAAGTATATAAATATATATACTACTAAGAATAAGTTACTTTGCTAAACTATAACATGCACATTTATTAAAAAGGGTTATTGGGAAGGATGATTCATACACAGGAAAATTACGCTATGGAAATATTACAATAAATATCACTAACTTATTATAATTTAATAGTTAAGTTAGTACTTACAATGATTTTAATGAGTCCAGTATTTTTTTTTTGTTTCTGTCAATAAGTTTTTACACACAGCGCCATCTAGTCAAACCTAAGTAAGGTGTGTACTATGGGAACTAGATAACTGAGAAAATAAAACACATAAAATGTTAGTCTCGATAAGGAATCGAACCCACCCCTTTCAAAGTATAACTACTATCAAATGAGCTAATAGAACAGTTAATAGTATTACATAATATGTATTTGGTAAACTTTAGATTTTGATTGCAATACAAAAAGTATACGCCCAAATAATCTTAAACATATTAAATTATGTTATTGAATAGTAAACGTTCCACTTACAAAGATAGTTTAGTATTTAACTGATGACCATTTTTTTAATATACCTACATAGTTGTTGAATTGTAAACCTTTGAAATATCCTAAGAATTTGTATGCATCTTTTTCCAGACAGCATGTCGACTTCTCTTCGGTTATCTATCATACACAAACATTATTAATGTGTGCGTATCGTTCATTATTTGATGTGGGCGTGTATATAATTTATAACTATAAAGTACAACAGAAACATAACTTAAATACGACAGATGAAATTCAACTTCAATTCAATTTATTTGTGAAAATAACAATGAAATTATATAAATTATACATGCAATCTGTCGGACTCCGGACAAGGAGTTTTGTTTCCCGCAGCCGACTTCTTCCTTTAAATACACATTAGATTTCACAAAACGAAGACAAACAATAACTTTATACAAACTAAAAACATACAGTTGACGGGCAGAGTACACGGGTACACTGACAGCGGCGATCGGTCGCGACACTACTACAAGTCTGAAAAATGAAACGGTAATAAAACGGTAGGCTCACTTGACAGTCCATTCCAGGATAAGTGTGCTTTATTATCTTCGACCACACCGTCACATCACGTAAGCTGTGGTCAAACACCTAGTTTGTCAACAATAAAAAAAGTATGAAGGTCTATAGACTATCAGAAACAAATACTAAATGACAAGTTTCACCACATTATTTCTCTTGTCCACGCCCGTGCATTTAATTTTGTACTTTGTGGTTAAAATAACACTCTGTTAAAGATAAATATCTTCTTGAAAAGAAAATTGTTGAAAATTAAAACAATGCAATGACATTCTGTACTTCCATTTTTATATTGAGGTGCAAGAATATTTGTATTTTGACATTTTATTCTGAATTAAATTAGTTTATTTTTTGTTTTATAATTCTGTGGTAGGTATAAATGTAACTGATTAATCGTTTTTGTGTCACTAAATAATTTTAATTTGCTTTCTCGAAGTTGTCTATCTGCCCATACTTTATCCGCCCGTAGTTTCTTATCAAGTTATCGGCAGGAAACTCCATGCTGATGCAGCGTCCAGGTGGCTCAGTGACCTGCACCACCTGATATCTTTCAGGGAATAGGGATTTGACGTCATTGGCATCCGGTGTTTCATTGACACACTAACTTACTAATATTTGCCATTTGTGATAGAGTAAAAAAAAGCTTTAGACAAATCGTGAAATGTTATTGAGAATGAACTACACATACCAACTTCAATGACATCATAGTTTTTATCAATACAAGTAAAATTGTATTTAGCACAACGTGCGTAGTTGTAAAAATATATGTACTGTTTTTGAAACACTGTTGAATGATTATTATATTAAAATTACACTGGTAATTAGATAGATCTTGTAGCGATGATAGCTCAGTGGTTAGCGCGATAGGTTCGCATACCGAAGGTCGTGGGTTCAAACCCCAACAATGAGCTTGAGCTGCCGGTGAAGGAAAACATCGTGAGGAAACCATAGCATGGTGGTAGGGTACTTTCTAGTACTCGGCTGGCTAGCTACCACCCTCAAGTTGAAAATCTGCCGCCAAGCACCAAACGGTGTGTTCCGGCAGTCTCACTTGAGAGCCAGTTCCATTCCAGACTAGGTGTGCTTTACCATTTTCGATCACACCTTCACTTAACATCAGGTGAGCTGTGGTGGTCAAACATCTAGCATGCCAACCATAAAAAAAAAGATAAGATTAATAGATTATTGTGCACACCATAAACAGAAAAAAATACAGAGTACAAAATAACCTTATGAACCTTACCTTATAGTTAGATACCTATTTAGTAAATCACTTATTAACTAATATGTTTTCCAAAATATGCGTTATGATTATCCTTTTTACCCGTTTACATTAACAAAGCGTTGACAATGTCGCATTTGCTAATGACTACTAAAGGGTAAAGCGGGACCCTGTTACTAAGACTCCGCTGTCCGTCCGCCTGTCCGTCTGTCACCAGGCTGTATCTCATGAGCCGTGATATTTGAAACTTTTACAGATAATGTATTTTTGTTGCCGCTATATACAACAACAAATACTAAAAAGCAGAATTAAATAAATGTTTAAGGGGGATCCCATACAACAAACGTGTTTTTTTTGCCGTTTTTGTAGATAATGGTACGGAACCCTGCGTGGGCGAGTCCGACATGCACTATGCGGTCTACGGCGTGAACCACCGTAGACCGCATCTTTGCGTAACATCAGGCGAGATGGCGGTCAAACGCTAGCCTACGAATATTAAAAAAATTAAGAAAATCTGACTACTATATGACTGTTTTGATGCATTACGGTATTCGTTCTCCACTTAATTGAATAATGTTGATCTAAATGTTTTCTCACTAAATTTAAGTACGTGATTTCATAAACAGCCTAGACTTGGAAATTGATGACACTCTTCGACTTCTATATGCATGTCAGAAATCACGTCGATCCTTTAGCGAAAAAAGAACAATCGAGTCTACAATTGTACGTTTTAAAATTTATATAACTACAAGCTGCGCCCCGCGGTGTTACCCGCTACATAGTCAATTTATATTTTTAATAATTTAGTATATAAACATTATTTATCAGCCTGCTAATCTATATATTTAGTTTATTTAGTATCTCATAATTATGTATATACGTGTGTTGTATTGTTATTTTATTTATTTATTTCTTTTGTACACCAACCTTATATTTATTTACTCTTCTTTTCATCCAAAGGTTGTCTGGAAGAAATCGCTCTAGGCGATAAGACCGCCCTTATACATCATTTATTCTATTGTTTTGTTATATTATTATATCTTCTTTTTTTTTTTGTTTGTTGTTTGTTTCCTATTTGTATTAATTGTGATCTGTGTTTCTGGTGTATAATAAAGTTATATTCTATTCTATTCTACATGTTTTCGAGATAAAAAGTAGCCTGTGTGTTAATTCAGGGTTTCAGCTATCTTCATACCAAATTTCATCCAAATCCGTTCAGTAGTTTTTGCGTGAAAGAGTAACAAACATACATTCTTACAAACTTTCGCGTTTGTAATTTTAACATTGGTAGGATGTAGAGAAAGCAACACATTTTCATTTATTTATTACAATTTGGACAAATATAACTTCTAACTACCTATCTACTTACGTAAATTTAAGTTTTTTTTTTAAATTCTTTTTTGAGATTTCTCGTTTTCGCTAATGCAGTACACTTTTGTATGATTCGATTTGAAATTCTAATATCTGTTACCTTATTAAGGGATTACAAAATATTTGCGAAACTTTTCTGTTTACTTAATAATCCAGACTGTATCTGAGTCAACTGAAATTCTTCAGTGACTAACTATAAGACGTTACGTGTATAGTATTAAATGAGTCAGTAATGACAAGAGCTGGAGAAATTGTGCATGATGCCAAACTAAATTTGCGGCTCTGGCCGTCTCCTACGATCATAATCGAATATCTTTTGGATGACTCGACTAAAAATATTGTACGAGCGCTGGTATAAAAATATTTGGCAGGCCTGTTAAAGAAAACTTTTTTAATCGCTGATTTTTTTTAAAGTAGGTACCTAAGTAAACTTAAAGATTATTGAATTTCTAGTAAATAATTATGACTTTTTTGTCATGTTACTTTATTATATTGACAATATTTTTTTGGTATCGACATATTTTTATATTGACATGTTTGTATATTGACATACCTTATTTTGACATGTAATCAGTGTTTTAATACTCATTTAATGACATATTTAAAATGTTGAAGTGACTTGTAACATTGGTGTTATCAATAAAATATTTGTATTTGTATTTGTAAGTGCTGTTTATTTAATAATACGGTAACTTAGGTACATTATTTTCTTCAATACTTGCAAATATGGAAAAAACCAACCAACCCGCACTTGACCAGCGTGGTTGACTATGGTCGTATCTTTCTCTCAATGAGAAGAGGCACTGCTGGTCATGACCAGCAGTGGAACAGTTTCTAAAATAGGCCTGATTCGAGTAGAATAATATAATGCTGTTTGTAAATCTTTTGCACTGTAATACTTTTAAAATACTCACAGTCAGTCATTGGTAAATTTTGGCTTACAAAAAATGTCATTTATTGTACAATTAGATCATTTTAGATGGTACGATTAAAATGCATAAAAAGAGTACAATGATGCGGGAAAACCCATCACGATCGAACTCCAAGCGCTATTTTATGAATGAGCGTCAGTTTTTATGAATGAAATACGCAACAGAAATAGCGTAACATCCTGTTTCATATGTCGTAGAATATTTGCCGTATCTTTTTTTGTTTTTAATCATCTGAGCAATCCTAGTTTTTATTTAAATAAAATATACTTTTGTTTTATAATTTATATCTAATTTTTACAAAAAAAATACAGGAAAACAATTTTAAACTGTTACAATCAGGTTGAAATTTGAAACTTTCTCTCCAAAACTCTATATAATGCGAGTTATTAATTATGCAACGCAAATCTTTCGCTATAATGACTGCAGGCGATGAAATTAAAAAGTAATAAAAGCCAACCCTTATTTACCACCGCAAGGGACCCTCGTACATAAAAGTACTTGCATTTGGGTGGGACGCAGACCCGCCTTCCGCGGGCGGCGCCTACGATTGGCTCTGGTCGGAATACCCCTCGGCGGATTCGTCACCGCTCGCCCCTCTGCCTACAATGTGCCTTTATCTTACGCGCGGCCACACAATTTCATTTAGTCTCCGTTTAGACCTGACGCGTGATACATCGCGCCAATTTTGGGGGATGTCATTTGCGATCGTCGTTTGATATGGATCTCGATATACCAGCGTGTGCAATGTGTAGGAGTTTTGGTACCGTTATAGTTAGACTCAAGATGGACCAGCAAGAGCGTCGTGGCCAGGAACGGCCGACCACTCGCTCCCTTCCTGCATATATACAGTCCGGATGTGAACTATGCAATAGGACTAGAATAATTAGCAAACACAATAGTGACAGTGATAGTGTTGTGGAAAAATGTCGACCGTACAGTTTGAGCACTGCCAGAAGTAGTAAGCACATTTACTTATTATCTTTTACTAATCCGTATATTTTTCGATTCTATAGTACCTAGTACAGGGCACAAATAATGCCAAATTTTTATTTCTAATATTTTTAGTCTATTATTCTGTATCTAAAGCTCTTTTAAATGCTTAATGATAATTTTATTTCATATCTATGTAAGTACATAATTCGAAATAAAAAAAAATGTGATATGTCTGAAAAATATACTTTACATAAGTACCTATTGCCTTATTAATTTTCTATATAATTGATTTAGTGTTTATATAAATTTTTCACTTTTATTTATATAATTATTTTCAACGTATTAAATTAAAATATTTGACTAACTGTAAGTTTATAAAATATCTCCAACTTAATTAAAATAACTAGCTTTTAATTCAAATCGTGATGTAATATTTAATCGTAACTTTATTACTCTTAAAAACTTATGTAACAAAAGCTGTACACGATGATTATTGTAACTTTTATAAATGGTATCGTATGTCCCAGGTTATTTACCCGAAGATCATTTTCTTATCAAATAATAATTAGCAGTGACTAACAAGCAGAGTCGCCTATGCCTATTTATAACCTAAATATCCGGTCCACAAATCCACGCGGCATATGTTGCCTGTAAGCCTACACACTACCTACAACTTCCGATTTCATTATATGTATGTAAACTATATCCATCTGTTCTTAATAATTTTATTTATTTGTTTATTTATTTTAGCAGTTTTACGTTGGAAAACATATTAAGTAAACCTATTTTCTAACCAACTGACTATTGACGTCAATATGGATTAATGCGTCTACAGTCATATAGCACGAAATTTAAGGAAAACTAACCAAAATGTATGTAAATTTTATCATGAAATTAACTGCCGATTTGAGTTTTTTTTCTGAGTCCGGGTAGTGTTTGCTAAACGCTAGACGTGGGCATAATACTTCTTTATAAATGTTTAATAGCATTTGAAGGCGCTAATTTATTACTTGTGTAATTTACGTTTTATTTCGTAATTTAAGTAGGTACACATAACATAAATATTATTGTTTGGTTGGTATAACCCAAAAATATCTAAATAAACAAACTATTTTACTAGAAAAAATCAAAATTTTCACTGTGTATGTTGTGTAGAAAATTTGTGAATACTTCTTGATCCCACAATAAACGCTTGACTTACTCTTAACAACCCATACACAGAAAATGTCCCGGCTCTACTCGTAAGTTACCTACACAAATACCTCAAGGTATGTGCTCATAGTTCTTTTAAGCCAAGCAAAACTTTCCTACGCAACCTACTATTTTGTTTCAAATCTATGGAAGACAAGTAATATTTTAATTTCAGACTTTTATAAGATCTAATTTTGATGTGCAAATACCAATACAAATCTTATATTAATAACACCAAAAGTGACAGGTAATTTTTCCATTCATATTAAAAAATATCAAAATCATAACATATGAAAATGTACAATGAAATAATATGTCACATATAAAATAATTATGTCAAAATGATTAATGTCAATAAAAACAAAAATGTGCTGAATGGTTGAGTAAAAATGCGTTACCTACATAACAGTAGACGCAAATTTTAGTCCTTGAATCAAATTAACTTATAAGTCATTCTTAGGATAAAGTGATTTTTCAATTGCGAAAAAATAATATTATAAAATATGATAAAAACTAGAGCAAAATTAGAAAACACAACAAAAAATATGGTAGTAATAGAAATAACGTAAAAACGTAGGCATTATCGGAGGTTAGTTACGGGAAATAACCTTCCGACCGGATGTTAATCTTATTACGTAAAATAAAGTTGCTCTCAATCATTGTGTCTAAGGTAAATGCGTGTACTAATTGCTTCGATAGAGAAGTGTATGTGTTGACAACGGTACATACCTACCCATATTCTAACTTTGTTACGTTTCCACGCGGGAAAGGACATTTCGTCTGCAATGCGTGAAGTTGATTAAGTAAAATTAATACGTAGAGCGTACCTACATACTTATTAAAAGAAATACGTTTTCTATTCAACGTGTTGCGTTTTGTATACCTAAATTTGACGTAAAAAGATTTTTTTTAAAGGTTGACAGTCTGGGTGTTTGACCACAGCTCACCTAATGTGAAGTGAAAGTGTGGTCGAAGATGGTAAAGCCTGGAATGGAACTGGCTCTAGATTGAGGCTGCCGGAACACACCGTTAGATGCTTGGCGACAGACTTTTCAACTTGAGGGTGGTAGCTAACCAGCCGAGTACTTACTAGAAAGTACTCTACCACCATTCTATGTTTTCCTTCAACGGCAGCTCAAGCTCATTGTTGGGGTTTGAACCCACGCCCTTCGGCAAGCGAACCGACCGCGCGAACCACTGAACTATCATCGCTACAAGATTATCTAGCTTTTGTTATGATTGGTTTATCGTTATTTTGGACACATTTCAATGTTTAATACTTACTTGTTTTAAGTTTATTCAAGAGATAATATGAGAAAATCTAAAACCCATCTAATTAGGTACTCACGGCGCGGTTCATTTTTGTTTGCAGTTTATTTGAATTTGCTTATTGAATCATTTCTTTTGAAACCAAACATGTGTTTGTCTTAGTTTTTTAATATTAAAATTATATAAATATAATATGCTACATTTACATTTACGTTATACATCTGTTTGCTTCATTGTAAAAAAACCTTTGCTAAAGCAAATAGGGCTGTTTAAAGTGTGGTATGACATGAACCGATTTTGATTTAAGTTTAATTTTACTCGAAAACAAACGCTACTTATGATTAAAAAAAAATCATCCATGTGACCTCTTTTCCAATTGATGAATGAATGTTAGCATCTTCCACATGTCTCGTCGAGGCGAAAATGTGCGTGTTTTGTTTCTGGTGTGGGCTTGTTTACAGAAAAACTTACTAAACTCAGTATGTACCTAATCCTTGCTGATTTAAAGTATAAACTTTTGATTGGACTTAAAAATATAACTTAAATTTTATTAAGTGTTCATCACTCAAATTTTATTTAGTGTTTATCACTTAAATTTTCCGTCACCATAAAAGCTCTCGCATGAAAGATAGTAAGCATTTAGCTTTATTACAGACAGAATTAGATGTAGCTAAATAACGTTGATTTAACTTTTTGCATCGCTCACTTATCTATAAGAAAGCTAGGTATGTCATAATAATAAGAACTCAAGCTCGATTTCATGAACTATGTCCGCATCATTAGGGCTGCGATCCACTCGCTCATTAGCAACATTTTCACATAAAACGTTGTTCGTTTACTCGATGTAAGCCAGCCGCTTCAATTATATACAGTTATTTCAGTGAGATGCTCTAGGTACCTACTCATAATTGCAGTGTTTAGCTGTCACTCATTTAGTGAGAGATGTCGATTCTTGCTTACAAGTCTAATTAGACCCTTTTATAACGCACATAAACAAAAAATTAAACATGCACACGAATAATGTTTGAAATTACTGCCGAGACGCCGCGCCGCCTTTAGTACCTAACGAGATCTTTCCATTTAACACCGGCCCTAAAAAAACAGTTAGTAAAAATTCATAATGCCTGCAGTTGTTACCTTATTAAAATTAATTCAAGAAAAATTCGCATTTGTTTCGTTAAATTTCGAAGTGGATGGGGCCGATCGACGATCGTCGCAAAGCGATTACCATTTAGAGCGATTTTCAGTTAATGAAAAGTGGTATCGTCGCGTTGCCTGTGATACGTGCCGCCACGCGCGTCTCCGTGCGATAATCGGCCTTATTATGCGCAGTCAAATTTTACGAGCGCATCGGTTGTTAGCCGCTACTAACAAAATGATCAACCGAGTCAATTTTAACCTCTATTATGATGGCCGAACATGGTTTTTCTATGTAACGTCACGCGAACAGGATTAGTTTACCGTTAATGAGCTACCGCGACAGCCCTGTGCGACGGCATCGCTCAATCCCGCGGTGCGACTCCCGTCTTGAAAATAAACAACCTCAAGATTCATAAAAGATAAGCCGCTAATAATTTGACGGGCGTTTTGTAACGAGTTGCGAAGACGGCGCTCGCGACTGTGATCCAAATTTTTGAACGCATTTATTATAACAATAATCGAAATTTACATAATGATTGCGCGGGCGCCTGCGCCGACGACGTCCGGTGCACAAACTGCGTACAGCACTTTTCTCGGTTTTCGAGTTGAAATTCTAGTTAGTGGGCGCGCGATTTCTTTTTAAAAAGGTTAACAAGATGTTCTCGTTTCGGTTGTTTTTCGTGCCGCGAGGACCTTTTGTGAACGAGCGAGCTGTTAAAAAATAAACGAACTCTTTGTTTCTCGGGTAGTCGGTCCGACCTCCGACGCGGACCCTACTTTTTTATGCCCCCTTATAACCTGTGTACTACCTACGTGTAGGTATCTACGGTTTTTATGGTCGCCCAGTCAGTTTTTGAATGGGCTAAGGAATTCGATCGAGTCTCATTGTTCATCTTAAATATCTCCACGTACCGTGGTCGGAGGTATAAGGAGGGTATCATTTACTCGCCGCCCTTCGAAAAAAAATAACCACTTGCTTTAATTGCGTAAATCCTATTTCAAATCGTAATGACGCTGAAGCTCCCGCTACAAATTTTATAAATAATTGGCGTGCTAACATGTGCAGATAAGAAAACGTTCTGTCATCTTTGTGACCATCATTAACGTTTCCTTTTACGGGTGGTGTATTGTTATCACCGCAGTGCTTTACTCTTGTAACATTACAAAAACTTAAATGCAGCATTTTTAATCTGTTACAAGATATCTCAAAGAAAATATTTGTCTCACAGTGACTCTACAGCTTTTATGAGTTGACCCGTCGTTTTTTTTTCTTGAACTTTTGACGGCGGTCGCGCGGTTGCTTTGGCCGGACCACTAATAAAATGTTATGATCGTATGTTTAACGCGCTCTCTGTGTGTCGGACCTTCCTTTTGACATGATCGTTATACTCCGGCTCTACCTTTGCGGTCGCCTTTTGTAATCCCATTGTAACAACATTATTATTGTGTCAATTAGAGGGCAATATAGTCTACAACTAAATCGTGGCTAGTTAGAGACGCGCGTTGGTGCCTTTTATGAGAACAATTTGTTTACTGCTTCTCAGACAGTGATGTGTTTTTTGTACCGTTGTTTTTTTTTCGCCTAGCGCTTTCAGTTTTTTAAGTACAGACTAGGAAATACATAAACATTCTTTGGCTTTCAGGCAGCGCGATATATGAAGGGTCTAAGCGTGAAAGACAAATATAAGACTCTCCCTTTCATTCTTAAAAAAGGGGGCGTGTAATCGGTATCAGTTCACAGGCTCTACTTAGTTAAATATAACAAGCGGTGAGGCGCCCTATAACTATGTATAATCTTCTTTTATTTGGACGCCGTAGCGCCTCTGGCAAGCCGCCACAAAACTCACTAACGAGATCGAAAAAAAATACACGCACAGACGCTATCGTGTCTGCATTGATGAATTTGACTTTGGAGATATTTTGGACTTTTGACCGTTCCCATAAGATAAATACCCTTTTACGGCAGTTTTGAATTTAAAACAGGAAAATTTTTTTGGCTTACAATATCTACTGTTATGAAGAATTCAATGGGTGTTCTGTATTTATTGTAAGTATGTATTTACAAATAAAAAAAAAGTATTTAAGTATTCTATCAGTTATCTGATTTCCATAGCACAAGCTTTGCTTAGTTTGGGGTCTGATGGCGCTGTGTGTAACGTCCTACGATATTTACTTACTATTTATTTATTTGAAGTGTATTTTTTTTAGAACGTAAAGAAAATTACTCATAGCTACAACAGTTGGAGTTTAGATGATAAAGATTACTCATAGATGAAGTAAATAAATATTTGTGCCACGTGGTGTAAACGTGCTACCTGATATTCAAAACATTGAACTCTGTGCCAAGAATTTGTGAAATGCCAATGAATTTTTTTTTGGCTTTTCGTTAAGAAACATTATAGATGTAGAGTTAAGAGATTTCATGTTAGTCAGAGACAACACATGTGAGTCATGTATTGAGTCAAAACACTGAAAGTACAGCATGAAATTTACTGAATTGTGAGTAATACATACTTGTGAAGTTATGTCAATTTTGCTATTGTAGTTCATCTTTAATCTAGTTAAAGATAAAATTAAACCAATTATCATTGTGCAAATAGAATAATTTGTTCTACGATATAATAACTGCAGCGAAGTTGCACTGAGTTTAATAAGACATTATATTTTTTTTTAAATGATTATTATCCACAGCTTTAAATCTGTTTATCTTTTTAACCGACTTCAAAAAAGGGGAGGTTCTCAACTCGGCGTTTTCTTTTTTTTATGTTTGTTCCCCGATTACTCGAAGACGCCTGGACGGATTCGAAAAATTCTTTTTTTGTAATAGAGTAGGTATACTTCTCGGGTGATTTCATAGAAATTTATTAAAAACCGGTTCAGTAGTTTGATATTTTAAACCAAAATACCTAAAACCTTTGACGCCGTGTTTGAGCTTAGAGCATATATTCGGTTTTTTTTCATTGTAAATTTATGTTTTAAGCTTGCCACGACTCTGTGCTAATTTACTTTACATTTGATTCTACACTATGATAAACAAATTTTCTACCACTTCATTACAAAAACGGAAAGATTGCCATCAAATTAATTGCTTTGAATTAACTATTTATGTTTTGTTTTCTGTAGTTTGATAAAAAAAGGGAAACAAACCATTGACGTGTGGTAAATTCTGACATGTGTTTCAATGAAATACTAAACAACTATTTGCAGTGATAACTGCAAATAGTGATTAACTTTTTAGCGACAGTAGATAACGTTCCAGTGTGACGTGTGGGGTTCCAGAGTCGATCTGTATACAATGTTGACTATGATAATACGGTAACAGGCCGTAACAGGGCGTATGCAATGGTATCATCGCATAATACTAAGGACGTCATTGATGACGTTTTGATATGACACAAATGTCCGTTTTAACGAACAATTTTTTGTCTAATCGCATGTTTTGAAAATTAATATGGTTTTCAACGGCTATCTATGTGACGCCATAAAACTTATACAATTTTAAATTACATGCAAATGAGTTCCTACGAATGTTACACATAGTAGGCAGGTGTGACAGCGGGTGTCGGCTTCTTATAAAAAATATGTCAATCACTCGTCAAATTGTGACCTTATATGTGCTTTAACGTATTCACACATAACGAGCAATCATCATAGTCTCAACATAATATAATATCTTTGCATTGACTGACGTGAATGGTTGCTGTTAAAGTTCGTTACAAAATTATTTATGGCATAATAATGAAATAATCATAGGTTTAACATAACCTTATTATTTAATATTTATTTAAAAAAAAAATTTAATTATGTATAGTAGGTATGAATTTAAAGTAATTAAATACACAACGCCTCTTAAAACACTGGACGTAGTTTATAGTGATGTGCACATAAGCTTATCGATAGATCGATACCGTAACAGTTACGAGTAAGCTGTTTGAGTCGCCATTATGTCGGCCAAATTACCGTGGTACCTTTAAATGTGTCGAATTAGTGATTCACACAAGTTCAGTGGACAATTAGCAAAGGCTGTCCACCTCTGGGGCGAGTTGTTTTTATTCATCGGATGTTCATTGATTACCATAATCGATAGCAACGCGCGTGTCGCATACGGAACGTGGCTCTTCCAAGTTGAATGAGATGCATCGATTTATTCTTTTATTCCGGTTCAATTTGAGATATCAACGTAACAAATATTGATCAAGCACCCAACAGAAATGTATCGATGGGTGAAATTATTATGCTATGCCATTACATCACTATTCAATTCACTTCCATATTCCATCCTACAAGTCTTGTCAATATCATAAATTAGGATGTCTACTAATATTATAATTAACAAGATCAAATGCAAAGTCTCGAATTTTTTGTGATTAACCTAAAATGTCACTTTTCCTCATTGTACCATGTTTGATAATAATATTAAAACATTGGTCGTCACATTCGTTTTAAGACATTAATGTCTCTACTATTTTCTCATATTGATCATGTTTGACAACCCTGTTGGTTCATTGGTAGTATGTCTAAAGGGTGGTGGTTCGATTTCCACCCAGGATAAACATTTTGTGGTATAAACTAATTTTTGTTCTGTGTCTTTATTATAAGTATAAGTATAAGTATGTATTAAAACACTATTTAAGTATTCTATCAGTTATCTGACTTCCATAGTACAGACTTTACTTAGTTTGGGATCAGATGGCGCTGTGTGTAATGTCCTACGATATTGATTCTATATCGATGTCTATAAGTCTGCAAATTTCTAATAAGTCTGCTTTTTCTTCCAGGATACGTCAACGTCTGCGCGGCCGTCTGCTTGCTCCTCCTTGTCGGTGGTCTCTCACCGCAATCTTCAGCGGCGCCACATCTCAGCCGCACCATGGACCGCCAACGACGGGCGATCGATGACACGATCACACGCCTGTGGGACAACCCATGTGATTATACAGATGCTAACGTGAGTTTACATACAATTTAGATAATTTTTAACGCAATTTTTTTATGTTAAAGTAATGAGACATGTGAAACGCTCCTTTGATGGTAAGAAATAACGCCTGCCCATTAAAATTGTAGACAGTGCCCAGAATTTTGAGTAACAAAACAATCCAGGGCATCGCAGATATTAAATGGTTATCTGTTACCATCAGGAGAGCATCCCGTTCGTCTCGTTACATTAACATGAAAAAGGTACCTTTCAAATAGTTCACACACAAAAGATATAATTGTTGTAAGACCATCATCTTAGACCGCATCGATGCTTCACATCAGGCAGGATGTGGTCAAGCGCGAACCTATTCAATTTAAAAAAAAAAAGAAAAAAAGTACTTAATACAGATCTGAAGGACGTGGGTTCGATTTCCACCCAGGATAAACATTTTGTGGTATGAAAATATTTGTTCTGTGTCTGGGTGTTCTGTATTTATTATAAGTATGAATTTAGGGCGAAAACCACCACCAACTGGGTCCCGGAGGTTAAACGGCCACCAGGCCTGCCTAGAAGATGGTGGAAAGATGAGCTCGATGCTCAAGACAAGGAGTGTACTTCAATAGCACCAAATAGAGAGGCGTGGAAGGGAGGGAGAGAGGCCTTTGCCCAGCAGTGGGACAAAGTGGGCTAAATAAAACAATAATAAAAAATAAAATGTATTTACAAAAAAAAGTTATTTAAGTATTCTATCAGTTATCTGACTTCCATAGTACAAGCTTTGCTTAGTTGGGGTCAGATGGCGCTGTATGTAATGTCCTACGATATTTATTTATTTATTATAATATGTAGCCCCATTGGGCTATGGTACACGTTACTGAGTAGAGAGAGAGTTTCTAATCGATCTAATCTAGTTTTATAACTAACATGAATTATTTTTTTTCAGTCAAAATCAGCGGTGTCACCCAACACCAAAGAACTCGCGTCTAACCTGGTCAAGCAAGCAAAGAGCGCTCTCACACGAGCGGCCAAGTACAAGGACGTATTTGTAAGTAAACTTTACGATCGTTCACGAAGACCTTTCTTTGATTTCATTGATTGTTTAACTCCGAGACTGGGCTTTATACTTATAGTATTCGCAATGGCATTTCGTATGCCCGCCGCGTCCCGCTAAAAGAACGGACGAGGTTTGCGGGTGACCAATACCAATAAAACCTGATACTAACGTCAACGCATACCATCACTTATGCGCAGATATAATTGATTTATGAATGAGAGTCTGCGGTATGCTTCCGTCTTGCAGGGGAAGCTATTGATGACGTATTTCGAACGGCGCGCTCTGATGAATAGCTACCATAGCAACGGCTAGACCTGAATTTATAATGATAATTTCTGCGTGGTCAAACTCCAAATATATAACCGCAAATTTATATTCCGATAACGCTGTAAGTGTAATGCATTAGCATTAACACGGCGAAATAAGAAATGCACTTTTTAAATCAAAAATTAAGATCAGATCGCTACAGCCCTGTCGGCGTGTTCAGAGGCGAATGATTATTATTGAAAGGATCAAAAGTAAATTTGCAAATTCACTTTTTCGATCCAAATTTCATGCGAAATGTGACCCATTAGAGATTCAGTGCGTGTACATTTTCGGTGTTGTTTCTCACTGCGGCGATACGCGAGACTTGCTTGCATCGCTTGTGAGATCCGATCAGCAGGCGCTGACGGTTTCACGTCCCTACGTCCGCTCGGCCGCTTCCTCCCTTTTTATACAGAATAACAATGTGTGCAGTTACTGAGCTCGGTTGCGTTTTGGAAGTTGCATCACACCGACAGCAAAAGCTTCAATTTATCTCAAGATAGAAAGCTGCAAGCTGTGCGATAACACAATTACTCTAAGCTCACTCGCCTATCGCGGTTACTTAAACTAACATCGTATTCATATCTGTTTGCGGTGAATACATGTCCCGTACTTGTCCCGTTTAAACATCACGTAACACGTTAATGTGTGAGTCGACATCCAACGGCTTTCCCGGAGCTCTGAAATACTGCCGGTACACTGTCCTTTTAATTTATTTTGCGCTACCTTGACGCGACGAAACGTCTCGATATTTATACACGTATTGGCAGGCATCATGCGACGCCTAATTGGTATCGTATATAATTTTTTTCGCAGCGCATTCTGTTGATTTTAAAGTGAGATAAAAATTACACAGTCATGTAAAAAATGAAACAGGATTTTTGAGATAAACTTTTTTTGATCTGAAATTATTAGGGATATCAAATAAAATAACGATCCTTATGGGAGGTGTTCGTGTATTTAAGGTACGTAGACGTCTCAACCTACATTTCGAGTATTCGTAAAACGTTCACGAATGTTGAGAAACAAACGTTTAGCATGTTAATACAACTATTCACGCGACAGTTCTATCATTCCAATCCTTGGAATATAATAATTTCCGAATCGGAAGTAAGGCGGGCTGGGCACCGAGAAATAATGCGATGTCGATGTCGCGCCTCGAATCATTTATGGATGTCTATTCACCACTTGTCTCGGCGACCTCTCCGCATGTCAATCGGTGAAGGATACATATCGGGGTTGGTATCGGAGTGATCGATCGATCGGGTATCGGGCACGCGATGGTGAGGGAACAATAGCTAGCGGTGGCGACGCGCCGGTGTGGTATCGACGTCGATGAGGTATGGTGGCATTGTAATAGGCTCGACAGTCGTAACGACGGCGACGTCCGCTGCCTCCTCGTAAAACGACATTATCGACGCACAGTAGCCGGAACGAGGTACAGGACGGTGCGCGTACGTGGAGAATACTGATTGCGCATTAGTATTGCGCGACACACCTGCCCGACGATTTTTTTCTGTCTCTCCCCTTAATGTCGGTCATTCGTTACTAATGTATCATATTTATTGCGATACACCTATTCGCGAAACGGTGGCGATGAACCGCCATTGTTACCCATTGCAAGGCCGTTTATTTGTTTGATCTTCGTCACTTTGCCGTATAGCTCTTTGTTCCTACGTTTTCGAGCATGATCTTGATAGTATTAGTCATACGGGTCGCGCCAAGATAAAATTCTAACTTAAATATAAATGATAGTATACCCCAAATAAATCAGACGGCCACATCTGTCGTCGTGCTCGTTCCGTATAAATAATAACTGGCCGCGTTGTACTAAGAACGCAATAACAAATTCAACGAACTCTACCGGTACGGTACTGTGACTCGCAACCGGCCACCGTGTGAATGTGGCATAACACTCATGCTTTTGACCACGCCGGTGTCATATAATCGCATCAAATTTTCGACTGTGGAATTCCACTCGCCTTAAGAAATGTCCTCGTGTACTTTTGAAAGTGATTATAATAAACAAAGTGAGGATTCGCGATGTAACTCGATCGTGTTGGCCGCCGCGCCGTGCCGAGCGCCAAAGCACGCCGTCGATACCTCGCGTACATCGCGCTTATCTCGAATAGCACAGCACATAAGTACTGGATTACATAGAGATACATACAATATGCGACACGTACATAGTGCGCTAGCGTTGTTCACGGGCGACAGGCTGTCTGCGGCCGTTGGGCGCGTACGTGTGCCGTAAATACATCAATGTACCGCGCTTGTGTGGGTGCAAGTTTATTTGATAAGCTTCCGATGCTCTGAGCTAGCCATTCGGATGCTACGTCGTCGAATTTCTCGCGTCGTCGCCCACCCACCACTATATTACGGCGAATGCTGAAGTAATCGATTCACGAGATAGTGCATATTGGAATATTTATTGCAGCTTTCATTCATAGAATAATTCTGCGTTATCGTCAACGCTCACTGCGAACGCAAAATTACTCAAAATAATATTCATTTTATTATGAGTTTTTATTGAGCATTTTTTTAATTGTTTTTGTTTGTGCAAGTTGTCTTTTATTATACTGCCACGGACGTTTCCAATAAGTTTAACTGTAAGTGACGCAATATTGGCATACATAGGGACGCGAAGTTGCAAACTCGATGATTAGGATGTATCTTAAACACCGGACGCACACCTGTGCTCGGTGTTGATGGGCCACACGGCACATTCCTATTTATGTAACCACGGTGCCATTCCAGTAGGTACTTCATATTGTTTGGAGTACAACATTAGGTATATCACCGTCGCTTTTGTTAAAATGTAAACACATTTTTATACCTAGGTATATCTTTTGCAAATAAGTAGGTAGGTATAATAGTAATTTTTATAGTTAAGTGCTTTATTATAAATCATAACTCCTCTCATTTCACGATTTGATCCATTCAGGTAAGTTAACTTTTATCTATTTCACAAACCAATAAAAGCAAATGTGATATTTCATGAAATTTAATAACAACACGATTTTTATCAAAATTTTAAATCATTCGTATTCTCGACACTTTGTAACGTTCAAAACTGATAAATTTTGCCGATATCATTTTGCACAATACATAAATTTTAGGGATTTTGTAACGTTTGTTGGGCCTTACCTAATTAACAGTATTGTTAATATCCACAATGCGACGTTTGAAATGCCATCTGCTTAAGCTACCAACTCATTGTGATTTGCTATTTAGATTTCAATGGTTATGCCTTTGATTTAAGGATGTTTATTGAATAAACTATTTGCTTTAGCATCAAATTTTAATCGTCAAACTGTTATAACTTAAAATTACTGCGATGGAAGCGCACCTCGGGTTTCTAGATCATTTTACAAGTGACCTTCGTCTCTTGAGACATTGATGATTGATTAAAAAAAATAGTTAGTTCTGAAATTGCACTGCTTATAGTTTATTTTTACAGACTAATTTGGGTTTTACAAATTTTAAAATAAAGAAATGAGTTAGGTTCTAATTGTTTTTCTAAACTGGCTAAACTTTTCTAAGCCCATGAAAATTTACAAATAATGTCGCTGCTGTTGAACAACAATCTTTTCTAATATCAGAACGAGAAAGTTAATAAAAATCATTACGGCACGCTGCAATAGGCATTTATTGTATTTATTTATTCGTGCCGGTGCCGATGAGAAATAGCTAAAAATCAATATTAATACATTTTATTTATTAAACAAAATAAAAAATACCTTAAATTATACTATTTAAATGTATACAAAAAACTTAGTCTTAAAAACCGTCAGAGGAGGGATATGTGGCCAGAATGCTGGCAACATTGCCACGCTGGATGGCAATGCTTAGCTTTTGACCAATTAATACATTTGTTTATTTATTTGTACCAATATTATTATTTTATTATCTATATTATGTTTAAATGTTTTATTTGACTTGTAACTTGTGTCATCAAATATTTGTTTAGTATTTGTGTTACGTTAATATTTTAGTCAATTTAATTGTATTGTATTATAATTTTTATCTGGTCCTTGTTGCTTGAAATTAATTTATTTTATTTTTTATATTATTACCTCACAAAGTACCATTCGTTTTTTTATTATTTTACTAATTTGTTAGCTCCTATTTAAATTGTCTTGTGTTTATCGACTATATAAGTGGGCTATATTGTAATTACTTAGAACAGTTTGCGTATAATTATGTAGAACTAAGTTAAAAGTTTGTATATTCAATGTGATTTAGGTTACAGAAAAAATTAGCTTGATAATAATTAAATAACTCCCAAAAAGATATTTATTAATACAAGAATTACACAAAAATATTTGTACTCATTCATAAGTTACACAAGAGTATTTTTATTTGTAAATAAGGACACATTATTATGTATTATACATACTATACTACTTTTTTGAATACTTTATCCTTTTTTCCGTACACAATTTTCAAGAAAGCCGTCAATCAGTCGCAATTACGAGTAGCTGTTGATATCTATTTCTATCTTTCACAGAAACAAACGTCTGTCGAGTTGACTCACTGTTCAGTAACACTAGTCTTACTCCCGGGTCTATAACATAATAAGTGACCGTGAACTTGTTTCTTATGTATTTCTTCTGTAATATAAAGCTTGAGGCCTTGTGTAGATAAAAAAATGAAAGTTAAACTTTATTTCTGAGATATCTAATTATACTTTGCTAACTTAGACAAGATTGGAATTCGTTATCTGAATTTATACTTTTTTAAATGTCCAACTTAATGTCCACCTGTTTTGTACGTCGATGTATACTTTCGATTGTGTATATCTATTAATTAAAAATTTTATTTTTTGTACAGAATTGAGCTAGATTTTCGTTTTACTCTGTCTGAAGACTGCTCACTAGGTGGTAAATCTACTTTGCAGAACATGTAGATGTTTTCCAATATCGGATAAGAGTTTTCTGGCAGTAGAGTCTAAATACTGTGTTCTGGTTTGTAGGGTACTGCAGCGAAGATACAGGGCTATTGAGACTAGTCATCGATTTAATGAGTGCCAAAATAGCGATTCCCTGGACTTTGTTTTGTTACTCAAAATATTTGGTACCACTGCAATTATTACAGGACTCTTATCATCAGAAAAGTGCTTCATTCGTTTCCTTTATTAATTTTACATTAAAAAAAATCTGATAATGTTATTAAAGTGCCTATTTGTCGTTGTTACAGGCATTCAAACTGCACAGCTATCAGAAGTTCGACGACCTGGTCCGCGTGTGGGAGACATACGACTGGCTGCGGAAGTTCTCGTGGTACCGTGAGGAGGTGCTTCCTAAAGAGAAGTTACTCTACGCGCCCGTTTCTGATGAATATATGAATGAGATGATGGTGAGTTTAATTGATTAATATGACTAAGACTCTTTTTAGCACATCTTTAGTTTTCTGTGTAAACACACGCAATTTTTTTAAATAGACATAGACAATACTTTTTTTGTAACATAAAAACATATTTCACCAAAACATACAAAAGTAAATAACAAACATAAAAAAAACTTATACATAAATCTAATAAAACAAAAAAAAATTATATCTAATTTTTCTTTCTGAACTTATTTATCTACTGTGGTAGAACTTCATACCAGTTAAGTGCCATCGCAATATCACATATTCTACTGCCAAGCAGTTATTTATAAACACTACTGTGTTCTGTTTTGATTGATACTGCGCTTAGCGAAATTACAAGGCTTGAAACTAAATATCGAATAGCAATGACTGCTAAAACAGCAACAGCAAACGCTGTAGTGATCATGGGTAAACATTATATCGCTTACCACTAAGAGAGCGTCTTGTTCGTTTTATAACTTTGGCATATAAAATTACTTATTTCCTGTCAGTCCATTTGTTTCCTACACTTCTCTTATTCTTCCTTGTAGCTAAATATTTTATTATCTTGCTACTAAACTGATTATGTTAAGTTGTTGAAAACCTGTGTGTAGAGCCTACCTTATAAAAATTGCATAGAGTTAAATAGCAATTAATAAAATGTATGCAAAGTTTTAAGTAAGTTTGTAAAAACTTAGTACAGAATACCATTGTGTCCGACTTATTATATGGTTATTTTTGTGTACGAGTTTATAATATAACTAGTTTAATTGATGTAGATTGATTCGACATATTTCTTGTTAATCCTGTATGAAAATTATCATAAAGGAAACGCATTTGAAGGCCGCCCAAATAAGATTACGATTACCATTCAAGCCATAGAACAATCACACACGTTGGCAGATCGTTTCCTAAGCGAAAACAATCATTGAGAGGCGGCAAATTCGCTGATGCCCAAAACGTGCATCCGTACAGTTTTTCAATCGATTTCGAGGAATCGTCATCGTCGGTGGCTCTCATTGTTGGGCACTGATCGACGTGAGAACACAATCGTTTCGCAACGTGGACATTGCCGTCCGACGAAATTAGGGTGTTAATCAGTCCAATATTCTTATCTGCGCGATATTTGGCAACTAATCTAAAAGTTGAAAACACACGTAGAGGTGTCACTTATCAAAATAATTTTGGCCAATATCTTTTACTTGGGTAAATTTTTGAGCAATGTTAGATCGCGTTTGCCATCATTTTTGCAATTAAAAAAGTACAATTCGAATGTTTCAGTTTTGTTCGTGATGGCCCAAAACATATTTCTGCAAAGTCAAAATCTTTATCTCAACCAAACAGTTCATGTTCCATTGTCAATATGACATCATAAATGGCGTCATTGTGTAAAAGCCCGTTTTACATACACTTACTTATAGGTAATCGACGTATCTAAAACTAGTCCAAAGGCGGATCTTGACTCATTGACATTCTCGTTCCGTTCTAAATTAAACTAGATTGATTCTTTTATGTTTACATTTCTAATATTGTGTTTATTATTGTCCACAGAATAAAATAGATGACGTAATGCCCGCTATGTATAAGGGTTTGAAGATGGTCGTTGCTGGCCTGTACACCTTTTCTGAAGAGGGATTGAATGATAACATTATCTCTGATGAAAAACTGAAGGTGAACATCACACAAACCATGCACGACGTCCGAGCTGTGCTCTGTTACTTTAGCGTAAGTATTTTTATTACTTCCCTCTACAAAAAAATAATACCACGGTAACTCAGGCAACTTTCTAGTGTCTTACGAGTAGTCTAGATGACGCTACTTGTGCTAATACGTAATTCAGGTTATTTTGGCGTTACGTTGGTCACTTTGTAGTAATGAAGTGCTGAATCAGTTTTGAGCCAATTTTCGTCTGTGTCTTTACACTTTATTATTTTAATAAAAGCTTACTCTGCTACCCTCAGTATTTTTACTTAAAAAATCTTCTTTTAAAAAAATCATGAAATATTACTTTCTGCATAGTGTTATTTTGATCATATTATGATAATTTTGAACTTTAATCAAATTGAATCATATCCATGGATAAAACATGAAATCGTTAAAAATGTTATTTATTTCTTTACAGGACATCATGAAAGCTCGAAACCTAGAAATCTTGCCGCTGCCGGAGTCCGAAATCCCGGATTTCACAACGGAAGACAAACTCTCCATCGGTCTTCTCTTATACCGGGATACTCTCAATTACTTGGAGTACCTTGCACAAGTCTTCCAGAAGTTCTATGAAACGGACTCCGCGTAAGGCTGACTGCTGAGCTAGACTTCGTTAAGACCGCTAACAGCTGGAAGAGACACTGCCAAGTCTAACTAATTACTTAATGTATGGTGCTTAAAGAATGTAACTTGAGTTACGTTTGCAGTAAACTCTTCGGTTAAGTTAGCTGAGACACCCATTTTAGTAGAATCGTTTGTCTTTGGCTGTTTTAGAGAATAAACGTAGTAAATGCGTCTTTGCCATTACATTGCCATTTTGGTCTAGAACGAATTAGTTCCTTTTTTTTTGTTGTAAATAGTGACGAATTTAAAATGTATTATTTATTATCAGCAATTAATTAACGTTCTAAATTTCCCGATAATCCTAGTCAAGGTCTTAACTTATTTATTTATCGCTTGTCTCCACTTTTAGTTTCAATTTCTTTATTGTATATTTAATTTTAGATTTTTTAGTTATAGATTTCATTCCACCATGATTGATATTGAAATTGTTGAGTTGGTATTATGGATGTATCTGGAGTGTGATATGATGATTCGTGTCGGTGATTCTTGTAATGTAGATCATGATGATGATTGTTCTCTGAAGGTTGTGTTGTGGCAGCTGATTTGTTCTAATTTGTACATTCTTATTCCTACTTTCTTTAGTATTACTTGACTATTTGTTAACTATTTATATTACTGTTACAAAAATCCAATGAAATATGACTCTAGCTTTAACGGAGCTGTTAATTATATTATTGTAATAAAGAGCAGAGCCAGTGTATTTATGACTTAATCATTATTTGTATAGTTCAAATAGTACCTATTTATAACTGCGGCAAACATTTCAATGTTTGTAAAATTAAATTATTATTATATTTATTGCGTAGTTTTTCTTTACTCCCTTTTTTATGTAAAAAGTAATAGGACGAACGAGACGCTCTACTGATGGTAAGAGATAACGCCTGCCCATGACCATTGCAGCGATACACAGAACTTGCAATCACTGCTTTGGCACTCACTACTTTGAGACTTTCGATGGTTAGTCTCAACAGCCTAGTAATTTCGCTACCTTCCAACCGGAACACAGTAATGGTTACCTGTCCATGACCATTGCAGCGATACACAGAACTTTGAGTAACAAAACAAAGTCCAGGGCATCACTGCTTTGGCGCTCATTACTTAAACTTATTCCTTTTAACTTGGTGAGTTGCATAAGTAATTGGTATAGTTAGGCAATACCAGTCGTTACCTAAAAGCTTATGTAGGTAATGTGCCAAGTCTTAGCAGATGTAGCAACTAGAGAATCTTACACGCCAGGTAATGTTAGTCGGATTTATAAATTAACTGCATTTTTTGTACCTATATGTGGAGGTAATTAAATTGAAATGCGTTGGAAAATGAAACGATGCTTTACGACGAGTTGCATTACTAGGTGGCTTTCAAGTATTATCTGATCATACCAAGCTGTGGTACGGGCTGAGTCTTAGTAGAGTGACGATGTATGTAAGTTGTCAGTTGGAAGCAAAAATACGTAGCTCGGGCTAAGATGCGGGCTTTGAAAAGATACCTGTGTCGAGCAGTGAATTATGGTAGGTTAATTATGATGCTATTTTTATAGTTTATTCTTTTTTTTGTATTGTTTGACAACCTAGTTATTTGACCACAGCTCACCTGATGTTAAATGACTGTGTGTCTAGAGTACTAGAAAGTTTCTTACCACCATGGTATGGTTTCTTCACGATATTTTCCTTCACTGGCAGTTTAAGCTTTGTGTTGGTGTTTGAACCCATGCCCTTCGGCATGTAAACCGACCGCGCTAACCACTCGGCTATCATCGCTACAGAATCCTGTATTCCTGTCTCTACAACGCGATGGACACGGCATCCGCACGGTGATACTACTCACTACACTACTACTACACGGTGATCACGGTAGTGACTGCCCTGTTAGCTTATTTGGTAGAATATCTGCTTCAAACGCTGTAGGGCGTGAGTTCGATTCTCACCAGAACAAACATTTACGCGACAATCAATGTTAGTTATATGTATGGATGTACTATATATAATACTAATTATAAGTATGTATTTACAACATAATGTATAAAAGTATTTTATCAGCTACCTGGTTCCCATAGTACAAACTTTGCTTAGTTTGGGGCTAGTTGGCACTGTGTGAAATGTCCTGCGATATTTATTTATTTTATTTATAGAAGTTTTCTCGTCTCAGCTTCGCACGGGAAAATAAAACTCGATTAACATTATAAATATAGTCTATGTCACTCAGTGATAATGTAGCATTCTAATGACGAATGAATTATATTATTCAAATCGGTCCTGTGGTTTCGGACCCTATTCAATACAAACAAACAAACAAAAAATCAAATCTTTCCTCTCTTTTTAATTAGTGTAGACTAAAAAGTTTTGGTCAATGCTTTGTGGCAGAACATAATTATCTGCGTAATGAGTTTGTACGTCCTGCTAAGTAGACCAAGCCACCTTGCACGATAGAAGAAAACTCTAAAATTTTTACTTTTTTTTTATGGTTGACTGTCTAGGTGTTTGACCACAGCTAATGTGAAGTGAAGGTGTGCCCGAAGATGGTAAAGCACACCTAGCCTAGAATGGAACTGGCTCTCAAGTGAGGCTGCCGGAACACACCGTTAGACGCTTGGCGGCAGATTTTCAACTTGAAGGTAGCTAGCCAGCCGAGTACTAAAGTACCCTACCACCATGCTATGGTTTCCTAACGATGTTTTCCTTCACCGGCAGCTCAAGGTCATTGTTGGGGTTTGAACCCAAACCCTTCGGCATGCGAACCTACCGCGCTAGCCACTCGGCTATCATAGCTACACATCGTCATTCGTCTTACACATAATCCCTTAACGACAAAAATAAAAATAAAAAGTCCAGTCCCCAAGTAACACAAACAAAATGCCACTTATCACCGTAGCCCGTATTATTGTACACATTCCACCACCATTTCCCATGCGTTCACACTGGAAACAATTTCGTATCTTTACTTAAGGCATTCACGACGCCGACCATATTTGCATTGGTGACTTGTACGACAAATTAGTGCGCCCTATGAGAGCTGAAAATAATACAAAACATTCACTCTTTATTCCGAACAAGTAAAGTTCAAAATAAGACTGAAATTTCAAGAGCTACCGATCAAACGATTTGTCAAACGCAGCTTATTTGCTTTATACGTTAGTGAGGATATAATTTGTCGGGAGCCTTCTAGGTGTTAGGTTGGCGGAAAAAATCAAAGCCAAAAACCTCCTACAGTAGTGTCCAGATAGAGTCTAGGTGGTATTCCTGTTCTATAAGCATTGCCATATGTTTATCATGGACAAACATAAAAATCATATTTTTTCTAATATGAACTTAATCGCACTCAGAATTGTATGTATTGTGATTATTTGATATTGGCCGTCTTTAAAAAAGATCGAACGTAGTATTTAACGATGTAAAGTAGTAGGTAGTGTTAAATGGTGCTACTTTTTTATGGAGTAGATACATCCTAGTCCACTTATAGAATCCACCGTTTAAAACAGCTAGATGTTTTAGAAAACGGAGCCGTTTTATATTACAGCGAATCAACGTTTAGTTGGATTGCCATCGTGATACATTCTACAATAAAGCGGCCGACGTTTAACCGCATTGCAATCACCATGTAGAAATACGAACGAAATAAAACATGAATTGAAAAAAGTAAGCTCATAAGTAAATATTAAAGTACGTAAGTAAGTAGTTTAATACATTTATTTATTTAAAGTTCAGCGAGTGTTTGAACTACACATTGCCAAAGCAGCGGATTATGGAATACTCAATTATAGTACGGTTAGTAGCGTCTAAGAAAGTAAACCCCAAATGCAAAGTGACATAGCCGTAATACAATCCGGCTAAACTATAACGCGTCATAATACAAAATGCCTGTTTTTTTAAAATAGCTAGCAGTAACTGTTTTACAATTTGGGTACGACAGATAATTATTTTATAATGACGTTAACTTTTGTTTAACTTTTCTTTAACCTTTTACTAAAGAAAATTCTGAATTAATTGGATTTCTTTATTATTATTTGCATACTAATGCTATTTATAATCTTCCTTTTTTTTTAAGCTGAAAATCTGACGCCAATCACCTAACAGTGTGTTCCAGCAGCCTCACTTGAGAGTCAGTTTCATTCCAGGCTAGGTGTGCTTTACCATTTTCGACCATACTTTCATTTAACACCAGGTGAGCTGTGTTCAAACACCTAGCTAGTCAACCATAAAAAAAACATTGTTATAGAGTTTCTTCACTTTATATTTTCATAGAGCTATACAATTTATTTTTGAACACCAGCTATAGTATTAGTTGTTATACATACCTTCGACAGATCCTACCGTCACCGGTCATCACGACCGTGTAAATAAGAAACACATATTTACACATTAACAACCGAAGCTCATTGAGAAATGACCTACCACATTGTGTATAGAGTTGGTCACAGTTTTGGTTGAAAAAAAACTGATGCCATACCATTGTGGGTTTTGTAAAACTATACAGGCTTGGACTCAGTACAGCTTGGGGTGTACTGAGCCGAAAGGGGTATAGCGCTCATCATTATGAATCACATTCGGTCAGGTGTCAACGACCTTTTTCTATGTAGCAGATTATATTTTTCACAGTATTTACTCATAATAAATTGTTCTTAATGATGTGTACAAACCGATTTGCTTCTTTGTATCTATGTACCTATGTATATATGTATGTATGTTTGTTACTTTTTCCTACACTAATGGCTTGATGGAGTTGGATGAATTTGAAAGTTTGAAACGCAGATAGATTCTATATTATAAAAATAATGTGTTACATTTTAATTCCGAATAACGTATGTGAAATGGTTAGTTACTTTTAGTTTAATTACCTTAATGTCATTAAAGTAATAACAAACTTTTAAAAAACTAAATAATGCTTAATTATTATATTTTATAGCGATTGATTGAATTGTGCGGAATGTACGGACGATATGTAGCGATGATAGCTCAGTGGTTAGCGCGGTCGATTCGCATGCTGAAGGGCGTGGGTTCAAACCCAACAACGAGCTTGAGCTGCCGGTGAAGGAAAACATCGTGAGGAAAACCATAGCATGGTGGTAGGGTACTTTCTAGTACTCGGCTGGCTAGCTACCATCCTCAAGTTAAAAATATGCCGCCAAGCATCTAACGGTGTGTTTTGACAACCTCACTTGAGAGCCAGTTCCATTCCAGGCTAGGTGTGCCTTACCATCTTCGACCACACCGTCACTTAACATAAGGTGAGCTTTGGTCAAACAACTAGCCTGTCAACCATTTTAAAAATATATGTATAATTAAAACAAATGATTCATTTTACGCTTTCAAACTCACAACTGAACCTTAAAAAGCTCAAAATATTCACATTCGTTTAACGATCGTCTGTCGGCATCCACAATAGCGTTTAGGTCGCACAGAACTCTCATGCGCTCTTTATCTCACTCACGTTCCCTTGTTTTATTTATTAGAAAGATTTATTATTTACCGCGAGGCTCGCACACGATGTGTCACGAATCTGAGATGAAAAAACGAGGGTATGTTAATGTGCGCCCTTCGCACGTGACAATCACTTTTTTGATCGCTCGAGTTTACTTGACAACGGTCATACTTAAGCAATACACGTGACTCGTGAGTTAACAAATTAAAAAAATTGAGTTACAAAATTAAAATATCTTAACAGACGACGATATGACTAAAGTAAGCGCAGTTGCACTCGGTTTTTTTTTAATTATGTCTGTTTGAAACCGGAGAAATACATTTTGGTGAAGTGCCAATTTAGTAAAAAAACGCACATGTCAGTTTGGACCGGCTTTGAGAACCCGCTCCTTTCGATTTGCTTGCGTGGGGTTGAGCGCCTCTTATAGTTAACTTGAGTAAAATCGCTCTAAAAGTTGTTGTAAATTGTTGGAATTTAGACCCCGATGCTATTTATTTATTTAATAAAGACCGAAGAAATAGTGCAATTGTAAACATTTATCATGTGCGTGATATTAAGTGACGGTATGGTCAAACAAATGGAACTAGCTCTCAAAAGAGGCTACCAGAACCCTTAGGTTCTTGGCGGCAGATTTTCAACTTTAGGGTTAGCCTGTCCAGTACCATGCCATGTTATTATTATTTTTTAACTATATTGTTATTTATGGGCTAGAGTGTTCTTTTTTTTTTTACTTTTAATAGATCTACGTTTGGCCACTAACTCGCCTAATGCAAAGCGATGGTGTGGCCAAAATGTGGTTCTTGACAATAGACGTTTTGTTGTTGCAAAATTTTGACAATAAAAGTTTTGTTGTTGCAAAATTTTGATAACAAAAGTTTTGTTGTTTTTATTCAACAATGAAACAAATTTATCAGAATTAAACTTGGCATCGTATGTTTACTGATGCGTAAACTTGCAGTCGCGCTAGTTGTTTAGATGTTCATACTATGAATATCCTAACAAGCTGTGCTATATTCGAGTAAAATACTTCCTATGTGACAAAATTTAAGGATTGCATCCTTGAATTACGACTCCGGCGGTCTGAATTGTGGAAATCTATATTTTGCTTTTGGACGGTGCAAAATAAGAAAAAAATACAATCAAGATGTTAAAATATGCTGATTATGTTTTATTTTTCTAGCTATTTGTTCATGAATGTAATATTTAAAAATAGATACTTACTTAAATTGTGTTAGTATAGATGACTTCAAAATTATGTTAAATGGTTATTGAAATTTTAAAATAAATTAATAAGAAATGTCAAGCTGAATTCTTTTGCAATGTGTAATCTAGACAGGCTCTCTGTCACTATAAAATTTATAACTACATGTAATAAAAATAACACTAACCTACATTTGACTATATAATAATGAAACTCAGTAACGAAAACGGAACAAGTAGTCAGGAATTCCCGTTCCACGCAATCAGTATCAAAAATTATCACGCTTATTAAATCTACGATGACCTACACACAACCACAAGTCTGCCGTGACCTGTAGGCAATGTATCCTGCGGGTAAATACACAGACAGCAAGTCCTTGTTTGTAGTTATCTGTGTGCTCGAGCCCTAAAACAAATAATACAACACTTGACACTGGGTAGAAAAGTGTTACGTATGGAGTATAAGCGCAAATATGCGCGCTTGCAAAATGACGTCATATGTTCATTTTCTTCATTCCTTCACTAAAATACCAAACGAGAAACATTGTCTCAGTCTTTTATCAATCCAAATAAATGTACTAAACGATAACTTTGTTTTTTATTTTGCTTTGCTTCGATTCGTACTGTTCGGTTCCGTATGTTACTTTCCATAAACAGGGATTGTCGAAAAAATCGTCGCGATAAGAAACCGTGAAAAGAAACGAATCCAGTTTATACGAGCTGCGCCCCGCGGTGCCACTCGCTGTTCCCACGTGAACACTAAATTTTTCGGGATAAAAAGCCTATGTATAAATGCAGGGTGTCAGCTACCTCCATACCAAATTTCATCAATATTGGTCCAGCCGTAGGAGCGTAAAGAAGTAACAAACATACAAACACATTCACAAACTTTCGCCTCTATAATATTAGTATGATATATAGTTAATCAGCTTCTTTGATATCAGTGTTAATTGTGTCGCAGGGCCGTGCGAATCTAGCTGACAGTTAGCGGAAAACTTTCGATATCAAAATGTGTGAAAATTGACATAACTTTCCGTTCTGTAAGTTAATAATGTCAATAATGTTGACTTTTTAAAGTTTTTGTATCAAAAACTTTATGAAATATTTTTTGCTAATTGTCAAACTAGACTCGAAACAATGTAGGTATATTGAAGTCAAAGAAGTCTTGAAAGTAAACGAAAGATCCTTTTATTTTCACAGCTACTCATCACGACGATTTTGACCTGAATATGTCTTTAAATTTTCTTCCATCATCATCAACAGCATTCTTTATCCTACTGCTGTGTATAGGCTTCTCTCTTGCCATGCCATCTTCCTCGGTCCTGTGTCAATCTGGTTCAGGTTCGACCCGCGACGGTGACAATATCGGCAACCCATCTTGTGGCTGGACGACCAACGCTCCGCTATAGTGGGAGGCAATTCAGAAAACTAATGACAACAAAATCTGGGCGTACAGTTTAGTGTTGCAGCTACATATCTCTCATCTACAAAATTTAATTACGCTCGATAGCTAAAGTATCGAAGAATTCATTTTGTTAAGACAAATTCTTAGTGTTTAAAAACGTACGTATTCACGTATCCATGGGCACAGCCACAACCCATTTTGTTTCGCACGGCAACAGTAAACGCATGTCTCTACATAAAAAAGAAATTACTGAACTTTATACATAAATCGTAAGTAATTTACAGTCAGCTCTCGATTAAAAAGCCAACAGGACGCACACAATTATCATATCAATATATCCCAGACAGTTTTGGCACGCGTGATTTAAGCAATTAGCTTTTCGTCTCCTAAGGTCATACGAGTTCCGTTCAAAGAGAGATACGGCCTCGGATTACGTTACTCTTAAAGGGCGTATAGTGTACATTTTCCTTGTTGACATAAGACCTTTTATCTGCAGTATGGTTACTCCGCTCTCAAAACTATGACAGGAAGCGTGGCGCATGCCTTTCCTCAGCGGTCACCAACGTTTGGCTCGCCTTTCAGCTGTTGATTTTCTTTACCTGATATATAGTAAGCTTCTATAGCACATAATATACAACAGCTACCCCAAGTAAATATAGAACAAAATACATAGGTAAAGATGTAAGATTTGGTATTAGAAATGATCATTCACAAAGTGTTGAGTTAATTAACAAAAGTTCTACTCTTTTTTACTAAAAAATAAATTAAACCTACCGTCAAGAATCTCTTAAGAATTTTGTATAAATAAAATAGATTAAATAAACAAAACCCTAAAATATTTTTTTAAATAAGTTCACTTACGCTGTTGCATTGGGTAGCACCAGTTATAATAGTGGTAAATAATTAATTATTCAATTAATTCATTAAATTGTAACAGAAATAAGTACGCATTACCATTTATAAGTTTTTAAGGAAATTCGCATAACTAACTGATACATTTTCTTTTAATAATACAACATTTTTGTAAAAAAGATTGACGAGCAATGACACGATGCAGTTCACCACAAACACATGTTAAATGTAGTTAGATATATTTTACATAGGACAAGTTGCTAATTTTAACTATTTGAAAACTATGCAGTAACGTATATTACCTAACTGTATTTATTTTTGACTATCCTGTCAGTTCATTCAGCTTCATGGAGTTGGGTTTAATAAATAAATATAAATTGATGTTCTGAATGTATTAGGTGCGACGGTGCCACGTCATTTCGGAACAGTAGCTTAATTTATACATCATCATAATCATTTCAGCCGTAGGACGTCCACTGCTGGACATAGGACTCCCTCATTGACTTCCACAAAGACCGGTTGGAAGCGGCTCGCATTCAGCGCGTTCCTGCGGTCTTTATAAGGTCGTCTGTCCATCTGCGATACACCTAATTTATACGGTTTGAGATATTTATTTTCTCAAATAATTACAACGTAAAGTTGTGGATTTACAAGCGTCGGAACCGTGAATAAATAAATATTGCGGGACCTTACACACAGCGCCGTCTGACCTCAAACTAAGCAGGGCTTGTACTATGAAAGTCAGATAACTGATAGAATACTTAAATAATATTTTATTGTAAATACAATAATTATAATGTAAAAATTCATACACACCACCCACAGAATAAATATTTGTTTATACCACAAAATGTTTGTCCTGGGTGGGAATCGAATGCACGCCCTACATGCAATGAGCCAACAGGTTTGTCGCGGTTCACACAGCACTATTTGTATGTGTCTCAAAATGTTCTGAATGTACTTATTTCCAAAAAAAATTTATATCAGTTATCTGACTTTCATCACACAAGCTCTGCTTGGTTTATGATCAGATGGCGCTGTGTGTAATGTCTTAGGATATTTTTTTAATTAATTTATTTACCAGTAGAAAACAGCTGCGTAAAAATTTTATAAGTTTTTGTTCTACACTTGGTTCTTTGTTTGAAGTTAAAATTGTTTGCAAAAACTGATGTAGAATCTGTAACGTCAATGAAAGGCCGTGGTTGACAACTGACTGATTTATTGAAACATAAAGCCTACCCACATTATCTAGATACGAATACCTTACATCTTTCCCCCTTTAATAGGGAGTATCTAATAAAATCTTACAGTAACACTTAAAACTAATACCCATTGTCACAATAAAGTAGTTACACAAATTACACAGAACAACTTAGGTATGGTTTCTTAAGCATTACAGATGGGCAAGCCGCTACAATAATAAATAGGGATACCCTACCTATATTTGCGTACCAATAAATACCAACAGATATATATGTATTGAGATATAAACACAAACGGTATAGGTAATTATTACAACCCCGTAAGCTCGAGGTCCTTATACCGGAACAGGGTAGACTTATTAATTTTAATACACATTAAAAACCCCGTTGCACGTTATTTTTTAATAAGCGTACGATAGTAATATCTGCGAGCCCGGTCTGAGGCACTCGGGGGCGGAGACATCGGCGAGTGCGCGGGCTCGGCCGCCGCAACAGGCCTGGGACAAGCGTCCTGACCTACTTCTTTATCGGCAGTCTCCGACATCTCTTCCCCCTCTGCCTCCTCAAACGTGTCGTCAGCATCACTCTCAGGGCGCAAGGCACCATCCTCCTTGGAGGTTTTAATATTCGGTCTCGAAAGCGAATACCTATTTTTTCGCTCGATCGGGATCACTTGATCCTGATGTCTGCGCCATTCGACGCCGTTACCTACGTCGACCTTGTACGAGACGGGCCCGGTTCTCTGTGTCACTGTACCTTCGACCCATTTATTATCTTTATCTGAATAACCGCGCGCGAGGACCGGCTGCCCTACGTGCAGATCGCGGTCGCGGCCGGGCCGCGCCGCGCGCTGCCGCTCGTGTACGGCGCGCACCGCGGCGCGGACGTCGGGTCGCAGCGCGTCGAGCCGCCCGCGCAGCCGCCGCCCCAGCAGCGCCACCGCCGGCGCGACGCCTGTCGTCGCGTGTTCCACGTTCCGATATTGAAACAAAAATTTACTAAGTGCTTGGGGCACCTTCTCCCCTTCGTGCAGAGCTCTTTTAATAGCTTTCTTGACCGTCTTGACTGCGTTTTCAGCCGCACCGTTGCCCTGTGGCCTGTGTGGTGCTGACGTCACGTGCTTGATACAGTTTTTATTACAGTACTCTTGAAAAGAGGACGATTGGAATGGAGGGCCGTTGTCGGAGACTAACATGGTCGGCAAGCCGAATCGGGCAAATAACGATCTGAAAACCGCGATAGTACAATCCGCGTCCGTGCGGTTCATCGCCACGGCTTCGATCCATTTCGAATGGGCATCGACTACAATCAAGTACTTCTTACCCCCGCATTCCGCGAAGTCAGCGTGCACCCGCTGCCACGGGTGAGGAGGAAATTCCCACGGGTGGGTGGAGGCCCGCGGCGGCGCATCTCGCACGAGCCGGCACGCCGCGCACGCCCGGCACACCTCCTCCAGCTGCCGGTCCAGCGCGGGCCAATATACGTACGATCGTGATAGGCTTTTCATTTTAATCACCCCCAGATGCCCGTCATGAAGTTCCTTCAATACCCGCTGACGCAATATGGGCGGAATTATAACTCGATATTTGTATATCAGGCAACCCATTTCTAAAACGATGTGCTGTTTACGCGCGTAATATGGTTTAATTTCGTCCTCGCAGTTAGTCCCCGACGGCGGCCAACCAAACATAACGTATCCTTGAATTTTACATAACAGACTATCCCGTGCGGTAGCCTCCCTAATTTCTTTAAAATCTACAGGCATCCTATCGCTCACTAACTTCACATAAGTAATTGGTTCCTTATCGGAGGGGCGACGCTCGCACGGCAGTGGCAGTCTCGATAACGCGTCGGCCGGCCCGTTATCTTGTGATCTGACGAAAGTTACCGAGAAATCGTACGCCGCCAATCGAGCAGCCCAGCGCTGGAGTCTGCTCGCGGCAGTCTGTGGGATTCCACCTTTCTCCCCGAAAATATAGCTCAGGGGCTGATGGTCCGTGCGCAATTTGAACCGTCTACCGAACAAATATTGATGATGTTTGGTAATGCCGAAAAAAATCGCAAGCGCTTCCTTATCGAGCTGACTATAATTCTTCTCGGCCGCGTTGAGCGTGCGCGAGACGCAGCTGACGGGCCGCTCGCTGCCGTCCGGGTACACGTGCGCCAACACCGCGCCTAGCCCGTATGCCGAGCTGTCCACTGACAACACGAGAGGTCGCCCTTCCTCGTAATGCGCGAGTACCTTATCGCTCAACAAAACACTTCTCGCTTCCGCGAAGGTACTTTCGCATTTAGAGTTCCATTTCCAATCTGTCCCTTTCTTAAGTAACGCGTGTAGTGGATGTAACAAAATACTAAGATTCGGAATGAACTTCCCGTAATAATTCAGCATGCCGAGAAAACTCTTTAACTGTGTGACGTCCTGCGGTCGGGGAGCATTGAAAATGGCCTCTGTTTTCTTAGGATCGGGTCGTAGGCCCGTTTTATCAATAATAAATCCTAGATACTTCACACTTTTCTGTAGAAACGTACATTTATTTAACTTTACCGTAAAGCCCATATTGCGTAACCGTTCAAGTACAGCTTTCAAGTTATCTAAATGTGTCTTACGGCACGACCCCGTCACGCATATGTCGTCCAAGAACACGACCGTGTTTGGCACACCTTTTAGAGTCTCCTCCATGATTTTTTGAAATTTCTCTGGAATACATGATAACCCGAAAGGAGTGCGACGATATACAAACGTCCCGAGATGAGTGGTGATCGTAGTATATTTCTGAGAATCCTCCGATAATAATAATTGTTGGTAACTATTTTTAAGTCGATTTTTGAGTATTCCTCTCCCCCGCTGAGTGTCGCGAACAGTTCCTCAATACGGGGCAGAGGGTACGGATCGCGTTTTAATTTCGGATTAATTGTTATTTTATAATCACCACAGATTCGTATATCTCCGCACTCTTTAATGACCGGAACGATAGGCGTGCCAAATTCTGAAGACTCTACTCGGTAAATAGTTCCCTCCTGCTCGAGCCGCTCGAGCTCCTTCTCGACGGGGCCTCGTAACGTAAGCGGAACCGGGCGCGCGCGCACGTACACCGGCGCGGTGTCGGTCAGCTGTAGATGAACGGATCGCTTACAAGTACCGAGCTTATCCGTAAACACCTCTGGGTACTCCACTATAAGTCGGTTCACCAATGGGTCGTTGACCGCGACGATATTATTTAATTTAATTTCGATATTGTTTATTTGCAACATACGGACCCACTCTCTTCCGAGCAAAGGGCGTCCTCCGTTGCAAATTACGTGTAAATCGCAATTCTTTAACGTGACATTTCCGAGTATTACATCTACCGGTATCGAACCTAGCGACTCCATTTTTGAACCGACATAGCTGCGTAACTTTAAATTATTCGGTTTTAGCTTTTTATGAGAAAAAAAAACGTTTATAAAAAAGTTCACTGATAGTCGAGATCCTACTTCCCGTATCGATTTCGAAATCGAGGTACCGGTCGTCGATTTTAACCGTGATCACATATGGTTCGTCACCTGTACCGTCCACCTGGATGTTGTAGAAGTCTTCGCTGTCACCGTCCTCACTCATGTAATTTTGGAGGGCGCTCCCTGGGCCCGCCGGGCCGCTCGTACGCCCTTCTTTGCACATCACCTTTAAATGACCGCGCTTACCACATTCGTCACAATTATACTGCGAGTACCGGCACCGGTCCGGCCGGTGCTGTTTGCCGCACCGCCAGCAAGCTTGGCGCGCCGCGTCGCCGCCGCCGGCGCCGGGCCGTGCCGGCGCGGGCGCGCGCCCGCCGCGCCGCCCGATCGCCCTCCGCGCGCTCGCCTGGTGCAGGCCCTCGCCCGCGTCGCTGCCGCCGTCGCCGACAGCCGCTGCGCCCGCCGCCGCCGTAGCCCCGCTCATCTCAGCGTGCTTCTCGGCGGCTTCCAGCGCCAGAGCCAGTTCAACCGCCTCCTTATATTTTATATCTTTCTCCGCAAAAATACGCGAGCGCATAGTCTCGTTGGCGAGTCCCGACACGAATTGGTCACGTAGATTTTCTTCGAGCGAAGCCCCGAAATTGCATGTAGCCGCCAGATGTTTTAAAGTCTGTAGGTACGCCGTGAGACTTTCGCCGCTATTTTGTCTTCTAAGCCGGAATACGTGTCGTTCGGCTATTTCGGAGCGTTGAGGCTCCAAATGATCCGACACTATTTTCACTAACTCGTCAAAAGTTTTCGCTTCTGGATGTACCGGAGAACACAAGTCACACATTAAGGAATACGTCGCGTCTCCGACCACCGTAATAAGCAACGACACGCACAAATCTTTTTTCACTTCGTTCAAAATAATGTATTGTTTGACCCGACGCACGTATGCGGGCCACTGTTTCGAACTTAAGTCAAACGCTTCAAGTTTACCGATCGGCATGTTATTAGGTATAATGACGTTCTATAATATTTAAATTGTTAATAAAAATCGCGTGAACTCGTCTCGTCGCCAATGTAACGTCAATGAAAGGCCGTGGTTGACAACTGACTGATTTATTGAAACATAAAGCCTACCCACATTATCTAGATACGAATACCTTACAGAATCCTTCAAACTTAAACCTGAAATTGTAGAGCATTTTACGGGTCGTTTGTTAATGTTTTTACCGTCATAATCCCACTTGCCTAAATATTAAGGTCAAACCTCCGGAAAGAGTGAAATTCTTCATCACCAGACGTCTCGCTTGGAATTCTCACGATCGCCAATTACTATCAAGCCCTATGAGTCACTCAGTTTGCCAATACGACAATTGAACATACGACTAATAAAGCGTTAAGTTTTACCCGGACACAGGCATACAGTCGAGTGATAAGACCCAGGCTTTTACAGATTCCGGTTCCGTCTTACTTGTTACGTATAGTAATCGTGTTAATTATCGCTCTGTATTGTATATTTATTGATTTTTTTCTTTAGTGTAATAAATTTCCATGTGGGTTTTCCTTAGAATGAAAACAATGACTATGACATATTTTTCTATTTTTCACGTTAGTGGGTTCTGCTTAAAGTTTTAATACTATTAATAATTTGACTTGCGCTATTTGGTGTTCAATCAAATCATTCAAAATATACCTATTATATGGCAAAAATTAGAACTATAATTTCCAACTTCTTATGCATAACATATTATTTTGACAGCTCTATTGGCTCATTGGTAATATATCTGATGTTTAAGCTGCAGGACATGGGTTCGATTCCCACCCAGAACATACACTTTATGGTATGAAAAATCTTTGGTTCTGTCTGAGTGTATGTATTTACAAAAAAAGGATGTTATTATTTTGACTATAGTACAACCTTTACTTAGTTTGGGTCTGATGACGCTGTGTAAATGCCCTACGATATTCAAATATGTATAAATAAATAAATCATTTCCCTGACTTTAAAGTAGGTATCGTTAGCAGCAGCTGCGATGATATAAACATTCAATGCCTGATGATCAAATCTAAAATACCGAATAAAGCAATTTTAATGTATGACGTGATCAATAAAGTAATCGGTGGTGCTAATTTAGCCGGGTTTTTTGTTTCTCATAAGTGAAATCCTTCGATATGCTGTTACCTGGTGTCTTGCCATCGTTAAGTCACCGGTAGTTATCATATAGGTTGAGAGTATATTACTTAAGCGATGCGATTTAACGTCGATCCAATTATAGTCACACCACAAATGCATGTAAGCGCACACTTTACAATATGCATGTTTGATATACACTTTAAAAAAAAAAATTAGTAAAAAGTATTCATTTAAAAATGTAAAACGTTAAAAAAAAATAAAAAAAATGCGCCAACACAGTTTTAGTGCATCGGTTATAAATCAAGAAACCAAAATGAGATATTTTTTTTAGCATACATCCTGCAGTAAACAGATAAACGGGAACAAATTCTGAACAATAAAAGCAACGCAAGTGTTTTTATTTTTTGTTTTTTATTAAATACTAGCGGACGCCTCGCATTTCACCCGCGTATTTCCCGTTCCCGCGGGAATAGAGGGATAAAAAGTAGCCTATGTCACCCGGGGATAGTGTAACTTCCAAACGGTAAAGGATTTTTGAAATCGGTCCAGTAGTTTTGGAGCCTATTCAATACAAACAAACAAACAAAGAATCTAATCTTTCCTCTTTATAATAGTGTACGCGACAAAATGAAATTGTTAATAGGTGTACGTAACAGAATAAAATTGTTAATAGAATCTATATATAATAGAATGTAACAGAAATAAAATAAATGATATCGTTGAGTATATTCATTGAGAGGTCCGCTGGTCTAAATTAATAGAGCCCCATTCGCCGGGCCCCGCCCACCCGCACTCGCCCTGCCCCCGCAGTAGCGAACGAGCGCACGCGGGGATATATAAGCGGGCCCGGCCCAACGATAGTCACTTGCCAGCGAACAGCGAACGCGAGCGGACCTCTCTCCTGAAGACTCCAGAACGAATCCCAGAGAACCAAGACTGCATTTAACTCCAGCACCCGTGCCCCATTAGAGAAGGCTTCCCAGTCAGAGTTGCTCTCTCTCTGCACATCCCGGGGAACGAGCGGGCATTCGCCGCTATCAAGAAATACAGTCCACTGCGCCCCGCTCGTTTCTCGGACCGCCAACCAGAGAGAGGGTGACCCACGGAGCCCTCCTCCCGCACATTTGGTCCTTCGAGCCGGATCCAAGCCGTCTACAATGGTTCTCACCCGATCCGCCAAGGGTGAGCGGACCGCACCGCATCGAGCCAACGCCACGCCGTCAAGTCATCAGGAAAGTGCCGCCTCTACAGCAGCGACGGAGGGTCCTCTCACATCATGGCCCTCCTCGCTCGCCACAGGCGCACTCTCAGCGGGGGTGCCGCAGGGCCCGACTGCCACGGAGCCCTCCTCCCGCACACCGTTGCTGCCGCGCATGAAGAGCGCAGCAACCACGCTAGCCTACTCGCCGGCATCGCCGACGGGACCTCTCAGCGGTGTACAACACGCACCACCAGCCGAAACCTCCACCCCCAGGGCCGGAGTGTTCACAGATGCAGCCAGCAGCCACGCGCCGCCCGCCAAGGCGCCTGCCCTCTATGCCGGAGGGTTCGCTGCAGCATCCACCAGCCGTCCGCAGCAGACTCTCGCAGCACACCTACAGGCGCGAGGGACCACTACGGACACAGCGGGGCCAACGCCGACGACCGAATCCAGTTCGGCCTTGCCACCACCCGCATCTGCCGCCAGGACGCACTCCTGCCGCTCCAGTCGGCAGTCTGAGCGTCAACTTCGCCTCGCCAAAGCCCGAGAGGACTACCTCCGGGCCAAGCAGGAGCAAGCTCGAATCCAGACCGAGCTCGCCGCCGCCTGCATAGCAACGATAGAAGCCGAGGACCGTGTGGAACAAGAAGACGCACGGACCACCCTCACCGAAGATGAAGCCGAGCAGAGTCAGCGCATCGGTACCTGGCTGAGCCAACATGAGCTCATAGCCCCGCCGCCGGTACCGACCTCAGCCGAGACCGCAGACACCGCTCCGCGTCTTCAACTGCCAGCTCCCGACGCGTTGCCGATCGCCGCTGCGCCTGCCGTCGCCGCGCCGCCAGCACCGAGATCGGACATCGCCGAGCTAGCAGCAGCCATCACAATGGCCACCCGTCAAGCCAAGCCCGGCCTGACTCACCGTTTCTACGGCGAGTTGCCGGCCTACAACGGATCGCACCAGGAGTGGCTCTCATTCAAAGCCGCTTACGCCGAGTCATCCGTTCATTACAGCGCCGTCGAGAACACTGCCAGACTCCGGCGCAACCTCAAAGGACGAGCCAGGGAAGCAGTAGAAAACCTCCTCCTGCACTACACCGAGCCCGAGGAGATAATGCGCACCCTGGAAGCCCGCTTCGGAAGACCCGAAGCCATCGCCGCCACCGAACTTGAACGTCTTCGGTCCCTGCCACGCCTCACCGACAGCCCACGCGACATCTGCGTGTTCGCCAATAAGGTCACCAACGTCATAGCAGCCATCAAAGCTCTGGGTCGGGTGTACTACCTCTACAACCCGGAGCTTACAACGACCACATCAGAAAAGCTGCCGCCTACACTACGTCACCGGTGGTTCGAGTTCGCCGCCACACAGCCGACGGGAGAGCCGGACCTGCTGAAGTTGTCCCGCTTCCTGCAGCGAGAGGCCGATCTGTGCAGCCCCTACGCACACCCGGAAGCCGACAACGCCAGAGAAGACGCCGGTCCCCGCCGGAGGCAGCCACCGACACAGAGAACTCACGCCGTCCAGAGAAAAGAAGAGGACTGCGCGGTATGCCGGAAGCCAGGCCACAGCCCGCCTGACTGCCCTAAGTTTCAGGAATCGAGCCCCGACGAACGCTGGGACACCGCCAAGGCAGCCAAGCTATGTTTCCGCTGCCTCCGGATACGCAAGCGGGAACATAGATGCCGGGTCCAGAGATGCGGAGTCGACGGGTGCGAGTACACGCACCACCGACTGCTGCACACAGTCAAGAGAACCCCCCGTGAGACAGCCACTCCGGGGGAATCCGTCGACACAGTCAAGAGAACCCTCCGTGAGACAGCCACTCCGGGGGAATCCGTCGGTTCGACGTGGACCGCCCCAGCAGCCGCAGCCACAGCGGCCTTCCTCAAGATGGCGCCGGTCACAGTTTCCGGACCGGCGGGAGAGGCGGAGACCTGGGCCCTACTCGACGACGGGTCAACGGTCTCTCTAATCGATAAAGAATTCGCAGATCAACTCGGCGCCAGCGGGAAGGTCGACCCGCTGCTCATCTCGGCAGTGGGCGGCCACAAAGTCAACGCAGCACGATCACAGCGCGTCCCGCTCACGCTACGCGGGCGCAACGGCGGTCATCAGGACGTCCACCTGAGGACCGTCGCAGGGCTGCAACTAGCCCCACAGACCATGCGCCAGGAAGAAATATCTTCGTGCGCACACCTTCGGGACCTGGCACAGCACGTAACGTCCGGCAAAGCGGTCCCGAAAATACTCATCGGCCAGGACAACTGGCACCTGCTCGTGACCAAGAGGATGAAAAAGGGACGCCGTGACCAGCCGGTTGCCTCGCTGACCCCACTAGGCTGGGTCATCCACGGCGCTCACTCCGGCCGCACCGCGAGAGTGCATTTTGTTGCCCACGTGTCGCCGGAGGACAACATGGACGAGGCCCTCCAACAGTACTTCGCCTTCGAGAGTCTCACCGTCGCCGTGAAGTCGCCGAAGAATGATCCAGAAAGGCGCGCGCTGCAAATATTGGACAGCGCGACCCAACGACTTCCGGACGGCCGATACGAGACCGCGCTGCTGTGGCGCGATGGCGAAGCTGAGATGCCCGACAACTACGCCGCCGCTCTCACTCGTCTGGAGGCCACAGAACGCAAGCTGAAACGGAATCCAGAACTACACGAACAATACAAGGAGCAAATGGCGGCGCTGACAGGAAAGGGATACGCCGAAGTAGCCCCGCCACCGAGTACCAGCCGAACATGGTACCTCCCGCACTTCGCCGTAACCAGCCCCGCCAAACCTGGAAAGGTTCGTGTGGTCCACGACGCCGCCGCCAAGTTCAGAGGGAAATGTTTAAACGACTTCCTGCTGACGGGACCCGACCTGCTGCAGTCCCTGCCCGGCGTGCTCATGCGGTTCCGGCAGCACGCCATCGCCGTTTCCGCCGACATCGCGGAGATGTTCATGCAGGTGAGGATCAAGCAGGAAGATCGGGACGCCCTCCGCTATTTATGGCGGGAGGATCCCTCTCTACCACCCACAGAGTACAGGATGCGCGCCACCATCTTCGGAGCCACGAGTTCGCCCGCCACCGCGATATATGTAAAGAACAGGAATGCCGAAGAATATCGCAGCGAACTTCCCGAAGCCGCCGACGCCATCATCAAGAACCACTACATGGACGACTACCTGGGGAGTTACCGCACGCCGGAAGAAGCAAGTCGCATCGCTACAGCAGTCAGAGAGGTGCACCGGCGAGGCGGTTTCCACCTCCATAAGTGGCGAAGCAACAGCGAGGAGGTACGCCAACAACTCACCGCCGAAGCCCAGCACACCGCCGTGACTCTTTCGGACCACGCCGGTTCGGAAAGAGTACTGGGCCTGATTTGGAGGCCTACCGACGACGTCCTCGCTTTCAACCTCGACATGGCGAAGATTCCCGAGGAGGTGCTACACTCCGACGCACCTACCAAGAGACAAGCTCTACGGGTCGTGATGTCGGTTTACGACCCCCTCGGCTTCGCATCACCGGTCACAGTACAAGCAAAGAAGATACTACAGGAACTCTGGCGCCGGGGCACGCCGTGGGACTCGTGCCTCGACAACGAACTGTCCGAGCAATGGCGCGAATGGATCCAGCAGCTGCGGCAACTTCGACAAGTCGCCGTCCCGCGCCCGTACGCCGGCTACTCGGACTCCGTGCACCTACAGCTGCACACCTTCGTCGACGCCAGCGAGTCTGCCTACGCCGCCGCCCTGTACTGGCGCGCCGTCATGCCCGACGGCACCGTGCACCTGTCGCTAGTACTCGCGAAAGCCCGGGTAGCGCCACTGAAGCTGACATCAATACCTCGACTCGAACTGCAAGCTGCAGTAATGGGGAGCCGCATGGCCGCGGCCGTCTCCGAAGAACACGACCGGAAACCGGACACTCGCGTGTTTTGGACCGACAGCGCGACGGCGCTGACTTGGATAAGAACGGGGTCCCGTTCTTATCGGCCGTTCGTCGCGCATCGCATCGCAGCCATCGAGGAGCACACCACTGCCGCCGAGTGGCGCTGGGTGCCCACTCGACTCAACGTCGCAGACGACGCGACCCGCGAAGTTCCAGCCAACTTCGACAACACACATCGGTGGTACACGGGCCCCGCCTTTCTACGTGCCTCGGAGGACGCATGGCCGTCAACGCCGACGACCATCCGCGCCGACGACACCGGGGAAGAACGCTGCACTGCGCTGTCGACTGCCCGACCGCACCTGCGTGACGCGCTGCCAGACCCAGCGCGCTTCTCCCGGTGGGAGCGGTACCTCCGAGCCACCGCCCGGGTACTGCAATTCGTCCAACTCGCCCGCCGCCCGCGGGAGCGGGTACACTACAAAAGAACCCGCGCCAACAAGCTCGCCGACCCGACGTGGACGAGAAACCCGAAAAAACCCACGAAAACGCCGCATCAACCCGTCGGGGCTGCCGAAACCCGGCCGCTACTAGCTCTCGACGGGGACCTGCTTCGCCGCGCCGAAACACTCATTTGGCGCCACAGCCAGCAAGAAACGTTCGGAGATGACATTGCCGTCCTCCGAGAGGGGCAGCCAGTCCCCCTTGCCAGCCGCCTCAGCAAGCTAGCCGTGACCTACGTCGACGGGCTAGTGCGCCTGAAAAGCCGAATATTGGAAGCGAGCGGTGTTCCCGATAGCCTGAAGTCACCTCCCGTACTGGACGGGGATCGACGCGAAGTCCGCCTCGCCATCGACTTCATACACCGCCGCCTGCACCACAGCGGAACTGAGATGACCATCAGCGAAGTTCGGCAGCAATACTGGGTGCTGCGCCTTCGCCCCGTGACCAAGATGGTCATCCACCGATGCCTGCAGTGTCGCATCAGACGCGACACCCCTCCTCGACCAGCGACGGGCAACCACCCGGCGTGCCGGCTTGCGCATCACCAGCGCGCCTTCACGTATACCGGCGTAGATTTCTTCGGCCCGCAACCCGTCACCGTCGGCCGCAGTACACAGAAACGCTACGTCGCTATATTTACTTGTCTCACCACCAGAGCTATACATCTGGAACCAGCGGCGACCCTCAGCACCGACTCTGCGATCATGGCGCTGCGGCGAATGATAGCGCGGCGCGGCGCCCCCACCGAGATATGGTCCGACAACGGGACCAACCTGCGCGGTGCCGACCGCGAACTGCGCCGAGCCATCGACCACGACCTGCAGACCGAGGCGTCCACACGGTGCATCTCGTGGCGCTACATACCTCCTGGAGCGCCCTTCATGGGTGGCGCCTGGGAGCGGATGGTGAGGGCCGTGAAGACCGCCCTAACTACTGCCCAGACTTCGCGGAACCCGACCGACGAAGTATACAACACCCTGCTCGCGGAGGCGGAGTTCACCGTGAACAGCCGCCCGCTCACCCACGTCTCCGTGAGCCCCGATGACCTGGAGCCATTGACACCGAACCATTTCCTGCTCGGCGGTCCCGCCCGAGTCCCGACGCCGGGGACATTCATCGACGGCGACTTAGCTGGCCGCGCTCAGTGGCGCGCCGCTCAACGCCTCGCCGACCTCTTTTGGACCCGCTGGATCCGGGAGTACCTGCCGGAACTCCAACACCGGCGGGAGCCCCACAGCCGGGGCACTCCGGTCCAGGTCGGCGACGTCGTCATCATTGCGGACGGGAGCCTGCCCCGCAACACCTGGCCACGCGGTGTCATCGAAGCCGCCTACCCGGGCCCCGACGGAGTCAGCCGAGTGGTCGACGTGCGGACAGCGGGAGGCGTCCTACGGAGACCCACGAAGAAGCTGATAATCCTGCCAACACAGATCGTCGCTCCCCACAACACTTGCGGCACCCCGACCGTGCCGCACGGCGGGAGAATGTACGCGACAAAATGAAATTGTTAATAGGTGTACGTAACAGAATAAAATTGTTAATAGAATCTATATATAATAGAATGTAACAGAAATAAAATAAATGATATCGTTGAGTATATTCATTGAGAGGTCCGCTGGTCTAAATTAATAGAGCCCCATTCGCCGGGCCCCGCCCACCCGCACTCGCCCTGCCCCCGCAGTAGCGAACGAGCGCACGCGGGGATATATAAGCGGGCCCGGCCCAACGATAGTCACTTGCCAGCGAACAGCGAACGCGAGCGGACCTCTCTCCTGAAGACTCCAGAACGAATCCCAGAGAACCAAGACTGCATTTAACTCCAGCACCCGTGCCCCATTAGAGAAGGCTTCCCAGTCAGAGTTGCTCTCTCTCTGCACATCCCGGGGAACGAGCGGGCATTCGCCGCTATCAAGAAATACAGTCCACTGCGCCCCGCTCGTTTCTCGGACCGCCAACCAGAGAGAGGGTGACCCACGGAGCCCTCCTCCCGCACAAATAGTATAGATAAATGGCAGTGTTTTTCAGAAAGAGAAATCACTACTTTACTTAGGTGTTAATAATTTTTACAACAAATTTTGCCAAAAATTATTTTATTTTAACGATTTTTTTTTGGAACTTTATTGTTATTTATTGCCAATCAATATTACTGATTATTATATGTAAGCGCATATATGTTTTAGGACTCTAGTCCAGTTGTTAAAATACTCTAACAACTGGAACTAAAGCTAATTGTATTAATATCGGCATATTGTCCAATTATATCTACTACAAAGCGTGTTTGCAATGCTACAGAGTCACCAACTTTTGTCTGCTACCTTATAGTTGTAGTAATGGCCTTTGAGATCCGTGTAAACGTTTCGTCCCTTCTCTTTCTTGGTAATGTCTTGATTGTGTCTTGCTTGGTAGACTTTTGTACATCTTTTGGCGATAATATCGATTCATATGTTATAACTGTTTTGTAACAATTTACAAATGTATACTATATAATAACTCGTGGCATTACTATATGTAATGCCACGAAAATAGCTTAGTCTTGTTTCGTGCACTTAGTTTTGTATGCAAACGAATGTTGATTAAGTCATCTGGTATTTTCGTGAGATCAGATGCTGAAATCTGTGACATTTTTCTGAGCACTCGGATTGTGGCGAACTAATTTGTTATTTAACTCGTTACGTTTTCTATGACAATATGTAAGGGAAGACCATCGGAAGGTTGTAATCGTCGATTTTTTCTAGCTGCTTTTACCATCTCGTTCACTGCCTATGTCTAATTACGTGATGTTGCTAACTAGTCTGCTAAAAAGCTGATCGGCCAATCCAGGTGTTAGAGTAAATGTGCTCCAATAGTCTCTTAAAAGGCTTAACGAATGCTGCCCTATAAATATATTATAAGTACAAAAACATGTATATAGTCGTATCACGCCACTCTATTTATCTTAAAAGCACAGTACAAAACTTTTGTTTACACAGCGATGAAACTTTAAGGCTAGCTGTGTCCTGCGGTTTCATCTATATGTAGGGAAATATATTAAAGACTGAACATGGGTATGTATATATTCAGACTTGCATGTGGCTTCACTTTGTATTTGTTATAGGATATTACTAGTAGGTAGTGTTTACTTTCAAAACAATATTTTACTTTAATTTACTTACATAAATTGTACCTACACTTTGTCAGCGTGATTGGTAACGACACAAACCAAAAAAAATATCGATAGGTACTACGAGTATACTAACGTAACACAAATGTGGTAAATAAATGAAAATAACAATTGAGAACAATAATTATATACTTACACGTACTGTAACATACAATTAAAAATACAAACTTTAACTGTCACTCACTGTTTTCATGCTAAAACCATGTCAATATACTGCAAAGTAGAAGGGAGACAAGCCAATTTTTGTAGATCGTTGTTGTGGAAAATCCAATAAGATATACTTCAAGCCTTTAAAAGCTCATAAGGTCATAATCCCAAAGGGTCAGAAAAAATAACGGCATATGAGTCTCATATCATCATTCAGGAATTTACCGGATATCTGCTCTCATTGTATCTAGATAAGTTTCGATTCGCCAAGGTTGTTGCCAACAAAAACAGCATCCGACAAACGAAAGTGATTCACGTAATGAAATGTGTGCCGCAAAGTGCTATGAGTAATCTGCTTTATAGGCTCTACAAATGACATTTGAGCTGATCATTTGCAAAATAATTGCGCAAAAAAAACATGATTGCTTTGTTCTTTTATGTTTTTGGTGTGGTGGGTCTATCATTAAAGGGGAAAAACAGTTATGAATCATAAATGCGTAATCATAAAAAGAAATGTCTAGCGTAAAATAACAAAGTTCTTCTGGCACATTCTATGAAATAGTACTCAGATTCTTATTTTCACAAATAAAGTTTATATTATAGAATTTTATTTTTATTTCATTTTATGGGTACGTTTGCGGCGGGCTCGTCCGGTGGACCGAGCTTTTAATTAATTAATTTGCTTTTTTTTTACTTGTATTGACATAATACATATTTTATTTGGTACGGTTACTTGACATATTTGTAATTTTTTTCGAACCACTTAGTTTAAATAAAATTAGATATTGAGTGTAAAAAAAATATTTAAATTAGTAATTTATTTTTTTGTAATTTTTAATGTATATGAATATGAAAATAAAAATGAATATAAAAATTTGAATATAGAATTCATAATATAAGGGGCTTATGTTTTATTTGATTTAAGTTCAAACCCTCAATTAGGCCACATCTGTAATTTGGAACCCAGATAGTTCGTAGTGAATTAAAATTGTTTTTTTAGCAAGATGACGTCTATTGAGGTACTACCGGTGACTGATTTTCTACCACCAAGCAGTAGTGTGTAAACACTCCTGAGTTCCGGTTTGAAGGACGCTGCAGCTAACAAGGGATATTACATTAAGGCTAATCTTAAAGTGGCATCACACTTAAACAGGCGCGTGGTCGATCAATCTATATTTAATAGCTGAAATCAATTAAACTAATGTTTTTCTAATTTTTCGTCAATGAGGCAAATAACGCACATCCTGTGAGAAATAGATAAATGTGCTATCAGAATAGGATGTATGGTTTAATTAGAAGCATAACTGAAATAGATACCACCTAATGTGCCGGAAAATTCATAATGATCTGGGAATATCGACGACGCGACGTGTTGGTGGAATGAAAATGCAAATTGATCCAACAATAACATCAGGCGTTTGGTACTTCTGTTCCACAGTGTGACTTCATACTACCGGATAGACATTCCAGATGAAACAAGTTAGATGCGTCGGCACATTCCCATAGTTTCCCATGCAGATTCACTGAAAGCTATGACTCAGGCAGGCCTTGTGAAATATCCGTATGATTCACCATAGTACCATAGGAGTACAAAAGGTCTTCACCTGTTCTTGCAGATGACAATTGGACTGTACAATTTACAACTGTGACGTCTGATGCCTGGCAGGCAAGCCGTTAACGGTAAATAAGGAGAGGGATTCAGGTCTAGGTGCGGTGGGCTCAAAACAGATGCGAGAGTACTAAATATTAAAAAATATTTTTCAACAAGCTCAAAAAATTATATTATTGTAATGTATTTTTATTCAAAATTTTACTATCGATTTATTGTTAAATTTAGTACATCTTAGTTTTTAATAGTACAGTACAGTTAGACCTTTATCCTAACTATAAGTTATCTGTTATACGATGTACATTTATGAACAAAAGAATCTTAAATAAAAATTTGATAAAAACATGCAAGATTTCAAGATCTTTTTTCTAGATATTTTTTATACCTATTTGTAAATATCTAGGTATGTGTGAGATTTCCTGAAATTTCTATGAAGGTATTCTTATATATAGGCACATACAACATGATGTATTTTTCCCGCAAGGGTAGGTAGGATGTTTATCTTTCCACTTGTTACGATTATGGCACACACTTTCGCTTCTGTCTCATTAAGACATTGATGATCGGAACTAAATCTTACTAAACTTAAAGCAATTTCTTTACAATACATTCTTTTCTTTATATTTTTGTCACTTATACAAAAGTCTAAGTCTAGAAGGACGCGTTAAGTTTCTTAACAATACCAAAGTATTAATTATACGTAAAGTGTAGGTTGTATTTATGAAGTTTACCTAACCCTTAACAGACGCGCTACGTAGACTATTCCGGACTTAAAAATGTAACACCCTATTTATCTTAGATAATGTTTTATTGCCCCTCTCGACAGCCTCACGCTGTCTCTGCAAAACGTGATTCACAATATGCAAATACGAGTTTCATTGACTGCTGTTTAATGAATGAGTGGCTCGAGTGTTTGCTGAGCATTATTGAACTTGATAAATATCTATTTTTGTTGAATGATTGATGGCGTATTCGTTGGTGTTTATTAATATTGTGTGATTATGTGATCATTTTAGAAATCTGTAGTACATTTCAATGTCAATAATTGGGCGTAAATAAATTTGTGTGGTCACTTGTCTGATGGGAGTGACCATCATCACCATTTCAGCTGTAAGACATCCACTGCTGGACTTGGGCCTTTTTTTATAGTCGACACTTCGACAGGCTAGGTGTTTGACCACAGCTCACCTGATGTTAAGTGAAGGCGTGGTCGAAGATGGTAAAGCACACCTAGCCTGTAATGGAACTGGCTCTCAAGTGAGGCTGCCGGAACACACCGTTAGCTTGGCGGCAGATTTTCAACATGAGGGCGGTAGCTACCCAGCCGAGTACTAGAAAGTACCCTACGACCATGCTATGGTTTCCTCACGATGTTTTCCTTCACCGGTAGCTCAAGCACATTGTTGGAATTAACCACTGAGCCACTGAGCTATCATCGCTACAAAATCACTTAACATCAGGTGAGCTGTGGTCAAACACCTAGCCAGTCAAGAATAAACAAAAAAATTAAGAAAAGATCAAACTCTATAATAGTCAACTATATATCAAAGGAAGACAAACAACGAAAGTCGTTCCCATCGAAAGTTAACTCCATTCCGACTTGTTAATTGACTTGTAATCTTCTCCCGTGTGAAGACTATGATTTTATATGACACGTGTTTTTGTAGGGGTTAAAACCCCTATTTGTAGTCATCGGTTGTTTTGTTAGGTTGCCGTGCTTTTTGTATTTGTGTTCTTTTGGCACATTTGCTTGGTGGTCTATTAATTGGTAGGGTGTTGAATAAATATATTTTGGTGTTATTGATTTGGAATAGATATTTTTATTTGACTGCCCTCTTAGCTCATTTGGTAGTGGTTCTGCTTCAAGAGCTGAAGAGTGTGAGTTCAGTTGACAGCCCCGTTGGCTCATTGGTAGTATATCTGCCTTGAGAGCTGTAGGGCGTGGGTTCGATTCCCACTCAGGGCAAACATTTTGTGAATAAACAAAAATGTTTGTTCTGTGTCTGGGTGTTCTGTATGTATTATAAGTATGTATTTACAAAAAAAAAGTATTTATGTATTCTATCAGTTATCTGACTTCCATCACACAAGCTCTGCTTAGTTTGGGGCTAGATGGCGCTGTGTGTATAGTCGTAAGATATCCATATTCATTCATATTCAGTTCCTACTCAGGACTAATATTTTTTTAACAAACATTGATGTTTGTTCTGTCTGCGTGTTCTGTATATATGTATTATAAGTATTAATTACAAAAAAAAGTATATTAGCTATCTGGTTTACATAGTACAAGCTTGGTTTATTTTGGGGTTAGATGGCGCTGTGTGGAATATCCTCCAACATAAAAATATGGTTTACTAAAAAAAAGTTGTATTACAAAATCTGATTAATAGAAATGTATAACTAAACTTTTTTAATATTTTAATTTTTAGTGTTTTCAATTTTTGTGATTACTCAAACTTTACTATTACTCTTACCTTTAAAATTGCCACATCAATTTAAAATAATCATGTTAAGCATAGAATTAAGCCGGAAAGTAACCCAATATTTTAACTATTATGCCTCTATTGTAATATAAATGAACATCGACAATTTAATGGTCTATTTCTACTTTGTTCAAGTATTGTGTTACGGGTAAACTTGGCGGCTAGCGTTTGTGAATGAGACGTTTTCAATAATTAGTAGTTTTTTTTTTTATTTGTTGATTTTATTTGATGGTCAGTGGTATGAGCACATTTTTTGTTTAAATAACACAAGTTATATTTTTTTATTTAAATACACGATTTCGGTTTGACAGAGTTCGCTGTTTCCACGTGAATACTGCATTTTTATATAATATATTTCGGGATAAAAAATAGTCTTCGTTAATTCAGAGTGTCAGCTACTTCTATACCAAATTTAATCAAAATTGGTCAAGACGTTTGAGCGTGAAAAAAAAACAAACATACAATCACACTTACTAACTTTTGCCTTTATAATATTAGGTATATAGAGTGACGTTCCTATGTAATTAAATTATAATAGACATACCTACATTGTACATTTATTAAACAAAATAAAAAACCTTAAATTAATACTATTACTAATTTATACATTTATACAAAAAACTTTGTCTAAAAATCCGTCAGAGGAGAGATTTGTGGCCAGAATGCTGGCAGCATTGCCACGCTGGATACCAGCATTCTGGTTACCTGAAGCCTCCTCTAAACAATACATACATTGTTATGTTAAGATACGAACAAAACCTTATGCTACTATTAATCAGAAACCAGAAATATTTACAAACTGTGTAAATAACGATTTCAAAATAATTATGTAAAGTGACGACAGTTTCGCAATTTACAGGCGTACAATATTTTATTATAAGAATTTAATTCGAAATGTACATAATGAGAATACAAATTTTAATTTTACAATTCAAAAATACAAATTTAATTCATTAATTTATCATTTAGAAACACACCAATTTTATATTAAGTTTTTATTATAATTTTATATTAGTCATTGGTTGTTCATAATTTATGTTCTAAAATCTCCCCTTAAAGAGATTCCGAGCGGCAATAGTCTAACAAAACACAGCGAAACACACAAATCCTGTACGGGAATGTCGCGTATTTCAAATAAAAGAATTCCGGAGCAACAATAACATAGGTGCATCGGATGCGCTGGCGCCGGCCTGGCGACTGCCAACAATGCCCCGAAGAAATATTATAAAGTTATACGTCTGTTAGATATACTAGGAAGACAGTACTTGAACTCTACATAAAATCTAGGCATATTACATTTTTGCTATACAAGTTGGATATCATCGAACGATATTAATTTCACACTTGTTCATGTAGAGCTGGCTAGTGATGAGTTATTAATAAAAAAAACTGGCCAAGTGCGAGTGGGACTCGTGCACGAAGGGTTCCGTCCGTTCCTCACGAAGGGGATCGTTGTATGGGAGCCTCCCTTAAATATTTATTTTATATTATTTTTAGTATTTGTTGTTATAGCGGCAATAGAAATACATTATCTGTGAAAATTTCAACTGTCTAGCTATCACCGTTCTTGAGATATAGCCTGGTGACAGACGGACGGACGGACGTCTCAGTGATCTATAATGATAATAAGGGTCCCGTTTTTACCCTTTGGGTACGGAACCCTAAAAGTATTAAATTCGTAAAAAAAACTCGACTAAATGTATAGAAGTTTTGATTTGTAGAAAAATCTTGCCACGGTATTATGCTACTTTACGAATTCTCTATTTAAAAAAAAAAAATCTTAGGTACGCATGGGGATCTTATGGTACTTCAAGAGAACTTGAAAATTTTAAAATGTTCATGTTTCAAAATAGTAACGATTTGATTCGTTCATTGTGCGGAATGCTAGACAGTGGAATGAGCAGCCTGAGTGTGTATTCTCCGTTGGTTATAATCTGGGTGTCTTCAATTCGAGAGCGAATTGGCACCTTGTAGACAAGCGTGCTGCATCTTAGACCGCATCATCACTTAACATTCTTGATCTAAAATAATGTTACGAAAAAGAGATTTTAACCAGTTTATTGCCGCGCGACTATCGCTTGTAATTGTATAATTGTCAAATAATTTATTTTTCAGTTAGTAAAAATAATATATACGACAATAAAATTAAGAACCTTACCAAAAATGTAAAAATTAAACCAGAAAAACTTTACAAATTTTTCACAAACATCATCTGTATCAGTTTGCTGTATGCTAGTGTAACAAAATGTTAGGTTTTGGTATCTGATTGATTTTATTGCTACTTGTACCGTCAATATGAATTGATTGGGTGACAACATTGCTCGATATACTCGTACTAAATTGACAAAGGTGACGCGTATTGCTCAATACGGTGGTGATGCGATATATTGAACGATATTAATTTCTTCTTTTTTTTTTTTTATGGTTGACAGGCTAGTTGTTTGACCACAGCTCACCTGATGTTAAGTGAAGGTGTGGTCGAAGATGGTAAAGCACACCTAGCCTGGAATGGAACTGGCTCTCAAGTGAGGCTGCCGGAACACACTGTTAGATGCTTGGCGGCAGATTTTCAACTTGAGGGTGGTAGCTAGCCAGCCAAGTACTAGAAAGTACCCTACCACCATGCTATGGTTTCCTCACGATGTTTTCCTTCACCGGCAGCTCAAGCTCATTGTTGGGGTTTAAACCCACGCCCTTCGGCATGCGAACCTACCGCGCTAACCACTGAGCTATCATCGCTACAAACCACTGAGCTATCATCGCTACTCGCTTGTAATCTTACGTGAACTATTCAAGAATGCATAACTTGAAATTCATCTTTATCAACTTCCAATTGTTTAATTTATTATATCAACTACTTTCACTGCGCTGCCCAAGTGCGGGATGGCAGACTTCACACGTCTTTTAGAACTTTCGATAACTCTCTTATATGCAGGTTTTTCAACAATGTTTTTGGAGGCCCGAGGTTTTGAACAGAATAAATATATGTTTTTTGTTTTAAAAACAGAGTTAGGCACACATACACATACCAACATCAACATAATTGTTTGTTTCAGGCGAGAATCGAACACACATCCTAAAAATCAGCTAACGAGGCCACTCATATGACTTACAGGGCAGTCAATACGATATGGTGAAGTATGACTTGAAGCGCCTGAAAAATAAACCAACGTGCCATGTTTGGTTTCAACACTTTACAAATCATATAATTTGCATCTAAATTTTGGTGTGGCGTTAAAAATATTAATAAGGTTTTTATCTTTCAAAGAAACAACTCAAAAAATGTCATCATCATCAACAACCGCTCACAGTCCACTGCTGGACTTAGGCCTATCTCATGACACGTCACACAGTCCGATTATCGGCTTTTCACTTTCAGTCACTGGCAGCCATCTTACTTATATCGTCACTCCATCGAGGCTCAGGACGTCCTCAATTACGTAAATACTGATTCGTAGTCTCTACTCTAGAACATCAATAACGCAGTATATGCAAACAGATAAACTTACTCATTTATAATGTTAGTGTAGTATAAGTATTGAGCTATTCACATAACATTAAAAATATATTCTCAAAATCAACCCCAAAATAAAAAAGTCCTTAAATTATACTACATATTTACAAAATGTATACAAAAAACTTAGTCTAAAAACTGTCAGAGGAGAGATATGTGGCCAGAATGCTGGCAGCATTGCCACGCTGGATGGCAATGCTTAACTTTTGACTAAAGCAGATACCAGCATTCTGGTCACCTGAAGCCTCCTCTAAACGTTTGGCCAGATCCTGATACAGTTCGAGAGCGGCCGGCCCCCACGGACCTAAAGTTTCAATCCTAAACGGCACAAAAAGATACATTCTATCCAAATAAATATATTTGTGCCGTTTGAGGTTTTAAAAAAAAAAAAATTTCACAATCTCAATTCAATTCAGAAGTTTACGTACTGTAAAAAAAAGTCTTGAAGTGAAGCGGCTATGGGTCCATACGTGTGAAATCACGGTGACACTGATATAACAAACAAGGAGCAAAAAACTACGGATTTTGTGAGCGTGAGGTTTTCATTGTTTTGTTATGGTCACTTTTTATAATCTCTTTGATGTTGGAAGCTTATTGATTTCAGAGATATAAGATCCATCTATGAATATTATTTAGGAATGAAATAAACACACAATTAATTGTATGCTACTATTACAATTTATACTACAAAGTACGATTTTTTTTTTTCTTTGGTTTTGGCGTCGCGTTTTAGCATTTGCCAGTGTCAAGTAATTATATATTTTCAAGTTTCAAAAGTTAAATAAGTGCTATCGTAGCTAGTTTTAGTCAAAGTCGTCTTTGTCAAGTCCAGTTCGTGTCAGTTAATTCCAGTCATGCTTTAGTAAAGTAGTGGCAACTTTACTACAAAGCTTCGATGAAGTTTTGGAAGCAACACGAAAACTCATGTTTCACCACATTATATCATTTTCCCACACTCGCGCTTGTAATTCGGCACTTTATGAATCGGCACCACCATTTTTATGCATAAACACTCGACAAAACACTAGTTTTGGAAAAAAATACAACGGAGCGACACGACTCTTCCCGCGTTCCCGCCAAAACTCCCAACAAAGTACTATAACAGCTTAATAAAGTTCTATTCCAGGCAAGTTTTGTTTGTTAACAACCACATGTAGCGATGATAGCTCAGTGGTTAGCGCGGTAGGTTCGCATGCCAAAGGGCGTGGGTTCAAACCCCAACAATGAGCTTGAGCTGCCGGTGAAGGAAAACATCGTGAGGAAACCATAGCATGGTGGTAGGGTACTTTCTAGTACTCGGCTGGCTAGCTACCACCCTCAAATTGAAAATCTGCCGCCAAGCATCTAATGGTGTGTTCCGGCAGCCTCACTTGAGAACCAGTTCCATTCCAGGTGTGCTTTATCTTCTTCGATCACGCCTTCACTTAACATCAGGTGAGCTGTGGTCAAACACCTGGCCTGTCAACCATAAAAAAAAAAAAACACCGCCACTCAACATGAGGTAAGACTAGGCCTAAGCGCCATCCATGCATGGTGGACATTCCCCACGTACGGGCTAAGCGCTTCGATTCCACATTCTTCATACGCACAGCGAGGATGTGGAACTCTCTGCCAGCGTCTGTTTTTCCCAAGAAGTACAATTTGGGGGTCTTCAAATGTAGAGTAAACAGGTTTTTTTCTAGGTAAGCGTGTTTCATCTTGGACTGCATCCTGCTTAACATCAGGCAGGGTGTGGTCAAACGCGAACCTATACTGTATAAAAAAAGGTAAGCTGTAGTCAAACACCTACCCTGTAAACAATAAAAAAGTAAACTTTGAGCAAGGATATCGTAGTTAACTTAATTTATATACACTGAAACCACAAGACCAATTAGCAAATACATTATGTTGTAAAAACGTTAGTTAACAACATATCAATAAATAGCCTAAAACCTTAGTCATTTATAACAACCACGCGGTCTTTTGATCCTATATCGAGACTGAGACCTCATAATATTTTTACGACGGACTAATGATTAGGTTCTCACAAGAATCTCATTAATAAACTCGTTATCAAAAGAACAAAACCGCGGGGTTTGGCCACCGTATCAGAATCCGCGCGAAGGCGCGTGAGACGAACCGTCTCGAAATTAATTAGACATAATTAATAAAGCTTCTAAAGCAAACTCAGGCTCCATTCGGTGGCCTTAAATTATTTTATTTTTTAGCCAACTAAATTGCTAACTTATAAAAAATATGCTGGTCTCTATTTTCATGGGCCTAAAGCCTAAAGTTAAATGATATTGTTATATGGTATGAGTAAAATTAAAGTTATCATTGTGTGTATCTAAGGCTTTTTTGTTACAGCATTCCGTACAAAACGAGCGTTGTAAAGAGCCTCCGACGATACCACCCATTCATGAAGACGGTGGTGACCTATTGGGATTTAAGATTGAAAGAATAGTATGGATATTACTTTAGACCGTTACCGTTTAGCACATCCTACGTATATGTAATATGTATCATCAATAATTCATTTACTTTTGTACATTACATGAATACAAATCAATAAAAATTTTGTTAGATGATTGATGAATTGATTGAGCAAACATGAATTACCCTTTTTTTAAAAGCTTCATGTAACAGCTGTTTAAAATAGTTTAATTGGAAACAAACAAAGTTTTACTGAGGGGATGGCTGGTAGAAAATGCTTTAGCATTAAGTCCTCCCTTTGTAAATGTTTTTCTTTAAATCTGACACTGGATTAGAATTTTTACGATTAAAAAATGTGTAATGAGTAATTAGTAGAACAGAGTAGAAATTCGTTATTAATATTATTTTTAAAATTAAAAGCGCAGCATCGTTATTAAAGACTGGCTTAAAAATGTAGGTGTTTGAACTTATTTTGTCTGATTTGAGAACGTTTTATTAAAATCAGTCGACGAAACAAATAGAATAAATGAACTCTTTAGCTTAGCTTTTGCTCAAAGCTTGAGTGAGTAGCTTTCTAAGTTATTTCTGAAAATTTAAAAATCCCTTACATATAGGTAAATATTAACTAGACATGTTTCTTTTATTTATTACCAGTATGTTTCTTATGTTTCTTTTATTTATTACCAATAATCATCTTGTGGTATCATGCGTAATTTCCGGGATACATTTAATGCAAACCATTATTCCAAATTTGGTATGGGGAAGTAATAAAAACAAATACACCAGCTTTCACAATTACAGCATTAGCTTGATCACTAAAATAAGACTTATCCTTATTATGTATACCGGTATAAAAGCCCACACGCGAGTCACAAGGAGCCTTCTGTAAATTCGACTCCAATATTGTAGGACATTTGGTCCCTTTGTTGTATGGCCTTGAACAGACAAATTTACGATCACACTGCTTCTCGGATAATGAGCATCAGCAGGCTGTTAACACCTTGCCTAAATGAAGTCATCAGAACGTGGATAACGATGCTTTGAATGAAAAATAAAAGATTTTGGTTGATAAAATTACTTAACGTCTAAAATAGTTGTAAAGTACTATTTATTCCTGTATTTCTACGGAAACGGGAACTACGCGGGTGAAACAGAAGTTGGAAATTTATTCTAAAAGTATGTTAACATGTATTATATTAAATGAGTTTCATATAATTCAGCAATGTGTTTGTAAATTGCCAAGACTTAAAGAGAACTATTTTAATCGAACATAGCAAGGCTAATGTCCATATATGCTTTAAATACCAAGTGCATAATTAGCAAATAGGCAGTTCTATGACAAACATCACACCCCAACGCCTCCGGAACATTCACAATAAATCCACCGTACAAAAACCATTTATGATTTTTAAAAGATTTTCAACATTCAAAATCGAGATAGACAAAAAAATAACAATTTATGGGCACTTCACCCCCGCTGTAACCATTCAAAGCCCAATAATTGTATATTCTTTTACAGTAGTGTGCCGTTTATTTTGTAAGGCCGATGAAGGCAACGCAGAAAAAAAAGCATTCACCCAAAATCACAGGCGCCTCTAATCACCGCTATTGAGATCTATCGAAGGATCAAAGCGCGTGCGACAGCATATCGAAATAACCTCTCAAAATATTGGCGTAAGGTTCAATTTTCCGCTAGAATTGGTCACGCTTTTTTGCGATCGAGCGGATGCTCGTGTCAAACGCTTTAGTATTTTGAGTTTGTTTTGAAAATTCTTTTATCTGATGTATTTGGTGGTGCTATTGTTGGTGCTTGGTTCATCTGCTGCTTCGTGGGGCGATTTGTCGGGGGCGGTTCGCTTGCTGAAAACGCTTACTGGCCATAATTTAGACGTCAAATAGGAAGGTTTTTGTGCGGGCAAGGATGACGTGTCGATCGTTTCAGGGTTATTTATGACTTTGACAGGATATCGCACAATATGCGGAGGAATTCGCGGCGGCTTTGATGGCGACGCGTATAGGTGCGTTGGTGGCATTTCCGTTGTTGTTAGGTTTTTTTTTGGTGTAAGTACTTAATCGTTTTTAGAGTACGCTGATTTTATTCGGACACCTGGGAAGTTTATGCTCCTGATCCCGTGTCTCGATTTGTAGTAATCATGTCTAGTGTTTACCAGTGATATTTTTTGTACCATAAATAGTATTGCAATTTTAAAATACTTAATTTTACATTAAGTGTATATAATTGTAAGTACCAATACTTTAAAACGTGTTTTAATTTGGTAAGAAATAGATTCGCCTGTTAAAATATTTTTTGTTTAAAGCGGCATTCGCTTGCATACGGCTTTAGAAAAGACATCAACGCGCTCTTTTGCCACAGTGCAACGAACGTTGACGAACACAGTGCAAAGATGTTTAGTTTTTGCATTAAAAAACATAATAACACAACTATCAAAAATTAGTTGTATTTACGAGATTGACAGAAAAACTAGTTAATGATATCGTCTATTAGACGAGGTCAGCGACAATTATGAGTATTGATTTTCCGGAACTTTTTCCAAGTAACTCAAACAAAACAAGTTTTAAAAACTAGTCTTTAGAAAGTCACACACTAGTTCTTATTTCAAAGGTAGTTCGCACACAGCGTCCTTGAGTACGTCTTTTCATTATATAGATTATAGATATTGAAAAGTTCTTTAAAAAGTTCTTGTATCATTGATCAATACACTGAACAATACTAGAACTTTCTATTTAATATTTCGTTGTTTACTTGTTTCTCTCACATACACTTGTTTAATTATGTTTTTAATTTTTATTCACAGTACTTTTTTCTAGTCTTATAAATCCTAGTAAACACAAAAATGAGTTTATATCTATCTATGTAAAATATGTACTACCAGCCTTTTAATATCCACGCTGGTCTAATGCAAGATAGCGGATTCACATACGGCATTAAATTGCTTCTCTGGACATTGCAGATTTCCTTAAAAAGTTATTGTTTACTGAGAAAAACGTTAGTTCTGAAAACCAGCGCTGCTGAGACATCGGCAGCACTAATGCTGTGAACTAACCTTTTTTGTCGCACTAGATACTACAGCGACAACTTTCTACTTATTATTATTGTTATTTTTATTTTCTAATCTTTTACTTGTAGTGTTTTTGTTGTTGTGGTGTTGTGTGTGTCAAAATAAATGTTTTCTTTCTTTTTTTTCTTTCAAAACTATGTGATATGACAACTAATTAAAAACAAAAACATATAGATACATACAACATTTTTTGCACTCACATATTCATTTTAAAAATTTCAAGATCGAAATTTTAGTTGAAAAACTATACCTACAAATTATTTATTTGAACGTTCTGGCACACTTCTCAAACCCGCGTCCACTTTTGCGAAGCGACTTCCACACCTGTCAGTGCGCATGCGTTGAAGCAGCTGTGGCACATTCGCCGCGCTCTATTGTACACAATGGTGGGTGACCGCTGCCGATTGAGATAATGAGATTAAAATCTCTATTGCCATGTGTGAAGACTTAACGCGGTTTTGCACATGTAACCATCTTCATAAAAACACGTCAGTGTTAAAAATATATCAGTGATAAATCGATTACTTCAAGTCTTGTAAGTTTTATACATTGATAGCTCACCTTAAGGTGGTACGATTTCCATACAAATCAATTTTTGCCATTTATGGACAAATGGAGCATAATTTTACAGTGAAATCACAGCTACTGGCATTTACTTTGGTCTTTATTTGCGGTAAATCACAATTGCTTGAATAAAACAGCCGTGATTTCACTGTAAAGTTATGCTCCATTTGTCCTTATATTATGGCAAAAAATTATTTGTATGGAAATACTGTGTAATCTCAGTAAGTAAATTACTTGTAATTTTTATGAGATTAAATGATTCTTAAACCTCTTAGCTAAAAATTACGAAATAAATGAGAATAGTAAGTGAAATATATTTTTTATTATCTTTGGAGTTATCAGCCTTATCAAATCAACAAATCATTACAAAAATTAAGTAAGTACTTTTAGAACAGCTATGTTAACGTGGCAGCTGTTACACAGAGTTACCAAGTAAGTATTCAACGAGAATCCAAATTTTATTTTTAAATAGAATGGGTTTTTACCAAGGTGAAATAGATTGCACCTTGGTAAAAACCTTGGTAATGTTACATAAATGAACAAAATAATTAATGCATTAATGAAATGAAGAAAAAAATTAATGAAGGAGATAAAAAATCTGTATGAATTTAATTAGAAGTCAATGACTGAAAAAATATTAGTAAATTAGTATCTATTTTCGAAATCCCTTTTCACGCGTTCATTTTTGCCATACACTTGCAAATTTTTTATTGATCTTCGTTCTTCCGTTTTCCCGCGGAGCTACAACATTGGGTTCAAAAGGCGTGTTAATAGAATCTTAAAAGTTCGGCATCGTATTTGTAGTGCCCCTGGTATTGCAGATATCCATACGGGGACTGCTTACCATTAGGCAAACCGTCAACTTAATTGCCACCTGTGGCATAAAAAATATTTTTTTCATTGTGCTTCAGGCAAGTAGGTGGCCTCATTAAGAAATTAAAATAGGTGCTTTTAAAAGTAAATAACTAAAGAAATAAAAAATAGTATAGGACTAGGTACATCACACTAAATATAGTATTCGAGATGGGTTCATAACACAAACATTTTTTTATTCAACAATAGTATTCTTGGTAGTTATCATTGAATACTTATTAGACATTTCTAGCTAGTTTTATATGAAATCTTTGAAATTCTCATCATAAATAAATTTTATGTTTAACATTAGCTTCTGCGCTAAGCTAAGGTTAGAAGCTAAACTAAGGTTTATTTCCACATAAATAAACCTTTAACATGTATACAAAAATACCAACAGACAAACTTTCGCATTTACAATATTGGTGTAAATGTTTGTTTAACGTATTAATACTTTCTCGTTTCCCATGAAAACAGTTTTAGCAGTCTTTCCGCATAGACCAATAATCATAAAACCACGAAACAAAAGCACATCTCAAAAGAAAATATCATGTTACCGCATCGATAAAACCCTTGTCCAAATATTTCGTATCATAAAAACGATTTAAAAATAATATATAGCATAATCGGCACCACACATTTGTATTCTGACCTAATACCAGTTATAAAAAGATTATGTGAGTCATTTTAACTTCTTTTGTAGAAATTAAAAAGCGAGCGGCGGCTAAGATATCACGTCACGTATTTAAACACGTTATAAACCGTACCTCTAATATATTAAAAATATATGTTAGACATAATTTGTCCGTCGAGCTTGTCGAGATAATAGCTTTATAAAAACTTGCTGGCTACCTTGTCACTTGAACTTTCAGTCTTTTGAACTCGACTTTTTAAAGGAATCTACAAACTCAATCATATAACACATTAAACATATGAAAAAGCTACGTCAATAAGAATCAAAAATCGATTTAGTTTTGCCATAAAAAGGACATCAAAATCAATTTACGAGCGAACGCGGAATGGCTCCCTGCGATCATAACAGACGAGTTATTTGAGAGAAATAAATAATAAATAAATAAATAAATAAATTTTTATAGGACATTACACACAGCGCCATCTGACCCCAAACTAAGCAAAGCTTGTGCTATGGAAGTCAGATAACTGATAGAATACTTAAATACTTTTTTTTTGTAAATACATACTTATAATACATACAGTACACCCAGACACAGAACAAACATCGATGTAAGCCACACAAATGTTAGTCCTGAGTGGGAATCGAACCCACGCCCTTCAGCTCTCGAAGCAGACATACTACCAATGAACCAACAGGGCTGTCTGAAATGCTTCATAATCCTAAACGCCACTTGTCAAAAGCGAGGCTTATAATATTTTGACGATAAAAAAGCATTCATTGAGACAATAGTGAGGGTTGGAGCCCACAGTATATTTTGACACGGTCCATTTATCACGCGCGATAATCATCGGAGGCGAACGGCTGCCACACGGGGCGAAATACTTTAGCAGTTTATTCATAAAGTTTAGTCAAGCTTATAATGGTTAATTAAGTGATTGTATTCTACCTGACGATGCTTAGTCGCTCCTTATGAGTTGTTGTATTTATTTTGCTATTTTTTGCAGTGACATAATTTAGTTTTATTTTATTTTTCTACATCTCACTTTCAATCTTGTATGGGTTTTATTATGGTTGACAGGCTAGGTGTTTGACCACAGTTCGCCTGATGTTAAGTAGCGTTGTCGAATATAGTACACCTAGTATATAGTACTATAGTACTGTAGGCACCTAGTCTGGGATGGAACTGGCTGTCAAGTGTGGCTGCCGGTAGGTACACACCGTTAGGTGCTTGGCGGCAAATTTTCAACTCGAGGGTGGTAGCTAGCCAGCCGCGTACTAGAAAGTATTCTACCACCACGCTATGGTTTCCTTACAAAGTTTTTCTTCACCGACAGCTCAAGCTCATTGTTGGGATTTGAATCCACTTAGACGTGTGAACTGACTGCGCTAACTACTAAGCTATCATAGCTAGCTTCAGCTGGAGGAGGTCGTCTAGGTAGGTGCCGCCACAATACCAGTTATTCTGTCGCCAAGCAGTAGTGTGTAACCATTACTGTGTTCCGGTTGGAAGGTAGCGAAATTACTAGGCTGTTGAGACTAACCATCGAAAGTCTCAAAGTAGTGAGTGCCAAAGCAGTGATTGCAAGTTCTGTGTATCGCTGCAATGGTCATGGGCAGGCGTTATCTCTTACCATCAGTAGAGCGTCTCGTTCGTCTCATTACTTTTTACATAAAAAAAAATATATAAATAAAAGTAAATTTATTATTAAAATCATACCGTATGACATAGATAAATAATCGACTGATTGTATCGATACAAAGTTCGCCGCCACTTTGACCAATCACAGCTGTCTAAACTGCGGACCCTTTCATACATGACCAATACTCTATTTATTTTTTACCCTCAATTATTCGATCTATTATCGTCATATAAACAAGCTTATTTACGGCACACATATCTCAACCGCACCCATTTTTATTGGCAGTAAAGTATGAAATTTCACATTAGTATACCTTTCACGTCAGAGTTTCATATCAGTACAGGACATAACTCTTGATTTAATAATATTTTAGCTCGGTGTTGCGAGATGCCTCTGATTTGATTTTTTTTATGGAAATATATATTATACTGTCGGGCCGTGCTTTAGGTTTTATAGCTTTTTGCCACTTTGTGTTGGCCCGATGACAAGAGGGTATTTCATCCTAAATAGTATGTTGTAAATCTCTTATTTTGTAACCAATAATAATTTAACAAAATATAATGGTATGTCATATCACTTAGGTATGTTATGGCTTTGAATATGATTTATATTATACTACATTTTGTTTCTCTATAAATAATTTTGTGAAACACTAATTTTGTAAATGCAAAAGTCTATCTATTCACGCTGTAACAGCTCACCGGATTTAGATGAAATTTGAAATGGACTTTTTTGGATGGATTTTTTTTTAGATACCTTACACTCTATATTAACATATGTTATATTTTATAGGCATTTAACTATATATTGACATGTTTTTTTTTAATTTGATTATTATTATGATAATTTTATGTTTTAGACATGAATGATACGAGTATATGTAGCTTTGGACTATATTGTTTTATGCTACAAAAAAAATAAAATATTGTTTTATATTCTGTTTCTGTTTTGATACCAATAAATTCGGGTACAACCGTTATGCGATTATTATATATTAGCGATTAAATGTAAAGTGTCATTGATTAATATCATCATCATAAATTATATTTGACTTATTAATTAACTAATCCATTAATGGATGTAGATGTAGATAGCTCTAATAGTCAGAGAAAATTAATTAAAAATGAACTCCAAATTTTGTCTCTACGAATTTCAAAATCTGCTAAGTCAAGTTGGTGTTTCTTTTTTTATATGATAACCTATTACTTAAGTATCTACTTAATCATACACATTATAAATTTGTACGCAACTTTGGATAATATTTTTTTGTCAAAATGTTTTTTTTTTATGTAAAAAGTAATGAGACAAACGAGACGCTCTCCTGATGGTAAGAGATAACGCCTGCCCATGACCATTGCAGCGATACACAGAACTTTGAGTAACAAAACAAAGTCCAGGCATCACTGCTTTGGCGCTCATTACTTTGAGACTTTCGATGGTTAGTCTCAACAGCCCAGTAATTTCGCTAGCTGCAGTACCTTTCAAACCGGAACACAGTTATGTCTACACACTACTGCTTAGCGGCAGAATAACTAGTACTACGGTGGTATCTACTTAGACGATCTCCTGCTAAGGAAATCTACCGCCAAGAGATTTTCGTATGTGAGCTTGCATATAGTAAATAGGATGAAACAAATATTTTATCTTAAACCTGACATAACTCTACCATTCAGTTATGTAGCCAAAATATAGAACAACCAGCTCATCGCGCATACCACACATACTTCTAACCTTTGTTTATAGTTCATTGGCTTCCTAATTCTTTGGTCTTTTTATTTTATAACATAACTTGCTGAGAGTTAGACTATCCTTTGTTTAAAAACTAGTTATGCTAAAATATTAATGTCTGGCACATATAACCAGAAACAGATGTTATCTACAGCAAAACCATGCAAAATTAAAATAAACTCATAAATACGTAAATGGTGACTTAATTCTGAAGTAATTGGCGAATCAATTTCATTTTATCAAAAGGTCTAAAATTAATGTTTCAATTTTGAAAATGGACCTACGTCCGACTGTGGGTAAGCACACCGCCCATAAGAACCCATAGCACTGCTTCACGATTAACTGCAATAAATTAATTACGTGACAACAAAACGGTGAGAAGTTTGCACAGTGGGCGAGAACCGACCTCGAACGGAAAGTAGCCCCCTGCTGAGCCTGCTGTTAGAGGACCTCACCGGTCGGCAGAAGACTCCTGTTTCTTTTGTCCGACATTATTTTTTCTCTCGTTTCTTTATTTTAAATCTGAAAGGGACAAGAGTGAGCCGGCGAAGCCTTTGCGCTTCGGACATCATTTTTCACGTCCCATTCAATAACTCGATCCGCAGTCGGAGATAGTGATCGAGTTTTGAAATATTTCGATGGGAGAGCGTCACATTCCCAAGGATATGGTGTTACTCCGTGTGCGGAATGCCGCCGACATTGTTGGTGTTTAAGTATGCAGGTAAACATAGATGCGTGTATGTACAAATACAGCTTATATATAGCCGAATGTGGCCGATGAGTCTGATGATGTCTAATGATGTTGTACAACATTTTTCTTATAACTCATAATACTTACAATCATAGAATGCAATCTGGATGTATTCAAGTCGCGAGTGAATCGGTTTCTTCTAGGCAAGCGTGCTCCGTCGTAGACCGCATCTTCTCTTAACATCAGGCGAGATGGTGGTCAAACTCAAGCCTATTTTCAATATAAAAAAAACAATAACAGTAGAGATAAATTTGACGCCATGACACTTTTTGCCAATTCACAATTCACACTGACAGATAGGGTATAATATTAGTAAAATATAATTGTACCTACTCAGTATCTATATAGACATATTCGTTAATTTTAAGAGGTACTTGAGCGTAAGTAGAAAAAAATTAAGCAGTATTATCTGAGAGTAAACGAGTTAAAAATAAAGTTATTTGTTGCGTAACTATGTACCTGCAACGAAACGATTGTTTGCCTCAAACTTTTTAGAGGCAGTTAAACATTGAAAAAAATTGTAAGCATCGATATTTCAGTGCTAGCGCTTTTAAATTTACTTTATTGTGATATTTCTCTGAAAAGCGAATCTAATTCATAATATTGGTTTAGCGATGATAGCTCAGTGGTTAGCGCGGTAGGTTCGCATGCCGAAGGGCGTAGGTTCAAACCCCAACAATGAGCTTGAGCTGCCGGTGAAGGAAAACATCGTGAGGAAACCATAGCATGGTGGTAGGGTACTTTCTAGTACTCGGCTGGCTAGCTACCACCCTCAAGTTGAAAATCTGCCGCCAAGCATCTAACGGTGTGTTCCGGCAGCCTCACTTGAGAGCCAGTTCCATTCCAGGCTAGGTGTGCTTTACCATCTTCGACCACACCTTCACTTAACATCAGGTGAGCTGTGGTCAAACAACTAGCCTGTCAATCATTAAAAAAAAATATTGGTGAACGATTAGGTACGTATAAAGCTTAAAAAACTGTACGGAACAATAGTAAGTTACTATTAAGCATCCCTTTTCTATATACGAGAGTCAATCTATCTATCTATATATCTTCTACATAATTATAATAAAAATTAATCCCTATTCCCCTTGGTCATTATTTGAAAACGACTTGTAGAAGACAGCCCTGTTGGCTCATTGCTAGCATGTCTGCTTCAAGAGCTGTGGGGCGTGGGTTCGATTCCCACCCAGGACAAGCATTTTGTGATATAAAACCAAATGTTTGTTCTGTGTCTGGGTGTACTGTATTATAAGTATGCATTTACAAAAAAAAAAAGTATTTAAGTATTATATCAGTTATCTGCAAGTGTCAAGCTTTGCTTAGCAGTTGGCGTTGTGTGTAATGTCCTACGATATTTATTTATTAGAAGGTTCTTACGGAAATAAAAACTGAGATAAATGCGCAGAAAATTGGAAAATTTTAGGTTTCTTTTTAATAAATTCGACGCAGATTTTTTTCGATGATGCGAGCGATGTCGTGGGTGACAGCGAGTTCTATATAAAAATATCATTTTATTCTATAATATTAGGAATTGTTCATACACTGCGGTGTGCAATTACAATGAAATGTGATTTCCACTATCTTTGTTATAAAATTCTTAAAAACGCCACAGTAGTACGAGTTAAAATTAAATTGTCTATTGAGCGTACACGTAGGTACAAACAAAGTTTTTATTTCGAAATACCTAGCCAACAACTTGGTATTAACCTTCTGGGAAAACCCGTAGATACAATTGTAACCACATAATTACGTATGCTATAAAATACTTTCTTGACCTAGAAATGTAAGTGGTAAAGACCAATAAATAACATTATTTATATAAATGGAGCCACAAAACGCATACCAAACAGAAAAACTAAATCAACTTTACTTAATTTTCTTGCTGATTCTCCTTTGCAGGAGGTCGCCTAGGTCAGACCACCGCGGTATCAGATATTTGGCTGTCAAACACTAATGTTACGAATACAAATAATAGTTTATAAATATTATTTTGATAACATCAGTTACAAGTCAAGTAAATAATAAAGAATGGATTAAATTATAATAAATAAATAATATTGCAATAAATAAATTACATTGTTTTAAATAAATTACATTGCAATAAATGAATTACATTGCAATAAATAAATAACATTCTAATAAATAAATTTAATTACAAAAAAAAATTGTTGTACGAACCTTAAATTTCACTATGTCATCGATCCTATTTGAGACTAACCATCGATGAGCTCCAAAGCACTGCCCTGAACTTTGTTTTGTTATTCAAATTAATGGGTAGGTACTGCTACATTGAACATGGCTTTCCCATTTTCAGGAGATTCTCTTAGTTCATATCATTACTTTGACGTAGAAAAATATGCTCTTTATAGTTGAACATAATAGAACCACAACTTTCACCAAGCCTTGAGCATCGGCTTAAGGTCTCCTGTCTATCGGCTTTCTACCGGATGCATTTCGAGGATTGGTTTGGAGGAGCCTTGAAGTAGCACAACTTGGTTCGCCACGCCTGTTTTTACTACCAGATTTCCTGACAAACGCAACCAAAGCATCACCCGTACATGGTGGACGTTCTTCATGTACACACTAAGCGTTTCGAATCCACATTCTTTATTCGCCAACTTACGGAATTCTTTGCCGGAGTCTGTGTTTCCCGAAAAGTGCAATACGGGTGTATTCAAAAAAAGAGTGAACAGGTTTCTTCTAGATAAGCGTGTTCCATCCTAGGCCATATCGTTGCTTAATATTAGGCAAGACTCGGACAAAAGCGAATCTATACCGTATTTAAAAAAAAACATGGCGGCTATAAGTTTTATCGACCATTTTCTTTACTAAATTATACCCTTTAAAACGATTAATTTACATCAATGCACACTTTCATATTCATCAATACTACAGAAGCGTCAACGCATAAGATATCCCGTAATATAATTTACCTATAACAATATAACCACCATCTATCTATCCTTTGTTAACAAATAAAAGCCCCTGGACACTTTGTTTGGATAACAATTGTAAAAATGATTACGCTGTCGGCTACTTTAACGGATTAGTTGCATTGTGCTTACTGAAAATATTATCTGTGTTCGAAGATACAAAATTGTTTTAAGGTACCCTATGGAATTAGACTTTCCGCCATTAGTTTAAGATTCAAATTCCAGTAGCATGAACTCATGATGCATTTTAAAACATGTATTGAACATTTTACTTTATGTTGTATCATTACAGTCGAGAATCGCGTGTTAACTTCATTGTTTGTTAATTCAAGTTCGAGTACACAAATTTAAGGGATAGGATGCAGGTACAGTTACGTCCATTGAGTGTTTAGCGACAGATGTTATCTGTAAAACAATGTTGTAAGTTTTGCAAACTGACACTTTTCGGGATTTTTATCTAAAACGATCTCAGAGTTAGCGGCTTTGCGAAACGAGGTAAGGTTTAGCACCTATTTGAAAATGTTATCGCGGTTTAGATTAGGCACCGACGTGTCTCTGTCGGACTCTTTGACAGAGTAGCAAATGCAGCATTTCAACAAAAGGGTGTGCTTGAATGAATGGGTGAGATGGTCACGTAGAAAAAAGTAGTTGGGTTAACGTGAAACTATCCACTATCGTACTAATATTATTAATGTGAAAGTTTGCATGTTTGGACGTTTGTTGTTCAATCACGCAAAAACGGCTGAACGGATTTGGATGAAACTTGGTACACGTATACCTTACTACCTGGATTAACATGTAGGATAATTTTTAACTGACGAAAAAACGGAGGAAGTTCTCATGTCGACGCGTATAATTTTTTGCTGTGGGATTATCAAAAAACGAACTACTGGACGTATCTATTAGAAATTTTGTTTAGATGCGAAGACTATTTAGGGATAAAACCTAATCCTAATTCTAAAGTTAACGCGAACGAAATCGCGGGCTAAAAACAAATTTGAAATTTATTTTTATTTATTTGAAATTTGAAATTTATTTAGTAAAGTATCGGAGGACATTTCATAGCGCCATCTAGCCCCAAACTAAACAAAGCTTGCACCATACGATACCGACCATACCAGTACTAAATAAATAAATTATCGAATACTTCTTAATTTGGTAAATATGTATGTACTTACTTAAACTACTTAAGATTCATACAATTAAATTTTTTTTTAAATATCAACTGCCGCATAGAAACGCCTGAATCAATTAATTTGATTTGATATCAATCTCACCATAAACGTGCTACACATAAAATGCGATGATTATATCAATTGAAAATATATTTAATTAGTTATGGCGCCACCGGAAACGATCAAATTTCAATACTTTAACAGCTTTCCGTTTCAGCGGTGGGCATCTTCTGCGAACTTTTGATAGAGACCTTATCTTGTTTGGTGATTCACTAATTGGACCCTTAACGAGGTGGTTTTTAGGTGTCTGTTTAGATAAAAAGGATTTGTGGTTGTCTTCGTGTGTTAAACATCTTGTGAACAACACCGCCGATGTTTAATTTGTAGACCGCAGTGTTCTAATTTTAACTGTCTTTTTGTGTCTGGTTTGGTTAGTCATAGGTCGCGTTGGAAATGAATGAGGGTCGAATATTTAGGGTGAATGTTCAGATTTTTGTAAGCTTTTATTTACTTTGATATAGTTATTGCCAAATTGGTTAAGACGCTTCCTGGTTTTTTTTCACAGAACCATCTGACAAGTAGTCGAATTGGACTTATTTACGAACCGGAACGCACTTCACTTCAAACCTTCCGATAGGTATTTTTACTTACTTAAATACAAATTAAATAAAGTCTTCTTTTTATTAAATTCTGTCTTTTTATTAATTTAATAGGTTTCTAATAAAGGTAATGAAACTGAAACTATTTTTCTTAAAATGTTCAACTAACATAATATTTATGATTTATTTTATCCAACTAGTGACATCTGGCGTCGAGTAGCAGAACTTATGGTAGCATTCATTGATTTTCTATAATTTGTTTATTCTTAAAGATAATCTAATATTAAAATTTGGCTAACATTCATCATTAAAATTATGTAATAAAGCATTTACGCTCAAATCATAGAAATAATCACATTAATGACATTGCCTATTATAGTTTTATCGAGAGTCAGAAGGTGGCGCTACAAGTTACTACCTTACAAAAAATTTAGTACAGGGATAACAATGAACTAAAACCAAAAAAAAACCTAATAATTGAAACTAATTGTTCACTTTCTACAAACTACCCAAAGTTTAATTCTTGGTTAGGAATATTGGACTGAATTTCAAAAGATGAATAAAATTGAATGAACTTTAACAAAAAAACTGAAACTTCGATATACTAAAACAGTAAATATATTATGTTTATTGTTGTGTTCATGAATATTTTTTAGCAAATTAATGTTTAAAAACATCTTGTTATACACATATCTACCTATTCATTTTTACCTGGTCACCCTGTCACCCCTCCCGTTTAACCTTTTTAACAGTCCCTCACCGCCGCCGTCGGTCGTTTATCTCCAATCGGCACCCAGTTACATGAACCACGTGAAGGTTAACACCGATTCATTAAAAAAGGACGCCTGTGGACCCCCAAAAGACTGAAAAAGATAATAAAAGGTTCCAAAAAGACTACATTTTGGTTACCGAGCGGCGCCTAGCGGGTGCCGCGCGGCGTCTGTGAATGCAGTCTTTTTTATACATGACGATTTTGAACGATTGTTTAAATTTGTTAACAAGATACGGGATAAAATAAATTGTTTATAGTAAGATATAATTTAGAACACGATTAACGGCAGATGACGTATGTCTATATACAATGACATTGAAAAACATTCATTCTAATATTATAGGTAATGCGAATTTGAGTTTATTTTTTGTTTGTTACACTTCTACGCCTTTACTACTAAACCCATCATCATACAATTTTGCATAAAGGTTATCAGGAGTACAGAAATGGACAAAGGGATTTTTTATTCAGAAAGAAGTACCTACTGTTTTCGAAATATAGATAAATATGTTTTTTTTTTAATGTTTAACAGGCCAGGTGTTGTGACCACAGCTCACCTGATGTTAAGTGAAGGCGTGGTCGAAGATAGTAAAGCACACCTAGCCTGGAATGGAACTGGCTCTCAAGTGAGGCTGCCAGAAAACACCCTTAGATGCTTGGCGGCAGATTTTCAACTTGAGGGTGGTAGCTAGCCAGCCGAGTACTAGAAAGTACCCTCGTCGTATCGTGAGAAAACCATAGCATGGTGGTCCATGCTATGGTTTCCTCACGATGTTTTCCTTCACCGGCAGCTCAAGCTCATTGTTGGGGTTTGAACCCACGCCCTTCGGCATGCAAACCTACCGCGCTAACCACTGAGCTATCATCGCTACGTATATTATGTAAAAGTAAATTAACGCGAGCGAAGCCGCGGACAAATGCTAGTAACGCAGTAAGTCACTTTTCATTGTTAACAATGTCTATTGGTCTATTTAACCCAATTTACAAGCTTCTCTTTATTTCTGGTATGGCACTTTGTGTATTTTGACTGAGTCAAGTTTTTTTAAAGTTGTTTTAATTTTATAAAGAGAAAAAAGTTACAAATTGACATTGCTGGTATGTCATTTTAGTCCACAAATGCCCTCTTGAACTCTATTAATACCGCTGGAGATTATGGTAAAGAAGGAAGCGCTCGTGATTTACATTGTGTATAATAAATAATCATTCTTGTAGTTAAATCATACTAATTTTAGACAATATACAATAGACAACACTTTATTTGAGAGATAATACACATTTCAACATAATTAACAATACATACATACAAAAAAATAAACAATAAAAATAAAACAAAGAAAAAAAACTTATAGGTAGGTATATAGTATAGTATATATAAATAAAATTAAACAAAAAACAAAAGGTTGAAATAAATAAGTAAATAAGTTTCACATAAGTTTACGATAGTCAAATGATTGAAAATATTGTATAGTTACAAAAAATGTTCACATGTCGAGCTACGGCAAAATAGGCAGAACTATAAAATATATAACATATTGTAAAACAGCTATATGCCACCATATTTTGTGAATAAATGATAGATATTGTCGCTTTTGTTGTTTATTGCATATCTGCTTTAAGAGTGGCCAGAACAAACTTTATTTGACGAATATATATGGTTGTTCTATCTGGTTGTTTTGTATGTATTCTAACCACCTACATATTTCCAAAAAAAGTATGATTGTAATAGTACTAAAGTTTTATAGTTTCCTGTACTACAAGCTTTGCTTAGATTGGAGCTCTGTAAAATGTCCTACGATCAGTGGCGGATTTACTAGCAGGCTGAGTAGGCTTGAGTCAAGGGCGGCAGATTTTACGGGCGGCAAATTTTGGGATCTAATCCATTTCTCATACAATTGGAGGTCGACTATACGTTGCAAGCAGCAAACTGAGTGGTTTCCGTACCCATCCCTATTTAGTATTAGTTGGATATAACAGAATAGAAAAAAATGTTTTACTTAAAATGTTCTTCGTTTTGAACGGTTCAAAAAATTAAATATAATGAACAATTTATCTATTACAATTTCATGGACTTTGTTTGTTCTACATTTACTTACTTTAGGAAATATACCCAAAAATTACTATAGAAACTGGCGTGGTTTTAATACATTTTTGTTTTACTGTTTAGCTTTGTCGCCATGATGTAGGCGGCCGGATGTGGCCGAAACTATACTCGGAGTTTCCGATAAAATTAAACGTCTGTAATCCCGCATAAGTAAATATCCAAAAAATGTTTTTTGTGATATTTCAAGTAAATTAATGGATTGTAAACATAATCTAGGTACTGACAATTGAAGAGGGCGGCAAAAATTTAACAGCCTATACTTTGGAAATGTGTCAATCCGCCACTGCCTACGATATTTATCAATTTACTCCTGAACTAAAAAACTGTGGTACATTATACAAACCAAGCGCCACCGTCGTCGCTTGTAAAAGCTCCATTCAGATGTTTGGACAGATACGCGACGTAGTTTTGTTTCGGACGCTCATCTAATTTATACGCGTTGAATCCGACACGATGCGCTATTGCGTGTAACACTGAATTATTTTTAGTGACTTTATTTTATGCTTAATACTTGCTGCATGATTATTATTCTATTTGCAAATGGTGGTCAGAGATCTGTGAAGTTAACAGCATAAAAGGTTTCCAGCAAAAACTTTTAATAGCATACCTATTGGTATGTTTATCGGCTTACCGCCTTGGACCATTGTGGTGGAATATGTTTCAATCACTCCTCAAGGATAAGCCTTTTCTAAGCTGTATGATATTGAAAGCTGATAGAGTAAAGGCATAAAAAGTTAAACTTTAATAATGTTCTTATTGAATATTGTAATGTTTTATCATATACAGGTTATAAGTTTAGGATACACCCTAAACTTATAGCCTGTAAGTTTAGGGTGTAATTTTACAATAATATTCCTGCTAAGTACCTGTTGGCACTAATTAATTGTAGGAATATAATTAATTGTGAACAAACTTGTTACACTGCTCTGAAGTGAAAAAAGTCACGTACAAAACATTTGACCAAGGGGCAATGCAATATTTCAATGGATCAGTAGATTTTTAATGACAAAATGTCATTACGTAAATTAAAACATCGCTTAGGCTATACTTGACCCAGAATTGGAGGGTGTGCAAAATTTAGATAAAATGTAATTACTTATTAAATAATGTCAAATTTAGATTACTTAATTACAATACTACTATACTCGTATATGATACTAGCGGAAGCCTTGCGGTTTTAACCGTGTAGTTTCCGTTCCCGTGGGAATACAGGGATATAAAGTAGCCTATATCACCCAGGGATAGTGTAGCTTCCCAACGGTGAAAGAATTTTTGAAATCGGTCCAGTAGTTTCGGAGCCTATTCAATACAAACAATCAAATCATACCTATTTATGATATTGTTTCTTAGGCATTTTCATTGTATTGACATATTTATTATGTAATGATTTGTATTTATATTAGGATTTATTTAATTATAAAATTATGTTCCGAGACAAGCCCAGTATCACCGTGAAACCGATGATATAATGTTGACAGATTTTTTTAGATACACGTTTTAATAAGCTACCATAATAATTTACATAGTTTTGATCCACCGCTAACCGCAGACCTTTGCAAAGCTGATATGATCTCTTATAATATTCCATGAGTCCTGCGGTCGCACCGGCCCATGAATGGCCCCATACGATAGAGGATAACTAAATAAATCATTTATAAATCGTCGGACAGCTATCGTCGGACGCGTTTGTTTCACTAAATTGGGCGGATATTTATGATTATGGATTTCGATGTTGAATTAAGTATCGAGGAAAAATTAAATACCTACACCATGGTAACAAGAAGACAAAGATAACACTAAACTTAAATAAAATGGATAGATGGATGTTTGTTACTCTTTCACGCAAAAACTGCTAAGCAGATTTGGATGAAATTTGGTACGGAGGTAGCTGAGACCCTGGATTAACACATAGGCTACTTTTAATCTCGAAGCCATGTAGCGGGTAACACCGCGGGGCGCAGCTAGTAATTTGTAAAATGTAAAACTAGCTGTTACCCGCGATTACGTCCGCGTGGAATTTATCAAAAGAAAATCTTTGTTTTTCTTTCCGTAATAACTTTCTACAAAGTATTTGAAAACTTGAAAAGACAAGATAAATGAAAACAGTTTTTTTTTTTTTTTTTTTTTAAGTATAGCCTTCTCAAGTTATTGGTTGACCAAGGGAAACAGGGATTCATTTATATTTACATAATTATGTAGATACAGTAGGTACAGAATCAGCACTATAAAAAAATGCTTTTCGGCAAAACGTTGATACAAATATTACATAACTACACTTCTCAAACATACTCGATCTTGATTTAACTTCAGCGCCAGTAAAATAAAGATTAACATTCTTTTGAACTATGAAATAAACATCCATAAATATCTACACAAAGAGCTGCGTAGAACACTATTCGTGAGCAGATTCTTTCAATTCCACCGTCGATCTTTCCACGCTGTATTTTATGCTCATTATAAACTAATAGCAAATAGTTCTGTGTCGCAGTTTATAGGATAGTTCCCAACTATTTCGTATATTTCAGAATAATTTTTATGTAACTTTTTACCCAACGACGGAACGGAGACGGTATATGCGTTTGGGGTGAGAGGATGTTTGTTTGTGCAAATCCATGTTGCCATTTTTCACAATACTACTTCTCTGCAAAATTTTTGTAATATTAGCTATTTATTAGTTGAAAGATTAGATATTTTTAAACTCGAAAAAAATGCGTTATGGGGTTAGTCTGACGTAGATACAGTTTTGACAGCTATTTCTCAATTATTTCTGCATTTTTTTCTCTAGATAATCACTTATTTAACTTTTGAAACTTGAAAATATATATAAATACTTGACACTGGCAAATGCCTAAATCGCGACGCCAAAACCAAAGAAAAAAAAAACGTACGTCTATATTTATGTCAAACCTAATAAAACACAGATAAAGTATGTAACATACTCAACACCGTACAAACTCCTGCGTTTGATTGTCTATCTTTCTACGTGACAGTGGCGGAATTGTGAAACGTTTTCACAAAAGCCATAAACCAAGAATTGAATTGAATTGAAGTATGTAACATTAGCCGTGAAAAAGTATCAAATAAACGTATAGTTATTTTGGCTATAATGTTTGCTTGGAATGTTGATGGGCATCAGTGATTTAAACATATTTAATGTCGACGCTTTGCATTCTGCGCCGGCATTTACAATGTTGTATAAAAAACGATCGTGTTGCACAAAATTGCCAACATTGAGCACTCGAAGATGGGACCCGTAAATGGAGAAATAATTGATTCTAATGACAAACGACGCGAGCGCATCTCGATTCGCACTCGCGGACATTACTGTGGTAACAAAAAATGAGAACAGATGTTAATTCATCTTTGTTTACGACGTCGAACGCAGTGAAGGTAATGACAGTGAGTCACGTGACATGTATGCGTTTCTTACCTATCACATTCATACTATATAAACTTAAATTAATATTATAAAATCGCTTGTTTGTCTTTTCTCTGCCAAAAAAAGCCAATTTCCACTATCTCCTACTTTCCGTGATGTGTCGGTTCCCGTAGCTGATCATCTGGACCTTCTAGGCCTTACTTTGACTCCTACGCTGAATTTCGGTGCCTACCTCGATTCTAAAGCTAAATTGGCTGGCAAAAAGCTCGGTATTCTTAACAAGGTTAAGAGGTACTTCTCACCGGGACAGTTGCTTCACTTGTATCAGGCACAAGTCCGGTCGTGTGTGGAGTACTGCTGCCACCTATTTGCTGGAGCACCTAAATACCAGCTGGAAGCTTTGGAAGCGGTGGATCGGCGTGCTACGAGGCTTATTGGTGATAGCGATCTAGTAACCAAAAAATTGCTAAGTCTTGATCACCGTCGCAGAGTGGCATGTCTATCTATTTTTTATCGGATACATTTCGGGGAGTGTTCGCAGGAGCTCCATGACCTCATCCCACCGTCTCCGTTCCACCACAGGACGAGCAGAAAAACGGCTCATTACCATCCGTTCCTCGTGGGCGTTCCCAGTATTCGTACGCAGCGATTCCGCTCTACTTTTCTGATGCGCACGGCCCACGAATGGAACTCATTGCCGGCTTCCCTGTTTCCCATAAATTACAATTTGGACGTTTTTAAGGCTAGAGTGAATAGATTTCTTCTGGATCAGCGTGCTCCATCTTCGGCCACACCGTCGCTTTGCATTAGGCGAGTTGGTGGCCAAACGTAGATCTATTAAATGTAAAAAAAAAAAAAAAAAAAAAAAAACTTCTTTATACTGTAACGGCATAATAGATTTGGATGACATTTGGCATGTAGATAGCCTACAATTAACACACAGACTACTTTTTATATAAAAAAAAAACTTCAATGGATACGCGGGGCGCAGTTAGTATTAAACTCGCTAACAATAATTTCTTAGTCTGTAAAAACAGTCATACTCATACTCAATAGGTACTTTATTACAACATAATTATGTACAGGTTCCTATGCTTATAAATTTACAAGTTGTACCTAGCACAAAAAAGCCTTCTTAGTCTTTCAAAAAACTTTTTTGTTTTTACACTAGCTTTTCCCCCGCGGTGCTACCAGCTACATTGTCTCGGGATAAAAAGTAACCTATGTATTAATCCAGGGTTCCAGCTACCTCCATACCAAATTTCATTCAAATCCATTCAGTAGTTTTGCGTGAAAGAGTAACGAACATCTAAACTTTCACATTTATAATGTTAGTGGAATAGTGGAATTTCATACAATACCATCTAGGCTCAAACTAAGACATAACCTTAAACCGTAACGTTTTCCTCACAAGACGTAGGTACCAAAATTGTATTCATATTGCTTCAATAAACACATTGGCTAAAGTCTACTTAGTAATAAATATAATTGTACATGAGTTTATAACTCTAAAACAGTTTGCTTTATTCGTAAATACAAATATAAAAACTAAAGACAAATAGAAGAGTATAAATACACATATTTTTGAGTTTTACATAATATAGTAGGTAAGTTGAAAGCAAGAAACTGCATGTGTGTAAGAACGTTTCATAATCGAAATTACCTTCGTCAATGACAAAAGAATGATCGTCATTTAAATGGAAATGCAAGAGGTGAAAGGCAGAGATGAATGTAGGATTTAACGCAGAGGGGGCAAAATAAATTTTGAACACAGAATCCGTTCTAAAGAAACGATAGATAAAATGAAAATGAAATTATGTATTGTAATTAATTATTTACCCGTGGATGTGAATTTATATTCTTATATTAATTTTCAAATGAAAAGCAAAAGTTGAATATTCTAATTCATTTTTAAATTAAAATTTTATTTCATTCTTAACTAATATTTTTGGCTTCGTCAGTCATTGGGGGGCATGGACCTCAATTTGCCCTTTGTTCAATATAATATGTGACCACCTACGTGTAAAGGTGTGCTTAAAATTGGAGTCAAAGTAGCAATTAGGTCGATTGCAGACGAGAGCTGAACATCCTGTCAGCAGGATGAAGTGGGCGACGTCTCATTGTGCGCACCTTTTCTTTCATCCTTCAATTCTAATGCTGGAAAATTATAGGTAAGTGAAACTGATACTACTAAGATGCTAATAATATTTTAAGACCAAAAAATTTAAAACTGACTATGAAATGCGAGATTTCTTTGAGTTCGATTGCTGTACTGCGTTTTAAATTAAAAAAATATATAAACTAAGTATATCCTAACTTTTTTAATTTGTATACAGCCACATCGTCGCTTACCATCAGGCGGGTTGATGGCCAAACGTACATAGTTACATACTTATATAATTATCTTATAAAAGCAATGCTATATGAGGCGATAAGTTAAAGATCTTTGTGCCCCTGTATTGCTGTACATTCAACATTATAACTTTTAACGCCTGCGATGAAGTTTTGGAAGCAAAATAAAAAAGTCATGCTTTACCACAATATTCGTATGACCTACTAGCGTAACTCCGCACTTTATTACCACAATAAAATACCACTATTAATTTACATATCTACTACTATTTATTACACTCGAAGAAACACAAGCTTTGGATAATATAACGATGCGGCAATATGATTTTGTGTTCTTGCCAAAACTCAGAAAAAAAAGTAAAAAAAAAACAAACAACGTTGTTACAGGTTTTTGGCGGGAATGCGAAATGAGTCGTGTCGCCACGTTGTATTTTTTCCAAAACTTGTGTTTTGTCGAGTGTTTGTTTAAAAATGGTGGTGTTTTATTCATAAAGTGCCGAATCACAAGCGCGAATGTGGGAATGATTGGTGAAACATGACTTTTCGTGTTGCTTCCAAAACTCCATCGAAGCTTTAGTAAAGTCACCACTACTTTACTTATGCATGACTAGACTTGACTGAGACAGACTGTACTTGACCAAGACTGAACTTTGACTTTAACTATAGCTACGAAGCAACTTACTTAACTTTTGAAACTTGAGTATTTATAAAATACTTGACACTGGCAAATGCTCAAAATGCGACGCCAAAACCAAAGAAAAAAAACGTTGTTCCAATTTAAAAACAAGTTTCAAACAATGTAGCAGTAGGTAATTAAGTGCCACTTACCTTCTTCACTTTAATGATGCAAAGCTTTGAATCCTAAAAACTTTTATACTCGTATTAGAAACTATGCAGCATACTTTTTGTATATCTGCAATACTTACCAATAAAGAGAGATTAGAAAACAGATATGCAGCGACTAATTAAGACCAATCCTACGCAACCTGTAATTTACCTACGATACGACACAATTCAAAACATCGACTTTCCCCTATACTTACCGTACATGTATGTAGGTGTGCAAAAATGTATTGCGACTCTGTGAGTCCTTCGTAAAGTAGGCAGATATGTCGATGACCGAATTCACGTCGTCTAATCTGGAGAGAGTGTGTGAAAGTGTTAAGAATTAATTAGTATTTGCAATGCTCTCGTCAGCCAAAGATTAATTCGTGTCAGTTGACTTTTTTTAGTGGTTTACAACTAACAAACTTCTATAAATATGTAAATGTATAGGATTTTAACACTTACTCTGTCCCCTACTTTTGTATATATGTATATGTTTGTGTATGTCTTGTAGCATGTTAAATGTTTTGGTTTCAGGGTGACAAACAAAAACCTCTGCTATTCGAATTCACCGAACAACGAGGCTCAATACCGTACAAATTCCTGCGTTTGATTGTCTATCTTTCTACGTGACAGTGGCGGAGTTGTGAAACGTTTTCACAAAGGCCATAAACCAAGAATTGAATTGAATTGAAACAAACTTCTAGGTTATGATATGTAGCTTATCAATCATCAACTTCATGATCAACTATCTGCGCCCCGCGGTGCTTCCCGCTAAATATTTTCGGGGTAAAAAGTAACCTATGTGTTAATCCAGGGTCTCAGCTACCTCAATACCAAATTTCATCCAAATCCGTTTTGTAGTTTTTGCATAAAAGAGTAACAAACATACTTACAAACTTTTGCATTTATAAAATTAGATAGGATAGTACAGTGAAATGATGTACTTGAAAAAAACAGTTTACAGCATTCTAAACGTTATACGTCATTACATATAGCTATGAATTAAACTAACATACATTTTTAACATCAACAAACAATTTCAGAACACAATGTCATGATTGTGATATTATTAATTTCATGTTAATAAGTAGTGAATTACATATATTTTAAATAATGTTAATAATGTTATGGCAAAGTTAATATAGTATGCAAATATCAAATTTTAAATTGCGTATAAATTTAACAATGTCATCTCTGGATTTGACCCTATTTATAAATTCTTACCACATTTTGATTCTTACAATTTAAACATTGTATAAATAAAAAATACCTTTTTTTCTTTATGACAAAATATATAAAATTAGTCTCTACCTCAGCAGCGTCTATCTCAACATGGAAGCACATCATTCATGATAAAAACTTTAGTTGAAAATAAGAAAAAAAATCTGCTAAGTATTTGTAAATTGGAAATATACTCTTAATAGGGTTCCGTAAGTTTAATTGAAATATTGTTTTACCATCATCACAAATAGAGGTATTTGTGTGCAAAGTTGTTTTTACGGATTTTCGGAAATTGTTTGTTATATATCATAACATAGCTTGAAAGAGACTGAGAATGATGAATCTAGATAGATTTTTAAAATCCTTTGTAGTATTTTTTAACCTACGAAAAATTGAAAAAATGTTCTTGTACCTTCATATCCATTTTAATGTTCCGCAGCAATATTCCTCACTCTCTAAAGTTTTTCTACATTATTCGGGATAAGGAAGATACCCTAAAAGGTATCGCTTTAAATAGCTATTGTCGGCTAATCTTTGATGTGCTTGCTCGCAAATCATATGACTGTCCTGTACTAGGAGCTCAAACTCTTTTGTCAAGGTTCGATTGATCCATAACTATAAAGACAAAGCCTTAAGCTTTTCTGATAATAAAATTGGAGGGATGTTGTACAACGAGGCTATGTCGCCTGTGACCTGGAAATCCTACCGCTCGGTAGGTAGTAGACCTCGACACAGTGTTTCTATTTATAATCGGATATTTTTTTATTAACGGGTCTTAATTTCTATTGCAGTTACTTATATTATACAAACACTTTTGTCTCTTTCAGAAAATGCCTGTCAGCTCTCCAGCCACTAAAGATTAGCATCCATTATTTTGCATATTATTGTCAGTTACTACCTCACCGCTTTATTTATACACGTCCAGAGTTATTTGGGAAGTATTTTTTTAACAACATAAAAATGTTTGTAGGCAACAAAACGAGACACGATATTTATGGTCGGCCCGATGTTGTCAATGCGAAAATTTATATTGTCAGAAACTGATTTAGCTTTTGGCGGACGAAAGCCGTGATCCTTTGTGATGAAGTCATCTACACAGAACTGTGGTCTCAAGGTAAGAAACTCACTTCATTTGGTGGTAGATCTCCTTATCAGGTCTTCTAAATACATAGATATCACCGCAGTATCAGATATTTTGCTGCCAAGCAGTAGTGTGCAAACATTACTGTTTTTTAGGATCCTTTTTTTTTAAATATTGTAGAACATTACACACAGCGCCATCTGACCCCAAACTAACTGATAGAATACTTAATATTTTGCTTTTGTAAATGCATACCAGAACAAACATTTGTTTATACCAAACAATGTTTGTCCTGGGTGGGAATCGAACCCACGCCCAACAGCTCTTCAAGCAGAAAGTCTATTAATGAACCAATAGGTCTGTCTGTTTGTTGAGTTTACAAACATACAAAAATCCAAATATCCAAATCTTTCCTCTTTATAATAAATAACATCGCAGGACACAGAACTGTGGTCTCAAGGTATGAAACTCACTTCACTTGGTGGTAGATCTCCTTATCAGGTCTTCTAAATACATAGATATCACCGCAGTATCAGATATTTTGCTGCCAAGCAGTAGTGTACAAACATTACTGTTTCTTAGGATCCTTTTTTTTTTAAATATTGTAGAACCACCAAACTAACCCCCAGTTTTGTTATCGTCAGTTTTCTCAATTATACAATTAATAAAAAAAAAATCTTAGTACATTACACACATCGCCATCTGACCCCAAACTAAGCAAGGTTTGTACTATGGAAGTCAGATAACTGATAGAATACTTTTTTTTTGTAAATACATACTTATAACAAACACAGAACAAACATTTGAACATTTTGTAATATTAGTGTGGATGGAGATATATAAAACCAAAAAAGCTAAATATTAGTATTTATAATTATTCTTGTGTTGAGATAAGATAAGATAAGATAAGCAGAATACAAAGTTGTTTTATGTTTTTATGTTTTTTTTAAATGGCCAACGTGTAAGAAGAAGGTAAACGATCTCGTTTCGTTGAAAATGGTGATGGTTTCCACTTTGTATCTCATTTATTGCCGTTAAGCCGACAGGGTGGCTACCTTTCAGTAATTTTATGGCGTTAAAGCGATCAACCTTATTTGAGAAAATTATTGGCCATGATTTAAAATCGACTTCGATTCTTTTGTGTTTAATTAAATTCAGATATTATGTTTAGTAAGAAGACACAGAAAGCTGTTAAGTAGTTGATAGCTTAGTAGTTAGCGAGGTCGGGTTACATGCTGCATTGCGTGGGTTCAAATCGCAACGATGCTTAAGTTACCAGTTAAGGAAAATTTCGTAAGGGCACCATAGCATAGGTACTTTCTAGTACTGGGACAGATTTTTAACTTGAGGGTTCAAGTTAAAAATCTGCCGCTAAGCACCTAACTGCTCGTGAACATGCCCCATATAGCTGCCCATGTGTGAACGTACTTTTGACAGCCCTGTTGGTTCATTGGTAGAATGTCTGCTTCAAGAGCTGTAGGGCGTGGGTTCGATTCCCAATCAGAACAAACATTGTGTGGTATAAACAAAATGTTTGTTCTGTGTATTTACAAAAAAGAAACTATTTACATAACAATAGCTACGAGTCAACTTATTTAACTTATGAAACTTGAAAATATAAAACACTTGACACTGGCAAATGCTCAAAATGCGACGCCAACACCAAAGAAAAAAAAACTTATGAAACTTGAAAATATGACACTTGACACTGACAAATGCTCAAAATGCGACGCCAAAATCAAAGAAGAAGAACATGGCGGTGTTTAATATTAATTATGCTACATACCTGCGTGTAAACTAGGTATGTGGTAAGTATGTTCGATACCTCGTCTCAACGTGTGCTTATCTGAACTGACGGTGGTTAAAATTTTATAGATTTTCCGCTAGCGGTCTAACCACTTTAAATGTCTTTACTACCGTAATAAAATGTTTACACTAATTAATTTGTGCTCAAACTTTACGGCGGTTATAGGAAACAAATTGAATTGAGAAATTGCAACTTTTTACTAATCCACCGGAAAGTCGTAAAGCTGAATTATTTAACTTTTGTATAGTTAGTAGATACCGCTGGGATAGATGTGTTTGTAGAGGACGAATCGGCAAACGGAGTATAGGACGTCTTGAGACTTGATGGAGTGACGATATACTTAGTTCAGATTTTCCGGTTTCAGATACTGCCAGAAACTAAAATTGGGCTGAACAGCTTGTCCTATGTTCAGCATTGGACTTTAGTAGGCGGGCTAGGCTGGGCTGCAAAGTTCTGGAGTGGAGACCACGGACTGGCAATCGCAGCGTAGGACGTCCACACACAAGGTAGACAGACGACCTGATGAAAACCGTAGAAACGCGCTGGATGCGAGCCGCTTCCAAACGTTATTTATGGAAATCAATGGGGAGCCCTATATTGAGCATTGGACTTCCTACAGCTGAGATGATGATGATGCGGACTATGCTGATGATTATGGTATTTATTATATTGATATTTATATTTTATGGTTCCATCATCATTATTATTAACCTACTTAAGCTATTGAACAAAAACAATCAGGTCATCTACGTATTTCCGTCCGCTGAAAAATCTAAAGACTATTTATATACTCAAATGTACCTAATCCGTAATCCACGGATTAGCGATTTTCTAGTAGGATACGGAGCTATATGACTAAATTTTCAAATGAATAAACTCGTGAATTTCAACTTATAAGAGTTAAATTTTGTGTCAATTTCTTGACAAAGTAAAATGTCATACGCAAATGAGACAAATTAATTTAAGCCAATATTAATATACAATATACACCTTGTAACGTTGCCTAAATTAATAATTTATAAATATTAAAATATGTCCAGCAGTGAACGTCCTACGGCTGAAATGATGATGATGATGATGATGGTGATGATGATGATGGTGATGATGATGATCAAATGTTTGTCTATATGTTTGTTACTTCTTTACGGTGAAACGGCTAGATGGATTTCTCGTTTGAATGTGTGTATGTTTGTATTTTCTTCATGTAGATAGCTTACAATCTGGATTAACACAAAGGTTACTTTTATCCCAGATAATTCGTGAGAAATATAAAGCCGCTACTAGTAATACATGAATCATCATCATCATCATCATCATTTCAGCCGTAGGACGTCCACTGCTGGACATAGGCCTCCCCCATTGACTTCCATAAAGACCGGTTGGAAGCGGCTCGCATCCAGCGCGTTCCTGCGGTCTTTACTAGGTCGTCTGTCCACCTTGTGGGTGGACGTCCTACGCTGCGCTTGCCGGTCCGTGGTCTCCACTCCAGAACTTTGCAGCCCCATCGGCCATCAGTTCTGCGTGCTATGTGCCCTGCCCACTGCCACTTCAACAATCATGAATACATGAATACTTGATTTTTAATCAAAATAAAACATATCTAAATATATTACTTCGCTGTACGTGATGACATCAGTCTCCACTCAACCAGGTTTTAACAAGTGAAAGTTAATTAAACAGCTAGTTAACGACCCAAAGAACATGTAGAAGTATCCTCTGAACCGAATTCGGATATGAAAGTAAAATTATAATTATTGTTATTAAAATGATCACTGAGTCAATGATACCTGATTCTGTGGGAGTGAAAACTCAACTATTTTGCATGTAGCTATAAGTATCAATTTCGAAGTGACTGCTTATTTTTATACATGAAAAATGCAAACGATCAACAGACCACCTCATGGTAAGTGATTACTATCGTCTATGCATTGTCGACGCCTACAATACCTGGAGCACTGACAGCGCGTTAGCAACATAACCTTATTGACCGAATGACTGATCTGTTAGCTCATTTCGTAAAATATTCGCTTTAAGAATTGTAGAACGTGAGTTCGATTTCCACTAGGACAAATATTTATGTGACGATAAATGAGTGTTCTGTGTCTGGGTGCTCTGTAAACATATATTATGAGTATGTATTCACAAAAAAAGTATGTGAGTATTTTATTAGTTATTTGGTCATAGCACAAGCTTTTTTAGTTTGGGGCTGGATGGCGTTGTGTGAAAATGTTCCACGATATTTATTAATTTAATGCAAATCAGTTTAAAATTTGATAATTTATCTTTTTATAGGTTATTTTAAGGATGATACTATAGACATTGGGCTATTATGTTCTAAATAGTCGGAATATATGTATCTCAAAAGGTTTTCGATCGCGAATTTTACTAATGAAGAAGTACCTATGTAATTTATTTGTATATAACTCATAATATAATTTATCTTTCATTGACTAAAGAAATATTCAATAAGTTTGCACACTTCGTAATCGTAAAATTAAAATGACCTTATTGTGGATTGCTAAATAATAACCTGATAATATTGTCTTCTTTTTTATGTGGTTGCAGCGAAATAGGTAAAATAAAGCGTTTTCTCGATATATTAAGCAATGACTCGCATGTTCAGAAAAGGTTACAGAACCTTGAACATCGATGCAGAGTTGCTACTCCGTGGGTTCATGACCTAACCTGCATGAACTAGTTCCATCCTTCCCATTCTACTGTCGTACAGACAGGAGCTCCAAAAAGCGACACCGCTTCATGGTCAATATTCCAAAAACCGCCAAACGTTGGAATTTGCTGCCTTTGAGATCCCCGATACTCGCGAGATGGCGGTTAAACGCAAGCCTATATACATAATTTATTATTTAATAAAATGCTATTGACACAGTCATAGATACAATAAATACTAAATAATGATCATTCAATTGATACTTAATGACATTTTTATAATTGTACAAAGCAAGCCTCAGCCTTTGTATATAAAATTTAATAGGGGTGCATCTACACTCGAATCGGCGCGGCGCGTCGTTGGCGATCACGCGATTTGAATGACACGCCACGCCTACGCACTATGTTCACTTATTGGTCGACGGAATGAGGGTTCCGTAGCTAACAAATAACTGTTTATGTATTATTTGGAAATACCTTAAATTGTTAGCTTGGAATACTTTTAAAAATAACAGCGAAATCAATAAGTTATTGATATCAAATACTTTTTTTGCGCGTAATTCTTCTCAGAGTTATTTCTCTCTATGTTCTTTCGCGAGTCGGATTGCATCACACTGCATGTTCTGTTAGTTTTAGATATTATACTTTATTTTTTTAAACAATATAATATCATAGAACATTACACACAGCACTATCTGACCCCAAACTAGGCAAAGCTTGTACCCACGAAAGAAGTTACACTTCTTATTAGCGTGAATAATAAAAAGATTTGATGGTCATGGACAGACGTTTCCATCAGGAGAGCGTTTGATTCATATTAAAAATAATATACATATTAAAAACACATATTATGTGTTTTTAATCAAATTCTTAGTATATAACGTCGTTTATGCATAATAATTTTAGTCAATTCAAATAAGTTTATTTTTAATATGAATCAAACGCTCTCCTGATGGAAACGTCTGTCCATGACCATCAATTTTTTTTATTATTCACGCTAATAAGAAGTGTAACTTCTTTCGTGGGTACAAGCTTTGCCTAGTTTGGGGTCAGATAGTGCTGTGTGTAATGTTCTATGATATTTATTTATTTACATAAGTTAATACACGTATTTTTGTGTCTATTTTTAATACTTGATGTTTTAATCTTTATGATAGAATATATATGAAAATAAATCATTTTGTAGCAGCTTTACGGTTTCACCCGCTTTATTCGGGATAAGAAACCTTTGTGTTAATCCGGGATCGAAGCTGCAATGGTTATGGACTGGTGTTATCTCTTACCATCAGAAAAGAGTGTCGTTCGTCTCATTGCTCTTACAAAAAAAAGCTGCCTGCATTTAGAATTTCATCAAAATCTGTTAAACCATTACAGTCGTTTTGTCGGAGTAACAAACAACAACATTTGTATAATATGTGCAATATTTGACATAAAAAGTTTATTTTTTAATTGGTCCTGAATCCCACTTGCCCTCCGACCCGTTAACTTTACCGTTAATTATCCGTTCTTTATTCGAAATGTAAAATTTGAATACAGTAACGGTTACGCCTTTTGTGGAACAATTAAATCGTGACGCATCGAAACGAGTCGTTTACTCATTCGATGCATCGGATGTTATCGAGAGCAATACTGATTCGATTAACGATGTGATTTTGACCCCAATCGAGTTAACGATTTGATTCAAAGGTGTTTACTGACAAAACAAAATGTGTATTTGCATATTGATGGTCAGTTTCTTTTAATTTGGGAAAAGGAAGAGGTTATGGTAGTCGTAAGTTTTGAGTTAATTTCTTATACATGTACACTAATTACATCGTCAAAAAAACCTTGCGAATAAACAAATAGGTATTATTTTTGTGAAATAATTTTAAGCAGAAAACATTAGAGGATTTAAATTAATTTTGAATACAAAAACATTTTTAATGATAAATAATAATCTATAAGTTTGCACAATCAAATTATTAATATTAGAGGTCGTTCACATGAACTCGTTTGTCAACCCGTTACGTTGACATCAATTGCATCATACTCGCTAATCGAAAATCTTGGCCTCGGAAATGGAACCAATGAATCATATCCAAAAATAAAACACCGATAAAATAATCGACCATCGATTTAGTACATCCCTATACAAAGAAAGCACTTTTACTTTTTTCATGCGAACATTTTTCTCACGATGTCGGTAGCCCCCTACCAGCCTGACTCAATGATTCGGCTCTGATCGTGTGTTAGACCCTTAATTATGACGTCATAACAAAGGCTTGCAATTTTTTCTTTTTAAAAATTTGAAACTTTATTTATTCGTTGACGCGGGGTTTCTTTTTTTTTTTGTTCATCTTGTCTGTGTTTTATGCCAGTTAAATTTGGACTGTTTGAAAATGTTCTCACAAAGGAATCCATGAATAATGTTTTGGTTACGATTTATTCTTGCAGCGACATTGGTACATGTATCTTTTTTTTTAGTTGACTGGTACAAAACCTGTCAGTTCAGTTTGACAGCTCACCTGATGTTAAGTGACGGTGTAGTCGAAGAAGGTAAATCACACCTGGAACAGAACTGGCCTTCAAATGAGGCTACCGGGACACACCGTTAGGTGCTTGGAGGCAGATTTTCAACTTGAGGGTGGTAGCTAGCCAGCCGAGTACTAGAAAGTACCCTACCATCATGCTATGGTTTATGGTTTCCTTCGCCGAAAGCTTTAGCTCATTGTTGGGGTTTGAACCTACGCCCTTCGGCGTGTGATCCGACCGCGAGAACTACTGAACTATTATTATCGCTAGAAAATCTAAATATTACCTTAAATATTGTTTCTCACTATTTTCCTAACAATTCTAATATATTTTAGATAAGAGCATAATACAATCCTACTATCCTACTAATATTATAAACGCGAAAGCTTACATGTATGAAATATAGTATGGAATTAGCTGACACCCTGGATTACCACATAGGTCACTTTTTATCCCGAAAACATGTAGCGTGTAACACCGCGGGGCGCAGCTAGTTAAAGCATATATTTAAGATGGAATGTCTGTAGGTCAGTGTATAAAATGTTTCGGTAAGCCTAGTGTTTCTGCAAAACGCCCTTTTATGGCCTCTGTGCAAAAAAAAGTTGTGATAGAGCTTATGACACAACCTCAAAAATAACTAATATTTTTTTGGCAGTGCGAAGCAAGACAAAGTCACGAGCGCGTTGTACTCAGCTTTGCCTCCATGATGAAGGCCACCGGATGTGGCTGAAACTATAGTCGCAGTTTCCGATATAATTAAACGTGAGTAATATCGCATAAGTAAAACAAAACTGTGTCAAAACCACATCAGTTTCCATATTGAAACCTTAACCACTGAGCTATCATCGCTACAAAATACACTAGCTGCGCTCCGCGGTGTTACCCTCCGCGGTGTTACTTGTTTTCGGGATGATAAGTAGCCTATGTGTTAATCCAGGGTATCAGCTACGTCCATACCAAATTTTATCCAAATCCGTGCATTTGTTTTTGCGTGAAAGAGTAACAAACCCATCCATCAATCTATCTATCCATCCATCCCTCCATCCATCCAAACTTTTACATTTATAATATTAGTGGGATTAATTAATGAATTCCCCACATACGGACCAAACGCTTCGATTCCACATTCCTCATACGTACAGTGAGGATGTGAAACTCTGCCGGCATCTATGTGTCTTCAAATCTAGAGTAAACAGGTTTTTTTCTTGGTAAGCGTGTTACATCTTAGACTACATCCTGCTTAACATCAGGTAGGGCGTGTTCAAACGCAAACCTATTAAGTCTGGAAAGTAATACATGGTTCTTAAATAAGCAACATTTGCATAATAAACTTTAGCAATCAAAACATTAAGACTTTAATATTAATACCACTGGCACTCTTATAATATAACACCATATTATTTTATTGTACAAAAGAAACAAGTCTCACATATTCTCACCACTATAAAGGCTCAAGCCGAGAAAGGAGTCTACAACGTGAAATAAATAAATGCAACTGTCAAATAGAATCCAAAGAAATAGTCCTCTGCGTAGAGTTCCATCGTAAAGCAATGGAACAACTTAATAAACATAAATAATATGTATGTATTGTACAACAATATGTGAATAATAATATAAGAATACTACATGTTGGTTGTTAAATTCTAGATCAATATAAACGGTAGCATCTACTTTAAAATTTTTAAGGTTCCTTAAATCAAAAGGAAAAAAACGGAACCCTTGTAGTATCACTTTGTTGTCCGTCTATTCACCCATCCGCCAGTCCGTATGTCCGTCTATCAAGACCTTATATATCAAAGTATCGAGTTGAAATTAAAACCATATTTTTTATTTATTTTTATGGTTGACAGGCTAGATGTTTGACTACAGCTCACCTGATGCTAAGTGAAGGTGTGGTCGAAGATGGTAAAGCACACCTAGCCTGGAATGGGACTGGCTCTCAAGTAAGACTGCCGGAACACATCGTTAGATGCTTGGCGGCAGATTTTCAACTTGAGTGTTGTAACTAGCCAGCCGAGTACTAGAAAGTACCCTACCACCATGTTATGGTTTCCTCACGATGTTTTTCTTCACCGGAAGCTCAAGCTCATTGTTGGGGTTTGAACCCACGCCATTCGGCATGCGAACCTACCGCGCTAACCACCGAGCTATCATCGCTACAATATACTCAAACTTTTCAGTTTTCGTCCAGCCGCAAGATGGGTCGACGATATTGTCACCGTCGCGGGTCGAACCTGGACCAAGATTAGCACAGGAGCAAAGCTGGCATAACAAGAAAAAGCCGCTTACCCAGCAGTGGCATAAAGAAGGATGTGGATGATGATGATGAAGTAAGACTTTTTCAGTATACATTATTTTGTTATTATTTTAAAATAGTCGGTAACTAAATACTCAAACTGAATTAACTAATTCAGTTACTCAGTAACTAAGCACTCAAACTAAATTAACTAATTCAGTTACTCAGTAACTAAATCAGTTCATTCAGGACAAAATATTATATTAATACATAATTGTATTTATGAGACTAAGGTAACAGCCATAGATTATCAAAATTTGCATTATAAGAGCCAAAATTTAGAGAACTATAGGCTATATTGAATTAATTATTGCTGAAACGTTTGACGTCTTTACCGTTGTTCATCTGCTACAAACAGTATAAAAGGTTTTGACAAACATGCTTTTCAAATTTAAATATATAAAAACAAAATCGGAACAAAACAACGTCGTGTATCTCTTAAACATCTGAATGGAGCTTTTACAAGGGACGACGGTGGCGCCTGACTTATATTTACATCGTCACTTAACATTAACTGAGCTGTAGTTAAAATACCTAACCTGCCAGACATTAAAAAAAAACACTTGTATTACATACAGTACAACCAAACACAGAAAAAATATTATTGACACAAATGTTTTTTTTGGGTGGGAATCAAATCTACGTTTTACAAATCATGAAAGAGAACCAGTAAACAAAATAAGCTAGGGTGCATGGTGGTAGGGTACTTTCTAGTACTCGGCTGGCTAGCTACCACCCTCAAGTTTGAAAATCTGCCGCCAAGCATCTAACGGTGTGTTCCGGCTGCCGCACTTGAGAGCCAGTTCCATTACAGGCTAGGTGTGCTTTACCATCTTCGACCACACCTTCACTTAACATCAGGTGAGCTGTGGTCAAACATCTAGCCTGTCAACCATAAAAAAAAAGCTAAAAGATACATATATTTTTTTGAAACTTACACATTTGATTGTTCGTCATTCAATTTCTTCAATTGACGATTTGTGACGAACCAACATCAAACGGTCAGCTGGGACTGCGCACACCCACCGCTCCCTGAGAAAACCTTGTCTCCTTTATGTTCCTTCGGTAGATTACGAGTTATAGGCGAAACAACTATTTTATAAGACCATACAGGTGCTAAAATTCCCCAGATAGTGAACTAGAAATTTATCTTTTCAGTACTAATTATTATTATTTATTATTTATTTTATTTACTAATTCTCTAAATTTAAAGTAAAAAATATTTTTAGCAACTTTTCTTTAACTCGCTTCTTGCTGAGTGTGTTATTGTTGTGTGAATCCGTCTCCTACCATATTCTTCTGTTTTACCTGTGAAAACTTTTAATTGGCCTGCCATTCTTATTTCTTGTAATTGTCTGTGTACCTAACTGTAAGTTTTCCCATTACAATAAAAATAAAAATAAAATAAACCTCTACAACTGCTTTTAACGTCCTGGGCTACGTACTGCCGATTTGAACTGTCCTGCTGATTTCACAAGCCGTGACTTATGGCGGTAAGTCGGCTGATATGTCGCGTTTGACTTATAGAACCGGTCCTTTGCAGTTCCCATTCAGACCGTGGTGTTGCGAACTCAGCCTGTGGCCCAGTCTGATTCCCACATTCCATAATGTTTACTCTAAACGCATGCGGCCTGAAGCTGCTTATAACTGACTTATACATCTATATATCATAAAATATGACTGCTTACCGCCCTGTTAGATCATTTGAGAAAATATCTGCTTCAAGGACGTGGATTCGATTCCCACGAGGACAAACATATATGACTATAAAAATGTTTGTTTGTTGTATGTATTATAAGTATGGATTTACAAAAAAAAATGTAAGTATTAATAATTATCTGGTTCCCATAGTAAAGAAAGACAGAAAGAAAGAAAATAATTTTATTTTGCAACAATACAAAAAAAAAACAAAAATAACAACAAATAGAGACAAACAGTTACAAAATAGTACAAGCTTTGTTTTTGAGGCTGTGTGAAATATGTCCTGCGATATTTATTTATTTATATACATGTACGTAATATCAGCTGATTATGATGATATACAATTTGCGGATTGATCAGCTCTAGTGCAATGCTTTACCCGTTTTTCTACTTTATCTATTGTTTTTTTTTACAAGTCAAGTACCATGCGATTGACTTCTTCGCTTGCACCACAGCCCGTAGGCCGTATGCGGCCCGACCATTTTCGCGAAATACTAGCAAATACAAACACATATGTATTTGTATATACTTCAAATAATAATCTCCAGCGACTTTTCGCTGTTATGTTTCAAAGCTTAGTACACATCTTAATTTAGTATGCAAAGCTCGGAATTGGTTGTTTCTTTTAGAAACATGTATAGGAATAAGATTTTAGAAGGCTGGCATGATAGGTGCGGGTTTATTATTGTGCATTGCATCTTCGTATTCACTCTAGAGATACTTTTAAAATAAAATAATATCAACATACCTTAGGAAACAGACATTGAGATCCTTAAAACAATTCATTCAGTTTTACCAGCTATAAAATTTTATTTCATAGCAATTTTATAGCATTACCTTTCTTTGTATCCCTTGTAACCTAGAGGTGGTCTCTTTTGTCCATCGATAGCGATAAAAATCGATATTGTAGCAAAACTGTGAATAATCGAACGTATTTTATAGTCTGAGACTGCAATAACAATGTCATTTAACGTGTTGCAATAAATTAAAGCGTACTCTTCCGGTTTCGAATATAGATTTTATTACTGTGATTATTTTGCTAATACGGTATTATGTGATAAAAAATGGATCTTTCCAATAAATTTACGTATGTAACGTATCTCTTTAAAATCTGAAGATATTGCCTTCGTAACATTTTATTTTTTTAATTACTGAAGATCTAGACTGAGAGCTCTCAGTCTAGATCTTCAGTAATTCTACCTCATCGGGTACAAGTCATTAATTTCATTCAGTTATTCAGTCAGTCAACATAGAACATTTAATAGCACGTGACAATTAAAACAAGAACAATTAGGGGTGTCTAATGTCTATATATCCAAAATCTCTTAAAAATTCAGTTGTTAAACTCAATTAAGCTAATATAAGGTCAAGCTGATAAAGTCTTAGGACTGGCAATCTTAATTTTCTTTTTTTTTTAACATTTCAGGTTTTTTTTAGGTTAAAACAAACTGATTCTTTATTGACGATCGAAAGCAATCCAAAATGTATGAACTGGCATCCTATTTTTTTTTTTGGTTCCAATACTTAAAAACGGAATGAAAAATCAAATGCTCTAGAATAGGATAAGAGGATAAGGCAACCCTAATTACTTCCATACTATTCAACGAGTATTATCACATGTATGCATTTACTTGGTGCCCAATGAAATAGAAATACCGAAATCCCACTCTTAGTATTAGTTGTTTTTTTATTTTCAAGCTAAGTTCATCATGCCACGAACGCCATTGCTGTCAGTCATACCAATGTTTCTTCCACTTACTTGCCCCGATTGATGCCTTTAACTTTTCACGAAGCTTTAATAAGCAGCTTAACTGAAACTAAATAAAAGTTAAAATACGCTATTTCAAACACTTCCTACCTTATTAATTGAATACTGACTCCGATCACAGTCATCTCTAAAATCCCCTTTGTCGGATGTGTATTAAAAATAACCAGTATTCACAAAGTGCACGCGGGATGCGCATCCTGAGATATGTCGTAAAACATGACCTGATCCACGTGAGGTGATAGTAGACCCGAGATGGGAGATGAAACCCTTTTGTTTATGTTTCTTTACAATGTGAAAGTTTTACAAAGTTACATTTATAAATGGCTGTTTGAATACAAAAGTACTACTTGGTCAGGGAACTAAAGTCTCCGATATTGGTCAGCAAACTGATGTTACAGTGGACTAGTCACATCTGTCGTACAATCGATAATAATCGTGGGAGTAGATCTGATCTAGAATAGAGATGTATTGGCAACCATAGCGTAGGGCGCCCTGAGATTATATACTGGAAACGAAATATCGAAGACCAGCTTAAGTGGTATGCATTAGGAAAAGTCTATGTTCAAAGGTAGATTAAAGTGGGCTGTTAGTTATGCTCAAATTCAATGACACCTTGTAAAGATAAAAATAAATGTAACTTTAACTTTGTTGTTTTTTTTTGTGGTTATTTATGTTGTTCATGTGAATAAATATTTTATTTAATTGCCAATTTTTAGCAGTTAATAAAATTCTAATCGTAAACGTATATTTACATATATTAGGTATATGCAAATAAATAGTAGATTGTGTTACAAGGGACCAAATTAATATACTGAGGGCGAAAGCAATTGTTTGAATTCAGAGCGGAGCGAAGGATTCCAGAGTAGAATTCTAAGCGTAGCGAGGGATTCGAAGTACGTAATGTTGGTACTGTATGGCCATAGAACATAGAAGTTTGTTCTGTATTCTGTGCGTGTGGCGTACTCTGCTTTTCATCCCCCTCTACGAGTAAAATATTTTTTCTTTTTTGATTTGTTTGGTGGTAAAAATTGTTTGTGACTCATCTTTAATTCAATTTTTATAAAACAAATTAAAATTGTCTGTAATATTTTGATAAAAATTAATAAAAAAACGAATACGAAATTTCCGTTCCGTTTCCGAACTTAATTTGGTTAACCAATGCCGCGTCGGCAGGCGTGCTTTTTTATTACCGATCAGGGACTCTATCGAAGCGAATTGCGTTCAAACTTTTTAATGCAATAACTAGTGTTCCAAATTCAAAAGTCATTTCGTTACTGTCACACGTCACGCACTTATCGAATCCTTCGCCTCTTTTCCAAAACATGGGATGAAAAATGCATCTTAGCTTTCAAACGTATTCAATTACATTTCATCATGACAGGAGCTGAGATTAATGACTGGTACACACGAAAATCTTAGGTTTATTAGATACATTCAATTACTTGCATGTTTTAATAGCGTTTACATTTTAATTTACGTGCTTTATGATATTACCTCTTTTATTAATTAGGAAATAATTAAACATTATTAATTATTAAAAGTAAATAATGTTTTCATTTAATTTAAACTCATACATCAGTGATTGGTTGCAATTGATTTAGTATCAATTACAATTTGTTGTGGTGCTATTGATACATTATTGTATAAATTTAAATTAATCTTGTATACATTACGGAAAATAAACTCAGGACATAATACATAAGCCTAGTGCAACAGAAGGCTCTGGGGTCGATCGAGAAGAGTGCTAATTGGGAATGGCACTGTGGTCACGAGTAACTGTAAAGACTTGAGCACCGTCGAAAAGTTGCTTGTTTATTGATTATTTATTTATTAATTTATCAAATTTATTTAAGAGAGCGTTCACAAGAATTACACAACTTCCACCTTCCCCTTTTAACCACCGGACGGCCAGACATGAAACCAAAATGCTATCCGTGTATCGTGAATTTTCTCTACGTGCGTAGTAAGCTTTAGTCCACGTTTTTTATACGTATACCGAAGATGAGAAACTCTCTGCCGGAGTCTGTTTTACCTGCTAAATACAAATCCAGAGTAAAACAAATCCATGGAAAACAAATATCCTTATAACCCCATAGTATATACATTTATATATTAAAATATAATTATAAGTAACCATCACAAAAAATGGGAAGTGAAGACCGTAAAATGGCCAACGTAGAAAAGCTGAAGATCAGACTGAGTCACGTGACTTGAGAGAGATAGGTATATGTCCAGCAGTAAACTAGGATAGGCTATGATGATTAAAAATAAATATGTATTATGACTCTACAAACAAATGGACCATAAAGAGTTTTGTGGTTTATTTATACAGCGAGAGGAATACCAGCAAAATATCTCTCTCTTTCATCTATCAAAAAATCATGGCTAGACAAGATGCTCGAATTTTATTACCAGTCACCAAGCTATTAAAATAAAGCTTCTCTTACCATCTTACAAGTAAAAGCTTTTTATCTTAGAAACGTGAAAAAGTTCATATTTGAAGCTTTGCAGTCCAATCAATCTTTTTAATTTATTTATTTCGATACACAAAACAGAATATAATTTTCACATGAGCATGCTTTTGTTATTATAAATTAAAATATCTTAAATTATTGATACTGTTAACAAATTCATATAAAAAACTTAATCTAAAAGTCCGTCAGAGGAGGGATATGATGCCAAAATGCTGGCAGCATTGCCACGCTGGCTGGCAATGATAAGCTTTTGTCCAAGATGCCTGCATTCTGGTCACCTGAAGTCTCCTATAAGCATTATGTATATTACAAAAAGATTTTGTTCTAAATTACATTCATATATAAATGTGTATACAACATTAACATTTGGCAGAAGCATTTAGGTATATAGTGAAAAAAGAGACACAAACCTACAAACTAACAATGTCGAATTACATACACGTACTATGTACGTACCAATATCATGTTAAGGATAAATATAATTGTATTAATAGCTCTTAGAATAGGCGTCTTTATGAGGTTCGTCTATACGTGAAATTGCGACCGGAAGGGCCGACGGAAGCGTGGGCCGCGTCCGGCACCCACGAACGCGTTCCTTGCTAAACGTATGAATTTTACGGTAACTAAGATACTAGCATATTTCACTGATAAAAAAATAGTCTATTGTGACTGAGACGAGATATTATTTGTCTCGTTATAGGACAAATAGAACTTCATTGTGTTACAAGGTGTCTTCGTCTTCGGGTATACGCTGGTATTACAACGTCCCGAATCTAGAGCAATCGACTGACTGAGGCAGCCAAAACACACCGTAAGGTGTTTGACGACAGTTTTTCAATTTGAGGGTGGTAGCTAGCCAGACGGGTACTAAAAAATACCCTACAATCATGCTATGGTTTTCTCACGATGTTATCCTTCACCGGCAGCTCAAGCTCATTGTTGGGATTTGAACCCACGCCCTTTGGCATGCGAACCTAACCTAACCTAACCACTGAGCTATTATCGCTACAAAATCGAGTTTCATCGCAATCGGAATAACTAATAAGAACAAACAAAATATTTAATTTCATATTAGAATATAGGTTTGCGTTTGACCACCATCTCACCTAATGTTAAACGAAGATGCGGTTTATGATGGAGCACTAAGCGTAAAAGAAAACTCGGGCAGCAATCCTATTTCGGCACGCGAAAAGTTCGTACCAAAATCACAAAAAGAGTTTAAATTGAGATTATTAATTTGTTGTAAAATAAATTTGCGAGGTACATGTGTCAATACGAATTCAATTAGATGTAAGAATTAACATTTAGAAGTGCTTAATAAAGATTCCCAAGTTGGCCTCAGTCAGATGAAAGCCACATGAGTTCAAGATAACATTTCCCGTTGTATAATAGAAACCTCACACGGTGTTCCATTCAAGTATACGGCACCTTTCATTTTCATTCATACACATTTCTCCACCTTGCAATTGTTGTAATAAAGACCCTAAATCATATGGTATAAGAAATATTTCTGAATGTTATAAAATTGATGTTAGGTCCTTTTGTAAGGTAAATATATCCAGTTGGTTTCAAGAAAACAATCCATATTTCATCGTAAGACGCCTCTGCTATCGCGACAGTGTCCCAGTAGTGAGCAATTACAGTAGGCAAAACCTAGTAAAGCTTTGCCTGTTCTCACTGTGTGTTGTTCGTGATTTTCTACGAAATGATAGTAAATTCCAATTTTTACTCTATGTTACACAGTGAAAGATCAATTTTGCGTGGATATTATTTGCTTCTGCTATCAATGAGATATGAACCATTCAGTAAAGGTTACAGAATCTAATTTTGTTCAGACCCTGAATAAAACTGGATCCGATGTGGGATATCAGCCTACGCGCTTTCATTCGGATATCTTGTCCGCTATTCCAGTCTACTCGATGAGGGGGGACGCTATCACAATTTCCGAATGAAACAATTGAATCTCATCCACATAGTATTCTCTGTCGTGTCTGTTTACATTTTGGACAGTTTATAGAAAATTCATCTCTTTTGTTGAGGCTGTTAGCTGTTTATTTCTTCAAATAAGCAACGGAGATTAAAATACTATATTGTATTATAATAGTCCTTTTGATGTGAGAAATGTTAAACAGCTTGTTACGACTTCATTTGGTAAAAATGTTTCTTAATGGACGAAATATTTCTTTTAACAATAATTTGGCTGTCATTATTTGCATTTAGTTAAAATGTATGAGATCACCAATTTTTTATATGTCAGTGATAAAATACTTTTTTTTTATGGATAAAGTAATGCCACGAACGAGACGCTCTCCTGATGGTAAGAAATAACGCCTGTCCATGACCATTGCAGCGATACGCAGAACTTTGAGTTGCAAAACAAAGTCCAGGGCATCGCTGCTTTGGCGCTCATTACTATGAGACTTCTGTTTTACTCTACAATATCCATAGATTAGTTCTCATACGAATTAAAAATTACAAATTTGCGTGGTGGTAGGGCACTTTCTAGTACTCGGCTGGCTAGCTATCACCCTCAAGTTGAAAATCTGCCGCCAAGCATCTAGCGGTGTGTTCCGGCAGCCTCACTTGAGAGCCAGTTCCATTCCAGACTAGGCGCGTTTACGATCTTCAACCACACCGTCACTTAACATCAGGTGAGCTGTGGTCAAACACCTAATCTGTCAGGCATAAAATCAAAATCTTTAAAAAGTTGTAAGTACCTATCCTAACTATTTATTTTACTTAAATTTGTTAGAAAAATATGACTCAATAGTGTTACAAAATCTTCCGTCTTTTCTTAGTCTGTAGCCAATTTTTTATTGTCAGTTGCCTAGTAGATATCAATTTTAGGGTTAAGGCTGCCACTTATGACACAAGCTCATAAGTTTCTTTAGTTCTGGTGCACAACAAAGAAATTTCTGCCTATCTATTTACTGAGCTCAAGGTGCTCAGTAATACAGCCATAAACCACTCCCAGTACTACACGCGAGAGGTCGCCAACAATAAACGCATAAGCAATAAATAATTTGGAAATTAGCAACTGAAGTACTCACCTTTCATAACCTAGGGTATAATCGCACTAAGAACGAATGAAGCAACAAGTTCCTTATTGATATATTATAACCTAACAATCTTGTAACAAGCTCCAATTGTCTATAAATAATAAGCATAAGCTTGTTAGTTTATAAAAGTCGCACCCTTTTTTTTGCAGGGGAATAAGGTGGTTCGATTTTCATACAAACAATTTTTTTCCATTTATGGACAACATTTTATTTTATTCAAGCAATTTTGATTTACCGCAAATAAAGATTAAAATAAATGCCAGTAGCTGTGATTTCACTGTAAAATTATGCTCCATTGTGGCCAGAATGCTGGCAGCATTGCCACGCTGGATGGCAATGCTCTTAGCGTTTGACCGAAGTAGATACCAGCATTCTGGTCACCTGAAGCTTCCTCTAAGCAAAATAGTATACCACAATCACTATAAACATAACCTTAGTGCGATTATACCTTTAATACAAAAGGTGTAAGCGTTGAGCGTAGGTGTGACATACAACTATCTGTTAACTGAAATTCCTAATTCAATTAACGTTTGACCATTACTTAACAAAAGCACAAGTATGCAAAGAAAGCCTGAGAGTCTTTCGAATGTTTAAAGAGCGCTTGCAGTCGATACATTCCGTTAGAAATGCCTACACATAATGCGATTACAAGTAACTTGCTACTGGAAGTCTTCTGAGATCATAACATACCTCGTTAAATTCGCTTCCATAGTGGTAGATAGTTGTTGACAGCCCTGTTAGTTCATTAGTAGTATGTCTGCTGCACGAGCTGAAGGGCGTGTGTTCGATTCCCACCCGGGATAAACATTTTGTGGTATAAAAAAAATGTTTGTTCTGTGGCTGGGTAAGTAAAAAAAAGTATTGAATTATTCTATCAGTTATCTGACTTCCATAGTACAAGCTTTGCTTAGTTTGGGGTCAGATGGCGCTGTGTGTAATGTACTACGATTTTTTTTAGTTAATCTTATAATTGAGAAAACTGGGGGTTAGTTTGGTGTTTCAACTACATATCTATCATCCACTTGATAGCTAAGGATAAAAGAATACTCTACATTAAGTGAGGATTTGAAACTACAAAATCCGAAGGACTTTTTAGTGTTTAAAAATGGGAATGAATTCATTGACACGTGATCGTGTTCGACACAGCTACACTTTGATTTATTTTAGCTTCGAACATGTTTATTAAAATTTTAAGTTCGAAGGTATGTGATGAAGACATACAAAGCCACGGTTTTCAATCAATACAAATCATTTGAATAAATAGTAGACTACAACTTTAGTGCGTATATTTTTTTGTAATTTATGCGTTCATCATCATCCACATCCTTTTTTATCCCACTGCTGGGTATAGGCCTCTCTCTTTTCATGTCATCTGCCTCGGTTCTGTGCTAATCTGGTCCAGGTTCGACCCGCGACGGTGACAATATCGTCGATCCACCTTATTTATGCGTTACTGTGAGTAAATGTCAAAATAAAAATTAGCAGATTTTGTAACAACAAAAATTTAATGTAATTTATTGTTTGCCACGTTATCTTCAAAGATAATTTTAAAATTAATTTATTATTTTACTGGATACATTTGGAAAATTAATTGATCTAATCTTGCGATACTTAAAAATGTACTTAATATTGGAAGAATTCAAAAAGTGCGTTGCCGAAAAAATAAAAAATAATTACCTGCTCAAAAAAATCCGCGCTTCTCCCGTCCGTAAAGGTAAACAGTAATTTGCCAACAGCGCTGTAAACATGTCTTTTTATCTTGATAAGACGTTTATTATCCAGTGATTTATTAAAATACCCTAATACTTACCATGATGATAATGTACTAACTTTTAATGAGTGAGTCAGAAAATTCACTTTAATGGTGACTCATAACTTCTCAACATTTGGATTTTAAGAGTTCGTTGGTTAATTAATTATTTTTCTTTTAAGTCTTATTTGCATTCAGCCTGTGGTAACGGCTGCAGTGGAAGTTTAAAATCTAGTTGCTTAGTAACTCAGATAGAAGATTTAATTTCCAAATTTTAATGGATTCCCTTTTTACATTCAGATTTTTTAATGTTTGTTGTGTTCTTGGAGCATTTTGAATTTTTTGTTCTTAAGTTTTGTCACTTTTTATTTTTTTTTAAATTAGTAAAATAAATAAATTGAGCAACATGTTAGCCACAAACGTACGTAAAAACAAGGGTACCTTCTGATATGTTTTTTTTTTACAATTGTTTCTCGCTCGATATCAAAATTCATGTAAAAATATTATTACCGAAATTTTTAAATCTTCTCCCTTTTGTAGTTGATTAGAAATTTAAAGCTTCATTTCTAATTTTATACATTTTGTAAAGAAATTAAATAATTTATTATTCCATCCTACACAAGACTAAGAGATGTACATTGTACATGGCATGCATTTTCAAGTGTAGGGTATAATTTCAGTAAGATACCATCTCTCAAGAGAAATATTGTTGGTATGGTTGCGCTACGGGTCCCACGGATTTAACTAATGCGTGGTAGGACATAAAATTTAAATACAAAAACCTTTTGAGTTACTTAATGACTAATGTTTGTAAAATAAAAAGATTAGCTCTTAAAATCTCATTTATTTAATTTACTTACACTAATGCAATACGAAAACGTTTTCTTTAAATGTTTGATAAGCTAGGTGGTTGACCACAACTTACCTCATGTTAAGTGACGGTGTGGTCGAAGATGGTAAAGCTCATCTAGCCTAGAATGCATGCCGGAACACACCGTACAGTTACAGTTTCACGTGGTGGTAGATTTCCTTAGCAGGAGGTCGTCTAGGTAGGTATCACCGCAGTACCAGATATTCTGCCGCCAAGCAGTAGTGTGCAAACATTATTGTGTTCCGGTTTGAAGGGTACTGCAGCTAGCGAAATTACAGGACTGTTGAGACTAACCATCTAATCTCAAAGTAATGAGTGGCAAAGCAGCGATGCCCTGGACTTTGTTACTCAAAGTTCTGTGCATCGCTGCAATGGTCATGGACAGGCGTTATCTCTTACCATCAGGAGAGCACCTCGATCATCTCATTACCTTCACATAAAAAATAAAAAATAAAAGTTACAGGGATATTGGCCCTCCAATGTCTCAAATTAATGAGCGCCAAAGCAGTAATGCCCGGACTTTGTTTTGTTACTCAAAACTCTGTGTATCGCTTCAATGATCATGGACAGACGTTATCTCCTTGCATCAGGAGGGCGTCTCGTTTATCTCAGTACTTTGACAACAAAATAATATATTTGGCACTGGCAGACTTCACTAAGTGCGGTGCTAAAAAATACACAAAAATACTTTTTATAAAATATTTTATTTTATATTTACGTAGTTCCCGTTTCCGTAAGAGTACAGGGATAAAAAGTAGTCTATGTCACCCGGAGATAGTGTAGCTTCCCAACGGTGAAAGAATTTTTGAAATCGGTCCAGTAGTTTCGGAGCCTATTCAATACAAACAAACAATCAAATCTTTCCTCTTTATAATTGTATAGATACCTACGAATAAACTAATCACGGCTACTGACGTACCTCGCTATCATCAACTATGTTCTTAATTCTATTTCCATTAACAACTAGAAGTTCCCAAATCAATCCAACACGATGAATGGTATATTGTTATAAAGCTGCTCGACTTTAATAGCTCGTAATTGACCTTAAAACACAACTGTGACATTTGAGGCAATATAAATTAGAAATAGATATAATATCACTCAACTAAAATTGACAGTTTCGAAATAGTTTGAATTATGTTATACCTACTAAGGTAACTGTTATATTTTTCCTGTTAAAACTATTTGTTAACCCGGGGCATAAGCTATCTAATAAATAAATAAATATCATAGGACATTACACACAGTGCCATCTGACCCCAAACTAAAAGGTTGTGCTATGGAAGACATATAATTGACAGAATACTTAAATAGTTTTCTACATTTCGAATTTCACTCAAATCGTTGGATTAGTTACAATGTAAAGAAACTAGACACACCTCTCACGCAAAAGCTTTTACATATATAATACTAATCTAGCTAGAGATAACTTACCATTTGAACAGACTGGACGAAAAGATTCAACAGGCTGTTGTCCGAGCGCTGTATATAATTAACGTGTATGCGGGGGAGTGTGTGTATGTATGAGAGAGTGTGTATAAGCATGTGTTGTGTGTGAACAAACTATTTTAGTTTTTATTTTTATTTTAGAAAATACGATAAGGCTGCCAGCTGCCATGTTGTTGACACAAAATTAATTGAAATAAAATAATGTTTGCAATGGAATTTTTACAAATCAAATTGGTATGTGTATGTGACACGCTATAACGATTGCCAGGTTTGATTGGGAAACTACACTGTCCCCGGATGACATAGGCTACTTTTATCCCTGTATTACCACGGGAACGGGAACTACGCGGGTGAAACCGCGAGGCGTCTTCTTCCTCTAGTATTTAAATAAATGAATAAATATCGTATGACAGTTCACACAAAGCCATCTAACTCTAAAATTCTAAGCAACGGTTGTACTATGGGAACCAGATAACTGAGATAATACTTTTTTGTAAATAAGTACATACAAATACATACAGAACAACCAGACACAGGACAAACATTTACGTGTATCGTAGCCACGTTAATGTTAACCCACATAATAATATTAAATACAAAAAAAATACTTATGTAATTGATATCACCAAACTTTAAAGTTAAATAGAGACCTATGAACTCACTCTAACCTCTAACCTTTAAACTCTTTGAATTTTTCCTAACCTCAAACATAATAATTTAACAAAAACAATATAAAATAAACAATTTATTGCAATAAAACGAAGTATAACAGCATTACGTTAATGGAATTAATCGTATTGCCTATAACGGGCAAGTTCGTAACTTGAAGGGCACATTTAAATTTGTATTTGCATTAATGAACGTACACACTACAAGTTCCAGTGGTATCAACAAAATCCTCTAAGTGAATATAAATTTGCCTCCTTATACGTGAACAAAAGAAATTTAAATTTAAAAAAAAAACCGGCCAAGTGCGATTCGGACACGCGCACGAAGGGTTCCGTAGAATATCTGTAAAAATTGCAAAAAAAATCACGTTTGTTGTATGGGAGCCCCCTTAAATATTTATTATATTCTGTTTTTTAGTATTTTTTTTATAGCGGCAACAAAAATACATCATCTGTGAAAATTTCAACTGTCTAACTATCACGGTTCATGAGATACAGCCTGGTGACAGACGGACAGACAGACAGACAGACGGGCGGAAAGCGGAGTCTTAGTAATAATAGTAAAGTCACCACTACTTTACTAGGGGATGTCCGAACTCTACTTTGACTTACTTTGTGTTCCTTAGAGTGTGAACTAAAAATATTATAAACACGTGACACTGACAAATACAAAAAGTGCGATGCCTAAAACAAAAAGAAATTATTTTGACATTTCATTTTTTTTTACAATTTAATTAGAAATGTCTCTATATCTAGTCAGATATTATATACATATTAGTACTAGGCGTTACTGTAATACCTACCTGTCTAGTTTCACAGACAAAATAATACCATTGTAACAAACTTGTACCACACAGTCATCCATATTCTATTATCTAAAGTAAATAGTACTTAGTGTGCACATAGCCCAGTCTCGAGCGTCGATTGAAATGACATTCTAATGACGTCACCAATGATGTAATCCGATACACATCAATCGTACGTGTCTGACACTTCGTGGCTAAATAAACGAATGAAATTATATCCCTATCTGGAGTTTAAATCATCTTTGACAGATATAAACAAATGGCTCCTATTGTTGATGATGGCTGATTGGTTTTGATGGTTTATTTTATTGCATTTATTAGTTAATCGCTCCATGTAATTCGCCATTGTTCATGGCTTCTTGGGTCATAGCTGAATTACTATAAGTTTTATGATTAAGTTGCAATTTTTTGACAGTCCTGTTAGCTTATTTGGTAGTAGCTCCGCTTCCTTCCTGAGCAGCAAGGCGTGGGTTTGATTCCCACCCAGGGTTAATGTTTTTTTGATGAAAATAGATGATTACTATTTAAATGATCACAGAACATTGGTGTTTTCAAAAATATCATCATATTTTTGCTGCTATAAAATGACTTCATTTTGGTCGACGCCTTAATAAGATTAATTTGTACTTCTTTTTTCAGTTTTATTTACGTAATTATTTTTTTCTAAATACTATTTTTTATGGTTGGTTGGTGTGGTCGAAGGCGCTGCAAAGCTAGCTTGGTTGGCTTTCAAATGAGGCTGCCGGAACATATCGTTAGGGCTAAGGCTTTACGACAGATTTTATAATTGAGGGTAGTTAGCCATCCGAATACCACAAAGTACCCTGCTATCTTGCTATGGTTTCCATAAACATATTCGGTAACCACTGAGCTATCACAAGCTGGTCACACACGGTACAGATAATATAGGCATATCTGTCAATATAGCTCATCTGGCATCATTGTCACAAAACTATTGACAGTAATACTGCCTTACTCCGATCATAAGTCACCATAAATAAATCTACTATGAATATTATGTTTATAGAATTTGTGCGCAACGAATTCAAGAAACCGGAGTTATGGCAAGATACAAGAATTTTGAAGTTTTGGCAGAGATTTGTTACAATTTGTCCCAATTAGCAAGAATGAAACACTACAACAGTTAGGTTATAAACATTTTGGAGCGAGAATTATTTGAATTAAAACTACATTTTGCCACAATATAGCTAAAATGTATTTCTGTATGTTTAGTAGACATTTATAGTTTCAATGTTTATTTTGATTAATGAGGTGTCAAAAGATTTGTGAGAATTTAAACAAAGCCACTGAGAAAGTGATGTCCTTATAAATTACCTGCAATATTTTCTAGCTAGCTTCCCACTTACCTACAGAGAATCAAATCAAATCTTATCTTTTCTCTTTTGGGCCGCCTTACACGTTCAATCATGATCACGATCCGCGATCCGCGATCCGCGATCCGCGATCATGATTTCAAAATTTCTAGATATTTTGCGATCCGGAGCATCAGTCCGTCAATCCGCTTCGTACACGATCAGTCTGGATCGCGATCATTGATCGCGGATCGCGGATCGCGGATCGCGCGGAACGTGTACGGGCTGCCTTTATAATTAGTGTAGATGACATTGCGGACTTTTTTTTGTAGCTGTCAATTTGCTTAATAAACAATCACTTTATTCTATTGTCAAAAGTTTTCGCTGCGCATGCTAAGTAAATGTTTTTCGGTAAATTTTTCACAGCTTGGGTTTACTTTATTGAAGTTTCCATACGGATACCTAACTGTTTTTTTAATAAAATATAGCCTATATCCATCACGGATAATGTAGCATTCTAATAATGAAAAAATTATTAAGACCGGTCCAGTAGTTTCAGAGCCTATTAATTACAAACAAACAAATCTTTCCTCTTTATAATAGTATAAATTTAACAACATTTTATAAACTTTGACACAAATAACTACGTGTCATACATTATCAATATAAGTGTCCATTCACTTCATGTAATAAATATGTATTTATTAAATTGAACGACATATAAACCTTATTAAGGGTTACTTACTGTCACATAGCAATGACGTATGGTTTTAAACAATAAATTTACGATATTTACTATTAAGTTGACTTTACTTGACAGATCGCAATAATTGAATAACGATTGTGCAGGCGGTGTAGACAAAAAATACTTATTATTTATTGTTGTTTTGGTCTCTAGAAGATTTCTAGTATTAAAATACATACATTGATACAAATACAAATCTTTTATTAATAACACCAAAGTTAAAGGTCATTTTTCCATTCATATTTAAAAATATCAAAATCATAATATGTCAATACAATGAAAGTGTCAATGAAATAATATGTCACATGTAAAATAATTATGTCAATATGATTAAATGTCAATAAAAACAAAACTATTATAATTATTTACTAGTAATTCAATAATCTCTTATTTAAATAATCGTCAAAGTCATAAAACAAGGTCTAATACGTAAATGATAGTCAAAAGTATGAAAAAACAGGTTTCATTTACTCCGGGCCGGTCTATTCATTTTTCTATTGTTAACGGAGTGCTTAGATCTAGTACAATTATAATATGCTAGCATGTTAGTTCAATAAAGTATTCGTTATTAATTTGTACGAATATATTATAAAAAAAAATATAAACTTTATTTTTTCAAATTTTGTTACTAGCTTTTGACCGTGGATAATAATATGTTTGCTTTCAAATTCAAATTCAAAAATTTATTGGTAAAATTTTTGTTCAGTAAATAAATAAATAAAATTCAATCCCATCAAATAATTTAAATCAAATTAAACTAAATGAAATGGAAAAAAATAAATTAATAATTTTAAAAATATCGTCAAATGTATAATATGCCTGTTTGACAAGCCAATTTTTGAGAATTCTTTTGAAGGATTACCTGGACGGCGGATCTCTTAATTCCTTCGGTAGCCGGTTGTACACCTACGGTGCCAAAACATGCACTAGCTTTGACGTCTATACAAGTCGGCATGGCTTTAATGTGTATTTTTTTTTATCTCTCAGGAACAGCACTTTTTTATATAAGGAAAAATGTACTGAAATTAGGACGTGAAAGCGCAACAAATAAACCGATGGTCCCTAAGTAAAGTATCGAATTTGCAAAACTGCAATTTTTTTTTATTACATTATTAAACTATCAATAAAAGTAATTTTGTTAAACCGAGATCAAAAATTTAAAAAATAATTGTTTACACGTTTTTTAGAGACGTATTATATCGAAACGTAATAATCTATCCGGCGTATAACAACGAATGTTAACTTTCGAGAGTTTACGCCGCGTCATCGAGTGTGCGAAAAGGACGAAACTACCCCTATCGCGAGTTTACGTCGCAGTGCGTGCGCGCTCGCCTTTGCGACCACGTAATAATGGTCTTATAGGCATTTTATTAACTTTTTTTCTAGATATATTGATATATAATTAAAATACTGTATGATAAGTCATTTACCCTTAAAAATGTATTCAAGATCGAGGGAAATTGTTGAATTAGTGCAAATAAACAGTGAGAATGAACAAAACAAAACTTTGACACATAATTAGTTATTTTGAATGCGGGTAAGTTACAGTACTTTACTTACTTTTATTTTCTAACACGTAATTGTATCATGAATAAATAAGACTGTTTTTTATTTTAAAAAGTATAGTTTACCTAAATTATGTATTATTAATAAATCATACTTGCATTAACAATGTTTCCCGCGTAATATATCGAATCGGGTAGATTCGATTGCTTATGTCGGGTTTTCATATTCCTAATAGTAAGAAAGTGGCAGTTCCGATTATGTACGTGGTTTTTTCATATGGTATTTCTATCGAAACTGACAATTTCGATACTTTACGTGGTATTACAAATTCAAATCTATATCGAAAGTGGCACTTTCGATTCTATTGGATGACTTTTATTTATTTTTTTATTAAGATTCGATAAAGTACTCATATAAAAATGAAGTTACTTACTTTTTTGTTTATTTTCTTTATTTATTTTATTTTTTCTGTAATTAATAAAGCTGGATTATTTACAATGAAATTAGTTTTATATTTATTTAATGTACCTTTTACGTTTTTTAGGGCCACTGCTACCCACGAACTGCGCCTTCAATGAGTCCGATTGGAATAATTCAAAGGAGTTGGTGGATGATGAACTCTCCTCGGATAGAAATTTAGCATAGGAGGAATGCCACAGTTTCATCATCTCATCCGTGAGATCATGCAAGACGGTTATCATTGAAAACAGTGACCGAAATTAATCTATTATTATAGATAGCAGAGAAACAACTCCAATATCGTCCCCAAATTTTGACTTCGGGTTCCCCATACAAGACATTGCGTACTATCTTTACCTCAAGTCAAATTAAACGTTAACGTTATCGGATTATAGGGGCAAATACTCAAATCACCCAAACGTAGTCGATTTTGCAGTGATTAAAAGTGTCATAGTTTTTAAACAACTCATCTCCGACAGAGAAAGAGACTCATGTTAAATACTTAAAACACAAGACAATAGCTAGAGAGATAAAGAATAATGACAAATAGCATTTCACAGAATCACCAGAAATTGTGTGTGAGTTGACTTTGACTTTCCGTAAACTTTTTGTGTTTAACTTTAACGTTCTCGATGTAGCATTAAAAGAAGGTTCATGCTACATATGGACGGAATGTACCGTTAAAAGAGGAGCTAACGAAGTAAGTAGCTGTTTGATGGATTTTGTAAACGCAAAGATCAATCAAAGTGCTAAGAAAATCTTATTTTGATCCGATAATAATTGTACGGGCCAGAATATGAATAGACTCGTATATTCGTTGCACATGTACTTGTCAAAACGTTTTGGCGTAGATATTACTCATCGTTTCTTAGAACACGGCCATAGTCTAAATGAGCGCGATAGTGTACATGTATGCCCTCACATAGAGAAAATCTAAAAGAAAATTAATGTACACTCCTGACCAATGGCACGCATTAGTACGATGGGCAAAAGCTTATAGGAAACCTTTCAACGTTGTAGAAGTAACCGAGAGTGGTTTTTATGATTTTAAAGTTTTATTATACGACACAAATTGGAATAAAGATTATAGAAATGAAAATGTGAAGTATGTATTTTAAATACGAAGAATGATAATTTCTGTGTTAATACTACTGTAGAAACAAGAAACCGCTAAAAGAAAAAACGTCAGTCTATCGAGTTAAAAATTTTTATTCGGATTCACTAGCTTTACTAGTACAAAAACATAAAAAAATCATTTCTTTATATCGTTCAAGTACAATACCCAAAGAGTACCATAGGTTTTAGGTTATTGTTTTTGAGTAACGAGTTTTACTATTTTTGTTTTGTATAAGTAATGTTTTGTTAATAATTATGATCTCATTCTAAAAAGTTCGTATTATTTTAGCTTATTAAGTACTCACAGTTTGCATCCTACTAATATTATAAATGTGATGTGTGGATGGATGGATGTTCTATTACCCTTTCACGCAAAAACTACTGAACGGATTTGGACGAAATTTAATATGCAGGTAGCTTAAACCCTGGATTAACACATAGGCTATTTTAATCCCAAAAACATGTAGCGAGTAACAACGCGGGGTGCATCTAGCTTGTTATAACTTAAGTGAAATTAAATGAAATTTATAGTATATACTATGTAATACAAGTAAACTAATTGTATTACTATAGTATATACTTCCATAGGGAAGTATATACTATAGTAATACAATGAATACGTGATCTCAGTTTTTTACAGTTAGTTAAGGTAACAAAGACTGATTTCAAATACTTGTTGTAATATTTAGATTAACAATTTATATTTTTTTCAATTTGTAACACATTTACTTTAATTTATGTTACTTGTTTTCTAGTTATTTATTAAAAAAATAATTGTGAGTACAAGCAATCTACGAAATAAATAATCGAATGTGACACTTTCACTAAAATAATCCTGGCATAAACCAACGTAGAATATCGAAATAGGCAGATCCGATACATTTGTGTACATGTGGTTCCCTGTAAACAATCGAAAGTACCAGTTTCGATTCATAAAGCAAGTTGAATTACGGACTATACTATCGATACTGAGTTTTCTCGAAAACTATTCATAATTATTGATTTTTGCTGCGACGTTTTGTTCGTAATCCCAAAACATCTGTGAATCCAACTTTTTATGAAGATCTAATCATTAATGTCAAAGTTATGCAAAAAATAAACTTCAAATCGCTCTCCTGTAAAGTAGCATTTTTCACTTTCGATACTTTACTTAGGGACCATCGAAACTCATATTCGCATTTTAAATATTTTTTAGGATACTTATTGTCTACTGACATTTCATAGCATAACCATTAAAATGTAACAAAATTATAAATATGGAGAAAAATCTGCCAAACTTAGATTTGCATTTGTAAAATTTTGTTTCATTGTATAATGCCTCTAATAGTCTGTCAAAGCTTTCTATAAAACGGTTAGCGGAGTCGGCTTCGGGGAGATTTTACGTTCCTTCCCACGCAACTGCAATAAAAGAGAATAAATCAGCAACATTAATGCATTATTAAAGCAGTACGGTAGCAACCAGTTTCAAGTAAGCATTGAATAAAGCAATAACAATTGATAACGTTACCGATACCTCATACTTCACGTTCATTGTTACTGTACAGGATCCAGGAGATATCGTGGCTTTGTCACGGAGTTGAAATATAAATTATACACTTTGGTACTCAAATTATTTAGCGATTAGCGAAATTATTCGAGCGAGTTTTTTCATATTTTTTTTGTGTTCTAAACATTTTATAGTAGTTAATTTATTACTGTTTTTATATTTACAAAGTATTACTTAAGTTTTTTTTATTCATGTCAACACGACTATGAATTGAGGGTATAGGCGTAGCATGTAAAGTCAAATCATTTAGAGGTTATAAAAGTGGCGCGTAAAGGTAAATAATAATTTGTATGTATTTTATTAATTTTAATATTTATTTGTAATTGGTGTGACCAATAAAGAGTTACATTATTATTAATTGCATATTATCACTATTTGTATATATACATAGACAGTGAAAGTTAAATAAAAGCCTATAACGTAACAGATATTGTTGTGTAAATATATAACAAACACAGTTCAATTACGTTGACGAATAGCTCGTGAGCTCAGACTGCACGCTAAATGAAACCGCAGCACCAGAGGTAATGTACATAAATTATGTTTAAAACAATATTTATGTCTATTTACATAAAGTCTGCGGTATTTCCGTGAGTGTGACTGGCGACAACAGGAGATAAGCCGAAATGGTGCGAAAATACCGTTCTCAGGTGTGCTGGGCACGGCACTTGGTGGTGATTCTGTTAAACTATAGAAAGGCTTAGAGAATTTACTTATTATGTATAAGCAACATCGCTAGCTTTATTAACTTTTACTTTGCTACATTGACGTTTGATTGTTCTGATAGAAGCTGCAATATTTTACTGAGACTCTTCTTTGTCTCACATAAAAAACTGGTTTTTTTTTCAAAATTACTTAATATATACAGTAGAATCTTTTTAGTAATCATGGCTAAAACCAAGTCTACCCTCATCTTCGGTAGTGCTGCCAGGTTTTCGGCTCATTAGGAATGATCGTATCGGCCGGGGAGGTGGTGGTGTCGCAATTTATCTCCGTACACACATTCCCTTCACTATAGTTAGTATGTCCGCGCAGCCACCCCCTTCCGATGCTGGTGAACATCTTCTTATTGAAGTCGTCCTGCATCACACTAAACTACTGTTAGGAGTTTATTACCCTCGCTCCCGTGATATTAATTATTTCTCTTCTCTCGAAAAACTTTTAGAAAATATTTCTACTTTTTACAATCATGTTATAATTACTGGTGACTTTAACACATGCTTGCTTAAGCACGATTCCAGAGCCCGTAAGTTACAGGCTCTGGCTACCGCTCTCAACCTAACAATACTTCCGCTTAATGCTACTCATGATCCTCCGAACAGTACTCCTTCTCTTCTTGACTTGATGCTTGTCTCCTCCCCTAATCATGTCGCAAAGCATGGCCAGTGTGCGGCGGACGTAATTTCACACCATGATTTGATCTATCTTTCGTATAAAATTCGACCGCCTAAAGTTAAGCCTAAAATTCTTTTACAACGCAGTTTCGGTAGTATTAACATTGATAAGTTGCGTAGTGATGCGTTGGAGCTAGATTGGTCTTGTGTGTTCAATGCAGGTAGAATAGATGACAAAATTGTTCAGTTCAATCGAACTTTGACCGAACTTTATGACGTACATGCTCCTATTCGCCCTGTCAAAATGAAATACGCTCCTTCTCCTTGGCTGAACGATGAAATACGAGCTCTAATGCGTAATAAGTTTGTTGCTAAGTTTAAGTTAAAACATCGCCAAACTGACGAGAACAAGGAGAGGTACATAAACTATCGCAACGCTTGCAATAGAGCGTGTAGAGATGCACAACGTCGACACATTCATGACTCAGTAAAAAATGAAGATCCAGCGAAAGTGTGGAAATTTCTTAGGTCAATGGGAGTTGGTAAATCTGATCAAGATTCTGCATCTATCAAGTTGGACGTTAATCTTCTTAATCAGCATTTCGCTTCTTCTTCCAATTTTGATGGATCAGTAAAGGCTGCAACACTTTATTACATTTCTACTTTAACTCCTCCCGGCAATGACTCTTTCGTTTTTGAACAATTTACTGCTTGTGATGTTAAAAAGAGTATACAATCCATTTCTTCCAACGCAGTTGGTAGTGACAGTATCAGTCGTAAAATGATTACACCTATCCTTGATGAAATCGTACCTGTCATTGTTCATATCCTCAATTTCTCCATTTCTTCGAGCACATTTCCAGCAACATGGAAAGATGCTCAAATCACTCCTCTTCCCAAAAAATCTAATCCTGAGTTATTCTCCCATTTTCGTCCAATTTCTATCCTACCGTTTCTTTCAAAAGTATTAGAACGGCTTGTCCACCAACAACTTTCCTCTTATCTTATCAAAAATTGTCTCCTTAATCCTCTTCAATCTGGTTTCCGTACTGGTCACAGTACTATAACTGCCTTGACTAAAATTACTGATGACGTGAGGGATGGCATGGGCAATGGTCACTTGACAGTGCTATCACTGTTGGATTTTACCAATGCGTTCAATAATGTTGACTTCGACATACTGCTAAAGCTCCTCTACTCTCTTAACATATCTCCAGCAGTTATTAATTGGTTTGGTAGTTACCTGTTTGGGCGTCGGTAGCGGATTCGTATTGATGATACATTCTCTTCGTGGTGCGGTATATCTGCTGGCGTCCCACAGGGCGGCATTTTATCCCCACTACTTTTTGCAATATTTATTAATTCAATCTCTCAACATTTGACATCTTCCTACCATCTCTATGCAGATGACTTGCAGATCTACGTTCAAACTCCTTTAGAGCTCCTGCATGAGGCAATTGAGGCGACGAATACTGACCTAAGACGCATACGAGACTGGAGTAGATCATACGGCCTTACAGTTAATCCCACAAAAACTCAGACAATTGTCATTGGGAACTCTCGTATGATCTCTAAAATTGACTGGTTCCACCTTCCGCAAGTGATTTTTGATAGTGTTCCAATACCCATCAGCGAGACTGTCAAAAATCTAGGGTTAATACTCGATAGACAACTCTCCTGGAAACCTCAGCTAGCTGAAGTAAGTCGGAAAATTTTTGCCTCTGCAGCTTCTCTCAGAAGGCTGCGTAATTTTCTTCCAATTGCTACAAAAACTGCGCTTGTAAAATCTCTTCTATTCCCTATTTTGGACTATGCAGACGTCTGCTATTTGGATTTAACCCAAGAGCAACTTGACAAGCTTGAACGCTTACAAAATTTTTGCATTCGTTTCATATTTGGTCTACGTAAATATGATCACATTTCCGAATTTCGTCAAAAGCTCAAATGGTTACCTATCCGTCTTCGCCGTAACTCTCATATACTTTCCTTTCTCTACAAAATCCTTTTTATTCCCACTATTCCTCTTTATTTAAAGGAACGCTTTGAATTTATTCAACCTCATTCTGGTTCCTTGCGTTCATCCCGTTCCCTCCAACTAAAAATTCCTCCTTTTGCTCGTTCCAACCTTTCCAACAGCACTTCTTTTACTGTGGAAGCTGTCTTACTTTGGAATGCCCTTCCTACCATTATTAGACAGGCTAAGTCAATTTATATTTTTAATAATTTAGTATATAAACATTATTTATCAGCCTGCTAATCTATATATTTAGTTTATTTAGTATCTCATAATTATGTATATACGTTTATTGTATTGTTATTTTATTTACTTATTTCTTTTGTACACCAACCTTATATTTATTTACTCTTCTTTCCATCCAAAGGTTGTCTGGAAGAAATCGCTCTAGGCGATAAGACCGCCCTTATACATCATTTATTCTATTGTTTTGTTATATTATTATATCTTCTTTTTTTTTTGTTTGTTGTTTGTTTCCTATTTGTATTAATTGTGATCTGTGTTTTTGGTGTATAATAAAGTTATATTCTATTCTATTCTATTCTATTCTATTCTAGAATAGGCGATTCGACCCCTTATTTATAAATTACAATTAGTCTTAAATTATTTTATTTCCATCGTAAACTAATTAAATATACTAAAAAATTGTATTCAAACGCAGTTAAAAACAGGCTTAAGCTATTAAAAAAATAGCCTACACTGGCGTCACCTTTTTCCCCAGGGAAAATAATTTGTGTATACCACCGACCCTATAGCGGGCGCGGTGGTTACGTGGCACTCTCCGTCCTAATGACGGCCTAAAACCCCTGGAGTGATCCACCTCGGCGCTTTGTGTCACTGGCGTGACCTGCGATAACGGTCATGCCATTACCCCAAATCGAATCTGGAACTGGCTTCAATGCCACGATCACCACATCGCTACCGCAGGCCGCGTTTGTCTGTGGTAGGCTTATACCATTACTACTTACTTCGAATTATTAGTCACTAAGCAAATCAACTCAGAACGGTAGCAGAATTAGCCCCATAAACTCAGCTAGAACTTTGACACACAAGCAACAGTTTGGTATTGCAAAACAACCGACAACTGACTTATAATGTCACTGACATTCTCTAATGCACACACCGTTTAGAATTTATCATTAGCATTTATCTGCTCACAACTACGAACAATACATAATTATATTCGTAGTTTAACAAGAAGACTTACATGTGCTATAAAATTAATAGAATAATTCACTAAAATATTTACAACGTTAAACTACAATCGTTGTTGTTACATATGTTGTTTTTGTTTTGTTGATCGTTGTTGTTTTGTTTCGTTTTTGTTTTTGTTTTGTTTTATTTATTATATTTTAAATATACATATATACTCAATTTTAAAGGTTTTTTGAGCTTGTTCCATTCCAGGTTAAGTATGTTTACAATCATCGATCACATTGTCACATAACATCAGGACCCTGTCTAAACATGGCTGCCAATGACCAGTGGCGCTGGTTTTCAGACAGGCTATTCAAATGTTAATTACCTACATCAAAGTACAACCAATCTTAAATGGGACGGCCAGGGACAACTTTAAAGGAAGAAGCAACATAAACCCTCCATCAAATAATTGCAAAGGATAATCGAAAATCGATCGAAAATTGCGGCGTGCAGCTAAATTTTTAGGTTTCAATGTGAACACTTTTTTAAAGTATGGATTTTGACAGCCCTGTTGGTTCATTGTTAGTATATCTTCTTGAAGAGCTAAAGGGTGTGGGTTCGATTCATACCCAGGACAAACATTTAGTGTTATAAACAAATCGTTGTTCTGTATCTGGGTGTCCTGTAATTATTATAAGTATGTGTTTACAAAAAAAAAAGTATGTAACTATTCTATCAGTTATCTGACTTCCAAAGTACAAGCTTTGCTTAGTTTCGTGTCAGATGGCGCTGTGTGTAATGTCATACGATATAGTATATAATATAATTATATATGTATATTAAGTAATAATCATGTTGTTCGATATTAAGCCTCAAGCTTGTCTTTCTGTCTGTCATTAAAGGTTTGAACTCTTTGTATAGTAACATTCCTTAATTTAAACCTGACTGGTTCCAAAACTCTGACTACATTGCAATTGATTCAATAACTCCAGTATAGATATCACTAAGTGCAACTACAGGAAATCTGTTAGTTTTACGATTATTCTATTAGACGTCAGTATCTGGGCATTTTATTCGCCACTTATCGACTCCCGCGTTGCACCTGATCATAAATATGCTAATGTTGTATCGACTGTTATATAACCAAGAAAGTTGTGCTTTTACAAACAAATCATTGGTTATGTGTTGGGTGACGTTTATCGATTTTAGTAACAAATAGTGAGACTTACGAGACACTTTCGTGATGGTACGATTTTTTATTTTTTACTTACAACTAAATAAGTAGGCGGATATATTATAAATAATAAATCATTGAATACAGATTAAATTCATACTAATAAATCAAATAAATGGCAGTTAAAAAAAAACAATTTAAAATATCATACCTAGGTACAATAACAATATTCATTGTCAAAAAATTAAAACGAAATTTAAAATGTTAATTATAATCAATAAAATAAAATAGTATTATTGTAATCTATAATAAGTTTTTTTTTTAAATTTTAATTAAATTAAATAGAATCAAGTAAGTTAAATCAAACATCAAATAGATTAAACTAACTAATAAAATTAACTATTTTATTTTATCTTTATTTGATCATGGTTATTGCTACTTTGGCGCTCATTACTTTTTACTTTTACAGAGATCGCTCTTAGCGATAAGGCCGCCACTTGTGGCACTAACTCATAAGATTATTTTATTCTCTATACTTTTTTCTGTTTATAGTGTGCACAATAAAGAGTTTATATCCATCTACTTTGAGACATTCCATGGTAAGTCTCAACAGCCCAGTAATTTCACTAGGTGTAGTATCCTTCAAACTGAAACACAGTAATGTTTACACACTACTGTTTGGCGATAGAATATCTGGTACTGCAGTGATACCTACATAGATGACCTGCTTAGGAGATCTACCACCAATGGAAAAAAAAAATTCATATGTAAGTACCATGCAAGTTTGTATCATATGAATCATACAGCCATTCGGTCATTGTATTAATAGTTTTGTCGTAAAAGTTGGCAACTTACTATCAAAGTCGTGCCAATGCAGTTCTATTTACCAGGCAGCCTTGTTCACGCATTAAAAAACAGCCCCGTTGGCTCATTGGTAGTGTATCTGCCTTGAGAGCTGTAGGGCGTGGGTTCGATTCCCACTCAGGGCAAACATTTTGTGAATAAAGAAATGTTTGTTCTGTGTCTGGGTGTTATGTATGTATTATAAGTATGTATTTACAAGTATTTATGTATTCTATCAGTTATCTAACTTCCATCACACAAGCTCTGCTTAGTTTGGGGCCAGATGGCGCTGTGTGTATAGTCCTACGATATTTATATATTTTTTATATAACATAGTATAAATGAATAAATATTAAATGGCGTTGTGATAAATATCCTCCAATATTTATTTTAAACAAATCGAATGCTAGACTTGCTACAAAACCGTATTTGAACCTCGATGGTTGAATTAAATTACTGTGATGTGACGTCACCACCCAACCAGACTCGCAGGTGCCGATGCAAATTTACATTCTCGACACTTCAGATTAACAACCGAAAATTGACTTAAATCTTTACACGTCTAAGTTGAGTTTTCAATGTGAGGACAAGAATGTTTTAAATGCTCTGTGATGAAATAACAGAGACATTTCGAGTTGGAATCAATACAGAAACTAGAAGAACTTTTATTGTATATTGACATGTACTGTATAGTTAACAATGGAAGCAATTCACAATTGTCAATGATTCACACAGCAATTGCATTTCATATTCGCCGCCTACGCTCAAAAAACTATGTTGTTAAACGGTAAAAAAATCAATGAGAAATCAATTATGTGATCCATTACCTTTCCAAACACTCGCCAATACTGTTATACTAGGTACTGTATATGAGAGTTCGTAAATTATAAATAACTATTATCGTAGGACATTACACACAGCGCCATCTGACCCCAAACTAAGCAAAGCTTGTACTATAGAAGTCAGATAACTGATAGAATACTTATATAGCTTTTTTTTTTGTAAATACATACTTGTAATACATACAGTACACTCAGACATAGTAGGTACAAACATTTGTTTATACCACAAAACGTTTGTCCTGGGTGGGAATCGAACCCACACCCTTCAGCTCTTGTAGCAGACATACTTTTTTTTTTATTGTTTTTTTTATGTAAGAAGTAATGAGACGAACGAGACGCTCTCCTGATGGTAAGAGATAACGCCTATCCATGACCATTACAGCGATACACAGAACTTTGAGTAACAAAACAAAGTCCAGGGCATCATTGCTTTGGCGCTCATTACTTTGAAACTTACTACCAATGAACCAACAGGGCTGTCTTATTATAAATTCATTGTTATTATTTTTTATACAAAAGTTATGAGATGAACGAGATGCTGTCCTGTTTGTAAAAGATAACGCATGTTCGTGGCCATTGGGGCGATACACAAAATTTTGAATAATATGGCGGTAGTTATATTGCGGTAATGAGTAGTTATTTTTTTATGACGCTTTACATTTAATGCTTTGCATCACGAAATCTCTGGAAGTTACATAAAACATTTATGTTATTGATAAAACCTCATAACATACAATTTATTGTACCCTAACAAAGTCGTACCATAAACAATACTAACATTAAAAACATAAGCGCGATTCATGAACCTAATCTGTATTTATCTCTAAACACAAATAACCGCGTACTTATTCCACTATAATACTTACACGTCACTTAAAATATATTTGATTATCAATTATGATTTCTAATACCTAAGCGTGACAGATTAAGAAACAATAAATTGTTAACTCAAGAGAAAAACAAAGTACGTACAAACCTAATAGTGGTGAAAAGTGTTATACAATTATAATTTACGCATAACAATTATTTATTTATATGTTTATTATCTATCTATACTAATATAAAGAGGAAAGATTTGATTGTTTGTTTATTTGTGTGTAAACATTACCGTGTTCTGGTTTGAAGGGTACTGCAGCTGGCGAAATTACTGGGCTGTCGAGACTAACCATCTAAAGTCTCAAAGTGGTGAGCGCCAAGGCGGTGATGCCCTGGACTTTGTTTTGTTACTTATAGTTCTGTGTATCGCTGCGATGGTCATGGACAGGCGTTGTTTCTTACCATCAGGAGAGCGTCTCGTTCGTCTCATTACTTTTTACATTAAAAAAAAAAATTATTGAATAGGCTCCGAAACTACTGGACCGATTTCTAAAATTATTTCACCGCTGGGAAGCTACACTATCCCGGGTGATATAGGCTACTTTATATCCCTGTATTCCCACGGGAACGGGAACAACGCGGGTGAAACTGAGAGGCGTCTGCTAGTTTATCAATAAAAATGCTTAACATTTGGCACGTGAAATAGCCTTAAAGTTGTCATTTTTAGATTCCGTCGCGTCGCATCACCATACTGTGAAGATAACAATCTGTTTCATTTTGATCTTTACTATAGCCGTGGTTCATGTTCAATTAAGTTAATATATTGTTGTAATTTATTATAATGTTAATTGCGTATAAAGGGCAGATGGTGGTTTGGCATCTGCTAAATGGGTGTTAACAAATTGTCAAGGTATTCCTTCTATGTACGCTCAAGTAATTTAACTTAAAAATCTTTTAGCAATAGCATTGAATTTCAACCTCTGTACGATGTCCCCAGTAACTTGCGTACTTCTTTTAGGTAACTAAATTGTGATCTGGAACTTAATGTAACTTGAAACAATTTTAATCATTTATCCAAACCAAAACGACTTATAAGCGAACACTAAAAATATAATTCCAGAATACCTTAAAATAGATAATTAATTGATTAAGGCGTTACTTTGCGGAAGTTCATTTTAAATATTCAAAATATATATTTAGTTTATTCCCGCTTAACAGTCGTTTCAGTTACAACAGTGATGAGGATTTAGTTTAAACTTGACAACAATTTAATAATTAAACCTATCTTCGGATAGGTTTAATTTCTAAACCTAATTTTGACATAACTTTAAAACTAATTAAAATAACCACAAGTGTTCATAATATCTTCTTCTTGCTGCAGTAACGATTCGCCAAACCTTAAAATAGATTTCCGGAAAGTCACGCCTGAATTAATCAATTAACTAGAACTAAAAAAAAATAACGAGTTTGGTAGGGACGTATAAGACAGATGTAAGTATTATCGTCAACTGATATATCTGAATGCATTCACGAGTGCATACGTGTCGTGTACAATTGTACATATACATTACATACAATGATTTTGCATGTATGTATTATAGGACATATACAGGATAGATGCCAGTACTGTGTACAGTACAAGGCCAACTCAGATGAGGATGTGGCCAAATGAATGAACTTAAATTTCCATAGGCTGACCGTTTTTTACTTTCATGAAAAGCGATAGTGGCGCTCTCAGTCAGCTATATAAATAATCTGGTCGCTATGTACGTATGTACACACAGTCGCGTAATTTTACCCGTCGGTCACATTTTCCTTCAGTACCCACTACTAATTGGCGACTCGTGTCTGAGTGGTAAGGACTTTATGGGGGAACTTTATAGAGCTGGTAATAAAACTCTTTTTCCGTTCTTTAGAACTGGCTAAAGACATACGCCTAATTTTTACATCAATATCGTCCTACTTGTCTATCCGCCTGTATCACACGATCATTTTAATCACAAACTATACTCTGAAACTGTATGGATAGCGATACCTGTAAAGCGTACAATGGGACCAAAAAAAACTGATACTACAATCAAGTAAACTAAAAAAGCAGTCAATTATGTTTTCCAGAAATCTGAGGTCAATGTAAAGGCATTTCTTTTTTTATATCCAGCAAGATTTCCTTGTGAGTGGGTTTTGGAAAATATTGACAGTGCATAAACAGAGATCTTTTTTGAAAGTAACATGAATCAAAAAGTTTACAAAACATGGTCAACCTCAGAGTATACGTTTAACTAAATTGCTATACCTAAATATTTCCGTGCACAAAGTTCTTTCAGTCTAAAACTTCACTATGTAAAAAGTAACGTAGAGCTGTTTTATCATCTCTATAAACTGGTCGGCAGCATCTCAAAACCCGCAAGAAATGCAATACGAAACGTAACCGACAACTGAGCAGGTACAACTGCGTACCGACATGTAATTTGTCAAGCAATTTCAATAATGTGCATGATTATATATCTATTAAAGGTATAAAGTGTTGATATCGGGCTAATGAGGTGAAGTCGGAGGCTACTGGGATGTCGAGCACGATGATTGCGATCCGGGTGAAAGTTTTTCTTGATACTGTGAGACCTTTTGCCTTTTTAAGCTTTGTTATTTAAGGCAGATTATAATTTTACGAAATTGGACTAAAATAAATTTTGCAAAAGTTTTAACCATATTAAATCGTACCTAGTCGTATAGTTAGTGTTGTATTGTCGTGAAAAAACAAATTCACAACGATGGATAATAAAGACCGCAGGAACGCGCTGGATGCAAACCGTTTCCAACCGGTCCGACGTCCTACGGCTGAAATGATGATGATAAGATAAAGTATTATGCTAAAACTAGAGTAATGGCAAAGCATGCATCGATAGTACTTCAAACTGTTGAAATTATTGTAGTGCTGAAGTTTATTGTAGTCACCCATAAAAATTAAAAATATTAAGTTTTATTTTCACATTTTTAAAAACCTTTTTACAGTATCGAAAACTATAGGATTTCAGGTTTTTTGTAAAGAATTAGATCAGAGTTTTACTTACCAAAGGCTGCAGAAACATTTTCATCCCCTCTTCTCGGAAAAAGTATTCTGTGTGAGTCGTTTTTATCCGCTAGAGGATAAAGTAAATTTGAATTTAGAACATCGTGTGCACTAAGTTTGTGAATTCAAAACATCATTAAACCTATTTACTTCTACCTCTATGGTGCCGAATTTATCACAAAACTTTTTTTAATTTGTTAAAAACCTCGGAACCTCCTTGGTGTACTTTTTTTTTGCATTTAGTAATTTCCTCGTTGAGGTGAGATGAAAAGTTACGTGTTGCGTACACTCGAGTGCAAAGATTTTTCACCTCGTACTGTTTTGATTCCCTCGCTAGAACGCTCAGGATTTTAATTTTAGAATCACTCGCTGCGCTCATGATTCAATTTTAGAACCCTTCGCTTGCTCGGTCATCAAAATTGAGCACGCGGTTAAAAAGCAACTTTGCACTCTTGCATAACAAAAACTTTTAATTCTTTTAAAATCCTCTCTTATTGCATAAAACAAGTTTCACAACTGAAAACGAGAAAAAAATATTTTTCTATTCCTCTATTTTTTTCGTATTTGCACAAACCATTTCACACAAGTAAAGTTTGTGCATACCATGCACAGATGACAATAATCTCTATTGCAAATATTCTCAAGAAATCTGGTTCCACTGCCGAGCACTAAATAATGCAAAGGAGAAAAAATAAAACAAAATGTTTCCCACGTCTGGCATTACAAGCGAAATTCCGTCGAAGCCGATACGTGTTTATGTCGGCTCATAATTGACTTGTCGTGTCAAATTACCGTTTATTATTTGTGTTACGATATCGCCACCGAGACTTGTTATTTTGTCCTGCACTGTATTTATGTGCCGAGTCTTTGCTCTTATGGGATGCAGGCGTATAGAAAAGATACTGAGTTCGCATTTATTAATTTAAAAAACTAGATATACTGCGGTTTAAAACAAATGTGTGTCTAGCTGCGACCCGTGGTGTTACCCGCTACATGTTTTCGGCCTATGTGTTAATCCAGAGTGTCTACCTCCATACCAAATCTCATTCAAATCCGTTCAGTAGTTTTTGCGTGAAAGAGTCCATCCATCCAAACTTTCACATTTATAATATTAGTAGGATAGTAGAATAACATTTGAAGTTGTCTAATTCATTTTTCTATTATACGTTTTTGCAACGTTTAAAGTTGCTAGGGAGAAATTGTGTAGTGATAAGAACGCCGAAGTTTTCACACTTGCTTTTTTAAATTTATAAATCAATTGCATATAAAATTAATCATCATTATTTTAGACGTCCTGTGCTATCGCTGTTTAATACGAGATCAGCCCCATTTTTATAACTTGTCCCACTATTGGGCGTGGGCCTCTACATCGACGTCAAAGTGCTGTTTGGCAAACTTCACACATCTTTGAGAACGTTACTCTCAAACATTACTCGCAATGTTTTGCTAAAGTGATGTTCTTGAAGCTTTGTCAGTCTAGCGGAGAGACCGTCCAGTTTCCAATCTGGATGCTGCTTTATACGTGAACATTACGGATTCGCAATATTAAACAAGTAGTAACTACTAGCTGCGCCCCGTGGTGCTACCCGCTATGTTTTTGGGATAAAAAGTAACCCATGTGTTAATCCAGGGTCTTAGCTACCTCCATACCAAATTTCATCCAAATCCCTTCTGTAGTTTTTGCGTGAAAGAGTAACAAACATCCATCCATCCATCCATCCAAACTTTCACATTTATAATATTAGTAGGATTGTAATTTATTACATTTACCATGCCAGTATTTATGAGCAAAGTAACTCTCACAAAAAATGTATCCAGGATATAGAAAAGTTCACAAAACCGGTACTTACTAATACAAAGAGTGGCGTAACAATTACCATGAAAACGCAATTGAAGGAACAAACGTATCGACACTGTCGAATCAGGCGCCCCTTCCGTTTGCACAGATCGCCGAGACAAATCGAGAACCAAACGCTAGGGACAAATAAATGAAAAGATTTCAAGTTTTACGGTATTTATCCGGTTTTTTTGTATTCATATAAAAATTTCATCACTATCATCATCATCTCAACCGCCCCGCAAGCGCCCCGCCTCAGTTTCACACGGGTTTACAAAACTCGATTATCAATATAACATAATATGTTACTCAGTGATAATGTAGCATTCTAATGATGAAAGAATTATTCAGATCCTGTCGTTCGGAGCCTATTCAATACAAACAAAAAAATCAAAGCATTCCTCTTTATAATTAGTGTAACATCGCACTAGAATAAAAAGACAGGTTATTATTCTATAAGTTTTTCTTAGACCTCAAAAATAAGACTAAATCATAAAAAAGTGCCTATGCGCTTGATTACGGATGTGTAGGTAAATGCTGTAACATCAAAATTTTGGGTTATTTGGTCTTTGCTAAGTGGCAACTAAGTACAATCTGCGTTGTAAGTACGATTGACCGCGTCGAATCGACACGTGCTAGCGTTTCTCCGGCCGGTCGGTGGCGTCAAACGAATCCGGGATGAATAATCTTCGCAGCGGACGGTGTTTAGTTGAATTAGACAAAAATAATATAGATGAACTGTAGCTAAGCTCGACTGCATCTATTTTTGTATGTAAATTTTTCTGTGCATTTGCGACGATGATAGCTCAGTTCACATGCTAACAATGTGCTTGAACTGGCGTTGAAAGAAAACATCGCGAGGAAACCGTAACGTAGTAGTAGGGCACTATCCAATTCTCGGCTGGCTATCTACCACCTATTTTTAATAAGGAACTCTATTTTATTAAATTTTTGCACACCCAATTCTGGGTTAAGTATCTAACATTTTAATTTATGTAACAACATTTTGACTTAGCAAATAAATACATTTTGATTTTGATTTTTTATTTTCTACTTAAAAATCTGCCACCAATCACCTAATGGTGTGCATGCTTCACTTGACAGCCAATTCCAGGTTATTTGTGTTATCTTCGACCACTCTGTCAGCTTCTTCAGCTCCGTGTGCTGTGGTCAAACATCTAGCTTGTCAACTATAAAAAAATTGGACTGCGTATATTTTATGGGGGTGACCTGCTCATTCGCATAATATTTGTTTTGTTTTTATAAATTTGTAAATAGTATAATATATTTAAAATATTTTTTTTTAAGTTGTTATTAGTATTTGTCAGTTATAAATTGAAACAATTTGATGTTTTTTTTTTGTTCAATAAATGTACCTATATCTCACTTCAAAGAACTGGTACTGTGGATGTTTTTTAAAAATTTGTGTTTAACTATTGATAAGATTTCGTCTTGGTTATTTTCAAAATTTCCAGTAGTTCTACTTCTACTGTGGTAATATTACGTTAACATCAGTTTGTATGCAATGTTTGTCGCCCTGAATGACATTATGTAATACCGGAATACGAATGATCTTAATCGAATTGAATCACTGCGACAAAAACGAAATAATCCGAGTCATTTACTATGGAATTCCCAACTATTTATACATTTGCAACGGCCTAATGTTATTCATTAATTACTTTTCTTGATTTGTGATGTTTTTTCCTTAGATTCCGGACATCCGGTCTCTCAGTTGTCGGCTATTTGTAGCTGTAGCTAATTTAAAATTTACATTTTACAGGTAAATCGGTCATGGTTTTGTTACTTTATTTGTTTTAGTATTATCTCTTTCTCTTCTCTGTCTTTTTCTCTCTCACTATCTCTCACTCACTCTCTCTCTCACACACACTCTCTTTCTCTCTCTATCACTCTCTCTCTCTCTCTTTCTCTCTCTCTCTATCACTCACTCTCTCTCTCTCTCTTTCTCTGTCTCTCACTCACTCTCTCTCTCTTTCTCGCTCTCATTCACTCTTTCTCACCCTTTTTTACTGTCTCAGTGTCTAGCAAAAAATATTTTTGTTTTCTTATTTTGCTGCAATTGCTTTTGTCAACCCATTTCTAGTAAAAATGGAAAAATAGAAAAAATTTATCATTAGCTGTATTTTGAAAGTGAGACATTTATTTCTACAAATTTAAGAACAATTGAATGTCCAATTTATCTCTATCAGTAAAAAAAAAACAAGTTGATCAAAGTCAGTTAAACACTGCATGCAAACTGCTGAAGCAATTTATACAAATAATTATGTTGAGAATAGAAAAAAAACTACATAAGAAGAACTAATAATCGAAACATGGACGAGTTAAAATGAAGACGTCATGAACCAAATGCAACGTTACACAAAATTTCGGAATAATCTAAATTTTATTAAAATTGTAACACGGATTAGTAAGTGCGCGTGGCTTTTAAGTTTCTCATGTTTCTACCATGAAAACAATATAAACGTTTTTAAAATTAACCGACCACAATATGACGTCAATTTTATTACGGCAATAATTTGTTATTTAATGACTGATGATTTAAAAATATCAATTTGTACTTGATGAACCTTGGTTAGCGTAAAAATAGCCATGCTCCTTAGACACCGGCTGTTAGTGAGTCACCGCCAATATTGGAGCACGATTACCATAAATGGCCATAATGCCATGGTAATAAAAACAAAGAGTTTATTATTACGCGGTAATAAAAATATTGAACGAAAAATGTGTCAATACATAATATCTAACACAATTTTTTCAAATCGTTGTTATTTTCCGCCGTATAGGTAAATCTATATTATGTATACAACCATTTAGGTCATATCTATGACAACTTTACAACCGCTGAGATGGTTCATAGAAAATTATTTAGCTTTAAATCCTATAGTACATATTATTTAGTTGTATAAATAGGTATCGATTACGCTGTACAAAAATAATTTTACAAATTCAAATTCAAATGTTTTATTTACATAAATATAGGTACAGGTCGAAAATAAAAAACAGGCATCTCTATGTTCATACTTCATTAGGCGTGTAAAATAAAATAAAAATGTTTAAAATTACATGAGACTTAATATTACTAAAGTTATTATATTCGTCTAAATCAACTCGGCCACACTTCATTTAAACATCCGTTAGATTTTTCAACCCTATTTTTATCCCCTTATTGGTTTTTAGAGTTCCGTATCCGAACGGTATGCAACGAAATGCTATTGCTAAACCAACTGCGTCAGATTTCATTTGTATCCCACGAAGCGTTATAGGTAACCAACTAAAATTTTCACAAACTGTGCGTTACTACGGCGGATGATTTGAAAATAGTAATAATCATTTTTGGGGAGGAACCTTATTTGAAAAGTATTTTAAAAACTTTGCACAATCATAAAAACAGTAATACATAAATAAAATTTTACATTGCTTCTTCTTCTAACTACAGCAACATACAAACTGGTACACACTAATTTATGTACACTATCGTAGTCGTAGCGATGATAGCTCAGTGGTTAGCGCGGTAGGTTCGCATGCCGAAGGGCGTGGGTTCAAACCCCAACAATGAGGTTGAGCTGCCGGTGAAGGAAAACATCGTGAGGAAACCATAGCATGGTGGTAGGGTACTTTAGTACTCGGCTGGCTAGCTACCACCCTCAAGTTGAAAATCTGGCGCCAAGCATCTAACGGTGTGTTCCGGCAGCCTCACTTGAGAGCCAGTTCCATTCCAGGCTAGGTGTGCTTTACCATCTTCGACCACACCTTCACTTAACATCAGGTGAGCTGTGGTCAAACAACTAGCCTGTCAATCATAAAAAAAAAAAAAAAAACTATAGCTTGACGGCAGAATATACTATGGTGGTACCTAAGCGACCTCCTGCTCAAGAGATATTTAGGTATCACAAAATAATATAAATAAGTAAATATCATAGGACATTAAACACAGCGCTATATGACCCCAAACTAAGCAAAGCTTGTACTATGGAAGTCAAATAACTGATAGAATACTTAAATACTTTTTTTTGTAAATACATACGTATAATATATACAGTACACCCAGACACAGAACAAAAATTTGTTTATACCACAAAATGCTAGTCCTGGGTGGGAATCGAACCCACGCCCTTCAGATCTTGGAGCAGACATACTATCAATGAACCAACAGGGCTGTTTAGATTTGCTTTTGTCAATATGCTTTTCAACTTCTTCGGTAATATTAAATCATTGGTACATTATTTTTTTTGTGGTGAAACAGAACCAGCGTGGAGCGAGTTCAGCTCGCACTTGATCAATTTTTTCGATCGATCTCCAGGCATGGATCTGTACGGATACTTTATTCCCATATTGCGCATATTTTATAGTTGACTGTAGAGATGAGAAACCCACCAAGAATTCACCAAAGGAAATCGGTTTATAATATAAGTGGATGGCTACATCTTTTCTGATGCTAAACGTACTAAGGTGAATCACCAAATTACGGGACCGGTGAAACTTTAATGACGAACAAACGAGAACGGCATATTCTGCCACTTTGAAATAATATTTTAAATGTTTTCGTTGAAATCGAACACGATTTTGAAGCTCCGACAAAGTAAGAACGATGACAAACTTTGGTTTCTTTTTATGGTTGATCGGCTAACTGTTTGATCATAGCTTAGTATTTGACCTGATATTCACTGACGGTGTGGTTGACAATGATAAGCATATGCTCTCAAGTGAGGTTACTGGAACAAACTATTAGTTGATTAGCTGCAGATTTTCAACTTACTTTGTAGCTAGTTAGCCGGGTACTGGAACGGGTACTGGAAAGTACCCTACTACTATGTTTGCTTTTACCGGCAGTTCAAACTCAATGTTGGAATTTTAAACTCACACCCTTAGGCGAGTGAACTAACCACGCTAACCACAGAGCTGAGATCATTACATAAATATCAAATGGATGTTGATCTTGGAAAAGATAAATTCAATTATAATAATTAGTTAACTGTACAAAAAAAGTCTCATGACAAAAGTCTTTAACCAGTGCGTTCATGACCTACGGAGCCGAAACGTGGACACTCACAGCGGGAATGATCCACAAGTTCAAAGTCGCTCAGCAAGCTGTAGAGAGAGATATGCTTGGCATTTCTCTATGGGATTGTATCCGGAACGAAGTAATTCGCCAAAGAACTAAAGCAACAGTCATCGCTCAGCGTATTATTAGCAAGCTGAAGTGGCAATGGGCTGGACATATCTGTCGCAGAACCGATAACCGCTGGGGTAGACGTGTTCTAGAGTGGAGACCGCGAATTGGCAAACGTAGCATAGAACGCCCTGAGACTCGATGGAGAGACGATATACGTAAGACAGCTGGAGGTGGATGAAAGTGAAAGCCGAAGATCCCTATGTCTAGCAGTGGATTACAAAAGGCTGATGATGATGTTAACAACATATTTTAATAGATATGTGTAAAACAGAAGAATGTTAAAGAACAATCAAGAACAAAAGTTAGTCTCATCACTTTTACATTAAAAAAAAAGGTAGGTGGTGAACACATGGGTTTATTAGAAAATGTATTAACTATTTATCTTGCTTCCGTGCCTATTTCCCATGCCTCTTGATGCTAATGAGCCTAATTGCGTCATATTTGGGTGTAGTACCGTCGTCTTCATATCTGTTTTCACTGTTCCCATCCAGGTGGCTATAGTTCTATCATGACGCCTAAAGGAAACCATGATAGAACTATATGACTTCTGATGATTCTTTTGATATAGGAGGATGCTTTAGCATCCTCCAGTCCTAAAACCGACTTGTTCTTTTTTTTTTGTTGACTTGTTTTCATTGTTTTGCCTTTTATCGAAAAATTAATGAAACGAGTGCAACAAAAGTTGTTATGCATGATGGCTGGCTACAAGTGTTGGCAAATTAGTTAAAAATTAAGCTGTATATTGCTCGTCTCTTTGATGTTAAACAGCTTACCCTATAATAGATATGCGATACACAAACACAATTTAAGAATGCAAATATGCTCTTTGATAAATAAATCAGTGAGCTGTGATTGAATAACTATAATATAAACCTATTACATCACCCATTAGAGCTCCACTCGTGACTATTGTTACAGACCTCGTTTGATTCATTGCTCTAAACACGCTATGACGACATGTTAATCTGTACTAAAATTAAGTACACTTATAAATAAATAAACGCCGTGGGACATTTCACACAGCGCCATCTAGTTTCCAATCAAAACCAGTTAAATTATAGAATATATTTTTTTTCTTGTAAATACAGAACATCCAGACACAGAATAAACATGCATGCTCGCGCACAAAGGTTTATGTTAGGTGCGAATCGAACCCACGCTTACAGCTCTTGAAACAGATAGACCTGTGACACCATGAAAATTAGCAAAAAAAGTTTTTTTATTTTGTTAATTTTTAAATCTATTCCGGCAAATATTAAATTGTCACATATAACATGTAGAGAAAAGGTACCGATTATGAAATACGTCCCTATTATGGTATACATTAAAAACTAAACACCACGAATGTTCCAATCGTATGTCATGTTACGTCATGTAACGCGGTTAGCGGGCAGGAGCCCGCTAACCGCGTTCGACGAGAAATCAGTATTTAGTCATTTTATCTAACAAGTAACAGGGTGAGAATTTAGGTAACTTTGCTAATAATTATAAATCTAAATATCGAAAACAAATCAATAGCAATACCTATATGTACTTATAAAATGTATTGTATTATTTCAAACGTAAAACCTTAACCTTTAAAGATCTTTTATTTGACTTTTGAAATATTTTTTTTGTACTTGCATGTAAATAATTTCACACTTTGTCAAGTCATATAAATTAAATCCTAATAAGTCGAATCAGTTATTGAAAATTGCCTTAATTAAACGAGTATAAAATAAATTTTTCGTTTATTGCAACAAAATAAGCCAAAAAGAATGGCTATCAAAACTTTATGTCCCAATTTTTATTTTAATATCAGATATAAAAGGTAGAGCGTTTATAAAATATTGGCAACAGGTGTGACGATATTCTGCCATATGATTTGACAAAACGTGTTATACCAGTTTAAGTAATTTGATATCATTAACCATTTGGCGTCTGACTGACTGGCTATGTCAGTTTTTATGGCATAAAAAACAACATGGATAAATTAGTGACTTTGAGTCATCACAATCAATTTTAAAACATTGTGATTTTTGAAATCTTGACGTGTTTACACTGTTTAACATTTTACTATGGAAGCTGGCGTGATTTAGACACATTTTTGTTTTATTTGTCTTCATTTTGCTTCGCACTGGAAGCAAGACGTACAAGATCGGCAACGCGCGCGTTGTACAGAAACTCCTTAAAGAAGGTCACTGGATGTGGCTGAATCTATAGTCAGAAAATCTGACATAATTAAAATTGACAAATCCCGCAGAATTATGTAAAACAAAAATGCATAAAATGTATTATAATTTATTTACAGTATTTGGCTTCCTTTAATGTAATATTTAAGTAATATTTCAGATAAATTTTCAAATAAATAAATATTGTACGACTATACACACAGCGCCATCAGGCCCCAAACTAAGCAGAGCTTGTGTGATGGAAGTCAGATAACTGATAGAATACATAAATACTTTTTTTTTTTTGTAAATACATACAGAACACCCAGACACCGAACAAACATTTGTTTATTCACAAAATGTTTGCCCTGAGTGGGAATCGAACCCACACCCTACAGCTCTCAAGGCAGATATACTACCAATGAGCCAACAGGGCTGTCAAATGTGTCTATTATTTATGTAAACATATTTTTGTTGTCTTTTTTTTTATATTACCAATCATATTAGCTGTGACTTCTGCCAATTCCATTGAAAGATTGCATGGAAAAAATCACTTTAAGCTTTAAGGCCGCCGTTGTACTACTGTTAATTAATAACTATGTAGTTTTTTTTTTGTTTAAATATAATGTACCTATATTACAATAAAATATGTCGGTGTATATTAAAGTCATTCACTATTCTATTCCAATCGACTTACGCGAAATCACTTTTGAAATACCGTTCAACTTTGCTGTAATTAACTAAAATCATTTGTTTGCAATGCATATTAAATTAAGTTTAATGCGAATCTCAGTGAGTTTAGTGCATAATATTGTAGAGTTGCGTAAATCACTCCATTATCTTATCGAATACATTAAGAGTTATTGATTGCTTAATAAGCTTTATCATTATCTGTCCTATTGGGTCATATATCTCATTCCTTCGACTGCGTTATACAACACAATTACGAATAAATGTTCACTACGGCTGGCCACTATAATAAATTGAACCTTTTAAGATCTGGCAACACTTGCGAGACTCGCGATTTTACACGTTTTACAAATGACCGGATTGCTAGTACGCGCCCATCGTCAAGAATAAGCTATACGAACTATTGAGCAATCTGTGGTTTAACAACCTCTAAAACAAAGTGATGGCCAATATAGCCGAGCTATTATAGACTCTAGGACAGTTCATTCACTTATAGTTATGGTTTGGCCCGCTGAGAATTTGCATGCGGACCACAACACAATTGGTTTGTTACAGTAGAATAAATGTATAATCACATAAGTACCTACACTACTGCATACTTTGTAGCTATATTATGCTTACAATACAGGTGAATAGTCTATAATCTTATTCAATTAAAGAGAACAGCAACAAACTATATATAAATAATATTTAACTTATTTATTTATTTAATTTTAAGCTCGCAAAATATTTAAATTTCTCATCCGGACGCAAATACGAACTAATTGAACATGGCTGCATTGCGTCTAGAAGCGCTGTTTGACCGACACAAAGGCTATCGTATGTCTCTGTTTGCTAAAACAATAAAACTATGGTAAGCAAAGTCTGTGAACACAAGAAAGCACCAATTTGTGAGAGTTAAATTGATTTGAGTGTTTATGTTATTTACTAGGAGATTGTGTGTCAATCGAGTGTTATACTGGTAAAAGCTTTAAATACATTTATGTATAAACATAATTGTATGTTAAATAACCCGACTACGAATAAAAAAAGGGTCATGGTTTTAGTTTAGTATGTACTAGCGAACTGCCCCGGCTTAGCACGGGTGCAATGTAGATACGAATATGTTTTATGCATGTATTATACATACACACCTATCTATCTATGTATTTGTATACGTAAACTGCAAATTATATTACACAGCATTTCTGTTCAACTGTTGTGTAGTAAAACCATTCAGCAAAACAAATATTTGCCTACTAATGACTGAAATTGCTTTATCGAATTCCAACCCAACCCGTTCAAGGCGGGGTTTGTGGCGTCACAACCTCTATACAGTTATACTGCGCATGTGCCGGCTACCTACATTTACTCACAATTTCAAATTGTAACTAATAAATCATACTGGAATATTGTGCACTTCTAATTGGATCAAAACGAATCTTATTCAGTTCCCACGTCTGAGTTTATCTGCTATAATACCTCAGTGAAATTTATCTGTGAGTAATCTTTATATGTTTATATCTACGATAAAAAAATCTTGCTTGAAGTATTTTTGTAACAAAATTTATCATTCAAATACCTACGAATGCAAAAAAATATATATTAGGTGACTTTGAGAGCATACAATATATTTTGATAACATAAATTTCAATTGAGATTTAATATTCAGGTGAGATTTCATCAAATGTATGTACAAAAGTATCCGCATTAACATCGATGTATAGCTTTTACTAACAAAATAAGTCTTACCTAAAAAATAAAAGCCGTACAAAAAAAGTTGGAAAAGCAAAGTGTAACTAAATTTACAAACAAAATAGCCTTGAATTTTTTTTAGTATTGCACAATATAAATATTATTCGCAGTTCTTACACATGCGTATATTTGGTGGCGCCACTGTTGTATTGATTCATCATTTTTTCACTATATATATATAAAAAATTGTTTAAAAACTGTTACAACTCCTTAAAGGCCTGCGCCTCCATGACAAAGGGTATCGAGAGATCCAGAGGAACGTAAAGAAACGCACAGATATCGGTACAAAGATACCACCTGGGTGCAGTCTACAAAAAGCACACTCCATCCGAGCTATAAAAGCAAACCTATCCGTAAAAAATCAAAATCTAAAAGAAATGGAATTGACTAGAGCCCTATGAAATTAAATAACTTTGAAATTACGATTTCAAGGTCAATCCGATAGTAAAAGATGATCACATTGATGGATAAATCAACACCTTTAAGTAAACTCGTCCCCAAACCATCATACACAAAAGTGTTTTTAGATGCTTTGTATACGAAATAGATAAAGCACATGGTAACAGAACTATCTACGAATAAAGAGATAACTTAAAAACCAAAGATGTATTATGTTTACTATTCTACTTTTTAAACAGCTCATCTGAGAACATAACTGCCAACGCGGAAATCAACTAAATTCTAATAAAAAAATCTGTAATCATCAAGCATCAACTACGATCGCTTATAGCCAACTCTCAATCGGAGTATACAATATTAACAACACCTAAAACGTTTGATCTGTTGTCAGTTTTTTTACTACTATTCTACAATAGACAGTAACGAAAAAGATATAAAAAAATTCAACGTTAACATTCTTTAAAATCATAGGGAAAGTTTCAGAAAACAGCTAGTATTCAAAGTATTATTTTTTTCTAAAATAAATCAGACTAAGTGGATCGTATACAAATGTATAATGAAATTGTATACACATACTTAAAGTCAGACGGAATAGAATTATGATGTACGTTACCATTGAACGAGGCAGTGAAAAAATAAGCAGACGGAAGGTTAACTGTTTCCAGGTGTGTAGGTACGTGTGGTAACATTACATTGTATAGTACACGTATGCTGATATTATAACATTACATCTTCCTTTATTTGGTTGACACTTCGAACTGATCTAAGACATGACATCAACACTCATTCCCTTTCATCATTCCGAACAAATTGAATCATCGCTGGGCCCTAATTCTCTAATTCATATAAAGTAGATTTTATTTTATATTTTATTGAGATAGGATAATTTACATACCTTAGGCTACTTAGTAACTATACTATTATAAAGAAGAAAGATTTGATTGTTTGTTTGTATTGAATAGACTCGGAAACTACTCGACCGATTTCAAAAATTCTTTCACCGATGGGAATCTACACTATCCTCAGGTGACATCGGCTACTTTTTATCCCTGTATTTCCACGGAAACGGGAATTACACGGGTGAAACCGCGAGGCATCCGCTAGTAGTATATAAGTAGAATTAACGTTCACAGTGGACCTTAGGTCCAATTATAACTGTATACAACTTATTTATGTATTAACTGACAATATACGTATAGGTTAGAAATACATTGATAAAGAAACAGATGTATAAACATAGGTATAGTATTTTATTTTTTATACTTACTTATGAAATCCCAGACACATAATACAACTATGTATTTTATGTTCATCACATAAATTATTGTCCTGAGTGAAAATCGAACCCACACTATTCAGCATTTTGAGTAGGTTTACTACCGAATGACCGAATGACCGAACAGGGGAACAACTATCAAATTAACTCAATATGAAGCATAGATACATCTGTACAACACGAATTCACTATTATTTGTATTATAACGAATTTGGAAAATGTTGGATCATTGGAAAGTTCATTTTCTCTGCTAAACTAGAAAAGATTTTTTTACTATAGATGTCTTTTATATTTATTGTAACTTATATTTTATAGGATAACATAAGATTATATCGTATCTAATAGGAACTATTATTAAGCTTTGCATATCTCTAAGTGCGTTTGTCTGTCTATCCGTCTGTTCAATCTATTATGACCCGTATTTTCCGAAATATAACATATTTTTTTTTTTCATATTGTTTTCTGCGAACAGACAAAGTTCGCGGAAAATCTACAAACCTAAAGAAACATCTATTACAATTTACAAACATTTCAGAACACAGACCTGTTTAATGTTATGTAACAGAAAAAAGTGTTTACAAATTTATTTTATTTTAATTTCCTTTTTCAAAATTTTTGTTTGTAGTCAAATACGTAAGTACATATTAACAATTGTAGCATAGCAATAGCACAAAATATTTTTAGAATTCTTAGTTTTTGAAACGAAACAAGGTCTGTTAGCCATCACAATACTGTTCACCTTCTATAAATACATCAATCTGGTTATCTACGAGGAAAATAGACATTGTGAGGTCACTTGTAAGAGTTGTATGTTTTTTTATGTATAAATATCGGTCTGGGACTCGATGATTGATCACACGAAGGAAAGCGGTCATGGTCATATCTCACACAAAAGATTTCAGTGCCATTGTTAAAAGCTGAAGCATCTATATTGGAAAGGCTAAAAATTTTAATTCATTCTATTGGACGACTTTTCACTTAGCGCCCTCGTCAGCTAAACAAAGCTTGTACTGTGGCAACCAGTTAATTGATGGAATACTTGCATACTTTTTGTAAATACATACGTATATAACTTTTAGAGCATCCGAACAAACCCTACAGCTCGAGAAGCAGGGTTACAAACAAATAAATTAACAGTTCAGTTCGTGTGTTCTTCCTCCCTTCTTAGGGTGAGGTCGGGAATCGGACTCGAGGCATCCCTCTTTTCCGAAGCTGGGCTCTGGGGGACTCTGCCCCCAGGGGTGTGTGGAGAGTGCGATTTACAACGCCCTGCTCCCAGGGCGGAACTCAGCACTCTCACGACATCGGTGGGCGTCTATTGGCTTGGTGGTTCGCGTGAGGGTCTCAATCCTCTAAAATAAATTAACGAGAAATAAATGTAGTGGTGGTGGTAATATAAGTGCGTTGAACGGGCCTAGTTCATTTTAATCTTTTGCCTCAAGTTTTGTAAAGTTATGTTAGTTTATTTATTTATATTGTTTTCGTTAAATTCAAATGCATTGTTAAGGCTGATTATAATTATTTTTTAAGTTCAACCATGTTATCACATAAGTGACAGTAATGTCTTCGCTGATAATAAAGTTTGTTTAAACCTTAAATCTAAATAAAAACACCAAAATGTCATTGGTTTATCCATTTTTTGTTATCACGTATGTGAAACATCTCACTATCCCACTAATATTATAAATGTGAAAGTTTGGATGGATGGATGTGTGTTACTCTTTCACGCAAAAACTACTGAACGGATTTGGATGAAATTGTTATGGAGGTAACCGAGACCCTGGATTAACACATTAACTACTATCTATCCCGAAAACATGTAGCGGATAACACCGCGGGGCGCAGCTAGTTATTAATAAATCATACAAAAAAAGCTCTGAAAGATTTTCCTAAACTTATTGAAAACTTTGCAACTTTCAAAAAACGTTAATATTGACACACATTTATAACTCACATGCCCGTTATTCGATACTTTCAGTGCACTCACTACAAACTGCTAATCTGCTAAAAATAACATCCTGTTTTTGTCTACAATACCTGAGCACAAACTGTTAAAACCACAAAAATCAGAATGTACCGTTAGTCTACGTCTTTTGTATGACGATTAACACGCAAAAAGTATATAGCAAGTATGTTCTGGATATATCAATTGGCCAATTATTGTTTTTTCTTAGATCGTCCTACAGTGTTGTTATTGACATTGACATATCTTAATTGGATTGTTAAACATAATAATTAGCAGATGATTGTCGATTAGAAGTAGATTTACCGTTTGAGAACTGATTTAACAACTACTGTTAACGTTTTGAAATCAAGATTGATGAGTCAGAATTTGAAGTCTGTGCGATTGGTTTTATTATCAACTTTTTAATTCACATCACCTATCTAAAAATGATGTTGTGTAATAAAAACAATTGACAAGTTAAGACTACTCAGTCAATGTTATCGATAACAACAATCGCTATAATCTATAAGTCTTTTTTTTTCTTTTTAACACTTTGCCTCTTTCTGTAATAAAAAAATAGCAACTAGATGAACTAGATAAACGTTACTATGAGTTTCTTAAAAGCTAATCAGTCACTGGCATTTACGATACTCGTATTCCTTGGTAGCTACGTGGTAGCAGAACGTCTGGTTAGATATCATCGAAGTATCAGATATTTCGTCAACAAATAATAATATTAGTATTAGTATTTTTAGTCGATAAGGTATATTATTCTGTAAGTGAGTTTTTGAATGACAAATTAGTGACAATTTTGTCACTAATGCAATGGCAATGCAATAAATGAATAACTTTTATAATAACAATATTTTACTATTCCATTGAAATAATAGTAAACATAAAACAAATAGAATTAAGCGTAAATAATAATCAAAGTACCTAAACAAAACAAGCAACATTGAAAATATTAACTAAATAATCATTTTATTAGTGTTTAAATTGTGTATTGAAGCTAAACAAGTTACAAAGAGACCAATGAGATTCACCAAAGACGCGCCAAAGTAAAGATGCCTTGGAAGAAAAAAGTTTTATTTTGTAACAGGTACAAAAACAAAGACAGACAGTTACAAAATAGGTGCTCACTTCAGCATAATATTAAGCGGTATGACCAACGCTGGTCTTCCGGTGAGCCCTTGTAGTTTAAACAAAAAAAAACACTTATTAAATACATATCGGTATACATAACATACGTACGTACAAACTATACTAGTATACTATATACTACTAATATAACTGTACGCTACTATAGTCACTGGCAGGTGTTATCTCTTACTATAGGGTAATATAAAACGTTTCATTCGTCTTATTTTGTACGGTTAAAAAGTTGCAAACATGTATAAAAATAACAGGGAAATCCAATTAACAAAATTAGTGTTCTTCCTACTTCTGATTTCGCACTCGCCTACGTAGCTTCTACGTGTAATCTTTGCACAGGAAAACGTAGGCCTACTTTAACATGCGATGAAAGATAGATAGAAACGGAAGCAAAGATTTCAAAATATTATTGATAACTTGCTCTTGAACTGAGTTGGATCGGCGCCGTTAAACCTGGTTTATTTCAGGCAGGTGATCAAAGTGGAAAACAATTATTGGCAATGATATTCGAGTTCCGCATTATGCTACACTTATTCTATCTTGTACGTTTTGTATCGTTTATACAAAATAGGTTAAGGTAAGAATAACTCTTTCATGCCTACATCCAAAATATTTTTTTATAATCCAATTGTAATGTGACGAACTAAACGCACTACTAATAGAGATAACGGATGACCGTCGCAACGGTAACGAAAATTTTGAGTAACAAAACATAGTCCCGGGCATCGCTGCTTTGGTGTTCACTTTAAGACATTCGATAGTTTGTCACAATAGCCCTGTAATTTCACTAGCTGCAGAAGCATTCAGATATGTCATTTTATTATATTGACAATTTTTTTTTTGTTATTGACATATTTTTATATTGACAGTATTTTTATGTTGACATGTATATATAATATGTTGATACACCTTATTTTGTCATTTTTGTGTTGACATGTAATCAGTGTTTTAAAACTCATTTAATGACATATTTAAAAAATTTAAAGTGACTTGTAACATTGGTGTTATCAATAAAATATTTGTATTTGTATTTGTTTACACAATACTGCTTGGTGGTAAAATATCTACTTATTACTGCACCACTACCTACCTAGCCGACCTCCTGTTAACTTTTCTTATGATTGACTGGCTAGGCTTTGACCACAGCGCACCTAATCTTAAGAGACGGTACTACTACTACCAGTCGAGTACTAGAAAATACCCTACTACCGTACTATGTTTTTCTACCGTTTTCTTCACCGGCAGCTGTAGCTCGTTGTTGAAGTTTGAATCCACGCCCTGCGGCGTGTGAACCGACCGTGTTAACCAGTAAACTATCATCGCTGCACTACTGTATAACTTTTTATGTATTTTTAATGCCATAATTATGTAATGAGAAGCTATGATCCCTTTGTAATTTTTCCTATGTGGTAACAGGTAAGTGAAATAAAAAGCTATTTTCCTCAAAATGTAAATTCAATTTTAATAATGAAACTTCCTAGAACTGTATAAGCTTTACACCTGCTGTAGGCTAACTGGGAATCAAAGTCTATTAAAATGAAATACGTATATCCACACCTGTAGAAGTTCAATCCCATTAAAGTAAACTTAGAACAAGAATATCTTATTATATGTTAATTAACTTAAATACCACAATTATTTGCGTTCAACAGGGTTAACAGGGTGTTTCGGAGACGTGTATGTTTAGCATTCTACATTAATTATTTATTACGGTGATTCGATTTCCATACAATTTTTTTTTTTGCCATTTATGGACAAATGGAGCATAGTTTTGCAGTGAAATTACAGCTACTGGGATTTATGTTGGTCTTTATTTGCGGTAAATTACAATTGCTTGATTAAAACAGTAGATTATTGTTTGTTGTAGACATTGTTTCGCGGTTCGTACAATGAAAGCAGATTCAAACCAAACGGTCCGAACTAAACAGTTCGAATTTTTGTAATATCGGCCATGTAGCGGTGTCGCTTCTCAGAGTTCCTGGCTGTTCGAAAAGTGCTGTGTGACACAGCACAGCACACAGCATTTTTTGGAATGCAAAAAAGCAGACTTACCTTTGACAATTAAGAAGAACTTTTATTATGAATCAAACCAGAAATCACAATAAAAAACTGTTGTTTCATACACTTTCTTGAATGTCATTGACATTTTTCTACGGACGATTTCAAGGTCAGATCTAAAAGTTATCCACTTTAATGTGCAAATTAGTTTTCTTACATACTCGTTTGTAAAATAACTAAAAATGCCTAATCTTTGTAAATTTCAAATGGATATTTTGTAAAGTCGACTTTTTATTGGATAAGAATTATACAGATTATTTCAAATATCTTCATCAATGCTGGTGTGATGTGTGTGCAGTGAGCTGGGCATAAACCTAGCCTGTCAAGCATAAAAACTCGCAATTTTGACAATATCGTCGATTTCACATATCGGCAGGCGGAGTGTCACTGAGTACAATGCATTATGCATTTTTTTTTATTGTTTTAAATACAAAGGTCAAAATCGCATATTTGAAAAAAACCTAAAGAGTGGTTTTCACTACAACTACATAAATAAAGAACTAAATAGGTTGGTCAATTTAAAATTAAATAAGAATAGAAATATCTTTATTTATGTGTGTAAAATATTGGTCTTGTTTGTCAGGAGTTATTGGCACGCCGTCGATATAGTATATAACGTGTAGATTTGTGGGACGCAGCTGATGAGAAATAAATTTTGCAGGTGCTTTATACAGGGTTAAGTGGAACAAAATCGGATACTAAAATGTTCCGTACATTTTGTTGAGAGCAAATTTTTTTTTAATGAATTTCAGTGTTGTTTCCGTCGTAAAAAGTTCACAATAATGAGTGCAATAAGTTCATTTCAGCTTAGGAGTCTACATAACCTTGCAAGATACATATAGGCGTTGAAATAGACGAGGGTCAAAACTGACCAAATGAATGGTCCTGCGTTCTACCATCAAGGTCATCTTCGCTTTACTATTAGACCTTATGACTAATAAATAAAAGTCATCAGTGACCACACATATGATCAGCATAATGATATTTGATTGAGGTGTGCGAGCATAATAATCGGTTATCAGATCGACGTTTGATTGATAAGTGTAACTAATTTCAATTTATTGCTTTGGGCGATGTTTTTTTGACCGTCTGCTGATGTTAATAGTGGGTGAAGGATTTGGAACTGGGGTATAGGTGTTGGCATAGAAACACAGTAATTATATTAAACACTTCATTTCATGTTGCTATCATAGTAAAAAATAGTGACGGTGAACAACTGAACACAAATGCTAGGGTTTTTTCATTCATAATAGATTCGCTTTTGATCACAGTCATCCTGCCTGATATTAAGCAGTAGTATGATCTAAGATGAAGCACGCTGACATAGAAAGAATCTATTTACTCTAAATTCCAAGAAACACATACAGTACTTTTCAGGGAACACAGACCGTGGCAGAGATTTCCATTACCTCGTTAGGTGAATGAAAAAATGTGGAATCAAAATTCCTTATGCGTACGTGGGATAATATCCACCATGATGTTTGGATTGCGTTTGTTTGCCTGTTTGGTTGTAAAAAGACGCATGTGAAATCAAACTGTGGTTCTAGTGGCACTCTGAAATGCTCTAAAATTTAAAAATAAATAAATATCATAGGACATTCATTACACACAGCGCCATCTGACCCCAAACTAAACAAAGCTTGTGTGCTATGGAAGACATTATAACTGATAGAATAGCTTTTTTTTTTTGTAAATACATTTAAAAAGAACCAGTAATAGTAAAATTTCCAGTTGACTGATTTATTTTATAAAAATGAATACCAGGTGTTTGATATAAAAGTTTTATAATATCGTCATAATGAGCACCCAGCTGTCAGCTGTTTCAAAGATATTTTTTATTTTATGTCGACGAAATTTCGGGAAAATTTTATTTTTCTATCGCGTTGACTTGATGCCGTAAAAAATAGATAATATATGGTGCTGGTGTGACTGCGGGTCCGTGGTGTGCCGAGGCTCGGAAATTCGTGCGGGATTTAGGGATCCGCCTGAAGGAGAAAGGGTGGGCTCCCCGTTCTGCCCAACGGATCTCTCTGGCGATCCAGCGGGGAAACGCGGCCAGTATTGCAGGGACTTTCAGCCGGGGCTCGATGTGCGTGGAGACTTTAAATAGTTTTAATTGACAATAATTAAATTTGACTCAATATTATACATATTTGACATTGTATTTTGCCATGTAAACCTTTGTAAACCTTTCGCTCACAAATATAATAAATATTGAAACATGGAAAAAAAAGGTAATGTAGGTATATTTATTCATATTTAACACTGTGTGTCTCTAAAGTTCCGTACTGACAATCAACGCTGCAAAGCAATTCCTAGCACACTTAGCAACATGGCTATTTTTAAGCACTGAACACTCCAGAGATATCCCTCCTCTCTCATTCCCTCATTGTTATCTACCTCCAATGATGATTGTAGATCAATCTACGTTTTTTTAAATTTTATAAATAGACGTGCGTTTGATTGCCACGTGGTTTGTGTTGACGTAAAGATTTTTTTATGATTGATAGACTAGGTAATTAATGACTACTCACCTGGTGACCGTGTAGTTGAAGATGGTATATACGCCTACCTGGAATGGAATGGGCTCTCAAGGCTGCTGGAGTAGTGTAGTAAGTAGTAGTAAAAAGTAGTAAGTAGTAAAAGGTCGAGCGTCTGGTCGTGTTGCTATAAAACGGCGATGGCAATGATGTTAATTGAATCTGATAAACGATTTCACATTTTTCGTTTTCTATAATGGTACCAATGTAGACAGAAATAAATATTGATTTACTTCAATGCAAACTTTACTTCTGATATTGAGTTCGTGAGATAACTCTATTTCAGGGTAAAAATGATAATGAAACCGCAAGCCGTCTGTGTAAATATATTTATCGAAGTTGGTTCCTAGTTCTTTGTTACGATGGCGCCAATAAGCTCTAGTCGGAACTTAGTGACGTCATTAGATGGCATGACTAAGCCTATATCAGTCCAGATTAATGTTAAATCCAATTCAGTACTGATATGATATAGATTTTAACTGATCTAAAAAACAAACCCACTCGAGCAGCCCGGGTTGCTGAAGAACTAGGGATGTCAAAAAAATCGTTTGTTTATATTCATCGATTATTTTTTGCTTGTAATCGATTTTCAATAATTGATTCTCTAAATATTAAAAATCGATTTTTAAAAATCGATTCTCTAAATATGAAAAATTTATTTTTAATAAATCGATTATTTTACTTACTCCCTTTTTTTAATGTAAAAAAGATGAGATATGCGTAGTTGGATTAAATTTTTTTAATCTAATTAATTATACTTATGTAGCTAAACTACACATTTTAATCGATATTTGCAAACAGCGCCATCTGTGCGATAAATGAAAAAACGCGTTCTCATTAAACGTAAAAAAGGAATGTCATATTTTGTCAGTCGAAAAATGGCGCCATCTATACATAAATATTAAAAATCGATAATTTTATTCAGTTTACTCAAAAAAAAAATCAGGTGAAAAAAAACCTTGGCTGGTTTTTCAGTTTTAAAACCAACAGATTGTTGTTTTAATTATCATCGACTTGGTAATTTTATTATTATATACAAAAATGCAACTTTTCGAATAGTTAAATAGAAAAAATCGATTATTTAGTAATCGATTTTCTCTCTCTAAGTCACATCCCTATGCTGAACTAGCCACGCCGGATCCTCTTACACAGGGTCCATCAGCGGCCTAGATTGTGAAGGCCCGCTCAACAAATCTCGGGAAGTTAGATAAAAAAATTCGATCCGTATTGTTTTGTTTGGGTATGATGTGGGCCGATTCTTCGACATCTGTCACCGACAAGTCTTATGAAGTTGCCCGCCACCGTGATACGAGAATAAGACAGCACAGTAAGTTCTTATGTGTATGTTTTTAAGGTATATTATGTTAAGTGTTTATTGGCTCGCTCAGCGCACAATATTAAAAGATTCTTGCGTTTTTTTGCCAATTACTGCTCAATTACTCACCGCAGATTTATCAAAACATTTTAGTTCTAATGAGTTATCAATTGATAAAAGCCAAAATCACCTAGATGTCATTGGTTTAGCTTTAAACTTCAAAAGTTTTTGGTAACAATACAAAATTTAGACGGGTTTTACATTTAGTTTTTGGTGCATGTAATTTGTTAATATAAACTATAATGAATTATTGGTAAACCTACGATATGTAATCAAACGGCAGCTAGAAAAAAAATTGGTGCCGTAACGAGATTATGCAACAAAATACTCAGATAAATAAAATCCTAAATACGATAACTTAGTTTATTATGATTGGTGTTTATTACTTGTATCGATAATAGCTCAGTGGTAAGCGCGGTCGGTTTGCATGCCGAAGGGCGTGGGTTCAAACCCCAACAATGAGCTTAAGCTGCCGGTGAAGGAAAACATTGTGAGGAAACCATAGCATGGAGTAGTGTACTTTTTAGTACTCGGCTGGCTAGCTACCAACCTGAAGTTGAAAATCTGCCGCCAAGCATCTACCTGTGTGTTCCGGCAGCCTCACTTGAGAACCAGTTCCATTCCAGGATTGGTGTGCTTTATCATCTTCAACCACACCGTCACTTAACATCAGGTGAGCTTTGGTCAAACACCTAGCCTGTCCAACATAAAAAAAGTGTTAATCAAAATCTGTCAATATTGTTATAAAGCCCATGGTCACAGTTCGAGGCGAACGACTTATTATGTCATAGTATTTATAAAAGCTATGTTTACTTCAGAAATGAGGAGATCCGTAGGCGAACTAAAGTAACCGACATAACTAGCTATACGCGTTTATGTGTAACTATAAGCGTTTCTTTCATTGATTCATGATATGCGCAATCGGTCAATGTTAAAAATATCCGATGATTATTTATTTATCGTTACAAATGAGTTAATAAGTAAAGTTGTAATGTTCTATTTTTGGAACATTATTTAATAACTTGATTACATATTTTTTGTTCACAATCAGCAAAGGAGAACACACTTAATTGTTGATAAATAAATTGCAGCCTATAAATCAACCTACATAAAAGTAAAAGTGGTGCCGATTTAATATACATATACATATATATACGTATAATATATTAAACTTGAAAGCCATTTCCCTTCCAGGCTAGGTGTGCTTTACCATCTTCGACCACACCATCACTTAATATCAGGTGAGCTGTGGTCAAACATCAAGCCTGTCAACTATTAAAAAAAAACCTGGACAGATGTTTTAAGAAGCCAGTACACATTGTAAACACTTTATTATTTGAAACAATCAGCGGAAAAACTTTCGGAAAGAATGGCATAAGAAATCCTTGCATATTAATTGATTGATTCAGGCGTTACTTTGCGGAAGTTCATTTTGTGTGTATAACGTATATATTTAGTTTATTTTCGCTTAACAGTAGTTTCGGTTACAATAGCGTTTAAGATTAAAATTTAAAAAACTTGATAATAATTTAAAAAAAAATCCTTTCATTACTTAATATTTAAAATTTGACATAAACTTTGATAAAAAAAACTAAAAGTCTTTATAATCTCTTCTCGCTGTAGTAAACACTTGCCGGAACGTGTTTCGCTTGTACACTTTAAGTGTCATTTGGGATTTGGGATGCTATAAAAAAAATTAACGATACCCCATCCATCCAAATCTGTAGGCATTTAAAACTTATGGTGGAATAAAGAAACTCACACATATACAAACATGAACCCTGAACAGATTAAACCCCTTTTTTGGGCAGTCGTGACGTCCATGTTAACAATTAGCCATATAACTGTTTTTATTCGACATGCGGTAGTAACAATGACGTTAAAAGGGTAGTGTAGCTCAATGTTTAACTAATACTAATCGCTAATTTAACACCTATATGGCAACTTTCAATCCAAAAAGACAGTTCTATTTTCTCATACGTTTGATGAGATTGGAGATTCTGATTATAGTTTCAAGTCAAAATAAAGTCCGAAATGCGCCCTCGTGCTTCTTTCTGCTTCACATTCATAATTTTGTTAACTTGTGTCTTGTGTTTTTTTAAATAAAAACTTTGATAATTTTACTCTTAATTTTTCAGTTAAAATTTTATTTATACAGGTAGGTACTGAAACGTTAAAAGCTTTCTAACTAGGCAACAGAACCTTTTAAAGAAAAAGCTTTTAAATCACAGCCAAAGAATGTTACCGGCAGGAAATTGCATCATTAACCATTTAGTGTACGTTCTTTCTAACGTGACCTAATAGATTTCGATAAGAAGACCACTTTGTCATACATTTATTTTAAATTTCATGCACACCTAAGCGAATTAAGCGATGCCAAGATGCTATTGTGAAGTAATTGATGTTTATCACATTTTTAATCAGAGTTTATTCGAACATTGTTCCAAGACAATTTGTTATCAAACTGAACCCCTTTGGATAAGTGATTTTGTAGCGATGATAGCTCAGTGATTAGCACGGTCGGTTTACACGCCAAAGGGCTTGGGTTTAAATACCAAAAATGAGCTTAAGGAAACCGCTACCGGTGTAAGAAAACATCGTGAGGATGTGAGGTGTATATATCGGCCATATCGGCTGGCTACTACCATTCTCAAATTTAAAATATGCCGTCAGGCAAATAACGGTGAGTTCTGGCTGCCTCAGTTGAGTGCCGGTTCTATTCCAGGCTAGGTGTGCTTTAATATCTTTGACTATACCGTCACTTAATTATTTTTTTGTTTTGTTTTATGTAATAGTAGGTAATTAGACGAGCAAGATGCTCTCCTGATGGTAAGAGATTATGTCTGTCCATGACCTGTAGTAAAACAAAGCTCGCTGCTTTGGCGCTCATTACTTTGAGACATTCGATGGTAAGTCTCAAAAGCCCTGTAATTACGCTAGCTGCACTACCTTTCGACCGCGCTAACCACTGAACTAACATAGCTACAATCTATGACGGTCGCTTAGGTATACGCGTACTTCAAAAAGCGAATTGTTCACGATTTGGGTTTATCCATCGGTAGAGTGCATCATAGGTTAAGTTTGGAGTTAGATTTATGTATGGCAAGAAATTAGCACTCGTTGTGTATCAATGAAAGATCCGTTTAGAAACGTGATATACAATTCAGGTACCTACGTAAGAGAGTCTCATTCGACTCATAACTATTATTGTTATGAGTTGTTTTATATATTTATCGTCACTACTCCGAATCTCAAGCTTTTCTTCGTTATGTTTTCAGGTTCGTAGTGACACGTTTAGCTCTACGATTTTCGACTTTACTCAAATAGAATTCGAAAATAAGTCATCAATAAAAAGCGCTAACGTTACACCTAAGTTATTGAATCATTGAGTCTTTACTCTATTTTTTGTTCAACTGCACTTAGTGTTGCCAGGTCGCCTAACTTCATAGCCAGACAGACCAGCCAGATTAGCCGGACATTTGAGTAAAAGGCCGGACACCCTAAATTATTGAGGATTTTGTATCTCAGTAGGTACGACAAAAACGTTCGGCCACGCTCGGCGCTCGCTCGTTTATGAAATGTAAAAAGTCTAACTAACCCCGGACACCGTTTATTTTGTCCGAACACGCAATCAAAAAGCCTAATTTTCTCCGGCTTTATCCGGACGCCTGGCAACGCTAACTGCACTTGCTTTTATCTTCAAATACTAATAATAAAATAGATCAAAGAGTATTGCATCACAAGAAGTCATATACGTTTTTGATTTATTTTTTGTATCGAAATTCTAACAAGAGAACTTGTATACCTTTTTACATAAAATAGAAAACAACTAATGATGAAAGGTATCCTGTATTTTATTTTCTTTTTCATCTAAAAATAAAGAATCAGCTTACCAACGAATATAATTCGATTTTTGTTTATATGTACATAGATAAAAGTATTTAATTTTGAAGTAATTTTTAGTTATTAATATTTTATGTATATAAAGTAATCATTTACAAAGCTACTTTACTGAAACAATTCGGACCTATCAATATATATTTTAAATGTATTTTTTTATTAATATGTTTTTACGTACTAGTTGTTTGACCACAGCTCACCTGATGTTAAGTGACGGTGTGGACGGTGTCCTATAGAAAACTTTAATTTTTTAGTAATGGTTTTACGTTTAACATTGAACGCGCAATAAGTTTCCGCATGGCAGATATAAACTCTTTATTAAACCTCAATAAAACGGTAACCATTGTTTAGTAAACATCTCACTTCAAAGGAGTTCTTTATTTACTCTAACTATTAGCGATCCGCGCAAATCGACATAGTACACGAATCGCTTAACCTACTTATGCAAATATTTTTGAAGAATGTTGCAAAAAAGATTGTTTGTTGTTGTTCTCAGTAGTATACCGAGACGAACTCTCGTAATGCGACTATTTGCCCAATTTTGGCGTAAACCCGGCGTAAATCGGTCGCACGTGACGTCAGAAGTTTTGCTATGACGTTTGCCATGTTCCCGCCCACGAGCTTAAATATGGGACACGGTATGATATATTAGTTATTGTGTCAAGCTTATGTATTTCTAAGAAAGCCCTAATTATTCTTAGATGATTAGATCAAGATGGCAATGTTGATGCAATATTTGGGTCGACTAGAGTTTGGGGTTAATGTTGTCCTATGTTTGATATAAAAAAAAACGAAATCTTGAAAATGTTTATGTGTCATTTTGGTGTGAACAAAAATAAGTCAAATTTATTTACATTTAATGTAATGTGACCAGATGACTTAATAAAGACCGCGGGAACGCGCTGGATGTGAGCCGCTCCCAACCGGTCTTTGTCAATGGCAAATTAGGGGGAGTGTCCTATGTCCAGCAGTGGACGGCCTACGGCTGAAATGATGATGATGATGTTTTTTTTTATGGTTGACAGACTTAGTGGTTGACCACAGCTCACCTGATGTTAAGTGAAGGTGTGGTCGAAGATGGTAAAGCACACCTAGCCTGGAATGGAACTGGTTCTCATGTGAGGCTGCCGGAACACACTGTTATATGTTTGTGTAATGTCCTACGATATTTATTTATTTCCTTAATCACATGTGTTGTCGCTAGCTGCAGTACACTTCAAACCGGAACACAGTAATGTGTACGCACCACCACTGCTTAGCAGCAGAATATGTGGTCCTGTACATTAATGAGCTTATTTTAAAAACATACAACTAATTAAGATAAATTTAAAAATTACTCGAAAATTTATAACCCAACTAGGTAGTTTCCAGAAAAAAGACATTCTTTATATCTTTAAAAAATATTGTTTGCATTTTAAAAGTTGTTTTGCTATCTGCAGAGATTTTATTACTATTCCTTCTACATTTTTACTGTATTTTAGTAATTTACCAGTAATTAGCAGCAGTCCTAGGAGCCAGCGGTGACGACGGGACTCAACCCTGTCTATCTACAGCCATGAGTGTCCGATTAAGAAAAAGTAATTTACCAAAAGTTTGTTTAACCAAAATCTTTTACGTTTTTGATTAAATAATCTTGATTTTTAATTTCCATAATGTATTTACTTTAAACAATAAATATTAACGCGTGTTAGTCACTATTCATTTAGCAGCCTGTACTTATTGTTTAGTTGCGCGGACGCCTTATTGTCAAGAGTTAACCTTACTCCGTGGCTTGTTCATAGACAAGCGCAGACAGAAAGCGCCTACGGCACGGTACGTCGACAATGCGTTTTGCGCAACCCAGTAGGACAGATTAGCATCAAATGTGGGCTGACGATTCTCAGCCGAACGTCGTCGGGTCACACGGTTAACCTTTTACTGTGCGCTACGAACACAGCTTAGGGTTTTGACATGTATCTTGAAAATAAACAATTGATTGATTCAGGTGTTACTTTGCGGAAGTTCATTTTGAATGTTTAAGGTATATATCTAGTTTATTTCCGCTTAACAGTCGTTCCAGTTCCAGCAGTGATGAGGACTTAAATTAAACCAACTAAACTAATTTGACACTGCTTATTAATTAAAAACCTAATCTTACTTAAAAACTTGAACTAATTTGACATAAACTTAAAAATATAATTTGACCAAAATTTAATTAAAAAAAAACAAAAAATCTAATAAGAATAACCATTAGTCTTAAAATCCTCCTCTCTCTGTAACCACTTGCCCAAAAACTATTTACTACTACTACTTACTTTTTATTTGTTGAAAATAAACATTTTGATAATGTCATACATAAATGACATTTTGTTTTTTTTTGATCTGAAAATAAATAAAAATAAGCAAGTATGGGTATTGCCAACCGAAGTGAAAACCTTAAACACTTTTTATTTAAAACCCATAAGATTTTTTCCTACCAATACATGGTGGAAGTTCCCCACGTACGGACTAAGCGCTTCGATTTCACATTCTTCATACGCACAGCGAGGATGTGGAACTCTCTGCCAGCATCTGTTTTTCCCAAGAAGTACAATCTGGATGTCTTCAAATCTAGAGTAAACAGGTTTTATTCTAGGTAAGCGTGCTTGATCTTGGACTGCATCCTGCTTAACATCAGGCAATATGCTGCATAACATGAGGTCAAACGCGAACCTATTCTGTATAAAAAATAAATAATAAATCGCGCAAATTGGCTAAAGATGTTTTCCCTACAAAAAGTAAAAATTATCTGCCTATCTTAGTTCTTCCCCGACTTATTTCAGTTACCTACTGAAAAAATACCTTCCATTGCTAAAGAATAAGGCTACACGGATTGATAGTACTAAACGAGACAGAGAGAGTTCAATGTAATAACTTTTACTACGGGGGAAAAAATTATACGTCGCACAGAAAATATTGAACTCACACTCAAAGTAATGTACGACACGGCTGATTGTGTTTAATCAGTAGAAATGTGTTTTTTCGCAATAACGGATACTTACTTAGTGATAGATCTCCTTAGCAGAAGCTCTTCTAGGTAGGTACCCCCATAGCACCAGTTATTCTGCCGCACTGCAGCTAGCAGAACAGGGCTGTTGAACCTATCATCAAATGTCTCAAAGTAAAGAGCACCAAAACAGCGATGCTCTAGAATTTATTTTGTTACTCAAAATACTGGGTACTAGTGAAATGGTCATGGACAGGTCATGGTTATCTTTTACTATCATGAAAACGGTATAAATTATAATTATATAATTGTGTTGTGATTTTGTTTTTTTTTTTTTATAGTACTTTGTGCGCGATAAAAACACAATAATTAACATATTATGTGTTCAAATCACGAAAGTTTGAAAACTAAATTTTTTATGATATTTTCTAAAATGACTTTTAATTTTGGTGCTATCTATACAATATTTGTCCGCGTTCTTCCCAATACTTTTACATAAGAATAATATAGTCCTTTTATGTGTAGTTCCGTTCTGCGTGACCTTGTATGAAATCCCTACTATTACTTGGTAAAACTTTAAGAATAGTTTACTACAGAACCCTAGAAGGAGTTTAAATATGATACAGCTTTAAATAAGTTGATGTTTAGGCTAACAACAGCATAGTACTGGAAGCGCCATTTTCCTATTATTCACGTGATCGATGGGCGTTATTACCTCTATCATTAAACTCGTATGTCCCGTCTTCTGTACTGCTCAGTAATTTAGTAGGCGTGGTATGGCGCGGGACACAGTAGTACCGCATCCATCAGTGTTGAGTAATTGTGACTGCCAGTTAAGAAATCGGTAGAAATATACAGAGCGATTACAAGACTAACATGAAGGTTTTAGTTTACCAAAAATGTGACTGTATTTTTCATTGTAGTCCATTAGACAAGGACTGCAACATCTATTTGCATGGGCGTGGGTTCGATTCCCACCCAGGACAAGCATTTTGTGATATAAAAACAAATGTTTGTTCTGTGTCTGGGTGTACCGTATGTATTATAAGTATGTATTTACAAAAAAAAAAAAGTATTTAAGTATTTTATCAGTTATCTGACTCCCATAGTACAAGCTTTGCTTAGTTTGGGGTCAGATGGCGCTGTGTGTAATGTCCTACGATATTTATTTATTATTTATTTTATTTATATCTATCTATCTATACTATTATAAAGAGGAACCATTTGTTTGTCAGTTTGTTTGTATTGAATAGGTTCCGAAACTACTAGACCGATTTGAAAATTTTTTTCACCGTCGGGAAGCTACTCTACCTCCGAGTGACATAGGCTACTTTTTATCTCTGTATTTTCACGGGAACGGGAACTACGTGGGTGAAACCGCGAGGCGTCCGCTAGTTTTTAATAAATTTAGATTTGATAATTAAACGCTTCAAAATTGGACTTTGTACCTTTTGTAGCAATGTAAGCTCAGTGGTTAGCGCGGTTGGTTCATACGCTAAAAAGGAGTGGGTTTAAGCCCCATGAAACATGCCCCATACCATGAACTTGAGCTGCTGAAAACATCGTGAGGAAACCATAGCATGATGGTAGGATATTTCCCAGTACTCGGCTAGTTATATTACAGGCTAGGTGCACCTTACCATCGACTACACCGTCACATAACATCAGGTGAGCTGTGACCAAACTGGCTTCTGGCTTGTCAATCGTAAAAAAAGCTGCTTGAAAGAAAGAGAGAAAGAAAATGATTTTTTTATTTTGTAACACCACAGAACACACAAAAATAACAACAAACAGTTACAAAATAGGGAAAGAGATCGCTTTTAGCGAGAAGGCCACTAATTATTACTCTTTTTTTGTATTGTAATACATATTACAATCTTTGGTGTGAACAAGAGAGAGATTATACTTTTGTACTCTATGTATTTAGCTATCTCATCCACTAACATCGTCATGACTTCCAGTTACATGTGGGTCTTTGTTAAAATACGTTAATGATAGAAAAATGTATTGAAAGTGAGATAGCGGCCTTGGAGTAAATAGATGTCGATTTTCATACATATACATATTCGACTTTTATTCCATAGTACATAATTCTCACAAACTAATATTCAAGAACCGCTGTTGTGTATTTTAACAGTAAAAACCTCAATAATTTAGCTTGTATCGTCTATTTATTTTGGCCGGCTTTTTCAAATCAATCCGATAAATGTATTTTCCTCATCAGTGCGAACTCCTCTATAACGATCCGATTATCGTAGTCCAAAGTTATAGTCCATTCACTGTCTGACGAATCGAAAGCCTCTCGTAGCTCCCATTCAATAAAGCGGCCCATTCACGCGGGAGCATTCACTGCGGTGCATAAAGTGAATACAATCGCTTACTGGGGGGCAATGAAAATAAATAGACTCTCCCTGGTGAAATTGTCCTTACACACTTTGTAATTTACATAACTGTTTGTCGCATATGTCATGTCTACTGCAGCCTAGGTTTTTCTGAATGTATTTTAGTTGCCAAGTGCCTAAGTTACATAATACTTGTACTATTAAAATATTTTTATTATGTTAAATGTATAAGGGCTGTTTCGTTAGATCATTTGGTAGTGTATCTGCGCCTTAAGCCGAAAGGCGTGGGTTCCATTCACATGGCAAATATTGACATGGCAAACATCTTTTTTTTTTGTTTCACAAAAAAAAAAAATTGCGAGGATATGCTCATAGGAAAATACATAACTATAACATATCTACATTCTAATAAAAATACATCCTAATACATAAAATAACTAAAAATACACTAATATGTATAAAATTAATTTATTATTTAAAAATAAAAGAAATACTTGTATACAGAGAATATATACAAATAAGCGACAAATAACATCAATTAGTCATTATAACTGCGAGAGATAAAAAAGTTTGACTTGTTATCTTATCTAACTGCTGTTTTTTTTTCGTGATTTCAGGATCAGCTCTCGTTGTTTACACTGATGGGTCGATCAGCATCCTACCGTACTACATATCTCCGTAGCACACCTGTTGGAATTACATTAATATTACTGAGCAACAATATAAAGTTATTTTTGTGCGGATAAATGTAAAGTTCCTGTTATTTATTTACATATAATTGTGTTTCTAGTAATATCTACACGGAAGTGAGAAAGTGGGTAGCTGCGTCCGCTTCCATATAGAAGAACATCGGTGTGCATTCTTCCATTTTAAGTTGCCTTTGTCAATTTCCAGTTCCTGTTGAAGATATTGTGATAATAAATAATTAGAAAATTCTTAACATTTTAATCACAAGTTAATCTATGCTATTATAAAGAGGAAAGTTTTGATAGTTTGTTTGTTTGTTTTGAATTGGTTCCGAAACTACTGGACCGATTTAAAAAATTCTTTCACCGTTGGGAAGCTACGCTATGCCCGGGTGACATTGACTACTTTTTATCCCTGTATTCCCACGGGAACGGGAACTACGCGGGTGAAACCGCGAGGTATCCGCTTATCTTTAATATAATACATAGATAGACAGACAGACAGACAGATAGACAGAAAAAGTACTGAAAATAAAATAATCTTATGAGCTAGTGCCGCAATTATCGGCTTTATCACTAAGAGCAATCTCTTCCAAGAAAACATGATACGTACACCTTAAAAACAGACAGGGAGATGTTGTAACAGTGTTTTATTTTATTTTATCGTTTGTACTTAACAAACGATTAAAGAAATAAAATAAAATAATTTAAATATTAGATATTATAGTATGTATTTAAAAAATAATTACAAGACAAATTTTTATTGATAACACAAATCTTACAAATCTGAAAAGCCTGGGCCGAGAAGAGGCGATTAAAATGTAAATGTTGTAATCGTTAGATGTAGATAGAAATAAGGATTGTGTGTATGCCTCGAGCATTCATGCTCACCATCGAAGGCTCCTTCTTGCGGTGGCGTCGTGTGTCGGGTCGCTCTCTTCCCTCAGATATGGTTGAGGAGGTTCAATTATGGTTGCACCTTGATGATGCTGATTGCGGGTCGCTGGTCTGCTCACAGTGTACACATACACACATACTAGTACTTTAACCCCAGATTAAGATTAATTGAACGAAGTTTCATATCTTCCTATATAAAAAAAGTGTGATTCATATTCTAAGTCATAATATAGTTGAGATTATACTGGTATGTTTACTTATCTACCTCTTGAAGTTTTATACACAAAACAAATCCACGGCAATATTATTATCTTACTGGCTTTACGACCCGGTGCGATATTCCGTCACCCCACACATAGACATAACTTTACAAGGCTGTAAACGCCAAACTACTTTATGTGCGTAAATCGCTGTAAATCTGCAAGCCGAGTAATAGTCAAATGATAGTGATATTGCGTTTCAAGCTTACGAAATATTCAGGAATGTTTTTCAAATGGAAATAGAAACATTAGATGCAATGACTCCTGTTAACCAGACTGCAACGTGAATCTGGAATTGCGGGATAACTGTAATTATTATAAGCGTCGATTTTCTAAAGAGAAAAATGTAACGTGTTTTTTAATCGACTCAATTCGACTGTATGTTTATTTTGTGTGTATTGCCACGCGATAATTCCGAATTAATTTTGATGATTATTTTTCCGACCCAAATATCGACCAATAGAATTGCACCATTCGACGTCACGTGGTACAACCTACATGGTATTATACTGATAATTTTTTGAAAATTTTCTCTGGTAGTTGCTATATATAAAAAACAAAACATGATCCAGTCAAATTAACCACACGTCAAACTGACAGGTTGAATTCAATTGTGAAAATTGGAGATTTTGCATGAAAATGAGTCGATTTGGAGTTTGTTCTCTGTCCACCATCGATAAAAAAGTCAAAGGAAATGTTTATTTGTTAACTGTACATTTCGTCTCATGGTGCAATTCTATTGGCCGACATTTGGGACGGAAAAATAATCCCCCGAATACCACACGAGCTTCAAAATTATCTGGCATTTCCCTCAAGGTTCCCTGCAAACAAATAAAGTCGTCAAGTTTTTCAGGTTAAAAAATCACGAGCGAAGCGCTCGTGATTTTTTAACCTGAAAAACTTGACTCCTTCATTTGTTTGCAACGAACCTATCGGGAAATACCCGATAATTTTGAAGCTCTTGTGGTATTATAAGTGATTATTTTTTGCTTGATAGATCATACTTCTCCCATATACATTTTATAGATCTCGATCGTGCAAGTTTTAAAAAATCAACAAAAATCTAAAAATTTTATACATAAATAAAATAAATAAATAAATATCGTAGGACATTACACACAGCGCCATCTGACCCCAAACTAAGCAAAGCTTGTACTATGGGAGTCAGATAACTGATAAAATACTTAAATACTTTTTTTTTTGTAAATACATACTTATAATACATACAGTACACCCAGACACAGAAAAAACATTTGTTTTATATCACAAAATGCTTGTCCTGGGTGGGAATCGAACCCACGCCCCACAGCTCTTGAAGCAGACATGCTACCAATGAGCCAACAGGGCTGTCACATACTACTACATAGACTATATTTCCGTTTTTTCCGAAACCTCGCTGTTTCATTGAAGCAGTGCGTTTAGTTGGCCTAAGGGTCATGGAGTCGGTTTTTTAAATTTGTATATTATGATTACTATAAATTAAAAAAATAATCCAACATTAATTAATCTATTCATTATTAATCGCTTTTATCATATTCAACATTTTTTTACTTTAAAGTATCTTTTTGTCCACAAAAGTGCTTATATTTGAGGAAATCCGGAAGAGATAGATAAATAATCAACTAAAAATGAACGCTTGATGATCTCAGACTAAAACAGTCATTATGTCACGTCAATAAGTAATGTTTCATTGTACAAATAGATACAGTTAATGCAAACTGAATTGCAGTCACTGATTTGAGTCACAACAGCGCCAAGATTATCTGCGAAATCACTTTTCCTATAGGAAGTTTACTTAGTGTAATTCTGCAATGGTACATCCCCTAGTTTGAGAAACTGTGGCATTATAACAAGGAAAATTTTGAAGCAACATATTCTGATTCTAATAACAACGTACTTATGTATATAATTTCGTAATATTAGCCGGTATAGGTTTTATGATGTTTATCACGATTATAGTCTTTATGATGCTGTACGAATGTTTGTAAGGTACTTCCCACAACCTAGAAAGCTTAAACTTTGGTTAAGGCAAAATGTTTTTTAAGCTTTTCTTAGTATTGTTATGAAACATGCATGACTGAAATAGTTGTATTACTTTCAATCTACGATCTGGCATGTAAATATCCCAAAAATAAAAAGCAATAGTAACCTAAGAATTCACGCTTTTTAACTTCCGACGCAAAAAGAGGGATTTTACAAGTTTGACGTGTCTGTCTGCGGCATCGTGGCTCCTAAACGAATGAACAGATTTTGATGTGGTTTTTTTGTTAGAAAGCTGAACGTGATCGAGATGGTTCTTGGTTAATTTGTTTAGACGTTTGATGATCATCAGTTTATTTCCTACTTGACAAGGGTTTTACTAACTTTCACAGGTTCGGTGAATTGGGTAAAAGTGGGTGTGGTGTTACTTAGGTGGTATGTATACTTCAAGATTTTTATGCTGTATTTGGGGTTTCTAGTTATTAAGTTACTGGTATTGGGGGTTTTATAAAATCTTAATTTATACTTGTTATGATAAGATGAACGTTCCCCTGATAGTAAAAGATAACACTTGTTCATGTCTGTTGCAACGGTACCCTGAACTTTGAGTAACAAAACTACTTATTTCTGTTTGAGCGCTCTTAACTTTGAGACATTTTTTGAAGAGTCTTATCAGTTTTTTAATTTTACTTGCTAGTAAATAGTGACTGAAAGCGAAATGCGCAATGACGTACATTAGAAGAGGCATATTCCTAGCAATGGGCTAGTAATGATGACAAAGATGTTAAGTGAAGATGTTGTAATCGAAGATGGTGAATATTATCCTGGAAAAAAAGAGCTGACTAATGAGGCTGCGGAAACAGACGTTTAAGATAAAATCTATAAAACATACCTACCACAAATATACAGTACTTATAAATTTAATTAGTTCACGGAAGTATTTTATTAACCACAAACTTTATTACATTCATTTCATAGCTAACTTTTATTGCTTCAGAGAAGTTTTTAAATGTCAATTCCGTTGTTACGGTAAAGGGGTTATTTGCTAATATTAGGCAAGTTCAATGACAAATCCGCATTCTCTATTTACTCACGAGCCGTAACCCACCAGCTTGGATGCTGAAATACTGAATCATAAAGGTAGGTGTGTGTATGTCGTCATATAGTCATATATACACATACGTCATGGCTAGAAGGTCAGCAGAATCATAGGATGTTTGGGCAGTGAGCTGTTTTATTCTTTCTTTAATCTGGTTTACTTTTTTGTTACCGAGATCCGGTTTTGCGAAGTTTTTTTTTTTTTACAATTTAGAATGGTACTGAAACTTCTTCTTGACATGAAGCTCACCCAACTCACAATGCAGAATGCTAACAACCAAGCAAAGTAGCCACGTGGTTACTCAACAAGAAAGCGTAGCCTGATTCAAGCCAAGATATTTGCTAGGCAGAAGAAAAACAAATGCCCAACATTTAGTTTTCTTCAAAGTGAAACTCCGTGAACAATACCACTTACACGTTTTCTTATGTACAAGTAATGAGACAAAAGATACGCTCTTCTGATGGTAAAATATAACACTGGTTCAACATGACTTTGAGCAACAAAACCGATGAATTTTTTTTTCGACTCTGAGATTCTATTTGGTCCATTTTGATGTAATGCTATGTGGCTCTAATTAAATTACGTTAGAACGTAAACAATGGTCAAATTAATGAAAAAGAAGTAGTTTTCTTTTACACCCTCTAGGAGCGCTGTTCAATTTTCCATACATATTAATTTCATTTGCGTAGCACATAATTTCGCAAAATATGCTATATCAGTTTCTATTCAAGACGGTATTATTTGACTAGAAATAATTTTCAATAAAAATATCTTATTTTATTAAAATTTATCATACATCATTCTGTCTTCCATAGCACAAGTTCTGCTTAGTTTGGGGTCAGATGGCGCTGTGTGTAATGTCCTATGATATTTATTATTTATTTATTTATTATTCAAGAACTTCATAAAAGTAGAAGCGTAATTTTGATTTTTATTTCAAAAACTGCAATGAAAATTGTCGTATTTGAGACCTGCTAAAATATGTGATGATAAAAACATGTTAATGGTATAGCATTAGGTCTTTTTTATTTTTAAGACGGAATTATGTTTATTTTTTCAGTAATGTGAGTAAATGTTCAAGGTATATATTTATTTTATTTCCGCTTAACAGTCTTTTCAGTTACAAAAGTGATGAGGCCTTAAATTTAACTAATTTGACAATAATAATCTGTTAATTAAAAACTTAACTATTGATTTGATATAAACTTTAAAAATATAATTTAACAAAAATCTAATTAAAAATAAATATTCTAAAAAAAACCACAAGTCTTAATATACTCTTCTCTCTGAGTAAACCCAAAAATCGAATTTTCAATCTCATTTACTTGTGAGACCGCCACGTTTTTGCTCCGCTAAATAAGACTCTATTTCCCACAAAATTATGGTTAACTGCAGTAATAGAAAATAAATCGTTAGAATGTCTTAGGAAATGGATCATTTAAATAAACCTTAGATAATTATGGCGCTCCTCTTTTACTCGTCTGCCCAAAAAGAAGGGAAATAATTTATTTTTTCTCGTACTATATAAAAATATAGATACGTGATTCATTTATGAAATATTACCACCATGAATGAACGACCTCGCATCTTCATATTACATAACATTAAAATCACTCAATGACTAATAAACGTTTGAACAGACTATTTATGGAAATTAGTAAAAGTGATTTTTGCTCTGCGTAGGTGTTAAATAAATAGCAGTGGCCTGGGTTTCAATTGTATAGTCATTGATGTTTATTTTGTAGTTTTGAACGTCCATTCTTCCGTTTCCGTGTGAAGATTAGAATCGAAGCCGCCTCTCTATATTGTCTTCCCTGATAGCTCATTTGGTAGTGTGTTCAGTGGCGGCCTTAGGAGGTGGCAAGCAGGGCAACCGCCCGGGGCTTCGCTCTTGCAGGGGCCTCGCGTCCTCGTAGAAAAAAGTCTTTACCGTATATGTATGTGTATCTCGCGCCTGCTTGGCAGCAGAATATCTGGTGCTATACTGCAGTGTTATCTACCTAAACGACCTCGTGAAGGAGATCTACCACCAATTATAGAAATATGTTTTGTGGTGTCAATATTGCCTCAATAATGCCTTCAGATCTGCATGACCTAATTCCACCTTGCCCATTCTACTATCGGACAGCCAGGAGCTTTAAAAAGCGTCACCGCTTCATGGTTGATGTTCCAAAAGCTCGAACTAAGCGGTTTGATTCCACCTTTTTCATGCGTACCGCTAGACATTGGAATCAGCTGCCCGAGTGGGTGTTCCCCAATGAATATAGTCTGGGTACCTTCAAGTCGCGAGTGAATCGGTTTCTTCTAGGCAAGCGTGCTCCACCGTAGACCGCATCTTCGCTTAACATCAGGCGGGATGGCGGTCAAACGCAAGCCTATCTACTAAAAAAAAAAAAAAAAAAAAAAAATAAATAATAATAATCGGGTCTTAACGGGCCCCGATGTGGACATGCTCGCGTCGGTGAACTGGCTACGCTTCGGAGACCTCTTTGGGGAAACTGAGGGTTTTGCCTGTGCGATTGCGGACGAAGTTATCAAGACGAACAATTATCGGAAATATATCATGAAGGACGGTACGGTCGACATCTGTCGGGCATGCCACCGTCCCGGAGAATCGCTCCGACATATTATTTCCGGTTGTTCGCATCTTGCTAACGGCGAGTATTTGCACAGGCACAACCAAGTAGCCAGGATCATCCATCAGCAGCTTGCTCTTCAATACGGCCTTGTCGAGTCTGAGGTGCCGTACTATAAGTACGCACCAGCGCCAGTTCTCGAAAATGGACGTGCTTTGCTCTATTGGGGCCGGTCTATCATCACGGACAGGACTATTGTCGCCAATAAGCCTGATATCGTGGTGGTCGACCGAGCTCAACGCCGGGCAGTGCTCGTCGACATCACCATCCCACATGACGAGAATCTCGTGAAGGTCGAGAAGGACAAGCTTAGCAAGTACCTTGACTTGGCTCACGAGATAACCGCCATGTGGGATGTTGATTCGACGATGATTGTCCCGATAGTCGTCACGGTAAACGGTCTTATAGCGAAGAGTCTCGACCAACATCTCAAGAGGCTCTCGCTAGACGGTTGGGTCAAGGGTCAGCTTCAAAAGGCAGTGATCCTTGACACGGCGCGCATTGTGAGGAGGTTCCTCACTCTGCAGCCCTAACCACCGGCAGCTTGAGCCCTGCCCCGCTGCCGGCGGCACCCTAGTTTTTAAGTTTTTTTATATTATTTATGTTTTTTTTTTTATATATATATGTAATGTAAAAAAATTTAAAAATTAAGAAAAGAAATAAATAACTGGAATAATAATAATAATCACAACGGAACAACTAAATAGTTACAATAAATTGCCTACATTCGTCTGAATAGTTTTAGTAAAATACTTCCACCAAACAAAATTCTGACGCAATATGACATAATTTTGGTTTTTTTTTTATGACTATCGAACAAGTATATTAACAGGATAAGATATAGGATATGAAGTCAGTTTTCGGTAATGACATACATCGTTTATGACATAGTCGTTACTAATTACCATCTTGTTTACTTTTGAACATTTTAATAATGTCTGAATAATCGATCAATCAAACCAGTTTATACTTATAAACATTGAATGTAGCTCGCGGTTTCACTTGTTATTTTCCTAATCTAAGGAAAATAACTATTGTAAGTATATGTTAAGTATATGTTATATATGTTAGATATTGTAAAAGAAAACAAAATTACTTTTCCGTTCAGACACAAAGCGTTCTCTACTACTGCTAATGATAGTAAACTCTCTAGTTTAGTGAACTGGTGTTCAAAAAGTTACTAGCTTTGGTGTTCAATATCCAACTGCGAGCAAAATTATACGGCTATTGAGACTAACCATCGAATGTTTCAAAGTAAAGAGGGGCTAAGTAGCGATGCACTAGATTTCGAATTGATGGACATGGATAGACGTTATATCATTAGGAAAGCGTTTCGTTCGTCTCCTTACTTTTACATTAAAAAACCGGCAATGCTTCGATTTGATACCATGCACAATGTTTAAATACTTTAGGTAATTATATTGTTTATTTATGTTATGTTATGTGGACTGTAGATTCATAGGTCGCTGGTTCAGATCTGGCTCGAAGGACCAAATGTTGAGTGTGGGATGGCCTCAGGTCGTAAAAATTAGAAAAAAAAACACTTTTTATCGACTTATTTATCTTTAAAATACAAATGAGCTTATCAACTGAGTAATTTTAAGGATATATGGCGCGGTACGCAGCGCGCACCCGCTCGCTCTTCTCGGCCGCCAAGAACAGAGGTCGGGAGCCGGGCGGCCGCGGCAAAACCGCAGCCTACCCGTAACTTAAAATTAACTTATGCTACCTACCTACCTACACAAATAATGAGTGCGTCGCTAACAATTATGATAATGTCACAATACGAATTAGAATGCTTGAAGGATAAACTATACTGAATCAGGGAATTTAGCAAACGTCATTGGGAAACGTATCCAGGCAGTAGGTATTGTTGGCATTATTTACATTAATAGATCCAAATTAGACATGATACAACAGAGTAAATACATTACAAAATTTACATTAAAATTCATTACATATCTAAATAAGTAAATGAATCAGTTTTAATACGCTTTTCACTTGCATTTGGAAAATTGTTATGGCAACGTTTCTTACATAAGTGTTTTGTATGTACTGGCGTGGCAGTGACAGATTTTTTGTTTTACTTTTTATTTTCTTTGTATTTGGCGTCGCATTTTGAGCATTTGCCAGTGTCAAGTGTTTTATGTTTTCAAGTTTCATAAGTTAGATAAGTTGTCTCGTAGCTATAATTTTAGTCAATGTCCAGTCTTGGTTAAGTCAAGTCCAGTCATGCTTTATTAAAGTAGCGGCAACTTTACTATAAAGCTTCGATGGAATTTTGGAAGCAACACGAAAAATCATGTTCACCACATTATATCATTTCCCCACACTCGCGCTTGTGATTGGAAGAAGAATGAAAGAAGAGTCGTGTCGCTCCGTTGTATTTTTTTCCAAAACTAGTGTTTTGTCGAGTGTTTATGCATAAAAATGTTGGTGTTTTATTCATAAAGTGCAGAATCACAATTTTTTATCTGATTCGGCAAAACACATCGCTATCTAGCCCCAAAAAGCGAAGCTTGTACTATGAAAACCAGATAACTGATATAATACTATATACTTACTTATGATACATACAGAACACCCAGACACGGAACAAACATTACTTTTATGTGAAATGTTTGTTCCGGTGGGAATCGAACCCACACCCTACAACTCTTGAAGCAATGAGCTAACGGCAAGGTTATGTATATTCTAAAGTTTCTACAGTTAGACTATGTACTCGTTATTTTTAGCAGTCGAAATAGAACTTTCTTGTTCAAATACTAAAACTTAAATACTAATTTATGTCGATGTACGAGGAGACTTACATTGTCATGGATCTAAAAAAAGTCTGATATCAGGGTTGGCCAATCAATCCTACACAAACTTACTTTAATGGGTATGCCCCAAAAGGGCCATAGACTCCCCTGCTATACTCGTCATCGTTCATCATCTTACCATAACAGTTAGAACTGCGGAGGTCGTGGACGTCACAACAGTTTAGTAGGAGTGAGATGGCTCGTCACTTATTAGCTAATGAATCACATCTCCAGAAAAGGTATTTAGCTATGAAATATTTATTAAGGGCCTTATAACACCATACCTCAGTCGCATGCTCCAAGTTCTTTAATATAAAGTGATGATTTATCGCCAAGTATAAGTTCCATCTAATTAAAAGGATTTACAAAAAAAAGTATTTATGTATTCTGTCAGTTATCTGACCTCCATCACACAAGCTCTGCTTAGTTTGGGGCCAGATGGCGCTGTGTGTATAGTCCTACGATATTTATTTTTTTTATTACAAAATAAAGTAACTTATAAGTATGTAAAATTAGCTTAATGTTTTAAGCGTTTAAGTCCGACCTTCCTATAACTAGATCTAGATACTTATTCACTCTGACCTTGAAAAGGGTCATATTATATCCCTCGTTAGCCGTACGGATTAAAACTTAGAGTCAAAACGTTTGGTACATATTCAAGAAAATTTCTTTATGTCTGGGTGGTAGTGGGTCGTCTTCCTACTTGTTCTGTAGTAAAAAGGGGATGAAAGCGTAGCTCTGTAGCACATTCTCGGAAATAAATCCTGTAAAAAATTTACAGACTTGCTGCCTTACGGCGTTGTTAACGGTTTTTTGCTACTAACTTATATATTTAGTATTAACAAAACTAGCTTATAGACAGTTCAAACAATTTCTAATTTCAGGCTAAGCAAGATGCATAAAATGCTGACCGCGTTAGCCCTTTGGGCATTTTTTAAAATATTTAGGTGAATTTACACTTATGTCCGTGTACAATAAAAACCAACATTTTGGGCATAATCTAGACTCTAGAGAAATCTTTAAAAACGTTCATAACTTCGTAGGATTTTTTTTTAAATTACCTTTATTGCAGGTCTAAGGGAATCGCTCCCAAAAACGAAGATCGTGATTATTTACGGGACATTTTTTTAAGCTTATAGCAAACAAGCGAAATGATTTAGTTTCGATTTTAGCTCAGGGCTCAAACATACATGTCAATATGATATTTAACTTTTTTGGTAATGAGTATTTATGTTTTTTTTTGTGATGGAGACTAGGGCTTCCCTCCAGTATTCGGTTGATCCACTAGGGGCTTCCCAAGTGCTCCATCCAACCAAATTTATTTGATTGCACAATTACAAATCGAACACCAAAATGCTATCATTTATAGGATTTTGTCATTAAAACATTATTTGGTTGGCGCCTATTCTCTATTAAGATCCGGAACAGTTACGAGCAGTTATGTCATTAATTTTATTTCATTGGCGCCTGTTAAATGACAATTAGTTAAAACAACGATTATAGTATTGGTATAGGTCATTGACATAGCAACTCGTAATATCTTAAGTAGTTATGTTTTCTGAATAAATCTTACTAACTCAACCAGCCGGTTATAAAACATCAAGCTAATAAAATATGTTTCTCACCGGAATTTAATCGCGCACAAAAATATGTGTGCAAATCGCGAAAGTTTCAAAATCACTTGAGCTACCCAGTTTCAGTGTTTATGTTTGATATCTTTGACAGCCCTGTTGGTTGATTGTTAGTATGTCTGCTCCAAAATCTGAAGGGCGTGGGTTCGATTCCCACCTAAGATAAATATTTTATGGTATAAACAAATGTTTGTTCTGTGTCTGGGTGTTCTGTATTATTACTTACAAAAAAAAAAAATTAAGTATTCTATCAGTTATCTGACTTTTATAGTACAATCTTTGATTAGTTTGGAGTCAGATAGCGCTGTGTGTAAAAAAAATTGACAACTTAATGCCAACGAGGTGAAACTGACAATTTCATAATGAATATCGTAGGACTATACACACAGCGCCATCTGGCCCCAAAATAAGAAGAGCTTGTGTGATGAAAGTCAGATAACTGATAGAATACATAAATACTTTTTTTCGTAAATACATACTTATAATACAAACAGAACACCCAGACACAGAACAAACATTTTGTTTATTCACAAAATGTTTGCCCTGAGTGGGAATCGAACCCACGCCTTACAGCTCTTAAGGCAGATATACTACCAGAAATACTAGGTAATGCATCTTCATCTTAGATGGAGATCGCCAAGCTGACTACCACCACATATAAGATATTCTACCGCCCACAGAAGTATGTAAACATGACGGTGTTTTTCTTTTTCAAAATTTTTAAATGCACTCTTAATACATATAAAAATATTGAAAAATAAATGTTGTAAGCTTGAAGCTTACCTAGTTTAGCAGTTTTTTTACAAAAGTGGTTTACAGGTAGTCTATGCGTTTGACCACAACTCACCTGAAGTTAAGTGACCGTGTGGACAAAAATGGTAAATACACCTAGCTATTTACTCTGCTGGAACACACCTTTAGGTGCTTGGCGTTTTTCAAATTGAGGGTGATAGCTAGCCAGTCGAGCACTATGAAGTACCCTACCACCATGCTATGGTTTCCTTCCGTTTCCCTTCGCCGGCTGTGGGAATTTAAACTTACGCCCTCCGAGGTGTGATCTGACTGACCACTGAACTATCATCGCTAAATTAAGATAAGACTATAATCGTGATTTGAATGAAATATTTTCGATTAGTTCATTCCATATATTAGCTTAATCGGTCAAGTATTATTAGGCTTCTGATTCTGATCACGATTTATCTTGCAATATGTACAATTAACATCAGCAGTAACTACTCTTCTTTTGTTTCTGGCGTCGCACTTTACGCATTAACCAGTGTCAATTATTTCGATACTTTCAAGTGTTTAACAAAAAATTAAGTTCAATATGTCTAAGTCATAGTCAAAGTCAGACGCAAACACCAAGTAAGTAATGGTCGAGTCCAGTCATGCCCTAGTAAAGTAGTGGCGATTTCACTAAGCTTCGATGGAGTTTTGGCATTAGCACGAAAAGTCATGTTTCAATACATAATATTACTTTCTCGTACTCACACATGTAATTCAACTTTTTATGAATAAAACATCCTACACTATCTTTGTGCATACATTCGAAAAAAGTTATGTGCGTATTGAATTGAACTATTAAAGGCCTTACCTTTCTTTTCCGAAACATAAGACGACCGACTCCGATGACAGTCGATGATAATGCTACAATGAGATAATCGACTAATTGAAACTCAAAAATTGATAACTAATGGACTAATGTGGAGTAAACCTATATCAGATAGCAAAACCTTCAAATTTGGACTTATTATTAGCTGTAATAAAAGTGTATAGTATTTAAAAAATTGTATTAAAATACGGCACATATATCAATTTCACTGCCTGTACATGATGTATGACCACACTGACTTTCACGGCACACCCACGCTGTCTAGCCGATAAATCCCAAACGGTCAATAGGTTGACTAGATATGTGCTAACGTAGGATGAATGTATGGCGGGGGAGTATAGAAAAGGGTGAAAAGATAAGAGAAATTACTGTTTAAATTATTTTTGTCTATTTCTCTTAACAATACTTTTTTTTTTGGAACTACAATCTACGCATTTCAAAGCTAAAATTACTTGTAAGCGGTTTGGTCAAACACATACCTACCTATTTTCAATCAAACACAAAGCAGAATTATCATTTTTATGAATCCCACTACTCAAATATGTTGTTTTGAGTATGTTCGCAATGACATAAATATGATCTTCTGAACTTACTAACAACTTACAAGTAGAATGTTAAATTTGATGCCATTTGTTGTATTACTCAGATTATTGTAAATTTAAAATAGATATTTGCGTTTAACACTCATCTGACAGTGTGTTGTCCACCAACTATAATGTTACTAAAGTAAAGTATGTTCTAACTTGTTCAAAATTATATTTTTTTAGTACATATGACTTTAGTGACACAATGACTATGTCACCCCCGTAACACACATAAACGACAATACAATACAATGATAACTTCTTAGTGACATGTCATACAATTATAATATTAGGTACATTAAGTTGAAATCGTATATTAAGATTATAAAATAAAATAATTACATAATATCAATCATTCGATTGTTGTACATTAACATTAAATTTTACGTTTGTATTGTTACGTACGTAAAGAGTTTACGTACAGACTTCCAGCAAAATGTAATATGTCTGGTTAAAAGTTTCACATATTTGTTATTGATTTATTTATTCATTTTATTTTACTCAAAACTCACAATTTATACTACTCTTATTTACTTTTAATAGTATTTTGGCTTCCTCCGAAGCTGGTGAAGTCAAAATGCTGTTACACAGAACTACATTATAATTTATTCTATTATTATAAAAACTAATCAAATCTCGCCTTTGCGCCTCGTTCTGGACACATTCTATCAGCACATGATACGCGTCTTCCAGATTCGGTACAGTTCGGTGAATCGGTCACTCCCATCAGGCATCTACAAAATTGTTAACAATGTTAGTAAAGTCTCTCTAGAAACCTTCATACTTACGGCACTAATAACTATTAGACATTCTATGACACCGTATTTTGATATTCTTGTATAAGCTGGTTTCTATTTTTAGAAGCAACACTATGTTGCGACTTACGACTATGTTGCTTCCAAAAATGTTATCACGTCCAAAGCTACGTAAAGATTATATGGACATCGTCTTTATGACGTTACCATGACGTCGAGTTACACAGGATGTCCCATCAATTTACGTAGACATTTTTGAAGAATTCAGACTACGTATAAAGATAATACGTGATTTACGACGATAAGGGACTTCGAGTGAGTTATGCGTTAATGAACAATATACACAGTACACACGTGTGGTGTGGCGCTTAGAACAAGAAGGGGCGGAACTTTATATTGTATACTCTATTATAAGTTTAAATATTGTTAATGGACCTGAGGATTAATTTGCTGATCAGACCTTTGTTAGAACGGGAAGATTCCCGGGAAACAGACGATCTGTTCCCCGGGAATCTTCCCCAGAATAACTAGCTATTGCGTTCCAATGGAGGTCTTATGAGGCAAAGAGGTTGGACATCGACGGGAATTTTTGTAGATAAAGTTTTACTAAACTGGCGGTATCTCATCCTCTATACCAAAAAGACCACCGGCTGACGGGAAAAAAGAGAAAAGACATTCTCTCCTTCATTGGGTTTACCAAAAGTTTTCTGTCATGACTAAAAATTTGAATTCTTCATGAAGAAACGTGAACCTCGCGGTCACTCATGCATAAGCTGACTGTCGCGGTTGTTAGCATACTTATTAATCTTATAATATTTTTTATCGGTTATCGGTATAAGTATGTATTGTATTTATTATCAGTTAGTTGAGCTTCATTAGTAGGTACGTAAATATTTATCTTTTGTATTTTGTATTTGCATTGCAGCGCCCTTTACGCGAGTATCCTAAATAGACACGTAAATTTTGTAATTTAAGATATTTTATTCTCTATAGTAGATAATTTATTAACAAATTATATTGTTTTTGTTAAATACAGAGTTAAAAATATTTCAGTTAATCTAAAATCGATAATAGAAAATTTCCATTTGCCCATCCAACTTTTGTTATTAAAAATATGTATTGAAATCATTACAAAAGTATAAAATAGGTTTTTTTAGAATCCTAATTGCCTCTATTCATAATTTTGGCCCTTTCTGACACAATCTAGGTACTTTTTAAACAACATTTTTAGTACCTTAAGTTTATTTTATAGACGGTAAACCATCTTACTATATCAAACAAACAGTCCAAACAAATCATCTATTCAATCATGGGCTCTGTCAACAACCGTTTTGTCACGTTTTATTTGGAGTCAATAAAACCTTAATTAAAGCGTAGGCTAGCAGTGGGAGTCACGTGGCCTTCTGTCGAAAGTGAGAACAAATCGTAATTCTTTTGTTATCATTGATGTAGGCCCTTCGACTGTAATTTGTGCATTTGTGACGTAATCGTCAACACTCTGTACTATAAACATCTATTAAAAAAAGTATAATTGTATTTTACTTGTCACATCATGAGGAACTTTATCATACGCACCTGTTTAGATATTAAACTAACTACGTTGACAATTTTTGAATCGAAACAGTTTAGACATTCTGATTTACGGTTTATCGTTACAAATTAAAAAAGTTATTTTGACATGAAAAACGTTTTTTTATTACCTTGAATGTAGATGTTATCTGGTGAAAATTTAAGCTACTTGGAGGTAGATCTCCTTAGCAGGAGGTCGTCAAGGTAAGTACTACCGCAGTACCAGATATTCTGCCGCCAAGCAGTAGTTTGTAAACGTTGTTGTGTTTCGATTTGAAGGATACTGCAGCTAGATAAAGCCTTCCTTCAGCTCAACTACAGAGCAGTGTATATACCTTGTTCAGGACCTTACGCAATCATTTGTTTACAACAAACATTGTTTTATTATTTTTTTTTTACTAAAAATTTCGTATTATGACACAATAGAAAACGAGTTTAGTCAAAATACAAATTAATAATTAAAAATCGAAAAAAGTCAAGTTAACTCAATCTCAAAAAAAAATGTCAAATCACAAAGTTATCTACAGAACCATCAAGCCAATTGACTAGCCCTTTTGCACTCTTTGTTTTAAAGTTCCTTTAACAGCACATAGAATTCGTTGTGCCGAACCAAGTATAATATTAACCTGGCAACGTGAAAAACAGTTAAAATATTCACGTAAACTCGGTGTACATACAAATTACAACTTAAACACAAATTATGTAGTATGGTTTCACGCAGCTATCAAACTTTTGCAACGAGCCGTTGAAAGGTTTGCATCAAAAACGCAAACACAACATAAATAATAATTATTATCAACGGTATGCAGAAATGATTTCCTGTGCGAAATAACTCCCAACCTGAGCATACTTGTCGCTCGAATTAGGCTTCAGATAATGAGCTCAATAATTGTTTAAACGGAATTCTCTGCTGCCTAATTAGGGCTGAAATGGCTCCAATGTACCAGTTTGTCATAATGTCAATTTACAATAATTACCTGTAAATAAGTACTAATAAGTAAGCGTACACTGTAATTGGAGCCCACCAGTGGACTGACGAAATATTAAGTCATTTTAACTAATTATGACTGACATCCTACAGTTATTTTGTGTGATATTTAAGCTACTTAATACTTAAACTTTCATCATGAGTAATATTTATGTAAGGTTATTTAATCCTTAACGATAAATAATTATATAACATATAGCAATGTTAAACAAATATTAAACTTATATAATTATATATATATATCTCACAGTACCATCTGACTACAATATTGGAGCAAAGGAAAAAGAAAAACTAAGCAAATACCATCCATTAAAGCGAGAAATAACCAGATAATGGAAAACAGCAACCGAAGTAATACCCATAGTAGTAGGATCAACTGGAACAATAGCCAAATCCTTACACAAATACTGTACAAAAATAGACGCAAACATGCAGACACACATCATCCAAAAACAGGCACCGACACACACAACTACCATAATCAGCAAAGTTTTAGGAGAATCAGTTTTTGTCCGCGGGGGATCCATCCCCTTCTCAGAATCCCTACAGATCTACAGACTAGGAAAAGAGGTAAGTAGAGACTTGTTGACAACCCTACCTGTATGTAAATAGACTCTACTTGAACTCATATTCCAATTCACTAACACGCGCTCAAAGTGTCATCGACATCCTAAATCCTTGCACCAAAAACTTTCTCTCCACCAACACAGGAAACCACTCAAATAAGCGACACTTATCTCACTGACAATAAGCAATTTATCATAGGTTGATTTTAGGCGTTATACTTACCCAGTAACTCGGTGAGAGCAGTCTGACCTTGATACCGATTCGCACCGGGCGAATCACTATCGGTGTCATTTTTTTCATAGTCTGATATGCAAATGTGAGTACCGCGAAATTTCGAGTGCGTCGACCTTGTATAGCGCCCACAGCTTATGAATCAAAGAATCTAGCGTAAGTCTCGTGGCTCCCAATGACCTACTGATTTCCATAAGGCACGTAGGCGGCAGAGATGCTGGCTAATAGATCTTACGCACTCGCTAACACGATGTGCAGTCAAATTAAGATGTCTGTTTGCTAACAAGTTGATAAAAGAGGGTTTTAGCGAATCATTGCTAGTGTGAGAGGTGGCTAAAGTGCTGTACATCTTCTTTTGAAAAGGACCGTGAATGTTTTAATAATTTAACACAGGCCTACAAAATAACAACTTTAATTGTAGAAATATTCGGAACTTCGTCCGCGTGAAATTAGCAACAAGTTTGTCCAGTTTACAGTATTAAAAGTATTCTATATGTTAATTCAAGTTGTATACTATATGTGTCAAATTTCATTCAAATACATTCAGTAGTTTTTCCATGAAAGAATAACGAACATCCATTCTTCTATCCATCAATCCTTGCAAACTTTCTCATTTATAATATTAGTAAGATAGGTAGACCTTTGCCGTACAGTAGGACAGTACAGGTAGACAATGAAATAATTAAAATTCCTTGTTGTTAAGGTATTGTATTTTGCCTGGTAACCTATAGTTAAAAATTAAGTGGGTTAATTAGGCCAAAATATGCCAAACAATAACAAAAAAAAACAAAAGTACTCAGAAATATTGATCACATTATTTTTAGGGAAAAAAAATATGTTCATTTCAATCAATTAAATTACACGATTCAAAAACAATTTTTAGTATGATAAATAAGCTTAATTATATTTCTCTCATTATTGACACTACGACAACATAATTTTTCATGGTCGATAAAGCATCGAACACACATTCGAAAATTTCATTATTTCTTATCACATTTCAACGATAAAACCGCACGTTGTAGCACTAATTTTCCTGAAGTTGATTATGTTCCCATAGAATGTAATTTCCTGTGTTTAAAAAGAGTTTAAATAAATGCGTAATAAATTACCGGCATTCGGTACTAGATCTTGGATTGAAATGTTGATTTATTTCAAGACCTCAGAGAATTAATTTATTAATATAAATTAATGCAAAGCAAAGTGGCTAAAATAAACTAACAATAAAATAAAATAAAATTTATTTCAGGCAACAAGGCTCATATAAAAATACAGAAACCTACCTAAACCAATCGACTGAACTCAAGCTACGACCTACACCGGTAGACGATCATTGCGACTTAGAGGGAGCGCGTCTTCATTCAGAGACTGAGATCTCAGAATCAATTTCAGATAGATGTTCATACGATGAGTTTTAACACATCCAGGCTTAGTAGTAGTATAGTATAGTAGTTTTATAAGGCATGTTTCTGCATTTATATGTGATTTAGAAAAAGTTTGTAAAAAAGTGTCCTCCAATAAATGTGTTTATTATTGCCTTAATTGTACAACTCGTACAAGTTTGTAAAATGAATGAAACATCTTACTAAATAATTTGACATATAGTATCGCACATTTTTTTCGTTTGTTCAGCATTTACTACAATAACACTAATCAATATACAAAGCGACGTTTTGAACACTAGGTATTGTTTTAGCGAATATGCAAGTTTTTGCAGTGAAGTGAAAATTACAACAATACACGTAGGCGTCGAATGTTTTTGAATCGTACGAGTATATAAGACTCAAACTAATTAGGTGTCCGGGGTTGTAGAAGAAAATTGTAATAGGTACTTCCCAGGCAAAAATGCTCGGCCACATTATCGCTCATGCCTAGTCTGTTGAATAAAATCTATGTTATTTTGTCTCCGTCAGGGTAAATAGATATAATTCTAGACCGATTTTGAATAGTCATCATCATCACCTTCACTTTAGCCATAGGACGTCTACTGCTGGAAATAGGCGTCACCCATTGACTTCCATAAAGACGGTCTTTATCAGGTCGTCGGTCCACCTTGTGGGTGGAGGTTCTACGCTGCGCTTGCCGGTCCGTGATCTCCACTCAAGAACTTTGCAGCCCCATCGGCCATCAGTTCTGCGTGCCATATGCCCTGCCCACTTCAAAGTCGTATTGGCTTAGATTAAGTTAATTTGATTTTAGTCAACCGTATTTAAAAGCGTACACACGTACGTAGGTAAGTAAACACACAATAGGTACATCGACAAACTTCAAAATATGATATTTATTAGGATACAACACATTTTACCTTTAACTATATTGTTATAACTAAATAATGGATGTGTAGGTGGAGTTGAGGCACCATAACAATATAGTGATAGAACACAAGTTAGTTACCTGTTAGTTATATCAGTTTATTGTAATGTATTGTGTATTGTTCTCGTCCAGGTTTAATTAGTTAGTTAAAATTATTTTTTTCCTGATTTTCCTCGTAAACCATTTTGCGTAAAAAAAATTGATTTAAATTAGGCAATGTTTGTACCACTTTTTGTGTCATATTTTATTGTCATAATCATACGACCAGATGATTTTTTTAAAATAGTTATTCGATATTTTTTTTTCATTTTATAGTTTTCCTAATTCGTAAGTTAATAATTGCGTTGCTTTTATCCGACGTTTATAATTTGTTTTTTTTTAATGTAACTCTTGTCCATCATTTCTCATCTCTAGTCTAACAGCTGTTTATTTATTTGTCATGGCCAACTAAACGGCAGTTTTGAACTTCAATGCTATTTCTTAATTCCATAACACAGTCATAAACATTTATTGCTCTCTAAAATTAATCTGTGTCTTTACATCATCGTCGCCAACGCTTATTTAGTTGTAATAATAAATAGCTTTAATTCATTTTAATTGTTGTTTAATAATTTATTTACGCCGTTAACGCTCCATGCAATGTCATTTGATTTGTCTAGACGTTGTGGGAGCAAGGTGTTTAGTTGCAAATAAATAGCAATCTTCAACACTATCATACAAAAATGTTGTAATCGTATTTATCTCTATTAATTTTTCTTGTAAATATATTTAGTAAGTAAACTATGTTGCTTTATTACACGGCACAGCTCTATTATTATCATTCATTCATTCGTTGAACAGAAATTTAACCCTACATAACTTTAGTTCTCTGGTTTTGGCGGGAACGCGGGAAGAGTCGTGTCGCTCCGTTGTATTTTTTTCCAAAACTAGTGCTTTGTCGAGTGTTTATGCATAAAAATGGTGGTGTTTTATTCATAAAGTGCCGAATTACAAGCGCGAGTGTGGGAAAATGATATAATGGGGTGAAACATGAGTTTTCGTGTTGCTTCCAAAACTCCATCGAAGCTTTATAGTAAAGTTGCCACTACTTTACTAAAGCATGACTGGAATTAACTGACACGAACTGGGCTTGACAAAGACGACTTTGATGATAACTATAGCTAAGATACAGCAAAAATAACACTTAAGACAAGGCAGTATGGCTTTATAGCTTTAGCCTGCCCGAAGGGGTAAATTATTTAAAAAAAAAATTAGTTCCCTTTTGCATTGTCTGTGTTATTGAAATTACATTTGGACCACAGACAATAACAAATAAATCTACGAATGCGACTTGACTATCCACTTGGATCTAATTATAGATCGACCTAACTAAACAATCTAACAGACACCTTTAAAAAAATTATCTGTACCTACATTAAAAGTCTTACTTTTAAACGTTGCTTTATTCAATGTTTAAAATTATTTGTCCCCTTTTCTCTGATGTAAATTATCACGTGTAAAACAAAATAATTGTAGACAAAGATAAGTTATACGAAATAAGGAAGGTTCTATGATCTGTCTTACTTTTCTTTGCTCTTACTTGTCACACAAATTAAGGTCTGTACAGCTTTTCTAAGATGTTTAAATAAGAATCAATCGCCTTAAATTATGAAGTCTATTTCGTTTCAAAGTTATTGATCGAGCAATCAATTTACCTAAGATTTTTAATTACATTTTACATCACCCGTTATCCTTTATTTGTCATGATTGTAAATTACATAACATTAATCATTTCTATTTTTGAAAAGAGTGATAATTATTGTTTCGGAAGATGGTCAACTTTTTCCCAATATAGAACGGCATAAGTCATCAAGTATCTAAGGGTGCCATTTTGAACAGAGCGTGTTTGTTAGTAAAGAAATTGATATTGAAAATAATGCTCATTATCTTAACGTTAAGCTTAATTGTTTTTAGGTTACGATCATTTCTCATCTATCTCAAATATTAAAAAAATAAATAAAAAAATATCGTAAGACATTACACACAGCGCCATCTGACCCCAAACTAAGCAGAGCTTGTGTGATGGAAGTCAGATAACTGATAGAATACATATATACTTTTTTTTGTAAATGCATACTTATAATACATACAGAACACCCAGACACTGAACAAACATTTGTTGATACGTACAATGTTTGTCCTGAGTGGGGATCGAACCCACGCCCTTCAGCTCTTAAAGCAGACATGCTACCAATGAGCCAACAGGGCTGTCAATATTATATATTAGAAAACTAACACTCGACAATTTCCTTACTTCGTGTCATATTTTAATTGAATTTAATATATCCTATCACACGGGAACCATACATTTTATCGGGATAAAAAGTAACCTATGTTCGATTCAAAACTATAATCTATTTCTGTGCCAAATTTCTTCCAGATCCGTTCAGCCGTTCTAGCGAATGAGTAACAATAAAACATCCACCGATCCAAACTTTCACATTTATAATATTAGTGGGATAGTCGGATGCAAACGATATGTTCAGCTCAGAAATACAGTAACATCATCAGCAGCCTTTCATAGCCCTATGCTGTACATAGGTCTTTTCTAAGACACACCACTTAGCCCCATCTTTTGCTTTTTGCTTCCAGCTACTGACAGCCCCCCCTGCATATTTAGTCAATCCATTAGATCTCAGGGCGTCCTACACTATCGACTTTACCGATTCGTTGTCACACCATAAGCTGTATATTTAATACAATAGACAAAAATAAACCAAAATTCCTTTTAAATGGAACAATTGGTGGCCTTACATTTATTTTTTAATTTTTTCATATTTTAATCCTTGATCGTTGACAACTGACTCAAATAAATACATTTAAGACCTTGTGACTTGACCTATTACAGAGCTACTGGGGCTCATCATTAAAATTAAATGTATCAAAGTATTGAGCGCACCGATTCTCTGGTTTTTTTAATAGTTTTTATTTTAAATTCTAAGTCATCATCATCATCCACAGCCTTCTTTATCCCACTGCTGGGTATAGGCCTCTCTCTTTACATACCATCTGCCTCGCTCCTGTGCCAATCTGGTCCAGGTTCGACCCGCGACGGTGGCAATATCGTCGACCCATCTTGCGGCTGGACGATTGACGCTCCGAAAATTCTAAGTACTGCTGCAATATTCATAGACAAGTGGTATTATTTACCATAATTAGTGTGTCTCGTTCTTTTCATAACTTTTACATAAAAATAGAAATCAACTACAATTATTTAAATAACATCAAGCAAGAAAATACGCAAAACAATTGTCATCGAAACGCTACCACAACAACGCGGCCTAAAATTTAAACCGCGCCTTATATAGCAACAGTAGTTCAATTTAACACACGGTTGTTGGCAAACAGAAGCTCACAAAGATCGATGTCTGATAATAATTAAGAACAAATTTCACGTTAATTAGCTGCGACTAATATGTGAGGCTTTTGAGATATTATAAATTAAATTCGACCTACGCGTGCAAATCGAAAACGAAAACGGGCATGTAGGTGAAGCCCATTATCACGATTGATTCTATACATATTTTAATTAAAAGTATCGATTTAACACAAGCATGGTCTAGAATTTCAAACAGGTAGAGTTGCGTTAGACTGTGAAGACAAATTAGAAAGTGTGTAAATTTAATCGATGTTTTTCAGTGCTGGAACTTTATTATGTTTAGATACAATATCGTCCGCCCTGAGACGAGAATCGTAAATATCGGAAAATTTAAAACAAAATTCATGTAGCCAATTATTATCTATACAAATTTCTTTTCGGACTATTGCATGTTCTGTATACTTAATAGGCTCAGTATTTGACCACAGCACACGATGATGTACAGTAACGGTGTGGTCGAAGATGATAAACGAAACGCAGTCTAGAACGAAACTGGGTCTCAAGGCTTGGCAGCAAATTTTCAACTTGAGGGTGGTAGCTAGCCATCCGAGTACTAGATAGTACCATACCATCATGCTATGGTTTCCTCATGATGTTTTCTTCACCGGAAACTCAAGCTTGGAAATCAAACCCAAGCCATTCGTGTGAACTAACCGCGATAACCACTGTACTATTATCGCTACAAAATGTGAAAACGTTTCATTATTTACATAAATAGTATTTCAATTTTAGTTTCAAATACAAAACTTGTGCTATGGTAATCATATCACTGATTTATTATATATCAGAGCACACAAATCATCTATGTTTGTCACATAAAATGTTTGACTTGGGTGGAAATAAAACTACTACGAAATAAAGTTATAAGGTATAAGTTTTGTGCTTGATCTGTTTTAGTCATTGTACAACTACAAAACTACGTATAATTGTGAACAATACAAGTTCACTAACGGAGTTATGGTTATCATTGACAGGTGACCGCCCACCGCCCACGCAGTGTTCGAGACCTCCTTGGACATCAAGCATTTACTTTTATTTTGCTATTTACGTGCTTACGTTTGTACTAAAAGATAATTGTAGGTCATGGCTTTGATTCTCATGAACACAAACGAGGTGATATAAATTACACATTGTTTTTAAGTGAGATGTAATTTCTCCGCTCTAATTTATTATAAGAAACTTTTTTATTTTGAACCCCCGACGAAAAAGTTCGAATTCAGATTTTCAAATTCAAAAAATTTTATCGATAATTTGATCTTCAATCTAAGAACTTAAGATAAGTGTTTACAAAATATTTTTTAGTGGGACTAGCTGGCACTCAAACTACTCAGATAAATAAAGCAGCCTTTAGTAGTTGTCCTACTCGAAGTCATACTAGTAACAAAACTGTGTTACAGGCGCCAGAACCATCCGCAAAAAAGACCAAGAAATAATTCAATTCATTAAAATATTTATTATTATCTTTAAATGATAAAAACGTGCAATAAAAAAAAATCTAACAGTAAGTAAACATTAGATGTGTGCGTGTGTATTATGTGAGTGTGAGTGTGTATGTGTGTTAATGTTAGAATTTTACATCCCAATTTTATTAAGGGGTCTCTTAGAACACACCATTATTTATCATCAGGTGAGTAAAAAAAACATGTCAACAATTTTCTTTTTTTTTTAGTATCAATCCGCTGTAGATAACTACCCCGCGTAAGTTATAACAAAAACAATCGCACAAAAGGGCCTCAATAAATTATTTTAAACAAAAAAATTCAATATAATTACGTAACCAACAAACAAAGCAAACCTACATATATCCAAGAACAGATCTGCAGATCACAAAAGCGATGCAAAAGTGATGGAATTTAAAGCCGCGGTGCAATTTCGTGTAATGACTGGGGAACAGGAAATACAGGTAGAGTGAGAATGTGAACTCAGAACAATCATTAGTGTCGAGAGGAACCACTTTTTATAAGACTCATCTGCTTCGTGTAACAGCGAGTGTGATGGAAATGTAATATTTCGATCGGAAAGAGTCGTCTTTCACCGATTAAAATGTAATTAGGATCGTATTAAATCAAATGCAGTACTAAGCCGTTCTTGGTAGTAGATTTATTTAGCAGGAGGTCGTCTAGGTAGGTACCCCCGCAGTACCAGATATTCTGTCGCCAAATAGTATTGTATAGATATTCTGTTCCGGTTTGAAGGGTACTGCAGCTAGCGTAACTACAGGACTTTTGAGACTAACCATCTACTCTCAAAGTAATGAGCACCAAAGCAGCGATGCGAGCGATATATTTAAAATAAAATTATCACTGCAACGAGCTATGTCAGTTGAAATTAAATTCTTAAATCCTAATTCACGATGTCCCAGACCGATGCTTAGATAAACAAACTGTCTCATACTTTAATAAAAAAACCGATGAAACTTATTTATTTGCAAGGCTTCTGTACATTAATTTACTTATCACAGATTAAGCAATCTGAAAACAAAATTGATCCTAGACACGATTAACTAATTAGCTCTCAATTAGTTCCCATCGTTTGGAAAAGACAGAACTTGTCTAATAAACAAAACAAGATCTATTTCTAATTTATAAAAAATGTCTCGATGACAAAAAAAATCGATATACCGAAAACTGGAAAGCTATTTAATAAAACGTTTCGTTTTCTTACAAGCAGTTATTTGAATGCGGAGATCGCTCCCACGGAAAGTGGACCTCCTAGAAATGAAATCTGCGTACGGAAAACTATAATTACTAATACAAATATTTTATTGATAACACCAAAGTAACAATCAAATAAATTAAAAATATCAAAAACGATGATTTCATGTCAATGGAAAAAGAAAAACAAAAATATCATTATGAAGTATGGCAATATCAAAATATTGTCAAAATAATAAAATGTCAAAAACAAACATAATTACTTACTAGTCATTTAATAATCTTTACAATGTTTTTTATTCTTTGGTTTTGGAGTCGCATTTTGAGTATTTGCCAGTAACAGGTGTTTATGTATTATAAGAATAAACAAAATAAAAAATACCTTAAATTATACTACCTATTTACAAAATGTATACAAAAAACTAATGTATAAAATGTATAATCTTTTAGTTTACAATACTCGTCAATGTCATAAACAGTTAATTACTAGTTAATAAGCACTCAAGAGTCTTATATACATAGCGAACATAAGCAATACCAATAAAGCATCCGACGAAAGATAGCCTGATGAATGAAGGTGTCTCTTGACATTTTGACTTGGCCAATGAACGAGTATTGCTTATTTGTTACTAACACATGTTTCATTTCTCTCTGAACCTAATTCTAAAGTCAATGCGGACAAAGTTGCGGGCATAAGCTAACTAGTTTATAGTTGCTACTTTACCTTAACATCAAAATCATTTGTTGGTTCATTGGTAGTGTGTCTGCTTCGAGAGCTGAAGGGCGTGGGTTCGATTCCCACTCAGGACTAACATTTGTGTGACTAACATCGATGTTTGTTCTGTGTCTGGGTGTACTACATGTATTATAAGTATGTATTTACAAAAAAAAAAGTATTTAAGTATTCTATCAGTTATCTGTCTTCCATAGCACAAGCTCTGCTTAGTTTGGGGTCAGATGGCGCTGTGTGTAATGTCCTATGATATTTATTTATTATTTATTTATTTATTTTTATTTTATTTATGTAAAATACTCGTACAATCAAAGATAATGTGTGTTGGTTATTTTTTCCTGTTCGAATGATGCATTGTTTGGGTTTAAATTGAGTAGATTGAAATACCGTACATCAATATGTTTCATTTATATATTAAAGTTATTTGTCTAATAAAATGTCTGGAGGGATGTAAAGCTACATCAGTTAGATATTTCCTTAACTTGCCTACCTGTATTTCTAAGAACATCTAAACTTTACAGTTTAGTCATCAAACAATGATAAATCAAAAGGTTAATTATGACAGCTGGTATTTCGGGTCTTCGCAAATGCCTTAAGAATGTCTATTCATGTCTGGCGTCTGATGATGAAAGGTAGATTGGAACATGAAACATTTGTTATTATCATTTTTGAAAGCCATTTTGCTTCTTTCCTACAAGGGAGGTGCATTTCACACGGGACGGAGCCTATTGCCTATTCGCCTATTCTAAAGATAAGAACTTTCTTACAATCCAGCACGTCCAGCACCCAGTCTGGTGTTTGTTTGTGGTTGATAGGCTAGGTGTATTGACCACAGCTTACCTGATGTTAATATGTTCACATGCCAAAAGACGTGTGCTTAACCCCAACAATGAGCTTGAGCTGCTAGTGAAGGAAAACATCGTGAGAAAACCATAGCGTGAGGGTAGGGTACTTTCTAGTACTCGACAGGCTAGCTACCACCTACAAGTTGAAAATCTATCACCAAGCACCTAAGGATGTGTTCCGACAGCCTAGTTTGAGACCCGATCATCTTTAGACAAACTAATTACGGGGCTAAAATTTAGGTGTTCCCTAATAGATACAATCTGGGTGCCTTCAAGTCGCGAGTGGATCGGTTTCTTCAAGGCAAGCGTGCTCCAACGTAGACCGCATCTTCGCTTAACATCAGGCTGGATAGCGGTCAAACGCAAGCCTATAGATAACAAAAAAAGAGCCATCTCCATTCCAGGTTAGGTGTATCTAACATTTTCAGCCACACCGTCACTTAACATCAAGTGAGCTGTAGTCAAAAACCTAGCCTGTCAACCATAAAAAAGATCCATAGAAGTTTCTAGTAAAGTTACCGCGGCTTTGTTAGGACTTTGCTTCGGCTTGTTTTATTTAGAGACACTTGAAAATATGAAATTGACGTTGGAAGAATTCTTAAAGTGCGATGCCAAAAATAAAGAAAAAAGTACAAAGTAGCTATAGATAGAAAAAAAAATGTTATTTCATTAAAACTTTTTTCTTGCATTCGACATCAACGAGCTCTACGTTGCGTAGCGTAAGTCGTAGCCATGCTGCGTTAACCACCACTTTAAAATTATATTCTTGCAATATTTTTCAAGATTTTTTGTATACTGAAAGGAATAAACAAATTCTTTAAATAAATGTGCTTTTGGTGCCTACTTTTAGTACTACTCTACTAGGTCTACTCGGGGTAAATATGACATTTTTTTTTTAAATTAAGTAATATTAACCTATATCCTACATCTTGATAGTTAAGTAGGCTTCTTATTCTTCTTAGCCGAGTCGACGTTTCAATTTTTTTTTAATTTGTTGGTTTTCTCCCAGGTTTTAGCCACTGCAACACCGTGGGAGGTGGCTTCTTGGAAGTCTTCCATGGTGCAGGAGTCTGGACAGCGAGGGCACGAGAGAAGGAGCTGCATCGTTTGCACAGGAGCACAGGAGGTTTCCGGTACAGTTAAGTAGGTTTTATTCGCCATGACGATATAACTTAGCCGAATTCGGGATCAATTATCTTGGATAGTATTATTTATGTCAAATGCAAATCTTGAAACACACTGTGTTTTGGAACTGTCAAAAATCACACGGTCAATAATAAATTGGAACTGTCAAAATAAACTTAACCTTTAAAATTCAACGTAAAAGAATCTCCGTTAACTAGAAAATAAAATTGCTGATATTAACAAATATGCAAATAAAATTTGCTGTCCTAGGGGTTGTTCCCTGATAGATACAATCTGGGTGCCTTCAAGTCGCGAATGAATCTGTTTCTTCTAGGCGAGCGTGCTCCACTGTAGGCCGCATCTTCGCTTAACGTCAAGCGAGTTGGCGGTCAAACGCTGATCAAATCATTTTTTTTTTAATCGTATCAAAACCTCGACTTGAGATCCGCTTGCTCAGTTTTGGCGGAAACGCGAAAAAAGACATGTCGACCCGTTGTATTTTTTTTCAAAACTAGTGTTTTGTCGCGTGTTTTATGCATAAAAATGGTGGTGTTTTATTCATAAGGTGCCGAATTACAAGCGCGATGGTGGGAAAAAGATATAATGTGGTGAAACATGACTTTTTTTTCGTGTTGCTTCCAAAACTCTATCGTAGCTTTTTAGTAAAGTCGCCACTACTTTACTAAAGTACTAAAGACTTGACTGACAAGGACTGTACTTGACCAAGACTGGACTTTGACTATAACTAAAGCTACGAGGCAACTTATTTAACTTATGAAACTTGAAAATGTAAATCACTGGCAAATGCTCATAATGCGACGCCAAAACCAAAGAATAAAAAAAAGATCCGCTTGTCTTATACAATCGTATGACTTCACTAGCATTTGCATACGCAATGCACTGGCGGGGTTTTCACCAATAATGATGTTCCAAGTAATCATAACGCAGCAGGATGTTCAAATAACCCAGTTCCGAACTAATAGTGATAATACGCTCGATCTGTTCAGGATTCCCTGAGAAAGTCACACTTTTTGCGAGTTATCTTAGCTTGGATGCGTATTACACCGAAAATAATAATTATTTTTAATCCCACTAATATTATAAATGTGAAAGTTTGTATGGATTAACTCATTATTAGTTAGTATATTTTTTTATTTTTTTCTATGACCACCTACTACTACTACTACACTTGACCTCAAGCGCGCTAAATGTTGAGTGATCATAGTCCAGTGGTTAGCGCGGTTAGTTAGGTCGGTTCATGTGCCGGAGGGTGTGGGTTGAAATCTCGACAATGAACTTAAAGCAACTATAGAAGGAAACCATTGCATGGTTGTAAGTTAAGTGGGCTACATTGACCACGCCGTTACTTAATACTAAATGAGCTATGGTAAAACGCCTCACATGTCAACAAAAAAAATTCTTGTAGCACTAAGAAAAAAACAACTGAAAACGTGTATTCATCTTAAATTGTTTTCTATAAGATTACATTACGGTGTTACGCACGGTTAGAGTCTTTTGTTTAAACCGCATCTCGCGTTACACGCTGTAATTAACAGTTTACAATGCAGATAAACAAGAGATAAACGATTGATATACTGTTAGCAGTCGTCAAGCGATAATGGAAGATATAACAACTAACACCTAGTACGAACTGTATATTATTCACAATATCTTAAATGATATTTTTCTCAATCATGCTTGAAAATTTGAGCATTTGAGCATAAATCGAAATTGCTGTACTGGCCAAATACATGCGCGCAGCGGACGGCAAAAGTTGTACTAAAATCCTTATCTGTCGTGGTTTACCGGCCAAATAAATTACACAGTAAACTCATATCTGCCGTGTAGTTTAAAAATGGAACGATCTTTTACTTCGAAACATGTCAACCAAGGAGGTAACTTATCACAGGTTTTATTTAAATTTCAAACTGGCTTGCAAATCATCGAGCATGCAGGGCTGGTTTATCTGAGCTGCAAATAGAAAGCTAATTTCCGCATATTATTTGAGAAATGTAGGTACTGAACAAGCCTTGGCCACAACTACGTTTTGATGGACTTACGTATGTGTGCCTCGGCTTAGGCCAAGTTTACACGTTCGTCCATCGATGTCTCTTTTGCTGGCCGCTGCAGTAATGTACTTTTAATGTGACCTAACGATAAAAGACGGCATCGGGTGACCATAATGCTGACCAAGTTTTGCTAAAACTTTGCCATTTTAAAGTTAATCTTTTTCATTTGGTGGTCAGATTACAGATCAACTTAGTACTGCAGTTATTTAACACTATTTACGAAAAAAAAAAGAAAAATGTTATTAGATAGATAGATAGAAACTCTTTATATACATAAAGCTAAAATAAAAACCAACATCAGCAGCGAATTACATAAACTTAGTATGTTTTTGTGTTACATTAACAATTAAAAGAAAGAAAGAAAAAACCTTTTTTTTTAGAAACAAGCAAACACACAAAAACAAATCAATAACATATACAAAATCCCAACAACAACAACATAATGTATTTTTATGTTCAGTACATAAACAACTTTAATTTAAATTATTAATAGGCCCATTTGTCAATGTCCTATATTTAGCATTGTCAACATTCAGTGATTTTACGTCAATTAACAAACTGGTGACATTTTACGTCAATACTTTTAAGAATAATGTCATAGTTTTTTCAAGAAATATCTGGTTTATTTGTAATTATTATGGATAAATGATTCCTTAGCGGAATTTGCGTTTTCATTCATAAACACTTCCTATGGGTGCAACATCACGTATTTAGTAAGTTTCCCTTACCTACATGTCACGTACGAATGTGAATCATTTTCCTATAACTTGGTGTGGTGATATACAATTATTACTGATATTACTTAACAGCTTTATTTAAGTTTAACATTTTGAAATGCTCGCTGTCTGACCTATTTTGACTATATATTCCGGTTGTGACTTTCACACAAAAATTGTTGTACTACGATTATTTATTGATAAATACTAAATATATTTGACAAATCTGAACCAACTAGATTTGTCAAGTACCTCGTTTTTGTGAAAATTGCTTTATCTTGAATCTTTCGAGCAGTCATAATAGATTTTAAATGCAATAAAATATACAGAACGACCAAAAAAAACAGTAAAGTATTTTTTTTTTTTTAATATTTTTTTAGATACCACAAAAAATTACAAGTATAAATTCACTCCATGCCCCTAAGCCCAAACACGGCTAGGTTTTAGGTTTAAACATAAAACTACTGAATCAATTATGAAATTTTAACGAGGCCCATCTGAATGACTGGGAAGTATACACTATACAAAAAAAACCCGTGTAATAGGGGAACATACATAAAAAAAGATTCTATGGAATTGAGAACCTCCTCTTTTTCTTGAAGTCGGGTAAACACAGAACCAATGACTCCAATAATTAAAACCGTTTGCTTCTGTAACATTTTTAATATCAAAATGTTTATATGTATATTGTATACACTTCGTAATGTATATATGTAATACAAACGTAATAAAATCTCAAAATGTGCCCCGCTTGGTTGTCCACATGTGCGCCACATAACTCCCTGGTATTAACCGACTATATAGTAGGCGAGGAGATTATTTATAAGCGACCAATGGCATCTATTTCGGGAATTAGGACGAGAGGCGGTTTCACTCAGAGCAAGGAGGCGGGAGAGCGACACCCCTGAAATTTAATGGAACTCTTAACATGGCCGAAACGAAATTTAAATATAAAACAAAGTTCTCAGCAATCACTTTCCCCGAAATGTGTACCTTAAAGCTACAGGATTACGTTTCAAAACCCTACCTACCAATATGATAAAATCTCACAATTTGATAGATCCAAGTTTGGTGGTTCCATTATCGGTCTTATTCTAAAAGTAGAAGAGCTAGATTTAGAACTGTTTGATTACAATGTACGGACTTAATCAGCGATCCGAAAATATGACGTCATGTCAAACCAGATACATTTAACCTATATTTTTTATTTATTATTCCTTTTAAATCGTCGTATTGTACTTTCAGGATTTTTTTTATAGTTACGTTTGACTGCCATCTCGCCTGATTTTAAGCGAAGATACGGTCTACGATGGAGCACGCTTGCCTAGAAGAAACCGATTCACTCGGGACTTAAAGGTACCCACATAGATTGTATTCATCGGGGAACACCCACTCGGGCAGCAGATTCCAATGTCTAGCGGTTGGTATGAAGAAGGTGGAATCATACCGCTTAGTTCGAGCTTTTGGAATATCAACCATAAAGCGGTGTCGCTTTTTAGAGCTCCTGGCTGTCCGATAGTAGAATAGACAGGGGGAATTAGGTCAAGCAGATCTGAAGCGCAATTTCCAAAATAAATTCAGTTTGTTTAGCAGTTTATGCGTATTTTTTAAATGTTCGAACGCTGATCATTTTCAAGTGCATTAGATTATTTGAGCAGATAGTAGAAACTGTATAAAATTCGACTAAGCTTAAAAGTAAATGCTAGGTATTGTCTATATATCTATCTATCTGCACTATTATAAAGAAGAAATATTTGATTGTTTATTGTATTGAAAAGGCTCCGATACTACTGGACCGATTTTCAAAAATTTCACCGTTGGGAAGCTACACTATCTCCGGGTGACATAGGCTGCTTTTTTTTATTCCAGTATGCCCACGGGAACGGGAACTACGCGGGTGAAACCGCGAGGCGTCCGCTAGCAAAATGTAAAGTTAAAGAAGTCTAGTTGGGAGACCGTCTGGCTTCTAATCTGGAAGTCCTGAATTCGAATCCCACAGCACGCACCTTGTTATTTATATGTTATGTGTGGTTTGCAGCTAACTTCAAACAGAGAAGGAAATCATTGTTACCAAACCTGTAAGTCTTAAGTATTTTTAATGTTCTAGAAGATAAGTAAACTATGCTAACTTGCACTTGGGCAGCGTGGAAGCCTTACCTATCTCACAATAAGATGAAGACCGCACCTAACAGTGCGACGTTAAAAAAAACAGTGCTGGACCAGTTTTTTTATGGTTGACAGGCTAGTTGTATGACCACAGCTCACCTCATGTTATGTGACGGTGTGGTCGAAGATGGTAAAGTACACCTAGCCTGGAATGGAACTGGCTTTCAAGTGAGGCTGTCGGAACACACCGGCATATTTTCAATTTGAGGGTGGTAAAAAGAAAGTACCCTACCACCATGCTATGGTTTCCTCACGATGTTTCCCTTCACCGGCAGCTCAAGCATTGTTGGGATTTGAATCTACGTCCTTTGGCATGCGAACCGACCGCGCTGACCACTAAGCTGTCATGGCTACAAAATTAACGAAAACTTAACTTCGGATTAGGCATGCGTTTAGTCACGACCTCACCTGATGGTAAGCGACGATGTGGCCGAAGATGAAGCACACTTAGCTAAGAAATATTCATTCAATATACCGTCTAGCAGTAGTGTTTTAACATTATTGTATTCCAGATAAATTATGAACTGTAACGTATAATACGCAGGAATATTATCAATTAGGTTTTACTAGCAATTCCCGGACGTTTCTTATTCTTAATTCTCAATAACTTTATTGTATATTTAATGTCGTTAATTTGGCAAGAATATATTACTCAATTTAATTTATTACATTCCATTTTATTGCGTCATGGAACGTATAGAAACCGGATTAAGCATTAAAACTTATAACAGCGGGCTTATACAAAGAAACTATCTTATTGAAAAAGGAAAGGCCAATATTTTATTGTTTTTTTTTGTTCCTGTTACCACTAACTCGGAAAACTAATTAATAGACGTATTAACGTCGATATATTTCAGTGCCATTTACCTAGAGATTTAGAAACTATTTTGTAACCATTGGTATCAATCACTTGGTTGTAAGTTTTCTTAGCAGGAAGGTGTCTAGGAAGGTACCACTGCAGTACAGGTTATACTACCGCCAAGCAGTAGTGTGTAAACATTACTGTGTTCCGGTTTGAAGGGTACTGCAGTTAGCGAAATTACTGGGTTGTTGAGGCTAACCATCGAAAGTCTCAAAGTAATGAGCGCCAAAATAGCGATGCCCTGGACTTTGTTTTGCTACTTAAAGTTCTGTGTATCGCTCCAATGGTCATGGACATGCGTTATCTCTTACCATCAAGAGAGCGTAACGTTCGTCTCATTAGTTTTAAATTAAAAAAAAAACATTTACTTTCAATTGGTACAATTTTAATGTACGAAATTGGTTGGTACGTCATTTGTATCACTAAAAAAATGGCTCGGAGTGCGTCGACTCAGGCTGTCGAGACGCTGTTCCGCTTCCGGCCGTTGTTATAAAGCCACAGCGGCACGTGATAGATAATACATACTTAGTACTAACGATCATGGTTACTTAGTAAATTAATGTAAGCAATCGTGTTAAAGTAAATTTGGGGAAAAGGCAGCGCTGGACACAACGCTAATCTACGCTAATATTATAAAGAGGTAAGATTTGTATTTTTGGATATTTGTATGTTTGTAACGAATAACTCAAAAACTACTGGACCGATGTCAAAACTTATTTCACTGTTGGGATGGTACACTATCCCCAGATGACATAGGCTACTTTTTATCCTTGTATTCTCACGGGAATGGGAACTACGCGGGTGAAACCGCGAGACGTCTGCTAGTTATTTATCAAAAGGTTACTCAATCTATATCTTTAACTATCAATACGTAATCGAACTGCTGCTAAGATAATTTTGTATTTTAGTTGTTGTTATTTTGTATTTAAAAATAATGAAAAAATACACTTGAATGAGAGTTTAATTGTCACATTCGATTATTTATTGTTATATACTATGTAGTTTTGACAGAATCGCTAAAAACACATGTCGGCAGTGTATTATTATCTAAAACTTGTATTTTCTCTAATGTTTATTATGTAATTAATATTTTATTTTATTATTGGAACGGAGTTCCTTATCATACGTTATCGTTTATTATTAGTTTGTGGGACTAGACCTAAAAATGTGTAACAGTGAAAAACGACACCAAAATCCGACATCTTTTTGCAGTGATTTTTGAGGTACTGATAACCTAGAAAACTAAAACTGTTTTCAATAGATTCAGCTTGCCGTCAATTTTGAAAACATTTAAAAATGTTTCATAATTTTATAAATTATTTTTACACACAATATGTGTATCTGTACACATTAAATGTACAAATAAACATATTACAAATAAAATAACTAACAATAAAAAAATAATACTTAACATAATTTTAAGATCTATTTATAAATTAATACTATAGGTGACTAGGTAGTTTAGGTCATAAATACTTATTCCTGACTTAAATTTTGATATACGCGAGTGTATTAAGAAACTCCCTAAACGCTTATCACAAAAAATCTTCAAATGTAAACAAAGTCCAGGAGTCATTTTCACATACCTCTAGGATCCGGTACGGGACACGTGTGTTTATTTTTCTTAGCAATTGCGTAAGAGCATACGCCTGCTTACGTCTCAACCGCGCGCGACGTCGCATTCGTGACGTCATGGCGCCTGACGGGCCCTCCAAACTAAACAATCAGTTTTTTGCACCCTTTATCACTGGAACGCCGGCCGGCCACATAAAAGCGGTGGAAATCCGTTCAGGACACACATTACACGTAACGCAGCCAACTGAACGCATCCGCGCGCGTGATCGTGTCCTGAACACGACTCGATCGCGACATTTCAATTTTAAAAATTCTAACAGAATACATGCGTGGAATTACTTTTTTTTCTAAACAATAGTGTTGTGCTGTGATAAAGGAATAAAGGAGAGTGAACTGTGAGATAATACCAAAGATTTTTTTATCTGTGATTATAAATTAAAATAAAAACAAAATGAACGACACCTGCACCTGTATTTGCAATGGATGCCATTTAAGGACACAAAAAACTGTGAGATACAGTAAGTTTAATGAATATTTACTTTCTTATCAGCTATTAAGTTATGACCACTGTGGTAATATTTATCTAGCTGTTTTTCCTCAAACAACGTTCAATCGTTACAATGTCAACAATGCAATTAATCAGATGATTAATCGAGTAAAAGTGGTGATCTAATATTTTATCGATACCTATTTTAATTCGCCATGAAATCATTCGTTATGTCAGTTTCGATGACATTATATTTATCGTTAAATAAAGGAAATGAGGTAAACATCTGAAATAGGCTTTCAGTAGTAGGTAAACGTTTATTGTTTTCTGTGTGGGGAAAACTAATAACTCATATATTATCATGTAACATGCGGAAGGTTTACATTTATGTCATATATTCCAGTTATTTTCCTGAAAAGTAATACTTATAAGTATGACTGTCCAATTCACAACAATAGATAAACTATTACTTAGAATGATTAACATTTTAAATTGTCATTATATCAAACATAAAATTTTAACAAAAATTCAAAAGTTAAAAATGAAATTTTGACGATTTAACTAAAAAATATAAAGAAGCTAACCTAACATACATAAAGACCTAAAAATAAAAAAAATACTAAAATGGCAATTCGCAAAAATACTCTATTACTAAAATATACTACTTACTTTAATTACGGAACAACTAAAAGAACCATAGAAAGTATTGTTTTAATGATTAAAATTACATTAATACATTTATTTTTGGCGTGACCTGGCATTCTAATCTCTCAGAAATATTTATTTTTCACTTGAAGCTAATACTTTTCATCTATTTTATAGTCCGTGGCTGAGAAGGTGTAGAACTTATGAATGAAGGCTTTGACGTAGATGATTTATATTGTGGCTCTGTACAATGGGTTTCATAGAATTGGCAATGCGCTCGCGGCCGCAGGTGAATCCCAAAGCGGTAGCTAGTCACAGCTAGGTGGCTCGTAAGTTACGGTACATTTAAATTAGCTGAAACTATGTTAGCAGTATCAAGAATTTTTATCCGAGTGAAAGCGGAAATCGAATCGCAAAATCGCTCACCAATTCAATCAAATTTATCATGGCTTACAATCGATACTCAATAAGATTCATTTTTAAAAGTAACTTTTAATCATCGTTTAACAGGCTGCGTAATCCAATTCCTACATCTTAATATTCAGCAGCAAACTATTAAAGCTGTGACGAATCGCTCAATGTTATGCGTCTAACTACTTTCTAACGGGTGAGTAATGCGTATAAATATTGTGACTCGACGCCGGTACCGCCCTTGAAGGTTTTCAGCCAATTCGCACGCTGAAAATTCGGAAAATCCGTGACTCATCGGTGAGACAAGCGCCGGAAAAGCCTCATTTATATAATTATAGCTAAACTTCAAATAAAAAAGTTAATTGATAAAAGCCCCATTACAACTCGTAGACACTGTTAAAAAATATCTAAAATGCTTCGCAGTATAGTTTCCCATAAGTTTTTTTTAATTTTTTTTTTTTTTTTAATGATTGACTGGCTGGGTGTTTGACCACAGCTCACCTGATGTTAAGTGAGGTGTGGTCGAAGATGGTAAATCACACCTAGTCTGGAATGGAACTGGCTCTCAAGTGAGGCTGCCGGAACACATCGTTAGATGCTTGGCGGCAGATTTTCAACTTGAGGTTGGTAGCTAGCCAGCCGAGTACTAGAAAGTACCCTACCACCATGCTATGGTTTCCTCACGATGTTTTCCTTCACCGGCAGCTCAAGCTCATTGTTGGGGTTTGAACCCACGCCCTTCGGCATGCGAACCGACCGCGCTAACCACTGGGCTATCATCGCTACAAATCGATTTATTATATTTATTTAATTTAACATTGAAGGATATTTAACACAGCGCCATCTAGCCCTAAACTAAGTAAAGCTTGTACTATGAGACAGATGACAGAATACTTAAATACTTTTATTTTGTAAATACATACAGTACACCCAGACACAACAAACATTAGTCACACAAATGTTAGTCCTGAGTGGGACTCGAACTTCAGTTCTCGAAGCAGACATACTACCAATGAACCATCAGGGCTGCCAAGTTATAATTATAGGTCACTGTATGCTATTGTTTTTATTGCGTTTGAGTTTTTAAATTTAGTTATTGTAGTAGTAGTGTGTAGTGTGCAGATAGTATTCGTTCAAAGTTCGTCTAAAATATCGAAGCAAAATCTATTGCATTCGCGTACCGGTCGTAAATAACAGTTGTCTGAAATTGTTTACCAAATAATCAAAACATTATATCGCACCGTCAAACACTTGACCACCTATTACGTTCGAAACATTACTCCTTACAAAAAAATACAAAAGACTTGTTCGGGATGTATTAATCAAAGTCATAATAACCCCATATTGACACTATCACGGCATACAATGGCTTACCTTGTTAGCCGCCGGACAAAAAAACGTGTCAAAATAAATACTCGAGATTCTTAAACGTTATAGTCACATACTAACAGAACGTCGAATAAGTTACACTCGAAACACGCAGTAAGCAAACTGATCTGTATGCAACTGTATTATCAATGACGGAATAGCCTATGCGCTTGAATAAGTACGCTCTCCGCACGTAGGTGAATCTCGTCGTGATCTGTGTCACAAGCCTTTCCCAGACTTCGAAAGCTTTTTAGGTCAGTTTGCTTTCATGTTTAGTCCTTGGGCTCTTTACTTATTTGTTTTTCGTATGCAAACGGACTCTCGCGCGTGTAAAAAAGAAAACGAAAGTTGTTTATAAATTTAAGCGGACACATCTAGGTGGCGATTAGCATAAAGTTGAAATCACTTATTTTTAGTATGATTAATGCCGACAATCAATGATCTTACTTTTATTGCTGTAGTAAAAGGCAGACAATAAGAATATTAATTGGGATTATTAATATAAATTGTGTCATGATAAATGATCGAATTTGCTGACAAAAAATCGAATAATGAATATATTATCCGTCGATCTATTAATTCGCATTGATTAGTGATGTGACACGTGCGATCGGGCGGCGACCGGTCGCTCCACGCTTTCGGTTCGGTGCTCGATAAAAACTCGTTTTAGGATAGACTCATCGATGAATCACTACCGAAGTCTAACCGAATAAAGTACTTGCATAAGATGTGGAAACAAAACTGAGAGGAGACGATTCTTTGCGAAATTTTTTAAACAGTCACCTTCAATATCTATATACAAAAATAGTTAAGTACTGTATACTCATTGACACTAATAGACTCTAATGAATGAACCAAAATGTATACGCACTCGAGGAAATTTCAAACAAATTAGTCATATAACCTGACGTAATTAAGATTATTAATACTAACCCATATAGAGCACTTTCGACTGATAAAATTTTTGAACAATCATGATGCAAGAATTCGCTCTGGCAAGACATAAAGTAAAAAAAAAAATTAAAAAAAATTGTTGCTTTCTATTTTTTTTATGAATGACAATTGGAAGCTCGTGGAAGTCTCCGAGGGCAGGAGCTTTGTTCCGGCGTGCGGGTAAGGGTTTTCGTTTCGCATAGTGTTCGAGCGGGTATTTCATGTACGGAGCGGCATTTCGGTGGGCATTCAACGGAGCGAAGGCTGCCCGCGCGCCTGTCTCGCACACTCGTCCCTCACATTACACCGGTGACACACGTTCATTAATAAATAAATCGAGTGCCGATTCAGAGTGTATTCCAATTTCAAAATATAATATTGTGCCCAAAGTGCGAAAGCTTTCGCGAGTGTTTCCGGCCAGTGCTAGTATAGTTGCGATACGAGTTCCGAACACTTTTCGGTTACCGGGATCTTAATTTGTTCGGATGAACATGGACTTGCCTACAGGAGCTACTTCAATGCGTTGTTCATGGATGTCTTTTTAACTGGTGTGTGTTTGTTTAATTCATGAATCATGAAATATCAGGTATATTTTGATTTTCTTTTCTTTGTAAAAAAAAACAGCAGCGGATTTGTTAATTGAATGTAAACAAATGCATTCTTTTGTGGGTAAGCAATGTTGTTTCGCACCTACCTGTTTTTTATTTTTGCAAACAAAAATTTCTTTATGATTATGAAATTATCGGAACAAAAGTTAAATTTTTGTTTATTATAATTTGTAGCAATAATAATTATTGCTTATTTGCGAAAGCTATAAAATTATTAAAATTTAATTAAAAATATAATGTTTAAAGTTTTGAACTACAGCCGACGGGCCGAACTCGATATTGCGATCGCGATGTGACGCCATACATAAAACTTAACATAACGTTAATTTTACGAATTTAGTCTTAAAGGACCTATGAAGAATAATCGATATATAACCATTTTAAAAGTGAACAATAAATATGGAGAGAGTTGCGCGGCTTCGTGTGGGAATGAAAAACATTCGTCCGTCGGCAACCGATCAAAAAGATTTTTCACCGAAAGGTGTTTGTTATGCGATACAAGCAATTTATTTCTCCATATACGAAACTAAGCTTTCTTTACGAAATATATTGATTAACAATAAATCATACACTAAACCAATAAATTTCAAATTTGCATAACTAAATTCAAAAACACGAGATGTTGCGAACCGTTGCTTACAGCATTAATCACCTTTTGTTGATTTTAAAGATACCGCTTATCTTTATTAACTAAACTATTGACTAAGTTACAAGTTTGTTTCATTCTAAATATAGTAAGAATAAATATTTATTCGGAAATCGGCCATTATCGAGATGCCGTGCGGGAAAAACCGACGGTGGAAAAACGCATTATGTCCCAGTTCAACTCTTCTCGGTAACGATTATGTGCGAGCATTGTTTTAATGCCTTCGTCGCTACTGACCACGGACAATTGTCACAGTCTAATAAAATACGAAATAAAGCTATCTGTTCAAACGCAGATGGTAACATAATCGCATGTGAGTTTTTTTACGCGCAACGCTCGCCGTATTTGCCTACTTAGCATAAATTAAATTGTCAACGGACTCAGATTGACCTAATGATTCACTAACCATAAACTTCTGATTATCCTCGTCTGACGTAATACAAAAGGTGTAAACTCACTGTAGTTCAATGTGATAATCCATAATACATTGTCTACTTTTGACGCGGTTCTAAAAGCCACCAGGCACGAGGATATTGGTAATATTGACTTTGGTTCGTATGTTTACTGGGAAAAATATATTTCGGTTTGCATTGTGGTCATAGCTGAACAAATTGACGCGGATCATTAAGTAACCGAATAACCGGGAAAATCGGAGATCGTGGTCATGAATAAATCGATTGAACATATGAAATAGCAATGGTACATTGAAGGAAATCATATTTAAACGTCCCATTACCGAGTGGGTGGGACAAGCGCGCAGTAAAAGTGCGACAAAAAAGAAACTTTCTACGTTTTAGCACTGGGCGCGGACAATGGCAAGCTTTTCAAAGTCGGTGGTTCCTTCCCTTTCAAAGTTTGAAAACGCTAAGTCGGTGTCTTGCCTTTCGGACATAAAATATGTTTTATGACGTCGGTCGGCGTAAACATCACAACTTAAACTCGAGACGAAAATTCTCCCAACGGAGCCACGATTTACAATTTTAAAGAATTTCATTCGCATATCCATAAAATTAATACGTAAAAACTGCTTGTAACAGTTTCAAAACTTAACTATCAGCATAAAAAATAATCGTTTCAATTCGAATAATTCGATCAGCTTCTACAAGTCGATTACCAACATTTGATTGCAAGTACATAGATACGTTAACTAACTTCAAATTACTAGTAATAATTGTAAATTGCATTTGACGTATTAATTGCAATATTAACAAGTACCAATGCCCTACAATATACAGGACACCGTATATAAAATATAAATCTTGTTTATAATTATAAATTTTAAAGATAATTTTATTTTTGTGTAGTATGCCCCATACGTAATATCTCTCGGCTTTTTCCCATACTAGTTGGCCGTAGTTGGTAGTTGAGAAAGCGAGTCGGAATCGTATGATCTGTCGGTATACACACGTTACATCGGGGAAGGTAATCACGCACCTTATTATTTTTTATGTGACTCCTCGAAACACTAAACTTAATAGAAACACCGCCGTGCGTGCGCAATAAATAAACCCTTTAACAGATATGTCAGTTTCCCGATAAAAATAGTTCACACAGAATTCACTTGAGATAGGCACTAGCTCGCGTGCATGTGTTCCGACATCATTACTGCTATCGGGATTATCAATTCACGTCGTTTAAAAATCACCGAGGACTTTACCTCAACTCATTATAGCCTGGTAATCAGATTACATACCAAGATAACACAATTCAAAAGATAATTGCACAATAGTTATATTTGCGATAGATTTAATCATTATTTGTTTACATTCGTTTATTAATAAGTTGTATTTCTTGTTGCAGGTTTTCCCAAAAAGCTTCTGGTAGCTACATCAGTAGTAGTAGTGTTAGCTATGTGTCTCGTTACGGTGGAGGCCCGTTCGCTAGAACATAAGATCAGACACGGGAGGCGGCACGACACATTGCATCCGACCAAAGACGCCAAGCTAAGAATGCCCGAGAAAAGACAGACTCAGCTCGGCCCGCTAAACACAGCCAAAGAAATCGCAGAAGAATACAGAACGCAAACGAGGAAATTATTATGGAAATTGAAAAACACGAGAAGATTTTTAAACGAAGAACGAAAAGTGATGAAAGAAGTGAGGGTATACAGGGACGGGATGCCGAAGTGGGTGCCTTCGACCAACTTCGTCACGATACACTTCCACAGTTTCCATAGAAACGGAACGAGCGCTGATCGATGGAATAAAGCCAGTATGGCAGAAAGAAAAGTAAGTTTCAATATTCGATTTCTTAGAGAGTCACGAATTTAGATGATTACTGATTTTATTAACTCGAGTCCAATGCCCCCATATTTGATTTCTTTACCTAACATTTTGATATACTTAATTTGCCTATCAACGTGTCACTACAAGTTTGCGTAGATATAATAGGGCCGTGACTAATCACTTTGCCAAATCGTTGCAGCGTTTGGGTGCGCTTGCGTCGTGTGATGCGAATTTTAAACTGACAGTGTAATTATTGCGGTCAATCACTCCGCAGAGGGTGTGGTGGTCCATCCCATCACTCTTTTTACCCGTTCAGTGTTTTTACGTTATTTTTAATTCGTTTTTGCTTTATTTGAGTGAGAGAATCTCCGCGTACATTAGCCGCGCTCGGCTCAACGTAGCGATTTAAATAAGGTTTCGTCGAGCCAAATTACACGTGCCCGCTCTTTGTACTTCACATTGTACTTAAGGGTAATAACTAGTAGTTCAAGCCCTTAATTTCCTGAGCCGCTTGCGTTTGAAAATCGGTGCGGTTTTAAGTGTTTTATAAGGCCCCATTACCTCCTTGGATAATCGTGATCGCTTCATTTCGTCACGTCCTCTTATAAAGTTCTTCATTAAGTGTACTTAAATATGGCCGTTTTAAACGCTATTAATAACTAAGAATTTGTATTAGCGTCCGATCGTCTACTTCAAGTTTTTTCTCGAGTTAATTTAAATGTAACGTTTATTTTACATATTCTCAAAAAAGATAATAGGGCCCGCCCACGTTTGATAGCCAACGTCCGATGAGCCCTGCCCGTTGGTCAGCTCGAGCGGCTACTTGATTGTTTGCAACAAGGAAGAGAGATCACGCTACACTGGCGAGAAACGGGTCGGAGGCTCATGTTTAGTCGCTGTGGGAGCAAAGCAAACTAAGAAGCCAGTTAAATGTTTCGAAGAAATTTGCATAGATTGACACCGCGTGATTTCGCCGCGCGCACGCGATCCGACCCAGCCTCTATGCGTTCTACATCATTTTATTTAACAGCATTACAATTATGATAATAATTGTATTCAGCTCATAGCATGTCGATGCCGCTTCGGTTCGTAAAAATATAAAATAAACACGCGTTATTTAACGAGCCCCGACAAGTTTATTATTTACCGAACACACATCTGGATCTCGAGACTTTCTATTATGTATTCTCGCTGGTCACCCACTAATTAGTACACAAAGTTAATGCGAGCCGTGAGCGTGTGTGCCACTGATCCTTACACGAACGCGTCTGTGTGCGTGACCCATCCACAGAATCGTCTCTCGAGTCTCCGATCGAGTGGACTAATACCCACGTGGATGAATATTAAATATTTCTAAGCTATGTCTCGCCAGTTTGTCAATGTATGGCCACTTAACAAATTCAAATATTTGTCATTGGGCATAGGAAAGCGTTAGAATTCAAGTGATCTCTTCTTCGCTCCGGCTTTAGTTGACATACGGTCAATTTAAAAATTAAATAATGCTCAAATGAGACGTTAAAACAGAGGGCTTACGAAATAATATAGTAAATGTCTAGGCCTTGTGAAGTACTGGAACAAATATTGCATTAAAGTTTATTTACACTGCGCATATATGTATAAAACTTATGAAAATAATTAAGTTCCGATACTTAGGGCAAACGTTTCAAATGAAAATAAAACGTAACACTTTAGAATCGATTTCACAATGTAGTAAAAATATTTGTAACACGCATCTCTCGAGCTTTCAGTATTTGTTCAAAGGGCAGAAATTCCACAAGTCGCTTCTCGGCACGGTGTCGCACCAACTTAGCGGTCTTACTGTTTGTACTGTACAGTATTTACGATTTAACAAAACAACACGAAATGTTAAAAACACATTATTTGTCCGCGACGAATGTGGACTTACGATACCAACGCGTCTCATTTGTCCCGAACACGTTCGGAGTAAAGCTCGCCTCTTTAACGAACCTACGACGTATTGTCCACTTTTGCTAAAATACTTGGTCGACTGTAAGTACTCGGGTTGTTAAACCACTAGTTCTCTTTATTATCGCACGCCTTAGAGGTTTCCTTGCGGCGATTGTTGGGAAACGCGGTCCTTATGAGTTTATGGACCGTAAAAAGATCGATAATTTCGTTGTTTATCAGATTTTAAATAGTTACCTATGTGTCGCTATGAAGCATTGAAATGGTTCTTACATTCAATCATCATCATTATCATTAGTCTATCGTAGTCCACTGCTAGACATATGCTTCTCCCACTCAGCCCGAGCTTCAGCTTTTCTCGTTCATCCGCCATCAGCGGTCCAACATTTATTGTCATTCCATCGGGTCTCGAGGCGTTATACGCAACGTTTGCCAATTCGCAGTCTACTACACGTCTACCCCAGCGGTTACCGGTGACAGATTTCTCCAGGTCATTGCCACTTCAGCTTGCTGAAGTTGTAATTCACATTAAAGACCCTTAATTCGAAAATTATAATAACGTATAAATATTTCCAATTTTAACATACTAGTATTACTTTGAAATTTCTATAAAATCTTAGACCATTCTTTGGATAATGTTTCGTGAAGTTACAAGGAGTTCTCAAATAAAATTGACCTAGCTTTGATTACATAAACAAGAAGCGGACATGACCAAGCTTCTAATTAAAAAGATAGAAATGTTTACGCTACAATGTGGCACAAACGATAGGAATCATCTAACCGACGAGACGGTGAATCACCCATTCATATAGAGGAAGTTTGGTGACATACGACCCATGCAGACTCCCGTTACACTCAGGTTCGTTCCGGGAACGATGAGTGGTCACGGGATGACTATGGATGAATAAGATGTTTTAATTGGTTCATTAATTAATTTGTTAGTAACGGGTGTCATTTTACAGGAATTTTGTAATTTGTTTAAGTAGGATTCAATTGGCAATTTAATAACGGTTTCGTCTAAAACAATATTTTGACCGGTTCAAGCTCATTGTTGGGAATTAAACCCACGGCTTTTAGCGTGTAAACCAAACTGACCGCGTTATTCACGGAGTTATCCTCTTTACTAATTTAAAAAAACCTTTTAATTGGCAACAATAAGCGATCCATTTCAAGTATCGAGGTAAACTAGTTTCAACAGTATTTATAATTCCATGTACCTAAGAATTAGTCCTTAGATCATTGTTGTGACTCGTGTGTCATAGGTACTCGGATAACGCACTTATACCGTCCTTAGGTATCCTAACAATACCTAGTTAGTTTTAATTACGGGGAGTAGGAAAATACTGACTTTTTCCCGCTAAACAACTAAATCATTTTAAATCGTTTATTGATACATAAATGTATGTATGCAATGCAATTTTTTTTTGGAAATTTTCCTTATAAATTTCAATATGTATCCCTTACTCGGTCGTAAATATCGTAATATATGTGTTATGCGTTATCAGTATTTTCTCTTCTTTATAAAGGTGTAGAAATACTAATGATTTCGTTACTTGTTAGTTATTCGCAAAGCCGGTTTTAGAGCTTAGACCTACAGGTATGGTATCTAAGCTCAAGTTTCGCTGTCAATTATTACCTACATTATAAATAATCATTGGTGGAATACTCATAATGGCATAGTACAAATCACAAATGCCTGCGAATACTTAACCTCGACACAAATTCGTCGTGCAGTAAAATATCCAAGCTTGATGTCTTTAATTCATTCTAACATAGTACATACGTAATTATATTTTGTTAGATCATCAATAAGTAGGGATATTTATAATATTTAAATAATTGTTGTAGAATTAAATACATGAATAGTGAACAAAATTAGCTACACCGACGTTTGTTACCTATGTATCAACAATAATATATAATCTATCTCCGTTTCAAATTTAATCCAAATCCAATCGCTTTTAAAAAATAACAAATCACATTTTTTTTCTAACTAACATATACAAAATTGTTTTCTGTACGCAGATATAATTATTATCTTTGCCATTTATTGTAATCAATTTAAATTAATCCCACTAATTTAATTTAGTTTTGGATGGCAAAAACTACTAAACGGATTTTGATGAAATTTAGTATGGAGGTAGTTTAGATCCTGGATTAACACATAGGCTTCATTTTTATCTCGAAAACATGTAGCGGGTAACACCGCGGGGCGCAGTTAGTGTTTCATAAACTAACCATAATTTTCCTTTGTTACAGTTCCTGTACCTGATGCCGAAACTATACAAGTCTCTCCAGACGTACTACAACATTTTCAGACGTCTTTTAGACATAAAAGTTGAAGCCCCCGACGAAGCGTTCGCGGAATACAGCAAGGTCCGAAAAGATCTCATGAAGAAAACTATCGGCCATCTATACAGCACCGTTGCAGCGGTGAAGGATAGCTTAATTGCCTTCAACGTGACTGTACCCCACGTTGATGAGAGTAATCTCGAGAAGATGAGCACGGAAGTCGATGCGATACAAAGTCTGAAATACGACTACATAGCCTTCAGAGCATATAGCAATCTTCTCAACAACTGGTATTGTGAGTTCAGATGTCCGCAAGGCAAGAAAGTGACAACCAACAATAGGATGTGTGCGACGTTTGTAGCCAAACTTCAGAAAAAAAGGAATCTGAGGACAACGAAATCTGGTTCAAGCTGAGTTACGAACATTTTAACTTACTGATGGTATTATCGCTTTGATTTTATTTAACAGGTAGAGGAAAGCGACTCCGTTTGGTTTATCCATGATTTTTTATATTGCACACGAAATCGGAGATTTAGATTTATAAATCAATGAATGATCTACAACTGCTTACAACACAATATATAAAAAAGACGCCTTGTGTGTTTTAGCATTAATGGCACCAAAAGTAAAGTCGTGTATTTTATGTTCTTATATTTGGTGCCATCGAAATTTAAAACAGTTGTGCTTTGTAGATATGGTGCTAATTGTTAATTTATTTTAGAGTTGCTTTTTGTAGTTTTCGGTGGTTCCTTTCCTCTACGGCGTTGCTCTCTGTACCGGCGGCGTTTGTGCCGTGTTTCTAACACGTCCACTTTGCATTGATTTCGATAAATAAAATGTTATCGCGCCTTCTAATGCGTTGCGGAACGAAGCGCCGCCGAGCGTTTTGAAGTGCTTTGACGAAACAATGTTTTGTTGAATAAGTATTGGGTACTTTCTCTGTGATATTTAGTATTCTGTAGATAGTAATCATTAATTTATTGATTTTTAGTGTAAGTCTCTTCTAATCAGTTCCTTTCTCTTTATATCAATTACTTTCATTTCATCTGTAAAAATCCATTTTTAACTTATTTCATGACTATCATATTTATTAATGTACTTAATTAATTTAATTGCGAGTATCTCATTAAGTTGGAGATGTCGTATTGAATCTGATTCATGTTTTTGCGAAGCATTTTTAACAATATGTTGTATTGAAAGCTTGTTTAGTTTGCGTATCGTTAGCTGGCCAGACGATGCCACTGTAGCCCAGAAAGACTTGTATTACTTGTAATTACCTAAGTGCTTATTTATTATAATTAATTATACATAATTTTGTATAAAAGTGCCGTTAGCTTTTAGTGAATGAATGAACTGATACCATGTGGATATTATATACTTTACTTGTAAAGTTGCATAAATGTATTATGCCAGTTTTGTGACTACATCTGAAGTATAAGTAAATGATTTTAGTATTTAAATGAATAAATTGATTCATCAATTGAAAATGTATTCCTTTTATTTTTACAATACCATTTAGGTAGATATTTGTACCCCTATTATTTATTATGTAAGCATTTATATAACATCAATTGAATACTACCTAAGTTTCAATACTTACAATCAGTACTACATAACCCATTTAGTGCTGACCACTTACAGTCGCCTCTCGTTAACTCGAAACTCGAGGTAGGTACTGTTAAAATATTACGAATTATCGAGTGTTGAAATATCCAATGGTTAGAAATTTTTGAAAGAAAATAAATAAAACTTCGAATTATTGAGTGTTGATCAATTATTATTTATTAGATAACTTCTATTCTTTAACAATGACAAAAGTTTACTTCAGCAAATTCTACAATCTTTCTGTCTCTTTCTCTTTGCAACTTTGAATTATCAAGTGTCGCAACGCCAATGAGTTCGAATTAACGTGTCGTTTTGTTACGTAGCAATGATGTTTTCGTTCAAACCGCCGAGTGCATAAAAATTTATTGATTTAGTTTGAAATATAAAGAGATTTTCTAGGGAACTCGTGATAACTTTGAACTATAGAGAGGTTCAAATTATCGCAGGTTTGAATTAACGAGAGTCGATTGTAATGGTCAATTGTATATGGTCAACATTTGGATAAGAATTATAAATAATGAGGAAAGCTATTGTTATTCATGTAAATTAACTTCATTAGAAGTAAAAAAGTAAATTTACACAGGCTGAGGTGATGCCCTCCGAATACTTCCGATTTCTCTTATACATGCATACAACATACATACAACAATTCAATCTAAATTATAGGCCTCGACAAATGCGTATACAACATGAACATTATAAATAATAAGGAGCACTAAACATTTATCAGAAGCATTGTCACATAATTTTATCTCATTAAGTAACTTTATATTAAGATTAATAGTTTTATGCATATACCATATCCTTATTACGAAGTAATTCGCCAGAGAACATTGACATTGACATAGCTCAGCGTATTAGCAAGCTGAAGTGGAAATGGGCTGGACATATCTGTCGCAGAACCGATAACCGCTGGGGTAGACGTGTTCTAGAGTGGAGACCGCGTATTGGCAAACGTAGCGTAGGACGCCCTGAGACTCGATGGAGTGACGATATACGTAAGACAGCTGGCGGTGGATGGAAGCGAAAAGCCGAAGATCGGGCTGAGTGGCGTGTCTTGGGAGAGGCCTATGTCCAGCAGTGGACTAATATAGGCTGATGATGATGGTGATAACGTTGATCCTTATTCCTTTTAATTCTTACCTAAATGTTGACCAACAACAAGGACCATTTATTTCTGCAAGGTAGACATTTATTCACAAACTAAACGTGATATATATAAAGCCAACGAGCATACAGAGTTAGAAACAAAAACTCCTAAGCTTATATTGATTCGCAGAAATAAAATTAGGTTTGATATAAAATCGAAACTACGGTGAACTTCACCGAAACTGTTTTCACAATTACCGAAAATACAATAAATAGAATGGTCGGATCGCTGACCTCTATTTTGCTCAAAGATTAAGCTTTACAACGTGGCAATGGGGCTAACGCTTTGGGATCTACGAGTATTTCCATTGATAGCGGCATTTTGGATAAGGTAGTTAAAGTTTTACTTTTGTTTTATATTATACATTAATATTCTTTAAATATTAATAGATGTTTTTGCTTGTGTATTTTAAGCACCTAGTTGTGATGGTGTAGTTGAAGATGGTATCCACACCTAGCCTGGAATTAAACTGGCTTCCAAGTAAATCCCCTGTCCGGTCCCGGTCCGGTCCCCTGGAATACACCGTTAGGTGTTTGGCGGCAGATTTTAAACTTGTAGCCAGCCAGCAGTATTTTTTTAATATTTCCTTCAGCAGCAGCTCAAGCTCATTGCTGCGGCATGCCTTTCACCGGGTGAACCGATTGCGTTAACCACTCTATATCGTCTAAAAATTAAACGTTTTACCTACAACGTACTTACTAATATTTTTAATGTGTTTTAACTCAATCGTTAAGCAGAAGGACACCTAATTGAGTACTAACTTCGACCACACCTTCACTTAACATCAGGTGAGCTGTGGTCAATGAATAAATAAATAAATTTTGTTTCAAAACTTATGTTTTTTCAACTTTTTTCTGTACGTATATAAATAGGTACTGGTGTTTTATTCATACAGCGCCGTATTATAAACGCGACTGTGACGATTTGCGAAAGTGATTTAACGTGGTGAAACATGACTTAGTGTTGCTTCTAAAACTCCATCGAAGCTTATAATAAAGTCGCCACTACTTTACTAAGGCATAACTGAACTTGACTGGCCCGGCTGAATTTGACCAAGACTGGACTTTGGTTGTAACTAAAGATATTAGACATAAATTGCAAAACCCGAAGTACATAATTATGAAGTTTTACCATAAAGGACTATGACCATATGGAATTATCCATTTGCCGATGATTTAAAAAAATACAAAACAATATTTGAGGTTATGTAATCGTAAGGATGGTTGATGGTAGGGGCAAGTGCGGAACATGTGTACACTTTCCAGATTTATCACATAGGACGAGCCAGTATAGCTTTATAAGCTTTAGCCTGCCCGATGCGCGATGGGGCAAATAAAATAACAAAAAAAAGTCATCATCTCAAGACTCATTCTAAGGCATTGAAACTCGCATTACTCATAATTATTATAATAATAAAATAAAATAGATTGACAAAATTTTAGCTGCTGGTGTAGTAGCTCTCTGGCGGTCAACAACTGTACTACTAAATATTCTACTCGCCGCTAGATGTCGCTACAACTATTGGTTACAGTGCCATCAACTGCCATCTGTTATTAATTCGAAAAAATTCCCTTCAAAACATTTTTGATATAATAGTATCGCTACTCACCAATAGATGATAAAAATATGATTTTAAGGAACAATATGATGGACATTTTTTCTTTTAGTTGTTGTACCTAGTTGTTAAAATAATTATGTATCTTTGTTTCGGTGTTCAATATAGCTCTTTACTATTCTGTTGCGAATGAAACGCCATCTATTGAAATTGTATTGTACTATCTAGTTCTTTAACATCCAAAAGGTTTTAATAGTATTAACATTTGTCAATAGATGTCACTACAACTAACTTATTTTACATTCTCTAAAGAAACATAACTATCTAATTCAATTTAAACGTGAATTCTATATTAGTTGAAGTACCTACTTAACGCTAGATGACAGTAAACTAATCGGAGTTTTGAGTTTTCATGAAACAGAACTATTGATCAACATAATGAATAAGGTATCTACTTGCGGCATTTAAGGCACATCTAAAATGAAAACGATATAATGAGCGTATTATTAGAATTACGGAGACGAAATAAATATTAAATAAAAAGAAATAATAATTTTCTGCATAGTTTATACAATTATTTTTAGAACAAAGTAAATAAAATACGACAAAAGTGTAATCTCTTAGAAATAAATGGCTTTTTGAAACCCCTTTCCTTGGGCCTTAATAAATATACCATGGTAGTATAATAAGGCCCTATTACAAAATGCCTTTTTTAACAACTTATCATCCCAATAATTTCTAAAAAAAGGTCTTATAAAGGAAAAGAAACCAACATAAAGCTTTTCTTATTCATTTTAACAAAATTAATAATTAATCTTTGTATTGGTGAACTTCTCGCATTTTTTTTTAATTACATCACAAATCGATCAATAATCTGAGTCAACAACAGTCTATTACTCCGATTCAAATTATTTATTTATTCATCATGACATGTATGAACATTACAGATAAAATTATCTAAGGTGTAAAATATTAAACATAAATAGGTATTTATAAAATATTACCGGACACCTCGCGGTTTCACCCGCGTAGTCCCCGTTTCCGTGGGAATACAGGGATAAAGAGTAGCCTAAGTCACCCGGAGAAACCTAAACGATAGTCAAACGTATGAAAAAAGAAGTTTTTGCTCCCGCAGGAGGTCATTGCACTCATAATTCTGAACAACTTTTACTATAGGCACGACTTAGAAATGCCAAAAAATTAGGTACAGACTTACATTTATTTATATTATTTATGTATATTAACATTCTGATCTACCAAGCGAAAAAAGAATCATTAAAATCGAATAATAATAATTGGCGTAATTATCGCGTAACATATATATATACAGTCGAATTAAGAACCTTCTCCTTTTATGAGTCGATTCGTAACATACATACAACAAAACACAGTCGAGTTGAGAACCTCCTCCTTTTTTGATTCGGTTAAAAAATTTTGTTTTTTTGTTGGCAGTTTGATTTTCGCATCATTTAACCACCCCTTGTGGTTACTTAGCCTGTGGCCCTGAGCATAGTGACAAAAGTGTTCTGGTGTCAATACCGCTCAAATGCGTCCTTAGTTTATCTATGTATACCTAAGTAGATATGTATGCACTCTACGGCCTTGAATCAGTTTGGTATGATTCGGTTCGGCGATCAACAGTTGCTTCCTACGCCGCCACCGCCGCCGCTGCTATGTTGCAAGATCAACTTGCAATATTGCTAAAATGTTACTGTCCTACAAGTAGAAGTTATTGTACATAGCACAGAAAAAACACGCTATCATATTGCGTGAAGCACCTACATCTTCTCTCATATCACGAGATGATCACACTATCCAACCCTAATTACTAGGTAGGTCCAACTTTAAGACGAAAGAGGTCAATCGTCAAATCCAACTCGGCTGGGCAGCGTTCGCAAAACTACGCAGCGTTTTCTTGTCCGAACTACGTAAGTCTTCGATCAGTGTGTGTTACCAGTGATGACTTATGGCACTGAAACGTGGTCTCTGACCATGTGCCTTCTTGGAAAGCTCAAAGTAGCACAACAAGCTATGGAGAGGGCTATTCTCGGAGTTTCTCTACGAGTTCGAATCAGAAATGAAGAGATCCGTAGACGAACCAAAGTTACCGACATAGCCCAACGGATTAGCGAGTTGAAGTGGCAGTGGGCAGGGCACATAGCACGCAAAGAACTGATGGCCAATGGGGCTGCATAGTTCTGAAGTGGAAACCACGGACCGGCAAGCCCAGCGTAGGACGTCCACCCACAAGGTGTATAGACGACCTGATCTGATAGAGACCGCAGGATCGCGCTGGATGCGAGCTGCTTCTAAGCGGTCTTAATGGCAGTCAATAAGGGGGGCCTATGTCCAGCAGTGGACGTCCTATGACTGAAATGATGACAATGATGATGATCCTTGTAATAAAGTTTGTATGTTTGGATGTATGGATGGTTCTTACTCTTTTACGTAAAAACTACTAAATGGATTTTGATGAAATTTGTTATGGAGGTAGCTGACACCCTGGATTAACACATTAGCTACTTTTTATCCCAAAAACATTTAGCGGATAACACCGCGGGACGCAGCTAGTCCGTAAAAAGTGATACAATATTTGTATTTATTGTAATTTGACATTTATTTCATTGTCATAACATATTTATATATAATTATGTATGTATAATCTACAAACTATTTTTTATTATTTAATAGTATAGTGTGTAAATTTTAATGCACTTTCACTTTCTGTGTCTGGGTGTACTGTATGTATTATAAGTATGTATTTACAACAAAAAAAAGTACTGAAGTATTATATCAGTTATCTGACTCCCATAGTACAAGCTTTGCTTAGTTTGGGGTCAGATGGCGCTGTGTGTAATGTCCTACAATATTTATTTATTTATTTATTTAAAAGTAATTCTGGGGGCGCGGTATCTGATCATTGATGATAATTGATAATTCTGATCAACAATAAAAAAGAAATAAAAATCAACCCCTGGCTTGTATACGTGAGAAGTAGCTAAAGGTTATGACGTGGGTACTTCTCAACTCGGAAACAGATCATCGCTGTTTCAACTCAAACCGGTCAGTATTATTTACACTTAATACTACTTCTACTGCAACGCACACTAATCAGCATCGTACGTCATCACCTCCCTCGGACCTCAAACGACGCGTGGTCAAATGGCGTTCCCAAGCTGTGCTTACGGTCAGTCGTCACCGCGCTTACCCCTGACATTCCTCGCGCTTACACATTCAAATTATTTATTTGTCATGACAGGTATAACACAACAGATAATTATCTAAGGTGTTAAACCTATTTACATTTTTATCTACAAAATACCATAAAACAGAACAAAGACAACATAAATATTAATACTAATAATGTCTCACCGACGCCCACTTGCCTTACCCGTGGCCTACTCGCTTAGTTCAGCGCCTCTATTTACAAAGTCATGTTGACTTTGAAGGTAAGATTAAAAAAAATGCGATGCAAAGGGAGCAAATATTGATATTTTGTGTGATTTAAGTGAATTTAAATACAACGACAAGATTAAAAATGACGAGACATAAGAAAACAGATCACTACTACTATAAATTAAAATTTCATTTGTATAGTGAAAATGGCACGAACGGACAAGCGATGCATCTGGTCAAGCGTTACTTTTAATGCAAATAATAATTAATTAATAAGAAGAACGAATAATAAATTAATGTTGAAACAAATACTGACTAAAGTGAAACTCTTCTTAGGACAGATGAGCATTTCATTGACTTTTCCTACCACAATAAATGTAGACAAATTACATCGGACTGAAAGATTGATGGGATTTATTAACATTTTAAAACTATATAAAATAGGCATAATTTAAAATTACAGTAATTGTCTCTTACATAATGTAAAAGAGCGATAAACAAGCAGATTTCACTATCGTGCGTAAATATTGTATTATTTCATAGTGACAATCAACCTTCAAGTAGCGAGTGAATCGGTTTGTTCTAGGCAAGCGTGCGCCATCGTAGACCACCTTCTTCGCTCCACATCATGCGTTTTTTTTACAATGATGGCTTGTATTTGATCGCCTGATGTTAAGTGAAGATACGATCTACGATAAAGTACGCTTGCCTAGAACATGGTCAAACGCAATCCCATTTGTATCTAATGAAAACAAAAAGTAATCACAAAAATACTTATGCACTTAGAAGCATGTACCTGGGGAATTATTTTACACTAGCGGAACCCTCGCGGTTTCACCTACGCAGTTCCCGTTCCCGTGGGAATACAGAGATAAAAAGTAACCTATGTCACCTGGGTATAGGGTAAATTCCAACGGGGAAATAATTTTTGAAATCGGTCCAGTAGTTTCGAAACCTATTCAATACAAACAAACAAACAAATCTTTCCTCTTTATAATAGTACTAGCAGCTCGCCCAGGCTTCGCACGGAAAAAACAAAACTTGATTAACAATATAAATGTATCTATCTAGTAGTTTCGGAGCCTATTCAATACAAACAAACAAAAAATAAATCTTTCCTCTTTATTAGATGTAGATGACAACTGTAATAGTTAGACATGATATTGCGGACTTATTTGTAACTGTCAACTTGCTCTATAAAACGTCACTTTATTCTATTATCAATAGCTCAGATTAATAGTTTTCGCTGCGCATGCTAAGTAAGGATTTTTCAAATTTTTCATTGCTTGGGTTACATTTTATTTATTATTTATTAATACAAACAAACAAAGAAATAAATCTTTCCTCTTTATAATAGTATAGATAAATAGATAGATGCAATGCCTAACTGTGATATGGTATATTCATCATTTGATTTCACAACACTGTCACATGTGTAATTGCCAATTGAAATAGAAAAGCGCAATCCGATAAACATTTTGACAACAAAGCATGCGCGTTGCGCCGAGGGCGAAGACATTGCACAGACACATAAAGCAGTAGAAAGTGCTACGGCAATGTTTAGTCGATAACTGCACGCGACGCCGGTCGAACGTTTGACGCAAATGTTACCGGGCACACGCGGGAAATAGTTGCGTCAAATAATCGTGAATTAAAATCAATTGTTTTTAACATTAATTGGAGAAATAACGTGAGGCAAGACAATATGGGTGTCAGTGCAAGGATTATTGTTGCGTTTCTTATGATTTCCGCTGCTACAGCTGTCCCTGCGGGTGATTCCAGGAAAGCTGCTCTAAATAATGGTAAGGATCAGATAAAAATTGCAGTCATTGACCTTAACATTTGTAATAAATTAATTTAATTTAATTTTAATAAATATATACATTTCTACAAACCATTGGGCTAAGTCTGACAAATATTTGTAAGGGGAATTTTAGGAAAAGAAAATTAATTCAAATTAATCATGTTTTTCAACAAATAAATAGTAGGTACAAATAGTTTTTATTTAGGTGACGCCATTTCTTAAGTATCTTAATTGATTAGGTCTTATAGTCCTACATAATTATTACAAGTAAAAAATTATGTTCGTTGATAAATTAAAAAATTTGATTATGACAATCCAGTGATAATAGACACTAAATAATAATGTTCCTATTAAATCATAATATTTAGTTACAAAACGATATAAAAAGTCATTAGAATTTAAGAGTATTTTATGCATGTGTCTACTACTTATATAACAAATTCTAATTAGATGCAATTAGTTTGTTATATAAAGCTCAATAATATGGTATAACAAACTCTTTATGACGGATTAAAGCAAATAATAAAACATTACTAAAGCTTATATGAGCCATCAAACACATAATAAAACAGATATCGCACATGACCTAGAGTAATTAAAAACTCTAAAAACGGCAATAAACAATAAAACTCGCCTAATATTTCGTGCAGCGGATCTAAGTAATAAACATCAAGGAAACTCTCGATTTCACTGCAAATGGGTAAAAAAATTACGCAAGCAGCTGGAAAACGTTGCAAGACAATTAATAAAGAGCATTTAAAGATAATTTCACAGCGGATAAAAATTTGACTGCACGCTTTTGGTGACAATGACCTAGATGCAATGAGACGGCACAGTGCTTGTAAAAAATTTAATCTTTTACTTATATCTAACTAAAATTAAAACAATAAAAGTATTAACGAAAAAACAGAACATTAAATAAATAAATAATTTAAGTGACTTATATCAGATATACGTACAATTTATTTTTACATTTACAATTTTGACATTTTATTGTGACATGTTTTATATTTAATGACAGATTAATAAATATTTTATGAATTCAAAGAAAAAAAAAAACATAGGACATTACACACAGCGCCATCTGACTACAAACTAAGCAGAGCTTGTGCTATGGGAGACGGATAACTGATAGAATACTTAAATATATATATATTTTTTGTAAATATATACTTATAATACATATTACTATATACATTACTATATACTACACCCAGACACAGAACAAACATCGATGTTAGTCACACAAAATGTTAGTCCTGAGTGGGAATCGAACCCACGCCCTTCAGCTCTCGAAGCAGACACACTACCAATGAACCAACAGGGCTGTCATTGTTATTAGAAGTTTGTTAGAGAAATTAAAATTGCATAGAGAAATAAAGAGGCTACATAGATACTCACTCTTTCTTGTATAAATTGATCGTAGTGCCGGCAAAATTTATTTTTATTACGTATTGTCATATTTCGAAACATTGACGGCATGGAAAATCATCAAATATGAAACGTGCAATACTAAATCACTGCAATCTCTCAAGTTGCTGCAAAATTCTAATACTGTGCCACCTACTTCCACACAAATAATCGTTCACGGCACTACATTGAATGTAAGCTGCTTTTAGCTTTTTTGTTATCTATATCATTCTGCATTGTTCACAGTCCAGGCTTAATCATGAGCTATACAATACAATGGACCTTATAAAGTAGGTTTTATATAATAACAGAATAATAGCTCCCACACGTTCCAAAATTATTCAATATTACATCAAATTAGGCACGCTAAACGACTCACGCGCAGTCAGCTGTAATATCCAAGGTTTCCCTTTTTCATTCCTAATATTGCTTAATTGCTTCAGCCTTCTATGTAGGACGAGCAACAATGGAAGCTATGCAAGGCGAAAAACACGAATGCTCAACGCTCGATAGCTCGTTCATCTATTGTTACTGTGTCATCGGCATACGGAACCGACAGTAACTTCCGAGGAACTTTGCCTCATTGTGCAACGTCGTGAGACACTTAACAGGTCGTTTCCATTTGTTTTGTAGCTCATCCGTTAACATCTTTACTCATTACCATTTCTAGTGTCGTAATGCGAGGAACTAGGGTACGGACGTTCTCATAGTTTATATTGTCCGTCGCACGTCGCCCTCAATAGGTTAATGACTGTTTACTTTAATTTTTGTTTCTTTTGGAGTGTGATTAGCGTTTGAATCAGATCATTGATATCTCGAATCATTGCGATTGAAGGCGACCTTACCTGAGCGTTGGCATGCGCCTCAGTTCATTACCCCGAACCCTCGGTCACCAGTATTGACAGTGTGTCCCGACGTTTACGACTTAATGCGGGCTTAAAGAACCATTCTCTCAAGAATGCGGCGCTTAGGGAAAATATGGAAGAGTTTATTGAAAGGTCCCAGATTCCGATAATCGACAAAATGAAAAGTCGATCCTTACCTCGACAAAAATGATTGGTGCGAATTTAATCAAGGCTTCGAAAATGACGCATGGCATTTATGAGTTTCTAAAATATTTTATCACTCACCGGTAAAACAGGTAAAGATCCTAAAATTTTGGTAGATAGGTACTGAAGTTTTATGATGAATCTATCCTAAATTTATTTTAGCTGTGATCTTTAACTTATAAATCAACAAACACCTGTCTAAAGATAGGTTAGTAACCCATTGCATGTTGTAAAACAGGTGTGTATTTACGATTAAGTTACGCGACAATTTCATCGACCAAGAATGCAGATACAACACGTTCCCAGAGTTATTGTCTTATCAGCAAAAATGTACCTCGACAATAAATATTTCACATAGTACATTAAAAATCATTATTAGCAATATTACATATTTGTCATACATTCCCTGTAACACCACTGCAATCAATATCTCGAAGAATGTAGCGATTAAATCGATTACAAGCTTTTATTTCTTTGGATTATGTCATTTTTGAAACGTTAGTATAATTGTGCAATAAATTTTATCAGTTTGTTCAGGAATATAAACAACATAATTGCGAAACGGTTCTCCTGTTTGCGCGGAACAAATATCTTGTCAAAAAATTTTTTTTTTTTTTAATGGTTGACAGGCTAGTTGTTTGACCACAGCTCACCTGATGTTAAGTGACGGTGTGGTCGAAGATGGTAAAGCACACCTAGCCTGGAATGGAACTGGCTCTCAAGTGAGGCTGCCGGAATACACCGTTAGATGCTTGGCGGCAGATTTTCAAGTTGAGGGTGGTAGCTAGCCAGCCGAGTACTAGAAAGTACCCTACCACCATGCTATGGTTTCCTCACGATGTTTTCCTTCACCGACAGCTCAAGCTCATTGTTGGGGTTTGAACCCACGCCCTTCGGCATGCGAACCTACCGCGCTAACCACTGAGCAATCATCGCTACAAAAATGTTTTTGTCCTGCCTTTTCTCATTGATAGAATGGTAATACCATAGTCCACCACATTAGCCAAGTGTGGGTTGGCAGACTTCACATATCTTCAAGAAGTGGGATTCGATTCCAGTACCTCCAGATTAGAAGCCAGACGGTATCCCAACTAGGCTGTCAATAACATAATTAGTTACTCATTACATTAAAATATTAAACTTGGTATCCCAAATTTCCACAAACACCTGGTTGGTTGGTTTCCTTCAGACCTCTCTGTGCGTATTCTACCGCATGTACAACGGGGAGTGTTCTGAAGAACTATTCGATCTTATGCCGGCGTCACGGTTCCATCACCGCACTAGCCGCCGCCATCGTATCAAAGCTCATCCACATGTTATTGATTCATGGAAATCGCACACTGTGCGATTCACGCGATCTTTTTTGCCATACACTTGCAAATTGTGGAATGATCTTCCTTCTTCCGTATTCCCGCGGAGTTACAACATTGGGTTCTTCAAAAGGCATGTTAATAGAATCTTAAAAGGTCGGCAACGTATTTGTGGTACCCCTGGTATTGCAGATATCTATAGGCGACGGTGATTGCTTAACATCAGGCATCCCGTCAGCTTGTTTGCCACCTGTGGCATAAAAAAAACCTAAGAAACTCAATAATAGATGAGATTGCGTTTCATTCACGAGCTGCATTTCCATAATACATATAATCTATCTTTACGCTTTTCAATTGAGTTGTAAGAAGCTGTAGTATATTTTTCGTGATAATTAATTGTCACGCACGTGATATACGCGCACGTTTCTCAATAGCATCTTCGTTTATCATCTAGGTTTGTATAGCAGGTATGTAGAGTACGCTCTACAAAATGGAACAACACTTTGTTTTGTAAAAAGCTATTTGTGATTGTCACACGTAACAGGTAATAGTTTACAGGTAAGGTTTTAGTTTATATTACTCACACCATGGCTAAGATCCTTAAAGCGGCTTTAAATTCTGGTAGAGGTCAGACGGCTGCTTTCAATTTCATTTGAAAAGAAAAATGACTTGCTGTAGTCTTCAGAGCCATTCCGCCAGGTTTGTGGATCATCATAATCACACTATCACTTAATATCACGTCATGTTAATAATTTAGACAAACAAAGCACTTGAAGAATCACTATTGAAAGAATATAAAATTGTTTTATTATAAAGATATGCGGACATCTGTTGAAACGAAATATCCTATATCAAATCCTTATGATGCTTTATAGCTAGTCCATATTCTAAAAAATCTATTAAAATAAATATCAGATAGAAAGCAAGATAAATAGATATAAGTAACTCTTTCCTGTTCACACCAAGATTTGAGAACAGTTATAATACAAACATTTAAATGAAGTGCAAGGTAAGTTTTAACTATTTTTTTTAATAAATCTATTTTGATTTTGGTTTAAATTCGTAGGTACTTCAATTACCTAAATACGTTTGCTAAAATATACTTATTTGTCTCGAAATAATACGAAACAGTGTCGCTTTTCGCATCTGTCTGTTTCTCAACTTAGTTCTAAAATCACGCAATGGATTTTGATACAGTCTTCAATTTCATTATGATATTTTTTCAGAAAGTTTGTATATACAATACATCCTAAATAAACTTTTTTTGTGAGTTGAGAAATTCACCCGTGCAAAGCCGGGGCAGTAAGTTTTAGTTGATATTGTAACAGCAAACAATTTAGCCAAATCGGACATGTTTAAATCATAAGATTAGTTGGGTCATTGCCTTTACACCACTCCAGGCGAAGTGAAAGCGCAATCGAAAGTGCCGCAAACAAAACAGTTTATTGGGAAATGTACCGGCAAAAACATCAGTTGATTTTTTTTTGTCAAAAACAAGTTAACCGACATGGCAGTTTAAATTAAATCTTTGTGGAACCATCGTAAGATTCATCAAATAGTTTAGAAATAAATTAAACAATGAGTTAGCAATAAAGTAAGGACTTCAATACTGTAAATAGTAACCTATATATACAGTAAATAATATGTCAATGAGGTTCGATTCCCACACAGGACAAGCTTTGTGGTATAAACAAATTTTTGTTCTGTGTCTGGGCGTTTTGTATGTATTATAAGTAATTATTTATAAAAAAAAAGTATTTTAGTATTCTATCAGTTATCTGACTTCCATAGTACAAGCTTTGGTTTAGTTTTGGGTCAGATGTCGCTGTGTGTAATGTCCTACGATATTTATTTATTTATTTATTTATTATTCTCGGAATCCTTATGTGGTACAAATAAACGGAGCCTTCGCTGTAAACAGAAGTAACGTAAAAGTAGTTAACTTATTAATCAATTATATAGCTTCATTTATTAAAGTGTAATTGTACGATTTTTTTTGTACAAGTGACTTTAACATTATTGTCATTTATGGCCAATTGACATTACTGATTTAGTTATCTATAGTCGTACTTCTAGCCTATCAACCATAAAAAGCTGATACTTAAGTTACTAAGCAAGCACACCTTGAATTAACATCAGGTGAGCTGTCGTCAAACAACTAGCCTGTCAACCATAAACAAAAAAGCATAAATAAATATTGAAATATTTTCGTGGGGTTGTAAATCGTAAATCGTAAATATCGTAAATATCGTAGGACATTACACACAGCGCCATCTGACCCCAAACTAAGCAAAGCTTGTACTATGGAAGTCAGATAACTGATAGAATACTTAAATATTTTTTTTTTGTAAATACATACTTATAATACATACAGTACACCCAGACACAGATCAAACATTTGGTTTTTGTATACTTGTATAGTGGTTATAAATGATTTATTTCATATCGTGACGGTTTATGTTCATATAAATACTCTTTTCTCTATTTTAATTTCAAATGTACAATTACAAACAACTGTTAAGGTTAGATCTGTCTTAAGATTAATTCTTATGAGTTATTAGTATTTGAGCGCACATAATTTTTTTTTTAATATTGTTCCATTATTTCATAGTTTACGCAAAACACATACCGGGAAATCTGCTGCAGATTATTTTTATGATTTATACTAGATTTGATGTCAATAATGGTAGGTATTCTATTCTATTCAGTTGATTGTCATGGTTTGGAAGAATAGTACAAAAGATTTGTGTCAAATTATTATTAATCAACTATAATAGCATGGATTGGAGAAATGACATTTGGTCGGTATTACTGGTAAACATTAAAAAACAAGTTACTAATTTATGTTTAACTAGCCCAGTTTTCCGGTTTTACTCGATCATTTCCAGAGCAACACTGTTTTGGCAATCATTGAGACAACTCTTTATTGTTCACAACAGAAATAGCTTAACGATAGTTCAACAAATGGCGGCCTTATCACTTAAAGCGATCTCTTCCAGGAAACCTTAATCTTAATTCAGAAGAGTTAAAAAAATACAAAAAAAAAATACATTTTTTTTAATGTGATTGAAAAAAACTTGATTATTTTTGTATAGCGTCATGTTAGAAAATTTTTAATTTATTCACAGTACTTAACAAGGTGTATGATCTTACCAAAGTAAGTGTTTGTTTTAAATCACTGAGTCAAACAGATCTACTTTCGCTTTTATAACATTAGAATACCGAAAGTAGTATTTCAGAACAGCACGCTCGTCTTTGGTTCTCCAGTTGAAAGTTGCGCTTGCGACAGATAGGTCATACTACCTGCTCTAAGTATGTTAGAAGTGGCACACATACAATTTATTTTGTAGAAATAATAAATTACTATAAACAGACAGACAAGTTACGAAACGGCGCGTTCATAACTAGTTCAGTTCGGGTGTTTAATTTGACTATTACTAACAAAGGAGCTCTTTGCAAAACCAGTGGCTGTGAAACCAGCGAAGGTCAGAACGGCTGCAATACTGTACTCTCTAGCCGCTGTGGCTTATTGACTATGGGTTTGATTTTTTTTAAGTTTAAGGTAACTATTAAAAACTAAAGAATCTGATCGTGTCTGCGAGTCGCACAACACAACAAGCGTAACATGTATCATTGTTTTGTATGTTATGTTGTGTGTGACTAGCACACACAGTCACGCTAGCACAAGCACACGCGTACATACATACGCACAGAACCACAAGCACACACGCGATCGCGCTCACAAACAAACACAAACATTCTATTTGTTTTTACCAAACTGCTCAGGAAGGGTTATGTTTTTCGCGCGTATCTTGTATGTATGTAAATTTCTTAATTACCTCGTACCTTCCAAACGGCTGAATGGGTATCGTTAAACTCGTCTCAATAACCCAAGGTTTTAAAGAAAAATTTGATGGTGTATTTTTGGCGCGAAATAGTATAGTTAATTTTAAAAATCAACCAAACCTACAAGTATGGTATCTTAATAAAGGAAATTAAAAGGGGATTACGAAAATGTAGAAGTTATATGTTTATATTTAATTAGGAATAAAGAATTGGTTTTATAAGTTTCTCCCCTTTAATTATAGCTATTTAATTCGCAGTCGGGTTATTTCTTTTTTAAACTCTTCAATTTGTTTCTTTATTATTTAAGTTTCTTTGAAGTAAGAGGTTAATGACATTTTAATACAGCTTTGTATAACCTTTAATTTAATCAAATCTTGTAATGTAGGTACCAGTTAAGTAGCTGATAAACTTTTTTTTTAAATACACACTTTAAATGTATACATTTAAAACACCTAGACGTATAACAAACATCTATGTATGTTCGACACTTAAATCAGTTAGCACAGCAGACTCAGAAAAACAGAAAGCAAAGTCACTACCAACTGATATACTATAGGGCAGTCAATACATTAAGATAGTCAGTACAATTTAACTTTATTTATTAAACAAAATAAAAAATACCTTAAATTATATTATATACAAAATGTATACAAAAAACTTAGTCTAAAAAACCGTCAGAGGAGGGATATGTGGCCAAAATGCTGGCAACATTGCCACGCTGGATGGCAATGCTTAGTTTTTGACCAAACTAGATACCAGCATTCTGGTCACCTGAAGCCTCCTCTAGACGTTTGGCCAGGTCCCGATACAGTTCGAGAGCGGCCGGCCCCCACGGACCTAAAGTTTCAACCTCAAACGGCACAAATATAGTTATTTGGATAGAATGTATCTCTTTGTGCCGTTTGGGGTTGTCATCCTCACGATGTTTTCCTTCACCGGCAGCTCAAGCTCATTGTTGGGGTTTGAACCCACGCCCTTTGGCATGCGAACCTACCGCGCTAACCACTGAGCTATCATCGCTATAAACCTATACTCATATATAATGTATATATTAACTTATATCCTACTTAGCGATTGCTTGGCGATTGTAGATATACATATTCATATTTAGTTAAGAACAGAGAAGGGCTTATTATGTAAAAGAATTCGACTTCAAGTCGACTTTTCGCAGATTTGAACTTTATTTCTGTTCATTAATGTTGGTTTGTGCATCCTTGACCATAAAAATTGTTGCAAAAGTTTACTGTTTTACATTACGTAGTGTGAATTGTTGAGGTGAACAATCTTCCTACATAGGTGGTTGACCTTCTATCATTGTTGCGTGTAATATACTTTGTTTTTATGGTATTGTGACGTTTTACTTACCTATTAATATCTATATATCGTATAATTTCTTAGCTTACGGATAAATCGCAAGTGAATTATATTATTCTACACAATTCTTACTCTGTCTTTCAACATAGACCGTATCAACGTTTGCAGGGGCCTTATTTTATACGGTTTTATTTAGCTTGCCCTGTTTGTTGTTGCTGATGTTTTTTAAATCTTACAACTAAGTTTTCACTATTGTATCAGCCTGTCTGTCGTTTGAATATGTGTATGCGATAACTATAAGACTATTATCAAATATAAGAAATGTCCGTTTATGTACATTCATTATCATCATCATTTCAGCCATAGGACGTCCACTGCTGGACATAGGCCTCCCCCATTGACTTCTACAAAGACCGGTTGGAAGCGGCTCGCATCCAGCGCGTTTCTGCGGTCTTTATTAGGTCGTCTGTCCACCTCGTGGGTGGACGTCCTACGCTGTGCTTGCCGGTTTGTAGCCTCCACTCCAGAACTTTGCAGCCCTATCGGCCATCAGTTCTGCGTGCTATGTGCCCCGCCCACTGCCACTTCAACTTGCTGATTCTCTGCGCTATGTCGGTTACTGTAGTTCGTCTACGGATCTCCTCATTTCTGATTTGATCTCGTAGAAAAACTCCGAGCATAGCCCTCTCCATAGGTGCTACTTTGAGCTTACCAAGAAGGTACATAGTTAGTTATGTACATTAAAATATGATAACCATAAGTTTTGGCTCTACCAAAAAATTTCTTAATGCACAACAAAAGAAGTTTTCACTTCAAAAATCTGGGCTGATCCACAAATAAATCTAAATTTTTGTTTCTTATTTATCCATTTATTTGGGGATGACAATAAGTAATTTCCTGGTAATACCAGTATCGCGGCAGGATGTCGTTGTTTCATATATTATTGTAGATGTAATTATTGTGTTCTATAAATTATGTCAGCATATCTATTCTGGCATCGTTCGTAGGTCAGGTCTACCATAATTTTAAATCACGTTTCATCATTTCAAAATAATTTGGTTTGATATCTCGATGACAGTGATCAGCTTCGAAATGTTGCCGCGAAGGCCGCACGACATTGTTCTAGCGGTGACGATTTAGGACAATTGAATGGCAGACGTAATTGTCCATTTTCGATTACGTTTCAACCATTCGGTTAATTCGGTAAATCATAGTGGTATTCATGATCGTGAATATTTGGAGTCAAGATTGTGAGGAAAGCAGCTTGTAGATGTACAGTGAAAAAGTTAACCAAAAATTTCATGTTATTCTTTCTCTACCGATTTTATGATTGAACTTCGGTTCTCATTTACTCACAGTAACATTTTAAATGGGAAATCGTCAAATTTTTACTATAAACAAAATTAATTTTAATCTAGACGTAATTTTTTATATCAAATAAATATTCCATAACCTAAACCTTTAATTGAAATTTACAAACATATGGATGTCAGACCTTAAAAATGTCTAGATATTTATTTAGTATTTTCATGTTAATATTAATGACAAAAGTAATTAGACATTATAACAATGACATTTCTTAGTTAATTACATTAAGTTAATACATAATTAAGTTAATACAAATAAAATTAAATAAATAAATGAATATCATAAGACATAACACACAGCGCCATCTGACCCCAAACTAAGCAAAGCTTGTACTATGGAAGACAGATAACTGATAGAATACTTAAATACTTTTTTTTTGTAAATACACACAGTAGGTATACCCAGACACTGAACAAACATTTGTTTTAATGTCACTAAATGCTTGTCCTGGGTGGGAATCGAACCCACGCCCTTCAGCTCTTGCTCTTTTTTTTACCAATGAATCTACAGGGCTGTCATTGCGATACTTTTTTGTTTTGTTTGTAATTGACACAACATTTGAATTTGTCGGTAAATGTAATCCTAAAATTGGACGCGAACAGTACACATTTAGCTAATTGAAAAAATAGATTGTTCAATTGTAAATTGACTTTTAAGTAAAATTGCTTTAGATGACAAATTATTATGATCGCTTGCGCTAACCTTAATTTATTCTCAGCATTGCGTCTCATCCCTAAAGTCACGATTAGACGACGGGGCGGCGCGGCGGCGGCGCGGACGTAAATTGTTGGACTCGGTTTATTTCGAAACGTCGTTGTCGGGTTGATTATGACGAAGGATTGCCAACACCTTCAATTCAACGCTTAAACGAAATTGAAGAAAGAGCTGCGAGCAATTTGGCATTGTAGAAAACTAACAAAGGACGATTGCACTAATACGCAAAAATTGTGCGTAGCGATATTGTTCCTCATGATCTATTGTAAAAGCTGTTCTACTTTGCGAAATTGTTTACGATAAAAATAATGAGTGTGTCATTAAAACTTCCGAGGTATGAGCAAATTTTATAAAACCACAATGTTTTATATAAATGACAGGATAGTAATTTAACTTTACCATGCTTTTATCTAGTTTTAAATATCGATAAATTGAATAATGAAGGATCTATGAGTACCTACAGAGTATCTACATTTTCGTTGATATTTATTTTTATATATATTTATGACTAACGGGCGCCTCGTGGTTTCACACAAGTAGTTCCCGTTCCCGTGGGAATACATGGATAAAAGTAGCCTATGACATCCGGGGATAGTGTAGCTTCCCAACAGTGAAATATTTTTGAATATTGAATCTTTTTTGAAATCGGTCCAGTAGTGTCGGAGGAGCCTATTCAATACAAACAAAAAATAATATACAAATACAAAAAATAATACAAAAATACAAAATAATTTATTTACTATAAATTAGTGGCTACAATAATACTAGTGGACCCTGCACTAGGAGAACCTGTATCGCATATTATAATATTAATTTATTATTAATATTAATATTATATATAATAAAGATATTATATATATTTCGCGTGGCTGCGATTCATTTCTAGTTTCTGCAAAATCATGTTACCAATCTGCGAGCATGGACTGCGATTGTCATTCTAAGCGTGTGTCTGTGATGTAGTTACGATACGACCTCACGCTCTTACCAAACCGAGCTGAGGCGTGAATGCGCATAATATGCATAATTCACATCTTCTTGTTTTGTTACTACATAGGAACAAACTCTTTAGAATACTCTCAATGTAATTTTGTTTTTTGTAAATTCGACAAGATAGTTGTTGTGACCCCAACTCATCTGATGTTAAGTGACCGTGTAGTCGATGATGGTAAACACGTTTAAACTTGGTGGTAGATTTCCTTAGCAGGAGGTCATCTAGGTAGGTAGGTACCACCGCAGTACCATATATTCTGAGAGAAAGAAAAAAAGAAAATATGTTTTATTCTGTAACATCAAAGAACACACAAAAACAGAGAAAAACAGTTGCGAAATAGGGGCTCACCACAGCATAATACTGGTCATACTGAGTGGTATGATCAGCGCTGGTCTTCCGGTGAGCCCTTGTCAGTCAAACAAAATAAACATAACAAATGCCGCCAAGCAGTAGTGTGTAAACATTACTATGTTCCGGTTTAAAGGGTACTGCAGCTAGCGAAATTACTGGGCTGATTACTAACCATCAAAGTCTCAAAGTTATGAGCACCAAAGCAGCGATGCCCTAGACTTTGTTTTACCACTCAAAGTTCTGTGTATCGCTGCAATGGTCATGGGCAGGTGTTATCTCTTACCATCAGGAGAGCGTATCGTTCGTAAATAAAAATAAAAATGCCTTATATTTCTTACCAAATAAATACAAAAATAAACTTATTTCTACATTTCACCCTAACATATTAAAAAAAATGGAACTGGATCTCTAGTAAGGCGGATGCCGGAACAGACTGTTAGATGTTTGGCTGCAGATTTTCAACTAAAGGATGGTAGCTAGCCAGCCGAGTAGAAAAAATTTTAACACAAAGCAAAAAAAATAAATTACTATGTGATTGCTGCAATCGTGCTTACTTTTGTGCTAAGTAAGAATCACTGTCAAATGTCTCAAGGGCCACTCTGTAACCCAGAGCTTTGTTGCACTCAAAGTGTTCAGTACCATCGTTGGTCACGGTTAGGTGTTACGTTTTACTATCGCGAGTGCGACTTTTACGTCATAGCACTTCTTATAAAAATGCTAAACTAAAGACAGCCCTGTTGGTTCATTGCTAGTATGTTTGCTTCAAGAGCCGACAGTATAATCAAATGTTTGTTCTGTATCTGGGTGTCCTGTATGTATTTACAAAAAAAAGGCATTTAAGTATTCTATCAGTTATCTGACTTCCATAGTACAAGGTTTGTTTAGTTTGGGGTCAGATAAATAAATAAATATCATAGGACTATCGATGTCGATACAGACAGCGCCATCTGGCCCCAAACTAAGCAGAGCTTGTGTGATGGAAGTCAGAAAACTGATAGAATACATAAATACTTTTTATTTTGTAAAAATAAAAATTATAATACATACAGAACACCCAGACACAGAACAAACATTTGTTTTTCACAAAATGTTTGCCCTGAGTGGGAATCGAACCCACGCCCTACAGCTCTCAAGGCAGATATACTACCAATGAACCAACGGGGCTGTCGCTGTGTGTAATGTCCTACGATATTAAACAAATTTCCTATAAGCATAGGTATACGTTCAGTAACTTTGTTTATTTTATGCAAAGTTCTATGATTTATGTCGTCCTCGTGACATAGAGTAGGCGATATTGCATTGCAATCGTGTGATGTAAGTGTACTTCACCGTCTCTCTTCAAAATGATTATAGGTGTATATATACGTAGCCGATGTGTGTACCTTCACTTTTATAAGAACTAACATTCTGTTCAGAGTAAAGATTACGTTATACTACATGATTTCATGTAAAACGCTCTCAAAACATCGAAGTACTCTCCTTTTGCAGAACAAGCGATGATAGCTCAGTGGTTAGTGCGGTCGCTTCGCATGCCGAAGGACGTGCGTTCAAACCCCAACAATGAGCTTGAGCTGCCGGTGAAGGAAAACATCGTGAGGAAACCATAACATGGTGGTAGGGTACTTTCTAGTACTCGGCTGGCTAGCTACCACTCTCAAGTTGAAAATCTGTCGCCAAGCATCTAACGGTGTGTTCCGGCAGCCTCACTTGAGAGCCAGTTCCATTCCAGGCTAGGTGTGCTTTACCATCTTCGACCACACCGTCACTTAACATCAGGTGAGCTGTGGTCAAACACTTAGCCTGTCAGCTATAAAAAAAAAAAAAAAAACAGCCTTAGAATATTTTATAGTCTACTAGCTGCGCCTCGTACATGTTTTCGGGATAAAAAGTAGCTTAAGTGTTAATCCAGGTTATAAGCTATCTGTGTTCCAAATTTCATTCAAATCCGTTCTGTAGTTTTTGCGTGAAAGAGTAACAAACATAGATCCATACTCACAAACTTTCGCATTTATAATATTAGTAGGATAGTAGGATTGGGTACATGCGAACATACCACTTATATCTGGCCATATGAGATAATCATGGCTTATCCAAATGAAAACGAGAGCCAAGCTGGCAAAAGCAAGGTTTTTCTATCCCTCGGAAGCAGTACTTCTGGATGAAAGATACCCTATATCTTTTTCTGTACCCTTTACAACTTGTATGCTTAATTTCATCATAACCGGTTTAGTAGTTCAGATGTGAAAGCGTAACAAACAAACTCACGTTCACATATATAAAAAGTTAATATCTTATTTGATTAATTAACACAAAATAAATATTAGTTTACAGATTAGGCAAAGTGTGCTGTTATGCAAAGTTACAGTTAGGCGTATTAAATTTTATCACAAGAAATAGTTTTTTTTTAATTGTAGAAAGGCTTGCATTTGTCCGTCATCTTGCGCGAAGATGCGGAGATTCACATTTTTTTTAATAAAATGGTCTGGTAGTAAGTACCTTCTAACGGTTGAAAACTACTGGGTACAAGTTTAATCTAGTCTCAATTAATGTGTGATATTACGATATTTTATCCAGTTCTGGTTAACATACGTCATTCGTGAAAAAAAGATTTTCCTTTATGGTTGACAAGCTAGTTGTTCGACCACAGCTCACCTGATGTTAAGTGACGTGTAGTCGTGTGGAGGTAAACACATCTAGTCTGAAATGGAACCGGCTCCCAAGTCAGACTGTCGGAACACACTGTTAGGTGCTTCTCGGCAGATTTAGCTAGCCAGCCGAGTACTAGAAAGTACCAACGTTGCTAAGGTTTCCTAATGATGTTTTTCTTCGGCATGTAAACCAACCGCGCAAACCACTGAGCTATCATCGCTATACATCAACAAGTTAAAGCTATTGGTGCCAAGCTCATATAAGTACTTTAGGGTTCTTCTTGTGTTGTAGCAATCTGTCCTTAGCGGAAAAATCCAGCAAAATTTGCATATTTATGCAACAAAAGGCCAGCGAGGCAATGGAAAGTGGTCAACTGGTCATTGCCACTCTTGGCCTTAGCAATGACTTAACGCAATGACTTATGGACTTTACAAGGAACTTAATAGCAGGACATTTTATACAAGATACATACCTATAACTCTAAATTAATGCAAAGGTTCGTTTTGATTAAATGTTTACTTTTAATTAGTTACCTTTTTAAACCGCCGACACGAAAATGAGTACTGACTGAATGACTGTGTGTGTGTCTGTCCGTCTGTCGTAGCTTCCGAACGGATGAACCGATTTTGATATTGTTTTGTTTGTTTAAAAGGTGAATTAGTCGGGAGTGTTCTTAGCTATGTTTGACAGCCCTGTTGATTTATTGGTACAATATCAGCTTCAGAAGCTGAAGGGCGTGGGTTCGATTCCCACCCAGGACAAACTTTGTGGTATAAACAAAAGTGTGTTCTGTCTGGGTGTATTTTAAGTATGTATTTACAAAAAAAAAGTATTCAAGTATTCTATCAGTTATCTAGCTTCCATAGTACAAGCTTTACTTATGCTAAGATGCGTCTTATGAAACAATCTAGGTAATTACCTAACACATTCACACACACACACATAAATATATATATTTATATATAAATGCGTGCGGGTTAATTTTCATGTCATTGTTTAGTTTTTTAGTCTGCCTTTGGCATTTTGTATCAAAATATCGGGAGAAGCCATTGGTTTAAATACCTAAAACTTGCGTTTCTTAATTAGAAGTAGTGCATGTTTTATGACAGCTGAAACTATTGCTCTTTTGTTTTCATTTCTCTCTGAACCCAATTATTAAGACAACACGGGCGTAGTCGCAGGCGCTGACTTGTAATAAATAAATACCTCATAATTTCTTACACTCTCTTTCCATTACAGAATAAACGTCTTCGGGTTCTTTCGGTCGATTATTAGCTACCACTAAATCAGAAATTAAAAACTAATCAAGCAATCAATGCTTTTAATTTTACCAAACAGAGCGAAGTGAACAGTAATTTAAACTGTAATCGATTCAACTTATCATGCTGAGGCGCGGAATTAAAATAAAGGTAAAATTAAAGGTTTCACCTTTCAAATGACTGGTTACAGAGTTATTTCCAAAAGCCTTTGAGAAAATAAGGAATGTCAATAAAATCAAAACCGCAGAGGTCAGACACCCTCTTACAGAGACACATGAAAGATAGTGTTTTTTGCATTTGGCAGATGCGTCATAGCAAAAAAGTTGCCCTGTACCTACTTATATAAATGCAACTTGATTGAGTGAGTCAATATTACTGCTGACACGTTGATTTGTTAATGAGCCAAAATAATCAATCTAGCGATAGTAAAAAATATAGCAATTCACTGACTTGTTTTGATTATATTTTTTGATCTTGGCAGCTTTCAGTTGATAAATACTAAAATAACGTTTTGTAATGCCATATTGGATGTTCTGTATTTATTATAAGTAGGTATGTCTTTATAAAAGAAAAAGTATTCATGTATTCTATCTGTTAACTGACTTCCAAAGTAGTTTTACATTATCTGGGGTCAGATGACATTGCGTGTCTTATAATGTCTTAAGATACCTACTTCTATACTATTAGAAAGAGGAAAGATTTGATTGTTTGTTTGTTTGTATTGAATAAACTCCGAAACTACTGGACCGATTTTAAAAATTCTTTCACCGTTGGGAAACTACACTATCCCGGGGTGACATAGGTTACTTTTTATCCCTGTATTCTTACGGGAGCGGGAACTACGCAGGTAAAACCGCGAGGCGTCTGCTAGTATTATATATGTATATATTTATTTTATTACGTAATTATAGGCCTGCGTTTGATCGCCAAATTGCCTGATGTAAAGCGAAGATGCGGTCTACGGTGGAGCACGCTCGCCTAGAAGAAACCGATTCACTCGCGACTTGAAGGTAACCAGATTGTATCTATCAAGGAACACCCACTCGGGCAGCAAATTCCATTGTTTTCTGCAGTATGTTTGAAGTTAGGCTAAACATTTATTTTCAATGTAAAATTAATTATGGTAATGCTCTCCTGACGGTAAGAGACAACGCCTGTCCATGACCATTCCAGCAATACACAGGACTTTAGTACACAGTAAAACAAAGTCCAGGACATCGCTGCTTTGGCGCTCATTACTTTGAGACTTTCTATGGTTAGTCTGAACAGCCCTGTAATTTTGCTAGCTGTAGTAGGTACCATTCATACCAGAACACAATCATGTTTACACACTTCTGCTTTTTATCGAATTTCTATATTTCTATCGAAATTTATCGAATTGGTATCGTAAAGGTATCGAGTCCTCGATAGCATACAAAGCTGTACAAATCTCATGCAATTTTTTATCGATGTAGATACGAATACTTTTTCGAAAGTCGTTCGTGATCGAGGCTCTGGTACTGCGGTGGTACCTAGACGATCGGGAGATGTTAGCGGGAGCTATGGAGATCTAGCACCAAGTAAAAGCTACCATCTACTAAGGTTTTTAATATTTAGAAAGTACCTACAAACCATAAAACAATTCATTTACTTGTACAGAACAAAAAGTCAATTGGAACTATATGGAGCCCTGGCTATATAAAAGTCCCTGCAATACTAGCCGTGTTTCCCCGCTAAATCGCCACAATGACCACTATATTGTTTAAGATTTTTTTTTAACTGTAGGTATGAAATCAATTACTAATTTCAGATCAAAATCCGCCCAACCCTTGTCGGCATTTGTACAATACGAATATATATCAAAATCGAGCCGTTCATGACAGCGGTATTATTTTCTGCTTGAAATATTAATCCGGATAAAATGTAGCGAGATATTTTATTGCTTTGTATATTTTATTACTTTAATATGTATTTATGATTATGGCGTTAGGTGTTGCAATAAATTAATATTGGTATGAGTAACTTCCCACTTTTATTCACAGTAACGTTAAAATAAAATTAGTACTATTTTTCATAAAGTTCGCTGAGTTTATAAAGAAAATCTCTTTCAATGTAAAATAATGCTTGAAGGTAAATGACGTACTAGAAATGCATTTCTTTTAATTACGTATAGGTCCGCGTTTGACCACCAACTCGCCCGATGGTAAGCGACGATGTGGTCGAAGATGAAGCACGCAGACCTAGAAGATACCTCTTCACTCATTTGATGCGTTTTTGTACGTCGAGGTTGAGCGGTTAACTATGGAATGCCATTTTGCCTTGTATTAGAGCTTTTATCTTGAGAGGTAAAAGGTAATTTCCAGTTTGTTACGTTCAAGCACATAATTAAATTATGGACTTTAATATTAAGGTTTATAAGTTTGGGGTGTATTGAGCAGAGAAGGAGATATCATCATCATTATGAACAACTTGCTGGTGTAATGGAAAGTGCCAGTGCGGCCGTTCTACTGTTGTAATCTACTGTTTCATTCAATCAATTGTAGTTTATCGCAAATAAAAGTAAATGCTAGTAGCTCTGAATTTACTGTAAAGTTATGCTCCATTTGTTCATAAATGGCAAAAATTTATTTGTATGGAAATCGAACCACCTTAACTTCTACGCTAGTAGAAGAACTCGAAATCAGTGAAAATCTTCAAATTCATCACTAAATATTTCACTTGACACAAAACAAATCTATGCTTCTTATATTCCTTAAGGCAAAATAGGTGAAAAAATGATGACATCATAAGGTCAACAATCTGCTCAACATATGGAAGAAGTCTTTAAAAATTAATATTCTCTAGAACCCATTACATTAGCATAATTTGACCCACATCCATAGATTTGAATAGCATCCTCAAGAACATTTGTAAATAAAACACGTTTGTATTGCTAGCTATAATGATATAATAAACAGTAATAGCAATTTGAACACATTTTTGTTATGAGGTGTATGCCAGTAGGTCAAGTGTAATAGGTCAATAAATTGTTTATAATAGCTTTAATAATAATAGTTTTATGATATTTAATTTTTAGATATTCTGCCGCCAAGCACTTGTGTGTAAACATTACTGTGTTCCGGTTTGAAGGGTACTGCAGCTAGCGAAGTTACAGGGCTGTCGAGACGAACCATCGAAAGTCGGTGCCAAAGCAGCGTTGCCCAGGACTTTGTTTTACTAGTTTTGCTACTCAAAGTTCTGCGTATCGTTGCTATGGTCATGGACATGAGTTATCTTTTAAAAGCAGAAGAGCGTATCGTTCGTCTCATTACATTTAAATGCTTAAATAAAAATTACAGGACAGGTTTTGGAAGTTTTACGTGTTGTGTTGTACAAAATTACAAAAAAACTTACCTATACTAGTACCCTGGATCGTGCACTAGGAAAACATGTGTCGCAAAATCCTTGCGTTTTAAATTTTTGCATATAAGTAGGCTAGTATATTTTTGAAGTCATAATAAGGATACCGTATGTAAAGGTATAAAATATAAGTAATAACAATGTGTGCGTGCGTTATTTTTCTGCAGGGATTTTAAAAATACTCCTTACTCATGATCAGGCCTGGCTTGCGTATCGGAATCGATTATATTATTGATTAAATACATGCCGATCAAAAACCTCCTCTTTTTCCCCCATGGAACCCTATGTGTGAGTGCCCGTAAGCGTGCGTGAATGTGTGTCGGTAAACATTGTAGGGTTTGCACCCACGCTCTTCGGCGTGTGAACCGCCCGTACTATGGGAACCAGACAGTAGATACATACATAAGTAAATACTTTTTTTGTTATACACACTTATAATACCTACATATCACTCAGACACCGAACAAAAATCTTATGAGCTACCACTGCATTCAATAAAATTTAATTTGAACAACGAATGCACTCATTTTCATACAAAAGAATAAAATAGATTTTGTTTTTTAACTATTTTAATTGGAAATGCCCTAGTGTTTATTGACAGTTAATTCTAATTAACTACCTACTTTTATAATTAAAAGTAGGTAGTTAATTAGAATTAACTACCTACTTTTAGTGAAATTAGTGAATTAATCAAATACAAAAGGTTTACAAAAAATTGCCTATAAATAACTAAAACTTTCCACAGTAGTTGTCATTTTAAGGATATATCATACGTTTCCTTGATAAAAACAACATACCAACGATGTAGACGGATATTTCATAAGTTTTTGCCAATTAAAATGTTTGTCGGTCGATGATTAGCTATTAATCAATCACAATTTAGTCTCCAACTTTTGATATTGGGCAGTTTGCTAATCTTTTTTGAAAGAGATAAAAGTAAACATTTAATTAAGCCGATGCATAAAAATTAACATCTTGATTAATTAACATCTTGATATCGAATTTTTATCTTTTGAGAAATTTAGATATAGGTGATTTACGATGTCGCTGAATCTAAATCGGGCGCATTATATCTACCATGCTTTTAAAAGTCAATATTACATAGGTTTATATTATAGACTGAGTGGCTTATTCTAATTCGTACCTATTTTAATTAATTTTGCCTGCTGGTCTTGATGATTTGAAACGAAGGCAACTTCTAAGACAATCGTGGTATAATTAATATAGGCGCGATCGACTAACTTTGACAGATGAAGAAAAATGTGGTCGCCCTTTGACGGCTGTTACGAAAGAAAACATTTTAGCAGTGAAAAATTTAATTAAAGAGAATAGACGATAAATTATTTTTGCAAAACATTCTGTCCCATGTAGTTGCAGCAAAATTTGACGTGGATTTGATCTTGGTAATAGAGACAATGACTTCAGGCGCCTAACAATAGACACACATATGCGTTAATTAAAATTGACATTAAGTAAATTATATCGCGTGCAAGCAGAGATAAATTGTTAGTGTTGAAAAAGAGAAAGCGGCGGTGAGTATGGCTATGCAAGGATAAAATGTATGAAACTATTGTTACCAATTTTCTCTTGATAAACAACACGATTTTTACTTATTAAAATTGATTATGCCTACATAAGAACATGAGGTTATTTTTTCTTCTTTGACATGGTCTGAAAACTTTGAAATTAATCTTATACATTGTATCGGATTGTATGTATGCGTCCATAGCATGTTAGATCGTCCGGCTCGTCATGTCGAAGAAGTCAGTATAGATACATTTTGGACACCACGGTCTACAACCGCGTACCCACTTTCCTTCTGCCGTGTTTCAGAACCAAGCTTGCTTGCTTGCTTTTTCTTTATGCTAGAGACCTTGTTTTACGACCTTGAAGATTGTTTAAAACTAAAATATTATTAAATTACTGATAACTATTTTTTTTTTTAATCTTATATCTTTGACTATATTTTTTACGTTGGCTTATTTTACATTGCCGTTTCTATAATGCAAATAAAATAATAATAAATTTATGTTTTATATTTAACGTAAAAAATTAAAAAAATAAGAACACAAATAAATATCTGGCACTATAAGAATACTAATAAATAATCCATTCCAGGCAAGGTGTGCTTTACCAACATCGACCACACCGTCACTTAACATCAGGTGAGCTGTGATCAAACATCTAGACTGGCAGTTATAAAAAAAAAAAAAAAGAAACAGAATCCTCTGATTACGTTTATTATTTTATTGACATTTTTAGTGATGTATTAGACATACATTTGAAATGATAATATTTGATTTGTAACTTTGGCGTTATCAATAAAATATTAATATTTGTATGATTTTTTACCATTTTTTTTTTATTGACCGCAGAGTTTTTGTCCACATGGCCAAGATGTAGAACTGTTTGTTAAATGTGAAACAATATATCTTCAAATTCAGGTTAAATTAGATCCTTCCATGTGTGCGTGCTCTATCCTAGACCGCATGCTTTCTTTACATCAGGAAGCTTGGAGTCTAACGCAAACTTATTATGAATAAAATAAATAATCAACGTTAGTGCAGATTCTGCAGATAGACTCGTACGCCTTTATTTATTTTTTGTGCTGAATTCACGGCAGTTAAATGTTTTTATTTTTTGTCTATATTGTCAAGATCAATCAACTATATATTGCCAACTTAGATTGCTTTTGACAGGGTATCTACACCCAATAAGTGCACTGACAGGGCAAAGCTATCACAATAGCGGCCAACCTTGGACCAATGGCATTTATCTGGCGTCAATCACTCGCCCATAAAATGCTTTCACTGGTTCCCAAGTTGAATCAAATGTTTGACATTTGTTGTGATTGATTCGGGTCAAGATCACGATATTTGCTGTGATTTTAATGGTTTCTTTGCGTTTGCGCATAGAAACGAACTAAACAAGTCGTATTTTGAGCATAAATGAAGCTCTAAGTATGTTATTCAATGTCAATAAATAAAAGAACACACGTTTTATGGCTGTTTGGACAATCTGGATCATGTTTTGTGACAATCCGAAATAAACTAACGTAACGTTGATTAAGTCGAGTCCCATAATTTATGTTTATCTCGATCGTAATTTTCGCTCGTCACAGAGGAACAATACCAAGAGACTAATTTAGTGGGAGCTACATTAATATCAGTCAATTTTATAACAGCTTAAAAATTCCGACCACATTCCGACCCAAAAACATCTCACACTTTACCTACCTGTACCTACCGCTTTAGATTTTCCGACGTTCGTGTAACTTCTGCTATAAATAACAATTTTACTGACAGTCACTGGCGAAGTGGCGCCTTCTCCTAATAAAAGATTTCAAGATGTCGTATTTTATTTTTATGAAACAATCTGATTGAATCCAAAAATCAACAAAGGCACTCGTATGACATGATTAAGTATGCAAACGTCCCTGTTTACAGTGCATTTGATGTTCTAAGCGTCGCAAATTATACGCTTGCTTCAACCATTAGCATAAATAATTGCATTAATTTCGTAAAGCAACATTGCAAACAAAAATGAGCGGCCTTGGTCGCGGCGCCGGCACCCGACACCGGCACCCGATGGAAATGCAATCGTCTACCGGTTCCAGTTCAAAATCGATTTAATATCGATAAAGCCGCGATTCGGAGCATGCCCGTTGACGACATATGAAACTGTAACTTACGCGAAAGTGAAACGTGGAATGTCGGAGGCTATGTCGCGGATGACGCAACGAACAATCGATATGAGATGCGCGCCGCGAACTCGATTCAAATCCACCTGGAAATCGAATTTGAACGACCTGCATTACACACATTAGTTATTTACCGATAGAAGAGTTCGCAATCGAATACTAATTTTATAGTGGCCAGCGCTACCGATATCACAATGGTATTTTTTTTAAATACAGCTTTTCAGCGTCAATAATCGCTGGCATTGACACGATTACGGCCTCATAAATCATTGCTCGCTCATTAGCTTTGTCGACGGGTATATTCCGAATCTGATCGATATCTAATGCTAAACTGATACTTTTTGCCTCGTTATAAAGGTGACAAAAAAATTAGGAAGTGATTTCAACGGCTATAAATAATTTCGAGCGGTATAGGTAACACAATGACGAACGAATTAGGTTGTATCGATTTATCTTTTATCGGATTACAATATGATAAACTCGGTTGTATCAAGGTGCTGGACTATCTCCGTGATTGGCTTATATAATTTAAGTAATTGCTTTCTCACACAATCTTGCAAGTCTCGTAACTTTAGATGTTCTTCCTAGTTCTCGCATGTTGATGCTTCGTTTGCCTCTTTTGTAAGTGCACTTCCGCTATTTTCGCTTATGCTTATCACGGAATGTCTAGTCTGTGGAAGATATTAATCTCAATAAAAGTGCATTGTAAAAATGATTGCATTTCCTTATGCAGCGATCGTTTTGTTTACTATAACCGACGCAATTTTATTGGTTTATGTTATTATGTCGCTTTCCTCATATGAAGAAACTTTGGTTTTCGATTTTCAGTTGAAGGTTTTATAGTAATTGTATGTATGCTGTACACAATTTTGAGTTATACTATCTATTTATCTTTTTTTTAAAATTGAAATCGATTCCGTTGACAAATAATTCAAATAAATTGCACAACTAACAACTAACTGTTGCTAATTAAGACCTCGCGTCTTATATATGCCGATCAAATTCGTATTGAAAATATTTCATCTGATTGAACTACCGGTCCAAAAATCATAGATGTTAGATTAATGATTGCAAGTTGTTGTCGAATAAACATTTATTAATTCCCCCTTTTACTCATTCTACTATAGGACGGTCAGAATCTCGAAAAAGCGGTGTCGTTTCATTGATGATATTTCAGATACTCGAAAGAAATGATTTGATCCTACTTTTGTTCTGTAAACCGGCAAACAGCAAATGCGCTGCCCGGGTGGGTGTTTTCCGATAGATACAACCGGGTTGTCTTCTAGGCAAGCAGGCTCTGATCTGATCTTTTTTTTTTATGGTTGACACGCTAGATGTTTGACCACAGCTCACCTGATGTTAAGTGAAGGTGTGGTCGAAGATGGTAAAGCACACCTAGCCTGGAATGGAACTGGCTCTCAAGTGATGCTGCCGGAACACATTGTTAGATGCTAGGCGGCAGATTTTCAACTTGAGGGTGGCTGCTAGCCAGCCGAATACTAGAAAGTACCCTACCACCATCTCTCGCTCTGATCATCTTTTTTAAAATACGGAATAAAGAAAAACATTTTAAACTCTTGCTCCGCTAGGTCGAAATTAAATTAATATTGTTTTACTGCCTATAATTTTGTTTTGTGCCAGCGCGTAAATGTTATTTATTGTTGATTGTCCTTGTTAATTTGATTTAGTGTAATAAGTTGCATCCAATTAGTATTTTTATGTTTTTTTTTGTGAAACTTAATGTATCTAAATGTTTTGATCACGACTTTATTTTTCCCCGCTTTGCTAGTTATATTTGCCCTTCATTTGTATTACTTATCAATGTACACGTAAAGTTCATCACGTTTATTCTAATCTATCTATCTATACTATTATAAAGAGGAAAGATTTGATTGCTTGTTCGTTTGTATTGAATAGGCTCCGAAACTACTGGACCGATTTCAAAAATTCTTTCACCGTTGGGAACCTTTTTTTTTTAAATGTAAATGTAATGAGATGAACGATGCGCTTTCCTGATGGTAAGAGATAACGCATATCCATGACCATTGCAGCAATACATAGAACTTTGAGTAGCAAAACAAAGTCCGGGGCATCGCTGCTTTGGCGCTCATTACTTTAATTAAGACTTTGAGCTACACTATCCCCGGGTAACATAGGCTTCTTTTTATCCCTGTATTCCCACGGGAAAGCGGAACTACGCGGGTAAAACCGCGAGGCGTCCGCTTGTATACAATATAGTTAGAAAAGTATGGAAATAAAAAATTAGTGGTAAAATAGGCTACATAGATTACGCAATTGACGACCTTAATTCTAATTTCAAACCACGGGTTTTAGATTCTTATAAGATCAGCGTTTTTAGTTACTGAAATAGTTTTTTAGGTTCCATATCCAAAGGTTAAACCCTATTACTAAGACTCCGCTGTCCGCCCGTCCGTCTGTCACTAGACTGTACCTCATGAACCGTGATAGTTAGACAGTTGAAATTTTCACAGATGATGTTTTCCGTTTTACCACATCCTGCCTAATGTGAAGCAACGATGCAGTCTAGGATGGCACACGCTTACCTAGAAGGAACCTGTTTATTCTTGATTTGAAGACACTCATATTGTACTTTGCGGGAAACACAGACTCCCGCAAAGAGTTCCACATCCTCGCTGTGAGAATAAAGAATGTGGACTCACGAAGAATGTGTGAGGTGTGGAAGTAGCCAATACCCTGTATTAACACATGAACTTTTTATCCCGAAAACATGTAGTGGGTGGGTGTGCAACACCGCGGGTCGCAACGATTTCATATAAAAAAAAACAAAAATTGCATTGCCAAGAAATCTTTCCTCATTTTGCTCAGCGCAACATTCTATCTGTCCTCTTTTATAATCTACTATCTTACCTAACCAATTATGATTTATCTAGTTATTTACTAAGCTGTATATTACAAAACTATCAGCCCATCAGTATAAGTTATCTTTTTGTACAGTATCCATATAGTTGAATAGCGTTAACTTACAAACTGAAATAGTTATTTCACCTTTAATTAAAACAACAGCACAATAATTGACTGTTTTATTTTGAATCTATCAAAAGTTATGTTGATCTTTTAGCGAATATAGGATCAAGTTCTTTGTAATTTAGGTACCAAAGAATTTAAAAACTATTATCACAATTTTTTTTTATGTTTGACAGGCTAGGTGTTTGACCACAGCTCACCTGGTGTTAAGTGACGGTGTGGTCGAAGATGGTAAAGCACACCTAGCCTGGAATGGAACTGGATCTCAAGTGAGGCTGCCGGAACGCACCGTCAGATGCTTGGCGGCAGATTTTCAACTTGAGGGTGGTAGCTAGCCAGCCGAGTACTAGACATTTTACATACAGTGGCTATATAGCCACTGTACTCACTGTACTACACTGTATATACTCTATGTAATCTGTACCGATGATAGCTCAATGGTTAGCGCGGTCGGTCGGAAAAGCGTGGGTTCAAACTGAAACAATGAGCTTGAGCTGCCGGTGAAGGAAAACATCGTGAGGAAGCCTTAGCATGGTGGTAGGGTACTTTCTACGTCGTGAGGAAACTATAGCATGATGGTAGCGTACTTTCTAGTAAAAAGTACCACCATGATATGGTTTCCTCACGATGTTTTCCTTTACCGGCAGCGCAAGCTGCATGCCAACCGACCGCGCCAACCACTGAGCTATCTTTTTGTTTTTATTGCAGTGGGATTTGCAAATAAATGAGACCTTTAATAAAAAGATAATTCCAATAGCATGACTGTATTCCATAGTTTTGAGTAACAAGCCGATTCATAAGAAAAAGAATAAAAATACCCAGAGGAATTCCTAAAGACAAATTATTGTTATTGCTAAAGACTTTTTGGAAAAATTAACCTGTTTAATTTAATTCACGGGCCCACGCAGACACCCGCTGAGAGGTATGATAAGATAAAATCTTATTCTAAAAACAATACATGCAAAAAGGCGGTCGAAATCCAAACAGTAGCAAATTCTACACAATCCTTTTATTGTTATCTAAAATGAATCATCAAAATATCAGTAAAACATTTAAGTCACACCCTTAGCAAAAAGACTGCAAAGAAGTAACACTTAGGTATTCAAATTCAGTCTATAAAGAAGTAGACGTTTGAAAATAAATAAAATTGTTCAAGTTAAATAGATTTTTATGGGATGATTTGAAACTTGGTGGTAGGGTATTTTCTAGCAGGTACTCGGCTGGCTAGCTACCACCCTCAAGTTGAAAACTTACTGCCAAGCATCTAACAGTGTGTTCCGGTAGCCTCACTTGAAAACTAGTTCCATTCCAGGCTAGGTGTGTTAACCATCTTCGACCACACCGACACATTACATCAGGTAAGCTGTGGTCAAACACCTAGCTTGACAACCTTAAAAATGTACCTCATCGTATAATGTAAGAAATGAGTTAAGAATCACTTAACATTTTGGCGGGAACATGGAAAGATCATCAACATATTATACATTATTATTTCTCAAAAATATTTTTTGAGCTTTTATGTTTAAGATATTAAGTGTCGAATTGTACTCATACCTGTTTGCAAGTGGCTTAGGGATGCAAGTCTTTTCGCATAGTTCCGAAAACTCCGTAAAAACTTCCATTAAAGTCTATTTCATTAGGGCATAGACTGGAATTGACAGTGAATTACTTTATTTGACATTGGTGATAACTAAGTTAGCTAAAAATTGACAGTGAATTACTTTATGTGACATTGGTGATAACTAAGTTACCCAATAATATCTAGTAAAATACTCGATTTCATTATGAGTCACTTAAAAACATATGAAAAACTAACACTTGCAGAATGTATAAAATACGATGCCAAAAAATAACAAGTAACATTTTATTAAAACAATCTATTTATACTTATAGCAATATAACATTTTGAATACGATCTAAGTGTCTCATTGAAAATAAAACTTATAGGCATTCTGCATAATTAATCATAACAACAACATAATTATAGGATTTACTTATTATATTACCTTAACGGACAAAGTTCCTGTCATAGTTGTAATATCGACCATTGCGAACAGCTATAGACTTCGTGATCGATCGTCAACAAGAGATCATTTCATGGCCTGAAGCATAATAATGCTCATTGACCGTCAAAAATTATTCGATGGTAAGTCTCATTAACCTACAATAGTAATATGTAGATTATAGACTGCAGATTAAATTCATGTAAATTATTCCATACACTAGATGCACAAAACGATAGCGCGTTTTTAGTAAATAAAGCGCCATCTAGTTTAATATTTTGTAACTATTTTATCATCAAAACCGCCAAAGTGTTATTGCACCAACCCTACACGTCTTTTGACCTAAATTACGTAAAAGTACTGTTTTAAATCTATTTACCCACCATCATTTCATTACAGACATCTAAAACAACTTCAAGTTTTCTGTAAAGGGATGCCTCAGCCACTTTCAATGAATCGATAAAGATTTCTACAAATCGATAACGATCACGCAATAACCAACATTAGTCTCATTCCAATCTCTCGAAATCTAAGCAAAGATGTTATCAAATACAAGCCTATGTGTGAATTACTCAAAAGAACATTCAAATAGCCAAGGTACTTTATTAGTGTGTTAACAATAAAGAACCTTGTCACATTAATAATTGCTCGCATGCCAACACTAATTGGTACGAGTATGATTGAATATTTCACTTCCACAAGGTGTTATACGTACGTCATAATACATTGAACAGTGTTATCTAATAGTCGTGAGAAAAATCAAGGAGTTTTATCGACGTAACCAATAAGTACGCATTTCGATTATTACTCGAGTCACTTAACTTCCGGTGTGATTTTCTAACTCTTCTTTAATGAGTAGATAAAGTATAGGTATTTTTAAAAAAATATTTTGAATTTAAAAAATGGCGGGTAAAATGTAATTATTGCACTATAGAAGTCTCACGTACGCTCGTATTTGGTAGGTATAGATTTTCTTTGTAATGATTTTATAATTTTTAACTTTGTTTTATGCTCAAGGCAGATATATCTACTACCAATGAGCCAACGGGGCTGTCAGTTCATTCTTAATATATCATCAACAGCCTGTATATGTATACAATTATACATAAACTTACAAGTGAAGAACACTCGTTTATGTGAATGACTATTTGATTGCGACTCGATTTCATTCGATATTGCGTTGACCCGATATGCGTCTATTCGATGAAAATCACTTTATGATGCCAATTTGTGCAGCCATTAGAAAGTAATCGTTTTTATCCATTGCTAACATCCATAATTGCTTTTTGCTACTGATCTAAGGATTGCTAAAACTCTTCTGCATTTGCAGCTGTGAGCGTAAGCACCACTATTAAATAGGGTATGGTAAATAAGCTTAGGGTGTCATACGATTAACGATAGTGGAGTGACGATATACGTAGGACAGCTGGCGGTGGATGGAAGCGAAAAGCCGAAGATCGGGCTGAGTGGCGTGTCTTGAGAGAGGCCTATGTCCAGCAGTGGACTACAAAATGGTGATGATGATGATGATGATGATGATGATGATGACTTACAAGTAGATATTATATAGCTTATTCCATTTCTATGGGTACCCATGTGTATTATATAAGTAATGAGTAAACAGGTAGCGCTGGAAACAACTTTTATCGGGAAGCGGAAACCAACACATAATTATAAGGAATAAGAACATGTTCTAATACTGGAATTTGTTGGTCTAACACACCCTACGTTAGATCATGTTTTGACACGCTAGATGTTTGACCGCAGTTCATCTGTTGTTACGTGACGGTGTGGTTGAAGATGGTAACACACTTAGCCTGGCATGGAACTGGCTCCTAGCCGGCCACGCTAACAACTGAGCTATCGTCGCTAATTTAATTTGTTAATACAAAACCGATTCAAAGCATAAAAGTAACTTACCAATGAAATAAAATAAGACTGAAATACTTCTAAAACTACTGTGAAATTATGAAGTTTCTATAGGCATCAACAGTTTTATTCATGTTCAGTATAAAGCTATTTAAGCAATTGCTTAGGGCATCCCGTTTAGGGGGGCACGACCCGTTGACGACGTTGACGTTGACGACCGAGAAAAAACAAACGAGCACACGAAAGTTAAAGTTCAGTTCCATTCCAGGCTTGGTGTGCTTTACCATTTTCGATCACACCGTCACCTAACATCAGGTGAGCTATGGGCAAACATCAAGCCATAAAAATAAAATAAAAAAAAGCAATTTCAAAATCCGCGCGTTTTAAATTGTCACATACATATTACATATTCTACCTACGAAGGTACGTATTACCTTTTTTTAAAAATTAATTCTGTTTAGTTTACTAAAGGATAGGGGGGCCCGCAGGGGAAGATTGCTTAGGGCATCAAGTTACTTTAACCAGGCACTGCAATTCACAAATATTAAAATTATGTAATCAAAATCATAATTTTTACGAAACACAGCTTGCGTCTTTTTACATTGCTCTTTCAATAAACATAAAACAATAAACATTGCGGAATGATTAAATTTAGACGAACATGTAGCAATTATTGTCTTAAGAAAGACTTGCTGTCGATGTCGCTACTAACTTCGTAACCTTTCACATGTCATAAGAATTTTCGACGGACATTACAAGTTACAATATATTTAATTGTTATTGTATAACTTTTGAAATAGGTGTGTACGAAATTTTAAATCCGCATGAAGTTTTCAAGTGCAATAAACTTCGCAATGTCAACGAACGAACGCAGTCAAATACCATGACTCAGTATTTGGTTAAGAAATATTGCATAAATATTGCTACTGTCAGATGCTAGTTTTTTTTTTTTTTTCTTTGGTTTTGGCGTCGCGTTTTAGCATTTGCCAGTGTCAAGTAATTATATATTTTCAAGTTTCAAAAGTTAAATAAGTGCCATCGTAGCTAGTTTTAGTCAAAGTCGTCTTTGTCAAGTCCAGTTTGTGTCAGTTAATTCCAGTCATGCTTTAGTAAACTAGTGGCAACTTTACTACAAAGCTTCGATGGAGTTTTGGAAGCAACACGAAAACTCATGTTTCACCACATTATATCATTTTCCCACACTCGCGCTTGTAATTCGGCACTTTATGAATAAAACACCACCATTTTTATGCATAAACACTCGACAAAACACTAGTTTTGGAAAAAAATACAACGGAGCGACACGACTCTTCCCGCGTTCCCGCCAAAACTCTCCAGATGCTAGTTAATTATCTGCTAGTACTTATTTTCACAGATTAAATCGAATTCTGTGGCAGATGGACAATGACGACATTTCTCGTTTATCAAGCATCAGTGATGTGATCTTTCCGAAAACAAGCGAAGGGATATAATTAAATAAATACAAATGATCAACGGTCATTTTACAGCTTGTACAATGGAAACCAGATAACTAGTAGAAAACGTAAATAAAAATAAATATTGTAGGACATTTCATGCCATCTGACCCCAAACTAAGCAAAGCTTGTACTATGGAAGTCAGATAACTGATAGAATAGATACATAAATACTTTTTTCTAGTAAATACATACTTATTAGTATATACATAATATTGGAGGAGGTTCTCATTTTGACTACGTTTTTTTGTATGTATGTTACGCGATCATATCGCAAATTATACATCAATTTTGATGATTCTTTTTTTTTTGCTTGGTAGATCATACTTCAGAGGTCGTCCCATATAAATTTTATTGAAATCAATCGAGTGAATAATCCACAAAAATCTAAAAATTATTTACATCGTGGATTTGTATACTCCAAAAGGAGTCGGTTTTTTTAAATTATAAATTCATATACATGTGTACATGAATATATAATTTAAAAAATGTGTATGTATTATGAGCTCAGAGCGTCAACGCGTGCGCCTGCTCTCCGCTGCAGCGTGACCGTCGTTCGCGAGGTTTTGACAAGCGTCTAGACGGTTTCAAACAAGTTTTATACCAACGCTTCTGCCAGTGGTTTGAAACGCAAGCCTCGCTGCCAAGGACGTTTATAGGTCAAACTAAAATTGGTTTCAAACAACTATCTACACGGTTTGAAACCTCTGTTTCAAACCGCCGTTTAAAACCGTGTAGCACATGCTTTACCATCACGAGAGTGTCTCGTTCGTCTCATTACAATTAAATAAATAATAATCATAATATTTAAAAAAAAACTACAAATATAGTTATAGTAATTGTTATATAGAGCTACTAAATCTACATACATATAGTAAGCTGTTTAATTTTTTGACGTCAAAATAGTTTTATAAGATTTCGAAACATTGGACAAATGACTGAGTATAGCTTAATTGGTTTACCTTTTGCATATCATTGACCGATACATAAATGTCAGGTATTCAATAAATTAAAAATGTTCATTACGTGTGATAAATAGTTAAATTAGAGTGCTTCACTGAAAAAGAAACATGAATTTAGAATTAAATTGGAAACATTCAGTATGAATGGATATTCTAAATCGTGTTTATTCTTCTGGAGTTTTTTTTTAAATAACTAAAAACATAAACCAAGGGTGGATCAGTACAAAACATTGCTGCTGACATTCATTCAGTAAAAAAAGATCAATCGTTTGACCTACTTTTCACGGCATGTGCCTTCCTTGCCAAGCTAAGCCAGCAAAACACTAAACTTCAGTTGCGGTAAATACGCGGTGTTGTTTATTTAACTAAATGTCAAGATCATAGAAATAGAATAAGCTGAACTAAAGCTAAGATACTATTTCATAATTACATGATTACAGTTAAGGAATAAAGGTCAAAGAACAGTCTATGAAAGATTTTGGTAAATTCAATTCAATTCTTGTGTAACAAATAACATAATTATATAATATAACCTTACATGATTTAGTGTTAGGCTATATTATATTACATATCTATATTAATACAAAATATTTTATAATATTTATGCCCACTTAGATTGGTACCTACGCATTTTAATCTTTTTAGTTATAGCTATTTTATTACATTATAAAAAGTAGTTTAAAAAAAACGAAAGAAATGACCTCCTGTTTGAACTATTTATTCCTTCTACCATTAGAGTGACAATAGATAGATAAATAGATATAACTCTTTATTGTGCAGATCATAAATAGAAAAGAGTACAGAGAACAAAGAACCTTATGAACTAGTGCCACAAGTGGCGGCCTTATCGCTAACAGCGATCTCTTCCAGACAACCAAGAAAGAAAAATACGATAGAAAACATAAGAAACAGACGGGAGATTTAACACTAATAAGAAAAAAATAAAACATATAGTACCTAAGTCTACAAAAATAATAAACATATAATAATGTATTACATGTTAGTACAAAAAAATCTACCAAAATGTGTTTCCTATTATTCATTATACGCGCTCGCATTTATCACGAACTATCTAAGGAGTCAAAACCAAGGCTATGGTCTTAACACAGATATACATCACAGCGTCTGTTTTTAGCTGTAAAAACCACTTAGTAGTAACATTCCCACTGTGAGTTATGAGTGTACATCTGAACACGCCAGGCCATTGTTCTGCCGGTCAAGGACAGGCAAACTTGCGCTTTTACCTTTGCGACGGCACGCATGTAGGCTTTCTATGGTATATTAACCCCTCAATACGACCGAGCAACAACTGAAGAAAGAATTAATGGTTTCTATCTCTTTCACTCCTGTTGATTAAACCACTCTACAGCGAAACAAATCCTTAGGTACCTAGTACTTATAGACCTTGTGTATTATATTAGTATGTGAAGTTGTCTTTTGCATGCTTTTAAAATGCCATCTTGAGTATACCGTCTGAAAACTGGTTCATTAATTTACATATCGTCAAGGATGATATAATTACGGACTTAATATAAATAATTCAAATTGTAATAAAAAAATGTAATCCTTTGTTTCAGGTATAAAAGAAGTGTTGTCGAATAAAGTACGCCGCTGGTATAAAAAATGGTATACTTATAAGGAATTTGGAACTTTAGTCCTAGAACAAAATATGTCGATTTTTTTTTTTGTAATTATGATGAGACGAATGATATGCTCTCCTGATGGTAAGATATAACACATGTCTTTGACCATTGCAGCAATACACAGAACTTTGAGTAGCAAAACAAAGTCCAGGGCATCGCTGCTTCGGCGGTCATTACTTTGAGACTTTCGATGGTTAGTCTCAACAGTCCTATAATTTTACTTCAATACAGATAATACTATAAGTACTTATCACTGAAAACAGGTTCTAATACAATCCCGAAATCTAAAACAAAACAAGTATACGTCGTATCGTCGGTGTATGTCATTTTCTGTGGAACGCCTGTTTTTTTTTTGGTGTCTGGGTTGGTCCCGTAGGAAAAGTAGTTCATAATGAGGAGTACAATAACTTCCTTCCGATTTGTTACTACCGCATCGCGTAACACTGTATAGCACCCGCGCTTATTGGAACTACTTAACTTTCCGAAATAGCAACTCTTATTAATGCACTGAAAAATGATTGTACTCTGTTACGTTAGTATTATACATAAATTTACCATACTTTTAGCATGTTTTTCTTAGTCGGGCAGTTGGGTAACTTACCCTTGAATTTGCTTAATTTCTCATACTCTTGTTTTTGAAACTAAGTCAAGGTTGCTTCGATTGTAGGTAATGTCTAATTATTGTTATCTTTACGTGGTATATACTTATAAAGCATGCAACCTAATTTTTTTGTCAGCGTGATTGTCATACACATCATTGTTTACAGTCTTGGTATTTCAAAGCTCACCTGATGTTATGTGACGGTGTGGTCGAAGATGGCAAACACATCTGGCCTGAAATGGAACCGGATCTCAAGTGAGGCCGTCGGAACCTTCTGTTATCTGTTTGACGACAGATTTTCAAATTGAAGGCGGTTAGCCAGCGGAGTACCTACTAGAAAGTATACTACCACCATGCTATAGTTTCCTCACGATATATTGGTTCACCGGAAGCTCAAGCTCACTGTTAGAGTTTGAACTGACACCCTTCGACATGAATCGACCGCACTAATTACTGAGCTATCATCGCTACAAAATCGCTGTTTGTTTTGTTTTGCAAAAAAAATTCTATGCGATTTAAAGAGTGAGCACGAGTAACATTTCATCACTCTCGTATTACGCCAGCAGAAAAGCTTAGATAGAGATTCCCTTTGAGTTTGCTTATATTAATTGTCATCGTCTAGTGAAGTGATTGCAATCACTACAGTAACAGCCTGACAGTATTCTAGCTAACTTTAAAAGTTTATTTTCTAAACACAACCAAGTAAAACTAGAAAGCCGCAAAGACAATTAGTTCAAGGTTAATAATCACAGTAAAAAGTTCATAAAAACAGTAAGTAAAGTGGCGTGACTAATTTGGCGCACGAGCCATTTGGAAATAATAAATTTCTAATTTGTGAACTGTGCCTTAATGTAGGTTATTGTCTACGTTACCAAAGATGAAAGCTGATATATAGTGTAAAATATAAACTTGTAACAATTTTTCGTCCTTCAGTGGATTTCCGCATAATCCTAACTTCTACCTGGTGTCAGAATCTAATTAAATAAATTACACCCGTTATCACCAACGAAACCCTTCAAATCTTAAAAACAGATTAACAAAAATTAAGCACCTCATTATAACTACAGAGAAACAATGTACGGAAGTTTAGTTAAATAACCTAAGTCAAACAAAATATGTGTTTTAATAAGTTTTTCCTGCATACAAAATTAGTTAAAATTGACCAAGAATTTTAAGCAAATTAAGTAATGATCTGTTCTTTTTTTATTTATTTATTTTCTCTAGGTTTTGTTTTTTAGTTAGTTGCCTTCTTAAATATTTTGCCCCCTTTTAATTCAAGCTACTTTGTTATGTAATTATCAAACCCTAATTTCGATTAAATTGTAAAAATTCCTAAAATATAAAGCTGATTGTATCCTTATTGTTAAAATGCTTGAAGTATAATTATATATATTACTTTTTTATATACAAATCTTTATTACCATGGAGATACTTTTCACACACTTTTTTTACGATTTAATAATGTAATTAAATGTTCAAATTCATATATGTTGTATGCCACATGAGCAAAAAAAATGAAAAATAAATAGTGTTAGCATTCTTGCCAAGGTTCCCGGATGCAACCCCACGGTTGGATTGCCGTAATGGTCAGAGGATGTTTCACGTTTATGTATTTAAGTGATCCATTCTCATCGCTTAATGCACCTAACGCGGTCAAAAGGTAACTTAGGAATGGAAACATTTACGTGAAATAAGGTTAACATTATTTCCTAAGCATTAAGAACCTTACTTAAAAATGTTACTTAAAGTTAAGTGACATTAGTTGGTATTGCATATTGCACGCTAGAAAAGGTAAAATGTATAGGCATTCTCCATTGTTCCTAAAGTTCGATTCGACAGTAATAATAAATATATTTTCTAAAAAAATGTAATTATACGAATATATATATATATATATGTACATGTTTTTTAAATTCTAATTTTAGAGAGCTTACACAACCATTAAGTGTTTTGTTGATGGGTAGGGCTTCTGAACCAGATGTGAACTAGATGTTGTATATTGTCTGATGCGTAAATTGGAACGTTATTAAAATAAAAAAGTTACTTGACCGTACAACCAACATGGACCCAGAGCCATCTTCATCCCAAAACCAATAACAAAAGGGAGCAAACCTCTTTACTAGGTATTAATAAATTATGTACTCATTAAAAAAGAAAAAAAAATACCTTAAATTATACTATTTACAAAATGTATACAAAAAACTTAGTCTAAAAAACCGTCAGAGGAGGGATATGTGGCCAGAATGCTAGCAACATTGCCACGCTGGATGGCAATGCTTAGCTTTTGACCAAACTAGATACCAGCATTCTGGTCACCTGAAGCCTCCTCTAGACGTTTGGCCAGGTCCCGATACAGTTCGAGAGCGGCCGGCCCCCACGGACCTAAAGTTTCAACCCCAAACGGCACAAAAAGATACATTCAATCCAAATAACTTTACTAGGTATGTTCTCCCTCTTTAATCACACGGTCACTTGCGAATCTAGTGAGCTGTGTTCAAACAACTAGCCTAATAAAAAAATCGTACTGGTGCCACTCCCCTTGGACAATGGAGTAATAAATTAGCTAACAATTTGTAGATTACAAACTAACAGCAGTAATTAAGTCTAATCTCCACCATAAAACCCTTCAGTTTTGTAAATTCTCAAGTTACGAAAAACCAAGTACTCGTGCTAACATTTCATAGTAACAAATTGAATCAGTTAAAGTTAGGTCCTATTTCCTAACATCATGAGAATATTCCTAACATTAAAATTTTGCAAGCGTTCCGACACTGCCCTGCGAACGATTGTTTAGTTTTAATAATTATTTTAATTATATACAATGGATTTCATTATGAGAATAAAAGTAAATCGCCAAGGTTTTTTAGTAATTCCTCATCACTCGAATGCTTGAGGGATGCGATGTGACCAAATACATTCTGCCTATTGTATGCAAAACGAATCTGTTGCAACATGAGGACATTTTTAAAATAAATTATTTATTAAACCAGATAAGCTTTAACAGACCTTATACTGATGTATGTACATACAAATAGAATTTTATTTTAATCGCAACACGACACATAATTGTTAGGTACTTGAAAGAAGATAAAATCTTTTCTGTTTTTAATTCATAATTCTTGACTGCCCAAGAAGGTAATGTTTTTTTTAAATAACAAGATTTCTGTATCTTAATTTTTTGTGTATGCTCAATGCTCATATACTTATCATTATACAATATACATTATCATTGTGAACAACTATGGGGAAAACTTTAAAATCGATTGAAATGAAAAAAAATCAATTGCTCCTTACATTTTTGGCCAAGAATCATCAGAGTTTTTCTATTGAATAACAATTTTTTTTTGCACGTTTTCATGGTTGTATCTCGATTCACCGAGTAACTTTTTTTTCCTTTTTTTTTATGTAAAAATAATGAGACGATCGAGGCGCTCTCCTGATGTTAAGAGATAACGCCTGTCCATGACCATTGCAGCGATACACAGAACTTTGAGTAACAAAACAAAGTCCAGGGCATCGCTGAATATAGTCTGGGTACCTTCAAGTCGCGAGTGAATCGGTTTCTTCTAGGCAAGCGTGCTCCACCGTAGACCGCATCTTCGCTTAACATCAGGCGGGATGGCGGTCAAACGCAAGCCTATCTACTATAAAAAATAAAAAAAATAAAAAATCGCTGCTTTGGCACTCATTACTTTGAGACTAGATGGTTAGTCTCAACAGCCCAGTAATTTCGCTAGCTGCAATACCCTTCAAACCGGAACACAGTAATGTTTGCACACTAGGTACTGCTTGGCGGCAGAATATCTGGTACTGCGGTGGTACCTACCTAGACGACCTCCTGCTAAGGAAATCTACCACCAAGTATAACTACTCGATACCTCGATTTACGAGTTATCGAGTAGTTGTATACTTAATCAGTTTAAATGAAACTTTATACTTTGCTTGTGACTTGATTTTATTTATTTTATTTTATTTTTTTATACGATAAAAGTAGCAGCTCAACATATCTTTAGTGACCCGCCCCCCTGGAGTTTTTTTCTGTATCCGCCACTGGCAGTACGATGTTTTCTACCTAGACGGCCTCCTACTAAAGAGATATACTACCTAGTACAATGCCCCCCTTTCGACTTGGTATACACAAAGCTTCCAACCTTGTATTAGGCAACAGAACAAAGCTAGGCATGGTATCCAATGTTACGATAGGCCAGGCCGCACGGGTTAATGTCATTATGAACACGCGCGGTCAAGGGGCTGCGGGAATCGTAGACTTACCTAATAGTTTCAATAAATCTTGAAGAGAAATCTCGTATATTTTATGTGAAATACATTTGTGTTTAAAACCAAGTAATGTGACATATTTATGGGTTACCACATCCTGTATATTGGAGAGAATTGAAAGATCAGACGCCTAGAAGCAATTTGTTCTCTGAAATGAAGGACAATCCCAATAATTCACTGCCTTGTTTTTTAGGGTTCCGTACCCAAAGGGTAAAACGGGACCCCATTACTAAGACACCGCTGTTCGTCCGTCTGTCACAAGGCTGTGTTTCATGAACCGTGACAGTAAGACAGTTGAAATTTTCACAGATGATGTATTTCTGTTGCCGCTATATTTTTTTGCCGTTATAGATCTGCCGTACTGAACTCTTCGTGCGCGAGTCTGACTCGCATTTGGCCGGCTTTTTTAATATTGGAAGACAATTCACACAGCGCCATCTAGTCCCAAACTAAACAAAGCTCATATTACAAGCTTTGCTTAGTTTGTTTGTTTGGTGCTATGTCACAATATCTTGTTTCGTTATAATAATATGGACATTTAAAAGCAATGCAAAATGAGTAACTTCAAACTGTATTTAAAATATAAAAATTATAAATCATATATCACTAATACCGTGTTTAGATAATCTACATAATGTATATTTTTTTCTAAGTGGTCGGCGTTTGACTACATCATACCTCATGTTAGTTAACGCTGCGGTCTATGATAATGTACGTTTACCTTAAAAGGGCATGTTTACACTAGACTTTAAAACATTTATATTGTACTTTTCGTAAAACACAGACTAGCAAAGACACAAACTTCCTGACCGAACAAATAAAAAACCTAACAGCTTATAAATAGTGTTTCTTTTTTATTATTTCCGCTAAAGATTACAATATTAAGGCACATATTAAATAACAGTATTATGTATTTAAGATGAAGCACGGGCGTCTGTGTTAAAACAGTCAACTTTTTCAAATCATCAAAAGTTTTAACAAATAATAGTGATCAAAATGAAAATAAAATGCATACTGTAATAACTTATTACTTGCCACAAGCGTGTATGTATGCATATTAATCAAGGTTTTAATAGCAGTGTTTAAAACATCGGTTAAAGCAATCTGTAGTTAAACATCGCCATTACTATGTGTTTAACGCAATTAACTATGGCAATAGCAAGCATTATTTCATCAAATTATTCCATTAGGTGATTAGCGGTATGGGGAAAGTGGGGTAAGTATTGTTTGGCCTACTTCTGTTTTTAGTTGATGTATTAAATAAATTTACTTGATTTTATACGTATTTAAAAAAGAGGTTTTAAGATTAAGCTGAAATCATGCTTACACTAGGCAGTAAAAGTAAGCGGCTCAAATTAAAGTCTTGATTTTTCGTATGTTTTAAAATGGCAAACTCGAATACTATTGAATCGTTGAATTGTTTACGTTCTATCTCTATTAAAACACACGATAAATGGCACAACAGTAGGTACTCGAGTTATTAAGTATTTTCTGGTTCATGTAGAAATCTAGACTCTAATAGTAATACGTATCAATCACCACAGAAATAGCGCAACATCATCGCCCGACTTAACCTGACCTCTCACAAAACAGCACAACGTGCTCCTTATCACCATAAGAACTTTTGTTGACTCGATTTTTGTTAAAATAAATTTTAGAACACAAATACTACTGTTAAAAATAAATAAATAAATATCATAGAAGATTACACACAGCGTCATCTGACCCCAAAATAAGCAAAGCTTCTGCTATGAGTGACAGATAACTGATAGAATACTTAAATAGTTTTTTTTTGCAAATACAAAAAACAAAAAGGTCGGGAGACTGCATGTAGCACAGCTATTGATTCCAAAACTATACAAATACAAATAAAAATATTTTATTGATAACACCAATGTTACAAGTCACTTCAAAATTTTAAACATGTCATTAAATGGGGTTTAAAACACTGATTACATGTCAAAATAAGGTATGTCAATATCTAAATATGTCAATATAAAAAAACATTGTCAATATAAAATAGTTATGTCAATATAAAAATACATATGTCAATACCAAAAAATATATATATAGTCATATTTCATATAGTAATATACTTACCAGTCTAATTAAAAACAAATATGGTTCATCACTTACCCCATTGTCCTCTTCCGTTCCGATGTCGCAGATAAAATTCCTTCCACATAAATAGTATAATAGGTGAACGTATGAATCAGCGCAAAACAACGATTACCACCGTTAAGCCAATAATGTACTTGCATATAAATAAAACGGTTATTATTACGGTAAGTTTTTTACACTAATCAATCTGTGGAAAGGTTTAGTATTCATCATTTGACCTACAACGTTAAAAACGGTAATTCACAATACGCACCGTACGTAACGGTTAGCCTAATTGAAATAAGTACCAACCAAGCCGACAAGTCCCTGTTTTGACAAGTTTTTTTTTTTTAACAAAGTAAATAGATAATTTTGTAGCGATGATAGCTCAGTGGTTAGCGCGGTAGGTTCGCATGCCGAAGGGCGTGGGCTCAAACCCCAACAATGAGCTTGAGCTGCCGGTGAAGGAAAACATCGTGAGGAAACCAAAGCATGGTGGTAGGGTACTTTAGTACTCGGCTGGCTAGCTACCACCCTCAAGTTGAAAATCTGCCGCCAAGCATCTAACGGTGTGTTCCGGCAGCCTCACTTGAGAGCCAGTTGCATTCCAGGCTAGGTGTGCTTTACCATCTTCGGCCACACCTTCACTTGACATCAGGTGAGCTGTGGTCAAACACCTAGCCTGTCAACCATAAAAAAAAATATATATATATATATTTTTCAACTAATTGACGATTGAGACTAGATTATGACGGAAGGTGATAAATTCGCTAATGTTGCAGGTGTCCCATAAATGTGAACTTACCATCAGGGTTTGTTAGTAGCACTCTTTTCTGTCGAAAAAAACAATAACGTCTTCAATCAATATTTTATGTCTAGGAGTATTTTTTTGTCTGTGTGTCTAATTTGCATGATGGTAGGGTATTATCTAGAACTCAGTTCGCTAGCTACTACCCTCAAGTAGAAAATTTCCCGCCAAATGACGATGTATTCCGGCAGCCACACTCAAGAGCCAGTTTCATTCCAGGTCCGGTGTGTTCACCATCTTCAACCACACTGTCACTTAACATCAGATGAGCTGTGGTCAAACGCCTAGTCTTTTTTTATGTAAATGTAACGAGACGAACGATACGCTCTCCTGATGGTAAGAGATAACGCATGTCCATAACCATTACATCAATACACAGAACTTTGAGTTGCAAAACAAAGTCCGGGGCATCGCTGCTTAGGCGCTCATTACTTTGAGACTTTCGATGGTTAGTCTCAACAGCCCAGTAATTTCGCTAGCTGCAGTACCCTTCAAACCAGAACACAGTAATGTTTACACACTGGTACTTGACTTGAGAATATCTGGTTCTGCGGTGGTAATTACCTAGACGACTTCCTGCTAAGGAAATCTACCATCAAGTAACCAAGTATGTCAAATCATTACTAAAATTGATAAAAAAAAATTATATAACCAGATAGCTAGATTACTTTATAACAAGACGAGCCAGTCGCTCAACTGCCGCTGCCGCTGTAAAGCAAAATACTTGTAGAGATACGATAAAATTGCATTAAATTTTTGAAATATATAATGTGACATGACCTCCTTCCATAACTTGCAATTAAAAAAAATTATGAAAATAATTATCCTGATTATAAAATTGCGGACATGTACAATACTGTACAGATAAAACCATTATTTATAAGCTCCTTAATCAGATTAAAGATTAACTTTATCGGAACATCGAAATTATGCACGCGTACAATTCCACTAACTTATTTGCATAATTGAGTGGGGGAGCCACACACGTATAACCTAAGCGAGCCTACCATTGATTATTTAGTTCCTTCATTTGATTACTGTTACTGATAAGTTAGTAGCTTCCTAAAGTCATATTATTGCCCGCAGAGAAAGCTCTATTGTGCAATGTATGACATAAGTAACGCCGTGGCTCGAGTACTAAGGATTCGAGACCGTTTTCCTTTATTTACATATTCAGTGTGTCGAAGCATCGACGGTAGCATAGTTAGTTGATAAATCACGTGGAATAGTTCCGCTATTACTCATTTAATTGTTTGTCGAGTGGCATTATAAAACAGTTGAACTGGTTTGGATGAAATAAACTGTTGAAATCTGAAATTTGGATCGACATTTAAGACTAAAAAGCTAAATTGGTGAACTATCCGCCTACTTGCTATTGCAGCGCTATATTTTGACCCACGACGGAACGGAGACAGTATAATTATGCATTTGGGGTGAGTCATGTTGGCATTTTTCTCCAAAACTACTAGTCCGGTTCTGATGCAGCTTTCAGTTATGGGTTCAGGTTTGATTGGTGCATGTTCTTAGATAGGTGTTATGGTGACAACTCACCAGGGGGCGCAGCAGCAAACATTGTTTGTACAAATCCATGTTGTCATTTTTCTCCAAAACTACTAGTCCGATTTTGATGCAATTTTCAGTTATGAGTTCGGGTTTGATTGTTGCATTATCTTAGATAGATGGCAATTAACTTTTCACCGATGTGGGTTTCTTTAACATTTTTAATTTTGCTTTTGTGTACAGAGTAAATTTTTAGACTGTGATTTTATTAACTATTCCATAATATACTTATTTGTATTATATAAAAAGTTTAATTTTAAATTCATTTATTACTAGCTGAATGTGCGGTACTTCATACCCGGTATACGATTGTAGCACAACCTACTGGATCCAATTGTAAATCTGAACCACCCCACTCAACACAAAAATTCCATCAACAACGAATTTGGCACGCTGTGTGCCAAATTTCTTCCAAATTCGTTCAGTTGTTTTTGCATGATTGAGTAACAAATATACAAACTTTCACATTTATAATATCACTAGTTGCGCATCGCGGTGTTACCCGCTACATTTCAGGATAAAAAGTGTGAAAAGCTATGTGTTAATCCAGAGTGTCAGATACACCCATACCAAATTTCATCAAAATTCGTCCAGCCGTTTGTATGTAAAGAAATAACAAACATAAATCACACACACACACTTACAAACTTTCGCCTTTATGGTATTAGTATGATAATTAGTATAAAAGTAATAGTAGGAGGTATAGAAACTCGTATAGATTGTCTTGGTATCCACAAAATCTGCGTGGTTCACCTTCGGCCACTTACTTACTATCAGGCGAGTACGAGACGAAAAGCGGAATTAATCGCGTTTAAAAAAAACGTTGTACGGCATGTATCATCAATGGAATACTTTATTTCACACTGCTCTACAAAGTCCTGGTAATGACATTTAGCTGCCAAAACTAGAAAAACCTTACAGCGGTCACTATGGTCAGTGGGTTAGTTCGGTCATTGCCCCAAGCCGACCCACTTTACACTGCCAACTCTATAAACATACATAGCTATATTAGCTCTATCGAAGCTCTATATGTTGTTTATTATGTCATTATGTTAATCAAGATTTGAAACGTCGCGTTAATGGAAAATGTTTATAGCTTTACTCTGTTAAATTATAAAAATAATCATTAGGATTTTATAACCGCTGATAGAGTTCTCTGATAATTTGCATAAGGTCGTACAGTTTGTTTAGGTATTGTTACATGTATCTTATGAAAGGCTAAGGCTAACGATAATATACCAGCTGGATGACGGTATTTTGCTGCTATATTAGGTCGCATACTTCGTTGAATCCGGTGACCCGTTTCAAGGAGTCAATGCAAAGGACGACACACGCGCGGTCTCGTCTGGTGTGAAACAAATTCGAGACACGCTATTCTACAGCAGTGTTCGAGAGTATTGACAGCTAATTCGATATCACCAATCAACTTCAGAACACGTCTGTCTACAGCTATCTGGTATTCTGTCGAATTAGTCTATAGTTAGTTTTGGAATTTGCTACACACCAGACAAGGCCGCGTGCTTAGTCCTTTGGTTTGACTCCTTGAAACAGGGTACCGAATTTGACCGAAGCTATAGTCGGTGTATCTGACCTAATCAAACGTATGAAAGTAAAATTTCCATCATCTTCATCAGCACACTCGCAAAGCTCTAAACCAACTCTTTACGTAATAAACAATGCCTCATCAATAAAATTGTGACACAGCTGTTTTAAAACACCACCCTTGTGTGAAAACCTCTTACATATAACAGGTCAGGTCGGGTCAGCTTATTTATTATGATATATTTCCGTAAATATTCAAATGATTGCTTTTGCAAGAGTAGGTGACATTTGACATCCTCTAGATTGCTGATTTGGCGTTTGCTGTAGATTGCTCCGTGTTGCCAATTTTTATTAGGTGTGTGTAAATATTTTGATAATAAATATAAAAATTAGTATGCTTCAATCTTTGCTACACTTGAGTCTAGCGAAATAACTATCTTAAAATCACAATACTAAATAAAGTTCGCTCGAAAACAATCGTCATCTATTGGTTTGGCACAGCACCACATTCATCTAGCCGCATTTATCGTAACAGTTTATTTCCGCAACGTCACTTGAAAATAGTAAAATGCTCATATTAAGCAAGCCAATTAACCATTCTCATTTCAGATAAGAATTCAATTATTATCTTTTGAAAGTCACTTCCTACTATGGAAAAGTATTTCCCATCAATTGTAGTAAATGCCAGTAGCTCAACAAAGAGCTCATCAATAGCACAAAGATGCCTGAAGGCATTGCAAACCTTTAACTTTCCATACTAATAAAGAACTCTTCATCTGTGTAGATATATTTACCTACTATCAACATAACGTTCCGTGACGAAACGCTAGTCTTTTATTTTTTTTAATTATAAACAGCTAGTCGTATAACGCTGATGGAAAGAATTTACGTACATTGTATATTTTGACGTTTCAATTAAGCAACACATTTAAAACGCCATAGAAAAGTACTCGATCCGATATGGTTTACATAACGTTATTTTTGGCAAGTCAATTTAGGATTGTCACTTAAGAGATTACTTGACGGATTAAATTTATGTAACATCTACTTACTTACTGATACAGCTCAAGATATATATTTGTATATAGCTGGCTTAACAGCAAGACCTAGATTTCTAACATTGTGGGATGAGTCAAACATACAGAATACAGATTCTTATTGCAAGTACATCACGAGTTACTGGCAACTTAAAATATGTAATGTAAAATAGTGTCCTTGCCTTAGATGTAAATATGTATACACAAAAAAATCTCTAAGATTTATCTGCAACTGGAATAAGCATGAATATGTGTACCTTACCAATATATCTTTCACATTGATTTCGATTACTCCAATTAATTTACGCTACTTCTTAAAATAACAAATAGTAACTTAAAAATATATCCTGAAATTAATACTACTTTTTTTTTAAATGTAAAAGTAATGAGACGATCAAGGCGCTCTCCCTGTTCATGTCCATTGCAGCGATACACAGAACTTTGAGTAACAAAACAACGTCCAGGGCATCGCTGCTTTGGCACTCATTACTTTGAGACTAGATAGTTAGTCTCAACAGCCCAGTAATTTCGCTAGCTGCAGTACCCTTCAAACCGGAACACAGTAATGTTTGCACACTACTGCTTGGCGGCAGAATATCTGGTACTGCGGTGGTACCTACCTAGACGACCTCCTGCTAAGGAAATCTACCACCAAGTAAAACATACGTAAACATACTTACGTAAACGTACTTACACTATTAGCAAATTTATACAAACAAAAACAAGCTAAACCAACCTAATCTAAAAGTCTATCAGAAGAGGGAAATGAGTCCAGAATGCTGGCAGTGTTGCTTCGCTGGACAGCAATGTTAAGCTTTTGACCAAAGCGTTTAGAGGAGACTTCAGGTGCCCATCTACCTGAAGTCTCCTTTAAACGCTTCATCTTAACTTTCTCGTAAGCTTCGAATATGGAAGTGTATCTTATGTCTAGTGATATAATACCTAGCTGCGATTACTAATAAAGTATTTCTCTTTGATAATTTTAAAGGAAACTAGTTTTTTTAATCTTAAGATCACGCGACTTACGCTACATTATCTTAAGAAATATCAGTATCAAATAAAGACTATTGCATTATTGAGGTAATTAGGATCGATCACTCAACCAGTTAGCTAACAGTGAAGTTTACTAAAAGCTTTGAAAAAAAGCTTTCTATTCATTTACGTCAGGAGTAAAGTATTGCATCTTTATAATCTTGTCAAAGAATCGTGACTTCTGCACATATATATACATAATACATATGCTAAATAATCACAACATCGGCTGGTTTTAGCTTCTTCACCCAAAAATATAGTAATTGTTTAGGATCCTCCAAAAAAACGTCAACTTTTAATTGTTGGTTTCAGTTTACAAACAGGACCAATCAGTATCGATGTAAACGAAAAAATATATCAAATATTTCGTCGTTTATTGTATTCAGTATTTTTTTCGTATTCTTAACTGTGTAAATAAGTAAATATTAACTAATAAATATTTGCTGATGCCCGATCATATAGAGATCGGATTTTTTTTTACTTTTTCTCTCCAGCTCCAAACAACTTCTAATTATTTTGAAAATCAACAAGCTTGCCTGTTTAATTAGGTTGTACGAACGCACTTAGATTTATTTTGATATGTCTACAAAATATATGGTGGAACAATTTGGTGGCAGCCCTAAACCAAACAAAACAAATCTATAACACAATTGGAGCCAAAATCCTTAGATTTATCAGGACCATTATTTCAGTCACGGTGTCTGGAAGGTTCATATTTGATACAAACGAGAAGACCTTGGGACCTCTCTAATGCGATGGTAATATGAACAGTAGGCCATTTGACGTTGTTAGTCGCATTGTTACCTTATAAGTTTAGCTAGGGTCAAAACATTTATGAACTTAATTTTATAGGTAGTTTACTATACCTACTACTAAGAGTACGTGAACATTTACCGTAAAAGTAATGAAACGAACGAGACGCTGTCCTGATGGCAAGAAATAACATCTGCCCATGACCATTGCAGCGTTTTTTTTTTATGGTTGACAGGCTAGTTGTTTGACCACAGCTCACCTGATGTTAAGTGACGGTGTGGTCGAAGATGGTAAAGCACACCTAGCCTGGAATGGAACTGGCTCTCAAGTGAGGCTGCCGGAACACACCGTTAGATGCTTGGCGGCAGATTTTCAACTTGAGGGTGGTAGCTAGCCAGCCGAGTACTAGAAAGTACCCTACCACCATGCAAATACACAATATCTACTTCATGTTAATAATTAATTATTATTTATTGCGGAATAAGTCCATACATACAATACAAAATTAAATACAAAATAAATACAATTCATGTCAATTATTAAAATTTTTAAAAATAAATTTAATTTAATGGACAATAATGTCATAAAAACTTTGAAATTGAATAGCTAAACAAAGTTCAAAATATCACTACTTTGACGCTCATTACTTTGAGACTTTACACAGCCCTGTAATTTCGCTGGCTGCAGTTCCCTTCAAACCGGAAGACAGTAATGTTTACACACTACTGCGTGGCAGCAGAATATCTGGTACTGCGGTAGTACCTACCTATACAAACACCTGCTAAGGAGACCTACCACCGCGTGACGATCACAAAAATGCCTATATATTGCCGTGCGATTGCCGGATGGTAGGATCGGGTACTTACTTATACAGTACCTAGACTTACGACTCGGGTATAGGTTTGAAAGCTCTGTTTACATACATATAAACTTATACATCATTACTCGTGTTCCTATGCTTGCCCATCCAAATTTGATATGATCTGTTTTGGATACTCTTTCCAGCAATTTATTAATATTAGTTCTTGGCCGAGGCCTGCTAGATTGTAAAGAAAATTTAATGGTTCTTCACGTTTCCAATTGCTTAAATTGAATTTTATAAAATAATAATAATAATAATAATAATACAAACGCAAAAAGACATGAAGAAACTAGTAGAAGCTACAGCAGAGTTCAGTAAAGATATTAACATGCAATTTGGTTTAGATAAGTGTAAAACACTGCACATCATTCGAGGCAAGATACAACCTGGCAACTACATAGTAAATAACACAGACACAATAACAGCAATGGAACCAGCCGACCTATACAAATACTTAGGGTACGCGCAGCTAAAGGGGCTTGATCATGTAAGGATAAAAGGCACGCTTACTACTGAGTACAAGAGGAGACTTAACGCCATATGTAAATCTCAACTTTCCGGTAAACATCTCATTAAGGCCTTAAACACTTACGCCATCCCAATATTAACCTACTCATTTGGAGTTATAAAATGGACAAAAACAGACACAGAACAATTGGAACGAACTACACGCACTACACTTACAAAACACAATAACTTACACCCTAAATCTGCAATAGAAAGACTAACTATTAAAAGACAAAATGGAGGGAGAGGCCTAATAGATATCCAGCACCTGTGGCGAAAACAAGTTAGCCGATTAAAAACATTCTTCCACACAAAATCTATCACTAGTAACATACATAAAGCCATAGTTCTAAACGATCTAAATTACACTCCACTTAACTTAAACGAACAGACAAACATACAACACACTAATAATGATGACCCACAAATACAAAAAATTGAAGAGTGGAAGAAGAAAGTTCTTCATGGTCGACATCCTCATGACCTAGAACAATCCCACGTAAACACATTAGCTTCAAATAGGTGGCTTAAAATAGGTAATTTATTCCCAGAAACCGAAGGATTTATAATTGCGATACAAGACCAAATAATTAACACTAAAAACTACAGAAAGTATATAATTAAAGACCCTTCAGTAACCAACGATAAATGTCGCAAGTGTCACGTCCAACCAGAAACCATACAGCACATAACAGGAGCATGCACAACACTAACACAAACGGACTACACTCACAGACACAATCAGGTAGCAAATGTCATTCACCAAAAACTTGCACTCAAGTATACACTCATAAACGACACAAACACCCCTTACTACAAATACACACCACAAACTATCCTAGAAAATACAACACACAAACTCTACTACGATCGCGCCATACTCACCGACAGAACGATTCACTATAACAGACCGGATATAACCTTACAGGATAAAATAAACAAAGTAACTTACTTAATAGACATTGCAGTTCCCAACACCCACAACATACAGAAGACAATAACTGAAAAAATTAGTAAATACGCAGAACTCAAAGACGAAGTGACTAGAATCTGGCGACAAGAAAAAGTGTATGTAGTTCCTATAGTCCTCTCAACAACAGGTGTTATCCCCAATCATCTCCTCCATAGCCTCAAGTTATTAAATTTAAAGGAAACCCTCTACATAACCCTACAAAAAGCTGCAATTTTAAATACATGTCGAATTGTACGAAAGTTCATGCAGATTGAAGAAAATGATACAGGCTTTCATCACAACGCACCCTTAACTTAAACACATCACACGCTACATTTACTTGGTTCACGCCCGTAAATGTAGTTTAAAACCAGCCAAAGAGCTGAGAAGTAAAACTCAAGGAAAATAATAATAATAATAACTTTATTTGAATTTTTACAGATGAATTTTACAAGACATTTCAGTGGGTACAGGGTTATAGCAGATACTAGAAACATAGTATACAAATATCTTGCGCATTAATAGATACCTGCCTATTAGTATGATACATGTAAGATAATAATTTGAAATACATTTGTAATATCACAAGGCAGCAGTTTGTATAAACAAGACTAAAAAAATACAGTACTTATGCGACGAACATCATGAGTACCTACATCACATGATATTTATCTTAGTAAATTAATTGTATATAGATACATTTCCTAAAGATGGACAGGTACTGTAATTAGATAATTAGGTAATGGAATGGGGAGTTATAACGGACGTTGATCTCCACACTAGGATTCCCTGTGTTGTGGAGATCAGCAGCATTGATGGTTAAGCGTTACATAAAGGTACTGTGATCGGAAAATGTAATATATACTTAGATACTTACCCACATAAAATTAAATAAATAAAAACAAGCAATATAAGTGTTATATATATTCACGTGTGTGTGTATTAGAGTGTGTGTAAAAGAGAGAGCGTGAGAGTATGCGTCTGTGTCTATCCATCTATCTATCTATTTTCTATACTGTTATAAAGAGGAAAGATATGGTTGTGTGTTTGTTTTGAATTGACTCCAAAACTACAGGACCGATTTCAAGAATTCTATTACCGTTGGGAACTTACACTATCTCCGGGTGACATAGGCTACTTTTTATCCCTGTATTCCCACGGGAACGACAACTAAGCGGGTGATACCGCGAGGCGTCCACTAGAAAATAATATAGGCATTCAGCTTTCAAGTAAATTGCTGTGCAGCAATTTACTTAAGGGCAAATCCTGCTAGTTAACAATAAGAAGGAATTTTTCTGTCTCAGCGTTAGTCATACCGAGCAGCCATTTGTGGAGTATCGTTTTACAGCGGTGCCTAATAAGGGGTAAAACGTTAAGAATTTTATTTACTTTACTATAAATATAGGGCCCGGCCCATGTGAAGGTCCTTTTGAAGAATTCTGTTTTTCTGGGGGGGAGTTTCCAACGTATGTGACGGTAAGGTATTTCAAGAGTGGTTGGTGCTATTTTATGAAATCTCAATATGACACTAACTATATAAAGCTGGCGAACTTGTAAATGTCCACATTCTTTATAAAGAGCTTCGGTGGGATAAAGAAAAGGTTTCCTAAACGCTACTTTTAGCACCGCCCTTTGTGCTCGCTCAAGTTTAATGATATGTGTTTTAGCTGCACCTCCCCACACCACTGCACAATAGCTTAGAATAGATTTACAGAGAGAGTTGTAAACCAAATTAATAACCTCTAAAGAGGCTGAAGCTCTAAGTTGCTTGAAAATATACATTAACTTCCTAACTCTGCCGGCAAGGGTTATAATATGTGATTCCCAAGTAAGATGTTCATCCAACACAACGCCTAGATATTTGAGAAGAGAAACTTGCTCAAGTTTGGTGCAATCACAATTGTCAAATCTGTCAGATTGGCATCTATGAAATTTTAGGTCTAGCGGACTTATTGGCGCAGAACGATTTGAGATGCTAAAAGCAATAGTTTTAGTTTTAGTGGCATTTAGTGTCAGGAGATTATTTTGTAACCAAGTACCAACACGATTTAGACCCTCTTGAGCTATAGCTTGAACAGATGTCCATGATTCTCCATAGAACACAAGCGCAGTGTCATCAGCAAAAGTGAAGAAGCTACCTTGACGGAGGTTTAACGAGCATAGGTCGTTTATATACACCAAAAAAAGGGTTGGACCAAGGACACTTCCTTGGGGGACACCGAAGTTGACAGTATTGGAGTCACTGCTCAGGTCATCTATGCACACTTTTTGAATTCTGTTTTCTAGATAGGACTTGAACCACTGGAGTGGTATTCCACGTATGCCTGACAGTTCCAGCTTTTTTAATAAAATTACTCGTGACACCGTATCGAAGGCTTTAGCAAGATCGAGAAAGACTCCAGCACAGCTAAAGCCTTCATCGATCTTGCCAGCCACAAAGTCGCTTAATGAGGTCACTGCATCTTCAGTAGATCTATTGGAGCGGAAACCAAACTGTTGTTCTGATAGCAGGTTCTGTGATTCTAGAAACCTAAGAATTCTCGAGTTAACAACTTTCTCGATGATCTTGGATAGACAGCTTAGAAGAGAGATAGGTCTGTAGTTTGACACAACGCTTTTGTTGCCATCCTTAAAGATTGGTGTCACATTGGCTCGTTTGAAGCAATCAGGCACCTTGCCATTAGTCAGACTCAGATTGCATAAGAATGCGATGGGGCCAGCTAAGAATTCCTTTGCTTTAATAAAAACTTCATTACTAATCCCGTCATGACCAGCTGCTGATTTGAGTTTCAGGCTACCGATAATTTTGCAGATTTCTTTTTCATTAGTAGGGATAAAGAAAAAAGATTCAGGATTTTTGTTAGAGAAATGGGTCTCTTTAATGTCAGAGGCGAGCTGAGTTTCAGTTTTATTGATATTATGTAAAATAATATTCGCAAGGTTTTCGCCGACTGAGCTAAAGTAATCATTTACTGCATTAAGTGACTCAATTGGATTTATGTTGGCTTGGAGCAGATCAGTACTAGGTGATTTCTTAATGCTCATACCGCATATTTTCTTGAGCGTAGACCATGTTTTTTTACTATCCCCTTTGCAATTCAATAGCTCGTTCCGCTCATAATCGTTTTTAACATTTTTAATAAGGTTATTACAAATGTTACGGTAGTGTTTATATTTTTTTGCTAGAGTATCGTTATTAGGGCTATTTCTGACTAATAAATGCATGTGGTCTCGACGTTGTGTACATCTTAATAGTGAAGGTGTAAACCAAGGTAGAAGGCAGTCGGTTTGTTTTTTAAATTTTCGAGGTTTACTTTTGTGTTTATTTATGAGATCTTGGATAGTTTTTATGAATTCATTTGTTGCGTCATTAATGTCGACATGTAAATAAAATTTGTCCCAGAAAATGTTCTTAATGTCGTTAAGTAATCCTACATAATCAATTTTCTGAATCATTTTGCTTGCAAGTGTGGCCCTAGTAGGTTTTTTATTAATTGAAGCTATAATAGTATCGTGGTCGGTAATATCAGCTTTGCAAACAACAACTGTACATTTCATTTTAGATTTTATAAGGAAATGATCAAGACAGTTATTTAGTCTAGTTGGTAATGTATGGCCTGGAATAAACCCGTATTTTGCAGTGACACTTAAGTAATTTTCAGCGTTTTCGTCAATTAATTCGTCTTTTATATTTATATTAATGTCTCCTGTAATAATGTTACATTCTCTATTGCACTCTGTCATTATCGTTTCCAAAGAGGTAAGAAAGTTTCCTATATTTGAAAACGATGGCGACCTGTAAATAGCTATTATTCTAAAAATACTATTTACGTCAATAATAAGACAGCTTCCGTCTCTAAAAGATGGCTCCTTGATATTAACTTTAAGATTGCTTTTATGGTATATAATAATGCCATCATTTTGGTTTGTGTAAATCTTAGAGTAATGACACTTGTAGTTATCAATGTTGGTTTCACTAAAACTATTGTTTAACCAACATTCGGTCAAAATAATAATGTCAGGTGTAAAATTCAGTCTCTTTACAAAAATTAAAAACTTGTCTAGGTTATGACGAACGCTTCGTATATTCTGTGAAACAATTGTTAAATTATTATTCACATTTCCTAAGTGTTGTATACATAACTCCGCACTAATTACTTGGTAACTGGGGTTAAGACATATGTCATCCAGTTCTTCATTTAATTTATTTAGGGCCATGATTGTATAAAAAAAGTAGAACATATATAACATATATTTTTACAGACATCAGTGTGAATTGAGGTCATTAAATTAGTCGAGATAAAAATATTAATATTTTCAATCATAATTCTTGCTAAATCAATTAACAATTGTTTAGCAAAATGGTAACAGATCATTACCATAACCAGAGCGAGAGCTTGAAAAAAGGTAAACCGTTTTAATACACCTTTGAGTTTAGGTGTATTAGGCGGCTGAGCGAGTCCAGGCGATGCGTATAGTAGCGATCCTTTCGTATTATGATCGTGGCTATTATTAGAAGCAAGAAGCCTTACGCCGTTTTTATAAAATTGATTTAGCAATAGTGAGCTTTCGGTGACCCTAATGTTGACAAAAATATAGGTCACGAGTTGAGATAATAAACAAGGCACCTTGTTAGTGGAACTTGGTATTATACCGTGTGCAAGAATCGTGATTAATAGCGTGCTGTTTATTTGAGGCAGTGAACTATTCATCATAGTTTCGATAGATAGTTTGCCGCTTACATAGTCATGAGCATAGCTTAGTATCGAATTAAATTGAATTAAAAATAGTAAACCCAGTATAAGGTGAATATAATCATGAATACGATCTTTCATTGATATAATAAGAAAAACAAAAGACCAGGACTTTGACAAGCGATTAGATAGCTGTATCGATATGGATTGTTGAGAATTATAACTAACTTCATTCGTATAATACATAGTTCCGGTAAAGGTTTTTAATTCCGGTAGGTCGTAAAATGGATGGATGATGAAAATGGATCAAATTAATAATTGAAATACTAAATTAATATAAAGCCCTGTTGGTTCATTGGTAGTATGTCTGCTTCGAGAGCTGAAGGTGGGACCCACACGTTCGATTCCCACTCAGGACTAACATTTGTGTGACTAAGAAAGATGTTTGTTCTGTGTCTGTATTTATATTTATGTATTATAAGTATGTATTTACAAAAAAAAGAGTTTAAGTATTCTGCCAGCTGTCTGGTTCCCATAGTACAAGCTTTGTTTAGGTTGGGGCTATATGGCGCTGTGTTAAATGTCCTCCAATATTTATTTATAAATTCATTAATTAACATGTCATCAAATATAATAATGCTAAAATATAATGGCGAGTCCACATTTTTCGGCTTTGTTATCGGTAATCAAATGTATTTTTAAATGCATTAAACACTTGCCTAATCTATAAGGACTATCAAAAAGATTTTATTTACTCTTCGAACAATATTCACGCTCGTAAACATACATTTTTATAACCATAATTAAAAACTTAACATCGTACTTATTCACCCAATAAATTGATGAAATTGGTAGTATGTCCCCTTAATTAACGTGTTTAAAACATCTTGAGATACTATCGACATCTACTTATTGTAGTAATAGTTACTATTCAATTATTCATACTTTGCTTTTTTTTCTTTGCTTTGGCGTCACATTTTGAGCATTTGCCAGCGTCAAGTGTTTTATCTTTTCAAGTTTCGAAGGTTGAATAAATTGCCTCGTAGCTATAGATATATTCAAAGTTCAGTCTTGGTCAAGTACAGTCTGTGTTGGTCAAGTCCAATTATGCTTTAGTAAAGTAGTGGCGACTTTACTATAAAGCTTCGATGGAGATTTGGAAGCAACACGAAAAGTCATGTTTCACCACATTATATCATTTTCCCACACTCGCGCTTGTGATTCGGCACTTTATGAATAAAACACCACCATTTTTACGCATAAACACTCGACAAAATACTAGTTTTGGAAAAAAATACAACGGGGCGACACGACTCTTTCCGCGTTCTCGCCAAAACTCCCTCCTGCCTGTGAAATTGTCATCATAGCGAATGAAATTTCTTTCTTTTTTCTTTATTTGGCGTCGCAATTTGTGCATCGTGATGCTATGAGATATGTAACTGACACTGACAGTTCGAATGCAGGTAAATCTAGTCGCGATAAGCCGTTTATTAGCGTTTATGACGTAATTATGTGGCCATTACTTTTGTGATTTAAACTTAACAAATTAAACATACGTCTAAAACATTATTAAGAATCGTACATAATTATGATTAAGATCTATGTAGGAATGTATGTCACTCTTCATACAAACACCATTCATCCGCATGATTCTTATTTCATCAACTACATAATAAACACCACAATAAAACTTGACACAGTACTTAATGACACACTGATTGTACATTAACACGGAATGAGTACCTACCAGGAAGATGTGGTATGCATAAGAATGTTTTCTTTTTTTTTTGGCATTGCACGTGGTTTTTTTTGGCGCATTTTGCTAGTGTCAAGTATTTTAATATTTTCAAATATTTAATAAAAAGTTAATTGAAATAGATCTTAATTACGTTTTAAGTAACACGAAGTAAATCAGAGTCAAGTCTGTTCATGACCTAGAAATGGTGGAAATTTTACCTACTAGTTGCTTTGTCTCTGATGGTAAAGCAACACCATGTTTCTCCACAATATGGATATCAATATCTCATTATTATGCATGTAATTGCACGATTTATGAAGAAAACGGCACATTTTTATATATACTCGTTCCCGCCGAAAGACCTACATTTTTTGCTTTACGATGATACGCATTATCTCGCTTCATTATTGATTTAATAAGGACATCTCACACTCCTCTAACCCACATCAGGTTTTTCAAATGCATGCAATTGTCTACAAGTATACTTTATTTCAGCACACGTTATTATTTTTAATTAGTAAAGCCCTGATAATTTAATAGAAAAATGAAACAATTTCTTTACTGAACACTTATTTTTCGACATATTAGAACATCACATACAAACCATACACACCATACATACCATACCATACCATAGTTTAACACATCATCGTGGCGCCATCTTTTATCAAAAATCTGGAAACATAATCTAAAGAATGAACAAAGACGCCAAGCCTCATAAAAATTTTACTATTATATATTATTATGCCACCTCCTCTTTGTATTTTTTCCGTGTACATCACCTACCACAGAGCTGAGCTTATTATGTAAGCGATTATGTGTAGGTTGACAAGTCATGAATGGAATTTTCGTACTGACATGAAACTTCGATATATTTACTGACATTATCGGCGCGTTTATCTGCATGTTTCAACTACCTATCAACATTGTAATCCGTCATAAGAGCAACCGTATGTGATGTAATTTATAAAGTACATATAAAGACGGCTATAAGGAAGTTTTAGTTTAGAATTTTCTTCGTGAGTAAATGTGTAACTTAAATAGAAAATGTTTATAAAGGTCACTGTACTTATTAATACATTAACCACAATGTTTATTTAAAAAAAATTATTTCTGAACTAGCCGTTGATGTACCAAAAAACGATATGGTACAAGAAGAATAAACAACATTGGAAAGGTTTTAGCGAAAATATAAAAAAATGAGTTTTTTTGTGTTTATGTACGTAATTTATAATGCTATGTGCCATAAAGTACCAAATTACATGCAAACGTGTGGGAAAGTGATACGAATATAATGTAGTAAAACATTATATTTTCGTGTAGCTTCCAAAACTTCGTCGAAGTTTTTGGTTAAGTTGCACCGCTTTGCTATGCCTTGCCCAGGGTTGACCCTGATTTACATTGTTTGATTTGACTTGGAATTTGAGTTTAGCTTATTTCAGTATGTTTTTCTTCGTATACTCGTAAGTATATATCGAAATACTTAACAAAATGCGTAAAAATTTCAATGCCAGAGCAATGAAAAAAATTGAAACATATTATCAACTCAACTTGTTTACGTTTAGAATCATAAAAAACAGTTAACGAAAGAATGTTTGTCCAATATTGACAAAAGAAATAATCACACCACTTGTTTTGAAGGCATTTTCTGACGCGCGAGATTTTGTTTTGCTCATAACTGTATTTCAATATTGACTCAAAGATGTGCAAAATACTCGAATTATCCTCATTTGTTTCGATTGCACAAAGCTAACCGTGAAGATGGCCTTTCTAAATAAAGAATCTGTGGTCAGATTCCTGAGCATAGAGATATTATCGTAAACAGGAATTCGCGTGAAAAGGGTTCTGATGCGCCTTTACATATATGCGCTTTTAATTCAGTGATAAGCATGATTTCATACCGCTTTAAAAATTATGCTCGACAGGTTTGAGTTAGAAATTTTAAAAATGTGTATACTGAATGTCGGACCATGTCGTCGATTATACAAAATTACTGTCAAAAGTTTACTTAATAATCAACATTGTAAAAATCGTCGTAAATACTTGTTAGAAATAAGTACACCCCAATCTTATAATCCTGTCACTAGAGATTTTGATAACAAAACTTTTTTTGTAAAACAAGACCAGAAATCACCTAAAGTGTAACTAACTGCCATAAATCTCAGTTCTACTATAGTATCTATACATAATTATATAATTATGTATATACTATATATATCGATTGGCCAACGAGCTTAACAGACATTAACGTATGGTATGTATAATGACTTCGAGCCTCTACTAAACCTCAACCTATATACGATTATATAGGTACTTACCTATATAATCGTATATAGGTAAAGATAAATTATTTTCTACCTAAAGTAATAAGTGGTTCTCAGAACCAATTTGATTGCTTTGATATTTACGGGTTAGGGTTTATGGGTCAATGTATTGACCCATATCGACATTATCGCCCAGCAAGGTCTTTTGGAACTCGTTTTGATCCGGCCTTGCTGGTTCAATTATTTTCTTTATAACTGACTAACTCTTAGGGGCTATCCATAAAGTACGTCCCACGTTAAGGGGGAAGGAGGGGTCGACGAAGTGTGGCATTGAGTGACAAGGGCCGCCCCTTGTCACACAATGTCACACTTTCATGACCACGTCCCAAATTTTGTGACATCACATTTTTTCAAATTTCAAAATACATAATTAGATTGAAATTAGACATTGAATATTATATTATAATATTCAATCTCTAATTTCATAAATTTCTAAATGTAGAATTGCAAAATATGTGACATCACACTAGGGGAGGGGTCAAATAAGCATGAAATTCAGTAATACTGCTTTTTTGTAATTGCAGTAAAAAAAGCTGTAAAAACAAAATATATGTTAATATAAAAATTTATATGTTTGTATTTTTATGTTAATGTAAAATTAAAAAAAAAAATGCTTTGAAATGTAAAAGCGCACATAGTACTTTAAACTTTAAATATAAACTTTATAGGCACAGGCAGGTAGCTATGTCGTTATAAACGCAATACGCGTTTTTGACAAGGAATCTCAAATTATGTGTTTGAAAATCTGGCCTTGAAGAACCGCTCGGGTATCTAGTTCTTTTTTCACTTATTTTAATGGGATCACGATTTTGTTCACTACGACTTATTTAAACCGGAAGATACCTGCATAAACGCCTCTACATACAGATTAATCATTCGTCTAGAGTAAAGTACGGCTCCACATAAACCTGTCTACATACGGTCACTTTGTTATACTTTCCGGGTTTTTAATTGATTTAATGCTACACATGACATTGAGACGGATTTCAGTTCTGCTTAGTGATTTAGTAACTTTTGATTTTATTGTTAGTAGACACAACACTACCGAGTGTTCATCCTTTATATATTTAAGAGTATTATTTGGTAATAATAAAAATAAACGCTTATGTATTTTATCCTTATCTCCTGGTATCTCAAAATCAACACCTAATAAATAAAAATAACTTGGTATTAGTATCAGTACTCAGTATAACAATATCACCTGTTACTGGACTTAATCCTACTAATATTATAAATGCGAAAGTTTGTGAGTATGTATGTATGTTTGTTACTCTTTCACCCAAAAACGACTTAATTGATTTTGATGAAATTTGGTATGGAGGTAGCTGACACCCTGGATTAATACATAGATTACTTTTGATCCCGAAAACATGCAGCGGGTAACACCGTGGGGTACAGCTAGAACTAGTATAAATTTAAAAATAGGTACCGACACCATTAGCAGAATGGCGAAAATTTTAATCCGCCAGACCAGTTTAAAATACTAACTCCCATAAACTAGACAAAAGCTGATGATTTCCTAACTATTGGAACTGCAACATGAAATGCTCGGTTAAGTCTATTTTTCAACTCAAGCTCATTTTTGAAATTTGAACCGACACCCTTAAGGTGGTTCGATTATATACAAATATTTTTCCCCCATTTATGGACAAATAGAGCATAATTTTACAGTGAAATCACAGCTACTGGCATTTATTTTCGTCTTTCTTTGCGGTAAATCACAATTGATTGAATAAAACAGTAGATAATTAACATAATCTGTTTATTCAAAAATTCATAAATTTGATTTTAACGAAACCTTATCACACATGCAAAATGAATTAATTAAATTGTCTTCAAGTGTAATATATCTTACGCTGTTATTTTTTAAGACATTTTGTTAATGTCTTTCCAAATACGCGACGACATTCCCTGTAACTATTTTAGAAATCGCTACTCGTAATTGCTATCATCTCGCTCTTGGCTGTATTCAATTCCACCTTTAACGTTCATAGAAATTTGATCATTAAGCAACACTTACTAGAAGCGATACTAGCATGTTAGATTGAGACACGTAAAGTAAATGTCCTTTGGCAAGCCTCATTATAATGAATGGATATATTTCCGTGTAGACCATTACTAATGTAATGTAATTTACGCAATGCATCTCCATACCACGTGTTTATTTATCAAGTTGAAATATACAACAATAACGTTTTTGTTCGCTCTACAAAGAACATCTTGTCTTGTCTTCAATTCTTTTTGGTAGATTTTAACACATTTTTTAAGATGTAAGAAATGAATGGGGTCAAACGGCGAGAAAAGCTTTGCCATGAGTGAGACATTTCTAGTTAAATAAAAAAATAAATAAATATCGTAGGACTATACACACAGCGCCATCTGGCCCCAAACTAAACAGAGCTTGTGTGATAGAAGCCAGATATCAGATAGAAGAAATAGATACTTTTCCTTTGTAAATACATATAATACATACAGAACACCCAGACACAGAACAAACATTTGTTTATTCACAAAATGTTTGCCCTGAGTGGGAATCGAACCTACGCCCTACAGCTCTCAAGGCAGATACATACTACCAATGAGCCAACGGGCTGTCTAAAATTAAAAAAAAAAGTCTCATAGCCAACCATCGTTAATTTCGACCTGTTTTCCCGCTAAAAACTAAATATTTAAGATTACTTCATCTAAGCAACTAAGAGGGGCTGTTTCAAAACTTATAAGTCTAAGAAAAATAGTGCCATAAGTTCTGAAACAGCCCCGTTGGTCTTTGTTAAACGTGAGTAATCTGTGAACAAAACGTGTGTAAGTGATAATTAGCAAAGCATACAGACTTAGAAGATTAGCTTAACTTTTCCATCAGCTTTGAAAAGATTTAGATTGCATGTAACTGGTAACAACGAAACAGACAAGTTATTTAATTTAATGATCGTATGTATGCATTTTCAATTAAAGCTACCTTCAATACACTTATTAATATAACGCATTTGCTATATAATTTTCATATTTAATTGCTTCCCATATACAAATGTCTTCCTGACAGCGTCATGTAAGATAACAATCCGTAGTTTTACCGACTCATGTTCAACAATGATTTCCTCTGTGTATCAAATCAATGTTCATCTTTGTTTGTTAACAATACAATTTGAATAATTATATGCTAAGTATGTAGTAATAATAACATGGTATAAAGATCACAACATAAAATGATAAGACAAGTGATAAAGCTTGAATAAATACACATTTGTTTTTACGATTAGGTACGGGAAATCTTACAGTCACCAGTACTGGTGCCTATTAAGAGGACTGTAAAAAAGCATTATTAATGTTAAATAATAACAGTAGGTGTAATAATGACAAAATAATAAGTGTAAATCGTGGTAGGAATGGTTGGCCTCAGAAAAGACATCAACGCGCGATTCGAACATTAGCAACATTCTAGGAATTGTTTAAACTAGTTATTTTTGTTTTACTTATGAGGGGTTACTCACGTTACCCGTTACGCGCTCTCCCCCCTCCCTCCACGTCTGCGTGCGAGGCGCGCGGCGGCCCGCAGTGCGGAGCAAGACGAGGCCGCGCGCGCGTTGCACTGAGCTTTGTCTCCATGATGCAGGCCACCAGATATGGCCAAAACTGTAGTCAAAGTTTCCTATATAAATAATTAAACGTGAGTAACTCCGCATAAGTAAAACAGAAATGTGTCAAAACCACGTCCGTTTTTTTTTTTAGTGTACAATTAATGAGATTACGCCTGTCCGTGATCCTTTGAACTTGAACTTTGACTTACAAAACAAATTCCAGGGTATCGCTGATTTGGCGCTCATTACTTTGAAACATCAGATGGTTAGTCTCAACAACCAAGAAATTTTGCTAGCTGTAGTATCCTTTAAACCGGAACACAGTAATGTTTACACACTACTGCTTGGAGGCAGAATATCTTGTACCGCAGTGGTAGCTACCTAGACAACGTCCTGCTAAGGAAATCTACCACCAAGTAAAACATACAAAGTATGTGTAACATTTAATTTCCAAAATAGAAGCAGTTATATCATAAGATGGACAAAAAAGAAAGCGCTCATAGTGTATAACTATAGTGTGCTCCTACGCTTTATGCCTTTAATGATACAAAGACTTTGGCGTTTGCAAGAGCGTTGACCACGTAACGTTGCAAAATCTTTAGCTCCAGATTCTGCCATATGGCGCGTTGACAAACCCTGACTATGCACGGCGCGCACCGAATCGATGTCACGCTCTAGTTTAAACACACACATCGAGATGAGTAAAGTTGAGAAATACTCAACTCGCCGAAAACTAAACTGACTTTTAACTTATAGGTGTGAAACTGTACAGATCAATGAGCGTAAACCACAGCATTATTTGTAGCGATGATACCAATATTTAATAAAACGTCATACAGGCAAACTTGTATATCATTTTGCAAGGCTTTTCTCCTATCTGTTGAATCACAAAACCTAATGTCTAATTTACATTCGACAATATACTAAAAAGATGGCTCACGTAACATTGCCGTAGAGATAAACTTTTATTTATCTAGATGGGCTGCCGTGGGTTACTGTATAATGAGGTTACTATGCTTTAACTGATTTATGACCTAAGTTACTTATAAAGTTATAACTTACGCAGTTTACGACTTTTTAAGTTTAGGTCAGAAGGCCTATACAAATAGTAATGTTACAAAATTTCTGACACTTAATCAGACTTATATTTTAAGAAATAATAAGATTAAGGTGAGATTGATTGCAGATACTTACAATCAAACCTACTTTGAGTTAATAATAACTTAAAATTGTTTACTAAAACGTAACGAGGTCAGATAATATTATTGTATATAGTGGCGGTCTTAGGGGTGGCAGGGCAACCGCCCGGGGCCTCGCGTCCTCGTAGAAAAAAGTATTTACCATATACCAATTTGATTATTAGTGCAAGCATGTTACGGCCACCCGAGTACCCGAACTAATTTTTTAGTAAAACAGACTCAAATAAATAGGGCCTCACAATGACCTGTCGCCCCGGGCCTCGCAACAGCTAAGCCTGCATATTGTATATAATCACACTAATAATAAATGTGAAAGTATACAGAAAACTATGTTGGTATGTATGTTTCTTAAATTAAGTTAAAGTAAATTTGAAATTAAAGTCGCTAAAACCATTTGTCAAACAGACTATATACCATACTTTTATTTGATTTCGCAGTAACAACTTTCATGACTGAATCATCTTGAAAAAGCATGAGCTAAGCTTTGACGTACTTCATATCACAAATTGTAAAAAAACAGTAACATGAATACATTAGTTAAGGTATTTTTAGTGAATTGAATTAATTTTAAGCTCGTCGTGCCGAATCAGCCAAGTATTTTGCCTAAAGTGATTACTGATAAGATTAATAACGATAAATTGCAATAAACACCCATTGATGTCATTAGTATCAAAATATATGATGGCAAATTACTTAGATTACGTTTTTGAAGTCAATAAACAAAGAAGGATAATGCACCATATAATATAAATAATGGATTTTATAATACTAATTTAAGTTATACAAAATGCGCCTTACCATGTAATAGTTTTTATTGTCAAATTTAATTGGTAATTCTTAATTGAAAACATCTATGAACAATTTCAAACGTACACTATAGAACGTCTTTTCAATCATTTTATCTCTATCAAGTTAGTCTATATCTATTTTATAAAACAGATAGTAGACCTAAAGCACAATGTAAAGAACTCTGAAAATTTAGAAACGCGAGAAATAGTTATATTTGCTTTGTAAATTAATTGTGTATGTTATATAATATGTTTTGGTTCCTGGTGTTTGACATTAGAAATCTCACTGGACTAAGACTAAATCAGGCTAACACAAAGGAAACTAGTTATTCCTATACCTTTAATATATTCATCGGTCGACCCAATCAAACGTGGATTACAAAACTACTATTATTTACTGCAATCACCATATCATGGCCACAGATTAGAAAAAAATAATAGATAGAGGGTGAAGAGTTGAAGACGTATACAAATACGCCACGAAAATATCGAGGAGTTTTTTTTGCGTGTAATTCGTGTTACAAGCTAACATTGTATTGCCAAGGAATTGTCACTCATTTGCCATGCAACATTCTATCTGTACTTTTTTCTAATCTGTGTTCATGGCATGTTTCGCATCGTGAAGTTACCTAGGCTTTCTCGTGACCTCTGGTTGAGTTGCCAAACAATTTTAAGCATTTTTCCGACGAAAAACGAATATTTTGGTTGTAAGTCGGTCATAGGTCAATCGGGGTCGGTGTTGTGTTAACCATATCATAAAATCATTTGCTAATACAATACGTAACATGATAAATTCTTATGATCTTTATTATGAAAACTATGACTGAAATGTTAATAATATTCATTTAATTTTATTGTAACTAACTAAAGAGATCGATGATCAACGATTCGATTATATCTTATTGTGATTGAAATCAGTTAATAAATCAATCTTAACGCCATTTAAACTTATGGTTATTTTATGTTTGTGCTAATTTAGTTTCTTATAGAAGAATTGATGTCTAGTAAAAAAAACTGTCAGCCGATAGCGAGTTAATAATTTCATTTAGCTATTTACAATACGGTCATACCTATAAATAAATAAAAACTATAACATCCTGCTAGGCCAGTTTCTGTTATATATATTACTTACCAGGGCATGTTATGCTATAACAGGAAATACCTTAACCGCAAACTGTATAATGAGTTCTCACATTTACTTACTTAGTTTACTGGATACTATATATACTATATACCTATAATTTACTCTGTAGTACTCCTGGTGGTGCATTGGAGTTGGGGCTTTGATCTGAAGAGTCCGGTGAAAATAACAACATGGCGAATGTGGTATTTCGGATCAGCATGCCACTGACCTAGGACGTGCGGAACCGCAATATTGACGACACCACTGGAGATCCCGGAAACCCTCGAAGGAAAGCTACCTGAGTGGGTACAATCCCACATATATATCGATAGTACAATGAAGTCGAGTATATTTAGAGGATTTACGATCTCGAGAAAAAAATTGGATTACAAAGAAAGAGTTAATTATACTAAAACCTTTCGCTTTTACTCCGTGTTTGATTGGCATAATATATCTACGTCCACGGGCTTATGTGTTCGGATAGAATTAAATTAACATTTATACCTATGTAGTTAAGTATTTTATGTTTTATTTTTGCGAAGTTGTGTAAACATACAGACCACGTGCAGACAAACTTATAACTTGTGAATTTGACGTAATTTAAATAATATGTATTGTATAATAGAAAAATAAATCAAAATACGCAAATAATTAATTGTACAACATTAAAAGTATTGTAAATTAACTATACTATGTAGGTATAGTGTAGTGTACTTCGATGATGATGATGACCTCTCGCAACCGAATTTCGTGAATTTATAGTAGACAGGTCGGTTAGCTAGAGAAATATACAATGAGATTCGAATAATCTCTAGTTAGATCGCATTGTCATAGACCTCTGTTAACCTTGCTTTGATAGTTGGCACATTGGCGGTTACCAAAAGCCAAGAATTTGGTGAAGTGGGCTGCTTTGTGTAATACTTGTTTACTCGGACATTAGACTTGTGATCCGAGAGGATAAATAAAATTCAGCTCCAATCAACACACACAACAATACACTATTTTATCTATTGCTAATCATAATTGATTCAAACGAAGAGAAACTATGCCACATACAAACATTAAATCGGTAGATAGTGCGGAAAACAGCGGTCAACTGGCAACATATGTGAAACCTAATACGTAACTGGTACGTAATCAGATACCTAATGAGACAGAACATTAATCACAGGCAATCTTGGATTACGAATATGATATCTTAATACGGTTGACCTGCGGCTCTATCGAAATAAATAAAGTAGATATTCGTGCAACTTTTTCAAAATTTGGAATTTATAAATGAAAAATGTTGAGTTCTAAGTTTAATGTACCTACTCAGCCAAAGTTTTATACTTAACTTCAGATGAAACGATAGTGCTAAACTCTACTAAATACGGCACATTCGTTTGCATCGATGCCAAAAAATCATCGGAAATGTAGCATATAATTCTTTGCTAATTGCGATCGATAAATCTTATATAAAGCAATCGCAAAAACGTAATGACGGTCTTGAAACTTGTTAGAGAATCTGATGACTTGCAGGATAGGATACTAGCAACGACCTGGCTTAATATAATGTAAGAGATTATACAATCAGGAAACGTAGGCTCAATGCGGTAGCAAGATTTCATCCTAAGGACATAAATGATCACGTCATATACACAATATGGTCAACATTGAACCTTCAGACGCTTTCCATAATTTATTCCTACATGACGCCCGTCACTTCTCCACCCACTACAAAACAAAAGTATCATTAACATGCCCAACTTGATCTATGCTGTATTACGTCAAAATGGTATGATATGCAATGAATAAGAATGTGGATATACAGTTACACCTATATTAAATTGTTCTCAAACTCGACTGGTCAAGGTCCGTGTACGGACTGGTTTACCTAGTTGCCGATTTAGGTATAAGTTCCTTCACGTACAAGTTCTAGACCTAGATTTAAACCACAAAATTCAATGTCGTATTTAAAGAATGCTTTTATTATTACAGATGAATCGAGCGACCTCAATGCGGAGTCATCCGAAATCGTAACAGAAGTCGTCGCGCCACCTCCTAGTTACCACAAGTTCCTAGAACCGGAGACAGCGGCTACAGATCACACCGAACACTCCATCGAGGTCGTCAGCGATTCACAAAACTTCTTCCCGACCTTCGCCAATCTCTTCGAGCCACGACAGAACAACTTCAGACTCGGATACAATAATCAAGAAGCCGCATTCAGCCAGAGACCCAACTCTTACCGGTCGTTACTGAATTACCCTCTCTTTGGAGGTAATAAAAACGCGGATTATTTTGCGAAGCCAAGCACGCCCGCTGCGTCAGCCCCGCTCATTGATGACACTAGCTCTAGCGTTCTGGGATCAGGAAACTTTGGTATCATTAGAGGCGGTACGTTCTTCGCGCAAAACGATGAGGATTCGGGCGAATTGGACAGCTATAATTCCTATTACAATAATGGTCACGGCAGACCGTCCTATGATCTGGGATATATAGCGAACCCCAGACCGAATTACAATCAAGACCAGTTTGCTAACTTCAGAGACTTTGCTGACATCAACACACCATCTAACTCTGCCTATTCACACTTCGTCGTAGTGTATGCCAACAAGAATTCCACCATGGATGAGATCAGTGAGGAAAGCAGGACAGTAGTATCAGAACCTAAGAACATTATTGAAACCTTAGAACGACTAGACGAAACGACAACGACAGTCCCTAAGTTGTCAAAATCTAAAGCGAAATTGGAACTGACGAAGCAGAAAATCATGAACAAAAAAGATCAGTGGAAGAAGATGAACTCAAAATCGTACAGCTCGAAACATGACCCTGAAGAACCGCTATTAGCGTTAAGTTAAAGCTAGTGAATACAAAGACTTGAGTTACATAAGTGACTGAATTACCATTAGAAATATTGTGTGTGACATCGTTGGTGATGCGTGTGAGGAAAGCGAAAGGAGTCCACTGTCTAAATTTTAATTTTATGCAGTAAGATATTATTATGTTGAATTTTGTGGTTGGGCAAATGAAGATGAATGTCTGATAAACGAATGCTTGTTTATAGAATTATTGATGACAATAAATAAATTAATTTTGTAAGAAATTGTTTTTCATTCCTATAAATTACCTAATCATAATTTAATAATTTAAACACAGTTACCTGAATGTTTCATTAGAACAACTTACGGGTCCAAAGTAATGAAGTAAAAGTAGAAGTTTGTACGAGTTAATTACTTAAAGTAGAAACAACCGGTGCGTACCAATATATACGAGTAGGTATATACCTATTATATACTAAGAAGGTCTATTAATATATAATTTGGAAAAAACCTTGTGTCAAGATTACAAACTAGGTACGCTCTTTACGTTAGTTTCAGTTTCCATATACGCTGACCAGAAGCGCTGATAAATTTTTGTACATTTTGGTTTTGAAACATTATTTAAAGTTTTTTGCGCAAATTTATATTCAATTATATAGAAAAACAACATTACATTTTTCGTATAGGTACGTAGTATTTTATGTCGTAGTGCGTATTTGTATTTTGTGTACTTATACACTAATCATTAGCATGATCAAAAAACACAATCTTCCCGGCGAGACGCACTTTGCCCGAACGTACCCAACACGCTGGCGGAGTTCCCGCGTTGAATGACCAAAAAAATTGCTGTAATCCAATCTGGGGTCGCGGCCTTCCTCTTTTAGCTGCCTCCCCAGTTCACGACTAAATTTCATGGCTTCGTAATCGTAGTAGTTCCATCGTCCAGCAGTATCAACAGAAAACGCCGACTCTATACAGGCATATTGATTTGAAACGTTAGCCACTAGCAGCCACCTCAGCTGCAACCAGCTCTTTATTTAAAGAGCCGGACGCAAATGTGATTACTCATGTGGCATCTTAATCGAGGCAACGTCCTCGCTGTTACGGAACCAGCGTAGGCCCATCGAGAGGCTTATCATCTGCCCGCGACGAACCAGAGGAACATAAAATCAGAGCGTATTATTTTCTTTTACAATACACAAGGCAACAAATATGTAGCAATGATAGTATAGTTTAGTGTTTAGCGTGGTCGGTTCACTTGCTGAAGGACGTACCTACCCAGGTAAAAGTCCCAATAATGAGCTGGAACTGCCAGTGAAGGAAAACTTCGTGAGGAAACCTAAGTGTAAGTCATGGTAAGTTACTTTCTATTACTTGCACAGAATATAAAGAATAAATAATTAGAAAATAGGGTTTCAATCTTCTTTTTTGTTATGCATTTGTTGTTGATGAGTAGTCCGGTCTCCGGGCAAGTCCTAGTACGACCGGACAGTAAACTAACAGGACCAACAGCGGCAGCTTTACTATAAGCTACAACGGAGGTTTGGATGCGACACGGTTTTGTCACATTATACTATTTTGACTATTTTCCCACGCTTTTTCATTTGTAGTGATGAACACTATTCATTATTTTTATAGATTTGGAATTTGGAATATAATACCAGAGGCATATCAATATTGCATGTTCCCGCTAAAACCGGTGTTTATGTTTACTTTAGCGTTGGTCAAATCTCATAATTTTTCTAAGGCATAGTAATGCCATCTGTTATCAAGTAGCATATTTATTGCAATGACTTAAATAAAAAAACTATTTTACTATTTGTTCGCTAGATGGCGCGTTTAAATTTAACTTGTTTTTACATCTGTGGCGATATTTTTTATCTGTTGAAAAGTGTTGCTATAATTAATAATTTACCCATGTCTGATGTCATCTCAACTCTACGTCTCGTAGGAATAAATCCGAGTTACTAAAATATTTTAGGAGTTAAAATCTATGGGGAATATCCAATTATCGAATTGAATTATATTTATTTATTAAACTGAAATAGTAATGCCAATTGCAATGTTACAATAATAATATCGTCTAACTGCGTCGTACGCGCCAAGTGTTCTCCCTGTCTGTCACCTGTCAGGCAGTCTTGCCACAGATTACCAAAGTGACGTTCGGATACTGAACGCCACACCACCCCCCTACGGAGAAAACAAACCAGCAAAGAAAAAAAAAAGAAAGTAGATCACAGATCTAAAATGTCTCTAAATTTTACACGTCTACCAGATCTGGTAGCAGTGGGTGCTGGTGTAGAAGTAGGAGTGGGAGATGCTGGATTGGTAACTACAGGTGAAGGAGAATGAGTAGACGATGGAGAAACAGAAGTGAAAGGCACTGCGACCGGATTGGAAAGCACAGGTTGCAAAGGTGCCGTCGGAGATTCGCTTGAGACGGTACCGTCATTATGATCCAGAAATGCCGGTTTAACGCGATCGACACTAACAACCACCTCCCTGCCCCTAACGTCCAGAGTCATAGTCTTGCCGTTTTCGGCACGATGCATGACTCTGTGAGGACCGGTGTATGGTGGCTGCAAGGGGCGCCTGACGGTGTCGTCCCGTAGAAATACATGAGTCGCCAATGACAGCTCTTTAAAAACAAAAGAGGTGGGTCGGCAATGCCGGGATGCGGCGACTGGACGAATGGCAGTAATTTTATGGCGAAGCTGAGTCACAAAATCGGCAGGATCAGTGACGTTTTCCTGATCTATGTTGGGGACAAGGAACTCCCCAGGCAGCCTCAGTGATTCTCCATACACCATCTCGGCACTTGTTGCCTTTAAGTCTTCCTTAAAGGAAGAACGCATGCCGAGCAGAACGATTGGAAGTGATCGAGCCCAGGAGTCCCCGTGACACATTAGCGCTGCTTTCAGCTGCCGGTGAACGCGCTCGATCATCCCATTAGCGCAAGGATGATAAGGAGAAGTCCTTATTCTCTTGGTGGCGCAAATATTCATTAAACGTTGAAATAACGTCGACTCAAATTGACGTCCTTGGTCTGTAGTAAGAATACAAGGTACCCCAAAACGAGAAATCCAGCCTGTCACGAAGGTGTCCGCAACCTCTTCAGCGGTTATTGACACCATAGGCCATACCTCAGGCCACCGCGTGAACCTATCGATCGCAGTAAGGCAGTAAACAAAACCGTTGGAATGTGGTAGAGGCCCTATGATGTCGATATGGACATGTTGGAACCTGCCAGATGGAGTACTAAAGTTGCCAAGGGGAGCAGTGACGTGCCTGGTCACCTTACTGCGCTGACAAAACAGACACGTACTACACCAATAGCGACAGTCCTTGGCAATACCTGGCCAAACGAAACGATCGGTGACCAGACGAATGGTGGCACGAGAGCCGGGATGACTCAAATTGTGCAACTGATTGAAAATTGTTCTACGCATGGATTCCGGAATAAATGGTCGTGCTCGACCAGTTGATGTATCACAAATCAATGTTGTATTCATACCCGGTACGACAATGCTTTCTAATTTCAGAGAGCAATTTGCATTCTTTAGCAAACTTTTCAATTCGTCGTCAGATTCTTGGCAGGAAGCAAGGGCAGAGTAGTCTGCTTCGGAGCTGATAGCCTCGATACGGGACATAGTGTCTGCTACCGTATTGTCTACACCTTTGACATGGACAATGTCCGTCGTAAATTGTGATATAAAAGAAAGTTGATTTAACTGAACCGGTGGAAGTCTCTCGCGACGTTGTAAGAAAGCGTAGATTATCGGCTTGTGATCGGTATAAATCGTTACGTGCTGGGCCGCTAAGAAATAGCGATAGTGCTGCACACTCTCATATATCGCGAGAAGTTCTCGGTAATATGCCGGCCATTGGGATTGTCGGGAGTTCAGCTTTTTGCTGAAGAAACCCAAAGGTTCCCAGGCATCAAGGATTTTTTGTTGAAGACAGGCACCGATATGAGACATAGAAGCGTCGGTGAACAGACCTAATTCGGCATTCAGCGACGGGTGGGCCAAAAGAGCAGCAGATGACAAGTTGTCTTTGCAGGCCTCAAAGCATTCCTCAAGCTCAGGCGTCCAAATAACCGGCGTAGAACCTTTGCCTTGGGAGGTCACGATCGCATTGACAAGCGGTGCTTGCAATTTTGCAGCGTTTCGCAAGAATCGTCGATAATAGTTGACCATCCCAAGAAAACGGCGGAGTCCCTGTACGGTTTTCGGGAGAGGAAATTCCTTGAGAGCCTGAATGCGCTCGGTTGGTGGCCGCATTCCGTCAGCCGAAATTTGATAACCGAGAAAAATGACTTCAGGAGCGCCAAATACACATTTTGCTGGATTTATAACTATTCCGTAGTCATCAAATCGTTTGAGGAGAATACGGAGATGTTCAAAATGCTGGGCGCGGTCACGTGAATATATTAAAACGTCGTCAATGTACGGGTAACAGAAATCTAAGCCCTGAACGACTTCGTCGATAAACCGTTGGAAAGTTTGGCCTGCATTACGCAGACCGAATGTCATATAGTTGAACTCATATAATCCGAATGGAGTTGTGATAGCAGTTTTACAAATATCGGCGGGCGCAACTGGGATTTGTTGGTAGGCCTTTACGCAGTCAATTGTACTAAAAATAGTACAGCCAGAAAGGTTATGGCTGACGTCACCAATATGGCGGACTGGATAACGGTCGGGGATGGTGCGCGAGTTTAAAGCGCGATAATCGCCGCAGGGTCGCCACGTGCCGTCGCGTTTAGGCACCATATGTAAGGGTGAGGCCCATGGACTGTTAGAAGGCCGAGCTGTCCCGCACTGGACCATGTCGTCAAAAACCTTTTTAGCTTCTTGAAGCTTTTGAGGTGCTAATCGTCTAGGACGACAAAAGACGGGGGCGCCCTCAGTAGTCAATATGTGGTGGACCGTGTTATGCTTCGGTTCTCGAATTAGTCCTGGTGGCTTAGTGATCGACGGGAATTCCGCGATAAGCGCACTAAATTCGGACGGAGGAGCTGAAACAACCTTGACACTAGTCTGACCTGAAATTGCAACGGCGGCTACACAAGACAAACCGGTACTGCTATCGACGAGCTTTTTATTGGCACAATCTGGCATTAGCCGATAATGTGCTAAAAAATCGGAACCAATAATGGCGGTGTTGACATCCGCAACGATAAAGTTCCACGAAAAAGCACGTCGCAACCCGAAATTCAAATTTAGTTGGATGTACCCAAAAGTGCGAATCTCGCTACCATTAGCGGCAGCCAATGTATAGCTAGACTGCGTTGAACGATTGGCTAACCATTGATACGGATAACAGGAGAGATCTGAGCCTGTGTCAATAAGAAAACGACGCTTCGTGACGCTTTCGGTGACGAAAAGTCGGCGACTCTCCGGTAAGCAGTCAGTCATCGCCGCTAAAGACTGCTGTCCGCGTTTCCCGACGCCGGTGGTGTCCAGGTGCATGGTTTGACACATTTAACGGCTTTAGTGTCGTATTTTCGATGATAAAAACACATTTTAGGTCTACCGGGGGTCTGCGAGCGTTCACGTTGATTTGATCTACCGCGAGACCTATCTCTACCGCGATCAGCTGTAAGAGCAGCGATTTGGCGTGTGAGATCATTAAGACGCTGAGTGATGTCATCGAGCGCAGAAGATGAGACAGCAGAAGTGCTCGCTGAGAAAACAGATGATGGACGTGGAGCAGACATACCAGGAGAAACTTCCAAAATTTTATCTGCCAATTCAGCAATTTTACTTAATGAAAGCTCTGATTGAGCGGCCAAAATCGCCTGAAGGTGTTGAGGCAGACGGCGCATCCAAAGCTGGCGAAGTAAGTTCTCATCTGTGAGTGCATTACCAGCCAATGATCTAAGATGTCGCAAAAATTGGGATGGGCGGCGGTCACCTAGTTCCTCATCGCTAACAAGCTGCCGGACACGTTGCTCTTCAGATGTAGAAAGTCTACGGATAAGTTCTGCTTTAAGCCTACCATATTTATCTTGAGGCGGAGGCTGCAGTATTATGTCCTCAACTTCACCTATTACCCGAGTATCTAACTGAGCAATAACATAATTAAATTTTGTTTGGTCAACGGTAATACCTGAAATATTAAACTGAGCTTCCACTTGTGCAAACCAAATAGCAGGCCGGTCGGGCCAGAATGGAGGAAGTTTTACAGTTACCCTACAAATGGAGGGTGGAGAAGTAAGAGGATCCGCAGGAGTTTCTGTGGCAAAACTGTCAGTATTTTGTGATGCTTTGAATTTTTGTAACTCTGCAGCTAAAATGGCATTTTGTTGTTGCAACAAAGAATTCTCCTCATGGAGAGATTGAATGTTATGATCCATTTTAAAGTCCAAAAAGATACATATACACAATTTGCAATATTACACAATCCTGAACACAGTTATAAGTTTAAAAGATATGAAAAGCCTTAAGTACTTTAAAACTATTACAATCTTTTACATTAAACTGAAGTGCAAAACATTAAAGTAGAAATAGTTGTGGAAACAGTTTACATGTTATTATATACAGCCATCAAATAGGTATATTGACTTGTAATATACTATACAAAAAGAAGTTATTAACAATTAATAGTGTTAGTTTCAATATGATAATTATGAAGTCCCCGCTATAACAAAATATGCTTGTTGAAAATTTAGAAAAAGGTCCTGTCCAAACACATATATTATAGTGAGTAATAACACACACCAATAGCCAGAAAGCAGGCGCAAACACTCAATTATAAGGGTATACACAACACAAATGAAGTTTTGTTGAGAAGTGAGCGGCCACGCTCAGACTTGTTCCCTGTAGTTGTTAATCAAAGCTCCCGGTTCCTGGAGAGCGCTGGATGCAATTGCAATCCCAAAACCGCCCACGCTCAGACTTGTTCCCTGTAGTTGTTAATCAAAGCTCCCGGTTCCTGGAGAGCGCTGGATGCAATTGCAATCCCAAAACCGCAATGCAGTTTTTGTAGCTTGTTAGGTGCTTGAGACAGGATGCAGCGAATTCGTGTAGGGGTCACCAATTATGGGGAATATCCAATTATCGAATTGAATTATATTTATTTATTAAACTGAAATAGTAATGCCAATTGCAATGTTACAATAATAATATCGTCTAACTGCGTCGTACGCGCCAAGTGTTCTCCCTGTCTGTCACCTGTCAGGCAGTCTTGCCACAGATTACCAAAGTGACGTTCGGATACTGAACGCCACAAATCCTAATTCTACTTCATAATGTAAATCTTTTAGTTTTATTCTGCAAACGACTAGTATATATGCATAATTTTGAAGAGTTTTGAAACACTCTACAAGGAAATTTTATTATAAATTCATAAAAATCATGCCGCATTTTCGATCCTCGGGAGTGACGGTTAACGAACAAAATATGTAATTTGTCACCTGTGACTTGGCAACATAAAGTAGAAAATGTGGACTGTGAATTAAAGTTGGTAAAAAATAATTGAATTTTAGGTGTTTGCTTTGGTTGTATTCTTAACATTTAATAAAGTAGCTTCCGCTTATATTTTTAAGCATTATAGTGCTATGATTCTACGAAATCTTTCATGTTATCTGTTAAAATAATGTTAATGTAGTCATCATGTATTCGAGTAAAGATGCCGCAAATCCCGCATATCCTACACAGTGGGCTCTTAATCCTACTGCATATCAAGATGTAGATACTAATTCGGTGGACTGGGCATCTTTGGCGCAGCAATGGATCGCCATGAAAGAAGCTGCGGCGGTGATGTCAGCACCGCCACCGCCGGCACCGAAACTCGACGAAGAAGGTGAAGCGCCCATGGAGGTTGAAAACACTGAAAATAATGATAGTTCAATACCCCCTGGAGCGGAATGGAACCCGGCGACCAACTCTTGGAGTGGCGGATGGAATCAATGGGGTGAGATTGAAGATAGTTTTATTTTTTAACTTGTTTTTATCAATTTGTAAGTAGTTTATATTTGTGAAAGTGCTTCGACTTCAATCTGTGAAGCATTCTACAAATCTTTGGTAACATGTGTATGGCTTCCTGCAATACAAGCCTTACCTTAGTGCAGGAACCACTAAACCATTATATTTATTTTACATAAAGCTGATGTACCATTTAATTTTTTTAATTATGTTTAATAACCTTTACAGGTGATTTTGTTCATATGTAATATTAACTATTTAATGAGGCAAAACTTATACCCTCCATCATTACTATTGTTTATTATGTATTAAGAATGATAAACTAAGTTCAAAGTTAGCCAAACAGAACAGTTTAATTTTATTATGGACTGCATTATTATGTTACTATAAATATTGTAGAACATTACACACAGCGCTATCTGACCTCAAACTAAGCATACTCAGATATCTGATAGAATACTTAAATACTTTTTTTTGTAAATACATACTTATAATAAATACAGAACACCCAGACACAGAACAAACATTTGTTTTTACCACAAAATGTTTGGGGTGGGTGGGAATCGAACCCAGTGTGGGTTTGATTCAACTCTCGAAGCAGACACACTAACTATGAACCAACAGAGCTGTTAAAAAAAAAAATCTCATTTAAATTGAGGGAGGCATAGTTCAACTTTTACTTTTATGTAGTATACCTAATGTAATACTATTATGAAACAAGCGATATTTGTATATCAATGTAAATAAAAGAATAAAATAAAATGAATGTAAAAAATAAAAATCTTGAAAATGACTTTAACAATTTCATTGAAATTTGGTATTATTTTGGGGTGAAAAGTTGTTCTACCTAGTTCTCATCTTTGGGGAATGGCGTTTTTCTGAGTTTCGATTAGACAATCAATTTTGCATTCACTGAGTAAAGTTTGGTTACCCATACATTAAAATAAATGTTTTACTTTTTTTGGAGTGTCCTACTTAAAAATCTCATAACTAGAACTTAAGAGAAAAATGTCACATAATGTGCTCTACATTTTATAAGTAACTTAAATAATAAAGCAAGATATAAAATAATAATTATTATATCACTTATGTCACTTTGTTTGTATAAAGCATTAGAATCAAACTTTTCTAACTATGTATAATGTTTGTAATCTTGGCTCACATATGGCAATATTTTTAATTTAAGAAACAAAACGCTGGCCTATAATTTGCCCAGTGTTTGACTACTGCCATAAAACACGGCAATGAAGAGAAGAGATCGCTGTTAGCGATAAGGCCGCCACTTGTGGCACTAGTTAATAAGGTTTTTTGTTCTCTGTACTCTTTACTATATATGATGTGCACAATAAAGAGTTATATCTGTCTATCTATATCTATCAATGGGGTCAGCGTTTTGGGAACTATTCCCATTGATAACAACCTTTTAGATTAGTTATTACTAGTTATCATTTTAAATGTTGTTTGTTTTACTTACTTTGATTATGTATATGAATAAAAACAATCCAAATGCTGACTTACCTGTAACATCTAGCATAACAGTATAATATCCAGCACCTATATTCAGGATGGGGATGGCCAGGAGCAGGCGGAGTGGATCCTAAAATGGCCCCCAACCCATCTATATCCATTGCTCCCATGATAGATGGATACCAGATGCCCCCAGACCCCACTGCAACTCAAATGCCTGGGTAAGATTAAGTCTTAATTTTTAAATTCAACAAAAAGCAAAGACTGCAAATAGAGACATAATGATGATTTGGTATACTCATATGTTTATGTTCATTCTGGGACAAAGTGAATAGCTTCAAAAGAAAGATAGCTTAAATTAATAACATTATTATTAACCTAGCAGACGCTTCGCGGTTTCACCCGCGTAATTCCGGTTCCCATGGGAATACAGAGATAAAAAGTAGTCTATGTCACCTGGGGATAGCGTAGATTCCCAACGGTGAAAGAATTTTTGAAATTGGTCCATAAGTTTTTCATTTTATTCATTGTATATAAAAATACAATAGATAGTTGTTAAAGTTAATTGAATTAATGGAGGCTCTGCCACTATAGTGTGAATAAGCTGTACCTATTTATAGTCACCTTTTAAGACTTTCCTTTGCTGAAAACTAAGTACTTTTTTTATTGCAAATGGGCTTGCATTTGTCTGCTCTGATGTGGTCTGTGACGGAGTATGCTTGCCTAAAAGACACAGAATCACTTGCAACTTGAAAGCACCCAGGTTGTATCTATCAGGGAACACCCATTTGAGCAGCAAATTTTATTGTGTAGAGGTACTTTTTTCTGACACAAATATTTTATCATTGACCAAAAATCCGGTTAATAATTAATCCGGAATTAATTTTACAAATCAAAAATCACATTCTTCTTTGTAGACTTTTAAATATGACTAGAAATCAATTAATAAAGTTTCTTCCAATGATTCCAGATACTCAACAGGTCCAGTGCCACCCCCTACGTTCCAGCATGGCTACTGGACGGCATCGCAGCCCGACTCGTCGGGCGCTCCGCGAGGCGCCGCCCGCTCTCACGACCGTCGCTCTAAGAGCAAGAATAGAGATCATAAAGTCTCTAGGAGTTCTAGATCTGCTAGGTTGGTATCTATATTTTATAGTATTCTTTCCCAAGCCACAAATGCTGACTGAAGATTATTTCATATCAGACTTCACTCAAACCAAAGACTCCAACCAATTCAAACTTAAAATTACTATAATATGCATCCCACTTTTACTAAAATTATCCCACTAATATAGTAAATGTGAAAGTTTGGATGGATGTTTGTTACTCTTTCACGCAAAACTAATTAATGGATTTGTATGAAATTTACTATGGAGGTAGCTGAGACCCTGGATTAGCACATAGGCTACTTTTTATCCCGAAAACATGTAGGTAGCGGGTAACACCGCGGGGCGCAGCTAGTGTTTAATATTTTTACTGCAAAGGATGTGTACCTATAAAGTATTTTGTAAATCACAAATAGAATTAACGTCATATTCTCTTTGTCTAGCATAAAAATATATTTGTAACTATTTAAATATATTGTGGTTTAGTTTCTTTGTTTGAGGAAACATAGACAATTAGACACCTTGGCTACTATATTGCAGAGAGAAGCCACTGCCAGTAATGCCCCCAATGACACCGCCGCCGCCCTCGGGTCTTCTCACGCCCACTATAGACGCAGCTAAACGCAGACAGCTGCCGGCTTGGATCAGAGAAGGTAAACAGTCCAATCTTATACAGACATTAATTAACAATTTCCATTGACACCAATTTGCTTTTACGTCAATTTGCAATTTGTTTTTTTAAGTCATTCAAAAAGCGTACTATTAATTATTTAATGTTTTACTGGTTCTTCTTCATTGATTTTGGCGTCGCATTTTGTGCATTTGCCAGTATCAAGTGTTTTGATATTTTTAAGTTTCATAAGTTAAAAAGTAGTCCAGTCTTGGTCAAGTCCAATCCGTGTCAGTCAAATCCAGTCATGCTTTAGTGAAGTAGTGAGTGGTGAATTTACTATAAGCATCGATGGAGTTTTGTAAGCAACACGAAAAGTCATGTTTCACCACATTATATCACTTTACCACACTCGCGCTTGTAATTCGGTACTTTGTGAATAAAAAACCACTATTTCTATATATAAATACTCGAAAACCACAAGCTTTAGAAAAAAATACAATGGGGCGACACGACTCTTTCCGTGTTCCCGCCAAAATTCTATTATCTGGGTTCCATTTATTGATTAGAGGCTTCACTACGACATTTACAGTGTAAAGCCAAAGATGCCTGAAACACTGAGAGTGCCATCTAGTAATTTGGCAGAGAAATAATTCACTGTACATACGTGTAAAACCGTAATTTCTCTATAGATGGAGCTAGCCATCAGTTTAGGTATATTAAGACAGCTTCCGTAGCGCCATTATCTCCCTCTAACAGCTGACGAAGATTTTCAACAAAACAACCCAAGTGCCATATGGTATATTTTTCTATTACTTTAAACACGTAAAGTTTTGTGCCTACGTTTTGCGGACAGCATTGGTGTTCTGATATCATTTGTATATAACTGCTATAGAATCGCATTGAATGCTTGTTGAAACTTACGGTGAATATGCTCTTGATAAAATAGTTTTTCGGGTGGTTTAAAAGTGGTGATTTTGACGTGAGAAACCACCGAGAAAGTTTGCAGACAACGTATCGCAAAGCCTTATTTGATGAAGATTCTACTCAAACTCTCCAAGAACTAGTGGATCAATTAAATGTGACTGAAAAGCCGTCTCCATACGTTTAAAAGGTGTGGGAAACCTTCGAAAAGTGGAAATATTGTTCCGCATGAATCAAATAAAAAAAACCAGATTCATACCTCTACACCTAGTATATCACACCTAGTTCTAAACCATATCTGGACTTGCTAATGTTATATTGTGGTCCTTACTCTCATAATGGTACTACATAATACCTACTCGTTATTATCAGTTAACATCAATAAATTTCCTTTTTTTTTTATGTTCGCTACCCGCCCTGGCTTTGAATGGGGTACCTAAAACTAAAGACAACAAGTGTAAATGTGTGGGAATCATAACACCATGACCACGACCGAGACAAACCTCGGGCGAGGTTTATTTTAATGTGTGTTAATGTTATTAAGAAATATTGTAATATATGTATATATATTTTTTAATATTGACATAATCATGGTTTTTATATTACATTTGCCATTAACTCAGATAGCAATAGCAGTAGCAATGTTACCCAGAACTTTTAGTGACAAATAAAAGTTTGAGGGCATTACTATCATGCCATCATGTTGCTCCTTGATTTGAGAGAATCATTAGCTAATCCCTTTAGCCATGCAATATTGTTTTACAATTTATAACTGAACAGTCCTATTTATACATAACTATTAGGTGATCTTTTTTATAAAAAGTATGCTTACGTTTGAACACCATTTCACCCGATGTTAAGTGATGATGCGGTCTAAGATGGACCACGCTTGTCTTGACGATTTTGATCCACTCTCGACTTGAAGCCACCCACATTATATCCAACGGGGAACACCCACCCAGGCAGGGCATTCCACTGTCTAGCAGTCCGCACTATGAACGTGAAATCAAATAATTTCGTTTGAGTTTTTGAAGCGTTGACCATGAAAGTCGCTTTTTTAGCTTCTGACTGAGATAGAATGAATGATACTGCAGTGCACACTTGCACAGTTTAATTTTTACTAATGTTAAATCTAAATATTATTAGGTCTAGAGAAAATGGAACGTGAAAAGCAGCGAGCAATAGAGCGGGAAGAAGAGAAGAAGTTACAGGAAGAAGCAGAGAAGGAAAAGAAGAAGTTGGAAGAAGAAGAGCTGCAGAGATTGAAGGCAGAAGCTAGTGGGCAGCCCATGCTGCCGCCAAAGAGCAAGTTTGTAAGTACAAATTATATTAAAAAACAAGTGACTGATTTGATGTGGTGACTAACACACACACATTAGTCTTTTTATACGAATACTAGCGACCCGCCCCGGCTTCGCACGGGTGTAAAATTCGAAAAAAATCGCGCTTGCGTCGCGCTGCGGTCGGCGGCTGCCGGCCGATAGGTACCGCCGCAAACGCTACGCAATGTATTTTTAAATCGGTAATATCTTCGAAAATATTCAAAGAAATTATGTGCTGTAAAAGGCCATATAAATCTATGTTAAATCAACAATCTATTTATGGTATTTAATTAAATAAGGAATAATGCTGTAGTGCTTAAAATCGCTTCGAAAATTAGCTATTATTTGCCGTAAAAAGTAAATGACAAAAAATGGTTTTGTGGGATATCGATAAGAGATAGACATATACCATCGCGGACTTTTCTGTAGACCTTTTCAAGGTGTACAATACTTAGTACATTATTTTTATAAATCCTGTAAGGTTAAGCCTGCGTACGCAATGTAAGCGGCAAGAAATGTAAGAATTTACGACACCACATTAGAAACCCTGAAAATAACAGTATTTCTCCATTATTTAATAGATGTTATTTATTATACATAAAAACCTTCCTCTTGAATCACTCTACCTATTACAAAAAACCGCATCAAAATCCGTTGCGTAATTTTAAAGATTTAAGCATACAGACAAACAAACAGACAAAAATAGCGACTTTGTTTTATACTATGTAGTGATGACGAACAAAAATGTTTGTTCTGTGTCTGAGTGATCTGTATGTATGTAGGTACTAGACGGAGTGATGATATTACGAAATTTGACTTGTAACATTGGCGTTATAATATTTGTATTTGAGTACTTGAGCGACCAAACTTTCCTCGGTCTGTAGAAAATACATTGTCTAATTAAAACGATTATGACACCGATTTTTCGCCACCTAAAACACACCACGGGTGTATAGTAAATTTCATTGAAATTGTTAAGAGCAGTTTTTGAGATCTCAAATGTGTATGTAGGTACATCATACCAACATAATTTATACAAATATTGGTTGTTTAATAGTAAACAAATAAGTATGTATTTACTTACTTGGTACCTTGTGAGTGGGCCTTCTCCACACTTTAGGCCGCCGATGCTACTATAAAAAGTAAAATTAAGCCCTCATTGTCCTACTGCAGGGCAAAGGCCTACCTTCCTAACTGTTGCTTTTTTCGCGATCGATACGATATATCAACGTGAGGGAAACGGCGAGCAACAGCAAGTTCATAATAGGTGACCACATTCTACCTGATATTATGCAACGATACGGTCTAGGATGAAGCATGCTCAGGAGCTTTTTTACTCTATATAAATTCCAAAACAATTCATATACTTTTCACGAAAGAGGCTCGTAACATTTTTACACAAATAACAACATTAATTTGACATTATTATTATTATTTTATTTATTTCGCATTTCTGACAATATAAATTGCTTGTTTATATCAGGAGTCGGATTCCGAAGGTGAGGAAACATCGGAGAACGCCGTACCAGTAGCATCGAGCCCTACGCGGATTAAAGAAGAATCAACTGACTCGCGGGAAGAAGAGCAGCCAGAAGAGAAGGAACCCTCGCCGCCTCCACTCGTCAAGAAGAGTAAAGAGGAAATCATGCAGGAAGTGGTGAGATACATTTAGAACATTTTAATTGTTTCTAGGTTATAAAACTGTTATTGTGTAGTGTAGTATTAGTATGTTTTATATTATGGACCTATCATAAGTCATTTTGAATTGAGATTGAGTATAAAGTATAAAACTATAAGTTTTTAACACTTATTTGCCTATTTCGCAAGAATGAACGTATTTTTGTCAACGATACGAAAACAAAAAAAAAACAAATTTATTATTTTACCGAGTAGAGACACTTCAAATTTCTTAATTAACCTACAAAATTAGTAAAAAAACTCATTCTAAATTTAGTGAAGAAACATATCTTGTTTCTTGCGGGGGGGGAAAAAATACGTGTTATCTGCCGGGGCCCCCCTCTCTCCCACGTGAGATTGGGTGAGATTAGGCTCGACCCCCTCCCCCCGTAGACGCCTCACGTAATTAATTAACGCCCCCTGAAGAGGATTCAGCTTCTGAGATTGATTGCGTTGTCTGTCGGCAGATGCTCGCTGTCCGGCGCTCGCTCACCGAGATCCTACTCGAGGTGACGGACCTTGAGATTCATATGGTGAGCCAGGAAGAGTTCAACCGATATACCGCCGCACAAGGTATTTCCACTCACCTATGCTTTACACAGAGCCTCAAGACATTACCACTTGCCACGTGAAACATATTGACTCTAAAAAAACGAAACTGTGATATCTACCTGTGATGTGTTCACCAAAGATGTGTTTTATTTTCATCGCTAATAAAGTCTTATTTCAGATGTAACGGAATACATGTGGTTGTGATTAATGTTGGTTTTATTTATATGGTAAAAGCGTCGCGACTCAACGCGGTAAAGGCGAGCAAGTCGAAGGCACTCGCTGCTATCACTGGCCTCGGTGAGTGTTGCCTAAAGCCCTTTATTAGGAAATATCTCGCAAACGTGTCTAAAACTTTCAAACCGACGACTTCCTACCCCGTAGGCACACCGGACAAACAATTTCAGACATTGCATTAGCGGATTAACGTTTATACTACGTAATACTAAACCGAAAGAAGTTATTTCACTACATTTTGAAATAAACCTTTACTGTAGGGCTGACTGAAATCCCCAAAAAAAATCTGCTCCATGCATTTTGTTGAAGAACGATGACATTTTTCTATACAACAGGAGATTTTTTGCGATTTTAAGGTTGACTAACCTAAACCTTACAGTAAAAGTTGTTTGTGATAATGGTAGGATAACCTCGTTTTGGCGTAGTATTATTGTTCCGTGTCACCCCGTCATGAATCAATCCCGGGGCATCTCGGCTAGTTGTTCACAGTTTGTGTTGTGAAAGCTTGTAATGTCTACAGGATGTGAAGTCGTTCCTTTTTTTTCTTCGTGCAAATGTGTTACGACCTGGCCTGCTAGTTTGCCAGATATTTTTCTAACATGCATGGTGGTTAATCAAAATGAACGACAATTAATTAAAATGAGTCTTAGGCACTACCAATAAGATCTGTTTTAGTTGAAAATATTTTGTCTCGCTTGTAACTTCTTGCTACTGAGAAGCTGACAAACATATTAATAGGTCACGATTACAATAACCACCATGTATGCACTGGTGTACCGTTCTATTTCAGCTTAACAACAAAGTAGTATTGAATATATGACAAAATCCTATATAAAGTGATAAATTGCGGAAATATTGGTAAGAAAAAATTAATATATCTTTTGAATACAACAATATCTTCGATTGTGTGTAAGCAACATTTTTTTGTTTTACAGTCTAATTCGTTTTATCGTTTGTGGAGATATCTTAAAAAAATACAACATGTAACAAAGGGGTACATAATATCTGAATTTACAACATTTTGTTCAATTTAGACAGTTTTCATATATAAGTGTAAATTATCTTTATTATTTATTCACATTTTAGACAATTCAAAAAAAGTCGTACGCAAAACTTGGATCTCGTTAACTGTCATGCAAATTAGTCCACGAAAGGCCGCTTCACTGTTTCTCCATCACAATACAGCAATTCTGCAATAAGTTATCAAAACCACTGAAAACTAAGGTTTCATGAAAAACTTTTAATTGTCTAAAAGCTAAACGAAGTTACTAAACAGTTTCTAAGCCGTTTATTAGTTGTATCATTAGAAAAATGCTAAAAACTCATTAATTATTTGAAGAACAGCTAAACTTATTTCTATTAAACCTCTATTTGAGATGATTTTTGGAGTAACGCATTGCATATTGCATGAGCGATGAGAAAGTAGAAAGCGCGTCTTCGCAAATTAGACGGCCTCAATAACAAACGTTATGTGTGTGAACTATATACACTAAGGAAAAGCTGAGAAATGTTTACATACACGTGTAAAAGTTTCCATTGAAGTTATACATACAAACGTGTGTACGCACGTCGTTATCTTTGCGTCTGTGTGCTCAGGGCTGGACGCGTACGTGAGCAGCAGCGAGGAGAGCGCGGTCGAAGATGATCTCGACGACATTTCTGATTATCAGTTACAGGTACGTAACTGTAGTAAACTACAGGGTTGTTGAAACTAACCAGGTAGGTAAGTATTTCCTAAGCAAGCGTGCTCCATCTTCGGCCACAACGTCACTTTCCATCAGGTGAGATCGTGGCCAAACGTATGTACACGTACGTACGTGTACGTAGTCCGATGTAAAAAAAAACATCGAAAGTCTCAAAGTAATGAGTACCACAGCAGCGATGCCCTGGACTTTGTTTTGCTACTCAAGGATCTATGAATTTATTTTATTTTATTTTATTGGAATCGCTGCAATGATTATGGGCATGCGTTAATAATTCTCTTACCATCAGGAGAGCGTCTCGTTCGCATAATTAGTTTAACATAAAAAAATACTTTTACAATATTGACTCAAAATCTCGAAAAAAAAATAGATTGTTGCTTGGTCGCTATCTGCTCAAACTGCGGCTGGGTCTGCTAATTCTGCCGCGGTTTGTGGCATAGAGACCTTACATTGTCCACATAAAGTCCAGTCTTTGTCAAGTCCAGTCATGCTTTAGTAAAGTAGTGACAACTTTACTATTAAGCTTTGATGGAGTCTTGGAAGTAACACGAAACGTCATGTTTCACCACATTATATTATTTTCTCACACTCGCGCTCGTGATTCATTTTAATGCATAAACACTGGATAAAACACAAGTTTTGGAAAAAAACACAACGGGGTGACAAGACTCTTTCCGCGTTCCCGCCAAAACTCATATTTGTTGTTGTTATAGGAAGTGATCCGGCGGCGACGCAAGGAGTTCGAGCGCGTGGCAGCGGAGATCGAGGCTGAGGTGCGGCGCGCGGAGGCGCGAGACGCGATCGAGGAGCCGCCTTCGCCGCGCAGCTCGACCCCAGACCCACCAAACTGGACCTCCAGTCAGTACAACATACTTCTATTCTATTTATATAATTTCCCTTTTGTATTATACAGGATAATTTGTAATCAGGCGGCATTCTTTTAATAGCATGTTCAGTACATTAAATCGAACAACTTTTGTTCTCCTTCTGTTGATAATAATTCGTATGTTTTTGTTCTATACAATTTTAAAAAATTATATTTGTCCGGTCTAAACAAAATTAACTCTATGCAAAAAGCGCGGGCGTACTCTGTGACGCGTGCCGGCGGCAAACGCGATGACGTCAATCAAGGCCAATGAAAGGGGTTGCGGGGTGGGGGGCGGCTACTCGCAGCTCGCACGAGTACCTACCACAAAAAGTTTGGGATATATGTATTGTAGCAAAGGTTGTAGGACAAAAGTTCATTGTTTTAATGTAAACTATTCTTGAACAGTTTATTTTATGCTTAAAAGTTACCTACCAAAAGATCTACAGGAAAATGGGCTTATAAACTAAATATGAAGAAGGTTATACGGTGCAAGAGGTCAAAGCCGTGAAATGAATGCACGTAATTTACAACACAAATGCATCATAATTTTGATATAACCGGCTGCACTTTAGATTTATCTACTTAATGTGTGCCCATAAAGGAATATCTCGCAATGGGCGCGGGCCATGCCAATTCGTATTAAACCACATACATATCCGTATTATTATATCTTCTTCTTTTTTTGTTTGTTTCCTATTTGTATTAATTGTGATCTGTGTTTCTGGTGTATAATAAAGTTATATTCTATTCTATTCTATACAAAAACTTGCATTGCTTCTTCTTTAATTTTGACTCCGCACTATATGCATTTGCCAGTGTCAAGTACTCGTACTATTTAAGTAAGCATTTAAAGATAAATCAATTGAAATAAGTTAAAGTAACACTCAATAAGTCAAGGTCAAGTCTGGCCATGTTTAGTAAAGTAGTGATGATTTTACTAAAAGCTTTGATGGAGATTTGGTAGCAATACGAAAAGTCATGTTTCACATTGTATCATTTTCTCACGCACCTTATTTGGCGCTATGTTAATGAAAATGTTCATTAACAATCGAAAAAATAATATGCGGCGACACAATTCCGTTATCCCACAAAAAAATTCAAAACTTGCATTTACACATATTTATGTAAGGTTTTTAATTTATGTAATTGTATATACTTACGTATTGTTGCTTTTGCGATGGATGCTACGCTCTTTTTGCCTTCAGCACTCTGTATTACTGGAAATAAACTTTATTTTTATCGTAGTAACATAGTACTTATAGATCTAATCAACAAAATCATTTGTAGGATACAAACGCCAAGTATACTTAACGGCATATTTTCATCTTGAATCGTCAAGCCTTGGTTGCTAGAAATTCCTCTCCCAAAACTAGCCCTTCCACAATGATATGGTTTCCTTACGATGTTTTCCTTCACAGGCAGTTCAAGCTAATTTTTGGGATGGGAACCGACCGCACTAACCATTGAGCTATCATCATGATCAGATCCCTTGGCTTTAAGAACCGCATGTTTATCGTGATGGGAAGTAGACTACACCGCACCACATGAAATGGAACAAGTTGGCCCATCGCAAAGATACATCCCAGTGCAGTAAGACTTCTTTAAATGTCCATTTCGCAGCAAATATACGAACCATAACAATAGAAGTCAAGGTCTTTTGTTAACTTTCAAAAGGAAATAATGGTTATCTATACTTGTTTATTTTGTTTTGTAACTATGTATAACTAAACATTTACTTTACGGTTTTGTATGTTCAATTGGTTATAGGATCATCGGCAACTCCACCACCTTTCGAGAGCGAAACGCCAGAGAAGATTCCAGAACGTCGCCAGTCTAAAGACAAAAGGAACAATCATAAATCCGTTGACAGAGTCGAAGTGAAGAAACTAGACACAATACAGGAGGAGAAATACAAAAAGTCAAGCAAAAAAGAACGCTCCCCGAGTCCCAAGAGCAAGTCAAATAACAAAGAGAGCTCTTCTACTACTAGCGATTCGGAAGAAGACTCGTCATCAAGTAGGTCATCGTTCGAGTCTGAAACCGAAGCTAAACTCGAAAAGCCTAAAAAACGCAAACGCCGAAGCTCCAGCTCCGATTCGCATAGAAAAAAGAAAGACAAACGCAAAAAGTCCCACAAAGAGGATAGAAACTCGAGACACCGCGATGACGAAAAGGATAGATACAAAAAGAGGGACGATTACTACGACAGACGCAAGTCGTCTAAAAGCAGGGACCGCGATAGGCACAAGGATAAATATAGGGAGGATTCTGAGGAGCGGCCACGGAAGAAGACGCGTCGGTCGCGGTCGGGTAGTTACACGTCGCGGGCGCGCCGCTCGCGCGACAGGCGGTCGCACGAGCGCGACTCGCGCCGCGACCGGTCGCGCGACTCGAGACGTGACTACGACCGATCGCGCGACTACGACAAGCACGATAGGTATGAGCGGTCTAGGGACTACGACCGGCGACGCTCGCGAAGCGGCAGCCACCGGCGCGACCGCCGGTGATTTGCGGTCCTTCTGCAGGTGACCTGCCTTCAAGGTTGTATATTATTTTGTTTATTTACCTACTCACAAACACATACACGATATACTTACATGTATACACTTAAAAGGCGTAGATTCTCTATTCAAATGTATTATTTGCACATCCCTACATCAATGTCAAAATTTTTTGTCCAATAATTGATACATTAAAATGTAACTTTCTTTTAAAATTATTAGGTCAGAATTTGATAATGTAGGAAACGTCACGAAACGAAAAATTTTCTGACCAAGTGCAGATGGATTTTTTGTACACAAAATTAAAGCAATTAAACATACCTACCTAATATTAAAGTTGAACATTCTTTATGTCCTTTTAAATAACATAAGTTACGTGTATATATTTAACGAGAATCGTGTAGATATTTGCTTACTAATAACTGTAAATAATAATAAAAAAATGTCACTTGAATGTGGTTATTCATTTAAACTAAACATTTATCTGTCCAAATGTTATCTTATCGGCAATCTTTGGTACATAAATACGATCTTGATACTGATTTAATGATGAGATAATTGAAGGAATTAAAAAATATATAATTTTTTAATTCCTTCAATCATCTCATTAATTAAACTTTTAGAAATTAATCAATGATTAACACACGTCAACTAATTAATTATAATTACTAAGCAAATTAGTTTTCTATGTAGACTTTAATGAAAATAAGATAATCGGAATCTAATACCTATTAATTTCAACCTGTTCTAAAATTTATTTTTGTCATACTGAAGTGACTCTCCTCTCTACATAATTTTACTTCTTAACAAACTACATGTGTACCTAACACTAAAAAAAAAACAATCAAAAAGCTCAATCCCCACTGACGCCAAATTCGACAAAGTGAAAATATAATATGTACCTCTATTTTTACAAGTACTACAATGTTCTACCGAAACAAAAATTAGAGCAAATTTATTGTCTCGGTTTTTAAAAGAAATATATGTTTTTAAGACAGCGTCATCTAACCCTAAACTAAGCCCTACTCATACTATAGCAACCAGATGACCTTTATTGTAAATATACACAGAAGACCAAGACATAAAAGAAACATCTATGTATATAAATACGCTACATAATTGCCCTGGGTGAGAATCAAACGCCCTACAGCATTGATACTTCAAAAGCAACAAACATGGCAGTTATAATCTTTATTTCTCCTCGTACAGATGTTGCACTTGAGCCGTGACAAAAATATCTACTACTTTGTTATCCCGGAACAATTAATCACAGATATTGACGAGACGTATTTGCTGACGGTGCCGTTAGAAATATGCCGCTTTGTCACGTTCCCACTCCAGGAAATGAGTTGAAAGACCATCCTCGACGCGTGTTAGTTCTGCTCGGAGGATGTCTACATCGCACATTTTGCCATCAGCGCCTTGCTGTTATACTCGCTATCTTATATGAACTGTATATTTTTCGGAACAAAAAAGTAGCTAATATGTAATACTGTATAAACTATATGAATAGAGGATACTTGTCATCGAATTCTATGAAACTATTAATCAGCTGTTGCCTTTGTAACATTTGGATAGATTTCTTGTCCGATGCGCTAACCTTGTCTTAATGCGACACATTCATTTAAAATCACTATGTCTAACATAAGATGAAGGCTGTGATATATTTTTGGTTTTATCTCTTTCAGATGCGGACGACGATAGTGCTTCGGGTGTATATATTGCGTTTTGTGAATAGTATTTTAGTTTGCACAGGCATTATTCCAGTAAACAATTCAATTTGATATTCGTTTTTCATTTACCTGTATATATTTTCGTTTTCAAAAATATTATGATACTAGGGGACGCCTCGCGGTTTCACCCGCGTAGTTCCCGTTCCCGTGGGAATACAGGGATAAAAAGTAGCCTATGTCACCCGGGGATAGTGTAGCTTCTCAAGAATTTTTGAAATCGGTTCAGTAGTTTCGGAGCCTATTCAATACAAACAATAAAATCTATAGATTGTAGACATGACAATATTATTATGTGGAACAAAGCTACTAGCTTGTTTCCTGAGATATAATTAATCATTTCAAGGTCAGAGTATCTTCTAAGTCAGCGCAGGATGAAGCATCATAGTTTACCATCAGGCGAGTTGGTGGTCAAAAATGGGCTTAAATATATATAGTAATAATAATACCATGTTAGCATTTGTTTATGGTGCAGGTTAATGAGTACAATTAGGTTCTCTCGTGATAGTAGGTAAGAGATAACGCCTGTCCATGACCGTTGCAGTGGAACCCGGAACTTTGATAAACAAAAGAGAATCCAAGGCCAAATAACGATGACACATCAATGGTAGAACACAAATATGGTCTAGATCAGCGGTCGGATGCAGCCCGCAACTGATGTGTAAATGAAAGTATGTAGTTTTTCTGTAACTATGTAACTTTTTTTTTACTGAAGTTAGGTTTGCGTTTGACGGCAACTCACCTGATGTTAAGCGAAGATGAGGTCTATAAACATTAATTTGGTGGCTTTGGAAAGTTTTTTATTTTTCCTCATTTCTTATTCACTGCTCCTTGAGCTTTTGTCGTTGACGACTACTTACCTGCCTATTTTACTAATAAAATAATTTTGCATTTTTAATATCATCTAATAGATAATGCCTATCATTTAAAAAATACTTACCTATTTTTAAAACTATGAACAAGCTCCGCCCGCCACTACGCCATTTTGTCACTACCGCTGGTCTAGATTAATTTTTTTTTCAATAGCAAATAACCTACCCTACCAAATCGAAATTTGATGAGATTTCACTGCGAAATTTTAGACATTGTACCTGATTTCACCAGTGGTCTAGTGTGGAAGAATTTCATTAACATGATACCAAATAACACAAGGGTCGAGCGCGGAGTCTTATATTCTAAATTCAATTACAATTTTCAATTTATTTGTGAAAATAACAATGAAATTATATAAATTGTAGGTACATGTAATCTGTCTGACTCCGGACAAGGAAAAATTGCACACGATTTGGGTAAAATGTATTGTTAACAGTAAACACAGGTAAAAAACAACATCTACCCTATATTCTATATATAATCGTCCTCTGTGATAACAACTAAATGCGAATTGATTTTGATAGAAATCTTTGCGTTATTTTGTGGTTATGCCTACAGATTTCGAACGTAAATGCGCTGCGCTTCGACTGTATCAATGGGGATTATTCTAAAAGGAAGATACATTTATTTTATTAAATCTTTTCGCATATTATAAAGTCCTCAATTAAGGGTAATTTCCCTTCAACAAGTGCTACAATATGTTATAGTTAAATTATCTTCCTAGGTATCAGCTTATTTCTTTTATTGCAATACTCATATTAAACAAATTATGATCCGGTTTAGAGTATTTTATACTCGACTGATTTCTACACACAGGTGCCATTCCAAACACCTTATCAAAGCAAATAAAATATTTAGTTTAGGTATGTACACTTTACAGCATATTTTATTGCAACATTGTTTTTTTATTTTCCAATACTCTGTCTGCTCAGTATTACTCAATTATTTATCGGCAACTGGATACAACAGGATAGGCCTAGTATTTATTTATTATACACATAACAAACACAGCGACATATTTTAATGGTCGTACCAAAACTGCAATTGAATTGAATTATTAATTTACTATGGATACCCATTATTATACCTCATCCATATCCTCAAAAAGATATTCCAGCATAAATATTAGCTAAGCTACAAAGGGAATATTGAAAAATTGTCTATTTTCAGATTTTTTATTTTTATAAATAATTGTATTGTTTCACATATACTCGACATTTGTTCGTTACTATAGTGGCATTGTCGTGAAAATTTTCACTTTTTTCGAAAAATAATATAGCAAGGCAATAATAATTAGGCATTGATGGAGCTGTTACATTGAGTATGTCTCAACTTCGTTCAAGTTATTATACCATTTAACTTGCTTGCCACAACAGTAACATACACAGGTAATCATTGACATTTTTATAGTTTTAGTGGGTATAAATATAAAACTCTTTTGTGAACTATAGAAGCAGAACATATAAAATAAACACAATGATTGTTGGTACACCTCTTTTCCAAATAGACATAATTATGTGTATCAGAGAAAGGACTAGCATAATAAAGAAGCTACAATAATAAATATACATACGTTTCTAATATTCTTACTATTATGACACTCACAAATTGTTTTTGTTTTATTGCAAAAAAATATATAAATTTGTTTGTAACGATTTCAAAATGAGGTCATTTTATAGTAAACTTTGACATGTTCTTGTAAATTAACTAATAAATTATGTTTGAATTAAAATATCTGCACTTTAGAACTATATGCACTATCTAGATTGCTAAGTTGTGATAAAGTTCTCATGAACAAAACAGTCACCACACAATATCAGTGATTACTATAAAAGTGTATGCTGTCACTGACAATGATAAATCAGTCATGAAACTGCATTCTTACTAATAAGTTGGTTTACATATATCTTCCATAAAATAAATAGCAAATACAGTACAAGCATGATAATCTCGAAACTCCAATATATCTCAAATATTCTACTCTAATTACTATGTAAACCTGAACAGCAAATATTATTTTGATAGTCATTTCATCTCACAAAGTTCACATTGTTCAGTACTAAGTTAACCTGAATAAAATTATGTTATTCTGGTTAGTACTGCTATATTACAGAGCTTGTACTGTACATGGCATTGAACAACCTCTCTATTGTCAAGAAAACTTTTCAATTTCTTTATGCTTAGGCCTATAAATGTACATTATTGCTATTAACAATCATTTTCCAAACCTCTGGTCACATTTGTTATATTTGTACAAAGCACCTATAAAGTTTTCTACATATACTCTATGATCTAAGGAAAGTTTAATGAATTCAGTTAGTCTTATTTGCCATGGTAGAAGGCCATGTGTACAACAAAGGCGACCAGTATATAGAATTATATCAGGGTCTGGAATGGAAGGGTACAATAAACTAAGAACTTTATCAAAGTCTTGTGCTGTAAGCTCACTAGCATTAAACTCACTTTTTAAGTATCTTTCCTCACCAATTTCTCTTATACATTGTGATATGCGAGGTCTTCCATCTCTGCTTGAGAAAATATTGATCACCACAGTATGTGCTTGAATACCATTTGTATATCCATTTAAGTCAGGCTTCTTAGACCATTTTATACAGCCGGGAATTCCCCTCTTACGCCTCTCAATTTCCAGAAATAGCTTCTCTTCATTTTCATTAAGTTCACCTAAAAACAGTTATTTTTAAAGATGCTGTTTTTATTATTTATATTTTTGTAGGTAGGCAATAAATTTCCTACAAAACAAAAATGAATTAAATAGAGCTATTTATTTATCTACCTAAAAAGTGATATTACGTACCCTGTGTATTGTTGATTAGAAGACAAAACTAGATTTTTGGAAAAACATTGCATATGTGCCCAATCAAGATTTCATTTTGTAAATTACACAAGGGGTAGCTACTGTACAAATATTAACTATGAGTACGGGTATTATCAACTTGAATATGTATTACCTGTACGATCGTGAAAGCTGACAAAGGGTATCCCGGTTACGAGACTCCAGATAACCACTTTTGCAAGATCTTCATATGAATGATTCTCCATGTCGGCAATAAACACTAAATGTTTTAAACTTTTTGTGATCTTTGGCATGTGATCTAATATCATTCTTATCTCACTTTGCTTAGACATTTCTACAGGTAAACTGCACTTTTTTGACGAATATTGCTGACAAAATTTTTGAACAGCAACAAGTACGTCTATTACTAAATGTATGAGATAAAAGAGTAATTGCCGGAGTAGCCTCGACAGCATTTTAAAAGCTTTTGTTGTTGCGCGTTAATGGAAGGGAGAACTTATTATTATTTGACCATTTTACAAAATAAATTAAAATTACTACACATCACACGGCTCACACACCAGTCGGTCGTTTCGTCAGCCGCTTTTTCTGACAGCCAATCACGAGCTTTATGGTGTCAAAGAAAAGTAGACAACATTAGAAAACAAATTTAGTTCGGATCATGGATTTAATCTGTTGTAAGCAGGGTTGGATTCGGGTACGTTGAAAAATATAGTACAAGACCATCAAAATAGTAGTACGCCGATAGTACACTTTTTTTTTAATCTTACATTGTTTAAAAAAAAAGCTATTAATCAATAAAATAGATAGTTAGAATCAACATGTTTAAACAAAATTTACTCCTCTTCTAAATTATGTAAGTTCTCGACTATTATTTTTTTCAGCCTTAGCATTTAATCATAAAAAACATATCTTCTAAACTGCGAGTATACGAAAGAATAAAATCGGTACAGTTGCCACTTTTGCTACATTTTTTTTTCTTAGATTTTGGCGTCGCACCCCAAGCATTTGCCAGTGTCAAGTTACAATTTTAAGTTTCATAATTTAAATACACAAAATGCGAAGCCAAAATCAAAAAAGATGAAGAAGAAGTATTTTTTGACAGCTTACCACAACACAACTCAGTGGTTTGGCTTTAAACGGGTGTCATATTTACCTATTTTGGTCTTTTATAAGCGAAGTAACGAAATAGTAGTATTTTCCGTACTATCCTTAGATATGGATACTATCTAGTACGGAGCATGAAATAGTAGTACAAATACTATAATTATAGTACGAAATCCAACCCTGGTTGTAAGCAAAATCAAATGGATGAATAAAGCTTGCCTCAGACTGGCACAAGCTGCGGTAGTAGCCAAATTTTGCCACTACTTACATTAGTAGCTATATACTGTATTGCCACGTCCACCATCTCTAATTGCAGCACTTCCAATAGACTTAGTCATGGTTTTCGTCACAGTTTTAAAGGAATCTAGTATCTATGTAATAAAGGTGAATTAGTTTAACATGACTGTTTTGGTTTTTATGTAGTTTGTTTATTATCTATAAGTTGTAGATAGTTTTATTTCCCCTTCTTTAATAACCAATAATAACTTAAAATTAAATAGTTTAAGATTAAAAATAATGTGTACTAGTAATAATTTAACATGTGTACAGGAATGAAATTGATGCAAAGAGCGTCTACAGTAGAAATTCTCGTAGATGGCCTTAACATGTTAAATTATTAAGCCATCTACTGCAAAAGATTTTTTTTTAATGGTACTTTATAAATGTAAAGTTTCTTATGTTTTTTTTTAATGTAAAAAAATTTAAAAAATAAGACAAAAATAAATGATGATGATAATAATTATATCGTACAGAGCATGAAATTATTACATAAATAATGTACCAAGGTAAAATCTTGGTAGCCCTGGCTATGTCAATATTATCTGTCTGTGACAAGCTTTAAAAGCGAAGCCGCCTGTCATCTAGCGGTGAATAGCAAAAACAGCGAACGACAGTTTCATAGATAGTATAATTAACAAAAAATAAAAAATGAAAAATCCTTAATGAATAATAAAAAAAATATAAATTATTTTGTTAAAGGATGTCGCACATTCGTAATTAAAAAAAATATCATTTGTTTTTTTTTCAACAACTGTCGAATTATCAGAAACATCGCTATGTCAATTTACACATCCGTTATCCGTTTCCGTCGACCATCTTTGTTTCTTTCGCTTGTCAGAGTTGACTGATAAGGTTAGAATTTTGGATTTTTCTCATAAAATTATGTATAATTTCCTGTTCTGCTCGAACAATAGTGTAAATTCGTTGTGATTTTGGTTATAAAACAATAAAATTGTTTAGTGCTGAAGCTGCGTTTTATAAAAAGTAGATATCTTAACCAATCGTGTGCGGTGACCACGCTGTAACTTCTACGTTCTTAATTTCAGAACCCTCAAAATGCAGCTGCATATCAGAGGACAGACTACCCACGTTCTGGATGTAATTGGAGATGAATCCATTGCTCAAATCAAGGTAATACCTTAAGTTACCATTGGCTTAACTGTTTACAAATGAAGGGGCCGTCTGCGTTATGATCTTATTCAGTATTTACTATTTGGCTACACGGCAGATTTTGCAGCTTTGGATTCTAATCTATCACTGAACGTAGTAGAAATCATACATCTAACTTTTCTGTAAAATCACCTAAATCATGTCTGTCTGAGGTTATGCTTTTGAAAACCTGTCTCCAGCTAAAATCCATCACCTAACTACTCCAAACGACCTTCTCAGCTACTTTACTGACATATATAATTCATATAGGTGGGATTACTCTTCATAGATACTTACATTATTTGCACAATTCCTGGAATACTAGCAATCTAATTCATAATGCAATAGCTATCAGACAAAAGTGAAAAAGTAACAGCTATTATTATACCATAAATCATCAACTTGTTATTATACTTTTTCTCTAAAATCAATTAGGTATGTCAAAGCAAACCAAGAGATAGGTGCCGACAAGCATGTAGAATCTTTATGAAAATCAGATCAATGCTTTACAAGTTATTAAAAAAATTGCAGTGCTTATTCATTCCACAGTATTCAATAGATACTAAAACCTTCACTCTGCTTGTAATGCTTGGTAATTATATGGCAATTATGTTAATCCAGTATTTATAATGTTGTTTCTTAACATGGGTAGGAACGCATCAGCGCCGAAGTAGGAGGTGAGGATTTCACACTATCATCATGTGGTGCTCCCTTGGAAGATTCCTGCCTTGTGTCAGAGCTCACATGTGCAGAGCTTGACCTCACTGTGCCTCTGCTCGGTGGTAAAGTGCACGGATCCTTGGCTCGTGCTGGTAAGACCAAATTTTAGTTTACTGTTCAAAATACAATTATTATCTTAAAATAGTGCACAATATTTAAGCGATAGAATAAGTGCTAAACTTTGTGTTCAGTTATGTTTGATTGTCTTTAATGGCTGGATGGATTTGTATGAAGTTACATATTATTATTTCATATAAGATTTCTTGCAGAAAACTGCTTATGCTCATAGTGATATATCACATACACATTGACAGTTATAAATGAGTTTATGACACATCAAGTTGTTATATTGTTTCACTTTATGTCAACATGGCTGTGTCACATATTAAATGCACTTAGAGAATAATTTATACTAATTACTATGTGCAAAATAAATAATTAATCTAGTACAATAGGAAATATAGGAGGTTAGTTATGTATTATCAATAGTAATTTTTGTAGTTATTGGTATGGTGTAGTAATGTAATTTTTATTCTTGTAATTGATCAATCTCTTATTTTTTCAGGTAAGGTAAAGGGCCAGACCCCCAAGGTAGAGAAACAGCAAAAGAAGAAGAAGAAGACAGGCCGTGCCAAGCGCAGGATCCAGTACAACAGGAGGTGAGATTTTCTTGTTTACCTTTGTCACTTAATATTATTTATAAAAGGGGTTGCACTGTCTTTTTATTTTCCTAGTTCACCTCAGCAAAGCAAGTAATCATGATATAAAATTAACAACTGGCAACTGGTAGTAAACACACTGGGCTGAACTCTGTCTTCCCATAGTTATAATGGTAACTTTTTTGCTTTGCTGTTTTGATAAGCGGCAAGCAAGAATTGCTGTTTTCAGTGATAAGCCTCTATAAAGAAATTAACATGTCTTTTTGACAGCACTATATTTGTGCAGATTTTACTTAGTAAAATTTTAAATTTAGAGGGAAATTAAAGTGGTAGGAATTATACAAGAAGATTATTCCACCAATTCTGCATTGGAATTAATCTTAATTTAAGTTTAGAATAAAATCATAATTCCTGGTGCAGAGATTGGCTATTGTGAGGGAATGTGGCAAGTTTTATGGGCAACTTTGCACCAGAACTCAAGGGCGAGTTATTTGACTAGTTTCTAAGTTATATAATTCAGTATGTAAAGATAAAAAAACTTTACTGATTTCAAAACCATTTTGAAATAGTACATTTCTGTACAATATTTTTATAAAGTTAATCAAATGTGTCAAGTGTATACTTTTTTGTTTTATATGGCAAAGGCATATTCTACATAGAAAGCCAAAATATTTAAATTCGTTTCATAAAATAAAGTTTACTATCAGTAAAAAATATAAAAAAAAAAACTTAATATAGCGAATTATTATTTATTTAAATATGTCATTTTTATTGTATTCATCTGAAAGTAAATCATTAAATAATATGATGTGTTTCGCATGTTTCTGTTAGTTCTCGACTACAACGAATTTTGATAGTGGTTTCACTAGTTTTTTAGAGTATTTCTTTCAAAATATAAACGTAAGTGTGCGAGAGTACTCAATATAGTGTTTAGGTATTAACTGTCACCTTTTTCGTTCCAGGTTCGTCAACGTCGTGCAGACCTTCGGTCGTCGTCGTGGACCCAACTCCAACTCATAGATGTAACATTTTGTAAATATAAAATGCAAATATAACATCTTTTGCGCCAACGTTTTATTTTATTTTACTTATAACAAGCCCTTATTATCTAGTACCGAGATGTTTCGCAAGGACGCAATGCATTGCATTTGATTTTAGCAAACTGCACAAGGTTTCCTCACTATATATTTCTTTATTGAAAAATCAATGTTACAAGTTTTATAAGAATATTCTTCTCGGTTGTCCCTTAGTCCTAGTTTCGGAAAAGTACAAAATGGTTTCTTTGTAAGTGAGAAAGAAAAAATTAACCTAGCTACGATCTAGCTCTTAGCTTAGCAACTCGCAGTTGCCCCCTAGCACTAAGGACAAAGTTGTCATCCCCATGGACAAGTGGCTTGATAATGGAATACCTAGTTTAGTTTTCACAAATGTAAGGTTACATTTATCTGAGCAGGTTCACTTCGAGTGTAAGTATAAAAATAATGTCGTTTCATTCATGTTAAATTCCGCGCGTGATTGTAAAAAAAGGTATATAAAACGGAGAAACACAACCTAATGGAAGCAACAGTCACCAGTATTTTACTAGGGCATGACCAAACTCTACCTTGACTTACTTTATTTGACTTTGACTATGAACGTGACTTATTATCTGAACACTTGTCACTGGCAAATGCATAAAGTGCAAAGCCATAAACAATGTAGGAAAAGAAAAACTTCGGAAACTTTCATAGGCTGGTACATAGGTACCTACAGCGTTACTTATACCTACGCTCTAGACACCGGTGCAAAGTGTGCAGCGCTCACGGGCGCAGCGCAGTCTTAGGGGGCGCCGCTTGCGACACGTCCAAAAAGCATGCGTTACTCGCGGCGCCGGCGCTAACGTCGCGCAGCAGGGCGCGGTAGCAAAGCTAAGCGCGCCACGAGCGGCTCCTTTAGGTACTCTCCACAATAAATTTTGTTTGAACGTGAAATGAAAGCCGTAAAAAGATAACTAATATATATTGGCGCAGTGTCTAGTGTCGCATTGTTAACAAAGACGCGTGCCGGCACATGTTTTGATTCGTTTGAAAACACGACGACAATCATTGCTAACTCGACTGTATTACCATGGTTTAAAGTTCAAATCCAAATTGTCAAGGGTCGCGGCATTTTCTAAGGCGCGTGTACGCGCGATGCAATTTGTTTTACCGCTACACCATACTTTTGCGAAATAACCCTTGACGTAATGACTTTAGTATTATGTTTGAGTAAACATATAAATGTGAAGTAAATCGGCTTATCTTTTGATTAAAATGTAAGGTATTTTTTTAAATATATGTTGTTCTAAGAGTGCGCGTGAATGTATAGGTACCTACCTATAAAATGTCAGAGAGAGTGCAACCATTGCACAATCAGAAAATTGGGTACCTAAGGCATAGGCGTGTATCATATATTATCTAAGATCTAGGACCAGGATTTACAGACTTCTAGTGTATTTTTCGAACTCATTTTTTCTTATAAAATATCTAACACTTTGAGGATCAATCTATGCCTAGCAGCGAGATATTAGACTGATGGATTGTCTAAAGCTAAGACACCACCTTCAAAATAAATATCGGGGTAGATACTACTTAGTATAGGCTATTTTTTACACTATGACAAAACTACCTACCATCATTTTTACATGTATTTTCAAAGACGTTTAGATCATTGATTATATTTTTGCGAGCAGTAGGTACTATTGTTGTTGTATTAAGGTAATCCTAAAGAAGACTCAGTAAAACAACAGATTTCAATAACTTAAAACTGTATTTGTCACATTCCATTTCCATTCTTAAAGGTAACGAATATGTCTCATAATCAATAGTAGGACAATGTACAATCGTCATGTTTAATCTATATCAACTAATGTCCCACAGTGAAGGCAGGTCCACGCACAAACACGACCACACGTTGAGTCGGCAGCAACTAAATTCGCGGCCGCTACCAGAGACCTCACCAGTGTGAGGCTATCTTAATATTAGACAAAGTTTAAGTAGGTACGATCAGATACCTTTAAACATATTATGCACAAAGGCTCCGTTTATCATCCTTTGGTTTACAATGTTACCGGACTAGGTACAGTGAAAGACCTAGGCTAGAGTAGGTTTGCTCTTCAAATCTACCTAAGGCTGGTGAAACTATAGATATGCGCCGTTCGATGCCATTAGATTACAGTCACTGTAAAGAGCAAATAAGATTTGGAGGTGTTGCTGTACTTAATGATTAGTAGCTAAGTTCAATATGCAGGACTGCTGTTATACACGACCATTGGTAACCATAGCAAATGTCCATTTACCCTTGAAGAAAAGGTTTTTAGTTAGAAAAAAAGTTGTCTTTTACCAGGACAGTTCCTTGTAAAAGACAACTATTTTTCTTTTTCGAATTTTAAGTCATGAAGCCTAATGTTAATATCATTAGCTGGTTACCAATAATCTTACACTGTGAGAAATATTTCAAATAGTAACAGAAAATAACGATCATTGTATTCCTTCGGCACAGACTGGATATGCCATTCCACTGACATGACACACACCAGATAAGTAAGTGTAGAATATGACGAAATTATACTCTAAACAATGATAATAATGCTCAAAGTCGTAATGTTTTCGAGGTACAATTACGCCGGCAAAGTGAGGCAACACCTGACTTGTTACTACAACAATAATGATTTCTTATTTACAAAATATTACGTCTAACAGAAGCACAGCCTCGGATGTACGTCTCTAAAACCGCATGCTAGGTGGTAAGATCCTTACCAAGGTTACCTTGTTAATTGCTATAAATAAATTTTGATGGTCTGTAGACATAATATAATACAAAACCAAATAACTGATAGAATGAGTTTTTTTAATATGTATCTACTAGTCATTATATGTATAGGTACCCATGCTTAAAATACAATGGTTGCCATAGAAATGTCTGTCATGAGTGGTAATTGAATCGACACCAACATTTACGAATAGAACTATTGTTTCTAAACATTGTTTACAAAGCGAAAATAATTACCAAAGTCGCTTAGGTAAAGATCTTTGCACCCTCACCGTCTAGCATAGGCTTTTAGTCTTAATTATTACGACACTGAACAAATATATTTTAATAGGATATACAAACTTAAATTAATTTAATGGGCTCCAAATTTAACAAAAAATATATGTATATCTCCCAATGTAGAAAATACATATGTCTAAAATACATACCACTAGAACATAATAAGGCACATGCATTTCATTCACCAAACTAATGTAAATTCATTTATAAAATTTCATATACAATTGTTATTATATACCCATGCATTCTGATATGATTATAAAATTATGTTAAAAATGAGTCTTATATTATGCACCACTTTCAAGTATAAAGTACATAAAACATATAATCTAATATAAGTACAGTTTAAAGTACATTTTGGTTTTCAGATCTCCTGCTGGGACGATTTCGACAAAACTGCATAATATATCTACTAACTAATATTCAGAGTCTTTGTACTTTTAAAAGGCCTAAATCTAAATTTAAATGCATTAAACTGACTTGAACCGATCTATTGCTAGAAAGTTCTAGAAACAACAATCGCTGCAGTTTCGTCGAATAATTATTTAATGTTGGGAATGTTCTAATTTCTACATTTCCATTGACGCAAAGGCACATTATTTATTCATACATAACTACGTTAATGGAAAACTACTCTTATTGTTTTCATACAAAAACGGAATTAGGCAGACTATAATTTTGTGAGCATCACAAGTGTGCTCATTAGTTATATGTATCTGCTAAAGTAGCATTATAAATTCGTTCAAGACAATTTATTGGGTGCTGCGTTAGTAAGTAATCTTTAATCTACCGCTTTATAATTTCTCGAAAATATAGATTATTTATTATATTTATTATAAAACATTCCAAAACATGGAATTGGTAGAAAATATTCTCAAACAACTCTTATATTCATGAACGAATTAGAGAGAATCTTTCATAACAACACTTAAAACTAAAAGTCATCCATGAATACAGGAATTTTATTGAGTATTACGAACTAATCTAGAGTTTTAGTAGAAATAGTTACTTTATAAAATTCAACAATTTCAATTACAGTCAACTCGCTGCATTAAGTACCTACTATAGGTATATCCCAAATAACGTTAGTGAATAACCTAATAAGTACTTACATGTTAGTAACTTATTGGATACCTTATAAAAGGAACCAGTCTATAAATAAACGTGTACTCTAGCCACCATTTGATCAGTTTTCAAAACGAAACAGATGAAAGAACTTGACACCAATCTATGTGCCTTGTGGTAATCTCTCAATATAGTCGCCGTGGTTGATCAACACGAAAATAAATTAACTCGGAATTTAAACCTTAGAGTCTAAAATGTGTCATAATACAATTTGGACACAAATTTCAAGTCTTGCAAGTGTCGGAACTACAGGGTTATTTATTTGGCACTGTTGCAAGCTCCTGACGGTTCATACTTTAGGCGAAGCGTTGAGTTTGTTTCGTGATTTCTCCCACCGACTGATCATGTCCACAGGATAGCACATAACTGCAGATAAAAGAAGGAAGCTACCGGACACGTAGAAGGAGACATCGTAGCTCTGTGTGTAGTCATAGAGTATACCTGAAATCAAAAAAATTAAGAAATCAGTTAAAATAATGTAGGTAACTATTACGTACCAATAGATAATACATATTATTACATGTAAAGGTGTATAGGTGTGTAATATGCATTACAATTTATACATTTTACGTTGTCTATTTTGAATTCTTTTTTGTTATTAGTTAATAAGCCTCCTTTTCACTATCGGCTTTCCTAATATTATTATAGCAAAGATGCGGTCTACGTTGGAGCATGCTAACATGGAAGAAAACGTTACGATACGTACTACCACTACTTATATTTACTACTTAGCTGTAGTCCGCGATTTAGCACGCATAGTCATTAGAAACAATTAAAATTTCCATCATACAGAAAACATAAATAAGTATACCTACTTAATCTTAATAGTTTATGATCATAACATTAACTAACTAGATGGCTATTGTTAATGTTAGCCTAGGTCATAGTAAGAGCATGCGGGCACGCGAAGGTAGGAATTTGGCTCTGCGCCTGTAATCTAGGCATCTAAAACAGAAATAACTCGGCGCCAAGTGTTAGGCAACGCAGTGCACTAATTACATCATATTGACTAATAAACAACACCTACGTAGATTCTAATGTTATTGTCACGCAAGATGTTAACGAAAGATTAACGACGAAGAACTTCGCTGATATAATGTAATTTTGTCTTTTTTTACCTAAATGTTTTATTAGTGCATTTACTTGCTTACCTAATAAAATTCGAAAGTTTTTTTAGTTTTATTAATAGCGTATTGGTTACGCTATTAATAAAACTATTAATAAAACTAAAAACTGAAGTTTAAAACAATTGGCAGTTAAAACGCTAGAATAAGTTAGGTGAATTTAAATAGAGTTGGATAAATGCATAAAATCAATAGTTAAACTGTAGAAATAAATTAGGTTATAGAATTTACAAGTTGATAGGTACTAACCGGCAATAGGAGCGCCGAGTAAAGCTCCAAGTCCTTGGAACAACAGGAAGAGACCAAAGCAATTCGTTAGCTGTTCCAATCCGAGGTATTCTACGACCAAGATCGAGCGAAGAGACGCAAAGGAAGCTGGAAAGTAAGTGATACACAATTAGTTTTAACTGAAAAAGCTATCAACGCAATGTGCGACTGTATGATGAACAAAAGCACATATAAATAAGAAATCTCTTAAAGAATGTTAACTCACCACAAGCAAGGCCAAAGATGCAGCAGTATCCATATTGAAAGTAAACGTCATAGCTCAAGCCACTCATCATTGTGGCAATTCCTCCGGCAGACACGGCGATATTGTTCACCCATAACGGTGAAATCTTCGGAACGGAGGAAACCAAACCGCACATGATACGGCCTACAGTATTCGCTATTCCAATCGCCGACACTAACCATTCTGCAGAGAATGCATCTAGCCCGTTGATAATACCTCGTTTCTTCGCATACATGAATGGCACAAAGAAACCCAACATCGTGAATAGTCCACTCAAGGCAAGGATGACAAAAGTCGGAGATCGGAATAGGCTGACATCCAACATAGTTGCCAATGCTCGTTTGACGGCTTCAGGGCAGAATCGACACTTTCCAGAGCGTTCTTCTTGGGTGTCTTCTTTAGTCGGGACATGTGTGACGTGCAGATGGTAGCCGAGAGATGTTCTAGACGTGTACTGTGGTAATCTTGTTAAACTGGCTCCGAAGAAGATATCGTCTCTATAGAAAGGTCGAGCGATCAAATCGGCGTGCGAACGTCGGTAGTTATTGCGATTTTGTGTCGAAACTATTTTCAGTGGTGTTCCAATCAATGGTTCAGTGTTGTCAATGTTGCTGTTAGAATCATCTTGTTCGTCTTTCTCTACAACTGGCACATCTATGAATAAAGGTTTGTTTCCAAGGTTATTTTTGATGGCACCAGCGTTGGCCGAGGAACGTCGTCCAAGGTGATTGTTGCTGAGGTGGGAGTTGCTGCCCCGGAAGACTTCCTCTGCCGTAGGGTAGCGAGTATTGTTTGGAACACCCATCCACGTATGAGGGCTGACTTTGTTAGAGAAGCGCATTTCTGGCGGCATAGAAATGCCAGAGTCTAGTTTACTGTGGAGTTTGATCATAGAATTCAGTTTCTCTACTGCTTCTTCGTGGCGTCGCGCAACATCTTCTTCCTCGGGATTGTCTGCGAGCGTCACCCGGACGGGCTTAATAGGACGGAACATCGCACCGAAGAGAGCGCAACATAGAAGAAAACCTGAAATAGAAAAGTCTCTTTTAATACCGAAAATTAAATAGGCAGACTGCATGTTTCAAACATTCTAATCTGATGCTCGTCTACAAACCTCCTTGGACGAGAATAGTTGCTCTCCATCCCAGTGAGTTATTGAGTTTGCTAGTAAGTGGTGCCATTATGAATGTTCCCACACCAGAGCCGCAAAGTGCAAAACCGGTAGCCAGGGCTCTCCATTTTTCGAAGTAGAATCCGACAGTCAGTACAGCTGGCATGTAAATCATGCAACATCCGATACCTGAGAAAATAACAGCAATTAGACAATGAAAGCATTTTACAAACGTTACAGTTTCCCCCACTTGTAAAGTGACTTCCCAAATTAAGAAAACATTTTACTACTTCTAATGGTTATATGTATTCTCAGTATTATGTTAATGACTATGATTATCCAACTCAAAGTTAAGCAAGCAAGGTAACAGTGATATATGTAGTTAGTTATCATCATACAATTTGGGCGTTTTTAAGGCTCCTCGTCCGTACAGTCGCTTTCCATCAGGCGATTCTTGGTAGCCGAACGTAGATTAATTTATTGTACTTATTAAAAAAAAAAAATAGAGAAAAATGTGGATATCCTAATAGACGATACCTACTATGCACCTTATTTGGGTTAAAATTCCTCGGGGTAAAGATAACTAAAATTACAATTAATCAATGAACTACACTCACCTCCTATGATACCATAGACAATGTAAAGGTATTCCACGCAGGTCGCAAAGTACGAAAGGGCAAAAGCAGCACTAGATATTATACTGCCAATAATAGTCACCACCCTGAATCCATACCTGGTAAACAATTAAAAAAGATTAACACTCGAGTCATGCCAGTCTGAAAAGAATGTGAACAAATCTTTTCTTGATAAATTCTAGAATTAAATTTACTAAAGCATTAACTCACTTATTGGCAAGGGCTGAAACGAAAGGTCCAGCAAGAAGATAGAACCCAGCTAGCAGAGAATTCACCGGTGCTACTTGTCCCTCACTGATCTGCAACAATCGGAAAATTCTATTGAATAAAACATAATTACCAAAAAAACCTGTAGAATTTTCGGGAATGATATGTTCCACGAAAGATTTATAACTAATCTTCATCGTCTAAAATTCTTTGGCAGTGAATACAAAACAGAGAGAGGCGCCAGATTACGAATTTCTCTATATTTTAGAATCTCTTGCGAACTCGCTTCAATTGTTTCAAGTTTTTGAAAGCAGATTTTGCAATTTCAGGATAATGAAATAATGTGACGTTCCCACGGCTTCCCACGACCTTGCTGAACACTAATTGGGTAGGTACACTTTCAAACGCTGAGGTTAATTTAACCGTTTACATTTTTAATTATAGTAATCAATCGCTTCAAGATTTAAACAATACTACTTACTTCGAGTATAAACTATAAAGTAGGTAGGTACATGAACTGAGCATAAACTTTTTATGAGAAGGTAATTTTTCAAGAAATCACTAGCTTATGTAGGTAGCCATGTAAAATTGTGATGTCAGTTTATTTTAATGATTAAGTGTATATTGTTATCATTTATGTATATGTCGGTATATTAATTTGATTTACATTCTGTATCTTTATTAGTATGAATTGTTATAATGTAGATTCCAATGTATAGGATAACAACAATTGACAGCCCTGTTGGTTCATTGGTAATAAGTCTGCTCCAAGAGGCGAAGGGTGTGGGTTCGATTGCCACCCAGAAAAAGCATTTTGTGATAGAAACAAATGTTTGTTCTGTGTCTGGGTGTAGGTAATAAGTATGTATTTACAAAAAAAAACTATTTAAGTATTCTATCAGTTATCTGTCTTCCATAGCACAAGCTTTGCTTAGTCTGGGTTCAGATGGCGCTGTGTGTAATGTCCTATGATTTATTTATTTATGTGTATAAATGTTACCAGATTTCTTTTTAATTGCACAATCCGTCCTTTTACCTCCTCAGCGAGTCCAATCCATACCAAGGTTGCTTGGAAGAGATCACTTTAAGCGATAAGGATACTGTTTGTTGCACTATTGTTTAATTCTGTCATTTTGGTGTGAACAATAAAGACTATCTTATTACATTTTTGTATTATTTTTCTATGCATACGTAACTTACCTGATTATTTTAATTAATTCTTGAATTTAAAACGTTTGCAACAGACACAAAGTTTATTTTTTACAAATATATATTTTTTTTACTCACGTTTAATTTTATCTACTTCGATTATAAACGTTACTAATTCAGCATAAGTAAAACAAAAATGTGTCAAAACCACGTCAGTTCCATAGTAAGGTACCGAGTTTTTGTTTTGGTATAAAAAATAGCATATTATTATGCTACAAATCCAGTGCACAAGCAAAGTTACGTACACGTTATGTACCTAGAACAAGGTTTTTATACGAATGACATTACTAATAAAGTACACGAAACGTGGAAGTGAATACTTAGCTTTATTTCCGGAATAGGAAGTGTAAGCTCGGATAACTGGCCTCGTTTGTGACGGTTACAACTTTTAACACCTATACATATTATATACAGGGCTATACGCTTGGGGTGCAGTAAACCGGAAAACCCTCTTTTTGCGATTTCAAATAAATAACATACTTAGAACATCACACACAGCGCCATCTGACCCTAAATTAAGCAAAGCTTGTACTATGAAGCTTAGATGAGTGATAGAATACTTACCTAAATACTTTTTTTTTGTAAATACGTATGTATTACAACACCCAAATAAAACAAATATTTGTTTATACGACACAACGTTTGTTCTGGGTGGGAATTGAACCCATGCCCTTAACTCTTGAAACAGATTTACATAACTAGGTATATATTTATTTATTTATTTTTATATAAAAGTAGTGAGACGAACGATACGCTCTCCTGATGGTAAGAAATAACGCATGTCCATGACCATTACAGCGATACACAGGATTTTCAGTAGCAAAACAAAGTCTGGGGCATCGCTGCTATAGCACCCATTACTTTCAGGCTTTCGACGGTTAGTCTCAACAGCCCAGTAATTTCGCTAGCTGCAGTACCCTTCATTTACACAGTATTGCTTGGCGGCAGAATATCTGATACTGCGGTGGTACCTACCTAGACGACTTTCTGCTAAGGAAATCTACCACCAAGTGAGCATATAAACTAAAGATAGCTATAGATAGATTTTCGTTGGTGGTAGGTCTCCTCAGCAGGCCGTCTAGTTAGGCTTCGCACGGGAAAAGAAAACTCGATTAACAATATAAATTTATTGATCCAGTAGTTTCGGAACCTATTCAATACAAACAAACAAAAAATTTAATCTTTCCTCCTTATACGATGTAGACGACAACTGTAATAGTTAGACATATGATATGGCGGACTTATTTGTAGCTGTCAATTGGCTCTATAAAACGTCACTTTATTCTATTGTCAATAGTTTTCGCTGCGCAGGCTAAGTAAGGATTTCTTCAAATTTTTCACAGCTGGGGTTACATTAATCATTTTTCCATACGGATCCCTAATTGTTTTTTCACGCCTCTCTGTTTGGTGCTATTGAGGTCCAATCCTTATCATGAGCATCGAGCTCATCTTACTATACGAGTTTACTTATTTATATTTTATTTATTTTCACGAAAAAAAAATCAATTCAAAACTCTCTAATAAGGTTAATTTATGGGAAACCTTATCTACTTATCAAATATTGTTTCGTGAACTGCGGTAGGGAATGCGTGTCTAGACTATCTAGGCATTACGTCCAGGCTTTGTTACGGTACCTAGCTTTACTATGTTGTTAACGTCTCAATGTACACTGTATTGTTTGCCATACTTACAGTTAGGCATTCTAAACTGAACCTGCGTGGCAGGTTGACTGGCCATCTGTATATTTGCTTGGAAAGTTTCAAGTTAGATACAAGTATAGATGATTGCTGTTTTCTTAACAGTAATCCTAAGTTACTTGTTGTATTATATAAAATAAAATAATTTATTATGAACTGCCAAAGATACGATGTATATTGTATGGTAGAGTTCTGTAGTGAAATAAAAATTTAGAAGAGATTTAAAAGACACAAATTTAAAAAAGACACGATTAATATGGTGGACATTTTACCAACGCAAACGATATATTTCTTATAGTTTCTTTTTTGCTCTTGTAGCGAATATACGAATTTATTTATCTAACAATGTACTCTTCGATCTATCGAATTTGAACCCTTAATGTAGCCTAGTAACCTACTAAACGCCTAGTACCTAGTTGTACCTGTATGTACCTCCCTTAATAATAAGAGCTAGACATATTCAAATGTCACAACATTTAATGCAAAGGAAGTAGTTTATTTACATAACTGAGCTGAACTCAGTGAGAGTGTCTACTAGTTAGTGTTCAACAAATTGCAATAGAAAAAAAATTGTTAAAAAAAAAATATCGTAGGGCATACACACAATGTCATCTGATCACAAACTAAGCAAAGCTTGTTTTATGGAAGTCAGATAACTGATAATAATACTTAAATACTTTTTTTTAAAATACATTATTATAATACATACAGGACACACAGAAATGAGTTATTAAATAGTTGGGCTGGACATATCTGTCGCAGAACCGATAACCGCTGGGGTAGACGTGTTCTAGAGTGGAGACCGCGTATTGGCAAGCGTAGCGTAGGACGCCCTGAGACTCGATGGAGTGACGATATACGTAGGACAGCTGGCGGTGGATGGAAGCGAAAAGCCGAAGATCGGGCTGAGTGGCGTGTCTTGGGAGAGGCCTATGTCCAGCAGTGGACTAATATAGGCTGATGATGATGATGATGATGAAATAGTTGATTGACTTCAGTTAATAAAGTTATTTTTTGCATTTATATAAAGATTGAACTGTGTAGAACAAATCTTAATAGAGTCAAAGAACTTGGCGTTATCGTATGAAAACGAGAGCGCAGCGGGTAGAATTATGTTGTTATTCCAATCAGAAAGGAAAGTACCCGAACTCGTTGCAGTTACAGTTCTAATTAGGGTTGGCAGATTGATTAATTTACTATGAACGTGTTTTTCTAGGTTGTTGAATAAGGAACGACGCTAATCGCCGGAGATGCGGGATGGTGAAAAAAGTAGGTATTGAAATGTGACCTCAAGCTGTCTCATTTGAAATTCCAAAATTTAAATAACTTACCAACTTTATTAATCATTGAGTGCTACAGTTATGTGTAAACAATGTTAGGTATAATTTAATCCATTAGATATTTTTAATATAATTTAGCATTTATTTTTGCTCTCCGACATATACGTAAGAATTATGGGTATAGAAAAAGGGAGGTGGTAAAGTTGTCATAAAAGAATCGATATTTTCAGCTCAATAATATTTATCGATCAATTTAGATCTCGAATAAGGTTTAACTTTAAAGCTAGATAAATAAAGTATGTAGGGAGGTAATAAAGCACTTTTATTGAACAAGCAGTTAAGTTATCGATAACGTTTACTTCAAGGATAACAGCGATACAAACCAATAACGTTTGGTATTATCTAATTATATTTATGCAAGAAGAACATTAATAAATTATATCTCGATAATATATCTATAATTTTCTATGCATATTTGGTAGGTATGAGAATAGTTCGTAAAGTATACCTACAGCCAGTCACAGTCATACAGATAGGTGATTAGGGGTAATTCTTAACTCACCCCGTAACGAAGTAGCAGGCGTAATCTTGTATTAAATATATTTTCATTCAAGCATCTTACATTATAAAATCGGAAATCAGATAATGCTTTGAAGAAAAAAAAGTTTTGAAGAGTCCCACAATACTATTCCGAAACGTAGGTATAAATTGATTACAAATAGTGATAGTCGAGAAAACATTCACGCTTTGACCCTGCAATTGAATAGCAAATCACGCATGTGTACTACACCTTACACAGGAAACGGACCATACAGACTACATAGACAAGCCATAATAATATAATAGACAAGCTTGATCAGTTATAGTTACACAGAGTTCAATAGAGATGGGCGTGTCTGTCAAGCTATTTAAAATGTCAATAAAACGTTTACCTATTATAATACACAGAGCTATGAGAGTATGACACGGAGCTGTCTGTCTGGAATTCTCTCTCTCTATTCCTGTCGTCTCTTTTTGGTGATAATATCTCAGTGGTTAGCGCTTTCTTGTTCTAGTACTCTGCTGGCACAACACTCAATTTGGAAGTCTGCCGTCAAGTCCGTAACAATTTGTCCAGCAGCCTCAATTCAGAACCAGGACTCATTTCAGGCTAGGTGTGTTAAACATCTTCTACCATACCGTTACTACACATTAAGTGAGCTAAGGTCAAACACCTAGCCCGTCCCTTATAGAAAGCAATGTGTTTCTGTATTTTGTCTTATAGCTACAAAAGAATCCGTGTTTCTTTTGTACCATAATATAGCAGTTTAAACCTTTTTCTAATTATTTTTTTGCAGTATGATAAAGTACTTTTGTTCCGAAAATATAATGAGAAAAGTTAAATTCTCTGGAGGAGATTTAAGAGTCGCGATCGTTACTTTAAGTTACGTTCATATAATCGTTACTATAAAAAGGTACGTAAGTTTCGATATAAGTTACGTTATTATTAACATCAAGCGAGAACGAAACGCCTAAATAATGTAGACGTCATGTTATAAATTTAGTTTTTCGAAAAGAAGTAGGTACTAGAAAACGATTAATGAACTCGATATTAAAATAAAACAAATTGCTGCATGAGCACCGCATGTTTTGAAAACTTTCCGTTGGTCTGTAGTTATTTATATTTACTTTGTTAGTAAATATCTATAAGAATCTGTACGACAACGAGTATTTTTTCTGACATCATAAATAAACTTCAGCTGTTAGTTACGCAACAATATATGATGAAACTGATGAAATAGAGTACCACAATTTATCTCATTTCAGACGGCAAAATTTAAATAAATTTCAAATAATAGTGGCGAAATGAGAGAACTAAAATTTTACAGGCGCATTTTCTATCTTTTGTAGGAAAATACGTTTGTGGCTCCCTCGATACACAGCACTTATAGGGTGCATTGTATCTTTGGCAGATTTCCAGGACAGAGTTGGTGGCGTATAGACGCAGGTTTATTTATTTTTGTCGAGCGTTATCGGCTCAATGTTGACTGTTGAATGTGAGGTCAAAGCAATGAGAGATACTGGATATATAGAGAAACAATGTTCTTGGTGACTTTATAAAAATATTACAAGCTCTTCTTTGAATGATACACAAGTGATAGGATGAGTTTTGGCGGGAACGCTGAAAGAGTCGTGTCGCCCCTTTGTATTTTTTTTCCAAAGCTAGCCGTTTTGTCGAGTGTTTATGCATAAAAATGGTGGTATTTTATTCATAAAGTTCCGAATCACAAGCGCGAGTGTGGGTAAATGATATAATGTGGTGAAACATGAATTTTCGTGTTGCTTCCAGAATTCATTTGAAGCTTGTGGTAAAGTCATCACTACATCACTAGGGCATGACCACACTCGACCTCGATTTACTTTGTGTGACTTTGACTGTGACTTAGACTTGTTTAGACTAGATTAATCTTAAAATACATAAAAACATTGGAATACTTGACACTGGCAAATTCACAAAGGAGTAATGACATAAAGCGCTACATTTTAATTTTGCATTTTGACATTTAAAAAGTTTAAAACAGTTTTTTACAAACTGTCTGTACCTGGGCAAGTAGGTAGATACTTAGATCTAGTAAAGTGCCTTGTGAGTGAATTTAAAATAAGAAAGTTTATTTGTATATACATTTTCTACCCACCTTTGTTTTTATCGCCTATAACGTGTGTATGGAAGGGAATTCGCTGGCATAACATGTCTGGACGGATGAATGATCAATTCGGGCAACTCGGCAAATCATTTATTTCCGCAACGAATACGTCTTATTTATTTGACATTACCAATGAATACTAAGTGGACTGTATTTAATATGATTGGTTACCGGCGGGCACTTTAATAAAATCGATACTTTCGGGACTTGAACAGTAATTATGTTTATTATTAGTCTTAATCGCGCATAAAATACTATAAAAATAATTTTGTTTATTTACATTATGTTTAGTTGTGGTAAGGAGTCGACTCGACCACAACTAGTGCACGGCTATTGCAACATGGCCGAAACGTCGAAGCAAAAATACCAAAACTATTTTTATAGTATTTTATGCGCGATTATTTTAGTCTAAACTAGGAATTTAATACTATTAATTTAGTAGTACTCGTGACTTGGTAGTGTGTAAACAATACTGTGTTCCGGTTTAAAAGGTAAGGCAGCTAGCGAAATTACAGGGCTGTTGAGCCTAACCCTCGAAAGTCTCAAAGTTCTGTGTATCGTTGTTATGGTCATGGACAGGCGTTATCTCTTACTATTAGGAGAGCGTCTCGTTAGAGTCGTCTTATTAGATTTACATTTTTTTAAGTGTATTTTTGGTATTAATAATGGAGTCTAAATAATTTAGCTTAGTACGGCATAAAGTTAAGGTACCGCGGGGCGGTTGCAAATGTTCAGTAGACAAGATAAGTGTGGTCTCGAGGCCGAGATCGTTCGTTGCCCTCTCACTGTTATGTGGGAACTTGGTGCAGTACCACATTCGCGATTAGTGCTGTACGTAATGTGTCCCGAGTTACACGCTCGCAAATAGTGCTGAATTACACCAGCTGCTTCAATTTCAGGACTGCTTTCAATGTTTAGTAATAAAGCTGATTGTACCAACTTGACAGCCCTGTTGGCACATTGATAGTATCTGCTTTAAGAGCTATAAGGCGTGGGTTCGTTTCTCACTCAAGACAATCTGAAAATCTCAAATTTGGTATGGTGGTAGCTGAAACCCTAGATTGATACAGGCTATTTAGGCTACTTTTTTTACCGAAAACATGTAGCGGGTAACACTGCGGGGCGCAGCTAGTTATTTATAAACACTGTGAATTTTTAACTGAAATTTCAATTTTTTTTTTTATTTAAAAACAGATTCACGCACACTTTGTTGTATGGAACAGTCTCAGTTGTCCCGGTTTTGTAAATCAGTAGTCTTGCTTTTCAATAAGAGCTCTACAGCTCTACACCACTATTTGCGAGGGTTAGTGCACCACATGATAGTGGAAAACTTCCAATATTGTTGTAGAACTGGACTCGGCAAGGCTCTTGCATTAATCAATATTCGAGCAGGTGACGGTTGGGACTTGGCTGCCAATACTGGGTCGCGTGGATTGAGATTGAATCGCTAATTAAAACTTGATTCAATATATAGACTTGAGATAAAATAATGCCAGTTATATTGATTTTGGTAACTGTATTATGGAGATTACAAGTAAACTGAACGATGACGATTGCATTGACGTAGACTCTTAACAAGGACTCTTAAAATTTTACGACTTTTTTAAAATCTGGGGGAATCATAAATCTCTATTTCCCTTGTTAATCAAAGTGAAGTAGGCTCGGAATAACTCCCATCTTATATATTTGGTTAAAGTATTTAAAGGGAGGAAAACTAAGAACCATTATTCCAACACATCATGCCACAGTATCTTTTAATTAAAGGAGCATGTTTGTAGCGATGATAGCTCAGTGGTTAGTGCGGTCGGTTCATATGCCGAAGGGTGTGGATCTAAACCCCAACATTGAGCTTGAGCTGTCGGTGAAGGAACACATCATGAGGAAACCATAGCTTGGTGGTAGAGTACTTTCAAAAAAATTAGAAAATATTTACAATTTGGATGAAACCTCATAATTAATTATAGATGATTATTTCAAGACCAATTCTCTAACATACCTATACAATCTATACATGTAAAGATCACTTGTGTATTGTGATATAATCGAGCTGCAATCGAATTCAGTTAAGTTCGATGGATGACGTCATAGAAGCTCGACTGGAGGCAATTAATCACACAATTTACACCACTGACGCCCCACTGTCGCGGAATTTACCGCAAATGATCAGGTTAGGGTTGACACACTTGCACTTAACAAATTGGAGCTGTTAATTTCATAAATGTCTTCTTCTTCTTTGATTTTGGCGTCGCATTTTGTGCATTTGCCAGTGTCAAGTATTTTGATTATTTCAAGTTTAATTAGTTAAAAAGTAGTTAAAGTACAGTCTTGGTTAAGTCCAGTCCGCTATTTTGCTATAAGCTTTGATGGAGTTATGGAAGCAACACGAAAAATTATGTTTCCCCACATTATATAATTTTCCCACACTCACGCTTGTAATTCGGCACTTTATGAAAAAAAACTCCAGCATTTTTATGCATAAACACTCAAAAACACTAGTTTTGGAAAAAATACAATGAGGCGACGCGACTCTTTCCGCGTTCCCACCAAAACTTCGTACTACAAACCTTTGCTTGGAGACTGTTCCATAGACAACTTCGTACGTTGAAATAAATTGCTTGTAAGATCAATTTTGTTTTTGCAGTGATCGATACAGAAAGACTTCTTAATTTGAAATTAAATCATCATTTTAAACTGCACTTTTACTTCAAAACACACTTATTCCACATTACTTTAACTACTGAACTGTGTTATTATGCAACGATGCGATTAATTAGTAAACATCGCAACTAATTCGCTCACCGATCGCAACCAAGTTAACCTGTGTCGTGACATTCTTAAGCTAATGACGACTTTAAAATGACGGTAAAATCACCATCCTGCCAGCGTCGCTTGGCCTTTGTACAATTATTCAAAGTCTTAAAAGGCGATCATTGCAAATAGAAAAAGTCATTGTAGCATTTCCTGAATGATTTCTACTGATTAAATCATTTCCTTTGACGAAACGCATAGACGATAATGCATCCTTGAAAATAAGTGTTTTAACATTTATAATTGTTAATAACGGAAACTGAATTTTAATTGTAATAAGACAATAAAGTATTATAGGTTTCGAAACTACAATTAATACAAATGTTTGTTCTGTCTGGGGGTTCTGTATCCTACTAATATTATAAATGTGAAAGTTTCTATGTTTGTCACCCAATCACGCAAAAACGGCTGAACAGATTCAAATAAAATTTGACACACATAAAGTTTATTATCTGTATATAGGATACTTTTTAAAACATTATTCCGAGATAAAAGGTATCCTTTATCTTAATTTAATGATGAAATAGCGCAAGTTTCATGAAACTTACACATGTTTCATTTCTATCTGAACCTAATTCTAAAGTTAATCCGGACGAAGTCGCGAGCGTAAGCCAGTGTATTATAAGTATGTATTTACAAATATGTATAGTATAGTATTTATGTATTCTGTCAGGTATCTGACTTCCATAGTACAAGCTTTGCTTAGTTTGAGGTCAGATGGCGCTGTGTGTAATAACCTACGATATTCATTTTTCTTGTATTTTTAGGTTTCGGGACCTATTACTAAGACTCCGCTGTTTGTCCGTCTGTCTGTCTGTCCGTCTGTCACCAGGCTGTATCTCATGAACCGTGATAGTTAGACAGTTTAACTTTTCACAGATCATGTATTTTTGTTGCCGCTATAACAACAAATACTAAAAAACAGAATAAAATAAATATTTACAAATACAAATCATTTATTAATAACATCAAAGTTACAGGTTCCCAAAGTGAACTGTTTTTGCCGTTTTTATAGATAATGGTATGGAACCCTTCGTGCGCCAGTCCGACTCGCACTTGGCTGTTTTTATTGATCCAATAGAATTGTGCACAGTGCCCTAAGCTATAAGTATCGAGCATGAGATGTCACGAGATGTCATTTACACTGTCTTGTTAATGAGAATACGTTTTCTTACTGACCCAGTTCAGGCGAACAGCCTTGGGAAGTACACGTAATTTTTTGTCAAAGTTCCCGACAATGTCGACGAAAATAAACAACTAGAATGCAAATGTTCAGATTCCGAGACAAAAACCGGTATCCCTCGTGGAATATTTTCATTTTCTACCGATGGTGACTGGCGACTTGCATTCTAAATTGGCACGACGACAAAATGCTTAAGCACTCGCTAAGCTTTATAAAGATCTGGGTAATATATATTTCTTAGAATGCAAAATAAGATAGTATTAAGTATTTTTATTAAAATCCTTAAAAAAATAACATAAAACTAATGTCAGAATTAAAATGTTAATTAAATTGTAGGTTCGGTATGTATGAAAAAAAAAAACCATTTGGATCGAAGCAAAAGATTCTAAGATCACTAGAAAAAAAATTTACCGACTCTAAAAAGGAGGAGATCCTCATTTCGACTGTTTTTTTTGCATTCGTATGTTACGCGATAATTTCGCCAATTATGAATCGATTTCGATGATTCTTTTTTTGCTCACGACAGCCCCGTTGGCTCATTGGTAGTGTATCTGCCTTGAGAGTTGTAGAGCGTGGGTTCGATTCCCACTCAGGGCAAACATTTTGTGAATAAAGAAATGTTTGTTCTGTGTCTGGGTGTTCTGTATGTATTATAAGTATGTATTTACAAAAAAAAAGTATTTATGTATTCTATCAGTTATCTGACTTCCATCACACAAGCTCTGCTTAGTTTGGGGCCAGATGGCGCTGTGTGTATAGTCCTACGATATTTATATTTATTTATTTATTTTATTTGCTTGGTAGATCATAACCTACAGCATACCTACTTCAGAGGTGGTCTTATACAAATTTTATCGAAATCGATCCAGCGGTTTTTAAACAAACAAAAATCTAAAAATTGTATAGATTACATCGATGATATTTTCATTTACTTCGAAACCTCGCTGTTTCATTGGAGCAGTTGGCCTAAGGATCATAGAGTCGGTTTTTATAAAGTGTAATTTCATATATTACTAGCAGCTCGCTGCTTCGCTCAGGAAAACTCGATTAACAATAAAAATATAGCCTATGTCACTCAGTGATAATATAGCATTCTAATGATGAAAGAATTATTCAGATCGGTGCAGTAGTTTCGGAGCCTATTCAGTACAAATACAAAAAAATCAAATATTTCCTCTTTATAATAGTGTAGATTATATATTACAATATCTCTACCCTCATAATCACTATCTTCTTATATTCATAAAACGTGAACTGATAGACAGGAAATTGTAAAACAAAAATATCTCTGCTACGTATTATTTTAACATCCCAATGACGTACAATATGCGTCATTAATTCCCAACATCTGATTAGAATCGTTAAGCTTTAATTTTGATGTAAGAAAAATGGTTTCGTAATGCGTTTTAATGCAATTGATTTTGTGTTTGACCACGGCTCACATGATGTTAAGTGACGTGGTCGCAGATGGCAAAGCACACTTAGCCTGGAATAGAACTGGCTCTCAAATGAGACCAAACACATCGTTACATGCTTGGTGGCAGATTTTCAACATGAGGGTAGCTAGCCAGCCTAGTACCATGCTATGGTTTCCTCGCGATGTTATCCTTCATTAGCAGCTCAAGCTTATTAACTGAGATATCAAGACATGCTCTTCAAGCTACTGTGAGCGCTTTAAGACGGAGGCACGACAGTGACGCAAGATGCGGTCAAGATGCGATACGAGGGTGTGGCTTAGCAAGCGAGCTGTCTAAAAATAGCAAACACACAAAATGATCGCCTAGATCTTTCCACTAAAAATTTCGTAAAGTATTTTTAAGTCGAGCGGGCGAGTGTTTATGTGACTATTTCGTAATATACCTTCTTGCGTATTCAAGCTCGGATTCAATGGGATCATTCATAGTTTAGACAGAGATGTTTTTAAACATTCGATTAGCGATAACGCTAATAGGACAACTAAAAATGTACGTGGTTGACATAAACTGTCGATATGTCACATAGGCAGCTTATGCTAATTACATTTTTAGTTTTTCTATTAGAGTTATCGTTGTGAAGATTGACTCGGAATTTGTATCCATCTTTAGTGTGACTAGTATTTGCATAAAGCATATTTTTCATTCATTATATTATTTATGTATTATTTTATTCATTCACTCAGAAACGAATGCATTTGACATTTGTAACATTTCAGAAGTATTAGGGCGTGGGTTCGATTCCTACCCAAGACAAACATTTGTGACGATAAATATTTGTTCTGTGTCTAGGTGCTCTGTAGGTTTTATAAGTTTGTGTTTAGAAAAAAAAGACGTATTTTATCAGTTATCTGGTTCCCGTAGTACAAGCTGTGCTTATTTTGGGGCTAGATAGCGTTGTGTCAAATTTTCAACTATATTTATTTATTTAGAATAGCCGCTTAATACCGACCTTCAACCTACATCCAGAATTGCTCAGTAAAAGAGTATGAGTTCTATGCAAGTCGTGCCAACAATAAGTACAGTGACTTGCTCGTCTCATCAATCAGGTGAATAAAAACTATCAGACAATTGGCTAGATTGACAAGATAGACAATCGCAATTGGTTCTATTATCTATATATGCTAAATTAGAAGATAGTTCAATGGAAAAATATTCTTGTTAAATTACATAACGTGTTTGACGTCCACTCTCGTCAACGTATCATACATAATACTTACCTGTACTCGATCATCTTATTGCAATATTTGTTAGGCAGTCACGAATAAGCTATGCTACTGTGATCGTTATTGCGCAGGCTTACGATAGATTGTCGCGTAGCTACATCCTGAGTGCCTTACAAGAATCGCAATAAGTAGCGCGGAGTACAGGGGCTGGAAGAGACTTTCAGAAAAAAAATATGTGCAAAACGGTCAACAATTAACTTGCGCGATTGTTCTTTAGGACGATATTGTCATTCGTGACATAATTTATGATGGAAAATATTTTTTTGTATAAATTTTGTATTGTGTTATGTAACGGAATTCTTCATTTTAATCATCGACTAAACAAAGACAATATTTTTTGTCGAGTGCAAACGACGTGTATACACTGCTCTGCAGTTGAGCTGAACGAAGTAACGTTTCGGAACATGTCGTCTAGAAATTTTTAAAACTATTAATCACTGGTACGATGAATACAGTGTGATGCAATATAAGGGTTTGAATTAATATCTATCAAAGTTATCAGCAAGAGATCACTGTATGTAGACAAATGACACTTACATCCATTGAGCGACTTCTCGTCGCTTCATTTTGTGGTAGAGGCCAAACTTATGAGTTCGTGTTTTAAATTACACTCTTGTCAGCAGTCCCCAAAACTGCCTATTTTTGAAACCTAGGTTTGTAGGACTTATTCCGATAAATTCTAGAAGAAAAATAGTAGAAGATGAATCTATTAATTAATAAGTTTATTATGAATGGAACAGGGCAAAAAACTCACATTAAATTCATCCTTGATGCCTTGACTGATCATGCCTCCGGAAAAGATGATACCGTCGACCATCATATTGCACAAAAATGATGCTACCACGACCACCCAGCCCCATCCTCCATCTGGGGGCACCACCTGTATAACACGAAGAAAGTATTAAACAACTAAGTATTAGAGATCAGCGATAGATACAATTTGGGTGATAACACACTGTTTACCAAGACAGTAGACAGTTTCGTAGCTATGACAGCTCAGAGGTTAGCGCGGTCGGTTCACACGCAGAAGGTTGTGGGTTCAAACCACAACAATGAGCTTCAGCTGCCGGTGAAATAAAACATCGCGAGGAAACTATAGAGAGGTGGTAGACTAGTGGTAGCTACCACCTCAAGTAAAAATTAGTAGCCATGCACCTAATGGTGTTCCGGTAGACTTTCTTGAGAGCCAGTTCCATTTTACCATCTTCGACCACACCGTCGTGTAACATGTGATCTGTGGTCAAACACCTAGCCAGTCACCCTTAAAAATAAAAGCAAGGATTGTTGCTTTTAAATATCATCGAACATTTTACAAATTAGGATCCATACAGTTAGCGTTACTCCAGCATCCTTAAAAAATACAATTTTCTTTCTTCAAAGGTCTTTTTGCTCGGTAAAAATATACTTACATTTATATATTATAGTGATTACAAAGTAGTAGCATTTTAATTCTACAATAAATTGTTTTATAGTCATTAAAATCCCAAAGCAAAATTCCTTAGTTATAATTCGCTACTTAAAAATTTCAAAAATAAATTATAAAGAAAATTAAAAAGTTTTAATTTCACATTTACATTATCTACCATGTACAACGTTCCTGTGACTCTAAAGGTATTTTATAAATATTGGTCGACAATAATGTAGTGAATAGGTATATCCACAATGTTGGCACTAATCTTATAATAAACACTTATAAAACCTAAACAAAGAGAACCCAGGAAGAGATGAAGTATCTAAACTAAATCATAATGTATATTGAAAACACCAATACCACACTTGTAATAACATAGTTTGAATATGGTTAACAGGTCCAATCACAGTAAATTATGCGAGTAATTGCCTTGACATGTATGTTTAACCGTCATCGTAACTCTATGTCAAGTTCAATGAGGTACATACAAAAAGTTCATAACCTTGTCTAATAAGGTTTCGTTTCTAATTGTTAGGCTAGTATGTTCTTTTAATTAAATCCTGCGGATTCATGCACATTTTTCAAGATGAAAGTTTTAGGTGTGTTTACCATCTTCGACGCCGTCACTTAACACCAGATAAACTGTGGTCAAAACACTTAGTCAGTCAACTAAAAACAGGAATGTATCAAATGTCTGTTATCCAAATTTAATTAAACTCTGAGAAAAATTAACAAATACCTATTCGCACATAATTTATATACCTACACACATATACACTTGCCCAAAGGTAGCTTTAAAAAAAGTCTTGTAACTAAGTTTATTTCTTTAAAATTGGCGCATGTATCGGAACGTAACTTTTTGTAATATGTTTGTAAACTCAGACGAATAATTTGATAAAGGGTCCGTTTGTAAATTTAGCAATATGTGTGCTGCTGGCGCAAAAAAAATTGTGTGATTTTAATCTATGTACACTAATATTATAAAGAGGAAAAAACTACTGAACCGATTTCAAAAATTCTTTCACCGTTGGGAAGGTACACTATCCCCGGGTGACATATGCTACTTTTTATCCCTGTATTCCTACAGGAACGGGAACTACGCGGGTGAAACCGCGAGGCGTCTGCTTGTCATTTATATTTAGGTACAAATCTTGTCTTTGGTTATAATACATAAAATACAAGTTCTCAAAACAGCGTAGACATTGTTTTTTCCGCCGTTAGATTACAATATCATTGTTTTATGTTTAATATTTAAAGGTGTTTAAATTTTGACTTTTTCTTTGTTATAGCTTAAATTTTGCATTACGAGTTTTTTTAGAGTAGATTATTATGCGGAAAGTTAATTTATTTTTAAAATAGATACGAATATACTTACAATCACAATTACCACGATAATGATTGTGTTCTGGTAGAAAGTAGATACAATAACATATGAAGGAAATCCAATTAACCCAATGCATTACCAGAAACCTGACCTTGTGCAAGGGTGGATTCTGAAAATAACGTCAAGCTGTCGCGTTACCTTTATTTTGTCGTACTTGACCCTTATTACATAGAAACTGTATCGATTGGGTAACTAACTAAAGTAATTGATGAAGCAATATCATTTCTGGACTTCATTCATCATTTATGTCTGTTTGATACATAAATATACTCTTAGTTGTACTTATGTTCATATATATCACCAGATAAAGAACATTATTACTAATCCTTATCTTTATCAGTTGTGTACTCGTACGAACAACCAGTTTAATATTCCTATTCAATAATAATGAACAAATCGTGTAAAGAGTCAAAACAGCAGGAAGACTAAGTATGCTATTGTAAAGTTTCATTTAAGCTAGGGATAAGTCTTTGCAATACTGTCAAGTGGATCCTAAAGAATATTATAAAAGCGAATGTAAGTTTGTTTGTCGCTTTCACGCCTAACTACTCGACTGATCATTGTAAAATGTTGCATGGCGTACATTAATGGATACAAAGGCTAGTCTATTATAAATTTCGATGAAATGAAACATTATAATATAATTTCATTTGTTATAACATTTTACTTTGGTATTTCAAGACGGCGGATCGAATAAATTGAACTTGAAAAATCGACACCTGTCCAAAAGACAGCTAAGACCATTTTACAATTTCTACGTCTTCTCTAGATTCTTTTTTATTATGATGCTAGACGGACAACAGTAAATAAGTTCCAAATAAGAGAGCAGCCCAAACTATTACATCTACCATACATTCCCCCGCCTTCTGAAGAATAATTTTCCGTCTTTCCCACATTTTTTTCAATGCCATAGTGCATCAACTGCAGATTGAAACTATAACATCAGAATCAAGAGCGTAATTGAGATTTCAGCAAATGCAAAAGAAATTGTAGCAATCAAACAAGTTTCGATAACTTTCTCTACTATCTTCTGTATCTTCCATTTCCTTTTCTCTTTTTTCTCTTGTGCAGACATCGCGTACACTTTATGTTAAGAATTTGGGTTCGAAGGCTAGGCGGAATGCTTTTAGAGGTTAGTGTTTGCTGTGGTCATAATCGAGTCATGTTCCTGAGGAGTTTTACTAGGTTCGTTGTTTGCACTGCGGCAGGTCGCAGCTACACGATGAATAGCATGAAATTGTACATCCTGATGATTTACTGCCGCTATTAGCCTGGTTTTTGGACGATCGTTTTTTTGAAATCAAACGGAGTCTTTCGAAGCCAAACCACACTGCCGTTATGTGAGCTCCCACTATCAAAACTATCAACGTGTTAAGAATGATAAGGCGATTTACCATAGCCGTTAGAAAATACGCAGAACCCGATCATCTCGGTTGCATTTGATATACTCTCCTACTTTAAAGGTATAAATTGGCCATATTTTTTTACTGTGGAGAGATGTCAATCGGCGACATGTTTTTTTTTGCTCCAATGACTTTGTGTTTCAATTTATTAGTTGACAGTTCTAGGTAGGTTACATACTTTTTTAAAGAAAGTAGGTGGGTATTTAAATAAATTTATTACACTAAATCTGTTGTTGATCTGTAGTGAGATCTAAGATGGAACTCGCTAATCTAGATGGAATTTACTCTGGATTTGAAGATATTGTACTTTTCACGGAACAAAGATTTCACGGTTGTGAAAAAGTCGACGCCTATCGGTTACTACAAAACAAATTTTCATCGCCTTTAACTCAATTGAATCCCATCTGCTAGATTTATATCTGACTAGCTGCGCCGCGCGGTGTTCGCTACTAAATGTTTTCGGAACAAAAAGTAGCCTATATGTTAATCCAGGGTGTCAGCTACCTCCATACCCAATTTTATCCAAATCCGTTTAGTAGTTTTTGCGTGAAAGAGTAACAAACATCCATCCATCCAAAATTTCACATTTATAATATTAGTGAGATTATTATGGGACAACCAAAAGGAAGGGTTATGTTTTTTGCCATAGTGCCTAAACTACGCATCCGATTTTGATGAATGAGGTATCAATCGATTTGTTATTATGATCCAGTTGATAAAGCTAGATCTTTATTTACCTTTAGTTTAATTTTATTACGTAGGGTTAAAGTTCAAATATTCTTTCGCACCATATACAGTCTTCAAATTCAATGTAATTCTTTATAATTTATCTGGGTTGGAAGCTACACCAACAAAGCTGTTTTATTTCTATCAGCTAACTTCTTATTCCTGCGTCAGAGTTCCAGCATTACTCATGTCATCGTCGTCAAGACTCGCTTCCATATTTTGTACTCTATTGGCGCTCATACCTGTCGCGCACATTATTCCGCTAAATATATTGTCACAGATTATAAAAATCATTTTAAAAACAGTATCCATATAACAGGGTCATAATCTTGGGGTACACTAAACTGAAAGGGATTCCTTGTTAAAGTTCATTGACCAAAAACCAGCTGATTTTTTTTACATTTTCAAAGTTGTGCTCAAAGTAAAAGTTGTTCATAATGGCGAGTACAATGACACTCTTTTAGCTTAAAACACTCCAAGCTTATAGCCTTGGATAAACCAGGTTGACACAAAGAATAACTTGCTTACCATTAGAGGGATTGTTTATTTATATTCTTTTATTATATTATTATCTAATTTCGAGATTTCACCGAATTTCACCTAACGTTATTAAAAAATAAGATGTAATATTTTACTAACCAAAGCTGCTTCAGGCTCAACGTCATCGCTCGGCGAATCGCTTCTTCCGAGCCCACTTTCGTCCGACGACGGGGTCTCGAAGGGCCGCTCGTCGGTCGCCACTCGTGTCACCATCTTGTATTAAGTACCTGGAATGAAGATACGATGTTCTAGATAACACTGTAGATAAAAATTGGCATCGCGCAGTTGCAGTTATAGGTAGAAGAATTGACACATATTTGAAGAGTGTCGTATTTTTGTGTATGTCGTATTACATTTTTTAGCGATGATAGCTCAGCTTGGTGGTCAGGTGTTTGGATTGCACGTGGATTGAAATATTTATAATGAATTTCAGCTGCTGATGAAAGAAACTAAGTATAGTTAATAGTACTTTCTAGTACTCGGCTGGCCGGCTATCATCGTCAAGTAACAAATCTGCAGCCGAGCACCTGACAGTATATTCCAAAAATTTCACTTGAGAAACAGTTTCCATTCCAGGTTAGGTGTGTTTACCGTATTCGACCACATTGTCACTCAACTTCACAAAAATGTCATCTTAATTCGGTGGTGTTAAAGGCAGCTTAATTTGGCTGCCAACTTCACACCGGTCAACATCAGGTGGGCTACGCTTAAACGGACCTTTTACAATTATTTTCAATAAATTGCATTATCGTCGATTTGTTTTTACATTAATGATTGTAAAGAAAAAAATGTCCGTTATAAATTAAATTAATGTACGAACAATTTTATAAAATATTGTACCAATCTCATTATTTGTGTATCTTTCTATGCAAATTATAATAATAACTACGAATAATTTTATTATTAAAATTACATAATGAAATTAAATAAAGCCTATATATTAAATGAAAAATAATTACAATACCATACATATACAAACAATACAAAAGTTTGTCAAAAATGTCAATATTTTTTTGTCAGGGCATAATAATAATAATTTTAGACTTAGTATAATTATGTTTAACATTAAGTCAATTGATCGAAGTACCTCTGGATTCTGAAATGTTTGCCAAAAAATTCGTGGCATTGATTTCGTTATTGAAACGTCGAAAAATCAAAGCAATATGAGCAATAGCAATCTGGTGATACCAATTCTATCTGTCCTTTCTAAGCAAACACATACTGCAGAAATATTTGATGAACCATACCGTAAGTAAACTAGAACTTCATTGACGTAAACGATATTGATGACAACACGGATACCTCGCAAAGTCGGTCATGTTTAGTTTACAGTTGGTGTGCACGAAAATAAAACATGGTACATAATCGTGGCCGTGCATGTACTAGGCACATTAATATAGTTACTTATTAGCCACGATGTTATTTAAAAAAACATCTAAGAACATATGCCAAAGCGCCATTTAGCCACAAATATTGCATTGGTAACCACATAACTAACTTCAAAATGTAACATAATTATGTCATTAAAGTTGACTCCTCTAAATAGCCTACCTATATAACAAAGTCCCTGTCTGGGTCTGAAACCACGCAAAGGATTTTGATATGGTTTCATTATATTTTTGTTATCAGTGTTTTTTCCACGGGAACGCGAACTACGCGGGTGAAATCGCGAGGCGTCTGCTAGTAATTAATATACGGTCATTTTTAACAGTATTTTAGATACCAAGGGACATATTATATCTTTTAATTTTTTATGTTAATCATACGTATTTCTCTGTCCCTCTTGTTGGTCAGACGCAGATGTCCACCGAAATCAGTTTACTAAAATGAATCTTGCACGTTCTCAACAAAGTACGAAATCACGTTTAGGCCAGATTTACATAATTAACGTGACATCCACACGTGATGGGCATCCTCGCATTGTTTGTTATCGCGTGTTATCATTGGCAGTTCATAACCTTATATTTTGCGTCTCATCATTATGTTATTATCATAGATATATACCTCGTGGCGTGTTAATGTGATTAGGTGGGGAGCCTGTGGAGATTTAGATTAACTGATGTTCTACTCTTTTAACTTTTTAATCAATACAATATTAATGAATTTACAGATGTTTTTGGCAGGTCGAGGTATTTTAGTAGATTATAGAATTTTGCTGGAATCTGTTTCGCTCCTACTTGTACTGCATTTAAATTGATCATGTAACCATTTATGGACAACTCATTTGTAAGGTCATAATTTCGTGTGGTCTTTAAGGATATTTGTTTCCCATGGTACTACAGTGCTTTGGTATTGCTTGATTACAAACATGTCAAGCTAAACTTTAACATACAGTAGCTTTACTAATTTCTATAGAATAATTAATTATCTCTTCAAATTGGACGATATTACCGCGCGTATTTAATGCGTGGCGGACCCATAATTCGAGTATTTAAATTTCTGCTCCGGGAATATGCTGGTTTCTTCCTAATGCCCTTCACCGTATAATACATTTTGATTAGATGTATTATTTAGATTTCACCGGACAATACATTTTTAAATACGTATGTTTAGATTTTTTTTTTAAATCTTCGTCTGTATATATTATTAGCTAGCTCCTAGCCTATGGACTAGAAGCATAACTGACTCATATTCAAATTCATCTGTTCAAACAATACAATTTTCAACAAAGACATCGTTATGTCGCATATTGTGACGCAACCCTTAATTTAAAACGTACATTATATAACAATAGTCTAAATATAGAAAAAGATTTAACTGGTACTGTACTCGTCAAGCGTAATTAAGCTAATTATTGTAATTATGTTTTGAATGAAACAAGTGATAAATAAAAATTGTGTGAAAAGGTCATAATATAATAATTATTGTTACTGTTAATTTTAGTCGTAAGTAGGTACATATTATTTTTATCCTACTAAATAGTCAAAACAACGTTGACAAACAGCAACATCGCCATAAATAAATACGGAAAACCTTAAATGGTAAAATTAATTTTGTAGAAGATGTGAGATAGCATTTTAAAGATCGTCCTCATGATTATCTGCGAAAAAAACAAAAACGGAGACTAAAAATCATGTCGCCGCGTTGTATAATTTTCCAAAACATGTGTTATATTGACTATAACAACTCAATATAACATAACTGTGTTATATTGACTGTTGAAATACTGGAATTATATTCATAAAATACCAATTTATAAGTGATAGGTAAAGTGTAGTGAAAAAAGACTTCATGTTGCTTTCAAAACTCCGTCGATGTTTTTAGTAAAGTTGTCAAGTCTTAAGGTATGACTTGGACTCGGCCGTGACTTACTTTGCGCTATATTTACGGTGACAAGCTTGATTTCATATCATCAAGTTTCCTATACATTTTACTGAAAATCTTTCAATTGTGAAGAATAAAAAATATGATGTAAATCCGTATACTAGCGATACGCTCCTACTTTGCACGGACATATCCGACGAAATTTTCGACAAACAAACGATAATAAAAATCGCATCAAAATTCATCGCACATAATATCGATATTTAGTTTTTTTTTTTGCTTCGACTATAGCACGTTCGTGTATTGTGCCAGTTTTCAAGTTTTTCATTTACGTACTTCTCATAGATTTTATTATTGTTTGCTAATTTTTTTACGGCATTGGACTGGTGCATTTATCAGTGTCCGGTTTATTGCCATTTGCCATTACCATCATTCAAAGAATCAAGCACGTATTGCTTAGATAAACGTGCATGACGCCAAGCTGCGGTGGACTTATGAGGAAAAGTTCATCTATTCTTAGCGCAGCACACAAATATGTACATGTGTACCTATCTAAGCAGAAATGGTTTGTACACACTACGGTGCAATATACCTACTGTGGAACTGAATTTAAAGTCTACAGATATGGGGTGTACCTACTCTTTCTTTCCTTTCGTTTTATGTATTTACATAAGCCAATATATAAAATGTAGCCTTATAAGCGTTAAAAATAAATAATAATACATGGCAATCGCTTTGTAGTATATAATATTGCAAATTATATCATTTTACAATCTAGGCAACCAGAAATTATTCCCTATTTAATATATCCTAAAGATTGGTATTCGTAAGCTGACAGGTTGTATGAAAATTGACGATCAAACAAAATTACTTTTCACTTACATGGCTACATTAGCGTAGAATTGAAGACTGAAAGATTCTAAAAACTCGGAGCAAATCGTGACTAAATTAGTGAGGTAAATGCACAAAACTAGTTTGAGACAGAAAGATAATGTTTAGCTAGTAGTCGTCGTAATTGCATGGTCTTATGTTTCCGTACGTAGATTTATGTTTATTTTTAACGTAATATATTCGTTTTTAAAATGTACGACGCTTTATAACTACTGCGATGTAAGTAAGTATTCATGAATTAGTAATAATATGTAAAAGAAAATATACTGAATCGTAATTCAATGTTAGTAAAAAAGTACAAATAATTTTACGTACGTACAATCGTTAATACTCAAAATTAAACTCCAAGAATCATATTTGTCGGGCTATAGCAAATAAAATATGATGGTATATAGTTCTCATCAAAAAGCTGTCAGTCGAGGTCGAATTTCACTGATTACTGATAGTAATAGATAGGAGCTGATGGCCACACTCTAGATAAGCTCCTAACTCTATTTTGCTCTCTAGTATAACGAATAGACTTTTGTATCCTGAGTCAGTTCTATTTGCCCTGTCCTTACCAAGAATCATCTAAGTCAATGATATACAAAGTTGGTGTTCAATTGATAATAGTTTCTTAATGAACCGTTAGAAAAGAATACTATTTTATGATTACTAGCGATGAACTTTCAACCCATTAGATGCCTTGACTGTGACGATTGTTTTTGAAATCCTATAATTTCCTATTTACATATAAATTTGATCACTGATAACAATAGATAGGAGCTGATGGCCACATTCTGGATAAGCCCCTTATTCTATTTTGCTCTCTAGTATGACGAATAAACTTATTATCCTTAGTCACTTCTATTTGCCCTGCCCTTATTAAGAAATATCTAAGTCAATGCTATTACAAAGTTGGTTTTCAATTGATAATAGTTTCTTAATGAACCGTTAGAAAATAAGACTATTATGATTACTGGCGATAAACTTTCAACCCATTAGATACCTTGACTGTGACGTTTGTTTTTGAAATCCTATAATTTTCCTATTTACATAATTATAAAATGTAAATCAATGTTGTTATTAATGTGATTATAAAATCATCATTGACTTTAAAGATTAAATGTAATTAAGCATAGTAAATAGTACTTACTAAGAATGTTCAGATTATGTATGAGAATGTTAAAGGCACCTAAGTGATCTAAGTATTTATGTAAATCAATATAAAATACAGACAATTGGTATAAAGTGATAACAAAGAACCTGTAGGTGGTCTTTCGGTTACATTTATAGGAACTTACGGTACTAATTGATATTGAATTTGTTTTTGTTGTTTTAAAATTTCTTTAATGTATCATAAAGTACGTAACAAGCATGTACAACTACCAGTGTGTATTTGGTCCTGGCAGTACAACCGTGTAAATATTATTATTTTGCGAGCATAATACTCATCCAAAACTAAAAAAGTAAAAACTTATGTAAATAAAACGATAACATAAAACATTCAAATACAATTTGATACAGGAGCTTAAGTGATTTTATAAACTTTGGAACAGTTATTATATTTTAAAAGGAAAGGTATAAAACATATACATATATTTTTTTGGAATAAAAAAGCATCTAATGGCGGTAGTGAGAGAACGGTGGGATCATTCGCTCGGCCGGCATTGAATTTGTGATACTGTATTTAAAAGCCAGTATAAAAATTGATCAGAAGACAATTATTTAAAATTAATACTACAAAAAATTTATCACTTAAACTAAAAGGTCGCTATCAATGGGAATAGTTGCTAAAATGCTTGTCTACTTGCCATATCACCTGGTTTATTAATCTTTGTACAAAATAGAGGTGGCGTCTATCAGATCCGATTTATAAATATTTTTTTAAGACTTGTGTATTTGATCAATTTGCCATGTTAGTTTAATTGATATAATAATATTGTGTTAATTTTTATTTTATTTTAATACAAAAATATAACTAAAAAGGTACAATTAAAAGTCTAAAATGTAAATTAAGACTGTTATTTGTTACTATAATAAATTACAAATTAATTTACCGCCTAGAATTTAAGATATGTTAAAATTTAATTTGTATTCAAATAGGTTTTACATTTTGTACCATTTTTTTACTAACCAAAAATAATAATGTATGAAACTAACTAAATGTAATTTAATGGTACCGTGGGACTGGGGAAACCCACCATATACAAATTAAATGCATTTGCAATTATTAAACTTCGCAGTTATTTTAACGTTTTCCTTGTGTTGGTAGTAAGTCCCCTTTTCTCAACAAAGCTATAATAATATTTTATCTTGTTGTCCTTAGGCTTATAACCCTGTTGGGTAGTAGGTTTCAGATATAAAGCTAGATCGTACTATTGTTTTTAAATGTATTTATCGTAAAAACAGTCAAATTTCGCATTGAAATTTTGTTACTGTAAAGTATTTTATAGTACAACATGAATCACCACGAAATTTAAAAAAAACATAGCAGCATAGATTATATAAGCTTCTAAAATCAAAAGCGATAGCTACCACAACCAAATTATGGAGATAAAAATAAATTATTAAAATTTTTAATTTTGATTATTTATTTAACATAATTGCTACCGAATTGCTAATTTCACGTCCTGCAAATCTATCACATGTTATCACGTAGATAGCAATAACCTTTCTAAATAAGATGATCTTTATTTAACTGTCATAACTTGTTAGGGCCAAATAAACGCTATAGTTAGTTAATTATATTTAAAGTAAATAAACTATCAGTCTGTTGTCAAAGTGATGAAATGTAAAACAACGACGACGAGTTTTGGTGGGAACGCGGGAAGAGTCGTGTCGCTCCGTTGTATTTTTTTCCAAAACTAGTGTTTTGTCAAGTGTTTATGCATAAAAATGGTGGTGTTTTATTCATAAAGTGCCGAATTACAAGCGCGAGTGTGGGAAAATGATATAATGTGGTGAAACATGAGTTTTCGTGTTGCTTCCAAAACTCCATCGAAGCTTTGTAGTAAAGTTGCCACTACTTTACTAAAGCATGACTGGAATTAACTGACACGAACTGGACTTGACAAAGACGACTTTGACTAAAACTAGCTACGATGGCACTTATTTAACTTGAAAATATATAATTACTTGACACTGGCAAATGCTAAAACGCGACGCCAAAACCAAAGAAAAAAAAAAAAACTATCAGTCTGTTGTCAAAGTGATGAAATGTAAAACAACGACGACGTATGGTTGTTTGTTCGCGTGGGGCTGACAGATGTAAAGATCTGGCCACATTTGTGACGATATTCAAAACATAATTATTAATATTATGATGTTTAAAATTAATCGCTACTAAAAAGTTTTCAATGCGTAATTCTAAGACAAGCTAAGCGAAACTACTAACGTCACAGCTTCTTTATGGCTGACAGGTTAGGTGTTTGACCACGGTTCACCTGATGTTAAGTGACGGTCAGGTCGACGATGGTAAACATACCTAGCTTGGAAAGGAACTGGGTCTCATGTGAGAGTGCCGGAGCACGCCGAAAGGTGCTTAGAAGTAGATTATCAACTTGATTTGTAGATAAAAATTCGAAAATATTTTCAATTATCATCGATAGCCTTTTTTATCCCATGGCTGGGAATATTCGTCTCTTGTGACGATGTCTACTTTTGCTCTTAACTGATCTAGATTCGACCAATTCAAAGGTCTGAAATTGCAAACAACTATTCCTATCTCTGAAACTGTGAACAAATTTGTAGCTCCAAAGAAAAAAATACGTTGACTCTTGATCAAATGTAAAGAGATCACTATTTCGCTATCAGAATTTTGTCCATAGTAAAAGTTGTTCACAATAAAGTACCATGACCCTCTTTCATACTACACCTCAAGTCTATAACTTTATGTATTCCCAAATAAGTATATTACTCGCGTAAAGTAGGTGGGTGAATCGCAGAGCACTGGCGCTTATGAACCAGGACAGTGGAAAGATACTCGACTTGTTATTGTGAACGCTGGTTCACAATGAAATCAAACTATGATAGCGGGTGAACCCGAGGGCGAGCACTATCAGGCGCCACTTATCTAGAAACATCGTCCTGATACCGGAGTTTGTTTGTATAACATGGATTCATTGGATACTCCTCAATTCTGGAAATATTTTTTTCTACAGTGGTTTAAATAAAATAAGTTTTGCTATCATCACCATATGCATTTTATTCTTTAAATATTTTTGTTTTTTCTCTATGATATGGCGATATATATTATTGTTTTATAGTTAAAGCTTGGGATGGATTTTACTAACTTAAAAAAAAACAACGGTCGATTACTTATTAAAGGCCGGATCATATCAACCGAACTTCGTTTACAATAGATCGTAATTTTGATCTTTACGTCAACGATTAAAGTCTCATTGGTCAGGATGAAGTGGTACGTATAATTGTAAATGTATTGTAGATTTTTATGTTGTATATAACACGGTTTTTAGTTATTAAGTTACTCGTATTAGGGGGTTTTATGTCCTCAATTTATACTTGTTATTATATAGGTATCCATAACATAAACTTGGTTTTAGTTTTTTACATGAGCAAAGTGAGAAACGCGACATAAATCGAAGTTTGAGAAGCATGAACTTAATTGCCACACTATTGCTATGCCAAATAAGACCCTATCTGAAACAGCATTCAACTGTTGATTGACTGGAGGAACAAGCATACTTAAAACGTCAGAATATAAAGCCTCAAGTCGATACGTACCAACCTATTATAGTTAGGCGACACTTTTTAGAAGACAATACACCAACATTCCACGTCACAACAAGACGAGTTAATGAGTTTTCGAGAACTACCATAACGATCACAGAAATTACTGTCATAAATACGATAACCACTTACCATTCACCCTGATATCCAATGACTTGTATTGCACCAAGCCCCAGCTAAGAATATAACTTTGCAGACAACGGGCGTTAAAACTGATTGCTTATCAAACAAAACTTTCAAAACACAACAGGTTAAAATAACTTGTGCTATTTATGATAGCTCTGCCCCGTGGAGGTGCAGATTATAAACTGTTGAATAATGTTCGATTCATTATGTTTATATCGCATTACGTGTTGGTTATGCTAATTTTCAAGTTCTATGTCATTCGAAGCACCGGTGGAGCAGGTTTGTGGGGCGGGAACCTTAGGTCTTTTGTCGTGTGTTCTGCTATTTGATGACAATGGCGTAATATTGACATATAAGTGCTACATAACTGGAGTAGCAAATCAAACATCATCTTTATACTTAACTAGCTGCGCCCCGCGGCGTTACCCGCTACATCTTTTCGGGACAAAAAGTCAGCTACCCCCACATCAAATTTCATCCAAATCTCTTCAGTAGTTTTAAAGAGTAGTTTTAAAATATCCATTCATCCATCCAAACTTTCACATTTATAATATTAGAGTGGGATTATAAAAAAACAATAATTAAAACTATGCTTTGTATTTTGTTTTCCGAAACGTATCAAGTACCTACGACTTTTTCTTAATTCAAAAGTTTTCAAAAATATACCCACCGTCCGGGGTACTATATTTGCGCCTTTTGAGGTCTTCTGCAAATTCTGCAGCCGCGCCAGCCTTGCTCTGAGTTCTGGGTAGATGACGGTGGCAAAGTATCAACGCAGGTGGTGTCCCATACTAAGGGCCGTCTCATCTTCCAAGGAATTTAGTTGAGTACCATTTTAACTAACTTTGCTGTCGCAGCGACCCAAAATTGGCTTTCGATACAAAAATTACTAGTTTACCTCGATCTTGAATTACTTTATGGCAAGTATAGTATCATGTTATAATTTTAAAAGACCGACTCCACATGACTATAACCATTGTCAGAATAGCGCATCTAAAAATGTACCAAATCATTTTAAATATCGACATACAAAATAAAATGTATACCTTACGCTTATTAAACTTTAGTCCCATATTTCTTATGCCAATACAGCACATGTTATTGTAAAGGTAAAGTTTGCTCCTGGCCTAGTAGATACCATGACATTGTTTATTTAATTTATGTAATGAATATTGAGACCTAGTACGCAGATTTCTGTATGAATAAAACAAACAAACAAATAGGTCTTCGTTATGATATCTAGTTATGGATATTTCACAATGTTATGAAATGCTAAAACAGCTTCTTGTGTTTTAGAAAAAAAAAATGATCAAAGTATGTTTTCTTGTAAATTTCCACAATATCAAAAGCTATTTTAAAGTTTCATAACATTGTGGAAAAACAGTTGTTTTAGCATTTCATAACATTGTGAAATTTAAAAAAATTGTCCAATTCCATAAATTTTAATCTAAACAGCTATTAATGTCAAATATTAAAAGCTTACGACTATTAACAAAAAGATCAATTATTTGCTACATGAATAGCAAACACACACAAATCTCAAAGTCACAAATTGGTGTGCGCCAAAGCAGCAATGCCCCAACTTTGTTTTGCTACTCAAAGTTCAGTGTATTGCTTATAAATACATAATTATGTTATTATTTATTTATTAGCGAAACCGGGGCGAGCTGCTAGTAGCACTTTATGAAAATGGTCTGCAACTGGACTCTTAATTCATTAAATATTTTTATTCTAGCAATATTTATACCTAAACAAAATCATCTTTAAATTAAAAAATTATGTTACGGCTTTAAAAATATCTCTATCAGCGGTCACCTCTAATCTATATATACCTAATGGAAAGTTGCTACAACCACATTCTTAGCAAAACGTTTTGATTGAATACTTCTATTTCTATATCTATCTAGAACCTTGCTGTTAGTAGGTACCAGTATTTATATAGAGACTATACTACAGATATCTATATTAAATAAGGCCTATAGCCAGCTAGCCGAGCACTAGAAAGTACTCTAACTACTACCACGCTATGGTTTCCTCAAGATGATTTCCTTCACCAGCATCTGAAGCTTATTAGGGTTTGTACCCAAGTCCAAACTATCATAGCTACACATCATTGTGACAATACAACGACGCATTTTGTCTATTAGAAACTTATTTTTAATGTAATTTGTTGTTGTTTTTTTGACAGCCCTGTTGGTTCATTGGTAGAATGTCTGCTTCAAGACTTGAAGGGCGTTGATTCGATTCCCATGCGGGACAAACTTTGTTGTTACTTATTTTGTGGTTTGTTCTGTGTCTGTGTGTACTGTATGTATTTACAAAAAAAAGTACCTATTTAAGTATTCTATCAATTATCTTCCATAGTACAAGCTTTGCTTAGTTTGGGGTTTTGACCCCAAACTAAGCAAAGCTGTGTGTAATGTCCTGCGATATTTATTTATTTTATTTAATAATAATGAGACGAACTCTCTCCTGATGGTAAGAGATAACGGCTGTCAAAAACAATTGCAGCGATACACTTTGATATACATTTTGAACATTGAGAAACAAAACAAAGTTCAGAGCATCGCTTCTTTGGTGCGCATTACTTTGAGACATTAGATGGTTAGTCTTAACAGTTACAGCCAAGTAAAGTCGCTAGCTGCAGTACCCTTCAAACCGAAACACAGTAATGCAATAGACACTGAGTACACAGTTTTTTTAAACATAAGGAGTTTTTATACTAAACTCATTGTTAGAGACAGACTTAGAACGTGTAAAACGTATTTACTAAAGCATGACTGGACTTGACTGACACGGGCTGGACTTGACTAAGACTGGACTTTGACTATAACTAGCTACGAGGACACTTATTTAACTTGAAAATAGATAAATACTTGACACTGGCAAATGCTAAAATGCGACGCCAAAATCAAAGAAAAAAAAAAGTAACATCAAAATCATTCAGTTTAAAATTTAATGACATTTGTAAAACCAGACACAGAAATGGTACTTTTCCATTACATATTCTATTCAATGAAATGAAAATATTTGAACAGTTGTGTCTGGTACTTTCGTATTTCGCATTACCGCTGTTACATGAAAGCAAATTTGATATACATACGTGATGATACTTGCCTACTCATATTCCAGTATAATCCACGTTTTCTAAGCTTATTGACTTGTATATTGTACTTACTCGCCTATTCTTATTGTTATTCGGTTGATTATCGTAATAAATACTATATTATTCATCTTATGTATTATGTTCGATCCTTTTACGTCATACATCGAGTGCGTTACTTGTATGAAATGAACTGCGTAAAAACAAGTTGCTTAAAGCAGCGTCTAATTACAAAATAAATTTAAGTAACATTATTTCTAATTGGATGATTTAATTAAATTTGGTAGCTTTGCTTTTTGAGCTTTAATGCGTAGATTCGATTTCCAATCTGTGCAAAACGAAAATAGATGTTTTTATGGTTGACAAGCTAGGTGTTTGAACACTGCTCACGTGGTGTTAATTGTCAATGTATTCGACGGTAACATTTTATCAACAAACCAGAGTTTACACGTGTCTAGCTTTGGCGTAATAATAATTTCTTGTTGTATATCATATTTATTTATGTATAAGTATGGAGTTAAGCAATTAATTAGTCACGCGTATGTTTAGACATCATACCGTATTTTGTAATAACTATTGTAGGTTTTTTTGCTTAGTTGAAACCTTGTTACAATTTCCTAATTTTTGTAGCTATATTATGACACCTCAAATATATTTGTACAATTTGTACATATACTATATTTACTGAATGCCTTATAGAAAAGCTTGCTAAGTAGGTATAATAACAAAACTGATCACCAATTAACAACTCAAGTCATATTTGCCATAACGATAATCCATAGAAGCTACGAATGAATCCGGATTTTATATTAGCAAAGTGGTGTGAATATTTTGGCACCTACTTCTATATATATATATATATATGTGTGTGTATGTATATGATATTTACGTACCAACCTGAAGCTAAAAGGTAAGTCATTATTTATGTTAACTGATTGCTTACCAATGTAGGAATTTGGAAATAGCAAATACCTAAGTAAATTAAATAAGCTTAATCGTGAACGAAAACATTTGCTAAATCTAAAAAATTGTCTGCAAATATAATAAATAATTTTAAAATTATTTTTAATATTCATACTCAAAATATATTTTCCTTGTTTTTTTATGATTGACATGCTAGATGTTTGACAGGTCACCTGATTTTGAATTTGAAGGCAGCCTAGACTAGAATTTGAGGAAGGCTAGACAGCCGACTACCAAAAACCATCCTAACACCAGGATATGATTTATTACGATGGAATATTTTGTTTTAGAGTACGAAACGGCAAATTGCTAAATTGCGATGTGACACCTTATAGAAAAAAAGTACCGTGGGACGAAATACTATATTACATAATTTTCGACCTACAATAGAAAAATTAAAGAAGCCTAAAGGAATACATCGTTAGAAAAAATCCCTAAATATTACCAATAACCCATAATTCATCTCTTTATGGTACCAAAATATTTATAATGAAATGATGTTTTCAATACTAAATGGTGTGGTCCATTTACACCCCAGGCGCCCAGTATCTATGCATCAAAGGCTCCGATTTTTTTTTCAAAGTTTTTACAACGGTCCGTACTTCCAAGAAACGATTCAATGGTATCTGTTTGGGGTTGAATTTTTTTTTAAAGATATATTTTGAAATGAATGAGATACCGGCGCTAGTATTTTTCCATTCGAAATTCTATAAACCGAGTGAGAAAAGAACTTTTTATAAAGAATGGCGTCTGACAGTGTAAATACAAAGCCGGTTTTCGTGAAAACGGAGCCACGGGAGTTATATGCACCTAACAGTTCACTCAATGGTCCGGTGATGACACGTCACAGATTAAAAAAAGTTCCAGATATAGTGTTGAGTTGAAAATGAGTAAAGATACCTTTTGTTTGTCATGTACAAAGTGCACACACGCGCCTAGCTGTTAGGTACCAATAACGAATAACAATTTGTAGCGATGATAACTCAGTGGTTAGCGCGGTCGGTTCACACGCTGAAGTGTAAGGGTTTAAACCCTACCAACGAGCTTGAGTTGTCGGTTTCGGAAAATATTGTGAGGAAACATATCATGGTGGTAGAGTACTTTGTAGTAGGTACTCGGCTGGCTAACTACCATCCTCAAGTTGAAAATCTGCCGCCAAGTATCTAACGGTGTGTTCCGGCAGCCTCACTGGAGAGCCAGTTCCAACCCAGGCTAGGTGTATTTACCACTTGGACCACGCAGGTACGATGAGCTGTGGTCAAACACCTAGCCTGTTAAACATTCCTACTGTAGGTTTAAGGAGTCTTTCACTTATTTTCTACACAATATTCTATCTTTTCTTTTTCTAATGTTATGGCCAAATGTATTAAAAATGCAGTTTTTGTTTTTAAATAAATAAATATCATAGGACATCACACACAGCGCCATCTGACCCCAAACTAAGCAGAGCTTGTGCTATGGAAAAAGTATTTAAGTATTCTATCAGTTATCTGTCATAACTGATAGAATACTTAAATACTTTTTTTTTTGTAAATACATACTTATAATAATATATACAGTACACCCAGACACAGAACAAACATCGATGTTAGTCACACAAATGTTAGTCCTGTGTGGGAATCGAACCCACGCCTTTCAGCTCTCGAAGCAGACATACTACCAATGAACCAACAGGGCTGTCAAAAGAAGTTGTTGTTGTTGTTGGGTTGTTTTATAAGAATTAATCAGAGTTTTTACGCTATATGTGGCAAATAAGTAAACAAGCTGGTATCGTAACATGATCTTTGAAATTGGTTTAGTTAAAAAACATTTTTGCTAATGTGACATTTTACATTTCACATTATTTGAATAATGCTTAAAAAAGCATTGATTAACTTTGAGTAAAATTTATAAATTAAACATTAGGTATTTTATTTTACTTTGCATTATCAGTTACCTCTAACATTAATTAGTTTATTTACATAACTATATACCTACGTAACGTTTCACTACACACACTAACGTTTCACAAATTTAGCTTATCATAATGAAAAATAAGTAGGTAAAATAAAAATTATATTTCATTCAAACCCATGATATAAAGCTTTTGCATAAAAAAAACAACCGCTAAATCACCAAGCAATTAATTAACTTGCCAGTTGAGAGAATGACATAGTTTTTATAACATGCTTTAAAATAATTCAAAATTAATTTGAACTTAACTGACGTTCCTAATTTGTCGCGTTTATAGCGTTTTCTTTGAAATAAATAAGCCCATATAAATCTATCACCATTTGCACAAACGTAAATACTCAGTAATATCTGATTTATTTTTACCTGACTGGGGGTAATGATTTTTGAACTATATTTGCGTAACTGCCTATCAACGCACTGAGAGGCTCGTCGGACAAACGCTATTTACATTATACCGTACTAATACTAATATATAGGACAGTACTACTAATACGTACGTACTAATACTACGTACTAATACTAATATAACTTGAATTTACATTTCACATTTTGTCAAATTTGTGAAGGAGATTAGATGGAGTGAAGACTGGCCTGAAGGGGCAGAGGATTTTTCAGCAGTGAAATATCATAGGCTGATTATGATGATGATAGCACCAAACGTGTAATGATAGTAAAAGTTTTTTTACAAAAAAACGACCTTTTTCCATTAAGCACAAACATGGATAGGTTACAAGAAAGCAAAAAAGGCAAGATATTCTGCCTCCAAGCAGCAATGTGTAAAAATTCTTGTGTTTCGGTTTGAAAGGTAGCAGCTAGCAAAATTACAGGGTTGTAACTATTAAGCGCCAAAGCAGCAATGCCCCGAACTTTGTTATGTTACTCAAAGTTCTGTGTATTGTTGTAATGGTCATGGACGTGCATTATCTCTTACCATCAGTAGAACGTCCCGTACGGCTCATTACTTTAAATTAAAAAGAAATTCCTGAGATTAAATTTTTCAACTTGTACAACACAAGTACACATTTTGGAAACTACTCCGCAAACTTGGGGACTATATTAGTTCCTCTGTAGTATTAGAAACATTGTAGTATGTATTTAGGGATATCATTTGTCGATAGTTTTATTATGTAAATAAATATGTTCAAACACATCTAATTCAAAAGTACGTAGTATTGACAAACGTCTTGCTATTTCATCGATAAAAAAATCAAGTAAGCAGGATTTGTTTGGTGTGTAATAACATAAGTAAGCGCAGGTCATTAGTTGAAATGTAAACATCGTGTGTAATTAGAAGCTTTAGAATTTCTAGATAAGCGCGAATAATGTCAGGTAGAACGTGTAGGCATTGCTTTAGCGTTTAGTCACCATATATTATATAGGCACCTACTTTATAACAAAATATATGAAGTAGATACAAACACCCCACACTTGGCCAGCGTGGTGGAGAAAAGGCTCGTGACTAGCAGTGGGTCAGTTTATAAAAACAGTGTTGATTCGGATTCGGAGACATATACAATAATATACATACATTGTACGTATATATATATATATATATATATATATATAATCTGTATCTCGTATGCCGTTCCTATGCATACGAATAGAAACAAGATTGTATGACTACAATGTGTGATTATTGTGTTTGTGCTATGATTTGTATTGCTGTATAAATATATCTTTGTCATAATTTATCTCGACGTTCCGTTGCTAAATTTTAATAATACTAACTCAACTTCGCTAATATTGCTTAGTTTGCATACTATTTACAAAATTTATACAAAAAACTTAATCTAAAAGTCCGTCAGAGGAGGGATATGTGGCCAGAATGCTGGGAGCATTGCCACGCTGGATGGCAATGCTTAGTTTTTGACCAAAGTAGATACCAGCATTCAGGTCATCTGAAGCATTTAAAAAAAATATATTTTCATTATTTTCGTTTTCATTATATTCCTGCAGCTAGAAAGACCGAAAATAGAGTGTTTATTTCATGCGAATGTAATTATTTGAGTTATAAATGACATACACACACAAAAGTGTCTTAAAACATGTTTCGAATCCATTTTATCTATTTGGAACAGATTTTATCTTAATTGTCAACGATCACAGAAACGTTTGCTCTTTAAAGATCTATATCACGTCTAATGAGTAATAGTGTCGGACAAGACGTTGACCTTGGTTGACAACTCTTCCACTACTAAGTTGGTTTTTATAAATATTTTATCTAAGCATACAGCCTAATAGTTCAGGACGCCTAGGGCCTAGGGTATCCAACGGAGCTCTGTTACAGATCCTACACGGTTTCAGTGACCAACAAATACAAAATATTTTATAGGCTATACGGTTATACTAGTATCAGTGATATCGTTTCTGGCAGGTGTCACTCTTGAGCGACGGCGACAGAAACAATATCGCGTGCAACGGAATGTGTGCCGGGAATACATCCCTTGTATCTTTTGTACTATGTGTAATATATACATGTGACGTTTCGGCAGCTCATTTGGGAGACCGTTAGTCTTCCGAACTGGAGGCCATGGGTTCATTTCGAACGCCACACACTTATCTATTTTCTAAGGTATGTGCATGTTTCTGATGACTTCGAACGATGAAGGAAAACATCGCGAGAAATCCAACAAATCCGAGAGCTCTTTAAAAAAAGTTCTTGAAGATATGTAAAGTCTGCTAACCCGCACTTGGCCTGCGTGGGCTTTACCCTCCCCACAATGACAAGACGCCCGCGCCAAGTGCTAGGACGGTTTATAAAAAGAGGGTTAATTCGGATGTGTAGTTGTATAATATACCTTGAACCATTTTTTTATTATTTCAATAATATTGACATTGTTATTAAATTATTGCTAGTGTCTTTCGGGATGATGGAAGTCTAATTATACATCAAAATTTGTTCAGGCATTTAAAAGTTATGATGGAATAAAAAAACCTAACACAATCCTAACACAATCCACTTCCTTTTTAGGCAGCCGTGTAAAAACAAGCGGCGCGTTTCGGTTTCATATGGGCATTATCAACTTTCTGGAAAAAAAACATCTAAAAGAAAGTGAAAACTGTCTTAATCCATCGCACAGTTTAAAAGAAAAAGGGGAACAATCAGACATTTTATTGTGCTATTTGTTTATACGATTTTGACTTTTGTGTAACACTGCTAGAGACGCTACCATAACTAAATTGCGCTATTTAAAACTCAAGACTACCTACGACTATGTTCCGACTGGAAAGGAAACTCGTTTAGTTTTTCTGATTCTCAAGGTCGTCGAATTGGTTCCGACAAATGGATTTTAGTATGAGATATCAAGCATGTTCTTGATTGATCTACCTATTTGATTTATTTTTGTCGGAGTGTCATAAAATTTTTGGTGATAAATTATGTAGGTACCTACTCATTGTAAATATCACGTGGCCCCTTAGTTTACACGTGCCCGCAGAAAATTGCACTTATGTATGTTTATATTTTATACACAGATATTTTTGCAGCCTAAGCTTAAAAAGGTACTAACTTGATGACTGGCCTAACTTGACACGAAAATGTTTCATATTGCATTGACGTGCTCTTTTTGTATGGACAGGAAAATTTCCACGTCGTCATGCTTGAAACAAGAGTATATATCGAATTCCATGCTTATTTCGTGTGTTTTTCATCTGTAAAATTTTTGCAAGTAAATTCTATGGATGGATGGATGTTGAATTGTTTTCTATACCATCCGTATTCCAATAATTGTTAACAATTGTGAACATTTCGGTATAGGTACTTCAAATTTAATATATTTTTTGATTTTAAAAGTAATGAGACGAACGATACGCTCTTCTAAGAGGAAAGAGTTAACGCCTGTCTATGACCATTGCAGCGATACACAGAACTTTGAGTAACAAAATAAAGTCCAAGGCATCCCTGCTCTGGCGCTCATTACTTTGAGACTTTCGATGGTTAGTCTCAACAGCAAATAATAATGATAATGATTTTGTTTGACCACTACTATTCGTTATAACTAATTTATATAACTAGTTATCTCGCAAAGCAACACCAATCAACTTATTAAAAGGGCATGTGCCAAAATAACACCACTAGATAAGAGCATGCTGTGCAATTTTTAAAAGCAGTTTTATAACGGGATATTAAACATTTATGCATATTTTACAAACCGGTATTATAAGATAAAATACTTTTATATAGCTGCATATTACCATCATCATCATCTTGAACCTGTAATCGGTAATCTCACTTTACGTCTGCTGACAATGTCGTCTAGATCAGCGGTTCTCTAACTTTTTTGGCAACGCAGCCCTTTCTGAAAACTAAATATTTGACAGAGCCCTAAAGTAACCAAAAACGGTTTAATGTGTATTTTATTGTTAATTGAGTCAGTGTTAATCTGTTGACTATACTTTAATTTTACGCCTTCCACTATTACTCTTTTACACTTTTAGCTATTTTTAAACTTTATGTTGGAGTATTTAGATGTAAGTAGCTCTTTAGTTTTTTTTTTCATTATGATCAGTATTTTCGCGGAACCCTCGTAGAGGCTTTTTGAGATCCCTAGGGTTGATTGATTGGTTCTCTTCTTCTTCGTCGAGTCGATGTTTCAATTGATTGATTGATTGATTAACTCTTTATTGTACACACTTAAAATACTACAATACAGAAGAAATAAACTTAATTAATAGGTGTAACAACTGGCGACCTTATCGCGAAGCGATCTCTTCCAGGCATCCTTAGGACGGATAGGATGAGAGGAAGTAAAAACGGGTGTGTCAATAACGAGGATATGCATAATTGCACATAGGAGAATACATACCTATAACATAAATATATCTACGTTCTAATAATAATATATCCCAATACACTAATATATATCTATCTATATCTATAGTATTATAAAGAGGAAAGATCTGATTGTTTGTTTGTATTGAATTGGCTCCGAAACTACTGGAGTAGTTTCAAAAACTCTTTTACCGTGGGGAAGCTACACTATCTCCGGGTGACATAGGCTACTTTTTATCCTTTTATTCCCACGGGAACGGCAACTACGCGGATGAAACCGCGAGACGTCCGCTAGTATTGTATAAAATTAATTTATTTAAATTTTGTTGCACGTAGCACACTTTGAGTATGGCGTGTCTTTGAGTCTAGATATCTTTGCTAGTTTTATTTTACTTAAATATTTGCTAAAGAAGATTCGAAGCCAATCTATTTAGGCACTTGATGTGTGCAGTATTTTTTATTTGTCTATAAACATTCGCGGGACAAACCCCGTCAAGGTCAAGGTGATGAGATAATCAGTCTTGTTTTGGAAAGTCCGAACATTAGCGAACAAGTAGCTCTTAAGTGGGCAGTAAATATAGATTAGTTAGTTTGATTGCTAACGTATTAGCCTTAAAGCGAGCAAGATTTAAATTGGCTTTAACAGTAAATGCCTATTTGTTTTTATGATATCATCGATTCTATAATTTCCTACTAATATTATATACTAGCGGATGCCTCGCGGTTTCACCCGCGTAGTTCCCGCTCCCGTAGGAATACAGGGATAAAAAGTAGCCTATGTCACCAGGGGATAGTGTGCCTTCCTAACGGTGAATTTTTGAAATCGGTTTTTTTATGGCTGACAGGCTAGTTGTTTGACCACAGCTCACCTGATGTTAAGTGAAGGTGTGGTCGAAGATGGTAAAGCACACCTAGCCTGGAATGGAAAAGCACACCTAGCCTGGTCCAGTAGTTTTTGAGTTTATTCATTACAAATGTCCTGCCGAGTACTAAACGTTCCACCGTTCAACCCTTCCACCGTTCTATGGCTTTCTCATGATGTTTTTTTTTCAATGGCAGCACCAGCTCATTGTTGGAATTTGAACCCACGCACTTCGGTATGCGATCGGACCGCGCTTAACACTGAACTATCGTCACTATCATCATACAAATCATTCAAAGCTTTATTTGAAACCAGTAATTGTAAAATATCATATCCGCTGTCTTCCTACGCTTGACTATAAAACTTTAATCCATTTATATATTATGATAAATGGTTGAAAGTTAAGTGTAACGTGGAAAATGCTATAACTAATGATGATAGATACGATAGAATGAGGTTTCTAAGCCATTCTACCTGTGTCTCCACTTCATTAGAAGTTATAGAGCTATCAGATAAATTATAATCGTTTGAGTAACATATTCAGTTATATTACCATCAGATAAACGTTCAACCATTTAATTTTATTAAAAACTCAGTAAAATATGTTGCCTGGAAGAAGTTGTTTAAATTATTACGCGCGTAAGTGTAGGCAAATGATTTAATTTCGTGAAACACAACTAATTGTGCTGCTTCTAAAAGTCCATCGATGCTTATAGTAAAGTCACTGCTAATTTACTAGGGCATAACCGGACTCGACCATGACTTTGACTTGGACTTTTTTAACTTTATTTTGTATAAAATGCTTGATGATATCAGCTGACCTGACAGCGGATATGATATTTTACACTTGACACAGCCAATGCACAAAGTGCGACGCCAAAAAAAAAGCACAATCTTAGCGTTCTATCAACGATTGAATTTTAACTAATATTTACAATCGAATAGCTGGAAAATCACGAGTAAAGTTATTTTTGTAAAAATTGTCGATCGTGTCATGTTTTGTCTAAAATCATTTACGAGAAAAATATATCTTTTCGTTTCTTTTCATTATTATCACACACTCGAAAAAAAAGAAAATAATGTCATGTTGCGTAGGAATACTCCTTGGCCCTACAATTTTTTTGTTTCCACGAACCGATACAGCGTTTTGTAGCGATGATAGCTCAGTGGTTAGCGCGGTAGGTTCGCATGCCGAAGGGCGTGGGTTCAAACCCCAGCAATGAGCTTGAGCTGCCGGTGAAGGAAAACATCGTGAGGAAACCACAGCATAGTGGCAGGGTACGTTCTTGTACTGCTGGCTAGCTACCACTCTCAAGATGAAAATCTGCCGCCAAGCACGGTGTGTTCCGGCAGCCTCACTTAAGAGCCAGTTCCATTCCAGGCTAGGTGTGCTTTACCATCTTAGACCACACCTTCACTTAACATCAGGTGAGCTGTGGTCAAACACCAAGTCAGTTAAAAAAAAAAAACATTAAAAAAAATATGCCTTGCCTTTCTTTATACAATTGCATCGAGTTAATTGTGTGCGTGTAGTTTACGTAAGAGATAAACAAAAATTGTGGGGCCGATGAATCTTCAGTAATTTTCTAAGCGATTTCATCTGTCTTTTTTCTAATCTGTCATACAATAGTAATGATACGACAAAATGTAATACGTTTCACCACTACACATCCCGATGACATTTCGAAATATCTAATGTTTTATTACAAACAAATCACTTGACGTTGCAGTAATAGCTATTTTTGTAAAAAAAAGTTCGTAAAACGTTCTTGTAAAATTCCTGTGAAACTGTCCCTTATCTAAACACGATTTCTTCACTACGCGACGGCTGCGGCGTCGCATCGTGAGCAACATTACATTGATATTCACTCGATCTTTCAAAGTGAACGAACCCATTATCAACATTTACTTACCTACATGCTTAACTTAATAGTTTTTACCCGTATTTTGAGTGATCGATATGGTTTGAGACGAACAAGGGCGATAGCGCCCGGCGCCCCCTTCTATATACTTGTTGTTGATGGCGATGTTCAATGATGAATATCATGATTACACCAATTGGTTTATCGTTATTGTCATGACAACAATACAATCAACTGTCAATGGATCAAGCTCAGTAAAACTTGACAAGGCGCTTAGAAGCTCACAATACCTATTAATTGAAATTGTTTAGTAAAGTAAAAAAAACATTGTTACAAATATGTATATTGACATGTTTTATTATTTTGATATATATGTATATTGTTATTATTAGGAATTAATGGAAATATAACTTGTAACTTTGGTGTTATCCATAAAATATTCTAGCATTGAAAATACGACCATGATGAAAGTTTGTTTTCTTAGTTTGCGATGTTGGTATACAAGTTTTTACAAGAAAATAGTAATTATATTAAACTAAGTAATTATATATGAGATAGCTGTGATAAAGCAAAACCAATTTGTGACATGTATGATAAACTTATTAAAATTTAACACATGTTGGTAAAGTTTTTATCGTTTATAAAACCGCACACAAGCCCACAAACGGAAACCGTTGATAAAACTATTCAGCTCGATGATTCCAAATACAATGGGTTATTATCATATAATTTAATGAATACCAAATCAGATGATATCGCCAAACAAACGTATTGTCCAACATTTACGATTAAGCTGGCATTATACATAATTATTCTAGTGTTTTAAATCATCGTGTGGATTTTGAATTCAAATACGACGATACAACAAAAACTTGTCGTATTGCAGTTTTATTTGAGATATAGCCGTTTCCATAGCTTTCTATTTTGTAACATGAGAATGTAGTTTAGAATATAGGTGTGAACGTTTCATGGACCAAAAATAGTGCGCGCCAGCATCCCGCGCGTCTAGCGTAAAAATAAAGTTACGCTTACAGTGGAAAGCTAAACCTAGGCAGTGTCACTCACCCTGACCACGTGATTACAGGTGAAAGTGCACGGTTCAGCACCAATATGTCAATATCGGTTACGGACCTTGACCAATTGAAATTAATCTGGTATGCTCCGTACAGCCGGCTTATTAGCATCCGCGCCAACGCCTCCGTCGCACACACGCGGTATACAATACAACTGTAAAAGCACGATGTTAGAGTCTTGAATGACTTTGTAGTCTTTCAGCACTTTGATTTTAGCAAGTTTTATTTATTGGAAAACTGTAGTTCGATGTGTTAAATTGTAAGCGTAGACGCGTGGCTTCACGCTGACGGTTGCGGGTGAACTGAATGCTACTGGCGCCGTATCGCCATGTTTAAAGCACGCCACAAACTCAGTCCGAAAAAATGTTACGAATATTATTTCAGCTTGGGCATTGCTTTGTTTACACTTTGCAGACCGGCGACAGGTATTATACATTTGCGAATGACCTTTGTTAATGTTTTACTTGTCATTGTGACTTTTGAATGGCTAGCTTAATTAAGTCGAGTTGTGTTACAAGTAAAGTTATATATTGATTCTATCATTGCAAAAAGATTCATATACAATATACATACTAACAGGTAAGAAGACTAGTAGTAGATATAGCTTATCTCCTCAACATAGAAAATGGCACGATCGATTGTCCGGAGTTACTCGGTCAGTTGGGGCTGCGTACAACCACCGCTTCCCAGAGAAACCCTAGTCTTCTCTATAAAAAAAAAACAAATATCGTAGGACAATACACACGGCGCCATCTAACCCCAAACTAAGCAAAGCTTGTACTATGGAAGTCAGATAACTGATAGAATACTTATATAATATTTTTTTTGTAATTACATACAGAACACCCAGACACAGAACAAACATTTGTTTATACCACAAACTGTTTGTCCTGGGTGGGAATCGAGCACACGCCCTTCAGCTCTTGGAGCAGACATACTACCAATGAACCATCAGGGCTGTCTATGTTCCGTCGGTGCATAGTAACTATATGTATATGCGAAACAGCTATTATATAAGGGCACGCAGTTGCTACCACTCCCTAGATAGTAAACTAAATATTGATCTTTTCAATACTACTTCGCTAAATTTAATACGGATTACAAGTAAAAAATAATTTTAAAAACTTGCTTTTTAACTTGTTTCTTGCTAAGTGTATTATTTTAGTTGTTATGTATTGTTGTGTGAATCCGTCTCCTACCATATTCTTCTGTTCAACCTGTGAAAACTTTTAATTGGCCTTCCATTCTTATTTCTTGTAATCGTCTGTGTAACAAGCTGTAAGTTTTCCCATGATAAAAAAAAATGTTAAAGTTTAAATTTTTGGTCTGATTGCTATAGAATAGTTTGAAGATTCCCATCTGGAGAGCAACTGTGTCACATTTATATTTGACTTTGTTATTTAGTTTGTTAACCAAAACGGATAAGAGCCAATTAGTTACATTATTTAATTATAATATAGTATAAGTTATACAGTTTTTTTATCCTTAAATAAAAAAATTCACATATTTTTGATGTGAAAATAATAAGACGAACGATACGTTTTCCTAATGGGAAGAGATAACGCATGCCCATGACCATTGCAGCAATACACATAACTAATAAATAAAAAATAAACAAATTGATAACATATTCTAACGTGTTTTCCATTCTTGGTTGCCTGGAAGAGATCGTTCTTAGCGATAAAGCCGCCCCTTGTAGCACTAGCTCATCATGGTTTTAGCTCTGTCATGCGCTGTTTTATTACGTATATTAAGATAAAGGATACCTTTTAATAATGTTATTAAATTTAAGTAAAAACACATCTCTACGAATTTTGAAGTGCATACTTCTTGTAATTCGTTTTTATGATAATCCCACAGTAACGTAACATTTTTTCGATATAAAAAGTGTCATATATGTTAATCCAGGTAATAAACTATTTATGTGTGCAAAAATTCATGCGCATCCATTCAGCCGTTTTTGTGTGATTGAGTAACAACCATCCAAACAAACTAAGTAAAGTAATTAAGTTAAAAAAATATTCTTATTTTAATATAGCATTAAATTCATCAGTGATCTTCAGAGCAAGACAAAATTAAATATACGAATATGAAAAAAATATGTTTGACTGTGTACCATTAACTCAATGTTTACTTGTAAGTAGGTAAATAATGTCTTATCACAACGGATATTCAATGTGTTAAACGAATTGAAGGGCCAAATGTGATTAAATATTGACATCCCCGTTAATTCATTGATAGTATATCTGCCTTGAGAGCTGTAGGGCGTGGGTTCGATTCCCACTCAGGGCAAATATTTTGTGAATAAACAAATGTTTGTTCTGTGTCTGGGTGTTCTGTATGTATTATAAGTATATATTTACAAAAAAAAAGTATTTATGTATTCTATCAGTTATCTGGCTTTCATCACACAAGCTCTGCTTAGTTTGGTGCCAGATGGCGCTGTGTGTATAGTCCTACGATATTTATTTATTATATTGTCAAGGTCATAACTTTAAACGCATTGAATATTTATAGCAACCGAAGTGTGAAACTTGATTAAGTAGATACCTACGAGTACGTGATAATTAAAATTAAAATCCAATTAAACCAAAATAACATTGTTCTGTAAATACCCAAGTTGTTTACAATAATATATTTTTACAAAACTTATTTACTTAGCTACCTTAATTAGAGCTCGTATAACTAACTGTGTGAAACTTAACCGTCAATTTTTATTAGACGAGCTGTGGTCAAAAAATTGGCTTGTCGACTATAAAAAAGCAGTCAAACGGAAACTTTTTTTTTACATGAGTTAGCAGCTAGAATATTATGTGCAGCTTGTCAAATTAGCTATGTCTAATGGTTTAGAGAATTAAATATGTGCTTTTTAAAGATAGGCTAGGCATATGACCACCTTATATTAAGTGACAATACGATTGAAGACAAAATCTCCGGCAAATAAAATCTCCACATGTCGCAAACGAAATTGCGGGTACAGCTAATAGCACATAAGTATAAGCGTGTACCTGTTACATACCTACTGTTTGGTATATTCAAGTCGTATATTTCGCTTGGCATAAGAAATTGGAGCACGCAGGTCTCTAGTTTATTCTTAGAAGTTGACTGACAGCATCTGTAATTAGATGATGCAGATTCACGCATTTGATTCTTTTATGTACCACTATAGTTCTATAGGTATTTAATGTATCTAGAACATCAACGTTAGAATATTCAACGTTGAAACTTTATTTATAAATAATAAAGCGTTTTAAAATCTAGAACAGGCAGGCATTGTAGGCACCATAAATAGGTACATATAGTATGCATACGGTATAACGTAGTCTTCATACCTACGAGTATTGTGCAAAATTACACGTAGATATATGTAATGGTGTAGGTATATTGTATAATTATTGTAGGTTATGTTTACTATTTACTGTTGTTATATACACGACTAATTAACAAATAAAACAAAATCATAAATAAACTTTTTTTTTTATGGTTGACAGGCTAGTTGTTTGACCACAGCTCACCTGATGTTAAGTGAAGGTGTGGTCGAAGATGGTAAAGCACACCTAGCCTGGAATGGAACTGGCTCTCAAGTGAGGCTGCCGGAACACACCGTTAGATGCTTGGCGGCAGATTTTCAACTTGAGGGTGGTAGCTAGCCAGCCGAGTACTAGAAAGTACCCTACCACCATGCTATGGTTTCCTCACGATGTTTTCCTTCACCGGCAGCTCAAGCTCATTGTTGGTGTTTGAACCCACGCCCTTCGGCATGCGAACCTACCGCGCTAACCACTGAGCTATCATCGCTGAACTATACTACTACTACTACTAAACTACACTACTATAAAATAAACACGCCGTCAAGATCGCTGCCGCGCGGTAGGGGTTTTTTATAGAAGGTGCATATGTTCATATACACTGTTTACAATAATAGATCCAAACATTTTGTCTATTATAAAAACTAGTATTAGCCAAAACGAACATAGCTGATAAAATTAAATTACATCAAGGATAAACCAATTGACAAACCTGGTAGTAGTTCTGCTTCGAGAGCTGAGTTCAATTCCTACTCAGAACTAACATTTGTGTACTGAAGACACGTTTGTTCTGTGTCTAGGTGTACTATAAGAATGTATTTACAAACAAAAATATAAAAGTATTTTATCAGCTATCTGTAGCTTTGCTTAGTTTGGAACTAGATGACGCTGTATGAAAATGTCATCCAATATTTATTACTATAATATTATGCTAAAATATTAAATGTATTAAATACAGGGAACTTTTTATCCCGGAAAAAGCACGGGTTAAAATGATGCGCGTGCCGCGGCTTAACTCCACATTTGAAGTAAATAATAACATATAATGAGTATTAAGGAATAATACGCTTATAATTTACCTACTAACAATTGAAGAGAAACTAAGTTACCTACATGTATAATGAAGAGTACAATATTATCGAAACAAACATGTGTTAAAACATACCACGAAATAAATTCATCAATAGTTATACCAATCAACTAATACTACATTCGCATTGTTAAAAAACTAGGCAAATGTCAACTAGTTTAATAAGACTTTAAATATTTTTTTAATAATTTACAACCTCAATTTAGGAGAGACCGCGTTGATGTCTTTTACTTGAGAATCCGCCAAAGTTATAAAATGTAATATTTTAGTCAAGACAAAGTACAAATTCTGTCAAAAACGTAGCCAAAATAATGATAACAATAGCATATGGCATGTAAACTTATATGATGTTTCAGAAGTAAGTAAGTGGGCACTGAAACATTATTTTGTCTTTTGTTGAGAAAGTTTCAACAAGACGTTTCATGTAATCATAGACGGTTATGGCATCATAAAAATGTTTTCCATTTCAAGCCAACTGTTATTATCTATAACGATATGAAATTTATTTTTCTTGATTTGATGCAATATTATACAGTTTAGGCATCATGGCTCTGCGATAGAAGATTTTTCCGCAGCGATGCAATATTTAACATTGACTCCTTGCCTCTAGCATTTGAGTTTAATATTATATACATACTTTGACATAAACATAATTATAACCGACTTATCATTATTTTTAAATTATTAGCTATACAATTATTTACCTATAACTTGGCATTGATTTTTTTTTAATTTACAATATTTTCTGCAATTTTTTCTTGACCAAAATTCGCATGCCAAGCTAACAGCAAAATAGGGGAAGTAAATCAATAATAACATCAACGTAAACCTTATTTTGTGTGAATAAATTTCCATTCTATTCATTACTATATATATACTGGCTAACGCCCGCGACTTCGTCCGTATTATCTTTAGAATTGGGTTCAAAGAGAAATTAAACTTATAGTATATGTTACAAAAAAGCAATAGTTTCATCCGTCGTAGAACTATTTAATCAAATAATATTTCATAAAACACATCTATAGGTACCACAATCAAATGGATATGTCTTATTGTTCAATTTTTTTGTTATTTGTTCTATTTCTCCGGGATAAAAAGTACTCTTAAAGTCAATTTTAGTACGTTTAATCGTTTTTTGATAATAAAGAGTTTCTAACTATCTATCATACCAACTATCACATTTATAATATTAGTAAGATTACAAAAGTTCCTTTAATTATTTTTTTACACCGGCATCGACAGTTCATGTACGATTTAGAAAAAAAAGTATTTAACTATTCTATCAGTGAACTGGTTCCCATGGTACAAGCTCCGACACATTCTATTGAGAGCAACGACAAAAAATTCCAGCAATTTTTAAAACTAATTGGGTGTTTAATACACTCTACTAATTGTAAGGGATGATGCCTGGCCATGACCATTGTAGTAGTACCCGGAACATTGAGTAACAAACTTCTTTGCATACCTAATTTCATTAAATCGCTGCTTAAGCGTTCGTTGCTTAGAAACTTTCGGTGGTAAGCCATAATAGCACCGTAAATTCGCAGTGTCTGCAGTGTCTTAGTGACTGCCTTGTTACTTCTTTTGTTAGGATATATGCTTCAAGAGATGTGTAGCGTTAGTTCGATTTCCAATCATAGCAAACATTTGTGTGACGAACATAAATGTTTGTTCTGTATCTGGGTGTTCTGTATGTATTATATTGTGTATTTGCAAAACAAAAGTATATAAACATTCTAACAACTATCTAGTTCCCATAACTAAATGTCCTATAATATTAATTTATATTTCTATCTTTCGGACCGGAACACACTACAGCTTAGAGGCAAAATATGTAATAATGCAGTGGTACCTAGACAGCCTTCTGCTAAGGAAATCTAGCACTAGTATAATTAATTTAAAATTGCGAGCTAACCACAGACACCACTCCAATCTAACTATAGATTGATCTATTTAATGTTATCTGACAATCACGGCCGGTATCCATATACCTGCCGTCATTCTAATAAATATTATTATTTTTAATAGATAGCCCTGTTGGCTCATTGGTAGTTAGTATAGGGTGTGGGTAACTTTGTGGTATAAACAATATGGTTTGTTCTGTGTCTGGGTGTTCTGTATGTATCATAAATATGTATTTACAAAAAAAGTATGTATGTTTTCTATCAGTTATTTGACTTGCGTAACACAAGCTTTGCTTACTTTGGGGGCAGATGGCGCTGTGCATAATGTGATACGTTATTTAAAAAAAACTGTGACCTATCAATGTAATTAATTGAAATGTTTAATTGTCTAAAACTGTGTACAATTTAAGGTGATAATCATTTAATAGTACTAAGCACTACAAAACAATCTTGTCCTCGTAGATGTACACATACAACTTACAATATTTTAGTATATTAAGAAGAAATTAAAAGTAAATTAAATAATCATGACTAAAATACCAGTGGGTATTTTAGAGACAATGTAATTCGAATACAACTACTGAGAGCTGATACAGAAGTCAATTAAAATTTAAATGTTCATTTAAGAAGTAGAAATCCTTTCTCAGCAACCAGGATTTTAATTTACATATGGGAAATGCTTGAGTGCTTTCAAGCAGCTTATTATCAAGACCACGATGATATTGTTAAGACCACGGATATCTGTTCAAATTCAATGACATAAAAATTATACACATTTACGATTACGTCAAAAAACATAAAAAGATGTGCATAAAAAACACAATTAAAAAAATATATAAATACCATGTCAAATATTTAGCTCATGTCAATAATGATAATAAATGTCACAGATCAGTAAAAACATTGGCAAGACTAATTGAACTGTTACGCTCTTTACACCTATCCCATTGATTGGTATCAGTTGTCAAATAAAATGTCAAAATTAGCGTTGGCGGCAAGGAGCATATTAAAGTTATAAATCCAGGATCAACGAAATAACTTTAGTGTAGTTATGGATCATGAACCTCACCGATGTCAACGATTAAAGGAAAATGCGTCTAAACAATTTACATTCTCGATGCGTACAGTAGCTCCTATAAAGTCGAATGTAAGTTTTCTCTTGTTTTATCGAGTTCTCATAATATTGGTTTACGATGTAGACACATGGCCTCATCTGTAATGCAAAGGTCTCTGGGATCGTGACTGGCAATCAGTATGCTATAGGCATTACGGCAGTAGTGTGTGGCGGCCTCATGAGACGCGACAATGTGTTACTTGATATTTATTTAATACTTTATTGCACACTTAAAAATAACATGTTCAAAGGGAGGACTTAATGCTAAAGCATTTTCTGCCATACCCACAGTAAATAACATATGGTTGTAGGCGCGCATCCTGTATCCTGAATACATTACTCCTTTATTGGGCAGTCTTGTAAACAAAGCTTAACGTTCTCTAATTTCAGGAAATATGTTTTGAATAGATGAATAAAGTAATCGTCTCTTCCCGCCGTCTGTACGCTTAGATCTTTTAAACTACGCAACGGATTTTAATGCGGTTTCCATCAATAGGCAGAGTTCAAGAAAAAGATGCATATGCCATAATAATATTAGTATCTGTAGGTAGTTGTAGATTGTTAGATTATTAAGGTACTTATGTGGGTAGGAATAAATCAATGATGGCTACGCAACTAGTTTCATTACACTCGCTCTGTAATTGTGAATAGTTTTACATTGCATCCGTACGAAGCTGGGGCGGGTCGCTAGTCAGTTAGTACCGCAAAAATATTGTTACTTTCTTTATACATACTTTAATAACTAGGAATTATTCGTGACGATGGTTTAACCTAAGAGTAATTTTAAGTTAAAGTTTAGTTTTCCTTATCTATAAAAATCCCAAGGTGCATAAAGCATGATAGATTACAAACTATTACGGGATTTAACTTGTGACTGTGGTTTGTATAATTTTCATGGACATTTACCTCCCTAGATTAATAAAAATATATTTATGTCATACTGACGACAGCACTGTTAGCTCATTGGTAGTATATCTGCTTTAAGAGCTATGTGGTGTGGGTTCGATTCCCACCTAAAACAAACATTTTGTGGTAAAAAAAAAGGTTTGTTCTGTGTCTACATGTTCTGTATGTATTATAAGTATGTATCTACAAAAAAAGTATCCATTTACTCTATCAGTTATTTGACTTCCATAGTACAAGCTGTGCTTAGTTTGGGGTCAGATGGCGCTGTGTTTCTAAAAACCCCCTTAGTAGTTAAATTAGGCGTAAGAATCTGAATATGGGATTAACCTATCTTCTATACTATTATAAAGAGGAAAGATTTGATTCTTTGTTTGTTTGTGTTGAATTGGCTCCAAAACTACTGGACCGATTTCAAAACTTCTTTCACCATTGGGAAGCTACACTATCCCCGGATGACTTAGGCTACTTTTTATCCCTGTATTCCCACGGGAACGGGAACTACACGGGTGAAACCGCGAGGCATCCGCTAGTTTATTATAGTTTAGATTTGATTATATCACAAAAAACAACTGGTAACGGGTAAGTATAAACATATACATTATGTAAAATCGAATGCATATTAGGCCTGAATTTTTTTATTGCCCCCGTCCGCTCTTCTCACTGTGAGAGGTGTAAAACAAGTGCGGTTTGGTAGATTTCGCACATCTTCAGGAACTTTTTTAAAAAAATATTTGACATTCGTACGTACCTCGAGACGTTTCCCTTTACTGTTTGAAGTTAGCGGCAATTTCATGTAACTTAGAAAAGATCGGATGTTTATCGTATAAATAAACCAAATAAAACGAAACTTTTGCTTTGGTCCGTTGTAAAAATACTGGGTTTGCATAATGCAATATAGTCCTAATAGACACAATCTGGATGCCTTCAAGTTGCGAGTGAATCGGTTTCTCCTAAGCAAGTTTGCTCCAACGCGTAAATATAGACTTGCGGTCAAACGCAAGTCTACAGCCCTGTTGCTTCATTGACAGTATGTCTGCTTCAAGAGCTGAAGGGCGTGGGTTCGATTCCCACCCAGGACAAAGAATTTGTTCTGTGTCTGGGCATATTTATTATAAGTATGTAATAGGTACAAAAGAAAAGTATTTATGTATTCTATTAGTTATCTGACTTCTATAGTACGAGTTTTGCTTAGTTTGGGGGTCAGATGACGCTGTGTAATGTCCTACGATTTTATTAGAAATGTGTTTTTCAAGACCTGTTAAGAGATTTCATTGAAAAATCATGCAATAAGAAAAATTCTTTTTATTTTTTAGTATCGCGTGAGATTGTGTTTAATATTTTACTGTCCGTGTAATGAAAAAAAAAACACCAAAAATCGAAGTTGCACAGTCGTTTGTACATCACGTTAGTTGCACGTTGTTTTTGCTTGGCTAAATACGAGCTTATCTGACATATCTCTAGATTAACTATATTATCGACTGCAGTAATAAACGTACACCAAACATCAGAATAGAGCCTTAAAAGGTGATGCGGTACAAGATTGTAGTAAAAAATAATTGAACGACTAAAAAGTCAATCTTAGTAGAACGATACCATAAAATAAGCGCTCACCACACCGTAATTACGAACAGTAATACGTCTATGCATAAGGATAATGCACAAATTGATGAATACCGCTTCAATAAGGATAAACATAACGTAAAAATAAGAATATAAAATAAATTATACAACCTACGCCGAAAACATCGCTAATTCGACATCAAAAGGACATATTGCCACCGTTTGCGGAAATCACTTTAAAACAATGTCAAGGTAATAGGCTAATTAGTATGCATCCCTTACGTGTGTCTTTGTGTTTCTTTACGCGAACAATGTATGGTGCCAGGGGACTGAGGAAGCTGGCGAATGTTCTAGAATTAAAGATTGATTTTCTTTACTGATGTTTGAAGTTTATTACGTCTGAACTAAACCGAACGATTGAGCTACGCATTGCATAAAAGTCGAGGTAACATCAACGAATTTTGTATACCCCGCAGAGAACTTTGGAATAAAAAAGTGTGTGTTAAATAGTCAACTATTTTACGTGATTGTGCTGTAGATGATTTTGTCACTTATTTCGGTGCATCATCATCAGCCTAGCGATAATAGCTCAGTCGTTATCGCAGTCGGTTCACACGGCGAAGGGCGTGGGTTCAAACCCCAACAATGAGCTTAAGCTGTCGGTGAAGGAAAATATCATGAGAAAACCATATCTGTTCCAAAGTTTCTTTTACACTTTTATACTCTTTGATAGTATCAACACTACTCACTCACATATATTTTATTCTTGTTATTAATTTTACTATGAAACTTAATTAATGAACGTAAACAACCGACTCATTAATTAACCGCAATTGATAAATTAATATCAATTAACCTGTTTACTGCTCATTAGAGTAACAAATCTTATCCCACTAATATTATAAATGTGAGTGTGTGTGTAACTAATATTATAAATTAAAACAACTTAACATCCAAATGTTTAGAAGTTTCGAAGTTTTAATGTTTGTCACTCAATCACGCAAAAACAATTTGGATTTGGATGAAATTTGACACACAGATTGTTTATTATCTGGATACTTTTTATCCCGGATAAACGAATGAACAACAAGACGTATCCACTTGAAATTTGGTAGTGTCTGTGTCTTTTGGAACATTATTCCGGGATAAACGGTATTTTTTAATCCTAACCTAGATAATAAATTTAGAGCAAGTTCCATGACGGATAAAACTATTGTTTTTTTGTTACAAAATGTGTTTCGTTTCTCTCTGGACCGAATTCTAAAGTAAACGCGGACGAGCTCGCGGGCGAATGCTAGTAAACCATAAATGTTAAAAAAATCTACATGCAAACGTTTCAGACTTAACGAATGAAACGTTCTCCTAAAGGTAAAATAATAATGCCCAAGGCCATGTATCCAAAACTTTTAGCAACGAAAAAAAATCCAGGATATCGCTGCATTGGCGCCCTTAACTTTGATACCTTCGACAGTAAGTCTCCATAGCCCTATAATTTATTAGCTGCAGTTCAAACCAAAACAACAGTGGCAGCTGAACATCTGATATTGCTGTGGTACCTACCTAGCCGACCTTTTACTAAAGAGATCTATCATCGAGTAACGCTCCCACAGAAGAAGACAGACCGTGCTGATGATTTTGGATACGACGCGCTAAAAAATTAACTAACGCTGAAGGTCAACCGAACGAGGTCGTCCTTAATCTCTATCTTCAGATAAACTTTTTTACCTAAATAGATAAATACAAAGTTTAAAAAACGTTATTTTTACAGTAACTATCGTATTTAAGTCCTCAAAGCTGGTATTTATAATAAAATACAATTTAAAAATGTAAAAAAACGTGTGTTTTTTTAATCATCAGCGTATAACCATCACTAATCACAAGCCACGGATTATAGAACAAGATTTTTTACTCGATTCGTTTATCATACACATAAGGGTATTTGTGTGCATGTACGACTGTACGTATCATGATACAAGCAAAAATTGTAGGGCCAATGGGGCTTTATACTAATTTTTGTTTACTTATGCAGTTTAAATGTGAGAACACTACCTCAGTTTACATAGCAAAATAATAATATTTTTTCTGATATCTATGTCACCGGCGCTGCTTTTGATTTTGAGTGTTTCTCGTGCCACAAATGCAAAGTTGAGTAGTTTTCCTGGACTTTTAAAACTGTATGCAAGACGTCATAATAACATGTGGATCAAACCGTGCACTTTTTAATATCCCTATTTATGGCCGAAGTTCTCAAGCGAGACATCATTTAATGCACCGCTACTGATGGGGAACTCCCAGCGTGGTAATAATATCTGTATTAAGGATGTTTTTAAACCCAGAGCCTTTCCAGGAATTCTTATAGTAATTTTACATATAATTCTCGCTCTTTCGTCAGAAGAAATATATCGACATATCATATTTAATTTTTATGTGAAATAAATCTACGTTTCAGACTTGCCTGATGGAAAGCGACGGACGGCCGAAGGTGGAACTAACCACCACAAAAAAGTATACTACAAAATAACATGTCAATATAATAGATAAAATAATTCAATAATAATAAACTCCTAATAAAAATAAATGTATACAATAATTATGTCAGCTTTAATTTAAATTCACACAAATTACAAAACACTAACATAAAGTGACTTCATACGAGAAAGAAGATTGGACAAGCCGCAATCTCAAATTCATTTAATGAATAAAAAGGATTATGTTCGCAGAACTTCTTAATGTTCTTTTTAATTAAATTTATTCGTATATATTTCATATGCAACATGGCAAGTTTATTAAATATGCACATTTTATTTCTTAATAAAATATACATGCCTTGCTTTTCCACTTTAACCAACCTAGTTCTGGGTTTAAAAAGATTTCCTTTATTTCGCAAATATTTAATACACCTCCAACCCAGCAGTGTCATAAAATGTTATTCTTAAATGTTACATTTGTCTTAGTCACTTTACTTATTTTTTTTTAATCCTTATTTTTTTAGAGGCTTTAATCGCAATGCGATTATGCCATCCCCGTTACTTATTTATACCTGTAAATAGTATTTATTTAAGATATTTTATTTTGTTTAATATTCTTAAGTATAAACGAGAGTTGATTAAAGAAAACACCTAACGAGAATTACCTTTTAACAATTTAGTACTAACCTGACCTCACCCATAAATGCCTTGACCGATTTACCTGCTACGTGGAAAATCTTCCGATAACAGGCTGCATAGATGCACTGCGTTTGCTGATCTAATAAATCATTATTTATAAAGACATAGCAATGCTGGGATTTCAATTGCCTTTGTTTTCTGCAGTAGGTAATTTACAAAACGTCAATGACAAGTTCGGTAATTTTTCATTATACTTTTTATTTAATACTAAATAGTTTTGCGTTGCCCCTGATATTAAGCAGGATGTAGTCTAAGATGGAGCACGCTTACCTAGAAAAATGAGTTTAATTTATACTTGTTTAATGTTCACGGAATTTAATGTTGGATGTTCATAAAAATGTACGTGGGATATTAATCAATCCATTTATTGAATAAAAACGTAAATTACATCTGTTTGTTTCATTGTACTTCCCGCTTGTTTTCTATTGTCTATTTGAATGAAAAAACCTGTATAGATTATCATTGGTAGCTGTACAAGGTAACATATGAACACCATGATGAATTAAAAATCATTACTATTAAACGAATACATCGCATCACTTTTAAATGTTTCCCAGCCTAGTCTATCTGACATGCACGATAATGCGTATATATGCGTGCTAGAGCGCTTGACTCTATAGCAAATATAGGGTTCCCAACCATACTGTTAAAAACAGTATTATACTTTTTTTCGTTAGTAATATACATTATACTGTTCTATAAACAAATATACATAATAGGTATTGTTTTCATGCCCACTGGTATCCGGCGCCATACGTTTCAGAATCAAACTGTAAAATTATGCAAGAAGCTCCAAAAAATATGTTTTTAAAACGTCAATAAAATAAAATACTGTTTTCTTTTGTAAAATACTGTTCATTTTATTTCTCCGATCTTACATACTTCATTTCTAGTACAAAATGTTGGAAACCCTAAGCAATTAAATAGCAAATATGTATTATTTGTATGTAGGTATAGCAAATTGTATCAATATCGTTAAGTGACATTATTTTATTTATTTTTTTTATGGTTGACAGGCTAGTTGTTTGACCACAGCTCACCTGATGTTAAGTGAAGGCGTGGTCGAAGATGGTAAAGCACGCCTAGCCTGGAATGGAACTGGCTCTCAAGTGAGGCTGCCGAAAAACACCGTTAGATGCTTGGCGGCAGATTTTCAACTTGAAGGTGTAGTGTAGATAAACAAATACATACAAAAAACATCATAATACTATTATACGAGCAATATACAAATATTGTTTTATTTTATACATACCTATGTACATATAAAACTATACATAAACATTGCTAGTTGAATATTGTTCAATAAATTTAACGGGAGAGTTCAATCTTATGTGAAAAAGGTAGACTTTTTTTTGGTGTTGATCATTTCTCGTCGTGATAATAGATAATAAAAATAATATAGATATATTATTTCCGTTCGTAATTATGTTATAAGCAATTATTGTTGCAGTAATGCATACCTACCTGCTGTAATAATAATTAAAAGTTACACATAATATGCACTTCCCGTTGCAAAACTATTTTACTTTACGTGACTTTACTTTGTTTATTTATTTTAGTCACAATTACAAACCAATTACCTACGTTGAAGGTCTTGAGCACAAACACTAGCATTTTTTCCTAATGATCAAATGTTTCTTTTACGAGAATTTCGTCTGGTGCAAGTCTGTGCATTATTACATCATCTACATGCGTCTTAAGACGAATTAGCGTCCGTTTCGCATATTTGAGCCGCGTGATTCATTGCCGCTATAATTGGACTTTTCGTATGCAAATGAAGTAAAACACTTCAATGGAAGGCGTGTCGTGTTGACGTTGTCGTCACCGCGGCATACGTAGATTTACAGATTATACGATAGTTGCTGATACGCTCGGTCGTGTAGCTTTTCAATGGACAGTTGACAGTTCTTCGGAATTCCTACGGATGTTGTTGTAATAACTGGCCGGTTTAATTATAGGATGCTCGAGTGGAAAGTAAATAGAATATTTTAAACGCTTGCAAATATCTCTCGGCTCTTTTCGCTTCTGGTTTTGTCGTTGTCCATTGTCGGTGGTAACCTTTTGGCATCAGGGGCCCGTTTGACTGTTTGTTCCTACTTACAACAAAAAACATACCAAAAATTATAAATAGGCTCTGATTAAACACTGCTTATAACGGTTCTCTTTTTTTCCTTTTGAGATACGGAACCCTAATAACGGCCACCACTAGCGATAAGGCTAACAGTTCGTGCACTTGGCACACATAAATAAGCCTTATCGCTAAGAGCGATATTTTCTATGATTCTTTTTGTAAATTAATTACTTTTTTTGAAGTATAAAACTATACTTCTACTCGATACTATTTTTTTGTAAATAAAACACTTTTTACATTTATTAAAAAGAGATTACGTTTAACAGTTAATACTAATGCTTGTATTTGTTTTCGTCCTTTATGTGTTTTTTTTTTTATGTGAAAAATAATGAGACGAACGAGACGCTCTCCTGATGGTAAGAGATAACGCCTGTCCATGACCATTGCAGCGATGCACAGAACTTTGAGAAACAAAACAAAGTCCAGGGCATCGCTGCTTTGGTGCTCATTACTTTGAAACTTTCGATGGTTAGTCTCAACAGCCCAGTAATTTCGCTAGCTGCAGTACCCTTTAAACCGGAACACAGTAATGTTTAAAACACTACTGCTTAGCGGCAGAATATCTGGTACTGCGGTGGTACCTACCTAGACGACCTCCTGCTAAGGAAATCTGTTCTGCAGTGGGACAGTATATAAACAGGGCTGATTCATAACAAATAAATTTCTATTGTCAAAGTGGTCCCTAGAGGTATGCGTCTCGCAAAGATCAGCATACATAGCCAAGGATGCCCAGTTTTAAGTCGCTTAAGGTGTGTTTCGCAGGATCAAGCTGACCACTCGCTGCGCAAATCCAACTCGCACTTCATCGGTTATTCATACCTACAAACTAGGTGTTATCCCATTCACAATAAATCACGAGTGATATGAGTTAAGTCATATACAATAAATTATGCAAGTAGATGCTGAGGGAAAAACCGACAAGTTGACGAAATTTCTGCATAAAATTACATAAGCTTTACAGGAAAGACATCTGTTGAAGCTATTCATTAACTAAGCCCACAAATAACTAATATTATATTAATACCGTTATTATTAATACTTTTGGTTTACCTCAAAGACCGCAATACAAATTTACATACTTGACAGTTGTAAATACAAAATTGGTAGTTTTATGTCTCTATACAAAGTGTTAAATATAGTAAGCGAATTAAAGAAAATTAAAAAAAAAAATAAACACCTTGTTTTTTTGCACCTGAACAATGTTCTTTGATTTTTCCTACGATGCGGCGACGATACATATCTACAATGTACGATGTATCGTGTTCTTTTATATAAATACGTTTTTTTATTTATTTTTTTGTTAAATGCAACGAATGTACGTATTACATCAACGGTTGGAGGTATTCTTTCTCTTTTTGATGGAGGAGGCTGAAGAATAGATATTAGGTGTAATGTAATAAGTAAAATCTTTATCAAGATCCATTTACAAGTTCTAATCGCAACAAACTGAAACAAGAATACTAGCAGAAATTTTTATACTTAATTTTTCACTACATATTTTACGACTTAGTACAATATTATGTACCTACCAACATGCTAAGAGTAATGAAATCCAACTCAACGCTTCTTTCAAAGGGCATCTATTAGGGTGGCTATGATATCACGATGCTCGGATAAAATGTATGGCTAACAATATAACAATATTTCATTATTTATTAAAATAATTTAGCAGATAGCAGTGTTTGGAGTAATGTCACGAAACATATGGTGGATCATAAGTAAATGGGTTAACATTAAGTAAATGGGTTAGGATTACGAAAAATAATGCTAATACAAATATTTTATTGATAACACCAGGTTACATGTCATTTTTCCATTCACATTTAAAAATAACATTGAAAATGTCTAAATCATGACACATGTCAATAAAATGAAATGTCAAATATAAAATATGCTAGACACATATCTACACCGAACAACGAGGCTCAACGCCGTACAAATTCTTGCGTTTGATGGTCTATCTTTCTACGTGACAGTGGCGGAATTGTGAAACGTTTTCACAAAAGCCATAAACCAAGAATTGAATTGAATTGAATCACATATCTAATCAGAACAATGCAGATTATTTATCGTAGGCATGCAAGTAATTCTGAAAAGGCGACTGAAAAAACTGCAATGTCCAATACTGCAGTGCATTTTTATCAAATCACAGGCTGAAAAGGCCATCGGTTACAGTTACAGTACCGGCATTGTTCCGTGTCGGACAAGGCCGGCTGATGTAATAACTGCGCGCATTGCACCAGACGCGCCGCCGGTCAACGACCTTGCTAGCGGGCACGGTCTATCGTTACTTAGAAATCATGGTGAACATCGCACGTTTAAATCGAGAACGTTTTCACTTTTTGTTTATATGTTGGTACTTATTTTATAGAATTTTGTTTATAGTAGACAGACATTTTTTCACGTATTTTTTTAAAAAAACCTACTGAATTTAACTAATTCAATGATGACAGCCCTGTTAGCATAAACGCATGGAAGAAATAATCTATTGACTAAACTCCGCTTAGAAGTGATTTCTCTTTATATACGTTACTTAATACTGACCTCTAACGCATAGTTTGGAACAACCAAAGACACATTTCGCCGGCAGACCTTCATGGTCACCCTAGTCATTTGTATCATCAACAATAAATTTAATAATTTTTTTAAGCAATTTTAATGAAACTTTTCTGTAACAAAAACAAAAGTATTATTAATTTAAATAAATTAAAATAGTAGGTACTATTAATATCTATAACAATAATAATATCTTAACAATGTATTACTGCCTACTACTTAAAAAATTATAAAAACCAAACACCAAACAAACCGGTGATAAAATTTGTGTTTGTGTTCAAATCGCGTAAGTTTAAAAATGACATTAACAAAAACCTAATCTAAAAGTAGCTAGGAACGAGTACATCAGAGGAGTAAAATTTGGCTAAAATGCTGCCAGCATTTGGCGACGCCTGCATTTTTTTGTTCTTGTCTTCAAATGTTTCGGAAGTAAATAATTTTACACGTATCAGAGTAGGTAAGTAACTTGTGGTAAGTACAATATATTCTGTATTCTATGACTACCTACGTATAGGCAAGTATCACGAATGTCATAAAAAACATAAATCTTTTGCGGAACTAACAACAGGAACCTGTTACAACGCGGAATGGTATTGTACCAATAAACTCCTTATCTGGTTTAATGACAGATTGTCCGGATTTATTATTAGACAGTTATCTAGATATTTTAGTAGGTAGAGGTAGTATAGGAACTTCAGTTCCTGTGGTCAGCCATGGTCGTGACGTGGTTGGGAAATACCTAGATAATTAGATCTAACCTAGATATAATGTGACCATTTAAATGCATACTCATAACGGGACACTTTCGAAATTATAGTGACAGCCAATAATTTTCTATTTCATTATCAATTTGGTTTTTAATATCTACAACCGAGGTTTTTCAGATGTCTACAACTTATTAATTAAAGAGGTTACTTGTTCTACGAGTGCGTTTGTACTAAATTATATCAAAATGCTAGTTTTCATCATTCAGATTGTTAGCGTCGAAATGTTGAATACACTTCCATGCAACGTGTTTCTTACGTTGATAATTCCAATCTTTCACTTTTCGCTAAAATTTATTATTAAGTTTAGAGAAGACCTTAATTGTCTTGTAGATATATTTTGATGTACCTTTCTGTAGCTGAAAACGGGACGATTTGACGTCCAAAGTTTTCTTTGGAGACATCGGGACAGAGCAGTGGGAAAGGGACAGTCCCGTTTAAAACGGGACGTATGGTCATGTTAGCTATGTACCATACAAATGATATTTATAATATAGAAGGGCCAAGTACAATCGAACACTTAAGTTAACTACATGTATTTCGCATATGAGTGTTTAGATAATACCTATATCATTTCTGTAGTCATACCTATCTAGGTAATACATAGGTACAATTCTACGTAAAAGTTTGAGAAAGAGAAAAGCCACATCTAGCGCCTAAAACATTTATTAACGCTATTTAACCTTTACCTATCTTTGTTTTATTTCAAATCTTTAATTTCTTTTTTAATAATAGGTATTTAGATAACAGGTTTTCTTTTTTATTGGTAAACACATATTGACAATTTATTTTCAAGATTAATTCATTTTTCCGTTCAAATATTACGTTAGCACCAAAGCGGGGTAGGGGTCTTTGATTTGCTTATTTTTGATGACGTGGTTAATGGGGGGGACGCCCCCATCAACTACCCAAGCAAATAAATGATGATAACGTCAGCAATATCTTATAAATGATGCTGATTGTTTATTTTCCTTGTTATGTGCAGACCTGGTTTTTTTATTTTTCTTGAATTATCTCAATACTTAGGTCGGGGACTTACAAGAGGAGGGGCTAATAATTACGAAAAATTATGCTAACGTAATATTTGAATCGCCCCTATACTAGTGAATAATCCAAAAACAATGTAATTATTGCAGAGGGACGGCCTCATGTTTTAAAATAGCTGTAAAAATTATTATAATTGTTAAATTAAATCATTGGGGGTCTTGTTAGCCCATTTGGCAGTAGTCCTATTTCATAAGCTGTAGCTTCGATTCCCATATACGACTATAATTTGTGTCACAAAAATAGATGTTACAAAAAATGTATAGTTATAATATCAGCTATCTGGTTCCCGTATCACAAGCTTTGCTTAATTTACCGGCTTTGTGTGAAATGTCCAATAAATACAATAAATCTTTTGGAACGTCCTCTCTGCGAGGGTCTTCCCGTGGAATTACGCCAGTAAACGTTTTAAAAAGGGCGTCTATAAACATTTTGGGAATCGTCTATAAACATCGAACCCACGAGGGGTTCGATTCCGACGGTAACGAGTTTACCATCAGGCAGTCTGCCGCTATTCATATTAATTTAAAAATGATTAGTGTCAAAAAAAATAGTGATTGTTATTTAATTTCCTAAATAAACGAGGACCCTCGAAGGTCATAATCACAATTGAAAGTGCTGAACTACTGATGTAATAAAATAGCCTGTTACACCAGACGACTGTTAGTTAGGGTCAATTGATCGTAGTTTTAGTTAAGATTGATGGGCTTGATAGTAAAATCATCGCTACGATAGACCGGCCTCGTGGCTCGTTGTCTCATTATAACTGATAAATAAGATTGAATGAAATAGTCAACGATATAGATGATCATGGCTATTTTACTCGATTGCGGCGGAGCCAAACAAAGAGGGTTATTTGGTTTATGTATGTATGTCCGTCCTTATGTTTCCTAGTAACTATTACACGAATAATCATCCGAGCAGGTTCTCTACAAGTTTGACGATCTGTATTCAGTGAAGACTTCCAACTGACCATATACCTATTAACCTTTTTTTTTTGTAGCGATGATAGCCCAGTGGTTAGCGCAGTCGGTTCGCATGCCGAAGGGCGTGGGTTCAAACCCCAACAATGAGCTTGAGCTGCCGGTGAAGGAAAACATCGTGAGGAAACCATAGCATGGGGGTAGGGTACTTTCAAGTACTCGACTGGCTAGCTACCACCCTCAAGTTGAAAGTCTGCCGCCAAGCATCTAACGGTGTGTTCCGGCAGCCTCACTTGAGAGCCAGTTCCATTCCAGACTAGGTGTGCTTTACCATCTTCGACCACACCTTCACTTAACATCAGGTGAGCTGTGGTCAAACACGTAGCCTGTCTACCATTAAAAAAAAATATAATTATGGTAATGACATTGACCATAATTATTATGATTTATGAGTGTATAATCTTTTGTGTAACAATTTTATTTTTAATTTTGTGATGTGACTATTTATAATTTTTTTTTGAAATCTACTTCTATATTTTATTTTTTATTATGATGTAAATTTTTGATAAATGATTGTAAATTATATTATTATTTTAAATACTGACTAATGTTGTCATTTTTATTTGTTATCAAATAAAAAACTACACTAATAAACCGAAGCCAGTCTGTCAGTCAGTTTTAGTCCTCAAAGTATCATTACTGACTGAGACTAAAACAGCCTGAGCGCCAAAAAAGTGATGCCCCAGGCTTGGATTTGCAACTCAAAATTCTGTATATTAGTTCTGTAGTCATGCACATGCGTTGTCTCTACATCAGGAGAGCGTAGCGTCCGTCCCATTTTCCGTCACTTTTAAGTAAATAAAAAACCGATGTTGATGAATATGTCGTTAGATTCGTCTTTACTGCGCGCATGTCACTGTAATTATAAAAAATCAAAATGGCCGAATATGTACATTTTTACTTTTAATTAAAGGTAGGTATTTATTTTTTCAGTAGACGGGTTTATAGCTATTTAAATTTTTTGCCTTGTGTGTTAACTTTATTAAGGCAAAAAGATTTCGATTTTTTTGCCCTAATAAAGAAATTTCGACAAAAAGATTTCGATTTTTTTTCATGGTAGTAGCTCTGCTTCCTAAGCTAGGGGCGTGGGTTGGGTCCCAGAACAAACAGAGATGTTTGTTGCGTCTGGATGCATACTGTACGTATTACAAATATGTACAAAAACGCAGTAGATAAGTATCTATTCTATTTTATATACTGCTTCTGTTTTGGCAGCCTAGTTGGGAGAACGTTTGACTTCCAATCTGGAGGAGTCTGAGAGATCTTACCTACCCGCAATTGCCCAACGTGGTGGACTATGGCCTTATTTTTCTCATAAAAAAACCGAGTTGACTATGAATTATTCTATCAGTTATAAGATTCTCTTAGTACAAGCTTTGCTTAGTTTAGGACTAAATGGTGCTGTGTGAAATTTCTTCCAATGTTTTTTTTACATTTATGTACCTACTTATAATATAATAGAACGACTAGACACAGAACAAACTTATGTTAGTTCTGAGTGGGAATCGAACCCACGACCTTGAGCTGCTTCGAGAAGCAGAACTTCACCGAATGAACTAACTGGGCAGTTCTGTAGGCACAGCAAAAGCAAATTACAAAACTTTTTTTATAAATCAGCCTTGTATAGACATTTAATACGTCACACGCGCCATTTTTAAATTGCGACTAAAATGCCTAATGGATGACAGCAGGAGTAATAAAATTCGATGTCAGTCATCATTATCGTTTAATGAATCAGTTATTTATTTACAAAAAAAATTCGGTGGACATTCAACAAGCAATTGTAGAACTCTGAACAAGCGGGTCGTGCGCAAACACAAACTTTATTCTTTGTTAAGCTGCTTATATTAAAATAAAAGCTATAAATTGTTTATAATCGCGCACGTATTTTTAATGCAAACAAATATGTAACCAGCTTGAATAAAATCGCTATAGACAATACAAATACTTTGAGCCAATACTGAACTAAAATACATCGTAATATACATAGATACCGATTGAGTCAATACTTTAGAATAAAAATTAAACTTCTGTTAAGAAGTTAGGACAAAAACTGTCTCAAAAAATAGACCTCATGTTGTTTAAATTTGCAATCACACTTTCACCGGCATTAGAATTAATGGTACGAAGTTATTTGAAAATCGTAAGTTTTCATTAGAAATGTTAATTAATATACAATCGATGTAACCGTACACAATCGATTTACGTTCTCTCTCGCTTGCGCAATCAAGATTTTCCATTTTAGGTAACTGAAAGCGACTTTGAGAAGATATTTTTGTATCTTTTTTTCATTTTGACTCAATAATGAATACCTATTCTAAATGTAATTAGCTAACCTCCTCTTTGGATAGTATAATGAGTGATAAAGTGAGACGAAATTCCAGTATGCTTCAACTACATCATAATTATTGCAACATTGCAGCGATACAGAGAACTTTGAGTAGCAAAACAAAGTCTATCGCTGCTTTGGAGCTCATTACTTTGACACTTTCGATGGTTAGTCTCAACAGTCCTGCAATTTAGCAAGCTAGTACCATTCAATCTGGAACACAGTAATGTTTACACACTACTGCTTGGCGGCAAAGTATCTGGTACTACGGTTGTGTTATACGTGATACTATTTACCAGCAAGCAAGTTAGAGGACTAACGTGGACTTTTTAAATGTAAAAAAATCTTGTAATCATTATTATGATTTCAAATCTAATAATTTCAAATAAAAACATATTGATAGTACGCATGTGAGAGAAAACGTAATACGTCAAAGTGTTGTTAATTCCGAGTATAATTTAATTTCAAACCATGCATAAACAACATCTAGTGACGTAGGCTGTGGCCTTATCGTTGTGGCCTTTTAGAAAAATGTTGCCGATAAACGCAATATTTACCGGCATTCCCTACGGTTTACAAATACCCTCGTTCTACTTTATAGATAGGTCAATACACAAAGATACGCCTTAGCATTATATCCTAGTCGCTTACAGTGCAAGTATTGTTAAGACTAAGCGAATTTCCACATTGAATAAACCATCTAACCAAGCATGTAACTCTATCTCACTCTTGCTAATATGTTTAACTAGCGACCCGCCCGTGAATATGCACGTATTACGTACGACAGCCCTGTTGACTCATTGGTAGCATATCTGCCTTAAGAGCTGAAGGGCGTGGGTTCGATTCCCGCTCAGGACAAAGATTTTATGTATCAACAAACGTTTGTTCTGTGTCTGGGTGTTCTGTATGTATTATAAGTATGTTTCTACAAAAAAGTATCTATGTACTCTATCAGTTATCTGACTTCCATCATACAAGCTCTGGTTAGTTTTGGGTCAGATGGCGCTGTGTGTAATGTCCTACGATATTTATTTATTATACATATAAACCTTCCTCTGTCTAATGATGGAAACCGCATTAAAATCCGTTGCGTAGTTTAAAAGATCTAAGCGTAGGTACAGATAGCGCCTGTTTTATTTATATTTATATCTATCTATACTGTTATAAAGAGGAAATAATTGATTGTTTGTATTGAATAGACTCCGAAACTACTGGACCTATTTCAAAAATTATTTCACCGTTGGAAAGCTACAATATCCCCGGGTGACATAGGCTACTTTTTATCCCTGTATTCCCACGGGAACGGGAACTACGCGGGTGAAACCGCGAGGCGTCGGCTTGTACTATATATGTAGAGATGCGAAAGTGCAGATTTGTTACTACTTCGTGCTGTAATGGTTGAACGGATGAAATCTGGAATGCAGACATACCTAGCCTGAATTAACACGTAGACTACTTCACCCGGGTTCAACTGCAGCTCGTCCCAAGTATTGTGCATATTGACCTTGATTTGGTAAGAGATTATAGAAACATTAAAAATTCATCAAGACCTATGTATTAAACGCAACTGGCAGTTCGCCTGTCTTCCAATCTGAAGATCCAGGGTCTGAATCCCATGGCACCCACTAGTCTCTTCTACCTTATATAATATAAGCCAATTGCTGCTAGCTTGAAACGGTGAAACAAAACCTATGTCTGAAAATTAACGTTCTCAAAGATATGTAAAGTCTGCCAACCCGCACTTGGCGAGCGTGGGGAATGACCTTACCCTTGCTTATTATAGGGAAACGGAAACCCCACAAGAGAACGTACTACAAAGGTGTAGATAAACTGAGTGAAAGATATATAATGACACTGTAAGCTTAAAGATAGCAAGACGCATCTTAGTCTATTGAACAGACTACTTAGATATTAAAAGCCTTACATTTAAACACTGCTTAAAGTTTAAATGATTTCTACTTTTCGCCGACGTGAAATGTTACGCGTGGGAATGAGACATGCAACTTTAAGCAATGTTTATAAGTAACGCCCTAAACCTTTACCTAACATTAACATCCATCTTTACGCTGATTACGATCACATACATCAAAATTCTTCGCCGTCTAAATATTTTCTCTTAAAAACATAATAACACTTTTGGTTTTTTACATAAAGCTATAACAACAGTAACATTTCCATCTCCGACTGTCTGTTTCGATTAAATTTCTATATATCTGTAAACATTTTTATAATCTTAAAACGAAAACTTTATTTACGCATAAAGTACAAGTTTAAAAAAGAAATACATATATTCAAATAACGTTTCCCATTATTTATATCACACATTACTTTTCTCTAATAACTATAATTATAATTTATCTTTCCTACGTAATACCTAAGGCTTAAAACTAAATTATGCAGTTTAACAGAAATATTTATGACAAATATATACCGCGACATTACAAATTATATACACCTAAAAACGTGGCAAGTACACGCGCCTATACATGTCATAACCTAAAAATACATGGTTTGGTATCAATGATGCATTTAAAATTGACTGCGTTTCATTCGTTATAATCACTTCTATAATATCTAGCTTTTATTTACAGGAGAAAATTGTTCGTAGCGATGGCACACAACAGTTAAAAAGATAGAAAAGTGATTACCTAGCTAACTGTACACAAACGTCTAGCTGAATAAGGGCCTAGCTTCACTGTCTACCACCTTGATTCTAACAAAAGCAATTTATTGGAACGTAGAAGTGAATAGAACGTTGATCTATATGGATGTGTTCTGTAGCATTTCTTATTGGATTTGATTGTTTTAACTTGTATTTTTATTAGTTTACCTAATGCCTAATCGGAAGTTTTTTTAATATACGTGATTTGTGGGTAACCACAATCTAAATGCGCTGACATGAAATACGCAAATTGCATGACTTTTTCATGATAACCTTACTTAAATGGCAATAAAACATCACGGTAACCCTCCAATAGGATCTGAGGAGCGGAGCTGTAATAGGTTGTAGCTGTTGAACAGTTTTATTCAAACAGTTGCTGTCGTTGGTCGGTCGTGTAATACTTAATGTATTGAATACCAAAAGAGAGGGTAATGCGTTATTTCTTCCTCGTTGTGTATCGAGATATATCGGGCGTGCGTGAACTCAACCCACAAATTTGTTTTTAAATATCTGTCATCGCTCTTATCACTCCACTAGACGGTAGGCTCGAAGGACCACGTAATAAAAACAGATATTTTTTCCAACGGGCGCTATATGTTTTACTACTCAAATTAATACCCGTTTCTATCAACAAGCTCTTATTTCAGTGATGAATTGTCAAAAATGTTAGGAAAGACCTTATGTGTCAACTAGAACGCGATAATAATAGCTTAAAAAATTCAGAAAAGGCAAGCTCATAGATTTAAAACGTTCGAAAACTTGTATCTATCTACATCACATACTAACAGCTTTATCTTTTTTTATTTCCCTTTCTGTTTTATGTTAATCTTTGCTATTTTTGGGAAGTCGAATAGATTTGGATCTTATACCTATCTAAGTATTAGTCATAGTTTATTATGAAAAGTCGTGTGCAGAATAAAAGTTTAATTCCAAAATCTAATGCGTTCTTTCAAATATTTACACCGCGCAAAACTATTTACATAAAAATGTCACTTTTTTTCTAATTTGAATCGTTTGTTAGGCAACATTGAAAACAAAACTTTGTTATTATTGTCAATTACTAAAACATCGATCGAAAAGCTTTGCCAAAACACGAAAGTTAGAATTTCATATCTAAGTACATCTATAAGTACAAACATTATTGCTAATACGTTTTTTGGACTGTTAAAACTCATGTACTACCTATTCTGAGTATTTAGTTCATGGTAGAAGGTTAAATCGTTTGAAATACTTTAGCACCACGACAATTTATGGCACGTTGGAATAGAGAACCTTATATCCATTGGTTCATGTTACAAAATGCAATGCGAAGTAATATTTTATTGCTTTGCAGTCAATTCCAGTTTACATATAAGTTTATTTATACACATAATAAACGTTCTTGAGTTACTCATAATAGGCGGTATTTACACGTGGTAAGGTCATAGTATATTATAGCAACTCCACAATGGCTTAACGAAAACAAGGCATTTAAATTTAAGCTCTATGTCAAGTACTGTAAAGTAAAATATATTTGATTGTAATGCATGGCGTCTTCGCCTTTAATTGTTGTGACACTTATCTTGACATTTTGTGATTTGGGCATTTAATTTTTAATGTAGGTATTGGTGTACACGGTGTTGGCGGACTTTTTAAATAAATAAAATATTCAAAGATAAATAGCGAATGGGACGCGTTATTAATTCTTGGTCACGTTTTTCATGTGTTTTTTTTTTCTATAATATATATAGTACATGATATAGGGTTCAAATTTCAATGCTTTGATTCTACCCTGGGAATCGACTTATTAAAAATGCTATGGCCTGGATGCAGATACGATTTTCTTAAATTACGATATATTACAGAAAAGATTTTCTAGCAACTGATAGGACACTGATCGTAACTACATCTCACGGTGTTCATACATTCTAATGGTAACTTTACATAAACGTCGAATGTCACTATCCACGTAATCAAAAATAATAATCATCTCGTTAACTATATTACATAACTGTACACTCAATAGAAAATAAATCACTTTGTTAGAAAACTTATCCTTACTGTATACAATAATGTATGAGAATTTATATCTACAGATTTCAAGTTAATTTTCCCGTATCTCCAATAGCGATGAGATCGTATTATTTACTTATTAGGCTGGAGAGTGAAGGAATACAGTGAAATCTGACACATGTTTTGCGTATCAAGATTTGTATATAGAAGACGTGATACGGCGGAAACGAACGAGACAAAAATGTTTTCTCTCTTTCGCTCACGGTAATCAGACGACAGGAGAACCAAATCGTTACGTACGTCGTTTCGTTATCGTTTATTTTCAAGTTTCAAAAGTTAAATAAGTGTCCTCGTAGCTAAAGTTATAGTCAAAGTCCAGTCTAGGTCAAGTACAGTCCGTGTCAGTCAAGTCCAGTCATGCTTTAGTAAAGTAGTGGTTTACTTTACTATAAAGCTTCGACGGAGTTTTGGAAGCAACACGAAAACTCATGTTTCACCACATTATATCTTTTTCCCACATTCGCGCTTGTAATTCGGCACTTTATGAATAAAACACCACCAATTTTATGCATAAACACTCGACAAAACACTAGTTTTGGAAAAAAATACAACGGAGCGACACGACTCTTCCCGCGTTCCCACCAAAACTCCTATAAAACGTTTCCTAAGTTCAAAAGGAAAACATGAAAATGTAGCTACATATGAACAAGCAATAGAAATTTCAGTCGTCATTCAACATCATTACAACCGCATGTGATGTTTTCGTTCATTTCATTCTTGATAGCCCTGTTGACTCCTTGTATATCTGCCTTAAAAGAAGTATTTATGTATTTTATCAGTTATCTAACTTCCATCACACAAGCTCTGCTTAGTTTGGGGTCGGATGGCACAGTTTGTAATATTACATTTATTTATAAATATATTACTCGCAAAAAAAAGATTTTTACATATTATTTCATTTTATACAAATTAAAATTATGTAAATCGCATTGAAACGTCATGAGGCTTTTGTTTGATACGCAAAACACTTTGTCATTCGTACGCTAGCTAATCAAGTTGTTACTATGTCATATTAATTTGACAGCTTACTCATAAGCTGGAGTACTAACAGTAATTGTTCATTGCATATATACAATATTAGTGCCCGGTTAAACAAAAAAAATAAATTGATTTACTTACCAATATTAAAGACATTTTTGGTTCAAACGAGAGTATTCACGTACGATTAGAGGCGTATTCCACTTTGGCTCCTTGAGAAAGGTCACCGTTAGTGATCTAACCAAACGTGAGTAATTCCGTATAATTAAAACGAAAATGTATCAAAACCACGTAATAGGAAAATATTAAAGAAATTCTCTTTAACATTTTACTATGGAAACTGCAGATTACGTTTAAAAATATTTCAAAATGTATAAATAGAAACCGAGCACTAAGAAGCTGAGGGGCAAAATATTGACCAATAGAAGCGCAGAAAATAAACCGATACGTGACGTCACGCGGACGTCATACGATGCGATTGGTCAACATCTAGTCGTTCCGCTTAGGTTCAGTAAATCCTCACTGAGCACGATGACATCAGTCAATAGATGATTAACAGATTATTACAAGAAACAACTGCTGAGCAGAAATAATGAACTATATACAATCATTATTATGAACAACTGTTATTATATGACCAACCCAGAACAACAAAAAAAAAACACGCAGTTGTTTGTGCAACAACAAATGATACACAAACTATATGGAACAAACGATTTCTACAATTTCAAGGTTGTTCGCCAAAAGGCATTTGCGTAATAATGAGTACATTTTTCGGCTCAGTTTTTTCCGTTTCGTGTAACTTATGTCCTATTGTACAGTTTCCTTTTACGAGAGTTGCTTAATGCCCTCGAGAGAGCCCTGCTAAACGATGGTATAGGTTATCTTATAACATAATGAATGTAAGCCGTATCACATATATGTGTGTATGAGTTGACGCTTTTTGGTCGTAGTCCATTTAACATCTCAACACCAGACCAGCACTGCACCAGATGACAATCAGCACTCAAAAACGCGGCCGTGTTACGTTATCCGCAATTTATTTACGTTGTAATCGCGTGCAGTAATATTTTCCATTCCAATGTCTTATTTCAAAACGCGACAAGATTTGTTACACTTTAAACATCTGCCTTATACGCGTTATAAGCGTTTTTTAATGTAAAAGTAATGAGACGAACGAGACGCTCTCTTGATGGTAAGAGATAACGCTCTTCCATGACCATTGCAACGATACACAGAACTTTGTGCAGTAAAACAAAGTTCAAGGCATCACAGCTTTGGCGCTCATTACTTTGCGACTTTCGATGGTTAGTCTCAATAGCCCTGTAATAACCTACGCCCTAGGCGTATAGCTTTATACGTGTTTTCGGCAAGGAATCTCATGTCAGTTCTCTGTTACCGATCCTCCCGATAATATCCCTGTGTTCACATGCCATTCACTCTTTGCTAGATCGCCAAAACATTCGTCAGTTTCTTTGCAGTCAACATAACCATCTGTTTGACATTCACAGCAAATCGAGTTTAACAACTGGAACGGTCCCAGTATTTGTATTCAATGCCCATACAGGCGGCGCCATGCGCGTTACCTATTACATATGTTTACAAAAAGAAAAAAACCTTACGCCTTTTTTATGTGATTGTGAGGCGAAGCGGATTAATCTGGTGTTGACCCGTTAAGTGGACTGTGACCTCATTTCTAGTATGCCTGTTTACATATAAATCGACAGTCCTATAAAATCTTTCTTTCTGCGTGCGATCCTTTAGTATCGAACAACTCCGTCTCATCTAAGAGTTGGCAGTACGGGTTATACCTTATCTAGCTAAGTTGTTTACACAGTCCTTTTAGTACCTTATTTTTGTAGCCTTAAAGTACATTTTCCTTCTTCGTAAGTTTTTTGGTGTCATCAGGCGAGTCTCGTTCATTGATCCTTATAGCACACTTTCCTTCTGAGTGCGTTCCTTGGTATCGTCAGGTGATTCGGGTTCGTCGGGCGAGGCGGCGGTGCGAGTGATGGCGGGCGCCGTCGCTAGTCGCGCACCCATGGTGATGGGCGTGTCATCGGGGTCATCGTCCTCGCCTTCTTCAAGGTCCTCGTCAATTGGGGTCAGGACGTCAGTCGGCTGTTGGACCTCCTCGGGTTTCCTGTAATGCAATAAATGTTAGCTGATTTTATTGCTATAATTATTGTTTATGTGGCATTGTTTGTTAGGCTATTGGTCAGTTTTTAATATATTCTTTTTGTATAGTCAATTTTATCACATTGTACAGATCGCTCTTAGCGATAAGGCCGCCACTTTTTTTTTTAATGTTTAACAGGCCAGGTGTTTTGACCACAGCTTACCTGATGTTAAGTGAAGGCGTGGCCGAAGATGGTAAAGCACATCTAGCCTGGAATGGAACTGGCTCTCAAGAGGCTGCCGGAACACACCGTTAGATACTTGGCGGCAGATTTTCAACTTGAGGGTGGTAGCTAGCCAGCCGAGTACTAGAAAGTACCCTACCACCATGCTATGGTTTCCTCACGATGTTTTCCTTCACCGGCAGCTCAAGCTCATTGTTGGGGTTTGAACCCACGCCCTTCGGCATGCGAACCTATCGCGCTAACCACTAAGCTATCATCGCTACTTGTGGCACTAGTTCTTAAGGTTATTTTGTTCTCTGTACTTTTTTCTGTTTATGATGTGCACAATAAAGAATTCTATATATGTATCTATTGTTAACTAGTTTGCTGCTTTTATATGATAAGCCCAATACCGTAATTTAATATTTCCTTTTGCTTAATATTTCTATAGAGTTAGGTAGAAGAGGTAACGAAAAAAACATACAATGTATTCACTCAAAATGAAGCGATATCTATTGGTTTAACGCTTCTTTAACACGAAGAGACTAACGTAAAATAAAAATACTTTTCACCGTCATCATCCATCACCACGCGGGTAAAACCGCGGAGCGCAGGTAGTATATATACATAATAATAATCATATTTATTTAGGTAAATAATTTTCAATCATAATCATAACAATTATAAAAAATATATATGCAATTATGTCAAATCAATTATAGTAAATGTCAAACTTCAGATAATTTTTTGTAACCGTAAAACGTGTGCTCGATAAATCAGCTTTTGAGTCGAGACTTAAAGCTGCGCATAGAGGGTGCTGAAGTGATATGCTCTTGCAAATACAGGTTGTCCCAGAAGTCGACGCCAAGCCGAAATCGTGTGATAAACCTTAACATAATAGTTCAAAAATCATCACAGGATGTATGTGTAAATTTTTTCCAATAAAAAAAATACAATATAATTTGAAAAGTACATGACTTAATTTTTTTAAATATTTTTCTGACAACTATTATGATCATCACCCGATTTCGGCTTGACGTCGACTTCTGGGACACCCTGTATATAACATATTGACATTATGAATATGTTATATTTTTTTATTATTTTTTTTAATGTGAAAAATAGTGAGACGAACGAGACGCTCTCCTGACGGTAAGAGATAACACCTGTCCATGACCATTGCAGCGATAAACAGAACTTTGAGTAATAAAACAAAGTCCAGGGCATCGCTGCTTTGGTGCTCATTACTTTGAGACTTTCGATGGTTAGTCTCAACAGCCCAGTAATTTCGCTAGCTGCAGTACCCTTCAAACCGGAACACAGTAATGTTTACACACTACTGCTTGGCGGCAGAATATCTGGTACTGCGGTGGTACCTACCTAGACGACCTCCCGCTAAGGAGATCTACCACCAAGTATATATATATATAGGGTGTCTAAGAAATGTGTCCCGATGGAAATAACAAACTATTGACTGTCTTACCTGCGGAACAAAGGCGCGGCGAAGGAAGTCAACGTGGCGGCGAGGAAGAACGCCGCTGCCATGTAGAAGGACGCGTCGTAGTTCTTGGTCGCGTCGTAGACCGCGCCGGCTAGGGGCGAGCCCACTATGGCGGCCGCACCGCGGAACAGTATCAGGAGGCCGAACGCGTTCGTCAGCTTGTCCAACCCTAGCAGATCTACCAGTATGATCGATGTCAAGGAGATGTAGCCCGCTGCAAACGATTAAAAAATATCATTTGAAAAACATACCTTTACTTGTAATCAAAATACGTTTTTCGGGGATCTTTTTAAAATAATATTTTTCGGGGGGAAAAGCTGTTTTTAAGATATAATATGAAATACGGAACACTCAAGATTTTCAAAAGTAGCATTAAGCTGCAAATCCTAAAGTAATTTTGCAATTCGCTATCTGTTCTTATGTTTAATGTTTATATAGTAGCATATATAATGTATATATATATATATATATATATATATATATATAGCTATAAGTATATATTTAAGTTTTTAAATTTTATATAATTTTATTTGCAAAAAAAAAACAATTTTTTGGCAAGCAAGCACTCCATCCTTAATTTAGTAGAATCCTCTCCATGCTAAGGTTGCTAGGTTAAGATATTGCTCTTAACGATAAGGCCTACAATTATGCCTGTTATAATTGTTTGTAATTGGTATAAACAATAAAATATTACATTATTTTTACTATCATTATTATGACGATAGGTATCTTAGAATCTATTACGTTATACTTATGTACCAAGGAGTCTTTACCAACTCCGAAAAAGCTTCCTCTTTTTTCGGAGTTGATTATCTCAATTCGGTTTTATCTACACAACATTATATACAACATTGTAGCGATGATAGCTCAGTGGTTAGCGCGGTAGGTTCGCATGCTGAAGGGCGTGGGTTCAAACCCCAACAATGAGTTTAAGCTGCCGGTGAAGGAAAACATCGTGAGGAAACCATAGCATGGTGGTAGGGTACTTTCTAGTATTCGGCTGGCTAGCTACCACCCTCAAGTTGAAAATCTGCCGCCAAGCATCTAACGGTGTGTTCCGGCAGCCTCACTTGAGAGCCAGTTCCATTCCAGGCTAAGTGTGCTTTACCATCTTCGACCACACCTTCACTTAACATCAGGTGAGCTGTGGTCAAACAACTAGCCTGTCAACCATAAAAAAAAAAAATACATTGTCGGAGATTTAAATGGATTTTCGTCCCCGGCGATTTCATCGTCGTCCGTCATGTTAATATTTTTTAATCGTCAGTGCACACAATGGTGCCGTCGGTCGTAGAACGCCGAATGAATCCTACGCCACTCGCGCGCCGACCGAACTACTGACGCTTAGATCAGTTCACTCGTGAATGAAGCCTTCAACTCGTTCGTTATATTCATTCCTTTGAGTACTAGGCTGCTGGGGCAGATGGCGCTAGTTATAACAAAATATCGAAATAATGCCCGCATACATTTATGTACAACTTTTTTTAAATCTGTGGTCTCGGACATATGTTAACATACAAGACGAAATAATGTATTTGTGTCTACTAAATACTTACAGATAGCGATACCAAATGCAATAGCGATTACAACGTAAGTGGCGTATGAGTAACAGAATGGCGTCAGCCCCACGGCTATCTGTAAAGTGAAAAATTAAAAATAAATTAAGAACCAAAATTCACTATTTTGAATTTAAAAGAACATGTTTTTACCTTTCTAGTTTATTTAAATTATACGTTGACAGGAGTTTGTTTTTTTTTCTAAATCATATACACAGAGCCCCTTTTTTAATAAACTGTACCACTGCTGAGCGATGGGCCCTTTTCATTCTGAGAAGGATAGGGTCATAGTCCAACACGCTGGCTAAGTGCGGGTTAGCAGACTTCACATACATTCGAGAAATTTTTTTAAAGTACAAATACAAATACAAATCTTTTATTAATACCACCAAAGTTACAGGTCATTTTTCCATTCATATTTAAAAATATCAAAATCATAACATATGTCAAAACAATGAAAATGTCAATGAAATAATATGTGACATATAAAATAATTATGTCAATATAATAGGTACTCTCAGACAAGTAGGTTTCCTCACGATATTTTCTTTCACCGTTTGAAATTATTAGAAATACACACATAACTAATAAATAATCGAATCATATGCATGAATTGTCAAACGAAAGCTTATACTAACCGTAGCAATGACGAGGCAAATGTTGTTGAGCAGCAATGAGTCCATCCAAGGGAAGTCGGCCACCCATCCGCACATGATACGGCCGATCGTGTTTGTGATGCCGATTATAGAGAGAAGAAACGAAGCTTGAGAAGGCTCTACTCCCTGGAAATTATTAAATTAAACATAAGGTCTGCTGTCTATTGACGTTCTCCCGGATACATTTCGGGGAGTGTGCCTTGGAGTTGCACTATTTCGTTCCCCCCTTTTTACTACCGGCCAGACAAACGCGACCAAAGCGTTACCCGTCCATGATGGACGTTCCGTTCGCACAAGCGCTTCAAAACCAAATTCTTTATTCGCACAGTGAGGATGTGGAACTCTTTGCCGGAGTCTTTGTTTCCCGAAAAGTACAATATGTGTGTCTTCAAATCAAGATTAAACAGGTTCCTTCTAGGTAAGCGCGTTCCATCCTAGACCACGTCGTTGCTTATCATCAGGCAGAATGTGATCAAAGGCTAAATTTACGTTTGATTTAAAAAAACAAAACATTTTAATTTATTCCAAAAAAGAAGCGAAAGAATCAAACGCCTATCTATCTATCTATACTGTTATAAAGAGGTAAGATTTAATTGTTTGTTTGTATTAAATAGGTTCCGAAACTACAGGACCGATTTCAAAAATCCTTTCACCGTTGGGAAGCTACACTATCCCTGGGTGACATAGGTTACTTTTTATCTCTGTATTTCCACGGGAACGGGAACTACGCGAGTAAACCCGCGAGGCGTCCGCTAGTTATAAATAAAAGAGTCACTTTACGAAAGTTGATTTTCTTTTTATAATATTTTTCTAACATAAATAATTATTTTTTCAGGCCTTACTTTGCGGAAGTTCATTTTGTTCAAGGGACCTATACATTTAGTTTATTTCCGCTTAACACTTCTAATTTAATTTGCTGGCGAAAGAACCCACAATGTGTCAAGCCCTCACCTCAGGGCCCAAAAGATAATAAAGTATATCTCTTACATTGAGCTGTGCTGCGTCCACGATATAGACGAAAGGCACGTAAAGTCCTGCCATGCCGAAGATATTAGAAACGCCGATCAACATAAAGGCGGGATCGCGGAGTAGAGACACGTCCAGCATCGATGACAGCGCAGACTTGAATGACTGAGGTAGGGACAGACACGGGCATAGGTCGTATTCTGAAATTAAAACAGTCGACGGTTAAATTCAATACTTTTCGCAAAGACAAAATAAGAATATGAACGAACGAAGCAGATTTACATATTTGTTTTAATCACTATTAAAATGTATATTAGAGAAAAAAACTGCTTAACGGTCACTCATTTTCTATGCAATATTACGTTTTCTTTTTCTGAATCTTTGTGTGCAATCGAGATATTTGTATCATTAGAAAGCCGAAGTTCGAGTAGGATTTGTAGTTTTAGCGGCGACACTGAAAAACCACGTCGCTGCGTTACGTTGCATTATTTTCCAAAACTTGTGTTTCTTTAAATGTTAATACATACTTGAAAATTGTTGTTTTATATTCATAAAGTGCAATCATATTTACAAGTATGAGCAGGCGAGATGTGAAGAAATATGTATTTTAGTTCCCAAACTTTTTTTAATGTTTAAAAACCTAGCTGTTTGACCACAGCTCACCTGATGTTAAGTGACGGTATAGACAAAGATGATAATCACACCTAGCCTGGATTGGAACTGGCTCTCCAGTGAGGCTAACGGAATACAGATTTACTACTTGAAAATTTTTAAAACTCCATCGAAGCTTTCAGTACCATACTAAGGGATGGACTGGATTTGACTCACTTAGTACCACTGTAGCTAAGACTTAATTTTAATATGATTAAGTCAGTCTTGACGGTTGGGTCAAGGGTCAGCTTCAAAAGGCAGTGATCCTTGACACGGCGCGCATTGTGAGGAGGTCCCTCACTCTGTAGCCCTAACCACCGGCAGCTTGAGCCCTGCCCCGCTGCCGGTGGCAACCTAGTTTTTAAGTTTTTTATATTACATATTATGTTTTGTAAATATTTAATGTAAAAAATTTAAAAAATAAGAGAATAAATAAATAACTATGATAACTACTAACACTAGCAGATTGTTTAGTGCTATGCCAAAAATAAAGCTAAAAAAAGTCGGATTGTCACTTACGCTCTTGTCTTTCCAGGTCTCCAGTCTGCCTGCTCTGTGGCAGACTGAGCACGGAGTTCCTATAACCTTGCAGCGACTTTTGGCTCTGGTATTGCGGCAGGTTCAGCACGGAGCCGGAGTAAAAGATATCCTTACGAGACATGGGGCGCACCATGCGGGACGGCTCCTTCGGCCCAGATACCGACAACTTTGAGTTGTACATCTGGCTTTCTGTGTCGCCCTGTGGAACAAAAAAGTATTTTAAAGTATTTTAACTACCCTGTTGGCTCATTGGTAATATATCTGTTTTTAGACCTGTAAGGTGTGGGTTCGATATGCCCCAGGACGAACATTTTTGGTATAAACAAATGTTTGTTCTGTGTCTAGGTGTTCTGTACGTCTCATAAATATGTATGTACAAAAAAAAACTATTAGTTACTAGCTGTGCCCCACGGTGTTACCCGCTACATATTTTCGGTATAAAAGTAGCCTATGTGTTAATCCAGGGTCTCAGCTACCTCCATACCAAATTCATCCAAATCCGTTCAGTAGTTTTTGCATGAAAGGGTAACAAACATCCATCCATCCAAACTTTCACATTTATAATATTAGTGGGGTTTGAATTTTTTGTTTTATCATCATACCAGCCTATATATCTCTGGCTTTCCTATCTGCTTTGATTCTACGCTAATCTAGCTTCTAATTATAATCTTGATAATCTGATGTTGGGAACATTAGTCAAAATGACTTTGTTATTGATATTCTTTAGTGTATTTCCACTTACAAGTATACCTATTAAATCCTCATCTTCAGTGTAATAAAACGACTTATAAGCGGAAATACATAACACTAAAATACTATAAGATGAACTTCAACAAAGTAACACCTGAATCTATCAGTTACTTTTGTTATTATTTTATTTTTAAACTGCAACATGTATCTTCATAGTGTTTATTTATAGTATTTAATAGTACTATTTTCAGTTTTCCACGAACCGTGATTGTACGAATTTGTAAACAGCGAAACAGGAACGAAAATGTTATTTCTGGATTGGTGCCAGTCCGTGCTCGATTTGGCTAAGAATTGCAAAGTTCAAGGTTGTGCATTTGTTTATTGTGTAAATGGACTAAATATATGTTAACAGTGGCCTCACTACTTATATCTTTATTGATCATCTTGTCAATCGTTTATAAATGAGAAAGCTGATACGTTTTTTGTATTGGTCATCCAAAATATGTAATTAATAGCACACTTCTTAGATGGTGCTGCGGATATATGTCTGTTGCGGTTAAAATATTGTGTTTTCTTTGCTCTGATAATAGTATTGTCACTTTTTTTTTTTTTTATTCTTATTTTTATTGGTGGCTTTTATCGCAATGCGATAATGCCAGCCCCGTATTACAAAACAAATCATATCACATATTATAAATATGTATTTACATGTATGTCATCTGTACTTCGATTGGCTAGTACTTCCGAGATGCCGGCATATAAGGCCCTCGCCGCATCACATGTGGGTGCGGCCAGGATACCTTGAAACATGCCAACATCTCGGGGGTTAACACCATATTTTAGCGACATATTTCTCCTCACAGTCTTGGTCCGGCCACATTCCACCAGGAGGTGAAAAACGTCTTCAGGGCTCCCGCAGAGAGAGCAGGCGGGGGATTCAACTCTGCCCATTAGATATTCAAACCTATTAAGTGGAATGTGGCCAGACCGAGTATTGTCACTTGAGATTGTATTTGTATTCTACATTGAGCGTTGACTGAGACCAATTGCTTGTTCCCTCTAGTACAGTAGCCACAGTCCATATGACTGCATAGATCTATACAGCTAATTGATTTATAATTTCTATGTAATTTCAAAACATTATCTTGTTTTTGTACTAGGTATAAGAAATATGAAATAAATATATTTTTACTTTTTTACTATCTTTTATAACATATCGTTCGTTTATCGTTCTAAAACATATCGCTTGACCAAAAAAGAAAACAGAAAATTATATCTCGAAGTACTTTTTTAGGTAATTAAGACGAGTAAATCAACTGCTTTTTTTATAACGAGACTTACAGACTTACAGCTGAACATTGCGATTCACGATCAATCAAATTTAGTCAAGTTTTTGACATTCAAAATATTTAAAAAAAGAATCAACGACCCTGACGGGCCGTAAACGAATTTCGGTATCGACAACTTGACGCAAGTTTATTTCCAAATTATCATGACATACGTAGTCATATTCTGGCAATGTCACGTTAACCCACGCATGGCCACTGAAAGGATTCCACGTCGTACATTTGCCAGACACATCTATTTTTACTACAATTTTTCATGCTAAACAAGTCACGGGCATATCGAAGCCCAGAAAAAAGGTCAGGAATTTACACAAGGCTTTTATATAATTCTAGAATAAAAACCAAAATACACGTCTCACCACATTATACATACAACGTAGTCGAATACTTGAAATGTAAAAAAAAACTCAAATTCTGTGGTGAGATACGTTTCTTACGTTTGTGCAAACTGGTTACTTGATTGTATTATAAGTATTCATTTACAAAAAAAAAAGTATATAAATGTATTCTATCAATTATCTGACTTCTATCGCACAAGCTCTGCTTAGTTTGGGGTCAGATGGCGCTGTGTGTAATGTCCAACGATATTTATTTATTCTGATACGTCACACTTTCAACATATAAAAAAGGTATCAAACTTTCAAGTTTTATAAGTAACCACTGATCAAGCTTGTTGCGAAATTACAACCTACCACCTGACCAACCAACATCCTGAACACAGTAATGTTGACACCTTGGACCCTTTATTAAATTAATAAAAATATTTGAATTTGAATTTGAATTATTATTATTATTAAAATCACCCTGATTTATCGGCTTAGGTTAACACACTATTGCTTGACGACAGAATATCTGGTACTGTGGTGGTGCCTACCTAGACGACCTCCTGCTAAAGAGATCTACAAGTAAAAATTAAATAATTGAGGTTCATTAAACACTTACATCGTTAGTTCGATATTGACTGTTCATAGAGGTTTTGGACGTAGCTTTAATTGCGGCTAGGGACGGCTTAAATCTGGAAAGTAGAAAAGAAATCGTAAGATAAAAGTGAGGTATAGAGAGATATGTATTGAAAACACGAACATTCAAGAACAAGTTATAACAGAAGTAACAAAGAACTCTGTCATTATTAAACCATCCCTGAATTAACGAAAACGTAAGCATACTTTCTTTTTTAATTATTTCAATTATTAATTAATTTTATATAATGACGAGTACAACGGTCCCTATGGCTTAGTATTGGCGATACACGTAACCTCGTATAAAAAAAGCTGAATCATGTTCAATAGGCTCATGAAATATTGCCTATTGAAGAACTTTAGGGGCATATCCGTTCTTGAATACGTCACAGGTCGGATACATATACGTCATACCCATTAAAAAGAAACGAAAATTCACAAAAAAATAAGCGCCATCTATTGGTATGACGCTTCACTACTTCGAAGCGGCCAACGTAAAGTGAAAATAGCAGAAAATGTGCACAGAGAAAAGCGACATCTAGTTCCCCTCCATGACACTAGCAATAGTATGTATTACATTATCGATGGCTATAATTTTATTACACAATCTTCACCCATGTCTACACACTATGAACTACTAGAAAAGTGCCCTGTAACTAATCTATCTTCCGTGATTTGCTTATGTTGGCTGTCAAAGAACATAACAGAGCCATTGTTACATAATATAACCTGTCCGTAGACACGATAACAATAACAATTCCTTATTAATTCAATTCAAGCAAGACGAAACCGCGCGCGCGTTGTACTCTGCTTTGACTCCCTAAAGAAAGCCACCAGATATGGCCGAAACTAGTCTGAGTACCTGACAAAATTGTACGTGCGTTATCCTGTATAAATAAAACAAAAATAACTGACAGCCCTGTTGGTTCATTGGTAATGGCAATGTATGTTGGTAATGTGTGGACGTGGGTTCGTTTCTCATCCAAGATAAACATTTTGTGGTATAAAAAATATTTGTTCTGTATTTATTATAAGTATGTATTTACAAAAAAAGTATTTAAGTAAACTATCAGTAATCTGACATTCATAGTACAAGATTTGCTTAGTTTGGGTTCAGATGGTGTAATGTCCTACGATATTTATTATTATTATAACTATACCTTGACTCACAATGTTTACAACACCCATCACCGGAAATGTACCCTGTAATAATAAAGCTAACTACGGTACCTATCTCCTGACCTATCTCCTGTGCTCTGCTTGCGTTGTCGGTCGAAGAACGGAACGGAGCCGTTCTTGGGCAGACCGGGCGCTTGCGAGCTGAACGCTGGCGAAGACACGTTCCGAGACATGTGCTGCGCCGCGGGATTCACTATCACGTTGCCGTTTTCAGTCTGGAAACGGGTAACAAAGAATAGTTATAACAGGATAGATAGATATTTCCTAGAGATGTTACAATAAAGAGTGCTGAACTACTCAGCAACGTGAACAGATTTAACTTTGAGCCAATTCTAAAATTGCAAAAAAAAATGTCATTGAGCTTTAAGAAAATGTATGGAACTTTCACGAATTATTTCACGATTTTAGGATCAGTTCATCAATAAAAGTTGTTTACATTAGTGGATAGATCAGCGCTCTTAGGTATTACATACTATAACACTTAATACACTTTTCCGAAACATCCTGTATAGTCACACGAGCAGTGCTTAGTAATTTATTGTTTTAATAAATATTTTCGGAATAAAAAGTGGCTCTAGAGTATATTTAAGCTCATCATCATCATCATCAGCCCTTCGCTGTCCACTGCTGGACGTAGGCCTCTCCCAATGCACGCCACTGAGCTCGGTCGACAGCTTTTTGCGTCCATTGTTTTCCCGCCGCTTTGCGCAGGTCGTCACACCACCACCGTTATATTTAAGCTATCTTCGTTTAAATTTTCACTCAAATCCGTAAACAAATACGAATACTCACAACTTTTAAATTTATAATATTAGTTTGATGTAGTAAAATCATTGTATTGAAATAATTTCGTTTAATTGTTCAGTTACATAAATCGATTGGCAAAATAATGCAGTATCGATTTTAAAGAAAATAAACATTATTTGTATTTTGGTTTTCACAAAACGTGACTAACCCAGTACATGCTACAAGTTTAACTAAACCGAATCCTACTGATTTAAAAAATATATATTTTCAGTGGTTTCAATAGTAAAATAACATCGAGTGAGCTTTATTTTTATCATATTGTAAATATAGTCTTGACTGAACAAGATTGTTTTAGTAAGTAATTGTGTCAAGTATGCTCATTTCATGAAAAAATAACCATTAACGGTTAAGTGTATTCACCAAAACCAGAATGAACGATGAATAAATGAGATTAGCATTCATGGCAATATCTCTTTAAATTCCAACCAACATATCGCCCATTATTTTACAAGCATTCCATACAACACAATAGATTTCCAGTTAATTGCTTCATTAGCCCATACTTAGCTTCACTTATACAGCGTGACTGGTGAGATACCTACGATACTCGAGGACGTGATATTTGTCGATCATATACGAAGAAAAAAAAATAACATTAAAAATAAATATTATCTGACAATTAGGTAAACTTAACCGAAAGTTATGTAATTAATTACGCAACGCATGCATACCGCGCGGACGCACGAGTTGGACGTTGTGAGAACGTTTGCGCCGACGACAGGTGGGCGGGACAGGCACGTACGCGCGTTGTCGCGTGATTAAAACATCGTTATCAGCGTGGGGAGTATATCCACACTTACTTTATTTATAGGGAAATTTGTCAAAAAATTCAATACCTAATTTTATTACATAATAATTATAACGAGAATCGAGTACCGAGTACTCTCCTTCAGTATCTCACCAGTCATGCTGTATACTTCTTACCTTCCAAGTAGTAATAAAATACTGGCAATGACTCCCGTCATAGTTGAGAGTACCTTTACTTAAAATTAGAAAGTATTTGATACAGAAAGGTTTAAGGAGTCGCAATATCGGTGACATCCACGAACTTGAGAAAACGAACAATTTCAATACTTGTAAGTGAGCACCAACCTTCTTTCTAACCGGACTTTCGTCCGAGACTTTAGCTTCAGTGATAGTGGGTAAGGTGGGGACAGTGGGGACCCCCGGCATGTTGGGTATAGTAGGGACGCGCGCCAACGCTTCGAGATTTAATGATGAATGCACGCCTGGATCGATGTTCAGGGGGGCCTGAAAAAAAGAACTGTCTTTTTTTAGATTCCGAGAAATAATAAAGTTTTTTATGCTTTTCGTGGCAAATACGTAGAAGACTTGCGGCTCACTACATGATAAATAGTAACCGCCGCATAGGCACGGATCTTTTAAGTACTGATTCCTTTAAATATTCCACCCATCTCACTGGAGCTACTATGCCAGCGGCCCAGAGCCTCGTTCCGGTACTTCAAGGAGCTGGGTTGGCTCGGGTAGATGCTGGCAGGGGGGAATGCACAATACACCCCAGGCGGGACGTCGGTGCAGGACTCATCGCCCCCACTTTGAATAAGAATAAGTACTACTGACACTTCTTTTTAAAATCTCATAATGCAGATGAAAGTTCAGTGTTGTCAGATCCATCCTGTTTGCACAAATTGCCGAATTAAATGAAAAAACTTCTTCGAAGAGGTTTCATCTGACGTGGTCCTGTTGCGCAAAGAATCCATTTAATTATGTCCCAGACTTTGTTTGATTATATGTCCCACTCAAACACAATTGCGTGGCCAAGCGTACATATATTTGCAACGCTTATAATCTCCAGCTCAATATTTCACAAAAAGCAAAACCCGTCCTTTGCCTCCCTCATCATACTACACAAACAGAATTCCCCCTTTAAAACTAAAGACGATCACATACACATATATTATGCTATAGTTATTATAACATGATTTAATGCAAAATGAGTGAAAGAGTATACAATGGTGATCATGGTTCCATAATTGAGTAACATAACCATTCATGCGGATTATAAATACATATTAAGATATTATAGTTATAGAGTTGAAATAGCAGTTTCCATTTCAATGCATATATAGTTGTTTTATTTACAGTTATTAGGTATTAAATATGCTATTAGATTGCTTTTCAGGTTTGCATTTCAAAGATAGTAAACTACCTCACAAGACCATTGAAAGATACTATGTTGCTCCTCTTTATAAAGGTCTTGTTGAGATTCTATGACATCAAGCTTACCTTCATTCGTTTCTCCATGGTTCCATCTGGAAGCTGTACTAAGAAGTACGAGCCACCGATCGAGCCACGCTCCATTTGCAGTCTCTTCTCTTCAGCCATACGCTGAAGGAGTGGCTTCTCGCCGGACGTCTGGAAATTGAAGTCAAAGTCAAAGTTAGTTACATAATTATGTTTGTTCAGAAGCAAGAATTTTTATATTTAGCTTCATATTCATAAATTCTCACACGTTGATAATTTTTGAATGGACACAAAAATTTCACCTTTTACTTAAAAATCTTATTTTTATACCACAGGCGGCAATCAAGAAGACGGGTAGCCTGATGGTAAGCAATCTGCAATACCAGGGGCAGGCACTACAAATACGATGCCGACCGTTTAAGATACCACACCTTTTCAGGCCACTAACAGCAAGTGGTGAAACGTTATTACCACAATAGAAAAAGATCACGGATTGAATTCTGTCATTTAGTAGTCCCAAGGAATTCTGCATCTACGTGTGCAGTTTTTAATAGCAGTGGAACATGAAACCGTCTATGAATGGCTGGGCCTTTACGATACCGTAGATTATATTATCATTGTATGATATGGATACAAAGACGTTTTTCTTCTCTTTTACATTTAACTAACCTTGGGATAAACGAGCGGCCTCATTAGTGCGCCAAATACAGCGCAGTTGAGAATTAGTCCAGCAAGTAAAAGGTTCGCGCTTTGCCACGAGCCGAATTCCCTGAGCAGGATGGCGGCTAGTGGCGCGAAACTGAACGTGCCCACACCAGAACCGCATACTGCAATACCCGTGGCGAGCGACCGCCGCGTCTCGAAGTAGTAACCCACTGCCACCACTGAAGGCAGGTAGATCATACCGAAGCCGATACCTGGAAAGAAGACATCAGAATTGTTATAAGAGGTTTTTTATATGGAAAAAGTGGCTATCAAACAGACAGACCTGGTAAGCCAAACGCCGCCTATGAACGCCTACAAAATAAATACTATTGTTGATTTAATTAATTTAATTTAATGTAAAAAAGTAATGATACGAACGAGTCGCTCTCCTAATGGTAAGAGATACGCCTGTCCACGACCATTGCAGCGATACACAAAGTAACAAAACGAAGTCCAGGGCATCACTGCTAAAAAAAACAAAAAAGGAATAAATATACATATTTGAGGGTATTTTATACAGCGCCATCTAGCTTAAGCGGAACTTGTACATTAGAACTAGATTTCTGGCAGAATATTTTTCTTGTAATACAAATAATATATTATATTTATAATACCACATTTATTTAATTTAAAAAAAAAATGTTTATTCAAAGGAGACAAATGTACACGAAATTTTAATAAATCATTTTAACCAATCCTCCAATTAAATATTTTAGGGTAAATCGTTGAGATCGTGTTACACGTCAAACCAATAAAAAAGCATATAAGATTAATTAATCCTGGAAATATGTAGGTGTCCAGGATACTGGGCAACATACGTAGAGGGGCACGCAGTTTTCAATTCAACGTTCTGTTCCAGTAACGTAGGTGCCAACAATCAAAATGTTCGCAGTCTAGAGAAAAGACCTGTGATGATTGGCATGTATTGCCCAATTTGGCATCCAGCCAAATTACTGAGGACTTTGACCAATTTGCCTCAAGACAACGCTGCCGTATAATTTGGCCTGAGATAAAATACCAGTAGCACGGAGTGTAATTCTTTTCTACGTCGATATCAGAAACAAGGTAGAGACACCAATGTTATATCAACAGTTGCATCTACTTTTTTTGCTTAGTTATTCTAAGCAACGCCACGGATTTTGATACAGCTTTAACTATGATTTAGTGAAATTCTTCCGGAAGGTCAATAAGTCCGTTAGAAGTCGGGTTGTTGCATAAGACTATGATGATAAAGCGTTTACTTCTTATCTGCAAATATACCCATTTTATATACATATATCGCCAGAGTATGAACAGTGATTTCTACTTTCGCTCCACAAGCTCCACTCAATCAATTAATGAAGTATCCACCAAATACGCACACAGATAAGATAGGGCGCTTAATTTACTTACATCACCGTTGTTTTAGTGTTATCTAGTTGTTATACGAATGGTTGTGGGATATGTATGTACTGTTTGTACATAATGCACAAAATACGAGTACAATACAAAGGCCAGTCGGTCATGTTAGTTATACATACATATTTTTGGTTTGTATTGATAAGAACATTCCATTGATAAAATGTTTATGAAAGCATCGATACGCGAAATCAGTCCGTTATGGCAGAAAATTTACTGTTCTATTTTTATGGTAAGTTTTATTGCTACCCTTGACAACAGTCGATCAATACCAAAGAATTCGTCGCCTTGGTTGGAAGAGGCCATATTATAATTTTAGCGCTGAGCAGGGAATTTTCGATGTTTGATAAGTACATATGTAGGGAATATGATATGGAATGAGTCAGTGTTTGCTCTCGGCCCACAAATAATTTGAAACGGCACAAAGGAGCATATGGGTTGGTTGCCAGTTGCCTGGTGCAGAGGTCGTCAACATCATGCGTCATGTTCCGGCACATATTTCAATATTCTCGTCAAATGAATTCATTTGCACACAATCATGCACGAGCACAGATAATAATATACTGGTATGTGAACATGTAGGGTTATTAGACAAAGAAACGAACAGTATAATGTAACAAAGGAACTAAGCGAGGGTCCTGTACTCTGAGCTTCTCATTTCGATATCAGTTAGGTGCTTACGAAAAAGCTATTTCTTTTATAGATGATTATACTCGTAAAACTATTTTATATTATTTCACAGTTAAAAGTGAAGCATTAGACAAGCTTAAAATATTCAAGTCTCTTGTAGATAATCAAACAGATAAAAATCCTTCGCAGTGACAATGGTCGTGAGTATGTTAATAACTTATTTTAGGCTTATCTGGAACAGAATAGCATTGTACATGAAACAACAATACCATTTTCAACATCTCAGAATGGGGTCAGCGAGAGAGCAAAGAGAACAAATATGGAGAAGTTACGATGCATGCTCCAAGATGCTGGCCTGAGCAAGCAGTTTTGGGCGATGGCAGTCTCTACATAAAAAAAAAATCTCCGACAAAGGCCATTCTGGGCATCACTCCTGAGGAAAAATGGAGTGGAACTTGAGAATATTTTGTTGTGTGGCCTATCCATTAGATTTTCATAGAAGACAAACACAGACGTACAGATCTTATTGGATGTCTCATGTACATTGCTTTGCCGATGCCGATTTTAGGGACCCGTGGGTCCCTAAAATACTACACAAAATAACAGAAAATCTTTTGTATACTCCTCTCGGTAATTATTTATCAATTTTATCCATAAAAAATGTAATTCTAGCTAGTATATTGTACATTATTTAATTATCCTAATATATTATTGCTACTTTACTGGATAATTTGATAAGTAACTTAGTTTATGGGTAGGTGTTAAATATTGTAAACGAAACAAAAACTGTCACTGTCAACGATGTATTCTGTCAACGCCATTCTCAGCTCGGTGTTCTTGTGTAATGTGTCTGTGTCTTCTTGTGTAAAACCGAAATATGTACAACATACATATTACAATATGTATGTATGTGTATGTATATAACTTTACTTTATTACTGAAACCGTTTTACTTTATTTAAGCATAGAACTAACAATACAAATATTAATCTATGAATCTTCTTTGTAAAAAGAAAAATTACTTGCAACTCCGAGAATACGCTAAATGAAACATCAAAGGAATACTTAGCTTTTTACAATACTTTGAATTATATATCTTACTGGGCAATGAACTAAATTTTAAAAATAATGTATCCTCACAAAATGAATGTATTTTGTGTGCGTTAGCAACTTGTTCTAATTGTTAAGATTTCACGACTACAAAACTTACAACTATAAAACTCCATCATTAAGATGTAAAAAAACACGGTGTGCGACTAGTTATTTTTTAAAGTACATAATATCGGGAGACGAAAGCGTGACAACCTAATTCTTAATCACGGAAACTTCCATAACCCAGACATACACGTACCAAAATAACTTTGCATACAAGTATTTTTTTTTGAGAATACAAGTGTCGTGATCATTAACACTCCATTTAGCCAGATTAACATCAATTTGTTGTTGGGGTTTTGATGCGTTGGCTATTGAGATCATCATGTTTCAATGTCAAGGGTGTTAGGAAGACGATATCAATTCGAATTCGCGGACACAACATTTATATTGTAGTTTCATTTGAAAACCCTTCTTATGAGCGAGATCTATAACTAAGTTGTGGACATTTTAATTGCGAATATGTGACGCTAAAATGTCCGCAAATGTTATGAAAGTTGCCCCATATAGACGCCTGATTACGCTCCACCATATTCCAGAAATTAGGTCAATGTAGACTGAGCCACCTACACTTGCGTAATCGACACATTTTGTGCACAGATCTTAGACGTTTATAAACTGCGTCTTTGGAGCCCACATTCTTATTGTATAGAGCTTTAAGGATTGGAGCCAGTAAAATGTCAATAGCACGTCAGGAACCTTAGCAGACAGTCTAAGATTTACGACTAAATATTTTTAGAAACATTTTCTCAGCTATTTCATTCACCTTTTTCACGCACTTTGACTCACCAACCTGGTGTTTCTGATCATCTGTTTGCATCTTTGTTTATCATTAGGATGTTTTATGTGATTTGCGTCAGTGGGAAACGGTTTAGCGTATTTTAGGCACCGGTAAGTAGGTACTTTGTGTCAGTAATTCTTTCAATTTTTGCCGGAGACCGTTAACCCTTTTCATTGTTATTATTAATGAGGTCTTTTCACATCTTGACGTAAAAGAACCACACGGTAAGTTCTTTATATCCCTTTTTCTTTTCATCTAGATTAATCTATTATTGTTTATGACGTGCATGTATTGATTTTCTTGTCCGGCGGAGGGTATTGTTATGCCATAACACAGGTTAATACCTAGCATGGGTAACAATACTTTTCTATGAATGATACTTTTGTACAACACTTATTGAACGATGTATGTAATTGCCAAATAAATTTCATTTATGTAGGTATAACAGAGTTGAGGAAAGGTGACTACTCAATTAAGGCTTGTTATAATGTTTAAATGGACCTCCCGTTAGTTAGTGCTCGCGATATACATTGTCCAGCTTTAGAAGGTATTTATCACAATGCTCAACATGCTCAATTTATTTGCTTGCCCTTGGTATAATACTCTACAAATTGGCAATTAAATCAACCAGTTAACAAGCCTTCCAGAGTTTCAGAGACAACGTGTTCAATTAACCTAAAATGCTTAACAGATAATCCACAGTAACATTTTTTCTAAAACATTGTTTCCGTTTCTCAAGGGAACGATCGATACTGTTACGCATTAGTTATGCATCAGGAATAATTATATTATTTATTGAATAAAACAAAAACATGTTTAAAAAATAGCCAAAGTCATTTGAGGTGTTTTTTTGATCATGAATAGTGCATTTGACCACCGTCTCACCTGTGATGCGGTCTAAGATGGAGCATGCTTGCCTAGAAGATACCGATTACCTCTCAACCTGAAGAAAACCAGATTGTGTGCTCGGGGAACACGTACTCAAGCAGCGCATTCCACTGTCTAACGGTCCGTACAATCAAATCGTTTTGTTCCAAGTTTTGGAACGTCAACCATGAAACAATATCGCTTTTTTGAGTTTCTGGCTGTCCAATACAAGAATGGCCATGGAGGAATTAGACCATGATGCATACATTCAAATCTGTTCTGGCATTTAAAAGTTACGGTGAAATAAATAAACATAAAAAGGGGCATTACTCTTTTTTAGCCAGTCGTGCAAAAAGAAAATTAGCAGTGCCTACTGCATCTTGTAACTAATAACGTTACTAAAAGAAAACCTTCAAATATGTTTTTGTTTCGTGAAACCTTTGAAAACAGCGCGGCAGCAACCGCATGTGAAATTGGACTTTTGCCAAGCGTTTTATAAACGAAACAGCTTATATTCCCACCCACTCGCGACTATGAAGCCCTTTTGACAATCAACAGCAAGTAGAAAACCGGGCTTTCCATTCGCGAATGCATTTTGCCGTTCCAATGATTTAAATAACTTATATAAGCATGCTGTTGCCACCGTCAGCCTTTATGTTAGTCCCACTTTCTGGTTTTTCCAGCTATTCAATTGGGGTGGCATTCTCAGAAACGATTCGATAGTTTAACGAACCAAATACTGAATTAAAAATGAGTCGACGATAGCTGAATTAGCGTAGGGGTTAATCCACCCCTGAATATGTCATGATTGAGACGGGTTCAGTTATCCTAATTTGGAAATGTTGATCCCTACGATTAGGGATTTTACTCAAGTGTCCGATCCATCTCACGGAAGGTTGTTAGAAGTTTAAATGATCCCGTTTTAGGGCAAATATAGGTCCTGTTTGTTGTGAAACTGGTTGAAGGTCGACACAGCTGGCTTAGCGCCAGATATTGCAGACTACGTGGCGCCGTACTGTAGCTTAGTTTTGTTTAATTACATGATATTTTTCTTAGTAAAAAATGTCATTAACTGCTGAAAAGAACACCGATCAATAAAATCATTAGATGATACATACATATAGTACAGTATTAAATATTTGTCATGTGATAATTGTTCGTTTATTTCATGTGTGTACTGTAATATTACATCCATACTATATAAAGTTAAATTACCACTCACTGACTGACTGACTCACTTAGTTTTATTTATATATAGGTATATACTCACATCATGTCGACAGATGCCAACAGGCACCAAAACCTTAATAAAATTAATTAACTAATGTTCGGAAATAATATTATGTACACACATCTATTGTTTAAATACTTTTATAGGTACCTATAATATGTCACAAGGTACAATGCATCATAGGAAAAAATACATATACAAGACCTAAAAGCTTTATGTAACTAACAAGGCTTGAAGTTTTAAGAACAAAGGCTTCGGCCATACCGGAAACTGAAACGGAAACACATAAATATATTTGTTTTTAAATTAAAATTATACAGTACAGTTCTATTCCATGCTAGGTGTGATTTAGCATCTTCGACCACACCTTCATTTAACATCAGGTGAGCTGTGGTCAAACACCCAGCCTGACAACCTTTAAAAAAAAAGATAAACATTTAAGTCAATTATAATAATTGACCTATAAGTATAATTTAATTATAATTGGCCTAAATGTTTTTCCTACTGTATAAATGAGTAATAAATGTAGTAAACTAGCTTGTGTGTTAAGCAAGAACTTAAGATGATCGAACCTATCTAGTTAGTTAGAAAATACTAAGAAAAAAGGTATAAAAAAATCTACACATCAGTTTCTAGAAGAAAACTTTCACCGAAAACTTTCACACATGTTTTTTTTTTCAAAAAACGCTGTTTAAGGCTGTATCTGTTATACGTGTGTCATCCAATACTTAACTGTCTGGTGCCAAATGGCGAAGGAGCCGTCCTTCGCCATTTGGCGCCGCCGCCGGGTCGCCACGCCACATTGGTGCCAATGTGCCAAGGTCGCATGTACAATTTTATTAATGCCCATCTCAAGTTTATTGCAGCTCTGCTGACACTTAAAATCTGTGTCGTTAAATTTGTCCAAGTATTGACGTTAATTGTTTTATTTATTTACTAGCGGACCCCTCGCTTCACCCGCGTAGATCCCGTTCCCGTGGGAATACAGGGATAAAAAGTACCCTATGTCACCCGGTTGTAGCTTCCCAACGGTGAAAGAATTGTTGAAATTAGTAGTTTCGGAGCCTATTTAATGCAAACAAACAATCAAATCTTTCCTCTTTATAATAGTATAGCTAAATTAATATAGTACATACTATTTACAGTTTAATTAAAACCAAAACATTTTTGTGGCACGAAGTAAATTTAAATAATTACCTATAACATTTTGAAAACCAAAATATGAAACACAAATTCGAAGCAGTATATTCTTACTGGAAAAAACATCAACGAGATTAGTGTGCGAGTAGCTCATTAACTAGTGTGAGTGCGCGGTTTGTGAGATCGAACCGTTTGGGTTGATTTGGATTTGGATTTTGAAGCCATTCTTTGGTGTTTTTTTTTTAATATCTAAAACGACTTAGCTCCGAGACTAAACAACAGTTTATTTCTCATACTTTGCCCTACGCACCGACTCCCCACGACTTTGCACGGACATAAAACTTTCTCGAAGAAATTCTCTATATAATTGTGTCAATCATATCAGACTTCGTAAAAGAACAAAATAGACACGCGAAATGACGCTTCAGTTTAAACTATGTAATTTTTATCGCATAAAAATACAGAGGCAAGCTTACGGAAAACTGAGATTCTAAATTTGCGTTACAGATATTGGACATACACCAACTCTTATACAACCAATCCATGGAATATTTATGGAGTTTAGCGTTCCGAAAACGAATGCCTCGTACGTTTACTCAATAAACACCAAATCAACGTATCCCTAACCTTGCAAATCAAACTGGCATCTGTTCTCATAACATTTGCCTTGCTGACAGACCGCCAACGAATCAAGAATCAAAGATATATCGAAAGCACCGTAAAACACTAAATTCATAACGTTCTCACGTTACTACCAATATTTTAAGCAAATTAGATATTCATCGAAAATCTACCGAACTTTTTACTTTTTTGAATTAGTATAAAACGAATTCACGTGTATTTTTGTTTTTCCGTCACTTTGTAAAATATTTGACAATAGCCGCGCCCCGCGACGTTACTCACTACATTTTTGGGATAAAAATGGCCTATGTGTTAATCCAGGCGAAGTTTGTGAATATGTTTGTTACTTCTTTACGCTCAAACGACTCGACTAATTTTGATGAAATTTGGTACTGAGGCAGCTGACACACTGGATTAACGGGTAACACCGCGAGGCGCGGCTAATAAATAAATATTTTTTAAACATTTCCACACTGCCTTAAACTACTATCCTAGCGCAAGTTGGTAGCATCCAATCCCAAGAATATTATAAATGTGAAAGTTTGGATGGATGGTTGTTTGTTACTCAACTACTTTTTATCCCGGTATTGTTCCCGTAGGATAGATTTGCTTTAATTTTCCATAGAGCAAAAAATTTACATGATTTTTTGCATGGTAGTTTAGGTGTCAGAAAATGACATAGTTTTTATACCGGAAAAATGCACGGTTCCTTAGAGACATAATACAGGAACCGTGTATTTTAAAGGGTTTTGTAAAAGTTCGTGAAATAGATTTTTAGCACATTTGAATGCTTATGCACCTCATTGGTACATACGTTACACCCATGCGAAGCCGGGGCGGGTCGCTAGTATAAAATAATTTGACCTTCCCTGGATAAAGGTCGCACACGATCAGACTTTTAAGATGGAAGCCGCATAGAATATTAACACTCGTTCAATATATTATGCGCATGTTTCACCTTCCGGTGTCTGTTTGTATCTCGTCACATTTTGGCGTTAATTTATTGTAATCGGATTAATATAAACAGCATCAATGTACGATTCTTGGAATTCTGAAATGGTGTCAGCATCGAGGTAAATATGTTTGCGGCGGAAAATCATTAACACGCAAAATACCTACAGTAGGTAAATAAATAAATAAATATCACAGGACATTACACACAGCGCCATCTGACCCCAAACTAAGCAAAGCTTGTGCTATGGAAGACAGATAACTGATAGAATACTTAAATACTTTTTTTTTTTTTTGTAAATACATACTTATAATACATACACACACCCAGACACAGAACAAACATCGATGTTAGTCACACAAATGTTTGTCCTGAGTGGGAATCGAACCCACGCCCTTCAGCTCTCGAAGCAGACATGCTACCAATGAACCAACGGGGCTGTCTAAGGTAAAGCATTAAAGTTTTACCCGGGCACGGTTTTTTAGTTTCGATGTATAGCAGTATACCTATACAATATACATGCAATGAATAAGGTAACGCAAACAGATTACCACTACGTGATATTGTTTAATCTGTTTATTAGATAACGCCTTTATTTTAATAAGGCATTTAGCGAGGATGTGTCTCGGTACACTTAGCTGTCTATAACGTAAACAAACTGCATGCACTAGTATTAGTGTATATTTTATTGATAGTATAAGTACAGAAATTAGTCAGCATTAGTATACAATATACATATAAACAAAGCTAACCTTTGACGCGTCATTGAAGCGTCATGAATTCATAATAAATTGTTGTATTTTGTAGGTATTTAGCTATTAATACCAATAATACATATACGCCCATAAATATTCAATATTAGGAGGGATCATACGCCTAGTGTGAAATACAACATGTAAATTTGTTATTCAACTGGATTTAACGCATAAGACTCCATTATTCTATTGCCTAGAGCAACTTCGACAACAGCCAGAAATTTTAGAAAAAAATATATTATAAGCAGTTCAATACATACACGGCATTGTTTTTAAACGGTATTATTTAGCTTTCCCTGTTTGTTGTTAATAAACAGTTTTATTTAGTTTGCCCTGTTTTTGTTGTTGATGATTGAATTTCACCCCCTTCCTGTTGACATATTGATCTGATATTTGGTACACACGTTTAGGTATACATTATTTTCAATAAAACCGTTTATTTTTTTTAACTTATTATATAGTACTAATAGCTGATATTAAATTCGAAGTCACATCTGGCTCTCATTTTAAAGAGATTAATGATTCATGAATAAGATACAAATAAACTTTCTTCACATTTTTTACTCGTAGAGGGTCTACGTAATTTCGTAGAGGTATGATGTTTGAGATACCAAATACTTTTATATTTGGTCAAAGCAAGGCACTATGCAGTGATTCTAGTTAATTTCATTATCGTTCCGATTTTTCAAACTTATGTTTAGTTTTAAAAGTGCTCTTACCCAACTGTCGTTTATCTCTTTTTAAACGACTTCAAAAAAGGAGGAGATTCACAATACGGTTTTTTTTTTGTTTACTATTCCGGAACTCCGTCATTTATAAAACTATTGGAAAAGTTCTTTCTACTTCAAAGGATATACCTTTAGGTTGGTGCGATAGCAATTTCATGAAAATCGGTGAAGTAGTTTGATTTTAAAACCCAAATACCTAAAGCGGTGGGCTTACGGCTGTTTGAGCTTTAATTTATACACAATAAATGTAAACTAACCTTTGTTTGTAAGTAGACCTTTGAAAAAAATAGGAAAATATTGTTATTTATATATGCATCTTGCTATATAGTAGTAGTAACATATTATGTTGTTACTACTGAAGTTTGCGTTACTCACCTCCCAACAGACCGTAGGTGATCATCATCATAGTGACGCTCTTGCTGAAAGTGGAGAGCACGAAGGCTAAACAGGCGATAAGCGAACCCGCCACGCACACCGCTCGACATCCGAACTTATTGCACAGCGCTGACACTATCGGACCTGAGGGAAAAACAGAAATAATGAGGTCATTTCAAAAAGTCTAACTACATAGGAAGCTTATTCGAGTTCGATCGGTGGGTTCGATTCCCACTCAGGACTAACATTTGTGTGACTAACATCGATGTTTGTTCTGTGTCTGGGTGTACTGTATGTATTATAAGTATGTATTTACAAAAAAAAAAAGTATTTAAGTATTCTATCAGTTATCTGTCTTCCATAGCACAAGCTCTGCTTAGTTTGGGGTCAGATGGCGCTGTGTGTAACGTCCTGTGATATTTATTTATTTTATTTTATTTATACAGGATACAGGATATATATAATTTTTAATCGAAGATCAGGTTGATCAGGAAGACGATCAAAAAAGGAATAACACGGCACACGTTTCACCACATTACACTCGTATCACTTTGCCATACGTAATTCGGCACTTTATAATTAAAATGTTTAAAACGTGACCCAAAAACACAAGTTGAGGAAAACAATACAATGCAGCAACATGAATTTCCCAGGTCCGCGCTGCTAAAGGGTATTAAAATGGCGCTGTCAGATAATGTCGAAGATGACATGAGTGCTGGCTATTAAAAGTACTTGTATGTACCGCTTCATTGACATATGCAATTATGGATACGCTATGTCTTTGTTTGTTTGATAACCTTCGCACAATCAACTTTTGTATTAATGTCCTAAGTGGTATGTTTCACAGTACGAGCAAAATGGTGAGCTAACAAACTTTATTTAATACCATTATTAACCGTATCTAGTCGTATAAAATCGAAATTAAAGAATTGATGTATACACAGATTCCTATTTCATCGAATTTCATTTATTCTATTTATTTCTTCTTCTTCACAATCCAGAATCAATTGAACGCATGTATGATCAACACTTGAACTGTGTTATCGCATATCAATGTTACTGTGACGTGGACTTGTTTCCAGAATAAGATAAAATCTTTTATTCATTATTTTGTAATATGGTACATTATCCTTTTAGGTCATTGCCGGACAGAGTGGATCTTTCGAAATATCTCAACAAACAATATATATGCAAACTGCATCATTTCAACATAAAAATGGCTTCACATTCCTATAATCCTATATCATTATATATCTTTTGTCTTTTTATGGTTAACAAGCTAGATATTCGTTGACACTTCGTTGTCTAAGATTGTATTTGCAAACCAGACCTAGAATGCGAATTGGTTTTCTTTATTAGGCATAGATTGCGAATTCTTAAACATTGGCCATGACAGACTTTAGTATTAACGACGAGTATGTACGTAAATTATAGGCAATTCTAAATCTAGTACTATGGTACTTATATATATATAATCATGCTAATGTTAGATATAATTGCAATGACCACCTTGGTACTAAAACCTATTTAGAAAACCTGATCGGATGTATCATTTAAATACTTGTAATTCAGTTCAAGGAATCTATTTAACGGACATTTAATACTTCTACTATATCTTAGGTGTAAATTGTACCCACACAAATTATTATACTACAGACAGAAATGCATTCAGTTGGTTCAAGCGCTCGATTCCACATAATATACATGCCTTTAACTAAAGTATATATATCATCTATATGACGACACCTTTATGGTTCTACAGTTTTTATATCTAGATTTTTATTTAACTGTTCTCTGAATATATCTATAAAATGTTAATGGCAAGTGTTAAGGAAAATGTAAGAGAAAAGTATATCTTGCCAATCTTTACTTTGTTTCATTAGATATTTCACATCAATATGCAGACTAAAACTAACATACACCTAGTTGTGTATGTTACAAACAAAGACAGAAAGAGAGAAAGGAGAAAAAGATAAAAAGAAGATAAAAGAAGAAAATAGAAGATTTTATTTAGGTATTCAAAAGATCTTGTAATGTATGGAAGCAATAAATATCTCGAATCTTGCAGCAAGATAGAGAAAGCTAACTTCAATCGTTAGTAAACGAACCGTTAATAATAATAAATAATCTTTATCATAACGCAAAATGTTCATTGTCTAATAAGTCCCTAATCGTAGATCGCTTTAAGCGATAAGGCCGTTATTTGTGCCACCAGATAATATTTTTATTTTGTTTTCTTTCTGTACACTTATTGGTGAGCTTAATAAATAATAAACAGACAGTGGACAGACGACTTAATAAAGACCACAGGAACGCGCTGGATGCGAGCCGCTTCCAACCGGTCTTTATGGAAGTCAATGGGGGAAGCCTATGTCCAGCAGTGGACGTCCTACGGCTGAAATGATGATGATGATGATGATGATGATGAATAAAGAATTTCTCTTTATCTATCTAAATGTGCTTGCGTTTGACCGTCATCTCACGTGATGTTAACTATTTAAGCTAAATAGATATGAAGCAATCTCTCCGAAATGAATTAAATGATAAAAAATCGATAAACTAAAATCTAGTAAGAGTTTGTGATCTAAAATATTACTCAGTAGGTACAGATAAGTAATGTTTTAGGTTACGCTTTAGATAAATTCGTTGTTATGAAATGTTTGGGTCACAGTGCCGGGTCCTGGCGATAAGGTACTTTCGCAATATTCCGCAAAATGATTTACAAGTACACTGACTTTACTAGCTTGGTATGAAGTGGAATTTCTGACTACACTTATGACCAATATGCATGCATAACATGCTGATTTTTGTGTGGCGAAAAGGTGGTATCTTCTTCTCTACATATAAAACTAAGTCGCTTCCCGCCGTCTGTACCTACCCTTAAATCTTTTAAACTACGCATCGGATTTTAACGCGGTCCATCAACAGACAGATTGATTCAAGACGAAGGTTTATATGTATAATACATACATATTATAGTGGAGAAAATCCGAGAATTTTAAAGATTGGTATTGTGATGTCGTAAAAACATGCTTTTGTGCGCTTACATTGCAAACGCTGGCTACACCTTATGAGATAGATCAAAATAGTGTACAACGTTAGTATCTACATTGCACCCGTGCAAAGCCGGGGAAGGTCGCAAGTATCCTATAAATATCTATTGGAATCTCTACTCCAGCTATGGTTATGTTTAATGTTTTGCAAAAAGAAAAAGCGCACTCTGAATAGAATCTTTATAAGTTTCAGATTGGGATCAATATAGTAAGCTTATCAATCATAATTTACAACTGATAAAAAATATTCAAGATATTATAAAGAAAACGTTACCATGTGCTTAACGAGTCTTGCAATCAAGTTATTTGGTTATCTACGCCTAGTGACATTTATATCGTACGATAAGGTTGTTTTTCGAGGCGATGTAAAAGTATATCACATACTTTTCAGGTTTTTTTTTAAATTTAAATAACGAGAACACATCAGCAAAATGATAGTCACAATTAGTTAACAGTATATTTTTGCAGCGAGTAGTTGTATAATCGAGAGATTTACTTTATGATAAACCTGTTATAAAATAAATAATGTTGCCTGCATGTGCACTATTATAATCCTCACTTGTACGGTAATGGCATATGAATATTTACACAGATAATCATTGAGGATGTTCTAACATATTATAGTTAGAAAAGTATACAACAGTAGACAGTGTTGAAATATTTCATTAAATCACGCACAGGAAAGTGATGCTAAAGATAAGGATATAAAAGGGTCATTATGTCTAGATTTTAGCAATACAAAAATATCTAAAAGTTACTTTTTATGTTACTGTTAGACTCCTTTTTATCCCAGCTAACAAAACCTTGGCTCCAGGCAACAAATCGATTTTGCTTGAAAGATTGAACTGCAGATCTGCGAGTACAAGGTCTCAATATCCAGTCAATAGCTTCAGTAATAATTATTACATAAGGTTCTGTTTAATAGCTAAAATAATTATTCACCAACGATCCACAACATTCGCAAGTATAAACGTCCATAACAAAAGGAACCAATTAGCAACAACCCTAGGTACGTTAGGTAAACATTTGTATCCTATTTATATCTACTATAAGTTCTATAGCAATGTGTAATTGAATGGTTAATGGTTCATGCATGTATCAACGTCAGAAGAGTTGATACGTTATAAACGGGTCACGTTTTATTAACGTGCTCCCTAAACGAGAGTCAGTATTAAAGGTTAGATTCAAACGTCTGAATCTCTGCATAGTATAAAACAAAGGCGCATCCCGCCGTCTATACGCTCAAATCTTTTTAACTACGCAACGGATTTTAATGCGTTTTCCATCAATAGATAGAGTGATTCAAGAGGAAGGTTTATATGCGAAGCCGGGGCGGGTCGGTAGAAAATCATGAGGACAAAATGCTGCAGAATTAACGAAGTAGTCGTTGTATACGTATGTCGTATACGTATATTAAACAATGTAGGCAACTTATCTTATCATTAACTAGTGCCGTGAAGTTAAGAATCGCATCCATTAAAGTTGCGACGTAGTTGAAAACGCGCCGAATGAAGGTTCCGAAGTTTAAATGGAACCAAAATGTACTTAGTGAATGTAAATACTACTTGTAATTAAATATTCTGACAATTTTCCTCAATGAAAAGCGATGGGCGCTCTCCTGATGAACTACTGTAGATAATGTTAAAGATCTTACAAATTCAATTCACCACATTCAATGCATTGTTTGTTGGAAAATATTGAGAGCTCAGTAGGAAGATACGAGTACATGTAACAAATAAATAAATCTGACAATTTTAACTTACGACCGAAGTACGCATGTCCAAGTTATAGCAGGTGCAGATTTAAATTTATGACGTTAACTGGTATAATTACGTGATTACCTATTACACAATCGAAAGTGATATGAATACTTTTTTTTAATAACTTTTGTTTCTCACACACTATTGTATTGTGTTTTTATTGTTATCATACTAGTTATTTGAACTTAGTTTATATGATATTAAGATTACGATATCTCACCTGCTGCGAGATAAACGCCAGACAAGAGACTGCCAACCCAGGCGACCGTTCCTTTCCCCTCGCCGAAGTATGTGACCAATTCGGGCAGGAATATTCCAAAGGTGTAGGCGATGCCGTCCACGATGAGGTTACACATGAAGGAGGCAAACACAACCACCCAGCCGTAACCCCCGTCGGGGGGCGGCGGGATGGCGCCGTAGTCATAGGCCTCATCGTCTTCAGCGTCCGCACCAGCGCCTTCCGCCGTCAGTCTTGCCGCCTCCTCGCATGATGTCTCACTTTCAGTCTGGAACAAATTAGAAAATATTTTAGAACGGTGACAGACCGGAATCTAAAAGAAGGGGCTTTTCCCTCAAGTCAGTTTTATACAAAAATCGCTATCCAATCCCTTCACGATTTTTCTTTAATATTACCGTGATAGCTTTAAAATCCTGGCTTACTCGTAAAATAATTCAAAAATGTATGTGTTTTACCGGTGCAATAGTGGAATCCTTTATTAGACTTAATTGGGTTTTATAATTAAGATAAATATGTAGGAAGCATTTAATTTAGTTGGTTAGGTCGTTTATAATTTTATGTGGTTCTAGGGAATGCGGACATATTATGGATTAAACGTCCGGAGACGCGCGCAGGTCCGACAACTATTCGACGCGGCTACAGTGCAGTAAATGCAGTTTAAATTATGCTGAAAATAACTGAAAGTAGTTTTAAACACTACGTGCTTTTTCAGGTAAACCTTGAATCATGAACAACACAAATACTTGAACTAAATTGATAAGATCTGATTTTTTAAGTCTTTTGATTAAAATATTTATAATAAATTTCTTCACTTGATTTATTTACAAAAACCTGACGGCTCTAAACGTTTGGCCAGGTCGCTATATAGCTCGTGAGCGGCTGGCCCCTACAGACCTAAAGTTTCAACCCCAAATGGCAAAAACAAGTACACTAGATCTAAATAAATATAATAATTTCCATAATAAGTTATCACACTACAATACTCTGACAAGTAAACGTCGAGTTGGTGAATCAAATACTTAAATGACATTTCCGAATTGGCGATAAATCAAAGCAAAGTACAGTTTTACAATATCTAACGACGGCTTGTATTTACAATTTTTAATTCTTACATACAATCACGCTTTTTTCGTTGGTATAAGTAGAGACAATGTCTTTTCTACTTGCGATCCTGACACAAATTTTTCGCTTTTTCTACTTTCATTGCCGTTGTTTATTGGTTACGTGTACTTTTGACCTAGCCTTTCCTTCGTCTTCGATTTCATTATGATACGTTCGCCTGGCCACCACAGAGTGGTGGCCTAGGCAAGGGAAGCGGAGCGTCGGTCGTCCAGCCGCAAGATGGGTCGACGATATTGTCACCGTCGCGGGTCGAACCTGGACCAGATTGGCACAGGACCGAGGCAGATGGCATGTAAAGAGAGAGGCCTATACCCAGCAGTGGGATAAAGAAGGCTGTGGTTGATGATGATGATGATGATGATGACGTTCGCCTGTTTGCCCTTACCGTTATGCCCACTCACACTCGCCTTACAAATCTGTTTCGTCAATCTTCTTTCCTAATCATAATATCCTAATAGCACGAGTGTCATAACCAGATAAAGATAAGATACGATCCAATTTCCGAAATGAGAAATAAACAAAATCGGCGCGAGAACACTGAACGAGTCTGTGAGCGATGATAATAAAACAAATATGTGCCTTTCCAAATGCATGCTTAATTCGTTTCACCAAAACAAACAAACAAGTACATCAAGTTGCCTTGATGTACTTGTTTGTAACCTGCAAGATAATCCATTACAACGTTGACACTTTCTGTGTGACATAATTGAAATCAACAATAGACGAAAGATTGATTTGTGAAAACGATAAAATACAACAGGAATTTCACAACCCACGGACAAACATCGATCCTTGAGCAGTTGACTTAATTCTGAGCCCATATTATTTCTGTCACGTAGAATTACACGTATGTATTTACCTATTGTCTGAGAAAAAGTTCGTAAACATTTTTGAACTCAACATCACTAATATATTTGTTAAATGACACAGCCTTGTACAACCAAAACAGCACTATGTTAGATATTAAAATTAACATGTCTATCATAATTTTAATGGCTTACGTCATGTCGATCCCGTTTTATATCATTGTTCGTATTTAGTCCGACATTACTGTTGCCATCGTAAAATTACTGAACGTTTCTAATAAAACGCTGGCGTCGACAGCCTTTGGCTTTTACTCTTACAGCCTCGTTAATTTTCTTTTAGCTTTGAGCTTTCTTGGGAGTTTAACTGTCTGAATTAACATAAAGGGGAAACACTAGAATATAAAAGATTGCGAAGTTCTTCTAGATGTTGCCATTTATTCTAATTGTTTTCGTTTGGTTATGTAACTGTTTCGGCTAACATATAGCCATGGTCAATGTCAATGAAAAGGCGAATTAGAACCGACTAGAAGGTCAATGAACACGCGGTTAGAATGATTAATCGCATGGTGTTGCAAGCATTGTGTGTTTTCACTTATCTAGGGTTCAGGACAAAGGAAAATATAAATACGAGTACCTACATATTATTATATACATGTATACATATTATAACCACAATACAGTCATTGCGTAAAATAAAAAATGTACCCATAGAAAAAGATAGATAGATAGATAGATATAACTCTTTATTGTGCACATCATTATACAGTAAATAGTACAGAGAACAAAAAACCTTATTAAAAAATAGGTTTGTTTTAGAAATTAATAAAAATAAAACCTAATCTTTATTAATATTCATATATAATCTGGGTGCATCGTCACCCTGGATGCCAATGGTAAGTTTTGGACCGAATTTATTATTTCGAAATAACAAATAATAGTACCTAAATTACATTAATCGATTATATTTCTTTTGAATAATTATTTATTTCTCTAAACAACTCGTAAGCGGTCGGCTCCTGAAATTTTAAATAAATAAATCTATCAATCAAAATTTACCATAGGTACATAATATGCAATGATAAATAAACTAAATATATACCTTGAATATTCAATATGTGTGTCTTCAAATGCAATAAATAGGTTCCTTCTAGGTTAGAGAGTTTCATATTATACTGCACTATTGTATAGCGTCAGGCAGGATGAGGTCAAACGCAAATCTATTCAAAGTAAAAACCAATACTATAAGAAATAGAGCAGTAGCTAAGCGAACTCTATGTTAAGAAATGCTAAGATTATTTGTTTTCAATAGCACTATCATCACACATTTATGGTACTGCAATATTATAATACTGATAGTAGCCCATCGGCACGTTTTGTGATATGACTATCTAAAAACTATACGATGACTTCTCAGGTTAACCCGTTTTCAGCAAAAGATAGCCAACAGCATAGTATTGCATCATTTCTAATCACCATAGTCCTAAAATTGTTTACGAATACGTAAAGGAATACGAATAGATAGATACAAAAATTTAAAAGTAAAATAAGAGTAGAATTTAAAATATTGTAAATTCGATGACTCATAACCTGAAGAAACTGAACACAATTCTAAATAGAGCTGAGATCTTTGCGGGAAATCAGAATTTCATGAACTCACAAAGATTGAAACAAAATATCCGTGCCAATTGCATCAAAGTTATGAAGTAGCCCCAAAAAGTATCTTCTTTTTCAATCAAAGTAGGCCAAGGTGCTGATAAAATCAATAGGTACTCGACGCAATCGATCGGGCAATCAAAATCGAAATTCTTCAATCAGCCGCCAAAAACCTCTTCAATCTAATTTGTATTGCGACGTCCGTAACTCATGGGACTACAAATAACAGTGGAAATTTCCACAGTAACAAATGATTAATTAATTCCATTTATAACAATAGTACACATAACTAGCAGTTAAGTTTGCTATTAATAGCAGACGTAACTTAAGTTTTTAAATTTAAATATATAAAATAAAAAATGCATTGTCCGCCATTGACGTGAACTACCCTGTTGGTTCATTGGTAAAATATCTGCTGAAGCTGAAGGGCGTGGGTTCGATTCCTACCCAGAACTAACTTTGTGGTATAAACAAATGTTTGTTCCGTGTCTGGGTATTCTGTATTTATTATAAGTATGTATTTACAAAAAAAAAGTATGTAAGTATTCTGTCAGTTATCTGGTTTCCATAGTACAAGCTTAGCTTAGTTTGGGGTCAGATGGCGCTGTGTGTAATGTCCTACGATAGGATATTTATTTATTTATAAGAGCTGTAGAGCGTGGGTTAGATTCCCACCTAAAATAAAAAAATATGTGACAATAAATGTTAGTTCTTTGTCTGGGTGTTTTGTATGTATTATAAGTATTTACAAAAAAGTATTCTATCAACTATATGATTCCCATACTTGATACATGTTTTGCTTAGTTTGCGGCTAGATGGCGCTGTGTGAAATATCCTACGATATTTGTATTTATTATTTATTTAGCTATATTTCGTTACTTCGATTTAAAGGAGCTTTAAGCAGGGACACCGTTTAATGATCGATATTCCAAAAATTCGAACTAAACGGTTGGAATCTAGCTCTAACTAGGGACACCGCTTCATGGCCGATATCTCAAAAACTCGAACTAAATGGTTGGAATCTACCTTCATTGTACGAACCGATAGACAACGGACTTTGCTGCCCGAGTAGGTGTTCCCTTATGGATACAATCTGGGTGCCTTCAAGTCGCGAGTGGATCGGTTTCTTCTAGGCAAACGTGCTCCACCGTAAACCGCCATCAGCAATAAAAAAACAAAATATTATCTCTACACATACTCCTATCATTAACTTTACAAAGCACTGTGTGCTCTATCTATAGAATAATTTAAGGATGGCCAGGTGCGCATAGCTTAGTTTAAAAATCTAGGTTTTAAAAATGTAATTAAAGGAGTATAGATATCATAATCTAAATCTACAAGTACATCCTCGGTTATTGTCTTATGGGTTGCGGCTAGGTAACAAAGCATAGCATTGTTTGCAGACCGCGGGTGCTCGTCTCGACCTTGTCTATGTTTACCACTCACGGGTCCGGCATAATGATTTATTTTGTTAACATACGCCAAGGTGTAAACTTCCTTAATTTCCTCAACTAGCGGTAATATACATCATAACATGAAATTAATCTTTCAAATACTCGAACTTTAAAATCTTCATTTACTTATATTTTACGCATAATACAAAATAAAAATAGAAATGTACACTAATAACAGATAACGGATTTTAATGCAGTTTCCATCAAGAGACAATGTTTCAAGAGATTATGTATAATACGAGTACATGCATATGCTCTACATTAGTAAGAACATTACACCCATGCGAAGCCAGGGTGGGTCGCTAGTCTAAACTAATATTATAAAGAGGAAAGATTTGTATTTTTGTATGTTTGCAACGAATAAACTCAAAAACTACTAGACCGATTTCAAAAACCGTTGGGAACGTACACTATCCCCTGGTGGCATAGGCTACTTTTTATCCCTGTATTCCCACGGGAACGGGAACTAGTGTTTACATGTTCAAAGTCATTTGTTAATGAGACAATACATATGTATAATACAGTACAGTCTTAGTGACTAAAATGAGGAAGCCCAAGTGACCTTTGAAAATGTTTAATACTGGCGCACATATCTTGCAAACAATTACTCAGTAATGCTGGAATATACAAAGAATTCTTAGCACACAATTAGAATTCATGCGACAATACATTCCGCGTTGTTGAAGTGCTAATAAATCAAACTGATGCATACAGATTCCGCATTTTCTGCGTCGTACGCTTGTAATGTTCAACAAGTTTAACATAAAACCGCCAACGAGCTCCTCGAAAAAGTCTATACTAATGCTTACACCAAGTTCTTACAAAGACTTGGTATAAGTAATACTTAGTGGTAGATATACTTAGCCTAGGTAGGTACCACCGCAGTACCAGATATTCTACCGCCAAGCGTGTGTAAACATTACTGTGTTTACTGTCCGGTTTAAAGGGTACTATTATTTCATGTTTGTAATCTCGAAAAGACCCACCAAAGGATATATAATGTTTATTTGTTTGTACAATTACATGCCACAAGTGGCAATCAAGCAGACGGGTTGCCCGATGGTAAGTAATCACCGTCGCCTATACAATAGCACTACAAATACGTTGCCTTTCATTTTAAGCCACAGGTGGCAATCAAAAACATAACATTGATCTAAGTTATCAAATTGCGTTTATATTTTAAAAGTCATAAACAACATTACAACATTTCTTTTTTTGGGTTTCGCAAAAATTAACTTTAGTAGGTCATTACACTTTTCAATCTTTGTTTGTAAAGGATAAAAATAAGTCGAAATGAAAGCGGTCATGACGAACTTTTCTTTAAAGTACATTGAATTCTTCTTTGTTCATGTCTTTTTTTATGGAAAAGTTATGAACACAGAACTTCGAGTAACAAAACAAAGTCCTTGACATCACTGCTTTGGCGCTCAGTACTTTGAGACTTTCAATGAACTGAACAGCCCTGTAGTTTCGCTAGCTGCAGTATCCTTCAAACCGGAAAACACTAATGTACTTCTTGCCGGCAGAATAGCTGGTACTGAGGTGGTACCTACGTAGACCACCTCTTTCTGAGGAAATCTACCACTAAGTAAGGACTATTCAGGACTGGAATGGTAACAAATTCATCGTAACACACGATGCCAGCGCAGTGCCGAAGCACGTGGTCGTTCATTTGCACGTGACACCTATTGGCATTAATTGATTAGCGACGCACGCCGGCCTGTCGCGATCCATTACTTCCTTTGAACCTTGGAGCCCATGGAATATATAAGATGACAGCGTAGATCATTCTATCATCGATACTGTTTGAATGATTCTTGACGCAAATTGATAAAATAATAAGAATCTTGTGACTACTCTACACTGCATTTAAATATTACGTCAAACGATTGATTTCATAATCAGTGTGATGACTATACAATATAAAATACTAATTCTATAAAATAGGGCTCCATTAAGAACAAGCCCTAGTCAATCCTAAGTAGAACACCTGACTGGACTCTTAATGTTAGACGCGTATGAAAAACTTTACGACTTTTTATTCATCCAGACTAACCTAGCCAACCATACTACTTTTCTCAAGAAATCTCAAACTGTAACATGGGAAACAAAAATCTCTAAAGACTAGACGAAAGGACTACTTTACAAATGAATTGAGTGTAAAGTCATGGTAGAAGTGCAATAGAAGTGGGAGCGAAAGGAGTACCAGCAAATTATGTACATAATACAATCTACTGAACGACCTCAGCCTGTCAAGAACAACTATAAATTCATTTTTGAAAAGATTATACAAAATAGCGTTGGAAAGTTCATATCAGATTTGGTTAGGTAAGGATATGAACACGGGCAGTGCAAGTGAGCGTTGATACATATATAAAGTGGCTTCTTAAATCTACACCTAGGTCGCAAGTACCAGACGTAAGGCACGACGATTTCTTTGAATGCTAAGTTCGTTCGTCTATCTGTGTATCTTATTTTACCTCGAGCGCGCCATACATATTGCAACTCACACACTCCCTGGGTGCAAAAAATTAAAACTCAAGCAGAAAATTCTAGTAAAATCATTTATAACTTACTGTTCCCATTATTAAAGTAACAACACTCAAAGAAAACAGAACAGCCACTCCAGTTGCAAAATCAACTAACAATGATAAGTTGATAACACAAGTCCAAGCCAGAACAGTAAGTAATTCGATATAATATCATATCCTAATCGATAAATGTCGATAATTTCTACATACATGAGACATACAGTAATTTATATCTTTGATTGTTGACTGGATTGCACAGCTTCAATTTATGACAAAAATAGAACCTTTGCAATGTCAAGGTTACGGTGATGATGATGGTGATTATGAAGATGAATAAATATTTTAGATACGATAATGTGATGCGAAAACCCATCTTATATTGTTGGTTTATAAATGTTTCGAAACAATTGACTGTTGGTTTAACCGTAGCGATTGCTCAGATGGCGCTGTGTAAACTTTCCACCAATATTTATTTATTTAGGCTATATGCTCGAAGATTACCTGTTGAAGTTCAGTTTTTGGTGCAATGTGTGTGGATGAAGAATCTTAAATCAGCGCTAAATCATAAAGCACTCTAACATAACCGCTACACGTATTATAGATGGAATAAGGAGAAACATAAATGAAATCATCGTGTGATTGCCGAAGACGTGGCAGTGTGGCTTTACAGCTTTAGCCTGCCCGATGGGGCAAATTAAATTTTGAAAAAACTTCATGTCAATCGACCAAGTTAATCAAATGTGGCAAAATAGCTATGTATACTTTTTTGTTTTACTTGGCAAGAACATGTATATATTCATCCTACTTTATGACGTCATCGCAATAAAAAGTTTGAAAACGTATTAAAAATTTACTACCGCATAGAAAGCCAAAATATATTCAAAACAATTTTATAAAATAAAGTTTACTATGAGTAAAAATTTAAAATAAATACAAATAAAAAAACTATACACACCGAATTCTCTTTGCATTGGTATAATAGTACAGTAAGTATAGTTTTTGTCTAGTAAATGTGTTTTTATTAAGGAAATAAAATTAGTTCTGTTACAATATGTAGTACACCAACTAGCCTATGTGGTAATCCAGGGTCTCAGCTACCTCCATACCAAATTTCATCCAAATCCGTTCAGTAGTTTTTGCGTAAAAGAGTAACAAACATCTATTCCTACATCCGTCCATCAATCTTTCCATCCAAACTTTCACATTTATAATATTAGTGGGATTGTAGTACAACACCATTTATGTATATCACAAAAGATTTATATATATTGTCGTCAGAGGTAAAACGAGCTGATCTACTAGATTCAATTTAGTACATCAGTAATAGTAGCCCAACGGATTAGCAAGTTGAAGTGGCAGTGGGCAGGGCACATAGCACGCAGAACTGATGGCCGATGGGGCTGCAAAGTTCTGGAGTGGAGACCAGGGACCGGCAAGCGCAGCGTAGGACGTCCACCCACAAGGTGGACAGACGACCTAGTAAAGACCGCAGGAACGCGCTGGATGCGAGCCGCTTCCAACCGGTCTTTATGGAAGTCAATGGGGGAGGCCTATGTCCAGCAGTGGACGTCCTACGGCTGAAATGATGATGATGATGATGACATCAGTAATCGATCGTTTTATCGCGGTTTCAAGAATTCAATCCAAGATACAATGGACTCGCTTAGTTAAACAATTAGGTGATTACGTATTACACATTGTTTCTTATCAAAACATACATTTATCTTAATCAGTTGTCTGCTTAGCAACATTGATTGAAGACATCTGCTTCAAGTATAAGTGTGAGGACCTAAATCCAAGGGCATGAAGATGTAGTGTGTATTATTTTAGTAAATAGAATATATTTTCTTAGCATATATTACATGGGGGGGAGAGTGATAAATAAAAGTTTCAATCATAATTATAATAGTTGAGTGAGCTACTTTTGTACGGCATGTGTAATGTACATCTACTTAGTGGTAGATCTCTTTAGCAAAAGGTCGTCTAGGTACCATCGCAGTACCAGATATTCTGCTGCCAACCAGTAGCGTGTAAACATTACTGTGTTCCGGTTTGAAGGGTCCTGCAACTGGCGAAATTACTGGGCTGTAACTAACAATTTAATGTCTCATAGTAATGACCGCCAAAGCGGCGACGCCCTAGACCTTGGTTTGTCACACAAAATTCATGGACAGGCGTTATCTCTTACCATCAGGAGAGCCTATCGTTCGTTTCATTACTTTCACATTTTAAAAAACTATGTATAGTGTATATAAAATAAATAAATAAATAAAATATTTATCCTAAAATATTTATTTATTTGTTCGGGGCGAGCTAGCAGTTATAATAATGTAATATCGCGTTTATTTTCTGTAAGAAAACACAATTTCTGCTTAGAGACTGCTCGCTATAGCCACTGCCTGACTCCTTGCCTGGCTGTGTCGTACATACTGCCTAGTTCTCGCTATAACATACACTATTTATAAGCACTTGTTTATCACATATAGCAATAATTCTAAACGTTCATAAATCCCAGATAATTATGAGCCTTACATGGCTGATGGAGATAATGTAGGTAGGTACTTAGTTACAGGCAGATAAAGAATACACATTTCTATATTAAAATTGGTTCAGTAGATCTACGATAACACAATCAATCTGATTATAGTTTATGTATAAGTAAAATAAGACTCGCATCTTTAAAACACTTGTTCACTTAATGGTACAAAAAATTCACCCAAATAACTATTATCTAGTTTTTTTGTAAAATGCTTTCAAAAAGTTTAGAAAACAGAACGACTTTTTAAAGTTTTACAATTTCTAGAAAATAGATTTTTTTATTTTATTGCGTAAAATGGAACTCAAGAGGAGTCTCAAGAAACAAAGCAGGTATTTAAATCCATTTCCCGCCTTAGCCTTAAATACATGACATAGTATTTCAATTCTTTGAAGTCGAATACGAATGACTACTACCAACTATTATTTATTATGGATTATCTCTATGTATGTGCGGAAGGAAAATAAATGACGTGACGTTTAGGTTAGGTTAGTTAGGTAGGCTTCATTCTGGTAATTGTCATAGCGGTATTAAAAATTGAAGTTTTGTACCACACTATCGATTTTAATAATATAAAAAATTATATGGTAGTATAAATAATTGTTGTAACATTAATAATAATTGTAAATCGGTTAGACTCTGAAAATTGATAAATTTATATTTAAGGTTGATAGGCTGGGTGTTTGACCACAGCTCATTTGATGTTATGTGTGTGGTCGAAGATGGTAAACACACCTAGCCTGAAATAGGACTGACTCTCAAGAGAGGCTACCAGAACACACCCTTAGGTGCTTGGAGCAGATTTTCAACTTGAGGGTGGTAACTAGCCAGCCGAGTACTAGAAAGTACCCTACCATGGTTTCCTCGCGATGTTTTACTGCACCGGCAGCTCAAGCTCATTCTTGGTGTTTGAACCCACGTTCGGCGTGTGAAGCGACGGCGCTAACCACTGAGCTATCATCGATATAAAAAGTCTAGTTTGTCATATATTTCACTAAAAATTTATTTTTAAAGATTTCTTCAGAGTTCTTGGTACACAAATAATGCGTATATGATGGCTATGATGACGACAATACAGCCGATATCTGTTGAGACCACTACGTACTAAATTATAAGCCGAATTGAAAGTATAGCTGACTTTGAATCCTCTAAATCTTGGATAGTAGTCTCTATTTGATATTTAATGACAGAAACTAATCTCCGTAGATACCTATTCGAAGTTATTTTCCATTAATACTGTATTATTAAGTAATTAGTTATCGCGTATCCACTAAACAAATATGTATCGAATACTTCACGATATTTTCCCTATCCGCCGAAACCAGGGCAAGTCACCAGTATTGTAAAAAAAATAATTAATAGTAAAATACTAGTCATTCTGCCAGTATATTTTTTAACGAGGGCAAAAATTGGTCTCGTTACCTATATATACCTTACAAAGGGCCCATGATTCTCTAGACACATTTAACACACCCATTAGTATAGCTATAACTTGCAATTCGTTTCATTTTCTTACATAAAAATTACAAAAATGGTGACCTCAAGACTACCCAAAAGATATTTCGTAAAAAACATATATTTTTGTAGTCATTGTCCAATGTAAGTAACTTTGCGTTTCACTTCCAATAAAGTACACAATTTAGCGACTTTCCCCCACGCGTAAATAAATTATACTTATTTATGTTCTTGGATATTTTATACTCCTTAAAATGTAAACATTTAAAACATTGGGTTTATAGGACAAAATTATGCTAGAGTATCGATATAACAGGTGTAACTTTGACAATGGCCCTTCCTATCACAAGGTTATAAGGAAACCTTTATAGAACCTTGTCTATTCAAGGCTATTGACAGAATTAGCGCCAGGAAACTAAGCCTTATTGAAAACGAATAAGGGTCTATAAAGAATTAAAAACCTCTACAGTCATGAACGAGAATAGAAAATGTTGACGTGGGAAATGTTATAAGCATACATGGTTGAAATATTCAACAGCTGCTAGTGGACACGAAGGTAATACCCATGAAAGTTATTTTTATTGATTCACTAATACTAAGGTCAAGTACGCCACAATGACGAATTTTCTTAGTCCGAGTATGGTATCAATCTGACTATCGTACAGAAAAGATAAAATCAAAAGATTATTTCTAACGATTTGTTCGATAGTATGTTCTAAAGTAGTAGGCCGTGCCCCTTATCCTTTAGAAGTTGATGATGATACTTATCTTTATTTACGATGAAATTTGAAATAGTGATGACAGCCCCCGACGGATATTCTTGGGGTTTTTATTAAGTTTATAGGTAGGTAGTTTTAACATCAAAACATTTCAAACTAAAATCGTTCGGTGGAAGTTTTTCAATACTTCTATGCAGCGATGCCCCGAACTTTGTTTGCTACTCAAAGTTCTGTAAATCGCTGCAATGGTCATGGGCATGCGTTATCTCTTACTATCAGGAGACCGCATTGTTCGCCTCATTACGTTTACATTTAAAAAAATCAATCGGAAACATTTTGTACAAAAATGTTGCATTTAGATATGTACATACCTGAATACCTGTAGTGTTTGCGTAGCACAAACGCAAACCAGTACAACTATAAGATACTACATAAGAACTTTAATGAATAAATTGTGGAAATCCAAAAAAATCCGTTGTCAATTTCATATTTTTAATGAAAGTGGAAATTTTTAACTTTTGTAATATTGAAAATGTGCTGTTTTAAACAAAAATTAAAATGGTCACTTTATACAATAACACACAATATCACACATACACATAAGGTAGGTTTTTCATCACGATGTTTCATTCACCGAAAAGTCAGTACTAGAATAAAACGAACCTCTTAACATTCAATAGTACCGCAGTGCGGGTTCATCGCGTTGCAGAGACGGGAACCCCTAAACTGCCTAAGACTATAGGGACAACCTGGTTTGAGTTTAAGAGGCCTTCCGATACTCATCAACACTCACCTACCTGTGTTGCCTTCCCTACCTAACCAAACTAAATATTTTTCAACCAACACTGCTTTAGATACCAAGAAACATATACTTTACTACATACATACATATATAATTATGTGTATTACTTTATAAACTGTAAGTAAAGACAAGTGTCAAATATGCGTGAAAGTGAAAGTTTAACTGTGCCATAATTTTAAATTGTATCTTACTGACTAGAAACAGTTATAATATCGGAAAGTAATTTGAACAGTACAAGGAGTTAAGAACTAGTTTTCTGAAATTTCGCTTATCTACATATCGGAAAACAAAGTCGTTTCCCGCCGTCTGTACACTTATATCTTTTAAACTACGCACTTTTAAACTATGCAGTTTCCATCTATAGACAGAATGATTCAAGAAGTTATGTATAATACTAGTACGTACATATGATCTGCATTGCACCCATGCGAAGCCAGGGCGGGTCACTAGCCTAAACTAATATTATAAAGATTTGGATTTTTGGATTTTTGTACGTTTGTAACGAATAAACTCAAAAACTACAGAACCAATATCAAAAATTCTTTCACCGTTGGGAAGGTACACTATCCCCGGGTGACACAGCTTTACTTTTTATCCCTGTATCCAAGGGAACGGTAACTACGCGGGATAAACCGCGAGGTGTCTGCTATATCTGTCTGTCTGTATCTAGTATGAAGGCTTAATTTAATAACCAAAATTATTTAGGTGGATTAAAATTTTGTCTAGTATTATCAGTAAGAAAATGTAGCAGTATTATCTAAGTTAACAAAGATAATAACGGTAGTGATAAAATTGTTTGCTTGCATGTGCGATTTATCATTTTCGCGAAAATTCAAGGATTTATACTGCAGGTTCACGGAGATATTATACAATTTTATTTTAAGAGTATTTTTTTGTAGTTTTACTGTAAGAAAGAACCACAGAGATAAGATATCCCATATATCAATTTATGTAATCCGTGGAAAGGTACTAAGTTACCAACTACTCGCTAAGCATTTTATTGTGTGGGGGATTTAATGTCGGCGTCATGTTTCTTGTAAAAACAATTAGTGCTGTTTTTGGCCACTCGCGTGAATCGGTTGTATTATAGTTGCATGAATATGAATGTACTATAGTTGCTCGTCACATGAATGAAATTTTAGCATGGTTTCGTTCGTATTTTTCCCATACATAACGTACCTTAACATACAAAACATTGAAAAAAAAAAGACATAACATAAAACGAATTACAGTATTCGGTAAGGTATTTCAATTTACATAATTGTGAATTAAATACATCGTAGTTTACAAATTATTGATTATATAAAATAAAAGAGTAAATACGATGTTTTTGACTTCACTAAGGTTAGGCATTCCTTGCACGCAGCCGTGATAAAATCTTATCCACACTTTTTATCCCGCAAAAAAATTATCTAAAGTATTTATTGACATGTACGATTGTACGCATGGGGAAAAGGAAATGTATCAATTTAGTTGATTGCCCAAAAATCTTCTTACTCATCGTGACCGTGAATGAGAAAATAGAAAGGAAAAAGGGTAGCCTAGGACTTTAGCCTGCGGTCTCTGGCCAAAGAAATAAATAAATATCGTAGGGCAATACACACAGCGCCACCTTGCCCCAAACTAAGCAGAGCTTGTGTGATGGAAGTCAGATAACTGATAGAATAAACAAATACTTTTTTTTTGTTAATACATGTATTAACAAAAAAAAAGTAGTTTTTTTTTTTTAGTTTTTTTTAGTATTAAGTATGTATACTTAATACTAAAAAAAACTAAAGAAGACTTAATAGATTCAGTTGTTGAAACGACTGAACCCTAAAATATTCTTTGCAAAGTACCAGTCACACACATGAATCAGATTGACTCTAGAACCAGCCAGCGGTCATCTATAGGTACAACATTGATAGCCCTGTTGGGTTATTGGTAGTATGTATATACTATCTGCTTAAGATGTGTAGGGCGTGGGTTCGATTTAAACTGAGGACAATCACTTTGTGGTATAATCAAAAGTTTGCTCTGTGGGTGTTTTGTACGTAATTAAATAAAGTGTTTTTGTAAATACATACCTACTTATAAGTAGGTACCTACATACCTATATGTATACATACCTACTTATAAGTAGGTATATATTTACAAAAAAACCGTTATCTGACTGTAATCGTACAAGCTTTGCTTAGTTTGTAGTCAGACGACGCTGTGTGTAATGTCCTACAATATTTATTTTATTTTTTAACACAAATCGACTATAAAATATGACATCCCGAGAATATACAACAACAATATAAAATTGGCAGGCGACTATGACTGTTCAATCATTGATAAAAGCGTGACCGCATACCAGTTGTGCCAATTTAGTTCTACTGACAACCTCGTGTATGGATACTCACGAACTAATGGTGATGGGCGTATGAAAACGCAAAACGATTACATTGAAGCTATTACAGGGCTTTTGTGATGATACGAAGATAACAAAAACTATGTACCATTTAAAGTAATAGTTTTTCTCCCATAGAATAGAATATTACTTTTTTATACAGCAAAAATGAAACACAGATCACAATACTAAGCTATAAGCTATCGTTATACTATAACTCAACGGTTAAGGATAAGTAGACATTGGGCGAATGGCAATGCGGCGCGGTTTTCACTGCCAGAGATGACCAAACAACCTTCTAAAGATACCTGTACGAGCATAGAAGAGGAAATAGTATAGATAGAAGACAAAGAGTTGAATTGCATTTATATTTCCTTTCTGTGTCTACCTCTTCACCTGGCACAAGGCATTGGCATCTATTTAGGGAGACAATGAGAGCATTTCCTTTCCTGCTCTCTACAATACACAACGTATTTTCTGGGCAAATCCTACTCAATAGATGTAACATACAGCGCACGTCGAATAAAATCATGCCAGCCCTTTTTAATGATCTCACCGTATCCCATGTAATACCTACTAACTATAGGTACTAATATACCATAGACAATGCTGCTATATAAAATAATAGACGTCATTGACAATAGGCAAAAATCAATCAAAATTATGGGGAAGTTGATGAACTGTTACTACTTTATTTAAAGGCGCAGTTATGGTAAACATAATTGAATATTTTCCTTTGTCTTTTGTAATAATCATCTATATCCTTACCCCACTGCCGGCCATCTGCCTCGGTCCTATGTTAATCGGGTATAAGTTAAACTTGCGATATGACGATAATGTCGATCTGTTTTATAGATGAACAACTAGCGTTTGTTTCTACATCTTTTGTCAATTCATACCCAAGTAGGAATATTTATTTTAATAATATTACGATGCAAGTGAATCACTAGTCCTTTAAATATTGCTTCGGTACGGGTCTTTGTGGAAGTCAATGGGGGAGGCCTATGTCCAGCAGTGGACGTCCTACGGCTAAAATGATGATGATGACGATGAAGTATTGCTAAGGTCGCAAAGCTGCCAAGTCAAGTTTGATTGAACAGGGTTCGTTGGATTGGGGTATCTTAAAAGAGAACTACAGAGCCGAGGCTGACGGAGGAAGCGCTGGTGTGACATGACAGACTTTGGTATTATATAATATAATAGGGGATCTCAAGGTTCATGAAAAGTATTGTAGATAAATATTGTATCTACATTTACGATAGTTTATTGCCAGGACAATTCAATTTCTTATGGATTAACAACATATGTATATTATTGTTCTTGTCCTTTTTTATACTTTTAAACAATTGCACAGTAAAATTTCAATTAGACCCAGTTACGTAGTAAAATACTGAACTTATTACGATGATTGGCACAAAACATGGCATGGGCTCATGAGCTTAATTTATGTTTCTGGTCCTAACTGGATGGTATGATGTCACATCCTAATCATGATGGTATATGACAATGAGTCAAGGTTCGAAAACAGTGTTTACCAATACAAGTTCATAATATGTGGATATTGTGATGGATATAGGTACATAATGTTTCTCAAATGAGCCCTGAAGACGTTTTTCACCTCCTGGTGGAATGTGGCCGGACCAAGACTGTGAGGAGAAATATGTCGCTAAAATATGGTGTTAACCCCCGAGATGTTGGCATGTTTCAAGGTATCCTGGCCGCACCCACATGTGATGCGGCGAGGGCCTTATATGCCGGCATCTCGGAAGTACTAGCCAATCGAAGTACAGATGACATATTATAAATATGTATTTACATATTTATAATATGTCATCATATGATTTCTTTTGTAATACGGGGCTGGCATTATCGCATTGCGATAAAAGCCCCCATAAAAATAAGAATTAAAAAAAATATATATATGGCTAAGGATTTATCAAGTTCTTTTGTTTGTCTTGATAAAAAAATAGATACAAGGATATGTTTAAGCATCTGTCATCAAAATGGAGTAAGATATTTTTCGGGCGTTATTAGACAGAAACTATTACTATACCTCACACCAGAAATAAAAAGTATAGACAGAATGTAAATAATATTTTGTAAAAAAAAGATAAAAAAAATTTAGGTATAATGATAACATAATCGGAACTTTCACTGTATTAAACATTAATTTGTATCATTAAAAAGTACAGACAGCAAGAAAATAACATTTTGTATGATAAAAAAAGATTATAACGATCACAGAATCTGAACTTTCACTGCCTTAAAATTTTGTTTCATAAAAATTAACAGTAACATTACAAGTGCGAACCACATTTTGTGTCTGCTGTTTCTTCACACTGTAATGGCTAAGCTCAACGGTTTTGGAATAGGGATTGCTTATGAATTAGATTGTTCCTTTCATATTTTTTATTTTATTTAAATTCATACGCTCCACAGACACCAGAGTCTTTTGTCAACTGGAATTACATATTTTTTTCAATTATTTATACAGTATAGTAAGCGAAAAGTTAGTTAAATTAATTCATTTCAGTTCCCATAGAGCAATTAGCGTGGATAGCGGGTGAAATCACAGGGTGCTAACTTGTCTTTTACACAATGGATACTTTAAATACAAAAACCAAGTTCAATGGACCACATTAATAGGTAAGAAGGTTAACCAATACAGTACCAATTACCAGACTGTTAATGGTGTCAAGAGTTAATTATCAGACCCATTTCCTAACTATAGGCAAAGTGGTTAATTATGATACAAAGAATGAAGAATGTTCACTAGTTTCGATTATATAGTCCATATGAAATAAAAAAAACGTGTGTAAAAATTATTTCGATATGTCACTTAGTTCCCGAGATATTGAATTTTAAACGGCGCGAGTGTCGGCCGGCCGGCGCTCGGTGCGCTGACGTCACAAGTCATACACTCACGCAGTCACGCAGTACGTTGCGCGCTCCGGTACGTTTCACTACGAAATAACGCAAATATTATTCGAAAATGTCGAATTTCAATACAAGAAAATCATGTGTTGTGCCAAAATGTAAAAGCACTACCACCAATGCACCGGAAAAGTTATTTTTTTTTGTTCCAATGGATATTAAAATACGTAAGAAATGGATAAAAGCTATGAAGAGGTTGGATCCATTTGGAGATAGAAGCAAAGTATATTGTTGTGAAGATCATTTTGACGTAAGTACATGACAATCTATTATGTATACAAGTATATTTATTAGATGGTACCTATCTAGTTTGTATTTGGTTGGTATAAGTAGGTATCAGTGGTGGCTCGTGATTCCAAGAAATGATGGTTCAGTTACATAGAACAAACAAACGATAAAACTATAATCTTTCAAGAAGTCGCATCACAGGTGCGAAACAATAAACGACTGAAATTAGGTCAAGGACACGCAGGGCCTGCCCGGGCGCACCGAACGTCGTCACTCGGAAACATAAGCCGCCCGTGCGCCGCTCCAATTTATTTCTCATTCATTTAGTACCTACAGAACATTTTCAGTTTCACGCGCGAGAACATTTCTATCTTCTGATAATAGTTTGTATGGAGAGACGTGCGCTCTTTTAAAAGCACTCCGCAAAATTTGAGTTAAACAAAAATGGATAAAGTTGTAAAACTTAAAGATGTAGTCGTTCAGTGCGTGCACGAGCGCAGTCAAAGAGCGGCCGCCGCCGCCAGCAAGAGTACCTACCTAAATATGTAGGAACTTATATGAAAAATAAGACCAGAGGTGCAAAACCTTTGGTATCAGTTTAAACGTATCTACCTAATATGTAAATAAAAAAACAACTAATTTTACGTCATCCTTTGTTTATTTTATCTACTAGCTTTCGCCCGCGGCTCCGCCCGCGTTACTGTCGATCCCTCGGGAACTGTATTATTTCAGGGATGAAAGCTAGCCTATGTCCTTCTCCGTGTTCTTAACAATACCAATGCTATATTTCATGAAGATCGGTTCAATATTTTTTGCGTGATAGCGTAATAAACAAACAAATAAACGAACAAACTCACTTTCGCATTTATAATATTAGTTAGGATAAGAACCTACAAGTATTAGTGTATCAATACGAGCCAAAACCTTTTGCTCCACATGCTTCAAATCATAACTTATAGTATTTATTCTTGAAAGAGGAAAGAGGTGTATGACCTGTGACGTCACACCGAAGCAGCGCCACCGCGCAGCGATTTCAAATTAACAGGATTTTTGAATGTCTATAAAATCTAAACTAATTGATATTTTGGCATGAAACAAAAACTAGTATATTTATATTCACATAGGTTTTACTGTGACATAGTTTCAAGCGATTTTGCATACCCAGTAACATTCTCCATTGAAAACCTATGTACATACAGAACAACTGTGTCACCTCTTGATCACACATTTAATGTATGATGACCTTTTTAATGACCTTGTTAACCATACAATTGATTATTCATTTGGTAAAATCAATTTTATATCTACCCTATTAGGTCATTTGCCACTGCTTCATAAGCTGAAGGGTTTGGTTTCAATTCCTAACCTGGACAAATATTCAGATGATGGCCATGAATGTTAGTTTAATGTTGGGTGGTTAAGGGTGTACTAAATGTATGTAATAAGTATGCAATGACAAAAAAAAATATACATAATTATATTGACATAGTTATTTTATATGTGACATATTATTTCATTGACATTTTCATTGTTTTGACATGTTATGATTTTGATATTTTTAAATACTAATGGAAAAATGACCTGTAACTTTGGTGTTATTAATAAAAGATTTGTATTTGTATTAATACTCAGTTATCTTCTCATAGTACCTTGTTTGAGGCTAGATGGCACTATACAAAATAACATCTAGGTATGTGTATTTATTATTTCAACCAACTTTTGTTTTTTTTTGTACTCAAACTTAACTAAGCCGGATACTGTGTACAGTTTCATTCACTAAGTTGAAAACAAAAATTCAAGCAACACCCATTGAACTAGATAGAAATAAATGCAAATGATAATGACTTGAGCGACTTTTTAAAGATTTAATTAATTAGGTATTATTAAAGAGTGTGGCCTTTATTTGATTTTATATCATTCTTTTCTCACAAGTCTATAAATACCTAAATACAAGTCTTTTCATTATTACATACATGTAAAAAAACATATACTTTTCTCACAATTTTATAATTACTTAGCTAACTATTAGTCTTTTAACTTTTTATTGTTATATTAGGTACGTGAAAAAAGAACTCTTGCAGGAATTTTAGTCTTGTCAAATTTAGCTTAATTTTTAGACTGGTAGTGAAAATTCAAACCTTGATTAACTTATGTCCTCATTTTTTTGTAAATATACACTTAGCATAACACACCCTGTACCCTATAAATGGTATATAGGTAGTACTGGGCAACCAAACTTTGTTCAGTGTATGCAAATTAGTAGTAAGTAGTATTCCTAAAAATCTCTATATTAAAAATAAATATATATTCATTAAATAAATTAATTTCATATAATTTAAAAAATAATTAATTATTTAAAAAAATATTAAGTAATTATAATTATTTTTTATTATTATTATTCATTTAATTGAAATTGTTTATTGTAATCTTAGCCCGTCTTCAGATTTTAAAAAGCTGTCTTATTTGTATGTATACAAATATTATAATAGTATAAAAGATAAAGTGGTGGTGTTTAACTTGCCAGTATCAAACAAATGAGTGTAAAGAGATCTCTTTACTCATTTGTCAAAATTATATTAAATGGGGAATGCTGTGAACTATTTTTAAATCCATTTAGATAACTTCAGCATATTTGCTTAGGTACTATTTAAAATGATAAAATATCTGAATGGACTTAATCATAATGGATCACTTCAAATTAGTTGTTAACACTTCCATAGGCTATTTGATATAGATTCTAATTCTACATACAGACTAATGACAAATAAATTAAACAAACAATGGTTTTTGAGTATAATGAATACAGACTCAGTACTATTATCTATTTTGTGACCCATTTTAACAAGTCTGATAGATTAATAGTAAATAAGGCAGTGTAACATGATGGACCTAGCACCAGCATGACAAAACGCTTATGTAAGTAAGACTAACCTATATACAATAAGAATAATGTTTGGTCAAGGTGGTAGTTCATACAAGAATCAAACTTAAGGAAGCATTTAAATTATTATAGTGGAAGTCATAACTCAAACAATGCACAATATACTGAAAACCTACACAGATCCGGACTATTTAACCAGACACAAAAGTCATAATTGAAAAAAGAAACAAGATCATTGGCAATACTTATTGTACCTTACTCATAATAACTTACTAACCTGGTAATTAAACAAGCTAATATGACTTGTAATGAGCTGCTTGTCTGCAGTTTTAATTCTCTCTATTCATTATTATAAATTAGCCACAATAAAGTGATAAGTCATCTGACTGTTTCTAGAGAATTGGCAAAAAAATCATAATTAATTATTTTTTTCTAGTCTTGAAATCTTGAGATGTGAAATAATTTATTTATTTATATGCAAAGGTTAAGTACATATCTACTACATTTTGAGAGTTCTTCACAGATCCCATATTCAGGTATAAAGGTAACCTCAAAGAAATCTAATTTTAGCCGAATGGGAAGAAGGCCCTTGGAATATATTACGGAAATCTATAAAGTTAGATGACACTTACCCTTGAAAAAGTTCTTAGTCTATTAATTCGTGGATTCGATGGCACATTATTCAGAGATACTTTCGACATCTTATGTTTTTTCAGTCTAGTTCGTCACGCGAACACAACAAAAAATAGATTGTTTAGTCACACCAACGCTGGCACAGTATAATTTATAATCACGGCAAGTTCAAGGGAAAATAAATGAAGATCTAGGCTCTAAGCACTATGTTGATTAGTTTTAACAAAAACAAAGATTTAATTGTGACAGAACAAAAGACATTCAACTGTTTAGCCCCATTTTTGATTTATAAATTGTCCAAATTTCCCAAGTACGTAGTTTAATTTTTAACACAAATGAATGTAATTTGTTTACAGCTAGTAAAAACACTTTATTTTATTTTTTCAAAAATAATCCTACGTTTGACAGCTTTGCTGTACAAATCGGTAACGTTTCGTTTCACGTTTCACAGAGCAAAGTACGTTGTACGTACCACACGCAACGACCCGTTCCCGATGCCGTCAGGCCGACAACTGTCAAATTGTGATTATAAACGCGCCAAGTGTGTTCGGCGCGAAAATTGCTTTTCTGTTGCTCTTTGTTGGAATAAATTTATTTTTTTCTTCTCGGAAAGATTACACTGAAAGTGATTCAATTTACTCGATATTAAAGTTAAAATGCTATCTCAATGAAAGTAATAAGTTTGCGCAATAAATTTTCTTTCTGAATCCGGATCGGTTAGTTTTTATAAACTGCCGCATCGTGAAAAGTGTAAGGCCATGGTGCAATGTGCATTACGCTATCCAATTTTTTTTTTTTATTAATTTGCCCCTTCGGGCAGGCTAAAGCTATAGAGCCATACTGCCTTGTCTTAAGTGTTATTTCTGCTGTATCTTAACTATAGTTATCGTCAAAGTCGTCTTTGTCAAGTCCAGTTCGTGTCAGTTAATTCCAGTCATGCTTTAGTAAAGTAGTGGCAACTTTACTACAAAGCTTCGATGGAGTTTTGGAAGCAACACGAAAACTCATGTTTCACCACATTATATCATTTTCCCACACTCGCGCTTGTAATTCGGCACTTTATGAATAAAACACCACCATTTTTATGCATAAACACTCGACAAAACACTAGTTTTGGAAAAAAATACAATGGAGCGTCACGACTCTTCCCGCGTTCCCGCCAAAACTCTCTTACGCTATCCAAACACATATTGTCATAACTTACAGGCATAATAAATCAAGCTTTGCTTAGTTTGGTGCTGGAGCACTGTGTGAAATGCCCTACGGTATAATTGTTTTTTTTATACTGGCATGCATATTTTATTTTTTGTGGAAAAAAACATCGCTATGAAACCTGCATGTGTCACAATTTTTGTAAAGTTGATTGGACCTGATTATCTACTTTCCCTTGTTTAAATTGTGGAAGTAAAATGGAGTAGAGAAGCAGGTACATCGTTGAATTCGTAGATCACCTATTTATGTGTTGTCTAAACAATCAACGGGTGTGGGTCTCTACTCATTGTATGAGGGATAAGTCGAACTTTGAACATTAAGATATGTAAGTTTCCTCTCGATATCCTGGCAGTCAGACGGTCTTTCAATTTGGCTTCCATAATTTCTGATAAGAATCCAAATATCAAAAGCAATATTGATTGACACAAAATTTAGACTAAATTTTGTGAATTTAGTCTTTGAACTATTGAACTTGAATCTTAAAACACTTCTGAAACGAAAAAAAATGTTTTTTATTCGTATGAAGCGTGGGTCGTACAGCCGTCGCGTGTTAAGTAGGTAGGTATAATTTTAGAATGAACAAACTATAGGTCCTAACAGCAATCGGGAATAGTTTAAAATAATAATCAAACAATACCTACCTAATAATGAGGGTTATGAGTAACAATATTAGGTACCTAATATGATAATTATCATTAAACAAAATTCATACTTAAAGATTGAAGTGATTGATTCAAAGATTTAATCAAAGTGTTTAAATCATGGTTAAAAAAGTTTATTTCATTTTAGTACATTATTTTAAAATGATTATTGCGATGATATTTGAGACGCAAGGCCAGAATTTAGGAGGTACCTACTTAGTTACGGTTTCATGAAAACTATTGATCAATACTTTCTAGCTGATTTTGTGTTTTTGATGCCTTTATGGAACCCCTGTGCTAAAAACTAGGTCATACCCATAAAATAAAATGTCTACTTATTTCCAAAAGTCGTAGATACCTATATTACTTTTACATTTATAATAGATGATATAGCTTCTAAAGAGTTATTCTCAAGGCTTAATACTCATTTGAGCAGTCCTTATTGTGTCTAATCGCCTATTTATTTAATGTGAGTTATTCCATTTTTTTATGTCACATTTGGTAATCAAGCAGACGGGTTGCCTGATGGTAAGCAATCACCGTCGCCTATGGATTTCTGCAATACCAGGATACCAGTACAAATACGTTGCCGACCTTGTAAGACTATTAACACGCGTTTTGAAAACCCCAATGTTGTCACTCCGAGGAAATACAGGGGAAGGGAGATCAATCCACAATATGCAAGTGTATGGCAAAAAGGAACGTATGAACCGCACAGTGTGCTATATCCGTACGTAAATTATGTGCGGATGAGCTTTCAGTCGATGGTGGCTAGTTTAGTGATGGAACTGTGACGCCGGCATAAGATTAAATCATGTTTCAGAACACTCCCCGATGTACAAATGTACATGCGATAGAATACACACAAAGTCCCGACGTCTCTACGTAAACTAAGCGGCTCTAGAGCATCGGTAATCCCAGACGAGAGTCATCGACAATTCCGACAGCTTTACGCTCTAATGCATCGATATAATATATGATAATAATGTCCTCAAGTTGATATATAAGTCCGTATAAGTAAAACTAAATAACATTCGGATTCTCGATACGTAAGCCAAAAACAAAAATTGTGAAATTTTGCAATTTAACTAAGCTTTTAATTTAAAATTATACTTACTTCAATCAAACTTATCATTATACTCTTCGAGCAAACGTCGATAAAGAAAAAGACGCAATTTTTCAAACCTTGGCAAAGATACGAAAGCACGTCAATTCAACTTTTGAATAAATAAACGGGTGAAAAATCGTTGCGATCAATTGATTGTTACTTGTTTCTGAACTCACCAACGAGCCTTCAGTGGGATTGGGTCGGATGCGGGGCTCTTCGCCATCGTCAGGGGTGCATTCAGTGCCAGCTGTCTGTCCCATAGCTGACCGGCAGTTGTGTTAACCGGTCGGGGGTTACGCTGGAGGCCTTGTGGCCAAGTGCGGCGGCGGCGGTAGGCCGCGTGGCTGCCGCACGTCCACTGCCGCCGCGCCGCGCTGGCTCCCACGGTCCCCGCAGATTATACTAGGGACGTACTTAGTCGATAACCTTTTTTTTCAAAGTCCTCTTTCAATAATCAACTCGTCTGTTACCTGTCGCCAGTATACCTTTGAAACCCAGTGAAAACTTCGAATCATCTATTACTATACCCTTAGAGAAACTATATAGCAATAACCAGTTTTGGCAACTTATTCAATGGTAGAAGAAGAAGATCATTTCATTGCGATGCAATTTACTCGTTTTTATCATTTTCTCAAAAGTATAAAAACGTTCTATAGACAGGTACTGAATTTATGGACTGTTAATATTAAATCCATACAATAAAAACAATACAATGGTTTTTTAATTATGTTATCTATGCACTTCCAAATTGGGTCTAGATTTAGTCCCACAGATAAAATAAATTTGTAAGCACTTATCTCAAGTTTTAAGATCAATTTTGTTTTTTATTTTTATTTTTAGACAATAAAAATGTTGAATTTGTTTGCATGTTAATGGATTAAATTAAACAGATTTATATCGGTAATAGTGAATGGAGTTGTGGTGTGGTAGATCGGTACGTATAATTTTGATTATACAATCAAAATTCAAAATCAATCGACATTCGATAATAATTTTCTCTGGACGAGTCTAGGCTTATGGCGCGGTCGATAAAACGAGCGCAGGCCCGCACTGCTCAACTGAGACCCCTGCTAGCCTGCTACAGGCTTCTAACGTGAAAGTTAACTGAAGTGCTGTACTAACAATTATTTATACTATGCCACTACTTTTTTACAGGGAGACTAGTGTGTCAACTTGCGAGATAAAAGTGTACGGAAACTAGAACAGCGCCCCTGGTGGGATTAAATGGTAACTATTTTTGCACACTTTTGACTATCTTTTACTTATCTACTACATAATAATTCTTGTAAATCAATGTTCTGGTTTTTTTAATTTTGAAACAATCTGAGATCCTTATTCACGGTGTGCATTCGCTTTATAATGCAAGTATAATATAATCACAATGGTAAGCGTTTCACTTGTATCGCGGGCAGTTTTGTACTTCGAAGCTGAAATTTGAACTTACCTACAAAACCTACAAAAATCATGTTCGGCAGTACACTGTGCGGTAATAGAGCTAGTACCAAGTATATATATTAAAACTATCTTCTGTTCTATTTATTTACCAGTAAAATTTTCCTTTAATCCGGAACAGGTAATGTTTAGTTAATTATAACCAGTTCCATACTTTTCCTATTCCTCAATCATTATTTAAAACACGACAAAGAATAATCAATTTATTTTATCACATTCTGTTCGAAAAAAGACTAGTCGCCATCTTGTGTGGAGTAGTTGAACAGTAGTTGACATGAAATACGACTACCTAATGCCAGATATTTGTTTATTCAGTCGTCAATAGATGGCGTGGCTTTACTTGTTCGAATGTTAAATATTAGTCCCATCCAGAGGGCGCTCATCACTCGCATAAATAATAGCAAGAGGCTAAAATGGGCAAAAAGAGGCAAAAAGGTCGACAGGGTCGTGAATAAACATATACTACCCACACCAAATCTTGCGGCTGCTGACACTGACAGCGTATCAAACGGCTCTTTATCCTTTAATTCATATAATTTAATCAGGGTAAACTAAAAAAAGCGTGTTCCATTAGTAATTTCCAGATTAGATCTTCCAGTGGTGCGACGCTACATCAAATTAGGTACATAACGTTTATTCTGTTATAAGTCATAATGTTACCTATGACTTACAAACCCATCATAGATACTGTAATACCATGTGTCAATATTTAATAGAATAACACCCATTCGTTCTGATATACTTAGATGATTAATAATACCTCTAAGTACTTTATAACAAGAAATATTTCTTGATAATAATAATTGCTTGCTGACCCACTCTAGTTAGATAAGTATCAAAATTATTTATTCATTGTAATTAGGCAAATAGCAAGTGCTGACATCAAATTTCAGAATGTAAACAGTCTAACAACATATACACTAAGTGAATTAAGTACGTGGGTTTTACCTAAAGAGGCAATATATAACTCGGCATTGGCATTATCCATGTCTTATAGCAGGCTTTAAAAACGAAATCGAGGTGCTTACATCAAGTTTAACTAGAAAAAGTACTCAACCTATTACATAGTCTTGGTATTTCACTGATATTGACCTCCTAAGATGATCAATACGATATTGAAATCATGAAAGGGATAAACGCATCAGAAAAACAAGAAATGATAAACGGCACTAACACTAAAATAAGCAGTGATACGCGTATAAATAATAACCCTAAAGCTTATAATAACGCAACAACTAATATTAGTGCAAAAATGGATATAGATGAAAACACTAATAATAATTTGACAAATATAGTCTCTACTTTTAAATATGTGTTAATATGTGAGCACATCTTCGGTATCCATAGATTCTTCTTTGATAAAGGTCAGCTGATGCCTCCCAATTGGAAAAAGAGAACATATGCGTTATTATTGTTAATCGTCTATTTGTACTTATTTGTATATTTTCTAAACATACCAAAGAATGTAATAAGTAACGACAATCTTGTGGTAGTCATTGATGAAATCCCTTACTGTGTTCTATTATTTCAATTTGTTGTAACAATGATTGCGACTAACGTATTTTCAAATAGATCTATAATGAAAATTGTTACTACTCTTGCTGATCTCGACAGTGGACTTATTATCAATAACATCGATATATTTTACCGTGAAGCTGGAATGAAAGCTAAGAAATACATGCTTTTACTTACTGTAACCCATGTTATAATTGCAACAGCAGATGCTATCGCGGAAGACAAAAAATTGGGAAGTTTTATTGTATTTGGACCTCTATACTTTATACAGAAACTGGAGTTAGTAATGTTTTGTTTAATAATTGAAATGTTGAGGAATAGACTGGTTATAATCAACAAGTATTTGACGCAGTTTTCAAAGGAAACAGCTGATAATAATGGACATATTTTCGTTGTTAACGATGAGACGAGAGCAAATTCCTTTATCGGCCGTCCCTCTGAAAACAACATGAAAATACGTCATTTAGCAATCATGTATGACACCATTGGCTCTGTTTGCTCCATGATCAATAGCGTTTTCAACTTTCAGCTTTTCATGACTCTTGTGTCCGCTTTTATTTACATAGTAATCACGATTTGGACTTCCGTTTTATACTACCAAACTCTCGCTTACAATATCGGACCATTGATTAGTATCATAGTTTTGTGTGTCTCTACGTTACTCATGGTAATTATTATATGTTACATATGTGAGCGGCTACGTCAGGTGCGACGCACTACCAAAATTCTTGTTAACCAGATTATTATGGACTATTCACTTCCAAAAGCCATGAGAGTGCAAGCAAAAGCTTTTATGGAACTAGTAGACGCATGGCCACTAGATATTTTGGTGTATGATATGTTTAATGTAGACATCACATTGATTCTGAAGTTTATCAGTGTGTCTACTACATATTTAATCATTATTATTCAAATATCTCACTTTTCTTCATTAACATTTTAAAATAAAATAAAATGCCAGTCATTGTCACCTTATCATTTTAGTTATTTTCTTGAAGTCATCTGTCAAGGTTATTTCATTGTGTTTCGTTTAACATTTACTATCCTTGAGATAAATTACCAATCTACTCATATATAGAACAGGCGTTATCTCTTACCATCAGGAGAGCGTTTCGTTCGTCTCATTCGTGTCGTTACTTTTACAAGTATCAAAAGAACATGTTTTGACGTTGAACATACGTGACCAAAATGTTGATTGATTAAGCTAACATAACAAATGTCCAGTTGTCATAATCTATACATCCAAACATGTTTGTAAAGTACTGTAATATACCCGTACTTTACTATAAATTCAATTACCTAATTATCCTATTTAATTGTAAGTTTCTAGTCATTGTATCTAAAACATTCGGAAGTAATTGTACTATCTTTTGGTTTGAATAGATACATAGCTTTAAAGTAAGCCGTATCACTCTTTCACCTTGTGATATTGTATTCCCTTAACTCTTGCTTCTTTACGGAAGATAATGGAAATAAAAACCGAAGAGAGATCAGACCCGGCTTTCATCAAGACTGAAACTGAAGAAATGGAAAACAATATAAATGTAGAGGGAAATAATAAGATTATTAATCTAATCTCCTGTCTAAACAATCTTTTAGTAGTGGAATACATCATCGGAATCTATAGATTTACAATTCGAAAAGGACAATTATTGCCTTGTACTTGGATTCATAAATTATACGCCATGTGTTTGATTGTCGGAAATATTATTATCTTCGTGATATCTGCTATTTTGCCAGATTTCATTGAAGGAAATGGTCGTATGTTCGACGTGATTAATGTGTTGCCTTGTATTATACTCCTGACTCAATACACAATCACACTGATTACCACGACAATATTTTTTAACAAAGCCAACTTAGAAATGTTTGCTACACTGGCTGATCTAGACAGCAAGCTTATTATAAGCCGTAACAATTATTATCAAAATTTTTATACCAAAACCAATAAGTTTCTAGTATTACTTATTTTGTCACATATTGCTGTCTCTGTATTAGATGTAGCCACAGACGATGCCATAGACTGGAGAGAATTTGTTTTTCTACCTCTATTCTTTGCACAGAAATTCGAAATTGTTGTATTCTGCTTTATAATCGAGATGCTAAAGTGTAGATTGGACATAATTAACAAATGCATATCGACGTTTATTGACGAAAAATATGATATGACAACTGCTTTTACAGTGACTGATAGGGTAGGTGTTAAACCACTGAATATTATTGGACGACCTTCAGAGAACAATATGAAAATTCGCGATCTGGCTATTATGTACGATATCATCGGTACCACTTGCTCCATGGTCAATAACATCTTCAACTTCCAGATATTCATGACCCTTGTGTCTACCTTTTGTTACATAGTAATTACAATCTACACATCTCTATATTACTATAGAACTCCAGAAGATAACTACGGAGCGCTGATTACAGTAATCATTTGGTGTATTACGACGTTAGTTACGGTTGCTACGATGTGTTTTGTCTGCGAAAGATTTCTCTCGATGCGAAACACTACCAAAGTTCTTATCAATCAAGTCATTATGGACTACTACCTTCCGAAGATAATGAGGGTGCAGGCTAAGGCTTTTATGGAACTTATTGAAGCGTGGCCCCTGCATATCTTGGTTTATGATATGTTTTCTGTCGATACCTCCCTTATTTTGAAATTTATCAGTGTTTCTACCACTTACCTGATAGTAATTATTCAAATTACTCATTATTAGCAATCTTACGAAACGGATTTTTTTCTGGCCACTAGTGGCCACGTCGGATACGAGTATAATATGCGTTACGCGTTTATACTTTAGAAAATATAATAATACTCATAAAATAGCTAAAAGAAATTACAACTCGTGATTTTGCGTGTCATTTGTATGTAACTAAATGTTAAAGTGTTATGCAAAAAAAAAGGAAAAATTCGCATGAGCGACGCTACTTTGGCACATTTTTAATGAGCGTGTTGCAAGTACCATCTTATTATCCTTTAACATAAATATCCTTTCTTATTGTAAATTGCCTTCTTGACCCGACGGATTAGGCTGTACGTTGTTTATCATAATTATATAATCTAAATGCAAGCTTTGCTTAGTTTGGGGTCAGATGGCGCTGTGTTTAATGTCCTACGAAATTAATTTATTTTTATTTATATACGGTAGATTTATATCTATTATATGATCTATCTAATATTCTATAAGTAAGTCAGTTGTGGTGTTAATTTGATGTAAAATTAGAATAATTTGCACTGTTTGTTTATGATAATAAAAGAGTTTGCATCAACTTGAGTTGTATTTTATTAGTTTATACCTTTCGCATTACAGTCTGTTTCAAATGTATCTAAAAAGAAAAGCACGATAATGTGTGCAAAAAGCGGGAGTCCGAATATCGCTTTCATAATAAATATAAAATCACCTTTTGACTTAGTAATATCATTCCTCATAACCTTGTATATCTATTCACCCAATTGTTCACTCGTGGTATTAAAATAATGACAGTCGTCTGTGAAGCAATCAATTTCAACTCTAATGGAATTAAAATTATAAAACTAGCCGTAGTTTAAATATTGACACCGCATATATACGTATACCAGATACTCTTGTTATTACAATATAGTGTAAGTCTGAATATTACGCCGTTTTCACGTATTGCTTGACGTGCACCCACGTAAAAACTAACGACAGTTTTTTTTTAAATTTCGGTTACATTATGTCAGAAAATGAAAAAGAAGAAAATGATGCAAACGTAGAAACGAATACCAAAGTTACAAAACTAATCACCAGTCTAAAAAATGTATTCCTGGCAGAACACATCTTCGGCATCTACAGATTTTCAATTCGAGACTATCAAATAACACCCCCTACTTGGACAAGTAAACTCTACGCCTTATGTCTGTTCATCCTCAATTTTAGCACTTACTCTTATTTTATATATTTTGAAATTATAATAAAAGGACAGAGCCGCTTCGTAGATACGCTTGACAAATTACCATGCATTGCGATTTTAATTCAATATCTCATAACGTTGATTACTACAACCGAGTTTTTTAACAATAACAATAAGGAATTGTTTGTTCAATTGGCTGATCTCGACAATCGGCTTATGACAGCCAATAATGAGTTTTACCGCAATGCTTCAATCAAAACCAACAAATTTCTGGGAGTTCTTTTCGTCACTCATGTTGTGGTTTCTATAGCAGATGTAGTTGTTGATGACACCGTAGATGTCGAAGAGCTTTTCTTCTTACCTTTATTCCTGGTGCAGAAACTGGAAATCGTATTATTCTGTTTGTTAATAGAAATGCTAAGGACTCGGCTTGAAATTATAAACGAATACTTGTCAAAATTTCTCAGGGAAAAGGACAACATGTTATCTGTTTTTACTTTAAATGAAAGAGATGGAGTTAAAACGCTGAACATGATTGGGCGTCCTTCTGAAAGTAACATGAAGATCCGAGATCTGGCAACCATGTACGACACTATCGGCTCTACTTGTTTCATAATCAACGATATATTCAACTTCCAGATGTTCATGACTCTCGTATCTACCTTCATGTACATAGTGATTACAATTTGGACGTCTCTTTATTACTACAAAACACCTGAGGGCCAATCTCAGACCTTGTTTGCTATCGCCATATGGTGTATAACGACTTTGATGACAGTTGCTATGATGTGCTTCGTTTGCGAGAGACTTCGCTCTATGCGAAACTCTACAAAGATACTTGTGAACAAAGTCATCATGGACTATGGCCTTCCGAATATTATGAGGACTCAGGCAAAAGCTTTTATGGAGCTTATCGAAGCATGGCCACTTTGCATATTGATCTACGATATGTTCTCTGTCGATATTTCGCTCATATTGAAATTTATCAGTGTTTCCACCACTTATTTAATCGTAATTATTCAAATATCTCACCTTGGTTAAATTGTTTTTGTTGACATACCTGAATATTCAAATAATGCGTGGTTTTATTCGATTATCCGAAAAGAAGGATGTTTTTATACTGTTAGTGAAATTGCACCTGCAGTTTAAGACAGCACGGCACAATCCATTATTAAATGTATAACCATAAATAATTTGTCTCAACTCCCGGACATTACTATCATTATTATTAACATTACTTTATTATCGTTAAGGCTGCCAGCACTGGTGACAGCCAGCTGGCATATTCTTTGCGCTATAAATTTCATCGACACATTAAACGGAAGCATGAAGGGTTTTAAGGTGTTCAAGTGATCAATTAGTACTTGTTTTTAAGGAAACCTGTCTGACCATTACAATGCTTTTGAAGCCCGCGCCCAACAGTGGGACAGTTTTTAAAAATAAGTCCTAGCGAACCTCTATTATACAATTCGATTTAAATTCGTGAGTATTAAGTTTTTCACTGGTTTATTTTCGTTAGCGATACCTGTCACAATTAGGGATCGTATTCTACTTTAACCTACGTAATAATTATTGATGTCATTAGTTTATATGATTTCAAAACTATTATAGTATGAACGTATGTATTATACGTTTTAAGGAGGCTCCGGGTGTTCTACGTACTCCTTCGAAAATCTTAAAGTACGCCAACAGAATTGCATTTCAAAAAGTGACACTACAGAAATAAACCTACAGTTTTAAATAAATATTTGGGAAATGCTTGCGCGGGGAAAGACGCTGAACGATGGTAGAGGTGTGCCACTGGTAAGACGCGTGCATCTATACGATATCTGTAGTCGTACCAGTGCGTAGACTACACGACGCATTAAAATTGAACTTTTGAATGCTGTATTTCTTGAAAGCAAATTCTGATAAAAAAGTTCTTTTTAGAATTGATTAGTGATTGTTTTATTATAAACTCATTTTTAACCACATAATTTTAAATTATCATGGCTTTTGGATCAGGAATAACCACTGATTAGGGTAATTATATATTACAATAAAACATAATGTGATCCGTTAGATGTTTCCTGTTTTGATAATATTGTACCAGTTAATAAGATAACATACAAGTATGAAGTGAGCATTACATGTTTATACAAAAGTGAATAATATTAATTTGAATAAGCTAAATACAAATATCGGTACTTAGACTGTTAATACAAAGGTTTTTAGAGCACTTTAAAGAATATTGCAAATAAAATTTTATTTCTCAAAAAATATGTTTGTTTTAGTCACTTCCATATTGTGTATACTTTATTGGTATTTTTTCTATAGAAAATCAATGGTTATTTGAGAAAAGGGAACTGCTACTAATTAAAATCTTTTTGACTGTTAGCTCATTTGATAGAATATCTGCTTTAAGAGCTATAATTTTCAAAATAAACTTTTATAGGACTATAAATATTTGTTCTGTGTCTGGGTGTTCTATAATATTATTATATTTTATTTTATCATTTATTATCATTTTATTTTAATTGACATTGTTTACAAATGTAATAATAAAATTTGTTGTAATCCTAAAATATATATTTGACTTGAAAATTACTTAATATATTTTACATTCATTTATATATTAGGTATAAGTATGTTTATAAAAAAAGTAATCTAATTATATCAGATTTCTGGTTTCTACAGCACAAGTAGCGATTGTAGCGACAAGTAGCTTTGTAGCGATGATAGCTCAGTGGTTAGCGCGGTAGGTTCGCATGCCGAAGGGCGTGGGTTCAAACCCCAACAATGAGCTTGAGCTGCCAGTGAAGAAAAACATCGTGAGGAAACCATAGCATGGTGGTAGGGTACTTTAGTACTCGACTGGCTAGCTACCACCCTCGAGTTGAAAATCTGCCGCCAAGCATCTAACGGTGTGTTCCGGGAGCCTCACTTGAGAGCCAGTTCCATTCCAGGCTAGGTGTGCTTTACCATCTTCAACCACACCTTCACTTAACATCAAGTAAGCTGTGGTCAAACACCTAACCTGTCAAACATTAAAAAAAAAAAGCTTTGTTTAGATTGGAGCTAGCTGATGGCATATTAGTATTGTATATGTATGTATATTAGAGAAATAAAACGAAAAAATATTGTTATTCGACAAATAATAATAGTTTCCTTATAATTTTACATTACATATTTAATATTAACCTAACTAGACGCAGCTAGTTGGTTTCCAAATAATACAATTGAACTATTGTTAACAGTTATTGTACTGTTTTAATATCTATTTTTAATACAAAGTACATATTACAGTCTCATTTCTAATAAAGTGCAAACTTATTAGCTTCACAGTTACGTGCCTACCTATTTTTTACCTACGTAATAGTATATATCAATATCCGCAGCATCAATCTGCTGCTTGATAAAGTCTGTATCTCCGGAGATCTTCGGCTTTTCTATTCGTAGCCCTACAAATGTAATGATTTACTGTTGGTCTTGAATTCTATGGTCTAATTCAAAGTCTTCATCGCCGTCTATAGGCGTTGTACTTGTGGTCCCCCAGATGCTGTCCAGTATGGCAGGATCGATGGTAATGTTCAAGCCGTTATTATTTGGGTCAACAACTTTATCTGATGTGCCGGTGGGAGACACTTGAGGTACAGTGGAACAGGGGTGTGATTCTTTTACTTGGATAGCTGAAATATTAATTAATAGAAACTCTTCATTGTACAAACTAACAATAGAAATGTACAGACAACAAAAAAAAAATAGAATTGATAAAATTGATTGTAGTTGTTGTTGTCATTTAACATCAGGGGGAGGTTTGGTTAAAAACAAGTGAAAGTTCGTAAGTATATAAGTTAGCGTTTGACCGCTAACTCGCTTGATAGTAAGCGCCAATATGATCGAAAACGTAGCTCGCAGATTTGGGGATACCTATATATGTATTTTTATTTTTAAACTTTATTAAGGTTTAGTGTTAATTTAAATTTGAATATTAAAATTTACTGAATTTAATCTAAAAACTTTATTAAGTATTTAGATTTAATTCAGGATACCTATAGCTTATAACCTCGATATTATTTTAGGCTCCTTTTTATCCCAGAAACTGGGTGCACCAAGTAATATTATAAAAAAAATCCTAGTGCTGATGAGATTCTATTAAAAGCTGCGTTTTCTAGCTCTAGCCAACTTTAAATGTTAGTATTAAAAATTTTTTTTTTTTGGACATTTTAAATCATTTAAGTCATAAACGTAAAATAGACATAAAGTGCATAAACTAGCAGAACAATAATCGTTATTTTCACTAAGTGTGAAATCTCAGTAAGTAAATTACTGTAATTCTAATGATATTAATAAACCATAAAGAAGCCCAGTTCAAAGCTGGTTACGTATAATTACACAAGTAAATATAAATAAGAGTTAAAAATTATGGCTCGTCTTGGCGTGCCGTGCCGTGCCACCAGATAACTTTCATTGTAATAAACTAAATTAACCTATGAAAAGCACTTACCAAGTCCACACTGTCTGGCACAAATCAAGTGGCCTGTGTTATTGTATGTGACATTATTTGACCCACATACTGGCTCATACTTTTGTGGTACATAACATTGCTCTATACACTCCAGAATTAAAGTTGTGTTGTCTTTAGGCTCTAGGTTGGGGTCCGGTGCAGAACAATGAGTACTTCTTTTCATCGACACATCTAAAATTAAATACCAATAAAGGAACATACATTACGTTAGGCATTTAGGGTCGAACTGAATCTCACCCAATCTTATGTGTCATATAATTTTATGTTCACAAGAAACCGAGTAAAACTGCATTCTATTTGTATTCTGTAGTTCCTATTTAGGTTTTATTGTTCTATTTTCTCACTCTGATCCTACACTACGTTTTGTCTTAATAGGCACAGATCGACGTATTTATAAAAAAAAAAACGCATTGTGAAAAATCTCTCACGATATCTCATCAAGGGGAAGTTGGTGTTCAAAAAATTACGAAAATCGCCTTATGTATTTAATCATCAAAATCATTTCAGCTGTAGGACGTCCACTGCTGGGCATAGGCCTCCCCTATTGACTTCCATAAAGACCGGTTGGAAGTGGCTCGCATCCAGCGCGTTCCTGTGGTCTTTACTAGGTTACTATCTACCTTGTGGGTGGACATCCTACGCTGCGCTTGCCGGTCCGTGGTCTCCACTCGAGAACTTTGCAGCCCTATCGGCCATCAGTTCTCCGTGCTATGTATCCAATGGACGCCAAACAGCAAGATATGATCGCCAATTGTTACACTAGTTTTGAGCTTAATACTGTGTTAGATATAGTGTAAACAATAAATAAATATCTAATTGGTAGAAGTGAATCACCAAAGCCAATTTACGTGTCATACCATCAAACTAACGATCCAACGATGGCCTTTGAGCTACTTCGGCGCGGCATAACATTTGCTTTATCTATAATTCTATCTGTGCGAGTAAGTACCTACTATTATTTTTATTTAAATTAAAAAAAAATACTGTGTGCGTTTCTTAAATATCCATGCAGTTTTTATTGAATCCACGTAGAATATTTTTTATTGTGTGTTCAATGTCAACACTTACTGTATTAAGGTCAATAAATTTCTTACCGATTCCGCAGCGTCTGGCACATTGCAACTTCTCTAGGTTCCTATAAGTAACATTGTTAGTGCCACATACAGGCTTGAACTCTACTGATGCTGGGCAGGATTCCATGCAAGCCTCTATGGCAGGCATGGGCGGAGTGACAGGCCCAGGGTTGTCTGTTACAGGTGGGTTGGTGCAAGTCGTTGGGCAATGGAAGTTTGTAATGCTCGTAGACGCACATGGCGCGAACTTTTTCACTTTAACATCTGGAATTGCACAATCGACAATGAGACTATATTTCACAAAAAATATCAATTCCAGAATAAAAATTAAACGCAAAATCGTTCCGCAATGCAATTGTTACACATTTTAAAGTTTTAGAAATTGCATTAATCTGGATGATATTTCTGAGCTGTCATTGTCGAAATAAGATTTTAATAAATTTTCTCGTTATAAAAACAATCTTAAAGTAAACTCTAAAATATTATTGAAGTGCCTACATTTTCTGTGTTAATTTCATACGAACACATATTAATTTAATTAGTAAATACACAACACTTTATTTAATAGTACTTTTCCATGTCTTTTTTATCGCACAATAGTTTTTATTTAAATAATGAGTTTTCAGTAAATTAATCTTACGAGCGAGTCAGAAAGTTGCGCATATTTTTGCGCCGCTACATACGACAAGTTTAGTAATCAACTGAAGCAACGTACAAATAATATTATTTGTAAAAAATACTGAAAACAAGAAACATCACAAAACACAAACCAATATTATCGATATATGCCCCAAAAGGAACACTACAATCGTAATTATGACGTGACCTACAATATAACCTTAAGGGTTATATTGTACATTTAGGGGTCAATTTTACCCTATGTCTAAAATACGGTCACGGGTAATGTTTGTTTGATAGAACTATTTCGCGAATTTCCCTGCATTAATAAAAAAATAATCCCGTAAATCAGTCCACTAATGGCGGAGCAATCGGTGTAACTACAATGTATGTGCATTGTACATGAATACAAATATAAAAATACGGATAGAATTAAGAACCTTTCCCAAATTAGGAGTAATTTCAAAATACGCATACAATGATGACCTGAACGACTAAAGCAATAATTTTATAACACAAATTATTAGCAATCAAATAATATTCTAAACGTATCTTCAGACGACACAAAAAGTCGCATATCACGTCGTTAACGACCATATCAATATATATTTGTTTTACGGAGCCATTTCCGCGTCTATTTATACATAGTTTTTCCTAATTGATCAGTCAGAAGAGTCAGTATATAGAATCAGTCAGAAGAGGAAACTTACAATAATTTTATTTTATTTTTATTTGCCTTTGCCTCAATTATAGGTATAAACCTCATTCAATATTACAGTAAAATTAATAATAGTATGCTTAAAAATTTTGAAATATAATTTAAAAAAACACAATTACATTGAAATTAATTAGGCAGTAGAATAAAAAGAAATTAATTAAAGAATTTTGGTTCGATTCTTACCGACTCCACAAAACTGCGCGCACAAAAGTCGTCCAGGATTCATGTAAGTGACAGAATCTGTCCCACACACAGGATTTGATTCAGATGTCAAGGAACATGTCTGCATACACTCCATCACTTCTTTAATGCTTGGGGGTTTTTGATTCTTTACATCTCCTTTACACTTATTATTTCCATTATTTCCTCCATTTCCATTCAGGTGATTATTTCCACCGTAACCTGGACGACCTTTAGAATCTGATTTTTCATTAATTTCTCCACCTAAATCGTCTTTGTCTTTATTGCTATTAATATCGTCTTTCTCTTGACTACTATCGTTTTCTTTATTTTCACTAGAATTATTACCTTTAGTCTCATTATTGCCTATATTTAAATTATTTTCTCCATTGCCATTTACGTAAGGACGTGCAGTTGTACTGCTCGTTGTTAATATGAGATTTAATTCCGTCGTCGTCTTAGTATCGATATTATTTTTGTTTTCTCCTGCTGTCACAGACACTTCGCAAGATGTGTCTTTTACTAATGTCACCTCTAAAATATAAGAAGAGACTTAATTATTACTACAATAACAATGTATTAAACAAAACCAACCAAACTTAACGTTCCTTCTACCTTATGCTGACGTTATTATCTCCAAACAGCGAGTTTTGCATATAAGAATTTGGGGTGTTGAATAACCTGTTTAGGAGTTTTAATCGTCCAGTCACAAGGTCCTAATCTTGCCATGTCAAAGTCATGTTTCGTTCTGATCAAAAAACCTAACTCGAGTAATTATTGTTTCCATGTAAAAAGCTCTAAGTCCTACAATTTTTAGAAAACAGCCAAACATAAAACTGGAACGGAACCTTCAGGCAAGTAACGGATTTTCGTATAAGTATAGCCATTTCTCGCCTCAGCCTTAGCTAAACGTGAAACGTTTAACGTAAAAATAATGAGACGAACAAGACGCTCACTTGATGGTAAGAGATAACGCCTGTCCATGATCATTACAGCGATACACAGAACTTTGCGTTGCAAAAGTCCAAGATATCGCTGCTTTGGCGCTCATTACTTTGAGACTCTCGATGGTTAGTCACAACAGCCCTGTAGTTTCGCTAGCTGCAGTACCCTTCAAACCGGAACACAGTAATGCTTACACAGTACTGCTTGGCGGCAGAATATCTGGTACTGCAGTGGTACCTACCTAAACGACCTCCTGCTAAGAGCTACCACCAAGTGTAATTAATCTACCTTTATATTAGATTTACTCAAAATGTACAAAAGTCGTTGTGTAAAAGCTTCAATACAACAGCTACTTACCAACACCACAATTTTGTGCACATTCCAATCGTCCTTGGTTTGTGTAGGTAATATTATCACTACCACAAACAGGATTATATTCAGATGTAACGGGGCATGATCTCATGCATAATGCAGCGAATCCTCCACTTATCAAAGCATTATCTGTGGTAGTGGCTGGCTCAACACCGCCACAAGAACTCAGTTTGCTTAACGTAACCTCTGAAAATATAATATTAAAAATAAAATAGTTAAAAAAAATTAGTTAAGTCACACTAATTGTACTACCTTAACACATTTTAACCATAGTAATGTGTTTTCCGGTTTAAACTTTAAAGAGTACAGCAAATAGTGAAATTACAGGGCTGTTAAGAATAGCCATTGAAAGTCTCAAATTAATTAACGCTACAGCTGCAGCGATGCCCTGGACTTTCTTTTGCTACGTTCTGTATATCGCTGCAATGGTCATGGACATGCGTTATCTCTTACCATCAAGAGATTGTTTTACAAATACAAATATTTTATTGATAACACCAATGTTACAAGTCAATGTTACAAGTCATATTTTACTTGTCTCATAACTTTAACATTTAAAAAAAGAGCATGGATGCATTACAACGATACGACCAAAAACATGTTTTGAATTCCCATAAAATCGTTGATGCAGTTAAACTAAAAGAACTGTTAAGGTACGTACCTACTCCACAATATTGTGCGCATTCCAACCGTCCAGGGTTTGGGTATGTGACGTTGTTACTGCCACAAACTGGGTTATATTCTCCAGTCACGGGGCAGAACCTCATACAAGCTATTTGTTCCTCACTGGAAGGTTTTTTTGGTTCAGAATTAGAACAAGGACTGAGTTTGCTCAACTCGACCACTGAAAAGACATAAAATTAGAGATTATTAAAGAATATGTTTTTAAGAAAGTTCTGGAACCAGCTCCAACGAGTCTCCACGAAAATGTAGATGTATAGATTGTGACGAAGCCAAAAAAGTAAGGTTATGTGTTTGGTTTGTATGAATGTAATTTATGTATGTTCCCTCATAACTACTCATTTTGATGAATAACATAATTATCATTAGGCTCGTCTTTATTGTGCGAGTGTCACTGGGTATATTAAAATTATAAAGAGTCAAAATGACGCCCAAATGTATGTTTTACAAAAATGTATTTTCTCCCAACCCTATTGAGTGGGGAAAGAATTGCAGTGATAAAACGTAGAGTTGTAAATGTTGATTACAAAAACATAAACAACTTCTGTGTTTAAATGTCATTTGAAAAGAGAAATGATAAAGAAAACAAGTTTTTTTTTTATGTAAAAAATAATGATAGACGAACGTGACGCTCTCCTGATGGTAAGAGATAACGCCTGTCTATGACCATTGCAGCGATACACAGAACTCTGAGTAACAAACAAAACAAAGTCCAGGGGATCGCTGCTTTGGCGCTCATTACTTTGAGACTTTCGATGGTTAGTCTCAACAGCCCAGTAATTTCGCTAGCTACAGTACCTACCCTTCAAACCGGAACACAGTAATGTTTACACACTACTGCTTAGCGGCAGAATAACTGGTATTTACGTGTGCTCAACCATAACGTCGCAACTACTCGTCCGATTTTGATGAATGAAACGATATGTCAATCGATTCGTTATTAGAGCTTCAGGTGACATAGGCTACATTTTACATTCTATTTATTGTTATTTTTTTCTGTAGTCGGGTTATAGGTCTTTAAACTTTCCAGCTTATTCATATTTATGCTACTCATAAAATCAGCCCGAATTTTATTCATAAATTTAAAAAAAAGTACAATTTAATTACTTACAAATTCCACAGAACTTATCGCATAACAATCGTCCATGGTTTGTATATGTCACATTATTACTGCCACAGACTGGGCTGTATTCAGAGGTCACAGAACAGTTTTTGACACAGGCTACTACGTCATCTAAACTTGGATTTAACTCTGTTTGATTGGAGGAAGTAACTGAACATGCAGTCAGCCTACTTAATTGGACATCTGAAAGTTGAGTAAGTAATTAGATATTAGGTAAACTAATCCAGTTATTATTAGTTACCTGACATGATCAAAATAGCACCTTAACACCTTAGCACCTTAACACCTTATCCCCTTACTTGCATCGGCGTCAGCAGGAATTAAAAAATAAAATCAAATTATTAGTAAAAAAAAAGCTTAGCGTACTATATGGAATAGGTAAAGGAACGTAACGATAATAGCATAGCAATTTGTATCAAACAGTATACGCTGTTTAAAAATAAAAAAACAGACAAAAGTGCTGATAATGGAAACATATTGCACCAGAAAAACTGTATTGTAAATATTTATCTCTTTATGGCCTGAGCTTAATTGCGATAAGTGATTAGTTACTATGCAAGCTGAAGTTGTTTTGACACGTTTTCACGCAAATTGACGTTAGCTCTTTTTTAAATTTTGAATGTATGCCAATTAACAAGAGTCAATACGGTTGTATTGATATTGGGGCAAGTCTTAATATCTGTACAGTCTGTTTGCCAGTTCATTTAATAATACAAAATTTAAAACAAAAAACCGACTCCATGACCCTTAGGCCAACTAAACGCACTGCTCCAATGAAAGCGAGGTTTCGGAATAAACGAAAATATCATCGATGTGTACAATTTTTTAATGTTTGTTAATTTTTTAAACCCCGTTTGATCGATTTCGATAAAATTTATATGGGAATTGTAGTATGATCTACCAAGCAAAAAAAATACAGTCGAATTGAGAATCTTCTCCTTTTTTGAGTCGGTTAAAGAACTTACCAACTCCACATTTTTGCTCGCACTCCAGCCGACCAGGGTTGCTGTATGTTACATTATTACTTCCGCAGACAGGGTTAAACTCAGCAGTGACACGACATGATCTGACACACTGAGCTATCTGTTCCCGTTTATTGTTTTCACTCAGGTTTGTAGGTTTCACGGGACTATTTCTGTCTGTAGTACTTGAACTTACAAATTGAGGTCTCCACCAAATTGATCCTTTATTGCCCGGAATATGCGTAGGTTTCGTTTTCCTGTAATTATCTTTTTTTTTAAACTCGTGCGAAATGTCATCTTTGACTATAATGGATTGTTTCTTCACTTGGTGGTAGATCTTCTTAGCAGGAGGTCGTCTAGGTAGGTACCACTTCAGTACCAGATATTCAGCCGCCAAGCAGTAGTGTGTAAGCATTACTGGTTGAAGGGTACTGCAGCTAGCGCAGTCTCAAAGTAATGCGCGCCAAATCAGTGATGCCCTGGGCTTCGTTTTACTAGTCAAAGTTCTGTGTATCGCTGTAATGGACATGAACAAGCGTTATCTCTAACCATCAGGAGAGCGTCTCGTTTGTCTCATTACGTTTAAATAAAAAAAATGTTTGTCATTTGTATCCGGCTTCTTTAACCTTTTATTTATAATCCATAGGCTGGGCATTTGACCACAGTTCCAGATTAACTGTGGTCAAATGCCTAACATAGTTAAGTTAAGCAAACTAACCCAAATAAGATTAGATGAGCCATGGTCAAAAACAAATACGGCAAAATTTTTTCGACTCATCACAATCAGGCGACCAGATTAACACAAAAAACCCACAACTTAAGACAATCTAGCCAATACATGGTATATACCTAAGTATCGGAAAGTAAAATTAAAATTTAAACTCCCGGTGAAGGAATACGTCTGAATCCAGTTGTTCTCAAGGACCAGTAGAATAAGCTCCTCGCCATCTTTCTCCAATCCCTCCTCCTTTATCTTCTCTCTTCCTTTATTCTTTACATTTATTTACCATTTTTTTTATTGTTAACAGACTAGGTGTTTGACCACAGCTCACCTGATGTTAAGTGACGGTGTGGTCGAAGATGGTAAAGCGCACCTAGCCTGGAATGGAACTGGCTCTCAAGTGAGGCTGCCGGAACACACCGTTAGATGCTTGGCGCAGATTTTCAACTTGAGGGTGGTAGCTAGCCAGCCGAGTACTAGAAACTACCCTACCACCATGCTATGGTTTCCTCACGATGTTTTCCTTCACCGGCAGCTCAAGATCATTGTTGGGGATGCCCTTCGGCATGCGAACCGACCGCGCTAACCACTGAGCTATCATCGCTACAAGTATTTGTACAACTACTTGTCCACGTAACACTGTTTTTATGAACCGCAGGTGTCGAAGTGATAGGGAATTATTTCCAAGTCAAGTGCGTGTTAACAAACTTCAACGTCTTCGTCAACGTTAAAAACTCTCAGACATACAGGTTACATGTTATACAGGTTATGTTTTCCTTCGCCGTTTGGAGCGCCCAGTAGTTAGTGCACGTAACTAAGAGAATACTGATATAACTACTTGCCGTGGAATTTATACTCAAGGCTTCCGGAAAGGGGCATTCTCCCAGTTTAGTACTTATACAATTATGACATAAGTAATGTGTTTACCTTATAGGTTCTGTATCTTCCTCGCTGCTATTTTCTTCAAAACTCCCAAGGTTGATTTCGAATGCTTCGAACGGTCCAAATGGTCCGTTTGGCTTTAACTGCTTAGGTTTATCTTCTGTAGCGCCCCGCCACCACGGCGGATGGATAAAGGGATCATTGCCAGGGTTTATAATTGTAGAACGGTCATGACTGCGCTCAAAGTATCGTCGGCGAGGATCGGCGGCGATCTGGCTGAAGAATATAGTCGCCACTACGTAACAAAAGCTCAATTAAATTCAAAAATTTTATAAAGGTGATTTTAAGTCTAGCAAATATAACTATTAAAAAATCTTAAAAATGAATACTAATACCTACTGTTTACAAAACCTATTCTAATATTATAAATATTACAGAGGAACCAATAAATAAATTTTAATAGAATAAACTAACCTTGAAATCTCTATTGATTTTAATTAGATTTATTTAGAGACTCGTAAAGACAAATGACAATCCTACCCCATTAAAATCAATAGATAACAATGGACATGACTTGAGTTTGACTTTCAATAAAAACGTTCGTGAAGACAAAGATGCAGGTTTATTTATTTAATCAGTAGGTAAGTAAACATGCATATCATAGACTCGTAGGAGATTTAACTACATCTCATACGAAGACGCTATATAGTACCTAAGTCAATGAAACAAAAGGAGCATTATTGTTACTGGATGAGGAAAAAGCAACCGAAATTGAAAGGTTAAGTAACTGCATTGCCCTCTAATTCACGTTCATTTTTGTTATCCTTGAAAAAATATTCTTTAAACGTTATATTTTTACATCATTATTTTAAGTAAACTGAGTTACACAAGTACTAAGTTAAATATTAATTCTGCATATTATTATATCATTCTTCATATTATTACTCACCAAAAAAAATCAAGCACTTCATTGTACACATTTAAGTCACTTTCAAGCAAAAGCTGATTCAAAAAATGTATTGAAATTAAATTTCACGCACACATGTCATAGGAATTCCCGGACCCGTCCGAGGTCTGTGGCGAATTCTCATTAACTGGTTATTGGTATAGAATGTGGTCATCATATTATTGACCAAAGATGAGTCTCCTCTCCCCTCCTATATACTCTTGCAACCCGTTTTGAAACCTTTACAGACTACGCTATAGCAAATCATCTCTACATAGTATACATAACAAAGTCGCTTTCCGCCCTGTCTGTACGCTTAGATATTTTAAAGTAAGCAACGCATTTTAATGCGGTTTTCATCAAGGTTTATATTAATGGTTATGTTTATATAATTATGGAACCGTGCGAAGCCGGGTCGCTAGTAAAATATGTGTAAGAAAAAAAAATCTTCGGATGTACCTGTTCACAAAGGAAGACTTATATCTGTCTATATCTTATCGGCAACTTCAAAACTAAAGACCAGAAATATTTTTTCTTTCTTTCTTTCTTAATGTAGTAGAATACCTACTTTATTTTGTATAGTATACACGGCGTATTTATCCGTTTGCAATGAAAATATAACGTTGTCGGCTAGTAAAAGGATTCATATAATTTCATATAGAAGAGTTCTTAAAAAAAGTTCTCGAAGATATGTGAAGTCTGCCAACCTGCACTTGGCCAGCGTGGTGGACTATGGCCTTATCCTTCTCATCAGCCAATTATAAATAGTGGATAGTAATTATTATTTTTATAGGATTATTTTATTCAACTTTATTTATTTACTTGAATATTTTACATTTTCAAACTTTTTTTGGGAAACTATTTAAACTTACATTTAGCAGCTTGCGAGCCATGATAAAAATCTTTGCGCTCGCGAAAACAAGACATACGCGTCCATATTTTAGATTTGTGACGTTTCCAGGAAGTGAAAGAAAATTTTGTCTACGAGCAGACCCAGGTGAGCTGATATGCTGTAAACTGACGAGAAACGATGATTATGGTACGAAAACGCTGGTAAATGACAAAAATAAAAATTGGTTCAACTTGATCTGACCGTCGAGTTTAGACTCATTCAATGTACTGTAGGTAAGTTATTTCAAATACAAAATAATTTCAATTATTTTTAGCAACTTTACTATACTTGACTTGTTACTTGTGACGTGTAGTAGTTGTTGTGTGAATCCGTCTCCTACCATACTTTTTCTGTTCTACTTGTGAAATCTTTTAATTGGCCTTCCATTCTTATTTATTGTAATTGTCTATGTATCTAGCTGTAAGTTTTCCTGTGATTAGAAAAATAAATAAATACGAAATGTAAGGCGTGTAAAGAGGTTAGTACTTTTTGGTAATATTTACAATAATACTATATTATGTAGGTTTAGTATTATTATCTAACAGAGATCATTTGTGTATTAATCCTGATCGAACAGTCTGAGTTTATGAATTTAAGGCATTTCTTCGAGCGAGTATGATGCGACAAAAGTATGGCTTAGTCTGAAGTGGTCTTTATTTCCTAAATAACGTGACGCATTTAAATTTAAGTAATTGTATCATAACGATTAGTTAAACGAAATATTAATATAAATGGTCTCGTTTTTCATGTTCATTATAGTAACTGTAGTAACATCATCATCATGAGCCCTCATTACTACGTCATTGGATACCGAAATAATTAGCGTGGATTAATGTGGCATGCTACGCCATAACTATCATACAATTCTTAATCGCTAGTTTTACACGACAAGGTAGATACACCGGGAGTCGCCCCTAAACAACTTGTTCGCGGGAAAATCCCTGTGGTAACTGAGGATTCAGCGCAAACGTACTACCTGTATAGGGATTTACCTGATTGTGATGAAGGCAAAGACACGAGACAATGATGTTAATTGTCTGATTAAACCAAAATTTGAAAGTGTATCTTAATCATGGTACCTAGATAAATGTGCTAGATGTCAACTGAACCACAAAACTCATAAAATTAATAGTGAGATTAGTGTTATATCACTTTCATGAAGGGGAATTTTCTGTAGTACTTTACGCTAAAAAGTCACAAGAATAGGCAGTGCTTGAACTAGAATATATAATCAAAACTCATACTATACTCCTCCTTGGGCAGTCGGGTAAAAAGTTGTTAAGCACATGCCGTAACATGCTTATAGTAGGGTCCCGAAAAAGATATCATTTTAATATGGAAACTGACGTTGTTTTGACACATTTTTGTGTTACTTATGCGGTATTACTCACGTTTAATTTTATCGGATACTCCTACTATAGTTCCGGCCACGTCCGGTGGCCTTTATCATGGATACCAAGCTCAGTACAGCGCGCGCGCGGCCTCGTCTTACTTCGTATGTAAAGATAGCGGGTGGTACACGGGTGCAGGGGTAGAGTTTCCTAACTTGGTCCTAGTTGTTTATATAGTTTTTCGGTAATGTAATGTTTGGATTATTCTGTCCATTTGATTAAACTTTCGAATTATATCGAGCAACTATAAAAACAAAAACAATTTAAACACGAAAAGTAGATTTGGTAGGAAGAAAATTGAGATTAAGCATGGACATTTTATTGCGATGAATATAGAACTATTCGTAAATTCTATGAACTATATGAACATTTTTTTTTTTAATTCCACTTGGACAAAGTCGCTGGTAACAGCCAATATACATGTTATAATAAAATGAGGTAGCTAGCTAGCTGGTGTATCTACGTTGGTTTTTTTTAATAGGTGCGCGTATGACCATTCCCTGCCTGACCCACCTAGAAGAACCCTAGTTTCTCTGAATTTCAAGTAACCCATATTGTTATACCTTTCAGAGAACACAAACTCCAGCAGAGAGTTCCGCATGAAAAAATTAATGAAATCGAATAGTATGTCGATTGATTGATGGATTAACTTTTTATTATCCACACCAAACATTACATGACGCAGAAAAATAAACTTAAGTAATGAGTATCACGATAATGCGTTGCAGAGAAATGTAATATAACCATCACAATACACATATAGCTTGTACCTACTTCATTGGAATACCCAAGTGATTAAAAACATGCCCGGCCTTGTTGTACAAGTTCATCAACTAATGACGATACTATCGACGAGTACGTATATAGTGAGAAATGACTGTTCCTTTGAAATTGCATCTTATAGATCTGTATATAGATAGAAACTCTTTATTTGGCACACCAAAAACAGAAAAAAGTACAGAGAACCAAAGAATTTTAGAAGCTAGTGCCACAAGTGGTGTCCTTATAGCTAAGAGCGATCTTTTTCTCTCTCTCTCTCACTCTGTCTCTCTCTCGCTTTCATATAGCCAATCAGGACTGGATAACGCGACTAGAATCTGGATAACCCCCTAGTTGAAAACTAGTTTTGCTGGTTATTTTATACAAATGCAAATGTCTTTACTAAAGGTAAAAATTACGTAGGTTATTGGCAGGGGGATGTAGTAATCGAATCGGGTCTTTGTACTCAACATTATGAACGGATTTTACTATGATCCAACTCTGCTGACGCGAAATAAAGCTGTGCATTTTGATGAAGGTCAATGACGTTTTTTTAATGAAACAACTGATATTTTTTTCGCGTTTTCAGAGTTGGTTTCATAGTACCTACATAGTATACTTCTTTCGTCTCGTACTAAATAATTGATAATAATGGAGAATGTATATTGTAATGAAAAAATATTGAATGAATAAATGACTGTAATAATGTTGGAGGAATATTCAAGGTATATATTTAGTTTATTTCCGCGTAACACCGACACCGCTGACAACGTTTCCCGTTTGATAAGCGGAAATAAACGAAATATATACCTGGAATATTCAAAATTAACTTCCGCAAAGTAATCAATCAATATTGGAGGGCATTTCACACAGCGCCATCTAGCAACAAACTAAGCAAAGCTTGTACTATGGAAGTCAGATAACTGATTTTGTAAATACATACAGAACAAACATTTATATTAGTCACACAAACGTCAGTCCCGAGCGGGAATCGAACCCACGCCCTTCTCTCGAAGCAGAACTTTACCAAATAAGCTAACAGGGCAGTCAATTGCATGATTGTAAACTTCTATTAAAGTAATTTTTCTCTACCATTTACTGCTATTTTATATTTTTCTTATGGTCAACCAATTTTCAACAAAGTTTTTAATGCAATTACAGTACCTACTCTTCTATTTTTAATGACATTATACTTACTAAACATAAGTATCTATTTTATTTCTTTATTAACAAACGAAAACCCGCACAATCTCATGTGATTGTCATGCCAATTATGTGGCCAATTAACTGTTGTCATAAACTTCAAAGTCGTTCCACTGAACAGAAAAGCAAAAAAACAAACTTTTTTGGGTTTTTTGCCAAATGCTCACTTGTTCGGGGTCAATGCATCGTTTTACCGGAATTCAGTACATATTTTATTAAATTTATTTTTTTACTTGGACCTACTCAAACGGTCATTGATACCAGAGTCGAATTTTAGTTTGAAGGCTCAGAAAAAAATGCTTGTAAATTTTGTTTTCAATTAAAGCTTTAGCGAATTATATATACGAATGAACGATGCTAACGGGACTAAACAGTTATGAAGCATATTTTTTTTAATGCTTAAAGGTTAGGTGTTTGACCACAGCTCACCTGATGTCGAGTGACGGTGTGGTTGAAGATGTTAAACACCACTAGCCTGGAATGAAACTGGTTCTCAAGTGAAGCAGCCGGAGCTCACCGTTTGGTATTTGGTGACAGGGTTTAACTTGAACCCAGCCCGCCAAGTAGTAGAAAATACTCTACCACCACGTTATGGTTTCCTAACGATGTTTTCCTTCACAAGTAGCTCAAGGTCATTGTTGGGGTTTAAACCCCAAAAATGAGTGAACCGACTGAGCTAACAACTAAGCTATCACTAGATCACAGTTCTGCTAAAGACATTACAATCAATATGATGCTATATCATTCTTAAAACATGCCTTCTGTATTCAATAAATATTTAAGGAAGTACCTAACTTCTTAGCGTAAAGTTGTCTACAGTTTACTGAATAATAGTTTGTTTCTTTATTACAAATATTTTTTTATATACACGTAATGAGGCAAACATAACGCTCTCCTGATGGTAAGAGTTTAATGCCTAGCCATCCATTACAGATATACACAAAACTTTGAGTAACAAAACAAAGACTAGTGCATCGCTGCTTTAACGCTCATAACTTTGAGAATCTTGTTTCCTGTAGCTACGAGTACCTAGCCTTCGAAACTGAACACAGTAATTTTTACTACAAATTTTTTTTTGTTTTTTTAGTAGATAGGCTTGCCTTTGACCGCCATCCCGCCTGATGTTAAGCGAAGATGCGGTCTACTTAACGTGGTGGCTGAATGTTTCATGCCGCGATGCTAGATAAACGACCTCTCCTAAGGAAATCTCCCGCCTAGAAGTAGTAATAAATAGTATTTAAAAAAAATTAAGACGAGCGTAGAATGCACATGAACATAAAACTTCTGCCATTGTTTATCTGTCCGTCATTATATTTGTTTAAAGTGTGTTAGTCATCCCAAAAAAACTGCGGCGGCGGATGTGAATTTCGGTTTATGTTGCCCATAAAAGCAATTAGTATGAAAATTTTAAATTCACACCCATGTTTATCAAAACTCCGATGCACTATAAGATAGGTATTTCCAATGAGGTTTTATAGTACATCATTGGGTGTTTCAGGGTTGCCAACCATACAACAATTAATGCAATATGATAGCCGAATATTTAAGCTAGAACCTAAATACACAGGATTATTAGTAACTAAAAAAAGTGCTTCATAGAAATCGTAAGTTCATTAACTCGAAGAAGAAAAGACTCGCTGGGGTCGAAACCGTTTTCGCCCAGATGCTGAGACAGTAAAATACGGTTTTACTGTAAGAAACTGCTAGCAAGGTAACAAGTGACTAGGCTTAAGATGGATAGAATTGAGAATTGTCTATACCAAACAGGCAGTGCGAAAGCGTTTTCAAAAACATAACGAGTAGTTAAGAGTTTCCAAAACATAATTAGGGATACACGAACGTACATATACTACTAAAATCACAAGACAAATCCGTTGGTCTTCACCCTGGGTCGTAATGAACATCTTGGTTATTTTTATAACAATTTACATGCAAAAATGAATTCAGGTAAAATAGGCGAAACGAACGAAGCCAAAAAAAATCTTCGCGCGATTACATTATCCAAGGAAACTTTGGTAACATACCTATTTGTTTTTACTGCATATTTTTCCCGCTAAGGTACAATGAAAAGTCACGTGTTTCACTTGGTTATAAAATATTTCGTGCTAATTGAATCCATAGTTAAGCTCAGGATTGTATATTACGTATTGGCGACAAAAAAAACAATTTTTCATCAAGTACAGGTAAAGACCGCTTTTAGCGACAAGGCCGCCAAAAGCACTAGTTCTTCTGTTTACTGATCATTTTTATTTCTGATTTGCACAATAAAGAGTTTCTATATACTATACATATCTACTAATTATATATCAACTATTAAAATAACATTAATTTATTTTTTTAATTACTTAACAAAATACCTCCGATCATGCCACTAGCTGCACATACCTACCTAGTCGAATCTATACACAAGCAAGTCAAAAGAAACTTTGACATGAAAAACAGAGGCCATATCAATCAAAAAAGGTCATATCAATCACAATCATGATTATTTGATTGAGTTTTTAGGAAAATAAGCTCCTACCTAAATCATGATCGCCTGTACCTACAGTTATTTCGTAATTTTGCTAGTATAATATTGAGTATATTAGTGTTATTATCCTGACAACAGTTTTCTGTGAACTACATGGATATTTTTTGTTTTTGTAGATACCAATTATAGACATCATACTGAACGCCTGTACCTCTTGTGAAGATTCTGCCTTTTAGAATGAAATCACAGTTTAATAATTACATATGAATATACAGATACAGACATAATTACAGAAATTTTACTTTGCTACACAAAGTTCTGTGAATCGCTGCAATGGTCATTAACAGGCGTTATCTCTTACCATCAGGAGAGCGTCTCGTTCGTCTCATTATTTTTACGTAAAAAAATAGTATAGTGTACTAGCATTGCTCAGTTTGGAACTAGATGGCGCTGTGAGAAATGTCCTCCAATATTTATTTGTTATAAAATAGTACCAGTTAGCAAAACTCCTAAGTTTTTAGATAATATTATGACATGGAAAATAAATCATCTTCTTGCCTTATTTGGTATTTTTAGTTAGGGTTGTGCATCGACTTAACATGACTCCTTTTTCTACAAAACCATGTTAACCTCCATACCAATATTCGCGACCCTCACACGCAACATTCTTTATTTTTTATAGGGCCACAACTAACCTGATTTTTAGTGATGGTTTGGGGTTCACATAGTTCAACCCAAGTTTATCCACACCTTCACATGGTGTTACCGCTTACCATTATTAACTATTATGTTATGTCCAATCTCTACACATATCTATGTATTTCAGTATTTCTCTCACTGCGTTAACTCGCAATAAATTTTTAATCTTTCTGAATTTTTTCTAACCTACTTGCTCTTTACATCATAATATGAAAAGCTCATAAATTTTTGACGTCATACTTTGCTGTAATGCTTTGTTTTGTATTTTGAAATAAATGAACATAAAACACATTGCTCAAGTATCTATTTTTCATGTTCAATTATTTCATGACAAACAAAAATCTTAGTCACATATTTCGGTCAAGTATCACAGATTTTTTCAGTAAATGCTCAATAAAGTACTTCCTTGAAACTGTCTCTATGACCTCACGTCTGTCGTGTCAGGATCTGGAGAGACAGAATTGGATGTGACTTCCTTGCCAGATTATATCAAAGCCAAGAGTGCTTTTGCATGAAATAGCAGTCAAAACACCTCTTTCGTAAAGACAAGTTAAGATTATTTAGCAGCAATGTGAAAAGCATGCTGTACGGATGTGAGACTTGAATATAGGCCAACTATACCAATTACACGCCAACTTCAAGTTCTTATCAACCGGCGCTTACGGCATATCCTGAAGATTTTCTAGTAGTATCATGAAAATCCGGTTGATTTACAATTCCGGCGTCGCAAATGATAATGTGTCGCCCATAGGTACCCAGATTTAATATTCAAGATATTTATTGTTTCCATACAGTACAAGATCTTTTAATACAAAGTAGTATATGGTACACAGTCAAATATGGACCCTGTCGTGCAGAGCAACGTTGCGTTAACTTTACTTTGCGTAGGGTCCAACGCAAACCTAACCATCCTAAACAGCACTGTCTGTGCTTTATTATCACAGAAGCCAAAAGCGTGTGTACTGATTTGGAGTGACGTGAGCCAAAAGACACAAGATAAAGAAGAATGGCGGCACATTGTCTCAGCCCTCTGCCCGACGCGGGGGACGTAGTAAAAAAAGAACTAGAAAGACCCATATTATAGATTAGATAAATATAAAAAAAACTTTTCATTGGTGGTTCAGTCCTTATTATTCACTAATCTAATCTAATTCTAAAACTTATTTAGCCACTTTTACTTAGGCAAGCATGTGGCATAGTCTAGCACTGGTGCGGAGTTGGGACGTCTGATTTCCCTGGTACCTCTGGGTAGTGTTTAGCCAAGAGAGGCCAATTCTGGAGGAGGGGTCGAAATAGGGCATGGAAATGACCGCGCCTGAGTCACATCTGCAATGAGAAAAAAACACACATTAGTTAAAGGTTGAAAACCAAGTCACATTTTTAGGTTATAAAATCCGCTGTTAGGTTTATACTGATACGCTACGACACGACATTTCACACTGTGCCTTCTAGTCCTAAACTATGCAAAGCTTTACTATGGAAACCAGATGACTGATAAAATATTTAAGAAGTTTTTTTTGTAAATGTAGGTATACAGTGTACACTTATAACTTTTTTTATGTGAAAAATAATGAGACGAACGAGACGCTCTACTGCGTCGGTGGTAAGAGATAACGCCTGTCCATGACCATTGCAGCGATACACAGAACTTTGAGTAATAAAACAAAGTCCAGGGCATCGCTGCTTTGGTGCTCATTACTTTGAGACTTTCGATGGTTAGTCTCAACAGCCCAGTAATTGCGCTAGCTGCAGTACCCTTCGAACCGGAACACAGAAATGTTTACACACTACTGCTCAGCGGCAGAATATCTGGTACTGCAGTGGTACCTATCTAGACGACCTCCTGCTAAGGAGATCTACCACCAAGTAAAATATGGAACAGAGAACAAAATGTTCGCCACATAAATGTTTTCCTTCACCGTTTGAAATCAGCAGCAATACTCACATAACTTAGAAAATAGAGAGGTGCGCGCCAGGAGGTGCGATGCGTGGTCGATAGTCACATTACCTCAGGAAAAATATGTTAAAAACAATTAAAATAGCAACTCACCAACTCCACACGCTTGTGCGCAGTCCAGTCTTCCCTTGTTGCTGTAAGTCTGATTGTCTGTCCCGCAAACGGGGTTGTACTCCGGAGTGACGGGACAGTCCCTTATGCAGGCCTGTATGGCCGGAGACATTGTTGTAGTCCTGAAATCAACAACAACACTGACTTAAGTAATACATATTTAAACCTGTACGAATTTCTGTCTCTGCAACATGATGGAACCGACACCCGCACAGTGAAATGCTATGAGGTTTTTCAATGTGAAGCTATATTTTTAGTAAACAGTACCTAAATAACTTCGTGGTTCCCTCCCACTTGCTTGATGACCTGTATTCTAAGGTTTCCAGTTTGCACTACGCTTGTAAAAATAATAATTGTGGTTTTTTGTATGTTTTTTCCCGGGAAGAACGACATTAAGTGACATTGTGGATAACATTTTACTAATTTTTGCTTAGACAAGTTAGAGGCCCCTGTAGCCCAGGGGTCCCGTATCATTGATACGGCTGATATGGCGGTAGCTACGCCCCTGATACGTACGCACTCTGCTGTATACGTAACTTCTTAAAAAGGCCCACGGAATGAGGCCGAAACTGCAGTCAGAGTATCGATCTAATCAAACGTGAGTACATAGGTAAAATAAATGTGTATCAAAACCGCGTCAGTTTACACAGTAATTTAAGTAATATCTGCTCCTTACATAATAAATATTTAATAAATAAATAGATTACAGATAGTAGCATGACTTACCTTGCAGGAGCCTGAGTGGTCGACTGTTGTTGCTGTTGGCCTTGGTTAGGGAACTGGCCTTGGTTAGGGAATTGGCCTTGGTTAGGGAATTGGCCTTGGTTAGGGAATTGGCCTTGGTTAGGGAATTGGCCTTGGTTAGGGAATTGGCCTTGGTTAGGGAATCGGCCTTGATTAGGGAATAAACCCTGGTTGGGAAATTGATTTTGGTTAGGGAATCGGCCAGGTCGGTTCCATCCGTATCTATCTTCAAGATCATCGTTTTCATCGCTCGACTGGCGTTTTTGTCTGAGGTTCATACCCAAAGCCGCGTTGGTGGCGAGAACTGCTGAAACAAGGAATAAAGTTCTTGATTAACAGTTAATATAATTGTAAAAAACATCTAGCTGATGATAGCTAAGTACACCTAGGTTACGGACCCCAGAGACTGTGGTATGCCAATAAAAAAAAAGCTCATGACACGAGAAACTCTGATACACTAAAATGTTGCTCTGTAAACAGTTTCGCGTTGCCGAAAACGAATATAAAAAATGAATGAAATGATGTAAACAGATAGAAGTGCCGGTGATAACTGATGCGATACAATTAAAACTAATAAAATCACTATTATTTTACTAACGCATGCACTGTATTCAACAGAGATTTATTTTATTTTGAGTTTATCCGCAACTAAGACCTGTTAATCACCTGATATTAATCTGTATCTGTAACAATTTTGACTTAAGGCACTTCAAAATATGATCTACTTCACACCGGCAGAAAGTAAAAAGCGCGATGCCAAAAAAAAAGAAAAAATACCAGAGCAAACAAAACAAAAATGTAAGTAAATTAAAATTCTAAATTCGAAAATTACTGGAATACGAAAGCGATGCATTTAATTGGCTCAAGCCGCAATGCAATTGGGTATCGAGTGTTATAAACGAAATATTACCAACATAATTATAAAGAACCAAAACAGTTTTTATCGAGGTTTTCTAATAAAAATAAATAGATCGAATACTTTTTAAACTTATTTGTTACATTTATGCATGAAAATTCAATTAAGTGTACTTTATTAAACATCATCAATTAAGCACACGTAATTAATATAAATATTAGGTACGTTAAAGTCGGTACCAAGACAGCTAAGCGTATAATTATAATTACAGAATATACAATATACATTTATTTTCAATACGTCACGAGTATTTTTGTAATAGTTACCTACGCTCCGCGGTTCATCTTGCGTATTTATAATATTAGTGAAAATGTGTGACAAGCTAGGTAGCTTGTCACCAGTAAAACTGGAGAAATAATAGTCATATATTAGTAGTAATAAGGATTACGATATGAAAATTGAAGGCACTGGATTTCGCGATACAAGTTTGCCATGACATATTATTATTTCATATCTTTTTGTGAGTAAATACCAATCTGAATATTCATATTTCAAAAAAGCCCCTGTGTTGTCGAGTGATTGCCTACTAAGTAATTAAAGAATCCAGAGTGAATGCCTGGGAAACCCAAATGCCGGTGCTAATAAACTTTATATAATACTTATATATATATTACTACTACTATTATACTATGTTAGTATTTAATTGTCTTTTGCTTTCATTCTGTTAACTACCCAACAAATCTAACTTACGACTTCTATTCTTCTTTAAGTGTGATAAGAATCTTGTTTGTGCTAAATTCAAACTACAACTGTATTAGTTTTAGTGTCAATAAATTATTTTCTATTTGTTATTTAAGATGCACGTGTATTTTATTATCACTCGAACTGTTTACAAAACCGGTTACGAGCACTTAATGTTTTTTTTTACTAATAGTTACTCTTTGTTAATGTGAAAACTTGTTTGGTACTCTCAAATGAACATGTGCAAGGCTAACTTCTGTCTCGTCTCGTCCCTCTACAAACAATTTCAGTAAGTATGCATATTTTTTAAATCGAGTAAAACTGGCTTGGCGAAGTCCAACTGGTAGGTATACCAATAACCTGCTATACAGTGGCAAGGGGTTCATCTAGGTATTTATAACTTCATATTGATATCGTTACCAGGCTCAAACAATACATAGATATACATAGAGTGGCGTGTGTCAGATTTACTAGCTTACGCCCGCGATTTCGTCCGCGTTAACTTTAGAATTAGGTTCAGAGAGAAACTCGTGCTATTTCATTATTAGATTATGTTAAAGGATACCTTTGTTCTATAAATCGCATCTATAACAAATTTCAAGTGGAGACGTCCAGTAGTTCGTTTTTGCGTGTAACAAACATCCAAACATACAAACTTTAAATTTATAATATTAGTAGGATTAAGTTTGGGATGTGTTAAGCCAAAAGCGATTCATTGTTTTTCATCGCTATAACTTTTAGTGACAAATTTGAAATCGCTAATATTTAGTTGCTTCATACATCAGGTCAAAGGTCAACATACATTATCTATGGAACTGTCGTTTGTATGTCTGTGACATACTAAAAAAATAGCAATTTAGGGACGAAGGCAGTTAGTCTGGACGTGCACCGTATTCTTTAGTCTTTTATCAAATATGCAAAACATTACCCTCTTTTTCGACAGACGTAGAAATTAATAGTAATTTTATTGATGCAAAATATTTAACAACGGTTACTTTGGCTTTGATCCGACTCGCATAATTTCTAGTATACCGTATTAGTGGCCTAGATACGTAATTAAACTTATAGCTCTTTTAAAACACACTCTGATATGACACTAATTATATTATTATTTTTATTTTTTTATTTTTAATTAGTTATTAGTACTCAGTACTCACCCAAAACAAGAAATAAGCACGTCTTCTCCATTTTACACAAAATAATATAAATTGTAATAAAAATGCTAAATTTAAGGTCCGCTCCTACGAAAGGCCGGCAAGACACTGTCTTACGCTGGACACTGCCATTTACTTATATTAAGAGCATAACGCTTAGGTGCATTTATTATTCCAACTATTGTGGATATATCGTTTATTTATGACAGTTTAATACCTCATTTGGTGAGCCAGCATGAATTATATTTTCCTTGTGGTATTTCCCCCCATCTTCATATTTTATAACAATTTTCTTACAGATTTGTTTTTGTGATCTTTAAAAAACGGAGTCCGTATTAGTAAGCGCCTGAACAATATTAAAGCTGTTTTTTATGTGAAAGTAATAATACAAACGAGACTATCTCCTGATGGTAAGCGATAACGCCTGTCTATGGCCAATGGCCATTGCAGCGATACACAGAACTTTGAAAAACAAAACAACGTTTAGGACATCGTAGCTTTGGCGTTCAATAGTTTGAGACATTAGATGGTTAATCTCAACAGCCCTGTTTAGCTAGCTGCAGTACCATTCTAACCGGAACACAGTAATGTTAACACACTACTGCTTGGCGTCAGAATATCTGGTGGTATCTACCTAGACGACCTACTAAGGAGATCAACCAAATCGTAAAACTACTGAAAAATAAAAATAAAAGAACCTTAAATATTAAATGACAACCGCGTTAACCACTAGCAGACGCCTCGCAGTTTCACTCGCGTAGTTCCCGTTCCCGTTCCCGTGGGAATACAGGGATAAAAAGTAAAGTGTGTCACCCGGGGATAGTGTAGCTTCCCAACGGTGAAAGAATTTTGGAATTCGGCCCAGTAGTTTTAAAGTTTATTCGTTACATACAAAAATACAAAAGTACAAAAATACAAAAATCTTTATAATATTACTATAGATTTATGCTAGTACGGTACAAAAGATACAAAGACCGTACTGTAGGGTCTTATTGCCATTTCAGTTAAGCGATCACTATAAAGCTACGTGACCGCATGATACTCGTTTCGTATGCTGCGTAGTCACATGGTCACTTTTTTGTGTTCTAGTAACTTCTATGACAATAAGAGCACACTAAGTCACAATAGGTTGGTCACAGGAGCATATCGCATCTCCTTTAAATAGATAAAAACTCTTTATTGTGCACACCAAAAACAGAAAAAGTACTGTACTAGCGTCACAAGTGACGGCCTTATAGCAAAGAGCGATCTCTTCCAGGCAACCAAAAAATAGAAAACACGACAGAAATACGTAATATCAACATGACAAAGTTCGTGACTGTATTTATGTAGGTGTTATTAAACTACAACGTGGCTGTTTTAATTAATTGTAAATAATCCTTATGTGCTCGTGAGAACTTCCTTGGATTTTCCAAAATATCAATTTATAATCAAGTTGAACTTCTTTAGTCGACTTCCTTGAGTCTCAAGCATGTTGTTACTTAATTAATAAAATTGTTTCATCTGTCGAGAGCATGTATTTTCACAGCCAATATTCCTTATCTACGATTATGTTAGTAAATAATAATACAATAATATTTACATAGGACGGGTTTTTGTGTGCAAATATTTTAGAAACATTTTCCTCAAAAGTAACTAATTTGGCCGGCTATCTTTGCAAATTTATTTGATTCTAGTAAATAAGTTTATTCTAAAAGTATCAGTGTAAAGCCTGCTGAAATAGCGGCTAGGACTGCTGAAACAGCGGCTAGGCCTGTGGAAACAGCGGCTAGGCCTGCTGAAACAACGGCTAGGACTAGTGTAACAGCGGCTAGGCCTATTGTAACAGCGGGTAGGCCTGTTGAAACAACGGCTAGGACTAGTGTAACAGCGGCTAGGCCTGCTGAAACAACGGCTAGGACTATTGTAACAGCGGCTAGGCCTGCTGAAACAACGGCTAGGACTAGTGTAACAGCGGCTAGGCCTGTTGAAACATCGGCTAGCCCTGCTGAAACTGTCGCAATTTGCGGTGGCGGGCAATACACATAGCCATACAAACAAACACGACCGACGGACTGTTGTAGTGACTAAACTCGTGAGTGCTACTATGACCGCTACCGCGGGCTGCGCCAGTGTGAAGCTGGCTAAATGAATGCTTATGTATACTACTATGAATGCTTATGCTTATGTATGCTACTTGAGCCTTTCTAAATGTCTAAACGTTTATGATTGAGAGAGTTGCAATATTTGACTTGCAGTTTTTGGTATCTCGGCCAGTGAAGAAAATAGCTCTTTAGGATGCACGATAGATAATGCAAATGCTCAATTATTATATATATACACCACTGCTTGGTGGCAGAATATCAAACTATTACTTTGTATAATATACCAGTAGGTACCTTAATAAGGCAGAGCCAAAATTATTATTGTGATTACATAATATAATTTACATTTTTGCTGTTTTGAAATTCTATACATTTCGCTAACAAACATGTATCGCAAATAGACTTCTACTACGTCTTAAGTAGGCGTAAGACCTTCATCGTCCCTGGTTGTTTAAAAAAGTACCTAAACCACTTCGTGTCATGACTGTCACAAGAAAATCGCACTCAGTTAGTTTTAAATAGCATTAATACTTCTATACCTAGTATGAATCATTACTCATTATATAAATACAGTGCAACCTCGATATAACAAAGATGAAGGGAATTAGAACATATTCGTTGAATATAGAGGTTAGGTTGGTCTAAGATTCGTTTTAAGAAGGTGAGAAAACTAATTTCTTAAGGTGGTACGATTTCTATACAAATGAATTTTTATAATCTATTATTTATTCATATAATCTACCGTTTCATTCAAGCAATTGTGATTTACCGCAAATAAAGACCAAAATAAATGCCAGTAGCTGTAATTTCACTGTAAAATTATGCTCCATTTGTCCATAAATAGCAAATATTCATTTGTATGGAAATCGTTCGTGTTTTGTTTGTACCTTAACCTCAATATTATGTGTAGTCTTCTACTTACCCTGTTATAGCGAACGGTAGGATACGATATGTAAAGGTAAAAAATAGTCTATCTCCAAACTAAGCAAAGCTTGTTATGCGAACCAAATAACTTACCACTATTTTTTTTTGTAAATACATACAGAATGTTTGTGTTGTTGTTGAAATGTTTGTTTTGGTGGAAATCTAACCTACGCCCTACTGCTCTTGAAGCAGATATTCTACCAATAAGCTAACAGGGAAATCAAAATATAAATAGTTAAATAAACGTAAACTATACTTTCTATTTATATTCTACAATGATTGAAAATTTGTTTTTGACAAGTGAAATTCGTAAAATAAAGGTATATTTTACACTAGAAGGCGCCTCGCGGTTTTACCCGCGTAGTTCCCGTTCCCGTGGGAATACAGGGATAAAAAGTAGCCTATGTCACCCGGGCTAGCGTAGCTTCCTAACGGTGAAATAATTTTTGAAATTGGTCCAGTAGTTTCGGAGCCTATTAATTACAAACAAACAATCAAATCTTCCCTCTTTGTATAGATAGATAGATTAACTATTACGAGCAGTTCTACGGAATTTCAAAGAATTTGTTAAATCGATGAAATCTTTATAAATATTGAGGTTCGTTGTATCAAGGTTCCACTGTATATGCAGAAGCTGACGACTCTCGTGGTTATTACGTAGAACGGTAGCTTGTAGTAAAATATTACCCTTTTCCAAACACAATTCTTTCACTTGTTTTACTTAGTTTTTTATTTAATCAAAGCAAATCTAGATTCACCATGAAAACACAATAACAACAAAGAATACATTACAAATTTATAAATTACAAATAAATAATAAATTATATTAGGTATGTAAAATATTAAAAAATGTAGTTTTTTTTATGTGTGTCAAGCTAGGTGCTTGACCACAGCTCATCTGATGTTAAGTGGCGGTGTGGACTAAGATGGCAAAGCACACCTAGCCTGGAATGGGACGGGCTCTCAAGTGAGGCTGCGGAACAGACCGACACACACACCTAGTGCTTGGCGGCAGATTTTCAACTAGAGAGTGGTAGCTAGCCAGCTGAGTACTAGAAAGTACCCTACGCTATGCTATGGTTTAGTTGCGATGTTTTCCTTCACTAGCAGCTCAAGCTCATAGTTGAATTTGAACCGACCGCGCTAACCACTGAGCCATCATCGCTTACCTCACCACTGAGCTATCATTATATATTTCAGTCAGCCTATTTTTTAATTATAAAATAAATGGCTTCATTCATAGCTGTCAACATTGGGTACTGTATTCATGTCGTGTTTGTATACAATACGTCATTTGTTAATTGTATATATCTACTTGTGTATCTACCTCCGTACGTCGTACGTACGTATAAACCCAGAAACCATAGAAATACGAATCCGATCATGTGCGAGTCCGACACACGCAACGAGGGTTCCTTACTATACACATAATTTTCTAATATAATATTATGTTTTCTAAAAAAAAAATATTTAAGTTTAGTTAGCAACAAAGTTCTTGTTAAGTCATTTTATTGTTCGCATCGAATTTGACACTTTGTTTTACCGTCATTACAAACATTTTACTAATATTATAAATGTGAAAGTTTGTACGTTAGATATTTGGGTGTTACGCAAAACGGCTGAACTCATTTAGATTTTTTAAATTATAGAAGTTGTGAGACGAACAAGACGCTCTCCTGATGGTAAAAGATATCGTCTGCCTATGGCCATTGCAACAACACACAGAATTTTGAATTACAAAACAAAGTCTAGGGTATCGCTGCTTTGGCGCTCATTACCTCTGCCTCTGTAGCCCGGGAGCCCCGTATCATTGATACGGCTTATATGGCCATAGCTACGCCCCTGGTCATACAAGTGATGACATATATAATTTTGTCAATTATCAATCTCATGACAAAAAGTGTCAAAAGACAGACTAATGACATATTTGGATATCTTAGGGAGCCGTTAGTCAGTAAACTACAAATACCAGGGAAAAAAATAATTTGAGGCAATTTAATACGGCAATATTACAAAGGTATATCATTTGGGATTTCCATCCAATTTTTTGGCGTGTGTCCGACATGTGTAATTAGCACAAGTATTTTCTTATAATAGAGAGCCATTCTAATAATCCCTTATTGGGTTACGCGGACCGGCAGCAGAAAATTGAAAGGAGTTTGTTGTTACAATTTTTACTAAGAGTCCAATTCTGTTAAAACTAATAATCAGAATCACAGAAATGTGATTTGCACTGTACAAAATGTATAAAACTGCTTTTTTTTATTTTCTGTCTTGATTCCATAGTAAAAGTTAGTCCCATTAATGAGCTTCTTTCAGCTAAGTTCTGCCATTACGTAACCCTGAATAGTACAAAATCTTAAACAATAGAACTTTTTTTCAATGTATATTTCTCATACATACTCATACGTGACCTAGTAAAACCATCGCATAGCTGCTTGTACTTAGGCAAAAGTCTCTTCCTATGCCTACTATGCTGAAACGTCCTACAGTCTTATGTGCTGAGAAAGAGGGAACCGAGTAGATTTATTGCTCTCTCATTTGAAAGTCGACGCGTTATCGGCTCGTCCTCCGGCCTGCTTCGACTGTAGGAGGTTATCTGAGTGCACCCCTCCCGCTTCCCTAACCCCCCTCGGCCATGCGATGTTCCCTCCACCCGTCTCTGAGCCTCTGATGCATCAGTCCCGATAAGCTCGCAGCCAACACCGCTCATGCTATAACAGTCTTATTTTAAAACAACTGACGCGCCAAAACGGTCCGAGCAAAAGAGCAAATAAAAACTTTTCAGTGGTTCCTGTGACAGTTGATCTTTGGACTGAACTGTGTGGAAATGGTAAACGGGAAGGTCTTTTTCTGCGTAGTTTTAGTCACTGGTGAGTACTCTTTCTTCTTTTTATCATTATTAAGTTACCGCTGGCTCTAAAAATCTAATGACTGTTGAAGTTGAAAGTCACAAAAACGTGCGCACATGGAAAAGGGAGACATAGTACAAAAACTCGTCAAAAACGAAACGCGCAAAAACAAAAATACATTCTTTATTTCTGGCAAGTGTAGACACGTCGCCTACCTATCTATACACTAGCCATAACAAGCAAGTGCCAAACACAAAATCATTGAGATTGGTTCAGTAGTCGTTAGGCAAATGAATGAAAACTTGACGATAAAGACTTGACAGGCGAGTCGCCTGATGGTAAGCGTCACGATTACCCTGTAGCAGGTAAGTGCTACCCAGAAATCTAAAACTACAGTACCACTAGCTAAAAAAGTTTTCGAAAAATACTCAACAGGTATTCGATAAATTTTATTACTCTTTTAGCTTAATAAAGACATAGATAGAAGTCATCGACTCCTGACACAGTTTCAGACTGGTTCGGAAGGTAAGATCATTTACTATCCCAGTTTCATACTGGTTCCTAAACTGAGCTAGAAGAGATACTATCATGATTTTGTATTAAATACTCAAATGAATAAATTATTTTTATAAAAATAAATTAAAAAATAATCCTTATCCAGAAAACATAAGGCGTACTACCTCTTTTTATTTATTTAATTTTATAAATGCGAAAGTTTGTATGTCTGCATGTTTATTATATCTTTTAAACAAGATTTAGACGAAATTTGGAATGTAGATAGTTTATGTCCTGAATTACCACAAAGGCTACTTTTATTCCTGAAATTGATGTCAAAACAGCGGAGCAAAGGCGTGCTCCTTGAAAACTAGGTAGTTTAAGAAGATAAGAACTTCGTGAAAAGATTGTAAACAGAGCTAGAAGAAAAGATTAAATGTTTTTCACGTATCTAATAATTATGCGCAGAACTAGCATCTACTGCATGAATGTAAGTAAACTATGACGTTTTGCAAACTGATATTTTATCAAAATTTCAAGAGCATGTAATTTAAACTCTGTTGGTAGATTTGACGAAGTAGGTACCTAAATGTTGGCGCTGTTTTCACAGACTTTTGTACCTACTTTTATAAATTTAATCTCATTTACGCACAAAGCGAAACAATGCGATAAGTATGATTAAAATTAGTTAAGATTTGACCCTCCTAACATAACTTTATAGAAAAAAAAACCAGCGAATTTCTATGTATAGAATATAACTTTATAAGATAGATTTCTATGCAAAATAGCTAAATCAATCTGCGACTATCTTTGTTATTAGTGACGTTTTTATGATTGAAAACCCTATTGTACAAATTCATTTCGGATTGTCTTATACGAATCCATTCACTAAATAAGTTACACATACCTATAATTTTTAAGAAACGAAAATAAAACTAGGTACATAATATCTACAAATTATGGCCTAACATACATGCGACAGTTTGAATACGACATATGAACTAATTACTTTAAATTAAACAAAATTACCTAATCTGAAACGCCGCTATCAATGGGAATAGTTCCCAAAATGCTGGCCGCATTGCTGCGTTGTATTGCCTTACTCAAACGTTGGGCAAAATAATGGCCAGCGTTTTGGTCACGTGTGGCGTTGATCAGATAAGACAATGTATTATAGGGTGATATAATTATTATAGTCTTTGGATATTCACTTTGCTCCCGGTCCGTACGGTCTCAAAATTTCAACCCCAAAAAACTCAAAGATGTACCCGTTATCCAGGGTACTTGCGCTATTTGACGTCTTCTGCAAATTCTGCAGCCGCGCCAGCTTTTATCTGAGTTCTTGGAAGATGTAACGGTGCCAAAGTGTCAACGCAAGCGGTGTCCCAAATAAATGAATACTAGCTACTACCCGTGACTTCGTACGCGAGGAATTTAAAAAAAAGTTTGTACAGTTTGCAGTATAAAAAGTATCCTGTAATGTATGTGTAATCACGCAAAAACATCCATCCATCGTCACAAACTTTCACATTGATATTTTTTCGGAATAAAATGTAGTAGGATAGATAATACCTCCATACCAAATTTCATCAAAATTAGTCCAATTGTTTAAGCGTGAAAATGTAATAAACGTACAAACACTTTCGCCTTTATAATATTAGTGTGATAATTTGTGAAATAAAACAAGGTGTAGTAATGCAATGCTCTGATGGGCGGAGAGATAAACGAAGTGAGTATTAGGGTCACGTCATCTAATATTGGTGCATGTACCTATGTACTTATATCACTGTTGTATTGTAAGGTTGCGTTGTGGTGAATCTTATTCTTGAATTGTACGTTTATACATTTCATTGAGAAGATGCCCAAAAATTACGCTGTAATTATTATAGCTTAAAGTAAGTATTCAACAAATGAAAACGATTAATATTTCAAGACATTAAAATAGCCAGATTTCAATAGACTCTGCTGGTGCGTGGAAAAAGAAACTAGAACCACAATCAACGTTCATTCTGAAATTTAAAACAATGCGTATCTTTTCTTTATATTGTGTACTTTGTGGTAGATCTCCTTAGCAGGAGCTTGTCTATGTCTAGGTTGGACACCGCAATAACAGGTATTCTGCCGCCAAGCAGTAGTATGTAATACTGTGTTTCGGTCTGAAGGTTACTGCAGCTAGCGAAATAATAGAACTGTTAAGACTAACCATCTAATGTCTCAAAGTAATGAGCGCTAAAGCAGCGATGCCTTGAACTTTGTTTTGCTACTCAAAGTTCTTCGTATCGGTGCAATGGTCATGAACAAGACTTATCTCTTACCATCAGGAGAGCGTCTCGTTCGTTTCACAACTTTTACATAAGAAAATATTACTTACATCTCTTATGTACACATTTCTCTTTCAAGTTATAGATAGAATACCATGGATTATTTTTCCGACCCAAATATCGACCAATAGAATTGCACCATTCGACGTCACGTGGTACAACCTACATGGTATTATACTGATAATTTTTTGAAAATTTTCTCTGGTAGTTGCTATATATAAAAAACAAAACATGATCCAGTCAAATTAACCACACGTCAAACTGACAGGTTGAATTCAATTGTGAAAATTGGAGTTTTTGCATGAAAATGAGTCGATTTGGAGTTTGTTCTCTGTCCACCATCGATAAAAAAGTCAAAGGAAATGTTTATTTGTTAACTGTACATTTCGTCTCATGGTGCAATTCTATTGGCCGACATTTGGGACGGAAAAATAATCCCCCGAATACCACACGAGCTTCAAAATTATCTGGCATTTCCCTCAAGGTTCCCTGCAAACAAATAAAGTCGTCAAGTTTTTCAGGTTAAAAAATCACGAGCGAAGCGCTCGTGATTTTTTAACCTGAAAAACTTGACTCCTTCATTTGTTTGCAACGAACCTATCGGGAAATACCCGATAATTTTGAAGCTCTTGTGGTATTATAAGTGATTGTCTCAAAGTCACGAGCGTCCAAATAGCGCTGCGACTTTGTTGCTTACCTTACTGGTAAGTTGTGCTTACCACTGCAATGGTAATGGGCAGGCATATCTCTTGCCATCAGCAGTGCATTTCATTCGACTAATTATTTTTGCATAAAAGTTAGCTAGAACAGTCGATCGACTAGCTATGCATCGTTATATCATTTTTTCGTTAAATTTTGTTAGAAGATTGCTACGCTGTATTAAAAGAAATCCAATCAATTGGCACTTTCAATCCTTATACATCAGGGTTGGAGTGAAAAAACATTTTATTATTAACTCCATGGTAAAATTCACACCTACTTATACAAATACAAATACAAATCATTTTTATTAATAACACCAAAGTTACAGGTCATTTTTCCATTCATATTTAAAAATATCAAAATCATTGCATATGTCAAAACAATGAAAATGAAAATGTCAATGAAGTAATATGTCACATATAAAATAATTATGTCAATATAAATAATTACCCAATAAACACCATGCTAGTATACAGTTTACTGTTCACATCATTAGAGTACTACGAAATAGATAAAACTTATTTACATTGTTTTCCTGCTGATAGGTAAAGTAACATAACCATGTATCTACTTAATTACAAGAATTGGCCCTCATCTTCCTGTTTATTGTTTAGTATTTACTTAAACATAACTAAATATTTAATATATATCACAGTACATAATCAGGGTTTTACTAAGCTTTAAGTTGCTGTTGGTAGTGAAAATGCTCCCGCAATAATAATTTTTTACTGCTTTTAAATTTTTGTATACATTATAACAGAAAAAAACGTGTAAAATGTGTGTAAAAAAAGTGGAGCATTTTGTTCTCGAAACATAATTACGATGAATTGTCTCGATTGATTGAAGAAATATTAGAGTAGTCTTAAAAATAATACTAAAGTAAGTTTTAATGTGTAATTTTTAAACATCCGCGTCTTGAACACTTAATTATGTTTATCACTGGGTCTTAATCGCACACAAAATGATATGAATTTGTCAATTTAGTTATTAATTAGTTTAATTGGTCAACTCTATTGCAACATGGCTGAAACGTCGAGTTAAATAAACAAAACTAACAAGATCCGGTGATAAGCACGCTGGTTCTGTATCAAATAAAAATATTATAATTAAACTATTAAATACTCACAATACTTTATTTAATGGAAATGTTCCTTTTTATATAACGCAATAGTGCAATAAACAAATCGTCCAACTCACTGTGCAAGCGTTTTACTTGGTGGTAGATCTCCTTAGCAGGAAGTCTTCTAGGTAGGTACCACCGCAGTACCAGATATTCTGCCGCCAAACAGTATTGTGTAAACGTTACTGTGTTCCGGTTTGAAGGGTACTGCAGCTAGCTAAATTACTGGGCTGTTGATACTAACCTTCGAAAGTCTCAAATTAATGAGGGCCACAGCAGCGATGCCCCGGACTTTATTTAAATTAGCGTTGCCTGGCGTCCGGTTAAAGCCGGACATACTAAGGCTTTTTGATTGCGTGTCCAGCCAAAATAAACGGTGTCCGGCTTTTGTAAACTAGACTTTTTATATTTCGCAAACGAGCGAGCGCCGAGCGTGGCCGAGCGTTTTTGTCGTACGCGTACCTATACAAAATCCTAAATAATGTAGGGTGTCCGGACTTTTAACTCAAATGTTCGGCCAAACTGGCTGGTCTGTTCGGCTATTAGGTTTGGTGACCTGACAACCCTAGCTGCAATGGTCATTAACATGCGTTATCTCTTACCATCAGGAGAGCGTATGGTTTGTCTCGTTACTTTTACGTTAAAAAAAAAGTATGCATTGCTGAGTAAGTTTTTTAATCTATAGAGCTGCTAAGCAAGACACACTCATATGAGACACTGGGAGCGCACAACCCTACACAACCAGCAAGAATACCAAACAGATTTGTCCATCTTTAGACATACATAGTTTCATTATTGCTTGTTACTGCGCCTCGATCACGAACGACTTGCGAAAACGTATCCGAATCTACATCGACAAAAATTTGTATGACATTTGTACAGCTTTGTATGCTATCGAGGACTCGATACCTTTACGATACGTATTCGATAAATTTCCGTGATCGAGGCTCTGGAACGCATAACATTTCGTATCGAATTTTAAACGTATCATTTCAACAAATACTAATACAAATCATTTATTAATAACACCAAAGTTACAGGTCATTTTTCCATTCATATTTAAAAATATCAAAATCATAACATATGTCAAAACAAAGAAAATGAAAATGTCAATGAAGTAATATGTCACATATAAAATAATTATGTCAATAAAAACAAAAATATTATAATTACTTACTAGTAATTCAATAATCTCTTAGTTTTAAATAATCGTCAAAGTCATAAAACAAGGTCTCTTGAAGCCAAGATCTTAGTTTGCTTCTGAAGCACGCGATGGAAGGTGCATCCCGAATGGAAGCGGGTACGCGATTGTAGACCGCGGGCCCCAGAATGTATACCGACCTCTCCGACTTGACGAGCCGATGCGATGGCGTTACTAGTTGGTCTTTCTTTTTATTACTGCGAAGACTTCTTGCAACTTTTACGATCAAGGAGTTTATATGTCCGTCTGTATCTTTTGTATCGGTGTCATTCACGGCTGTCAAACACGGGTGCCGTGTTGGTTTCATTCTTTATTTAGAAACTCATTGCTCTACACCCTAAGTTCCTTGGCAAGCTGCGTGTGACAGCTATTTAAACTTCAGTGTCACATGTGCAAGAGTATGGCCCATATGAGACCGTCTGGCGTCTGATCCAGGGGTTATCAACCCTTGGCACATGTTTATAATTAGCTGTGATCGATCTTAGGACAGCCGGACGGTACATGCGCATGCAATTAGTGCAAGCAACTATATGCAAATGATTAAATTAGTTATGACCTGTACTTCGCTCCCAGCTGTGGCCTTGTGGTTCCTGTATTATCCCAACCCTTTAGTCTTCTTTATTCGTATTCTAAATCACATTGTATTTGTATGGTTAATATTACTTGTATAGCTATCACTATAAATCTGTCGTTAAACAAACATACCTACATAATTATGTTTCATCGCAACTTCTTTCTCGCGTTTGTTTCACTCGGTCGTTTATGTCGTGGTAAAACACAGCGTTATGGAATATACTTACATAGTTACTTAGTTTGGTTACTTAGTTTACCTACTTCTAAAATACTATCAAATTGTCATTTGTAGGGTTCCTTATTACTAAGACTCCGCTGTCCGTCCGTCTGTTTGCCTGTCTGACCATCTGTCACCAGGCTGTATCTCATGAACCGTGATAGTTAGACAGTAGAAATTTTCACAGATGATGTATTTCTGTTGCCGCTATAACAACAAATATCAATAAATATTAAATGGGGCTCCCATACAACAAACGTGATATTTTTTGCCATTTTTATAGATAATGGTACGGAACCCTTCGTGCGCGAGTCCGACTCGCACTTGGCCGGTAATATTTTAAATATTAACAGTTTCAATTACACAGAAACACTGTTATTGCGTTTACCATGTGTGTTTTACGTAAACTCACTCACACATCAACAAGCGACATCACAAACATCCTTCCTCCCTGCCCCAGTTTCAAATTAATTAATGTAATAAAATAATTCATCATAATTAGTTAGGTATGTTATGATCTAGTTTGTTGTTTCAATGGGTGCACGCCCATCTCATTGTTTATATTTACATATCGGCACAGAATAAATTATAGTATAATTTATCAGCAGGGTAAGTAGATTATGTACTGCGTAGTGGCATGAGATCACGAGAGACTTTAGCTTTGGAAAATAACTCTGATTACACTACACTTACTTTACTTTGATTGTATTGATGCAGGGCAAAGGGCAGTAAGATTCGGAATTATATAAATACGAGTAGGTATAGTTTATGTGCCCACTAAGAAAGATAACCAAGTCACTGAGACGATTTTAGAGGTATGTTAAGCGGTTCTTATCATAAAGACGCTTCAAACCTCTTTGACAAAAGAAAGAAAGAAAAACACATTTATTTTGTCACACACAATACTACAAATAAATGATTTTTAAAAAAAAGACAACAATAATTTTAGAAAGTTTTCGCTGTACCGAAAGTGCGACGCCAAGTCCTCCTCGGAGGAATAGGAAAATACTTGACACTGGCAAATGCTAAAACGCGACGCCAAAACCAAAGACAAAAAAAAAAGTTTTCGCTGTAGTGTCCAGTGCCTAAAAAAAGGTGAGTTCTCAACATTAGTGCTGCCGATTTCAGCAGCGCTGGTTTGCAGAACTAACCTTTTGGGAAGCACGAGAATGAATAAAAATGCATAAGATGAAAAACAAAAGACAATAGATAGAACAATAGAAGAAAAGAAAATACAAAAGACTAGATTAATCTAGATTAAGTACTACAGTAGAATTAAAAGCTACCTGGTTGACATATTTATAAATATGAACAGATATTCAAGTGGAAGACGGCTTTAATAAAAGACGCACTCAGAAACCAAAGGCCACGTTATAATCTGTGCATTAGTGTCAAAAGTCAAATCGACTGTACTTCAATGACTAATGTGCAAATATAATGGAATAAACCAAGAAACAATTAAGTAACGTAATGTTCTCATTAGCTATGAAAGCGATAGCAGCGGCCATTGTTTTATTATAGCAAGGTAATTTATTGTAATTTATATACTTATATAGCCCATGGCTGACTTTAGACCAAACTGACGTCGCTTGCAGCTGACGCGAATTCTTCGTCATCAAAATTTACAAATTTATAGCATAATGGCCTTCGAGATACATAGTCTATATACCTATTGTATTTATTTTCATTAAATACAATAGGTATATACTGACTCGACATACACATTTAAACTATAATCGGGGTATGTAATATGTTTAAACGTGAGTAATTCCGCAAAAGTTAAGCAAAAATGTGTCAAAACCACATCATTTTCCATAGTAAAACATAAATATTACTGTCAATTCCAGCATGGTGCGAAGTGCAATCAGCTAGTCTTCCCTTCCTCCCTTCGCGAGTGGGAAGCCCGAACGGTGTGTTGGAAGCAATGCACCCTGCCGAGCTGTTGCGAGGGAGAGTCCGAGAGGGGGTGCCGCCACCTCTTTGTGCGGGGCAATGCGTAGCGCCCCCTACCGGTCCTGTATGCGCGTTTGATGCCGCTGGGACTGCTAGGACATTTGCAACGCTCTGCGAACTGGAAGCAGTGTCATGTCGCGAAAGCACGTGTAAGAATATTTTTCCTTTGTTTTTACTAAATAGTTGAAATATTGTTGTATTTAGTTTTCATCGCCTAAGATTGGTACCTGCCATTGATTTGTTTTAGAGTTTTTAAACATTTTGTCTTTACTTATTTTTTCTTTTTACGATTATATGTAATACAAGCAAACTTAATTTTTTTGTAGTTTTCTTATGATCTCGTAATATGAAACTAAAAAAATAGGATAAATCATTTAGTTTATTAAATAAAATACAAGTTTCTTTGCTACACCTTACTATAATCTTGGATTTAGACATAGAGCATATTCATCTGCTTAGACATAGGCATGTGAATTCTGTAAATACTATGACTACGGATGATTATTTATTTATTGATCAACCTTCATTCTTAGAAACGGCTCAATTGCAAAACATATAAATAGGTAGTATATTTTGCAATTGTTTTAAGATCTTTATTTATTTTATTTACTCAAAACTTACACTAATACACCAAAACGTTTTAGAGTTAATTATAATACAATACACATTATATACCAAAAAGGACACAGTTTTTTTATGGTTGACAGGCTAGGTGTTTTTTTTTTATGTTTGACAGACTAGGTGTTTGACCACAGCTCACCTGATGTTAAGTGAAGGCGTGGTCGAAGATGGTAAAGCACACCTAGCCTGGAATGAAACTGGCTCTCAAGTGAGGCTGCCGGAACACACCGTTAGATGCTTGGCGGCAGATTTTTAACTTGAGGGTGGTAGCTAGCCAGTCGAGTACTAGAAAGTACCCTACCATCATGCTATGGTTTACTCACGATGTTTTCCTTCACCGGCAGCTCAAGCTCATTGTTGGGGTTTGAACCCACGCCCTTCGGCATGCGAACCTACCGCGCTAACCACTGAGCTATCATCGCTACAAATCTGTTTGACCACAGCTCACCTGATGTTAAGTTAAGTGAAGGTGTGGTCGAAGATGGTAAAGCACACCTAGCCTGGAATGGAATTGAATTAATGTAATGTATTGAATTTATACAATAACTTAAATATTACTCATAACACTCGGCATGCGTCAACATCAGTAGCTTAGAACATAATGAAAAAGCTATCATTATGTTCTAGTATTTTCAAACATAAAACTTGTATCTCTGGCAGTACCTACTAGAATATTAAGTAGGTACCTATACGTGTATTAAACTTAGAACCTAATTCAAGATTAAAGTAAACATTGATTTTTCATTTTGGTTTTCCCAGATTATGCGATCACGAGCTTGGGAGAATGCTGATACGACGTCAGGACGGAATAAAGTAACTAGACTTAGTTAATTTTTTTTTTAAATATATTATTAAATTTTTTCGAACGGCGCTAGTAAAAAATAAGAGAAATCACACTAAGGAGAATTCTGACTATGATATTATCATCGTACTTATATAACTTATATCTAGAATAATAACTATCATTATTGGGCGTATGTACCTCCAGAGCAAAACTGAAATCCTAAAATAAAAATGGAAAAACATTCTTTAAATATATTTATAGTACTATGACGAATCTTTCGAAAGTGATAGAAAAGTGTCTCTACTTTTTAAATTCTTAGTAATTAAGTAAATAACTAAACTATAGTTTAACGCCAAAGTCACGTTCAAATACAGTTTTAGTAAAACGTAGTTACTATTACTTTATGCATATAGTTTTAACTAAGCATAGATTTATTTATTGTACAAAGTACGAATTTGTAATTAAACAATTGACAATCGCCGATAACTATGTCAAAACAATTATTAGCTTAATAAAATGTTTGATTAATTAGTCCGATGGTTTTTTTTCTATTTACGTTAACTACTAAGATATTCACAGTTGTTATTTCAGTCTAGGAACTTTACCATTTTCAAAAACAAATTTTATTCTATTTTCATTTTCCATTCAGACAAAACTTACAGATATATATCAAAAAAAGAAAGTATGATATTAAGTAAGATTAGGTTTTTAATTAAAAAGTCGTTGTCAAATTAGTTAAATTTAAGTCCTCAGCACTGTTGTTGTTGTTAACAAACGACTGACTTAATATATACCTTTCAATATTCGCAAAGTAACGCCTGAATCAATGAATTATCAAAACTTACAGTTATGCATCAAAACGTATAAACACACGGAAATATTTTAACGGAAGTTTTAACACTGATTGCCTAATCTTCAATAACTTTGATTTCTAAGTAATGGTTCAGAAAATAAGTGTGGCTGCTACTGCTTTACTAATTTTCTATCTGCCATAGCATACGCCATGCGTCAATATCAGCGTTAAGGATATCTGTGATATATGATATGACGATAATTATTTATTCTATGGAGATGCTGAGACTCGCCACTTGAGTGAACGGGCAGTTTTTTTTCAAAAAATCGTAACAGTTGCGATTATATATCTCTGCATGGAGCGCGTAAACTGTCATTGATCTATGGTCGACATAAAATGTCGAATTTCTTTGAGAATAACAAAGTGCAAAAGCGCAAACTTCATTAACACATACACAATCAACACATACACAATCAAATAAATCTCATTACATGCATACGTTACTATTTGGTTAGAGATATGCAAAGCTAAACTTAGTTTGTGGATGCAAGCTTCACTAGAACTGAATCAGCCCGGTGTCTTTAGACATCTATAGAATATCATCTCTGTTAGTAGTTTCAAAATTAAAATAAAAATAAAATATTGTCATTAAACATCTTAAATTAATACTTCTTTTGTACAAAAAACTTAGTCTAAAAGTCCGTCAGAGGAGGGATATGTGGCCAGAATGCTGGCAGCATTGCCACGCTGGATGGCAATGCTAAGCTTTTGACCAAAATAGATGCCAGCTTTCTGGTCACTTGAAGCCATTGTCATTTATTTCTAAAACAATTTTAAAGTATCATATTATCATGATAATATATTTATGTATACAAATTACAAGACCTGCGAACTCACTGCTGTACAAACATATCTCCAGGTCAGCTCTGTTTTTATAAAATATCCCACTGCTGGGCGTGGGCGTCACATTGTGACAAGGGTAAAGCCATCCACCACCTAGCAAAATGCAGGTTGCCAGATTTCACATCTTAGAATATTTTTTAAATCTCTGACATTTCTCACGATGTTTTTTCTTCACCGTTTGAAAAAGACAGTGACGCGTACCGTGGGATTCGAACCCAGGAATACCTTAAGATTGGACGTTAGACATTCTCCCAACTAGGCTACTGAAGCTTATTGCTAATACACGGCGCATGAATCTTAGCTCAAGCTGTTACGATTATTATGCGGACGTGAAACATTTAAGTTGCGTTCAGAGATTAATCAGATTGACCCCATATTATTAATTCATGATTAATTATATTTATGAACTAAATTGTAACAGGATACGAGTTAGGTAAGTTGTTTACGATGCAATCGGCGACAAGCAGTCTAGTTTATCGTATGTTCTAGGTCAGCTTGGCGTACATAACTAACCCTAGTGCTCTTCGAACCTGACACCGATAACGAAGTAGATAAACATTATTCAGGGCCTTTACACTAAGATTCTAATGCCTTCTGGACGTATCGATAACTAGACACGTTACTTTAATTCTTACTTATAACACAGTTACCATTTTTACTGTATCATTTGTCATAGTAAAAAAATATAGTTAGTATACCTCTCATCGAAGTTTCACATATTATGCTGCCAAACCGTCAATTCAATTTCAAAATATTTTTATCACACTAATATTATAAAATCGAAAGTTTGTGGGTATGCTTGTTACTATTTTACGCTCAAACGGCTGGACCAATTTGACCACCCTGGATTAACATATAGGCTACTTTTCATCCCGAAAAAATGTATTGTCCACGTGGGAACAGCGGGTAACACCGCATTTCGAAATATTTATATATTTCATCATTTCTTACCATAAATAAATTATTATTGTGCAGAAAACACACTTAAGATAAGTGGAACTAAACTAAAATTCCTTTAAAAAAAGATCTTTGATCATCATGTCCAACATAGCCCAGAGAATCAGCAAGTTGAAGTGGCAGTGGGCAGGGCACATAGCACACAGAACTGATGGCCGATGGGGCAGCAAAGTTCTGGAGTGGAGATCACGGATCGGCAAGCGCAGCGTAGGACGGCCACCCACACGGTGGACAGACGACATAATAAAGACCACAGGACGCGCTGGATACGAGCCGCTACCAACCAGTCTTTGTGGAAGTCAATGGGGGAGGCCTATGTCCAGCAGTGGACATCCTACGGCTGAAATGATGATGATGATCGTCATGTCATTCGATGCTCTACTTCTTTAAAATGCCAACGTAAAGTCAAAATAGATCGAAATACGCACAAAGGCGACATCTAGAGAGATTTACCGCAAATAAAGACCAAAATAAATGCCAGTAGCTGTGATTTCATTGTAAAATTATGCTCCATTTGTCCTTATATGGCAAAAATTTATTTGTATGGAAATCGTACCACTTTAAATACAATATAAAAGTATATCTGTTCTAACGGTCCCATTGCATTTGCATACAAATTATTGAGTTTTACGCGATAGAACCAAACTCTGAATCCTAACATAATTTCAAATTCTTATCATATACATCAGCTTATACTACGGATTTTATGAACTAAAAAAAAACAAGAAAATTATTTAAACTTTTACTTATGGAACGCTTATTAATAAATGGTATTTATATAAAACATTTAGCTTACTAAGCATGCAAAAGTTTCGTACATAAAATGCGTATAGAACTTATTTAAATCTTATGTAATAAAGGATGAATTTAATAACTTATGAAGAAATACGAAGAAAACGTATAATACTAATAGTAAGTAATAATATAACTGAAACCTGTTTAGATTAATTTTTCTATAACTATCCACTAAATCACGCATGTGTTATAGAATCTTTCCACTCATCCATTAGTGTTCATGCGCGTCTAAACTAATCGTTTTTTCCGATCACTTTTATGTCTTCATTATATCTTATTTTACTGGTATCTTTACTTAATTAATCATCTACCTTATTCCTGGGTGTAAGAAAAATGAAAATAGGCTTTGAAAAAAGAAAAAGTTTTTAATAGAAAAGCAAAAAAACCTCTTATAATCTAAAAAGTACTTAGGTTCTATAATTCATTGTTAGGCTATTACTAGGGAAGTTACAGCTTAAGAAATATAGATAGGTCTAGAAAAAATATACTAGTATTCCAATTGACCAAAATTGGTCTCAATTCTAATGATTTCATACTAAATTTGGAAACTAAAAAAAAAGTTTTTACATTATGAATGAAATAGAGAGCTAATAAGTATCAAGAATCTTAAGAAAAGTTTCAATTGATACTTTGAAGTTTCTACCATATCTACAAACTAGCGTATAAATCACAGCTTCTTTGATGTTAGGATTTTTTTCAATGTACAAAAGCGTTTAAAATTATTATTAATTTTTAAAAGTCAAAACCCAATGACGTGAAAAACCGACGGCTGCTTGTCATTGCCTAAATTTTGCAGTAAAATAAGTCTAAGGTTTTGGTCAATGGGTTTTTATTACTAATTTTTTAACATAAGTATTATTATTATAATTATGACATTTAAGAAGGTCCCTCTGAAGCTGTCAAAGATTTCACTCGTCGTAGCATAAGGGGAATGGGTGCCACCGCAGTATCAGAGTACCGGCAAGCAGTAGTGTGTAAGTTTTATTGTGTCCCGATTTGAAGAGTACTGCAGCTAGCGAAATTAGGCAGTGCCCGAACTTTGTTTTGTTACTCAAAGTTCCGGGTGCCGCATGAATGCTAATGGGCAAGCGTTATTCTTTGCAATCAGAGAATTTCGTTTAACTCATTATTTTTATATAAAAAAGCCAAGGTGTCAGTTTATTTAGGAAAAAGTTTGGCAGCTTCGAGGGCCTCAGTAATAAATCAAATTCTACATTACAAATCCCTCCTCGTCCTTTTTCATTCAAGATGAACGCGATTTAAGAGAGGCGGATGCCATCGGAGCCAGGGCACTCGCCTTTGCTGATCTTCGAGAGCGCTGGAAAAATAAATTAAGCACATTAATAAAAATGCAAAAGCAGTGATGCCCTGGACTTTGTTTTGTTACTCAAAGTTCTGTGTATCGCTGCAATGATCGTAGACAGGCGTTAGTTCTTACCATCAGGAGAGCGTCTCGTACGTCTCATTACTTTTTACATGAAAAAAAAGAACGTATAAAAAGAACTTGACCTCGAACTTCTAACTTAGGTACTGACTTTTTGTCATCTTTTAACATAAAATCAGTAATTTATAAATAACTATAGATGTATAGAAAGTGTAGAAAAAATAAAATAAATAAATAATTGACTGGCGGTGGATAGGGAAAAAATTAAATGGCTGACTGTCACCCTTCATTAATAAAGACACTGTTAGAAAGAGATGACTAGTGGCTAAATAGTGCTGGATCTAATTTCTGCTAGCACATAGTTTAAATGAATATTATAACATTGTTTCCAATGCAAACACGTTCCAAGAGCAACATAATAGAGGCATAATTCAACACTTTGATAGCCAGAGTGTGACTGTGTGATGTAACCAGTACCCAACCACCATGGACCATTGTCTCCTATCCACGAACCGTATCGTGACTATTATCTCTCCATAGAAAACTAAAGAGCAACTACCAGTCAAATCCGATGTTTAAAAAGAGAATTATGTATGTGTCATATACGGCTGTAGTGTTACCCAACTCGATTTATTTTATCTCGAGTCGACCACCCACAAAGAATTTCAGCATTACTTAGCCGCAGCAATATAAAAAAAATATTGCTTTTAAAATAAGTATTCTATTATATTTACATTTCATTCGGCGGCATCTAGTCTGAAATTAATTTATTTCGTTACACAAAACAGAATACAAATTTTACAGCAGTATTACGTAAATGACAAAAAGGATTTGATATAAATTATATTCCTTGACAAATGTGTACCTACACAACATTATAAGTAGCACTAAACATTAATCAGAAGCATATAAATAGTGCAAAGAGAGTGACACAAACAATATACAAATGAATAATGTTGAATCATCATCATCATCATTTCAGCCGTAGGACGTCCACTGCTGGACATAGGCCTCCCCCATTGACTTCCATAAAGACCGGTTGGAAGCGGCTCGCATCCAGCGCGTTCCTGCGGTCTTTACTAGGTCGTCTGTCCACCTTGTGGGTGGACGTCCTACGCTGCGCTTGCCGGTCCGTGGTCTCCACTCCAGAACTTTGCAGCACCACCGGCCATCAGTTCTGCGTGCTATGTGCCCTGCCCACTGCCACTTCAACTTGCTAATCCGTTGGGCTATGTCGGTAACTTTGGTTCGTCTACGGATCTCCTCATTCCTGATTCGATCTCGTAGGGAAACTCCGAGCATAGCCCTCTCCATAGCGCGTTGTGCTACTTTGAGCTATGTTGAATGGCAAGACAATAAACCAATAACAATACACCTATGTCTTATATATATGACTTGTTGTCATATATATGACGTAGGTACATATAAAGAAGCAGATGGAATGAACAAGCCATCAAGCGAATCGCGCTAATCACTACCTATTGCTTAATTTGAAAAATGGCCAAGATAATATCCCGTTTAAATTTTGGAAGTTTAAAGTTAATTAGAAAAGCTTGTAGGTACTATGAGAATCAGAAGTTTGATAGAATACTTTTTTTTCGTAAATGTTTATAATACATACTAGAATATCCAGAAACAGAACAAACACGTTCGTCACATAAATGTTTAGCAGCACTGGCAGCTCTGGTAGTTGATAGCAAAATTGGTGAACAACGACATGATAGGTGACCTATTCTTGTCATTATTATGGTGCACAGTTATCTAAATCACATTTTTTTGTCATGCATTACGATAATACGTCTAGATTTAAAGAATTAACAATAGAGCCAGAACTGGTATTCAAATAAAAATCCAAACAACAGCCTAGGCACAATAGGAGTACCTACCTACTGTTATGTTAGTTTCAATAGATTAATGAACTGTGTACGTTGGTACACTATGGCATGTAATTTTGTTATATGTGACCTGACAACTAGGTATTTTCTAGGCATTTTTCATAGATGACGTAATGGTGAATTTATTTTGATTCTTTTCCTGTTATATTTTCGGTTTCGCAACGTGTGGTTTCCAAGAACATTGCAGTTTTCCTGTTTTAAAGTTGAAACTTAGAATGTCTGTATTTAAAACTATGAAGGAGGAGAAAAGCTACAAACGTTTTCTTATTGGAGATAGACGTTTTAATACCATTTGTACTAATTACACGTTTGGTCATTAACGCCTGATAGTAAGTGACAGAGCAGTCGAGGATAGAACATATTGCTCTGGAGAAATCTATATTTACAGTAAAGTTAAAAATCTATGTTTCATTGTATTCCTTGTTCTTCATATTATATTATTTGCCTACACTCGTGCGGACAAATAATATAATATGGGGGCTCCACTGTTTTTAGGCAAAAACATAGAAAAAAAAACACAAGTTTAGCAAAATAATACAATGCAGCGGGCGGTATGATTTTCAACGTTTACGCCAAAACTCCCTTGTTACTGTTTGTCTAAAGAAAAACTTCTATAAACTAGCTACGTAAGAGTTGGCAGGTACACTACTGAGGGGCTAAACACAATTGTATAACCGAGCACTTGAAACAGTCTTCTCGTGAATCGTTGCGTATACCCGATAAATGGTCTCGCTGTAATATATCAATAGCTCTATGTATTATCTGGCTCTGAACCGTGGTCTCTAACTATCGGCCTTATTAGTAAGCTCAAAGTAGCACAACGAGCTGTGGAGAGGGCTATGCTCGGAGTTTCTCTCAGAATGAGAAATAAGCAGATTAGTAGACGAACTAAAATTTCCGACATAGCCCAGCGTATTAGCAAGTTGAAGTGGCAGTGGGCACATAACACGCATAACTGATGGCCTATGGGGCAGTAAAGTTCTGGAGTGGAGACCATGGCAACAAGCGCAGTGAAGAACGTCCGCCCATAAGGTGGACAAACGACCTATTGAAGACAGCAGGAACGCGCTGGATGCGAGCCGCTTTCAACCGGTCTTATGGTAATTATTGTGGGAGGCCTATGTCCAACAGTGGACGTCCTACGGCTGAGAAGCTGAGATGATCATATGTCTAGGGACGTACTGTCTTTGTGCTCGCAGTTGTAGTTGTTCATAACACATTCGCTGCCAAAGGACTTAGGTTTGTCACCGGTTTTGCCGGCGCAGACCGGCTCGTATTTGACGCCGGAACAGTCGCGCGTGCAAGCCTTTTTACGAGCGCCTTCTTCTTTCAGCTTCTTTAGATCAGGTCGACAGGACACAGCCGCTATCAGCGCCACTGAAATATCAAAGGTGACGTTTAAAACCACAATCACCATAGAGAAAATCTGTAAATACATCAAAGTGCTTTTTGTGATAACAAGTTATGAGTCGAAGTAGACGTTCTCTTGAAAGTAAGAAAGATGAGCAGAAAGAACTTCAGGCTTCCCTGCTTCTTGAGATATATAATCTGGCTGTTACTGAGGTATACGAATTTTTTTTTTTTAGGTAGTAGTAAAAAAACCGAACATATTTCTTTCAAATAAAATTATAAGAAAAAAAATGATGCAGCTACAAATCACATATTTATATATACACACACTATAATATACCTACTACACCTACAAGAAACAGAGTGACAGTTCTAGTTCAGATGATAAATTGACGTGCTGGTAATAATCAACGACTGGTGCAATAAATTACACAAATCAATTTAATTTCCTTTATGATTCTGCTACCGCCCACTCGTGGGTCAAAAATCTCATCTACACGCAGAATGGCATAGAATAAATAACAGATGCCTAATGGTTCTGACAAATAGGTATGAAAGATAATAAAAAGAGTAGGTATCACAGTTATACCTATATGAATTTTAAATTTATTATTTGTTGTTATTGGTATTATTTCCGTTTCAAGAAGCTGCTTAGTAACTGTCAGAATATACGTATATATAATATGATTACAATAAATTGGTAACAACGGTTATTTGTGACAGGCTAATATATATTACCGACATCGTTTTAAATAAGTTTATCAGGCTGCATATACACCAGAGATATGTGTGAAAGCTGAGCGGTACGAGGATGCGTAGCGCAGCTGTGTAACGGTGTGATTTTTTCTACAACAGATGTGTGAGAAAGCTGAGTGGGACAAGGATGCGTAGCGAAGCTGTGTAACAGTGTGATTTTTTCTACCAGAGATGTCAAATCAAATTATTTATTTTTTATATTGGCTTTAACATAAACACAGGTCCTTAATAATTAAATATAATCATTCTACAATTGTTTACTATAATTTGTGAGAAAGCTGAGTGGGACGAAGATGCGTAGCGAAGCTGTGTAACGGTGTGATTTTTTTCTACCAGAGATGTCAAATCATTTTTTTTTTGTATATCTATTGGCATTAATATAAACACGTATCCTTAATAATTAATAATTATTTATTCTACAATTGTTTACTACAGTTTGTGAGAAAGCTGAGCGGGACGTGTAGCGCAGCTACGGAACTTTGTGTAGCTTAGCTGTGCTAGGATACACAGCAGGCTCTTTTCAACTGTATGCGGTATGTGGCATTACTCGCTCGTGTTCTAATCGTCCTATGCACAAATGTATCATATTTCTGTTCGTACAAATACCTCGTTTCACTAACCCTTTTCTACCAAAACTGCGCTGAGCGAGGCTAGGAAAATAAAGTGATAGTGTTGGTTGATGTTTTCCTCGCACATTTCTCAGCTGTCTGGCACATCTCTAGTGGACACTCAGCTTAACGGTTTTAGATCTGAGAAATCCTACCGTCTCCCGCGCATTTAGAAAACTAAAAATTCTATAAATCGCTAGCCATATAGAGCGTTTCCTAAAGTATGGATAAAATACTAACTCTTACTAGAAATATTTTTTATTTCTTAATAAGCAGTGAAACTTGTTTGTAACGGATCTTATTTTTTAATTAAGTTATGCTCTCGAAAGAGTTCAGTTCATATTGATAAAAATAAATACTGGCATATTTTGTTATTACTAGAATGAAATATAAATTTTAATGAAAACAAACGGGATTATCATTTCTAAGAGCCACTACAACAGCAGATATCTTTTTTCCAACAAAACAAGTCTTTAATCTAGAGTACCGAACTAAGGTCAATTTTTTTATAGCTAGCCTTGGAATTGTTTAAAATCTCAGCTCGGTTATAAAAATTAAACCAAAATGTTCTTCGTAATAAATATGAGATACATAGGATCCATTCAATATAGGTATAAAGTAATTTAGTAGTCTTCCAAGCCCCTTCTTTGTCCGTTATCCGCCTAGATGCAAAACAAGAATTGAGGACATCTGACTAACAGATCTTTCAGGATTGTCTTTTTTCTGACGGCGGTTTTCTTAACTCAGTGACAAAGACGCTGACGATACATGAGGCATTTTGCGGCTCACCAAATAGAATTTCATTTTAAGTGATTGAGGTATACATTTAGTGTATTTCCGCCTAAAAGTCGTTTTGGTTACAATGATGAGGATTTAAATTAAAATCTATCTAACTTGACGAAATATTTTATACTTTAACCGTAACATTATTTCTATAATCTATCTATATTTATACTATTTTAAAGATGAAAGATTTGATTGTTTGTTTGTTTGTATTGAATAGGCTCCAAAACTACCGAACCGATTTCAAAAATTCTTTCACCGTTGGGAAGCTACACTATCCCCGGGTTACATAGACTTTTTATCCCTGTATTCTGTATTCCCACGGGAGCGGCAACTACGCGGGTGAAACCGCGAGGCGTCCGCTAGTCCGACAAAAACTTAAAATAACCACTGTGGTTATAGATTTTCATTTGTTTGCCGCATTTTTCTTGGGCAAAATTTATCCTTGAACACAGTACATCTGCTTTCAAAAAGCATCAAATTCACATCAAGTACCTACTTATAAAAACACACGAACTAAGTATTGACAATTCATTTAAAAAATGATTTATCAATTTACATCAGAATTTAATAATTACGTTACGGAGAATCGAACAATGAAGTACCTACCTATCTTGTTTTGATAGGTGCAAGTAAACAATGAATTCACAGAATTAGTCATCCGTCTAACAAACTGATGTCAGCTAATGCACGTTTGATTCAATCCGATTAGTTGACACATGACCTAGACGTATAGTGCCTACGCTAAATGACCTTACACGCATCCTACTTATGACTTAACTAGTTGCGCGTCCCACGTCAACATTTCATTTTAAGGGATAAAAGTAGCCTTTGTTGTAATCCAGGGTGTCAGCTACATCCATACCAAACTTCAATAAAAACGTTTCAGCCGTTTGAGCGTGAAGAAGTTACAAACACACTCACAAACTTTCGCCTTTATTAGTGTGATACGAAAGGTTGTTTGTTTGTCTCCTGTACAATAAATATACAACGTGATACAATCGTTATCCAATTGAAATAGTAAAAAAGCTAGAGTAGACTAGAGTTGAGACCGCGAATTGGCAAACGTAGCGTAGGACGCCCTGAGACTCGATGGAGTGACGATATACGTAGGACAGCTGGCGGTGGATGGAAGCGAAAAGTCGAATATTGGACGTGTCTTGGGAGAGGCCTATGTCTAGCAGTGGACTTCAATAAGCTGATGAGTTTAAAAGTAGACCTATCTCCTATCTCTAATTTCAGGTAATGTGATCGAATTACATTTTTTATTTTATTTATTTATGTATTTTTTTAATCCATTACATTGCTTCGAATGAACGTAACTAACAAACAAAAAAATACATTTCAAACACAAATATCATTAAATGGGTTGTGTAGATAAAAACAAACAACCGTTAAATGCCTAAGTAGTATTAATATCAGGTACACCTGGGCGCTAAAAGCGTAACCATTTTTCTCTTGCGTGTGCCAATTATAACATTTCCTTATATTTTGAATGCTGCAGAGAGTAGGTACATCTGTTTTCTATTCTTATATGGGTAAATGAGTCAAAACACTCAAACGGTAACATTATTAAACGCTCGCAAAATTAAATGTCGTGTTTCGGAAAATGAAATAAGAAACAATGTAGTACATTTTTTACACAGCTCCATCTAGCCTCTAGCTAAACAAAGCTTGTATTACTGGAACGAGATACCAGATAGAATACTTACAAACTTGTTTAAATTTTTACTTAACTTGGTTGCTTGGTTAATAGGTCGCTCTTAACGATAAGGCCGCCACTTGTGCCTAGTCCACTTTGTGTTTTACTTGTTCTCATAAGATTCTTTTGTTCTTTTGAAAAAAAGTACAGAACTTCTTTTCTGTTTATGATGTACACAATAAAGAATTTCTTCATATGTATCTTTTTTTTTATGCCACGGGTGGCAATCAAGCTGACGGATTGCCTGATGTTAAGCAATCACCGTCTCCTATAGATATCTGCAAAACCAGGGACACTACATACGTATTACAAACAAATATCACACAGATGTTTGTTCTGGGTGGGAATCGAACCCACGCGTCTCACCTCTTGAAGCAGAGCTACTAGCAAATCTAGCAGGCCAGTAAAATACCATGAGCACCAAAAGGACTGTTAAAAAGTTATGCAAAGGTGCGGCTGTAACCGCCGAGTCTATATTACCGGCAAGTATCAAAATGCTCTTGACAGCAAGTTGATCGTGATGCCGAGATAATAGCAGGAAGGGAATCACTTGTGCCAACTACGACGTAACTGAGTCATGCGTTCGTTGAGACGGAAGGCTAAAGGCGAATTGTCGAATTATGTTGTTAAATTCAGGGACATAGGGTTGGCTTGATCCTGTTATATTTAGCTTTGCTGAGAATATCGCAAGTGGAACGGAAGATGAAAACAAAATCAAACCGTCATTCTTTACGTTTGATGTAATATTGTGCTCTACGTTCTACAAGTGCAAAACTTATTCTTCTAAGATTTTTTCAGGAATTGTCAAAATCTATTTTGACAATTCCTGAAAAAATCAACAAGTTCGCGTAGGCATCAAGAAATTCTACACTAGAGATAGAGTTATACATAGCTAGTGATCTTATATACCGTATGTTATTTATTAGATATATCAAAGCTTATCATGTATGTATAAAAAAAAATCAATCAAACCAAATAAAATGGTAACACCAATTTATGCGTTATAAAAACCTTAGTTGTACAGACGTGTGTTACTAGGCAAGGACAGATAAATAGATATACAAGATAGTAATCAATTTCCTCAACACAATAGAATTCAACGCGTACAACGGCAATAATTCAAAACCAAAAATAACCGGCTCCAAGCCGGCTTCCCGTTGTTGCCGAAATTCGCGATTTGACACAAAAAACTTACCAAAAACGATCAAAGTTACTGCCTTCATTTTGATATCACAAAAACTGCACGACGACGGTGAGCGAATGAGAACTGACGACAAAACGGAATTGGACCTCTTTATAACCTACCGGAGAGGGGAGGCTGCTATACTTTTATATGATCCGACAATCTCCATTAAACACATCCATTGCTTCTTTTGTCAGTAAAAATATTCGAATACGTCTAGTTCAAAACAGCAATGTAATAGAAATAAAACGACCCTTCGTCTGAGTTCATATTAAAAGGGGTCAGCGAATTTATTTGCAGTGGAAAATCTTTATTGTTTTTTTTTCAATAGCAGAGTTCGCTTCTTGTTAAAATTCTTATCTATTGTTCGGATTTGTTGTTAGATTTTTGAGGAAGAAGCTCAAGGATACGGTTTTAAATTCCCAAATTAGCGTTTCTGTGAATGTTTCAAATTTCTTTCCGCTAGGATATTAGGCAAGTGTTACTAAATGTTTTTGCTAAAATAAACCGTATGTCGGTTAGTTACTACTTAACTAGTTGTATTTATCATATTATATGTAAATGCTTGTTAAAAGGAAGAGCCTGGATCCCACGACACAGGTCACTCTAGTGTGGGATCCATGGAGTACCGTTATATCATATTATATGTATCTATAGTATTTCATTTTGTGTTCCTCCGTACTTTTGTTTGTTATTATATGTATAGTTTTCCATTCTGCGTTTCTTCGTATTTTTGTTTTGTTATTATAATTATGTATAGTATCTCTTTTTGTGTGTCTCCGTCTTTTTGTGTCCTTACCTTCATGTTAGGTATATGTTTTTTGTACAAATAAATAAATTTAATTTCATTTCATTTGCAATAGACAGAAAAACTAATGTTGTTAAGAATCTTTAAAAAATTTTCGTGCAGGCAGAGTGGTCTCTTCTGGTAGACTCTCCGAAAAACAAAATGTCAATATCTTAAAAATGTTGAGCTCTAGTAATTAATTTATATACTACATGGTAATAAAAAAATAACTACAATACATAACATTACCTAAAATATAAGTAACAACAATACCCATAGAAAAACCGCGTTTTAATTATTTGGTTTTGTTGTACAAATTTTGTATACTTAAACGAAAACTACACAAGAACAAGTCGTATGCTATTGTATTAGATACACCTATCTCTTCGCCATTAAAATAAAAAAAATCTTTGTAAATTAAAAGCATTTTAGATCACTGGAGACAGTCGAAAAACTCGCACGGCGAGGATGTGGACCTCTTGACCGGAGTCTGTTTCCCGATAATTACAATAGGGAAGTCTTGAAATACAGAGTAAATAATATAAAAAAGTATAAAAGTAACTGTCTGGGCGTACTGTATGTATTATAAGTATGTATTTACAAAAAAAAAAGGATTTAAGTATTCTATCAGTTATCTGTCTTCCATAGCACAAGCTCTGCTTAGTTTGGGGTCAGATTGCGCTGTGTGTAACGTCCTGTGATATTTATTATTTATTATTATTAACTCGTATTTCATTGTATAAAATAACACACAGGTATAGATTACTTCTAGGCAGGTAATCGTGCTCTATCCTAGACCACATCGTTGCTTTATACTAACTTTAGATTTTTTTCGATCGAGCGAAGTTATTGGTTTCATGTATCAAGTGTATAATAAAAATGAAAGACATGCTTAAAAATAACATATATTTTTACTCACAGTAATAAATTTATGATAGAAAAATCCAAATTTTTCTATCAAATAAATAATTTTCTAATAAATTGCTGACCAGGACGGCCTTAATATCAGGCCAATAAAATGAAAACCTATTAAAAGGTTCTATACGTTTTATGGTTATAAGAATTGCATAACATATAGTTTTGAAGGTACGGAACGTTCGGCGGGCATATTCAATTCACACTTAACGATGTTTTTCCAGCATATGCATAGGTTAACAATATTCACCAGTATTGTATGGAGCCTCGTATCAGATCTCTTGCCTTGCTCGAGTTTCATCTGACTTGCTAATTCATTGTCACCATTATTGAACGTGTCTTTCTAGAAATCACTAAGTACCTACCTGCTACATGAGGTGGTACGATGTCAGAACATTTCATAACGTATTATTTTTCTAATCCTGTATTTCCATGAGTAGGTATTTATGATTAAAAATAGCAGAGCGCGAACCTTTTTTAATCGTAGCGATGATAGCCCAGTGGTTAGCGCGGTCGGTTCGCATGCCGAAGGGCGTGGGTTCAAACCCCAACATTGAGCTTGAGCTGCCGGTGAAGGAAAACATCGTGAGGAAACCATAGCATGGTGGTAGGGTACTTTCTAGTACTCGGCAGGCTAGCTACCACCCTCAAGTTGAAAATCTGCCGCCAAGCATCTAACGGTGTGTTCCGGCAGCCTCACTTGAGAGCCAGTTCCATTTCAGACTAGGTGTGCTTTACCATCTTCGACCACACCTTCACTTAATATCAGGTGAGCTGTGGTCAAACACCTAGACTGTCAACCATTAAAAAAAAAAAAAAAAAAAAATCGACTTCAAAAAAGGAGGAGGTTCTATGTTCGACTGTATTTTTTTTTATGTATGTTCACCGATCAGGTAATAACATAACAATAATAACATAACATTTGCGTATGGTCATCATTTTATGTAAAAGTATGGGACGAACGATACGCTCCCCTGATAGTAAGAGATAACGCATGCCATTAATAATAAATATCGTAGGACTTTATACATAGCGTCATCTAGCCCCAAACGAAGCATAGCTTATACTATAGGAACCAGATAGCTGATAGAATACGTAGGTACTCGTGTATACTTTTTTGTAAATACATACTTATGATACATAATTATAGAACACCTATATCGTCACATAAATGTTCGTCCTGGTGGGAATCGCCCTACAGCTCTTGAAGTAGATATTCTACCAAATGAGCTAACAGAGCGGTCAGCAGCCCATATCCATGACCATTCCAGCGATACAAAGAACTTTATGTAACAAAACAAAGTCCAGAACTGCGGTGCTTTAGCGCTCATTACTTTGAGACATTCAATGGTAAGTCTCAACAGCCTAGTAATTTCGCTAGCTGCAGTACTCTATACACTATTGGTTGGCGGCGGAATATCTGGTAGATACCTACTGTGGAGGTCGTGGTACCTACCTATACGGCCTCCTGCTAAGGAAATCTACCACCAAGTGACACATACGTACACATGAACTAAATGCATCTCCCCACATAATGTGGAATATATCTATTACATTTAGGTATACCTATGTAGAAACAATGTGTGTGTTTCTTGTCATTTCCAAAACACTGTATTCAATTCAATTTAGTTCTTGGTTTATGGCTGTTGTGAAAACGTTTCATAACTCCACCTCTCTCACATAGAAAGATAGACCACCATCAAACGCAAGAATTACATTTTCTTGGCAATGAAATTGCAATTTTATGATTTGTGCTCTATCGTCATTATAATACAACTTTTTCCCGTTATTAGTATGATTGTAAACTAAGGAAACGTTGTACAAATTGTATGCGTGAACCTTATAACATACCTACACAGAGAAAAAAATATAGTAATAGGTATTTAATTTAAAAATGGGTCAAAATGACTAAATTCAAATTGCAATATGGAAACGTTATTACTACATTTTAAAAATTCATATCAACTTTAGTATACTTTACACAGCGTTTGGTAATTTTTCATGTACCTACTACAGAAGTTGGAGTATACTGTATAGTACTAAAATAATATTGTAATTGTATTCAATTTTCAAGACTTCTTTTGTTGTTGTATATCTATAATATTTTCATTTTTTTTCTGTAAGGTAAAATAAAATTTTGAATTAAATTTGTCATCGCCCTAAAATTTGCCGCCTTAGGTTCCAGCCTACTCAGCCTACTGATAAATCCGCCACTAGACACAATACAAACAGGTAAATAAAAATCCGACACAAAATAGAATGTATGCCGAATGGCCCCATCTCAGTATGGCTGCCGATTGACACAGACTAGCGGCGCTGGTTTTCAAACAAATACAAATTTTAAGTTCAATTATTTTAAGTCAAGTTATTCGAGAAACATACAGATAACCAGGTCAACAACATCCTCAAGTAGGCACCTAAAACATCCACAGGTATCTTAAGAGCTAAATACAATCAATCAAATTTATTATGTACTTGTATTATATAGGTCTACCTATAATATTTTAAAGTATTTAAGTATTCTATCTGTTATCTGTCTTCCATAGCACAAGCTCTGCTTAGTTTGGGGTCAGATGGCGCTGTGTGTAATGTCCTACAAAATTTATTTATTATTATTTATTTATTTATTTATCTATAAGTATTTATTACTAAATTATACTTCAGTACAAAGGCGACCCTATAACATTATAACCAGAAAAAGTTTATGTGTAATTTTAATAGCAAATTATTTGAGTCAATTCACTATTTTATTGCTCATATATTTAACAAGGCACCTAAGTAGGCTTGTATGCCACACGGGACCTGAACGACGCGGGTAAAAGGAACATTTCCCACGCGTATTGAAGTGGCTCATGATTTCTATACCAATCTTAATTAATTTGCCTGCTAACAACAACTAATCAACAGCTGTAACGCAGCAAAATGAATATTGAGTAAAACCAGGATAGATGTTTAGTTTTACGTTGCCTATCAGTCTACTTGGTGGTAGATTTCCGTAGCAGGAAGTCGTCTAGGTAGAATATCTGATACTGTGGTGGTAACCAGTGTCAGATATTCTGCCGCCAAGCAGTAGTGTGTAAACATTACTGCGATGCACCGGACTTTCTTTTGCTACTCAAAGTTCTGTGTATTACTGCAATGGTTGTGGACATGAGTTATCTCTTACCATCAGGAGAGTTATCTCTTACCATCAGGTATCGTTCATCTCATTAAATTTTACATTTAAAAAAAGTATATTATAATGTCTATATTCCGTTTTTTATTACTTTGAAATACCATTTACAACAGCGCCATCTAATGGCAAATATGAAATGGAATAAGTTGCGTCGTTTATAGTGTCATCTATTGAGGAGTAGCAAAACTAATTGAATGAAGGGAAATAGTTGCTCTCTAATTATTTGTCATATACATTATAGATGGCACTTAATCAGTTTTTACGAAGCCTGAGTCGCAAAATGTTGGTTTTGCGTGAAATTTCAGGAATCAAACGATAGACAGACGAAGGCTTTATAAATATTTTTCATGCTGTAGGTGATGTGAAGATTAGGTGATGATTCTACAAAGAAATATTCATTTATATCGGCCCAAAATGTTTTTGTTCGATCATAAATGACAGTTATCCTCAAAATTTACGCAATACGAAATGGTTGGCCATTTTGCACTTTTTATAAAGTTCAAACTACTGAAAACAGCAATGTTCAGCTTGAGATTAGCCATAACATGTTGAACACTAAAAGCTTTCACTATGATACTTGTATATTGAATGTCAGCTATTACAGTTAATTTGAAGGCAGTAATGGATAAATTGTTCCCTACATCCAGTGTGGACACTTGAAATGTGTTTTTTTTTAATTCCTACTAAACCTTGTGATTGAGAGAACATCGTGTGATTGTTTCATTATCTATAATTAAACTATTGCTAAAAATAAAAATAAAACCACTATTAATATAAACATCTTTTTTATTCCAAGTTATAACCATACATAATATACACAGTACAAAAAAACTTGCTAATACAGCAAAAGGACAAAATGAAATTGTCACATATTTTTTTGTTTAACTTTCGTTCCGTAACATACTAACCAAATTGAGAAATCTAAGAATAGGATAAACTTATCTACACGCCGTGTTTAATGTACAATGCTTGGAGCGAATACGGTTTACTCAATACAATAACTTAAAAGTATACACCTCTTACTATGTACTCGATGGAATTCGAATTAAAAATTTACACAATAATACATATCACTAGAGCTACAATTAAGCCGTAAATAACCTGAAGAGTCTATTTTGTATTTCGATTAAGGAACATAAAAACATATCCACATCTCATCCTAACGATATCACCATAATCAGACTAATTTACATTGCACACACTCCGACCGCGCGCGCACGCGCGCACACGCACGCGGGCCGCGGCCGCTCGGACGCTAATGGCATCTACACACGAGCGCACAGCGCGAAACATACTCGCTCCCAATCTTACGTTTAAATGCGGAACTTAGCGATTAACGTTACGTTCGAGGTTGAGATCAAATGCGGGAACGGCGCGGCGCGGCTCACTGCGCGGCCGCGAGCGCGAGCGCCTCCTCCAGGCAGCACAGCGAGTCCTTCACCGCGTGGTACACGATGTTCTTAATCTGCAGCTTGTCCTCCTTGTTGGAATGCTGGCGCGACAGCCGGCGGAACTGCTGCGCGAGCTCGAAGCACCGCGACACGTTCTCGGGCGAGACGAAGTCCTCCGCCACTTTGATGCAGTCGAGCAGGTTGCGCACCTGGTGCGGCGCGCCGGCCGGCACGAACACGGCGTCGCCGGGGCACTGCAGGATGGCGTACCCCTCCACGCCGTACTCGCGGTACAGGCGCTCGCGCAGCGCCGCGTCCAGGTACCACGTCTGGTCGTGCACGGGGTCGTGGTGCGCCCGGGGCCGCGCCCCGTGCTCCAGCTCGGCTCGCACGAGGAAGTCGCGGATTTTGTCCGCGTCCTTGGCGGCGTAGATGTGCCACAGCGCGGCCGGCGGGCGCAGCCGCGCGCGCCGCCGCGACAGCACGTCCACCCCGGCGTCCTCGGCCGCGCGCGCCGCCTCCCGCGCGCGCTCCTGCGCGTCGCTCGGGGCGCTCGCGTGGACCATCACGTTGACGGCATCGCTCACGTCCAGGTGCAGGTTGGTAGTGCCGCCGGCGCCTCCGTACGCGGTGTACATCTTGGGCCCCAGGTCGGGGCGGACGAAGCACTCGGGCAGGCGCGCGGCGAGGTTCAGCCTCCCGGAGCGCGCCGTGTACTCCGTGAGCGGTAACGCGCGCATTAGATCGTCGAATCTGGCGGGCAGCAGTTCCGCGAAGTCCTCGCCGGGCGGCCAGTCTTTCAGCTTGAGCACCATGGGAGCGCCGCGCTCGTCGCGCAACCGCTTGGCCGCGACTTCGAAGCCGTCCCAGAACTTCCTGGCCTGTTGGTTCGGGACCACGAGCCCCGAGGCGCAGTTGACTAGATCGACGCGAGTCTCTCCGAAGTCTCGCGAGAAACTCTCCGGGCTCCAGAGATTCTTGTCGAGAATGGTCGACACGTCGGACACGATCACGGGTTGGCCGCGTTTCCACTGATCCTGGGAACAAAACGATGGAATTTATTACACCTGATGTGTTAAAATTTGTTTTTTTAATATTTTGTGATTCAAGCTGATCCGGCAGTATCATCTGGCAGTAATTTGAGCTATTTTATATTCAATAAAATTCATCATAATTATTAATATCTCAAAAATCTTGCATTCAACTAATATGACATTCAATAGCCTGGTGGTAGGGTACTTTCTAGTACACGACTGGCTAGCTTCCACCCTCAAGTTTAAAATCTACCACCAAGCACCTAACAGGCGTGTTCCGACAGCTTTACTTGAAAGCCAATTCCATTCCGGGCTAGGTGAGATTTACCATCTCCGACCACACTGCCACTTAACATCAGGTGAGCTGTGGTCAAACACCTAGCTTATCAAACATAAAAAAAGTATTCAAGTCAAACTAACGCAACAATTCAATATCTGATAAAGATAGATTTGAATACTCTTTATATGAAGAATGTAAATTCTAAGCATAGTATAATTACTAGTATAATATAGTTTCTCTGAGGGATCGTATCCGAAACGAAGTAATTCGCCAGAGAACTAAAGTCACAGACATAGCTCAGCGTATCAGCAAGCTGAAGTGGCAATGGGCTAGACATATCTGTCGCAGAACCGATAACCGCTGGGGTAGACGTGTTCTAGAGTGGAGACCGCGAATTAACAAGCGTAGCGTAGGACGCCCTGAGACTCGATGGAGTGACGATATACGTAGGACAGCTGGCGGTGGATGGAAGCGAAAAGCCGAAGATCGGGCTGAGTGGCGTGTCAGCAGTGGACTAATATAGGCTGATGATGATGATGATGATATAAATAAATATCAATAAAATTAATTTTCCACTTAATTCTCAAATAAGCGAATTTTATAATACTTTCGAGAAATGAATGTCTTTAAACCTGAAAAAATACACAAAACATGGCCAAAATATTTTACCTGGAAAGGCTTGTAGTTCCCGGGATGCATTGGATCAGTGAGATGCAAGAGCTTGCCATCACACAGCCAAGCGTGGGGAACATCCGGGTACAACAACTTAGACTCAGTCAGAGTCATTATTCTGACTGGCAGCTCTTCCCTCTCTCGAGCGTTCCTCTCGTATCTCTTCACAACATTCGACAAGGCAAAAGGTTTCACATCTTCATCCCCGTCTTGTTTTCCATCTACTACACTAGATATAACGTCATCCAGTATATCGGACTTGCTTTTCTTTTGCTTCTTCTTGGGTTGCGTCTCCCCCCCTTCCGGGGCCGGTCTGATGAGCAACTCGCGGAGGGTTGAAAAGTTTCCACCTTCTTCCGAGTCCGAGGAACTGGTGTCCGTTTTATCTGGGTCCTTAGTTTCCGTTTTGATAGGCAAGTCGGAGAGCCAGCTCACTACTGGGCTGCCTGTCTTGCCGTTCTCTGATTTGACTGGGGATGAACCATTGGTTGATGTTGTTTCTTCTTTCACTTCCTCCTTTTTGATGTTCTGTAAAGAAAATATTTTATTAATTAATTAATTTGATTCCTCTTTTTTTATAATTATACGCTCCACAGACACTGGGGTCCGTGACCTTTGTCAACTTTAGTTACATATTTTTTTATTTTTTTTTACAATTTTACATTACAAAAAGAGGAGAGGCTAGTAGGATCTTAATCTAAGGTTAAAGTAGGTACTAGTTTGTGTGTATACCGCGAGCAGACCAGCGACCCGCAAGCAGCACCCGATCACGAGTATGACGCATGTGCCAGCCATCGCCCTCCTCAACCATATCTGAGGGAAGAGAGCGACCCGACACACGACGCCGCCGCAAGAAAGAGCCTTCGATGGTGAGCATGAATGCTCGAGGCATACACACAATCCTTATTTCTATTTACAACATGAGTTTTCATTTGAAATCGCCTCCTCCCGACTCAAGGCCTCCATCACCGCCGTGTACTTTTGTACCTTTAAAGACGATTAGACGAAGAGTTGATAATCGAAACGGCCAGGTAACAATAATCATTATTCTTTTACCCTGTTTTTTCCTGCACCTCATAACACCTAAATCCGCCTAAAGTGTTACTCGACTAACACCAAAGTTCGAGAATAGAGGCAAAATCCAGCGCTGTAAGAACTAAATTCTAACAACATAAAAGCTGATTTTGTCCTTTTGACAATAAACATCAATCGCTCTAGGCGATAAGACCGCCCTTATACATCATCTATTCTATTGTTTTGTTATATTGTTATGTCTTCTTTTTTTTTGTTTGTTGTTTGTTTCCTATTTGTATTAATTGTGATCTGTGTTTCTGGTGTATAATAAAGTTATATTCTATTCTATTCTTATTCTTCTATTATTTCTTATTCTTATTCTATTCATTAAATTTTGTATTACTTTAATTTATAAGGCATATTGTTTGTCAATAACAGCCCTGCTGGTTCATTGGTAGAATGTCTTCTTCAAGAGCTGAAGGGTGTGGGTTCGATTCCCACCCAGGACAAACTTTGTGGTATAAACAAGTGTTTGTTCTGTGTCAGAGTTAAAAACCATAATTTAACTAATTATAATTTAACATAAACTTTAAAATATAATTTTTGTCAAATTATATTTTAAAGTTTATGTTAAATTAGTTCTAGATTTTAAGTAAGATTAGGTTTTTAATTAATAAGCTGTGACAAATTAGTTTATTTTAAGTCCTCATCACTGCTGGAACTGGAACGATTGTTAAGCGGAAATAAACGAGATATATACCTTGAACATTTAAAAAAAAAAGTTATCGTTATTCTTAAAATCCTGAAATGATTGGATGATCAGCATAAGAGTTATACCTTTGTGAGTGCCTTGTGCAGTAGCGCCTTGGCCGTGGCCCGTGTGGTGGCGGAGGGCGTGGCCACCTCGCCGCACGCGCAGGGAGGGAGCGAGAATGCGGCGCGGGCCGCGTGCGCGCGCGCGGCCGCCGCTGCCAGGGCGCCGCCCGCCGCGATCTGCGTCAGCAGCAGCCGCCGCGCCGGGTGCGCGCCGCCGCTCGTACACGTCAACCAACTGCAGGAGAAACAACCCTCATTATAACAAATAATGTGCTATTCCCTATTACGGAACCTCCGCTGTAGTATGGTTCGATGTTGTTGTAGTTAGATTGTGTTAAGTACTCGTATATAGCTTCATTCATTAAATAATAAATAAATATCGTAGGACTATACACACAGCGCCATCTGACCCCAAACTAAGCAAAGCTTGTGTGATGGAAGTCAGATAACTGGTAGAATACATAAATACTTTTTTTTTTTGTAAATACATACTTATAATACATACAGAACACCCAGACAGAACAAACATTTGTTTATTCACAAAATGTTTGCCCTGAGTGGGAATCGAACCCACGCCCTACAGCTCTCAAGGCAGATACACTACCAATGAGCCAAGGGGGGCTGTCAAATTAAAGTGTAATTTTTTTTTTTGTACAAGTGACTTGCCCTTAACATTATTGTTATTTATGGCCAATAAATATTACTGATTTACTGATTTATTTTGTTTTTGTCATGTATTATGTTAATGTTTGTGAGTAGTTTAGCTTTAACTACAAGGGAAAACCAGCGCTGGCAGCTGTGTAGGCTATGCTAACAGGACCGATTAGGATGAAATTTAGAATGAAGCTAGCTTATATCCTGAACTAATACATAGACTGCAAAACCACAGGGTGTGACTAGACATTACACAGCGCCATCTGACCCCAAACTAAGCAGAGCTTGTGTGATGGAAGTCAGATAACTGATAGAATACATAAATACTTTTTTTTTGTAAATACATACTTATAATACATACAGTACACCCAGACACAGAACAAACATCGATGTTAGTCACACAAATGTTAGTCCTGAGTGGGAATCGAACCCACGCCCTTCAGCTCTCGAAGCAGACACACTACCAATGAACCAACAGGGCTGTCTGCAACAAAACTACTACGGAAAGAAAATAACATTCCAAGTATCTATAGAAACAATCTCACTTAATTACTATTATTATTATAAATAAATAATTATTTATTAATAAATCAAAAATTGATATCCGTATAATACTTAGAACAAATTTCTAGTAAATATTAATTAATTCTTCACTGTTAAGGTGAAAAGTCATAGTGCAGTTAGACTCACCCGAAGGAATCTCTTTCTCCGTTTGAAGTGGCATTAGAGTTACTAGTTTCCGTGGTTGTGGAGGCTGACTCTCCTGTTGTTCTTGACTGAAAGGAAATTAAAAAGATTTATGGTAAATATTTTACACTTTTGGATCTTATGCTAAGTTAGTGATTTTGGTGCTTGATCTGTTCAGATATTTTAAATGTTCGAGTTTATTTGATAGACGCTATTGCATAGCTTCTATCGCGGGCCTTGAGCGTGGAGACCAAATCCAGAAATTCCGTAACGAAAATAACCTAACACCCCCCACTCCCACCGGCACAGCGGTGATACTTTTTAGTTTTGCCATCTATCGATTAATAGCAGAACTTTTAATGCAATAGCTTTACCGCGGCAGTCCCCGAGTGCCACACGTCTTTTTTATTCATTGCTATAATAAAATAATCTTCTACATTTCATGGTCGTCTTAAGAAAAAGAGTTATTTTACCAATAACACAGTCACACTTTGTGCATTTGACAGTGTCAAGTATAAAGATAATTTCAATTATAATTTTTTATGAATAAGTTTAAGTCACACAAAGTCGAAGTCGAGCCCGGTCATGCCCAAGTAAATTAGTGGTGATTTTGTTACAAACTTCAACGAAGTTTTGGAAACAACACGAAAAGTCATGTTTCACCACATTACATCACAGTAAACTAGATCATAATATCGCGAAAAATATTATACGTTAAAATGCTTTTATTTATTTTACAATAGTTAAGTTATTTTATTAATGTGTATATTCACCTTATAGCAGTCGAGGCAGACGACGAACCCGCACTTGCCGCAGGTCCAGTGGAAATTGAACAGGGTGGTCTCACAAACGTCGCACATCTCTCTGACTCCCTGTACCACTCGCTTCCACGCTATCGTCTTATCTGCGGACGAGGAAAAGGAACCGTTCAATTTTAATTCATGTACAGTGTATGTATAGCATACAAAATGTAATAGATACGCTTTATTGTATACATCAGAAATTAAAAAGTTAAAAAACTCTTACAATGACGGGAGCATCATGTTCGTCTTATTACTTGTAAGTTATATCACAGTCATGGCCAAGTCATATCACAGTCACACTAATGAATGCGTAAGAAATTAAATGCCCGATGCGAAAAATGTGTTTAATATGTTTGTTACTTTTTTGTACCGTGACAACTAAACTGGTTTACATGAATTTGCAATGCAGATAGGTTATACTGTGGATTTATGCACATGCATGCAAAACAACGTTGGTGAATCGCGCAGTTAGTATAACAAGTAATAGAGACTATGTGAAATCTCTATATGAAGTTTTAAAAACAATGAAATCACTTTTCTTGCACATTATATAATTGCAAGTTGGCGCCAAAATTTTGCCAGATACAAATTGTAGTAAAGCGCAATTGCAAATGATAACAGAACAAAAAGTCATCATTCTTTGATAAAAAAAAATTATAAGCATTAAAAATTCACTCAAATGATAACACAATAATTAAATACGCAATTGATAAAAAGTTTCCTTTACACCACTTATCAATTATCTAGTAAACTATTTATAGTACCTACCTACTTATCAAATAACATTAAATATTTGAAATATTGAAGTAATCCTTTTGTTCTGATTTTTTGTAGCGCCTTAGCATGAAATGCAGTCAATGAAATGTTTGAATGGAAATTTTCAATTATGAAATGTTGTTTCCCTACAAAATAGCCTCTTCATAGATTATGACTGAGGCTCGCTTCACTTGACTTTGACTGTGACTAGCCTGAAAAATATGATTACATTTAAACAGTAATGATTACATGTTGTTGCTACACAGCAGAATATCTGATCGCAGTATCAATAACTACTTAGACAAGTATCTGAAATAACCTAATACTAGTCTCAGACCTGACAGAAGTTTAAATGTAACTTTCAACTTACATAACTTGAAGTCAGTTTTTAAGTATGCATGCTTGATGATTATTTATTGAAGAGCGATTGGGGCAGTCTATGTTATCATTTAATCTGTGGTTGTCAGCCAAGAATTTGGTTATTATATTTATTATGTGTTTGTGGTTTAGTATTCATTTATGTGGGCATACCTTCATTGAGATGATGTGACTCGGCTTCCTTTTCCTGCTGCAGAAGTTCACAGAACTGGTCTCCGATCTCCCGCAGCAGGAAGCAGCTCATCTCAATATCCAGCTCTGCTGCTCCTATTGATGACGATAGCCATAGTTTCTTGTCATCCTGGGGAAAGACCAGTCGATGAGTGTGGAGAAATTATTTTACTAAACTAACAATAAGACGAGCCTCTTTACTCGCGAAAGGAAATGTTCTTACATTTCCGCTAGAATGGATACGTTTGTCTAGTTATCGTCAGTAGAAAGATTTTTGGCGCGCGTGTTAGGTGAATTAATATGAATTTTTTAGGCAGCTTTATGCATTTTTTTTAATAGGTGAAAGACCGTGTATTATTATTTATTTCCGAATAGATATAGGTAGATGTATACAAAAAAAAGAAGATAAACGTGTGACACTTACCTCTTCGGCATCTTTGTACGGGTCCGAGAATCCGGCTATCGCCAGTTGCCGGTTCTTGGCGTACTTCAGTCTTCGGAAAGCGTAAAATCTACAGAAGATGTTGGGCATGTCCTTGTCCCGCTGTGCGGGCGACCAGCGACATTCACGGCACTTGGCGAGCCGCGGCGCCACCTCGAAGCAGGGCCCGTTCTGCAGGAACGAGTCGGCAGGGGTGGTGCGGGACGGCGCGGGCGCAGCGCGCGGGCGTGGAGGCTCATCGCGTCGCCTGCCGCGCCCGCCACGCCCCGCCCGCCGCCCGCCACGCGCGCGCCCGCCGCCACGCCGCCCTGAAGCACTGCCGCTGCCGCTCCCGCTGGCGCCAGAGTCCGATTCCTTGTCGTCACTCTCCTTGTCGCTCTCACTCCCGCTCTCCGAAGCCTTCTTGCGCTTCGTCTCATCACCGACTTTGCGCGGTAAAGCACCCTTTTTCCGCTTTGCCTTCGGTGGCTTGCGTTTCTGCGGCGCCGTGTCCCGGTCAGAACTGGAGCTGTCTTCGGCGGCGTCATCCGTCCGCCCGTTGGGTTCTTTTGCGATGCGCGGCTTGCCGGGCTTGCGCGGCGCGCGCGGCAATGACTTGGCAGCGAGCGGCACCACGACCGGCGGCGCAGCCGGCCCGGCAGGAGAGTCGTCTGGCTCCGAGGCGCGAGAGATCGCCATCGGCAGCGTGATGCAAGTGCCGCCGCCGCCCGAGCACGAGCCCTCGGGCACGGGCGCCGTCTCGTGCCGCTGCAGCCACGCTTTCTTGCCTAAGTGGCGCACGGGCGGATTGGCGCCTGGCGAGCTCGCCGCACGCGCAGGCGTGTCTATCTCTGCAGCCGGTGGGGTGCCTGGTGGCGCGGGTGGTGTACGCGCAGGTGCGGGCGCGGGTGAGGCGGCTGCGGCAGGCGCGGGACTAGCGGCCGGCGTCCGATGCGGCGCGGGGGATGCACCCGCCGCACGTTCCGGCGGCTGTACGCTGCCGTCAGCGGAGGGTACACGCACGTCACAAGGTGGGCCGGGGGCCTGCGGCGCCGGGTCGGAGCCGTGCGGCGCCCGGCCGGCGCCCGCCGCGGCCGCAATGAGCGGTTCCGGGGGCGGCGGCTCCTCGAGCCGACGTCGCTTGGCGTCCGCGTCGCGGTCCAGCGGCGGAGGGCGGCGGCGCGGTTCGAGACGCGCGGGATCGTCGCGCGCGACTCCGAGATCGAGCGGTTGCGTCTGGCAGGGCGAGGCGGGCGAGTCTGCGGGCGCGGGCGCGGGCACACGCGGCGGCGCCGGCGCGCGCGGCTCCGGCGTGCGCGAGTGCGCGGGCGGCGGCGCGCGCGTGTGCGCCGGCGAGTACGGCGAGGGAGGCGGGTATGGCACGGGCGGCTGCGGCTCCAGCAGCGCCGGCTCCACGGACACGGCGTAGTGCACGGAGGCGGACGCCGGCGCAGCCACAGCTGCGGCCGAGTTGCTAGGCTTGCCGTAAATATGCTGCGGCGCGGGACTCGACACCTTCGGCTTGGTAGGCGGCGCAGCCACCGGCGCCGCCGCGTAGTAACCGGCGGGTGAGCGCTGCGGCTGTGGCGGGTACAGACGGCGCGCCTTGTCCGCGGGCGGCGGGTGCGGCGCGTGGGGCGCGTGCGGCGCGTGCGGCGCGTGCGGCGAGCCGCCCGTGCGGTACGGCCGCGCGGGCAGATAGTGGTGCGGGTCGCGAGGCTTCGCCGCGTACGGGTGCTTCTGCTCGAGGTGTATCTGCTTAGCGTCGTGCTTCACGATGACGCTATTCTTCTCGGGGACGAGCGGCGGCGGCGCGGGCAGGTGCGGGTCCTTGGGTTTGTCGTAGGAGCGGTAGGGATAGTTGTAAGGGGAGAAGTTGGGTTCAGCCTTGGGCAGGGAGGGGTGCGGCTTGGCGTCGGGTTTGGCGGTGGCGGGTAGACGCGGCGCGTGCGACATGTAGTCGGGCGCACGCGGCGGCGCGGGGTGCGCAGGGTGTGCAGGGTGTGCGGGGTGCGCACCGGGGTAAAATCGCTCGGCGGCAGCGCGCAGGCGCTCGTGGTCGCGCGCGCCGGCCGCGCCGCCCGCTGCGAGCGGGTGCAGAGACCAGGATGCCGCGCCACGCTCGCGTTGTTGCTGCACGACATACGACACTACATTAATACTGGCTCAAATTGCACTATTATGGCATATTGGGTCTCATAATCCTACCGTTTCAACCTTATCTATTTTACCATGATTACCTTATAATTATGGAACTGTGAGACAAATGACTTCATTTTATTTTCAATTGCTTCAATACACTTTTGTTAATTTAATTAAAAGTGGTTATCTTACAGTTATGCCATATCAACTATTTTTATGCATCAGATAATTCACTGAAGATGCGACATAACATGCTTACTTAGAAGATACAATTCACTCGTGACTTTAAGGCATTCAGTAACGCATATATCGAGTTCATTGCATCAGAAACCAAGAACTTGTAAAGTGAATATAAAATAAGTATAGTGGATGACATTATATCGCAAAATCTAGTTTTTAAAGAGCAATAATGACTTAAGTTTTCATGTAGTGCACATTTAAAATGATAGGAGTAAGACATGAACCATACGTAATACTTAAATACTGTCTGCAAATTAAAACTTATCTAAAAGAAACTTTTGTTGACTTTTCGACTTATATGGAAAAAAAAAGTACAATGTCCACAGACAATAATAATTTCTAAGTTGTAAAAACATGGGAAACATCTTGTAAGCTATTAGTTGAAATGGTTGTATAAAAGTTAGTTTTGTTGTCTCTTCTGTGATGAAGAAAAGAAGAAGTGTATTGACCAACAAACAACAATAATAACATATCTTACGACTATAAATAAAATACACTATGACACACATATTACTAAGATGCATTGGTTTATACCTCGCTTATTAAAATATATGAAAAGTATAGTAGTGGTGGTATTATCAAAACTCAGGGGCATACCCCTGAGTTTTGATAATACCACCTAAACATACCATCATGATAATTATTCAGAAAAAGAGGTAAAAAAGTCAAGATTATCTAAAGAAGAAAGAAGTAAATCTATATTAACCTTTTGGTGGGCCAGCCTCAGAGATTCTTCGAAATGCCTCGACACTAGTTTCGAGGCAGCATTCTCCTGCTCTCTCCTTTCTTTTTCCTCTCTTTCTTGTTTTTCCCTTTCGCGTTCCCTTTCCCTTTCCCTCTCTCTTTCCTGTTCTATCCGTTCTCTCTCTTTTCTTTCTTTCTGCTGCTTTTCAAGCAAGTCGCGTTGTTCCTGATCCCTTCGTTCTCTGTAAACAAAGGAGACCAAATTCTATGAATTGTTTGAAATTAAAATAAGCAAAATTAAAAAAAATGTAACCAAAAAGAGAGGGAGCAAAAAGAAAGGAGAGAATTCAAAAAAACAATTTCAAAATGATAATTGATAATTCATTCCACTTTATATGCAATTGTTTGTTGAAATTATTATCAAATGGTAACCTTTACAAATTAATAATTGAAATTTAATATAGTAAAATAATAAATAATACTAAAATCACTAATTGGTTTAGTAATAATTCACCTCAGTGTCAAGAAATATGTTTATTGTTAAATAGTAAATATCAACTGATCATTACAAAGTTCTTGGAATGCAGTGTAAGTGGGTCAAGGTCATTCAATCATTAAAATAAAATCCATGTCAGAAACTAAACTTTCCAATCATGTAACATTATGTATTAGTGTTGATTTTATTGTACTTTTCTTGAATAACTTCACAAACCTCATGTCTTTTAATTAAATAGCAAGCATACAATACAACCATCTAGATTTGGAGCACCAGAAAGTATTTTCTGCTAAAACATACTGAGCATCACATATGTAATTGGAAAACAACTTTTATTGGTTGTTTTGGTTGTTTATGGCAGGCAGAGATCTTTTGACAGATTATAAGGATTTTCCCTCTTGCTCTCAATTTTAAATCATTACAAACCAAAAAAAAACAAAAGCGTACATTGTTACATTGCTGTAAAAAATAGCAAGATTAGTGTCAACCAGAAATCTGTATAGGTGCTTGTGCATAGTTTATATAAGAGTGTGCTAAAAGGTAAGGCTTCTCAAGATGACCTTTGTAATTCCTTATCATAGATGGTAGTAGAGCTTGTAAACTTGGATTGATGTATTGTTGTGTCTACTTGGGTAGGCACGATGGTACAGCAGTATGGCCTCGCTCCAGCTCTAGCAGTCTAGTTTGAAATTTGGACACAAATATATCCTAAACGGCATCGTCATATGTTTCGTGGGTTTAAAGGGTAGAAGTACCTACATGAAACATCATCGCCCACTACTGACCATAGGCCTCTTCTGTACGCCACTCATCCCGGAAACAGATTGGCACAAGAGTGCCAATCTTTTCCAGGTTCGATCCGGGATTTTTATTACGTCGTCTACCCAACGAGCTGGCGGACGACCAACGCTCCGTTTACCATCAATCCTACATAACATAAATACCAAAAACAAAAACACTTAACTTACATGAGCATTCTGATACGACAAAAACTGCGCAATAGTAACTCACTATCCCCAAAATTAATCCGTTAAATGAAACAATATCACAGTCCTAAGAAAAACTTATATTCTTCAAAAGGATTAAAAGAAAATGCAAACCATTCGACATTCTAGAAGAATTTTTTTTTTTTTTTCGTTAATTTGCCCTTTCGGGCAGGCTAAAGCTATAAAGCCATACTGCCTCGTCTTCAGTGATATTTCTGCTGTATCTTAACTATGGTTATCGTCAAAGTCGTCTTAGTCAAGTCCAGTTCGTGTCAGTTCGTGCCAGTCATGCTTTAGTAAAGTAGTGGCAACTTTACTATAAAGCTTCGATGGAGTTTTGGAAGCAACACGAAAACTCATGTTTCACCACATTATATCATTTTCCCACACTCGCGCTTGTAATTCGGCACTTTATGAATAAAACACCACCATTTTTATGCATAAACACTCGACAAAACACTAGTTTTGGAAAAAAAATACAACGAAGCGACACGACTCTTCCCGCGTTCCCGCCAAAACTCCTTCAAGAAGAAAAATGAGGAAGAAAATTTTATGTTTATACGCATTTTTATTTTTTCTTTGGTTTTGGCATCGCGTTTTTGCATTTACCCGTGTCAAGTATTTATATATTTTCAAGTTTCAAAAATTAAATTATTGTCCTCGTAGCTAAAGTTAAAGTCGAAGTCTAGTCTTGGTCAAGTACAGTTCATGTCAGTCAAGTCCAGTCATGCTTTAGTAAAGTAGTGGTGACTTTACTACAAAGCTTCGATGGAGTTTTGGAAGCAACACGAAATGTCATGTTTCACCACATTATATAATTTTCTCACACTCACGCTTGTGATTCGGCACTTTATGAATAAAACACCACCATTTTTATGCATAAACACTCGACAAAACACTAGTTTTGGAAAAAAATACAACGGGGCGATACGACTCTTTCCGCGTTCCCGCCATAAAAACCCATACGCATTATGCATTATCCTGCAGGCTACCCTCGGAGGCTACCGTTATTTTTTTTTTACGTTACCACAGTCCATAGCTCATACTGCAAAATTATTCATTCATCGTTCATTCGGCACCACAGATCACATAATTAATTACAGTATTGCTAGTATTAGGACAAAAAAAAGTGAATTTGTCATGATACCCCTGGATCTGCCCTCGGTTCTGTGTCTGGGTGTTCTGTAATTATTATAACTAGGTATGTATTCTTTAAAAAAGTATTTAAGTATTTTATCAGTTATCTGACTTCCATAGTACAAGCTTTGCTTAGTTTGGGGTCAGATAGCGCTGTGTGTAATGTCCTACGATATTTATTTATATCATTCCGCTACGTGGTTAAAAAGAAGTAATTCTGTCTGATGGGCCAGACAGACGCAAACAGCAAATTTGTTTTATAATAGGTATTCAGTTCAAAGCCACAATACTCACTGTGTACCGCGGAACCGGGGTCCGTTAGGCCTCTGTGAGGGTTTAGCGAAATTTTATTTTGGTTTAGGATTTAGTTTAATTTTGATGACATTTATGAGAAAACTGTCATTTTTTTGCGATAGGTAATTCAATAGATATAATTATATATCTTTTGAATCACAACTTAAACACGTAACTGCCATATTCATGCTTTGCTAAATGCAACTCGGTGCATTGTGCTATAATAGATGATCAAACGAACTTACAAAGTGAAGTTCGATCGATATTATATGAGTACGCTTCATTCTTTGATATAACTTAACATGTAGTAGTTTTATTGTACTGGTAACTTCACAAGAAGTTACCAGTACAATAAAACTACTACTACATGTTAAGTTATATCAAAGAATGAAGCGTACGAAATATAATAAGCTCTGTAATCAACTTAACCAAGTTGCCAAACACCAACCCAACGCTACTGGGAGCATAAGTACCTATATACCAACTTAATTACAAGAATGTAAAACTGCAATAGGCACATTTAAACTGATCGCGATAAGTTAAAAAAAATAAGATAAGTAACAAAATAAAACACACACAAAAACCAGCTGATCGGCATTGACGTCGGGTGACCTTGGCCTACAGCGACTTTCGGTCGCTGACGCAATCTGTGGCCTTGTGAATTCCACGAACAACAGTTGACAACAACATTAGTATTAGTGATAAAAAATATTTGACAAGAAAAAACAGCTCATCTCTTTGATCTTGTTACTAAGTAGGTAAGAGAGTATAAAAGTATGGCCACCCACAATAGTGTGATGATTTAGCAAGCCAAGACTTCATTAGCCAGCTAATAAAAAATGTTTCAGTGTAGCCGACAAGAGATGGCGCGTGCACGCATCTTTATTTCTAATAGGTACAATGTTTTTAGAAACTTATACCATACTATTGTAGCATTTATTAAACAGTGCGGTTAATTAGTTATCTACCATCATTACTACAATGACCTTGGTGGCTTTTAATGCGTAAGTGTGTAAACAGTTGTAATAATAATAGGAAATTCCACAACGGTAAGAATTTACCGAGGTCACTTTGGTATTGACACTCGTAATCTTACCGTCAGGAAGATTAGTAATAATAATAAAGCGCGTTGACCTTTCGGTCGGTCGCTTAATGGTTGCAAACATTTTACCATAATGTAATTACATTGTGACTTCAATAATGACTTTTAGGTACTTGTCATTTATTATTTGCGACATCAAAATAACTTTTTCACTTGCTTTAAGCGCAGAAGATCGTCAAAATGGTATCGAAGTAGGCAAGTATTTTTTTTAGCAAAACACATATCAAACAGCAACAAAATGTTGATGACATTTCTGATGGGCCTATTATTCTCGAAACATAATTTTTAGCAGACAATTTTCATAAAAAAAAAAAAAAATTACTAAAAACGTTTTATTGTTTTTTTTTTCGTACATAAGTACGTAACTACCGTCGTATATTAAACTAAAAATTAGGTTGCTAGGTACTACAGCACTTACTATTTTATTTGTGGTCTTTATTAAAGCAATGTAACAGTTTTAAATAGTTTTAATGCAATTATATTATTTAATTATTTTCCAAGAAACGCATCGTTCGAATCATAACGCGACAATAGTTATTTTGTTAATATAATTATGTGTGACGTTTGGCCAGTGGCGTGGTATTGTGTGGTTATCAATTGATCTATAAAAAGACACGCTCGAATTAATTAGCTAGTGGGAGCGCCCTAACTAAGTCATTGCTTCATAAGTTTTCTGAATAACATCAGCTGAGGGGCTACCGTGTCCGTAGCAGCTTCAATTTTAGGCAATTTTTCTACTTCTCTAATGTGCTGCATGGCTCACAACTTCTTTATTTTTGTTGTAATGTTTTTATGGCATATCAATGAAGTTCTATAGAGATATCGCTAGAACTGAAGTTTTCTATTGAAAGCGGTCCCTTGTGAACTAGACCTTCAGGATTGCATTTCCAAACAACATGTTTCATTTTAATCATCATTTTTAATTGTGGTTATTATTAGCATGAAGAAAGTCGTGAAAAAAATATAAAGCAGTAAAATGTTTGGCGAAATGTTGCGGCTCGCATTCCAAAACACAACAAGATTATGTACATGAAATATCATAAAACACACAGATAGAGCACAGAAAAAACGCCAAAACGGAGTTTTGGCGGGAACGCGGGAAGAGTCGTGTCGCTTCGTTGTATTTTTTTCCAAAACTAGTGTTTTGTCGAGTGTTTATGCATAAAAATGGTGGTGTTTTATTCATAAAGTGCCGAATTACAAGCGCGAGTGTGGGAAAATGATATAATGTGGTGAAACAGAGTTTTCGTGTTGCTTCCAAAACTCCATCGAAGCTTTATAGTAAAGTTGCCACTACTTTACTAAAGCATGACTGGCACGAACTGACACGAACTGGACTTAACTAAGACGACTTTGACGATAACCATAGTTAAGATACAGCTGAAATAACACTGAAGACGAGGCAGTATGGCTTTATAGCTTTAGCCTGCCCGAAAGGGCAAATTAACGAAAAAAAAAAACACTCTTGTTAATATTCTTGTGTCAAACTGCTTATATTTAACCCGGCGAGCGTAAGGTTAGAATATGTAACAAAAAGCGCTAGGTGGGTGTGGTACACCCAGATAGTTATTGTGTTGTTTTAATACACTATTATTTTTAATACTTATTTTCTTGAATACTAAACTGATATTTACTTCTATATTTAACTAATTTAAGAGTGAAATAAAAATAAAATATATGTTTAGTTATTTATTTACGAAATTAACAAAATTATCAATTCCAACTTAGATTTATTAGTTAAGGCACTTGTTTACCACTTTTTGACAAAAATATGAAATAAAAACATAAAGTATTTTTTCTTTTTATAAATAGACTAAACATAAAAACAAAATAATACTTATTCAGCATCATAAAACTAATAAAAAAAAACTTATTCATCTTCAGATCTTGTGCAGTTTTCACAAACAAAAATGGCATGTTCCATACATAGATAACGACTGCACTGCTAACAAACGTATATAATATTGCGGTCTTTCTTTGTAGGACATATTATTTCACATCTCTTTATAGACCTGGATACTTTTTGTGGTGGTTCTTTTAAGGATTCACCTGTATGGTCTTCGATTCTTTTACGAAGCTCTGAAAATGTGGATTTTATTTCCTGTTTCGTAAATGTTCTGAAATCAATTCTATTTTTAGGTCTCTAATGAAATCTCGACGTTTCACTGACGAGTTGTTATTAGTTTTATAGATTATCATGCTGTTTATTCCTGACATATTCAAAATAAAATAAAATGTGTTTGTTCAAAATCGTTACAAGTAGCGTAAGGTGGGTTTCACGCACCCGCTGACATCTTCAACCACGTCTATACCATTCGCCGGATGGCGGTCGATTAAAACAATGGCAGTCGGCGCTTCCCTACCTCATCCCGCGCAGCTACTCAGGCGCACGAAGTGTCATAACAATTCGCTGTTAAAATATCGATCGATATTTCTAGGTCTGGGTGTGCCACACCCAACCTTACGCTCGCCGGGTTAAACTAAGAATCACTTTAAGGAAATATAACATAATTTGTGGGAATAAATAATTAATTATTGTTCATTGGTTTTTTTGGAAGATTGGAGAACCATCATTTTGAGCAGAAAATATTTCGTACTGTTTATTAAAGTTGAATCAAATATACCAGTAAGGGGCAAGTTTCACAAGTTTAAATGACGTTTGATCACAAACCTACCTTGATAAAGATCTGTGAGTTTGATAATATCGTTGAAATATTAGTCCAAACCCATACCTCTACAGTGATTTGTGTGTTTCGCTGGTTCGATGCTGTCCATCGATATGTCTCAATTACTTGTCCTCGTAAATATTTAAATAACGTAGTATATTTAAATGTCACATAGACATCTAAATCTTTGTGATATTCAAATATACTGAAGATATACATAAAATTTAATGTGATTGATTAAGTTTAATGAAATTAATATTATTATCGTAATAAAAATAGTAAAATTATGTTGTTACTACTACACTAACCAGTATTAATTTTGCTACTTATATTTTATCAAGTTGAAGATAGAAGTGTCATAAACTAAAATCATAAACAACCTTAATATAGGTAACTTTGTTTATCTTTAGTTAGGTACCGATACACTGATAACAGTCACTGACCTGTATCACATGACTCATAATGCAGATAAGAAATATTTAAGTTTAAGAAGAGAAAAAAGATAACTATAATAGGTGTAATTATAAGTGTTTAACCTTTTACTAACAGTAACAAACAATACCTATATTTGCTAGTGGGCTAGGGTTCACTGTATAACAAACTTAGCCATTAGGGATTGCAATCCGGCGTCATTTTCAATCCGGCCGGATACGACCGGATTCCCACCAATCCGGCCGGATCCGACTGATCCGGATTGGTGGGAATCCAAATTGATCAAATCAGGATGATTTTCGCTTTTTAGTACAAAATAAGTGAGTTAATCAAGTGTCACTGCAATTATATGTAGGTAGTTTAAAACAAATGTATAAAGTCAACTTTATTTCCTAACCAATGTTAAAGACAAGTTTTTTTTAATGTAAAAAGTAATGAGATGAACGAGACGCTCTCCTGATGGTAAGAGATAACGCCTGTCCATGACCATTGCAGCGATACACATAACTTTGAGTAACAAAACAAAGTGCAGGGCATCACTGCTTTGGCGCTGATTACGTTTGAGACTTTCGATGGTTAGTCTCAACATCCCAGTAATTTTGCTAGCTACAGTACCCTTCAAACCGGAACACAGTAATGTTTACACACTACTGCTTAGCGGCAGAATAACCGGTACTGCGGTGGTACCTACCTAGACGACCTTCTGCTAAGAAAATCTATCACCAAGTGACCTACTAATGCAACAGCAGTATTATTTTGCCACAAACTGCTAGCAACGGATCCGGGCTTCGGATCCGGTATATTGGTACCGGATCCGGTAACCGTTAAATGGTGCCGGATCCGCCGGATTACCGGATCCGTTTTTCCGGATTGCAATCCCTATTAGCCATGTTTTAGAAATAACAACGTGAGTTTTTGGCGGGAAGGCGGAATGAGTCGTGTCACCCCGTTGTATTTTTTCCAAAACTAGTGTTTTGTCGAGTGTTTATGCATAAAAATGGTGGTGTTTTATTCATTAAGTGCCGAATCACGAACGCGAGTGTGGGAAAATGATATTATAATGTGGTGAAACAAGACGTTACGTGTTGCTTCCAAAACTTCACCAAAGCTTTATGGTAAAGTCGCCACTACTTTACTAAAGCATGACTGGATTTGACTGACACGGATTGGACTTGACCAAGACTGGACTTCGACTATAACTATAGCTACAAGGAAACTTGTATAACATATGAAACTTGAAAATATAAAATACCACTGGCAAATTCAAAATACGACGCCAAAACCAAAGAAAAAAAAGTAACAACGTACCTACTTTGATTGTCATTTCCTACGCTCATGGCGCGGTGTCGTATTATGTTTAAAAAACAAGCGTAACATCAATAACAACTCGTATATTCAATGAAAAAACAAGTTTAATTAACAAAATGAAAAGCACAAAATGTCCACTAATATTTTTTTTTGTTTAATTCTAACTAGTATCTCTCGAGATTATTTAAAGATTCTAACGATACCCCATATATCTAATTCTTTTCAGGCAAATTACGGTGGAACAAAGAAACTTGCACACACACGTACATAGACGTATAGATACATACATGAACCCTGAAACATTACAATTCTTGTATTAGCCAGCCGTGTAAAAATAATGCGTATAAAATATTGTAATAAAAACATACATTGTAAAAATACGGTAATTTGTGTAATTTAAGTTTTTGTTATCAATAATATAAAATATTTATCTTGAAAACATTGACTTTTTAAATACTTGACGCTGGCAAATGCGCAAAGTGCTAAGCCAAAACACAAAGAAGAAAATTAAAAAATCAGTTTTGACAGACACGTAATAATATAATCCCTTTGTAAAAAAAAAAAATAACGGAAAATATCGTGCATAATGAATAAATAGTAACTTAAACTTTCGTATGTAAATTGAAATCGACTTACGTGAGTAATCCCTTATAAGTAAAACAAAAAAGCATTACAAATATTCAAAAAGTTGAAACAAAAAGAGCTAAAATGAATATGAACGCTTTATACATTTATAATGCCATAAAACTTACATACCTATTTGTGAAGTGGCCACTAAAAGTAAAAGTTATACGGAGAGACTGAGATTTTACATCTGATGGAGAGTTATATTAAAAGATGTACCAATAACTTATGCTGGTATTGGGCAGCTCGTGGCCATTGTTCATTCTCTATAAAACAAGATAGTTCATTTTACTATGGAAACTGATGTCCATACGTATGGACCTACAAATTTTCACGATCCACGAACAAAAATATCGGGAGATATCTCCCGATATTTTTGTCTTTTAAAAATTAAGTATGATTTATAAAGCAGATAAGGAAACAGTTTAAAATGAATTCTAGATCATAAATTATGTTTATGAGTAGAAGTCATTGCCTGCTTCTATGTTTTCAACTAACTACAACCCAGAGTTGTTCAAGAAAAATGTGAATAGACCTTTTTAGGAAAACATGTTTCATCTTCACTTTCCATCAAGTGAGATTGTGGCCAAACGTATAAAAAAATATATGTAGCGTAACGAATGAGCGAACGTTCCACAATTTTTTCTTTTGAATTTGAATTTCTATTACGCTTACTACAACCACAAATACGACAAGGCCCTAAGTCAAAGTGTAGGTACTTCCTGTATAGTCCATTGAAATGTTACATTTTTTAGGCCTTACCTTGCGTTTCTTAGAGGACGCAATTTTATTTTTTTGATGTGTAGGGGGGGTAAGTGTAAAGCTAAAATCAAGTTTGTGGGGTCGCCACCCTTGTCCCACGGCCGCCATCTTGAAAATAGGGGTTGAAACGGTTTTTACGATATATCTCTTAAACTATTTATCTGATAAAAAAAAAATTTAACGTTTTTTGTTGCAAATTAAATTTTCTATAACTTTGGTTCAGTAATTTTTTGTCGTAAAACTATAAATAAAAAAGTTATAAGTGAAAATGTTCAGAAATTCGAGAAAAAAATTTATATTTTTCGATATAACTTTTTTTTTTATCATTTTACGAAAAAACGATATCAGACCATTTTTGTAGATCGGTTTTTAAGGAACAACTTTTATATGCAACATTTTTTCATTAAGTCAATAGCTAAGGTTTTACAGCGCTCCGAAGTGAGTACTATTTTTCAGTACTCTTAACTATACATATTTTATACGTGGGTACTAATAATGTGTCATCAGTTATTTATTTATTTTTTTTATTTTGTTATTATAATTCTTTTAATTAGTAATTTTGCAATGTTATTAATAATTAATTATTGACTCTTTTCCACTCCATTACAGAATTTTACAATTATTGATTTTTAAAATAATTTTACAGCCTAAGATACAAACAATTCGCCAAGGCAGTGACAAAAAGTACATTTAACTTATCTTCACTTCCTCCAACACAAGACACAGCTCGCTTTCATACTTTCCGAGTCTACCATCAGGTCCAGTCGTGGCTTGGTAATAATAATGATCCTGAAGACTGGGGCTGGAAAAAATGTGGAAAATTATTGATGCCAGTGCAGAGCTCTAAACCTCCAGCACCCCCTGAGCTTCTAAAATTGATCTTTTGCAAATGCAAAGGAAACTGTGGAGCGATGTGTGGATGTCGAAAAGCAGGGCTAAAATGTTCCGCAGTGTGCTTCCATTGTTCTGGAGAGACTTGCAGCAACGTAATGGAACTCTCAGAATTAATAAATGAAAATGACTTTGATGATGAACCGCCGACATTGACACCCCTTCCTTCTCCAGTTCTCCCACTGATATTTGATTCAGAAAACCGATCAGATGCTGAGCCGCAGCCTGGTCCATCGAAAAGACCGAGGACGGAGTAGTTCAAATTTATAAAATCACCGTGGATTAGGCCTATTGGGGATACCACGTAAAAAAAAAACGCGCCTCCAGACTCTACCTCGTGGGTGGTGAGGAAAAGAGTCAATAATTAATTATTAATAACATTGCAAAATTACTAATTAAAAGAATTATAATAACAAAATAAAAAAAATAAATAAATAACTGATGACACATTATTAGTACCCACGTATAAAATATGTATAGTTAAGAGTACTGAAAAATAGTACTCACTTCGGAGCGCTGTAAAACCTTAGCTATTGACTTAATGAAAAAATGTTGCATATAAAAGTTGTTCCTTAAAAACCGATCTACAAAAATGGTCTGATATCGTTTTTTCGTAAAATGATAAAAAAAAAAGTTATATCGAAAAATATAAATTTTTTTCTCGAATTTCTGAACATTTTCACTTATAACTTTTTTATTTATAGTTTTACGACAAAAAATTACTGAACCAAAGTTATAGAAAATTTAATTTGCAACAAAAAACGTTAAATTTTTTTTTTATCAGATAAATAGTTTAAGAGATATATCGTAAAAACCGTTTCAACCCCTATTTTCAAGATGGCGGCCGTGGGACAAGGGTGGCGACCCCACAAACTTGATTTTAGCTTTACACTTACCCCCCCTACACATCAAAAAAATAAAATTGCGTCCTCTAAGAAACGCAACCCCAAATGTAACTTTTCAATGGACTAGTATGCCAAACGAAATCGTAGGACCAAGGAGTATTTACCCCTATATACTGCACTGCTACTATTTCAAATCTGTGTTCTAGTTTAATGTGTATCTGAACGTACATTCATAAAATTGTTTTTATAAGTTCGGATACAACTCGGATACCACCTGTTCTAGCTTAGTTTACGTAGCGGGTAATTTCTACTAGTTTGGAAATGTCTATGTATACGTAAATTTGTGTAACGCCAGGATTAATCCCTATTATATACTTAGATTGTTTTTATATGGGTGCAATGATATTCATATTTGTTTATTTATTGTCAGAACATCACGTTCTTGATTTTCTGAAGGATGTTTGTAAATAAACTAGACGATCATTTTTCATGTATGGAAGATTACAGCGTTTCGTGGTTTCGTTGTAAATAGGTACGTGGATTTAGAAAATTTCGATGATGATTCACAAAAGCAGAATTGACACTACATGTTCCATCCTACTACATAGGTACTCTTTGGTACCGGTATATCATGTATGTACTAAATTACTGGCTTCTTGCAACATTTATGTACTACTGGCTTAAATTCTTAGTGGGCTTGTGAGCAAGAATAGTAATACATATTATTTATATTCATACTACTATTCTTATTATCCTTTATCATTTCTTTTTTTATTCAAAGGTCATTTGAAGGTTATTAATACAACTCAATACCAAACGACAAAACAGAACTAAATGGAGTTAAATAGTTTTGAATTAAACGATAGCTGATATTACTTTCAGCTATATCTATCTATCTATACTATTATAAAGAGGAAAGATTTGATTGTTTGTAATGAATAGGCACCGAAACTACTAGACCGATTTCAAAAATTCTTTCACCGTTGGGAACCTACACTATCCCCGGGTGGCATAGGCTACTTTTTACCATGTACTCCCACGGGAACGGGAACTACGCGGGTGAAACTGCGAGGCGTCCGCTAGTATAAACTAAGTAGGTAGGTAGATCTTTTGTGTAATAAATATTACCATATAAAACCATTACCATATTCAGTTATTCAACAATATTATTGTAGATACGTGTTTTATAGTTCCGTATTTGTAGAAATAGAATTAAGAAAGAAAAATATTTTATTTTGTAACTTAAAGACACAAAAATAAAAACGAACAAACAGAGACAAACAGTAATAATAAACACAATAATAGTAAGTAGTAGTATAATAAACAGTAATAATAGTATTAATCAAAGTAATTTAACAGTTGCATTTCAATGTGAAACTGATTGAACTAAAACTGTGAAAAAATTGTGTAATTTAAAATAATTTGTACCGTATCGGTCAACTTATAAACAACAACAATACAGTGAAAAATTATTAAAGTCATCTTGATAAAAAATAAGACATTGAAGGAACTTGCATTTTTTACCGTTAGGCACAAGAATAAAATATGATCACAGAGATAAATATTCTGTATTCACACAGATATATAATACAATATACATATGTACTTACTTAATCATATATTATATATTAGTATGTAAAAATTAATATAATTATTTATTTGACGAACAAAGCGTTTAAAATCATTCGTGGTTTGTAAGAAAATGCAAGCACGAGACTTTGATGTACTTTTCAAGTAAGTAGGTACATAATAATCGATCGCACGAGTTATTACAAAAAGAAGATTTTTATAATTAATTTAATGCATGTAATTTACGTCGATAAAAATTTCAAGGCCCAAGTTTTTACTGTAAAAAATAACGATAAAAATGATTAAATTATAAAAATGAACAAGTAGACATAATTAATTATGCTTCGAATAACTATATATCACAATACTTCAATAAACAAATCATTTATTTATTCTTAATGTTTAATAAATAAATTTTAATACCTAAATATAAAATATTTAAATATATCTACTTAAGCAAATTGTTATTGGTCTCATCGAGTGAAATAAATTATCATTCAATTAAGGACGGCGCTTAAATCGTTTAACATAATGTCACATTAATTAGCATAATATTTAAAGACATTTCCTATGTCGACATTCTTAACCTTGTGATCAATTAGCATAATATTTTTGCATTATTCAAGTTTTTTTGATAATAATGTTGACAAAAATATCGTAGGTAAAATCGTGGCGCTGCTGTAGTCGTATTTTCGACGTAAACATTGATAGATATTATTAATCACGTGATTTAATAATGCTACTAATATTATAAATGCGAAACTTTGTGAGTATGAACGGATGTTTGTTACTCTTTCACACAAAAACTACAGAACGGGATGGATGAAGTTTGGTATGGATGTAGCTGAGACCCTGGATTAACACATAGGCTACTTTTTATCCCGAAAACATGTAGCGGGTCACTCCGCAGGGCGCAGCTTGTTATTATATAAATTGTAAAATGTAAAAACAGTAGTATTAGAATATTTAAACTGTTATTACCGAATCAAGTCAATAACAATGTATTATGCTACGTACAGACTTACGCAACGTAACATGAAATAAAAGAATTAGCTATCCATAATTTCTAAGTGCAATGTAAAACACTTTGTATCAAATTCTCCGCGCGATTTGTGCATTTCATTCGCACGTTACGCGCATTTGAAGTCGTGCGCGGAGCAATCGACAAAAGGGCTCGCGGTGTGCCCGAGATAGAGCGCTAGTGTGGATAGATTGTGTTGACTTGTTGAGACACGCGCGAACGAACGAACGAACTGAACCTACTGAGAATCGGACACAGCTACGAACGAATCACGAAGTGAAGAAAAAGCTATACATTTAATCGAGGCATACTGAACCTGAACCTACTGAGAATCGGACACAGCTACGAACGAATCACGAAGTGAAGAAAAAGCTATACACTTAATCGAGGCATACTGAACCTGATGTATTAGGTACAAATAATTTTATTTGTGCTTTATTATAATAAAGCACGTATGCGCGCACGTAGCGCTGCCTGGCGTTCGGATAAAGCCGGATATAGGATTTTTGATTGTGTCCGACCAAAATAAACGGTGTCCGGCTTGTTAGCTAGAATTTTTACAATTCGCGAACGAGCGAGCGCCGAGCGTGGCCGAACGTTTTTGTCGTCCCTATTAATACTGACACACAAAATCCTCAATTATGTAGGGTGTCCGGCCAAAATGGCTGATCTGTCCGGCTATTAGGTTTGGCGACGTGGCACCGCACGCCAAAAACAGATTCTGATGAGAGTTCGTACATGTAACAATGCTACCTTTCATTACGTAGCATTCCGAGACACAGGCACGTGTCGTGTAACATATAGAAACAAATATGTAGGTACCTAAGATAACCTAGTCAAAGCATCGTAAACCCATGCCTAAGTTCACAGTCACAATCATACAAATAACGGGGGAAAGCTAATGTAATTATGACGAAAGAGCACAAATCATAAAATTGCAATTTCATTGACAAATAAAATTTGATTAATACGATTGTAAACTTGGGTATTGAATTGCAGCGATCAGTAGAGGCGGCAAAAATTTAATAGCCTACTGGTGGCAAATGTGGAAATCCACCACTGTTCACAGGTCTAACCCCTTCAAAAACCCTTCAAACCCTTCCCTTGGGTATAAACCCTTCGTGATAATAACACCACAAACAAAAACAAATAATGCAAATTTATACATAACTTTGATACACACTTTACGAGTAGTGTCCTTCTCAAGGTGACCTTGGTAATTTCTAGGCAATTTTAGAACATTAAAAAAAGTGTAGTGCAAAAAAGAAAAATTGATTATATTGGTTTAATTGATACTTTGGTTTAATGTTCTCTTATAAGTATGTGTATAAAATTCATTGATGATACCTAATAAATTAGACGCAGACGAATCTGATAGCGCAAGCTTTACCTACGCTTTTTTAAGTAAAAGTTAAACATTCGGTTAGATAGATAAACTCTTTATTGTTCACACCAAAGATTGTATATCATGATTGTAAAAATACAATAGAAAACAAAAAAAAGGTTAGGTAACCACTTTAAAATATGCATAATTAAATATCATGAGGAGGCGAAAACTTAATTGCTTTATTAATAGATAATAGTTTACATATTACATACAAATCACAAAAACTGCGCAGTGATAGTCATCACCGTCATCATTAATGTGTTTACTATTGTATAGGTAGAGCGAATTAATTAATTTGTATAAACAATTTATAAATTTTAGAGGACATTTAATTTTCATATTGTACTAAACTAAGCAATGCTTGTACAATGTAAATACTATGAGAACCAGCTGTTTTAATACTTATGTCTTTTTATTTACAAGGCAGTCAACAACTGCCACTCAACTGTGTGTTCGAAAATGGTATAGCACGCCTACCCTGGAATGGAACTGGCTCTCAAATGAGGCTGCCGGAACACACCGTTAGGTGCTTGGCGGCAGTTTTTAACTTGAGGGTGGTAGGTAGCCAGCCGAGTACTAGAAAATACCTTTCCACCATGCTATGGTTTCCTCACGATATTTTTCCTTCACCGGCAGCTCATGCTTACCCCTAACAAGGTTTGAACCCTTCCGCGCGTGAACCGATCGCGCTAACCACTGAGCTATCATCGCTACAAGACACGCCACTCATATTTTCGCTTCCATCTACTGTCCTAAGTACGAGTGTATAGCGTCCTACGCTACGTCTGACAATTCGCGGTCTACCTATTAACTAAATAATTATTTATATATACTCCAAACTACCGACAAAAACTTCAAGGCTAAAAATGCAACTTTAATTGCCTACAGTATCACACAAAAACTCCAATATCAATTGGCGCGATAAGCCTCGTTTTATAAATAACCATACGGATGTAATAAATGCGCGCGTACGTGCTCGACTAAGACTTAATGGCAATTGCTTTTTTTTTACAGAACCAGGGGCGAACAAACATCTGCACGAGTAGTGACTCACGACATGAATAAATTGGACATTTGCTTTATATAGATGATCCTTTAACATATGACTCAAGATGACTTAGAAGACGAGACAGTTGAAAAGCTAAATTGTACGTAAATGTGTTTAAAAAAATATTTTTAACTAGCAGACGTCTCGCGTTTTTAACCAGAATAGTTCCCGTTCCCGTGAGAATATAGGGATAAAAAATAGCCTATGTCACCCGGGGATAGAGTAGCTTCCCAACGGTGACAGAATTTTTGAAATCGGTCCAGTAGTTTCGGACCCTATTCAATACAAACAAATAATCAAATCTTTTCTCTTTATAATAGTATAGATAATATCATAGCAAATAATATCATTTTCAAATGTATCTTTATAGGTAATGTAGCTAATAAAAGACGTTGGTGGAATAACAAAATAAAACGTTGTCAATTCATCAGGGGTTTGTAATGAATTTACACGGTTGATTCTCAAAAGCAAAATTCCTATGTAGGTACAAAAGCCTAGACGGGCATGGCTTAAAGATATCAACAAACTAATCCCCATGAAATATGTCAACGCATCGAATGATGAATTCTTTACACAAGTCTAAGATAATATATTGATTTTGACTACACATAATCACAAATTTGAAATGTGAATAGATAGTTTCAATAAAATAAAGATAGAATACTGAAATGCTGAAATGACCGATATAATCACATTGCGGACACTAAAAATAAGTGATACACGTTTGAATGTTTTTAAATCGTCTTAACCTTCACATCACAAAGTCAAACTCAAACACGTTATCACTGGATGTCTATCTGTCTGCTATATTATTCAGAATGTAAATAAGCAATGATTATAATTAATGGGCACGAATAATAAAGATATTTATACTTCTTAAGACTGTTATCATGACTTATGATGACACGATGATAATAGTTTTTGCAGCTAAGACGGAAAAAATTATGTTGGAAAAACTAATTAAAATTGCTAGAATCACAGAATTGAGAATATTTAATTCTACTGTAATTATATTTGGAAACAAGCCACGTTGTCTAGTTCCCATAGTACAGGCTTTATTCAGTTTGAAGCTGGATAGACGATGTAAGTAGGTACATAATATGTAGCATAATTTCTAAAGAACTGAGTTTATTGATCTAATGTCATTGATGATAAATAAAATGATAAGTACGTTGCATTGTCTATTACTATTTTCTCGACACTACGAGTAAGTGTTTTGTTGATGAACTGCGGAAGTGACGTAGCAAGAAGCTGCTTCGATGTTGTATCTAAGATATCGAATTAATTAAACAGCTGTCATGGGGAAATTGCTGCGTTAACGGCTCAAGTTACTATTGCCAATAATATTCTAGTAAAAGTATCGGTAGAATATGAAGAAGATGACTCACCGTACAAGTCTTTCATGTCTCTCTCTATCGTAGGTGTGCGCGAAGTAGTCGTCCGCGATGGCATGGTGCAGCTGGGCGTGCTGCGGCGGGTACTGCCGCTGCTTCCAGAGCAGCTCGCCGTAGAGCGCGGGCGGCGTCGGGGTGAGGTGCAGCATCGGCGGAGGCGGGCCGCCGCCATAGCCGTGCGCCATGCCGCGCCACTCGCGCTCCTCCGTCGAACTGGCGGAGCCGCCTGACCGCACTCCACTCACACCCGAGTCGGACCTATCGTCCGCATCTCGCGCGCACACTATCACACAGTCGTCCTCCTCGGAGGCCACGGCGCTGGCAACACCATCCGCGCCCGTAACGCCACTCACTTCACTCCGCACTTCACTCTTCACTTCACTCGGCTCACTGCCGCAATGCTCCTGCGGCCTTGGCACTTCCTCCTTTTTCACGCACTTGGTTTCCTCACTGATTTCAGCCACATCACCACTTGCACTCGCACTCTCTATTACACCTGAAACAATGAGATCAACTCGTTAATAAACGATTAAACAAAGTCAACTGCTTTGTTGGAAACGAATAATGAGAGAAATATGGAAGAATTATATTCAGAAATTAACAAACTGAACAAAATGCAGTGTCACTCGACTTAAATTAATAACGGGTGTTATCAACGAGCTGCCAGCTGTATATTTTCAAACGGCTGACGTCAGTGCTCAGTCGCGACGACACGTTTGAGCTGATGCCAAAATAAGCTCATTCACACTGCGACCGCCTACATACACAAAAATGTATTGCATGCGACTGATGCGACCTCGGCTTTATTCGTGACAAATTAATTTCACTTGGCCGTTTCACGATCCCGGTTGTAATTTATAAATACTTGAAAGCATGCAGGTCACGCAGACACATATTAGAGTATATAAGGCGAACACTGACATCATAAATCACGGTAAGTTATATAACCTAGTAATGAAGCATTAAACAGGCGTAATTAAAACAAATAACTCTGTTCGTTACATAGAGCGTAAACGATAATTTAAGAAACGGCTGTGTAAACTATACAATAAAGAAGGACTTCAAAAAGCAGTTTTATAGGTTGAGCCACGAAGTTAATTCTATTAGCTAATCCATCAATGAAAAGAGGTTATTGACTGCCGGTCGGCCTCGCAAGAGCATTTGGGTTAGTGATGTTTGTTGGTATTTTTGTACGTAATCGCGACCGGAACCGGAAGGTTTCCCTTGAGGCGTTGTGGCTGCGTGGGCGACGGCGTGTTGGCAGCGGGACGCCGGCACACGTGTGAATGATGACTGGCGCGTCGCCAGCAGGCCTGCGCCAACGTCCAACGTTTGTCAGCCGGCCATTTGGCGCGAGATCAGAACGAGGGTAATGTGACAAAAATCGGGGCGTGACTAGACGACATTTATACAATTTGAGCTAAACACGATATAAATTGATCGCTAGAGAGCGGACATTGCGAAGTCAAGAATGCTATGATTCGTTCGGTTAGAAATGAACTGTAATTCGGTATTACTCAGCGCAATGTTCGACATTGTGCAGTGTAATAATAAATAATTAATGAACTTTCACAACATTAGTAAAACCCAAATCATAAAAAAAAGTTGCAAGTGGAATACTAGTTAATAATTAAGAAAAAATAAATAAATGTTCGCAGACAACTATTAAAATACTAAGAATTCATAATATGTAAATAACTAAGTATTCATATAGCTGTGAGTAAGAATCTGCCAGCCATGTTAGAAGGTTTATTAGGTTAAGTAGACAAATAATAAGTAAGTAAACGAGATAAGGAAACGTAACACTCAAGAATGATATATGAGCTTAAGAAAGCTTCACTTTATCAAAACAATGCAGCTGACGTTTTCGAGAACAGTCAATATTTAATATATGTATAAGAAAAAATCCTAATTTCAAAGAGCAGATGAATCTCTTAAATTATTTATATAATTAAATCGAAAAACAGATTAACGTACCTAACATTGGACACGATACGACAAGTATACAAAAGCAAGTCGACGTGTCAAGTGAACCACAAAGGAATTTTAATGAGAACTTAGTGAACGAGGATCGTCATCTGCATAATCGCATAAATAATTATTCATAACAAACATAAACAGTGGAGCGGAGACTGTAGGCACCGGTCATTATTCACGCAATGCGTGAGCTGTGAGATATCATCTCGGCCGCGTAATGATATGATTAAGTATTGCGATACGGTCGTAGAGCCGCCATTTTTAATGCAGCCGACGATTACTCACCGGAGGGGAACCGGTCTCGGCGAAATCTGCCCGACTGAGACGGGAACCACATTCTTTCCTGTTATGGACACTGCGCATGTCCGATTAATAAATACCGCAAGCACCGACCGATCCACAACAATATCTCAAATAGCACGGCTGTTTCGTATCCAGTACATTTCCTGCAATAATTTAATGCTGATAAGATATTATACGATCGTATTCTGCAAACATTTCAAAACACATGCATAAATACACGCCTATCTTATCAAATACGAAAAACATACGACCTGACAGAATATGAAACGACACTATAATGTCGAATAGATAAATAGGTAGATTAAAAAATACAATAATTGCAAAACCATGTAGGTACTTGTACGTAGTACGTATATTACAAATACCACTGTTACGATAATGTTAGTTATCGCTCACAAAAAGAAACGAGAATTGTTTAAACGGACAATATTCGATAACAAGAATTACAACAAGTCACAGCTGTTAGCAATGTAAAAGAATACACGAAGAGGAGAAAACAAACCCGGCACTTTACAAACAAAACGAGCATTGAGCGAAATGTAAACAAAAGTTGTGAAACAATACGACATTGATCAACGGACGAGGACAATGGGACAACTAATAACTAGATGGCGAAGTACAACCACCTCGAGCTGCTCGACAGCTGCTGAGTGACAACACAAACGTCGCTGGAGCGACCCGGAGCTTTTCATTAGATGCCCGATGTAAAAAAATTCAAAGGTAAACTCAGACACGGGAGCTCACAAAGTACGGCGGCAGCAGTAAATCCCGAACTCGACAGTCTGAATTATTCATGAAGGGCGAGCCCGACCGACATAAACTCTGCACACTAGAACAACCCACTTCCTTGACTACTGCTATTAATTCTTCGCCTCCACAAAAATATGCATTTTATGTAAATTTACCTAGCAGACTCGTTGGGTAGGTTATGCAAAGTTGTATTACTGTGAAATACTCGTAAATTAAAAAAAAATATGCTAAAAATAATAATGTATAGCTGATTTACATCAACGGCAAGTAACTGGGTGAACAGAGTACGCGAACGGGTACTCGCCATAGATTATTATTAATTGAAACGCAACACCGACCGTTTACCCATTATGACTTTATTTAACCATATGCAGCTCCAGACAATCGTGAAACTGCAAGTCATTATCCACGTCAATGTTGATATGTCACAGAATTCTTTTGCATGATGACGGATACTGATGAGGTTAAAATATCAGTGACTTGGATCATACCATAGACTCATGAGTATCGCTAGTCACGACACATTTCTGGTACAGAAGTTATTACGAGTTCCAAGAAGTGATTTATTTAACAGACACGATAATAAACTAATACTTCTGAAGTAACATATTACCGCGTAATCCAAACGTGTTTGTAGATTCAAAACCATCGCGAAAGTCACTAGAGCGCGTCAGTTCGCCAGCCGTGTAATGAAACACTTCCACTCGGGCAATAACCGTTAATAAGACGTTTATTAGTGACAAAGCTTTCTCTACGCAATTGCGCACAGCAGCATAAATAATAAAGCAATTACGGGCTCCAACACAAATATCAAGTTACGCAATGCCACGTGTGTTAGAGCCGCCAATTCTCTTTATACCTATTTTAAAACTAAATAAAAATGGGTAAAACCCACCGCAAACCGCATTAAGAACACATTCACTTTCTAAATAAAGCTGACAGATTACTTATTCAGTAGGTTGCTAACTTTTGAAATGTCTGCCTTGATCAAAATTCTAGCGTATCACGTTAGGGTAGGCAGATTTAACTGACCCCTTTGGAAAGGTTATAAGAAGTTAGACTGGGAGTTGCGTAAGAACTTTAGGGTTTCCGAGGTGTTTTGTATATAGAGGCAATAAGGCGCACCGATTATCGTGACTGAGAAGAGCAATAGGGCCTTGAAGATAGTGTGCAGCTACTCGTAGTATCACGAATCAGTTGCATTCGTGCACTAAATTGCGCAACATTCTATTGAAAGAGCACGGAGGCGACCGCTCGCAGTAATCTGGCTCGCATCGCACGACGTTTTCCGATCGCTCGTGACCGGAATACTTGATTCTGAGTTCGGAAAAGATCCCATAATTTAATTCTATCGAGAACGATCTATGCTCCCTTTGGTAATGTTACGAGATGTACAACCGGGAAGTGTACGGACAATTTGATTAAACACAAAATTAAATCAATAGCATCAAGATACTTAAACGATTGTGCGGATACCAGTTTGAAGTCAAGTCAAGGAGATCTACACAGACAAAAACTTGAAGACCTCAGTTTAGTTTTTTACACGAATCACAATGACTTGAATGTGAATGATATTGAAATTGATAAACACGGAAATGAAATCGATGAAGTAACGCATGATTACCCTTTATCGATGAATTGGAACAACCATAAAGGGGTCGTTCGAAAGAACAATAAACAATAGAATGATAAAACAAGAGCTATAACTTTATAGCTGTTTACGCCAATCGTTCACTAGAATAGTGTTGTACAGATAATGAGGGATACAAAAGGTCATCTACTACATGACTGGTCCAATAACGTTATAAATAACGATGTTATTTATCATTGCTTGCGTGCGTTGATAGTATGCTATTATGCTGTTAGATAGGTATGTGATTATCTAACGAGTAATGTGGCGATGTAATGCAGAGTAAGCAATTAACACAATTCAGGTTGCAGAGAGGTCTCATTGGTAATTCATATGACGGACTATATCTCATATCTCTATATCTCATTTGCCATCTTGAATTACTTATACCCACTTCAGTAATAGGTAGGTATTGTTAAAGGTATGCATCTCAGATTGGCTTTACAATTGAAATAAGCTAACATTACAAAGGTAATTAACTTTATAGAGTATGTGACTTTGATACTCTTAATCGAACTACTAACATCCGCGCATAATGAATATCTAAATTTGAAATGCGATTTCAGGAATTGCCACAAACAGAGAATGTATTTTTAAGGTCACTAATGAATAGAAGAACAAACATTATCTAGGCGCAAACTACACACTAGGTATGTACCACAAAATTATACCTACGAACATTGAACTGTACTTGCAAGGATATACTTAGACCCTTTCGTCCTCATTTGACTGCAGTGTTCTATAAAAACTTCATTTTATTTAACTTTGTTTTAAAACTTTAGTTATATTGAAAGGAATAATTTGTTTAATATACTAACTACTACTGATTCAACATAGCCCTAAAATTAACTGGTCTTACCTACTGACAACATGTTCAATTTTACTCACTTTTAGTGAAAGTAGTGCTTCTAGATTCTGGTGATCCTCTTAATCAGCTTTATTCTGATAAACAGCTTCGTAAAATTAATATCACACACTAAAATATTTTAGTAATTGATCAATGACACAAAATTCTTCAACAAAACCAATTAACACGTCAGTCACAATCCACAATATAACGAAATCCTCTTCAAATATTTGATGATCCTGTATCGAAGCCCGTCCTTGAATGCGGTCAGGAAGTTGACGAAGTGAAGCGTTCACCTGCATACACTCACACTTCTCCAGTAGGCTATACTTTTCCAATTTACGATATCAAAAATGACGCCAACGTTCTATGGCACGAACGTACGAAAGCCTCGGTGGCGCACAAAGAACTGGCTGAAAGCGGGGAGGGAAGTGGTGATGGAGGAGGAAGGGGCAAGGGGACGGCTGCCACGGCAGTCTCGCGACAGCGACGTAGCAAGCAACGTAGCAACAAGTGAACGGTAGCGCGGGTGTGAGGCTCGCGACACGGGGAGGGGTGCGGATTTGTGGAGGGTCCCCCCTCATACACAAAGAGCGCACCTGACCTGCCGGTGATGCAGCCCGTCTGCCTCCCGTCCTCCTACATCGCTGCAGTACCTATCGCAACTTAATGCTACGAGAAAACCAGCTGACACTAAATACGACACGTAATCGATTTGAGTCATGTAACATAATTTATTATGTTAAAACTTTAATATGTCAAATTTGTTTAGAAAAATGAACAAATACAAAGATTATAAAACATTTTAATTAGTAAAAGTAGAGAAGGGAGAGCAACAACCTCGGGAGCAGATAAAACAGAAATAATACAACATACATCCATAACATTGGTAACAACAAACTAATTAGGCCATGTGTTGTCAAAACAAGGCAAGAAATGGCAGGAAAGGCATAATAAAAACCTACTTCAGCATAAAATGTGTAGATAGGTAGAAATGAAATATAATACATATACGAAAACTGAGGTAGTGAATGAAATTTTGCTAGGAATCTTGTTTATTGAAAAAGATTTATAGTTTCGTAAGATCGTAGAATCAAACATTCATCAAATGTATTGATTGGGTAAAATCTCCGCACCCACGCAACATAACAAACCATAACTTCTAAGAACGTTCTATAAAAACCACTTACATAAATATCTGTTTCTCGGTAGCTTCGTCGGAATTTCCGTAATTACAGCATGTATAAAAATAACGGTTTTTTATATGAATACAACATTTATTAATAAAAGGCGCATAAAAACCAAACTCGTTGGTTTTATGGATTCAAAATGGCAAAAAGAGCGCTGATCAGACAGGTTTAGTAACTTTTTATAGATCTTAACGATGAATTAGTGGAAATACTTAGATGTAAATATATAATAGACAGACAGAAGACAAGCATTGTATTACATTGATAATTTGCTGAAGGACAAAAAAGGTCATTGTTTCACGGAAAATTATATTAATTCAGTTAAACGTTTTTTGTACCATTAATAACACAATACATGATATAGATAGTTTGGACATAAATGTTGTCATATACATATTTCTGAGTCCACCTGAGCTACGTGTGACACAAATTCATAAGAGGAAACAATATAATAAACAAACCTAATTAGTATCTTCTAACACACAAGCTGGCTAATGTACAACAGAGACACGAAAGTGTAGGTAAATCGAGTACATATAAAATAAACAAAATACCGAACGCCGACAAACATACTAGAACTATTTTACGACGCGTTAACAATTTGGCTCGAAGCCAACTATTCCATGACAAGCGATCCGTTCTACGTTCAGTATTATAAATAACACAAAGAGTTCAGTTTGCAGGTCACACTAAAATATTGTCAGAACAGACGAGATTTACATACATCGATTGTTTTGGGATTCTAAACAAACTGCTAATTTACATCGCAAATAAGCTTTGTTTTAAATTTGGTTGTATAAAAGTTCTGCCTCTCTTTGAGATGAAAACAATCCCTAATTCGCCAACCATCTATCGTCTACCTGCTCCAAACCTGCTATCAACATTTTTTATCTCAATTCGAAAGAGCACGGCCACAAAAACCTAATTACTTTTTGTCAAGTTGGTAATGGTTTTACAATTTATATCGATGTTATTATTGTTACTCGTTTTTGTTATCGCGTTGCCTCGTCATGCGGGCAAGCGGATACATAGGCAAATTGGCAGGCAAAACCCGTTTGTGTAGGTTTTTGCGAAAGCAAAGAGGTCGCATACCTTGTTTTGGCCTTGTGCTAATCGAGTTAGCAGTTACACGCGAATTGTTAATGTTCTTTAATTTGCACATACACATACATGTAAGGAAAAAACTGATATTTTCAATTTGACCGAGCTCCGACAGTGATAAATGGTTCTAATGCGCCTACTTTTAACTGTTATGTATTGCGTTCTATATTAAAAAGGTAAATCGCAAATAACTCTATATCACAGTGATAAAATAATTATCATATCTGACGACAATCGTTTAGTTTGAGATATATGTAATGTAGAAGGAACGTAAACTCACAAATTTTGATAACTTCCTAAAAATAGAGGTGTCGTATCTCAACGGTCGGTGTACATAATTCTGATACGTTAGATAACTCATATGAGAAGCGGGGAATTTATAGATAAGGTTCTACAAACACGGCAGCCGATAACCTGGTTGCAGTAACTGATAGCGAGTTCGTTATCCACACGCATGTTTGTATAGCACATGTTCAAATATCCCGAGAAAACGATACGGAACTCTTTATCGACTCTGTAGGTACAAAATATTAAACAAATACTCTCTTTCTCGTATGTACGTCGTGTAGAAAACCTATTAAAATCATCAATATTAACCCTAATACTAAAGGCTACTGATAATTACAAATCCAATTAACACGCGAACTCCATTAGTTCGCTCTATTTTCGTTGTCTAATTATTATCGATCAACATTCAACATCGGTCATCGAGTCAATATTAACTGTTGAATCAATTAACGAGACAGTGAAGCCAGATAATAATAATCTGGAATAAGGTGCTGGTAAAGTTTCGATAAGTGATACAGTTAAACAAGTTGTTCATACCGTTTTTGGGTTTTTAGAAAGGCAATCGAACTAACCAGTTTACGAATATACAGCAAAAGCATGTTTGTACAAGCTAGTATATTTATATGAGAGCAGGATCTTGATTTCCGGGCATGAGTCAGGTTGCGTGGGAGAATTTACAACTTACGACAATAAAATTCTTTCGCGGCATGAAAAGAGTAAATGTGTATAAATGTAGGTATCGCCACTAAACGAGAACAATGAGTTATTCAGTTTGTTATCGATAGCTTACACAGCTGCGGTAGAATTAATAATGCGGAGACGTCGCAGTTATTACGAGTCAATTAATTCGACTATGCCTGATGCAACAATATGACTCATATCGATTTTACACTGACAACGCACTATGACTATGAAAGACAAAGGCTGTTTATTTATTTGTAGTCAAAATACCAAAGTCGTAAAGATAAGTATCGGAATGACAAAATATATATAGTTATATGTATTTAAGCAATACGTTTTATGAAATTTAAATAATCTCATGTGTTGGATTCTCGCCACGGCATATCAGTCACGGCCGTCAGTTTATTTTGTTCATTATGAGCGATTTATTCACGGATGAGACGTCTTCGCGTACGTAAATCGTAATGATGTCGTCATCCCGACGGAGATTGCGGGACCGGTCACCGATCGAATGTCAAAAACCGCAAGACGCAATAAATTGTTGTCTCATGGAGAGTAAACATCGGTGTTCGGCCGCATTCATACATAATTGATGAGGGTACGAGCGAGCGCGTGGATTCCTGGCGGTCACGACTCGACCCAACCGCCTCCGGCAGCCATTTTGTGAAGCCTGCGCACTCCGGGCTCCGGGTGCGCCGCATCGTGAATATTAATATGTAGTAGGTACCTTAGCATGTACCTACTACTTATTCCACTATTCCACGCTCGTTTAACATTCGCTCAATTCAAAAAAGTTCTTTCTTGATTTGCTTCCGCCGCGCTCGATCAATCACACGAAACGATCATGACAAAGTCTTTGCTTCGGCATGCAGCGTAACATTTAATATAAAATGAACATTATTAGTTTCTATTGTTACCGGCCGAGTAAATAGAGCATGCGGCGGTGTAATACATAATTTTAATAGTACAATGCAGTTAACTCTCACGCACGGCTATTGTACCGTGTAATCGTAATCAGAAGCATTCTCTCTCGGAACGAGCAACGCGTCGTTACCATACGTTTCACAACAATTAATGTCAATGAAATCGCTCCATAATTTTTTTCTTCATTTTTGCTATCGCAATTAATGCATTTTGCCAGCATCAAATAAGTAGTTAGTGTATCATCACTTGCCTGCACTCGTGCATATAACTAGTATGTTTTGTTCATCTATGATTTCTTATACGCTAATGTACACGAATGATAATAACCATTTAATTTCGTTGGTTATTTGATGTGAATTGTGCGGGATTTTCGTATTCATAAAGGTTTATTTTCAGGATGAATACGCTATGCCCGGGGCTACGTTGCGGAATACTCATTACAGATGAAAGTCTGCCGCGCGTTGGGTTGTAATAATGCGAAATGGGATAGCGCCCACCAGTGCCGCCCCTCCGTCTACTCCGCAACCGCAGCCCGGAGCTGTTCCGACACACAACCTGCATTGTAAGTGAACGCGTAACCATGAACTACGAATAATTACGCTGTCGGATCATATAGTATAAAACTTGCATCGAAATAGACACGAGGTAATTAAACTTTACAATGTTGCACTAATAAAATCTTTATAACTTCCCCGCATGACAATTTTCAGAATAGCTGTGAATGCAGACTGAAATGTAGAATGTCAAACAATGAACATCCTACGCTCTGTCGGGTAAACAATACGTTCTCGATAACGAAGATGAATCACGCAGCCTTTGAAGTTTGACAGCGATTGATTCTTGTTTATTGGTCGGAATCAGAACATGTAGCTACGAAATCTAATGTGTTTTTGATAATTCATTAGCACTAATTACAGTTGTCTGAAACAAAATTATTGTTAAAAACGAATTATAAGCTATCAATAAATCGGATGTCTCAAAGTAATGAGCAGTGATAAGGTAATGTCTTTGTTTTCGTTTTGTTACTCAAACTTCTAGGTATCTAGGTAGGCTGCAAATGTCAGGATGGCTTTATTTCGTACTATGAGGAAAGTCTTGTTCGATCCATCACAACTTATCATATAAAAAGAAGACAGATCTTGTGTTAATACCAATTAAAAAATTAAAAAATATCTCTACCTACTAATGCAAAACAATATAAAGGAAAAAATACAGAAAAAGTATCTAACTGGAATACTGGAATTACATGGAAGGTGTTTAGCAGAGGCCGCGGGACAGCTGCGAGCGCCGCAGCCGCACTTCCTGCCAGCCCAACGACCCATTGTTAACTCGCACCGGCTTTTTACGACATCACTCAAGACATCGTGATAGTTAACACGCCACCGGGTAATGTGACATTGTACGTTTACGTTCGTGACATGCAGCTCAAGATTCTCAACAGTATTTAGATGTTTATGCCAAAGCATGACTGGTTATTAATAATATACACGCGATTACGTTGAACCTTGACATTATAATAAGCTAAAGTGCAGAACTCTTGAATAATCAAGATGCGACAATTGAAAATGAAATAAATGACATTGTGTGCCTAAGAGATATAAAAGCTAAAATTAATACGTACTCACATGATCTAAAATCCGTTGGCAAATATATAAGTCAAGCACTTCCTGATAATATGAAAGCTCAACCTCTACAGAATATAGCTACAGTCAGTACTGTATGTTTACCCGAAATACATTCAGCGGTATCTTTATCTACACGCCCACTATCTACCAACACTTAGTTACAATTTACTCGCGATTAGATTAGATAGTGATGTACCGGATCGCCTCTAGGTGCTAGTTTGTTGCATTGTTTTTTTTACATGTTTGCGGATGGAACAATTTGTAAAAGCGTTGGGCGCTGGGAATTTTCGCCGTGAGATCGAAAAGTCGTGATCCCCTGCACGACGAGACCCATCTTGCGCCTCAATTCACTAATCAAATAGCACAATGACTCCATTGTTACGGAGTCGCATTCTTTGTACAATTTCGCTCTTTAGTATGGCATAACATTTTGTTTCCTTGAACTTACGGCATCTCATGATTGTCTCTAGATTTCAATTGATTCACATTGGTAATTTTACCAACAATGTAAATAAATATTTGTCATTACTGTAATGAGTAAACCACAAAGATGAAATTAGGTCGTTATGAACATTAGATTATAATTCAAGCATCAGAATATCATACGCTTTATCAAACAAAGCGTTATGTCGTTAAATCGTCTACAAAAGGGTCGTATATCAACCTAACAACCGCCCTCTGCGAGGTAAAGGTGGGGGTTCGCGTACCACCCCTATGCTCCTACATCCTAAAGGAATATTCAAGACGAGCGCATTAAGCTCTCAACCATTAACGACTAACTGGTGTAGGTTATCTAAGGTTTTCCTCGAAGCAGCTCGCCTGAACCGATGTTTGGCCGAAAGCCAAGTAATATTTCAAAATGTTGCAATAACCGTTACCTGATGGGCGAAATGTGCAAGTGCTAGTTTAGAAAAACTCTCTTGACCAGCACGCAAAAGTAGACTAAATAATAGTATTTAATCATAATCATTTATTTATTGATAACGAAGTGTTACAGGTCAAGGTCAATAATAATCATACACAAATAATAAAAAAATATATGCAAAAATGTCAAATTAATTATAATAAATGTCAAAATTATATAATAAATGTTAAAATATTTATAATAGTACCTTAAAATAATTGTACAATTTTATAAATTGTATTTATTATTAACTTATTACCCTAGAAACGATGATAAATTTTAATAAAACTACACATTTTATAAGCTCTATCGCTGAAACTAAAATTTTTAATCAGATACTAACGATTTGAAAATACGAAAATCTAAAATACAATTGAGCATTTACAACTTGTTGGAGAGTGCAATATTCAGTAATAGTAGAGCAGTTGACCTGACTATGACGGTATTCGGTATGGAACCAACAAATAACAAATCGGTGACATTGCTTGTTATTTACTATCTCTCTAAATATATGGAAGACTGCAAACCAAATAAACATGTAAATTCCAGTAATAATACTTCAGATCAAAAAGTACGACACAATTACTCCCTCAAATTGCAAAAGAGAGCTAATGGTATCTATTTTTAGAAAGTTTACAACTGACACTTAAATAAAGCTGGAATTGCAGAACTTCCTACTATAAACAACACATTGTTTTATAGCGAGGAAGTTAAATTATCGTTCATTCAATTTTGGATTCATGCCAAATAACAATATTAAAAGGTTTATTTTCATACACCTATTCACTTTCCAATTTATGAGCACGTTGTTGTTATCGTCAAATTGGACTTTGTTGATATATTGACCTCTAGACATTCAAAGGGTACTTGAAAGTACCTACCTATTCAATGTTTCTATTGATGTTGAAATCAACTTTCGTTCTTTGGTATGTAACAGGATAAGAATAAGAATTTTACCAAGTTGTTATTACAGTATAAAATCTAGGGACTGCAATAGATAATTGTACTTTTAGTATCATAATGAAAAATAAAACTGATACTTCCATATAACAAATATATATTAGTAACTAGAAGCATTATAAAAATGTTCAAAGAATCCGAATTACTTGGTAACGTTAACACAAGTTCAAAATCCGTAGTATAATAAGTAAAAAAGATCACAAAAACTTTTAGAAAGCGTTTAATTTACAAATACTTCCGATGCTCAAAAGATTATCGAACTGCGAGGGGCCACAAGAGGAAAATGTCACGGCTAAAGCGCTGTCGAAGAGGGTGCAAAAGGGGGTTCAACGGGAGTGAGGTGTAGAACGACGTCCACGAGCGCTCGCGGTCTGTTTACTTTGTCATGTTGCGCGATGCCTGGAGCAAAATTTCGATTAGTTATTCTTTTACTTGGTGATGGGTGGCCGTGTATTGACAAAAATCTACTCCAAGAGCGTTTCTATAGAGAGGGTTACCTCGCAAGTACTTCGTGGTAGATATCCTTAGCAGGAGGGCGTCTAGGTAGGTACCACCGCAGTACATATTTAGCCGCCAAGCTGTAGTATGTAAACAATACTGTCTTCCAGTTTGAAGGGTACTCTGCAGATAGCGAAATTACAGCGCTGTCGAGACTAACCAAAAAGTCTCAAAGTAATGAGCGCTAAAGCAGTAATTCCCTAAACTTTGTTTTACTACATAAAGTTCTGTGTATCGATATAATTGTTAAGGATAGGCGGGCATTGTCTCTTACCATCAGGAGAGTATCTCGTTCGTCTCATTGCTTTTACATTTTATAAAAAAGTTGCCAAATAAAACAACATTTCATTACTGCTGCTAATATGTATCACGGCAAGGAAAAGTTAACCGTGTAACTGACAACAATTATTAAATTTCTAAACACGAAAACATTTGTCATTAAAATATCTTTTTGATACAAAACTGTTTGTAGAACATGTAATTCCATTATTTATTAACCATTATTCACAAAATCTAAGGCAACAACGTCGAAAACAAGTGTACCTATAAATCACGTCTATAACAAGTCGACAAGTTCCCAGAAAATGAAAACGTCGGTACGTAAATGTGACTGTTTTGAATAACTTTAGTGGAAGATTTGCATCAGCATTGTGTCGTTAGATTCTTTATATCAGTATCAGCATCCAGACCTGATGGGTTGCCATGGAAACTGCGTATAAAATAAAGAAGGTGAATTCGTGAAAGGGGGAAAAAGCCCCATTTTATTTCTCATACACGAGCATGGCCCAAACGCCCCTGTAGCAGCTGATTCCATTCATCCGGGGAATAATAATGCTGTTTATTTTTTGTGCGCGCCGTCATTTGATCAAATCTCACGAGATAAATATGTAATCTTTGATTATTATCAAAAGACATAGAAACTAGGTCCTATACCTACAATTGTAACTTTACAGTATCGTGTTATTGTAAGCATTAAACCTCATTATAACTAGCAAATTATGAATTACTTCAGAAAAGGAAATAGACAGCTATCTGACGATAACTGACTAAGCATATCTGAATCAAACTTGAATTAAGACAGAGTCAACATAAAATAGCCTCATAGTAACCTAAATATAGTACAGGGAGGTGTGGAAGCATAATTTCAACCCTTCTATAGCGCGCCAGGAAACAAAGACCTTCAACGACCCTCCTTCCTCACCCTCTTTCCTATTATTCATGTATAACAAAGAATAAAACATTGATGTAAAATATGACCCAGACATTGTCGAGAGCGAGTTCGAAATGTTCGCATGATTACTGCAGCATCATATATTCTCTCGCCAAGCAGTAGTGTGTAAACATTACTGTGTTCTGATTTGAAGCGTAACCAGTGAAATTACATGATTACTGATACTAACGATCGAATGTTTCAAATTAATGAACGCCACAGCTGACATGGACAGTCGTTATCTTTTACCGTCAAGAGAGAATTCGTATCGTCTTATTATTTTTATAAGAAAAAAACACCGCAAAGCGTACAATTACGTCAGTTTGAGGTCATACTCTCTATACATAGATGAGACTACAGCGACACCACGTGTAGTGTAGGCCTGTAGGGCTACTGGCTACCGCTAGTCAGGAATTGTAAAAAACAAAACAGTTTGAATAAACACCAGTTGTTCCATAATTCTTTTCGTTATGCTCTATAAAATGTGTGGAACAGCTGTTTTGTACTTCATACCTACAATTTTTTTTAAGATAATTGACCACTAGTTATACTTTTTTGTTAAATCAATCTTACAAGGTCTCCACAGTATTAGAATGCAATTAATAAACAGTACGTCGGACGCAAAAACTCAAATATACATTTAATTTTGGCTAAAACATTCTTAACATACATGCACCAATGTATCAGAAGATCGTGTTTGCGAAGATACCGAATTGCGATCACGTTTTCGTGCCGGCATCAAATTTAAGCATTCTATTATCAAGTCACGACGACCTACATCCATATTCATTATTCATATATTTTCATTTCATAGACAGGTCAACATACGTATATATTTTGATTACATATGTAATAAAATAGAATGAAGTATATCATATCTAGATAATAATGACCTGTATAAGACTTTTAAGTGGATTACCGTCTAAGGGATATGAACATGACATCATATACGCGAGTTAATTGAAACCTCGAATAGAATAACAGACAATACAAATTAAATACATGATGAGGAACATGTGCCTGATGGACTCGTCGACAATGACTCACTTGCTTCCACTAACGATAGCGATTATCGAATGTTGAAATAAATTACTTGTAAACCGGTTCCGTCGAGTAAATTGCACGGTGTAAATTCGATTTATGAAATTTAAATGCCAGTACGGTTTGAACGGCAAGGTCAGCACTATCTGGTTGAAAATCGAAGCATTATGTAGGCCAGTCTCGAGTGAACAACGTGGCGAATGGCATTCCTTTACTTGCACAGTAGCACAAGTACGAATCGTGATAGTTTCATTTTCACGTTTCAATGACTCCGTTGTTTGCGCTTTTATTCGTCAATTTCGTTGTCTAATGGTTTTGGTTGTCCAGCATTGTTGGGCCTCTGATAGTGTTATGGGATTACGTGTTTCGTGCCTCTCGATTGGGGAGGGAGGGGTCTCGTTTGTTTTGTTATTGTCTTCCTAACGCAGCCGCTCCGCGTGACGTCCGCACTCCATAATCACCCATAGACAATTTGTTGCGCAACCAGCAACGCGACAAACTCGTTGTGTTTTGTTATTCAGTGGGCGCTACACGGCCTTTACTTTCTCGACTGCCATATTAATAATCGCCACTTTAGTTGAATGGTGAAACTCTCGGATATTGCGACATCATATTTTTCTCTATATTTAGGAGTCGTCATTTACTATCTCCTGTCCATACGATCCGTAGACTATATTTCAACAGCACCGCATAAATTAACGAACATAACTAACAATATATTTAATGTGGTGGCAATTTGCAATCTAACCCCTAAGGCGTAACCATTACGTAATTTATAGATTCTTAATTCAGTTAAATTGCTAAAGTGACATGTGGCAAAATACTGAAGGCTTATTAAGTAATAAACCTTGATGCAATGCGAATTGACATGAACGGAGTTCAATACCTATAGTTTGCCAATAGTTCGTGAAATAGACGACACTAATTATATTAGTGCTTGTGACCTCGGTAGTACCTATTGTCGTTGTCGAAATTCCGTCGCTGCTTTATTAGTAGTTATAGCCCGATATTAATGATATTTTTTTGGTCTTATAACAAACCTTATAAGACTGCGGCTAAGCCAAAAAAGGCCCTATGTTCCTTTGTAACTGTTAAACGGACCAATTTTGACAAATAATATATTGCTAAATTTGTCTTATCTGTGCTAGTGTTACAGAGTAGGTATATAAAAATTAAAAAAAGTAAAAATAGCTCATTTTTGACGCTAAATGTATGTTTTTACCGTAGTCAGGTTATAGTTTTTAACTTGTTTTAGATAGATCATAACAAAAATTAAAAATAATATTATGGTAACTGCGTTTTGAATTATCAAATAACATTTTGGTAAGCAGTAATTGATTACTATATCATTAGGCATTAAGCTGTAGGCATCTTGCACCAACGTCAATGCTTATTTTGCTGACCGCAGTAATATTGGAAATTCTTGTTTAAATTAATGAATCACACAGCACTATGAGGGAAAAACGACACAATTATAGTTAATCCGGTTACATTATGATATACGCAAACACATATATTAACATGCAAATTAAGTAGCTTGGTCAACAGGAAAAGAAATCGTGGCGACACAGAATCAAAGATGCCTACGACCGCCAATCCTTATGATATGATAGCTCTCAATATTAATTTTAATAGGTAGGCCTACCTACTCAAAACAATTCGCGTAGATTCATCTGAAGTAAGATTTTAATAGCTAAGCTTGAGAATTGATAGTTTCTAATTTGATAAGCAATCAAAAGTAACTATTGTACCTAAAAGAGATAGTGAATGCATTAGCAATTACATTTACGATTTATGTTCTCCATGTCGTTGTTATGGCGAAGAACGAGACGGTCACAAGAACGAAGACAACCGGTCCAAGTCGGCTTCAATTAACGAACATCCGGCTAATGGGGTCGGGATTGTCGCGATAAAAATGTCACAATACCGTTTAGATAACATTCACCCAGCTACAAACGCATTGGATAAGTAAATTGCAAACGTATTTATTATCTCGCTCATACCTATTCATCAATCGCTGCCACGATTGTGTATCAAGTCTATGTTTAGTCGTAAACAACTTTAAACTATATAATTGCATGCTAATGAATCAAAAAGGCAGGAGTCATTGGCTCAACAGCCGTGGGCGTTCATAAGTCATGCCTAATTAAATGTCGAGGTTCTTGACTTGTTGGTTATTATATTAAATCAAAATCAATGGAAGAGTCGAGAGAATTTTGCCATTATTAAACGTTTAACTCCGACTCTGAAAGCGAGGAGCGTATATTAAAAAATATGCGTGACATGTTAATGGAAGCTTGGATGTACTTTACATTTGATTTAGTTTTAATATTTATATTACCCGTAATAATATTAGTTTACGCGATTTTAGCAATGTCAATATAACATACGATTTGGTTATTCATCTCCTGCATTGACGGTGTCATCGCTAATCTAGAGTCGAGTCGAGAGCTATCGCGTTAAAAGGCCGTTGGCCCGCTTTACACGAGCGTGGGTCGCGTTTTGTGTGCATGTCGAGGATACAGTTACGTCTAAGTAACGTTTCCTATAGTTATACATTGTTTTAATATCGCGTGTGTTAATTGTCCAATTACGCAACTGCAGCACCGCGTCACGAAACCTATTTATGTGCGCGCCGCCCGCTCTGCCCGCCAACGCTCACTTGCCAAAAGCTATTAATTACAGCCGAAGAATAGAATATCTCCGCGGCTAATCCCCCAGAGACGGTTACGGTTACCGACAACGTTGATTAATGTCTGCAGCGTTCGTTTAACTCTTCTTTGTATACGTTTCTCGGTTGTGTAAACGCGAATAACCTTCTTTCGGGTTGCTCGGACGTAAATAGGCCCGCATCCGCCGTACATGTAAATAAATTATACGGCCTGTGATACAGCACAGATGCGCTCCACTTGGAACCTTGAAGATGCGTCCGTATTAAAATTGGAAGTGTTTTTCATCATTAAGCAATAATGGAAAGTGATAGTGGAGGTCGGTTCGGTAATGATCGACATCGGTGCCAATTAACGGAACGTTTTCACTGGCGGTGCATAGCAACACGAACAGGCGAGGTAGAGGTGAACAATAGAGAATGGAGACGAGATGCCGCCGTCTCAGGTCGACATTGTTCTGGGCCGACCGACGGCGGGCGTGAGACGAATGTCGATGGAAACAGTTTTACTGTTGGTTTCCTCGAAGTCGACACGCGTGACGAACCGAGAACCGGTTACACGACACCGCGCAGAAACAATGCATTAGTTATGCTTTTCATTAATTTTAAAGCAGAGTGTGGTATTAATTTACAAAACCTCGCAACTTACTTCGATATGCGATAATGTATACAAACAAAACAAACGTATACAGATTATTGTCTTGTCAAATTTGTTGTCTTTATGTTAATCTGTATCTTTTTATTTGTGTGTTTTGTTTGTACTTATCTGTTGTTGTGTCTAGTGTTTTGTAAGAAAAAAAATGTTTTTCTTTCTTTAGATATGTGAAAGATAATAGAAGGGTTTAATAATCGGAATAAAATTAGTTCAGAATATGTTGCAATAACGATTGCGTACTCTTACGATGGTGCATCCAGTTTGTTATGGCACTGACAGATATTTTCAGTGCTGAGAAAGCGTTCGAAAACATATAAAGAGTAAACTGTGAAATCTACAGAAACATCCGTGAGAGTGTGTCCTACATAAGAAACCGTTCGAAAAGACATACGAGTATACGATTAAAATTAGTTCAACAAAAGCATGAGTGATATTTGAAGCCACAACACGTAGCATTCACAATGGCAAGATTAAAATAGCTTAAATAGATAGATAGATAATAGATAAATAGATTAAAATAAATCTTAAGCTAAATTATAGAGTCAACATGGGGAAAATGAGGTACCTACCTAATATTCACAAAAACAAATATTGTACCAATTAAGCTACATCGAATAACTATTTTCTATGAGCTATCATAGTAAAACCAAAAGAACATAAAAACATCAGCACAGAAAAAAAAACTATCAGTAATCCGACAAAACACAAAAACGTTTTCTGCAATCAAATAGATAAACATCTTTGAGTAAAAACAGGTAGACTCGGAGAGATCGTCTCGAATATTTGAAGGGCGTTTGAAGGTGAACAAGAAAAATATTTTATTTCTATGGAACGACGTTCAAATTTTTTTAAATAAAACTGTTATAATATTGTACGAAATAATACATAGAATCAAACAAAGGAATGAAATTGAGAGGATGATACAGGTGACAAGAATAAAATATGATAACAGTTTCTATTTGTATGAGAAAAGTAGGTATACAGGTGTAAGTATTTGTCGATGTAATAAAGATAAAATGTTTATCATTGCGTGTAAACGTACACATGTGTTAGTGCGTGAATTTGACATAAATACACAAGCAATTGTACAAATAGTGTTGCACAATCAAACATCGCGTGGCGACGTAGTGTTGTCGAGTCTGAGGATACAGACAAGGTTAATAGATAACAGATGAATTCACCAACATTACTCCGCGTACAGATAATTCCTAAATAAAGATTCATCCATTCGCTCGCCTTTTTCATAACCTTCGTAATGCATGCAGGCTATTAAGATAAGACTTGATTTTATTGCTCCCGTTTTAATTAATATGATGGTCAATAAGGTCGCTTGAAGAACATCCCGACATAATTTTCTAATTCAATATTTCAATACTTGAAAGAATGCTATTAATAAACATTGTGAAGTTTTTATTGAAATTTAGGATGATAATTTATAGTAGAACCATAATCCAGCAAAGTCAAAGCTTTATTTGCAATCAATTTCAATGACCACATCACTAAAGCTAGACAGGGAGATAATAAATTAAGCGGACATAAAAGATATGAACGGGAATAAAATGAGACGTCGTATAGTGAGAAGTTTACGAGGCTATCCCGAGCCGCCGTCTACGCACACCAGTTGGCGTGGGTTCAATTCCTGTTTGAATATCATGTAGGTATGTATTTTGAGAGCTACGCACGGCGCTCTACGCCGCACCGGCCTGTTTACAAATACTAGTGCAAACTCGATTCAATTCCTCGCGATTTTGTAAACATTGTGCTAAAAGAGATCGTTCAGCTCGCCCTCTTTGCGATATTTGCTCACTTCAATGTAACATTACTAAGCATTTTGTGATATATGCATATAAATGTAATGACTCGGTATTGCGAAGCGTTCTTAGCATTCCAAACAATATTGTACTTATTTAAAGTTATCATGGACTTGATAGATACATTGATCTCTATGAGGTCACCAATATCACAGACACAAGTCCGGCGCAGAATGCGAAATAAACAAGATTCAGTATTATAAAGCTTATGAAAATAAATAGAAACTGTCGATAAAAGAAAATGAACACGACTGCTTATAAATAAACACTAAAATCAGTCTGGACATTCTACATCAGTCGATTTGCATTACAGTTATGATGTAAAAGAGAGCTGACTGCCAGGGACTAAACTAAGCATAAACAGGCTTTTTAAATTCAACCGAGGTATAAATAATTGATGAATGGGTCTGCGTCTGAAGCGGTGTGGCGGAAGAAGAAATCGAGCGAAACGAAGGCTCCGGTATCGATAAAACGACCGGTTTGGTCAACATCGCTAGTTATATTCGTGGGAGAGGAAGACTAAGTAAAACGGACGATACAGATAAACCAAATGATATTAGGTATTTATTATAAACATTTTTATTATCTGATACATGAAAAAGTTTAATTTTATTAAAAAAAAAATCAACATTCTAGATTTTTTTTTTTTTAAATAACTATGATTGTCTAACTATGAAGTTATTAGTAATTTTGAACGTGAAACCAGTTAATAACTTATTTATAGCGTCTTGTTTCAGGTTTATTGAACACTAACGGACGCTTCGCGGTTTAACCCGCGTAGTTCCCATTCCCGTGGGAATACAGGGATAAAAAGTCTATGTCACCTGGGGATAGTGTAGGTTCCCAACGGTGAAAGAATTTTTGAAATCGATCCAGTAGTTTCGGAGCCTATTCAATACTAGCAAACAATCAAATCTTTTCGCGTTATATTTGAACACTCGCTACGCCCCGCGGTGCTACCCGCCACATTTTAGGGATAAAAAGCTACTTTTACTATGTTCTAATCTAGGGTCTTAGCTACCTTCATACCACATTTCATCCAAATCCGTAGAGTAGATTTTGCGTGAAAAACTAACAAACATCCATCCATCCATCCAAACTTTCACATTTATAATATTAGTGGATTTTTGTTTATAATCTTACCATTTAATAATTGTAATTTGTACTTGCATTGTTAAAAGACCATATGAGTTAATTATACATAAAAGATGTCAATAAAATTTTACTAATTATAAAACTTTACCTAAAAATAAGTGTAAAATGTATCTTCAGCCATGACGTGTTATCTAATTATGCTCTACTACCTTATTAACTCAGATCACTAAACCAACGTGAGTAGGTATTCATCATGTTAAAGGAAAATTCGGGAGTTCGCTCGCATCGTCTGATAAAATACAAACCTGTATTTAAACCGTATTTTTGTTAATATGAATAATAGCTGGAGAAAAAAACTTCATCGAGCAAAAAAGAAACCTGAGAGCACAATACAAGTTTTACTAGTTTATTGCTTGGGCAAACACGTTTCGCAGGGAACGCACGATTTGGCGCGACGAGCCAGTCCACTAACTCGCCCCACTATAATTGAGAATAACGAGCGACAACAGAACTAATACAAAATAAGATGTATTCAGAAACCGCTTGAGTCTAAAATTCTATGTCAAAGTTTTGCACATTACCCGTCTAAATATAGAAATGAAACAAAAAGATCGAAACTCGTAAATATTTCGACATTTTTGCTGCTGGCGAATCGTTATTTTGCGCTTATTGAGTCGACTCTAGATTGCTGCGCTGGACGATTATCGGGGCGTTGAACTTGGCGAATCAGATTTTTATGGTTACAAAAACTATTAATGGAAAGCAAGCAAGTCTCAGTAAAAATCACAATAAAGTCTATCGATTTAGGATTTGACAGAAAATACAAACGTGAAATAAGCAATCAATTTTTGGAAGGAGCATTTTGTAGATCACAATTGTTTTGTTTTTGTAGCATAGTCATTGCCAAAAATAACTAATGTCAGCTGCTCAACAACCTTGAGAACGAGACCTGTCGACCGCGCACGGTAATCAACCCTCCCATGAAACGTCGCGAGACGCACATGTCAGATCAACGCGAAGTTACATATATAACCCTCCCCTCTATTGCAAGTGAAGTGGAACAAAATCGAAATGAAAGGTAAATTGGAGTGGAGCTCCTAATAATAGACTTCGGTACGCCTGCTTTCAGATAAATCACTTGACGATACATACATCTAGTGAACCAATTTAAAACAAGCGAACTTCGACTAAAGATAGCTTTGGAGTTCTCGAGAAACAGGTCAAAAACAAACTTGCAGCACCCGGTGACTCGACAAAAAGGGGTCAGTGACTGCTCGGTGGGGTGGCTCCCGACCGGGGTGGGGGCGGAGGGCGAGAAATAATACATTTGAAAAAAGAACCCCAAACATCTGCCGCGCATATGCGTTCCGTTTCATCCATTGGAATAATGCAAGCCTTGCGAGCAACCACACTGTTACGCTTCTGCCTTTTTGTGCAGGAGCTTTTTGTTACTTTACGCTTTGTGATCAAGAGCTTTCAAACGGACAATGCTGTTTTTATTAGAAAGGAAATCAATATGTTCGTGACGTTCCGAAACTGCGACCGTTGAGTGAGAGAGAAGAGATTGATAAACTTTGCTTTCGTATGCATGCGGATGTTAATTTGGCGAACACGCGACTTATTAATGAGCCAAATGTTACAATACAAATCAGTATCGGTCGTCGTGTCGAGACTGATATAATGGTAAATACAACGTGACACGCGTAATTAACAAGTTGGCTCGTTTGTTTGGGCGCGTGAGTGATTTGATGCAGTTCTCAGAAAATCGGCATATTTTGGAGCGATGCCAAACACTTTCCACGGTAGTACGGGAGAAATATCTTTTCATCGATAGAGTTGGACAGATTCAATAGCCAGTTGCAATACGAATATGATGACATTAGAACTAATAGAAACATGATTACTTTAATTAAAGGCGTATCTATAGAAATAGCAGCAAAGAAGCAGACGGTTCGTTGGTAAGCAATCTGTCGCCTTTTTTTAATTGGTCATTAATAAATAATAATTAGATCTTAATGAAACTCGTGTAATGAAATGACTTATTATGAAGTATATCACGATGATAACAGTAAAACGTGAGTGTAAACGTTACATTGTAAGTAAATCAACAAACACAAAGTGGCAGAGAACCGACACTAGCTCCGGTAGAGGCGAGGCTGGGATCGTGGCCTTTGGCTTCGAGACCCCCGCGGCGGAGGAACTTGTCTCGACCCACGTTAGCCACGTTTTTGTACTGTAATGCATACATACTATATGCCTTCAAACACAATGGTACGGTGAAACATGATTGTTGTTCAGCAGACGCTCTATCTTTGTAGTTTATAGACGTGGAACATAACACTTAATATTATTATATCGTTACGAAAGAAATGATTAAAACCAAATCAATCATAAAAGCTGTATACACGAACCGTTCTAAAATATAAATGCTTTGAACAGCTCTAGAAGAACAATTTATTCAAAACAAATATTAATATTTGCGTTGGCATAGTTATGGTTATTTCACAACTTGCTATAGTCTTAATCGTGATTCCGCAAATAATAAAACACAAAATGGATGTCGTAATCGCGATCGAAGTCTGCGCAGACGGCGGCAATGCGGTGCGGGGGCCGAGGACAGTCCCGTTAGGAGAAAGTAGCTGCCTACACCGCGTCGTGACGAGCTCGTCGACTGCGGCACATAGCAACGTTCGATCTGATCATCATAATTGACGAATCTAATGTCTCGCATCTGACACGATAAACAGACTCGTTTTTGTATCACGACTTCACATTCAAGATCAAGAACGACATTCACGATTTCATATCGATAAAGCCATCTAATGTCGAAAGATACTCGTATTATGGTGACAAACTATGCATTTGGAATCTATTCTTAAACGATTCTGCACAACTTTCTATTTCACAGATAATGGGAGTAAAGTCTAGAAAATCACCGGACAGTGACTGGCAAAAAACACGACTATCGTTAATTTCATATTGTGTTGAATTCTGTATATCTCATCGGTTATTTTGTGAACTTTTACAATCAGTATTGATAAAATACAATTGAGTAACTATCTACTGACACTGTTCACGTGGTATTTTGATGGTCACGCTATGGTTATTTGAAGAATAACGCGTAATAATTGACAATATTATGTCAATTATTACGCTGTCAGTTATGTTGTTTATTATGAAACCGAAACAAGTTTACGTACGATTGAATCTCAGCAAAATGGATGATGATTACATAGTAAGCAAAATATAACATCATAAAAAATATTAAACGAAGAGGTGGACACAAAAAGTTATTTTTTTGCCGCTGCTACTAAATTACAAGCTGAAGAAGATATCATTATAATTAAAGTTGAATGAAACGCCAGTCTACAGCGAGTAGGGTTTGATTACGTGAGGGCGGAGAGAGGTGCAGCGTCCATCACAGCAATTATTGCGCAAGCGGTAAAATAAAATCACGGTGATAAATAAAATGTTTCATAACTACACGATACTAGCCGGAGACTGAACTGGTCGGACCGGTCGCCGCAGGTGGCGTGAGCAGCCGCTGACACGGTGCTGCAAACTGGTGACCCTGAACCGCTGCACTACGCTGCTGCACATTAATCAACAACAATTATTGTACGCTTCACTACAATAAGAACAACCACTGGAAATGTCGAAGAGACGATCACTTATAATGTCAAAGCCATTACAGACAAGGAAGATTATTGACACGTTTTTGCAACACAACCTACAGTTGAATTAATCACGGCCTTTAAATTAAGATTTCAAAAACTTTGATAAGAATTACAAATTAATGAGAATGCTAATCTAGTTAATATTAATTCAGACAAGACAATTCATTATTTAAAATGGTATGTAAAGAGGTTAAAACTTTAATGACGAAATCGATAAAGGAAGTTATAAAACAAACATTACGTATCTACTTCAACATAGATCTTGATAGTTGTGTATGGGCTACGTATTATGATGTCGTGTTTTTCTCCTTGTGTTATTCGTTAAATATTCAATTCGACTCACAACAAGCCATGTATTACCATACGACCACTATTCAGTCAAATGTCCAATATCATATACTTACTTTGTTTTTTAGTTTTTAAAATTGTTGTCGTTCTCTTTCACCAAGCATATTGCTTACATTATTGTAATTTCAATAAATAGTGTCAAATAAAAAGTTGTCTCGAAGCATTTTAAATTTTATTTAGGTAAGTATCTATAGTAAGTCGTGTGCATAATAATTACTGTGTTGTACGTTAACGCAACTATTTAACATAATAATTAAAATAATCTTGTACTTGTAATGTAATGTAAATAAGTTACTTTAGTCATAGCTAATAAATATTTCGTAATCGCGTCGTATTTAATGTTTAAACAGCATATGTATAAAACTAGATTCTGATAGAAAGTCGTTCGATCAAACAGCATGTTTTGCAGGTCGAGCACCGGTTCTAATTGAGACCGACGTATGTAAAACATATCTCACTATACATTAGTTTAACTAATAATGGCAATAATGTTTATGTTGCTATGTAGATGGATTTTATATATAAAGCGTAATGACGGCGTAAACTTAACGATGCCTAATGACACTACCTCTCAACATGTGACTTTCTTATCATTTTATGCAAATCCTTCAGCTACATATATTGTAAAATCGAATAGTATTATTGCTTAATATATGAAACTGAATGTAATACCGATAACCCAATAGCGTCGTTCACAAAAAAACACTAAACATACACTGAATGAAATAGGTCAGATATGTACGCCGCAATTCGTAATGAATCACGTTTATGTCGTCTATCCCCACTTGCTATTCAATAGTTGAAGCGGTATGTTTCTTCGAAGTACTTCCTCAATCGATTTAATTCTGGTCACAGTTGATCGGCTAAATGCTCGACTGTCTGCTGTAATTAGATCCGGCTATAGGGCGATGACTTTCATTCACAATGCGGGATCATTAATGCGCCTATTGTAATTACTAGGACCAGTATAAACCTATAGATAGATGGATGGATAGATACCTTGGTTTCCAGCTCCAGTACAGTTTGACCTCGTAATTATAGCGGTATTTTATTAACTTTATAATTTCCAAAATTTAACTAACATATATTCTGATACAAAGTAGCCTATACTCCAAAGCAAATAATAACCCATGAATGTAGATAACTATTTATCAAGCTCAACTGTTTCATATTTAGATAAAGAAAAAAAAGATGCCACGGGCGAACATTTATCATAATGATAAGATAAAATTTGTCAATATATCACTAAGAAAGACGAATGAAGGGTCAACGTATTGTCCATTCTCGGATCGCTAAAAATTCTAAAGACGGAAACGTATAAGCCCGCTGGGTATTATTTAGTTTTAAAAGCAGACCAATGACTATTCATAGAAAGAGATTCTATTATTTAACTCTCAGGATCTTAGAATGGGGGCATTCTAAGGACGAAGAAAAGAACAGGTTCGGGTCCAAATCCCTCACAGTTTGTATTTTATTATTCTCCGCACCATTTTACAATTGTTATGTTGAAAAGATTACCGTGTAAGTTCTCCGAAACGAAAGAACCGGTTTCGTTACGAGTCATGTTATGAAACGTATTTAATGAATTCAACCGAGCGAATTAGGCATGGTCTTCGTACTTTCACCAAGACGGCTTTCTTAGTCCATGAAATACTGGTTTGACTCGTTCGACCTCTTTGTATTGTTCACAGCTTCGAATTCTTTTGTGTCGTCTGACAATCTGCACGCGCGATAATCAAATCTCGTCAATGCCAATGTTTCTTGATGTAGAAAGTTTATGTTCTCTATCGTTACTTCAAATGTTATACATATTAAGTCTACTTATTTTTAATTATTAGGAAACTGACTAACAGTTTAACGCCCAGATTAAAACTTGTAATGATGAACAGAGGAGTGCTTCACATGACATGACAAAAACGCACTTTTTGACTTATCAAAAATGTTTCTTTAGGAAAATAGAGCATGCTTAGCTTGGAAGTGGTCTGTTTCTCTTTATGTAGACAGTTTCTTCTAGTACGAGTGTTTGTACATCTTTGGAATGTTGTTTTAGTTTTCCTGATACCTCTACATTCTTAATCTACTGTATCACCCAATCGCTAATGAATACTAACCAGAGTTCTCAACATAGCTCACTACGTCACAAGATCCAGCCATCTTTACCATTATTATTACAAGAGCGTGTTTTTCCAACATTACTAGATCTACATGAATAGTATCCGTAAGTCGCGCATACACACGTTAAGCAGTTGTTTAAATAATAATATTACAAGCTCCACTCGTGACTATAAAAACTTAATCATTCTGAATATGAAGTTGAATAACACCGACAAAAAATGGTAAAGCCAGTTGGCAGTGCCACAAATTGGTCTGGCAACAACTTCTCTATGAATATTCATTATATTATACGTGTTTTAAAAGAGATTCAAGATGACGCACACATAACCAGAGGCTGTTACCGGTTCTTTAATGCGTTCCTTTTTTTCTTTTTATTAATATTTATAGCTCAGATCGCTCAAGTATCACGATTTCTAGGAAACAAATATAAACTAGCCGAGGATTTTATAATTACAAATTTACAAAAGCTGCAAATTATTTCTGATTACAATATTCAGATTACAAGAAATCAGTTTAATTGTGAATATAACTTATCAGGTAACTTGGGTGACGTGGGCTGTTAACCTGTTAACGGGTACGTGGGTGTGCTGTAATTGGAATTCTATAATAGGAGTTAACAATAGTTTTTACGTGATGTTATTGTCCTATTGACGTTGTTATAAAAACGTAGGGAATAAACCTATATTCAGCGGTCGAAACGAGAACGAAGAAACGTTTGCAAACTTGGTGTATGTGCTCAACTTATTATTACGTTGAAACATGAAAAGGTGCGATGTATGTAGGGAAAGAAAATAAAGCCGTTATAGCGAGGGTGGTACATCGGCCTCTAAAAACAGAAGGGAGAGTCGAACTTGTTGTTTCAACCGACTACAAACTTGACCCGACGTTCACAAAGCAAACATCAAAATTAATAGGCATACACTTTGAAAATTTACTAGAACCGGTACAAGCACCCTCCTAACCAAATATTTTTTAATAATGCTGATAAAGCCATAATTTATGATGGTAGTCCGTGATGATGGTAGGCTGATTACAATGATGATTAAAATGTACCAAAGCAGTTTAAATAAATTGTCAATAAGGTGTTGTTATACGCGTATATAGTAGAGTTGAATAAAGTGGCACATCTCAATAATTCAACGTATTGCCAAATTGTAATCACATAGGTTCCTACTACCTACATAGTTTAATAAGGAATCATGTAGATATAAACTATTTATGAAGATTTTTTCTTTTTAGTTAATGTTGAAGTTTTCTCTTAAGATCTCAATAAGCTTTAAACAATATCAGGATACGGTTTTTGCTATTCTAGAAATGTTTAATTGTTGCAATCAGTAGATGTACAATGAATAAAAAATGGTATAAAGCATCATTGACAAAAAAATTCAATGCATCATTGAAAGCTTTGAAAAATAAGGGTGCAGTGAGAAAAATAATTCCTATTTCACATAGACTTGAAAGAAGTAATGAAATGATTTTATTATTTTTTTAAATTGATATCTATTTGAAAAGTAATTTACAGCATAAAAATTAAAATTCATTGCACATAGACGTAGAATATAGTAACAATCTTTTTTCGAATGACTCGTGACTTATTAAGACTGCCCAATAAATAATTGGTAGATAGAAATGTATGAATATTCCGGTTTCCTCGTTATACTAAAAATCGTATTAAACACTGACGAAAGTTTAAAAATAAAACCCAGTACTAACATGTTTTGAAATGGACGTGACCCCGTCACTTGTAAAACTGATTGAAATTTAGATCAGAAAATGATAATAACAAATGTCTTGCCGTCCGCTGTGACCACTGCTTTTAAAATCACTCTATTTAAGGCATGAATATATTGTTATATATTAATATTGTCACATACAAATACATACGCAAATGACGTCTCTCTGGACAAACAACAAAGATATTTGAATGTAAAATTGAGGTGAGTAATTTGGATTATTCCACATAAATAAATGATGAATCTCATGAAGAAGATTGCATATCGTACCAGCAAGAAATTTAATGTTATATTCTCTTTCATGAGGAAATATATCAGACTAAACTTTAGAACATACGACATGAAATTGGTCGACAGGAGTATTAATATCGTATAAATATAGCTCAGATACTCTTCAGAAGTATCAATTTCAAATGTGTCGCAATATAATTTATTATTTCCCGCAGATGGCTTAGTAAAATCTAAATTAAAAACAGCTGCTCTTCTTATTGAGATCGGCTCATTCACAGACCAACCTTTCCACGAAACAGAATAGCATAACCGTTTTGGATACCAATAAAATACTCTACAAAAAAAACTATGAAATCATCATTTTAAATATTAATCTCCAAAAAAATACCACAATCAAGTTTTATCATTATTATCTCATTGAAAACCAGTATATTATTCATAGCGTTTATATAAACTGTGTTGTATCGAGCGACAATATAACCTCGTTATTTTGATAAGTGATTAAGCCATAAAATAACAAGTCTGCAATCACTTTTATACAGACTTTTAACATTTAAAAATATGGACAGTCCACGGATCTGTGACGGCGGCTGGTCGCTCATTTGATATTTAAATGCCTGTACGGATGGTTGACCAATAATAGCAGGCTCGCTAGTTACATATGCATTATTAAATTATTCGTCAAGGAGTATATGATAGTATACCTTTCTTGGAGATATCGCCGGGCTCTGAATCGGGTGATGTGCCTGAAACAAAGATATATTCTGGTAAACAACTTATCGCTGCAATGTTTTTACAAGTGGGAAGTTAGAATTTGTATTATACTGCTAAACGACTGCATCAGCATATCATTGAGACGGGATATTTTATAGGTAAACTAAAGTAGTCTTGTGGTATTTTTGTAGCAATGATAGCTCAGTGGTTAGCGCGGTCGGTTCACATGCCGAAGGGCGTGGGTTCAAACCCCAACAATGAGCATGAACTACCGGTGAAGGAAAACATCGTGAGGAAAGCATAGCATGGTGGTAGGGTACTTTCTAGTACTCCACTGGTTAGCTACCACACTCAAATTGAAAATCTGCCGCCAAGCACCTAACGGTGTGTTCCGGCAGCCTCACTTGAGAGCCAGTTCTATTCCAGGCTAGGTGTGATTTACCATCTTCGACCACACCTTCACTTAACATCAGGTAAGCTGTGGTCAAACACGTAGCCAGTCAACCATTAAAAAAAAAATACAGCAAATAGTATTATGTTATTAGAAAACGCCAGTGAGGACAATAGAGTTAACAACTACCGCAGATAACAATCTATAGTGCGGTGGGACAGCATAAAATTAAAAATAAACTTTATTAATATACGAAATCGAAACCTTTTTAATTCAAAGGTCAATTTATTTTAGCCAGTGAATATTTACGAGCCTGTCGAGAATATCAAACATGGACCGGACCGGTTACCGTAACCAGTTACTGTGGGTAAAAGGTAGGTATGCGAAACAAACAACCTTCTTTTTTTATCGTTTATACTTGAAAAAGTAGTCTGTTAAATATGTAAATTAGTGTTTCGTGTTTTTCGAGATAGCACAGTCAATATTAAATTAGTTTATTATACACATCAATACTAATATTCTAAAATTATATTGGCGTAAGTTCATTCACGGTATTAAAAATATTGATTTATGTATCGTATTCGTCTCCATTCTCGAATATTCTCAGACATGGATTATGTTTATATATCGCTATAATTATATCAACGTTTATACTTACCATAGATACAAACAATATGTAAAGTATTCCATCCGTGACGGGAGAATTATCGGCTATTATTTTATCTAAGTATTTCTACCAAACGTTGATGTTTCATTTTAACTTTTGTTCGCTTTATTTTATACTAGCTGCGCCCCGCGGTGTTACCTGCTACATGTTTTAGTAAGTAGTAGCCTATGTGTTAATTCAAAGTTTCGAAAACAGGAGGAACAGTAATGAAGTCAATCATTAGTTCAGTCACATTTAAAAATAGCCAAGATAACACGATACAAAAATGTTAAAAAGTCTTTAGTGAAAAATGACAAAACGTGCAATTGTGCCCTTGTCTTACCGAAAGTACGATATATTAAAACATCCATAGCAATGTTCGTAAATATCTATAATATCAAAATTTAGTTGCAACCAAACAACGTGGCCTTGTATGCTTACATTCTTGTCTACGTTAATTGCAATAAGGTGGCAGGGGAGGTCGGTGTGATCAGGTAGTACGGCAGGTGGCGTGGCAATGCCTGGAGCCACGTCTTTTATTTTACCGTCCGAGCGGCTGGTGGTCTGTCCGCATTACATGTCAACCACCGCTCGCGGCTCTACAGCTGCCGGTTCACTAACCCATGAAGCTAATGCGTCATGAACCCTAATGGTTTTGTGATTCCATTTTCCATTCCATCCTTCCATTACCATACAAAAACTCCGCATAGACGACGCCATAAAAACTTTATTCGATAATCGTATTGCTTGCTTTTATATTGTTTCCTTTAACTGCAAACTCTGCAAACGACAATCCCATCTATACATATGTATATACGTATGTAATTTAATGTAAATCAATGTGATATTTGTGCGAGACTGTTAAGCATTTGGATATGTATGTCAAATATATGCGTGCCCTTTATGGCATGTTGGCGTGTCAGTAGCAATCAATGCTCGAAATATTCAACATACATTCCCCTCCACTTAAAATCATAAACACGATCTATATAAGGACCGTTGACCATACAAGACATGTAAGCAATTCATCGAAAAAACTTGATATCCATAATGGCGATATAGGCACAAACCAAGAAACAGCTGTGTATAGAACGCTCGTATGAGTCGACTGACATTTATGGAAACCAGTTCTATAACTTATGCAATAGAAAACATTATATTCTTAATGGCATGCTAGAGCTGCGGGCTGTTTAACATAATCACCTGTCAATTGTAGTGAAATACGTGAATATGCATAACATATTTAATTATAATTCTGTGGTTTTACATCATTTTTCGTTTGCGGTTAATGTTAGCTTAAATTGAAAAAGGATATCTATGATGTTTCAATAAGTTTTTTTTTGTTATCAACCTATTTGGTTATTTTTTTGTGTTTGGTTCTTCTTTACCATTAAAACGTTAAGTAAATAACGTACATTTCTAAAATAGATGTTTCTATTATTAACGCTCTTCTGAACACATAAGCAAACAATACCATTATTCACGGTAATAATCATTTTCCGGGAAGATTGTATCATCTATTTGCTGCTCCCCTAGATTGTATATAAATTAGCTGTCTTATTCCCGTTTCCTCATTATTTTGACAGCCCTGTTGGTTCATTGGTAGTATGTCTGCTCCGAGGGCTGAAGGGCGTGGGTTCGATTCCCACCCAGGTAAAGCATTTTGTGATATAAACAAATGTTTGTTTTATGTCTGGGTGTACTGTATGTATTATAAGTATGTATTTACAAAAAAAAGTATTTAAGTATTCTATCAGTTATCTGACTTCCATAGTTCAAGCTTTGCTTAGTTTGGGGTCAGATAGCTCTATGCGTAATGCCTATGATATTTATTTATTTATTTATTTATTTATGTGTAAAGGTACACTCGTGGAAAATTACGTTAAAGTTACACGATGCGGTTATTGAATCGCTTCAATAGCTATCACCACATGTTGGACCAAAAGTGCGGTCAAGTCTACACGAGAAGGGCTGAAGTTAATCATTAATTCAGCCGTAGCTGAACGCTCGGCTATCGTGCCTGCAATACATTTGGAAGCACAAAAACATACGCATGCCGCTTTACCCTTTAAGGCGCCGCGGTAAAGCCTTTCTTAGTCGGCATGCCGACCGGACCAGTCTCCACAACTGGTCTCGACGTGAGAAATGGGAACTCGACAAGCGAACTGCCCGATATATTTCACTCCGCTTCATTCTCAGTTCGACTCGATGGAATGGAATTTATAAATTCCGTGTGGGAGTAAATGACAGTTATCGATAAATAAATTATGATCTCTGTCGTATAATTTGCGGGCGGTGTTCTACATACTACAGTTATCAATTTTCACAACTTTGATCAATCACGAGTTCGCTAGCCTTGATATACCGATTGATAAAAAAATATACGCTCTAAATTCTGATAAATGTGCTCGTACTGCAAATGATTTGATAGATAAAGTACTTGTATTCACAAGTAACGATATATATTAACTAAAACGCTCTGGTTCTGTCATTATTTCCATCGTAAATTAAACTTAATGAAGATCTATTGAGTCTACATTAATGAGCACGGACGGCGCCTATTCGTTGGAAAATTAATAGACAATGCTAGCTTTGCTTACGACCAACAACAATTTCTCTTTCATCGATCAAAACGTCACTATTGTCAAGTATGGGTAACTCTCTAATTGAGATGTGGGGCTTATAAGTCGCTCGGTGAATGTTACACATGAAACTAGTTATTCGAATGCAATAACTATCATGGTACCAGTTATAAAGGGGCTAGTGAAGTACAAGGCTATCGTGCTTCAGCCGTTTGAAATAATTCTATAAACCCCGAAATAAAATTTACAAACTCATAACTTGCACACCGATGTATTAATAGACATCATAGAGAAAGATGAAGAAATAATGAGATAATGAATTGAAACACATAAAACAAAAACAAAACTCAAATTCTTTCGTCGCCTCCTTTCACGCAGTTTGTTTACAGTAAATCAGGTTGAGTAACGTCGAGTATTGAAAACGCGCATAAACTTGGCACGCGTTCTTTTAGTAAAACAAACAAATAATGAGTTGGATCGGTCTGGAGCTTTATATAGTCTTAAAATAGGTATGTTTTCATAAACCCGATATGAGAGTTTACGCAGACTAGTTCCCGGGAATGAGGTCAAACGAGTTGGCATGCGATCCCCCGCCAGTTTGCTGAAATATGCCAACGGCAATAAACAATGTGCTGGCATCTCCGTACCACTTAAAAGAATTCAACGTGTGAACGACATGAGGGAATTACACCCGTCTCGTGTTTTACAAGATATTCTTTATTGATCGTATTTCTTTTTTATTTTGCTCTGTGAGATTCAACATTGAACGAAATGACAATAATGGGTATAATTGATTCAGGCGTTATTTTGCGTAAGTTCATTTTGAACATTCAAGGTATATATTTAGTTTATTTCCGCTTAACAGTCGTTTCAGTTACAACAGTGATGAGGACTTCAATTTAACAACAACTTATTAATTAAAAACCTAATCTCACTTAATGTCTAGAACTAATTTGACATAAACTTAAAAATATAATTTTGACAAAAATCTAATTAAAATAACCACAAGTCTTAAAATCCTCCTCTCCCTGCAGTAACCAGTTGCCGACACGTGTTTCGCCTCTACACGAGGCATCCTCAGCTTCTTTCCGAGCGCTTGGTCGAGACTCGACAAGATTTTTGTCAAAATTATATTTTTAAGTTTATGTCAAATTAGTTCAAGATAATAATAAATACCGTAGGACTATACAAACAGCGCCATCTGGCCCCAAACTAAGCAGAGCTTGTGATGGAAGTTAGATAACTGATAGAATACTTAAATACTTTTTTTTTTGTAAATACATACTTATAATAAATACAGAACACTTAGACACAGAACAAACATTTTTTATACTACAAAATGTTTATCCTGGGTGGGAATCGAACCCACGCCCTTCAGCTCTTGGAGCAAACATGCTACCAATGAACCAACAAGGCTGTCATTATTAAGTAAGATTAAGTTTTTAATTAATAGGTTGTTGTTAAATTAATTAAACTTAAGTCTGTCGTAACTGGAACGACTGTTAAGCGGAAATAAACTAAATATATAGCTTGACACACATAGAACTCAAAAAAACTTTACGTGTGTCTCTATTACATTAATAAGATGATGTATGAAATAGGAATCAATTCATTTTATTTGTATAGAATATAGATACGTGAGTATTGAGCACATGGCGACAACAAAACAATTGAAATGCAATCAAGCGACGCGCGACGTGTAGGAGTACCTACCTATTCTGGTTAATTATCTATCGTATTCGTTCAATGCACTGCCTTTATCGTCTCTTTAATTAGCTTGAATGGAGATTTGTTTGTAAACGTACATATCGGTCACGATGTAGGACGTACAGCGTACTGCGTATCTTGTATCAACTGTCTTCTTATACTTTCCAAACATAAATTTATCTTAAAGTGGCTAGTATAGCTAGCCAGTTGAGAACTGAAACTCTATACATACAAAACACCGAGACACAGAAGAAATATCGAATTATAGCACAACATGTTTGTCCTGGGTGGGAATGGAACCCAAGAGCATAACAACAACCTCTCAGATTTGTACTTACCATAGATCTACGCGTAATCCTTAATGTTTATTTTGGCGTATTTTTGTATGTAAAACAAAAAATGGAAGAAAAGAAGAGGGGCAGTAGACAGGCTGTTAATAAAAAAAAGGTGAATAAGTTATTTATCCAATTAAAATTTTTAAATTCTTACGAAAGAATTTTGCATTATACATGAGAGACTTAACAATAAAACTGTTTTACATAATTGATTTAGTCTAGTAATCTAGTTTAGTTTTCCGGGTCGATTGGAAACCTTGATGCGCGTTGAAACGTAAAGGGAAGTAAAATAAGTCCGTGTCGAAATCTACTTAATTTTTGTAAGGTGTTTAAAAAAGTCGCTAGGTACTTACTAAAAACTAAACCACTGTAAAGCGACTCCAATTCCTTCTCCGTACGTACGAATAAAAAACACATTTAGATGGCAACAACTGATGCTGCGGAATGAATAAAAACGAACGAAATGAGGCCATTTCGTGATGCGACTAGTGATGCACAAGCTGTTTCGTACAACTATCATTAGATCGTCCATTTCAATAGTACATTTCAAAAACAACGTATCGTACATAGTTATGGGCACTACGGGTTTTATTAAATGTATTTTTTGTTAGGGTTCCGTACCACAAAAGAAAAAACTGAACCCTTATAGGATCTTTTTTATTTAGAACTTTGTGATCCGTCTGTCTGTTAAGATATTTTATTACGGAAACGCGTGAAGCTACAGAGTTGAAATTAAAACCGTATGTACTCGTATACTCAGATCTGTAGTCCCTTGCAGTAGTGAAAAAATAAAACTTCTCGCGTTATCTTAAAAAAAGTTACAGCCGTTTATGTCGCAAAAATCCGCATATTTCGACACTCACAAGGGAATCAAAATCTATAGGGTACTTCTCTTTGACCTAGAACTACGAAATTTGGCAAGAAGCATTGTCTTATAGAACACATAAAGCAAAAAATCCAAAAGCTGTACATGTTTACGTAATTAAATCACAAAAAAATAGGGTCGTTATGAAAGGAAGGAGAGTCCAAATTGTAAAGTGCCTTAACCGTATCATGTTGCGTATCACATGAAAGAGCTTCATTAGCACAACCTAAAACAGGTTTTTAATAATTTTTATAATGTTTAATTTTGGTTTATGACGAAAAGTATAATTTATCAAACCTATTATTTTGTCTACGGAAACTAGTAGGTATGATAAATTACATTTTTACCTACGGAGCTCTTGGTGGGCGAGTCTGACTAGCACTTGTTCGTATTTTTTTTATTTGTTTAGGAGTGCGTCCATTTACATCTACGATATTGGAAAGTACATACGGTTTGCTAGTCATTGTCAATGAAAGATACCTACTTTAAAAAAAAAAGTTAAGTATGATGATACACTTTAAACGTAATTTGACATTATAGTTAGTACGATATTGATGTATAATAAATTAGTAATAGCAATCAATAATTATTATTATTATAGAATGACAATTAAAGTCTTATGAATTAAACCGAACAGAAGGAAACATTTTCTAGAATGTGTTTACAATAATTTTGGCATCAGTAACCGCGTATTTATAGCCGATAAATGTGTATATAAAACTAATGTGTGCATGTCTTTGGGTATTTCTGTCTGGTGTGTTCATTTCGGTTCGCGGAAGGCGATCGTTAATACAGATGGTATTTATATACCTACTCTTTTTATAAACGAACATCGGCATCGGTTTGTAAATAGCGCCTTTAAAATGGAAACGGATCAAGGTAGATGAATTCTTTTTAGCATTTATTACCTGCCCGGTTGTTGACTGAATGATGTGATCTATCTGCGTCAGTAAATATATTATGCTTTCATGGAAACTTTTACCCTAATGGTTGAATAACAAAACAACTCTTGCGAGATAATCTAAATGCCAAATCATGGATCGTGAGACGAGAAGATTCTGTTTAAATTTAAGAAAACGCAAGAATATAAATGAGTTCGCTTATTGTTTAAACTTGTGATCTAAATAAATAAAACAATACTGAGCTAACATATCGAATGCAGTCATCTAAATTGCAAATAATAATAATTGTGAACTCACGACAGCTCATGTCGATTCTCATGGTCAACAACGGTTCAACGGAAACAATATCGTAACTGGGAATAGGTACACCCGTAATATCTATAACTCCAATGGAAACAAGAGAGCGATATAAATCAAGTTAAGCATTGCATGCAATGTGACGTGGGCAGCTATAGATCCTCACGTTTCAGCCTGTTCGCCTTCCAGTGCCACTTATAATTACCCACCGAGTACTTTCACCGACCAACGGCTCGCCGCCATCTTACTATTTATATTGCAAATGGCGGAGAACGCGCTGCACGTGTTCCTCTTTCTTCTATGTTTCAAAGGAAACAAGTAAAAAGTTGAATGCGTTAACACATAACTTCAACTTTACAAAAGTCTAATAATGATAAAAATAAGATTTGATTTAGTAACTTTAGTTACTATAGAGAAAAATACACACAAAAACAATTTGTATTTAATTAAATAAAGAATTGTGAACAAACAAATGGAATTGGAGCTTGCAGTTTCGAACAAGGCCTTGCCAAATTTACATTGAATAGTGAGCCGTTAAGTTGCGATGTGACTGGTCGTGGAAGGTCACCTTGACCAAAAGTACCGAACAGTTTGAGAGCTTGTAAAGGAATTTAAATAATCAAAGACTTTTACAGAGATGTTTTTAAAGTGGACTTGTGTAAAGCGAGATTTGATGATAATATGACCGGGATTTATCGTATAATGATCTGTTCTGCTAAGAATTTTTTATAAGTGATTGAGTTTTAGTCTGTAAATTAAGCTAATAAAATAAATGTCAGAGGATATTTTACACAGCACTGTCTAGTCCCAATGTAAGCAAAGCTTGTACTATGGCCACCAGATAACTGATAACATTCTTACATACTTTATTTTTTGTAAATAGAAATACATAATATACAGAATACCCAGGCACAGAACTGACATTTATGTTTGTGACACAAATGATTGTCCTGGGTGGGAATCGAACCAACGACCTACAGCACAGGGAGCAGAGCTATTGCCTAGTAAATAAGTTAATAGAGCAAATTGTTTGGTGTAGAATTTTTGAGATAAGATATAGGCAGGTACGATGCATACACGGTGTCAAGCTGAAGTATCTATGTACAATCAAATAACAAATTTTATAAGCGTCGTGATATACACGGACACACTAGAATACGTATGAAAAACAACCTTATAGATAGTTCTAAAATTACTATTCATATAAAAGATAATTTGCGTCAATGTTTGTGCAAACAATTATAGTGAATGCTAAACGAGTGTCGGAACGATAATGTTTAATGTTTACTGAACAAGAACAAAGGACGTTGATGAACTTGAAAAAATCAATATCATTATCTATCGAGCGCTAACTGCTGCGATAACGAATTGCACAACTAATACATCACACTCGTAACGGATTGATAACTTATCTCTCGCAAGTGGGTCAACACTAGGCGCGCTGATTATAAATATTTAATATTGTATACTCGGCTACGTACAATAAAATATGAGGAATTCTCGACAGCATTTTTGCGATAAAAAATATTGTTTTGACGGTAATCCGTCATAAGAGATAAAGTCACGGATATAAATAGAGACCTTGTAAAAAACTTGGATGTTTGTTTCAACATTTTGATGGCTTCCTGTCCGTGTGTGTTGAAACAGGAAACTTGAATAGTGGATGATATCGATGCAGATCCTGCAAAGGTGGTCGATTAGTATTCAGCAAGTTTTGCGGGCCAATGGCAAGTGACAATGTTCGCCACTCCGGCAACTAACGTTTCTTGAATATGTATGAAACGGTGCCACTCGAATCAAACGCTCCATGTGTGTAATAATAGTCATGACAGAAACTTTTACCATTTTTTTCTTACACATTTTGCAAATCAACCACAAAAATAAACTAGAGAAGGCAAGAGAGTTAAAAGAAGACTAAATAACTGCATAGTTATTTTAATGAAATAATAAACGATAAACGTCCCATTTGTATTAGCACGAAACAATTGAGGTCAGTGATGTTAATCATTAATTACCTATGTAAAAAGAAAGACGCTGTCATTCGAGCTGCATGTGATAAAGCTCTACGATCAATAATTCATTTCAAGTAATTGACTACAATAGACACGAACAATTGACTTCCTCGTAATAGAGTTTTATTATGTAGATAAATGTTCACGTAACCTTTTCAAGTGCGTTGCTAGGTGACAAGGTACGACGAACACACTCGTTTATAACAAACTTTAAGAAAATTTTAAAGTTTGAGTTAATAAATTACATTTATATGCTCCAAATTTTTTAGTTTGCAATTTCCGCTGAGAATCGTCGGCCGTGTAATGATTAGGCACATTAAGAGTGTTCTATAGCGGCAATGACCTCAATTCAAAGTTGCGCGATTCACGATTGCTTCTAGTCAATATTTGATTAAGCGTGGAATTCTGTCGGCGAAAAAAAATAAATTGAGCTGCCCGTGTTCAGAAGAATATGATTTAAAGTATTGTTCCAAGAATGATGAGAAATGACATCACACGCGAATTGTAAACAATGAGAATGCTGTGAACAGTTCCATATTTAATAGCCCGCAGAACAATGCATAGATAATAACAAATGCAAATTAAGCGACACTTAGATAAAGAATAACAAGCAACCTCGAAAAAAAACATTTTACAAACTGAATGAATTAGCAGCGCAAAACGCAAAGTAACTATGCAAATAATTTGCCAATGGAAATAGCACATTAATAAACAACCAAATGAGTCATTAAAATTTAGTGAAAACGTATGCTGATCTGGTGTGTCTCATAAGTTTAGTTACCCACATCTGTCACGTTTACAGCGATACTATTAACACATGCCAGCTCATACCCTCGACCCAATATACCGTACCACATGTATGATAAAGCTCGTTATAAGTTTATAAAATAACCACATGGAACTAAAGCATAATCTGATACCGTATCTTTAAATATACATGAATGAGGTTCACTAAATGAAGAAAAGTATTAGTTGACACAAAAATGCGCTTGCAAATTGCAATTCACAATAAGAAAAAAATAAGAATGAAACATGCAAAGCGGCGTGCGACGTGGGAAAGCGAATGGCGGCACTAGCAGTGGCGGCCATTTTGAATTGAGCTCGTTCGGAAAACATCACGTGTCCACGCGTCCGCTTGGCAACAACCTACAAGCGTTAAACCAAACGGAGCGAAACAATTCGTACACACCACGTGGCTTTTTATTTGTGTACCACTCTTCTCGCTTCTCGCTATTGAATTATTAACTGATCTACGCACCCTTATTACGGTAGAAGATACATCTTGAACCAATTTAAACAAATTGTGAATTCATTTCAGGTCCCGATGCGACCTCGACTCGAGTCGCGAGACTACGAAAGAGAAAACGATTAAGAAACTGATCACGCCATTAGAGACGTTACATTTTACGACTATCAGAGTATCAGACGATGTTATATTAAAAATTCTGGTGTAGGTGTTAAATTGGGAAGTTCGTTTAAAGAACAGGTATTGGATTAAAAAGGCTATAAAATAACAGCAATAAAGCTCCATATTGCCTATTCAGGCGCCCACGTAGCAGCAGTTCTAATAATGGCGAGACCACCTACGTGTTCCACAATTTCTACACTATATCCTTGTGAGATTTCTGTGAGTGTTGTAGGATACAAAAATAGCTTTGAGTTGAAAGACGTTCATAACCTACTTATTATAATTGTACCTACCAATTTCTCGTCAAATTACTACCTAATAATCCGAAGACAGTAAACTTCCGAAGTACGAGTCGCAAATTAGGTTCGAATTAACTCCGCATTTAAATTATTACCTCAGTTTACTTTTGCACCGGTTTTTAGGAACTAGTTTTACCAGGTTCAGCTGACACCATATGTAGCATTTGATAGCTATATACTGCATGTGGGTGTATAAATGTACTGTGTAATACGACGCCATATACGTAGGTATTAAAATTTTTGTGATAAACATTTCCTTCACAACCCATCGCATGCGTGACTCACTTATACTATTTTGTTGTGTTATTATTATGTCTTTGCGACGTTGCCAGCTCGTCGGCGAAGATTTTTTGTGCATCATCTTCTGTTGTGTTTCTACCTACCTGGATCTGCCAATGACGACCGAATAATCTATTGTTTAAAATAGTTTTATTATTATTAAAATGTAAATGATGTAAGAGATTTTAGTTCTTGCATTTAGAACAATTATGTTCTGATTTCTAGAAGCAGATTAATTTGATGTCTCTTTGTATGGTTTCTGTGGCAAAAAAGCGTCGTCCTCGTGTTGACCTAGATATTATAGTAAAAACAGAGGTATACTGAAACGTTGTCTTTACTCTACAAAAACAGAGGTATAATGAAACGTTGTCTTTACTCTACATTTGTGTATTTTACATTGGTAAAAATAATAGAATGGGGTTTGAACTTGGAGCAATCATCGATCTCAGAATCCAAAGCGATCCCAAAACTGTGCCCGATTATGTAACGCTTAATGTCAACATAAACAGACCCTTGGCACTTATGAGGCATATATTATGCAAGCAGTTTTTATCTCTTTAGGCGAGAATCTCCTCGGATGCTGTTTAGTCTTGTATGCAAATGTGGTTAACGATTTCACGTTCCAGTTGAGCATCCGTATAACCGACGCATTCAATTATGTCAATGTTATCATACACACACTCTATATCATACTCTCTTTTGCTTTTTAGGTTAAAAATCAGGACACTAATTCATCCACAAATATTTATCTAGACTATCATAAGTCTAATAAAATGTTGCATTGAATTCGATGCAAAACAAAATAAAATATACTTAGTAAGGAACGTTAATGCTAACCCAACTTCGCGTTAACAATTGAGATTTTTCGATGAGTAGTTAGATAAAAACGAAACTAACAAGTAAGCTGGCAAAAAATACCGCAACCAAATCTGGCAGGAGCGAGACAAAAAATCGAATGCATTAGATGGATAGAGACAACTAAACACGCCATCTTGCCTGCACAGTCTTTAGTCACGCGCAGTAAAACATAGTTTCTATTTTTTGCGCTCTCGTCTGACCTCGTTGCTTTATCGTTATCATACGGCACTAATAATATAATATGGAATGTGCTCATGGAATGCGTATTGGCACAATGAGCGGCCATAACAGCAACATCGGTAACCTTCGACACCGATTCATCTTTATTACCCTACTGTAACAAAACTGGTCGTGTTGCACAATCTTTCATATACATATTACCTTTGCTTCATAGACTAATATTCTTCTTTAAATAATAATAATAATAATAAATAATAAATATCGCAGGACATTACACACAGCGCCATCTGACCCCAAACTAAGCAAAGCTTGTACTATGGGAGTCAGATAACTGATAGAATACTTAAATATTTTTTTTTTTGTAAATACATACTTATAATACATACAGTACACCCAGACACAGAACAAACATTTGGTTTTATATCACAATCTTATTGACTTTCCATCCTAACACATTAATCAGTCTCATTTATGCTATGACCTAAATTATTATGTCTATACTATTGCTTTCGATAAACTACGCACCACTTAACCTCTTAATGATAGAGTTCATAGTCAATTAGTGCTTCAACACAATTGTGAACTTTCGATGTCTGTGTGCAAACCGGAGGCAATTGGCCGAGTGAGCCTTTCGACTGTGGCCGTCTTGTTTTAATAGAGACGTTTTAAACTAGCAATCACGATACTTCGTGTTCGTGACCGAGTGTTCGAGAAATACGGCCGTATTAGCATTCAGTTAATGACGTTGCGTGACTATGATCACTATTAGAAGCGAGATATTTTTGTACAAGATCAATTAGGTATATCGTTGTTATTTGCTAAAAGCGATACGGCTGCGATAATCCTGGGAGTCATGGTCACCTCAGACACGAGCTTTTGAGATTGCCTTCTAATGCATTGATTGATCAATCGTAATTAAATATTGTAAAAGCTTTACGAGTATGAACATAAATAACTTACTATTGAAATATTGACGTGGTTTCCAGGTTTTGGCTATAGTCCGATATAATTAAACGTGAGTAACCCCGCATAAGTATAAGAAAAAACAATATTACACTTTTAAATTCGATTTAAATAAAATGTAATTAAAAATCGTGGCTACATATTCTAGAAATTATTTTTATGTAGTTATACATGGTGCTTATTAATTATACGCTGTTAAAAAATAAGAATATTTCATATGTTAATAAAACAATTTATATATGTATAAAATATGACAAAATAACGTGTATAATAAATATTTCAGAGAAAGTTTTTTTACGCGTACAAATTTCAACAGAATGAATCTAGGTAAAAAAAATAAGTACATTATTCGCAAACTTTACAACTTAGAATAACTCCGGTCATTTGGAAAATAAACTAACTTAACGCAATGAATAAGAAGACACTATAAATTAACTTGGGTAATGTAATACAAACTTTATTCGCAGCCAGACAGCAATTACGCCGAGAACTTTAAGCGGTATTCACGAACACCAAAGAGGTGGCGATATACGCTCCTCCGTTCTCCCTCAACCCCTTTCAAACGATCCAAACTTGGCACGAGGAAGGGTGAAATCGTCGAAGTTCCGCCACCCACTTTTACTCGATTATTTCGGAATCTTTTAAACTGCTAACTTTTTCGACACTCGATCGATGCTATAAGAAACTTTAAAGCCGACAACAAATTGATTGAATTCAAATCGATTTCATCAATCATTGTTATGGATAAATTGGAAATGTCTGGCGTGGACACTCGTTCGACTGGATTCGACGAAGCATCGCTTTATTATGCGTGAGTATCGTGGGGCTAATGAAGTACTTTGAATATTCTTCTTGTCCGACCGACGCAAAATGGTGTCGCACAGTAAAGCTATAATTGATATGGATAGTGAGGAAAGTGAAGCTTCAGAATCTTCGCAGCAGCGAATGAAACGCCAAAGAAAGTTGGACGTAAACAGGTTATTTCAAAGCAACATGATGCAAACTTCGACAGGAAAGTTTTCCAAAGTCCACGAAGTTGGCAAGTTGTTCCGCCTGGAACTCAGCTACTTCAAACTGTAATGGTTGGAAGCAGATAATCTGTAAGTTTGTCGCTTCGTGCAAACTTCGGTAACGTGATCTTTAATTACCTTCGAAACAGATTTCTGATAAGATTTTTGCTTTTGCTTTGTTGCTTTGTTATATGTATAACATTATGTAAGAAGTTATTGAACTTTCTGCGAAATTGAACGTTGCTGCAGAAATATACATTTGTATTTACAGTAAAGTACATAATATGTGTAGAATATGTACAGCTGACTGTCATTATTAGCTAGTTGATAGACATACTAAGAAGAAAAAGTAAATAGAAAACGAAAATATGTATTTATAAAAGGAAAAACATGTTCCATTGAAAAAAAATTACTAATACGTATATTAGTTGATAATAATTTCATAATTTTTTTTTATCGGTTTTATATCCATTTTTATATTTAGATCTATTTTATTTTGTTCTATGTTTTGTTGTTTTCACCTTTGTTTAAAGGACAACAATTTGAGAAACTTTGTAAAAGATTTCAAAGCACTAGTACTTACGGAAAAAAATACCCTGACAATTTTAATATCCTTATCACACATAAAATCACAGTAAAAAGGTAAAGAGCGTACTTACATAGAGCCAATCATTGAGACAGATTGAATTGAATTAATAAAACATACTAAATTTTAATTATTGCGACAATTTAATCACGTGTACAAAACACGAGGACAACAAAATAAGCAACGATTTAACAACAACAGGTTACCGTTTAAAAATAAAACAAATGACGTTCTAAGAAACAAAGCAAACAATATATCAACCAACAAAATGGAAAAGTTTTCAAGAATCCTAGCAAGTGCCGTTGTGAAATACAGGGGGTTAAAAATATATTTAACTTTTGTTTTAGGTGTTTTCGTAAAAACTCGGGAAGTTTTATTATAACTCCGAGAAATTTCACAATTATTCTCGGCGACTCAACAAGGTTTCATTAAAAAGCATGGCGGAGCACGTGAAATAATAACAATACGCTTGGTTACTAAACCCGAATTGAAATTTACAAAGTCCAAATAACAAGCAAACAAAGTGATTAGAAACTTAATTAAAACAACAAGAATAATTAAGCCGGACCCACGAATCTACAGTTTGATAAATAAGTTACTAAGTCGGAAGTTCCCACCGACCTTCGCAGATATAATTGAGTTGGTAAGGAATCCCAAACTCTAGCCATTGATTATATATTAACTTGGGAATTGGTAAAGCACATGAATGAGGAATGTGTTAGAATAGAACACACGTAGGCCTGTAGACTGTATCTAGATACAGTACCTTCCTAATTTTAAGCGATGTGCTATTGAAATAGGCTTTTATAATTTGCTATACCCAACTTTAACAATAAACTTTTTCTTACCTACCAATATTTATTGTATTCCGTTTACTATTGGATGGTCTCTGATAGTCGCGGCTATTGATCATAAAGTAAGCGATGATACGTTTGCATTTTAATTTTCCGTATTAGTTATTCTGACGGAATAAATGATGACGGAATGAAACTATCCTTAGAAATAACGTTTCCTTAAATTTTATGCAATTTACTGCAGCAGCTGTCAGGAATACTCAAGAATCAAACGGACCATAAACGCTGACTAGAAACACTAAGCAAGTGTATAGAGTTTTATGGGTGTGAATATTAATATAACTATGTTTTGTGACCTTTTAAAACAACTTAAAAGGCACTGACAAAATCTACACCAAACTAGACACTTCCAAAAACTCCACAAGCATAATTTTATTAGATAAGCCAAGGTCCAAGTTAATCAGATGTTACTACAAACGTGACCACTTAAAGTTACTACACAAACTCCATTTGGTATTCAAGTGTAGTAACGAGTCCAAAATCCACGGCCACTGGGGTAAAACAATAACTGTAAATTAAGCTTGAAACTCATTAAACGGAGAGGACGTGGGGACTGAGAAACTTACATAAAGTAATAACGCCACGAGGGAACCATATTTCAGTCGATCGAACTTTAATTAACGTAGAAAATTATTTATTTTTATAACATCGTGGAGTCTATTAAAGCGTTGAAAATTACGTGAATGTCACGTACATTTTTAACAGAGATAACTTATTTCAGTTAGGGTAAATGAAAGTTTTTAGACTTGGAGCAAATCAATTCTGTGAAAACGTAAATTTATAACGACAAAGGTCGATTCGGTCGTTTACAGAGAAGGAAATCATCAATCAACATTTTAGTTGATACGACCACTTGGAATACTTGGTCGACAGCACGGCGACGTTGGCGCGATTCCAATTTTAGGGCTTTGGACATGTCTAAAATATTGAGTATTTATGCTAAGTGTTTGTATTGTAAATAGACGAAATTATAAACTAAGTGAAGAAGGAAAATAAGAAACTATTGTAATGCCAGCCTACATGATTCATGAGGATAATTAATTGAATGCAGTAGGTACGTATACTATTAAGGCAATAACAAGGATAATAATATTAATTCTTGTGTTGCTTGTGTTATATTTTTAATTATATATTATGTTATAACTATTAAATACAGTCAGGAAAAATTAATAAACTTGCATCTCTGAAAATTATGCTACACATGCAAGATATCATACACTAATAAAGAAATAAATAGTATTAATATATATTCAAAAAGTTCGAATATAATTTCAAAACTTTCGCGATTCGAGCACATAAATATGTTTATAAAAACTAATATCATAGTATTTTGTGTGCGATTAAGAATTAACATACATAATTATGTAATTAAGAGTTGGAATCATGAAAAACAGAGCAAATTAACTAAAGGTATTTACAGATTATGAACGTTAATATTCCATTCCGATATACATATGTATGATGTATGTATGTCGACATTGCTTGTGAACTTGGAGTGTCATTGAAATTAGTAGCTATCTTATTCTCTTTCGTTGATTGAGCGCATCGGACCAATTGACTATGCCGCAACAATTTTCTTACCTAACATTGAATTTTATCGATTACAACTACAATACCGTTTCTTGATATTGCGTCAGCACGCCATGCCTAATAAAGAATACAATGCCTATTACAATTTATCTGTATTCAAAAGCATCTATGCCATTTAATGCAATGTAATGAATCATGACAATGATCACTCTCGGGTTAAATATTCATTTTAATCTCTAACAGTAGCCAGTTCTGATCTCAAACGTTTTTTCTCGATTGACTTTGTACTTTTAAATTGCCTGAATTATAATCTATCAAGGATTATTCGTGAGTTACGGTTGAGAATTATCTGTTAACATTGTGTTTATTGTTGCCAATAAAAAAAATGACAAACGGCTTCCATTACAGTAGGCAGTCGGATCGGAACGCTTGGCGTGTCGCCACGGCCGCCGGTCGTCAGCCTCGCCTTGACCAATATCGGGACTTGATTGGACACGTCCGTTTCACTGCATTCGCATATTGATTGCGATATTATTGCGTTATTTTCCATAATTTTAACATCACTATTATTATAATAGATAGATATGATATGTAATGTGTTTGCTGATAACAATTACAATTCATAGAAATAATCAATTTCGTGAATAAGGAAGTCGTGGAAAGAGATGAGGTGTGCACTTAAAATAACCGCCGCGATTTGTTATCTCTACAATCGTGTTTTGAAATTCACTAATCTTAAATGTTATTCGTTACGTTAAAGTTTTTATCTAGCATTTATACATACCTAAGGGACTTTTGACAGTATATCTAAGTTCTTACACGAAGAATCGATCTATCGCCTAGTTGCATTTCTACAATAGGTAATAGTGCTTATTAGAAATTCTCTACTAGATATTTAACCTTGTGCCTTTGTTCATTAACTGAATTTATAAACATGAGTTATCTACCTATGTATATTACTACAGGCCAACCTAATCAATTTAATTTGTTACAATTATGTAGATGTATTCTAATTGTATTATTAAACTTGCAAGGTTATTCGGCTATTTGTGGGTAAATGTTTAATCTTAAAAGAAGTCTTATTTCCATATTAAAATAGTAACATGTTTTAAAAATACTTATTATAAACGGGTTTTTAGTAAAAATTTTGCACAGACAGCCTTATATTTTTATTATTTATCATAATTTAAACGAGCTGAATATCATTCTATGTACCTACTTAATACTAATTTATAGATAAATCACTGAAATACCAACATAATTAAAGTTCATAAGTATTTTCATAGCATGTAGTACTTTCAAAATAAGTAAATATATAGAATTTAAACGGATTTAGTTAGCAAATATTCTCAATGGTGACATGGTTTGCAATGAAGTGTACTTGTACAATAAACAAGATAACGTACACAGTTTCAATGATAAGTTTAAATAAGGATATTTACTTATCATATCCATTTTACAGATAATAATCATCGGTGCGTTCACGTTTCTTATCTGACGCTAATAATAATAATTATTAATGAACAAAATCATATGACATTCATACTACCCAATAATAATAATAGGTTTGACATTGAATTGGCTCACGAGATAGCCGGCGTGCGGTATATTTACATAATGATCATTGTCCCGATAGGCATCACGGTGAACAGACTTATAGCAAGGAGGCTCGATCAACACGTTAAGAGGTTCTCGCTAGGCTGTTGGATCAAGGGTCAGATTCATAATGCAATAATAACTCTTGATATAGCTCTCTTGATTTGTAAAAGATTTATACATATAATTTTTTTTTACGGAAGAATATAAGTAGGTAATTTTATAAAAGGTAAGAAAACAAAAATGCAAAAATGTGTTTGCATTTGAAACCGATAAAATTGAGTCTCCAGTAATTTTCTAAGATACTAAACAACGTATAATAAACCGACGTTAAAGATATATAATTAACAGAATGTGAACGAATATTCTAACGTTAACACAATTAGCGATTTAACAATGCGAACAAAAAGCAGTCTGCATAATTTCAAACCCATTCATATGCTAATGTCCACATATTTAAATACTTTATTGCTTCATAAACATTTTTTCTCAAGACGTCAATGACATCATCCATTATTCATAGAGGATTTAAGAAGATTTGAATATAGAGATATTTATGATAAACAACGTTTTAGATAGAACCCGAACGCATTCGATCTGTCTGGCGGTTTCTGGCAGTTTGCCAGACTACTTCTCGTAGATTAGTAAGTACGTACCTATGATGTGTAAGTGTATTTTGTATATTAATACAAAATAAACAGTTCCTCAGCAAATCTAAAGATATACACACAGAATTTGCACCAAAAGCAGTTTTGATATGTGACACTTGACTGTACCTAATCACGATTGTTTTTATGAAATGCATTTTCAAATATTTTGACTCTTTCACGAATCATGCTAATTTTGATGAACGGATGGTCTATATTATTTCTGTTATTGGTTGTCTGATTAAGTTGATGATATATTACAGCAAAAGGTAACAAACGTTTAGAAATCACACTTAAGAATTAAATGCACTTTAATTACATAACATTACTCTCGCCTTTATCTTTTGCAATCTTAATGTTTATTATACTTGTATTTGTCTTGCCTGACATACTAATAATAATCAACTAGGCGTCGACTCTTTCTAGAATCATAAATTAAATCATCAACACATGTTAAAAAACTATAGTTACGTAACTACTAGATATTATGAAATCACATGCCTATAAAGTAATCTGAGCCGAATAACCATTCATCACGTTCTGAGAACTGGCCAGTATTGATTTACCGCTGTTGCCGTAAGTGCGTCAACATCATGACGTCAAAGTTACGAGTATGTTTATTTTTGTCCTGCGCTGGTTTATTCGTCTTTCCTTGCATTGTTACCTACTTTGCGGGCTTAAGCTTTGACCACAAAATAGTAATTTATATAATACGATCTCTACGTTGTATAAAACAAAGTCGCTTACAACCCGCGCCGTCTGTGCGCTTAGATCTTTTAAACTACACAACGGATTTTAATGTTGTTTCCATCAATAGACAGAGCGATTCAAGAGGAAGATTTATATGTATAATACATGCATAATTGCATATGCATCACATTAGTACCTACATCGCACCAGTACGAACAGCGAAGTGGGTCGCTAGTTTACTAATAACTAAAAAACTTCAATTAATAAAGCGAAATATTGAGAACTGAGTTTGAATTCAAATTATCATAATTCATCGTGATTATTAATAGGCCAGTGAACACCGTCTACCGTAAAACTAAATTATTGTACTTTTTTTAATAGCATTTCCACAGTTTATTCCTTACAACACCTAAGCTAATGCTTTCCAAGTTTTATCACTAATTCTCATCATCACCTATCGCATTTAACAACACCTGTATTTTTACGTAATATAAAAATAGTTTGAAATTCAGAATTGATGACGAAATTACCTAAGTGAATGCAAATATTAAGCTAACCTTCATGAAGGTAGTACAATAAGTACGTACAAATTAGAATATTCAACAAAATATACCTGAGTGACAGTAGTTAAAAATCTACGAATTTATATTCAAGTGATTCTTGTCATAGCTATCTATACAAAGTCGATTATTATTAAGCTAGCAAACAATTAAGGGACACCAGATTGTCGAACGTATTAACCACTGGTCTTTACCATATAGATCTCCAATACAATGGCAAAGTCACGAACTGTAGGTACTGATAACATCTAGGTAAACACTAACCAGGTCATGTCCATGGCATCCGCAAGAAACGAAATACTTATGAAGACACCTATACAGATAGTGATAAGACTGAAATTTAAACAGAAGATGGTAAAGGCATAGGTAAATAATGAGTTCCATGAGAAATTAATTCTCAACGCGTTCCGTATCGATTGTGTGAAAGACCTCGCGAATGGAGGATTAAGCACAATTGCGTTGGCATGAATTATAATGAGGTAGGAACTGAAATACCTAAACCATATGATTTGAAATTGTTTTCTTCACCGACAGCTCAAGCTCATTGTTGGGGTTTAAGCCTACGCCCTTCGGCGTGCGAACCGACCGTGGTAAATAATAATCTTCTTACCATAAAATGTATCTAGTCTAGTAGGTATACAACTCGGAACCATACCTGAAACAACAGTCAATAAAATATCATTAGTCAAGTACACTGCAGAATGTAAACAGTTGATTAGTGTCAGGGTTACAAAAGAGTAAAAAATGCGCGACCCACTTTTCTCCCATGATAACGATTGATAAATCTCTGGCTAGATGCCAAATAGTAGTCGTATATAAACTTAACTTGTCTCATATTTTAGAATTAAAAAGATATTGCGATAAAAAATTTGATAAGTACCTAGTGTTACTCAAGTCTATTCACTATGGAAACTGACGTGGTATTGTCACGATTTATTACAAAAATTTGAAATATTTTTTTGAAGTGAAATCTTCTTTAGCCGCTTTCAGCGATTGGTCAGGGCAAAACTTATGGGTTCGCTTCACCGGCATACTAATGTGACGTATTGCAGAGTTATTGGCACAGTTATTCTAGTCTTAAGTTTTACTGTCGTTTTCACTGACTGCCTATTTTTTTATTGACAAAATTAATAAACTACGTAGTCGTAGTTCTGAATACGAACATCCTTGCATTATTTACAACTAACCAAACTAAACACAGGTCAATTACGAAAGTTAACTATCCGATTGTAAGTACTAGTAAATAATACTAACAAAGCAAATAATACACATTTCGATAACGTCGTAAATATTTGATTGAAGACAAAATATATCCAATGCTAAGTTCCAAGTACGGCTGATAACCTCTATGATAACTTTACGACGTTGTTTAACTTAATTAGTTTATTTCTGTGTATTAATTCATTCTAAGTACTATCGAGGAGCCAGAATTCTAAAAACCAGATATTCCAAAAACTCGAACTAAGCGGTTTGATTCCACCTTCTTCGTACAAAACGGCAGACATTGGAATTTACTGCCCGAGCGGGTGTTCCCCGATTAATACTATCTGGGTACCTTCAAGTCGCCAGTGAATCGGTTTCTTCTAGGCGAGCGTGCTCTATCGCAGACCGCATCAGGCGAGATGGCGGTCAAACGCAAGTCTACATATGTATTTACAAAATAAAATCTATTCCACTTTAGTATTTATTATTGTCAGCAGTTAGTGGTCTGGTGACACAATATATTCGACTTTCACTAATTTTAATTTTAATGGCGCTATAATTCGTGGAGCGTCTAGTCGTTAAGCGGCGCGGCGCTTCTTGCTGGGGTCAGTCCACTAGTGGACACAGGGCATTGCACTAATTAATCACCCATTTAAAAGTACTTACGTTTCAACTATTTAAATAAATTTATTACTGGCAGATTAAGACATTTTTAGACCATTAGGACAATTTTTTAATGTAAAAAGTAATGAGACGAACGAGACGCTCTCCTGATGGTAAGAGATAACGCATGCCCATTGTCCATGACCTTTGCAGCGATACACAGAACTTTGAGCCATAAAACCAAGTCCAGGGCATCACTGCTTTTGCGCTCATTACTTTGAGACTTTCGATGGTTAGTCTCAACAGCCCAGTAATTTCGCTAGCTGCAGTACCCTTCAAACCGTAACACAGGAATGTTTACACACTACTGCTTAGCGGCAGAATAACTGGTGCTGCGGTGGTACCTACCTAGACGACCACCTGCTAAGATAATCCGTTTCATTTAAACGCAAATAAAAAACATTGTTTTACTCATAGCAATAACCTTCCTTATAAGGATAATGGAGACTATAAATACAAATATTTCCTTAGTGTTGCCATCATTGATCATAATATTTACATGTTATTTCCACTGTATTGTGGTGACCTAAATGACTCGATTTTTCTTAGATAAATGTATAATCACAGTACTAAGTGTTATAGACTATTTCTTTTTAGGAATCCGTATCATCATCATCATCCACAGCCCTCTTTATCCCACTGCTGGGTAAAGACCTCTCCCTTGTTATGCCGTATGCTTCGGTCCTGTGTGTCAACCCATCTTGCGGCTGGACTTGAACACCCTTTTCAGCGTTTGAACAATAGCTATTATCGCTCCACGACTTATGATTATGATTATGACATATTTTCGGGATAAAAAGTAGCCTATGTGTTAATCCAGTGTCTCAGCTACCTACATACCAAATTTCATCCAAATACGATCAGAAGTTTTTGCGTGGAAGAGTAACAAACATCCATCCATCCAAACTTTCACATTATATTATTATTTTATTTATTTTCATATTAGTGAGATGTGGGATTAGTAGTAATTAGTAGAATAATATTCTCTAACGTTAAACTAATCTGTACACTTAGTTTCACGATGATGATATCTATTGTATCTCTGCCATAGCAATATTGAAGTCATCCAGGCCTTTTTGTTTGCTTCGTAATCAACTGGCAAAGATTTAACATTTTTGAAACATCTGGGTTTTTTTGCCTTGCCTATGACCAATAATTTTCTTTTTTCCCCTGCCATACTTGATGCAACATGCACGGTGATTCTTTGATAATTTTCCACCAACGCACTTTTCCCCTTTAAATTTCAAGGTTTTGTCAGGAGTTAACTTAAAAAACAAACCTGTCTCGTCAGCGTTCCATATTTGGCTATCAGTATAACCTTCAGTAAATTTTTGGAAAACTGTTTTTAGCCAGTTGTCACAGTCACTTTGCGATACACTAGCGGCTTCTCCACAAACTTTGCCTACTACAATATCGTGTCGTTGACGAAATCGGTATATCCAGCTTACCGAACACTCAAAATCCATTTTTCCAAACAGTCTGCCAAATTGATTAGCCTTTTCTTGCAGCAGACGACCGCTCAAAGGTACGTTTTGGCTTCTTTGGGCTTTGAACCACATTAAAAGGGCATTTTCGATATCTTGATGCGTCGGTTTGCGGTTTTTCTTAATTTTTAAGGATTTGGATTCAAAGCATTCTAATATTTTATCACGGTTTTTCCACATCGTAGATACTGTTGAATGGGAAACTTTGTACTGTTTGCACAAATCAGCATTGTTTTCACCGTTTTTCAATTTTGAAATGATTTCCGCCTTTTCTTTAACAGTGAATGTGCGTCTAGCAGCCATACTTATTCAAAAGTTTACTAAACCCAGTTGCTACTCAGAATATCACTTTGTAACTGAACCATAAAAGCTCCGAAACGTACACGCTTCCCTACCTACTTAGTTGATATCTATAAACAAAAGGTAAAAGTCTCCACACTTGCTGACCATCTGTGTGCAATGGATGTAAACAAAAGATAAGAAATGTTTGTGAAAGAAAAAAATCTTTGTGTCTTTGGCGGCCGACTCCGGTCGCAATATCTGCATGGGATTTCTAGGAATTTGTTACAAATGATTCATTAAAAACAGTCGCTACACCCGAACTCGGCGTTACATCCAAAGTCGCTATAGCCACATGAATTTTGTACTAAAGTATGCTTTAAATTCAAGAGACTTAGATTTAACGTCGCTATAGGTAAATGGTCGCTACAACCAAGGTCGTAATAAATGAAATCCACTGTACTATATTAATTAGTGACAAGAACAATACGTCCAATGCATCCGACGTTAAGCTCATCTGCAAGTGCAATGTTACCTCGCCATTTCATCAGATTCGTCATCAGCGTTAAAACCAACCATTAATCACGGCCAATTGACTCCGCGGGAGTCCGCCGACATCGACCCATTATTTCATTTGAGCCCCTTGTCACAAATAATAAACAGTTGCCATGTGCTCTGCATCCAGGATGGAACACAATGGGATGTTGCATTTAGGACCTTGCTTATAAAAGTCAAAGTTATAGGTTATAGGATAAAGGCCGCTGAATGTGGCCGAAATTACAGTCCGTTTCCGATAAAATTAAACAAGAGTAAAAATAAAAATGTGTCAGTTTCCGTAGTAAAAAAGTTATAGGTACTTAAAAAGTACCCAGTCAGTTTTTGACTGCCTTGTCAACTCTATTGGTAAAGTTCTGCTTCGAGAGCAGGGCGTGGGTTCGATTCCCACTCAAGACTAACATTTGTGTGACTAACATAGATGTTTACTCTGTGTCTGGGTGATCTGTATGTATTATAAGTATGTATTTACAAAAAAAAAGTATTTATGTATTTTGTTAGCTATCTGGCTCCCATTAGCTCCCATAGTTTGGGGCTAGATGGCGCTGTGTGAAAATGTCCTCCAATATTTATTCAGTATTTATTTTACGCGTGAGATTTCACGTCAGCGAGAAATTGACATTAATTAATTTCAAGCAACGATTTTTTGTGTCATACTCGTATTAATTTCATAGTTCTACGAAACCTATTAATAGTTACATTTCCAATCCATCCATTCAAAAATCCATTTGTTTTTATGTAGTTGATTTAGATTGTAGTCAGTTTGTATTGTACGCATATTAATTCTGATTATAATAAGAATAAAAAAACACACAAATGATGTAATAAGAAAAAGGCCTAACCTAGTAACCAACGCAAAATTAAACCAAGTTCACGATGTATTTACATAGATAGATAGATAGATAGATATCTCTTTATTGTGCATACCATAAATAGAAAAAAGTACAGAGAACAAAGAACCTTATGAACTTGTGCCACAAGTGGCGGCCTTATCGCTAACAGCGATCGCTTAGATCGCTTTGGAATAATTAAAATCCTGATAACCATTAGTTCTACATAGGAGAGTTGACACAACACGAGAATCAACATACATCGATCAACAGTAACAAAAGAAAATGTCAAATTCAGCCATTTAAATTCCGTTACGAGTAGACACTAAATAAATAAACCAATGTACGTGACATGTAACACAACGGACACGTGATAAGCCTACAATCACACGTGGTGCTTAGAGATAAATATAATCCGCTTGCGAAACCTATGTTTATTTAACCGAAGCATGCTTACACACATGTTAATGTGGATATACTGGGTAAGCAGATGTTTCGATACCCGTATTCCGACCATATACTATTACGACAATACCGCAAGGAATGTAATGTAAATGCGCTTAAATTAAATTTAAATGTTTGAAATATAAATTTAAATGTTTGAAATTTAAATATAGCCTCTGACTTACTTCGTTTTCATGAAGTACTTAGTACATACACTCCACTCATAAAAGTTAAATCGTATTGATCAATTGATTAACTCTTTATTTACAAAAAAAAATACAGAAGAAATAAACTTAATTAATAGGTGTAACAACTGGCGACCTTATCGCTAAAAGCGATCTCTTCCAGGGAACCTTAGGACGGACAGGATCAGAGGAAGAAAAATACGGTGTGTGTCAATAACGAGGATACGCACAAAGGATAATACATATTTATAACATAAATACATATATCTACATTCTAATAATAATATATCCTAATACATAAAATAGGTAACTAAAAATACACTAATATGTATAAAATTAATTTATTTAAAAATAAAATAAATACTTGTATACTGAGAATATATATACAAATAAGCGACATAGTATTAAAATTAGACAAAAGTATTGTGAATAAAGTATTTTTGTTAATTATTTTTTATTTAAGTAACAGTTTAATTTACTAACTAATATTTATTTTTGACTAGTCGACAAAAACTGTGTAGAATTTATTTAGCTAACTATTTACATTACAACTAACAACTATTTAGAACAAAAACATAAATAAACTATACTACTATAACATGAAAACAACAACATTTAGATATTATAACTGCGAAAGATAAAAAAGTGCATACTCGAAATATCCGTAACATGATAGCCATAATATAACGTGATTGACCTTAATAAAATTCTTTTAGCATTGGTGTTTGCCAATAAAAGACAATTCTTTAAAACCGTTAAGGAAAATAAAACTCGTTTAATTTTCCTCGAAGCGAGTAAACACGTTTTAAATTCATGAAAGTTAAGTCGACTCTCGTCAGAAATAAATAAACAATCAGGGCAGCTGTGCCCGGATCAAATGTCAAATTCGTACAAAGGTCAAGTGGTAAGTCAAAACATACCGAGGTTTATCTTACAATGAGAACGTTCAGTGGAATCCGGTCATCGGAGCCCGAGATCCGACACTGCTTAGAGCAACTCGAACATGCCATGTTGTTCTTACTAATAGAGCGTAAGTTCTTCGGCTTAAATTACTATCCACGTGAAAGACAATACCACAGTAAATACATAACAGTAGGTTATCTAAGGCCGCCCGCCGAGTTATTAGCCTACTCTTGCGTTGATCTCCAGGGTTGTCACTTTTACTTTTAGTTAATATTTTCGAACAAGCAGCACTTGATCTAAATTTATGCAATAAAAAGCATATTATGATTGAATATTTTACCAATTTATAAATTTAGTAAAAATGAAAAGCCTTTATACACATAACATTTATTATATTATGTTACAAATTTGATACCGAGAAAATTTTTCTCCGGTTTCTGCACGTCCGGAACGCTTTATTATTATTTGTTAATGTAAAGTAAATTCTCATTCTTATGTAAAATTTTTGTAAAAAGCTTTTAGGAAAGCATGGACAGGGCATCTTAAATTCTATATCATTCAGTTGATCGTAAATTGACCGGCCAATTTTAATGTTGATGTGGCCCTTTTCGAACGCTTTGCGAAACACCTGCTCCATCCTTTCTACATTATCGACAAAATCATCAGGTGGGATAATGAGTAAATTTCGATCTTTGCCGTAATTCCTGAAATGGGTGTATCTAGATTCTACACTTAAATTACAAGCTCGTTGATTAACGTCGACGTAATTATTTAATAATTCGCAGTTCTTATGGTAATCAACACATTTTTTTAACAAAGCGCCACAAACATAAAAAAATGCATTTTTTTCCGGTAGCTCATGTTGTATTGATATATAGTCAGAACGTAAGATTTCTGACAAAATATTTTCATTTTCTTGTGTTTGATTGCTACTGGTCAGATGTTTGTCGATTACTGGGGCACTTGTTTCGAAATGTTTGTGATTTTTCAAACTAATCAAAAATTCTGTGATATCTTCAGAACAATTACCATCTATTGGAGGCTTTGTAATATTTGTAAAATAAATCTTTCTATATGCAGATATGAATTGCCTACTGGTTGGCTCTGTAGCCATCCCGTTTTTTGACCGAATTTTTCCAAAAAAATTTTCAATAACATCTTGATTAAGGCGTCTTGTCAATAAATATTCAAACCCTTCTTGTTTAAGATCATCAAACAACTGTAATATAGATTTGATAGTAATTTGAAAACCATCAATAAACTTGACTGTTTTCGTAACGTCGCTACCGTTTTTTGGATTATATAACTTTAATGTTTGAAAAAGTATTAACATTTTATTTAAAAATTCTATTTGATTGTCATTTCCGCAAAACGCATTTTTGTAAGCATAGCTATGATAACGCGTCGAAGAGTTAAGTGCGTCAAATGAATCATTCATATTTTTTATGAATTCAACTGTTGGTCTTGCAGATTCATCAATAATTTTAAAATCTATGTACGTTAATAAGCTAACTGCAACAGTCCTACTCAAAAGTTGAGTCGCATATCTGACTTTCATTTTTTCAAAATTGGTAGGGTTAATATGGCTGTTTGTTAACTTATAGGCCTGTTTAAATGTTTTGTTTTTATCTTGCTCATAAAATTTAAGAATATGCTCATACTTTACAACTCCGCCATTTTGTAAATGAAAATGATATGTCATCAAATTATTACGAACTAATTTAATTAAGTGAGGTGCGTCAAAAATGTAATATATTTTATGACCATTAATAGTGAAATAGGTTTTTTCCACGCATATTCCCCTTTTTTTAGCCGAATTTAATAAATCTGATCCAAGATCAGATACAAACACTCTAACTTTCAACCCGACTTCAAAGAGTTTAAGTATAATTTTGTCGATCCATTTGGATATATTATCATCACTTTTACATTCTGATAACAAAGCAAATCCTATCGGTTGGGACCATTTTACGAAAATACCCCTCACTACCACAACTAAAGCGTGTTTTGCCGGTAGTGGGGATTGTACGCCGTCTACTTCATGAAAACCAATGATTTTGTCGTCCTTAATATTATAAAAGAGATTTGTTTTAAGACTCATTGCATCCACTACTAAAGTACATTGCTTCTCTTTGTCAGGCATGCTGTTTACTTTTAATTTAAGAACTGCCATTAAATCCTCATTGACATGTGTAGTTATAGGAATGTACAGCTTATTTAACGTAGTTTTACATGGCATGTAAAGAGTTTCTTGTAATAAACGGTAGGCTTGTGGGCTTACGTAATACAAACTCAAGCAAAACATTTTATAAGCCAGAGTGTATCTATTGACTTTATAACTTGACTTTTGATCTACTTGCGCTTTTACAATATCGGCAAATTTTTCTGATAAAAAGCGGTCACATAGCTTAAAAAACATGTTTTTTTGCGAATCACCTGAAGGCTGTCCTGTTTCATTTACTTTTAACATTTTTTTTACACTAGACAAATTAGATTTTAATTTTCTTTTGCGCGGAGTATTAGCAGAAAGCGAAGCAGCAGTTTGGACTTCTGTGTTGCTTGATGTACTGATCTTCTCTGTTTGGCATGAAAAACTGCATGATGGTAGATCAATTTGGGTTGAAGTGGTGACTGACATTTTTTCAATTTGAGTTCCTTTATCTTCTTTATTTTTAGGCAAACGTAAAAACGGTAAACAATTCTTCTTTAATCGTTTTCTTTGAGAGTTCATAGAAATGTCTTCTGCTTTAAAATGTACTTCACATATTCGTTCATTATGTTTTGACTTGTTAGATAAGTCTTCGCGATCAATTAACCGTAGCCACTGTAAGCGTCTGAAACAATTAAAGAAATTGGTCAAGTGAAATAAATAGAGAGTTCCATACGTATTTTCGCGAATATGTAAAAAAATAATTGATTGATTCAGGCGTTACTTTGCGGAAGTTCATTTTGAATGTTCAATGTTTATATTTAGTTTATTTCCGCTTAACCGTCGTTCCAGTTCCAACAGTGACGAGGAGACTTAAATTTAACTAATTTTACACTGCTTATTTATTAAAAACCCTAATCTTACTTAAAATCTAGAACTCATAAACTTAGAAATATTCTTAATTTGACAAATATAAAAAATTAAAACTACAAAAAATCTAATTAAAATAATCAAGAATCCTCCTCTCTGCAGTAACCACTTTGTCGACACGTGTTTCACCTCTACACGAGGCATCCTCAGGACGTGTTGACTCTTCGAAAACTTTTTAGCTTAACGTTTCTGAGATACAATTATAATTATTGTTTATATGGGTACTGTGTAATAATTGTTTATATAATCGGATAGCGTCAAGTAGCTCAAATGCAGTAAAGGCGCCACTCGCTATTAAGAGTCTACACTCGCGCGCACCTCGCGTTGCTGTTGTCGTCGCGCGCGTCGAAGGGGTTAAAGGTTATAAATAAAATTCTACGCAACCATTTGCTAAAAGTAAAAGTGGTGGCAACCCTAAGCGTTAGTCGGTCACATCTTACTATAATTTTATTAAGTTAATATTATGATTAAGACACCATATTTGGATCGAACAAACACATAAGACAATAGAAAAAAAAAAATTCAAAAGTAATTTCCAATATTCATTATTGTGAAATTGCCCTTATTACACTACAACAAATACGTTTACCTAAACGATGTTTCGTACTCAATCCTCTGTTTTATAGTAAAACTAGACTTCTTAAAATAAACTTTAGCTCTAAACATAGTATTCAGGAAGTAAATTTGGGAATACATTTACATAGAAAAATGCGACTCGGCTACGCTCTTAATAAAGCAAATAAACTGTGAAATAAACAATACAATACCACATTTTCTAATAAGATTTAAGTATAAATAGGTACTTACATTTCTGGTTCAGTAGGAACTATGAAGAATGATAAGTCCGGGTTTGCGAAATCGTTATTGAGGCACCCGAAAACACTACAATATTTTTTCCCCCTTTTTGAAGTCATGATACTCGTAATAATTAATATTATGGTAAGTGGCCGGCGAGAGTTGACGAACGCGAGCGGTCATGTAACGTACGCACGTACTCACAGTCGCGCTGCACATCCCGTACTGCCGCCACCTTATTCCTCCATATATTATGCTAGCGTGTGCGTGAAATCGCGTGCCAACACGGCGCGCGGCGCGCACGCACACATTCAAACCGAGAGCGGCACGTTTGTATGAAGATATTTTACTGTATGTATTTACTGTGACAATACTGTCCTACACGCTCATACTCGTGTTCAGTGGACTAGTTTAGACATCGATTTATAAGAAGCTTACAAAGTCTGTCAAGTCACGCAATATAATAAGCTAACTAAATCTAATAAAAATACAACTACTTTTTGTTTGACTTATGCGGGACTACTCTGAGCAATAAAATACTACTACTGATGATGGTGATACGGAAATATGTTTATACTATTTTATCTAGCGTACGGTCGCACGGTTTATTATTAGTAGTAAGTGATTAATGGGATCATTATTCAACAGCAAATGTTACGTAACCAACCATAAATATCTGCAAAATATATGATCCACGGTAATAAAGAACCACAAAAGACCAAGTTTGCTTTCCCCTCTATTATTAGTCGAAGAAAGAGCATTAAAAGTTGGGAATTTCTTTTGAGAACTTTGTGAACTTCGCGGGAGAGGGCTTGGAGCCAATATAGAACTAAACCTTGATTTATATCCGCTTACAAATGTCTGTAACATTTTACTTGATTGAGAAACTTCGTTCCCCAAAACTGTTTAAATTTTACTTGTTATCATTACTTCATTAACTAGGTAGTTGGCTGTTTCATTTCAAAGGTTTTCTTAACGTTAATATATTGCTAAACAACTAACATTTTCTTTTTCAGTTGAATAAAGTTATATAACATTCTTTTTGGGAAGTAATAATAATAATAACTAGTAATAAATAAAGTAACCTAAAAGGCACTATCAATGGGAACAGTTCCCAAAACGCTGTCCCTATTGTCGCGATGTAGGTAATACTCAAACGCTGGGCAAAATAAAGGCCAGCAGCGTTTTGTTCACGTGTGGCGTCGAGATCATACACAGATCACAGATAATGACAATTATTTTGCTCACGGTCCCAAAGTAATAACAAAACATAATCTATGAAGTTAAAGTTTAATTAGATTGGACGGACTTATTCAGACCAAAATATGATATCACATTATTCAGTAATTGAATCACTGTTATAATCAGTCATTAAACAAAATAAAAAATACCTTAAATTATACTACATATTTACAAAATGTATACAAAAAAACTTAGTCGAAAATAGTTTGAATAAGCCTGTCCAAATATTCTTTTGACATTTAATATAGTATCAGTCAAGGCACTCCGCTAAGTGAGATTTAATTTATAATTCGTGGCATTAAATTTAATTATACATACTTTCGGTTACATTTCGAGGAGTAATAAAATTATAAAAGTACTTATGATGTTTGCGTAACCCTGCTCCGTTTTACGTCGACAGCTTTTATATGACTATATACATAATTAGTAGCTCGCCCCGGCTTCGCACGGGAAAATAAAACTCGATATATATAGCCTACGTCACTCAGTGATAATGTAGCATTCTAATGTTGAAAGCATTATTCAGATCGGTCCTCTACAACTACACCTACTTATACTACATCGGTCGGTACAACAGTAATAGTTAAGACATAATTATGATACTTATTTGTAGCTGTCAATTTGCTCTATGAAACGTCACTTTATTCTATTGTCAATAGTTTTCGCAGCATGCTAAGTAAGGGTTTTTTCGGTAAAATTTTAACAGCTTGGCTTACATTATTGCAGTTTCCAAACGGATCCCTGTGATGGACATTCCAATAATGAATTATTAAGATCGGTCCAGTAGTTTCGGAACCTATTGAATAGAAACAAACAAAAACTCAAATCTTTCCTCTTTATAATAGCGTAGACATAAATATATTGTGTATGTATACAAGAGTGTTAATAGTTTATCGGTGAAACGCGAGAGATACCCTACTTCCGAGTCATTAGGAAACGATACGACGACGTTATAGGTAGGATAGCGTTGCCAGCTTGAGTGACACACGTAATACGATATACATACAAAGAACTTGTTTATTGGCTCAGTTGCTTCCAACGAGGTTATATATAAATGGACATGTGAGCGCACATTAACATACTCGTTTAATATGCAGTTATAATAGGTTGTTAATTTAATTAGAAATAGGTATGTATCCAAGAGTTCTGAATGGATAATTTTATACAAAATTCTTAAATATGTACATGTATAATTTTGCAATGGTGCTGCTTAATTTTTCATTTATTTTTATTGATACCTATTATCTACATCTACACTTTTGATTTTTTGTTTGTATTGAATAGGCTCCGAAACCACTGGACCGATCTGAATAATTCTTTCATCATCAGAATGCTACATTATCTCTGAATGACATCATCATCAGCCCTTCGCTGTCCACTGCTGGACGTAGGCCTCTCCCAATGCACGCCACTGAGCTCGGTCGACAGCTTTTTGCGTCCATTGTTTTCCCGCCGCTTTACGCAGGTCGTCACACCACCTGGCCGCAGGGTGCCCTACACTACGCTTGCCTGTACGCGGTCTCCACTCAAGAACTCGTCTACCCCATCGGTTATCGGTTCTTCGAGAAATGTGGCCGGCCCACTGCCACTTCAGCTTACTGATTCTTTGAGCTATGTCGGTGACTTTAGTTCTATGTCGGATTACTTCGTTACGGATTTTATCACGCAAAGAAACAAACGACATACACTGAATGACATACGCTATATTTATGTTGTTAATCGAGTTTTGTTTTTCCCGTGCGAAGCCGGAAAAGACCGCTAGTAAATTAAGTATACCTACTAAAATTGCAAAACACACACCACAGCTGTACCATTTACTTAGTCAATGGTCAACGTATTTTGTTATAGATTTCAGAATAGTATACATGGGCAGTAAACGTTATTCATGATGATGAGAACAATGACCCCTTCGACTTTGTTCTCCCCTAGCCACGGAATACATAATAGTACAACCAAAAGTTTAAAAGTATGCTTATAATAATATTAGCAGCAAAAAGTTCTCGTAATTCTCATACTAACGCACACGCACGCACGCACACACACACACAAGTTTGTCTGTGTTTCCGTGAAAAAAAAGACGAACAAAAAAGATCCCCATGAACCCAAAACGAATTGTTTACATTTTTTTACATGTAAAAAAACGGGCAGTCGAAAAGCGGGCCTTCGAAGAGTATACTTACTATAAGTTTTTTTTTGCAGTGAACAAAAAGTTATGCTTTTCACCCTAAAGGCCCTAAACGCTTTGGGAGCAGAAATGGTAAGGTTAGAAATATTTTTTGTTTGGAGGGATGTTTTTGTGACAGGGTATGGGCAATGACCGAAACAGGTGATGTGTAAAATGGCGGCTGGGCTGGTATATAGTAAAAAATGCAACAAAAACTTGTGGATGGAAGTATAGACGGGCGCCCGGCAATGTCAAATGAAAGTCAAATCGGATATTGCAGTTCTTACTTTTTTCAATATTTTAATAAAATAAAATATATCCGTATTATGCATTCTTAGTTTTAGTACGTTACCATCTCTATATACAGTTATAAGTACAATAAAATTGATATTCTATTGTAGTTCTGGAAAGAAGTTTACATGTGTAAACCGGGGGCAATGTCAAATGAAGGTCAGATTGAATGTTCTTAGACTCTTAGTTCTTTCTTTCTAATAGAGTAGGCATATACGATTTGTCCTTCACGAAGGTACTTAATTTGAATACGTTTCATCTCTGTATACAGTTACACTACAAAACATATTGTGTTGTAGATGTTGAAAGAGACATGTGTAAACGTGGGTCAATGTCAAATGAAGGTCAGTTTGAATGTTCGTTATTTTTTACTAATAGAGTAAAGAATATCCAATTTGACCTTCACGTCGGTAGGTACTTAATTTGAATACGTTTCATCTCTGTATACAGTTACACTACAAAACATATTCTATTGTAGTTGTTGAAAGATATTTACATGCGTAAACGGGCAATGTCAAATGGAGGTCAGATTGAATGTTCCCACTGCTTTCTTTCTAATAGAGTAGGCATATTCGATTTGTCATTCCCGTTGATACTTAATTTGAATAAGTTTTATCTCCACACAGTAACACTACAAAACATAGTATTCTATTCTATTCTATTCTATTCAATGATGTACTATAAAACCTCATTGATTCTATTGTAGTTGTTGAAAGAAGTTTACATGTGAAAACACGGGACAATTTCAAATGAAGATCAAATTGAATAGGTATTCTTTCTTTTTAAATTTTCCTTAATAAAATAAGAAAATCAAAATTTTAAAAAATTGGCATTATTAAATCGTTTTGATTTAAATCGCAGCCAACTACCTAGGCAAGGATAAAGCAGGAAAATTTGTTTCATTGTGATATTATTGGGGTTTAGCAAACTAGTATATAAATATGTAGTATCCACGTTTTGATTCTCGGGCGACGTCAAGACCCGCACAGGACTTATATTTTAAAAATATTACAACACAAACATTATATTTAGTTTGAAAACATCTGGAATGGTAATTGCAGATGTTTTAAAACCTACAAGTGCCTAGTTGCATATACACGCATAACAATAACGGATATGAACACCAGGAAGACGACACTAAAATTAGAATACAAATCCATTGTAGTGTAGGTAGCCCCGCTAAAAAAATATGTGTCCAGACTTCAAAGCAAAAAACAAAGATCCGCATTTCGGTTCGATATACCTAGTACCTATGCAAAATTTATTGATAGGTAACTCGGAAAACGCGTAGAGACCTAGCTAGATAAATTTTTCGCCTACAAACAACTCCAGAATAACAAATTTTTCAGATCTCAATAGGTACCTACAGTACAGTGGCGTATCGTGCCCTGTATCAAAATTAGTTGGGGGCCCAAATGAAGGGTAAAGATTTCTCACAAAAGAAACAAAAATGATAGCATTAAATCAAGATAAATATTTATTAATATGGACAGTTGATCGTATGACAGTTTTTTTATATGTTTTTTACCCGGGAAGCGCGAGATTAAGTGACATTGTGGACAACATTTTACTAAATTTTGTTTACACACGTTAGGGGCCTCTGTAGCTCGGGGGGCCCGTATCATTGACACGGCTGATATGGCGCTAGCTACGGCCCTGTAGGTACAAATATTGTTTGTTTAATAGAATAGATCAGATAGATAGATTTATATGTATCAGCGGCAGAGAGGACTGCGTTGAAAACACGAAGTTTGTACATGTATATGTAGCTACTTATGTAGGTGTAGGTGTACACATTCAACACGAAGAAGTTTGTGGTTAAAGGCTCCGTCTTTGTATTCATCCGGCCACTCCATTAATATAATGAAACTACAACGCGAGCACATCACGTTTCTAGCAGTGCCCACGCCACGTCCGCATGCGCTACTAAAGGAATGTTCTGTATTATTATTACGTTGAAAAAAACGCCATATTTTTACCATCCAGGTAGCGCAACAAAACCACACCGAGGGGAGAGGCGCCCAAAACCGGTTCCTTGAAGGAAAAAAACAGCCTGTGCTTTTTGTAAAGCGATGGCATAAATCATGCGGACTCACGATCGGGGCCGGTCGGCGGCCGACGCGTCTCGGTCGGCTCCATTCGGCTAATGAGCCTTCAATCAAGGTCGACTCCTCGGAACGTTGCGCCCACTAATTTATGTTTCTTACCTACTCTTTGACTGACTACCTAACTACATGTTTACAAAAACAACATTATTATGCATTATATTAAACGCGACCGGTTTGAGTTATTTATGGCATCGTATATATTTGTAAATAAGTACATGTACCTATACATATATTTTTGTAAAAATATAAGCAGGCAGGTTTTGGAATGTGTTAATTAAGTGTTTTTAAATTGTTAAAAACACTACAGAATTAAAAAACGGGGTGTGACTGTGTCGTGAATTCGTATACATTTTTTATTATACCTACATAATTCCAATTTTCAAACTTAACGAAAAGGTACTTTGATGCTTTTAATAGTAGACTGGTGTAATTAAATTTTGAATGATGAATGATTTATTTAGCTGCAACAACAGCCCCGATTTTGTTATAATTTTTTCTGAATTTCCCTACACAATGGAAGCAAATTTAAAGACGTATCCACATCAATGACGATAACAAAATAACACTTAGAAAAACACTTAGGTAGATAAGAAAGTAGAGATTAGGTAAGATAAGATTTTTATTCAAACAAGGCACTTATCTGGGGTACTTAATAACAATAGCTGTGTTGAACAGAAGCTATTGTGTGAGGTTGAAAACAAACATTTCTCATTAGGCGAGTAGCGCGAATGGCATTGTTCTGCGAGAGGACATAACGGACCGTGTCGGGTGCTCGGATTCACGATTCACGTCAGCTCCGAGCCCCGCCCGACGACCTCTGGAATGTCAAAGGATACGAGGGTCTCATTTACGAAGGCGCCGATCCCTTTAATTAACTAAATTCCTATATATATCAGACTGTTCGATAAGCAGTAAATAGACTACAATGAACAGCTCTTATGTCAAGTTTTAAAGTAGGTACCCGAGTATGTTTACCTACAAATTAAATGTGGGTATTAGTACCTTATCTGTCACGTACCTACTCGTTATTAGTACCTAAGCACATAATTGACAAAGTGTTACAATACACAGACAGGACAGACAGACGGATGGACAGCGGAGTCTTTGTAATTAGGTCCCGTTTTACCATTTAGGTACGGAACTCTAATGATAAGTTTTAAGGTGGTTCGATTTCCATACAAATAAATTTTTGCCATTTACGGACAAATGGAGCATAATTTTACAGTGAACATACAGCTACCGGCATTTATTTTGGTCTTTATTTGCGGTGATAAGAAGCTGTGATTTCACTGCAAACTTATGCCCCATTTATCTATAATTGGAAATAAATATTTGTATGGAAATCGAACCACCATAAGTGAAAAAAATTCGTAAGCAAAATAGGTAGGTATAGGTAAGTTATACGTCAACATAATATACAGAGGTATTCAAAATAAAAATGTAGCTAAAAAAATATACCTCCTACCTATGTAACTTAACCTAGGAAAAAGCAGCCACGTTTTTCAGACCTATATAGTTAAGTTTGTACCTACTCAGATAATATCAACTTATAAATAGACACCGGCTTTTGTTTTACGAATTCTTACAAAACATTATTATGAGATATTAAAGTGAGCCAGTAAAACATATCTTTTATCAGGCAGCTTACAAAACCGTTAAAAAAATAATAATTGATAAACTTTTTAGCCAGAGGTTATCTTGATAAGTAGGTAGGAACGAAGTACGAGTAGGTATAATTCTGCCACCAAGCAGTATTGTGTAAACATTAATGTGTTACAGTTGATTGTTGAGATTTGCGACTCTTTTTTTTGACTATCGACAGGCAAGAGGTTGACCACAGCTCACCTGTCACAGTTTTTTTAAATTTAATTGTCACGGCATCAAGTATCTAATGAAGCTCACCATCGAATGTATTAAAGGACCCGATGAAGAGGACCTAAGACTTCTTTTTGTTACTCAAATCCCACTAATCCCACAAATATTACAAATGTGAAGTTTGGATGGATGGATGGATGTTTGTTACTTTTTCACGCAAAAATTACAGAACGGATTTAAATGAAATTTGGCATCGAGGTAGCTGAGACCCTGGATTAACACATAGGCTACTTTTTATCTCCAAAACATGTAGCGGGTAACACCGCGAGGCGCAGCTAGTTTTTGTGATAAAAGTCACAACCCTGCCTATTTTTTTACCTACTGCAAGGTTTATGGGCAGGTGCTCCTACAAACAGGTGAGGGGCTAGTTTGTTGCATAACTTTTTATCACAAACAATTACATTTACAATAAAAAAAACCGACTCCATGATCCTTACGCGAACTAAATGCACTGCTCCGTTGAAACAGCGAAGTTTCGGAGTAAACGAAAATATTATCTTAATTTCTATCCAACATACAAAAATAGGTTGTAATATGTCTCTCCCTCTCTAACACACTCACACACACACTCTCTTTCTCACTCTTTCTCTCTCTCTCTCTCACACACACACAATCATTTAGATAATACTAACACTAAGCTAATAGAAGCACCAGAGACCTAGCTCCTACAAACTCAGGGTATACTATTGCGGGAGAAAACTAGTGTATTTTTATTAAATTATATTTAAGCAATGTTTTTTTTTGTATACAAATAATTTATAAATGTAATGTATAGAATAACACAAGCACAATTAATTTTGTCGAAAGAAATTTAATAAATAAATTTTATTATTATCATATCATATTTATTGTAATTCCGGCGAGTCGAGTGATACGGCGCAGCAGGGTCAATGGACGACGGACCTCGGACCAATTCGCGACATGAGATTGAATAATAAGTTGATTGCGCACTCAAGGCCGGGCGCAGCCGCCATTGCTACGCGTGCCGCCGCCATTTTAGTCGCGGCGGCGTCGTGTGCTCACTCAAACCATCCTTGTACAAGTAGAATAATAGAAGAATAAATAAATTTCGGAGGACATTTCACACAGTGTCATCTAGCCTAGAGTTGCCAACCATCCTGTTTTCTCAGGACATATCCTAGTTTTTGTAGTGTCCTGGATAATTTTTAGGCATCGCAGCGTCCTGCCTTAGTTTTAAACGCCCTGATAAGGTCATGTATTTGAAAATACGCGCGCCACTTTGCAACCCTATTACTGAATTGTTCTGGTTTTTCCAACCTCAAATCCTAGTTTGACATTTGGGGTTGGCAACCCTAATGTAGCCCCAAACTAAGGAAAGCTACTATGGGAACCAGTTCACTAATAATATTGACAATCTATTTTTTAATACATATATAGACAATAGACAACACTTTATTGTGACATAAAATAAGTAAATTTCAATACATTTACGATTATATCTACGTATAATATAATGTATCAGCTTTCTTCTGGATACATTTCGGTAATTGTGTCTTGGAGGTTGTACGATTTGGTTCCACCTGCCTCTTTTTACTACTGGACGGCCAGACAAATGCGACGAAAACGTCACAGGTGGACTTTCCTCGTGCGCGCACTAGGCGCTTCGAAGCCACATTTTTGGTAGGACGAGGACGTGGAACTCTTTGCCGGAGTCTGTATTACCCGGAAAGTACAATAATCAAGAGTAAACAGGTTAGGAGTAAGCGTGCTCCATCCTAGACTACATCGTTGCTTAACATCAGGCAGGGTAAGATCAAACGTGTGGAATAAAAAAGGGGTGGCATTTATGTATAACATTCTAGTAATTATAAAATGCATTTCAATATGCCAGTACCATAACAGATTATTTATTTCCCATCTCTCTTCCTTTACCCCGCAATCTTTAAATGAGAGGCTTCATACGCACTGTTAGTTTCTGTTAGGCGCTCATGTAAAAGCTAAACGGCTGCTAACATTTTTGCTCGGGCATACGATATGTAGTCGCATTCATTTTTCGTGAGCGTTTAACAAGAAGCACATTAAGGAGCTCACTGTACGGGAGCAGTTCGTAGCTCCCCCCGCAAGCCCGCGCTCCGCACTGCTCCGCAACAGACCCCGCAGTGGCGCTTGTGCCGCAGTCTGTCTGGATACGCTGTCGCGTTCGCACGCATGTAGCTATTCAGCGACCACCGAACATTTAATCCTCGCATCTGTATTGGCAACGAATATAAGACTGTGCTCGCCGTTCCAGACCTAACTGCTACACAAAATGAATTCAAACAGTTGCTCAGTGCCCAATTGCGTCTAAGATTCCATTCCTGTTCCAGACTGCCGAAAGACCCTTTAAGGTATGTATGAACATTTACGTATAATAAACAAGTAATTTTACAGTCGTTTAAAATATTATATAAAACTAACCACGTAATTGACTGAGTTTTGCTCTGTGTATGCAAAATTGAAAACTCAGAAAAATTAATTTTTCCAGAGATGAGGCCAAACTATCAATTTTCTACCCTCAAAACACCCCTGTATAAGTCTACTTAGTTATGACAGTTTTTGAGATCTTACATATATGCGTATAATATAGGTATATAATATACATACTTACAAATATTGCTTGCCTAAAAGTATTAGATAGATAGATAAATAAATATTGGAGTGCTTTGTACACAAAGCTTGTACTATGGGAATTTGATACGTGATAATGCTTTTTATAATAGATACTAGGTACTAATATTTATATTTAAGTTTTCCAACTGTACTTTTGGTTTGATTTTTATTATGTTACAGGTTACTTTTTTCAACATAACATGAACCGATAAAACAAACTAAATAAAACTACAATTATTATTTTAGTAATACATTTTTATTTGACTTATACTTGATTTCGTTTATTTATGATCAGGTCGAATACGAATACTATTGTTTAATGCAGGGATTATTTTATTTCAGGGCCAAAATTTGAAAAGAAATGTGCGAACCAAAGAAAGCAGATGATGATATTACAATGACAGAAGAGCACCCCCATAATAATTTAGCTAACATAATAAAGGCACCAATCGCAGTCGTACCATCTTCAGTTGATATTGAACAAGGACATAAAATAATGCCTCGTAAGAAAACATCAAGACCTAAATTAGCGTTGAATGCTACAAAGGCAACACCACGTAAAACAAATTTGGAAAATTCTGTAATACCAAAAATTGATGTACTTCAAAAGAAAATAGAGTTGTTACCTAAACATGCATTGAAGCTGCTTGCTGTCAAATTATATTTAAAATCCTCACAGGGATACGAAATTTTACGTCGGACTTTACAATTACCACCAGTTTCAGAACTAAAAAGTATTTTTGATGGCTCCAAAATATCAACTTATAATAAAGTGTTCAATTCAATTCTTCACCACAAATCTGAAAGTATGTCTATTAATCAAAATAAATGCATTCTCTGCTTAGGTATAATAGATGTAAGGAAAAATCTTTACTATGACATTAAACATGATAAACTCTTGGGAGTTTCTGATATAAACAACACCCAAAAGCCTAAGCTAGCGAGCAAAATGTTAGTGCTAACAATGCAAGGCATATACACAGACTGGAAACAACCTATCGATATTGCATGCTTAAACAGTTCTACATTTGACAACTTAGTAGAAATAAATCAATGGATCGAATACAATGTCAGTATCGTAATGAGCGTTGGATTCAAAGTGCGTGCTGTGGTATGTGACACCGATGATTTGCTTATGACGATTCCATTAAATCACGGAACGTACCGTACAATCAGATACATTTACGATATTTTGTCCCTGTTAAAATTGTTATTTTACACTTTTCTGACACACGACTACGTATTTAATGGCGAAAGAGCCAAGATGGAGCATATTTTGAATTATGTCGAAATGGACAGTACAATAAAGCCAAGATTATCTCCAAAACTTACTGAAAAAGTTGTAAAACCAGCATCAATTCAAGATGTAATCGCTACGGATGTAATGGAAATTATAAGTTTGCAGACAGCTGCAGCTATGACTACATATATAAAATTGAACGCGCTAAGTCCAACAGCAATTAGCACAGTAATTTTGATAACTAAACTGAGCATGTTAGTTGAGGTATTTTATTCTAACAAATGTGATAATGCGTTAAACGAAAAGCACAAACAGGTTATATATGATACAATTTTGCTCTTCAAAGATTTCAAAATTGTTAATAATGTAACTGGTTTGGAGATAACTGATAAAAACACTTTCATACCTAAATTCCGAACAACTATCGAGGCTATTTACGTCTTATATGAGAATATGGAACGGGAAGATAATGTCGTAGCTGTTCCAACACAACGACTTAGCCTTAAAAATTTGAGATGCTTTTTTGATCGATTAAAGAATCTCCATAAAGACGAAGAAAAACTAACAAGCAAGAATGTATATATCGCTTTTAAGAAATCGGCTTTGTTAAATGTTTTTAGATCAACGTATAACAAACAAAGTAAGCCGGACTTGGAAACATATTTAAGAGAGATCAAAAAGATGGTTGTTAATTTAAATTTTAAATTTAAATGCAATAAAGACGTGACCATTCCTTCGGAACCCGCAATAAAGTCTTCCGAATATAATACACTGGACTTTAAGAAAAAGGAAGCTATAGTCTTTCTCGCAGGATATCTTATGAAAAAATGTTACGATCATCATTCTTGTTGTCAAGAAATGAAAAATTACACTTTTATCGTTTTACAGGATACGAATTCAATAAGTAAAATAATACTGAAAGAGATTCAGGAAGGTGTTTGCGTCGTACCACGAGAAAGTTTTATAGAGTTCGTAGAAATGATGGAGATAAGATTTCGATGTTTTATGAGCAAGGAAAATATTGATAGCGTTAATGGTTTTATTCACGGTCTACTGAAGGCACTACAGCCTGTGACTTTCCCCACGCCATGTGCATGCTTCCCGATGCTTTACGCAAAGAAGCTGTACTTACGGGTGAGAATTTATAACATGATGAAATATAACAACAAATGTTGTACTGATTTTCCAGAGCGACATAAAGACATAGTCATTAACAATTTTTAAAACGGTTACTGAAAACATTTAAACTTAATTACGCGTGAGAGTTAAAAATCAACCAACAACAATCATAAATACTTTAATAATCTCGTGAATTAATTTAGAAAAGCTTGATAAGATTTTGCTACAAATAATTGTAGTCTGTGCACACGTACTGGAACCCATCATCCATCATCTTATCACATGTGTGTTTTGAGTTTTATTTCTACTACTAACGTACTATGTATATATTTAATACTACGTATAAAACGTACATTTATTTTTACGTACAGTATTTTATCTTAATACTTAGATTAAGTAAGAGTAATCTTTTAGAACTTCCAACTTTCCGATTGAATGTATCTTTACTATACCTAGTTACACTGGCGATAACTTCGCCAGTATGTATTTTACTTAGTGTCACTATAATAAATGCTGCAAATTCTAACGGGCGTTCTTCATTTTCCTACAATCTAACAGTTACTCTTTGATTTTTAGAAAAGTTAATAAAATAGATAGTACTTACACCATAATACTCAATTTACTTAATAGTGTTATTATGTATATCTCCTGCCTGTTCTTAATCAATGGTCATGGACAGGCGTTCTCTTATCATCAGGAAAGCGTCTCGTTCGTCTTATAGCTTTAACATATAAAATAAACATTAACGTGTTTTCCATTCGTGGTTGCCTGAAAGAAATCGATCTTAGCAATAAGGTCGCCACTTACTTGGTGGTAGATCTCCTTAGCAGGTCGTCTATCTAGGTACCACCGTAGTACCAGTTATTCTGCCGCTAAGCAGTAGTATGTAAACATTGCTGTGTTCCGGTTCGAAGGGTACTGCAGCTAGCGAAATTACTAGGCTGTTGAGACTAATCATCGAAAGTCTCAAAGTAATTACTCAAAGTTTCGTGTATCGCTGTAATGGTCATGGACAGACGTTTTCTCTTACCATCAGGAGAGCGTCTCGTTTGTCTTATTACTTTTTACGTAAAAAAAAAACTTGTGGTACTAGCTTATAAGATTATTATGTTCTCTGTACATTTTGTCTATTTCTGGTGTACATTAAGAGTTTCTGTGCGTCTATCTGTTATGATTTTACTACTAGCTTTGGCCCGCGACCACATTCGCATTGACTTAGGGATTAGGTTCAGAGAGAAATGAAACATGTGTTAGTAACAAAAGAGCAATAGACAGACCTAGATTAATACAAAGGATACAATGGATGTTTATTCCGAAATAATGTTCCATAAGACATCTCTATACTCAATTTCAAGTGAATACGTCCTATTATTTAGTCTTTTGATAATCCCACAAGAAAGGGATTAGGAAATGAGGGAAATTACATAATATTTTAACAGGGACAAAATATCGTAAATTTATTTATTTATTTAATATTACATGACCCTTAATACCTATAGTACATTAAAACATCTTATCATGGAATATTAAGTATACAATTAGGTATTAGTAAGTATTGAGTAAGTACCCTAGACTTCACACTAGTGTACATGTAATAAACTATACGTGTACCAAATTTCATCTAAATCCATTTTTGCGTGATTAACAAACATCTAAACATACAGACATACCTACAAACGTTCACATTTATAATATTATTAGGATTAGGATAATTATTTATTGAAAAATATCTCTCATAATAAGTCATAGTAGGTACCTATGTAAGTACAATTTTTTTTTTCACAACTCTCAATTTGGGTATCAAATAAAAGGGCTTCGACTAGTAGAATACTACACCTGTCGGGGGTTTTTAAGTTTTAAATTTTAACTTGTTACTCCTAATACAAAAATAAAACTTTACCTCGAAGGCCAGGAGTTAAAAAAAAAGCGATTGCGTCGATGGACGTTATAAAAGGGACCGTAATAAATTCTTCTAGGTATCGATTCGACAGCAAAATTCCTTGAATCTTCGAGCTCACGGCGATTAGAGAGAGAGATGAATGTACGTGAGGTAATCGAGATGCACGCTCTACTCGTATAATATGATGTTAGAAAACCGGTCTCGCAGACTTGTTATAACTGCAGAGGGTAAATAAAAGTCGTAACGGAGGCGAGAGTTGCTAACCACTGATAATAATTATGAGAAAAATGCATTTGCACAAGCCTGTGAAGAATTGACCTCCGCGCTCTTGAAGACGTGCTCTCGTTATCTAAAATCTAAATGTATGAGAATTACAAAGTACCTATTACTTAAGTACATTACGATTTATGCTAAGTTAGATGACGAGTGTCTTTTATTGATAGTTAGACATATTTTTTATTTTATTTATTCGCATAGGTACTTAACAAATTACACTAATGAAAATATTAATAAATAAACGACAATATTTGTAGTGATTATAGCTCAGTGGTTAGCGCGGTAGGTTCGCATGCCGAAGTGCGTGGGTTCAAACCCCTATAATGAGTTTGAGCTGCAGGTGAAGGAAAACATCGTGAGGAAACCATAGCATGGTGGTTAAAAATGGTAAAATCTGCCGCCAAGCATCTAACGGTGTTCCGGCTGCCTCACTTGAGAGCCAGTTCCAGGCTAGGTGAGCTTTACCATCTTCGACCACACCATCACTTAACATCAGGTGAGCTGTGGTCAAAAACCTAGCCTGTCAGCCATAAAAAAATTTTTTTTATGGCTGACAGGCTTTAAACTACGAACTAATTATGCTATGAAATCATGTAAATTATTATTAACAACAAAATATAAGTCAAAATCAAAATGCCAATACAGAGAAAAATGAAAATAAAATGTCAATCAATTATAACAAATACATTGTCAAATACATAATTAAAAAAATATATATTAATGTCAATTATGCGCTTGATCGTAGCTCCTTAACAAGGTGACCTTGGTGATTTTAAACTTGTCAAAGTATATTGTCAAAGCAAATTAATCGCCCTACAAGGTCTTAGATGTATTGCAGAGTGTAAACCGGGGTGAAAGTAGTAGGTCACTAATTAAGTTACGTAACGACCCAAAGTGCGAAAGATCCCGTTTTATTGCAGACTAAGTTATAAGTAATAGGATTATAGCAAAGTCATTTATAGTGTTATTAACTTCGATGACTTTCAGACTTTCGGAAAATCTCGACGTCAGGTCCCATGAAATAATTAATCTTTCTAAATACTAAACCATCCCGCTCTAACTTCCCACGGACATATAAAAAAAGTTCTATTTTACCGAACTAGTTTCAGACTGTGTGTCGGAAGCCAGTGGCCTCTGTTGAAACATAATAATGTTTTTTTTGTTTGTCATAATATTATTATGACAAACAAAAAAAAAAACAAAGAAATAAGCACTAAATATAAATAATTATTCGAATTTAGAACTTACATTACTCACAGGTTTAATGTCAAATTAAAAAAAAAAAACAATGAAATAAATAAAAAATCCTAGGATATTTCTGCATACATTGTAAGTACGTGTGTATGTGTGTTTACATGTGCGTATTGACCTATAAGTATATATATTGTATACATATTATGTATGTTTTATTAAAATATAATCGTTAATCGAGCAGTGACACATGAAAATACGGTGTGTCAACCATTTGCTCGCATATTAATCATCCCAGAACAGGTATTTGGCACGCAAAGCACGATCGAACGAAAAAATGCAAATTGTCGTTTATGCCCAGCGACTCGCACAGCGGAAACGGTACCGCCGCCGCCACACCGCCGACGGGTTTACAATAATCACCATCTACTTATAACGTCCGTATTGTTCGAGTGAAGATGTCGCTAAGTCGTTGACTTGAATGACTAAACAGTTTTTTTAAGTATATGGTAGGACGTACAAAGTGAGATTCCTAGCGTCTTTACTGAAATGACCTCACTGTGTAGGTGCATAACTTAGTAAATAAATATAATTTGTGAGTATAACACACAGCGCCATCTAGTTCCAAATAGGCAAAGCACTCACTTCAGAAAGCCTTCGAGCAGAAATGCTTCAATTAGGTAGGAACCAGATACGTTTGTTGATACGCACGCACACGTTTCCATAATGGTAAACAATCTTAGTAGAAAGTCTGACGAAAAGATTGTTTACCTTTACGCATGTAAAAACTCGCTTAAAACTTGAAACCACAGGGCGTAAACAGTGAATGAGAAGAATATTGTTTTATTTGGTATTTATTGAATAAAAATTATGGTGTTTTATTCATGAAGTACTGAATTACCTACACGAGTGTGCAAATGGTCTGTTATGTATGTATCTATTACGTGGTTAACTATATATATTTGTGTCACTTTCAAAATTCAGTCGCTATTTGTAAAGTTGCCTACTATATAAACTGAACCTCATTGAAAGTTGCCGCTACTTTAGGTACTATGTCAGGGTCAAGTCAGGTCCTGATCAGACTTGATCCTTACATATTTTTTGTGACTTAGAACTTATTTATCTTTTTTTTTTTTTTTTTTTTTTTCTTTGGTTTTGGCGTCGCGTTTTAGCATTTGCCAGTGTCAAGTATTTATATTTTTTCAAGTTACAAAAGTTAAATAAGTGTCCTCGTAGCTAGTTATAGTCAAAGTCTAGTCTTAGTCAAGTCCAGTCTGTGTCAGTCAAGTCCAGTCATGCTTTAGTAAAGTAGTGGCGACTTTAGCTTCGATGGAGTTTTGGAAGCACTACGAAAAGTCATGTTTCACCACATTATATCATTTTCCCACACTCACGCATGTAATTCGGCACTTTATGAATAAAACACCACCATTTTTATGCATAAACACTCAACAAAACACAAGTTTTGGAAAAAAATACAACGGAGCGACACGACTCTTCCCGCGTTCCCGCCAAAACTCTCCTTATTTATCTTGACTTTTCGTTACATAATAACTGACAATATCCAAATTTTTGACACTGGCAAAATACACAAAGTGCAACGCCTAAAGTAGTAGCCAGGCTAAGAATAAATTAAAAAAAAACAAGACCAACGTATAATAATTATGTTTATTTTAATAAAATACATAAATCAAACGACTTTCAATTGATGTCCCATAACGTCAACTCGTTTTTTTTTTTTTTTTAAATAATTTGCCCTTTCGGGCATGCTAAAGCTATAGAGCCATACTGCCTTGTCTTAAGTGTTATTTCTGCTGTATCTTAGCTATAGTTATCGTCAAAGTCGTCTTTGTCAAGTCCAGTTCGTGTCAGTTAATTCCAGTCATGCTTTAGTAAAGTAGTGGCAACTTTACTACAAAGCTTCGATGGAGTTTTGGAAGCAACACGAAAACTCATGTTTCACCACATTATATCATTTTCCCACACTCGCGCTTGTAATTCGGCACTTTATGAATAAAACACCACCATTTTTATGCATAAACACTCGACAAAACACTAGTTTTGGAAAAAAAATACAACGGAGCGACACGACTCTTCCCGCGTTCCCGCCAAAACTCCACGTCAACTCGTAGGGCAACTTTCATAGACTAAAAAAGCAATGGCAAACCAAAACAAAATTTGTCAATGCAAAGTCAACGGCGGTCATAATAATCTCTTCAATACACGTACGTCGATTTATTTTTCACTCTATTGATACAAATATCTGGATTATTTTACTTTAAACGTTATTTGGACTTATAGCTTCTACTACTTTCGTTATATCGCTTTTATGACGAAAGATTTGTTAACTTCATATCATGAATTGTAAAAGCCGAAGACGTGACAGAATGGCTTTACAGCTTTAGCCTGCCCGATGGGGCAAATTAAAAAAAACTAGTCAGTTCTGTTGTCAAAGTTAATCAAATGTCACAAATGTATTTGTATACTTTTTTGTTTTATATGGCAAAGGCATATTCTACATATTCAGCCTACCTCATGACGTCATAACTATAAAAAGCTTGAAAACGTATTAAAAATAAACTACCACATAGAAAGCCAAAATATTCAAATAAGTTTCATAAAATAAAGTTTACTATCAGTAAAAATATAAAATAAATTAAAAAAAAACTTTACATACCGAATTCAGTAAAGCTGGCTCAGCTAATACGTTTTTCCTAGCTCGTTTCAAATCCTGGTTATATCTGTTGCTATGGTACCTATCTAGTCGATAGTCGTGCATAGCGGCGCCCGGCAGTGCTGCCGCCTCGTCACGCGGGCGGCGCGGCCGCGCCGGCGGGGCAAGCGGGGGACGAGGCCGGCCTCGTCTTCGTCCCCCGCTTGCCCGCACTTCGTCGCCAGCCGTCGCGCGCGTGAGATGTGTATTTCTATATTGGGCGTTTCGAAACTCAACTAGCTCAAAAGTTTAATTTTGCATAGACATACCCAATACCATAATGGTTAACAAGCATTTCCATTGTCATGTAAAGGGTTGCATCAGTACGGTAAAAGCAAATCCGGATCTCGCATTTTTTACAATACCAATCGGTAGAAGGTAAGTTTATTAAGTTATAAAGTAGGTAGGTATTTAACTACTAAATACCTACTATTTATCTTTTTTTTTCAATGTTTAAGTTAATAGAGATGTTTTATTTATAGTGGCACAGTGGTATTATAATTATGTTTGTACAATTAGATTTGAAAAATATATTTAACAAAAAGATATTGGGTTCCGTTCCAGCTAAAATTCGTTTCGTCTGTGTCCAAACATTATTGAGACCAATTTTGACAGCTTTAGTTTACAGATCAAAACTTTTTAGCAACATAGCAGTCTATAGATAAGGACAGCAACATTTTTAATGCTAGTTGGTTTGCCAACTAGTTTTGTTTTTACTCCGCTTTATAAGTTGGTCTTATCGAGACAAATTTTGGAGTGTGACGGGAAGATTTATTATTTACCTATGTCCTGAGTGTCATTGAATCATAGCCCATTGATTGACAGCCCTGTCGGTTCATTGGTAGTATGTCTGCTCCAATAGCTAAAGGGCGTGGACTCGATTCCCAACCAGGATAAACATTTTTTGGTATAAACAAATGTTTGTTCTGTATCTTGGTGTTCTGTATTTATTATAAGTAGGTAGGTATGTGTTTACGAAAAAAAGTATTTAAGTATTAAATCTACTGTTGTCTGTTTTATCTACTGTTCTACTGTCTTGTATCTTACTTCCATAGCACAAGCTTTGCTTAGTTTGTGGTCAGACGACACTGTGTGTAATGTCCTGTGATATTTATTATTATTATACGTAAAAATTAGGTCCCAATAAAAAAAAATGCGACTATTAAGTTATTATCTTTTTGTTCTTACTTGTTTTAGACGTGATGCTTGGCTACAACTGATATTGCGAGAGGACTTGAGAGAAGTAAATCCGTCAAGGCGTCAAAAAGTTTGTGAGAAACATTTCGTGCGTAGTGTTATTCAGTGCCAAAATATGAAAAAAACTTTATTGAAAACAGCCATGCCATCGCGGTGTTTGCCATCTCCTCTAGTTTACGTCAAAGTTAACTATGGACCCGATACACCTACAAGTAGCAAACCTAAAACAGATTTAACTTCGGAAAGGACGACGACCGAATACGATGAGGTCGAAGCAATGGAAGTACCAGTATACACTGTAGATGTTTCAACCAATGCTGGCCGAAAACCCGTTCTAAGCCGATTTTACGATTTATGCGACAAACATTTAACAAAAGAACTAGCATCGTTACTAAAAGCATCTATTACCTTAAAATACAAATATTCCAAATCCAATAAAGATGAATTGATGCTACTCTGTTTTAACTTATACCAAAAAAGCCCACAAACGTACAGTCTTTTTCAAAAAACTTATGATCTACCAAGTCGCAACTTAATACTTTTACAATGTATACAAGTAGGTACGAAAGTAAACAATACAGTCATGTTGACAATTAAACCCAGGGTCGACCAAATGTCAGTAGAGAAAAAAAACTGCTCTTTGCTTATTGGGACTGTTAATTTGAAAGCGAACCTTTGCTATAACATCAAAAGAGACAAAATATACGGATTCCAAGAAATCAATGGAGAGCAATTTTTAGAACCTACAACGATAGCTTTAGCTGTGATGATAAGAGGATTATTTTGTAATTGGAAACAACTTTTAGGCTATATATTAGTCGCTCGGAACGAAAAGGAAGACATCATTAAAAAATGGATTGACAATCTGATAAAACAATTATTCGAAATTGGACTAAATGTTCGAACTTTAGTATCCTCTACAAAAGATGATTGGCTAAACACAATTCTTAGTAATAGTTCAGTTACTATGGATACTCCATATTTCCTCGTCAATGACAAGAAAATATACCATATATATGATGCACCAGATTTAATCAAATCCATTCGTAACAGTATAGTTTTATATGATTTCCATTTTGAAGACAAAGTGGCTAAATATGAAGACATTGTAAAATTCTACAACATGGACCAGAAAAAGACTCTGCCTTACGCACATAAATTAACAGAAAGTCACATAAATCCGAAAAATGAAGAAAAAGAAGAAGCAAAGTATGCGATTCAGCTTATGAGTCAGACTGTGGCCAATGGTCTTTGGAACTATATGCAATTTGAGCTCATCAAAAATGTCAATGTAGGCACAGTTGAATTTATTAGTAAAGTAAACGATGTTTTCGACATAATGAATGTGTCCAAGCAAAATCGCGAGGGCACTAAGTATAAGAGAGATTTTCGTGAAGAAGAAACTCATGACCGTATAAAAAATATTTTGTTGTTTTTTCAAAACATGAAAGTGATTAACCCGAAGAACGGAAAAGACATAACATTATCAGTGAAGGTCTTTAAAAATGTTTTGATAACTGTAAAAGCTATTGCATTATTATACGATGACTTAAAAATGGACGGATATAGTGTTTTACTGACCAAGAATTTGCATCGGAAAGTATTAGACGATTATATAAATAAACTGAATTCATGTATAAAAAGAAAACGTGGAAAGCCAACAACTATTCAATTTACAACAGCATTTAAAAAACTATTTTTCTTGAACCATAGGATATTCATGCAAAGAGGGAACAGCAAAATAGATTTGTCCAATTTTGTGTCGCAAATTTCTCAACTAAACGAAGAGATAGCCCAAATTCCTGATGCCGAAAAAGACATGTTTCATGTTTCCAAAAAACCAGTTGAATCAATTAATAAATTGTACATTCCTGAAAGAACCAATGCAAATGAAAATGACATAAGTAAAGAAGACTATGACGAAATCGACACAGATACACATACTTTATTATGTATTAGTGGTTATTTGTTGGCGAAAGCAAAATATAATCATAAAAAATGCATGACTTTAACAGTCTATTTAAGGGCCCATGAATTCCGAAAGGCAAAATACCGACGATATCTTGAATACATGGAAGAGGAGGACAATTATGCACCCGCTGCAGCACCGTGTGACGATTTTCTACGGTTTGTCGAGGATATGGACGAGAAGTTTGTTAATTTGTTTAGAACTAAAATATTATCTGAACAAAGAATAGCCGATTCTTTATACGAGAGTTTTTCAAACATTAGTTTTACGCCACCATGCAATTGTTTTCCAACAAAATACGTGATAATGCTATTCATAAGAATAAAATTTTTTTACTTTATACGAACAAATAACATGTTATTTAAAACAAACAAGCAAAGTAGGAAGAACATTACGGTCCCTGCATTATAAATTACATAATTTATGTCAACGTTTTCAATACGCATAATTTTAATAAAATTTATTATGAGAATGTATATCTTTGTTTTATTAATAGTTGTGGCGCTCAACGGTTACTCATAGGTTACAGTACCTAGTTCCATTCTTAGGTATGATTATAATTATGCTAGGTAGGGTTATACGATAGGGATAGTGTTATAATAAGGTGTCGGCATTCTAATCCATTAAGCTATTAAAATGAAAAGAAACAAACACATTGTTGGTTCATTGGTAGTATGTCCGCTTCAAGAGCTGTAGGGCAAGGGTTCGATTTCCACCCAGGACAAACAATGTGTGCTATAAGCAAATTTTTGTTCTGTATGGGTGTAGCGTACGTATTTACAAAAAAAAAAAGTATTTTATTAGTTATCTGACTTTCATAGTACAAGCTTTGCTTAGTTTGGGGTCAGATGGCGCTATGTGTAATGTGCTATGATATTTATTTACATTTATCATTTAACATGCGTACATACATAATTATATTATATGAGGTTAGATTATACTAAAGTCAAAGACATAGCTCAGCGCTGAAGTGGCAATGGGCCGGACATATCTGACGCAGAACCGATAACCGCTGGGATAGACTTTCTAGAGTGGAGACCGCGAATTGGCAAACATAGCGTAGGACGCCCTGAGACTCGATGGAGTGACGATATACACGTAAAACAGCTAGCGGTGGATGGGAGCGAAAAGCCGATGATCGGGCTGAATGACGTGTCTTGGGAGAGGCCTATGCCCAGCAGTTGACTATGATAGGCTGATGATGATGACTATATACCTACGTATAATAATATGATGTGCAAGGACTTGTAAGTAACTAATAAGCAGTACTCATGAAACTTGCGCTATTTAATTATTTATTAAATTAAGAAAAAGGATACCATTTATCTCTGAATAATCCGACTAACATTATAAATGTGAAAGTTTGGATGGATGGATGGATGTTTGTTACTCTTTCTCTCTCACGCAAAAACTATTGAATGGATTTGTTGAAATTTGGTATGGATCTGACACATAGGCTACTTTTTCTCCCGAAAACATGTAGCGTGTAACATCGCGGGGCGCAGCTAGTGTTCCATAAGACTCATCTATATCAATTTTCAAGTGGATGCGTTTTTATGGATAATGGTACGGAACCCTTCGTGCGCGAGTCCGACTCGCACTTGGCAGATTTTTTTATTCAGTCGTCTTTCCGACCGATCAACTAGATAATTATTGAAACAGCTAACTTATTATATCTTTCTTCGACGAATGATGGACGAAAGTTAGACAAGTAATGGATTCTTTTTTAACCGTCAACCCCTCTGAAATTTTAAAGTAATTTAGTTTATTTCAATACAATTTTTAAATAGGAGTAAAGTTTGTGAGGGGTTGCAAAAACATATAAAAGCGTCGGAACAACGAAACGTGGTACCTGCCTAAATTACTTTGTAACCAAATGAGTTTTGTGAAAACTCTGAAAGGGTTCATTGTGATGCTGAAACTTGGTCAACGTTATTTTTAAAAAATACAGGGTTATACACTTATACAGCTTGGGCTGTACATAGCTGAAAAGGGGTTATTGTACTCATTATTGTGGACAACTTTTACTATGACCACAACATCTCTGAAATAGTAAAAACCCCAGTTGTTTCACGAACAAAAAAATTACAATCATCCACGACATCCTATTTATTTTTCGCGATTTATTTTAATGGTTGACTGGCTAGGTGTTTCACCTGGTGTTAAGTGATGTTGTGATCAAAGATGGTAAAGCACACCAAGCCTAGTATGGAACTGGCTCTCGAGCGAGGCTGCCAGAACACACCGTTAGATGCTTGGCGGCAGTTTTTCAACTTGAAGGTGGTAGCTAGCCAGCAGAGTACTAGAAAGTACCCTACCACCATGCTATGGTTTCCTAACGATGTTTTCCTTCACAGCTCAAGCTCATATTAGTAGGCTTACGTTTGACCGCCAATTCGCCATGTTAAGCGAAGATGCGGTCTACGGTGGAGCACGCTCGTCCAGAAGAAACCGATTCACTCATATAAGTATGCTAGATTTGTACCATTTACCATTAAAATTTTCAAAATATACAGTTTTGAAATTATGCATATTATTAGGGATACGGGTACGTTAATACCTATACACAATGTCCGTTTATCATACTTTACTCCCCCACTGCCCTTGTTAAGTCTGGATAAGAATAACAGCATTAAATTTGCATGCGGACGAAACCGGCTGGGGCACGCGACCTCCACCGCTCCACCACCCCAGGCACCCGGTAAGGGTTGTTGAAGGAGTGGGGAAATTGTAACACGCCTGGATCAAGTTTGCGGGTGGCGTTGAAAAATCGTGTTGGAATGCAATGTCACCCACGATTTTGCGCTTACAATCACCTGTGTATGTGTAGTCATAGTCATAGTATTTTATTGATAACATAAGAGTCAAGAAAATTAAAAAATAAATTAAATTAAAATAAATAGATATTATGACCAGCATTATGCTGAGGTTGAGCCTCTGTGTCTAGTCTCTGTTTTTGTTTTTGTGTTACAAAATAAAAATAATTTCTTACTTTCTTTCTTTGCTTTCATATAATAATTATATTGATGTTATTATTACTATTTGTCGCTTATTTATTGTACGAATATATATTTTATATTTATCTATACTTACTAATATTGTGAAGAGTAAAGCTATTGGACCGATTTTAAAAATTCTTTCAGCGTTGGGAAGCTACACTAACAATAGTAATTAATTTATTACTAAAATATTGGGATATAACCAAAGCACTTGGAGCGACACAAGTGGAAGAGGCGGTGCGGGGCGGGGGCAGAGGACGGCTTGGCGACGAACACTACGTGGGTGCCGGGCAGTGTTGTCTTGTCAGTGCTACGGCAATTACAGAGTTCTACGGTTTTCAGGCAAAAAAAAAAAAAAATTCACGGCCTACTGCAACTCTGTGGTCGTAGTAAATTCTACGGCTTTTCGCAAATTATAAGGTAATTAATTTATTTATTTAAAACAAATTCACTTATAGAGTATTTGACTGTTTTGACTGGTGTCGTACGATAATAACGAAGAAAAGTTTACAAAATATTGGAGGTTTGTACAGGGAATAGCAAGTTTAAATACAATTTTAATCTATTAAAAATAAATCAATTGTTGTTATTTTTTTCCAAACAAATAGAGACAATTTACAAACATTTAATTAATGTTAAAAACCTTAAAACTGCGCCATTTAGCTAATGTTGAAAATTGTTTCCTTTTTTTAAGCAATGACACGGCCCACAGTTGATCTCTTTCCATATAAATACGGCTTCTTTGCCTAATGTACACGGTCACCTAAAAATTTGCATTGGCAACACTGGTGCCGACCGAGCAGTCGCCCGCCGCAGTCGGGGTTAGCACGTCATGCGACTCGCGCGCGTCCGCAGTTACATTATCGGACATGCCGACACGGTGTGCAGTGCCTACGTGTACAAACAATAATTATAAAAGCCATAAATATAAGTTTTACTCTTTTCCGAGAGATCTTAACAGGTATAGATTTGTTTATTTATTTCAGTTAGATACGGAGTGAGAAATTCAATTGTCTAGTAGTTATTGAAACGATCGGATCATATTTGTTTTCTTAGCTTAACGGGATTCCGCGTAATGGTAATAAAATATCGATAGTCCAGGAGTCAACGCATACATATGAGAATCATAATATTATGTAGAAATAAAAACCTGCCACCTCTCATACAAATTAGGTAACTATATTTGAGCATTATGTACTCAAAATCAGTGTGACTCGTGTACCTATACAAATATGGGTAGTACAATTTAGTTTTTAAATCAGAGGTAGCTTATAGAATTGTTTTGTTCTCCGTCTGTCAGTAGGTATATCAAAAACATAGCCTTGCAAAACTCCAATTCCATAGAAAATGACAACATTTAAATAGCGGTAACTCTTGGTTAATTTAATTTAAGATGCCGACTGCTTTTTTGTTACAGACAAAAACTATGGGTGCAGATGATTGGAAGACTTGATATAAATGTGGAAAAAGACATCTCCAAGAATTATAGAATCTGCAATGTCCACTTTCATCCACTTATGATTGAGAATGGTCGCCTAAAAGAATACGCTCTTCCTATTATTCTTGTATCCTCGGAAAGCTTGATATCATCATATCACTCTGTGGAAACTCAAACATGCTACTTAGTTAATGAGTGTTATACTCAAACTGAAAGTGTACAACTAACAGATAAGAATGTGCAAACTAATGACATCGAGTCATTTGAAATGCCGAGTGATAGTTCCAATATAAAAGATGAGAAATCACAAACTTCATTATCTTTAAAATCACCGCGCAAGCAGAAACTGAGGCAAAAATTACGTGACACCCATAAACGTACAAAAAAATAAATGCGAGCCAATCTAGCGGCTCAATTTTTTAGCAATTCTGTAGCTTCTGGCATTGAAACATATTATGTAACTTTGGGGTTGCTTGACAATAGTGATTCAGACATAGTCGTATAAACAAAAAAAAAACATAAACAACGTAAAAATATAGGAAAATTAGAAAATATTTTTCGAAATCATTTTACTTCCAATAATGTGATAAAGCGTTGTTTGGGGTAATGATTTATTAATTCTTATGCGAGCAGTTCATTTTGAAATACCCTGCGAGTGTTTTCCTAAATAAAACGTATTTTTATAAGAATTCGATTATACTATTGTTAACGTTTAGTGCCATTTATGAGTTTGTATTATATCAGGATGTAGCTATTGTGCTTATTAAGAATACTTTTATAGGGTTTTAAATAAAATAATTAGTTAATACTCACATTTCACTGTTTTATTCACATGATTCAAAATATTCACCAACTATGTATTAAGTGGAGTTGTCTCGAACGCTGGTACTCAACTGCCTGTGAGACGCGGCTTTGCTCAGAGGTAAAAACCCCACTCGTCTTACTTCTCTCTCCACTAGCGTCCTATTGGTTGAAGCCGCGCTCACAGACAACTACTGCCACGTCTAGTCAATACAACAATAATTATATTCATTTAAAAGAAACAGTATACAATCCAAATTAAATACTTAATTTCGCTAACACTATACACTAAACAACAGAACTTTTTATTCAAGAAAATAAAAAAGAATTGAAAATTTTTCAGTGTATCGCGTATTTGAATAAAAATGATCTCGGAAATCTAATCTAGAATTTAAATTGTAAATGTAAAATATATGTCAATTGAAAAAACATTGTTTTTCTTATATGTAGGACCCTTATTATCTTAGTGTGTGCTCCTGTACTATTTATTTTAGCATTAACCTTGACATGTCTTCCAGGCACGAGACACGAACTACCCGTGTCGTTCGGACTGGCGTTTGACGCTTCTGAGTTTTGAAATCATTATAATGTGATAATAAAATAATTCTGTTTCAATCTGCCAATATTAATCCCACTAATATTATAAATGTGAAAGTTTGTATGGATGGATGTTTGTTATTCTTTTAAAAACTACTTAACGGATTTGTATGAAATTTGGTGAGGATGTAGCTGGACCCTGGATTAACACATAGGCTACTTTTTATCCCGAAAACAAAAAGCGGGTAACACCGCAAGGCGCAGCTAGTTCATTATAAAAAAAATAAATGAATAGATGGCTAGGTATTTCGATTTCCACCCAGAACAAACGTTTTGTGATATAAACAAATGTTTGTTCTGTGTCAGGGTGTTCTGTATGTATTATAAGTATGCATTTTCGAAAAAAAAAGTATTTATGTATTCTATCAGTTATCTGATTTTCACACAAGCTTTGCTTAGTTTGAGGTCAGATGGCGCTGTGTGTGATGTTCAAGGTTATAGGTCGAGTAAAATTTTATAATGCAGATGATCTAACAGATTCTAACTAGTCATGAGATATTTTGGCATCTATACCTAATTCCCTTTTTTCCTTTACGTTGTATCTTACTGCAAATATGTAAAGTAATATGCACAAATATGTAAACTATAAACTATAATATGTTAAGTTATGCAAACGGCGTCACACGATTCGATTCCCACACTCAAAATTTTGCGACAGTCTCGCAAAGGTCTCGCTCGGGGAATGCAGATTGCTTCGTTATGGTACATGTACGAGATAGATAGAATTTAGGGGCAGAGTTTGCTTTAGAATAATCTCTTTCTATGTTAATATCGGCTTTCGCTAAAGTCTATCGGTTTTACTATAGTCTCTAAAGATTTTATGAAGATCTAATAAGAGATAGAATAGATTGACTTTTAATAGTCACCTTCGCAAAATTTCTTCCAACTCTAGCACAGATTTTCCCCAAATCAGCTTGTTGTCGCAAAAAAATATCTTAAGGTGGTCCGATTTCCATACAAATAATGTTTTGCCATTTATGGACAAATGGAGCATAAATTTACAGTGAAATCGCAGCTACTGGCATTTATTTTGATTTTTATTTGCGGTAAATCACAATTGCTTGAATAAAACAGTAGATTGTGTTAATTATGCTCCATTTGTCCATAAATGAAAAAAAAAATTGTATGGAAATCGAACCACCTTAAGAGATCCTTAGCGTGATGACAATAGCCTAATTGCGAAGCCGCTAATGGATGTAATGGATGCTGTGATTTATAGAAGACTTATACTAGAAGAATCTTGTCCAGAGTAGAATCTGGACAAGATTATAATGTAGTAGGTTCTCACAACTAAGGAAGTCATATCGTCAACGACGTAGTAGCAAATTAACAAGCTAAGAATAGATCGATCGATGAACGCGAATGTTTAATTTGGAATTGTTTATTGACAGAAACCAATTGAGTAAGTAGGGCTGTTTGATATATGAAGTTCATAAGAATAAATTGATGCCACAATTAGTACTATGAATCTTATAAATAGGGCACATTATAAAAAATCTCCAAAAAGACAGACGCCATAGACAAAAATACGTAAATATATAAATTAAGTAAATAATGGACATAGTGAATATTATAGTAGGTACAAGCTTTGTCTTATTTGGGGCACAATGTGATTAGTTATTCAAAAAGGATTTTTTGAATAGCTGACCATAACAATTCTATTTCGACAGCCAAAGTTCTGCAATCCACTGCCGCCAACATAGCGAAACCAATTAAAAGTAAATTGCTAGCAAACAAGAGACCGCGGAAGCTTATCCAATATCCGAATTCCGTTAACAGACACAAAGGACTGTCGCAGCCACGTCGCTTTGTGAACATGACAAACACACTAAAACTGGTGTGGCGGTGTGTACTTACTATGTTGAATTAACGAGCAAAATCATAGGTGTTGTGTACTAAGCACTCACTATTTTACTTTTTAAGGATTTGATTATGATGATTGACCTATTTCTGGAAAACATCTGTTTTAAGCTTAAGATTTTTTATGGTTACTTTTTTATGGTTGACAAACTAGCTGTTCGACTAAAGCTCACCGGTTTTTTAAAATGTAAATGTAATGAGACGAACGAAACGCTCTCCCAACGTAAGAGATAAGGCCTATCCATGATCATTGCAGGATTTGCAGGGATACACTGAACTTTGATTAGCAAAACAAAGTCCAGGATATCGCTGCTTTGGCGCTTATTACTTTAAAACATTCGATGGTAAGTTTCAACAGCCCTGTAATTTCGCTACCTTTTGAAACCGGAACACAGTAATGTTTAATGCTTGGCGGTATATATCTGGTCCTGCGGTGGTACCTACTTAGACGACCTCCTGCTAAAGAGATCTACAACTAAGTAAACAAGAAAGATGTCGACCACACCGTTTAAGGAAGATGGTAAAACACACCTAGTCTTGGAATGAAACTGGCTCTCAAGTAAGGCTGCCGGAACACACCGTTAGGCGCTTGGCGGCATATTTTCAACTTGAGGGTGGCATCTACCCGAGTACTAGAAAATACCCTGCCACCATGCTTTGATTTTCTCACGATGTTTTCCTTCACCGACAGCACAAACTTGTTGGGGTTTAAACCCACGCCCTTCGGCGTGTGATATTAGGATAATATGTTTTAAGATTTCCATTAAAGTAGAAACGTAACTATGTAAATAATGTAACAACCTTAGCCTTACCAAAGATTACTACAGTGAAACTAACTAATCTAGAAAACAGCTACCAGTGGGAATAGCTCCCAAAACGCATAAGATTGTATATGATTGTTGATTGTCTACGTTGTATTGTACGGCAACATCTATTTAATAGTTGTGCAATAAAAAAGTTTCTCGTTAAGCACAGTTATCTCTTTGATACATATGATTTTAATGTATAGATAGAAAAGATATTTTAACAGCTTACCAGGCGATAAAGTTCAGATGTATATCTATTTGTATAGTTTAGAAGTATAGTAGATGTTACTGAATCTACTTTTTTTTCTATTACAAACTAGATTTACATTGGAAATACAGATGAGCAATTTAGTGTCATACTTAGAATCTTAGAATAATTGAATTTTTATTTAATAAACTTGCGGTCGAAGCTATTAACAAACGTGATTTAAGCCGCACACGTGCATAACAAACATACCCAATCACCCAGTACCTTTTTGTTGCTCCGTTGTTTTGTGTAGTGAAAACTAGTGAAGCGATTGCTGATCGTGGGAGTTTATTTGTTATTTCCAACCTTGGAACTCGGTAGTTTGGTATTCAGAAGTTCGTCTCGCGGACAAGTTGCGAAACATCGAACGAAAGCCAACGAAAGTGACCCAAGTTCGAGAGAATTGAGTGATCAACAACAATAGGAAAGTTGCTACGCTCCCCTCTTGTTTCTATAAGCTCACTGTTCAGTATTTAATGGTGAAATTAGTCAAAAGTTTCCATTTATGGACATATTTACAAAGCAAATTATTCCTTCTGTTTATTATAGTATTCATCTAAGTGTTTTTATAACTTATCATCTATGTATATGTACTTTTTTTCTGTACCTACACATAAATAGGTAATTTTTTTTTCGGGATTTTAGTGTTGTGTTGTGCAGTTGTGTAATTATAAAAAAAAAATTAGGTATGCTGAGCACAATAGTTTCCTTTCGGCTTTTGTGGGGTGTTCCACAAAACAATATTCTACAAAAAAAAATTGGGAAGTATCTATTAAAAAAAGTAATCTAAAAGTTATCACATACAATTTCAAGGTTAAAGTTCTTTAAATTATCTAGTAAAACGTTTAATAATAATAATTTATTGTTCATCTTTGCTGCCAGCCAACTCCGCATATGTGCGGGGTGCGGGATGCACGCGGGAGGCCAGCCCCGCGCAGCTGCGGGCGACGCGAGTTCAATTTCTATCGGCCAGTGAGCGGCTGGCACTGAAGCGAAATGTGCTGCGTACTCCGTGCCCTCTTGCGCAAGACGTAAAATTAGTACCAAAGATCAACGTTTTTGGTTTTAGGACAATTTTTTTATTAAATTTGAATATAAAAATGAGTGACAGTGAAGAGTATTCGAAGCCTAAAAGAAGGAGAATTACTCTCAATTTACCGCTAATTACCAGTGACATAAAAAATGAATTGTTTTCTGACGATAGGGGCGATGATTGCTTTTTTCCTGACGATGGTAATGATGACGAGGATGAGGGACACTCGGACGAGAAAGACCAGCAGTTGATGTTTTCTGCGTCCATGAGTTCATTTTATGCGGCGTCAGTAAAGAACGAACAGGTATTGTCAGGTAGTATCGATCTACCTTCTCCAGGTAGTTCTCAACAGGCTGTATCAGGCCCTCCTGCGTCTACAGTAAATTCATCTTGGTCAACTGAGAGTGAATTGGTAAACATTCCTTTCAATAAACAAAATCTTTTTTCTGAAAATCCTGGTTCTGTGCCTATAGACTTTTTTAATTTCTTCTTTGAAAACGAACTACTTTTATTCATTTGTGAACAAACGAAAGCCGAAGCAGCAAAATTATTAGAAACCTCGACGACCGAACACTCCAGAATCAAATCATGGAAAGACGTTACAATCTCTGAGCTCAAAATATTCCTGGGCCTCCTTTTCCACATGGGCACGATACCACTTTGCCGCCTGCAGGACTATTGGAAGACTGATAGGTTGTTTGCTATACCTATCTTCAAAGAGCAAATGGCCCGGAACCGTTTTTTGCTTATACTAAGATGCCTGCATTTCACTTCTGAGACAAAGAATCCTAACAATCCGCTTTTCAAAATACGTCATATTATTGATTATTTCAATAATAAAATGGAGACTTGCTACTACCCTGCCAAGGAGTTGTCGCTCGATGAAAGTATGGTCCTTTGGAGGGGACGTTTGCGATTCAAGCAATATATAAAAAACAAAAGGCATAAGTATGGAATAAAACTTTATATGTTGACGGAACCTAATGGTATCGTAGTGAAGTTTAGCGTATATGCAGGGCGTCAGGACGCTGAAGTTTCAGGAAAAGGTCACGCAGAAAGAGTTGTCATGCAATTGCTGGAAAATAAACTTCAAAACGGGCACTCCATCTACATGGACAATTATTATAATAGCGTTGGATTGGCTAGAAAACTCTTAGACAACCATACTTACTTACTGCACGGGTATGTTGAGAAAACATCTGAAAGAAAATCCTGTCGAAATAACAACAAAAAAATTGAAGGAAGGTGAAAACGTGGTACTTTGCAACGATGGGGTCTTAGTAGGAAAATGGAAGGACAAACGACCGGTGATGTATGTCAGCACAGAATTTCCAAGCGATATGACGCCGGTAACAAACAAGCGGGGTCAGACTACAAAGAATAAACCATTACCAATAGTAAAATACAACGAGTTTATGTCAGGTAAATAATCAATTTATATTTTACTAGCGGCCTGTCCCGGCTTCTCACGTGTGGACATTAATTTTTCAGTTAAATTCAAGTAATAAATATTAGCCTCTGTTACTCAGGGAGAATGTAGCATTCTAATGGTGAAATAATTTTTGAAACCGGTCCAGTAGTTCCAGTAGGACCGGTTTCAAAAATTCTTTTAACAAATTCGTTACAAATATACAAAAATTCAAAAATACAAATCTTTCCTCTTTATAATATTATTGCAGATGCCGAAAATAATAAAATAAGCATATTTTATGATAAACAATACTAATGCAAATATTATACCTATTTGTTTCATTTTTTCAGGTGTTGACCGACAGGGTCAGTTACTGGCATTCTACCCATGCGAAAGGAAAATTCTACGCTGGTACCTGAAACTAGCTATCCATACTTTTCAGTTGTTGTTTATAAACTCTTATAAAATTTACAACAAGTACTCTGGAAATAATAAAAACATGACCCTATACGATTACCGCATCGCAGTTATAAATCAACTGCTACCGGAGAAACCCTCCGTATCTGTTTCTGGCCCGAGTCGAAGAGCCATCCAGCCAGTACATAAAATTTCTAAAATAACAGAAAAGAACTCAAAGGGTATTTTGAAACGTAAGATGTGCCGGCAGTGCTCGAAATTTAAAAAACGCAAAGACTCGATTTGGCATTGTGAGACATGTGATGGCAATCCGGGCCTATGCTTTGATTGCTTTGACGTGTATCATTCATAAATAAACACATAATTGTTTTAATTTCATGATATATTTGAATATTTTAACTAGTGATTTTTTACCCAAAAAATTAATTAAAATTGTAAATTTCCATGTTAAATTTTTGTTTCATTTATTACTTCGTGTTTCAGAGTTGATTACAAAGTGAAATATTACATAAATTGAAAGAATGTATTAGTCTAAAAATATGGAAATGTAACTACGGAGTTCCTATAATAAATTGTGATTATTTATTACAATACTACATGATTTTGTGATTTTTTTACGAATAAGTTTAGTATTAATTTAAATTGAAATACTTAGATAGCTCTGCGACCTGCGTATGTGCGGAGTTGACACAGAGATTGAAATTTTCAATCCATGTGCTTTTGATTTTCAATTTATAAATTCCATACAAAATTTTAGTATTATGTATAATTTTTAATGCTAATTTTATCATATCTGACAATATAGTAGCTAAAATCAACTAAAAAAATAGATATTTTGGCCATACTCGTGACACCATGATCCAAGGTCTCAAAGTAATGAGCGCCGAAGCAGTGATGCCCTGGACTTTGTTTTGTTACTTAAAGTTCTGTGTATCGCTGCGATGGTCATGGACAGGCGTTATCTCTTACCATCAGGAGAGCGTCTCGTTCGTCTCATTACATTTTCCTTAAAAAACCCATGAATTTCAGCCGGCAGCGAAGTTGCTAAGCTTATTGAAATTGCATGAAATGTTCACGCCGATAACCGATTATAATGATTATGTACATAACCTGAATGTACGCACATCATTCAAAAGAAGCTTGTTCTACTACTTAGTACATTAAAAAGAAGGTCAACGCTATAATAAAAGCGGCTTTCAATAAAAACTGGTTAGACGTGTCCGCCCTTGATCAAATAATTTTGTATTTTATAACTAACGTGAATTAAATTATAATTCATTCAAGATTTATTAATTAAAACGTTAATATTAAAACAAACTTTTTATATCTACTTATCTGTAATAAATTTGTAACGATTTATGATGATTGCAAATTTTTAAAATATGCAAAAGTGAATGTTTTTATTAAAATATTATTATAAATTTAATGAGCATATAGCCGGTTTTTGTATTCCAAAAACCTATTATATAATCTCATTAAAACTACTGTTTAAAAATAAAATAATTCAGATATTTGCGGCCGTTAATGCATTTAAAATAATTATGCATGTAAGAAATATTAAAATAAAAAAGTTTTCACATAATTCTGTGTTTTTTCATCATACATACTATTATTAATAATCAAAAATCATTCAAACTATACTAAACCAGTGTATTTAAAACTAACTATATTTTTCTTTATTGAAAATGTATAGTATGATGATGAAGATTAATGTATATTATTTGAAGTTATCACTATAAAATACAAAAATCAAATACCGAATTAATCAGCTATTGACAACTAAAATGTTCTACTTAATAAACAAAGATTACTCATCGTATATAGTGTACGTAAATAGAGTACAGTTAAATACAATACAATACATAAATAATGACACTGTTAAGGTCAAAGATGACAGATATGTACTAGTACATGTGGTATTGTCAAAGCATCACATTATACTCGTATTCAGTGGATAGGGATACACATACACTGCGCAGTTGTCAAAGATTTATATGATACACGCTGAAAACGTATCAACGTGGAACCCCATCGAACCCCTTCGAGCTCACAGGGGGTGGGCATCCTGTGACGTCATGCCGGCTGTCGGTCCCAGCCACAGCGCAAAATGAAAGCACGTTTTATCTGCCTTTATCGCGGACATATTTCACTCAAAGGATAACATTCTACACGACGGACACAAAGGGGAATTCCGCTTTAATATTTTCTTTTTGTTTCACACGAAATTGAAGTTGAATGTTAAGTTTCAACAAAGCGAGAACGGTAGGTAACAACAAAAACATAAAACTTTTTGAAAGTTAAAAAGAACAAAAGATTCCAGAGCACGCGTGTATCTGTTCGCAATTATGTACTGAGCAGATAATTAAAATGACAAAGAAAATGAAATTAACAAAGCAGAAAATCGTTTAACCTGAATAAGTTATATATGAAATAAGGGTACCGTAAACAGCCATGGAGTAGTTAATTCCCGCCATCAAACTCTAAAACAGAGTTCATAATAGCAAAGTGGGCCGAAAAACGAAAGTTTAAGTAGTTTCGCTGTTGTGAATCTAAAATGGAGCTGGGCAGGACACATTGCTAATTAAAGTGATAATTGATGGAGTAAGGTTGTGACAGAGTGGCAGCCCGACCAAGGTAAGCGGAGCATTGGTTGTCCAGCTGTCGACGATATTGTCACCATTACGGCTCGAACTTTGACCAGATTAACACAGAACCGAAGCAGATATCATAGCTAGAGAGAGGCCTATTTACAGTAATAGGATTGGAATAGCTGTTGATGATAAAGAATGAAGTTAAATACCATAAACATCACGGCGAATTAATATGAAATAAATATTTTGTGGGACATTACATACATCCCAAAACTAAGCAAAGCTTGTACTATAAAAATCAAATAACTAATAGAATATTTATAAACATTATTTTAGTTAATACATACTTAAAAAACAAATAAAATATACATACAGAACAAACATCTATGTTTGCCACATAAATGTTTCCTAAATTTTCCATAAATGTGCCTAGGTACTACGCCTTACTGCTCATGAAACAGATGATTAATACGGTAGTCGAAAAACTAAATAAGAATTTAATAATAAAGGAACAGTAAACAGCAGGAATTACAAGAACATTAATTTAACTACATTCTAACAATACAAAGGAACAATAAAAAGTTGTAGACCATACATGGAAATTAAATTAGATTAGATTCGGACGGGTCGATACTTAATAACTATTTAGTTTCACTGATATCAATCGCGTAACATAATAGCCTGTCTGAGCTCTAGAGCGGTCTAGTTCATTAAGCTAATGCCGCCAGTCTACGGATCTTGTCTTGAATACTCCAATTATCGTAGGGACCGGCTTTACTCTGGATTACTCAGGTGTTCAAAACCGGCTCAAATCCCTGTAGCTTTAACAAAACAGCCGCATTGGATAAAAGGATTATTGTATTCAGGAATGTTATGTATAATCAATAGACTATGGTCAAAACAGGTCTGACTGCTTGACTGGTTGCTGGAATGGTATTCATAATATTGCAAGCGGAAACCGAGTACAAGATTTATCTGACTGAAACAAACATAAATCTGCATACCAACATGCAAAATTAATTTGTAAATTATGACAAGGATGATATATCTCGCAAAGAATAAATACTTGTACCGTAAGTAACTAATTTAATTTTAGTAAAGTATAGTAAGCCGGTCTGCTAAACTGGAAGTGGGACAGGACATGTTTTTTGGATGCTGAATGACCGCTGGCTAAAGGTCACCACATATTAGACCCCAACATTTGTACAAAAGACAACGCCGCAACAGTCAAAGACCGGGCAGTCTGAATGAAAGGAAGAGAGTCTTTTGCCCAGCAGTGGGACACTATAGGCTGAAATAATAATGATAAAAAGTAACTGAGAAAGACGTATGATAACAAAGTGCATTGCACAAATGTGCTTACATGATTTTGAACTGGTAAGATATGAGTATAGAAAACTAGCTACACTCAAAAGAAAAAAATTAAAGATGCTTGGATGAATTTGTTGTAAATCAAAAGATTTCGTTGTCAAAGTATTTCCTGACCTCATAGAAATTTTACGACTATTCTAAATCCTAAAGGATCTTAGACATCAAGGGGGCTTTAAACGCGGGATTAAATAGTAAATCATTCAACTGCAGATGGATGTTATCAATCTCAATGCAGTCAGGAGTCAAAGCAATGTCATCAATTAACGTTAAAGTATGTATCACAACGTGTTCATTTTATTGCTTGCCTTATTGACATTACTACGTAAGATACGTAATTATCTTCTATTATTTCTCTACAATAGTTGGTTGATGTAATATCGCTCAAAATGTTTCGCTTAGCTATGTCTGATTCTTCAATTCTATCAAAATGTTGTTGTTTTCTATCTATTTGTCGTTCTTAGTTAAATATTGTTGTGACAAGATGAATTGAAATGTAAATTTATTTTCGCCAATCACTAGAACCCTAAATCTTTAGAAATGGTAAGGAACTAACTGATTTGAATATAGTAGTTTGTTATAATGTTAGTTCGTTACTAAGCGCGACGAGAACACGCCGGTGTTGCCGCCACACTGGGTTCAAATTGAAATTGAAAGCTTGAGCTGCCGGTGAAAAAAGACATCGTGAGGAAACCACGATAGCATGGTGGAAGGGTACTTTCTGTTTCAATATGAAAATCTTCATATCAAATCATCAGTTCTCGTTCAAGGCTGTGTGTTTATTATTAAAAACCAGTTTTTCCATAGAAAAAGTTCCTGGACCAAAGTGAGAGTAATTCATAACGATGAGGACGCGACCCTTCCAACTTAGTATCTATATTTTATAATTATAAAAAGTGAACTCAAGTTAATATACTATGTAGTAGGTAAAAAACTTGAAAGTGCTGACTAACTGGCTTATCTAAGTAGATATAAAAAAATACTTGGCGCTTAGCCGAGAAAACAGTACAAATGCCGCTATACAAGAGTTGCCAGATATATTATTCTGCAAACAGGGAAAGCTCTTGTGTCTATTCCACAACATCTATCGAAAGTAAATGGAACTAACACTGTTACTTGGCGCAAATGTTTCCGAACCAAAAATGGTAATGTATCAGGTAATATGAAAAGTTTCATTTCTAAAAACGGGAGTGGGTAACACAGTAGTTAATTATTTTTAGATTGCTTTACTAAAGCCGTTGACTTTTAACATTATGATGACCAAGGCAGAAAATAAGAACACGTTTTAATAAAATCTTGAAGGAATCGAATAAAGTTTACTATAGAACTGAACATAAATGAATCTGAACTAAACATAAATTCCGTAAACGAAATGAAACTTTGATCAGGAAACTGGGGAAAGTCGGGAGAAATTTAATCAACATTGGTTAGGTGGTACGTTATTACGTCAGTAATACCGTTATCATGGGGATGTCAGTAATTAAAGCTTGTAAAGATCCAAATTTGAAAGGATTTTTTTGGTTTCTTTTTTGTTTGACACGTGCTAATTTATGTTTAAGCAAGAGAAACTGACTAACTCTCGACACAGTCTTAGACTAGTTTGGGAACCCATGGATCACAATTTAAATGGAATTTTTATTTGCTATTTCATTTGGCAGGAAATTTGGTTAACATCACAATTGGGTGAGGGTGAGGATCACAATTGGGTTAACAATGTGTCTATTTGTCAAATACAAATCATTTTGATTTGAATTGATTTGAAATATGCAAATCTCATTATTAGTTGTACGGGTAAAAAAATAATACAAAGTCACACTTATCTAAGAAACAAAATTAAAAAAATGTCATAATTTAAATAATCAACAGTAATAATGTTGATATCTAACCAAAAGTCAGTCACACTGACATTCCATGACTTCCCATTCATCATCATCATCGTCCATTTCCTTCTTTCGCGCTATCATCTCACAGTATTTTAGACACTTCAGCTACATAATCTTCCACTCATCACGATTTTAAAGCATCTCGATCAACTTATCAAACTTGAATACATAAACATTAAGTTCGTCAAGTATTTGAAACTTTCTACCAATAATATTCCAACAAATAAGATGAGCAACTTATAACAGGATCATAAATTGTTCTATTATTCCACTCGCTGATATTCATAACTTTTGCAAGTCTATAAAGTTACGATGTTTTTGTGTCCAAAATTAACGTCGGAGTTGCTTATAGTTTTGACTTTTGCTGCGATAACTTTGATGTTGTGGAATATTTCAAAATTCTTACCTGTTGGAGGAGGCGGAGGATCAGCTGAAGCGATTTGCCCGTTGCTCCTCACGGCTGCTGCTTTCTTCCTGCCGCCTGTCGTCGCTGGACTCTTCGTAGTCTCGCGCTCAACCCTCTGAAACAAAACAACAGTCACAGTACAGACACAGAATAAACACTAACTACGGTACATCAAGTAAATACTGATACAGATCTGAGAAGATGAAACGGTAGTCGCAAATTGAGACGAGCATTTGGACTCATTAAAAAGTAATTTAGGTCACCGCCTAATCTCCGACGCTCTCAGTGACATAAACGCGCTTTAACTTCTCAATTGTGAGGCGAGACGTCGCAGAGTACTTGTTTTGGTGAGTAAATTGTCAAGCGATGGAATTTAATCGATCGTGAACGTCGACGTAATGACATCAAAAGGAGCTTCTTTAAAATAGAATCATTCATTCGTGAAGCGGCAGTCTACTTATTTCGGCTGACGACGGGCGATCCCGGTCCGAATAGCGCCAAGTCATGAGTCATGGCGTTTCATGCCGAGTCGCGCTGAGTCACGACAGACTTCGGCAGGAGCGCGGGATCGCCGAGTCAGGGCCGCACCTCGCCAGCGGTTATGGCGCTGACTGAGCGAAACGGGCAAGCCGAGCGAAGCGGTCGGTGCTCCCTAATGCACTAACATTGATTGATATCCGATAATGATAAACTTAGCCTCAGTAACTGACGGCTTTGTTAACACTTAATAGACGCCTTTCACGCACGTCTACACATTCATCTGAACCAGAATGAGGGCGTTAACCTTCTCAAGTTAAATTTTATCATTTAGAAACTAATCAATTTAAAAAAGAATTACTAAATGTAACAGCTAATCGCTGGCCTCCTCTGAGAAACAGGAGATTGTAGAAAAACAGATCTAAGGAAGAGCGAGCATTGTATTTTAATTAATGCTACTCCGGGCGTAACTGATATCGCATTTCGCAGACGAACAAAGCATTTTTTCGAACGGAAACTAACGGAAAATTTAAGTAAAAAGACGAGATACGACGCCGAAAGAAAGCAATATAATGTATAATACGAATTATTAATCGCTAGGGTAAACGCAAACATTGATCCACTTTGTTGTGGAAAAATATTAGCTCAGCTGACCGCGTGTTGTCATAACAACAATTTACGGCAAAAATATGCGAAACTTGGGGAATTGCGAGGGTGAGGGGTGCCGGCCGCGACATGGTAAGTACTCGTGAAAAATGGAGCAACGACTATATGGGGAGGTTTCCTCCCTGAGGGAGTTAGAAGAGGAAGGAGAAGTGGGGCCGACGGTCGTGCGACTCCACTGTTTATGTGCACAGTCGAGCACTATGCTTTGACAACACGCTGCGTCATCGGGAAATTGACAAACAACCTATTTATATCGCATCGGTATTGAATTGATACTGGCCTTGCCTAAATAATGTAAAAAACTTTTTTATATGTTTCGGAAAATAAGATAACGAAACATGAACATACATAGTTCTAAATATATAGATTACTTTGTCAAACAAAGTACCTAAATAGCAAAAAAAAAATTCTACAATAACAAAACATATCAATTAAGTCAAATAATTGAAACAATCAACACGCGCTGGAACTTATGAAAATGAATAGAAAGTTTTGAAACGTTAATTAAAACTTTGCATTCGCAGTGAACGAGCGGGGAAAGTTATGACTCATTCAGCTCACTTTAATATTGACTTTGGTTTTGCAGACGCCATTTTATGTTGCGTCATCTAAAATGGCGGTAAATGTTGTAACTGGCTGGATAAGCCGTATCATTTAAATGATTACGCCGGCATGTATTCTGATATACATTCGACGTAGAGTAACGGTAATACTTAAAGTTTAATATGTGCTATTGAACTTTTAACATTATGCAAAAGATCCATCTATGTCTTTTATAACGTTTATAAACGGTTCTTTTGTTCGTTGGTTCTTTATTTGTGACCGAGTTACAACACAAGAACTGTCAGTGTCGTTAACATAGTCAAGCGACTATGTTAACAACACTATGATATACGCAGGTGACCCCGCAAATCGACAATGCGATAAATCTAGTCAAGTTTCATGGATGGTAAAGGAATACCTTCTCAGTACACTAACCTGACTACATAATTATATTAATAATTGGGTAAAAAGATGCGGAACGTGTAATACGAAAAAGAATGCAAATTAGGTTAGGTACCGTGCCAATAATACAGCATAATATAAGATTTCTACATAATAGAGATCTTATATTATGCTGATAATATTCACAAGATCCAAATTAAAAAAGTAAAAATTCTTGTTTGTAACAAAACTTTCAAATCCTTAGTGAGCTTTGATCTTGTTACTGATTCTGAACAATTTCTTTCACAAATCTTAACCAAGTCGTTAATCTCAGATTTTCATGAAAGATATGAAAGAATTGCTATGAATCTGACAAATCTTGATGTTCGAGTGAAAGTGAATGCTGCATTACCTGCATTACGAAGAAAGTGTGGTCGTTACACGCCACTCATGACTGACCTACGCAATGCGACTCCAAAACTAGGCCAGGGCTGGTCTTGCACAAGAAATTCATGCTTAGCATTTTACTACACACTAAGTACAGCTTTACCACCTTTAAGCCAAAGCTAAGCAACTGTAATATCATTAATTTCACCCACGCCCCCTGTTCGTGACTGCATCTATACGGATATACAGATATTAATGAGGTTTTCGTTTCAGTTTTTTGGCGTGAATCCAAATTGTTCTATTCTATACTTACAGTTAGCCGTTAACAACTGGTGAAATACGACCAGAGATAATTGAAACCACGAAGTTTTGTTTACAAAAGAATGTAGAACTAAACGTTATTGCGATATTTTATTAAAGTTTTGAACCGTAGTGCTCTTGGCAATATTTTATTGGAAACCTTTTAAATGCTTTCATGTAGAATTGGAGTTCCAATTTTATTTCGCATGGGTACTTGGTACAGCGCATAAAAGCGAATGGTCGTTATAAATAGCAGCTCTCTAGATGCTCGTTTTCCCCTACACGGCTTTATGTTATATAAGGGTCCTTGCGTAATTTCATGTGTATCCTTCTCACTAATTAAAACCATATCTCCGTTTCCTAAATACATACTCATATTCATTATTACACATTAAAAGTTAATTACAATCTAAACAGCAAGTTTGCTGCTCTACTGTAATTATATATTATTATTTATTCTATATTTTGCTTCAACAAAAAGCTTTCCATTCCACCGATCAAAGATTATATAAATCCGAAGGTCATTCTACCGTTCGTCCGCATTAACTATACAATACAAAGCCTATTCAACCCATCCATACTCTAGTGGATGTCGGTCGTACGTAACTGACATTGTGTATCGAGTCTTTGTGGCACTCCCTTTGAAATGGGTACAATAAACACGCCTGCAATGTGACTCGAGTGCAGTGAACCAGGCTCGATCTATATAACGGTACAAGCTTGTCTCAAAGCTGGAGAGTATGGAACGTATAGGCGCCTCCAGGGAGATCAGCCTTCCACTTCCCGATGAGATGCCGTATCTATCCTTTATATTATATTATTTACACTGTGTAAAATTAATAGTCAAACTGACCTAAACGATGATCAAAAAATATATGTAACTAGCGGACGCCTCACGGTTTCACCCGCGTAGTTCCCGTTCCCGTGGGAATACAGGGATAAAAAGTAGCCCAAGTCACCCGGAGATACTGTAGCTACCCAAAGAATTTTTTAAATCGGTCCAGTAGTTTTTAAGTTTATTGGTTACATACAAAAATACAAATATTTACTCTTTACAATATTAGCATAGAAGGATAGATGTTTCCGAAGAACTGAAATTTCTTTATGTGGTTATAGGTTCTAGGTAGGGACCACCGCAGTACTATATGTATATTCTGCCACCAAGCAGTAGTAGCCGTGACAGACCGGTTGGCTCATTGATAGCGCGTCTGCTTCGGCGTGGGTTTGTTTCCCACCAAGGACAAACATTTTATGGTATAAATATAATATTACAATATCATAAAATATGACGAATCGATCATAATGGTAGATTTCACGAGAACACACATAAGTAATGAAAAGTCCTGATCAGACTGGGAGTACGCTTATTCACGTTCAACTAATCCTTTATTAAACCTTACCGACGGGCACTGGCACTAGGATTGTAAGCAACTCATCAATCCGTCACTCCCAGTATTAAACCCATAGAATGTTAGCGAACAGGTGAATGTACCAATAAGCACCCCCAATGTGATTTATTTACAGCTTCACCTTCTGCGTATTTCAAGTAGAAAACAAACAGAGTAACAGCCTCCAAAAACACAGTAAGCACCAAACACATTTTACCACATGCATGTTAGAAAGTCTAGAACGTTAGATTAGCAGCTCGATGTTATTGACGGAATATTTAAGTAGGTTGCTATTGCTAAGCTAATAGACCAAAAGACCAGCAGTAGAAAACTTACGCTAAGGTAGATACGGATTCCTCGCCATATTTATTTACCGCTCTTTATTAAAAACTGTGCTGAACACAACTGCACCGATCTTTTAACTACACCAATCACGAGTTGTCATCGACTTATTATATATATCGAAGAAAGAAGTAGGTACATACGATTACAGGAGGCGCTGGTCGAAGCTGTGTTTCTGTAAATATTCTACGCGGTTGCTCTAAGCTCCCAGGATAATAACCATCATAACATGACCCTCATTCTATAACACGTCTTGATGAATCCTACGTGATACAAGATACACGTGAACACGACAGGGGTCTTGATTGATCGGTCAATTTGTGTAAGGTTAACGGTCTGTTAGCTCGTTGAAGAGTTACAAAGACACGAAATGAAACGGTAACGGTATTATTTGAAGCTCTTGATAAAATAAAAAATAGTATTGAATTTTTTTAAAGCATTCTATGTTAATCATCATTTTATTTTGGATAAGATACGTAGCACCACGTGAAAATTAATTTAGTTTTGATTTTATTAAAATATTGATTTCTTTTACTTACAACGATGATTAATATACTAATTTAATACTATCATCTATAGTTTCCTTGAACGTGTATAATTGTATATCCTGCAATAGAAAAAAATAGACGAAATAGTCTTTAAAAATCGTTATGTTTGATCTCACATTTATTTTGATAACCCTACTAATATAGTACTGTGAAAGTTTGTATGTTTGTTATTCAAACACGCAAAAATATTCTTATCTGATCCGCGTTCATATACATATGTACCTATCCACTTGAAATTTGGTATAGATACGTCTTATGGAACATTATTTTACTTATACGAGCACATGTTTAATTTCTCTTTAAACCTAATTCTAAGCTAGTATACACATAATTATATATATCTGCACTCATTACATTATCTATTTGATTATTTATAAATCTGCTACAAGACTTTACTATCTGTATTATTGTCGTTATCAAAGCGACATCATAGTCGAGTAAGCCCAAATACAATCACTACACAAGGTAAAAAAAGAACCTAGACAAAAAGAATCAACTTGACAAAATTTTGTTTAATTCAAGAAACGGTAGTTACTACATTAAACCGCTTATTCAAGGGTGTACAGAACAAGAAACAGTTGCATAATATTGTGTTGAATTGTTGATACACCCACACTTATCTACCAACACTCACACAGAGATCTGACCATAGTTAACGTTATGCAACGGCTGACCTTTATCATACTATTTACATGGAAGCAAGTTTGTATGATGTGTGGAGCTGCTAATGTAACCTAACGCAATATACTTAACTTGTTACATAACATCACACATTTCTTTGAGCCTGTTTCTTTGGTAATTGGCTTTGGCACTGTGGTAATCTCCTTGAACAAATTACTTTCTTTGATACGTTATCTTGGTAATGTGTAGTTATAATTATGTATTAGAAAGGAATTTGCTTGTTTTCGTGTGTTGTCGGCCTTTTAAATCTTCATTAAATATCTTATTTACGTATGTTTTGCTTTTTTCATCTCTCATATTCTTATTACTTATGCGTTAACAATCGAATAATACAAAATTATTTTATGTAAGAAATTAGTTAATCTAGTTTCTTTCTTTGTGTTTATGATCGGCTGTCTATTCAGCCTATACGACCACGACCGTACATATTTTTACAGTCAAGTTACTAATTTATCGTCTACAATTTATGTTATTATCTTTACGGTTTTAGTATAGCCACGCCTTATTAATCGAAAGATAATTCTATACTTATCATTACTTATCTCAAGTACCAACAATATTATCTTATTAAAAACACCTGTGTCACCATTCTTGGCAAATTGTGTGTCATTATCTGTCATTACTTAATTACGAGTATGTGTCATATTTATCATATCGCATTCTTTTATCGTTAAGTATTTTACGTGAAATATTTATTGTATTATCGAGTGTACAGAATTAGTGTTTAATTATCACCGTTAGTTTTTTTTACCTATAATCTTTTACATGCCTTTATGTAACTGTGGGTGTATATTTTAATCGACTGGTAAACATTATTTACCAGAGTAACATGTGCTTTCATTACAGGAAGGTTTTCTGTAATTTCCGAAATTTTCGTTAAAAACAATCAAAACAATCAGTAAGTAATAAATATTCTGAGGCAATTTCTGATGTTTCTGGAATGTTATACATATGATTCCCCAATTAGGATTTATAGATAGACATAAAACATTGTGCGGTATACATATACTATATTTATTGCAAGATATAAATAGCTACTGAACTAAATAGTTATCACTACTATAATAGTAGGTAATAGAAAAATAAATAGTAGAGAGGAATTAATAGTAATAAACTAGTAAACTATTTCTTAATAAACTAAAAAATATTTATTGAAAAAATCATCATGTGGGAAATGTCGAATCAATTACATTTTAAAATATAATTAATTTCTCTAAATGCCGTTTGAAGTAATTATGCTAGGTTTAATTTAACGAAGCGGTTATGGGGAAACATACTCAAGTCGAATGCACTTAATGAATCCCTATTCATTAAGTGCATTCGACGACCATAATAATATCAATGTCAAAAAGTAGTGGAGAAGCCCGAGCTATACCTTACCTCTAAGCTAGCAGCCAGAGGGGTGCGGCCGACCTGTCGAACCGGTTCCAGCCGGTTCCTCCTACAACCGGTGCCAGGGCTAGCATAGCTTCGCTAACTAGATAATACACCCGATATGGTCGACGACCAGTTATGTGGTATAGACTCGCGTTGTTTTTATTTGAATCCGTCTTTTGTGTCAGTTTTCTTATGGCTCTAAGAAGAGTGTTCTTGAACTGTCATTTTTTATTACGTAATTTTTAAAACACAGTTTAGCGTAATACTGCAATAACTATAGTTAAAAAATATAATATGTATATGTATGTAAAGGTAATAAAAAGCTGGATCAAATTATACTCGGTAAAATTAATTAAACTTTGTTCCTTAAATAAAAATTGATTAAAGAAATCTAATAGACGAAGATAAACTCCGTTTTGTATAAATGATTCAATAAGATAAAAATTAATGATCCGATTTAAATAAAATAGACATCGACGGATAAACACGAAATGATAAAGATACTAAAAAAACTGGGCAACCTCACAACAGCGGTTATAAAATAAACACTATACTTAAGGGTATATGTAATTAATCTACGTAACCGTCTCAAAACTGGGTCAAACCAATAAAGAAGAGATTAATACTTTAACAATCTTTGGAAAAACTCGCTTGGTAACATTTCAACGCTCACGAATGGAATTTTAAAGCGAGCGGTTATTTAAAAGTTAATAGCAAGGTTAAAAGCTGAATTGTAAAGTCGAATGCAATTCTGAAATTTATTGCGAGTCAAATATGAAAACTTTGAACTGCATTTTAATGTCAAATATTAAAATTATGTGAATTAGAGCGTTTATATAGCTAGCTACATAAGTTGACAGCCCTGTTGGCTCATTGGTAGCATGCCTGCTTCAAGAGCTGTGGGGCGTGGGTTCGATTCCCACCCAGGACAAGCATTTTGTGATATAAAACATATGTTTGTTCTGTGTCTGGGTGTCCTGTATGTATTATAAGTATGTATTTACAAAAAAAAGTATTTAAGTATTTTATCAGTTATCTGACTCCCATAGTACAAGCTTTGCTTAGTTTGGGGTCAGATGGCGCTGTGTATAATGTCCTACGATATTTATTTATTTATTTAAGTATACATTAACAATGGAAATGAAAATGCATAAAAGTAGAGTGGCTAACAATTTAAATTACTTCAAATAGCATTTACTTAAACAAATAAAACAAATCTCGGTCATTATTTGTACAACACTAGACCAGATAATGGCAATTCGAAATAAAAGGTTTACGTAACAATTCTTCTTGAAAACAATCGCGTTAAATGCGAGTATAAAATATGAATATAATGGAGCCGTGACCGACTCCGGTACTAATTCCCGCGTTCCATCTCAGCTGTCACTATAAACTGTGTATAAAAATGGTATGAAACTATACACTCTGAATAAAAGTATTTTATACGAACAATTGAATTGCTTGGGAATTTCGCATGCTGATGTTACGAGTTTGTTGTCGTGATAAACAAACGGAATCACAAATACATTAATTGAAACACTGACGATTCCTAACAATGGGTCTTAGAATAATAAATAGTTCTAGCTGTTATTCCGTTGAGAATTTGAGCCGTACTTTACATTAAATAGCGCAAAGGCTGATTAGGCATAAGTAGTAACTTTACGTATACCCAAGATAGACAGGCATTAAGATAATTTAGTAAGATAAATTTTAGGCAGTACTATCTAATGCTTTTTAAAATGTTGTAATAGTTTGCAGCTTAGATTTTTTTACCTGTCTATTATCTCATTAGTAAATAAGTCCATCCATAATTATCAATATCAAGATTGAAATATTGTATATTTATTTAGGACTATTTACAGTTTAATTACAAAATGTATTGCCAAAAAGAGTACGAATCATACAAGCTCTGCTTAGTTTGGGGCCAGATGGCGCTGTGTGTATAGTCCTACGATTTTTTTTTTATTAATCTACATAATATAAATATCCTACTTTCCTGTAGAAACTCGTGCGTTTTATCGCAAAAAAATCTAACAAAATCGTGACTGGTCCTATTCGGTATGCGAACGTAATGGGAGGCTCGGTCGTTGTCAGACGAGATTTATTCACGTGCAGACCGAGCGACGCGCGGTGGGCGTGCGTAGGCTGCAGACAGAATCGAGATCCTGGCAATCTCGACATGGCAGCACCGCCTTTCATCTGAGCATGTGTCAAGCCAAATTTAGACTTTATTACCCTTTACGGACATGGACAATCTCGACTCATCTCAGACATTACACATCACATTTCGTAACCTAAGGCTACAACAATGGCGCTAACTACACCTGTCGCTATAATGCTTACGTAACAATCGAACTGACCTTTAGAAATCTCACAACGTGAAATTCAATAGAGAAATTACAATCGAGAATGTTTATAAATAATGCACACCGTCGCGGTGGCTTTATCATACGGAACAAAGGAACAATAACGACCAACAAAGAAGTTAGAAAATTAACAAAAGCAAACATTGGTCTGTGTCAAACGAGGCTCGGCTATTCCCTTCGCTTCGCTTGCAATGCGAGCGAGCCAGTGCCATGTAATAACAACATGGCGGACGGACGTAGTGTGTGCGTGCATTATGATTTATGATTAGAGATGCGCAGCAGCGCGGCGGCAAAGAGTGATCTGATTACGGACAAAATACGTACACCGAGATTACAATCATTATGTTGTAATTGTCTGAGTGCCTGATCTAAAATTATGGTATGGAATAATAGACAAGCAACACGTTCCATTGCTATCTCCAATTCCAAATCAAACTACATAGGTAATTGTTGCTTCATAAATTATAATTCCCAATTTTCGTTCAACAAATAATGTTTTAAGATTAGGTACTGATTAAAATCATTGATAGAATTATATTTTATACTACGTAGTAAGTAATCAAGGAATTTGTGTTGTGTGAATTTATTATTAGATTGTTGCTCGAATGACTTTCCTGCCATCAGGGTGTGGCTGTCTCCATTTTGTATGCGGTGAACCTACATCGTTGCATGCGAACCTATTTATACGGTATGCCTGTTACATATGTATGTGTTGGCAGCCGTATTCATGCCATTATATGTTAATTAGCTTTCTGATGCATGATCACATTGATCGATGTTGCAGATTAAACTTATGTACAGGCTGATAACGATAAACGAACAAAGGAAGTGATTAAAGGACTAATTACTGCACGTATGTATTTAGATGTCACACATCGCTGAGAAATGGCTACACACGTAGTACATTTATGTCTAGCTGAAATAATGCTAAATAATCAAAGGAAACGACCAAAACAATCAATGTTAATAACAAAAGAATGTTAAAAACAAGTAGGTTACTCTCGGATAATATTCGATACAATATTTATCACAACGTGTACAAAATAAAATGTGATTAGAAGCTACAAAAATATGAATATGTCAAGTAAGTAGGACTACTAAAATAAATTAACACAACGAAGCAGCTGTACACTTGATGAATAATAATATCGATAAAACTAAAGCAAATAAAAAAACTAGCCATAGATACTTAGTTTGCAATTGAGCACACATTAGTTTATTAAAGGCAAATAATAAACATCAGGCCATAACTACGTAAAAATAATAGTGATAAAAGCCAACAGCTAATGACAGAATAATAAACAATGAGTCATAGTTAGTACCGGTGGCGTCAGTGGTGGGGGAGCTCCACACTCCACAGTAGCCACAGAGCACGAAAATCACTTTGTGACGACAAGAGACGTCGCGGAAACATTCAAAATTTGAACAAAACAGGTGACGCTAGGACGGTGAAAGGTAAGATGCGTTGGGTAAACCGTTCCGAGCCGACGAGTAACCGAGCGTTGTAGTGCCGGCGCGGGAGAATGGCGCAAACTGACGTGGGGAAGAGGGAGGGGGCGCCCCGCGCGCGGCGCCCTCCCCTCGAGCTCGAGCCGCGGCCCGGCCACCAGACACGAGCTTGCATAATTAATAATATTTCACACACATTGCGCCTTCCGTTCATGCAAGGTCATCTTTTTCGTGATACGAATTACCGATACTGAATCTGAGTCAACTACTTATTTACTCATAGGTTTTACATAATTATATACCTACTATACCAAATACATTCTTTATTTTACTTGTAACAATATTTAATACGCATTTTATTTTTAGGTACCTAGTGGTTTTTTATTTTGTTCTGAATCAATTCATAATTTAATTTTATGTATTTATAAAAACTAGTATTTAAGTATAAGTTATCTAGTTCCCATAATACATGCTTTGATTAGTTAGGGGCTATGTAAAATTATTAGCAACCTAATAGACACAAATTACAAACCTGAATATAAACTCAATTACATAAAGAGTATAAATAAAATTAAAATTGATGTAGATGAAACAGGTAAAAATTAGATAGACAAAAACAGGTAACTCGTTTTTACTGATCTAATTTGAAAATAATATAAAACGATAATAATATAATCGATACGACATTATACCGCGACGTTTCAATACAAGTTGTATAATTGACACAAAAGGATGATCAAATTCACTAGATACGAATATGATATAGAACCGAAATAGATTAGGTCTCCAAACTACTAGCGCAATATACGTACCCACAATATTAAAATATCTAAATTCTGAGACTCAGCTGATACGCCAAACTTGTCATCCACGCCAAAACGTGCATTAACCTTCAAAAGAAACAAGAGCAAAGTAACGCGTTAATACGGATCCTTTTGACGGATTTCGTAGGGGTCGGACGGTCGGTAAAGCGGAGTAGGGGGAAGGGGGTTGTTTCAGCCCCCGGGAGCGCCAGACGAATCCCGGCAAGCACTCGTCGCGATCGATATCCGTATCCGCTGCACACTACCAGAACTCACATTAACTAACTCTACTGGCTGAGGTGGAAAGTCGGCCGTTGTTGTTGCAAACTTTACCGATTACAGTTCGACGGAGTAAACTCTCCCTCTTGTTGTTTCTAAATGAATCAACAACTCGTTAACGGAGTTCGTAACGTATTGGCATTAACAAGGGTTCCGATACAGAACTGTATATTAATGAGTTTGAACTTCAAGTTGTTTCAAAACTAACTCAGTCCGTATGCATGAGTTAGATTTTGCATACGCAACATTAAAATGTATTTAGCTGCATACATAGTATTTTAGTTTATTTTGCAAAACAACGCAATGACGTATATTAACTTGACTCTTGCTAAAGGAATAAATATACAACACATGTAACAAGCGTCAAGTTACATAATACATACTCAATTCCAAGAATGGTGTCATTGAGACATGTACTGTACGAGGTACTGTTATTGCTTCCACCTAAGGATATGAAAACCTCAGATTACAAGATACCAATTGTAGCTATACCTACCGCTATTATGAATGTTTTAACTTAATAATAATGTTACCGACCTCTCCAAGCAGGTTTCGTAGCCGACTTTTAATTACATTTCCTTTATTAACTTTTAATTTACTTCGCAACTTCTCATGACCTTTTACGACCTCTGGCTCTTTGCTACCTATTTAGGTCGAGTACGTCGAGCCTTTGTCTCAGTCATCTTAAACGCTTTTGCAAACAAGAGTACCGGATTACTCGAATTTAATTAAAATATCATTCAATGACCTTTCGGGTTTCTCCGTTCATTCATCTAAATAAAACAAATTGGGGCACGAAACTCGAACGGCTCAGAAATGGGCACGGCAATGATAGCAAAATAAATTGCAAATGTCGGACCATTAATCCTCTTTAAATTGTCAACTGTGACCTCGATTCAGAGTAAAATGTCCGCTACTAGCTTAATGTCTCTGCTTAGCAAAGATATTAGAACTCTAGATTCTTAATAAAAGGTACGATACGCTAACTAAAGGTCACAGTAATATTACACTAAATGACCTTTTGACAAAATAATATAGTCAAAAAGATAAATTTAACCCTTTTTAAGCGGTTAAAAGGCAAAGTAAATTATAGAAAGGCCTAAATTTTACTTGGATTAGCATTGATATTTGTTTCAAATCAGATAATTATCGTTTGAAGAGACTAGAAAAGATATCATCATCATTAGCCTATCGTAGTCCACAGCTGGAGATAGCCATCTCCCAAGATACGTCACTCAGCCCTATCTTCTGCTTTTCGTTTCCAACCACTGTCAGCCGTCCTACGTATATCGTTACTCCATCAAGTTTCTGGGCGTACTACATAACGTTTGCCGGTACGTGGTCTCCTGTCAAAAACACGTCTACCCCAGCAGTTATTGGTTTTGCGATATGACAAGCCGACTGCCGTGTCAGCTTGCCAATACGCAAAGCTATATAGGCTTTGGTTCTCTGGTGATAAGATAAACAAAGTAGTTAAAGAGATAAGTACAGAAAAGATATATTAAATAGTAAAAAGGAAAAATAGCTCTTTAGAAAAGTGACAGTGGCAAGATTGAGGTCTACTTAGGTTTTGGCTGTACTATGAATGCATGAACTATTAAAACTATTATAACAAAGGATAATATGCGAAGTCAAAATAAGAAAGAAAGTAACTCACCTAAAGTTACTTTCCACATGACAAAACACGAATTAGAGTATATAAAGACACGTGTGCCGATACGTTCAGAACCTCAAATTGACAAAAACAAGCGTGCCCCAGAGCCAATTCCACAGTAATAGGAAAAGTTTGGATCGATTCATGCGCGGAACTGTCGAGTCGCGAGTTTCAACTTGCATATTTTGTAACAATGCTTCCACTTCAGCTTTGCACAATGGAAAATTCCAACAAACTACACATTCAATAAATAGATCAATTTACATTCAAAGTAGAAAACTATTTTGATGAATTCGATTGCTTTAATTGTGAGGTCAGGTACCTAAGTTATTATTTGGGTTATCTATAACTTACTCTATACATTTAACTAAAAATACGACAATATCGTTTTTAGGGTTCCGTACCCAAAGAGCATTACTAAGACTCCGCTGTCCGTCTGTCACCAGGCTGTATCTCATGAACTCGTTAGACAGTTGAAATTTTCATGATGTATTCCTGTTGCCGCTATAACAATAAATACTAAAAAACAGAATGTAATAAATATTTAAGGCTGCCATACAACAAACGTGATTTTTTTTGCCGTTTTTAACGATCATGGTACGGAACCCTTCGAGCGCGAGTCCGACTCGCACTTGGCTGGTTTTTTTACTATTAAATATCGTGGGACATTACACACAGCGCCATCTGACCCCAAACTAAGCAAAGCTTGTACTACGGAAGTTAGATGTAACTGATAGAATACTTTAAATTTTTTTTTGTTGTAAATACAGAACACCCAGACAAAGAACAAACATTTCTTTAAACCACAAAATGTTTGTCCTGGGTGGGATTCGAACCCTCGCCCTTACTCGCCATTACAAGCAGATATACTACCAATGAACCAACAGGGCTGTCAATTGGATTAGTTTTAACTGTACAACTGTATTTCATCATCATCATCATCATCATCATCATCATCATCATTCCAGCCGTAGGACGTCCACTGTCGTACATAGGTCTCCCCCATTGACTTCCATAAATACCGGTTGGAAGCGGCTCGCATCCACCGCGTTCCTGCGGTCTTTATTAGGTCGTCTGTCCACCTTGTGGTGCAACTGTACTTACAGACAATAAAATCTTTTCTGGAAGCATCTAATAATGTACCTACTACCTACTCACATACTTGTAATTTAACTTCCAAATACTACATACCTACTTATCAAGTATTTACTACTTACACTCAGAATATGTAAGTATTTAGTATTTGCTTATGCACAAAAATATCTTCTTACACAATACTACCTACTTATTTCACTTCTATTCCGTAGGTATATCCGGTAGGTATCGCATTCGTTTTATGTTTATAAACACTGAGTTTAAAATAATAATTGGATTGGGCAGAAGGTGTAGAGTTATTATGGCATGCTTCCAAGTCCGAACTGAAATGGTTTCTGTGAATCACTTGAAAAGTGTCTCTATTTACCGAGCACCTACGTTTACACGTTTTACTTTCTTCAGTTGTAAATCACATCTAGTGATTACCTATTCATATTTATATCATTGTCAAATTGCTCTATGTGTGTGTGTTGAGTTACATTTACAGGCACACGAGTATTCCGGAAAATATGTAGGTACTTCAAGGTATATATTTAGTTTATTTCCGCTTAACAGTCGTTCCAGTTACAACAGTAATAAGGACTTAAATTTAGCTAATTTGACAACATCTTTTTAATTAAAAACCTAATCTTACTTATTATAATATAATAATCTTGACAGCCCCGTTGGCTCATTGGTACTGTGTCTGCCTTGAGAGCTGTAGGGCGTGGGTTCGATTCCCACTCAGGGCAAACATTTTGTGAATAAACAAATGTTTGTTCTGTGTCTGGGTGTTCTGCATGTATTATAAGTATGTATTTACAAAAAAAAAGTATTCAAGTAATCTATCAGTTATCTCGACTTCCATAGTACAAGCTTTGCTTAGTTTGGGGTCAGATGGCGCTGTGTGTAATGTCCTGCGATATTTATTTATACCTTATCATATACAATCACCTAGACTAGGTCTTTTTTATAGTTAGGTTTTAAATACCTACTACTCAGCTATACCTACATTAATCATGCTAATAACAGCAACCCGCATGCTTGTTATCAGATAATAACACATCCTTTCACAAGTGATTTATAGCAGGAATGTTTTTACCGTGAACACAGGGCGTGAACCTGCTATATGTGAGCCCCCATTCACATAAACTGAGTGAAGTAGGTCGGTCGCAAGGACTTTGATAAATCGCTTAGGTAAAGAGCCAAAATGGAATGTCGAGGAGATTTAGATACCACCTTCAGTTTGTGAGTAGCGGAGTGGGATAAGGAGGATAGCTAAAGAAAAGTCGCTAGAGATGGATGGGGTATGTACTCTGCAGCCCACTATATTAACGCTAATGGACCTTGTGTTTCCTAGAGTTAAGATATCAACCAACAAAATATATTTATGAAATAATCAATACCGTTCTACATGGAAGTAACTAAAAATAGCAAGAGAAGGAAGTATCTGAAAAAAAGTTCATGACAACATTGATCAAATGCACGTTATGTGAAAGGAAACTGGCATAGTAGCAATCGTATATTTTTTTTACAGTTCAATAATAATGGCACACTAATAGGTCTAGAGCTATGACGAATGAGATAGATTTGCCAAACTCATTACTTCATTCGTGATATAAAAATTCATTTAGCTTTAGCTGCCGGTGAAGAAAAACATCGTGAGGAAACCATAGCATGGTGGTAGGGTACTTTAGTACTCGGCTGGCTAGCTACCACCCTCAAGTTGAAAAATCTGCCGCCAAGCATCTAACGGTGTGTTCCGGCAGCCTCACTTGAGAGCCAGTTGCATTCCAGGCTAGGTGTGCTTTACCATCTTCGACCACACCTTCACTTGACATCAGGTCAGCTGTGGTGAAACACCTAGCCCGTCAACCATAAAAAAAAAAGAGAATGAGTCATTGGGTTTCCCAGGCATGGTTCAGCTACATTAAACATAATGTTAAGAATTCAAATCAAGATTGGTTACCAAGAATAACACTGGCAGTCGTTATAAAAGTATCATGTATTTTACTTGGTGGTAGATCTCCTTAGCAGGAGGTTGTTTATGTAGGAACCACCGCAGTACCAGTTATTCTGCCGCTAAGCAGTAGTGTGTGAACATTTCTGTGTTCCGGTTTGAAGTGTACTACAGCTAGCGAAATTACTGGGCTGTTGAGACTAACCATCGAATGTCTCAAAGTAATGAGCGCCAAAGCAGCGATGCCCTGGACTTTGTTTTGTTACTCAGAGTTCTGTGTATCGCTGCAATGGTCATGGACAGGCGTTATCTCTTACCATCAGGAGAGCGTCATGTTCGTCTCATAATTTTTTACATAAAAAAAAAAACAAACAAATCCACATACATATTTTATTGATAACACCAATGTTAAAAGTCAAAAAAAGTTGTCATGTCATATCAATAACATGTCATTTAATAAAAACAAAACGTCAAGTATCCTAGAATTTAGTCAAATTTGCGTTTGCCAGTTAAGCCTTGACCGTTATAGAAAAGTCAATAGAGAAGCTCCGCATAGCAGTTCCACGATCAGAGAACACCTGCGCTACGTGTCATCACAATCAAAAAGCACTCTAAAGTGCAGTTTCCAAAGTCCCATTTACTATTCCGTGGACGTGAGAGCGCCACCCGAGACCGGATTACTGCTCGCAATTCCCCTCACGTACAGAATGAGACGGTGCTACTACAGCTCGGTAAGGGGAAAACGTTGAGATGATTTGTTTGACTGTACTTTTAGAATCGATATTCTATGGACATAGCATTCTCCCCGATATTAGTAGTGCACTTTGTACAACATTTTATAAACGGTCATCAAGGTATTTCGATTCGATTGACTCTTCAAACGTCCGAAGTAGCACAAAGTTATTTTCTATTTAATTTGAAAACAACTATAATAAATAATAAATAAATAATTTTCTTTGGGTTAAATGCTTCTGAAATTTTTATTTCTATCGAATTAACGACGTAATTATTTAACTATGCAATAATAATCTGCCGCCAAGCATCTAACGGTGTGTTCCGGCAGCCTCACTTGAGAGCCAGTTCCATTCCAGGCTAGGTGTGCTTTACCACCTTCGACCACACCTTCATTTAACATCAGGTGAGCTGTGGTCAAACAACTAGACTGTCAACCATAAAAAAAAAAACACAATTTTGCCAATCATGAATAATGAAATAGAAATGTCTTCAAAACTTGTGTCTAAGGGCATTCATATTCAATGATGCAAAGGCGCATATTCTATATGTTAATGCTAAATTTTATCCAAATCCGTTTAGCCGTTTTTGCGTGATTGAATAACAAACATCCAAACATACAAACTTTCACCTTTATGAGTAGGATAGGATATATTATTATCACCCTGTCTGACAGTCCTGTTGGCTCATTGGTAGTATAACTGCTTAAAGTGCTGTTGGGCGTGGGTTCGATTCCCACCCAGGACAAACAAATGTTTGTTCTGTGTCTGGGTGTTCCGTATGCATTAAAAGCATAAAGATATTAATTTAGTTTTAGAGGTCTGAAAGTATAAGTATGTATTTCCAAAAAAAAGTATTTATGTTTATAGTTATCTAACTTCCATGGCACCAAGGTTTGCTTAGTTTGGGGTCAGATGGCGCTGTAATGTCTTACGATATTCATTTATTTATAACAGTAAATACCTACCTAGTAATACATCTGCACATGTATACCTATACATTTAACAAGATGGATTGTTTATTGGTTTTGGTTCAGGGCGCCAGGGGAACACTATTGCCGAAAGGGTTCGTGAAATTATAATATAGACAAATTGCTACGATAGACCTACTTCGCATCCCCTTTGTCGAAATGACGACGAGCGAGGTCTAATAGCATTATTTGCAGGATTTACTTCGTCTTCGACGTTTACAAATAGTTAAATTTAAGAAAGGTTGAAGGATTAGTATGAACTAAATTTGGTTTGGTCAATTTTCAAGTTTCCAAATCTGTGCGCCCCAAATTCAAAAGACCTCTAGCCCATTTGATTTACAAGGATGATGTCGTCGGGTCGGTGCCGGTGCGACAAACATGCCGTGATCTGAATTATAGCCGAGTGTATTGGCCGCATACAAGATGAGCACTATTGGCTATTACACGGCTGTACGCGACACCCATACACAATGCGCCACTAAATCTCTCCCAACTAAAAAGAAGAAAAAAAACACGGACAAGTACGAGTCAGACTCACCCACTGCGGGTTCCGAACAAATTAGTAGGTATGATAAATTCTTGTTCTCATTGCTTGCATAAATACCTTTTTGTTTGTATATTTTATAGATGTCTATCATTTATTTATATTAAGTAGTATATCATATTTATTTGTTTGCTGTATTTTTTTTATTGTTTAACAGGCTAGGTGTTTGACCACAGCTGCTCACCTGATGTTAAGTGACGGTGTGATCGAAGATGGTAAAGCACACCAGGCCTGGAATGGAACTGGAATTATTTATATAGTTTTAAATTTATACATGATTAGATACATTTGATGCGCGCCTACAACCATATTTTGTATATTGTGGGGATGGCTGGTAGAAAATGCTTTAGCATTAAATCTTTTGAACTCTAGCACATGTTATTTTGTAAGTATGCAATAAAGAATTTAATAAAAATAAATAAGTATTCGAATGTTTACCTTTATGTGTACTATAAGACAATGCTTCTGGCCAAATTTTATAGTTCTAGGTCAACGAGAAGTACCCTATAGGTTTCGATTCCCTTGTGAGTGTCGAAATATGAGGTTTATTGCGACATAAACAGCTGTAACTTGTTTACGATAACTGAGAAGTTTGTTTTTTTACAGCTGTAATCGACTACGGATCTGTGTATATAATTTTCATTTATTTTTTTACTAAGTCAACTTGATACCTCAACGCGTTCTCGAGATAGCAGGTCTTGACCTCTTGACAGACTGACAACAAAGTGATCCTATCCTATAATATTTTCGTATTTACCTTTTGAGGTATGGAACCCTAAAAAATGTTTTATGGCCTATGACAAGAATTCGATATGCCATAAAACAATTTAGATAACGCCAGTCGCGATTTAACGTCAGTAGGCAAAGTGAATTAATGACTTCCAAATCCAGGAAAGGAATGATATCATGATTCATTCAGTCACTATCAAACAAACATTATTCATATAAACTCAATTTAGAAAGCGAACATGGAACATAAGTATATTCAAAAATTAATATTCTATGAGTCAGCCAACACGTTCAAAGCTTATAGAACTTTAATGAAGAGTAACTTAAGTACGTAGGCGTATGTAAGCTTAAATCCAGTAAATCTGGAGCTCCGGTACAAAAGGTATTAAATTGATGTTCAGGTTCAAGTTCTTTAAAGCTATCAGTTTTATCTCATTGTTAAGGAATAATAGTGACAAACAAGATTTAAACTTTCTCATTTATAATTGCTCGGAGTTTCTTACGAGATCCAATCAGAAATGAGGAGATCCGTATACGAACCAAAGTTACCGACATAGCCCAACGGATAGGCAATTAGTTTTAGTAGTTACTTGGTGGTAGGTCGTCTAGGTAGTTACCACCGCAGTACCAGTGATTCTGCCACTAAGCAGTAGTGTGTAAACATTACTGTGTTCCGGTTTGAAGGGTACTGCTGCAGCTAGCGAAATTACTGGGCTGTTGAGACTAACCGTCGAAAGTCTCAAAGTAATGAGCGCCAAAACAGTGATGCCCTGGACTTTATTTCGTTACTCAAAGTTCTGTGTATCGCTGCAATGGTTATGGACAGGCGTTATCTCTTACCATCAGGAGAGCGTCTCGTTCGTCTCATTACTTTTTACATAGAAAAAAAAGGCAAGTTGAAGTGGCAGTGGGCAGGGCATATAGCACGCAGGCCTGATGGCCGATAGGGCTGCAAAGTTCTGGAGTGGAGACCACGGACCGTCAAGCGCAGCGTAAGACGTCCACCCACAAAGTACAGACGACCTAATCAAGATCGCAGGAACGCGCTGGATGCGAGCCGCTTCCAACCGGTCTTATGGAAGACAATGAGAGAGGGCTGAAATGATGATGATTATGATTTATAATTATACTAGCTAACGGTTCAGAGAGAAATGAAACGTGTAAGTAACAGATACACAATAGTCATGAAACTTGCGCTATGTTATTATGCACCACATTAGTATCTACATTGAACCCGTTCGCGGCCGGGGCGTGTCGCTAGTTATTAATAAATTGGTAAAGGTTTCGTATATATGAATAAATTCGTAAATATATGTCTTCCCATTTACGGATCTAGGAGCCTAGCTAGGGAGAGTTATATTTTTACGACCCTGTTTTGCTTCCACGAAGTAGGATTGATACGGTTTATGATGTGTTTTCCATCTTTATTTCTCAGTCTACCGTCATTTCTTTCTATAATACTTATATAATATAATCTTTCATATAGACCACCGTCTATCTATGCCATCTATTCTTCAGCAACAATCTAATTAGATATAATTATTGATCAGTTTTTCGTTAATTCTATAAGTTACTACTCTTGTGTTAAGCTTGTGACTGTATTTGGAATAATTTATTTTTAGTTACAGAAAGATTAAATTTCCTTTCGAATTAAATTGAGGAAACTTGATGAAGGTTTTCTTTTAATCAAATAGGTAACAAACAATATAGTTCCTATATTAATGTTCTTTAGTCAAGTTTTCATATGAAAGGATACATAACCTTCACAAAAGGGCCTTGAAGCGACCGACCCTGCAGACCTCGAGTTTGGAGCTCAAATTTAAAAATAACAAGATACTCTCTGAAGGATAGAGAGCGATACAAAGAGAAAGCTTTGTGTTAGTACACTCAAAGAGCTGCCAAATTTAGAACAAACAATGTACTGGTATTGAGTTGCTACAATAGAGAAATTTGAAATAAGTTCACAGTTCTGAAATCAACGAACAAAGCGTATTGACACAAGACTAAGGACAAAGATAAATAAATAAATATTTGAGGACATTTTGACACAGCGCTATCATTTTTTTTTTATGGTTGACAGGCTCGGTGTTTTGACCACAGCTCACTTGATGTTAAGTGACGGTTGGCCGATGATGGTAAAGCACACCTAACCTGGAATGGATCTAGAATGAATAAAAATGTAAGATCTGAATGGATCTAGCCCCAAACTAAGCAAAACTCGACTATGAGAATCAGATGTTCTACAAGATACAAAACAACTACTCTTGCTTATCCAAGATAACAACTTGATATAAAAACTTCAATTTAATATCAAAGATTTTCTAGGCAAGCGTGTTCCAAACATTAGGTAGAGTTTACTTAGTCAAACGCGAACCAACATATAAAAAAAATTGTTATAAAATCTTAGGGTGTACTAAGCCGAAGGGGTTATTGCACTCACTGTGAACAACTTTTAATGTCAGCACAACTCTATAATCGTGAAAATGATCAGCTGTTCCATACAATGGGCAAAGGTTTTTTTTTCAATAGAGCAGTTGATTTTTTTCACTATTTCAGAATGGTGTTTATAGTAAAAACTGTATACAATTATGAGAATAGTACAGCCCTAATCCTGTATATTTTCTTTTCTGGAATTGAATCCCTGCTTAAACTATCTAAACTTGGTATAGGTTCACGGAATATCTATTTTAACATATTAGTCATTAAATCCTTAATTAACTGAGTTTGCACAAGGCATGAGTCAGGGGCGCCGAGAGCTACGTCGCGACTGGATTAGAAATAACCTGATGGAAGTCTAAATCTAACACACAGAAGCTAAACTATTCACATATTTAAAAGTAAAAAAATAAAAACCTTTACGACGAAAAATCAATTAAATTCACAAATTTCGTAAAATCATTTCAAATATATATCATTAGTAAAGTACATTAGGTATATAAAAACATGTCAATGTAAAAAAATACTGTCAATATAAAAATACTTTGAAATATAAAATGTGTCAATATACAAACATGTCAATAAAAAAAAAACTAATCATCTAATGTCTCAAGGTAATGAGCGCTAAATTAATTCAAATTTCAAATCAAAGTTCTGTGTATCGCTGCAATGGTCATAGACAGGTGTTATCTCTTACTATCAGGAGAGCGTCTCGTTCGTCTTATTAATTTTATATTAAAAAAAATTGTCAAAATCTTACTTGAAGGTTGGAGCGTGATCTTCGAGGCATCACGCCTACGACTTCTCCGCGCATAATTGACTCGATCACTGGAATTTGAAATACATGTATTTGTAAATAAGCAATTAAAGCTGAATTGAAAAAATGAAAGACAAGACATTTATAAGCAAAAGGTTACACTGGTCGAACCCAGTTAAAATAAAAACGTGGAAGTAATTATTTCGCTGAATGAATGAAAGTCGGAAGACAAATTAATGATAGCAGATTATGGATTTGTGCGGGAGGACCATAAAATAACCTGACAGGTCGCCAACGCACTCAACACAATTCAAAAAGATTTAACGATTGTGGCAGAACTTTCTCTTTTTCTCTTAATGATTTGAAAGATAACATTCATATTGTTGAAATAATTACTCAAATCATTATATTGACATTAGCTCTGCCCGTGTTTTTCGGTACATAAAATAGCGTATGTGTTAATTTAGTGTAAGATATCTCTATTCAAAATTTAGAGTCATCTAAAGCCGCAGAGAAGCATGGATCAAAATGATGCCCAATTTTGACGTCCCTTTTACTCGCAGAGTTTCTTAATCAAATTTGGGCAGCATTCATGCTTCTCTGTCTTCATGCGGGTGATATGGTCAGCCAATCTCTATCTAAATATTTTGCAGAATTACATAGTCATTAGCACAATTACGGTGAAGGAAAACATCGTGAGGAAACCATAGCATGGTGGTAGGGTACTTTCTAGTACTCGGCTGGTTAGCTACCACCCTCAAGTTGAAAATCTGCCGCCAAGCATCTAACAGTGTGTTCCGGCAGCCTCACTTGAGAGCCAGTTCCATTCCAGGTTAGGTGTGCTTTACCATCTTCGACCACACCTTCACTTAACATCAGGTGAGCTGTGGTCAAACAACTAGCCTGTCAACCATAAAAAAAAAAAAAAAAAAAATAGTCTTAACATAGTATGACATTTAGATTTTGAAGTTTGTATGGTATTTTATTTATAACATGCTAGGTATTACCTCCGTCCCCGAGCAGTCTCATCTGTACTAGGGAGGGATCTTCACTATGTTCTTCTAAAACGGTGTCATCAGTTACTGTCAGTTCCTGTAAGAAACATTTTATGTTTAGTAAAAAGAATACGACCAAAATGATTCGAAGACGTAGGAAGATTTCGTGCGAATTTATCAAGTATGTACGTTGAAAAGGGATTTACGTGGGCGCAATTACATAGAAGCTGATAATTAAAAATGTATTTTGAATTTTATTTCATTTACAAATTGTAACACGTAAATGTAAAATGTACAATTAAACAGACAGGTGATCATTCGATATAGGTACGTATATATTGACGAATGACGACCAGAATTTTGCACAGGATAAAATGGGTAAATAAGTAAATGTTTTTATTCTGATATCAAGGAAAATGAAGAATAGTAACGAGTTTAACTCCGTTGAAAAAACAAGTTAATTATAAGTTACGATCAAAAACAACAATAGGCTTTCGATAGACATGTCTTGAGCAAAAGGCGAAGTTGCAAAATTCCCGCAAAACAAAGAGAAAACTTCTAGCAAGTTACTTGGAAACCAGGAAGGGGGAACAGGGGGTTAGGTACTTAAAACTTTTACGTCTCGGACTCCAGAGTTAGACGAACTTTGAAAACTTTTCCACTCACTAATTCGGAGTATAAATTTGTTTAACGTCTCAACTTTTTAACTGTAATTACATAAAGTTCGTAAAAGATTGAAGCACTCCAAAGTCTGACGAGACAGTGAAGAGTTTGATGAATTATTAGAATCTAACTAATGAATGACAGCTTTGGAGTTAGCAACGATTATGAATAGTAAGTCTTAAATAAAATATTGAAAATTTTGTAAATGTTTACGAAAAACTTGATGCGGGCAGAATCAAATATCCAATCATCAAAATCAAGCAAAATGCTTATACATAATACCTATGTTTTTCATCAAGTTAAGTAAGTATAACTTTTATTGTCTCATTAATACATAGGTATATAAATTTCATATTTATAGTTGGTAAGTGTGTATTATTACTTCTTCACGATATAAAGACTTAACGGACTTGGATGATTACTGTAGATTGCTTATACCTGCGATCAAAAATAAGCTCCTTTTTAATTTACCGAATTTCACTTTCGTGTTACAATTGTAACTTTATGAAATTGTAAAACAAAGAAATCTCAAAGGTGGCAAGATGAAAGAATAACAATAAAGTGCTTCAATAACGTGAAACAAGAAACAACAAAGTTTGTTTAGAGAAGTTAGCAAAGGGGTGTAAGAGATGGGGTAAGAGGATATAGGGTGAAAAACGCCACCCTTTGCTGGTTACGGAGGCATAAGTTAGACATTATTGATACAACAATTCGTTTAACTTTACAAGTAATATCCTCGTTAATTGTTCAGATCAAACTTCTGTATGATTGATATTCAGAATAAACACAAGTTTGATTCCAGGTGAACTCTCTCATAGTTGCTTGGTTTTTATCTATCTACACTAATATAAAGAGGAAAGATTTGATGTTTTGTTTGTATTGAATAGCTTCCGAAACTACTGGACCGATCTTAATTATTCTTTCATAATTAGAATGCTACATTATCAGTGATGGACATAGGCTATATTTTATTTAAAAAACAAAACTTCAATAATGTAAGCCAAGCTGTGAAAATTTTACCGAAAAAACTTAAACATTGACAATAAAGTAAAGTGACATTTTATAGAGCAAATTGACAGCTACAAATAAGTCCGCAATATCATATGTCTAACTATTACAGTTGTCATCTACATCTACACTAATTATAAAGAGGAAAGATTTGTTTTTTTTTTCTTTGTATTGAATAGGCTCCGAAACCACTGGGCCGATCTGAATTATTCTTTCACCATTAGAATGCTAACCTGTCACTGAGTAATATAGGCTATATTTATATTAATCGAGTTTTGTTTTCCCTTGCGAAGCCGGGGCGAGCTGCTAGTATGTTATAAACATTAACCACTGGTTATAACACAAAATTTGTTTAGAACATCTGTTTGCATTTGTAACCAGGAAAGAAACGAGGTGAAACTTCTTAGCATTCAATGATAATTCAATGGCACAGTGAGTGTGTTGGGTCCATCGCATTGCAGGGACAGAACACTTACAGGGCCAAAAACGTTACTATATAAATGTACAAATATAGTACGATATTAAATCTTAAGTAAAAGCCTTACTTTCTTCTTTTTTTTTTGGACCTACTTTGGACTACTTCATGACCTTAAATACAAAAAATTGTAAAACAACCTACACATTTTACAACATCTGAAACCTGGGGTTTGATTTCAAAATGCTCAATCCTTTCTGAACAATACTCGCCTTTACCTCACCGCAAACCTTTGTTCGACCGAGCTGTTCTATTAAATTCCGATCTAGAGATAATGTCGAATGAAACTGGTTAAAATGGGCGCTTGCCCTTTTTAGTACGTAATTAATTAAATTCGAAGACAGGTGGAAAGGCAGGCATTCCTATGGATGTGGTGGTGGCCAGTTGGTTTGCAGACAGGGTTGCTAAAATTCAACTTTATTAACAATGAAAAAATTAAGATATGAATTAGAGTGTGTTAAAACTATATCGGTATGATAGAAATAAACATTTTAATTTCTAACGCGCAATAAAAAAACGTAAACAACCTTATGAGCTAGTGCCAGAAGTGGCTGTATAGTGTAGACTTCGGTCAATAATACACGACAGATGGTATAGATAGGGATAGAGTCACTGTTATAAATAAAGCGCCATCTATCGATTTGATGCTACACTACTACGAAGTGGCGCCAAAATAAACCGAAACTTGCATAGAGAATGGTGCCATCTAGAAGACGCAAAGATCTATTAGTATGATTAATTTTTTATTTTGAGAATTTACCTTTCTGCCGTCTAGCTTTTAACAATACCGTCTTATTTTCAGCCGAAAAACAGTTAGGTTCAATAAGTATAATATGTCTTCTAACAAAATGTTATTTTGAAGTGCTACAAAGGTCGGCAACCCTATTTCCCTAACAGGTTTCTGTAACGAACTCTATACAGGGACTTTAGATGTTTATACATGGGCCTTATAAATCCAACATCGTTGGATGCCGTCGCGTTCAATAAACTAAACCGGTCTTCTCCTGAACTTCCCGCATCGGAATTATCTCGTAGAATGTTTGTACAGTTAGTTACCCTGTGAGCGTTTATGCTTTTGTACATCACCTTTGCGCACCTTGGGTTGGAAATGAATTAATTAAGTGAAGTAGATATTTATCTTTAAAGACCATTCAAGCAAACAGCTGATCCCAATAAACCCTTGTAACATCTTATAAGTTTACTTAGTTTTAATAAATAAGGATCCCTTAAAATTACAATGTTTAAAATACGGGATAAAAATTACTCGATTGAAACTTCAATAAAAAAAGAGTCATGAGCGGATACACAGTACTTGACTTGGATTAGCGGTACTGTCTCTATAGAGTAGCTCCCACACTTTTCTAAGAAGAAAGTTTACTGAGCCGAGCAATCCTCATCATTAGCATTTAATCATTGCAGGACCTAAACCTATCAAAAGTCATAATGCATGCCATTTAGCCCGATCTTCGTCTTTTCGCTTCCAGTTTCTACCCATTGCTTTTCTCCCATCACAAGTCATCTTATAATTACAGATTCGTCCAATGGGTAGAAGTAATGAGACGACTGGTATGCTTTCTTGATGGTAAGATACTACGCCTGTACGTGACCCTTGCAACAGTATCTAATAAAGTTTTACTTTCATACCAGTTGTTTCTTTCTTTCTCTATATGAATAAATTTTATCAAAAGCTGCTTACACCAGTATGTTCATTGACTCCAACGATGACAGCCGTATACCATTGAGTGGCGCCAGCTACCCTATAGACTTGTGCCCGACAGCCACCCAACACTGACGGCGTAGTGGTCAGAATCCTCTGACCGTCTTGCATGGTTCGCCATTCTGCTGCTTCCGCCGACAGACAAGCGATTGTGGTGGCATCCACGCTTGTCTCACACCCCACCAAACGGGAGTCCCATTCCTGGAACAATGATAGAGTTTGTATCAAAATGTGCTGATGCATTTTTCTTAATTAGATATATTTTTTATATAAAATGTAAAAAATATATATTTTAAAAAAACGTTTTAATTACGATTGTCATTCTTGTTGGATATGGAACTCTTAAATCAAATCAAAATTGTCTGTAACCTATAACTAAATATCTGTTTAAAGTTATACTATAATAAAAGCCAAAACTGTCGCATCTGATTCAAATGTTTTCGTGTTACTCCAGTACTTTAAAGTCGTCGCATTTCAGAATCGTTGATCATTTGAATAAAGTGAATTGCGTTAAAGAAACGATGACATCAATTGTGCCATTTGCTTACTGTAATTTCTCAATCATCTATTTTATAAGTACGGATACAACTATCTTTTTCTACATAATATACTTTCTCACTGCTTCAAATAATGTTTTCAAACTTTTGATAACGGAATAGCTGATAAAAATATTGACGAAAAAGGTTATCAGCTATAACTGCCCACAAAACCTAATAACCTACTACGTTATCGCCTATTTGAGCAGTTACCAGGGAAAAGCATTAACCGGCTTGATAATGTCGCTGTTTTTATTATTACAAAATCTAGGAAAAAAAATTACAATAAATTCAATTTTCGTGCTAGTTATACGGAATTACCATGTACGGTTTCGGTTACATTAATTGACCTTCTTCAAGGAACTAAAGTAAGAAGCGCGCGCGCATCTAAATGAAAATGTGTCAAGACAACGTCGATAGCAATCAATACGATTTTCCCAGCTCTATAGGTCAACATCAATCAAACTGAACCCACAAGATAATCTATGCAATTAAACCAACAGCACGCGCAGCGCACACATCGATAATGTTTTTATAGCCTCGAATCATGAGTAAACATTATGGCCTACATTACATTGCACCTCCACAAATCAACATTAGTTACAACTTGCCCACGTACATCGTGTTAAGTGCAGTAATAATTCAACAGCACATGCTCATGTGGTTATACGTTTCAAGCGCACACGAATGCACTAGTATTTATGTCAATGTTACAGTGGGCATACACATACAGACGTACACACACCTGTCTGTATCGATGTGCATATAGAGTACACACATGTTCTCGGCGACAGACGTATCCGGTGCGTTGAACCCGCCCCTCTCTTCCCAGCCTACCTCCCTCCCGTACCTCCGTTGAGTACTATACCTAGCTAAGATATATACTATACAGGAACATGCTTTTGTAGGTATGTTAGAGTAATCATTTATCCGCCTGCTCATTCCGCAGATAAGTTAACAGTGCCTGCGTCGGAACGTTCAGGGTCATCGTTTGTGAGGACAGTTGGCTGTGAAGTTTATTCAAATGAAACAGCATTATTAATTAACGAGCTCGATAATGGTTCTAAAACAATGGAAGGACAATTATTGAATTGTAATGAAGGCGAGTCTATCAAAAGTAGAATCTATTTTGACTAACGTAGGTATGTAAAAATAATGAAAAGCAGGAACTGTTTCGCTAAAGAGTTTCCACTTATTTCGTTATAGATCTCAATGAAGTAGTTAAAACCTTCGACCAAAGTAAATTTTACTTCGAAAGTAAAAACACGTGATGATATAACACGCCAAGAAAGTATGGAGCTTAGCTACAATTCCTGAATTAATGCCAGTCTATTGAAAGACATAATACTTCGACATTACCCTACTATCTCTATTCTCTATTTGTAGCGATGATAGCTCAGTGGTTAGCGCGGTCGGTTCGCATGCCGAAGGTTCAAACCCCAAAGATGTGCCTGAACTGCCGGTGAAGGAAAACATCGTGAGGAAAACATAGCATGGTGGTAGAGTACTTTCCAGTACTCGACTGGCTAGCTACCCTCAAGTTGAAAAATCTGCTTGATAGCCAATCCCAATTCAGGATAGGCGTGCTATACCATCTTCGACCACGCCTTCACTTTATGAGGTGAGCTGTGGTCAAAAACCTAGCCTGTCAAACATGAAAAAAAAAACAAATGAGGTAGATAATTGAATCATTACTAACGGAATAAGTACGTAAATTGTTAAAACATTGCAACAATGAGAATCTACAAATAAACGATAAAGTAAAAAGAGAAGAAAGCAATGAAAGCGGTCCAAACAAACAATGCACATTGCCCTTTTCACGGTCAAACTAGAGACAAAGCGTAATCCGTACAAATCAGTACCTCGCAACGTAAGGTAAGCGTAAAATAACATTTGTCGAGTCACGCACTGATGAGCCCGACTCGACAATGAGTCAGCGGTATTACGCAATAACCATTATTGCTGTTTGGACAGTTATACAGCTTGTGTTTATGTTGTCAACATCGTAAAAAAATATGCTGTTTAGTTTTAATAACTGGCATTTTGATACTCTGATCAGGAAAAGCATTAGTTACACAAAACTTTGTAATTGTTTTGCTAAGATTGAGACATACTAAACGTTCTTCTGATGGTAAGAGACAACGCTTTCCCATGACCAGTGAAGCGGTACTCAGTACTTTTTTTAATTCTTTGAAACAGGTCACAGATGTGAACGGAACTATAAGCGGTGTATCCGACCTAATCAAACGTGGGTAATTCCGCTTAAGTAAAACAAAAATGTGGTATAAAGATTTATTTTATGTTTGACAGGCTAGGTGTTTGACCACAGCTCACCTGATCTTAAGTGACGGTGTGGTCGAAGACGGTAAAGCGCACCAAACGCCGGAACACACCGTTACATGCTTGGCGGCAGATTTTCAACTTGAGGGTGGTAGCTAGCTAGCCGAGTACTAGAAAGTACTCTGCCACCATGCTATGGTTCTCAAGCTCATTGTTGGGGTTTGAACCCACGTCCTTCAGCATACGAACCGACCGCGCTAACCATTGCTACGATCGCTGCTTTGGCGCACATCGATATTTTGTCTCAAATTCTAAATTCATATTTAGTTGAAATAGTCACTTCAGTGAGTAGGTGCATTTAGCTAATATGACATAAAGACGGAATTTTCGTCGTTAAATATGTGTCCAGCTTAGTTATATATGAGATTGTTTCTCTCCGTTCTCCATTACTGTACAGTGTTTCTACGCAGCGTCCGTTACTCGAGCTTACGCCGTGATTAATGCCGGGTCGTGGTCCACAGATCAACTCTGGATTACCCTTTGTTTGAGAAACTGATATTAATATTACAGATTAACGATCAGTCGAAAGTTTCCAAGTTCATGCGGCAATAAAGATTTATCGATACAAATAAACCTTTTTACGGTTAATCCAACTCGTAAAGTTATATGTACAAACAAGCTCTTACTTTGTATATCAGTATAAGACTCTAATTCATCTTATAAGCTACTATAAAAAAGCGATAATCATATTTTTGAAAGGAACGCTACTCGTAAAAGAACTAACTTCAGAGAGACCACTAAGCAGCTAAAGTTAAAGGCTAATTTCTCCATGGGAAAATTTTACCTAGACTATTGCTGTTACAAGCTTAGGTACTATCTACCTACAGATATAAATTTGACATTCAGATAATGTAAAAACAACAATATTTCAGTTAATGACAATGATGATGGTTTGAAATTAATCAAGAGCAGGTTTCTTCTAGGCATAAGCGTACTCCATCCTAGACAGCATCGTTGCATAACTTCAAGCAAGGGGTCAAACGCGAACCTATCATAATTATTATTTTGGCCTTTTGTGTCTCACTGCTGGGCGAATACCTCTTCCAGACCTAAAAAAAGATTTCGTTGTTAGCAACGAAACAGATTTAATTTTGTTGTTTATTAGATTCTCTTGTTTTCTTTTTCTGATGTGCATAAATAATAAAGAGTTTCTATCTACTTTACGTATTACACATGATTTATATAACATACAGCCCCGTTGATTCATTGGTAGCATATCTGCCTTAAGAGCTGAAGGGCGTGGGTTCGATTCCCATTCAGGGCAAACATTTTGTGAATAAACAAATGTTTGTTCTGTCTCTGAGTGTTCTGTATGTATTATAAGTATGTATTTACAAAAAAAAAAGTATTTATGTATTCTATCAGTTATCTGACTTCCATCACACAAGCTCTGCTTAGTTTGGGGCCAGATGGCGCTGTGTGTATAGTCCGACGATATTTATTTATTTTAACATGTATTTTTATATAATCTAAGCAAATTAGACTTATGTAGTTAAAGCATATTATTCTGTTCTTACTTACATACTCAAGAACTACTGTACCTAACTCCAGTTCAAACTTTCCATCCCGGTTTGTTACCTATAGAGAACTTGAAGCACACATAGGGAAACTTAATAACTTTCGCAACCTCTGGCTTCGTAGACCGCATAACTAAACCATATAAGCATATATTACATTTAGTTAGGTTAGTACGTCGAGAGTTAAACCAACTAGAATACCTAAGACTCTAAGAATAATTCTAGTAAACGTACATTATCTCATACTAGCAGGGCGCCCTGGCTTCGCACGGGAAAACTCGATTAACAATATAAATTGATCCAATACCAACCAACCAACCAAATGTTTGTTCTGTGTCTGGGTGTAATGTATGTATTATAAGTAAGTATTTACAAAAAAAAAAAATATTTAAGTATTCTATCAGTTATCTGACTCCCATAGTACAAGCTTTGCTTAGTTTGGGGTCAGATGGCGCTGTGTGTAATGTCCTGCGATATTTATTTATTTATTTTTATTTATTTAATAGTTTCGGAGCCTATTCAATACAAACAAACAAAAAATTAAATCTTTCCTCTTTATAAGATGTAGGACTGTAGGTAGATGACAACTGTAATTGTTAGACATAATATGATATTGCGGTCTTATTTGTAGCTGTCAATTTGCACTTTAGAACGTCACTTTATTTTATGGTCAATAGTTTTCGCTGCGCATGCTAAGGATTTTTTCAAATTTTTCACAGCTTAAGTTACATTATTGAATTTTCCATACGGATCCCTAATTGTTTTTTAAATAAAATATAGCCTATGTCCATCACGGATAATGTAGCATTCTAATAACAAAAGAATTATTAAGATCGGTCCAGTAGTTTCGGAGCCTATTCGATACAAACAAACAAACAAACAATCAAATCTTTCCTCTTTATAATAGTATAGATAGATAGAAAAAAAATGGTGCTACCATAAATGGGTCTAGATGTCGCCACTTTCTGTACTTGTTTCGGGATAATTTGAATTTACGTTGGACACTTTTTTATTATTGACATGCTAGGCGTTTCACCACAGCTCACCTGATGTTAAATGACAGTGTGCTCAACGATGGTAAACACGTCTGGCCCTGAATGAAACTGGCTCCTTGTAAACTGAAACTTTGTAGTAGTACTAAAGCATCAAACCAACAAACATTTTCTTAAAAAGAGACGCACTTATTGATAAAATTTTCGTTTTCTTGTAAAGTCAAGAGCCCGTACCTACTTAAGGTTATACGGTTAACATCATAAAGATATCATATCTATGTAATTGAAACAAGGTAAGATCACAACGGCCTTAGCAGAATCAAAGAGATGCTAATACTTTTGTCCACAATCTCGCCTGATAAGAAGCTATTATGAATCTTTTTTTTATATAAAAAGTAATGAGACGAACGAGACGCTCTCCTGATGGTAAGAGATAACGCCTGCCCATGACCATTGCAGCGATACACAGAACTTTGAGTAACAAAACAAAGTCCAGGGCATCACTGCTTAGGCGCTCATTACTTTGAGACTTTCGATCTACGAATCTACGCTGGAGCACTCTAAAATATATCACAACATAGGTGAAAAGTTAAAAATGTATTCATGATTCGAATTCCAGACCATGTATATGATGCCAAAAGGCATTGCACAACGGGCTACATACGGGCAGCCTTATAAGTACATTATTATATCTACATTCTACAATAGTACAGCGAAGGCGAGTGAACCCGGAAACCATTACCTCTGGCACACATTCGTTGATCTCGCAGTTCTCATTTAATTTCCTGCGGTGGCATGGACCGGTTGCCTCACGAATCACGATATTACGATGTGATAACATTCATTTTATTGCTTAGTATTAACATAAGTACTGGATTACAGTTAATAAGTTTGAAGCTAATGAAGGCTTAACTCGGTCCATCTAAAACTCGTAGATAACGTTTAATTGCCGTTTTTAGTACGAACATAAAATAAACTAAATATATAACTTGTGTTAGGAAATGGACGAAATTATTCTCCAATGAAGTAAACACAAAGCCTGACATCACAAAGGCATCTATCTATATTTATCGTAACAATATAAAGCATCGGGACCACTCGTTTCCCCTTTGTTATTTCCTAAAGTTATTTCTCAAGCTCATTGTTATTTTCTCTAGCTACATACAAGTATATATAATCGTAGATGGTATACGTATTGAATCTAAGATCAGGCCTTGACACATTTTGGTTAAAATATCTTTGTTACAAATACAGTCTCATTCTTTGCTCGAACATGCTATGTGATTCTAGTTTCATACAGAATTTGCTGAAAAGCTCGTAAGTACAATATAAATCTACACTAATTACAAAGAGGAAAGATTTGATTTTTTTGTTTGTATTGAATAGGCTCCGAAACTACAGGACCGATCTTAACAATTCTTTCATTATTAGAATGCTACATTATCACTGAGTGATACAGGCTATATTTATACTGTTAATCGAGTTTTGTTTTCCCGTGCGAAGCCGGGGCGATCTGCTACCTTAATAAATATTGACACAGTAAGAAATAAAGAAAGCGCGTAGGTAGATAATCGGTAATCGAGAAATAAAACAAAATTATATTATCTAGAAGCTCTACAGGGAAAAGGTTAAAGGTTATACAAACAAAGTGAAGATAAAGTTCCATAATTTCTTCGGCACAAAAATAATTTCGAACATGTTTACATGAAATGTGCGCGACATGAACGCTGATGGAAATAGGTACAGAGGATAAAAGGCGAAAAGTTTTAAGCGTTTAACAATATTAAAGATATATGCCATGCGTTGTATAAAGCTGTAGTTGGTACAAGTGTTTCTAAAAGGCAAGTAATAAAATGTACAGAACAAGAAACTTGAAAATTGACGATAGTTCTAACAAGTGGCTTTATCTGCTGAAAGTGGCCGTAAAGTTTTAGATCCCAACAATGGGCTCACATATCCATCAAGCCAGATGAATAGCCTGGCAGCTTCCACAAACCCCTTTTTACTTATATACATAAGAAAATGCAAACACGTAAACTAAGCTTGGCGAGGCGAACATAAATCGGGCTCTTGTGTAGTACCTACCAGCGCAGAAGCACTTTGAAACAAACGATAACATAAATGAAAGATACTTGGAACACTCTTGTTACTAAGGATGTGGAAACATAATACTTTAAGTTATTAAACTTAATAGTATGGCACAAATAAGTTTATTTAGCGAATCAAGTCACATTCAATGAGCAATTACTAATCTTAACACTCTATTGCGTCTTCGGATAAGTCAAATACCAAATGTACAAAGTAATTTAGTAACAATAGCTGTGTACTAGAAACCATCAAAGAAATTGAACTCAAAGTTATCAAAACGTTCATTTTATTGCCTCTAATAACGTACCAACAAAGAAACCTACACAATTTCTTGCCCATAAATACCTAAAGAACACGATCAAAGTAACATTGTCCTGTGTCTAACACACGCCTATCAATGCCGTTCCCCCAACTTTCGCTCCCTAAAGGGGGTACAGTGGGGTCGCCCCGTACCATGCCGCCACCTTTAAAGGGGTAGGGGGGTCGACAGGGCGAGCCGGACAGTGGAGTAAGCTAACTGAAACAAACTTTACTCGTTTAAATTTTGCGGGAAAACCGCTTCTGAGTCGCCTTGCGTGCATACTGATGACGACAAAGTTAAGAACGCGCGATAAACTTCTATTGCCGGTTGGCTAACTCAATTTTTAATTATAAATACTTCGGATAAAAGTTTATGTACTTTGAATTTCATTTTACTTAGTTCACGCACTGAAATATATCGGTTTGTTCTGTAATTAGACGAAACACTGGAAAATACGCATGTTGCAGGTGCAAAAAGCAACTGTCATAGTCTTTAGGAAAAAAGTCTAATGCAGCTACGATATTAAATAACTTACTTTCCATGTTCTCAACATAATTATAGGATGTATTGTATTTATTATTATTTTAAATAAGGATCATAATAAATAAATATCGTAGGACATTACACACAGCGCCACATAACCCCAAACTAAGCAAAGCTTTTACTATGGAAGTCAGATAACTGATGTTGTAAATATACTTATAACAAATACAGAACACCCAGACACAGAACAAACATTTGTTTATACCACGAAATGTTTTATCTTGGGTGGGAATCGAACCCACGCCCTTCAGCTCTTAGAGCAGACATACCAATGAACCAACAGGGCTGTAAATAATAGAAAAAAATCTACAGTCAGTTGCTATAGATTAAATCTCATGAAGTAAGTAGTATTCCTCTTGTTTACACACTTTTCTTTCAGTAATAAAACAAGGCAAACAACTTCTTTATCTCATCTACTCCCAACAGATTAAATAGATCCAGCTAAAGTTCTGAGTGCCGTTGTAACGAAATTGCTATCATTTCCTTTGTGACTACAGCTCTTCCTATTCTGGTTAAGCTTTCACAAACACTAGTTCGAATTTCCCATTTCATGGCTGCCTACAGAAAACAGTAGTTATTTTCAGAATTACTTGAAAGTAAACACCGTAGATGTTAAAATTAAAAATTGCAAACAAAAGAAGAGCATGTCGCCGTTAAATTAAAAATGATATTAAAGAAATAACTGTCAAAGTTAAGAAAAAAACAAGGATCGAAAACTCGCCTCGTTGACTACAAAGGAAATTTAACGTTAATGAACATCCTCTTTTGTAAAAACATTTTGTTAGGGACAACTTGAAACGTTCTGTAATGATGAAAAGTGATATAGAAGAAAAAAAAACTTACGATTTGATTAATAAAAGACAACATAACTTTTTATTGTTTACACAAGAAATTATACCTACACAGTAAAAGAAACGTCTAGAACAAATTTGTCTATTTCAAGTATTTTCAAAAATGTAATAAATTAATGATTATCTAATACCTATACGCAAGTTATTACCTCTACATGTCTAACCTAAAAAGCAAGAAACGTTAGTGACTTATCCATATTAAGATTAAGGGAGCTATATTGACTACCAAAATCAAATAAAATAACTTCCTAGAAGTAAAATTAATATAGCGTAATACATTAATTTTATAACCTCCTAAGTATATTGGAATCTAGATGTTCTCGATGTTTCAGTTTTATTGAATTACTCTCAGAGAGATTTGGTTGGGTCGATCAATCATGGCGCGTTCAGGGCTCGAGCAGTCCTGGGCCAACCGAAAATAGCTCGACAGGATGCCACCACCTGGCGAATATGTATATAATAAAGGGGGTGGTACGGGCGAGGAAAATCAATAAAGCGGGCGCCAACATCAAAACATGCTCCGACTACCCATTCCACCACGCGGGCCGGGTTTCCCCCCAATCCCCCTAGCACCCGTCTCCCGGGGAAACCCGCCCATGTTTGGCAGACACCGTCCTTGATCTCCCCATTTTGCCCGGGACGCAACTTTGGATAAACACTGGTTCGTCTCATTGGAATTGGGTCAGTTATGCGTTTTGCTTTTTACACCCACCTCACTCATCTTTTTAAGTTGATAAGCTCCGGACTTTTGAATGGAAAACTTTGATCAACGTAGAATATGGAATAGAACATTAGCTCCTTCTTATATTAGTAACTCAATTAGGTGACTTTAGTTTTTAAAACTGTTATACTTAGTAGATAGATAGATGTAACTCTTTATTGTGCACACCATAAACAGAAAAAAGCACAGAGAACAAAACAACCTTATGAACTAGTGCCACAAGTGGCGGCCGTATCGCTAACAGCGATCTCTTCCAGGCAACCATGAAAAGAAAAACACGATAGGTAACGTAAGAAACAGACGAGAGATGTAACACTAATAAGACATATAACACTAGTAATTTGTTTATTATTACGAATAATAAATATTCGTTAGTAAGAAGACATTAGAGTACATTGACAAAACCAATCATGAATTATACGATAGCCAACAATAGTTTCTAGATATGTAGGCAGTTACATATACCTAGTTGTTTCTACCACCCACTTATTATAAGTATCTTTGCGTTCTAATAACTTCGGGCTATCTCCAGACGTATAATGTAATAAAACAATAATTATTACGACAGTAATTACTAGTCCGATATATTTGAATGATTCATTTCCATGTGTGGGCAAACGTTACCAAACAAATAATAAAGAGAGATCTTCATCAATTTCGACCAAACGTACGTTTTTTTATTACACACAGCGCCATCTAAGCCCAAACTAAGCAAAGCTTGTACTATGGAGGTCAGATAACTGATAGAATAATTTAATACTTTTTTTTTGGAAATACATACTATAATGAATACAGAATACCCAGACACAGAACAAACCACAAAACGCTTGGCGGGAATCGAACTCACGCCCTACAGCTCTTGAAGCAGACATGCTACCAATGAGCCGACATGGCTGTCAGGGTAAGTTATTCTATTTAGGTATTGTTCGATGTATTCCTATTTCACATTTGTTTTGAAATTCTCTTCAGCCTATTTTCATACTAAAAACAATATTATTTGCGCTTCGACGTGGATCCATTAGTGTTTTACTTAGGGTCACAGTTCAAGTTGGTTTGGTATTCCAGTAACATTTCGTATTAAAGATTCCACGAACCTGTTCTCTATATCTTTAGAGCGTGAATGTTTTGACGATAATAAGTAAGTGCTCATGAAAGTAAATAAAGATAACGTGGAGGTTATCAAAGAAATACCTACCGTACATGCTTTATAAATATATGTGTACGCATAAACATAGATAACCTAAATGCACGAAATTTCCTTTCAAGTCTTGATAGTGACATTAAATTAAGATTAGACTCGTTTATTTGATAATGGTAAGTACTTTACTGAAAACGTTATTACAGACGAGTATTTCTATTAGCTAACAAAATTTTCTTGGAAAAAGGAAAATGTTTCTTACAGGGCAGAAAAGATAAATTACTTCCATTACGGTGAAAATACACCCACACAATCTGTGATAAACCTAGGTAAGTGGTATCTATTGGCCGTATTTATAGGTATGTGTCCCGATATTTACTTGGCTATCTAGAACATACTAATATACTACGTATAATAGGAACAATATGCAGTGATGCCCTGGACTTTGTTTTGTTACTCAAAGTTCTGTGTATCGCTGCAATGGTCATGGACAGGCGTTTTCTCTTACCATCAGGAGAGGGTCTCGTTCGTCTCATTACTTTTTACATAAAAAAACAAAATGAAATCGTGACACGAGTAAAGAGGGGCTCGCCCACATGATACAGGTGAATTTAGGGACGTGGAGGGAATACCGAATGTGCTATTACTTATTATGTGATACCGTAGCTTAATTGTGCATAAGACACAAGCCGTGATAACACTATTTCCATTCGCAAAACCAAAATAGATGTATCCATAAATATACATCTCATCATCATAAACTCATAAATGTGACCAGCTGTGGACACGGACGGGCAGGGGTAAAAAAATCATGAAATTTGTGTGAATTCTTTGGGAGTTTCGATGGTCAGTTTCCAGAGCTATGTAATTTCTGTTGACTTGTTCTGTTTACACACTACTGCTTGGCGGCATCTTCCGTTCTCAGTATTTCAGCGGAATTACATAATCGGCTTCTTCAAAAGGCGTGTCAATAGGATCTTATAAGGTCGGTAAAGTAATTGTTGTACCTCTGGTTTTGCGGATATTTATCCTTATCATCATCAACATCAGCCCGTAATCGCCCACTGCTGAGCATAGGCCTCTATTCTTGTACGCCACTTATCCCGGTCCTGTGCCAACCTTGTCCAGGTTTTATAGGTGATGGTAATTGCTTAGCATCAGACATCCAGTCTGCTTATTTGCAAACTGTGGCATAAAAACAAAACAATCGCGAAGGCTATTTTGCTCGCACTTTTATGTTCTGAAGTTCCAACGTTCCTGCCTTTGTGGTGGTTACCAGTGCTATTTTTAGCCGCAACATAAAAAAATTAAACGACTTGTTTGTTGCTGAATAATTGCGTAAGCATGTGGCCAATATAAATATGAAAGTAATCACAAATCAATACTCAAAATAACAAATGTTTTGTGGCAATCAATTTATTATGATTTGATTAGAAGTAGATACTTACCTATACTTAATTTGTTCATATATTATCGTAGTAAGTATGTATATTTATATTGTGAAATCTATTCAGTATTTCAATCAGATGTCTAGATATCAATTTGCGAGATTTACGTAGGTACCTCCTACATAAACGATAAAAAATATAGAATATGAACACAGCGCCCTGGCGGGAAGTAAATGAGGGCTGCTATTTTTCTTTTACTTGACTATCGTTCTATGTCTGGGTATCCTGTATGTATTTCCATCAAAAAGTATTTTTATACTTTTTGATGAAAATATTCATGATGAAGTATTCTATCAATTATCTGGTTCCCATAGCACTAGCTTTGCTTAGTTTGAGTCTAGATTTGCTCTCTGCATTGTCCTACGATAAAAAACTATGCTAGAGCAAAAGAGAGATAAATAAATTAACATATTATTACTATGGAAGCTGATGTGGTCTTAACACATTTTTGTGTTTACTCCCGTTTAATTATATCGAAATTCTCACGATTATTTGAACTCAGTTTTGTCTCCATGAAGGCAATCGGATGTGGCCGAAACTATTATCCAAGTGTTCGATATAATTAAGCGTGAGTAATCCCGCATAAGTAAAACAGTGCAAAGCCAAAGCAGTGATGCCCTGGACTTTGTTTTGTTACTCAAAGTTCTGTGTATCGCTGTAATGGTCATGGGCAGGCGTTATCTCTTACCATCAGGAGAGCGTCTCGTTCGTCCCATTACTTCTTAAATTAAAAAAAAAAAAGAAATTAAAACATATTATTGTAAATAAGTACGTGGTCGTTTACCTACTCGCTATGATTAGAAACTTTTCTAGGTATTTCAAGTCTTATCGCTGTTGTGTAATAAGGACTCAGTAGCGTAACTTTTAATTTTATAGATGCGGACTAGTGTTACTACTGTGAAGTTGCATAATTTACAATGGTCAGATAATGATAGGTTTTCCAGATAACAGTTTTACAACCATTTACGAATAGTCGCCGATTGGTTATAGTAAAATGATTTGGAATTAAGTGTACAATAGCTCTCCCACGTGGAATTAAACATGAGATAAACTTGCTAGACTAATTTATATATTTTTTTAAAACTTATAAAATAGGTAATCAAAAGACTGGAAAGTAAATTGACCATACGGCGCGCCACTACCGGCAGAGAACAAGAGAGAAAGTATGAAATAAAAAAAGTATGAACGCGTTTTGACATTAAATATCTGACATTGAAACGTCACTTTGAAATTGACATTAAATGTCAATTTCATAGTGACGTCACACTTTTTATGTAATTTGGCTTTGTACATGTCGCATAAAACTTTGTATACTTGTACAATATTAGTAAACTAGTGAATGATACTTTAGCTGTTACAGATTATTTATATCGACGTGTCATGAAGTGTGTGTTATAGTTTACAGTGTAGGCATAACGTTTTCCAAGTAAATTTTGAGCCTATCCAATGGCAAACTTATTAAAAACGTCGACTAGCTACCACAAGTATGGAAAATATAATAAGGTAAATCACGGTATTAGTGGTAGGCACGCTAGAAAGCATTAAAGGTATTCAATAAGTATAAGGAGTAATTTTTGGTTAGTCTCAATAGCACAGAATTTTGCTAGCATCTTTATATGTTTCAATTCGGAACATTTTATAATGTTAAAACGGTGGATCTTTTGTTTATTTTAGTAGAAAAAACATCATAAAGGCACCAGTTAGCAAAGTTTTATCAAAAGAAAATTACCTAGCAGCTAGAGAACAGGTTACAAATTAAAATGAAATAGGTGATCTAAGCCAACTGCCTGAGGCGGACTAAGAAATATTGAATATACCATATTGTTCACCGAAAGTTCTCTCTCCTGGCAGACTTGTAACAGTTAATACTAAATAATAATACCTACAACATACATTTTTACCACCCTGTTAGGACAGAAGCTCTGCTTCTTGAACCAGTTGACCAGTATATCACTGGGAAACTTGTAGGTAGATACATGTAGGTATCTATTACGTTTTGTTTGTTGTGGTTGACAGACTAGGTGTTTGACCACAGCTCACCTGAGATAAAGTGACGGTGTGGTCGTGTGGACGTGTGTGTGATGTTAAACACGTCTAGTCTTTAAGGGAACAGGCTCTCTCTGGCTGCCGGACCAGAACACACTGTTAGATGTTTGTACGTAGATTTTGAACTAAAGGGTGTCAGCTAACCAGCCGAGTACTGAAAAGTACGCTGCCACCATGTATACCTATACATGGTGTACACAAGACAACGCTTATGAAAAACTCACTTCATTTAAGTCAACAACATGGTTGTGTATAAAATGTATTCATTACTCCACAAAAAAAATTTGGTGAAAAATTAAGAATTTCGTAACATATGAATACAAATTTGAATGAAAAGTAATATATTTTTTAAAAACGCCTCTTATTACGCACACAGTCATCTAGCTCAGGGCACAGACTCCAAAAACTGTGTGAAGGCATTTTGTACCGCTTTCTAAGATATTTTTTTTGTGCAAAAATTTCGTGTATCCCTAATCGCGGAAAATGGTACCTAATCGGTTGGGTTGAGGAACCTATAGAGAATTTCGCCGCATTAGTATTTTTTTTCAATGATGCCAGTGTAGCTATGAGATACTTTAACACTTTTGTATGGTTTGTTTTTTGTTTAGCTTTGATTTTTTTTTAAATAAATTTCTCGATTTTACCTGTTAAATTTACACGTAGATATTGATCAATAAAATAATGCGTAACATGTGAAAAAAAGAACTTACTATTTACTAGCTGCGCCCCGCGGTGTTACCCGCTATATGTTTTCGGGATAAAAAGTATCCTATGTGCTAATACAGGGTGTCAGATACCTCCATAGCAAATTTCATAAAAATCCATTCAGTAGTTTTTGCATGAAAAAGTAACAAACATCTATCCATCCAAACTTTCACATTTATAATATTAGTAGGATTTTACACAAGTAAGTAGGTGTCCTTACCTGATACGGCAGCAGGGAGGCGTAGTCGAGAAACTGCAGATGTTTGTCGTGAAGAAACTCGACAGGCTGAGAGTCCGCCTGCAGCGTCAGATCAGCTGCCAGGGGACTAAATGTCTGTAAACATAACATTACACCAATTAGAAAAAAGTTGTAGATACTTTTGGGAACCCGAAGCATTTGCGCTTCATCATCATCCACAGCCTTCTTTATTCTACTGCTGGGTATATGCCTCTCTCTTGTCATGCCATTTGCCTCGGTCCTGTGCCAATATGGTCCAGGTTCGACCCGTGACGGTGACAATACCGTCGACATTTGCGGTTGCTCTTAGAGTATTTGGTTCCATGAATTTGCGTCGCCGAAATTGAGTTTTTCTTAATGTTTCGCTGTAGGTATCATGATGTATCGCGTGGGGAAACGTTGTATAAACTTATCGTGTGGTTTCCAAAACTCTGTCGAAGCTTTACCATAAGTCACCGTTTCTTTACTAAGGTATGACCGGACACTTTTATAGTAGGTACTGGAGGTAGCGTTGCAAATACAAAAGTCATAGTAAGCCGGTTGATGTAATTATTATTTACTCTGTGACTTATCGTTAACTTTTTTTTATTGACTTGCGTTTCATCGCCATCTCATCAGTGAAGATGCGATCTACGATGGAGCACGCTTGTCTAGAAGATACCGATTCACTCTCGACTTGGAAGACACCCAGATTATATCTAACACAGAACACCCATTTGGGTAACGTACCCCACGCTTTAGCCGTTCCAACTTTACTTTACTTTGCGTTATTTCACTTGAGGTATCTTATAACATTTGAAAATGTCGATATGTTATACATTGGCAGATTTTCAGCTGATTATAATGATCAACCAGAACCGTTAAATCTAATCAAGAGAGAAACCAGTGCTGGACGCGTCTAGCTACACGACGGCGACGGTAGGTACGTACTAGGTATGTACCTAAATACCTATAATAACGACTTTATATTTCTAAGACCGTAATACCACCGTCTAACATCTCGTAAGTATTTTTACCCTTCATTTTTGTCAAATACGGCCAAATATGTATCGCTATAATCATCTACCCCCTTTTTTACGTAAAAAGCATTGATTGAAATTGGAACTTGATTTTATATTTCATTACAATACGTGTAGCGACATCTATGTGCGCCGTGGCGCAACTGACAACCGTAAGACTTGTGTAAGACTGAGGTAGCACTGGTAGCAGGTGAGGGTAGGATACAGAGATGTCTTACTGATAGCTTATATATAATTATATAACTGGTTATATTAAAATTTCTAAGATAACTTACCAAAGCAGGCCATTTGCATTCTTTCCCTTCATAAATCCGAGGAGCCCACACAAGAGTTCGTTCCACTAAAAACACTCGAAACGTCCTACGCGAATAAACTGCTACCCACTCGCGTCTTTGCCAATCAGTACCGTCGTATTCCACTAACACCTGCAACAAATAAAAAAATCCGTTTCATTTATTGAAATTATAAACATGTTAAATCGTTTGACAAAAGATACAACTAACGCCATCTATTGACGAGTAGCAAAACTTCGTCAGCTTATTAACTTTTCCCCGCAATCCTGTTGGTTACATGTACTTTCCGTAACAATTCAGATACGGTGGCACTAGATGGCGACACAGGCTCCCTTAGCACAAAATCGATTCAAGATAGCAGCGCGCTGCCCCACCCATATCGATGCGAAAAAGAAATAGTTGGAAAGAGACAACAACAATAACAAATCAAACTTTCTTTTATCTATGGCTATTAAAAATGTACAAATTGTGACTATGGAAAGATTTGGCTCGAAAGCAGAGTTTAATTTATAACAGGAAACTAACCATTAGATTTCATTGTAGTAGAGTATTTGTAATGTTAGATAAAATGTTATAAATGATAATTAAATGTTTGTTGCTTCAGGCTGCCCTAGTTTCTGAAGCCCTACCGTTACGCGCCGTCTATATACGCCATAAAGACGATATTCTATATCTTTATGATTCACACATACTATTGAGCAGCTACTAAGTCAAATAAGCTTGCAGTCAACGAATTCTGTGTACTGTAATAACTTGAAAACAAAGAGTAGGTACGTAAGTACAAAACAGCCAACCTGGGTGATATTTTTTACTACTATTTTTTTCTTTGTTTTTGGCGTCGCATTTTGAGCATTTGTCAGTGTCAAGCGTTTTTATATTTTCAAGTTTCAAAGGTTAAAGAAGCTATAGCTATAGTTATAGTCAAATTCCAGTCTTGGTTAAGTACAGTCCATGTCAGTCAAGTCCAGTCATGCTTTAGTAAAGTAGTGGTGACTTTACTACAAAGCTTCGATGGAGTTTTGGAAGCAACACGAAATGTCATGTTTCACCACATTATATCATTTTCCCACATTCGCGCTTAAATAAATCCCCACTATTTTAATGCATTTATAAACACTCGACGAAATACTAGTTTTGGAAAAAAATACAACGGGGCGACACGACTCTTTCCGCGTTCCCGCCAAAAAACTCGACAACTATTTTAATCACTATATTTTGTTCAATGTTCAATTGTTTTTACTATCGGATAAAAAAAAAATCAAATTGTATTTTATCTTACCTATTATGAAATTCCTAATATCACTAAATAATTATTTCTTTGTGAAGAACAAACAACTTTTATGCGAACAATTCTAAAATCGTGAAAATAATATTGACTGTTCCACGTTGACTGTTCCATAGAAAAAAATTAATAACCCTTGACCAAATGTATGAAGAAATTAAAAGAAAGATAAAAAGCCCATCTATCTATATATACTATTATAAATAGGAAAGATTTGATTGATTGTTTGTTTGTTTGTATTGAATAGGCTCCGTAACTACAGGACCGACAAAAGTTATTTCACCGTTGGGAAGGTACACTATCTCCATACTATATTTATGTATCTAATAAATGTAGTTTGTATGATAAGTATAATAACTCCTTTTTTGTATGACCCCCAGATTAATAACTCTGTAACACGAAGTAGGTAGATAAGTACTAAGTCGGTACATGATGTAATCTGTAAATTAACATTGTTCAGTTTTACTGCATTGAATTTGCTGTAATGTCGCTTGTTTGCAATACACTTTCGCTTCTATAAGTAGACAGAATATAGTATTAATTGCTCTTTCTGTGTTTGACTAACAAACTGAGTAGGTACACACCTATTGCTACTTTTATAATAATATTTAGTTATATATACGATATCTGATGAATAGTTTCTTCACTTCAGATGTGTTGAAATATTTGCATTAATATCAAAGCTCGCGCCCTAATTCTGTCTCCTCCCGCAGAGATATGTGAGCTGCCGAGATGCGGGAGGTAGCGAGCTCGTGATTTACTACCCGTCTATCTTCAAGGAAGAGACACAATTAAAAAAAAGTAGTATAAATATAACGTTGCGTGGAGTTTTGGCGGGAACGCAGAAAAATCATGTTACGTTGTATTATATGTATTCCAAAACTTGTACTTACTTTTTTGTACGAGTGTTTGTATTTTAATAATAGATATTTACTAGCGTTTTAATCATAACATTTTCACTTGGTGGTAGATCTTCTTTGCAGGAGGTCGTTTAGCTAGGTACCTACTACCGCAGTACCAGATATTCTGCCGCCCAGTAGTAGTGTGTAAACACTACTGTGTTCCGGTTTGAAAGATACTGCAGTACAGAACAAACTCGTCACGCATTGCAGCGGAAAACAGTACAAACATCTTAAGTTTTTATACTCAAACATTTAGGTTTTTCTAACCATCGAAAGTCTGAAAGTAATAAGTTCAAAGAGTTGTTCGTAACTATATGTTTTCACAAAGTATGTATTTTCCGAAAAATAACATTTAGAAAAGTACGAGTAGGTACATTGTAGCAAGTTTTTTCAGCCTACTCTAAGATCCAAGTTCTCCACGCCAGTTTATTTATTCATTCAATCAGCACATCTCTATCGCTTGTTGGTAACTAGTGTACCATTATATTAGAAACGCCAGTTGGTATACTTGGTACTGAGTTATTCAAGGTTGGATAAAGTAGGTCAAATGCGAGATCTGCCTGCATCAGCGCTTGTTATCACGCCTGCCTACGGTCATTAAATAAATCATAGTATTTTATTAATCTCCCTTTTTTATTTAGAAACATTAAAAAGCAAGCGTGCCATCCGATGGTAAGAAGTCACCACCACCGACGAATATCTGCATAACCAACAGCATTGCCATTGCGTTGGGAATTCTATTAACATTTTTCTTGAAAAGACCCTAGTAGCGGGAAGGGAATTTCCATCGATTTGTTTTTTATTCTTGAAAGTTTGACAATAATTGTCAAAGAAGAGTTTGGTTCCTATCATTTTACATCACATGCGTTGAAGACGGTCACAATTTGATGAGAAGAAATGTATTAAGCACGTGTGAACGTTTCGATCGGCTTTATTGACGCCATCTATTGATTTGAATCTTCACTACTACGAAGTAGCCAAAGCCAAAATGGCCTTAAATACGCACAAAGAGTGGCGCCATCTAGTCATGTCTAGAAAATAGCTCGAAGAACAGCCTGATTATTAACGTAGTACCTTTTTTGTTAATAGGTATACTAGAATACTAGATAGTATAAACTGTAGTTAAGCCTAATCATGCCTGGACTTTCATTTGGTTTTGAAAAGTAAATACATACGTATTCTCTTTAATTGTATCTATTGAAATGATTATTTACGAGTTACATTTAATTTAGAATTTCTCTATCGGAGAATTTGGAAAATGGAAATTCGTAGTACTACTATTTCAGCAACGAGTTTTTGTTGCAACACACTTTTGTGTATTGTGCCAGTGGCAAATATTTCAAATTTTAGGTGTATTATGATAAAATCAAATAACACTTAATCACAGTAGAGTCACATTCAAATTCAATCCATACCCTGGTAAAGTAGTGATGACTTTGCTAGAAGTTTCTAGAGTTTTACAAAATACATGGGTCACTAGTTACTACATTAAATCACTTGCCCATATTCATGCAAATAATTCGGTACTTTATAATCAAAACACATTCGAAAAAATCAAGCTTTGACATGACTTTTCCGTCTTCCCGCCAAAACTAACATGAGTTTTCCGCCAAAAACCAATCGAGTCGGCTGACACGCGGGGCTTCGCGCCTCCTTCGTAAAGTTCCTCTAGTTCAGTGGGTCATTGAACCCGGCGCGGGGCAGACGCCACCAAGCCTGCACATCCGAACGTGCGAAAACAAACTTGTCACGCATTGCAGCGGAAAACAATACAAGCGTCTTATGTTTTCATATTCAAACATTTATTTTAGGTGTTTTTTTCGTAAAAATAATGAGATTAACAAAACGCTCTGCTGGGGGGCTTCTACTTTAATGACAAATGTACGATAGAAGATATATGGAAAAGAGCAGTTTTCATTCATGCCCAGTTTTCAGTTTTGTCCCAATTTTCGTACATTTTCCTATAATGTAACAACTTCATATATTTCGCATATTACTATGCTGTCCTATCTGTTGGTAATAGCAGTAGCCAATAGCCAATGTAGAAGTATCCAAATCTTTGAGGAACAAAACAGACTCAGGGACATCGCTTTATTTAAGTTAATTACTTTGATTTTCGATAATAATTAATTAGTCTCAATAGTCATGTAAATTTGTTAAATGTTGAATTTTAAAATCCTTCAAATCAGAACGCAGTAATTTTACATACTACTGCTTTTTTATTGTTGACAGGCTAAATGTTTGACCACAACTTACAACTGGCTATCAAGTGAGGCTGTCGGAACACACCGACAGGTGCCTGGTGGCAGATTTTCAACTTGAGGGTGGTAGCTAGCATATACATAATTATATATCTATCAAAATATATATCTATAAAGCCAAAATTAACCGAAACACGCACAGATAATGGCGCCATCTAGTCTAGATAAGCAAGAAACTAGTACATAGCTCAAAGAATAGCACGATTTACCATAGTATCTTTTTTTGTATCGGATGATGAATCTGTGTTATTATATTACCCGTAACCAAGGTGACCTTGGTTACATATTATGTAATACTATGTACGAGAGGCTTGTAATGTACCACATAAATAAGTAGTAATCATTCTTATTCAAAGTGGGGCCGATAAGTCCTGCACTGACGTCCCGCTTGGGGTGTATTGTGCATTTCCCCCTGCCAGCGTCTACCCGAGCCAACCCAGCTCCGTGAAGTATCGGAGCGAGGCTCTGGGCCGCTGGCATAGCAGCTCCAGTGAGTTGGGTGGAATGTTCAATGATGATGACAAGAATGATAGAGAAGCAGCTTCATGCAGCAGGTAGGGAGTAACAATGTTTTGCCATAGAAATTGACATAACGTGGCTAGAGTAATCTCGAACCAGCCTTACGTGAGAATATGAGCTAAAGATTTTAACTCGTAGGTACTTGATCATAAAATATCGTGATAACGACGGCCTTGGACGTGGAAACTATTAACATGCCTATTGAACTGAAACAATACCTAACCGGTTGATATAATGATTACACGGTTTTTATATACATTGATAATCAGAACTGCTCGGATTAATTTTAATTGTAAATAATCTTAATAACTAATGCATACTACTTTATTGGTACATTATTTACTTAGCTTGAGATGTTTAATTAAGAACATTGTAATGTATTGGTTAATTGGTTGGTTGGTGTAAGATGAAGTGACAGCGGAGAGATAACATATTTTTTTAAACATATTTATTTATTTGATAAGATCGTTTAAGAAGGAAATAGCAAGGGTTGTTAAAGTTTTTTAAAAGAGTACACGAAAAAAAATTCGTAACTAAAACTAATAAGTAGTTATAATATCTTTTTTTAATTTTAGGATATTGACACTACAAACAAACAAACTGTTGGATATAATGTAAGGTTTTCGACAATCCTAATTAATCTCAACAATGAGCTTTGAGCTGGCGGTATTGAGGAAACTATAGCATGGTTGTAGGGTACTTTCTTTAATGAGGGAGTACAAGATCAAAGGGTACGTTCTAGTACTCGACTGGCAAGCTACCACCCCCAAGTTGAAAATCTAACGCCCTATCTACACTTAGCTATCATAGTCCAAAAAGTTGTGGTCAAACCTAGTTGTCACCCATTAAAAACATAAACGAAACCTCTACAGACTTACTCGTATCAGCAGATCAACTTAATGTCAAAATTGTTACCTACTGACATAATAGACATAAAATATATACCTAACAATAATCACAGCCTTCTCCTTTATAAGAAATATCAAATCATTACCTTCAAACATTAAGATTAGGATAGCATTTTATTCAATAGCAGAATGTTTCTATTTCCGTCGGCTTTGATTGCTGTAATACAGGTCAAATGGTTGTTTACTCGACAAAAAAGTAATAAAGTCTATCATAAAATGTCTCAAATAAGGTGTGCGTTGTTTTGTTTGAACAAATCGAACAGCTCGTGACCTTGGTGGCACTGACCGACCTCTGGCTTTATTATCCATATTCAATGAGACAACGGATCGAGTGGGTCTTATAGTGTAAAGTTCTTTGTGACTAACCTCAAGAGTTGACTATCCTGTATCTATTAATTGCAACCAGGGACGGATCTACATATATAAGGGCTTTTTGGTCTGCAGCCCAGGGCCCCGTGGATACAAAAAGGGCCCTAGCCGCCATTAAAAACAAAATGCAGTTAAATTTTTATGCTAATTTATGAAAAGAAACTCGTGTTCCTTAATTATTATAATATCTTAAAATGGTTTTAACGTTGTCATTACCTGTGAAGCGGAGCGCTCTTTTTCGAGGACGTCGTATATAGAAAAAAATATACGACAACAAAGCTACACTATTGACTAAATGATTTATCAGTTATTTCTGTAAATTGTGATTTAAGAAAGGAATTTGCGGCGCAGAAATGCAAATATATTGCTTTATAATTAACTAGCGGACGCCTCGCGGTTTCACCCGTGTAGTTCCCGTTCCCGTGGGAACACAGAGATAAAAAGTAGCCTATGTCACCCGGGGATAGTGTAGCTTCCCAACGGTGAATAAATTTTTGAAATCGGTCCAGTAGTTGCGGAGCCTATTCAATACAAACAAATAAACAAACAATCAATCAAATCTTTCCTCCTTATAATAGTATAAATAGATAGACGTATCAAATATAACTGCATGTTACATGTAACCTGTTGAATTCTTTTGCAGTTATGTCTCTCAGTGTCTGTTTGTCCGTCTAGTCCAATAAGGTCACAGAACAAAGTTTTACAAAATAAAATCAATTTTTGCCGAATTTTCCACGCGATCGAAGCTGTCGTTAGTTTGGGTAGAATCGGCTGCCATAATGATCTCTGTTTACCTACCAGTTTGAATACTTTAAATAGGTATTTCTTTACAACAAGAACCGGCTTGGAACAAAAAGGTACCACTCGATGGAATACTACGTTACTACAGACATTAAAACAAACACTTAGAGTCAGAATTTATAAATACATATCGGTTATTTTATAGGTTGAGTGGAATGAGGAATGCGGTAACGGTATCATGAAATATTTACGAGTATTTCCAAAGATTTCCTTCTCACAGGCGTTCGCACAGCGTAGGGCAGTAAAGCCAGATTCCATTATAAGCGTGCTGGCTCCCGAATACCCCCAATGTTGCTCATAAAGCGTCCCTGATAAAACCCTAGAGATGGGGGTGGGAGGGCAGTAGAGGAGCGAGACGCGGTTTTATATTGCGAACTTGCGAAACGTGTCAGTTATAAAGATATTGTGCTGAAAGTGGGCGTCGAGACAGGAGTGCGTCCGTGTCTCGCCCCTTGCATTGTATTCCATGCCGTGCTGTTCTGAACAACTATCCTTGCCTAAAGTCTTATTCTAACGAAAACCCCGTCTTTTGTAATTCACATGACTAAGTTCCATGTTAGTTGGTCGCGTGAAAAACAGTTTTAATCGTAATGAAATAGAAAAATACCAACTTTATCTTTCAAGGCTAAGCCATTTCGATTTCATGCATTATTTAAATCAAGCACCGATATTAGAAAAAATGATTTAAATAAAAACGTAAACACAATGCCTTGAAAGCAAATCTAGTCTGTCTGACATTGCATGTAAAACACGCTACATTAGTAGTGATGATATCATCATATTTAACATACTATCAGGTATCGAGTAGAGACCTGTACGAACATAAATGAATAGTATGGTCTGGACAATATCAAGTATCAATTTTAAATGCAAATTGCAGCATCGAAGTACTCGTCTTGTGGTAGAGTACTTCTAGGTATAGGTTTTTGAAGGGGACAATTTTAACATTGTATTTCAATTATCGGAAGCTTCAGTAGTTTTGCCCAAACATAACGCAGGGTTTGCTGAATATTATAGTATAATAGTACTACTCTGATATTCAGTTAAGCATTAAGTTCCGTCGCAACTTCCTTACCCCTTTATATTCCCCGAGATAGCAACTTCACTAGAAATCCTTTACATCCCTATCTCTTTGTATCAGGTTGTTTCTCCTCTAGATCATAAGTACCTATCTTCCTACTTTATACCTACAAATATTAGTAGGTTCAAGTGAAGATTCTACGTATAGTTTGTATACTGTTACTGTGGTAAGTTTTTAACTGGTCTGTACGCATTTTTGATTAGTGTTTCCTACTTTCATCTAGTCAAACATACCAGTTGCATTAGATATGCATGGACATAACAATAGCACCATTCGTCACAGCAAAGGAGAATGCAAAGTAGGTATACTCTATGTATACATGTACTTACTATCTTCAAATGTCTTTGTGATAAGTACGTAAAATTGTGAAATTCATGACAAATGCATATGGCCGTCACACTTCCGACTTGAGAATATAGAGTCATTGACCAGTTGATAAGTATAAAATTTGTGTTACAATCTAGTAGGGCCTCAGAAACTGAATTAGAAAAGCCAAAACACAGGCTCTGCATAAGACCATTCAATGGGAGAGTTAAAATTTATCTAGTTGATGATGCTGAAAGTTCTTACGTTACACACATTCTCAGAACAGCCAAACATTTATTAGCTGTGATCAAAGCTTATATTGTCAGCGTGAGACTCGCATTCTTCAACGTTTCCTATCACCAATTATTTTTAGAGATAGATATTTCGATCTACCTAAAATACTAGTGAGCATTTTAGATATATCCAATCGATCGTGTGCAAGGATCAGTGAGCATAATGCTTGTGTATATTCAATGATCATTTAATCATATACTGTGAGCCACATTAATATATATACACATGCAATAAAGCCTTTTTCTCGAAGGGTTAAACAGATACCACAACATCCTGTCACACATCTTTCGCTTCGTTTACTTTTTTTTAATAACCTTCGATTATTTTAAAATCATGATCTATACTGATATAACATTCAATGAGATGTAATATGAGTAAGTATAGTAACTAATTAAGAGAGAGCATTAGCAATAGTTTGGAAGAGATAGAATCTTTGTCATCTATAAACGCCGAGGTTATAAATCCAATAAATCGAAAGGGCTGGTTGGACCCTCACGAAATAAAATAAGGTCGTCTTCTAAATGTCTAGAGATGTATGGGTGTATGTGTACTTCAAGTCAAGGTCTGTTTTAGGCAATCATAATTCATCGTAGACCGCTTCTTCGCTCAACGACATACAAGGCGATCAAGCGTAAGCCAGCATGTTAAACCATAAAAAAATAATAAGGTCGTATACATGATTTAGCAAAGTCAAAGATGGAGTAGATAAACCGTGGCGTGAGTCCGTGAGTTTACGAAAACAAATCCGAGTTGGCCAAGATTTGATCCGACTACAGCCAGCTACGCTACGGATAGCAACGCCGTCTAACCAAAGAGAGGTAAAAAAATAGAGAGTGATTATTATTTTTGTCTATTTTGCTCTACATGTCGATACTTCAAAAAATACCCATTTTTTTTTTTATAATTGATGGGCTTGCGTTGGACCGGCATCCCGCCTGATTTTAAGCGAAGATGCGGTCTACGGTGGAGCACGCTTGCCTAGAAGAAACCGATTCACACGCGACTACATATCATACACACGGATATATCATACATATCCGTGGGTTTCGACCAGCCCAATAGACCAAAGACAAAAATAGAAACATCAGACAGCGCGTCGATTCGACCTGGACAACTCTGCATGTTTGCACGTATTGTTATCGACATTAAATGAACATTCTAAGCCATTCCAATCGGTCACTGTGTTTGTGTTAACGATGCATCGCGGTCAACGCACGGATCGTCCATAGCGGCTGCCTCCAAGATTGTTTATATTTTGTTTTGTTAGGTTGGCATTAGTCACTAGCCGGTGCGCTCGCCGCCGCCGGCTGCGTGGAACGAGGAAGTAGTAATCTAGGTGGACAATGCGGAAGGGCCACAAGCACACAGGTTGTTTTCTTTTAGTATTCTATGGGTATACATAGTTTGATTATTTTGAAAGTAAGTAATAACTAATTCATAGCAGCGCAATTAAGCCAAAACGAAACTCTATAATTCATTGTGTGTTCATTTGTCATAACAAATGAACACATACTAATTTTAACTTTTCACAGATTCCGTGCCGCTTTTGTGAATTCTGCCAGAACACATAAAACATCATGTAAGAGTCTCAGCAATCACAATGTAATATGTAGAGCGGGGTATGAGAGCAAAGGGATCAGATTCGTCCTAAAGTCGATTGTCTGAAGGTGAGGGTTGAACCTCCTTCAGCTGTCATTGTATTTATCACCGTCACCGGGATTTGATCGCACACAAAAAGCTATAATAATAATGACATACGAACGAATGATTTTTTTTAGTAATGGAATAGGTTCGCGTTAGACAATATTTGGCTATTACGAGAAATTCTAGGCGACGGATTCTATTTAAAACTGAGCGAAAGATTTTTTTTTAATACGTAATAGGTCTACATCCTGCCTGATATTTTAAATTTGACAATATTTTTATATTGACATGTTTTTATATCGACACAATTATTATTATGTACCTACTTTATTTGACATTTAGTTTTTATTCATTGACATGTAATCAGTGTTCTTTTTTCAATGATACCTACACAGTCATATTTGAAATAATTTTACGACATTTGACTTGTAACATTGGTGTTATCAATACTTGGTGGTTTACTTGGTGGTAGATCTCCTTAGCAGGAGGTCATCTAGGTAGGTACCACCGCAGTACCAGATATTCTGCCGCCAAGCAGTAGTGTGTAAACATTAATGTGTTCCGGTTTGAAGGGTACTGCAGCTAGCGAAATTACTGGGCTGTTGAGACTAACCATCGAAAGTCTCAAAGTAATGAGCACCAAAGCAGCGATGCCCTGGACTTTGTTTTGTTACTCAAAGTTCTGGGTATCGCTGTAATGGTCATGGACAGGCGTTATCTCTTAACATCAGGAGAGCGTCTCGTTCGTCTCATTATTTGTCACATGAAAAAAAAAAAAAAATTAAAAAAAAAAAATTGTATCTTATAATAAGCACCAATGTGGTCTAGGATGGAATACGCTTACCTAGAAGGAACCTGTTTACTCTTGATTTTAAAGACTGCAAAGTTACTTTTGGGACAGACTCCGGCAAAGAGTTCCACATCCTCGTTCTGCGAATAAAAAAATGTGGATTCGAAAGTGCGTTCGACGTTGATCGTGTACGGATGACGCTTTGGCCGCGTTTGTCTGGCCGTCCGGTAATAAAAAGGGGCAGGGGGAACCAAGTCGTGCAAATCCAGGGCACAATCCCCGAAATGTATCCGGTAGAATGAATGAAACAATTATATCATGTTCAAATCCCGCAGGTTTAAAAGTTATATCTACTTCGCCAGATCTCTTAAAGACACCGTGGAGAGTAGCATCATAATTTTTTAATGATTGAAATTCACCATTGAATGACTGAAAGAAATGACCAGTGATGCAGAAATGGCTTAGACTTAGTTTTTATACTCATTATTCAGAGGAGAGCGTCTCAGTACGTCTCATTACTTCTCGCCATAAAAAAGTTCCACTGATCAAAATCAGTCATCTTGTTGTACCATATGATGTTAACAATACCTATTGTAAATAAATAAACATCGTAGGACAATACACACAGCGCCATCTGGCCCCAAACTAAGCAGAGCTTGTGTGATGGAAGTCAGATAACTGATAGAATACATAAATACTTTTTTTGTTGTTGTAAATACATACTTATAATACATACAGAACACCACACACACACTTGAGTACACTTAACACACACTTAACTTGTACACTTAAGTATGAACATAATTAAAAGATAGGATCGCAAAACTAAATCGCGACTAGTTTTTTACGCCACTTCACAATTTTTACTACGTACCACAATTAAAACTTTTATTTGTCTTATTTAAAACATAAATTTGAAAAGTACTAAACTTACGGAACGGTAAAAGAAATGCAAAGACAAACCCCCTCTTTAACATTAAATTTGTAAGATGTTAATATTCATAGTTTCATGTCATATTCTAGACTTCATTATCTTACGGTGTTTACAAGATGTTTATGAGTGGGCAAGCTGGCAAATATCAACGTTGGCAAACATACCATAATCAAATTGAGAAAAGCCAGGTCCAAACTGCCCGCAACCAACGACCACATTGAATCAAATGAAACAGCAAGGCTTCGGAGTAAACGAAAATATCATCGATGTATACAATTTTTTAGATTTTTGTTGATCTTTTAAAAACTGCTCGATCGATTTTCGATCAAATTTATATGGGACCATCTCTGAAGTATGATCTACCAAGCAAAAACAGAATCATCAAAATCTATTCATAAATAATTGGCGAAAATATCGCTAACAAACTTTAAAAAAAATACTGTCGAATTGAGAACGTCCTCCTATTTTGAGTCGGTTAAAAAGCGTGCCAGTGTCTTAGCAAGTGGAAAAATACCAAACTCTACAAAAAAAAATTGTACACGCCAAAAATAGCTTAACAATAGTTGCTACAACTGGCGGCCTTATCGCTTGAAGCGATCTCTTCCAGGCAACTTTAGTATGGAAAGGATTTGTGGAAGAAGTAAAAGACGGGGGGTTGTATGTAGCCAGGTGTGTTTATTTCTACGCCCACAAGTCTCCCTGGTAGCAACGCCCTCAAGTCTAGTAACTCGTAGTGTAGGTCACAAGTTCGGCGTGTTGGTGGAAAAACATGACATAACACGTAGAAAGTAAACAAACGTGTTCATAGTAAACAGACGTTTCTTCCGTATCGATATCTACACTAATAATATTATAAAATGGAATGATTTGTATTTTTAGATTTTTGTATGTTTGTATCAAAAACTACTGGACCGATTTCAAAAATTCTTCCACCATTAGAATGCTATAATCTCCCTGAGTAACATAGGCTATATTTATTACAAGAATTTACTTTGACAGCCTCGTTGGCTCATTGGTAGTATATCTGCCTTGAGAGCTGTAGGGCGTCGATTCCCACTCAGGGCAAACATTTTGTGAATAAACAAATGTTTTGTTTTGTGTCTGGGTGTCAAAAAAAAAGTATTTATGTATTCTATCAGTTATCTGACTTCCATCACACAAGCTCTGCTTAGTTTGGGGCCAGATGGCGTTGTGTGTATAGTCCTACGATATTTATTTATTTATTTAAAAAATAAATGTCCACCCGTGCGAAGCCGGGACGAGCCGCTAGTCTACACTAATTATAATGAGGAAAGATTTGATTTTTTGTTTGTTTCTTTGTTTTTGTTGAATAGGCTCTGAAACTACTGGACCGATCTGAATAATTCTTTCATCATTATCACTGAGTGACATAGTATTGTTAATCGAGTTTTGTTTTCCCGTGCATTGCCGGGACGGTCCGCTAGTTATGAAATAAATTGGTAAGAGTATCAGCGTGTAAGATTTAGATTAAATTTATAGTGAAGTTTGTTAGTGTATACATAATTTTTTAACGAATTTGTATAATGTAGGCAATGTACTGTATTAAAATTTTGTGTTTAGTTTAGTCTGTCTTCATTAATCTAATTTTTAAAATAAGCTTTGAGTAGTAATAATAACTTTCATTTCTCCAATCGAATTAATTAGGTTAAAAATTATCTAGCTTTAAAAAAAAAGAAAGTGAATTCAAATCACTTTATAAATACATTCTTCATTTTTAATAATCATATTGGATCTTATTATTTGATATATGTACAAATAAATAGAAATTCAATTTAGCTAATTCTTTTATAGTAATTTGGAACTAGATTGTATTGTACCTATAAAAAGTCTAAAACTAATTGTATTATTTACAAAGGCTGATTAAAATGATAAAATATATAAACTAATCAGCAAGCGTTAGAACATTCTGAGAATCGATGGAGTTACGATACACATATACAATTATACATATATACATTTTAAGGATATCTCCTAATGCTGGAAGCGAAAAACGAAATTGGCTGAATGGCATGTTTTCAGAAAGGCCCATATTCAACAGATAAAAGAGTTCTTGATTCCTTATTTTATTTTTCCTTGAACGTTTAATCAACGTATACTGGTTTATTTAATAGCTTTTACAGTGGACTAGATTGACAGTATGCGAGTTTGGTAATGTATTATAGATCCTGTAAACAGGGGGAAATTACGATTGATGTTAATCTGCAGAGGTGCATTGTAATATATTGACCCTGTTCTGTTGACCGTATACAACAATATAGGTTATTTTATGTGACCCCATGCGTGTATTCGTATCACTGTTGTAGAGTCTACAAGACGTTATTTTCAAAGACGATTGTATTGACATTTCTTCACTTACTAAAACATTGACAGCTCATAAATTATTTATCTGTACATTTTCACTGGTAAGAGCAGGATAGAAATTTAAAAAAAGGCTTTAAAAAATTGTCAGACAATATGCTAAATTCTCAATACGTATAATTTTTTTTAAACACGTGAATCAGTCAACTTTAGTCAGCCGTCATACGCGACGAATCATATGTACCTAGAATACATATGTCCTATGTCCTATGTATCGCTGCAATGGTCATGGACACTGGACAGGCGTTATCTCTTACCATCAGGAGAGCGTCTCGTTCGTCTCATTACTATTTACACTAAAAAAAAAAATACAACTTCAAAACAAAGCAGTGTGTGCAAAACAGCCTACCAATCTACACGATTGTTTCATTTATGGCTTCGTTATTTGTGTTGTTTCATACAACCGAAAAAAATAATGTTCCCTAATTCAATTTCGTATTGTTGTCGTATTAAATTTGTTATGGAACTCATAATAATTTATCTCAATAAACAAATATTTTTTGTACAGTTTATCATATATAAGTGAGAGTTCAAATCATAAAATAATTGTCTTTTATTTTATTATGCAAACTGACGTGGTATTGAGTCATTTTTGTATTAGTTATACGGGATTACTCACGTTTAGTTGTGTCGAATACTCCGACTATAGTTACGGTCTCATCCGGTGACCTACTTCACACCAACTATATCTATAGTCATAGTATTCGATATAATAAAACGTGAGTAAAACAAAAATGTGTCGAAACAACGTTAGTTTCCATAGTGAAATTTGTACATATTCTATAAAACTGTATTAATAGTAGTAAAATAAAGAAGCATATAGACAGAAAAAACTAAAATCAGTCACACTGATGCGATGATGGCGTCGTGAGAAATCAGAACTAAATTCAGTGATTTCGCGGTAAATTATGCGGTCTGGCGAATAGTAAAGAAACAAATGGTGAAGCGGGCCTGGCAACTTGGCACAGCAATTAGAGATTTGAGACACAAAGGTCAGGGCGAGAACTCTTGAAACGGGTTTCAATTTTTCAGCGGCTTTACAGTCTGACAGTTCGAAAATTAATGCTTTAGAATTATAAGCTTTGGCAGAACCAGCCAGTTGTTTCAAAATCAATATTTTTAATTGCGAATGCTCTACATTTCGAAGGTCTCTTCATAACAAACTCTTACTTGGCTTGTCAACAATTTTTTGAGGTAGAAATTTTGGTTATAAAATTCAGCACATAATATTAACATTTTTTTTATGCTTGACAGACTAGGTGTTTGATCACAGCTCATCTGATGTTGAGTGATGGTGTGGTCAAAAATAGTAAGAACACCTAGACTGGAATAGAACTGGCTCTCAAGCTAGGCTGCTGGAATACACCGTCAGATGCTTGGCGGCAGATTTTCAACTTACTACCACCGTATACTATGGTATTTTCACGGTGTTTGCCGGCAGCTCAAGCTCATTGTCACTTCTGCATGTAAACCGATTGCGCTAACTACTGAGCTCTCATCGCTACAATATACATATTAAATATAGGTACATAATCATATATTTTATGATGTCACGTGGAGTATAAAAACGATTACATGGTACGTAATATTCTTAGAAAAAGCGAAAGATTTGTTTGTTTGTTGTAGAATCATAATATGGTATAGTCTCTACCTAGCTTTACGCAAAAAAGTGATTGATTGATTGCATATATGTATATATTCCTTAATTTTGGAAATGGGGGTCAAAGGCAAAGTACTTAGAGGGCGTTATCTAAACCATAAATAAACGTTCGCTAACCAATAATCTAATTCGATTGGGAATATTCATTTTGGCCGACAAAACAAATTACCAGTTGCCCTTGGTAAAACTAAAGAGAAGTTAAAGCTTTTTGTCAAACTTTTGGGTTAATTCAACCTTTTAAATAAACTAATTTAAAATGCAGATATAGCCTGAGAGAGAGAGAGATGATAAAATTTTCTCATCGATTAAGTCCATAATGTACATTATTAGATGACAAATACGTATAAAATAATATGTATTCTAGTGTATTTTATATGTTCACTAGCTGCGCCCCGCGGTGTTATCCGCTGTTCCTACGTGAACACTACATTTTCTCGGGATAAAAAGTAGCCTATGTGTTAATCCAGGGTGTCAGCTACTACCAAATTTCATCAGTGAGGTGAGTGCGCTTCAGATCTACATGACCTAATTCCACGCTGCCCATTCTACTATCGGATAGCCAGGAGCTCTAAGAAGCGACACCGCTTCATGGTCGATATTCCAAAGACTCGAACTAAACGGTTCGAGTCTACCTTCATTGTACGGACCGCTAAACAATGGAATTTGCTGCCCGAGTGGGTGTTCCCTGATAGATACAATCTGGGTGCCTTCAAGTCGCGAGTGAATCGGTTTTTTCTAGGCGAGCGTGCTCCACCGTAGGCCGCATATTCGCTTTTCATCAGGCGAGTTGGCGGTCAAACGCAAGCCTATAAGTAATAAAAAAAAAATTGGTCCAGCCGTTTGAACGTGAAGAAGTATCAAACACACTTACACACTCACAAACTTTCGCTTTCGCAATATTAGTGTGATAACTCCATAATAGTAAACTCTTACTTTTTATTTTACGCTCTCCTAATGGTAAGAGATAACGCCTGACCATGGCCATTGCAGCGATACACAGAACTTTAACTAACAAAACAAAGTTCAAGGCATCACTGCTTTGGCGCTCATTACTTTGAGACTTTCGATGGTTAGTCTCAACAGCCCAGTAATTTCGCTAGCTGCACACACAGTAATGTTTACACACTACTGCTTAGCGGCAGAATAACTGGTACTGCGGTGGTACCTATATAGACGACCTCCTGCTAAGGAAATCTACCACCAAGCAAGTTCTTACAGTGGTATAGTAGAGAAACATATACCTACTACAATTATTTTTCAGATATATTGGCTTTTAAATTGACCTTCCAATTCTATCTAATCAGGAACAAAAATGATACATAAATTGTAAGCAACATATTAATCCAGCGGTATCACGTGGTCCTGTCGACCTTAGCTGGGAGTTGGGAGCCCTGGGACTGAATGAAGGTGGCGGCCCTCCAACCGAAGGGGTCGATCGATACAGGGTTATGGGGGCTACGCTTGGGGATATAATTTTCGAGACTGGCAATAGTGGAGCCATTCAAGCAGACGTAGACGTGACTGAAGAAAGTAATTCTGCTTGGGACTTATAAAAGATCAAAGAAGTCGACGATAATGCTGAGGGAGCTAAAACAGAATGTGAACGGTAACGATGAGCGAATTTTAAATCCTTCGTGCGTAGAAATTGCTGATAATATGCTGCAAATATAATAATAAAGAAATTGAACCGTATTAGTGCAGAAGTAGCAATTACATTGTCTCTGTAATTGAAGCTCTTTCAGAATTGTTAAAGTGGTGTTGAAAGTAATGTCCTAGGTACGTCTCCAAGACAGACCTAAAAATAAAAACCGGCCAAGTGCGAGTCGGACTCGCGCACGAAAGGTTCCGTACATGATCTATAAAAACGGCAATAAAATCATGTTTGTTGTATGTAGATAAATATTTATTTTATTCTGTTTTTTAGTATTTGTTGCTATAGCGGCAACAGAAATACATCTAAATAATCTGCGAAAATTATAACTGCCTAACTATCACGGTTCATGAGATTCAGCCTGGTGACAAACGGACGGACAGCGAAGTCTTAGTAACAGGGTCCCGTTTTACTCTTTAGGTACGTAACCCTAAAAACTAGTGAATATGAGAAAATAGGTTATAAGTAGGGCTCAGCTTGAAGTAATCAAATATCAAAACCTATAAATTCCATTTGAAAATATAAACTTAAGAGCGATGGCATTTATTTACTTGCAAGTGTTACGTCAACTAAAAGAGTTGCCGAATGAATTATTCAAAATAAACCAAGCATTCAGAATTGAAAACTGATTAGAATACAAAACGCATTTCCTTGAATCACTACCGTTTGCTACATGGAATTAACATGACTTTAATGACGAAGGCTTCGGAGGTTCTAAAGCTACAAAGGATTTATAATGTAACGAACATTTAGTGGGCTGTTCTTTTGTATAGAGTAATGGAAGATTGATTGACGAGGAGGCTTACGCATCAATCATGGGATTTCGTGTGGTACCTATTCAAGGTAATCATAACACGTGACGTCTTTTATATACATACTTGATATATGTAACTTCCAGATTCCAGAACTGTTATTAAATTAGTGTTACCTAAAATTACATTTTATACTGGTAGAAAAAGCAAAGCAGAATGAAAAAAAATTAAAAAAAAACCACGACGCTTATAAAGTAATTTTGTAGCGATGATAGCTCAGTGGTTAGCGCGGCAGGTTCACACGCCGAAGGGCGTGGGTTCAAACCCCAAAAATGAGCTTGAGCTGCCGGTGAAGGAAAACATCGTGAGGAAACCATAGCATGGTGTTAGGGTACTTTCTAGTACCCTCAAGTTGAAAATCTGCCGCCAAGCATCTAACGGTGTGTTGCGGCAGCCTCACTTGAGAGCCAGTTCCATTCCAGGCTAGGTGTGCTTTACCATCTTCGACCATACCGTCACTTAACATCAGGTGAGCTGTGGTAAAACGTCTAGCCCGCCTGCCTTTAAAAAGGATAAAATAACTTAAAAAATAAATGTCACGCGAGATAATAATGATATCAAATCAATATATAATACAGAACACATTACACACAGATCCATCTAAACTAAGCCAAGTCAGATAACTGATAGAATACATAATTAAATACTGTTTCGTTGTAAATACATGCCTACTTATAATACATACAGACCACCCATGATAATGACACCTATGTATGTATTATCAAAGTTATTGCTTTGATTCAAGACTCAAAATTTTACTCATTCGTCCTATATCTGTCGTCTTTGATGTTAACACCTCGGGGACGTCGAAAGGAAATCGAATATTTGGATAAAATATAACACGATCTGTACATAATTAAGTAAGTACTAGTACCTACATAAGATTTTTTTTTTTGCACACAGCGCCATATGGCCCCAAACTAAGCAGAGCTTGTGTGATGGAAGTCAGATAACTGATAGAATACATAAATACTTTTTTTTTTGTAAACACATACTTACAATACATACAGAACACCCAGACACAGAACAAACATTTGTTTATTCACAAAATGTTTGCCCTGAGTGGGAATCGAACCCACGCCCTACAGCTCTCAAGGCAGATATACTACCAATGAGCCAACGGGGCTGTCAAAGATATCCTTTGATTCTTGAATATGAATATCGGTAGGCCTGGGAGTACCTCCGCGGAACTCTCTTGTCTTCACATTCTACTCGAGTTAGGTAGTAGTCGAAATGAAAGAAAATTTGCTCCAAGTTTTTGTTTTCTAAGAAATATAAACTACATCACTATAGAGACTAGTCATTACTCTTATCTTAAAGTGTCTGAATTATAAAAGTCACGTCTTCAATAAAACAAAATTAGTTGTTACGAAATCGTATTGCGCCACCGACCGCGACCATCCCAACAGCTGGCCTCAAATTTTTATACGTGCATTGACTTACTGCGAGCCAACTTGAATGTAATTTCAGTTCTTAGTGTAATAAATCTTTAATAGAGTACTTAAAAGTGCTCCTGCGAATAAATAAGTGGTCAAGAGTTGTACATGCAACAATCATGCAGATGGGTTTTTCTCAGACGACATGCGAATGTTTATTCTCATTATGTGAATCTGTGAATTTGCGACTAACAGTCTCAATTTCTTAGGATACACATCCTTATTGTGAGAAAGTAACGTTTTCGTAAATGATACATATTTACGAAACTGTTACTTTTATTTTTTACGATCATTATTTTTCTTTAAATTAGAAGTAAGCGAGTTAATGCAGTGACATCGAACGACTACTATTTAACACAAAAATCAGCCTAAATTTTAAACTAACTTACAATTTATTTAATAAAATACTTGCGGTTAGTATAAGTATGTATTTACAAAAAAAAATGTATTCTATCAGTTATCTGACTTTTATAGTACAAGCTTTGCTTAGTTTGGGGTCAGATGGCTCTGTGTGTAATTTCCTACGATACTTATTTATACTACAAGTTTTTAGTTACATTTGAAACAATAAAATTATTCTACATTTCACAGTTTTCTTTTTTTTCTTTCCTGGCTGGCCGATAGTAGAATGGGCATCATTAAAAATAATCATTATCATTATTAAAATAAAATACTATAGGGCGAAAATACTCGTAACACTGAAGAGACCCGTAACACTGTAGAGTGTTAGGTAGACTATGCAATTTTTGTGATCATGATTAAATTGGGCTCAAATCAATAATATCAAAACCATTGAATACGTATTCGGATGACTAATGTTTGTACATACATAGTTTTGCAGCCATCGCAGTAAACGTAAGATATACCTACAGTTAAGCACGATGATTCTCAATAAGTTTATCAGTCCCATCTCCTATCTACATTACTTAATAAATAGGTATTCCAAAGCATCCAATTGGTAAATTCAAAGCCGTACCAACTTCCAAGTTCACAAACAGTAACTAAGCCCACATCTCTCCCCCTAGGGTTCATCAGTTCGCCCCAATTTCATCCCTTCACATTTTGACCTAGTTCTGAAAAGGGAGCTCGTTTGCCGTTGCTTTTAAACGAGGTTCTGTGTAATCGCTCTTAGTGCCCCTGTCTTTGTAAATTCTAGCTACAGATGCATCTTGGAACTTTTCTTTGGAAGCTATTGCATAAACAAGATGTTTTCTTTGTTTGATAGACTCTTTTCTCTGTTTAGATTGTCTATAGATTTTATACAATCTAAGTATATAAATAAGCGCTGGTCGTACCACTTAATATGACCAGTTTTATGCTGAGGTGAGCATCTATTTTGTAACTGTTTGTTACTATTTTTGTGTGTTCTGTGGTGTTACAAAATAAAACATTTTCTTTTCTTTCTTTCTTTCTTATAAGAACCGCGTCCCGCGGTATTGCCCACTACAAGTTTTCGGGATAAAAAGCCTATGTGGTTATCCAGGGTCTCAGCTACCTCTATACCAAATTTCATTCAAATCCGTTCAGTAGTTTTTGCGTGAAAGAGTAACAAACATCCATTCAAACTTTCACATAATTTATAATATTAGTGGGATTTAGAAGTACATATTTTTTTTAATACTGATAAGTCCGCGTTTGGCCGTCAACTCTCCTGATGATAAGCGATGATGTAGTCGAAGATGAAGCACGGCGACTTAGAAGATACCTATTCCCTCTGACCTTGAAAATAGTAACTTTAATTAAATAGTAAGTACACCCCTAAAAGATGAATCTTCAAGTAAGTTTTGACTAAAAAAAACATGTTTCAGTATAGTAAAATATGTATTCTTAGTGGAAAATCTTCCCTAACTTTAAAATTACTTTTGTATCTCATGTGTGGATAATGATAATGGTAACATACGTGAAAGAATGTATTTGTGTTACGAAGTCTAGTAGGCAAATAAAACATAATAGGCAAGGTCCTCTCACACGTGGGGTCAACAACCTCATCACGGCTGTCAGTGTCGAATAGAACTATTATCCAACCTGTGCCGAGCGACGATGTCGCAAGACAGGCAAGGCCGCCGGTATTTCGGCAAACAATTCGCCATTATAGAAATTACCATCACGACAATGTCTTATTGGAATCGACTCGTAAGGCTGACTGGAATGAGGACAACGACGATAAAACCACAAAAGAAACGCTAGTATACGTCCAGACATGCAATACGAACAAAACCAAACGTAAATGTATTAAAATATATAGAATTATAGATAGATAGAAACTCTTTATTGTGCACATCAAAACTAGATATAATATACGTATAATAATGTTACACATATAATATAACTAGCTGCACCCCACGGTGTTACACGCTACATGTTTTCGGGATAAAAATGCGTTAATCCAGGGTCTCAGCTACCTCAATACCAAATTTCATCCGAATCCGTTCAGAAGTTTTTGCGTGAAAGAGTTTCACAAACTTTCGTATTTATAATATTAGTAGGAAGTAGGATAGGAAGGATAAGTATATTTTTATTTTCTTTCTCAGAATGTACTAGGTATGTCAAATATTTATCTCATGTCTATTTAATTAATTAATCACTACATAGTATAAAACAAAGTCGCTATTTTTGTCTGTTTGTTTGTCTGTATGCTTAAATCTTTAAAATTACGCAACGGATTTTGATGCGGTTTTTTGTAATAGGTAGAGTGATTCAAGAGGAAGGTTTTTATGTATAAGTAATAACATCTATTAAATAATGGAGAAATACTGTTATTTTCAGGGTTTCTAATGTGGTGTCGTAAATTCTTACATTTCTTGCCGCTTACATTGCGTACGCAGGCTTAACCTTACAGGATTTATAAAAATAATGTACTAAGTATTGTACAGCTTGAAAAGGTCTACAGAAAAGTCCGCGATGGTATATGTCTATCTCTTATCGATATCCCACAAAACCATTTTTTGTCATTTACTTTTTACGGCAAATAATAGCTAATTTTCGAAGCGATTTTAAGCACTACAGCATTATTCCTTATTTAATTGAATACTATAAATAGATTGTTGATTTAACATAGATTTATATGGCCTTTTACAGAACATAATTTCTTTGAATATTTTCGAAGATATTACAGATTTAAAAATACATTGCGTAGCGTTTGCGGCGGTACCTATCGGCCGGCAGCCGCCGACCGCAGCGCGACGCGATATGAAAAGAAGGCATACATATACATATAGGTATATGAGGCAGGTAAAGACTATGTAAATATTAACTATCAAAAAGTGATGTGGTGCATCCTATTTTGATAAATAAACATATTGATTTTTTTCGAATTTTGCACCCGTGCGAAGCCGGGACGGGTCGCTAGTTAAGTATATTTTATATTTCAAATCATCATCATCATCATCAGCCTATATTAGTCCACTGCTGGACATAGACCATATTTCAAATATTGTTCAATAAATATAATCTATATCAGCGTTTCCTATACGTATATCAGCAAATAGGAAGTGCTGATATAGATTGGGCAGTATTATAATTACCGGGCCATGGCAGAACAAAGTTTGGGAAATACTGATCTATATGATAAATAATGTTATTTAAAAAATAGATAGAGCTAAGTAGCTGCTAATGCCCGATTCTCCGGTCGGCGCGGGCAAACAAATATTGCGTAAAGCAAAAGCAGTGGACCAAGCACCGCTCCCTACGCAATTGCGCTGCAAATCGTAAACAAAGTCGATCTCACGCCTACGGCGAACGATAAATGCTGAGTAAACATAGAAACGAAAAGTGAATACGAATTGTTTAATAACAGAGTATTACCCTGGACTTTGTTTTGTTACTCAAAATTCTGTGTATCGCTGTAATGGTCATGGACAGGCGTTATCTCTTACCATCAGGATAGCGTCTCGTTCGTCTCATTATTTGTCACATAAAAAAAAAAAAAAAACATGTTACGAATTTAAGGCGTACGAATAATATCAGCTCATCGGAAAAAGTTAATAGCTACCGATTTATTACTAAGACTAATTGTTCGGAAAAATTACAACAATATCGCCTTAGATAAAGGTGCCACGGGCCGGACTCACGAATCTACACTAATAAAGATCTATAAAGAGGAAAGATTTTAAATCTATAAAGAGGAAAGATTTGTATTTTTGTATGTTTGTAACGCATAAACTCAAAAACTACTCGACCGATTACAAAAATTCTTTCACCGTTGTGAAGCTACACTATACCCTGGTGACATAGGCTAGCTACTTTTTTATCCCTGTATTCCCACGGGTACGGGAACTACGCGGGTGAAACCGAGAGGCATCGGCTTGTAATCGATATAGTACAAATAAAATACTATAGTATCTATGCATAACTAGATGGCAAATAATAATGTAGTGTACATTTGTTAAAGATTCTTATAGGTACAATTCTATGCCTTCATTACCTACCATAAAGTTATACAACAAAGAAGGTAATTACTGTTCTAATTTGTCTACAACACTGTAAAGAACTTGTTTAGAGTTAGTCTAGTTATTATTAGAACCAAGGACTGGAGCAAATTAAGACAGCGCCAAAGGCAACCCTGACATAGTTCAAGATCAAAAGAACCCAGCACCCGACTTTCATGAAAATATTAATTTCTATTTGCATATGCATAAAGTTTACTTCGAAACCTGTTTTAATTAAAGTAACAATTTTAACGCTGGCTGTCGCAACAGCTTGTTTCACCTACCAAGATTAAAGAATTTTCTTTATATCTTTCAGTACTCATTACCTACAAACCTTGACCTAATTGCATCTTTGATACTTTTCTGTTAGTTTGAATAGCAGTTGATTGATATAATTTTGCGTCCAAAAAATTTTTATTTAAAATTGTTGTGTTTGACCACACTCTGCCTGATGTTAAGCAGTAGTGTAGTTTAAGATGGAGCACGCTTACCTAGAAGAAATCTATTTACCTACTCTAGATTTGAAGATATTGTACCATATTGTACCTGACAGGGAACACAGACTCCGGCAGAGAGTTCCACAACCTCGCTGTGCGAATGAAAAATGTGGAATCTAAACGCTTTATGCGTAGATGGGGAACATCCACCATGTACCGACATATTATAACGTTTTGGTCGCGTTTGTCCGACCGTCCGGTGGAAGAAAGGTGCAGGTGGAACCAAATTGTGCTGAGAAGGAACGGTCTCCAAATTTTTAATTAGTTACATTAATATTCATTTAATTAGTTACTGTGCTCTTACAATACATAGTTATGCGGCGCTCTTCATTAGTTAAGCGTTTATGAATTGGCATACTTGGCGATTTTTTAACAGTAATTAATTTTTAATGTAACTATATTTCTATTGACATATACAGATAAATGGTTCGTAGATTTTATATTTTTTTTCCCGATTTCTGGAAGAACGGTCAACGGGCCCCAAACTAGGCAAAGCCTGTATCTTGGGCGCCCTGTTACAAGTAACTGTTTACTTTGATTTCCACTGCAAATTGTACACTTTATGTTATTTATAATTTATATATTGTATATTAGCTATTCAATTCTTATTCAATTTCTTTTAACTTGCTTGCAAATATACTAATTCTAAATCTATTAATAAATTCTTATATGTAAGCATGTGCTGTATTTGTGTGTATGCGCGCGTGTATGTGTGTGTTTGTGTATATATGTGTGTGCGTCCATGAATGAGTGTGTTATGTGTATGACGTTAAGCACTTCCATAGATCATTAAGAAGAAAGAGAATAAAAGAAGTGGCTTAGACCCGGGTGAGTGGGCAGTGACATAGTGAGTAACGGTATGTTCGGAGGTAAGTGAAACATGTCATAACTAGGAGAATGTCAGACTGAATGAGAGTCTGAGAGATGAGAGATGTCTAAGGGCAGCAGATTTAGTATCTATGAGAACGGTGTTGAGTACCTATACTCAAGTAGTCTAGCGGTATACATCTTTGTAATTTATCTCACTAAATTTTACCAGCCTTTCAGTTTGCATGAAAGTTAGAGTCAAAAGCCATTCCTGAATTTCCTTCTTGGACTGAGAGAATGATTTTTTTTGGATATCAATTATTCGACAAACGGAGTTGTATGTGAATATGTGTGAGTATTGCGGAAGCCTGCTAGCAAACACTGTGTTGATCCTCGGGAGTAATATTTGGTCGTGAGACTGTTTCCTTTTACTCGAGTCAGAGCAGGCTGTAAGATTGTGACACCTGCTAATAGCTCGAATAACAAATAGTTGGCGTACTGACAACACCGCGGCTTCTTTGTACAGCTTTTCTGTAGAGTAGCGTCGCGGTCTACCCATCATGACCTTAAGTACAGCTCTTTGAGCACGTTCTACTTCACTCATGTGCGTGAGGGCAGCCCCACCCCAAACTCCCACACAATATTGTAGAAGCGATTGACATAGCGACTTGAATACTAACATTATGACTTCGCCCTTGGCAGCTGGCCTTAAAATTTTCATGACGTATATCAGTTTACGAACTTTTTTTGATATATAACTTATATGAGCTCTGAATGACAAATTTTGATCTACCATTACTCCCAGATATTTTGTATGACTCACTCTTGGAATAAAGGCACATGAACAGTTTAGCGAAATGTTATGTGATTCGCAATTGCTGTTGTGAATTTGTAGTTGAGTTAAATCTGTTCCGGTGGCTCCTGTAATATGAAACGCAATGTAGTTTGTTTTTTTTACATTTAGTGTTAGCAAGTTAATATCAAGCCAACGTGATATAGTTGCCATTCCAATTTCTGCTTCATTAAGAGCTGCCTCCCAGTCTTTACCATGAAAAATAGCAACAGTGTCGTCTGCATAACATATGATTTCCAAGTTAAGCCTGAAGATGTCATTCATGTAGATAGTAAACAGGGTTGGTGCCAGGACACTGCCCTGTGGAACACCGAAGCCAACGTGCATCTTACAGCTTTTTTGATTTTCTATTTTAACACGTTGGCTTCTTTTTGTGAGATAGGATGTGAACCAGCTGAGTGTGCTACCCCTGATGCCAAATCGTTCCAGCTTTTTCAGTAGTATTGGTGTGGAAACGGTGTCGAATGCTTTGGCCAGATCGAGAAACACGCCAATGCATCTCTGTCCACTATCCAAATACGATGACGCCTTCTCTGTCAGAAGTTGGACAGCATCCTCAGTACTTTTGCTACGTCTGAATCCAAATTGACAATCATCGAGTAGCTTGTACTTCTCTAAGAAGTCAACTAGCCTCTTATTTACTAGCCTTTCCAATACTTTAGAGAGTGTGCTAAGTAGTGCAATTGGTCTATAGTTATCCGGTTGGGTTTTATTCCCAGTTTTATGTACCGGTGTGATGATTGCACATTTCCAGTAATCCGGAAAAATACCTGACAACATACTGAGGTTACAGATATATACTAATGGTTCAAGGATCACTGTTTTAGCATATTTCAGAAGAAGAGGTGCTATGCCGTCATCACCTGGAGCGCTATCTGACTTAAGGTTCTGAATGATACCTAATACTTCGCGAAAATCAGTGGGAGCCATATAAAAGGAATTTTGGCTATGGCTTTTATTAGAAACTTGGTGACTCAAAGCTTCCTGTGTGGTTCCCAGCTTCTGCAAAATATTCGAAGCCAGAATGTCTCCGGTATTGGCAAAGTGTCTGTTGCAGTTGTTTAGTGCATCTACTGAATTGGCTGCACTTCTCAGGAGATCGCAGGAGCTGTTTTTCGCACAAGGTATATCACATATATTTTTTATGGATTTCCATAGCTTTTTAGGATCTCCGTGATTATGGGCTAGCAGATTATTGTCATGTTCCACTTTAAGGTTGTGCAATAGTTTGTTACAAAAATTTCTGTATCTATTGTAAGTAAGTTTAAGAATTTCATTTTGTGGATCATGTCTCAGTTTCAGATGCAGATTGTCTCGATGTCTCATACACTTTATCAGGCCCGGGGTGATCCAGGGTTTAACGTTATACTTTGAACGACTGATTTTTCGAGTGCTAGTGTGTTTGTTAATGTGCTCTGATATAATTTTATGGAGTTCCAAAACCGAATCATTAACGTTTTCCTTATTTAAAACTTGCCGCCAGTCTACATTTCCAAGGTCCCTAGCGACATCGTGGTAATTAGTTTTAGTAATGATTTTATTTCTAACCTTTTTTATCTTGGTGGCCAGCCCAACAATAACTAGATCATGGTCTGTCACAGAGCTCCTACAAATTATTCCCAAGGCCTTATCTTTAGTTTTTATAAATGCATGATCAAGACATGTTGCCTTACGTGTTGCAGCAGTAATGACCGGTAGAAATCCCTGTTCAGACATTATGCATTGATATTCCGCATTCTCTTTACTAGGAGGTTCCTGTAAAAGGTCTATATTCATGTCACCAGCGACAAGAATATTGATTTGATCCTTTATGCTATCTAATAGACCAGCGAGTGAGTCGTTGAATTTTTCCAGATTTTTTATAGCTGGGGATCTGTAAACTCCGATAATTTTTAGATTATTTGCCACATCTACTACAAGGCAGTTGGCGTCCAGAAAAACAGGTTCCTGGGCAGTTGCGGACCAACAGTCTTTTACATATATGGTAACACCGCCAGATTTATTTATGAATTTTGTCGTGTTAAAAACATTGTATCCCTGTAGTTGAGGTACAGTAGAGTGCTCTTGAAGCCAGCATTCCGAGAGAATCAAAACATCAAACTCGATCCCAAGTAAACTTAAGGTCGGTAGTAGTTTATTGAAATTGTGGTTGAGGCTTCTGATATTTAGAGACAAAACCTTGAAATCATAAGCCCCTGTAATTCTAAGATTGTTTTTAGGTATATAGATAGATTGTATAAATGTATATATACATGTTATAGAGTATTAAAACACTTCTGATTACAACGATTAATTTTACTTTGTTTTATCTCATTCGGGAAACAAACAGTGTTAATTGCTTAATAAGTATAACAAATTGTAATAACTAGGCAACATTTACATATTTCCGCATATTTTATATATATATTTTGTAGCGATGATAGCTCAGTGGTTAGCGCGGTAGGTTCGCATGCCGAAGGGCGTGGGTTCAAACCCCAACAATGAGCTTGAGCTGCCGGTGAAGGAAAACATTATGAGGAAACCATAGCATGGTGGTAGGGTACTTTCTATTACTCGGCTGGCTAGCTACCACCCTCAAGTTGAAAATCTGCCGCCAAGCATCTAACGGTGTGTTCCGGCAGCCTCACTTGAGAGCCAGTTCCATTCCAGACTAAGTGTGCTTCACCATCTTCGATCACACCTTTACTTAACATCAGGTGAGTTGTGGTCAAACATCTAGCCTGTCAACCATAAAAAAAAATATATTAAAGTTCATATTAAAATTATTGTACGATATAGTAGTTTATTCCGCACCAAACTAGTTTTTAGAAGTAACAGTTTTAAATGTACATAATATAATATGTAAACGAGATTAACTGCAATAGTATCCAAGAAATGTCTAGACCGATTGAATGACGTCCAACTAGATTAAAGTGCCTTAAGGTGGTTCGATTTCCATACAAACATTTTTTTTTCATTTATGAACAAATGGAGCATAATTTTACAACGAAATCACAGCTACTGGCATTTATTTTGGTCTTTATTTGCGGCAAATCACAATAGCTCGAATAAAACAGTAGATTATGATTAGCATAAAATCAAATTTATGAATTGCACATGCACTCTTCCAAAATTAACCTTATTAATTTTTATTAAGATTTAAAATTAAAATGACAACATGAAAAAGAACAAATCCTGAAGAGTAACATAAAATGCATTCTATCACGTGTATGGATCCAAATCTTGTGTACGAATGTTAAAAATAAACAAATAAGTGGGTAGGTTCTTAATTCTGCAAACATGTTAAAATACAACCAGTATTCAGAGTAAGGAACTGAACCGTTTGAACTCTGGCAACCGGTTTGGCTGAACCGATGAGAAGGCGCACGGCGACCACCAACGTTGGACGTTGCACAAACGATCGAGATATCAAGCAATCTATGAATAGCAGATACAATTGTGAACGCAAGATTATCTTGCAATATATCGCAACTGACCGATAAGATTGAGATGCTAAACAAATTGCAAGTAATGCTATTAAAGCTACTGTTATAAGTTTAGAACGATGCGGGTCTTATTAGGAAATAAAATAAATGGAATAAAATGTTAATGGTAAAGATAAATGGAACTCTTGACAGCCCTGTTGGTTCATTGATAGTGTGTTTGCTTCGAGAGCTGAAGGGCGTGGGTTCGATTCCCACTCAGGACTAACATTTGTGTGACTAACATCGATGTTTGTTCTGTGTCTGGGTGTACTGTATGTATTTACAAAAAAAAAAGTATTTAAGTATGCTATCAGTTATCTGTCTTCCACAGCACAAGCTCTGCTTAGTTTGGGGTCAGATGGCGCTGTGTGTAATGTCCTATGATATTTATTATTATTGTGCACACCAAAAAGATAAAAAAGTACATAAAACAAAATATGACCTCATGCCACAAGTGGCGGCCTTATCGCTAAGAGCGATTTCTTCCAGGCAACCAAGACTGGAAAACACGATACAGATTAAGAACAGACGGGAGATGTTGTAACACTAATAAGTTTAAAAAAATTGAGGTACCTTATCATATACAATTACCTAGACTAGGTAGAAGATAGATAGATAAATGGAACTCTTTATTCTGCACACCATAAACAGAAAAAAGTACAGATAACAATAGAACCTTATGAGCTAGTGCCATAAATGGTGCAAGCCTTATCGCTAAGATCTCTTCCAGGCAACCAAGAATAGAAAAACACGCTAGAAGATATAAGAAACAGACGGGAGATGTCAAACACTAATTAGTAAAAATAAATAAAAATAAAACATACAGTAAGTATATAAAAATAATAATAATGTATTTATATAAAACGAATATGAAGTACATATATATGCACTCATAATTATAGGCTATACAATATTATATATACACATAAAGATAAAACAAAAGTAAAATAAAAGCCAACATCAGCAGCGACGTTCACAAACATAATAATCCGACTAACAGGAATGATAAAGGTTGTGATGGAATTTAAAAATCTAGTAAAGTACCTAATAGTCACAAACAAGCAGGCTTGTCTCGGATAATAAGTGGTCACCGCCACTCATATGAACAGCTAAAAAACATTGCTAAGAAATAAAAAACTACAAAACCTAAAGTTTTTCTGTCAGAGAAACAGATTTATTTAAAATCACATTCAAATTGAAATGGTTCGCATTATTCTTTCCATACGCATTTCATGTCTTTGATACACAAGCCCAATTAATTGCTAAGGTTTGCAGAAGTATTTATACCACTCTGAAAAGTAAAGTTTTTTTTTAAAGTACTGAGACGTACGAGACGCACTCCTGATGGTAAGAGATAACGCCTGCCAATGGCCATTGCAGCGATACACAGGACTTTGAGTAGTAAAACGAAGTCCAGGGCATCGCTGCTTTGGCGTTCATTACTTTGAAACTTTCGATGGTTAGTCTCAATAGCCATGTAATTTCGTAAGCTGCAGTACCCTAAATCAAATACAAATAATCTTTATTAATGAGTAAGTTTAAAACATGGGGTTGGCCTCTCCTGTTAAGTTTGCACAAACCTGTATTAGATACCCTCCAAATCGGAACACAGTAATGTTTACACACTACTGCTTGATGGCAGAATATCTATTACTGCGGTGTTACCTACTGCTAAGATCTACCACCAAGTACAGAAGTAAGCATGTACCTATATTTAACATAGAAAGGATATAATTTCTAAACATAGTTGTTTTATTAGCAAAGTATAATTATGTAGTCTTCGTAGCCACGTCTCAAGTCGTGATAAAACTACAGTAACTCGTTATCACGGACAAACAACAAAACATTAACGGAAAGACTATACAACTAGTCCATTGAAATGTTACATTTTTTAGGCCTTACCTTGCGTTTCTTAGAGGACGCAATTTTATTTTTTTGATGTGTAGGGGGGGTAAGTGTAAAGCTAAAATCAAGTTTGTGGGGTCGCCACCCTTGTCCCACGGCCGCCATCTTGAAAATAGGGGTTGAAACGGTTTTTACGATATATCTCTTAAACTATTTATCTGATAAAAAAAAAATTTAACGTTTTTTGTTGCAAATTAAATTTTCTATAACTTTGGTTCAGTAATTTTTTGTCGTAAAACTATAAATAAAAAAGTTATAAGTGAAAATGTTCAGAAATTCGAGAAAAAAATTTATATTTTTCGATATAACTTTTTTTTTTATCATTTTACGAAAAAACGATATCAGACCATTTTTGTAGATCGGTTTTTAAGGAACAACTTTTATATGCAACATTTTTTCATTAAGTCAATAGCTAAGGTTTTACAGCGCTCCGAAGTGAGTACTATTTTTCAGTACTCTTAACTATACATATTTTATACGTGGGTACTAATAATGTGTCATCAGTTATTTATTTATTTTTTTTATTTTGTTATTATAATTCTTTTAATTAGTAATTTTGCAATGTTATTAATAATTAATTATTGACTCTTTTCCACTCCATTACAGAATTTTACAATTATTGATTTTTAAAATAATTTTACAGCCTAAGATACAAACAATTCGCCAAGGCAGTGACAAAAAGTACATTTAACTTATCTTCACTTCCTCCAACACAAGACACAGCTCGCTTTCATACTTTCCGAGTCTACCATCAGGTCCAGTCGTGGCTTGGTAATAATAATGATCCTGAAGACTGGGGCTGGAAAAAATGTGGAAAATTATTGATGCCAGTGCAGAGCTCTAAACCTCCAGCACCCCCTGAGCTTCTAAAATTGATCTTTTGCAAATGCAAAGGAAACTGTGGAGCGATGTGTGGATGTCGAAAAGCAGGGCTAAAATGTTCCGCAGTGTGCTTCCATTGTTCTGGAGAGACTTGCAGCAACGTAATGGAACTCTCAGAATTAATAAATGAAAATGACTTTGATGATGAACCGCCGACATTGACACCCCTTCCTTCTCCAGTTCTCCCACTGATATTTGATTCAGAAAACCGATCAGATGCTGAGCCGCAGCCTGGTCCATCGAAAAGACCGAGGACGGAGTAGTTCAAATTTATAAAATCACCGTGGATTAGGCCTATTGGGGATACCACGTAAAAAAAAAACGCGCCTCCAGACTCTACCTCGTGGGTGGTGAGGAAAAGAGTCAATAATTAATTATTAATAACATTGCAAAATTACTAATTAAAAGAATTATAATAACAAAATAAAAAAAATAAATAAATAACTGATGACACATTATTAGTACCCACGTATAAAATATGTATAGTTAAGAGTACTGAAAAATAGTACTCACTTCGGAGCGCTGTAAAACCTTAGCTATTGACTTAATGAAAAAATGTTGCATATAAAAGTTGTTCCTTAAAAACCGATCTACAAAAATGGTCTGATATCGTTTTTTCGTAAAATGATAAAAAAAAAAGTTATATCGAAAAATATAAATTTTTTTCTCGAATTTCTGAACATTTTCACTTATAACTTTTTTATTTATAGTTTTACGACAAAAAATTACTGAACCAAAGTTATAGAAAATTTAATTTGCAACAAAAAACGTTAAATTTTTTTTTTATCAGATAAATAGTTTAAGAGATATATCGTAAAAACCGTTTCAACCCCTATTTTCAAGATGGCGGCCGTGGGACAAGGGTGGCGACCCCACAAACTTGATTTTAGCTTTACACTTACCCCCCCTACACATCAAAAAAATAAAATTGCGTCCTCTAAGAAACGCAACCCCAAATGTAACTTTTCAATGGACTAAACTGAGAACGCATGCTAGTTATCTTAATGACATTTCGTATTGTAGTCACAAACATCGTAATCTGTACAGACAGTTACGTCATTGTGAATAACGTTTTGAAGAGACAGGATACAAATAATTTATCTGCTATAAAGACCAGATGATGAGATGACCCCGCTGTAAATGTAAGTGCCGGAGGTGTTCCTTTTGTGACCGTTAGTATACTTTTTTTATCAATAGCGTATAATTTGGAGGAGTTTATTTTGTACCTATTAGAAGTGAATTAGCTGGGTCAAAATCTTTACGGATCACATCAAAAAAAAATCTTCTGAAATAATGAGTAGCCAGTTAATTAATTGGCTGGATTAATAAATTATTGACTATATCAATAATCGTTCATTTCCGATCAATAAAATCATACAATCTCTACATAGTATAAAAAGTTAAATGTCGCATCCCGCCGTCTGTACGCTTAGATCTTTTAAACTACGCAATGGATTTTAATGCGGTTTCCACCAATAGACAGAGCAATTCAAGAGGTTGTTTATATGTATTATACATGTATATATGCACCACATTGGTATCTACATTGCACCCGTGCGAAGCCAGCGGCAAATGTTACGAAACTTGACGGACCAATGCAAATACGCATATTATTTGACCTCTTACATAATTTACCAATGTAAGACAAAAAGAACTGGAATCCAAAATTTAAAATGAAACAAAATGTGTCATCATTGACATTATTAGTGCAATGATTCTGACTCAGTCATCTTAAAATAGCTCAGACCTAGAAAAAAAGCAATCACTGAAAGTCAATGCATAGTTCCAGACGGAATTGTATAGGTATTGCTTGTACTAAAGCAGCTTATTCAGCCAATTTAATTAGCGCAGAGGTTTAATTATCAACGAGAAGTTGACCGTGACGTAATTACGATCGTCAACCACACGCGGTGCCAGGCTGCCCCGCCCAGAACTTTCTGCCATGGCTTTCTACAGAAGTTTTCGAGATTTTTGTATAATTTTCAGAGGGCCTTAAAAGTCAATAATGAACGTAATTGACATAAGTACACACACGTAGACACTGGGCAGCTTATCAATCAATCAATTCCGTACATTTTTGTTTTTTCTATTAGTGTTATTGTTAATTCAATGCTACTTTGTCTAAGCCCTCAGATTTAAAAGTGTGATTTAACAGGGCAAAAATTTGAATTTACCTAAATGTCATATCTAATATGCATAATTGCATATGAAAAATTAGTTGCACTGCCACGTTTTCATCAAGTTTTTTCTGGATGAAAATTGCATAAACTGTCTGCATTTCAAATTTCATCTTAATCCGTCCAGCCGTTTCAGAAACAAATACATATACGTACATACACAGATTAGCATTCTTAATATTAATGGGTTTTTTTCAGGATTTTGATTAATTCACGACCACGTATATATTATAAGATTTTGAATGATATATATATGTGTAGTTAATATAGTAACATCACGTAGGAAATATGTTCTTTTTTTTTATTATCTAATAAATAATTACTCTTATAAATAAATATTGGAGGACATAACACACAGTGCTATTTAACCACAAACTAAGCAAAAGTGTACCTACTATAAAAGTAAGATAACTGATAGAATACTTAAATACTTTTTAAAAGAAGTCTGAGTCTTATGAAATCGTATGTTTACAAATGCCCTTAATTACGCAATATTGGCAGCGCTGGTCACATACTAAAAAAGTAGCGAGCGGCCCCAGCTACGCACGAGCATATAGATCTTTCGGCAGATATTAGCTGGATAATAGTAAACTGTACAAAAATCGGTTGCGTAGTTTAAAGGAACCAAGCGAACAAAATAGACACACGAAATGCAACTTTGTTTTATACTCGCGCTATTTGGTGTCGACAACGTTGAATGACATTAGCTATAGAGGACGGATGACAATTTAATCAAAATTTTCTTCATATTTTGTTACATTACCAAGTAATTTATATATTAATTCAAAACTTTTAGTTTCTTATAATCTGCAAAAAGCTAAAGTGCGACAGCGGGTTATGACTGCAGAGTGAGTAACCTCCTAATAATGAGCAGGGAGACTTTGGGACCAGACCCTTGACCCTACCGGCTAGCGAAAGTCTCAAAATATGTTTATTGACTATTGGGACAATGATCGTCAAATCAACATCCCTAGCGGGTATCTCGTGAGCCAAGTCAAGGTACTTGTTTAGCTTAGAATAAAGAATCGTGATAAACTTAATCGGTTAAATGTGTACTTTTTATAAACAAATCGCAGACGATATTGCGAAAGAAACCTTTGAAATGAACCTTCAGCACAGCCCGCTCACCGACCAAGGCTGTCGGTCACGGCTGGGCATGGTGCTAGTTAACTATACACTGAAAATAATACCGAAAGAACGCAACAAATGCCGGCTGTAATTACGGCGACATTTGCAACATAATCGACAGTGAAACTAAATTTCATTTCTCGCGCGATCAACGCATTCGATTGCGCCACGGCTCGGAATGCACAGGTGAAGTCAGAAGTAAACAACTTGAAAGCGAGTTATTTTCGTGCGTTGAAGTGAACATACATTTGGTCCGCTATAAACTATCCATGATGCCGAAATACTTTCGTCAATGCTGTAACAGGCATAACAGGTTATTCAAACGGGGCCATAGTTGTGTTGGTGTAAATAACAGTGAATTTCTCGAGTCACGCTCCGTTAGACGGCATCGCGTGTCCAGCAGACCTTCCTGCTTCAACTGCGGCAGATTCCTGACGTTTTACTATGGTTTATGTTTTATGATCGATTAACTGTTTCCATTTAACGTTAAGAACAATATCTTCATTATCGTCATATTTAGCTCGGACTCAGGAAATTTCAGTGTTGTTTATTTAAAAATACCTACGCATTTATGTAAATGATGTTTACGATTATGTTTGCAGTAGGAGACCTTGGGAAAACGTCTCATGTATTGCGTATGACATCACGTATTTTCTTGTTTTGGTACATTATGCTCGAGATAAGATCACCTACGCTAAAACACATAAAATAAAAAACCGTAATTTCTGAAAACTAACTGGTTATTTTCTGTTTAATGTATACGGTAAAAGAAAAGTATCTGGTTATACACGAATCTACTAAGAATGCAGGGCAAGTATAATACGAGCGGAAGAGAATCGTAGTGCGTGACCGACGACGGCGTGTCGCGCGCTTTATGCTGGAGAATATAAACTACCAATATTGACAACTCGTACTGTGGGATCAACATGAATCAAGTTAAGTTAGCCTCAAATTATGGTTGGTGCTAGATTTACTTGGAAGTAGGTACTTTTCCTTTGTATGATGTTACATAAGTTGATACCACAGAATAGCAAATAAGTATATAAAATCTATTTTTCTTTTCACTGTTAAATACTATTGCAAGATCAAATATTATGCTATAAAGCAGTAGTATATGTAAACATTACTATGGCCTGTGAGCTGTAGTCAAATGGTCAAACCCAGGCTGTCAACCATTAAAAAAAAAGAAAAAACTATGATCCGGTTTGAAAGGGTACATTAGGTATCAAAATGACCTATCAAGCTTTTAAGGGTATGTGTACCTACACGCCAAATACTTATTACAAGAATATAATATTTTAAAAATTTGAGTTGTATTTTTTTTTTACTTTTAATTTATTTGTAACCTCTTAGTAGATATTTATTTTAGAGATTGCTCCTCAAGACGAATCAATCAAGCCCAGACTCGGCGGGTTATGTTGTTTTATAACAGAGATACCGTGGCCACCTTATAGCTATATAGCTTCATCATCAGATTGTGGATATAGTCTAGACATAAAGTGTTCGATGGGTATATCTTGTTTAGTTCAGAAATTCCTATGGCCATCTTCCGTCTCCAGCATCAGACCAGCTCCATGTTACCATATCATTATAATGTATGTAATGTATCACATAAGTACGCCAAATTTGAGTCCAATCTGACATCGGGAAGTGGGTCAAAAACTTGCAAGATTCATCCAAAACAAACATGGTTACATACACAAAGCATAGAAATTTATGGGCTGATAGTAGATAATAGAAATATAACAATTTTAATTTCCTCATTTGACCACTTTTATGTGTAGCGAAGTTCTTCGCAATCACAATGATGGAAGATCCTAATTGGAAGTTAGTTTGCCACGCGGAAAATGATAATCATTAACGCTAGGTAGAAGCAGGTGGCAAAGATTAATTCGCCCTATAGATCTTGTCGATCCGTGACCGTATTGAAGCCATCCCAACGATCTGAATGTTTAACTCGATTAAAGTCGACATTGTTTCCAAAGAGCCGTAACCAACAATTGATTTTAATTTAAACTCTGTAATAAGCAATTAATCAGGCTTATGTTGTTCAAGAAGAGATCTTTAAAAGTAAACAATAGGCTGACTGCATATCAATATTTCTTACGCTTGAAGCAAAAGACCTTGAAAAGGCAGTTGCATTCTATGAACATAGTATTATATTGTAATAAACTCGTAAGGTTGAATAGCTGAAAACGTGGAAAGCTATTTGTGAATGGTATTCGAACATATGAAACGTAAAGACTTGCTAAGTATTTGGGTCGAGTTTCGGCTGCAAGCTATTTCCAATCTTCCACGTGCTACGGATTCCAAATGCTTGAGGTGAGATGAGGATGTGAAACTGTGTAGGTATATTTGTCTCTCTTACACTTTCAAGAAAGGAGAACAAAGCGGCAATAATGCTTCTACACAAAAGTGTAGAAGTAAAATCGAATATTTTATGGGTACAAAGTACACGAATAAAATAATTATTGCAGATATAGTTTTTTTTTATGTGAAAAATAATGAGACGAACGAGACGCTCTCCTGATGGTAAGAGATAACGCTTGCCCATGACCATTGCAGTGATACACAGAACTCTGAGTAACAAAACAAAGACCAGGGCATCACTGCTTTGGTGCTCATTAATTTGAGACTTTAGATGGTTAGTCTCAACAGCTCAGGAATTTCGCTAGCTGCAGTACCCTTCAAACCGGAACACAGTAATGTTTACACACTACTGCTTGGCGGCAGAATATCTGGTACTGCGGTGGTACCTACCTAGATGACCTCCTGCTAAGGAGATCTACCACCAAGAGTTAACATTTAAATATTGATATAGGTACATATATGTATTTTCCATCATACCAATTAAACCTATACATTTTTGCGCTAGACAGAAGTGAGATACAATAACAGTTGAACACGAGACACTACGTTAAAATAATGAGTAAAATAAAATTCACAATAAAAGGAATTCAAGTTATGAAACTACAATATGTTCTCAGTACAATAGCATTTTATTCAGTAACAAAGTAGGTATGTGTTAGTTAAGTGTCACGTTTATGCTGATGTAACAGGTCTTTGTTAAAATGCAATGATCGAGAATGTAGTTAACAATCACGAAACTCTAGCCCTCAACTGTTATGGAAATATCATAAATATTAGTTAACGACGATTATTATAGTTAGAAGCTCTTTATTGTGCACACCAAAACTAGAAAACAAAAGAATCTTATGACCTGTGACAATTTCAACTCTCTAACAAACGGACAGCGGAGTCTTAGTAGCAGGATCCCGCTTTACCCTTTGGCTACGGAATCCTAAAAAAAGATGTCAGCGACAAAGTGCAAAATTTTAAGAATTTATACACACCTACAAATAGATAATATACTTATATATACATAGTTACAGAGTATGACATAAGCAATTTGCATATTTTGTTCACTGCATTGTACCTATTGATGAAACAAAATAATGAACATTCATGAGATAAACGCAAGAAATCAAATAAGGACAACGACATGTCATTGTCCTTATTAAATGACTCGTATTAGAATGAAAAACGTTCATCGTTTTTTTTTTAAATTTCAAATTTATTATTATCAGACAAATACAGGTTTAAGGTTTAAAGGTTTAAAGGCTTTAAGGTAAAAATGGTAGTAATGATCACGAGAAAACAAGTTTGTAAATTTATTATTTTAGTCGATGGCAGTGAGGCGCGGAGGCCGCGCAGGTTGATTACAAAGGGCCGGAGCGAGGTTACACGTTATACCAACCAGCCTTTTTAAGGACGACGAGTAAATATTTTCAATGCGATGAGTAAGTACGGTCGTGTAATATGTGTGAATTGCTCGTGGAAATTCATGAGAGAGCAATAAACATTGCTGTTTGTTCAGCGTCAATCGAGAGTACATAATATATTATCTGAGCGTGTACTGTACTCTAATCCTATTTTTTTTCTTAATTTTTAGAAAATGAATTAAATTTGGGCGTCCTTACGACATGTAGTAGACTAGTTTAAAAAAATAAAATACTTGTAAATTAATAGTCATAGCAAACGTTTAGAGGAGGCTTCAGGTGACCAGAACGCTGGTATCTACTTTGGTCAAAAACTAAGCATTGCCATCCAGCGTGGCAATGCTGCCAGCATTCTGGCCACATATCCCTCCGCTGACGGACTTTTAGATTAAGTTTTTTGTATTAATTTTGTCAACAGTAGGTATTAATATAAGGTGTTTTTAAAAAAAAATATTTATTAAATAAATAGTCATTATGTAGAAATTATTATTAAAAAGATACACCTCGCCTTTTAATATGGGTATAAATAAACCGACGTGGTTTTGACACGTTTTTTTTACTTACGTATGCAGGATTGCTCACGTTTCATTATGTCGGGCACTCCGACTATAGTTTCGAAGAACAAAAGAGATCCATAGTTTTTTTCTTAAAAATTTGACGACAAAATTGTATTTTTTACCTTTCTAGTATCTATATTATATTTTGTCAATTTTTTTTTTTTACTAATCTGCATTGCAACAGGCATAAAAATCTTAGTCCGATGATCTACAACATTTTAATTAAAGTGAAAGCGATGAACCATTTATCTTTGTTTTGTTATTAAACAACAACACAATCTATAAACATTTAAAGATATGGAATTCATAAAACATTTTTACTCATGCGAAAATTAAACGTTAGTAATTTCGCATAAGTAAAACAAAAATGTGTCAAGACGACGCCAGTTTACATAGTACAGTTTTACTCGTATATAAATTAGAATAAATCTAAGAAATATTGATAAATTTACCTACATAAAAGTGCTTATTCGAATTCGCAACACTGATGTCCTGTATTTGATATTCTGAATGTACAAATTTAAATAAACATTTAAATTTTTCTCCGAGTTTACTTTTGACTTGTCATTGTCACTGACATTATTCAGTGGCTCCTCGAAATCCATAGTTTAAAATATTTTAAGTAATACATAATACTCTTGTTAAGAACTATACCGTGCAGCTGTTTACGCAATGTGAATAACACGACCCAGTATTGTACGTTTTTAAAAAACAACTGTGAATATGTTAGGTTAGGTTTCTTATAATGATCATACAATCATACTGGAATCACACCGTTTAAAATATTAAAGCTAAATTTAAATAAAGCTGAATGTCTGACACATTACATTATGTTTGTTTCTTAATTATTCCACACTAACCTAATATTAATGTCAAACAATTATCAAGGAAGTACTGTATGTAGATAGATAGAAACACTTTATTGTGTACACGTGAAATAAAAAATAAAAAAAAGACTTGTGGCACTCGGGGACTGCCGCGGTAAAGCTATTATTAAAAGTTCTGCTATTCATGGATAGATGGCAAAACTAAAAAGTATCACCGCTGTGCCGGTGGGAGTGGGGGGGTGTTAGGTTATTTTCGTTACGGAATTTCTGGATTCGGTCTCCACGCTCAAGGTCCGCGATAGAAGCTATGCAATAGCTTAATAAATAATAAATAAATAAAGTTTATTACAAGTTATTAGAAAAATGTGTTAACACTGACTACAAACTTCAAACAAAATCGTTGACACAGAAGTAATAGCAAACGTTTCGCTGATAATAACTATTGGAAATAACTCGGCTGTTATCTTATTCATGTTCGCGCCCCTTCAATCATCAAAGTCAAAGCTACGGTCGGTTATTTGATTACTTTGTCTTGGCCAGACCCCAAGTACTTGATAATAACTTTTCCAGCTGCTCGAATATTGTTTGCCTTTATTTAAAGTTGCTTATGACAGATGGTAAGCGACCTTTTCTTATCGATCAATGTAGAGTTTCAGTTTGACTAGTTTGTACTAGTTTAAATTTTAAACATACTTGATATGAAATTGCGTATTATATAGATCAGTATTGTAAAAACGGTCCTTGTTTTCAATTATAAATGTTTTATTACCATTCCACAATCAAAGTTGTATAGTTTTAGCTCTGTACAATTTATATTATGGTCAAATTGATCTAAAATCTAAACTAAATTATGTAACTTAGTATGATGTGTAAAATTTAATTAGATTCCTAACTATGTACGTATTTTGTCATTGGAAATAATCCAAGCTTTTCAGTACTGATGTATAATAGAGTTATATAAAATGATGAATACGATTGGTTCTTTTGAATCGACATGTTTTCCGTCTTTATCAATCCGCTGTTTTATTTGTGTATATTATTTAGCTTGCATTCGATTTCGTACTGATTTTCTTTTTTTTTTTAAATAATACCGATGGTGTGTTTAGCTCTATTTCGCCATATTGTTGTTTATAATTTAACAAATATCTAAGTTGATAATATAGTTTGCATGTTTTATAATAAAGTGGCAAACAAGCAGGCGTTGCCTAAAGGGCTAGAATTTTGTACAATTTTGTACATTTGACTTCAAGAGCCCCAAGTTATAACATTGGTTATAGGAACTTTATAGATATGTATTAGTTATTAGCACAAATAAATGTAAGTGGATTTGTTACGTTAACTATTTAATAAACAATAACAAGCCTAGCGGATCAATTTATTCTCGTTATCTTCTTGTTCATATTGACGTAATTGTCTTCGAAAAGTTGCCAACTAAACACAAGGTCATATCGTGGCTCGAATTTTTTGTACTCTTCCTCGTGGTTGGTTTTTATTGCGAACTGTCCTGCTAGACGAACAACACATTTGTATCAACAAATCAGTTTGTTTTTAATATTCTACATCAATAGTTCAATGATTGAAACGGGCTTGTGAAAATTTGGTTCTCAAATATTTGAGTTTAGTCTTAGAAAGCTAACAAACAGTGATACTTAGTTACTTCCCTATTTATACTTTATGTGCGATAATAATATACTTGTAACTAATACATTGTCATGGATAATTACAATGGCTTCTGTAATTACCAACAGATTGATAAACCGTCTCTAATCAAAGTTGTTTACTCGGATGGTAGCACAAGACAAACAAGGCAATCGTCATACTATAACTTTCACTACCATTGATTTTCCAACCTCACAAACAACGCGAGAATACGACTGTGATTCTACGGGTACGAATCTACCAAACATTTTCAAGAGACAGCTAGCTTTCCCTCCAGCTCGGTTCGGGCCGGCCTCGGTTGATAAGTGGCCTAAGGGCTCCTCCCGCGCCCCTCTGACCTAGATTCCCTTCGCCCTCGCGATCTTTGTGCTGCACGCTACTTGCACAACTCCGATATCAGCTGGAAGATAGTGACGGAACACGAAGCGTTGGATATTCTGCATTAGGAGGGAATGTCGAAACGCTTGATTGCTCGATGATTTATGTAACTGCTTATCGTTAGCTCTATTGAAGTTTTTGTGATGAAATTAGTTAGAAAGACATAGATAATGATTTGTTCTAACACTGGTTTAGTGTTCATGTTTTTAAAATAAAAGCAAGTTTTTGGAAGTTTTTGTTTTTCTTTTTCACTTTTAGGCATTTTATTCGAGTACCATAATTATCATTTTGTCTGTTATTGCCATTAGTTATGGGAGCTTATTTCGTTAATTACTTATTCAGTTTTTTTTATCATTATCAGTTTCATTTCCAAGTTAGCTCACTAGAGTAAATATAGAGGTGCGTGTTGTGAAATTTGAACCCAGGATGTCAAGATTAGAAGCCAGACGGTCTCTCAACAAGACTGCCGAAACTTTTAGTACGCCGCCGAAACTTTTGATGCTTTATACACATACACATACACATAAACTAAAATAGGTAATTTAAGTATTGTATAATGCCTATAAAATACTTTTGAAATATTAGACAAAGTAATCCAACAAAGACCTTGGGAAGGTCGCCTTCAAATTATCACATTTCATATACTTCCGGGTATATTTAATTACAGGTCTTCTTGAAACGTAATTAAAGGTTGAATTTAGTGACAATAATTCTTTTTTCTAAGCAATTTTAATTTGATTACTATTTTTCGTAAAAGTACACAATAAAATTGCAAAACATATCCTATACGATGGTAAAATTGTGATCAAGGGAAGATAAGCGATGATAGCAATCCAGTCCAGCAGGATAGGCCAACAATATCGTGAAAATGAATAGGACTCTTTGTTTCACTTTTGCGGAATTACTCACGTTTAATTATATCGGATATTCCGACTATAGTTTCGGCCACATCCGGTGCCCTTCTTTATGGAGACAAAGCTAAAAAGGACATATTTTCTACACGATGATTGTTCCTTCCTTGCTATTTGCTGCCAGGAGACCAAGTCAAATGATCAATTTCAACCTGTTCAGTAGTCTTGGCCAGTCAATTCAACTAATAGCAAAGGGCTTATTAATATTGACGTCTATTTCTCCTTAACCCAACTGATATCAATTGTGATGTTCACAGCGTTTCTCCACTCAGCAATTGATTAAGTTGTCATTATGATATCCAACTGTGCTAACAAGCTGATTTTTGTGTTGTGTTGTTTACTTTGCAAATAATTCTACCGGTGACCTTCTAAACGTTATCAAATCGACACAAAACAATTTTGTTTGTTTTTGTTTTTGAGATAAGGAATGAAAGGTAATTTATGTATTGAGTCATGCGCAACATGACACAATTTCTACTTTTCCATTTGTATGCAAATGTTTATCTTTGTTTTGATTCTCACCACATTTTTTGCTATTGTGATTACTCAGCATTTTATTTTGTATGGACTGCGCAACAAATTCTATGTCTTTAAATTAATCTTTACTGTAATGCCATTAATATTGTTACTTGAACCAAAACACGAATCCCTATGCCAGGATATTATAATAACCCGTCACTTTTGCTGCGGTTTAAAAGTAATAAGACAATCGAGACGATCTTCTAATGGATCTGTCCATGACCATTGCAGCACAGAACTTTAAGTGGCAAAACAATGTCCAGGGCTGCTGTTAATTAGAGAATTCGGATGGTTAGTCTCAACAGCCCTGTAATTTATAGCTGCAGTACCCTTTACACCAGAACACAGTAATATTTATACACTACTGCTTAGCGGCAGAATATCTGGAACTGCGATGGTAACTACCTAGATAACCTCCTGCTAAGGAGATCTACCATAAGGTAAAATAATTAACTCATATACTTTTTTGCAATGTATGTAATCAAATTACATGTTTTTGTACATTATATTAGTATCTAGAATTGCCTACTATGATTGATATGAATAACAAAAACAGCTAAAATATTTGGTACATAAATGTATTAAGTATTGCTTGGGTTGTCTTTTTTATATATTTTATTGGCATATTACTAAATATTCATATTGAATTCATTATGTAAAGTATTAATCAAGTTTTGTTAATTAATTAATGTATTTTTGAATTTAATAAGAAATATTTAATAAACATCTACGATGTTTAGTAAGATGATGTGATCGAAGATAAAGCATGTAGATTTAGTAGATACCACTATGTCCTTCTCAAAATAGCGACGAACTCTAAAGTTTATTAAGGTTGGGCTAATACGCCAAGGGTATTATTGATCATGAAGATGCAAATTGTAGTGGTCTCAAATACCTACCTAAGTTAGAGATGTCACTGTCTCAAATTGTGTAAATTACACTTCTTAACATTGGTTTCGATTTCATCCCATAAAATATACATTATTAATTTACTGTAATTTGAATTTGTTACTTATCTCAGTAACCTGATGAAGAAAACGGCACCTGCGCAAGTCGTGTCAGCCTTCAGAGAATATAAACAAATACGTTATCATGTGCGGGAAGTAAAGGTGTGCTTTTAACACCAATATGGTAGCGACAGGCGACAGCGGCAGACTAATACTTGAGTTTAGACAATGAGCTTGAGCTTAGGCAATGGGCTTGAGCTTAGGCAATGAGCTTGAGCTGCCGGTGAAGGAAAACATCGTGAGGAAACCATAGCATGGTGGTAGGGTACTTTCTAGTACTCGGCTGGCTAGCTATCACCCTCAAGTTGAAAATCTGCCAAGCATTTAACGGTGTGTTCCGGCAGCTTCACTTGAGAGCCAGTTAATTTTAGTTATGTTATTGGCCTCAGACGTGTGCTAATCAGCTTCTCATTAGACTTATTCGTGCTGTGTAATTGTAACAATATTATGTTTGAGTTTAGTCTTATTGGTTAAATAGCGACCCAACCGACCCGACCCGACTTCGCATGAGTACCATTTTGTTTTGGCGACTACATTGCGAGTACAAAACATAGAATTTCTCAACAATGTATTACAAAAAAATAATTAGGATGTTTTGTAGTTATATATGTACAAACATTCCACAAAAGCTTGCCTTGCTTGCTTCCGTTACAGTGGTAACGGTATCAAAATCTGGAGAAGCAAGCGGAGAAACAGACAGACGCGGATAGTGACTTCGTTTTATAATACTATTTAGCGACTAGAGAAGAGTGACTTGTTTCTGACTGGCGTCTGTTGTGTAGTTTTTACGTATTTCGTAACATTTTTCCAGTAATTTATTCAAAATCGTATTTTCTTCCCATAACGAGTTGTAAGCAGTCCGTGACGTCTGCCATCGCTGTCGCCCGTCGCTGTCTCCAGTGTAGGAATCGCACCTTAAACTGTTCTGGCTTCGTTCACTCGACGGGAGAGCGAATAGCTGCACTGTTACAAAGATATGTCGTCTATTTATAACGCGCGGGCTTGCAGCCGGGCGGACGCATCAACGCGAGAGTTCTCTTTTGTCGTGTGTCTTCATTTTGAATGTTTTGTGTGGCGTTCCGCGTAAATGCGTCAGCGCGACTCTGTGACTTGCACAATCTTTTTTTTTTTTTTTATAGTTGACAGGCTAGTTGTTTGACCACAGCTCACCTGATGTTAAGTGAAGGTGTGGTCGAAGATGGTAAAGCACACCTAGCCTGGAATGGAACTGGCTCTCAATCTGGATCTGTACCGCAGGTTCTCCTATAATGAATACTCTTGTCTTCTCTTCTTTATGTCTTATGCAAACCCGAATGATTACGATCATTTACGTTAATATTTACTAATGATAATCCGGAATAGCCCATTTCTGTACACACTTTTCTTGTGCGCCACTCATCTCAGTGATTAAATTAAAATATAATAATTTCCTGATCTTATATCACTTTCAGTTTACCAAGTAAGTCATATGTACACAAAATTAATGTAGTCCAGAATACGTATTTTTTTCTATACCATCGACCCAACGAGTTAGTAGACTCATATCTATTGTCAAATTTGGTCACAACCTTTCATCACTGTTTTAATGTCCCCAACGGACAATTCAATATTGCCAATGTTACTTTACAATATAAACTTAATAGAACAGATGGTAAGCACTATCAAATCTGCACAATAATGCAAAAAAAATAAAAATTTTAGGAGTTCAGTCATACAGTTTTTAATCCCCATAATTCACAACGGTCTTTTCTCGTGAAACCATCGTAAAGATAAGGAAGCGTAGGGGGCAGTTACCAGTTTTATTCGCAACGAAGATGGGGAAAATACGAAGTACTTAAAACTGGTACTGAAGTGCAGTAACCTTGCAGGTTGTACGTCTACATAATCCAGTTTTTAACTTGTTATTGTTACAAGTAGGCAACATTCTTTGTTTCTCGAATGTTCTCATAACGATAAACACCACGGTTTAGAAAATCGGGATCAGCTTACAAGTTACAGTTTTAGTTATCGAATAACTATTTGACGACATGAAATCACATAGCTACAAACATATCTATAGCTCTGGATCCCATAAAATATAGTTAAGACAATCTCACTTTTATATTTAACTAGCGACCCGCCCCGGCTTCGCACGGGTGCAAAATTCGAAAAAAAGTAGTCGCGTTTTCAAGGTGTACAATACTTAGTACATTATTTTTATAAATCCTGTAAGGTTAAGCCTGCGTACGCAATAAGAATTTACGACACCACATTAGAAACCCTGAAAATAACAGTATTTCTCCATTACATAATAGATGTTATTATACATAAAAACCTTCCTCTTGAATCACTCTACCTATTACAAAAAACCGCATCAAAATCCGTTGCGTAATTTTAAAGATTTAAGCATACAGACAAACAAACAGACAAAAATAGCGACTTTGTTTTATACTATGTAGTGACTAATCTGTTCTGGTTTAAATTTTTGTCTCGCTCTACTACGGACACTGACGTAGTTTTGCCACGTTTTTGTTTTACTTATACGGAATTACTCACGTTTAATTACATCGGATACCTACTTTGACTTTCGGCCACATCTTGTAGTGCGAGGCAAGACGATGGCGATGCCGTACGCGCGTTCTTTGCTTTGACTCCTTGAAAAAGTCCATCGGACGGGGTCGAAACTATAGTTGGAGTATCCAACGTAATTAAACGTGAATAAGATGGTGAGTAGCAGAAGGTAAATTCCCTAAAATTATGGATATATTACTTATACACGTGTTGATTGCTGACACAATCATATTATGCCTCTTCAATCAACAATCAACAAAAAAGAAAAAAAGAGGATATCACTATCTCCTTTGGTTACCAAAGACCGCGCTGCCGTATATGCTGTCGCTGTGGCGTGGTTTTTTATATTATTCCTAATAGGTTCGCGTTTGACCACATCCTGCCCGTCGTTAAGAAGTAATCCAAATGTTAGGGGTTGTTTCGCGCTGAGGCCTGTTTACTCTAGATTTTAAGACACTTATATTGTACTTTTCGAGAAACAGATTCCGGCAAAGAGTTCCACGTCCTCTCTGTGGTCAAAGCTAACTTAAAACACGTCTGTTAAATATTATCAAAATCACTTCTACAATTTGAAAATGATAATAATTATATTTAGCTCTACTACATCGATGAGGTTCTGGTAATTGCGTTCGTCGTTTGTCAATGGAGCCAACGAAAACTAAGTACTTATTTAATAGTAGTGATTTAAAGATAAAGTTACCAACATTATCTGCCGAGAGCGTTTTCGTGTCGGTCGTCTAATAACATTTTTTTTTCTCAGTGGATCGAGTCAGCCGCTCCGGTGCATCGAACGCGGAGAGAGCGGGGTCAGTGAACCTACTGTGCATTATAAATGTTCACCGCTTATACGTAATCAGAATTCATTTTTGAATTTGGAATGTAAATAAAATAGGGTAGGTTGAATGTTTTTTTCGAAATTGGAAAAGAGTTAAGACTGAGGAGGTCTCAGTTTAAAAGCTTGAGATTTTAGTTACTGCTATTTTACTATGGTAACTAATGTACCTAGTTCACATTTTGTTTGACTTACATAAGTACCTATATAGGGTTAATCACGTATTATTACGTCGAATATCTCGAAAAACTAAGCTTTACTTAGTCGGAGTGTACGAACGTGAGTAACTATCGTACAACAAAATACTCCTCCTATCCTTATTGCCACAAATGTATATCAAAACTTTTGCCTGAGACTGAAAATCTTGTGCTGAAATTTGTGCGTCTGAATTATGTGAAAAAAAAAAAACACTTTTTCTCTCTTTTTTTCCGTTGCTGGTGTAGTGATGTAGTCATAGAAACTAGGTACAGACACCTAGTTCATATGACGGTTTGATCATGGTAAGTACCTACATAAAAATGTCAATGATATCAACGCGCTGAATTAGGTATGTGGTTGGACCGTCTAATAATGCAGGGAACATAGAAGATTGTTTCGCACAGTACATAAGTACACTTTATTTGTACAGGAAGAAGGTCTAATATGAGTATTAATGAGATTATATAGGTAATAAAAATGAATACCAACATTAGGGTGTCCCTTATATGGGCAAAAATTTTTTTTTTTCGAATTTCGAAATGCATACCCTCTACATTTTTTATAAATACTATAACATGCCTAAATATAAAATTTTATCTTCCTAGCTTGATTGTAACCCGTGCCGACCGAGCCATCAAGTTTATCAAAAATCGTGTTTTGTCCTGATATTTCGCTCTGCTATAAAATTATTATAAATGCAATGCAGGCATAGAATAAGAGTTCAAATAAAATAAGATAAACATAAATCTTTATTTAAACGCATAAAATAATATAAATCAGCCAGGGTAACCTTTTTCATCGTAGTTTTTTTACAGTCGAAATACAATTTTTCATGTTCTTGGATGCAGCGCAGCAAGAACGATTTTTGCTCGTCTTCAACCGTGATAAGTCCTTTAAAATCTTGCATTAATCTGACAGCTCTTTCAGCAGCATCATGTACAACCTTCAAATGACTTATTCTTCTTTTAGCTTCCAGAAAAGCTGCATTATCATGCCTAAAAAATACTTCCTGATGTAAACTGTCGTCAATCTGAAGACAACCTAGAAATTGTTTGCTCTTTTCTGGTACAAAACCACCCAACGTTTTATCTTGGTTAAGAAGCAGGTTAAATAACAAAATAAATAACAACAAGAACTGTAAAAAAAAAATCTAGCTTTCGTCATCCATCGTGCCTGATGCATAGCTCCGGGGGCCTGAGTTTTAATTTCTTCTGGGTATCTCCTCCACCACATCACACATTGTTAAACTAATTCGCGGTAATCGTCTCTTATAAAGCCAGAGAAGATATTTGTCTCAGCAATATGCTATGCTATGCTCTTTTATGAAATGAAAAGATAGTTCGATTTTACTGAAATCGATGTTTTTCCAATGGAATGTTTAAGTTATATGTGTAGTTTATTTCCGCTTAACAGTCGCTTTAGTCACATCAGTGATGAGGACTTCTATAAGTCTTTATATCCTCTTCTCGCTGCAGTAACCAGTTGCCGACACGTGTTTCGTTTCTACACGAGGCATCCTCAGGAGGTGTTGACTCTTCGAGCGTTTGGTCTAGACTTTATTTTCAATTCACGCTGAGCTTTTGGAAAATCTAAATATTCGAGCCTTGTTCATATTATCATGTTCATAACTAGTAGTTATGAACATGATATGGACAAGCAAAAGACAACAATTTTTGTTCTAAAGTCTGCTCCAATAAGTATTTTTCTTACATTCCTTGCTTTTTCTTCTTCCAATCGTCTTTGCCTCGCTCTTTCTTCATTTTACGCCAATTTTTTGACTACAACATCCCGATCTACGCTTTCTGTTTCTTTAAAAATGCTTTTTGTTCCTCTATTTTAATTCTATCAAAGGCATCAGCATGTGCGATATCAAAGAAGTTATAAAGGTCTATTTTATTAAAATTATTTTCACGGTTTTGAATGTGACCTGAGTTTTCTTAAAAAAGTTTCTTCACACAGTTAGCCTTTATACCTTTTTTATGTAGTTTAATGCCTTTGTGGGAATTCTGGCTTTTTCTGAAATATAATGCACTCCCTAATTACAAGATTTGCACTTTCACAAACAGTTAGCTTGACTTCGCAAATATTGTAAAGTAAGACAGCGAGAACTTGTCGATTGTGTGGTCATTTTTCATCATTTTATTCGATGGCTCATTGTGCAAGTAGGAAAATATTTTGTTTATCACTCCGTAATTCCATCTGCATAATTATTTATACAGTAAACAATAATAATAATCTTACAAATCACGTATAAAATGACAAATGGAACGCGTAGTTACAGGTCGCTGCGCCAGTACCCGCGTACTTTGTATGGGGAAGTTTAAATCGCAAGTCGGCACGGGTTATCGTTTATAAAATGGGCTCATATTTTTTTCTATGCTATACTGGGTTATTACGAAACTTTTAAGAAGGTATGCGTAAAAAAATATTGAACTCGAAATTTAAGGGACACCCTAACCAACATACATAATTATTATGTATCTAAGTTTTTAGAGTAAGTAACAAATCGGTATATATCTATAATACAAAAAACTGTTTCATTCATTCGATAGCGACTGGTTATAAATAGAAGTTATTTTTTATTAAAATAAAAATAAACGTATTATTTCTATGGGATCATAGAAATAATACGTTTATTTTTATTTTTATCTCCGACCCTTTTAAAAATAAGACTTTGGGATCCCATAGGTTTTTAATGAGATGACCGAGACGCTCTCCTGATGGTAAAAGATACGCGTAAGAGACGCGTGTGCATGACCATTGACCATTGCAGTGATACATAAAACTTTGAGTAACAAAACAAAGTCCAGGGCATCGCTGCTTTAGTGATTATTACTTTGAGACTGGATGATTAGGCTTAACCACTATGTAATTTCGCTAGCTGCAGTACCCTTCAAACCGGAACACAGTAATGGTTACACACTACCGCTTGGCGGGAAATTATCTGATACTACAGTGGTAACTACCTAGACGATCACCTACTAAGCGAGACCGAGTAAAACTTGAGGTCAACTCAGCACTCAATACTTATATTCAGATTACCTGTGGACCTCAACATTTTTCCGACACTTTTTTTTAGTAAAATAAAGCAGACAAACTTCTTGATAGTAAGAGGTTCACAGCGCATTCACCTCAAATCCCAACAATGAGCTTGAGCTGTCGATGAAGTGAAAACATCGTGATGAAACCAATGCCTGGTAGAGTACTTTCTAGTACTTTGATGGCTAGAGCTACCACCCACAAGTTAAAAAACTGCCACCAAGCACCGGTATGGTGTGTTCCAGCAGCCTCACTTGAGAGCTAGTACTTTTCCAGGTTAGGAGTGTTTGCCATCTTCGACCACACTGAACATCAATAGAGCTATGGTCAAACACCTGGTAGAGTACGAGTAGTTAGTATCTGGTAGAGTACTTTTTAGTACTTTGATGGCTAGAGCTACCACCCACACCCACAAGTTAAAAAGCTGCCACCAAGCACCGGTAGCGGTACCAGCAGCCTCACTTGTGAGCCAGTACTTTTCCAGGTTAGGAGTGTTTGCCATCTTCTACCACACTGAACATCAATAGAGCTGTGGTCAAACACCTAGTCTGTCACAAATAAAAAATGGACAAATGCAACCAGAATAATTGACATTATGTTGCCTCTTCATAAAGGAAACCAACAACAGTTTAAATTTTCGTAGTAGGTAGGTACCTACATACCAACTTATTGCTGTTTATAATTTCAGTTTCTGATAATGCGCTGTTTTCAACCCTATCATGCATTTCTACATTAACAACCTATGTCTAAATGTAGATAAGGTACTTGGAGCTATTCGTTATACGTAGCACAGTATAATATTAGTATCTACTCGTAAGTAGCAAGGTCACGAAAAAATTCCAAATTGCTTTGGGACCTTTGTCTACCTACGAACTTGAAACATACCTACCTATTACAAATATACCTACCAATTTGTATAATTTATACCTTTGGCAAACAGGTACTTAATGAAGAACTACAAAAAGATGGATGTGTTACTAAGTGTGTTTAATTATTCTCATTTCGTCATCAGCTTGGCTATGAAAAGCTCCAAATTTTATGGAAAGAAGCCAATGGTTATGCGAAGACCTATCTATGTATATATATATATATATATATATATATATATATATATATATATATATATATACATCAACAATACATGTTTATAAATGGTCGCTAGCTATATATAAAATACATAGGTAGTAGGTACGTAGAATTTAGATATTTATTGCATCTAGATGCTAAATCCAGCAAAATTTTGTTCTGCGGGTAAGTGCAAGTAGGTGGTTCGTAATAGGCGCGCGTAAGTACAAAGAGTAATAGCTCAGCTATTAGAGTCTTATGCAGAAAAGTATGAATTAAACCATTAAAGTATTATGATAAAATTACCAAAAAATATAATTATTATTTTTCAGCTTTACCTGAAGCTCTTTATTCTTGTTATCTTTGAGCGATGCTGCCCTGATAACACCAGCTTTCCATCCCCATTCCGAAACTTTATTAACATTAATTTTTGTAACACCACTCACAGCGAGGAATCGTTTGCCAACTAGATCTTCACGATATTTATAGGCCATAACGAACTGCACTATCACATCATTCACTACATAAACTGCACAAAACGTCAAGAAATAAGCGAAATACGCTCACACGTCACGTTCTTCGTTGGTCGAAGAGAAACTAAACTACGCTACCTACGTGGGAAACCGAAAGAGTAGGCACCTCTGCAGAACGTATTTGCTACGCTACTAAATTAAAAATACATATCATACACCAAACCTCGTCGTCAACGAGAAACTCTTAAATTTTGCCGTATAATAATAAGCAGCCATTATTTTGTACAGTCCTTCCAAAGAGAAATGGTATCTTGCACCGTGAAAATAAACGTTGCAGAACTGTGATCTAGTTTTTCCGGGAAATAAGATACAAGGAGGTACCCGAAACCTGTCTCTAGATCTAGGGAACGTAAATTTTACGTTATAGTTGAAAGTATTCACAGTAGAGGGCGCTAAAATAAGTTGTTTCAGGATTTTCAGATTATATTCCAAACATCTGAAAAAATAGATGTGCGGACGGACCAATAAGATCAAAAGAGAAAACATTATAATTCCTTTTTTATTTATTTATTGCGCAAATATTGATACAAAGCGAGACCGAACCCAACTTTATCAGAGCTCTACACAAAAATATAAAAGTAGAGCAAAAAGAGAGAGCCACCACCGAATTATCTGTAAAAAAATTGACAAGCTTCTGTTAGATGCACATTTAGAAAGTTATGAATTGTTTTCATAGTGCAATTGTCATGGAAAAAGCCTTAAAATAGTTATCTATAACGCTTTCTACAATTAAATATATAAAAATAGAACAGCTCTACCTATCGGTAATAAGCAGAACCAAACGTTTTATAAGTACGTTTTTTATTTATTTTCTCAAGAGTTTTTATTCTATGTTGAGTATATTCATTGGGGGCAAAGTAACATACAGAACTTTTGATTGAGCCTTGAATGTTGAACGTGGAACTTTGAAAGACGGATGGTGCACACTTCGCCATACCTGTCTTTGTAACTATCTGTAGCATTACTGTTTGCGAGAATTACGCCAAAGAAAGGAAGCAGTTACCATTTACTCCCGCCAAGTCAGCGCACTTGGCGTTTACGCTTTTCATGGCATTTTTTTAGAATTTAGGTGTTTACGTAGTGAGTAAAATTCGCAAATTAATGTCAAACTAGTTTCTAAGGTATATTAAGGGACTGTATACCAACTGTATACAAGGGTATTTATTAATAAATAGCTTGCGTTTCACCGCCTACTCGCCTGATGTTAACCGAAAAGGAAAGGTCGAAATGAAATAGTATCCTGGTTATGAAATAATAATTATTGTTATGTAGGTACCTACTAAGCTGTCCTTCAATTGATGCCGGTTTAGTTAAATGCATTTGTAAAGAATCAAGGAGGTGAAATTAAATTCATACATTGTGTTAAAGTGTTTATTTACATAATAAATTTATTATATGCATTTTATAACAAAGAAGATTTCATAAGGCTACTTTAGATAGGTGCGACCGGAGGTAGCGGCGTTAAGTGCAGTCAGCTAAAACCAAGGCTAGGCATGCACATACTGGTTGTAGCTTGTATTCAAGCAGACTGCAGAACTTGCGTTTTTTAAAATCGAGGCTGGTACATAGGCGCTCTAGGTTGATTCTGGAATGCTTTTTTTTTTTTTTGTTTTGGCGTCGCGTTTTAGCATTTGCCAGTGTCAAGTATTTATATATTTTCAAGTTTCAAAAGTTTAATAAGTGTCCTCGTAGCTAAAGTAATAGTCGAAGTCCAGTCTTGGTCAAGTACAATGCGTGTCAGTCAAGTCCAGTCATGCTTTAGTAAAGTAGTGGTGACTTTACTATAAAGCTTCGATTGAGTTTTGGAATCAACACGAAAAGTCATGTTTCACCATATTATATCATTTTCCCACACTCGCGCTTGTGATTCGGCACTTTATGAATAAAACACCACCATTTTTATGCATAAACACTCGACAAAACACTAGTTTTGGAAAAAAATACAACGGGGCGACACGACTCTTTCCGCGTTCCCGCCAAAACTCCTCTGGAATGCTTATTCATTACGTGTATAAAGTGGTGTCATCTTGTATCGAGTAGTAAAACAAAACTACTCGATACAAGATGGCACTATGTTTGAATTAATTTTGTTCCATTTGAAATGCCGAGTATATGCATTATGAATCTTAAAAACACATAAAATGTAATGGTTAAAACATAGTTTCTTTTCGTTGCTTGCAAAGCAAATAGAAAACCTTTTATAAGAAATAATTAAAAATAAATGAGTTTAATATTTTACTATTGATTTTGATCCTGTGAGCAAAACAATTGTCAAATCAATCAAGCTGTCAAATGTCACTGTCCGTAAAATAGTAAAATTCAACATGGCCGATTGGAAATTCTGCTGAACGGTTGTGTTTTGTTGAGAATTCTGTTGTGTTTATTTGAGTGAATTTATTGTATGTGGTTGTTAATATGATATCTGCTATTATTTCTCGACTTGTTATGTAAGTATTTTTGTATAAATTAACAATAAGTTCAGATTTTTTTGTGGCTGTTGCGCGTTATTTGGTTTCGTTGGGTGAATCGTAATTTTCTTTGTTTGAATTTATACAATAGCTGCTGTAAGTAATCTTTTACTTAGGCAGGAAAATTACTTGTTGTATCATGTAAGTTACCAGTAAATTACAAATTTATGCAGACGTATATTTTCATAGTTTACACAATATTGTGTACACTGGTGTCTTCAGTATGTAGTGCCGAAGTGACATTCTGTGAAGTCTGTTAAGTTACCTACCAGCTGTCCCTGTTCGTTGTAATAGGTTCAAAACTTAAAATAATTGTAACATAAATTAATGATCTAACCGTTTATGACTGCCTGTCAATAGATACATTTAGAGCATGGGCTGATAAGAGTAATTTCGCGAACAAGTTCCATTATTGTTATCTGATTAGTTACCAATTTCACAGGATACGACAAATATCTGAGAATACTTAGATAAAATTACTCTATCCTAAGCCACTCTTCTAAGTAAAATACCAACAAGCATAATTATTTTCGACTTTAAGTATTTATTTTTGTCAAAAATCCTAAATTAATACTATTGCTGTAAATACAAAGGCAATATACATTTATATTTTATTTGTTGCAAAACATAATCATCAGAAATTAATTAATTATTTTTAATTCATTTACCTTATTTAGTGGTCATAGCCAATATGTTAACTGAATAAATGTAAATCCATGATATTGATCAATGAATTGCTTTGTTTGATCATAGTGGTCTGTAAGTGGTTGAAGATAAATATAGGTCAAATAATTGCTTTTATTGTTAATAAATAATGATTTTCTGGAGATCCAGAAAATTGATTATCAATCTAAATAGACCAAGCTACATCATATTTTATCGCTCTTAGAAAATACCAAGAAAACAAACTGTTCCTACGTACAAATACATCTGGAAAATAGGTAATTGACTCACTATATACATGGAGGGTTTTTTCTGGAAAACATTGGAAACTTTTGGGCATTCACATCACTTGCAGTGCACATTGCTGTGTGAAAAATAATATAATCAAATCAATAATGTCTCTAAAACTATTTCTAAATTTCACAACTTTATCAAATAGATATAGGTTTTCTTTTTATAGAAAGATCTGTAACAACCTATTGATATTAGCGATACAGTAACCCTAAGATTTCACCTCAAAAAAAAATTTACTTGAAATAAAATTGTATTGTAATTTCCCAATCACTTGTATACAATTATGTGATGAAGTAAAAATCATATTTCGTTAAATTTTCCTTTGTGAAAGTGATCGAATCATAGGCCCAGTTTAAACAACCTTCATTAAGTGACCTAGGTCAATATGGCAAAATGTCATAGTTCATTTGCTTTGTAACTAGTATTAACGAATTTAATACTTTGTAAGGACAGGCTCTATAGAACATTTTGTTGCGCCGTGCACAAGAAGTATCTATAAGTTATTTATAATATGAATAGTCGCATGCCAATGTATTTGGAAAGTGCTTATCGTACTGAGAGTGTTAGTATAGTAAGTGGAGATTTTAACAGATGGCGCTAATTTTCAGGATACAAGGACATTTGGTCATTTGTGTCCTAGACATACAAATGATCAGAAAAGCATATCCTTATTCGTAAGTTTTTTGATAACTAAACAAAAACTTCTTAGCATTCAATGATATCATGGCATTTATGCAGAGTCCATTGTGTTGTAGAGACATGAACCCATGCAGTTACTACGACTTGGGACCCATTGGTATAAGGGCCTATAAATACATATTAATGATAAATTTCACAGCCCATGTTCAGCTTCCACCATAAGAGTAAAAAAACACATAAGCAAATTACACAAAGTAATCACATTAGCAATTCAACTTTTATATTTTATTCTGTAAACGTTCAGTGTTATTATCCAAGTAAACATATTGTATATATTGTTTATACATAAATAATATGTGAATATAGAAATATATATAATGTTCTATATAGTTCTTATTCTTTGACGGTTTCAGCTTGAAAGAAAACTATCTAGGTTCATATAAGTACACAACATTATATAGACCATAAAAATCATTTCTTCATGCTCCTACATAGGTTATTTATAAATGTAGTGTTAACAATTATGCCTATTGTGTAAATTGTTTGTCTCTATAGTTTCTGTGTCCAGTTAATTACTATTAGTTTGACAGTGGCATATGGGCCACTTCCCTTTCAGTATCCAACAGTAATGCAACTAAGTCTGGTTTACATTTTCTATAGGTCAAATAATGTTGTTTTTGTTAAAATGTCATAAACATTTATTGTTCCAAACATATTAACACAGCCGCCTAGCTATTATCCAAACTGGCAATGGTCCAACCATCACGGTTTTGAGATCAGCAAGCCGACCTAAAATTTGGCAACAGCATTCAAGTCTTTTATTCTTATTTTCACCTTCAGACGTGGACTGGCTTTCTTGCCGATTTGTTGTCGATTACGTTACATCTTTGTCAGCAAAGGTTATTATTGTTAAATATTTGGCACTCATCATGTTAGATTATACATGGTGTTTTGGAATATTGAAATTCTATCCGCCGCAACTACTGGAACAAAGGAGCGTCGGTCAGCGTTGTTTCGGATTCGTCATCAGGGTATCCCAGTGCACTGCCGGGTGCTATTTCGGTCGAAACGCGGCCGTTTGCCTTTGGAGTTGCAGTGACGAAGTGCTTGGGCTGAGCCGCTCACGACTCTTCGCGCGCCGCGCCCGCCGTAGATGCAATCTAAGTGCATTGACACCTAACTGTAGTGAAAAGTGATTCATCCAGCCTTCAATATATCAGTGGCTTACATTGTGCTGTTTGCTCTAAGTGCGCTCATACTCGTGATACCCGCTTGGTTTGGTTGTCCACCTTGACAGACAAATGGTGTCTCTGCTAGCTGTCTTGCCTTTTTAGGTTCAAGTTTCAACCTCGTCTGAAATACGTGTACCTTTACCCAGTTTTGTAGCCCGATCTGACACAGTCCTTTTGTATAGTATCTTAAATGTCGTCGCGAACCAAAATCGATATAAGAATAACGATTTATTATCAAGATCATGTTGTTGTTATTTATATTTGAAATATAGTGTAAAGCACTGACGTTGACGATTGATTTTTGGAACGGTCTAATATAAAATAGAATGAATTATGTGTTTATTTTTCGTTGGTTATAGAATGGATAACAAAAAAAATAGGTAAAATACAGTTCAGACGAGCAAAGAGGGTTAATTGAATGAAGTAAAAAAAAAAAAAGCTTTTTTCCCCTTTTGGCATCTTTATAGCTCCCTGCTCGCTTTAGACCAATTTTTTTTGTTACTTGTTCTTATAATTTAGAGTTATAATCCCATCAATTAACGATTAGTTTTAACGTTAGGTTTAAGCAAAAGAACACCCATTTATAAGCTTCTACTTATAACTTATTCATTATTAACATTTCAAAATTCCAACAGCCTTTTTTTTCAGTTCAAAAACACAGGACATTGAGTCCCAATGTCCCGTTGACCCGTCGAGTACGGAACTCTTAAAAGAATTCTCTAAAAACATTCATAGGGCAGACCTTAATAATTTTATAGGTAGTGTTGCCTCCTCACCAATGAGCTATGCAGTATAAACGTTGTAAGTAGGTTACTTACGGAAATAACCATGGCATAATATCTAACCGTCAGTTGACCGAACTAACGCGCGAACAAGTACTCCTGTTAATTTTACCCTGGTAAATTAACTATCATTAGACTATCCCAGTACATGTTAAAATTTGTTAAATGCGTCACATGATCATGGTAGGTTTCTTAGACAAACAATCATCATCTTAGGTGATTTTCTTCATTTTTCTTCTTCATGAAATCTATACTATTATAAAGAGGAAAGATTTGTTTGTTTGTTTGTATTGAATAGGCTCCGAAACTACTGGACCGATTTTAATATTTTTTTCATTATTAGAATGCTACATTATCTGTGATGGGCATAGGCTATATTTTATTTAAAAAACAATTGGGAATCCGTATGGAAAATTGAATACTAATGTAACCCAAGCTGTGAAAAATTTGAAAAAATCCTTACTTACAAAAAACGATTGACAATAGAATAAAGTGACGTTTTATAGAGCATATTGACAGCTACAAATAAGTCCGCAATATTATGTCTAACTATTACATTTGTCATCTACATCTTATACACGTACAGGAAAGATTTATTTTTTGTTTGATTGTATTGAATAGGCTCCAAAACTACTGGATCGATAAATTTATTTTGCTAATCGAGTTTGTTTTCCCATTCGAAGCCGGGGCGAGATGGTCGCCCATCGGGCGGGGGTCATCGGGGGTCGTTTAATAAAATTTTATTTTTCGAAATCTTTTTAGAGTCTTTATAAACATTAATTTGGTTTGTTATTACTTAGAAGGCATTCTCCCTAACAGTATGAAGAAAGTACGTATATCCATACAGATAACACACATTCCTTGATGCTTACATCCCGTTTCTTGAAGATAAAACATAACTATTATAGATTGTAAACTGAAAATCTATCTCCGCCATTAGACGCGCTTGAAATGGCTTCCGTTAGAAGACATCACAGGAAATTGCAGCGAGCTCTGCCATCATATTGTGCTATGAGATTCAGTGAATTCAAAACAACTGATATAGCAAACATATTTTTATGTAGGTAACCTACACGTATGTATGACACAAAGATACATAAATGCAAAGGTTCTCTGGCTGACTGTTAGGAATCTTCCAAAAAAAATACTTACATAGATTAGAGGACCAATCTTTACAAAGTATTGTGTGGTGTTTACATGGGGTTCTATAAATTTTAAATTTTTTTAAATTTTTTGTAAATTTTTATTTTAATTTTTATTGACAACTCCGTATCTGTACATATCTGTACATATCTGTGATTCGGGATGGCTAAAAAATCGTTAGGGCTAAGCCGATTACATTTATTTAGATTGTTTTTTTTTCATGTTTTTATTGATTAAACTATAGACTAGACTAAGATTTTGTGATAGATGCGAAATGTGACCAGTTTACCAGTTAAGTGGTAACCAAACCAATCCATTTTAGTCTTTGAAACTTCAGGACGTATATTATTTGCGTAAAATGTATCCAAACACATTGAATGTAATCGCCAATTTGATTTGAAATTATAATGAATGTAAAGTTGACGAAGTTTTACGATAACCAAGACCAGAGGTAGGTATCGTAAATATCAAACTGACAACACTACCGATAAGATTTCAAAATACTTAAATGCGTTTTAATTTATGAACTATCGGCAAAACAATTGTAAATGACGCAGAAAACACGCAAAAATGTTATGATCTCTTACCATTAGGAGATCATCTAGTACGACTTTTGACATAAAAAAATGTAATGTAAATGAACTTATATTTCGACGTATGTGTTGAAAAGTATCATCAAGACAAATTCGTCATAAATGTTTAGTAAATAAATATCGTAGGACTATACACCCAGCGCCATCTGTCCCCAAACTAAGCAGAGCTTGTGTGATGGAAGTCAGATAACTGATATACATAAATACTTTTTTTTTTGTAAATACATACTTGTAATACATACAGAACACCCAGACACAACAAACATTTTTTTATTCACAAAATGTTTTGCCCTGAGTGGGAATCGAACCCACGCCCTACAGCTCTCAAGGCAGATATACTACCAATGAGCCAACGGGGGTGTTTGAATTAGTAACGCGTTTAAATCCAAAACGTCGTAGCCTATAGTTAAATTTTAATCACTACAGACTATTGAAGACATATTTTCTCTATGAAAAATAGTCCAGAAACAAGTTTAAATCTAAAATAACTTTACCGAGAAATCTTGAATCATCAACAATTTCAAAAATACTTTGGAAACAGACGTGGTTTTGACACATTTTTGTTTTACTTATGCGGGATTAATCACGTTTAATTATATCGGATACTCTTGGCTAAAGTTTCGGCCATAGTCGATCAACGCAGACACTAAATGCACGTTTCTTGTAATTTTCTGTACACGCGTTTTCTAAGAAAATAAAATAAAATGGTAACAATTCAGAATATAAGCTATTTCAAGTTTCATCTAAATCCGTAGTTGTGATTACGTGAAAAAGTAACAATAAACAAACTTTCGCATTTCCACAAGTATGGTGTGATTTTTTTTAAATGTTCTTCCTTTCAAATATGACTGAGATTAAGCTAGACCGATTGCTAAATCTTGCCAGGCCAAAAAGAATTTAAGAAAAAGGAATCGTTTTTAGAAACTTATCCCTATACGTTTTTGTTATTTTAATTTACTTCTATCCGTTGATCAATTTTATAGCCTATAAATAAACCCGAGTCTGAAAACGGGTTACCCAACAAGATTTAAGCCACGCTCAGCTGGTTGTTACATCGACCCTCGAACGGAAAGCAACACGATGCCTTACCATATTTGGTGCATAGCAGTACCACAGTACGTTTGTAGAAAGGAAAGGATATGTATTCTATCGTATCGGATATCTATTACATATAACAGGACGCATTCCGATAAAGAAACGTGATACGAATGTGGGATGAAACCAGTTTAGTAGCTGATTATCGGGTTTGACTCAATTATTTAAAGTAGGTAATTTCGTGTTACTAGCGACATTAAAAGCTAACAATCAACTCCTCAATTTTTTTAAGCACGTTTAATTTAATTTTGCGAATGCAATTGCTTAGTAGAGATTGTAATAATGTCACATTATGTATCAGTGAATCATCCTAAAACACAAAGGCTTATTACTTCGTAGGTTGGGTTCTTACAAAAATAGTATAATTTTGGCTTAAGTGCTTTTTTTCCACGACAATGAATATGTAGGAAATGATTTTCAATGTATATCCATAACGTTTATGAAATTTAATATGAAATTACCTCTGAGTCCTTTTTAAACAAAGAATATCGCGTGAGATTCGGACGTTTCTTCTACAGAGATTCTTGACCTACATGCTGAGAAACATACTACATAAATATTATTATTGTGTTCGTAGAGTAGCAGTGTAGCAAATCTAATAGAAAATGATTAATGACCTGAGGATTATATCGACAGCAAAGTGCCAATAACTTCTCCGTAATTTTTTTAATTTTCACTTTTTTAACCGTCTCAAAAAAGCAGGACATGCTCAATTCGACTGTGCGTTTAATAAGCTTTTTAATGTTAACTTTGATGTCAGAACTAGATTCCATGATTTCAATATCAACATCATCACCATCATAATTACATTACTGAGATTTTATTTTTCACTAGCTGCGCCCTGCGGTGTTACCCGCTACATGTTTTCGTGATAAAAAGTAGCATATGTTCTAATCCAGGGTCTCTGCTACCTCCACACCAAATTTCATCCAAATCAGTTCACTAGTTTTTGCGTGAAAGAGTAACAAACATCCATGCAAACTTTCACATTTATTATACCAAGCGGCTGAAACGAAAGAATCGAAGATTGTGTACGGAACAAGGAATTCCGTATCAGAGTTTTAAAACACTATAACGGATATATATATTTTAGTCAAACCTGAACAAATGTGGAGCAAATTTCAATTGATAGTATTGATACACTGTAAAAACTACAGTTTGGAAATCAATAACTAAACGTTCGTTCACAGCTGAACGCGTTTTATGCCTCATTTGTTTCCTGAGGTTTGCGTCATCACCTCCGGTAGAAAATAATTTAGGTATATACGAGATCATGCTACCCAACATATCTTTACTCTAATCAATAATTTTATTGTTAGTCGTATATTACGAAATACCCTGCTCATATTAGAAACTCCGTAGTATATAATGGCCTTGAGAAAGAGCTAATGCGCAATGAACTCCCGATACGAAGGACTAACTTGACAGAATATTATACTATTAGTTTATCAAATAAGATGTATCTCATAAGATGTTTAATGATCTTCGGTTTAGATGGAGCATGACACATATTTATATGTATAGATCAAGTTTCAGATCTATTTGGTATAAGACTGCCTTTGGTTCAAACGGAAGGATTGAAACGGCGTGTGAACTTACATGATTTGAAATTGAATTCTGGTTTTATATTTTTGATCATATTCAGTAATAATTTGTTTATAAATATCATTTGTGGACAGAGATAGATAGATTTAAAGAGAGATGGAAATAACTATTCTACTGACAAGACCATTATGCTTTTTAATTTAAGAAGAGCCATGCGTTATTTTCATAGCATCCAAAAGAGGCTTTTGGTTGAATGCCTGACTTACTAATGCCTATTTTATTTACAAAAAATACCGATAAAACGCATTACACAAAAGTAATAAATTAGTATCTGTGTACATGTTTCAGAAAATAATAGTGAAATCGAGGCATTTCTCGGCCTGCGAATAAATGTAACACTTTGAGACCGAAATGAGATCATTTGAGATAAAACTTATGAGATACTTTTCGACACTGATATATGATCTTTCCATAATTGGAACCTTGACCAGTTCATAAAATTAGGCAATGCGTGCATCTGCGTAGGATTTTTATATCTTTGCAATGACATCATGACACTCTCCCTCTTCAATTGAATTATGTAATTCCCGAAAGATCAACCCTAGAAGCTTAATTCATTTTTATCATCTAGTTAGAACTAAGCAAATTAAGTTAGAGTTTAATCTGCCTAATAATATCAAGAGCAATTAAAACAAAATCAGCATTACTCACAAACAGTATTCAAATGTATGTAATAAACATGTTATCTTTGTATGCAAGGAACATAATAGTACGATTGTTGATCAACTCAGCACTCTTCATGTCAGTATATGAGTAGTCGTGCATCTGCTATGCAATTGTCTTGTTTATTTTTGGATCTAACCATTTTAACTAGAGCCTAGCCTTCGCTAAAATCAGTAGTGTCCAGTTGCATAGGGTGGATCTTTTTATATCAGCGTATACGACTGACCATGTTCATTTATAATTCATTCGCTGAATTGTCTGACATTGCATTGCTTGTTTCCTTTGTCTCCAGTATCTATTCAGTTCAACGTCCAAAATCAGGGCTTATAACATTCGATTTTAAAAATAAAACCTAAAACAGTAACATCCGTATCTACTTGTGCAATCACGACTTGAATCGTTAAGTTTTCACACGCAGTTGCACTTCGCTGGTTCTGAACATTATGCGCCTTATATCGATCAAATATTTTATTGAATTGAAAGATACGATCGATCAATAGATACTCACATATTTCGGCAGTACAACATCTGTAAATTAACAATAAATTACTCATATTACGGAATTTGCTTGCAAGGAATGAATCGCCCACGTTAATTTACGATAGAGACAGCGGCAGCGCACTGTTGTTGTTCACAAATAAAACGGACTGCTACATATTGAAGTTCACGCTAACTATTGACTAATGTTAGGCAATTTATGATTAGTGTTTGAAAATAAAGAAAAAAGCTGCCGTATCTCAAGGGCATTGGACCTTTCCAACCTAAGCACTGTCCAAATGGCCTTAGTAATGTTGTGGTATTGATTAACAAGGCTACTAACAAGCCAGTCTCGTCAAGCAAGACAGATCTCGCAGTTCGAGCAACACACCAAGCGTGCTAACATCTGTATACAGTGCACTCGGGCAAACACCACTTTTTAGATGCACTGACATAAACAATACCCACATGTGTGTGCCGTATATTTCACGTATCCATGGAGGCAGGTCACCCGTGCGGTTACCGTGACGACAGTCTGCCGACGTTGAGCCTCGGCCTGTCCAGTGTCCGCCTCATTGTCAACAAGTTCGAGTCGCAATACACACGCGTCACCGCCTTGGACACCCGACACCGTGAACTTGTCAAATACGACCCTAATATCGACGAGGGCTACGACGATTACGATGACTCCCGTCTCGAGCGATCGAGAGGACAAGTCTGGTATCGTTTCACCGAAAGCCTAAGCCTGGCCCTTAGCAGATGCATACCTAGTGTCTCATTTGGAAACTTCGGTGTCTTGGCTGTCACAACTGGACTGTTCGCTCCGAGGATGATTTCTTACCTGGTCCTGTATCCGTTTTGCAGATTGGTATTCGGGACCCTTTACCCGGCTTACGCGTCATACAAAGCTGTTCGGACGAAGAATCTAAAAGAATACGTGAGTACAGTCTATTATTTTATTAGACAGAAATATCGTGATTCCATTACCTTCAATTTATGCCAATTGTTTTAAGTGTTATTTTGCCTCAGATTGATTCATATCGATACCGCCTCTTCAATCCCATCTCCGATACTTTCAAGTCAGTGTTCCGCTAGTATGTTAGTTATATTATTACACATAAATGCGGAATATTTCACAACAAGTTGATTTGGATAACATAGAGTTTAAAACCCGTGAGCTCTTCTGGTCGTCAAAGAAAGAAATGGTGGTGGCAAAGAAATGGAACAAATATTTTCCTAGACATTAGGTTTATTTTTGATCAGAAGATATGATTGTAACCCCGACTCAACTCTATAAAGTTAGTTGGGCCTATACTCAATGTATATTTTCCTTTTAATATTATAAATCTGTTGTCAAAACATGACATTCGGAGCGTCGCTCCAGTTTAGTCCAACAATAGCATCGTCACGGATGCATGCATTCGAAACGCTCCGGCTCCCACTGTGTCCTTTACCTTGTTTCCCGGCTTCCTATGAGTAATTACTGTAACTAGCTTGCTAACCGGTGCGATATGCGTGTATGAATCTATTATGTCCAAAACTTGTTTAGTTTGTTTGAGGAGTATTAAAACTGTGTCGATAAGAAATAATTTGGGTCGTATAGTCAATCCTTGTAAAAGTCTTATTCACAACAAAATATAAAGTTGAAAATGATACCTCCTTTATGTACTTTGCTCAAACGGTTTCCTATCCGTGTTCTATCTGAATTGATTGAACGTACAAGCCTACAACTATCTAAGATGCTGTTAGAGAGATTCTGATAACTGTAATAGCATTGTAGCAAACAGATACAGATAATGTTGACTAATTCCCGCAGATGTTGGAACGCTTCTTAAAACTAACTTCATTAAATAATTAGAGTGTAGCGTAATTGTAAGTTTTTGTAAAACTTTTAAAATCGACTAAATTTAAATCGAACGTAGTATCGAACCCTTGCGGAAGTCGCATTACCACCGATCTGTATACATATATAATAGGAATGTTGAAATATGTTTCAATTCAATTAAAACTATATTCCGGAAATATAACAATATTACGTCAACTTCGCTCCGTATGGCTCTATTATAAAACTCTATTTTATCAGTATACTGCCACACGCATTTACCTTAAAAGAACATAATCTACATTAAAGTTTGGATCTTTTATAGCTTTTTTGCTTTTAAATATGGGCGCACAGTTTTGTAAATTCCAATGTTATACAGGTAACGTTTGAAAATCTCACATGATCCTTACGTCTTTAGATCAACTACTGTAGTTATGTCACTCCCAGTGTACACCATTGTTCTTTATCTGCTTCTTTAAGCAGATTGTTAATAGGTTAATACACCAAGCCAAAACCTAATATACTTATTTTAAATCCGTATAATTGACCACATTTTTGGCTACAGTTATTCCTACTAATGTCATAAACTAGCTGTGCCCTGCGATATCAACCGTGTTTTTACCAATGATAAAAAGTAGCCGTGTTATAAAAATTACTTTAAAAGTGTGAAGTATGGTTCGGATCTCCATAGTACATAGTTTTGCTTAGTTAGGGATTTACTAACACTGAAAAAGCATTATCTAATAATTATGTTTATCACCGGTTTTTCATGTTTATGTTTACGTTATTTTTATGATAAACATAATTAAGTACCTATGTGTTTAAGTCGCGGAAGTTTAAATTACATGTCATTTATACTCATTTTGTAGCGATGATAGCTTAGTGGTTAGCGCGGTAGGTTCGCATGCCGAAGGGCGTGGGTTCAAACCCCAATAATTAGCTTGAGCTGCCGGTGAAGGAAAACATCGTGAGGAAATCATAGCATGGTGGTAGGGTACTTTCTAGTACTCGGCTGGCTAGCTACCACCCTCAAGTTGAAAATCTGCCGCCAAGCATCTAACGGTGTGTTCCGGCAGCCTCACTTGAGAGCTGGTTCCATTCCAGGCTATGTGTGCTTTACTATCTTCGACCACACCTTCACTTAACATGAGGTGAGCTGTGGTCAAACAACTAGCCTGCCAACCATAAAAAAAAAAATTGCACTTGCTAACGTGAGACCGTTGACGTTTCAGGTAAAATGGATGATGTACTGGATAGTGTTCGCGTTGTTCACATGCACGGAGACATTTACGGACATGTTCCTATCTTGGTTCCCGTTCTATTACGAAGTGAAGATTGTCCTCGTGCTGTGGTTGCTTTCACCAGCTACGAAGGGATCCTCGATACTTTACAGGAAGTTTGTGCATCCAGCGCTTTGCAGACGGGAACAGGTAAAATCTGCTTTTTATTTGTTTATAAAAAAATTTGGCTTAATTTTTTTATAAATTCGTTCCTAATATAAGCTTGGAGTTTACTAAGCCGAAAAAGAATTAACTTTGAACACGTGACGTGACGTTTCGTAGAAAAAGTTCAAATCATCAAATGTGAGCAGGTTTTTTTTTTGCAAATTCAGAGTTGTATCCGTAGCAGTTGTTTTAAATAATGAGTAGGGCCTTTCGGCTTAGTACACACCAAACTTATAATCCTGTATAATTATTATTATCTTTTCTTCACGTCTAAACGTAATATTGAGATGACGAAGTTCAGTGATGGAGCCATGAGGTACGGCGACATAATTTAGTTTTATTGTAGGTACCTCGACATACTAATATGTAGGTTAATAATAATAATATTGTCGTCATTTACGAGATTCTCGTGAGGAATGAAGGACAAGCTCAGCAATTACCTTGACTCGGCTCACGAGATAACCGCCATGTGGGATGTTGATTTGACGGTCATTGTCCCGATAGTCGTCATGTTGAACGGTCTTATAACGAAGAGTCTCGACCAAGACTATTCTAAGATTAACTCTTTTAACGTCTAAAGATACTCTCACTAGACGGTTGGGTAAAGGGTCAGATTCAAAAGACTGTGCTCACAGCACGCATTGTGAGGAGTTTCGTCACTTTGCAGCCCTAACCACCGGCAGCCCTGCGCCCTGTCGCCAGTCCGGTTAAGGTTTTTTATAATATTTATAGTTTATATTGTAATAACTTAAAAATAAGAAAGAAAATTAAATATGTTAACAGGAATATAGAATATATAAAATCCTGTTCTTGTAACATAGATCAGAGCTGTCTTTACTCATGATTCATATAATGAAACTAGATGAATGTTTGCTAGAAACTTGTCTTCAACCATGTGCCTATTTCGTTACCTGTGCCGCGTGGGAGTATAATTGTCTGTCACCTACCATTTCAAGTTCATTGGCAATGCCAATAGTTGGTGAGACTTGAACACGCACACTGTTCTTCGCGTTTTACTAGGTCATGCTGTTATTGCCAAATAGGCATTTAAAATTAAATCTTAGGTCAGTATGTTCCCAAGTTTCGGGCATGTCATCGGCATCAGTCTTAATGCTGTGTCAGGTATGATCATATTTTGCTGAGCAAAAATATGGCGGTTGTTGTCCTACAAAGTCCTTTAAATTTAAAAGCTCATTTATCTTTTTAACTTTTACGTTACGTATTTTTACGTTCTTATTCTTGATCATCATTTTAGTATTTAAAAACGCTAACTAAAATTAATAAAACTTAAAAAAATGTCGCCTTGATGGTGACTTATAAGCAGACGGCAGTTTATGTGTAGGAAAATCCTGGAATTCTGTCTACTAAATGCAATTTTTCTCTCCTATTTCTACTACTTTCCCATCGATCAAATATGTCACCGAAGATATTTCATATCAATATTGTCTGCTAGAACGTAGAGTCAACTTTTTGTAGTTGAGAAACTAGGTGTATGACCACTGCTCGTCTATGTTAAGTGACTGTGTGGTCGACGGACATAACTAGTCCGGAATGAGAACTAGGCTTCAAGTAAGGCTGCCGGAATACACCATTAGGTTATTGGTGGCATATTTTCAACTTCACGGTAGTAGTTAGCCAGCCAAGGACTAGTAAAAAATACCCAACCATTATGGTTTCCTCACGATATTATACTTCACCGGCAGCACGTTTTTGTGATTTGAAACAACGCCCGTCGACGTGCAAACCGATCGCGCTAATCACTAATACCATCGTGCCTTATGCGCGACAGCGGGCGAGAACAGACTGCAATTGATGATTATTGTGCTAAGTAGAACAAAAACAAAAGTGAACGAAACCTTAATGGGCTTGTCATAAACAGTAAGTCAGACAAAGCGTGTCTGGCCAATTGAGTTTGTTAAGGCAAGCCACGTAAAAGGTAACTGATATGACCTTACAACTTCTAATTGACTTTTTCTCTCATTGTAGGAAATAGATGAATACATTGCCAAGGCTAAAGACCAGGGTTACCACACTGTGCTCAATTTGGGCACCAAAGGCGTCAACTACGCCACCACCGTCATTATGCAGACTGCCATAAAGGTGAGTTTGTACAACCCTACTTTAAATCGCATGCTTTTTAATTTGATCTGTTTCACTCAAGGCTGCTGTAAGATTGAGTTTAATAGTTCGCGCTGAACTAAACAAGGGTAGATGGGCTTTAACCCTTAACGAAATTCAGCCGGTGACAGGTCATTGGCCTGTTATTAATTTGATTAATTTCGTGTTGTTTTCGTACCACTTTATAATGTTGTCTCATTGAGTTGGACCCAGCAAGTGGCATGTTTGATCACAGTATGCGAAGTATGTATTGAGCGTTTTATAATAACCGATAAAGATATCGATTCGATGCCGACACGATTTCTACGGACTAATCTATTTTGACCATTAAACTTTCACGGTAGTTTTGACGGGAACACGGAAAAATCGCTACGTTGATTTAATTTCCAAAACATGCATTTTTTCGTGTGTTAAATTCATAAATGCCCAAGTAATATGTGGAAACATGTATTTCAATTATACCCAACCAATACAAAATACCAATATGCAGGTAAACCACTCAGTTTGCAGCCCCCAATGAATAGTTGCCCTTTGCGGGTATCAGTGGGGAAAAAGAAGGAGGAAAAAGGATATAAATGAATTTAATCCCCAAATTCTCCTAAAATCTGCCGCTCTAGGCTCAGGCCTAGTCAGCCTGCTGGTAAATCCGCCACAATCTATAACATCAATTGTCAAACCTCGTTCAATGTTTATTGACTTGACATTAGAGTTGGCCACTTGACTATACGAACCTTTTTTTTTTAATCTGAGATGTTGGTATCGTGAGCGTGTCGTTATCGGTTAATGTAAAAGCGTCCATCCATTAGCAAAGTGTAAATTAAACATTCAAGCGATAATTTTAGCGCACGCTTGTAGAATTGATGTTTAGATTAAGCACCGTTGTCACTGTCAACAGGCATGTCACTGTCACTCATCGTAATTCGAGCCACTAGCTTCGATTCCATTTTATTTTTTTTAATTTTATTAACACGCTTTTTTAATTTCCCCTTCCCACCCTATTCCAATGTCCATTCCGTTGCTGCTTCACTCAGAACTTCAATCTGCCGAGTCCTGAGGGTCCGCGAAGACAGATACAAGGTGGGGACATGACAGATGGATATGACAGAACCTATGAAGACTATGAATACCAGCGTTCCGAAGACTTACCTGGGACAGTGGAGATAGTTGAACTGGACAACGATGAATTGGCATTACTTGGCGATGGGGACTCGAATGACCCAGACTACGAGCCTGAGTCGACATCTGCCCGCAGCCGCGGCAATGTCCCCAGAAAGCGTAAAGTGGCGAAAGAGACGCGACCCCGAAGCAAATCTAGAGGTCGCAAGACCAGAAGTCAATCGGCCATAGAGAAGCAAAACGAAATCACCGTCGATTAACATTACCCTCGAACGCTTTCGAACGTAGCTCAACTGTGATCTGTAGACGATTTTTAGAGAAAAGTTTTATGTTTATGACACTTTTATTTTCGACATCGCGATATGAGTCAAACGCACTGAAATTTTCAGTAGGTAAACTGAAATCGATTGAATTTATTACTCGCAACGTATTCGAATGACCTTACTATACTGGCAAACGTCCGTTTCCCCAAGCGCTGATTAATTCAAAAAAGTATTCGCTATCCAAATCGAAACTATAAAATACAAGACTAGTTATGTGCGCGTATGTACTCTATTTTACACCTTATCGTAACCTACTATCAGATGTGTAACTCTTATCACTTGTGGATAATTATAGCCTATTTTATCATCACACAAAAATAAATTAAGTGTCGATGACGAGTCGAAATAAATTTTAGGAATGTAAGCAAAATAAGCCAGGATAACAGGATACACAAGGCCATTCATAAATTTATATGTGTTTTTAGATTATATTTAACAATCGATTAGTAAATCAAATGATTATCATTCGCCGTATTTAACCGTCATTTCTCGTCGCCGAAAAACGACCTCATTATTTCTCAAACAATCCATTGATTTAAAGTTTACTTTAGCATGTTTGTAACACTTTGGTTAACAGTAAATTCGCCCACGTCCACAATACTGTGATGACCTTCTTTGACTGCGACACGGTTAAGTTTCTTAGTTAAATAATAATCAGTTGCGACTCGAATAATTAATCGACTTTTTAATTTTTTTTTAATAACGATTTAGTTAATTGATTAATTCAGGCGTTACTTCGCGGAATTTTATTTTGAATATTTAGTTTATTTTCGCTACTGTTATAGTAACTACACGGTTTAATGTCATCTCGATATTCAATGATTATTTAAATTAACAATAGGCATTAGTTTGGCCGCCATCTTGCCTGATGTTAAACGACGATGCGGTCTAATATGGAGCATGCTTGCTTAGAATAAACCGGTTCAGTCGTGACTTGAAGGCATTCAGATACCACAGTGTCAGATATTCTCAAGCCAAGCAGTAGTATGTACACATTACTGTGTTCCGGTTTGAAGGGTACTGCAGCTAGCGAAATTACAGGGTTGTTAAGACAAACCATCGAAAGTCTCAAAGTAATGAGCGCCAAAGCAGCGATACCCTGGACTTTGTATCAGTTTCGTTTTCAAGGTTTTCTGTATCGCTGCAATGGTTATGGTAGTATGTTATCTCTTATTAGCAGGACAGTGTCTTTCGTTTAATTAATATATACAAACAAAAACAAACTGGCTGTTTAGTTTCGTTCCAGTTTAAATGTAATAAAAATATTCCCCCTTTTCAAACATGTTTTATAACGGAAAGTATGGAAAAGATTGTTCGTTTTCTATTTAATTTGCCGACAAAACTGGAAAAGTCGATGCAAACACTCCATCCATAGGTCTGGTCTCTTACTCTGAATAAGTTTATTTTATTTCTTGTTCATGTCGAGATACATTATACCATGTTTAAGCGCAGTGCGCCAAAATCCCAAATGTAATACTAACTTAGTTTAGATTGTAACAAAGAAAATTGTAAGGTGAAATATGATCTCTACTACATTTTTAGGATTACAGAAATCTATTCAGATTTTTTTTCATGTCGTAAAGAAACCAAAGTTCTCAATTTATCAAATGTATGATGTTTTATTTTGAACAAATATTTTAAAAAAAATTAAACAGAAAAGACAGTCTTTAAACACATGGGTTAAACGAATACCCCGTTAATTAGTAAAAATCAAAGTCCAGTTTGACAAATAAAATATAGCATTTCATATATTACAACATATTATAGTTTAGTTAATTATTGTGAAAAGTTGATAAAAGAACGTATACATTTCCTATTTTCAACAAAGAAAAAAATAACCCTTGTGCTATATAATGCTATTAAGACCACATAAGCCCAATTACAAGATTCAACGTCAAATCAGAAAATGAGTAAAAAAATTTAAATCTAGTAGATTTATGAAGACAAGAAAATAATGTATTATATCGCTTAGTACTAAAGCTAGGGCACTCTCTTGAGGGCTTATGCCTCGCGACCATTGTGATACAATTATCCACTCTAAAAGCTCGGTAGTATTTAGTGTAATGTACTCTTTATTGTGACGGGTGTAACGACGATTTACGACTGCAGAATGCTACTAAAAAGTCTGTTAGTTAGAGTGTATATTTGTATGTAGAATAATCATGACCTAACACGCCAGTACACATTAAAATGAAATTGTTAGTTATCTTCCAGCGCATAAAGTCGTAAACTGTATACATTTCTGTTATTATTTAGTGCCAAAATTGCCTTATTTATTAACTCTGATTTTTCATTTCCAACAAACGTTCCTTAGCGCACAATCTCAAAAAAATATGTATATTTTTTTCTACATCGCATGTCATTGTATTATGTTTAGTTAATTTTTCATAGATATAAAGAGAACTGTGTGGATGTAACTTAGATTTAGAATCGCGTGACTGATTTAGGGTTAAAATAAATTAAAATAAATGTCGTGTTTTTTTTATACATTTTGTTTTAATAGCCGAGCAAAGCAGTGCTTAGGAAACTGCATGTGCCTTGCTCTAAAAGCTTGTAACTGTATTCGAAAGGATCACTAATGTGAGTATAAAATTTTAATTATTTATTAACAAGACATCTTTTTATTTACACAAAGCCCAAGGGCATCCGGGCATTGGAAGTGTATTCTCTACACCAAACCATTATTTTTGTGTAAAAGGTGTGATATATTTGTAATTGTTTTGCTATAACCTATCTGCTATATCATGCAAGTAGATATCATCGCACTAATTAATTAATCAGATCCAAACACTAGTGTATAAACAAAACTGTCTTCCGATTTGACTGGTACTAACCTAGCGAAATTACTGAGCTGAGAAAACTTGCCATTTAATGTCTCAAAGTAATGATCACGAATGCAGTCCCTGGATTTTGGTACTGCAAATTCTGGTTGTCGCTTTCAATCATAACGGGCAGGTGTACCACCGCGAAAGCGTCATAGACGTTTCTTTACTTCACACAAACTGTAAACAGACATGTAATTTGCAAAAACAAAAAGTTTGCGATTTAATTAGTGTTCGTATGTATGTACATTGTACATGTTTGTTACTTTTTCGCGTTTTGACAGTTTAACAAAATTAAAATTTTTGTTTTACTTATGTGGGATTGATTACTCTTTAATTATGTCCGATATCGAACTATAGTTTTGGTCACATCCGGTGTCCTTCTTTAAGGAGACAAAGTAGCATACGTAACGCGCGCGGTCTTGTCTTATTTCGCACTACGGGTTGCTGCGTGCATCGCATGTGAAGACAGCGGTTGGTGCGTGGCCGCGCGCTCGGTATACTCCGTTTTGTCTCCTTGATAAAGGCCACTGGATGTGATGTGACCGAAACTATAGTCGAAGTATCCGATATCATAAATAAAAATAATTGAATAGGTATACAGTTCCCATAACATAACGATTGAAACTGGGAGGCGCTGGTAGCGTTATCGAAATAAAGTAGATTTTCTTTCTTCGGTTAATAAGCTTACTGCTCAGCGTCGCGATGCTCCTGACCCTGCAGTAGATGGTGCCAAATTCTACCATCTCTATCGGTATCTAGCTTAATGCATAGTCTCATAGTTGTCCGTGTCCAGTTCTTTTAAACATTTTTTAGGATTGCGCCACCTCGGCGTTTTTCTTAGTAATAGGTTAAACTGGTGTCAAAAAAGTGCGCCGCTGTATTTCAGGGCGGTGGCGGGTTAGTTCAACAGCTGCGCAAGAGTTACAGCCTGTCTGACCTGACGGAGTGCTCGCCTCGGGAGGAACGAGGTAGCGACGAGGCTGATGATGTTCTGGCGGAGCCGCTGGTGCTGAGGCGTGCTGTCAAAGCGTAAGTTTCCGCTAGACATTAGAATATGCTGCCCGAGTGGGTGTTCCCCGATGAATACAGTCCGAGTACCTTCGAGTTGCGAGTGAATTGGTTTCTTCTAGATAAGCGTGCTCTATCGTAGACCGCATCTTGCGGGATTTTGAGCAATTTTTGGTTCATCATCATCATCATCATCATCATTCACAGCCTTCTTTACCCCACTGCAGGCAACGTGTCCTGCCCAGCTATTTATGTATCAAATTACTAATTTAAAAAATACTAAGTATTCTATCAGTTATCTGACTTCCTCCATAGTACAACTTTTACTTAGTTTGGGGTCAGATGGCGCTGCGATATTAAAAAACATAAAAAAATCTTGTAATGCAGCGTGGATTTCTACCAGCATGTGGCTTAGTTTTAAAAGTGTTTTTTTGGTTGTTAAAGTATTTTTTTAAATATTTTTACAGCGGGTACGTGACGCGCCGGAGCGCATCCGAGTCCAACAACCGGTCTCCGATATACTTCCCAGAAGTGGACGTCGACGTGAGACCGCGACCTAGAAGTGACGAGCCTAATTTTAGGTATTACCCGACGAATTTTTTAAAGTATTCAATGGTGCCGAATCTTTTGCCTTGCAGGGATGGGATCCACACTTGGGTTCCTGTCGTCTTTTAGTTTTAGTTAAGTTTTTAATTATTAAATTGTTGTCAAGTTAGTTAAACACTGTTGTAACTGAAACGACTGTTAAGCGGAAATAAACTAAATGTATACCACAGTAAATATTATCTCGCTCTATTTAAAAAATTTAATTGATTGATTGAGATTTTAATATGTTGGTTACACTAACAGTGTTTTTATGTGCTTGACGTTCAAATAGGGTTACCTATATAGTATCTACGCTTGAGTTGACCTAAAATTACTATGAGATATTACATACCGGTTTACAATGTCGGTCATTAGGGCAATACTGACGAATCACTGCTGTAAAATAGATTCCCGACGTATATAAATTGGAACACCCAATTTCGTAACAGATCTATATTCGAGGATCATCTTCGCTTCTCGTAAACCTATTTATTGGTTTTGTTCTCAACATTAATATTTATAAAAAATTAGTCGCAGTGTAAAGTGTCTACTTAAGTACAAAGATCGGTCTGTCGCAATGCACGCGTGCCTCTTAGTTTGTAAAATAATAAATAAAAAAGCGTCTAGCAATATGTTCAAAGTAAGTATACAGTACTTTAATATAGTAGTTAGGTCATTTGGTCGAATATCTCCTTTAAAAACTGTAGGGCGTGGGTTCGAATCCCAACCAGAACAAACATTAAAATTGATGACAGCCCTGTTGGTTCAATGGTAGTATGGTCTGCTCCATGAGCTGAAAGGCGTGGGTTCGATTCCCACCTAGGATAAACATTTTGTAGTATGAACAAATGTTTGTTCTGTGTCTGGGTGTTCTGTATTTATTGTAAGTATGTATTTACAAAAAAAAAGTATTTAAGTATTCTATCAGTTATCTGACTTCCATAGTACAAGCTTTGCTTACTTTGGGGTCAGATGGCGCTGTGTGTAAATGTCCTACGATATTTATTCATTTATTTATAGATGTGATGATAAATGTTTGTTTCGTGTCTAGGTGTTCTGTATGTATGTGTACAAGTATGTTCTGTATGTATGTATATTAGTTATCTGGTTCTCATAGTACAAACTTTGTTTAGTTTGGAGCTAGATGGCGCTGTATGAAATGTTCTACGATATTTATTTTTTTATATCTCTAGCTTTCTAAAGCAATACTCAATTATACAAGGCTTATTATTAAAAAAGGAAATTTATTCAAAAAACGCCATCTATTGATGTAACGATATCCTACTACAAAGTGGCCAACGTAGAATCGAAATAGCCCGAAACATGCGCAGAAAGTGGCGCCATCTATCCCACGCATAAGACTAGAAAATAACAATTTGCCCTAATTTTATTTATTGTTATCTTTTCAGCCATATCAAATCGACCGAAGACATTAGCTCCGGCTACTCGAGCGCGGATAACTCGGCGTCTCTAACGCGGACGGCGTCCCTCGGCGCCGGCCGCCGCACGCGACCGACGCGAATTACTACCGTCACTTCTATCAAGCGACCGCATGCTGCCGAGGTCTGGTAACAATTTATACAACTTTTAATAGCTATGTTTATCGCCGGGATTTCGTTTTTTTGGCGTCTCAGTTTGTGAATTTAGCCTGTGTAAAGTGTTTTATGATAATTCAAGTGAAATTAGTCTTGACGAGTTAGTCAAAACGATCATGCGATATAAAAGTATTGGCAACTTTACTACAAGTTTTGACTGGAAGGAAGCATGCTTAGGTGAAACAGTCAAACATAATATTTAAGCATGTGCAAACTCGGACACGTGATTCAAAAACAGAGCCCATAAACGTTTTACATGTTTTGGCAACCACATGTGGGTTATAGTAACACGGCCAGAAGCTCGAGGATAAGAAATTATTTTTCAGTTATTTTACTAAGTCCCGGCGATGAATATAATAACGTGTTTAAATTGCGAAAACTGGAAAGCTGCACGAGCTAAAATGTACTCTTATGCGTAAACGCTCGTTAGGCTTTTTGCAACCTGCAGACAACTTGTATGGTGTATCCATACAAGTTGTCTGCATTTAAGGTAGCTTCGTTTTGAGTTGGTGTTGAAAAGCGCTTATTATGAACTATAACAATACGTCTCGCTTTCACGCGCGACATTTCTATTCAGTTTATAGTACATATATGTATATCTCTTTATGAATAACTTATCGAGCGTTTATGCCTTGAGTTGGGTTATGGGTTATACGGGCTGATTTTAAATAATAAACTTGCAGCTAATGCAATGCTTGTAGTTAATTTAAAGTATGAATGTAAAAAAAAAGAACGCACAATCTTGGAGTATCATCCCGTAAACTCTTCTTGATTAAATTTAATATGAAACACGATTCAGCTAAAGCTATCATTGCGATAAAATTAGAATAGTTTCAAATAAAAACTATGTGGAAACTATTTATCGCTATCGACTTTAGCAATTTATAATTTCTAAGAATATTTGCGGTGAAACTTTTGTAGATTGTTATTTGTAATGAAAAGAGATGATTTTTCAGTCGTCAAATAAACAGGACAAATTATATTTCCGTTGGCTGTTGTAAAATTCACTATTGTATCTTGCATTGATGCCCTGGCCTTTGTTTTGTTACTCAAAGATCTGAATACCACTAATATGGTCCTTCGAATGAGCCCTGTTTTTATAAACTATTACACTGCTCGGCGCTTAGGGCTTCTTCTCATTGTGAGAAGGGTAAGTCCACCTCGATGGCCTAGTGCAGGTTGACAGACTTCACGTATCTCTTAAATCTCTAAAAGTCTTTTTTTAAGAACTCTCGTATATATAGTTTTCCTCACGACGTTTTCCTTTACCGTTTGAAGTTATCGGCAATACGCACATAGCTTAGAAAAGACAGAGGTGCGTGCAGTGTGACCTCCTGATTGGTAGCTGGACGGTCTCCCAACCATCGCCTTTAAAAGTGCGGGCTCATTTTAAACCGGTCCTCCAGGCACTTTTGGTTTGTAAAAGCTTTATCTGACGATTGAAAAATCTGCCTTTAAACTTATCTACATGTCAGGGTAAGAATGGTGCTGGCAAATGATTGCAGGTATCAAAATCTAGCGAATTTGGCTAATATTTAACTAAAAGAAAGATATATTGTTGGATTGAATAGGCACGAAAAAAAATAAGCTCAAGTTGTACCTCTATTAAATTTAAATGACATGGGTATTTTAAATGTTGCTATTGCCTTGTTAAAAAAAAATATAAATTTTGTGTTAGAAATTGCATTTGCTGTGTTTGTAATGTACTTTGTAATATGAATATAAATAGGCTGAAAGACCTATCCTTAAACATTCTTAATTTAAGGAATAGCACTGCATAATTGATCAAAATTTCACTGAAAGTTTGTAATTGTGAAAGCTACATATATATTTATCTCTAGATTGGGTGAAAATCTTATTTTAAGAACTATATATATAATAGTTTTATATCTTATGGATGATATTAAATGTTTACATCTTCTTATATAATATTTAGAGTCACATAAATAAGTCTGTATATGCATTTATTACTTTCTGTATTTTGTGTTTGGTTTGATTTAGACTTAAGTGCTTTTTATTTAAAGGAAAGTGAAGTTATCATCGAGGAGCTACGTGACGACGATCATAATGTTGAATATGCGAATATGCCCCCCTTAGTCAATGTTCCATCTCCTATATATCTGTCCCATACGGAACCCCCGTTTCTCTACCAATATATTGGAGATCAAGTCAAAATAATACAAGTTTTAGGTGATTTTCCGTTAGGCCTAACTAGTAAAAATAATGAAAACCATAATCCTGAAAAACATACAACCACTGGGAGTCTAAACACTGATAATAATAAGAACAAAGTCCATTATAACATTCCTACTTATGAGAACGATAATATGAACGAAAACAATGTAACTGAAAAAGTAGAAAATAAAACTTGTTGTAAAGAAAATTCGAGTAAAGAGATAGATCAAAGTAAAGAAATATCAGAAATCAATATAGATCCTCAAAGAGGTATCGCCAAGGAACGTATAGAGAACATACCTTTTATAGATACAACAAGTTTAGATGATGATTCGATTAATGATAATGATTCTGCGGAAAGTGATGACGAAGCTTCTTTTGGAACGCCTGACAATTCCCCCAAGAGCAAAAAAAAAACATCCAAAGGCAGATATGGAAAATCTAGAGCGCCATTACCCCCAACCATTGATATAACAGTAAAAGATGAAAAAGATACCAGGATTGATACTGATATTCTCGAAAGTGCTACTTCACAAGAAAGCTTAGTAGACATAGTCAAAAAACTACCTAACGTCGCTTTTATAGAAACTGGAAACTTTAAAGGTATTCAAGTAGTAAATCCAATAGCTGAAAAAAAGAGACGACACAAATCGAAATCGCCTGGAGTAATTACGAAAAGCAATAGTTCAGGATTGAGTAGACTACTGCAGTTGCCTAGTAAACTAGCATTCTGGCATAGAGCAGATGACAGAAGTGACGTTTCAAACTCATCAAGCAGGAGATCTTCAAATGCCGAACAGGTGGATGAGTTTCAGAGTTGCAATGACTTGACGAAAGTGGCCTTAAGCGAAATTGCTCTTCCTGATGAACAGAGTCACCAAGAAGGTTCAGGTTATGATACTGAAAGCATATCGCAGGAGATTATAGAAAAAAGTGACGCATTGCTGAAGACAATAGAAGCTAAATTAGAGAGTCACCCGGAATACAAAACTGGTGGTTTGCAAAATGATATTGTAACCACTTCTAAAAGCACTGATGTTTGAAAGAAATATCGCAAAAATTATTACGTAGCTGAAGAAAAGAAAAGCTGGACAGTATGTTATTTGATCTGTGTGTTCGTATGAGCATGGTTTGATGTAAGCCTTTTACAGATGCTGTGACCCGTGTTAATCTGGTTTTCTGTGCGAGAGTTCAAGCCTTTTAAGACTCTATTTCTAATCGTTCGAATGAGTTTTCTTATACAAATACGGCCGACTTTCGATTGCAATTGTATGGACTGGTTGACATATTTGTATGCGAAAATTCAGGTGTACAATTCTATATTTGCGATAATTACATAGTTCAAGAATTATAGAAAAATGCTTGGAAACGGGACAGCGTGCCTACTGCATTTTTCATACATTTTCCTATAATTTACGTAGTGCGTAATTTTCGTAAATTTCTAATCTAGAACATTCCATGAGCCCTAAAAACGCATGGACTGATGCCGAATCAAATGCTTATTATTACATAGCATACAAGAAGGATATCTAGACTAATGATTATGACTTTTTCTCTCGCCTTAAAAACCTTTCTATTGCTACAACAATATAATAATCGACTGGAAACTTTCAGTAGGTCTCAAAAAACACATTTTTAACATGTCAAGTCAACCTTTTAAATTAATACATGATCAATGTAAAATGAATGTTTTTTTTAAATTCAAAAGTTGTTTGTGTATAAAAACGCAAATTAGAATAGCTAAAAATCGGATTTTATCGCTTTAAGGTGGTTCAATTTCCATACAAACAATTTTTTTCCATTTATGGACAAATAGAGCATAATTTTATAGTGAAAACACAACCACTGCTGTTTATTTTGGTCTTTATTTGCGGTAAATCATAATTACTTGAATAAAACAGTAGATTATTAGAATAATCTACTGTTTTATTTAAAAATCATAAATTCATAAAACATTCATAAATTTGATTTTATGCTAGTAATCTACTGTTTTATTCAAGCAATTGTGATTTACCGCATATAAAGATCAAAATAAACGCCAGTAGCGGTTGTTTCAGTGTAAAATTATGCTCCATTTGTCTATAATTGGCAAAAAAATATTTGCATGGAAATCGAACCACCTTAAGTTGTTTGTGCCGAAAGCGTCATATTAACTTTGACATTAGGACTGGCTACACAGCTTACGTGAAATATTAGATTCATGTCTAGTCGCATAATGTTAGATCATGCTGAGTCTGACCTTTGACCTGACCCAGCTGACCTTTTTTGTTTTATTTTCGGCCTACATACGCCGGGAAGAATTGACATGATACAAGCGATATCATGTACGATAAGGTCGGGTGAAAAAAAACTTTGATCATAAACCTCACGTATTTGAAGATCCTAAAACAATACGTTCAAATGAATTCAAACTACAAAAATTAATCATATTCACAGTAGTTTTTATCCTTGCTAAGTAATCTTGTTGCATTTGGCTCGATCGCAAACTAATCGTATTATCAAAATCTAATGATTGTTTTTGCCACGTTTTTGTGTGTATTTGAAATTGTACTTGTTGTGTGATCGATGTGTTGTTTTGTTTTTGCTTTTTTGATATTGTGTTATATCAACTGTACAATTGAAAAACAGTCATTCTGTTTGTGTAACAATCTGTCTTATTTATAAACATTGGTTAATTTTAATCTATGCTTATGTCGTTTTCATGCGTGACTTATCATTTTCGCAATAAGTTTGAGGGTGTTTTAAGCATTGATTTAAGCAAAGTTTATGAGTGTACCAATAGATAGACTAAAGATAGATGATTATGACGATCACGACATGATATATGTGTTTTAAAAAGTTGTACTGAGTCATCATTTGTAGAAATGACATGAAGGAAACTAAGAACTCAGTATTTTTTTTCGATAAAGATATTTAAAAAATCAATCTTTATTAATATTATGAATGCGAAAGTAACTCTGTCTGCCTGTCTACTATTTATCTTATTTACTTACTTACCTAGCTAAGGATGTGCTATGGTTTTGTAGGTACTTCTGAACATAATTTTTTTTACTATGTGCACAAATCTCAAACCTTAAAATGAAATCAGTTGTTCAATAGAAAACATTCGTTGACCTTTATGTACCAAGCTAACTTTTTTCTCGCATATCACATTTGTGCCTATGGTTGAAATTTTTCGTAATGATGATTTACCTACAATAAATAATGTTCAGCCAGTATGCTAATATGAAAGTACTTCTGTTTTTACTTTTTTTGCTCGACTAAACCTATCTTGACGAAATTTCACATCGGCGTAGTTGTGAATCACGTAGCAGATAAAAATTACTTTTTATCCGTATAGTCGGATATAACTTACAGACAGTACCTAAACTTCAATGGTAGATACTAACACACTAACGGAGAAATTGCTTGCACTAACAAATATGCAGTAAATTAAGAATGATAAGAACCAAATACTCCTCTTTGTTCTACTATTCAGATTTCTGAATTTCTTTCAATAAAATAATTTAATTTAGTTATTTTTTTATTTATTTATTCTGGATTACATTAAATTGTCGGGCCAGTACAAAATTTGAGCGTGCTTCGTGCTACTTTGGCTTTACGTTGGCAATTTCGTAGTAGTGATGTCGCATTCTTCCATGCCCAAGAATAAATAAAAAAAAACTGTAGCTTGCTACTAGGCGAATTGAAAGCCAAACGTAGATCTATTTAATACAAAGAGAAAGTATCAATATCATTATATTATACAAACAGCACTGGATAGAAGATCGAAATTCTAGGTCATGTCAATTTGTGAAAGAATACATTTTGTGATGATTTCGTGTAAATTTTCGATACGAAAATGTATGAAAAATGGATCAGAAACTCTTAAAATAGAAACAAACTAAATTAAACTGCCGTCAGTTTTCAAATGAAAAATAAATAAATATCGAAAACTTGCCGAAAGCTGTTTCATAATTTGTCATGCTGGACTTCTGTTTAGTAGAACTAGTGTGAACTGTTTGTTTAATTTACTAATTTATGGTTTGTCTTATGCAATGTGGCCTGCAAGCTCTATCTTCTGTGCTTGTGCTTTTTTTAATTAGTTACCAATATACATTTTATTTTCAGGTAATGCTGTCGGCCGCATCTACAATGCCGCGCACAAAAAAAACTAATAAAAGGAAAACGCAATAGACATGTTAACTTATAGTATACGGGAAATAAGTGCAAAAGAAACATAATTGTACTGAGGGAAATGATGTCTAATGGACTTGTGATTTTGCCTAAATAATCGGAAACTACTTTCAATTACGCCGGGACATCCCTAGTGTTTTACCCCTAATGCTTGGTAGGTACCGACTGTGCCGATAAACGCAAAAAAATGTAGTGCTATCTCGTTTTGTTTCAATGAAATAGAAAGAGTGAGAACTGCATTCATTGTCATTCGTTGTCGCCGTCTGTATCTAGAATAAGTTGATGGCGTGCGAAGTGAACGTTCTCAAATCGATTTACCACGACTTTTGAAATACTTTTTTATGAGTCGATTCTTGGTCTCTTTTATCTTAGCAACTTATAAGCCGGTCAATATAAGAAGACCCGTACTCCCATACCTTCATTTTAATTCCCACGTCTCCCTTAATTGGTCGTTTCAGTGGGGACGTACAGCGCCGTTTGTACATTGATCTTTATTATACTAGTGTGTTTGAGACAATTTAGAAGGAATTCTCTACACTAATTTAAAAAAAATGTGTAACAATTGCACTTATTACCTCGTTGATATTTTTTTAATTTCATCGCCAATATTCAGGCTTGCAATAACGCTCTCTACGATACAGAACTACAAAATATTTACAAAAAAAAATACACACGCTGATTTTTAGAGAGCATCATACACATGTTTGAGCTAAAAGTTTATTTATTAGGACCGCTATAGACAATGGATTAAGTCTGTAAGCACATGAATTATAACACATGTGAACAATTTTAAGAGGTATAACAAAATAGTCTCTTGTCATTTGAGATTCCATCGTCTGTAGCTAGCACACATACATTGGCTGAAAATTTTGATTGCATGCGGTAGATAATAATATTTGACTGTTTGAAGCAGTCTTATTAGTCAAAAATACCTTCACAAAATCTTCCCAATATGCTCAAAAATATCTAAGTACAATTGATTGACTAAAAAACTGTACGAAATTTTATTTTTGAATAAGCATAAAATGCACTTTTTGATGATTTTATGAGATGATATTTCTCAAAAATACTCTTTTTAAGTTTTTGCGCCAGTTTAGTTTTTTTTTTAAAATTTTTTTTAGTTATAATGGATTCATTTTTGTTTTCATTAGGACTCGATCGATCAATAAAATTGGTACATATTTTATAATTTAGCCAAAATTTGCCAAAAGTGTAACACTTGATGACTAAAAATTTAGCAAAAATGTCTAAGTAGGTAACTGTCTATTTATAAAATTAGTTATTCTAAATAAAAACTAGTCGGTTGAATAAATTCCTCGAATATGGCTTCATTGAGGCTTCTTTATATCCCTTTATGTTGTAAATTAAAAATAAGACCACGTAAATATGTTGTAAAATAGATTGTTAGATAAACATAACGTTATCTAGCTGCTAAAAATAGGACCTTTATCAAAATTTGTCTGAATGTTAAAGCGTACGAATTTTGACTGCGTCACGCGTGTCTGTATGTTAAGTTTTTTTTCTTTTTCCTAGGCCATGGCACATTCGTGCATTGTGCCAATTCTCAAGAGTATGTTAAGTATTAGTAAATTGTTGTGATTACTCGTGCAGGACTACTGTATTTTGGCCAGTTCTGCTAGCTTCGCGTACAGATTGTTATTTGTAGCTTGACAGTTCAAAAAACCCCAGCATATCAATTTGCGAGATGTACGTGCGTAAACGATAGAAAAATATACGGAAAGTACGACAGCGCCATTGGCGGGTGTAAATTAAAACTGCTTTTTCTCATACATTTAACTATCGTTTATATAGGTACTAGTACAATTTTTGCAAATGAATATTTTAAAGCCAGTTTTATATCGACAACGTCGCAACTCTATCCGAAATCACACTTTTTTGGACTTCACCAATTATTATTTGTTGTTATCGGGCGCCTCATACCGAGATCTAAGATTTTTGTCACTAGCAAAAAGTGAAACATTTTGAAACTACGCCATCTAGCGGGGAGTAGCAGAACTAGTCAAAAATGACCATATTCATATTATTTTTTAATATCATGTTCCTCATTTTAGTTTCTTAGGTAAATTAAATTGTAATTTCCAAAAAATACACTGTGAATTAAATGTTAAAGAATGTAGAATCTCCAGTATTATGCGTAAATTAATGTGAGAAACGTTTAATAATGAATGTGTGGCGTTGGCTGTCATCATTACTATTATTTTTGCTGATAAAATTCTTAGTGTTAATTATTATTATCAATGTGGCTGCAATTTTTTGTGAAGCTTAAACCGCACGAGTGGCAGCGGCACGATGCGATAAAAAATATACTTCAACTGTATGCTGATTTGTATGTCAACAATGTATTATAGTAGCAATATGTTGCCACTGCCGCTATAGTGATTTAAGGTTAAAGAAGTTAGTTACCTTTTAGTTACCAGTGAATATACGGTTTTATTGAATGAGAATTTTGCAATGTTTGAGTTTATGAAATAAAAGAATACTATGATGAATATTGCGATTTTATTGAATCCAAGTCTTAAGTTGAATAATTACAATACTCCACTTACTCTTATTCTAAGAGTGTCAATAATGTACTTCACATGGTCTGGCTTGTAAGATTCATTAAGCATTTGTGCCTCAAGCTGATTCAAAGAATCATTGTCCCAAACTCTGATCCAGTGAAGTAGGGCATAAAGCTTGTGATAGCTATCTGTATCACTTACTGCATCAACTATTTTTATTGTGGGCAAATTCTCAATTATATTTGACAGTTTAGGTTTGATAATGGAGTTGAATGTCTTGTTATTCTTTACAGCAAATTTGTGAAGAATATCCACAGTCTGCAAGTTGATGGCATTTTCTAATAATATATCTGGTAAATTTTTAAGCCATAATTCGAAAGCTTCACTTTGATGGAAGTGACTTAAACTATCATTCAGTGCTATAGTACAAAGCAAACTGAAGATCTGCTGTCTAAAAGTGCTCGACATGCTTTTGTTGAAGTAAGCCCAAATTATTTTTCTAAATAAAGCATCCATTACTGATAGTGTTTTTGACCAGCTGTTGACTTCTTTTGTGAATATAGTATGAAGAATCTTAAGGACAGAATTATTGATATCGTCTTGTGAATTCTCATTGAAAATCCTTTCAATGTAATTGAGTACAGAAACAATCTCCTTGTTATTTGTTTTGATATTAATGTAAGGGTTGAGCAGGATATATATGTGACAAATTTCCAAGTTCTCAGACACTAATTTGGGATCTGTAATGGCATGTTCAAGTTGTGTGTTCTCATTTTTCTTTTTTGATCTCATGTTTGCTACAAATGGAAACATTTTCAGAAAATGTTGTGAATACTGCTGTCTGTACTTTTGACAAAATATTTTCTGAATATCTGAACTTGGAGTTCTCTTATTAAAATGACAAACAAGGATCCACAACAATGAAATTACTTCAAGGATATGATTCAAAAGTGATGCTGCATCATCACTGATAACAGTTTCAAAGGTTTTCTCACCAGATGAGTTTGGACATACTTCAAGCCATGTTTCAAAGAGTAGAGGCATCAGAGTGTCTATATACTCCATGAACTTTGCAACTTCATCTATAGGTGTTGTTTCTTGAGCTTTTTTTGATGAAAAGCAGGTTAAATGACACACAGACGTATAATTTGGGTTAAACAGAGAGTAATGACTAAATCTTGTAGGATCAAAGATTTTGGTAGCACCTGTAGCTCCTTGCGACACATAATTTGCTTTTTCTTGGTGAACAAACTTGCTCAAATAGTCTTGAAGACGATGCAATACTTTGACTCTCCACTTCACACTGGTTATCTGACTGCCCAAGTTGACAGTTAATGTTCTCCCTGGTTTAGAATCAACTCTTAACTTCGAAATCATATCCAGAAAGTTTGGTATGATCTTATGGAAATCTTGTGCTACTTTTTTAGGTGCACAAAGCAAAAGTATATCTAGAAATAGCAAAGAATCTTCTTGAATCCTGCTGTCAATGTGTGTCATGGCACTACGGAGATATGTAGACATGATATCATAAAATGGGTCAATCTTCTCAATTATTATATTTGTAAGCATTGTATGTATTACTTGAAGGGTGTCTCTCCTTACCTGAAAAACAGAAACAAACAGCTAGTTAAAAAAAATTGTTATCCAGATTATTTCTTATTTATTTATCAGTCGTATGTATAACATGTAAGCATTCCGTTTTTTATTTTCTTTCTCTTCCGTATCAATCAATGTAAATTAAGCAAAAAATATAGTTCTATACTTACAACTTTTTCAATATTCAATATCAAAGGCGTGATGCCATTAATAAGCTGCCCTAGGTGTAGTCCGAGTACTTCTGGATTTTTTGTTATAAGCTCTTTAAGCCCTTGAAGTGCGTCTGTCCTAGAGTTAGTATTAAAGTGATTTAATCGAGACAAGAGCTCGTTTAAGTTAAGCTTCCTCGTGGATAGAGTTTCTGTATCAGCGTGTTTCTTCAGTTGTTCTTTAATAACAATTTTCTTCACTTTAAAATTAGTTTTTGTAACATTTGTTCCTTTTGGGAGATCTTTTTTAGCTTTTAATTTAGTTTTAGACTTTTCCGATTTCAGAAATTTCTGGTATCTGGTGGCTCCAGTTTGAGGCATCTTTAATTTTGTGATATTCCGCTTTCTTCAAATAACTTTTACAAAAGTAAATAATTTTATAACCAAAAAATAGAGAAACGTCCGACTAAATGTGTGCAATTGACAGCCAAGGATGTCATATGTCAGATGGCCACTCTGGTTTTTTATTTTTATTAATTTGCCCCATCGGGCAGGCTAAAGCTATAAAGCCATACTGCCTATGGCCACTTTGAAATCCTTGTACCAGCTGGCTAAATAGCTAGTATTAAAGACGGAAAACTAGTACCAGGGCTGCCAGTAGACGAAATTAAAAAAAGGTTAAAAAACGCTTAAAAACTGTGTTAAACATACATAGTTTTTTTTTTAGTGGTTGACAGGCTTGGAGTTTGACTACAGCTCACCTGATGTTAAGTGAAGGTGTGGTCGAAGATGGTAAAGCACACCTTGTCTGGAATGGAACTACATAGTTAAAATGTATAGGTTTGTAATTTCATTCCTTGAGGTTGGAGCTTGTTTTTTAATGTTTTTTATATGCATCTCAAAATTTTTTCTGTTATATTATACGTATTTTCAGTGTATTTTTGTCGGTCAACGGCAAATCTTGACATTTTTCAGTCTACGGCAAATCTTGGTATTTTTGCGTACCAGGACCGAGTAACCCTGGTACATGGTACATGATAGTAAAACCTAGTATAAATACCAAGAAGTTGGTACGTCTAACATCACTGTTGACAGCATCCAGTAATGGAGTTTTGGCGGGAACGCGGGAAGAGTCGTGTCGCTCCGTTGTATTTTTTTCCAAAACTAGTGTTTTGTCGAGTGTTTATGCATAAAAATGGTGGTGTTTTATTCATAAAGTGCCGAATTACAAGCGCGAGTGTGGGAAAATGATACAATGTGGTGAAACATGAGTTTTCGTGTTGCTTCCAAAACTCCATCGAAGCTTTGTAGTAAAGTTGCCACTACTTTACTAAAGCATGACTGGAATTAACTGACACGAACTGGACTTGACAAAGACGACTTTGACTAAAACTAGCTACGATGGCACTTATTTAACTTTTGAAACTTGAAAATATATAATTACTTGACACTGGCAAATGCTAAAACGCGACGCCAAAACCAAAGAAAGAAAGAAAAGCATCCAGTAATTATTTAATTAAATGACATTGACATTAAGACATAGGTCTTCTTCTTTGATTTTGGCGTCGCATTTTATGTATTTGCCGGTGTCAAATGTGTCGATATTTTCAAGTTTCATAAGTTAAAAAGTAGTCCAGTTAGCCAAATCCAGTCATGCTTCAGTAAAGTAATAGATAAAGTAGAGGTAACTTTAGACTTCTTCGCGAGTGTGGGAAAGTGATATAATGTGGTGAAACGTGACTTTTCGTGTTGCTTTCAAAACTTCATCGAAGCTTATACTAAAGCATGATTGGACTTGACTGATAGGGACCAGAGTTCGACTATAACTATAGCTACAAGGCAACTTATTTCACTTATAAAACATTTGACACTGGCAAATACTTGAAATGCGACGCCAAAACCAAAAAAGAAGAAGGCACTTGAAAATATGAATACTTGACAAGGCAGTATGGCTTTATAGCTTTAGCCTGCCCGAAGGGGCAAATTATTTAAAAAAAAAACTGAATACTTGACACTGACAGCAAATACAAGGTGGTTGCAATTTTATACAATACCTCAAAAATCTGTCATTTGAGTGATTTCTTTACATTTTAATTGGTATAACCAAACCACGTTGATCTTTATAATTCTGTTCTAAAAGTTCAAGGCACTCAAATCACAATGAAAATCAAAAAACAACATCGCAAGAAGAAGTATCTTCACAAATTAAATCGCAAAAGAATGCATTTAAAGGAAAAGAGTACTGGTGAAGTTAAATGGTTAGAAAATTTAATTTTTTTCGGTAAATAATTTTTTAGACTAATTTATAGAGTATCTAACAATTTTTCTTTTTCGCAGCAAAATTATCAACCAGGCATGGGATCATAGGAAGTCTTCAAAACAAAATCTTAGAGATATGGGACTTGCAGACGACCCAAACAAAGTTATAAAAATACCTAGTTTTAAGGAAACAAAGTTAAAACAGGCTAGAAAAATAGTAAATAGTGAATCTGAAGAAAGTGAAGACGAAGTGGAGGCAGTATCGATGCCTGCTCCTAAGAAGGAGGTTGCTGAACGTTTGGAAAAGCAAGCGAGAGCACTCCGACCAAGAAAATTCATGTGTGTACTTTTTTCAACTTGAAAACCAAATTTTAGGACTAACTCACACCATGACTGCAGTGCTAATACTGAACACAAATACCTTAAAGATAATATCACGAAAGCATAGTATATCCCAGACATATAGTTTACTATTAATAATGTAATGAGTGTTTCAGAATTTAATTGTATATGAAAAAAGATAATTTCAACAGACAAATACAACACTGCTATAGGTATATTAGCATTCACTGTTCAAGTCAGCCCTGTTTTTATGAACGCCCACTGCTGCGAGTCTATTCTCATAGTGAGAAGAATTAAGGCCTAGTCCACCATGGTGGCCAAGTGCAAGTCAGACTTCACACATGTTTGAGAGCTTTTTTAAGAACTCTCAGACATGTAGGTTTCCTTCACTGTTTGTAAATTATCGGCAATATGCACATAACCTAGAATTTCTTTGTATTATCAATGGTTACATTTCTCATTATGCTTTATTGGAATATAAGTAAGTTACATACTATTTACTTAATAAGTTGTTAATCAAATAAAATTGTACTTTACAGGTTACCCAAAAGCCAGGTAGAATTCATCACATACCTTTTGGACAAATATGGGCATGATTATAAAGCCATGGAGAGAGACAAGAAAAACTACTATCAGGAAACATGGAAGCAAATTAGAGCCAAAATAAAGACATTTATGGGAATTCCACAACAGTATGCTGAGTATTTAGAGTCAAGAGGTTTATTAGACAAAGAAATAGACGAAGAAGAATTAAAGAAACAAGCAAAAGCTTTAATAATGGAAGATTAAAATAGCTTTTATTCTTGACACTATTTCTTATGAACTTAATTATGCTTAGCTTTAATTTGAATTAAAGCTAAGCATTGAAATGTAAGCTGTAACTAGTGACTAGCCCCTGCTTCATGTGGGTGCAATGTAGGTACTAATGTGGTGCATATGCATGCATGTATTATACATATAAACCTTCTTGAATCCCTCCTTGTCTATTGGTGGAAATTGTTTTATACTATGTAGAGATGTATAGTAGAACTTAAAAGTGTAAACAAGAGTATAAACATTAAATTTACAATTTAATGATTATACTTTTATTATTTGTCACTTTGATAAAGCTCACATTAAATATTTCATTATCCAATAGAGTTTGTGTCAAATTGAAATTGTATCAATACATACTAATTTTGTAATAAGTTTATTAAACATTAATAAAAATACCAGGTTTTGTTGGTAATGGCAGTTCATTCAAATAAAAGCTTAAACATATTTATTGTGCTTTACAGTCATTTGGTACATCTTTTACAGGTTTCACCTTTTTAAGTTCCTCATACCACTCTTTTTCCATTTCAACAAGTTGTTGAGGTTTCTTATACTGAAAATTAACAAATAATAAGATTAAGTAACTGAAATATGTTGTCGACAAACTGATAATATTATGTTAGAAAAGTTAATAACAATGTTCAAGAATTTCTGTCACAAAATACACACCACCGAATCTGAAGAAATTCAGCTTTATGAAAGCTTCTAATGGTACACACCAGCAGCCTCACTTGAAAGCCAGTTACACTCCAGGCTAGGTGTGTTTACCATCTTCGACTACACCATCACTTAACATCATGTGAGCTGTGGTCAAACACCTGGCATGTCAACTATAAAAAGAGTAAGGGGCAGAAGTATGATCTGATAGTCTGGATGAGATTGCCTTTAGTGATAAGACTGCCAGTAATTATGCTCCGTTGTATATAGAGATCACATCAATATGGAGAGCTAATACCTACATAATCTGTCACCATTCTCCTGTCTGTCAACCAAGAATGAAAAAGACATTACCGGCTAAAAGCCGGTAATGTCTTTTTCATTCTTGGTTGCTTGGAAGGGATCATTTTAAGCAACAAGGCCACCACTTGTGGCACAAGCTCATAAGGTTATTTTGTTTTCTTTATATTTTTTTCTATTTCTGGTGTACACAATAAAGTGTTTGTATATATATTTATCTATCTTTATACATTGAATTAGCTTTATAGAGTATGGATAATAATACAGATAAATATAGCTAAATGCAGGTTGATAGGCATTGGCATCTCTTTTCATCAATGGGGCAGTCAAAGTGCTGCCAACATTACAATCAGAATCACAGTCTAATCATCCATCTTACGACCTCCAGGCTGTTCAAGTATGTAAGCTGATTTTATGGTAATCTATTATGATCATCAGATTTGGGCCTGATCTCATCAAGAAAATCAAGTCATAAGGACCAAATTATACCACATTAGTATTATGATGGCTATCATTGCTGTCTACTATTGTTAGAATCTATTCTACATAGTTATGTAATGATAGTAACTTACGGCTATAATCAAAGTATTAAAATTATGTGTGCTCTGTATATTTGCCTGTTCTAAGGGTAGGTTGAGTCTCATAAGTTCAGGCACTTGTAGCCTCTTAAAATACTTCTTATTGGTTGTACGGACTATGATGCATTTCTCATCATTGTTAGCACTTATGGAATAAGTTTCAATGGGATATGGTAAGTTTCTAATTCGCCACTCTAAGTTGACTCTTGTATTGCGTCTCGCTAGGATTGGCTGGAAATTACACAAGTATTAATTTAAATCTTATCATAATATCATAGCACAATACTGCTAAGTGATGAATAATACAAGTCAATTATGGTCAGGCCACATACATATATAAGATGCTGAGCAGAGTATCAGGTAAATCCAGCGATGACACACCAATCTCTGCTTTAGCAATTCATTGCTGCTGTTAGTAAATCATCATCCATAGCCATTTTTATCCCACTGCTGGGTATAGGCCTCTCTCCTGCCATGCTATCTGCCTTGGTTCTGTGCCAATCTGGTCTAGGTTTGACCCGCAACAGTGACAATATTGTCAACCCATCTTGTGGCAGGACGACCAATGCTCTGTTTACCTTGCCTAGGCCACCTTGGTAAATACCCTTAGTAATTTAATAAGTAAACATAATTTTTAAGCTTTTACAATTTGAGCATGTAAAGTATTTTGTGTACATGGAAGTCAGGATTCAGAAAAAGATAATTATGTTAACACTGATAGCAGTCTATGCTTCTTTATATAGTCCTATAGTTCAGTTGGTAGTAGCTCTGCTTTACAAGCTGTAGGTTCAATTTCCACCACAGTACAAATTAATTTCATTGTCAGTTATCTGTTTCCCATAGTACAAGAATAGTCTACTTTGGGGCTAGATAGCTCTAGCAACATTGTTTTCCAATATTATTTATCATTCTATCTCTTATAATCATATTCTGCTGAACATAAGTCTCTCACACTCTTTGTATATAAGTACCTATATACTTACTTGGTCTTTACTTTCCATCATGTCAATAGCATCAATATTAGGAGTAGCTTCTGGAATAGGGTCCCCAACTTCCACTTCCCATTTCCCCTCACCTCCAAGCTTTGCTTTTACTTTCCAAGCTCTCCGGAGCATTACTTGGGTGTCATCATTATATTCTTCAACCATTTCTTTCTCGTCCTCAAATTTATAATGGAATTTTTTTATTTTTTCGTCCTTAAGACATGATTTCTCCGCTCCAAGCAGTGATTTGTACCAAATGGTGTTTCTATGCATTTTTAAAGACAACTGTGGCTAACGTGGTTTCTCGAATGGAAATAGTAAGCAGTGGCTTAAAAACACTGATCTACGATAAAAGTAAGAAATTAATAACGTACCTACTTAATTGACAAAGCACAAACAGTATTGATCAAACAAAAAACAAATGTCGCTATGACAATATTCATGTTATCAAACTTGAACCTATTAAAGTACGAAGTATTAACAACAGCCACTTTTAAAGAAAAAAGTTGGTAGGTACTTTCTTTTCTTGACTCTAAGACTAGTTTTCAAGTTCAGTTCTTTTCTCGATTTTCGCCGGTTCGACCTATATTCAAATTAAGTACCTAACCTCTACCATTGATACTATTCGTCTAAACTAAACAACTCAAAACAAGTAAATAATAGGTACCTACATAGTACATACACTGTCAATACTGTCATACATTAATAGGAAGTTTTGGCGGGAAAAACTACCGCATTACACTGATATGATTTCTAAATTTTCTTTTTCTTCGAGTATATTATAAAAATTAGCCGTGTTTTGTTTTATTACGAATCGAGTGTGAGAAAGTATTACAATGTGGTAAAATGTTAATTTTCGTATTGCTTTTATATATCCATCAAAACTTGTAGTAAAGGACTTTGCTACGGCAAGACTGGATTTAATCAAGAGTTCGAGACTTACCTTGTGTGACTAAACTTATTTATCTTGCTAAATATCTAACCATTTGACACTTGTCTAAATAAACTATTAGTAGTAGTAAACTAGTAGTAAAATAAAAAGTACGACGCCAATAACAAAGACGTAGAAGAAAAAATAAATTACTAAGCATATTTTGACAGCCAGATTTTTTCTTTATTTTGACATCGCAATTTTTGTATTCTGACTGTCAAATATACATCGTACTCTCTACTTGGTTTCAAGTCTATCATATTTTCACATGTTTTACGATATAATCTAATAACATAAGATTAAGTTAAGGTACTTAAAGTAAATCAATTATGGTCAAGTCCACGCCATGTTTTAATTGTGAGCTTTTAGAAATAATATGAAATAAATGTCGTTCCACATTACATCACTTGCACACATTTGCACATATAATTATTATAATTCAGTACTTGCTGATTATAATACCTATTTCTAAATGTAAATATTCGATTAAACATGGTTTTGTACAATAATGCAATGCAGTGACATGATTTTCCGTGTTCCCGCCAAAACTGTCTGTTGACGACTGGCTCGATGTAAATAGGTAGATTGAAATTGAAATGAAAGATTGAGGTTATTTTCTTCATGCGCTGACGTTTTTATACTGTTTGACATTGATGATATTTTTACGGAATTATTTTGTAAATTCTAGGTAAATAAACAATCCATAGTGTTAATAAACAGCGAAACATTATGGCTCCTAAGATACCTGACAGGTGAATACACATCATCAAATTCATACCGTTAATTGAATAATTATGCTAGTGTTAACATTATTTTAGTTTCCTATTTTGCGTGTGTTCCAGGTGGATACCATATAACGCTTGTGGAGATGTTATTGAGGGCACTAGAATTATTTGTTTCAAGGTTCCTCTTCAAAGGGTAAGTTACATATAGTTTTAATAGCTTCTGAATTAAATGAGTGTTGTTTTTGTAGTGGAATTGGGTTAGACATGTCGAAAATTATTTAAAATGAAATAAAAATCTTATTACTCACTTATATATAACCATACCTACCTGAAAGGTGTGTACATATCCTATTACTGAGAATACCATGCTTGTCTGACTTATTTTGACATTAATTTCCAGGACTGTAATAGATAGCTGGTTAAAATTTCAATAGAGTATGTATTGGTATGGTAGATTACCTTACAAATAACAAATAAATTAATTAAGGAAAAACATGCATGAAACGATTTTTATACCTTTGTGTATAAGAGCTGTACATAACACACATATAAACATTAAACTTAATATGACTAGTATATACTCTAGAGGTGTGACAGTAAATACTAAAAATCTGTCTACTGCAGGTTGAACTTGCTTTACAAACTCAGATAAATTAATTTGGTTGTCTACTCAGAGATTATGAGTCTGATTTTCTACATATATGATTCTGTGAGCTTTAAAAAATAGTAAGGTAGTATTGGTAGTTTCTTTTGTTTCATTACAATGTATGCATTTTATAGAAGCAAAAAAATAAAAATTATGATGACATTTCTTGAGGAGACCTTAGTCTTTAAAACAATTTTGATACAGTGTCTAGAAAGTAAATAATTTTTAAGTAACCGCTAAAGTACTTTAAACATACTTCTGCATTGTATGTTTTCTTTGTTTTTTTTTGTTTCAAGAACATACATACATACACATTATTAAATTAGTAATAACAATGCATAATTATTTATTCAATGATACTGTTTTCTAGTTTTTTTGCTTTGCTAAATGCGACACTGATTTTCTGAATAAGTACAGTGAACAACTATGGTGCCAAAGCACTCATATTAGTGGTCACGTGCCAGCGCCATCTATATATTAAACGATAAACAAAACTAAACTGGCTTAACTAAATAAGCAGAGCTAGTTCACATTTGTATGCTTGTGAGTAAATACTCGCCGGTCTTGCTAGATGGCGCCACTTAGTATTTTTTGATATGGTTTAAACTCGGAATTATAGATACCTAAATGGTTCTGTGCTAGTTAATAAAAAAATCGAACTTAAATTGCGATTAAGCTATTGAATTTATTGGTTAATTGTTGTCGCAATATTCTCTAACACTATAATATTCTTGAAAATCCGACTACCGAAAGTAATATGAAAACCTCTGTAAAAAAAATTAAGTAATAAACTAAAAAAATAATTAGAATATATTAGATATTCATCAATTTATTGATCGTTCCTAGTACAAAGGCTGGCTGGCCATTGATAAATAAGTAGCGCGTGAATTTTGTCAGCCTTTGCGCCAGATACAGTCAGGACTGTGGTTTTTGATTGATTTGTTGCTGACTTGTTGTCTATCTTTGATATATTAATGTAACATTTAGTTAATTAATAAAATGATTAGGTTAGGTATCACGAATAATATCTAGTTTCTTCACTTACTGACTGATATTTATAAACTCAGAAATGTCTCGAACTTTCCACATTAAAATTTATTGATAACTTCTATTTATGTTAAATTATATTTTTAGGGTTTCATACCCAAAGGGTGACCAACGGCACCCTATTATTAAGCCTTCTGTGTGAGTGGGATTTAGTGCATTTTGTCCAACCTTAACTCCAAAGAGGTTGGAATGATTTAGAAACCGGTTTCATGTCGGTGACGTAAACCCATAAGTATTACCTATATTAAAAAATCACTCAATACAGCTAAAAGTTTTTATTTCAAAAATGGTAAAAGACAGTCTTTAATAGAAGCGTCAAATTTAGTATGATTTTTAGTTGTCGAAAGATGAAGCTGAGAAAAGCTTTCATCCTCGCCTCTTTGTAGTTACAAGAATCATTCCAGCTTTAGCTTTCCAAGACAGGTTTCTATTGACTGAAACAATAATGCGTCTAACTAACAAGTCGGCAGTTTCCACAAATACAGTCTCTCGTTAAAGTTCAAAAATATGTTTCGGTGGTTGATAAGAAATCCGATGTATCTGATTAAACGTGAGTTAATCAGATACATCGGATATTCTAACATTGTTTAGTTACAAAAATTGACAATACCACGTCATTTTCCATGTTACAATGTCTTATAATAGGTACTTGGTTTGTTTGCGTTTACCCTCAGAAAACCAGGCTACTATGGATTTTTAAACCACTCAAAAAAGGAGGATGTTCTCAATTCGACTGATGTTTTTTTTTGTATGTATGTTACTCGATACTGCCGCGAATTATGAATCGATTTTGATGATTCTTTTTTTGCTTGGTAGATAATATTTCCGAGGTCCCACATAAATTTTATCGAATCAATTGAGCGGTACTAAAAAAAAAACAACAAAAATCTAAAAATTGTATAACATCGATGATATTTTCGTTTACTCCGAAACCTCGCTGTTTCATTGAAGCAGTGCGTTTAGTTGGCCTAAGGTTCATAGAGTCTATTTTTAATTGTAAATTTGCATATTATCATAGAAAAACATGTCAACAAATGACAAATTGTCAAATCTTCTTTTTTACTAATTGACTTATTTGTACTCCAGCTAGAACTGCACGCATACTGTTTAGAACTATCATACAAATGTGTGTTCTTTTCATTTAACTTTTTACCCACGACGGAACGGAGACGGTATATGCGTTTGGGGTGAGAGGATGTTTGTTTGTTTTTGCCAATACATGTTGCCATTTTTCTCCAAAACTACTAGTCTGATTTTGATGCAGTTTTCAGTAATGGGTTCGGGTTTGACTGGTTCATGTTTTTAGATAGGTGTTACGGTGAGAACTCACCAGGGGGCGCAACAGGAAACCTTTTGTTGCTCAGATCCATGTTGCCACCTTTTTCTTTTATCATTTTTCAATTACTTTTTAACGGTCGTGGGGTTTTTCAAATTTTTTAATTTTGCTTTTTATTATTTAACGATAACTATTCTTGAATTTGACCTTCATGAGATTATGATTGTAGGTTGTCTATTAAATAGAAATCGGACGATAATAATATATGAGACGCGGTCGCTGTTCGGGGCAAATAACTAGTTAGATAACTTAATATTCTATTTCGATATTGTATAGAACTCTTTTACGTTTGAAAGCCTTAACGGCGTTTTATTCAACTAGTTTTGTAAGGCTGATTCACAATTGAGGCTGCTACCATACAAAGCAAGCGAAATGCAGATCATATTAACACAGATCTTGGAGAGTGTACACGTGTTTGCTCTAACTGTGATGTGGTCAGAGAACGCCCATTGCGCTGGCGATCAGTTATACAAACACGCATTGTGCCGAGGTGGACCAATAATGCACCGCATTGACTAAACCATCGTTAATGCACTTGTGAAGATGTGCTAAACTATGGTTCGCTATAAGATGGTTATTTTTAAACTAGGCACGCGTTTTCACTCTGTTGCTACGCCGAATTTTAAGTACATAACAAAATAAAGTCCAATCGTCAAGTCAAATATCTCTGCAATCGCTCTGATGCCAGAATCACTACATAGTATAAAACAAAGTCCTCCCCTCGTACTGCGGCAAAATGTAATGTGGCGTTAGTTTTACCAGCCTACACGACCGCTTAGGAGAATTACTACTACGTAAATAAAAAAGTAGTAATTAATAATGATAATTTACGAAGTATACATGACTTTTATTTTTATTCCTAAAATTTATGGTACAAAACTAAGCAGCCAAATATGATTAAAAGATTTAAAGTAGACTTCTTTGCTGTCAGAGATTAAACTTATAAAGATTAGTGAGGATTAAATCATAATTACGCGTAAAGAAATGACCTTAATCCGAAACCAGTTTTATTTATTCAGTCTCGTGTCAAAATATTTGTTTCAACACAAAGATGCTCCGCCATCGAAAGGACTAATCCCGTTTTTGATAAAACAGCGGGTGCCTCTATGAATAGTTGTTTCTTTTTATCTCTACATCTTTCATATTATAAAAAAGTATACCTTTATAGGTTTCCCTGGCGCTTTGATTCCGCTCCTTTATTCAACGGGACTCGGTCATAAATTAAGATAGTTTTGTTTCTTTTGAATTATAGAGGTTTACATTCGTAATGGCAATCGGTAAGTGTAATTTGATATTATTGTTCAATTGTTTCTTTACTATCTTCACCATCGCTATTCGATTTCTGGTTGTAACGTTTGTGCTCGTAGACACATTTCTAGAATGCTTTTCCAAAGTTTGGATCGCTCGTGTCACATAGTCGTCTGCAAAGGCTTTAAAATATTCTATGGTAGTTTTTTTGGTGTCTTTGTTATAATTATGATGAATAGTGACAGCTACAAGGGCGTTTCTTTTCATCGAGACGGCAGATGGCACATCTTTACGGGCGGTTACTCGATTGAAAGTGTTACTAATTGCTCTGAGTGTTTTAGAATCTTTAGATGGTATTTTTCTTTAACAGGAAGGAAGTCTGATGTTGATGAAATCTACAACAGTTACTGAGCAATAAACATGTTTTGACTTTCATCAGCGAAAGTGATGTGCGAAGCAGATGCCAGACGTAACACGTTTTATCAATCAACGTTTCAACTCGACAATAATAATATTTTGCTTGAGCAGTATATTTTTATAATATAGCATCGTCTAGTCGCTGCAGACAATTGGTCCAACGAGAATGTTTTTAGTTGAACGACACTGATGTATGCTTATGTTTTCATTATGCACACACACGAAGTCAACTTATAAAGTTGTAAAGATACACGGGTTACTTATTGCTTTCGCTGTGCTTTTGTTTGTTTTTCGCTTAAAAGCCATGCTAGTGAAAAATTACAGTAGAAGTATTTCTCTTATGGTATCCACTTGAATGTGGGTAATTTAATACGACTTTAAAAAATGTCTGACTGTTTCCTAGCAGTTACTAATACCAACATACATATCTATAGAGATTTATATTTTGTTGTGTAAAATTTTAGTCTTCTGTCTTTGACGTAGACTTTGTATAAAGGTGTGAAGCGGTAATAGTTTAGTAGTTTTAATGCGATTGATCGATATCTCGTGCTGTTAATCGATTTCATAAGGCATCGGTATGCGGCTGTTATGGTCAAGAAACTAAATCGGTATCGGTGTCGATTCTCCGGTTTAATGGGCGATGTGTGGTCCTACTAACGTGTGAAAGAATAGTATAGATGTGATCCTTAAATGAAGGAGCATTCGAGTAAAATTATATGCGATCGGCATTACTTGTTATGTTTCCCAGTAATAGAGTTCCATTCTCCGATATTATGACAGGACGCCATAATAAGACACTATTATTACGACGATCGAATAATCGAGTAATGCGATCAAATTTCAATCTTCGTCCTTTTGTAAACATCAGCGACGTGATAGGTATCCCCCCTATTACAAAGGTAGGCTTCGCTGTCTCGGAGTCTTTTAATCGATGTTTCGATTTCTGTTATTGAAAAGTAGCTCATTGAAATCAGTTAATCCACTAACGCGTTTACAATAATTGTCAGTACTTAGTCTTATCACGGCTGGCCACATGAATGGCTTTGTGATTGATCTGAAATGAATAATTATTTTTTTTATTGCGCAACAGTCGCGCCACGCTTCAGTATCATCATGGAAATCGGGAATGGTGTTGCATTTCTCGCCCATCGAGCCGAATAAAAAAGTCATAAAACGATGACAGGCTTGGGAACACGGGGTAGTAATTTAGGTCGATATCTGTCTACTTCATGGAGCCGACAACGGCGAAAGCCCATAGGATTGCACTTATCGTTTATCGCTATGTAATGATATAGCGTTACATGCTCGTAAAATTGCTATCTAAAAACTAGTCCGATCTCTGGCGGGTCCAATCGACATGTTGAATATTCATCGAGGTGTAAAGGATCCTATAATTAATAAAGAAAGCGATCGGGCGTCAGTAACGTGTAGGTGCGGAGAGACGACTATTCATCCACGGCCTGGTTTGATCGACGCGTTCTAACGGTATACGGGTATCCTTTGAAATGTACGAGTAAGTTCAGCACCGGTCACCGCTTCGCCCCCTAAAACGTCCCATTGTTAAATTATGTAGAAGTGTCGAGGTGGTTGGCGTAACAATCAATATGGTTACTGCTACAGCTTAATTTATGTTCCCCGCGCCGGGTGTCTAGATTGACGTAAATCATGTTCATCTGAAGGTATGCTGGACAAAAGGACTTTCTAATTCTCTTTTATGTGTTTTGTCCCTTGATCGCTAAGTCTCGCACAGACGTTTATATCGCTTTGTTTGGTATTGTATGCGATATTACACCTCAATTATGCGAATGAAAAAATCCCAGAATCCGCCATTGTGAGGGGTCGAAGGGAGACCAATGAAATAAATTCATCCACCGTTTGGTTTCCGCGCGGCGTCAAATTGTGTAGTTATGGGGTTTGATTCAGGAAATAGTTTTATTTATATATGTTTCTCAGGATTTTAATGTTAATTCGTTTCGGTATTAATATTTCATGTAAATTTCATTAATATTTTTTAACTTAATAATAGTGTTACAACATCTCCCGCCTGCTCTTAAGATGTATCGTGTTTTCCATTTTTTGTCACCTGGAAGAGACCGCTTTTAGCGATAAGGCCGCCACTTGTGGCACTAGCTCATAACATTGTTTTGTTTTGTTCTTTTGTTTAAATGACGGTGTGGTCGAAGATGGTAAAGCACACCTAGCCTGGAATGGAACTGGCTCTCAAGTGAGGCTGCCGGAACACACCGTTAGATGCTTGGCGACAGATTTTCAACTTGAGGGTGGTAGCTAGCCAGCCGAGTACTAGAAAGTACCCTACCACCATGCTATGGTTTCCTCACGATGTTTTCCTTCACCGGCAGCTTAAGCTCATTGTTGGGGTTTGAACCCACGCCCTTCGGCATGCGAAGCGACCGCACTAACCACTGAGCTATCATCGCTACAAAACTTTTTATTCTATATTTGGTGTGCACTATAAAGAGTTTCTAGATAGATAGAAATTCTTTACACTGCACACAAATTATGCATTTAAATTTAAGTTGGATGGAAGACCTACGTTAGTTTGCATTGTAATGTTAAGCTGTATTTTATGGTTGACAAACTAGGTTTGACCTCAGCTTGCCTGATGTTAAGTGACGGTATGGTCGAAGATGGTAAACCATACCTAGCCATAACCTAACCATAGCCTGGAATATAACTGACTCCCAAGTTAGGCAGCCGGAACACACCGTTAGGTGTTTGGCGGCAGATTTTCAACTTGAGGGTGGTAGCTAGCCTTAGCTTTGATGCAAGTAGTGAGATCGACAGTGCATCTGTATAATCGTAAAGTTGTTGATATATTCTTTTGTACAACTTTTGCATTTCCTTAAGTTGTTAGTACGTAGAAACCATGAAGTGCATTGGTTGGTTTTCTAAGAATATCACAAGTCTCATTTGAGTCACATTCCGTTTGCATCATGTATTGCTGGTCATGTGTGCATTAGCATATTCCGCACATAATTTGGCGGCATTTCTACTCTGCATCGTAAAACCCGAGTTTGCACGTAATTTGACAGTTTTAGAGGCCGGTCGATGTAGGCACGTTGGCAAATGTCTTGATCGCGGCGCGTGGTAATTGGTAATTAGTATCGATGTGCTAAAATCGAGTTCGCTGAGAAGCCGATTAGCGTCGTATCGATTCCGTCGCTGATAGCGGTGGGCAGTGTTAATGGCCTTCCATTTAGCGTGCTGTTTCATCTTAAAATAGTTGAGAACACTTTGTTTTTGTACTCGATGCATTTTTGGTACGCTAATTGGTAAGGTACACACACACCTAGTGCTCGGAGTCGCGTGCGATTGCGTCAAACTCGTCGTTTTATTGTGCCAGTGCTGTCATCGTCTCATTTTGTGATTTATGTTATGGTGTTTTTTTTACATTGTGGAATCATTAGGGTGATGTCACCGTCGGATTCTGGACACGATAATCGTGATGATTGTGCCCTGGTCGCATTACCATGTAAAGTTATGAGCTCATTTATTTAGTTGATTTCAATTTTTTGATTGTGTGGTTAGTCACGGTTAAGTAGCGGTTGACATTAAGAACGCTGGGAAATTGATATACGATTATTGGGTCAGTCGATTAATTAATTTGAATATTGCATGGCGCCTGTTTATTGATGCGCCTACGGTGGAATTAGTTGAGTATGGTATCTGTCAATAACTCTTTGGACTTTATTTGCCGTACTGACTCCCACATTTTTCTACGTGTGCGTTTCCTAGTGCTTGAAAATTTGCCGCCAAGCATCTAACGGTGTGTTCCGGCAACCTCACTTCAGCCAGTTCCATTCCAGGCTACGTGTGTTTACTGTGAGCTGGGGTCAAAATCGTAGCCTGCCAAACATTAAAAAAAAAACTGTATATTGTACAACACAACACATTTTTATGTATAAGGCTTCCGTTTGATTGACAATATAAAGATTCAGTAAACGATCGAGCACGTTAGCTTAGAAAATTGACCGACAAACGATTTGAAGGCACTGGGTTTCAAACCGTAGGGAAACACCTACTTAGGTGGCTCATTATACCGTTTGGCAGTTTAGAAGTGGAAACAACGTGTTAAGTTCGAGTTTTAAAAATATCAGGCATGAGATACCGTTTTTTGTAACGTATTAGATAGATAGATAGATATAACTCTTTATTGTGGTACATGAAAAGGACTGAAAGGATCTATACGGCAGCGATCGGTTTGCCATGCAGTTGAGTAATCAACGCTAGCCGATTGCCAATTTGCACCGTGATATATCGATCATTGGCATGTTGATTGACCTTTGAATGGATTTATCAGTCTAACAGAGCACTAATCTGACTGCCCCGTTAGCTTACTTGGTAGTATCTGCTTCAAGAGCTGTAGGGCGTGGGTTCAATTCCCACTCAGTATAAACATTTGTGTGACTAGCATAAGTATTTGATCTGTGTTTGGGTGTTCTGTATGTATTATAAGTATATATTAAAAAAAAGCATGTAAATTTTAGGTAGGTATATCAGTTATCTGCTTCCCATAGTACGTACTAGCTTTGCTTAGTTCGGGGCTAGATAGGGTTGTGTGAAATGTCTTAGGATATTTATTATGTACCTATTTATTTATCTATACTTAACATTATAAATAGGTAAAGTTTGTGAGTTTGTGAGGTTGTGGTCTTTTACCAATAGAAAGTCACGTTATTTGTAACACGAAAACTGAAAATACTTTTTCGTGGCAGTAATTATTATAATAATTATACAACATTTTTGTATGTCATCCAGGTTCAGGCTCAGCTACTTTTAATTAATAAATTTTTATACTTCAATTAAAAATACTAAAGTTACTTTAAATTATTTTGCTTCAATATGTTTTTTTTTTCAATCTCTAGTCTCTAAATAGTATATAAAACAAAGTCGCTGTCCTTGTCTGTCTGTTTCTCCGCTTACTTGTTCTTAACAACGGATATTTAATTTATCCTATATACATACATATATCCTAATTAAACTTTTGTATAAGCAGCGAAGTTCAATGTTCTGTAATCAAGTCTTCAAAATTATACCCATGCGAAGCCGGGTCGGATCGCTTGTGTGATTTAATTGGAATTCCTTGTAGCCATAGGTATTACAATTACATTAGAAATAAAAATACCGTGTGCATAGTACCCATTATGCGCGGCATAGTTTCTTTATTGATTTATCTCTTTCTACAATGTCACCGCGTTCAGAATTTACTGCACCTAATTTGTTTTGGGAGAAAGCACCGGCGTAGTTTGTTGTGATTAAAGCGACCCTATTCTGCGAATGTTCGAAATTGAGGGACCACCAAAACCGCGAGTTACGAGCGGGCGGCGCTCGGTTTCTGCTATATCCTTTTAATATGAACAACTGCTTACAATGGAAATGACAGACGGTGGGTGGCTTAGTTTATGCGCTCTTCAATCAGTGACGGCTGTTGGTCGCACGCGCTGGTCACGAATTATTATTGGCACTATTTGTCGTAATATGCTCTGGTGGCGCGACACGCCATTGTGACTTGAAGCTTGTAGACCACCGAGCGTTCGATTCAGAAAAGTCGAATCGAATAAGTTTCTAAAGTTTTTATGTATTTTCTTGCTTAGTGTCGTGAATAACAAGTGGCTTTTGTGCTTTTTCTGTTAGTTTGCTGTATATTCCTTGCCGTGATTGGGTCTTGGGCCACCAAGACTGGCTTTGCCTACTGTACTCAACTGTTTTAGACTTTTAGATATCTACACTATTATAAAGAAGGAAGATTTGATTTTTTGTTTGTAATGAATAGGCTCCGAAACTATTGGACCGATCTGAATAATTGTTTCATCATTAGAATGCTACATTTCACTGAGTAACATAGGCTAGTAAATTGTTAGTCGAGTTTTGTTTACCCGTGCAAAGCCGGGACGAGCCGCTTGTAATTCATAAACTCGTGTGTTACTAGAATCATTACTCGTATTTAAGTTATACATATACATATTGTCAACCTACCCTCAGAACATTGTAATTTTGCGATAAAAAATTTACCTTCTTTGTCGATTTTTCTTTTACTACGTATTATAGTAAATAAATAAATATCGCAGGACATTACACACAGCGTCATCTGACCCCAAACTAAGCAAAGCTTGTACCATGGAAGTCAGATAACTGATAGTTATTTTTTTGTAAATACACACTTATAACATGTACCTACAGAACACTCAGACAGAGAACAAACATTCGTTTATACCTCAAAGCTTTTCCTGGGTGGGAATCGAACCTACGCCCTTTAGATCTTGGGAGCAGACATACTACCAATGAACCAACAGGGCTGCCAAATATATACGTATATCTAATTAATGATACGTTATATCTAATTGCTAATTTATTTATGGGAAGGTTTAAAATATTTCGCTCGGTATGATAAGTTTAGATTTAGCATTCGGAATCGAACCGAGTATAATTCATGACGACGAAACTAGCGCCATCACGCTATCCACCATGATTCCACCCGTATCAATTACTCTGATCGTGCGATAAGCGTTCGATAAATTATCGAACGTCTACGATAGCATCTACTCTTAACCACTATGACTGGGATAACTGCTATATGTATATTGTTGTCCATTGTCGATGATTTACAGTATTTGTGATTAAATTTTGTCAACAGAAGTCCTATGCGTTCCACGTACCCCGCACGTATCTTTAAATGAGACTGTGACGTGGTTATGTTTTCTTAGGAGACTTTGTTTGAAAATGTTAGGATTCTGCCATTCTTCTTTTCTAGAAATTCACTAATATTATAAATATTAAAGTTTGAATGGATGGATGTTGCTTACAATATTTCTAGCCTATCTGAGAACTTAATATACAACTAAACTGTTTGCTTTCGTCTTATCTGTCTTTCGTCTTTTTGGGTATTTTATAGTCTAATTCTATTCGTTAATCTATATCAATTAGTAAAGGGTAAAAAAAAGAACACACGCTCCGTATTAACATTACTATCCATATGGCTCCAACTTGACCCGTGACCATTCCGGTTCGAAAAAAATACAAACAAGTTAATGAGACCTGATTCCCCAATGTTCCACCTGTTAAGAAACCAACAACAAAGTCCTTGGACACGTGGTCTTACTCAGTGTTTGTTAAGGCGCTTCAGACCACACAGTGAGCCTCAAATCATCGGGGCATCGCTCACCCCGCTCAGTCGCTCATCTTTCTTCCTCTATATGTGATGCCACCGGCTTGATATATCTGGAATGGAGCGAGCATTTTCGGACACCATATAAGCTCATTTAGCTCTCATAAAACTGCAGTCCATGAATAAGTCGAGAGTACAAATATCATAAGCTCGAAATGCACAATCAAAACGCAACATCCAGTGTCTCCACCCGCAATCTCAGTCGGCGGTTTGAATCGTTTGCTTTGCGAATTATTTTTATGTAATGTCTACTTGATAATAAGTCGTTGCCGCTCGCTCATCTCTCTCCCACTATGTAATGACGCCATCATTACCTCTAATGACGTGTTAACCCTGCTTTATGGGAATGCCAAACACGACGGTCACATTTCGGTCATTTACATTTGTTTGTCTATCTCCAGTTTGTTTGTCTTCGTCTCTAGAACAGAGGGCGGCGTCTCGAGCCACTAGCGTGTTTAAGGCATTTTTAAGTGCAATTCTATTTTGGATGTTTTTATGTTGGTGTTTTGTTACTGCGCTTACGGTCACGCGACTTACATTTCGTATCATCCACTGATCTTCTTAACTATGAATTTATGCTGATTAGTTATTTTTGCTGTTCGTGTATTCCTCTGTTCGATTTTTACCTCTTAAGCCATTCTTGATGAAATTTTGTGTAGAAGTAAGAATTCTCAAATACTGATACCAAATAAATTGCTTCTATCAAGAAAAATGTCAAGAATGTGTCATATCGGTGGATCGCTGGCTCAAGATTAAGTTATTCTTCTACGAAGATTTAATCGAATTAGTTGCAAAATAAAAATAAAGTGTGTTTTGAAACACAATACTCGTATGGACCTAAACAAAAAATTCAATTTACATAACAAAAATATAATTCGAAATCGATCCACATTCTTAATGGTAACTTATATCTTAATCGTTAATTAAACATATTAAAACGTCGATAGCCGTAAACATTTTATTCTAATTTCATTTCTGAATTAAGATACCTCCCCACGCACTCGTAATATTGACCTACTGATATGTAGTAGTATTTTATTAGAGCAATAAATTCTGTAAAACAAAAAGAGGACCGTAGAGTCCCGTTATTTCACCGATCAGGTGTACTGTTCCATTCACATGTATTATTATTTATAAATATATATAAAATAATGCTCTTACATTTATACCTGTCATGTTGTGTATTGTGCCTTCATGTACAGTTTATACGTTGCGGTAAGTTTAATTTTAATATATTAATATATGTTGATGTATTAAATTGACGCCAGATTACAAGATTATCGAAGTTTGTGAAGCATTAGCGCGTGCTTGCAACTCATTCACGTCTATTACCAAATTTCCTTGCGGTAGTTAGTGTTTACAAAAATGTAACTGGTTAAGAACACCCACGGCTTTCCACCATCCGGATGGTGTTAATACGCCCCTGTTGATTTTGTGTCCCGACAACTTTCATTCCAAAGACTCCATAGAAGCAATTATGCTCTCTATCTCTGAACAAAACGAGCCTTTGAAACGGCCGGAGGTCGTTGGTGGCTTCGACCGGTACCCAATTCACACTATGTATTTAGCTGAACTTCGTGAAACACAACTAAGATGTAATGATGACTGTGGTAATGCATTTTTAGTGTGCTTAAAGACGTCCGCCGCACTGCACGTACATGTTAATCAAATTATCGATGCACATTTCCGTAACATTATTTAAAACGGGTTCGTCTACTACTGTCACGGTGTTTACGATGCGGTCCGCAATAGCAGAAATATGAAAATGAACTTGAAGATTTAATATCAAGAAGAGAGGTGTCGAATAACGTCTGGCGCCAATACTATAACTAGTTTTAAGTCAAATCGATTACGTATTCACGAGTCCGTATTGAGCTGTCGGCGGTTTTCGTTAAACAGTACAGTCACGTTTCTTATAAAGAGCTGTGAGTAAAAAATCTATAAAAGGTTGATAATAGTCGGTGGTCACGAAGGTGCTCAGCATTGTGCGAGGCGCCAGCAGCCAGTGCGACCCGCTGAGATGTGATATTCTTTCCAATGTAAAAAGATACGCGAGTTTCTTTACACCCTTCGCGGGAATCTAGAGCGGGGTGTGGTTTCGGGGGTCTGGTAGGCTGGTCTCGTTTGCTCCAGGATGCAGAGTTCGCCGATTGAATTCACACCCGTGGCTCCCCTGTCCCCGCTCGTTATAAATCAAACGCAGGTATGCCTCCGTCTGGGGCACTCGCGTGGAATGCTGCAAGCCCTACCGAGGGGAACCGTGTAGTCAACAGCTTGCTCCACTCTCCAATTGTAATTAACGATCAACTCTATAATATACGACGGCAGTGTGTTTTGGCGTGCCATTCATAATATCTTAACTTGATTTATCTATCGTTTGTATTTGAATTTCTAACTCTATTGACGTCCAACAAAATCTTTGACAATAATTATGAAAAATGGCCTTTGTAATACTATTTAATCAATAAATATCCAGATTAAACTAATAAAGATTTCATTTTCTTCGCTCTTGTACGCATCCACTGATTTTCTATAGGTTTGTTTTTATAAATATGCCTGATGGCAATAAAAATATGGGTCACATTTTAAACCAGTACAAAACTAACCTTCACTAATAAATTTTCGGATTAAAGAATTCCGAGTGAATTAACTCTTATGCGTGAATTTGTACAATGTACGAGATTCAAAATATTTAAGTCGTAACTCTTCGCTTCGATATTTGTTTTACATCGTTTCTTTTTTATAGTATGTGTTATGTTAGTGAAATATCGTGGAAGGGTACAATGAGGTTGTCAGTCAGGACGAAGATGAGTTCGTGCGTCGTCGACAGTGATTGTAACGATCACGGCTTGCTGCTCTGTAAGAGAATCCTCACGTGTGACCCATGCAGGCATTTGTTTGTCCGCAGCTGCGGTGCCGACAACATATTTATTGTCCTCATTAACCTTCAAGAACGCTATTTAATTGTCGGCCGTTTTTTATTCACTTCACCTCTGACCCGACGGCGACTTATTGCTCCCCGGGCCCGCTTTGAAAGCGAGAACTGGATGTTATTTATTATCCTCAGACGGGGATGCGTGTCGCTTCTAGCTTTGTGGCGCTTGTGAACTACTCCATATGATTTATGCTGTTATAAGTACGTGATTACCGTCACACGGAATGGTTTACGCCTTTTCTAATTTCATTCAAACTTCATTCATGATATTAATTATAATCTTTAGAGAAATCGTTGAATTGAGCTTGGTTTTAAAATATGTAGAGAAAAAAAATCTTCATTTGTAACTCTAGAAGTTTTAATTTTGTAACGAGGAGAGAATAGGATTTGTTCATTCATGAGTCGTAGTAAGATGTGCCGCTAGGAGATAATGAAACCCCAGTAACATAATGCGGCGGGATATTGCCGTCGGGCGGCCGGTAATGTGGAATATGGTCATCGCGACGATATTGTCAAATGGCCGACTATTTCTCACGCAGTGTGAGTCGGTACTCGCGGGGGTCTAATATCTAAAGCTAATGATCAAAACACACGGCTCACAGGAATTCGTGTATACAAATGTGTTTATTGAATAATAAACCTGTTGCGCAATTTAAAATGTTACTAGTTGAGGATTATGACAACTCTCATGTGTATTTTATTGCGCTTGAGAAGTCGGATTCTGCTTTTGCCGCATGCTTATTCTTGGATGTTTTATTCATACTATTGGACGGGTGGTTTAGTAAAATACCTTGAAGTCATTGATGAATCTTGTAGCGGCGCTTTGGTCGCATATAAAGTTCATTTTTTATCGTTGTGATAAAATGAGCTTCGAATAAAGTTCTGTTACGACAGCTTAGCAAATGAATTTATAGATCTAGCTGCGTCATTACAATGTATTACACGGGACTTGGTATCACAATGAAAGCGCAGCTTCCATTGTTCCGGGGCTTTCTATCTGAGCTTGTTATTCACTTCAGCTTTGACGTCTTCATACGCGCTATCGGCAACAGTAAATTGTGGTATCATGTCGGTACCGTCGCGTCGCGTCGTCGGTATGGAACCGTTTATTGATTAGTATCATAGTTTGTCCGCTGTTCACTTTGAATAAAATTCGAATTATAATTAATCACGGTCGCGTCGCGTGGGAGAGCGTCGTCGCACGACCGACGATCTATCATATTTTGTGATAACGCCACGAGGACGCATCTCGTAAACGTATTGAGACTTGATGCTTAGCTACGCGACAATGCTCGTGTGCAACGGTATCGCGCTATTTCAAATCGTGGCAAGCGTTATTTAAACGACTGGGGGTATTGCATTAGACGAAGTTGACAACTCTATTGGCGCGTCAAGTTCAAGTGTTCAATTTTCTTCTCTGTAAGTATTCACCGCGAAGTCGCGGCTTTTATGCAGACGGTGTCGATGACAACAATAAAATCGGATCATAAAGCCCCAATCGCACCCTTTGAGAGGTTCTGTGCAATCTCGCCACTCAATTTTATCTCCAATAGCGGCGTAAATAGATAGGCATTGGATGTAAACGAGGGACACCCCGGGGCTCCGGCGGAGGCTTCTGTCAATTGAATTTGTCTGCGAGCGCACCGTGCATTAATAGCGCACTAAAATACCTCCAATACTATTACTGATATTTTCATAAAACGCGTATCCATTGTACGACGTCGAAGTCCAACGCGTGTCTAGTTTTACTACTTTTTCGTTATGGTTTTTGATATTTTATACTCGTGTCGTTCGTTATGGCGCTCCGTCGTTTTATTGCCTTCGTACGGTTCCATTTGATCATTTAATTTCACGCTTCCGGTATTTCTGACTGTTGGTTCTTCCAATTCGGATCCATGTTTACTGTTTACTTCCCACCAGTATTTCCTTAAGCTGACAGACGCTCGTTATCTCAGCAGATTCATAAGTCGGGACTGGTGCCACATTGCTGTGTATTTGTTTATAACGATCACTATCTCCTTTCATTGCAGTCTTTCTCTATCTGTTCCCACGTTCCTGTCGCTTAATCACGTCGGCTCTGCGTTCGCGCCTAATATCGCACTCTCATGTGTTTATTAAGCGTCGTTCCCTTTAATAGCGCACCATTTACCATACAATGTGCAGTGGTCCGTTTTGCGTGTAAGTCAATCGTGGATGCGACATCTTGCTCCAATAATGATCTCTATACACGACACTCGAATGCTTTGCGTCTAGTTAACTTTTATTGTCTTTATTTCAACGCTCATTAATGACACTTAAATTTGCACCTAATGATCTATTTTGTAGTTATTAATGCAATCTGATAAACCGCTCGATTTATGTTTCTTTCACTTTTTACCTGTATATGTTAGGCAGTTCCATATGTTGACATCGGTGTGAGAACTGCGATTTGCAGCGCGCTTTCTTTGCGTTTCGTCACCGTCTGCTACCTAGCTATGAATAAATACTGTTTTAATTATTGCTACGTTTGTTTGATGACTGGTTTATTCATGAGTGTGGTACTCATTCACATGCATGTCAACGGACTTTTTTACACGTGTAAAATGAGTACTTACTTGCTAACGTAGAGTTCACATCACAACCATGGCTAATGAATAAGTGTTCCCTATTAAAAGATAACGATCTCTATACGATATTCAAATTAGAATTAACTAAACGCACGTTTGCTTACTAAACGGCCTAAGAAAAATAGTAACGTTTGACTCTATTTGGCCGGCCATTATGTCAACATGAATACCTTAATCACCGAGCATAAGTTGTGGATCGAAAGTGTTTGATAAATCTCCGCGTGTCATCATTACCGAATGTGATCTACGCCTCTCATTAGCTTCTCCCTCTAAATGAGATATCAAAACGGTGATTAAGTGCTTGTGCTGGTGATTATTTTATTGCATTCTTGCATTTATAAACAAGCTGTCGATTAATGTTTTCGTTCTCATTCTAAACGGTATAGTGAGCGGCAACTTTCTGTGAACTATTAGGAACGGTACAACGGTCTTAATGGTTAAACCCTTAGCGAGCGCTTGCGAAATTTCTTAGGAAAAGCGTGGCGTAGTTCACACGGAAGCATGGCGAGGAATGTATTCTAGTTTAATTGAAATTTAATTAATTTCGCTGACTTTTAATATGGGGACAGTTCCAATGGTTTGTTTTCGTAGTAAGTCGTTAGTGTCGGTCGGTTCTCGGCGGCAGCGATGCAAATTAAGATGTTCATTCGAAATCCAGGTTTGATTTACGATGTTGTAAAACGGTATTACGGATGGCACTTCCTCTTAGCATAATTCATGCAAGAATTGTTTTGTATAATGTAATTTCGTTTACTTTATAATTCATTGCGGTTCTTTTATTTGCAGACTAGATTATGAGCTTAGTACGATTCATTATGTTCATATCCCGCTTTTGATTGTGTGATCTTTATATATATATTCGTGTGGGTTCGATTCCCACTCAGGACTAACATTTGTGTGACTAACATCTATGTTTGTTCTGTGTCTGGGTGTACTGTATGTATTATAAGTATGTATTTACAAAAAAAAAAAGTATTTAAGTATTCTATCAGTTATCTGTCTTCCATAGCACAAGCTTTGCTTAGTTTGGGGTCAGATGGCGCTGTGTGTAATGTCCTGTGATATTTATTTATTTATTTATTTATTTATGTATGGGTGTACTGTATGTATTATAAGTATGTATTTACAAAAAAAAAGTATTTAAGTATTCTATCAGTTATCTGTCTTCCATAGCACAAGCTTTGCTTAGTTTGGGGTCAGATGGCGCTGTGTGTAATGTCCTGTGATAATTATATATATATATATATATATTTTTTATCTGTATTCTGAACCTACCTGACACCTATATACTGAATTATTTTTTAAATATTTCTATCTATATATTTTTACGAGCTATTTTGTAATTATACAAGATTATATGTTCAGTGTGTACTAAGCCGACAGGAGGTCATTGTATTATACTATGGGCACAACTATGGGATGCCCTGGACTTTGTTTTGTTACTCAAAGTACTGTGTATCGTTGCATTGGTCATGTACAGGCGTTAGCTCTTACCACCAAGAGAGCGTCCCGTTAGTCTCATTACTTTTACATTAGAAAAAAACTTTGAAATCGTAAAAAGGAATTTGGCTACTCGATATATTTAGTCCAGGATTATTCAATCGATCAATGAATTATAGCTATAGTAGGTACAGCTGATTTTTTTCTCACGACTCCAGAGTAGTGCCTACAGTAGGTAAACGTTTTTCATAATGATGAGCCCTATTACCGTTTTTCGACTTTGTACACCATTACACTTATAACAGTATAATTTGAACATGTCGGTTCTGACTTGGCATTCAATCTTTATTTATTTCTGAGGCCGCGGCTTCGATCGCATGGACATAATTACGTAGTATATAAAATTACAAAAAAGTAGGTTAATGTTAATCCTCATGATTAAAGTATCTCCTTAAGTTATAGTAAGATCAGATCTGCTGTTTAGCTGTGAAAAAGGTAACTAACAGAGTGGCAGAGTCACCGTCTAATTGCCATTCTGGAGGAGGACCTGGGTTCAAATCTCATGGCACACACCTCTGTCATTTCTAAGTAATGTGCAAATGTGCATATTGCCGTTAGTTTCAAATGGTGAAGGAAAACATCGGAAGAACTTACATGTCTAAGCCATCTTAATGTTGTCTAAAGGTGTGTCAACCCGCACTTGGCCAGCATAGTGAACTTGCCTTATCATTTTCTAAATGATAAGAGGCACGTTCCTAGCATCGGGGCAGTTTATAAAAACAGGGCTAATGCGGACTGACTACAATGACAAGTTCTTATGGTTTACAATGAAACTGATTATTATTTTTTCTTTAATTTTGGCGTCGCATTTTGAGCATTTACCAGTGTCGAGTATTTTATGTTTACAAGTTTCTTAAGTTAAATAAGTTGCCTCGTAGCAATAGTTATAGTCAAAGTCTACTAGTAATAGTTACAGTCTTGGTCAAGTCTAGTCATGCTTTAGTAAAGTAGTGGCAACTTTACTATAAAGATACGATGGAGTTTTGGAAGCAACACGAAAAGTCATGTTTCACCACAATATATCATTTTCCCATACTCGCGCTTGTGATTCGGCACTTTATGAACAAAACACCATTTTTATGCATAAACACTCGAAAAAACACTAGTTTTGGGAAAAAATACAACGGGGCTACACGACTCTTTCAGCGTTCCCGCCATAACTCCAAACTGATTTTTGTTCATTATAAAACATTAGACAAGCATACATGAGTAATCCATAATAAATAAATGAAATTGAAAATTTCTATTACCCATTTTAATTCTATTTGCACTTATTTTAATTACACATAATTATGTCACATTTTATCAATAATGTCTGTAGGTATAATATTTTATTATTTTGATTTTATGCCATGTTTATTACCTGTTAAATGGTTAAAATACTGTTGCACGATTTCGTTTAACACATTTTAAAGAAACTTGAACCTTCTATACATATTCATTATTAGTTTGTCAGGTAATTTTTAAACTCCGTGTTGATTGAACATCGTCGTCACATAATTAATTAATTAACGAATACATAATAACAGAGTTAATTTATCGTTAATGTTCTGTCATTTTATTATTCAACTTTATATGTAGATAATATATTTTGTATGTTAGGAAATGAACACATAAATCATTGATATACCATTGTAAGTTATTTGGCGAGTGAGTTGTTATTGCTTAATAATTTAAATGAGGCTAATGACATATGGCCATTTCTAAAACTTTAAAGATGTTAATTATGTATATGTGTTTTAATATTATATTTATTTAATGTGTCCATCCCATTTCTTAATCATATATGTAGTTATGTATTTTTGGAATTTCTCAGATAGAGATAGTAAAGATGTTCTTACGTATTGGTTTACGATCTTTCGTAGTTTTGTCATTTTGTTATAAATTCAATATTTAAATTAATTATTGATTACCATATATTATGTAGATGTATATGGCAATTTGTTGTCCGTTAGTTTTTATTCACTACACAATTATAATACACATATCTCTATCTTTACATGTTTGATTTGATTACAAAGACATCAAAGAAAGGTTGACTTAAATTTATTTATTATTTTATATTTAGGTAAACTTTTTAAATTTATTTTTCAAAACTCGAACGATACGATTTGATTCCACGTTCATTGTGCGGACTGCTAGACAGTGGACAGAAATTTCCCATACATTTTATTTATCTCCGTTGATAATGTGAACTCGATCCTATTATTCTTTAGGTACATAGTCATATCACGTACACATAGTTTGTATTAATTTACTAGTGAGCCAGCATCGAAGTCGTCGGCACATCACCTTTGGGGCGTGTCGGCACACCTCTCCATTACGCTCGCCTCAGCTTCAAGTAACCCTGTCAGTGTATCTGTATCTAGGCACTTCATTAAAATTGTTTTAACAGTTTTGTATGCTCAAGTAATAACTACGTCGGATGTGTAAAGAGAGTTGAGGGTACACATTATTTTAGAAACTAGTAACGCCCTCGGTTTCGGAAAAGTTAGAATCCTATATATTAAAACTATTATAAAGACCGCAGGAACGCGCTAGATGCGAGCCGTTTCCAATCAGTCTTTGTGGAAGTCAATGGTGGAGGCCTATGTTCAGCAGTGGACGTACTACGGCTGAAATGATAATGATGACTATATTGTGTGAAATTGAAAATACACGTTAACGCAAATTAATTTTGTAAGTTACGTTGTGATCTTTTCTGCTTCCTAGACAATTAATTATTATCTGTCAGCTTTTTAAAGTTGTGGTTGACATACAAATTTTTGATCACAGCTAATTGACGATCTTATTGATGTTAGATTTAACGATCTTATTGATATTTTTTTTTTTATCCTAGGACATTACACACAGCGCCATCTGACCCCAAACTAAGCAGAGCTTGTGCTATGGAAGACAGATAACTGATAGAATACTTAAATACTTTTTTTTTGTAAATACATACTTATAATACGTACAGTACACCCAGACACAGAACAAACATCGATGTTAGTCACACAAATGTTAGTCCTGAGTGGGAATCGAACCCACGCCCTTCAGCTCTCGAAGCAGACATGCTACCAATGAACCAACAGGGCTGTCAAATATTAGATGGTAAACGCACCTAGCCTGAAATGGAACTGGCTTTCAAGCGAAACTGCCGGAATATACCGTTAGGTGCTTGGTGGCAGATTGTTTTAACTTGAGGGTGGTAACTCGCCAGCCGAGTACTCAAAAGTGTCCTACCATAATGTTATGGTTTCGTCACAAAGTTTTTCCTTCACCGGCAGCTCAAGCTCACAGTTAGGATTTTAATCCAATAATCTTTTGGCCTTATTTGTCTCCTTTTGTCTTCTATCTATGATGCGTTTCGACAGCCCCGTTGGCTCATTGGTAGTATATCTGCCTTGAAAGCTGTAGGGCGTGGGTTCGATTCCCACTCAGGGCAAACATTTTGTGGATAAACAAATGTTTGTTCTGCGTCTGGGTGTTCTGTATGTATTATAAGTATGTATTTACAAAAAAAAAAAGTATGAATGTATTCTATCAGTTATCTGACTTCCATCACACAAGCTCTGCTTAGTTTGGGGCTAGATGGCGCTGTGTGTATAGTCCTACGATATTTATTTATTTATTTTTAACGTAAGCTTCATCATCGAATATACACTTGCTCAATAGCTCTCAGCGTTCAGTTTTTGTCTACTGATTTACGCAAGTCGTCACTTCTCCTGGCTACAAGATTTTCAATAGGCATTCAGTTTCTTCAAATTTTGAAATCGTCATATAACTGCACCATGCACATTACATTTCGATGGAACGTCATGTAATTTCTTCTTACGTAATGCACAGCTTATCTTACTTTCTGAGTTATATGCCATGTTATGTTTGTTGAAGTACTCTCGATTTAATTAGTCTATTGAAATCTATTGACTATATGTGGACATTTTTGCTTTGGGCACTTTTATGTCTCCAACGAGTTCGAGTGCTTTTACTGCGGTTACATTTTCATACGAGTGTCTGTTGAAATTTTAATTTATCGCTCTTTAAACTTTATTTCGTGTTTATACGGTCACCGTTGTCAGAATCAATTTGCATAAAGAGCCTGGATTGCTGATTGGTAAACTTTTATACAGTCACCTGAAGAGATTTGAGTTGCGATTGCAAATTCTTTGTATTTACGCAACTTACAACTATAGAACTTTTTCACATTAAAACAGATTCTCTACTGTCTTACTGCCAGCGCGTAAAACATATGTAAATATTTATTTTGACAAAGACTTATAATGTACTCTTTTGATTGTACATTTTCCATGGTGAACGTACAAACGTGAATCAGGATGGCCCGCTTTTTGGAGAATTGTAAATTATATTATTTCCGTGATGCTACGTACGATTTGGTGGTTTTAGTCATTCATCGTACGCTGTGGGACTTCAAATGTTAGACAAAATTGTGAGATTACATACGATGCGGTCACTGAGATGGAATAACATCTTGCAGTTTCCGAGAAAAGCCTTACAAAGTTTGAGAATTTTTATGATGTTTACCTACCGTAAATTTGAAAAGGAAAATCATGTTCTTCGATAGATATAACCATAGCTTACGTTGTTATGAAGCTGTATGAATTAATCTACATAAAAAATTTAATGATGTTCGCTGGTAACCGCATAACTTAAAAACGGCTGAGCCAATTTTTTTATTTATTCGAAATTACAGGGCTGTTGAGACTAACCATCTAATGTCTCAAAGTAATGAGTTCTAAATCAGCGATGCCCTAGACTTTGTTTTGTTACTCAAAGTTTTGTGTATCGCTGCAATGGTCATGGACAGGCGTTATCTCTTACCATTAGGTCAGCGTCTCGTTCGCCTTATTACTTTTACATAAATAAAAAAGAATCCTCAACCTATTCCTTAGTCTACGTTCGAATTCAGACAATTTCATTTTGCAATACCAATTTTGAACTTAATTTCAATTAACAGCTATCATTGTGCACCGCTCGGGATAGTATATCACGTGTCTAAGCGTCTGCCATCAGATAACGTTAGAGCACCGTCGGCGCCAGCGCAGCCTATTCTCACGAATTTCGCGGCGCCTGAGCGTGGGCGGCCTATCGAGCCAGCCATCGCACATACACTTGACCCTACCTGATTTTCTAACGACCTTAGGTCACTAGAATAAAGCTTAATATCAATTGCCTCATAAAAGCAGTAAAACTCGTAAGAGAGAAGCGCGACGTCGCATTGTAGGAATAGAATGTAAGGTTTATTAAAATCACGACGATTTCGCTTTATGCATACTTTAATATACATACTACAAGAAGCCTTTACGTCATGCAGAACAGAGCACCTGACATTTGTAAATATGAATTAACAAATATTTGTTAGTGTTTTTCAATACTAAAATTAATGATCAAATTTCTTGTCAATAATTCGGACCTATTGTCATGTCACCATGTAGTACATAGCCAGGAACGATGCAAAGATTTGATTCATTTTTTAAACTTTATTATCATAAACAAGATTATTATTTGTCCAATCAGTATTAATTAGCATAACTTACAAGTTATCATAAATCCGTTTTAAAGTTTTTGTAATTCGCTTTTAGCGCCTTTTAAAATATAAAACGAAAAAAACTTATGAGTACAATTAGGTACAATTAAGATATTAAAATTGAAGGTAGTTACAAAAAGTTAAGTCACATACTACTTGAGTAATTCATGTTAGAGAATTGCTACTAAAACGGTCACAGTGTTATCTCATATAAAGCAGTAAGTGAAAAATACATACGCGTAAGCTTGTATTCTGTGTCTGATGTGTAGCGGCAGACACCCTTTGTGTCTAGTGCGTCTAATTAGTCAGGCTATTTAGTGCCTCAGTCGCCGCGGGCCAGCAATATGCGCTGTGAAATTGGTAGATTTATTGATATCTAATGCGAAGCGTGAATGGGTAGAGTACTATATATAATACGTCAACAGTTTCTTTTAGGCAAGTATGCTTCATTGTAGACCGCATACTTGCTAAACATCAGACCATTTCTATGAAGAAATAAATATGACACATGGACATGTGGACCATTTCACACAGATCCATCTAGCCCTAAACTAAGCAAAGCTTTTAATATGGCAACCAAGCAACCGACAAAATACTTCTATACTTTTTTATTTGTAAATTTTTTAATGTAAAAGTAGTGAGACGAACGATACGCTCTCCTGGTGGCAAGAGATGACGTATGTCCATGACCATTACAGCGATACACAGGACTTTCAGTAGCAAAACAAAGTCCGCAAATACTTATAATACATAAACGCTCAAACACAGACAAAGCATTATGTATATATTCCAACTATACCAAGAACTATATTTACATAGTAACAACATTGCATAATAGAATGGTAGAAATTGTTCAAATAAAGACCAAAAACTTGTACTATGATAACCTGACAACTGATATAATACTGTTTTTGTGTAAAGTATATAAAAACTCAGACATAGACCAAATATTTGAATTCGAATTATATTTAATATTATTTTTATATAGTAAAAATTAAAATCTTCAATATCGCATATAAATTTATAGTTTTTCCCTACAGTAAATTTAAATGCGATATCGAAGCGTTTTAATTTTAATAAAATTGCCGTGAATACGCCTACAACAGTGTAACAACTCGCTGGCTTACCATTATACGTCTCGTCTGAGGAGAAGCCGTATTTCAACAGTCGTGTACAGATTCATCTGGCCCGCTTATTCATAAGAATATTCGCAAGTGACATTAAAACTCTTCATATGACGTTATTGTCCATTATCATTGTCAACGGATATCAAAGAGTATTCGCCGGATTTATTACACCCGCCTGCGGTATCGTCTGACTCGTATAACTCGTGTCGTGTGATATATTCTTCAACCATTTTAAAGCTGTCTACACACCGGAGCTGACGGTGGCATAGGCGGGTAAATGCCGTCATCTACGTTGTCAATACAGATAACTTTGCCGTGATGAAAGCCGTGACATCTGCAGCATTTGGAGTCATTTGGAAATTAAACTGGCGGGCAAATGAACGGTGAGCAACGCCGGCATGCTGACGCTTAGGACGCGTGTGGATCAATCAATCCGTCACCATCGTCAACCCAGCTCAACACGCCTAGCCGTGCCGACGATGAAAGCAGTTACGGTGTGTATCCACCCTTATACTTCGAAATCTGGCTCTTTTGTGAAGACGAACTCGAGTCTGGCGTCTTTTATTTGCCATGACTTATTGTGTTGATATTGACTAGATACAGAGCTTTTTTGTTACTTATTGGATCGATTTCATCTGTTAACCCATGAGAGCTTCCATCATTAATGCACATTCAATTCGAGAAAGGTCCTGAATCGTAAATGTAACCTGAAATACGGCGACAAGCTGGCGCCATCGGTGAAATTAATCTGATTCGTGTATCTGTTATTTCGAATTTAACCCTTGTTTATTGCTTTAAGTGCACAAACACATAGTTGTCTCTCATTCGGTATGCTTGACTGTTTGAATTGGTTGTGTACACACAATCGGTAAAGGATTAGAGATTTTATCGCTTAGGTTATTGCCGGCGTACCTATCTTCAAGTAGCTATAAGCTTTTGCAACGTGCATTAAGGTTTATTGTTATGTTATGACAACTATTATCTTACAGAAGCGAGGACTATAAAGATGTAAGCAACGTCTAGTCGCAAATAATATTGCTTGTAAACATGGATTGCGTTAAGGTGTTGAGTTTATCTTGATTTATCTTATACTGGGATCTTTTTGACAAATTAGCCATTAGATGTGTATGTTAGCCAGGATAGATTTCGTTCCGTTTTATGAGAATTATAATCAGACATTTCATTCGATGCATGTCTTCTGTTGTTGATGTGTTCAGAGCTGTAATATTATGTATGTGTATTGTGTATCTAGTGAACGGTGTATTTTATCGCTGGCCGTCTATTTCCATCAAATGAAATTAAACCCATCAAGTAAATTGATGCACATAAAAACACCTTGTTAGTATCGAAACATTTTTTACCGTAATCACGTCATTGTGGTCGAAATTATCGCCCAAAATGAAGCGGCGTCTTGCTACCGAATTGTCGCGCTAGGGTGATTTATTTCCAGTAAATTTATCGCTCAATCAACGTCGTCGCATGCGCGGGCCGGCGCAAGCGCAGCCGCTGATTGGATTTCTTCATAATTACATCTTTTGACACGTACGCGCCAAGATTCGAGCTTCGCAAGCCGCCAGGGCATGAGATCGTGGGAGCACCGTGTAATCAGCTTTCTTGACCATCTTGTTTTGATCTGCTAACATTGAGTTACTCACTACGTTGAAATGGATAGTTCTATCTATTTAGTATACTTTGTCTGAAACTCCATGACCTAGATTTATATAGTCTATACCTTATAAGTATCTTCTTTTACATTTATTTACGTGGGTCTTGAAAGTGCATACTGGTTGGATTAGGTTTTCTTGCGATCGCTGTATATGAAACCTCTTTAGAGATGTTTTTGTGAAAACCAAGAATGATTATATAAGGCTATAGAGTAGTCTAACTGCAGCAGACGATGACCTCTCAACCTTTTCCCGTAGTTTGCAATACCTGAATCGAGTTTTCTATATTCTCATTAAAAGTAATACACTAAGCATGTTCACGAAATTTAACTTACTTAACTGGAGATCAGAACTTGCTGCCACTATAGAAGCAAATTAAAAGACGTATTCATGTAAAATAATTCATACAGTAGTAAGATTTAATAATATATGCCTGCGCTGGGTATAATTATGAAGGCAGTGAAGGGCGGGATTTCGTATGGTTTCGTTTACACGTCGTGTGGTTGTCATGAGGAAAAATGCCTGATATTTTGGCGCTTATTATCCGTGATTGGCGTTACTGATTATATATTACACGATTTATATGTTATATTGTTGATGTTATTCGGTTATATTAATTGAATATGTAATGTAATGCCATGTGAATGTTGCGATGACAGTCGTTTTATTTGATTTATTTCGTCTTTTCCAATGCGAAAAGTTCACAATAATAATTATGTGTATTTCAAGAAACTGTGTTTACTTTTAATACAGTGATATTACTTATGCAATTATGATTCCACGTGTGATTTATGCTGGAACCGCGAAAAAATCATGCCCCTGAATCGTATTATTTTCCAAACCTTGTTTTTCTTTGAATGTTTAAATTTACATACATAGGTACATGGTACACATATAAGTGATATAACGTGCTGGAATATGTCTCCCGAACTTCATAGAAGCTTCTAGTAAAGACACCATTACTTTATTTGGGCGTGGACTGGAATTGTCTTACTTCTTATGTACTTCTTTTTAACGATACCAAAAAAAAAAGTGATATCCGAGGTGTAGGTAATAAAATAAATCAATTTAATATTAATTTAGTTATGCTGGAAATGTGATATCGTCGAGGGTGGCCAATCTGCTTTAAGTTATGCTTGAAATCTTAAGATACGAATATGGGATTAGTTTTTTTTTCGGTTGCTAAACTTGACGGGTGTGTGCATTCCTAATTTTTTTCTAAAAATAAAACTGAGACATTGTTTTGTAACCTTATTGGACAACGTAGTAATATTTTTTGTAAATAGATTTTTCTTTCTTTTTGGTAAAAAGTTCCGAAAATGAATTTTGGGAATTTTACACTCTGAAAGTTCCTGTTTTTGTTTTAGATGATAAGGCTAGGATTGACAGCTCACTTGATGTTTGTGATGGTATGCATGCCTAGTCTGGTAGTGAACTGGATTTCAAATGAAGTTCCCAAAACATAATTAGGTGCTCCAAACTGACTATCAACTTAAGGATAATCCTTGTCAGCAATGTTAAGTTTGTCTAATGCTTGTTATAGAGCAATCTTGTCTCAGGTGACTCAGGTAAACATTCACAAATCACGACAGTCATCTTGCTAAATCTAGTTGGTGATCGCAATTAGGGTGGTAAATGCCCCCAACACCAGTCACTGCTCATCCGATTAATCGGTCCAACATGGAATTAGACTTAGCAGGTCGTATGTTTTGCTTGTTTATGCCTTGCCTAACACTAAACGTATGAGTAGAAAAATGATTTTAGTAACATTACATTTGAAATTGCAAATGATGTCTGTTTTTAATATTGACTATTATCTATGTATTTTATACTGCGTACGTTTTAAACTATATATACAAAGCGTGTAAGTGTCCGTACAAGTCTTTTTAACTTAGTTAAAGAAAAAACTGCTCTAAGCCTTTATGACTTTGTGCAATGAACACCCGTATGCTCGTTTAAGTTATTGATCTCTGAATTAGTAAAACACCAAGCAGTTGTTATCGCCACTTGTATTTGCCGCCTTTCCGAATGCAAAACAATCAAAGTCTATACCGGAAACTACGTGCCAGCTGTTGATAGCTATCACCGTAACGGGAACCGAGGCGCTTTCTCTTCTCTTCGTTCGTGATTGTCCGACTGCTTGCAGTCACTTGGCTCCTAGTCGTCTTCGAGAACACACTTGCCTGAGCTTGGCTGTCTGGTGTTATTAAGTGTGAATTATATATAGGTGTAATATTGTGTCCAAATGTGTGTCTGTCTATATAAACGGTGTCTTGCATCTAGCGATGAAGGTATATACAGTTGACCATGTCCGTGTCGCTTTTATCAGAAGTGTTGATAAGTACTACGTCTACAAAATGCACAATGGCCTTCCAATTGTTCAAGTAAGTCGTTCTACAGCTCGAGCAGCAACGATAGTGACCATGCAGCACAAACATAAGAGATGTCGTAAGGGATCCCAAACCGTGAGTTACAATGTTGTATTATCGTCGGTGATCCCCGAATTCGACCCACTGGTAGACAATGTTAAGTGTTCCTCGTGCAAAAACTTAGGATATATGGAGGTAGCTTGTAACTACAAGTAGAAACCCTCTAAGCAGTATAATTGAAAATATAAAAAAAAAAAATAACTACCCTCAGTTTTTATTATTTACATTGGTTGTTTTCGGTTTTAACTACAAGACCCCAGGGGTTGGCTATAGAATCAGGCCGCAGGAGTTGTACTTCGCTAGGCTTTAAAAAAATACAATTCCCAACCGGCGGAGATACGTAGTTTTTTTTACCAGTATTGTAGTATTCGAGAAGTAATAATGTCAGGTGAGGCCGAGCCAAATGAATAGAATAATATTCAATAAGTATGAAGTAATGGCAGAGAGTGGTTATATATAAAATGGAGATCTACCCACATAACATAATAAAATAGTGTCGATTTCATTTGCCTGTTTGTCTGTTGAAAATAACTAATTGTAGGCTTCTACTGTAATATTCAACGATTGTTTGTTGATCAAAAATAAATAGTACATTGTTACCCAAGGGGTGTAAGTAACTTGTTCAGTCCCGAGTCAGGGTTGGCGCCCTCGCTGCGCTCAGACGCCAAGAGCTCGAGGGACTCTGTAAGTCTTTAACCCGGGGTAAACACTGTGCTGTTCATTACGAATACAAGGAAAATAAATATAAAAACGAATTAAAAAAAAAAAAAGGAATAATGAGTGAATGTTATTTGACATAAATCAACAGAACAGAATGAAGATCGGATTGCAGCTTTTCCGACATTTTTTTTGTTCTGTGGCCGGTCAGCTCTTCACCCATTCTTCTTCTTTGATTTTGGCGTCGCATTTTGAGCATTTGCCAGTGTCAAGTGTTTTATATTTATATGCATAAACACTCGAAAAACACTAAGTAGTTTTGAAAAAAAAATACAACTGGGCGACACGAATCTTTCCACGTCCCCGCTAAAAAAAAAACTCTCTTCAGCAATTATTTTTCATGTTCACCGTTAAAAAAAACAATGGTAAAGATTTTTTACAAATCTATGTTAGTAAAGAAATGATTGTAAGTTGATGATTATAAAGTAATTAAAAAAAAAAGGTATATTCTTTAATTATTATTGTATAGCCAACTTAACGTTATTTCAATTTTACATCGCGCTGTAATTGAGTGGCTGTATAGAAAGTTGAAACAAAGTTCAATAGAAACAAAATAAAAACTAGATTTTGATAGTTTGAATGTTGTCACTTGTCAGTTGAAAGCGATTCTTCCTAAGGCGGCAAAGTATTACTTCAGACCTACTTTCCGAGTATGAGTAATGAAAAAAAAATGTACATGCCTCCACACACATTATAAAATAAAATTTTGTGTCACTATAACTTTAATATTGAAAAAATAATAATTTTGAATTGCAATAAACAATTAATTGCTGAAAAAGTAAAAGATTTGTTCGACGCTAAAAGGAAAGACAAGGCATTCGAACGATGGTCAAATCCCGTAAACTGCTACCTCTCTACAAAGGCCTATTTCAAATGACGAAAATTCTAGGTCACTATATAATATATCAAGTAGCGGACATGATATGAGTTTAAAGATCAACAGAACGTTATGATGCCACTATTTGCGTAGAAAATTTGAAACCATGAATCCACGTGGCAGATTAAGTCCGGATGTTATCAAGTGTGTATGTCAAAATTGTAACGATTTAGTTTTCATGTTTAACGTAGTTACAGAAAAGCTACAAACATAATCTTTAAAAAGTTCAATAACATTAATAATGTGCTGTTTAAAAAAATATATTAATGGTCTAATGCAATCGCTTCAACATCGTGGATAGTATTTTGGGGGTTGGTTGGTTGTCTAAGCTACAACAGGCATCCGTGCTGTGAACGCTGTTGTAGTAAGTGGTGATACACGGTTAGGTTGATCCTGTATGAACATCATCTAGCTCAAACCACTAAGGATACGAACCAATGCCTAATGTACAGTCCAATGTTAAATTAAGTGGTGATACACGGTTAGATTGATCCTGTATGAACATCATCTAGCTCAAACCACTGAGGATGCGAACCATAGCCTAATGTACAGTCCAATGTTAAATTAAGTAGTGATACACGGTTAGATTGATCCTGTATGAACATCATCTAGCTCAAACCACTGAGGATACGAACCAATGACTTATGTACGGTTCAATGTTGAATTGATAAATAAATGACGAATTCTAAGTGCTGTGCCTACTCTTTACTCATGTTTTCAGCTCTGCATCAGACCACTACGCTATTCGAGGACGAATGCGTCAGCAGGACGGCCGGATGTTATCGCCACTTGTATTTGCCGCCTTTCCGAATGCAAAACAATCAAAGTCTATACCGGAAACTACGTGCCAGCTGTTGATAGCTATCACCGTAACGGGAACCGAGGCGCTTTCTCTTCTCTTCGTTCGTGATTGTCCGACTGCTTGCAGTCACTTGGCTCCTAGTCGTCTTCGAGAACACACTTGCCTGAGCTTGGCTGTCTGGTGTTATTAAGTGTGAATTATATATAGGTGTAATATTGTGTCCAAATGTGTGTCTGTCTATATAAACGGTGTCTTGCATCTAGCGATGAAGGTATATACAGTTGACCATGTCCGTGTCGCTTTTACAGTGGTTAATGACTACGTTGACAGGGCCCGCATTCGTAACTGGCCACATATCATTTATTTTGACACCAATTGTAATTTTTTTGTCATTAATCAATTACGACGTGTTAAGTTTTATGTCTCCATTTCGGTCGTCAATCGGTGAACCAATCTTTGTAATTTATTTATGTGGCATGGTAATAGGCTGTGAAGGATTCGATAAGAATAATGTACGAGGAAGAGAATTTGATTCTATATAGGAAGTAAAAAGGCCCAAATTTGTCAATGACATTCTGAGTACACGTGTCATTATAAGGACACCGGTAATGACATACATATTTGTGGCTGTTTTCGAGGTCATGGATTTCAATAAGACTACTCCGCCCTTTTTAAATCTACCGCTGCAGTGTCGGTGTCAAATGTGAACAACTGAACAGACAGTAACGATTCCCCAGACAATAAGAATAGCACGACTATTACAAGGCGACAAAACTCTAGTATCAATAGAACACAATGGGAACAATAGTGCCCTCTGTCAATTATGCCATCATTACCATTGGAATAAACGACGTAACGGATCAGATGCTTGTCAAAAAACAACAAGATGACAAACTTAACGCGATCACAACTAACTCGCTCTTTAACGATGTAAATTAAATCTTAACTGCCAATGAATATGACTTTAACTAGACTGTAAAAGGGAAGATGAACGTGCATATTTTACATGTCGAAACAGTTACCCTATAAATGATTTATGGTGTACGGCGGCGCCGTCTTAAATTCTGTCACTTGCATTAACAATGTATCATGAATTGATTAACTAAAAATGATCCATGCTAAAGGTCATGCCTTTGAAGTAGAATATTTTTACTAGTTGATTATGTAGTTTGCGTAATCTTAATATTTCAACAAATTTTACTATTGTTCAGGGAAAGTGGCCACGGAGCTCAGAGTTTATAGATCACGCTAGAAACAAGCCCATTCGTGTAACCCCATAAATACGACTAGATATCGGCTAGATTTGTTCCATGGACGTTACAATTTGAAATCTAACACTAAACAAAACGCTGACTCACACCTAACATTTCATTTACATAATCTTTACATGATTCTGCATTGTCTGTACTGTACGTCACGTTATTCAAATGACCAATATATTCATTTCATTCAAATGGCGGTACTTAACTTCCTTCCTTGATATTGATAAATTCTCTCTTACTATTTATTAGCGCGTCCACATCATTATTTATCTTAACTCCGATTGTTATCGTATATGATTTGCGAATGTGTGTTCTAATTGGATCCTTAACGTGCTTGTATTATGATTTCAATGTTATTGAAAGCGAGCCGGGAGGCGTATTTGCGATTATTTGATCCTCACATTTGTCAAATATGATCGAGGTGTGCGCTAGTGTTATTCGTTTTGTCGACACGCGATCGTCTGATAACTGGAAATGCCTGCCACTTGTAATTTGATGGGAGGTCCTTGGGCTTTAAGCATTTCATTTTTATACGTTTTTTTGTAAGCTACCATGTAATTTGCAATTCCTAAGCTTTGTAAAGATTGTATTTTAGATGTCGTTTCTTCATGTTTGATTCAGGATTATATAATATTAATTAATTTTTTTTCTTTGTATGTTTGTTTGGTTTTTATATTAAGAAGGATTGGAACAAAAATAGTTAATACAAGAGGATACGCTTTATGATGATGTATTATCACGATCTCGAATCCCATGTATCAATTATGCAAGTTAACGTGATATGAATCTTTTAATTTTCACTTAAAGTATCTTACCTACACATCTCAATACCTGCGGGTCTCTGCAGGTGGCTGCCTCTTCTTCCATGTTTGCAAATGTTATATGAATGTACTTGCCGCGCATCGTAAAAATGACAAACTCTCATTTATTGCTCTGTACGACACGTAAGTAATGACTCGTCCTGTATAGGTTTTGTCAGCGGGCAATCGGCGATTTATAAACGCGGATTGTTGATTATTTTATTAATGCCAGTCACCGATCCTTGAAGGTTTATCGCTAAAATTTAAATCCTTCTGTCACAACACGCTGTTCTGTTGAAACGCTTGACGAATCAATGTTTATCACAAGCTGTAAGTAATAAAATAAATGCACGAAGCTCGGGAAGCTTTCTCTCAACATTTCAACAGACACTCTATCATTCACTTTATATTAACGATATATTTTGTTCAGTCTATATGTCTATGCCTTGTCAATATTGTCCGGTTAGATTTAGACTCCGGCGTTAATACCAATACAAAGTGACGAAACAATTGTACTGTTGTACCATTCGATGTCTGAGTAACCCAACAAACTTCAATATCAATTTCAACGGCTTCCAATTTATTTTTGTATTTTTACCTTATTTTGTTTTGATGTTAAACAATGATGCCTTCTTGGATATAACACGCTTACCTAAGAGTCCTTTTACTTGAACTTATAAACGCAAAACGCAAGCCAATCTAATATAAAAAAATTATATTATCTAAATGTATTAAAATAATATTTATGTTTAAACAATGTAAGTACTTATCCCATAACTAGCTTGAGGTTAAACTTTATAAACCGTATCGTTAGCAAAATGGAAAAGAGAAACTGATGAGATATGAGCTATATTTTAATATTGGCCCTTAAGCTAAAGTTAAAAATAGTGCGGGTATTCTTTAAAAGCTTTTGTCGTGTCGACGTTGTTATGCGAAACCTCACGAGACGTTCTCGTGCGTACTCTACGAGGTAAGTGCGTACCGCGATCCCAACTTGTGATTGAGAGTTACGATTGTCATTAATATCGTAATGGATTCGATTTATGATCAAGGATCATCGCATCGATTTTACGAGTACTCCACTCGTGTTGAATTAAATTCTAGATACCATTCGAGCTGTGTTTTATTGTAGGACGCCAATTTGTAATGCTGTTTGTGGCGCGCAATGGTTTGTTATGTTTTTAATCGTTTTTCACCGGTTGTTATTAATTGCTAGGTTCGTTAGTATTAAGGGCTATTTATTAACGGTATTTAATTAACATGCCTAGTTGTATGACACGCAAAATTTGTATTATTCTTTGGCGCACCGCAAATTTTATGTCAAAATTAAATCGTATTTTTTTTTGGTGCGAGATTGTTCAAGGTTTATGTGGCCACGTGTTTTTAACACTGATATTCGCCGTTCCGATAAGTTCCTTTGTCTCGGTTGAGTTTATTTGTTCCGGTGCCTTAATGTTAATTGAAAATCGTGGTAAGTGCAACCGATGAGGTCGCGATTGTTTAAAATGTTCATTTGCCTTTTTGGATCAACTGTTTAAGTTTCGGCACATAAAATGTTTTTTCGATTTAATTTTAAAGGTAACGGTATATAGAAATACAAATGCAATGTAGAACTTTTGATTAAAATTTAATAACCACGATTGTAAATTAAGCAATAATAATTGTAACTGTTAATTGATTATATACATATATAATCGGTTCTTAGTATCAGAACGAAGAAGACATCCGTTTCGGCAACTTCGCAACATGTCGCCAATTAATTTCATTTCAACTACATGTCGTACCATAATCAAGTAGCAATGTAAAATATTTATGCTTCTCGGTATAATAACTGCATAAAATTTATTATAAATCGATCCCCCCTTAATTTGTAAAGGCCACCGGCGACTTCGAATTGAAAATTAACCCCGTTTTAGACACGCCTCCTGGCGTTCAAATATTTTTTTAACCACAATCTTTTCCAATCATGTCAACACCCGCCGATAAATTATGACCACTCTAACAACCTATTATTATATGACCTGACATTTTATTTAAAGCGATTTTATGAAATTGAAAATTTTTGTCGGGAAAAAATTTTGCCCGCGGTGCGTCGGGAATGGATTTTGGAGATTTATGTCCAATGTTTTTATGAATTTTAAATTCTAATGCGTCAATATTGAACGCTGCAATCAGAAAGCTTTGATTTCTCAGAATTGGATGTAGCGTCTAAAAATTTGGGCAACTGCCTTGTTACATACTAATTTTTGGATAGCAAGTGAAGTAAGTGGTCGATGTCCTAAAGGTGAGATTAGTGTGGTCAAACCACATTGGGTCGGGGTCATTGACACCGATCAGGTAGGGCCCGTGGATGATTGATCTGCACTCTTATCAATGCACTGTGTCGCCTACGTTCGGCATTGTCAAAGGCACATTGTATAAAGACGAAAACTGTGTTGGAATATAACTTCAAATCTATACATTACAGTCCAAACTTGCTAATTTTATTATTTATGTTGTTAAATCTACCAATTATATTTCATCAGTATAATGTGTATTTCTCTATTTTCGTTTATTTTTCTAATTTTACGTTTGTATTGTTTCAGAATGTCCAAAACGATCCAGATATAACAAAAGTGTAAGTTTTTTTTATGACACGTGATGATACTTTATGGTCCTATAACTATGATATGATAATGATACTATGATAGACTATGGTTATAATAAGTTTTGTATTTTCTGAACTTAACCATCAGTAGCGCTCTTATAGAGCATTATATTTTAGTTAGAAGTTAAATAGAATACGTATATTGATATATGTACAGTTTCTTAGGTAGGTAGGTACTTCAGATAGATTCTACAATTGATAATTAAATGTATTATCAATTATGTACTTTGTATAGTTAAATGTAGGTACATATACAATGGGTGCATGCTTAATGCATTACTTAAGTTAATTACCCCGTGAAGTAAACAACTCTCAGAACACTAGTTTACTAAAGTCAATAAAAATTTACATAATAGGTTATAATAAAAATTTGTGAACAAAATAGGTCATGTGATGTGACTGTATTAGAACTTTCGGGGCCCATTTTTTCTCGACAACCAAATGTTCTCAAAGTTGTTTTCTTTCATGGGTAGATTTAAGAGTATACTTTAAAGTGTTGCTATTTGTGTAATTTTTTTTTCTATTTCTGGTTTCATATTAAACGTAGTCCGAGATCAAAATTTTTTTTTCGTTGCACTTTGTGCAATTTTCCAGTGAATTTCGATATTTTTAATTATTTCATGATAAATCCAGTTAAATAAGTCAAAGCCTTCATGCCTTAGTAAAGTAGTAGTGACTACAAGCTTCGGTGGAGTTTTGAAAGCAACACGAAATTATATGTTTCACTATATTAATATCACTTTCCTATACTCACGCATATAATTCGGTATTTTATGATTATAATACTACTACTTTTATACATGAACGTCCGAAAAACACAAGTTTTGGAAATACAGCGACATTATTCCGCGCTCACGCCAAAACTAGTCTGAGCTTAACTGTTATAAACAAAACATTTCTTTGGTTATCTAATGGCCGTTTATTTTAGGAGGTAAATAAATTAACGGTAGTGTTTTCTGTAATTGGACATATTTTTTGTTGCCTCCTACGTATCAATCAAACTGTGATACGAAATTCCGCTACGGTACTTGAGATTGAGATTTTTATTTCCATTTAGGCCGATGATATGAACCGATGAGTAATGCATCTGTCACGCATATAAAAAACACTTGTATCTGTTTCTAATGTACCTATAAATCTTCAGTAGTACCGTACTGTAACATTGGCCGCAAATCTCTTACAAAAATATATCTATACTCGCAGCTCACCCCGGCTTCGCACGGGAAAACAAAACTCGATTAACAATATACATAAATATAGCCTACGTCACTCAGTATTGATGTAGTATTCTAATGATGAAAAAATTCCAATAGTTTCGGTATCTATTCAATACAAACAAACAAACAAAAACTAAAATCTTTTCTCTTTATATTAGTGTAGATCTACATATGAGTATCTCTAAAATCTCGAAATCTCTTTGACGCTGCGTGAAATGTCCACTGATTAAAAATAAATACTGTCCACTCATTAAAAAGAAATATTTAGAATGATTATCGGCACGAAAAGTATAAATTTCACCTGAAAGTTCAACCACGTATAATTGATCTAAGGAAATCACACACCGTAATTCACGCTTCACGTCTTCTGTGACCATACAATTTGTCCAATGATCTTCCTTACTCGGCATTTCCGTCGCGTTACGACATTGGTTTCTTCAAAAGGCTTAAAAGGTTGGCAATTTATTGGCGGTGTCCCTGACGACAGTAATTGCATACCATCAGGCAACCTGTCTGCTTGTTTGCCACCTGTGGCATAAAAATAGTTTGTGTTTATCCAGAGCACAAGTTATCTCTTATTTTTAAACACACTTGCGTAAGTGCTAACTGCAAACAAACTTGTCCATGTATGGTATCACAGTTTAAAATTTAGGACCTTTATGAAGATTTTCTGTTCTTGCTAATAAGGTATGTGTTTCATCTCCGATTACATCGCGTTTCATAGATATAGGGTAGTTGGTATTGAAATGCGTACGATATTTCACACAGGCTCATTTAGCTCCAAACTAAGCAAAGCTTAAACTATGGGACCCAGATAACTGATACAATATTTATTTACTTAATTTGTAAAATAGATCATAATCATAATCATAATCATAATCATTTATTTGTTTGCGTATATGGGTAGAATGGTGGAAATTAAAAATATAGCACGCCATATGCCGCCTTTCGGATTGCTTTCGAAAAAAATTTTAATGCTTTTTTTTTTTAATTCGTTATGATTTAATTCTGTAATACACTTAGGCAATCTATTATATTGATTATACATTAATATTTTGGCATGACAGCCCTGACCTAACCTAGTCCATGACACGACCAGCTTTTCTCTGTATGTTTAACAGAGAGTAATATATAGTATTACAGTATAAAAGTTATATATAAAAGTACAACATTATAAATGCTACGTGCTTTGCCAAGGTAAAGAATTAGAGAATAAGGCCCCTGTATTGTGTTTTCTTTTCAGATGGGACATTCCAGCGGTCCTCGAAGAAATACCCAGGTTAGGCGCAGTCATAGACTTGACGAACACTGCGAGATATTACAACCCGAGGGTAAGTGTTCTTTTATTTCATTCTAACAACTCTTTGAAATGCTGTCCTTTATTCCACATTGTTGTGAAATTGCTGTTACAAAAAGTTTCTAGATCTTAGGGCTACCGCATAGCTGACTTGAATATTTTTTTAACTACACTAATGTTATAAAGAGGAAAGACTTGTAGTTTTGGATTTTTGTAACGAATAAACTCAAAAACTACTGCACCGATTTCAAAAATTCTTTCACCGTTGGGAAGGTACACTATCCCCTGGTGATATAGGCCACTTTTTCCCCTGTATTCCCACGGGAACGGGAACTACGCGGGCGAAACCGCGAGGCGTCCGCTAGTACAAAATATTTACGTTTAAGCAACGGCATTCTATGTCCTAGACTAGAACTTACGAACGAAAAAGTGTGCAAAACGGCTATCCAATCTGGAAAATTGTTCTATATTTATTATACTTTGTTTTTTATAAATATATACATATGAAACATAAAGCACACCCTGACACAAATATTTATGCTCGTCACGTGGGTTCGATTCCCACCCAGGACAAACTTTGTGGTATATACAAATGTTTGTTCTGTCTGGGTGTACTGGTATGTATTATAAGTTTAGTATCTATGTATTTACAAAAACAAAAAAGTATATAAGTATTCTATCAGTTATCTGACTCCCATAGTACAAGCTTTGCTTAGTTTGGGGTCAGATGGCGCTGTGTGTAATGTCCTGTGATATTTATTTATTTACATATTTATGTTTCGCTCTATTAGGTAACTTGCCCACATTCGAGGATATAATTCGATGTTTTGTGATTAAAACCACTATTATAAAACACAAAAAGTCGAAAAAGCACAAGTTTTAGAAAATAATTTAATGCGGCGATAAAGAAAATTGGTCACAGTTTTCGAATTTAAATTTTAAAAAAATCTTTAGAATTTTCACCAACCCTGCGTATAAGCCTTTTTAGACAGCGCCTCGTGCCACAGACGCATAAACATTCCTCTTCAAATTGTTACTAATAAATGAGTGGTAACAAGCACCGAGCGAATGTAAGACAACGAGCTTAGGGTCGGAATTATGAGTTTTACCCGTATAACGATCGTCGACTCCGGGAGGTTCATACCTCCCGCCATGTGTTAGAATACCAGGAAAGCAGTAAACTTATGCGCAGTTTTACTATTGAAAGTCACATTTTCCACTACGATGCTTTGTTCGTAGTTACGTGTGATTGCCTTGCATTCATCTTCTGGCATAATCCGATCGTAAAACGACGTTTTCATGGGGGCAGCCAACGCTGTATTTTGTTTTGGTACATGTGATAAACTCTTGCGATGTGAAATGTCAGAAAGTTTATACAGCTTGTTGGCGGTTCTATGTTAAATTCCTTAACAGAAGACCGTATTGGTATGTCCCATGGCATCCGATATTGTGCCGCAAAGCAATAGAATGTAAACATTTTTGTGTTACGGTTTAAAGAGAACTGTTGTTAGTGAAATTACAACTTCACAACTCTTTTAGACTAACCATCAATGCAGACAACGCAGAAGCAGCGATGCTTTCTTTAATATCGCTTGTCAAAGTTTTTGGTATCACTGCAATGGCCATGGACTATTTATTATCAATTAGGAAAGCGTTTCATTTGTTGAATTACTTTGACATTAAAAAGATAAATCTAATGCATCATGATAGTTTAATGGTTCGGGTATTAGAAACTCGAGTCATAGATTTATTTATTCGATTTTTATCTTCGAGACATTACCTTAATATCTCTATAGGGTGGTGTATCAAGATATTAAGGTACTTTTGAAAATTTGCACTGTGATATTGCTATATCACAGTGCAAATTCGCTTCCATCCTAAGATTACCTAAAACAGATGAATGGTGATGATAGGGGTTCCACATAGTAGCACTAGTTTACTAATTATATTGTAATGTGTTTTTTCTGTGCTTTAAAGAACTTTTCTTTTGTCATTACGTCTCTCGTCACTTGTGTCATTCGATTTTCTCTAAGTTTCCTTTTCGTGTCCGGTAGTTCACACATTCTCAGGTTTACGGTACGCTTGAGGGTAGAGTTTCTGCTAATCCGCATGATGTGTTCTTCTGTCCGTTATGCGACAACTGTGTGTGAAATTCTGAGGATGTTAAGGACAAGTATATGGCTGTGACTGTGTGAGGTGAGTGGATATTATAATATTCATAAATAGAAGCTTTTCATGAAGCGAACTTTGCGCAAGCATCACCGGAGAACGCTCATAATTACCATATTCATGCGCAAAAACAGTGTCAATATTTAATTAAAGAAAATGAAACAAAACGTGCAAGAAAATTCTTTCGTTATAGAAAATGCAATTCACATAAAGGATGGCAGAATAGCATTTACAATCTAGTTTTTCTAAGAAAACCTGTACACATCGAAAGAGCTAATTTAATTAACCATATTATGTATTATAATTGTAATTAGACTATTTAAAAAAGTTATTTCGGACAATTGTCTGGTGTACAAATCTGGAAACGCCTATACTCGTATGAAGTGATTTAAGTTTTGTATGTATATTTGGTGTACAATGAAGTTTTATTCTATTCTGTTCTATATGCAAGGGATGTGCGCGGAGTTTTGTTGATTTTGTTCGAGTGTAAAGAGGTTTGTCCTTGACATTGTATTCCCTAACATAAAACTACGGGTCACATCGAAGAGTGTCCAATTGTGGACCCTTCTAATAAACCTACCATATCTGTCCGTGTTTCTATCTGTCTATCCGATCTATTTTGACCCGAATCTTTCGAACCGTAATAAGTAGCCGGTTAGAATTTTTACAGAGTATGATCGGATTGTGTCGCTCTAGGGCCAGTTTTGTAAATAAATCACCTCAGTGAAGAGTTCTAATTAAGTTATCTGCAGTTTAATTTTAAGATTTCGCTTTTTACTGACTCGGTATAAGAGACTAAACAAATATGTTCTTTTTTATAGCGATGATAGCTCAGTGGTTAGCGCGGTCGGTCCACACGCCGAAGGTTTAAACCCCAACAATGAGATTGAGCTGCCGGTAAAAGAAAACATCGTGAGGACACTGCAATCGTCATGGACATGCGTTATCTCTTACCATCAGGATAGCGTACCGTTAATTTCATTACATTTACATAAAAACCATCTTCGACCACACCATTACTTAAAATCAGGTGATCTATGGTCAAACACCTAGATTGATAACAATAAAAAAAAATATGCCGCTTGAATTTAAGTGAGATGAGTTAAAATTTAAGTCATCACATAATCGATGGCGACGATCGAGTGGCAACGTTTTTAACCTTAAATATTGATGACGCAAGAAATGCGCCGCAAAAACTTTTGTGTCAGTAGTAAGTGCAGTTGTTCACGCCTCTACGTGCGTAAGAAGGTAGCAATAGATGTTGCATACATTGTTTACAATGTCGGCACAATCACCAAGCAAATCTCCTAACGTATAAAGCAAGAAATAGCGGTCCAGGAAGTACGTCTTTGTTGGATAATTATCGCATTCTCGTTTAGGAACATAATAGGAATTACCGTTGTGCATTTCACTGATAATTGTCTTCACACTTCACACCTCGTTTTGTATAAGTGTACGCAATCCAAGTGAAGGGCAAAGGCCACCCTTCCGTTCCATTTTTCACGGCCCTCAGTCTCCATTTGTTTTTTATGTCGAGATATAGGTATATATATTTTTATTAAGGATAAACGTGTGGTTGGTTTTGAACTGGGCTGATAGTAATCGACTTTATGGTCGTTAGAAAGATCTGTTCATTAAGTAAATACGAAACAGATAACATGTGTTCATCATCATCATCCTTTTGTAGTCCACTGCTGGACATAAGCCTCTCCCAAGACACCACTCAGTCCGATCTTCGGCTTTTTACTTCTATCCACCGCCAGCTATCCTACGTATATCGTCACGCCTTCGAGTCTCAGGGCGTCCTACGCTATGATTGCCAATTCGCGATCTCCACGCTAGAACACGTCTACCCCAGCGGTTATCGGTTTTGCGATAGATATGTCTAGCCCATTGCCACTTCGGCTTGCTTATACGCTGAGCTATGTCTGTGACATTGTAACATGTATTCAACGAGAGTTTATGTATTTCAAATTCAACAGCTTCAATTGCAATGCCCGTTCCAAATGTAATTTGCGATTAAAAATGTGCCGTGGAGTAAAGGAAGTCATCAGATTTTACTTTTAGCTCTTGTTGTGGTTGGTCTTGGATAGGTGTTGCTAAAGATAGTACATATATGTATTTAGAATAAGCTTGGGCTCACAAGTACCTAAGGCACAAGGAACATCTTGCTGGGTGACAAATTATAATGTTGAAAAATAAACACACGAATGTTGCAAGATTAAAATTTGTACCTTACCATCTTGACTTATAATCTGGTCTTCAGTTTTAAAATAGCTGCGTGTCTAACAGTACACTGTCCCTGAGCCCTCAAGCTACGATTTATTCAGATACATGTTACTTTGTGACACGGCAACTAATTACAGTAAATTAGCTGTGAAAGTGATACCGTTTCGGAACGCGCACGCCCCAAAAAGACGCCATCGGCGTCACTGGCTGTCGCTTGCAACAACCGCTTTGAATCTTGTTTGGGTTCGGTTGTTTATGCTGCTATTGGCGTTTGTGTAACAATTCCTAAGAGTTTTATCCGTCTGACGTTGCGTAACTATGAATATCTTTACTTTATCAGTGAAGTCTGGTTAATTTCACCTATATTTTTCCGTACACAATAGCCTATACTAGTAATACACCGCTCGAAGACGTTAAGCTTGTCAATTTAATGTGTTATTACCATGACGCTCCGTTACAAACGCCATTTGCGGTAACCCATCCTAAGGCTGACCGGATTGTCAATTGCTTAGCTTTCATAATTTAGGATTTTTTTTTGAGTCTGCGCATAAGTGCTGCTAAAACTCTGGTATATTTATTATGTTTGTTTATTGACTATTGTTATTATATGATATATTTATACCTTTATTTTAGATTAGTTTATATTATATAAGTAGTAGTAGTATAAAAGTTTTGACATCTCCCGTCATATTTTTCATTTCATCCTACCCTATGGTTGTCTGGGAAAGATATCGCTTTTAGCGATAACGTTACAAACTTATGGCAATAGCTCGTAAACTCTTAAATTTCTTGTTTGTTATAATATTACTTTTTCTGGTTTTAGGAGTTTTAGTGTACACAATAAAGTGTTTCAATTTATATATCTATCTACTGTTACGAGTACGTACAAGTTGGTCACTTACCTTTTCGTCAGCTGCATTAAGACACGGCACAAAGTAACTTGTAATCTGTCTAATCAATGCCAACCATAGTTGTCTAATCAAATCGTACCTCACTTAATCAAAAGAGAACTTAACTATCACTTAACATTTCGACACCTCCGATGATCTCTTCGACGATTGTCAGTTGACATCTCACTCGTGCTGACTGGATGACTCCTTCGCGTTGTTGTACTTTGCCACTATTACTAATACTTTTCTTATCTTCTCTATATAGAGAAATGTGTTTAAATATTTAATGTGACAAGGTTCTATAGTATTTGTAATAGAGTCTATGTAACTTTGTAATGGTCTACTTTCTTCATAATCCGTCTACATAACATTGTGAAACCGGTTCTAATTAGAAGAATATAATTTGGATAAGTAGTGCCTACTATGAAAGTTGTGATTGGATCTTCAAAATTTTATTGGTGATACATGAAGCGTCAAAACTTTACTTTGTGTCGAAGTAAAAGGAGATTCGACAAATGTGTTTTTTTTTTCTGAAATAGGTTTGCGTTTGACCTTCATCTTGCTTGTTGTTAAGACGCGGTCTACGATCTAACGCACTCGTCGTAGAAGAAAAATCTGATTCATTCGTGACGACTCCTTAACGATGAAAATGCGGAAAAAATAGTAACTGGATCTGCAGTTGCTTTTTCTCGCATTTTCTGTCAAGAAAATTATATTTCATAAATATAACTCAAAAGAACGATTTAAAATCTTCAATATTCAATCACATAGAGTTCTTTTTTTTTTACTGTTGATGGGTTGTTTGACAATAGCTTACTAGATGTTAAGTGACGGTGTGGTCGAAGATGGTAAAGAACATCTAGCCTGGAATGTAATTATCCTCCTTTCGTAGGTATCTTGAAATCGCTAAGCATCAGGCAATTTGATGGTCATACGTGGACTTATTCAAAACAACGTGTGTAAACATAATTATTGAATTTTCTATGAATACGATTTTTTATTTGTGTCACAGGAGTTCGAGGTGGCCGGAGTGAGGCACAGAAAGATCTTAATGCCTGGAAGGGAAATACCATCAGAAGATAAAGTACAGGAGTAAGTATATTTCATTGTATTTACCATTTGATTTGTTTGTGTTTCTCTGTTTTAGGTTTTTATTTGACCACAATCTCCTGATGTCAAGTGACGGTGTGGTTAAAAACGGTAAGCTCACCTGGGCTGAAATGGAAATTGGCACTCAAGTGAGGCTGCCGGAACACTGAGGTGCTTGGCAGATGACAGCAGATTTTCAACTTAAAGGTGGTAGCTAGCCAGTCGAGTACTAATAAGTACCCTACCCTATCACCATGATTTAGTTTCCTTCACCGGCAGCTCAAATTCATTGATGGGATTTGATTGCACTCCTACTAACGAGTTATCCGACCACGCTGACCACTAAGCTGTCATCGTTACAATACTTTCAAACTCTTACATTTCCATTTCTATTTTGTTATATGACCGAAACGAAAAAGGAACATTTGTCTCGATGTTCTTTATAAGATTGGTTAGCAATTTGTCAATACAGATTACGTACCAAAAATTTGGCTATGTAGAATATCCTATCCGATTTAATGTGATTAAAAAACAAATATATGGCAACTAGAGTCATTGACGGGATCAAGATTAGTACAGATCCAATAAATCAATCAGATAGAAAATTAAAAAGTTCCAAAACATTCCGAAATGCTTCAGTTGGCGCCGCATTGGCACCGATTCGCGTCGGCTAATCTTCTTCATGAATTAACATTAACAACTTTACACCCCCATACAAGGCTTCGTATAAATCAGTCTGTGCAGCTATCTATCAACTAGTCATCGTTTTGCATTTGGTTTTAAAGTTTAAGCTTAGTTCACATGCATAAAATGATACAAAAATAAAAGAAATAAAGTGATGTAACGAAATCTTATTTTTAGACAAGTTCTTGCCCGTGACTTCGCAAACAATCACTAAAATATAGTGTACCTACATAACCAAAATCATTGCTATTAAATGAATAAATAAATATCATAGGACATTACACACAGCGCCATCTGACCCCAAACTAAGCAAAGCAACACTGGCTGTAGAATCAGGTCATACTTATCACAAAAATGTCATCAGAACTGAACCAAGCTGTTAAATTATAATTTCGTTCTAATTCACCTTGCAAGATTTGGCTTAAACAAACGAACCTACAAACATAGCAAAATAAAAACTATGTAATATGTTATATTACATAACGGATTCTGGAGTAAACGAAAATATCATCTATGGATACAATTTTTAGATTTTTGTTGATTTTTTGAAAACCGCTAAATTGATTTCGATAAAATTATATGGGGCTACCTCTGAAGTATGATCTATCAAGCAAAAAAAAAAAATCATAATTGGCGGAATGATCGCGTAATCCGTACAAAAAAAACATACAGTCGAATTGAGGACCTCCTTTTTGAGTCGTTTTAAAATTGAATCTTACTCTTCTACTGTATCATTGTGAACTAGGCTTAGAATTTTTTAATTTGAACCGTCGTATCGGCGGCGCCGATCGGCTTCGAATATGGGTAATGTTATAAATCTATGGCGAGCGTGGGTGCCAGGTGTCTGCCAGCAAACTGGAGCGGCGATCTGTGCGAAGTAGCTGGTACACACTGAAGTGGATAGTCTAGTGTAAAGAACGTAGTCTAGTGTAGACTTGATAATCGACTATACCAGCTGCTTTTCTTGGTGGGGCAACACGTAATTTTTTGAGAGGGAGGCGGAATAAGGCGTAAAATGATGATTGCTAACCTATATGTACACAAGCGGGCCGTCCCGGCTTCACACGGGAAAACAAAACTTGATTAACAATATAAATATAGCCTATGTCACTCAGTGGTAATGTAGCATTCTAATGATGTAAGAATTATTCAGATCGGTCCAGTAGTTTCGGAGCCTATCTAATACAAATAAACATACAAAAAATCAAATCTTTCCTCTTTATAATTAGTGTAGATGTAAATGACAACTGTAATAGTTAGACATGATATTGCGGACTTATTTGTAGTAAATTTTTCAGCTTGGATTACATTATTGATGTTTCCATTCCATACATATTTTGACTAACTGTTTTTTATATAAAATATAGCCTATGCCCATCACAGATAATGTAGCATTCTAATAATGAAAGAATGATTAATATCGGTCCAGTGGTTTCGGAGCCTATTCAATACAAACAAACTAACAAAAAACAATTTCATCTTTATAATTAGTATAGATAGATTACAATTTGCTACTGTTGCAATGTACGTTAATTCTCGTACCTTGTTGAAGTAATTTTTTATTGCCTTTTGCAGTGTTGTACTTAGCAGGAAGTCGTCTAGGTAAGTGCCAATGCAGTGTCGGATATTTTCCGATAAACAGTAGTATGTTAATATTACTGTGTTCCGGTTTAAAAGGTACCGCAGCCAAATTACAGGGCTATTGAGACGAACCATTGAAAGTCTCAAAGCAGCCCTGAACTTTGTTTTGTTACTCAGTTTTAGGTACCACTGCAATTTTTGTACGTTTGTTTGAGCCATTAGAAAGCTTTTCGTTTGTCTGATTACTTTCACATTAAAAAAATACCGGTAGCGACCACCTCTCCTTAAACCAAAATAGAATTATATGAAATGCGTAAGGTAAATTTAATGTCGTAATACAAAAAGTTGGACAAATATGGTAAAAATCATTTATTCCCTGTACTGGGCATCCGACTTTATAAACTTGTACTCGTTGTTTGGATGCGGCGTGGACAGGCAGAGGTTGTGGTCGCTAGCGCCGGCCGTCGGCCGCCCACGCGCTGCTTCTCTCGGAATTCGAAAGGCATTCACTCCGTCGGACTACGAACCAGTGACGAGGGTAACCATGAGAATTTTTCATTAAGAAAATTTTGTTATGATATTTGTCTTTAAAAAACTGATCAGTAAACGCCCCATCAATGTTATTAATTTTATAAAGCACAACAGAACGAAAGTTTTGAAATAAAGAAAAAGAAATTTGGAAATAACTACCTCGAGAGTTTGCATGAACAAACTATTAACTAAAAGAGGTCTAAAACTAGTCACCGTTTCATTGTCGATGTTCCAAAAACTTGTATAAGTAAATTTGATTCCATTTTTATAATACGAACCGCTAAACAGTGGAGTTTGTGTGCTCGTCGAAATTTGGTGTTCCGTTTCAGGGGTCTTTATTTTTAATTTATACACGTACTGACGTGTAGAAATCCGACCATTCAAAATTAACGAGTAAATAAATATTGTACCCGAGCGTGTTTTTGGGCTGAGTGGTTAGTTCTAACGTCGAGTTTATTGCCTGCCCGAAGATTTCTCTCTGTATGGCCTACGTATATGTCGTACATACCTAATAGATTATTATCAGTGTTTTTTAATTTTATGGCTTGCGCTTTTAAATTTTTGTTTGTGATGTGAAGTGACGGTTTGGTTAAACATATGTACCTCGGTTGGCTACGTACTTAACGAAAGTACGTAGCCAACCGAGTACCTACTAGAAAATACCGTACAATCATACTATGGTATTCTGACGATGTTTATGGTATGGTAGTCTCTGAAAACAAACATCATGGTCACTGCGCTAGTAAAGTGGCCGGGTGGCAACCCTAACATGTATGCGCGTGTCACTTCACGTGTACTTGTACCCCATTTTATTATCCCATAAATTTTGTTACAATAAAAACATAATCATATTACATATATTATATTAATAATCGATATTCTATTCGATATATTCCATTAGTTTTATTAGTTTTCCTGCTATTACATTGCGCGGATATCAGACATTTTAATTATTGTTAGTTGTACGATGCAAGACAAATTTTATTTATGTCTTTATCTTTGTCTATAATATTGAGTATTTCTGTAAACTTTATCAGCATTCATATATATACAACTTACATTTTAAATGAATTACATAATTATTCTCATGTAAAAATTATTTCAGATCTACATATGTAAATGTTTAATAAAGTAAATAAACAGTTATTGTTGAATTCTGGCGACCCTATCGAAGAGAGAGAGCATTAAATATTAATATGATTAGCTAAGCTTTAACTAAAAGATTATCTATATCATTTGTCTACTCTTTTGTTCGCCCAAGCGCCCCATCGTCGGCTGTCTGCGACATAAATAACCATCGGGATCCTTCGATACTGCCTTGTTATCACAATGAACATTCAACCAATAGTTTTAACACAGAAACTTTGTCACTGTAAGAAAACTGATAATTCCGTTGAAATAGTGCACTGAACCCCTAAAATTTAAATAGACAGGGTACTTAAATGTTTTAGTGGACTCTAGGATCTCGTATCTGTTTTGTAAGTTAAGGTTAGACAAATGCCCCACCCGTACGGCTACTCCAAACTGAGACAGGTCTATAAGTTTCGAGAATTGGTAACCATTTGAAATATACCTGTGTCAAATCACACGGTGCAATTAGAAGAAACGAAATAGCTTTTGTCGAACTTAAAAAAAATTTGTAAACATCTAGGTATGTATCAGAAATTATACTTAGAATGCTTTATTGTACAAAGATATTATAAAAAAGGTATCAACAGTGTTATAAAAATTTATTTTAATGTTACTTTAATACCTTAAAAAATTAAATACATAAAATATATTAAGTTAATCATCCACAAAATCATTTGGCATGCATAAACAATAATATTCTAAGCTGCAAAATTAATATTGTTCAAGCTCATAGAAAGTTTTATAAATTAGCTTGGACATAATTCAGGCTGTGTTTAAATTTAGTACCTCTTAAATTTTTTAGTTCTATTCTTTTCTATTGTAACGTTTTATTTGAAGCAGCTTGTTTGTAACCTTCCCTGTGTTAACTTAGTTTCATGACATATTTTTTGTAAAACTAATATAATTACATTAAAAACATTGTTATTTGTATGTCTTACAGTGAGGCATGTTTTTTTAGTTTAGGTTGGTTTTAAGAAGTTTTTATGTAAGATCCTCGGTACCAATAAACTGCATTAAACATATTAAATTTAACGTGATGGAAAACGTGTAAATGCTTCATAATTAACATACTAATATTCAATTTACATAATGTTACCGCAGTAAGTTATCTCTATACCATTGTTTACAATATACCTCGGATATGATGGCATGGCTCCTAACATTTCTCTACGCTTGCTTACAATCGCATCAGTCTCATCAATATTTCGGATATTAAAAAGAAACTTTCAATGCAAAACTTTCAGTATAAAAAAGAGCACTCCCTCATTGCTAGCATCAGATTTTAGTATCTCGAGTAACGATGCGCGCGTGCCTTCTCTTCGTCCATTTATCACGACCGTATTTTTACTTGTTTGACCGTGTCGCCTGTCAGCAATCATGTCATTACAGTCCAGCTGTACCCATCACCCCGTCTATAAATTGTGACCTTCGCCGGTGGTACGGGTCGTCCGTTTAATTGACTTTTACTGTTCCTATACTTAAGATTTTATTCCATGTAGATCTAAATTTGAATGTGTTTTTATTAAAAATTGCCAATTACCGTACACAGACATACTTATAACTTTCATGTTGACGTTTTTATCAAAGTTTTTATTAGCAATATTGATGCATGACAATGTAACGATATCATCGTTTGTGTTTCGTGGTATTATTTTCCTTTTATAATCGTGTACATACATAATTATGTACGTAGCCAAATTTACCTCTATCGTTACGTCTTAAATCAAATAGGTGTGGCGATTGTAGCATAATGCTTTTTTTTTTGTTGTTAATGAACGGCAACGTCTATTAATACATGAGTTGCATATATCGCGACGACGAAATTCAAAAATAATTCAAGCATCATCGGAGTCATAGCTTGATCCAATATTGATACACCGGATTCTATGCCATGCAAACATGTTAAATCCGCTTTTGAGCTTTTTTCGCCTTTGTTTTTTGTTTGTGATTGGATTAGCGAACGATTGAGACTTATGAGACAATTTGACATTGTATTAAGTCATTTCTTATTTTTAGGCGGTTCTATCACCCTCCTTGGGAAAACCTAACACTGTTGTCCAAGACTTTGTACTCGTTTAATCGGAGAGATACAAGTTGCGCTATGTCAACATCTTCGGACTGTGCACTAACTGGTTTGGCGTATACATACGTTAATATAATTTATGGTTTATTTCTTTTTTACGGTAAAATCACTACTTACTTCGCTCCTTAGTTATGTAACATTTGAACGCCAGGACGAGCCTTCCACAACGTTCGTAATAAAGATGGCTAGTGACACCAGAACTGTGAACACGTTTATCGCAGCGAAGGTGTTAAAAGTAAATTCTCACGTTGTTGACTGTTTGTCTTGTAAAAGGCTAGTGTAAATCAGAGTAAGATAGGAGACTTCCGAGGGTGATAACAAACACATAAATATGGCGACCGCCAGCCATTGTCCAAATTTACTGTCACCGACACATTATTACTGGAGCTGTGAACCATTTGTCTATTTGTCCTTTTAAGATAATGAACGAGTTGCTTTGAAATATGAGTCTAAATTTATCAAAACCTTGACTTCTTTTAACATTATATTTCGTAGATTAATGGCAAAATCGATAGATCGATAGGCATATTGATTAATTTATCGAAGATAAAATTAATCAAAATTACCTTTGTGTAATTAAGTTTTCAAGAAACTTGTTAAATTTATTCGCATGCGGGTTATGTTAATATGCGCTAATGAACGTGATAAGATCTGTCAACGTTTCCATGTTAAGCTTATGCTCTTACAAAATTGCTTACTTTTTCTTTCCATCTACCTCTGCACCTACGTTTACCAGCGAAATTACTATGATAATGTAATCAAGTTCTTTTCATTGTGTACGACAGCAATAATTTTGATATTATAAATTCTGTCCAATGTCGAAATTGACTGTAGATTTTCTATAATATCCATAATGATGCTAATAACATGTCTATTACTAGTTGTTACAGCGTTTCATTCGATTTAATAGCTGATCTAAATATCGACAATGTTGTAGTTTTGTATTATTACAGAGTTGGCATATAATGATTTGTTTTGGACCACACAGGGCTGTATAATTGAGACATAAGCTTTGTTGGCATTTATATCTATTTACGCTATTATTACGCTTACGTTATCAATGGTTGTGAAATTTTTGGTTACTCGTACATCGTACTCTATAAGTTAATTAAACCGTTTCGAAATGTTATTCTACATAATTTGATTAGAACATGCTCTTGTTTCAATGTACTTGTAATCATTTTGTGGTCGTGTCATGAAATGAGGACATACCAGTTCGGTATGTTTGAGCGATAGTTACTAATTCGATATACAATTAATAATGCGACTGCTAAAGTTATTGCTTTGTTTGAAATATTGGTCCGGGATTTGATTAATATTTGTGGAACGCGTGTTTGCGTCCATATTGACTAGTAATTATTACCGCCTTCGCAATTCTGTCAAGAAGTCATACGATGGACATAAGTAACGATGTTGATGAAATTTTGTAGAAACAACACCGAGATACATGTATAAATACCTACTTAATTATGAAACTCAGTCTATGCTCTTGGCTAAAAATCATCATAATTATGCTATAATCAGTTTGATTTGTTACAATTTTGTAAAAATCAAGATTAAGCTCTCGATAAGCGCAGCTAAATCAGTAGGAGATAATCTTACGTGATGTTAAGATATTTAAAACTGTAGATCCAACATTATCTATAGAGATATTTGGACCAGTTTATAAATAAACTGCCTCAAAAAAATTTTAATTGCTATATCGTTGCTTTGTTTTTTAAATCTATGTTTCTGAGTATTTTAGCGTACCGTAATGGTTATTTATTTTTGGGTACATTTTTGACGATGTTGCATCTGGTTTTATATAAATCTTTGATGTTGTCCTAAAACGCTTAATAATCTTAAAAAATTCGCAGAAAAATATATGCAGATGAGGACATCAAATTAACAATATGACTGTATACGGCAATAGGATTAATCAAGCGGGATTAGCGTTACTCACACCGTTCACGATCAAAGTTTCGAGTAATCCGAACATAATACCCGTGGTTTATGTGTCATTGGCGCCACTGTTTGATGCTGCTAATTAATGTGGTCGCGTTGTTACGTGATGAGTTATTGTTGTGGTTTACATTATCATTGTGCATAACTTTATAAGGAGAGATGAAAATGCGGTCGTCAAAGTATTTTTAATTTGTTTGCGTCTTATTAGTATGACCTAGTTATTGAACCCAGCATTCAGCTGGGTTAATGCACACCTAGTCGGGAATGAAACTGGATCCCAAGTGAGGCTGCCGGAACAAACCCTTAGATGCTTGGTGGCAGATTTTCAACTTGAGGGGGGGAGGTAGCCAGCCGAGTACTAGAAAGTACCCTACTACTATGGTTTCCTCACGATGTCTTCCTTCACTGCCAGATTAAGCTCATTGTTTAGTTTAAACCCAAGCCCTTCGGCATGCGAACTCACCGCGCTACCCATTAAGCTATCATCGCTACAAAGCAGAAAGAAACTGTGGTGGTACTTACCTAGACGTCCTCCTGCTAATGTAACATAATACTTAAACAGTTGTAACTTCTCTAAGTGTTGATGATACAAAAGACATTGTTTCGTATCCATTAAATCGAACATTTATGTGTACTGTCTTACTATTGTCTTTATCTAAAGCAACACCAATCGTTACCGCCTTGTACTAGTGTTATTCGCCATTTATAGTATTGCTAACCGGAATGTTAGTATTAAGTTCCTCAATAATTACATCAGAACGATGGCTTTATTTATATTTGTGGTCAGAATGCTTTTATAACAATAACAATTTAAAATAGCAATTACCCGTTTCAATACTGTATGGAAATTGCGGCAATATGGCTTGACCGCAAAGGAAGCAGTGTTCTAAGAAATGTGAACAATACGGTTATTTGTCTAAACTCTTTTAACCAACTGTAGCATTTTTCGTTGCCAGTGTCGTGGCATTATCCCTTCTCACAATAATAAAGGGCTCGCGCCCATTAGTGGGATACTGATTCGGAGAAGCATTTTTGCGCGGTGAAAGTAAGCTTTATTTCCTTCCTAGTGGTGTGTGGTGTGTGTGCCAAATTTCGTAAAGACTACATCTGTTTATACACGTGAAAAACTATCAAGACAGATAGGTACATATAATTACTTTTACATTTACTTAAAATCATGATTATTATTGTTATTTAACTACGACGACCTGACATCGATTCGCTATAAAGTCGGATGACAGCCGAAACTCCCAATTTTCGATCTCGAAGTGACCAAGCTTAGCCCCTAGAACTTTGAGATCGGCAACGTCAAACGCCTGAGATAGGTCTAAGATTTACTGCGCCCTGCTGGCGATCTTCACGTACACTTGAGTACCGCTGCACTTGTAGCAAGCGGTCGGTAGGTGCACGCGCCATCGCGTCCGCGCGGGACGCCCGCTTCTACTCGTGAGCTGACATATTTGCCGACTGTTTCTTACGGGTGACAGGCTAGGTGTTTAATCTGATGTTAAGTGATGGTGTGATGGAAGCAGGTAAATACACCTAACCTGGAATGTAAATGGTTGTGAAGTAAGGTTGCTGGAACACACCGTCAGATGCTTGGCGGCAGATTTTCATCTTAAAGGTGATAGTTAGCCAATCGAGTAGTAGAAAGTTCCATTGTCTCATTTTTGTAAGTTATATCCTGAATTTCTTCTTCTTCATCTTATTTTAGTTTATTCAGTCTCGTGCGTCCCAAAAGGCTAGTTCTGAAAACTAGCGCTGCTGAGAAATCGGTAACACTAATGTTGAGAACTAACTTTTTTGTCGCACAGGACACTACAGCGACAACTTTTTTGTTATTATTGTTGTCATATTTTTATTATTTATTTGTTGTGTATTGTTGTACTGTTCTGTGTCTTCTTTCTTTTTTCTTTCTTTCTTAAATACATACCTGGTGTTAACCGGTGTGAAGTTGGCGGCCAAATCTAGCAGCCTATAATACGACCAAATTAAAATGACTTTTTTGTGAAGTTAGCGGCCAATGCCTTAATGACCTCTGATCCTTTAAAAACTTTCATGAATGTATTACAGGCGACTTCTGAAATGTGTACACTATATAATAATGACATAAAACCTTGAAATGACAATTTATATTGCTTCATTTTTTGTGAACATCGATTTCCAACAGACGAACATATTGAGCCAAACTGCCACCTGTAAAGCTCTGAAATCATGAATCTTTGCTACTTAATAGCGTTAACAGATATATCCTGCAACTGAAAAAACGAAAGCCAATGCGGCAGTCTGCATTTGAAATCCTGAAATGAGCATTCAAATGCAACGATCAAATTTTTTTGCGTTTCCGTCGATGGAAATGTTTCGAGTAAAACCTGAAAACCTATGAAATACCAAAACTATATAATTCATATGAAAGCTAGTAAATGCAGCTACTAAAAAACAATTCATATTCAGTGATCCCATAAACGTCTCAGGCCGAAATTTTCAGCTGAAAGTGCAACGGAAGCAATTTTAGCCGGTGAAATATTGGCTGCTGGTGATTTTAGACCTGTTTTCGCCTGAAAATTGTTACAAAACTTTTTTAAATTGTAAACGAGCAAAGTAGGCTTTCATATGAACACTATTTCAGCCCGATTTGAAAGTCGTGCAAACTTAAAGCTTACACGCGAAATATGCAAGTGTCGATTTTGAACTGAAAAGTTTGTACGCCAAACTGCCACCTTTAAAACTCTGAAATCGTGAAACATTGCTACTTCATAGCATTGATAGATATATTATTTAACTGAAAAAAACAAAGAAAATGCGGCAGGCTGCATTTGAAATCCTGAAATGACAATTTACATTGCTTCATTTTTTTTGCATATCGATTTCCAACAGACAAACATATTGCGCCAAACTGCCACCTGTAAAGCTCTGAAATCATGAATTTTTGCTACTTAATAGCGTTAACAGATATATCCTGCAACTGAAAAAACGAAAGCCAATGCGGCAGTCTGCATTTGAAATCCTGAAATGAGCATTCAAATACAACGATCAAATTTTTTTGCGTTTCCGTCGATGGAAATGTTTCGAGTAAAACCTGAAAACCTATGAAATACCAAAACTATATAATTCATATGAAAGCTAGTAAATGCAGCTCCTAAAAAACAATTCATTTTTAGTGATCCCATAAACGTCTCAGGCCGAAATTTTCAGCTGAAAGTGCAACGGAAGCAATATTAGCCGGTGAAATATCGGCTGCTGGTGATTTTAGACCTGTTTTCGCCTGAAAATTGTTACAAAACTTTTTCAAATTGTAAACGAGTAAAGTAGGCTTTCATATAAACTCTATTTCAGCCCGATTTGAAAGTCGTGCAAACTTAAAGCTTACACGCGAAATATGCAAGTGTCGATTTTGAACTGAAAAGTTTGTACGCCAAACTGCCACCTTTAAAACTCTGAAATCGTGAAACATTGCTACTTCATAGCATTGATAGATATATTATTTAACTGAAAAAAACAAAGAAAATGCGGCAGGCTGCATTTGAAATCCTGAAATGACAATTTACATTGCTTCATTTTTTTTGCATATCGATTTCCAACAGACAAACATATTGCGCCAAACTGCCACCTGTAAAGCTCTGAAATCATGAATTTTTGCTACTTAATAGCGTTAACAGATATATCCTGCAACTGAAAAAACGAAAGCCAATGCGGCAGTCTGCATTTGAAATCCTGAAATGAGCATTCAAATGCAACGATCAAATTTTTTTGCGTTTCCGTCGATGGAAATGTTTCGAGTAAAACCTGAAAACCTATGAAATACCAAAACTATATAATTCATATGAAAGCTAGTAAATGCAGCTACTAAAAAACAATACATTTTCAGTGATCCCATGAACGTCTCAGGCCGAAATTTTCAGCTGAAAGTGCAACGGAAGCAATTTTAGCCGGTGAAATATTGGCTGCTGGTGATTTTCGACCTGTTTTCGCCTGAAAATTGTAACAAACCTTTTTCAAATTGAAAACGAGCAAAGTAGGCTTTCATATGAACACTATTTCAGCCCGATTTGAAAGTCGTGCAACCTTAAAGTTTTCACGTGAAATATGCAAGTGTCGATTTTGAACTGAAAAGTTTGTACGCCAAACTGCCACCTTTAAAACTCTGAAATCGTGAAACATTGCTACTTCATAGCATTGATAGATATATTATTTAACTGAAAAAAACAAAGAAAATGCGGCAGGCTGCATTTGAAATCCTGAAATGACAATTTACATTGCTTCATTTTTTTTGCATATCGATTTCCAACAGACAAACATATTGCGCCAAACTGCCACCTGTAAAGCTCTGAAATCATGAATTTTTGCTACTTAATAGCGTTAACAGATATATCCTGCAACTGAAAAAACGAAAGCCAATGCGGCAGTCTGCATTTGAAATCCTGAAATGAGCATTCAAATGCAACGATCAAATTTTTTTGCGTTTCCGTCGATGGAAATGTTTCGAGTAAAACCTGAAAACCTATGAAATACCAAAACTATATAATTCATATGAAAGCTAGTAAATGCAGCTACTAAAAAACAATACATTTTCAGTGATCCCATGAACGTCTCAGGCCGAAATTTTCAGCTGAAAGTGCAACGGAAGCAATTTTAGCCGGTGAAATATTGGCTGCTGGTGATTTTAGACCTGTTTTCGCCTGAAAATTGTAACAAACCTTTTTCAAATTGTAAACGAGCAAAGTAGGCTTTCATATGAACACTATTTCAGCCCGATTTGAAAGTCGTGCAACCTTAAAGTTTTCACGTGAAATATGCAAGTGTCGATTTTGAACTGAAAAGTTTGTACGCCAAACTGCCACCTTTAAAACTCTGAAATCGTGAAACATTGCTACTTCATAGCATTGATAGATATATTATTTAACTGAAAAAAACAAAGAAAATGCGGCAGGCTGCATTTGAAATCCTGAAATGACAATTTACATTGCTTCATTTTTTTTGCATATCGATTTCCAACAGACAAACATATTGCGCCAAACTGCCACCTGTAAAGCTCTGAAATCATGAATTTTTGCTACTTAATAGCGTTAACAGATATATCCTGCAACTGAAAAAACGAAAGCCAATGCGGCAGTCTGCATTTGAAATCCTGAAATGAGCATTCAAATGCAACGATCAAATTTTTTTGCGTTTCCGTCGATGGAAATGTATCGAGTAAAACCTGAAAACCTATGAAATACCAAAACTATATAATTCATATGAAAGCTAGTAAATGCAGCTACTAAAAAACAATTCATTTTCAGTGATCCCATAAACGTCTCAGGCCGAAATTTTCAGCTGAAAGTGCAACGGAAGCAATATTAGCCGGTGAAATATTGGCTGCTGGTGATTTGAGACCTGTTTTCGCCTGAAAATTGCTACAAAACTTTTTCAGATTATAAACGAGTAAAGTAGGCTTTCATATAAACATTATTTCAGCTCGATTTGAAAGTCGTACAACCTTAAAGTTTACACGTGAAATATGCAAGTGTCGATTTTGAACTGAAAAATTTGTACGCCCAACTGCCAACTGTACAACTCTGAAATCATTAAACATTGCTACTTCATAGCATTGACGAATATACTGTTTAACTGAAAAAAATAAAGAAAATGCGGCAGGCTTCATTTGAAACCCTGAAATGACAATTTACGTTGATTAATTTTTTGTGAACATCGATTTCCAACAAACAAACATATTGAACCAAACTGCTACCTGTAAAGCTCTGAAATCATGAATATTTGCTACATTATAGCATTGACAGATATATCTTGCAACTGAAAATACGACAGTCAATGCGGCAAGCTGCATTTGAAATCCTGAAAGGGGCATTCAAATGCAACGATCATTTTTTTTTGAAACAAGAAAAAATGAATTAAGGTTAATTGTCATTTCAGGGTTTCAAATGTAGCCTGCCGCATTTTCTTTATTATTTTTAGTTAAATAATATATTCGTCAATGCTATGAAGTAGCAATGTTTTACGATTTCAGAGTTTTACAGGTGGCAGTTTGGCGTACAAATATTTCAGTTCAAAATCGACACTTGCATATTTCACGTGTAAACTTTAAGGTTGTACGACTTTCAAATCGAGCTGAAATAGTATTTATATGAAAGCCTACTTTAGTCGTTTATAATCTGAAAAAGTTTTGTAACAATTTTCAGGCGAAAACAGGTCTAAAATCACCAGCAGCCAATATTTCACCGGCTAGTATTGCTTCCGTTGCACTTTCAGCTGAAAATTTCAGCCTGAGACGTTTACGGGATCACTGAAAATGTATTGTTTTTTAGTAGCTGCATTTACTAGCTTTCATATGAATTATATAGTTTTGGTATTTCATAGGTGTTCAGGTTTTACTCGAAACATTTCCATCGACGGAAACGCAAAAAAATTTGATCGTTGCATTTGAATGCTCATTTCAGGATTTCAAATGCAGACTGCCGCATTGGCTTTCGTTTTTTCAGTTGCAGGATATATCTGTTAACGCTATTAAGTAGCAAAAATTCATGATTTCAGAGCTTTACAGGTGGCAGTTTGGCGCAATATGTTTGTCTGTTGGAAATCGATATGCAAAAAAAATGAAGCAATGTAAATTGTCATTTCAGGATTTCAAATGCAGCCTGCCGCATTTTCTTTGTTTTTTTCAGTTAAATAATATATCTATCAATGCTATGAAGTAGCAATGTTTCACGATTTCAGAGTTTTAAAGGTGGCAGTTTGGCGTACAAACTTTTCAGTTCAAAATCGACACTTGCATATTTCGCGTGTAAGCTTTAAGTTTGCACGACTTTCAAATCGGGCTGAAATAGAGTTTATATGAAAGCCTACTTTACTCGTTTACAATTTGAAAAAGTTTTGTAACAATTTTCAGGCGAAAACAGGTCTAAAATCACCAGCAGCCAATATTTCACCGGCTAATATTGCTTCCGTTGCACTTTCAGCTGAAAATTTCGGCCTGAGACGTTTATGGGATCACTGAAAATGAATTGTTTTTTAGTAGCTGCATTTACTAGCTTTCATATGAATTATATAGTTTTGGTATTTCATAGGTTTTCAGGTTTTACTCGAAACATTTCCATCGACGGAAACGCAAAAAAATTTGATCGTTGCATTTGAATGCTCATTTCAGGATTTCAAATGCAGACTGCCGCATTGGCTTTCGTTTTTTCAGTTGCAGGATATATCTGTTAACGCTATTAAGTAGCAAAAATTCATGATTTTAGAGCTTTACAGGTGGCAGTTTGGCGCAATATGTTTGTCTGTTGGAAATCGATATGCAAAAAAAATGAAGCAATGTAAATTGTCATTTCAGGATTTCAAATGCAGCCTGCCGCATTTTCTTTGTTTTTTTCAGTTAAATAATATATCTATCAATGCTATGAAGTAGCAATGTTTCACGATTTCAGAGTTTTAAAGGTGGCAGTTTGGCGTACAAACTTTTCAGTTCAAAATCGACACTTGCATATTTCGCGTGTAAGCTTTAAGTTTGCACGACTTTCAAATCGGGCTGAAATAGAGTTTATATGAAAGCCTACTTTGCTCGTTTACAATTTGAAAAAGTTTTGTAACAATTTTCAGGCGAAAACAGGTCTAAAATCACCAGCAGCCAATATTTCACCGGCTAAAATTGCTTCCGTTGCACGTTCAGCTGAAAATTTCGGCCTGAGACGTTTATGGGATCACTGAAAATGTATTGTTTTTTAGTAGCTGCATTTACTAGCTTTCATATGAATTATATAGTTTTGGTATTTCATAGGTTTTCAGGTTTTACTCGAAACATTTCCATCGACGGAAACGCAAAAAAATTTGATCATTGCATTTGAATGCTCATTTCAGGATTTCAAATGCAGACTGCCGCATTGGCTTTCGTTTTTTCAGTTGCAGGATATATCTGTTAACGCTATTAAGTAGCAAAAATTCATGATTTCAGAGCTTTACAGGTGGCAGTTTGGCGCAATATGTTTGTCTGTTGGAAATCGATATGCAAAAAAAATGAAGCAATGTAAATTGTCATTTCAGGATTTCAAATGCAGCCTGCCGCATTTTCTTTAATTTTTTCAGTTAAATAATATATCTATCAATGCTATGAAGTAGCAATGTTTCACGATTTCAGAGTTTTAAAGGTGGCAGTTTGGCGTACAAACTTTTCAGTTCAAAATCGACACTTGCATATTTCGCGTGTAAGCTTTAAGTTTGCACGACTTTCAAATCGGGCTGAAATAGAGTTTATATGAAAGCCTACTTTACTCGTTTACAATTTGAAAAAGTTTTGTAACAATTTTCAGGCGAAAACAGGTCTAAAATCACCAGCAGCCAATATTTCACCGGCTAATATTGCTTCCGTTGCACTTTCAGCTGAAAATTTCGGCCTGAGACGTTTATGGGATCACTGAAAATGAATTGTTTTTTAGTAGCTGCATTTACTAGCTTTCATATGAGTTATATAGTTTTGGTATTTCATAGGTTTTCAGGTTTTACTCGAAACATTTCCATCGACGGAAACGCAAAAAAATTTGATCGTTGTATTTGAATGCTCATTTCAGGATTTCAAATGCAGACTGCCGCATTGGCTTTCGTTTTTTCAGTTGCAGGATATATCTGTTAACGCTATTAAGTAGCAAAAATTCATGATTTCAGAGCTTTACAGGTGGCAGTTTGGCGCAATATGTTTGTCTGTTGGAAATCGATATGCAAAAAAAATGAAGCAATGTAAATTGTCATTTCAGGATTTCAAATGCAGCCTGCCGCATTTTCTTTGTTTTTTTCAGTTAAATAATATATCTATCAATGCTATGAAGTAGCAATGTTTCACGATTTCAGAGTTTTAAAGGTGGCAGTTTGGCGTACAAACTTTTCAGTTCAAAATCGACACTTGCATATTTCGCGTGTAAGCTTTAAGTTTGCACGACTTTCAAATCGGGCTGAAATAGAGTTTATATGAAAGCCTACTTTACTCGTTTACAATTTGAAAAAGTTTTGTAACAATTTTCAGGCGAAAACAGGTCTAAAATCACCAGCAGCCAATATTTCACCGGCTAATATTGCTTCCGTTGCACTTTCAGCTGAAAATTTCGGCCTGAGACGTTTATGGGATCACTGAAAATGAATTGTTTTTTAGTAGCTGCATTTACTAGCTTTCATATGAATTATATAGTTTTGGTATTTCATAGGTTTTCAGGTTTTACTCGAAACATTTCCATCGACGGAAACGCAAAAAAATTTGATCGTTGCATTTGAATGCTCATTTCAGGATTTCAAATGCAGACTGCCGCATTGGCTTTCGTTTTTTCAGTTGCAGGATATATCTGTTAACGCTATTAAGTAGCAAAAATTCATGATTTTAGAGCTTTACAGGTGGCAGTTTGGCGCAATATGTTTGTCTGTTGGAAATCGATATGCAAAAAAAATGAAGCAATGTAAATTGTCATTTCAGGATTTCAAATGCAGCCTGCCGCATTTTCTTTGTTTTTTTCAGTTAAATAATATATCTATCAATGCTATGAAGTAGCAATGTTTCACGATTTCAGAGTTTTAAAGGTGGCAGTTTGGCGTACAAACTTTTCAGTTCAAAATCGACACTTGCATATTTCACGTGAAAACTTTAAGGTTGCACGACTTTCAAATCGGGCTGAAATAGTGTTCATATGAAAGCCTACTTTGCTCGTTTACAATTTGAAAAAGGTTTGTTACAATTTTCAGGCGAAAACAGGTCTAAAATCACCAGCAGCCAATATTTCACCGGCTAAAATTTCTTCCGTTGCACTTTCAGCTGAAAATTTCGGCCTGAGACGTTTATGGGATCACTGAAAATGAATTGTTTTTTAGTAGCTGCATTTACTAGCTTTCATATGAATTATATAGTTTTGGTATTTCATAGGTTTTCAGGTTTTACTCGAAACATTTCCATCGACGGAAACGCAAAAAAATTTGATCGTTGCATTTGAATGCTCATTTCAGGATTTCAAATGCAGACTGCCGCATTGGCTTTCGTTTTTTCAGTTGCAGGATATATCTGTTAATGCTATTAAGTAGCAAAGATTCATGATTTCAGAGCTTTACAGGTGGCAGTTTGGCTCAATATGTTTGTCTGTTGGAAATCGATGTTCCCAAAAATTAAGCAATATAAATTGTCATTTCAAGGTTTTATGTCATTATTATATAGTGTACACATTTCAGAAGTCGCCTGTAATACATTCATGAAAGTTTTTAAAGGATCAGAGGTCATTAAGGCATTGGCCGCTAACTTCACAAAAAAGTCATTTTAATTTGGTCGTATTATAGGCTGCTAGATTTGGCCGCCAACTTCACACCGGTCTGGTGTTAAGCGGTGGGTATCCTTAACATAAAACATAAAGAAAACATGTCGAGGCAGAAGTAACAATTGACGTACAGAAATATATCAATTAACTTTCGCACTTATGTAAATGAGGACACTCTAGACACTGCTGTAAATATTCATAAATTTGTAGTACTGAATCATACCGCATAATTGGCATAGTTTTAACGGGATGATTCCCGGTTTTGCACACGTAATGTTGGCGTGAGTCATAGTTATAGGAAGTCTGCCACGACCGTTCTTCGTATGGTATTCCTGTGTATGAGTAATTATTCTGTTTCATATGTTCGTCTGGTTGTACTAAAATTAATGGGTTTGAGTTTATTGTTGTCTCGAGTAAAATTTGTCTAATCGTTAATATTTTTATATGGAAATCTATTTTTATAATGATGGTAATAGTTAACGCCTGCTCGTGACTATTGCAGCGGCACTCGGAACGTTGATTGATTGACAAAACAGAGTTCGATGCATCGCCGTATTACCGCTCATTACTTTGAGACATACTATGTGAATCTTGTTAGTCCTGTAATTTCACTTGCTTAAATATCCTTTAAACGAATGCACAGTAATGTTACACACTACGGCTTCGTGACAGAATATGTGATACTGCAGCGGTAGGTACCTAACTAAAATACCTTCCAATAAGCGGTCTACCACCTAGTAAATAAATCTAGATTTAAAAAACCAAAAGATACAAATACAGTGAATAAAAATTCTTTAACTTAATTAATTATCAACTGATTGTGATCGTCATTTACGTTTCTTTATTGAATGACCTTGGTTATATGTTATCAACTAATTATATTAACTTTGTATAGCGATCCAGTTTTCCCACTAGACAAATCAAAAACTTTTTCATTGTGAGTAACATGTAAATACACTTATCATCGCTTTTACTAGCGTCTCGAGAGATTCACTTAGTGCTAACAATACGTTTTAACTGAGTAAGGAATCTAATGCTGCATTAGTCGGTAAAAAAATGTGTTTTATTGTAAATGCCATTGCATTTTTAATTGAAACGTATATTCTTTCGGCGCTCGATAACAAGTCTGCTATGATAACGGCTTCAGTTATTGTATGTTAAAGTTGTCCATTGCGAGTAGATATCGCGATATTGACAAAACCGTCAGATCAATATTTATCTACTACACATTGTTACTATATATCAGATCTAGCGACCCAAGTTCCTTACTGCTACTCATTTATATTTACACTGAGAATAAATTCATAATAACTAAAGCTACAACACTTAGTTTATTATTTTATGCGGTTACATTACAAGTTTTGTGTACCAGACTAGACATTATTTTGAGGATGCTCCCGGGACCACAAAAAGTTTCCAGACTTATTTTATGAATTACTGCCCTGTTTTTGTAGTGATTGTAAAGAACTTCGACATTTCAATGTCGTTTCAAAAAGGATTGTTATAATTACCTTTTTTAAAGATTCATATAAAAGATTTGGATACTTTTAATAGAAATGAGGTCACCTTTTGGATGATATAATGTAATGGATTCAAAAGGATATTTTTTGCGTGTATGATGTTACTTATTCATTGTAGCGTTTGTGATGGGTCTTATGTCTGCTTTTGAATTTATATAGGTCATATTTTCTGTTGGATCTTTTGTAAGTTTGGAACCCCAAATTATACGTCTGAAATGGATATAATTGGTTAGATTTATCCTCTTCATGAATAAGTAATTATTTTACATAAAAAGGCATAAGAATGCACACGAAATGTCGACCTCAATTAAATAAATTAAACTAGATTTCAATGGCAGAAATGAGACGAAACTACAATTATTATCTGTTTAGATTATAAATACATAATGCGAAATTATAGTAGGTATATATATATTAGGCGAAAGCTTGTGAGTGTGTAGGTTTGTTTGTATGTTTGTTACTTCTTTACGCTCAAACGGCTGGACCAATTTTGATGAAATTTGGTATCGAGTTAACTGACACCCTGGATTAACACATAGGCTACTTTTTATCCCGAAAAACTGTAGTGTTCACTTGCGAACAGCTAGTAATTATATCATAACAAAAATATTGCAATGCATAATTTTATTGTTCTTTTAATATTTTTAGCCTTTTTAAATGTTTCCAATGTAATTAATATAACATCTTAGGATTGTCATAAACTAAAAGTTTACGACACGTGTATAAGAGAAGCAATGGTTTTTTGGTGCAAATTACGGAAAACCATAAAATCAAATAAGAATTTTACGACGGAGTCTTTACTATAATTTAATTTTAACTTGACCCCTAATATCATACGAATTATATTAAACTCAAAAATCGAGAGAAAAACAATTTAAAATCATTAGACTTTATAGCGGGTCACCATATGTGTCACTTGAAATATTCATTTTATGATGTTAATATACCTAAAGTAAATTATTTTCATGGAATTAAATGACCCTATTACAGGTTAGGTTATTAAACACAATCTATAGAATGTAATGCTAAGTGTTTAAGAAATGACAGAAACCTGTTTAAATTGAGTTTTAGTTTTAAACATACAAAATACTAAAATTACGGTTACATTTAGTAACTGTAATACCAAATTAATAGAAATGAAAATATCAAATGATTCGAATGGTCATAAAGTAAATGTCATACTTCCCAACATAATAATATTTACATTTCGAAGTAATGAAATGAGTTATACTGCCTACAAATTAAATGTTAAAATAATTTTGTAAGCTACCTTTTGATAACTAAAAGTCTGGAACGATTTCGATGAATTCGATAAGATGAGACAACGTAGCTGATCGCATTTTGGGTAGGAAGGTTTGGTTAGTTTAAAATAATTGCGTTTTGATTCCGCGATATTTTTCATAAGATGTTCACGCTAGTTTTAGTTTGTATAACGCTTATTAAATACCCATCCGTGTTCCCACAATCATTGTGTATCAGATATCAGAGCAACTAAGGTGCAATCAAGTAACTTATCGACATCTCGCTTGCGGCTATCGAGTGTCGTCATTTTTCAGCGCGGCCGTCTGCCAAGTTGTCATTTATAGAGTTAAATGAAAGGACTACAATTTTCCACGGAAGCTTTTAGAAAATGCGATGTTAGTTATCCCCATGTAGCCATCTAAATAGGGCGTTTGGGCGTTTCATACTATTGTCTGAAGACATTTATAATACTAGTAGGGTACTTGTGTATAGTATTATAAAGAGGAAAGATTTGATTGTTTGTATTGAATTGGCTCCAAAACTACTGGACCGATTTCAAAAATTATTTCACTGTTGGGAAGCTACACTATCCCCGGGCGACATAGGCTACTTTTTATCCCTGTATACCCCAGGGTACAGGGTACAGCGTTTGCTACGTTATTTCGGCCATATAATGCGAAGAGGGGATGGCAGCCTTGAAAAGCTGGTCATTGTTGGCAATACCGAAGGAAAGAGACCACGAGGCCGGTCGCCAACACGATGGTCTGACCAAGTGAAAGAAGCCACCTCCTCTTCTAAATTCTACCAGGTGGTGAGGGCTACTTCGGACCGGAGTCGATGGAGACAGATTGTCCGTTTAAGAGGTTCCAGTGACCACGATCCTCAGATATGAGGGAACGATTGGAGGAGATACCCCAGGGAATGGGAACTACGCAGGTGAAACCGCGAGGCGTCCGCTAGTAACAGATATAATGAAAACTGAACTAACGATAAACAAGCAAATGATTGAAAGATTTATAGTTTCATTATGCGCAGAGGTCGGGCGGATCATTAATATTACCTACAAAGTTTATTAAACGTATAAAATGAAGATATTATCTTTTGCGAAGGACTAAAGCACTATCAAAAGTATTTTAACGATTAAACATTAATGTAATGGAGGTTTAGTGTTGTTCGTAAGTAATTTATGTGGAGGCGGCGATGTTGTTAGCCACTTTTGATAGTTATTCAAAGCCTCTGTGAAATACTTTGCATACCTAGATGGCTATTTGTAGCGTTTACACTTACATTTTACTATTATACAGAGTTGAAAGAATATGTGTTTGAGAATAGATATTTTTGTAGCGATGATAGTGCTCAGTGGTTAGCGCGGTAGGTTCGCATGCCGAAAGGCGTGGGTTCAAACACCAACAATGAGCTTGAGCTGCCGGTGAAGGAAAAACATCGTGAGGAAACCACAGCATGGTGGTAGCGTACTTTCTAGTACTCGGCTGGCTAGCTGAAAATTGTCGCCAAGCACGTAAACACAGTACACACCTTTAGTTTATACCACAAAATGTTTATCCTGGGTGGGAATCTAATCCACAGCCTTCAGCTCTTGGAGCAGGCATACTACCAATGCACAACAAGGCTGTAAATTTTTTTTTATATAACAATTAGGCTTACTTAAGACCGCCATCTTACTTGATGTTAAGTGATGGTATGGTCTAAGATGGAGCACACTTGCCTAGAAGATACCGATTCACTCTCGATTATATCGGGGAACACCCACTCAAGTAGCGTATTCCACTGTCTAACAGTCCGCACAATGAACGAGGAATCAAATCGTTTCGTTCGAGTTTTTGGAACATTGACCATGAAACGATGTCGCTTTTTTGGGCTTCTGGTTGTCCGAAAGAAAAATGGACATTTTTTTTTTTTTTTTTTTTTTTTTTTTTTTTTATTGCTGACAGGCTAGGTGTTTGACCACAGCTCACCTGATGTTAAGTGAAGGTGTGGTCGAAGATGGTAAAGCACACCTAGCCTGGAATGGAACTGGCTCCCAAGTGAGGCTGCCGGAACACACCGTTAGATGCTTGGCGGCATGGGGGAATAAGACCATGTAGTAGACCAAAATATATATTATATACATAACTATGTATATAAACTTGTTTTGTTATTCCGATTCCAGTAAACTGTCTCACTAAACTGTTTCTCAAGTCACTGCGTCACTTTTTTGACATGTCTATTTCATTGCTCCCCGGATATGTCTGTATTTGGCTCACGTGCGACCTCTAACCTTTTCTTCGGTCCTGGGAGAGCACCTTGGGAACCTTTTGTCCCTTATCTGGAGTTGTATCAGAGTGTCGCCTATTATCTCTGTTTTGGGACACTTTGGTTCTTGTTGGTAGAAAAATACCGACGTGTAACAACGCGTTGGGTTCGTACCATGATGGATGCGCGGTCGCTGCGTATGTGAGGTCTGGAGGGTCGGGAAAGTAAGCTGTCAGATCTTGTCCTGTTCTGCTTGTTAACTGTAGAAATATTGAAATTAGAACATTTTCATGTTCTAATTTCTACTATTGATTTCTTTGATGTGTATTGAGCTTATATATTTCTTACTGTTTCTAAAATTATAATACTAAATAGTAATAAATACTTGATTAAATTTTATTGATTAAAAAAGTGCTATTGTCTGTTTTTAATAATGTAATGTAATCTGTTTTCCATTCCTGGTTGCCTGGAAGTTTTTAGCGAGTTCTTGTGGCACTAGGTCATAAGGTTATTTTGTTTTCTGTGCATTTTTATTTTTGGTGTGCATAATAAAGAGTTTATGTTTAAATATCAGTAAATACATATATCTGGACTTATAGATGATTTTGTTATGAAATAATATAAGCGTTAATAAATAAATGAATCCGGAACATTCAGAGACATTCAATTAATTATATTGTTAATGAAATAATGACATTATTCATTTGCATTAAAATCATTTAGCAGTTTATGCGCATTTTTATCGTACGTCGCCGAGTCCGTAATGGTCAATGTAAATTTGACATTTTATGGTCCATTATAAAACTCACAAATTTCTTACTTGCATTAAAAGTGTTTAACGAACTTAAAATTTGATATATCCACTTCCGATCGGTGATATTACCATTAATTTTATTTTAAAAACGGTTTCATTCTTTAATCAGTTCCGGTTTTCTGTCATCGTAAATTAAAGCGAGTCTCAATTACCGCAATCAATTAAAAAGCTCAGAATAATTACTGAAGTTCCTGTTTGTGTATCGTCATAAATTATTTCATATCGAAAGAACTATATTTTTCACACGCTTGCATTTCATTAAACAGAGCGCATCTAATAGGACATTACGCCATCTAGCACCAAACTAAGCAAAGCTTGCACTACGGGGACCAGATAGCTGATAGAATACTTACATGCTGTGAATTTGCTCTATAAAACGTCACTTTCTTCTATCGTCAATAGTTTTCGCTGCGCATGCTAAGTAAGGATTTGTTAAAATTGTTCACAGCTTGGATTACATTATTGAATTTCCCATACGGATCCCTAATTGTTTTTTAAATAAACTATAGTCTTTGTCCATCACGGATAATGTAGCATTCTAATAATGAAAGAATTATTAAGATCGGTCCAGTAGTTTCGGAGCCTATTCAATACAAACAAACAAACAATCAAATCTTTCCTCTTTATAATAAGATATAGATAGATGAGCTATCAGTGCAGTCTAAAACAAACAGGGTAGTTAAATTAAAGACTTTTCACGTTTCTTTTAGTTCTGCTATGAACCTGCCATTCGCGAAAAACTTTGGAACAAAATTCTATTCATAAGCGCACGCCTGTCGGTCTGTATATTCACTCAACGAGAAAGGAGTCCGAGTCTTCGGTTTAATCAAACGTTAATCTCGTATAAAAACAAATAAATTCTATTTATAAATCGTAAACACGTATTAAATATTCACTGCTCGTTTGCAGCCACAATTCTACTTGTACTTGTAAGTTGTAACTTTGTTACAATACAATGTTCGGTAAATCGGACGACGGTTCCCACCGGATTCCAACATAGAATATTGTCAAGGGAAATAATAATTGCAATGATACAGCAGCAGTACTCTAGGAGCCAATACATAACCTGGTAGCTACATAAATCTGCTACTACAGAGGGACCGCGGCAGCTAGCCGCATGAAAAATACCCGGATTAATCCCGTACCGATCTCAATACAGATAACGCTACTAGACATAAATTATATCTCACAAACCCAACACACCACTAATATTAAATAAGAAAACATGTAATTCACTATGCTACGATGTGCCCCGTGTGTAATAAAATACAAATTTTTGACAGATTTTAAATAATGACGTCCGCGTTCACCCAGGAAATGCTTAGAAAGTTCAGTATCAATTTGTTACTTTAAAGTCGCTCAGTGGTCATGTTCAATGTTGCTCGGTGAAGAATTGTGACCATTATGTGGCGTGTACCAACATACTCTTATAGGGGATTTTATATATTGCCATGGTATATTACAACATAAAACGTGCTAATCATTTTAATAAGTTATTGTAAAGATTTTATTTAAAAACAAGCTTTTATTTCAGTATCATCAGTTTTATAATGGTGCAATTTAAAACGGGAAATCAAAATAAGATGTGTATACAAAACTTCGATTTTTTTACTGCTGACTGTTGAAGAGTTCCTTCGTCTGGAGCCAATCCTGGGTGTACAATCAAGTCGTGCTTATCATAAATATGCATTGTGATCAGTACCGATCAATGTGTCAAATTTCAACTCTGTATTGTAGGTACTATATTTTAATTTTTATTGTATCAAAGAAAATATAGTGTTGTCAATCTTTGACATTTTCCTTCCTTTCTAGTTTTACCATTACTTAACAAGAATTTTCTAGAAGTACGTCTTCATCAAGCTCTATTAGATTTGCGTCAAATAGGAGGCCTTGAGTACACACTCAAAACCTCTTCAGTATACTCGGTAGTTTCTGTGAATTGATATTTATGAACGGCATACAAAACTAGATGTACGTCAAACGTTGTCCGATCCCCGTAAAATTTATTTGCAAATTGTTCCAATAGAATATCATGTAGAAATTGACTACTTCAGACTAATTTTAATGTACTTTTTCTTCGTAATTTTGTTTTGTGGTGTCTATAAAGAGGTATTGTTTTAGCGTAAATATAATTTCAACGGTCTGCAACTTTTAGTATTATTATTATTATACGAACGATAGGCAAATCTAATCACAGGTTGGTCGGGCTATATGTAATATATATATTTTTTTCTGTATCTTAATAAACATAGAGGCTATTTAATTTATTTTTAATTTTTATTATATTTATTAAGGTACACCAACAGCACACATATTGCTAAATTTACAAACATAATATATTATCTACACTAATTATAAAGAGGAAGGATTTGATATTTTTTGCTAAATTGTTAGTCGAGTTTTGTTTACCCGTGCGAAGCTGGGACGGCCTACTAGTGTTACACATGTTATTACAGGTATAATAAACAGATGTTTATGTTAAATACATATAATTATGATGTTCCAATATCTCTAACACGATTTGAGGGTTCGTACAATGATGATGGTGATCTAATCCAAAATTATGGTAACTTTGAAATGAAAACTTGGTAGGATCAAAATATATGAGTTCGTGTCACCGATATGCTAATGTGAAGTTTTTTTCAGTTTTCACTTTTATCGGTAATCCTCAATATATGAAACGTAATCTCCATTACTATACATTTCCGAGTATAAAACACTGACATTTGCAAAGCAAAAAAAATTAAGAATGTAAATTCATTAAGCAATTTGCAAACTAATTAATTAAAGTTAGCTCAACACCTCAAAATAGATATTGCATGTGATACTGCCTAAATGTCGAAAAGTAGCTACAAGGTAAAAATCACAGAATATAGTAAGGCACAGAAGTACACACAGCTCCAAAAGTATTAGTAAAATGTAACCTGCAAGAGATATAGGTAATATTTTTCTGCGATTCATCTTTTTTTGCATAAATACAGGAGGGTTAATGAGTAATGAGCGTCAGTAGCGATGTCCTGGGCACCGCTGCAATGGTCCATTGATGAGCGTTTTGGAAATAATAATTTAATGTAACGAATCGAATTTAAGTCTTTAAAGTTTCTTTGATGATTAAAAATACAGTTTTATTTTAGCGTTTTTTAACCTTAATTGTTACTAGGGAGCTTTTCCTTTACACTCTTTACTGTAATATTTATTTTAGAATATAATTAAACTGTGAAAGTACAGTTTGAATCTTCACAAACTAAGCTATCATATTATATGAATGAGTATGCTAGTATATATAGGTATATATATGTATACATATATTTATGATTGACAGGCTAGGTGTTTGACCACAGCTTATCCGATGTTAAGTGACGGTGTGGTCGAATATGGTAAAGCACACCTAACCTAGAATGAAACAAATGAGGAACACATTGTTAGATGTTTTTCGGCAGATTTTCAATTTGAGGGTGGTAGTTAGTCAGCCGAGTATTAAGCCTACCACCGTGCTATGGTTTCCTCACGATGTTTTCGTTCACTGGCAGCTCAAGCTCGTTGTTGGCACGCCCTTCAGTGTGCAAACCGACCACGCTAACCACTGAGCTAACATCGCTACAGTAATATCATACACATATTTCGAGCTTCTGCGGTGTTCTATGCTGTTCTCTGTGGTATTCCGTAACAGAGTTCCAACCAGGAACTCCGATGAGATTCCTACGAATTTGGTGAATCGTGACTTTACGCGCAATTAAATTGTTTACTCTGTGGCGCCACACGTCGCGACCACCAGTTCAATTTGTACACGATATTGGATTAAAGAACGGAGTTCCGTGGAAAGACTTGTGAACTCTGTCGACTTTGCAGTATAATCGAGCAGTATGTATTCGGTGAATTTTGGTGATGTTTGTTCTAGAATCGTAAAAGCTTCTTTGTGACTAGTATAAGGATTATGATGATGACGTTGGTTTTTGTACAATTAAGCTTGCTTAGGAGGACAGGTTTGGGAAAACTTTTACGATTGCTCAATTCATCGCAGATCTATGTTTTTTATTAACAATCGCCATTTATTTTCAATGTTAAAAACTAACTAACACTAACCTAAGCAAAACGATGCAATACAATTTTTACATATTATTCCGTGAGCCGGCTTTGTAAATATTGCCAGGCTACAAAATATCTTTAGTTTTCGCAATTATGTTATGTTCTTATAACGAAACAAGAGCTTCAGTTTTGTGTATATTCATTTTTTGCAGAAATTGGTTTTGCTCTATTAAGTTTTTTTTAACTAACAAAACATCAAATTTCTTTGTAATATTTGTACGGAACCAGTACCTTAAAATACTAACTGGAAACAAATAATTTTAATTACAGTTTCACGGTTAATTTCCGATTTGTTGTATGAAATAAGATTTCAAGCATTTTATTGTTATCGTTGCATGGATGTGTTTTACGCTGGGTTTTACGATAATTTTACACCAATAAATCTTTAATGGAGACTTGCAAGACAAACTCCCATAAATTGCTAGTTGAATGCATAATTAGATGTCTGCAGAATGGCTTATTTTGCACCTTTTTAAATGGACACATTAAGGTTGATGATAGGGGTGTTTATACACTGTAGCCGTGTTCCCGCCGCCTCTGTCCCTTCAGGGAAAACTCTAGAGTAATTATTGAAATGCTGGTGCCTTTAAACGGTAGCAGTTTTGCATAACAAGCCTTAATCACCAGTCTCCCTCGAGCTTACATTCCAAAATCAAAAGATATTTATAAAGAAAACACCTAAACCATAAACACTGCGAAACATCAGACCACCCTTCGAAGTTATTTAAGAAAACATCCCAATAATGTGCTGGGACTCCCCAGCGCCCCCTCATGGCAAATATTAAAAGGCATTTGTTATGATGAAAACAAACATATTTCACCAAATAGTCCGGTGTCGGCAGAAATGCCATGTAATACCAGCACGCCCACAGATCGTGCGGTTTAGGTGTAAAAAAATCGATTACTGGTTGGCGACACGCTGCGATCGATACGTGATATTTCATCTCCATCTTGACGGGTGCCGTAGATGCTATATTTTTGTAAAATTCAATTAAATATTTTATTGTGAAATAACTGTTACCACGTATCACTTTACGTCGTATTTAAGAATTTTTTTTATTGTGTCAGGAAGTTGTATAAAACTGGAATGCGAGGTCTAAGCTTACACCGTAGGGCGACAGTATTGTTAATTCTATATTAATTTGATCGTTCCGAAGTTATAGCTTCATTTTTCTCACACGATTACGCTGCATTACCCGAAACACAAAAGTAAATGTTACTCGAAACCGAATATTAAATTAACTTTGTTTACTTCCAGATTTATGGACGCGGTTGACGAGTTCTTGGGAAAAGACGGCGGTGAGTCAAATTTTTGTTTGCGCGATATGTTAACGTGGACCGTGGTTGATTACTTTCGTGGATAATGACGATTCTCGTATGCGTTCTCATATTAGCCTTGCGGTTTTCACTTCTTTAGTGACCGTGCAAGTGAGGCGAGCCCGCCGCGTCTCGTCGACCGCAGCAATGCGACCCGTACTCGATATGCCTAAACAACTAATGTCTACAACTGGGTGTGCTGATGTTTGTGCGCTTAACGTTGTCTCAGTAAACGAATATGTAGGTTAAATTCAAGTTGCTGCCAGCTTTAGCGTCTTCTCGCGTGGGTGAAGACGCTCCGTCGAGGTGTTAATGCACACCCATTGCCTAATTGTATTGCTTTACGTCTTTACGAGACCACCATAAAGAGTATCGTTCGACTGAGTCTTTATAGTCACTAATCGTTATGCCATTGTGAGGTTCTCCTCAGATAAATATGGCCATACGCGTCGGTTCAGTGAATCGTGAACGCGGCAATAAAATGTTCCACAATTGAATGCCATCGTGTTATGCAATTCATTCTGTATTGAATTAAGTCATTCAATGACATTGATAAATGATTTAGTTTCAATCAATTCAATTTGAAGATGTTCGTGTTTTGTTTCATTCCAATTGTCTACAAATACTATATGATAAATTTAAATCCATTGCAACTCAATTTGCCCGGCTCACAATTCGAAACAATCTGTCGTTATCGGGCACGCTAGATACAACATACGATTTCAATTAGAAAGAGCTTCGACTTTAACGAGTATCGCGTTACGCGTTCAATTTTCTAAGAGCTCGAACTCTTCTTCCAGGCGTATTCCGACTGATCAGTTGCCGTCGGGTTGCAAGCACTGCGAGGGCTCTCACTATGCTGGTTTACAATAACTCATAGCAGTCACAACTAGTAAGGCTGTGTCCGCACGTCCGAGTTTATCGGCAGCCACGCTTTTAATTACACTGACACAAATCTCAGTTATCGTTTGACTTCTCACGGTGCCGAACTCAATATTCCGAATGTTCATTAAGTTCTAATTACGAATGGGCGCCCTTGTTTGTCTTGATCACAAAAACTAGCTTTTATTAGATTACGTGGGCAGTTTCAATTAATTGTGAGCATGCGAGTATCTGGCGGCGTTTTCGGTCGGTAATGGTCGGTTATCGGTGTCGCTAAGTAGATTGAGTGAGATGTATATTATGCCGACTGGTTTGCTACGGCGCTAGCCAGATTCTTTCGCGTCTCGGGAGGTTCGGCCGGGGCTTTTAAAATGTTATTCATTTTAGTACGGGCAATAATTATTATTGTACATTTTATTACGTTAATAGTAAGAAACGAGTTATATAGGAATTTATTAAATTAGTAGATAAAATATCCGACATGGTCGAGCGTCATGCCGTGAAGAAACACTTTAAATGCACCTGCCGTGTCATTAAACGAGAGTCGATTCAGTATTAGTTAAAGGGAGCTTTCTCAATTCTAATGGAAATTAGATCAGAAAATGCGGCAAACAAATAAGTATCGTGGTAGCGTGTGGTAATGCGACGATATCCGTATATCAGCGGGTATCGCGGCGGGATCGAGCAGTCGTCCTGATTTACACGACAGCGCACACGATATCGCGCGGAGTACGCACGCTTCTGAGGCAGCGCCTGCCGTCGGCCGACTTACCGAGGGTGGCCTTAATCGACTTCTCTGCACTGATTTAAGTGCGCTTATCACCATTTTTATACGCATACGCATTTTTTCTTGTTTGAGATTATACGTATGTTTTTTATTTTTGCCTTCTCACTTTGCGTATTCTGCCAGTGTCAAGTATTTCATATTTTTAAGTGTCTCATGATTGTATGTATATCTAGCTAGTAAATGTTGCATACCATAATGGTTAAAACTTGGCGATCTAACATTATACCCAACAACCCATATTTTGCAAAATAAATGTTTTGAATTCTGAATTTTGAATTTTAAAATCAAGTGAAATTAGGCACGATCAAGTCCAGTCGATTCTTAAAGTAGTCGGTGGTGACTGTAAAGTCACCTTAGAAGCTTCTACGAAGTTTTGAACACAATTAACTCGTACAGACATGATTCACCAGATTATGTCACAATATGTTATTTTCTCACATTAGTACGTATAGTTCGCTTCTCGGCTGGCTAGGCTGGCCTGGCCACCTTTCCTAGGTGTATTTACCATCTTCGATCACACCGTCACTTAACATCAGGTGAGCTATGGTCAAACACTTAGCATGTAAACCATAAAAATTAAAAACTTAAACATTTGTACACAAAGGTATAGTACTTTACGAAACAATATCAGTATGTGTTGGAGTAAGAGCATCGTCAATTAAAATAGTATTTCGATCATTATTGGCACGTGTAATCACACGCTAATATACCGACACTCATGAATCGATATCTCTAATGCGCACAATAACACGGAAATCGATTACTTAACTATCATTATAAATGTTCGATGTGGAAGTTTTTGACGCGTCTCGCAGAATATGTCACATCTTCGCCAGCCGATTGATAGATGAATCATTTACCGTTCCATAGATGACTTGCCATTTATACTTTTTACAATAATAAATAACCTATAGTATTTCTTATGCAGTGTTTATGATATGGTATTGACGCTTTCAATAAAAGCTATAGATAAATACATCGTAAACTATCGATTTACATTAGGCAACGAATTCCGATAAGTGTGATTCACCATTATATGATTCGGCAGCAGCGACACCGATGGTAATTTCTCTTACGTAATTTAAAACTTATCAGGCGACTTGCACACCTAAATTGTTTTCTTTTACCACATTTTAATATTCATGATGTTACATAACAAAAGTTAAATAGTTACTGTTATCGTTTCACTTAATTTTCATTTTCGTGTAACACAATATTCTCTAAACGTCTCATCGTGTTTACGTAATTTTTGAAATGCCTTCAATATGTTATAGGGCACGAGTGTAGCATATTTCATTGTAATGAATCGGGGAAACTTCTGACTTTTGAAATACGTGTGACATAAAATCCAATGTCTTTAGAATTATGGAGCTGACGTCACGGTAGAATGAGTTCGCCGGAAACTTAGTTTGAAAGTTTGTTGATATGGACGTAAGATATATATCGCTGCGTTTGCAGCAGTTCTCTTACTTTCCACAGGGATTCCAACTCGCAGACAAAGTTGCACTTTGTGACTGCGAACAGTCACAAATGTTGCTGAAGAATATGTTTGTCTGTATTCGGAATGATAACGTTGTTTGTGAAGTTTCGAATAGCTTATGTTGTATATAAATTATCGATTTTCAAAGTTTTATTTCTCGAAGCTTCATTTGCTTGAAGTTGTGTTGTACGATTTCAGTATTTTTTTATTCGCGTACTTTTGTCTTTCGTTTCAAATTTTCATTCATGTCTTATCTCTTGAAAAGTATTGAAACAACGTTTTTTTTTGTTTTTTTAATGGCCCTCTTTTTTTTTAATTCGTTGCTACAAACAAATTTTATTGTCAATTGTCTATGTGAGAATAATTATTGGTTTCATGAGAAATGCCTCAAAGAGACTATCCCAAAAAAAATGTAATTCAAAGATGACAAAGGTCACGGACCCCGTTGTCTGTGGAGCGTATATTTTAAATTAAAAAAAAAAGGTTTTTTTTTTTCAAGACCTTTTCGTATATTGTTTCTATTATATGGGCAAACGGAAAGGGCATAAATACTTCATACAATAATTGATTAATATAAGTATCAATGGCAGATTGAGAATGAAAACATTCATGTGGAAATGAAAAAAAAAAATCTCGAAAATGTCAATACAATCGAAAGTGACATTGGCTTCGTTTAAATTAAATTAAATCGTAATAAAAATACCGAGCCTGGGAATGCAGTTTTATTTCATGTGCACAATTAATATTCTTAAATAGCTAATCAGTCATCTGATCAACGCGTCGACGCCCACGCGTGGCGCCGGAGATCCGAACTATGTGGAAATGTGTAGCGAGTTCTACGATAAGTACTTATGCATTTTGAACACATCGTTTTGGGTTTATAAATGTAGATTTTATGCTTCTTGAGCCAATACATTATACTGCTAGAATACTCTAGCAGTAAATATAGATATGTATATGTATCTGGGGATAAAGATTTGGTTATAATCTCGTAACATCCCACTAATATTATAAATGTGAAAGTTTAGATAGATGGATGTTCGCTTAACATCAGGCGAGATGGCGGTCAAACGCAAGCCTATCTACTTTAAAAAAAAAATGTTTCTTACTCTTTCACGTAAAAACTACTGAACGGATTAACAATATAACGAGTTATTTGTTTGACATTTTATTTTGAATTTAGTTTGTTGTTTTATAATTTTGTGTCATAAATGTAATTGTTTAATCGTTTTTGTGTCAATAATAAATAATTTGAATTTGAATTTGAATATTGTCACTGACGCATGTGGACTATTTTATCTCTACATAGTATAAAATAAAGTCGCTTCCCGCCGTCTGTACGCTTAGATCTTTTAAACTACGCAACGGAATTTAATGCGCTTTCCATCAATAGACAGAATGATTCAAGAGGAAGATTTATAAGTATAATACATGCATATTATAGCAGAGAAAATCCTAGAGTTTCCATTATTTGTAATTCCAGTAGTCGTAAAAACATGTTTTGGTGCGCTTACATTGCAAACGCTCGCTAAGCTTTACGAGATATATAGATCAAAATAATGTACTACGTTAGTATCTACATTGCACCGATGCGAAGCCGAGGTGGTTCGCTAGTTATTAATAACATGGATCTGCAACTTGTAGGAAACGGTTATTGAATAGCTTTAAAGAGAGATAGAATACGACAAAGGAAACAAAACTACGCTAGTTAATTATTATTATTATAGGTGCTTGTATATTTATGGTTGGCAACATTTATAATTCTAGCGCTTATAATCATAAAGCTCCTTTGATTCTCTTGCAAATTACGCTGAGTGACATCAAAGCGAATAGCGTCAAAGTACTTGACACAGATATCTCGAAGCTTTTCCTCATAGCAATTCTGAAAACTTGGCCCCGACAAAGCAATACCTAGGTTAGCGTTGTCGTAACATTGTTAATAAACCGCAGTCGCGTGAATGCGTGTGGTAAAGTCCTAATAAGCCGATTACGATGTAAAAGGGTCGCGCGTAGGCGAACACGCGTATCGACAATCGACATCGATATCTCGGTGTAAAACAGTTCTGGAGAATGGCGCTAAAGTAAGTTCATAGAGGGGAAAACTAAATAAAAAATATCATCTAAATATTTTGTATTTGATTGTCGATACCAGACACCTTCCCAGACTATACTAAGTACCAATCCTTTAGTAATTTAAACTGGGTGATCGGCTTTTAGTAATCAAAGTCATAGTTAAAAAGTTGCTATTCTTAGATAAGTTTTATTTATTTTTTGTATAATGAGTTCAATTGTTACCGTTGTGTTTACAGAACAACAAACTATAAAAATTACTTACTTATTATCACGCCTCATCATGCAAAGTCACTAAAAAAGAAGCGTCTATGTATTTAAAAAGAAGATATCTATATATACTCCAACTTTAGTACTCCAAAGTTCAACGTAAAGCCGAAACAATTCGAATGACACAAATAAAGTTGCGCCATCTAGAATCCCTTTGTAACACTAAAAATAGCTCGGTTTACTGCGGTAGGTAAAGTTTTTTATGAGATTATGTATTTGTACTAATATTAACATGCGAGTAGCGCTGATAAATAAATTATATCAGTGCTACTCGCTTGTTCGATTAAATTCGTAAAGTCGATTGATATCGGTTCTTCTATAAACCAGATTTTCGTCTGCTTACGCTTAAAATCTGTATAGCTGGCACTGTGGAAGTTCGAAACTATTTTGTTAAAAGTGCAGCGCAAGACTGGCCCTACCTTGTATTCCAAAGTTAAATTGAAAACTTAAGAGCTCAGGTACTGTAAAGACAATATGTATATAGATATCAGTTAGGACACAATGCTAGAGATCTTCGACAATCGATCTGCGACTGCACTACTCGTCTCGATAGCATTGTATGTAGGTACTTGAAATGCATGTTTGATAATAATGCTGCCAATAAAGGTCATGTAAAAAAATTGAAGTTTTAAAAACTACGCGATTTTGCGAGAGTAAATACTTTTATCAATCAAAATTCACCCTTACATACATCGTTGTCGTCGTGATACTAAAGTAGGTCTTAGTTTCAAACAGTTAAAAGACGAAAGATAATAGAAATCAAAATGTGCGTAGCTATTAAGTAAGTACCTACTATAAGAGATTTGATAAAGTATCCGTATAGTAAAATTAAACGTCATTGTACGATGACTATTGACGTCAAAGAAATTTCACGCAAACAAACAATTGTTATGGAAAACACACATTAGAAGGTATCAAACGAGTTTTGCACACAGAAACGTTTTAGCATTTGTAAACGTTGCTAAATATTGTCAAATATTATTTTAAGCTATTGTTGTTTGTTCGCGTTCCAAGTTTTCCGGCGCCCGTTCTGTTCACTCTGTGGTAGGTTCACTTACGCAATATCGATATGTTTCGAGTACATCACTATTATAATTACGTAACGCCCTCTTTTGATACCTTTTGTCTGTTTGTTCGGGCCAGTCGGTGCGGTTCCAGTGTTATGTTTATTTTCTATAAGTTTTTATTATATGTTAGATGCAGTCGCTTTCTATGCTAAGTAACAAGTGGTAACACGTATTGGGCGATTGGCTCATTGTACTGTCTGATGCGATTTGCATGTGAATCGGGGACCGAGTGTAGGATAGTCGCTTGATTGACATTTCAACCGTCAGCAGATGCCGTTTTAAAATCAGGTTTGAAGAGGCATCTGTGCATTATTTATTGGTAGCTTTAATTTATCTATTCATTAATACTGTTTGCTTGGATGCTGTTAACCTAACATAGAAAATTGGATGTGTCCTACTTCGTTTAAGGACTTCTTGAATGCCAGCATTTAATAGCGTTATTTTTTATTACAAACTTATTATTTAATAATGTATACAATAGGAAAACTTAAAATAATTTTCTACTGGTCATCCCCGTGGTAGAAAGATTGGGGTGTAATATAATTAACATTCATAAATACACAATGTATTTACAAATATTTCTGCGAGGCGATGAACTAATAAAAAGGCATTATAAAAATGTTCATGCACGAGCCGTTTAAAAATTGTTTGCTTTCGGGGGCACGTTGTGCTATTCAGTGTAATGTGATTGTTTATGATCAGATGATGATTAAAGTCAGTGTCCGGTAGTTGAATTCTAAGTCAAGTGTGTTTACCATCTTCAACGACACTGTCACTTAACATAAAGTGAGCTGTGGTCAAACCCCTGGCCTGTCAAACATATAAAAAAAGGCAATAGTAATTGCAATAAAAGAGCAATGTGTGTACTATTTTTAATCGACTTGTATAAAGGAAGAGATTCTCAATTCGTTTGTATTTATTAGTGTATGTTTGTTACTCCAGAACTTAGATGAACCGATTTGTTTTTTTTTTCAATTTGTAATGATGATGTATTTTCAGATTGGTCCGATAGAAATTTTATGAAAATCGGTTCAGTAGTTTGATTTTTAAACCACTAAAATCTAGCCGTGTTTGGGTTTAGAGGCATGAATGCAGTTTTTAATTGTTAATTTGTATGTACTAGTATTATATCAGTCATCTGACTCCCATAGTACAAGCTTTGCTTAGTTTATGGTCAGATGGCGCTGTGTGTAATGTCCTACGATATTTATTTTTAATTACATTTTATTATACGTCATTTTTTTTTTCACTGTTGGTTCATTGATAGTATGTTTGTTTCAAGAGCTGAAGGGGGTGGGTTCGATTCCCACCCAGGACAAACAGTTTGTGGTATAAACAAATGTTTGTTCTGTGTCTGGGTGTCCTGTATGTATTTCATAAAAAAAGTATGTGTTTAGGTATTCTATCAGTTATCTGACTTCCATAGTACAAGCTTTACTTAGTTTGGGGTCAGATGACGCTGTGTGTAATGTCCTGCGAAATTTATTTATCCCATATAAGATACGATATTTATTTTACATAAAAAAACTTGAACATCAACTGAATAAATAGTTAACCCGACTTTATCTCTGACTTGTACGGTAATTGCAATGTTTGTTTGTGTAATTGAAACTCGAACACAGATAATGAAGTTGCCGACGAAAGCCTCCCCTGATGGATTGCCGTAAATGTCATTGTCTTTTTGTGTGTCCCGACCGGAGTTGGCATGAATTTGCATGTGTAATGCTACAAATGCATTGCTGTTGTATAAAACGCACTGCATAGTAATATTTGTTTAAAGAAATTACGCAGAGTACGGTACGCTGTTTAAAATGCTGTGCTGGGTATGCAGTCCCTTTGCTTTTCAAACTTTAGTAATCAATACATTATTTATTGATGATTACTTAAAGTTAAAGATTGTTTTACAATAGTGAAAAAAACTCTAAAATAAAAATGGTATATTATCCAAAATTCTTTTTGAAACTACTGCAGCAGTACGTTGCCCGACAACGAATGGCTGTAAAAAGCTGCTATCTGAATTTAAAAATGGCTTTTAAGAATTTAAAGAGATGTCGTTTTATCAAAATCGGCACAATGGTGCTTAAATAGAATGGAAGAATTTTTATAACATGATACACATAATAATACTAGCGAACCGCCCGACTTCGCACGGGTGCAATGTAGATACTAATGTGTCAAAAATAACGAAGTTTTATAGAAATTTCCAACCCCCATTTTGCACCCTTATGGGTGAAATTTATAAAAATCCTTTCTTAGTGCGTACCTACGTCACCTAAGGAATATTTGTGCGAAATTTCATGCTTCTAGACCCAGAGGTTTCAGCTGTGCGTTGATCGATCAGTCAGTGAATCAGTCTGTCAGTTTCTTCCTTTATAGATATAAAATACAAAGTATTATTTTATTTTCTTTACCTATAAATGTAGGATATTAGCTAGGTACAGTAATTTAGTTACATAATTATATATGTACCATAGAGGTTGGGAGGCTTCCAATCTGGAGGTTCTGGGTTCGAAATGTGTGAAGTTGCCAACCCGCACTTGGCTATTGTGGTGGACTATGGCCTCCCTTCTCACAACGAGAAGAGGCCGGCGCCTAACAGTGGAACACTTTATAAAAACGGCTGATTCGGGTACGTTCACATTGAGAATAAAAATTTTCCACGTTTAAATTTTTAAAAATGACAAATTACAAAAATAATCAAATACTATGTTATGCTGTACAAAAGTTAATCTTAAGTTTGTTAGCTAGTTACCAACAATTTTGTGTGCTTGTAGTCTTCGAGTAATGACGTGAGCGTATGCTAGAACCGTCGTAACTCACTCAACTCCGTCGTTTTGAAGGCTGCACTTCTACAACGCTTATTTTCATTTGATCTTTAAAGCTGAAGCATCAGTTACATAAATAAAAGTACAGTGTGTGGCATTACTCGTGGCCGAGACCGCACCGTGGGAATCTCCAACAAACTTTTTGCCTTGTTTTTGTCCCGTGCTAAGAAATGTTTTGAGCGCATGTAATGCTTTTTTTTTAAATGTCAGCATCGAAGTGGGCGGACAGACGAATGTCAATTGAGCTGGTGATATCTTTGTTGCGAATTGATAATGTTTACATACTTTTTTAAATACTAAAAAAGGTTAGTTTGCATAATGAATGTTTTAGTCACTTTGATATTTAAATGTTGCTTGTGTCAATTTATATTTGAATCTCGTTGAAAAAATAACATAGCTATAAGTCCCTTTTGTTGCGACAAACCCTATGCATTACAACAGTGCGCATCTTCCTTGCTACTTCAAAGGTCTTCCGGAGGAAGTGTCAAACCACGGCCACGACTTCCTATGCCTCCCTCCCCGCGAGCTACCCCGTTGCACCTCCCCTTGCTCCCGATGCGAAGGGGTGCCATGTCAACGACCTCCGATGTTTGCGGTGCGATTTCGCAGACACAAACAGGAGTTTTTTTTGGTTTATTTTTTGGGAAACGTTTTACTTTTAGTGGTTATCGATCGGAAACTTTAGACGTTTAGTTTGAATTGGATTAGGTTTTGGATGAATTAACTGGAAAGCTCGATTTAACGATAAGTTAACGATTACTGTGTTAGTTACTATCGTATTAGAGAAAATTGAATGGAAAGGACGGTTTCACTACAGTAACTTAAAGTTGGGTGACAGAAATTGTGATTATTATTTTAATGTGTTCTCCACTAAAATAATTGCCTTTAAAGGTTTTTTTTATGTTAACAAGCTAGGTGTTTGACCGCAAGTCACCTGACGTTAAGTGGTAAAGCACACCTAGCCTGGAATGCAACTGGCAACCATTAGGTGCTTGGCGACAGATTTTTAACTTGAGGGTGGTAGCTAGCCAGCCGAGTACTAGATAATACCCTACCACCATGCTATGGTTTCCTCAAGATGTTTTTCCTTCACCGACAGCTCAAGCTCATTATTAGGGTTATTAGGGAACTTACGCCCTTCGGCGTGTGAACCGACCGCGCTAACAGCTGAGCTATCATCGCTATTAAACTAAATTATTATGTTTTGTTACAGATTCATTGGTCGGTGTCCACTGCACGCATGGGTTGAACCGTACAGGGTATATGGTGTGTCGCTACATGAGAGACCGATTAAAAATACCAGCTGATGAGGCTATTAAAAGTTAGTACCTATTATATTTTTATTTATTTATTCATTACTTGTAGCTCCTCGCAATTTCATCCGCTACGGATAAGAACCGTGTAGTATTTTGTTTGGGATAAAAAGTCATAATATTATGTTCATACCAAACATTTGATCATGAGTAAAAAAGCTTTTTCTATGGAACAGCTGAATATTTTTCACGATTTTTATGATGTGCCTGTGGTAAAAGTTGTTCATAATGATAATTACAATGACCTCATTTAGGTTTTATACCCTAGATCTTATAACCTTGTATAGATAGATGTACTTGTAGTGTGTTAGTGTGATGTGTTTTATATAGCTAAGCACTTAAATCATTTTGACAGCCCCGTTGGCTCATTGGTAGTATATCTGCCTTGAGAGCTGTAGGGCGTGGGTTCGACTCCCACTCAGGGCAAACACTTTGTGAATAAACAAATGTTTGTTCTGTGTCTTCTGTATATGTATATTATAAGTATGTATTTACAAAAAAAAGTATTTATGTATTCTATCAGTTATCTGACTTCCATCACACAAGCTCTGCTTAGTTTGGGACCAGACGGCGTTGTGTGTATAGTCCTACGATATTTATTTATTTATTTATATCTAATTAGATAATTTCGTAGTGCTTAAATGGCCATCAATTAATCTATTTTTAGTGTTCGGATGAAACAAACGAATTGGCAAACGTAGTGTAGGACGCCCTTAGACTCGATGGAGTGACGATTTACGTAGGACAGCTGCCGGTGGATGGAAACGAAAAGCCGAAGATCGGGCTGAGTGGCATGTCTTGGGAGAGGCCTATGTCCAGCAGTGGACTTCGATAGGCTGATGATGATGATGAGTACTCGGATGGCAGTATAAAATATGCTCTTCTATCTTCTACATTTTACTTATTATGTTTAATTATAATTAAGCATACCTAATATAAATAGTACAGACCGCACAGGATAGAGACAAATGGGCATCTTTGGAGGAGGCCTACACACAATATGGGGTTCCTACTAATATAAAACACTAAATCATGTTAGGCTATATTATATTTTATATTATTATGTTATCCAAATAAATCAATAGTTAATAAGTAAAGCAGAAACGTAGATAAGTAACTCAAAAACGTTGTAAAGTAGGTAATTAGTAATTAGTGGGGCTTTTTTATTTTATTTATATATTTAATAAAAATAATTTAGCTTAACTAATTCCAACCATCCTCATTGTCATTCTCCTTTAACTGTAGATAGAATCTCTGATGTTGGATGTTGTATGTTCTGTTGTTTCTTATTCTTAAAAATGAACAGTCATATAATTGTTTCAGGATTCGAAAAAGCTCGCGGCTACGAGATAGAGAGAGAAATCTACTTAGCCAGCCTGTTAGATAAAAGCCTACCTCGTCCCGATTTCGGTAAGGAGACTGTTATTAAACCGATCGATTACGTAAATGGCATAAAATCATCTAAACATGACTATGATAGTTATGCCAACGTTAAGCAAAATCAACGTTATGAAAATGATGATAGACATTACAGTGATAGGTATGGAAACCATAATAATAGGTATAGTACAGAAATGAATGGTAGCAGATACTATCATAACAATGGTGATCGAAGCAAACAGAATGACGACCACTCCTGGAGAAGTGATCGCAGCAAACAGAATGACGACCTCTCCTGGAGAAACAGAGATGAAGCTAGCAGCCATTGTAGTAGTCGTCACAGCAGTCATAATAGTCGGGTCTCTAAGAGAAGCATCAGAACTATCAGTAGTGACAGTTCGGATAGATCGTCTTCTGGAAGAGCCGATTATATTTATAGTTACAAACACGATTATTGACGAAGGTTTTAAATGATTAGGGAATTTTATAGAAAGTAAATTCATAAAAATCGAAAAAGGCAAAAGAATCCATATGTCTAACGCTAAGTTCGCGTAACTCGAGCGAGCGTGCTTCAGCATAGACCGCATCTTCGCTTAACATCAGGCGGGATGGCGGTAAAAAGCAAGCCGCCGCATCTTTATTAAAAAAAAAAAACTCCTAGCACTGTGTTTTTGCCATGGCAAACATCCCAAGTGATGTGACTTCAAATAATTCAAAAACAGTAGTAATGTATTACATTAACACGAGTTCAAGTATAGTTATAGATCTCATTGATAAATCATTGTAAAAGGTCATTTGTTATTTATGTCTATACCGGGTTATTGGTTTGCTATGCAGGAAGCCGAAAATACGTATAAGTCTGAACAACTTTTCTTTTAGCGTTTTAAAAAATACTTAATAGCTTTCGAGATACAGAAGTTCAAAAATTTCACAAAAAAAATCGGTCGCACAACCCTAGTACTAACTATTATTTAATCTACGCCGCAATCAGCTGGACTGTTTAGGTTCACGAAGTCACTGACCCTACACGCACACAGCGGCTTTTTACAGTCGGTTAATTTTGTCGGCACTATGCAGCGGAGCAGGCGGTGATGTCAGGTGTTAGCCGCGAATTGAAAGAAAGCCGCAAAATGTCAGTGTTTTTGAAGGAAACGAGATGGATGTACGATTTTTTTTTGTTTTTCTTTCTTTTCTTTAAAAAAAATAATTATCTATGATGTAGGCAAGTGCGACGAAATCCTTACAACACGGGCGTGTGTGCGCTTGTGTTGCTAGGGGCGTCCGTATTTCAAACGTGAAATTAACTTTTGATTTTGGTATGAACACCAAAATATGCCGATTTTGAATTAAGACTTTCAGCATAGACTGGTCATTACTGATACTATACGGTAGCTGCGGCTTCCTACATGGCAAGCAAATAACCCGGTATGTATTACCTATGAGATAAAATAACAATTATTTAACAGGTACGTAAAATCTGGGGGCACAGCAGTGCCCCCGCCAAGTTGAGCAAAAAAGTGCCGTACCATCCTTTTCTCGATGCAGTTCAGGCCATTTTCGACCCCCATAACTTTGTTTATAAAACGAGACGCCTGAATTATCAGTAACCAAGCAGGCATTGTATAAACACGGCATATTTAAAATTTCATTCAATTTAAACCAGTAGTCAAAGTACCTTATTTTGTCACTCACTGACTGACTGACTGATCGATCATCAAAAGGCACTTCTAGCAGACATAGCAGCTTCAAATTTGGAATACGATTAGTGTTTAGTATAAATCAAGGAAAAACTAAAATATTTTGTAATTTCGGTCCAGTTTTCTAGATACGCCAATTCGGTATGTAAAGAAAAAAAATACTTTGCTGATTCCAAAACCATTTCGAAATATTACATTCCTGTACATGATTTTTCCGTTTAAAACTCTTTAAACTATGAGACGGGGTTTATTTTAATAAAATACATAAAATAAATTTGACTTTCAATTAACCTCTAATGACGTCATGTCCTTGGCTGTATAAGGATTCTTTCAGTGCCTAAAAAAGGTACATATTTTACATATTCAGCCAATGTTATGACGTCATAACTATAAAAAGTTTGAAAATGTATTAGAATTAAACTACCGCATAGAAAGCCAAAATATTCAAATTAGTTTCATAAAATAAAGTTTACTATCAGTAAAAAATATAAAATAAATACAAAAAAAAAACTTTACATACCGAATTGCATAAATGACTTTGTAATCCCATATAAATATATAGTATTACAAAGTTACATTTGCAGTGAATGAATTAGTGAAATCTTTTTATGAATCTAATTATATAGAAAAATAATGGGTTAAGTAATTTATTATGATAACTAATTGTGTGATAAAGTTAAATAGATTTGTTACCATACCAATGAAATATTAGCGCTGTATTAGCATACATTAAATAATAATTTTCTTGCATAATATTTTTATTTGCAATAGCAGCATAATTACTTATTAACTAAATATTTTTTGAATATATGAGTATATTTACAATCCTATAAATAATTTTGTATAAAAATAGAAAAAGAAAAGTAGGTACTCATGCAATAGTGTCAATGTTTAGAGCAGAGGTAGGTATATTTTTAGGCCAGAGGTGTTGTTTTTTTAAATACTTAATGTATTACAATACAATGATGTATCAAAATTTGGTTACCCACTTATATTTTTTTTTAGATGATATTTTGGTTGTGGTATCTCCGCTCCACGTATGACGTTGGTAAATTTTTATTTTTAGTATTTAAATTTAATTTATTACTCATCTTAATGTATAAACTGGCGTTGCTGTCATAATAATGTACATTGTATTTTTGATGGGAGTAATTTTTTGTTAAAAGTAACAAATAAAGACATTTTTGGATATATATATTGTTTTTATTTATCGGAATACATAAATATGTATAATTCGTAAAAAAAAATCATTGTTGACATACAATCTATGTTCCGAGATGTGGTCGACTATTTTTAGAAAAAATAATTTATTCATTACTCAACTAAAATCTTTTGTTCCATTTATTTCTCTTATATATATATTACGAGCGATCCGCCCCGGCTTTGCACGGGTGCAATGTAGATATTAATGTGCATATGCATGTATTATACATATAAATTTTCCTCTTGAATCACTCTGTCTAGCGATGGAGACCGCAATAAAATTCCTTGCGTAGTATAAAAGATCTAAGCGTACAGACGGCGGAAAGCGACTTTGTTTTATACTTAGAGAGAGATTATGTATATTTATTGTTATAGATAGTTGTTGTTCTACATTTCATTAGAATTATAGTATTTTATCATCTCTATCTTCCATATTTTATTTAAAATGTCACTTAAAACATAATACTTATTTGTTTCTTATCTACTGGATAGTTTTCTTTACTACATGTAAAAACTATTTAGGCTTATTAGTTTATATATTTTTCCCATAGGCTGTATGTTTACCGAATCATAATTACTTAGTTACTGTTCTGAACTGTTATTGATCTCCATTGCTTGCCTAACTAAGATTCTCCTCCGTTGTTTCACAGATTCCTCCAAAATTTTAACTTGCTGACCTTCAAGCACACTGTTGTTTTTTACTTGCTGAGTAAACAATTTTGTCTATTTTTATCGAGGTTCAGATATTCATGAGAACAAGTCTTATTATAGTCAAACTAGTGGCTCACGTAAAGATGCGGTTGTTACGTGGTCGATCCTATCTCACACTGTAGATATATGCGTTTGTATGTTTGTAGATTGGTGCTTGTAAGTCACAGGTCTATATCTGTCAGTTTTATTAGGTCATAAGTATCCGTAACCAACGAGAATGTATGAAAAAAACCGATGAAAGTAAATGAAGCGAAAGATGTGTGTCAGGACCGTGAGTGTAAATGAATTGTCTCTGCATATCCAAACGGAATAATGGCGCGAGTATTAGGTATGTACAAGTTTATTAATTAGCCAATGATCTTGATACAAAAACTAATGTAGACTTGGTTTGTTTTCCAATCTCTTAACATTAGAATGTTGGAAATGTGATCGATCTATCGTTTAGTATTTTACTCGAAAATTAAATTAAGGATTTGAATGAATTTGATTTATTTCAGACAACAATGTGTTCTTTATTTATATTTATTAAAATTTGAAAATAGATAAGAAAGCTTTATAAAATCGAAAGGTATCCAGCGAGTATAGATTTTTTTTTGTATTGTGAACCATACATACCTATACATATAAAATATATAATGTTAGGAATCATTTAAATCAAAGTATCTATAAGCAAAAGAGGGCTATACATATATGTATATAGTTCGAACGAACCCTAATTTCGGGCTACGTGCCCAAAATGAGGGCCCCTAAACTTTACATTTGTTAAAATAACACTATAATTTTTTTGGATACTGTATCCATAATATAGGACAATTCACACAATGCCAATTTTGTAAACACATAAATATAATATATTTTAAACACCCAAATAAAGAACAAACATATTGATCCCATAAATGTTTGTCCAGTGTGGGAATCGAAACCACGCTCTACATCTCATGAAGTAGGCCTACTACCGAATGTAAAGACAATAATCATATATTTGATATTAAGTACTTGTAGAGTGATACAAGTTTCAGTTTAGTTTGTTTTTTAAATTCCTGCTGACTGATGTTGACTTTTTCTCTGTTGATGCAGAGGCAGATTGGAATGACAGTCAACGCAGATACAAAAATTCAAGCTACCATAGAAATGATGATCAAACAAGAAACTGGCATGAGAGTCAACCCAGAAACAGGTATGAACATCAATCGAGAAATAACACTGACAGTCAAATAAGAAATAACGATAATCAAAATGAAACTACGACCGCGACCTTGTCAAGAAAAAGGAAAAGATACAGGAAGAAAAATAAGAAAGAATTCTTAGCTTCACCTCAGGAAAATGTAGCCAAAATACAAGAGAGTCGAGCAAATTCTCAGGAACCTAAAGTGAAACGAAAGAAAAGAAAACATACATTTGTCAATAAAATATTAAGACTTCGTTAGGTAAGTCCGGATGCTTACAATTTCGTGTTTAAATAGTTTAAGAACATTCTTCTTGCCAAAAGACTATTTCAGAAGAATGCCATATCTAGTAATAGGATTCCATTTAACATTTCATAATGTTTAATACATATATACGTAGGTTGACTTATAATTGTTTATCTAACGAAAAATTGATAGGAATGTACATTAATAATGTGTCACACAAATTAATTACCTTTCTTCTTGTTTTTGTAAGGGTTTCCATCACACCTTGTATAATTTGTCTACGTTTTTATTAGCTAACTTACTAAGATATAAGTAAAATAAATTTTTGTACCTAAAGAAAATGCAGACAAAATCACGTTGTTTTTTTTTTGTTTCTTTGAAATAAGTTCATTTTCCCTACACCGTTTGATGCTCTTTAGATTGCGTTTACGAAATCTTTCGTGGAAGAATTTGAGCTACTAAATTTATCTTAGCGTATTTTACGATAATTGTACCCAAATTTTATGACTGTAAGATAAATCTTTAAAGACAAGTACGTGACGGGTCCAACGATAGTATTTTCCGTGACGTTTTTGCAGCAATTATTTTTTTACTTAGTGGCCATCGTAAACCAGGTAAAAATACTGTACAGACAGATTTAGAAACACATGGATTTCCAGTCAAAGTTTAAATGTATCCCGAACAGAGATAGACAAAAGATAGTGGAAGGGTAGGTGGGATCCACACTGATGTACATGTACATGTGTGTACAAATGTTTTTGTTCAAGAAATGAATGCATTTTTTTGTGAAAACAGGTCAATATACAACAATTTTAATGTTGATGCTTTTCATTGTCTCGAGCATACAACGGCAGTGACAAGGAATTGTCTTAAATCATAATAAGCTATGTTTCAGCGATATAAGATTTTGATAATTTCGTTTATCAGGACTTAGTTTACCTTATGAACTAGTGCCACAAGGGGCGGCCTTATCGCTAACAGCGATCTCTTCCAGGCAACCAAGAAAAGAAAAACACGATAGATTACATTAACAAAAATAAATAAAACTTATAGTAAGTACATAAAAATAATCATAATAATGGTATTATTAGGTATTATGGTTTTTGGTTTTCATTTATTAGGTATTATTGAACATACATATGAATGAAAATGAAACAGACTTCAAGTGAACCGAAATTACTATCGAATATTATTCTAAAAAAAAAAAAACTTAATACCCAAATATACATTTAGGAGTATTTTTTCAAGTAACCAAGCTCGCAACTTATTTTATAAATTTATCATTTACACATTATTTTTAAGTAAGCAATTAACATTAAGTCAGTTGTGGTCTAGCACGTAAACTGTCCTACATAAAAAAAAAATAGCGTAAACTGAACTGTATCGTTGATATAATCTACGCTTTAAATTCGTCTGCTACAATATCTCACAAATCGACATTTACAAACTACAATGAAAAAAACCTACATAAAATGTTGCCCGTACCTAAATTATTATTGCTCTTGGACTAGTAACACTGAACGATACTGACATAGAAACGCCCGAAGTGGTGCTACTGATTTATCTGCTACCGATACATTCGTGGCTCTCGCCGCTTTATTGCTCTATTGTTGGACCCTCAGGCGTGTGTTCTGAACACATGACGCTGTACTGATGGTATGGACAATAAAACAAATATACATACTTTATTAAGCAATAGAGTAATAACTTCAAAAATCCAATTTTCAGTCCCAAAACATGATTAAAACACAAGACTCCTACTCCTATCTTTGTTCTACCTGCATATAAAATGTATAAATCTACACAAAAAAGTCCTGCAGTGCACAGGGAAACGGTAATCAGTTTTTCGCCTTTTGCCAAAAAAGTGTTTTTTTGAGTTAATCGCTGTTTAGATCTAGGGGTGCGATATATGCATAAACACTTGACAAAACACTAGTTTTGGGGGGAAAAATGGGCGACACGACTCTTTCCGCGTTCCCCCCAAAACTCGTATGGTGGTTATATGCACCTAGAGACCGAGTGTATCTATCACCTGCCAGTATCACTGCAAGCTGTTACGGTAAGTATTTGTAACAGCTTCTGGCGCGCAGCACGGACTTAATTTTCGAATTTCTTATCGTAGTTTTTTTCAATAAAGTGTTTTTGAGAAAAAAGTCTGGTTTACTATAAAATGATTAGTCAATCGCTTTCATAATATGAAAAAAAAGAATGTAAAGAAAATATACAGAATACGCCCGACGCTGACTTCTTGGGCGGTCTGTTGAAAAGCTGCCCATACTGTTAATTTGTCTGTCATAGGCGAGTGGTGTTATGAGAACCCAGAGTAATTTACGTGCAACTGCTGTGTATTGTAACTATCGTTCCTGACGACACACGTAATGAATCGCAACGTATGTGGTATGTGTGACCCTCGACTTCATCTCAACGCGACGTCTTTAGAGTTGTATAGTGCTCATTTTGCAAGTACTAAACTAAACTTTTGTAAGTCTTGTTGGTTAAGTATGTTGATGTAAATGTGTCAGGACAGGAATTAATCGAATTTGATGGAGTGAAAGAATAACTTATTTAAAATGAATTTATCTTTGGCCAAGTATTATGTGTGCAGGTACGATTATACGACGCGTCGGTGCAGTGTGGGCGTCTAGATTATTATAACAAGGAATATGCCCTTGCAAATTTCATGACTCTAGACCGACAGTTTAGGCTGTATTTTCAATGTAAGTCGACGATCAGTAAAAATAAGAAATTAATTTTGTGTTTACAGATGTTTTATCACTATTACATTTCGTGTGCACTACATAGGTAATTGACAATAGATTCAATAGGTTTTTCATCACTAACTCTTATACATATATGCAATACTAAAACGCGAACGGAGTATCAGCGATTTCACGACCGACCCTCGAAGGACGTAAATTAGCCGCTTTGTTAACTCCTAATAAAATCTTACATCTTAATGGTTTTATCTCATATTTTTGTTTCGGATCTTAACTACCTGGCTTCCGTCAGTCTGTCAGGGCGTATTTCACGAGGTCCTACGGTTTGACTGACGTGGATGACCATTTAATTTATGTCGCATAGACCATCGCGTTTCATTTTAATGTGCTCGTTAGTTTTGGTGACAGTTGGTGACGCTTAGGGCGCCATTTCGATTGTTATCTGTGGCGGTGCTTTCATTATCTGTGGGTCACACAGAATATATAATAGTATACATAGTAAAACGTGTTCTGATTTTGTGATCAGCCGAAATCGATGTTTTTTTGTGCAGTTGGTTCCTACTTAATACTATTTGTATTGCCTCTAGGTCAGTTCTTGGTATTTTCGTTTCGTAAAGAACAAATGAATACGCTATTTTCTGGTGTAATAGCTTTTTATTAGTAATTTTACATATTTTAATGCGTAGTTTTTGGAGGCTAATTTTGAAGAGAGTGAATACAATATAAAAGAATGACTGAGTGAAGTTGCTTGCGCTGAAGGCGCGAAATTTAAACTGCCGTTCGCGAAGACGGCGTGAACATCCTCCCGGACGTTGAAAGGCTAGCGGCCTTTCAAGGCTGGTTTTCTGCTCTCGGAAGTAGACACAGGCGGTTTAGTGCTCGACGCATTGTAGTCCCCTGTGCGGTGAGTATGTCAGCAACGCGCGGTAAGCCATCAGGACCGTAAAATAGCTTGGATACTCTTCCTAAGCGCCAGAAGAGTGGAGGTGTGTCTTCTTTTATAAGAACCAAGTCATTAAGTTGCAGTTCTTCCATTTTGGTACGCCATTTGGTTCGTAGTTGTAGTTCGGCTATGTACTCATGTGACCATCGTTTCCAAAAGTGTTGTCTGGCCTGTTCTAGTCTTTTATAGCGATCTAGGCGGTTGGTGGTGGCATCTAGAAGACACGGTGACGGAAGTGAAGTAAGTGGTCTACCGATCAGAAAGTGTCCCGGGGTAAGAGGAGTGAAGTCGTTAGGTGAAGGACTGAGAGGGCATAGAGGGCGGCTGTTTAGGATTGCTTCTATTTGGGAAAACAAAGAAGCTAGTTCCTCATACGTCAAATGAGTATTTTTAAGAATTCTATGGATATGCCTTTTGGCTGCTCCAACACCGCTCTCCGCTAGTCCAGAGAAGTGAGGACTGTATGCTGGTGCGAACCGGAATTCAATGCCCTGATCAGCTGCAAAATCAATTATAGAGTCTTTGTGTGTTTTAAATAGATGTTTTATATCCTTTGCCGCCGAAACATAATTTCTGCCATTGTCGCAAAAAATAAGATTAGGAATACCTCGGCGTGCTATGAATCTCTTAAAGGTTAGTATAAAGGCTTCTTTAGTTAAGGCGCTCACCGCTTGTAAATCGATACATTTATAACGGGAACAAATAAAAATACATAAGTAACATTTTGTTATTTTACATCCACGTCCTTTGCGATCTGCAATATAAAACGGCCCACAGAAATCTGTGGAAACGGAACGGAACGGGAAGTCTGGTTCTACACGTTCAGAAGGTAAATTACCCATGATCTGGGTCATTGTTTTTGCTCTAAAGCGACGACAAATAAAACATTCGCGATATACACGTCTAGCTAAGTTGCGACCCCTTATAGGCCAGTATCGCTCTCTCATGGAAGCAAGGACCTGTTGTGGACCGGCGTGAAAGAGTCTTTTATGTTCATACTGAAAGATTAGCTTGGTTAGACGATTATCAGATTTTAAAACGATAGGATGTCTTTTGTCGTAGGAATAAAATGATGTGTCGATTCGACCACCGACTCTGAGAGTACCGGTAGAGTCTAGAAATGGGTTAAGAGAAGTTAGAGCAACTTGAGATTTTAAGGGCTTGTTAATAGACAAAAGCTCTATCTCCTTACTGAATGACTCTTGTTGTGATATTTTAATTAAGTGAGTCAATCCATTCTGTCTTTCAGAAGTCGATAAGGGACCTGTAAGTTTATTTGTAGGGTTTCTCAAATTATGAATAAAACGTAGAACTCTCGCTAAAACATTTTGAATAAAAGGTAGACTAGAGTAGTTGTCTAGGTTAATTAGTTTACTATCGCATGTTAGTGCAGTCTCCCCGACGAAAGCGGGCTGAGCTTTCATTTCAGGTAAGTTGACTGTACATGATTGTTCTACAGGCCACGATTCTTCAGGCTGCCTAAGGAAGGTAGGTCCGTGCCACCATAGAGTGGAATGTACCTGATCAGGATCTACACCACGGCTAACTAGATCAGCTGGATTGGATGCGGTTCCAATTTTTCTCCAGGCCGAAGGTTCAGTGAGATCGGTTATAGCAGCTATTCTATTGGCAACAAACGTTTTCGCCTTGTTAAGGGACCTAATCCACCCTAGAACGACATTGGAATCTGTCCAGTAGATTTGACGGGAGATGGGATGTCTCAACGCTTGCATAACGGTATCGGCAAGTTGTGCTCCTAGTAGAGCAGCACAAAGTTCCAAGCGCGGAATAGTAACAGGCTTTATGGGTGCCACTCGTGATTTGGCGCATACTAAGGACACGTTAATATTACCGTCAGCATCGAGAGACCTTAAGTAGATTGTAGAGCCATAAGCTCTTTGAGAAGCGTCATTAAAACAATGTAGCTCTATGGTAGAGAAATTGTTTATTACGATACATCTGGGAATTTTGACGGTAGAGAGCATTGGAAGTTGCTCTACGAATTTGAGCCAAGATTTGCGCACTTCATTGTTAACAGGTGTATCCCATTCTAGTTTTAACTCCCAAAGCTGTTGAACCAGTATTTTGAGTTTTACAGTGCACAATGACAAAATTCCGAGAGGATCGTAAATTTTGAAAGTCGATGATAGTATCGAACGTTTAGTTAAGACTTCTGGCGGCGTATATTGAATGTTGAAATTTAACTCATCAGAAGATGGATTCCAGCCTACACCCAGGGTGCTAGTGGCGTTGCTGATCATGAGATTACTATTCTCATGACCAATGGAATCGGAAGAGAGAAGACTAGGTAAGTTAGAGCGGTACTTACGGAGATGAAAACCATGATCGGCTAACTCGGCAGAGACTGACTGCTGAATATAGCGCAAATCAGTTTCAGATTCGGCGCCTGTAAGTAGGTCATCACACAGAAAGTCCTTTTGGATTATGTCTTTGATAGTAGAGTCGCTACATTCTTCGCCGACTTGAAAAATGCAACGAGTAGTAAGAAAACTAGCACTAGCGAAACCATAAGTGACTGTATTTAATTGTAAGACTTGTATATGATCAGTTTCGTGCTCTCGCCACAGTACTTGCTGAAGATGTCGATCTGATTCTCTCAAAAATATTGCTCGAAACATCTTCTCTATATCTGCACAGAATACGAATTTATGTTGTCGAAAACGTACTAAGATATTAAAGAGTGGATCCTGAATAGTAGGACCAATCATTTGTATGTCATTGACCGCCACGCCAGAAGTTGACTTAGAGTTAGCTTCAAAAACAACTCGTGTTTTTGTAGATTCGCTAGTTTCCTTTATTACAGGATGGTGCGGTAAGTAATATGCGTTTCTAAATTTATTTAGCTTATTAGGAAGTTTAGTTAGGTGACCGAGAGCCTCATACTCACGCATGAAGTCGGTATATGCTTGTTTTGTTTCAGGTTGTTTGCGAAAGCGAGCTTCTAAGCCCAATAGACGTTTCTTAGCTAAGCTGTAAGTGTCTCCTAACAGACTGGGGTCCTCGCGAAGAGGTAAGGCCACACAGAAATGACCATCAGGAGTACGAGAAGTGTTAGCTAGGAAATGCTGTTCACATAGATTCTCTTCTTTAGTGAGAGTTTTAGATTGTGGAAAACTTTCTAGTTCCCAAAATTTGGTTAGATCATTGTGTAATTCATCGTTAAGTGTGAAATTACACATGACTTTATTAGACTCGCTGTTAGGTTTAAAGATGTGTCCGGCGATAAGCCAGCCAAGTTTGGAGCTGCGGATAGTAGGGTTGCCAGGTCCCAGAGAATGTTGTTCGGAACCTATGATGTCCCAGAAAAGGTCAGCACCAATGAGCATATCGATCGGACCCGCCCGGTTGAAGTCCGGGTCAGCGAGCTGGTATTTGGTAAGTAGTTGTAAGTGACTTACGTCGAAGGTAGTTTTAGGCATCTCACCTGAAATATGTGGTAAGACAAGGCATGACACTGCGACGCTGAACCCATTGTCGCTGGATTGCAGCTTGATAGCACAGCGTTTAGTAGGTATTTTAAGTGGCGTGTTGCCGATACCGATCACTTCGGTATTAGACGACTGGGGAGAAAGGTTTAACTTTAGCACTACAGCTTCCGTTATGAAACTAGATTGGCTCCCGCAGTCAAGAAGAGCGCGAAATGCGCAAGTCTCCTTGGAAGTTGGGTTAGTTACCTGAACTTTGGCGGTACATAACAGCACCTCAGGTAAGGATTGAACGGACATGGAAAACGATTCTCCATTAGTAGGTAGATTTCGGGTTTCTTTGGTGGATTCGTGAAGCATGGAGTTGTGTCTTAATTTACATACACGACAACTTCCTGGCAGTTTGCATTCATGAACTTTATGACCACCTTTAAGGCAGTTTAGACATAATTTGTGGGAGCTTACTAACTGACGCCTTTCGTCCACAGGTTTGTCTTTAAAAACGGCACATTGGAAGACATGATGGTCTCCCTGGCATGCTGCACAGTGAAGCTTGGTGCTGGAATGAGAGGAGTTATTGCCCTTAGACGAGGTAGTAATTAATGCTTTAGTTTGATGACCTTTTTGATTAAAAGTAGGATTATATTTTTGTTTTTCAGAATTATCCTGCCTGGATCGCTGGAATGCAGTTTCAAGAACGTCGGCACGATTTTTCAAGAACGAGAAGAATTGCCCTAAGGTAGGTATTTCAGGTAAGTCGTTTCTATGTTCTTCCCACTTGATGTAGGTAGTGTTATCTAACTTGTTTGCTATTTGATGAATTATGAGCACATCCCACTTATCGGTAGGCAACCCTAAGCTATTTAAGGCTCTAAGGTTCTTAGTGATGTGATCAATAATAAATCGGAGTGACTTATCACTTTCACGAAACGACTCAATACTAAACAACGACTTCAGGTGATTCGCAATAAGTTGACGTTTGTTATCATATCGTGAACACAGAAGTTTCCAGGCTTCATTATAATTTTTGTCTGATATTTCAAGGTTAGAAATGACTCGACTTGCTTCGCCTTGCAAGTAACTACTTAAGTAGACGAACTTGTGAATATTTTTAATTCTATCATTCTGATGTACTAAGGATGTAAATATCTCCTTAAACTCCAGCCACTTATAGTAAGTACCTTCGAAAGGAGGTATTTTGATTTCCGGTAAGCGAAATCCTAGAGGGTTAATGTTATCATGGCTATGATTATGACAACATGTATGATGTGAAGAAAGATCATGCTGATTAGGTATAGGAGTAGAATTTTTCTCCATTAAAGATTTAGCGAACGTAATACAATGGTAGAAATCTTGTTCGATTATTTCTCTTATAGATAGCTCGGCTTCTTGTTTATCAATATTTATAATTTCTATTTGATTTTGCAGCTCATCAAATTCAATGAATAGCGCTTCAAACCTCGACAATTTCATCGCAAGCTTACTTAGTTCCATAGGCGAAATATTCTCTAATGTATCTAGAATATCTAAATTATTTTTAAACTTAGTAACGCGTCCTTTAATAGAACTGCGTTTAGCAACTAAATCTTTAAAGCTACCGTCACTCGCCATGATGAAATTTGCGATAAAATACAATCGAAGTATTGACTTTACTAATTAGAATGTGAATAAACAAGTTAGCATACGGTACGTCCCTCACTTCACTGTCCCAGCTGATGCGGTAGGTAAGCTAGCGCTCCGCAGGCACCCGAGCCCCGTGCGCAGTCGCCGAAGCGCACTCACGCAGGCAGCAGGTGTGGAATGCAAGATGCAACAGCCGATGGTGATGAGGATGATAAGCGAGGATGTATGTGCACGAGCCACTGAAATAGATTGGTGCGACAAGCTTAGATCACAGCATAATCGAATAGTTTAAAATTGGAAGATAAAGTGATGGTTTTGTGCGAAAGGTTGTGAAGTTATTTATAGAAATCAATTGTTTACGTTAGCTGAGTAGGTGCATTATTAGAAATAATAACGTTATCATGATCTTACTTTCTAGTATACATTGACGATGTAGAAGTATAATACTTTAGCTACAACTTTAGGTTTAGATAATTAAGTAACTTGTATGTTTAGGGACTGCAATGAAGTGCATTAAGAATAGAAATAGGTAGATTATGGTAGAACATCACGAACAGCTGTTGTTGTTAGGATAGTTGGATGTCGTGCTATGAAATGAATAGGCAGTAGGCATATTTAGGTAGTGAATTGTAAGCACAGCACGGCTAATAGGTAGGCAACAGCTTGTCAAAACATAAGAGGAACTTGACTTCCCTATATTCCCAAATAGAAGAGAAATTAGGTTAGGAAGTATGAAAAGGAACGAGCTCACATTTAGGTCGGCAGATAGGCGGCACTCCGTGTTGTTGAATCACACCGTAATCCACAGCAACAATGCATTTGGAGTACACAGCGGCCACGTTGTGTTAAGACATGAGTAAGGCATCCTTTTCACTTCTTCTTCTTCTTATCTTCAGTGAAGTCCTGTCACGGTCGCCACTTTTTGTTCGTAAAGAACAAATGAATACGCTATTTTCTGGTGTAATAGCTTTTTATTAGTAATTTTACATATTTTAATGCGTAGTTTTTGGAGGCTAATTTTGAAGAGAGTGAATACAATATAAAAGAATGACTGAGTGAAGTTGCTTGCGCTGAAGGCGCGAAATTTAAACTGCCGTTCGCGAAGACGGCGTGAACAAATAGCTTGAAATTAATATAAAAAAACAAAATACACTTACACTTACTGTTGGATTAGCTAAAGAGCAGATTACCTACATAGGTAATTATAATTAAATAATTTTAAGTAGAAATATTCCGTTTTTAATACTAAAAATTCTCTAAATTCTAGTTTGGTTTGTGTTTCTGGGATTTAAAGGATCCTATGGGTTATTTAATGAGTGCTACTTCAATGCCACCATGGAATATTTGATACCATGGTTATCTTATGGTAAGATTCCACCAAAATAAAGAGCAGCACATTTGTTTATAATAATTTTTTGCAAAACTGGCTGTGCACGTACTGAGCTGTTTACGCGTTTGACCACTGTCTCTATGGTGCACTGTGCAGCACACTAGTAGGTCTATGACCATGTTCATTCTACCAGTTATTAATATGGACAGCCAAAAAGAAAACTTTATTGATTTAGTGTTTTTTATATGATTTAGTAACGTTAATTAACGACTAGCGGACGCCTCGCGGTTTCACCCGCGTAATTCCTGTTCCCGTGGGAATACAGGGATAAAAAGTAGCCTATGTCACCCGAGGATAGTGTAGCTTCCCAACTGTGAAATTTTTGAAATCGGTCCAGTAGTTTCGCCTATTCAATACAAACAAACAAACAATCAAATCTTTCCTCTTTATAATAGTATAGATTGTGACTAGTAACCATTGGTTATCAATCAATTAGTATTAAGATACTTGACACTGGCAAAACGAACAAATGTGATGCCTAAAACAAAGAAAAATGTATGTATACTATCTAGTTAAGTACCTACAGTAATATTATGCAAACGTAAGTGTTTTTGATTTTATCATGTATTTTTATTTTATATATATAAAAGTAAATACGGACTATCTCCACTATCCCTTTTAAACAAGAAAGCTCACGATGAAAGCTAAAACAATATAGAGAGGCACTATCTACTCTGGCGATCCTATTACGGGATCGATAATTCAATCTGACGATATTGTCTAAACGCCCCAGGGCCGCTTCTGAGGATGCTGACTGTGGTCACAGATTATAATAAAATACTAAACTTACTAGTTAATATGTTTAGGGATGATGCATTATGATTTTTAATAATGTTAATTGTATACATAAATAAGTTGGAGTCTAGAAGAGTATATTTCAGATGAATTTTACATGTTTGATGGAATATCTATCATAAGCTTTTATTAATGGTTAACAGGCTAGGTTTTGACGACAGCTCACCTGATGTTAAGTGACGGTGCGGTCATAGATAGTAAACATACCCAGCCTGAAAATAGAAATAGTTAATAGATATGCAAATAGTTTTTTCTTAGATAAATAAATATGTATGTCGGGGACTAACAGATCGGGGTATCGTTAGAATCCTTACATCATCTTTAGTGATATCTACTGATACATTTTTTGAAAGAGTTGATACATGACTGGGCATTCGTGTGTTTTTAAGTGTTATTGATTAAGCTTGTAGGGGATTTTTACGACCGGCTATGTGTTTGACCACAACTCGCCTGATGTTAAGTGACAGTTGGTCGAAGATAGTAAAGCACACTTAGCCTGGAATGGCACTGGCTTGTAAGTGAGGCTGCCGGAACACACCGCTAGATGCTTGGCGATAGGTATACATTTAACGTAAGATAATAGAAATTTATGCAAATTGGCTTAAAATCTTTGTAATTAAAGTCGAAAGCCACATCGTTTCATTTAATCTTTGACGAATAAAGTGATTAATAAACAGGCTTTGTAAAATGTATCAATATTTAACTCGACTTTTCTTTGAATACAATAAAAAGAACTCACCATTGGTTTATAAATGTTCAGCAGCGACCAACTTACCTATACATTTGCTTAGAGGAGCCACCAGTGTAATTCCTGGGCCATCTTGATATAGAAAACGTTCCGTTTCTTATTTATCCACCTCTTGTGATAAACTTGCTTGGGCTGTATTGAATGTTAGAAACATTGAAACCATAACGAACAACTGGGTCATATTTTAATTATAACTTATTTATTAACATCGACGAAACTTCCTATGTTATTAATGATAATTGTAGGATAGATTTCCTTAAAGCAAACATGCGGCAGGGTTATGAAATCGATGGTAATCTTTGACTAATTGTGACCGACTTTTTAATTTTTAAGGTAAGTAGACTTTATCTGTAAATTCCTACGTTCATGTTATCTTATAAGCTTTAGTAATTGTAAAATTTCCTAATTTTTAACAAAGTTTCAATACTTTCTATAAAAACGGCTAAGCAAAAAAAAAATCATGTAAAATTATTTTCCTTGCTGAAAAAGTAAAAGATAAATTTAGTTTACATAAGGCGTAAGTACTGTGTACACAGAAAATAACAACGAAATTAGTACATCTAGAGGTTATATTTGATATTACTATTCAAAGTATAAATTAGACCCCTAACTAAGCACGAGACTTGTGTTTTTGTTATCGAGTGCGTATTTAATAGAATATTCTGTGACTATAAACAAAATAGTATTTAAATTAATAGTATATAATAGTATAGCCATGGTTGTCTAGGTAGATACCACCGCAGTAGGTACCAGATATTCTACCGCCAAGCAGTAGTGTGTTAACACTACTGTGTTCTGGTTTGAAGCGTGCTGCAGCTAGTGAAATTACTGGGCTGTTGAGACTAACCGTCGAAAGTCTCTAAAGTAATGTGCGCCAAATCAGCGATGCCCTGGAATTTGTCTCATTACTCAATAGTTCTGTGTATCGCTGCAAAGGTCATGGACAGGCGTTATTTCTTACCATCAGGAGAGCGTCTCGTTCGTCTCATTACTTTTTCATAAAAAAGGTAGGTACTGAAGTAATCTTAACAATAAAAACACTACTTATTGATTATTGTCTTAATTTTTATATAAACATTGTTGACTAAATGGAGCTCCGAAATCGAATTAAAGCGCTAGGTATTAAAATCTGATCATTAATTTTATTACGTGTACAATAAAGCAGTTTCCTACCGTTTATTTAATCGGGCGCGTAATTGGTTTCGGATCGATTTCTCACTAATTAATTAAGATAATCTTATCTTCAATTTATTTTAGAATCTTATTGGATTCTTCCTGTCGATGATGAGGAGCTTTAAGAGTATTCTGTGGGTTTATCCATACATACTTTACTTAAATAATATTTACAGTTAAATTATGTATTTATATCTTGTATGCAACACCCTCCCATGGTAAATGATCTAGTGCATATGTCATGCAATTTTCACATGTCATATCCTCAATATGAAAGTTTGTGTTTGGATGTACGATAGGATTTGGATGAAAATTGGCACACGTATAGTTCATTACGTGGATTTACATATAGGCTACTTTTTAATCCGGGAAAATGTTAGGTTCCTGTGCGGTTATCAAAAAACTAACTCCAGGACGTAGCCATTTGAAATTTGATATAGATGTGTCTTATGGAACAAAAGGTATCCTTTATATTAATCTAAGTAATGAAGTAGCGCAATTTTCATGATGGATGAAGCTATTGCACTTTTGTAACTCGCACATGTTTCATTTTTCTTTGAACCTAATTTCTTAAGTCAACGCGGACGTAGTCGCTGCCGCAAGTTAGTGGTATAATGTAAAGAATTTTAGGCGTACAATTGAAGAAAATAATTTCCTATTTACCTACAAATGTTACAATGTTATGTGTACCGCCTTCTGTTTTTATTCATTATAAGAAAGCACGAAACAACGTGAGTTCTGGAAAATAATATACCTAACACATGTTTGTTTCAGAATTCGAGTCAAACCCCCAAAATGAGTTACGTGGGCTAAAGTATTGTATTCATTGTGAACAACTTTTTCTATGAGGCCGCCCCTAACATTTTACAAAAATTTAAAATGAAATAAAAAATTTGTTTATTTCAGGGCTTTCCTTTAGTAAAAGTTATTCATTATGATGAACAATGAGGTCCTGTTGGGAGTGTTTTGGTGCAATTGTGTTATTTTCTGAAACTTGTGTTTTTAATTCTTTATGCATAGGTACCTATATCTAGATAAAGTGGTGGTGATTATAAAGTAAAATAATAAGTTAAAAATCTGCCGCTTCACTTGAGAGCCAGTTCAATTCCAGGCTTGGTGTGCTTTACCATCTTCGACCATACCGTCACTTAACATCAGGTGAGCTGTGTAGTCAAACACCCAGCTGTCAACCTGTCAACCATAAAAAAAGTATGGGTAAGGGATAAGTATAACATGGTGACGTGGACAACGTCACCACTCTCACATTTCTTTATTTTTGGTTTGGCTCTTTCTTAATGCGTACAGCCCATGAATGGAACTGTCACTGCCGGCTTCTCTGTTTCCCATATAGGTACTACGGTTTGGAAGTTTTGAAGACTAGAGTGAAAATATTTCTTCTAGATCAGCGTGCTTCATCCTCGGCGACGCCATTGCTTTACATCAGGCGAGTTAAAGAAAAACATGTACCTAAGTATTTTTTGTTGCCTCCACAACTCCGTCAAAGCTTCTGGTAAAATATTTGGCTATTATTATTTAGTATAAGGCACTTAAAAATATATTTATATATTTGACACAGGCAAAATGCACAAGTGCTATGCTACAGACGAAAAGAGGTTTTCAACTTATATACCTACTACCTATTAAGTCGTAACTTCGAATAAGCCGCGCGCATGTAATCGTCAGAAAAGACGTAATGAATTCCTCGCGAACGTGTTAATAAATACACTAATTAATAAACGTTTGCTTAAGGCGACGCCAGTATTGATTGCAAGTCTCGAGGGCATTCGCGTTTGCTTTAGGGCTGAGGACAACTTCTCGGAAATGGCTTTGACAGTTCGAGGCATGTGGACTTTGAGCTCTTGGTTGAGCTTAATTATTATAATACAATTACATGACTTGGAATGAGCTATGCTCGGCATCTCTTTGGGATCGTATCCGAAACGAAGTAATTCGCCAGAGAACTAAAGTCGTAGACATAGCTCAGCGTATTAGCAAGCTGAAGTGGCAATGGGCTGGACATATCTGTCGCAGAACCGATAACCGCTGGGGTAGACGTTCTGGAGTGGAGACCGCGAATTGGCAAACGTAGCGTAGGACGCCCTGAGACTCGATGGAGTGACGATAAACGTAGGACAGCTGGCGGTGGATGGAAGCGAAAAGCCGAAGATCGGGCTGAGTGGCGTGTTTTGGGAGAGGCCTATGTCCAGCAGTGGACTTCGATAGGCAGATGATGATGATGAATTACATGACTTGATATAACTGATTCATGGAAATCGCACACTGTGCGATCCACGCAAACCTTTTTGTAATACATTTGCAAATTGTTGAATGATCTTCCTTCTTCCGTGTTCCCGTGGAGTTAGGTATCATATTGGGTTTTTTAAATAAAATGTCGGCAGCGTACTAACGTCAAAACTGTCTCTGGTATTGCAGATATCCATAGTCGACGGCTTATCATCAGGCAACCCGTCTGTTTGATTGTCATCTGTGGCATAAAAAAACCCGTGCTTGGATCAGGTAGACACGGTTTACAGTAATGACTGTACCTAAGTACCTATATTATACATCCGTTTATGCCATCACGGCTTGTAATGGCGTATGGTCTGTACCTACTGAAAAATTTTCAGCCTACGACAGGTAATTTCGCAGCCGCCGCTGGCTGCATCTGTATGGGACAAGACTGCATATTTTCTGCGCAGTGTAGTTTTGCTCTGCTAAATAAAGTTCATAATTTTCTGTGTCTTTGAATTGCTATGTACAATGATTTTCCCATCACAAATTTTTAATGCGTGAGATTTGAATTAAATAGCTTAAAACTCATTTAAATCATTTCAACCTTAGTCACGTCTTTAATAGTAATTCAGTACCTACCAACTAATACAGAAATATTGGTAACCGATAGTTCATCGATATGTTATCTGTGGCGGGACAGGAAGCGATTTATTAAAACTTTATCGCATGATCTCAATGCTCGATATAAAAGCATCATAGGCGCATACGTTTCTTTTTAATTCATTTTTTATTAATTTTGGAATGTAAACGAGTATAGTGAGAGTGTTGCTGTGACAGGTGTACGATTTGGTTGAATCATATACAAGCTCTTTGATCATCGGTATTTAGAATTTGATTCAAGATTGTTGAATGTAAAAGTAATGACACGTACGAGACACTCCTGATGCTAAGATAACGCCTGTGCATGAACATTGCAGCGATACACAGCACTTTGAGTAGCAAAATAAAGTTCAGGGCATCGCTGCTTTGGCGCTCATTACTTTGAGACTTTCGACGATCAGTCTCAAAAGCCCTGTAACTTCGCTAGCCGTTGTACCCTTTAAAATGAAACAGCAGTGAATCACTACTGCTTGACGGCAAAATTTCTGACACTTGTCTAAAAGACATCCTGTTAAAGAGATTTACCACCAAACAAACTTTTATTATTACTCGTACTTTATTAGGGCATGATCAGACTTGACACTGACTTTCTTTGTTTGACTAACTGAGTGTAAGACTTATTTCCCTTAGTTTAAAAAAAATTAAATACTAGACAATATCGGAATACTCGATAATGACAGAATGCACTAAGTGCAAAGCCAAAAACGAAAAAAAAAGAAAGAAAAAAGATTGTAGTATAAGACAGCTAAGAGTTTTGGCGGGAACGCGGAAAGAGTCGCCCCGTTGTATTTTTTCCCAAAACTAGTGTTTTGTCGAGTGTTTATGCATAAAAATAGTGGTGTTTTATTCATAATGTGCCGAATCACAAGCGCGAGTGTGGGAAAATGATATAATGTGGTGAAACATGACTTTTTGTGTTGCTTCCAAAACTCCATCGAAGCTTTGTAGTAAAGTCATCACTACTTTACTAAAGCATGACTGGACTTGACTGACACGGACTGTACTTGACCACGACTGGACTTTGACTATAACTTTAGCTACGAGGACACTTATTTAACTTTTGAAACTTGAGAATATATTAATACTTGACACTGGCAAATGCTCAAAACGCGACGCCAAAACCAAAGAAAAAAAAAGACAGCTAAGATGGAGTTGGTAATAAATACTGGTCTTGGACATAAAATAGGCTATGATGCTACAATAGGTACTATTTTAAAATCCTTTCTCGGTGTAAATTACCGTAACACTGCCTTACAAAACCTGTATACCACAACAAACATCTATGAAGTAAATCCTCTCTAATCTTATTAATAGACTTGTAAATACTGGATACATTTCAACGGGTCAAATAAAACATTTTTCTTGTGTTTGTCGAAGGCGCACGATAAGTATAATCTATAGGTAATTAGGCAGTAAAATATTGAACTTTGATGTTTTCTTTGGCTCATTAATGCAACATTATTCTTACTTTACGGATTTTGGGATATTTATACGGTATTTATTATAAACGTGTATTGGATGAGATAGAGGTAGAATAATGGACGGATCTTATTTTCCGTTTTACTTTCAACAACCAAGTACAATACTTTTCTCGCCTATATACCTAAATAGCATTTTTTCTGGGTAATGAATTCTGTTTAAATTTTAGGTCCAAGAAAAATATGAGATATGTATCAAATGTTCTACATTTACCTACTACATACTATATAAAGTAATCCGAACACTCACTTCGGTCAGCTTAACTGCAGAGCGGTGTATACTCCATGTCCAGTACTTTACAAACAATTGTAATTTATTGAGAAAAAAGTCGAGACACTTTTATTTGCACAGCGATATTGTGATAATTCGTGCCGAAGTCGTGTTTTCCGTGAAAATTATAGAAAGGGGTTTACAAATCTATAAAAAAGTTAAGTTAGACATCATCTGAGTGCATAAGTAGGTATGCTTCATTCTAAACAACATCATTTCTTCATTTCCAACTTATTTATTTCTGCTTTTTTTTTTTTATGTAAAAAGTAATGAGACGAACGAGACGCTCTCCTGGATGAGTTTTGGCGGGAACGCGGGAAGAGTCGTGTCGCTCCGTTGTATTTTTTTCCAAAACTAGTGTTTTGTCGAGTGTTTATGCATAAAAATGGTGGTGTTTTATTCATAAAGTGCCGAATTACAAGCGCGAGTGTGGGAAAATGATATAATGTGGTGAAACATGAGTTTTCGTGTTGCTTCCAAAACTCCATCGAAGCTTTGTAGTAAAGTTGCCACTACTTTACTAAAGCATGACTGGAATTAACTGACACGAACTGGACTTGACAAAGACGACTTTGACTAAAACTAGCTACGATGGCACTTATTGAACTTTTGAAACTTGAAAATATATAATTACTTGACACTGGCAAATGCTAAAACGCGACGCCAAAACCAAAGAAAGAAGAAGAAGACGCTCTCCTGATGGTAAGAGATAACGCCAGGCCTGTCCATGACCATCGCAGCGATACACAGAACTTTAAGTAACAAATCAAAGTCCAGGGCAACACTGTTTTGGCGCTCATTACTTTGAGACTTTTGGTAGAATTAGTCTCAACAGCCCAGTAATTTTGCTAGGTACCCTTCAAACCGGAACATAGCAATGCTTACACACTACTGCTTAGCGGCAGAATAACTGGTACTGCGGTGTACCTACCTAGACTTCTCTCTCTCTAGATCTCCAATTAAAAGGATCAAGACGAGTAAATGTAAGTTTAGGTAAATTATCAACCAATTTTAATGTGCCTAGAAAAGTGTGCGTTAAAGTAAAGACTTTTTTAATGTAATTAATTTAATATAAGTAATGAGACGAACGAAACGTTCTTCAGTTGTTAAAAATTAGCACCCGTACAGCGGTACCCAAAACTGAGTAGCAACACACAGTAGCACTGAACAGAACCTTACTCTTTTCCTGTTTTTTTTTCTTTTCTTATATTTTATAAAGGTGTTATTTTTATTAGTATTTGATGGTAGATCTTCTTAGCAGGAGAAAGCTCTTGCCATCAGGATAATGTCTCGTTCGTCTCCTTACTTTTATACAAAAATAATAATAATTAGGATACAAGATTCGAAAACTAAAAAAGATGTAGCGATCAAAGGTGCATACATTTCTAGCAAATAGGTGATGAAAACGATTTCGATAAGTCATTAAACTTAGTCCCCCAGTTTAAAAAGTGGGCTCGTCCGGGATTTGAACCCGGGACCTCTCGCACCCAAAGCGAGAATCATACCCCTAGACCAACGAGCCAGATGTCTACACGTCTGAATTGAAAAAACGTATGACTTAAGACTTAGGTAGACTAGAAACCTATATCGTTAAGGGCCAAGTCCTCGACCGTGGGAACTTCTGCTTGAACACCTACATTGATATTTTCCACTCACACAGACGTACATACGTCTGACGTTAGATTTGAATACATTGACGTCACGCTAAAATAGATAAGGAGAGTTAAATTACTATAGCCACGAGCAAGAAGGAGACAGAATGTTTAATCCTATTGCCGGAAGCGGATTTTACATTGATTATCTGTTACATTATGACAGAAGTTTTTTTTTTGTTTTGGCATCGCGTTTTGAATATTTGCCAGTGTCAAGTGTCAAATACAAAACGGGCGGGAAGCATGCGCGCGGTGCTCGGTACCGCCGCCACCGCGCGCCCACCTCTTGCGGCCTCTCGTGACGTGCTATACACGACCACGAGACTCGTGACGTTAGATTGTCAGATTCAGAGATTCTCGATGGTTTGTAGCGCCTACCAAAATAAAACAGCAACAGACGTAACGCAGAAAAGAGATTTTCAGCAGGCACTATCAGATATTTTCATCAAACTATCCGTACTTATCTGCTAATAGAATAAACAAAACGTACAATAAAAGGTCTAAGCCTTAAATGTATCTGCATCAAAGTTAGCATCTATAAAATTGCGCCTTTCCTATAATTATTTTGATGTCAAGATTACGGATTAAAAATAATTTGGCCATATTCTATTTCATAATTTCAAGAAACGAAAAGCGTTTGAAACTATTTTTTCTCCAAGCATAATAATTCAGGATATGTACTATAGTATTCATTAATTGCAAACTTCCACATGATGTATAACGGCACAAAAATGTTGACAAAAACACATCGATTGCCTTATTTCACAAGACTTGCCCGTTAAAGTTTACACAAGTGGTGATATCATGTAGCAAATACCGAAGTAAGAAATTTATAGTTCAGCGAGATGTTCACAAAATCGTTCAAACAAATTCGTTCGTTTTACAATTATTATTTTACAAAATGCCAATGGGTAAGTACACCTATTTAATATACTCGTACATATTAGGTATGTGTATTAATTTTAACAATTAATGCATGTTTTATGTATTAATTGTTGACAGCCCCGTCGGCTCATTGGTAGTATGTCTGCCTTAAGAGCTGTAGGGCGTGGGTTCGATTCCCACCCAGGGCAAACATTTTGTGATACAAAAACAAATGTTTGTTCTGTGTCTGGGTGTACTGTATGTATTATAAGTATGTATTTACGAAAAAAAAAGTATTTATGTATTCTATCAGTTATCTGACTCCCATAGCTTTGCTTAGTTTGCGGTCAGATGGCGCTGTGTGTAATGTCCTGCGATATTTATTTATTTTATTATTTATTCATTTAATTGTAATTGTAATATTTCAGTCATTAAGAAATATTCTGTCGCCAAGCAGTAGTGTGTACACATTACTGTGTTCCAGTTTAAAGGGTACTCTAAAGGTAATGCTTCTCTATGAGTGATATTTTTGAACAACACTTATGTATAACTTCTTGATAAACGATGTAGGTATGTAATTGCCAAATAAATAAATAAATTTCAATTTCACAGCTAGCGTAATTACAGGGCTGTTGAGACTAACCATCTAATGTTAAGTTATTAGCGCCAAAGTAGCGATGTCTTGAACTTTGTTTTGTTTTTCAAAGTTCTGTGTTTTGCCGCAATGATCATGGACAGGCGATACCTCTTAACATCAGGAGAGCGTCTTGTTTGTCCCTATAATTTCACTAAAGAAACACTACTTCATTCACATCTCATTAAGATTTGTACAAATGCTCTACACCGCGTAAACCCAATACTATATTGGTTAGCGTAAACCAATGAACTATTATTGCTAGGAAAGCATTGACAATTAGATAAGCACTTCTATGTCAGCGTAGAAAGGAATTAACTAGAAAATACTTTGGCTCAATAACAGTGTTTGACGTCTCTTTGTGCTGTCCCTATATTTACCTACCTATGACAAGGCGCTTAAGTGCTGAGGTATTTATGACCTAACCGGTAATTACGGTTAAACAATAGTAAGAAAATCGTGATTTTCAGCTTCGTAAATATTCGCATAACGAGGTATTGTTCATGGTGACTTATACATGTCATAACATAGAAGTATTTATGTCAGCGTTTGAAAAGTGTTTTTTTTCATTCGCATTACGCGTTAGAATTGTTTTCATATTTAATCATTTTTATATTGATAAGTAACGAAACTCATGATGGTAAGAGATAACGCATGTACATGACCATTGCAGCGATGTACAGAACTTTGAGTTGTAAAACAAAGTCTAGGGTATCGCTGCTTTGGCGCTCATTACTTTCGATGGTTAGTCTCAACAGTAATAGACCTGATATTTTGCTAGCTGCAGTAGGTACCCTTTAAACTGGAACATGGTAATGTTTAGCAGCAGATTATCTGGTACCTACTGCGGTGTTACCTACATGAGTTGCAAAACAAAGTCTAGGATATCGCTGCTTTGGCGTTCATTACTTTGAGACTTATCGATGGTTAGTCTCAACAGCAATATACCTGATACATTGCTAGCTGCAGTAGGTACCCTTTAAACCGGAACATGGTACTATTTAGGGGCAGGTTATCTGGTATTGCGACGTTACCTACAGATACATAGACGATCTCCTGCTAATAGGCATGATGACAGATTAAAAAAAAACTATCCAATAATGTTCGGAAACGTATATTATTTATAATGAAATATAACATATTTCTGTAGATAATAAGAAAAAAAATCCTTTAGGTTACTAAAAATGCTTCTAGTGTCATGGCGCCGCTAGTGACGTCACGTTTGAATAAACAAAACTTAAACACTAGATGTTGCTTAGACGCTCATTGAATAATTTTAATAAGTTAATTTGTGTTATTAAATATGAATTCTAAAGTGTCTAGTCTAGGTGTTGTGCGGTTCCTCAGTGTAGTAACACATTATTAAAAACTCCTGAAAAAATATTTGTTTACGCAAAAGTGACGTCATTCGCTCTGATTGGTGTTTATTTTATCAAAATAAGAATCAATCTTGCTCTTAATAAAAAAGTAAATGCGTATTTCGTAGGTACTCCATGACTCAAGCTTCATTAAACAATTCCATAATTTTAGTGATTTTTAATTACCTACTGTTATCATGCCTATTGTCTAGGTCTTGGTACGATTGTTTGTTGACTTGATTACGAAACATTGAATTACTAATACACAAAAGTATAACTATGATATATTGTGCTTGTATAATTCGTAAAAAATAATCTAATTTTACTATTTAGAGATTAGAGACTGGAGAAACACTGGTATACGTCATAGGGTCATGGATAAAAAGCACAGGACACTTTCGACTGCAATTTAGTTTTATTGGAAGAGCGAAAATCCCACGATACGTTAAGCGTCAAAAACAGTTTCAGAATAGCAGCTTTATTTCGTCTACACAAAGTTGTTTTTGGATAGAATATTTCGATGTTTTTGTAGGGAGGTTTTGCGGTGTTTTCAAATCAAAGCGATTGTGTGTTGCGTTCAAGCAAACCACAGTTTACGATTGTGAATTTCACGTCGGGAGATCACAAACGGATATTTTGACATTTGCTTATACTTGCCTGCTTAATATGGTTACATGGCATGGAAACAGCTTTATTATATTTCACAATCAAATATATTAACGTGTGCTACGTTATTCTCGAAAATTAATATACTAGATTTACAGGTTGTTGGTTAATAAAATAACCATTTCGTCACGACTCGGTTAAACCAATCACTTCGGATTTCAGATACGTAATTTTTTTCAAATGGCCACAAATATTAAAATTCTAAGATAATGGAATTCATTTTGGTTAAATTTTATTCGGATTTTTTTTGTTTCTAAAACTTTCTCAGATTAAAAACGACTCACATAGTGTTATGTGGCCAATTTTATAAAGGGAGAAATAATATTTATTAAAACAAAATGAAATATCTTAAATTAATACTATTTACAAATTTATACAAAAAACTTAATCTAAAAAACTTAGTCCGTCAGAGGAGGGATATGTGGCCAGAATGCTGGCAGCATTACCACGCTGGATGTCAATGCTAAGCTTTTGACCAAATTAGATGCCAGCATTCATTGTATTCTTAACATTGCTTAAGCTAAATTAATTGCGTGGGATGCTAAACTTAATTAAATGGGATTACAGGAAATTTAATTCCTGCATGTTTGACGCTGAATTTAAAAGTACCTATAACTACAGCGCTTGGGGAGGCGGTGTCCGCGAAATAAAGCCGCTACCATGGGCTGTGCCTGCGTTAGGAATGCTTTATTAGTTGCTACTGCGTCTGCCGTTACCGTGTGTCGCGTCTATCTGAAACAGGCTACATAGATATTCCAATGTTAAATTTGATTAATCATAACCTTCCTAACATCCGCGTTATTTTTACCGTGAAACAATACAAAATATTTTCTTGTTTTGGAAATCCGTGAATTCTTGTCTATTATACTCAGACTACAATGGAAACAGCAAATCGTCGACACTCTATAGTTTCTTCAAGTGCCCAGTTTAAAATTACTTGTGAAAGCGGAAAACAATAGTGCAATTATCGTTAAATTTTATATTAGTTGTTCGCCCCAAACTGTGAACTCACGATCCCTAACCACCCCTTGACGAACTTTACTTATATGGTAGACGAAGTTTTAAATATATTTGTTCCTTTTGCTTTTACTTACAAACGCCACCAAAACGTCATCTGCACATGGGGGCACGAAGCGTACGTAGGAATTCTAAATTTTTTACTCGCACAGTTTTGTGAAACTCTGCCGGAGTCTGTGTTCCCTGGAAGGTGCAGTTAATGGGTGTCTTCATCTCTAGATTAAATGTGCACCTTTCAGGTAAGCGTGCTCTATCTTAGACCGCACTTTTGTTTAACATCAGGGAGTGGTCAAAGGCGAATCTATTTTGTATTTAAAAAAGTGATTTACTTTACTTAATTTAAAAATATATTATTTGACTGGATCAAAGCCTAGTCTTAAATCATTATACAAGCGCATCGTAGACTTCGTAGAGATACTTCTGTTTTGCTCAAGGTGGTTTGAACGTCAGTAATATTAATTCTAAATTACAAGGACGAATCGTCTCAAAATTAATAACAAAATAACACAAGTTTTTGGTAAGCGAGACTACTCACGGGCGAGGCGCACACCAAGACAAAACTTGCTTTGCAAGACGAAGCCGCGCGTGTCGTGTTCTGTTTTGACTCCTTGTAAAAGGTCATCGGATCACGTCGTCGCTTCTCACATGATAGGTTGGTGATTAATCGTGATCTTATGTTATTAAAGAAAAACTTAGATATACTAATAACTAGAAAAACTTTAGGTCTCGGTGTCTAGACGTAAACGCAAATGTAATAAATCGCTCATGAAGACACCCACTAGGAACAATTCTGGAATCGTTCCATCTTATTGTCATAATATTGAACTGTATCTGTGGTAGGTATTAGGTGCATTTTTGGATCTAAACTACGCAGTCAGAATTAAATTGAGCGCCACAATTTGTGTTGCTATATTGCTATATCGGCCATGTGGATAATGGTAGAGTGCCATTAAAGGTTATGGTGTACATTTGGATGGGCGCCATGCAAGTTGCAGTGATGTCTGAAATAGAACTGTTCTTGGCATTGGCATGATAGAATTATTGCCATATCAGACACTAGTTTGCCAGTTTTTCAAGTGCCAAGTAGTAGTGTGCAAAGTTCAGAGTTATTTTTTTCGGAACACTTACATGTTTGCCTTCTTTGGTAGTAGCATCTTGAGCTGTGAGGTGAGGGCTCGATTTCTAGGACAAACATAATAGTTATGTGACGAATATATATTTTTTTAAATTTAAAATAAGTTTGCCTTTAACCAAATACTGCCTGATACAAAACAGTCTAGGAAGAAGCACGCTTAACAAGAAGAAACCTGTTTACAATGCATTTGAAGACATCGACATAATTAGGTCATTTTGTCCCACTGCTACGCCTTTTCTATGCCTCCTTGTTGACTGCTATTGGCTTATCGTGAGCATCGATTTTTCCACAATCTTTCTAGGCTGGCCTGGCGGCCGTTTCATCTACGGGGTCCAGTCGATGGTAGTTCCTCCATAGTTTCGCTGGCGTTCGGCAGCACAGTCCTATTTTTACGATGGGTAGTTTTACACACAATTTTAAACAATCACAAGCACAACTTTGAAAATCAGGAAAAACAACGGTAGTCCGTACAGGACTGACTTCTGACATCCGGGGTTGACTTGGTGGTATATCTCCTTGGAAGGAGGTCTACGACTGACTTCTGGCATCCGGGGTTGACTTGGTATCCCCGCAGTGCCAGATATTCTGACACCAAGCAGTTGTGTGTATACATTACTATGCTATGGTTTGAAAAGTACTGTGGCTAGCGAAATTACAGGGCTGTTGTGACTTACAAACCATCGAAAGTCTCAAAATAATGAGCGCTAAAACAGCGAAGCTCTGAACTTTGTTTTGCTACTCATAGTTCTGTGTATCGCTGCAATGTTCATGAACATGCGTTATCGCTTACCATAAGGAGAGCGTTTTGTTCGTCTCATTACTTTAACATGAAATAAATTAATGAATAGATCAGGGGTTGACTTCTGACTGAACGATTTAAATTTTATTTTTTTTGACATTACACACAGCGCCATCTGACCCCAAACTAAGCAAAGCTTGTACTATGGGAATCAGATAACTGATAGAATACTTAATTTTTTTTTTTATAAATACGTACTTATAATACATACAGTACACCCAGACACAGAACAAACATTTGGTTTTATATCACAAAATGCTTGTCCTGGGTGGGAATCGAACCCACGCCCCACAGCTCTTGAAGCAGACATGCTACCAATGAGCCAACAGGGCTGGCAATAAAATATTGTGTGTATTGTAAAAGTTGTTGTTGTTTATTGTAATCACACTAATATTATAAAGACGAAAGTTTGTGAGTGTGTTGGCCTGGACCGATTTTGATGAAATTTGGTATGGAGGTAGCTGACAGCCTGGATTAACACATTGGCTACTTTTCGTCCCGAAAAAATATAGTGTTTACTAGGGAACAGCGGGTAACACCGCGGGGCGCAGTTAGTGTTATATAAAGCCACAGCCCACCTTCTTCGGCTTAGTTCACTCTACGCCTATAACCAGTACCTACATATTATGCAACTCATATGTAAAATACCCTCTCAATCCAAGATTCGGGGTCTGAAGCCGGCGAGGCGGAAGACGGCAGTTTTGGCACGGGACATGCACCCGACGGAACCTCAAATTGCTTACCGAGACTCCATTACTCATATGCTTCCTCTGCTAGTGTCGTCAATGTTGACGGCTGTGTTTAAAATTCGGAATTAAATGATAAAACTAGATTGTTTCGGCTCTTTACGAAACAATCACACAGATAACTGCAACATTTTATAGACAATATACAATAATCAACATGCCATAAATAATAACAAACATGGAAGAAAAAAAATCTTAAGGAAAGAAATACGTATATTTACAACAAACTGGCCTCATGACAGTACATAGAAGCTTTACAGTACCAGCGGCGAAGATAGTTTTAAGAATTAGGAAATTAATATTTTTTTTAAGAAAAATAAATAATTTATACACGGACTTACTTATGTTACAGAGTTAAAAAAATAGTTTTGTCTGTTTGTCTGTGCGTTTGCTTAACTGATTTGAATTACTTAGGTATGTATTGTGGCAAGCAGTGTTTGTTCTATTCCATTGATTCGACGCACCATCCCAGAATGCGTTTCGTTCAATTTAGCTGAAACATATTCGTCCTTACCGACGACCCACGCTGAAGAAGTCGCGGGTACAGCTAGTTTAGAATAAAATTTTAGAAATGTTCACGAAACGTCCACTGACAATTTTCCTGTGCTCCCTGTAACATTTCAGCTTATTCCACATGTAATTGTCGTAGTGCACGAATTCGCGAGCTTTATTGCCCATATCAAGTTGAAATTCTGTTGTTACAATACCGAGTGCTCTCCATAAATAACCACTATGTCTGTAACGGAAAATTGCATCATCTTAGTCTCGTGAAACATTGAATTGATGACAATAAAATTATAATTAATCGTAGACCGATTCTACAGAGTAAAGAGTCTACGACTGTAGCTAATGCTACGGTTTTAAGTGGTGATAAATTTCCTTAGCAGGTCGTCTAGGTACGTACCAATGCAGTACCAGATACTGCTGCAAAGGTTTCGATAATTTCATACATTTACATGAAAAATGCTGATGTTATGAAAGTAGAAGGATCGAAAAATGTGTCCCAGATGGCGCTGTGTGTATAGTCCTACGATATTTATTTATTTAGTATCGTAGCAAGTGATAAGATTGATTTATCTACTCTTACGGGAAAAAACGTGATTGTACGTATGTGTATGTAGTGCCGATTTTTATGTAGTTAGAGTAAGATCGCTTTGTAATGTAGGTTTGTAGCGATGATAGCTCAGTGGTTAGCGCGGTCGGTTCGCATGCCGAAGGACGTGATTTCGAACTCCAACAACGAGCTTGAGCTGCCGGTGAAGGAAAACATTGTGAGGATACCATAATGGTAGGGTACTTTCTAGTACTCGGCTGGCTAGCTACCACCCCAAGTTGAAAATCTACCGCCATACATATAACTGTGGTCGGGCAGCCTCACTTGAGAGTGAAAGCTAGTTCCATTCTAAGCTAGGTGTGCTTTACCATTTTCGACCACACCGTCTCTTAACATCAGGTGAGCTGTGGTCAAACACCTAGCCTGTCAACCATAAAAAAAATAGGTAAACAAATAGCATAACATACTCAGAGTAACTGAGCCTATTGTCAAAGTGTGAAAGCCTTTTGAAGTTTTATAGCTTTTAATTTTATAGTTTAACCTACGCCTCGCGATTACATCCATGTTTTCTGACATAAATATCTATTAATCCAGGGGAAAAAAGATTATTTTTTTTGCATTTTTAAAGTAATCAAACTGGCTGATCATTATATTACAATAAGTATAGCAAATTCCCTAAGCAAATACTTGCAAACTTTACCTTTTTAGTATCGCACCACGGGTTCAAGCGCTATCCTTTAGGAAACTTAAGTCACATTCCGGTCTCAATCTTTATTTATGTCTATTGACATCAAACTTTTAAAACCATACTAAAAGATTCTTCGAATTTTGCGTAGGATTTGAACTATAGATAACAGTTTTAAGCAATAAAATCTTCTAAAACTTTTTCTCATCTATTGTTAATGAATTAATTTAAGCTCTTTCACATAGAACCGATCACGCCTGTCCACTTACGTGGGTAGTGAATAAAAATTCAATGGAAATAGAAGTGTTAAGAATTCATGAAAATACATTCATGAAATAGCATATCTGTAATACAACATTGTTATTATTGTATTTGTTTTGAGATTGTTTACTAGATGTGAAGCTGAACGCATGCAAATGAGATGGTAAGTGTGGATGTACCAGACGTATAGGTGCTGTATATTTTCTTCTTTAAAAATGGATGTAAAATTGAGCACGTTGAATAGAAAATTCAGATAATAGAATACAATAAAACATTTTATTGATATTCCTAAATTTATGAGTCATATTTTTTGAATAATCAAGGTATATATTTAGTTTATTTCTGCTTAACAGTCGTTCCGGTTACAACAGTCATGAGGACTTAAATTTAACTAATTTGACAACAACTTCTTCATTAAAAGCCTAATCTTACTTAATATCTAGAACTTGGTCGAGACTCAACCAAGCGCTCGAAGAGTCAACACGTCCTGAGGATGCCTCGTGTAGAGGCGAAACACGTGTCGGCAAGTGGTTACTCTAGAGAGAGGAGGATTTTAAGACTCGTGGTTATTTTAATTAGATTTTTGTCAAATTATATTTTTAAAGTTTATGTCAAATTAGTTCTAGATATTAAGTGAGATTAGGTTTTTAATTAATAAGTTGTTGTCAAATTAGTTAAATTTAATTCCTCATGACTGTTGCCTGTTCACACACACAGAACAAGCATTAAAATTTGTTTTTTATTTAAAAGTTAGTATATATATATATATACTTTGTTCTAAATTTTTACCAAGATTTATTCAGTACTCGCGATTTTGATTCATGCCAATAGATTGTCAGAACTTCGTTCGATCAGCAAAAGGTGTCACCAGGTGTCAGCCTACTTTTCTTCAAAATAATTCTCCAAGTTTTAATATCTAGCAAAATCTTAGCGGCCTCACGGCTTGTCCGTGTTGGCGCATACTAAACGTGAATAGCAGACCGTACCCCCATACCGAAGAAGAATACGGGGTCAATAGGTTTATACAAATATTTGTACCAATATTTTAACTGCGATGTTGTTGTTTGATTGTACGACATTTAGGTTTTAGAAGATAGGCGACTTTTGAATGGAAGGTGAAAGGTGAAAGCTATGTCGCTATATTTTGGGCAGAAGAAGTCACACTTTTGCACGTAATTCTGTAACCACTAGGGCGTGATTAGATATTACCGTGACTTATTTACTAACTTTGAATCTGATTAAGACTTATTACACTTGAAAATAAGGAAATAATTGTAGACTCCATTCTAGTAGATGTCTTTACCATATTTGACTATAATAATATCTAAGACTAAAAACAGAAATAAACATTACAAATATCTAATTTATATAACAACCATAATTTATATCCTCTTCTCGCTGCAGTAACAAGTTGCCTCTCTAGCAAATTTAAGCATATATTTATCAAACTAAAAGTATGCATATTAGATTACAATTTAAATATAGGTACATATATATAAGAAGTGAAAACTAAAGACTACAGAATATACCAATCATTGTCGCAATAGACTCGTAGTTCACATGTTAACAAAGTCATACCATTCAATTCGTTCGTCTGCCAATAGCGTATACAAACAGACAGGTAACGTTGCGCACGCGATGTTTTATAGCTGAATTCATGAATGTGCGATTGTATACACTGTTTATCGCGACTTTGCTTGTGTAGTTAGATAGATAGAAACTCTTTATTGTGCACACCAGTAACAGAAAAACAAAATAATCTTATGAGCTAGTGCCACAGGTGGTGTGGCGTCGCGTGTCGTTGTACTCTATCATCAGATTTCAATTATAGTTTAAGCCAGAATATTTGCAGCTCTTTCCTCTTGAACTGAAGACGATGCTGACACGATATCCTTGACTTATTCTAGCTTGGAGTACCTAAAATGTGCCTATTAAGTCTGGATTTAAAGTCGAAGCTTTTTTTTTTTTTTTTAATACGGATAAGTCCGCGTTTGACCACCAACTCGCCTGATGGTAAGCGACGATGTGGTCGAAGATGAAGCACGCAGACCTAGAAGATACCTATTCACTCTGACCTTGAAAAGATCTAGATTATATCTATCAGGAAACAAGGAAGCCGGTAGCTTGTTCCATTCCTTGGCCGTACGGATGAGAAACGTAGAGTCGAAACGTTTGGTACGCACCCAAGGAAATTCCACTACGTATGGGTGGTAGTGGGCCGTCTTTCTACTTGTCCTGTGGTAAAAAGGGGAGGGAAGAACAAGGTCGTACAGCTCGGTAGCACATTCTCTGAAATGAATCCTGTAGAAAATTGAGAGACTTGCTACCCTCCGGCGGTGTTCAAGACTCAAAAGTTTTTCTTCTACCAACTTTTCATCACAACTAAACAACGTTTTACTCCGAAGCGCTATGAAAAATAGCAATACCCGTTTTTAGCATCAAACTTTATTTGAGACAAATTTTTGTGATTGGTTGTCAGTTTTTGTTGGTTGTCTAGTGTTTTGTTGGTTGGTTGTCAAGCTCTGCTTAGTTTGGGGCCAGATGGCGCTGTGTGTCCTACGTCTTTTTTTTTTCATTTTAGTACAAGTAATTCAATAGTTCATTTACTTAACTCTACGGAGCTTGTAATGGCGGCTTAAAAAAACTTTACCTGCATTCGGAACATTTCTAAGAATGGGAAATAGTTAACATAAACAAGAGAGCTTCAGTTTGTTTTGACCACGGGCCGCTCGGTGGGATTTTGTTTATCACTTTAAATTGCTACCTTGTTAATGCAGGTGTATGTTGGATGATTGTTGTTTTCTTAAATGGTTAGATAAGTGTGTATATGTGTGACTAACATTTACATGCACATACGCGTTGCTGGTGAATTCATTGAAATTCTTCTTTCTTTCTTTGGTTTTGGCGTCGCGTTTTGAGCATTTGCCAGTGTCAAGTATTTATATATTTTCAAGTTTCATAAGTTAAATAAGTGTTCTCGTATCTTAAGTTATAGTGAACGTCCAGTCTTGGTCAAGTACAGTCCGTGTCAGTCAAGTCCAGTCATGCTTTAGTAAAGTAGTGGTGACTTTACTAAAAAGCTTCGATGGAGTTTTGGAAGCAACACAAAAAGTCATGTTTCATCACATTATATCATTTTCCCACACTCGCGCTTGTGATTCGGCACTTTATGAATAAAACACCACCATTTTTATGAATAAACACTCGACAAAACACGAGTTTTGGAAAAAAATACAACGGAGCGACACGATTTTTTCCGCGTTCCCGCCAAAACTCTCTTCGTTGTTGTTTAATAAGAGAGATTTTGTTTTTTTAATACATTTTTAGGGTTCCGTACCCAAAGGGTAAAACGAGACGCGAACGGGACTACTAAGAATCCGCTGTCCGTCTGTCACCGAGTTGTATCTCATAAACCGTGATAGTTAAACTGTTAAAACTTTCACAGATGATGTATTGCTGTTGCCGCTATAACAACAGATACTAAAAAACAGAATGAAATACATATTTAAGGGGGCTCCCATCTCCCATACAACAAATGTGATTTTCTGCCGTTTTTATAGAGAATGGTACGTACGGAACCCTTAGTGCGCGAGTCCGACTCGCACTTGGCCAGTTTTTAAACTAAATGAATAAACATCGCAGGTACATTTCACACAGCGCCATCTAGCCCCAAACTAAGTTAATTTTACTATGGGAACCAGATAACTGATAGATTACTTACATACTTTTCTTTTAATAAATTCATACTTGTAATACATATAGAACACCCAGACACTTATTTACAGATATTAATATTTTTACAGATATTATATTATATAATTATTTTAAAAATACAATTAATAAACTATATATTAATTATTGTTAATTAATTTATTTACTATAAAAAATACCAATTATGCATTACAATTAATATTTTGCTCGATGCGCATAATTCACTGCTAAACATTGTTGGTATTTTTTATAAGAAGCACTCGGTAGTCTTTTTTAATTCACTCGGTGAATTAAAAAAGACTAGTCGTTCTTCAAAATGAAGAGGATTGCGTAGACGAGGAGATAAAACACACAGATAGGTTGATATAAATCATTCAGAAAAATCCCTGAAAATTCATCAGCATATTTTCATACAAAAACCTTGTTATTTCAGTCTGTCTAAAAATAGACTTCTCCGTAATGGCATTAGGAGATATTTATTTCCACAAAACAACCCCCATGGTACTAGAGAAAGAGACCTTTAACCAGTACAGTAGCTTCTAGAAAACATCAAAACTTAATTACAGTTAGCTACTTGCATACCTAATGCTGATTCAATTATTAACTCATTTACTTACGTCACTTTCAATATAAGCTGGTTTGCTGGTTACATTTAACCAAAAAAAATCAAATCAAAATTATTTTATTTGGCATAAGTTTTGGACACATTAAAATGAACCCATTGACTAAAAACAGTATAAAATAAATATTTAAAGGACCCATACAACAAACGTGTCTTTTTTTTTGCTATTTTTATAGATAATGGTACGGAACCCTTCGTGCGCGAATCCAACTCGCATTTGGACGGTTTTACACTTCTTACTATAGAAAGCTTGGTTAACGATAGAGACTACAAAGAAAAGACTTTCACGTAACATGTAGTCACTTTTTAAGCAGGTTATCTTTTCGTTATTTTTGTAACTGTAGTGATATTGAATACTGGCAAAGGATCTTCTATCGCTGGAACGGGTGGGCACGAGGGTAGCGTTCCCGTCAATGGAAAGTGTGTCGGCGACCGAGCCAAAGCGACGCCAGAACTATACAGCTTTTCGTTTGTATACAGCATGTGGTGAAACGAGATTTCAAAGGATGCGAGCGTTCAGAGACATTTAGAGTACAATAAGAAGTTTAGTACTTAAATTGTATGGTTTAAATAGTCTGCTCTAGTGACAGAGTTTGAAACTCTTTCAACGTCAATAAATCTAGAGCTGAATTAGTGAAATAAAAGGTTTACATGGTGGTAGAGTATCTCCGCGTACTCGGCTGGCTAGCTCCGACTCTCAAGTTGAAAATCTGCCGCCAAGCATCTAACGGTGTGTTTCTATTCCAGACTTGGTGTGCTTACCATCTTTGACCACACCGTCACTTAACATCAGGTGAGCTATGGTCTGATATCTAGCTTGACAAACATAGAAAAAAATATCTCACATTTTTTTTATATGTAAAAAGAGGTAGATATCGCACTAGAAAATCACAAATTCTTGCAGACAAATTCAGTCAATTGTTGCAATTTGATTTGAACCAAAGTACTTCAAGCGCAACACTACTTATAGCTTTACTCTTTCTGTATCATAAATTCCGTATTATCTATCAAATTCGCAGTTGTAAGTGCATTTGTAATAACAACGCAATGAAATCTGAACGCTGCTCAGTATGAACCTCTTTATAATATCATTAGGCAGAAAGCTAGCAGCATTGCCTCACTGGGAGAATGCCTTCCAGCGTTGCAATGCTAATATATTTCTAACTGAAGTAGATGCCAGCATTCTTGTCACCTGACACCTCTACCTAAACGTTTGGCCAGGCCCTAAATAATTGAGAGCGGCCGGTCCCCATGGACCTAAACAAATAAATATTCGAGGACATTTCACATAGCGCCATCTAGCACCAAACTATGCAACGCTTGTACTATGCGAACTAGATAGCTGATAGAATACTTTTGTTTTGTAAATACATACAGAACACTTACACACAGACAAACATAGTCGTACGTCGTCGTTCGTCGGACAAACGTTAAGACTGCATTCTAGGCTACGTTTACCGTTTTTGACCACGCAGTCACTTAACATCAAGTGAGCTGTGGTCAAAAACCTAGCCTGTCAAACAATAAAACCAAAAGGAATCTAACCCACGCCTTTCAGCTCACGAAATAAAATTACTAGTAAATGAGCAAACAGTGCAGTCAAAAGTAAAGTTATTTCACTATACATAAATAACAATTTTCATCTTAAATGATGAAATACGTAATCTGTAGCGATTTCGAATCAATACTTCACTTACTTACTTTACTTAAAGAAACGACGTGACGCGAACGATGCCGAGATAATCGTTTATGTGACAATAAATGGGTGTTCTGTATATAATTATTATAAATATGTATTTACCTAAAAAAAGGTATATAAAATTATTCTATCAGTTATCTGGTTCCCATAGTAGAAGCTTTGTTTAGTTTGGGGATATATGTGTGTGAAATAAATAACGTAGGACACGTTATTTATTTATGTGAATTAACGTTTAATTTCAATTTAATTGTTTTTTATTATGTTACAAATCTATACAAAAGAAAAAGACGTGTGGCACTCGGGGACTGCCGCGGTAAAGCTATTGCATAGCATTACAACCAATGCCACCTAGAGGCGAGTTGCTGAACTAAAGAGGCGTGATATTTCAAAAAGTCATTTAAAGTTCTGCTATTCATCGATAGATGACAAAACTAAAAAGTAACGCTGTGCCGGTGGGAGTGGGGGGTGTTAGGTTATTTTCGTTACGGAATTTCTGGATTCGGTCTCCACGCTCAAGGAAAAAACTATTTACGTATTCTATCAGTTTATCTGGCTTTGCTTAGTTCTTACTTAGTTACTTAGGTCAGATGGCGCTGTGTGTGTAAAGTCCTTTATTTATTTATTTTATTTATCTACTTACTTAAGTAAATAAATACTTATACTTAATTTTGGTTACTTTTTAATTAATTTATATTATCAACTGTATTAATGGTTGCTCTGTTGGTATGACAATAAAATAAAATAAAAATTTATTTTTATCTACGACTGTCGTACATCACACTCACTTCATTGTTTGTGTTTTTTTTTTCAATATTGCATTAATGTGTATATGGCTTTACGCTTGTTAAAACACTTATGTGAACAATGTATGTCGAGTTTGGTATCCCAAATTTTTTGGCAACAAAACTGAATAATACAATAACGAAACAGCCTGTAAAATAAAAGATTCAAGACACTCCTACGCAATTCTTTCTCGCGTAGGCGAAGGTTAATACATTTGTAGTATATTAATTCAGCTTAAACATGGAGTAGGGAGTCTCCCTTGACTCTCTTTTCATGGGGGGTGACATTGGGAGTCTGTTCAGGGGGGTCAAGTGGAGGGCAAACGCGAACCAAAATAGAATTTGCGGTTTGGGACTTACATATTTGGGTGGAATTGATCTGTTTTTTCTAAGCCACTTTAATATAATTTAAATTTGAAATGCACGCGTGAGATACGTTTAAAATTGTCCCAACAATTTATGTACACTTTTAAATTTACAGTTTTGTCATGAAAATGTTTGGATTTGGATATATTTTTTAAATTTAGAATATACGACACCGGGGTCCGTGACCTTTGTTAAATTGAATTACGTACAATTTTAATTTTTTATTTTATAACAATATAGGAAGAGCAAAGTTTGTCCAATTTATCTAGGGTTAAAGTGAGCAGACCAGCGCCCCGCAAGCAGTACCCGATCATGAGTATGACGCATGTGCCAGCCATTGCCTTCCTCAACCATATCTGAGGAAAGAGAGCGACCTGACACACGACGGCGCTGCAAGAAGGAGCCTTCGATGGTGAGCATGAATGCTCAAGACACAATCTTTATTTCTATTTACATTTAACGATTACATTGATTCGATTTACATTCTAGTTGATAAAATTAATTTATCAACTAGACAATAAAGCCAAAGTAAGTAAATAGACAAGGTTTGTAATTGGCGACACTAACACTTACAGCCATATCTTTTATCCCTATAAAAACAAATAGAAGTAAATTAGAATTAATTTGAAATAGATGTTCCTCTTTTCGTGGTCGGTTCAAGACAATATGATCATGCATTGTATGTGTGGCATGTCGTAAACTTTTTTTGCGAACGTTATTAATAAAGTCACGTTGCTCAGTTTTTATAGTACAATAAACATATTTCGTTGTTATTTTCTATCTCTTTGTGCGAATATCAAATGAAATCGTAAACATTCGGATAAGGAGACTAATATTTATGTTGTTGATTTATTTTTCTGTAAATCTTTTTCCTTAAAAACGCATAGTTACGAAATAAAAATATACGTTCCTAATTAGGTGTTTACATTTTCAGCGTTTATGTATCTAAATTTTATTTAAGTCAAAAAAACATTCAGATCGTGATTTTGTTATCTAACTACTACATCCTTTATACTTTTTTAATAATAATAATAATTTTCTATATGTATATAAATCTCGCGTCAAGGTCTTTGCGGCCGCAGTCCTCCGAAACGGCTTGACTGATTTTTATGAAATTTGTTATATATATATATATGTAGGAATGAGATTGGTTGTAAAATATGTTTCATCCCGCTAGGTAGATTAGCCACTTTTTATCCGGAAAAAATGTAGCAGGTAACACCGCGGGACGCAGCTAGTAATATACAAAAAAATAATAAGGACAAGCTTAGCAAGTACCTTGAATTGGCACGATCATTGTCCCGATAGTCGTCACGTTGAACGGCCTTATAGCGAAGAGTCTCAACCAACATCTTAAGAGGCTCTCACTAGATGGTTGGGTCATGGGTCAGATTGACACGGCGCGCATTGCGAGGCTTGAGCCCTGCCCCTCTATCGGGGACACTCTAGGTTTAGATTTTTATATTTTTAATTTCTATTGTAAAAAACTTAAATTAAAAAAAAAGATCTGAATATTTTTTTAAATTTTGTGTAATCCACTGCTGGACATAGATCTCCCCCAAGATACGTCACTCAGTTTGATCTTTGGCTATTCGCTTCAAGCCACTGCCAACTGTCATATGTATACCGTCACTCCATTGATTCACAGAGCGTACTACACTACATTTGCAGATTCACGGTTATGGAATACGTGTACCATAACGATTATCGGTTTTACGACAGATATATCCATGTCCAGGTCACTGTTACAGTAGCTTGCTAATACGCTGAGCTATGTCAGTTACTAATTACTTGGTTACTAAAACTACATTAATTATAATTAGCATTTTCCCTTTGTGATTGCTTCTCCCCCAAAGATACCAGTTAAGCTGAAAATGTGGGCCAATGCTGATTCAGCACAGCACCACAAAATAGTTTGTTACTTTATTTTCGTCACCCTTAACCTTTGCAAGATTGTTTGCTGGGTTTGCCAATGGCAAATGTGTAATCTCCTGAATATATTTAGTTTTATAACGTTTAAATATTTAAATAATGCATAGTTTTTTTAACATAACATATAAATATTTTATTGATACTACCACACATGTCATAATGAATAAGAAAACACAAATGTCAAAATAGAATACATAATTATTATTTCAACACAATAATATGACAATATAAAAATATTGTCAATGTAAAATTATATCAATATAAAAAATATCGTCACAAGACGTAAAAAACACAATTAATTACTAGTAATTTAGTAATAACATAACATCGTCTTACTGTTAGTCAAATTTTTCCCCCAATTTTTACAACATGCCCCTTTCCTGCACTAGAATCAGTAAATTGCTCTTTGGCAAACCGAAAGCCGCTTGAATTTTGGTTCTTGAAAATACACCAAAGAAAACACCTAAACTTAAAATGTCCCAAATTCTCGTGGAAATCACTTAAACTGGCAACACTGGTAACGGAACCAGCAGACGGGCACAGTTTCCGTCGCAACATTTTGGCAGTATCCCAAAGGCCTCCATTCATGCTTTCGTACTATAACATTTGGAAAAAAACGTGTGGGTGTTGATATATTTTTGCTAAATTACTGTGCGTCAAGCATTATCAAGCTCGTGATGGATGTGACCTAATCAGCTCTAATCAATCATAATTATTGTAATGAACAAAATAATTATCCAGTTCTTCGTTGCTTCTGAAGGAAACTGAATAACGTTATGCAAATTGGAATTTCTAATATGATGTTCATCATATTAATTTTTTATTAAGACAATTTCACTTTCACTTCTCCAGTTCGCGAGAACTATTTATCCTGTTTTCTGAATGCAAAAGTCTTTTTTATTTGATATTGGAAAGTAAATTCAAAATTTGATCTCTTGGTGGTAGATCTCCTTAGCAGGAGGTCGTCTAGGTAGGTATCACCGCAGCACCAGTTGTTCTGCCGCTAAGCAGTAGTGTGTAAACATTACAATGTTCCGATTTGAAGGGTACTGCAGCTAGCGAAATTACAGGGCTGTTGTGACTAACCATCGAAAGTCTCAAAGTAATGAGCGCCAAAGCACTGATGCCCTGGACTTTGTTTTGTTACTCAAAGTTCTGTGTATCGCTGCAATGGTCGTGGACAGGCGTTATCTCTTACCATCAGGAGAGCATCTCATTCGTCTCATTACTTTTTTACATTAAAAAAAAATTTATTGTGCAGTTATATGTATGTAGATTATTGTAGATATTATTATATAATACACGTATATAATGAATAAACAATAACAAGCATAAAATTAAATTAGAAATGTCGATAATTATTAAAGTCAAATCAAAACATTAAATGTCAAAAACAAAAATTAAAATGTCAAATATCGAAAACAAATCACCTACATTAATAAATAAATGAGCAAAAATATTATAGGTTTTTAGAGAATATTTGCACGATTTACTCGTACATAAACAATTGTAAAATGTACAGAAACTGAGACAGTGCCTCTATCGTGAGTAAAAGAAAATATTACTAAGATCCGCTGTCCGTCCATCTATCTGTCTGTCCGTCTGTCATCAGGCTGTATCTCATGAATTGTGATAGCTACGACAGTTTAAATTTTCACAGATGATGTATTTCTGTTGCCGCTATAACAAGAAATACTAAAAAACAGAATCAAATAAATATTTAAGGGGGCTCCTATACAACAAACGTGTTTTTTATAGATAAATGGTACGGAACCCTTCATGCGCGAGTCCGACTCGCACTTAGCCGGTTTTTTTTGTGACAGTATGTAAACTATTTAGATAGCATCTCTCTATTTATCTAAGTCTATTTCTACTTATTAGCGGATACTTTATACATCTTTCTATGGTCGTTTAGTTTTATGCCCATCTGAAAGCTTATCACAGAATCAGCCAGGTAATGCTCAATTTTCTCTACATAACTAACTGCAAATTGGCTCTACTTCTCCATTTCTGAGATCGTCAGATATTTAATTTCATGGTTGACCTCTAGGATTCGGATATATTTTTTCGGCCCACATCTTCTGGCATCGAGCCAGATAACCTGACGTAAGCTCGAGATTCGAGGCATAATATATTTTTCTTCTGGAGCACTGTTTCCAATATGCTTACCTGTTATGATTTGCAACAATACGGCCACTTACAATCTTACAATGTCATGCTCTAAATCGGGTACGTCAAGATTTAGAATGGTATAATTTTCAGCATATTTTTTTGTATCTACTTGAATGTTATTATAGCACTCAAGATGCTAATCTGCTGTATGTTTAGTTAAGTTCTAGCATAAGTACTTACGTATTATAAGTAAGTAATTATGTTAAAAGTAAGCTAAAAAGCATGACGAAACATTTTTCTTAATACTGTTTCATATATATGTGTTTATTGATTCTTCTAACGCCTATAATTAATTCTATTTAGAATTAAACTTAGACTACTTGGTGGTAGATCTCCTTAGCAGGAGGTCATCTAGGTAGGTACCACCGCAGTACCAGATATTCTGCTGCCAAGCAGTAGTGTATAAACATTACTGTGTTCCGGTTTGAAGGGTACTGCAGCTAGCGAAATTACTGGGCTGTTGAGACTAACCATCGAAAGTCTCGAAAGTAATGAGCACCAAAGCAGTGATGCCCTGGACTTTGTTTTGTTACTCAGAGTTCTGTGTATCACTGCAATGGTCATGGACAAGCGTTATTTCTTACCATCAAGAGAGCGTCTCGTTCGTCTCATTATTTTTTACATAAAAAAAAAGATGGAATCAATGGCGAATCCGTTAATCGGAGACACAGTTGCTTACTATCTCTCGATCTTTCTTCTTTACCCCTTTTTCATTATCTTACCTTTGTCTCGCTCAGCTTCTCCCCTTTTTGTTTGGCCACCAACACGCCAGATGGAATGTGACTGTGGATGAATCACGTCGACATAAAGAGACTATGCATTCTAGCCTTAAATACAGTGAGTCTCATATAAACAGTCCCACTGCTGGGCACGGGTCTGTTCTCATTGTGAGAAATATAAGACCGTAGTCCACCACGCTGGCCAAGTACTCGGACGTGTTGTTTTCTTCACGATGTTTTCCTTCACCGTATGAAGCTATCGGTAATACGCACATAAATTAGAAAAGACAGAGGTGCATGTCTAATGTGTATTTTAATTAAAACAACACAGCGAAATGCTTTTCTAATCAAACCATTTATTGACAATAGCCGAAGAAAAAAAAGGAAAAAAAAAAATTGACAAAACCACGCTCCGAAACAAAAGATTATCGGCCAAGCGCACGACATAAAAGTAACAGGCCACTTTTAAAAAGTATAAAAACTCCTTGGTGTACATACACCACAATGTCGTTGTCATGTTGGGATTTGAATCCAAGACCTGATTGGTACCCAATCGGTCTCACAACAAGACTAGACTAATCTGTAACAACTGAAAACTGTTTTTTTTTTGTTTTGTTTTGGCGTCGCGTTTTAGCATTTGCCAGTGTCAAGTATTAATATATTTTCAAGTTTCAAAAGTTAAATAAGTGTTCTCGTATCTTAAGTTACAGTGAACGTCCAGTCTTGGTCAAGTACAGTTCGTGTCAGTCAAGTCCAGTCATGCTTTAGTAAAGTAGTGGTGACTTTACTATAAAGCTTCGATGGAGTTTTGGAAGCAACACGAAAAGTCATGTTTCACCACATTATATCATTTTCCCACACTCACGCATGTAATTCGGCACTTTATGAATAAAACACCACCATTTTTATGCATAAACACTCGACAAAACACAAGTTTTGGAAAAAAATACAACGGAGCGACATGACTCTTCCCGCGGTCCCGCCAAAACTCTACACTGAAAACTGTTTCTTACTTTTAAATATCTGTAATGTTGGCATTATAAAAAAAGTTTTTGAAATATAATCAAACAAAACAAATGAAATAACGTAGCTGAAAATATTTATAGCCAATCGAAAAATAAACGTTCGTCTGTTGGTCCGAAAGAAACCTTTTATATCTTGGTTACACAATGACTATTTTGTAACAAACTCCCATAAAAGTTTTCTCTTAAAATATGCTGAATTCACTTGCTCCACTAAGATAAAATTAATTAATTCGAGCGCAGAACGAGATTTTATTAACAGTTTTCAGCTGAGCCAAATGCGGCCGTTTCGTTAGGTAACAGAGATTTAATTAAGATACCTACTTGTTTCCATTTCAGTACAATATGTATTTACTGCAAAATATATTGAAATCGGCCAGTTTGAATGTAAAGCTACATTTTGTACTATCCGATACGATATCGAGCGGAGTTGACATATTTATTTTTCCATGTTTTGGTAAGTTAAAAGCCTTTGACCATCTATTGGCACACCTTTGCAGTAAAACCGACTTGTATGCCGTGACGGCAAACAGCATGACGCTCTTTCCCTAAGAGAATTCTTTAGAAGAGAACATTGGCACCGCTTCAGCATTGCGGTTAATCTTTTCTCTAAGTTTATTAGATTGCTGTAGACCTAAAAGACTTGGACAAATTGTATTTCCTTTATTGGTGAATAAATAATAGCATTAACACCATTGCCTGATAAGAAAAAAACAACAGTGCCATCAAATAAATTAGCACGTAATCTTTATTTATTAATATCTTGATATAAAAAAACTGTACTTTACTTCAGTGTTATTCTTGAGGATCATTTTTTCTATGGAGAAAATTTAAAGGAATCGTGTTTCGAAAGTGATTGAGTATTCAGAATAGTTATCAATTTTTTTTTGTTGCTTTGAAAAGTATACATTTTGTTAAATATATTGCTGGCTCCTGACACACAGTCTTTGACTAGTTCGGGAGCCTATGGTTTAATGTATCTATACACCATGTTTTATGTCAAATAAATAAATTATTATTATTATTATTATATTGTAACGTTGTTTTTAGGTTTCACGTACTGGATACTTAAACGAAACGATTTGATCACCTTCATTGAACGAACGGCTAAAAAGTGAAAAAAAAAAATATAATAATTGTTGGCTGTGTTTTTGCATTGTTGGTCTCATCAATTGAGCATCAGCAGCTACCGTTTTGGGGGTACAATATTTAGCATTGGTATTTACAATATTATTCCAATAATAATTACATTCAATGCGAAATTTTGAATTAAACACTTTTTGGAATGCGAAAACTGAGTGAGTGTTTTCCGAAAAAAAAAAATTGAGTGCTTTCAAGTCGCGAGTGAATCAGTTTCTTCTGGACAAACGTGCTCCATCGTAGACTTCATATTCACTTTTTAACATCATGCGAGATGGAGGTCAAACGCAAGCTTATTTATTTATAATAAAACTAGTCTAGTCATACGCTTTGCGAATCAAGCAACTAGATGAGATTTGCTCTATTGTCGTATCGAATATTCTAAAAGGTGATTTGGACCCAGTTAGTAAATGAAACGGCTGCAGACTCATCGGCAGCGAATTGAATTTATGCTGTCGCGGATGGGGGAAATTGTGTCACTCGTCGTGTATTATTTTTCGAAAATGCTGACGGGGTTCGTTAGATTTTGCTTTCCGAATTGACAATTGGGTTCACAACTTGCTTTGTTTTTCACTTTGCTGTCTAGTTCTAGAATAACACACATAATTTAATTCGTACGAAATGGTGACTTTTAAAGTTTTTTTTATGAACAGGCGGACGTTTTTGTCCAAAAAAGGTATGATTAGGCAATAAAGCTTTAAAAATAATCTGGCTACGGAAAAGTAACTACAAATTAAGGCAATAAATGTCGCCCATATCACCCGGATTATAGTAACGAATCGATTGACACCTTATTCATCAAAATCGGACAGGTACCTACTTTAGGCACTACGGTTACATACATAAATAAGTTAGAAGGGGTTATGTGTTATCCAATCTATGTATAGATTGTGTTGCCTGACGAATGACAAAGAAAGAGACTATTTCTCTCTCTTTTATTCTCGATGATTTGCATTAGACATGCTTTTTTTTAAATGTAATGTGAAGAACAATACGCTCTCCTGATGTTAAAAGATAACGCATGCCCATGACCATTGCATCAATACACAGAACTTTGAGACGCAAAACAAAGTCCGGGGCATCGCAACTTTGCCACTCGTTACTTTGAGACTTAATGGTTAGTCTCAACAACCCAGTAATTTCGCTGGCTCCCACACTACTGATTGGCGGTAGAATATCTGATACTGCGGTGGTACACCTAGACGACTTCCTGCTAAGGAAATCTACCACCAAGTAAAGTTTATATTGTATGTAGTAGTATATTTCACTACGAACTAAACGATGAAAGCTAAAAATAAAGGAACAAAACATTACCGAAAATCATTCCAACTTTAAATTACTTTACTGTGTACTTTAGTTCTTCTGTTTATTTGATATCTCAAAGTTCGTACGAAACGAAACACCAATACCAAAAATCCTATTACCGGAACACAGAAAAACAGGAAGCTTCGTAAATACGCGGTGGATTTCTAGAATTGAATCACACGCCCCATAACGTGATTTGTTTGCACCTGAATATTTTAAAGGTATTTTTCTATGTAAAAATGTACAATTCACACAATAAGCGTGTGACACAATTAACAAATATCATTTATCATTTGTTATTGTGAGTGAAAAAAGAGTGAAATTGAACCTATGTAATAATTTGAACCTATGTAATAATCAGCTTCTAAGTCCAAGTGCATTGACGTGACTCAAAAAGCTGCCATGCTCAAGTGGGACTGGGCTGGACACGTCTGCCGAATGCCAGCGGAGCTATGGGCGAAAACTACCACCGACTGGGTCCCGGAGGTTAAACGGCTACCAGGCCGGCCTAGAAGACGGTGGAAAGATGCTTACGACAAAGTGGGCCTCAATAGCACTAAACAGAGAGGCGTGGAAGGGAGGGAGAGAGGCCTTTGCCCAACAGTGGGACAAAATGGGCTACAATAATAATAATAAAACCCAAGCGCCCTTCTTATTTTTATTGAAGAATCTGAAAAGACTGGAGCATCTCTGCTATTTATACAACTGTAGCTATGTAGACTTTATTTACATTGTTTGAAACCGGACAAATGTATTTGTTCTACGCCAATTGTTAGCGGACAAATCTATTTTCTTATTTGGATCTGTTTTCTAGGGGTCCACCATACTTACTCACCAAGTCACCACACTCACAACACACCCTGGGAAGAAGATTCGAGGGGCAGTTTACTTATCATATCGCGCTGTGTATCGCGACATTTTGAAATTCCCTGGATTGGAAGATGTCTTCTAGACGATCGCTAAGGTTAGACATTGATGTCACCGACTGTACTTACCTTTTGATTTCTTTTTGTCTTGGGTATGATAGACGAGGGGTGGTTTTGAACAAAAAGACAAAATAATGAGCGATCTGAAGTGGAAATGCCAAAGGTAAAGTTGAATTTTATGAACAATTTTAACGTCAACTATTATTCATAGGATAAGATATTTTTATTAATAAGTTAATTTACAATCATCTTATGATTTATAATAAGAGTTGCGCATCATATAGATTTCGAAAAAAAAATTAATGTAATTTCTATTGCTTCTTTGTATTGGCTTCACAGCATTTTGGGTAAAATTAACCACCGGGATTTATAAATTCACGTGATCGCAGTTTATTTACAATAATACTTTTTACCTTGATCTTAAGTATTTAAATAGATAGGTACCTATACGGTATTTAAAATGTATGTCACTGGTCAAAACTGGTCACATCAATAATCCGAAACAAACTTGCTACAAAATACTTAAACGAATAATCATTAAAATCTTAATTAGATTGCAGGATTAAGAATAACGATTGAAATCTTCCTCATAGTTTGTTATTTAAATTACTTATAGATCTGTATTCGATTGATGATTATTTTATTAATTTAATTAAAGTACTATTGAGTAGTTATAGATTAAGTAGGTGACCAGAATTAATGTAGATAATAAAGACTTTTCTTATGTATTTAGGTACGTATGGATACATTATTATTGTCTAAAAGTATTTAAGTATTCAACAGTTATCTGACTTCCATAGTACAAACTTTGCTTAGTTTGGGGTCAGATGGCGCTGTGTATAATGTCTTACGATATTTAATTTAACAATCTTACGCGTGGAAGCGTAACAAACAAACACACATTCGTATTTATAATATTAGTTAGGATTAGTAGGAAGTATGATAAATGTCAGAGGTCAAATATTATGGCGAATTAACTACATTGGGGTAAAGAGAACTAGTTGGCTTGACTTGAGAAAATTCCTTGCGAACAGTAAGAACTATGGTCCCCCTATGCGATAGATATCTAGATAAGCTAAGTCGTTACTTAGGCGTAGCTTCCAAGTAAAGTCGTTTATTCATAAACTTTAAAAGAAACCGCAAGGTTATCGAGCCTTACTATCTCCCAGTTAAATATACGAGTCGGGTAATAGTCTACTTGATTGACGTTAAGTTAACTAAGTGCGTTAAATTTTTATGTCGTCGATCAATCAATTTTAATTTCGATTTAACTGATGTAACAGTTCTGTACTAAGGCAAACATCTTTAGATGTGTAGCTTGTTTATAAGTAGTCTAATTACGACATCATCATCATCAGCATTCACTGTTTTATTTATTTCTCTACTGGCTAATGTTCTGTTCTATCACCTTATTTGACCGGCTTTTAGTTTATTTGGTAGTAATTTTGCTTAATGTGATGAGGGACGTGGATTCGATTCTCACCAAAGACAAACATTTATGTGACGAACATAATTATTATTATGTAGATGTTTTTTTGGGTGTACTCATATTTATTTTATGTATTTATGTATATGTCAAATTAAATTTATTTACAAAATAAATAAATAAATAAACCCACTTTGTAAAAAAAAGGGTGTATGTATTGTTTTTTTTATGTAAAAAGTAATGAGACTAACGAGACGCTCTCGTGATGGCAAGAGAAAACGCCTGTCCATGACCATTGTAGCGATACACAGAACTTTGAGTAGCAAAACAAAGTCCAGGGCATCGCTGCTTTGACGCCCTGTCATTTCGCTCGCTACAGTACCCTTCAAACCGGAACCCAGTAATGTTTACACTCTACTGCTTGGCGGCAGAATATCTAGTACTGCGGTACCTACCTAGACGACCTGCTAAGGAGACCTAGGTACCACCAAGAAAGTTTGGAGTTATATTTCGTATGAAATAGGTATAATTCGAATTAGAATTATTGATTTTATCGTAGCTGTATTTAATATGATGTCATATTTTGTCGTTTTTATGATGTTCGTAATAGGGAATAATGAGGGAATTTGGGCGCAGGGACTGTTATATAATTCTAAACGAAAGTTAAAAGTAGCAAAATTATGTCATCAAATATTATTCAAAATTATCAGTTAAGCACACGTGAACTTTGATTTACAACCATATTGATGTGCGAATGGCATTTTATGACATATAATATACGTGTTATGATAATATCTATTTATTATGACTGGCATCACTCGTAGATCATTTTGACACTGTGACAAGATTTTTTTACACTTCATCGGAATTTTGTGCTTTCTCTCTTCGTTGTCGAATGAGAAAAAGAGACGGAGCGATGAAATCGATACTTTATATTGCCAGGGATCGAATTTGATAGATAACAGGCCTTGTTTTTACTTCATGTCTCTAATAAAATACCAATTTTAAAGGTGCTATAAAGAAATCTGCATAATAGATCGAAATTAATTTATGGTGCGATATTTATTACGATAGCCGATAAGAAAGCATGATATATGACTGACTTTAAGTATTTAGACGTATATTATTTTTATTTATAATTAATTGGTTTTATTTAAGAGACATTGGATTGCATTATAAATTATAGTTATTTGGTTTTTTGAAACTGTTTAAAACTACTCTCAAAGTAATAAATGAGTTATAAATACAACATTTAAGATGTTTAGTCACTTGTTTTAAAAAAAAACGTAAATCAGATAAACGAAACGCTTTCCTTATGATAAGAAACAATGCCTATTCATGAATATTGCAATAATACCAAGAACTTTGAGTCTAAAGTCCAAAGGATTTTTTGCTTGATTTTCTTGAAATATTCAAATAATAATTAATCTCTAATTTTTTTTATTGTTGATATGCTAGGTGTTTGACTACAGCACACCTGATGTTAAGTGACGATGTGGTCGAAGATGGTAAAACACACCTAGCCTGAGGAAGGCAAAGCATGGTGGTAGGGTACTTTCTAGTATTCGGCAGGCACTCCACCCTCAAACTGAAAATTTGCCGCCAAGCATCTAACTGCTCACCTGAGAGTCAGTTCCATTCTAGGCTACGTGTTTGTGCCTTCTTCGAACACATCGTTACTTAACACCAGACGAGCTATAGTCAATCACCTAGCCTGTTAAATATTTAAAAAAAAACTGGACTGATCACAAATGTACAGCTGTCACAATGTTATAAAATGTTCATACACCATAAATAACATTCAAAATAATTTATTCGCATCAATAAAAAAAATATTTGTGTTAAATAACTGTAGCAATTGATTTTATAGTTTCAACAAACCGGTTTTTATTGGCAACCGATAATAATGAGATAATGATGTGTATAATGCTAATACATTTTTTTTAACAAGACTTTAAAAATAAAACTAACTGTTTGTAATCTAGGAAGTAACTGCTCCAGTTTTGTGCTCATTATATTTTTTGCGCTGTTGATATTTTGTTTTTATGTAGCGATGATCTTTAATGATATTGAAATAATGGTTTATAAGTTTTTTGCCCTGTCTGTGGTTTAGTTTCCTCAATGCCAGACCTTGCTTCGTCCAGATGTTCAAAATGTCATTGAGTTACTAATATTGGAGTGGGATAATATCCAAGATATTATATTTATTACTAGAGGACACCTCGTGGTTTCACCCGCGTAGTTCCCGTTTCCGTGGAAATACAGGAATAAAAAGTAGCCTATGCCATCGAATAGTATAGCTTTCCAACGGTGAAAGAATTTTTGAAATCGGTCCAGTAGTTTCGGAGCCTATTCAATGCAAACTTTTTTTTTTTTTATGGTTGACAGGCTAGGTGTTTTGACCACAGCTCACCTGATTTTAAGTGACGGTGTGGTCGAAGATGGTAAAGCACACCTAGCCTGGAATGGAACCGGCTCTCAAGTGAGGTTGCCGGAACACACCGTTAGATGCTTGGCGGCAGATTTTCAACTTGAGGGTGGTAGCCAGCCAGTCGAGTACTAGAAAGAACCCTACCACCATGGTTTATGGTTTCCTCACGATGTTTGCCTTCACCGGCAGCTCAAGCTCATTGTTTGAACTCCCGCCCTTCGGCATGCGAACCTACCGCGCTAACCACTGAGCTATCATCGCTACAGCAAACTAACAATCAAATCTTTCCTCTTTATAATAGTATAGATTGATCATGTAAGTATTATATGGCTACAAAAATATTTCATAAGAGAAAAAAAAACCGTAGTTCTATCAGTATCGAGTCATTTAATGATCTAACCCTGATTTTTCTGTCTGTAAGGAATGGGAGGTAAAAGCTGTTGATTAAGTACTAAATCTATCAAAATACTTCGATAATTTTATTTAAATTCTTCGTTACATACCTAGCCTGGAATGGAACTGGCTCTCATTTAAGTGTGCCTGAAACACACCGTTAGTTGCTTGGCGGCAGATTTTTAACTTGAGGGTGGTATCTAGCCAGCCGAGTACTAGAAAATACCCTACCACTCTCTGTCAAACTATGTACGATGTAGGTATATCCAATAACTGATAACTCGTTCAATATCTTAACAATTACTTGGACCTTAAAATATTATTATATCACGTCCATTTCCTAGTCTCAATTAGTCTTCGCAATTCCACGTCAATTAAATAAGCTGTAGGTATCGCAAGCGGCACGCTGTCTGGCAAATTGTGTTTTTTTGTCCCAACTGTAAATGTTCTATATTCTGTAACGTTTTTTGTCCACCCCCCCATCACACCGCTTTTTCGGTGATGACGAACTTTTGCAAATAAAAAAAGAAAACAGTTATAATGCTTAGATAGAATTAGCTCAACACGGTTTCTTCTTTAAAATGTATTTACCTCATATACTGCAAGTTTTTTTGGTATTAAAACTATCTTGTCAGAAAGTAATTACGAAAAGTATTGAAAAAAATTGTAATGAAGATGTCGTAATCTATTTTATTTTTAGATATATTATCTAGGTATATCTATTATATTAAAAAGAGGAAGAGAGAGAGGAGATTTGATTGTTTGTTTGTATTGAATAGGCTCCAACACTACTGGACCGATTTCAAAAATTCTTTCACTGTTAGGAAGCTACACTATCCCTGAGTGACATAAGATATTTTTTAACCCTATATTTCCACGGAAACGGCAACTACGCGGGTGAAACCGCGAGGCGTCCGCTAGTATAAAATAAATTTGTGTTATATAAAAGCTAACAATTGTAACTTATGCAATATAAATCACGTAAACAAAATAACATATTTTTATATTCAGCTGGCAGATGACCAAAATGGACATCACTCGATCCTATAATCGGCTTAAATGGACCTCCCTATGCGCTATATTTTGGTAATTGTCACAAAGGCCGATAATTATTCGATTCATTTTGCTAATCTTTTCACATATTTGATTTTAACCAGTTTGCAAATGTAGCTCTTATGCCACTTAGGTAAGGTTTTTAATATTTTGTTAGCATTGTCCACACCATGACGAATTGAGTCGTCGATTTCGGACGGAAATAGACCAATTCATTCTCGGATTATACGTTACCTATTCACAAAGGGCTGTAATTGTTGGTCATTCCATTCGTGATAGATGGCACATGCGATCAATGAATACAATTCGATGTAGGTAAATCGATTTACAATCGATTCGGTTGCCGATTTATTGATTTCGTGCGTCATACATTTCGACTAATTTGTCGTTTCTGCGGTTAGATCAAATTACTGTAATGTAATAGTTTAAGGGGTGGTAAAGGAAGGGAGTGACACGGAAGTTCGAAGAAAATAAATCGATTTTTGTGGTCTGAATATAATAAAGAATGCCCTTAGATTAGTAGTATGTATTTATATCGATATGAGCAAGCAGGAATAAAATAATTCGGTTACTTTAGATTTGATCGCATAATATTTTTTAATATGTTAAAATTTTGAATTTAAAGGTGCAACTCCTGTAAGACGATAAACAAACACATACAACGTTTGCAAAATTTTAAAACGATTTATTTTTTCGAAATTTTGTATTAAATATTTTTGATACAATATTTTATTTGTGAAAGTAAAACATTTTGTATAATTTATATATCAATCAATGTTAGTGCATCCCTTGGTATTGTTCTTGAAACAATTTTACCTTAAAGTGATCTTAGAGATCGATCACTCTTAACAATAACACCGCCAGTTGTTACACTAGTTTTTAAAGTTCATATTTTGATGTTCAATTTTTTTGGTATGAATAATAAAGAATTTATCTAGAATCCATCAGAATGTTTCTCACGGACCTTACACACCAAACCTGCCGGCTTTATTTTGTAGAGATCCCATGTATCAAGCCTCACAATTAGGGATTGAATACCGGGATCCCGGAATCCCGAAAACCGGGATACCGGACCGATTTTCTCCGGTATTACAATACCGGTATTAGTAAGATAATACCGAAATTTCGGTATTTGGGAAAAAAGGTTTTACCGACCAACATCATCTTTTCTGTTCTATTCAAATCTCGACAAATGATTGTCTTTCATGTATTGTTTTCTAAACTCGACAAAGTTAATCTCATTGCTTTGAAAATAACTTCACGCTTAATTAGGGATTCAATTTTCAAATGGTAGAAAAGATACACAATCTTTTCGAAATAACTCGTACGCGATTCAGGGTTGTTCCTTCAGTTTCGAAATTGATTTTAGAAATTTTAATCCCTTAATTGAGTATTAGGCTATTTTCAGAACAATGAGAGTAACTTTGTCGAGATCAATAAAACAATAAATCAATCGAGAAAAATAACTTGAAAAGACAATCTTTTTTCAAGACTCGAATGAAACAAAATAGATGTTACGCGTAACTTTTTTCCGTGAATACCGAAATTTCGGTATCGACTAATTGTTGATTTGTTAAATTTGACGAACGAAAATAGATAATTATAATAAATGAATGCCACAAAACCAAACAAACAAAAACAAAAAATTATAACAAATAGAATAAAATGAACAAATTTTAATTGTTATCATAATACCGGTATCAATACCGGTATCCCGGTATCATTCAGGTACAATACCGAAATACCGGTATTGAAAAACACCTTCGGTATTGCAATCCCTACTCACAATGATGTGGCATGCGGCAGAGACAATGGCGACAGCCGCCTCTATAACCGCAACCGCAGGTCGTGCTTGTCCGGAGCAGGTTATACTGTTTGATGCTGCATCGTCTACCATAATGTCGCAGTTTGGCCAAGACAGCTTTGGTTGACAGGACAATTTCACAGGTCACGTCTTTCTAGAGCAGCAGTCGGCAACCTTTTGACAGGCAGGGGTCACAAGATAGAAAAATAAACGCGGGCCTCAGTTGTGATATTAACGCAAGAAGCTTAATGTACGAGTAATTAGTCATATCCCATAGACAGAAAAAACAAAAATACTATTCAAAATTGTTAAAATATAGACAAATTAATTCTTATTACATAATACTAGCCGCGCCCCGCGGTGTTACCCGCTACATGTTTTCGAGATAAAAAGTAGCCTATGTATTCATCCAGGCTCTCAGCTACCTCCATACCAAATTTCATTTAAATCCGTTCAGTAGTTTTTGCGTAAAAGAGTAACAAACATCCGTCCATCCAAACTTTCATATTTCTAATATTTGTAGGATTTTAGATATTTATGACAAATTTACAAAACCATCACGGACCGCAGGTGGGACATCCGCAGGCCACGTGTTGCCGACCACTGCTCTAAAGCAATCTTTAAACGGAGCACTTTTAAATTTTAAGTCAGTTACAAGTATACATAATTGTACCAATTCAAATGAATTCTGGTTATTGTTTCTTCAAGAGATTTATTGTAGTTTTCTATTACATCACCGGCAGCGTAATAACGCCTACTTTAAATGATTGCTTTGTTTATCTTCTTTATCGCAATAAAAGCGAAAAATGTACTAAATTGGAATGTATAATGCCACTCAAACCGACGTGTTGATGTCTGTTAATCCTCTTGTGCGGCCAGTTTTTATTTCCTCTGGTCATAAAGCTAGACTGAGTAGTTCTAGTCTTTGTTTCCAGTTTTATTATTTGTCTATTATTATCCCTTCCCACGTTTGTTAATAAAATTTATATATATATCGAATGCCTCCGATTTCGCACGTAAACATTTCAAAGAAATTCTTCAATTGGCCGTGAAACCATACCAAATTCAGTTTCATATCAGTTTAGTGAATTGATTAAGAATTTACTAACATGTTATGTTGACAATGTTTTTTTGAAATTTACTTGTCTACATTACCAAGTTATCTTGTAAGTCCGAATTAGCCTTGTTTTTATAAACTGACCCCATAGGTGGTCATAGTCCCGCCACGCATTTAGGTTCGCAGATTTCACACATCTTCGAGAAAATTTTTAAAATTTTGCCTTGATTGAAGAAATCGGCAATACGCAAATAACTTAGGAAAGACAAATACTTAGCTGACAAAGTGGAATTCGAAGTTAGGCGGTCTTGTTAGTCCGTCATCTTGTTAATTTTTTTAAATTTGTTTGTAGTATTTGATTGTTTTGAATTCCAAATTGTTTAGACAATTATGTATTTAAGTGAAATAACAAAAAAAAGGGTATTGGATTTTTTTTAATGTAGTTATTAGTTGCTGTCTTGTAAGACTAAGTATATCAAATTACTTTTTCTACTCACAGCCGATATCTAACAACTTAACAAGTCGATGGTCGTACTCTGCAACTAGTATTACTGAGCTTGTCTAGAAGAAACTGAGAAACTTGAAGGCACCCGGATTGTATCTATCAGGGAACTCCCACTCCAGCACTAATAGATACGGCAAGAATAGTTTTTTGAGAAGTTTAATATTTAATGGCATGAAATCTTTTGTATTCGATGGATACTGTACGATTTTCAAAAAATTTACAAATATGGGTTGTTGTATTGACATTTACACATTTATGGACTTCTTTTTAATACAGGCAACGGCTTTAATCTGTAACGCCAATGAAGACGTTATAAGCCCGAAATATTTAAAAAAAAAAATTGTAAAAAAAATTATTACGTGGAAAATAACCAAAACAATCAAATTAGTTTCTTTAATTGCTCTATATTTTTATAATCTAAATTAAAAATGGAGGACAAGATTTTTTTAGACATTCCCCATTCCACTGTTTAGCGATTCGTACGATAAAGGTGGAATCGATTTGTTTAGTTCAGAGTTTTTCAATCATGTTATACATGTTTGCTGATCTGTAATTTAGCATGTCAGTATGCTACTGGCATTTAATCTGAACTCGCGTTTTACATCGCATATAACCTATCATAAAACCTCATTATTTATTTTTATTATATCTAATTTATAAAAATGTACGAGTATTTGGGTTTACGATGCCAAATCCGATTTGTAGAGAATGATAGAAACGCCTATTAAACAGAAGCTTGTTAAAAACTATAAAATTGTTATTGCCAATCACATTTGTATAAGTGACACACCTTTGATCGCTACAATATTATTCAGATAATAAATACCTACCACTGGTTTGAAGATTGCGGCTAAAATTTCCGCTTGAGGTTTAAAGGAAATTTTTTTTGAGTAAATTGTGGCGTTACACATTTTGCATTTGCCAGTGTGCTGTTAAGTATTTGAATATTTTTTGATGATATACTCTTACAAATATATCTTAGTCTCAGTCAAGTTAAGTACAGTCAAGTCCAAGTTAGGCCGTAGTAATTTTTTTTTTTTTTTTAATAATTTGCCCTTTCGGGCAGGCTAAAGCTATAGAGCCATACTGCCTTGTCTTAAGTGTTATTTCTGCTGTATCTTAGCTATAGCTATCGTCAAAGTCGTCTTAGTCAAGTCCAGTTCGTGTCAGTTAATTCCAGTCATGCTTTAGTAAAGTAGTGGCGACTTTACTATAAAGCTTCGATGGAGTTTTGGAAGCAACACGAAAACTCATGTTTCACTACATTATATCATTTTTCCCACACTCGCGCTTGTAATTCGGCACTTTATGAATAAAACACCACCACTTTTATGCATAAACACTCGACAAAACACTAGTTTTGGAAAAAAATACAACGGAGCGACACGACTCTTCCCGCGTTCCCGCCAAAAACCTCTAGGCCGTAGTAAAATAGTGGCGACCTTACTAAAATGTCTAGAAGTTTCCATGGAGTTTTGCATGAAACAAACTAGTACACGTTTAAATGTGCGTAATTTGGCAATAAATAAATATCTAGTAATGCCATGTTTGAATTTCGATGCTCAAAAAAACATACATTTTGGAAACTATTACATGACATACATGATTTACCCGTGTTCCCGCCAAAACTTTCACGACTGTGATTTTTTACACGGTACAAAATATTTTGACATGGCACTTTGTGTATTGAGCAAATGACAATTGCAGGAATATTTACAACTGCGACTGTTTGGTGGTATCAGTGGTGATGGTAGTTGATTAGAACACTCCAGTAGAACATTTACGTAACGGTCACAAATGTTTCATTTATGTTTGGGTATTCCGTAAGTATTTATAAAAAAATGTAATCAAGCATAGTATTTGCTTTGCTTAGTTTCAGTATAGTGTTCCAATGTTTGAAAATTACTTTTTTATAGTTATAGAATACATGAACCCTGTGTATAACTCATAGGCAGCCCGTACACGTAGCGCGCGATCCGCGATCGGCGATCCGCGATCAATGATCGCGATCCAGACTGATCGTGTACGAAGCGGATTGACGGACTGATGCTCCGGATCGCATAATATTAGAAATTTTGAAATCATGATCGCGGATCGCGGATCGCGGATCGTGATCATGATTGAACGTGTAAGGCGGCCCGTAGAGCTGTCTTTTAAATCAAAATAGCTATTAGTAATAGCTGGCTGGCAGGTTTATAAGTTGCAAGTTGGCTTATTTTTCTTTAAAAACGAAACAGACAAACTAAACTGTATAACGCCAAGAAGATTGCATTACCTATTCTAAGCAGAGTAAATTACATAATATTTGCGCGATTAGAAAATATAATATGGCGCGTAGATAAATTTCAAGTGGCATGTTTACTCGGAAAACTTTAATCAAAATTATGAACTTGAATGAGATAACATATTAATTGGTATAATTAATAGTCATTGTTAATTTTATTGGGGGATTACCTATGGAAATTGAAAACTATAATTATGTCAAGATCTATTAGTTAGCATGACATAGTAGGTACACACTTAAAGTATTGCGTATAATAAAAGTAATTAAAATGTGTTAAATGCCCTCCAATATTTATTTATTTAATTAATGGATCCAGGATAAATATTTTGTGGTATAAACAAATGTTTGTTCTGTGTCTGGGTGTTCTGTATTTATTATAAATCATGTACGTGTTTACAAAAAAAAAGTATTTAAGTATTCTATCAGTTATCTAAATATGCGTTGTCATCGAAACTGTACCAACTAGTAAAATTTCGACTTCGAATAAAAGGAACAGATTTTACAGGAAGATTTTAAGCTTTTTTCCCCGGGGAAAATACTTCCATCGGCCATGGGGCGGGTACGGTGGTTATGTGGGACTCTCCGTCCTAGCGACGGCCTACCCACTAAACACCCTGGAGTGTTTCACCTCGGCGTCGGAGAACGGCGCACCGTCATACCGGTACTCCTCTTCCCCTGCAGTCCCAGCGCGTCCGCCGTCAGCAGTGGCAGCCCTGTCAAGGTCGCGGAAGGTAGGGAAAGCGACAATATCACACCGACAGTCCTCTCCCGCCGCGGTCTCCAGCCCTCAGGCCCAGCCAGGCCCGGAGGAACACCCGGAGAAGCAGCCCCACCTCGGGTTCGCTTAGTTTCACCGTGGTCACCAGTCACGGCTACACCCAGCCTGTCAACCATAAAAAACCTAATCATTTGATGTTTTTCCTAAAAGTAATATTTTATTTGTTATTCTTTTCTTAGCAACAAGGATAACCAAATCTTTTGTCATCAAATTTGTGATGTCATAATTCAGCGTTGCCGTTATTTGTTTTAAGAAGGCTATAAAACATAAACTTTTCACATTTCAGGACGTCCTGATGATGTTATTTTCCTGGAATAACTAAGTTAATTCATTACCAGTTCAACACATTCATCAACAGTAATTGTCCGTGAAGTTGAAAAAGGCTTTGTCGTTGTTTGACTGGGCCTTAAGTATTTTTAGAGATCCATTCCTTAAGGGTGGACACAACCTCGGCTGTCTGTCTACCCGAGCTTTGGACTGCGCATCTAAAAGATTCGACAAATTTCTAAATTTTGTTTGCAAATACTACTTGGTGGTATTTATTTGGTGGTAGATCTCCTTAGCAGGAAGTCGTCTAGGTAGGTACCACCGCAGTACCAGATATTCTGCCGCCAAGCAATAGTGTATGTTATAAACACTATTGCTTGGCGGCAGAATATCATCATCAAATGATTAGGTGTTTTATGCGTTTCAGTTTGAAGGGTACTGCAGCTATCGAAATTACTGAGCTGTTGAGTTTTTATGTTACAAATAAAAAGTATTTAAGTATTCTATCAGTTATCTGACTTCCATCGTACAAGCTTTGTTTAGTTTGGGGTCAGACGCTTTATGTAACGTCCTACGATATTTATTTATCGACAATTAATTGACGTTTTTTAGAACTCCTAGAGATATTTTTAGTGTGATGTAGCAACTATTACATGAGTACCTATACGCGAGGAAAGGGGGTGTAAAACTAAATTACGCCTGTCAGGCCCCCAATTTTACATCACGAGTGTTTTTAATGGCCCTAATGGTTAGATCATCCCAATTCAATTCTTTAAAAATGTTGTAAGGTTTCTAAACTACTTTCTTCACAGCTTGTAACATTGTAACAGGAATGATTTAGTCAATTACCATGTAAATGCGAATCAAGCCTTGATGCCTATCAATAAAGCTCGATGGCCAATAAACTGTAATTTGGGGAAAGTTGGAAGTCAAATTATATGGTTCATACTATCAATGTATTTTACTAATTAGAGTCTTGCTTGCGTAGTTAATTAGAAAATGTCAAATGCTTTTTTTTCTTTGATTTTGGCATCGTGCTTTATGCATTTGATGATAAATAAAGTTTTTTTTTACAGAACACCCAGAAACAGAACAAGCATTTATCGTCACATGAATGACGCCGTTCATGTGTGTTCATGTTCGATGTCATTCGCATCACGTCGTGTGTGAAGTATCGATTGGAAATCGCTACAGATTGCTTATTTCAACATTTAAGACTAAATTTTTTATTTATATACAACAAAATAACTTTAATTTTGACTGCCCTGTTTGGTACTAGCAGTTTTGCTACGCGAGCTTAGTTGGGTTTTTTTTAATTGTTAATCCGACAGGAGTATAGTATTCTCCTAGTCAAGCTCTTTCATTTGATACCCATATTGAGGGAATTGTGAAAAATATGTAATCCGCCATTTTGCGGCGGAGGCAATCTTGGACCGATCTTCATCAAATATAGCTAAGAACACTTCCGACTGATTCACCTTTACAAAAAAAAAAAAAAACAAAAACAAAATCGGATAATTGTTCGGGAGATGCCACAGACGCACACAAACACACAGACACGTCAAACTTATAACGCTCGTCGTTTTTGCGTCGGAGATTAAAAAGGAACTTTAAGCTAAACAGCTGAGTATATCCATATACTAATAAACAAAATATCTAAACATTACAAGAGAAACTTTTTAGAGAAAAGTTTCTTTAAAAGCATATTGGGCAGCCATTTTCTTTTACCATGTAAGTATTGTCGCATTGAATAGCTTACTAATGCTTAGTAAAAACACACTGTTGTACGTCTCGAGTAGATAATTTATTACAGATGCAAAAACTCTCTTCACCAGTTACGCATATTATCACAAAAAAGTGTGTAAACAATCCAAGTTTCACTGTAGTCTTTTCAAGTGTCTAGTCGTACTACATTAGCAGGCAAATACGTAGGCACTCATATTGTATTTAAAAACAAGTTATGTCTGCGCGAGAGTACTTCTGATTCGCTGGTCACGCTCTTCGGTATTCTATACTTAAAATATTTATAGACAACTAGCTTGTGCCCGCGACTGTTCGCGTTATCTATAGAATTAGGTTCAGAGAGAAATGAAACACGTGTTTTTATTTTATTGAAACTTAATGACAGGAACTGGACGCTCTCTTGATGTTAAGAGACCATTACCATTGCAGGGATACACAGAAATTTGAGTAACAAAACAAAGTCTAGACCTTCGCTGATTTGGCGCTTATTATTTTGAGTTAGTCTCAACAGCCCTGTAATTTTGCTAGCTACAGTAATATTCTACAGTGTAGAATAACTATGATTATTTTTCCGACCCAAATATCGACCAATAGAATTGCACCATTCGACGTCACGTGGTACAACCTACATGGTATTATACTGATAATTTTTTGAAAATTTTCTCTGGTAGTTGCTATATATAAAAAACAAAACATGATCCAGTCAAATTAACCACACGTCAAACTGACAGGTTGAAATCAATTGTGAAAATTGGAGATTTTGCATGAAAATGAGTCGATTTGGAGTTTGTTCTCTGTCCACCATCGATAAAAAAGTCAAAGGAAATGTTTATTTGTTAACTGTACATTTCGTCTCATGGTGCAATTCTATTGGCCGACATTTGGGACGGAAAAATAATCCCCCGAATACCACTCGAGCTTCAAAATTATCTGGCATTTCCCTCAAGGTTCCCTGCAAACAAATAAAGTCGTCAAGTTTTTCAGGTTAAAAAATCACGAGCGAAGCGCTCGTGATTTTTTAACCTGAAAAACTTGACTCCTTCATTTGTTTGCAACGAACCTATCGGGAAATACCCGATAATTTTGAAGCTCTTGTGGTATTATAAGTGATAATATTTTACAATGTATTACTGTGTTCCTATTAGTTATTCCTCGGCTGGACAACTATCCGGGCGAGGAATAACTAATAATAAGGCCAGATAAGGGATTTAAGTTTCTTCTTTCTAATGGAGTAAATAAATAACTGACTCCATTGAAATTTAAACTTAAATCATTTTATTGCAAAAACTTACAAATTTTGATACATCAATAGTTAAAGACTTTCTTGTCATAAAAAGATAGATAAATTTTAATGCAGGGGCGTCCACAGCACGTTGAATCTTCGCAGTAATGAAAAGAATGACGAACTAGTGACGCCGTCGCATCGTCAAGTCGGAGAGGTCGGTATACATTCTGGAGCCCGCGGTCTACAACCGCGTACCCACTTTCATTCGGGATGCATCTTACATCGCGTGCTTCAGAAGCAAGCTAAGGTCTTAGCTTCAAGAGCCCTTGCTTTATGACTGGCGATTATTAAAAAAAAAAAAATATTAAATAGGTATTATTATTTTTTAATTATAATTTTTTTTTAAATTATTAATTAATTAAACAAAAAAGAGTTCAATTCAATTCTTGATAAGAGTTAATTGAATTATAATTTCTTTATTGACATTGACATATTTGATATTTGACATTAATTCATTAGATCGCCATGTGTTATGATTTTGACATATTATTTTTAAATATGAATGGAAAAATTACCTGTACCTTTAGTGTTATCAATAAAATATTTGTTTTTGTATCAAATTATCATTCAACGATGTAACACGAACACAGGTACGGATGCGGCAAGTCTACAGTTCAAGTGCACGACCTACCTACACTGGCGTAGGTACTCGACATTCCGCGCCAGACATAAGGAGGAACTCTTGGAAGTCAGGTGCAAATCTACGACGCCATTTCTGATTCAATCTGATGACACACATTCCAACTAACATATGCACGAGTCTTTAATGTATTTATGTACTATAGATATGTTTTTACGGCCTAAGTGTTTGACTTTTTTTAAATAAGAAATAGGCTTACGGTTTGACAACCATTTTAGTGATGATGCGGTCTCAGATGGACCACGCTTGCCCAGAAGATACCGATCCACTCTCAACGTGAAGACATTCAGATTATATCCAAAGGGGAATACCCACTCGGGCAGCGCATTCCACAGTCTAGCAGTCCACACAATGAACGTGGAATCAAATCGTTACGTTCGAGTTTTTGAAATGTCGACCATGAAACGATGTCGCTGTTTTGAGCTTCTGGCTTTCCGATAGAAAAAAGGGCATGGAGGAATCAGACCATGTAGTTCTGAAGTACACTCCCTGAAATTAATCCGATAAACTAGCGTCTTCGCGACGATGTTCCAGGCTTTGTAATTTAGCTTGAACAATGGAGTCGTCGTAGATGAGCCTCTTGGCATGCTTCTCAATAGACTCCAATGCCTCACCTGACCGCTTCGCCTCGCCTTGAGTACAGCTCACCTGATGTAAGGTTTTTTTTGGAATAGAAATGACACGCTCGAAACGCTTTCCTGATGATAAGAGATAACGCCTGTCCAAGTGTCCATAACCATTGCAGTTATATACAGAACTTTGAGTAGCAAAAAAAAGTCCATGGCATCGCTACTTTACCGCTTATTACTTTGAGACTTTCGATAGTTAGTCTTAAAAGCGCTGTAATTTTGACGACTTCTTGCTAAGGAGATCTGCCACCAAGTTAAGTGACGGTGCGGTCGAAGATGATAAACACATAATTGATTAATTCAGGCGTTACTTTACGGAAGTTCATTTTGAGTATTCAAGATAATTATATATTTTAGTGTATTTCCGCTTATAAGTACATAGTTTTGGTAACAACGGTGACGAGGATGTATTCTAGTGAATAAGTGATTTGATTTGAAATAAATATTTAAAATAAATAACAATTTTAAATATTCATCCGAAATATGCCTTTATATCTAAAACTAAAATCCGATATAACATTATAAATTCGTTTTTTCCTGTGATAAATCCGTTCCAATCCCATCCTACAATAACCTCCTTTCGGATTAATACTACTTTTCCACGTACCTGACCTGTTCTCGTTTGTCTCTATTGTTTGTTTGATTGCCTTCGAACAACTGCGAAATACCATCCTTCATTCAACAGGCCATAAAAAGGACATTAGTTCCCTGATAAGATACGAGTTCCTAACGTACCTAATTAGTAAACACTAGTATTTATCTTTGCCTACATTTCTTTAGGCGTTTCGTAATCGGAAAGTGCTTGATATGAATCTGGGACGTTTCCTGAGGATGGTCGTGATTCGATGTAGGTAATTATCGGGTTCTAAGTAACGGTTACAGCATTCTATGAAAGTGTTGATAACAATGCCTACTGCCTAGGCCTTGAGCTGTTTTATTACGAACGACGATACGATAAAAGTGTATATACATTTACTTGGTTATATTCTAACAAAGGCGTGTGCGCTAAATCTAATATAAATTAGCAATACGAAAAAGATAAGATTGATAAAAAAACAAATACTTAGTGTAGGTTTAGTAATAAGGTTCCATTACACACTTTTAGGAAATTAAATTCTAATAAATATAAGTATTTATTTTATGAGAAACCAGCGGACGCCTCGCGGTCTCACCCGCGTAGTTCCCGTTCCCGAGGGAATACAGGGATAAAAAGTAGCCATGTCACCAGGGGATAGAGTACCTTTTCAACGGTTAAAGAATTTTTGATTTTTTGAGTTTATTCGTTACAAATATATAAAAATCCAAAAATACTAATATTTCCTCTTTATAATATTAGTGTAGATAGAATGTACGTTTGGCTACCTACTCGCCTGGTGAAAAGCGTTGATGCGGCCGAGATAAAAGAACTAAAAGAAATCTCTTCACTCATTTGTTGTTGATAGAAAACAAAGAAGCCGGCAATGAGCTCCATTAAAATTATATCGCACTAAAATTCCGTTGCGTAGTTTAAAATATCTAAGCGTACAAACGGCGGGAAGCGACTTTGTTTTATACTATGTAGAGATAGATTATTTATCAAAACAAATATAACTCAAACATAGAGGTCACACAACAAAAAGGTTTAAGAACGGTCAGTGCACAAAAAGGTTTTACGTACGTAATTAACGCTCGCAACTGTATGTGTGTGGAAGCGAATAAACAATCAAATGTCAACACTTTAGGGAGCAATGCCTCGGAGCGGCGGCGGCGGCGGCGGCGCGGGCGCAGCGTGGCTTGTGTTTGCCCACTGGCCGGATGGCCTGCTTGTATGGCTAGCTGATCATTTCTGATTCCAATGTATATAACAACAGTAACCATATTGCTGCATTGAATACAAAAACTTATATTATCTAGAGTGTTACCCACATAATAATAGTTAAATATTAATTAGATTTTTTTATTGATAAAATACAGAATTGCATTCTCAATGGAAAAGTGATATGTTGTCAATAAATAAAGCTGACATTACTTTACCGGGGTATGATTGGACTCGACCGTAATTTATTTTGTGTGGTATTGACTTTGACTCAAACTATACGACGCTGTCAAAATACACAAGGTGAGATGCCAAAAGCAAAAGAAAAAATAACAAAAGAAGGACATTTTACTCAACTCAGACTTACTCAGAGTTTTGGCGGGAACGCGGGAAGAGTCGTGTCGCTTCGTTGTATTTTTTTCCAAAACTACTGTTTTGTCGAGTGTTTATGCATAAAAATGGTGGTGCTTTATTCATAAAGTGCCGAATTACAAGCGCGAGTGTGGGAAAATGATACAATGTGGTGAAACATGAGTTTTCGTGTTGCTTCCAAAACTCCATCGAAGCTTTATAATAAAGTTGCCACTACTTTACTAAAGCATGACTGGCACGAACTGACACGAACTGGACTTGACTAAGACGACTTTGACGATAACCATAGCTAAGATACAGCAGAAATAACACTGAAGACGAGGCAGTATGGCTTTATAGCTTTAGCCTGCCCGAACGGGCAAATTAACGAAAAAAAAAAAATTACTCAACTCAGACTTAAACAATCCTTTTACACAATGATCATGAACTAGATTAGACATTATACAAAAAGTAAAGTGGCTCCAGCATATTAATTAGTTTCTAACGTTTACGTAGGACGTAAATCTCCCTCTGAGAATTGCTGTAAGCAGATTCACAAAATTACTCAACGACGTTTTTTGACATTTTCTTACAATGTTTTCCTTCAACGGTGGTTCTTACTCATTTTCTGCATTTGAAATTCACCCAATGGATTGGAATTCGACGGCATCAAAGTTCAACCTTTCCATTTTAACTTATCTATTATTCAGTTTTAGAACCCGTGAAATCTGCTGCATTTTAAGCTCAATTAAAGTAGGAAGTACAAAATTGTTTAATTAACAGAAACAGCTAGAAGCGGAAGCCAAACATTTAATTAGTAGGTAAAGTGTACTAATGCATACATCTTAGTTGTTCAAGGCTCATCAGCCAGACTAGTCGTGCGTCAGAGTAATAATTCATTAAAAAAAATAACAGTATTTCGCTAAATAATAATTAAAAGTCAATTCCGTTTTCGCCCACAGACGTCTTCATCAACCGATCTTTATCTAATGGAGGTGTAACAAAATAGTAATTCATTAACATTAAACATTAATGATCATCTTGTCAAATTATAAAAATTATTGCCCAAGTTTTTATCTTAAGAATTCAGAACGTGTGTGAATTTATTTTTACGAGTCGATGATAAATTAACTTCGATGGATAATCCTAAAAATGTTATGGTTAATCTGGGATTAAGATTGAAAGCGCTTAACGTATTATTGAATAAACAAATGTATGAATGTTGGAGCGAATTACGTATTTATGTAAAAGTTATGTGAGTCGCTTTGGTGTGACCGATGGTAATGCGCTGTAATCACAAGATTACCGCCCACCTGACTCCCATAGAGTTTTACTTTATACGCCATAACTGATACGCTATTCACGTTAATGTTCCAAATGGATATGGCATTCGATTCGATTGCCACAAGTTATTATTGGTTTATAATAGATACATGAGTTGAACATTTTGTTATGCGTGACATGCTAGGTTTTTGATCGCAGCTTACCTGATGTAAAGTGAGGATGCGGTCGAAGTTGGTAGAGCACACCTAGCCTGGAATGGAACTGGCTCAAATGAGGCTGCCGGAACAGACTGTTAGATGTTTGGTGGCAGATTTGTAACTCGAAGGCGGTAGCTAGAAAAAAACCTACCACCATGCTATGGTTTCCGCACGATGTTTTCCTTCACTGGCAGCTCAGGCTCACTGTTAGGGCTTGTACCCACGACCTTAAGCGTGTGCACTGACCGCGCTAACCACTAAGCTATCATCGCTACATTAGAAATAATCTGAGAAAAACACAAAGATTTATTGCATCCTAACAAAGGAAAAATGCGATTTGTAGTAATGATATGTGCTGTCTGTTATCCCTTAAACTATGTAAAGATTTTCTGAGCATTTTCTTTGCCAAATAAGTTTGTAGAAAAGTTATGTTAGACTTAGAAATTTTGATTGGTTTTAACAAGAAGAAATTGAATTGATTGATTGAATTGAAATTGAGTAAGTATAGAGATTCAAGAAAACTGAAATGTCGATAACTACGCAACCGTTCGAATGTCAGGGAATAAACTCTGCGACATTGCCACCTACAAAATTCGTCGCTTCACGATGCTCTCTGTACTCGCATTGAATAAATTATTATCAATAAGTTTTTATATTGTTTTATTGGTACGAAAGCTCGTGAGTTTTAGATATGATCTCCGTATGTGAAGTCTGGTGTAGTGACGCAATATTATGTTTTATGTGCTACGATAGCGACTCGAACGAACGACGTATGGCAGTTCTACACTCTACTGAGGTTTGATAATAAGATATATCGTGTTATAGCAATAAATATCAAGATACGTTATAGATTGTGACGATATTGACGAGTATGATGGTACATGTGGTGCAAGAGTTTCTCTTATCTAATCTCCCAAATGTATCCCAAAGTTCAATAAAGTGTCAAGAAATACACTTGTACATATGCTAAGCTTTCCGGATTCAAATACTTCCTAAAGTGACGCGTGAGAATTTTTAGCGGGAAAGTTTTTTTTAAATTGGTTGGCAAGCTAGATGTTTGATCACAGCTTAATTGATGAAGGGAAGGTGTAATCGAAGATGGTAAAGCACACCTAGTCTGGATTGGAACTGGTTCTCATGTGAGGCTACCGGACTACACCGCTAGGTACTTGGCAGCAGATTTTCAACCGAGTACTAGAAAATACTCTACCAGCATGTTATGGTTTCCTCACGGTGTTTTCCTTTACCGGCAGCTCAAGCTTGTTGTTGGAATTTGAACCCAACCAGGCCCTTCGACGTGTGAGCCAACCGCGCTAACCACTGAACTATCTTTGCTAATAAAGAAAGTGGAGAAATCATATCGCCACATACTATTATTTTCCAAATTTCTCACAGTGGTGAAACATGACTTTTTCATGTTTCTTCCAAAACTCTATCGAAGCTTGTAGTATAGCCACCACTATCGTATGACTGGACTTAATCATGACTTAATTTGTGTGATTTTAACTGTGACTTATTTAACATTTGAAGTATAAAATACTTGATACTGGCAGAATGCACAAAGTACGATGTCTAAAAGAAATAAAAAAGTGCCTACTCTTTTTTTTTCCTTTGGTTTTGGCGTCGCGTTTTAGCATTTGCCAGTGTCAAGTAATTTTATATTTTCAAGTTTCAAAAGTTTAATAAGTGCCATCGTAGCTAGTTTTAGTCAAAGTCGTCTTTGTCAAGTCTAGTTCGTGTCAGTTAATTCCAGTCATGCTTTAGTAAAGTAGTGGCAACTTTATTACAAAGCTTCGATGGAGTTTTGGAAGCAACACGAAAACTCATGTTTCACCACATTATATCATTTTCCCACACTTACGCTTGTAATTCGGCACTTTATGAATAAAACACTACCATTTTTGTGCATAAACACTCGACAAAACACTAGTTTTGGAAAAAAATACAACGGAGCGACACGACTCTTCCCGCGTTCCCGCCAAAAAACCTGCCTACTCTTAAAACTTATGTTCAGGCAGTATGGATTTTTAGCTTTTGCCAGCCTGATGGAGCACATAATAAAAAAAAAAAATCTGTTCTCACGCGATTATAGATTTATTAGGAGATTAAATATACGTATCTCTACGGATTTACAGATGTGTTTCTGTTACAGCTTATAAAAAAATTTGGGTGTGTGGGTCATGGTTAAATACATCTATCTATAAGCAAGTATGACGTACTAGAATCAGAATGATAAATATTCACACGGATTAATAACCAATTATACTAATCCACAGAATCTGTCGTTTCGACCGTCAGGTTTTAATCTTTTTAATCTATTGTCAATTCCCACATGTTTCACAATAGTTTGTCGTATGCAGCCTATTCATTTTATTGAGTTTTTACTGATGTTTAATATGCAATAAATATATATATTTATAGCTCAACCACTAATACGCCATTTCGTTCGTTTTATTGCGAAGCTTTAAAAATTTATATCCGTAGATACTTCTTGTTAGTAATTTGATTTGGTTGAATATGATATTAACTAGTGATTAAATGTATTTTATTGTGTTTTACATAATGAATAGAAAGTGTAGTGGCTCTTGGAATCGCTTAAAACTGTTAGTTGCGATGGCATTAAAATTATGGTTGTTGCTGATAATTATTTAAATTATTTCGTATCAATAACAAATTAATTTAAGTATTTGTTAATGTAAAATAAGCCAATAAATTGTTGTGTGGCAAGTAATAACAGTAACATAATAAATAGTTATCGACGGTAGAGTTATGGTGTTGCTTTACGTATAATGCAAAAGGCAATGTAATTAGTGAAACAAATATATTACATATGTGATATGTATAGATTAGATGACACTATCTGAACACTCATTTTGTTCAGTTCAACTACAGAATAAAGTTTTTGTTCATTATTCCACAAAAAAAAAAGGATTTACATGACACTGGCAGAATGGAAGAAGTGCGAAGCCATAACTGCAGAAAAAGCTCTCTCTTTGATACCCTGTTTTAGCGGGTGAATCTTAGAAGACTAGAAGAGTAGGCGTGAATATTGTGGCACATTATCGCCATCTATATACAATGCAATAACATCTAGTGAAAAACACTACAAGATAGCTCCTTAAAATATTATCTTATTTAAGGATTATGAACGTACTCTGCACCAACATGTTATTATGTATATATATTATGTATATTAAGGTGGTTTTGCCTAAACAACATTTACTCATTTAAAAATAAATAAAGATTTTTGTTTTGTTTGTTTTTAACATTTAAACAAAAAATGCACTGTCCGACTTATCACATTTACATTATTGATAAAGTAGCTAGTTTTGTGTTTTTAATGTTGGTCGAGTCAAATGTTTTTCCTCGTACGGTTTTTTTTATTGTATTACATTTCCATCCGTCCTCACAAACAAAATTATGTCCAAACTTGCAAAAACGGCTAGTTAGAAAGTGCAGACACTTAGTTTATTAAATGAAATGATTTAAGTTTGTTAATTAAAAAACAAAATACTTTTTAATCTGTCAAAAGTACTTTACTTAAGTACTTTTATCAACAGGTGTAGAAACAGTGTATCCGTATTAGCTAGACTACTGTTGAGTGCGGGCTCTGGGCATTGTGGTAAGAGTAAGAAACGGTGCGCTGTTGTTAGAATTGTTGCGTTTACGGCTCTCGTATCGTTAGATCGATGCTCAAACACGGGAAGCGGGGAACATATTCAAATTTTTGTGACCCCTCCTGCTAGCTAATCCCATACTAATGCAAATTAAAACGTTAACAATAGAAATAAGCGTTATGGCTTCATCGGAACCAGTTTGGCACGCGATGCTATCGCTACTAGGGTAACCATCTTGTAATGAAAGAAAACGTCTGACAATAGATTAAATCCGGATATTTTCTAAAAGTTCAGACTAAAGTCTTTAACAGTATATCTATCTATTTATCTATCTATCTATCGATCTATCTGTCTATCTATACTAATATAAAGAGGAAAGATTTGATTGTTGTTAAGCGGAAATAAACTAGATATTATATACCTTGAACATTCATAATGAGGAAAGATTTGATTGTTTGTTTGTAATGAATAGGCTCCGAAACTACTGGACCGATTTTCTGGAATTTTCTGAATGAATATACAAACTAGGCAATATCCGGAAATACCTAAGGACCAAAATTCAGACACTGTCCGAAAAAATCCTGATGGTTAGTAACCCTAGCGACAAATCTTATCTATAAAAGGCGCCACGGTTGTATTTCCTAAGCAAAACTGTAAGTCAGACGGTGAAGATTTTTAGTTCGCTTATTTTATCACTTCTAGTTATATTGGTTTCATATTATGTATCTATTGCTGGCTTTTGTTAAGGGTAGTTTATCTATACGAGCTCATCTATGGGACATTTGGATTATAATGTTTTTTAATTAGTTCATATTGCGAATACGTTTTTTAATCACAGGGGATGTAACGGGATTACTATCATGCATAATTGAAATGTAAATTATTAAACGAGGGAATTTTGCTTTGTTTTTTCTTAGTTGAGAATTTGCATAGATAGTTAGAAATTCTAATATATATATTTTCTATAATAAATGTCTTGTAGTATGTACAGCGCTATTGATAATTACGTAATTACTTTTTTAAAACAACTTTAGTACATCACCATAAGAAACTTTTAATTGTGATTTCCGTGGTGTTTTTTCATTTTTTACAAAACATTTAAAACGGGTAGGTACTCTAAACAAAGTCTAGGTCAACCGTTGGGGTAGACGTGTTTTAGAGTGGAGACCGCGGATCGGAAAACTTTTTTTTTTTTTTTAATGATTGACAGGCTGGGTGTTTGACCACAGCTCACCTGATGTTAAGTGAGGTGTGGTCGAAGATGGTAAATCACACCTAGTCTGGAATGGAACTGGCTCTCAAGTGAGGCTGCCGGAACACATCGTTAGATGCTTGGCGGCAGATTTTCAACTTGAGGGTGGTAGCTAGCCAGCCGAGTACTAGAAAGTACCCTACCACCATGCTATGGTTTCCTCACGATGTCTTCCTTCACCGGCAGCTCAAGCTCATTGTTGGGGTTTGAACCCACGCCCTTCGGCATACGAACCTACCGCGCTAACCACTGGGCTATCATCGCTAAACGTGGTGTAGGACACCCTGAGACTACATGAAGTGACGATATACGTAAGACAGTTGGCAGTGGCTGGAAGCGAAAAGCCGAAGATCGGGCTGAGTAGCGTGTCTTGGGAGAGACCTATGTCCAGCAGTGGACCATGCAAGGTCGTTGATGATGATGATGATGATGATGAAGCTTGGATTCGTAAGTAAGGTAAAAATTAGAAGCTAGCGTTTAAATCACACTGATATTAAAACTGCAAAAATGTGTATGTTCATTATTTTTTTCGCTGTAAAAGTCATCCACATTCAGTAAAGATGTGAGATGACTTTTACATGATGAAATTTAGAATGTATTTTCTTGTATCCTGGAATAACACGGGGATAAGTTTTAATAATTAAGTTTTAAATATTTATAGGAATGCTAATTAAAAAAAAAAATACCTGAAGCGCAACTTGTTTAATATATCTTCGAGCAATATCTTTTTTTGGTAAAAACTGTTGAGTTTTGTTAAAAGTCATGTCAAATATGAAAAAACTAACTTTTTGAGTGAACTGAAAGTTAATCTTCAAGAACCAGGCACATGCATTCAACTCGGCTACAAATTCACATGTTTTTTGCTTCTTAATAGTACAACATTCACATTTCAACCAAAACTATTTTTATTTTACACAATAGAGATGGGACAACAATCAAAACGGTTCTACAGTGTACCCCTTGCGGTGACGAATGGGGAACCGATAAACCGGTAACACTTCCGCTATCAGCCCCAGCGGCTTCCGAACGCTGTCTATTGTTGTTATTGCCATTGCAATATTATAGATAAGCAAATTTGCGAACGACTTTGCTGGATTTTGCAATTAAATAATATTAATTTATTAATTAAGTAGAAAATGAATACAAATCTGAAGCTACGGCAATCTAGCTGAGATATTTTTTAATGTAAAAGTAATGAACGAGACGCTTTTCTGATGGTAAGAGATGACGCCTGTCCATGACCATTGCGGCGATACACAGAAATTTGAGTAGCAAAACAAAGTCCAGGTGATCGCCGCTTTGGCGCTCATTGCTTTGAGACTTTCGATGGTTAGTCTCAACATCCCTGTAATTTCGCTAACTGCAGTACCTACCCTTAAAACCGGAACACAGTAATGTTTACACACTACTGCTTAGCATCAGGATATCTGGTACTGCGGTGGTACTTACCTAGGTGACTTCCTGCTAAGGAAATCTGCCGAGTGAAGTGAGAGGTATGAGTCTTGGATTCTAATCCCACGGCATGCATCTATATTTTGTTTATTGTACTGCTACTAACTTTAACTGAAAAAATATCGTCAGGAAACTTGCACGTCTAAAAGTTCTTCATGGTTTTTTTTACAAATAAATTCAATGCAACACCAAACTTCAACTATTTCAGAATGCACAAATATATCAGATTCGTTCAAATGCTTCACGATTCTAAGTTAATTAATCATAATTATTTCCACTTTCGTCTTCTTTCCATTCGCATATTTATACATCTTGCACTATACTGCCTGCTAGCACAGCATACATAGATTGTATCTGTTGTCCAATTAATTAAAAACTTTGATAGTATCTAACACAAAATTAAGAAACACCTACGATTTTTGATTTGACCTGATATGAAAATTTGTGGTTTAAATATATTGACATTATTGCAAGGTGATTTTGTTCACTTTTCACAGTTAAATTATAGTCTATGTTGTTTTGTGACCCTGTCTCTCTGTTTATTGCCTTTTCACGCCTAAACGGCTGATCTGATCTTACTATAATTTAACAAGGAGATAGTTTATATCATGAGGATTAGCATAGGCTACTTTTTGTAATTTAACCTACATAATACATCCACGTGAGCAAAGCCGCGGTCAAACACCTTTTATTTGATCTTGCGAAATGTGGAAAAAGTTTCTTTGTAGTAATTTTTTTAATTTTGGTTTGGCGTTGCAATTCTTGTATTCTTGTACATTTGTCAGTGTCAGGTAAAACCGTAGTTTTTTTTTTATTTTTGGCATCGTACTCTGTTCTTTCTTTCAGTTTCAATGCTTTTGTTGAGTTTTAAATTACAAAAATAATAATTTCCATCGTTGTTTTGATACTTTGGAAAGGCTTATCTTTATCATTGAAATAACCATTTTTTACATTTGTAAACAGATAACCTAATGGCTATATATTATGTATAATATACAATTAGTAGCTAATTATTGCTAACCTTACTAAAGAATAAATTATCTTAAGTATCTACATTTTTTATTATGTGGATCTGATAACATTCATTTACACAAAAAAGAATATCGTACTAACTTTTTAATAAATCTTATACTCTTAATATTACGGCAGATTGCTCCACTATAGCTACCGTTCCAAAAAAATGTTTGTGATAATGAAATTACAAATCACACGTGCTTAGAAATCGATTTGCCATGGACCTCAACTTGATGGATGAGCACGCGCACGCGGCATCGCATCGACCCCTTTAAGGACTCTTCAGATTATGCTATAACAATTATTACCAAGCTTTAATGACGAAAAGCCGTAGGGCTACCATAGCCTATGACTTTTCATCATTATTATTGCCATCAGATTCAGCAAGCTAAACAGGTCATAGGTCTCTTCATGTTATGCTTGTATACGATGTTATTTTAGCGCAAATAAACCGATATCTATTGGCTATTGTCTTGCCCCTATCTTACCTATCCAATGCCAATCTATATTTACTATAATATATATATCTACGATAAAAGATTTAAAAAACGTGAATGGCAAAGCTGTGTGGCTTGTAAACTGCTTGAAGGTCTTTTTAAAGATAATCAAAAATTACGATTGCTGGATTTTTTCTTTTACTTCGTGTAGCTATAAAATTCATTTACTTATGGCTCATAAGTTTCATCGTAGGATATGATCACATTTACATAACACAAATATGCTGTCCTAAATAGCACCCTCAGACAAGCGAATACAAAGTTCAAAAAACGATGATTTGTATTGTAGCATAGTCTGAAAACGTCTATTACCCCTTTTATGTTCTGTTGTACGAACATAGAGCGATTTGGGGCGTGAAGGGTAAATGAATAAAATTATAGAAAATCGCGGCTTAAGCCGCAGCTGTCGATTTTGCATTGTCGTAGAATTTTGGCTTTTTTGCTAGTAACATAGATAACGCGATTTGTCAAAATGTTAATTTTAAAGAGGTATCAAATTAACATGCCTTTGATAAATTTTGCAAGGACAAGTATTATATAGAAAAGCTATCTGCGAAAGGTTCTTAGTAACTATATTGTCAATAATTCTGTATGTTATGTTCATAAAAGATGTAAGTTTTGGCGTAATTAACGCTGCAACTCAAGTTGTAAATAATATAGCGAACGATCTGTTTATCAGAGATCTTGCAGTTAAAGATATGTTGTAGGCAAGGATATCGGATTTCTGTTTATTATGGCTACCAGTAGCTCTGAACCAGTGTTATGATCACAGAACAAACAGTAGGAAAATATTATAATTGGGTCTTTAAAAATACCGTGAAATCGAAATGGGGGCATAAGATGTAACTATTTAGTATTCAATGGTATTGCAGTACGTGTGCCGGGAAGTTTTTTTGGCGGGAACGCGGGAAGAGTCGTGTCGCTCCGTTGTATTTTTTTCCAAAACTAGTGTTTTGTCGAGTGTTTATGCATAAAAATGGTGGTGTTTTATTCATAAAGTGTCGAATTACAAGCGCAAGTGTGGGAAAATGATATAATGTGGTGAAACATGAGTTTTCGTGTTGCTTCCAAAACTCCATCGAAGCTTTATAGTAAAGTCGCCACTACTTTACTAGAATTAACTGACACGAACTGGACTTGACTAAGACGACTTTGACGATAGCTATAGCTAAGATCAGCAGAAATAACACTGAAGACAAGGCAGTATGGCTTTATAGCTTTAGCCTGCCCGAAGGGGCAAATTATTAAAAAAAAAAAAAAACGTCTGCCGGGTTTATCGCGTTGCAGGTTTAAGGGGGCAAATTTACATACGTATTAATACTCATTATACTGCCCGTGCTCCATCCCTGCCTAGCAAAATTTGGTAAATTTCTATCAATGCTACTTAGGATACTTTTTCTAGCAATTAATTTTTAAATGTTTTTGGCAGGCCGAGGTGTTTTAGTAGATAATAGAGAAATAGGCACCCTCTGGCTCCCACTTCTATTGCATATACTTAAATAGAGAAATAAAAAATTAAATGGATAAGTCCGCGTTTGACCACCAACTCGCCTGATGGTAAGCGATGATGAAGCACGCCGACTTAAAGATACCTATTCACTCTGAAGAGTCTGAAACTTGAAGAGTCTAGATTAATACTGTCAGTTATCTGGTTCCCATAGTACAAGCTTTGCTTAGTTGAAGGCTGAATGGTGTTGTGTGAAAATCCTTCTGATATTTATGTATTTAATCTTAATGTGGGTAGTTGTACTTACCAACTTCTTCACTTAGAGACAACTGAAAACAACAGAAAAATTGCGCCAACAACATAACACAATACAATATTTTATCGATGACACCAAAGTTACAAATCATTAATTAGGTAGTCTACTTTTAAATTGCCGTTGAAACACAGAGTTCAGTGCGAATGTCTTTACTTTACTGTAATTTTTTCACTGTGGCACGAGTGAGATGTACGCGAAATAGATTTCTGATAACGACAGTTTTGAATTCGAGTTTATCATCAAACTGGTAGCTAGGTACTGCGATTATTTCAACTAATGTTGCGGCATTCGTATTATTAGATGTTTTACTGATAAATTTACACTTTAATGATTTTATTTATACTTTTTTTTTTAATAATTTGTAGGCTTGCGTTTGATCGTCATGTCACCAGTAGTAGAAGAGTTTAATTAAATTTAACTGTTCAGTTAGTTTAATTGGCAGCATCTCTGTTTTAAGAGCTGTAGGGCGTGGGCTCCATTCCCGCCCTGGTACAAATATGTGAATGATGACAATTGATTTTTGTTCTGTCTGTATTATAAGTATGTTTTTACAATAAATATCTATATAAGTATTCTATCAATTATCTGGTTCCCACAGTACAAGCTTTGTTTAGTAAGGCTAGATGGCGCTGTACAAAATATCCTACGATACTTATTTTTAAAAAATTTGGCAATTTCGTATGTAATGTAATTAGAGGTAAGTAGGTACAGTAAGAACTACTTATCAATTGAAATCAGTTCGTGGCATATACTTTGGTCAACTTTGGCAGCATTGCCATCCAACGTGGCAATTCTGCCAGCATTCTGGACACATTTCCCTCCTCTGATGGACCTTTTGATTTAGTTGTTTTTGTTTTCATTACTTTGTAAATAGTAAAGTAGTATTTACTATGTATTGACATAATACAGTCCAATTTGCATTTATTAAGCAAAATGTCTTATCTAAAAATTACAGGGTTATAATTAAGTAAATAAGAATTGACCTAAAATAAAATAACTTAAAATAATAACTACTCTAAAAGACCGCTATCAATGGGAATAGTTCCCAAAACGCTGGCCCCATTGCCGCGTTGTATGGCAATACTCAAACGCTGAGCAAAATAAAGGCCAGCGTTTTGTTCACGTGTGGCGTCAACCAAACGAGCTGACAATTGTTTAAAAAAATTAATTAATTAATTTTAAGATTTTTTTAAAGTTCTTATTGAAGGTTGTATGTTGTTTGTCATTAAGAACAACTTTAACTGCGTATGGAGTCGGTTTTTTAACTGTAAATTTATTAAATTTCAAGACACATTTAGATCAGTATTTTAAAACATATTAAATGCTAAATTATTATTAACGTAAAAACTTCTGAAATACTGTATATTACATACATAGGAACGAAATTTATACAAAAAACTTAATCTAAAAGTCCGTTAGAGGAGGGGTATGTAGCCAGTATGTTGGCAGCATTGCCACGCTGGATGACAATGCTTAGCTTTTGACCAAAGTAGATGCCAGCATTCTGGTCACCTGAAGCTTCCTCTAAACGTTTGGCCAGGTCCCGATACAGTTTGATAATTAAATTTTGAAATAGTATTAATTTAAGGGGTTTCTTTATTTTATTTAATAAATAAATTCGTATTTAGGAACGAAAGTCAAACATATCTAGATATATCTAGGCTAACCCATGTCATTTCTCTACACCCTTAGTACGTACAAAGGTACACGGTTTGTCACTTACTTATGCAAAGTAAGTCTACTTTGCCAGAAACCTGGGAAAGCTTTTTAGGCTCAAATTCTATTCAACAAATCATTTTAGGCATTCTGGTATTCAAGCACTTTCGCACAAAAACAATTCTCTTGCAAGTTGTTGGTGAATAATAAGTAGCAAGAACTACGTATTTGCCTTTTTCAAACAAGTAATCTTGTATTATATATTATAATTCTAATGGGAGCGTGTTTTTGTAGCTCAGTTGTTTTCCAAACTTATTTAGCGAAACGCACACATACGAATGTGTTACCATTTCTTCTGGCCACGTCATAGTAGCAAAGCCTTGACCGCAAAGTCGCTTGTTAATCTGTCTTCTATCGGATACATTTCCGAGTGTGCGCATTTGAATTGCGTAATTTGGTTCCACCTGCCCCTTTCTATTACCGGACGGCAGACACGGCCTAAGCGCCATCCATACATGGTGAACATTCCCCACGTACGGCTTAAACGCTTCGATTCCACATTCTTCATGAACAGCGACGATGTGGAACTCTCTGGTGGCGTCTGTTTTCCTATGAAGTACAATTTGGTTGTCTTCAATTGCAGAGTTAACAGGTTCTTTCTAGGTAAGCGTGCTTCATATTAGACGGTATTCTGCTTAACATCAGGCAGAGCGTGGTCAAACGAAAAACTATTTCGTATATGAACAAAAACATACATTTTTTTCTTTTTTATCTATCCATACATTATATAGAGGAAAGATGTGAATTTTTGTTTCTTTGTTTGTATGGAACAGGCACCGAAACCACTAGACTGATTTCAAAAATTCTCACACCGTTGGGAAGCTAAGCTATCCACGGGTGATATGGGTTACTTTTTATTCCTATATTCCCACGGGAACGGGAACTACGCGGGTGAAACCGCGAGGCGTCCGCTAGTCTAAGTATATTATGATCGCAGTACTTGTACTGACACGTAATTCTTAAACCCTAATAATGTAGAGCTAAATCAAATAAAATAGAAATTTATGTTTAAAATAAAAATACATGAAACGGATACAATAACAATACTTTATTTCCTCTTCACAGCCACGTCGTGCTTGGTACGTCCGAAATGAATGTTCATGTTCGTACGGTTTCTATGTTCTTAACAATGTTTCTTTAACATTCAAAGGAAAGGCAATCGCAGTACCAAAACAGCATCAATTCAAGAACTCCATTGACTCCATTCAAAGGGCGTCGGAAGAGAAAGTGTAGTCAATGACAATTTCGTCAACGATATGTATTTAAATATTTATATTTAGAGTGCGATGCCTTTACAGCGTAATGACGATGCCATGTTAAAACTAATTTTCTAGATTATAGCGATAATGTGCTAGTCGGCGTATGAATTGATATTATTTAAAATGTTCGTTGAGTAAATTCTTTTATTTAGGGCTAGCTTACGCCCGCGACTGCGTCCGAATTAACTTTAGAATTAGATTTAGAGAGAAATTAAACATGTACTTACACAACTACACATGTTAACAAATAAACAATAGTCATGAAACTTGCGCTATTTCATTATGAGATTAAGATAAATGATACCATAAGATGCATATTAGGTATATACCAAATTTCAAGTGGATACATCCAGTAATTAGTTTTTTGATAATCCTACAGGAACCTAATATTTTTCTGATATAAAAGTATTCTATATGTAAATCCACGTAAATAAATATCATATCAATGCCTGCCAAATTTCATTCAAATCCCTAACCAAAACCCCTAATAGCCGTTTTTGCGTGATCGAGTATCAAACATCCAAAGATACAAATCGCTGTTCCCACATTGTGAATACTACATTTTTTCGGGATAAAAAGCCTACGTATTAATTCAGGGTGTCAGCTACCTCCATACCAAATTTCATCAAAATTGATCCAGCCACTTGAGCGTGAAGACGTACCAAACATACAAACACACTCGCAAACTTTCGCCTTTACAATTTCAGTGTGATATACTACGGTAGTACATAATATAAGCAACTTTACAGAAAGCCACTGACCTCTTCAGTTTACCACAATTCCGCCATAACAATTGCAATCGCACCAACAAACAACTGCGTTACGAGAACAACAGAACTGTTGTAAAGTTAGATGACGCCGGCGTCCTGTTCCTGCTTTTCCTGGTATCCTGGTAGCTGTAAACTAGGTTAGTGATAGCTTATAGTACTTGTGTCACGATAAATATAGTGTTGCTAGCTTCTACTAACGGATTTACTCAGTATCCCACTAATATTACAAATGCCAATATATCCTAGGTTGTGTCTCTCTCAAAACTCCCCGATGTACATGGGCCAAAAACTTTATAACAAACTCCCAGAGAGAATACGAAACACTGCTAGCAACACAGTATTTAACAGTAAAGTTAAAAGTCTTCTGCTGGACAAAACAAATCAAAGAATTTTTAGACTATAAGTACACATAACTTCCATGTTCTATACATACCCAGGAATATAATTATGTATATATAACGATGCCCCTTTACAGCATAAATAATATTAGTTAGGTTACTATTCATCAAAAATATTTTTGAATTATGCTTTTTATTATTATTAATTAATTATTTATTTAACGTAATACCGATACCCGGCGACGAACGCAAGTTCGAGACGCCGGTATCGCAATTATGAACCTCAAGTGGAGCTGGGCAGGACACGTTGCTAGGTGAAGTGATGGCAGGTGGAGTAAGGTTGCAACAGAGTGGTGGCCTAGGCAAGGGAAGCGGAGCGTCGGTCGGTCGTCCAGCCGCAAGATGGGTCGACGATATTGTCACCGTCGCGGGTCGAACCTGGACCAGATTGGCTCAGGACCGAGGCAGATGGCATGTAAAGAGAGAGGCCTATACCCAGCAGTGCGATAAAGAAGGCTGTGGATGATGATGAGGATGATGATGATGACAATTAATTTGTAAATTAATTTTACTTTTGACGAAATATGTTTGATGCGCAGCTCTTATTATAAAACATAAGATGATTGTAACTCAACTTATAATTAAATTATTACAAATGTGAAAGTTTGGATGGATGTTCGTTACTCATTCACGCAACAACTACTGAACGGATTTGGATGAATGCCATGGTTTCCTTGCCCAGCAGCTTGTTTGATTTTAGTTCAGTCAATCTTAGTTTATCTTACCCAGTGTTTAAAAATAAATGAGACATTATACAATTTATTATAGAACATATGAACAAATTGTCTTCCCCTTAATAGAGACAGTAAGAAAAGTGTTGATGAACGCATTCTTCGTTTATACTCTACTTAGCAATTTAAGTTACATTAAAATTACTTATTAGTCTCAACTAGGCTAGTTTGTAATAACAATGAGGTATCTAACAACAAACACATAATTAAAAGGAAAAAAAAACTTATATAATGATGAATTATTCTAACTTAATTCTGGTTGAGGATTTCTAACAAAAATGATGACCACAGTTTTAATAATAGCGCTGCACGCGTAGGTACTAATTAGTCATAGTCATCAATTTGTTTCCCATTTTCCTCGCAATCTGACTATGTTTCATAGAAAATTATATTTTTGTCGTGATCTATTCGACCCAGTTCTCGCAAATTATGCAAAACAACACCATGAATAATGGATCAGCTGTCCAAGATTGCTTGTTAGTTTTCAGCAGTTTTGAGTTTTACGGCGTTTGAATAAGCAAAACTAATTGTTTAGGTCGTTTAACTCACATGTATAAAGACATGCCATATTAGCTATATTATTATAAGTGTTGGTAAGTTTTCTCTATTTTAACTGCTCAATCTATTCAGACCAACTTTTTTTAATTAGTTTATAAAACACACATTTGTATTTGAATTTATAAATTAATACACGATGGATGGCTATCGATAGTATCAATAAAAGCGGACCTAGTGAAAAAAATAGGCCGTCGTGGGAACTGCAGCATGACAGCATGTCGGTGATGAGAACCTAAAAGTTTTGCTCCTACCAAAAAATCGCTTGTCGCGCCTAAATAAGTTTTCGCTTCAAAATGGCTAATATAATTAGTTAAAAAAAACGACCGAGAATGTCCTATAATTTATTATATTTTAGTGCTAAGTAAATCATAAGTAGGTACTTAAATATCTCTCATTTCCTAATGTAAATGAAAAAATAAACGAGTTATAAGAAAATCAGTGTAAATATTATTCACAGTCACCTGTATGAGCTAGCAACCCCTATTCAGTTTAGACTCGTCGCTCGATCGGTTCGCTTGTGCGTCGAAGCTGCCGCACAAAAATTATTGAAATTAGATCATAATTAAGTCACAGGTTCGTACCGAATTAAATATTTCTGGATGCGTCACCGATCGCCAGAGCCGTAGGGCGACCGGTTGGGGCGAAAGTCGACTCGGGCGACTCTGTTGGCCCGCCGCTGATCCGAGCCACAGTCTCCTCTAAACCACAGCTATGCGAACATCTTCCCTGGCATAGCTGAAATTCCGGGAGCCTCGCGTCGACGGGAATCGCACGAACTTGATTTCGCGAACTTTTTTTAACACGATTGAAATAGCGAACAGTATTTTTTTTAAATTTTCTTTTATTAACACCGGCTGAAAAGCAGTTGGCGGCAAACGGTAATTGAGTGTTGTGCCCGTAAAGTGAACATTCAGAGCTTTTGTAAGATTTTCTTTTAATTTGTGCTTTATCGATGTGCCGAAAGATTTTGTGAAGTGTTTTTTTTATTTTGTGCACTTTTTGATTTTGGATTTTTTTGCTCCGGATTTTTTTGGTTGGTTGTTTTTGATGCTTTATTTTTTAATTTAATTTTAACAGGTAGGTACGTTTGTTTATCTGTTAGTTAAGTGCTTGCTTGTAGTTATCGCAGTCTGTAAACATTATTACAATTGGTTGAGATAAGGAGTATAATTCAATAAGCAGAGAAATTATTTTTGCCTTAATTTAATTTTAAAATAAGTAAATCAAGTACGAATATTTTTGCGTACCTTTGCACACAGAAAAATATAGTTTTACGGTAAATCTACTAAATATTTACTACACGTAAAGTTTTTCTGACGATTTACATAATTTTTTTATATTTGAATTGCAGATAAGTTTGTGTATTTTTGGAACCGCTACTTTGCAAATTTATTTAAAGTATTTTTGTATAGGATATGAAAAGCAAGTGTAATACGCAATGAATGACCGACGGCAATCTTATAAAATTATTAATTTTAAAGACACTTAAAGTCCATATCGAATTTTATCCTAGATAAAGTAATATTAATTACCTAATTTAGAAAATATTTATATGGTGCAAAGCTTTTTTAGTAGTAAATCGACTATTTAACTATGATATGTTACAGAATTTTGCTAGAGAACTAGAAAAGAGGTAACATAAAATTATGCTAGGAAAAGCAGGCAATATTTTACAAACTATTTCATTTTAATAGAGTTATGAAAATTTCATCATAATAGGAGGGGAAATTCTGTATTCTTATTATTACTTACTAATTAGCAGATATTAATTCTTAGAACTCTTTTTAGTGTTTACGAGAAACCAACAGAAACATAAAAGTATCTTATAAGCAGTATCACAATCGCTAAAAGCGATTTGTTTCGATAGATTCGAGCGATTGAAATTTGTCACTACATTCTGTACAATAGATACGGTAATTAAGACATAGCAGTATTTAAAGAATTATAAATGGTTGACGGTTGAAAGTATTTGACGGACGAAAGGACAGATGAGTTGTGTCATCTGATGTTAAGCGGTGGTGTGGTCGAAGATGGTAAGTCCTAGTCTGGAGTAGAACTGGCTGTCAAGTGTCGGAACACACCTCTAAGTGCAGCCGAGTCTACTCTACCACTATGCTATGGTTTCCTCACGATATTTTCTTTATCCGGCAACTCTTGGTCTACTTGGTAGTAGAACTCCTTAGCAGGAGATCGTCTAGGTAGGTACCACCGCAGTACCAGTTATTCTGCCGCTAAGTAGTAGTGTGTAAACATTACTGTATTCCGGTTTGAAGGGTACTGCAGCTAGCGAAATTACTGGGCTGTTGGGACTTACCATCGAAAGACTCCAACGTAATGAGCACCAAAGCAGCGATGCCCTGGACTTTGTTTTGTTATTCAAAATTCTGTGTATCGCTGCAATGGTCATGGACAGACGTTATCTCTTACCATCAGGAGAGCGTCTCGTTCGTCTCATTATTTTTTACATAAAAAAAAAAACTCAAGCTCATTATTGAGATGTGAACCAACCGCACCAACCACTGAGCTATCATTGCTACTAAGTATTTATCACGTTCTAGGCTTTCGTTTTACATTATTGTCTATGCGAACCGTACTTGCTTAGTTTCTAGTCGTTTATATTCGTAACTAGGTTTTTTTTGTATTTATATTTGATCCGAAAAAATCAACCAAGTAATGGATAATTTGGTCAGTATTTGAATGGGCAATGGCACAGACTGCAACTGCGATTTGGATGACACGGATTGTGAAGTTGTTAAAAAGTCCTTAGGCGTATTAACTTAAACATTGGATATTAATAAAAGGTTAACCTATATTAGTTTCGGCAGCCTGTTTGGGGCCGTTTGGCTTCTAATCCGGAGGTCCTGGGTTCAAATCCCACGGCACGCATCTTTGTCTTTCCTAAGTCATGTGCGTATTGCCGCTGACTTGAAACGGTGAAGGAAAATATCCTGAGGAATCTTCCATGTCCGAGAGTTCATAAAAAAAGTTCTCGACGATGTGTGAAGTCTGCCAACCCGCACTTAGTCAGCGTGGTGGACTATGGCCTTATCCTTTTTACAATGAGAAGGGGCCCGCGCCCAGCAGTTGGAAAATTTATAAAAACAAGGCCGATTCGGAACCTACTTTACTGACTTCGATGGCTTAATAGTACGCGTTTATGTAATATGGTTCCAGGTTCCATTGCCGAACAAAGCAGGTTGCAAAACAAAAATGAATCTAAAAATTCAAATTATTAAAAAAAAAAAAAAAAAAAATTGATTAAAATAGTAATATACCCACTGAGATACATTATAGGTAGGTAAGGTTTTTTTTATGGTTGACAGGCTAAGTGTTTTTGACCAAAGCTCATCTGATGTTAAGTGACCGTGTGATCGAAGAGGGTAAACACACCCAGCCTGGAATGAAATTAACACACCGTTAGGTGCTTGGCGGCAGATTTTTAATTTGAGAATGGTAGCTAGCAAGCCGAGTACCTACTAGAAAGTACCCTACCACCATGCTATGGTTTCCTCACGATGTTTTCCTTCACCGGCAGCTCAAGTTGATTGAAACAGTATTATTATATAGACTGCCCTGTTGGCTCATTTGGTAATGTCTCTGCTTCAAAAGTTGTAGGACGCAGGTTCGATTCCTGCTAAGGATAAAGATTTGTGCGACGAAGCACAAATGTTTGTTCTGTATGTATTTCCAAAAAAAAAAGTATTTTAGTATTCTATCAGTTATCTGGTTCCTATAGTAGCTTTCCTATGTTTTGGGGCTAGATGGTGCTGTGTGAAAAGTATTTATACTTTGATTTTATTAAGTCTATATTGTACTAGCGGACGCCTCTCGGTTTCGCCCCTCACTGGAACTACGCGGGTGAAACCGCGAAGCGTCCTGTAGTTTATTATAAAAAAGAGTCTAAACACAAAGTTTTTGTAAAATGAAGTGATGTTTTCCATTTATAAATGGTATTTTATATTCAATTGGCGCATACTATTTAGATCAATTTAGTGTTTTGTGTTACTACAGCTCACGACCTTCATAATTTTGTAAAGTAATACTTAGTACAGAAATAACTAGCATAGATTTATGGCTGCTAAATATTTAAGCATTTATGAACACGAAGCATTATTATGAAGAAGTTATTTTCTAATAGGTATAAAGTTGGAGGTTTTGTTTCGTAATAAAATAGAAAGGAATATCAGTTTTAAAAATAGAAAAAGATATTTGTGATCTTTTGAAAGTAGGAACTTTACAAGCTATGTTGTGTTTTTTTTTCGTTTTGACTGTGTTCTTAGCTTATTTAGTATATCTGCTTCAAGAGCTTTAAGCTCAGGAAGAAGAGCTACTACTAAATAAGCTAACAAGGCAGTTAAAAACATATTTACATAGACTGCTAAAATAACCTTCCTTTTTTGGCATAGCTAGGGAAAAAGTGGTTTGTATTTGATTAAATTAATTTGAAGGCGCGGTGTTATCTCTGCTAAGGGTAAATCTGCCAGATTAAGTTGGTTCCTGATTCTCTAACTCATATGAGATTACTTGCCGAAAACGCGTGTAACGTTCAAAACGTTTCACGATTATAAACTTTACTTCAATAGTTAAAGACGAAACACACTTCATTACGTTTTTTAATTTCACTTTTATATAGAACGTTATTCCACGTGTACTTAACATGAAAGTAGCCGAGTTTCGTAAACGCGGCGCGTTACATGTGTGCTTGTAGCGAATAAGAGCTCTGGTCACACGATGCCCGTTAACAACAGAAAATAATTTAATCCATTAATTAGAACAGGGCTAAGTTTTATTACGATTCAAGTCTAGTTCAATTAATACCGGAAACGGTTAATCTCACTCTGGTTTTACTGACCGAAACCAACTAAAAGTGGAAAACATTAAAAATTAACAAAATAGGCCAATTGCGTCTAAACTAGCGACTCGCTCAGGTTTCTTTTTAAGTCCCTTGCAGTTGTGAAAAAATCAAATTTCTCAGTTATCGTAAAAAACTACTGCCGTTTATTTCGCAAAAGCCGAATATTTCGACACTCACAAGTGAATCAAAACCTACATCTAATAAATCAATCCAAACTTCCCGTTGGTCTAAACTCTAAAACTATGAAATTTAGCAAGAAGCATTGTCTTGTAGTACCTACACGTATAAAGGAAAAATCTGAAAACGGTAGATTTTTAATTATATCACAAAAATATTGTTCTTCTTTTGCAATGAGAACAAGAATTTATCATACCTGCTAGTTTGTACGGAACCCTCGGTGGGCCAGTCTGACACACAGTTGTCCGTATTTTTTTGATTTAAAATAAGTAAGAACTACACGTCAATCATAGTTCTATACCGCACATGTTACATATTAGTCCATCTACCAAGTAAAATTTTATTCAAATTCGTTTTACTTTAACGAAATTGAGTGGAAATAAGCATACATTACCTACTTGCAAACTTTCGCTTAATGACAGCGAAGCGAAGGTCTCCAAATTTACTTGGATGATTTGGTATTTGTAAATGTGTTTGTTTGTATGACGATAATTTGCAAACCGTCGATTGTTATTTCATTTTGTGGGTGAAGTCCAAAATCTAAATTGGCGAATATGCGACTGAGATCGCAAAGTCATAGTTCAGAGCTAAGTGTTAGTATTACAACAGATTTAGTGTTCCCTCGAATTTTCCACTAAAACAATACCAGTTACATAATCTTGTTACATTTCTTCAAAGAATCTCATACAATCATAGGGGTTGGCCATAAAACTCTCCATCCCATATATTTTAACTAACGGTGCTATTGACTCCCGTATAACTTTGAGAATAACAACTGCACCGAACTGCATCTCTGAAATCGTAGATGTTTTTCAAACTACGTCTTGCTATTTTCGGAACTGTACCACAGTGCATGCAGTAGGGAAACTTTTTTATTGACAGGATGTTGACAGTTTATTTGACGTTATATGATTTGATAGGTCAAGAGTTTGAGTTACTTCACTTGATTTGTCTTTTAATTGGATTTGTCTTTTGTTTGGATTAGTATACTGTTTACATTTTTATAAATTTAATTTCGTATGTAAATGATTGAAATGAATTTTATGACTACAGTTATCACTGAAACTGAAAGTAGATTCTTTATAGGTAAGTGTGTTTCATCCTATATCACATAATGCTGGCAGGTTGTGGTCAAACATGTTAAAAGACTTATAAAAAAGAGGGGCAATAAGTTTATCAATTGTTTTTTTAGCGTGTGAATGAATACGATACGTACATATTTTGTATGCAATAGCTATTGCTAAAAATGCCTAAAATCCCTTATTAGGGATTTCAGGATTTAACTTTCTATATATATTTTTAATATGCCACTGCTAGGTTTAGTACTATGCTTCTTACATAAATTAAATGAAAATGAATAAATATTTACTGCAGAAAACGTGGCTCTAAAATTATAAGCAATCAAAAATTATCTCAAGGTACTTAAACAACATCCAAATCATTTAAGTATTATTTATATCTTGACAGTAAATGACAAATAAAATCATCAACATATATCATAGGTAAATGAAAAACAGAAGTGACTTTACTGGTTTTTGTTATACTGTGCTATTCCGCTGCGCAGTTTTCAAACCTTATAAACATTCTTATGTATTATTTCCACGGAAAACTTCTATTCGCGCTGTTATCTGATATTTGTTACTTGTTTTTGAAACGTGCTGTCTTACGATTTTGTTTTGACTGTAAACGACATTTGTTAGAATTATTTTTCTTTTGGGATAATTGGAATAAAAATGGTAGTCAGAGTGTATTACACTACTTTGTTGAATGTTGATAAGCTGTATCAATATCGATTCAATTGCTTAATTGTGTAAAATGAAGATGCACTTCTATAACATTGAAAATAAAAATAATATTAGATACAATTTAAAGTAATTAGAAAAAATACAGAATAAAATTGTAAACATTAACATAATTACCTTAACAGTAAAAAAATAATTTGACAGAAAAATTATGAACAATTCACAAAATATTTTCGGCAATTTTTTTTAAGAAAAAATTTTTTTGGTTGACAAGCTTTCTGACTACACCTTACCTTATGTTAAGTGACGGTGTGGTCGAAGATGGTAAAGCACACCTAACCTGGAATCAATCAATCAATCACCGTTAAGTGCTTGGAAGATTTTCAACTTGAGGGTTGGTAGCTAGACAGCCGAATACTAGAAAATACCCTACCATCATGCAAAATAAGGTATTCCAGGTAATAAATAAGTTAACAAAACTTAGCTTTTGGACTTAAATTCCGACTTCTAATTGGTAGCTCATTTAAGTTAGTCAAAGCCCCTTTGAAAGGATCTAAGAAGGTACAAAACGAGGTCACTAAATAATTAAACCTAGGAACCTGACACGGTTTTGGCAGGTGATTGATTAATTACACAGTATTCCTACTGAGTCCACAGACTAAATAGTAGTAATTTTCCCTAGCTTGAAGAGAAACAGTAACATATATTCTTTGAAAATTACAAAACTAACGCATTTAAAAATAATGTAAAAATAATGTGACGGACACTTTCATGATGGTAAGAGATAACACCTGTCCATGACCATTGTGGAACTTTGTGGGAACAAAATAATTTCGTTGGTTACCCCAATAGCCATGTTATTTATCGGAGATACCCTTTGAACCGAACACTGTTGTTTATACACTAACATAGACGCACGAGTAAACGCGCACGCACGCACGCACACAAACACACCTACCCACACTCACTACACACCCACCCACCCACACAAAATCTATATCTTTCTTTGTTTGATTGGTTTGTTACGTACATATTAGTAAAGATGTATTTAAATGTTATCAGAAATAGAAATAAAATAAACGCGTGAGTTGTGGTACTGTTCCAGAAAACATTATCCTAAGTTGAAGGTAGTCAGTTGTAAGCTTCTGGCATTCGAGCAATTAGTTGGTTTTTCTAATTGGTTTGGAGCTTTGGCATTTAATTGGTAGTTAAGTTTCTGTGTTAATTAATTAACGATATCTTATACATATATTATTATAAGTGAGATTTGGTTCTTTTTTATTTTAGGTTACATTAATAAAACAAATAATATATATTTGAAAGTGAGTTCTTCATTCTTTCATAGTGTTGGTGCTGATAATAAAACTGTTTTGTAGTTTTTTTGTTGATTCATTGTTTTAGATGTTGTTAGAAAAAATATTATGGGGATTTCATGTACAATTTTAAATAAATTCATCGTCTTCACCATTCTCGTATATGCGGCGTCAATCTTTACTTTTATTCTATATTTCATTACTTTTCTATTATTTATTCATTTAAATAAAAACTCGATTTTGACAATCGTAATATAAGTTAGTATATATTCTCGAAAATTAATGCTAGAACCACTAACAAAATTCCCCAAAAAATTACAACAGTGAAATATTTAAAAACATTATGTAAATGTCGCGCATTTTTCAATCCGCTGTCAAATCGTCCACAGTTCGAGAGGATCGTTCATTGCACTCACGTGAGTCTGGAAACGTTTGCCAATTTCCGAATCCGCACGTTACTTTCCGTAGTAAGTCGTATGTGTGTATACGTGTACTACTACGGGAACTCGAAGGATTCCAAGCAATATTACAGGACTATCGAAACTATTACTGTTAATTGGATCAGACATGTTTTGTATTTCACTATTGTTGGCTTTTATTTATTTTTTCATCATCTTAGTTCAATTATTTTTTTATTTTCACAAAAAAAAAACTATGTATCGATGCAATGGTCATGGACAGGCGTTATCTCTTACCATCAGGAGAGCGTCTCGTTCGTCTCATCACTTATTAAATAAAAAATAAAATTCTTTTTGTTTTCCCTTTAAGTACATGTACGTATATTATGACCTTCATAGGTATGTGTTAAGTTTTATTTAAATACTTTCTTATCCCGTACTTATTTTATGTATAGTATTATTTTTGGTACTTGAAATATTCAGAACTTAATTGTGTTACATCTCCCGTCTATTCTGAATACTGGATTGGTTATCTGGAAGAGAAAGCTTTTAGCGTTTATGCCGCCCCTTGTGGCACTAGCTTGTAAAATTCTTTTGTTTCATTTTTCTTTTTCTTCGTTTCGTATTTTTTTGCACAATAAGGAGTTTCTATCTTTTTTTTTAACGTAAAAAAGTAATGAGAGGAACGAGACGCTCTCCTGATGGTAAGAGATAACGTCTGTCCATGACCATTGCAGCGATACACAGAACTTTGAGTAACAAAACAAAGTCCAGGCCATCACTGCTTCGGCGCTCATTACTTTGAGACTTTCGATGGTCAACAGCCCAGTAATTTCGCTAGCTGCAGTACCCTTCAAACCAGAACACAGTAGTGTTAACACACAACTGCTTGGCGGCAGAACATCTGGTACTGCGGTGGTACCTACCTAAACGACCTCCTGCTAAAGAGATCTACCACCAAGTAAATCACCAAGTCAGTGTATCGCTGCAATGGTCGTGGACAGGCGTTATCTCTTACCATCAAGAGAGCGTCTCGTTCGTCTCATTACTTTTTACATTAAAATTAAAAAAAAAAGAAAAAAAAAGTCAATTCGTCCGAGCAGACTTGGAGACTTTTGAGTTACACAGAAAAAAAAGTTATGAAGTACCCACAATAAAACTAATTTTGGTTTACGATACAATTTCCACATAACACTGTCTATAAATACTTACTATACTATAAATTAAATAAATATCGTAGGACTATACACACAGCGCCATCTGGCCCCAAACTAAGCAGAGCTTGTGTGATGGAAGTCATATAACTGATAGAATACATAAATACTTTTTTTTTTGTAAATACATACTTATAATATATACAGAACACCCAGACACAGCACATACATTTGTTTATTCACAAAATGTTTGCCCTGATTGGGAATCGAACCCACGCCCTACAGCTCTCAAGGCAGATATACTACCAACGAGCCAACGGGGCTGTCAGCCAACGGGGCTGTCGTACTATACTATACTATAGTACCAATTCGTAAACACGTAGTAAACTCGTACTTCCGTTCTGTTACAAATTGTCGATTGAGAAATGTCTGTGAATTATCACGTTCGGTTATTTTTCTATCGTGACAGATGCTTGTTTACCACTCCGTAACGGTGACATTCTAGTGAAGATTTTACGAGAACATTGAGTAGGTGTCGCTGACAAAGACTGGACTTTGTACGGTTATGCTAATTTTAAAGTTGTGTGAGACACTTTATTTATGTTCTAATTAATCAATTTGGAATAGAAAGTTCATTTTAATTTTATTAAAAATGTACAGTGACAATATAACCTTATAAGCTACCATAAGTGGCGGCCTTATCGCTAAAAGCGATCTCTTCTAGACAAACAGGAATGGGAAAACAGATTATAGATTAAGAACAGACAGGAGATGCTTTTACACTTTTTTCATGTAAATTAAATTCATGTTTTTTTTTTCAAATACATAGTTGTAACTGGCATCATTGTCATCTTAACTAATTTTAGAAGGCATTGGACTCCAATTCTATTGTTTTTGGTTGCATTTTTCTACTAAAGTCACACTAACTAATAACTAATCTTACTGGCACAGCAACCCAAAATGGACCTTGGCCTGTGATACTAAATAGCGTCATTTTTCTCGATCTTGAATTACTTCATGCAAAGTGTTGACTTCTAGTTCTTGAAGATCCTTAGTCATTTCATCCTACCATCTATACTTGGGACGACTGACAGGCCTTTTGACTTTTAATACTAGCAAATATGGTTAAGTTTAGATCGTGTGGGTACGTATCAATGTTTGTAACCTTTTCACGTAACGGCTGAACGGATTTTGTTAAATTTTTAATACAGATAGCTCATAGTTTGGATTAACACATAAGTTACTTTTAGAAAACACGTTTGCTGTTAATAACTCATTTCAGCGCTATTCAAATACGATGCCAATTTCGTATCTCATATTAAAAATTTGTATTTTTTTTTAGAAATGGCTTATTAACGTTGTTACTACTTTATAAGACGTGACTGAATTTTTGCCGGTTATAACTGTAACTTATTTCACAACATTTTTGTTACATACGCATGAAAACGTTACACATGAGAAAATTTATTGATACTGGCAAAATGCACAAAGTGCAATGCCATAAAACAAAAAAGTCACACGTCACATGCACGAATTCAATTATTATGTTCAACACATTTTCAAGCAATGAGGTAAACAAGTTCAGCTGAAACAGACACCAGCAGAATCGAATTACGTTCTCTTTTATTTAGCATTGCATATTTTGTGTTTGTGTCGCCTTATATTGAGAACATGCGTCAACTAGCGTACTCAACAGTAAATAGAAATACCTGTAAATACTCCAGTCAGTAGTAAATTCATTTGCATATCAGTGAAGTCAAGTTTAGAATCTTGTCACAGTGGGTTTTTTTGCTACGGCGGTAATATGCGAGATGTCACTAAAATGCTGTTGTGAAATGATACTCGCGTGTTATAAATTTATGTTTAAGTCAGAATAATACTTTGTTATGTAATATGAATATGTAAGAATAGTTTTTATTGCAAGTGGGTGTGTCGTAAATAGTAGTGTCAGGTGACAACTTTGTTTGAGATTTTTTTTTTGTTTCAATTGGTATTTTAGAATAGAATGGTCTCTATCGAAACCAAACCAGTAATTATCTTGTTAATATTTAAAAATGTTTGATTTTACATCTTGAATGTCTGTGTACACATTTTGAACTAAGGTGGTTCGATTTTCATACAAATAGTTTTTTGCCATTTATGGTCAAATGGAGCATAATTTTACAGTAAAATCACAGTTACTGGCATTTATTTTGCTCTTTGTTTGCGGGAAATCCCAATTGCTTGAATATTATTTTAGCAGATTAGATTAGCATAAAATCAAATTTATGATTTTTGAATAAAACGGTAAATTATGCTAATAATCTACTGTTTTATTCGAGCAATTGTGATTTACCGCAAACAAAGAGCAAAATAAATGCCAGTAGTTGTGATTTCACTGTAAAATTATGCTTCAATTGTCCACAAATGGCAAAAATTTATTTGGATGGAAATCGAACCACCTTAATTCAAAATGTCTGTGTACTTCAAGGATTATTTCTTTCATGATTTCCTTACTTCATTGGATCATTTCTATAGTAAGCTCTTCCCAAGACAGACACTATACTTTTAAATGAAAGTCAAATAAAGTAAATACATAGCTACAATTTTTCCACGCTGTAATTTTTGTGTGGAAGCGTGTATAATATGGATAAATGAATATCGAATTATAAATGGCCATTCTAAAGAACATAACGCTACCGATTTCCGTTTAGCGTAGGTATTTCGAAGTGGTAAAGCACATCGCTGTATTTGTAACTTGATATACTAAACATAAAATGGACCACCCACTGTATTACTTTTATCGCCTTGCAAATTTCACAACTTGTACCTTTAGTTATTATACTTTTAGAAAAGTTGAACTTCAGTTAAACTTTTAGGCATACATTTTGGGGGTTAGTTAAACCATTGATTGATTGATTAGCTCTTTATTGTCCATACCAATCCTACAAGTATTACTTATAAATGTGAAAGTTTGTATTTTTTGGATGTTTAGATGTTTGGATATTTGTTACGCAATCACGGGAAAACGGCTGAACGGATTTAAATCAAATTTGGCACTGATATAGTTCATTACCTGGATTAACATATAGGATACCTCCATACCAAATTTCATCTTAAACCGTTCAACAGTTTTTGCGTGAAAGAGTAACAAACATCCATCCATGCATCCAAACTTTCACATTTATGATATTAGTGGGATTATTTCAGAGATAAAATCCTTTATCTTGAGAGATAAGATTTGTTTGTTTGTATTGAATAGACTCCGAAACTACTGGACCGATTGCAAAAATTCTTTCACCGTTGGGAAGCTACACCATCTCCGGGCGACATAGAACGGGAACTACGTGGGTAAAACCGCGAGGCGTCCGCTAGTCTAATAATAAAATAGCGCAAGTTTTATGACTATTACTTACTCGCATTTGTTATTTACACAAATGTTTAATTTCTCTTTCTCTTTCTCTTTGAACCTAATTCTAAAGTTGACACGGATAAAGTCGCGGGCGCAAGCTAGTTTATAATAAATTTCATACCGTTTTCTTTATTGTAAAAGAACAGTTTAAAACAAACGAAATAAAAAATCAGCCATTAGTAAAGTTCGAACACCTTCTAAGACGTTTAGTCGCACTTATAAATGCCGCCAACAATGTGTGGTGTGGTCTTCAAAGTACCACAATAGTCAAGTATTGTACAACACAAATTCAATATGTATGTACTTACTAGATAAGGCAATGAAAATAATGGAGACCTTGAAAATAAAGAAGGCGGTGATGGAGGCCTTGAGTCGGGAGGAGACGATTTCAAATGAAAACTCATGATGTAAATAGAAATAAGGATTGTGTGTATGCCTCGAGCATTCATGCTCACCATCGAAGGCTCCTTCTTGCGGCGGCGTCGTGTGTCGGGTCGCTCTCTTCCCTCAGATATGGTTGAGAAGGGCGATGGCTGGCACATGCGTCATACTCGTGATCGGGTGCTGCTTGCGGGTCGCTGGTCTGCTCGCGGTATACACACAATCTAGTACCTACTTTAAACTTAGATTAAGATTATTAACGTAACTTTCTCTTTTTGTAATGTAAAATTGTAAAAAAAAAATGTAAGTAAAGTTGACAAAGGTCACGAACCCAAGTGTCTGTGGAGCGTATAATTATAAAAAAAAAATACTTACTCCAGCATCATCAGCCTATCGAAGTCCACTGCTGGGCATAGGCCTCTCCCGAGACACGCCACTCAGCCCGATCTTTGCTTTTCGCTTCCATCCACTGCCAGCTGTCCAACGTATATCGTCACTCCATCAAGTCTCAGGTATTTCCTGTGAACTACAATGTTTTTGTAAGCGTTTTTAAAGCTATTGTAAATAATAGTATTCCTTCTTGATCGACGTGCTTCATCCTCAGCCGTACCGTCGCTTTCCATTAGGCGAATGACCTAATGATAATTAATTCAAATATGTCTATTTACGTATATGTTTATAACGTTCCCCTTAACATATCTTTAATTACATTTAAATTCATACATTTGTATCGTGTCTTCAATTCTTGGTTGCCTGGAAGAGACCGCGTTTAGCGATAAGTGGTGGCACAAGCTCATAAGATTATTTTGTTGTCTGTACTTTTTTCTTTTTTTTGTTTTTGTTGTGCACAATAAACAATTTCCATCTAGCTATCCTACTCGTACTTCCTACCAATATTATAAATGCGAACGTTTGTGAGTATGGATGTATGTTTGTTAATCTTTGAACTACCTAACAGATTTGGATGAAGTTTGGTATGGAGGTAACTGAGACCCTGGATTAACACATAGGCTACTTTTTATACCGAAAACATTTAGCGGGTAGCACTGCGGGGCACAGCTAGTTTATTAAGATAAGATAATTTAATTATAAGTTGATTTACAATCATCTTATGTTTTATAATAAGAGATGTGCATCAAACATATTTCGTCAAAAGTAAAATTAATTAACAAATTCATTGTATAAATAATTAATTAATAATAATAAAAAAATTATATAGGGACATATAAAATTTACCCTAAAACAGCATACTTCCTGCTTTTGTTTGCCATTAGTTTTCCACACACAAGTACAGTTTCAAAACATCTAAAGGCATCTATTTGTGTCGATTCCATTCTTGCGGTGTTCGCGTACTCACTGCAAACCAAACGTACCTGGGATCGCAGGACCTTCACCTTTATTTATGTAGCTACACTCAGACAGAAATCACCCTTTGCGTCGCCGCTGAACGCATGGGAACCGAGAAAGCATTCAAAATGATTTATTGTAAATGGTTTTCTACTTTGTTGACTAAAATAATAACCCCTGGCCCGGACTTGGTGTTCTAAATCCGAAGTTTTATTATTCCCCCTTTGCCAGAGCCGATACCGTCCTCCCCAAATTTAATTTGCAATCTTTTGTAGACCATTAGTGAGGAATGATCACGGGAGATGCAGAATGAGTCAGCTATACGAACCAACTATCTATTTTATTATAGAAACTGATGTGGTTTTGCCACGTTTTTGTTTGACTTGTGTGGGATTACTCACGTTTAAGTATATTTGACACTTCGACTATAGTTTCGGCCTCATTCGGCGGAACATTCTATCGTCTTGCTATGCACGCTGAGTCAACTACATATAGGCGAAGTATTTGATATAATTATACGTGAGTAACCCGTATAAGTAATATAAAAATGTGTCAAAACTACGTCAGTTTCTATTATAAAGAGGTTAGAGCTGTATTTTTGTATGTAAGGAATAAACTTAAAAACTACTGGACCGATTTCAAAAATTCTTTCCCTGTTGGGAAGCTACACTATCTCCAGTTAACATAGGCTACTCTTTAAATTTAATTTAATTTGTATTAAGTATTTAATTTGACTTATTGAGAATTGACATATTTATTCATCAACTCAACTACGTTAACTATCTATTTAGCTGACATTTCCTAATTTTGCAAAATAAAAAATAAATAAATAAAATAAATATCGTAGGACATTACACACAGCGCCATCTGACCCCAAACTAAGCAGAGCTTGTGCTATGGAAGACAGATAACTGATAGAATACTTACTAATTTTTCTGTAAATACATACTTATAATACATACAGTACACTCAGACAGAACAAACATCGATGTTAGTCACACAAATGTTTGTCCTGAGTAGGAATCGAACCCACGCCCTTCAGCTCTCGAAGCAGACATACTACCAATGAACCAACAGGGCTGTCAAATCATAATTGTTAACTTTATGCATGTCGTCGTCACCTATATGATGTAACATCTAGTTTTGATTTTTTTTTGTGTTGATGACCGCTATGATTGTTGCGATGTATATAGTGTTGGTGATCCAAATAAATAAATAAATAAATCCCTGTATTCTCACGGGAACGGGAACTACGCAGGTGAAGCCGCTATTAGAAAAGTATATAAATTTGGTTCGTATAAGTAAAACAAAAATCTTTCTACGTTGATAGAGAAATGTCTCCACATTTTTAAAACGTAAGCGACGCTAACGATGAATGAGATATCGTAGTGCAAAGAATAAAACGTAAAAGGCACGGTAGGAATTGCGGGTGGCTTTGTTCGATCACAATGGCTGCCTCGGGAAGATTGACGCTTTAACTTCGGAGGTGTTACGAGAATTAGCGAGCCATTATTGGTCCATAGAACGTATGGTCAAGCAGAAAGTAGATAACAATAATTAGCTCGGACGCCACAAAAACTGACATAAATCCCGCATAATAAGTTCCTTGGGATGCAAAAAACGAATAGCTGCTTACCTGCGCGCTTTTTTGCAGAGTGACTCGGAAACCGTTGTCCGATATAATAAACACCTCAATTCCTGGCAGAGGCATTGTTTAATGATTTCTCTGTTGTGATCTTGCACAATTCTCGACTAGTTCGAGATTTTTTTTTACGCGGCTTGCGAGAAAACTGCTTTTTTGTTCGTTTGGTAGCGTTTAAACAAAAAGGACTCGGTCTTGCGAAGGTGTGATTTATTTACGACTCTGCCTTTAAGCCTCTTGACCGACTTTGGGTGGTTTCTGACATTTTTCACCTTCACTTCGCGAGTTCAAAATTTGTATTTAAAGTTCTATTTATTTTGTTGCAGGAACAATATGGGAATTAAGAACACGATCGGCACGCCCTAGGAGACTCGTATATTATTTAATAATTTTAGTAGAGCCACAATTTTTATAACCGCCTGAAAAACGAAGATGCTGGGGGGTGCTCCGACGAGAGTCACCTCAGCGTTTACCTCATTCTTCCTGAAAGACATCTGTTTCAGCTCGGCTGTTGACAGCCGGTGCTTAGATAAGTAGATACTCGAAAGATTGGCTTTCGTCAAAACGATAAAAAATAAACTTAACTAGTCACAAAACAAAATCGAGATCAAAATATAGCAATTAAATAGTAAGTTACCATAGTGAGATTAGGACACAGATCTAGTGCGCGCTATTCTGGAATCGCCACCGCGGTGGTATGCTTTATATAGCATCTTGGATCGACTGTGCGCTGACTGGTCGCTACGTCACGTGGCTTCCCGGCGCACGACTTCAGTGCTGGATGCTACTAACTGTATACACGTGAGTACTTTTTCATTTTTTTAATTAACGTATTGATTTCAATTGAATATAAACATGTACATCGTCATTAACATTTTCTTGTATATATCATGCTGCAAAGTTAAATATGGCGGCTAAAAGGATATGCGTAAAATATGAGCCTAAAATATGCTTAAGGTAAATATTGCTGAACCTTACTTTCGTATATTACAAGCACTTATAATGATAAATATCTTCTGTTTTGCAATATGTTGTACCTATGTCAACGTCTAAATAATCACATTTCAAAAGCGACGGTTCTGTCTTTTGTTTATAGTCCAAATAGCTTGACCATGACCATTCTCTCTTTCTTACAAAACAGATTATTAATTTAACAGTTACATTTAACGGATGCTAAACAAGAAATACATGCTAAATGGCATGTTACATACATTAATGCTTACAATGTTGGAGGGGCGTGTAAATAGTCCCTCCAGGGTGTGATTGCTCACGATGAAGCGAATTTAAATATAACGACTGCAATAAGTTTGAGGTGTCTTGGCAAATAAAGTGCATAAACCTGCTGACTGACCTGTAACAACCGCTTCCATCCACTCGTCATCCAGAAAGCGGCTGGAATCCTAGGTTATCGTATCCTTGGCAGCCTTCAATTTAGGCTAAGTTAGCCGGCCGGCTATTTCGCTGAAATCGCTGAAAATACGTGCACTTCACCACACAACAATCCCCTCGCGTGAGGGAAGAGAATTGTAAACCTTTTATATGCAAATTATAGTTTTTTAGGCGTAAAATTATATTCAGATAGTCACACGAGAAAAGTTCTACTACTACTCTCTGCAACGTCAGTCCAGACCGACGAAAAGTGCATGTCACATCACGTGGCCTTTACATTTATGCCAATTAGCGAGCGTGTTTGCATCGCCTCTGAGGACAACCAACGCCATCTCTCGAGAGATTTGCGAATATCTGCGGCATCACAGGCAGAACAGACAAGCTAGCACCTCTTCACCAATGACACCTCAGACGCGGGTTATTTAAATGTTGAATGTCGAATTACACTGGCAAATTAAAGCGGAAAGGCGCTCCACCATGCACCCCACCTTGGAAGGTCGTCAGGACTTTCAAAACGAACAAACTTCATAGCTGGTCAGAATACATAGCGGAATTAAGAATAAATTATATTATCTACTATTACATTTATAAAGCGTTAGGAATAATTATACACATAAAATAGAATTTAAGTAAAATTATTATTGCGTAGGAATGGGATATAACTTTGTGACGGCACGTTTGTAAACACCAAATTGGGTTTTCACGGTTGCCACACGGACGGTGTTATTAGAGCCCTTGAAAACTTCGGTGATCACTCCTAGAGGCCAACTCAACGGAGCTACATTGTCTTGTTCCACAAGAACTATCGTTCCTACCTCAACTGGTTTATCTGGAGTAGCCCATTTCTGTCTAACTTGCAACGTATGCAAATACTCAAGTCGCCATTTTTTCCAAAAGGATTGGACCATACTATCCAATAATTTTTTGCGCTCTAACAAAGTCACACGTTGTGCGGACATATCGGCTGCGGGTAAGTATTGCAACGGAGTGGACATCAGAAAATGCGCAGGAGTTAACACATCAGGGTGCGGATCTGATGACAGCACACACAAAGGGCGAGAGTTCAAGATACATTCTATCTGCGTCAGAACCGTTTGAAGTTCTTCATAAGTAAGAAGCTGATTTCCAATCACTCGATATAAGTGTGTTTTCATGCTCTTTATGTTCCCTTCCCAAAGACCTCCGAAGTTTGGAGCTCGGGGTGGTATCATCTTCCATTCGATGCGTCGAGACAACAGCTCATTTGAGAGCGTCGATTTAAAATTAGAGCTCTGCAGAAAACTGTAGAGCTCATCTAACTGCGCTTTTGCACCAACGTATGTTGTAGCGTTGTCCGAATAAAGGCACGAAACTGGTCCACGACGGGAGATAAACCGTTTGAATGCAGCCAAGAAGGTTTCAGATGTCAAATCTGAGACTAACTCTATGTGTAAAGCTCGTGTCTGCATGCAAACAAATAAAGCAACCCATGCCTTCTGCGAGTGTTGGCCTCTGCGTCGCGATAGCGTTACTCTGATCGGTCCTGCGTAGTCTAGGCCGGTATGAGAGAAGACTCTACTTTCAGAGACACGACACTCGGGCAGGTCGGCCATCAGTGGCGTAGGGTGCGTCGGATTTGACTTAAAACAAATGTTGCATTTCCGTAATTTTGATCTGATGACCGTTCTGGCATCTAATATCCAGTAGCGTTGTCGTATTAAGGACATGAGAAGTCCAGGCCCAGTATGACAGTTTACAACATGATGGTGTTGTATTATTAAATCCACAATATGATCGCGTTTTGGGAGAAGAACTGGATGTTTCACTTCAAATGGAAGGTCTGCTCGCGAAAGTCTCCCTCCAATCCGTAGAATACCTTCTTTATCTAGAAAAACTGCTAGGCTTTGCAGTTTCTTCGGAAGTAACTTTCCAGTGCTCAGCAATTTAATGTCCTGGGCAAAGTGGACAGCTTGGACAGCACGCAGTACAGCTATCTCTGCTGCTGCCAGTCCTGACACAGACCGGGGTGCAATCTTAGACTTCGGTCGCGCGAACTTCAGTACATATGCAATGATGCGAAGCAATTTTTCCCAGGAAGATATTCGTTGAGCTAGTTCACAAAGCAGCGGTGTCTCTGTGTCCGTAGTAACAGCCATCACAGTAGATTTGTGTTCAGGCAGCTCATTGCAGTCAGCGGGACAAAAAGGCTTTATCGGCCATTGCTCAGGAGAGCAGCGAATCCAAGGAGGACCATTCCACCACAAATCGTGTGATAAAAGCTGAGACGGAAGCATACCTCGTGATAGGCAGTCACTAGGATTGATGACGCCAGCTACATGATAGAAATGCTGAGCAGCCAAATTTTCCTGACACTGCGCGACGCGGTTGCTCACAAAAATCGACCAACGATGTGGCGACGAATGTATCCACGAAAGAGCGATTGTGGAGTCTGAAAAGGCGTATATCCCAGCGATAGGAATGCGGGGTGCATAGGTATCTTGCACCGTTTTTACTAACTTTGCCATAAGCAAAGCGGCGCATAATTCAAGTCGAGCGAGTGTAGTGATTTTGGTCGGCGAAACCTTTGACTTGGCACAGAGAAGGCGAGTTTGAATGCCAGTCGGGTATGTACAGTGAGCGTATACAACGCACCCTAAACCGTTCATGCTGGCATCGCAGAATGCTACAAGACGCAGTTCACTGCCGATTTCAACACCTACATGTCGCGGAATTCGCAAGGTGTCAAGCAGATGAAATTCTTGCGTGAGAGCAGCAAAACGAGCGCGTATATTTTCCGGCGCGATAGCATCCCAGTCAAAGTTGCCTAACCACAGTTCTTTAATGAGCAGCTTAGCGTAGAGTATCACTGGCGCGACCAATCCGAGAACATCAAACAACCGTGCAACCACAGAGAGTATGTTCCTCTTTGTGCACTTCTCGGTTATCGCGGCCGATGTGAAGAAGAAATTGTCTTCACACGGTTCCCACGAAAGGCCTAAAACCTTCGAGATATTATTGTCAACTTCAAAGGCTAGCGACTTGCGGTGTGAGACTGGTAGGCTGTCTAGAAGAGACGGAGAATTGCTTGACCACTTCACTAAGTCAAAGTCACCAGCCTTGAACAGTTTAACTAAATCATGAGCTAACTGCATGGCAGTTTGTTCATTATGTACAGAATGAACTAAGTCGTCCATGTACAGGCTGCTTTCGGCTACCTTGGCGGCTTCAGGGTAGCGCGGACTCATGTCTGAAGCCAGCTGTCGCACAGTGCGCATAGCTATGTATGGGCTAGACTTGAGACCGAAAGGCTGCCTATTGAAGGCGAAAGTGCGAACTTCTTCGGTTTCATTAAACCGAAACAAAATGCGTAGGTATTTACGTTGGTCAACCGGTACACCAATGCGTAAATAATGTTGTTTTATATCAGCGTTTATAGCGATCGGAAACAATCTGAAGTCTAGTAATAGTAAAAACAAATCAGCTTGCAGATTGGGGCCGATGTGTAGTACATCATTGAGCGAAAGGCCAGTATGTGTTTTCGCGCTAGCGTCTAACACGATCCGTGGCATCGGCTTGTCAGGCCGAACCACCGCGTGATGTGGTATGTAATAACCATCGGAAGACAACTCAGATTCGTTAACCGGACTGAGGTACCCGTTATCAATATAATCTTGTATTACTTTATTATAATTTTCGCGTAAAATTGGTGACTGACGAAATTTACGCTCGAGCGTTAAGAAGCGGCGATAAGCGGCAGCGTGTGAATTGCCTAACTCTGAAGGATCTCTGCAAAATGGCAAAGATACTGTATAGCGGCCCACAGCATCACGAGTCACGCTGGACGTAAAAATATTTTCACAAGCTGTCTCCTCGGGGGATAGAAATCGTTTCGAAGGCACTTCTTCGAGTTCCCAAAATTTCTGAACTAGATCGTTCAATGCCAACGCCGAGAAAGAAGTAGCAGGCGTAATGCCCTTACGTGGGTAGTCGCCCATCAAAATCCAGCCAAACGTCGTAGATAGCGCAGGAGGGGCATGTTGACCACACTCAACCTTCTTTCCTAAATATATATATGGAAAAAGTTGTGCTCCCAATATAATATCTATATCACCAGGTATATTCCAGGATAGATCAGCAAGTGGAAGTTCAGCGAAAATACTTATATCACACTCGACAAACTGAGCAGGCAACCGCTCCGCAATACACTCAACCACCAGCGCGTAGATTGTATACTTCTGCTCCGGGTACACACGAGATTGGATTTCGACATACACATATCCGATTATCGGACGTGAAGCCGCACCAACACCTTTAACGAACGAGTTATGTAGTGGCGTTATCGGCAAATTTAACTTTCGACAACAATCAGTAGTAATCAGGTTATTCTGTGAGCCGTTGTCGATCAAACATCTGACCACTGATGACGTCACACTACCTTTGGGGCACGCATATACTTGGGCTGTCGATAACAGGATCGTAGACTTCGATTTCGTTTCAGCTGAAAGTAGCACTGCAGTATTATAGGCTGAAGGCTGCGACTGCGGTGGCAGACTAACGCTCGTATCAGTGTGTGATGTCGAAGGCGTTGCAATATAGTCGTTACGACTATGCATATAAGGTTGAGAATGTAACGCAGCTGTGGAAGCGAGTGAAGGAGTGGAAATGCACGGCGTCGAGCGGGGGTTCGATTCCACGCACGGCGCGGCGGCGGGAGACGGCAAAAAGTGCACGTCTGTATGTACCATAGCGGTATGTGAATGACAATTATTTCTCTCATTCTTATCTTTACTAAAACAAAGCAAACTGTGATGTCGTTTTCCGCAGGTTTCGCAAACGGAACTGGAATTACACTTATTAATATTATGTACTGTGCTCAGACAGTTTACACATCCATGCTTTGATTTGACAAACTGATACCTACTATGTGCATCACGTTTCTTAAATTGTGCACAATTATATAGTTGCACGTGATCACTACTACCACACAAAACGCATCCACTACGTTGTATAGGGGGCGCGGAAGTATGCGCGGGCGGCGTAGCAACAAATGTTTGTGGGTTTGACTCCGTCGCGACAAACGACTTGTAGGTATGTTGAGCGCGAGTATCGCGAGCCGATGTATTAGCGGCCGCTTTATTCGAAGTATAAGGTCGCGAACGTTCCAAAATCTTCACTTGATCTTGGACAAAATTAATCAGCTGTTTGGTAGTAGGTATTTCGGTATCTCTAACAGTCAGCTCGAAAGTCTGAATGGTATTTGTGTCCATCTTCCTAAGCGCGCACTGTACAAAAATAAAATCAGTAAGATCCTCGATCTCCAATTGTTTAAGCGCCAATATCGACGAAGAATATTTACTAATAAATGTATCGAGGTTGTTTGCACTATGCGAGCTCGCTTTCAAGTCGAGAATATTATTTAGATAAAAACTACCTAATGCGCGTTTATCCTGAAATTTCTTTACCAAACTATCCCATAAAATATTATATGTTTCACCAGTGGGAACAATACCCGCGGTGAACTTTAGCGCATCATGAGTGAGTTTCGAAATCAGGTATTGCACACGTTGCGAGTCAGACAGTTGCTCGTTCAAGTGTATATTTGCTTTGAACGACTGGTAGAACAAATTCCAGTTTTCAGGGCGTCCATCAAAGCTAGGAATCACTAAAGGTTGTAATTTAACTACTGGCATGGTCGAGTTACTCGCTCGATGTGAACATGCCTTAGGAGCGGTTAATTTGTTGCGCGCGCGTTTCACTCTCGCGTACAAATCTTCAAAAGATTCGAGACACGAGTAGTCGGGAATTGCGTCCGATTTTAATTGTAATCTAATTTTATTATATTTATCTATCACAGATTCAAATTTATCGCGTATATCATCTATAGTTTCTGACTCGGCCAGGAAGTTTTCATTCAATCGCGTAGATGAATCAAAAGAAATAATACCCTTTGACGCGGTATATAACCGATTCATACGTTGAAACAGTAATTCTTTCTTTTGATTCATTAAAACCAACATAACCTCCAGATCAGCTTGTTTTTCCGTCATTTTTACAAAAATAAATTATTAATAATAATACGTAAACACAAACTGCTGATAGCTGGTATGCAGGTAATATAAAATGCTAAGTCAGTTAGAACGACTTATAAATAAATAGTGGGAGGTAGGTGTAGCAAAAGACGACGAAATGTCGGTAGGTGCAATGGCGAAATGGCGAAAAAATATTGTTTCATATACAATTTGGCCACAGCGTAATTAAATAAGGTAGGATAAAATTGTTTGCTTAGAAATACTTTTACCAATTAATACGTAAGTTTCTAAGAAAATGTTATCAATTTAACCTATTGAGCGGGTAAAAAGTCGCCTACCAATGAATTACGTAGGTGACTCGGAGCGTTACGGATTCAAAATTTTACCAATAAGTTACGTAAAATCTGAGCCGTAAATAAAAGATTTTATCAGACAATCGGATTTACCAATATGACGTGAAAAATAAGCGGGGTATGAAGCGTATTCACCAATAAAATACGTGAATAGGTATGAAGAGGTGAGTAAATAATATGCGAGAATTCACCAAAATTACGTGATTCTGCACTTTCACTGGACTATCCGGCTCGAAAAGGACCAAAATAATGGAGGGGCGTGTAAATAGTCCCTCCAGGGTGTGATTGCTCACGATGAAGCGAATTTAAATATAACGACTGCAATAAGTTTGAGGTGTCTTGGCAAATAAAGTGCATAAACCTGCTGACTGACCTGTAACAACCGCTTCCATCCACTCGTCATCCAGAAAGCGGCTGGAATCCTAGGTTATCGTATCCTTGGCAGCCTTCAATTTAGGCTAAGTTAGCCGGCCGGCTATTTCGCTGAAATCGCTGAAAATACGTGCACTTCACCACACAACAATCCCCTCGCGTGAGGGAAGAGAATTGTAAACCTTTTATATGCAAATTATAGTTTTTTAGGCGTAAAATTATATTCAGATAGTCACACGAGAAAAGTTCTACTACTACTCTCTGCAACGTCAGTCCAGACCGACGAAAAGTGCATGTCACATCACGTGGCCTTTACATTTATGCCAATTAGCGAGCGTGTTTGCATCGCCTCTGAGGACAACCAACGCCATCTCTCGAGAGATTTGCGAATATCTGCGGCATCACAGGCAGAACAGACAAGCTAGCACCTCTTCACCAATGACACCTCAGACGCGGGTTATTTAAATGTTGAATGTCGAATTACACTGGCAAATTAAAGCGGAAAGGCGCTCCACCAAATGTATCTTCGTAACATTTAAAACCGCTTGCCGTCTCAAACTATCCGGTAGTAGGCAGGTCAAGCAATCACAGTTTCGTACTTGAAATGACTCTATAGAACCTTTTCCTGCATACTGTCATCAATGTAAAGGTCATAAAAGTTATATGTTCCGTTAAATACGGCGGACTTCGTCTGTCGGCGGGCGTGTCCGCTTATAGCTCGATTTACGACTTGTCGTTTCTAGTTTCTATAGTTCAATGAAAATCTTTTTAATGAATGCTCTTTTATTTCAGCTGTTGTATAATATTTTGGATGAACTCTTCAAATTTTTTTTGGATTGCCTAAAAATATATAAAATTAATTTATTTCAGGAAATAAAAAAAACAAATTTATGTCACATCAAGCTTTTCATTACGAACAAATTTTATTATGTGAACGACTGAAATTATGATCAAAGTATCAGTTGTTTTTTTTGCCTGTTGTTTGGAATTTTTCATAAGAGAACTGATATTTTTACGATTTTGAGATTAGTATTGTGAATTTATTAGCTATGGAATCTGACGTGATTATGGCAAATTTTTGTTTTATTTATAAAGGATTACTCACGTTCAATTTGATTGAAACTTTAGTCACTTTCCGATAAAATTAACGTTATTAATCCCGCATAAGTAAAACAATAATACAAACATTAATTTATGACCTCACAACCTCACATACAATTAAGGTACCAAATGCAGTAAATACTTGACAGATAAATTAAATTGATTTGATATTGCCCTATATATCAGTACCAGAAATATCTTAAATCTTTCAAAGATAAATCCTCATCGACAGATTACAAGTTAAGTGCTTCAAGATAATAACAGATAAAGTTCGTTAACATTGATTTGTACTTCCGACTGGCGGTCGTAATGTTCGTTTTGTATGCTAGTATTTAAACTTTGGCGTTTACCTAATAATAAATAAATTACGTTATAGTCGTGATACTGTCCTCTTGTTAGCTAATTTTATTTTTAATTTTGCGAGTATTACCTAATAAATAAATTCTAGAAAAAATCACATAGAAACTGCGACAACAGCGCTTCAATATAGGGCATAAATGGCAACTGCACTTTTTTATAAAGTACACAATTTACATTAGGTATAACAAAATTTTAAAGGACTCTGGCAGTGTTACTTTATTGTATTAATTTTTAATTCTTTTTAATATTACATAAATACTTTTCTTGGCCGTGATTTTTCTCGCGATTATGATGAAAAACTAATTAAAGGTACACGATTTGGCGTTAATTCAATGTTGTTTTTTATAATTTATATTTTTACGTGATTCTCTACTAGACTATGACATAATGTCAAGTTTTATATGTAGCTAAGGTTGTCTTTAACTACCTTCAATAAAAAGAGAAGGTTCTCATATATATGTTTGTTACTCCAGAACTCGGGCATTTATGAACCGATTTAAAAAAATAGTTTTTTATTTGAAAGATAAACACATGGTTATTCACTTTCAGATTCTATGGGAATTTAATGGAAATCGGTTTCGTAATTTTTAACACAAAATACTTAAAACCTGGCATGGGCGAAGGGGCATGGAGACAGCTTTTTTAAAATGGTAAATTTATACTTGTTCACATATTTAGTTCGGAAGCGTACGATTTTTTTAAGTATAAATACTTTGAGACTTTTTGAGATGAACATTACGTATTTTTTTTAAATAATGGACAATTAATTAGTACAGACATAGTTATGTAAATTAGCTTCGCAATAACAAATTATCTGTTTAACATCAAATAACTAGACATTCCATTGGATTTGACACATCGTCGTGACTTTTTCAGCAAACTGTACATGTAAACACTATCGTGGTCTTGTCAAATATCTTTTTTAATTTACCTGGCTTTTAAATGACACGAGTAGTCATATTGACCAAGGATAGCAACAATGCAAGGATTTGGATAGTAATTATGTTATTACTAGCTGCGCCCCGCGGTGTTACCCGCTACATGTTTTCGGGATAAAAGTAGCCTGTGTTAATCCAGGGTCTCAGCTACCTCCATACCAAATTTCATCCAAATCCGTTCAGTAGTTTTTGCGTGAAAGAGTAACTGCTAGTAATAAGAAAAGGTAATAGTTTTTTTTAAAGTAACGTGGAGTGTTAATATCTAGATGACTGATGAACACATGAAATAAGCTATCGTCGGAACTCGTATTAATTACTCTTGAAAATCTGGTTCGTAGGTATATTGACGAGAACAACACGATTTAATATAAATAAATAAATATCGTAGGACATTTACACACAGCGCAATTGGAACCCAAACTAAGCAAACCTTGTGCTATAGAAGACAGATAACTGATAGAATACATAAATACTTTTTTTTTGTAAATACATACTTAGAATACATACAGTACACCCAGATACATAACAAGCATTTGTTTATATCACAAAATGCTTGTCCTGTGTGGGAATCGAACCCACGCCCTTCACCTCTTGGAGCAGACATACGAATGAACCAACAGGGCTGTCAATAGTAGTGAACGCTCAAATGAGCTCATAAAGCCTTTGGAAAATTTCCTGATAGATAACTAATTAACTATTTAACATAAAATTATAGATTTCGCGCCGTATACAGCTTGTGTCATAAAATAGAAAATACTCGATTTTATAATATTTATATCGACTACGTCTGGTCTAGTCCCAAAATTTGGACATCGAAGTCAACATTAAATATGCTTATTTCTTAGATTCCCTTATAGAATCACAATAAGCAATTCATAAACAAAAAGCTTTTATGGCGCCTGGTTCTTATTTTAAAGGTTATAAGGGGACTTTTTGGATGTGTGGAGTCAAAATGATATCCTTGACCAATCTGTTCCGCCCACAGACTGCCAAAAACGAATACAATACGATAATTAATAACAAACGATTGTCTGGGACGATGCATAGCTAATCAAAGACATCCGCAAAGTCAGTGGTCGCTGTCAATATGTCGCGGTTTGGGAGGGAAACCCATATATTATATAAGAAATTTGTGAATTTTTTAAAACATGTGAAAAAATAGAGGATTTATTTTATTGATAAAAAATTAAAGAAGAGTAGAACTTGATCAAAATGAAGAAGATAATTTAAAATATTGAGATAAAATAACAACTATATTAAAAAATATAAATAAATAAATAATAGATAAATATATTTTAGATAAAATATTTATTAAAAGTATTTAAGTATTCTATCAGTTATCTGACTTCTATAGTAGGTAGGTACATGATTTGCTTAGTTTGGTGGCAGATGACGCTGTGTGTAATGTCCTACGATATTTATTTATTTATTTATAACATTACTAAATTCTGATGCTCTACAGATCAGGTTTTTTTATCTGTACATTTTTTTTCTATTTTTGGTGTGCACCATAAAAAATTTCTATCTATCTAAAATATTGACAATAAATTATGGAAATATAGAGACCAGAGACCAAGAGCTCTTAATTCCATTCAAGTTAGGCGATACAGGACTTCAATATGTAATCAAATATATTTTTGAAGGTTAAAAATGAAATAGGATACATATTTTGCAATTTGTCAAACGAAAGAATTTATTTCATAAAACATTTAGACATTTAAAATCTTGTCCAATTTTACATTAAAGTCACTACAAATGACCGTGCAAAACGTAACACAGTAGGTACTTTATCATGTAAATAAACTTACATACAAGCCATATTAGCATACATATTGGGTTTTTGCTGGCTGATGTGTCTAATTAGAATTTGGAATTTTGACTCGAGGATCGAAAATAGATGGTAGCGTTTGGGTACACTATATAGCTGAGTCACCTTTTGAGTGTAGGAATCAAGTAAGATGTTAGATCCTAATGAAAATATTGAATGAATAAAATACTAAAAATGACCATATTTATCTCGATTATTTTTATAATAAATAAATAAGGTTATACACCGTTACAAAATTAACGGGATGAATGGAAGGAAACTTTACGTTTTTTACTTTCATTGCATTTCCTTGAATATAATAAACGTAATTTTATCGAGAATAACGAGATTTACTTATGTTGTGACTCGATGCGGTAGATAGCGAGGGATATGAAAATAAATTGAAATGTCGTGTGTAATTCTGTAGGTAAATTTTGTTTTAGTTTACGTTTATGCGAGTTTGGCGATCGATTCTATACTAAGTTACTTTGACTGCCATAGAATAAAATAAAAATAAATAAAATAAATATCGTAGGACATTACACACAGCGCCATCTGACCCCAAACTAAGCAAAGCTTGTACTATGGGAGACAGATAACTGATAGAATACTTAAATACTTTTTTTTTTTGTAAATACATACTTATAATACATACAGTACACCCAGACACAGAACAAACATTTGGTTTTATATCACAAAATGCTTATGCTAAATAGAAAATGTATTTCATGGCAAACTCCAAACGATTCACTTAATATATATGAACATCTCTCTCTCTCTTCTTAATTGGACACTCTTGGCAGAGTGGTCGTGGCTGTCGATGGACAGGGTTGCGACCCGTCGTCACCGCTTGTTCCTAGGGCTTTTTTAATGTAAAAGTAATGAGACGAACTATGCGCTCTCCTGATGGTAAGAGATAACGCATGTTTATAACTATTGCAGCAATACACAGAACTTTGAGTATCAAAACAAAGTCCGGGGCTTCGCTGCTTTGGCGCTCATTACTTTGAGACTTTTGATGGTTAGGGCTGCTGCAAGTAGCGCGATGTCTCTCCAATTGTGGCGATCTTCCGCATTGCGAGCATACTGTACTGCGGTGGACTGCGTAATCTTCTTGATAAGGTCAACGAGTTGGAGACCGACCACGATGTCTCCTGCCTTCTATGCGGCCTTGCACAACAAGTCTTTCGATTGAGTCTTCCTTCCTGGAGATATGCCCTAAGAACTTCTGTACTCGCAATTACACAATCGACAATCGAAATCGAATCGAATATATTAACATAAATTACAAAAATGGTCTCGGAATTATATTGATTCGTCGTCAAACTAAAAAAATCGATCACGTATTATTGATTTTACCTAAACTCGTGTAACTTCAAATAGTGATATTGGCATGCGAATTGTTCTATAAGAATAAAAGTGATTTCGGTTTGTACAGATTGAAATATATTTTGCGTAGAACTAGTCAAATTGAATCGCACTATTACAAAACGAAGATTGCATTCTAAAAAACGACGTTATTTGTACTTAATTATGGTAAGTAGGTACTGTATTGCGATATTTTATTTAAATTTGGTACGATAACAATTGGCAAACCTAGATTTATAATTGAAATATAATAACAACAAAGAAAGTTTGCTAACTCAAACATTGCACACATTATCATTGCTGAGATATAATTTTGCAAATCGATGGTTGGTAGTTGATAGACATTGGTAGACACGGCTCTCGTATCTTGATAGCTCTACTTGTGGTGATCCGATGAACATTTTTTCAATGCAAGAATTTTTTATGATGTTTTTTATGTAAAAAGTTATGAGAAATGCTAAGGAGACCTACTACCGAGATGTAGTAACCAACAGCCAATTTTATTATTTTTTAACATTGACACTGTCGACTCAAACACCCATCCCACCTCGTTTGTATTCACAAATTTTGTAGAAGTCCCCGGATTTAATTTATTTTGTTGGGAAGAGACAATGTTGAAAGAAGGAGAAGATGCGTGAAAATCGTTGAAATGCTTTATTGTAAGCATTTGTATAACGGTAGTTTACATTAAATTACAGTTATCTACCGTTACAATAAATATAACAGTGGGCAATTATCAAACTCATTCCATTCTTCGAAACCAAATTGCCTTCACAAAATTTCTATAACTTTTATCAAACAGTTCGATTGCAACGTGACTTCTGGCAGACATTCGACACTTTTATCTAAAGATCGGTGTACCGTTTTTTATTTGCGCATTAAAAAGTAGTCAAATATCGATGGCAACAATAACACTTGTGTGTGGGCTGATCATTGTTTGGACTCGCAGAGGTCAGGTTTCGTGTTACCGGTGGAATACAAAGAATTAAGTTTGATACAACTTCATACGAGCGGCCTGCACACACTGATACATATTCGTTGGTATCGGAGCTGTGCTTACGGCATGACAACCATGCATTTCATATTTTGTGTAAGACAAATAGTTACAAATTTCGTGAATAAATCGTAATTATCTTTTTTTTTATTTGAAATAGGTTTGCGTTTTACCACCGCTCTACTTGACGGTAAGCAGGATACAGTCTAAGATGAAGCACGTTTACTGAATGAAGAACTGACACCTAAATTGTACTTTGCGGAAAAATATACGCTGGCTAAGAGTTTCACATCCTTGCTGTATGTATGAAGAATGTGGAAACGAAGTGTTCAGTCCGTACATGTGTCCACCATGTACGGACGGGGCTTATGCCGTGTCTGCGTAGCCCTCCGGTAGTAAAAAGGTACACCAAAAAGGTAAAAAGGTACCAGGCACACTCTACGAAATGTATCCGATAAAAGACAAACAATCGACTTTACGTTGATGCTCAAGTCTTTACAACTGAGACGTGGTCAGTATCGTCACCTATGAGCCTCTAAGCGCGTTTCTCGATCGACTCCAGAGCCTCAAGCAGATGAGAGCACACGACCTTACTTGCGCTTTATACAAACTGAGCAGCTGTTCTGGCGTGAAGTACCGCCTCACCTTAGAGAGCTCTCTGCTTTGCGTACACTTGGGTCCCAAGTCCTAAACACCGCACGGAATCACATCCCTGCAATGCCAAAGACCCGCCACCCTCCTGGCGATACTATTGAATACTATAAAGTTTTATTAAGAGATTATAAGTTGACTAATGATTTTATATTTAATTTTATATTATTTACGAATAATTTTACATTTAAATTATTATATTTTCAATGTTTTAACACATAAATATAAAAAAAAAACTGAAAAATAAAGATGTCAAATTTTTTCTATTAAATTATTTTAATAGTTTTTCCTTTGGTTACGATTCATCTAGCTGGGTAAAAAGATCGTAACCGTGCCTGGTTTTAATATCACAGTATTTTTATTTCTATTGTGTTTAAACCTTAATGGCGCAGAGTAGAGGTGTATGTTCGTTTATCCCTCCTCTGACGGATATTTAGACTAAGTTTTTTGTATACATTTTGTAAATAGTATTAATTTAAGGTTTTTTTATTTTGTTTAACTTCTTGCTTCCTGATATAAATCAATAAAAAGACGTATACAAAGATAAATATAAATATAAAAATATAAATAAAATATCAATTAAAAATTAGTAACAAAGAAATAGGAAACCTACATTTGTAGCACTATAAAATTTACATTGTATACTTGAAACTAAAAACCTAAACAAGGTCCTTGATAATGTTAGGGGTGTATTAGTGGAGGAGGATGGAAAAAAAATACTATAAAGTTTTGATCGAGACATATTTAAGGTCTAACATCAAATTGAATAATTCTTGACTTTGTCGGGCTCTACAACTGAGTCTCAGTAAACTGCATTATGGTTATAGCAGTTACAAAACAAGCGTCTAGACGTTATGAAAGGTAGACATTTTTTATTTAAACCGCTACTTACTTTTGTAGGCGTGCATTAAGAATAGATTAATCATGTTCGAATGTTTTTTGGAACGTGTTTAATGAGACGACTGTCTGTTTTAGTATGACTAACTCCAAGATATGTATTGTGTAGTGTTGATAAAAATTCGTGAACAATGAATATAAAATATGGTTTCAAGTTTTATAAATCACTAGTAGTGTCTCGCAGTTTCACCTAGCAATTGTATATTTTTCATATTCAAAGTTTAAGACTAATCGAATTCATTTCGATCAGATCGCTGTTAGTGAGAAGGCCGTTAGTTGTTCCACTGTTAACAAAACAACCTTATGAGCAAAAACAAACTACCTTGTGGCACTAGGCCTCAAGTGGCGGCCTTATCGCTTAGAGCGATCTCTTCCATGCAACCAAGATTGGAAACCACGATACAGATTAAGAACAAACGGGAGATGTTGTAACACTGTATTAGTGTTACAATGTTTAAAAAAACATTGTAAGTAGATGTGTGCTAAAATTGATCTTTTTAAAATTTCTGATCTATAAGCATTTGTGAAACTTAAAACTTTTGAAAACTAAAATATTCCTCAAATTTTGATAAGCAAATAAATACTAGTGTCATATTAAATGTAAATGTAGCTATGATAGCTCAGTGGTTAGCGCGGTAGGTTCGCATACCGAAGGGCGTGGGTTCAAACCCCAACAATGAGCTTGAGCTGCCGGTGAAGGAAAACATCGTGAGGAAACCATAGCATGGTGGTAGGGTACTTTCTAGTACTCGGCTGGCTAGGTACCACCCTCAAGTTGAAAATCTGCCGCCAAGCATCTAACGGTGTGTTCCGGCAGCCTCACTTGAGAGCCAGTTCCATTCCAGGCTAGGTGTGCTTTACCATCTTCGACCACACCTTCACTTAACATCAGGTGAGCTGTGGTCAAACACCTAGCCTATCAAACATAGAAAAAAAAAATTTAAACGTACCAGTACCAACTTTAATGATATCCGAGTCGTTGACATCCGATTCCAAGCTATTCATATGTCACTATCAAATCAACACGTGTCTACAAATATGGGGTGATGAATTATAAGCTATTCATATAGTATAGCTGTCAAATATTTATTGTTAAACAAAGCAATTCATGAATAAGATATACCAAGCAATAGTTGTATAAAATAGGATCGCAGACACATCAAAAATATGTGTATAATTATTTACTGTAAGTACATAATATTTGGCTAGTACATAATATAATGAGTGTATAAACAAATGCCAATTTTTTTTACATAACACTTAAAGAACTTAAGCTTGGGGACTTTACCGCGATGTTCAAATTTGTTGATAAATTAAAAACAAAGTAGAAAACTAACTTAAGAAGTTGGAAAACGTATAACGCCACGCCATAATTTATCGTCAGTCTTTTGTATTACAAATTATGCATAATTATACATGATCTTTTGTTTATGAGAGACAGGCTAGGTGTTTGAGCACAGCTCACCTGATGTTAAGTAATGATGTAGCCGGAGATGGTGAACACACGTAGCCTGGAACGGGATCTGGTGAATGAGACAGACAGATGAGACTGCCGGAGAACACAGTTAGATGCTTGGTAGTAGGTTTTTAATTTGAAGGTAGTTAGCCAAATACCAGGAAGTGGTTTTTTTACAGTTGTTTTCATTAGCAGATCAAACTCATTTTGAGAAAAAATTCGCTTGTTTATTTTTTATTTGATTAACCTGATTGTCCTGTTTGCTCATTTCACAGTAGCTCTGCTTCTTGAGCTGGTAGGCATGGGATCAAATCCCACTAAGGGCTATATTTATGTGTGTGTTTGTTCTGTGGTCTAGAAATTAGTGAATGTTTATTTATTTATTTAATTCTTTGTTGCACACTTTATAGAAAAATATGTACAAAGGGAGGACTTAATGCTAAAGCATTTTCTGCCAGCCAACCTCTCAGTAAAGAACAAGGTTGTAGGCGCGCATCAAAACAAACATAATATGTATATATATATATATAATGTTGTGTGAAATATCGTCCTAAATTTATTTATTTATTATGTCAAAAGCTTTCTATGTTATCAATATTTTTATGCTTTGAAACAATTTTCGTATGCATAATAACATTATTATTAATACATAAAAATAATGTAAAGCGATCTTTAAAAAAAAATGAGAAGGCCATAAACATATTTTTATACCTTTTCTAATGACTAAATAATAGGACAAGTTTATTGAAAAAGAATGTCGAATATATTAATATATTTATAATAAAATAATTTTACAATAGCTATTAGGCATGTAGAAACAATTAAAATACAGTGGTAACCTTTGTGAGAATCCATAGTATGCTAATTGACATGCGTGTTGTATTTAATTATCATTTGTTTAACTAATAGGTGGTCTTGTGGGCGGTCCTAGTGGTTATTGTGATGTGTTAATTATAAACTTTATAGCTATTTGCTTGTATTAACAATGTAATTATATAAATATTTAATTTTTGTCTGCGTCCAACTAGTGAAGGACTGCTTTACATATTTTCATTTGTTTTTACCATGGTCATGGGGCCTTATCATGAAATAACAAAATCAGTCAAAAGCGCCATCTATCGATTTAATGATTCACTACTACGAAGTGGCCAACGTAAAGGCTAATTACCTCGAAACACGCACACAGAGTAGCGCCATCTAGCGTGAATGACCGATTTCAAAAATTCATTCACCTACACTATCCTCAGGTGACATAGGCTACTTTTTATCCCTCTATTCCCACGGGAACGGAAACTACGCGGGTGAAACCGCGAGGCGTCCGCTAGTATATAATATAGTGCTAGTTATGTTTAGTTTTTCGTCTAATTATGTCTTTTTTGGACATGCTATATCTAGATGATTTGCCATTTCTTCTGTTCTACTTGTGAAAACTTTTAATTGGCATTATATTCTTATTTATTGTAATTGTCTGTGTACCTAGCTGTAAGTGTTCCCATTATAATGAAAATAAATAAAATAAAATATTTTAAGGAGGTGTCCCAACAGAATGTACCATTGCATTGTAGTTACGACCCAAAGATCCTCCATTAAGCAAGCTACCTTTGTACTACTGCAGAAATCTGAGGCTTAGAGCGCAGTATTGCCATACTGAAATCTTTGTCTTCCTTAATATAACTTAAACACTTTTCATATTACAGATTAAAATTAGTACCTACCTAAGAAAGTACGCATTCTTTTGTTGACTTGTCACTTGTAACATTTGTAACTCTGCGTTTGGAAAGCAGCTTTTTCCCGTCTTGTTGTGTGTGGGCGACCTTATTTGGGACGCTAAGGACCGCTTGAGTTTTTTTTCAAGTAACAGTATTTTTTATGATACATTGACTTCATTTAATTGTTTGACTATTTCATTTTTGTGTGAGTACTCTTTAACATTCAGTGACAAATGGTCTCAAATATCTAACTCAAGGTGTATTAAAGCTTCGTAAAAGTTTTTCAAAGATTACAAGATTAATTATTACCACAAGAATTTCACTTATAATAAGTAATGTAAGCATGATAGCGATATCATGCTTAACTCCATCTCATCCACTGGAGCTACTTTGCCAGCGCCCCAGAGCCTCGCTCCGTTACTTCAAGGAGCTGGGTTGGCTCGGGTAGACGCTGGCAGGGGGAAATGCACAATACACCCCAAGCGGGACGTCAGTGCAGAACTCATCACCACCATTCCGAATAAGAATAAGAATAAGAAAGTAATGTAAGCTTTCCCTCAAAGTTTTATCCGTTATCTTCAATATTATTATATTTTTAAGCATAAAAAGTAATGTACATAAATAATTTATCCTTATCCGACATGTATACATCCGTGCTAACAGTACACTATTAATACGTTATTTACAAAATAACCTTCGTGGAATTTTCACTTTCAAATTTGACAATGAGGAAATTGAAATGTGAAGAAAAGATGTTTTCGGACGAAAGCACACGAGACAAACTTTTTTTTTTTTATGCAAAAAGTAATGAGACGATGATCTCCTGATGGTAAGAGATAACGCCTGCCCACGACCATTGCAGCGATACACAGAACTTTGAGTAACAAAACAAAAGTCGAGGGTATTACTGCTTTGGCGCTCAATACTTGAAGACTTTCGATGGTTAGTCTCAACAGCCCAGTAATTTCACTAGCTGCAGTACCCTTTAAACCGGAACACAGTAATGTTTACACACTACTGCTTAGCGGCAGAACAACTGGTACTGCGGTGGTACCTACCTAGACGACTTCCTGCTAAAAAAATCTACCACCAAGTAAAATAATAATTGTTTTTGAAAGTATAAATGTATTCCTACAGCTGCACTACAAAATAACGTATTTCAAACGGTACACGTTCTAAAGCATTGCTATGCTATCTAAGTTACTCTCAAGTAAGCTTACAATACGGTGGTCAAAGAAATAATACCTAAGTGCATGTTCGAATCAATGGGGCACCCAATGCCCTCGTTCTATTCACCTCACTGTCTCATCGCTAAATAACACCAGTCACCACTAAATTCTTTCTTCCCTAGAACCATGTCAAAATGAGGGTTAAAACACTACCGAACTGTTTTCTAAGAAATTTTCTTCCAACTTAAAAGTCGTTACTTAGACAGGGTGTCAAAATGTTCACGGGTCACTTGTATCTCATTAATAATAAACATCCGTACTGTACAAAAGATATGCTGTACAGAAAGTAAGTATTCCTGAAGTACGTGACAATAAATTAATTAGCATAGCCCTGCGATCCGGATCTGTAGTGTAAAGCAAACGCTACGCGGTCAGTCGGCTTGATGATTGATTTGATAAACTGACTTTTGGGTTGAAAGAAAACTGGTTAACCGTGACGTTTTAATACTAGGTCTACTTTTGACCACAATATTTGAACAAATTATTGTTTTCTTTTATTGATAAGAAAACATTTATTGAACAAAATAAAAAATCTTAAATTAATGCTATTAAAAAAAAAAAATTATACAAAAAACTTAACTTAAAAGCCCGTCTGAGGAGGGATATGTGGCCAGAATGCTGGCAGCATTGCCATTTCCTTTTTATTTTATCATGCGTATAAATATAATAAATTGAGATACTAATGGAAAATAGATTAGTTTTGGCAGGATCGCCATAATTTTATACCGTCCTATTACAGTATTTTTTTTCGAAAATTGTGTTTTTTTAATGGCTATGTTTAAAATAGTGGAGTTTTTATGATAAAGTCCCTAATTACACGCATGAGTGTGGACAAGAAATAAAACATGTCTTACTAAAAACATAATTTTATTTATTTATTTTATGTATTTGTGTTTTTTACTAAACTCCTACGTTTTGTAAAGTCACTACTGCTTTACTAGAGTGTAGTATGAACTTGACCGTGACTTACTTTATATTACTTTAACAATGACGAAGACTTATTTTCATCTTGAGACACATGAATATATAAATTACTTAATACTAACAAAATGCAAAAAGTGCGTTGCCAAAAACACAGGAAAAAAAAGAATTTTGTTTTCAATTGATAAAACGAAAACAAAAAATAAAGATTCAGCAATTCATTGATTAAAAATGAAAAGCAATTAACTAATTTTCTGATGTAAGTCACGTACAATATGAATATATTTAGTAAAACATACATTATCTCAACACGTGCTATTTGAGGTAATTATCACGTGATAACTTTGTCCTTCATTATTTTGTCAGTGAAATAATTTGTTGTTGATATTTCATTTTAAAACCTCATTTATGTTTCAATTATATTATAATTAGACTTTGTTTTGTTACTCAAAGTTCTGGGTGCCGCTGCAATGTTCATGTACCATATAAGAGAGTATAAACTTTGACTCATTACTTATATTATGTAAAAAAAAATCGAACGAATAAAACAAATATTTTTCATTTACATTATATGAAATTCAATCATTATTTACTTGCTAAATAAAACTTGAACCTAACTAAACTTTTTAATATTTTTTTGGGCCAAGATTATTCTATGTTAATCCAGAGTACCTATATAATTATCTAAAGTTTTATAACAATTATGAAAATATAGTAGTAGTAGTAATTGGTAGTATGTCTGCCTTGAGGGTCGTAGAGCGTAACTTCGATTCCCACTACGGACAAAAAGTTTGTTGTATAAACAAATGTTTGTTTTTTGTCTGGGTTTTCTGTATGTATTTGCAAAAAAAAGTATTCTGTCAGTTATCTGACTGCTATAGTACAAGTTTTACTTTCTTTGAGGTCAGATGGCGCTATGTGTAATGTCCTACGATATAAATATTTATTAAATTTACCTAAGGCTTTCTATATCGCCATATTTTTTCTATGATCACTGCTTACGATTGGTTATTTTGCTTTTTTTATTTATAAATAAATCAATATTAGAGGACATTTCACATAACGCCATCAAGTCCCAAAAAGCCCAAAGAGATTGACTGTCATACTAATATTTTCACTAAGCTGTACAAGAATTGATCGTGTGTATAACACTTTAGCCTTATCGGGTCAGGTGGTCTCTCGACCCTTCTGATTGAAGAGGGAAAACCGTTTTTGAGGGCAAAAACGTTTTGTGTGTTATCAGTCCACAATGTGCGTATGAAAGGAAGGGTCTAAGTGCTTTAGAAAGGACATGCATGCGATGTACTGATAATTGCTTTATACTGATTAACAGCATAAGGTTTTTGATATTAATGTACGGGTAAGTATGATGTGGGTTTAGATTTCTACGTGATATCTTTTTCAATGCATTTGCTTGGAAAATGTACTTACGAAGCTTGTGAACATTGTTCGATACACAGATGAAATGATATTGCAGAAGGTCCATGTTGTCGGGTGTATGCAACGGTTCACGCGCACACTGACGCTGTACATAAAGTATGTAGAGCGATCTATATCCCTCTGCAAAATAATGTCATCACTTTGTTTCGAAAGTTTAAAATAAATATCAAAAATACTGCAGGTCGTCGAAAGGGCGCCATTATCAAGTTTTGTCACGAGTGTAAAAATATGTTTTTTTTTTTCAAAAATAATGAGACGATCGATATGCGCTACTTATTATATAGTAAGGTATGCATGTCATTGCAACGATAGACACTTTGAGTAACAAAACAGAGTCTAGACCGTCGTTGCTTTGTCGCTTATTACTGAAAAACTTTCGATGGATAGTCTCGATAACCCTGTAACTTGCTGGCTGTACCCTTCAAACCGCAGTACAGTAATGTTTACACAGAACTGTTTGGCGGCAGAATATAAAAAACCAAGCTTACAAAGTACGTTATGAAAAATATACCTATCAACAATGTTACGTAAATACCAAAGTTTAAAAATAACCTACTACAAATTTTTGCTGAAATTTTTCAATATTTCCTTGAGACAAAAAAAAAAATTGAAGCAAAAACCATAAACCTATCAATAACACAGAAAATAGTAAAGCGTTTTAATTTGGTACATGATAATAGCTTTCTGCGGCGTGTTTGATGCTAGCCAATATGCGTAATTGTGGGTTTACTGCTTAATGCTTGCTAAGTGTTAAGCGATAGCGTGAGCGGCGGTGTGGGCGGAGAAAGTCGACAAAAGACTTTATTGGCCTATTAGTGAATCTGTTGTTATGCGAAAGTGTGAATGCTTTGATTCTTTTATGGATAACAAAGAACGGAAAGATTTAAGGCAATCGAATGAACAATAGTAATGGGTTACGCTTAACTGGTGTCAGAAGGTTGTATTAAAAAATCTAGTGCAAGCTGAAATACGTAACTGTGATTTTGTTATTTTAATTTTATAGAGTTAAATACAGTGTAAACTCCATGTAACGTCACTCGATTTAACGTCAAACTCCTTAAAACGTCGGAATTACTCGACTTTGGTTGGTTTGCCTTGTTGTCCATACAATGATGCACTCTATGTAGCAACACACACACTCTACATAACGACTACAATATGTCGTTATAAAGCAAGTCATTTGGGGAACTAATAAAGCACCCACTGTTTGTTTGTTTCTAAGTTGCCGAAATTGATAAGAACAGCAGTTGTGTACGTTCTTTTGTTTGTCATTTTGTTGTTTTATTGTCTGGCCCGTGTTCACCTCGACTGTCGGCATCATACGAACCAGAGATTCTCAGAAATTCGTTCTTTTGTTTATTGTGAACTTGTGATTACTTTGCACGTGTTTGCCTCAGCTGCTAGACTGTCGTTAGTTTATTATTATGCATTTTCAACACGTTATCATATTCTAAGTTGCTACCAAACTTTCTTCTCCATATAACGACAACTCTCTATAACGCCAGAAAATACGCAGTCCCCTCAGCGTCGCAATATAGAGTTTACACTGTATTTCGATTGTTATTGTATCCGACAACGAAATTACTAGGCTGTTGAGACTAACCATCAAAGTTTCAAAGTAATGATTGTCAAAGCAGTTATAAATTAATTAATTAATTAATTTTATTTTACACGTGTTATCTCTTACCATGAGGAGAGCGTCTCGTTCGTCTCATTATATTTACACACTACTGCTTGGCGGCAGAGTATTTGGTACTGCGTTGGTATCTACCTAGACGATCTCCTGCTAAGGAGATCTACCATCAAGTAAAAGTTAATTGTAAATATGCAGTAAATTGAACTTTTTACATTTTCGTGGATCTTCCCTTATCGCTACAACTCATACCTAACACCAAACACAATGCACAAGTTTTTTACACGACGCAAGTGTTTTTAATGTATAGGCATTACATTATAATCGTCGGCTGGACGTTTTTGTATATTTTCATATCATAAACCGTTGATGTCTTATTACCAGGGGCCATCGTTACGTCTCGATTATCATGAAATATATTCAGTGTTAAAGTTTTTAATAAGCGTTTTCAGCCGTTTCATAGTGGTAATAAAATTAGGAATTTATTATGTATTTGACATTAGCTGTGGGTTTATGTAAATTTCTAGTTACATTTTTAAGATTAAATTAATTATGATTATAGACGTTAGCTTAGTTCCGATTGTAAGAAAGAAAGAAAAAAGTTTTTATTCTGTAACTCACAAAGAAACCAGACAAATCAGGGGCTCACCTCAGCATAATGTTGGTCATACGAAGTGGTATGATCAACGCTGGTCTTCCGGTGAACCCTTGTTGGTAAAGCAAAAAAAATGGTAGAACATCATCAACACAATGCGTAACAAAAATTAAAATAAAAGAAATGTCTTCTCCCAAAATTAATACACAAATACACAACAGGCAACAAACAGGCTCACGTTTTGACCACCATCTCGCCTGATATCAAGAGAAAATGCGATCTACGATGTAGCACGCTAGTGTAAAATCCACACAAAAAGCGATCCGTCCAAAATTAAAATACATTCGGCGCTTTGGGACAGTTTGGTCAGCCGTGAACATCTTGCTTTGGTGTCTTGTTTTTCTGCACATATTTTGAATTACAATCCAGTATCAGAATTTTTAGTAGCTATATTTATACCACGTAATCGATTATAACTATTTTGTGAATTAACATTTTTTTATAAGATATTGTTTTCTTTGATTCGTCATCTACACTAATATTATAAAGAGGAAAGATTTGTATTTTTGTAACGAATAAACTCAAAAACTACTGGACCGATTTCAAAATTTTTTTTGCCGTTGGAAAGCTACACTATCCCCGGGTGACATAGGCTACTTTTTATCTCTGTATTCTTATGGAAACGGGAACTACGCGGGAGAAACTGCGAGGCGTCCGTTAGTATTAAAATAAAATGCATACAATCAATCAATGCTGCGATGTGTATTGGAATTATTCTTTTCATCGAAATTATTTCAACAAGGTTTTCTTTGTATTTTTTTCTATATGTTTACGTTTTGACGTAACATATCAACAATAGTCCCATCAATGGTAGCCTACAAGTAGTCAGCTTATAAAAACTTTTGATCGATTGAGAGGTGCATATCCGCCTTAACAAAAAGACTAAATACATTTTGAATATTAAGCTTGTAATACACTGACAACTTGATTATTTTCTTTTGAAATGTTTTTTTTTAATATGTATTTTTTTGAATGGTGGGATTTATTTCTTCTTTACCAATTACATTAAAAATAAAAACAATGTAAGCTTTGCCCTAACCAGCCAGCAGTCCGCAGCTTCGCTCCGTTACTTCAAGGAGCTGGGTTAGCTCGGGTAGATGCTGGTAGGGGGAAATGCACAATACACCCCAAGCGAGATATCAGTGCAGGACTCATTGCCCCCATTTCGAATAAAAATATGGGTATATTCTTATTCTTATTATAATTGATCCAAGTGTCTCTGTCCCGGCATAAAGATAATTTTAACTAAATACAAATGTTTTATTGATAACACCATTGTTACAAATCAATTCCGTAGTATCATTATAAGACACTGATTACACGTCAATGAATAAAAAACAAAATGTCAAAATAAAACATGTCAATATACAAACATGTCAAATGTAAAAATACTGTCAATATAAAATAGCCTCTATTATAGCTGGTATATTTACTCCGATACGCATTTTGACACTTTGCCGTACTATCCGTTTGTTTTGACATTTCTGGCTTCGACCACGCCTTCACTTAACATCAGGTGAGCTGTGGTCAAAAGCCTAGCCTGTCAACCATAAACATAAAAATGAGACGGCACGAGTGTATAATACTATAAGTACTTTTTGTAAGTTTCAAATTGTAACTTACTGCGTGGAACTTACAAGGAATTAAGGAAAACTTATATCTAAAAATTTATGTTTCTTTTTGTTTTTGACAGGCTTAGTGTTTCACCACAGCTTACATGATGTTAATTGACGGTGTAGCCGGAGATTGTAAACATGCCTACCTTGCAGTGGAACCGGCTCTTAAGTGAGGCTGCCGGAACACACAGTTAGGTACTTGGCGACAGATTTTCAACTTAAGGGTAGCCAGCCAGCCGAATACTGTAGAGTACCTGACCACCAAGCTATGGTATCCTCACAATATTTTCCTTCACCGGCAGATCAAGATAATTGTTGGGGGTTGAACCCTTGCCCTTTGGAGTGTGAACTGACCGCGCAGTCATCGCTACAAATGTCTCTGTATTTATCAAGAGTACCTCCATATTATACAACAGGTGAAAGAGTTGTTACGAAGTGTGTTTTGACCACGGTTGATTGTAAGGCTGATATATACATTATATATTTGAAATAAATGCATTGAAAAAAGCGATGTATTTGTATTTCTTAACTCTTGATAGCAAACATTTTTAGGAAACTTAGTGGTATGTTATCACCTTAACAAAAGGTCCATACACATTATGAATATTAAAGAGCATCGCCTTTTAATCGTTAAAGGCGTCGGGAATCCGATATAAATTACCTACCGATTAAAGAAACACGTTATTAGCTGTCAGAAAATATTTAGAAACGAGAAAAACGATCGCTAAGGAAGCGCCTTTATAATTAAACTCAATTATATATTTTTTAATATTCGAACTCTTTAGTAAAATGATCGATTCAAGTGAAAGTTGTAGACGTCTCCAATAATTATGAACATTTTATCGATATTTAAAAATGTTAAAATGATTTTTAATAGCTTCTTAGTTTAACTAATTTTGGTGGCGAACGGTCGTAAAGAGTAAGTTAACGAATAAAAATACTTTTTTAGATAAACAACGCACATGAGAAAAACTAGAAATCATTAAACCTATCTCGGAATACGGCACAATTTGTTATTATTATCGTGTTAGGACAGTGTAACCATGCTACCAAGTTACCAAGCACCAAACGGTGTGCTCCTGCAGCCTCACTTGAGAGCCAGTTCCATCCCAGGCTAGATGTGTTTACCATCTTAGACCACACCATCACTTAACATCAGGTAAGCTGTGGTTAAAAACCTAGCCTGTCAACAATAAAAATGAAAAAACCGGCCAAGTGCGAGTCGGACTGGTGCACGAAGAGTTCTGTGCCATTATCTATAAAAACGGCAAAAAAATCACGTCTATTGTATGGGAGCCCCCTTAAATATTTATTTTATTCTGTTTTTTAGTATTTGTTGTTATAGCAGCAACATCTGTGAAAATTTCAACTGTCTGAACGACGGACAGATAAGACAGACATACGGATGGACAGCGGAGTCTTAGTAATAGTGGAGTCTTAGTTTTACCCTTTGGGTACGGAACCCTAAAAAGTACGTTGATATTATCTAAGACGTTGTAAGTAACATACCTACATTAAAAATAAAATAATTTCAAAGCTCTCAAATGAGGCGTAACTAGCTAATCTCCCGTGTAGTACGTCCTCAAATACATCCTCACGATTTGAGTAGATCAAAAAACGTTTTACGATTATTAAACCTCGGATTGACAACCGGGAAGGCATTCTCTGAGTTCCCATATTTTTATAGCGTGTAAAACCGTCGGCGCTTTTTTATATCATCTTCTAAGTGACATAAATTCTAATACAAAGTCCATTTGTGTATCTCGGACGTCTTAAAAGGTATGGGGATAATCGTTTTTCTGCTTTTTACAAGGAACTCATATCAATTATCAGACGATTTGATGGGTATAAAACGTGGCGGTATGTGTCGCGCGGACGGCGCCCTATGGCGGCGGCGGCGGTAGAACGCCCCGCGACTTCTATACCATATTTTAAATTTCGAAGACGCTAATTTAATTATGGAACTTTTTGTTTTTTTTTCGGCGCAGCTGTATCCTGCCAGTGTTCGATAATTTTCATAAATTAACGGTGCATGTTCAAAACACCGATTCTTTTATAGTTATTTAGTGACAATTATTTTTCATAAAAATCATTGCTGCCTCTTTCATTTTTGTTTAAGTACTTAATACTGTGGGATGGAAAGGAATAAAATAATTGGAAAGTCAGTCGAATCCGATGTAATTGAATAAGTTTGGATATAATTCTTAATCCCGTGCGTAGGCGCGCTTAAGAAGTTTAGACGAATGCTTTGATAGGAGGCTTGGAAATAATATCTATTGAGTGAGTGTGAAAGGACTTTGATGTGACACGACAAATGAACTTCGTTTCAAGTGACCGATGGGTACAGTTAATCAATGTCGATTCACCGTTACTTGTAAGGATTGTTAATCCAGAAATATTTTATTGTTTTTTTTTTAACATCATCATCATCATTTCATCCGTAGGATGTCCACTGCTGGACATAGGCTTCCCCCATTGACTTCCACAAAGACCGACTGGAAGCGGCTCGCATCCAGCGCGTTTTTGCGGTCTTTATTAGGTCGTCTGTCCACCTTGTGGGTGGACGTCCTATGCTGTGCTTTTTTTAAACTTTTTAATAGGTTTGGTGTAAATATGTATTAATTACTTGATCTTTATACATTTGTGTTATAGCCAAGTTTTTGTTTTTCTAAATGGTTTACAGGCTAGGGATTTGATCACAGCTCAACTGATGTTGAGTGACGGTGTAGTCGAAAATGGTAGAGGACACCTAGCCTGGAATGGAACTGGGAACAGTGCTAATTTCATATAATTATTTTTCTGTACAAATCACGCAAATTGATATCTGTGCGTCGACCCTAATTTAAACTGAACGACAGTCTACATTTCATTCTTACAGTTAACCTTACGCACAATATACTTTGTCCAGTTTATGCGACCAATTTATTTGCAAAAGTGATCAAATGAAGAGATTGAAAATTTCAACCCGAGACGGATAGTTTTGTTTCGAAAAATCGACAGTGGCTCCACGCGCCAGTTCTAGTTACTTTGGTTACAGTTACTGGTGGCCAGTTTCCAATAAATTCTAATTTAAGTCCGCTGCTGGGAGGATTGGATCGTATGGAATAATTGACAAGTTCTGATGAATCGCCACAGCTACCTTGTTAAGAATTGGGCCCATCTGTTTTTATCCCACCTTGCCGCTTTGACTGATCTAGTTTAGTTGGTATATAGATTGCTTTCTTTCTTTTTTTGTTTGTTTGTTCTGGATTTTGAATTTGATTATGTGACTGGTTATTCGTAGGTTTGAATACCACAGCATGCACTTCTGTCTTTTCTAAGTTATGGGCGTATTGCTGCTGACTTCAAACGAACGACTAGACGCTAGCTGCAGTAGGTACCCTTCAAACCGGAACACAGTAATGTTTGCACACTACTGATTGGCGGCAGAATATCTGGTACTGCGGTGGTACCTACCTAGACGACCTCCTGCTAAGGAAATCTACCACCAAATAAACGTTTGACGTTTTAAAGCTTACGTTTGATGATGCAGTCTAAGATGGAGCACGCTTGCCTAGAAGATACCGATTCTCTCTCGACTTGAAGACAGACACATGATACTGAGTGGGTGTTACATCGTGGAACACCTACTCAGGGAGCGCATTCCACTGTATAGCGGTCCGCACAATATTTTGTGCTAAGCATTGGAGTCTCCAACTTGTTTTCTACAGAAAAAAAACCCCGTCAACTAAAAAGGCAATTTAAATGCCGTTGAGAAGCAGCTGAACAAGAACTGCCAGTCGCGACGATCAATTTTCCCAGGGGTCGTGGCCTCCGGCGCCCAGCTTTGGCAAAGGGGAGAAATCTTTGAGGCCAATTCTCACCACGCTATACCAAGAAGGTGGTGGAAGGACTGAACTGACTGACTGTTTCCTCAGATTTTAATTACAGTAAGAAACATTTTACCATAACAGTATTAAATAACACAATATACTCAGCTTTGAAGACTCTACGAAACTACGAAAACTTAAAATAATACCCTTTGTTCACACAATATTCTGTTTAACAAGCCATTTTTATCACTTATCTTAAGTTAAACCATAAAATTTCATAACACCAGTTTCAAAATGATCTCTTAATTTATACATCGTTCTAACTACCAGTGCTTATTAAGATGTTATTAAAACATAAAAAAAGTATTTACTTACCTAATAAATTACTCGGTTGACATTTGTAAATAACGGGACCTATTAAGAACCATAAAATGCATTCCTAAACGCATTAAAAGATAACTAAGTTTGTTCTTTTCAACCGTATTTTAGGACAAAATATTAATATACCGTAATATAGAAATAAGCTTCATTTTAATTTCTTCCCGTAAAAAATACCTTTTAATACCAGGTGAACGTTTTTTTATTTGACATTTTTTTTTTCGTGTGAGTTGAATTTTAATTTTCACCCAATTTTCCCTTATATCTACTCTATTATTATCAAAGTACCAACAACAAATCAAAACAAGACATCAATCGATTCCAAATCGTAACTTTGATCCTACTAATTTTATAAATGTGAAAGTCTGTATGTTTAGATGTTTGGATGTTTGTTACTCAATCACGTTAAAACGACTGAACGGTTTTGGACAAAATTTGACACACATATAGTTTATTATCTGGATTAACATATAGAATACTTACTTATCTTGGGAACAGTTTAGGTTCCTGTGGGATTATCAAAAAAATAGCAGCAGGACGTATCCACTAAAAATTTGGTATAAATGTGCCTATATGCCTTACGGAGCATTAGATTATATTATTTTTACAAAAGAAAAGGTATCCTTTATAAGTAGCGCAAGTTTCATGATGAATTATATCATTACTTTTTTTTTTTATTTGAAAGATAATGAGACGAACGAGACGCTCTCCTGATGGTAAGAGATAACGCACGTCCATGACCATTGCAGCGATACACAGAACTTTGAGTAATAAAACAAAGTCCAGCGCATCGCTGCTTTGGTGCTCATTACTTTGAGAATTTCGATGGTTAGTCTCAACAGCCCAGTAATTTCGCTAGCTTCAGTACCTTTCAAACCGGAACACAGTAATGTTTGCACACTACTGCTTGGTGGCAGAATATCTGGTACTGCGGTGGTACCTACCTAGATGACCTCCAGCTAAGGAAATCTACCACCAAGTGCTCTTCTATTACTTACACATGTTTATATATCTAAGCATAAAAGCATTGCCCATAGCTAAATTTAGAAATGAACTAAAATACTGGTTGCTTCAAAAAAGTTTTTACTCTTTAAATGAATATTTGAATTTTTGATGAGTTCTGTCTCGGTTCTCAGTGGTTGCGTTTGGTTTACGTTGTCTCTATAGTGGGGTCAATTTTGGTCGTAATTATTCAATTTATTTTAATTTAATTTTCAAACTACTAAAATACTAAAATATTGTAAGTCCACGAGGACAAAACTGTTTAAAGTACCTTGTATTGTAAAAATTTTATCACCTTAAATTGTACACAGTTTTGCACAATAAAAATATTTCATTTCATTTCATATCTCTGAACCCAATTCTTAAGTCAACGCGGACAAAGTCGCCAGAGCAAACTAGTTGGCTATAAAACTCTTAAAGAACATCTATCAAAAGTGCAAGCAATAACTACAGCGTTACATAGTAAACGGTTATAAAACACTAACCAACATATAATTCCATAAATCAATAAAATATCACACTTCAATTATATGGTGTTCTGACACTTTCATTTTGTACAAGTATTTCTACACCTCAGATTGATAGTTACTAATCAGGAACTGGCTGTTACGATAATAACCGTATCTTCTTTGGGTTGGCCAATAATCTCTGTGTTATTACTTCAACATTTCTTTCCGTGTCTAGACTACATCTATGCTAACAAGCTTTTCGCGTTTGGTAAGTTTTGTTACATACTAGGTACTTAAATGTGAGAAATCTTCTCTTATTTAGCATCTAACGATGTGTTTCGGCAGCCTCACTTGAGAGTCAATTCCATTCCAGGATAGGTGTGCTTTACCATCTTCGACCACACCTTCACTTAACATCAGGTGAGCTGTGGTCAAATACCTAGCCTATCAACCATAAAAACCTAACTGCTAAAAATTTAATTTACCCATAAAATACGTTTAAGTGTCGCATGGCCACTAATGGTTTTGTTGATATCTCGGCGAATTTTTTTTTAATATTTTTTGTTTTCAGTGCTAGATAGTTTATGAACAATAATTTGGAGCTACTTTTAGAAAATTGTACAAGCAGTAGTGTGTCAACATTACTGTGTTCCAGTTTGAAGGGTACTACAGTTAGCGAATTTGCTGGGTTATAGGAACTAACCATCGAAAGTCTTAAAGTAATGAGCGTCAATGCAGCTATACCATGGACTTTGTTTTACTACTGAAAGTTATGTGTATCGCTGCAATGATCATGGACATGGACATTACATGCATTATCTCTTATTAGGAGAGCTTCTCGTTCGTCTTATTACTTTGACATTTTTACTTTTTGTGGCATAAAAAAAACATTAAAAAAAATATACTGTCATGTAGGTACTATGCAATACTCATTTTGACAGATGTCAAAGTAAACGCTTTATAATGTGAAATAAAATTTTGCATCATCAGTTTTTCATTGTATTGACCCCGGACTAAAGTAAATACATTTGCGTTTTTTATTACTGCAATCGACTTATAGGTCTAGCTACAGTTAAATTTAATTATTTAGTATCCTGTCAAGGCAAGAATAAAAAATGCGTAAAAATTAAAATTATCGTACTCTCGTACTGGCAGCAAAATACATTCCAGTTTAGTTTCCTAGTTACAGATATTTATTACCGTAAAATATACTTACGGTTTGTTAATTTTAAATTAAACACCGTGTAATCACAATGTATTCTGTAATTGTAATTATGTAGCTGTCCCATTTTCCTGTCGCTCAATGTACCAGTTAAATGTTGGTGTGAAATGTTACAAGCACGTAATTTAGAGGTGTGGTACGAAAAATACCACATAGTACGGTAATTAATACGTTCGAAGATTACAGTTTTGACGTTTAATTAATCGATAATTCTTCCGTAGCTTTTTTTACCCAATATGTAATTAAATATGGTAGAAATATTTATTGTGCGGGGTCGTTTGAGTGCCAAAGTTCGTGTGAAAACTGATGTATTAGTTAACGTGTTGTAATAAAATTTTAGGTCGGATTTATATAATAAATACATATTGTATTTTAAAATGAAAAATCATATATGTATATTACGCTTTTATTTGAAATACTTAGTAACTATCCAACTAGTTAATAATTATTTATATTAAACTTACAAAACTTAAAAACAACTAAATGTAAGCATTAAGATGTTAAACGTGAAATACGAAAAAATACGACTCCATTCTATACTATTTCGTGATTGGTGGTGACCTTTCGTTGCAACAAAGTGACCTTGTTGTTTTTGTTACTAACTTAGACTTGGCTCGTCAAAATGACGATTTCATTTCTTCTACCCAATACAGATATATCAAAACAAATTAAAAAAAAACTAGACCTTCAGACCTTCATTGTATGAACCGCTAAACAATGTTCTCTAATAGATATAATCTGGGTGACTTCAAGTCGCGAGTGAATCGATTTCTTCTAGGCAAGCGTGCTCCACCGTAGACCGCATCTTCGCTCAACATCAGGCGAGTTGGCGGTCAAACGCAAGCCAGTAGTGTACACTAATATATTAAAGGCGAAAGTTTGTGAGTGTCTTTGTGTTTCTTACTTCGTCACGGCTGGAAAAAAATTGTTGAACTTTGGTATGGAGGTAGCTGACACTCTGGATTAACACATAGGCTACCTTTTTATCCCGAAAAATTTAGTGTTTACGTAAGGACAGCGGGAAACCCCGCGGCGCGCAACAAGTTTAAAAAAAAAAGTAAATCAATTATAAAAACAATCACGCAGTGAAACAGCTGACGTTGGGACTTGATACCTTTAACAAAACAGTGTACCAACGGTGCCTTCCACGCTAAGTTTTTTTCTATTTTTCCTTTCAGTGTACTTAAGTTAAATTTTATTTTATAACACAGGCGTTTGCTCATTAGCATTCCACACACCTGCTGTGCTCACATTCATTTGCTTAACCTTTCTAGTGTGAGCTTTAATTAAATTAGAATATTGTATAATAATTTCACTCATTACATTCGCTGGTTACTGCCTACTCTAGGGTTAACGTGGCCGTGAGGCAGTTTAACTATTCTTCTACGATTTTATGAGAAGTACGAGAACACCCATGCATTTTATGGCGAAGTGTGGAATATGAAATGGTATAACGACTCTCATTATTTTGTATTTTGAATTATTCCATTGTTGAAGATGTTTCATACAATAGGAACTCGACAATTCAATTTAGTTAGCTATAAAAAACATGGTAATTATTTGGATATGAAATGAGAATCACAGGTAAAATAGTAAAAATCCTGTTATTTTTTACTTCAGTTCAGAATAAAAATTTATTATTGTGTTTTTTTATGCATATTGTGTAATGCATCAAAATCGTATTTATACTAGACTTTCAAGAAAGTTTTTTTGGTGTATGAAACTACGTACCATTAAGACAGATAATCCTACAAAATAAATAAATAAATATCATAGGACATTACACACAGCGTCATCTGCCCCCAAACTAAGGAAAGCTTGTGTTATGGAAGACAGGTAACTGATAGAATACTTAAATAGTTTTTTTGTACATACATACAATACACCTAGACACAGAACAAATATTTTGTTTATATCGCAAAATGCTTGTCCTGGGTGGGAATCGAACCCACACCCTTCGGCTCTTGGAGCAGACATACTTCCAATGAACCAATAGGGCTGTCAAAAAAAAAAATAGCACAGGTATGTTGTCAAAAATTACGAATGTACACATCCTCATAAAATAACGAATATATTTAACTAGCTACAGAGTACCTGTCATGCACTGCTACATTTTACGATTTTACACATATTCACTTTCAATAACAAGATCGTTAAAGCTAGTTATGATTTTCATGGCATTTTTAAATCCCTGACCTGTTTCTAGGGCTCAAGTTTCCGTATTATCTAGACTTTTAATCTAGGCTAGCCTTATCTTATTCAGCGATCACGTAGGCTTTACGTAACTACAAGTTCAGACTGATGCTTATCTGATTGAGGTCGCTAAAGTCGCGTTGGAAATATCGATGGCTTATTTATTTATTTACCAGCGACCCACCCCGTTTTCGCACTGGTGCAATATAGATACTTATGTGGTACATGCATGTATTATACATACCTATACATTTTCCTCTTGAATTTTTCTGTCTATTGATGGCAACCGCATTAAAATCCGTTGCGTAGTTTAAAAGATCTAAGCGATCATACGACGGGAAGCGACTTCATTTTATACTATGTATGTAGAGTTTTATAAAGTCTGCAACAGTGTACATTAACCCTGCTAATATTACGGGGAACACCCACCCAGGCAGTGCATTCTACTGTCTAGCAGTCCGCACAATAAAATAAATAAATATAGTAGGGCATTACACACATGGCTATCTGACCCCAAACTAAGCAAAGCTTGTACTGTAGAAGTCTCTACTCTTTCACACAACTACAGAACGGATTTGGATGAAATTTGGTATGGAGGTAGCTGAGACTCCCTGGATTAATACATAGGCTATATTTTATCCCGAAATCATGTAGCTGGTAACACAGCGAGGCGCAGCTAGTAATGTTATAAATGTAAAATAAAACATCGATAAAAATAAACGAACATAGAATGGCGTGTCGTCTGACTATTTAAATACTTATAGCAATCTATCGAACACTTAAACCTTAACAAGAAATAAAATAAACACAAAAAAGAAAATGTAAAAACCGTGCAATATCTTATTCCATATAACAAGTAAGTAACCAATTAGCAAGTGAATTTCAATGATGTTGTAACTGGTTATAGTCTGATACTATGTAGTTGAAAGATCTTAAAGACGAGCACAGACTCGCTTTAAATACACTCTTTGTGCTTTACTTATAAACATTGTATTAAGTTAATCTGTGCTTAAAGTAATCAATCTCATTTCCACGTCGGAAGAAAATAAAAATTGAATAAATAAATATCGTAGGACTTCAGAAACAGCGCCATCTAGCAACTAAGCAAAGTTTGTACTAAGAGAACCAGCTTTTTTGTAATGTATGTTTGCTTCAAGAGCTGAAGGGCGTAGGTTCGATTCTCACTCAGGACAAACATTTTGTGGTACAAACAAATGTTCGTTTGTTCAGGTGTTCTTTACTTATTATAAGTATTTAAGTATTCTATTAGTTATCTGACTTCCATTGTACAAGTTTTGCTAAGTTTGGGGTCAGATGGCCCGGGAAAAAAATAAAAATATTAAAAGTGCCGGGAACTGACAAGCGTGTATGAAACCGCGAAAAAAATTAATGTGTTAAGTTACAAAGGTCACGAAACTGCCTATCTGTGGAGCTGAAATAAAAAAAATTGCTTATTACAACAATACATTAGGTATTTAAAAAACCCGCCACCAGAAAAACAAATTTCGCATGGATAAGAACTATGAAAGATAATCTCCACTCAAGTAGAAAACAGAGCTAATAACGGCTGAACACTGAACAGATTTTCTTGAATCATATTATATAAATACACATACACACCCTCGATTAAGACAAACAAAAAAATACTAAATTAAAATCGATTCAATCGTTAGGGAGTTATAATGTCACAAATAACCGTTTTAAATAATCTGTTTGCATTGGAGGTTAAAAATAAATTGCGATACAACAGATTATGTTAAAATCAAATAAGTACCGGATACTTGATATACTTGAGCATTAAACTTACAGTCGTGTATGTTTGTGTTAATCAACTTAATATTATGTTCCAACACAAGTATCCACAATCCACATCGTAAACGAAAAAAAAAAATGTTAAAAATCAATTGGCAATCGGCATGTAACATACAAAAGTGTCACTTCCAATGATAATAAAACCCTCGTTTTATGTGTTCCATGTTTATAATTAAAAGAGCAATTATGAGCGTGTAAAATGTTTACAACGTACAGGTATTTTTATAAACCAAAAAGATTTTATCTCAGTCTCGTAACACGGTATCTGATCTTTTGTAAGGGAAGCCGGCAATGTTGAAAAATGTTATAGTATTTCCATAGAAGATATTTTTTTGTATTCAATTCATTCATCCGATAAGATGTTTTAATATCGCAGTAAAGTTAAATTGCATTGAGTAATTTTTTTTATGTTTACTAATACTATAAAGACGAAAGAATTTTATTTTTGTGTATAACAAATAAACTTAAAAAATGCTGGATGGATTTCAAAAATTCTTTCACTATTGGGAAGATACACTATCCCCGGGTTACATAGGCTACTATTTATCTCTGTATTCCCACGGGAACGGGAACTACGCAGGTGAAACCGTGAGGTGTCTGCTAGTGATTAATACAGTATATCTGCTTGAAGAGCTGTGGCGTCTTGGTTCGATTCCCATCCAGGACAAACATTTTGTGGTTACACAAAATTAAATGTTTGTTTTGCGTCTGGGTATTCTGTACGTACTTATAAAAGTATGTTCTTCCAAAAAAAAGTATTTGCTTAATTTGGGGTCACATGGCGTTGTGTGTAATGCCCTGCAATATTTATTTATTTTATGCAACTTAGACAGAATAATTATGCGAGAATTAGAAAAAAAAGTACTAAACGGTTCTATTCCACCTTTATCGTTCAAACTGCTAAACAATTAAATTTGCTGCCCAAGTAGGTATTTCCAGATAAATACAATCTGGGTGACTTCAAGTCGCGAGTAAATGAATTCTTTCTAGGCAAGTGTGCTTCATCGTAGGCTGCATCTTCGCTTAACATCAGACGAGATAGCGGTCACAAGTAATTAAAAAAGATAATTAGGGTTGTGCATAAAAATAACGAGAGAAAACAAAAAGTCAAACAATACTTTGTGTATGTATTTTTAGAAATATTTAAATTTTAACTATAAGTATGTGTAACCTGCCTTACATTATATGGAAATGTAAAACGAAATATTAGTAACATATTTGTTCTTGTGCTACAATTTATTGGTCTTTAATTAATGAAGAAATTTTTATGTCCTTCCTTAACACGGTTAATTTATGATATACAGACTTTATTGCTGATCTGGGTATGTAAATGCCGTTGAGTATTTTTTGTACCTAGATAAAACTTGTCTTGCACAAACATAATGAATTGTTAAAGTGATAAATGTATTTAAAAAATCTTTACAATTTCAATTTCGAGACTTATTTTAACAAACCTACGTATGTGAAATATTGAAACAAAAAGTCTATTAACGTAGGCGCGTCTGGCGTCTTATAATTTAAAATAGTAAATTGAAAATAAAACTAACAATGCTAATAAGTGTTGTCTGTCAGGCCATCATACATCATACGGACTTAGAAATAGCGGAGGAAGGAAGTAGACCTCATTTTTTTAAATCGAGAGAAGCTACCGGAACACACCGTTATGTGCTGGGCGGCAGATTTTCAATTTGTAGGTAGCCAGGTGGGTACTAGAAAGTACCGTACCACATATATTTTAGACCCTCAGCTTGATTTTAAATGCTTGTATTTGACTTTACGTCTTGTTTATCTTCTTCTTCTTTGATTTTGGCGCCGAATTTTTTGCCTTGCCAGTGTCAAGTGTTTGATATTTTCAAGTTTCACGAGTCAAATAAGTAGTCAAAGTCAGTAAAGTCAGTAAATTTCGTAGCCACTTTACTATCAGCTTCGATGGAGTTTTGGAAGCAACACGTAAAATAATGTTTCACCACATTATATCACTTTCCCACACTCATGCTTGTGATTCAGCACTCTATGAATAATACACCACTACTTTTATACATAAACACCTGAAAAACACTAGTTTTGGAAATACATATTACAATGACAAAAGACAATGGGGTGACAACTCTTTCCGTGTTCCCGACAATACTCCAGTATATTGTTACATAGTTCAAGCGACGCCTCATTTTAAACCATCCTCACTCCGTGCATGTCGTGACGGCTCATCATTCGTAACAACATGTTAGTTTTGAAACCGTTTATTTAATGCAGTCGCAGTCTTTACTGATTGATTTCGATATTGATTGCTCGCTTCCGCATCAAGCTTTCAAGTTCACGTATTGATGCTTTATTGATGTTTTGTTTGTACACAAAGTACCTGTTCAATCAGGTTGCGCCACCGATACGCTTGATGTTTATAAGTATCTTTGTTTTGAAGCAACGGAAGTTATTTATTATAAATAAATAAATATCGTAGGACTATACACACAGCGCCATCTGGCCCCAAACTAAGCAGAGCTTGTATGATGGAAGATAACTGATCGAATACATAAATACTTTTTTTTGTTGTAAATACATACTTATAATACATACAGAACACCCAGACACAGAACAAACATTTGTTTATTCACAAAATGTTTGCCCTGAGTGGGAATCGAACCCACGCCCTACAGCTCTCAAGGCAGATATACTACCAATGAGTCAACGGGGTTGTTAAATTTATTTATTAGGATGTATATTTTTTTTAAGAATTAAAAACACAGACATAATTTAGCGTATTTGCAAGTTAAAGTGGCAATGGATATGTGGTAGTGGTGTTGGATATGTCTGTTGTAGAACTAATAACGTGCTGGGGTAGGCGTGTTAGTCTAGAATGGAGACCGGCCTCACTTGAGAGCCAGTTCCATTCCAGGCTAGGTGTGCTTTACCATCTTCGACCACACCTTCAGTTAACATCAGGTGAGCTGTGGTCAAACAACTAGCCTGTCAAACATTAAAAAAAAAAAAAAAAAGACCGCGAATTGGCAAACGTCACATAGGACGCCCTGAGACTCAATGGAGTGACAATATAGTGGTGGATGGAAGTGAAAAGCCGAAAATCAGACTGAGGGGCGTATCTTGGGAGAATCCTATATCCAGCAGTGGACATCAATAGGCTGATGATGAATATATTTGTCTGTGTTAATCGTACAGGATTATAAGAAGTAGGGATGTACCAATAACGAGTAAAATAAACAAGATGAGGTTTAAGGTTTACATTCACATAGTGCACCATTATTTAAGACCTATTTTATATTCCAGACCACAGTCCCTTGACATCATGTGTGGTTAAATACCCTTATAAAATTATGCAACACTCCTACCAGCTCCAGTTTATAAATAATAAATAAATAAATAATAAATAAATAAATAATAAATAAATATCATAGGGCATTACACACAGCGCCATCTGACCCCAAACTAAGCAGAGCTTGTGCTATGGAAGACAGATAACTGATAGAATACTTAAATACTTTTTTTTTTTTGTAAATACATACTTATAATACATACAGTACACCCAGACACAGAACAAACATCGATGTTAGTCACACAAATGTTAGTCCTGAGTGGGAATCGAACCCACGCCCTTCAGCTCTCGAAGCAGGCACACTACCAATGAACCAACAGGGCTGTCATACCTAGCACGACCTGAGCTGTACGACCTTGTACTTCCATCCCCTTTTTACTACAGGACAAGTAGAAAGACGGCCCACTACCAATTATTATTTATACATTGTGGAATTTCCTTGGGTACGTATATACCAAACGTTTTGACTCTACGTTTTTCATCCGTACTGCCAAGGAATGGAACAAGCTACCAGCTTCCTTGTTTCCTTGGATCTTTTCAACGTCAGAGTGAATAGGTATCTTCTAAGTCAGCGTTCTTCTTCGACCACATCATCGCTTACCATCAGGCGAGCTGGTGGTCAAACGCAAACATATCCGTATTAAAAAAAAAGTTTTCAAAAGATACATTTTTTTTAAATGTAAAATTAATGAGACGAACGATACGCTCTCCTGATGGTAAGAGATAACGCATGTCTATGACCAGTGCAGCAATACACAGAACTTTGAGTAGCAAAGAACTTTGGCGCTCATTAATTTGAGACTTTTGATGGTTAGTCTCAACAGCCCAGTAATTTCGCTAGCTGCAGTACCCTTCAAACCGGAACACAGTTATATTTACACACTACTGCTTGGCGGCAAAATATTTGGTACTGCGGTGGTACCTAGTAGACGACATCCTGCTAAGGAAATCTACCACCATGTTACCAACATACCGTATACCAAACGTAATTTTATCAACAGAATCTTAAATGTAATTCAACTTATACTTGTGATTACTACAAAACGCTACCATTAAGAGCGTATTAGCACCGCGCAGGAGTCCAACCTTACAAATGATAGCCGTAATGAAGAAACATGACCGAGATTACGGATGCATTAATATAATCATTTATTATTTTAATCATTATCCACGCTGTCAGAGTTATTTGTTGGGAATGTGCCGACAGCAGTTTAACAGTTAAGACTTGTAACATTGTACTGCAATATCATGTTACATTAGATAATATAGATACATATAGATATATATTTGACAGCCTTGTTGCCTCATTGGTAGTTTGTTTGCTTCAAGAGCTGTGGGGCGTGGGTTCGATTCCCACCCAGGACAAGCATTTTGTGATACAAAACCAAATGTTTGTTCTGTGTCTGGGTGTACTGTATGTATTTACAAAAAAAAAATTAAGTATTCTATCAGTTATCTGACTCCCATAGTACAAGCTTTGCTTAGTTTGGGGTCAGATGGCGCTGTGTGTAATGTCCTACGATATTTATTATATACGAGTACATACAGATAGATAACCCTCTTTATTGAGCACACTATAAACAGAAAAAAATACAGAGAACCAAATAACCTTACACACGTGGCCACAAGTGGCGGCCTTATCGCTAACAGCGATTTCTTCCAGGCAACCAAGAAAAGAAAAACACGATAGATATTATAAGAAACAGACGGGAGATGTAATACTAATAAGAAAAATAAATAAAAATAAAACATAATTTGTAAGTATAAAAAAATAATCTTAATAATGTATTAGATAATAATATTTATAAGTCTATATTTATATATGTAGTACTATAAAAACTGACGTGGTTTTGACACGTTTTTGTTTCAATGGTTACGGCTACATTCGGTGGCCTTTATCATGGAGACAAAGCTGAGTACAACGCGCGCGCGGTCTCGTTTTGCTTCTGCTTCTTATTCAGTGCGAAGCAAGACGAGTCCGCGCGTGCGCTCAGTTTTGTCTCCATGATGAAGGCCACCGGTATAAAAGTACCTACTTATACGTTATGCAAGAGAAATATTTTATTACGCAATTGCATGATTTAAAATTCAAGTGAAAGTAAAAGAAACAGCTATTTCTGACATCTTGATAGTGATAAACTTTACAATATTAAATCATATCTGGGCGTTACCAATTTGCAGCGTCTATTAATTAATTTGCTTTTATTTGTTTCGGTTGGATTTTTAATTAAATGTTTCCTATTAGATGCTGTCAAATAAATTTACAACATATTTCTAGATCTATGTGCAAATGAACACAACTAAATTATACTGAATATTAATTTATTAAAATACCAAAATGCACGTGACTGAAATGTGGTGTTGTAATTTGAGCGAAAAACATAAAACACAAATATAAAATTATTTATTTCGACACTAAATATTTTTCCAAAAATAATGTGCCCCATAGGATCCCAGACTTTCAACTGAGTAAAGAATTGTAGTCAAATAATAATTAGGTATTATATTTGATTGTCCGTTTCTTTAATAATATTTCTAAAAATATCTCTATCTTTCTCTATCTATGTGGTTATCCAGAGTGTCAGCTACCTCCATACCAAATTTCATCAAAATCGGTCCAGCCGTTTGAGCGTGAAGATCTAACAAAAACACTCGCAAATTTTCGTCTAAATAATATTAGTGTGGTTATAAATATTAATCGGTAGTACAAAACCAGAAAGAAATAAGAAATACAAGTGTAATCGCTTGCGCTAACGATCTGGAACTCATGGTATTATGTCAGTACTAAACCGGATTTTCCCATCATTTTTCACAATTGAACTAAACTAAAAAATACAGTGAACATGCAGTGAATGTACAAGTAAGTGAAGACGTTACTCTGAACATTACTTTCGCAATAAATCTTCTTTATACGTTTCTCGAAATGACAGTGTGTATTGTTCCCGAACCATCTGAAAGATCGTTTGCACAGGCGATAATATTTTAAAAAGAGATTTTGAATACAGCTCGTTCGGTTGGATTACACGTTATTTTATTTTTGGCTTCGACAGTGACACTCAATTTGGAGTTGTTAAATACATGTGTTGGGTGGTCTCAATCGAACCTCTTTAAAAGGAATAATGCTTCAATTCTTGGAGCTGTTTTAAGGGCTTCACATTTTTTGATACAAATCATTAAGCGCAACCAGTATTTCAGATTAAGCAATCATTAATGACAGCTTCTTATGAAAATATATTTAAGGGCGATGATAAAGTAAATTATTTTTACTATTTAAATACTTTTTAACCAGAAAAATTATAAAATGCATTTTTTATTACATATAGGTTTGCGTTTGACCACCAACTCGCCTGATTTTAAGCGAAGATGCGGTCTATGGTGAAGCACGCTCGCCTAGAAGAAATCGATTCACTCGCGACTTGAGGCCACCCAGATTGTATCTATCAGAGAACACCAATTCGGGCAGCAATTTCTAGTGTTTAAGAATTGAACATAGTCTGGGTACCTTCAAGTCGCAAGTGAATCGGTTTCTTTTAGGCGAGCGTGCTCCACCGTAGACCGCATCTTCGCTTAAAATCAGGCGAGTTGGTGGTCAAACGCAAACCTATATGTAATAAAAAATGCATTTTATATTTTTTCTGGTTAAAAAGTATTTAAATAGTAAAAATAATTTACTTTATCATCACCCTTAAATATATTTTCATAAGAAGCTGTCAAAAATGATTGCTGGTGATTGTTCTGTAGATGACTTGATGTTTTTTGACGATTGACGTTTTTCTATAGAAAAAAAGTAAATTAATCGATTTCGTTTTTTATGTAATAGTGAGCAAGGCAATTGACATTGCTCTGCAGTTAAACTGAACGAATCACTTTATCTTGTAAATACGTAGTACTTAGATAAAAATAAATGAATATCACAGGGCACACCGTATCATGTGCCCCTAAACTAAGCAAAGCTTGTACTATGGAAATCATAGTTTGTCCTGTGTGGAAATGGAACCCACGCCCTACAGCTCTTTAAGCAGAAATACTACCAATGAGCCATCAAGGCAGTTAAAATAACTGATGTTATTGTTGGTTGACTTGAGTCCCACTGCTGGGAAAAGGCTTCCTGCTGAACATCAGCTACAGTCACAGATGTTATCATTTTAGGCAGTCTATATTGATAAAACTATGTTAATTTTTGTAGTAGAAATACGGGTACAATGTTTTTATAGTAGCGAAATAATATTACAAGGCTAAATGAGATGCACCATCGATTGTTTCACAGATACGCTGAAGCAGTGATGTCTTGGCTTTTGTGTTGTTACTCAATTTTTTTTGGGTATTGCTGCAATAGGTGTCGTGAGATCCCGTCGCATATAGTATATATTTTAATTAGAATACGTGTACATTAAATGAAAAATAAATGATTTGATTTGATTTGATTTGATTTGATATAGAGCGTCTCATTACTTCTTACCTTTAAAAATATATTTATTCCGTATTTCATGTTCTACACATTTGTCAGATTTTTTTTAAAGTTTAGTTTCTTCCTTGTTTTTTTTTTGCTTTAGATCTTTTAAATAAACAGCCTCTTTACCTGCGTTTACAGGCTCCAAATCGAAGAGTAAAATATAAAATAGTGACTGACATGCATTTCAATACACTGTCGGAAGTGCCCAACATTTCCATTGATGTATCAACTGTACGTGACAACTGCCGACTCCGCTACATTAAGGATAAGAATGCCCATGACACAAATAACATGAACACAAGCATAAGAATAAACGACAATAGGGATTTTGTCTGTCGGTTCACGAAGCTCGCATACTTCACTTAAGACACCACTGTTAATGTTCCTAGAAAATTAACACCGCTTTTGCAAGCCATTATCATTTATGTCTTCATTTTAACCCCTCAAGAGTTTCGACGCTTTTTTCCATCGGGTTTTACGAGCAAGTTGTGGGTGTTTAACGTTGTCCTTTTCAAAAGGAAATATGCATGCAATGCATTTGCGTATTGTAATGTTTTGTGATTGAAGAGTTTGGTCCTTTATTGTCTGTTATTATGCTTTAAAATCGCTTCTTTTGTCAGGTTATAAAGATACTTCTAGATTTTTAGTGGGCGTGCGGAGAGCTATAATCCTTTGGTCATAAATTCACGAAACTTCAAGAGGCGTTTGCGCGACGCTCGGTAAGTTTAGGTCTCACTGCACAGTTTTTATCGTTTGCAAAAACTTTACTGCCACTTCGAACTTTTTGAAATAGTCCGACAGCGCCGGTGGTAGCTGCGACTGTCGCGCCATGAATTATTCACAACCTACATGTAATATGTCATCAAGTCCACTTTGTAGACGATTACTAGACTGTATGATAATCCACGGATTACCCGTAATACAGTCATCCATCGCAACCATAACTCAAACAGGTACTCACGGGACATGATGCTGCCTAATGATACAGTCTACAAAAGCAGCGTCCCTTATCAAAATTAAATCTTAATTGACGTCGCAATGAATTCATAAAAACAATTTTAATTGTAATGTTTTGCATAAAACGTATTGAAAATAAATTGTTCGCGATGAGAGTGTACGCCGTGCGGTGACGTGGGCTGCAGCGGTCAAAATGAAATGTCACTTGGCAACTTGTTGAACAATATTTATTCAATAACACCGGCTCGAAAGATGGACACTCGAGACCCTTGTGCAGGAAATGGTTAATGACATTCAATTCTTAGATACACAATCATAGAGTGCGTTAATATTTCCTCGACGCATGCCTTCGGCGCGCCTCCGTTACGGTGATCAATTAATTGAATGAAAAAGTTTGACAAATTGTGCCCGCTGAATGTCGGCTCGTAAGATGTGGTGATGGCGCAAGACAAAAAACTTGATACAGTTGAAAGTGTGATTGATGGACGAGTCGCACACTTACCAAGGACGGTAGTAATTGAATTACGGTACCAAATTAATTTTGTACTTCGTTAACATCGCTCTTAATCTTTATTCGAGGGCATAGAGCTCATTATTAGATGATAATTTTAGTGTCAGGTGCATTAGTGCTGTGGTTAGCGTTCACGTCGGAAGTACAAGTAAGTACGGTGGATCGTGGCGGGATGCCATTTGATCGTTAATTTGCTCCGAATCAGCTGCGCAGAAGTGGTTTGCCGATATGCAAAACAATCGAGATACAGCGAAGAGCAAGTCTGGTTAAGTCTTTAGAGTTGAGTTGTATACACAGTGGACTCTTTCAATACATTGCATAACTATATTTGGATTTGTATCACAAAAATCTAAATGCAAATACTATGCTTTTATTTTCATTAGCTACTGCATTACTCTTTAACATACAACTGAACACGAAGAGCAATCCTTCCTACATCCTACTCCTACTAATATTATAAATGCGAAAGTTTGTGAGTATGGATGTATGTTTGTGACTATTTCACGTAAAAACGACTGAACGGATTTGGATGAAATTTGCTATGGAGGTAGCTGAGACCCTGGATTAACACATAAGCTACTTTTTATCCCGAAAACATGTAGCGGGTCACACCGCGGGCCGCAACTAGTAAGACTAATTTTATCACGCTGTGCCTATAAATATGGATCTACGAGTACATACACCATAGATTCTAAAGGAATAATTATGCAGGATTTCACATTCTTTCTTTTTTAGAAAAAAAAAACTGCAAGGTGAAAAGTCTTCGGAGTCAATATTTTACATACGTATTAAAGCTCAATTTCGTTTCCATCCCTGTTAAATTTGATTTGACTCTACCTACGTTGCGATGGAAACTTTTCCAGAAGTTAATTTATAGTAATTGTTCTTGGCAAGCCGAATTTTTTAAGTACATTATAGAAAGATTTTGCTGGTATTACTCTAGATTCAACTTCTACTGCATATAAATTAACCACATTTTAATTACAGTCAATGCATTTAAGTCATAAAATCGCTTTTAAATCATAGTGTAGTCTTTAGGAATATTTGGTTCTACAAGTAGGTATTACATTAAGTTTTCTTGAGAAATGCAAATACATTTTTGAATATGTTTATTATCCCAATGTGCTACCACAACTCTATAGTTTTCAGCCTCTTCGCACTACTTATTAATCTATTGTTAATTCCCCATTATACTTATCATCTGTGAAAGGTATACCACCTTTCACAGATGATAAGTATAATTAAGGGAAAACTTTAAATGGACGACGAACTTAACAATACAATATAGACGTCATGTCTTTTGTGTTTGACTTTGTGCGTATTCTTGACATTCAACAGACACAATACGTATGTTATTTTCTTTATTCTCAGTTAATACGACTAGGTTTGTACAGACACCGGACAAACTTGCGTCTCAATGTTAAATTTCGCTTGTTTGACAACTTTGCAGTGTTTTTGTTAATGTACACTAAACTTGTGTGATGTTTTGAACAAAGTCTGTGTTGACGATGTCTGTTTGATATAGCGTAATTAGTTTCCTAGTTAAGTATTTGATTTCATTCGGATTTACCCTCAGTTGAAATTCAACAGTGAAGTGTGTGTGTGTGTGTGTACAGTTGAATTTTTTTAAATATTGTTTTCTGATTTTGCCTTGATTTTGTCTTTTGAACTTTTATTATTTACACCAGAAATAATATACAATAACAGGAATGGCTTAAAAATAGTGTAACAATTGTTGGCTGTATCGTTTAAAGTGATCTCTTTCATGTAAAGTTAAGTATGTTTGTATATTCAGCAAAGCACGAGTTTAGGTCTTGGCCTCCAGATCGATTCCCGACCTCTCCAAACACGGAGGAGGAAGAATCGGATGATGATGATGAGTCTAGGTCTGAATATCCTAACATTGCTTCTTGCCTTTACATTGAGCAACACAGCGGTTTACAGCACGCTGAGCTAGAAATAGCGTATTTACACAGAAATAGAAGACACCACCATGTTATGGTTTCCTTACGATTTTTCCTTCATCTGAAGCACGTTGTTGGGATTTATATCTACACCCTTGTTGCAAGCGCGCTTACCTCAGAGTTATAAATCGCTACAAAAAACTTCGCTAAAGCTCTCAGTACGTCAAACACCTTATAGGCGGCAATCCAAAAATATATATGTTAAATATCTTAACTATAAGGTTGCTTACGATATGATGACAGTTGTGGCGCCACTTTTTAAACTTAAGGTTTCAACAAAACGATTAAATAATACACTTATAATTTACTCTTAGAAATTGGCGTTTGCACATTACTAATGACCCAACAAGGTGCAATGTAATATGTATTTTGATTTATCTGGTAAGGTTTAACCAGTTTTGCAAAGTAAAATCGCACAAAAAAACAGTTACATAACATTACAAATTTTTGAAATTCTCGGGTTTTCTCTGGTATTAATATGCATGCATTATATATATATAAACCTTCCTCTTGAAAAGGAAAAGTTTAAAGATGTTTGCACTGTCCATATTTATGCCTTTTGAGGTTTTCTATTAATTGACATTTAAGTTTGTTTTGATTTGAGGACTTGTTAACATATTTTTTTTTAAAGTAAAAAAGTTTAGAGTCATAGAACTTTAAGTAAATTTCTTAGTCACGGTGACTATTTTTAGCTCAGCGATGTCAATGAGCAAACGAATGATTTAATTAGCACCACGATTACATCCTATTCTAAAATTAGATCTTTGCACAATACCTATGAGAAGTCAAACAAGATTAAAATACCTAGTTCAAATTTACTCGCTATTTATTCAGATGCCAATTTAAGAGATTCGCGCATAAAATTGCGCGATCACAAATGTACATACATATGTTTTATGCCAAAGAATAAATAATAGTGGTTGTGAATGAAAAAAATGAAATTATGTCACCAGGAGGTAGTGTAGCTTCCCATCGGTGAAAAAATGATTGAAATCGGTCCAGTAGTTTCGGAGACTATTCAATACAAACAAACAAAAATCTTTCCTTTATATAATGGTATAAATATAGATAGATAGATATATTATTATGCATTTAGAACACCCAGACACAGAACAAACATATATGTATGTATGTTAGTCACATAAAATATTTAAACTCGTAAATGCATTGCATTTTATCTGATAAAAAAAACTCTCAGTGTGGTAACTTGAATCATTTTGTCCAAATAACCCTATGGTTACTTCCTTAACATTCACCTAGCGTTGTTAACTACAAATTGATATCAGCAGTAAATCGACATTTTAATGTTTTTAGAATACTAAGTTGAACACACTAGTTGTGAAACTCTATAGCATACAAATTAAGTGGTATTTTGGAAGGTTCTTATAGAATTGAGGACGATGCGTCTGTGAATCAGTTCAAAAGTATTTTGTTTACCTAGTCTCGGTTGTTGCCATCAACAACCGATTTAACGATTATAAATCTACGTCATGACTTAATTAGGTATCTTCGCGGGTGGCATTAAGTAGGTAACGCTTGTGTCAGATATTCTACTGCTAAGCAGTAGTGTGTAAACATTTACATAACAGTTTAAAGAGTACTGTGACCATCGAAATTACAGGTCTAATAGGATTTATAAGCGATGATAGCTCATTGGTTGGCGCGATCAGTTCACACTCCGTAAGGCGTGGGTACTAAGTAATGAGCTTGAGCTGCCGGCATAGTGAGGAAACCATAGCATGGTGTTGGTGGTAGTGTATTTTAGTACTCGGCTGGCTAGCTACCACCCTCAAGTTTGAAATCTGCCGCCAAGCACCTCACAGCCTATTCCGGGAGCCTCACTTGAAACCCAGTTCTATTCCAGCCAGGGTATGCTTTACCATCTTCGACTACACCGGCACTTAACATCAAGTGAGCGGTCAAATACTTAGTCAAGCATTAAAAAAAATTAAGATTGAAAGTCTCAAAGTAATGAACAATAAAGTAGGGAGTGTTATGGGCATGGAGAAGTGTTATCTCTTACCATCAGTAAAGTCTCTTGTTTGTCTTAATACTTCTTACCAATTAAAAATTACTCACTGGAATTTAACTTCTATCACTCATTTGTAACTATGTTTCTCGCCTAAGTTCGAAATTTACGACACAAAAGATTCTACAGTTATCTAAATAGAACAAATTTATAACGTTCCATCTGCTTATATTGATAATCAAATTTAAAAGCTCGTAAATAACAAAACAATCGTAAAATTCGCAATTTAGACGTATTATGGTCTTCGTAACATAGGATAGTAATATCCCAGCTTTTTCTGAATTCGCTTTACCTTTTGAAGTAATACCTACTGTACAGATCCACGTGAATATTACTGTGTTCCGGTTTGAAGGGTACTGCAGCTACCGAATTTACTTTTCTGTTGAGACTAACCTCAAAGTCTCAAAGTAATGAGCGGCGATGCCCTGGACTTTGTTTTGCAACTCAAAGTTCTGTGTATTAATGCAATGGTCATGGACATGCGTCATCTCTTACGTTACTTAGAGCGTATCGTTCGTCTCATTACTTTTACATAAAAACAAATATGTCTAATGTCCATGAATTTTTTTATTACTGGAACCAATTATGCCCTGAAGTTACTTCGCGTGGTAGATACCTACACAAAGAAGTCAATGCGGCGATAGCTTTGTGCTGTATGCTATCGCACAGTCTGAAGTGACCAATACATATTTGTTGCCAGGCTGACGGTAGCTGTAATAAAAATATACAACTGTTTCGAAAAAACAGTAAATTATACACAAGGAACCTCATAAAATGTTATAATTGACCGAAACGACCCGCTAGTATTCACAATATGGATTGTAAATTTGCCAATTTACATGTCATTTCGTCTATCAGAATTAATTGTGTAAATTTTTGTGAGATTTACAGTGTTCTTACTAAATTTTGGTAGATAACTTTATCTTTTTAATTAATTAATATAAATAAATGAACGTCATAAGATATCTCTAGCTTTTTTTTTAATAACTTATAAGCTTGCATTTGACCGCCATCCTGCCTAATGTTAAGCGAAGATCGGTCTACGATGGAACACGCGACTTGAAGGTACTCAGATGTAATAAATCATCTGGCATCAATTTATGACGTCGGATGATTTATTTTAATAGGTGGTAAAATAAATCATCTAGGTAGTATACTCTGCTTATGATCATTGCAGCAGTAAAATGCAGGTTTTTGTGTAAAAAACATCAGTGCATTTAGACATTTGATGGTAAGTCTCATAAGCTGTAATTTCATTTTCTACTGCACCCTTTAAACCAGGCCACAGGAATTTCATACACCTGCTTATCGCGTAAATATCCGTTCCGTGGGGTGGACAGGGTGGTTTTATGTGACTCTCTGTCCTAATGGTGGCCTGACCACTAAGATCTCTGGAATGTTCCATCTCTGCACTTTGTCCAACTGCAGGCACGATTTTGCACTCTTCTAAGGCCTCGACATCAACTCTCAAGCCCAGGCTTCTCTGCCACAACAACGATATGTTGGAACACCAGACATATCGCGATTTACCTGTGTATCCTGCCCAACTCCATTTAAGCAATCTTTTTCTTCTTAGTCGTTTGCACTTGGCTGAGGTCGTGGTCATCCGTTCAGGTGCCCGGTGGTCGCTCCCCTGACAATATAATTAAACAGATCTACCACCTGTTAAATTAACCATCAATGCATATTTATAAAATACTTTATAATCTTTATACCACCTATTGACATTTGAAATACAATTATTAAGATCCACATCTATTTTTAATAAAGAATGTGCCAACATCATTTATTAGATCAGCATCATAAAAAGCTCCCGGTATTGAGAATAACTGACCACCTATGACTAACGACGTCAACATCGGTCTGCCCTTCTGACCCCCTTCCTAATAAATAAAGTTAGACACTTCATATTACACCGAAATTCTATTAAAATATTATTAGAAATTCACTTGGGATCCGCGTCAGCGCCCGAACAGGTCACGCCGGGTCAGAATCTTGACATTACGAAAATGAAACAATAAAAATCTAATGAAAATTCCGCAGAACCAGCCTGACATTGTGTCTTACCAGTTTTATATTAATTTACAATGAATTACCATAAATGGCCAATAAATTAATGTAACGACAAATAGATATTAGGTGGACACGGTATCTGACACGTATCTTAGGAATTTGCAGTGATATGTCAAATAAAAATAATTAATTCCCCGTAACTTTTATTTATGTCATTTGCATTGTTAATCAAGGCAGTCTGGTTTTTTAAACTAAAACCAAGTTGATTACATACGTGTAGGAAATGTGTATGTTTTTTATAATACGATGTTTGTTATCAAGAAGTGTTTTGACGTTGTTAAGTATGAATTTTAAAATAAACTGAGCAAAGGAAGATTTAATATCAACAAAATCAGATCTAGATAACCATTCACCGAACTTATTATGTCTGTCAACGGTAGTTATATAAAGGAAACTGCATCATTTACGATGCTCAACATCACGTGCCGTACACTCATAATGTTCGCTCTATATATAAAATTTAACACATTGAACTATTAAAAAGTTTGGTCTAGGTTAAAGTATTTTTTAGCAGCTAATTTTATTACCTAAACAACGTTTATGAAATGATTCTATCGTCTCATAGAATCATTGTTCCACCAACTAATCCTATCAAAACTAAAACTGTAAAATCTTGACTTTAAATAGTCGACTGTAAAATAAGTATTTATCAGTGAAATGTTTTAATCAAAAACACACGTTCAAGTGCAAGTTTCAATCGAAGTTTAGTCTGTAAATTAAAGTGAGTCGGATATTTGATGTCATTAGTTAGTCAAAAAAGGCAAAATCGAATTCTACAAACAACAGATTGATTTTGATAGTCTATTTAAAGTTTTATTATTCAAATGTCTTAATCTATTTCCAAACAATGCCCACGTGTGGAAGATCATTTCCTCAGGCTTTGATTGGACCATCACTAATTCAAAACTTATCGATCGATTTTTCTTAAAAGCTTCATTAGTGGGTCGAGGTTAAAGAAAGCCATTCGTAGCCCTAAAAGCGAAGATTTATTTATAATCTCTTTGTTTGGATCATTCTGAATTTCTAAATTGGCATTAACATTAGTTATGATGGCATTTCTATGACATGCGGCGTCCATAAATATAATATCGATGGTTAATTTTCGATTCGAATCCATTTTGGTTGGGAAATCTTAATATTTGGGTTGTCGCTATGAAAATTTGCTGTTTCCAAACAATGTTGTTTATGTAGCCCACTTAACTCTCACCTTTGGTCGGTTCCCACGGTTTTTCTCGGTGGAGATGAATGTTTTAATAATATTATGTGTGGACGAGAGGAAAGCACGCGCCGATAGATGCAATCTACTCGTATTATATCTATGGATATAATGAATCGTACCAACATTTCACCGCATACGTTTAAGAAAAGTTATATCAAAGTTTATCAATATCATACAGTAATTGTACTCGTATCATAAATGCGATTATTATAAAAGACAGACTATATTTAAAAAAAATATATCTTAAATCAAAATCCTGTCATGTGACATTAAACAGAGTATTACGTCACGTCGTGTGCCATTGCCATTGTTGACATTTTAGTAGAACCAAATTCATATAGATATTACTGTTTCACACGGCATGACATCATTCAGACGCCATAATAGTTGTAACAGGATTTGCGATTTTTTGAAATCCCAAAATAAAGTAAAATTGCGAAATTGTAAAAAAAATAACAGTTTTTAATGTAAACTAAATAAAAACTAGGTGAAGAATTGTCAAATTTTGCCAACTAGCCTGTTGTTGTTAGAATTCAGCCTGTGCTAAACGTATGTATGTTAGTGTTCCATACGTTAGTCACCCTTTATACGCTATGTCTACTAACAACGGTATTTTTCTCGATTTCCTCTAGATGAAATCTAAATTTGCATAGACATGGTCGTGTCACCTGATGAGACCCGTTCGCAATACGGAATGTATTGGTCAGGGTTTCGATATGAATATTCATTTGATTAACTAACTACTGTTTTGTTCAACCTGACCCGAGAGAAAGGTACATAATAGTTGGTTAAACTTGTTAGACTCGAAAAGAAAAACCAACGATCGGGCTAAGTATCTTAGATACGTACCTACTATAGATAGCTAGAATGAATGTAACGAATAAACCTTTATGAAGCGATTCTTTTTTTTAATATATTTTTGGAAGCGCACGTTGTGCATTTTTGCTAGTAGCAAAACATTTTTATATCATCGAGCATTTGATGGTAAAATAAGTGAAATAATTCTCAGTCACAGTAAAACAAGGTCAAGTCGTGCTCGATTAAATTAGTGGCAATTTTACTAAAATCTTTAACTGAGATTTTGAACTTTCTCACATTCGTACATTTTCAACTGGAAACAACAAATACCAACTGCCAACAACTGGAGGGACTAGCTTGGTTTTGAATTATAAAAAAAAAACTTGTTATTCTTGTTATTTATTGCCTATGTTAAATGGACAGATATTGTTTATACCATCCACCAAGCAACCTGCTTACTTCCTATGTAAATAGACGAAAAATTAGCTAAGTAAAATAAATGAATTATAAATTAAATATAGGACGACATTTTCATACAGAAAAATAACAAACTATGTATGAAAACGAGGTAACTGAGAATATAGATAATAATTAGTTACTTTTATTTTACTTACGAATAACAAGATACAGTAAAAACAAGTGCGTCAGGAATTTAGGCACCAAAGGTTCCGTATCTCCACACAACTCAATAATTATGTTGTTAAAAAACATTAATGTTCTATGTAATTTATCGCGAAAACTTTACAATATCGAATACTCTATGAAAATTTTTAAGGGCATATGTAACTTACTAGCTGCACCCCGCAGTGTTACCCGCTACATGTTTTCGGGATAAAAAGTAGCCTATGTGTTAATCCAGGGTCTCAGCTACCTCCACACAAAATTTCATCCAAATCTGTTGAGTAGTTACAGAGATCTGTTGAGTCTGTTGAGTGAAAGAATAACAAACATCCATCCATCAAAACTTTGACATTTTTTTAAATAATATGTGTGGGATTTCTATTCTTAATTACGTTTTGAAAGATAAATATAAATGTACATATATAGGCAGACGTTTCACTACCTATCCAATTCTTATACTCTAAGACTTAGATCCTCTAGGCCCATAGACTTAGAGTCTAAGTCTATGGGCCTAGAGGATTTCATTGACATTGACATACATTGGATATCCTTAACAACGATGCTGTGTACATACTTTAGCTAATTTTAGAGTTATTAGATAATCTTTAAGGAAATTCCTAATATAAAAAACGGAGCTACCGGTTTTCCTGTTTTCTAAAAATGCGGTTATTACACACATCTTCACTGCAAGACAAGTCAGTCTCAAGTCGGGTATGTTAATAACGTTAGCGAAATCAAATATTTGTATACACATTCATGTGTTTATCAATTCATGTCAATTATGTTCAGAGGTTCTTTACCCGTGTAAATAAGTTGGAGAAGTTATTATACGGCCCTAGCTATGGATGTAACGACCAGTTTTAGATCAAATTACATGTTTTTATTGAGTTATAAATCGGTTTTGATGGTTTAGTCATTTGAATACGAGTATGTTTTAGAAGAAATGCGTCTAATTTTTTAAAGATTTCGAAGGATAGATTTGACCGGGATAACAAACAGTCATCGTATTAGCTGCTATTGCTAGTTTGGTTATAATTCGGTATGTAAAGTTTTTTTTTTGTAGTTATTTTATATTTTTTACTGATAGTAAACTTTATTTTATGAAACTAATTTGAACATTTTGGCTTTCTATGCGGTAGTTTATTTTTAATGAATAAGCCACAAAGATGCTGATTTTTTTTTTGAAAAAGTAATGAGACAAACGAAGCGCTTTGCTCATAGTAAAAGTTAATATTTGCCCATAACCGTTGCAATGGTATCCAGAACTTTGAGTAACAGAACGAAGTCCAGGGCTTCATTGCTTTGGCGCTCATCACTTTTAGACATTTGTTGGTTAGTCTCAACAGCCCTGTACCTAATTTCACTAGGTGAAACTACCTTTGCTACCCTTCAAACCAGAACACTTAATGTTTACACACTAATGCTTGGCGGCATGTACTGCAGTGGTACCTACTTAGACGGTCAGACGGTCTCCTGCTGAGGAGACCTACTGCCAAGTAAAACCACACCATTGCATCTGTACTTAGTATTTTGAGTAACAAATGAAACTCGCTGCTTTTGCTGTCGTTACTTTGAGATAGTAGATGGTTAGTGCTGAATCTAATAGTTTTCATATACCTAATGGTGTGCTACAATAACTTATTTTCTGCACATTTTACTAATAACAATATGTTTTGTAGTAGAATATTTGATACTGCGTTGGTACCTACCTAAACGACCTTCTGCTAAGGGCATCTACCAAGTAATGAAACAATGCTTTAAAAAAATAAAATAAAAATAAAGGGTGATTAATTGATTATATTCAGAGATGTTCAATGTTTATATTTAGTTTATTTCCGCTTAACCGTCGTTCCAGTTCCAACAGTGACAAGGAGACTTAAATTTAACTAATTTTACACTGCTTATTTATTAAAAACCCTAATCTTACTTAAAATCTAGAACTCATAAACTTAGAAATATTCTTAATTTGACAAATATAAAAAATTAAAACTACAAAAAATCTAATTAAAATAATCAAGAATCCTCCTCTCTGCAGTAACCACTTTGTCGACACGTGTTTCACCTCTACACGAGGCATCCTCAGGACGTGTTGACTCTTCGAGCGCTTGGTCGAGACTGAGTGATCGTCCTTGACAGCGGCGCTTTATATACTATTTGGCCCCGCCCCTGCCACCCGCGCATGCGCACTGAAGCATCGCAGTAATGGCGATGTGACGCATGTTTGGTCATTAAGCAATGACTCATCTGTATTTCCATGTTTCCAAATTTCCAATAGTTCTAGTACGCTCATACGGAATCCTTTTTCACATTTATGTAGGATCTCAAAAGTATTGTTGCTCTGAAGTGTATGTCCAGTGTCTAATAGATGTTTTGCGAAGTGAGATTTTTCCAAAAAAAAAAAAAAATAGTTAAAATAGTTATTAAAAAGTTAAGTTAAGTTTAGTAGTTAAGTTAGTTAAATAGTTAGTTGTTGAAGCAGTGTAAAATTAGTTAAATTTAAGTCTCCTCGTCACTGTTGGAACTGGAACGACGGTTAAGCGGAAATAAACTAAATATAAACATTGAACATTCAAAATGAACTTCCGCAAAGTAACGCCTGAATCAATCAATTATATTCAGAGATATCTACTGTAATAGGTGAGATGATGTGATACGTGAATAATTGTTAGTTTTTACGCTGACATTATCATGATTGATTTCTATGCACGAATTTCTACGAAGGCAGTGGTTGACGTCAAGCAGTCTGAGTAGGACGTTACTCACAGTTTCCTAAGTAATGTAATTAATCAAGATAATGTTCAGCATGTTGAGAATCTTAAGATTATCTAAAATTTCACAAATTTATAATAGTTAACTAGTGATCCGCCCCGGTTTTGCACGGGTGCAATATAGATCTATACTAACGTAATACATTATTTTGATCTATCCAATAACTGGTATGTTATGTTACCTAATAGTTCAAGTGATTTACTCTACAATAATCTTTCTCTGAAGCCAGGTATGCAAAGTTGACAGCATTCCCAAAGGAAACCAAATCAAACCATGCTATAAACTTTGCGTGACACAAAATATAGCTCACGTAACGAGGGTGGACGGTAAACGGGGCTGCGGTCCTTGGATTAATCCAATACATGAAGCCTTTGAAACGTTCATCACACTCCATTTAGTGATTTTTCCTTTGCATCGAATATCGATTTTAATTTCAAAGGGCTCTACGTTAAAATGCTCCGAGGGTTGATTAGAGCGTGTTTTGGTTCCTCTAGTGATTGCTATGCCCTTACAATTAGAAAGTACAGTGGAATCCGTTTATAATGACATCGAAAGGAAATGACAAACATGTCATCGCTAAGCACGTCTAAACGGACATCATACAAAGCATATTGTATAAAATAAACAACTTCCTATTTTTATTACATATATGTATTTATTATCATAGAGTGAAACGCAGCATATTAAATCAAAATATGTCAAAATTATACGTAATAAGTACAATATTATAAGCCACGTGGCACGCACGCGCCAAACGTCGTCGCGTGTCACGAGACTATCCGAAACACTTGCGAAGGTATTAGAAATCATGTCGGTCACTATAAACGGACATAATTTATTAAAAATGGGTCATAATAAGCGACACTATAAGCGAAGTCATTATATCCGACGATGTTATAAATAACTAGCTGCACCCCACGGTGATACCTGCTACATGTTTTCGGTATAAAAAGTAGCCTATGTGTAATCTAGGGTCTCAACTACCACCATACCTGGCTGGCTAGCTACCACCCTCAAGTTGAAAATCTGCCACCAAGCATCTAACGGTGTGTTCCGGCAGCATCACTTGAGAGCCAGTTCCATTCCAGGCTAGATGTGCTTTACCATCTTCGACCATACCTTCACTTAACATCAGGTGAGCTGTGGCCAAACACCTAGCCTGTCAATCATAAAAAAAATAAAAAAATACCAAATTTCATCAAAATTCGTTCAGTAGTTTTTGTGTGAAAAAGTAACAAACGTCCATCCATACTCACAAATTTTTGCATCTGTAATATTAGTAGGTTTTTATATGAAAACCAAACTTCACCGTGAAATTATTTCATAGCTGTTGGTCAATATAGACGGAGTCATAATAAACAGATTCTACTGTATCAACTAGGTTAAGATCTATGTTCATACATAGATCTTAACTTATGTAATTTTTTAACAATGCATTAAAATATTGAGAGTCCAGTATTTCCAAATTTATTTAGTAATACACACGTATAAGATAAGATATTGTATAATGTATATCGTTTTATTTTGTAACAAAAATACCGATTAATAAACAAACAATTTAAAGCTCCTAGAATTGACAGATAATGCAGAAAACGACAATGTTGCGACAAAAGCTCATTATTTGTGAGCGAGCCATGTTTGTTTCTAGGAACAAAATCTAGCGATAGCATGCACATGTTTTGGGTTTTTACATAATAATTGAATCAAAAGAGGAATTCATATATTTTTTAAATATTCTAGAATTTTAGGACATTACACACAGCGCCATCTGGCCCCAAACTAAGCAGAGCTTGTGTGATGGAAGTCAGATAACTGATAGAATACAGAATACATAATACATACATACATACATTTTTATGTGTTTGAGTACAGCTCACTACGACAAAGGCGTTGTTGTCGAATGTCGAATGTAATTATTATTATTTCATGTATAATCACATCATTAAATACTTGGCGGATGATTTTTTAACGGGATAGCAATTAAGTTTTTGGTATTTTATCCAATTTGTGGTGGTATTCAAGATTTGGTAGCTATCCAATATACCTACTGGAGCAAATGTACCTATGCATAGATTATAAATTGGTTCCAAAGTCTGATCTAACGTAACCAATACGTTTTTTTCAACGGTTAATCTCACGTTTGACCACCAACTCACCTGATGGTAAGCGATGATATGGTCAAAGATGAAGCACGCAGACCGTAACCAATATGTAGCTTGTATGCAAAAGTATTGAGATAAACAAGACGTTCTTCTAATGATAATACCTGTCCATGACCATTGCAGCGATACTCATAACTTGTAGTAGTAAAAGAAAGTCCAAGGCATCGTTGCTCTGGCACTTATTACTTTGAGGCGTTCGATGTTTAGTCTCAACAAACTTGTAATTCCGTTTACTGCAGCCCTTCAAACCGGATCACAGTAGTGCTTACACACTACTGCTGGCGGTAGGATATGTACTGCGGTGGTAACTACTTAGACGGCCTCCTGCTCAGAAGATCTACCACCAAGTAAAACCGCACCATTGCAGCGGTACTTAGTACTTTGAATAACAAAAAACACTTGCTGCTTTGGCTGTCATTACTCTGAGATATTCCACGGTGCGGCTCAACGTGTAGCTGAGACATAACACAATTTTTTAAAAAGTGTGTGCTATAATGACATTTTTTTTATCTTTTCAATTTCTTTTTTTATTTCTCGTACATTTTACTAACATTAACCTCATATTACTACGGTGAATAGATTTCCATATTAGGTATTCGTACAGCAATAGAATAAATCTCGGTCGGCAATAGGAATAAAAATAAAATACCATAATCCCGTTCGGCATAATAGAACTATCACTTAAAATTGCTTACGCGTGATGTCTACGTAAATATTAGCTGAAGTCAGTGTTGCCACTCAGTTCTTAGAAAAATGGCATGAAATTATAGATAATTTTTGCACACGTCAAACATTATTTTCTTGGCAATAATTGTGACGTAATTCTTGCTAATGCTGCATTTGAGTGCAAGTTCCCATTCCAGGCTAAGTGTCATGCCTTCAGTGGTGTTGGGTTTGGCTTAGTACAAACAGAGTTGACTAGTATTCAGCATCTGTGCCGTCAAAAAAAATCAACTTGATTGATTTTAAAATGACTGTCATTCGTAACGATTTTTTTTCTGTCATTAAAATCGTTACGAATGACAGTCATCTTCAAACCAATATACTTTGCACTTGAGCTGAACGAAATTAGTATTCGAATCTCTCATCAAGTACGTGGTACATTTATGTCACTGTGTAAGTTTACCTAGTAGTATGCAGTATGTGTAGTGTGACTTAATTTTTCACGGCGCTGAAAAAACGAAACTTACAGTATAACATGGCAACACTGGCTTGTACAGTGGCTGTACTGGCTAATCGTTCTAACCTCCTTGCCTACCAGTAGATAATTCAAATAAATATTAGCGATAGTCTGTAGAATGTTGTATTAAATAAAATAGTTTCACGCGCGAGAGTCAAACTAGTAACGTAACTAAGCATGTAGTAGCGACTAGCAAAGCGTGTTTATTTATTAGAATCATTAAAGAAAATACTTGTACGTAGTTAAGTTTTATGTTTTAAGTAGTTAAAGTGTGGAATTCGCGATGTTCCGTTCAGGTTAACGATGTTTTATTTTAGTAGGAACAAAATAATATTGCAATATTAACTACAATTGGATATGTTGTACTTGGTGGTAGATCTCCTTAGCAGAAGGTCGTCTAGGTAGGTACCACCGCAGTTAACAGTTAAGCAGTAGTGTGTACCTACTGTATTCCGGTTCGAAGGGTACTGCAGCAGCTAGCGAAATTACTGGGCTGTTGTGACTAACCATCTAAAGTCTCAAAGTAATGAGCGCCAAAGCAGCGATGCCCTGGACTTTGTTTTGTTAGTCAAAGTTTTGTGTATCGCTGCAATGGTCATGGACAGGCGTTATCTCTTACCATCAGGAGAGCGTCTCGTTTGTCTCATTACTTTTGACATAAAAAAAATATGTTCTAAATAAGTGGCACATAGGGCAGTAGGTTAACGTTATAGACAGGTTTAAATTTAAAATTTAAAACACCCCCGACACTAGTAATACACAAAATACCAAATTTTGAACCGATCAGTGGTAAATACTCACATTTATAAGAGCTGTGGAGAGGCCGGGAAATACCTGTTTGTAGTTTCCGTCGATAGCCGAAGCGATGGTGCTGGTCGGTACGACCCAGTTCCTATCCAGTGTGCGTTTAGGTTTCCACAAAATGATGATATTTGACACAATGCACACATCGATCTGTTGGTTAATAGCACTCGCGATGAGAATTAAGAGATTTTTAAGTGCACCAATGATGATTGTGGAAATGCGTGTTGCGTACAATTCAACCGCCAGTTCACGAGTAACTTGTCATAGGCAGGTATTATAAGGAAGGTGAGGGTAGATAAAAATACTTATTATATAATAAACGAATATGCGAAAATATTGTATATGGCGCAGCCAAGCTGCTTATCTTCAAAAAGCTGAACAGACTTTCTTGAATTATAGTTAAGATCATTTTCAATCAAGTCACATAAAAAAAATGTAATTCGCCATTTTATGGTAGCGGCCATCTTGGATTTGAAGTTTATCATAGTGTGTATTCTATTAATCAAGCCCTTTCATTTGATACCCATATTGAGGGAGTTGTGAAAAAATATGTAATCCACCATTTTGTGGCGGCGGCCATCTTGGACCGATTTTCATCAAAAATAGCTAAGAACACTTCAGGCTAATTATCCTTTCAAACAAAGAAAAACAAAATCAAAATCAATTTGCTGTTATAACGGCAACATAAATACATCATCTTTAAACATTTTAACGGTCACACTATCACGGTTCATGAGTTACAGCCTGGCGACAGACGGACAGATAGACAGACGGACGGACGGACTTCGGAAGGGAAGTCTTAGTAATAGAGTCCCGTTTTACCCTTTAGGTAGGGAACCCTGAAAACAGCATTTCTATTTTATCTTTTTAATCTATATTCGTAGAATAGATCCTGCATCAGATATAATATAAAGCATAATGATACTGACAACCCTTACTGACATGGACTATGGTAGCTGCCTAACTGCGGAAAGTTTTGTGGCTACAACTGAAGGCCGCCCTTATCTAGACTGCCTTAACTAAAAGCAAACTACAACTTAATTGGTTGTAGTTTGCTTTGATCAGTCATAGGAAATGAGTTCGATTTCTATCCAGGTAAAACTTTTATGGTACAAACGTAGACGTTTGTGTAAGTATGAAAAAAGAGTCCTAAATTAATATTCTATCAGTAGTCTGGTTCCATAGCATCATAGGGCTGTGTGTCATTTTCACCGATATTATTTTGTAATAAACAAACTTTCCCACGTTTTCTTTTACAGTGATAGACTGTTATAAATCTTACAATGTAGGAATATCATAATATAATATTTTTTATACACGTTTTTTTCCATCACTGTACCTTTATTTCAGGCAATATTAAAAAAAAATGTTGCCAATAATATTCCGTAAATAGTATATAGCATTAATTACTTGTTTTACGTGATTCTATTCCTTGAGATGTTTCATTGCTGAAATGAAGTAATTTATTAAAAATATTTGTAGTTTAATATTTGTATGACATTGAGCTGCCGGTGAAGGTTGTCGTTAGGTTTTTCTTCACCGGCAGCTCTAGCTAATTGTTGGGGTTTGAACCCACGCCCTGCGGCGTGTGAACCGACCGCGCTAACATTGCTACAAAACTACAGTTTCTATACTGTATTTTATAATGAATGCAATAAGTTTGTCCAGTAAAAATAAACTTACATCACATCTACAATAATAGGACACATACAAAATTGACGGTGCCATAAGACTCGATAAAATATGTCATCAGTGTCACTGTCAAGGTTTGAGCCACAATACATGTAAATGGTTATTAGGATGGCATACCCGACCGCACGTCCAAATGATTATGTACAGAACTGTAATGAAAACCGCAGGCATGGAGATGCGACATACGGCCTTACGTTGTATATGTTGACAGCCCTGTTGGCTCTTTGGTAGTATATCTGCTTTTGAGTTTGCTTTGCTTTTTAGGGCGAGAGTTTGATTCCCACCCAGGACACAAATTTTGTGGTGTAAAGAAAATGTGTGTGTTGTGTCTGGGTATTCAGAAGTATTATATTAGTTATCTGTTTCCGATATTACAAGCTTTGCTTAGTTCGGGGTCAGATGGCGCTGTGTGTAGTGTGAAAAAAATAAATGTTATTTCTACCGTATTGTTTAGCGTTTAGCTGGATTCTTATCCCGTTGAATTGTAGAGCTTTTTGTTCCAGAATCAGCTTTGTTTTTACTTTTAATGGAATGTACTTTTGTAGGAACTTGTGTAAGAAATTCTATGCGCATATTTAGTTTAAAAAATCACCTTATTACCTATTACAGTGTAAAAGATTTACTCTAGAAAGACTGACTTAGCAATAGGGTCAAGTGGACTGTTTCGTGATACGAAACCTAAAAAAGTTTATAACAGCCTGGTAACATTCCATGTAAAAGCCCTAACACGCCATGACTGTGTTTGGAGATTGCATGCCTGAGCATTGTTGCAAGACTGCAAATAAAGATACGCTTTATGAAGTGCTGTAGGTATAGTAGGTTCGTAAAGTTGCCCAGCCCCAATGTTGACAGTGCCCAAGTAAAGGGAAATTGATGTTGACCTTACTAACTGAGTTATGAGAGGAGGGAGCAGCTACGAGTGCGATAACTAAGCTTTTCCGTAGCTTGAAAGTTAAATTTACTAAAATAAAATTGAAGATAATTTAATGTACCAGTATTTCTGCCGCCAAGCAGTAGTGTGCAAACATTATCATGTTCCGGTTTGAAGGGTACTGCAGCTAGCGAAATTACTGGGCTGTTGTGACTAACCATCTAATGTCTCAAAGTAATGAGCGCCAAAGCAGCGATGCCCTGGACTTTGTTTTGTTAGTCAAAGTTTTGTGTATCGCTGCAATGGTCATGGACAGGCGTTATCTCTTACCATCAGGAGAGCTTCGCGTTCGTATCATTACTTTTTACATAAAAAAAAAATAGAATTGAGGCTACCATAAATCGGAACTTTTTTTTTTATGATTGACAGGCTAAGTGTTTGACCATAGCTCACCTGATGTTAAGTGAAGATGGTAAAGAACACCTGGTAACCTAGTGGTGGTGATGGAGGCCCTGGGTCGAAAGGAGGCGATTAAAATTAAAATGTAAACCAGTTGTCAATAGAAATAAGGATTGGTTTTACTTTACGGTGTACCGCGGTCATCTGGCCAATCCCTAAAGGTGCATTAAGTCAATATAATCAAAATTGATATTTTATTTAACACAATACTTATTATTTTAACACATTCCGACTTCGTCAGTGTTTGATTATCAGCATTAATCATTGAAAATAACAAACACACACCCATTAGGGAAGGATCTGCAAATTCAAGTTTATTAGCACTTTTACTCGTTCAATTGTTTTTTTAAGTTCAGTGACACCATTTTCGAGAATGTTCAAAGGCAGGTACAGGTACAGGCAGGTCAGGCAGGTACTGGTGAAAAAACTAGAAGTTAACTTGAGCAGAAATAAGAATTGTCAAATGGTAAAAATAAACTTGAAAGTGATGGCATTTCGTGTAGGGCTACTTTTAGCGCTGTCGACAGTAATAGATGAAATGCGGTTTAACATCATCATCATTATTAGCCTTTCTAACACTATTTGTCACTATGTCACTGAGATCGGTCTTACGCTAAGAAACTTTCTTGATTGAAAATCGATTGGAAAGAAGTAGTTAAATAAAAAAATATAAATAACAATTTTTTTTTTTATTTTTCAAGTTTCAAGATATTCATTGCATTTTTAATGTCGACAACCTAAGTGTTTGGCTTGGCTTGGTGATTGGCGGCTGATTTTAAACTTGAGGGTGTTAGCTAGCCTGAAGAGTAGGTACTAGAAAATACCCTACCACCATATGGTGTCCACAATATACACCTGCCTAGACGATCTCCTTGGTAGGAGGTCCTCTAGGCAGGTACCACCGCAGTACCAGATATTCTGCCGTCAAGCAGTAGTGTGTAAAAATTTCTATGCCCCGGTTTGAAGGGTACTGCAGCAGGCTAACCATCGAAAGTCCCAAAGTAATGAGCACCAAAACAGCGACACCCTCGACTTTGCTTGCTACTCAAAGTTCTGTGTATCGCTGAAATGGACAGGCGTTTTCTCTTACCATCAGGAGAGTGTTTCGTTCGTCTCTTTACTTATTACATTTAATAAACTGTTTTCCTTGACCAGCAGCCCAAGCCCATTGTTGGGGTTTGAACCAAGCACGCTAAATATAAACAATATAAATCCGTAGAATTTTCAATTAACATCAATGATGCTAGATGTGTGTCGTGTAAACATGCCTATGTGGGCAATACTTTGGCCAATATCAATAGGTAACTTAATTAATGCACGAACACGGCTGTTCGTGTCTGCCCGACAACATTACATTTTCATATTTGGCATGTCGAATTTACTCTTTTGAATTATTAGCTTGAGAGTCATTGGACATTCTGAGTAAGGAGTCTAGAGAACTCTCAAATAACGAGTCGATGACGTCGTTAGATAAAAAAAAGCTAAAAGATCTCGATCGGGAATCGAGTTGGGTGAGTCAACACGTCCTGAAGATGCCTCGTACAGAGGCGAAACACGTATCGGCAAGTGATTACTGCAGCGAGAACATAATATAAAGAATTGTAGTTATTTTACTTTATTATGATTTTAAGTTGGATTTTATTTTTGGGCAATAAGAAATGTATCGGAAAGTTTTTTAAATAAGTTAACGTTGTAAGCTCAGTTGTTAGCGCGGTCGTTACATACGCCGAAGGGCGTGGGTTCATACCTTAACAATGAGTTTAAGCTGCCGGTGAAGGAAAACATCGTGAGGAAACCATAGCGTTGTGGTAGCGTATTTTCTAGTACTCGGCTGGTTAGCTACCACCCTAAGTTGAAAATTTGCCGCCAAGCATCTAACGGCGTGTTCCAGAAACCTCAGCCTCTTTTGAGCCAGTTCTATTTTAGGCTAGATGTGTTTACCATCTTCTACCACACCGTCACTTTCTTATTCTTATTCGGAATGTAGGCGATGAGTCCTGCATTGACGTCCCGCTAGGGATGTATTGTGCATTTTCCCCTACCAGCATTCACCCCATCCAACCTAGCTCCTTGAAATACCAGAGCGAGGCTATGGGCCGCTGGCATAGTAGCTCCAGTGGGTGAGATGGAAGTGTTAGTAATGATGAAAAGCGGTCAGCACTTCGCGGTGACATAAACAAAGATGAAGCTACCTCATGCAATTTAGTGGCAACTCTAGCTTCTGCTGTGGCTTTACAGTGCCACAACACATGCTCTACAGTTCCGTTCTCCTGAAGGAAGCCACGACACGCACACCGTCACTTAAAATCAGATGAGCTGTAGTCAAACACCTTGTCAATACTAAAAAAATCTTTGTCGGGCAGTTACTGATATTAGGATTGTGGAAAGCATCTCACGTGATACGACCAATGGCGCCTAGACTAAGATACACACATAGATCCAGATGTACCTACCTACAAGTAAGAATGTGTGTTCCGTTAATTACATAATTTTAAAGGAAAGAATAGTGTCATCGGGCCAAGAATAGTACTAATTTATGCGCCGACACGAATTATTCGAATGAAGTATAATTATGAGGCAATGTCAAATAAACAAATGGAATTCTTCGGAAAAAACTAATTTACTAGGAAAATAGTGCAAGTACTCGATCATTCATAAAAATAAATTCATTCATAAATACCGTGATTGGTTATGTGTTTGACTTCAATCAATATTATGAATAATTATAAAGCGGACTCATTAAATTTTGTATGATCATGATTTAAGTCTCAAAGTAATGGACGTCAAAGTAGCGATGCCTTGGACTTTGTTTTACTATTGAAAGTTCTGTGTATCGCTTCATTAGTCGTGGGTCTCTTTTTTTTAATTCAAAATAGGTTCGCGTTTGACCACACTCTGCCTGATGTTATGCAGTAGTGTGGTCTAAGATGGAGCACGCTTACCTAGAAGAAACCTATATACTCTATCTGCCCATATTGTACCTAACAGGGAACACAGACCACGGCAGAGAGTTTGTGTTTCTGAGTATTTTGCTATCATAAGAGTGCCTCGTTCGTCTCATTACTATGACATAAAAAAGAGTACAATATTTTTTTTGACTAAATATAGATAATTACTCTGGAAGTCCTAAGTATAAAAGTAAAAGCTGAAATCCGTCTAAAACTACACGTACAACACTAACGAAAATCTACGGTACTTTTCCAATCATAGAGTTGTGTTGTATTTTGGCGGTAAAAAAATTATATACGCTACATATTTTCATTTTTTCCAAACTTTTTTCCTATTATAAAAACAATGGTGTTTTATTAATAAAGTGCCGAATCATACGCACCACGATGGTCTAGTGAATTCGTATGATTTTCAAAATTCCGTAGAAGTTTCTAGAAAGTTCACAACTACTTTACAAAAGAAAGGACTGGACTGGACCATGACTTACTTCATGTGACACCGACTGTGATAAAGACTTATTTTTAATTAATTTTATAACGATGTACTTTAACAAATAAAACAAGTATTTGATACAGGCAAGTTCGATTCCAAAAAAGAAAAAAAATTATAAACGTGTTTATGTCAAAACCAACTCGCACTCAATTTCTAAATCTGAACCAAATGAACAAGCCACTGGTTAAAGTGATTAACAAGATTGCTAAAAAGATTAAAGAGTTTTCCAAACTGTGAGCAATCAATGACTAACTCAGTAGGAAGCCAGCTAACAGTTTGATAAGGGAATTGTTTTTTTCGCCTTGCGATGCCGTAGAGCGGTAGCACTTTTGCTATTGAAATGGATTTTTATTTACACACAATCGATTTAATGTTCCGGAATGTTCTTTTTCTTACTTTAGCGCGATATTTCGCACATTTGCCTTTTGCTTCCATTCTATGACAAAAAAAGGTACAATTTTTTTTTTATGGCAGGCTTTGTGTTTGACCACAGCTCACCTGATGTCAAGTGACGGTGTCAAAAAATTGGTTTCCTAATTATTATTTTTGATGGTGGCAAGTTAAGTGTTTAACTACAGCTCAGCTTTACAGCTTTAAGTGACGGCGTAGTCGAAGATGGTAAAGCACACATAGCCTGGAATAAAACTGGCTTTGAGGCTGTCGGAACACACCGTTAGGTGACAGATTTTCAACATGGTAGCTAGCCAGCCGAGTACTAGAAAATATCCTACCACCCTATGGTTTCCTCACGATGTTTTCCTTCACCGGCAGCTGAAGCTCATTATTGGGGGTTGAATCCACGTCCTTCGACGTGTGAACCGACCGCGCTAACCACTGAGCCATCATCGCTATTTTTGATACATTTGAATTTTCTTTCTTTTATTGAGTAAAGTAGCTATGCATCATATTCAAACAAAAGTCTGTGATAAATGTTTGGGTAATTCGTGTAGGGAAAAATGACTCAATGAATTTTATGACCATTTTATTTCTTCGTTTTGTGTATTATGTGAGTTGGAGTATTGTTACGTTATTTATGACTAGTATGTGTGTATAGAACCTTATTTACATAACATTTTGGATAACACTGCCTGGAAGATGAATGTTAAAGCTATGCATCTTTTATTCTGGATTTAGGGCAGGTACTTATGATGTGTCCATGTTTTTCGTCAATTCAGAAAGAAATCAGACGTTAGTACAAAACACGAACAAGCTGTTTGTAAAACAATGTCATTAACCATGAACAAAATGTAAATGATTATTTTTGGCATCTTTTATTATTTGTCCAAAATGAAGAGTGTGACAACCTCCTTTAGACTTAACCGTTACACGTCACCCTCCAAATAAAATATTTAACTAAATAATTAGATTTAGGACATTACACACAGCGCCATCAAGCCCCAAACTAACCAAAACTTGTTCTATGAGAACCAGAAAGCTGACAGAATCCATAAATACTTTTTTTTGTAAATACATTCCACGCTGCGTGTGCTTTAACATCTTCGACTACACCTTCACTTAACATCAGGTGAGCTGTGGTCAAACACCTAGCCTGTCAACGATAAAAAAAACATACAGAACACCCAGACACAGAATGAATATCTATTTTAATCACACAAGTCACATGTTAGTCCCGAGTGGGAATCGAACCCACGCCTGTCAGCTCTCGAAGCAGAACTTTTACTAAATGACTTATAACATGGCAATTATGGGTGATATTTGTCGCCGCCGATGCAATGTATCGTGTGATTTGAAACTGTAGGTACCATAAGATTGACTTTTCGCACGGCTCTTCGACAGAACACTCGACTTATTTCTAAGAAGTTCAATGTTTATTTACTCATCTTACGGTAAAATTAACTTTTCGAGTATGAATCACAGCCACTTCAGTATACAAGTGAATTAGGACACAGTTCGTTGACACCTCGATAATTGTCCAGATGACATTCAATCTCGGCACTTACACACTGTTACACATTCTAACACAGAATAAATAATAATTACTACGGTTTTACAATGCCCATCGCTCTTATTACCACATCGACGCTTATCATCTTCCACATGCTACGAATTTCGTAACCAATTTGAAGTTACTTTCGACAGAAGGCATACGTTGTAATATGGAAATAATTTTATCTGTGACGTTGAGACGTCATACAATGGTAAGTAGTTAATTAATGTAAAACAATCTTTTATAGGTCGGACGTGCTATCTCAAAAGTGAAGAGTTGATTGATTTATTTTCAATCATTGATACAATTTGTTATAACCTAACATTGTTTACATTTGTATAACATAATTTATAATATTTTCCCGTTCATTTTATTAGTTTACTTGTGTTTTTGGCTGTATATTATGATTAGAATAAGAAATCTCTATGTAGGATAAAATAATGTCGCTTTCCGCATTCTGTTCGCTTAAATCTTTTAAGCTACGCAACGGATTTTAATGCGGTTTCCGTCAATAGACAGAGTGATTCCAGAGAAATTAGTATCTACATTGCATCCGTGCGAAGCCGGGGTGGGTCGCTAGTAAGAAATATAATCAAGTATTTATATGATGACGTTAGGGTTCCTTACTTCAAAAGAGGATAAAAACGGTCTCTTTTATAGGGTAGGATCGTTTCGTTGTCCGCCTGTCTGATAAGACCAATAAGTCAAAACTTTAAACTCCCGTAGATTTAGAATCATGAAATTTGCCAAAAATAAAGGTCCTTTATACGGCACAAGTAAAGGATTAAATCTGAATGTCACTAGTGTGTGTTTATCTCTATATAGTATGAAGCAAAGGCGCTACGGTTATACTGTCATACTCGTATAGATATTTTACGGAAAGTTTACATATACAAACCATCCTATTAAAACTTTAGTAATTAAATAAAATTGCCAAAAAAATCGCATCCGTGCTATGCCAGAGCTAGTTGCTAGTATTGTATTAATAAAAGGTTTTTTTTATAAACTTAAATTTGTAGAAATGACGGTGAAGTATATTCGATGTATGGGATAAATTTTCAACTACAAGATTCATACAATATATTTTCAGAACAATGTTCGAAAACTTTTATGGCAAACATTTTCTAAACTCGATTCTTGTGATGACCTATATATTCTATAGGTTTGTACGGAATCTTCGGCGCGCGAGTGTGACTCGCACATCCCCGGTATTCTTAAACTTAGATTTACCATATGATTACGATATGAACCAAGTTGTTCGCTTGCACTTTTGTACATTAAAATATTTTTTACCTAATTCTATATTGTATCTACTTTATCGATGAATAAGCTACTTCTAATGATTACAAATAGGATTACAAGCCAGGTCAATAAAAAAGTTACTCATATTGTGACACAATGTACTTACGTCATCTAAAAATTATAGAACGTTTTCTCATAGAGCAATGATAAAATTATGATCGCAAATATGAAAATGAACTAATTCTATCTATACATAAGTAATGCTATCTATAAATGAAATAAGTACTTGAAATTGTACATAAATATAGCATGTATACTCATAGCAAAAATGCTTAAAAGATTTATGTAATATTAGCGATCCGCCACGACTTCGCATGGGTGCAATGTACATATTAATGAGGTGCATATGCATGTATTATACATATAAACTTTCCTCTTGAATCACTCTGTCTATTGATGGAAACCGCATTATCAGTCCGTTGCATAGTTTAAGATATATAAAAGTACAGACGACGGGAAGCGACTTTGTTTTATTTATACTATGTAGAGAAGAGATATGAATTGGCCATTAATGACAAAGTCTGTTGGTATTGTTTATTTTAAATCTTAAAGTCGTAATGTTTGCTTTATGTATGTTCGTTTATTTTTTGTTTTGGGAGTAGACATTTTTTTCTACTTTATTTGATAGTTTCCTTTTTTAATTTATGTTTTTGTCATTGCATTGTGTTGTTGTTTGTGTTTAGAACAAAATAGTTTTTGTTTTGTAAATATTGGTAATACTGTCTATGTATGCTTCTTGAGTTTTTTTAGGACCTGGGTTCCTACCCAGGACATACCTTGTAGCGACATACTTTTGTAGCGATGATAGCCCAGTGGTTAGCGCGGTCGGTTCGCATGCCGATCCCAACAATGAGCTTCAAACCCCAACAATGAGCTAGAGCTGCCGGTAAAGGAAAACATCGTGAGGAAACCATAGCATGGTGGTAGGGTACTTTCTAGTACTCGGCTGGCTAGCTACCACCCTCAAGTTGAAAATCTGACGCCTAGCATCTAACGGTGTGCTCCGGCAGCCTCACTTGAAAGCCAGTTCCATTCCAGACTAGGTGTGCTTTACCATCTTCGACCACACCTTCACTTAACATCAGGTGAGCTGTGGTCAAACACCTAGCCTGTCTACCATTAAAAAAAAAAATACCTTTTATGAAACTATCATATATGTTTCTTCTTTGGCTAAGTGTTCTAAATTTTTATGTTATAAGTATGTATGTAGTTATATAAAGGATTTAGATATTTCATTAGGTAACTGGTTCCCATGGTTCAAGCTTTACTTAGTCTTAGATGATGACATTGTACATGACTGAACTGTACTGATACTTAACATTAATTTATTTACTTTACTTCAAAATTATTAAAAGAGAGCCAATTGCATTCCAGTCTTAGTGTGTCACTTAACATCTGATGAGCTGTGCTCAAACGCCTAAAAAATAATCCTATTCATAATACATTTTATGCATAGCATGAAGCAGCTTCCTCACAAACCACATCCAAATCCCCGCAACAGGCAGACTGCTTTTCGCTATCATGCCATCTCATCCACTGGAGCTACTATGCCAGCGCCCCAGAGCCTCGCTCCGGTACTTCAAGGAGCTGGGTTGGCTCGGGTAGACGCTGGTAGGGGGAAATGCACAATACACCTCAAGCGGGACGTCAGTGCAGGACTCATCGCCCCCATTCCGAATAAGAATAAGAATAAGAATAAGAATACATTTTATCCGCGGTATTTTTTTTTTGTAAAAGAACAGTTGTTTTGATAAAAAAATTACTGTAATAAAAAATTATACAAATGTTATTTTGTCGTTGACTGTACGGTACAGACTAATGCATTATCAGGGCGCCATGTATCAATGAGTCGATAAAATTGATACACTGATAATGGGAAACCGATAACAAAGTCAATGCAGACGGAGTTACAAGTATCTGAAGTCTGAAATGTATGAAGACGAGGTTTATTGATTTTGAGTCTGTCTATTTTACGTTTTAAGTAGGCCTCATGTAAAGAAGTCCTTAGTTTGTAGATCAGTCTAGTTCTATAAGTTTAGTAAATAGATGTTGTTAGTAATTTTATTTAATTTATATTTTAAATAGCTGTTACCTGCGACTTCAAACGCGTGAAATATATAAAAAAAAAGTTAACCAATTTTCTCAATTTTTCTTTTCATAAAAACCTTCTACAAATTATTAGAAAAATCGGTATAGTCGTTCACAAGTTATGGCGTGACAAGAGAAACAGGGATTAATTTATATATACATATATATAAACAATATATTTGTATAATAATATAGATAGATAGATAACTCTTTATTGTGCACATCATAAATGGAAAAGAGTACAGATAACAAAAAAACCTTATTAACTAGTGACACAAGTGGCGGCCTTATCGCCAAACCCCCTTCAAACCCTTTTTCTCTTGTCACGCCATATAATGTACATATATATATGTACATTATATGTTCATATATATACATATGTTTATATATATGTACATTATATGTTCGATTGTATACAATTATGTTTAAAGAAGATTTAAATATATTTTTTAATATCTTTTGTTATGTAACTTAGGTATTTACGGATTAGTTACATACATTTTGCATCGTTCTTTCCTAGAAAATTATTAATTTTAAATTGGAATCATAAAATAATAGGGAGTAAAAACCATCAAGGGTGGAATAACTCACAAGTAGGGTAAAATATTTTAATTTTCTTTAAAGGCTTCATGAGTCATAAATGGCATGATGAAAATTAACGCTTCCGGTGTTGAAAGGGTTTACTTTTACCAGTATAAAGTTACATACGACTTATATTTTTAAAGTCATTTTTCATATACAGGTTGAGCTTAAACGAGATTAGCAAAAGAACAGAATTAGAGCAAATAAATATGCTCAGCAAGTGATTTGTATTTGCTTTTTTGGCACTTATAACATAGGTCATAAAAATTAGAATGTATATACAGTTATAAACCTACTTATCAACAATTTTAAACAATCCTCAGACCCATACAGTAAGCTCACGATAAATTTTATAAGCATTTATTTATTCCCACCCAGGACAAGCATTTTGTGATATAAAACCAAATGTTTGTTCTGTGTCTGGGTGTACTGTATGTAGTATAAGTATGTATTTACAAAAAAAAAGTATTTAAGTATTCTATCAGTTATCTGATTCCCATAGTACAAGCTTTGCTTAGTTTGGGGTCAGATGGCGCTGTGTGTAATGTCCTACGATATTTATTTATTTATTTATTATTTATATATGTAAGTAACTATGTTTGTTCGAGAAATTTAACTGTTAAATTTGACCCACCTGCCGATGTTCGAATGGAATCAAATTGTGTGTATTTTTGTATCTTCGGTGACAATACTATGATATGGTACCATGGAGCTGGTATGATGATGGAGACGGAAGATGGCCATAGGAATTTCTGAACTAAACAAGATAAAACCATAGAGTTTGGGCACGATTGGAGCAATCACTAAAATACTTATGTAGTAAAAAGCTTTTATCTGGAACAATGAAATAAAAATTCAAAAATGAATTCTTATTATATTTAAGGCGTTAAAATTTTCATATAATTTTGTGTTTTAAAATTAACTTAAAGCCAGGATTATTATCAGCAATTAGCATTGTAACTATTGCTTTCTTATGTATATCTATCTATACTATTATAAAGAGGAAATATTTTATTGTTTGTTTGTTTGTATTGAATAGGCTCCGAAACTACTCGATCGATTTCAAAAATTCTTTCACCGTTTGGAAGCTACACTATTTCTGTGTGACATAGACATGCTACTTTTCGTCCCTGTATTCCTACGGGAACGGCAACCACGCGGGTGAAACCGCGAAGCGTCCGCTTGTAATACAATATATCAACAATGTACAAACTCTCAAACAGTTCTCAGGAACAAAAACAAAATTTACTCGAATTGACAATCGACATTGGGAATGATGATTAAATTTTTTTCGTCTATCGTGTTTTTTTGTGGAAATAGGCCCTAATCCCATAAACTAAGATAGAAATAAGTCTTAGAGACAGAAAACAATCCAACATATCCATACATCGAAATAAATCGAGTGAATACGTATTTTATGTTTGCAGTGTATATACTTAAGGAAGTCATTTAGACACAAATGTTGTCTACTATTCGTCTATTTCGGATACGTTGTTTTATTAGCCTAGTAGATTTGGTGTTAGCACATTGTCTTGGCATGGCATAAAGTCACGATGTGTCAATATGTGAAGAATGGGATAAGGTTGAGGGTACACAATACACAGGTACACAATATTTTAAGTCTGGTACACTTTTTTTTATGGTTGACAGGCTAGGTGTTTGACTTCAGCTCACCTGATGGTGTGGTTGACTTATTATACCTTGTTTCATATTTTGTATCGCAGTAGACAACTTTCGAAAAATAATCGTCAGACAGTTATCAAAAAATTGGTTTCTCTTTATTAATTGTCGAATATTAATTTTAAGCAAAAAAAATTTTTTTTTTCTAGCCATCTGCTTTGACTGCCATGTTCGCTCATTTGGTAGTAACTTTGATCGTGTTTTCTTCAAGAGGTGTAGGGCGTGGGTTCGATTTCCTCCCGGGACAAACACTTATGTGACGTACGAGAAAGATTTTCAATCTGTGTCTTGTATGTATTATAAAAGTATAGATTTACAAAAAAATATTTATGTATTCTACCAGTTATCTGACTACCATAGCAGTAGCTTTGCTTAGGTCAGATGGTGTTGTGTGTAATGTAAAATTAAAATTAAAATTCTAAATAAATAAAAAATATCTATATTTTTACACAACGAAACGTCATTAGCAAGTTTATAAAGTTTGTAAAAGTCACATGTCATTTTTTTACGAAATGCCACAAAACTGGAAAATCTCGCAGGACAGTAATAAATATTTTGCTAAATTTAATAAGCCTCCTTTTGAACACCTTGTTCAGTTTTAACTACAGCTCTATGTACCTATACAGCTATGTTTGCCTACTGGCGCCTGCCATCTGTAATTGTTCAGGCAAACAGACTGCTGCGAGGCCCGATTTACTAATGTATCCAGTTTTAGCACTTATGGATTAGAAGCGTAGAAAAATACTTAAATTAAAATGCAAAACGTGTACATTTATGCTACATTTATCCCCGGGTCTTGATCGCACACAAAATACTATGAATTCTTTCCGTCTTAGGGTAGCGATGATAGCTGAGTGGTTAGCGCGTTCGGTTCGCACGCCGAAGGGCGTGGGATCAAACCCCAACAATGAGTTTAAGCTGCCGGTGAAGGATAACATCGTGAGGAAACCAATGCATGGTGGTAGGGTACTTTCTACTACTCGGCTGGCTAGCTACCACTCTCAAGTTGAAAATCTACCGCCAAGCATCTAACAGTGTGTTCCGGCAGCCTCACTTGAAAGCTTGTTTCATTCTAGGCTAAGTGTGTTTATCATCTTCGACTGCACCGTCACTTAACATCAAGTGAACTGTGGTCAAACACCTAGCCTGTCAACTATAAAAAGGGATGCCTGGAAGAGATAACTTTCATCAATAAGGCCGCGAATTATTACGCTTGAATTTTTATATCTTATCAGATATCACACAAGCGTAATCTTTGTGTGAACAGCCAGGAGGAGGAGCCAGGAGTCGTATCCATCTCTGTTCAAAAATTCAAACACTTCGTGATCATCACAATCACTGCTGAACATTGTCATCTCCCAAACAATGTTTCTCAACTCGATTTTTATAAATGTAGAAATATAACAGAAACTTTAGTAACGGTAAATAACTAGCATTTTTAATGTTCAAGGTTGAAGGAAAATCAATGTTGGTCTAAACTAACTGGCACTGCGATTAGCGCTAACTTTAGGCATAACAGCAAGCAAGTTAACAATCAAAATACCTAGTAACCTACTTCTGGATTTCCAGTAAACGGTAAACAACCTACCAAGTAGGTATTATGTAATACTGTAACGGCATACCTATTAGTGGTTTCTATTAGTATACAACAAAAAAATCTTTGAGATATTAATCGAATGCAATTAGTTTCTTTTAAAGAAATAAATATTGTAGGACTATACAGTATACACACAGCGCCATCTGGCCCCAAACTAAGCAGAGCTTGTGTGATGGAAGTCAGATAACTGATAGAATATTTTTTTGTAAATACATACTTATAATACATACAGAACACCCAGACACAGAACAAACATTTGTTTATTCACAAAATGTTTGCCCTGAGTGGGAATCAAACACCCGTCCTACAGTTCTCAAGGCAGATATACTAACAATGAGCCACAAAATAGAGTAAAAGTATCTTATTTTTCTGATCAATAATTGCGGCTTGCAAATCATACTCTCATAAGAAGATAATCTCTTCGTAGCGACGATAGCCGAGTGTGTAAGTGGGTTCCAAATACAAATATTTTATTAATACAACCAAAATTTAAAGTCAAATTCCGTAATTTTATTATAAACACATTAGTAAATATGTCAAGGTCAAAGAAAAAACAAAAAATGCGTTTTTTATACATCACATCGTTGCTTAACATCAAGTAGGATGTAGTCATTTGACTACATCCTGCTTCTTTTTTTTTTTTTTTAATGTTTGACAGGCTATTTGTTTGGCCATAGCTCACCTGATGTTAAGTGAAGGTGTGGTCGAAGATGGTAAAGCACACTTAGCCTGGAATGGAACTGGCTCTCAAGTGAGGCTGCCGGAACACACCGTTAGATGCTTGGCGGCAGATTTCCAACTTGAGGGTGGTAGCTAGCCAGCCGAGTACTAGAAAGTACCCTACCACCATGCTATGGTTTCCTCACGATGTTTTCCTTCACCGGCAGCTCAATCCATAATGAATTAAGAAAAGCTGAGAGATTGTAGCAATTTTTCAACTGCACACTAAAATTTACTAACTACTGCTGACAGTTGGTTCAAGCGTTGAATGTTTGGGCACATCTACATAATATCTTGAGCTGCCGGTGAAGAATAACATCATGAGAAAACCATAGCATGATGGTAGGGTAGGTACTTTCTAGTACTCGGCTGGCTAGCTACCACCCTCAAGTTGGAAATCTGTTGCCAAGCATCTAACGGTGTGTTCCGGCAGCCTCACTTGAGAGCCAGCTCCATTCCAGGCTAGGTGTTCTTTACCATCTACGACCACACTTTCACTTAACATCAGGTGAGCTGTGGTCAAACACATAGCCTGTCAACATAAAAAAAATATCGTTCATAAATTGATGATGGCTAATTCCGTTTTGTAGAGTCTATGGTATAATTTATGACAAGTTAAAGGAAAATCGTTTTACCCTATTCGCCTTGGTGCAAGAACGAGGTTTTAAGGCTACATGCATCATACTATCTTATGTTAATAATATTCAATTTCTTTGAATGTTGACATCACATATTGATGTCACCAATTTAACATGACGATTTTGCTTAATCTCATGTAAAAATCAATTTCGAGGAATTTTTGAGGAAATTGAGGACGTTGGCATTATACGCTGTGATAATTTAATTGATAACGTAAGTTTAATGGATGGTGATTGGATAGGGAGTAATCGTCATTTCTATAAGTTTTAATTACCTAATCGTAATTTTATATTAAGTGATAAATAAGTGAACAACACTTCGACGCGTAATTCAATAATAAATTATGATAATTAAGGCGTTGTATGTTGTCAAAATGGTTTAAAATCTCATTAATACTACAGTATGTATAATGTACTACACTACATTATTATGATTATTTTTATGTACAAACTTACTATATGTTTTATTTTTATTTATATTTCTTATTAGTGTTACATCTCACAGTCACGGCTCATTGGTAGCATATCTGCCTTAAGAGCTGAAGGGTTCGATTCCCACTCCGGGCAAACATTTTGTGAATAAACAAATGTTTGTTCTGTGTCTGGGTGTTCTGTACGTATTATAAGTATGTATTTACAAAAAATATATATTTATGTATTCTATCAGTTACCTGACTTCCATCACACAAGCTCTGCTTAGTTTGGGGCCAGATGGCACTATGTGTATAGTCCTACGATATTTATTATCTCCCGTCTGTTTCTTATGTTTTCTATCGTGTTTTTCTTATCGTGATTGCTTGGAAGAGATCGCTGTTAGCAATAAGGCCGCCACTTGTGGCACAAGTTCATAAGGTTGTTTTTTTCTCTGTACTTTTTTCTTCTTATGGTGTGCAAAATAAAGAGTTATATCTATCTATCTATCTAATATACATTTATTATAAATGTGAAAGTTTGGATGTAAGGATGTTTGTTACTAGTTCACGCAAAAACTAATAAACGGATTTAGAGGAAATTTGCTATGGAGGTAGCCGAGATCCTGGATTAACACATAGGCTACTTTTTATCCCGAAAACATGTGGCGGGTAATACCGCGCGGCGCAGCTAATATTTGACAGCCCTGTTGGTTCAGTGGTAGAATGTTTGCTTCAAGAGCTGAAGGGCGTGGGTTCGATTCCCACCCAGGACAAACTTTGTGGTATAAACAAATGTTTGTTCTGTGTCTGGGTGTACTGTATCTATTTTAAGTATATATTTACAAAAAAAAAGTATTTAAGTATTCTATCAGTTATCTGTCTTCCATAGCACAAGCTTTGCTTAGTTTGGGATCAGATGGCGCTGTGTGTAATGTCCTATGATATTTAAAAAAAAATATATATATATACATATTTTTTAAAAACGTGAGCGCGTATTTTTGTAACGTCGACCATGAAACGATGTTGCTTTTTTGAGTTGTCCGATAAAAAAATGGGCATGAGGGAATTATACCAAGTAGTTCTGAAACACACTCTCCGAAATGAAGCTCTACTTTAGCACTCGTTACTTTTAGACATTCGATGATTTGTCTCAATATCGCTAGCTAATGTACCATTCATTCAATTCGTTATAACTTATAAAGTTTTGCTACAATGTTTAATTTTACTTATTTCTATTCACGTATTTAGTATACTTAAACGTAAATAAATAGACATTTTTTAGTACAAGATTATTTGTCTCGTTAAACACGGTTTACAATAATTTTATACACGGTAACCATATAATTATAAATATAACCATATTTATTACGCGTGGGCGGGCGTTTGTACTGTTTATTTACTCTAAAGAAGTACTTAAACCATTGACAAATGTTTTAGTTACATAATGATATTTCACGCTAAAATGTTTTTTATCGTTCTAGACGTTAGGTATAAAATTGCGTGTGTCCAGAAAGGTAGGTAAGGTAAAATTTTCCAACGTTCATTATTGTTCTTGACCTACGAGGTAGGAAAGGCGTAACCGAATAAAATATTACGTCAAAGAAGACAAGTGCTGTCGTATTTTATTTATATTTCCTGATGCGAAATAAAAACAAAATTATAGAATAAATAAATATCGGAGGAAGTCACACACAGCGCCATCTGACCCCAAACTAAGTAAATCTTGTCCTATGGATCATGTACTATGGATCTTGTACTATGGATATGGGTCAGATAACTGATAGAATACTTAAATACTTTTTTTTTTGTAAACACAATATACTTATAATAAATACAGGGATTAATACAGAATAAACCGTAAATGTACGTAGTTAAAACCGCAAATAGCTACGTACATATTAACTAAAATATTTTCTTCTGAGTACCGCTGCGATGTTCAAAGACAGCTTTTATCTCTTACCATTAGGAGAGCGTTTCGTTCGTCTTATTAGTTTCACATAAACAACATTTTCACAAGCTAAAACAATTTTTCATAGCAAATGACTTATTTTATGCATGTACTAAAATAATTCATAGGTATATAATAAGCTTGAAATATATCTATGTATACAATTATGCTGTTTAAATTGTATTCCACGGTAATTATCTCTTTTCCGAGGGTGGCCTGGAATAAATCGCTTTTAGCGATAGGGACGTTTTAAACCATATCTCATTAATTGTTTTTGTAATTAATTCTGTAATGTTACTAAATTTTTAAAAGGTGTAACAAAAAAAATGTATTTTATTTTCGTCAAGGCATTGAGGCAAGAAAAATTGTCTTCGTATGAATAATTAGAACTTTAAATGCAAAAGTATGTTTTGTAGGTATATTTGCCTGAAACATACGTAGTAGATAGATCGAGTTCCTGTTTGGATATCGGGTGAAACTGTAGGTCATTGCAGAAAGATACACATACGTATAAGTATATAAGCAATACAATATGCGACCTTATCAAGGCTCATAATATCGTAAGAAAGTCAAATAAATATCGTACAACAAAGATAACGTGAAATTATTTTAAATTATTACAATTACAATGACACTTACCAAAAATATACGATCAATAAACATTTGACGTTGCGTACTAACTATCATTTAAACTGTGCCATTACACTCGTAAAGATAAATAATTGACAAAACAAAGTGCAGGAATGAAGTTAAATCATTTTGAGTAATGAACGTATCATTAGATGAAATACGGGAGTCGGCAGTGGCTATTATGTTTCAAGACTTTTACACCCTGCTATGTACTACACGATATCTTAACTTTAAAACACCAAAGGGCCAAGAGTCATTGCAAACACATTTTTTTTTGCCGCTGTCAATTATTACAGGCACACTGTATATGCCACAGGGTCGTATTTATACGAATCAAAATAAGGGGCTGGGAGGCCAGAAAATACGATTCAATTTAACACATATTTTCTCCGTAGGTAGAGATTATATCTCTCCACTTGCTACGATCCTGGCACACATTTTGCGCTTCTTTTACTTTTATTAGCGTTTTCACACATGTTCAAAAAATAAGTATGGTATAGTATTTGACACGAGACGTAGGGATATAGTTTTTTTAGTAAGGATTTTTTTTGTATTATGCTTAAATACATGAAGGGGGATATTTTTTTTTGTATTTCTGCTCCGCAGACACTATGTTCCATAGACAATTGACACAAACAACGGTGTCCGTGACCTGTGTCCACTTTTTAATTATTTTTTTTTTGCAATAAACTGAGAGGGAAAGTAACTTCATTTTTATTTTTAAATGTTTAAACTATACGAACTCTTAGTACCAGTTAGGTTAGAAAATCATTAGATATGTACAGCGAGTCTATGTGATATATTTTTTATGTTAGAGAATATTAATAAAAATACCACCTCCATCAGCCCAGTTGCTTTTTAACTTCATTTTATAATTTACAGGACAAGGCCTCAGATTTTTCGCTTTGACTTTGCTGAAGCATAAATTTTCAGAATAGCCTGTTGTCGTGGCGGGGACATTGTTGTTGGCTGTAAAAGTTGAATAAGATGTCAGCATTCAACGTATCAAGGTAGATATAAGAGGGGTGCCTTTGAAAACATTGTCTTTCTTTATAAGTTCAGTTTAAACATCTGCGTGATTCATCTTCAATCACATTACTGCTAGTCAACAGTCATGTTAGTGATTAAACGCAGACTTTACGATAAAAACTACACTTACTTTTCATAAAAAGTCCATATTTGAAGAGTAATTCAAAGATAAATGTCATTTGTAAATATCACTTACACACTCGGCAATTTGAATGGCACGACACTTTTGTACTTACACATATCACATTCATAAATAATAATAGCTGAATTTACCCCTCTCGGGCCTGCCCCAAAAAATCCTAGCTACGCTACTAGACCTTGCCACGCTGTCAGAATCTTGACTCAATTTTATCGATAAGAAACAATTCCTAAGTATAAAGGCTGCGCGTTAAGTGGCTGAAGGCTTCCTTTACAGATGGGAGCGTGTCTTTATAGCGTGAAATAGCTTTTGTAGTGTCTTGTGTAAATAAACACTTCTAAAGCACCAAACGTTGTATCGTTATTATGTGTTTAACTGTCTTACAGCAACTATTATGTGACAAAGTTATCTTTTCTGTGAAATGAGGGAGTCACAATCGCATTCTATGAATTTTCCGTATAACGTTTTAGCTTCCCGATCTGCCCACTTCAGATGAAGTGGTCATCTTCACCGATATTTGTTATTGCTTTGACTGAATATCCTCGTGCTGATTATTTGTTTACGTTAATCATAAACACAAATCGCATAAATGTGTTTAATTTAGTAATTGGTTTTGATATAGGTTAGGCAATCGTTTTGTCAGTAATCAATGTTTACAGTTTCGAAATAAGAAAAATCACGTCTCATTGAAATTAATGGGTTTAATTAAATCAGTATAAAACACCGCTAATTTTAAAAGCTACTCGAATTAGAGACGCATTCCGATAAATGTTGATGATTTGGAAATAAGAATAAATAACGTTATTCAAACAGATTGCAAAATAGCTTGAAGTTGACAGTCACTTGCCGTGGATTTGCTGGTGATATTTTTAGTTTTTCTTCAATTTTCTCGATGAAAAGGAATCGCGTTCGATGGCACGCCAATTATACACATAAGTCAAACAACAGCAAATGAACGAGTTTATTTGTTGTTTTTGAAACAGCGACAAAGTAGCTCATGTATACCTATTAGTAGTATCGCAGCGTTTGTGGCGTTAGCTCTAAGAAACAGTTCACTTAAAAGCACCGAACTAACGCAACGGAAGAGCTGTTCTGTTGGGTCGGGTGACCAACTGACCACGAATGGACGTTTAACTGCCCGTCCCGGTTGTTTGCCCTATAATATCGATTTTAAGCATTAGGAATGATTATTGGCTAAACCGTTGCGATTTTAATTTCGGACTCGATCATCTGTGTAGTTTATTCAACACAGATGATTGAGTCCGACCAGTTACAAAGTATACATCGCTCATCCTCGACGGTACTTGACTCCAATGCAAATAGAGGAAACGATGTGTTTCCAAAGCAAAGGCATCAAAGGTCAAGTTACATCGGTCAAGTTGTCTGAGGGCTGGTCAAGGAGATATAGTCAAAACAAAACGAAACTTTATCACAACTGAGCTAAACAAGGAAAATTTTGGGAATTAGTGAATTGACACCTCGGAAGCGGGAAGTTGAGTGTTATGAATTAATGTAGTGGAGGTCAACGGTACACTTGTACGGAGTGGACTCTGTTACCACTAAATATTTAACACGTCAAGGTGGTGAGCTTACGTACATTTTTTGGAAATACGTTCAACTGAACCACAAAGGTGTTATTTACGCATCTCCGGTCGTGGGGTAAACCAGAGAAACGTTTGTAAACGTCTTGGTTGTAGTTTAAATTGATTCTATACACAATTACACGTGTTGTAAAAACTTTTGAATCATTTTATTGAAATTACAAATTGCTACATTTTGCTTTTTGATATTTCAGTCTATATACTGTGTACTTTAAATGATATTCACTTATTGGTGTTTCAGGCTTTAAGCTTGGGGTGTACGCCGAAAGGGGGTACTATGGGCTAATATCTAAAATTGCTAAAATAAAAAAGTAAAAGTCCTCATTTATTCTACGTAATATATATATTTCAGTATCATAAATTTCATTGATATTTAACAAAATATATTTAACGGATTTTTTTCGCTACTTTAGGATCAGTTCAAAGTTATTCATATTGTTTTCATTTCCATCAATCACCAGTTGTCGTATACGTATATCACCTGTCCACAGAACCTCAGGGCGTTCTACACGATGTATGCCAATTCGCGGTCTTCACTCTAGAACCATCTACCTCAGCGGATAGCAGTTCTATAACCAATGCGTTCCACCTGTAGCCGAAACGTGGATACTCACAGCGGGAATGGTCCACAACTTCAAAGTTGCTCAGCGAGCTATGGAAAGAGCTATACTCGGAATTTATCTGAGGGATCGCATCCGGAATCAAGTAATTCGTAAAAGAACTAAAGCCACAGACATAGCTCAGTCTATTAGCAAGCTGAAGTGGCATTGGGATGGACATACCTACATATCTGTCGGAGAACCGATAAACCCTATAGGTATAACAGTTTATTGTGAAAATATATTTTATTGTTATGCCATAAAATTTAATATTGGACGTCAAAGTTTTTTTTCTAAGTTACCACCAACAATAGATATACGAGTCATGGCGTTTGGTTGAATGGTTCAAAGGTGGCATAGACCTCGGTTATTGTCTTGGATTTATTGCAGCTATATTCAACCATAAACCACATAAAAATCAATTAATACGTACAAATTAGGTCCTGCTTACGTACATTTTTACAGCCGTAAACTCCGATTCAATGCTTGTTTTCTGTCATTCGGTGACGTGAATATTTGAGAAACGTGAAACGTTAATAAATTCATAAATTAGAAGAGGATGATCGTGGTATATTGGGCAGTAAGATTTGCGAAACAATTTAAATAGGTATTTATCAATCTCATAAGAATTACAAATCATTCACTTACTGAGATTAAACACTTGTTAAATATTAATTATTGTGCTACTTTTTTTTATGTTTGACCACAGCTCACCTGATGTTAAGTGAAGGTGTGGTTGAAGATGGTAAAGCACACCTAGCCTGGAATGGAACTGGCTCTAAGCTACTAAGCACAACATGTAGATTTAATTATTAAAAATGTTAACAAAACAATGATGTAAAACAAAATACTTTTTATATCAGAAAACAACAGCTTGCACGAAGGAGAAAGATCTTTTCGTCTTTCGTAAGTTGAGTAAGTAAGTAAGTAAGTTAAAAGTCGTAGTTACAATTCAGGGTGTATCAAAGCACCTGAACAAATAAACATTGTACTTGACTGTTTGGTAAGTGAATACCTAATTGGAATCTAATAAAGGGCGTCGGGCTCCTAGTTTACATATTGGTTTTGTTCAAAAATGCAATAGGTTCAGTCAGTTTTGAAGGACTCGTTTTAAGTATAAAATATTCATATTAAAATATCTTTAAGATGCTTGAATTTGTGTACCGTGGGTTTTGTACTTTTACATAATATACGTATTATTTGTATCACGAAACACAAATATAAACTTTTTTGACACTTTTTTGTTTTATAATTATACTTTATTATACTTTTGACAGCCCTGTTGGTTCATTGGTAGTATGTCTGCTCCAAGAGCTGAAGGGCGTGGGTTCGAGTCCCACCCAGGACAAACACGTATTTACAAATGTTTGTTATATGTCTGTGTGTTCTGTATTTATAATAAGAATGTATTTACAAAAAAAAAAAATAATCTATCAGTTATCTGACTTTCATAGAACAAGCTTTGCTTAGTTTGGGGGTCAGACGGCGCTATATGTATATTTATTTATTTTGTTTTATTTGAGGCGCCAGGTGACCAGAATGCTGGCATGTGCCTTGCTCAAATGTTTAGCATTGTCATCCAGCGTGGCGATGCTGCCAGCATTCTGGCCGCATATCCCTCATCTGACGGACTTTTCGATTAAGTTATTTCAATAAATAAAATGAACTTCAGCAAAGTAACGCCTGAATCAATCAATTATTTCTATAAATTTGTAAATAGTATCAATTTAAGATAATTTGTTATAAGTTTTTGTCAAATTAAATTTATAATTTTACTGTGCGATTATATCGTATACTCTGGCTTTAGTCGACTCGGGGCGTGCGGAACAAGACCGCGCGCGCGTTGTACTCAGCTTTGTATCCATGATGAAGGCCACCGGATAAAGCCGGAACTATAGTCGTGTGTAATCCCGCATAAGTAAAACAAAAACATTTTAGAAGTATTTAAAATTAACAAAAACCGTCCAAAATGCTTAATATTAATGAGGTCTAAATTAAAACAATTAATTATTATTAAATATATTCCATCACAAAGATGATTTAAACTAAATCACACTTACATCAGTTTAACCTTTGCACTTAATTATTAAAATACAAATTTGCTATAATTCTAATAAACAAGGTATTACATAAACATGTGAAAAATGACTCCTGCTTCTTCCGACGTCTAAAAACTTAGGAAATTTTAGGTCAGTTTTTAATAAAGCAATACGTTTTTTCCTTGTTCTTTGCAAATAAAATATTCATGGAATGCAAAAAGATGTCGTTTGATGCTCCAAATTTAAATATCGAATCTTTTGTTTTTCATTTATTTGCCAAATACACATGGAAAACTCAAATAAAAACAGATTAAAAAAGTGGATATATGACTCTCAGGTTCCATAACCTGAGAGTTATAGATTCCGTATCCTAGCTATATGTAATACAGATACAGCTAGAATATATACGTGTTTTGTTATCAATAAATTAAGTTTATTATAGTTTGAATGTATGAGAATGAATTCACAAACTCACACAAAAAAAAAGTGGAAAAGTAGCCAACGCACAGTACGCACACTCGAAACATAATATACATGGAGATACCAGATGCCCACCATGGGCATCTGGATGGTACCGCTCCAGTAAAGTATACTACAAAGAAGGACAGGATGATATTTTTTAATTCGTATGACAATATCTGTGGTCACAGCAAATCTTGGTGGTAGATCTCCATAGCAGGAGGTCATCTAGGTAGGTACCACCGCAGTACCAGATATTCTGCCGCCAAGCAGTAGTGTGTAAACATTACTGTGTTCCGGTTTGAAGGGTACTGCAGCTAGCGAAATTACTGGGCTGTTGAGACTAACCATCGAAAGTCTCAAAGTAATGAGCACCAAAGCAGCGATGCACTGGACTTTGTTTTATTACGCAAAGTTCTGTTTATCGCTGCAATGGTCATGGGCAGGCGTTATCTCTTACCGTCAGGAGAGCGTCTCGTTCGTCTCATTATTTTTCACATTAAAAAAAAAAAAAAAAAAACCTAGAAGGATTTTACCCTAATTTGAGATCAATACTCATTACACGCATACTTCACAAGATGTTTTGACGTAACGTTTGACGAACTCAGGGGAGCGATGATGTTCTTGTTCCATTCTTTGGCCGTACGGATGAGAAACGTACAGTCAAAACGTTTAGTACTTCTCTAAGGAAATACTGCTTATGTATAGGTGGTAGTGGGCCAAACTCAATCAATGCCACAAAGTAAGTCATTGATTGTTTTGTACAGAAATAAAAATAGTTTGAGCTAGAAAACTAGCGCTCTATAACGTACTGCCGTGTTTATCGCATTTCTTGGCCGCGTTGGTTTGCCGCATTGACCTATTTTGATAAACCAGCGAGCAGATTACACGTCCAGTTTAAACTCAGGTGCTTGTTTTCCGCGTGTTTGTGTAATTTGTTGCAGATTTTGGTTGAGAACTTCTTCATGGAGTTTTGGCGGGAACGCGGAAAGAATCGTGTCGCTGTGTATATAGTATTTAACACATTCGAGTGTAAAATATTCAATAATTTGTATTACTTACGAGTAAAATGTGATGCCACTGATTTTCCTCTAACTGCGGCTCTTACAACGTAAGATGCTGCAGCCACCCATATTAAAAACACGTATCAACGATATTAGACGAGTCTCTATCAAAACAAACACAATACACAAATAACAAAACGTAAATTAAATCAACAATAATTACGCCGAACGTCAGTTTGTTTGGCTAACTCTGATTTCTGTCACGGGAGTTTTGGCGGGAACGCAGAAAGAGTCGTGTCGCGCCGTTGTATTTTTTCCAAAACTAGTGTTTTGCCGAGTCTTTATGCATAAAAGTAGTGGTGTTTTATTCATAAAGTGCCGAATCACAAGCGCGAGTGTGGGAAAATGATATAATGTTGTGAAATATGACTTTTTGTGTTGCTTCTACAACTCCATCGAAGCTTTATAGTAAAGTCACCACTACTTTACTAAAGCATGACTGGTCTTGACTGACACGGACTGTATTTGATCAAGACTGGACTTTGTCTATAACTTTAGCTACGAGGACACTTATTTAACTATTGAAACTTGAAAATATATAAATACTTGACACTGGCAAATGTTCAAAACGCGACGCCAAAACCAAAGAAAAAAAAAACTTCTTCATGCGTTTTTGAAGTGAAAACTTCTTTAGCCATGTTGATCGATTTTTGGTAGAGGCAACACTTATCGATATCTATCTATACTTTTGTAAAGAGGAAATATTTGATTGTTTGTTTGTATTGAATAGGCTCCGAAACTACTGGACCGATTTTAAAAATTCTTTGACCGTTGGGAAGCTACACTATCGCAGGGTGACTTAGGCTACTTTTTATCCCTATATTCCCACGGGAACGGGAACTACGCTACAGTAGCCCAGCCACCACACGAACAACTTGTTTGTATCGTTACTTGCTTTATTCAATCATCTAAAAACATTTTAGGCTAGGCTCAATAAACAGAAAGAAATAAACTTTTATTCTCATTATATTCAATCATACCTACATGTGTATAACTTACGTTAAAAAACTGAATTATTTACCAAAGCTCACCTGATGTTAGGCTGCCGGAACACACCGTTAGATGCTTGACGGTAGATTTTCGACTTGAGGGTGAGCTAGCCAGCCGAGTACTAGAAAGTACCCTACCACCATGCTATGTTTCCTCACGATGTTTTCCTTCACCGGCAGCTCAAGCTAATTGTTGGGGGTTGAACTCACGCCCTTTGGCATACGAACCAACCGCACTAACCACTGAGCTATCATCGCTACTACTTATTCCTGTACTAAGCATTTTCGTAACTAAAGCTAAAATAAGAAAATTAAAAAAGAAACACGTGCGTCCAATTGGACGCACGTGTATTGATACATTAATTGTTTTAAAAAAAATGGCCTATGTCACTTGGAGTATGTAAGGATTCTAACGATATCCCATACATCCAAATCTGTTTGGGGAATTAAAAGTTATGGAATATTACATCCTGAAAAATTTACAATCCTTTCTGGGCAGTCGTGTAAAAATATACAAAACTAGTCATCTTTTTTACAGCAGAAACTTTCGAAGTTAAATACTCAAGTGAAAACTTCATAAGGTCACCAACAAAGCCTCGCATGCACACAGTATCAACCAGCCGCACACAAACAAAAAAATTAGCTTATAAGTTTATAATCAAGCAGCGTTTTTATCTCGTAGTCGATGGCCGAACGTCGGACGGCGCGCATGTCGCTAGACACACAATTTTAAAATACGAACGTGAAATCGCCTCACGCGAAAAATTAAAAAAGAAATTCCCAGTTTGAATTACTGAAAGAACCGCCGACCGTCAGAAGCCTTTCACGAAAAGTGTTCCATTTTCAAATTGGCGCCTCGGCGGGCTTATTCGGAAAATTATGAAAGTGATGTGAAAACGTTGTTTCTCTTGCGATATTGTTTTTTGTGACTACAAAAGCTATTGTTACGAATTGAAATAAAAAAAAAACTGTTTTCAGTGTTTGTTCGTTTCAATGAGAAGTGTGTTGAATAATTACGTAAAAGTGAATTATACGGTTTGATAAAGGAACAGCAGCTGAGCAATTCAGTTAGATGTATGTTCTACATAATATACAACGGGACACAACATGACGGCAAAGTTCGGCTATGTAAGTAGAAATAACAAAACGTTATTAAGTGTTTACCGTTTATTTAAAAAAATAGGCGACATGCGTATTTGAGTTTTTCCAAAGAATTTAATCTTGCATTTGACATGAATTTTTATCAGCGATTTAAATCTAATCGTAGACGCCAGTGCATTTTATTATTGATAAATCAAGAATATTTATGTATATAATTATATATCTATTGAATATTTCCAATAAAATACCTGCGTAGTATTTCGTAGATATGGTATGAATGTATATTTATTAGCTATATCTTTTGATTTTACTGATAAATCCTCACTCACACTAGCTTGAATTAAAAATGTTCAAATATGAAAATAATTTAGTCGCCATGGGTGGTCCATATAATATTAAACAATGTATAAAAAATGTATGATATGTAATAATAATATTTACTTTCGACAAATATTGGATTGTAACTTGTAACTTTCGTTTTTAAAAAAAAATTGAATAGAAATATTTTTATGTAAGTGCGTTAAATTTTTAACAATCATATTTGTAATTAATTATAGATTTCAAATATATTTATATATTTGAAATTTAATGTTACATTTTATGCGTTATTATTGTTAGAAAAATTATATTTACATAAATCAAAATTGAGAATTTATCTATTAGCGTATAAATTTACCTGGAATTTTAAACCTATTGAGATTTCAATAGCTAATTATTTAATATTGACAGTATACTATTAAAACATATTTTATGTGAGGAGCTCTCTGCCGAAGTTTGTGTTCTCCAAAAATACAATACGGGGTCTTGAAATCCTTAAGTCATGAGTCCTTAAGTCGAAGTCTTTAAGTCCAAGATGAAACTATTTTATTTGTATCGATTTGTAACAATTTGGGCTTTAAATTAAGCAAATAAGTAATAGAAATTATTGCATATGGGTAACCATAGATAAATACTTATTAATCTTACACAATTCAGCTTAAAACAGTAATCAGTGCTGATTATGTTAAGAATATTACTTTTAATTAGTTATATCAAAGGATAATTGTTTTTTAAACTAATCTCGGTGGCTACTGATAAATAGATGCATAATTATGCGAGTTACGTTAACGTAGTCTCAAAAACTTAAAAACCTACTTTAACAATAATTACTAATAATAACTTAAAATCTTCTTTTATATTTATTACTACTTTTGTAAGGACTGGACTTGACATTGACCGTGATTAAAATTTATTTTAGTTAATTTTATCGTAAGACACTTTAGGTATGAACGGCTTAATATAGGCAGAATGCATAAAGTGTGTTGGCAAAAATTAAGAGAAAAAAATTATGTAAACTCATTGAGATTTCGAGCATAAATTGATACTAAAAATCAGTATCTTCTACGTCGAATATGTCTTGAAACATACGAAACGCTAAACAAAACAACGAATATAGACTTAGATTAGATATATCCGAGTATCTTTATCACTCAAATTTCATCCGGTCGGGAATCGGGAGTAGATTTACTTATGTATAAAAACCCCACTATTACTGCTCATACATTTCTTACGGATATCTCTATATCATTGTTCTTATTTCCTTTTTAGGGTTCCGTGTCCAAAGGGTAAAACGGGACCCTATTTTTAAGACTTCGCTGTCCGTCCGTCTATCTGTCTGTTTGCCACCAGGCTGTATCTCATGAACCATGATAGTTAGACAGTTGAAATTTTCACTGATAATGTATTTCTGTTTCCGCCATGACAAAAAATACTACAAAACAGAATAAAATTTTAGCTTTTTTTTTGTTTTTTTTTTTATGTAAAAAGTAATGAGACGAACGAAACGCTCTCCTGATGGTAAGAGATAACGCCTGTCCATGACCATTGCAGTGATACACAGAACTTTGAGTAACAAAACAAAGTCCAGGGCATGACTGCTTTGACGCTCATTACTTTCGAGACTTTCGATGGTTAGTCTCAACAGCCCAGTAATTTCGCTAGCTGCAGTACCCTTCAAACCGGAACACAGTAATGTTTACACACTACTGCTTAGCGGCAGAATAACTGGTACTGCGTTGGTACCTACCTAGACGACCTCCTGCTAAGGAGGTCTACCACCAAGTAGCTCCCATACAACTGATACAACAAACGTGATTTTTTTGCCGTTTTATAGATAATGGTACGGAGCCCTTCGTGCGCGAGCCCGACTCGCACTTGACTGGTTTTTATTTATCGTGAATGAAACCATCTCTTCTAGCCGATTTTTTTATTGACATTCAATCATATTTGATAAAGTATTATAGTAACATTTTGTATTGACATATGTCAATAGAATGATTTTGTTTTAATGATTGATGAATGACTGATTCAGTGATTCTAATATTCTTAACGTAATTTTATATAAATATGAATGGAAAATGACATGAAACTTTGATGTTATCAATAAAATATTTGTATTTGACGCCATTTTCACAGATGATAAAGTATCGATAGTATTCGATTTTTTTTCGAGAATTTTCAGATATTTCTCTCTCGAATTGTTCATACGTGTAAAATTTTGAAGTTCACAGTAGCTTATCTACCATCTAACTCTGCCATCTAGTATCTAACGAGCGTTATTAAATAATCTAAATTTACTGTTGTTTATAAAATAGTAGTAGATATGAGTTTTATTATAGACAAAGAACTAAAACCGTGCAATATTTATTATATTATCTAATCACAACTTATACAATATACGTGGGTTAGATACGTTATTCAGTTTTATTTCTAAAACAATACTAATAGATTCTAATATCACGTTATTGAAAATGAAACGCAAGCGAAATTAAAAGAATATAAATTTATCTCGAAGTGATGACTGCCAATGCTATGATATTCTGATCTTTAATTAATAACTTCAAGGTTTTTGTAGCGATGATAGCTCAATGGTTAGCGCGGTCGGTTCGCATGCCGAAGTACGTGGGTTCAAACCCCAACAATGCGCTTGAGCTGCCGGTGAAGTAAAACATCGTGAGGAAACCTTAGCATGGTGGTATACTTTCTAGTACTCGGCTGGGTAGCTACCACCCTCAAGTTGAAAATCTGTCGCCAAGCATCTAACAGTGAGTTCCGGCAGCCTCATTTGAGAGCCAGATACATTCCGGGCTAGGTGCGCTTTACTATTTTCAACTACACCGTCACTTATCATCAGTGAGCTGTGGTCAACCACCTAGCCTGTCAACAAAAAAGAAATCTTTTAACTAAATTAAAGTTAACAATACGAGTATAATTGAAATCATGTGTAGTTTCAATACTGTTTCTATATTTTTAATCATATGCTTCAGATTTCGCCCTTAATTGCTCATAATTATGTCAAACAATGTCGTTCAAAATTTGATCACATTCGTATACGAATACCATAAGGGTAATAGAAAAGTGGATCCCCTGATTAGAGATGTTAAAAGTTTAAAACGCCAGCACGAATCGAATATCACGGGAAAGTAAACTGGTTTTAAAAAGTTAATGAAAAACTTAATTAAAACGTTTCGTTAATTTTATACTGTTTGCAATTTAATAACTTAATTAATTTAGATCTACATGTACGGTATACAAGGAATTGGTTTTAGGGATGAATAACCCGCCTTCAATGTTTCTATAATGACGCCTATTTAACGAACCACACAAGATAATTTCACGGCTTTAGGTAATTGTTAAAAGAGTTATGCCTGAAATATTATAAGTATCTTATCAGCCCATTACTGATATTGGTTAGGTGATTTCTTCAGTTAATTTCAAAATTCCAGATCCATTGCATTGCTACCCATAACTTTAAGAAGAATACAAAGTTTTGGAAGCGTCGCTACAGTGGCGCTCATAGCTTTGAGACTTTCGATGGATAGTCTCAACAGTCCTTTAATTTTGCAAGTAGTACCCTTCAAACCAGAACACTACGTACAAGTACGTAATGTTTACGTACTATTGTTTAGCGGCAAAATATCTGATACAACGGAGGTCGGAGGTATAAAAAAAAGTATTTACGTATTCTATCAGTTATCTGGCTTCCGTAGCACAAGCTTTGCTTAGTTTCGGGTCAGATGGCGCTGTGTACGATATTTATTTATTTACATAATATGAATGACTTCCTGCCAAGGAAATCTACCTAGTAAATAATTCGATTGAGTTAATAGTTTCGTCTCCGTTGTGTCATTTTCACATATTTTTCTATCTGGTTTTACTTAATTCAATCTTTGCCTGTTAGATCTTTTGGTAGAATATCTGTTTCAAGAGCTGTAGGGCGTGGGTTCGATTCTCACCGGGACAAACATAAATAAATGTTTGTTCTGTATCTGGGTGTTCTGTTTGTATTATAAGTAGGTATGTATGTATTTATAAAAGAAATATGTAAGTGTAAGTTATCTGACTTCTATAGTACAAGCTTTGCTTAGTTTGGGGCTAGATGACGTTGTGTGAAATATCTTACGATTTTTATTTATTTGGGGTTTCTGCTGAAAATTGTTTTTGTATGTTTTGAGTAGGTATATACGTAATTTTTTATTCAAAACTGTTTACAGCGTTATGAATAAAATGTTATATTAGAATACCACTTTTGAAAACAAATATCAAAGTATTGATCTTCATACAGGATTATGAAATTAACATAAAAATGCTATTAGACCCTGTCTTAACACTGAATTATGGACATATAAATCTGTATGCGATGTCTTAATATTTTAATGTTTTGTGTTGGTATAATTAGTATCTTCTTGGCAGGTTTATAAAAACAAATCAACTTTATATAATGGATTGCAAACTTAAAATGATATTACCACACACTTAATATTATAAAATTAAATGCATGAATAAATTATTTCTTTTTGCTTCTGTGTCTGTCATCAGTTTTATAGCGATGATAGCTCAGTGCTTAGAACGGTCGGTTCACACGTCGAAATGTGCGGGTTCTAACCCAAAAGTGAGCTTGAGCTACCGGTGTAGAAAAACTTCGTGAGGAAACTACACTACGGTGGTAGGGTACTTTCTAGTACACGGCTTGCTAGCTATCACCCAAATACCTACCAGTGTGTTCCGACAGCTTCACTTAAGAACCAGTTCCATTCCTGGCTAGGTGTGTTTACCATCTTCGACTACCCCGGTTAAATACCTAACCAGAAAAAAATCTGACTGGATTAATCAACGTTAATGAAATATAGGGGCAAAACAGAGTCCAATTTGTTCTTTAAAAAATATTTAAATGTTAATAAACTAAAAAAAAAACGTGCGGAACTTCAACAAAATACTTTAAAAACAATGTAAAATTTCTAACATTGCTTTTTGTGACAAACTGAAAAGGTGACGTTAAGTTTTTCCAACATTATGCTAGTAGTAAAACTGTACAAAGTCTTTTGACCTTCGAAGCCTATAAACCAAGCACAATGCGTAAGGCAAGAATGTCAGTACGTGCTTTATCCCCTCCGAGCTAGGCATTACATCGATTACTTACAGCTGTTCGTGCACCAGGCAATACTAATCGACTCGTGTAGCATCTCTATTGTCGTACACTAATATCGATTACTCTTCTTGTTCGTCACTTCGTACCGTTTCATCAAGAGTTACGAATCAACGAATCGCCGATATCCGATACTTTGTCGCGTTATGTACGGACGGCCTAAGCCTGATTAGATGGTCCATGAACTTTTTTTTTTTACTCACACGATATCTAGGCATCGCGATACCAAGAACGACAACACTGATTACTGGTGTATTTAGTATTACCGAACCTGCAGTCATTCTCATATTCAATGCGTGACGTCTGTGATATTTTTTATACGTAAAATTGCATTGTAAAGCTTACATGTAGGTACAAAAATATCAACTTCGATTTCAATGAAATAAAATCCCTTACGATAGGTAATCAGAGTTATATAAGGACTATTTATGGCTACAATATAGTATCTATAATATTTGGATTGATTTAAGACGTCTGTTTAAATGTAGGTTTGTTTTAGGTTTTGATGATTTTGAGATAAGATAATGCTTGCACTAATGCAACACATCCGTCCTAACAAAAGAGATTATTCGCGAAATCAGTTGGAACTAAATCTTTTTATTGAGGTGTTATGACTGTTCTGATAGCTCATAGTTCTGCGAGAGTGAGTTGAAAGGTGTGGGTTCGGTTCCAACTAAAAACTAGCATATGTGAGACAAACATAGATGTTTGTTCTGTGTCTGGGTATTTTGTACGTATTGTAATCAAGTAATTACAAAAAAGCATATAAATGTAAGTGTTCTGCAACCTGCCTTATTTCCAAAATATAAGTTTTGCTTAGTCTGCCCTGTGTGAAAGGTCCACAAAAGAATTTGCAAAAAAACGCACTCGTTTCACTAAGGGTGCGAAATTAAAAATTTCTTCGAGGTTTTTTTTTAATTATTTTTTTTGACATTTCACGCAGCTTCGTTTAGCCCTAAACTAAGCAAAGTTTTTTTTTTTTTTTTTGACCCAGGGAAATCCTTAATGGATACCACCCGCCACGGGGGTGGCAGGGTGGTTATGTGGGACTCTCCGTCAATATGACGGCCTACCCACTAAAAACCCTGGGGTGTTCCATCTCAACACTTTTAGTCGAGGTTTCGGGCACGCTTGCGCATTCGTCCGCTACCTCGACAGCGCTAGTCCCAACTGGACTCCTTCTCGGGGAACTACTGCTCCGCCCGGCCTGGTGACGATGTATGGGAACACCACATACATCGTTCATCCTCGGGAAGCTCATTCATGGGCAACAGGTTCCCCCGAACCTGTTACCTTAAACTAAGCAAAGCTATAAGCATTTTGTGATACAAAAACAAATGTTTGTTCTGTGTCTGGGTGTACTGTATGTATTATAAGTATATATTTACAAAAAAAAAAGTATTTAAGTATTCTATCAGTTATCTGACGCCCATAGTACAAGCTTTGCTTAGTTTGGGGCCAGATGGCGCTGTGTGTAATGTCCTGCGATATTTATATTATATTTATTTTATATTATATGCTAACCAAATCACTAATAGAATACTTATATACTTTTTTTGGCAAATATATACCTACGTATTAAATACAAGTAGGTATGTATTTAACAAAACACGATCAAACATTCATGTCGATACATAAAATATGTTTTCACGATATTTTCCTTCACCGAAAGCTCAAGCTCATTGTTGGGGATTGATCCCACGCCTTTCTATCTATCTATATCCTATCTTCGCTACAAAGTAGGCCTTCAAAAATACTGACAAAATCTATCTATATACAGCATGACTGGTGAGATACCTGTGGTACTCGAGGACGTAATATTTGGCGATCATATAGGAAGAAAAAAAATAACATTAAAAATAAATATTAACTGACTACTAAGCAAACTTAACCGAAAGTCATGTAAACAATCACGTTACGCATGGACACCGCGAGGACGCACGAGCTGGACGTTGTAAGGACGCTTGCGACGATGACGGGCGGAACAAACACGTAAATGTCGCGTGATCAAAACATCGTTATCAGCGTCGGGAGTGTATTCACGCTTCATTTATTTATAGGAAAATTTGGCAATAATTAAGTACCTAATTTTATTCATATATTAACGAGAATCGAGTGCCGAGTACAATCCTTCAGTATCGTAGGTGTCTCACCAGTCATGCTGTATAAATAAAAATCAATCAAATCAAAAATATTTTATTACATGGTCGTACTGTAAAGGGGACTGATGAGCCCATACTATTATGAGTATTCCATTTATCCTTACAACATGGTATGGTTAGAAGCTTCAAGGATATAGGTCAATGCCGTGCCCCTTAAAAATGCTACACAAGATTAAGGTTGATTTATGAATCCATCATTTGCTAACAGTAACTCTGGAGCGCTATTAAGATTGTTGACTCGTCAGTCGGCTTATGCAACCGATGCCAGATTGTATTGCTTATTATCGTTATATCAGTGGCGCCTCACACTACGCTAGATGCGATATTGATTAAACTCACTCATCTTTAAATTCCCCCACAGATGGACAGTTGATATCGTTTGAATAGATGACGGAACGAGTCTTAGATTGGCTGAAGGTCCAAATTAATAGCACTATAAAGAAGACGTACATATCTAACAATATAATATGTGTATCTAGAACTAACTGACTGATTGCTGCATCAAATACTGGATGGTAGTGTGACGTTATGAGATATTTTTAAATGACTTTAAGTCATTTAAAAATATCTCATAACGTCGACGTGTGTGTGTGTGACGTTATGAGATATTTTTAAATGACTTTAAGTCATTTAAAAATATCTCATAACGTAGGAGGTTCTTGGTATTTTTTATATGAAGAAAGTTCTTTAGAGTTCTTGTTGGTCAATTAGTCGTTTATTGAATGATGTAATTAATTTTAATTTACTTGCAAACATACATACAAATTCCCTGTATTGTACAATTGAATTTCATATAATAAGCTAAAATTATTCTAGACTAACATTTTTCACCGTAAAATTGAGCTTTGCATAAAAATTTCGTGTAGTAGTGTGTAAATATTAATGTGTTTCAGTTCAGCTAGCGAAATTATAAGGCTGTTGTGACTAACCATCGAAAGTCTAAAAGTAATGTGCGCCAAAGCAGCGATGCACTGAACTTTGTTTTGCTGCTCAAAGTTCTGTATAATATCGCTAAAATTATCATGGACAGGCGTTATCGCTTACTTTTACATAAAAACAAAATCAATAAATAAATAACTCCCTCATTTACAAACCGATTTGGTCAATTATAATTTTTTTTTATTGAAAAAGGATACATTTTTAAATTGACGTTTTGCTGCGGCCCGCGGTGTTACCGACTACATGTTTTCGGGATCAAAAGTAATCTATGTGTTAATCCAAGGCCTCAACTACCTCCTCCATACCGAATTTCATCCAAATCCGTTCAGTAGTTTTGCGTGAAAGACTAACAAACATACATCCATCCAAACTTTCACATTTATAACATTTTTGGGATGAAAACGACATACCTACATTCAAAAGTTCTATCAGGAAAATAACACAATTTTTCATTTGTTTCAGGTTACCACAGCTTGCCGTCTCTGCGAAGATATTGTGCCTCCTGATGGTAAGTTCCCAAAATTAATGGGATATGAGCAATTGAGCATGAACCCAATATTTTATATTTATTTTTTACAAGTGACGAATGATTGTAAAGCTGGCGTTAGACAGGGTCATCAGTATTATCAGCCTACCTTTGTCTGATTCTGGTCTTTCCTCTTCTAATATAGGTAGACTTAGATAATCTTATAAAACTTTTCATTTGTTTCAAATTCAACTAGCCATTACAAACTGCTAGTATCACAAGTGGCGGTCTGCAAGTGGATGTACATCAACACCATTACCAAGAGAAAAGATTTGATTTTTTGTTTGTATTGAATAGGCTCCGAAACTACTGAACCGATTTCAAAAATTACCGTTGGGAAGCTACGTTGTCCCCAGGTGACATGGGCTACTTTTTATCCCTGTATTCCTACGGGAACAGAAACTACGCGGGTGAAACCGCGAGGAGTTATTTACATGATTAATTTCTTGATTATTCATTTCTGGACTATCTTTGGCCTTGAGGTAAACCAGCTGTTTTTCTTTTACACATTTGCTTCAATAGATTACGTGCCTATACATAGTATTATAGTATGGTGTTTTTGTATTTATAATTTTACTTGTTTTGCAAGATGATGATCGATCTGCATTTTTGTAGAAACATAAATATAATTTATCAACAGACATCAAAGGTTATCACATAAACTCGTAAACTTTTAAAAAGATAAGTTGAACCCGTTGTAGGGGAAAATTGTTTTAGCTGACGATAAGAAATTAATAATTATTTTGGTTACCTTATCATTCTTATTACAAAATCATAAAATTATATTGAACATTCTATTTTATATCATTTATATTACAGATGATAGTACCCATACAATACAGCAAGTTGTTTTCTAGCTAAATTTAGTAAGCTACCTAATCATTTACTTTTTGTCCTACTGTAAATCTTACAAAGTAAAGTTTGCCCTAGAACATTTTATATTTCCTTCTCTTTATATCATTAATCAGACGACATTAAATCATCAAATATATTTCAGACATAGAAAAGTAAGTTTTGCAGCTATGATAGCTCAGTGGTAAGCGCGGTAGGTTCGCATGCCGAAGGGCGTGGGTTCAAACCCCAACAATGAGCTTGAGCTGCCGGTGAAGGAAAACATCGTGAGGAAACCATAGCATGGTGGTAGGGTACTTTCTAGTACTCGACTGGCTAGCTACCACCCTCAAGGTAAAAATCTGCCGCCAAGCATCTAACGGTGTATTCCGGCAGCCTCACTTGAGAGCCAGTTCCATTCCAGGCTAGGCGTGCTTTACCATCTTCGACCACGCCTTCACTTAACATCATGTGAATTGTGGTCAAACACCTAGCCTGAGAAAAAAAATTAAAAATTTCACAATATCTATAACTGTACTTAAGTTAGCAAAATTATAAAAACATTTATTTTAATAAGCTGGTTATCTAGTAGTAAGCATTAACACGCTTATAGGACCTTGGAGAAGCTATAAAGGTTTCTAGCTTGCCCAGTCAGACTGGCTTCTAATCAATTCCCTAATTACTTAATGATACAGTATCAGTATCAAGATAATGAAATGATTTACGTAACACGTAAAAAGGTCACTTAACCGGTGTAAAAGAGTAAGTAATATCAATTGCATTTGCTATCATTTTATTCACATTAGCTTGGTTTAATGAGAAAACGTCTGCAGGTCCGAAATAAAATGTATCCGACTTTAGAGGGTGCATCTTGTGTAAAAATATTGTCATGCTTAGATCAAAGTGAATTTCGTACTACATAGCTCAGCGTATTAGCTGGGCTGGACATATCTGTCGCAGAACTGGTAACCGCTGGGGTAGACGTGTTCTAGAGTGGAAACCGCGAATCGGCAAATGTTGCATAAGACGCCCTGAGACTCGATGGAGTGACGATATACGTAGGACAGCTGGCGGTGGGTGGAAGCGAAAAGCCAAACATCGGACTGAGTGACGTGTCTTGGGAGAGGTAAATGCCCAGCTGTGGACTTCGATAGGCTGACGATGATGATGATGATCATATTATTTACAGTAAAATAATATGTAGAGATATGTATAAGTATATTATTGACTCTTGTATAGTATATCAAAGGTATAGCTTAATTAATTAATTCAAATTCCACACACTTAATTTTTATATAGATAGACATCCGATCTAAATTCGACAGCCCCGTTGGCTCATTGGTAGTATATCTACCTTGAGAGCTGTAGGGCGTGGGTTCGATTCCCACTCAGGGCTAACATTTTGTGAATAAACAAAATGTTTGTTCTGTGTCTGGGTGTACCTACTGTATGTATTATAAGTATGTACAAAAAAAGAAAAAGTATTTATGTTTTCTACCAGTTATCTGACTTCCATCATACAAGCTCTGCTTTGTTTGGGGTCAGATGGCGCTATGTGTATTATAGTCCTACGATTTTTTTTTTTTTAGTTACTGAATTTGCCATTAAATTAGATAGCTAGGTATATTGTTTTAAAACTTACTGATCTTCTAGTTCTTTCTTTTTTTTTTAACTTAAAGAGGAACTGTCTGCAGAGATACAATTTTTACTACGTTAACTTCTACATGATTTGAATAAGAAATAAATACTAGGAAGCAAATAGTAATTTTGGTATCTTAAATTAGATACAGAATATTAATTCGAATGGAATTGTCATAAATAATAATTATCTGTAATTTTGTAGAATTTGCATTGAAAGGCCAGATCGCGGAAATCTGTCGAGCAATACGGCTATAGGCAATTTTAATCGTGTACATATTTCAAATATAATTTGCAGTAAACAGTATCGGTTTCAGAGATATTTTGTTTGTCATCTGGTGGGTGGTTCATTTACTGTCCTTGACAATCCACTTTAGTATTCTGTTTGATTTTCAATTGAAATCTAATTATAGGATAGCAATCTATGTTAGCGATGAAATCCAATGGTTAGCGCGGCCGGTTCACTCACCGAAATAATGAAACAAAAGAACCTTATAAGTTAGTGACACAAATGGCGGTCTTATCGCTACAAGTGATCTCTTCCAGGTAACCTGGAATATATAAGAGATTACTAACAAGGAACAGACGGGAAATGTCGTAACAAGATTTAATTATAAAATGATTAGATTAAAGATTTGATAAGACAACATAATTAACTTCTCTCACATCAAAATTGAATTATATCGATTACATCGAATTGTTTCCGCCGTCATTTTCAAAGTTGTTTCCTAATATGTATTTGTTTATCTTAATAAGTTTTGATATCCCACTTCCTACTAATTGTAAATCCTATACTACTATCCTATCCTTCCTACTAATATTATAAACGCGAAAGTTTGTAAGAATATATGGATGTATGTATGTTACTCTTTTACGCAAAAACTACTAAGCGGATTTGAATGAAATTTGGTATGGAGGTAGCTGAGACCCTGAGCTGAGCTGAGATTAACACTACGCTACTTTTTATCTCGAAAACATGTAGCGGGTAACACCGCGGTGCGCAGCTAGTTTTAAATAAATAAATATCGGAGGACATATTACACACACCCCAAACTAAGCAAATCTTGTACTATGGAAGGTCAAATAGCTGTTAAAAAATATAGATACTTTTTTATAGGTAAATATTAGGTATCTATTCCTTGATGCGCCTTATCATAGCGTACATATGATTCAACTACGATTTATCAGAGTGCATCTAATACCTCGTACATTAAACCCGCTCGGCTATCACCCATCATTTGCTGTGATTACAGCACAAACAGTGTACCGTGGACGATGAAGAAATTTACTCTTTTCACTACCTGCTTTCAATTATGGATGCTCATAAAATTTTATATGAGCAAGGTGGTTACAGAAGTATCTTAAGATCAATGTTATGGACTAATATCTCTTTACATTTTTGCTGTATTTGTTTGCGTAGCTTATTTACTAAAATTCAATGGCAAAGGGAACAAGGTGACTACTAATTAGTACCTACACTTAATTAATTAGTAGTTTTTTTTATTAATTTACTTTATTTTTCTAATCAGTGTTACAACATCTCTCGTCTGTTTCTTATGTCATCAATCGTGCTTTTCTATTCTTGGTTGCCTGGAAGAGATCGCTCTTGGCGATAAGGCCGCCACGTGTGGCACTAGTTCATAAGGTTCTTTTGTTCTCTGTACTTTTTTCCGTTTATGGTGTGCACAATAAAGAGTTCTATCTATCTATGTAACTTTTCAACCGAAAAATAACAAGATTGACACATAACCGGGACGAGTGGCGTAAAAGAAAGTCCCTATGCTCAGCAGTGTGCGATTACGGGCTGAAAATGATGATGATGTTGTTTTTTTAGTTGACAAGCTAGGTGTTTGACCACAGCTTACCAGATGTTAAGCGACGGTGTGATTGAAGATGGTAAAGCACACCTAGTCTGGAATGGAATTGACTCTTAAGTGAGGTTGCCGGAACACACCGTTAGATGCTTGGCGACAGATTTACAACTTGAGGGTGGTAGCTAGCCAGCCGAGTACTAGAGGTACCCTACCACCATGCTATGGTTTCCTCACGATGTTTTCCTTTACAGGCAGCTCAAGTTCATTGTTGGAGTTTGAACCCACGCCCTTTGGTGTGTGAGCTTACCGCGCTAACCACTGAGCTATCATCGCTACTAAATACTAATATTATCATTAAATATTCTGATTGTTTTTTTGTAATCGGATTGCACCCTAATTATATTTTCAAAGCAAAACCTTGATTAATGCAGTAGAATTGAGAACACAATCAGCTGCTTTTATACATATTATATGAATCATGATGCTTATTTATATGTCATAATTTCCATATAATATAATAATTTCGACTTCAAAATGCTGTATGACTAGTTTGTACGACATTAAACTGTTCTTCTATAAATACTTAATATATTTAAAATCAGATGCGACAATGATGTTCAATAACACAGATAGACACAGGTTATTTTATACAAGTACAGATATCTTATCCCATATAAAATAACGGTACTACAGTAAATTTTATTGGTATATTTTTAAATAACTGCTCAAAAAGCTGCTTTAAAAGCTGCGTGGGTACAATTTCCACCCAGGACAAATATTTTGGGGCACAAACAAATGTTTTTTCTATGTCGGGTGTTTTGTATGTATTTACAAAAAAAAAAGTATCTATGTATTCTATCAGTTATTTGACTTCTATTGTACAAGCTTTGCTCAGTTTGGGGTCAGATAGCGCTGTGTGTAATGACCTACGATATTTATTGTTACTTTTTTCTTTTATAATGTAATTTATTAATGAATATTCGTGTTTTATTAATTGTCTCAGTTAGGTTTGTGTAGTATCATGTATAAGGTCTAGATGGCACTACTTGTGGTACGTGTTTCGGGATATTTTGGCTATACATTGACCATTTCATAGTAGTAAAGCGTAACTTCCATAGATGGAGTCTTTTTGAGAGAATTAGCTCTTCGAAATGAGATTTCGTGTAACCCCGGTAACTGATCTCGAAAGTCATCATTCGCGATCTGTTATTTAGCACTTTGATTATCTATTCACCTCGCCTAGCTCCCAAGTACACCCAGACAACTGGTCTATGCAAAATAACTGCACATGTGATCTTAAACGGCAAATTTTTCCGCCTGTATTTGACTTGTAGGTAAGTGTCCAGAAGTGCATAAATAAACAATTTTTATAATGTTTAGGTAAATAAAATTATTCTAAGACTAAATTCAACGTATTTGTTGAGCACAACTTAGGCCCATGTTGTAGGTAATCAAAAGTTTACGGATTGATGCTAAAGTGGACTGTACGGTGTCTTGTTTTGTAGCATTAGAGCAATCAAGAAAAAGTGAAGCGATCGTTTTTAATTAAATAAGTGACGATTTCACAACATTGGACTGATTCATTTTATTTTTTGGATTTTTTTGTTATGCACAGAATTTCTTATGTTTACTGTTGACTTGATTCTAGCGAAATCATAGGGCTGTTGAGACTAACCATTGCAAGTCTTAAAGTAATCTTTGCAAAATAATAAAAATAAAAATGGATTAGAACGAGATAAAAATTATTGCGAAGACACACCGCAAACCGCTTTTGTCTACGTCAGTCGTCGTTAAAAATGCTTGAAAATGCAATGACTAAATCGGTCACTCAGAAACTCTCTCACTGTTAGATCACTAAAAGTGATCGATTGTACCAAAAAGTAGTCAATCCACAGACTATCTGCTACACCAATCACGTCAGGCACTCACATTTTGCATGTAATATATGGCTGTACCTACTTAAAACGTTAACAGTTCCTTGCATTTGTTCCCAGTGTTCTTATAACGGGCAAAAGCTTCTTTACACTTCACATAAAGGTCTTCAATCCAACCTTGTCTTCACCCACTCAAAATCTCCAAAATTATGAATTATTTATGATTTCTTATCACAAATGTGTGTGGCCGGCGTTATCCATCTAGGTAGGCCAAGATAAGTATGATTATAGTGATCCTTACACTTACAGCTATTCTGAACAAAATTAGGCTATCACTCCGACAGTATCATAAGGAAACGGACGATAAGACCTGTTTCTATGGATTATTTGATAAATACTTCACATGAAGTAGAAAATAAAATGAATTTATTGTGCTCAGTCGCTGTCTATAATAAAAGTTAATGTAGCACATAATATTATATAAGCTAGCATTTGATATCTGCTAGCAAACATTATCGGATACACTTTTGTAAATATACAAATGCAGATGAATTTCATATAAGATACTTATACGAAATGTCCACCTAAGATGACGTTTAATATAATTCAAAATCATATGCAAACGTGTCAATCAAATTATACCCATATAATCAAATTTTAAAACTCGATATCTCCACACCATGTCTGCAACTAATATCAATAACAAATGTAAATATTGCGCATATTGCTAACACTATAATTATATAGTGCAGAATCTAAAAGTACTTTTCAGTTAAGACTTTGCCTGTTTATTTTTCACTGCTTGCATTTTTCTAAATTGCGCACCACATTACCATGATCAATAAGGTTTATATGACTTATGTTTAACGTACAAGTAATGCGACGAATGAAACACTCTTCTGGTTTTAAGAGGCAACGCTTGTCCACGACCATTGCAGCAATACACATAACTTTGAGTAGCAAAATGGTAAAATCCAGGGCATCGCTGCTCTGGCGCTCATTACTTTGAGACTTTGGATAGTTACTCTCAACAACCCTGTCGCGTTGTAACGCTAGCTACAGTACCATTCAAACCGAAACACAGTTCTACACACTACTACTTGGCGGCAGAATTTCTGGTACTGCGATGGAACCTAACCAGACGAACTCCTGCTAAGGTGTACTACCATCAAGTAAAAAAATTGAAAAAGGCTTTGTACATTTTTGTTTCTGATGTGTATAATAAAGAGTTTCTATCAATTTATGTGTTTGAAATATAATTACATGCTCATATACGTTCCTGACTTTCTTCGAGTCACGAATATTTGCTCCACCGAGACTTTCGTCGTCTAAAGAAGTGAAATCTAGAACCATTATCACTTGCGAAACGTGTCACTTGTTGCAATTTTCTTACACCTAAAATTACATACTTGTTAAACAAATCCTACTATTAAATAAATAGCAAGCTAAGAGAAATCCATAACGTTATGAAATAATAGAGAATATAGACGCGCGCAATACTTAAAAAATTTAATAGAAGCTGTCAACCCACTTCGTCTCCCGCTAAATCAATATTACATAGGAGAATATTCAGTTCGGTAGCTCGAGCATAGTTAATATAAACACAAATGTGCTTTTCATCTTCCCCCACCTTTGCATTCAATTACATTTATAAACAAATATGGATATATGCTCAAGTACCGTGTAAATTTCCAATACACTTGTTCCACAGATAGTTTCGGAGGGTTCATACGTAATCAAGCGGCAATAACGCGTTAACTCAGGTGTATCAGATAAGCATAATGAGGAACGATCAGTGACCTCCAACAAGCTGATAATTGCAAACGAGAAAATAACCTTCCAGTCAATATACATGTAAATATTATGATGATACAGCTCAAAACCAAATATTTAAATGTTCTTGATTTATTTGTGACATAAGTTTAAAGTATGCGGCCTTCATAATGCAGAAATATATTAGATATGACAATGAAAATAAATGTCCGATAGAAACCTTAAAATGTTTTTGACATTACATATCGATGTCAAAGGTTAACATAATCAACAAATGATCAACTCAATAAAGTCGGGTACAAAATTGAATACTTTATGATGTTGTACGTCGCGGTAAAGATGTTATTTATTTACTGTAAATATTATTATGGCCTTATAATAAGGTTGGCATTACGAGTTATAATATACAAAATATGCATCCAAATTTACTGCTTCATTAACATCAGGGAATCTTGCTGCGTCTTTGGCAGTTATAGCACTTTTATGTACTAAAAACAGAACTTTTTTCGATCATAATTATATTTTTACTTTTTTTCTGTCCCACTATTTTCTAATTCACTATTCTCTTGGAATTCATATGAAAGTGTGTATGTGTGTGTGTTTGACTGCCCTTTTAGATCATTAGGTAGAACATCTGCTTCAAGAGCTGTAGTTCGGTTCGATTCCTACCACGACAAACATTTATGTACTATACTACTATACTACTACTACTATACTATACTATACGTATGTGACGATAAATGTTTGTTCTGTGTCTGGGTGTGTTGTATGTATTATAAATAATTATGTATTAACAAAAAAAGTATATAAGTCTTTAAATACTATATTGTTGTACTCTTTTGTGGTGGTGCATACAAGTAGAAATTGAGTAAAATGTGAAATAACTAAACAAAACAATTAAATAAATATTGTAGGACATTTCACACAGTTCCATCTGATAGAAAACATTTTTTTTCTGTTAATACATACTTATAATACATGTGTGTCTCCACTCTGCGTGTGTTTATTATATGTCAATTAAATTCAATGACACAATAACTCTTCTGTAATAAGGTCTTTACGCGGATTCGCATCATAAAGTGTTTTAAAAACGACTTCTATAAATATCTCTCTGCACTGGAAACGCATTGACATTACCATCAGGCGCACTGTTTGCTTATTTTCTGCTCATCATCAAAAATAATACCTTTTAACAAAAACGTAGGTTCATAGTTTGATTTAAATGTATTATTTATGATTTTTATAATGATCAGTAAACAATCAAACAGTTCGCTGGATGTAGTGACATTAATCTTGTAACCATGTACCGGTATGTTATAGTTTAAAAAAAAAAATATTTTACTTTTGAAGTAACACCACCAGTCCACCATTCCTTGTTTGCTTAAATGCTAATTATTAACACTAAGATTGTCTGAAAGAGATTACTTTTAGTGATAAGACCACCTATTCAGTTTACTTAAGTGCGCTTATTCTTTTTGTGATGTCTTTAATGAATTATTGTACTAGATCAATTTCTCGCTCGCGTCGTATCAGAGCCTTAATATTCCCGATCTTCCTCTATGGAGTGGAGACGTGGACAATCCGAGCAAGAGAGCAAGACAGAGAATAGATGCATTCGGAATGTAGTGCTGGAAGCGATTGATACGGCATGGACGGCCAAACGTACAAATGGATCTCTCCCAACTCGGCATTGCGACCCGACTATCCACCATGTGTGTACAGCGATTGCTGTCGTATTTCGGCCATATAATGCGAAGAGAAGATGGCAGCCTTGAAAAGTTTGTCATTGTTGGCAATGCCGAAGGAAAGAGAACACAAGGCGTGTCGCCAACACGATGATCTGACCAAGTGAAAGAAGTCACCTCTTCTTCTACCAGGTTGTGATGGATACTTCTAATTCTAGGTTCCAGTGACCGCGATTCTCAGAAACGAGGGACCTCTTGAAGTGAGGTTTCCTCGCCTTTGTATTATTTTTTTAAGGACAAAGAAAAACTGGGTCTACATTAAAAAGTAAATACGGTATTGTTTACAAAAGTTCACGTGAAATGCAATACGGCTGAACAGTGACCGCGGCGCGGTAGCCTACGCTTTCCCATCCGAATATGACACCATGGCTTCAAAATCGAAAGGTCTTACTAAACTGGATCTACAAGGTGTAAAATAAACTCCTTATTTATTTGTTTAAGATTGAGATTTGCTAGCAGATGCCTTTGAACCCTCACGTTGACGGATTAACTCAGCTCGGCTGACCCATTAAAACGATCGATTGTTTCCTTATAGTGGCGCTTTGGACGGCCGGTTCTAATAATTACAAAATTCTATACGATTGTACAATTTTCTCTTAATACCAGTCGAGATTATGCAAGAATGTGAACCGAGATTGTACGAAGACGTCTACATATCGCATCACTAATTAGCGTTAGAGATATTGTCATTAGTAGCATAATCTGCTGAATCGATTATATCGGAAACCTGCCTTTAATATACATTCGATGTGAGATCAAGAGCACGGACCGAATCTTTATAATCATTTTAAACTTATCTCTGCATCTAAAAAGCCGTAAAACTTACAATGTCAGCTAATAGAGAGTGTTTGAGCTGATATCTAGGTTCTATTTTATCACAGCCTAGTCATGCAAGTTTGACTTTCTTACTTATCTAGAAATTGTAAATGGGCATGCAAATAAAATATACTCGTATTAAAGCCAGATATCTCAATTTTTTTGCCGATCCTAAAACTCGAAAACCAAAAATATGAGATCAGTACTGACGAAAAAGACCTCAGAGTAAACATAACTATAAAGAAGAAAGCAGCCAGATTAGACAGCCCTGTTGGTTCATTGGTAGTATGTCTGCTTCGAGAGCTGAAGGGCGTGGGTTCGATTCCCACTCAGGATTAACATTTGTGTGACTAACATCGATGTTTGTTCTGTATCTGGGTGTACTGTATGTATTATAAGTATGTATTTACAAAAAAAAAAGTATTTAAGTATTCTATCAGTTATCTGTCTTCCATAGCACAAGCTAGTTTGGGGTCAGATGGCGCTGTGTGTAATGCCCTATGATATTTATTTATTAATTTACAAAAATCTATATCTATATTCTATCCTACTATTAATATTATAAATGTGAAAGTTTGTATGTTTGAATGTTTAGACGTTTGAATGTTTGTTACTCAATCACGCAAAAACGGCTGAAAGGATTTGGATGCAATTTGGCATGCACATGCACATAGCTTTTATATAACATATAGAATACCTTATACAACAGATTTATTTCATTTGAAAGTTTATTTATTTCATATTACGTTTGTTAAACAAAACAAAAAAAGACCTTAAATTATACTATTTACAAAATGTATACAAAAAACTTAGTCTAAAAATCCGTCAGAGAAGGGATATGTGGCCAGAATGCTGGCAGCATTACCACGCTGAATGGCAATGCTTAGCTTTTGACCAAAGTAGATACCAGCATTCTGGTTACCTGAAGCCTCCTCTAATTTATTTATTCATTGATTATGCTCATAATCTACTGTTTTATTCAAGCAATTGTGATTTAGCGCAAATAAAGACCAACATAAATGCCAGTAGCTGTAATTTCACTGTAAAACTATGCTCCATTTGTCCTTAAATGGCAAAAAATTATTTGTATGGAAATCGAACCACCTTAAGCGGAAATAAACTAAAAATATACATTGAATATTCAAAATTGTATTTTATTGTACACAAACAAAGCCACGGACAGCAGCTAGTTTTAATTAAGCCCAACTAGAACCTATGTTCGTGAAAGCCACAGGTCATAGATACGTATCATTCGTAATGAGACATCAACGTGGTGTCATTAAAGTAATTGAAAACACTCGGCAAACTAATTCAATTGGTCTGAGTGGTAATTGAGGCTGATGGAGAATCGATACCGACCACACTTGAGACGTTCTTTTAATTTATCTATAAGTATAAAGAAACAAAGAAAAAAGAAACAGAAACAGTCTAAAGAAACAGACTTAATAACTCAAGTTGTTAACAAGCTGAACTGGCTGAGGCTGGACATATCTGTCGCAGAACCGATACAAACTGGGGAGACATATTCTGGAAGGAAGACTGTAGGACGCCCTTGGACACGGTGGAGTGACGATTTATGTAAGACGGCTGTGTGATGAAAGCAAACAGCCGATGCTCGGGTTTAGTGGCGTGTCTTGGAGGAGGCCTATATCCAGCAGGGGACTACGATAGACTGATGACAATGATGTAGTAGGTGTTAAATAAAGGCTCAATATTTTATTGCAACATGTACAAATGCAGAATTTATATAATGTAACATGTTACTATTTAGACTTAATACAGATAACTCTATTTGGTTATGGCAAAAAATTACGGAGTACAGAACATTCTATTGGAACGTCAGTGCAAAACTAATAGACCAATCTAAATCTATGATTTGAACGGAGTTAAAGAATTTTAAGTTACTAGGATTTTTCTCATACCAGAAATAAAGACATTGATCTAAGTGTTATACTTTCTACTATGTAAATTTATCAGCTTTATAATGGGTTCGATTCTCACTCAAGATAAGTATTTGTGCGACGGACATATTTATGTCGTAGAGTCGTATGCACTTCGACAATACGTTTTTCATACACCGAGCAAAGCTTAGTCACTAAGGTACTGATATTCTATCTGGTTCCCATAGTACAAGATTTGCTTAGTTTGGGGCTAGATGACACTAAGTGAAATGTCCAATACGTTTTTTACTTTTGTCCAAGGAATTAGTATATCAGGTATAAAACGCACGGCATACAATTTTAGCAAATTAAAAAAAACCGGCCAAGTGCGAGTCGGGCGCGATTTATAAACAGCAAAAGAAATCACGTTTGTTGTATGGGATCCCCCTTAAACATTTATTTTATTCTGTTTTTTAGTATTTGTTATAGCGGCAACAGAAATACATCCTCTGTGAAAATGTCAACCGTCTATCGCGGTTCATAAGATATAACCTGGTGACAGACACACAAACAGACAGACAGACGGACGGACAGCAGAGTCTTAGTAATAGGCTCCCGTTTTATCCTTTGGGTACGGAATCCTAAAAAGAAAAATTTACTATAACCGCTTTCTTATATTACATAATTTTTGTATAGTCAATTTCTTCAAGGCACGTGATACTATATTAGTGACGTCATCATGATGCAAGCGATGGTTTTAAAATGAACCGTGAAAATAAGTAACCACGGCACAAATAACCTTTTGCTAGAGTTTGTTATCGTCCAGTTCATTAAGCATGACCGTTCAGTTTACATGAGTATAGTACGACTAGGCGAAGTTACAAGGTGAGCAATACTATGAAACATAGAGTCTGGCTAGTGAAAAAAAAACACAGGACTTTTTGTCCAAACTTATTTTTTTTTAATTTATTCTTGGCCATGGATTTTTACATGGCGAAACTAAAGTGTTTCTAAGTCCACATATTATGCCCCACAACGGGGTAATTTTAGGATGCATTAAATGATTGTTAATAACGAAGTCTAAGTAATTTTTTAATGGACTATTCAATTTGACTACATTGTTCATTTTTTTATAAGCTGACTTTTGGTTTTACATACATTATATGTAAATTCAACCAAAAACTGTTTCTAATAAAGAAAATAAACTATTTTATTGATTATTTATTAGAATTCTAAATCAGAAAAATAAACAAAAACAATTGCGAATTCAAATGTTTTTACCAAAAATTAGGGAGAATCGGAATCAGGGGTAATATGGGTTATAATACCAATATTATTTTTAATTTGCCGCGATTCTTCAGCGATCTTGCATTAGACAAACTATAATGGGTATACAATAATAATAGCTAGTTAGTGGTCAAACGCAAGCCTATTTATAATTAAAAAAAAATATATATCGACTTTTTCTTTGTATTTTGTTTTAAGAGAATCGATTTGTGTAAAATTTATGTAAAATCATCCAAAAATTATTTCTCAAAACTAACGTTACCTTTAAACCTATTTCATCATCATCATTTCAGCCGTAGGACGTCCACTGCTGGACATAGGCCTCCCCCATTGACTTCCATAAAGACCGGTTGGTAGCGGCTCGCATCCAGCGCGTTCCTGCGGAAACCTAAACCTGTATAAATATAACATTTGTATAGTCACTTGCTTTCTTTTGTTTTATTAACTAACCAGCAGACACCTCGCGGTTTCACCCGTGTAGTTCCCGTTCCCGTGGGAATACAGGGATAAAAAGTAGCCTATATCACCCGGGGATAATGTACTTTCTCAACGGCGAAAGAATTTTTGAAATCGGTTCAGTAATTTTTGAGTTTATTTGTTACAAACATACAAAAATCCGAAAATACAAATCTTTCCTCTTTATAATATTAGTGTAGATCTATGTAAATAGTGGCTTATAGTTTTTTATAGACACCAGTATATTGTGATTTTCTTCACAATACTACACGAAGTTGTAAGATCAAGGTTTACGCGTCAGATTAGATAAGCAAGTTGCATCAACATAAGATCATAGACCTCGTACAATGGTACATAATAAAGTTTCACACATTTGTAAGATCTTGAAATTGATATCTACTTAAACGTAGTTTCCTTATACTAATAAATATTAATTAAAACAAAGATTCCATCGAGTCGCGTGACCTACTGACTACTTACCTACGTTTGACTCGGACACTTCTACAGTTTTCAACTAACTCGTGGTATCTACTGCTCGAGTGCGTGTTTCCCGATAGATATAATCTGGGTGTCTTAAAGTCGTGAAACAAAAGGTTTCTTCTACGTAAACGTACTCTATTGTACATCGCATCTTATGAATAAAAAAAAGCCTATTTATGAATACAAAACAAACTAGTCTGTTTTTATAGTAGAAATTATAAGTAGGTGCAAAAGACTGACGTCATTGCTGACTATCGATTGCATAGCCTTACACTTGTGTTTTTCTCAATCGATACAAATTTATTTATTCATAGACACCTGTCGCAAGCTAAGCGGTAATCAGAACCTTAAAAGTTGGTGAAAATAGTAAATAAAAAAAATTTTCGATGGCGCAGCAAAAATGCACACTTTTCTACTCACTGGAAAGTGAATTTAGCTTTCACGTCTTTTTTTATTTAATTGCTTGTATTGTAACAAAAAATATACCATAAGCCATACAAGGGATGCGTTTGACGGCCATATCGCCTGATGTTAAGTGAAGATGCGGTCTACGATGGAGCACGTTTGCATAAAAGAAACCGATTCACTCGGGACTTGAAGGCACCCAGATTGTATCTATCAGGGAACACCCACTCGGGCAGCAAATTCCGTTGTTTAGCGGTTCGTACGATAAGAATCAAACCGTTCAGTTTGAGTTTTTGGAATATCGACCATGAAGTGATTCCGCTTTTTAGACCTCCTGGATGTTCAATAGTAAAATCGGAGAATTAGGTCATGTAGATCTGAAGCACAATCTTCAAAGTGTATCTGTTCTACCAGATACACTTTGAAGAGTGACCGACATACAAGCAACTTTAACGTGTCTTTAATTTACGTTTTATTCATTATCGTTGGCATCGTTTCTTCTTTTACTTTGTTTCATCATCAGCCCTTCGCTGTCCACTGCTGAACGTAGGCCTCTCCCACTGAGCTCAGTCGACAGCTTTCTGCATCCCGTGTTTTCCCGCCGCTTTACGCAAGTCGTCACACCACCACTTTGTTTAATTGTGTAAAAATGAAGTCAGTTCCCGAAGTAAATTCTTCGCGAATCTCTCGACACATGATGTTTTATTTAAGAAACTTCTCTCTTAATGGGTATTGAAATGAAAATTATGAAATAACTGAACCTGAGGAAACTTTATTGTACTCGATACATTGATGGTTTTTTTCGTCCCCCAGGTGGTGATCTGCGGTGCGGTGCCGTCGATGGTCCGGTCGGTTCGCCTCTACAGCCAGTGTTCTCATCTTTACCTAAACGTCTACCCAAACGGCACCGTCATGGCTCGCTCAGATGGAAACGACCAACGTGAGTACTTTTATTGAAAAACAAAAAGGGCACTTGATTATCAAATGAAATAGATGGCATACTGATAAGACATTATTTTTTTATTGAGCACATTGCAACTTACACTAAAATTTGTGCATAGGACTTCAATTTTTTGAATAAAACTGTTGGCTCAAATTCAACCTTTGTTTTAAATATTATACGAGTCTAAAATTCGTTTTTTATTATACTTAATGTCATTTTCAAATTGAACTACACATGACATTATAATATTTACGTAAATATACGTAATATTTAATAACTTTGGTTTAGTTTTTTTGCTCCAAAACTCATGTATTGAATACATGAGTTTTGGAGCAAAAAAATATAGGTTTCAAATACTTACACACATTTACATTAGACTTACATACCTGCACGCACCCACACACACATACACACACACATTTCTTGTCCGGCGGAGGGTATAGTTATGCTATGGTATTAATCTGTGTTATGACACAGATTAATTACTAGCATGGGTAACAATGTGTCTTTATAAGTGTTTTTAACAACACTTATGTATAACTTTTGATAGACGATTGCCAAATAAATTTAATTTCTTTTTCTGTGTTGTTAACCATTATGATATATTCTGTTGATCACTAATTTACTTGAGAAAATTTTTAAAGAAGTACGTACTTAAAATATATTTTTATGTATAAAAGTTCAATAGTCGCGATCCTCCCACATAATACGACAATATACTGCTAATGTATATGTGGTCAAGAGGTCTTGGTATTGGTTTTGGCTTATCCAAATTAAAAACACTTATCGCAAACGTTTGTACGTTTATTGCCCTTTATTTTGATGTTTGAATGTAAATTCCACTTTATTGACGATTTTGTCAGGAACCCGTTCGAGAGGAATTCGCAACGAGCAATACGCTATTGTAAAAAATGTTTCAATTTAAAATAACAGTTTGTTTTTTAATTTGTTTAATATTTTTATTGTATGCAGGTATTTGCTCTGTTAGCTCATTTGGTGGAATATCTGCTTCAAGAGCAGTAAGGCGTGGGTTCGATGCCCACCAGAACAAACATTTATGGCACGATAAATGTATGTTCTGTGTATGTGTTCTAAATGTATTATAAGTATGAATTTACAAAAAAAGTATCTAAGTATCCTATTAGTTTTCTGGTTCCCATAGCTCAAGTTAGTTTGGGGTTAAATGGCGCTGTTTGGAATGTTCTACGATTATTATTTATATTTGTTTGTTTTTTATAAATTTGAATGCTATAAAAAGGCGCACCTTATTTTATTTCCGTATAAGGACAAAGTGGTGGACAACTCATTAAAAAAGTCCCTAAAACCTGATTTAGTTTATTATATACATTTGTTTTTTTTTAATGAATCACGTGCGTGTGCTGAAATATCCAACGATACTGAATGACAGGCGGACTTATTCGTATGAGAGTTATCAGACGAGTTATTCCAAAATAGAGCCCCTGGAGTAATTTACTGTAAAACGGAGGAACATGTGGTCTAAAAAAATTTACTTTCTCGGCTCGAAAATGTGACAAAATTAGAATATGGATACGACTTGATTTGTTTTTAATAATGATTTTTATCGTAGACTAGCTGCGCCCCGCGGTTTTACCCGCTACATGTTTTTGGGATAAAAAGTAACCTATGTATTAATCCAGGGTCTCAGTTATCTCTATACCAAATTTAATCTAAATCCGTTCAGTAGTTTTTGTGTGAAAGAGTAACAAACATCCATCCATCCATGCATCCAAACTTTCACATTTATAATATTAGTAGGATTGAGTGTCAGATAGGCACAAGCCAATTCAGAATTAAGAAAAAAACAACTAGTTCTGATTATCGTGGATCGTTCTAGTTGATAACTTTACCTGTTTCATGTTAAAATCCAGACCTAATAATTTAATGGTCAACCTTTGCCTAACGATAAAATATCTATAAAACAACAGACAAACCTTACTCATAGATGTAAATTACTGACTACCGCCCTTTCGCTACTTGCATGTATCCTTCCTACACAAACTCACGATAAAATAATTCAAATATAATCCCTTTCTAAGATAGGTAAAATTTCCAAGTAGTTATTTCGTAACGTTCGATGACAAAATATACAAATGAAAAGAAAGTGTACGCCAGAAGCCAGATGCATTTGTTCACTTGCGTAGTAAAAACATGGCAGCGGTAATCGTGTTCAGTGAATATAATTTTAGGGATGTCAAATGTGACATTATACTTTTTTTTTACATGATGTTAAATGTTATTTTAATAATAAAAAGTTATTTACAGTGAAATAAAATGCACTCGAGTTATTTTTTTTAAATTTGATTTAAACAGAGTGCTATAATATAGTAAAATAAATATTCCTCTAGCAGAGTTACTGTTATTTAGTATGGGTGTCTTTTATTTTTAATTGATAAATCAGTCCACCCATATCGGAAAAGTACAAATTATTTATGCGTTGATTTTTAAGTCAACTTACTTTAAAAAGTTTCATTATGATGTCACAATTTTTTTTTTTACATATAACATAATAACATATTTATCACGCATGTTGCCAACCCTAACCTAGACGTGACAAACTATACAAATATGTCAATACTTGACGGGTCAACGTCCACCTCATAGCTGGTAGAGTAGGAGCTGCAGTAAAGGAGGCTCACATGGAGGCCAATAGGAAGAATGCAAAAACTTCCAAAGCATTTTCAAGACGCAGAAAATATTAAAGTAAAAAGTATTTTTTACATTTATGGGTAAAGGATTTCTTTGATGACGTAATATTTTTTTGTTTCGGTGTAAATTGGATTTATAGTACTTTTGGAACAAATCCGGGAGATTAAAGACCTGGTGGCGGATCCCAATATTAGTAGTGAGATAAAATTTCATAGGCTTTGAGGCACCTGGAAAGAATGGAATAAGATTGTACCTTTACAAAAATAGATATAAATGAAAAGTTGAAGTGGCAATATATCACCAAGAGCTGGAAGTCAATACTTGGCATGAAGTATTGAAATAAAAAGTAAAGTAAAGGTTACATCCACTTACAATTTAACATGATAAATTTAGTAGTTATAGACCTGATTTGGATACAAAAATAAAAATAAAAAATACACTAAAATCACGATAAATTTACTAAAAAAATATACAAAAATGTGCGTACAGTGTCAAACTAAACTGATGTCTGTTCATTATTTTCTGTGTTTTCCAACATTTATTGCAGCTAATCGGGATATTGAACTTAGTGTCAGTAAAAATGAGAAAACTTCACGTATTTGACAAGGACAATAAATTAGAGATCCTTAACCTTTTTCAAACAAGACTTTGCTATTAGCAGAACAAGATTCCAAATGACATTTCTTTTTTGCAATCGTTAAGCGAAAGCAATCGCGAGAGTTCGCGAACATGTAACGTTATTATTTAATGTTTGCTATTATTTGCAGGTATTGCGAAGACGTAATTTTTTTAGCAAGCTATGCTTTCTTTTTTCTATGTTTGAAATCTATCAGATCTGGTAGATTAAAATAAGAATTTCATGCAAATTGCAAAGGGCAAAATGATCTAAAAATACCAAGATCAACGTCAAGGGTTTGCACATAGTGTGGATGAGGTACCATTTTAAATTAAATTAAGAAATACACCAGATTTCAAAATTAAACTCACTGCCGTCCGGAATGCACCTTCCAGAATGTACCGCGTGCTTCAGAACTAAGGAGAGAACTTTGACCTTGTTTGAAAACTTTGAAAAACTAAGAGATTATTTAGTTACTAATAAGTTATATCAATTCTTATTGATTCTATTTCTCTTTTTTATACTGACTGATTTTTATCGACATTTAGTTAACATTTTTAATGTTACACATTTTTGATTTTAATAAATGTGATTTGTAACTTTGGTGTCATGAATAAAAAAAATGCATTGTATTGATTTATCGTAGTTAAATCTACTAAATAATTCTAAATAAGTATGCTGACAATGGTAATAAAATTGGTATATTTACATAAAATTATTTTCGTAATGGTATCACTAAAAATATAAACTAACATATAAAGCTAAGTAAACACACACATTCCTAATAAAATACCTGCAGAACCGATATGCAAAATTGTCAAAGTAATTTGAAGACTCCGCAGTAAAGACAAATTGAATCTCAGGCGCCTATTATTGTCTCAAACTCGAGAGATATTTTGTGACTTTTATATTGTATTGCATAACCTACTTAAACTGGGGGAAATAAAGTGCAAACTTATTTGAAATTACACTTCAGAAGACGTTTCTATCAATGTTTTTGCAATGAAGTTCATAATGCAAGACATACCTACTATGATTGACCTAATAAAGACTATGTCGTAGTCATATCAGCGTTTTGACACATAATTAAATTATGAATGTTTGCTTTATGATTTGTTTATCAATAATTGCATAATCTATTTCATTAAGACAGTAGTTATGTGACGACTTCAGAGGGCCGCCGATGTAGAATTAAGTACATTAGTTTGTGTGACACGAACCTTTGAACCGTGTACATATTATTTGCTTAGCGATGAACATGTAGCTATAAAATTATCAGCAGGTATTTATTAATTGATCGAGCATGGAATAAAGTTGATATTTTACACTGGTCTTCTTAGTAAGGCTAAACAACTTAGTAGAATAAATAGTAGATATGCCAGATAACAAAAATGCTAAATATTCCTACGGTATAACTATTAAAAGAATAAATAATTATTTTTTTATTTTGGTGTCGTAAATTAAGCGTTTCGATATTAACAAGTATTTAAAAAAAATAAGTCTAAGTCACGGTCATAGTCACACATAGTAAGACTTGATCGGGTCCGGTCATGCTTTATGAAAGTGAACTTAGATGGAGTTTTGAAAGTAACACGACAATTTACGGTTCTCCACGTTATATTACTTTACTACGCCCGTAATTCTGCACTGTATAAACAAAACAACACTTATACATAAACAATCGAAAAATTAAAAGTTCCGGCATACAATACAATACGGCGATACAATCTTTCTGCCAATGCTCCTATTAACTCAATTCCAGGCTAGGTGTGTTTACCATCTTCGATCACACCGTCACTTAATAAATAAATGTTGAAGGGCATTCACACAGCGCCATCTAGCCTCAAATTAATCAAAGCACGTAGTATGGGAACCTGGGTATGGGATTTGTTGTAAATATACGTTCTTATAGTTATACATGCAGACTGATCAAAATGAAACGAACATTTATTTTCTTTACACAAATGTTTGTCCTGGGTGGGAATCGAATCCACACCCCACACAACCATGAAAGCAGAATTACTACCGAATGAGCTCAAACGGCAGTCATGTCATTATATCGGTCTCATTATTTTTCACTAATATAATTCCTATCAAGCTCAAAATCGAGATTAAATTAACGAAAATTTAAAATTGACTCTACACATATTATGTATGAGATAATGTCTATTATAAAAAAAAAACCTATTTTTCCTCACACTACAATACACTAATAAATTATTCCAGAGCCATTAATTTCAAATGAACTATTGCGTGACGGTAAACATTTATATGTAGCCCGAGTTAAAAAAATAATCACTTGACCTGAGTTAACAAACTTAAGTACTAGTTGTAAAGCAATACGAGGTCCAATATTAAATTTAACGATTTAATATTTCAACACCAGTTTTTTGAGATCTCTTATCTTTATACCTTCCGTAAGGAAATACTAACGATGAACAGATCAATGTAGTTTTGCTGCTAATCATTACTTTGGTATCGTTGCAACGCCTACCACCAAATACCGCGTGAAATATGTGACTCTTTAATTAAAATTAGATTTTCAAATGTTGATAACAGAGTTTAATTATTCCATCGTAGATGAAACTCGAAATAAATGAATCATCTTGAAAGCTCAAATTATAAAGTAAGAAATGTCATGTAAGTAGTCACTAGTCAGCGTACTAAAATATAAAAAAAGCAGTTTCAAAAATGGAACCTTTTTAAAAATGTTGCTTGTTCTTTTAATTTTTTGCGGCAATTCATCGAAAGCGGATGCGCGCGGTATGAAAATTATAAGAAATCAATCGACGTAGGCGGTACGGCGCCTTCCTAAATTAAGTTGTTATATTTTCAAAACACCATAATAAAGGTCCATAAGGTACATTTGGCAAAAAACGAGTGTGCCACACGCAAGCATCATTATTATGTTACGTTTAATCTAATAAGAAATTAATGATGCAATTTGTGAGCATCGATAAACTGGCCGATTTCTCAACAATTTCGATAAAGGAATGTTTTGATTCGATAGTTTTTTTTCAAATCGATTTCATTGAATACGATTAAATTGTGCGTGTCGAGAGCTTTTTTTGTGTCAAACCTTGTGGTGTAGATTTTTTCAAGTTGTTGGTATAACTTTTTGAAATGGCAGGTTATTTGAAGTAGCAACATGACGGCGATTATAGACGCTTTGTTAGTAACGAACTGTTAGTTGACGATTGTGTTTTGTTTAATTAGGGAGTAAGTGGCGTGACTTGCTTTTATCAGGCTCCTCTACCTACGGTCGATATTAGGACACGTTTTTTTATGACAACTCACCTGACATAGAAAACCAAACATTTTTGTCACTCACTGTGGAGATTCTTTTATCTAGTCTCCTTTTTAACTCCCGACGTAAACAAAGGGGTGTTATAAATTTTACGTGTATAGTCGAGTGTCTGTTGACGTATTAGTTCCTAAACGGATTTGGATATTTAAAAGTGTTTTTAAATCGTCAGTTTTCAAAGTATGATTCAAAAATATATGTTCAGCTATTTAGACATTATCAACTCTTTTTAAATCGATGAAAAGATGTAAGCTGTCTGATAATTCTATCTTATCTGTATGTTTAAGATGTGAGTCTAAATTTAGTAGGATTTGTTGAGTTTGAATGACAACTTTAAAGGTTTAAACAGCAAATTTTTTCACGAACAGTAAAATATACTCCTTTATTAAAATGTTTTTAAGATTTTCCATTATTGTTTTGGTAGTCGATTAGAGTGAAATGCCATCCATTAACTTTCCGTCATTTCTAAATTCCTAAAAACCTTGAGAACAAGTTTTTATCTTCGTTTTATTACGTATTTCAATTAAACGAAGTTGATGTGATTTTCATGTGTGTAAATTATCATAACTGCGATTATGTTTTATCTATTAAATTGTTATTATTTTAACATGTGTTATAACGCGTTGGGTGGTCCAGTGTTATTCCGCCGTTGTTACTAATGAAAAAATATACTTTTGTTTTGTAAATATTGAACTTTGTATTGTTGTAATGCGTCACGGTACCTCGAAAATGTATTGTGTTTAAGATTTTTTTCAAGAAAGAGCGGTTATTGCCACTTTGAAATGATTTATAAATTTACTGTGAGAGTTGTTATTTTTATATTGTTAGACTCAAAATGAGTAGTTAAATGTTGTTGTTTCCTGGTCAGATTTAGTGGCGAGAATTTTCATAATTTCTAATGTTTAATTATTCACTTTTGTATCAGTCCAAAACGTTGTCCCTAAATAATTCTTTTGTAGACTTACTGAGAGTAGTTCTGAAAAGTTTAGGCTAAGCTAAAATGCCCGAAGCTCAACGGAAATAAACGTTATAGTAAAAATCTCAAATAGACTCATGTGTGAATAATGCATTGAATAGAATGATTGTTAACATCAAGACAATTTTTGTACTATATTTCTTAGAAAAACATGGTTTTTCCTCCCACGAACGTCTAAAGCATGTCAAAACATTTCCGATTATTATCGCTTACATCAAGATGTCTGTATTTATCGATATATTTGACCTGATTTTATGTGACACCTAATACTGATAACGAAAATCTACCGTAACTCTTATTGTGTTTGAAATAAAGGTTGGTTTGTAAGAAATCTCATTGCAAAAGTAAATTTTGCAGTATTGACACACTTTTTGTCATACCTACTCCCGTTATGTCTAGATTTCTGCTTATCTCAGTAATAGAGATAGTGTTTTCGGAATGTTAGGTGTTTTCTGAGTAATAAAAGAACAAGGATTAAACAATGAAATTCAAGAGGAGTGAGTCAGTGAAAAGATTTGTGAATTTAATGAGGCACTAAGTGCTTAGGTACAAATTGCTATTTTATTTAACTGATGAATAGTTAATATAATTCATAGTAATTTCTTGCAAATCAGGTAAACAAAATTGTGGTCTTAAATCTAGGTACTTAGCACTCTATTTTTGCTTTCAAAGCATGCAAGTATTTTAAAAATATAAAACAAAAGAAAACAATTACACTCTTGTCAGATTACACTAGGGATCCAAGACTTGATGTTAAACATATAAAAAAAAAATAACCTACTTTGCATTTGCCAGTGTCAAGTGTTTTATATTTTTAAATTTTATATGTTAAATAAGTCGCTTTGTAGCAATGGTTATAGTTAAAGTCCAGTCCGTGTCAGTCATGCTTTAGTAAAGCAGTGGCGACTTTACTGTAAAGCCTCGATGGAGTTTTGGAAGCAACACGAAAAGTCATGTTTCACGACATTATATCATTTTCCCACACTCGCGCTTATGATTCGGCACTTTATGAATAAAACACCACTATTTTTATGCATAAACACTCGACAAAACACAAGTTTTGTAAAAAAATGCAACAGCGCTCCGTTGCATTTATACGACTACGTATCGCTATACGACTCTTTTCGCGTTCCCGCCAAAACTCTTTGACTTTCGTTCTTTACCCATCACGAGGATACCACACAAAAAAATGGACTAAAGATACAGTACCTTATACTTAAAAACTAATGTAATGTTTATTACTGGGTTAAAATGTCGACGAATTTGCTAAAACATGAGATAATTTCGTTTTATACAAAAAGAAATCAAAACAGGGCTCGTTCCTTGTTTTTTTTTTAAATTGATGTATTTCTGTTGCCGTTATAACAACTAAGAACAGAATAAAATAAATATTTAAGGTGGCTCCCATACAACAAGAGTGTTTTTTTTATAGATATCTAGCTGCGCCCCGCTGTGTTACTCGCTACATATCGGAATGAAAAGTAGCCTATCTTCTAATTTAGCGTCTCAGCTACCTCCGTACCAAATTTTATCTAAAGCCGTTCAGTAGTTTTTGCGTGAAAGAGTAACAAACATCCATCCAAACTTTTACATTTGTAATATTGGTGGGATGGTACGGAACCCTTCGTGCGCGAGTCCGACTTGCACTTAGCTGGTTATGTTTTTAATTGTAAATTTAAACTTGTCTCTAATCTGTGAAGGCATCGAATATAACATTTATACAAAGACTATGTAACAATTTATGCAAATTGCATAATGCAACCTCTAGACTTGAGTATTAGCGTATAATCGATTGGCAATTTTTCACGTAATTCCACGCAAATATTGATAAGTCTGATATTGTAAGCGAATCTCACTTTATTAGTGTCAATGCCGTGCAATGTGGTCACTTAATCTAGTCTAACAAGACAGTAACCTGATATCTGATTACATATGTATATTTACACTTACCTTAGGGTCCTATTAAACTTAAGCAGATACGCTAGTATCGATAATTTTAATTAACAACAATTACAATTATTACAAACAACACAACAACATTACAATTATTACAAACGACAATACAACACAACATTACAATTATGTATTTTTACAATTTTATTATTAGTGACAGCTTTTGATTGTAAAAAGATATACGATAAGTTTCCTCATCATAGTTACCTCTCAGTCACAAAATGGTAGCGATAATAGCTCAGTCATAGAGAGGTTCAATCACACTACGGAGAGCGTGTGTTCAAATTCCAACAATGAAGTTGAGCTGTCGATTAAGATAAATACCATGAGGAAACCATATCATGGTGATTTTCTGTCTTTACTACTCGGTTAGTTATTCAGCGTGTTCAAAATACCAGTACCACCACACCACACCACCACACTTACCAGTGTTTCAGCAGCCTTATTTTATCGCTAGATTTCTTAACAGGTTAGGTGCGTAAACAAACCGTCACTTAACATCAGGTAAGATGTGGTCAAACACCTAGCCATAAAAAAAGCGAAGTAAATCAAATTCTTTTGTAATCTGTAATCTTGTTTTTTTTTAATTTTATACTTCATCATCATCATCATCAGCCTATAGAAGTCCACTGCTGGACATAGGCCTCTCCCAAGACACGCCGCTCAGCCCGATCTTCGGCTTTTCGCTTCCATCCACAGCCAGTTGTCCTACTGTCACTCCATCGAGTCTCAGGGCGTGCTACGCTACGTTTGCAAATGTTATACTTATATTTAACAAATGAAACTGAATTTCTTACTTACCTATTAATAAAACTGAAATAGATACCATATACATTCCTATTAGATTCTTCTAATAAATCGCTTTTCCGGAAATCATAAAAAACCGGAAACTTACGTTTTTTATAATTATTCTGTCCAAAAATGACGTCTTTATTGTTAAAATAAAAAATGTTTATGGGTATAATACCAAAAACCGAAAACACCGGATATAACGAGAATAACAAATGTTTTAACTATTAATCATGATAAATGTTATTTCTAATATCTTAAAGATAATGGAATATTAATAAATCCTTAAATCTGATACGAAATCGGCCGTGACCGAGATTCGTCGTAAAACTCATTGTCAAACGATTTGTCGGAATTTCGTGATTGATTTGAATCTTCATGCCTTATTCATGCTTAATTTTCATGAAATTATAAATACATTTCACTGAATAGTTTAATATTTGATTGCCATTATAATGTCACTACGAAAGGTACCTATTATAAAATTTAGTCTGTAAATAAAAATAATATAAATATCGTAAGGACTACACACACAGCGCCATCTGGCCCCAAACTGAGCAAACCTTGTACTATGGAAGTCAGATAACTGGTAGGTTTTTTTTTGTAAATACATACTTTTAAGAAATACAGGACATACCAGAAAAAAAACAGATTCCACCCGCTTTAGTGCGAAAAACATTATCATCAGGCATCAGAGTCTCGATCACGAAAATTTCTCGAATTCGTATCGTAAAGGTATCGAGTCCTCGATAGCATACAAAGCTGTACATATCTCATACAAATGTTTGTCGATGTCCATACGAATACTTTTTCGCAAGCCGTTCGTGATCGAGGCTCAGAGCTGTGATCAAACACTTAACCTAACCATAAAAAACAATATGTACTTCCTAATAACATTTAGATAATTTGATTATTTTTTTATTTTTTTTTTATTTTTTTATCGTAGGACTATACACACAGCGCCATCTGGCCCCAAACTAAGCAGAGCTTGTGTGATGGAAGTCAGATATAGATTCAGAGAATACATAAATACTTTCTTTTTTGTTGTAAATACATACTTATAATACATACAGAACACCCAGGCACAAAACAAACATTTGTTTATTCACAAAATGTTTGCCCTGAGTGGGAATCGAACCCACGCCCTACAGCTCTCAAGGCAGATATACTACCAATGAGCCAACGGGGCTGTCAAATTGGTATAAAACATCACACAAGAAAACAAATTATGATATACAAACGTTAAAACTGATCATTAATATCGAATATATAGTAGTAAAGTACCTATTTGTCGTAGTACAAGTATTATTGCTTACGTGTTGTCTGTATTATTGGATTCCTGAGCAAAACCTTCAGACGTAATTTTCCTTATCAATGTTCCTCATGCACGTACTTTATGACGACATCATGCAGCGTCTGCTTAGGAATTTTCATACTTGAGGTGTGTCTTCTTTTATTTTTTCTTTATAATCGATCGGATTCCGATTCTTTAGAATCGATACTATAAAAGTAAATCCTGTTTAGATTGAGATATTTCTCAAAAGACATTGATTTTCGGATTATTTTACGTTTAACTGGCTAGGTGCTTAACCACAACTCACCTGATGTTAAGTGACGTTGTGGTCGAAGATGATAAAGCACGCCTAACTTGGAATGGAGCTGGCTCTGAAGTGAGGCTGCCGGAACACACCGTTAGATGCTTGGCGGCAGATTTTCAACTTGAGGGTGGTAGCTAGCCAGCCGAGTACTATAAAGTACCCTACCACCATGTTATGGTTTCCTCGCGATGTTTTCCTTCACCGACAGCTCAAGCTCATTGTTGGTGTTTGAACCCACGCCCTTCGGCATGCGAACCTACCGCGCTAACCACTGAGCTATCATCGCTACATAATAGAATAGAATGAGATGTGAATGGTATACGAATGAATAGTGAATTGCGTGAGATGTGAAATGAATGTAGCTTAATATTTTATGTTATTCGAGATTAAGATTACGCTAGAGATTAAACTGTTTCAGTAGTGTTAGTAAATGAGTGTTTACTGTTGATTATGTCGGCATATCCCGTCGCTTGGGAGGCGCTAGCGGCGCTGCATGTTACCATTGTTTCACGTCAATTGTTATCGGAAAATTGTTTCACAAAATAATCAACATACAAAACCCAAAAAATTTAGTCTAAAACTAAATATATAAAAAAACTTAGAAGACCAGACTTACGATGCTAGACTTTTTCCAAAACTTTTCTCCTGTATACTAAATAAAATCAATCAACATGATCAGCTGTAAGACATCCGCTGCATAAAATCATTGTTAACGACTAATTTTAAAATAAGTATTATGTGGACTGATCCAGTTAGTTGATTAAATAAGTTTAAAATGGAGTACATAATTATGCCAAAAATTTTTAGAATTAGAATTACCCGTTACTCAGGAGAATGTAGCATTTTAAATGTGAAAGAATTTTTGAAATTGGTCTAGTAGTTTTTCAGTTAATTCGTTATAAACATACAAAAAGTCAAAACTACAAACATTTTTTCTTTTTAATATTAATGTAGATTAAGATATTTCGTGTCGTCTATCACAGTGGATACTTAACAGCTACTAAGGAAGCAGAGTAAGTTCCCGGAATCCCGACAACCACCTACCGCAGTATAATCCTGGATTTGGGACGCAAGTTTATCCCGGATTATAGACTTCAAAGAACTGTCGTATCGCGATGTATTTAGTCTGTGGATTTGGTGAGATTTTGCGTTATCTACGTTTTAATTCGTTTACGATTGTCACATTTTAGTATGAGAGGTTAATTATGGATGGTTCTTCACATTCCAAGGTAGAAACTAGTAGTGTTCTTTGGTTTTACCGATGATTCACAACGAGGAAACCATAAGCATGATCGTAGGGTACTTTCTAGTACTCGGCTGGTTAGCTACCAACCTCATTTTGAAAATCTACTATCAAGCATTTAAGGTGTGTTCCGGCAGCTTCACTTGAGACCACGTTCCATTTCAGGCTAGGTGCATCTTTGACCACACGATGTGGTCAAACACCTAGCCTGTCAGACATTTATCCTCGTCATTGTAACCGAAACGACTGTTAAGCGGAAATAAACTAAATAAACACTCAGGTACAGTTTTTTTTTCACATTTATAATAGTAGTAGGATTATTATTACAATTATATTTATAATTTCTTGGTGATGTTTTCATTCACTGGAAGCTCCTTGTTGAGATTTGAACCCACGCTTTTCGACGAGCAAAACTGACCCCGCTAACTACTGAGAAATAAAAGAAATGAGAGTTACAATATTCGATTGCATATTAAAACATGACACGCGCTCCCGCAGAAAAGACACTTTTCAAGAATGCTTACATCTATTTTAAAATAAAACATTACAAAAGAAAACTTATCAAAATTGTGGTAGTAGCAACAAATCATTTGACAGAACCTAAATTATCTTATCACAACTAAATACCACTAAGACTTCCTAAATCTATCACTCACGTATTTATTTACGAAAAACAGTTATTTATCTCTCGATAGCTACACTGTCCCAGCAATGTAGTTATCGAGTGAAAAAGACGTGAATTACATAAAAACCGCTAATATTTGTCCGTTCATTAAACTTCCAAGGCTTCATGATAATTGAACTGATAAAAGTGTTTACATTCACTCAGTTAATACCAGAGACTTCGATATTTTTAAGAAGACGCTAAAATACGTATCCTTAGCAAAAGGTAGTCTTTTTCAACCAACTTAAAAAGTTCTAAATTCAACTGTATGTTATTTTTTGTGTATGCTACGAGATCATTCCGCCAATTATGGATCGATTTATCATACTTCAGAGAGGGTCCCAAATAAATTTTATTGAAATCGAACGAGTGGTTTTTAAAAAATCAACAAAAGTCTAAAAATTGTATATGTCGATGATATTTTCATTCACTCCGAAACCAAACCAAACCATTAGAGCAGTGCGTTCAGTTGGCCGAAGGGTCATAGAGTCGGTTTTTTCAAATTGTAAATTTATATACTAGCCGCGCCCCGCGGTGTTACCCGCTACATGTTTTCGGGATAAAAAGCAGCCTATGTGTTAATCCAGGGTCTCAGCTGTCTGATACCAAATTTCATCCAAATCCGTTCAATAGTTTTTGCGTGAAAGTAGCAAACATCCATCCATCCAAACTTTCATAATTATAATATTAGTGGGATTTTTATGTAAAAGTAATGTGACGAACGAGACGCTCTTCTGTTCCAGCGACACACAGAACTTTGAGTAGCAAAACAAAGTCCAGGGCATCGCTGCTTTAGCACTCATTACTCTGAGACATTCTATGATTAGTCTCAACAGCCCTATGATTTCGCTAGCTGAAGTACCCTTCAAACCGGAACACAGTAATGTTTACACACTACTGCTTGACGGTTGAATATTTGGTACTTCGATGGTACCTACCTAGATGACGTCCTGCTAAGAAAATCTATCACCAAGTTTATATTTTGTATAAACACAAAACATGCGTTAAAATAAACTAATTATAATCAATGCTTATAATAATATTCGTTTACTTTTTTATATTAAATAAAAAAATAAATAAATAAATGGCAGCTTTATATTCGAAGATTATATTAATATGGCGGTTGTTCCCCGGTTATCTGTAAAGAGATATAAAGGTGTTTAAGCAATAAAATTATATTTTTGTAACAAATAATATATGGCAGGTAATTATTCTCAAATAACTATATAATCGGAGTTATTTTTTGTATTCGATAACTTGCCTATAGTTAGTACAGTTTTTTTAGATTAAAAAAGTCTATTTTTAGATTGTTTGTGGAATATTTAACGATTTAAGAAGGCTATGTGCCTAGTTGTGTGTCGGCGTTTAGTGTTTTATAAACAAAATATGGATTAACATTTTTTTATGGTAAACAAAATGTTACAGTATACGTTACTTCATTCTAGATATTCGCAGATAGCTATTGAGAAAATTCTGGTAATAAGTAGGTAACATACAAGTAGATTATTTCCGATATCGCTTTATCTTTAGCGATAGCAAGTCATTGACCCGATTTTATTTACTTAGGCAGCCCGTACACGTAGCGCGCGATCCGCGATCCGCGATCCGCGATCAATGATCGCGATCCAGACTGATTGTGTACGAAGCGGATTGACGGACTGATGCTCCGGATCGCATAATATCTAGAAATTTTGAAATCATGATCGCGGATCGCGGATCGCGGATCGTGATCATGATTGAACGTGTAAGGCGGCCCTTAGACTTTCTATAGAGAACATGGATTTTATTTAGTTTTTTTTTAAATATATTTTAATCGACACCACATACAATTCAATGTTGATCTTAAAAAAATCCAAAATAAAAAATATTTATAACAAAAGTTTTTTAGTTTTTTTTTACTCCAACAAACGTGAGTAATTTTATGGTTGTGCAAATAAAAAACCCAAATGTAAAGGACTCTTTAAACAACAGCATTTGTGTGCGTGTAGTTTCGTGTTCGTGTTATAATGAACCCTGTTGCCTCATTGGTAGTGTAACTGCTTTACGAGCTGTGGGGTGTGGGTTCAATTCCCACCACCAAATATTTTGTGGTATAAACAAATGTTTGTTCTGTGTCTGGGTGTTCTATTTATTTATTTATTACGATACACAAAACAATATAATTTTCACATCAGCATTATGTAAATAACCAAAAGGTTTTGATCTAAATTATATTCCTAGATATATATGTATACAACATGAACATTATAAATCTGATCAAATACATCAGTTCTGTATATATTATAAGTATGTATTTACGAAAAGAAAAGTACTATTCTAACAGTTATCTGGCTTCCATGGTTTGCTTAATTTGGGGTCAGATGGCGCTGTGTGTAACGCCCATATTTTTTACTTTATTTTTAAAAGTTAGATGGTGAAATCGTTCCTGATCCATTTCATAGGCGACATTTTCTATGTATAGTTAATCTATGTGCAGTAAAAGGCATATTCATATATATACGAGCATATTTGTAACTTAACAAGTACCTACTTTATTCCAAGGTTTGTACAGCGTCTATCATAATGTTGCAATTGAACCCCAATAGTGTTTAGTGGCATTAGTGAAGCGTTCAATAACTGTACCCGAAGAATTTTCTTTCGAAACTAACGACCCGTGTAAACATTGCCCAACCTCCGTAATAGACGCGGGCTAATTTTGTCAAGACAACATAATCTCGAGTCGCCAAAGCAAACAGCTTTTGAAGTTACGCCGCCGTCAACATTTCACTTTCTTTCGACATTTTTTTTTTTAAGTTTTTACTAAGTATTATTTCTTAATTAGGTAAAGTATAAACAAATATGAATGCAGTTTCGACAGCCTAGTTGGGTGACCGTCTCGCCTCCAGTCTGGAAGTCCTGCGTTCGAATTCCTCGGTGCACAGTGCACACCTCTGTATTTTTCAAGTTATGATCGGGTTCCTGATGACTTCAAACGGTGAAGGAAAACATCGTAAAGAAATCCTACACGTCAGTTACAATGAAAAGAGGCCCGTGACCAGCAGTGACACAGTTTACAAATTAAAAATAAAATAAATAAAAACAGGGCTGATTCGGACTACGAATATAATTATACCGATATAAAACAAGAGCAATTAGACAATAAAATATTTAATTAAATTAAATTAAAAAAAAACGACAAGATACCAATTAGATTTTATATAGGTTGATAGCACAATTACAAAACTTCTTTATTTAAATAATGTTTATTTTAATTATTTTTGGTATCGCACTTTTTGCATTCTGTACGACATCTATTTAAACTAAAAGCAAATTTTAGTTATATTTACCTAATACGTAATGGTTTCACCAAACATAATATAACTAGTTTTCGCACCGAGTTAACTTATACCTACTTACTTAATACAAATAGTCTTAAATTATTTAAACACACTTTCAGTCGAGGTGACAGCACGTGATATGAACAAATACTAATTAAAATAGAATAAAACAGTGTGCTATCAGCTTGCTCGTGAAGTTATGTAAATATGAACGTTTAAAAGAAACAATGTATGATTTTACTAAAACGATGTGCGAAACTATAAAACTTGAGGCTTAGAAATAAGAAACACTTGTATTCAATAGTATTGCCGGGTATATCGTTGCATCGTTTGTAGCGATAATAGCTCAGTGGCTAGTTCACACGACGACAGGCGTGAGTTTAAACCCCAACAATGAGCTTCAGTTGCCGGTGAAGGAAAACGTTGTGAGGAAACTATAGCGTGATACTCGGCTAGCTAGCTACTACCCTCAAGTTGAAAATCTGTCGACAAGCACCTAATGGTGTGTTTCGACAGCCTCACTTGAGAACCAGTTCCATTCCAGGCTAGGTGTATTTTACTATCTTCGACCATACCGTCACCTAACATCAGGTGAGCTGTGGTAAAACATCTAGCTTGTCAAACATAAAAAAGGTACAGAAACCCGTACAGTGTCTAGGACTTGCAACACAGAAATGAACTATTCGCTCTTCTGATGGTAAAAGATCCATGACCATTTCAACAATATACAGAACTTTGAGTAGTAAATCCAAGTCCTTAGTACTTTACCCTTCTCGCAATGAGAAGAGGCCTGCGCTCATATAGGTATTAAGATATTGAAAAATCTGGAAAAATCTAGAACAATCAATAGGTTAGTATTTCTAGAACTATAGTACATTAGGTTAACCTATGTAGTTTCACTCTACACCTCGCGTCGCCTCTCTAAACCAGTAAATTCAGTAAATCCAATTTATAGATGTTAATTGAAATGACATCGGTGTCAATGTCGTTCGATACCTACTTAGTTTTATTTCGGTTAATTCTTTTTATCGTCTGAGTTGAAGCGACAAATTCCTTATAACTTTCATTTCATCTCATCCCTTCGAGTGATTAGATTACATGGAGCCCAAGGAAGCGGCGTTTTTAAAATTCTAAGGATGTGGATACTGTATAGTTTCACCAAGTTCACATCTGTATGTTTTTTTATAGGATGCAACCTTGTAAATAAACTAGCGGACGCCTCGCGGTTTCACCCGCGTAGTTCCCGTTTCCGTGGGAATACAGGAATAAAAAGTAGCTTATGTCATCCGGGGATAGTGTAGCTTCCCAACGGTGAAAGAATTTTCGAAATCGGTCCAGTAGTTTCGGAGCCTATTAATACAAACAAATCTTTCCTCTATATAGTATTGATAGATAGATCAATATCGGAGAACATTTCGCACAGCGCAATCTAGTCCGAAACTAAGTAAAGCGCATGAATGTAGTTTTTATAGCACGCTTGCTATCGTAAACGTTAGTTTTATTTTTTAATAGTATTAACAACGCAATGAGAATAAAAATAAACGTTAAAACGTATGCACGTTTACGTCTTTCACACGTATTAAATTTATACAAAAAAAGTGTAGCACAATAAAATTTAAATCTTGTTATCCAGTGAATTAGAGATAGGAATAAGTACGCAGGAAAACATTTATGCATGTATAATATAATATTGAATAAATATAATATTTAAGCATCCTTTAAACATAAAGTATAAACAAACTAACACACACTCACACATACACACACTCACGCACACACACACATACACAGTACACACCCCACACCCACACGCACTTTGATTTTCAACTACAGGGGCTCACCGGAAGACCAGCGCTGGTACTCAGTATGACCAGTATGCTGAGGTGAGCCCTTATTTTGTCTCTGTTTGTTCATTTTTCTTTTTCTGTGTCTTTAAGTTAAAAAATAAAATATTTTTCTATATATCTTTCAATATGTATTTATTTATCTACATGTATTTATAATAAAGTTGTACCTACTAGAAGATATAAGAAATTAAGAATCCATGCCAAAATGGAATAGAAAATACTAAAATAATAAATTTACATAAAAAGTATTCTTTGCCTTCAACTTTATAACGTAATAATATTTAATGTGTTTTAAATTCCATAATCAATCATGTAGATATTAATCAAAATATTTTTTTTCCTATTCACCGATACAAAATAAATGACATGAGTGTACAACTCAGATAACTTCACGTAACAACGCCATGTGAGTCTTTACCAACAAGAAAGTATTGAATATCCGTCCTCTCATAGATTAATGTTTATCGACGTTTTATTCTTGTACTTTATTGACGTTCGGATGTCATTAACGGCTAGTACACTGCACCTGACTTGGTTTACGGGCTTAGTATAAAAACAGTATGGGTTTTTGAAAATGTTTATCTTATTATATATAGTTAACATAAACAAAACCAATTCATAGTATTTTGTGTGCGATTAGGTCTCGAAAATAAACATAACTAGGTAAATGTTTAAATTTGAATATTTCATATTTTCAAGTGTCTCACGATATAATCATTTCAAATAAGTCGTAATCACAGTCAAACCTATATACTTTATATGACTATGACTAAGACGAACGTGACTGTGACTTGCTAGTCACGGTGAGCTATACGTTTAAAGTAAAAATGCAGTCCATACCAGTGAATAGTCTTATTTGAAGCTTATACGGAGTCTTGGAGACAACGTGAAACACCATCACCACATCATATTAATTTCCAGCGCTCATGCATGTGATTCGGTACTTTATGATACAAAAATACACGAGTATGGAAAAAATTAAATTATGATCTTTCCGCGTTCCCGCCAATACTCTAACATGAAGTTATTTAGAAGTTTTTTTTTTTTCTTTGGTTTTGGCGTCGCGTTTTAGCATTTGCCAGTGTCAAGTAATTATATATTTTCAAGTTTCAAAAGTTAAATAAGTGCCATCGTAGCTAGTTTTAGTCAAAGTCGTCTTTGTCAAGTCCAGTTCGTGTCAGTTAATTCCAGTCATGCTTTAGTAAAGTAGTGGCAACTTTACTACAAAGCTTCGATGGAGTTTTGGCAGCAACACGAAAACTCATGTTTCACCACATTATATCATTTTCCCACACTCGCGCTTGTAATTTCGCACTTTATGAATAAAACACCACCATTTTTATGCATAAACACTCGACAAAACACTAGTTTTGGAAAAAAATACAACGGAGCGACACGACTCTTCCCGCGTTCCCGCCAAAACTATTTAGAAGTTTATCTACTTTTGACACACATTTTTTTATATTATTGATGGTTAGTGGTATGTCTCCAATTTTCATTTGCCCATACTGTATTATCTTAGCCACATTACTATGCTGTGTTTAACTGAAATATTTTTATATTTAAAAATTGAATTTATTATGTGTCCAAAGCCCGCTGTGTTGATTTGAATCGAATATTATACACCTGGGGCGACGTAATTATTCATGAAATAAAAAGAGAATTCCTTAAGTATTTACGTTTTCATTTTGTCAATAATGTTACGGGTCAATTAATGCATATTGCGTGATTTGTTTTTAGAAAGTTATTTTTTTGTTATGGTTGACAGGCTAGGTGTTTGACTATAACTTATTTGATGTTATGTCACGATCGAAGATGGTAAACTTGCCAGGTACGGAATGGGAACTGGACAGAACACACTGTTAGGTGCTTGGCAACAAATTTTCAAGTTGACGGTGGTAGTTAGCCTGCTGGCAGTTCAAGCTTATTGTTGAGATCTGAACTTAACACTCAAACCTGTTGTTGACTGTTTTATTCAAGCAATTGTGATTTACCGCAAATAAAGACCAAAACAAGTGCCAGTATCTGTGATTAAACTGTAAATGTATGCTCCATTTGTCCATAAATGGAAAAAAAATATTTGTACGGAAATCGAACCACCTTAATGTTCTCTTCCAGTAATATGTTAAGCTTTAACAGCAATTTGTCTTGTTGCAGCGAATCTCACCATCAGCACGCGTGGCTTCAGCCTGGACCTGCTCATCCACTCCCCCGTTCAGGATATGTATCTCTGCTTCAACCGCTCGCGACTGGTCGGCAGACGGCTGGTGAGTTTATAGTCAATACCTACTCCGTCAAATGGAACGTGTGCATAGCGCCCTTTAAGCGAAGCGTCGCATACTGCCTTAACTAGGAGACATTTTTAGTAATTTGTTCATTTTGTTCAGTCTGGGTGTTCTGTATGTATTTACAAAAAAAAAGTATGAAAGTATTCTATCAGTTATCTGACTACCATAGTACAAGCTTTGCTTAGTTTGGGGTCAGATGGCGCTGCGTGTAATGCCCTACAAGATTTATTTTATTTTGTACTAGCTGCGCCCCGTGGTTTTTATCCCGCTACATGTTTTCGGGATAAAAAGTAGCCTATGTGTTAATCCAGGATGTCAGCTACCTCCATACCAAATTTCATCCATATCCGTTCAGTAGGTTTTGCGTGAAAGAGTAACTAACATCCATCCATCCAAACTTTCACATTTATAATATTAGTGGGATTTTAAACAATACTACGGATTGTAATTAACAGACTGTTAATAATAAACACTAAGCCACACGTAGGTTTTATCGATTTTTTTACGGTTGACAAGTTGACCATAGGTCGCCGGATGTTAAGTGATGGTGTTGTTGAAGATGGTAAAGCGCACCTAGTATGGAATGGATCTGGCTCTTAAGAGAAGCCGGAATATACCGTTAGATGCTTGGCAAGCAAGCGAAATTTCAGGGCTATTGAGACTAGCCATCGAATATCTTGAAGTAGTGTTTTCAAATTGTGTATTGTTGGCACAGTTTTGACTACCTATGCAATAGACATGGACGTTAGATCATAGACAAGCGTTATCTATTACCATATTAAGAATTTATTGTTCATCTAAAAAAGTTAAACTATCAATTATCTTAGGAACTAATTTTAGTCCAGGGTCGTGGGAAATGTCCAACAATTTATGTTAAGAGTATTTTTTATGTTTGTTCCAGACCCGGTTCCAAGCGGAGAGACAACCCAACTGCCTGTTCAAAGAGGAGTTCACCCTGGACGGCTACAACAGATACCACCTGGTGAAGAACGAAGACCGCTACATAGGGTTCAACCGACGCGGCGTGCAGCTGCGACGCGGGAAGAGCCGCCTCTCGGAGCGGTTGCACAAGTGTTTCTCCTTCATGAAGGAGGCCCACGACTTCGACATCAACAGGCACAACACCTTGCTCGCTGGAGAGCTGCCCAAGTGGCGCTCCTACCCGCAGCGTAGGCTCCGCCCCCCTTCCCAGAATGCCATCAAACCACCCTGCCACGGCGTCCGCCATCACCACGGCAGGCATCAAAGGAGAAGGAACTGCGACGGGACGTAGATCCGGACCTACAAGCACCAAATTACGCTTTGACGCTTCGCGCGTTCTGTTGCCAGCTGTCGATGGACATTGTGCGTGGGCAGAGTATTAGTCAATCGCAGTATTATTACAGTGACGTGGACTGGATAGCGTTAGGTTAGCTCGGCCGCATCAATGGCTGAAGCGAGAGAGCAAACATCGGAGGAAAAGGGCCCGAGACGTCCGGAGCTGTGAAATTCCTTAAGGTCGTGCAACATCGTGGCGTTTGCTCTGTAACAGTCGGACTCGTGCGTGAAAAGGAAAAAAAAGGTTTCTGTGGCAAGAGCAAATAGTAGTCTCGTCGGTCACGAGTCTTCCCAAAGACCACCGCCGACCCGGGCGGCCCGCGGCGTCTCCGAGCTTCGAGCGGCACCAACTCGTCGGTAGTCAACTGTCAGTTCGTTCGATGGCTCCAGCTGGCTTGCCATAATTGTAGCAAAAAAGCCTTTACGTCAATTCTCAGTGTGTTATTATTTAAAACGCTTTATTGTTAAGTACGGATATCTGCTTGTAAATATAATAAAACGATTATGTTCACTTATTTATCGAAAAAAATCTTAATCCAGTATATAAACGTAGGTGTTAGATGTAAAGTTGTATTAAAATGTTTTGTATTTAATTACTTGTGGGTATTTAATCTATCCGACCGAACGCTCTCTTGTGATTAGTCGCACTAGATGTGTCCTAGCACTTTACTAACACCATGTACTGAACAACTTCCTTACTAATTCATTTTGAACGTTTCTGTGAATTTGTTTGTATGATTTTGAGCGCTTTGTAAATATTGTTTTAAGGTTGTACGAGAGTGTTAGGTTTTTCTGAATCTCTTTATGTCGAAATGTTTCTTCTCGACACCTTGTGATGCCTAAAAAATTCAAGAAATTTCACGTAGGAGCATCGACTGTTGGTTTAATTTAAAGCATTTAACATATTAATATTCTGTTGGTAAATTATTATGTTCTTTTGCATACCTTGTCAGTACATACTTTAAGAGATATATAATTTAATAAGATCTGTGCCATAGATGGTGGCAGTGTATAACTACATTGTTTCCCAGTATAACTATAGTGTGTTACTTTATGTCTGTAAACTTGAAGTAGAAAATATTTAACTTAGAAAAATACGCAAAAACTTGAACGAAAATATATTTACCATTCCCAAGCTGAAATTCAATTTACAAAAATACAATATTTTTAAGAGTCACAGGAGATACGTAAATGTTTTTAATTTTATTTTTCGGGACTTGAAAATGGTAAATATGTTTTTTTTTGTAGAAAATTGTAATGTTGTATTCTTATTAATTCACGCCCAGTGTTTATTCCGTTTGAAACAACGCATGGCTTAGTCAGATTTATATGTAATAATAAAATTAAGGTTTTTACCAAATTTTGAAACATCATTATATATTACGCCTTTAACTAAATAGATACACATAATAAATCAATAATTTTATGAAGAAAGTACACTTAATCTAATTTACGCGTGTACCAACATTGTAATTTCATGAAACGAAAACGTTTAAAAAAGGAACATAGAGTTTTTGTTTTTACAAATTGAAATCGTCCAGTCATCGTTGCTATTCAAAAAAACTTAAGATGTTATACATTCCTCCATATTCCATAGAATAGTATAATAAAATGTAAAAGACATGAAACATTCCAAACAGTAATGTAAAAATAGTTAACAAAATATGCGCTTATTGTATTTGTTATTGACACCATATTACTGTACGAGTATGTATGTATTACTGTAAATTTTTTATTACAAGTTATTTGGGGATGTCATAGCTTTAATTGAGTGTCCTTTCTATGACAATGTCAGTAGGGTAAAATGGTTATGAAATTTTGGCATTTCCAAATTTCTTATTATAAAAATTGTACTGTACCGTGTCGTTATTATAGGTATTAAAATGCTGAGAACGAAATAATTGCTAAGAAAAATTACGAAATTAAATCATATTATTTAACTTGCAGTTTTGTTTTTTATTATGTTGATTATTTGACGTAAGTTTCCTAGACTCGAGCAATAAAATATTGCATACAGAATTTTTATTGAGTAATAAATACATACATTTATTTTTGTTTACATCTAACAAAATTTAAAACAATTACAAAAAATATAGACAAGAATGTTATGTAGCAATGGGTAAAGACTTTTTAACCTTACGTCATATGAAAACAACAAGTAATGTATGCACTTATGTAGATGTAGTTCCTGTAAGACAGCACAATTATGGGGCCAAGGAGTCTTCACTGATTTTCTATGCAACATTCTATCTGTCATCTTTCCTTATCTGTGATCAACCTACAAATACTCTTAAGCCATGTCCTTGCTAACCTACCAATAAGGTTTTAAAAACCATTGCCCCTTAATGGTGTTCTTCACCTTCCATACATTGCTTCTATTGTAATAAATACACAGATAAAGCAAACACAGAGGTTTATAAAAAATAAATATATTCCAAGGATGTTATTGAAAAATCCTGTTTCGGATATCTACCTGTTACATTCATATAATCATGTTTGCTCGAAGTAGCCGGTCGGGTGCGGCCACAAAAAAGGCGAGATTTCCACTAAACTGGCCGGAAGAGGGTGTTTGCGGGTAAAACGTAACATTTAGAACAAATAGGGTAAGCTGGGGCTAACTGGTCGTCGCCTCGCGGGCGCGCGCTGTGTACTGTCTGCTGCGATTAGCGCCTTTCGTGTAGAGTATAGCAGGGACAGAGAATAAAGTAACTATTTGTTAACTAATCCGAATTATTTTAGGTTTAGATGATCGATAGTAATTTGATCGTAGGAACACAAAAATATGATAAAACAACTACACATAGAGTAGACAGTGAAAAAGTGCTACACTCGAAATTAAATAATTTTCCAAATGAATAAAATAGCAGCGTGACCAAAAATAAGAATATTGAATTATCACATTTTAAAAATAATGACATTAAAGGTAAACCCGTATAATTTAGTATTAGTATACTATCTACCAGGCTAGGTATTTGATCACAGTTCATATTATATTAGTGGTGTGGTCGAAGATGGCAAACGCACCTAGCCTGGAATGTATAGCTGCCAGAATACACAGTTAGGTGCTTAGCGGCAGATTTTCATTTTAAAGGTGATAGCTAGCCAGTCGCGAACTAGAAAGTGTCCTATGTTATGTTTTTTTCCTTCATCAGCAGCTCAAGTCATTATCAGAATTTAAACTAATATCCTCCAACGTGTGATCCAACTACGCTAACCACTACAATACTGTTTATAACTTTTTACGACAACCAACCTTGATATTTGACACTTTGACAAGTTGTCTATGATTACAGTGTAATCTATATAATTTCGAATGTAAATTATTAGAAGAACGCAATTAAAGAAGGTAAAATTGTGGGCCACAGTTCTAAAATTCAATTCAAATTCAAATTATCCCACTAATATTATAAATATGAAAGTTTGGATGGATGATTGTTTGTTACTATTTTACGCAAAAACTACAAAACGGATTCGGATGAAATTTGGTATGAAGGTAGCCGAGACCCAGGATTAACACATAATTATGCTACTTTTTATCCCAAAAACATGTAGCGTGTAACAGCTAGGGGCGCAGCTAGTAATTCAATAAAACATCATTATCATAAAATAATGTGTAATTAGTAATTAGCACTTAAATCCTGAGTCTCTGATTTATATATATACTTAATAACAATATATATATATATGTATATATATATTATATATATATACACGCACATACAGCTAATTAATTTTTGTATACCTACTAAATACCTATTTTTAGTCCAAATTTTATTTTTTACGTAAAAAGTAATAAGACGAACGAGACGCTCTCCTGACTGTAAGAGATAACGCCTGCCCATGACCGTCGCAGCGATACACAGAACCCAGGGCATTACTGGCGCTCATTATTGTTAAATATAATTTTTATCAGGAAGACACTGGCTGCAGCAACATAGCGAAAGCTATAAGTTACTGATACAATTGTATTTGTATTTGTATCAATGGAAAATTTATCCACCAAGTACATAACTGTGTATGAAGCTGTGACACAAGTAAGAGAGTATGCAAAAACCTGCCTAATAGAAAATCGCTAGCTATACATAGTTATGTACATCTCCGGTCACTTCAAACAGCGTTTTTACCAAACAAATGAAAACATGCAACTTGAGTGTGTTTAATTTGAATGTTTGTGGATAATAGCTCAAGTATAGGTGTGCCACTACAGCCGTGTTCATAATTGCAAGGCGTAGCGCCGGTGTGACAAAATTCGGTACACAGGTGTGTTTGGACAACTAACTGGAGAGGTTTTCAAATAATATATGGCTAGAAAAATAATCAACATCCTTTACATGATCAGCATGATCTCTCTTATTGATTTGGCAAATAAATTGCGGACATTACTAGATAGAATCGTGGGCCTTGACTTTTTTTTATTTTTTTTTATGTAAAAATGTAATGAGACGAACGAGACGCTCTCCTGATGGTAAGAGATAACACCTGTCCATGACCATTGCAGCGATACACAGAACTTTGAGTAACGAAACAAAGCTCACTGCTTTGGTGCTCATTACTTTGAGACTTTCGATGGTTAGTCTCAACAGCCCAGTAATTTCGCTAGCTGCAGTACCCTTCAAACCGGAACACAGTAATGTTTACACACTACTGCTTAGCGGCAGAATAACTGGTACTGCGGTGGTACCTACCTAGACGACCTCCTGCTAAGGAGATCTACCACAAAGAATTTTTTTTATATTTTTTATTGGTTCTTAAATCCGCGTTATTTCAGTACTATCAGCCTATCCAGTCAAAAATGGGATCTTCCAGAAGCTGGCTAGCTACCAAGCTAGCCAGCCGAGTACTAGAAAATACTCTATCTTCCTAAATCCTTGATTATATCCAATGTACCTGGCCCCCACGAATAATAATATATCCAGGCTAGAACATTTTAAGTCGATTGAAGGATTCGGCTACAGAAACGCACTACCAGCTGGTACTGCGGACAGACTGATAGTACTGAAATGTTACTAACGTGGATTTAAAAACCGATAAAAAATGAAGCCAAAGCGTACGACTCTATCTTATGTAGCGACTATATCTTTTGTAGCGATGATAGCTCAGTGGTTAGTGCGGTTGGTTCGCATGCCGAAGGGCGTGGGTTTAACCCCTAACAATGAGCTTGAGCTGCCGTTGAAGGAAAACATCGTGAGGAAACGATAGCAGGATGGTAAAATACTTTCTAGTATTCGACTGACTAGCTACTACCCTCAAGTTGAAAATCTGCCGCTAACCACCTAACTTGTGTTCCAAAAGCTTCACATGAGAGCCGGTTCCATTGTTTTTCATGACCTTGAACTGCTGAAATATTGATACGTTGGTCTGCTGGTGAATAATGATATTTTTCTATTCGGATGACGTAGCTCACAAAGGTGTATAGATAACTATATTTTGACGTCATTCTAATTAATATAAAATAAGTTACGAGTGCTAAACATATAATTTCAACAAAGTATTCAATCTTATGATTATAAGTAAAGGAATCTTCATGTACGTCAATATAATCATAAGTAAGGTAAATGGTCTAATTCCTAGAATATTAAATGGCAGTGACGCAATAATCCTTTGTCGCCCATGTGCTACAATTTGTCAATATTGTTTGTGATTTGACACGCTCTTGTCAGCATATTGTAAAATAATATTTCTTTACTTTATTATCGATTGTTATGTTTGTTGACTGTTGTGTATCGTATTTAATGAAGTAACTATACGATATTATATTCGTACGTATGAAAACTTACTTTATACATACTTCAGTGAGTGAAATAATGTCAGTGCATTTTTTCATAAAACACGTGGTACTGATCATACAAATTGGTTTTTTTTTATGCCTCAGGTGGCAATCAAGCTGACGGGTTGCCTGATGTTAAGCAATCACCGTCGCCTATAGATATCTGCAATACCAGGGGTAATACAAATACGTTGCCGACCTTTTAAGATTCTATTAACATGCCTTTTGAAGAACCCAATGTTGTAACTTCGCGGGAATACGGCAGAAGGAAGATCATTCCACAGTTTGCAAGTTCATGGCAAGAAAGACACTAATTAAAAAATAAAAGGTTTATTTGTAAAATTATCTACTACATAGATCTAATAAAAATCTTAAATTAATGCTATTTACAAATTTATATAGCATAGTTATAGACTTTTAGATTAAGTTATCTATCTATCTATACTATTATAAAGAGGAAAGATTTGATTGTTTGATTGTTTGTATTGAATACGCTCCGAAAATGAACCGATCTTAATAACTCTTTCATTATCAGAATGCTACAGTACCCGTGATGGACATAGGCTATATTTTATTTAAAAAACAATTAGAGATCCGTAAGGAAAATTCAATAATTAAACCCAAGCTGTGAAAAATTTGCAAAAATCCTTACTTAGCCTTACTTACCTCCTAGCGAAAAGTGACGTTTTATAGAGCAAATTGACAGCTACAAATAAGTCCGCAATATCATATGTCTAACTATTATAGTCGTCGTCTACATCTTATAAAGAGGAAAGATATAATTTATGGTTTGTTTGTATTTAATAGGCTCCGGAACTACTGAATCGAAAAATTTATATTGTCAATCGAGTTTACCCGTGTGAAGCCGTGGCGAGCTGCTAGTCATTTATAACTTAATCAAAAAGTCCGTCAGAGGAGGGATATGTAGCCAGAATGCTGACAGCATTGCCATGCCGGATGGCAATGCTAAGCTATTGACCAAAATAGATGCATTCTGGTGACTTGAAGCCTCCTGTACACGTTTGGTCAGGCCCCGATAGATATAGATTGAAAGCGGCCGGCCCCCACGAACCTAAAGTTTCAACCCCAAATGGCACAAACAAATACATTCTATATTTGTGCCGTTTGAGGTCTTCGGTTTTAGATTCGGCAGCACCAGCTTGTCCCGAAGTTATTATAAATATAAAAGTTTGTCTATTTTTATGTAGGTATACCTATATGTTTGTCAATTATTCACGTTGCATTCTAATGTCATAACAGATTTGAATTTTATTTGGTATGAAAGTAGCTTATACCCCATGTACCGTACCGGTAGTGACATCTGAACTCAGACACTCATGCGTGTTTATCGATTTTAATGCGATGAAGATTATTAAAGTATTAAAGAAATTAAAAAACAGAACCATTTCCTGTGTCCAACTTTTATCGGCGAGATAATAAATTTAATTGCGCAACAAGGCAATTTTCATATAATACTTCAAGTTTTTTTTTTAATGTAAAAAGTAATGAGACGAACGAGACGCCTGTCTCTGACGTCTCTGAAGTCTCCTGACGGTAAGAGATAGCGCCTGTCCATGACCATTGCTTTGAGTAAAAAACAAAGTCCAAAGAGCATCATGGCGTGGCGTGGGTTCGATTCCCACCCAGGACAAGCATTTTGTGATATAAAAAAAAAAACCAAATGTTTGTTCTGCGTCTGGGTGTACTCTATGTATTATAAGTATGTATTTACAAAAAAAAAAAAAAATTTAAGTATTCTATCAGTTATCTGACTCCCATAGTACAAGCTTTGCTTAGTTTGGGGTCAGATGGCGCTGTGTGTAATGTCCTACGATATTTATTTATTATTTATTTATTTATCACTGCTTCGGCGCTCATTACTTTAAGACTTTCGATGGTTAGTCTCAACAGCCCAGTAATTTCGCTAGCTGCAGTACCCTTCAAACCGGAACACAGTAATGTTTACACACTACTGCTTAGCGGCAGAATAACTGCTGCTAGGTTGTTGGATATGCTGAAATAAAAAAATGTGGGTGGGAATCGAACCCACGCCTTTCAGCTCTTGGAGCAGACATACTACCAATGAACCAACAGGGCTGTTAATATTATATGACTGTTATCAATTTCTCAAGCACACTACACGGCACGGCTACCTTGCTACCTGCATTTTGGCGGCGTGATTGAAACGAAAAACGCTATATTAGAAAAACAAATTTTAATCAAACCTCATGATGCCCAGTTGAGGGTACTCGGTAATTTTTTAACCAAACATTTGCGTCAGAGCCGGTTATAAGCAGAACCAACTGGTTAAATTTTAAGGAACGACTCGTATTTTTATTTCTTGTTAAAACGTAAAGTGCTTTTTGAATGCGATGATGCGGTGATGAATACAAAAGTACGAAAGAACTAGAATATCGAAGGCTAGAAAGACTAAGGAAATGTATTAGAAATTTTGAAAGACGTATTGTAAGGCTGTTGGCTCTTTGGTAGTATATCTGCCTTAAGAGCTGTAGGGCGTGGGTTCGATTCCCACTCAACGCAAAAAAATGTGAATAAACGAATGTGTGTTCTGTGTCTGGGTGTTCTTTATGTATTATAAGTATGTACATACGGAAAAAAAAGTATTTATGTATTCTATCAGTTATCTGACTTTCATCACACAAGCTCTGCTTAGTTTGGGGCCAGATGGCGCTGTGTGAATAGTCCTACGACATTTATTTATTTATGTAATTAATACCGAATATAAATGTACCGAGTATACATAAAGTAGAAACTTGAGCAAGTTCGTGCGGTATTTCTATGACTAAAAGATATTCACAGAGAACAAAAAGGGATGTACGAGAGTCTTACACGTACAATACTTTTTGGATGGGAAAAACGGTAACTTAGTTCAATATTCGCCGTTGTAAAATAACGGACAAAAGTCTATGAAAGCTCATAGACAAATACGTACCCTAGTGATCATCTGTGGATTATGACCCGACTACAAGTAAGGTGGAGTGCTCTGCAAACAATCCGCGTGCGAAGTGCTTACTGTCGGTCGTCGGGGTAAATGTATCGCGGAATCTGGAGCTCAATATTTAAATGACTTTTCGCATGAACTGTCGTATAAAAGCCTACTACTACAAAACTTAATATTACATTAAGTTTTCAATCATCAAAAAACTTTTTTTTGAGTACAGAAATAGTGATTCATAAAAGCTGAAGTTACGTCCGTGAGTGTATACCTACCCATTACTTTTCGTATAGCTTCCAAAAGTCTGTCGATGTGGTATTAAAGTCACCACTACTTTAACTAGGGCATGATCGGTTGGCAAGATGAATCAACCTGGACTCACTTCGTGTGTCTTTGACTGTGACTTAGACTTAATAAACTTGATATTTAATCAAAAAATTGAAAACATGTGACGCAAAACCAAAGAAGAAGCCCGAATTTTGTGTTCTTTTTCTGTGTTTGTCGTCGCTCTCTCTGTTATTTTTAAGTAATACGATATTTTAACGATATTGTAATTTTAAAAAAAAAACAAGTAAAACAGTTCTAAAACACACAATTATTATCAAAACCGACAGTAGTCTAATAAGCTATTAAAAGATTCGTCGGAGTATTGGAAGCAGCACAAAAATTTTGTTTCAAAAAACTTTGGTTTCACATTTCCACGATTGGATTACCTACATAGTTTGAGGAAAAATCAGCTCCGAAGTAATTTTGTATTACATTACCTAAATAGATCTACGTTTGGCCATCAACTCGCCTGATGTAAAGCGACGGTGAGGCCGAGGATGGAGCACGCTGATCTAGAGGAACTCTGTCCACTCTAGTCTTAAAAACGTCCAAATTGTAGTTTATAGGAAACAGAGAAGCGGGCAATAAGTTCCGTTCATGAGCTGTACGCATCAAGAAAGTAGAGCGGAATGGCTGCGTACGAATACTGGGAATGTCCACGAGGAACAAATGGTAGTGTGCCGTTCTTCTGCTTGAGAGATGCCATCAAGTGTACTTGGACTTATTTAGATGACCAATTACTATTTTATAGATCAAGTATAACGACAGGTTGGATGAAATATGTATCGACCCGGAGTCCTTTGGTAGAATCTAGCTAGTTGTACTTTCTGGCCGACATTTTCACTTACATTTTTTAAGAAAGGGCCTCCAAACAATTGCAAGTTAACTGCATCACAAGCATTGTGAACCATATACCTATTTGAAGCGGCCTCTCCAAATACCCGCCATTCAACCCTTCTATTCGGGCTTGACAAAAATACTCCACTTTGTCAATATTGGGCGTCCAGTTTCCCCCGAATAGCGTATAGCATAAGCGGTAGCGATTCGTTAATTTATTGACATAGAGAAAAATAATTCTGTTATATAAGTTCAGCGTCTTTAACTGCAAGCGTTGTAATATTTACTTTACTTATGTAAATAAATATAGCACGACATTTCAAACAGCGCTATCTAGACCCAAAATAAGCAAAGCTTATACTGTGGAATCCAGACAACTCATATAATTTTAATTTCTTATGCATGCATACTTATCTCATACATACTTAATTTTGTAAATAATTGTTAACTTATTGCATGTTGTCGTCACCTATAACTGCTATCACATCTAGTTTTGGTTTTTTTGTGTTGATGTCCGCCATTATTGTTGTGATGTGTATAGTGTTGGTGATCTAAATAAATAAATAAATAAATAAATACATTTAGAACACTCAGAATCAGAACAAATATCTATGTTCGTAACATACACATTCGTCTGAGTGGGAATCGAACCTGCAGCCTGAAGTCTTAAGTCAAATAAATAATTTGGCTGGATTAAACGTGATTATATTTTTACTGTAGGCTTGCGTTTTACCATTTTTCGCTTAACACCAGGCGAGACGTCGCGTCGCCTGATGTTAAGCGAAGATGTGATTTACGATGGAGCACGCTTATTTAGAAGAAACCGTTTCACTGGCGACTGCAAGGTACCCAGATTTTTTTTAAATTGTAGATAGTCTTGCATTTGTCTGCCATCTCGCCTGATGTTAAGCAAAGATGCGGTATATGGTGGAACACGCCTTGAAGAAACCAATTAAGAAAGAGAAAGAAAGAAAGAAACACATTTATTTTTTCCCTACAAAACTCTAGACACAATTCACTAACGATTTCAAGGCACACATATTGTATCTATCGGCAACAAATTACATTGCTTAGCGGATAGTACGATGAAGGTGGAATTGAGCCGTCCAGTTTTTGGGAAATATCTATCATGAAGTGGCGTCGCTTAGAGCGCTTCTCCAATATAGTGGAATGGGCAGGGTGGAATTGGGTATTTAAGCGCAATCTCCAAAGAGTACTCAAAGTGTAGAAAACACACGGACATGTACCTTTGCATCAATTTTCAAGGCTTTAGAGCCTTTTCCGAACAATCACGTCATAAGAACAATCAAAGTGAATGTGCTATTTAGTTAAAATGGCAGCATTTATGTCATGCGCTATATGTGTGGAATGGAAGCAGGAGCCACGATTATTATCAGCTGCGTCGATTGTGATTATCACATAGATTACTTATAAATAAATTGCAGATAGAGATCTAGATAACTCCGGACTAAAAGGAGTTGTCATGGAATTTAACTGCCATTTTATCAATGAAAAACATGTCAACAGCAAATGGGTTTAAGTGATAAAATGTTAATCGTGTTTGAGTATTAAATGTATTTTTAGCTAAATTAATACTCAAACACGAAATATTCATAATTCATCGTGACTCGACACGCAAAGTGCAAAAATATATTATAATAGTAATCCTGGATAAGCAATCGATTCTATTATTGTCTAAAAGTTAAAGACCATCACCATGTGTAGTTTCATATTCTCTCTCATATCATATTATCACAATCCATTACCACACATACGAACGCAAATGATTTTAATCTAGAGCAAAACGGAGCAATTTCCCTGTAAAATTAATATGACGAATAACAAACTTTTTTAAAAATAAAAAAATGCTTTCTTGTGAACGGAGATGATGTTGATGATTATTGCAGCGGTGCGTAGAACTTTGAGTAGCAAAACAGAAGCCGACGCACGACATTTTACTATGGAAACTGACGCGGTTTTGATACATTCCTCATTAATTCGGTACACTACTCGCTCCCCTCGCTACATTCACGTGCGAGGCGCGCCGCGGTCCGCAGCACAGTGCGATGCCGGGTAAGGCCGCGCGCGCGTTGTACTAAGCTTTGTCTCCATGATGAAGGCCACTTAATGTGGCTGAAATTATAGTCAGTGTTTCAGATATATCGACCATACGAAAATTCAGCCAAATATTTAGGTATGACACTAGACGCAAAGCTTCGCTGGAAGGCTCATGTCAAAAAGAAACGCGAAGAGTTAGAGCTTCGCTACAAGAAGATGTACTGGTAACTTGGGAAACATTCTTCATTATCAGTGCCCAACAAACTACTCATGTATAAACAAGTCCTCATGCCAATATGGACTTATGGTATTCAACTATGGGGCTGTACCAAACAAAACAATATACAGATGATACAAAGATTTCAGAACAAAGTACTCAGGGGCATATTGAACGCACCTTGATACATAAGAAACGACGACCTCCATCAGGACCTCAAAGTGGACATGGTCGCAACCATCATTAAAAAATACGCTGAAGCTCATGAAAATAGACTTCATCAACATGTGAACGTCGAGGCTATCCAGCTCCTCGAGAACACGGATATAATAAGAAGACTAAAAAGGACAAAATCTTTTGGGTTAGTGTATTAAGTTAGTAATGTCAGTGCAGTGAGTACTACATATTATAGATAACATGAACAAAGTGTCTTCCCCTTAATAGAGACAGTAAGAAAAGTGTCGATGGACGCATTCTTCGTTTTTACTCTACTTAGCAATTTAAGTTATACTAAAATTACTTATTAGTCTCAACTAGGCTAGATTGTAATAACAATGAGGTATCAAACAACAAACAGAGATACATCATTAGAAGGAAAAAAAAAATTGTTTCCGATATAATTAAACGTGAGTAATCTCGCATTTATTAAGTAAAACAAAAATTATCATCATCATTACTGCGAGAAATTCGATGGTTAATCTTAATAGCGCGGTAATTTATTACTTTTATATGTATACACACTGCAACTTGGAGGCAAACATTTTAAACTTCGTTTCTTAAACGGCCTGCTTATAAGATCTAAAAGTATCTCAAACATCCCATATTCGACACACTTTGCAACGCGATGATCGTCAATGAAGTTTTCAGAATCCTTATTTTTGTAAAAAAAAAAAAATTATGTAAAAAGTAATAAGACGAACGAGACACTCTCCTGATGGTAAGAGATAACGCCTGTCCATGACCATTGCAGCGATACACAGAATTTTGAGTAACGAAACAAAGCCCAGGGCATCACTGCTTTGGCGCTCATTACGTTTTTTTTTTTGTGGGTAGGTGTATAAAAGTAACATTGTTTTAAAATTGCTCTGCATAATTTATTGTTTAAAAATTAGAATTTCTACTAACTTGTGTAATTACATGCATAAATGCAAGTGTTAATGCACCCTGCCTGCCACTGAGTGTTAATTTTTCCTCTCCTTACATTGTGCACTGATATTATTTTTCTAAATTTTATTTTCACTTCCATATTTCCAATTACACTTGCTGTGATACGAGATGGATGCTATCCAGCAGTCTCTAAGCCAAATGATGGAGTCTTTCCACAAGCGTTTGGATACCATCGAAGAACAGCTGCCGGATGCTCCCCCAGATGCTTCCAAGGGATTAGCTGCGGAGCTGGCATCTTTCAAAGCCTTTGTGGTGACAACATTCAGGGCCTTGCAAAGCCAGATTGGCTTGTTGGCGCAGCAGGTCGACCATGGTGAGATGCGCGCACGACGAAAGATTCTCCTGTTTCATGGTCTCCCTGAGGAGCCGAAGGAAGATACGCCTCAAGTGGTTGTAGGGGCAACGGTGGAGAAGCTAAGGATATCTAGTTTTTCTGCTACGGATATTAGTAGATGTCATCGCATGGGACGTGTCGCGTCGGATAGGCCACGGCCTGTACTTGTTGAGCTGCATGATGTCGGACTCCGGGACAGAATCTGGTCGTCTAAAAGTAACCTTAAGGGCTCTGGCCTTACACTTTCTGAATTTCTTACAAAGTCTCGGCACGATGTGTTTGTGGCCGCTCGACAACGATTTGGAATAACAAAGTGTTGGACGAGGGAGGGAAACATATTCGTTCTTGGTTCCAACGGTGCTCGTTTCCGAGTGAACTCTATGGATGATTTCGCTGCTGTGGAGACGGTGACCGTTTCGGCTGTAAAGTCGCAGGTTGCGGAAAGTCAATCTGCTGTTGCTGTCGTAGGAAAGGAAACGAAGAGCATAAGACCGAGAAGAGATAATAAAGTTCCACTCAGGAAGTGATGTTACTAATTTTGCTTATATTCATCCTTATTATATACTGTATGCAGTTACAGGGTAGATATACATGTTCTTTTTGTGTTTATTTTGTTTTAAAGACACTACTACCGACTTTAAATAATTTTCTTGCTACCTATTTACATTTTGCTTGTTTCACTTTTATATACTTTTCAGATGTCAATGTCAAAATTTCGTAGCCTTCACACAACGATTTTTTTTTTTTTTTTTTTTTCTTTTTCTCGGCTACTTTACTTTTGTGTTTTATGCCAGTTCTCAAGTTTACTTGTCTGTTTCTCACTGTTATAAAATGAATAATTTTGGGAAGAAACCAAAACCTTTGTTAATCTTTGTTACTTCACTGTTTTTGTATGTTTGTTTGCATGTTACTTTTTTTTTTTTTTTGCATTGCTTGTGATAAATAGGTAAATCCAGACACGTATCACGTTTTTTACCTTATTTATGTAACGTATTATTGCTAGTACGTGATTGTCGTACTTAAATCCCTAAACTGTAAGTATCGATTATTATGTGTTACACGTATTTTAATTGTTAATATCGTATTAACTCAGCTGGCAGGTGGATGACTTGTTAATTTAGTTTGAAACCTATTGGCATTAATTATTTATATTTTAGATTTATATAAATATTAATATATATATATATATACATATTTATTTATATATTTATATTATTGTATCATCTTCTCATATATTATGTTACATAACGATAATGAAGTTTCTGATACTGAACTTTATGTTACATGTTCTTTTTATTCCAATGACAGCTTTGACAGTGTCAGAAGTATTCCCATCCTGTCCGACTCCATTGAGTCATTTATTTCCGACGTTCCGAAAAATTTTAATATCTTTCACATAAATGCTCAGAGTATTACGGCTCATTACCCAGAAATGCTTGAATCCTTCATACATCCCAATATCCATGCTATTTTAGTTTCTGAATCATGGCTAAAACCAAGTCTACCCTCATCTTCGGTAGTGCTGCCAGGTTTTCGGCTCATTAGGAATGATCGTATCGGCCGGGGAGGTGGTGGTGTCGCAATTTATCTCCGTACACACATTCCCTTCACTATAGTTAGTATGTCCGCGCAGCCACCCCCTTCCGATGCTGGTGAACATCTTCTTATTGAAGTCGTCCTGCATCACACTAAACTACTGTTAGGAGTTTATTACCCTCGCTCCCGTGATATTAATTATTTCTCTTCTCTCGAAAAACTTTTAGAAAATATTTCTACTTCTTACAATCATGTTATAATTACTGGTGACTTTAACACATGCTTGCTTAAGCACGATTCCAGAGCCCGTAAGTTACAGGCTCTGGCTACCGCTCTCAACCTAACAATACTTCCGCTTAATGCTACTCATGATCCTCCGAACAGTACTCCTTCTCTTCTTGACTTGATGCTTGTCTCCTCCCCTAATCATGTCGCAAAGCATGGCCAGTGTGCGGCGGACGTAATTTCACACCATGATTTGATCTATCTTTCGTATAAAATTCGACCACCTAAAGTTAAGCCTAAAATTCTTTTACAACGCAGTTTCGGTAGTATTAGCATTGATAAGTTGCGTAGTGATGCGTTGGAGCTAGATTGGTCTTGTGTGTTCAATGCAGGTAGAATAGATGACAAAATTGTTCAGTTCAATCGAACTTTGACCGAACTTTATGACGTACATGCTCCTATTCGCCCTGTCAAAATGAAATACGCTCCTTCTCCTTGGCTGAACGATGAAATACGAGCTCTAATGCGTAATAAGTTTGTTGCCAAGTTTAAGTTAAAACATCGCCAAACTGACGAGAACAAGGAGAGGTACATAAACTATCGCAACGCTTGCAATAGAGCGTGTAGAGATGCACAACGTCGACACATTCATGACTCAGTAAAAAATGAAGATCCAGCGAAAGTGTGGAAATTTCTTAGGTCAATGGGAGTTGGTAAATCTGATCAAGATTCTGCATCTATCAAGTTGGACGTTAATCTTCTTAATCAGCATTTCGCTTCTTCTTCCAATTTTGATGGATCAGTAAAGGCTGCAACACTTAATTACATTTCTACTTTAACTCCTCCCGGCAATGACTCTTTCGTTTTTGAACAATTTACTGCTTGTGATGTTAAAAAGAGTATACAATCCATTTCTTCCAACGCAGTTGGTAGTGACAGTATCAGTCGTAAAATGATTACACCTATCCTTGATGAAATCGTACCTGTCATTGTTCATATCCTCAATTTCTCCATTTCTTCGAGCACATTTCCAGCAACATGGAAAGATGCTCAAATCACTCCTCTTCCCAAAAAATCTAATCCTGAGTTATTCTCCCATTTTCGTCCAATTTCTATCCTACCGTTTCTTTCAAAAGTATTAGAACGGCTTGTCCACCAACAACTTTCCTCTTATCTTATCAAAAATTGTCTCCTTAATCCTCTTCAATCTGGTTTCCGTACTGGTCACAGTACTATAACTGCCTTGACTAAAATTACTGATGACGTGAGGGATGGCATGGGCAATGGTCACTTGACAGTGCTATCACTGTTGGATTTTACCAATGCGTTCAATAATGTTGACTTCGACATACTGCTAAAGCTCCTCTAATCTCTTAACATATCTCCAGCAGTTATTAATTGGTTTGGTAGTTACCTGTTTGGGCGTCGGCAGCGGATTCGTATTGATGATACATTCTCTTCGTGGTGCGGTATATCTGCTGGCGTCCCACAGGGCGGCGTTTTATCCCCACTACTTTTTGCAATATTTATTAATTCAATCTCTCAACATTTGACTTCTTCCTACCATCTCTATGCAGATGACTTGCAGATCTACGTTCAAACTCCTTTAGAGCTCCTGCATGAGGCAATTGAGGCGACGAATACTGACCTAAGACGCATACGAGACTGGAGTAGATCATACGGCCTTACAGTTAATCCCACAAAAACTCAGACAATTGTCATTGGGAGCTCTCGTATGATCTCTAAAATTGACTGGTTCCACCTTCCGCAAGTGATTTTTGATAGTGTTCCAATACCCATCAGCGAGACTGTCAAAAATCTAGGGTTAATACTCGATAGACAACTCTCCTGGAAACCTCAGCTAGCTGAAGTAAGTCGGAAAATTTTTGCCTCTGCAGCTTCTCTCAGAAGGCTGCGTAATTTTCTTCCAATTGCTACAAAAACTGCGCTTGTAAAATCTCTTCTATTCCCTATTTTGGACTATGCAGACGTCTGCTATCTGGATTTAACCCAAGAGCAACTTGACAAGCTTGAACGCTTACAAAATTTTTGCATTCGTTTCATATTTGGTCTACGTAAATATGATCACATTTCCGAATTTCGTCAAAAGCTCAAATGGTTACCTATCCGTCTTCGCCGTAACTCTCATATACTTTCCTTTCTCTACAAAATCCTTTTTATTCCCACTATTCCTCTTTATTTAAAGGAACGCTTTGAATTTATTCAACCTCATTCTGGTTCCTTGCGTTCATCCCGTTCCCTCCAACTAAAAATTCCTCCTTTTGCTCGTTCCAACCTTTCCAACAGCACTTCTTTTACTGTGGAAGCTGTCTTACTTTGGAATGCCCTTCCTACCATTATTAGACAGGCTAAGTCAATTTATATTTTTAATAATTTAGTATATAAACATTATTTATCAGCCTGCTAATCTATATATTTAGTTTATTTAGTATCTCATAATTATGTATATACGTTTATTGTATTGTTATTTTATTTACTTATTTCTTTTGTACACCAACCTTATATTTATTTACTCTTCTTTCCATCCAAAGGTTGTCTGGAAGAAATCGCTCTAGGCGATAAGACCGCCCTTATACATCATTTATTCTATTGTTTTGTTATATTATTATATCTTCTTTTTTTTTTGTTTGTTGTTTGTTTCCTATTTGTATTAATTGTGATCTGTGTTTTTGGTGTATAATAAAGTTATATTCTATTCTATTCTATTCTACTTTGAGACTTTCGATTGTTAGTTGCAACAGCCCAGTAATTTCGCTAGCTGCAGTACCCTTCAAACCAATAACCACAGTAATGTTTACACACTACTGTTTAGCGGCAGAAGATAATTATGAACGGAGTGACTCCTATTGTGTGACTCTAATTATGTCGCATTGTTGTACATTTTGTCAAAATATAATTTTAAGATTTTTTTAAACTAATTACTTACCTATCCATGACATTTTTATTTATATATGGTCAATAAAGTATCTACTTATTACTGACAGAGATTTTTCAAATTAAAAACATTTTTTTTTTTGCGTCTGTGACTTGGACTAGAGGCAGTATAGGTACTTAATATGACGAGTTCTCGTCCTTTTAACGCCACTTTCGTGTTTGAACATTCGGGTATTACAAGTCCATTAGTTCACTTGCGGATGTCTTTTGGTTTTTTACGGCTCGAAGAATTTTTATGATTTTCAGCCATACAACTGAATGTTTAAAAAAATATTTAACTACGATCTTTCTAGCTTGACATTATAGTTAAGAGTTAATCAATGAATATCAGGCGATCTGTGATCAAACATTTTTTTAGGTACTTTTTAAACATACCTAAGCTGTTTTAGTTACTATGTAACATTAAACCCCCAATAACGCTCAGTTATAGCAATATTAGGGGGTTTTAGTAGGTACTAAAACCCCTTCAGTTATAGCAATGTTAGGGGGTTTCCGTAGGTACTAAAACCCTCTCAGTTATACAATGTTAGGGGGTTTTATAAGATACTAAAACCTCCTCAGTTATAGTAATGTTAGGGGGTTTTAGTGTTATAGCAATGTTAGGGGGTTTAAGTGTTATAGCAATGTTAGGGGGTTTCAGTAGGTACTAAAACCCTCTCAATTATTGCAATTTTAGGGGTTCTATTCTAAGTCCCCGGTTCCAGGATTAGTTGATGTTGTGTAGCCCTCGTCTTAGTTACATGTGACGCCTGTTAACGACCATACCAAATTTCATCAACATTGGTCCAGCTGTTTGAGCGTGAAGAGGTAACAAACATATAAACACCCACACAAACTTTCGCCTTTATAATATTAGTTTGATAAAGCTAATAATATGCAAACCGTCAATTTAAATAATACGTTTGCCGTCACGTCCCCGAAGATCTAGCGCCAGTCCCATTGACGTCCTTCTATTTTTATTTATCTATACCCATTACGTTTTCTGACAAAAGACTTGGAGTGTTTGGTCGACGGGTCTTGGGGAACAAATGTAGCGGGCAAATAGATGGCTTTCCCACGGTGAAACTGCTTTGTGTGGACAATCAGGAATTCTGGATATTACTCTCGTGTTTGTATGATCGTATCACGTTGGTAATGCAATTTTGAAAGTATACCGCTTTATTATGAAACTATTATTTTATACAATGTACAGTCATTAAAGTGCTAATTTTGAGTCAATTTTATTTTCATACTGATAAGTGTTTGACCACCCACTGGCTGGATGCTAAGCGACGATGTGGTCAAAGGTAGCGAAATTACTGGGCTGTTGAAACTACCCATCTAGTCTCCAAGTAATGAGTGCCTAAGCAGCATCGGTTTCTTCTTGGCGAGCGTGCTCCACCGTAGACCGCATCTTTGCTTAACATCAGGCGGGATGGCGGTCAAACGCAAGCCTATCTACTATCAAAAAAAAAAAAAAAAGCTGCGATGCCCTGGACGTTGTTTTGTTACTCAAAGTTCTGTGTATCGCTGCAATGGTCATGGGCAGGCGTTATCTCTTAACATCAGGAGAGCGCCTCGATCGTCTCATTACTTTTACATAAAACAAACAAAGGTGAAGCACGCATACGCACTCTTAGTCTAGTTAGATCTGACTTAAAATCTGTCGCCAATCACCTAACGGTATGTTCCGGCAGACTCACTTGAAAGCCAGTTCTATCCCAGGTTAGGTGTGTTTACCATCTTCGACCACACCATCACTTAACACCAGGTGAGGTACGGTCAACCAAAAAAAAATTACCGCAACGGAATTCCAACGGCTACTTCAACACAATCAAAACAAAATCTCTAGACAGATACATTAAAAAGTAAATCGTTCATCCGATAATATACTAATGAGTGCTAGTTGAAAACAAACTTATCTTGATGAGACAGTTGAGTCGAACGCACACCATTAATAATCTCATATAAATAATAACATCATTACTTTAAAGTCAGACCACCCAAAATCATCACCTTTACAATATGTACGTTACTCGTATCGTAAACTATGGAGATAAGGCGAAATTAAAGAAAATGAGAGACGAAAATTAAGAGAATTGCCGCTTGGCCGACGTAATTGTAGGCCTCTCTGTCCGCAATTTGCATACCGTATGAGGCGTTAATGGGTGTAAGATACGATTTTTTTTAACTGAATATTCTGTGCATGAACATGCGCAATCGTTATTAGCATAGATAGCAGCCGATGAGAAAAATTAGCTTTTCCGTTTGAATCGAGTTTTAAGGCAGGAACACACTGGGCAATGTACATAGATGTCACAAGCAATGAGCATATGGAATATGCTTGTGTAATGTCATTATTAAAGCTTTATATTATTTTTATGTAAAAGTAATGAGAATTGAGACTGATGGTAAGGGATGACGCATGGCAATGACAAACTTCTGCAAACTTCGGTTTTTGTTTTTCAAATTGAGTTTGAATCTAGTTTTATTTCAAAAAGTTCTTAAAAGTCCTGTTTTGCTATAACGTTAACATGCCTTTACTATAAAACTTACTTTTAGCTGGCCTAGAAATCATTTTTCTAGTGTCACCAGAAAATACGTGCTTAAAAATCTTTTGAGTTTTTTATACAGGCTATGTGTTGACCACAGCTTACTTGATGTTAAGTGACGGTGTGGTCGAAGATGGTAAACACTCTTAGCCTGGACTGGAACTGGCTCTCAAATGAGGCTGCCGGAACACACCGTTGGATGCTTGGAGGCAGATTTTCAACTTGAAGGTGGTAGCTATCTAGCCGAGTACACTATCACCATGCTATGGTTTTTGGTTTTAAGATTTATTCTTTTGAGTCAATTTACTTACATTATCACATTATTTAGTTTATATCTAAATTACTAGATCACTGATTCGAAAATAATAAATAAATAAATAAATCAACATCAACATAGGCCCTTAAAACAATCCACAAAACAACATTGCATGCCAAAATAAACCAATTTTGTCATGCAATGTATGCCAGGGATGGGAACTGCAATCCAAAAAGCTAGTTTTACGAAGGAAATAAAACAATTTTGTACGTATAAGTGTCTATTGTGTATTCTTATGATATTTTCGACGCATGCCACGTGAGATGCTTTTTCATTTAGCACCTTGTGTATATTCATGTTTAGTTGCAACTCATAAATTTGTCATCGAAAAAACATGTTATAATAGACAATTTTAGATACGGTGTATGTAAGGTTATCTTAAAATGAATTAAGATAATGGTTGCACTTCGAATTTTGATAACAGTCAATTGAAATTAATAATTCGTATTTGGAAGCTGTTGCATTTATCATTCGATTATTCGATTCGAAAGATAGATATTCTAATCGATGCATTTCTAATAACGTATCTAACTGATCTTTTATCACATAATGCCACAGCTAGTTTAAAAAACAGATAATTTGATATTATACTTTTTTTTTCTATATCTGAATTTAAAAAAAAATATATTTTTGTATTTTTTAATCCGGGCTTTGGCCAAAATTGGCATGTCAGTCCCATAATTCTAACTAAACTAGAAGCTCATTATCAACTTTAATTTAATTTAACATAACAAAAAATATAAATACTTATTTATGTAAATAGAAAATCACACATTGAGTTGCCTTATGGTCTGTATTAACAAATTGATTAATTTTTATCACTGTAAAACGGTGATGAACTTGCTGGGCAAATAAGGACGATATTAAAATATTCACCAAGAAAAAAGTATGTAGGTACCCAAATCATTTAAAACCATTGAATACTGGTATTATTTTACTAAAGCTACAAAACTTTCGGAGCTGTCCTCTCAGAAGCTAAACAATAAACGATTCTCTCTCCCATCTAGTGTTGCATAATCTATAGCTAACTGTATTCACATGCTACTAAAATATGCATCGACTGTTTCGGTAGGCGTGCCACCATGTAATGAGCATATTTAACAGCCATTATTTAAAAAATAATTTATTGGTCGAACACTTAAAACGGTGGTATTTAGAGGAAGCCAAGTAATCGTGCCGACGCCGCTGCGGTATGGTATCAATCAGGTTTCAGGTCGGCTGCATTCATCATTTTAATTTTACTTGGAAAATTTGTCACATGCACGTCTGTCCTACTGTCTGTCCTGTGATACTGCTGGACTTAAATAAGGGATCTGAGAGCCAAAATAACAACTTATATATTCGATAACGCTAATAGAAAAATCCAAATATGTACGGGATTGACATAAGCTTGGACGTGACATGTAGGCATTTTTTTACTTATCGTGAGGAAACCATAGCATGGTGGTAAGGTACTTTCTTGTACTCGGCTGGCTAGCTAACATCCTCAAGTTGAAAATCTGCCGCCAAGGACTAAAAATGTGACAATTAGTTTTTAAATATTAAATGTGTTTTTTTTTTTAAGTAAAAGTAATTAGTCAAGTGAGACGCTCTCCTGATGGTAAGAGATAACACATGCCCAATTGTCCATGACCATCGCAGCGGTACACAGAACCTGGAGTATTAAAAAAACCAGTGCAACGTTGCATTGACACTAATTACTTTGAGACTTTCGATGTTTAGTCACAACAGCCCTGTAATTTTGCTAGCTGCAGTACCCTTTAAACCGGTACAAAGTAATGTTTACACACTTCTGCTTGACAGTAGAATATCTGGTACTGCGGTGGTACCTACCTAGACGACCTCCTAAGGAGATCTACCACCAAGTGTTATGTTATGCTAGCTAATACGTCGACCTTCTTGTCAACTTAAAACTGATCCTTAGACAAAACTTTCGCAATGCCTTTGTCTGAACACTTCTGTCTAGTTATAGATGTAAATATTACATCAGATTATAGAAATCACAATATATTATATCATAGAAGGCCTTGAACCTAAATGACCCTGTTCTAATTCTTGAACAATGAAAACATAAATAATTCATATGACAATAAAACGTTCAAGGCAAGTTTACTTCCTTCGATAACTTTAAACACGGCGTCGTAAATTATGAAGCTATCATAAAAATCATAACTTTATTTCCCCTTTATTTCATAATCACACCAGTATCGGAACTAACGGAAAACTCCAAACGGAAATATACTGATTGTTTTATTTTATATCGTAGGACTTGACACACCTCGCCATCGAGCCCCAAAACAAAGTTTGTATTATCAAACAGCTGATAGAATACTTATATACTTTTTTTTTTGTAAAATACAGTCAGAACACCTATTTATCGTTGCATAAATGTTCGTCCTGATGGGAACAGCTCTTGAAGCAGATATTCTACCAAATGACCTAAATAGTCATTGTAGTTGTAGTCTTCGGCTATCTTGTCCGTCATATGAGCACCGAGCACCACACTGGTTCGGAAAAGCTCTTGTAATCCACGTAGCATCAACCACGTTGTGCACCGTCGCCCACGGCTCCCGTGACAATCACAATGACAGTTCTCTATTCAACCAGGAGCACGCGAGACAATGTTCTTTCATGAATAAATAAAACATAAATGTATACAGTACAGTAGTGCTTTTATGTATCAAAATCAAACTACTGAAACGATTTTCTCGGTTTATAAATGAAGGAGTTCTGAGGTACAACCAAATTGAAAGCCTCCTCTTTTTCTTTTATTTCATTTTTGGTTTGCTAGAAAATGGTACGCACTTAGCGTTTACCATCTTCTAGCGAACCGTCATTTCTTGGAATGCTTGGAGTGCTTGGAATGGGAACCTGCTCTCCAGCGAGACTGCTTGAACCCACCGCTAGGTGCTTGGTGCTTGACAGCATTTTAACTAGAGGATAACATCCAGCCGACTACTAGAAAGTACCCTACCTACATGCTACGGTTTCCTCACGTTTTCCTTCACTAGCATCTCATTGTAGAGATTTGAACCCACGCCCTCCGGCGTATGATTCGATTTTCTATTGTACAATAATTCACTAAAACGGCACAATTTCGTAAAATTATTACTAGCCAATTGCATATGCCGACACTTTTGCGTTCTACAATTTCCATGCAACATTGTGTGTTCTTAAAAGTAAAAAGAAGAAATAATAATTTGTTAACGCTCCAAGGTAGAAGCTACCCAGAATAATATCATTGAAGTACTTACTTAACTATTACCTAAGAGAGTACAGTTAGCTACCACATTTTATTGTCAAACCGGTACCGTCTTAAATAGGTTTTTCATTAAAATAAGAAGCATTATTAAAAACCCGTTTCGGCGCCCTTATGAGCAGCCAACAAATTATTTTTTTGTATTAATTACAGTTCGAAATCTGTAATATTAGCATACAATATAACTTGTTTAGATCATTGGCGCCGGAACACCTACGCGTTTTGTAACTTTGGGAGTTCAAATTTTCCTTATTAAGCAGGCTTTGCTACTTATGAAGATGTTTCTTTTATTTATGGGTCTATACTTTTTTTGTTTCAATAAGAGACGCAAAATATTATTTTCACATAAGTTGTCATAATTTTTTTACGTTTATTTAAATTAGCTTAATCCACGCAAATTATGCTCTTCGATTATTTTTTTTTAAATTAATTTGCCCCGTCGGGCAGGCTAAAGCTGTAAAGCCATACTGCCTTGTCTTAAGTGTTATTTCTGCTGTCTCTTAGCTATAGTTATGGTCAAAGTCCAGTCTTAGTCAAGTCCAGTCCGTGTCAGTCAAGTCTAGTCATGCTTTAGTAAAGTAGTGGCGACTTTACTATAAAGCTTCGATGGAGTTTTGGAAGCAACACGAAAAGTCATGTTTCACCACATTATATAATTTTCCCACACTCACGCTTGTAATTCGGCACTTTATGAATAAAACACCGCCATTTTTATGCATAAACACTCGACAAAACACTAGTTTTGGAAAAAAATACAACGGAGCGACACGACTCTTCCCGCGTTCCCGCCAAAAACGCTAAAAAATAAATCGCTCGCGCTGTTTGAAATTGATAAATGAATTGAATAAAAAGGGTTATATTGAAGTTGCCCATACATGGAAATGTGTCGGGCCAAAACTAAAAAAACCATCATTCAACTTTTGAATTTAGGTATTTAGATATATAAAACTCTTTATTGTGCACAACAGTAAAAAGTACAGAGAACAAAATAACCTAATGACCTAAAAAAATATGATGAAAATAAATAATAATGATTTAAATATTGTTTTAGATATATTTCTTAAATGCCTTACTCAGCTCTTGTTTTGGTTGGACGAAGAAAGGTTATATCAGGATATTTCTATAATATGTATAATGAAAATATCATATATGAATGGAACAAAGCCGTAACTTTGCAAGTATTCTTTTGCCATAAGTATGTTAGACTCATCAAGTGTGGGACATATTACAAAAATTTATATTTAACTAAATTCAACTTTGTATTAAACATTTTTTGTCCATTCTTATTTTTTTACATGACTGTGTTCAGTGTTTCATTGCCTATTAGCAGAGTAAATGTAGAGCATAAACGTTAAATAAAAAAATCACTTAATAGCAAACGTTTAGTCTTCAGAAGCGTCTTTAAGCTTGCAAAGTAAAGAAGCTTCCACCCATGAAAATGAAAAACTTTCTGACTTCAAATATCTACTACATATATTTTATTGATAACACCAAAATACAGGTAATTTTTCCATTAGTACTTAAATAACATTTAAAATGTCAGAAATATACTGATGACAATATATTGAAATATCAATATTTTATATATAAAATGTAAAATATGTCAATATGATAAAAAGTTAGAATCATGTACTTACTAGTAATTCAATAATTTTATCATCTAATAGATACATTTTGGATAGATTCTTCATAGATTCTTTTAGTTCTGGGAAATTTAGAAGGAATTCTGGGAAGAAGAAACAGAAGCAATCTGAAATCTTGACTCCAAGAGACTATTATTTACAAACAAGAGATTATAATCTCTTATTAATTACAAATAGTAACAATAGTATTTAAAATAAAAAAGACACTAAATTAAATATAGTAATTTCATTAGCAGCAGTACTCTTCAAACTGGAACACAATGATTACAAGCTACTTTTTGGCGGCATAATATCTGGTACTGCGGTGGTACCTACCTAAACGACCTCCTACTAAGGAAATCTACCACCAAGTAAAAAATACTTATAATACATTAAAAAATAAGGCATGTTGGTAGGGTAGTTTCTGGTATTCGGCTGGCTAGCTACCACCCTCAAGTTGAAAATCTGTCGCCAAGCATCTACCGATGTGTTCCGGCAGCGTCACTTGAGGGCCGGTTCCATTCCAGGCTAGGAGTGCTTTATCATCTTCGACTACACCTTTACTTAACATCAGGTGAGCTGTGGTCAAATACCTAGCTTGTCAACCACAAAAAAAACCAAGACGAAGAACAAACGCCTGTCGTTATCTCTAATCGTTACGAGGACGTGTTTTTCGTCTCTTTACTTATCACCATAAACATGCAATCTATTTTTCGGAAATCTTTTCAAAGTCCAGTGTGACCCCATCTGAAGAATTCAACAGCGGCCAGCCGTCAAAAATAATCGATATACACCCAAGAATGAAAATAATTACGCACTATCATCGCCCATTACCTCGTATATTACTCGCGTAACGTAATGTATCTGATAATTACACGTTACCAGTTGTAATTGTGGGGCTAAATTTACCTACTTGCCGCCAATTACAGTATGTATGGCAGGGCCAAGTTCAATGCTTGTAGGTAGTTAGGCAGCACGATTTATGTGTGATGATTACCAAGCGATTACAAATAGGTAATCTATATGTATAAAAGCAAGTCGTGTTAGTTACACTATTTATAACTCAAGAAAGGCTAAACTTATTTGGCTGAAAATTGGTGGGGAGGTAGCTTAGAACCAGAAGAAGGACATAGGATACTTTTTATCACGTTTATAGCGAAACGCAACAAAAATAATAAATGGTTGAGTGTGCGAGCAATTTTGGCGGTTAAGAATAAATATGTAGATAACTTAAACTTCATAATTCAGAATGAGATCATCGGGACACTGTAAAAAGTAAAAAGAGGCTAATCCTTAAAAGTTTGTGGTCTGAATCTAGAAAATCCATGTTTTTCCGATGGTCAATTATATGTGGCATGTTCACGGGTCGGAAGACCATCTGCGTTATTTGTTCTTGCACCAGATAATAAAACAAAAAATGTCGTCTATCACAAGATGCTTCAAGTGCATGATTCACAAGTGGAGCCCATGCACTAAAATAAATAATCCTTAAAATACATGCTCTTTTTATTTACCTACATTAATTATCCAAATAAAAAAAATTACTTGATAAAATTAAAAGTCTGCTCATTTATAACCTCTAAGGCGGAACAAAGTTCGCCGTGTCAGCTAGTAATTTATAAATAACTCAGTGTAGTATTGATAGCTCAGTGGTTCAAACCCTAACAATGAGCTTTAGCTGCCGGCGAAGGAAAACATCGTGAGGAAACCATAGCATGGTGGTAAGGGGCTTTCTGGTGCTCGGTTGGCTAGCTATCACAAATCTGTCGCCAAGCACCTAACAGTGTGTTCCGACAGCCTCACATGAAAGCCAGTTCTATTATAGGCTGGATGTGTTTACCATCTTCGATCACATCATGACTAAGCGTCAGTTGAGCTGTGTTTAAACACCTAGTCTGTTCACTATAAAAAAATTGTTTTGTAACTTGAAAAATGCAACTGTGTAAGTTTTGTACGAGTATGTATGTATATGGTCGCTATAGTATCTATGTATGTATGAATGTATATATGTGTATATCAAGCCATCAAGGTATAAAGATTATTTTTAGTGTATGTGTAAAAATTGTTTCGGAAAATCCGTAGACGTTTTATCCACGCAGATTATTGTCTTCAATAAAAAACGATTCCACGTACTACACTATTGTTAGCTAATAATATTATTCGGCTAAATCTATTTATAGTTGTGAAAACTCATGATTTCGTTGTCATATATATATAGCTAACTAGCTGCGCCCCGCGGTGTTACCCGCTACATGTTTTCGAGATAAAAAGTAGCCTATGTGTTAATCCAGGGTCTCAGCTACCTCCATACCAAATTTTATCCAAATCCGTTCAATAGTTTTTACGTGAAAGAGTTACAAACATCCATCCATTCATCCATACAAACTTTCACATTTATAATATTAGTGGGATGTATGTGTATCGTCAATGGCATTGCACATAGACAATAGACTTAAATATTTTTAGTTTTCCTAATAGCATACATGTTTGATATATTTTGTAACGCTGATTACTTCGTAGGCAACAATGATGTATCAATGAAAAGGAATTCATTCATGAAACAAACAGTGATTAGATAAGCGATAACAGATTTAATATTTCCTGTCACGCATACAAAGAAATGCATAGAAGGAATAAATACAAGCACAGGCACACCTAGTGATAATCGAAATACCTTAATTAAACAGGATAACACTGTTACGTAGGTACAATATCACGCGATTAAACCCATCCTTATAATAACTGCTAAGTCATCGAATTAATCGCTATTAACTCTATCAACAATCAAGGGCAAGTCCAAATACGTAACAGTTGTTTTTTCATGATTGCAATTAATGTATAGTAGGTAATAAATTATATGCCGTAACGATAAAAAAAAAACAGGCAACAAGAGCCATATAAAAAATACAAATACAGTTAAATTTATTAAAATAAAATAAAACTAAAATTTTAACATAACACAAAAAAATATATTTGATAACACATGTTACATGTCAAGTAAAACATTTAAACATATAGATAATAAAATAATGATATTATTAGAAAAAAATAATTAGAAGTAGTAATAATGTATTTTTTAGCTCTTTCTCATCGGCACCGGTATATGCCTATAACAGGCATGCCGACGGAAAGAGCAGTCTAGTCTGGCGGCAATCATCTTCAGAACGGTGTTGGAGCTGTCCCGTATAGCTCAGCCGTTAGAAAAACAGCATAAGCAGACTATTTTTTTACAAAAAAATGTTCTGCTGTTTGCGCTACAAAATATGTTGTCCCTGATTAGCACAGTAAATAACGCCATAATAGCAACAAATCCTCTCGTGTGTGTGTGTTACTGAGACACACAGACGTACCTACTTTGTCCTATTTATACTGGAAATGGGGAAGAAAGGCCTTTGCCCTGCAGTGAGACAAGACGAGCTAAAAGAATTATAACCGCCATATGGGATGTTGTTTCCACGATCATCACGGTGAACGGTCTACTATAAAGACTTAGCTAACTTTTTAAGAGTCTATAGTTAGACGGTAGGGTCAAGAATCAGGTCCAAAGACATTGAATCTTGACGTTGGACACAGGAGGTTCCTCAAGCTGCAGCCCTAATTTGTGAGCTTTTTAAAATTATTTGTTTGATATCTTTAAGACGCTGATGATAAAAGATAATGCATGCCCATTAAGAAACAACAAATAAACTACATAACTAATCGACACAAAAACTAATGAATTGTGTATGGGCCGATAAATGTCTTACGACAATCCAAATGCTCAAGTCTACTACCAATTGACAGCGTGCTCCTAACAAAACAATTGTAGCGATAACAGCTCAGTGATTAACGCGATCGGATCGCATGCAGGCTTGGGTTCTGATCCAAACATTGAACAGTACTTTTCACTACTTGACTAGCTAATTACCACCCTCAAGTTGGAAAACGATCAATACGCACCTAACGACGTTTCGCCAGCCAGAATCAGTTTTCAATCAATACTAGGTGCGTTCGCCATCTTCGAACCGTGGTTTTATTTTTATTTTTTTCTGTGGTTTTGGCGTCGCATTTTGAGCATTTGCCAGTATCAAGTGTTTTATATTTTCAAGTTTCATAAGTTAAATAGGTTGCTTCGTAGCTATAGTTATAGTCAAAGTCCAGTCTTGGTCAAGTCCAGTCCGTGTTAGTCAAGTCCAATCATGCTGTAGTAAAGTAGGGGCGACTTTACTATAAAGCTTCAATGTTTCACCACACTATATCATTTTCCCACACTCGCGCTTGTAATTCGGCACTTTATGAATAAAACACCACCAGTTTAATGCATAAACACTTGACAAAGCACTAGTTTTGGAAAAAATACAACGGGGCGACACGACTCTTTCCGCGTTCCTGCCAAAACTCTCGATTTATTTTTTGATCGTTTTTAATCTCACAGGTAACAGTAGCAGAATATACATAAACTCCAATAACCAGGTCAATAAAGTCGACGGTGGCTTTACGATCGACTTGTGTGTTCCTGTAACTCCACTTTTTGTGTCTACTCGTAATGGCTACTCCGGTAAATTATAGACCATAACTGATTATTAGGCGTCTACTAGGTTGAATTGACAGACAATATCTTTTAGATTCACTTCTAAGCAGATTCAATGTTAGACTGGTAGATACTTCAAAATGTCAGATATTATAAGTGTTTCTTTTTATAGCACGGCATATGAGCACACAGCGCATGGTGGCAAAAATGACAACAGCAATTCAGCTAGTTGCAAAATAATAGCCGTGAAAAACAACAAAGATTATTTTGCCTGAACAAAATATTGATAAATCCGTTAAGTTTTCCTGATAATGAAAGAATGTATATCAGATATGAATCTAAGCGACCTAATAACGAAATAACAAGGTAGGATCAAAATCACAGGGTGTGGGGCATTTACTCCTGTAATTGGAGTGATTAGCCTTTTATCCCGATGATCGGCCGATGAGGCCTTTTGATCTCATGATATACCGGGAATTCAACAGGAACCGTAGTTTGGACGAAAGCTGTGAGAATACAACATTAACATGATCTAGTCGAATTATCGATATTTTGTTTCATTAACTCGGATAAAATTTTGAATAAAGGTTATAAATGCGTTGCATTTATCTCTATTTTTTATAATTGAAAGTGATGAGGCAGACGAGACGCTATGACATGCAACCAAGGTTAGATGTATCACGTGTAAATAAAAAGTAAAACTCTAGCTCATCCATTACTGTATGTTAATTAAAACAATGATAAATAATTTAATTAAAAATTAAATGATCAAGTCCCAATAACATTTCACTTCTAACCCTGGAGCTACTACGGCCTGAGACCGTGAGGTCTTTTTGACCATATCTCTTAAGGCGAATGACTGGCCAATATCCCTGGTCACTTGAGGATAAAAACGCCGCAGGTAGCTTCATTAATTGACTATTAAACGCGTATCGGCACAAAAAAGGTTATATAAAACAATGAATTTCACCAAAGTTGATAACTTAATTTGGACCGAGCGTTTAGAATAGACAATGGTATAGAGTATACAAGTAAAAGTTTCATGTAATAATTTTAAATGAGTTAAAATAAAAATTATGTAAAGTCACGTAGGTAATTAAGTTAAGATAATTAAAATATGATTATATTTTTTAATAGACACACATAACAATAATACAAAAATTTGTTGATATTAGACAAGTTTCAAAAGTTACAATACACATATTGTTGGTTGTTACAATATAATAAATAAATATAAATATCGCAGGACATTACACACAGCGCCATCTGACCCCAAACTAAGCAAAGGTTGTACTATGGGAGTCAGATAACTGATAGAATACTCATTATAAATATTCATTAGCATTTTTCTACTTATCTTTGCTTATTATGGAACTAGATTCCATTATTGAATGTTTACTACTTTCACTATTTATTTTATTTATTATTTCTTATCACATTAGATCTGGATATTTTTATTTATCTTTATTATAGCTTCGTAACCGAAAAAAATTATATGTATGAGGAAAATTAGTTTTCAAAAGATATCAATCAAATCTATTCCATGGATTTTATCCATATCTTGTTCCTCATCGGCGGCATCGTTTGTGATAAGATGCACGCGGAATATTAATACGGGTCCATTAATAACAATGAACACTTTACCTACACTGGTGATTCATTGGGAAGATAAGCAACTTTCTGGAGGAAAGTATAAATCCAAATTGTAATTTAGTAGATATTTTTGCATTTGTTGGAATCTAAAAATCTTCATAATGTTTTATTATGATTAATTAAAGCTTTTTCATCGAAAAAAACTTTTTTTTGAAGCCACTTGATACTACATACAAATATTTAGACACAACAAACTTGAAATAACAGTTAGAGGATTATCGCCGCAGTGCATCGTTTATCAAAAAAAAGGCCAGTGATCAGAAATTGTGCTGGGGCTTCCCCACAGCCATGATTTTCTGCATTAACCTATGAAGGCGCACGGTATTGTGTGATAAGTTTGCGTTTGACCGCCATCAAAATTATAAATTATCGCCAAGCAGTACCTAGTGTATGTAAACATTATTGTGTTCCGGTTGGTACTGCAGCTAGCGAAATTACAGGGCTGTTGAGACTAACCATCTAATGTCTCAGAATAATGAGCGCCAAAGCAGCGATGCCCTAGACTTTGTTTTGCTCCTCAAAGTGCTGTGTATCGCTGCAATGGTCATGGGCAGTCGTTATCTCTGACCATCAGGAGAGGGCCTCGTTCGTGTCAATACTTTTTACATAAAAAAAATATTTGACACTATTGTGATTATGTTTTCATCGCCGTCTCTATGGTATTTTTATTATATTGACAATATTTTTGTATTGACATGTTTTTATATCGACATATTATGTACTTTATTTGAAATTTTGTTTTTATTCATTGATAATATGTAGGTACCTTATAAGTGTTTTATAAGTTTTTTTTTTTAATGATACACATATTTGAAATGATTATACGAAATTTGACTTGTAACATTAGTTTTATCAATAAAATATTTGTATTAATTTCAAAGACAGTGTAACGATACAGAAACTTAACTTCAGGCATAATCCCGCCGTCTTACTTTGAATGCTTATTACTACGCATCTTTTCAAATTCATCCGTAAGCAATCAAAGCAGCCCTTAATGACGTGAGATAAATCAGTAGTTTACCAGTTAATAGCATTTAGGGCGGCACCCTTTCAAGGGTGTAATTCTCTCGTTTAAGGGTGCACAGTCACTGTTGCAGCATTTAAGGGCAAGTTACTCACCAAATGACTGATCAAATATTGATTGTTATGTAAATAATTATGTCATTGTGTTTACTGTGACAAACCATGATTTCTTTTAAATTGATTTATGTAAAGTGATTTAAAACTTATACATACATAAATCAAAATTAATAATAAGACATATGTAGTAACAAAAATAAAATAAAAAATATAAATTTAAAATGTCAAAAATTAAAATAAAATGCTAAAATTAACAATTAAATTGTGACGACATTGAGTCGTATAATGCCGTAATATAGACATTAAATTAAATAAAAAGTAAATATTGTAGACATTTAATTTCGGTGTTAAACATGCCCATAAACACATATATTATAACAGTACCTACTACGGTAAAGAAGAACTTCAAGCTACTTTTTACTTTACTATGGAACTGACGTGGTTTTGACACATTTTTGTTTTTCGTATGCGGGGTTACATAACACGTTTCTAAAACCCTGTGCCCGTCAACATTAAAAACTTGTACTGTTAGACCAACCCTAATTTTTTTTTTAAATCAGTGACATTTTTCAATTTCTTAGCCAGTCCCATATTAGTAATCGTAATTCATATTTATTTATTATAATAAGAACGGCACAACAACCACTTACACTTATTATCAGTTGCAATGTCAGGTAATAATATTTAACAATTATAAATTAAAAATGACATACGTCAGAAACATTTTTTTTTTCTTCACTTTCACCTTTATCTACTACAAGTGTAGTTTGATGACCACATTGATCACCAATCCGGTTCTCAATGTGATGTTCAAACAGAATAGTGTTAGCAGAAAGTCAAAAGACATTTCAGAATATCGGCCCACTTATCCTAAAAGATGTCAGATATTGATCGGCACCTTTTAGTAGTGCTACATCACCCAATAATCTATACATATTAAAAATATTTTTAATGACAGAAAGTGCTTCGCCTTAAGTAAAATTTAAGTGGTCTGTGCTAAGATGCAGGTCAACGAGAAACGATTTAATATTGTGATTTATTTCCAACAACCCGCCTTTTGTCCTTAGAAGGGCGTCTCTAATTAACTACAAGAATAAATGAACCGATTTTAAAATAACAATAAAATGTTTGCGTGTTTAGAATAATGTAGGTAGATAATATTACAAGCTTTTACCCGCGACTTCGCGTAATTCGGCAAAACACCACTTGGCAAAAGTTCTGTTTTGGAAAGTAATACATTGCGACGACATGGTTTTCCGCGTTTCCGCCAAACTCTAAACATTTACATACCAAGTTGTATTCCTTGCTAGACCAAAATATTAATCATAAATATATTATGAATGTTCTACGGTGTAACCCGTGTTACCGTCCGTGGACTCGTAACTTAACCTACGCTAGGCTAGGTGCACTGTACAAAGTTCCGCAGTGGCCTTAACCCGCCCCGGGAGTGAACGCGTGAAGGAATTCGAAACAATACTCCATCAAACGCGGTGGTTTTGTTTTGCGTTTAACTGTCAAACGGGAGACCAGCCAGACTGCTGCGCTGCAACTGCGACACTACTTATTTGACCTTTTTTATACAATTTCAAACAGCGCCATCTAGCCCCAAACTAAACAAAGCTTTTGCTCAATATTATTGATTGGATAGGTTATCTGTGGATTTATTGTTGTACCTGTGGTCAAAAAACAGTATCTCTCAATTACGAGTATAACACTTAAGACAAGGCAGTATGGCTTTACAGCTTTAGCCTGCCCGATGGGGCAAATAAATAAATAAAAAAACATTTACGAGTTTTAAACATAAATTTTCGGCGTTGTTTTTGGCGTCATACTTTGTGTATTTGCCAGTCAGGTGTTTCGATATTTTTAACATTTTTATGAAAAATCAATTTAGAAAAATTAAGCAATTTGTTTACTTTAACTGTAACTTATTACAGTTAAAGTAAACTAAGGTCATGTCCGGGCATGCCCTAATAATTTAGACATAACGATTTATTTGTGAAACAACTTTTCTTATTGCTTTTTAATTAGATACAATCATCCTCATTACAATACACACAATGAAATAACAAACATAATATAAAAATTAAGGAGAAAAAGAAAATTTCTGCAGCCAGCCGGCGCTGAAGTATAGAGGTGATGAGCTTTGATGGAGTTTTGGAAGCAACACGAAAAGTCATTCACCACATTAAGTATATCACTTTCCCACACACGCACATGTAGGTGTACCTAATTTGGCACTTTATGAATAAACACTCAAAAAACAATTTTTGGAATATAATGCTAAGTGGAAAGACGATGATATAGGAACGGCAGTGCTTGGTAAGAAAATAGAACGTGAATAGAAATTGCTCTTGAAAATAAAACATCCTCAGAAATTAATATGCTCCCTTCTGGTATAATATTATTAGATAACTTACCTAAGTATTCATACGTACCTGCTACAACCAATTAATCAGAGTTAAAAGTAATACTTGCAACAAAAAATTAAATCGATATCAAAAAAAAAAATCTCATCAATATGTATTAACTGAGAACCTATTGGCGATATTTTAGCATATGAGGTAAATATCTTCAAAATATAAAAGTCCCTTGAATTTTTTTTCCTAAATCCGGCAACAGAAGTTTGGAATGTTAACCGTTGGCGCCAGTGGTCGACCTTGCCAATAAAAGAACAATTTTCATTTTTATTGTTCATCGTTTGACGTAAATAAAATTATCGGCGTCGAAATAATAAATTGCCTTTTTATGGATGTTTGAAATCGGACACCTTTGGCTTTTGCTGCAATTTTTTACTAAGTAAATATTGCTTAATTTTTTATTTAGTACGGCTATTTATATAAGAGGATACTAACTTGATTGGTGATTCGAGGCGTCACAAACGTGAAGATAAATTAAACCGATGTAAAAAACAATAACCATCGATCTTACATTATTTTGTTCAATTTTATTTAAGTGAGTATAAGTCGTGTAGTTTAGGTATATCTTTTTTTATGGTTGACAGCTTAAGTGGTAATCTTCAGTTCATCTTATGTTAAGTGATGGTGTGGTCAAAGATGGTAAAGATATCAAGCCTGAGACTGCCGGAGCATATCTTTAGGTATATAGGTGCTTGGCGGCAGATTTTCTACTACTAGGGTTGTAGTAAGCCTGAGTACCTAGTAGAAAGCACCCTACCACCATGCTATGGTTTCCTCATGATGTTTTTCTTCACCGGCAGCTCAAGCTCATTGTTAGGGTTTAAACCGTGTGAACCGACCACGCTAACCACTGAGCTATCATCGCTACAAATTACGAAATACTTTGAATTTAAAAATAACATAGGTACTTTGATATTATATATCACGTTTAATAAATTAATATCGTCACAGACCGCAGTAGATACTGACAAATAACAAAGATAAAATACCATTTTATATAGGCAGATAGGTACCTACGTCGACTAGACTCTTGACGAGACGTGGTGATGACAAATCTTAGGTCTTTGATAGATTGGTCACCAGAAAAGTTTGGATAGATATTACATAATTTGTATCTAACATTTACGTAGGTATATTAACGATAGAAAAAATTATGGAAAGTGAGACAGCGCCTCTGGCGGGAGTAAATGCAAACTGCTTCTTTCGTACTTTGGACTACTTTTCACATAGTACGCAGTTCTCACTAATTAATACGCTAGAACCACTGATGGTATTAAGTGCAGCTGCATAAGATCAATCTAATAGCAGTATAAGATTGACGCTGAATAGGAAAGATTGGCAATGGCAAGAATAACTTCTCAACGATGAGGATGATCTAGTGATAAATCTGCAATTTACTGTTTATAATTATGACAGTTTGGCTATTTATTTAGTTTGTAAAAACTGAGCTAGCAATGTTCCATTGGAATCGGAAAGCTAAATCTAAAATAATATAGTGTCCTGTCAATTGGGAGAAGCGTGATAGAGCAGTAAAATGGGATTAGCAAATAAAAATTTTGTTATAATAATGTTAATTACTAGAAAGCGTCCTCTGACGAAATATTAATAAACTACTTCATCGAAAGATGAAATTATAAATTTTTGCACAAAAGTGTACATTCAGCCACAGTTTTATATAATAATTTATACTTTTTTCAACAGATGGCGCTAAATTGTATGTTTAGTTTTTAGCTCCATCTTGTGAAACTAAGATTAACTATTTGAAAGTGATAGAATGACACCGGTTATTTTAGTTTCTAGTGTGTACGTAGATGGCGCTGATTTTAATCACAAAAGACAGACTTCAAATAAGTAACTTGAACAAGTGGAAATTGGAAATAATAATTATTTTTTACTCGTAACCCCTAAAAGGATACCTTAAAACTAAGAAAATGCATTGTCATACAATAATAGTAAAAGAAATATATAAATAATGACATATAATTATTATTTATTGGTAAAATACCTTAAATTATACTATTTACAAAATGTAAACAAACAACTTAGTCTAAAAAACCGTCAGAGGAGGGATATGTGGCCAGAATGCTGGCAACATTGCCACGCTGGATGGCAATGCTTAGCTTTTGACCAAAGTAGATACCAGCATTTTCTGGTCACCTGAAGCCTCCTCTAGACGTTTGGCCAGGCCCCGATACAGTTCGAGAGCGGCCGGCCCCCACGGACCTAAAGTTTCAACCCCAAACGGCACAAAAAGATACATTCTATCCAAATAACTATATTTGTGCCGTTTGAGGTTTTCAGCTTTAGATGCGGCAGCACCAGCTTGTCCTGAAGTCACAGGAAGATGAGACGGCGCCAAGGTGTCGACACAGGTGGCGTCCCACACAAGAGGCCGTCCCATCTTCCAAGGGATAAGGGTCATCCCGTCGGGTCTCTTGCCGTCGTCACGCATCAGTCCGTTTGGTTCTAAAACTGATGGGACGCCGTCACTGACAAAAGCCCGACGGATGACGTCGTTTAAGCTGGCGTGCCGCGATATACCCCCAGCACTAAATAATGACTGTATTACTTTTTCAAATGAAACAATTCGCTTACTCCAGTAAAACTGCTTTGACATTGTCTAGGTGTCCAGAAAAAAAGTATTGGTATGATAAAGTTTTAAAAAGATATGCCCCGGGTGAGGATCGAACTCACGACCTTAAGATTATGAGACTTACGCGCTGCCTACTGCGCTACCGAGGCTTATGACGCACCAGCTAAAAATAAACATATGATGTAACTTCTTTAACAATTATAAAAGCACGTTGCCTATAATTAAAAATTATTCACCTACCCTACATTTTCATTTCTTGTCAAGTTTTCTACTATGCAATAATAATGACAGTAGCCTATTATTCAGGCGCTGTGTGATGACTAACCTGAACTTTTGCCTCCAGTTCTTTATGCATAAATTTATATCTTCTACTACATAGTTATAGTAATATCAATACCGTTTTTGTACTTTACTTACACATTTAAGGAAATATTAAAGAATAATCTAGAAGCATAAGCTTAGAAGCATACAGGCTTCTAATCCCAGTGGCGGCCTTAGGGGGTGGCAAGCAGGGCAACCGCCGCCCGGGGCCTCGCTTTTGCAGGGGCCTCACGTCCTCGTTGAAAAAGTCTTTACCACATATGTAAGTGCATCTCGCGCCTCGCACTTAACAAATCCCCCCTGAACGCACGGTTTCATTCTTAGTGCAAGCATGTTACGGCCACTCGAGCACTCACTTTGAACTAACTTTTTAGTAAAGCGGACTCAAAGGGCCTCACAATGATCTGTCGCCCCGGGCCTCGCAACAGCTAAGGCCGCCGCTGTCTAAGCCGATCCGAAGTAGGCACAGACAGTAGTCGTTGGGATTGACTATCTAATGAAAATATTACAAGTTGCCGTCTGACTGTCCACGTTTGTCCCTTGGCTATCGCGGAATACGGAACTGAGAAACGATAGAGACTTTACAATGTAAAATAAGTAGAATACTCTGTTAACTTCTCGCCCATGAGAACGTCACACATTAAAATAAAACGAGGAAAAATAGTGTTTCATATTTCGCAGGTAGGTATTTTTATAGTTAGTTGCCTTCATTAGGTAAATAGACAGATACCTATTTTATATAAACGCAGTGGGTACGTAGGTCGTAGGTACCTACTGCCTACTTAACTCCAAAATGTAGTGTAGCGATAATGGCTCACTGGTCAGTGCGGTCCGTTTACACGCCGAAGGGTCAAAACCCCAACAATGAGCTTGAGCTGACAGTGAAGGAATAGATACATCGTGAAGAAACCATAGCGCGGTGCTAGGGTACTTTCTAGAACTCGGCTGGCTAGCTACTACCCTCAGATTAGAAATCTGTCCCCAAGCACCGAATAATGTGTTTCGACACTTCTGGCAGGCTCACTTGGGAGCCAGTTCCATTCTAGGCTAGGTGTGTTTACAATCTTTGACCACTTCGTCACTTACCATCAGGCAAGCTGCAGCCAAAAAGCTACCTTGTCAACCATAAAAAAATAAAAATTTGTAAATACCTACTTAATCATCATTTCAGCCGTAGGACGTCCACTGCTGGACATAGACCTCCCCCATTGACTTCCATAAAGACCGGTTGGAAGCAGCTCGCATCCAGCGCGTTCCTGCGGTATTTACTAGGTCGTCTGTCCATCTTGGGGTGGACGTCCCGTTTTCTACCTACTTATTTTATTTTATTTTATTTTTTTTTATAATAATTAGGTTACAAATTTTAAGTAGATTAATTCTTTAGTTTTTTTTATACGCACTAGTTCTTCTACACCGGTTAAGTGGACAAAAAAGATTGTATCTAAGTAGTTATCGGGAAACGCCCCACTCGGGCAGCAAACTCTATTGTTTAGTGGAATCGATCGTTTAGTTCCAGTTTTTTGGAATATCAATAAAAGATATTGCACATTTACACTAGTTCGAATTTCGAAATATTTATCTTAGTTACTTTTGATACTACATGTTAAAAAATATTTCGAGGCAGTTAAAACCTGAAAATACTAAAATCGACTCTATTTCATTTTTTGTTCTCAAACTACGACTAGATTATATTTTGAGTTCATGATTTAGTTCTGTTCGAGTTAGGTTTACTGAAAGTTATTTCAGTCTGATCATAATTTTAGTTCTGCACTCAATTTGTTTCGGAAATCAGAATATGAACTTGGCAGGACGTCGTCTGGGTAAGTACCACAACAGTAGGTAGGTACCAGATATTCAACCGCCAAGCAGCAGTGTGTAATTATTCCTGTATTCCGGTTTGAAAGGTACTGCAACTAGCCAAATTATAGAGCTGACTAACCATTGAAAGTCTCAAAGTAATAAGCGCTAAAGCAGCGATGCCCTGTAGGACTTTGTTTTGCTACTCAAAGTTCTGTGTATCGCTGCAATGGTCATGGACAGGCGTTGTCTATTACCACCAGGAGAGTTTGTCGTTCGTCACTTTACTTTTACATTTTATAAAAGTAATATTTCAGTGATAAAACATATTTAGGTGTCGATTTGTTCGAGATTTTGTTCTACTATATGTCCGGGTGTCCTGTATGTATTATAAATATGTATTTACAAAAAAGTAAGTGCCTATTATATCAGTTATCTGTCTTCGACATCATAAGTTTTGCTTATTTTGAGATGTCAGATGGCTCTGTGTGTAATGTCCTAGGTACGATATTTATTTATTTACCTGAACCCTACGCAAAATGATTGTTTATAAGTACCTAATTTGAACACCGAAACATCCCTTCAACAACATAACGGATGTAAAAACAGTTTAACCCCTTCCGTTGTGACAACTTAAATCCTCAACAAACTTTCTTTCGAAACTTCCAAAATCGACACCTAAAATGTCATCATTTCCTAATAAATTCCTCCCTAGAGTTATGAATTTTACGCCGTTTTTGGCCTTGTTTCAACCCTTCCACCTGAATATTTAAAAAGTCGTTGGCAACGTTTTAATTGGAGGATCCTGGTTGGATTAAATTATCAAGACACCTAGTTAAGGTACCTTCAAACTTAATGAATTAGACATGAATTTACCGCGGGTTAATTGTGGATTTTCCCGTTTACAGATTTGGCTGCTTTTTGTGGGCTCAACGAAGTTGGCGAGTTAATTAGCCGTTCCAATTGGATTGGGTAATTGGGTGGTTTAATTTAAGTCTTAATTCGGAACATTTATAACATGTGTATACCTTAAATTACTTTAAAAACTTTGCCAGGAGGTTATGCCATAGAAATTTTCTTAGTTTCGGATAATTGTAATAGATGGCGTTACTAGTACCTACTTACAACGGACAATAATAGAAAGTTTAAAGCCTTGGCTGATTTAACTTATTAAAAAATGTTCCTGGTAATACATTGCAACGGAAAAGACAGCAATTTTTTTATGAAGTATCCAAAATTGGACTTATTTTTCTTATTTGTTTTTGGCATCGTATTTTGTGCATTTGTCAAAAACAAACGTGAACAAAAACATTAGAGAGTTTCTAGCATCTGGCTGGCTAGCTATCACCAAATACTCGGCTTGCTAGGTACCACCAAGTTGAAAATCTACCATTAAGTATCTAACGATGTGTTTCAGTAGCCACACTCAAGACCCAGTTCCATTCCAGGCTAGGTGAACTTTACCATCTTCGATTAAACCGTCGGTTAGCATCAGGTGAGCTGTAGCTAAATATAATAGCTGTGCCATCATATCTGCCCATCAAAAAGTTGAACCGTTGTATTATATTGTCACAGTTTAGTTGATGTTGTTTTTTTTTTTTTTTTTTACTTTTATTTTACAATATTATGTCAATTGTTGGTGTACATTAATGTTGCATTCTATTCTATTCTATCGTGTTAACAATACAAAAAACTCTTGAAGCTATGCCTACTACCAAATAAGCTAACAGTTTGCCAACAGGTATGCCTTTACGAAGTCAACCGTGGTCCAACAAAGCTTTTTAATTCACCGTCCAATTCCATGGAGTACGTAAAATGTTTATTCTTCCCAAAGAGGGGGACATTTAAACTTTTATTTTTTCTCCTTTGACTTAATTTTTAACGGAGATCCTCGGGAGACCGGTGTCGGATTTGAAACACGACGAATTTAAAAAGTTACAAGAGTTTGTTAAAAAGTCACTTTACAATGGGTTACGTAAAGCTTGACTTGAATAATTTTACGGGTCCCCGGCGTCTGCTCTTTTATTTATTTTGTTTAGGCCTGTGATTAACTGTGTCCAAGATTTAGGGGTATTCCAAAATATTTGATAGCTTTATTTTACCTGCGTTTTGTTGGATAAAAAATAGTAGTTTCGAAAAAAAGCTACATTAAAAAGAAATCTAATAGAAACAAAATAAAGTAGCTAAACGTTTGTCGAATATCTGTGATAGACACACGCAAACTTTTGCATCTATGTATGTAAACAATTCTGCCGTCAAGCAGTAGTGTGTAATCATTACTATGTTTCAGTCTGAAGGTTACTATAGCTAGCAAAATTGTAGGGCTATTGACACGTAACTATAGAAAGTCTCATAGTAATGAGCGCCAAAGCAGCGATGTCCTTGATTTTCTTTTGTTACGCAAAGTTATGTGTATCGCTGCAATGTTCAATTGATCATAGACAGCCGTTATCTCTTACTATCAGGAGTTACGTTCTACGTTCCCAGTATTCGTACGCAGTGATTCCGCTCTACTTTCTTGATGCGTACAGCCTATGAACGGAACTTATTGCCGGATTCTCTATTTTCTATAAACTACTATTTGGACTTTTTAAGGCTAGAGTGAATAGATATCTTCTTGATCGGCGTGCTCCATCCTCGGCCGCACTGTCACTTTTCATCAGGCGAGTTGGTGGCCAAACGTAGATCTATTTAATATAAAAAACCTCGTGCAGATAATCGAGCATTCAGCTAGTTTATTAATAAATAAAAAAAATACTTTTTTTGCTCTTCTCTCCCCTACCAAGTATGTGCGCGACAATATTTCGAGTGTCTAACATTAAAATTTATCACTAGCGAGCGAGTTTACGCGAAAGCCAGGTGATAAAATAAAATGACAGTTGTTTAGTGCAGTCTCGGGAATGCTACACTAGGTAGAAATTGAAAGGTATGGGGCGCGCAAGGCTTATTTTATTTATGTCAGAAAATGGCTTTTGGATTGCTTGTGAGTAAGTATGGTAGGGGCACGAGACAAATATTTTATGAGTAAAGACATGTCAACCGAACAATCACTAATCTAGCGTATGCATTGAATTAGTGCCAAATTTCCTAATGAAGACTTGATTATCGACATGTTCTTTAGTGTTCTTAGCTATGTTTGTTGAAAGTCGGTACAAGATGGCCGCCGTCACAAAATGGCGGATTACATATTTTTTCACAACTCCCTCAATATGGGTATCAAATGAAAGGGCTTGATTAGTAGAATACTGTACACCTGTCGGGTTTTTTTAAAATTTATCTTGTTTGCCGCCGTCTCAAAATGGAGGATTACATATTTTTTCACAACTCCCTCAATATGGGCATCAAATGAAAGGACTTGACTAGTAGAATTCTATACAGTCGGGGTTTTTTATTATTATTTATCTTGTTTATTTTGTAAAGAGACATATCTCTACATTTTCCACAAAGCCTTTGTGAGTTCATTCTGATACCACACAATCACCTATTCCAATTTAAAGCACCTTCGAAACTCCAGAACTGATTCCGTCGCCCGTTCGTCGATAAACGTTAACTTGGACGTTTACGTTCGCCGAGCGATGAAAATTTCACGCAATCACGGCTTTGCCGAGTTTCACGGCACTCGAAATCACTTCTAGCTGTGTTAAACAGATGGTTACGACCGATTTCCGGAATACACTTTTTATATTTGCTTGTAAAGTACACGTAAGTGAAATTAGATATTGGTCGTATTTACCTATCGGTAGAGCCCTGAAAAAATCTCGTCCATTTATATTAGCATCGATTCGAATTTAATATGATTTTTCCTGATTACATATTTCGTCGGGAAAACAAAGCGTCATTTAGTTTAGCAAAAGTATGACGTACGCATCGACGTTATAATTCGTACGCTTTATTTACTGGAAAAAATTGAATATATATTTTTTAATGTAAACACAATGACACGATCAAGACGCTCTCCTAATGGTAAGAGATAACGTATGCCCATGACCATTACAGCGACACACAGAACTTTGATACCAAACAAAGTCCAAGGCATTGTTTCTTTGACACTCGATTATTGCGTAGTTAAAACAGACGAAAAGAGTACCAGTAAACAAAGTATTGCGCGTAACTTCTAGTAATTCAAATAATGTTTTGATAAGAAATTAACACAGAAAATATAAATATGTAGATACTTTAATATTAGTTTAGATGTTATTTTAAGATTTTTTTTTCTGTCGGGAAAGATTATATTATCGTACTTGTGTTTTGAACGGAATTTCAACGAGCGCTTCAGAGACGTTATCAAGTATATTGTTGCTATAAATGTACCTATACATTTTTTTTAATGTATTTAATACCTTTGTTTGCAATGTAATAATGCGATGAAAACTGAAACAATATTGCATGTTGTAGAATACGCGTGATCTCAGCTCGTCTCGCCATGCCTCGTCCAGTACATAAAGATGAAACGACTACATAACGTATTCTATTTACCAACAATACGCCAAGATTTTACTGCCAAACACGGTATAAAGGGGTCGCCACTGGTCTATGCCCGGATTAGCCCGGCATGTCCGCCCATAAACTTTTCCGGGTTACTTTTATGCCTCGTTGCAAATAATAGCGTATAAAACTTCGTGTGAAAAACACTAGTTACGGACACGAAGATGAACGGGGATGAGATTGTAGGGTCAGCAACACAGAAAAAAAATACAAATAGAAAATGAATTAATACTTTTTTTACTATAGCACGAAGAATACACAACATTTGTATGCACAAATGCTTCAAGATAGTCTTGTGCATATAGTTTGTGTAAGACAATCAAAAATTGCGTATAAACTTTACTCATCATCTTCGTGACATTTTATGTGTATTTTTTTTTATTTGTGTGTTGGTTCCTACAATTTGACCAAGGACTCTATAAAATAAATAAATATCGTAGGACATTACACACAGCGTCATCTGACCCCAAACTAAGCAAAGCTTGATTACTTTTTTTTTTAAATACATACCTACTTATAATAAATACTGAACACTCACAGAAAGAAATATCACTAGGCGTTAGCCGGTTGACTTTCAACTGTGGTATATAGCCAGCCATGTTCACGTGTAACATGTAGAAGTATAGAAAGTATACTTCCACCATATGGCTAGGGCTACCTCACGATGTTTCTTTTACCGGCAGTTGAAACACATTGGTGGGATTTGAACCCAAACCTTCCTAACCTAACCACTGAACTACCTTCGCTTCAAAACTCACATAATATATTCTTGATCCTAGTAAAGTGAATATGTCAAAACTAACAAAAATACGTTTACACTGCTGTTACGACTAAATTTGCGAAGCGTACCAACCTAATTCAGGGTGCAATGGGGTGAAGTAGCTCTTGTAAAAATGTCAGGAAAGAATTTACAGGCCCTAGTGTATTGGGATATGTAGAGCAATAGTTAAAATAATTCTTTTTGTTTTTATGTTGCTATAATACGTTTTATTAGACATTATTAAACCTTTTTTGGAATATCAAAGAAACTGGAAGTCTCAAAGTAATGAGTGCCAAAGCAGTGATGACTTTGTTTTACTATTCAAAGCAATGTGTATCGCTGCAATGGCCATGGACTGGCATTATCTCTTACCATCACGAAAGCATCTCTTTCGTCTCATAACATTTACATTAAAAAAAATTAAAACTATTTCATTTCCCGGGAGTGCGCTCTGGCGCTCATTACTATGAGAATAGCCCTGTAATTTCGGTATCTGCAAAATATTTACACATGCTGCTTGGCGGCAGAATAACTGGTACTGCGGTGGTACCTACCTAGACGACGTCCTGCTAAGATCAACCACCAAAGCATCATCATCTATTCTATTGTTTTGTTATATTATTTTATCTTCTTTTTTTTTTGTTTGTTGTTTGTTTCCTATTTGTATTAATTGTGATCTGTGTTTCTGGTGTATAATAAAGTTATATTCTATTCTATTCTATTCTATTCAAAGCAAAAGTTTTGGATTATATTATTGTGTAACCTCATACCTATTTAAAATCGAGTATTTTTAGACCGACCTGCAGGCTTAGCCAAGTAACATTTGAATAACGTAAAACGCTAATAAATGAAGACGGTTATAACGTTAATAAATAAATAAATAATAATAATATATAATTACATGTTCAGGATTGACATAAGAAACTAAACAGCTTGTGGTGGAAAAAGTAACACACACATATAGATCAAATTTTGTATTTATAATTTCCTTCATGGTTATAATTCTGTAACATCGGACAAATAAGTACCTAATTACAAAGTTTAGGTACACACCTTTATTTCGCTTTACGTAATCCTCATCAAAGATTAAAGAATTAATCGTAGAAGTGCCGTTACGATGGCAACTTGCGCCGCTCATCGTAACTTTAGGCAATAAACTATGAAAATTAAATTAGATAAGCAGTTTCACATTATTGTTCCAGTTTGTAGAGTTTTTATGAGAGTAAAATATTCTTTGGGAAGTACATGAAACATCGAGGGGGAGTTACAGAGACCCAAAACATAAGGCAAACATACTTTTAAGATTTTTTAATTTGTACATAAATAATATAATCAACCTAAGTTTAAGACTAGGTTTACTCAGCTCATAATTTATTCTGACAGTCCTAAACGAGCGCTTGACATACCTCGTACTGTTTTAAACTTTGAAATTGCCATAAAAATACCGCTGCACGTGAATTCAATCAGGCAATTGCATAAAAAATAGAATGTGAGACAGCGATACTGGAGGTTGTATAAAATGAAACTGTTTTTTTTCTTTAAATTCTAATGGACTTTGTTGTTCTACTCAAAGCTGTGTGTATTACTGCAATAATTGTGGGCATGCGTTATCTCTTACCATCAGAGAGCGTTTCGTTCGTCTCATTACTTTCACATTCTAAAAAAAGCTTCAGACAGCTTTATCCCAAAAATATATCTTTAAGAAAGGAATACTTTTCGACCCAAAATCATCAGCGTGAAAAACACATTTAACATTCACGTTCCCCTAAAATTATAATATCAACGAGACATGTCCAATTTCGGAGTTCAGATATGATCCTTCAGGCGACCCTTAGCTCGGAGTGTCATCTGGTTATAATATATCGGACCCGAGGCATCCCTTAGGAGACCCTGTTAATTACAAGTACAAGTCGAGGGAAACCTTTTAATGTTTCGACGTATGAAATGTTTTGCGTATTTTGGCCAGTCTATTTTTGAAAGTAGGACCGATGAGAACTATATGATAAATATGGAAACTGGCGTGGATCTGATACGTTTTTGTTTTACTGAAATATTATTTCATATATATATTTCTATAATTCAAATTCAAATCTCCGACTAGAGTTGAATTAGTATAATGCCGCGTAGATTAGGTTCCCCATAGGCAATGTAACAAAACTTTTAACAGAAGTTTATTTAATTATTTTTGAATAGTAAAATTTTTAACTAATTGCACTTGAAATACCTTCCTCTACTACGGGCAATGAAAAACTTTCTTTAACAATTCCTTAATTGAATTTACCTTTTTTTTCGTCAGTGACTTTTCAGCCAGTTTTATACTTGAACTTAGCCACTGGGGATATTTCACGTCGTTCTAGTTGCAAAATTAAATTTAAATCCCCTCGAATTTTTCGCGCCCTTCGAATTATTGCTGGCCGAAAAGACTTTTCCTGCGTGGTGATTATTTTTCGCAAGAAAAATATGATTCGCACGAAAATGACAATTTTCAAGTTTTGTTTTGCAGAAAAAATTCAATAACGTAACTTAGTCTTTGTCTGAAGTATGTTTTTAATCGCAACATGTTTTGTATTTGCATAACATGTTGCAAAACCATCAAAATAAAGTAATGTAATTCAATTATTTTATTATTTTCTAAAGTTGCGGAAACGCAGAAATATCATGCATTATTTTCTAAGACTTGCATTTTTTCTAAGTATATAATAGTGTTGTTTTGTTTATAAAGAATTGAATTATGCGTTAATAATTACGAATGTGGAAAAGTGGAGGTAATATTTTAAAACATGTCTATAATAAACATTATTCCTAAAACTCCGTGGAGGCTACAGTACGAATCGTAAACTTGTCACTACTTTAATAAGTCATGACCAGACTGACTTATTTCATGCAACTTTGACTGTGACTTAGACTTATTTGATTTTTCATCAAACGTTAAAAAAATATCTACAAATTTGACATTGGCACGGCACAGTAAACAAAATTTGCATTGCTGAAAATCATAAATTTAAAAAAAATGTATTATCACAAATAAACAAGTAATCGCAAAGGAAAACTTGACACTGGCAAATGTACAGCGACGCCAAGTCCTCCTAGGAATAAGAAGAAAAAACGTAAAATCAGGTCTTAGTTTTTTAGGCGATTGCAAAACGTACTTTTTAAATTTGATTAAAAAAATCTTAAACTGACAACAAAAAGTCTTTATTCAAAAAGTTCCCCTGACGAATATTTACTCTAAAACAAACGCAGTAGATACTCTTAGGGTAGTAACAAGGTAAGAAGCACAAGCCACCAGGGGGCAGCACCGAGGCAGTTGTCAAAGCTCGTAATATTTTATTAGATAACCAAATAAACCGGCAGCTTTTGCAAATTTTATACACAGTTTTCGGGAATTTTGTGTTTAGTCAAGGAGGTTTATTCGAGGAGTTTTTAATAAGGTGCACACATTTTTGATGGAGTAATTTTCCAAGCGCCTATTACAATAACAACATTTAGTTAAGTAGGTAAGTCCGAATACATAAGTACTTTCATATAGATAGTCATGTTTTATAAAAAAATATTCATGATTACTGTGTCACACGAAATTTTTTTGGCGGAAAAATGGGAAAACCATTTTGCCGCGTTTTATTATTTTCCGTAATTTGTGTGTTTTCGGATATTTATGTACAAAAAGTAGTGTTTTATTCAAAAAACACCGAAATTGCGTAAGTGTGGGAAAGTGATATAATAAATAAATCTATATTGTTTATTTATAATAGATAAATAAAAACTTGGACTGAGGGGGAAAAAGATACATATTTGATAGAATACTTAAAACTTACTTTACTTACTTTGAATACTTCCATGATTTTTTTTGTAAATACATACATTATACCCAGACACAGAACAAAATTTTTTTTTCACGTAAATGTTTGTTCTGGTGGGAATCGAACCCAACCACCACAGCTCATAAAGCAGATATTCTACCAAATAAGCAAACAGGCCAGTCAATGTGGTGAAACATAATTTTTTGTGTTGCTTCCAAAACTCTATCGAAGATTGTAGTGTTTACCAACAACCATCATTGCTGTTCTAGAGCAAGATCGGGCTTACTTCGACTTACTTTGTGTAACTAAATGATTTATTTAAAAAACCGGCTAAGTGCGTGCCATTATCTATAAAAACGGCAAAACCTTTGTTGTATGGGAGCTCCCTTAAATATTTATTTTATTTTGTTTTTAAGTATTTGTTGTTATAGCGGCAACAGAAATACATCATCTGTGAAAATTTCAACTGTCTAACTATCACGGTTCATCAGATACAGCCTGGTGACAGACGGACACACAGACAGACAGACGGGCGTACAGCGGCGTCTTAGTAATTGGGTCCTGTTTTTACCTTACGTACGGTACGGAACCCTAAAACAAAAAATATTAATGGTATCGTAAAATTTTACTATATAACCGCTTATTCCTACGTAATAATATTTCTAGTCAGTAGTTTTTTTTAAGTTTTCAACCGGCCTTTGTGGAAGTCAATGGAGGAGGCCTTAATCCAGCAGTGGACTTCCTACGGCTGAAATGATGATGATGATGAGTTTTTTTCTAGTGTTCTTGCAATTGCATACTAAAGGTTTGAACACAAGTTCAAAACAAAATAATTATCTTGACGATATAAATTTTAGCGTCATATATATAATGAGAAAACAAAACGATGCAAGCTCAGCATCATAATGTCACACGAAAATCTGAGCCATAAAGACGTACCACCATGAAATATAATATCTACGCACACATCTATTAATATTCATAATACAATTTAACGCAACGAGGTTAATTCACCTAAATATGTAAATTATCATGAGCCGACCACCGTCTATTTTGAGATGTCAGTTTGCAAATATGTCCTTCTCTTTCTGTCTTTCGCATTTCAATAAGTGGCGAAAAGAGATGGTGATTTTGTATGTGTGAATAAGGTAGGGAAATTTTAACGGTGCCTATGAGGGTTGTGAATGTTGAAATAACTTTCAAATATTGTCGTTAGGTGGACGGAAAGTTTGGCTCCTAAGGGAGGCTGTTGGCGGGTCGTGCTCCTTTCTGTTTATAATGAAACACGCGCCATTTTTAAAACAATGTGCGACAACCCTTATGGTGGCACGCGTCACAGTATAAAAATATTCTTAACCAGGTTTTTTGAATCTGGATGGTGGATTTCGAATTATGAGGGAACAATATTAGCATATGGTCTATGTTATGCGTGTGTGTGGTAGGTATCGCAAGCATGTTTGTCTGTTTTAGTGTACTTGAACTTTACGTACCCGAACGGGCAGGCAAACTTAAAATAATTAATAATATTGTGTTCGAATATCCTACAAGCTTTTCATTCAAAATACGGTATTAATAGTGTTTAGTTTAAGATACGCCACTAAGATAGTGTTTTGCTTCTATCCACCGCCAACCATTCTACGTAGGTATGTATATCGTCACTCTATTGAGCAGGGTATCATACGCTACGTTTGCTATTCGCGGCCTTCACACCACTTAGAATTTAGAAACAATCTCAGCGGTTATAGGTTATATGACAGAGTTGAGTTATATGTCTTTGACTTTTGTTCTCTGGAGAATTACGAGTAGATTCTTCGTTCCGTCCCTTAGAAAAAAATATTTTCATAGCTCACTGAACAACTTTGAACTCATGGACCAATTCCACCTCTCATTTTTAGGTAGTAGTTTTGACTCCATAGATCATGAATATAACATACGAAAAAACTTGTTTAATTGTTCGAAATAATTACTGAAAAAAAATTAACATATGAAAATATCAATCTATCAAAAATTTACGCAAAAAAAAAACAGAAGCGCGATTTAAAAACACCTTCTTCGTAAATGCAGTTAATCCAGCAAATTGCGATTCTCCGTCGTAAAACATAATTAAAAATTCAATTCGGTGAAAAGCGCAAAAAATCGGCCGAAAAAAAATGGCGGGAGAAATCCGCGTCATCAATCTGAGGAATTATTTCATTTGCGTATTAAAATTCTCGTTTTGTCGGTCCGTGAATTATTTGCCGTCGTGTTAATTACTCTCGCCTGGTTTACTGCACCCAAGCGATTTAGGGGCATAGACTAACGGACAGATGAGACAAATTTTACTTTATTAGCCGATTTCTGTGCCTAAATTATTAGCATGTGTTTGAAAATTTGGCTTCAGTAACCCGAAAATTTTGCTTTTGTAATTTGTAGATTATTGCTCAGTGGTTAGCATAGTCGGTTTACACGGCAAAGGGCGTGGGTTCAAACATCAACATTGAGCTTGAGCTGCTTGTGAAAGAAAACATCGTAAGGAAACCATAGTATGCTTGTAGCGCATTTTCTAGTATTCGGCTGGCTAGCTACCACCCCCTCAAGTAGAAAAGCTCCCGCCAAGCACCTAACAATGTATTCCGGCAGCCTAAATTAAGAGCCAGTTCTAGTCCAGACTAGGTGTGCTTTACCATCTTCGACCACACCGACACTTAACATCAGGTGACCTGTAGCTTAGATTTTTCTAAACAAAGCGAAAGTAAGCTTGTCATTTTTTTATTCAAAAAAGGTTCGCGTTTGATGGCACTGCCTGATGTTAAGCAGTAGTGTGGTCCAAGATGGAGCACATACCTAGAAGAAACCTATTTGCTCTAGATTAGAAGACACCCATATGATACCGGCAGAAAGTTCCACAACCTCGTTGTGCGAATGAAAAATGTAGAATCAAGATGATTTGTGCGTAGGTACATGGGGAATATCCACCATCTATGGATGACGTTTTGGTCGCGTTTGTTTGTTCTCTCTGTTTTTTTCTTTTGTTTTTTAGTGAAAATTCTAATTGTAACAGGATGTTTTTAGTGGATGGACTTTTTGACTAAAAAAAAACTTTGCATGTAAATTCTGATAAGTAATTGTAACGATGATAGTGGTTAGCGTGGTCGATTTATCTATATTATAATAGAGATTTTATAAATTTCTTTGCTTAGTCTGTGACAAAGTGCTGTATTTGTGGTGCGCGACTCAAAGCGCGGCAAATAACACTCACTCGACCAAGGAGCACATAACATTATAAGATAAAAGGCAATAAAAAAAATAAAAAATTGAAGCGACTTTTTTTTTAAATGCACTTCTGGCTGACAATAAAATGTTTTGTATTTTGAAAAAAATTACCACGTGAGGGATTCCGCGTGTTAAAAAAACTAGATAAATCGATTATAATCGATTTATCTAGTTTTTTTAATCGATAATTATCGATTTAAATTGAAATAATGCATTCTCGTTTTAGAGTCCAGCAGGTTATTCCATTCCCCATACAGCCCTCGCATACCTATAGAAACCATATTTAATAGAGGGAAGCTAATTGCCCCATCCCTTGTCAATTGAGTAGAGCACAATTGTCAATTATAATGATCGTTGGTTGCCTAGACCCCCGCGAAGTGAGGGTCAAATATGGGTAGCTGGCACTAATTAAATCTAGGCACTTATTGCTGCTATCATTTCTATCATTCTGCTATTATTTAAAGAAATGAACATCTAAGCATGAACTAGTAATTTTTTTTAAATAAAATAGGCTTGCGTTTGGCCTCCAATTTCTTTGATTTTGGCGTCGCATTTTGTGCATTTGCCAGTGTCAAGTGTTTTGATGTATTCAAGTTTCATAAGTTGCAAAGTAATCAAAGTCTTATCTTAGTCAAGTCCAGCCCGCGTTAGTCAAATCCCGTCATGCTTTAGCAAAGTAGTGGCGACTTTACTAAAAGCTTCGACGGAGTTTTGGAAGTGACACGAAAAGTCATGTTTCACCACATCCACTTTAACACTCCGGTGCTTGTAACTCGGTACTACTACTATTTATATACGTAACCACTCTAAAAATACTAGTTTTGGAAAAAATACAAGATTTTTTTATGATTGACAGGCTAAGTTTTTGACCACTGCTCCCCTGATGTTCAGTGATCGAAGATGGTAAACACACCTAGCCTAGAATGGTGAGATTGCGAAACACAACGTTAGGTGCTTGCTTTTTTAAAATCTTTTAATTATTGATTACTATACCTGATTCTTCAACGAAAACGTTGTTTAATTATTATCTGTACTCGTACAGGAATACATATAAATAGAGTGTGAATGTGTGAATTTGCGGCGCGTGACGTCACGGGCGTGATTAGCGCGTTACGACCCTGCTAATGACCGTACAGAGGTTTATTCAGTTAGGACTGTAGACAGATGTTAATCTTAATTTTGTACCTACAAAGCAACTGTAAATTTTCTCATACAGTATAAGCTTTGAGTGAACTAAGCCGAAATACTCATTGTACATCAAGAACTACTTTCACTTTAAAATCGCGAATAAAATTATTTGTTCATTGATGAACTGACAAATGGCCAGATTGACAGATGTCAGTTTGACAGATGTCAGATTGGCAGATGTCAGTTTGACAGATGTCAGATTGACGGATGTCATATTGGCAGATGTCAGATTCATGACTTGCATATTTGCTTCTTACATGTTTCATTTCTCTCTGAACCTAATTCTAAAGTTAACACGGACTAAGTCGTGGGCGTCAAATTGTGGTGTTAAATTTAACAAGTTAGTTTATTTCTGATGTCGATGTTAAACTGATTTTACACAAAGAGTTGGTTCCAGTCAAACTAGCACCTCAACGGTCAGCAGTTTCAACACGAAATATTGTAAATACATCTAAATTTTATCGTTTTTAATTACACCATGACCAGATTGTAGCATATAATATATAACTTGATTTATATATTTTTTTTTATAATAAATAGGCTTGCGTTTGACCGCCATCCCGCCTGATGTTAACCGAAGATGCGGTCTACGTGGAGCACGCTTGCCTAGAAGAAACCGATAATTAATTCAGATTAAAAAACTAAACCGGTAAATAACACCCTTGACTGTTCTGTTAGCTCATTTAGTAGAATATCTGCTTCAAAAGCTGTAGGGTGTGGGTTCGATTTCCACCGGGACAAACATTTATGTGACGATAAATGTGTATTCTGTTTTTAAAAGTATTCTATCAATAATCTGATTCCTGTGTGAAATGTCTTACGATATTTATTTTGTAACAAACAAACTAATAATTTCTTGTAGTTGCAAGTTTTTTACCATCAGGCGTGCAGTAAAGATATAAAGATGACAAGAACATATTCTGGATTCAACGTAGCATTGAAATGCAATTAGAATACAATAGAGTCGCCCCAAACCTAGAATTCGACCAACTCTAGACCGAATGAGACAGACATCGCCTGGAGAGTTCAAGCTCCATTATCGGTTCGTAGAGATAGGGTAACTGTCTCGATCGTTGGCACTTACCACACGCGATGCGATGGTTTTAGTTTCCGAGTAACAGCTAGCTCTATAAAGTTGAAACTACACCACGATAGCATTGAATGACGAAGTGGCATGCCACATAATGAAGTAAATGTTTAGTGCAACTAATATTAAAAACTATCTTCTTATTTACCTATAATAATCTAATTTTCCTAGGAACGATAATATTTTCTTTAGACTACGACAAAATTATCGTCTCGAGAGTTTATAGTCTATTATCGGCGTGTAGTTATTAAACAATTTTTATTGTTAGCTCTTATGATGCAAGAATGCCACAGCGTTATAGCTAGAACCAACCGCGGTTAAGCAATCGACGAACTATTACCTACATCAAGAAAACAACGTATGGCGTTGTAGCATGCTACAATTCATATGGCTTAATGCTAATTTTGCTTATCTTGGTGCATACATTCAATAACAAATATCAGTGTACAGATATTCATAAAGACACTGCCTCAACATCAACGATACACTAAATACGCTCAGCGGTTTTACACACGTTTCCCGGGATAAATATTAAGATAAAGCCAATCCAAAGTTGAAGCTTGTGTTCGAAGTTGAACGCCATGTAACACTTGTGTTGTTAGGTAAACATAATAATGCAAAAAATGATCAAAAAAGTCATAAACATAATAATAATTATGTATATTACTTGACAAAAAATTGTTGGCATAACTATAATAAAATGCTAAAGTAATACACATTGTTTGATTTTTGTATTGTTATTTATATAGCATTAAGCAACAGTGCACAATGAGCCCTTGGTGTAACGCCAGCCTAATTCTACTGCGTCGTCGGAATAACTGATTCGGTGAAAATTGCAGTTTAAATTGTTGAACAGCAGATAGTTTTTGCTTATATTTTATACTTTGCTACCGAATGCAAAAGCAGAAAAGGTAAGCCTTATTTTAATTTTAACGCCGTAATTATGTTCGCTGTGGAAGATAATGACTATGTAACTTTAGAAAAACAATGTTTGTTTCAATGTCATTGGGAAATAAAACTTTCATGTTTGTCTATTTCTCTTGGTTGGGAATCATTGGTTTTTGTCCGTGTTTTTAGCTACATCGACTTTTTAACTTTAGTTACAATTTGTTGTTTGTTTTTTTTATATAAATAATAGTACATTAACGACCAGTGCCTTTAAACAATCCAATGCTTGATTTTAAACTAAAATTCATCCAGAACGCATTTACTAGCTTTATGGTTTCATAAAAACTGATCTCAGCGAATAATAGATATAAGTCAATTTATATAATATTGACTTATATCTATTTAATCTCGAAACAAATTTGACACCCCATCACTTTTTATTACATTTAAATTATGATTCGATTATTATTACAGTTCTTTGACGAAATCTATGTCACCTACTTATATAAACATTAATATGAAGTGATTAAAAAATCTGAATCCGTATCCTAATAATCGAGTTAACTAACAATGATCGAGTTAGCGCAATAGTGCGTGACATGTGTCCAATTAAACACGTCACGCGGATCATTGACGCGTGACTGGTTTAGCGCGTGACGTTGCGTCTGGGCTTTTGTACCTACCTTTAGTTAGACATTATAAAGTCGGCGACATACGCCATGAAACTTCCGTACTGAAAACCTATAGTAGCCATCGCGCCTTCGATGATAAAATGTGCGATCGATACCCATGGGCTTAAAATAAAGTTTTCCAAAATACTACAAGGCAGTAAAGCGTGTCGTAAGGCATTTTAAAAGTATTCCCTTCTGGGCTCCGTTTTAGAGACTACTAAAAAAACGCAAATAACATTTAAAATAAAGACGGTATTCCTTGATTTTTAGCAATTTTAGTACCAATTGTTATTTTTGGAATCACGATCAGCCCTGTTTTTTTAACTATTTCACTGCTGAGTGCAGGTCTCTTATCATTGTGAGAAGGATAAGGTCATCCACCACGTTGGCCAAGTGTGGGATGGCAGACTTCAGACATCTTCGTTAACTTTTTTTTAATTTACGGTCGTGTAGGTTTCCTTACGATGTTTATCTTCACCGTTTGAAGTCATCGGCAATACACATATAACTTAGAAAAGGTAGTGCGTACCATGGGAATCGAACCCAGGACCTTCAGAAAGGCTGTCGAAATGTACACAATTAACTTACGTTATTATTTACCTTACCTTAAATATAAATTTTGAATAAAAATATCTTATTTTATTAAATTTATCATAAAATCAAGAACTTGTCAAAATTAGCAATATGGATTATGTTTTATTCAAGTTTAAAAAGTGGTTATCTAACTATGTTCTATGTATTTTTAATCTGAAGGCATAAATAACAATACTTATACCAATTTTAAACAAAAAAAAAAAAACAACACCTAATCCTTTCCTTTCAAAACTGGATTTCTAAACAAACTAACACACCCCAATAGAATTCGATCCAGCTAAAATCGTTGTCTGAGATACGAAAATTACGGAAACACCACAATAAAGGCCGGTCGCTCCAATATAAACATTTGCAACGTAACGACATTACAAACGAGTCCTGACGGACATAACCGGGGAAATTGTAAATAGTGCTCGCACACGTTTAGTTTGCAATATTCGTGCGGTGCCGTGAAAATGGAAAAACTGTTGTGTAGAACTATGTCGGTACAGAGACAAAAAAAAAATACTTTTCGTACCGTTATTAATTCACGTCAAATAAATAGACATTATTACCGATAATGTTCGTAATGTTTAAAGTTAAGATACTTTTCAAGCCTGTATCATAGTTTGTTGAACGCATTCTTGGCGTTTTGTTTCCCTCAAGTTGAAAATCTGCCGCCAAGCATCTAACGATGCCTTCTGGCAGCCTCACTTGAGAGCCAGTTCTATTCCAGACTAGGTGTGCTTTACCATCTCGACCACACCGTCTTTTAACATCAGGTGAGCTGTGGTCAAACACCTAGCCTGTCAAACATTTAAAAAAAACTTCTAGGTACAAAATGGCCAAGATAAATTAGCCCAAAATAACCACAAAAAGTGACGTCATCTATTTTTTTCTCTAAAATGGCTAATGAATCTCTCTAATATTGTAAAGGCAAATGTTTGTAAGTGTGTTTGTATGTTTGATACTTCTTCACGCTCAAACGGTTAGACCAATTTTGTTAAAATGTTGTATAGAGGAAGGAAGGATGACACTCTGGATTAACACATACTTTTTATCCCGAAAATGTAGCGTGTATCACAGCTAGTATTATATGAATATAAATCAAATGGTGTTTAAGGGCTGAACCTTATATTTAATTATATTTTTTCTGTTTTAATTGATGGAGTTTTGTAGATATTCGGCTATGCCACTCCCATAATACCATCATACATGTACCACTCTGTACAACATCTATCACTGTCCAAAAATATGAAGGTACAATTTTATTAAACTCCTGGCTTCTTCTGATGTCGGCGTAGCCAGGAGACTATTGTACTATTTACCCAACATAATTTATTTATTGTTATCAAAAACCTATCTAATTATTTTTAAATATTTGTGATACTTCGATTAAGATTCATGAAGATGAGACGCGGAAGGCCAAGCGCTACCACACCAAACCTACGAAGTACCGGGTATTCTACAAATACAAATATTTTAGTGATAACACCAATGTTACAAGTCAATTCAAAGTTTCAAATATGTATGTCGTTATATGAGTTTTAAAACACTGATTACATGCTAATGAATAAAAAAAAACACAGAAATGTATGTAGATAAGTCTGTCTGTAATAACAAAAAGTCTCTGCACTCCCCTACTCTGCAACTAAAGGGGGCAGCACGATATCGGAAACGCTGATGTGTGTAAGTCGGCGGGAATTAGACGTTACGACTGTTGGGAATCGCCTGCAGATGGTTACCCAACGCGCGGGTAGGTATTAGTGGTAATGGTAACCGGAGAAAAAGAAGATTTCTTTTGCTATCATAAGGTGTAGGTTTTGGTACATTATGTATTGAAGATTTAATCGAAACTGAAATTATATCCACCATGTACTTATAGTATACTAGCGGACGCCTCGCGGTTTCACCCACCTAGTTCCCGTTTCCGTGGAAATACAGGGATAAAAAGTAGCTTATGTCACCCGGGGATAGTGTAGTTTCCCAACGGTGAAAGTATTTTTGAAATCGGTCCAGTAGTTTCGGAGCCTATTCAATACAAACAAGCAATCAAACAATCAAATCTTTTCTCTTTATAATAGTATTGATAGATAGTTTTGGTTTCTTTTTGGTGTCATGTTTGACACCAAAAAGAAACTCATGACCCCATATAATTCAAGGTTACTGTTTCCGAAATGTATCTGGTAAAAACCCGTACTAAAAATGTGTCAAAAAAGTTTGTTTATGGTTACCGTGTTAAAATGTAAACTAGTTATAATTTTTCGTGGTTTCCTGGATAAGATCACCTAAGCGATAAGGCCGTAAATCTTTCACTATTTTTTTAATGGCTAACATTATACATTAATTATATAATTTCCATTTTTGTACTTTTAGTGCGAAAAATTTAAAGTTATCTATTTATTTATTTGATAGTGTTCTTATATCGTCAATCACTACGCAGCGATGCCGTGGATTATGTTTCGTTACTCAAAGTTCTGTGTATCGCTGCAATGGTCATGGACAGGCGTTGCGTTACCACCAGGAAAGCGCCTCGATCGTCTCATAACCTGTACATAAAAAAAAATGTTAAAGGACTCCCTGAGTACGCCACTCAAACTCAACCCATTCATTAGCTTTTTCTTCTCCATGGACCCTAATATTACAATATTTTAGATGGGAACAACACACAAAACTGGTCCAAAATTCTGCTTCAGCAAAACTTTTAATTCTTAATCCTTGTACATTAATAATATTTGTAGGGTATCGCAATCGATAATTAATTAATTACCGTATAGGAGCCGCGGCCGCGCCCGTGGCACCTACTACCTACCTACCCCGTAACTAGCGCAACACTCGATTTCCCTCGAGAACAACGTTCAGTGATGCCAAAGATTATGTGTTTCAGAACGGGAAACTCTCTGACAATATTACCTATAACAACGTCTAAACATTTTTCTTGATGAGTTTCGTGGAGCAGTCCTATTCTAGTAATTTTTAAACGTACACGCTTATAATTACACTTTTGTGCCGGTTTTTAGGTATAGGCAGTCTAAATGTATTGCTTCTTATTTACAACTAAAATGCCTTCATATGCCCGCCATCTCGTCTGATATTAAGTGATTAAATATATTAGTATATTAATTGTATTTTAACTTTGACATTATTTTCACTGTTATTGTAATTCATTTTATATCTGACTGACTTGTAATGTCCTATTACCAATAAATTTATTATGATTGTGGGGCTTTCAGCTTGTAGTTCGACCACGCTAACCATTAAGCTATCATCGCTAAAATTAGATAGGTATAGTTAGATCTGAAGCACACTTTAGTACGACGTCGTTCATTTCTTATACTTTAATTTTATATACATAATTATGTACAAATGTTTCTTGGTTTATTATTAATTTGTTAATACATCTGCACCGACTTCCAATTCTTTGGACATCCGTTGCCGCGCCCGCCATGTCATTCCGCCTATTAAGGTGGCTGTCATGTGAGTTTACAATAAGTAAATAACGTCCCGCGTTTACCTTGTTATTGCTTTACTATTGGCGACAATACTGGTTTGTTTGCCGGAAAAATTAGCCGCCCTGTTATTGGATTTTGGATTGTGCTGGGAAATGGGGTCTGAATTTTGTTTGTGGATGACCAATACACGAAGGCTGCAATTGTATTTTATGGTTTTTGACGTTGGTTATACTGGAGATACATTTATATGATGTCATATTTACTTAACACCAGATGATGTGGTCAAATGCTAGCCTGCCAAATATAAAAAACCTAGTTCAAAATTTGGCGCCTATTTTCAACCGTTCCGTGACACCGTTCGCTGTTGACAGATTGGCAGGCTAAGTTTTTAGCAGGGATCGTCTGATGGGATTGAAAATTGTTTTAACACCTAGCTTAGACGAAGATATAGCTTAGTGATAGATATAAACAGGAAATAAAATCAAATTTATGAATTTATGTTTTTTAATAAAACCGTAGATTATGCTATTAATCTACTGTTTTATTCAAGCAATTGTGATTTACCGCAAATAAAGACCAAAATAAATGCCAGCAGCTGGGATTTCACTGTAAAATTATGCTCCATTTGTCCATAAATAGAAAAAAAATATTTGTATGGAAATCGAACCACCTTAAGTTCCTCAAGTTTACGAATACCGAAACGTCTTAGACAAACTATAAAACATTTCTCATAGGTTATTTTCAGCTTAGTATTCAGTTTTAAAGAAATTAATTGTACACAATATAAAACACCATGTACAGTCAAACAACGAGCAGCTAATCACAAAATCCCTAATTGTTTGTATTTATCGCATCTTGTAAGGGCATGTAAATCCCTCGACAGACGGCAGGCCTTGCCTTAATTAATTTGACACGGGTCTGACTTACGTATTAGTTAGTAAGTATTCAGGTAAGATAACGGACGTGAGTTTACGGGTTTCCTTATAAGTCTGGTACGAATATTTGCGAAAACACTAGCAACATATTGGTATGGAACGAATCATTAAATTTTCTTTTTCAGGATTATTCGGCAATATTTTCTAGTTTGGTTTTAGGACAAAAAATACGTAAAAACGGCAGGAGAAAATAAGACGACCGCTGCTAACAAAGCTCCTAAAATGTAAAAGTATTTAGATGTGACGAAGAGATAATGCATGTCCACGACTATTGCAGCGATACATAGAACTTTGAGTACTAACAAATCAAAGTCCACAGCATCGCTGCTTTGGCGCTCATTACTTTGAGAAGTAAAATGGTTAGTCTCAACAGCCCTGTAATTTCACTAGCTGCAGTAGTAACCTACCCTTCAAACCAAAACACTGTAATACATATTTACACACTACAGCTTGGCGGCAGAGTATCTAGTACTACGGTGGTACCTAACTAGACGACCTCTGCTAAAGAGATCTACCAATAAGTAGTAAAAGTTCTAGGCATACTGTACATTCCACCACCACACCAGTACCAGATATTCTGCCGCCAAGCAGTAGTGTGCAAACATTACTGTGTTCCGGTTTGAAGGGTACTGAAGCTAGCGAAATTACTGGGTTGTTGAGACTAACCATCGAAATTCTCAAAGTAATGAGTGCCAAAGCAGCGATGCGCTAGACTTTGTTTTATTACTCAAAGTTCTGTGTATCGCTGCAATGGTCATGGACGTGCGTTATCTCTTACCACCAGGAGAGCGTCTCGTTCGTCTCATTATCTTTCAAATTAAAAAAACATTCCACACATCTCAATGATTAATATTTATATCTAAAACTAGTTTATTATAAATTTTGAACATAATATGATCAGATATATTTTAGGAACAGCAATGAGACGAACAAAATACTCCTCTGGTAAATATAACTGACCATCACCATTGTCGCGGTATCCAGAACTTCAAATAACAAAACATACTCGTAGTTTACGGCAACGCTACTACGGAATTCAATACTTCAAGATACCCAAAGGTTAGTCTCAACAGTACTAAACTTATTTGTATTCAGAATACAAAACACCCTTCCACACAAAACTTACAAACATCAATAAATCTCTACGTATATCAAGCATCATTTCAATACGTTTAAAGTTACCGGGAAAGGGTGCAAAAATAAAAACAATAACACCCGAGCTGGCTCCGCGGGGAACCATTTTTACCCGAATAACACTTTTTATCATATTTATCGACTGATAAATGGCGGAGGAAGTTCTAGTGCATTTTTGTGTTGCTTTGTTTCGAATGTCGCCGCTGAAAGTATTTTCATCTTCATTAGTTTTATAAAGCGAACTAAGTCAGTCAGTCAGTCAGTCAGTGAGTGGTAATTTAAATTTATAGAGTTGTAATGAAATGATATGCATAAAACTAGATTACTTTCTCAGAATCTTTAAATAATTGGAGTGAAACATTTTGGTCCGGGCAAAACTTAAGAGTTCGCGTCACCGACATGCTAATGTCGCCTATTTAATTTTTCGCTTCTGTTGGCAGTCCCTATGACTGTGTATTTATTATATCTATACTATAGGGTATAACTTATGGTATAGCTAAATAATTGTAAGTATGTAATCGTGTGTGTTTCGTAGCGATGATAGCTCAGTGGTTAGCGCGGTAGGTTCGCATGCCGAAGGGCGTGGGTTTAAACCCCAACAATGAGCTTGAGCTGCCGGTGAAGGAAAACATCGTGAGGAAACCATAGCATGGTGGTAGGGTACTTTCTAGTACTCGGCTGGCTAGCTACCACCCTCAAGTTGAAAATCTGCCGCCAAGCATCCAACGGTGTGTTCCGGCAGCCAGTTCCATTCCAGGCTAGGTGTGTTTACCATCTTCGACCACACCTTCACTTAACATCAGGTGAGCTGTGGTCAAACAAGTAGCCTGTCAACCATAAAAAAAAACCCGCATTAGTGAAACAAAAATGTGTCAAATCCACGTCAGTGTTTTATAGGTAGTAAAAAAGGTATACAGACCTTTTGTTTTTCCATTCCTAAGTACTACGCAAGTTTAATATTTCGATTGTTTTATCTCAGTGAGCAAAGCATAGATTCGAAGCCTACGGGAAATTGACATTTCTGTCAAGTTTCTATTAATGTTAAATGACTAGTGTACATTGAATCCAATTCACATGAAATTGTGTCACGTAGTTCTCTCAAATATAATTTGAAAGTTTGAAAACATATTCTGCCGCCAAGCAGTAGTGTGTATATATTACTGTATTCTGGTTTCAAGGTTTACTGCAGCCATTGAGTTTACTGGGCTGTTGAGACTTAACCATCACAAGTCTCAAAGTAATGAGCGCCAAAGCAGCGATGCGTATTGTTTTGTGTATTGCTGCAATGGTCATGGGCATGCGTTATCTCTTACCATCAGGAGAACGTATCGTTCGTCTTATTACTTTTACAAAAAAAATACTATGTTGTTATATACAAAGTAAAATTATTAAATTTAAATTAGTAAATTTAAACGCAAACCTATTCTGCCTGCTGTCAGCTCTGTTGGTCCATTGGTGTTATCTCTGCTTCAAGAGCTGAAGGGCGTGGGTCCGATTCCCACCCAGGACAAACATTTTGTGGTAAACAAATGTTTGTTCAGTGTCTGGGTGTACTGTATGTATTACAAAAAAAAAGTATTTAAGTATTCTATCAGTTCACTGACTGCCATAGCATTGCTTAGTTTGGGGTCAGATGGCGCTGTGTGTAATCTACGATATTTATTTATTTGCAATAAAGAAAACACATCGGACTCTAGACAAGAAATCCTGTAATCGAAATCGAATAAATTTTGTTCAAGTTGCTTTACTCCGTGCAAAGGAATTGTGACTCACAATTGCAGTTTCAGCCTATAGACGCCACATCCTAAAAATTGAGTCCACAATTGAATTCCAGTCTCGCCTAATTTTACTGGTGAAATAGGTCGTCAAGTAAAAAACCCTTTGAAATTCGAGTCGCGATACCAAGATGTAAATCTCTATCCCCCATGCTTTTACCCGATACGAATGCGATATGTGTTATCGCTAATGTCACTTGGGATCCCGGTAGTGCTTTGTGCTCAAAGGCACCTGTTTTCGCGAATTCTGTATTCGATGTTTTTCGTGATAGTTACTTAGCGGTTGTTTGAAGTTGTATTCTTGAGGGTAGAACGCAATTGAAAACATAAAATAAAGTAGTAAAATAAAATAGTTTTTTTTGACCAGTTATATATTTTAGATGCAAATGTAATTCTGTTTTACAGATGAGTTCTATGAAATAGGTATTTTCGCTGCGGGTAAATTACGAACATGTCGGTTTGATTTTAATTCAATCGAGTCGAAAGTGTTATTTTTAGAGATTATAACTACTGCTTTAGCATTAGTTTTCTTCTAATTTGATATTAGTGGCCCAAAACGTTAAGAAATTTTGTGCATCCGAAAATATTTATAAAAAAAGAGTTGAACGCCATTTTCACACAGCGCCATCTAGTTTTAAACTAAGCAAATCTTGTACCTACTATGAAAAATTAGATTATTTATGTACTTATTTTGTAAATACATACTTATAATACGTACGGAACACTTAGACACAGACCAAAACTCGTTTAAATTATTGCCCTGGTTGGGTATTGATTCCACGTCCCAAAGCTCAGGAAGCGGTACTACAGCTAATGGGTTAAAGGAGTAGGTCATAATAGTGGCAAATAACACACATCACTTAAGAGTGAATGAAGTCATTACTCATCAAACACAATATTTGACAATGGCTGAAAGGTATCCCTAAAAAAAACTTACAAATTTCTGCTTTGCATACCCAATTACATCCAAAAATACTTGTAAATTAGACAACTTGTAAACTCTGCTAAAATGTAGTAAGTTAAGAATAAAGAAACAAATGATGCACATTTACAACTGTCATAATATTAACAGTTTGATAAGAAATCAAAAACAAGAAACCAGCGGGTGCCGCTCTAAAGCCCATTACACACGAATTACTTAATTAAGTCCAATTCATTACCATTCTTATATCCACGAAACTCATACATACTAACAGTTACTTATTCTGCAACTGCAGCGTCATTTTAACGCTAAAACGTTAAGTAAACAGAATTTTTGTCACCATGTCCAATGGAATTAACAGCACCAGGGTAGATGAGTCTAACTTATGACGGGCTGACACGCGATCGTGTCATGGTAATGACAGAATAATAAATTATGTTGTAATAAGTTATTATAATGTGCACTATGCCTTATGATAGGGTAATGAAGTAATTAGCAAATTTGGTAAATTAAAAGTGTAGTTGGTATTGTAATAAAGGGTTAGTTTACGTGTTCGTTACAGTTATTATTCGCTAGCGTTATAGTAATAGTTACTTTAATAGTGTTATTATATGGTTTTTAATCCCATGTGTCTGCTTGTTTTACTATAGGAACCTAGAAGTTTTGAAGGCCAACAGTACTTACTTATAGAAGGGAAACTTGTTTTGGATCTATTAATATTGTATTCACTTTTAGTATCCTTCACTCCCAATTTTACGAATGTAATCGGTTGAAGAAAATAAGATAACTCTGTTATTGGAAATAGACGAAGTTTTGGCTTTTTTTGTTACTTATAAGTACGAGTTTACTGACGTACTGATTCTGTAGTCGCATTCGATGGTCTTTTTCAAGGAGTGAAAGCAAAGTACGATGCGCGCGCGGCTTTCCGCATATGCGAAGCAAGACGAGGCCACGCGCGCGTAATTACAAGGCTATTGAGGAGAATCACCGAAAGTATCAAAGCAATAAGCGCTAAAGCACCGATGGAATTTATTTTATTACTCAAAGTTTCATGTACCGCTGTAAAGGTCATAGACAGACGTTAATCTTTTACTAAAAGGAGCTTTTAATTAACCTCACTGCCTTTTCATAAAATAAGCTTATAAAAACTGTTAAATAAAATTAAAGACCTACATTTTTACCGTAGAGTATACACACGTAGAGTAAACAAACGCCCAGCATTTCTGCCTACTTAGTATGCACCCTCAGGGAGGCTCAACTAGTATAAAATAGTTAATTTTTAATTACAATTTTATTACTAGAGCGCGTCCCATCCAATTACCAAAAGATATATTAGAAGCCACCTCAAACAAATTGAAAACAAGGGTGCTTTTTTGAATTTATAAAAGCACAATTTAATCCATAAAAACATGTTAGAAACAAAAGGATTAAAGAGAGAGAGAGAGAAAAAGAGGAGGAGAGTTCCTTGGTATGTGTCAACATTGGTTACAATTTCCATCGGAAAAAAAAATTATGTTTGACCTTATGCCGAAACTACATAGCATGTTTTTGTTCAAGTGCGGTGGCCTTCTTCATGGAGACAAAGCTGAGTTAAAAAAGTCATGAATTAATAAATAATTTTAGTAAAAATGATATCTGATAAATATCCACCACGACCGATACAGACGATTACAGATGTCGATTCTTTCATCAAAGTTTCTAATCACTTTTTGACTAAATGGTGGGTCTATTTCGCGAATTTTGACTAAAGTTAAGGCTGATTCGATTGGCTCCGTATAGACTCTTTATCATAACGCTATAAAATCGGTGTTAAATCACATTATCCACTTAACAGCTGCTGAATTTTGTGAAATTACGCGATCGAGAAATTTGGTTTGCAATAAATTAATTGTTTCGGTGGCTGTGTGACTTGTGCTACCGTCTTGTTGAAACCACCATGTTAGTATTACCCATGTCATCAATAATACGCCAAAACTGAGTTGTTAACATCTCTCGATACCGTAAGTGGCCAGTGTCATGCATAACTGTTATTAATTACGTATGGCTATCTAAATATAGATACAAAGAATTTGATAACTGATTTCTCACAATGTTTAAATAATTTACATCTCGGTTCAATTACCGCACCATTTTTTTAAAAATAAAGTTTATTCTTGCATTTTATTAATCTATTTTATACTTATTACTAATTGTTCATGTAATACCATATCTATGTATATTCAATAATCATGAAACATGAATGTAGCATCCAACTTTCGTACATTTTCTCGGACGTTTTCCTAGTCTGGCCATAAGGTAACGTCAGAACAGGACACGCGTATCGTAAACCGAATGAGAAACGATTGGTTCGACCAAATCGGACAAGACATCAATTGCGCGATGCTATGGATATGGGGTGGAATAAATAATATGAGGATTGGTCTCTGGTCGTCTTTGTACATTTTTGTATTGCATTGTGAATAAAAATTCATTCAGCATAAAATACATTAGGGATAGGATTCTTTTTTTCAGTCATATTATAGGTAGATCTGTTTTGGTATAAGTACATATAGTGCAGCTCTCGTAGCGTAGCTAGACTCAGTGTTCTTATTCGATCATTAATGCTAAGCAACTGACGATCTGGTCTGTCATCGGATGGGTGACCATGATGGCATTTTTTTCGAAACTGCCGTGAGTGGGTTGAAATGTTAAATTGTAGTTCTCGATTGTTTCTTCTATATTTCTATAACATCAACTGTTAACCATATCAGCAACCTTTGGGCCTAATGTTTCCCCTGATAATGAGATTGGCCACACAGCCCATACGAATTTATTTGTGTTGATTGGTAAACTGGTGATTTCAGCTCGGACATTCGATTTTAATTTAAATCCTAAATATACAAAGTTCCTGTTGAATTGAAAAGTAAGCCGCAAAAGCTAAATCATATTACCAAAATCGAACATCGCAAAACTAGCGCCTTTGAAATGTGAATTTTCCATCGAAAAAACAAAAGAAACGCTGTAACAAAGCCAAAAGTTGATTTTCCGCAACAAAAATTCACCGGAGGCGAGACAACACCTGTATTACCATAACAAGACGTCAAATTTGAATGTCCACAATCAAATAACGCCAACTCGCCGGCCCGGAATTAAGTTATCCACTTTTTGCAAGAAAAGACGGACACGTTAACATATGAATATGACAAATTGTCCGGCGGCGGTCAGCCAGGCCCGGACTATCCGCGCCAGTTTTACGACACCCTAGGGACTGGGGTGACCAACTTGAAAATTTTTCATTCCGCCCGACTAGAGGCGGAAGAGAAACGGGCAGGTCACTCGTCAAAACTGTAACAATTTCTCAGAAACAATAATGGTATAAAAAAGACGTGCCATGACCAGTGAAAAAGCTATTACAGCCACTGTCAATGTTATTTATTTGGGAAGCGCATGTTGTGAATTTTTATTTCACCTTGGGGGTTAAGTTTTAGGGCTGATATTGGGTTGAAAGTGTGCGATGTTTTGATCTTTATTAGACGTATTACTTGAAAGTATTTTAGACTTGCCTTAATATTCATTCTATAACTCTGTTTGTTGAAAACATTACTGTGTTCTGATTTGAAGGGTACTGCAACTATCGAAATTACAGGGCAGTTGAGACTAATCATCGAAAGTCTCAAAGTAATGAGCACCAAAGCAGTGATGCCCTGGGCTTTGTTTAGCTACTCAAAGTTCTTGTATCGCTGCATCAGGAGAGCGCCTTGTTCGTCATATTACTTTTTACATAGAATAATTATAATAAGTATATCATATTCATTTGTTTGCTGTATTTATATATATATATGTATATACTCGTCTTAGTGTTTTTTATATATTTTGATGCGCGCCTACAACCGCATCTCATATACTGTGAGGATGGCTGGTAGAAAATGTTTTTTTTTTTACTTGTTTATGTAAGTTTTTTAAGCCCTACTGTTGCAAATTTTTTAGGAAGGGTGCAATAACAAATTAAACAAATAAATCATTCCATTTTCATTTTCAGACAATGTAAGTCGATTGTGTAACTTCTAATAAAAAAAATAGCAATTGTTACAATAAGCGCAATTTGCAACGTGTGATTCTGACTTATTTCTTATCGTATTTTCAGAAAACTTGTAACACAGACATGTGTTGCTGGGTTATAATGAAAATAGTGATTTGTGAGTGTTACGGCGACAGTAATTCCCAAATGGAATCACGAAGAGTGCAGCCTCCGCCGTGGACCGAATTGCAAATATGTCCCCGAGTTTATCCCAGCTTTCCGATTCGATGTGGAATATGTGGCTAGCAACTTGGTTCAAGCACACCATCCACCACGTACAATATACATGTTAAGTTTTTTTGCATAGTTTTATAAATCATATAGTTAACATAGATTTTTTCTTAATCAAGTCCTGTTTATAAGTAGGTAATTATGTTTATCACCGGGACTTAATAGTGTACAAATTATTATTATGAAAATAGTTTAATTTAGTTGCCTCGACAGATATTTTAATAAATAGCTACAGGACATTTCACGGTATATCTAGCCGCAAATTAGCAAAGCTTGTATGATGAGAAAGTATCTGATAGAATACTTTTTTTTGCATTTGAATTGAATACAATGAAAGTACATTACTTAACAAGTACCTACATCTAGAGCTGGTGGTATGTCATATTACAATTCAAAGTATAAATAGGTAATCTTTGGACCCCAAACAAAGCGCGAGGCTTATGTCTTCGGGACCAAGTACTTTTTTAACAGAATATTCTGTGACTTTTAACAAAAATACTAATTGAAGCTTACTTAAAATATAATTCTTTTTGTTTTGACATAAAACTTATTTTATTTATTGATACACAAAAAAGAACATACTCAAAACAGATACATAATTTGCTAGGTACAGTTTCGAGCCAGACTATATGCCTAATACAACATAACTATATGTCAGATGGCGCTGTGTGTAATGTCCTATGATATTTATTTATTATTATTTATTTATTTATTATTATTTGGAAGCAGTGTTACTAATATTTAAAATCTAAGGTATTTATTTATTGAATATAAAACTATACTTAACTATCAAGTAACATTGTTTGTGTAGGTGACGTACATAATCTTAATTATGCCATTTTTAAATATAGGTAAATTTTTATCAAAAATTTAATTGTAGGTATCATACATATTATTGTACAGATACATTTACAATAGGCTCCCAAGCTAGTCGAAGATTGTGTCTCGGGTGCCAGTGGCTTCTCCTATTACATGATACGTCTTACAAACAATATTGAGCCACAAGTTAATTTATATAAAGCTGCTAAAGTGTTGGCAATAGCACATGAGTTTAGCTCAGTAATTTAGCACTTATAGATAGTTTACTATTGTCTTCCAAAGAACTGTACCGGCGGTCCCGGCTGTCCCGGCAATCAGTCCTGGCGAACTGGTAATGAATCCCGGCGGATGTTGCCCGCTCCGCTCGTGACTGAATTCTTGATCAATTCCTGATACGTGCCGTAACATGTGATTTATCGGATCAGCTCAGATCAGGTGAAGAATGGAAACGCAGGTAATGAGGGTTGTACGCTCTATTAGGAATGATTTTGTCGGTTACAGAATAAAACTCTGATAGGTAACTAGGCAACTGTGCGCGAAATGAATTTTAATAAATTCAATCGTTAGAGTACTTACTTACGACATTACAACTCTATAAAGCTTTAATTATATTGACATAATTATTGTATATGTGACATATTATTTCATTGAAATTTTAATTGTATTGACATATCTTATGATTTTGATTTTGATATTTTTAAATATGAATGAAAAAATGACTATTGGTGAGATTTTGATTTGAATTGATTGGTGAGAAATTGGTGTTATTAATAAAAAATGTGTATTTGTATTTGTACAGGCAATTTTGCGGCGTTGCTTCCATCGTATTACGTCGTCAACTGTAGAATACAACTTTACTGTACACCAAGTTGAAAAAATCTATAAAGAACTCGACTGTGAATAAAATAGCTATTATTTTTTTAAATATTTCCACGAAACACTTTTCTTGCCATCCTGCCATTATCTCTACATTTTCCTGTATAATTAATAAAAAGCTGGTCCATTAACGCGATCGATTTCCTTCAGTAACAAGTTGATCCGAACTGCCCTCTAGTGAATAAGCCAATAACGCAAAAAAGAGGGGCAGAGTCCTAAATGAGCCGTCTCTTGTTACTCTTGAATATTTATGAAGGGCCACCAGGAAACATCGGTGTTTTAATGCATTTTCTTACGGCACTATGAGCTTAGTTACTGGAGACTTAACAGAAAACAAGGATAAATTGAGAATTTCAAAAACTCCAGTGCAAACAATGCACAATTGCACAGCCTTAACCGATGGATTTCATTGTCATCATCATTAGTCTATGAAAGAGAAGAGAAAAGAAAGAAAAAGAGAAGTAACGAAGAGAGATAGAGAGAGAGATCGCTGTTAGCGAAAAGGCCGCCACTTGTGGCACTAGTTCATAAGGTTCTTTTGTTCTCTGTACTTTTTTCTGTTTATGGTATGCACAATAAAGAGTTATATCTATCTATGAAAGTCCATTACTGGACATAGGCCTTTCCCAAGACAAGCCACTGAACCCGATCTTCGGCTTTTCGCTTCCATCCACTATCCTTGCCAGCTATCTTACGTATATCGTCACTCAACAGCTGGATTTACAAATGTAAAACTGTAATTTTGCACAAGAGTTTCACAATAACGTTTGGTGGAAGTCTTTTCTTACCATTACGTGGGTTAGCAAGCTTAGATATATTTTTTTTTAATAAAAAAATGAACTATCAATATTTTGTGAGAAATTGATAGATTTACAATGTCGCATCTAGATTGCGAGTCTTAAAGCTGCCATCATTCATCATCCACAGTATTTATTTCACTGTTGGGTATAAGCTTATCTCTTGCTATTTCCTTGATTCTGTGTTTATCTGGTCCAGGTTCCACTCGCAATGGTGACATTATTATCGACCCATCTTACAGCTAGATAACCAATACTCCGCTTACTTCCTACATCCTTCACTCTGTCACGCTACACTGTTTGCGTAGCAATGTCTTCTGCCCAATTCCAATAAAGTCGTTTTATTTATCTTATAAATAAACTACACAACCTAATGTTACCATCACCGTTTCACTTTAATAAGACCAGACACTACAAAAGGATTAGTCGCACCGAAGAAATTCCTTTTCAACGTACTAAACGTTTTCAGATTACCTTCCTTGTAGGAACTGCTGATGTGTGTGACTCGTTACTTGCGTCTGTGTTTCCAACTAAGTACCGCACGGGGTTGTTCAAGAAAAACGTGAATAGAATCGTTTTTTTTATCGGATTCGCTTTGGAGAGTGTGCTTCAGATCTACATTGTCCAATTTTATGCCCTTCTTTTATCAGACAGCCAGAAGCTCGAAAAAGCGACATCGTTTCATGGTTGACGTTCCGAAAACTCGACTAAGAAATTTGATTCCACTTTCACAACAGTGGAATGCGCTGTCCGAGTGGGTGTTCCACGATGGAAACAATGCGGGTGCTCTTATCTTCTACAAATCTTCTTATCTTAAAAATAAATAATAAGGCGTTCAAAGGCAAGTCTATTAATTATTGGAAATTAAAAAAAAATGTGCCCCATCTTCAGCTACATTGTCACTTTCCATCAAGTTAGAACGTAGCCAAATGAATGCTAAATCTATTCTAAATAATATATTATTACTAACGAGAGAAAAACAGTTCTAAAACTCATTTATACTTAGTAAGATTTTATAGTGAGTAAAGTATATATTTTTTTTTTTTATAGTAGATAGGCTTGCGTTTGACCGCCATCCCGCCTGATGATGCGGTCTACGGTGGAGCACGCTCGCCCAGAAGAAACCGATTCACTCGCGACTTGTAACATTTCGATGTTTTATTAAGATTGATGTGTGACGTGTTTGACCACAGCTCAACTGATTGCAAAGTGACGGTGAGATCGAAAATGGTAAACACACTGAACAAATCGAGATTTCTACGGACACGTCTGCAGCTGGGATCAAGTTAAAGATTCTGTTACCCGCTTCCCAGCTGATATTGTTTTATTTATAAAAATACAAACAATACTTGCAAATCACGGAGAATCTTGTCACCGCGATGCAGGATTTCCGACAAATGCGACGCTAGCGCATCTAGCGTGCACTCGATGAATTAAATTGCACCAGTCCGAAACGGCGTTACGTGACAAAGTCTTTCAAGTTTTATACACACACCTAGCCCGATATGTGTTTGGTTTACACGTTATATTTATTAGTGAGATAGTTTTAAGTCATTGTGAAGTCTAACCAATTTGTTCCTAGAGTAATATAATTGTATTAGAAACAAATCGAAAGATTATGCACCACTCCACGTCAAATATTTTGAAAATGATACCCATAGCCACACCGTCGCAAGAGAACAATAAACCAATTAATCGTACCATATTTCCGTCGCCGTATTTACATTTATATTGGAAGCCTCGGCCAATGCTAGATTGAGTTTTGAATTTTAGAATCTAAAGTTGGGTGTGAATTTATTTGCGAAACGAAGTGTGACGAGTTTGAACTATGATTGAGTTTTTCTTGAATAATTTTATGAAATAAGCTTGTATTACATAACGATTGGTATTCATTATAAACGCGTCAACGCGTCTTCCTGTATTTTCGGGCAAGAACTGCATGATAATCGTAACTAACCCTATTAGGGTTAACCCTTGTACTTAAAGAACACAAATATATAAACTGTAGTTTAATAAGGCATTTGTAATTTTTTTTCGAATTCAATGGTACCGCCGTGAACTGCCGGGTCCCTAGCGTTGGAGGTAATAATCCATAAACTAGAACTTGCGACCTAGGGTTTAAGGAGGCTTCTTTTGATGCACATCAAAGTTTACCTACACAGCCTGTGTTGCCATTTCTACTTTACAAAATTTGGTATGTTCCCAATGCCGCTTTAGATAAATAGAAACTCTTTCTTGTGTGCACCAAAAATATAAAATAAGTACAGAAAAAAATAAAAATAAACAATTTGGAGGGCATTGCACACAGCGCCATTTAGCCCCAAACTAAGCAAATAAGCTTTTACTATGGGAACCAGACAGCTGACAGAATAGTTAAATACCTTTTTACTGTAAATACATACATACTTATAATAGGTACATATACGTAGAACTCCCAGACACAGAACAAACATCTATGTTAGTTCTTAGTGGGAATCGAACTCACGCTCTTCAGCTCTCTCTCTTTCTCAAATATCAAGTGGCAGCCTTATCGCTAAGGGCAATCTCTACCAGGCAACCACGACTGAAAAACAGAGATTGAGAGAGAGAGAGAGAGAAGAAGACTTCAGATATTTTTACTAGCAAATTAAGTTATTCCGGAAAATTCCGGAATTTCAGGATTAAAATAAAAAGAAAAACAAAGAATCATTCACCCGCAAAGAAATCTATCTTACTGCTAATATTTTTAGCAATTCATATTGATGAGGATAGTGACCTACTTGCGCTACACGTAACCCCCTATCAGTATCGAGATCAACACTTGCACACCCAATTATCATAAAGCATCAAAATTGCACAAATAAGAACAAGTACCTATTCAGTTATAATAACTCATAATCAAATATCTTTTGTTAAAACTAATAATTCGCATAGCAGGGGCGTGATGTTTGTGTAGCGGGCCTGTAATAAGTGCCGACTCAAAAACTAAATCAATCTGATCTTCAACTACATTGTAATAAGGTTGTTATTTGTATAATATCCTTGATCATAGTTTGGGAGTGATAGACGTCATAATATATTCACAGCGGGAGCTTCTCGATGGTACAAATTGGTTAACATGTGGCACTTTTGCGAACTGTAGGTTTGTTTATGTGATTTTTGTAACATTAATATAGTCATAAAATATTTAGTGTACCTATTTTTTCAAAACAATTTTAGACGATATTTAATTTCACGCTACGTACCTAAACTCAGGAATTAACTCCATCAGGAGAGTGCCTCGTTCGTCTCATTACTTTTTATATTTAAAAAAAAAACTACCGTTTGTGTTGCCCCGCTAAAATAAAAAAAAAAACAGATAAACAAAAATGCTTAAAATTAAAAATATGTTTTTATGTAAAAGTACCTAACAAAAACGTAACGTTTTCATTTTTAGGAGATAACGCCTATCCATTACCATTGCAGAGGTACATAGAGTAGTAGTAGACTTGTAGCGATGATAGCTCAGTGGTTAGCGCGGTAGGTTCGCATGCCGAAGGGCGTGGGTTCAAACTCCAAACAATGAGCTTGAGCTGCCGGTGAAGGAAAACATCGTGAGGAAACCATAGCATGGTGGTAGGGTACTTTCATGTACTCGGCTAGCTAGCTACCACCCTCAAGTTGAAAATCTGGCGCCAAGCACCTAACGGTGTGTTCCGGCAGCCTTACTTGAGAGCCAGTTCCATTCCAGGCTAGGTGTGCTTTACCATCTTCGACCACACCTTCACTTAACATTTTTTTTTTTTTTTATGTTTGACAGGCTAGTTGTTTGACCACAGCTCACCTGATGTTAAGTGAAAGGTGAGCTGAGGTCAAACACCTAGCCTGTCATCAATAAAAAAATAAATTTTAAAAAAATAGAGCATTGAATAACAAAACAAAGTACAGCGCAATGATAGTTGAGGTACCTTTTAAACAAAAACAGAGTAATGTTGAACACTTATTGCATAGCGGCAGAATATCTGTAGTAGTTGTCGTCTACTAAAACGACTTTCCGCTAAGGAGACGGCATTTTACGCAAAAATTAATCAAAATATTCGGTACGCACATTGCTTGCAACGAGACTGGCTCGGGTACGCCGACTTCGGCGTAGTATTTGTAGCCGCATTTTGCAAGTACGTCGGCGGAGCCGTTGGAGCGCGCGCGGAGACCCAACAGTGATCTAAGTTGAAAACCAATTCCATTCCAAGCTATGTGTGCTTAACATGTTCAACCACACCACCATTTAACATTAGGTGAGCCCTAGCCTAACAGTAAACCTATAAACTAATTCAAAACAATTACGAATTTTTCCTAAAATGTAAGAAGGCACCATATATTTGCACTTGCTTCGATCCTGGTACATCTTTCGCTAGGTTTACATAATATTAATAGTTACCGTGCAAGGAAAAAACACGCATTAGGCTTATATAAAACGTGATATATTATCTCGAACAAGCATCCAAACATGCATCAAGTCTAATGCATCGAGATGCTCTTATAATGGAATTTATCAAAAATCGAAGGGGTGTGTTGCGTCATCCCTTAATTTGGTTTTTATTTTATTTCAACCCCAACGAGGGGGCTAGTGTGGAATTAGTCTTACCATATGCGCTCCTACTTGAGTTACGTGAACGACTGTTCATTTTTGTAATGTGGTGGATGGTGCTGGATTACATTTTGGTTGACTGTTAATGCAAGATTACTTTACAATAGCTGCGCCCTGGTTTCAACGTCGAGTTCTGAGATAAAGATGTAACCTACATATGTGTTAATCCAGAGAATAAGCTATCGGCTATCCGAATTTCATTCAAACCCGCTTAGCTGAAACAGTGTGAAGGATTAACGAACTTACATGCTGTGAAATTCGTATCAACGTTCAGCTTCCCTTCCCATGGTCTCATCTCTGCCTAATAAAATTTGATATGAATCTATCGACGATGCTTTAGAGTTTAGACACACTTCAAGCAATGAATATGATTAACTTAATTTATTCTTGGCAGACTGATTTCTTTCAATTTATTTTAGAGTTTTGTAAATTTCTTTAGTAAATAGGTAAACATAAAAAATATTTGTTATAGTATTCTTAACGTAAAATAGAAAATTTTTGTTAAATGTTTGTTTGTTAATTTGGTTAAATGGAAATTTGTGATTCACGAATTTGTTTGATGAAATACAAATGCCTTTCTTTTTCCACGAGAGAAACAAGTTTTCAATAGATATTTGAATGTTCATTAGATATTTGAAAATAAAATTTTATCTCTGCACGAGACCCTCAGCTACAAAATTAAGGGTAGTGCACATGACTGTAATCTGAGCTTCATCGCATTCATAGTATGTGTTTTACGGCTTAAATTCTGATCCAAAACCAATTACTAGTACGTAGGATTATCTTGCTTACGCTCTGTAAATATGGTTTGAAAATACGGCTTGTGATATTGCTGTCTATACTATACCCGCTTCCATTCGAGATACACCTTCCATCGTGCTTGCGTGCTTTATTTACATTTACATAACTCACACAAAAAAAATTAAAAATGTCAAAGAAGTCAAGTAGGTATAAAAATAAAATCAAGCCAGAGAAAAAAAATAAAAAATAAAAGAAACATGCAAGAAGGTAAGAAATAATGACTTGACACTGGCAAATGCTAAAACGCGACGCCAAAACCAAAGAAAAAAAAAAGACCTAACCAAGAGGTAAATATTTTTTTTATTGACATAATTTATAATTGACATAATTATTATTATGCTGATATTTTTAAATATGAATGGAGTTTTTTAATATAACTTTGGTGTTATCAATAAAATATTTGTATTTGTAAATTTTTACGATGTTAAGAGATAGCGTCTGTCTTTGCCTGCATTATACTGAGGTACCCCCTATTTTGCAACGGGGTTTCTTCTTTGTGTGTTTATTAATTATTTGTGTCACAAAATTTAAAAATCTTTCTTTCTTCCTGATGCAACAAATTTTTGGAATAAAAACGGTCAACGCGTTTATCTAAATTGTTTACTTGCATAAGGTAAGACTTACACTTAGACATACTATTATAATAATAATATGCATATACCTATAAAGGTTTTTTAAACAAATCTAAAATTATTAAAAAAAAGGTTGGTATCCTTGTCTTAGATTGTAATCGAAAAGACAGCTACATTTTTGATTAGTTTATAACTAAAGCCCCAAAATCAGTTTCATTAATAAATGTACACATAAAACTTTTTAACAATGTTGAAAAATAACAAAATACTCTATATGACTGAAATACATATTACGTAAGTAGTATATCGATACGTTCTGGATTTCCTTTTTTAAATGTTTGTAAAATTATATCTTCCGGTCAAAGTTTCAACAAAGCAAAACTTAAAAAACAAACATACAATAAAAAAGCAATTCCAAGTCATAAAGAAAAGCAAAGCAAAGAACAGTTTGCATACATTGCCTTATCGCCCCATTATAATACATTTTAACTTTTAAGAACACACACGATAAAGACACTTGATCACAGAACATTACCATCGGGATACCGTTTAATCTATAATGCGCCTTATCGCAATATTTTCCATTTCCGGGAAAAACTGGGGAAAGCGCAGAACGTCGGGCCATCGCCAGGGGAAATAAGAAGCCCGAGTTTCACTTTGTTGTTTTTTTTCGCGGCGCAGAATTTTTCGTACTTTCCTCTTCTTTTACACTTACAGTTACCCGTGTAGCTACCTGCATTGTGTTGAATTAAATATTGGCCCGGGCAAAGGGTGAAAAGTCTGGATTTGCATTTGTTTGCAACAATGAAGCGGATTGGAGTTGTGTTTAAGTATGTGAAACTCGGTGTTGAAGTTGAAAATTGTTTTTAATGAAACAAGTTGAAATTGTATTGTTTGTTTCGTTCTTTTATATTCTATAGCCTGAAATCGTAACGTACGTTAAGATTAACATACAAGTTGTTGAATTTTTGCGTTTAGACATTATAGAACTGGTAACTATTATTTAAATGCAAAATTAATAAGTAATGAGCGCCAAAGCAGCGATGCCTGGACTTTGTTTTGTTGCTCAAAGTTCTGTGTATCGCTGCAATGGTCATGGACAGGTGTTATCTCTTACCATTAGGAGAGCGTCTCGTTCGTCTCATTACTTTTTACATAAAAATAAAAAATAAATAAAAAATAATAAGGCTAACAAAGTTATTTCCCTGTAGTAAGAGAGCCTATCCATGACCATTGCAGCGGTAGCCATAAATTTGAGTCGCAAAATAAAACCCAGGGATTCGCAGCTTTGGTGCTCATTGAAACGTTATTGCTTCGTAGCTAGCTAGTAGAGTACTGGAAAGTACTTCTCAAGAAAGCTCAAGATCATTATTGGGGTTAGAACCAATACCAATCAGCGACTGCGACTACCATACCATAAACCGACTGCGCAAACCACCGATGTCACCACCACAAAACTAACTACCTCGTTTACTATTTTGGCCTTCCCCGTGACATAACATCAAGCCAACACGTTGACTACCTAACATCTCTCTATCTGCCATTATATTTTACATACTACAACAAATAAGATTTTTATACGCAGAAGAAAATGTGTAAAAGTAACTTTAATTTATTCAATGCTAATATCCAAGGTATCGGTATCCGTAATTAGTTAATGTACTTTCTCATATCCGATAATTTATTGAGACGGAGCACCTCCTTAATAACTCCTCCCACTCCCCCTCTAGCCCAGCGCTGGGAATTGGCGGCGGCGAAAAACTCAACCAAAATATTAATGCAGCGTGCTATGGTAAGTATTGACGGCTATACTATATGTAGCAGATTTTGATACTTTATAATCAAAAACAATTCATGAATAATGTTCTAAGCACAATTTACTTTAAATAATTAAGTAATTTAAGATTACTGTGATTCCTCTTTTGGCTACAAGTTGCCTTTGATAATCTTTTTAAATTTTTATATTTAGTAGCTATTCTTCTTTAATGAAAAAGTGCTAAATAAAAAATAAGATACTGTATGACTTTACAAAAAATAAATAAAAAAGGTATCAAAATCGTTTGATTTCTAAATTAGGTTGAAACGTAGTTAAAAGCAAGTAAAAATTGAAATAAAATTCTATACCATATCTCCATCTCCAAGTATTGACAGCCCTTTTGGTTCATTGATAGAATGTCTGCTTCCATAACTGAAGGGCGTGGGTTCGATTCCCAAGTAGGACAAGTTGAACTTTGTCGTATAAACAAATGTTTGTTCAGTGTCTGGGTGTTCTATTTATTATAAGTATGTGTGTATTTACAAACAAAAAAAAGTATTTATCACTTATCTGACTTCCATAGTACAAGCTTTGCTTAGTTTGGAGTCAGACGGCGCGGTGTCTAAAAAAAAAGTGTCAAAATCGTTTGATTTCTAAATTAGGTTGAAACATGGTTAAATACAAGTAAAAAATAAAATACTATACCGAATTTCCAAGTATCAAAATCGTTTGATCAGTGTAACTGGCATCGCCTCAATAGGCGGTCTCACCGTTGGATTAATCAGAATTGTTTCGCTGTGAGATATTGTCGCCATCAGCGTCGGCATTCCGGATGAAAACTGCTGATGATGTATCGGGGCGCAGAGTTTTATTGTTTGTTAAATTGACTATTTATTTTGTTTCGTAGTGTTTCTTCTTGATGAACTTCCGTTTCTTTGGATGTAAACCCGATATACTCGTACGTATAGTTAGACTAATGTTGTGCATATGCTTAAACTTCCTCTTGAATCACTCTGTCTATTGATGGAACCCGCATTAAGCTCCGTTGCGTTGTTTAAAAGATCTAAGCGTATACACGGCGGAAAACGACTTAATTTTATACTATGTAGAGAAGAAATACGTTCACGCTTGACTGTCATCTCGCCTGATGAGTAGCTATGACGCGGTCTACGATGGGGCTTGCCTAGAAGAAATCTACTCCCTGGTGACTTCAAGATACCTAAATTGTATCGTGCCATCTTCACTGTTAAATTAGTCTGTAAAAAGAAACTATAAGGGAAGTACGAGAGCTGTTTATAGTTATTCTTAAATTTTTATTGATAACCCAAAATAATTTAAATAATTTACTTTAATAATTTAATTTAAAATAAGATTTTTGTAAGATTCCGATATCATCATCGTCATTCCGATAATATCTCAAAGCATGACCGCCAAATCAGTGACACACCGGACTTTGTTTTGATACTCAAAGTTTTGTGTATCGCTGCAGGCCATGGTCAGACACTATTTCTTACCAACAGGAGAGCGTCTCGTTCGTCTCATTACTTTTAAATAAAAAATACTAGTCAACATTTTTTAATATCTTCTCTAAACATAAATGTATAAATTAGTTTTAGTGGTATTTTAAAATTAAGATTGAATAATACGTGGTGAGTACTAAATAAAATAACAATATATTTAAAAACATTTCACACACCGTCATATAACGCCAAAGCCAAAAGAATAAATGACACCAGAGCCCAAAACCAGTTAATTGATCGAATACTCATCAACTGTATCTCCCAATATTGTTATGATCAGTTTTCTATCTTGCGTCCCAAAGGGGGCAAATTAAAAGATATATTCATGTAAAAAAATAATTCTACGTACTTATAACACTTTTTTTTATCAACTTTATTTTGCATAACTTTAGTCGTATTTATCGATCATACATTTACAAAATTGGCAGCTATTGATGAATCGGAATGATTTCTACTCGTACACAAGTCGATACAATAACCGCGTACTTTTTCTCTCATAACAAGTTCTCGTGCCGTGATTGGTTCAAACCCCTGGGGGTTTCAACTTCGTCAGCAAATGAACAGTGAGGCAGCGTGATAATAATTTATAAGACACCCTGTATTATTTATTGCCGGTGCAATATTAGTAGACTGGAGTACGTGAATCTGTGTTATTATGTCGAAACAATTTGCTGATGAAAAAATTCACCCCATTTTGATACAGATATTGTAAAAGATATTTTTTTTTATTATAGGCTCTCTTTTGACCATCATCTCCCCTGATGTTATGTGAAGATGCGGTCTACGATGAAGCACGCTTGCCCAGAACAAATTGATTCACTCGCGACTTGAAGGAACCCAGATTGTATCTATCGGGGTACACCCACCCGCTTGGGCAACAAATTCCATTGTTTAGCGGCTCGTACAATTAATGTGGATTTTTTTTGTTTTGTTTAGTTTTTGGAATGTAAAACCAGTTGTCGATTTTTAGAGCTCTTGCCTAATTAATAAAGTTAATGATTTTTGTGCGATTCAATTTCACGGTGAAAGTTGTTTTTTTTCCTGACATTTTGTCCTATGATAAATAATTAATTACATGATCATAATAATATGGACAAAATAAAAAGGTTTGTTAACATCAAAGTTACAAATTATTACAAATATAATCGAACCCACGCTCTCCATTTCTTCTAAGCAACTACTACCAAATGAACTAATTATCTAAATTTAAATTTTCTATACGGAATTTTTTTTATCAAAATTTCAAACTAGAAATTTCAATTAAATTTAAGTTTTTTTTTTTTTATGTAAAAAGTAATGAGACGAACGAAACGCTCTCTTGATGATAAGAGATAACGCCTGTCCATGACCATTGCAGCGATACACAGAACTTTGAGTAACAAAACAAAGTCCAGAGCATCGCTGCTTTGGCGCTCATTACTTTGAGACTTTCGATGGTTAGTCTCAACAGCCCAGTAATTTCGCTAGCTGCAGTACCCTTCAAATTTAAAATTCTGATTGAATTTAAGTTTAAAATTCTGATTGAATTTTTAGTAGATAAACTAAATTTACTATATACTATATTAATTTAGAAATTATTACACGTCAAATGATAAATAGATAAATGATAGTTACCTATCGCTTTTAATATTTTTATCCAAATTCATAAAAGTGGATGGCAAGGAAATATAAATTAAAAATGTACATACGATTCCTAAATCTATACTATTATAAAGAGAAAAGATTTGAATGTCTGTTTATTTGTTTGTATTGAATAGGCTCCGAAACTATTGGATCGATACATTTATATCATTGTTAATCGAGTCTTGTTTTCCCGTGCGAAGCTGAAGCGTTTCCGGGACAAGCTGCTAGTCTATTTATAATTTTGAATTATGGTCACTAACTATATTTTATCCCTATTCAACTTTTAAAATAAAATTTGAATTTTAGTGAATATAATGTGAATTTAAACTTATTCTAAGTTTAAATTCACATTATAGAGAATGTTTTCTTACGTACCATTGCTTATAGACTTCAAAGCTTACCACACTTATCATGTCAAACATTTACGAAGCCAGCACGAAAAAAAGGTTGCAAGTAAGAAAAACTCAAGCTTCGAAAATAAACAACCACACACAAGACCGCGTGAAGAAGATATATGGGCCAACCAGGGAATACAATTCGGGATAGCAGAGGTCGTTCCCGTTAGTAGAAATGTAAGTAAATTTGAATAAAACATAGCCGGTTGAACAGGGCCCGCGGAGCTTATTTACCTCCTTTGTACATTTTAAAAGTAGCACATGTTTGAAGAAGAATACGCTGTGATTTGTCAGACATAAGATATATTTTATTGCAAATAATTAAGTGACTGGCAATTAAAACAGTGCGCGGTTTCAAATTTCACCTAGTTTTTAAGTGTTGTTGTTTTTAAAACTAAGCTTTAATTTTGGGTTACAACCTTGGTAAAAGCCAAATATCGTATTTATGCAAAAAAAAGAATTTGTAGGTGAATTTGTGTGAACATTGTGCTTAACGTTTACTAACCATCTTAACACAAAAAAAAAATTAAAAAAAATTACTTTACTATTATTTTAGAAATAACATCAAATTATTTATTTTTTTAATTTTGACTGTTTTACAGCGTCTTATGAAAATGATTCGACGAACACACGTTTTAAGACAGCCTTTATTTTTTGTTAAAAACTTAAAAAACATTGCATTACTTTTTCTTTCTACGGATAACATTTTGCCAAAGAAAAAAAATTAAGTATAATTAATTTATGTTAACATTATTTCAAAAGGATATAAGTGCAATCAAACATGGATGACATTGGAAAACTAAATTTATAAATAATCTTGAAATTGCTTTCATATAAATGTTTGTTGTAAATAAACTATTGCAAATAAATGTAACCCCCAAACACCACACTTACACTATTTTTTTGTATAAAAAGGATGGAAGCATAAATTAACAAGGTAAAGGGTTAGCCAGACAAGACAACAATCTACTTAATTTAATTTTAAGTAACCAGGTCTCATTAATTTAGCTTGTTAATTCATTACGGTGAAATTTTTAGGGTTAAGAAATTTATAGACTTTTTCAAAAAACATCGGCTGTAATTGAAATGTTCGAGTGAATTGAAAATAAACAACGAGGTTTCTGAAAAACATTTTAGAGTTAATTAGCAATTTGACTAACCTGTAGATTTGATTACGAACTGTGGGGTGTTGGTTCGATTCCCATCCGGGACAATACTTACGTATGTGACAAACATAAATGTTTGTTTTCTGTCTCAATGTATGTTTGTTTGACAAAATAAGTATTTCATCAGTTATCCAGTGCCCGTAGTACAAACTTGCCTAGTTTAATTGGGGCTATAGATATCTCATAAACGCTGCTGTATGAAAATGTATCCCAATACCTCAAACATCAGGAGAGTAATGGTCAAACCCTAACCTAGCTTGTCCTAGATACAAAAATAGCTTTGCACATAAAGTAACCCGGACGTGGGTTCAAAGCCCAACGATGAGCTTGGGCTGCTGGTGAAGGAAAACATCGTGAGGAAGCCATAGCATGGTGGTAGGGTACTTTCTAGTACTCGGCTGGCTAGCTACCACCCACAAGTTGAAAATCTGCTGCTAAGCTTTTAACGGTGTGTAAATATCCGGTAGCGTCACTTAAGAGTCAGTTCCATCCTAGGCTAGGTATGTTTACCCTCTTCGACCACACCGTCACTTAACATCAAGTGAGCTATAGTCAAAAACCTTTTCTGTCAACCAACGAAAAACCCGGCTTATAATGATTAATTCCTAACATAACTATGGAGCCCTACAAAACATCAAATCTTCAACAACTCTACGATAACTTACAAAGACTTGAAAATTCCTTAAATTAGAATAAACAGTAAATCTCATTATACAGTAAATTTCCTCCTCAAAGGGGGAATCTCGGCAATCCGTTGTCGCTTACCCAGAAGGGAGTCAAAACAAATGTCATATGTTTATGGGATTTTCATGTTATGTTAATGTGAGTTTATATTTGGTTTGCTAATAAATATTATTTAAATGTACATTAAAATAATGTACGTTACGTAAAAAAAAATGACAACGGGAAAATTATGTATTTCATTTTTATATCAAAGTGAAAATGAGAAATCTTATATTGCCAATACAAAATTAGTACTCAACTGGATTTTGGCTCAAATCTTGACAGAATTGAAACTATTACACCAGACTCAGCACTTTTTCCTGAAATTCTATGACTGCTTTATAGCTTTAGTTGTAGTTCTGCCTTGAGAGTGGGTTCGATTCCCACCCAAGAAAAACATTTGTTTGACAAATAAAGATGTTCTGTGCCTGGGCGGATGTATGAATGTGTTATGAATATGTATTTACAAAAAACGTTTGAAAGATTTTTTTATAAATTATTTGGTTCACATAGTACAAACTTTGCTTAGTTTGTGCTGGAGGGTGCTGTGTGAAATGTCTTCCAATGTTTATATTTTTGCGATAATTTTGTTAGATGCAAAACACTTAGTATATAACTTAAGTACTCAACTGAAATGCCAAAACACCCTCGCATTATCTACTGGGAGTATAGCTATCTTACTTATTCAACGTATATATTTTCCGGGTAACTACTTTAATAAATCTATGCACGCCACTGTTAGAGTGGCATTACAGGGCCCTTATTCGCAATCAGCACTTGTGCACAGAACGCGCCTCGTTCAAGTAACGTAGCGGAATTCGAGTTAACCTCTTGTGGAATGATACACTCACAAAGTCTCAAAGTAATGATGGGCAAAGCTGATAATAAATGATTGGTCAGCGCAAGTTTGTCAAAAACTTACTTCACTTTCCATCAGCATATCTGGCCAAGTAGTAGTAAAAATATTGTATAAAATTTTGTGTTTTAATTTCAATAGGCATGTCACCAAGATTTCATTACAATCACAATACCAATAATCAAACACGATTCGATAATAGGACAATAGAGTTAGGAGTACGGCCGCGGTCCCCTAAAGCTAAACTAAGCTAAACGCTAACCCGATCACGCATAATTTGTGACCAATTAGAATAATGGTCCACACGCAGTGATGTATGCGCGACGTGACTGACACAGGAAATGCATGGAGTAGTATTTTCCTAGCCCAAGCTAGGGAACTCCATAAGCTCCAAAAGCTATCTCATATCAGACGAACCTTTAACCCATAAAAGTATGTATTAAGCTCTTTGAATTTATTTTCACTGCAGGTATTCTTTTCATTTGAAGAATTAAATAATGTAGTTAAAAACTTTGATAGTAAAAAATCAACAGATTTTTAACTCTACTAACTAATTTTTATCATGATTAAAGAAAAAGAAATCCCGTATGATAACAAGTCTCGTAAGTAAAACAAAAAAGTATATTTGCATGCATAGAGACTCCACAGGATTCTTTGTTCGGTAATAAATGTTTGGAGCAGCGTTTGTCCAGTGGCATAACGTCAATGTCGCCTGTTGTATCCGCTGGTTATGTATTTATCGACTTTGCGGTGCATTGTCTATGTGACAAGTCTCTAATTGCATTACCTGCTGAAGCTTTTATACATTTTGTATGATTTACGTCTGACTAGACGTATAGACACGATTTGGACCAAAAACATTTTTTGTTTTGATCGTTTTGATTTTATATATATAGCACAAACTATAGTTCTTAACTATAGTTCATTGAACCCATCTATATTGCCCTTTATAGTGTTACACGTGATATAAGTATGGATAGAACTACCACAAACTCACATAAATCTATCAATAGAAGATACGTATTCGGGCGAAGCGTATCAATCCCGATGGGACAAATAAAGTTAACTATGACATCTACATACATTACAGTAGTTTACTTGGTTAATGTGGACGTCTGTCTTGTAGAAAGTTCGTAGTGAAGATAGGAAATGACAGTTGAAATCATGTGTTTTTTTTATTTGGTTTTGGCGTCGCGGTTTTAGCATTTGTCAGTGTTAAGTGTTTTATATTTTCAAGTTTCAAAAGTTAAATAAGTTGCCTCGTAGCAATAGTTATTGCCAAAGTGCAGTCTTGATCAAGTACAGTCCGTGTCAGTTAATTCCAGTCATGCTTTAGTAAAGTAGTGGTGACTTTACTATAAAGCTTCGATGGAGTTTTGGAAGCAACACGAAAAGTCATGTTTCCCCACATTATATTATTTTCCCACACTCGCACGTGTGATTCGACACTTGTTTATAAAACAACTCCATTTTTATGCATAAACACTCGACAAAACACAAGTTTTGGAAAAAAATACAACGGAGCGACACGACTCTTCCCGCGTTCCCGCCAAAATTCTCTTATTTGCACTACTTAAGTTAGACATAGATAATACTTTCTTTGTAACATAAAACATAATAATATTTCAATACGTACATAATATATAAAAAAGCTTATACAAATGTAAAAAAAACTAAACTACTAATACTACTACTACTAATGTACTTGACATTCATGGTAAGGTAATTGTCATCGCATTTTTATATTACTTATGCGGATTTTTTTTAAGCCTCTACTGGCCCACTGCTGGGCAAAGGCTCCTTCCAGACTACCCGGTCTTCGAATTTGGTGGTCCATTGACGATAGTCAGTGACTATCGTCAATGGCTCAAACCGTGACGGTAGGACAACATACGCGCTCTAATTTGAACTAATAGGTATACCCATGTATATGTTAAACGGTAGGTAGGCACTTTAAATTAAAGTGTTTTTGACTTAGTTGTGACCATTACAGCAATAAATTTCACTAGAGATCTCAAAGATCGGGGTTTTACTATTAAACTGAGTTTAAAAGCAAACAAGAAACGTAATTTATCCGCAAAAGTTTGGACAGCCCGTAAATCGGCTGTTTTAGGTTAAACAAAACGCAAAACGGCCGGTTTTTTGGGGTTTAGCAAAACGGGCATAAATTAACGGGGATTGACGAGGGTAGACAAGTCGACATAGGTAGGTAAGTGGCTACTAGTCAGTGGTCACTTGACAAAGTAAATATGTTTTCTATATCTAAAAAGTACGAGGTATGTATACAAGGTTATGAGCTTGGGTTGCATTAAGCCGAAAGAAAGAGTTAGCGGTGATAGCTTAGTGGTTAGTGCGGTCAGTTCGCATGCCGTAAACCGTGGGTTCAACCCCCAACAATTTGCTTGAGCTGCTGGTGAAGGAAAACATCGTGAGGAAACCATAGCATGGCATTTTTCGCGCGTATATTTTATGTATGAAAATTTGTTTATTACTTCGTTTCTTCCAAACGGTAGCATGGATTACGACAATATTCGTCTGAAAACCCCAACCGTTTTTAGGTAGGTGTTTAAATAAAAAAAAATGGCTAATTTTTGGTGCGAAATTGTAATATTTATACCTAAAAAAATCGCTACTATTAAATACATTCTCATTGCAATTTTGGAACTCGCAAAAATGCACCCAGTAAATTCGTCCCATAATTTACGTAATAACAAATAGGTATACAGTAGGGCTACAATTAACATGATACGTTTAATTACCCCTACATAAATTGTGCTCAATATTGACTGTTTACAAGAGAAAATGTTCATTCACTGCGAATACGAAGAGGAGTTTGGAGAAGGTATATTTTTATAGTTGACCTATGAATGGTAAAAAAAACTCATCATAATTCTCAGTTTAGAATCTCCTTCTGCCGAGCATCGTTTTTCGATTGTTTTTTCCTCCTGTTTTTTTTTTAACTGTATAGTTCATAACTGTAACCTGTAACTGTAGGTTTCCGCGCGATGCTTTCCTTCACTGTTTGAAATTATCAGAATCGTTTTATATACCAACTAGCTGCGCCCCGCGGTATTACCCGCTACAGGTTTTGGGATAAAAATTAGCTTATGTGTTAGTCCAGGGTCTCAGCTACCTTCATACCAAATTTCATCCAAATCCGTTCAGTAGTTTTTGAGTGAAAGAGTAACAATCATCCATCCATCCATCCTACCATACATCCAAACTTTCACATTTATATTATTAGTGGGATGATACCGATCGTCCACTTATCTTGTTTAACAATACATTTTTTATTTATTTCAGAAAGTAGTTCTAAGAAAACAAAAAACCTCTTTTTAAAAGGTTATGAGAGACTTGTAGGTCGCAGTTCGGTCCCCAGGTATTAGTGCTTAAATTACATTTTTCTTGTGGAAGTTAATTTTTTAGTAGCTGTAAGTTCATTATAGGTCATAAATATTGTCGACAAATTCCAACAATCGCGACAATATGCATCCATTTGTCGCAAATTATTCGAATATATGATAGTAGAGTAAAGGATAAATAAATGTAGTAGGACATTATACACAGCGCTATCTGACCCCAAACTAAGCAAAGGAAAGTAAGATTACTGATAGAATAAAACTTGTTTCTTTTTTTACTGCTGAATTAACGACAAGGCTTGTTTCTTGCTCAACAGTGATTCTTTGCGAGTTGTTTGTAGCCGACTCACAAAAGGAGGAGGTACTAAATTCGACTATGTTATGTTTTTTTTTGTGTTTGTTACGCGATCATTCCGCCAATTATGAATTGATTTTCATGATTCTTTTTTAGCTTGGTAGATCATTCTTCAGAGGTAATCCCATATATATAAATTTAAAAAAAAGACACTTTTTTCCACAAAATCCTAACCAAACAGTACAAATAAATCATATCAACTTAAATTGATAATACTTAAGTTTCAAATTAAATATGCAATATCAGTTTGAGAATAAATAAACACATTAAAAGTACGTTAAACGAACCATTATCCCTTTGTACCATTAAAGCGGTAAATTATCGATAGTGTTCCCAAGAGTTTTCAATAAAACTATGCAGGTAATGTCCAATATTGCCAATAATACCCCAAATTGGGCAGTGCCGCTTGATTTGCCCGAAAATGGGGCAAATTGAAACGTTTCACGGTTCGTTTTGGATGTCCTTTACCTAATGCATGTATGTAATATCGTTTCATAAAACTGATCTTGATTGCATAAAGTTTTAATCTCAAAAATGCATTTAAATTTACGAGACAATATTATACTGAAACAAACCAAATGGTTTTTCGGTACCGTATAATTGTATATTTAAAAAAAAAAACGTTTTATTGTATGTATGTGAGATGTATGATGCGTAGGTAGGATACGTGATTTTTTTTATTCCACCATAACATTTGAATACCTAAACAATAAAATTTGGATATATGAGGTATCGTTACAATCCTCATAAATTATAAAAAAATAGCCCGAGGGACACTGGGTATAATTTTATTTAAAAAACAAACATTTATTGTTAGGTATATTTTTAATAGCGTTTTTTTTCTGCGGTGTGTTCCGTCAGTCTCACTTGAGATATAATTCGATCTGCTTTACCATCTTCGACCACACCGTCTGGTGAAAAAAAGAAAAGTAGAATACACGCAAAAACATGTACAACTGAGACTTAGAATAATTTTTTCTTAGACGGAAATATAGCCGGCGAGTTCTGGAATCGGTTAACGGGCAAGTCTTGTGAAATAAGGCAATCGATGTGTTTTTGTCAATCTTTTTGTGACGTTATACATCATGTGGAAGTTTGAAATTAATGAATACTATAATACATATCCTGAATTATTATGCTTGGAGAAAAAATAGTTTCAAACGCTTTTCGTTTCTTGAAATTATGAAATAGAATATGGCCAAATTATTTTTAAACCGTAATCTTGATATCAAAAAAATTATAGGAAAGGCGCAATTTTATAGATGCTAACTTTGATGCAGATACATTTAAGGCTTAGACCTTTTATTGTACGTTTTGTTTATTCTATTAGCAGATAAGTACGGATAGTTTGATGAAAATTTCTGATAGTGCCTGCTGAAAACCTCTTTTCTGCGTTACGTCTGTTGCTGTTTTATTTTGGTAGGCGCTACAAACCATCTCTCTCTTCGAAGAATCAATCTCTCTGACGAATCTGACGTCACGAGGCACGTGTACCTATAGCATGTCGCGAGAGGCCGCAAGAGGTGGGCGCGCGGCGGCGGCGGTACCGAGCACCGCGCGCATGCTTCCCGGCCGTTTTGTATTTTGATTCTTCTAGTGTGCAACTAAATACCGACCGACCGCGCTCGGTCGTATTATTTTGTTGTCTTACCTCTTTAGTTTGAGTAAATGATACGTTACCGCGATATTGACGCTTTTATGTAATTTAGTGGAGTGAATCAGTGATTAGTGCACAGACGCTTTTTTGTTTATTTTTTATTAATCATCTTGTGTACATAATATTATAAAAATGGGAAACAAGCAAGGACGGAAAAGAAAATGTCTGTGTTTGTTTGTTACCTCTACACGCTTCAGTAGTTTAATTATTATCTTTTTGTTTGTATTTATAATTAACTAGTGGCCCGTCCCGGCTTCGCACGGGTGGACATTTATTTTTTAATTAAATTCTAGTAATAAATATAGCCTCATAGTAATTACTCTAAACTACTTTTTTAAAATGGGTCCAGAAGTTTTTCATAATTCATACCTATTGCGTAAATGGGTATAAAATGGATAAATGGATATTAAAAAACTCAAAGAGCGCCATATTCTGCATTGCGCCGTGCAAAAATAATCATGTTCATGTACATGCAATACTAACGTAGATAAACAAAAAATGACAGAACCTTTACAATATTATATTCATCGATAATTCGATGATTATAACAATATTATTAGTGTAGACTAGCTAACCCATGTTAAATATATTGTAATGTATGTAGTAAGCCTTATCCGTGTGCGGTCCACCTTACTCTATGGAAAATGTTGAATCGTGTGGTCTATGGGAAGGCGTCGGTTCTGAACGGTGAATAAAGATGGTGCCCGATATTAAAACGGTTTTCATTTAATATCTCAAAAACCCATCGGCCTCATTGTTTTCTCCATCTACGCCCCACCCTATGCTGCCTACTTGCTACGTGCCCGCAGGCTACGCGATGCAACTAACTATTACTAAATACATTCGTGTTCTCTGTGACTTTCTCAAACGTCATACGAATACGAAGTCGTGATGAACATTTAATTTGTACGAAACACCGAAGGTAGATTTATTCGTTTCCAGAGCGAAAATTTCAATGTAATCATAAGTTCCCACGGTTGCTTTATGAAACTTGAAAATATAAAACACTTGACACTGTCAAATATTCAAAACGCGATGCCAAAACAAAAAAAAAAAACTTCTGTCATAATGTAACAGATAATCAATGTAAAATCCGCTTTCGGCAATAGGAATAAACATTCTGTCTCCTTCTTGCTCGTGGCTATAGTAATTTAACTCTCCTTATCTATTTTAGCGTGACGTCAATGTATTCAAATCTAACGTCAGACGTATGTACGTCTGTGTGAGTAGAAAATATCAATGTAGATGTTCAAGCAGAAGTTCCCACGGTCGAGGACTTGGCCCTTAATGAACTGATTAAAATGATGCTATAACATCATTGCAATCTTTATTTAACCGTCACTTCTAACTCATACCTTAAACAAGTTTAGTAGAAACAAAATCAATGCAAAACGGATTAATCAAGCCACGCAGCCCTCAGATAGTGAGGGTTCAGTCGATCCTTTGCGACCGTCTGGACAGTGGACGGTCCCATAAGAGATGACCGCTGAAATACTAGAAATACGTTTGCTGTTATTACGTGTAGTTACCGTCCTATATGAAGTATCTGTATTTTTGTCATATGTTTCATTTTGTCATAAAAATAATCAGTAATGTATCTCTACTTTGGGTAGGATCTTTTTTGTATTTGGCGTCGCACTTTGTGTATTTGCTAGTGTCAGCTGTTTTCATATTTTCAAGTGTCTGTCTGATGAAAAATCATGCTGAATAAGTCTAAGTTACAAAAGGTACGCCTGGTTGACTCTAGTCATGTCTTAGTAAAGTAGTGGTAACTTTAAGTCTGCTAGCATTGAGACCTCCCGTTCTGTCTTTATCAAAGTTTTTATGTTACAAATTATGTCACAAAAACAAAATGTCGTAATTAGGAATAATATGTAAACAATTCGTGGTTGGTAAAATAGATTACATTGTGTTTGACAATTGTACATTGTAGGTACTAATCATAGTGAAATACTCTTACTAACAGACTTAAAAAAATATGCTATTTGCATAATTTTTTTTTTCCAAATATGTTGCTCATAAATATGAATACCATAACTTTATTTTAACCAAATACACAGGGTTACAGTACTGTAACCCTGTATAGCAACTTCACTATATTATCAAAATAAACACATCATGGCTCCAAACTCCTCAAAATGCATAGCCCATTACAAAAGGAAGTTTATTGTGATTTTTCGTTTAAACAAAGAGGGGTGCCTTTTTACGCCATTTTGGTCTAGTACGGTTAATACAACCAGTAAGAACTACGAAACTTTTACGTAATATTTAATTCTATAATGTATATATCTCAGTACCTAGCAGGTTTACTTGTATAAAACTACGAGCACCTTTTTGTTCTACTGTTTTTAGAATTCGCTACCAAAAAAATCAGCTTTTTTATACATTCTTCCGTGGATAAACGAATATTTAAACGAACCAACCAGCACCAGATATTTTGCCGCCAAGCAGTAGTTTGTATAGTATACATTACTGTGTTCCGGTTTAAGGGTACTGCAGCTAGTAAAATTACAGGGTTGTGACTAAACATCGAACGCCTCAAAGTAATATGCGCCATACCAGCGATGTCCTGGACTTCGTTTTGCTACTCAAAGTGTGGTATATCGCTGCGATAGTCATAGACATGCGTTATCTCTTACCATGAGAAGAACAGCTCTATTATCTCGTAACTTTTGTTAAAAAGAAAACAAAACTTAAACAACAAAAAACATATTAAAACTAAAAATAAACACAACTAAAAAAAAGAAGTTTACTTTTTTTTGTGTAGAATCAGAACTTCGAGCATAGTTTAGTGAAAGTTACACTTATGCACTTGAAAATGAAATGAAAATGTCCTTACTGTGCGAACGTGTTACTTCGTAATGAATTTTCAGGATGCCGAGACATTGGATTCTTTAAATATTCAGCAAGATGTAAGGTGTAGGAGAATTTTGTTCACCTCATTGAATAACACGGGTTCATGAATAATTTTTAAAGTTGAAAAATTGTCGTGTACGTTAAACCTCGTAACTAGATGAAGATGTAAGCGCAGTTATCTTGTTCTTTGAAAATGTTTTATTTCCATACATTATACTATACATTTATGGAACCGGTTTCAGACGCGACCTGGAGTAGAGGTCTGAACTAGGGCCAGTTAAAGCTGGTATTAAGCTTGATGAAACTGCATCGTCTGTGATGGTGTGCGTAGTACCTAATACACAGTAAATCTTGCTCTATACATAAATGACCGGCGGTTGCGACCAATTTCGTAGCTGTCAACATGACCGCTACCGTAACCCGCATCAGTGTGAAGGAAACTTAGATTGAGTAACAAGGACTTAACATTTTTCAATTGTTTTGTTAACTATCTGCTTCATAACTTGTGTGGCGGAGGTCGATCCTCACTCAAGATAAAGCTATATAGATTAGATGTCTATTAAAATAAATAAAACAAAAATATTCTTTATTTACTCTGACCATAAAAATAAAAATCCTTAATATTAAACTAACTATCAACTACCAGGTCAGGCTGTCTTGAGTCATAGGCCTACTCTAGCTCTCTATAATGAGCGACATTTTGAATCAAGTGCAACTCTTCTCCAACCTTTGGTCAAATCATCGTCCCATCTTTTCACCTGTCTTCCTCTGCGTCATTTTTCATTTCTAGGATACTTACTATTCAGGTACCATTACTTATTTTTTATTTTAAATATTTTGCTATTGACTTTTCGTAAGAGAAACATCTTGAGAAAACTCAGTAGTGTGAATAGTAGATTGTGGATTAAATCGAACCGAGCCATTGTGGTTGAATATTACTCAAAATGTTAGATGATTTGATTTCATACTAGTATTGAGAGTTCTAAATCTCACGTCCAAGTATGTACCAGACTCTCAATAAAACTCCAGCCAACCAAACATGCCCCGATCGCCCAAAAACTTTATTACCCCAACCAACTAAGGTAATATAATTTCTCGCAGATCATAATCCTGGGGGAAGAAGGGATCAAAGTTGTCGCTAACGCAATTATAGTCTGGATTAGTTTCACGACTGGCCTTACCTGACCACTCTGGATTGCTCTTAATTGGGTTCCAACTAGTTTGTAAGATCATTTGAAATGTTTCTAATTGCAGACTTAACAGCTTGTTAAAGCCGCAATTTTGGATTATAGGTATGCTATCAGTTGACTTTTTTTTATGTAATAATAATAATGAGCCGAACGAGACGCTCTCCTGATGGTAAGAGATAACACCTGTCCATGACCATTGCAGCGATACACAGAAGTGTAGTAAAACAAAGTTCAAGGCATCGCTGCTTTGGCGCTCATCACTTTGAGACTTTTGATGGTTAGTCTCAACAGCCCAGTAATTTCTGCAGTACCCTTGGCGGCAGAATATCTGGTACCGCGGTGGTACCTACCTAGGCGACGTCTTGCTATGGAGATCTACCACCAACTAAAATTTGTATACAAGATTACGCGTAACAAGCATCATCATAAAAAAACTGACTAAAGAAAGGTAAGAAAACAAACACAAATTAAACATAACCAACCCAAAGTAAAATATTAACCAGGCATTTCAGTCCCGCTACCGTCCCTGAAATAACAGAGATATATAATGTCTCCTTTTAAACATTGAAGACGGTATCCCACAGGTCGTTTGAAACGTGAACGTATCGAATATTCATATAATATTGTTGGTAATGATGTTTGTATTGGACAACGTCGTTGGGAATAGAGTGGGTTTTTTGCTCCGCTGTAGGTATAGTTGCGAATTCGAAATTCTACAGAAGGGCTAGCATTTCACTTTGCAGGATTCGCGTAGAACTTATTTAATCTCCCTTTTGTTTCGCCGTAGTCGAGAAAAAATGTATGGAATTTTTTTTTCATACATTTAACTATTGGTTACGTAATTCTTGCAAATGAATGTGCTAGAAGCAGAGAATTAGAGTAGCCAAAAGGGGTAACTGTATTAATCTTTTTGAACTACTTTTCCTATGGGCGAGTCTTGAAACGGCAAGCGCAGCGTAGGACGTCCAACCGAAAGGTGGATAGACGACGTAAAAAAGACCGCAGTAACGCATTGGATGCGAGTCGCTTCTAACCAGTCTTTATAGAAAAGAATGGGAAGGCCTACTATGTCCAGCAGTGGACGTCCTACGGCTGATATAATGAGCAACTCTGAAACAAAAAATATCTTGAGTTGGTATCCAATAAATAAATATATAAAGCCGATTTTTTTTGCGATTTCAATTTTGTTCAGTAATAATGATGAGTGGAATTATAAATTATTTCAGTGTTAAAATTTAACCATAGCGCTGGTTGGCACGGTCAGTTTACACGCTGATGGGAGTGGGTTCAATTCCTAACATTGAGCTTGAGCTGCTGGTGAGGGAAAACGTCGTGAGGATGGGTATGGTTACAGCATACCATGCATGGCGATACAGCTACCCTCAAGTTGAAAATCGACCACCTAGCACCTAACGGTGTGTTCCGACAGCCTTACTTGAAACCCAGTAAATACACCTAACTTAGAATGGTCTAAGTTAGGTGTATTTACCATCTTCATCCACGCCGTCACTTAACATCAGTTGAGCTGTGGTCAAGCACCTAGTCTGTCAACCACAAAAAATGTGTGGACAACACATTCAAAATGTTTACACATGTAAAATAAGAATACCAAATGGAGTCTTTATTTGAAACTTTAAATCTAAATTAATGATTTCTTTACCCAGAACCATTCAGTAACCACTTTGAAGTCATATTAAACTTAATTACCTTCCAAATAAAGTTATTCCATACTAGTCCGCGGAACCCGAGGGATCTTGAGGTAGCCGTAACTACATGCCCGTTAACTCGTCTCATATATTATGAAGCTGTGTCAAATGTGGCTTTTGAATGATACAAGGTGTTGCAAAAAGGTTTAATAAAAAAATTAGTTCTACCATAGAATGAATTTATTTTTTATTATTTTTATTTATTGTTGACAGGCTAGGTGTTTGACCACAGCTCACCTGATGTTAAGTGACGGTGTGGTCGAAGATGGTAAAGCACATCTAGCCTCGAATAGAACTGTCTCTCGAGTGAGGCTGCCGGAATACATTACACACAGCGCCAACTGACCCTAAACTAAGCAACGCTGCAGTTGTACTTTGCAAGTTACCTAATCGTTATGATTGAATAGCATTTTTTTCCAAATTAAAATCATGCTGTACATTAAGGGGAGGATACATGTTAAAATAAAGGCACACTGGATGTCGGATGTCGCGACCTTTAGGGATTTGGTCGCGGTCTGTAACTCGGAACTATCTCCTAGTCTAATATTTGCAAAGATGGGGTTAGTTACCTTTATTGTCTGTGTGCAAACGCGTTATTTCCATTTGTTCAGAGAAACATGTAAGTAATGTACTAAGGGTTTATTTAATTTGGTTTCCCTGCAAGAAAAGGAAGGAATTTTAATATAAGGAATTTTATTCATTTTCAAGCGTATGACAAGTAAGCTGTATATTAATTCTTGCTCATTATAGTTTTGTACGAGCACGCTTGCCTAGAATAAACCGACTCACTCGCGACTTGAAGGCACCTAGATAGTATCTGTCCGGGAACAGCAAATGTAATACTTATAATTACTACGGAACACCCAGACAGAGCAAACATCAATTAAATTTTATCAATTATAAAAATTAATTTTATATTTAATTTCCAGTTACAAACTTTTAAATGTACTAAATAATGTTTTCTGTGGGGCACTTACTAAACAAGGTGTATACAGCCCTCTGCAGTTGAGTTAAACTAAATATTCGGATCGCTTTCTTTAATACGTATATCTACTAAAACGTACTATTCTACGCAAAATTTAATTTTTTCATGTCTGAACCAATATCGCTTCGCTAGAAATTAACCTACCATCAAAAATGTATGCAACGAAACCGCGACTCACCTTCCCACCCTCAGCAAACACACCTATGCCCATCTAACAAAGAAAGATGATTTATCAAAATAAATTAAGCATAAGACATTCGGTCGGCAGTCGTCACAACCTTGTCAAATATTTACCGAGGTTGCCCACGGAAAGCGGTTGTGAATGGTAATACGTTACATTGTGGGGTACAAAATTTGAAGCGTACAGCCATACTAGCATATCAGATCATATTTTTTGTAGCTGGTTTCATAAACTCAATGAACTAACAAAAAACTGAAATAATATAAATATCATAGGATGTTACACATCGCGCCATCTGACCCCAAACGAAACAAAGCTTGTACTATGGAAGTCAGATAACTGATAGAATATTTAAATACATACTTATCATACATAAAGTACACCCAGACACAGAACAAACATTTGTTTCATAGCACAAAATGGTTGTCCTGGGTGAGAATCGAACCCACGCCCTTCAGCTTGCAGCTCTTGGAGCAGACATACTACCAATGAACCAACGAACCAATGAACAAAGGGATGTCAAAGGCTGTAATTTGTGTGACATAAATGTTGTTCTTTGTCTTGATGTTCCGTATGTATTATAAGTATAATTATATATACATTGCCCGGACAAGCGGATTATGACTTGGACAGACACAGAATAAACATTTATTTATACCATACAATGTTTGGGTGGAAATCGTCTCTATGTATCAAACAGTTTTTTTCTGCGTTTTTGACTCAGGTACACCTGATATGGTACATTCCTAAAAACTACATAATAGTAAGCTAATATAACAAAATGTATATCTTCTTTATCATAGGATATTTTTTTTGAAAGACGCTAAATATACTCATAACGCAAATATTAAAATTAAATATAAACTATAAAATGTGTAAATTTCTTTTTTGAGCACATGCAATATTGGAGGACGATATGAACTATCTATTTAAATTAATCTTTGTATAACAAAATTTCAACTCACGTACCGTATAATAAGGGTAGCCTCAAATCTCATGTGATTTGGCGCTCGCAATCCATCATCGGCCACGACGGCTACCGTAATAATGCAGTCTTACGGAATACCAACAAATACAAGGCTTTTTTCGCAAGAAAACTGCTGAGTCAGATACGCTGGTGTACTAACTGCTGTTTCTATTTATATAATTACCGCGCATTTGAATTTTAATTTGAGTCTCATCACATTTTCAATTTTTGGAAATTGAAAATGTGATGACACTCTCCTGATGGCAAGATATAACGCATGCCCATGACTAATGCAGTGATACACAACATTTTTGACTAACAAAACAACAGCCAGTCATTGCTAGTCTGCTTGCCCTTCAAACCGGAACACACAAAAGATTAATGATTGAAGATTATTGAATTACTAGTAAGTAATTATGATTTTTTTAATACATTGACATGTAATCAGTGTTTTAAAACTCACATAATGATATACATATTTGAATTTTTGAATTGACTTGTAACGTTGGTGTTGTCAATAAAATATTTGTATTTGTTTACATACTACTGCTTGGCATTTGGCACACAATTTTTGGAACTCTTTCTTTGTAATGGTTGACAGGCTAGGTGTTTGACCAAAGCTCACCTAATGTTATGTAACAATCTGGTCGAATATGGTAAACACACCTAGCCTGGAAGTGCTCTCAAGTTAGGCCGCCGGAACACAGCGTTAGGTGCATCACCAACTCATCCAAGAAATTCAACCAAATCAACAATAACATTGATTACAAAAATATCTCCATCACGATTAAATTAGGTATACCTGATTTATATCGTGATGAATACGAAACTTCGCGCGACAATACACACCAGTATTTATCTCAGTCGCATTTTAACCAAGATTAAACTTTAAATTCCCCTTATAAATTGAGTGTCTCAATCACAAGATTGTGTGGGTTGATGCGTGTGTTTGCACTTAATATTCATTAATGCGACAAAATGCGGCGTCGCGTGCTCACTCTTCCGCTTCGGTGGATATGGAGAGCGGTTTTGTTTTAACCCTGACGTGTCTTGGATGATTAAAATTGTGTGATTTCTTTACTTAACATAATTTGAATGCGGTTAATTTTCTTAATGTTGCTATTCATGAGATGTGCCCATGGTCGCTACGTTGGGCATGTGGGGCATAGCTTGGCTCATCAGCGGAGGACGATTCTGCCTGTCTCTGTTAGGAATTTATATTAAGCGAGATGAAAGTTTTGGCAGCCTAATGAGACCTAACCATCAGGAGAGCGGCTCTTAGTTAGAAAAGAGAGAGGTGTGTGCCGTGGGGTTCGAAACTAATACTTCTGGTGGTAAATGCCCTTAGCAGGAAGTCGTGAAGGTAGTTACCACCGCAGTATCAGATATTCTGCCGCTAAGCAGTAGTGTGTAAACATTACTGTGTTCCGATTCGAAGGGTACTGCAGCTGGCGAACAATATAATAAGCGCCCCGCAGCGATGACCTAGACTTTGTTTTGCTACTGAATATCTTACCACCAGGAGAGCGTCACGTTAGTCTCATCAATTTTACATTAAAAAAAAAAACTAAAAAGTGCAAGTTTCCGTTCAAAATTGTTCTTCTATACACGTTCTCACACGTTTATCAAATTACAGCGGCAAGACGGAACTAACAAGACGTTGATAAGCCTTTTACAAGCGCGAATCCAAGTTGGAATTAAGAGCGTAGTCGCGTGCTCCTCGGGGGAATCGGACCAATCACGGCGCGCGGAATTGCACGTCGTTGGGAGTGACCACACACAGATACCAAACAATTTCATAGCGGCTGATGGACTAGTATCCATGGCCAAAAAATAAAATAAAAATTCATTGTCAAAATATATCACACTATTTTTTTTTAGTTGTTGGTTATCTCCCAATAATGATTAGCAACTGCAACTTTACAATTTTGCAGGTAGGTACTTTAGGCTCTGGAATAAGACATATATAGATACTTATCATCATCTTACTTACTTATCTGTTTCTGTGTGTTTCTTTCAATCTAAAGGTTGTCTGGAAGAAATCGCTCTGGGCGATAGGAGCGCCGTTGTACGCCATGTATTTATTGTTTTGTTATATATTTTATCTCTTTTTTATGTTTCATATTTGTATGTTATAATATATGTAAGTATGTTTGGTGTGTACTAAAATTGTATTTGATTCTATTATAACATCATCCATCACCACGCGGGTAAAACCGCGGGGCGCAGCAAGTAATTGTTATAAAGGCGAAAAGTTTGTGTGTATGTTTGTTATTTCTTCACGCTCAAACGGTGGAACCAATTTCGATGAAATTTGGTATGGAAGTAGCTGTGGCCCTGGATTAACATATACTTAGGCATTTTATCCCGAAAAATGTAGTGTTTACGAGGGAACAGCGGGTAACACCGGGGCGCAGCTAGTTACTATGACGTGTATACCACATACGAAATCATACAGGCTAGGTGTGCTTTACCATCTTCGACCACGCCTTCACTTAACATCAGGTGAGCTGTGGTCAAACACCTGGCCTGTCAACAATAAAAAAAAAAAAAAAAATTGGTATATTACAGTCTTAAGCAATTTTGCTTTCATGGTTAATTTATGTGCAGAAGATGTAAGATTACCAATAGTTCTAGCAAAATCTTTCTATGAACTAATAAAAGATCTACTAAGAAAAAAGTACGACGCCAAAAAGAAAAAAGAAAAACAACCTTTTTTTTAAGGAGGTTCAGTTTAAACACAGACATCTGTAACACGATTTATCTCAAACGCTTTCCCCAATTTCCTTCAACTGATATGACGTGCGTTTACCTATTCCTACAACATTACTGTTACTATAAAATGATCCTTATTACACTCGAGAATAATAGCAGTATTGGGTTGGCGACGTGTAATATAATTTAGTAGAGCAATTTGCTCAGTTTACTGCCGTGAAATGAGCTGCTGCAGTTAGGATATGAACGTTTCATGGTATTTGCTATATTTTTCTTAATTTTTGGCATCGTATTTAGTGCGTTTTGCCATTGTCGAGTAGTTAATGATTTTAATTTGGTTTTTGTTTTAAGTAATAAAAATAATGAATCTGTATAGAGTGTGAACAAATTTAATCTGTAAAAGCAAAAAAACAAAAAATATATAATCATCACAATACTTTAGTCAGGATTTTAATTTGTAGTCACGATAATAATTTTTAATTAACGCATCTACTTTACATAAAACTAGTACGAGTATATTAAAAAGTAGTATATTTGTATTTTGAAGCCAGTTCCATTCCAGCCCAGATGTGTTCACAATCATCGGCCACACCATCACTTAACAGGTGAGCAGTGGTCAAATATCTATCATGTGAAAAGATAGCTAATACATAGGCCTTTTTTCATTCCGGAAAACGCGAGTGAAATCGTGGAGTGCACATTATAAAATGTGATAAAATTAAAATGGTACTACAAATTAATAAAAAGTTCAACAAAAATGTAGTTACACGCAGCGAAGGAAATAAACTTGGAAATGTATGCGTTAAGGTGCCTATACGCAGGTGATGTTTGCAATCCATTATTTCAATTATTCGTCGCCGTTGTCAAAACATCAATAATCGCTGGATCCCAGAGGACACAGGCAAATTCCGGCATCCATCTGTGAAAGCTTTTAAAATTACAGGCCATTCATTCCTACTGCTTTGTCGTCTCCCTCGGTCGGCGTTTGATTTAGAGCGCTTTTCGATTTTTTGAAGATAAACGAAGATGAATTCGTGGTTTTGTGATTAAAGGAAAAGTTTCAATGGGATTTAACACTTCTGGGATACACCTGAAGTGCTGGTTTACGATGTTTTTATGTTCGAGTCATTTTTAATAAGGATAAACGTAACACGAAATATTAAAAACTAGCGGGTGCCTCGCGGTTTCACCCGCGTATTTCCCGTTCCCGTGGGAATACATAGATAAAAAGTAGCTTATGTCACTCGGGGATAGTGTAGCTTCCCAACGGTGAAAGAACTTTCGGAATCGGTCTAGTAGTTTCAGAGCCTATTCAATACAAAGAAACAATCAAATCTTTCCTCTTTATAATAGTATAGACAGATTAGTAGCACATTTCTTTTATTAGACATACTCGTAATTATTGTCGATGAATGTAGGTATCTAATGCACGCTTAGGTATGATAACTGTATGTTTATTGAAGATTTAAAGTAATTCACGAAATATACTTTTTTTAATTAACCAATGCTTAATATACTCTGTCAATTCTTCGTCGACTTCTGCACGCGTGGTTAATACTGCTACTTTAATCTACGTATAAACTTAAATCATGATTATTAGTAGCTTTGTACTCCTCCTCACTTCGCAGTTTATTTTAGTGTCTTGATCACTTAACATTGAATTTCTCTACTTATACAAAAAAAAAAAAAACGATTATATTGCATAACCGTCGCTTACCATCGGGCGAGTTGGTGGTCAAACGCAGACTTATCCGTATTAAAAAAAAAACTAAATTACCTATTGTAAATACCGAAAAAAAACCGTTGCGTGATTTAGAATATATAAGTGGGGAAACATGCAGACGCGTACAGCAACTTTAGTTTCTTTTTAAGTTTTACAGGCTAGGTATTTGACTACATCTCACCTGATGTTAAGTGACGGTTTGGTTGAAATCGTAATGGAACTGGCTGAAAGTGAGACGCCGGATCAACTATAACTTGAAGGTGGTAGGTTGCCTGCCGAATACTAGAAAATACCTTACCACCATTCTATAGTTTCAACACAATGTTTTCCTTCACCAGCAACTCCAAGCTTATTGTTGGGGTTTGAACCCATGCCCTGCGTTTGAACTGACCGCGCTAACAAGCTAAGCGAGAAGAGATAGAAAAGATACCAGAGAAGTCCTATAAGACTTAATTATTACTATGTTATGTTTCCTTTTTTTTAAGTTTTAGTAAACGTTTTTGATACTGGTCGAGAATATAAAAAAAAAATAGTTGAAAAGAAAAAAGATTGGAATCTTTCAAATTTGGAATCCCAAGCGATTCGCACGTCAGTCGAAGCGCGCGCGACTCTGAATTTACTGATTGATTATGCATTCCAGTCACGGTTGACGCGTCGGGGTGAAAAACAATATAATACAAATATTATACGACTAGAAACATTTTTAGCTAAAAAGTAATACACTAGCGACCCGCCCCGGCTTTGCACGGGTGCAATGTAGATATTGATAATATGACGCATATACAATAATATACATTTATTATACCTACATATATAGGTAAACCTTCCTCTTGAACCACTCTATCTATTGATGGAAAATCCGTTGTGTAGTTCAAGAGATCTAAGCGTACAGACGGCGGGAAGCCACTTTGTTTTATACTATGTAGAGAAGTATTACTATAATTCTAGATACATATTAGCTAAACATTTGTACATATTAAATTAAAAGTTTCATCCGCATTTTCAGGGATAAAAGGCAGCTTATGTGTTAATCTAGAAAATAATCTATCTGGGACCCAATTTTTTTTTTGTAGCTGACAGGCTAGGTGTTTGGCCACAGCTCACCTGATGTTAAGTGACGGTGAGGTCGATGATGGTAAAGCACACCTAGCCTGGAATTTGAATTTCATTCAAATTTTTTTACTTATTATCACGTGAAAACGTCACAAACACATATACATACAAACCAATTTTGATTTTATAATTTTAGTAGTAGTTAGTTTTGTACTATTGCAGTGAGAAAATCTGTCTAAGTGACGTGTTTTGGAAAATATTTTTTTATTTAAGTTTTTTTTATTATTGATAACCTTAAGCGTGCGACGGTTTGATCGAAGATTGTCAACAGTAGTCTGGAATCGATACTTTCAAGTGAGGCATCCGCAGACAGTACAAATTAAGTAGAGTAGAAAATTATGACAAAAGCTTTGGACGCAACTTAAATAACTTTATAGAACAAAAACTACCTACCGCTACAAAATTAACCCTATTTAAAATTTCCATGAAATATAACTGAGTGTAGATAGTACACCAAAATCCACTAACTCATTAACGACCCCACTCATAACGAACATGCTTTTCATCTTGACACCGGTCCCTAAGACTGGACACTGGCGACCCTAACGCCACAGTGGGAGCAAAAGCAGAAAAGAAAGTTTCAAACTAAATTTTTACTTTTTAATTCAGATGTCAAATGTTCTTAGAACGGTTTTTATTTATATTTTTCGCATTGATAACGACTTCAAACCTACTTAGTTAAATTAATTTCTTATTAACCTCGGGAAAAATCAAGCTGGTTAAGCACAAAAATGTCTGGACCAAAATTTTTTTTCCTTACTTTTGGCTTTTCATTTTGTGCACTCTGCCAGTATCATGTATTTCATTTACTCCAGTGTATCACATAATAAAATTAAGTAAAAATACTCTTATTCACAGGCAAAGCTTCAAAGTGTAAGTCACATACAAGTCCAGTCCATACCCTAGTAAAGTAGTGGTGTCTTAATAAGAAGACTTCAGGGAGTTTTGGACAGCAACGCTAAAAGACATATTTCACCACATTATACACTCTTGCACATTCTCTTGTGTAATTCAGCACTTTATGATTAAAACACCACTATTTCTGCACTTACTACGAATATCCAAACATATAGATTGTCTGGAAGAAAAAGCTCTAGGCGATAAGGCCGCCATTGCACTACCACATATTAGTCGATATTGTTTTGTTATTATCTGTTTTTTTTATTTTTTGTAAAGTTTTTTATGTCAATGTAAACCGAAGCCCGAGACTTATCTTTTTTAGATTTTTGATCTTGTTGGCATGAAGACAATGGTGTAGATAGATATTGTCTCAAAATTTGTAATAGCATAACATTTTGTGGTCAATTTTTATCGGTACTTTGTATTTATTTTTTCTTTTAACATTCTTACTTACTTGTTAAAATAATTTAAAATTCAAGAGTATTCATATGGCTTTTTCGATATTCACAGATTTTTTTTAAAATTGTTTAAGCCTATGTAAGTTTTCAAGGGAAAGTTTTATTACTGCCTTGTATATCTGTGGCAGCGACCCCAAAGATGGCGACCACAGATAACGCCGAAATGCCCTGCCAGAGAGCTGATAAAACAGTAAAGCCAAATGGTCAGAAGACCCGACCCCCCGGGATTGTTATGCCACCGAGTTTTTAGCTATTGTTTTGGTGTGAATATTGATTTTAAATTGGTGGTTTAATTAGGTCGGATGCGTAGGGTAAAGTTTAATTTCAATGTTATTAGTCTACTCGTACTAGGATTTTTATAGAAGTGAATAGAACTTTTACTTTTTTGTAACTGTTCAACGAGTTTATTTATTTGTTTGGCTTTTTCTCTCACGTGAGATCCAGGCTTACCTATATATATTAAATATATCCTATTATTGTATTATTATGTATATAATATATCCTTAGGTCGTCTACCGCAGTACCAGATATTATAATATGTGAAAATGTTTAAAGATTAGTTACTAAAGAGTTTAACGCAAAAATTACTGAACAGATTTGGATGAAATATGGTATGGAGGTAGCTGTGGTTCTGGATTAACACATAGGCTACTTTTTATCCCGAGATATAAATATTATTTATAAAAACCTTGCATCTAAAGCCACAACCTTGTATTCTTTTCATCAATCCATAACTTTATTCATCAATATCAAAAGCAATATCGTGAAACCAACACATCAGGTCAGGAGTCCAAACAACAGCGCCCCAATCAAAACCGACGGCACAACAACCCATGTTGACATAACCAATGAACATTCTTAATTATTTGCCTGGTTTTGTAAACAATGACCCTGAGGGCTTACAACCAAAGTTTATAGACCTCTAAAGTTTATAATTGATTTCTAGTACAGTAGACAAAAAGGTCTTGCTAAAAATGATTGCCATTTCTAAAAAAAATTAGGCGGATTCGGTCGGTTAGACCAAGGCATGTTGGACGGTGACCATAAAATGGTTAAAGCACAGCTGGTTTTTTTTCAAGTAACGTAAAGTACACTTCTTTGGTCATAAAAAGGAATTTCATTTAATGATATATTCAGAAAACATTGAATCGAACGAAACAAAATTTATATTAATTTTATTTTTTTATTTTTTTTAATTTGATGCCTAAACTGCATAAGCAGAGATCTACCAATACTGGTCGAATAGAACTATTGTTTGACAACACAAGGGTTGTCTCAATTAAAAATATCGCTAACAAGACAAACATTTGTCGCGTCGAATGTTGGTTGTTTAATTGGCTATTTGGTGAGATAACAATCTTTGTGGATTTATTGGTGACATTCTGTTGATTTTAAATCTAGTGTGGCGATAATTGAATCAACATACGACGCGGTGGCTCAACCAGCTATAAAACTATAAGCTATCAGAAATTATGGGATTTTTGTATTTTTCAATCAAATTCAAATTCAAAATATTTTATTGTCAGCCTGTGTAGCATAGGATTAAATATTAATTATGTTAGCATTTCTATTGTACGTTTTCATTGTTTATTACATTTTTTCTCGCACAATCTTCCCTTTCTTGTCACTTCTATCAATTTTTCGAAGAATCATCTGGAAGAAATTTATATGACCGCTTTTTATCTTCATAATGGTGCCCAACATTGTGGTATTGTATTATAAACTTACATTTCCTAATAGAATCACATTAAAAACAGATCGTTGACAGAACTCTAAAACATTTATAAAGAAACCAAAATAGCCCCAGTAGACCCCATTCAGAAGTGAAACTTCGCTCGTTTCACCCAACCTTCTAGTACTCTATCTTAAAGATAAAAACGACATATTCTATTGTATCGTGTAACCCTATTTTTCCAAGCCAGCAATTACTCCATCCTGTGCAAACAGTACATTCAATTTCTTTCCTAACCGTTTCTTAGGGCAACTTCGTCATTCCCTTATTAGACACAGGACACAGAACGTATTTGTTTTGGTCCCCGGACCAGTAGTACAATATTTGTATCTGGCAGAACATAAGCTTGCGCAAAAAAATACTACGTTGATCGTTCACGCTAGGTGGCCCCACCTAGCGTGTGGAACGTGAACTTTAACTGGCTAGATATTTGATCACAGCTTACCTGATGAACACATTTAACAAGTGAAGATCTAGCACAAAATAAGAACTGTTTCCCTAGTTAGGGTACCGGGACTCACCGTTAGATGCTTAGCGACAGATTTTCAACTACCTAGCCGAGTACTATAACGTGCCCTACTATCATGCTATGGCTTTTTCATTGTCTCATTTTCCGCACAAACTTATTATTGGGATTTGAATCCGCGTTCTTCAGCATACCATGCGGTTACGCGACTGTTACTGAGATGTCATTGCTATAATATGATTCGAAACAAACGAAGTAGCTACCTAGCTTGTTAGATTCCCACCCAAGATAAACATTGGTATGACGAACTTAAATGTTTGTTCTATGTCTAGATGTTCCGTATATATTATGTATATAAGTATTTATAAAAAAAGGATACAAATGTTCTATCAAGTATCTGGTTCTATTTCTTGCTTTGCTTAGTCTGCTAGATGGCGCTGTTTGTAATGTTTTCTGTGTTCTGTTCTGCTTCTCCGATTTGGTCGGATATTCCGACTATAATTTCGGTCATCTTTTTCAAGGATTCAACATAGAAACGACACACACGCGGTCTAACACGTTAACAAACCGTGTCAATTTCTATAGTAAGTAGAGATCGTCAACTAATGGAAGATCAGGACTACTGCACTGTAGTCCACGGACACGTTACCGGGTCATTATCCGGGAGCGGGACACGTGATGCGTGAAATTATTTCGTACTTTACACAATTCTGGGGCAGTGCGTGTGCGCCCCTGCACCCCGAATCCACTGATAGAAATAGGGTGGATGCGTTTGATTGAGAAAATTATTTTGTGATAATGTAAAGGCTAGTATAAATTTAATTATTTTATTTGACATCAAATTTGGTGTGGTTTTCATAGACAAATATTTTTTTTTAATTTAAGACAATAAGAACTTTAGTTTTTTTGTTCATATATAACGGCTATCAATATATTAAGTAAAACATTTTTTTTTTCATGACACAACTTGTAGAACATAAATAAATTGTCTAAAAACAATGTCAGTGGTATTTGCTTGAGTTAGTTTTAATTGAAAGATTGTTTTTGGCATCGCGTAGGTAATAATTGAGCCAGGGGTCAACTTTAACTAGAGTACAAAATTGTAGATGCAGTTTGAAGCGACGCTAAAACCGCGCCACAAAGTACTAAACAAAGGTCATTGGAGCTCAGTCTTATCCACATTATGCTTCTCCCCTATAGGGCCATTCCGGCACCCGCTCGATTACAATTCTTCCAGAATGAAGCTGTAATGCAATACATCTGGCAACAATGCCCTGTTTGACACAGTAATGTATTGCAATACGATTGTGATTACATACGGTACAATGCTGTGTTTATTGTATGGCAATTTTAAACTCAATGAGGCGTAGGAAAAAGTATTAAAAAGTTTAGTAGGATTTGAAAGTGTCAACTTATTGATTGTAAAGATGGGGAGGGTTTCTGCTGTTACAACTTACCCAACCACAGAATAAATAAGAACTAAGTAATCCGTCTGACGACCTGCGTAAAGCGGCGGGAAAACAATGCACGCTGTCGACCGAGCTCAGTGGAGTGCATTGGGACAGGCCTACGTCCAGTAGTGGACAACAAAAGGCTGATGATGATGAAGTAATCCGTCAACTATTTTTCACCTAGTCAACAAACGATAACGAATTCGTGAAAAATCATCAACGTAAGTCAGGTTACAGTAAAACTTGTTTACCGTGATGGGTGGAATAAGCAGCCTTAGGTATAACACATCTTTAAAACACCTATTTACCTGTTTTCTACTCGTTCATGTATTATTTATATCCTAAGATTGTGTGGAAGAGATCGCTTTTAGCGATAGGACCCCAATGGTGACACAAAAAGTTTTTTTGTTCACTATATTTAATAGTAATACAATCTTTGGTTTGAACAATAAAGAGTTTATCTATCTATCTATAATATACAAAAAATAAAACAAAACACATTTTGGTTTTCACTTTTTACGTATGCATAAATATTTTAGCTTTAAAAGTTTTATTTAATGATTACATAAGAAATATAGAACCGAAAATTATACTTGTGTGACCATTCCACGTAACCATTGTTAGACTTGGATTTCGATAGTAACTTACATAAGTCCATAGCAGTTAACCCCATGAGTTATATATACTTATATATGTATATATGTTTGACAAGCTTGGCGTTTGACCACAGCTCACCTGATGCTGAGTGACGTTGTGGTCGAAGACTGTAAGTCACACCTAGCCTGGAATGAGACTCGACTCATTATTGAGGCTGCCGGAATACACAGTTAGGTGTTTGGCGGCAGATTTTGTACAGCCAGCCTAGTACTAGAATGTACTATCCATCATGTTATGGTTTTTTTTTGTTTAATGGTTGACAGGCCAGGTGTTTGACCACAGCTCACCTGATGTTAAGTGAAGGTGTGGTCGAAGATGGTAAAGCACACCTAGCCTGGAATGGAACTGGCTCTCAAGTGAGGCTGCCGGAACACACCGTTAGATGCTTGGCGGCAGGTTTCCTCACGATATTTTCCTTTACCAGCAGCTTAAGCTCAATGTTGAATTAAAACTCACGCCCTTCAATCCACTGGCACTCACTTACCTACGTATTAAGAAATATATAGTTAACAGAGTGAAATGGTGCAAAAGCAAAGGAGATACAATCAGATTTTCACCTTTTTTATCCCTCCATCCGCATTTTCCCGCACGTAAGAAAGCTTGTCTCATCTTGTTTACACATCGTAATAAATTAAATTCACACAGAAGTGTGGAATTGAATGCATAAACTTCTCGTTTTAAACAAGCGAAGAAGTTTAAGGGAGGGATTTTTCCAGTTTAATACTGTAACCATATTATTATGTACTAGCGGACTCGCAGTTCCACCCGCGTAGTTCCCGTTACCGTGAGAATACATGGATAAAAAGTAGCTAAAATAGTGTAACTTCCCAACGGTGAAAGAATTTTTGAAATCTTCTTATTGAGTTTCTTTGTTTTTTTTTTAATGTAAAATGTAATGACACGAACGAGACGCTCTCCTGATGGTAATGGATAACGCCTGTCCATGACCATTGCAGCGATACACAGAACTTTGAGTAGCAAAACAAAGTCAAGGGCATCACTGCTTTGGCGCTCATTACTTTGAGACTTTCGATGGTTAGTCTCAACAGTCCAGTAATTTCGCTAGCAGTACCCTTCAAACCGGAACACAGTAATGTTTATACACTACTGCTTAGCGGCAGAATAACTGGTACTGCGGTGGTACCAACGACCTCCTGCTAAGGAAATCTACCACCTAGTAAAAAGTTGTATCAAACACAAACATTCAAAAATACCAATCTTACCTGTTCAGAATATTAGTGTAGGTGTAGATTACGCCATTTTAAGTAAATTATAAAGGTATCAAGAAAACCATTGCTTATAGGTACTGCTGTATTGCTGTATTACTGTATTGGTGTTGCTGTGTTCCGGTGTGAAGGGTACTGCAGCTGGCGAAATTACTGGGCTGTTGAGACTAACCATCGAAAGTGTCAAAGTAATGAGCGCCAAAGCAGCGATGCCCTGGACTTTGTTTTGTTACTCAAAGTTCTGTGTATCGCTGCGATGGTCATGGACAGGCGTTATCTCTTACCATCGGGAGAGCGTCTCGTTCGTCTCATTACCTTTTAAATAAATAAATAAATAACTCTATTGAATTATGTTGATCTCGATATTAAAATATGTTTTTAATAAAAAATGTGAATCTTAATACCTACTGCATTCAGAAAAAAACATTAGCAAAACTCAAGGGGGAGGAATAAATCCGATAAATCCGTGTTTATTCGAAAGAATTTCCATTTATCCACGTTCGTTTCACCTGTCTCACATCGTTACTTTCGTTATTAATGATTTCAGGAACTTACAGGCAATCTCGTTTATCGGAAAGTAGAAAGTTGGGTAGATAATAGATATGCTTTTAGTATTCCTGAGTTGTATTACGGAATAAAAGTTTTTTTTTATGTTTCATAGACTAGGTGTTTGACCACAGCTCACCTGATGTTAAGTGATGGTGTGGTCGAAGATGGTAAATTCACCTAGCCTGCTTAGCGGCAGGTTTTTTTTCAACTTAACGATGGTAAAGTAAAGTTGAAAAAAAACCTGCCGCCAAGCACCTAACGGTGTGTTCCGGTAGTCTTACTTGAGAGCCAGTTCAATTCCAGGCTAGGTGTGTTTACCATCTTTGACCACACCGTCACTTAACATCAGTTAACGTTTAGAGAAGGCTTCATGTGACCAGAATGCTGGTATCTACTTTGGTCAAAAGCTTAGCATTGCCATCCAGCGTGGCAATGCTGCCAGCATTCTGACCACATATCCCCCCTCTGACGGTTTTTAGACAAAAATTTTTGTACATACATTTTGTAAATAGTATAATTTAAGGTCTTTATTTATTTTGATTAATCATCAGTTGAGCTATGGTCAAACACCTAGTCTTTCAATCATAAAAAAAATAGCTTGTCACAAGTATAAAAAATAAAATTCCATTTTACTCTAGCTACTATGTAACTAGACGTCAAATTAAATTTATAGCTTGACAAATACTTTCTAACACTTGTTTCCGTTGCCATTGTTGTGGTACCATTGCTGGTAATTGCAGTAACACATGGTATTATGACGATGACAGCCAAAGGGGTAAGGAAATATAATAAATGTTTCGCGGAAATAATGAACGCTCTTCGTTATACGCCATTCAGATCGTAAATTGAATCTGGTGAAAGTATAACTTATATTCTAGCGCAGATGGTGGCTGATATCAGTCATTCGACAGTAAAATTATATCTGGATATTGTGATGTATCAATTACTTAACATAGATACAAATGACATTTCGTCAAAGGGTATTGATAGCGAGAGCTGATCAGAATGGAATTATATTCATTATCTATTTAGCAAATAATAAATAGCGGTAACTATAAAATATAAAATATAATTTATTTATTTTTTTAGTTAATTTGTCCCATCGGGCAGGCTAAAGCTGTAAAGCCATACTGCCTTGTCTTAAGTGTTATTTCTGCCGTCTCTTAGTCAAGTCCAGTCCGTGTCAGTCAAGTCCAGTCATTTTTTAGTAAAGTAGTGGTGTACTATAAACCTTCTATAGAGTTTTGGAAGCAACACGAAAAGTCATGTTTCACCACATTTTATCATTTTCCCATACTCGCGCTTGTGATTCGGCACTTTATGAATAAAACACCACCATTTTTATGCATAAACACTCGACAAAACATTAATTTTGGAAAAAAATACAACGGAGCAACACGACTCTTCCCGCGTTCCCGAAGTAGTACCACGCATTCTCTACAAAAACAAAAGAGTTACACATTTACACGCCAAACATACTGGCACAAAAGAAACCTACAAACACCATATAGGATTGAACTCCTAGACTATGAAGTTCTAAACAACAAATATGCATAGAACAAGTTTCCTCTTGACAAGACCTTACTCATTTCTATCCACCTGAAGGTTGTCTGGCAGAAAACGCTCTAGATAAGGCCGACTTCTAATGATTCTTGATAATAATATACATACAAGTACATAATATACATTTTGACTGCCTAATAAAGTTCTACTTCGAAAACTGAAGGACGTGGGTACGATTTCCACTAGTGATTAACATTTGTGTGACTAACACACATGTTTGTTCTGTGTCTGGGTGTTACAAAAAAAAAGTATGTAAGTATTCTGTTTGCTGTCTGGTTCACATAGCACGAGCTTTGCTTTATTTGGGACTAGATGGCGCTGTGTGAAATGTCTTCTAATATATATTTATTTAATTTATCTATATTAATTTTTTTACAAACATTACTCAGAATAGAACATACTACGCTCCCTAATTTTTACAATAGGTACTAATACTTTAATACAATACCCAATATTGGGTCCAAAAAATGACATATTATATACTTGGTGGTAGATATCTTTAGCAGGAAGTCGTCCACCGCAGTACTAGATATTCTGTTTCAATACTAGATATTCCATCTCAAAGTAATGAACGCCAAAGCAGCGATGCCCTAGACTTTGTTTTGTCACTTAAAGTACTGTATATCGCTGCAATGGTCATGGACAGACTATCTCTTACCATCAGGAGAACGTCTCGTCTCATTACTTTTACATAAAAGATTAGCAATAATGCCTGCAAGCACCTGTATATTTATTGCAATAAAGATTAGAGTAATCTTTTTTTTTGACAGCCCTGTTGGTTCATCGGTAGTATGTCTGCTTCGAGACCTGAAGGCCGTGGGTTCGATTCCCACTCAGGACTAACATTTATGTGACTAACATCGATGTTTGTTCTGTGTCTGGGTGTACTGTATGTATTTACAAAAAAAAAAAGTATTTAAGTATTCTGTCAGCTGTCTCGTTTCCATAGTTCCATTTGCTTAGGCTAGATAGCGCTGTGTTAAATGTCCTCCAATATATATTATTTATTTTAAATATTTTACAAGATATTTTTTTTATATTTCCAAATAAGAATATTTTATCTTACAAAAACTAAAAAGATGATAACTAACCCATCACAATACGATAACTTATATTTATGTACCTTCATGCCGCAAAGCCTTACATACAGAATAATAAATTAAGTGCGACCTAACACACACACCTAAACACCTATACCTATTTACACACACTCGCAAACATTCCCATTTATTAGATATATGAAGGTAATACGTAGGACAGATTGCTTTCTGCCGTAAAATATCCCAAGATTTTCCGCGTAAGCTAAAACATCCCACGTCCAACGCCTATCGCTAGTAAACACAAACTACATCCCTACTAAAAGCTCTCAAACTTTAAACTGGGCCCTCAAAAGTGCTATGTCGTGTAGAGACCGCTCTACTCCCAGGGATACGGGATGTATCCATCAATATGTTTGCATACCGATAGTTTTAGCTTAACGTTCTACTTTGAAAAGCATTTTGGAGTATACAATGCTATTCGAAACGGTAGTGCTAAAGTTAAAGGAGCTTATTGTTACCATAATTTTTCTTCTTTGTTTTTGGTATTGCATTTTGTGCTTTGGCTAACATCAAGATTTTCGATATTTTCAAGCACTTCATAAAAAATCATGTTAAGTTATGTAGCGATGAAAGCTCAGTGGTTAGCGTGGTAGGTTCGCATGCTGAAGGACGTGGGTTCAAACTCCAGCAATGAGCTTGTACTGTCAGTGAAGGAAAACATCGTGAGGAAACCATAGCATGGTGGTAGGGTACTTTCTAGTACTCGGCTGGCTAGCTACCACCCTCAAGTTGAAAATATGCCGCCAAGCATCTAACGGTGTGTTCCGGCAGCCTCACAGTTCCATTCCCAACTAGGTGTACTTTACTATCTTCGACCACACCTTAACTTAACATCAGGTGAGCTGTAGTCAAAACCTAGTCTGCCCCATAAAATAAAAAAAGGTCAAGTCATCAAGTCTCAGTCACAGTCGACACCATCAAGTCCAAGTCACACGCAAAGTAAATCTTAGTCGAATCCGGCCATGCTCTAGGAAAGAGGCTACTAAATTACTAGACTTTACTAAAAGTATATTATTACTTGGTGGTAGATCATCTTGGCTGAAGATCGTCTATGTAGGTATCGCCGCAGTATCTACGCAGTAGGTACCTACCATTCTGGCAGCAAGGAGTAATTTATAGGTAAACCTTACTGTGTTCCGCTAGAAAGGGTTGCAGATAGCGAAATCACAGGGTTATTAAGACTAACCATCAAATGTCCTAATGAGTACCAAAGCAGCGATGTCCTGGACTTTGTTTTGCTACTTAAAGTTCTGTATATATCTGCACGTGACTGTTGCAGCTATACACACGTGTGGTCTCTTACCATCAGGAGATCATCTCGTTCGTCTCATTTCTTATACATAAAAAATACATTTCATATGTATGGCAGTTATTCTGTTAAAATTTCAATAACAGTAATAAGGATTCGCATGGTGTGACGTCGGACTCTCTGTTTAGCGTTAACGGTTACGTGGCTGGATCCCTGATGTTGCAAATGTATATTCCAAAGATAGTTATTATCTATATCTTTTATGATAGGTTAGGTAATAATTTTGAAGTATGGTAAGTACCTACTTAAATATCATGATTACTCATTATAACTTCTAATTCATCCGTTTTATTCCTAGTAGACACAAAAATGTGTGTAGGTTTTTTGGTACTCGATTGTTAGCTTAATTTCTCTTTTATAAAATTTAGATTTCAGTACAGCAATTTGACATTATGTGCGATTTAAAAGCTCGCATAAATTTGCAATTACGCGCCTACGAACGACATTCAAAATTACCTATTTCTAGCATTTTTTTTCATCCAACTCCCTGTAGGCATCAGAAACTGAGTGGGAGTGGTCCAAAGTGGGCAAGCCACTCCCATTGGTTATCCGAAGCCCCTCCCACTTGTGTAACAAAAAGAAATATTGGAAACAAGTCCCCAAAGGCAGAGCCTTGAGAATTTCTCTCTCCCTTTCTCAAGCAACTTTGTTCAGTTTCAGGACGGTGCGCGGTGAAACGGGTTCGTATCTAAGTCCCCGGAGGTTCGAGTGATGCCATCTAGCGAAACTGGCCGGAACTACGTGGTGGAAGCTAAAACAAGATGGCGCTTGCAGTAGCCGTGAAAGCCTTTGGGATGCTGCGGGAAAGTTGGCCGGAGGCGCGGAAACTTTGCGTTTAGTTTTATGAAACCTGGACGAAGTTGTACATTTTATTACATGATATTCTAGGTGTGCTAAAATGTTTACTGCTATGAATTACTGTAAACCAAAACTGTTGAACAAACACATAACTAAGGTTTAGGTACCTATACATTTATTTAGGATACTTTTTAACTAACCGACTAGGTTAATAACATTATAATATTAAACAACTTTTTATATTTTTTTAAAAAAAATGTTGTCTGATAGTATTTTTTACATTTTTTCCTTACCGGTATCGAATTCCGTTCTTGAACTTTTTTGTTTTCTTTTTTCTTAGTCCTTCAAAAAGAAAGTCTCTGTTATTGATGAGGTAATTATATATTTTGAATGACATTTTAATTTAATTTTCTAAATAGAAAAATAGTTTTTACTTAAATAAGATTTCAGTGTTCTTGTGTTCAATGTATGTAACAATTTATGGAAAACTAGACTATCTAAGTACTAAGTATGTATTATTTATTTTGTGGCACAGAAAAAGTAATATGGGCAAAATGGTATTACTATAGTAAACAATCACCAATTTTATGGTAATGCAGAAAAACATAATCGCTACATTGTATATTTCCAAAACTTGTGTTTTTCCGAGTGTTTATGTTTACTAACCATATCATACTGAGTTATTTATGCATCCGTGGGTAGGCTTGTGTGTGGTGACAAATGTTTTTTCATGGTGTTTCTAAAACTCTGCGTACGAGCCTCTATTAAAGTTACCACTATTTTGCAAGTAATGGACTCGATCGTTAATAAAACTTATATCATGAAGACATTTCTTCTTCTTCTTCGATTTTGGCGTCGCATGTTGTGCATATGCCAGTACCTATTAGGTGTTTTGATATTTTCAAATTTCATAAGATAAAATGTACTCAAGGTCCAGTCTTGGTCAAGTCCAGTCCGTGTCAGTCAAATCCAGTGAGGCTTTAGTAATGCGACTTTACTATAAGCTTCGATAGAATTTTGGGAGCAACATGAAAAGTCATGTTTCACCACGTATCACTTTCCCACACTCACGCTTGTAATTCGGTACTTTATGAATAAAACACCATCATTTTTTTACATAAACACTAGAAAAAAAAAATACAATGGGGCGACACGACTCTTTCCGCGTTCCCGCCAAAAACTCATGAAGACATTTGTAAACATAAAATACTTGACAGTGACAATGCAGAAAATATGATGCCAAAAATTAAGAAAAGAATATTTTCCATACTATCATTCCACGGCTGCGCCCAGAACGCAGTGTAGTCCATTTTCGCTCGTACCTTATCAAGATCGCACCGAATTTTATGGGCCTAATCGAGTTGGCCACAAATTGGACCCGCGCGGCTCATTTCCTAACCTGGCCGATTACAGGATTACAGCTAATTAGCTATAGTCAATATATCGGCACGCAGAGCGCCGTTTCGCGGTCGCCTAACAATAATGATACCTTTTAAACACATTTTATGAAGATATAGGATGATCATGAGATTTACAAAGGTTTGTGCGTTTGCACTGTTCGAATTCTTGCTAAAGCCTACCTAAATATCGCGGTAGACAGACTGGGAAGTTAATTAGGTTAGCTATGCATTCAATCAAACATACTTTATCTACTAATTTTTTTACACAGATATTTTTTTTTATTTCGACAAATTTACGATATGAAAATGTATGTAACTAGTGAAATTACAGGGTTGTTGAGACTAGTCATCGAAAGTATCTAACTAATAAGCGTCAAAGCAGCGATGCCCTGGACTTTGTTTAGCTACTCAAAGTTCTGCGTATTGCTGCGGTGGTCACGGACTCGAGTCATCTCGTACCATCAGAGATTTCGTATGTCACATTACTTTGACATATAAATTATATACCTACTATTTTGGTTTTAAAAACTTGACGAAGGGTTTTTCATAAATTGTCATGGCGGAATTTCAGTTAGTTTATTATAGTCCGGTCAAAGTAGACATGTCAAAGTGCAAAAATTCGCATAGAGCTGAAAATTGGAACGAATGTTTGGAACGCCATTATAAATTAAATTCAAAAATCAAAAAATAGTTATTCAAGGTCAAAGCTCGTAGTTATATTCGTTCATAAGTTTTTATGATAAAAATAGGTCAGACAAAATAGTAGACTTAGATTAGTAGGTACTAGCAGATTACGGATTAGCTGTATTTTATTCATTTCCTAAACTGTTCTGCTGCTGGCCCTTTTTATTGTAGATAAAGTAGGTAAAGCGTTAGTTCACCATGCTGGCTACAAGTGGGTTGGTAAATTTCATACACCTTTGAGAATATCAATACTCTCAGCAGCTTCCTCACGATGTTTCTCTTCACCATATAACAGCGGACAGCGACAATACGCATAACTTTGAAAAAACAGAACCGGGGTACCTACTTGAACCTAGGACCTCCAGAACGGCAGTCAGACAGTATCTCAATTTTGGCAAACGTAGCTTCATATTAGACAGATAGATAAAAGTGCGTAAACACTTTGGTGAGTGCGCTTCAGATCTACATGACCTAATTTCACCCTGCCCATTCTACTACCGGACAGCCAGGGGCTCCAAGAAGCGACACCGCTTTATGGTCGATATTCCAAAGACTCGAACTAAACGGTTCGAGTCTACCTTCATTGTACGAACCGCTAAACAATGGAATTTGCTGCCCGAGTACAAAGTTCAGTTCAGCGTTATTTATTACGGACTAGCTGCGCCCCGCGGTGTTGCCCGCTACATGTTTTCGGGATAAAAAGTAGCCTATGTGTTAATCCAGGGTCACAGCTATCATAGCAAATTTCAGTAGTTTTTGCGTGAAAGAGTAACAAACACACTCATAAACTTTCGCATTTATAATATTAGTAGAATATGATTGTAGGATGGTATAAAGTTTACGCCTAAAACTTTTTTTCATGTTTTGCACTAGAACCCACAATATTAAAGTTTTTTCCCATTTTTCCAGTTCTGAACAGCCATTCCAAAGTTAGCAACTGCAGCAGGCAGAATTTTGGACGGTACATGTCTGAGTTCTAAATTTTTGTCTAACTGCTCTTATATTCACATGATTTTTGAAACTAACTTTTCGCCAGTTGGCGCGCCGCCGAGACGTCAGAGAAATTTCTAGAAATTATTCGAAACGCTCGAAACAGTACATTTGCAATGCAGTTTTATTAACGTCTATGCATATTCAGAAAGTTAGGTTACGTTTCTGAGTTTAGATTTTATACCATGAAATTTCTTACACGGATACGTAGAGCTAAATTGATGTAAACCACATAAAACATTCATGGTTTTACGTAAAATATTGTGTGTAAAACATATAACTACATACATAGCTCAGTGGTCAGCGCGGTCAATTCACACGCCGCAAGGCGTGAGTTCAAACCCCAATAATGAGCTTGAAACATTGTGAGGAAACCATAGTTTTTTTTTTTTTTTTTTTACATTGAATAGGTTCGCGCTTGACCACATCCTGCCTGATGTGAAGCATCGATGCGGTCTAAGATGGAACACGCTTACCTAGAAGGAACCTGTTTACTCTTGACTTGAAGACACTCAGTTTCTCCTTTCGGGAAACACAGACTCCGGCAAAGAGTTCCACATCCTCGCTGTGCGAATAAAGAATGTGTACATAGTAAGAGTACTTTCTAGTACTCGCCTGGCTAGCTATGAAGTTGAAAATCTGCCGCCAAGCACCTAGTGGTGTGTTCCGGCAGCCTCACTTGAGAGCCACTTCTATTTCATGATGTTGACATTGATGTTTGTTCTGTGTCTGGATGTACTGTATGTATTATAAGTATGTATTTACTTTAAGTATTCTATCAGTTATCTGTCTTCCATAGCACAAGCTCTGCTTAGTTTGGGGTCAGATGGCGCTGTGTGTCCTACGATATTTATTATTTATTTATTTCAGGCTTGGTATGCTTTATCATCTTCGCTAAAAAATAACCTGAAGAAAAACGGTTGAGGGGCCGCGTGTATTATCTATAACGATTCACCACGATAATCCACCACCGCCCTTGGTCGGCCTTGGCCTTTCTTAGCTTTCGAATTGTAGGCCCCCTAAAATTTCTATGGTGGCAGACTTTAAACAAAATGTTTAAAATATTACAAATATTAACCAAATTTAAAATGAATTTTCCAAATTTTTATTATATGTCAATGAACGAACATTTATTAAACAAAATAAAAAATACCTTAAATAATACTATTTACAAAATATATACAAAAAACTTAGTCTAAAATATGAGAATGTATTATGTCAATAGTATTGAGAACAATATACTTACGTTTAATTACTTACAACTTTACAGTCTCATGCCCTTATGCATTTATTATACGCAGTACAGCTTTCCAACATTCGAGAATTTGTGGCGTAGACCTTCAGACAGGCAGACGCGGCAAACAAAGTGCTACAATTAAGTCGCGACCCGCTCTGCCGAGTTCAACAGTTTTTACCCTCGTAATTCTATTACATTATTAACTTACACCGTGTAAGGAAGCAGTGCAGGGATTGACGATTCTTCGCTGTCGATAAACTGACTTTATACTCGACTGCGAATAATTTAAAGTTAACTAATTATTATCTTTTTACTCTTCAAACTGTACTGTTAATAATATGTTGTATTGGTTACCAGCCATAGACTGATTTTGACAATGTTTAAACATAAAATTTCTTACAAAAGTCGATAAAATCGAATCAAATCTCTAGTAGGTACTCGGCTAGCTACCACCCTTAAGTTGAAAATCTGTCGTCAAGCACCTAACAGTGTGTTCCGTCCGATAGCCTCACATAAGATCCAGTTTCATTCAAAGCTAGGTAGTTGTCAAAACACTTAGTCTGTCAACCGTAAAAAAGCATAGTAATTTCATAAACAACTATAGAAAATCGGAAATGCCAAAGTACCAATGCACGCTGACAATTTGTTAACTTCTCTAATTGCACTAATACATTTCTAATAATTATTTTCATAAAAATATAGAGATACTAATAAATTGCAATCACAAAGTGCGTGTAATAAAGGGAAAAATGTCGATACGATCAACTACATCCCTATTAGTGGGAGACCCTATTTCGTTGTGATTTCTCTAGTCTAGCAGACTGTAACAGTTACACGACAATTATCGATAAAAACAACTCTTTCCGTCCCTATAAACCGCGTGGCTACGTCTCGCTTCTCGCAAAGATCGCTCGCTGAAAACTTTTAATACCTTAACTCGACTTTCACTCAATTTCGCTTAACGCCTCGCGTCGTTGACACGGCTCGATGCGGAGCAGCATCACTTTGTAACTGTTTTACTACTCGAACTTGAACTTTGGGGAAATATTTCACAACGATCTTGAAAGTTATTTAGATACTTTGCTTCAGACTTTAGACTATGTTTGCATTTTAAGAAAGTATTTAAGTATTCTATCAGTTATCTGTCTTCCATAGCACAAGCTCTGCTTAGTTTGGGGTCAGATGGCGCTGTGTGTAATGTCCTATGATATTTATTTATTTATTTATTTATTTATTTTCGTACAATAATTATGTAAAATTGTGTAACTAATTTTTTCAGAAAATGAAATCGAGTACTAAACAAAACATGTCCTATACATTTTGCACTTAAATATTGTTATTATGCATAAAAAGAAACAAAATGTGACTTTTCCTTTTGCTTATAATCGTAAGTAACGCTCTTCTATCAAAAAAGTCATTAAATCCGCAAGGAGGTGTACTAATGTGATTGTGCTTATTCCAAGTAGGCATGATGACATGGTAAGACTCAACGCATGCCCATGACCATTGCAGAACACAGAACACAGAACTTAAAGTAGCAGGAAAAAGTTCAGGCCAAATTGGTATTAGCGTTCATTACTTTGAGACTTTCGATAGTCTCAACAGCCCTGTAATATCGGGTTTTTGTGCATAACTTTTTTTACATAATAGTACGTACTTTGTATATTATATGGACAAGTTAATTATTTTTCACGAATTCAGAGTTGTGCCCAAAGTAAAACTTGTTCAAAATGATGAGTACAACTTTTTTTTCGGCTTAGTAGTTAGTACGCTATGAACTTATCATAGTGATTATAGTAGCAGTAGCTAAAATTACTTTTTTTTAACGATTAACAAGCTATGTATTTGACCACAGCTCACCTTATTATTATTTATTTATTTCAGACCATGTCCATAGAAACATCATTAAAAATTATTACATAAATAAAATCAATATAAGTTATAAAAATTAAAAACTAAAAATTATTATACCAGCCAAAATTAGACAAATAATAATTTCATGTTAACCTAAACTTAAGCTTGGATCCGGAATGCTCAATATGCATCCTTGTCCAGTGTTGCATTATTGGGCAATCCAGATCCATCCGCCAGGCGAACAACTGTAGGTAGGTGTTGGAGCCGCCCCGCACGCGGCGCATCAGGGACGCGACACGCTTGCGCATGATGGCCTGGAAGCTATCAATCCGAGCATCCGCAAATATCCCCGAGGCACTACACCAGCGTGGTAGCTTCATCAGCAACCTGAAGGCGTTGTTGTATAACACACGCAAGGCGTTGTACGTTATGTTTAGTGACGATGTGATCAAACATGGTAAAGCATAGAATTGAATTGGCTCTGTAAAATGAAGCTGCCGGATCACACCAGCCAAGCACTAGAAAATCTCCTACCACTACGCTAGCAGTTCGCATGCCGAAGGGCGTGGGTTCAAACCCGAACAATGAGCTTGAGCTGCCGGTGAAGGAAAACATCGTGAGGAAACCATAGCATGGTGGTAGGGTACTTCATAGTGCTCGGCTGGCTAGCTACCACCCTCTAGTTGAAAATCTGTCGCCAAGCATAAATAAATAAATAAATAAATAAATATCGTAGGACATTACACACAGCGCCATCTGACCCCAAACTAAGCAAAGCTTGTGCTATGGGAATCAGATAACTGATAAAATACTTAAATACTTTCTTTATTGTATATACTTTATTCTTTATACTTTCTTTACATCTAATGTGTATTCCGGCAGCGTCACTTGAGAGCCAGTTTCATTCCAGGCAAGGTGTGCTATACCATCTTCGACCACACCTTCACTTAACATCAGGTGAGCTGTGGTCAAACAACTAGCCTGTCAACCATAAAAAAAAACGTTAGGGTTTCCTTATCATGTTCAACTTCACCGGCAGCTCAAGCTTATTGTTGAAGTTTGAACCCACGTCCTTCGGAGTGAGGACCGATCGCGCTAACCACTGAGCTATCATCGCTAAAACTGTACGGGACACAATCGCATAGGCTTCTGGGTGACATTAAATTGTTATGCAACGACGCTATCCATCAAGAAGAAAATATTTTCATTAGTCACTTAGATTTCAAAAACTGCCTTTGTAAATAAATTAAAATATACTTACATAAAACGTTTTACAAACAAGTTTTATTTCAGCGTTCGCCAGGTAGTGCGTAACCCGTCCAAACCAAAAATAGTCTTGAAAAATCGCAAAAGGAGAAACAAAATAAAACCCCATCACGACACGACAAATTGATGTCATCCATCCCTCTCTTGCTAACAGTCGCAACATATCACTACGCAACCTCTCGACATTTTTCCTCTATATATTATTAATACATAAGTACAATCTCTCACTCTTCTAACTCAAGATACAGACGTAGCGTTGTCCCTTTCTATATTGTTGGGTCTAGTTTTCCCAAGCGGCCGAGCCTCGAGGGTAAAACTCCCTTGGGTCGGTATTGACTCTACTATGGAAGGAAAGTTATCTGTACACCTATTGTCGGCCACCCCCTGTCCCGTTCTCCGCGTTTTCATCCCCCTTCGTTCGAAGACTTTCTTATGCGTTTTTCGTTTTATTTTTATCAGTTGTAGGCTGTAATTCATTCAAGTTTCGTTGATGATTTGCAATGAATATAGCTTTTTCTGATACTTGCCTAGTGCATACTTGGAATATCATATAAATATACTTTTTATTATAAGAAAATTTTAGACGCTGTAATTAATGAATTGGGTACCGTGCGCCAAATGAGACGTCAAATACGACGCAGGCTCCGTGTTTTCTACATTTGTATAACAACAACCGACGAGCTGTGTTAGAAGTCTTCAAGTGGCCTATTAACTCTGATACTTTATTAACTCTAGGGCTGACATGAATTTACTTATTAGATACCATCTTTAGAAATTAATATTTTGACCTTAATACTAATTTTATTCAGAAAGGCATCAATTTACATTTTACAGAAATAGCCATAATTCAGTGAAACCACATAAAACTTGCCAGAATTAATAGCCTCACTAATTTACTTTATACTATTATTGTAAACAGATCTACGTTTGGCTAACAACTCATACGATGGTAAGCGATAGTAAGTATGGTCGAGAATGAGGCACGTCAATCTCAAAGATCACTCTGCCATTAATAATAAGGTTTGTAGTTTTCAGGAAATAAGAATAATTATTCTTGAAAGATTTACAGGATGTTTTATAAATAATTAAAGTAATAAGAAATGTAGTAATTCCAATCTCACCAATGTTGAAATTTATAACTACGAGCCAACCAATAAAATTGTCAAAAAAAAATCTGTTACAAACATTTTCCGTTTCATTTTTCGTGTTGCTAGAATCCTAATCCATTTATTTAAATTTTAAAAAATCATTATTAATTTGGCTTTCGTATTTTTTTAATTTTCTTAATTAAGCTTATTTATATTAGGGTTGGTCCCATAGTAAAAGCTGTTCACCTTGATGGGTAGATAAAAACGTTTCAATATTAACTACACTTCTCCAGAAAAACGTATAAAAACTTTTTATACCGGTATACCTAAATTTCTTTTGCTAGATACTTTAGTAAAATTGTAGGTGAATTAGAGAACGAAGTCGAAGTTTCAAACGCGTAGATTCAAAACATTGTCCCAAATTGTCATTTCGATTAGTAACTCGACCCATGTAACCCGATTTAAGGCCGGTCGCACACCGGACGCTAATTTCGTAATGCGCGACATCGGCACGCGATTGCCACGTGCTTCAACCGCCGATCGCCGGTTGCGAGACAGATTGACGCGACCGGTCGATTTGTTCACTTAACTTGTTTATCATAAAGGACAGACAAATACGTGAGCTGAAATAAAAAGTCACTCCCGCCCCTTTGCAATTCGATATGCAATTACATTTGTTCACATGAATTAGTCTGGTATCTGGTATTATATTTCGATGATTATCTACAATTTCATAATAATACTTACATGTCTAGTTTTCTTTCACAGAACATGTGAAAAGTGGCCTCATAAACATCCGCCTTTTTTTAAATAAAATGTAATGACAGATAAAGCTATAATACTGTTCAATATAATTTTAGGTGAAAAAACGTTCAATTATATGAATGAGAGATAATAAACTGTACGACGTACGTTGAATCCGTGGGGATGATTGGTTGAAAATACGCATTAAGCCTTCCCTATTGTAAATATTATTAAGCTGAAACTGAACAATAAATACTTGGGTAAACAAAAAAAAGTCGTATAATCATTTTGACGGTTTTATACGTTGGTTCAAGTCTCTTAGAGTACTTAAACCAAACTCATAATAGTATATCTTTATTCTTAAAAATAGCTGTAGTTTCCTAACAGAACATTTCAAGTGACGTGTGCTAATCACGCAGACGCGTGTCTCGCACGCGACGACAAACGAGCAGGACAAAACGCCCATTTGGATTATTGTATCTAATCTATTTAGATGAGCGCAGTGTGTACGTAACTTTATACGTTGTCGATTTTCAAAATAAAGTATTTAGTTCCATTAAGTTTCTTATTCCCATGAAAATTATTATTTTGGTATGCCTAGAATAATCGAATAAATGTACTAAAAATATACAATTTTGATCTGAATCATCATAGTCAAAAAGTTTACCTTCTAAAAGAAATAAATATCTAGAAAAATCAGTAATGTAATTTGTAACATTGATTTACCTTGGTACATATTGAAATAGTAACTCAAATACCTAAATTTACCAATGCGTCTGTTTCAGATAAGGTTTTTTTATGGTTGATAGGCTAGGTGTTTGACCACAGCTCACCTAATGGAAAACAAATTGTACAGATATTTAATATATTGTGCGACTGTGTGAGAAAAAGAGATAATATGTATTTGCAATTATGTAAATTTATCGTCGTATTAATCCAAATATTTACTACAATAAACGTTTGTAGCGATGATAGTCCAGTGGTTAGCGCGGTCGGTTCGCATGCCGAAGGGCGTGGGTTCAAACCTTAACAATGAGCTTGAGCTGCCGGGGAAGGAAAACATCGTGAGGAAACCATAGCATGGTGGTAGGGTACTTTCTAGTACTCGGCTAGCTAGCTACCACCCTCAAGTTGAAAATCTGCCGCCAAGCATCTAACGGTGTGTTCCGGCAGCCTCACTTGACAGCTAGTTCCATTCCAGACTAGGTGTGCTTTACCATCTTCGACCACACCTTCACTTAACATCAGGTGATGTGATCAAACACCTAGCCTGTCAACCATAAAAAAAAAAAAAAAATTAAATACTTTAAGTTTTTGTCACAGGAAAGAACACTAACTATTAGTTAACGACCATCCATTAACAAAACAGGTCCCTCATAGAAAACCATAATTAATTTATGTTTACAAAGAATTATTGTCTTTTCAAATGCTAATTCGGTAATACAATCTCTATTCCACACTCATACAAGTCATACAATTAGAAGCAAGATAAACCCATGCATTATCTAGTTAAGCACAAAAGAATAAAACCCTATGAAACTTGTATAATATTTCAAGTGGGGTGCAAAACGAACCATGTGTGAAATTACAATAGCTTGGGTCTGTTGGTCACATCTGATGCGTACGTGATAGATGAATTTGAGAATGTGTAATAGATGGCTAATTTATTTGTGAAGGTACCTTTTAAATGTCCAGGGGCCCGTTTGGAGTAAGCTGTTTCACTCTTCAGTTTTCTGCTTCAAGTCCGCACTTTGCAATTTTGAATACGTTAAGAAAACACTGAATTTTTTAAAACCTACATTAACTGTACTGTTTCTCAATTTAATAGCTTAACTACATCAAACGTTTAGAGGAGGCTTCAGGTGACCAGAATGCTGGTATCTACTTTGGTCAAAAGCTATGCATTGCCATCGAGCGTGGCAATGCTGCCATCATTCTGGCCACATATCCCTCCTCTGACAGATTTTTAGACTAAGTTTTTTTTGTATACATTTTGTAAATAGTATAATTTAAGGTCTTTTTTATTTTGTTTAATAAATCTACATCAAGTACAGTAGCTTGGCATGTTTAAAAGTTTTTTTTTATTTAAACAGTAAGACGTACGAAACTCTATATACTGATGGTAAGAAATAAAGCCTATCCATAATTATTGCAGCAATACCCAGAACTAAGTATATAAGCAATACTCAACAATAAATCAAAGTCCATAACGTCGCTACTATGGCTTATGATACTTCCTATCGTAACCTGAAACTTTTAAATACTTATATATTTAAGTACAGGCTTGCGTTTGACCGCTATCTATCTTGATGTTAAGCAAAGATGTGATCTATAATGGAGTTGTTCACGACTTGTTGGCACCCATATTGTATCTATAGAGGACCGTCCATTTGGCCAGTATATTCCATTGTTTAGCGGTTTGTATGATGAAAGTAGAATCAAATTGTTTAGTTCGAGTCTTTGGAAAATCAACCATGAAGCGAAGCACCAACCAGCTAAGCCAATCTATACTACCCGAGTCAGATGATAGATGACTCATTTTATATGCTTTACCTTGGTTCAGAATATGCACTAATTCAATCTAGTCTAAGATTATTAAAAATGAAAAACATTTCAGAGTTTATGTTATTTAATCGCTTAATTGGCGATATTTTGCCGTCAAAATTGATTACAATTTACACGTTTTAATACACGATCATTTTAAAATAATTCGTTAGTACATTTCATATTCAGTTTGGTTATCTCTATAAAATACGTTTTGTTATTCTGTATGAAAGCGAGTTGGGGATATTTTTATATTCGTATACAATGTTTTTCATTTCAGTGTGAGATTTCGTTGTCCTTAAAGATAAACCGAGTATTCACATTACAGGATATGTTTTGTTACGAGATATGATACAATACAATTTACAATTTCGATGTCAAATTCACAAAATGTGATTATATTTTGTAAACTGCAGAAGTATATAATTACTTTGCCACGTCTACTTTAATATTTGATGGTTAAGACGTAGTCTGCAGTGTACAAAAATATATTTACTTAATAGCTATCCAAATTCAAAATTCAAAATTTTATACATTTATATTTAAGAAAGTAGATACATTACATTTAAATTTACACAGCGCTTATAATAAATATATCACAGATTTTACAATAACAAAACTGACACGTACACAAAACGAAAGTGAATTTACTTTAATGACTTTGAAATTATTATGAGCATTTGAATTCTTTTACAAAATCTACTCTAGTTCAATCTAGCAAGGGAACTATTGAGTTTAGCAAGTATCCTTAATAACTATATACAAGAAATAGCTATGTACAAACGACTTACATAATTATTTACAAACAAATATACTAAAAAGAACGACCTTCTTTTTCATTTGGATTTAAACAATTTTATATTAAAAATAAGGTAAATTTTTGTATGAAATGCTGTCACAGTGAATCTATCAATCAACTCTACATTGGCATGCTAATGTACTTTCCTTGTTTTCTATTTTCAATTTCGACCCCAAGTTAGGCAACATACACAACTGATGCGGCTAAACAATTACGTTGGCCAGTTGGCTAAAATCTTGTTATTCACTTTTAATTTACATTACGTTTAGAGATTAAAAAAGTAAAATTTGCGTTGTTTTTATTACCGTATTTCCATACATAACTATATGTTTTTCTAATTCAGAAGAGATTTATAAAGTGTTTTTACTATTTATGAGCAGAACACCTCGCCTACAGCTTGTATGACAACTGATACCTTCTTTAAAACCTATTTCAGAGCTACAAGTAAGACGAAATCTACACAATAAAAGTCAACAGATAGGGTTAAAACTATAGCTATATCTGGAGTATCTAATTCCTTTAGGGAAACATGAGCAAATTCAAATATGTAACATAAAAAAAATTCGAAGACATTTCTTTCCAAAAACCACAGTAATAAAACAATACGATTTATTACTACTGTGGTTTATGGAAATTGAAGTACATAATTTATCATCAAAGATCAAGATTAATGAAAACACAGTATTTTATCCAGAACTTAAAGAAAGCAAAGAACTTTCCACAAAAACATCCAGGAAAGATTTTATTTTTTGCTTGTTTGTTTGTGGTGAATACGCTTCGAAACTACTGAACCGATTTAAAAAAATCTTTCACCGTTGGGTAGTTACACAATCTCCAGGTAACATAAGATACTTTTGTCCTTGTATTCCCATGGGAACGAAAACTAAAATATACATATTTTATAAACATGTTTAAATGGGTTAATGTCTACTTTGAAATACTTATCAATAAAACTTTTACTATTATTTATATTTGTATTTGAACACCAATTAGTCAAAGTCTCTTGCACTAACCCGTGGGGTAATATATCGAATGCTACTTGGACGCTAGAGGAGCCGTCTGCGCGTACTGCTGGGCGCTGCACGTAGGTAAGGAGAACGGATTCATGCTGAACGGGGAAGACACTAGGCCTCCCATTCCTGAGGACAAAGAAACACGTTGTGAAAACAAAACAACATTAAAAAAACCGGCCAAGTGCAAGACTCGCGCACGAAGGGTTCCGTACCATTATCTATAAAAACGGCAAAAGATATTTATTTTTATATTTATATTTATTTGCATAAATCTATTACATTTAATCTACTACATTTATATCACAAAAATATAATTTAATTAATCAGAAAACAAATTTTAAAATTAAAATGTGGTATTATGCCAAAGTGAAACTTAAAAATCACGTTTTTTGTATGGGGTCCCCTTAAATATTTATTTGATTCTGTTTTTAGTATTTGTTGCTATAACACTTGTTATAATAACAACAATTAATTGTTGTTTTCTATATAAAAAGTACTTAATAATTTTAATATAGTAATTTTATTCACAGTCAGAAACGTTCACATAATAAGCCCAATTAATTTCTACATAGTATAAAACAAAGTCGCTTCCCGCCGTCTGTACGCTTAGATCTTTTAAACTACGCAACAGGTTTTAATGGTTTTTTTTGACAGCCCCGTTGGCTCAGTGGTAGTATATCTGCCTTGAAAGCTGTAGGGCGTGGGTTCGATTCCCAATCAGGGCAAACATTTTGTGAATAAACAAATGTTTGTTCTGTGTCTGGGTGTTCTGTATGTATTATAAGTATGTATTTACAAAAAAAAAGTATTTATGTATTCTATCAGTTATCTGACTTCCATCACACAAGCTCTGCTTAGTTTGGGGCCAGATGGCGCTGTGTGTATAGTCCTACGATATTTATTTATTTATTTATTTAATGCGGTTTCCATCAATAGACAGAGTGATTCAAAAGGTTATATGAATAATGAATGCATATGCACCACATTAGTATCTTTGTTGCACCCGTACGAAGCCGGTGTGGGTCGCTAGTAAATTATAGATTTTAATTACGATCTCTTTTTCATACAATCTCGTTTACATAATAAACGCTACCCATAACATAAACATTTATACATGCACAGATATGTTATTTCTATAATAATGTAAAACATTAAATAAATATTATATTAACTTAACATTTATTATTAACATTTGTTGTGTGTGAAAATCGCGACAATAGGTATAATTAAACAAATGTGTACAAAGCCTAAATAAATTGTCATGCATACAAAAAAACACTATAATAACCACAAAAAAATAATTAAAAGCAATAAAGCCCACTTTCTATAAAAAAAAAACAATTTAGTAAACAAACGCTTTGCGACTTCGCCTGCTTTTTTCTATGATACAATTTAAACTTTTTTTTATTACAACTAAGCTTGCATTTTAACGTCATCTCGCCTTATGTTAAGCGAAGACGCTCTATGATGAAGCACGTTTGCTTAGAAGAAACCAATTCAATCGCGACTTGACGGTACCCAGATTGTATCTATCAGGGAACACCCACTCGGGTACCAGATTCCTTTGTTTAGCGGTTCGTACATTGAAGGTGCAATCGTGTCGTTTAGTTTGAATTTTTTGGAATAACTAACATGAAGCATTGTCGATGTTCTTCTTTTTTTTTTTTTTTGAATTGCACTCTTAAAAGTGTATTTGTTACAAAACTGACAGACAAGCAACTCTTACCTCGTGATAGATTTTTCTGTCTATAATTTATCTAAAAAATGCACTAAAGACCAACACAAATCTTAATCTTAATCTCAACAAAATTTACAGTGACTATTTTTCGCTACAATTTATGGATACCATTACTATGGTCATGGGCAGGCGTTAGGTTTTTGAACAGCATTTTATCTAACTGTTGCTTTGTCATTAAAATAAAATATGCAACATAATCTTCGAAGCTCGAAAAAGCAGCAAAGAATAAAACACACATGAAAACAAAAAGAACTACTAACACTGTACTGCAAGCTGCCAATTCTGGTTCTGAGAATGCTGAACATTGGACACCCTTGGCGGACTCTGTCTCACAACTGCAAAAGCGCTCCTCTTAGCTCCTTTGTCCCCTTCCCCTTTCATATCCCTGCTACTGCATTTTGCATGAGTGTTTGCCGGACAGTCAGCACCGCCTTTAGAGTCATTTCTTTCAGTGTAATACGCGCTATCTTTCGTATAATACGCGTTATAGTGATGGTCAGATACGTGGCCATTCATCGACGGGTGGTACGGGCCAAGCGACACTGAACGAAAAAAAAATATAGTTAGAACTACACAAAGCAAAAGAAAACGTAAAACCGGTAGTAAATCTTGTTTTAGTTGTTGATAAGCTCGGGTTAGACGTTTCAGGCGTCTAGGTCAGATAAGTGTGGGTTTGTTTTACTTTTTAATACTTAAGCAAATCTTTATATCTATGTCTGTGAGGTTTTTTGTAATGTACAAAGTTGCTTCGTGTAAAGTAGAAATGGTATAAAACAAAATGTTTACATTATATTTTCCAATTTTGTTTTAATTACTGATTGATGTGCGCTAGATGCAAAAAAGACTTTTTTATGTGTGTCATGGTGTCTAATGAGCTAATTTATTACGTATATTTATTTATTAATTTATTTTATTTTACATGGAAAACAAACAGCTGCTAACTTTGAGAATAAATAGGAGATAAGATAACATACAAAAACCTAAAAAGTTTGCACTTATGTTATCTAATCTAAGTTAAAGTGCCCCGAGCCCACGCCGGCCGGGGACAGATGCAAGAATTATAACACATACCTACTATAAATGTAATTTCAAAATTTAGACAAAATAATAATAAATTAAAAACAAATAAATTAATTAATTAATTCACAGTATGTGTAAGCCTCATAAAAGTTGCACAAAATTTTCTTAGCCAACTTTTTCGTTTTAGATTGTTTTGCTATCAAAGTCTTAGTAGTAGGCATCGTATTTTTAGTAACTAACTTTAGTGTGTTTGAACACACTAAAGTTAGTTAAATTATTGCTTGTTGTTATTAATTTATTTATTCAGACGTTACCACGGTATTTTTTTCAAATAAAATACAATCAGACCAATCCAGTCTGGACAATTTTAATTTTACATCATAATTGAAAACGCTTTTGAAGATGTTAGCAGATTTGAATCCAAAGTACTTATGCTTTTTATAAATATTTCTCTTACGATTTTTTTGGTATTCTTTAATTTAGATATGTCGTCTAAATCCTATAAATATCAATACGTCTTTCTAAGGAAGTTACACATCACAATGAACAACAGAATTGGTGCAGGTAGTAAAAGCAGTACTCAAGAAGTGTAATGGGTAGTTACACTTATTGAGTACTGTTGCCTTGAATAGTCTACGATTTTTACATTTGATAACTGAAACTTTGTTGGGTCACAAATACACAAACATAACAAAATAGATGATAAGACCAAATTATAAGATACTAGCAGCTCGCCCCGGCTTCGCACGGGAAAACAAAACTCGATTAACAATATAAATTGATCGATCCAGTAGTTTTGGAGCTTATTCAATACAAAAAAACGAAAAATTAAATCATTCCTCTTTATAAGATGTAGATGACAACTGTAACAGTTAGGCGTATGCTATTGCGGACTTATTTGTAGCTGTCACTTTGCTCTTTAGAATGTCACTTATTGTCAATTTTTCACAGCTTGGAAGTTTCCATACAGACCCCTAACTGTTTTTTTAAATAAAATATAGTCTATGTCCATCACGGATAATGTAGCATTCTAATAATAAAAGAATTATTAAGATCGGTCCAGTAGTTTCGGAGACTATTCCATACAAACTAACAATCAAATCAAATCAAATTTAAGGTTTTGATTTGTGAATTTTGTTTTTATTGTTTGACATTCGAATTTAATTTTATGACATTTTTGTTTATAAGTTTTTGACATTTTTAATTTTTATGACAATTGTACGTCGACTAGCACCATCGCATAAGGGAAACCCTGTAAGGATGGTGTGAAATTAAGTAAATAAATAAATAAAATCTTTCCTCTTTATAATAGTATAGATATAGATAGATAGATATAATGTTAATAATACTTATGCATATAAGTCAATATATATTAATGTCATGTTAACTTACGTGAGGTTGTGTTGAATAGCGACGTAGGAGGCGCGGGGTAGTGTTGCGGGTGAGGGTAGGTAGCGGGCGCTGCGTGCGGGGTAGACGCGGCGGAGCAATACCGTGGCGACACCGACCCGCCACTACGCGCATACTCCTCTAAAAGAAAAAGCCTGGGGTCAACACAAAATTACCGTTAGGACTGTTGTTGCGTCAGCTGAAATGTAATGGGCTGTTTGTTTGGATGGGATAGTTAACGGTCGAGAGGTCTCAGTAAACAGTATGCAAATCAGTTTCCTCAGTGTACAATTTTTGGGAAACTAGATAAGAAATAGCGTAGTAAGTTGTTCTATAAATAAAATAGTTAACTGGTAAGTAGCAACATGGTTATTTTTAAAAAGCTAAAGCTCAGATAACCACACAAACAACACCACTCCGAATGAAGCTGGAAAACTGAAGTTTACATCAACTTTAACAAACTTGATATTTTCTTGAGAATTTATATAGATAGACACGCTTTATTGTGCAGACTAGAAATAGAAAAATGTACAGCAAACAAAATAACCTTATGTGCTAATGCCACGAGTCTCGGTTTTATCGCTAAAAACGATATCTTCCAGGCAACCAATGACGGTGAGTAACTTAAAACTGACGGGTGATTTAGTGAAATTATTGACTAGAATATTTTTTTTTCCATAAAGCCATACAATACATACGAGCAAACAGTAGCCAGGTAATTAAAATGCAAACACCATTTCAATAACTATCTAGATTCGATGAACTGCCCCACTAATATTATAAATGTGAAAGTTTGGATTAATGGATGGATGTTTGTTACTCTTTTACGCAAAAATTACTAAACAAATTAGGATGAAACTTGGTATGGAGGTAGCTGAGACCCTGGATTAACACATAGGCTACTTTTTATCCCGGAAACATGTAGCGGGTAACACCGCGGGGCGCAGCTTGTGAATCAATAAAGCACTTAGACCAGCCCTACTTGGTCATGTATTCGCGTCTGACCATTAAAAGTCGTAGATATAGATGTTAAGAAATCTCACCTTCAGTCCACTGCGAAGCCGCCGTGTCCTGAACACTGACAGCCAGCTGTCCCGTGTAAGAGTTGAAAGGCATGCTCGTCGGGGGTGATCTCGGAGCGCCCAGACCGAGTTGGTTATTCCGAGGCATCGAATACAACGCTTCAGCTAAGTCAGCAGCTCTTTTTAGGATGATTTCCTGTAAAATAATGCACGTTAAGCAAAATATCAAAGAATGGTAAATAAACAAAAACCGTAATAATTGCTAAATAACTTATATAGTTTTTGTGAATAGATACTTAAAATAAATACGTTCAGAACATCGGGTCACAGAACAAACTTTATATTCGTCTTGAGCGGTAATCGAACACACGCCCTTCAGATTTAGAAGCAGAGTAGTAACACTACTTTTTTTTAAATTAAATAGATCTACGTTTGACCACCAACTTGCCTAAAGTAAAGCAACGGTGTGGCCGAGCATAACGCACGCGGATCTGGAAGAAATTTATTCACTCTAGCCTTAAAAACATCCAAATTGTAGTATATAGGAAAGAAAGCAGCCGGCAATGAGTTCCATTCATTGGCATCAAGATAGTAGAGCGGAATCGCTGCGTATAAATACTGGGAACGTCCACAAGGAACGGATGATAGTATTTCGTTCTTCTGCTTTTTCTGTGGTGGAACGGTGAGTAAGGTCATGGAGCTTTTGCTCAGACTCCCCGAAATGTGTCTGTTAAAAAATAGACAGACATGCTATTCTGCGGCGGTGATCAAGGCTTAGCGATTTTTCTACTTCATAAGTTGAATGAACTACGAAAATATTGCAAGTTTGTACATACCTTAGGTAATTTGTCCGGGTCGCCCGGGTGCCTCGGTATAAGCTTCTGTAGTCGTTGAAACCCGTAATCTATCGTGGGCTCGTTGAGAGCTGCTATGCGAGACGTAACAAGAAAATCAATCATTAGTGTCTTCAGCTTGCCCCGCTAACGAATGGAGGCCTAATTGATGGATCGCAGTCGAGATTTCGGTTGTTTATTAATTATTTTCGCAAGAAAGGTCTTTACAAAAACATCAATGAATGTTAAAGAATGGTATCGAAAAGACATGAGAATTAAAAGAGAATTATTTTTACTAATAAAGTGAGTATGTTTTTTTTACTTTTACTGATCCGTGCTTTATTTTGCAACTACTTATATATCTGCTTATTACGGATAATCATGATTATTAAGTTAATAACATAAATGATAAAAAAATTATACAAATGGCTTGCATGGTTTAAGTAATACACGATGCAGTATACATAGATAACCTTCTGCTTAGATCTAAAACAAAGTATATATAAAGCCATACTCACAAACATAAACGAATCTTCCCGGGGCGCCCTTACAGAACTGTTTGCTCTTATACGATAAGGTGACTTCTACTACTCCAGGTATGTGTCTCGGAGGCGTTTGCACCCTTATTGCGTGTGACGTTATAAGCTGTTGGCAAAGAAAAACAAATGAACAGCATGGACTGATGTTACATGGATGTATGATCAACATGATCAATATGGTCAATGGTCATACGTTCCGTTCTGAACGGGTTTTTTTAATAATTGTCAAGCTATAATGAACTGAGCATAATTGGCAATGTAAATCTTTAATACTTATTTAATTGTATTAAGAGAAAAACATGTGATTTTTTTAAATATTAATGTTGTATCTACTCGTGCCTATTAATAAATACAAAAAAAAACCTGTAGATATAATTATGTATACTAAATTAAAAAAATAGTAGAAAACATTTTATGACAAAGTTATTCGCAATTGAATAAATACCTCACTCCAAACAAGCATGGTTCCAAATACGACTTGTAGGCCATCGAAGAAGTTGTCTCCGACGATGATGACGGTAGAACCACCCGACGTCCAGCCTTCACTTGGTGATATCGCCTTTATACAGGGTGTGGCGACTGGTAGAGGTGGGTACAGGCCAGCTATTGAAGAAACGCAGTTATGAGAACCTTTTTATTGTGAGAAACTTAAATTGATTTTGTATTATTGTTTTTATCCGCATCATGGGTATCTACGAGAATTTCAATGTAATTCATTTATAAAAAGGACTAATGAAAAACTTGCCTATGTATGTACAATTTACTTTATGTTTTCAATAATTAATATAAATTATGTTACATTGTAGTGCACATAAGCTATCATACATAAAAACACTACAGAATTTTCAAATTAACTTCCATAGTGGAAGGCATTTCCGAAAACTGTTGATAACAAAATCGGGGAGTACAGTTGTGTTGCAGTAACATATTTATCATCTGCAACCAAAATTTAATTACACCACTCGAAAGCTTTATTTCTCTTTTTTTCTTTTCTATCTTCTTTTTTTTTCTTTATTTGCTTTTTTTCTTTTAGCTTCCTCTTTTTTTTATGTTTTATATTTTAGTATGTTGTTATGTTTTGTGTTTTGTTTTGGTGTGTAATAAAGTTATATTTTATTATATTCTATTCTAAGGAATTCGTTGCGTTGATTGAGGGTTTAAGCATAAAATCTGAAAAACATCAAAATCTCAAAGACTTCTTAGTACCTATCTATTAAAAAATGTACACGCACACACAATCGTGTCCAAAACACAGCTACATCCAATTTCAATATGTTTTATTTTACTTTTTCTTTGATATTGAGAATGCCTAAAATATCCAGATAAATTGATTCTATAAGGATTTCATTTCTAACATGCCCCAATCAGATATTTGTGAGTTCACAGAAATAGTTTTCGACCCAAACACCATTCCAAGTAAGCGACATTCACGTAAACTACCACAAAGTAAGGGTCGAGCGTATACCCGACAACTTAAAAACTTATACAGACTAACAAAACTCTTTCCGTCCTACTTGAACGTTTATCTTTGACTGCTTAGGAAAAAGGACAATTGCAGCTTAAAATATCCTAGTGACCAATCAATTGAAAACGAATGTTAATGGTAAGTGATAAAGCTGAAAGTTGCATTCGAAACTTTTGGTTGTTGTGACACTCGATGCAATGAGAATACCAGAGGGGGACGTAGACCGGAACAGGGAAACCAAAATCTTGCGAACAAACGACGCTGTAATAAAGACAAGAGAAAGTGAATCTAAGGGAACGAAAGGAGATTAAGTCGGTGGTTCTTTTTAATTTGACTAATATAAGTCTCGTGCCCTCCCCGAAATAGATTTTAATATTCTTTTAAGGTTTTTTGCGCTTATTGGCTGGCTACGGACTTACGTAGGTGGTAAAAAGACGATTGGATCTTTTTTATTACTTTAGAAATATATACATGAGTAGTATAATATCAGGATTATTAATTTTTTTCTAACGATGAGAACTTAGTGGTTAGTGAGGTCAGTTCATATGCCGAAGGGCGTGGGTTCAAATCCCAACAATGCGCTGCTGGTGAAGTAAAACATCGTGAGGTAACCATAGTGTTGTGGTAAGGTACTTTAGAGTACAGACTCGGCTGGCTAACTACAAGTTTCTCCACCCCACTACTACCCCCTTGGTAGTAATAATAATAAAATATAGCTCTTTATTGTTCACATCAAATACAAACAATTATATCAATATAAACTTAACACTAGTGGAACACTTGATGGCCTTATCGCTAGGAGTGATATCTTCCAGGCAACCTTAGTATGGTAACCTTGTGACGTAGTATATCTTCTTAGAGATGTAGGGTGTGGGTGCGATTCCCACCCATGACAAAAATATTGTAATGTTTGTTCTGTCTGTTATATATATTAATTAGTATGTTTTTACAAAAACTCGCATCTATCATAATATTGTGGTGCATATGCATGTATTATAGGTACATATAAACCTTCCCCTTGAATCACTCTGTCACCACTCGCGTACAGACGGCGGGAAGCAACTTTCTTTTATAGTTTTTTTTATGGTTGACAGGCTAGGTGTTTGACCACAGCTCACCTGATTTTAAGTGGCGGTGTGGTCGAAGTTGGTAAAGCACACCTAGCCTTGAATAGAACTGGGTCTCAAATGAGGCTGCCGGAACACACCGTTAGATCATTCGCGGCAGATTTTCAACTTCAGGGTGGTAGCTAGCCAGCCGAGTACTAAAGTACCTTACCACCATGCGTATATGATATGTAGATATTAGTTCAAAGATACTACATAGATCTCTAACAAAACTACGTGTTAAACTCGGCACTTGGCAGTCAATCGACGATGAATGTGCAAAAGTCATAATACAGTCGTTTTAAGGTGTCGTTTGTATTCAAGGAATCACTGTAGACATTTCGCAAAGAACTTCAGGCGAGGGGAGACTGGGGTGGTTTGGGGCGTTGAAGCGAGCATGAACCGAATAGGGGTAATTTAGTGTAGAATTATGCCTTGTAAAATCTTGGATGCTTTTTGGTGCTTGCTTATCTCAAGGTTGGCCTATTGTTTATCAATGGTAATTTCCTTTCATATTTTATAAAAGAGTGTTTAAAGTTAGATAGATAGAAATAAACTCTTTATTGTACAAACCAAAAACAGAAAAAAAAGTACAGAAAACAAAAGAAGAATCTTGAGAGTTTGGCCTTATCGTTAAAAGCGATCTCTTTCAAGCATCCAAGAATATACATTACATTATATAATTATACAACTCGATAAAACACTATTAAGTTATTTCAGACATAATAGTTTCATTCCAGTTTAGGTATGCTTACCATTTTATATACCACAAAATGATTGTCTTGAATGGGAGTCTAATTTTGTAGCGATGATAGCCCAGTGGTTAGCGCGGTCGGTTCGCATGCCGAAGGGCGTGGGTTCAAACCCCAACAATGAGCTTGAGCTGCCGGTGAAGGAAAACATCGTGAGGAAACCATAGCATGGTGGTAGGGTACTTTCTAGTACTCGGCTGGCTAGCTACCACCCTCAAGTTGAAAATCTGCCGCCAAGCATCTAACGGTGTGTTCCGGCAGCCTAGGTATGCTTTACCATCTTAGACCACACCTTCACTTAACATCAGGTGAGCTGTGGTCAAACACCTAGCCTGTCAACCATTAAAAAAAATAAAAAAATCTACGTCCTATAGTTATTAAAGCAGATATGCTACCAATGAACCAACAGTAGATACTGTCAGATTTGATACTGATTTTGTTATTCGTTTGATATATTCATAGATAAAAAAATTTGATTAAAAACATAGATTTTGATTTTATCGTATTGTACGATCTAAATTAAATAAGAAATAAATCTAGCTACTACTTAAATACGCATCAGTACTCTAAATATCTTCCAGTGTTACCATATCTTCCCACTAATATCATAAATATGAAAGTTTGGATGGATGTTTGTTACTCTTTCACGTAAAAACTACTGAACGGATTTAGTATGGATGTAGCTGAAGCCCTAGATTAACACATAGGTTACTTTTATCCTGAAAACATGCAGCGGGTAACACTGCAGAGCGCAGATAGTAATTTATGAAAATTTACAAGAAAAAAAAAGATTGGAAAAACTTTATTTAAAAGTACCCAAATCTCTCAAACACAAACAGCTCATAGTTTGCAGTTAAAATACTTAATTTCTTTCCTTCATTTTTTTTTCGGGGAGAGTTTGGCTTCACACGTCCTGTGCATTTGCTAGTATTTTTTTTGGGCTCTAATTTCAAAAATGTGAAATAAACAAAAGAAAATAATAAAAAACAAAAACGTACAATTGGTGTCAGGGCCGGCGTCAGTACCTTCAGTGGGGTCGAGCCGCTTCGCCCGGCGGCCATGCTTGCTGTTGTTGTGGACGAACATGTTGTCCGATATCGCCAGCAGGGGGCCATCCACCATCACCTGTGTTGATATTACCACCTGCACAAAAATATAACAATTATTTAATAACTAATTTAAATTTTAGTTGTTCCAAACAATTGCACTGTACTTTTTAGACAAATTCCATATAGACGTTCGGGTGTTGTTTGCATAATATAAAACGTAATATGTCAGGTATAATACGATAAAATAAATATCGTAGGACATTACATACAGCGCCATCTGACCCCAAACTAAGCAAAGCTTGTACTATGAGAGTCAGATAACTGATAGAATACATAAATACTTTTTTTGTTGTAAATGCTTACTTATAATACTTACAGAACAAACATTTGTCGATACATAAAATGTTTGTTCTGAGCGGGTATCGAACCCACGCCTTTCAGTTCTTTAGGCAGATATACTACCAATGAACCAACAGGGCTGTATAGTGTATATATGATAATTATGATATGATTATAAGTAGATATTTGGATCAAACTTATTTTACTGGATGTGTTTAGTTAGCAAGGTTTGGCTGTCAGTAGGTATTTTATTTTTTAATTTTGGCGTCTTGAGTGCATTTTGAGCATTTGCCAGTGTCAAGTGTTTTATGTTTACAAGTTTCTTTAGTTAAATAAGTTGTCTCGTAGCAATAGTTATAGTCAAAGTCCAATCTTGGTCAAGTCCAGTCATGCTTTAGTAAAGGAGTGGCCACTTTACTATAAAGCTTCGATGGAGTTTTGGAAGCAACGCGAAAAGTCATGTTTCACCACATTATATCATTTTCCCATACTCAACTCGCGCTTGTGATTCAGCACTTTATGAACAAAACACCACCATTGTTATACATAAACACTAGTTTTGGAAAAAATACAACGGGGCGACACGTCTCTTTCCGCATCCCCGTCAAAACTCTGTCAGTACTTAGGTGTTAAATATTTATCATCATCATCATCAGCCTATATTAGTCCACTGCTGGACATAGGCCTCTCCCAAGACACGCCACTCAGCCCGATCTTCGGCTTTTCGCTTCCATCCACCGCCAGCTGTCCTGCGTATATCGTCACTCCATCGAGTCTCAGGGCGTCCTACGCTACGCTTGCCAATACGCGGTCTCCACTCTAGAACACGTCTACCCCAGCGGTTATCGGTTCTACGACAGATATGCCCAGCCCATTGCCACTTCAGCTTGTTAATACGCTGAGCTATGTCAATGACTTTAGTTCTCTGGCGAATTACTTCGTTTCGGATCCGATCCCTCAGAGAAATGCCAAGCATAGCTCGCTGAGCGACTATGCAAATATTTTTCATATGCATTTTATCAATAACTTTTTTTTTAATATCTAAAAAAAATCCTACAGTCAAATTGCCATGTACCGAAATGGGTAAAACGAGGCTTTTAATTCACCCTACTACGTATTAATCCCACATGAAACACATTTATTTTTAACGCCAAGTTCAAGATCGGCAAGTCAAACGTAAATAGACGGCCGTCTCACACAAAAGCAGTAGCTTTCGGCATTCCTATACATATACGTACACCCACACATACACGGCTCGCCGAAAGGGAGAGTCCCTAGGGAGGTGGAGCCAATGTCTCGAATTGTACGGCACTCTTCCAATCGGTATGCAAGGAAATGCATTGTGCGAATGTGTGGGTGAGTGGTGGGTGGCCGTTTGATGGACGTGCAATCAATACTTTTTTTTCATGTTTGATTCTTAGTGATGTTTAGTAAAAAATGCCTTTTGGTACAAGTAAAACTTGAAATTGAACTGACTTTTTATATAATGTTGGGTAACCGATATACATAATGTTGACTTTTACAAAGTATGCGTTTTAAATATTATATCTACTTGTTTAGTATACAGATTCAAAGTTTCAATTTTAATTTATTGTCAAAAAGTTTTTTTTTGTTGACAGGCTAGGTGTTTGACCACAGCTCACCTGAAATTAAGTGACGGTGTGGTCAAAGATGGTGAATCACACTAAGCCTGGAATTGAGCTGGCTCTCAAGTGAGGCTGCCAGAACACACCGTTAGGTGCATGGCGGCAGATTTATGGATGGATGAATGGATTTTTAGTCTTTTACGTAAAAACTACTGAACAGATTTGCATAAAATTTGGTATGGAAGTAGCTGAAACCCTGGATTAACACACAGGCTACTTTTTATCCCGAAAACATGTAGCTTGTGCCAGTGTTGCAAAAAAATATTCGAAGCTGTACTCATTACAACCAATAAAGTGCACTTCCTTGAACCCCTAAATAATATAAATAAATATCGTAGGAGATTACACACAGCGCCATCTGACTCCAAACTAAGCAAAGCTTGTACTATGGAAGTCAGATAACTGATAGAATACATCAATACTTTTTTTTTTTAATACATACTTATAATAAATACAACCACCAACAAAATTGTTTTTCCACGAAATGGTTATCCTGGGTGGGAATCGAACCCACGCTCTTGGAGCAAATATATGCACTATACATTACACCCATATATCCTTACCCTTGAAACGAGAAACGGCCGCTGAATTATTCAGTGACACACAGAAAGCCCAAATATAGACATAACTACACACACGCACAAATAACATGACATTGAAATATACACCACATAACACTAACTATAGGTACGATATTAGCTTGTATGCTTAAAGTTACTCGCAAGACAAATATGTCTTTGGAACTGTGGGAGCAAATTTGTAGTAATAAGTAGACTGTGTGACTGCACCTTTAGTGGAGTTTGTGTAGGGTTGTCCTTAATTAGTTTGTATTATGAAGTATGTGAGTTTGGCTCGTGTTTTAAGTGTGAAATATTATTTAAGTTGGTAATTAATTAATTATTCATAGACAGCTTTATTTAATGTGCTGCGATTTTATTTTATTTTATTTATAAACTAGCTGCGCCACCCGCAACATTTTTTTCGGAATAAAAAGTAGCCTGTGTTTTTGTTAGATGTCAGCTCCGTACCAAATTTCGTCAAAACTGGTGAAGCCGTTTGAACGTGAATAAGTTACAAAAATACAAACACACACATAATTTCGCGTATATAATTTTAGTATGATTAGCTGTTACGCGCAACTTTGTCCGCGTGGAATTTACAAAAAAATCTGAAATTTTCCAATTTTTTGCGAAACTTTCTTAATATTTCTTTCCGTAAGTGACTTTTACGAAGAATTAGAACACTTTAAAAAAAAGGTGAATGGAATCGATAAAGCTGTTTTTAAGTTATGGCTTGACCAAAGGAAATTGGGATTCATTTTTATACATACAGATAGATAGGAGAACGTAAACAATAGATACATTAAACATTTTTATTCACATTCTCGAGCAAAATCCCTTAGCAAAATTAAATGGCGTGCGATTGCCAAGCAATTCCAAATTAAACAAAAAAATCTAAACATTTAACAAAATACAACAAAACTCAATCTGACCAAACAATAGGCCACAATCAATTAAAAATAAGTAAAAGACAAACAGAGAATCGGTTGAAGTAAATAAATAAACTCGTATAAATAAATTTAATTTCATTCCTCCCCTAAATTGGGGCCGTTTCAAATATTCAAGAGTCGTGAACGCTACCTACCCCTTCCTTCACTTAAGGGCGAAACTGACTCGGTTTAAGTCATAAAAGAAAATAGATTATACATTATCATATCTAGAAGCTTCGGCAGCCTAGTTGGGAGACCGTCTGACTACCAATCCCTAGGTACAAATCCCATGGCACGTTATTCTGTTTTTTCTAGGTTATGTGCGTATTGCTGATAACTTTAAACGGTGAAGCAAAACATCGTGAGGAAAAGGTGAAGAGTTCTTAAAAAAGTTCTTGAAGATGTGTAAAATCTGCCATCCCGCACTTGGTCAGCGTGGTGAACTCACGCGCAGTAGTGGGCCAGTTAATAAAAAACAGGACTGACTCGGAATTATATCTACAAACAAGTTATGCGCATTAGCTGAGTAAGTTAAAACTTGTGTAACTGATCCAACTTTTACACTATAGTCGTGTTGATCAATTAATAAGGACTTAGTTTTGAATGTAATTTCAAACACAACTGTTAATTCTCAATGTCCACATACGAAATTTTGTTTATATTTAATCTGTATTGGGTAGCTAGGTTCAATGGTTTCGCTCGCTAAATTTATTCAACAATCTGGCTATGACTCGCACCATACCAAACTCGCGAGTATCTTTAGAGGAATGATTGAAGTTGAATTATTTTTGACTCGCAATTATTTTAAACTATATATCTATTATAACATTAAAACTTAATTCTTAAAAGAAAATAATTAAACGAAGATTGAATGGTCATATTTTTTGACCAAAACTTAGTCAGTATGTAATTGAAAATATTTAAGCTAAAAAGTACGGGACAAATAGAGAATGGCTTTTTTTAAAATCCGTTAAAAATATAAAGAATATAAAAATACTTACTTGAAATCTTCTCATGTCCCGAGGATTGCCAGCGTTCTTCAGACAGTTTTGGTTGCATTTCAGGAAGAACTTGAGGAAAAATCTGAAACAAAAAACAACGTAATTCATTAATAAAAGCAAAATATTACTATCATTTGTTCGTAAAGTTTCAGTTCGATTGCAATTGTGTTCAAAGATTGAGAAAAAATTGTGCATAGATGATTCTAACATTTTCAATTTATATTGTAATTTATTTATTTAAATTTATATTGTAATCATAATTTTTTGTTCACCTTCAATTAAAAATATGCACACACTAGTGTAATTTTCAAACGTAGATATAGTACATATGACGTAGGGAAACTGTTATCAATTAATGAATAACCCAGTTTCATGATAGAGATTCGTTATTGTTATGTAAAATGTTGCTAAAGAATATTACTGAAGATTCCGTGGTCCTACAATTTTGCTTGGCATACATTAACTACACACACATAGATACAATTAAATCCTTATGTCACATAAAAGCATTTTAGCTCTTGTATGTCAAGCAAATTGTAGCACTAAGAAGTCTTCAGCCATTGTGTTTGTTCGCGCCGTTCTCGCGATCTTATTGTAACACTAAATGTTTGTAAAAACTTGGAAATACATATAATCTTTACTCTAACAACATCTTTATCTTTTTTGTTCCTTGCCGACCAATGTACCTACCTACACAACTTTAAATACACAATGAAAAGGGCGGTTTCACACCACAGTTTCGGTTAAAAAACATTATATTATTTGAAACTAAATTTTAAAACTGAACTGAATTTTTTTATTAATACTTTTGATTGATTCAGGCGTTACTTTGCTTTATAATGTTCAAGGTATATACAAGGTAATCAGATTACTGCAGCGAGAAAAGGATATTAAGACTTGTGGTTATTTTAATTAGATTTTTGTTTAATTAGTTTTTAAGTTTACGTCAAAATTAGTTTTAGATATTAAGTCACGATTAAGTTTTTAATTATTAAATTGTTGTTAAGTTTAAGTCCTCATCACTGTTGTAACTGAAACGACTGTTAAGCGGAAATAAACTAAATATATGCCTTGAATATTAACATTTTTATTTTTATTTTTTATTGTCATTAGTCGCTTGTAATACGTAAATATCCTTCCGTACTAATTTTTTAATATATGTGACTGCCAGATAATTTTAATACACTTCATCTTGTCGGTGGCTATAATTCGAAATTGGCCCGCGATTTATGCGTCCGCATCATTTGTGTTGCATTATCTGTTCACACGCCTGTCGACGGTGCTTTATGGTCCGGACTGAGCACATTACTTTGTACAAAAACATTTTGAAATACTTTTTAAACTCATATATAGGTATATATGAGAGAATACACATTTCGCTTCACGCTCAGATTTCTTATAGTTATTTAAACACATTTTATTATCTTTGACCAACCTAAGGAATTCTATATACATAGAACATAACTTCAAAATCCATAATTTATAATAATGATTAAATAAATAATAAATGAGTTCAAAACGGCAAACCAATCTACGTGACCGTTTTGTAGTGATTTTGTTATTCGTGATTTGTTTTGTAACAAAATATTTTTAAGTGAATCAAGTTTGTATTGTATGATATTCTTAATATACCTGACTACATGACAAAGGAAAACGTATCATGATAAACAATGATTTCGGGCAGTGTGCTGCAAAACTACATAGTTTAATTTACCCATGCTCATTTTTTATATCCAGAACTTAAAAAAAAGACCTCATTTCACGGTCAACGTTCGAAAAACTCGAACGAAACGATTTGATTCCATTTTCATTGTGCGGACCGCTCAACAGTGGAATACGCTGCCTGAGTGGGTGGTCCCTGATGGATATAATCTGGATGTCTTCAAGTCGTGAGTGAATCGGTATCTAGGCAAGCGTGCTCCATCTTAGACCGCATCATCATTTAACATCAAATGAGATGGCGGCCAAAAGTAAGCCTATTTCTTGTAAAAAAATGTTTTTTTTTTACTGGAGCCAGGTGATGAAATACTGATGACTGTCCGTGCAGTATTTACGCCGTATCGCGGTTTTATTTAGATTGTTTGGGGTTACTATGGATATTTTTTTTATCGAGGAAACTAAAAGTAATCGTGTTTGTAAATTCTATAATGTATAGAGTGGATCCTTAAATATCTTAAATTTTAACCTCATAAATGAAGTTTTAGTAATAACGAAAAAACCACAGAACAAACAGTTCCAAATCCACACGGTAGATCCTTAACATTAAGTGAGATAGTGGTCAAACGAAAACCTATTTTTTTTAATGATGATACCTACTTAATAAACAACAAACTAATTTCCTTACCTATGTCAGGAAAATAACCCAAATATTTATAATCAATCATCGTTTAGAGTTCGATGGACCTATTCCGATTTTATCACATTATCAATTCAAACTAAACCATATTGAACTGTGACGTAAGCAATCTACAGAATATTGGCGTTGTTTCCCGTCAACCTTGACCAAACTTGGAGCTACAGCTGTTTCAACTTCACACAACCGCTAGCTTGCAAGTATTAATTTGTTTGTCGTGTTCAAATTTGTACCACTTCCGCTAAATCTGTTATCTATTTGAAAAAATTAGCTTCTGTGCCTGGCATGCTGGCAGCAAATCGACTCAACGTGTGAAGTTTTTTTGCTCGATATTTGTCAATGTTTTGAGTGGTTTTTAGTCGAAGTGAATTATTAGGGTCGATAACGTATTATGTGAAAATTAACACCACACTAATATACTGGGAAGTTAAGTTCTTTAGCACTTAATATTAAAACGGCTGGATAGAATAGAAACAAATTTGGTGAAGATGTAGCTTAAATTATTTTTAATTAATATAGTTTGGACTACCTTTGATGCTACAAATATATAGGTAGATACGTCATATGGTTTTTTGAATCGTACGTTTATTTAAGAGAACAAAAAATATTTTACTTGTCTAATAACTTAACAACTTAGAGAAACGCCTTATAAAGGCTATGAAAATATTAAAAATACTGGTAATTGCTATTTCTAATTTGTTTTCCATATCCAAACTCAAGTCGCGTTAGAGTTATGTTAGAAATAATCTTTTTGTTGTAATCTGTTCAGTAAGAAGGTAAGCTGCCATAGACATGTATGAATCGTCCATTGCAATGTAAAAAAGTTTTGCTGGTAACTCAGATTGCCAGTCAAAATAAAACTTCGACGAACAAACAATCGGACGCAAGTCTATCGAGCGATCGTCATATCGGATTACTCAAAACATTTGAACAGCTCAATCTATTTTAGTCTTTACTCCGCAGTTATAAGGCATGTTGAAAGGCATTCGTTGCGCTATGTAGGATCAGGCAAGCGATCACGATGAATGCTTTTAGCAGAAATATTTTACATGGCCGGAGGCGGCAGCGATGCCGCCACGCCGAATTGTTGTGCCAACATATATAGATTTGCTAGAGCTGCTAAATACCCCTGTGGCATTTATTGTGTTTTCAATTCGAATGTAACACAAACTTGGGTTTTTATAATCGTGCCTAATTACACTTTTTAAACCACTATACTTATAAGATACGAAAGCATGTATGGGTTAAACTACTACATACATATTGTTAAACGCGAATGACTTTTTTTTGTGCGGAGCAGCTTTTTAAGGCCAGTCTTATAGTAAAAGTTCATTATGTTGAGCATAATAACTTAATATTAGCTTAGCATAACTATTTCACGGAACCCTGTATATTTCGCATATCCGAATTTGTAACAAAAATCTGGGTTTTTTATTTATAAAAATTGCTCATAGTTAAATCATTTTTAGTAGACTTAGTACACACAAAGTATTATACTGTAGTATTGTATACATAAAATGTTTAATACTATAATAGGAGATATATCTCAGCGCAATCCAGCTTACGCCTAAACTAAAGCATAGCTTGTACCAAGAAAACCAAAGACCTGAGAAAATACGTACTTTTTATTGGAAATACATTCTTTTTTTTTATACAGTAACATATTTCCGGATATATGTTAATCTTAACTGTCAAAGCAAAAAGAAATCACAAACAAACAAAATTTCGCTTTAACACTATTATTGTGATAATATGAAATACTTTAAATACCCTAACAAAAAAAACAACAGTAAACGCACATAAATTTATGTTTTGAGTGGAAATCGAACCCAGGTTCTACAGCTAACGAACTACCAAAAAGACCTTAAAGGTCGTCGACATAACTTCATTGACAAAAAACGTTGTGGTAACTCTATACATATATCAAAAGACCATACGAGCGTAGGGCTGGCGCGAACGTATTTGCGGCCTCGGGCGTAACACATCTGTTCGCATTATTTATGTTAAACACCTTATGTCGCGATATCGTGAAGTTAGAGTTAACCACCTTCAGACAGACGTGATTTTATTTTGAGAACCCTATGTTCTCAAAATAAATGACAAGTCAGTTTACGTATTTTTTCTGAATATCTAGTTTTTCAATACATTTTTATGGTGAACAGTCTAGTTGTTTGACCTGATGTTAAGTGACGGTGTGCTTTAAGATTATAAACACACCGAGACTGAGACTGGAAGGGAAGGCTCTCAAGTGAGGCTGCCAGACAACACCTTTAGGTACTTAGCGGCATATTTACAAGTTTAGTGTGGTACCTAGCCAAGTATTAGAATTTACCAGCATTTTTAGTTAAAATGTCAAAACATTTACAAACATCATTGAAAAATGTATGTTTTATGTTGCGCTGTTGGTTCAGACGCCGTAGGGCATGAGTTCAAACCCCCAATAATGAGATTGAGCCGCCAGTGAAGAAAAACATCACGAGGAAACCATAGCATGGTGTTAGGGTTATTTCTAGTACTCGGCTGGTTAGCTACCACACTTAAGTTGAAATTCTGTCGCCAAACACCCAACAATTATGGTCCAACAGTCTCTCTTAAGACTCCAACTCAAGTTCCATTCCAGTCTAGGTGTACTTGCGACCACACTGTCACTTAACATCAGGTGGGCTGTGGTCAAGTACCTATAGACTGTTACATATATAAAAAAACAATCCCAATGATCCGAAGTGAACGGAAAGGATTTGTAGTAATTCAAGATGGAGTACAGTAAACCAACCTGTCTATCTTTATATCGTGACTATCGTAAACCCACCATTAATATCGTCGTAAGGGTCACCTGACACTAGTTTTATCCTCCGGTATCGCTTTTACGTCCCGTAAGTAAGCCGAAAAATTATGGCACGTGAGGTAAACAGAACTTATGGGTTAGTCGCAGTAGGAAGGTTTTGATAGAACTTCCTACAAAATTACAAATACGTCGGTAAAATTTCAAAATAAAATTAGGTTCTTAAATTTAGCCTTGTACAAAAAATTAACTAATTTTTCGTACAAGGCTAAATGTGCATTGTACGAAAAATAAACCTATTTATCGTACAAGGCTGTTGAGACTAACCATCGAATGTCTCAAAGTAATGAGCGTCAAAGCAGTTGCGTTGCAATAGTAATGTAGTAGTAGTATATATATATATATCTCTCTCTCTCGATGAATGATCAACAAAATAGCATCTCCAGATGTCAACGCTGTGGCGAAATCAGAGGGCCTAGACAGAATTACATTCGATTCCTATTATTTACGTGGTGCATAAATCTCACAAATTGATATGTAGTCTTTCAGCACCTGTAAGCACACTACACTTTTCGAAAACACCCTGTATATAAATAGATAGGTATCAACGTTTCGCAGAAAACTCTCGTGTTTACGTCGTAAAAACTGCCCTCGTATATGAACCCTTCCGTATACATATCTAGAGGTAGTTACATGTCTTTATCGCTCAGCGCGTAGATACAAAGAAGTGACGTCATAATTTAAAAACATCATTCTATTTGAGCTTGCGTTCGCTATGAAAGGCAGGAATTTTTAATGACAATTATTAATTTGTGTAAACTATTTCAAAAATCGAATTTCTAGTTCAAATTAAGAAACTTACAAAGGATTTTTTTACTTCCAAATTCAAAGATTCAACGGAAAATTCTGCGGAAAAAATCCAGTGCGGCATTAAGTCGTCGAGAAGTCGTATCGGCCGCCCTCTTTTAAGGAACACTTGATACCACCCCGGGGGGTGGGTGCCCCCACTATTGCGGCGTAGACTATGTTTATTTGCATCAGATATAGTTGGGAAAAAGTTGGTACAGTTTAGGCTTAAAGTTGAAGGTTCAGGAAAGAATACCGCAAAGTTTTTATCTCGTTTCGAGTGTAAGGTCAAATCCAAGTAACTTTATTAACATAATCGTTTAAATTCGTTTAAGTAATCAACAAGTTTATTTTTAATAAATATAACTTTAACTTAGAAACTTTAATAACATCTTAAATGCAAATATGTATGTAACATCTCACATATTAAAAGCATTTTTCATTGTTATTCAGAGTTTGTCAACTATTTCCTATTGATTATTTTTTCTGTAACATGTAAAATATTGTTTTCAGCCAGTACTAATAACCTATTCCACAGTAAAAAAAACAACAACTGTCATCCAAACTTGTTGTTCTTTTTGGAGCCTAATAACATACGAATCTTAATTCAAAATTTGAACGCAATAGTACCTACCTACCTTTTTTATGCCTCTTTTTTGTATACCCAACCTGAAAACTAAACCGTTCAACCAGCCAGTCGCAGAACATCCGCACATCGGCAACCGTTCGAAAATCGAACTGGCAACGTACAACAAGCGTTCTTATAACTTTTCCCTTTTAACCTTTCGTCCCCCGCTCCCGAGGGAGGCGGTCCCCTGGGCAGGCAGCGACTCCCCGAGCGCCCTGCCACCACTCAATGCCGACACGCCATGCACCAAAGAGTTTTAACTCACACAGCGCCATCACACAACTCAGACTGGACATGAAAATCTTTTTCGAAGTTCTGTTTTTTCTCGTAGGTCATGGCTTGCAGTCAAAGTTTTTACTTATATTAGTATTAGTTTTTTTTTCCTGTGACCTCTGTAACTTTACAACCAGAGAACCAATTTTGCTTATAAATTCACTCAAATTTTTAAAACTATAAAGATTCATAAATATTTGATTAGTGTTTTCAGCATACAAACATCCTACAAGCAAATGTCGACTCAGAGTAATTACACTCGTTTCACTTCATTCTGTCAAAAATTATTTAGTTTGTTCGATTTTGCAACCTAGTTCTCAAGTAACAATTCGTTTTATGACAGCCCCGTTGGCTCATTGGTAGTATATCTGCCTTGAGAGCTGTAGGGCGTGGGTTCGATTCCCACTCAGGGCAAACATTTTGTGAATAAATTAATGTTTGTTCTGTGTCTGAGTGTTCTGTATGTATTATAAGTATGTATTTACAAAAAAAAAGTATTTATGTATTTTGTCAGTTATCTGACTTCCATCACACAAGCTCTGCTTAGTTTGGGGTCAGATGGCGCTGTGTGTATAGTCCTACGATATTTATATTTATTCTAATAGGTTACGTAGCACCGATTAGAAAAGGTTGGTATGTAAATAGTTTAATAAAACTATCTTGTCTAGTATAAATAATGAAGAATAAATGTTATTAATGTTTTTTTTTATTAGAAATTAAAGAGTTGATATTGTTTTTCTCTTCATGCATTATCATTCTCTGCCCATTTGAAAAATGGATTTTATTGATTTCTTTTTCAACGCTTTTTTTTCACCACAAAAAAATTATAACGCCAAAAACATGGCATATCTAGCAATTTTACACTGTCTACTCTATGTCCAACATGCGACGGGCCTAGTAGCTGGCATTCGACTTGTTTTTCCGCGTGCTTCCATACAGGGAGTTAATATTTCAGCGTGTGCCGAATTCAAGGGTTAAACGCTGACTACGCTAACGATGCAGGATGGAATGAGAAATTACCTATGGCTTTGACTGTTTTTTTTTCTTTATTTTTGGCATGACACTTAGTGCATTCAGTCGGTGTCACGTAGGTTTAAAAAATTAAGTCTTAGTTACTGTCAAAGTCACACAAAATGAAACATAGTCAAGTCCAGCCCATGCTCTAGTAAAGTAGCTGTGGATTAACTAGAAGCTTGAATGGAGTAGTAGTATTTTTAAACATAGGCACTTGAAAAAACACAATATATCAAAAATTATACAATGTTGTATAATAATAGACATTGACACTTTCCCACTTGAAATTAAATAAGACTCTAGCATTACAAAGGGCAAAAAACTTATTAAAAAAGTTAAATTCATATACATTTACGCCCACCAGCGGGTGCTACTTCATTTTTCATACAATTTGGTATAAAAACCTTGACAAAAAAAATCAGACATTGCCATGTCAAATGGAAATCTATACGATTCTCTGATGTTGGCTTAGAACTCGGATAATAGAATTGAATAACATCGAAGTATTTGTGGTTCAGCTGCAACGAAAGGTCAACTATAAAATGTTGTTGTTATTCCTCAGGTACACACGATTTATTTTTACCAAGCAATAAATAAACTTATTTTTTTGCAACGAGAGTTATTTTTAAAGTGGCAGCCAGATATAACCAGGAAGAAATTAAGAGTAAGCAGTACGTAAGCGTGCTCCGTGCATCAAGCGCTCTTTGCAGCGATGATTTTACAGTGGTTAGTGCTACTAGGATATCATCGCTATAATTATATATATCTATTACAGTCTTTTTTTAGAGCTTGTATAATTTTACCGTGGAATCTAGACACAGTTTTGATACATTTTCTATAGTCTGTATAGCCGACCTAATTAAACATAACAAATAAATATGTAAAACGAAAATTTTTCGAATACTCAGAAAAAATGTTCGCGATTCCCGAACAAAATCTCGTATATCATACGAGATTTTGCTTTTCCTAAAATATTATAATCCTATAAAATACTACACAACATTCATAAGTGAAACGTACAAAAGACATAAAAATCACAATGTCGTTAAATTTTCTTCACTCACTTTCTACGAAATTCCTATTCTGGTATATATATCGAACGGCTGTAAATATAAAGCACTGTGGTAGTTTTTCCGAGGGGCACGAGAGCTGTATGTAGCTGTAGATATGTTGTAGGTATCGCGACGCGGCATCCCGCCGTCGTCATGGAAACACGATAAAACCTCGCCTTTTCATAGCCCTCCACGCAGTATATGCTTGATTTTCAGATGCTCTTGTATCAAAAGATACAAAAACACATCGACCAAAATAAATAGAAGTTTAAATATGCGATTGCCGCTTTAAGTAACTGGCCACTTTGAATAAAAATGAAACCTGCTTAATGTCAGATTTTAGGGTGATACTTTTTTTTCATAAGAAAACTATGACTATTCTAAATTTAAAAAAAATCATGAGATTTGATTATTCGACTTTCAACTGTTTTTATAATTCAGCTTTTAACGTGAAAATGAATACAGGGAAAATCGAAGGCGAATACGCGTTACGATGTGGAAGTAATGACTAGAAGAGCAGAAACTACGTAAGTATTTGGAAAGGATGGAAAGCTAATAAAAGCATCGTACATTTTTAGTTAAACCGCCAAAGGGGCGCAGCTAGTTCAGACATAAAGCATCAAATTCATGTCTGTTCACATAGATCTTTTACTCGTAAACCTCGCCTGATAGGAGTGTGGTCTGAACCAAAAGTTTCATCTGAAAATCACACGTATTCTACTCGTATAATACATACTCTTTGAAATCTAAAAGTGGTACCGAAGCCCGCGGTTCCAATTGACAATATACCCGCTACTGTCGGGCCATCGCTCGATGTAAGCGCCTTTACTGAACTCTATGAAGATATATTTAATAGCAACACATCTCAACTATTCGATGTTGTTTTGTGTTAATTTTTTTCTTAGTTTTTGGCATCGCTCTTTTTGCTTTTTGCCAGTGTCAACTAGTTGATTTCAAGACGTGTCTCTCATGATAAAATAAATCTAAGTCATAGTCAAAGTAAGTTACAGTCAGGTTCAGTCTGTATTGTCCTTCAGCGAAGTTTTGGAAATAATACGTATTTCTGTGCAATTGGTAGTTGTTGGTAGCTCGGTTTAAATACCACAGTATTTAAACCGAGCCTAGATCGAGAGAAATATTTATGAAATAAGTTATCTAAATCTTTTCTGTGTGTCATTCGTCGTCTTGGTGTACCTACGTATATTGAGTGAAATGTCGACAACATTTTCATCATGAATTTGAAAGACGATTAAAAAAATGGCCCAAAAATACAAAAGTTAATTTCGAACGAAAATTTATTTTTTGAGATGCAAATTGAAAGTCCCTGCGTTTAAAGTACGCGACGAAGGAATCGATTGGAATTAAAAAAGGCATAAAAATATTAACTTAGAAACATAACTTTGCGAATTACAGTTCATAAGAGTTTAAAAAATACCACCAAAAACCAAAAAGAATAACAAAAAAACAAAAACCAGAAACCAAATACAAAAACAGAATACAGATACAGCTTTTTTGGTAATCAGAATACCAAATTTTGTCATTCGATTTGACCTATGGAAGATGCACACATTCATCGACTAGATAATAATCTTCAAACGGCTAAATAGAACTTCTTGAATGTATAAACACTCGATCAAGTCACTTTTCAAACAAAATCAGTACCGTGCCACAAATAGGTAAATCTATCTATACTATTATAAAGAGGAAAAATTTGATTGTTTGTTTGTTTGTATTGAATAGGCTCCGAAACTACTGGACCGTTTTCAAAAATTTTTCACTGTTGGGAAGCTACACTATCCCCGGGTGTCATAGGCTCCTTTTTATCCCTGTATTCCCACGGAAATGGGGACTACACGGATAAAACCGCGAGGCGTCCGCTAGTAGCTTATAAAATGTCTGCGATTGCGTTGGGGGTTAAAAATGAAGCAATAACATTAGAACTATCTCCTGTGCAAAGCTCTTTCCATAGCAATCAACATACAAAGACAAGAGGAAACATTACGGCATCACTTCATTGTGGGTACCGGTCTAATTGTAACTACACTCTTGGGCAACATCGACCGCTCAGCGCGCTGTGTCGGTAGGCGGGTGCCACTAATCTTCGACCCTCCACATACCAATATCCTATCCAAACCTACCTTGGAAATTACACTCTTATTTCTTTTAACATTGGGTCGAAAGTCGACAGTAGTTGCAAGTTATTTGCAAACGTAGAGGGGTTTTAACGCACACTATCAACTCATTAAATTGCATCGCCTTTTTAATGAGTCTGAAAGTGAACAAAGGATATGGCGCGATTACATTAAGCACGTAGTTTGTAAGATACTAGTATGTGTAGTTTGCTGGTTAAATTAAAACGTCAAGAAATTATTTTAAATGTGCGTAGATAAAATATTAAAATGAGCGAGCTTTGCAGTGGTTATTATTATAGTGTTGTTACATTTTTTTTCTCTCGTCAGACGAGGAGGCTACGCTTTTCACGGGCTTTTGGCCAAGCGAAAAGTTGATAGTAATTCACTGGTTTAGCGATAAAAATTTCCGAACATATTATTTTTTTTTTTAATGGTTGACAGGCTAGTTGTTTGACCACAGCTCACCTGATGTCAAGTGAAGGTGTGGCCGAAGATGGTAAAGCACAGGTGTGCTTTACCATCTTCGGCCAGTTGCATTCCAGGCTAGGTAGCCTGGAATGCAACTGGCTCTCAAGTGAGGCTGCCGAAACACACCGTTAGATGCTTGGCGGCAGATTTTCAACTTGAGGGTGGTAGCTAGCCAGCCGAGTACTAAAGTACCCTACCACCATGCTTTGGCACGATGTTTTTTTTTTTTTTTTTTTATGGTTGACAGGCTAGTTGTTTGACCACAGCTCACCTGATGTTAAGTGAAGGTGTGGTCGAAGATGGTAAAGCACACCTAGCCTGGAATGCAACTGGCTCTCAAGTGAGGCTGCCGGAACACACCGTTAGATGCTTGGCGGCAGATTTTCAACTTGAGGGTGGTAGCTAGCCAGCCGAGTACTAAAGTACCCTACCACCATGCTTTGGTTTCCTCACGATGTTTTCCTTCACCGGCAGCTCAAGCTCATTGTTGGGGTTTGAGCCCACGCCCTTCAGCATGCGAACCTACCGCGCTAACCACTGAGCTATCATCGCTACAATATTATGTTTCTTTCTGTAAATAACAAAATGTTTTTGAGTAATTTCTTACTAGCGTTAGTAACTTGTTTTTCTTGATCTCAAATCACAACAATGAGCTTGAGATGCCGGTTAAAGGAAACATCGTGAAGAATCAATAGCGTGGTGGTAGGGTGCATTGCTGCCAAGCACCTAACGATGTGTTCCGGCTGCCAGTTCCATTCCAGGATAGCTTTACCATCTCCGACCATACCGTCGCTCAGGTGACCTGATGTTGAACACCTAGCCTGTTGAAATATAAAATAAATAAGCAGTAATGAGACAGCAGACAGAAGTAAATACATAATTTTCGCAGCGCTGCACGACATTGATTTGTTTAATACGTCTGTCGCGCAGCTTAGGCGGTTAATTTTTGACGCGTTCTTCAAACAGTAAGAGTATGAGTGCATCTACGTACCGTACACATATAATTATGTATATTGAATTGTTTGTGGAAATTTTTAATTGGCCTTATATATTTTTTTAGGTAACCAAACAATAACTAGCTGTTAATTTCCCTAATATCAATAAAATAAAATAAATAAAATAAAAATAAAACATGTAACATTAGCATATCGCGAACCTACACATTTTACTCCTAATAAAAATCGCTCAAAACGGCTATAGAAATTTTCATATGAAATGATACACAAATTTACAATTTAAAAACACTTACCTACTCCATGACCCTTAGGCTAACTAAACGCACTGCTCCAATGAATCAGCGAGGGCTCGGAGTAAACAAAAATATCAGCGATATATACAATTTTTAGACTTTTGTTGATTTTTTAAAAACCTCTAAAATATGATCTACCAAGCAAAAAAAGAATCATCAAAATCGATTCATAATTGGCGGAATTATCGCGTAACAAACATTTAAAAAAAGCAGTCGAATAAAAAAACCTCCTCCTTTTTTGAGTCGGTTAAAAAAGGTTATGTGATAATACAGGGTGTATTATTACTTAAACTGAACAATCGTGGGCACAACAAGCTGACGCTGCTGCAAGCTTTCAGCTACCGTTTTATTTTGGAACAGGCTAGGTGTTTGACCACAGCTCACCTGATGTTAAGTGACGGTGTGGTCGAAGATGGTAAAGCATACATAGCCTGGAATTGAACTGGCTCTCAAGTGAGGCTGCCGGAACACACCGTTAGATACTTGGCGGAAGATTTTCAACTTGAGTACCCTACCACCTATGGTCTCACGAAGTTTTCCTTCACCAGCAGCTCAAGCTCATTGATGGGGTTTGAACCCACGCCCTTTGGCATGCGAACCGACCGCGTTAACCACTAAGCTATCATCGCTACAACTGACCATTACTTTACTATCCTAACATTACTAACTTAAATATGTTGTGTACATATTACCGGTTTTCCCTCATATTTACCGGCTGAATACGCCATAAAGTGATATCACGTGATCGTTTTCCCGGGTAATAGTTATAAATTACGCGGGTAGTTTATAAAAGCCGGTTAACCCGAGGTAAGCGGACAAGGAGCGTAATTTATTATTGGTCGCGTATGAATACGTGTGGCGTGTCATATTCGGATATGTACAATATGCGGATATGTACATTGTACATTGAACGTTATACGTAAATATGTATTTACGTGTTACGTGCACTACTGAAAATTCATTTGGGAGTGACATGTCTATATTTCCAATATTCGTGAGTGTTCATAGTAATCAGTTTTTTGAAGGAAATAAATATTAGAGATTTTTTCACACAGCGCCATCTAGCCCGAAACTAAGCAAAGCTTAGTAAGTTAAGCATAATAAGTTTTAATTCAATTTAATACTGGCACAAAACTGTGCCACTAAAAAAGAAAACTGTTTTTTTTTATTTTATTTATTCATTGATGATTCCAGTATTTACTCATTTCTATAAGTAACACACACCGGAGGGATTAAAATATAGACAGTAACAATAACCTTTGCTTAAGGTATCCAAAAACCAAAACATAAACGTTATATCGGCGATCCTTCCAAACTGCTCTATCAAAACATAACGGCCACGATAAAAACGATGGAAAAGAAACCAAACGCCAAAGAATTCCAAAGATCGTACAATAAGAACGTGCCCGTCTTGCTTGCACATGAGCAAATTATATATCGCCATCTTTTTCTGGTAAGAATTTTCCGTTTTATAGGCAACTCGATAATATTTGGACGGCTTCGCAAGATATGAGTGTTAAATATTTTATGATGTCCAGTCGACGCAAGGTTTGCTCTGTAGGCTTTTTGCTTTTCGGACGTTTGTGTAAAACTTATTTTTATACTGTATATTACATCCACTAACCCCGTTACCATAGAGACGATACTTATAGAGGGGGATCTATAGAACCTAGCAGTTGAGTAAACTACATGTAATTCCAGACTTTAGTCATTGAATACAGACGATACAAGGTTCTGTAATGTAACATAATATCTATGTTTGTTACACAATAGAAAGAAAACAAAGAAAACATTTATTTTGACACACACATCACAACAACAACAACAACAACAACACACTACAAATAAGGATAAAAGAAAAAAAAAACAATTAAAAAAACATCAAACGTTATCAGGCCAGTGTTTCGCTAGTTTCATTAACTCTGTTTTCAAAAACCTTTTTGCAAACTCCTTTTTTCGCCAATGAAAAAAAAAATGTCGTAGGAAATTCCACACAGCGCCATTTGTCCCCAAACTAAGTAAAGATTGTACTATGGGAAGTCAGATAACTGATAGAATACTTAAATACTTTTTTTTGTAAATACCATACTTATAATACATACAGAACATTTGTTAATACCACAAAATATTTGCCCTGGATGGGAATCAAACGCACGCCCTACAGCTACTCCCGATGAGCCAACAGGGCTGTGAAACTCCTTTAAATATAAATGGTAAACATAAATACTCAAGAAAAGATTTCTAATTAATAATCATAGCTTAACAAGCAATTACATAGCTCTACTTAGCAACAATTAGTTTTTTTGTCACGTCTACAACTGTCTTAGCATAACGTCATTAATCTTAGAGCGCTGGCAGGGCAGCAAACGACCTCGCTTTAAGACCCTCCATACCCTGGCTTCGTAATATGCTTACATGCCAAATAACAACACCAAAACATCCAACAAGCTACAAGCTAAACAGAACCTTCTAATAATTACTATTAGTCTCATTAACGCGTGCACAAACCAAACTTTGTAACCTTTAGCCACGCATTCCAATAGAAAATAAGAAGAAATCCCAGTGCGAAAAAAGGTATAACGTTAGACGTATTTTTTCTCAGAGCTGTGTCGGTAGCATTGTTAAATATATCGTCCAATCAGTATCTTTGAAGGAGGAATTAGCGTGGCGCGCACCGACGAATCTCGGTCTACCCTTTTATGCGATGGCGTAATAAAAAAAGAAATCTTATTTGAATTTGGAAGACGAATTTAAAAAGAAAATGAATTCTGCACTAATTTAAACAGAGAGATTCGAGACGATTTTCGGGGTTCGATGCGGTTTAATTAAATGCATTAAGGTTGAAAGTCTGATGATTTCATTTTTTGCCTACTTACGTGGGTATTATGAGCGCGTCATTTAATTAATCAGAATTTTCAAACATAACGCGTTTTCAAGAATCTTTTATATCTACTTACTTAATAACTGGTTAAGTCGTCATCATCATCATCAGCCTTTTACTGCTGGGCATAGACAATACACGCCACTCAGCCCGATCGTCGGCTTTTCGCTTCCATCTACCGCCAGCTGTCCTACGTAAAATGTCACTGCGTCGCATCTTAGGGCGTCCTACATTATGTTTGCCAATTATCGGTTCCGCGACAGATATGTCCAGCTTCCTAATACGCTGAGATAACTGATTAAGTATTGATAAGATAAGATTCGCTTGAAACTTTCTATGAGGTCTGTTGTGTACAATTTTGAAGGTATAAACGTGAAACAAGATCGTGTAAGTCATAGCTTAGTTGTTAAAAAAAATAGGCATCATCCTTCCGAAAGACATTTCCGTCTTTAGCAAAAGCGCTCACGATTCGACGTACGTTTTGGCACCATTAAAGGTGTCCCAAAAAACTAATCACAGATAAGAACCGCCCAACATTGATCCCATCCATTGGAAAGGTTACAGGGGCACTTCGTCTTCATTCTGGAGTCCCTTTAAGGAATCGTATCAGGAGTAATGAAAGCTAATTCTTTCATTAACTCTTCGTGACAACGGAAAAAAATTCGTAAGGCAAACTAAAACAAATGTGGCTGGGATGTATTTGTATAGAGTAGTTAGCACGCTGTTTTTCTTAAATTTCTAATTTTTATTTTGGTTTAAGCGATAGGCATGTCGCTTACTCATACTCAACGGTAAGACAACTGTCACACTAGTAAAAAGTAGTTAAGTATAGTACTGGAACACAGTTAACTTTATGTTAAGTGACGGTGTAGTAGAATATGGGAAGCACGTCTAACCTGAAAAGGAGCTGGCTCTTAAGTTAACGGATGCTGCCGGAACACACCGATAGATGCTTAGTGGCAGATTTTCAATTTGAGTAGGGTAGCTATCCAGCCAATTATCAGAAAGTATTCTACCACCATGCTATGTTTTTCTTCAAGCTCATTGTTAGGATTAGAACTCACGCCCTTCGGCTTGTGAACCGACCGAACTACCTGAGCTATCATCGCTACAAAATATCAAACGGTAAGCTACATGCTTTAATTGGGTCGTATCAGACCAACATTGATTCAACCTACAATATAAAAATATCCGAAATAAATCTTATCAAACATTTTTATCTCAGCTCTATTTATCAAATAAATAAATCGGAACCAGATCTGACAAGGCGTTAATGGGTGGCCCAATGCAATTTAATCTACCCCTGTAGGAGTATAAACGGATTTCACTCTCTCACATCAACCTGATGTAAGATTTTTTTTTTCTTACATTTTTGGTGCGACATCAAATTGTACAAATAATAAATTAAGAATACAATTACAACTTTATGAATGACTAGCTGCGCCCCGCGGTGTTATCCACTACATTTTTCGGAATAAAAAGTAGCCTATATGTTAATCCAAGGTCTCAACTATATCCATACTAAATTGCATCCAAATCCGTTCAGTAGTTTTTGGCTGAAAGAGTAACAAACATCATACGTCCATTTATAATACTCACAAACTTTCGCATTTATAATACTACTAGGACTAGCTGCTCCCCGTTGTGTTACCCGCTACATGTTTTCGGGATAAAAAGTAACTTATTTGTTAATCTAATTTCATATAAAATTTCATCAAAATTGATCGAACCGTTTGACCTTGAAGAAGTAACAAACATACAAACACACTCTAAATCTTTCGCCTATATAATAATAGCGTGATAACTTTTACTGACTTTGAACACAATAAAAATTAATTTCATTTTTAATGCACCATCTTATTTTTACTGCAATAGAGTCCAATTGATTTATGACTAAACGGTTCGAATCTACCTTCATTGTACGAACGGAATGGATTTTGCTGCCCATGTGGGTGTTCCCTGATAGACACAATCTGAGTGCCTTCAAGTCGCGGGTGAATCGGTTTCTTCTAGGCGAGCGGGCTCCACCGTAGACCGCATCTTCACTTAACATCAGGCGAGATGAAGGTCATACGCAAGCCAATTTGTAATTAAAAAATTATATGGGTACTTTAGATACATCCAATATGTACAATTAGAATTTTTAGAGAGTAAGATTTTTGAATTAAAAATTTGATTTTAGTTTCCTTCCTTTTTTAGCTGAAATTTTTTTAGTAAAAAAATGTTTTCTCGCCGATAACTATTTTATGAAACAAATTCTATTCCTAGTTTTAGTTATACATATAAAATATACAAAAAGTACTACCCATTATCGAGATGCACCCTACGACATGTGAAACTACCAATATGAAGTGAAATTGGATTTTCAATTGACAATTGAAGGCGCTTCCATCAAAAGCGACCCCTACTCAGAGCTCACTATTGTGTCGCATCATGTTACTCAAAAATACTTACATTTTAAAGTGCTTACCTACTACGGGGGCTCTACATGTATACATACTTCGTAGCGATGATAACTCAGTGGTAAGCGCGGTCGGTTTATACGCCGAAGGTTGTTGGTTTAAACCCTTACAATAAGCTTGAGCTGTTACTCGGCTAGCTAGCTACCACCCTCAATTTGTAAATCTACCGCCAAGCACCTAGCATTGTGTTCCGGCGTTGCAGCCTCACTTGAGAGCCAGTTCTATTCCAGGCTATCAGGTGAGCTGTAGTCGAAAAGCACCTAACTTTTCAACCAAAAAAATACATCTTTGTAATACATAATTACCTACCTATTGACGATCTATCTTGTTGCTTTAGAAGAAAATTCGTTTCAATTTTCTAGCCTAAACATGCATGTGATATTTCTATCGTGAACAATAAAGAGTTATCTTATTTTTAACCCCCAACGCAAAAACGACAGGGTGTTATAAGTTTGATGTGTCCATGTGTATGTCTGTGGCAACGTAGCTCTTGAACTAATAACCGATTTTGATTTTGTTTTTTTTTTTTCGTTTGAAAGGTGATGTAGTCATTCTTAGCTATGTTTGATGAAAATTGGTCCAAGATGGCCGCCACCACAAAGTACATTTTTTTATGCGACTTGATCGAAAGTGCTCTTATCTATGATTCAAGAAAGTCTGTTCTATTGTTTGAAGATACATAGCCCATGTATGTTAGTATTATCGCTGATCGATTCAAAATTTAGTATTATGTGTATTACTAGTATCGGGGGATTTTAATTTACACTTGTATTTTAACCAATCGCTTTAAAACAATACCAAACACTCAAGCATCTAATGCAATTTAGACAGGCAATCTGCAAAGCTGGCCAGATTGTTGTGCATCGTCAAAGAGCCAAAGGAAGCTAAGATGCTCTTAATAATTAATTGGTGCTTAAACGTACTGACGTCCTGAACTCCAGAGGGTGTGCTAATAGCTCTCAGTATGTATTCCACATAAGGATTTATACATTTGAATTTAGTAATTGGTTGCAGTAGGTAACCGCACAAGTTTCTTTGGCAAAGTTAAAAATTATATATACAATGTACCACTTCTATGTGTCAAATCTATAAACGAAACGAAATAAAGTACCTACTGGACGTATTCACTTGCAATTTAAAATAGCGCACTAATTCTAAAATTAACCCGGACAAATTCGCAGGCGTAAGCTAGTAGTACATAATAAAAAATGGACAACATCTTACTAAGTGTTGATAGTTCAATGACAAATTCCCTTTTCTCAACCTAAAAGTATTAAATTACCGTTTCGTGCTAAAAAAAAGTATCTCTTCATGTGCAATAAAATGTATGATTTAATTAGAATATTTACTCTCGTTGTCAATACGTTCCTGCCATCTAAACGGAAGAGCATTTAATTTATTTGATATAAAGTTTTGAGGTCCTGTACTTTACGAAACCAAAACTGATAACTCATCTAAAAATCTTGTATCTAACGGAAATGGTCACGACCATCAACGATAATGGAATAAAAACGTCCTTTTGACTACCCTACCATTTATAAGTAAAATTGGAGATTGACCACCATCAATCAAGTAAAAGGGCATGATTACATTCAAATCATGATAAGTAAATGAATAGCCACTCGGATTAATTGAATTTAAGTGATATTTTTGGAACATTCCAAAGGGGAGAATAAGGAAGATTTCTATTTATTTATTCATCATAAAACATGATTATAAAAGCATAAAAAATTAGCTTTTATTTTAAAACGTATGAAGCACTTTTGCACCGGGAGCGAGACGGTCGGTATTTGACTAGTTTTTAAGTTTTAGTGTTTATTTTGATGTGTAAAATAAATTATATTTTGACATTCATAATAAACAATTTATTAAGTAAATCAACCACCATCATTATGTATGAGAAAATTTAGTTACAATGTGTAAATACATAGCTACGTAATTAATTTTATATTAATTTTCTTAGTTTAGACATACCTACCTAAGTAGGATAAAATTTCTGCACACAAAAATGTTGTTATTTTGCCTACAAACTTAGTATGTAAACTAGTATGCTTATAGATTTTGGAATTATATTTTGTGTTTTATTTGCGACTAAATAATTAATTAGAAAAAATCTATAACATGTTCAATAAATTTAATGATCAAATATGCATACCGATCAAGAAGGTTAAATGTTTGCATTGTTAAGTACAAAATAACCTCCTTTCGACTTGGCTCACGTTCCTCGTGATCCTATACACTCGGATCCTCTTTTAGTCTATATTCAAATACCATTTACATATCACGAACAACAGCAACAATTTGTTTACCATCTGACCCCTCCTCACGCAATGCCATCATAAAAGCAGTAATTAACTTCAGCGTGGTTTATTTTACACCAACTTTACGGGTGTGTATTTCACTGTGTTTGTCTTCAAAGAAGATGTCACGAGTGTATTTACTGACAGCGGTTTAACGGCCTATTTCAATACTAATTTAAGAATATTTGTAGCAGAAAATTAAAGTAATACAAACCAAATTTCACGTATCATCTTCTGTTTTATTAAGTTCACTCAATATTATTTAAGCTTCCCAATATCCGTATTACAGTTGAAATTTTCCACGAATGGAAGTAAAGAGGGCGGATGATAAAACCCTGTCACTAATTAAATGGGCCCGAGACGTCCTATTCTTAATAGATTTGTCGCTAATTTGAAGTAATTTCGCGGAGCTCTTCTTAATATCAAACGTCGAATTAATTTGGGAATTTCAAAAGTAAATTTCGTATTTCTCTGGAGTTACTTTAGGAAGATAATTATGTGGTATGATAAAAAACGTATGCACGAGACTTTTATTTATCAAGATTAATCGACTCGTAGTTCATTTAAAAAAAATTACCATGCAGTACATGTTATACCGTTGGGTACATCCTTTACAGTATGACATAATAAAGTTATTAAAAATGTAACGTGAACGATTTAGTTTCTCCGCCTTAACCCACAGAATTTCTCTAAAAGCGTAGAAGTGCGGAGAGCAATCGGTCCATAGATTAGGTTCAACGCCGGAATAGTAGCAATTCATCATTATTATTCCGGACAATTTATCAAGCGGTTGGCTCGCCTCCGACCGGATCGCACATCCTAACGAGATGGTGAATTTTCACCGAATAATTTGCGAACCGACGAATCACGTATCGGAATCGGGAATGAGCTTGGAATTGAGATAGAAGCCTCGAACATGGGAATAAAAAGCCATTGCAAAGACAATCTTATATTTTAAATGGGAAATATAATTCAGCAATTTTCTTATAAGAGTATTTTAAAAGTGATGCAAATTTGGAATAAGTATTAAATTTTAAGTTCATTAAATATAAAAACACAATTTTGAATAGGGTTTTGTAAAAAAAACAAGGTATATTTTATAGTTTCTGGCCAATCCTCTTTACTTAAAAAAGTTACAATTACATGAAAGTACATAATTATTATTATAGTAAAACTGACTTAAAATAATATTGAAGCAAACACTGTACTCAACTCACGCAACCTAGCAGCGTAACCGAATATGATATACCTACTAGAGTTAAATTTAGCATGACATTTCGTTAGTCGAGGGCCTACAGCAGGGGTCGACACGATTACTCCAGCTTATTACTGCGACTTTATCATATTTCAATTTATGATCATCGTGCGGACTAATCGCGTAGAAAAAACGGGGGATATTACGTATAAATCAGAAATGAGATGTCTCATTAGCAAGGTTTAGGCGTATATTTCGTATTACATTGGTATACTTGTTAAAGATTTTTTGCTATTTGCAGTTCATTAATTTGTCCGACTATAATAAATAATCGATTAACTAGTGTTTTCAATGCCAATTGCTAAATTTTTTATGTTTAAAATTTTAAACTCAACCAAAATTAGTATAGAAGGCAAAACTTAGCAGCGTAACATTACATAGGAATTTTAAGCGTTACAGAGGCGTTAGATAAAGTCGTCGGACAAGAAAATGCTTGGTTGGAGAGAATACGAAAACGGTCCTAGTTGTTAAGTCTTGCACAGTTTCTGTCGCTATCTCCGGATAAGGGGCCTAATCACCGGTCGTCGCGTCTGTATCGGCCCGCCGAAGCGAGCGGGTATCCCCCAAGGCGCGATTCTGGGACCAGTTTTCTTTTTTGGTTTACATTACAGCGTAAGTGTGCCGAATTCTTTTGTTGCGCTCCCGCTTTTTGTACAGATTTGCGTGATTTGTATTGTGTTTACTTGTATCTGTATCGCTTATAAAGTAGACTAGATGGTTGGATTTTGTGAAGGAGATTTGTATTTTACGAATCTTGGATAAAGTTATCTTGATGGCTTCGTCGATAGATAAGATTCCACTTTGAAATTCATCATCATGAATATATTTTCAAAATACTGCACGGTTAATTTTTTTTTGTTTTTGTTTGCTTTTAGATTTAATGAACTATTCTGCAAAGTCACCCAAACAAGCGGTGGTTTTATTTTCCTAATAAAATTATAAGATGGAAAAAAATGAGAGAAAAAAGAATTCTAACTTCATTTACGAATACCATTTTAACTTTCCAGAAATAAGTTACGTGTGAACGGAAAGTGAAGAAAGTGCAAAGCTATTAATAAAGAGACTAAGTAAAGTTATAGGAACTGCTACACCAAACGTTCCGGGTCGCGCACGAACAAACTTACTCTTGGCAACTATTTGTAATATGAATTTATTACGAGGTTAACATTGGCTTAAGTGCAAACACACCTTTATACCTATAACATTATAACAGACCGGATGAAATAAATAAAAGTTGAATAAGTGATGGATGGATATTATGTTAATGAAATTATTATTTTGAGTGCAATGACAGCCATGATTCTAAAAAATACTTTTAATTTAAAACTTTATTAAATCACATTTTTTTTCTTTTAAATTATACTTTGGATTCATATAGGGCTGCTTGTTCAACAATTTTTTTAATATATTAAGGAACAGAAATAAAGTTCCTTGCGTTTTTTTAGAAACCGCGTTTATGTGTTTACTGCGCTTTAAGAACTGCAAGGCAAAACAAGTTTTAATATAATTCGGAAAAACAATAAACTATATATGTATAGAATAAACAGATATATAAACTTAAATGTTTCTGTATAAATATACTACTAACGGAGCAAAAAGTCTCCATATGGCTTTCATCTATATTTACAATAGAATTTGACACCCTACTCCTATTTCGGGTGCGACAAAATCGATTCCCAATTCGATATGACCCTCGTGCTGGATATTCGATTGAGACATTTCACCAGTAGTCGATTATAATGAAGTGAAAGAGAAATTGAGTACTAAGGAAGGGAGACATATTTTTTTGCACAGATTAAAAATCGTAACATATTGTAAAAAAGACGTATCTCTATTGTTCGCCGTTTTGGTGTTTTTTTAATTGCATACGTTTTTAATTAGGCCGCATTTCAGGCCATTTTAGCCACTTTTAATACTGTTTTTAACTACCTACAAAAAAGGATGAGGTTCTCAACTAATGGTTGTTACTAATAATGTTTATAAACTGATTTGGAATATTCTTTTTTTAAATTTAATTTGAAGGATATACTTTCAAATTGGTTCCATATAAATTTCATTAATATCGATTTAGCAGTTATATAACTAGAAAATAAATGTCATCCCATTAAACGGAATTGCGTTTTTTTCTTCCCTGTGACTTTTCAGTGGAGTTACGGTCACTAGAATAGTTCCAACGAAGTGAGTATTGATGATGATGATGATGATGTTCAGATGATGATGGAACCGGAAAGTAAGCACCGGAACTAAGTACGTAAAAACACAATATCTTTTTATTATTTGACAAGCTAGGTGTTTAACCATAGCTCAGTGTTTGGGCTTAGTTAAATGCGGTCAGTTTATAAAACGTAAACTTGTGATTGCTATTATTTTTAATGTAAAACAGAAATTAAACAAGAATCTATGATTCTATCTATGATTTGAATAGCAATAAGGACATTTTCAACAGTGGTTTACGAAAAAAATCACTAGCACCTAAGAAACAGTCAAAAATGCTAGGGCTTTGCTTCGAAAAGCATGAAAGCATACAGCAATTTTCCGGCGTTTGGTTTTTCCAGGAACGAAAGAATCATGGTTATCGCGTTATCTCATTAGACGCGCCTCAGTGAAGCTGAACTTATCTCGCTAAAGATTTTTTGTAGACAGGCCACAGTCTGGAAGAAATAGATTTTTGCAATAAGACCGCAACTCACATGTTACATTAAAACGTGTTGTTTGTCAGTTTCTAGTTTTGTCCTAAACAGCGATCTCGCCACCTGTTTATTTCCGCAAGCCTTTGACTTATTAAGCTCATATTTTAATTTGAAAAAAAATATATTTACAAGAGCTATCCATCCTATCATCATCCACAGTTTTTTTTTTAATTTTTAATCTTTGTTAGTTTGTCCTTCTGCCAAACTAACAAAGATCAAACATTTTTTAATTTTTTTATCAACCATACAAAAACGTAACGTTTTATATGGTTGACTGGCTAGGTGTTTGACCACAACTTACCTGATCTTAAATGACGGTGTGATCAAAGATAGTAAACGCATTTAGCCTGGAATGTATCTGGCAAGTTGAATAATCTGGAGAAATTGGCTGATAATGTACCTTGATAAACATATACCTAGTTAACCTCAAAAATGTGTTCTTTTTTTAATTTAATTTAATTATACTTTTTTCAATTGCAAAAACAAAAGCCAATTAAAATGGCTAGTCATGGCTTCTGAATGACATCATGCAGTGTGACAGTCATATCTGTACGTATCTGTATTTCAACAGCAATGACGGTTCGCATGGCGTGACGTCACAATCTGTTTAGTGTCCACAGTCACTTGCCTGAAGGACTAATTACGCTGAAACTATTTAAAAAAAAATCATCTCTATCTTTTATAATACATGTTTTTATTTTTTATTATCTCATGATTAATCGTTACAAACTTTAATTCATTCGGTTTATTCCTAGTGGGCACAAGCTTGACAACTTATTTCACTAAATAAAACATTAATCCTTTAATAGATATTCCAGGCACAATATGTTCCTAAATAATGCCCCCTATTGGACAAATCGTACGTAATTGAAAACATCTTAATCATTCCAGTTCATAAAACTAAGTGATTGCTTAAAACAGGGGTTTGCGTGAGGTTGAATTGATTTCGAAAGTCCATCTCTTAAAGTACCTTGCTTTAATAGTTTAGGGGTTAGACCACTTAAAATGACAATGGTTGTTTTTTTTACTGAATGTAGATTAGGGTTGGGTCAATTTGAGATGTCGTTGAATTACTTTAATCGAAACATTATTTAAATGACACATTTGTTGACGATAAATAATCTTTTTTAATTATTAACTATTTTAAATCGATATTTTATGTACCTACTATATTTAATTAAAATACCAATCTAAAATTTTCAAGCAAATTATATTTATTGCCGCGAATAATCGCGTATTATAAATTAGTTTTATTTCTTTACATACCTAACGTTTCAGTTTTGTCTCGAAATAACGATAAGTTACGATGTATTACAGAACATGAAAATCATCGAAAGTCATTGCTGTTAGAATGCAACAACAAACAGTCAAGGGTGCAAAGATGGTGGTAGTAATTTTCTTTCGCATTTTATAAAATACAGCCAAAGTCCCACGGTTTCACCCGAGACCACCCGGTTTTCTAGACTAAGAAGCCTATATCTTAATCTATGCTATAATTGCAGCTAGAAGAAGTAACACAACACATGGTAACACAAAAAAAATCGGGACTGTGTAAGATCAGTGTCAGAAATGTCAGAATGTGGAAAATCATTTCAATACGTCAGATTTTTTTATCGGAAAGTTTACCTTTTACCTAAACTTGTCAAAGTTAAAATATTCTGTCAATTTCTCGCCGATGTGAAATGTTGCACTTCAAAATGAGCATAGCATGTAAAATTGTCAACTTACCAGAATTATTTTTGGTCTAAACAGCATTCCAAAATCATGGAAAGATTTTTTTTATAAAACTCAAAATATGAAGCTGTAAGAAAAACTTATTGGCCGCCACTTTATTACACAATAAATTACGTCATAGCGTTTTAAACAATGCAAAAATAAATTCGTGTAAAAATGTTGCACGGGCGGACACGGGATCGAATAAGTTAATAGTGACACAGAATAAGGGCAACTCCAGAAGAACATCTCTAGGAATACAAACCATATAACGTAAAGTATCAATTTGTTTGTACGATTCCGTAAAATTCGTGGCATTGATTAAACCGACAGTAAAACTAGGCTTAGAAATGTTGGTAATATTGAGATGTACTCAACATTATGTTAAGTACATTGTAAGATATTCACAATTTTTAATCTTTTCTCCTTTAACGTGAACCAAATCAGCAAGTCTGTACTTCTGTAGACACAAAGCCCAAATGTCAGAATTTTCTTTTTTTTTAATCTCTGGCGTCGCACTTAAGGCGTTATGCCAGTTTTATGTTTTATTCAGTGATTAAATCTTTGGCTGATTAATCTTAATCACAGCCAAAGTTTCATCAAGTAAATCCCTTATAGGGCCAATCTATGCGCTAGTAAAGTAGTTAAACTTTACTAGAAGTTTCTACAGAGTTTAGGAAGTAACATGAAAAAACATGCCGCACCACATTATAACATTAGCCTAGGTACAGTTTTACCACTTCATGATTAAAATAGTGTTTACTATTTTAAGTGGTATTTCCACGTTCCCACCAAAATTCAAAGTTGCCTTTCTGATATTATCTGTAACAGTGACGCCCCCGCCAGAGCAGGCACAGATAATGAAATTGTGTACAGAAGCGCAACGAGGCGGGCGCGCGTCTCGGCCAAAAATCCACTTAACAAATTGCTGCTGATTCGTACGGTTACGGATTGTTGCCTGCTTTTACCGGGACGTCAATTTATATGACGTGTTATCGATACATGAATCGAGTTTTGTTATATTTGCTATTTTTTTAATTTATTTAAAATTACAATAGAATAGAATAAAACTTTATGAATATACATCAAAAGAGGGTACATTATAACATAAAAAAAACTTTAAAAAGTGATCATAACAAAACAACATCGACTAATGTGTGGTAGTACAGCGACGGCCTTATCGCCTAGAGGGACTTCTTCCAGACAACCTTTGGATGGACAGAAATAATGGCACAGCTATTAAGGTTGGTAGTGTAAAAAATATATATATTATACATGTACCTATACATGACAACAATAACATATTATCTATCTCTAATATAAAGAGGAAAGATTTGATTGTTTGTTTGTTTGTATTGAATAGGCTCCGATTTCAAAAATGATTTCACCGTTGGGAAGCTACTCCATCCCCCAGTGATATAAGCTACTTTTTATCCCTGTGTTCCCACGAGAACGGGAACTACTCGGGTGAAACCGCAAGTTAAGTAATAAGACGAACGAGACACTCTCCTGATGGTTAGAGATAACGCCACCAAATTTTACTGTACGTAAATAAAATCATAAAATAAAAAAGTGGGTAAAAAAAAGTAAAGGTATGTGTAGTAGTGTGCGTGTAGAACACACATTACCATACTTTGAGCGTAGTACATATTAAATGGCAGTATTGGCATTTATTAACCCCGAAAGCTCAATACTAAAAACCCATCCCTTACATAAAATGATTAAACCGTTAACAGCCATATCATTTCGTAGGCAGGGACAGAACACAAAAAAAAGTAAAAAAGAGACGAAATACACGACACTAATGAATTCGGGCGTTTTTGCACGCAATTGCACAATTTCAATTATCGTATTAGTTTGATTCGTCAACCGACAGGGGAAAAACGACTCTATTTTTATAATGTTTAAGATGTATGAAGTTGTTAATTTGGAATGGATGAACAACAATGTTTCGTACGAGCAAGGCGAGGCCTTGATGAATTAATAGCAGTCTACACTCAATGATAGTTCTATAGTCCTATACATAAGTTCTTGGTACTTTTTGTTATTAATTATTTTACTATTGTTAAATTTCTTAATTCACTGCTTTATTAAATAAGCCTTTTAAAACCCAAAACAAACAAAAAGGTGTTTAAGTTTCGTGTGTATCTGTATGTATGTGTGTCTGTCTGTAGCATAGGTCTTAGAAACTATATCTCTATGGTATGTAGCGTCGTAGCTCTTAAGGTGGTACGATTTCCATACAAATATTTTTTTCCATTTATGGATAAATGGAGCATAATTTTACAGTGAAATCACAGCTACTGGCACTTATTTTGGTCTTCATTTGCGGTAAATTACAATTGCTTGAATAAAACAGTAACGGTGTAGTCGAAGATGGTAAAAACACCTAGCCTGGAATGCAACTGGCTCTTAAGTAAGGCTGCCGGAACACACCATTAGCAGCTTGGCGGCAGATTTTTAACTTGAGGGTGGTAGGTTGCCAGCGGAGTACTAGAAAGTACCCTACTACCATGCTATGGTTTCCTCACGACGTTTTCCTTTACCAGCAGCTCAAGCTCATTGCTGGGGTTTGAATCCACGCCCTACGGCACGAGAACCCATCGCTCTAACCACTGAGCTACGATTGCCCGCGTCTCTGTACCATAGGTCATACAAGGACGCTTTAAAATCTTTCTCATCAATATAATAGTAGTAGGAAATTACCATCACAAAGAACTCAATATATATATTTACTAAATCATGAAAATCTCATTTCTAATTTTCACCCATCGCCAGTCAATAATGGCCATCACACACGATCAAATTCAGTCTCATTTACATCAAACGGATTGAACAAAAAACAAAATCACAAGGTATATTTCGCGGTCAGGAAAATTTCAAACGTTCAACTTCATGCCTCGTCGAAAACCAAAGGAAAGCTCACAAAGGGCGTCGCTGATTTTTTTTTTTTTTGTTTCCAAAGGTAGGAAAAAAATTTGAATCGAGAGAATTACAAAACCGACGCGCGGGAGATTTAGGGTTGTGCTAAATCTAGTAAGATAATAATTCTCAACTTAACTATATACAGGATGCGACGCAACGAGAATTGTCTATATCCGCTTCTTTATTGAAAAAAACAGCTGTTGTCAATGAGCTGCTCCGTACATTTTATATAGTCATTGTCATTTATGTTGTGGCACAGCAAATTTTTATTTTTTGCTGTTTTAGAGTCGCTGCCATAGTGAAAGTTGATCATATTGTTGAGTAAATCAGCACCCTTAAATATTACTCCACTTTTCTGAAACACCCTGTATCCTGACAGTTATGTTTACAAGTACGTAAAATAATAATTATTTTATTAACCTATATTAATGTACACTACTTAATTATTATGTAGTACAATTTAATATTGCTGAAGCTTTTAGTCATTTAATCGTTTTATTTTTACTTCTTTATTTAGTAATTAAATATATTAAATACTACAACTTTACATCACTGTAATTGTACTATTTTTTTTTTTACTAGAATCTTAAATTTAAAGTTCATTAAAATAAAATTTAGGTTAAAATATTATATTTTCACAGCATCAACCCTATACTTCAAATATCGAACGACGACGCACCAAACGGGAGACGCCTATCTCTATTGAATTCCCGAAAAGGACGAAAAATAAAAAGCAATAGGTACCACCGCCCGATCTCCCCCTATCAATAGCTTGAATAGTGTTCTCTATTCAAACTTCGATATTTGTCAGCCTGATTAGCTGACTTTCCCGCCTAAATTGTTTGAAAAAAGAATCTGACTGAATGACGCAGCGTGACGCCAATATTCGGCCAATATTTGAAAAACTACACAGAGTTGAGTGGGGGAGCCACGATTCTATTATCTGAGCAAAAACTGAGAGCATCTTTTAGTCCTTGCATTTAGCCATTTTTAATATAAGTTTGTATTACTGCTTGTGATTTGCTTTTGTTTTACTTTTCGGTAATATAGAAAAAGTACACATGTTATGTTTGATGCTTCCGATATATAGGTACGTATTCATTTCAATAGTACCTAATGCAAAAAACAAAGTTGGAAAAATTTTGAAAGTTGTGTAAATTAAAATTGAATTATATTGTTCTATTTTTGTCTGGAAATACAGAAATATCAGCTTCTGGGATCGCAATAAAAACGCAGTTGGTGTGAAGTTTCACGAAAATGTGGAAATGCATTTGGAAAGTTCTCAGATTGCCGTCATTGCGGGCTGATGAATCGCCGGGAATTCGAAACAAACATTGTTGCCGCCTCCATTGTTTTACAACTCTGTGTTCGATGAACTTTTCACTTTGTTGATTTGTTTTAGAATTTTATTTGTGGAAAGGAATACAAATAAAGGTATTTTTAGTCGACAAATTTGTATTAAATACTCTTGATTCTTTGTCTCTATTTGTATGTTCTGTGTATTTTACATACACCGTTTTTAGTACATACATAGTGAACTAAATTTTTTTTTATTCATGGTAAAAATAAAGTTTTTTTTTTGTCCGCATTTAGCCTCCAACTCTCTTGTTGGCTTACCAACGACAATCTGGTAAGCCTAACCGAAGATAAAGCATTGTGACTTACGAGATATTCACTCTGATCTTGAAAAGAGTTTCTTATATGTAACAAAGAAGGAAGGTCGCAAGGAAGTTTCGGCAACCTAGTTGTCTGGTTTTCCATCTGCAGGTCCTGAGTTCAAATCCCATGGCACGCACCTCTGTTTTTTCTAAGTTATGTGTGTTTTACCACAGATTTCATACGGCGAAGGGAAACATTGTGAGAAAAGCCTACATATTCTGAGATGAAGGGATGAATGTTTAATAAAAAAAAATCTAAACTTACCGATCGATGATAACAGGATCCGAAGGGGTTTCGTTTCTGTTGCCACAACTCTTTTTGTCACAGCACCGACTGAAAACAAAATGGTCATATTAATAAAAATAGCAACAATATTGTACGATTCATTAGTAACGTTAATTGCATAAATTCTATGATTTACCGCTTTTTTTATGGTCAACAGGGTTGGTGTTTGACCACAGCTCACCTGATGTTAAGTGCCGTTGTGGGGGAAAATAGTTAATATCTATAATTTGACTAACAAAAGCTAATTTAACTGAAGAAATTTTTATGTTTTGTGACGACTTGAAACAAAGAAATCCGAATGCATTTTTGGTGGTTTTAATAGGCTTGCGTTTGAACACCATCTCGCTTGATGTTAAGCGGTCTACGATGCAACACGTTTGCCTAGGACAAACCGAAAGATGCCAGTGTTAAAAAAGTAACGCTTATTCATGTACACACGTTCATGACCACGACACAGTCATACCCCATTGTTTTTTTTAGGCAAGTAAGACTCAAATACCGAAGTATTTTAGAGACTTGCTTATTCCTCAATTCACCTCCCATGCATCCCCAACAGATAAACTACTTAAAGGGCTACCTATCACAGGGGAAAATCAATATATTGCCAGTAGATATACAGTCGGGTCCGCGTGTCTATCATAGAACGGGCGATTTATAGCGATTTCGTAGGGTATATCATAGGGAGTTTTGCACGTGACTGGTACACTAGAACTAGGTATTTTTTTTTTTAATTTTCGACGTAGGTATATATACTGTATTATAAGTATGCGTATTTAGGTGTATATGGAATCGTAGCTCCGAAACGGTCGAACTAATTTTAATAGCTACAAATTTTGACTAGTAGAGTTTGTGAAGAACTTTTTTTTATGGTTGTCAGACTAGGTGTATGACCACAGCTCACATGATGTTAAGTGACGGTGTAGTCGAAGATGGTAAAGCACACCTAGCCTGGAATAGAACTAGCCCTCAAATGAGGTTGCCGGAACACTCCGTTAGATGCTTAGCGGCAGATTTTCAACTTTGACTTCGTAGAGGGTGGTAGGTTGCCAGCGGAGTACTAGAAAGTACCCTACTACTACGCTATGGTTTCCTCACATGTTTTCCTTCACCGGCAGCTCAAGCTCATTGTTGAGGTTTGGACTCACACCCTTTGGTATGCAAACCGACCGCGCTAACCACTGAGCTATCATCGCTACAATCGCACGCTACTTGTAGAATTAGGGCGTGTAGAATTAGAAGCTTGGCTCTACTTGACATGTCATTACTTTTTAAAATAAAAGTAATGGAGTAATAAGATACACAATTTATGCAAACAAAATATAAATGATTAGTTTTTTAAATAACTAAATAATGATTGACTTACTATAACTATATTTATTTTAATAAAAAAGGCAAACATTATTTATGTTAAAGCGTTTCTGAAATTATTTCTGACGAAGTCATTGCCACTAATGAAACAATTGCATAAAAACCACAAAATAAAAACCATGGCTCAAATCACGCGTGTAATTCATAACTCAATACAGAAGAATCTGCACGATTAAAATCCACAATGTATCGAAAACTGATAAAATAAAATACAAAGCCATATCCATACTAGTCAAACGCCAACACTGCATGCGCCCTACCGCGGCTCTTCGACGCAAAGGGCAAAGACATCGCAAGGAGAGACTCCCTAGAGACTCCTCCCCAGAAGACGCAAGAGCGAGACACACATACACCCCGGAAAGAGACGAAGACGTCGACAAAGGTGGGATAAAATTTTAATTGCTCACACAGACGTGGTCGCGTGTTGTCAAACACAAACACATAGATGATACGTCGAGACGATTGTGCGAGTTTACGAGCGGAAAAACCACCCCAAACAAATGGTTAAATTAATAAGGACATTCACTCTACATCGGTGCGTTTGCAGGAACATGATGCACATCAACGAATTCTATGCTTATACGAGATCTTCAGAATAAACTAGTGTGCGCAAACCAGTCTGCGTTATTGTTCTGTAGATGACTTTTTTATGCGTTACGTTTTTATAACCGAAAAAATATTTGTCGACATTAAAACTTTCGTTTTGTGTTAGTAGCGATGACAGTTCAGTGGTTAGCACAGTCGGTTCACATGCCGAAGGGTGTGGGTTCGAACCCCCAACAATGTACTTGAGCTAGGAGTGTTGGCGGGAACGCGAAAAGAGTCGTGGCGCCCCGTTGTATTTTTTCCAAAAGAAAGAAAGAAAATGATTTTTTATTTTGTAACACAGAACACATAAAAATAACAACAAATAAATAAACTAGAGTTATTTTGAGTGTTTATGCATAAACATTGTGGTATTTCATTCATAAAGTGCCGAATTACAAGCGCGAGTGTGGGAAAATGATGTAATATGGTGTAACATGACTTTTCGTGTTGCTTCCAAAACTCCATCGAAGCTTAGGTATAGAAGAGTCGCCAGTCATGCTAAAGTAAAGAGTACTTTATAGACTTTGACTACTTTTTAACTTGTGAAACTTGAAAATATGAAAACACTTGACACTGGCTAATGCTCAAAATGCGACGCCAAAATCAAAGAAGAAGAACTTGAGCTACCGGTAAAAGAAAATATCGTGAGGAAACCATAGTGTTGTGGCAGGGTACTTTCTAGTACTTAACTAGCTATTTAGTTGAAAAACCTAGCCTAGCTGGCAGTTGAAAATCTGTCACCAAGCGCCTAAGCAAAAAATAACGAGTAAGGTACACAAATTTTTACACAAGTTCATAGAACAAACTGATACAACAGAACATTGCTGGAAGAACGATGACTGGCAAATACTGGCTATTTTGTAAAAGCATTTATGACAAACGACTTGTGACACTTCTACGAAACACTGGCCGGTGATAATCTATTGAAATGTTTTGACATAAGGATGTCTTTAAAAATGCAATTCTACATTTTTGAAGTCGTATACGTCAACCATTCGAATATTAAAAGAGTACATGTTTTAAAATTCTAAACTTTATTGCAAATAATTTCAACTATCTTCGGAAGATTTTAATTCGGAATTTTATTTACTTACATTTTAATAGACTTGCCTGAAACAAGTTTTTAGTTATCAAAATTTGATTAAGAAATGTTCTAAAGGCTAAACTAAAAAAAAATAAAAAGAAAATTGGTATATTTTACTTACCTACACATTACTTCGTGAGTAAGTAGGACTCTGCACATTTCTGGGTTCTTGTCTTGGCCTTCATAAACGATGGGCTGTAACAAAAACGAACAGATCAGTGTGCTAAATCAAAATTCGTTCCTAAAAAAAAGATAACTATAATTTTTTCCCTTTTACATTCCATTGTGATATTAATTTATGCACCCTTATTCATGCATAACGTCATTTTATTATTTCATCCAAACCTAATCAACGTAATATTTTATGCACTGGGCAATTATAAAATTGAGAGATAACGTTTTAAATTTTTATAGAATTAATTAATGGTTTTGCGGCCCGCAGTGCGTAGCAAGACGACGCGACGCCGCGCGCGCGCTGTACTCAGCCTTGTCTCCATGATGTAGGCCACCGCCAATTCGCAGTTTCCGATATAATTAAACGGGGTAAGCAGTGAAGCCCTGCATTTTGTTTTACTACACAAAGTTCTGTGAATCGCTGCAATGGTCATGGAGAAGCATTATCTCTTACCATCAGGAGAGCGTCACGTTCGTACCATTACTTTTACATTAAAAAAATATAAACCTTCATCGATGATATTTTTGTTTACTCTGAAACCTCGCTGTTTTATTGGAGCAGTGCATTTATTTGGTCAGGGTCATAGAGATGGTTTTTTTAATTGTAAATGTATTGAATACTAGCGAACGCCTCGCTGTTTTACCCGCTTAGTTCCCGTTCTCGTGGGAATACGGGGATAAAATGAATTATATGTCACTCGGGGATAATGTAGCTGCCCAACGGTGAAAGAATTTTTGAAATCGGTCCAGTAGTTTCGGAGCTTATTCAATACAAACAAATCTTTCCTCCATATAACTATAGATTATTTAGAGATAAGTAAGGTCTGATCAAAAAACACATTAAATAAATATTACTAGCACAAACCACCTGCACAAGCCAACTGTAAGTAAATCTCTAAATCCGAAATAGATTTTTTCATCCCTAACAAAATATTTAATTGAATATGAAATAGCTAGTATTATCGTTCTTTGTTTGCAGGATTTGTGAGGATTTCTCCATATTAGGGTGTTTGCAATAAGCGTCTAAATGGTACATCCCCTAAACTGAAACTACTATTCAATAGACGTGAAAGGTTTTAGCATAAGGTGATGAGATGACGTCATCCTACACAACACACAACTTTTTTTTATCTAATATTTCGAATACTGTTGTTGCAGTAAATTATCATTCAATTGTTTTGTTACATAAGCTCTTATTTAGCGGAGCAATAATTTGACTATAGTGCAAATTCGTGTTTGACAAACTGCGATTTTTTCTCATGTTACTCGAGAAGTAAAAAAAAAAATACAATTTTTTCTTACGAAGTTATAAATAAGAAGACGTACATATTTTAACAGTGGAACCTCTTCTATAAAGAAGTTCTTGTGCCCTTCTAATATTATAAATATAAAAGTTGTATGTTTGGATGTTCGTTACTCAATCACGCAAAAACGGCTGAACGAATTTAGATGAAATTTGGCATATATATAGTTTATTTTTAATTTACCTGGATTAACATAGGATACTTTTTATATCATAAATAAAAGGCATCCTATGTCTTAATGTAATAAGAAAATAGCCCAAGTTGCATGACAATTGCTTATTTCGTTACACGTTTCATTTTTATCTGAACCTAATTCTAAAGTTAGAGCGGACGAAGTCGCAGGCGTAAGCTAGTATAAATTTCAATATAATGAGATATACTAAAATTGCAATACCGCTTCTATTAAAAATATGATAAAAATTAAATTACACTAATTTTTGGATAGAATTTAACTCTGAATATTTCTTGGTGAATGTTTTTAATGACCGACTATGGTCAAGCACCTAGCTTGTCAACCATAAAAAAATGTGACGTTACGTTATGTATGGCTGTGACCTCTACTACGTTATGTTATGTATGGATAAATGCATCAGACGAGTATAGAGCAGTATTTAATATAAATTAAGGGTCGAAATATTTTGTCGAGGGGCGTGTGGGATGTGGGATCAGGTGTAAGACTGTGGTTATTAAACACAGATATTTTGCCCTTCAGAACAGCGGCCGGCAACACGCTGCCTACTAGCAGCCCGTGATTGTTTTGTAAATTAGCCAAAAATCCACCATCTTGATTTTTTTAAACACACCCTCTAAATACACTTGGGTAATTGACGAATCTAACGATACCTTAATTGTTTTTATCAATTTTGGAAAGTTTGGAAAATAAATAAATTAACATACATACATACAAGATACGCGCGAAAAACATAACCCTTCCTTGGCAGTCAGATAAAAGCAGCACACATTTATCTATAGAGGAAAGATTTGATTGATTGTTAGTTTTTTATGTGAAAAGTAATGTGACGAACGAGACGCTCTCCTGATGGTAAGAGATAACGCCTGTCCATGACCATCGCAGCGATAAACAGAACTTTAAGTAACATAACAAAGTCCAGGGCATCACTGCTTTGGCGCTCATTACTTTGAGACTTTTAGTTTAGTTAGCCTCAACAGCCCAGTAATTTCGCTAGCTGCAGTACCCTTCAAACCGGAACACAGTAATGTTTACACACTACTGCTTGGCGGCAGAATATTTGGTACTGCGGTGGTACCTACCTAGACGACCTCCTGCTAAGGAGATCTACCACCAAGATGTTTGTATTGAATAGGCTCCGAAACTACTGGAGTGATTTCAAAAATTCTTTTACCGTTGGGAAGCTACACTATCTCCGGGTGGCGTCCGCTAGTTTATAATATTAATAGGTTATTACTGTTCGTTTATATTTGTGTTAATTAATAAAACATTTACTTATTCCCAATATATATGATTACACGTCAAGTTTAAACGAAAGTAACTATATACAAAGTACGACGACAATCGACCTATCACATGCCGTTAGCTACAAAGACACAATACCCTAAGGGGCAGTTAAGTAGTTGCGACTACTGTGTGCTACCAGCGACTTTACCCACTGATAGTGGCCAACATTTTTCAAGTTCATCCAGGCAAGTCCCACCGGAGGGCCGGGAGCGAGCGCCTGCCCTGGGTATAACCGCCGCCTGGGATTCAATCTCATGGGAATTTGGGGGGGATTAAAAAAAGGGGGCCAGTCTACTAATATTGTAGTGGCATTGCTAAAATACGAAAAACAATTAATAAGTCATTATTTTTTAACTTGTTTACTAAGGTTTATAAATGTTAAGAAGACCGAAATGCTTTCCTTTCTCACTGTCTCAAAAAAGGAGGTGGTTCTCAATTCGACAGTATGTTTTTTTGTATGTATGTCGATCATTCCGCCAATTATGAATTGATTTTCATGATTCTTTTTTTGCTTGGTAGATCATATTTCAGAGGTGGTTATACAAATTTTATCGAAATCGATCGAGCGGTTTTACTAAATCAACAAAAGTTTAAAAATTGTTTACGTCGCCAAGTGCGACTCGCACTTGGCTGGTTTTTTCATATACCATATGTTTTATTATCTATTTTATATCTATCTATCTATACTATTATAAAGAGGAAAAATCTGTTTGTTTGTATTTAATAGGCTCCGAAACTACTGGACCGATATCAAAAACTCTTTCACCCCTGGGAAGCTACACTATCCCCGGGTGACGTAGGCTACTTTTTATCCCTGTTTCCCCACGGGAACGGGAATTACACGGGTGAAACCGCGAGGCGTCCGCTAGTATTCTATAACAATGGCCTCTCAGAACAAACATTAGACCGCGAACACGAAAATTCGTTCTGAATTTATGTACAAACATGAAATAAAGATTACCCGAGAGTGCAGAAGAACAAACAACGTCCGCGCGTGACATACATCGGCGACAATGCAGACAAACCGTTTACGTCAGTTCTTTCTAGCTTTTGTAACACAGTAACCTGCTTCTGCTATGAGACTAAAGTTATCTACTTTATTTATTCATTTAATTCTTCATTGCACACTTACATAATAATATGTACAAAAAGAGGACTTAATGCTAAAGCTTTTTCTGCTAGCTATCCCCACAGTATATAATATGCCGTGGTCGTAAGCGCACTTTAAAACGAACACACTCGTATGTATCTACTAGCAGCGCTCCGCGGTGTTACCCGCTACATGTTTTCGGGATAAAAAGTAGCCTATGTGTTAATCCATTATCAGATATATTTTCCGTTTATAATTTGAAGTTTTATGCGACAAGTAGACATAATTTAGTTATATTTCTTAAATAAATAGTAATAGCTTTATAGACATAATATTTAAAAAAAGTCATTTATATAATACATAGATGTTTCTGATTTGTTCTAAATCATTTTTAAAAGGAACACTAGAAATATATGTCTAAATTACTCAATAAATAATTTAATTTAATTTGAAACTTTTTTTAATGATTGACACGCTCGGTTTTGACCACAGCTCACTTGATGTTAAGTGACGGTGTGGTCGAAGATGGTAAACAAACCTGGCCTAGAATGGAACGAGACTGCCAGAACACACCGTTAGGTGCTCGGTGCTTCAACCTGAGGGTGGTAGCCAATCAGACGAGTACAAGAAAGTACCCTACCACCACGCTATGGTTTCCTAACGATGTTTTTCCTTCACCAGCAGCTCAATACTCCGAAACTTGTAATACTCCGTTTTCTACATAGATAGATAGAATTCTTTATTGTGCAAACCATAAACAGAAAAAAAGTACCTACAGAGACTAAAACAACCTTATGAACAAGTACCACAAGTGGCAACCTTATTGCTAAGAGCGATCTCTTCCAGGCAATCAAGATTAGAAAAACACGATATATGACATAAGAAACATACGGGAGATGTAACACTAATAAAAAAATAAAACATATAGTAATATACCTACATATGTACTAAAATAGAATATTCAATCCCATTGTTATACCTGAAGTATTGATTGGTTTAACCATATACGTTTTAGCTACCTTACTGTTGCCGACCCACTTTATACTCTCAAATTCAATACCAACCTAAATAAATTTCGACTATAAAAGGGAGAAACAACAAAGACTTTAGACAAGACAAGAATTCAGTGATTTACGAGCACGTTCCAGCATTCACAGTGAACGCTGCCAACAACTTGCTTAGTTATTTTTATTGTTATGGATATATACTATATTCCCGTTAAAGAAAAATGTGTAGAAAATTTTAAAATTTAATAGTGTTTTTACATGGTAGAAGACTAGGCGGCCTTTGGGATTTTACTTAGACTTGGACAGTTTTCAACAATTTAGTGTTGAAATATCTCTCGTCACAGAGTAGGCTCTTTAAAAAATATTCCACATTCACTCCACCCTATTCCCTAAACACAAAAGAATCAAGATGAAAATAGAATTTACCGCTTGATCGTATTGTTGCACGTAAGTACGCAAACGTAACTCGCAAATATGTATTACTAAGATTAAAGTAAGTGGTCTAAAAAATGTTTACTTATAAATGGTTACATTTCATGGGTTTTTTTATGTTTGACAAGCTAAGTGTTCGACCACAGCTCATCTGGTGTTAAGTGACGGTGTGGTTTTTATGTAAAAAGTAATGAGACGAACGAGACGCTCTCCTGATGGTAAGAGATAACGCCTGTCCATGACCATCGCAGCGATAAACAGAACTTTAAGTAACATAACAAAGTCCAGGGCATCACTGCTTTGGCGCTCATTACTTTGAGACTTTTAGTTGAGTTAGCCTCAACAGCCCAGTAACTTCGCTAGCTGCAGTACCCTTCAAACCGGAACACAGTAATGCTTACACACTACTGCTTAGCGGCAGAATAACTGGTACTGCGGTGGTTGAAAATGGTTAGCCTGGAATGGAACTGAAACTTATGTTATATTTAAGGAAAAACTGATATCTCCGCTGATGTTAAGAGATAACGCCTGACCATGACTAATACGAGCTATACACAGAACTTTGAATAGTAGAACATAGTCCAGGGCCTCGCTGCAATGGCGTACATTACTTTGAGACATTCGATGGTTAGTCTCAACAGCTCAGTGATTTCGCTAGCTGCAGTATCCTTCAAACCGGAACACAGTAATGTTTATACACTAGTGCTTGGCGGAAAAATATCTGGTAGGTACTGCGGTGGTACCTACCTAGACGATTTCCTTTGGTATAAGATCTATATTGACTGCACTGTTTAATATAACTGAATTTTAGCTGTTTTACTGAGATTTTTATGCAACTGACTGATGAGTTGAGTAAATTGCTGATCCGATAGAAAACGTCAAAATTCCCTAATATTATATTATTTATGTTTTATATTTAAAGTAAAAAATTCAAAAATTAAGAAGAAAAACCCAGTATTCATGATAATATTAATAATGTCACTCAGAATATTAATATTCGATCATTTACGTTTTTGCATAGCATTGCAATGCGCTCGTTACGATACAATATCGTTTATGACAAATACAAACTAAAAATCTAAACCAAAATAGCATTATTAATTAGCTTCCGAAAGTCATATTCCCAACAAAAAGGCACCAAATTAACATGTTGTTTGAACATTGTTAAATAAACATAATCAGTACGGCACGTGTTCAGCACACGACCGTTCTATTCAACTTGTGACCATTCTATAGGATTTCGTTGAATCTCATTCCGTGGACCGTGAGTCAGGATCTTAAGACTATACCCAAACAGAGGGTAGCCAGATTGATGTTTTAGATATTGATATGATAGTGATTTAGTATGGGAACACAAATAATCCGGTGATTAATGCCAGTGGATACTTTAAAACGTTATCGGTGATCTGACCCTTATTTTAGGGGTGGTTTAAGTGCCACTTCTCTTTAGATACGTGTAAAGTTCAATCATGACCTTTATAGCAAAGCTAGAACTATAAAATAAGTACCAGTACAACGAATGTTTAGTACTTATCTACATCAAAATATGTACCTACTAGTAACTAGCGTTTTTTCGAGTGTTTATGCATAAAAATGGTGGTGTTTTATTCATAAAGTGCCGAATTAGAAACGCGAGTGTGGGAAAATGATATAATGTGGTGGAACATAATTTTTCGTGTTACTTTCAAAACTCCATCCAAGCTTTATAGTAAAGTCGCCACTACTTTACTAAAAAATGACTGGACTTGACTGACATGGACTATACTTGACCAAGACTGGACTTTGACTACAACTATAGCTACGAGGCAAGGAACTTGAAAATATGAAACACTTGACACTGGCAAATGCTAAAAATGCGACGGCAAAATGAAAAAAAAACAACGCTTTTAAATTTAACGAAAATAATACAAATAACTAAACTCTTTCCTCTTTATAAAGACATTTTTCAACGAGAAATCAAAAATCTGACAAAATGTCAGAATACATATCACAACGTCAGATAGCGTAATTTTTTTAATCTTCCCAAAACAAGAGTTGCGTGTCAAGTTCGCATGCACTGTACAACATTAGCTGATTGCTATTGTGCCCGTAGCCTTACCACGTAAGTGTAGCACAGACATAAAGCTTTGTACACTTTTGGGGCACGAAATTAGGGGAAAGTACCCACAATCCTAAGTTTAGTCTGAACCACAATTTCAACCACAGCTTAGATTAAGGTGATTTGATACCTATTGACATATTTTATTGACATTTTTTTTAATTTCATTTCATTTTTATTTGGAATCTATTGTAATTTTGTTGTGTAAGTAAGTGTATTATCAAAATTGTAACAAAGCTTTTAATTAATTAATTTTTCTATTGCTATTATTACTAATCGATAACAAATTGTTCTGAAATAAATGTATATTAAATAAAATCTTATTTGAATCTTAAAGTTTGTTTGGTAAAATAAATAAATATCGGTGGAGGTTTCATACAACTCTATTTAACTCCAAAGCTCAGATAATGGGAACTAGAAGACTTAATAATTTTTTGTAATTACATACTTAAAATACATACAGAATACCCAGACACAGAATAAATATCTTTGTTCGTCACACAAATGTTTGTCCTGAGCGGAAATCAAACTCATGACCTACAACTGAGAAGGCAGAGCTACAACTGAATGAGCATAAATATTAATTATTTTTTTGGCAATTTTCTAAGAAATTTTTACAATTATTTTAATAATGCTTAGGTATTTTATATTTTTATAACTAATCAGATTACAAGACGCCGTCAGTTATTCTTTTGCCGCTCTTGATTGCTTGTCTTGGTTTATCTAAATTCTCTTGTTAGACAAAGTAATGAGCGCCAAAGCAGTGATGCCCTGGACTTTGTTTTGTTACTCAAAGTTATGTGTATCGCTGCAATGCTCATGGATAGGCGTTATCTCTTACCATCAGGAGAGCATCACGTTCGTCTCATTATTTTGACATAAAAAAGACATCCTAGTTCATCCTAGTACCTACATCCTAAGACTCCTAGTTGGTAGAAGCTTTGTTCACGACCATCGCAGCGGTGCACTGTACAGATTTTAGTCGAATATTGATAACTGTCTTCTATTATACTGCGTCCTAACGTTTTAATACAATTAAATCGACCAACGAGTCTCTATTATCCGTACGCCATCTTTTCATCGCAATTTTTACAGAACGACCATTTTGCGTGTCGTCTTGTCACAGAGTTAAGTGTTATTATATCGTTTTGTTAATCAACTTGGATAATATTTGTTAATTGTTTAGTGCCATGATCATTATGTTTCCACTATGGCGTTTATATTTTTAGCCGACTTCTATAAAGGAGAAGGTTTTCAATTTGGTTCTATATTTTTTTACATTAATTTTTTTTTAAGCGGCCAACTGCGAGTCAGACTCGCGCACGAAGTGTTCCGTACCATTATATATTTGTTTGTTGTATGGGAGCCCCCTTAAGTATTTATTTTATTTTGTTTTTTTTAGCATTTGTATAACGGCAACAGAAATACATCATCTGTAAAAATTTCAACTGTCTAACTATCACGGTTCATGAGATAAAGCCTGGTGACAGACGGACAGATAGACAGTCGGACGGACAGCAGTCTTAGGAATAGGGTCCCGTTTTACCCTTTGGGTACGAAACCCTATAAAACTATCAACAAATTACGTCCCAATGTACAAATTTTCACTGTGTTCTCGTTTGAAGTGTTCTGCAGCTAGCAAAATTACAGGGCTGTTGAGACTTACCATCGAAAGCCTTAAAGTAATGAGCGACAAAGCAGCGATGCCCTGGACTTCGTTTTGCTACCCAAAGTTCAGTGTATCGCTGCAATGAGGACAGGCGTTATCTCTTAGCATTAGAATAGCGTCTCGATCGTCTCATTTACATTGATACAGTAGCTGGCGCCAGTAATCATTTCTACTTTGTTGCAGTGACGTGTTTTATAAAAAAGAAGGAAATTGAGCTACTAAAATATGACATACAATATTTTACAACGAGGACAGAACTGTTTTATAGTGCCTATTATAAAACATTTATCGCCTTAAATTGTACACAGTTTTGCACAATGAAATATTTCATTTCATTTCGTTTCGTTTCGTTTCGTTTCGTTTCGTTTCGTTTCGTTTCGTTTCGTTTCGTTTCGTTTCGTTTCGTTTCGTTTCGTTTCGTTTCGTTTTGTTTCATTTCATATCATTTTCATTTCAATGAACCAACAGGGCTGTCAAAAGATGTACATCAGCCTTATTACATTTTACAAAAATATTTTTGGTAATGGGGTACTACTTTGATTTTATGAGGAAATGAAATAAGGTCAGCCTATTGCTTTTGGATGTATTTATCAACAACACATTACAGCTACACGTAACACCTCCACATATATAATTTCACCACGTCCCGAGCTCTTAGTGTTGTGAAACTGGAAGCCAATTACTAAAGATTTATGCCATCAACATAATTAAGTTAGGCCGATGTAGTTAACTTGGAATTACGGAATTGTGTGTTTCGGTACGAATTTGCAATAATGTTTAATTAGATTTTATGCCTCGTTAATGATTTTTTTTTATTTTATTTCAAGACTAATTTTTATATACTTACTATATGTTTTATTTTTATTTATTTTTCTTATTAGTGTTACATCTCTCGTCTGTTTCTTATGTCATCTATCGTGTTTTTCTATTCTTGGTTGCCTGGAAGAGATTGTTCTTAGCGATAAGGCCTCCACTTGTGGCACTGGTTCATAAGGTGCTTTGATTTTAGAAAGTAAGTTATTTTGTTCTCTGTATTTTTTTTTTCTGTCTATGGTGTGTACAATAAAGAGTTATATCTGTCTGTCTATCTATTTTGTATCGATGATAGCTTAGTGGTTAGCGCGGTTAGTTCGCAAGCCGAATGTCGTGAGTTCAAACCCTATCAATGAGCTTGAGCTGCCGGTGAAGAAAACATCGTGAGGAAACCATAGCATGGCGGTAGGGTACTTTCTAGAACTCGGCTGGCTTGTTACCACCCTTAAGGTGAAAATCTGCTGCATTACATTACATTAACAAGTTACATTTTATCGGGGTAAAACGTAGCCTTTGTTTTAGTCCAGGGTGTCAGCTGCTTGCATAACAAATTTCATGAATATTGGTCTAGCCGTTTGAGCGTGAAGAAGTGATAAATATACAAGCACACTAACAAACTTTTATCTTTTATAATATTAGTGTGACAAGCGTATGCTTCCATCGGTCTATTGATTAAATATCGTTCTAAACTAAATCACTGACTTATACGTATTTTAGTCATTATAATCTTATCTCATGTTACAATTATATCCCACGTTAGTTTTAAATTCGACGCCGGGCCAGCGCCTTTGTGGTGTTGGAAATTGAAGATTTGATCGACAGTTGCAAAGGGTTGGTATTGGAGGGCGCGATTGCGAAGTGAGGTTGCCAGTTTAGATGAACAAATGCTGATAAATCAAAGCAAACGGGGCAGTTCCAATGAAACAGCATTTCCTTTTCATTCTAATAGTTTTTACAGTTTATGATTTAAAGATAGACGTAGAACTAACTAAACTAATCAAAGACGCCACACGTGAACAAAACGCTGGCCTTTATTTTGCCCAGCGTTTGTGTATTGGCATACAACGCAGCAATGGGGCCAGCGTTTTGGGAACTATTCTGACCGATAGCGGCCTTTCAGATAAGTAATTCATCGTCATCAGCCTATCGAAGTCCACTGCTGGACATAGGCCTCTCCCAAGACACGCCACTCAGCCCAATCTTCGGCTTTTCACTTCCATCCAACGCCAGCTGTCCTATGTATATCGTCACTTCATCGAGCCTCCTATGCTACGTTTCCAATTCGCGGTCTCCACTCTAGAACACGTCTACCCCAGCGGTTATCGGTTCTGCGACAGATATTTCCAGCCCATTGCCACTTCAGCTTGCTAATACGCTGAGTTATGTCTATGATTTTAACTTTCTACGAATTACTTAGATTAGTTGTTATTCTAAATTGTTGCTTGTTTATAATTATATTATGTACATTAAATTAACGAGATGCTAAACTAACTAAAGCTATAAACAGAATCTGTTTTATTGTTAAAGATTTCTGGCACTGCAAAAGTCATGGGCATTTTTTCAATCTCTTTTCATCAAGAGATAATTTCGATCGCCTTATTACTTTTACATTTCAAATAATTGTGAAATTCTTGCTCAACTTCAGACGAAACGGTCTAGCGCCTATTTCAGATAAGATAATAGACAATTTTGAAGTTCGACAACTGACTCGCAGAATACGTTAGTAACTCCAATAATTGTGCATCAACGCAATACAATTTAGTTTGGTAGAGGGCGTAAGGATTAGCTCCTAATCGGGCGCTGGCGATGACAATCGGCCACGCGGGGCGCCGCGTGCACGGCTCGTGACCAAGTACCCACGAAGTCTGCCCCGTGGTCGGAATAGGTCCAACCTCCTCTTTAATTGATAGAAAATATCGCTTGACTACTATTGCTACCATACAGTTTTTGGTATAATAAACCCTACACAGATAAAAATATAAGGGCATCTAAGGTTGTCTGGAAGAGATCGCTCTTAGCGATAAGGCCGCCAATTATTCCACTATTGTTAAGTATCCGAGTCAATCCTGTTTTTTGTAATGGCCTACTACTGGGCGCGGGTCTCTTCTCATTGTGAGAAAGTTAAAGCCATAATCCACCACGCTGGCCAAGTGCGGGTCGGAAGTGTTAAGTATAATAATTATATTGTCATTTATATATTTGTAATTGGTATGAATAACAAGAAGAGTGAGTGAGAGTTATATTATTATTATTATTGTATTGATATCAATAAAATCATTTCGTTGTCTGTTTTTCAGAAACTAGAACAAAATATTTCTCACTTAGCTTAAATCACTAAATTTGTCTTTTTGATTGATTTTTTAATACTAAAACTGACCTGTTTAGTCACCGAATCGATAAGCCGCACAAAAATGTCCTGTTCTTGTCTAATACCTGCAAAAGAAATTAATCATACAAATACATTTTGTAGCGATGATAGCTCAGTGGTTAGCGCGGTAGGTTCGCATATTCAACCCCCACATTAAGCTTGAGCTGCCGATGAAGAAAAACATCGTGAGAAAACCGTAGTATGGTGGTAAAGTACTTTAGCACCTAACTGTGTGTTCCGGCAGCCTCACTTGAGAGCCAGTTCCATTCCAGGCTAGGTGTGCTTTACCATCTTCGATCACACCTTCACTTGATATCAGTTGAGCTGTGGTCAAACACCTAGCCTGTGAACCACAAAAAAAAGCTTGCTGAGAAAACAAAACCGTTGTTTACTATGTGCTACAAATAACTATGAAAGTCCATAAAACTGCATCTAAAGAAAACAACAACGCCTTCTAATTCTAACGTCTACGAAACGTTAACATTTACACATTGTAGTAATAAAGATCGTAGCGTCTGGCTACGAGCTACGCCGTAGCAGCGTAGCACCACAATTTGTTAACCTCTCGAAATTGCCTGTACACTTGCTCTCTTTTCCTTTTTCATGACAAGAATTAAAAGTAATAGCGACCAAATAAAAATCTGCTTGTTATTTTTTTCATTATTAAAACTTTCGAATGATAAGGGAAAGTAACATTAAGCATATTGGGTATTAAAGGATTACCTTCGGTCATTTCAATATTAGTTTTTTAGTTAAGAAAATTCGAAAATGTATAATTATATGTCATATTTTATTAAAATAGTCAATATCAAGTATATTTCGTGTAAGCGAAGAAGAAAAGAATTTACGTATATTTTGGTCTTTCTTTATTTTTTACAATAAAAAACTTGAGATATTTTGTAAACGGTCGTAACCTAGAGATTTCATATACATGCAAATACAAGGTCAAACAACTATAAATATGTGATTTTATAAAAATAAACATTTTGATGAATCGAAATCACGAGGTTTAGAAAAAAACAGTGTTTCTTTATTTGTTATTTTGTTTTGGCAAAACTCGCAGTCTTTGTTTTACACTCAATTAAGTTTAATTTTATCGACTGTATTTATCTGTTAGTTCATTAGGTAGCCACTGTGCTTTAATAGTTGTATTGTGTGGGTTCGATTCCCAATCAGGACAAACATTTAAGTAACATAGATGTTTGTACTATGTTTGGCTATTTAATTATGTACAACAATAAAAAAGTAGATTATACTATGAGTTGCCTGGTTCCCAAAGTACAAGTTTCGTTTAGTAGTTTAGGAACAGAGCTTCCACCCAGGTACACAATACTAGGTATTGAGAAAAAAAAAACAAAAAAAAAAAAAAAGTTTGGGACTAGAACTAGGAAAAATTTACAGTTTTAATACACAATATAGAAAAGAAATACTAGGTATGATGACAGTTATTAAAAGTTACTAAAATTTTGTATTTCTTTAATGAAACTTAACGGTGTGTTCCGGCAGCCTCACTTGAGAGCCAGTTCCATTCCAGGCTAGGTGTCCTTTACCATCTTCGAGCACACCGTCACTTAACAACAGGTGAGTTGTGGTCAAACACCTAGCCTGTCTACCATTAAAAAATAAAATTAAACTTGAGTCATGGAGTAAGAAATATGCATTTACTTTTTTATTAAGAGCAACATTGATTCTTATTTTGATAAAATAAAACTACAAAACACGAAAGTCCGCCATGTTATGTTGAACATCAATCAGAGCGAGTGACGTCACTTTTGCGTAAACAAATAACTTATCAGGAGTTTTTAATTATGTGTTACTGTGGGACCGCACAACACCTGTACGCTTTATTACCATATTTAATAACACAACTAAATTATTCAACGACCGTCTAAGAAACGTCTACTAGGTACGTACGTTTTGTTTATTCAAACGTGACGACACTAGCGGCGCAATGACACTAGAAGCGTTTTAGTGCGATTTTTAGATCTAGAAACTTAAAGATCCTTTTATCTGCAGAAATATGTAATTCATAAGAAATAACATACGTTTCCAAATATCATTGGACGGAGAAGCATGTAAAGTGTACAGTACCTTAATATTTACTACCTAAAACCGTCTTCTAGCTATTCAGTCTTCGATCTGTCGACAGATTGACAATACCCTACAATGGTGGCTTGTGACAATATTTGCAAGATCCAAACGTCTCGAGACGTCGTGAAGGATTTATCGACTTTGTATTGCAACATGCACAATGCTAAGATGCAAGAGCCGCAAGAGACAATGTCTTGAGGTATAGGTTAGATTGGACGCATTTAGCACAAAGGTAACTCAATAGACTGCAGCGTTTCCCATTTGGTGGGTCGCGACCCGGTACCGGGCCATTAAAATACAATACTGGGTCGCAGCATTCCCGCCTTGCTTTAAAATAATACCTATCGATCGACGCATCGTAAACGATTTCGCACTAAATAGCTGATAGCGAAACATAGTGTAAAAAGTTATAAAGGTATTTTAATATTTTTTTTAAGCACTAACAAAAGTTGTGAATAACCTATAATAATTTATATAAATAGATCTTAATGGAAGAGTTCTAGTCATCGCAACACAGGCAGTCCTACGGCAATGACTAGTGCATAAACGTTTTTTTTTTCAACTGCCTGTTAATTTTAGTCTTAAATGTTTGTCTTAAATTCATGCGCAAAATGTATGTTATTTATAAAATTTTAAAATACAATCTGGGTGTCTTCAAGTCGAGAGTGAATCGGTATGTTTCAGAGTAATGAGCGGCAAGCCCTGGAATTGTTATTATTCGTTACTTATAGTTCTCGGACCGCTGTATTGGTCATGGAAAAAAATATCTCCTATCATCAGGAGAGCGTTTTGTTCGTCCCTTTAATTGTTTCCATAAAAATGTACTATAATGTTTAGTAAAAATTTACCATTTGCATAGAGTAACTGTAGCCTATACTGAATGCCATTGTTTGTCTTCTGCCCTTCAGCTTCCTGTAAAAAAAAAACACAAGTTAAACTATTTTATTAAAAATGAGTAACGTTCTAAATTTATAAACTTTATTTTTTTAAACATCAGGAATGTCCACTTAATACTTAATACGTCATTATTTGCGTCTTTGGAATGGATTCGGCGTTGACGTATTGCGTATTGCGTTCTTGGTTTTTGAGAAGTTATATAAAATATGTCAATAAAATTCCTAAGTGATTTTCGATCATTTAAACAGCTTGTTCCAATACTGTGAGTTTCTTATTTCAATTCCTGTTAGATTCTCACGAATAGCTACGTACTTTTTTTACGGTTTATTAGCTAGTTGTTTCGACACAGCTTACCTGATGTTATGTGACACTGTGGTCAAAGGTAGTAAAGCACATATAGCTTGCAATAGAACTGGTTCCCAAGTGAGGCTGCCGGGACACAGGCGGCAGATTTTCAACTTGAAGATGGTAGCTAGCCAGAGTAAGTACTATAAAGTACCCTACCACCATGCTATGGTTTCCTCACGATGTTTTTCTTCACCGGCAGTTTAAGCTCATTGTTGGGGTTTGTACGCCCTTTGGCGTATGAACCGACCGCGCTAACCACTGAGCTATCATATAATCACTTAATGTGTATATATGTCATTTCGCATGCATGTCATTTCTATCATTTTACGTAAATTAAACAAAAATAATTAAGAGCTTACGTAATGTGTTAGATGTCAGACTCTAGTCTAGTCAATCAAATGATAGGATCATCTGAAAACTACATAAAATAAGGTGAAACAAAAAACAACACCAGTCGTTGTAACTCCACAGAACATAATGGCCAGTCCACACGTGCCAAAAAACGCTTCTATGTTTACCAACTGAATAATTAACGATGCACCAACAAACAAGACGTGTGAACGCGCCCTTCGCATCGGCGACACGCGGTAACCTACATACGTAATGTGACCTGTGCTTTCTGTGTGAATTCCGCTTTATTTCAGTTTTATTTTCACGCAATGAGTCTGTGTACACAGTGACCATAAGCAATACGAGTGCGGTGTTGACGACACCGTCCCAATCATAGAGAAAGTAAAGATAACTGGACGCGGAAAAGGGAATGAAAATATCTTTTTTATGCTGCGTTTGTTTTATGCAACAGTTCATAATTACTTAGGATTACATTTTCACAGTTTGGAAGGTACACTGTGTCCGGGTGACATAAGCTACTTTTTATCCCTGTATACCTACGGGAACGGGAACTACGCGGGTGAAACGGCGAGGCATCCGCCAGTACTATTAATAAAGAGGAAAGATTTGATTATTTGTTTGTTTTTATTGAATAGGCTCCGAAACTACTGGACCGATTTCAAAAAATCTTGCACTGTTGGAATGCTACACTATCCCCGGGTGACAGGCTACTTTTTATCCATGTATTCTCACGGGAACGGGAACTACACGAGTGAAACCGCGAGTCGTTCGTTAGTCAGTTATAAACATGCAATGGCAGGTAATAAAAATAATACTACAATCAGTCAAAACATAGGAATAGAAACAACAAATCAAAATTAAAAATTACATACAAATAAAATTATACAACAGTCATAAACAAAACAAACAAATCTATAAATACCCACTAAACTCATAAATATTATGTGTCTCACAGATATGATTGGATAATTTAAATATAGAATCCAAGTTCAACAAAATACCACCAACATGCAGCATTATTCAAATCACCGACACAATAGAAATCATGTCGCGTACATCCTGATTGATGGAGCTGGTACGATGCGCGATAGATATCGCTTTTGATAAGGCAGTAATGACGGTGTATTGAAAGGTTGGAAAGCGAGTGGCTAACCTATCGGTATATTAACCGACTACAGAAAATTATGATTAATATTTTAGAAGTCTTCTTCTTTGATTTTGACATCGCATTTTGAGCATTTGCCAGTGTCAAGTGTCTTATGTTTTCAAGTTTAACTTATTAATCAAGTTGCCTCGCTGCTACAATTATAGTCAAAATCCATTCTTAGCTTTAGCTTCGATGGAGTTTTGGAAGCAACTCGAAAATCATGTTTCACCACATTATATCATTTTCCCAAATTCGCGCTTGTAATTCTCACTTCACTTTATGAATATAACACTACCATTTTATGCTTAAACACTCAAAAAAACACTAGTTTTGGAAAAAATACATTTTTTTATAGCCGTCTATGGTTTATGTTGATTCTTTACCTGGTCCTTCTCAATGAATCCAATAAATGCGGTGCGTTCGATTTCTACAGGCTGTCCAGCACGATCGTACAACGCGACGACAAAGTGAAAGAAGTTGCTTTTGCGCAGGTTGCTGGGAGGCTGCTTCTCGAAGTGAGCGCGGCCCACGCCCACGCCCACGCTGTGGAAGATGATTTAAGAAGTTAGAGAGAGCTCAATTAACAAAAAATAATCTTATATAGTTATCTATTAATTAAGCTTATAAGCTATCTGCTTTTCAATTTCCACTTAAATCCATAAAACTATTACAACATGAAGAATAGAATGATCGGCTTGAATTCACCAATGGTGCGCATGTGTTTGACTTATAATAGTATCAGTGACAGTGTGGATGTTTTCTCTGGCTCCTTAGGACAATTTAAGAAGGTAGTTTCAAAGGCACAAGAAAAAAAAAAAAAATGTGCTGAGGATATAGATACCGGGATTTCTTGTTCCTATATTTACTACACTTAGTTTGTGTTTAGTCATAGTATTAAAAAAAAAAAGTTTAGAATCTCCTTAATAGTTAAAAAAAAAAATGTGTAGAATCTCTTTAAGAGTAGGTTTATTTCCATAAACAAGCAATATGTTCATCAAGCTGTGTATGCCTATAACTGGCGCATGTATCGGAACATAACTTTACGCAATGTGTTTTTGTAAATTTACCGATATGTGTGCTGTTGGCGTACCTTAATAAATAAATAAAAATAAAATAACAAACATACTCCATACAAACTTTTGCAATTTACAATCCCTATTGATTGTAAAATAAAGGTTTTGTATGCGTTCGTACAATATTGTATACCACTCGGACAAATTCTTAGGCTTGGGATTAAAAAACATAGCCCTTAATTCACATAATTTGAATTTGTTAATTCACATATTATAATATGGGAATTAACAAATTCAAATAAGTATATATATATATAATTATAAATACTTATTTTTTTTTGTAGCGTTTGAAATATTTCTTCCGTTTAAATGTGAACTGTTAATGTAAACAGCTGCCGAGGTAAACACAAAAAGGCCCACCAGCGGTCGTAAATTATAAATGTCTTTTCACGGTTGCTTATTTTTAAGTAACAATTTGTTAATAGAATCAGCATAACAGCGCTGTATTGTAACATTCGTTTAACCTGTGCTAATTCTGGTAACTTAATTTTGACTGTATTCAAACAAACAGCCGTAAAACTAAAGAGTAATTAATACCTATGTTGCTTCATAGTATTTTTGGTACCATGGTGAAAAAGTCATGTGACCGCGTTTTATTATTTTTAAACTGTTTTTTTTTTTAATAGTTCATCCTACTAATCCCACTAATATTATGAATGTGGAAGTTTGAATGGATGTTTGTTACTCTTTCACGCAAAAGTTATCGAACGTATTTGAATGAAATTTGGTATGGAGGTAGCTGTGACCCTGGATTAACACATAGGCTACTTTTTAACCCGAAAACATGTAGCGGGTAACACAGTAGCGCAGCTGAGTCACACTTAAAATTAATAGTTATTAATTGGCTTAGTACTATCGTCTCATGAAATCCAATATATATTTCAAAATTCACGTCATCATCATCATCAGCCTCTCGTAGTCCACAGCTAGACATAGGTCTCTTCTAAGACACGTCACTTAAGCCGATTTCCGGGGTTCGCTTCTATTTAGCGCTAGCTATCCTACGCATATCGTCATTATATCGATTCTCATGGCGTCCTTTGCTACGTTTACCAAATTCAATTATTCTGATAATTTTATTCGTAACAGGTTTAGTTACATTCTAGATCGCTCTATAATGTTTACACTTGTAAACAATTTTAGTATTTCAACGAATAAATACATGTTGTCCTGCTAACAAAAAAGAAATCGCTCTAGGCGATAAGACCACCCTTATAACCAAATATCTATTAAATTGTTTTGTTATGTTAATTATCTCTTCTTCTTTTTTTTATTTTTGTTTCATATTTGTATGTTGTTGTGATTTGTGTTGGTGTATAATAAAGTTATATTCTATTCTATTCTAACATGTATACAAATTTCAAATTATGCTACACTATTAAAACAATGTAATTTGACGCCTACAGCGTCAGTAAAAAAGATCAATTTTATGTTCACTTCCATTCAATAATAGCATTCAATAAGAAATTGTTAACATTTTTTTGTGTTCAAACCACAAAGTAGCGGAGACATAATGAAAACAAAAGAAGCTCGTAACCCTTTTAAAATTGATTTATTGGTGACCGTTACTTGCAAAAATCTGTTATTTTGTTTGTTAAGCGTGTCATAGTAACTATTGTGAGTACATCATGTTCATGTCTTTGGTACAATACAAGTTAATTTTAAAGACATCTTTAGTAAATTGCAATGCAATTTTTATGCTAATTTATACTTAATGGGCATCCATTAATCACGTGCCATTTATGCATGCAATAATTATTTAAAAAAAACTACATTTATTTTCTGAAACCATAGAATCCAATTCAGATAGATGTAGGTACTACAACAAAGTTTTACTTGTTTGTTTGTATGTTTCTTTTAAAAACTCTGAAAGTTATTTTTACCTTTTCTTACTTGCAAAATACCATTTTGAAATGTCTTTAATAACCGCCATTAAATGGTTAAAAAAAGTGTTTTTGTAATTATTACATGTGTGTGTGTATGTGATGTGTTTTTTAAAGTTGACGTAAGATTTTCAGAAATGTCAATTAGTTTAAATCCTCTGACATTTTAAGACGACTATTTTAAACTCCCTATCTTACGTTACGCTTTGAGTACCTAACCAAATGGTGAAGTATCTACTTGCATACAGAAGATATATTAAACATTAATTAGGCTTAATGGAAAAATAATTTTGCTTTTGTCCAAACTTTTGGTAAACTTAAAGTTATGTCTTGTAAAAATCCATTCAATATTTTTTTATTTACTTTAAACTTTCAGCTATCAAAAACTTCCAAGACATAATTTATAGGAGTGAAATGAGCTCGCGTCTAAAATATCGATACCACAATGAAGTGATGAAACACGAATATTCAAAAACAATATCAACATGTGTTCAAGTTTCAAGCGACTCTATCAATAGACTTTATTGACAGGGGGTTAGAGTCGAAAATTAACAGGCAGATTCAGATGGTGTAATAAATGTATCGATAGAGCAACATTTCAAACGCGGGATATTCATCAAATCTTCGGTCTCATTTCTCACTGATGTTGCACTGTGTTGCAAAACTAGTGTTGTGCATGGGCTTGGTTTTTTTAAAATAGGCATGAGAGTTTTTACAACAATAAGATCGGAGAGTTTTGGCGGAAACGCGGGAAGAGTCGTGTCGCTCCGTTGTATTTTTTTTCCAAAACTAGTGTTTTGTCGAGTGTTTATGCATAAAAATGGTGGTGTTTTATTCATAAAGTGCCGAATTACAAGCGCGAGTGTGGGAAAATGATATGATGTGGTGAAACATGAGTTTTCGTGTTGCTTCCAAAACTCCATCGAAGCTTTATAGTAAAGTTGCCACTACTTTACTAACGCATGACTGGAATTAACTGACACGAACTGGACTTGACAAAGACGACTTTGACGATAACTATAGCTAAGATACAGCAGAAATAACACTTAAGACAAGGCAGTATGGCTCTATAGCTTTAGCCAGCCCGAAGGGGCAAATTAATAAAAAAAAAAAAAACAATAAGATCGATTTTTAAACGATAGCTGAAGCAAAAATACTTTATGGATGCAAGAGCTACGCGCTCATATTTCACTGTAAAAGTTTAGTTATAGTTACGTATTATTTTTGGCAAGGCATTTTTTATGTATAACTAAATATATTCAACCTCGTCGAACGTACGTGAGTAAACCCGTATAAGTAAAATAAATTGTATAAAAATGTATGTTTCTATAGTTGAATCTTTTTTTGCAATAGGTGACAAAAAAGGAGACATGCCTTATGGTGAGTAGTCGCTATCGCCTATGAATGTCTGCAATACAAGTACAATTAATACGATACTGGCTTTTAGGTTTCAGTTAAGACGCCTTTTGTAAAACTTAATAATGTAACTTGTAACACAGGAATACCAAAGAAGAAAGATCATTTCAGAATAATAGGTATGTGACTAAAGGAACACATATGTGATTTTCAAAGATCAATTGAAATCTAATGTTGATTTTTTCTTTAAATAAGAGCCCTACATAAAATAATTCATGTTTTTTTGTGCCAATAACTCACTCACTTTGTCACTTGTCTATGGTAACCAGAACTGAGTAACAAAAAAAAGCATCGCTACTTTGGCGCTTATTACTTAAAAGCATTGGATGGTCAGTCTCAACAGCGCTGTAGTTTCGTTAAATGCCCTTCAAACAGAGCTACAGTGAAGTTTACACACTGGTGCTTGGTGGCAGTGTATCTGATACCACTTAACTTGACAAGGTCTTGCTAAGGCGATCTACCACAGAGTTAGGAAATTATATTAATAACTCGATATTGACTAACCCGCCCAGCCTCCGGTCCCCGCACTACATTACGCGCTCCGTAACAGCCTGGTAGCCATTCATCTCGCCCGCTGCAGAATTTGCGTAAACAAATTGGTTTCGCGATTGCCATTTTATACTCCGCGAGCGACACTCCATTGTTTTATTTATCGCAACCAGTTTCGGCAGCGAATGTGCGATTAGGTCGCGCTTTTTCCACTCGCGAATCTCTGTGTATTGTTCGATGGTTGGATGGATTTTTTTTTTCGCTTTTAGTGTCAAATCAGCCCAATATTTATAGTGGTTATACTTTTTAGTATTAAGCTGGTTAGCTGCCATCCCCAAATTGAAAACCTGTCAAGCACCTAACAGTGTGTTCTAGTGATATCGCTTGAGGGACAGCATGGATTTCAGACTGGTTGTATATGCAGTACTATCTTCAACCACACCGTTATTTAACATAGGTCTGTGTTTAAACGCTTTACCTATCACCTATAAAAAAATATTTGAGTTTAGTCCCTGACACCCTCAGGTGTCCCCTCCATCAGTAGAAATAGAGTTTGAATGAATTTAATCTTTGTTTTCATGGCTTTTTTTTAGATTCTTCGCACTGAAATGGCTGAACATATTGGGATAAAAATTGGAACTAATATAACTTGTATAATTTTTTTTTTTTTTTTTTATTTATTCAAACACACAAAACAAATTACAATCGTTAGGAAACTAGAGTACAGAAATGTTGGATCAGAGCGGGATTGCAGCTCAGACCATGTGGCAATGTTGGTTTAGCGTTTAAATAATTATAATTATGGGTACAATATATCTATACCTATAATTAGCTAGGGGTCGGACTGAGCCAGGCGCTTAGGACATAAATAATTTCTGATATAGGTTCTAAATTTGGGAGAGAAGATGTCGACAATTATATCCTATTGTGCGGAATTACTTTTTATTCCGACAGACTCGGGTAAAACTATAGAACGCAGTTAGTGTCTCTAAATAAGATAAGCTATAAAATAGCTCTAAATAAGCTATTTGATGGATAAAACGATGAATAATTCTACATATTTATAGACTTAGATATTAGTTTCATAATCTATCACAAGTCCGTAATACCTACAGCTAACCGTCACGTAAACTGGCATTTCTGATTTGAGTTTTACTCTCGGAAAGAATACAATTTAAATTGCTAAATTTTCTATAAACTGCTTGTAAATATGTCGCTAAACTGGATTAGATTTGATATGGAGATGGCTTTAATTCTGGGTTAGCAAAAAGGCTCTTTTTAATAGAAAAGTAAACTATTACAGCATATCGAGTAAAACTGTCGAGGGGCACTTTTAAAAATGTCAATGTTCATTTTTACCATGCCTCAATTAGTTTAAAGAGCCTTAATCACCGGGTGTGGCGAGTTAATGATTTACGTTACGTTTACAAATTACCCTGTCATCGCGAGTGGCTAGCTATCAATCTACATTTCTCGTTTTATGTTTCTTGGTGGTTTGATTTATTTAAATTAATATTACGATAGAATTTGTATTTAAGTGCGTCCATAAACTTCCTAAAAAATATGTAAACTGATTTTAGATAATTGATCGATTCGGGCGTTAATTTGTTGAAGTTCATTTTGTAAATTTTTAATTAATAAATTGTTGTTAAATTTAAGTACTCATTACTCCTGTAACTGAAACGACTGCTAAGCGGAAATAAACTAAATATATATGTACTTTGAATTGTATTTGTATTAAGGTTGTCTAACAAAAAAGTCATACCCCCTTCTTTTTTCTCTCTCATTTTGAGACTTACGTTTCCCTCGTAAGTATAACGATATTTCACTTTGATGTTTTTTTTGTATAGTTTTTTTTTTTTTTTATATTATGACTAGCATTTTGTTTCTAATGGATGTGTGTTAAAATAATTTTAATAAATATGTAGGACCTACTACTTACAACCTACTTACAAGATTTTTTTTTAATTTAACTGGCTATATTTTTGACAACAGCTAGCTTGATATTAAGAGAAGGTGTGGTCGAAGATGGTACATACACTTAGTCTGGAATGGAACTGCTCAAGTGAGACTCACGTAACAGTACTACTACTACTAAAGTATTTGGTGACAGGTTTTTAACTTGAGGGTGGTGTACCCTGATGGTGTATATGCCCTAATTAATTAAAATAAGATCTTAATTAATTTATATGACCCACTAAACTAATACATACTCAAGTGGTAACCTCTTTAGTCAACAAAGATCCCTAACAAACAGTCAAAACAAAATCAACATTATTTTTTTATCGAATCAGCACCCTACCAAACTTGATTTTGAACTGCAGTAATTAATTAAGACATCCTGGGAAATGTATATTTTATTAATAATTTTTGTACATTTATCCAAAGATTACGGGCAAAGATTTTTTGTACTTTTAAGTTCAGATTTTTTGTGATTTCTCTTTGTCTTGGTAAGTGTATAATATTTTTAAGTTTACCTACTTTAATTATTTATTAGAAATATAAATGTTAAATACAATTTACTGTTGCAAAGCAATATATAACTTTGTTTTCTGATATCCATAAAAATATATATTATCCCTAGATTCTTACGTTTTGATTAGGTATGTTACTAAGGTCCTTTAGATAGAGTTTCATTTTACAGAGCAAAACCGTTAGTACTTTTAAAACTTTGTTGTTATAACATATTAGGTATTTATTGCTGTAACGTTTACGTGTTTTTGCAATAGAATCTGTTACCGAGTCACGAAAAATATATTTGTAAGTGTCGTCTGTGATTTAAATTTCGATAGAGTTAATAGTTTTAAATTCCGCTTCTACTTTTACAAAGTTCTTGAATAAATGATAAACTTTAATAAAATATGCTATTTTCATTCGAATGTTATATTTTAGTAAATTAAAACGCAAATCAAAAATGGTCAAAAGACAGACAACCGCCTTAGGTATCTATACGTACAGAATTTAATTAAAAGCAGTAGTCGAACTTAAAACATACCTAAGTTTACGTAAATGGATTAAAATAAATATAACTATTGTTGTAAATTTGTATTGTCGACTGTATTTATGAGTATACTCTATTACTCGTACTGCAGTCGGTTTCCGAATAAAATCCAAATGGTATCCAAACTCGACAGATGTCCAAGAGCTCCGTCTTCAAACAATATGCGCTAATGCTGTTGGTGTCCATCAATACATCATAATGCAGGGGAGCCAAATGGTAGGTCGCTGCGCAAATTTGTTATTCAACGGTAAATACATTTGGATATTCAAGAGCCAGGTTACGTATAGTGACAGAGGGCTATATAATGATACATTTTTAGAAAATTAAAATTTATAGACTAAATTAAATGTACGAGTAATTTGATTATAGATAATAAATATATCTTTGAATGAGCGCCATAGCAGCAATGATCTGGAAAGGATTTTTTAGGTAGATACGTTTTGTTACTCAAAGTTCTAAGTACCGCTGCAATGTTAATAGTATTTTACCATTATTAGTAGTAAGAGATAACTCCTGTACATTGTTTTCTTAAGAGAGCGTTTCATTCGTTTCAGCACTTTAATATAAAAAACCGGTCAAGTGCTAGTCGGACTCACGCACGAAGGGTTCCGTACCATTATCTATAAAAACAGCAAAAAAAACACGTTTCTTGTATGGGAACCCCTTTAAACATTTATTTTATTCTGTTTTTTTAGTATTTGTTGTTATAGCGGCAACAGAAATACATAATCTGAAAATTTCAACGGTCTAACTACCACGGTTCATAAGATGCAGCGTGGTAACAGACGGACAGACAGACAGACGGACGGACAGCGGAGTCTTAGTAATAGGGTTCCATTTTACCGTTTGGATACGGAACTCTAAAAAATAACTTGTCCAGCCAAACATTAAAATTGTATTTATTTGGTCCAAAAAATTGTAATGTAAATATGCCTTTTTATGTAAAAGTAATGAGACGAACGAGACGCTCTCTCGATAGTAAGAGAGAGTGTCTAGTTCGTCTCACAACTTTTCATTAAAAAAAATAACAAACATGATAGTACGTACGGCCAAGGAATGGAACAAGCTACCGGCTTCCTTGTTTGCTGATAGATATAATCTGGATCTTTTCAAGGTCAGAGTGAATAGGTATCTTCTAGGTCTGCGTGCTTCATCTTCGACCACATCGTCGCTTACCATCAGGGGAGTTGGTGGTCAAACGCGGACTTATCCGTATTAAAAAAAAAAAAAAAAAAAAAGTACGCTGGCAGATTAGGAAACTGCATTTTATTCGTATGTATATTTGAGAAAAGCTAAAACTAACTAGAATTATTAAGCTACAATAGTTCAGTTCTAAATTTTGATTCCAACTGGGAGGTAGAGTCATAACCAAAACTTGCCGATACCGCGCTGGCATCAGCGTTGCTATATAAAAACAGTAAACCTTTTTAAAACGCTTTCCGTTGTAGAAAATATAATGAGCTAGAAACAGCAATTTAAGAAGCTAAAAATAACAATAGCTAAAGATTTAACTTATCTTAGAACCCTTAAAGTATTCGAGTACAAAAAAAAATATTAGAAAGAATTTAAGGTTGTAAATTGATACTATCAAAGCACAATTTGATATGATTTGTTCCATAGAAAAATATTTCGAAATTATCACGTTTTGAGAATTACTTTAAATTTTTTTCCATTTTAAACTTACTTCCCACCTAGGTCTTTAAAGGTAAGGAACGCACTGGCAATACACAGGATGTTGCGGGACGGCGGTGACCACTTACCGTCAGGTGGCCCGCCTGCTTCCCACTTTTTACATAAAAAAAAGTCGCTTAGGATTATTGGAAGAATATGACTTACAAGGGCATGAAATAAGCAAAATAAAATTTTTAAAAAGTTGTGGTACGAACCGTATTTTTTAATTATTAATGTAAATGAAGTGAAAACGTCGTTAACAACTGGGATGCCAAAAAATAAATCAATTGATATCGTTTGAACATACATGGTCAAACATTTGACAATGTTCAATGTTCGTTTGACAGCTCTGTTGGTTCTTTGGTAGTGCAAGTGTGTCTGTTTCAAGAGCTGTAGGGCGTGGGTTCGATTCCCACCCAGTGTCTGTGTGTACTGTATGTATTATGGATTTACAAAAAAAAACTATATAGGTAAGTATTCTATCAGTTTTCAAACTTCCATACTACTAATTGTAATACGAACTAATTATGGTGGCCGGAGAAAAAAAAAATTTAATGGATTGCCTTGAAGAAATTGCGTAGAAATATTGAACATTCAAATCAGTGCGAGTTGTCCTACTGTTATAAGCTGTATTGACATTTTGGCGAGCGCATTGCGCTATGATTTATCCCGCCCTTCTATGAATACACTTGTTCCCGGTTCATTATCGGCGGGAATTTGCTCGTCCATTATTGGACACCGAGATAATGCGCCTACTTGATAGAGTGTTATGTGAAGAGATAAAACTACAGATGGCTTCTGTACTACATATTTCTTTTTGAATACTTTCTTTAGTTTTGATTTATTTTTTGTTTTTTGTAGCGATGATATCTTAGTGGTTAGCGCGGTCGGTTCACACTTCGAAAGGGCGTGGGTCAAACCCTGACAATGAGCTTCAGCTGCGGTTCGGTTCTTCTAGGCAAGCATGCTCCACCGTAGACCGCATCTTCGCTTAACATCAGGCGGGATGGCGGTCAAACGCAAACCTAACTATTATTTTAAAAAAACTAAGCTATTTTTTACAAAGCTATAGACAAAAACGCATCTACTGGCTGGTACCTGTATGACGTCACTAGCTGGGGATTTGACTCCCCTCATAGCCAAACTTAATCCCGTTCGGTTATTTAATGTCAAACTGGGCGGACATTTGTTGCGGTTTGTTCGTATAATACAATTGTCGGGACTTAATAAACTACTTCGTGGTATGCGGTTGCTCTTTTCGTACTAAAAGGTTTATGGATACGTAAATAAGGGTAGTTTGTTCGCACCCGATGTTCGTCTTCTTGGAGTGTTGACTTGACATAGAGTACAAAAAAATATTTTACACCTATTATAATTCTAAGATGAAGTCTGCCATGTTGCATCAGAATAATATTATAAAAGCGAAAGTGTATGTATGTAAATGTGTTTGTTACTTCGTCACGTTCAAACGGCTAGACCAATTTTAATGAAATTTGTATGGAGACAAACCCCGGATTAACACATAGGCTACTTTTTATCCCTAATAAATGTAGCGGGTAACACCGCGGGGCGCAGCTAGTGTTTAAATAAAATACGTGTCATGTGTAGGGATTGTAGGAAAATATCTAAATAATTCAGCGCTGCTAAGCCACTTAATATTTTATGATTGGTTTTGTTGCTAATAAGGACTTATACATAAAAAATTAGGATCCAATTTCAGCAGACGAAAAAACCGGTACCATTCTCTCTTTCTCTTGTTTTAGTATAATAGTAAAATTGCGTGGTCTGTGCGAACCAAATCCGCAGGTTTGTTAATAGACAATAGACATAGGTTTACATGGTACTTTTAAATCATCTAACGGGTGTGTTTCGCTAGCCTCTCTGGAAAACCGTTTTATCCTGGCTAGGTGTGTTTACCATCTTTGACCACACACATTTAACATCAGCTGAGTTGCAGTCAAACACCTGGCCTATAAACCATTACAAAAGTACTTAGTACTAACTAGTAAAAACAGCATGAAAATTGACTTTATAACTCTTGATATTGTCCATTAGTGTATTCAGTATCAGAATCAATTTCATTGCACTTACTTAGTATTGTCAACTAGTGAACTGGGGGTCATCCATGCCCTTGTGAGGGGTTCTTCCTTGAGCGAGGTAACAGGACCGCGCGGTTGCGCATGCAGGCCTCCCGCCGCCTCCTGGTGATGGAGGCCAAACATCAGGCCACCTGCAAATTTAACGGTTAAACAAATGCTGAGCTAATTAATAACGCAGAATAGGGTGAATTTAAACCCGCACCAAGCATCTTTTGGTGTGGAACGTCTATTTGCACACCATCGCAGTAAAACCGACTCCTATGTCGTTACGGTAAACGGCGTGACGCTCTCTTACATCTCTACCTCTACGCCACTTCTCCCGAATCCCTTGTGTGTGTACGCGTATACACTTAATTACATATCTGTGTGAATTGCGTACTGTGTAAATATTTCACATCTGCCAGGCGTCCCGTGACGGGCAACTTTTTTATTTTATAGTTGTCAGACTAGGTGTTTGACCATAGCTCACTTTCATTATAATTTCTGTATTATCTTAGTGAACCCTTGGTGCACAAATTTTGCTCACTTAATTATTATCTTTTTATAGAATTAGTTAAGATACGTATTATTATAATAAAAGCACACAAATATAAAGTACATATTTTATTTGTTATAAAAATTAGACGTTTAAAAATATTATAAATTTTATTAAAGATAATTGTATTTTTTTATATATTGTATATAATAATATATTCAATACAAATAAACGTCTTACGTCGTCGTGTTCTTAATAAAAGTGTTTCATTCTTGGGAAGAATTTATATGAAACGTGACTACCCTGTTACTGCTCATTTGGAAGTAGCTCTACTTCGTGAGAACATGGATTCGATACACTACCAGATCAAACATTTAAGTGACAAGCGTAGGTGTTTGGTCTAAACCTGAAAGTTTGAAATGTTGGTATGTACCTATATATACTATTTTTATTGCCTTGATCGTCTTTTTTTTAAATTTTAATTGATATACTAGATAAATACTACTACGACTTTTTAATTGATTCTATTAACATATTTCAAAGTACGCAAAAAAGCTCTCAGTTCTCTTTTTAAAAATATGATAAATTTTGATTTAGTAATAATATGACTAATACAATTTTTTTCTGGATACTAACAATTTCTATTTTTTTTTTTTAGTTTTCAGATTGTTCCTTTTTAATTACGATGCGTCGTCATTTATTTATTGACATTTAATAACGAGATAATTAAAAAATATTTTTTTGAAACAAAAATAATAAAGTATGTTAAATTAGAACATTGTTTCTGATTTAGTTATATTCCATTTTTTCCTGTGCTATATACACGTGGTTATCAAAAATATTTAATTTGTAACTAAAGTGACAGCTAAAATTAACATTCGTTACTCAGTTACAAAATTTACCAGTTATTGGTTCCTGATGTTACTTGATGAAAATATTTAACAGCATTTTCACACTGCCAAACAATAAAATGTAATAAACTAGCTTTACAAAACAAAAAACCAAAGAAATCATAATTTTAAATCTGTTTCGAACAAGTTAATTTGCTGTGGTAGCGCAATCTACGCGTTTTACATTTCTCAGATTTTTTTTTTTGTTTTTAAGACAATGAAACAGTATATAAAAGTAACATTTTTTTACACTGCCAAACTATATTAGCTGCACTTTCTGTCTTGTGCATCCAAAGGTTGCCTAGTAGAAATCGCTTTAAGCGATAAGGGCACCGTTGTACTACCGCTTATTAATCTTTGTATTGTTTTTCCTTTTTTAAGATATATTTCGGTACACAATAAATAAAATATCATATTTTACATTTTATATAACTTTACGAACTATCTATTCCTATAAAATACACTACCTATCGAACTGCACAAATTTTATTTCTGTAATACAATCCATTGAAAGTCTATGTCTTAATAATAATATATACTTATAATAAAACAAAATTCTACAAAACAATGTTAATTAAAAAGATATGCTATAATTACAATGAATGCGCCAATTCGTACATTTAATCAAACTTACGTAGAGTGTTCTACAACTACTGCTACACTGTGTACGCTACGAATTGCAAATTTCTCTATTTTCGCAACTACGAATTGCAAATTTCTCTATTTTTGCAACTATGAATTGCAAATTTTTGTATTTGTGCAAAATATTATACAAAAAAAAAGATTTTGCAAAACAGTTATTTTGAGATTACATTCACGCGAGAAAAAAAACTAACTTTTGATAACATTTTCCGCCTTAACACTGTTACTGTGTTTCATACTTTTGATAATTTATTGACAAAAACCAGTAATATTCTTGTAGGTATTGCGAATTATGTGACGTGATCCAAACACACTTCATTTAGATCAACAATACATACACCTTTAAAAAAGATATATTGAGGCAATAAAATATGAATTTTGTAACAAGATGCGATACAAAATTAATTTAATCAAAATTATATTAAAAAAACGTCTCGAATGATAATAAGCCTTGGATAAGTCTCGGAAATAATAAGATGTTCTTTGTTTCACATGGAATTTGTAGCAAAAAATCATACCTGAAGACCTTGGCGCTCCAGAAGGGTACAGCTTCCGTCCCCATCCCACGGGGTCCAACTCGAGCGGTGGCCACGGCGAGCCGGTATAACCGCCCGCCGCCGCGTTGAGCTCGTCCGACCGAATCGCGACACCCGTCTCGCGACACTGGAAGCGGGACTCACCCCGCGAGCGCGACCGATCCTAACCCGAACGGGCACGCGTCCGTGCGACGACGAACGCGATTACTTTTTTGAAGCTTTTTTTTAACTAGTTTTATTTTTTATACCCAACCAGATTTTTTAAGCCTGCTTTGTAAATTTTTTGTGACCAGCCAGCTATTTACTTTATTTTGTTTTTTTATAAATTGTTAAGTTTTAAAAACACAACTGAAAACACATTCGCATTACTCGCGAACTTTTTCCGAAACAGCAACCGTTCGATCTCAATTGCAAGGGAAAATAGCCAGAGTAGCTAGTTTGGAAAGTTGCGAAAAGTACGCAAGTGTCCGATAGGCGGCTCTGAGTATCGTATGTGCGTATGGGGAGCGAGTCCCGGTTGTGCGGGCTATCCCGCTGCGGATTTGCGGAACACTAACAAGCGTCGCGGGAGCGCGCCGCCGAGTGCCCGGCATCGCGGCGCCCCCGTCCGTCCCCGCGGACTGGGGGAGGCGCCCTGGGGACACGCCCTTTCCCTCCAGAGCGGGACGGCAACAACCGCACAGGTGGCGCCACTTACACCGACAATCACCACATATTCTAAAACCAAAAACTAGGATTCCTAAGCTTAAAAATGGCCAGTAATTCTTGTTTCGAATTTTGAAATTCATTTCGACCGGTACACGTGTGTGTTTATCGACAAGTATCATTGTAATGGAGCGCTCGTTACTTCGCTTCGAGGTTTCCCGTAGAGACCGCGCGCGGGTAAGGGATGGAGGAATGGATGAGAGGTAAAATATCTCTCTGGACCAGCCCCGTCGAGCTCAGGGACGGCCCATAGCACTAGTATTACTTATTAAACCAAGTTAGATCGACGATGATGAAATTTCAGTGGGAATTGACTTTAACTGCTTCGGAGATGAGGTTTTGTCGCCTCATCAATTATGATGTGAGTGTGACGTGTGTGAAACACAAGCGGGTATTGTTTGATTGTGTCGTTAAAAAAAAATTATATTAAGTGAGGGGGATAGGAAAAGCTAATACTTTGATTTTGTTAAGAATTCAATATAAGAAAGCACTGCGAACGTTTGAAGAAAATCTTTTCATCCACAACTGCGTCTAATTAGTTTTAAAGCATACTTGTACACATTTCTGGCAGATAAAACAAAGAGAGAGATATAGGCATTCAAGGTTGTCAGTAACCATGTGTGGCAAGTTTACGTTTAGTAAACATATAACTGATAGAATACATATAAATACTTTTTTTACACAGAACGAATATTTGTTTATACCACTAAATGTTTGCCCTATGTAGGAATTGAACTGACGGTCTACAGCTTTTGAAGCAGATATACTACCAACGAGCCAACAGCGTTGTCAAGTAGGCACCTCTTGGATACGGCTTAAAAACTGTATGTTAGATTTCATATATACATTTCATTAGATGGTAGAATTACTTAGCAGGAGCTCGTCTAGCTAAGTACCACCGCGCTATCAAATATTATACCACCGCGTCAGTGAGCTAACGTTAGTACTGTGTTCCAGTATGAAGGGCAAGGAAGCTAGCATAATTACAGTGCTAATGAGACTAATGAATGTATCAAACTAATAAACGCCAAACGATGCTATGATATCTTTTATTTACCTGACTTTTATCTACCTTACTAAACCTGACATCAGGGTTTTGTATTTACACACATTCACATTGTTACTCAACACACATACATTACACACCCCGAGAGGTTCATTTTACTCAACATTACATATTTAGGCATTCTAATGTAATTTTTAATTTTTTTTCTGTTTTATTGTTTAGTTTTTTTTTATCGCTTTTTTTTGCTTTTATATCAATACACAATAGAAAAGTAAATAATTGTTACACACGACGTCCTTGCCTTACGAAGCTTTTGTTTGGTAAATATGCTGTCTGCCGTAATACAGGAGTTAATCCTAGCTCGGCAGCAGCCATTCACTTAATTCTAAACTACCTCCAGTTGCAGATTTATTACTAAGTCAATTTAAATGTTTTTTTATGTTCTCTGTGTTATGTTTATATGTGATGAATGTGTAATAATAATAATAAATAATAATAAATAAATAAATATTTTTATCTATTTGCTATATTTTGCCACGGCTGACCTGATGTTCAGTGGCGGTGTGGTCGAAGATATCAGTTAGTAAGATGCAATTCCAGGCTAGGATACACACCTATAGCTTTTAATTGAACTCGCTTGAAAGTGAGGCTTCCAGAGAGAAGGTTATATCAGAGCTAACCAGTTGAGAACTAGAGAGAACCCTACCACCATGATGTGGTTTCCTAACGCTGTTTTTGCTTCGGTAGCTAAAGTTTATTGCTGGAGTTTGAACCCACGGTCTCCGGCGGCGTGTAAAACTACCGCATTAGATATCTATGATCGCGCGAACGCGCTATGATAGCTGAGTAGCTAGCATCGATACAATTTTAAATGCATACCCACTGTTTCAATTAAATCTTTATAAAACTTGTAGTAGCTAAAAATATTAAAGTTGTTGTATTTACACACATTTTTTACAAAATACAATGAACACAAATAAACACGTTCAAAACAAAACATGCAAAAAACAATCAGGAGAAAAACCTAATGGTAACTGGTTACCACCGCCTATGACCATCTGCATCACCAAAAGTGTTATTAGTCGATTGCCATTATATTCCTGATCACTTAACTAAATACTTTGTTAGGTACTAATAAGTATTTATGGTAAAAGTGACACGATGACCGAGACGATCTGCTGATGATAAGTGATAACGTCTGCCCAGGAACAATACAGCGGCTATAAGCTCAAAGCCTGAGTAACAAAACAAAATGTATGCCATCGCTGTTTTGAGGCTCATTACTTTAAACGATGGTTACTCTCAATTTTGCTAGCAGCAATTCCCTTCAAAACGGAACATATCTAATTTTTACACCCAACTGCTTAGCGGCAGAATAACCGATACCGCCTAATAAATATTTCTACATCGAAATATCAACTTGAACAAGAGTTCATAAAAACTGAAACGAATGAGTTTTTCTCATTTCCCAAAAGACGTGCCATTTCGCGACATCATGCTGAAATTGGCAGCCAACGCATAACAGAAGTTAGGTAAATGACTAATATCAAGAACAACAAACAAGTTGTTGGGTCCTCTCGGAGTGCTCTGGGACGTCCCAGAGGGCCGCCCCTCGCTCCGCCCACTTGAAGCCACGCCCCTCCGCTGTGCCTAGAGACTTGCCTGTAAAATATTGTTACCTGCTTAAGATGTATGATAGATGCTGCACAGAGCCTCCATAAAGTTTGCTTAGCTGTAACTTCTTTTGTCAAAACGTACTTAGGTACATAGTGCATTAGTACATATTTAGAAATATAAGGTTTCTGTCATATTTTCATGCTTTTTAAGTCATTTATTTTTAGTGTAAAAGTTGGCGTACGATAAACTAGTACACGACGAAGTAGACGAACGAGACGCTCTCCTGGTGGTAAGAGATAACGCCTGTCCATGACCTTTGGATACACAGAACTTTGAGTAACTAAAAACTAGTAAAACAAAGTCATCGCTGTTTTGGCGCTCATAACTTTGAGACTTTCGATAGTTAGTCTGAACAGCCCTGTAATTTTGCTGGCTACAGTACCCTTCAAACCAGAACACAGTAATGTTTATACATACACGCTTACGCAGGTCTTAAGTTAAACTGAGATTAAGAAGTAAATTTTTAACCTTGATTGTTCTAATGTAAACCTTAAACATTTTGGATAAATCTACAAACTATCTCTGGTGCAGGTACATAGGAACTAGATGTTAAGTCTCCTTAACAAAAGTTTATTTAGGTTGTTTTTAATTATACCACAAAATGTTTGTTATGGGTGTGTGTCATAAAACCAAAATCTGAGCTTTTCATGAACTAAAGAAACCAAAATCAGAACTCTAGTTTCTAATCCACGCGTTGATATGCACAGCGAACCTCGCTTCCTGAATACCCTTTTGTAGAACAATGGAAGCAAACTCAAGCATCATAATCACATTACCTATTGTCATAGACAGAACCAACTGACTCTGCATTCCCTTATGCAACTCTATATAGCTACAATCTAGCAACTTCGTGTCGGTCTGAAGGTTTTAGCTGCGGACTAAAGACTTCTGAAAATCTTATAAACTACAAATAGGTATATACATAAACATACGGTATTGAAAAACTTGCAACAGTAATTTGGTTAATTACGTACTTATTTACTTATCGATGTATGAATTTATACGAAATGATACTTCATATTATTATGTAAGTACTAGCAGCGCCCCGCGGTGTTACCCGCTACATATTTTCGGGATAAAAAGCCCTATGTGTTAACCTAGGGTCTCAGCTACCTCCATACCAAATTTTATCAAAATCCATTCAGTAGTTTTTGCGTGAAAGAGTAACAAACATCCATCCAAACTTTCACATTTATAACATTAGTGGGATCAGTAGAATAGGATTTAAAAAAATTATAAGAGATAACACGTGTTCTTGACTGTTGCAACGCTAGTCAGAACTTTGAGTAACAGAACAGTGTATTGAAATAACAGGGCGGTCATTAAATTAGAAGCACAATACACATGCTAGACTTGCCCTTACGTTGAATATGAAATAACATCAACAGATAAATTATATCCACACGCAAAAAAATTACTAATATCAAGCTTCATACTGGTATGTAGCACATCCGTACCTACACTAATATGTATTTTCATTTAAACTAGAGCGGTAATCTATAGGGAAATCATTTGCATCGATAACTGATGTGAATAATTGATTTACTTATCGTTGTTAGCTATTAATATATAGTTTACTCACTTGTACGTATATATAAATAGGTACATAGTACACATATTTCTATTTTAGATAACTAACCAACGTACTTTCAAATTTGCTTTTTTTATTGTAGATAGGCTTGCGTTTGACCGCCATCTCGCGTCTTCGCTTAACATCAGGTCACATATGGTGGAGCAAGCTCGCCTAAAAGAAACCGATTCACTTGCGACTTGAAGGCACCCAGTTTATATAGCTATAAGGGAACATAAAAGGAAGCCACGTTTGTACAGAGGCTAAGTCATTGAGATGAGAGTCATGAGAATTCAATTCATTGGCGAGTTTATAATCGTGAAACCACATTTAATTTAAACCTAACTTATTCGAAAATGTATTTCAAAACAAAATCTGTGAGAAACAAATAGTGAAGTTGAGTATTTCCTAAGAATTAGGTCTTTGTGGCTTTCTATGATAAAATTGTTTTTCTTCTTATTTGGTAAACTGAACTCTATGAGTATATCACGTTGTAAGTTCTGCCTCTTCATTTTAATTCGAAACCCTAAGTCAGCTTTAAATTACACTTTTTCTACCCTTATAAAACCCCCTGGACGCTAGTACGGGATTAAGGGCTACCAACTGGTACTTTTTCTGGCACCAAGAAACATCGTCCTGCCTTTAGAGACCCCCTAGGGGGCCTTTTAGACCCTTAACGTTTACGACTAGCCGATTGCTTTTCTATGAAGGAGCGAGAATGTCCGTGACAAAAACTTGCAGATGTGTCCAGCGGATGTAAAAATCTGTTTACGTTTTGGCAAATCTTGTGGTAGCGATTTTTTTAGATTATTGGTTTCTGCGGGTGTGAAGTGATAAAAATAAGATGTTAAGTGCTTGGTGTCAATTTTGTGAGAAATGTGCGAGGATAGCGTGTGACAAATGCTTCCGTTTGTTGACCCTAAATATGATTTTTTTTTTTGGTGGACAGACCAAGTGTTGATCACAGCTCATCTGATGTTAAGTGACGGTGTGGTCGAAGATTGTAAAGCACACCTAGCCTAAAATGGGTCTGGTTCTTAAGTGAGGCTGCCGAAACATACCGTTAGATACTTAAAGCATGAAGTACGTAAGCCTATACGTACTTCATGCTATGAAAAAATAAAAAAATAATGTAATGAAATCATCAAAACAGTCGCCGCACTACCTGCTCCAACTCACTGTTTGCTTAAACAAAAACCATGACACGCTGTGAACATGAAACCGCAAACATTTTGACACAAAAGCTACCTAATGTCACATCTTAAGCGAAACTTTTCACTGAACTAGCAAATAATAATATATCCTAATCATTCATTTGTCTGAATAAAGGGTTGGTAACTCCTGCGCATTTCTTCGTAACAATGATCATAGAAATAGCCGCCATTTTTCGTAGCCCTTTTCTTAAAAAAAAACTGCAAGGGAAGAATTTGACACATATTCAAATATAAAGTAAGCGTAACAACTACTCGTTAAGTTTGACAGTTATAAAACTTCTATCCTTCTTTTGGAACGCGGGCCAAAATTGTATTTCTAAATAAAATTAAAAAGATTATTTTATAATTGACAGGCTAGATGTTTGATTGCAGCTGACCTGATGAGTCAGGGTGTTTTTGACGATGATAAAAATACCTACCTTGGAATGGGAATAAGCTTTTATCTGAGGCTGCTAGAAGACCAACCTCAACCCCTTCCACACAGGAGACAAATATCCAATATTTTTTTTATTTCATACACAAAATATAATACAATTTTACATCAGCATTATGTAAATGACAAAATTATTCTAACATAATTCTATTCCATTACAAATGTGAAACAATTACAATTACAATTGTGTGATGTGTGTGTGAAATGTGATGTGAATTGTTGTTGTAAGTACAACAATGAAAATTATAAATAAGAAGCAGTATTAAATAAATAAATATCGTAAGACTATACACACCATTTGACCCCAAACTAAGCAGAGCTTGTGTGATGGAAGTCAGATAACTAATAAACGGGGCTGTCATATAAATAGTATTCAGACGCATATAAATAGTGTCAAGAGAGTGACACAAACCATATATGTATACACATGAATAATACGAGAGTAGTATCCGAGTATCTGCTAGAAAATACTCTACCACCATCTAATGTTTTCTTCGCAACGTTTTTCTTTGCCGACAGGTAAACCTGAAAGATCAAAGAGAAAATGATTTTTAAAAAATCATTAAAACTTAAAATGCAACGTTTTCTTAGAAAGTTTAAAAGTCATTGACTCGCAATTTATAATGATTTTCATGTATGTAATTATTTTTATTTATCACGTACATACATTTTATTTCACAAAAAGTTATTTTAATTTATCTCCATTCAAATCTCTATCACTTTTATAAAAGTGACAAAATATTAAAAAAAGCTATGAAAAAAAATAAAAAAGGAAAGATTGATTTAATAATATTGGATACTTTACAAGTCAATAAACTTATTGTTGTCAATAAAACTGTTGTTTGCTTTTTTTAAATATACACACAAATATATTTTGTAGGGATGATAGCTCAGTGGTTAGCGCGGTCGGTTCGCATGCCAAAGGGCGTGGGTTCAAACCCCAACAATGAGCTTGAGCTGCCGGTGAAGGAAAACATCGTGAGGAAACCATAGCATGGTGGTAGGGTACTTTCTAGTACTCGGCTGGCTAGCTACCACCCTCAAGTTGAAAATCTACCGCCAAGCATCTAACGGTGTGTTCCGGCAGCCTCACTTGAGAGCCAGTTCCATTCCAGGCTAGGTGTGTTATACCATCATCGACCCCACCGTCACTTAACATCAAGTGAGCTGTGGTCAAACACCTAGCTATAAAAAAAAACATTTTTTCAAAAAATCATTTCCTGTATCACTCGAGATGTTGTAAGGATTCTAACTTGTGTTTTCTTCTTGTATTGTGTTATATTGTCTAAGACCGATTATAATAATATGTAATTTAAAAAAAACTAGGTATGGAATAAAGAAACTTGCATCTGTACATACGTATGTATGGACAGTTGTGTAAAAAGATTCCCACAACGTATCTTAAACTCTATACATACTGCAGTGTGTTGCCGCTACAAATAAAAGCGTCCAAATTTTAATAGTCAGCCTAACAGACAAGCCCGTTTTTTAAAACCATTTTACACGTCACGAATGAGGGTAAAAAGTAAGAAAAACTAACGGGAACTATGAAAACGTCCGGACTAACTGACATTAAAACAAAACTTGCAAAAAAGTGGCTAAAAATTGCACCATTTCCCTCAGAAAAATGCTTCATATTTGCTGCTCTAATGGCAAGTGTATGAGAATTTAATGTGGGTTTCCCAAGTAACGTTATCATATTAGGGCAGGATTTGATAAAGCGCGAGATAGCTTGTCATATGCTTAAAGCTTTCGCGGTAGCCCGACGACAATGAAGAAAAGTTCAGAAAGACTAAACCTACTGAAGAAGCTCGCATTTGAATACAAAAAGTACCTACCTTTTTTTTACTGTTAACAAAATTTTGACCACAGCTTGTCTGATGTTAAGTGACGATGAAATCGAAGATGGTAAAGCACAACTTGACTGGAATAGAACTGGCTCTCAAGTAAGGCTGCCGGAACACACTATTAGATGCTTGGGGCAGATTTTCGACATGAGAGCTAAGCCAGCCGAGTACTAGAAAGTACCCTACCACCATGCTATGGTTTCCTCACGATGTTTTCAAAATGTTTTCATTAAAGTTTTAATACACTCGCTTTTATATCTTATTGGCATGTGCTTACTGTTGTTATAAGACACTTCAAAGTCTTCCACAGACGTGAAGTCGACAGTACCTTACTTTCAATGGGAACCTGCATCTGATGACGCTAACCTCATCTGACAACATTTGACGACGCTAGTTCCATCTAATGACGCTAGTCTCATGCTGATGACGCTGTCTCATTTGGCATCACGAGTCGACGAGTCATCACGATACTAGTCTCATCTGAAGACACCAGTATCATATAACGACGCTAGGCTCATCTGAAGACGCGAGTCTCATCTGTGTTGCAATTCCGCATCATATTTCGGAAGCGCGTTACTTATTCAATATTTCCAAATTGGTTGCTCGCTATGAATGTAATGGCGGAGAAAAAAACGGAAACTGATGCAAATGGATTTGAAACCTCATTATTTATTTAATTCTGAGCATCTTCATAACCGATAACGGGCTTTTCGGTTATGCTTCGTGTTACTGGGAATGCTTTTAGCTGGTACGCTTACATTTTGTGCTTTATTTTGTTTTGAAAAAGGGGGCTTTCTTACTGGAAATGTGGGGGACATTTCCAGTATAGTGCATAATCTAAATGGGCAAGTTATTCTTGCTTAATGTAAATGTAATAAAACGAACGGGCCCCTTTCCTGATGGTAAGAGATAACACCTGTCCATGACCATTGCAGCGATGCATAGACCTTTGAATGTCAAAACAAGGTCTGGGGCATCGCTGCTTTGGTGCTCATTACTTTGGGACATTAGATGGTTAGTGTCAGCAGCCCTGAAATATTTCAAACTGGAACACAGTAATGCTAACATACTACCGCTTGGCGGCAGAATATCTGGTACTGAAGTGATAATGGTTATAGGAAATCAGAAAAAAAAATCACTAACATTTTTACTGAGATTATTATTTTATCAAGTGATTTAAATACTTTAAAATATTAGCGTAAGATACATTTCAAAAACAAGATGCATTTTTTTTCCTTTGGTTTTGGCGTCGCATTTTAGCATTTGCCAGTGTCAAGTATTTATATATTTTCAAGTTAAATAATCTATTCTCAATTCATCACTGACAGTTTAGAAGTTATCTTAGGTTATTCTAATTCGTTTTTGGCTTCGCACTTTTTGTATTCGACAGTGTCAAGTATTTTATGATAAATACATACAAACTACGGTATGCAGTGCGAACGCGCTTACCTGAGCTATCATTGCTGTACAATTTCACGAAAACAACACTAAAATCGCGCTTGATTATTTAAACGTGGTCTTCATCTAACATTTACCCCAGGCGTGATACTTGCTAAAAGATAAATGGCCTGCCCTATAAAAAATGACAATAACTCATACACTTGAACAAAAATGACAATAAAAACAATCACCCAGCAAAAATGCGTGCCATATTTCTCCCAGTCCCTAAAACATGAAAACAAGCTAGCTAACGAACAAGTGGATGCGCCATATGACTAGCGTGTCAGTGCCACCATTTATCATCTCGGATGTGACAACTGAATTTATTTATGTAAAAAAACAAACAATAGTTCGAGTGGGGCTACTGTAGTGCCCCGTGATAATGTTTGTTCGTTCTTCTACATGTAGTTATGTGTAGAGCACTGAAGAGTTAGAGACAACTTTTGTATAAAATCTATGTTTAAAATTATATTATATACAACTTTTACCCGCGATTTCGTTCGCATGGAATTTAACAAAAAATGCCATCACTACCACCAGTTGTCGTCAAGTCATAAGTAGAATAGTCATTACTATTGTGTATTGTGAAACTAGACGACAACTGGTGGTTGTGCCCTTGAACTTAACAGTCTTCCGATATAAAAGGTATCCTATATGCTAATCCAGGTAATAAACTACTATAATAATATGTATCTATGCCAAATTTCATTCAAATACGTAGAGCCGTTTTGCGAGATTTTATAAAATATATACAAACATGTATTTATAAAATACATACATTCCAATATGCAAACTTTCACATTTACAATATTATAGTAGAGTGCATACGACAAATAACGTAAAATATTTTACAAAGACTAAACGAGAAAGAAATTAGGTAGATATATTTTAAGAATTACTAGTTTCTCAGCTAGCAAAATTACACGTCTATTGAGACTAACCATAGAAGGTCTCAAAGTAACGAGCGCTAAAGCTGCAAAGCTGGATTTTATTTTGTTGCTAAAACTTCTATGTAGCGTTGCAGTGGGCATGTACATGCGTTATCCCTTACCACTAGGACGGCGTCTCGTTCGTCTCATTACTTTTACATAAAAAAATATAATCGCCGAAAATATTCTCTATCAATCCCTAGTCTACGTAAAATTGCTGATAATCCAAGGGGTAGCCGGTGCGCCCGTATGAATTAGGGTTGTACACAATAGCGAGATAGCAATTTGATATTCAGGCCACATTTTTAATAAGCAACAGTGTCTGAGTCTGTGCTCGCCCTAATAGATAGGGCCCACTGCTAAATAGCTTTCTGTTGCATTGAAATGGCAGTTATTTGCATGGTCAGTTTTGATTAATATGAAGTATAAACATAGATTACGAATAATACCGACTATACTGTTAAGGTCTGGATAAGCCCTATTTTTACTAACTGAATCACTGCTAAAAAAATACAAATGTATTTTTTTGTAATAAAATATTTGTATTTGTTAATATTATAATTTCCTATTTGAATTGTTTTTATATTGTCAATTATTTATTTATACTAAACTTTACTTTTAAAATTATTTAAAAGCCTTGCCGTGTTCGAACTCAAAGGCGTGGAGTCGGTTTTTTTTTTACAGTTTAATTCGCGCAGATCACGGCGACCGAGAGGAAAGGAGAAAAAAATTTTTTTTTACCCACGGCGGAACGGAGACGGTATACGAGTATGCGTTTGTGGTGAGAGGATGTTTGTTTGCTTGTTTGTGCAAATACATGTTGCCATTTTTCTCCAAAACTACTAGTCCGATTTTGATGCAGTTTTCAATAATGGGTTCGGGTTTGATTGGTGCATGTTTTTAGATAGGTGTTACGGTGACAACTCACCAGGGGGCGTTGCAGGAAACATTTTTTGTGCAAATCCATGTTGCCACTTTTCTCCAAGACTTTTTTTTTTTTAATTTAAAAGTAATGAGACGATCGAGGCGCTCTCCTGATGTTAAGAGATAACGCCTGTCCATAACCATTGCAGCGATACACAGAACTTTGAGTAACAAAACAACGTTCAGGGCATCGCTGCTTTGGCACTCACTACTTTGAGACTAGATGGTTAGTCTCAACAGCCCAGTAATTTCGCTAGCTGCAGTACCCTTCAAACCGGAACACAGTAATGTTTGCACACTACTGCTTGGCGGCAGAATATCTGGTACCTACTGCGGTGGTACCTACCTAGACGACCTCCTGCTAAGGAAATCTACCACCAAGTAAACTGCTAGTCTACTACTATTCCGACGCAGTTATCAGTTATTGGTTCGGGTTTGATTGGTGCATTATTTTAGATAGGTGACAATAACTTTTTAACCGTTGTGGCTTTTTTCAAAATTTTTAATTTTAACTTTTATTCTCTTTTGGTTTCGTTGGCCCTCGGAGTTAGCGTCCACACATCACGTCAAAGAACACAAAAAGCCACTAGAGTGCACCTCCTGAACAGATGTGCCACAATACTTCGTTACGACAACGGCACTCAATAAAACATAATAGTGGTTATGGGGCGCATATGCGTGAGTTTTTTAAGAAAATATCGATTTACGCTAATGTGCTCGTATGCTCTCAGTTTCGACAGTGATCGATTTGAAATTAGTTGACGTTGTTCATAAGGTATTTTCATATGTATATTTTTTGTAACTAGTAATAAAACAAATACAATGATCACGTAACTATAATAAATATATAATACTTGCCCATGGCCATTACAGCGATATTGAAAACTTTGAGACAAAAAAACAAAGTTGAGACATGGGCGGCAATGGGCGCCCATTACTTTGCGACGATGGTAAGTCGCAATAGCCTAGTAATTATGCTAATTACTTACCCCTTCAAACCAGAACACAATACATTTTATTTTATTTTACATGAAAAACAAACAGCCGCTAACTTTGAAAATAAATAGAAGATAAATTAACATTCAAAAGCATAAAAGTTTTCACGTATGTTAACTAATCTAAGTTAAAGTGCCCCGAGCCCACACCGGCCGGGGACAGATGCAAGAATTATAATACATACCTACTATAAATATAATTTCAAAATTTAGACAAAATAATAATAAATTAAAAACAAATTAATTAATTCACAGTACGTGCAAGCCTCATAAAAGTTTTACAAAGTTTTTACACACTACTGCTTGGCAGTTAATGGTACCGACCCGAATTCATTAGAGTAAAGTTAATTATAATTAAACTAACCATAACATACTTAGTCAAAATCCAGTCTATAGCAAAGCCTTTAAATCCAGCTAAGTACTTAAACAGCTAACAAGGCTCATCTAATTAGGTCTGCTAAGTTTAACAAGACAGTACAAATGCTAATTAAGTGACGCCAGTCCTAGCAAGTTCGACTAAGTTGCGTCTAAGTAGAATTGTATAAGTTTATATGGAGTTAAATGAGACGGATAAGTAAATACCTACTTTGAAGGTACATAAACTAATCGTAACCATTGATTTACATGCACATATATACCACCACCACGCTATGGTTTCCTTACGATGTTTTCCTTTACCGGTAGCTCAAGCTCATTATTTGGGTTTGAACCCAGTGACGCCCTTCGGCATGCGAACCGACCGTGCTAACCACTCAGCTATCATCGCTACGAAACGTACCTACATAATTGTACTCTCTGGAGCCACTATTTATAATTTCCGCCTATGAAATTACTTTCGTCATAGTAACAAGTTTCATACCTTTGCAAAATCTTGATAGTTTTAAGCAGATCTTAGACAGCGTGCATAATACATCAGCAGTTTCATTAAGGGAGCCCCGAGAGGTGAAAAGGCCGGATGTGAAGGCGGAGGCCGGAACTTGCTTCATAAATTATAACTTCCGCTAGTTGGCTCTTGGCTAGGATGGATTGTTACACGGGGTGATGTTGGTACCGAATAAAAAATAACTTAATTCATTAAAGAGAAATAAACTTTTAACATACATTATTTATTAGAAAAATCACCAAAGATAAAGATAGATAAATTTACTTTTTTTTTACATTTTTGACAAGCTAGGTGTCTGACCACAGCTCACCCGATGTTAAGTGACGGTGTGCTGGAAGATGGTAAACACATATAGCCTGGAATGGAACTGGATTTTAAGTGAAGCTGTCGGAAAACGCCGTTAGATGCTTCGCTTTTAATTTATTTATAAGAAATTTAAAAGAAGATTTTTTTCAAAATTAGCGTCTGAATTTTTTCATGTAAAATAAAATAAAATTAAATCCTCGTCCTTGTTGTGACGACTTATAAGCGAAAATATACTAAAGATATAGGTAACTCCAAAATACGTTACCACCAAAATAATTTTAAAATATCAGCCTGTATAACCCACTAGCTCAATCTGCACTGACTTCCGAGTATTGTCTCGAGACTAGTGTTTAATTAGCGCAACCTCAGCGCGGTGGATATTAACCCTCGCATATGAGATGCCTAAGCGCGATGAGACTTGATCTTAATCCTCAAGCTATGAGTTAGCCTTCAAGTTTTAATTATATCGCGCATAAATTAATATCTATTACAAACCCCGATTTAAAACAGAAAATGTTATCAATATCTATTAGACAACAAGTTTAAAAAAGATCTAAACTGTTTAGTTTAAAAAGTCCGCTAGTTTGATTTTTTTATAATTACAAGCGACACTCGCGAAATAAAGACAAACCTAAAGACATGTCATCCATCAACATTTAAAAAAATATGTCCTACTTGCTACGCCCCGCGGTGTTACTCGCTACATGTTTTCGGGTTAAAAAGTAGCCTATGGTCTCTGCTACCTCCATACCAAATTTGATGCGTTCAGTAGTGTTTGCGTGAAAAAGTAACAAACATCCATGCATCCAACTTTCATATTTATTATATTAGTGGGATTTGTCCCTATAGACAGTGATTACTGATTTTTTTAGCTATAAAACTGTTTTACTTGAAAAGTTTTTTGTCCCATTTCAAAGCAAGTAGTTCCATCTATCAATCATGCTTGAAACCTTGGTGAATGCGCGCAGCGTCGCGAGTTTAGTACCTACAGACCATCGAAGCATTTTAAAAGGATTTCAACGTCACTAGAAATGTGAAAGCTTACTCCACAAGTCGATAGATTGCGCTTTAGCTGTAAACTAAAGATGTAATTTTGGAAAGTGTTGTATAAAAGTAGTATCCGGTATCTCTTTCCGTGAAACGCATCTACATTTGTCAGACATAACCTTTTTATCAAATTCTTTGTTAAATTTTTTCTAAAATTTTCCTAATTAGCAACATTTTCCATCATTCGTTTAATGTAATCTTATTGTATATTTTGCACAAGAAAAATACATACATATTGTAGTTTTGAGAAACTCGTGCTTTGCTCCCCATAGCACGTTGCCTAGTTTGAGGGTCAACGTAACCCTGTAAATGTTTTGTGTTTTTGTTTGGTAATGAAATTATTATTCAAACCCACGACCTCTCTCTCTCTCTCTCTCTCTCTCTCTCTCACGAGCTCTTGATATTACTTATATACCTACATATATCAAATAAGCTAACACGGCAGTCAAAGAATCAAACCGAATATAAAATACGTAAGGAAAGCGTCACGTACATTTCATTACAATTTCATTTTTTTTTTTAATTAGTTGTTCAAGTCGCGAAAGCAAAAAGAAAGAAGTAATTAGTGTTAACATTACTGAATTGTTTTATGTAAAAATATTGAAACGAAGTATGCGCTCTCCTGATGGTAAGACATAACGCATGTCCATGACCATTGCAGCAATATACATCGTCAAGTTTCATCGTCTAGCGATGTTACAGGACCATTGAGACTAACCATGAAAATTGCATGATTTGAAATCCGAGGTATATTTTTAATCGTGCTTTATTCAATTACTCAACCCTTTTACATCGAATTAAAAAAGCAATTGGTGACTATACTAAACCATAAGTGTAGCTATTTTATTCATAAAAAATTATGTGGGGTCATCGCTGACAATAACAATGTAGCGATGATAGCTCAGTGGTTAGCGCGGTAGGTTCGCATGCCGAAGGGCGTGGGTTCAAACCCCAACAATGAGCTTGAGCTGCCGGTGAAGGAAAACATCGTGAGGAAACCATAGCATAGTGGTAGGGTACTTTCTAGTACTCGGCTGGCTAGCTACCACCCTCAAGTTGAAAATCTGCCGCCAAGCATCTAACGGTGTGTTCCGGCAGCCTCACTTGAGAGCCAGTTCCATTCCAGGCTAGGTGTGCTTTACCATCTTCGACCACATCTTCACTAAACATCAGGTGAGCTGTGGTCAAACAACTAGCCTGTCAACCATAAAAAAAAAAAAACTTGAGTATCTGAATTTTTTTTTTTCTGCGGCATTTGTAGTTTTCTTTTTGTGACAATCTTCGTCATATTTTAAAAATTCTATCCGGCTATTGTACTTCTTCAGAATTATACCCATACTCCATTTTTTTTTTGTTGTAATATATATGTTTCAGTGGTATCTAATACCTTTTTCCGTTTTTCTAGCATTAGGCGAGATAAAAACTACATGCAGCAAATAAGTCCTTCGACGTTGTGTGACAAATTCATGACAAATGATATTCATGACCTATCATGACATTGAAAATAATGATCAAAATCATTATTGTATTCTTTTAAATCATAAAATCTTTTTAATATTTTCTGCATTTCCTTTTTAGACTATCTTTATGCTTCAAACACTGTTTTATTTTTACCTTCTTTTTCTCAAAGTATCTTATTGTACGGAAGTAACCATAGAAAATGATTATGTGCCGAGAGTGGTCAATGGGTGGCCCGCTAAGTTAGGAGATGTGCCTTACCAGGTGATTTCCCTCATCTTTATATTTTTATTTCTACTCACAGATAGCCACCATACAGCGTTATGCGAAAATGTGGTACTGTGCCGAAACAAAATATTGATAACTAAGGGAAGATGCTCATAATCTAAGTTTGTGGAAAATTCGTCGAATCACCATAAGATATTGTCAACTATAGCAAAAAATTGTAAATAACAAAGTCCACCTACAGCGGGAAATATTCATAGGAAAGCTGAAAATATTCAGTGTTTCGACTATAGCGGGAAATTCAACGAATTATGATTCGATGAATCGTGTTTTCGACGAATTTCCCGCAGACGGTTAACCTGTTCTTAGTTTTCTTGAAAGCTCGGGTGCATTAATACTGGCTAGCCATCAAAGGAGGGTTTCAGTAGGTACAGTTTTTCAACTCCTACCACATTTCTGGCTGTATAATGTATATGCTTCATTACAATCTGATACCTTTACATGAAGATTTGGGCGTTATTGTTGCGGATTTTGATTATACTAGCTGAGAATATTCTCTTGCTAATGTAAAAGTAATGAGACGAACGAAGCGCTCATCTGGTGGTAAGAAACAATGCTGCTCATGACCATTTCAGCCGCACTCAGAACTTTTAAAAACAAAACATGATCGCTAAAGCTTTAGCGATCATTACTTGGAGACATTTGATGATTAGTCTCGAATACCCTGTAATTTTGATAGGTGTGTTCTTCAAACTGGAATATTGTAACGTTTACACACTACTACTTAGTGGCAGAATATCACTAGACGCTCGCTGTGTCACATACTGATATAAAAACTTTCCTAGACTATCAGTGCGATACCCGACCAGACTGGCGTTCTATTTAAAAGCTTATTGGATAATCAAAACAAGTTCCAGATTACAAGATGATAAAATGTTTATGGTTACAGTTGGCGTTCAAGCAATTGTTGTCGCGAAAGCAACGGTTGTACAGGACGTTTTGTGGCGGAGTGATAATAGGTCCAACTAAAATATTGTCAGCGGCCCATTGCTTTGAGGAAAGAGGAAGCAAATGCTTTTCAAGGGGGTATGTTGTCCAATGTGTGTGCTAGTTGTGACTAAATTTAAGTGTCAGTAGTCATTTTCTAAACAAAAATGTATTTAAACAATAACAAATAAAAATAATAGACGCATTTTCCAAGCTCAACGGATTAAAGTAGAAAATAAAGACATTTCCTAACCAACCTTATGTAATGCTTTATTTTATTTTTATTTGGAATTTATTGTAATTTTTTGACATTGCTTAAATAAGTGTGTTTTCAAAATTGTAACAAAGCTTTTTATTAATTAATTTTTTTTTACTACTAATCGATATGGACTTGTTCTGAAATTAATTTATATTATTATTATTTTAGTCATTTATTTATTTTCTTAGATTTTAATTTTTTTGTCATAAAACTATGACTATGATTATACACTATGATTATTGTTATTATTAATATTATTTTATAATAACTAAAGATTTTGAATCCTGTTAGATACCTATACCTACGCTTTACAGTCCTAAACTTCAGATCTGTAACAAATGTAGGAACAGTCGTTTTATAGAAATGTAATAGAGACTTTAAAGTAAAGTAAATAAATAAATAGTGGAGTGAAGAATGACATCAAACCGTCTCAGCATGCCTTGAAGTGACTTGCCTGTAACATTGTTTTTTCCCCCCTTTGGTTTTGGCGTCGCGTTTTAGCATTTGCCCGTGTCAAGTATTTATATATTTTCAAGTATCAAAATTTAAATAAGTGTCCTCGTAGCTAGTTATAGTCAAAGTCCAGTCTTAGTCAAGTCCAGTCTGTGTCAGTCAAGTCCAGTCATGCTTTAGTAAAGTAGTGGCGACTTTACTATAAAGCTTCGATGGAGTTTTGGAAGCACCACGAAAAGACATGTTTCACCACATTATATCATTTTCCCACACTCACGCTTGTAATTCGGCACTTTATGAATAAAACACCACCATTTTTATGCATAAACACTCGACAGAACACAAGTTTTGGAAAAAAATACAACAGAGCGACACGACTCTTCCCGCGTTCCCGCCAAAACTCTGTAACATTGTTTTTTTTTCCTTTGGTTTTGGCGTCGCGTTTTAGCATTTGCCAGTGTCAAGTAATTATATATTTTCAAGTTTCAAAAGTTAAATAAGTGTCATCGTAGCTAGTTTTAGTCAAAGTCCAGTCTTAGTCAAGTCCAGTTCGTGTCAGTCAAGTCCAGTCATGCTTTAGTAAAGTAGTGGCGACTTTACTATAAAGCTTCGATAGAGTTTTGGAAGCAACACGAAAAGTCATGTTTCACCACATTATATCATTTTCCCACACTCACGCTTGTAATTCGGTACTTTATAAATAAAACACCACCATTTTTATGCATAAACACTCGACAAAACACTAGTTTTGGAAAAAAATACAACGGAGCGACACGACTCTTCCCGCGTTCCCGCCAAAACCAAGTAACATTGTTCTTCTTTCTTTGGTTTTGGCGTCGCGTTTTAGCATTTGCCAGTGTCAAGTAATTATATATTTTCAAGTTTCAAAAGTTCAATAAGTGCCATCGTAGCTAGTTTTAGTCAAAGTCGTCTTTGTCAAGTCCAGTTCGTGTCAGTTAATTCCAGTCATGCTTTAGTAAAGTAGTGGCAACTTTACTACAAAGCTTCGATGGAGTTTTGGAAGCAACACGAAAACTCATGTTTCACCACATTATATCATTTTCCCACACTCGCGCTTGTAATTCGGCACTTTATGAATAAAACACCACCATTTTTATGCATAAACACTCGACAAAACACTAGTTTTGGAAAAAAATACAACGGAGCGACACGACTCTTCCCGCGTTCCCGCCAAAACTCCAAGTAACATTGTTATTTATGACCAATAACTACAGATTACTAAATTAAAAAAAAAAAAAAATTATTTCTTCTGTATTGTTTTTTTAGTGTGTGCAATAAAGAGTTAATCAATCAATCAATCAATCAATTACTGAAAAAAAAAACTTTGTAACTTGTAATAATTCACTGTAATCACAGAAAATTATTTAAATGTTTTTTTTCCGACCCTTGTGGCAAGTCAACTCTTAAGTTTCTTATTTGTGTTATTTTTCTGCTTTTAAGAGTTCTGGTGTACCCAATATTGGTACGTGTATCTATTTTACTGGTTTAAATTTTCAGAAAGGTTAGTAGAAGGCATTTATCGAGAACAATGGCGGTGGCCGGCAACCTGTACAACATGGCGGCACATAGATATGATTCTAAAGAACATGGTCAATGGAGACAATTAAAAAGTATGGTATATCCTTCCAGATACAGGTTTCCTAGGGATGATATTTCTGTCGGGGTGAGTAATTCATAAATAACTGATAATAGAAATAACTGTTTTTTTCCCCGTAAAGAGTGCCCAAAAACTAAAATGTGTATGAGTAATGTGTGTGCGTGTATGTGTATGTGTGTCTTCTAGGCATCTATAAAATTATCCATATTTACTATAAAAAATCTGAAAACAATTTTGAGCTCTTACACTCTAAGACGGCGGGAAGCCATCCATTATGGCGGTATTTAGTGTTTATAATTTTAAATTGTATAAATGAATTCCGAAATTGAAAATTGTATTTGACATAATAAAACTACAAAATATGTATGTTCTACTACTAAAATTTATTAAACTTATTATAATTTGAAATTATGTTGTAATTTTACAATTATCAATAGTGTCTATGTATGTCTGTCCACCTATGTTTTAAGTCAATACAACTGGGGTTACATTTACTTTTTACACGACTGCCCAAAAAAGGAGTGTAACGTTTTCAGGGTTCATGTTTTTATGTATGTGAGTTTCTCTATTCCACTATAACTTTTAAATGCCTGAGCAGACTTGGATGTATGGGGTATCGTTAGAATCCTTCCATCAACCCGAGTGACACTGTATATTTTCTATAACGCAGTCGTGTTTTGCGTTTCATTCAATAATAATCGTTCTTGTTGGAAACATTACAGAACCCTTCGTAGGCAAGGTGAATGATGAATGATTTTCAAGCATTAAACAAAATCAAGTCATTGTTTGATTCTTACCATGAAAATCTTATACTGTCGAATGTTGTTTTCAGCGTACGAAAAGACCATTCATTTTTCATGAATACGTTGCTCCAATACCTTACACGACCAGATTCGCGGAATACAAAGGGCAATGCTTGGCGTCGGGATATGGAAGAATTTCTAATACTAAAAACGTAAATATAAACTTAATTCTCTAAGTCAAAGTCAAAGGTTTTATTTACATGACAACAGTATAAAAAGGTCTTAAATGTAACAGTTTGTCTCTAGAAAAGCATTTTGCTTTATTACCCAATTTGTTTACCCATTTGTTTAGGAATATAATTTAGTACAAAACCTTACTGTAATTTACATAATGATGTGATAATTATATTCTGTTATGTGTATCGAAATAAATAAATAAAGTACCCAATTACCATACAAAAATAATGTATTTAATACACGATAAAAATGTGTGATCAGTAGTGGGCGATTTAGGGCTGAAATTTATGATTATTATGCACATCCATTGATAATTTTAAGATTTTCTAAATAAAACTTTCATCTAGGTATTATCAAGTTTCATAAGTTAAAAAGTTGTCAAAGTCCAGTTTTGGTCAAGTCCAGTCCGTATGAATCAAGTCCATTCATGCTATAGTAAAGTAGTATGGTGACTTAAGACATAAGCTTCGATGGAGTTTTGGAAGCAACACAAAAAATCATGTTTCACCACATTGAATCACTTTCCCACACTCACGCTTGTAACTCGGTACTTTATAAATAAAACACCACTATTGTTATAAATAAATACTCAAAGGGCCGCCTTACACGTTCAATCATGATCACGATCCGCAATCCGCGATCCGCGATCATGATTTCAAAATTTCTAGATATTATGCGATCCGGAGCATCAGTCCGTCAATCCGCTTCGTACACGATCAGTCTGGATCGCGATCATTGATCGCGGATCGCGGATCGCGGATCGCGCGGAACGTGTACGGGCTGCCATTGACACTAGTTTTTGATAAAATTCTATGGGGCGACACGATTCTTTCCGCGTATCTTGTATAAATAGAAAAAAAATTGCAAAGAGTATTAAGGAGGTCCGATCTAAATATCTATTTTTTTAGATTGGTTCTGACGTGTTACTCCTGGCACACCTCGACGTGATACCTACTTCTAGGTGCAGTAGGAAACATCGAAGGAATATGATCAAGTTTGTGTGTACGGACATCAGAACAACAGACGTTTCTAAGGTTATCTTTTTACTAAGCAGTTTAATCGAAAATTGCGCTTGGTTTTTTCCCTACATAGATTCTACAACTTAATTTAATATTATTTATAACTAATACTAAATGAGCAATATTTTTGGTCTCTAACGTTTTCGATGAAATTTGCTATACTGGTGTTTTTGGGGACGAAAAATTGATCTAGCTAGGTCTCTATTACTAAGGATACACGTTTTTCCGAATTTTAAAAATGGCATTATGCAACTGGCTCAAGTGAAGCTGCCGGAACGCACTGTTAGGTGCTTGGCTTGGCGGCAAATTTATAACTTAAAAGGGTATTTTCTAGTACTCGGCTAGCCGGCCGAGTACTAGAAAATACCATACCACCATTCTGTGGTTTCCTCGCGACGTTTTCCTTCACCAGCAGCTCTAGCTATGATTTGAACCCTATTAGCATATAAACCGGCTGCGAATACCTACCACTCAGCAATCATCGCTACAAAACTGATTTCTGGGAGTCAGCTTACAAACCGAGCTCTCTGGCCATTGAAAGAAAGAAAACAAATATTCGATGCAATACAAATAGACAAATAAAAACAAATACAATAAAATATTTATACCGAATGGTCCCATTTCATCATGGCTACCAATCGCCGTAAGCGGCGCTAGTTTTCATAGGAACTCTTCAAACTTTGCTATAGCACAATTATTATGTAAATAGCTACTACGCTACGGACTAAGCGCTTCGATTCCACATTCTTCATATGCACAGCGAGGATGTGGAACTCCTCGTGTACAATTTGGGTGTCTTCAAATCTAGAGTACCTAAACAAGTTTTTTTCTAGGTAAGCGTGCTTCATCTTGGACTGCATTCTGCTTAACATCAGGCAGGGTGTAGTCAAACGCGAACCTATTATGTATAAAAAAAAAAGCTACATCTAGATTCACCATAAAAACCATCCAGTTGAAATATATCTATTGACTTTTCAGGGTGATTCCGGAGGTCCCTTGGTTTGTATGAAGACCGGAGACCCAAAGGAGGGGCCCAAAGGAATTCTTGTTGGCATAGTCAGCGGTAGTAGACTTCGTGTAGGGACATTCTTTACGAGGGTATCCAGCTTTTCTCGCTTCATAGCTCGGTCAAAAACTACTACGTTCATACCTAACATTTGTCTAGTCTGGTTTTCTTCAATATACGGCATTAGTGTGCTATTTTTATTTTGTTTTATTTGAAATTAGCTATTACTTCGCTGGGTTTGTGCCATTATTTACACAAAACCTTGACAAATTATGTACCTAAACCTTCTTCATGACTCACTATTTATTGGTGAAACTTAAATGATTATCCGTTCAGTAGTTTTTAAGCTTATCGCGAACAGATAGACAGATAGACGCGGCGGACGACTTTGTTTTATAATATGTAGTGATAATTGATTTATTACACGGGTCGAACCTGGAACAGATCGTCACACGACCGAGGCAGATGGTAGAACAAGAGAGAGGCCTATACCCAACAGTGGGATAAAGAAGGCTGTGAATGATAATGAAGAAACAAAAAAATACTTCCTACTACTTCCGCTAAAAATAGAGCCACTACAACTTAGATTTTCTCGTGGTTCATTGATATACTATACAAAAAGATCTCGAGGAACAAAGCAATAAATATAAACAAAAATGAATCCATGTTTCCCTCGGTCACGCCATAACACATGCGCATGCACTTACACAGACATATACATACAGCATGTGTATATGCATGTGTATTGTGTATCCATACGTATTTATGAAAAAAAAAAACAAGTGATATACCAAAACGCCCTCAAAGCAGCAATCAAGTAAAAAAAAACTGTTTAATTACAACAATTTAATAACAACAATATGTATAAACACAGTAACGCTACCATTCTGTCGGGTTTTAACACGAATCCTTCATCTTTAATCCATTTACCAAAGATAGAGGCTCTATGGTGCAATGTTGGAAGTTGGACGTTGATAAGGGAAGTGACACCGACAAGGACGCCTTTGCCTTTATCTTCGGGATCTGTGGTGCCATGGCAGATGAGACCACCGCCTTCTGCTTCCTGAAATTAAACACTTATAAGAAATTTATAGTGAAAGCGGTTCCGGTTTCTTTGAAAAAAATTGTACTTCTAAATTCTCGTTGTCACTAAAAATGACTTGTCACCTGATTCCATTAAGTTTAGTTTAACCTATTAACCACTACAAGTCTTATGACTCATTTTTTTTAAACTAAGAAATGCTTTCGTTTCCCCTCCATCTCACCAGCGGGTCTAGCCAAGTAACATTTGAATAGCGTTAATGGTAATAGAAAAGCCAAAAATATTCGGCAATGACAAATGCTGTCGACGAGTTAGGCGGGAACGCAGAGAGAGTCGTGTCGCCTCGTTGTATTTTTTTCCAAAAACTAGTACTTTTTTTGAGTTTATGCATAAAAATGGTGGTGTTTTATTCATAAAGTGCCGAATCACAAGCGTGGGGAAGTGATATAATGTGGTGAAACATGACTATTCGTGTTGCTTCCAAAACTCCGCCAAATCTTTACAGTAAAGTCGCCATACTTAATTAAAGCATGACTGTACTCGACTGACACGGACTGGACTTGACCAAGACTCGACTTTGACTATAACTATAGCTACGAGGCAACTTATTTTACTTGTGAAATTTGAGAATATAAACTTGACACTGGCAAATACTCAAAATGCGACGCTAAAATCATAGAAATAAATGCTGTCAACATGTCACGTGGACAGCTAATGTCAATCCCGTAAAAAATCCGTGCCATAAATCTCTATTGCCCACGATGTTAAGTACTTACAGCGTAAATATATCTGGTCTTGTAAGCTGTGCAGTAGAAAAGTCTGCAGCTCCTAAGCAATGTCGTCTCACATTGGTGCCTTGTTACCATCTGCAACTGTTCGGAAAATAATGTTTTTTTTTCTCCCCAACTCTGAAAAAATAGATTCATAAATAAGTCAACATAATTATGATGAAATAAAACTTCACGTACCTACATAGAATCATCATATGATTTGGTCGATGATGGTAAAGCACACCTAACCTGGAATGGATCTGGCTCTCAAGTAAGGCTGCCGGAATACACCGTTAAGTGCTTGGCGGCAGATTTTCAACTTGAGGGTAGGTAGCAGGTGGTAGCTAGCCAGCCGACTACTAGAAAGTACCCTATCACTATGCTATGGTTTCCTCGCGATGTTTTCCTTCACCGGCAACTCAAGCTCGCATTGTTGGGATTTGAACCCACGCCTTTTGGCATGCGAAGCTACCGCGCTAACCACTAAGCTATCATTGCTACGAACTACTAGACTGTAAAACATTTTAAAAAATCATTTTGGTCTTTCGCTGCCAGCCATCCAGTAAATTAGCGAATGTAAATATTTTCGGGTACTAAAACAAAATCTATATCATCTACTTAACCTACTGTGCATGAAGTTACTTACTGTAGTTGGTCTCAGTACAGTTGAAATACATACACCGTCATAATCATAATTTTTTGAAGCGTATGGTATTTTGTTCACTACATCGTTAAAGGAAAATGCCTTTTTTGTTTGCTGAAATAATACAATTCATGCTGCTATAATACTTTAAAACTTTTTTTTTTATAAATGAATACCTATAATATATTATACAGAATACCCAGACACAGAACAAACATAAAGACCAAAATAAATGTCAGTAGCTGTGATTTCACTGTAAACTTATGCTCTATTTGTCCATAAATGGAAAAAAATATTTGTATGGAAATCGAACCACCTTAAGGCAGATAATGAGCTAACAGGGCTGCCTATAAATTAATGACTATAAATAAATAAAGACTGACAGTCCATGTCAGTCAAATCCAGTCATGCTTTAGTAGTGACGACTTTACTATAAGCTTTGAAGGAGTTTTGGAAGCAACACGAAACGTCATGTTTCACCACATTCGATTCCTTTCCCACACTCGCGCTTGTATTTCAGTACTCTATGAATAAAACCCCACTATTTCTATACATAAACACTCGCTGAAACACTAGCTTTGGAAAAAAAATACAATACAGCGACACTACCTACTCTTTCCGCGTTCCCGCCCAAACTCCTACTTATATTTAAGTTCTGCTTGTATGCCATTATTAAAAAAATAATCATACCACAACAGCGAGATTATAGGCGGGGAATTTGTAAAACCGCTGAGTATAAATCCTGTGTATGGCCCGCCATTGTTGATTAGCGTCGCTGCCAGGATCACTGGCTACTGTTTCTAGAATACCAGCCACTATTCTAATTGCACTTAATGGTTGTTTTATGCTTGAAAACGAAAAAATCAGTTGTTAACTTAGAATATTAAACAAAAAGGTTTTATTTTTTCATAAGAAATAGGCTTACGTTTGACCTCCATCTCACCTGATGTTAAGTGATGATGCGGTCTAAGATACCGATTCACTCTCGACTTGAAGACATAAGACAGTATATTGTTTTTGCTTTACCTACAACGGCTCACCAGAAGTACAATACTGGTCATGCCACTTAGTATTACCAGCATTATGCTGAGGCGAGCCCCTATTTTGTAACTGTCTGTCTCTGTTTGTTTGCTTTCATGTGTTTGGTTATGTGTTACAAAATAAAATATATTTCTCTTTCCTTCTTTCTTTCTTTCAGGGAATACTCACTCGTGTATTTATCTTTTTTAAGAAACTGACTCCAAATTAGTAAGTGCTCCATCAACGTTGTTCAAGGTTATATAGAATCTGCTTAAGAGCTATTGATGATGAAACTTTGAAAGTTTGTGCTGCCCGAGTGGGTGTTTCCCGATAAATACAACCTTCAAGTAGCGAGTGAATCAGTTTATTTTAGGCTCCTGCTCCATCCTGAAATGTTGCTGAAATGGAACCGATTCTCAAGTTCGGCTGACGAAACACCGTTTGGTGCTTGGCAACGAATTTTCAACTTGAGTGGTTTTTTCCAACTAGCCAGCCGTTTACCAGAAAGTAACCGACGTCCATGCCTTGGTTTTTTTATAATGATTTTCTTCACCGGTATCTCAAGCTTATTGTTGAGGTTTATTCCCATGTCCTTAGACATGTGAACCGACTGCGCTACCCACAGAGTTACCATCAACACAAAGTTAATGTAAATGTTATGCTATCTCTATCATGTAGATATAGTCTAGAGCATCTTAACATAACCTGATAACTTTTAATTAAATTTTATTTTTACCGTTTTCTATTGGTCAGAAAGCAGTTGGCCGAAGATAACACTCTTTCCTCTGTAATGATACTGCCGGCGCAATAAGCTCTGTATTGTTTGGTTTTTGAGTTGTATAACTTGAACATAAATACCTGAAATGTACATTGAAATTTGATTCAATTAAAGTGTCCATCTCAGCTAAATATTCTGTCTATACTGGCTGACTGATAAAACATTTTGCATACTCTTGGGGCATGGTTAATTCATCACAAGTTTTATTTGGTGGCACATTTCCTTAGCAGGAAGTCGTCTAGGTAGGTACCACCGCAGTACCAGATATTCTGCCGCCAAGCAGTAGTGTGTAAGCATTACTGTGTTCCGGTTTGAAGGGTACTGCAGCTAGCGAAATTACTAGGCTGTTGAGACTAACCATCGAAAGTCTCAAAGTAATGAGTGCCAAAGCAGCGAAGCCCTGGACTTTGTTTTGGTATTTGAAGTTCTGTGTATTGCTGCAACGGTCTTGGACATGCGTTATCTCTTACTATCAGGAGAGCGCATCGTTCGTCTCATTACTTTTACATTAAAAAAAAAAGTAAATTTGTTTGTTTGTTAAAATTATTATGTATACGAGCATGAAAGGAAATACACTAGACTTCGCGACACAGGTTTTCCTAGTGTGAAGTCTAAGGTACTTACCCAACTACCTAATTGTTATGCTTTATAAATATTAAGATAAGTTAATGTACAATAGGTATTTAAGGTTCATATGTAATACTTAATACGTAATAACTACAAATGAATATCAAGAACAGAAAGAGAAAGAGAGTAGAAAAGAACATAATTATGTAAAATATTTAACCAGTCAGCATGTACAAAGTTTATGTGCATTAAAACATAAAATAATATAATATGGTTCAATTCTTCTCAAATGGAACTTGTAAAACAAATTCCTACTATTACACTAAATAAAATGTTACAAAAATGAATTAAGTAAATGAAAATACAATAAATCACATAATTCTACGTAAGAGAGAAACAACAAATTACATGGTGTTGCAATTCACCAAGTTTCACTTCATTGCCTGACATGCGACGGAATTTCTGAAAAAATGACATTATATACAAACTGGGAAATGGCAACTAAACATTGCTAAACCAATTCAGGGTGTTGGTAGGAGTTTTGGTGGAAACGCGGAAAGAATCGTGTCGCCCCATTGTATTAATGTACTTTACCGAATTACAAGCGCGAGTGCGGGAAAGTAATATAATGTGGTGAAACATGACTTTTCGTGTTGCTTCCAAAACTCTATCGAAGCTTATAGTAAAGTCGCCACTTTTGTATTAAAACATGACTAGATTTGACTAACACAGACTGGACTTGACCAAGACTAGGCTTTGACAACTTTTTAACTTATGAAACTTAATAATATCTAAACACTTGACACGGGCAAATACACAAAATGCGACGCCAAAATCAAAGAAGAAGAAAGGGTCTTGGTAAGTAACAATTTTTAAAATCAAGTTAGCACTTACAACATAAAAAACAACGTTTTGTTACATCATAACTCTTTAAAGTTTACTTTTAAAATGTGTTATCGTTTTAAAAAGCACTAGGTATATAAATTACCATCGCCTATGAAAACTTAAATCTTAAAGTTGTAATAAGTATAACTAAAGGTAATTATCATAAAGTTATAATTAAAATGTATTACTTGATGTTCAAATATATCCAAAGTCACTTCTTCGCTTGATGCTTCTGGTCGAAGAGAGGCCTAAAAAAAGTCACGAATTTTTAAAATAATTCACATGGCAATTTACAAAAAAAATGTTGAAGTTTTCAGTATCAAAATCTGTGAAAAATTAATCCATATTTCGTACATTTTATTATGGACACACAAACATTACAGCAGATACATATTACATTACTTTTTTTATGTCAAAAGTTTTGTTGCATGTCGTCATGATATATCAAACTAAACAACTATTTTTTTAACATGATGATTTCTTGTTTTGTACTGCCACAAAACCCATTATGAGTCAAACGGACACACGTTCGCGTATGAAAGTCTAAGAAAGCAATGACGTATCCATCGCACAGGAGGAAAATAAGTCTGCTTCAGATAATAGCGGCCTAGAGTAGAGGCCTTAAACGCCGAAATAGCTTAACAACTAAAACTGTGCCCAGGCACATTTTTAGGTAATTGCTTGCTACAATTCCATCAATTTGCTGTGACTGCGGCAATACACAGTGAAGTCCCACACAAACACTGTTTGCGATAGTGGATAGATACATACATGACCTTACCACGGCCAGTACCGCAGACCACGCAAGTGTGAAGTAAGCTTCCGGATCAGCTTTGCTCTTTATAATCTGTCCGCGAACGTGGGTTGAGAAGAATCTCAGTCTGAGAAGAGTAAGGCCATAGTCCCGTACGCTGGCCAAGTCTGGCTTTGCAGACTTCACATGCTCTAGGACATGCAGGTTTCTTCACGATGTTATCCTTTACTGTTTAAAGCTAGCGGTAGACCGTAGGTACCTACATACGTAGCTTCTGAAAGACAGTGGTGCGTCCGCGTGCCATGGGATTTGAATCCAGTTGGTACCTCCAGATTGCCAGTCTCCATATTTCAAGTAGGCTTCATTCAAGATAATTATAATGCTAGGTAGGTAATACATACGTTTCGTCCAACTTTGGCTGTGTCATAATCAGTCCGAACTGCGGATTCAAAAAATTCTGTGTAGCAAGAGGCATGTATAATTACCGAACAATATAAACAAATAATGCTACAATAAATCTTAAAACGAATCACTTTTGTCTTTTTATAAAACAATAATTAGTAAATCAATGCGTGATCGCATTTTATAAAGCTATGATAATAAATTATTTTCACATGATACTTTCGATGACTAAACTGACAATATGTGTAATTTCGTATCATAGATTAGAAAGAAGACAAAAGTCCTTCTTTGATGAAAAAGATTACCAAACTTCTTTTTTTTTTTGCAACCCAAAAAGGTTTAAGATTCATAGACTGAGTTAACCTTTTGATACCTCCGGAGTTTTGGCGGGAACGCGGGAAGAGTCGTGTCGCTCCGTTGTATTTTTTTCCAAAACTAGTGTTTTGTCGAGTGTTTATGCATAAAAATGGTGGTGTGTTATTCATAAAGTGCCGAATTACAAGCGCGAGTGTGGGAAAATGATATAATGTGGTGAAACATGACTTTTCGTGTTGCTTCCAAAACTCCATCGAAGCTGTAATAGTAAAGTCGCCACTACTTTACTAAAGCATGACTGGACTTAACTGACACGAACTCGACTTGACTAAGACGACTTTGACGATAGCTATAGCTATGATACAGCAGAAATAACACTTAAGACAAGGCAGTATGGCTTTATAGCTTTAGCTTGCCCAAAGGGGCAAATACCTCCTTGGATTTTTTTTAAATGTAGGTATACGCTCCACTGACTTCGGGTTCCGTGACCTTCTCAGATTAACCACTACGTGACCTTTGTCAACTTTGAATTACTTTACTTTTGCTAAATTAATCTTAAGTATTAGTTTGTTATGTGTGTAGTATTTTAACTCTTTAAATACACAAAATTTCCCAAAAAAAGCCCAAAATATACTAATACAATGAAGATCGCTTAACTATTGAAAATAAATAAAAAATATGTGTACCTATAGGTATACTTAGTTCAAACGATCTCTACTTTCAGGTAGTATGCGCGTTGGCCAGCTGTATTGCAAGGCTAACTTTTGGCGCTAAATAAAGTTTATAGTCTCACCACCTACTTCGAATGACAATACATTTTCGATAAACAATGGCATAGAGAGATGATAAGAGTCCTCTGATGTAAGAGTAAGAGACTCCTGATGGTAAGAGATAACGCCTGTCCATGACCTTTGCAGCGATACATAGAACTGTTGAAGTATCTGCTCATATTGCAATTAGTTTAGTATGTACTTAAGAGGCACATATTAGTGCAATCAATCAACATAAATAAACAAATAGAGGTTTTTTTTATGTAAAAAGTAATGAGACGCTCTCCTGAATAAATTCCAATGCATCGCTGCTTTGGCGCTCATTACTTTGACACTTTCGATGACCTAATCTCAACAGCCCTGTAATTACGCTTCAAACAGGAACACAGTAATGTTTACACACTACTGTTTGAAGGCACAATATCTGGTACCGCGGTGGTACCTACTTAGACGACCTCACGCTAATATATATTTACCACCAAGTAAAAGTACCACAAAAAATATTTCAAATCTACTTATACGCTTTAACAATAAACCTTTGTTACAAATCAAGTTTACTGTAACATTTTTGTTTTTACTAATTAACGCATAATTTGTACGATAGTCGTATCTACATTTTTTTCAGAGTTGTATCGCCAGTCTTTAGCTTGCGAAAACCGGGATTAAGGTTCTATACGACATATCAGTGATAGAGTCAGAAAGGTTTAATAATTGTTCTGAAGTTTTGCGAGACAAGGGGAAATCTTTGTACGATATCTATTAAATTGCGTTGCGAGCAACCAGGTTATTATGATCTACATGCTATGAATATTGAATGTTTATTATGCATGATATTTTTTAAACTTGTGTTTTTTCGAGTATACCTATATGGATAAAAATAGTGGCGCTTTATTTATGCAATGCTGAATTGTTGGTGTTTTATTCATAAAGTGCAGTAGAAGTCGAGTGTAGGAAAATGATACAATGTGGTGAAACATGTTGCTTCCAAAACTTCATCGAAGCTTTTAGTAAAGTCGCCACTATTTTACTAAAGCATGACTGGACTTGATCAAGTCTAGACTTCGACTATAGTTATACCTTATGAATCTTGATAATATAAATCATTTGCAAATGCTCAAAATGCGACGCCAAAATCAAAGAATTAGAAGTACGTATACCTACAAGTTACCTAAGTTACCTATACCTAAGCTGTCGACCGAGCTCAGTGGCGTGCATTGGGAGAGGCCTACGTCCAGCAGTGGACAGCGAAGGGCTGATGATGATGATACCTACAAGTAGAAAAATATAGTCTCTGCTAAATCCTTCGGGAAAAAGTAGTGATTATATGTAAGTATAAAGGCATATATATTTAAAATATGTGTAATGATTGTTTGTCTCATTGTGAGAATGTTAAAGCTCGCGCTGACCAACTGCGAGTTACAATAAGAACTCTCCGACATGAACGTTTCCTTCGGCCACGTCTAACAGTTAACAGGCATTACCTCATAGATCCCGTATAGGTATGTAGATCGTTAAAAACATAGCCAAAAATAAGCAAGACAATGTACTGACATACAGTCTACTGTACGGCAACTTAACCGTAGTAGAGGCAAACCGGTCCAGTCGCGCTGCATTGACTACAGTTCTACTACATTTCCAGTAGTCGTTCACCTGTTGGCATGGAGGGCCAACGTTGTGCCCAGTCGCTCGTTGTTTTAACACGTGAGTATTTCTTACTATAAGTTTTACAATAAGTATCGAAACATAAAGATTAAAGTGTTCATTAATCTAACGTGAAGATTTGTGTAACTTAGGAATAGTGTTTACAATGTTGGATACTCAATAGTTTTTCGTTATATCCTCCTATACCTTCAATAATGGCTATAACTGCATAACGATTATAAACAAGGAGTAAGAGGTTTCCTTACGCTATGATCCATTTTTAACCGACAAATTTTGTCGTCGGTTGTCTTTTTTACCAAACAGTATGTAAGTTTTTTTTAATGCAAGTTAAGTTTATGCCTTTATCTGGTTTTTTGGATGAAATGTTTGTTTGCAATGGCTGCTGATATCCGATAAAGTGAGCCATACGTTACTCGTCTTAGGATAGTTTTAGTTTATGAGCTGGCCACACCAACTGACAGACTGACCCACAGCTGAGCGCGGGCCTCTTCTCACTGTGAGAAGGGTGAGCCCATAGTCAACCACGCTGGCCTAAAGCGGGTGGCAGACTTTACACATCTTTGGGAACTTTTTAGAGTTCCGTACCCAAAGGGTAAAACGGGACCCTATTACTAAGACTTCGCTGTCCGTGCGTCTGTCTGTCTGTCCGTCTGTCATCAGGCTGTATCTCATGAACCGTGATAGTTAGACAGTTGAAATTTTCACAGATTATGTATTTCTGTTGTCGTTATAACAACAAATACTAAAAAACAGAATAAAATAAATATTTAAGCGGCACCCATGCAACAAACGTGATTTTTTGTTTTTTTTTTGTTCGATATTGATAACGCCAAGAGGTAGACGCTTGAAATACTCACAGAATATTTAATTATGTATTCACTTAAAAAATAAATAGTTAAATTAAAATAAAATTAATATTTAAGGACCCATGCAACAGACATGATTTTTTGCCGTTTTTATAGATAATTTTCTCGTTTCTAATAAACAACAGCAGCTGCTGACAATCCCGTGAAGGTATTCAAACAACATTCTTAACATCTGAGCGACTAACGCAGTTGCGTAATGGTGTTATTATATTGTGTAAGTTCTGTGTATCGCTGCAATGGTCATGGGCATGCGTTATCTCTTACCATCAGGAGAGCGCATCGTTCGTCTCATTACTTTTACATTAAAAAAATAAAAATAAATGTTGCCATATTCATATATACCTATATATAGCAACGCAGAATTGTAGAAAATACTCTTTTATAAGTACGTTTTAGTGTGACGTAACTTAACTAGGTACAAGTAAGTAATTGTAAGTACCTATTCTAAAACGATCATCGATGCAACGGACATCCCTTCAGTTTCCGGATGGCTGACCGTGTGTCAGCTGAGCATATCTTTCTGAGCAGTATCGAGATTTTAAGTTACAGTTAACGCAGAACGTGGTCCAAGTCCAAGTTCGTCTCGCCATCGCTTTTTGGGCATATCTAGGAGCCTTTTGCTATCGCGAGTTTGGTCGACAAGTCTTCGGGCATATAGGCACGATACGGCAGATGTGCCAGCAAGTTCCACTTTAAACTGCCAGCTATTCGTCCAACGACCAAGATCTTTTCTTTGGAACGCAGTTTTGAGCTCTCGACTCGGTTAATTCATTTGACTCCGAGTATGCTGCGCTCTGCTCTGATTTGCTGGCAACCTTTACACCTTTCATAATTATGAACTAAACAAATACCATAATCACATACCTAGACTAAACTTATTACCCTCCTTTTCTGCGTGATCGGGTAAAAGCAGAATATAAACAGAAACACAATATAGCTTAGTGAAAGTCTACATGACTGTGTATTTGTCTCCAAATACATTGTGTGAGACTTTTAGAGCGTGAATTTGTAAATAGATAATGAATAAAAGGGTTCTTTATTCATTGGTTCTATAGAGTTCGGTCGAAGCGAATGATATTGTTGGCGACAAAAAAAAGTTACTATGACAAGACACAATTATTATTGTTGGTTAGATCAGAATAACGTCAAATATATTTATTATTAAACATTTTGTAACCGACTTGGACGACAAAACTTACCTAGAATAACTATATAAAATTAATTCTCAGACTTGGTGAAAAGATGTGTACCTACTTTAAAAAAGTTATATCGGTAACAATGAACAACGATTTGGATACATTAATGTAATAAAACAAGGCTTAAATTGCTTTTAACACTTTTTTTTCAAATGTCTTGAATTAAACGTAAAAGTTTGCCCGATTTTCGTTGCCATCTTTAAGGGTTTTTGAACTCAGCAAGAGCACTGTATAAACTTGACGTCGGTAACCAGTTTGTAACAGCAAATTGCTACAGACACTTTTATGATTTGCTTGTCTCCTACAATATCTCGTTGTTCTTTTATAAACTTTTCATTAAAAAATGTATCTTTCTTTCCAGTGTTACAACTATGTCGAGCTGCAATAAAAGATGCCCAGCCACAATGGTATTCGGCCAACATAATAAACGACGGGTTCCAACCAAAATCGATTTCGGAAATATTCTCAACAGAAGCACCATTTTCAACTGCGAACCCTATCATTGTGTCAACCAAAGACCGCGACGATGATATACGGGTGCTATCAACGTTGACGCCTCCCGCAAGTTTGTCCAGCTCAGCAACGTTCGAAACAAGCAGCGCAGCGTTTCCCTCCTCCAGTCAGCCCAATCGATTATCGTCATCGCTAACTCAATCGTTACCAGAATATTTGTCTAGTCCGACGCCCTTGCAACAATTTATTCCAAGCGAGCAGATTCAATCTTTTCAACAGCTGAAACAATCAACGGTTGAAATTCAACAGCAAACTTCGCCTGCTGTTTTAGAGCCTATATTAAAAATCATATCAGAAGTCCAACCTCAACGCAGCGTTCAAATACAAGAACAATCCACGCCTGAAAATGCGCTCCCGCAAGATTTTCCATTTGAATTGGTCTCGCAAGGTGGTCTAATTAGTACCGAACCAGAGTCATCGTCATCTCGCCCAGCTCAGCCATTTCCACCACAACCTAACTACTTTTTAATATATCAACAAGCTCCCCAATCAATCCAAGGTTATCCGAATCAGCTTTCATCGCCCAGAAGCACTACTAAAGAATCATTTACAAGTAGTGCTACGCCTGTAATAAGTTCTTTCTCTCCGACATTTAGCTCTTCTTCGTTTTCTACCACAAGTCTTCCTACCACGATTCGTACGTCTCCGTTCTTTTTCACGACACAACCTCCACCAACGCCAAATCTATCGCAGTCCACAACACCGAGAGTCACTGTGACATCGTTATCCACTATCGGCAGTAGCAGAGGTATTAGCAGCGGTATTACAAACTGCAATGTACCTCCATCTACATCCCCCCTTGCGAAATTAAGTAGCGGTCGTCCTTTACCGATAGATAAACTATTTCCGCTGAAGATAAGAGTTGTAGCTCCGAGTGGGTCCATCACAAATGTGAACTTTAATCCATCTTTTAAACCAAACCCGATTGAAAAGTATACAACGCGAAAGCCGACGACGACGCGGAAGCCAACAACACGAAGGCCGCGAAAGAACACGTATGAGAGATGTTTGCATGGCTGTAGAAAGAACGGGCAGCCCTTATGTGCGGCACCACTGTCACAGTTCCCAGTCGATCCCAAGACTTTGAGAGGGTTTCCGTCAGTGTGCCACATGGCATGTCACAACTCTTACAGGAAAGATGGTGAGTTATCTAGGTTTTCTTTTATGTTTGACAAGCTAGGCGTTTTATATACAAATACAGTTCACCTGGTTCTAAGCAACAATGTAACAAAGACAGTAAACACATCTAACCAAGAATAGAACTGGCTCTCGAATGGGGCTGCCGGAGCCCGGAACACACTGTTAGGTGCTTGAAGGCAGATTTTCAGCTTGAGGTTAAGAGCTAGCCAGCCTAGGTTTCGTTACGTTTTCCTTCACAGGCAGCTCAAGCTCATTGTTGGTATCTGTAGTAGGTATGTTTTTTTCACATAAGATATTAGTTAAGTTAATTTATGTCAGTATACGTATAGAAAAAGGTCGATATATATCGTTAACGAGCCTATTTATATGTTATCATACATGTAAAAAAAATAATTAAACGATTTTATCAAAAATAATATAATGTCATCAGAACAGAAGGTGTGTAGGTTCCATATATCAGATAAATCTGTCATCAGGCAGAGGATTAAATTTGAATTACTAAATTGGACCCAAAAAGAACATCAACATGCAGGGCAAGCGTTTAAAAATAAATATATCGATTATTTAGTTACAGATACCTACATCTGAAACATACGTTTCATAACAAGCGAGCTAATAAATAATTCACGAGCATAACAATCTACCTCCGAGTAAATAGAGCGTAGGTAGGTAGGTATTCACTGTGAGCTAACCAAAACAATCAATTCGCCTGGTTACGCCACTACATCGGAAATACATACCTATTTACCGATTATCAAATGAATTGTATACCCAATCAACAGAATAAGTACCTATCTATCTACTTGTTTCTACATAACTTACAAATCTTTTGAGGCAGATGCGGAATAGTAACATTGTCGTGACTTACCCGTGACCCAACTGCGTGGCACAACCACTTGGGGAATTGCTGTTCCTTTAGGCAGTAACAGTTGTGCCAAAGGGAAATATATTATCCCAATGAAACAACCAAGCGATGCCAGTAGTGCCAAGGGAAACTGTTATTCCCGTAACTACTAGGCTGGTTTGCTACCACCCTCAAGTTGAAAATCTACCGGCAAGCACCTAACGGTGTGTAGCTTCACTTGAGAGTCAGTTCCATTCTAGGCTAGCTGGCTTTACCATCTTCGACCACTTAACATTTTGTGAGCTTTGGTGAATCACATGGCTTGTCGACAACAAAAAAAATCCTTAAATCGCGAAAATAAATTAGCTTCTCCATACATTTCGTCAAGGATCAAACTACTTTTTTTATATCTTCATAATGAAAGTTATTTTTGTAAATACGACCCCTATAGGTTTTATTATAGGTATTTTTTATTAAATTCAAAGTAAACAGGTTCCTTCCAGATAAGCCTAATACATTCTAAACCGCACCGCAGCTTAACATCAGGATACGGTTAAACGCGAACCTAAAATAAAGACTAGGTTGGTACTACTTCACAAGTTTATGGCTCTGTAGAGTTAAAGAACTTCATCTCGGTTTCGTGAGTCCGTAAAAACGTTTTAAACTTACACTGATTACTTTATTAAGCGCTGAGCAGCGTTAGCGCCGACGATCAAGCGGCGCCGACGAACATTCGATGCCAGTTTGCCTGTGTCACGACTGTCGACCTACCTACGTACGCTGATCATCATCAACGATAAGCACGACAACAGTCAGTCAAGTTATGCGCAACAACATTAAGCGTTATGTGTGACAACAGTAAGCGTGAAAGTATAAAATAACCGAATTTATCTCTTTTTCCAGCATTCGAGAAGTTAATAGACGGCAGCTGCAGCAAGCTGCGCACGCGCATCCGTCCGATCGATACAAACTCCAAGCTGAAACGTGATGAGTTACAAAAAGTGCAGTATTTCTTAGACGACTCAGAGAAGCAACCTATTTTGGAATTTACCGGAATATACTCGTAAACGCTTCATGCAATACTGAGCGGAAATTCGGTATTTTCCTTCGTCAGTAGCACTGAGCAATGAGCACGTCGAATCATACATATTTATTGCCATACAAGTTTGAGCAGCCGGGTTCAATCATTTTGCAAATAGATATTGTAAACGGAAAACTTTGTACCGGTTTTTGTAGTTTTGTAATCCTAGATAACACGAGGCGAAACTGCAACGAGATTTTGGCGCAAACTCGGAGAAACTTTCGTCGGCGCATTGTATTCCAAAACATTTGTTTTTTTCTGACACATTTAATGTACAGACAGGGCACGTTTACGATTTTATTATATATGTATAGATCATGAACAAAATTAATAAATATCGTAGAACGTTCGAGAAAGTACACGTAGGCATCAATTTTTAAGATGTTAAAATGGATTTTTTGGATGGTCCTAACGAGTGAAACATTTTGAGAGACGGTTTATATTTTTAGTCTTAAAAAAATAGGGTTAATTTTTTTATTATTTTGGCCGAAGCTGTATTGTATATATTAGTGTAGGTATCTAGACATCTTCTTTTGTGGGTTCGATTCCCACCCAGGACGAACTTTGTGCTACAAATAAATGTTTGTTTTGTGTCTGGGTGTACTGTATGTATTATAAGTATGTATTTCCAAAAAAAAAGTATTTAAGTATTCTATCAGTTATATGACTTCCGTAGTTACAAGCTTTGCTTAGTTTGGGGCCAGATTTCGCTGTGTGTAGTGTCCTGCGATATTTATCTATTTTATTTTATTTATCTAGTCGTAGTTGTGAGTATCGAAGGTATATTATGAAATATTTTAAATAAAAATAAAGTTAATTTGAAAATTTATATTTTGTACAGAACTTACAATAAAAGTTATCTATAAAGTATTTACTTGTTTTTTTTTTACATTCCATTAAATAGAACAAACTTATCGATTAAACATTTATCGAAATGTATTTAGAAAATTGGTTGAATTTACATTCGCGTCAATAAACTAAACCGCACATGGCAAATCCCTTATTTTTCTCCTTTTTCGCATTCAATATGCTTTCATTTTTAATTGAATTCCTTTATAACAATACTCATTATTGATTACTTATTTTTAAATCAGTTCAGCTGTCTCTAAATCATAAACTAGTAACTTTCGATAGAAATTTCGGTGTAAATGCGACTTCATTTCATACTATTCATATAGGTAAAGTTCGTATAGGCCTTCCCTATTGTCGAGCTAATGAAAAAGCTCCGACATGACAATTGTCGCTAAACACATACCTATATAAAACATACAACATAACAGATTTAACGTTCCAGTCGAATCACAGTAGCGCTAACAAATAAATGCTACTCACGGTCACAAAACGTTGCGTAATACAATAAAACTTTATTTTTTTATGGTTGACAATCTAGGTGTTTTGATCACAGTATTTTTTTATGTAAAGTAATTTTAGACCTTGAAAAGATCTAGATTTTATATAACTCACAAAACAATTTCAGTCTAGTTTACAAATCATCACTTCACGTTAGTTTCGGGCGCTAAAATTTTGCTTACGAAAGCTTTTTTTTGAGTAAAAGTTATGAGACGACTGTATCCTGATAGTAAGAGATAACGCATGCCCATGACCATTGCAGCAAAACACAGAACTTTGAGAAAGTCCAGGGCATCGCTGCTTTGGCACTCATTATTTTGAGACTTTTGATGGTTAGACGAAAATGTTTCGCAAATTGAATTCCTAAATCCGAATTTCCCCGAATAAAATTAGTCAAGCCTATTAATTGAGCACAAAAGTTAAAATTCAGAATCTCTGTTGGAAGTTGCCCTGTTGCTGTGAGTTACCGCCTTGTTGCTGCCCGCCAAACATCATTTGTTGCTGTTGATGGAATTCTTGTTGACCACCGCCTGTTGCATTGTTGCCCTGATTGGGACCTGCAATTTGTTACAAACAAATTAACATAATAGAATTGATATTCTGATTGTTTCCTCATAAGATTGATAACAATAAAATGATCTTAAAAAACATTGCGTCAAACACGACTTTATAAGCGTAATTATTTTTACTTCATGAAAAAATTCAGCTATAAAGGTCCTTTAAACAAAGAAATTACATCAACATTTTCGCTGCAATGTAATGGAGTAGAAATTAGTTTATTTATTATTACCGGACGCCTTGCGGTTTCACACGCGTTGTTCCCGTTCCTGTGGGAATACAGGCATAAAAAGTATGTCACCCGGGGATAGTGTAGCTTCCCAACGGTGAAAGAATTTTTGAAATCGGTCCAGTAGTTTCGGAGCCTATTCTATACAAACAGACAGTCAAATCTTTCCTCTTTATAATAGTATACATAGATTAGATTAAATTAGTTATTCATGGGTATATTTTTTTCTTTATTTTTGATTTTTTTTACATTAAATACAAAACATAAATAATATTTTAAAAAAACTTAAAAACTAGGGTGCCGCCGGCAGCGGGGCACGGCTCAAGCTGCCGGTAGTTAGGGCTGCAGAGTGAGGAACCTCACAATGCGCGCCGTGTCAAGGATCACTGCCTTTTGAAGCTGACCCTTGACCCAACCGTCTAGCGAGAGTCTCTTAAGATGTCTCTTATTAGTTATTATTTTATTAGTTCCCAAAAAGATTGTTAAATAAATTAATGTATAATTATGTTTAAATAAAAAATAAATAAACTATTAAACTTTCGCATTTATATGTGTATTGATAGTAAATTGGAATGAATTTAATAACTAAGAATGAAGTAAACAGTAAAGTAGCAGACGGAAAACTAAACTATAAACATTGTCTAATCGATTTCCTTTCCGTTTGAAATCGTATCGCAATTCCCTGCCTTTTTGTATTAGGTCTCGTAAAAAAATTATACTGGTGCGTAATGTAATATCCATTTAACTAGGTGTTATTAAATTTACAGCTATATAATTTGTTATGGCGCATTTCGCAATGAAATAAAATTAGTCCTGACTTTCTAGCCTTGTATACTATCAATCGATATTAAACACAAAATTGTACAAGAGCCATTAACCTTTTCGATACAGTTTTATAATTTCATGTCATGAATTGTAAAAACCGAAGACGTGACAGAATGGATTTACAGCTTTAGCCTGCCCGATGGGGCAAATTAAAAATAAAACTTGTCAGTTCTGTTGTCAAAGTTAATCAAATGTGTCAAATGTTTTGTATACTTTTTTGTTTTATATGGCAAAGGCATATTCTACATATTCAGCCGACCTCATGACGTCATAACTATAAAAAGTTTGAAAACGTATTAGAATTAAACTACCGCATAGAAAGCCAAAATATTCAAATTAGTTTCATAAAATAAAGTTTACTATCAGTAAAAAATATAAAATAAATACAAAAAAAACTTTACATACCGAATTTGGGGTATAGGTACGAAGCCCAATGAAAGTTGATATTCATAAAAAAATAATTAAAAATAAGTATTCTGTCAGCTTACTGGTTCCTATAGTATAAGCTTTGCTTTGTTTGGGGCTAGATGGCGCTGTGTTAAATGTCCTCCTATATTTATTTATTTATCATTATAAACAAATTTCACAAAGGGTACAACGACTCTGAAATACACAAAACTATGTACAGAAAAAGCACACAAACAAACAAACAGCTCTATACATAGAACAAAGCTATAAACACAGATCACGTTCATCGTGTACCCACTTATATTATAAATGTGAAAGTTTGGATGGATGGATGTTTGTTACTCTTTCACGCAAAAACTATTGAACGGATTTGGATGAAATTTGCTATGGAGGTAGCTGAGACCCTGGATTAACACATAGGATATTTTTTATCCCGAAAACATGAAGCGGGTAACACCACGGGGCGCAGCTAGTTGTAATATAAAAAAATATTCTGTAGTCATTCTACTCACCAGCCATCCTCATTCTCTTTGCATTATTCGCCGCATGGTCATGGTTATTGGCCTGAACTTGATTTTGTTGCGTCTGGAAAATAAAATAAATAAATAAATAAATATCGTAGGACTATACACACAGCGCCATCTGACCCCAAACTAAGCAGAGCTAGTGTGATGGAAGTCAGATAACTGATAGAATACATAAGTACTTTCTTTTTTTGTAAATACATACAGAACACCCAGACACAGAAACAAACATTTGCTTATTCACAAAATGTTTTTTGGTCTGAGTGGGAATCGAACCCACGCCCTACAGCTCTCAAGGCAGACATACTACCAATGAGCCAACGGGGCTGTCAATAATGCTATTTATTTATGTAACAGTTATCTGTGGGAAAGCAGAGAAACAGCAAACAGCAGAGTTATCTTTCATCTCGTTACATTTAATTTTGTACTTTGCACATCCCACTAACATTATAAATGTGAAAGTTTGGATGGATGGATAGATGGATGTTTGTTACTCTTTCTTGGTGGTAGATCTTAGCAGGAGGTTGTCTAGGTAGGTACCACCGCAGTACCCGTTATTCTGCCGCTAAGCAGCAGTGTGTAAACATTACTGTGTTCCGGTTTGAAGGGTACTGCAGCTAGCGAAATTACTGGGCTGTTGAGACTAACCATCGAAAGTCTCAAAGTGATGAGCGCCAAAGCAGTGATGCCCTGGACTTTGGTTTGCTACTCAAAGTTCTGTGTATTGCTGCAATGGTCATGGACAGGCGTTATATCTTACCATCAGGAGAGTGTCTCGTTCGTCTCATTACTTTTTACATAAAAAAAAATAAAAAATTGGATGAAATTTGGTATGGAGGTAGCTGAGACCCTGGATTAGAACATAGGCTACTTTTTATCCTGAAAACATGTAGCGTTGCAATTTGTGATTTGGTTGGTATTACAAAGAAAAAAAACATTAACATCAGGTGAGCTGTGATCAAACACCTAGCTTGTCAACTCAATAAAAAAATATTGCTTACATTGTTTTGTTGCTGCTGTTGTTGTTGGTTCTGGCGAGCTTTTGACTCGCTCTTGTCGTCTTGGTCGTCATCGGTCAAAAACTCTCTCTTCGGGTAAGGAATGGTACAGCCAGCAAATACATCCTGTAATACACAATGTTTTGTACAAAACATTTTTTTAACCCACAAGATTTATTAGCGTGACAGAGTAAATGGCAAAACAGCGACAGCAATTTGGCTGCATTGCTGTATAAACAAAACTCAATTAACAATATTGTCTATGTTACTCAGTGATAATGTAGCATTCTAATGATAAAAGAATTATTCAGATCGGCCCAGTAGTTTCGAAACCTATTCAATACAAACAAACAAAAAATCAAATCTTTCCTCGTTATAATTAGTGTAGATAAGAAGGTGTTCGTCAAAGTAAACGCACTGCTCCAATGAAACAGGAAGGTTTCGGGGTAAACGAAAATATCATCGATGTATGTATACAAACTTTAAATTTTTGTTGATTTTCTTAAAAATCGATCTATTTCGATAAAATTTGGGTGTGGGTTCCATTCCCACCCAGGAGAAGTATTTTGTGATATAAACAAAAGTTTGTTCTGTGTCTGGGTGTACTGTATGTATAATAAGTATGGATTTACAAAAAAAAAAAACTTAAGTATTCTATCAGTTATCTGCCTTCCATAGTACAAGCTTTGCTTAGTTTGGGGTCAGATGGCGCTGTGTTAAATGTCCTATGGTATTTATTTTATTTTTATTTATATGGGACCACCTCTGAAGTATGACCTACCACGCAAAAAAAGAAACATCAAAATCGATTCATAATTTGCGGATCGATCACGTAACATACATAGAAAAAAAAGATAAAGCAGACGAATATTGACGACCTATATATCTTGATAAGATGAGATATTTTTATGAGTACCTGTGTGGGTAATGGATCCTCGGTGAAATAAGGGTCCTGCATTGCCTGCTCCGACGTTATTCTCCTGTTGGGGTCCATGAGTAACAGTCGCTGGAGTAGACTAAATGCTTTGCTTTCCGGCTTTATCTTGTGCCTGTCCATATATTTGCTTAAAGAACAGTTTTGATAACTGGAAGTATAATCACAAGAAAATTAGAACCTGCTTGGAAATTTGAGCATTATTTTGATAAATCGAAATTGCTGTACGGTCTAAATACATGCGAGAAGCGGCCGGCAAAAGTTGTATAAAAATAACAGTAGACGCACTCCTGATGGTAAGAAATAACGCCTAACAACATAATAGGACAGCGATACATAGAACTTTGAGTAACAAAACAAAGTCGAGAACATCGCTGCTTTGGCGCTCTTTACTTTAAGACTTACGATGAATAGTCTCAACAGCCCTGTAATTTCGCTAGCTGCAGTACATTTCAAACCGTCACACAGCAACGTTTACACACTACTACTTGGCGGCATCTAGTACCTACTGCGGTGGTCCCTACTTCGACGACCTCCTGTTGAGGAGATTTAACACCAAGTAAACTACTACGTGTCAACATTTTGATTTGTACGTTTTGTAAGTAATTGCATTAAAACTTTTGCGTTATATAAAAAGGCAACATTGCCATTAAATTAAACATCATGCGTAACTTTCACTATTTTATTAAATATGCGTTGATAACTGATGTGATAACTGTTTTATCTAGAAACTTTATCAAAATAGTGTTTTGAATTCCGGATTAGCCCTTTGGGTAGTCGATAGTAGTCACATATTTACGCACTACTGCTTGGTGGCAGAAAAACTGGTACTGCGATGGTACCTAGACAACCTAAGATCTACCGCCAAGGGCTTTTAATAGTTTGCCAAAAGACAATTTAAAGAGCAGGTACTTACTTAGATCTCTTAAAATCTTTCTGCAAAGTAGCATGTTCCGGCATTTTTCTAATATCTTCCCAGTCTTTTTCCAAAGGGAATCCCATTACATTAAATATTCTATCTAATTGGTCATGATGGTATGGATTGCTAGTTTTAATATCTTCTTGGCGACAGTGGAAGATCGGTTCCGATGTGAGTAATTCCGCGAATATGCACCCTATCGCCCATATATCTGGAAAATAAAGTAAATTTCTTATGAGTGTATACTAGCCACAGATAATTCAATAATAGTGTAGTAACATCATCCTATACCAGGGCCGGCAACCTACGGCTCGCGAGCCGCATGCGGCTCTTTCCATGTAAAGTTGCGGCTCTCCAGTTCCATACACAAAAATTAAAATAATTAGGTATTCAAAGTTGTTAATGTTTATGTTAAATTAAAAAAATCGAGTATTTATCAGCAAATACTATTTTATTAAAACAATTTTTTAGTGGCTCTTTAAAAACTGGAAAATTTTGTACAATGTACTTTTTGGCTCTTCCGTCTCAACAGGTTGCAGACTCCTGTCCTATACCAAACTTGGTTTTCTTTCCATTTTTGACTCACTAGGTGTTTGATCACATCTCACCTGATGTGAAGTCACATTTGGTTGTAGATGATGAACACCAAGCACGGAATGAAATTGAAGTAGACTGCCAGAACACACTGTTAGGTGCATGCCAGTAGATTTTAAGTTTAGTGGTGGTAGGTAGTCAGCGGATTGCCAAAAAGTAAGTTACCATCATGCTATGGCCAATAATACTTACCAATAGCTTTCGTATAATGTCTAGCACCAAGCAATAACTCAGGTGCTCTGTACCAGAAGGTGACGACCACTGGGTCCAAGTCTGCGAGTGGCTTCAATGGAGCATTGAATAGCCGAGCAAAGCCCATGTCTGCAATCTTGACTCGACCACGCTCTGGACCTTCACCCATTACTAGAATATTAGCTGGTTTCTGTAAAAATTGGTTTCTAAGTAAATGAATATTTTCGTATAGGCTGAATGGTCAGTAATTATAATAATATAACTCTTTATTGTTTACACCAATTATAACGATGTAAACTTAGTGGAACAATTGGCGACCATATCGCTAAGTGCGATTTCTTCCATGCAACCTTAGTATGGAGAGGATTCTATTAAGTTAAGGACTGTTGACAAAATAATATAATATACAATAATATAAAATAAAAAATGTTTTAAACATATAAAATAAATGTTTGTTCTGTATTTATTATATGTATTTACAAAAAAAAAGTATTCAAGTATTCTATCAGTTATCTGACTTCCATATAACAAGCTTTGCTTAGTTTGAGGTCAGATCGCGCTGTGTGTAATGTCCTACGATATTTATTTATTTAATATAATCATATTATATATACCTATATGTACATATTATAAAATACCAATACTTAAATATATCTTTTAGGATATATAATATACTTATAGACATAATTATATACCTATAGATACAAATTTACATAATTATACTAATACATAAACATTAAACACACAAGAAGACAAAAGTTAGTAAGTCAGTAGTGTCTTTGTAGGTAGTAGTCTTAGTATGCTATCCATAATTTGTAGTTTTATTTTCTTTCTCAGTATTAATTGATATTAATATGTATATTTATTTGAACATAATAAAATAGATAAGCAGTGTAATGACTGAGAACTCAAAATTTGGTATTTTAAGTAAGTTTTTGTCTTAAAAAAGCCTATGTTCCACATTGATGTCTTGATTGTCGTGTAGTATATTATTGTATAAAATTGTTAGTCTTGTCACTCACCAGATCTCTATGCAAGACCCAATTTGAATGTAGATAGTGTATACCATCCAGTATCTGATAGAGCAAGCTTTTCACCATTCCTTTTGGCACCATAACTGATTTCTTATTAGCCTTTGCAGCTCTGTGAAACTTTATAATGTGCCATAGATCATGTTCTGCATAGTCAAACAACAGCCAGACTTTTCGATCCGTATGTGATAGGAAAACTCGAATCAGATTTATCACATTGGGATGCTTCAACTCACGGAGTAACTGCAAATCAATTACAAAAACTTATTACTTATTTTAGAGTCAATTTTAGAGTAAAAATAAATACCAAAGCTTCGTTGATATTGTTACCTAGTGTAGACATTTTATTTTAAATGTCCTATACCTATATGCTTACTTATTAACTCACTAACACACTAGCCTTAGCTAACAATCTAGTCACAAAAAAAGATATATCCAAATTCTAGCCAAGTCTTATCATATTTGCACATATCTATGCCAAGACAAAGTAAGAAAACGCTATTTAAGCATTCCATGGATACCTTTTGATAAATTATATTATTAAAGTCACCTTCTTGTAGTAATTGAGTACATTTAAAAAAACTGTGTATTTTTTAGATGAGTGCTCAAGCTAGGGAAATAGATACATAACAATAATAGTACCTACCTAAATAGTGAGTTATGCTTTTGCTAATTGGTTAATTACCATAAATTATATACAGAAAATAAAAATACTTACAGCGATTTCTCTACAAGCCGACATAGATAATCCTGTACCTTCAATTTGTTTGAGAGCATAATCTTTTGTGTCGGACCCATCCTTCCGCCTAGCTTTATATACATGTCCATAAGTTCCTCTGCCAACTTTACAGCCTTCGAAGTCAAAAAGATCTTCAACTTTTGACCGCTCGTTCTGGGTCTTCACTTTGAAATCGTAATCCATCATTACAGGTGCCATGGTTTTGTTTTGGAAATTATCAGCCATGTTTGTAATTCAAATTACAAAAACTTTGGATGGATGAAGTGGTGGTGCGATCAACTTTTCATGATTAATCCATCGTAATCATTATCTTCTAAAAAGTAAAGTAAGCCCCATGAAATAAGCAATGCAAGTTCGTACTATGTAATGTAGTGTTGACTGTTCAAGTGTTGACACTGTTGTTAAATGTTAATGTTAACTCGTTATCGTCACAGAGGACATTATAATATAGGGTTATCGTGGTGCTGATGGGTATACCGTATACAAATCCCAAAAATTGAACAGTAGTTATTAGTCAAAGTACTTTACTACGTACTCAAACTCAAGCAAGAGAGTAAAGTTCAGTGCAGTAGAGTGGAAAAAGGAATTAAATGTAATCTTCATAGATTTATAAAAGCTCACGCCATCTCTTGAGCGCCCTCTCAAAACTAGACAACTAAAGAAGGCGGGAACTTTAAAGTCTGTCTGAAGGAAAATTTCAAATGACAATGTGTACTGTGTGAATCAATAAAAAATTACCTAATGATGTACATACCTACAACCTACAACACATCCTGCTGCGCATGAAGCAGCTACTACAGAACTTTACAGAAGTATAGTACAGTCAACGTATTTCTTCTGATTTTTCTAGCAATACATATTTAGTATATTTCCGCATTTTGTAAATCGTTTTGGTAACAATAATGAAGATTTCATGAGACTTAAAACGATTTTTAATAATTATCGAAAATGATCCTCTAACTACATAAATTACATAATTTTTTTTATAAAAAAATAAAAATTGACTCACATACACTACGAAAACATTACACTTATTTTATTGATAGTTGTGTACAAATTGTTCTTTTGTCACGAAGAAGTATTGCATCGTGTCGTGAATTTATGACGCGTCGTGCGATGCGATGCGCACTTGGTGAATGAATTTTTCAAATCGTTGTTTTTGTTGGAGTTCGATACTATAGTGAAAACAATCATCACAAGTTGACACAATGTTTTAAAATGGAACATCTCTAGGTTTCTGTTGCTAGAGCGAGAAAAAAACTTGGAAAATCATCTTGGTTTCGTTTCTTTTTGCCCCTCGTACAAGTTGACACTAGACCTGCACGTCATAACGAGTTATGTACAGGGATTTTTGGCGGGAACACAAAAAGGTCGCGTTGCTACGTTACATTACTTTGCAATACTTGTGTTTTTCGAGTGTATGTATAAAAATAGTTGTGTTTTATTCAGAAAGTACTGAATTACAAGCGCATGTGTAGGAAAGTGATATAATGGGGTGAAACATGATATTTCGTGTTGCTTCCAAAACTTCATCGAAACTTATAGTAAAGTCGCCACTACTTTACTAAACATGATTGGATTTAACTACATGTACTGGACTGGACTTTATCTATTTTTTAATTAATGAAACTTGAATTAATCAAAACACTTAACACTGGCAAATGCACAAAAAGCGACGCCAAAATCAAAGAAGAAGAGAGAGAGAGTGAGAAAAATAGTCAAGGAAAGACGCTAAATGTCACGAACGATATTTGCGTCACAGATTACATAGCTTAAACAGATAAACACATTTTTTAGTACGACTTACGATTTTATGATTACGAGTTTAAGAGCTTTGAAGCTTTGCCACTTTTGCATTTGCCAGTAGCCAGTAGGCCAGTACAGTAGTGCGTCGTGTTGTAGCGTAGGCACATCGTTTAGTGAACATGTGTCACGGCTTATCAAGAAATATGAGTATAAAATTGTTAGTGATTTTACTTAATTCGCTTTTTGTTATTTGTATTCTACCTGGACCAAAATACATTGCAACGAAAGGTGAAGTTTGGCCTAAACCTCAGTATCAAGAGAATAAAAATATGTATTACGTTTTGGACAATGACACTTTAAACATAAAGGTAATAAAATAAAAAAACTATTTATTAATAATATATTTGGTGTGAAATTAATTATTGTTGATCGATTTACTAGTTCTAGTTTGGCAGAAAAAAATAATGCTAATATTAGGTTGCGGAAGTTTATACCTATGCATGTTTGTTACATCTTCACACGGATTTGGATGTAATTTGGAATGTAGAACGTTTATATTACATACTAGCGGACGTCTCGCGGTTTCATCCTGTTCCCGTAGGAATACAGAGATAAAAAGTATGTCACCCGGAGATAGTGTAGCTTTCCAACGGTGAAAGAATTTTTGAAATCAGCCCAGTAGTTTCGGAGCTTATTCAATGCAAACAAACAGAAAATCAAATCTTTCCTCTTTATAATAGTATAGACAATGTATTAATATTATTTAATATGCCATAGACTAGACTAGACTTTAGTCCCAACGCCACTCGACCAACGTGTAGTTCTCGTAAATGGCATAGGCCCCAACGTTGGGGCGAGCGTTGAAAGTTGGCCGGATCATGTCGATGCGCATGCGTGCGTACGTGCGTGTATATGTGTATGTGAGTCACACAATGGACATTTTTTGGTGCATTTATAACTACCTGTAAGTTTTTTTTGTTTTAAAAATCAATTTATAACGTAGGTACTATATTGTGATATATGATAATTCAGTGTTTTTTGTAAAACCTTGAAAGTTGATAATTATGTAGGAAATTAAGGAAATTAGTATATGACCCTATTTTACCCTATGAAATTTAGTGGAGTTTTTATGTATATAATCATAATTATTATCTAATAATAAAAATATGATTATTCCGAATGAGTTGTACCTACTTAATTATTATTTTTTAACTGTAAGTAAATACTGACACCAACTTTAATTTAAAGCAGATTTTAGGAAAAACAATTTCAACGACCTTATAAACAGAAGCTGTTTATGGTTGACAGGCTAGGTGTTTGACCACAGCTCACCTGATGTCAAGTGAAGGTGTGGTCGAAGATGGTAAAGCACACCTAGCCTGGAAAGGAACTGGCTCTCAAGTGAGGCTGCCGGAACACACCGTTAGATGCTTGGCGGCAGATTTTTCAACTAGAGGGTGGTAGCTAGCCAGCCGAGTACTAAAGTACCCTACCACCATGCTATGGTTTCCTCACGATGTTTTCCTTCACCGGCAGCTCAAGCTCATTGTTGGGGTTTGAACCCACGCCCTTCGGCATGCGAACCTACCGCGCTAACCACTGAGCTAGCATCGCTACAATCACTCACACATCAGCTGTGGTGTATGTGTATAAAAAGTCGTCAATACGTTGCCAAAGATTTCATTCAAATTTATCGCCATTCTGAAGCGGCTTCCGCCCTATCAAAAACTCTCAACCTATCCCTATTAGCGTTTTTATATTCAATGAAACGCCATTCCTCTATTCACAGCCATGGTGAGTATCTACTTATACTTGGAGTGTTATTGATTTACATTTTTAATTCACAGAAACCTTACTATACCTGTGATATCCTCGAGAAAGGTATAAAACGTATTCTTCATCAGAATTTTGCACGAAGACAATCGTACATCAATATTAATCAAACACAAAACAAACATAGCCGACAACATGAAGCAAATTTATACAAAGTGAATTTTACTGCACACAAAATAGATTTCATTATTGAATTGAACCAACAATGTGAAAAATACCCTCATTTGGATATGGATGAATCGTGTAAGTTGTATAATGTACAATCAATAATGTTTCTAAAAAAATTTTTTAGGTATTTAATTATTACGTTTTTATTTTAGATCTTCTTAATGTCAGAGAAACGATCGTGTTGTCTAGTGCATCTATTTGGGGCATTCTTCGTGGATTGGAAACATTTAGTCAATTGATTTACTACTCTGATGATTATACGGTAATGTCCTGTCTTGTATAATCTTGTATCCATCTGATAATATATATTGTTAGCAAGTCAGCGGTAGTATAGATTATAGATATGGTGTGTAGCGATTTAAGGTGGTTCGATTTCCATGCAAATATTTTTTTCCATTTATTGACAAATAGAGCATAATTTTACAGTGAAATAATAGCTACTGACATTTATTTTGGTCTTTATTTGTGGTAAATCACAATTGCTTGAATAAAACAGTAGATTATGTATAACTTAGTACAAACTTTTTTAGGAAATGCGTATAAACGCTACAATTATTGAAGATTACCCGGCATATAAACATAGAGGATTACTTATAGATACAGGACGTCACTACCTTAAGACTGAAACAATAAGCCTTTTAATTGATGCTATGGAAATGAATAAAATGAACGTACTACATTGGCATATCGTTGATGACCAAAGTTTTCCATATCAAAGCAAAGTTTTGCCTAGATTAAGGTAGGTAGTAAGGGTAAGTAATATAATTATATAGAACTGAAAATAGTCTATTGTAACGTTTATTTGTAAGATTAATACAAACATAATATAAGTTTGTTTTAATACGTTTGGCCAGCAACTCGCCTGCTGGAAAGTGACCGCGCGACCAAGGATGGAGCACTTAGAAACCTTAAAAACGTCCAAATTGTAGTTGATAGGAAACAGAGAAGCCAGCAATGAGTTCCATTCACGGGCCGTAAGCATCAAGAAAGTAGTGCTAAATCGCTGCGACGCGACTTGGCTCTACGGCCCATGAAGTATGACAAAATTGGGCGTTTTGATAGCCAGAGTGAATAGACTTCTTCTAAATCCAGATCCAGATATTCTGCCGCCAAGCAGTAGTGTGTAAACATTACTGTGTTCCTTTTTTTTAATGTAAAAAATAATGAGACGAACGAGACGCTCGCCTGATAGTAAACGATAACGCCTGTCCATGCCCATTCCAGCGATACACATAATTTTGAGTAGCAAAACAAGGTCCAGGGCATCGCTGGTTATGGCGCTCATTACTTTGAGACTAGATGGTTAGTCTTAACAGCCTAGTAATTTCGTTAGCTGTGGTTTGAAGGGTACTGCAACTAACGAAATTACTGGGCTGTTAAGACTAACCATCGAAAGTCTCAAAGTAATGAGCGCTAAGACAGCAATGCCTCTGACTTAATTTTGCTACTCAAAGTTCTGTGTATTGCTGCAATGGTCATGGGCATTGACCATTGACGTTATCTTTTACCATCAGGAGAGCGCATCGTTCGTCTCATTACATTTACATAAGAAAAAATAGATCAACGTTTTTCGTCCTCAGCGTCGGCACTGTGCGTCGCTTTCTATGTAGCCAGTTTGTTGACCAAAAGTAGATAGGTACCACGTAAATTTTTTATTATTAAATTTATTTACACTAATATTATAAGCTCTATAAATGCTACCATCAGGAGAGCGTCTCGTTCGTCTCATTACTTTTACATAAAAAAAAGAAAAGAGAAATAAATACAATACTGTCCATTTTACCAAAAGATTCTTATGTTAGTCATTAAGAACTAAGAGTAGCTACTATTGTTTTAATATTTTCTATTATAGCACTTATGGAGCATATCACTCGTCGATGGTGTACACCATGAAAGATATTAAAGATATTATAGAACGCGGAAGACTCGCAGGAATCAGAGTGATCCCTGAATTTGATGTACCAGGTATTTAAAATATACGATAACACTTTATTGACCAACACCACATTGCTGTACCGCATTGTTCCGGTTTGAAGGGTACTGAAGCTAGCGAAATTACTTGGCTGTTAAGACTAACCGTCGAAAGTTTCAAAGTAATGAGCGCCAAAGCAGCGACGCCCTGTTTGTTTTGCAACCCAAAGTTCTGTGTATTGATGCAATGGTCATGGGCATGCGTTACTTCTTACCATCAGGAGAGCGTATCGTTCGTCTTATTACTTTTACATTAAAAAAAACAGAAAAATTACAAATGAACATTGAACTAATTCAAACTACTTTTCATTAGTACAAGAGGTCATTGATAGTTATAATATCACAATGAGTTTACATTAGTTATTTAGTAGTTGAAACAAAGTATACTTAGATCTCCGTGTAAATTTAATAAAGTAAGTGCTAAATAAAAATGTAGTTGGGAAACGTCTGGCTTCCAATCTGGAGGTCCTGGGTTCGAATTCCATGGCTGACACTTCTGTCTTTTCCAAGTTATGTGCGTATTGCCGATGACTTCAATCGTGAGAAAAACAAAAAAGTTCTCGAAGATGTGTAAAGTCTCCCAACCCAAAAAGGCCAGCGTGGTGGACTACGCCCTTACCTTTCTCACAATAAGAAGATACCCAGCTGTGGGGCAGCTTATAAAAAGTCAGGGCGGATTCGGAAGTAGGTACTTAAAATAAACAAAACTATGAAAAAAATTTCGCGTGTGACGAATGAACAAGATGGTACCTTTGCTATCAATAGTTGGTACCTATAGGAAAGCTCGAAACAAATGAGCTTCTGGGGGATCTTATATCTGAGGAACGGCAGTATTATTTTATCTCCTTTGATACTGAATAAAAAACTAGAATGGACCAAATGAAGACACTTGTACCTACATACAGTTAAAACTTATAATTATTGTAAACAAGTAAACAACTTTTACTATGGGCACAATTCTGAAACTGCGTCATAAAAATCTGCTGCTACATTGGATCAAGGGACAACAGAATAAATAAATGTAAGTTCGATAAGACAACTGATTTTTATTTACGACGAGAGTTGTGTCCACAGTAAAAGTTGTTGCTTTGCAGCTTATTGCACTTTTAGCTTACAACTCGGTATCAAACTAATGCCGGAAATCACTCCAAATAAAATTTGTCGCTCACAGGTCATGTCCGTTCATGGGGAGAAGGTTATCCGCAAATTTTGACCGAATGCTATGATAAAAATAAAGTTGTTGGCCTTGGGCCGCTCAACCCAATAAAAAATGCAACATACATTTTTCTGGAGCAATTATACAAGGAAGTTACAAAGCTTTTCCCAGATCAGTTCATACATCTTGGAGGGGACGAGGTTGCCACAGAATGTTGGTAAGTTTTTAAAAACGGTATATAATTGTACATAAGGGTAATAAACTTGTACTTTACCCAATTTCAGATTTGGGTCCTTAGAAAAAGTTGTTCATTATGACACAAAAGAGAACAACTTTTGTATAATAAGGAACAACTTTTTCTAAGGGCCCAAATCTGAAATGGCGTAAAAACTTAGCCGTTGTATACATATATTTGGTCAGAGGTCAACGTACTTATTCCATAGAAAAGCTAACGTCATGCTATTACTTTACTTTGTCTTAGTTGTGTTTTAACTTGTTTGTAGATTCAAATATTAGATAGGCATAACACCATTACCTACCCAAAATACACCCCACTCATTTACCTGTCCATACTACATACATACATACATAGAAACAACTCTTTTTTTACAGGCAATCAAATCCAAAAATTAAAGATTATGTGAAGAAGCACGGTATAAAAGATATAACTATGCTACAAACTCAATTTATGGGGAAATTAAAAACGCTTCTACCGTCAAAAGTAAAATACATATTATGGCAAGTAAGTAATTCACTCCAAAAAAAAAATCATGTCATTGCATTGTATCATTTGCTAAAACTTGTATTTTTTTAGTGTTTATGTATAACATTAGTGTTGTTTTAACTAGCTAGCTAGCTAGCTAGCTAGCTAGCGACCCGCCCCGGCTTCGCACGGTGCAGTGTATATACTATTGTAGTGCATATGCACGTATTATACATATAAACCTTCCTCTTGAATAACTCTGTCTATTGATGGAAACCTCATTAAAATCCGAAGATTTAAGCGTAAAGACACCGGGAAGCGACTGTTTTATAAATACTATGAAGAGAAGTGCCCAAAGCACCCACGAGAGGTAATAGTGAGCCTACTAACTTTAGCAAATAATATGTATACCCAAAAACTATTTGCAGTGGAATTTAAACTAAATTGTGTGAAATAGTGTAAAAATAATGTAGAAACTAACAATTGACAAGGGCGCTAAAAATCTTGGGAAATATAATGAACTGGAGATATAGTTGAAGACTATAATAGAAAAAAACCTATTTATTGACAAGCTTTGTAAAGTTGCTAAGGAATTGTTTGTAATACCTACTGTTTGTTATAATTTCAGGAAGTGTTTGATTCAGGAGTCCCATTACCTAACAAAACAATATTACAAGTATGGAAATACGATTGGATCACGGAAATGGATAAGGTAAGGCTCTAAGTTTTAATATTCTCTTGTTCCTCATCAGATGCCTATTGAGTCTTGCCCACCGTTATCAAAATCATCAGCTTTTTGTTATAAGCAATTAAAACAAACGTTATTATAGTTATGTATACCTATTAGACGGTATTAGATACTACGTAACGAGTAAGGTAGGTACATAGTACATAGTCATGTAGAAAAATTAAGCAAATTTCGAATGACAAAAAAATTATTATTTAAAAGCATTTGCACTGCGCTTTGTATTCTGTTTTTAAATAAGTAGACATTTGTAGGTTATGTATTTTTTATTGTTGACAGGCTGGGTGTGCCATAGCTCACTTAATGTTAAGTGTGGTCGAAGATGGTAAATACACCTAGCCTGGAATGGAACTAAATTCGCCGTTATGTGCTTGGAGGCCGGGTGGTAACAAGACAGTTGAATACTACAAAATACAAACCCACGCTCTTCAATGTGTGAACCGACCGCGCTAACCACTGAGATAATATCATCGACACAATTTTTTTAATAATACTGCTGGTAAAAATTAGATATATATAATTAATAATTACTCCACTTCCACTATTCTTCTATACTTGCGCTATTTATATAACATTGATGTCTAACCACAAAGTATTGTTTAAAAAAATAGGAACTTCGCCGCGTCGGCGGCGGATATCAAAATAAGTACCTACGTTATTGTCGGAACAACATGCTTTGTGGTCCTTATCGTATAATAATTACGGCTACTGGAATAGGACAATAACACCACAGTTCAACATTTACAAGAAGTTAAAAATTAAGTGATATAGTAGTCTTCTCAAAAAATGATTTCTTTGAAATCGTGTATGAGAATTTTTCATTTTGACAACAGAAAAAAAACGTAATTAACAGGAATAACGACTGGCGTCCTTATCGCTGAAAGTGATCTCTCCCAGGCAACCATAGGATGGAGAGGATTAGAGGAAGAAAAATACGGTGTGTGTCAATAACTAGGATATATATACATAAATAGGGGAATACACACCTATGTACCTATCTATGTATATATCGTAATACTTACGCCAGCATTGATTGATTAGAAAAAATAAACTTAATTAATGGGAATATATTATTGTTAAAAATGTATTCGTTATATAACTATGTACAGTATCCAAAGGTGTAATAAAGTAACCTTTTATTGCAGATATTAAAAGCCGGTCATCGAGTAGTATTTTCGTCTTCATGGTACCTTGACGAAATCAATAAGGATTGGGAGAATTACTTCAGAATTGACCCTCGACACATGATGTATATTAAAAGGTTAAATGCCACGGGTCTACAGGATATCATAGGTGGAGAGGTTTGCATGTGGGGAGAAAAAGTTGACGACACTAATATTTTTACCAGGTAGACAAGCCCACTTCTTTACGGATAACGCGAGTTTTAGGGTCTTATCACACTCTAGCGGTTTGCAAGCGTTTTCAAAGCGGAGCGGGCGCGCCGCGAGTACATGGCGGACGCGCAACGAGCACGCCGCGCATATTTATTTATTTTTTTTAATGGTTGACAGGCTAGGTGTTTGACCACAGCTCACCTGATGTCAAGTGAAGGTGTGGCCGAAGATGGTAAAGCACACCTAGCCTGGAATGCAACTGGCTCTCAAGTGAGGCTGCCGGAACACACCGTTAGATGCTTGGCGGCAGATTTTCAACTTGAGGGTGGTAGCTAGCCAGCCGAGTACTAAAGTACCCTACCACCATGCTTTGGTTTCCTCACGATGTTTTCCTTCACCGGCAGCTCAAGCTCATTGTTGGGGTTTGAACCCACGCCCTTCGGCATGCGAACCTACAGCGCTAACCACTGAGCTATCATCGCTACATATGCAACGAATACGCCGCGGTCGCGTATATGTATAGAGCTAGCCGCGATCAGCATTTTGTACATTCTCGTACAAAACCCCTTTTTTACGCACGAACAAAATTTTTTAGGGTTAATTTTTATTCGTATGCAAAACAGCACAAAGTAGTCGCTATCTTCAAGTCTCAATTCTTAGTTGAATAATGGATCCTTCCAAATTCATTGATGCTTCGTTTTCTGCGTCTTTGAAGTAACAAAGCAAACAGAAGTGTTTCCTCCTCGGAATCCATATTGTTACTGCGTCTATTGTATGCCGTGAACTCACCACGAACAGGCGACGAAAAAAAAATAAACGGTGCAGCCGCAGGGTGTTCGCGACGTATTCGCTGCGTGCCCGCTCCGCTTTGAAGACGCTCGCAAACCGTTAGTGTGATTAGGCCCTTAGTTATGTAAATCTGGATGGTATTATTATTTTCTTATGTTCGTCATAATATTTTTTTTAAATTAAAAATGCCTATATGTATTTGCCTAAACGTAGTGTTTAATTTGAGGCTTAAACATAATAGATACCTTGCTAGCATAGAAAAAAACGACAACACTCATTCTTACTATGAAGTATGTGCTACCATGGCATCTACTTACTGAGCTGATGTAGTTTTTTTTGTTTTTCTCCGCTCTCCGAACATTTCATTGGGATAATAAGTTTTTTTTCTTCTTCAGAATATGGCCTCGCTCAAGTGCCGTCGCAGAACGCCTTTGGACTGGGATGAACTACACAGATATTTTGCCTATCAATTTGGTGACAGATTATACTCGACGTCGTATCGAAGAACATGTTTGTCGTATGCGACAATATGGTATTTCTGCAGAACCACCAAATGGACCGAGCTTTTGCTTTGGAGTTGGTTCAAAATCACAATATCGCAGAATGTTACGGCAGCGCAATTATAAGCGTAAAAGCCACCGAGTGTAAAAGATGATCTCTCATCTTTTTTTTTGTAAAATGTATTTAGGAGTTAGTTCTAGGCCAGAGCCCAGAACTAACTCCGTAATAGGTACATTTTTTGATATCGACTCTTACCTATTAATTGATCGATTCAGGCGTTACTTTGCGGAAGTTTTGAATATAAAGTGTGTGTGTAAGTGTTTGTGTGCGTGTGTGTGTGTGTGTGTGTGTGTGTGTGTTTGTGTGTAAGTGTGTGTTATGTAAAGTTTAATTAAGTTATATTTTCGGAGCAATAAGAACACAGTCCAATAAACATCAAAATGAATTACAATACCAGTACGAATTATACTATGGGGAACGAGTTACGTCATACATGTCATTTATTTTTACACGGGCCATGTTGCATGTTTTTTTAATGATGCCTATGTAGTGTTAAAAAATAATCACGTTTTCATATAAACTGTGTCCACGTCCACGACTCACGCACGACACCTTTTTTGGTAGGTACCTACGAACTTTTACGGCAATTATATCTACCTATTATCTATTTCAACAATAAAATATACGAGTAGGTACCTAAACCTATCTAATTATTTTTTTGGCACAAATGATTGCTCAAAATGTTTGTGTTAATTAATTGGTATTGTGATGTAATTGTATTTATCATTTGTTTAATGTTAAGGAGTGATTTATTAAATTAAACAGACTGTTTGATAATATTGTATATCTTTTGATCTTAATCACGTTTTATATCTAAAATATTGAACAATAAATGAAATAGTACCTACCTACTTAGTTTTAACAATGGTTTTATTTTAGAATGTTTTAATTTTCTTCTTATTATCATCCTCCTTAAATGTGTATCCTTTGTTAATTGTAAGATTTTTTTGTAAGTATTCATTAACAAAGCATAATTACCACTTTATTTCTACGACTTTTGGTAATTCGTAATAAAATAACGGTTCCATTTAAATATGTATAGAGTAAAAGAGGGTAATGGGGGTCACTTAAGCGAGAACTCAAATAAAATTTTAATTAAAAAGAAAGTATTTATTATAACTGCGTATAAACATAATTTGCTTATTAAACTATCATTAGAGATCAATTTCAGTCACTTTGGCAGTCAACTTTGGAAATTATAAGAGTTTAAAAAAAAAACAGATTTGACTCCCATTACACCAACGTAGGGGTAATGGGGATCACCCTGGGGGCAATTGGAGTCAAATAAAATCTAGCATACGTCGCAAACATAACCTTCAGCTGACTCCCATCCAGTGCACTCCGCGTGAGCCCATAGTCCACACGAGGTACACCTGTACCACATCTCGTTGTTTCTTCCGAATTCGTCGCATACTAGGCATCTGTTCCCAGCATCTTCTGCGTCATCATCCTCATCGTCCTGGCATAAGTCGTCAGTGCCAACATCTGATACAGAAGTTTCGTTCTGTTCTTGTAATACTTGGCGCTTTGCCTTTTCAGGACCCTTCTTCTGTACTTTAGTCTTTTTTCCTTGTCCTTTACCTTTCCATGTTTTCTCTTTTTCTTTACCTCCTTTTTTCTTCATTTTATTAATTTCCTTTTCTAACAGATTTTCTTTTTGTGGCGTTGAAGTTAAAATTGTAGCGTGTTGCTTCTTTCGGCCCTGTCTTGTTTTAATAACAGATGCTTTCTCGGGCATTTTTATTAAATCATGCAATACACTAGATTGATTAGGCGTGCCAGGAACTTGTGGTACAACATCTGATTCAGAATCAAGTGGGACTTCTTGGTTAGACATCATAAGATCTAGTGAAACAATTTGTGTTGACGTGCTCGCAACTGGTGAGTCTTCTTTTGATGTACTGGGAATCACACAGGCAGCTGCGAGAGATTCATTGCAGTCTTCGATTACAACGGTCTCAGATTGGAGAGTTTCTGCAGCGAGAAAATCTTCTTCTGTGAATACCTCCGGATTTAGTGGAAATATTCCAGTTGATCTAAACCCCGATTCTCCTTTACTAATAGAAGCAACATTATTAAATGCTTTCCTCACCAAGGACGCTACGTCGTAAGGGGTTATCTTTTTTGCTAGATGGCTTTTCAAAAACAAGTCACATTCTTTTTTGTATGCCATTTTGAGTGGGCCAAAAAAAGAAACGTCAAGAGGCTGCATTCTATGAGACGTGTGTGGTGGCAGAGACAACATATGAATGTGATTGGACTTGCAATATTCGTAGACGGAAAGAGAAATGTGACTAGCATGGTTGTCTAGTATTAAAAGGATGGGTTCATCTGCAGACGGTTTAGCGTGCTGTTTAAAATGCGCCAACCATTCAAGAAAGAGATGCTCGTTGATCCATCCGTTGTCTGAACATTTGTAAAGCGCGCCTGCTGGACCATCCTTCTCAAGTAGTGGAGTCATCCTTTTTCTAGGGAAGATAAACATAGGTGGAATGTACCCCCCAGCACTGCTCATAGCACACAACAAGGTGATGTTTTTTCCTCTCTCCCAACTGGTAATAGATCCTACTCTCTTCTGTCCTTTTGCAGCTAAAATTTTTCCCGGTGCTTGAACCGTTGAAATACCGGTTTCATCGCAATTATAAATATTTTTTTGGACGAATTTGTGTTTTTCCATCAGCTGCCCAAGTAGCTCAAAGAACAGACTTACCTCTGTTTTATTAAAGGCCGTGATTCTATTTATGCTGGTCGCTTCCGGTTTTCTAATAGAAATGTTATTTCTAGCCATAAAAGCATGCAACCAATCGCGTCCAGCCATTTTTGAAGCTTGATTAAAATTATGCTTCACATTTAATTTTTCAGCATATTCGAAAGCGACTCTTCTGATTTGATTAGCAGTACAACCATAGAAAATATTTGCCATTTTCTTCACCAAGTTCGCTAGCTCGGCTTCTTGCTCACGACTAAAGACAGTGAATCGTCCTAGATGTGGTGCTAAGGTAGAACCTTTTTTTATCCTCTTCTGAAGGCTTGAAAAAGGGATTCCCATTACTTTAGCAGCATTTCTTATAGAAGAACCGCCATCAATGAGCCGTATAGCTTTATTTAGGCTATCAGAAGACCAGGAAGCCTTTTCAGTTGTCCTGACGCGTACTTTCGGCATCTAGAAATAAATAATAAAAACATGATTCAACAGCAACGCACAGTTGCGGGCAATAGTAATCACTTGTGGGTAATGGGAGTCACCTGACTCTCATTACCCACAACTACACTAATGAGTAAAAAATAAAAATAAAAAAAAACTTTAATACACTGATATAATCTGAACTGCACATCACAATTTGAAACGTCTAACTAAGTAAGTGTAAATGTCATAACCGCATACTGCAAGATATTTGGTACTTACCTTCTAATTTGCATTTACGAAAAATTACATCAGCGGAGCGCAAAAACAAAACACGGTCGTTTCTCAGTGGCGCGTGAGCGGACTGGCACGAGCCGTTCGTGGCTGCGCGGGGGCCCGAAGCGGGGGGTGAGGACGCTGTTTACGCGTCGGTCTCGTGTTGTGTTTCGTGGTGGTGTGGGTGACTCCCATTGCCCGCTGACTCCCATTACCCTACTCTCCCCTATGTATATAGTTCAAAAAGTAATATTTTTTGGAATAAAGAAGATATTTTATACGTATGCAACAGTTTTTTTATTAATTCTGGTCGCATTTGACCACATCCGGAATTTTGGCAGAAGCGCGGGAGTCGTGTCGCTCCATTATTATTTATTTCTGAAACTAATGTTTTTTCGAGCATGTATGTATTAAAATAGTGGTATTTTATTCATAAAATACCGAATTTTAAGCGCGAGTGTAGGAAACATGACTTTTCTTATTTCTTCAAAATTTCCATAGAAACTTAAGTATAGTAAAGTCGCCACTACTTTACTAAAAAATGACTAGCACCGACAAAACTTGACCAATACTGGACTTTCACTGTTACTGTAAGACATGAATTATTGCAAATACCGAAGACCAGGCACATTAGCCTGAACGATAGGGCAAATTAAATAATAAAAAAAAAATACCACATCCTGCAAAGATGCCAAAAAAACTAGGGAAAGCAAGTTTTGGCGGGAACGCGGAAAGTGTCGTTTTGCCCCGTTGTATTTTTTTCCAAAACTAGTGTTTTATCGAGTATTTATGCATAAAAATGCTGGTATTTTATTTATAAACTGCCAGATCATAAGCGCGAGTGTGGGAAAATGATATAATGCGGTGAAACATGACTTTTCGTGTTGCTTCCAAAACTTCAATAAAGTCGCCACTACATTACTAAAGCATGACTGGACTTGACTGATATGGACTGTACTTGACCAAGACTAAACTTTGACTATAACTATAGCTCCGAGGCAACTTATTTGACTTTTAAAACTTGAAAATATGAAACACTTGACACTGGCAAATATTCGAGTTGCAACGCCAAAACTAAAGAAAAATAACTGGAGAAAGAAAACACATGACGGTGACAGCAAGTTGATTGACATTTTGTTTCATATGTTTTTGGCTTCGCACCTTCTGTATTTTGTCAGAATACAGTATTTCGTTAATTTGAACCGTTTCATGAAGTCGATTATGAAATGTTACAGCTACACAAAGCAAATTACGGTTAAGCTCTATCATATCCAATCAAAGTAATGCCAACTATACTAGCAACTTCAAAAATACAGGTTTGAAAAATAATACAAATTATTATTTGCAGTGTTATTATTATCAAATTTATTCCACTTTCGCACCAAAACTTAGTATTTTAAAATTTGATTCAGGGCTGCCAGATTAATCGATTTCCCACTAAAACTCAGTATGTTTCATTCAGATTTCAGGGCTGCTGGACTAGAAGTATTCTTCGTTATTTTTGGATAAAAATGACCCTTGAGAAAACGTAGAATTATTACTGTAAAACTAGCTTTACTTCACAAAAAACTAAGTGTCTTTTTTATTTCTTATTGATTGTAGATTATGTCGATTATTTATTAGTACTATTCGAGATCTTACTGTAATTTTTTTAAATATTATGTTAACACCTTTGTAGACCATAAAACCCACACCACACACTATACTACTTGTGGTAGGGCTTATTACCACAACTTATCTGATGTTATGTGACGGTGTGATCAATGGTGATAAAGCACAACTAGTATAGAATGGAACTGAATCTTAGGGAGGCCGCGAAAAAAAAGTAAAGAGTGTATATGTTTTAAAGTAAAGAATTATTTAAGAGATTCATTTTGTTTAATTTTAGTCAATGTATACAAATATTACAAATGCAAAAGTTATCTTGTCTGTCTGTTATGCCTACACACCAAAGCCGCTAATGCTATTTTGATGTAAGCATAGGTGGGACCTCAGGTATTTGTAATCGCGAAAATGAAAACCAACAATTTGTCAAGTTTTTTAGAGCTATAAAAAAATCACGACTGCATTGTATTACTTGACAATTTTTTTAATATGGAAGCACATAATAATTATGCTTAGTGCTTTTTTTAAATAATTAAATGTCACATTATAAGTTATTATACTGTGGGCAAGTGATGTTAGGTGAAAAAAATCTTTAAGTCTTGGTTTTAGAACTCTGTAGAAACTTCTACTTAAGCATCTACTACTTTATTATACCAAGACTAGACTTAACCGTGACTTTCTTGATGGTTGAATCGATTGACAGAAGTAGCGAAAACTAGTGTGTAAATCTTGGACCCATGTAAATAACGATTTGGCATTTCGGACGCCGTATGTAGTTGCCGCTCAATTAACAAAAAAAGAGCTGTTCTTTCGTTACGTTACGTGTTTACGTACGTCTATACGTCTATTGTCGTCTATGTACATTGTAAAAATAAGAAGTATATCTCTACAAATTTCTTTTCAATTTATTTAGTCTTGTATTAAATTTATAGTTTTATTCGTAATTGTGAACGTTTCCGCATTATTTTAATGATTTGAGGGTTTACTTAATTTTCTCTTATTCAGTATTTTCAATAACAATGGCAAGTATTGGAGAAGTTAACTATTTTGTGGACGAAATAGCAATTTTAGAGTCTATGTTTGGGGGAACAGTGAGTGCTGCAGTAATCGTATCCGTCTTAGAAAGCTGCGATGGGAATGGTACGTATAACACACTTGCATTAATGTGTATTTAATAGATATAATAGTTTTGCAGTACCAAAACATCTAATGAACTTACTTTGGTCAATATAGGCACCTACCTATTTTTATATGCATAAAACGCAGTGCGCAGTTACTAGGCGTTTGCCAAAGGACATAGGTACTAGATTTAATGCATTATTGATTTATGGGATGCTATCTGGACCGCCCTTCCCCTTCCCCTCCCCGTTTCCCCTTTCCTAGGCCATTCCAGGTTCCATCCATACCTCTGCCCAATGCCCATTGCTTTGTGATTCGCGCGCGAAACAACACCTGTATCTGTTGTAATCATTTGGCTCCTGTAAATTCTACATGTAGGTGAGTATGCAGTATTAATTCTTACAGCATAAAGATGATTTTGTCCTTTTGACAATAAATAATACAGATCATATTTATATTATTTTTAGACATTATGTGTGTTTTTTTCTTCAAAAATTCAAATTATTATTCTTATGTAGAAGATACTGCGGTGCGTTTGAAACAATAATTGCTTGTTATTATTTTATTTTTATGAGTTTTCTTACAAAGAATATTGCATACTGAAGCAACATATGGGAGACATTTTTTTACATACTGTAACGTGGTGAAAAAGGTGGTATGGTATGGTAAAATGAAATGTCGGGAAACGTTACAAATAAGTTGAGTATTGAATGAATTAAAAGTGTCCGGATACTGCAAAGTCAACAGAACAAAGAACTTTTGTTGAAGGACCGTACCGTTATTGTGAGATTGTAGTTGTTCTATGAAATAAAAGATTTAGTTAAATATTAACACATATTATTTAATTCTTATTGCTTATTACTAAGTTTATACAAAGTGGTAGTGTAGTTTCTAGAACGCGAAACTACCTACATACAAGAGTTGTCGTGGACTAATTGATAAATATTTTACACGAAACTACCTACATACAAAAAAACTAAAAGGCTTCATACTGTGATGAAGAATATTGAAATTGATATTAAACTGAAAATAACGAGAGCGGTACAGATTGCTAGCTAGACAATCTGTCCGTCTTTATGCTAACTATTGTTACAATATAAATTAAGTAAAGTGTAGAAGTTTCTCTCTTCAACTCGTACGTTTCGGTTGAAAAACTGACGTGGCAGAAAGACCGAAGACCATAATTATGATCCACACAAAATGTTAAATATTAAAAGAAAAAGGATACTGTAGTGTTGTAGGCGGATGCCGAACTGCGTTCTCAGCCGGCACGCCGAACATCCAGATCACGGAAATACTTGCAGGAAACCGTGGGCGTTGCAGCGGTCCGTCAAATCAAGTATCGGTTCACGGGTAAGCAAAAAAAACCCACTTCTTGCGGGTTTTGAAATTGATTATAAACGTCTTGTATCGACTGGGTCGCTGCGCGTGCGCGCAGGATCGCTTGCAAAATCTTAATCGTTTTCTCATCGTGGACGAGACAAAAATCATCGGCGGCTCCGATCGGAAAAATGCCAAATCACGACCATAAACTAGATCAAGTCACCGATGAGAAGCGTTCCGGTTCACACAGACGGTTCGAGTATCGCCAACAGTCAGCAATAAATTAAAATGAAAATGTAGTAATTTCATACCTTTTTCAATGTAAAATTTAAGTTATTTTTTTACTATTAAACAAATTATTTTAATTAATTAATTTTATTCTATTTCTAAATGCAAAAGAAGATCGAAACAAATTTTACGATAACCATAACCAATTTGTTTCGTTTCGATTATCAAAAGCGAGTATTGTCTTCATGACAGTCTGCGACGTATGTCACTGTCATTGTCTACTTTAGACTTCCGTCATCTTTACATGACAATTTAACGTAAACAAATTAGTTTGTTTACCATTTGTGGAAATAACAATAAAATAGTGATATTGTATTCAAGTTAATTGATAAATATCATAAATGAATGACAAAATACGATGAAATGAGTGCCAGTATGTGTTTCTTGTGTTTTTTATAAGTAGCTACGCTACAATACCCCCGTTTTCGGAAAAAGAGGTTAACTTAGTTAACCGAAAAAAACAGCCGACAAAGCAGGGTTTAAAAAGTAGTAGTGTTCACAACTAAAAAGTACAACAAAAAGACGGTCGACAAAACGACACGTAGTAGTGAACACTCTAAAACAAATAATATTAAGAAAACAAAAAGCACACATAGGCTAAAAATTGGAAATGCTTATTAGTTACCTGTATGTTATTTTCAGATAGTGGTCGTCTAGTTTTGATTCCTTTACTTGCATCTATATATCTACTCATTTTCCTTTCTTTCTTCTCTTTCACGCAATTCCTTCCAAGGTGTCCTAAATCTCTCTGTCAATTTTCTTTCATAGCGCGTTCCTTTCATTCTTTCCCTTTCATGCTCCACTTTCGGTCTTATTTATTTTTGTATTATCAAATCTGAGACTTCCAAAATCTTCAGTAACTACACGATTAACTGAACATTCCTTGCTGTTTACATATTATATGCCTGTTATGGCCGTAAGCTATTAAAATTAACTAACTCACGCGAATGATGTCTTTCGCATGGTATTTTCCTAGTTTGCCTGACTCGAGTTCCTTAAGTTCATACACAACGTCAGATATCTTCTTCTCGACTTTGCATTTTACAAATTTGGGTGCTAGTTTAGCTGAGAAAAATTTGGCCGCGTCTGATTGGACAAAGTTCTTCCGCCATACTATATCCCCTTCATTTACTCTTATTTGCGTTCGTCTTAAATTATACCGTTGTGCATTCTTTTGGTAAGCTTGAGTCAAAGCATTGCCTACTTTAATAAAAATATCAGACAGTTCAGTTAACGCCAAAGCTGTCTTACTTCTATCCGCTAACGTAATATCATCTACTGAAGTTGGTAAATCCCTCATAATGGAATGGTATTTACCGTCAATAATGATATCCCGTCCTGTCGCTAAAAAGTAAGGACTATATCCTGTGGCTAAATTAACTGTACTATTTAATGACAGTTGTATCTGCTGTAAATATTTAGACCAGTTTCTTTGATCTTGCTCTACTAAAATTGACAAACAAACTTCGACAGTTTTGTTGTAACGTTCGACAGTATTTGATTGAGGCGCGTAATACGCATTGTAAAAAATTTTTGGTATTGAAAATTTATCACAAAAGTGTTGGAATTGTCTGCTCTTAAAAATTGTGGCATTATCGCACAACAAAATGGCGGGAGTTCCCCATTTGTATATATGTAATTTCTTTTTCTATAAATGAAGTAACCGTTTGGGTAGTAGCTGTACGTAAAGGATGCAGCCAAACGTATTTTGAGAAAATATCAACGACTGATAAAATGTATACATGGCCTGAGTATGCCTTTGGTAAAGGACCAATAATGTCTAATGACAAAGTGTGAAGAGGAGCATCGACTTGCTTCTGATTGGTCATTAAACCGTGAGGTGCTGCGTTAGAATGTTTATAAGCTTTACACTTGTCGCACTTTGTCACGAAGTTTCTAACATCATTGTACATGTCCTTCCAATAATAATGATTCCTAATTTTGAGATACGTCTTTTGTATTCCTGGGTGGACGCTATCCATGGAATCATGACTTTCCAGAATACATTTCTCTACTAATTCCCTTGGTAATACTATTTTCCAATTATTATTCTGCAAATCTGAATTCATTTTACAAAAACGAAACAAACGGTTGTCTTTAATTTGATAATTTTTGTAGAAATAAGGTCTTGTCTGGCAGCCTTCAAAAATTTTGCTATACCATTCATCCTGAGTAGTTTGTATATCTCCGTTATAGGATATTAAATCTATTGATATTCTCGACAAAGCGTCTGGTACGACATGTAGTTTGCCTGCTTTGTGACGGATATCAAAATTATACGAAGAAATTTGCATAGCCCATCTTGCTAATCTACCGGATGGGTTGTTGAGTGACTTCAACCATTTTAAGCTCATATGATCTGTTACAACAGTAAATTTAGTACCTTCTACGTACGCGCGGTAATGGTTGATGGAATTTACAACGGCTAGTAGTTCTCGCTCTGTCGTGCTGTAATTCCTTTCGGGCTTGGACAGCAAGCGCGAATGAAAAGCTACTGGACGTTCTACCCCATCGACTTCCTGTGTTAGAACTGATCCTATCCCTACTGACGATGCGTCACAGTGAATAACAAATGGTTTTGTAAAGTCCGGTGATGCAAGAACAGGTGCAGTAATTAAACTACGTTTAAGTGTGTTGAAAGAAACTTCAGCTTCCTGCGACCAGTCTATGCTATCTTTCCCTTTCCGTTTTCCAACTAAAGCAGTCATTGGTGCTATTATAGATGAGAAATCTTTGACGAATCTACGATAGTATGAACAAAGACCTATGAAACCTCGTAGCTGTTTTGCAGTTACGGGTCGCGGAAAATTTTCTATACAGCTCAGTTTATCTGGGTCTGTACGTAGACCTTGCGAATTTATGATATAACCTAAGTACTTGAGTTCCCCTTTACAAAAATCGCATTTTTTCAAGTTGACCGTAAGACCTGCCTCCTTGAGTGCCTTGTGAACTGTTGTCAAAATTTCTAAGTGTTCGTCGAATGAGCTTGTAGCTATTAGTAAATCATCAAGATACCCAAAAACCTTTCCATCAAATTTATGTAGAAATAGATAATCTATTAGCCTTTGTAACTCTGCACCAGCATTCGAAAGTCCGAACGGCATTCTTCGAAATTCGAAAAGACCACGATTAGGAACGACAAAAGCAGTTTTTTCACATGAATTTCCACTTTCGTTGTCCTTTTCGCACAATTTAATTTGCCAAAAACTAGATGATAAATCGATAGAACTAAGATAATGAATGCCGCGGAGGTTATCTAATATTGAACTGATATATGGAAGAGGATAAGAATCCTTGACCGTGACGTCGTTTAATTTTCGAGCGTCCAGGCAAAATCTCCATGAACCATCCTTTTTAGGTGTCATAACAACCGGGTTGGCCCATGGTGACCTTGAAGGAGCTATGACGCCAAGTGCCAACATATCATCTACTTCCTTATTCAGTGCAGCTAACTTAGCGGGAGAGAGAGGGTAGTATCTCTGCTTAATTGGTGGTCCTTTGGTTATGATTTTATGTTCAACTAGGTGTGTTTTACCTAAACCCATTTTATCTGATGAAATTGATTCAAAATGTTCAATTACTTTTTGTAATCGCTCAGTTTGGTCTGAAGATAGACCATCTCTAGGAACTAATGCCTTTACTTCACAAAATTCAGTACGAAGATCTGATGAATTTGTACTGCCTCTCCTAATTACATTTCCAAATTTAAAAATATCTACGAGGTTAAAATTGTCCGTGAAGTCCATCCCACAAAGAAGTTTGTGATGGATTGCTGGACAAACCAAAAATGTAAAGTTGGCCATTGTGCCATTGCATGTAATAGGCAAAACCATTGTCCCTATTACATTAAGTTCAGATAAATCAGCTAAAAATACCGTTAATGGTTCTTTAGTAATTGTAAATCCAAGTTTTTCAAAATATTTGTGCTCATTGGCACCTAATATTGACAAATGTGCCCCTGGATCAAGTAAAGCCTCATATTCACTTTCTAATATTTTAAATTTAACAAATAAACGAGAATCACCAATAAATGAACATACTTCTGATTTTGGTAATCTAATATTAGGTGATGTTTTTGATTTAGCATTACTTCGGGGCGTAGCTAGTTTTTTCCTAAAGCTGGGTTAAGTACATTTCGAGCACGAGGTGTCTGTTGGCATATTGAACAGTCTCTAATAGTCACACCTTTTGCTCCACACTTAAAACAGATCATGCCTGGTATGGTTCTACAAACCTTGTACGAGTGACCTATCTTTTTACATTTAAGGCATGCTATGGGTGTTACTTGTCGAGTTGGTGCTGTACTTGTAATTGCATTGACCTCACGCTTGGGTGATGGTTTTGAAAGAGCACCCGAGTAAGCTTCAAAATTCTTACTAACATTAATCAATTGTTCAAATGTTCTTATGTCATTTATAGCTAAAAGTTGAGCATATGAGCTGAGCATGTTATGCTTGACTATTTCTAACAAATTGCCCTCTGAAATAGGACATGCTAATCTTGCATTTAAATCCTGGACATCTAAAATAAAGAATGCTACTGACTGTCCAGGCAATTGCTTAAGTTCTCTAATTCTTTTCTCAGTATTATAGCAGTAGTCTTTTGATTGAAAAAAATTTCTAAATTCAAAACAGATGTCTTCCCATGTTTGTATTCGATGAGAGACCGTCCTATAAAATTTCAGTGCTGTTCCATTTAAAAGTTCTGAAAAACCCCGAACCAAAGTTGTGTCATCGATTTGCCGTGCTTGCCTAGTTTCATTTACACGTAACAAAAATTCATCAATATCAGATTCACCAGTAAACTTAATGTTCATTGATGATAGATTAAGTGACCGGTAGTACACAGCTGCTCCAACCGGAGTGTGCACTGTTTTTTCCGTGTTAGCACATATTGCTGGGTTAAAAGCTTCATGATGAGTTAAGTCATTGTTAAATTGCATGGTACTTGTTTTCATTACACGCATAGAGGGTAGTTCAGAAAAAGTATGTACTATAGGTTGTGAAATTGCTGCTGTGGCTTGTGTGACGACACTCACACCGCTATATGAACAAGAAGAGACTGGTGTTGTGGTAGTTATAGTTGTATGACTGTGCGTAAGAGACGAAGCACTAGTCACTAAAAGTTCCGGAACAAAGTTGGTATTTACTCGCCGAGCAGTGTTCACCATATCTATTGGAATGTGGAGCTCTCTGTGTCCAACTGGACTAAAAGCTGCATGTGGACCATCATGGCCAGGTGAAAAATATCCAGGCTCAGCATCAGAATGCGTTGCAGAACGAACCGACATGTTGCAATGCTGTATTGTTAGATTTGAATCTGAGAGTACACTTCTTTACAATAAATTTGATACCAATATGTCTAAAACAATATTATTGAAGTTCCTCCTATAGTTCCTTAAAACTATACCGCAACAACTTATATTTTTTGAAAGATATTTCAACTAAATTAAATTTTAATTTAAGATTTTCAATAACACTTTATCTTCATAGAACAACTTTAAATTAATAATTTAAAAATTCGGGCGCCATTGTAACGTGGTGAAAAAGTGGTAAGGGTGTGGTAAAATGAAATGTCGGGAAACGTTACAAATAAGTTGAGTATTGAATGAATTAAAAGTGTCCGGATACTGCAAAGTCAACAGAACAAAGAACTTTTGTTGAAGGACCGTACCGTTATTGTGAGATTGTAGTTGTTCTATGAAATAAAAGATTTAGTTAAATATTAACACATATTATTTAATTCTTATTGCTTATTACTAAGTTTATACAAAGTGGTAGTGTAGTTTCTAGAACGCGAAACTACCTACATACAAGAGTTGTCGTGGACTAATTGATAAATATTTTACACGAAACTACCTACATACAAAAAAACTAAAAGGCTTCATACTGTGATGAAGAATATTGAAATTGATATTAAACTGAAAATAACGAGAGCGGTACAGATTGCTAGCTAGACAATCTGTCCGTCTTTATGCTAACTATTGTTACAATATAAATTAAGTAAAGTGTAGAAGTTTCTCTCTTCAACTCGTACGTTTCGGTTGAAAAACTGACGTGGCAGAAAGACCGAAGACCATAATTATGATCCACACAAAATGTTAAATATTAAAAGAAAAAGGATACTGTAGTGTTGTAGGCGGATGCCGAACTGCGTTCTCAGCCGGCACGCCGAACATCCAGATCACGGAAATACTTGCAGGAAACCGTGGGCGTTGCAGCGGTCCGTCAAATCAAGTATCGGTTCACGGGTAAGCAAAAAAAACCCACTTCTTGCGGGTTTTGAAATTGATTATAAACGTCTTGTATCGACTGGGTCGCTGCGCGTGCGCGCAGGATCGCTTGCAAAATCTTAATCGTTTTCTCATCGTGGACGAGACAAAAATCATCGGCGGCTCCGATCGGAAAAATGCCAAATCACGACCATAAACTAGATCAAGTCACCGATGAGAAGCGTTCCGGTTCACACAGACGGTTCGAGTATCGCCAACAGTCAGCAATAAATTAAAATGAAAATGTAGTAATTTCATACCTTTTTCAATGTAAAATTTAAGTTATTTTTTTACTATTAAACAAATTATTTTAATTAATTAATTTTATTCTATTTCTAAATGCAAAAGAAGATCGAAACAAATTTTACGATAACCATAACCAATTTGTTTCGTTTCGATTATCAAAAGCGAGTATTGTCTTCATGACAGTCTGCGACGTATGTCACTGTCATTGTCTACTTTAGACTTCCGTCATCTTTACATGACAATTTAACGTAAACAAATTAGTTTGTTTACCATTTGTGGAAATAACAATAAAATAGTGATATTGTATTCAAGTTAATTGATAAATATCATAAATGAATGACAAAATACGATGAAATGAGTGCCAGTATGTGTTTCTTGTGTTTTTTATAAGTAGCTACGCTACAATACATTTGTGTAAGTCTGTATTGATTAATTAACTTGACTATTTATAAGTGTTGTTACCGTTGAAGATGTGGAAAGCTGACTTAAAAATACCTATTAACTCTGAATTTAAAAATGAGTTAATAAATAGTTTTAGATGGATTACTTGGTAGTAGACCTTCACTTTGGTGATGATATGATAGTAGACTTGGGCAAGCATATTAATATTGTAATTTTTCAAAGTCAATGCTCTTTTTACATAGAAATACACATAACATATGTTACCAATAATAAGTAACATATGTTGTGCAAAGTCTACCTCTGTATGATATGGCCATCAAATTGAAACTTATCATTGGTATGGTGAAATATTATTTGTGTAGTTTCTACATATAATTTTCTGATATATATGTGTGGATAATGTGACCATTTAAAATTTTGCTTAAAATGGCACATTTTCAAAATAAGTGCAATAGTACAACTGTAATAATATTCATTTTCATTATCACTCTTGTAAAGTTCAATTTATTGAGATGCGCACAATTTATACATTATATGAGAAATTTTGTTGTTTGTACCATATGGACGCGAAACACTATATTCTATCAATACTTTCAATCAACAGTTTGCATTTAAAATGTTAAAGATTATAACAATGGGCCAATTTTTACAAAAAAGTGTGATATTCATAAAAATAACATAAAATAGCTTAATTGTCTTTTAGATGTATAGATTTTGTCAATTTAGCATACCAAAGCTTTTCTCTGGGACTTTAGGATGGAATAGTAGACAAAGAGTCTTGTTCAATATGGGACATATGATCACAATAAAATTATACAGGGTCATTGTCCATAAGGCAGCCATTTCATACAAGTTAGCTTCATAATATCACAAATGACTGATTTTATGATTCAACATTATTTTCATCCCTAACAAAAGTGAAAAAATGACCCAAATGTGCGCACTTACAAATGAAGTTTTAAAACGTGTTTTGCATCGGTCTAATAAAATGAAACAAGCAATATTTGTATATTAAAAAAATCAATATAGCTGTTTTATCTTTGGGAAAACGCGATATTACGAGTTTTAAACATCATATTTTTTGTGAAATAAGATAGATAATATCAATGTGCCAGCTATGTTAAGCGATTAGCTGGGTGGGTGAAGCTTTGCCATTACTACCCATAGATCAAGGGTTCGAATGCTGGCTCGTCTAGTTATTTTTTTTTTAAGTAAAAAAAACGCTGTAAACACCTTTTCCTTTTCTGAATTTAAAATGTTACATACACTGAGTGAAACTCTGTCGCTCAGGCACTATACAGTTATACGTACATATGTAAAACAAGTTCATATTTCTTATAGAAACTAAATGTTTTGTACATTTATTGTCTTTTGTTAAGTCCTAAAACACCAGTTGCTGTGTTAAACATGAAAGGGTGAAACTGTTTCATAGTCGTGGCTCGAGTTTACAATTCCGTAAGACAGTTTGAACCCTGATATTTACGGGTCTGAATATTCTTAATCCTGCGGGATTTAGGTATTTGCGGTGTGGACATAGATTTCCTAAATAAATAGTAATAAAGACGCCAGCACTGTGGTCTATTTCTACTACCTACTCCCGGTTTTTTTTACTACTACTGAATACATTATGTCGCGACTTAGAACTCTGTCAAATAAAACTTGCCCATAAATGCAACCCCATTTTGTCCTATTTTATTTTTTCTACTTTTTTTCCCTGTACAGAATGCTTGAGATGAATTTTTTTGCATAACTTTTTTAATTTTCGGTCTTAAATTGCTACTTGATGTCGTTAGGCTACTTGTGGTCAGCGTATAACACGTTCGAACTTTGTTTTTCAAACTCATTTTTTGGCTTGAATCCACGCCTTTCAGCGTGTGTTTTAAGGTATATATTTACCGCAAATAAAGGCCAAAATAAATGCCAGTAGTTGTGATTTCACTGTAAAATTATGCTTCTTTTGTCCATAAATGGAAAAAAAATATTTGTATGGAAATCGAACCACGGAAAGAAACTAAATATATTTAGTTTCTTTCCGTGGTTCGATTTCCATACAATTCCATACAACGGAAAGAAACTAAATATATTTAGTTTCTTTCCGTGGTTCGATTTCCATACAAATATTTTTTTTCCATTTATGGACAAATGAAGCATAATTTTACAGTGAAATCACAACTACTGGCATTTATTTTGGCCTTTATTTGCGGTAAATTAAATTGCTTAAATAAAACAGTACATCTGTTGTTTTATTCAAAAATCATAAATTCATAAATCGTTTATAAATTTGATTTTTTGCTAATTATCTGCTGTTTTATTCAAGCAATTGTGATTTACGCCAATAAATGCCAGTAGCTGTGATTTCACTGTAAAATTATGCTCCATTTGTCCACAAATGGAAAAAAATTGTTTGTATAGAAATCGAACCACTTTACCTGTCATTTCGGTAACAACAGTGATGAGGATTTAAATTAAAATTTAACTAACTAGTCTTAACGACTGATCTAACATCGTTACAACAAAAAAGGTAGTTTAAAAGTATATATTTGTCTTTGTTGCTGAAAGAAAGCAAACGAAGCGTTATTATAACGTTATGTACTAAGCACGCAGGTAGCGCTGTGTCCCGGGCAAAGCTGTCGATTTCTAGGTATCGGAGCTCGAGCCAGTTTCTACGAAATAGCTCGTCACAAGTTCGCCGGGCTCAATTAATGCACATGCGTGATGACGTGAATCAATAACGCGCCGTACCTGGAGTAAAAATAGCGCACGGTGACCTGTAATAGCCCTTAGCCAGGAGAGGGATGTAGGCGGTATTTTATTGATTATTGTATCTGTCTAAATGCTTCTTTCTAACACACTTGTATTTAGCTTTGCTGTACCCATTGAGAATTAAAGATAAGTTCGACTGCATTGTTATGTACGGTGTTATAGAATAGGTCGAAGAGTGTGTGAAAACACGTGTCGGCAATTGGTTACTACGGTGAGAAGAGGATATAAAGACTTTTGGTTATTTTAATTAGTTTTTTGTTTTAAATTGTAGATATTAGGTAAAGTTTTGAGTAAGCTTTTTGAATAGTCGACTAGTTAGTGAGCTAAATTTTAATTTAAATCCTCATCACTGTTTTTATCGGAATGACAGTTAAGCTGGAAATAAACTAAATATATACCTTAAAACACACTCATTACAGAATAGGTCTTTTTGTAAAAAAAATTTTTTGATGATAGCTCATTGGTTAGCGCGGATGGTTCACATGCCGAAGAGTGTGGGTGGTTCAGACCCCAACAATGCTTGAGCTGCAGGGGAAGGAAAACATCGTGAGGAATCTATAGCATGGTGGTAAGATAGTCTCTAGTACTCTGCTACCTTTTTGAATGGAAGTTGAAAATTTGTCGCCAAGTATCTAACGGTGTGTTCTGGTAGCTTCACTTGAGCGCCAGTTCCATACCAGGCTAGGTATGTTTACAACTTTCGACTACACCAGTCACTTAACATCAGGTGAGCTGTGATCAAACACCTAGCCTGTCAACAATAGAAAAATTTGAGGTTTCTAATTATGCATTACGTAGATATATATTTTTTAACTTGGTGGGCTATTTGCGATTTTTGTTCGGCACAAGTATCTATTCTACGTTCCAATGGCGCTTAACAATTTAAATTAAAAAATATGACCATAGTAAAAATCATTTTCGTGCCGGGTTTTTTTTTAGTTTTCCTGGAACACTGATTTGTTTTACTACCGACCCATGAAAGTTTTATCTTTAGTACGGATATATATATAAGCTATAGATACCAAGTACCCTTTCCAGTTTGCATCTCATAAATCACTTGTAATCATATAATATTGTTATTTGAATATTGTTCGTATTCAACAGCTAATTCTGAGTAAGAGTGTTAAGACGGTTTGCTTAGCGGTTTTGTTACATAGAATTTTATTAATTTTTGTTTTATTTTATTTTTATTTCCTTTTCTAGTTCATCTTGCAGCGGATGCTATCATGAATTTCTCCGACGAAATGTCTACACCATCTGAACAGATGGCACAGAGTATTGATGTAAGGCCTGTACAAGTTACTTCTGTGCTTAATGTTGATGCACCGTCTTTCGAGTTTCGGCGCCCTCAAAATCAGCCATCATCAGCAATGAATCAGCCATCTGTAAATCTACAAGCACGCATATCTGAAAGGCATAATCTTCCAATAAATCCACAACCATCAACAATTACAAATGAGTCACCATTGACAACTGCTCGACAAAATTCATCTACAACACAAAATCTGGATACAGCAAAAACTGTGACCCAAAATTTACCTATAGCATCACCAACATATTCAAAGCAGCAGTCATCAACATCTGCTATACAGAAGACATCAACAACTGCAAGGCAGCAGCCATTAACATCTGTAATGCAACAGCCATCGGCATCTACAAGACAACCACCATCGGCATCTACAAGACAACCCCCATCTACAACATTGAATCAACAACCACCATTAAATACCGGTCCCTTATCAACTGCTGAAACTTCTACCGCATCATTTTCTCATGCGTTTCGGAACGGAGCAATACCTAAAAAACCTCCCGATTCAAAACCTCAGAAGTCGCGTTATACGACAAAAAATGTTTGGCATGACAAAGTTGAAAAAATTTTGCATTACCATAATCAAGGCTCAAGAACTCTTATAATAATGAGAGGGGCCCCGGGTAGTGGTAAAAGTCATTTGGCAAAACAAATCGTTGATTATACCATAGGGCCATCAATGCAAAATTATAATCAGCACATTTTTTCTGCTGACAATTTTTTCATGAGAACGGGAGTCTATATATTCAATAGGGATAGTTTACAAGAAGCCCACGCAACGAACCAAAGAAAAGTTTGCGAAGCTACCAATAGAGGTGTAAGCCCCGTTATAGTAGATAATACAAATGCTGAACTTTGGGAAATGGAACCATATATACGTGATGGAGTTCGGAATGGCTACATGATTGAATTCGTAGAACCAAACACTCCTTGGGCAAGGAACCCCAGCCAGCTTGAAAAAAAGACTGTCCATGGCGTACCACGGGATTCAATTCGGCGAATGCTAGATCGATATGATACAGGAATTACTCCAGAGTCAGCGATGAAAACATTTAAGTTGAAATACACTTCAAATAGATTACCTCCTGTACTAAGAGATACACCTCCAATTTTGCCTCCTCAATCTCTTCGCGAGTCACCTAAAGTGGTAAACATCGTGAAAGTTGAAAGTGATAAAGCTGAAGCATTCAATGCTTCAAAAGTTGAACATGCTCGTGAGGACCAATCTGACTCTACATGTGAACAAAATAGTGTCACAGTGAACAATATTGCATTAACTGAAAGTTCTCCCGGTGCAATGCTTGATGATGAACATGATATTAAACTTCAGAAAATCATTGAAGCTCAACTAAAACTTGAACAGCTTGAAAAAGTAGAACAAGAGTGGGATAATGGTGAGAATTGGGATACTACAACTAAAATAAATAAGAATCCAATACAAAGTTCAGTCGGACGTTTCGAGTCTGTTGATTCAGCTCCGAAACCTCCAAGAGGGGCTGCTAATAAGAATGAAAAACTGATAGAACCAAGCGCAATCTGTGATGATGATTGGACAAAATTCATGCCACCATGGGAAGGTACTTCCACCACAAATTCGAGCGAGGTTGAAATTCCGGTGCAAGTAGAAACGAAAAGTGTTGGGACTAGCTTCGAATTAGATGATATGAACGAGCACATGTATTCAGTACTATACGCTATAACACGAGATATAAATGAAGATACACCGGAAAGAAACAGATCTAGGATACCAAAAACGATTGTTCTCGATAAGAGCACATCTACTCATGAAAATGACTTCTTATTGAAGATACCTGTATGTAAAAACAAAGAGGGCCACTTTAGAGAACTTCGGCGAATGTTTAAAACAGTTGCTCGGCAATCATTGCGAGATATTTTTGAAAGTTGTAATTGCGATGTTAATTGGGCGGTAAATCTTGTGCTCGATAGTTACCCTGAAATTCAGGAAAATGTAAACAATGATGTAATAATTTCTGACGACGAAGATGAAGAACCAGTCGAAGAATGTAACTGCTTAGCTGGTTACAACATCATACCGGATGTGGAAATCGCAGGTGCAATTGCCCTCGCATCAGTACCAGAAAACATATCTCAAGATTCTACACCTATAACTCAAAAAAAGCCTAAACGTGAAATAAAGTTATCTGACAATTCGTTACGATTGAAACGTCAAATCGAAAGTAATGTGATGATATCAGACAATCATTACTCTCAACACTATTTGAATTTAAGGAGACGTCGTGAAAATGATATTGATGCCCCTGAGAGAGCTAGCGCCTCTACTTCAGACAATGGTAACACAGATTTTGCCCAGTGTAATATATCTGGATTAGAAATAGGCGAAAACGCTATGGCTTTACCTGAAGCCACACCCAATGCTTTCAAATATCCTACTGATTTTATGGATATTGCGGGCCCAAGCACTGCACATTATAATTTGCCGTTCTTAGATAAAGATCCTATCAATTCAGATATAGAAAGTGACAGCAACAATTCCGGTAGTCTTGAAAATACTGTTACGATTAATTTGGGGCGAGAATTTCTATCACAATTGGATGAGCTGTTTGGAAGAAAAGACTTTTTATATCCTGGGTATATACAACCTATGGTAAATTTACCGGTATCGATTCTACAGCAGATAAACGCACATTGGGCTATGTCAGTTGCGGCTCAATTGGACGACGGTTCCACTCAGACCGAAGTTATGATCAAACAAGATGAAGAATTTGCAAGGTGAGAAAAATCTACAATTACGGTTGTGTTACAATTTGTATATAATACATAATTCATTGGGCCCCAAACTAGGCGAAGTCACTAGCTAAGTTCAGCGGGGTTTATAATAACACTTACTTTTTCGTGCCTCAATACTTACTGAGAAAAATTATACATGCTTATATTTCTGAATTAGGTTAAGGTATCTACGTGATTATTATTATTCAAGAATAGTTATTTGAGCATACTACATTTATGTATTTTATCAAAGAAGGTGTTAAGTTTAATTTAGAATATTGTCTCTTAAGGTTTTATTTTTTGGTTGCAATACAATTCTTTATTTTGTTGTATTGGGTACTCTTTAGTCAAACTTTATCTTTTTTTAATTTAAATTCTTGAAAATTGATCATATTAACTATTACTTTCAATTTTAATTTGGATTAAACAGTAGTACATACTTATTTATACCATTTTCAAATATTTTTTAACTGATTTCAAAAAAGTACGCAATCACTCGATTCAATCCTTATATGTCGTGTAACACATTCTTGTAAAACGACATATTATGCACCTTTTTATGATCGACATACACAGTTAATTGAGTTTTTGACCAGCTGATTTGTATATTCAGCAGTTTTAGATCAGCTAATTTGTAAAATTTCCAGTTTTTGATCTACTAATTTGTAAACTCTACAGTTTTTGATCAGCTAATTTGTAAACTCAGCAGTTTTTATCAGCTAATTTGTTAGGTTCAGTATTTTTAACACACTAATTGGTTTGCCTACTTATTTGAAGTCGATATTTTAAGAGATATTTATTAAACAAATCATTTATTCTCAAGGGAGCTGGCTGATAAAGAACAGAAGATGTACGAAGAAGGAAAAGAACCGGAGGTACCATCGTTGAAGGAGATCATGGACATGGAACTTGCGTATTCCTTCTACGAGCGCAGCATTTCAGAGTGGCGGAACAACGAGCCCCAAGATTTGGCAGCTAAACTTTCAAGGGAGAAGCTATATAACTTGTTCCCTGATATCTCTAAGGAAGTCCTGTCGGAAATGCTTATGGCGCATGAATATAATTTTAAAGCGACTGTTGAGGTTTGTTTAGTTTATGAAAAATTGTGTCTATTCTGTTCTGTTTGACCCTTTGTTTTAACAAACAAGATTCAAAAATGCTTTCCAACAAAAACTGCTAAAATGCGCCGATGCAAAGTTCATATAGTAGGTGGTAGTACTCCTTAGAAAGAGGTTGTCTAGGTAGGCACCACCGTAGAATGAGATATAATGCCGCTAAGCAGTAGTGTGGAAACATTACTTTATTCCGGTTTGAAGGATGCTTTTTACTGATCTCTATCAAAATTACAGGGCTATAAATTGAACGTCGAATGTCTTTGAATGAGCGTCAGAGTTGCGATGGTATGAACTCTTTTTTTTTAGGAAATTGGCTTACGTTTTACTGCCATCTCACCTGATGTTAAGTGATGATGCGATCTAAGATGGAGCACGCTTGCCTAGAAGATACCGATTCACTCTCGAATTATTATTAAAGTTGTTATTTTAAATTCTACCTGCCTTCTGGCAGCCTGCCCAGATTTAGAACTACTTACTATATACTACCCTAAAAACAATTTAGGGATTTCTTGTTATTGTCAATGCTACTATGAACTGTTCGTGTCACTATTCGTTGTATGTCCCTGTAGGATAGTCGTGCTTATATTTAGTTCCGTAAATTTAAATTTAAATAGAAAAATAAAAGTGAGTGTTGCGGTGAACAAGTGAACGGAAAACAAGGTAAAGCACTTTTTAGTTTAAATTTAATATAGGTAGTTTTAAATTTTTTCTTTTCTTTGTTTTATTGATTCGCGTTTTTCCACATGAACGTTAAGCATCGATGCGGCCCCGGATAGGGTACGCTTACCTAGTAGGAACCTATTTACTCTAGATTTAATAAAGTCTAAATTCTACAGCGGTTGTCGGTTCTGCGACAAATATGTCCAGCCCATTGCCACTTCAGCTTGCTAATACGCTGAGCTATGTCTGTTACTTTAGTTCTCTGGCGAGTTACTTCGTTCCGGATACAATCTCTTAGAGAAATGCCAAGCATAGCTCTCACCATAGCTCGCTGAGCGACTTTGAACTTGCTGGGGTAGACGTGTTCTAGAGTGGAGACCGCGAATTGGCAAACGTAGCGTAGGACGCCCTGAGACTCGATGGAGTGACGATATACGTAGGACAGCTGGCGGTGGATGGAAGCGAAAAGCCGAAGATCGGGCTGAGTGGCGTGTCTTGGGAGAGGCCTATGTCCAGCAGTGGACTACAAAAGGCTGATGATGATGATGATGATGATGAAATTCTACAGAAATACAAAACTTTGGTTTTTATTTATTTTGGTTCTATAACGTAACACGCCGTGCGAATAAAAAAATTAGAGTTTTTATATGAAACAGGAAGTATAGTTTTATCATGTTTCATTTGATTACTATATTGTCTAGAGCTAACATTTATTATAAAAATGAAATCTGTACATAAACTACATAACTAAAAGCACATATATACTGAACCAAAAAATAATGAGCAAATGTTAAAATATAATATACCCAGGAATTAACTAAATAAAAATGTTCTTAATTGCCAAACATTGGAGACAATCAACAAATTTAAAAAAAAACATGTATCCTATATTAATAATAATAATAATAATATAGCCATTTATTCAGATCTACAACAAAAACATACTCTTATTCTAGTAACTGGTTTTTACTTATTTTTTGCAAATCTGTTAGCCAGTCGGCAAAGGCCTCCTCCAATCTTCTCCATTCGCGGCTTTCCGCAGCCACTCTGTTCCACGTCACTCCTGCCACTTGTAATTATCGTGATCCCACCTTTTCTGCGGCCTACCTCTCGTCCGTTTACCTTCTCTAGGGTAACATTGCGTCACGATTTTACTCCATTTATCTTGTCCTCTTACCATGTGCCCTGCCCATCGCCATTTAAGCCTTCTGATTTTAAACGAAAATAAAACAAAGGTTCTAGACATAACGTTTAAAAATCATAAGGCTTAAAATGTATCCTATATTACATAATTATAATGATATATTAAATGCGCTTTAAGTGTTACTTTTATAAATTTACTGGTTGCGCCCCGCGTTGTTATCTACTACATTTTTTCGGGATAAAAAGTAGCCTATGTGTTAATGCAGGGTGTCGGCTACCTCCATATCATATTTTACTTAAATTGGTCTAGCCGTTAGAGCGTTATTTAACTTTCACTGTTATAGTATCAGTGTAATTCTTTTGGGTTCCTCTTTAAATAGCAAAAAACAATATAGCTGTCCGCGTTTATCTATTTACTTCTTCTAAACTACGGTCTTATTCTTATTCTAAAACTCCTACAAAACCATCAGCGACGAATTTTGGTATGAGTTTCTTACTAGCTACTGGTATTTAAATGTATTTTTACGGAAGGTTTAAATTTATATTAATTATTAATTTAATTATGTTGCGGTAAACACAAAAAAAAAATCAACTAGTGGCTAAATAAATGTACATCCATTTTGAAATCTGATGCTAAAAATGTCTTAGCTAATCGATCACTTTTTTTGCAGAGTCTCTTAATATCTACTGCACAGTCGAGCTGGTTGGAAGACGAGAAAGGCATCGAAAAATTCGTCATGCAAAAAGAAATGGAGCGGAAGAAAGTGTTCTTGGAAGAACAGAAGAAGGTACATTGATTATTTATATATATATAATTGTATATATATATTTATATTTTGTTAAGCGAAGATGCGGTCTACGGTGGAGCACGCTCGCCTAGAAGAAACCGATTCACTCGCGACTTGAAGTCACCTAGACTGTATCTATCAGGGAACACACACTCAGGCAGCAAATTCCATTATTTGGCGGTTCGTACAATGCAGGTAGATTCGAACTATTTAGTTCGAGCCTATGAAGTATCTAAAAATATATACTTATGTAATATTTTAACAGAAATATCGCCCCATACAAGGGTACAGTTCGCGCACAGCTTTTTGACGTATGTGAATGTAGGAACAACTCTCCTTTTTACATCACTTAAAATACGTGTACTTAAAAATAAAATAAATAAATTGGAGCTACTCGTGCTAATATAAGGGTTCTCAAAAAGTTTAGCACGCAATTTACTACATACATTCTAGTGTTATGCAGCGTGACTAGATGGCACCACTCTGCGCGTTTTGTCCATTTTTAGTTTCACGCTACGTAGTAGTGAAGGGTTAACCAATAGATGGCGCTTTTATTCTTGATACGACTCCTTAAATGTTTAGGATTTCAAAGGATTACTCCGGGACCTTTAGCGGAACGCACCGAGTCCCTCGCAATATTTTGTTTTAGTGAATGTAACCTACCTACCTATGTACCTTTTTAATTAGATTTTTGAACAATTATTTTTTAAGTTTTTAATTGGTAAATTGTTGTTAAATTAGTTAAAGTCCTCATCGCTGTTGTAACTGAAACAACTGTTAAGCGGAAATAAACTAAATATATACCTTGAATAGTCTTGTGAAGTTTCGGCAGCCTAGTTGGGAGATCGTCTGTCTTTCAATCTGGCCTGAGCTCGAACCCCACGGCGCGTACTTCTGTTTTTTTAATTATGTGCGTATTGCCGATGACTTCAAACGGTGAAGGGTAGCATCGTGAGGAAAATTTTATGACCGGATTTCTTTAAAACAAAAAACAAGTTGACGGAGATGTGTGTGGACTGCCAACTCAAAGGAATGAGTGCCAAAGCAGCGATGCCCTGGACGTTGTTTTGTTACTCAGAGTTCTGTGTATCGCTGCAATGGTCATGGACAGGCGTTATCTCTTACCATCAGGAGAGCGCATCGATCGTCTCATTACTTTTACATTAAAAAAAAAAAAAAAAAAAGACTCGCACTTGGTTCTCACAATGAGGAGAGGGTTAAAAACAAAAAAAAAAAAATAGATGCTGAGAATAGATATAATTACAAATTTGGTTTTATTGTATCGTAAATTGGTCTAACACGCGCCACTCATTGTAGTCCTGTGGTAATATTATCTAAGTTCAACTGGTAATTTCTACATACAATTTTTTTTTCTTTCAGACCCTCGATGAAGCAGAATGGCCGTACTTAACGTCGAAACCGGACAAACCAATTACTCTGGAAACGGTCGAATATTACAGGGAGAAAGCGGAAAGATATTTGCGGTGCAGGAATATGTGAGTGATGGGCAAAACTATTACAAAAGTCACCATTGTTGGGAATGGACTTCATTGTGACTTGCTTTATGTGACTTTGACTGTGACAAATAAAAACGATGGAAGTTTCAGTAGCCTAGTTGGGATACTGTTGGGCTTCCAATATGGAGGTATTGGGTTCGAATCCCAATGCTCGCTGCTGTCTTTTGTAATATTTCGTGGTTTTGGAATCAGTAAAATATTTTTTTTTCTTTAACTTACCGAATTGTCTACATTTTTTTTTTTTTTTTTTTTGTTTGACAGGCTAGTTGTTTGACCACAGCTCACCTGATGTTAAGTGAAGGTGTGGTCGAAGATGGTAAAGCACACCTAGCCTGGAACGGAACTGGCTCTCAAGTGAGGCTGCCGGAACACACCGTTAGATGCTTGGCGGCAGATTTTCAACTTGAGGGTGGTAGCTAGCCAGCCGAGTACTAGAAAGTACCCTACCACCATGCTATGGTTTCCTCACGATGTTTTCCTTCACCGGCAGCTCAAGCTCATTGTTGGGGTTTGAACTCACGCCCTACGCATGCGAACCTACCGCGCTAACCACTGAGCTATCATCGCTACCAGATTTACTAGCGTACTATTGCGAAAACTTGTCTAGTTAGTAATGTTTTTAATACAATATATCTTAACATGTTATGATTGTATTTTACAGAAACTTCAATAAAGCCCGTCACTATCTAATGAAACAAATCTACTTCGCTGCAGCCTTTTACTCAGAATTCGCGGCGGCTCACACGAAGGGTTACGAAAAGTGCAGCGAACTAGCTGCCGCTTATTTGATCAACGTAAGTTTCTCTCTCTCTCTCTCTCTCTCTCTTTTGTAAACTTTTTTTTACCCAAGCCTGCTGGCGTTTTTAGGGATCAAACGTGTAGCAAATGTTTAAGCGTATAAGCGACCAGGATTCCAATTAAACCAGTACAACGTAATGAGAATACTAATTCTCTTCAGTCATTTCATGATCAGGGCTGTTTTAACTTGGCCGTAACGTCAAGGGTTTTCTGTGCACAAATAATGCCACTAGAGCTAAATAAATAAATAAATATCGTAGGACATTACACACAGCGCCATCTGACCCCAAACTAAACAAAGGTTGTACTATGGAAGTCAGATAACTGATAGAATACTTAAATACTTTCTTTTTGCAAATACATACTTATAATAAATATAGAACACCCAGACACAGAACAAACATTTGCTTATACCACAAAGTTTGTCCTGGGTGGGAATTCAACCCACACTTCAGCTCTTGGAACAGACATTCTACCAATGAACTAACAGGGCTGTCTATTAATATTGTGGGTTGTTTAGTTTTATGTATATACTAGCTGCGCTCCGCGGTGTTACCCGCTACATGTTTTCGGGATAAAAAGTAGCCTATGTGCTAATCCAGGGTCTCAGCTACCTCTATACCAAATTTCATCCAAATCCGTTTAGAAGTTTTTACGTGAAAGAGTAAGAAACATCCATCTATACATTTTTACAAACTTTCGCGTTTATAATATTAGTAGGATTAATTATTTATTATCGATTTCATATTTTCAGTATCATCAGAGAAACAATCCAGATAAAAACCTGTTGGATCTTCATTACCTACGAGTGCGAGAAGCCATTGTCAGCATAGATCTCTTCCTCGATCGGGTCATACATAACCTGCGCTCAAATAATATCCACTTCGAGGTACATCACTATAATTGTCTACGAATAAATGATATTACAGTAGGAAGTAATTTTTTTAAGGTCCTGGAATGGTAACTGACTTTCAAAAAGCGAGGTTGCCGGAGCACACCGTTATGCATTTGGGTGGTAGCTATCCAGTTCAGTACTAAAAAGTACCCTACCGCCATGCTAACGTTTCATCACGGCATACTTTACCGGCAGTTCAAGTTCAGATTTGAGCTGTTTTAGCGCGCTAATCATTGAGCTATCATTGCTACAAAATAAAATCCTTCTTGGGTTTAGGCTGACATCTCACTTTGTACAATTATTTCCATAATTTCTAGTATTTGATTGAAGATTAACTTTAAAACTACAATCTAGATAAACTTTGAACTACGATTCTAAGTTAGTCAGTGACATTGTCGACTGAAGACTCGACAACAACACAACAACTAAACATTGATTAAATTGAATTTCCTCTTTACCGTTAGCTTTGGCATAAAAAAAAAACGAAAAATTCATGTACAATTTTTTTTTTTTTTTTTTTTTATATGCTTGACAGGCTAGTTGTTTGACCACAGCTCACCTGATGTTAAGTGAAGGTGTGGTCGAAGATGGTAAAGCACACCTAGCCTGGAATGGAACTGGCTCTCAAGTGAGGCTGCCGGAACACACTGTTAGATGCTTGGCGGCAGATTTTCAACTTGAGGGTGGTAGCTAGCCAGCCGAGTACTAGAAAGTACCCTACCACCATGCTATGGTTTCCTCACGATGTTTTCCTTCACCGGCAGCTCAAGCTCATTGTTGGGGTCACAAATAAGTCAGATTTATGAACGATTTTATGATTAATCATCCCGTAGAGTAATATCCCGTAATTATTAATCCCCATTCACACGCAATAGTGTAAGAAAGTAAGATACATCTCCGTGTAGTTTTTAAAATTTGATTGATAGTAGAAATATTGCCGCTAATTTACTTCTTCTTCTTTTTGTTTTGGCGTCGCGTTTTAGCATTTGCCAGTGTCAAGTATTTATATAGTATTTTCATGTTTCAAAAGTTAAATAATTGTCCTAGTAGCTAAAGTTATAGTCGAAGTCCAGTCTATTTCAAGCACAGGCCGTGTCAGTCAAGTCCAGTCATGCTTTAGTAAAGTAGTGGTGACTTTACTATAAAGCTTCGATGGAGTTTTGGTAGCAACACGAAAAGTCATGTTTCACCACATTATATCATTTTCCCACACTCGCGCTTGTGATTCGGCACTTTATGAATAAACCACCACCATTTTTATGCATAAACGCTCGACAAAACACTAGTTTTGGAAAAAAATACAACGGAGCGACACGACTCTTCCCGCGTTCCCGCCAAAACTCCGCTACTTTACTAGGGATATGGACTTAACAGAAATTTATGTGACAGCGATTATGACATTGATATACTTAACACTGACAGAACGCAAAAAATAAAAGTGCGATGTCAAAAAGAAAAAAAAATACTCATAATTGTTTGTTTTAGAATGTCTGGATTATCACTGGGAGGGGCCGTCACAGCCGCGGAAGGCCGAAGATCAAGCCGGCTACCTTAGCGCGCCTTCGGTTCCGAGGGATATTGTAAGTATTGTTACGAATATAGAGTTGAAACTGAGACCACAAATGTTATTTTTTTACCGACTTAAAAAACAATGAATCCCTTTTCCAGCGAGTGTACATGCACCGAGATATATAAAAAGTATGATTTTTTTATTTTTATGTAAAAGTAATGAGACGAACGATGCGCTCTCCTGATGGTAAGAGATAACGCATGCCCATGACCATTACATCGATGGACATAACTTTGAGTAACAAACAAAGTCCGGGACATTGCATTTGAGACTTTCGATGGTTAGTTCCAACAGCCCAGTAATGGTCTACCATACCATCATAGGATGTGTGATTTGTTTTCGAATGGTTTTTTGATACATTTGTTCGTATTTTGACATTAACGACAACTGTCAAGGTAATCCGACGGTAGAATTTATTCAGGGGTTCATCGGACATCGAAACTAGTACCTACGTGGTCCTCTTGACTCGTGTGGACCGTCGTGGTCGGTTCCATGGAAAAATAACCGTCTTTAGTAAAAAAAAAAACGATCCTAAAATTTAGTGTGAGATAGTATTTAATTGACAAATAACAATTTTTGATGCCACTGTTTATTATTATTATTATTTTCGTTTAACTTCATTACCATTTGTAAGTGTTACCATTTTTGCGGGCTTTTGGTCAAACAAAAACAGAAAAGTTCATTTATATTTCATCGCCCACACGATACAAATTTGCGAATTTCTGCATGTATTTAATATTGCTGCTTTTTGTAGTAATATGTATGTAACTTTATGTATATTTAAAATGTTTAATTTTGTTAAGAGTGAGTGAGGAATTATGCCAGTTGTTGAAATAATTATCGGTATAGTTTTGACAGTTGTGACATTCCATTGCGACTTTTATTGTAATACGTATAAAATACAGCGTGGCACTGTGGTTGGCGTCTATTTAGCAGCGATTTCACAAATATTTTTGTTAATGGTATTGTTAATGTAAAAAAAATTAAAAAATTACACATTTTAGTGTTTCTCTAAAGGTGTCTTTTTTTCGTAAAATCTATTCACGCTCTGATCTGTATTATAAATAAATGAAAAATATTACATCGTTTCTTTTTTTTTTTTTTATATAGCTGACAGGCTAAGTGTTTGACCACAGCTCACCTGATGTTAAGAGACGGTGTGGTCGAAGATGGTAAAGCACACCTAGCCTGGAATGGAACTGGCTCTCAGGTGAGGCTGCCGGAACACACCGTTAGATGCTTGGCGACAGATTTTCAACTTGAGGGTGGTAGCTAGCCAGCCGAGTACTAGAAAGTACCCTACCACCATGCTATGGTTTCCTCACGATGTTTTCCTTCACCGGCAACTCAAGCTCATTGTTGGGGTTTGAACCCACGCCCTTCGGCATGCGAAGCGACCGCACTAACCACTGAGCTATCATCGCTACAAAATCGCATCGTTTCGCTGCCCTGGTGCTGTGTGAAAAATTGTCTTAGATATTAACAGTGTTTTTCTTTTTCTAGGAGCAGTGAAATCAACGAAGGCTTATTAAAAGCTGGGATTCGTTCTTCCCATAAGATGACTAGTGAGTTATCGGAAAATATTTCCTAGGGAATAGCCATATGGTACCGTATGGAAATCCCGCCCGAGATTCCATTGACGAGAAACCTAGCTATATGTTCTACACAAAATTCGGGACAGAGTGAAAATTATCAACGGCAATATGTGAATCAAAATCAAACCAGGCAAGCTTTTAATTTGCCCCGTTCGCACTTCGTAAACTGGTCACATAATAACGAGCAAATCAATGGTAACTCACATCGGGCGCAAATCGGTTCTTTGAATCATGGTCCGTTCGAAAATTCATCTGTTAGACGGGATTCCCTGAATGCGTTCGGGGGAAACAAGATTAGTCGGGATTTAGTCCCACATATTCCACGGATACTAATCACCGAGGTCAGTGATAATGAGAATCAAGGGTCTCTAATAACACAAAATTATGAGGCGTCAACCTTTTTGTATTCCAGTCAAGATATTGATGCTAACAACAATCAACTGTTGTCTCGAAATCAATTTGATAGACGTTCATCGAACACTTATCCGAACAACCAGCCTTCTACATTTATTCTAAACACTCAGAATCAGAACCACAGTTATCGTCAACATAGTGGATCCAATCAACAAAACGCTGACAACTATCAAAACTACAGTTACAATCAGCAGTCCGGATCCAATCAACGAAACTCTGACAACTGTTCAAATCACAGTTATAACCAACATAGCCGACCCAATCAACAAAATGCTAGTAACAATCAACACCACAGTTACAATCAACATGGCGGCTCCGATCAACGAAACGTTGTCAGCTATCAAAACCACAGTTACCATCAACATGGCGAATTTGATCCACGTAACGCTGAGAACTATCAAAATCACAGTAACAATCAACATGGCGGATCCGATCAACAAAATGCGTATAACTATCAAAACTACGGTTACAATCAAAATAGCGGATCCAATCAACCCAGCGCTTACAACTACCAACACAACGGTTATCGTCCAAATGGCGAATTTCATTACCACAATACTTACAGCTATCAGAATAGTTTTTATACTAATAACAGTTACAATCAAAATGACGGATTCAACGTTCACCAGCCCGGATACTACGATTTTATACCGGACTTGCCACCTCAGCCACAAACAGTCGGAATGTATACCTTCAATCACTCCCAGTTTCGACTTGATCAAAGCCGTCTGCTTTATTACTATCAACATCATGGGAACACTGCTGAAATAGTAGCTGGCTTTATACAAGAAGGTACTTTCTACAGGTTACCCTTTCGTGTGACTTACGAAAGACCAGACCCAAGTAATCTTGGTTATTTTGTTATCTCTATTTTTTATGGACATCAATATCTGAATGGCCAGTGGATACCGCAAGTTCATTACTTTTATGAGCCATATTTTATCAACTTTGGGATCCAAGATACTCATCCTGGTATGTTTTAAAAGCTCAAGAGATTCGAGCTCTTTCGTTCTCATTTCAAAGTTGTAAAATCTTGATGTGGACTCTTTTATTTATATTTCAATTTCTTAGTGTTACTATTCTAAATGTTGTATGCATATTTCAGTGTTAGTATTTACGTGTAAGAATCAATGCGTGTATCACAAACATTTATGTAGAATAATGAGTTTTTCATTAGCTTTCGAATTTATAAGTTCAATACTTTTGTCCGATATACCTAATTTACCCCGATTAAAATAAGAATTAAAGCGACGGTTGTAAAACCATTAAGGCATACATACTAAAGCTGTTAATCGACGGGTCGACTACAGATTGCAAACTAAGGATGATAGTGCACGGTCTGTTCGCAGGCCGAAGAGTGTGGGTTCAAATCCAAACAATATACGTGAGCAGCCGGTGAAAAAAACATCGCGAGGAAACAATGGCAAAGTGGACGGGTACTTTCTAGTAACCCTTAAGTTTAAAATCTACCCACAAGTAGCTAAGGGCGTGCTCCAGCAAAACTATTTTAGTTTTTTTACGGTTGACGAGCTATATAGTCAATAACATTACTGTACACTTACATTGTATACCATATTGTACATACCTATCTTTGTCACGTTTACTTGACAAACAGCCGTAAAGAGCACACCACATTCTCAAAGGTAAAATTGGTGTGGTCGCGTGGTGCGTATGGCGCGTCCCGTACTCTAATAGGCTCCTCGCCAGCTCAGAATTGCATGCGGGGTGTGGAACCCCCATTGGGTGGGAGGAAACAGTGTCCCTTCTATACGTAGTATTATTTTTGTAGCAATGATAGCTCAGTGGTTAGCGCGGTAGGTTCGCATGCCAAAGGGCGTGGGTTCAAACCCCAACAATGAGCTTGAGCTGCCGGTGAAGGAAAACATCGTGAGGAAACCATAGCATGGTGGTAGGGTACTTGCTAGTACTCGGCTGGCTAGCCACCACCCTCAAGTTGAAAATCTGCCGCCAAGCATCTAACGGTGTGTTCCGGCAGCCTCACTTGAGAGCCAGTTCCATTCCAGGCTAAGTGTGCTTTACCATCTCCGACCACACCTTCACTTAACATCAGGTGAGCTGTGGTCAAAACACCTAGCCTGTCAACATAAAAAAAAAAAATCTATTCTGTGGCATTACTTATCATACATTTTAGGAAACACCAGCTAAGTATTGCCACAGAACAGATAATAATACTACAGATAGAACGGACACTGTTTCCTCCCGAGCGCGTAATGACATTTTGAAATATACCCGATGGCTTTAGTATGTACGGACCTTTAGGTACCTATATGAACATAACAGTAATGTTATTTTTTGCCTTCATTTAGAAAATATAGAGAAACCACACTTGCATGTGAATAGATTCATATCAACAGAAAGACGATTTTATAATTTATATTTAGTATTAGAGATTAGCATAGAGATAGATAGTTAAGAGTATTCAATGGCTTTCAAACGACAAAGAGTTTGTTGTATTGAATCTATTCAGCTATTGCGTATTAGTTTTAGTTATAAATATCACACAATTATTTAGCAGATAATAATATACATCGTGAGGAAACCATAGCATGGTGGCAGGGTACTTGCTAGTACTCGGCTGGCTAGCTACCACCCTCAAGTTGAAAATCTGCCGCCAAGCATCTAACGGAGTGTTCCGGCAGCCTCACTTGATAACCAGTTCCATTCCATTCGACCACACCGTCACTTAACATCAGGTGAGCTGTGGTCAAACACAACCTGTCAGTCATAAAAAAAAATACTTTACAATGAAAGTAGCTGCTTTTAATGTTCAATTTATGTCGGTAATACGATGCTTGTTTCTAGTAGTCTGTTTAAAAATGATTAAACACAGAAATAACTTGATTTTCCTGTTATGTTTTTTATATTGCCATTTAATCCGATTGATACTAGTACTACGCTATAGAAAACAGTTTTTCTTACAGATTTGTATTGAGTTTACTTGACTTTTAAAATAACCAGACAACTCTGCGCTTTCAAGGTCAAAGATAGGTATAGGTATATTATATTTGAGGGTAGGCGACGCATATGAGTTGACGTTATTTTAAATTTTTTGTAGTCATTTTTTTAAGGAAATTTGAAGGACAATTGTTTTTGCATGACAATAGGTGTAAGGTGCTTAAGGTGGTTCGATTTACATACAAACAATTTTTTCCATTTATGAACAAATTGAGCATAATTTTACAGTGAAATCATAGGTACTGGCATTTATTTCGGTCTTTATTTGCGGTAAATCACAATTGCTCGAATAAAACAGTAAATTATGCTAATAATCTACTGTTTTGTTCAAACAATTGTGATTTACCGCAAACAAAGACCAAAATAAATGCCAGTAACTATGATTTCACTGTAAAATTATGCTCAGTTTGTTCATAAATGGAAAAAATTGTTTGTATGTAAATCGAACCACCTTAATTATAATTGTTTGTTGTCTATTGTCAAACATTTGCTGTGTGCAAATTTATTTATTGATTAAAATATAAATTGAATTAGTAAGGAATTATTAAGGGGTCAGTTGTTTAAAGTATATTGGTATAATAATATTGATTAATTTACTTGACTAGTTTTATGTCAATTTATCTAATACTATTAAACGAGCAATATTTTTGTACACATATTATTATATAATATTTTGACATCTCGAAAACGGGTCTAACGGTTTTGAAAAAAAAAACTTTTAATTCCGTAATTTTTAACGCCTTTTTCCGATTTTTAATTTGTTTCATAGTAGTATAAGTTGTTAGGAGGCCATTGCTGTCAGTATTCCATATGGATTCAATCTATTTAATAATTATTTACAGTTCAATTTAATTTAGACTGTATCTTAGTTGCTAAAGACACAAAATGACTATTTTACGTAAAATAGTTTAATTTAGTTAGAAGCATGTAAGTGTGGTTTATGTTATTTGGTAATATATATAACCTATGTCAATTAAATTGTCAGTGAGTTTATTAATTAAACATAGGTAAATAGGCGATTCGGGGTTTAACCCGCATATTTTCGGGTTGAAAAGTAGTCTAGGGATTAAATCCAAGGGACATGCCATTTGCAACACGAATTTAATCAAGATCCGTTAAGCCGTTACAGCGTAAAGAAGTAACAAACATTTTATTTATAATAATAGTATCATGGTACCTAAAGGTTGTCCTATAATTTATAAATATTTTTTGGTTCTAGAAACTGCATTCCTGCATATGAAGCGGGTATTAAAGTTTTTAAATTAAGACTGTAACTTAGTTACATAAAAATACTGAATAATTTACAACCCAGAACAACTCCTGTGACCTCAAATTATCTGTGATGTACCATTTAGTTTAACAACATTTTTAATTTCTTTAAAAAAAAATGCCTCTTATAAATCCAGTGTTCATGCATTTTCCTTTTTTTTTCTTGTTTAGTTTTTACAACTATTTTTAACCGATTTTTTAATGTTAACATCCTATCTTCACTCGATGTCTTGCACTTTAAATAATAATAAATCAATTATATTGTATGTCTTTCTAAATGTTTACTGTAGTGTTTTTAAAATAATTAAATGCATACGCAATTACAAGAAACATTCAAACTCACTGTGATTTATATTAAAAAAAAATATATTTGCAAGTACTACATATTTATATATACGTGAGTACATTTTATGAAGTAGACAATATTTTACGAGGGAATGACTTGTAGTTGCGAGTGCATCGTTACTGATAAGATTTTGAAAAGATATCTGAGTGTTAGCTGTTTAAACTTTATGTTCGGATGAACGACGGTCTTATTCGAGGAATTGAAATTCTAGGCTCGTATAAAATGGTCCTATAAATTAGGCTTAAACATGCTAAAATGCCTTTAGGCCATGTTAACATGTAAGGTTCTTAATATTTATCATATTTGTGCCTGATTTCATAGCATGGATACGCACGAATGTAAATATAATCACGGTTGTCAGCGGTTCGACAGATTTGTTAGTGGGATGAGCGTCCAAGTTTTATACGAATTTGGGATTGAAATCGTTTTCTGCTGATCGTCGTTTAAATGTCTGTCGTTCTACTGAACAAAGTGTTGGTGTTCTCTTATATTGTTACTATTCGGTTGCAGTAATCCAAATTTGAAATCATACATTAAGGCCTATTGGCCGTATATTTTTTTGTAAACCTTTGAAGACATCATTTATGATTTTCAAAACTATATAAATCAGAACAAAGTTATTGTACGACTGCGTACAATTTTTTTATTAACAAAAAATATATAGGTTGAAAAGTCAATTATGTAAACCATAGCTTTAATGTCACTATGTAGGTTTAATTCTGTCCATTAATACCAAACCACATTGAAGAAAATTTGTTTGTACGTCATACTTTCGTGTTAAGCGTTATAATATATGTAGACTATACACATGGAACCCGATTTATAAACGTTCGCATTAATCAATGATTAAACTTAACAAACGTTTATAAATCTAAACGATGCGACGTCAGCGACTCTTACGAAAAATCATTCAAATGTTTTGTAGTACAATAACTGTGAATGATATTTCTATAATCAAATATAAAAGTCTCGGTTATAAATATAGTTTAATATCATTATTTGAAGAAATAACTTCCTTTATTAAGTTGCGTGATATATTATAGCTTTTTCCCCCGGTCGAGGTGTATAAATTACATAAAGATAAAACTTATAAAGATTTTAACTGAGATTAAAAAGAGAATGCTGTTGGTTTCCACATATGTAGTGTTAGTATAGAATTTGTACATATAACCTAGCGTAATTGCTATATATGTATCATTCTGTCTAACATGAAAGTAAAATGCCCACAACTTTCTCATTAATGAAAATACTATCATATTTTGATTGATTAAATTATATTCAAACTAGCGAAAGGCTTCGATCGGGTGCATTTTTTTTGGCGACTTGACTAAAAAACTATTGGATTTGTCTACGTATGCAATATTTCAATTTGGATGGTTTGTATATTTACAAGCATTTATAAATCTAAATAACATTAAAATCTGCATCATAATTTGTTGAGTGGTCCAGTAGTATGTAGAGAAACGGACGGTCGTTCACAGCGACTTCGTTTCATACTATTTAGAGATAAGCTTTAAAATGAGACAATAAAAAAAAATTCGACTGTAATATAATTTGTAAACATAATAATATCGTCACGGGCGTCGCAAAGTAGGTACATTTACATTTATTAAAAAGATTTGCTCGAACTGTACACGATTTTCGTATAAAGGTTTTGGGAACATGTAACCAACGTTTTTCATAAATTTCAAAAAGACTTACGAAATAAAATATACGAAAGTTTAGTATAAAGGATATTTTCGAAAAAATGGTTAGGTATTGGCCTTTTGGTCTATTGTTACCACCTATTTTTTTTCTTCTATACTTCTATAGGATTAAATTTAATCTTTGTATCGACGGGTTAGCCGTCTTATAAGTGTTTTAGATTAAGATTCCATGTTGACTTAAGTTTTGTTTTTAAGTACAATTTTTATGGGTTACAAGGTGTTTGTTTTTCTGAAAAGAAATCAAATACTTCTTTCTATGATCTACTTATTTGCTCAAGCAGGATTAGTGCAGTTGTTTATTTACATTTACAACATATTTTTATACTGTAATATTTAAGTTAAATAAGAATTTATGTTGCATTGTATTTTTTTAAATAACAGTTAACGAAATGACATGTACGTAAGAGGATTATAGGGTAAAGGAATGAAGGCTAAGATTTTTATAGTACTTTGGAAAGTATACTGTAGTTTTGTAAAAAAAAAACATTGGCATATAACTTATGTGCCAATGTTTTTTATTACGTACTAATTTGTATTAAGAAAAAAAACTTTTGTTTAAGACGAGAAAAATTACCATAAAATAAGTAATAGGTCTCTATTGAAAAGATTGGAGGTTGCATTTCATACAACGATACAAAATGGAAATATTTGATAGATAGAATATTTGATTCTTCTTCAAAAGTTTTAATATATCAGAAATGTATACATTTTTCCATTACTCACTGTAACTGCTTACTGTCAAGCGACCCTTCTATATTTTTGGTATTATACGGGATAAGAAAAGCCGAATGATATTTATTTGTATGAATTTTAAGAAAGAAAAAATGGAATTGAATTTTGGCACGGACCTGCCATCGTATTTGTCAATTAATGAACTATTGTGTTGAACGCCTTATTAAACATTTACTATACTAATAATATCCATCCTAACTAGTCGCGTAGTTTTAAAAGAGTAAAAAGGCCTAATGGTAGTTATTTTTTTTAACACAAAATTTTTAGATTGGCGTTGGGTAAGCTAAAAGCAAGACTTGAGTGGTGCTAAAATTGTTAAGTGTTCGAAGAAAATGTTACCAGATCGTAAAAATTTACGAAATAAATTTGAAGTATTCGATACCAAAATCTATGAAAAATGGATCAGCGCCACTGGGGGCGTTAACGGAAACCAACTGACGGAAAACGCTGTCATAGTATCGTTAGAAAGTTTTTTCGCAAATAGTCTTGACGATGACGATATAGAATGTTGGATATTGTCATGAATTATCTTAATTATCTACATTTCTACACGATTATGTTGTTTGTAAATTTTATTTAGTTATTTTTAGTATTTAAGCTTGATTGAATATTGGTTTTTAAAATGTTTTCTAGCGTACCTAAGTATGTGTAACCAGGTTATCAATGTTAATAAATGTTAGTCGTGAAAAAGTTTTGTTTATTTATTTCATCTTTAACTTCGGAATTAGCTATTGAACTATTAGGTTACCGATATAACTTCAGAATAACAAAAGCAGGTCCCTTTGAAGGTCTTTCTGCAGAGATACAACATGAAGTGTTTTAAAAAGTGCGCCGATACATTTATTTTTTTAATTTTATTTAATTTTCCCCTTCGGCGTCGTGCAGGCTAAAGCTGTAAAGCCATACTGCCGTATCTTCGGTTTTTGCAATTCATGTATAACATTTATAGTTACAGTCGAAGTTCAGTCCGTGCCAGTCAAAATGACATTTTGGAAGCAATACGAAAATTAATGTTTCACCACATAATATCACTTTCCCACAGTCGCTCTTATAATTCGGCACTTAATGAATAAAACACCACTGTTTTCATACAAATACTAAAACACACTAAGAACACGAAAGAGCACTAGTTTTGGAAAGAAATACAATTGAGCGTTACGTACTTCAGAACGTAAATTTGTACCAAAAAAGTACCTATATTTACATTGATATCAGATAATAATTGTAATATGATTTTAATTTCGGTCGTGTCATGTGTAATTTTTATCGTAGGTACAGTTGATGAAAGTATGTAACTATATACGTAGTTACTTGCTTGAACCGCTAGTTAGGAAGTGCTGATGTTTTTATTGTCTTTGGTCTGGATACTTGGTATATTTCAACTTGAACGTGAGTCAGATAATGCATTGTACAGACAGATACTTGCATTACGTAGCTTGATTGCGTCATAATCCGTTTGTGCTTTAGAAATATACTTTTACATCCGACGCAGTTAAATGCCCTATGATGATTGGTAATTGGTTCTACTTTCGTTGACTTACCTCGTTTGCTAGGTGAGTAAGTATGGATATTTTGATTTTGAGGTTACTTATTTGCATTTACTAACATATTTATTGCTAATAACTACGTCGAATTAAAATAAGTGTCCATTTAGGTAAGTAAGTACCTACCCACTATTTAGAAGTATGTATGTGATTAGTGACCTTCTGAATAATATTCGCCCCGTATTATGCGGACTGTGGACATAAAGACCACCACAGACAACGCACTGAATAAAGTACCAACGTACCAACCTGCATATTATTATAAAAAACTAAGATGAACGAACGCTCTTATGATGATAAGAAATAATTCTTATAGTCATTAATGACTTGCTGCGGTATCCAGAACTTGTAGAAACAAAACAAACGTCTTATAATTTAAATTAGTAAAAAAGAAATGGCTCATGGCGTACCTACGAATATCTAGAGTATAGGGAAATGTGAACTATCCCAAAATTCAAAATATGTAGGTATTAAGTACAATACATAATTAGTAGTCATGTACCTAAACAATACCTAGGTAGGTACTGATTTTTGGTAAGGGGAGGATGTACCTACTAAAGATGTCCATCTTTAGTACATCATGTTGGCTGTTTTACGTATTACATTCATGTTATGTAGGGTTGGATCTACTAAATACCCATGCATGACGGTACCAGAGTCTCTAGAGGAACGCACCCGTACATGCACTCTCCTTCGAGTCGGAGCGTTGTATGCGGTATCACTTAAATGTCATTCTGGGTATCGACATAAAAGAAAATGTCATGCAATCGACTTCCTACAAAAACTTTATAAAAACATTGAACTTAAAAATCAAGTTCTTATTTACGTGCCTATATAAGGTGCACCTTATGAGTAAATATACCTAATAATATTGATCATTATTTTGTACTTGTGTAACGTCACTTTATGTCCGGCAGTTTGGCGGTCTTATGGCCTTCTTGATTTATTTTTATTTAGCCGTATGAAGATATTGAAGTGATTGTAAGGAGCTACGTAGCGGTTTGCCTCGGCAAGCTTCTTTCACTGCCATGTCTTGAAGGACCGTCAATCATCTTGTGATTTGTTGACGCGTTACAATTTTTTTTTGTTTAAAAATTTGTTGACAGCTAATCGAATGAAATGCCATTTTCCATTACAGTGCAACATTTATGTCATAGGTAGGGAAATATGTTAATTATTCATGTTTGACAACATGAGATGATACCTCCGAGCATTCAATGATATCGCCGTCCATATCGCATTGCACGGGACGGGAACCCATTCAGTACCAAGGACTTGCGACCCAGGTTTAGATAAGTTTAACAGACCTGTTTGGTACATACGGATCATTTTTTTTAATGGTTGACATGCTAGGTGTTTGATCACAGCTCACCTGATATTAAGTGACGGTGTGGTCGAAGATGGGAAACACCTAGCCTGGAATAGAACTGGCTCTCAAGTGAGGCAGCCGGAACACACCGTTAGATGCTTGGCGGTAGATTTTCAACATGATTGTGGATTGAGGTGGTAGCTAGCCCGCCGAGTACCTACTAGAAAGTAGTCTACCACGATGCTATGGTTTCCTTACGATGTTTTCCTTCACCGGCAGGTCAAGCTCATTGTTAGGGTTTGAATTGCAGGCCTTTGGCATGCAAACCGACCGAGCTAACCACTGAGCTATCATCGCTACAAAATCTTCACTGCTCGTGTTCCCTTCCCGTTCTAAGAAAATGTGATATGATCCTACCAACTTTGCTTTCGATACTCTTTCCAGCAATACATTTGTAATTTTCTTGGCAGGCCGTTTATGTTAAAAAATGTGATATTTCATTTGTAAAGCGTCGAATTACGTGCGCGATTGTGAGACAGTGATATACCTAAAGTGGTGAAACATTTATTTTCGTGTTGCTTCTAAAATTCTTTCAAAGCTTTTAGTAAATTTGGTATGACCGGAATATTCGCTTACTTTGTGTGTGACTGGGACTCAGACTTGTTTTGTTTGCTTTATCACGAAACACTTCAACATATTTATAGAAACACTTGAAACAGGTGGACAACAGAGGATGTGTTGTCTGTTATATGCAAACAGAGCCTACGTCAAACGAGTAATCAACTCTACCATGACCTGTTGTCATGCCCATCATAACAGACGATAGATAATAAATAGAAATAAAATAAATAGACAATGATAACTCACTAACTAATTTTATTCTGTGTTTTTACCTGAATTATACAAGTAAGTAGATGTTTGTGTGACAAACAACCGCAGGATGGCGTGATACAATTTCGTGACATTCCTCGCCTGTGGTCGCAATATCATGTTGAATTAGATCTGTGAAGGAATTTCGTGTAAGATTATATAATTGAGTATATATACCTAATATGTGTGATTGTGTGGGTATAAGTAATCACGAACCATGTATGTAACCGTTATCTACGGGCTACAGGAGATCTGTATCTTCTATTAAGAGTATAATTGACTGCCCTTATAGTATAATTGAATGAGCTACTCTCATTTGGTAAAAGTTCCGCTTCAAGAGCTGTAGGTACGGTATGGGTTCAAACTGCATGTGTTCTGTCGCACCGCACTTTATTTACTTCTTAATTTAGTAAGCGCATCTATTGAGCTACTGCTCACTCTAGTCCACTAGTAATATTAATAAGCTTACATAGCATAAAAATATACACAAAATTCCTACTGAGTGCGACTCAAGTGAGGCTGCCGGAACACGTCACTAGGTGGTGGCGGATTTTCTATTTTAAGTTATTAGGAGTAAATACTAGAAAGTATCTTGTTACCTCCTCCTCCTGTTATAATATCTTCGCAATGTTTTCCTCCACCTACAGTTCTAGCTCATTATTGGGATTTGAACTCAAGCTCACCGACGTGTGATCCGCCCGCACTAACAACTGAGCTATCATCGCTACAAAATCGCTAACAAAAAATACTAAGTATGATTTTGGGATTTATTTTACTTTAATCTCATTGAAATGTAGATTTAAAATCGATCTTGTTTGTACTCACTTTCACGTAAGATTTAGATCGCATCTGGCGCGCTCAATATCACGTCTAGATCCCTGTTTTATTTCAGTAATATGATTGAGAGACTGCTCAAGCTGATTGATAGGTTCACTATAAAGCCTCCGTAGGTACTTTTTACTAATATAATTCTCGCTTTTCTCATTTTAATACTATACCTACCTACAGCCATCCATCCTTCCTTCTTCTATTTACATGTCTTGACATGTTAATTTGCTCTGTCCCCATATAAGTATCTATTCGTTACAAATTTCATTCTATGATGTACCTATAACAGAAGATCAATTCTCTAGTCATTCGTAAAATTTTAGTATATGAATGTGACCGGCATTCGAACGACATTGTTCGAAAGTCGCAAATCTATTTTGAATGATGAAAAGTCGGTACCTACCCAATATTCGTGTAGAGACTCACGTGTGAAAATAAAAACAGTGCCCTTAACTTCAGGTCAAATTCTGAGTTACACGTGGTTATTTCACTTACCGCGAAAAATGTGTAAGTATGAAAGGCTTTACGGACGCTACATACTTATAAATAGAGGCAAATTAATACAACTAATACGTATTTGTTTAGGTTTCTTGTGTTACTAAAAATATTATTATTTGCATTAGTAGATTGGGATATATAATCGTTGGAAAGCAGTGATGCCCAGGACTTTGTTTTGCTACTCCGTTGCCCGACAGCCCCGTTGGCTCATTGGTAGTATATCTGCTTTGAGAGCTGTAGGGCGTGGGCTCGATTCCCACTCAGGGCAAAACATTTTGTGAATAATCAAATGTTTGTTCTGTGTCTGGGTGTTCTGTATGTATTTACAAAAAAAAAAGTATTTATGTTTTCTATCAGTTGTCTGACTGCCATCACACAAGCTCTGCTTAGTTTGGGGCCAGATGGATTTGTATATAGTCCTACGATATTTATTATTTATTTATTACTCAAAGTTCTATGTATCGCTGCAATGGTCATGGACAGGCGTTATTTTTTACCATCAGGAGAGCGTCTCGTTCGTCTTCGTTGCTTTACATTTAAAAAAAATTCAGCATGCCTAAAATAGAGGTGTTTCGAAAAGGGCGGAAAGTTTTGCACTGAGGTCCCGTTCGGAGCAGTTCTGCATTCCTTTACCAGCCTACTCAAAGAAACCTTTAAATATCGAAGCACGGCCTTGGGACACTGGTATAATAATAATAAATAATAAATATCATAGGACATTACACACAGCGCCATCTGACCCCAAACTAAGCAGAGCTTGAGTATAGTAAAGTATAGCTATAGCTATATAGCTATAGCTATATAGCTATAGCTATATACTTTACTATAGCTATATACTATAGCTATAGTAAAGTATAGCTAGAGTATAATAAAACAATTATGCAATTGCCTCCTATTTCGTCAGATTTTGAAGTAAAATTGGGAATTTATAATGACTACATTATTTCAACTATTTTAACTAATCATTAACCAAACTATCAACTCGTATCTCAAATCGAAACTGGCTTCTATGTCATTTGTAAGCATGATATTTACTTCCAAGGCTTTCGTAACGCCCTAGCTTCTCGCAAACGGAACAAACGAAATCGAAAGGCTATCTCTGAGTCAGAAGCGTAGGTAAGCAAGTAAGCTAGTTACATACAGTACGCTCGTTCACCTTGGCAATGAAAGTGAATTGGACACTGTAGTCCGCATCAACTACTATAAAAACCGGAGCACTCCTTGTCGAAATTATTCAGTTACCAACACTAGAAGCACAAACATGTACGCCAAGGTGTGTAACAATGACTTCTGGAATGCTTCATTGAAGCTAGTGCACCGTTGATAATTTAATTATCGAGCACCTTTCACGTATTACCTCACGTGGAATTCAACTCTGCGGTTGCTAAAAACAGTGCTGAAATCATTTGTCTTAAATCGTTCTAATTTTGTTTCTAATTTACAGCTGATCGTCGCCCTTTGCGCTGTGGGAGTGGCCCGCGCCGGTGGTCTCCTTGGAGCCGCCCCTCTGGCTTACAGCAGCCACGCTGTTGCGGCACCTGCCTACGTCACAAAGACCATCAGCCCTGCTGTCAGCTCCGTATCTTCCTACTCGACCCAGACCGCCCACGGTGGTTACAGTGCCACCTACGCCGCTGCCCCCGTAGTAGCTAAGACCTACGCTGCTGGACCCGCTGTCGCCACTTACGCCGCTGCCCCCGCTGTAGCGTACTCCGCGCCCGCTGTGGTGACCAAGACCATCTCTCCCGCCGTGTCTTCCGTCTCTTCTTACTCCACCCACACCGCCCACGGTGGCCCCGCGTACGCTTCCTACGCTGCTCCCGCCGTCGCAGCCTACGCCGCTCCCGTCGTGGCTAAGAGCTACGCTGCTCCCGCAGCCTACGCCGCGCCTGCCTACGCAACCTACGGTGCTGCTCCCGCTGTTGTAACCAAGACCATCACCCCCGCTGTGTCCTCCGTGTCTTCTTACTCTTCCAGCACCTCTCACGGATCCCCCGTAGCGTACGCCGCCGCCCCCGTCGTGGCTAAGACTTACACCACCGGCCCCGCTGTGGCTGCCTACGCCGCTGCTCCCGCCATCTCTTACGGCGCTCCCGCTCTGTCTTACTCTCACGGTTACTCCGCCCCCGTTCTGACTAAGACCATCGCTGCTCCCGCGTACGCTTCATACGCCGCGGCTGCTCCCGCATACGCTTCATACGCCGCGACTGCTCCCGCGTACGCTTCATACGCCGCGGCCGCCCCCGTCCTGAAATCAGCTGTCACGTACTCCGCCGCTCCCGCTGTCTCCCACATCGCCTACAGCGCCCACGGTGCTAACTACGGTTGGTAAACTGAATCATAGAACAAATTGTAAATAGAACGATGAAAAAAATAAATTAAACGAATTGCCATAAAATATTCTCTGCTTTTATTTCTCTAAAATATATCTCTATTTTTTAGCAGTAACCAGAGCTTAGGTAATGAATAATGATATTTATTCATATTGGTACGTATAACGTACCTACTCTATAATTAATAGGTACAATATCTAAACAGAATAACTTTGTGGAATAATTATTCTTACCAGTCACTTTCGGAGTTGAAGAGTGGGATATGTACAAATGTATATTGAAAAATATAATTATGTTAATTATCAAACGTTTAGAGGAGGCTTCAGGTGACCAGAATGCTGGTATCTACTTTGGTCAAAAGCTAAGCATTGCCATCCAGCGTGGCAATGCTGCCAGCATTCTGACCACATATCCCTCTGACGGATTTTCAGACTAAGCTTTTTGTATACATTTTGTAAATTATAGTATAATTTAAGGTCTTTTTTATTTTTATTAAACGTTTTTCGATTGTTAATTAATAATAAATAATCTAAAGAGGTAAATGAATGATTGATGATTATAAATATAGGACAAGTACTTGTAAACCTAATCAAAAATATAGATACCCAATGCAAATTGAGAGAACAAATAAATAACACATATCTCGTGAATACTGCACGTAACTAAAACACACACTACACTGTAAAAGAACTTTTACGAAATATTAATACGCATCCATGTATCAAAGTGTAAAAAATAACAAGTTTTATTGTAGTTAAGTAAGTGCGGCGAATATTTTTATTGTTCGATAAAAATTTATATGATCAACTATTCAAAAGTTACATAACTTCGGAAGTTATAAAGTTAAAGGTGACAAATTACTTACAAACAAAAATATACGTAAAACGTCTATGATGACATTGCTGAATTAATAATACTGTCTAATATATATCTCAATAAATCACTAGGTAGGTGTGAGTTGGTAGGTATATACAACATAGCTGTAAACCAAGGATACACCTTTCTCCTAAATCATAGTACACTTTGCGAAAATTGTTATCCTTGCAACCAAGTTTCCGGTAGCGATATTATTTATCATATTGTAACAGTTGTCAACCTCCGATAGTACGATATCTTGCTAAATCACACTAATTTTATAAAAGCGAATTTTATGAGTGTGTTTGTATGTTTGTTACTTCTTTAAGCTCATACGGCTCGACCAATTTTGTTTAAATTTGGTGTGGAGGTAGCTGATATCCTGGATTAACACATAGCCTACCTTTTATCTAAAAAAAAAATGTTCACGTGAGATCAGTGGGGTTTTTAAAATGTTTAACAAGATAGGTTTCTGACCACAGCTCACATGTGACAGTGACCAGTGACGGTGTGGTCGAAGATGGTAAAGCATAATATCTAGCCTGGAATAAAGCTGGTTCTCAAGTGAGCACATTCTGCCGGAACACAACGTTAGGTGCTTGGCGGCAGATTTTCAACTTGAGGGTGGTAGATAGCCAGCCGAGTACAAGAGTGTACCCTACCACACAGGGCAGTCAAAGTCAAGTCAAGTCGATAGAGCGTAAGTAGAATCTTTCTTCACGTAAAGTAATATCACTCCAAAGTGCCTAGACAGTCGGATGCCTTGGTGTCCTCATCTCAAAGTTCTCTTGATTTGACTAAATTGTATTTTAATTTTGCTTATATGTAACAAGCAAACACGTTTTCATAGTTGATCGGTACAGTGTATCCGCTTTTATGAATAATATTAGTCGGTAGGTAATATGTAGGTAGACAATCTTCATAAAATCGAATCACAGCCAATGATTTAATACAGATCCTACACAGATTTCGCTATCCAATGTTGTGTTCCATTTGGTGATATTACGATTTAGCAAAATTAGATCATGCATCGAATATAATTCTTATTTGTAGAGCCTCAGGGGCTATTTCTCAATATTAGTAGTAACATTTTGTAACACGTGGATCATCTTGATGATACGACCAGTTTTTTCTAATAGTATAAAAGAGAATGCCAAATTAATTTATGAAATATTTTATCGACTAAACTGGACCACGATGCACCTCAAGGTACGAGTGAAAATTAGCTTTGCTATTTTATTTATTAATTAATACAAAAAAAATTTAAGGGACTTAATTATTGTTGTTACAGATTTTGATTGGGGTGCTGATTTTAGGGATAGCTACAGCTAACCCTAGAGCTGCGCCAAAACCGATTCCGAACCCGAAACCGATAGCGAAAGCATCCCCTCAGTATTATCAAGGATACTCAGGTGCTCAACCAAACTATTTAACTGGTGCTTCCAATTATTTCGGTCAATCATATAACCCTCAACCAATTCTGGGACAAAATGCAGCACAATACTATGATCCCCGATTCACCTCTTCCGGGTACCAATCTAGTTTCGGTAATGCTCTTGGTGCTCAAGGAGGTTATCCTCAAGCACCAGTAGGTAATTACTACCAACCCTCTCAAGCGCCAGCGGGTAATTATTACCAATCTCCCCAGGCGCCTGCAGGAAGCTACTACCAAACTCCTCAAGCGCCATCACCAAACTACTACCAGCCTACTCAAGCACCATCCGCGAATTACTACCAATATCCTCAAGCGCCAACAGGTAATTACTACCAAAATCCGCAACTGATTCCTGTGCCTGTAGGATATTCTAGTGGATCTTCATCGCAAAATGGGCAACCGACAAGATATCCTAGTGGAGCTACAGGCCAAGGTGCTCAACCGGTAGGATATCCTGGTGTCTCTTCACCTCAAAGTGCCCAGCCCGTCGGATATCCTGGTGTGACATCAGCTCAAAGTGCTCAGCCAATTGGATATCCTGGTGTCTTTTCACCTCAGAGTGCCCAGCCGGCGGGATATCCTGGTGTATCTTCACCTCAAAGTGCCCAGCAGGTGGGATATCCTGGTGTATCTTCACCACAAAGTGCCCAGCAGGTGGGATATCCTAGTGTATCTACACCTCAAAATGCCCAGCCTATCGGATATCTTGGTGCGCTTTCACCTCAAAGTGCCCAGCCGGTCGGATATCCTGGTGTATCTTTACCTCAAAGTGCTCCGCCGGTAGGCTACCCTGGTGTGCCTTCAGCTCAAAGTGCTCAGCCAGTTGGATACCCTAGTGTGACTTCAACACAAAGTGATCAACCACCAAAGTATTCTGGAGGAGCCAGATTATGGCCTAAAGCTCTGATCAGTCCAGTTGGCTCTCCGTCCCCCGTCCCTGATAATTTAGCCCGGGCTTATTTTGCTGTATCGACACCTAGTTCATTAGCGTTTTCTGCACCAAATAATCAAAATCCTTTAGCGATACAGTCTTCTATTTCATCTTCAGACCAGAAGCCAATACCTGTACCACTGAAAGTCGGTTCCAGAAATTATTTTCAATCAGACATTAATAACTTTAACTCTGTTCCCCAGAATATTCCTAACTCAAGTTTAACGCCATCTCCTTATTTAGCTAACTATCAACAACAGTTCTCAGTTCCTTCCGATCCCAGGTATTTACAACCAACAAACCAACCTAATTATTCAATATCAACAACGCCTACTCCATATTTAGCTAATCAACAACAAACTTCTCAATATCCAGTAAATTACCAATCTTCCCCAGCTCCTTTTCAAGTTAATTCTCAACCTAATCAAGTAACCAATGCTCTAACTAACTACCAGTCTACACCAGCTTCTCCCGTTCAATCGGCATACCAACAGCAGTCTACTCCAGCTCCTTATACTTTTAATTACCAATCACCAACACCTTATCAAATTTCTGGAGGGCTGCCTTCGTCAACTGCTAATTATAATAATTATCAACAACAACCCTCAGGATCTCCTTATGCAGGTCAATACCAAAATCAACCTGTGTCTCCATTTGGACCAAATAGTCCTCTACCTACAGATTCTCCGTACCAGCAACGCATTCCAATACCAGTGGCTTACTCGCAAAGTCAGTTCCAAATCCAACCCACATCACCGACTCCCGCGACTCCTAGTCAATTGACACCTGTGACCCCGACTTCCTCTTATCCCAGTGTTCCAGTTACGTCTAAGCCAATCACTGTCTTACCCACAAGTTCTACTCCAGTCAAAGAAGTATCGATTACAGAAAACACATTTATACCAATCCCTACTACCCCTAGCCCAGACAGTAGATTAAAAGCTAAAATTATAAAGACTGAATATTCTGGAGCTGTCTCACCCCAATATAACCACATACCATCGGTATCAAACTTATATAAATTTTCAACTGCAAGCCCGCTCTATCCTGAGTCGATAGGAAAATCTTCTCATGGTCCATCTTATGCTCCTCAAAAAACCTACCCTTCAACAACCGTTTCTCGTGTTAGTTTTAAAAGCCCAAGTAATAACTATAGTTATTAAGATTATGTATTATAATGTACAATGTTTGTGTATGAGACCTGATTTAAATGTATTCAGTAAGCTTTAAATACGAATAAAATTGTTACCGATTTCATGTTGTTTTCTTGTTAAGACTTATTTTATTGGAAAGAGATTCGTTTCCCGAGTCATCTATGGATTTACTTTAAATTATTCAAATGCGGGTCGAAGCTTGACCTCTAATTTTAATAATGAAAGGTGGGAAGGTATAACATTAGTCAGCATCTATATATAATATTATTATGCATTCTTACAATTAAAATGACCATCGAAATATTAATGATAAAAACTGTCAAAATTTTTTGCATATTGAGATTTTAGCACATATCTGTCATAACCTTAGAATCGGAATCTTCTAAGGTCATAACCGATGACCAAGTTCTAAGTATAAATAAACAAAAAATATATTTTCTACTTTTTAATAAACATTGTAACTAAAGGTTTTTTGGGGTACACTTTTATTAAACAAAATAAAAAATACCTTAAATTATACTACCTATTTACAAAATGTATACAAAAAACTTAGTCTAAAAAACCGTCAGAGGAGGGACGTTTTGTGGTCATTCCTCAAAAGTCCAACATTTTTCTGAAGTGTGTCACCCAAGCCGGCAGACCTAACTAAACATTGGATACCTGAACGATTTAGGATTAATACGAGCTTCTTAATAATTACTATTTCGTCACCTTTTTAGCGCTTTATCAAAGGTTATAAAATGACACATGCTAACGAAATGATGCCTCTCAGAACTTGTTTAGGGTATTTCGAAACATTTTGTCGTCTCAGTTGAGTGATATTTTTGGATGTAATTTATTCACGTGGACGTAGAGCTATTATATTTAGAGTTCCGTATTGAAATTGAGAAAACGGAAGTTGGTTGTCTATTTGTGATTTATATCGGTTGTTTTGTTAAACTGCTAGACGCTAGTATTCTAAGCATTTTGTGAAAAATGTAGATTGGTATGTGTGGACCTAAATAAACCTTGAAGAAACATGGAATTTATTTGAATATGGTAATTTTATTTTGTTTTATAAAACAAAACAAAGTAATTTAGTCATCATAGTTGATAAGACACAAATCACGATGCAGTTGCTGGGCCCATCGCTTTGCGGAAACAAGAACCCGTAGTGATTTGTGACCTAGGTGTAGGTTTAAGTGGCACCTTTAAATACGTACCTATTATGAAGTGAAGGTATGATAACCGCTGGGGTAGACATGTTCTAGACTGGAGACCGCGAATTGGCAAACGTAGCGTAAGACGCCCTGAGACTCGATGGACGAAAACAGCTGGTGGTGGATGGAAGCGAAAAGCCGATGATCGGGCTGATTGGCGTCTCTTGGGAGGCCTATGTCCAGCAGTGGGTTTTGATAGGATGGTGATGATGATAATGAAGTGAAGGTGAGCGTTACTTTCAAAGTTTTCATTTTGATGAAAATTTAAGTAAAGTAAAGTAACATCGATAATATGTACTTCTCTTTCTGGTCAATAGTTATCAATACCTTTGATCAGCTAAATCAACACGTGTAAAGCTGAACAATGTAAAGAACTAAACGTATATTTCAATTTCCGTGGAGATGAGAACATTTCAAAGACACAGCACACTGTTGCCAGTGCAAACATCACAAGTCACTTGTTTATCTGTCTTCTATCGGATACATTTCGGAGAGCGTGTCTTGGCATTGTATAATTTAGTTCCAGCAGTTTCCCCTTTCTATTAGCGGACGGCAGCCATCCATACATGGTGGGTATTCCCCACGTACGGCCTAACCGCTTCTATTCCCCATTCTTAATACGCACAGCGAGGATGTGGAACTCTCTGCCAGCGGCGTCTGTTTTTCCTGCGGAGTACAATTTGCGTCTTAAAATCCAGAGTAAACAGGTTTTTTCTAGGTAAGCGTGCTTCATCTTAGACTGCATCCTGCTTAACATTAGGCAGGGGGGGGGGGGCAAACAAACCTATTTCATATAAAAAAGCATGAGGAGAAAAAGCTTCATATTAATAACCAGGTTATTTAAAATAATAATTAAAAAAGGATAAAATAATTTAAAAGCCCCCGACTTAAAACTACTTATAAACTTAATAAAAAACCCAAGAAAATCCGTCAGTCGTCGTCAGTCACTTATCTATACTATTATAAACAGGAAACATTTGATTGTTTGTTTGTATTGAATAGGCTCTTAAGCTACTGGACCAATTTAAAAAAATATTTGGGAAGCTACACTATCTCCGGGTGACATGGGTTACTTTTTATCGCTGTATTCCTACGAGAACGGGAATTGCGCGGGTGAAACCGCGAGGCGTCCGCTAGTAATACATACAGAACACCCAGACACAGAACAAACATTTGTTTATACCATAAACTGTTTGTCCTGGGTGTGGAATCGAACTCACGCTCTACAGCTCTTAAGGCTGTAGGACAGTAGGCTGTAACCAATAAGCCAAAAGGGCTGTCAAATCGTTTCGTTGATAATAATTTAGGACATATAAAACAATTTTTTTTAAATATACGGAACTCTTCATGCGATTGAATAGTGATTTATAGTTCACAGACAGCTGCTACACTTACACAACTATTCGATACGCGGAAAATATTCAGAATTCTTGACTATGAATCGTAAATTAATTATTTATTAATTAGTTACAATGTTTGATATAATTTTGCAACTATAATGTAAATATCTGTACTATACTATCTGCTATATCTATTTTATTGAGACAGAACTTAGCGTATACGTATTGGCTAACTGGTAGTATATTTGCTTTAAGAGCTGTAGGGCGTGGGTTCGATTCCTATCCAGGACAAACATTAGATAGATAGATAAAACTCTTTGTTGTACACACCATAAATAGAAAAAAGTACAGAGAACAAAAGAACCTTATGAACTAGTGCCACAAGTGGCGGCCTTATCGTTAACAGCGATCACTTCTAGGCTTCTTTCTTTAATATTTTGTGAAATCTTTGTTCTTTGTCTGGGCGTTCTGTATGTATTATAAGTATGTTATTACAAAAAAAAGTATAGTTGATAGAAATTCTTTACGCACACAAAAAATAGAAAGAAAAGTACAGAAAACAAAAGAATTTTCTGAGGTAGTAAAAGGTAGGTTTGGTGGGTGTGGTGGTGTTATTTTACAAGTGGCGGTCTTATTGCTAAGAGCGATCTCTTCCAGGCGACCAAGTATATTTATGTATTATATCAGTTATTAGACTTCCATAGTAGGTCCATGTTTTGTTTAGTTTGGTGTCAGATAGTGCTATGAATGTCCTACGATATTTATTTATAATCTTTATAGATTCTTGATTTTTACTCTTTTCAAAAGTCGAAAGATTTTTTTTTTTCAGAATGAAATTTTTAACTACTGTGTCCGCCGCCCCATTCATATCAGCTTTGGGAAAATAAGAAAAATCCACATCTTGGCAAAGTGATGATTAGCATATTTTTGAAAAAGCAGAAAATTCTTAAACTACTTATCACATTATTGACAAACCACAAATTGTTTTTTCCTCAGAGAAATAGATCAATGAGACATGAACATTTAACCAAGTGGTGTGTTTTTTTATTTTTCTAGAACGTTTACCAAACAGTTACCTACCATTCACCCTGTGCCCGATTGACGTTGAATATAGGCACATCCTATATATATGTCTTCTTTTATAAGTGCATCGTTAACTATTTTCTTAGGAATAAAAATAAACTTAATAATAAAATAATAATTAAACTTTTTTTTTACAAAATTTACAAAATTTATTTCTTTTTTCGCATAATATTTCAATATTTACAGTCGTTTACAAAACATTTAGTAAAGTAATAAATAAATCAACAACTATTTACAATTACCAGCCGTAGTTGGCTCCAAGACCGGCGTAGGTGACGTGGGAGACCGCGGGAGCGGCAGAGTAGCTGTGCACTCCGGGGGTAATGGTCTTGGTGACCAGAGGAGCAGAGTAAGTGGAGTAGGCGGGGGCAGCCGCGGCATACGCGACGGGAGCGGCGTGGGAGATTGACGAGTAAGAGACAGCAGGGGAGATGGTCTTAGTGACCACAGGGGCAGAGTACGTGGAGTAAGCAGGAGCAGCGATAGTCTTCAGAACGGGGGCAGCAGATGCATAGGTCTGGTAAGAAGGTGCAGCAGATGCGTAAGTCTGGTAAGAAGGTGCAGCGGCAGCGTAGGTCTGGTAAGAAGGAGCAGCGGCAGCGTAGGTCTGGTAAGAAGGTGCAGCAGCCGCGTAGGTCTGGTAAGCGGGAGCAGCGTGAGAGATGGAGGAGTAAGAGACAGCGGGAGTGATGGTCTTAGCGACAACTGGGGCGGAGTAGGTAGAGTATGCAGGAGCGGAGACTGTCTTCAGTACAGGGGCAGCAGCCGCGTAAGAAGAGTACACAGGGGCGGAATGAGATATGGAGGAGTAAGAGACAGCAGGGGAGATGGTCTTTCCAATAACAGGGGTAGCGTAGTGCACGGGAGCACCGATCGTCTTGGTTACGACTGGGGCGCCGTGAGTAGCGATTGATGAGTAGGACACGGCGGGAGCTATGGACTTGGAGACGATGGGAGCGGCGTATGTGTTGACGACGGGACTGCCATAAGAGTAAGTGTTTCCGTGCGAGACTGATGAGTAGGAGACAGCAGGCGCGTAGCTCTTAGCCACAACCGGACCAGCGGCGTATGTGGCAACAGGAGCAGCGGAGTAGGTGGCAACGGGAGCAGCAGCGTATGTGGCAACTGGAGCCAGAGTCTTGGCTACTACAGGGCCAGAGGAGTACGCGATGGGGCCGTGAGAAGAGTGTGATGTGAAGGACACTGATGACACGGCGGGAGCTGAGCTGTAGGCCACGGGACCAGCAGCTAGCAGGTTTCCAGCGGAGGCGATGCCAGCCGCGCACAGGAAGATTACAACCTGGGGAATAATATAATTAATTGTAAAAGTTTCTGATTAATATCCAATGACACGCTGTAAACGTATCGGGCCTATAGACAGGTATTCATTAACTAAAATTCTGCTATTACGTTTTACGGCTTTGAATACTACATCATAACAGACTACAATTCAAATATACATTTTTGATAGGTGAGACTTGAGTGATTCTAATAAATGTTCATGTGGCAGGCCAAATTTGGGTGTAATGGCTTCACTGCGTCCGCCAAACACGAAATAGTTTTCACCAACCCGTGGTTTAGCTGATCACATTTCAGATCGATACCCCAGGCCACATCTTCCCAGGGAAGCCTTAATCACGTCACTTTAATTTTTTTCTGGGGAACAGAAAATATTTTAGGCTGGCTTATTTTACAACATCATCAAATTAATTTTTTACAAATAAATTTGCTTAAAGCTGCACTGTAAATAATGTTTAGGCTCATGATATTTAAAACACTTAGGCTAATTTTTCTATCACATATCAATTCATAAGGCACATTGTCATGATAATTATAAAAGTACAATTATATGATCCCATTTTTCATATACAGTTGAATTTACTTGTCACACGAATGAAAAAAATTAAACGTTAAAAAGATCTCTGTACCTTGGAGTACATGTTTGTATGGCACGTTGTTACTGATTGTAATAATTTTTGGAGCACTTGCTTTCGCTTTTATATCGTTGAATGTAAACTGGTATTCTGTGTTGGATCTCAGTGGATCAGCCTGCGGGCTCCGTTTCAATGCCAAGGCGAGTCTCTCTGCCATGATAATTAAATTGTGTAATCATCAAGTACAAGCATGGTTACTTATATTTAAGGTAATAATGCACCGGCAAAATTTATTTTAAGTAAATACTTTGACAGCCCTGTTAGCCCATTGGTAGTGTAACTGCCTTAAGAGCTGTAGGGGTTCGATTCCCATCTAAAACAAACATTTTGTGGTAAAAACAAATGTTTGTTCTGTGTCTGGGAGTTCTGTATTTATTATAAGTACAACCACCAAAAAAAAAGAAGTGTTTAAGTATTTTATCATTTATCTGAATGAATGACTGAAACGAAGCCAGAAAAAACAGATTTCACCCGCTCTAGTGCGAAGAAACAAGACGAGAATTACATGACAATTGCATGATTTATAATCCGGGATATATTTTTGACTAAATTCTATTTAATTACTCAAATTTTTTACATCAAATTAAAAAAGTAATTGGTGACTTTACTAAAACATAAATGTAGCTATTTTATTAATAAAAATACTGTGGGGTCATCGTTGATAAATACGAGTATTTGAATTAAAATAGTTTTTTTCCTGCGTCATTTGTCGTTTTTTTGGTGAAAAACTCAAAATTCTATCCGGCTATTGTACCTACTTCTTCAGGATTATATCCATATTCGAATTTTTTTTTTTGTTATAATATTTATGTTTTTTAATATCAAAGAGTGCCATCGAAAATACTCCTTCTTGCGTTTATCTCGCATTTGTATTTGTGTTGTTAACAACAGCTTTGCTGCATTGCGAAAAAAATTAGATGCGGGGAGATATAGAAGGCTGTGTACTAATAATAATTATAATGAAGAAGAAAAAGTATGAATGTCCATTGCTTAAGACCTCGGACTACAGCTACATGCGTAAGGCGTTTAAGGCAAGACAGTTTGCGAGACACAAACCTAAAAAGAGTTATTTACTAATTAAAAAGGTTAACCTATCCATTCTATTATAAAGAGGAAAGATTTGATTGTTTGTTTGTTTGTATTGAATAGGCTCTTAATCGCTCTTTCATTATTAGAATGCTACATTATCCGTGATGAACATAGGCCATATTATTTTATTTAAAAAACAATTATATCCGTATGGAAAATTGAATAATGTAAATAAGCTGTGAAAAATTTGAAAAATTCCTTACTTAGCATGCGCTGCGAAAACTATTGACAATAGAATAAAGTGACGTTTTATAGAGAAAATTAACAGCTACAAATAAGTCCGCAATATCATAATTATGTCTAACTATCACAGTAGTCATCTACATCTTATAAAGAGGAAAGAGAATTTTTTGTTTGTATAAAGTGACGTTTTATAGAGAAAATTAACAGCTACAAATAAGTCCGCAATATCATAATTATGTCTAATTATCACAGTAGTCATCTACATCTTATAAAGAGGAAAGAGAATTTTTTGTTTGTTTAAACTACTGGATCGATAAATTTATATTGTTAATCGAGTTTCATTTTCCCGTGCGAAGCCGGGGCGTGCTGCTAGTTAATAATATATGTATCTTAATTACTAGCTTGCGCATGCGACTTCGTCCGCGTCGACCAAAAAATTTGGAACAGAGCAATTTCATTCATCGTGAAACAGGAGTTTTCGAACGAACGTTTATTCAGGAATAGTTTTCCGTAAGACAAATCTATATCAAATTTCAAGTGTTTATTTGCCAAAATTCATGCAAAGCCGTCCAGCCGTTTTTGCGTGATTAAGTAATAAACATCTAAGCATACAATCTTTCAGATTTATACTCATTATTATTATTTTAGTTGGATTTTTGGAAGAAAACACTTGCATGGAATTCTGACCGTGCGTAATGACCTTAAATTTAAAATAGCGCATCGGATACAATGAGGAAATCCGTTTTGGATATGGAAGTTTGATTTTATGGTGAACACGTAATTTTGTTATTGAAGTTTAAGTATTGGTATGATTTTAACATTGAAATAAGCGAACCCAGAAATAGTAAAAAATGGTATTTATACGTTATATAATTCTATCGATAGGACTAAAGTAATTTTAAGATGTTTTCGACGACAAAATGAACTACAGTTTTCGTATTTGAGAGTTTTTACACTTATTGTTTTCTTGGTTTCTAAAAATGATGTTTAAATATACTTATAGTATGTATTTCAAATACAAATATTTTATTGATAACACCAATATTACTCAATTTCTTGCTATATGTTGGTAACTTGGTTGTCATATAAATATAACAAGTCAAATAATTTAGTTTACAGGAAATGTCATTGTGTTCTAAACGTTAAAGGATTTTTTTTTTGAAAAAATTGAAACGACTGTAAAGTTGAATTAAACTATATTAATACCTCGAACACTCAGAATGAAATTCCGCAAAGTAACGCCTGAATCAATAATTTATTATCTAATTACAGGGCTCTTGAGACTAACCATCGAAAGTGTAAAAGCAATGAACGCCAAATCAGTGATGCTCTAAACTTTGTTTTACTTTACAAAGTTCTATGTATTGCTGTAATGGTCATGGACAGGCGTTATGTTACGAGATACTGAACACAACTGCTATTAATACTGCTTTACTGATGGTAAGCCATCAGGAAAGTGTCCCATTGGTCTCATTACTTTTAAATTTCAAAAAAATATCCTGATATCGCGTAATAAATTTCAGCTATTCTGTTCACTTTTTCGTAAAGAAATGTTTTATGGAATGTTTTGGTTTTGAATACTTTCCCTAATGTTTACGACTACTTAGTACTTATAGCTTGTAGAAAGGATATGGAAACTATGGCGTCACTAACTTTCATAGTGCTTTATGGACCTACAGTACTGTTTGTAAAGAATTTTAATCAAAACGCAATTGCGTAGGAAAAATGTTGTAGTTTTTCACTAATAAGTAAAACACAATTTCATATTTACAAATTTATTCTGATATCACAGTTTTAAAATCTTCGATCAGACTTTTCACCAGGCCTGTTTGTTAGACCATCCGTTCTGCCCATAACCAGCGGTGTTTGACCAGCCGGTGCTGCCAGCGTAGCCGGTGTTGCCAGCGTAGCCGGTGTTGCCAGCGTAGCCGGTGTTAGCCCAGCCACCTCTGCTGTAACCTCCGTTTCCGCCAGCGTATCCACTAGTGTATCCACCAGCATAAGCACCACCGTAGGCACTGGGAGCGGGATGCTTGGTGATAGTGTCAATGCGATGAACCTCAGACACGGCTTGGCCAGCTCCAGCTCCATATCCGTATCCAGAAGCACCAGCGTAACCGCCATGGCCAGACAGACCAGCGCCAGAGTATCCACCATGGCCAGAGTAACCGCCATTACCGGAGTATCCACCAGCACCAGAATATCCATGTCCTCCAAGAGCACCTGCGCCTTGTCCGTAGCCAGAGTAAGAAGACGCTGGTATGACTTTGTTCACTTGGGTGTAGGATGTGGCTGGGGCGCCGCTGTAGCCACCATAGCTTCCATAACCATTTCCATAGCCAGAGTAGCCATTGCCGTATCCAGAACTACCGCTGCCGTAGCCAGAGCTGCCGCTGCCGTAGCCAGAGTAACCGCTATGGCCAGAGTAGCCATTGCCGTATCCAGAGTAACCGCCAACGCCAGAGTATCCACTACCAAGGCCAGCGCCGTGGCTATTTAGACCCCCATAACCGCTGCCGTATGCGCTTCCGAGGCTACTACCATGCCCTCCAACTGCACCATAACCGCCTCCGAGACCGCCATAGCTGCCATGACCTCCAAGTCCACCGTAACCGCCTAATTGGGTTCCATGGGCTTTAGCCAAGCCGAAAAGGCAGGCAGCGAATGCGAGGATCTGTGAACAAAAAAGGTGAATGTAGAAGATGGTATAACTTAACCGGTAGTAACTGTAGAATCAAAAGATCATATAGTATTATTTAGAAGAGACCTTGGATCAGCATACAAAAAAGATGACATTACCTAATCCTGCTAAGGATAACTATAACATAATTGGCGATTCTGTTTTTGACTTTGACATTTATAAAACGCATGTGACCTAGTGCTAAAACATACGTAGGTATTCTACCAACTAGGATTAAATGTCCTTAGATCTCAAACTCTGTTATGATTAGTATTTATTGATCTTTATATTATCTTTCTTTAAGTTCATTTCATAGGTTTCTCAAGTCCAATGATAAACAATACATATTATAGATGAGTTGTAAAACTTCAATTGCCTTTAATAGTTCGTAATTGTTCTTACCTTAGTAAACATTTTGGTTGTATCTTCAATTGTGATGAGTCGAATGTATTTTGAGCTATTGTTACACGCTTTTATATCAAAAACGTAGGAAACGAACATTCTTTTTCAAGGTTCCATTAGATTTTTGGATGGGAAACGGGGCATGACGAGATTTAATTAGTGTTATCTTAAACTGCAATGACTGTAATTATGTAGATGTTGCCCAAATTGCAAGCGCAAATAAAGACCTTAACGCGATACGCATAGAGGTAAATATTAAGAAGTGATATTGTAAGATTATATCATTTTGGTTTACTGTAGAATACATTACCAAGGGTTGGCAATGATATGAGAATTAAAATTCGACGCCCACCCGCATTCGCCTAAAACGGTGTCATCAATAATTTTCGTAATTGTTTTTATTTTAGTTATTTTTTAATATATATATACCTGACCTGATTCCTTTAAACTGTTTTCCTTTCTACATACGTATCCGAAAGTTCAAAAAAAAAGTTCTCGAAAATGTGTGAAGGCTACCAACCCGCACTTGGCCAGCGTTGTGGGCTATGCCTTATCCATCACTCAATGAGAAGAGATGGGTCTCTTCTCATTGAGTGATCGTCCAGCAGTGGAACAGTTTGTAAAAATAGGGTTCATTCTGATATATAAATTTAAAAAAAAGTCACGTATTTTTTTTAATAACTTGTCTATTGACTGATCGTGAGTAGCTAGTCCTTTATTTTCTTTTTCAAAAGGCCGTTCTTTATTCCTTAGAACACTTTTAATGTATTATTTTATAATTTTGATTTAAATAACTTGAATCATTAAATATGTTTACTACACTATACCATTTCTATAGATTTATATCTTCCTACACTTTGCTAAGTCTATTAAAAGCTCATTACTTGACATAGCTAATCAAGTGTCTAGTCTATTTGCACCATAAACTTTACAACAAGACCGGTAGATTAATTTTATTAAAATACTTGTTTACCTTTTCAGAAAGTGAAAGGCATTTGTAAATGAAAACCGTATAAAGGGATATATCATTACATCTTTTTGTGTATCACTCGAAGTAAAAAAGATATTTTAGAAGTAAAGTTGTTAATATTTAAGAATTTATTTAATTGTAATTTTATATAAATACTCGTTTACCTTTTCAGAAAGTGAAAGGCGTTTGTAAACGAAAACGGCATAAAGGGATTTATTTACGGTTACATCTTTTTGTTTATTACTAAAACACATTGTTAAAATAAGTACGAGATAACAAATTTCGACAAAATTTAACTATAGTCAAAATAAGTACGCTGAAATCCTTTAAAAATATAGCAATATGGGATATTGCCGTAAAATCTCCGAAGAACATCTGTAGTTGAAATAAAACCAAATTGTATTTACATTAATATTTTAATTTCAGTAGTAAAATAAATTCGTTTCGTGTTTAAATAAAGACATAAGTTTATCACAGCATGAAGTATGTTAAATTAATATAATTTATGTAAAACACATTCAACACATATCAAACAATACACAATGACTAATCAAATTTAAATAAAGAATTTACAGATCTGAACAGCAACCAAAAAATCGTCATTACCATAATGCACCCATTAAATTCATAATCACTGAATATAACAATATTGAGATACTGGCCAGAAACATCTGGTGTAAAAAAAAGATGAACAAAAAACAAAAACATTGAGCGTAGTCTAAAACTACCAATCTCAATTATTATTCTTTAGCACAATTTTTAATTTACCAAAGGTATTTGCTTCCATACCCGTATCCATGACCACCGTAACCATGACCACCGTATCCATAGCCACCGTAGAGTCCACCATAGGAAACTGGGGCAACATATGACTTCACGATTGGAGCATGAACTTGGTAGCTAGATACGTGAGAGACAGCCGGGGCGGAGTACACTGCGGGTATCACGGCTTTTGTGACTACTGGAGCGGAGTAGGCCACAGGACTGCCATATCCAATTCCAGAGTAGCCAAGGCCAGAGTAACCAAGGCCAGAGTAGCCAGAGTAGCCGCCGAGGTAGCCGGCGTTGGCGAAGCCAATGATAGCCAGGATAGCTACAAACTGTAACAAAAATGAATACGATCGTAAAAATTATAGGTATAACTTTTGATTGTGAACTGAATTTTTGACGTGTTGCTTCTAAAACTCCGTCGAAGCTTAAAGTCACTATTTCTTTATAAGGGCATGACCGGACTCGACAATGACCATGATATATTTAATGTTATACTGGAAAATATTAAAACACCCGATATTGTCAAATGCACAATAATATGCACATAGAAAAAAAGATGTCTAATTTTATTTATCTTTAAAATAAAAAAAATGTCAGGCAGGGTGCATGCATTAAAAATAAAGAAAAATTTATAGTAAATCCATATTAAAACATTATTTTTATGTCATTTCTGAAACAATCAACACCGTAATCTAACGTAATCTCTGATCTAATTTAATACTATACGATTGTAAACTATAAAAGAGAATAAAGGTAGGTATAACCCTTTCCCCAAAATTTTATATAAAACAGGAATTAATTTATTACTGGTAGAATGTTACTAAAGTAACTCTTTGAAAAGCATATTTTTTTGATGTAGTGTGACTTCTATTTTAGGATTCTATTGTCCATGCTCTAAATATCTTGAAAGGGTGAAACGGAATAAGGTATATCAGACCAATAAAGACGCCTATATCAGGAAAAGTGTGGGTTGGAGAATATTATAGCGCGAAGGCCTTGGTGTCTCAAATTAGATACTAGGTAACATATGTGGTATCAAAGTTACTTTGAAAATGCTGTATTTATACATAATTATATACATGTATATAATTATCTTCAGGTTTTTATTTAAATATTTTGATACGCGCTTACAACCGCATCTCGTATAATGTGGAGATGGTTGGTAGAAAATGATTTAGCATTAAACCCTCCTTTTGTACACATTTTAGTAAGTGTGCAATAAAGAATTAAATATAATTTAGAGGAGGCTTCAGGTGACCAGAAAGCTGGCATCTACTTTGGTCAAAAGCTTAGCATTGCCATCCAGCGTGGCAATGCTGCCAGCATTCTGGCCACATATCCCTCCTCTGATGGACTTTTTAGATTAAGTTTTTTGTACAAAAACAGTATTCATTTAAGATGTTTTATTTTGTTTACTATAATGAAAGTGAATTATGTAATTCTGAAAATTGAACTTCAAATTTCAAAAAAGGTCTATTGTAGTAAAACTCGGTTATGACAAAATATATAAGAATTACAACATAAATTCGAGATAATATCACTGGTAACACATTAATAGACTAGAACACTTTGATCAATGACTATGTTAATATATTGCGAAGTTAAGATCGATGCTTTATGGGCGTGCTAAAGATGAGAAGTTGTCATTGACGACTTAAACTGGATCATTGTGAAATTATAAATCTCGTTGGCATTCAGATGTGCTAAATGTTACGAAATCTTTTTATTAGTGGTAGTTGACGAAAAAAGTAGACTACACTGTGAAAGTAAGATCTTGGAATTTTACTTGAAGAAATGGAATATAATACAAGTTGAAAAGTAGGAGTGTAGCAATTTTACTCATCAAAGTAAACAAGTTTTTTTTTGAAATGTAGAAGTAATGAGACGAACGATACGCTTTCCTGATGGTATGAAATATCGTATGTCCATGACCATTGCATCAATACACAGAACTTTGAGTTGTAAAACAAAGTCCGGGGCGTCGCTGCTTTGGCGCTCATTACTTTGATACTTTCGATGGTTAGTCTCAACAGCCCTTTTCTAATTTAAATTGCTAAGTAGAGTATAATCAAAGAATATGTCCTTTTTTTATGGTTGACCACAGCTCACCTGATGTTAAGTGACGGTGTGGTCGAAGATGGTAACCACACCTAGCCTGGAATGGAACTGGCTCTCAAGTGAGGCTGCCGGAACACACCGTTAGGTGCTTGGCGACAGATTTCCAACTTGAGGGTGGTAGCTAGCCAGCCGAGTACTAGAAAGTACCCTACCACCATGCTATGGTTTCCTCACGATGTTTTCCTTCACCGGTAGCTCAAGCTGATTGTTGGGGTTTGAACCCACGCCCTTCGGCATGCGAATCAACCGCGCTAACCACTCAGCTATCATTGCTACAAACCAACACTCTATCCTATCCTTCAAAACTCACTTGAACGTCCAGCAAGAAAGCTGTCTTTATTAAGGGGAAGACACTTTATGGCGTCTGGTGAACTTTTTTTTTCTTATTTCTTTAAATGTGCTCGCAAAAAAATTAGTTATGTAATCCTTTTTTTAATTCACTAATCTTACCTTTGCGATCATTTTGCTGCTTTGGTGCTGATGTGTTGACTGCACAGTACTCCAAACTGTCAGCTTATATATGTCCAAATCTCGGAAACATCGCGACCTCGCCATTGTCACGGATATAGTTAATTGTATCACAAAATGCGGCCAAAAGCGTTGTTTGTTATAAATATTTAATTTTGTGAACATCATTATAATATGAACACGGCTTGAAGGTGAATCGCCTCGAGTCGCGGTTAAAAACAGGAAGCTTAGCGTTCGAGGCTCTTGGGTTCCGTACTCAAGAATCTACGTACAACCCTTTTCCAGCAAATGTAAAAATATCCAAGAAATTTTCAAGAATTTAACTCGAGAGTCTAAATCTGTTTGAATTTACTATGGTACAGTCTTTTTTATTCTGCCAGAAGGCACCTGGAAGGATTTACTTGTTTTCTTATTACAAGTTAATATAATAACCATTTATTCCCAGTATACTAGAAAGTGTATGTTATAAAATATCCTTCCGTGCTTAGTATAGGATCTATACAGTTTTGGCACATGCTTTCTCAGGTTAATAAAGTATAAAAGTTTTTTTTTTATACAGAATAGGTTCGCGGTTGACCACACCTTGCCTGATGTTAAGCAGGATGCAGTCCAAGATGAAGCACGCTTACCTAGAAAAAAACCTGTTTATTCTAGATTTGAAGACACTCAAATTGTACTTCGCGGGAAAAACAGACGCTGGCAGAGCGTTCCACATAAGAAGAACACAGAAGAAGTTCCAGAGAAGTAGTACTTCATTGAACCTCTTTAGATGTTATATTTGAGGATTACAAATACAAATATTTTATTGATAACACCAAAGTTACAGGTGATTTTTCCATTCATATTTAAAAATATCAAAATAATAACATAATTATGTCAATGCAATGAAAATGTCAGTGAAATAATATGTCAATATGATTAAATACTAATCAAAACAAAAAAATAATTAAATTACTTATAACTAATTCAATAATCTCTTATTTTTAAATTTAGTTTATAGTAGATTAGTCTTTATACAAGATGGACAATTGGCAGTAGCTCGAAGCATATAAGTTGGAGATCGGGCTGAGTAGCGGGTTTTGGATAAAATATGCTTCTATCCTTTTAGCTATGATATACGCTAATCATAATAAAAAAAATTACGTAAATAGATCAGACGTGAAATGACATCTCGAATAACTAGTTAAAAAAAAAATCCTAGGACTTTTTACACAGCGCCATCTAGACAATCTAAGCAAAGCATGTACCATGGGGACCTAATGACTGACAGAATACTCTTTTTTTGTAATATATCCCTAATGTTGCGAATATCTCTGTAATTTTTCGAATATGTAATATATATATGATATATTTTTTAATTATTTGAGTAATCGGCATAGCGGTAACTTTTTTGAGCATCTATCGAATTTTCGATACTAAAGTATGAATCCGCAAAACACATTACACGAAATTGAATCAGCTTTTCTTTACATTTCTAAAGACACAATAAAAGAATTTATGTCGCCGTCTTCTATTTTCAGAGCGAAGGGCTGGTAGAGGCTTAGGCCTAAATATAACATAATTTCTTAACGGTTTACATAATTATTTTGCTTTTAAATGTAGAGCAGCCGCGAAAAACTGATGCAACAGTGACATTGGCAACAGCTGGAGGTTGATAGTCTCGCAATGTAACGAAAAACATGTGCGAAAAAATAGTTAAGTAGTTTACATAGTTTTTTTTCTTTGTGTTTGGCATCGCACTATGTGCATTTTGCTAGTGACAAGTACCTATTCTTATATTCTATTCGGTATGTCATTAATGAATTCACAAACGATGTATGTAAGTTTATGTTTTCAGAATAATAAATTTAAACAAGAAAATCTTATCTGTGAAAAATGTTTTGGTAAGTTCATTGCTTCGTCAAACTTTTACGAACGGCTGTGGTGTTAAATGACTACCTAATAATTGTTTCTGAAATAAATTAGTTTTATTGGTCTCATCCAGTTTATTTATAGTAGCTTTAAAATACAATACACATGTAATATCTACATTATAACCTCAAAATGTCACGACAACGCGACGGCGATGTTTGCCTACTAAGTTCAAGATTTTCTCACCAGATAAATTAGCACAGAACAAACAATAAAGTTCGAACCTCAACAACGCAGAGAAGTGAAAAAAAACGCAGTTCTCTGATATTTTGTAAAATGTATTGTATATTATGTGTGTATTATATATTGTAGTTTAATTTACACTATTTAGTTAATGAGTTCTATTTCCAAAAAAATAGATTTGCGCGTTTTTTTTCGTGGAAGTAGCGATGATAGCTCAGTGATGACAGCTCAGTTAGGCTTAACGTAATACTCTCATAGGTCTCTCCTAATACAGGTTTGTAGAAACTTTACAAGAGTGGCCAAACTCACATAAATTAAATTAAGTCATCAATAAAGATTATTTGTATTATTCAAATAATATTGCGGAATTTGACTTATAACTTTAGTGTTGTCAATAAAAAAAATGTATTTGAATAAAGACATGCGTTTTTTTGCCTCAATTGAATTATAAGAGTTATTTAATATTAGTTAAACACACATCTTCGAGAACTTTTTTTAAGAACTCTCAGACATGTAGATTTGCGTCGCGATGTTATCCAACACCGTTTGAAGTTATCGGCAATATGCACATAACTTAGAAAATACAAATGTGCGTGCCGTGGGATGCGAACCTAGGACCTCATAATTGGAAGACAGGCAATTTCCCAAATAGCCTGCCGAACCTTTTGCTTGTTTAACAATAGGTATACAATAAAAATAACAATAATAATAGACATAACCTAATGAAACGGATAATCGGCACTTTAAATTCCAGCATTATTATTATTTTTTAACCGACTCAAAAAGGAGGAGGTTCTCAATTCGACTGTATGTATTTTTTTTGTATACCTACGTATGTATGTTACGCGATTATTTCACCAATTATGATCTTTTTTTGCTTAGTAGATCATATTTCCGAGGTGGTCCCACATAAATTTTATCTAAATAAAACGGTTTTAAAAAAATCATTAAAAATCTCAAAATTGTATAACTCGACGATATTTTCGTTTACTCCGAAACCTCGCTGTTTCATTGGAGCAGTGCGTTTAGTTGGCCTAAGGGTCATGGAGCCGGGTTTTTTAATTGTAAATTTATATATTATTAGATGAAAATAACGCTACTGTCCCACTTAACCTCCTATAAATACTACAATTTATTTTTGTACACTACTGGAAACTTGTTAACTTGTAATTGAGGTCAGGTGTCAATCTACAGTAGGTACCTACAAGTTAGTTGACCTAAAATCTTATTTGATAGTCACGAAGTCAGTCTTACGGATCTAAGAAGTTGAGCAGCAGGTCAAGCTAAATCAATTGATGTATAGGAAGGGTGGGGAGAAATCAGGAAAACTTTAAAAAGTTTTACATTAATACTGTAATACAAAAACATTGTTTCTATTAGTTATCTCTTTTTAGACAAAACTAGGTGATACACAAAGTATCCATGGAATGCCCTAATTACCCTATCCTACTAATATTATAAATGCGAAAGTTTTTGAGTATGTTTGTTACTCTTTCACGCAAAAACTACTGAACGGATTTGTATGAAATTTGGTATGGAGGTACCTGAGACCCTGGATTAAACATAGGCTACTTTTATCCCTAGCCATTCTTTTTTGTATATTTGGTAGGTATGACAATAGGGTGTGAAGCATATTTCATACCGTTAGGTGATTGGTACTTTTTCATTCCAAAAAAATGCATTTTTGCGGATTTTACCGCAAAAAATGTAGAAATATACTATATTACCGAAAACAGTTTAAACTCTGTATGTTATTTTAATTGCACATCAATGCCCTTTATTCTTATACTAAACTATTTTTGTAGCGATGATAGCTCAGTGGTTAGCGCGGTAGGTTCGCATGCCGAAGGGCGTGGGTTCAAACCCCAACAATGAGCTTGAGCTGCCGGTGAAGGAAAACATCGTGAGGAAACCATAGCATGGTGGTAGGGTACTTTCTAGTACTCGGCTGGCTAGCTACCACCCTCAAGTTGAAAATCTGCCGCCAAGCATCTAACGGTGTGTTCCGGCAGTCTCACTTGAGAGCCAGTTCCATTCCAGGCTAGGTGTGCTTTACCATCTTTGACCACACCTTCACTTAACATCAGGTGAGCTGTGGTCAAACACCTAGCCTGTCAACCATAAAAAAAAAAAAAAAAAAAAAACATATTTAGCCTTAACAATAGGTATGTGAAAATTTACGTTCTCTAATAAACCGTTTACTTTAGTAAATACGATAAGCATTTCGACTCGGGCCGCCTCACGTGTTGTACGCTGATTAGAACGGGAAGCTAAATTATAAAATGATCACTATAAAAATGATGAGTCCAGTGTGACAGTGGATTAAATTTTTATTATTATACAAACTTACATGAAAAAAGTTAGCTTTTTGACAAAAACTGTGTTAATACGAATAAGATTGCTTTTCTTAAAATATTTTTGTTTCCTTCCTAATTACAAATATCTGGGTATGCATATGTATTTTTAATAATTTATGCACCATTGATATTTATTTTCACAATTCGGTATGTAAAGAGAAAAAATACTTTATTGATTCTAAAACCATTTCGAAATATTACATTCCTATTAATTATTTTTACATTTAAAACTCTTTAAACTCTGCGATAGGGTTCATTTTAATAAAAAAAACTTTCCTTTAATTGACCTCTATTGACGTCATTTAGTTAGCTGTAGGCTTTCAGTGTATAAGAAAAGCAATGTCAAAGCAAAACAAAATCTGTCAATTTCAAGTCAACGGCAGCCCATAACGTCTTCCATAATTACACGTACGTACGCTGAGTTGTTTTTCACTTTATTCATACAAACATCTGGTTTATTTTACTTTAAACGTTACTCAGACTCTGATATTGCCTTTCGAAGGTATTGATATAATATTTATTTACTTCATGTCAATTTTCAAACTCAATCAAATGTGTCAAAATAGCTATGTATACTTTTTTGTTTAAAAAAATATTATATTCAGACTACTTTATGACGTCATCGCTATCAAAAGTTTGAAAACGTATTAAAAATCAACTGCCGCATAGCAAGCCAAAATATTTGTCGGACGTTTTACACACAATCATTAGTTTTTTTAGTTTTCTCATTGATTGTGTTGCTGTTATTAATTTGTATGCCACCTCCTCAGAAACAAGTCCACAAAAAGCCACTGTCGAATTGTCTCCACATCAACTCTGCATTGTCTTTGGATGATCAGCTGTAATCATCTGTCACATTCAAAAGTCGCGTGACAAGTCAAGGTACTACCATACTAGCTGTTACGTATTCTGCAACAAGTTACTATGCATAGCGCTTTCGACACAATATTTAACCTTCTTCAAGACAATGATGATTATTAAAAAGATCCATATCATTTGACTTAACACATTGTAATTGTTATGAATTGTTTGTTTCGTTTTATGCCATTTAATTAATTAGGTAATTAATACAGGCGAGATTATTTAGCTAAATGTTATGGGAAATATTCTGTAACAATAAATAAATAAATAAATAGCGTAGGACTATACACACAGCGCCATGTGGCTCCAAACTAAGCAGAGCTTGTGTGATGGAAGTCAGATAACTGATAGAATACATAAATACTTTTTTTTTTGTAAATACATACTTATAATATAACAATATAATCGTTATATTTACTGTGTCTTGTATAGATGGAAATTGACCAAAAAAAATCTTAAAAGCTTGAGGCATTACCCGTTATAGGTTAATAATACTAAGTAAGCACCTACACTTCAAGTACTTACTATAACTTATTGTCAACTTTTTAGTTCATTGTCATAGATAAAAGCTTGTTTAAAAAAATATTTTTTTACTTTTTTTTTTATATAATATAATGGATAGGCTTGCGTTTGACCGCCATCCCGCCTGATGTTAAGCGAACATGCGGTCTACGGTGGAGCACGCTTGCCTAGAAGAAACCGTTCACACGCGACTTGAAGGAACCTTTAATTTACTTTTTAGTAGGTAAGTATTTTAGAGAGTGCTCCTCAATGTATCACCCGAGCCACACAGTATAATAATGTACATGGTGGATATTTCCTTATGCGTACGAGGCGTTTCGACTGCATATTTTTTTTATTTGCATGGCAGGGATGTAGAATTCTTTGACGGAGTCTGTGATAGTTCCTTCAAATTTAAAGACAACAAGTTAGACTGATCGATTGATAACTTTTTATTGTACACCCTAAAATACAGAAAACAGAAGAAATACACTTAAATATGGGTGTAACAACGTGCGACCTTATCGCTAAAAGCGATGTCTACCTGACAATCATAAAATGGATAGGATCAGAGGAAGAAAAGACGTGTGTTAATAACGAGGAAAATACGTAACTATAAGATAAATAATATATCTACATTCCACTAACAATACATTCTAACACATAAAATAAATAAAAATACACTAATATATACAAAATTAATTTATTACTGGACGCGCTAGCCAACGGGTTTGCTGACTTCAAGCATCTTCGAAGACATTAAAAACTCTTAGATTTCCTCACGATATTTTCTTTGATCTTTTACAAATGTTAGTAGCAATAAGAACATGACGCAGAAAACAGGAGACGTGTGTTATGGGATTTATACACATAGCAAGTAACGCGTCAGCGTTCACGTTACGCAAGGAATTCGAATTAAGGTTGATTAGTATTCTTAATGCCAATTTTAAGTTTAATAAAACACGAGGCAAGCTCGTTAAGACCTGACAAAAAACTTTATCAGTGTTTAACAACTTTTTAAATACTATACTTAATTTCGAGAAATTTCTTGTGAGTTAATGAATAAGGCACTTTAAACTTCTATTAGTTAATCGTTAATTCTATGCCCATGATATGGCCTACATGACCCGCTTTAAGTGCTTGAGATTATATGCCTATACTTTAAAGAGCAAACGCCCAAGTACTACGGAAAAGTCAAGAAAACTGGTTTCACTAAAAGCTAATTTTAAGTTATAAATTGCTTAAATGAGTAATAACTTGGTACTGGTCTTGTTGAATTGAACATAGTATCAATTAGATGTTACAGTAAGAGTTATTTTCTTGGCAAATTAGATAAGATCTAGTTAATTGTTTTAACGTCCAAGTGTTATTTAAGCTTTTGTTGGAAGGATTTTTTTTTTATATTTACGAAGACAATTGTTTATTTTTCTTGTTTTCTTGAGCTGTTGGTGAAGGAAAAATATGGTGAGGAAACCATAGCATGGTGGGAGGATTTTCTAGTACTCTGCTATGCTAGACCCTCAAGTGAACCAGTTCCTTTTCAGGCTAGGTGTGCTTTATTATCTTCGACCACACCGTCATTTAACATCAGGTGAGCTGTGATCAAACACCTAGCTTATCAAACATTGAAATAAAGCCAAATTTACTGTAGCCTTTACCAAATAAGAGATCGCCGCAATCGGATTGATTGTTAGATCGATTAAACACGGATACTTAATCACAGAGTGAGACTAATTAACCAATATCTCAAAGTAATGGACGCAGCAGCGATGCCCTGGACTTTGTTTTGTTACTTAAGTTTTGGTTACTAAGAACTAAATGTTATCTTGATGTTGGGAGATAACACCTGCCATGGCCATTGTAGTGATACCCTGTACTTTAGGTAAGTAGCACAGTAAAGTCCAGGGCATCGCTGTTTTGGCGCCAATTAAAACGAGACATTTGAACATTAATCTCAATATCTATATAATATTGTTAGCTATAGTTCCCCACAGTAATGTTTACACTACTGCTTGGCGGCAGAATTGACCAAATATGGTTGATATATTGTTTAGATTTCCCTAGTATATCAATGATTCAAGAAAAGCACAAAATAAACTTTTAAACTTTAATCGCGTTGTAGAAAAATATATATACAAATATATAACAACTAAACTTGTAACACATTAAGGTGATCACCAGCCGTAGTTGGCTCCAAGACCGTTGTATGCCACGTGCGAGATGGCAGGGGCGGCGGAGTATGCAACAGCAGACTTCAGGACTGGAGCGGCGGCATATGTTGTGTAGGGAGAGGCATGAGCGTAGGTGGAGATGGGAGCGGCATAGGTGGCTACTGGGGCGTGAGCGGCATAAGTGGCTACTGGAGCGTGAGCGGCATAGGCGACAGGGGCGATCGCCTTAGCGTAGATGGGTGCCGCGTGAGCTGTCTGCGTGGAGTACGAAGAGTAGGAAGACGCTAATGGAGCGATGGACTTCACCACTGGCGCGGAGTAAGCCACGGAAGGAGCAGCGTAAGACACAGCTGGAGCGGCATAGGAAACCGCTGGCGCAGCATATGATACCGCTGGCGAGGCATATGACACCGCTGGCGAGGCATATGAAACCGCTGGCGCGGCATATGATACCGCAGGTGCTGCGTAGCTCTTAACGTACGGGGCTGACGCGTACGTGGCCACAGGAGCGGCATACGACGCCACGGGGGCGGCGTAACCTGCTCCATATGTGGCGTACGGGGAGGCATATGCCGCTCCGTATAACCCTCCAGCGCGGGCGGTAGCCAACGCACACAGAAGTACAATCAACTGTAACAAAATTATTAAGGTCTGGTGAATCACTTTAAGTTCCAATAGTAATCCTGATTGCGTCACTGTCAACTTAGAAGATCTAGATAAACAAACTCGTTTCGAGTTACTACAATGTTACAAATCACAATTCAACAAAGAGAACTTGTTCGACTGTTCCAGGACAATTACTTTCGTGTTGGTAAATCATCGTATAGTTCAGTTTTGGAAGGTGGTGATATTACGTGAGATATTTTATACGAATTCTTGGCATAATTAATTATCAGCACTTGGAACCTTTTTGCGAATTTTATTGCATCATGTTCACTATTATAAATAAATAATTTTATTTATAATACAAAAGAAAGGTGCGTTATCAATTACGATGACCGAAAGACTTGCTCGCAGTCCCTTGCATCAGTTCCTTAGTATTTAAAATAGGCTTCAATATATTTCCTCCATACAAGGTCCGAGTCCAATTGCACACATTTCTGTAGGTTTATTCACTTATATATATTTATATACACAGTTATTTTTAATACCTTAGCTGCCATTTTGTTATATTAAGTCCACTACGGCAAGTGATATCAGTTAAGAGCAGCAAGGCACTTTTATACTACTGAGATTTTACCCCCGTACCTTCTGATCTAGTTCATACGGCATACAAGCTTGCTTGGGCACAAAATGTATGACACTAATGCAGTAGCCTAGAATAATTACCTACACTTGGCTATTTGAGACAATGTTTAATAAATAAATATGTTCTGGCACAGGTACAGTAAAGCTACTTATTTATCTTAGCAAATCACGTGAAGAAAATATTCAGTTTGAGTGTCTCCCAGTGTCGGCGGACCTACAAGTGGATTAACAATAAAAAAACTCATCCAAGTTCCATTTTAGCGTGGTCATTAAAATAAGTACGGTTATTTAAAACCTCGTTTAAAATTCTTAAAGTAGTTAGTTCTTTGCGGCTAAATGGTTGCTAGTCTTCTTTATTAATACAGATCTAGATACAGACCGATCCCCAAAAAAGCATACATTTTTCACAAACAGCAAACAGCCCACCTGATATTGACAGACAGCCCTGTTGGTTCATTGGTAGTGTATCTGCTGCGAGAGCTGAAAGGCGTGGGTTCCATTCCCACTCAGGATTAACATTTGTGTGACTAACATTGATGTTTGTTCTGTGTCTGTGTGTAATGTATATATTTACAAAAAAAAATTAGAATTCCGTCAGCTGTCTGGTTCCCATAGTAACAAGCTTTGCTTAGTTTGGGGCTAGATGGCGTTGTGTTAAATGCCCTCCAATATTTATTATTTATTTATTGACTCCTGCGGCATAACGTAGTTGCACATTCATATTACGCGAAAAGAAGTTAAATAAATAAATACCTGCTGCCGTTATAATTTTAGGGATGATATGAAATTATTTTTATTCACTAAAAGTAGGGTTTATATTGGTGTTATAGAATTAGTTCTCCTATTTTGTCATAACTCGGCATGTGAATTTGGTGAAAAATTAATAAATAAATAAAAATTATAGAAAAAAAACAATGTCAAGTTTATTATAGTATATCGTCTAGCTAATAATTTAAAAATAAATAATAATGGGTAGGCTCTATGTTTATGTCAAAGTATATAATATTCTGTAATAAATATTAACGAAAAAAAAAATTTAGGATAATAATACTTCATTTGGAATCTCCGTACCAAATGTCAGCTTATTTTAGCTAATTTTTTAGACCAGGGAAAATCTTTGATGGATACCACCACCCTCGGCGGGATGGCGGTCAAACGCAAGCCTATCTACTATAAAAAAAAAGAAAAGCCAGGTTAGACAATAGACAACACTTTATTTGGGAAACAAAGAAAAAAACTTATATGTATAGTATAGTATATATTATAAATAAAAATTAAACAAAAAACAAAAAGTTTGAAATATATGTGTAAGTTTTTAATATAATTATTATGTTATGTGGGACTCTCCGTCAAAATAACGGCTTACCCACTAAAGAACCTGGAGTGTTTGTTTCGTCTCAGCGCCTTGAGCCGAAGCATCGAGCACGCTTGAGTATTCACCTCGACGACGCTAGTCCCGACCGGACACCTTTTTGAAGAGCTTCTCGTCCGATTTGACAATGATGTGTGCAGTGGTAGAATTGAACTTATTAACGAACCGGAACGCATTGCCCTCTAAACCTTCCAATAGGTGTTTTAATTAAGTTAAAAGTACCTATTTAAATACTTTTATTATAAAAATTTTCACAATAGTTACCATAATTTCGCATTTTTGTCGATAAAAACTTTTACGAAACAAAACGGGGATTTGACGTAACGTAACGACTTTCCGGTGCGTTTTGGTCCATTTCGAGCGCTCGATGTGTGGGATATATAATAAACGCTGAATTTTGCGTTATTTTTCAAATTGTTGGGCGCTGGGCGTGGCTATTGTACAGGATGTTTCGGGAAAGTTGAGTAATACTTGAGTGATGGTCTAAATAGCTTTTCCATCAATATAAACTAACTAAATCAAGTATATCAATAAGTAATAATTTTTATATGAGAACCTGAAATCGCGAAAAATATCAGCTGTTTCTTTTTTTTAACTTCTGTTTTTGTAAACTGTCCTATACTGCTAGGCGCGTGGCACTTCTCATTGTAAGAAAGGTAATGCCAAGGGTACAATGCGACGGTCGAGTGCAGGTTGGCTGTCTTCACCTATTGCCGAGATTATTTTTAAAACTCAGATATGTAGGTTTCTTCCCGATGGTTTCCTTTACCGTTTGAAGTCTTTGGTAATACGCATATAACTTTAAAAAGACAGAGGTGCTTGCCGTAGGATTCGAACTCAGGATCTCTAGATTGGAAGCCAGGCGATCTCCCAACTTACATTACACATTTTATATGTTACAGAATGTGACCTAATATTTTAGCGATGATAACTCAGGATGCCAGTTTGACAGGTGTTAGGTTGGCCGATGTCAGATTGACAGATATCAGATTGATAGATGTCAGATTGACAGATGTCAGATTGACAGATTTCAGGTTGACAGATGTCAAATTGACATGTCTCAGATTCATGATTATTGCTTTAAGTTTACGTGGATAAGCTAGTAATTTAATAAACATTAAACACAATAATGTTTTAATCGCTACCGGGTATTTATCTCGCTACTCGATCTTGTGGTTTATCGGAGAAATATGAAATGGATAGCTTGTCTACTTGAGTCAAAGAGAAAGCTTTTTACGTCACTAGACAGTAGAAGGTAATGGATTTTGAAGAGTACTTATATTAATTTTGTTTGTTATACAGACTGGCTAGGTGTTTAACTGTAGCTAACCAGATGCCTGATCAGTAATTATAAGCACCTGCCACTTGTCACCTAAGGCATCAGAATTGCCTTCAATGACTTAGATATTTATTCCAAAAAATTTCATTGAAAAATGTCTGTTAAACAATGTATCTACATAATTATTAATTAAATAACGTGAAAGGGCGTCTTTACTTAGGTACGGTCTTACCTTTCCGGGCAACCCAATTAAGAATGGAAAATTGCAGTATGGTTAATATTTGTTTCAAATTGTTACATTTCGCAGAAACATTTCAACCATTCCGGCACTTTGGGTTCTGCCCGAGTTGTGTGGTTGTGTAAGCTTAACGCATGTGCTTTGTGTATAAGCAACCTTTTATAACTTAACGTTTACATGGCGTTAAACGCGCAGTGTGACTCGTGATTTCAAACAAAAACGTAAAACAAATCTATACTATTATAAAGAGAAATGATTTGATAATGAACAAAGAATGTCCGACATAATTGAACGTGAGTAATCCCGCATAAAAAAAAAACAATACTACGTCAGTTACCATACTTACTAAAGTTTTTTCTAAGTTTAAGTATTGAATAGGCTCCGAAACTACTGGACCGATTTCAAAAATTCTTTTACCGTTGGGAAGCTACACTATCCCCGGGTGACATAGGTTACTTTTTATCCCCGTATTCCCCAGGGGAACGGGAGCTACGCGGGTAAAACCGCAAGGCGTCCGCTAGTAATATATACATTTACAATTTAAATAAACCGAATCCGAGGTCTCGGAATCAACGAAAACATCATCGAGGTATGCAATTTTTCGATTTATGTTGATTTCTAAAAAACAGTTCAATCGATTTCGATAAAATTTATTATAGGATCACCACTGAAATATGATCTACCAAGCAAAAAATAATTATGAAAATCGAGTCATAATTAGGGGATAGGTATACCGCGTAACATATAAAAAAACATACAGTCGAGTTGAGAATCTCCTCGTTTTTTGAGTATATTAAAAAATAAAAAAGTATTTATTCCCATTTTAGGTGAAGCTACATGCATCTTGAATTTTCGACAGCCTAGTTGGGAGACCGTCTGGCTTCTAATTTGGAGGTCCTGGGTTCGGCGCGCACCTCAGTCGTTTCTGAGTTATGTGCGTATTGATATCAAACGGTGAAGGAAAATGTCAGGAAACCTACATGTCCGCGGTTTCTTAAAAATATAAAAGTTCTCGAAGATGTATTGTGTGAAGTCTACCACCGGGGGAGTAGACTTATCTGACAATCGATCGAAAGTCTCAAATTAATGAGCGTCAAAGCAGCGATGCCCCGGACTTTGTTTTGCTACTCAAAGTTCTGTATATTGCTGCAATGATCATGGACATGCGTTATCTCTTACCATCAGGAGAGCGTAACGTTCTTCTCATTACATTTAGAAAGAAAGAAAGAAAGAAAGAAAGAAAACATTTATTTTGCCACACACAACACTACAACAACAAAAAACACACTACAAATAAAAGATTAGAAAAATAAAAATAACAATAATAATGAGTGGAAAGTTGTCGCTGTAGTGTCCAGTGCGACAAAAAAGGTTAGTTCTCAGCATTATTGCTGCCGATTTCTCAGCAGCGCTGGTTTTCAGAACTAACCTTTTGGGACATATTGTTTTTTTACATAAAAAAACAATAAAAGAACGTCGCGGTTGTATCATTACTTTAAAAAAAAACCTCCGACGCCATGTAACCAATGTCCTTATCAGTCTTATAATAATTCACGTGTACAGGTCAAGCATGTCTCAGCAGCTGGTCATGCATCACTATTCACTATCAATGTACTTTTGTATTTAACTCCTGATATAGTGCATGTCTGATAAAACAAGTACCTACCTACTTTTGACCTAACTATGCAAGAAGGAGGATAATGTTTTTTTGTGAAATGTAGATTTGCTGCCCGAGTGAATGTTTTTTTTTTTTTTTTTCAAAATGTATGTTTCTAAAAATGTCTTATTTACGGCGGTTTTCGGAAAAGTTTGGTAAGGCTGAAAGCAAAAATTTTTTTGTCAAAGTTGCCCCTATTGATATATTCTATAGGTGATAATAATTATTAATAGGAACAACTTTTAATACGATGACAACTTTCAGCTATAATTGGTATATGAAATCAAAAGGTTTGTTAAGCCGTTTATGGGAAATTGTTTATTGTTGAATAACTAAAACGGCACGACAAGCCAATTACAATAGTCCTTAAAAATGTATAGATGGTAAAAACAAATTGATCGAGTAAATCATATTTGTACTTTTTTTTTTTATGCTTGACAGGCTAGCTGTTTGACCACAGCTCACCTGATGTTAAGTGACGGCGTGGTCGAAGATGGTAAAGCACACCTAGCCTGGAATGGAACTGGCTCTCAAGTGAGGCTGCCGGAACACACCGTTAGATGCTTGGCGGCAGATTTCCAACTTGAGGGTGGTAGCTACCCAGCCGAGTACTAGAAAGTACCCTACCACCATGCTATGGTTTCCTCACGATGTTTTCCTTCACCGGCAGCTCAAGCTCATTGTTGGGGTTTGAACCCACGCCCTTCGGCATGCGAACCTACCGCGCTAACCACTGAGCTATCATTGCTACTCGGTAGATACAGTGTAGGTACCTTCAAGTCGCAAGTGAATCGGTTTCTTCTAGGCAAGCGATCTCCATCGTAGACCAGATCTTTGCTTAACATCAGGCAAGATGGCGGTCAAACGCAAGCCTATATATAAAAAAAAAAGTATTTACCGCGTAGTCCCATAAACAGATCGAAATTGTAAATCCTTCACATGTGCATATTTTTGTTTAGCTCTTGATTATCATAAAGTATATTTTGATAATAATACAGCGCTTACAAAAACAAATTGCTTTCTTAAGGTGGTTACAATTTTTTTTTGCCATTTATGGACAGATAGAGCATAATTTATAGTGAAATCACTGCTACGGGCATTTATTTTGGTCTTTATTTGCGGTAAATCACAATTGCTTTAATAAAACAGGAGATTATTGGCATAATCTACTGTTTTATTCCAAAATCATAAATTCATAAATTATTCATTAATTTGATTTTATGCTATTAATCGATTATTTTATTCAAGCAAATGTGATTTTCCGCAAATAAAGACCAAAATGAATGCCAGTGGCTGTGATTTCACTGTAAAATTATGCTCCATTTGTCTATAAATGGCAAAACATTACTTGTATGGAAATCGAACCACCTTAAGATAATTTGACTCACGCCTTCTTCGCTTATTTGCTTCAAAAGCTATGCTAACAGGACCTGAATGAACGGCGCACAAGAAGAGAGGCATATGTACAACAGGAAAATGATGATGATAATAGAAGAAAATTTCACATCAAATGCAAAATATTTTAATAGGCCTTGGTGAGCCAACCGAATAGAAACATTTTATATCAAGAATGTTGCCAGGCTTGTCTCAGATATTCATTACAAAGTTCACATAGGCAGTATTTTATTCCGCAATTGGTTTGTGAAGCCCTACAACCATAGCTCAAGTCATAGTAACTTTGCGACTTAACCGACGCGATTAAAACCTGGCACATTGTGCAGAATGCGTGTGTACCATTCCATTCCTTATACGGTTTCCTGCTAGTTTAGAACCCTTCACAGCAAATAGATTTCTATTACCTACCTACCTACTAAGTTTTGTTTTAAAAAAAGCTGGCGGTCGATACTTCAAACAACGTTATTTGGGAATTATAAACTGAATTGGAGCAACATCCAGACGAAAAAACGTTTACCATGCAGTCGTAAAAATAATAAATAATAAAGCCTTACAATATAACCTGAATATGACAGCCTTTTTTGAGAGAAGACCTCTTCCAGTTTTTTCCAATTATTTCTGTCTAGAGCAATTGTCATTGTGACCCATCCTTTTTCAGTTAGTTTTTCTAAATCTTCAGTCCATGCTATATAGTATTCTTTTAGTATCTATATTTTATAGTATCTATTATATATTTCTGCATGTAAGTTACATGCAAAAAAACAGTGCACATTGCACTGCATAAATGAAATTGAATACCTGCATAATTATATTACGTGTAATTTAATTGTGGGGCAACCACAAAGGTATACCATTAGTAGTATTATAAAAAAAAATGTTTGATATAAACAGCGCTACCTGCTCATTTGTTATTCTTCCCAATTCAAGATAAATAAATAAATGATTAAATTTAAACTGTTAAATAGTATTGGTCGCATCGTGTAATTTTCCTTGTAAGGTTTAGAAAAGTGCATGCTGAAAACTGCTAATCACAGCACTGATTCTCTATCTTACATGAAATTCTTTACTGAAAACGTTTTATGACATTCTAAGATTTTTAAGATTACTTTTATAATTACAAATGAGCGCCTAACGTACCTAGTCAAGTTTTTAAATTGAATATTGGCATGTAAATATTATTCCGCGCAAATTCATTCTGATTCTTGGCGCGTTACGCAAACGTTGCCGAGTTAAGTGTTATGTGCTCATGGGGAAATAAAGCACGTGGAAATGCAGACTCTTAAAACGTAGTGTTCATATTCTCTTTAGAAAAAATTGCTTTTTTTTAACTGAACGGTTTAAAGGATAACGGGTTTTTATCGTTGGACATTACACACAGTGCCATCCGACCCCAAACTAAGCAAAGCTTGTATGATGGTAGTGAGATAACTGATAGAATACTTAAATACTTTTTTATTGTAAATATAAACCTACTTATAATACATACAGAGCACCCAGACACAGAACAAATGTTTGTTTATACCACAAAATGTTTGTCCTGTTTGTTTTGTTTCTCAATGTTTTACAATGCTCATTGGTAAGTGTTACCATAAGGAGAGCGTTTAGTTCATCTCATTACTTATACATAAAAAAAAATTGTGGATATCGGTAAAAAAACAGCCGAGACTTTTGAATTCTTCTTTATTACAAAAATATTTAACTTCTGCATCAGACTTTAACATTCCCTAGCTGAAACAAAATTGTCATTCTCGTTGCGGAAACGGGATAAAGCTAGAATTATGTATTCGTCTATTTGTTTTCGCAATTGGAAAAACTTTACGTCATAGCACTAGGCGACTTGCTTGGCAAAAGGTACCCTACATACGTACGTAGTCTAAATGAGCATTGCATTGCATTCACCATTGCGCATTTTTAGTTTTGAATATTTTACCCAATTAGGCAAGAAAAAAAACTTGTTGTATTTTTGGAGATTTTTTTTTATCAAACAATGTTTATTTTTAAAGGTCTGTACAGTTATTCTTTAAGTGCGACAATGAGTAAATATACAAATATATATTTATAAATTACAATAAATTGACTTTAAATGCTTTGTTTTCTATGCTGAGGTTTCATAAATTGACATTTTTATCTAAAGTCCATAGTATGTAAATTCAATTCAGAGGAACTCAGTGGTACAGATTAAACACAGCACCTCACAACCTACAATCTCAAAATTGTACTACAATTCTTAATAAACAATAGACTACAAATGTAATTAACTAAATAATAATTATATTTATGTCCAAAGCACATAATTATTATAAAATTTCTCTACACTACACTACATGTTAGTACTTTCAGTTTGTTGTCATTACTTTACATAGATTGAGAGATCGTCGGCTCTTTGCTATCCACCCGTCCACACACACATACCCGTGTAGGAAAAACACTTCGTGCAATAATCTTGTCTCGCGGATGTGTCATGCAAGTAACGCTCCTTGTCGTGGAACAGTATGTAACTCAACTATCCTTTATATTTTCTTTATTTGTGATGATTATAAATTGAAGATTTTTTTATGTCAAATTAAAATGTACCAGATAACATTATTTTTCAACATTTGTGTTTTTGTAATACCTTGACTAACTACAGACTTTTTAATTTCGCAAATGTAGAAAAGTAAATTAAAATAATTTACTCGAGAGTAATTTTAATTATAGATGACTTTGAAATGCGTTCTTCGAGATTTTTATGAGGTTCCATTATCAAAAGATGCTAATTCTTCGACAATAGATGAGTGTTTTTATTTTAAAGATTTATTTTTTGTCTAATATTGAGAGAAAACCTTCATAAGTCGATGTTTGTCACGCACTAACATGCATAAGCGTCATATATTTACTAAATTTGATTCTATATCTCACTACATAAGGCTAATTAACGAATACATTAACAAACTTGCTTAATAAGTCATAATACAGTCTTAAGAAGCGTAAGCGGATAATCCTGGAGTAATCTTACTATTGTAAATAGTTTTAGATGAACCTATAGAGTATGAGGGAAGTGATACAGGCTTAGGTAATGCAGCAGAAGTTGTATAAACCGACGAAGAAACAGATCCTTGTGGAATTCTTGACTGATCAATAGCTTGAATGGTTCCCGGATTAGGGAAGGATGGAGTCATTTGAAATTCGTTGACTTTGAAATCTGTACTATCTAGAGACTTTGAGTAAGCTTCTTGGTTTGCTCCTTCATTGTTATATGTCTGATCTTGTGTGTTGAATGTTTCATAAATAGGAGACAATTCTGATTGATCGTATATAGCTCGCGTATAGTCACTGCTGATGACGCCGGCGTGAGCCACACATATTGTGTACAAAATTATCAGCAACTGAAATAAATAAATTACAGGTTAATAAAATAACAAAAACTTTGCATCGCTATCAATCACTAACACGTGTGTAACAATTTTCAACTAATTTGGACGTCTTAGTTGTAAATGAATTTCTATATAAATTAATACATGCATACAAGTTGAGTTAATCCCAGTAATCCCACTAATATTATAAATGTGAAATTTTGGATGGATGATAGTTACTCTTTCACGCAAAAAGTACTGAACGGATTTGGATACAATTTGGTATGGAGGTAGCTGAGACTCTGGATTAACACATACGCTACTTTTTATTCTGAAAAATGTAGCGGGTAACACCGCGAGGCGCAGCTACTTCCTTATAAACCACAAAAACACTTGCAAGGCAATACAATAATAAGAGTTATCGGAATTCTCCACTTTTTTGTTAATATAAACAGAATAATATAATTACCTTTCGTATCATTTTGTCAGCGGTTTCTGCCTCTTGATTGACTGTTCATATTTCCTTGCAAGCTTTTTATACAATGGTCATATCAATCGGCCTCACAAAACACCTTGTCAACTCAATGAGAGCGTGTACTAGTATATTAATACTACAGTCATTACGTAACTCTATAGTGATATTAACAGTGTAGTTATCTGGTCTCATGTTCTTTGATTATTTTTTTCAATGAAATTTCTACAGTACCTTCGCGTCATGCAGATGTTGTGCATAAACCGGTCCCCGACCTTCAACTTTGTTGCCGTTGACTTAACAAGTTGTAATAAAAATTATAGCGCAGTGATTACTGCGATTACTTGTAATGCCAGGTCAAATTCTGATCTCAATTGTGGGTCAGCAACAAAATTGCAGAAAAGAATTGACTAGTTGACAAAATGCTGCAATTAAATCACTCATAAAGAAATACACTCGACTTTTTAAATTAAAATTATTAAAAGCTTTAAGAATCTTCTTTTAATGTAAATACTAGTAATTAAGATTAATAACAAGGCATAAATAAACAAATTAAATAAAACAAGCAACATTTATAATAATAACTAATAAAGATAACTAATCTAAAAGGCCGCTCATCAATGGGAATAGTTCGCAAATGGCCCCATTGCCGCGTTGTATGGCAATACTCAAACGCTGGGCAAAATAAAGGCATAATAAGAATCTTCAATTAAAATAAATATCGTAGGACATTTACACACTGCGCCATCTGCCCCCAAACTAAGCAAAGCTTGTACTATTGGAACCAGATAACTGACAAACAAAATAATACATACTTATAATACATACAGTACACCCAGACACAGAACAAACATCTGATAAATCAAACGGTTGTCCTGGATGGGAAACAAACCCACACCTTAAAGCGTTGTATGGCAATACTCAAACGCTGGGCAAAATAAAGGCATAATAAGAATCTTCAATTAAAATAAATATCGTAGGACATTTACACACTGCGCCATCTGCCCCCAAACTAAGCAAAGCTTGTACTATTGGAACCAGATAACTGACAAACAAAATAATACATACTTATAATACATACAGAACACCCAGACACAGAACAAACATCTGATAAATCAAACGGTTGTCCTGGATGGGAAACAAACCCACACCTTAAAGCTCAGGAAGCAGAAGTACAACCGAATGAGTTAACTAATCAATATTAATTCCATTGGAATCGAAGCTTGCGTGAAACATCGGCTTCTTTCGTTTAAAGTAAGGACGCGCAACCAGTTGCAATTTCACTAACAATGGAAATGTATTATTCATTTCAATACCATAAATCGATTGTTGTCGAGTTATTTATCGATATCGAATGATAATCGATTAGATTCATATTGGGTGATAGGCAACAAAAAGTTACTTGAAAATATTCTAGGATCCGATCAAAATTAGAGTTTTTGCAACTGTTAACTGATGTTTTTTTTTCTAGTTGAAAATGACTTTATAGTGTTATAAAGTTGTTTAAGAAAGTTATTTTAAATGTCTTAGTAAATATTGCACTATTTGTATTTTTCTGTGTTTATGCGCTGTTTTTTTTTCTATTTTCATGCCGGGAATATAGATGACGTTTCTCTTTGAGTGAGTATTAGTTTCTTCTGCAGAATTTATTTATTAAACAAAATAAAAAAGACCTTAAATTATACTATTTACAAAATGTATACAAAAAACTTAGTCTAAAAAACCGTCAGAGGAGGGATATGTGGCCAGAATGCTGGCAACATTGCCACGCTGGATGGCAATGCTTAGCTTTTGACCAAAGTAGATACCAGCATTCTGGTCACCTGAAGCCTCCTCTAAGCGTTTCTTCTTGTTGAAATCCTGTAGTTGCTCCATAATTACGCTGACGATTGTGCAACTACAACTAACATAGATACCATACCGTAATTCGGTATGAGCCCATTATAACAAGTTTGTGTCGCCCATAAGTCTCAAGTCAGATAGCCATACTATTAACATAACACTGTAATACTTTGTCTCAATAAATTTATAATTAATCATTTGCATTTCAGTAAACATATGTGCAGTTTATATTGTGCAAGAGGACAAACAGATTGTGATAGCTCTTTCCATTAATTCACGCAGTGTTCTTCGAAATTACTAGACTTGTTAATTGTTTGCCAATGAACTGTAGATACTTATTGCCATTGCAATATGAGTCATGTTGTCTTATGTGGGTGTGACCTAAATGTAACTTAGGCCGTTTAAATTTACATTGTTTCTTTTGTAGTTTGTACGTAGCGTAGGATGCCGCGAGACTCGATGGAGTGACGATGTACGTAGGACAGCTGGCCGTGGATGGAAGCGAATAGCTAAAGATTGAACTGGGTATCATGGAGAGGTCTATGCCCAACAGTAGACTACGGCGACTGATGATAATTCTAAAACAAATTTATTCAAATTTACAAAAATGTTTTTTACTATATAATCCTTATTCAAAAGTTTGCAACATGCTCCTATTTTTTCATATTGTACAAGTTAGGTGTTTGACCACAGCTCACTTGATGTTAAGTGACGGTGTGGTTGAAGATGGTAAAGCACATCTAGCCTGGAATGGAGCTGGCTATTAAGTGAGGCTTTAAGAACACAGGTGGTGCTTGGCGGCAGATTTTCAACTTGACGGTGGATATTCGAGTTACTACAAAGTACTCTAGCACCATGCTACACGACGTTTTCTTTCATCGTCAGCTCAAGGTCATTGTTGGAGTTTGAACCCACGCGCACCATTCGGCGTGTAAACCGATCGTGATAACCACTGAGCTGTCATCGCTACAAAATCGTTGCTACAAGCCAGTGCAAACAAAGTTGTGCACAAAATCGTTGAATCAACCGTGTATCTAAATAATAATAAATAAATATCATTAGGACTTTTCACATATCGCCATCTAGCCCCAAACTAAGTAAAGCTTGTACTATGGAAACCAGATAACTGATATAATATTAAACATTATTTTTTAGGGTACCCGAAGGGTAAAACGGGACCCTATTACTAAGATTACATATATTAAATACACAAACACGAAACAGGCACAAACATTTAACGTCATACTATCTGCGCCTCGCGGTGTTGCCCGCTACATTTTCGGGATAAAAAGTAGCCTATGTGTTAATCCAGGGTCTCAGCTACCTCCATACCAAACTTCATCCAAATCCGTTCAGTAGTTTTTACGTGAAAGAGTAACAAACATCCATCCATCCATCCAAGCTTTTACATTTATAATATTAGTGGGATTAGTGGGATAAATATTTGTACCAACTATTTTGGTAAAATATCTGCTGTGTGTCTATCAAACCAAATCTGCCCAAACTTAGTACTCCCAGCAATTAATTATGCATTCTCGTTTACATTGATAAAGAAAAGTGATCCGTGTTAGCATTGCCGCACGATATTTACCAAAAGGCGACTTCGATAAATCAAGTTATTTTTGTCTCAAACTTGGCTTCTATCCATACTACATGTATGACGTAATTACTGACTAGGGTTGGGCTGACGTCCGATGAAAATTTAATGTCGGGACATGATCATACATAAAACATGGATTAGTAAGAAGTGGAACCACAAAAAAAGAATTTAAAAAGAAAAAAAAATGTTTTTTTTATTATATACGTAGGCTTTTATTTAAGGCTGGTAGTTACTCTTAAATGTCAAACTTTGTATTCTAAAAGCTCGCTCTACTTAAATGTGATTCAAAACATTATTATCAATGCACACAACAGCGTGATTGATGCATTTTGCAAGACTGGTACAGAGGTTGTGACATGACTTTATAGTTTTTGCAAAATAATGTTTTTTAGTAAAACAGTACCCTTCGCTATTAACATAATACGATTAATATTACGTTGATGAAAAGTCACAAATCAAATTCCGTAATATTATTATTACACATACCAAATATATAAATCATTAAACATTTATAAACACTGGTAACATCATATATCATAATATCATATTATTTATTAGTTTGCTGTATTTATATATAATTATGTAGTTCTCGTTCATCTCATTACTTTTACATTAAAAAAAGTTCTAAAATTCTGTTCTAGGTACATACATATAATTCGTTGTTAAATTTATGTATTTAATCGATCGTAGCTATCAGAACATTTAAAAACGTTCCCAAGTATATTTGATTTTATATAAAATAAGGATTTTAAAATATTTGTAACGTTAGTATAGACAGACGCATCATGCCACTTTGTTTCTTTTTAGACCTTGAATATTGGAGTGGCACTGAAAAAAAACTCCGCAAACCCAAAAATTAATAAACGTGACTTCAAACACGTTATCGGTACTTAGGATCAAAATGGTTTCCTTAAAGCAGCATAAATGTTTTAGGGAAATAATGTTGATTCGATACACTTAGGTCGTGGTCACGCCTCCAAACTGAACCTTGAGTTTCAAGATAAACCTAAAATTCTAATAGCGATGCAAAATTTAAGAATATCGAAGGTTGAACGAATTTGGACAATCGAATTGGCATCACACATTTACTAAAGATTCTGTTACTAATTTTTGTTTTCATACAAAGTACTATGAGTAACTCAATTCAACACAAATTATCAGGAAATGAAATATGAATGGATAACGTATAGTTACCTAATACGAGCTAAAATATTAAACACAAACAAATATTTTGAGTCTTGAGTCGGGAGGAGGCGATTTCAAACGAAAACTCATGTAAATAGAAATAAGGATTGTGTGTAAGTGTATTATGCCTCGAGCATTCATGCTCACCATCGAAGGCTCCTTCTTGCGGCGGCGTCGTGTGTCGGGTCGCTCTCTTCCCTCAGATATGGTTGAGGAGGGCGATGGCTGGCACATGCGTCATACTCGTGATCGGGTGCTGCTTGCGGGTCGTTGGTCTGCTCGCGGTATACACACAATCTAGTACCTACTTTAACCTTAGATTAAGATCCTACTAACCTCTGCTCTTTTTGTAACGTAAAATTGTAAAAAAAAAAATTGTAACTAAAGTTGACAAAGGTCACGGACCCCAGCGTCTGTGTAGCGAATAATAATAAAAAAAAAAAAACACCAACAAAAGATTTACAAAAAACAAAGTTTGGGTATTTGAGATTTGTTAACATCTCACTCTTCGCACACTCTCACCCGAGTCACACTCATGACACCCACACATGATTCCTTGTAACTAAAATGCTACGAAACGCATACAAAAATACGTACAAAATACTGTTACAAGCTGTTTTTTTAATCGATTATTTATGCAAACATCTACCGGACTGGGAATTGAAATGTAACCATAACTCGGTACATTGTGATAGCCCTGTTGGCTCATTATTAGTTTATCTGCTTTAAGAGCTATAGAGCGTGGGGTCCATTCCCACCTAAGCCAAACATTTTGTGGTATAAACAAATGTTTGTTCTATGTGTATTACAAAAAAAGTATTCAAGTATCCAATCAGTTATCTGACGAAAAGTACAAGCTTTGCTTAGTTTGGGGTCAGATGGCGCTGTTTGTAATGTCATACAATACTTAGTCTTATTTATTTACTTTTTCAATTAATATATATGTTATAAACGATTTATGTCACTCGTTGGGAATTCACACATTTTTCCATTATTGAAGCATATTGGATTGTATTGGTATGGACCCTTTTCTTTGCCACTTGGTTGTAGACACTTTACTTTTTACTGTAGTGGTAAAAACGTACAAGCCACGCGCGCATAACGCCAGCCCATAACTGTTGCAACAATACTAAGTTTCTTTATATCAATACAAATTTCACATTGGCGCTAATTATTATGAGACACTAGCTGCGCCCCGCGGTGTTACCTGCTACATGTTTTAGGGAAAGCCTATGTTTTAATCCATGGTCTCTGTGCTACATCCATACAACATTTCACCCAAATCCGTTCAGTTGTTTTTGCGTGAAAGAGTAACAAACATCCATCCATTCAAACTTTCACATTTATAATATTAGTGGGATTCGATTGCTGATGGTAAATTCTTTTAATAATAAAACCTTAATGTATACATTGCTATAAGATGATTTACTGTTTATATTTGTTCATATGCAGTTCTTTTATCTCAAACATGACCTTGCAGCAATCTAATTGAACAATTGGATCCTCGTTTCGAAATCCGCGATCGGTTTTTCGATACAATCTACGCGATGTCTAGTCCAGTTAAGAAATTACAAAAAGTTGACTCTCATTACTGGCTATTGAATGGATTTGTAAGCTTTAATGACCGGAGACTGTCTTTCAAACATGATCTTATGAAACTAAATTAACAAGAAATATCTTGAAATATCAATCAAATAATTTTTCAATCTAAGAACTAGGTTAGCAATAGAAGTTCCGTATTCCAAGCAACCAACAACCGTTTATCTCTTGCTATCACTTGTAGCAGAAGTCCTTTAAATGAAAAAGTTCATAATAATTTGTTATGCGTTAATTTTTTTAAATGCCCCCGTATTTGTGACATTGTGGCCTTGACCTTTACTGTTGTTGACCTTGTTAACCATTTCACAGAATTTTGACATGAAAAAATGAAAAAAAACTTGTTTCTGTAACCAGTTTTTCTTAACATGGTAGGTTGGATCCTTCTGGTAAGTATAAAAGGAAGATTCCGCTCATATACATCTATTTACGTACGTATAATGTATATCAATAAATTATGCCATAGTTATGTCTGCTTCAAGACCTGAAAGACGTGTGTTCGATTCCCACCCAAAACAAATGTTTTGTGGTATAAACAAATGTTGTCTTGTGTCTATGTGTGTGCTATCCCGAATAAATAAAACAAAAGCAGACCACATCTGTTGCTGTAGTAAAAATTTCTTATCGCTTACGTTAGATTTTTCATAAAGTCTTGAGGCAAAGTACTCGGGGTAAAGCGCCACCAGCAATATCTATGCACTCCATTTTTAGGGTTCCGTACCTAAAGAATAAAACGGAACTCTATTACTAAGACTCCGCTGTCCGTCCGTCCGTCTGTCTGTCTGCCTGTCCGTCTGCCACCAGGCTGTATCTCATGAAGTTAGACAGTTCAAGTTTTCACAGATGATGTATTTCTGTTGCTGATATGACAACAAATGCTGAAAAAACAGAATAAAGAAAGAAAGAAAAACATTTATTTTTTTCTTAACAACACACTAGACACAACAACAGATAAGTACAAACAAAACACACAAATAAAAAGATACATATTAACAAAAAGACAACAAATTTCACAAGATAATGAGCGGGTTATCGTTGCAGTGGCTGGTGCATCAACTAGGAAAAAAAAAGGTCAGTGCTCAGCTATTGTGCTGGGGATTACTCCACAGCGCTGATTTTCAGCACTGACCAATTCATAAAAAAAAAAAATATTCATGTGGGCTCCCATAAAAAAACGGGATTGATTTTTTGTTTTTATAGATAATCGTACGGAGTCCTTCGTGCGCGAATCCGACTCGCACTTGGCCGATTTTTATTATTACCTTACCGAACATTTTCGGTAAATTACACCCATGGTAGTAGTTCGCTCCAATTCCCCCCAATTGAAAATATTCCCACATTTTCCTTTAACTCTCCCCATCATTATAAGTTTGACTTGTTGTCGTTGACGTTGGTGAATGTATTCCCTTTTTGTGATAAAATTGCCTACCTACTTCCCTTTTGTATACATCGAGATTGTTATTTGGAGGTCCCTAAATTGGTCGCTATTGTAGAGTCAACGCAAATTTATTCGAAGTGTGCAAACATTGTATTCTCCGATCCTTTGTAGGGTTATTTCATTCAGAAACTAAGAGTTTCTATATAAAGAGCCTGCAAGAATATGCCTATAATCAGATGGTTAATAGTTTTGAATCGAGATGTCATTTTAACTCAGACAAATTTTCTAAACTTTTTTTGTCTTAGCAAATGACTGTTTAAGTAAACACACCATTGCACCTCCAAATGCACGGCCTCCCTCTCACATACACACACACGCTCACACACCAACACATCACACATATTTATAGGAAAAACTCAATAAGCTTAAGTTATCATTTTCATATACCTACTCTAGGACAAAACCTTTTAAGTTAGTGGATTAAGTTAGTAATGTCAGTGCAGTGAGTACTACATATTATAGAACACAATGAACAAAGTGTCTTCCCCTTTAGGTGGTACGATTTCCATACAAATCAATTTTTGCCATTTGTGAACAAATTGAGGATCATTTTACTTAGTGAAATCACAGAATTTACTTGTCTCTATTTGCGGTAAGTCACAATTGCTTGAATAAAACAGTAGATTATTAACATAAAATCAAATTTATTAATGATTTATGAATTTATGATTTTTTAATAAAACAGTAGATTATGCTTATAATCTACCGTTTCATTCAAGCAATTGTGATTTACCGCAAACAAATACCAAAATAAATGCCAGTAGCTGTGATTTCACTGTAAAATTATGCTCCATTTGTCCTTATATGGCAAACATTTATTTGTATGGAAATCGTACCACCTTAATAGAGACAGTAGGAAAAGTGTTGATGGACGCATTCTTCGTTTATACTCTACTTAGCAATTTAAGTTACATTAAAATTACTTATTAGACTCAACTAGGCTAGATTGTAATAACAGTGAGGTATCTAACAACAAACAGATACATCATTAAAAGGAAAAAATATACCTACCTTTTTTTTTGTAAATACATACTTATAATAAATACAAAAATAAGCTTTTATAATTTAATCTTATATTACAAAAAAAAACAAACTTACATTTTAAAAGTTTCATACATTTTTATTTACACATTTAACTCTCCATTCTGCAAACCTTGTTTTTAGATATATAGCTTTACACGTATTGTCAATATTTATATGAGGCGTATTCTCGAAGATAAACAGCGCGTGACACATGAGTAATTCAGTGTTTTATAGGCTTAAGCCAGAGATTATTAGTAAACACTGAAGCTTTATTTGATTTTATGTTCTTTTATAAGAAACAGCTTCTCAGAGTTGCCACATTATGCAAAAGATGTTTTTGTTTCAAAGGGTATAACTTCCCAGGTCTCCTTAAATTTTATCGAAATCAACAAAAATCTAAAAATTGTATTTATTCATCGCTGATTTTTTTTGTTTAGTCTGAAACCTTGCTGTTTCATTGGAGCAGTGCGTTTAGTTTTTTTTATGGTTGACATGCTGGGTGTTTGACCACAGCTTACCTGATGTTAAGTGAAGGTGTGGTCGAAGATGGTAAAGCACACCTAGCCTGGAATGGAACTGGCTCTCAAGTGAAGCTGCTGGAACACACCGTTAGATGCTTGGCGGCAGATTTTCAACTCGAGTGTGGTAGCTAGCCAGCCGAGTACTAGAAAGTACCCTACCACCACCATGCATAACCTAATGCCCTAAGCGTCATGAAGTCGGTTTTATTAATTATAAATTTATACTTATAGAACTTATACTTGAAAAAATACATACGTATAAAAAAGTAAGGTTATAAAAAGCAACCTTTGCATAAATCTTAAAAAATTCAAAAGTAGGCCAACCAAGGTCCGGCAAAAGCTATTTCAACGAACAAGCGTCAAATTACCTAAGAAAATTGCAAGTACCTACAACTCGTGATTACATACACGTGAATATCTAGGCAGCTGTGAAAACGGAACTAGCAAGCTGGGTAGCGTTGGCAGAAAAATGCTATTTAATTCAGTGACCCGGTACAGTCGGTAGTAATATTTTGTTACAGAATACGATAACAATAAAATTAGTGATACTCGTACTATACTAACCATATGTATCGTATACTATACTGAAAAGTTTAATTTATGTACCTTAAACTAGCCGCAAATAATAAGGTTTCTCTGTAAGGTTATAACATAAGGCGTTTTAAAAAAAGAGCGTATAGACACATATTTTTGGGTAAGCAACACATCAACACCATTGCTGACAGCCTTGTTGGTTCATTGGTAGTATATCTGCTCCAAGATCTGAAGGACGTGGGTTCGATTCCCACCCGTGGTCGTGGGGATAAACATTTTGTGGTGTATAAACAAATGTTTGTACTGTGTCTGGGTGTTCTGTATTTATTATAAGTATGTATTTACAAAAAAAAGTATTTTTTTTTTCTAAAAAGTCAACGAACGAGATGAACGAGACGCTCTCCTGATGTTAAGAAATAACGCCTGTCCATGACCATTGCAGCGATACACAGAACTTTGATTAACAAAACACAGTCCAGGGCAGTCATTGCTTTGGCGCTCATTATTTAAGTAATCTATCAGTTATCTGAGTTAAGTACAAGCTTTGCTTAGTTTGGGGTGAGATGGCACTGTGTGTCTATGTGTATGTGATGGCAATGCCTTACGATATTTATTTATTTATTGCTAATGCTGCAGGTGCCTATAGGCCATAGTTCGCTTGCCATCAGAATCCGTCTGCTTGTTTGGCACTTTTTGACAGCCACAAAACAGCATTAATTTTATTAACAAGTATGTTACACTTGTGCTGACCCTACTTAGTTCGTAGTTGGTATACATACTCGTAAATTTTAATATTCAACCTATCTAAGTTTGCAAGGCCGATGTTAGTTTCACCGTAATCGTTATTAAACTAGAATATGTTATTTTTTGTTTAAATAAAAAAAGTAATTTTGTTACTAAAAGTGTTTCGACTAAAATTAATGTGTTATTTTTTTAGTGAAAAATTAAGAAGGCAAACAAAACGCTCGCCGGGTGGTAAGAACAAAAAAAAAAGAAAAAAGTGTTTCGACTAAAATTAATGTGTTATTATTTTAATGAGAAAGTACGAAGGCAAACAAAACGCTCGCCATGTGATAAGCAAAAAAAAGGTAAGGTGAGGTGTTGGTGGCCTGTCCTTGAACACAGCAGTGGTACTCAAAGCTTTTGAGTAACAAAGTTCAGGGCATCGTTGTTTTGGCGCTCATTTATTAAAATATTTGATGGTTGGTAATCAATAGCTCTGTAAGTTCAATAGCTGGCCTTCAAACCGGAATATCAAGGCTTACACGAAACTGCTTGGCAACAGAATGTAAGAGTTAGGTAGATACCTATTTGTCACATTAGTCATCATTTTGACAGCCCTGTTGGCTCATTGGTAGCATGTCTGCTTCAAGAGCTGTGGGGCGTGGGTTCGATTCCCACCTAGGACAAGCATTTTGTGATATAAAACCAAATGTTTGTTCTGTGTCTGGGTGTACTGTATGTATTATAAGTATGTATTTACAAAAAAAAAATAATTTAAGTATTCTATCAGTTATCTGACTCCCATAGTACAAGCTTTGCTTAGTTTGGGGTCAGATGGCGCTGTGTGTAATGTCCTGCGATATTTATTTATTTATTTTATACTTTACTAGCTGCGCTCGACGGTGTTACCTGCTACATGTTTTCAGAATAAAAAGTAGCCTGTGTGAGTATCCAGATCGTCGGCTACCTCCATAGCAAATTTAATCCAAATCCTCTCAGTAGTTTTTGCGTGAAAGACTAACAAACATCCATCCATATATCCAAAATTTCACGTACCTATTTAATACTAGTGGAATTACGTAGTGATGGTAGATCAGTGGTTAACGCGGTCGATTCACTCGCCGAAGGGCGTGGATTCAAATTCCAACAATGTGCTTGAACTGTCGGTGAAAGAAAACATCGCAAGGAAATCATACAATATATACAATTTTATTACACACCAAACACATATACCTACATTATGACATACAAATATGAAACATATAAAAGAGATAAAGAATATAACACAACAAAAAATATATGGCGTATAACGGCGGCCTTAGTGCCTAAAGCGATTTCTTCCAGACAACCTTTGGATGGAAAGAAACATAGAAACAGATATTAGGTTGGTGTAAAAAACATGGTATTCAGCTAGTTATCTACAATACTCAAGTTCAAAATCTGCCGCTAAGCATCTAACGTTACATCTCCGGCACTTCCGGCAGCCTCACTTGAGAGCCAGTTCCATTCCAGGTTACGTGTTTACCATCTTCGACCGCACCGTCATTTAACATCAGGTGAGCCAGTAAACCCGTGAGTGTTGCTAGAAATAAGCATTTTCGACACAAATTTCTTAAATAATAATTTGTTGAAAGGTTTTATGGATATAATTATTTAAAACCTTTACGATTACTAAGCCAATTTGATTTCTCAAAATGACATGTAAATTCCAAAAGGTCAACAAAATTCTTATTCATTAAAATACATACAATTATTACCCAAGACCTTCGTAATTTTTCCAACTCATACTGCAAGTAAACGTTTCGCAGAAGCTTGCTGAATGTTTCCTTCGTAGGAAATTGCAAGAAAAAATATGCTTTTTGTACTTCACCAGCCCCATGGATCTTTTTAAAATAATTTAGCTCGATGCTTAGTTTGTACTTTTCTTAGTTAAAATAAATAAATAAATATCGTAGGACTATACACACACAGCGCCATCTGACCCCAAACTAAGCAAAGCTTGTGTGATGGAAGTCAGATAACTGATAGAATACATAAATACTTTTTTTTTTGTAAATACATACTTATAATACATACAGTACACCCAGACACAAAACAAACATGATTGTGTTTATTAACAAAATGTTTGCCCTGAGTGGGAATCGAACCCACGCCCTACAGCTCTCAAGGCAGATATACTACCAATGAGCCAACGGGGCTGTCTAGTTTACAGAAAGATGTGAAAAATTTTGTATGGAAAAGAAAGAAACGGTAAAGTTATCATGTTATGGCATAAAGTTGAAGAAGAAACGATAATTGCCACCTGAATTCAGGCAGGGCTCTTCATCCATGTCACCGACATAGTTTTTTTTTAATGGTTGACAGGCTAGGTGTTTGTCCACAGCTCACATGATGTTAAGTGAAGGTGAGCAGTTGTGGTGAGTTGAGAGTTCCTTAACATCATCGCCGCTTAACTCACTCACTCACATACGGGTTGGCTTCAATTTTTTTGCTGTAGTTCTATAGGAGTTTGACCGCAGCTCATCTGATGTTAAGTGAGTGATCGAAGATCGTAAACACACTTAGCCTGGAATGGAACTGTTTCTTAAGTAAGGCTGCCGGAACACATCCGTGAGATACTCGATGGCAGGTTTTCAACTTAAGGGTGGTAGCTAGCAGAGTTCTAGAGAGTACCTTAAAATACGCTACTACCACGCTTTGGTTGCCACACGATGTTTTCCTTCACCGGTAAGTCATGCTCATTGTTGGGTTTGAAGCCACGCCCTTCGGCGTGCGAACCGACCGCGCTTCCTACTGAGCTGTCATGGCTACAACTAACGTAAAGTGATATCTTTTTTTATATATTTTGGTATCGAGCATTTAAGGAAGTTTTTTTTGCAAACCTGACATGACAGATCCTCTGAGTTCTGAGCTTATTTTTGGTAAACTTTTGATTGGATTGAAGATACTCGTGGCACTAACATCTCAGTCATATTTAATGTAGGTAACGGGATCTAAGAGTGTCTAGATCTCGAAATCCTTCCGAATGGATTCACAAGAACAGCTACTGAATTGCTACTTCGGAGACACCATTTATCTTAGACTAGTTGCGCCCCGCGGTGTTACTAGCTACATGTTTTCCCAGCTTCCCAACGGTGAAAGAATTTTTTAAATCGGTCCAGTAATTTCGGAGCCTATTCAATACAAACAAACAAATCTTTCCTCTTTATAATAGTATAGAAATCAGCTCACACTGCTGGTGTTACATATATGTACATATTATGTATACATTTATAAGTTTATAGTGTACTATATTTAATCAAAAAAAGGTCATTGTACTCGTCAATAAAAACAACTTTTACTATGGGCACAACTTTGAAATTGTGGGAATTTTTTTCTATGGAACAACTTATTTTTTTCAAGATTTCCGAGTTAAGCCTATAGTAAAAGTTGTTCACATTATAAGTACAATGCCCTCCTTCAGGGTTAGTACACCCTGCATGCTTGGCATCGGATCACATGAAAATATCAATTCAAAAACACGTTGTCAATAAAAACAGCAACTGGCTCATATCCAGTACCATCTGAGGCCAAGTGGGCCGTTACTGCGGTATACTGTCACCACCTCAGGACAAAGGTTAGGCTCATCGCCAAGCCCATACAGGTTATTGGTACCGCGCTGGCTGGTCTTTAGGGCGCACTTAGTTTTATAGTCGATTTAGTGTAATTGCACATGCAAACTTATACTGGATAGATAGAGAGAAACTTTATCGTGCTCTCCAAAAATAGAAAAAAAAAACAGAAAAAAATAATCTTATGAGCTAGTAAATAAATAAATATTGGAGGACATTTAACACAGTGCCATCTGACCCCAAACTAAGCAAAGTTTGTACTATGGGAACCAGACAGCTGACAGAATACTTAAATACTTTTTTTTTTGTAAATACATACAGTACACCTTCAGTTCTCGAAGTAGACATACCACCAATGAACCAGCAGGGCTGTCTATACAGCGACACAGTATGTTATGAATAGTGCCACAAGTGGCGGCCTTATCGCTAAGAGCGATCACATAGCAAAACAAAGTCCGAGGCATCGCTACTTTGGCGCTCATTAATTTGAGACTTTAGATGGTTAACTTCAACAGCCCAGTAATTTCACTAACTGCAGTACCCTTCAAACCGGATAGTTTCACAGTAATGTTTACACACTAATGCTTGGCGAAAGAATATCTGGTACTGCGGTGGTACCTACCTAGACGTGATGATTATTGTCAAATGTCTTAAAGTAATAAGCACCTATTCTAACCAGCGACGCCCAGGACTTTGTTTCCTAACACATCCTTCTAATATTATAAATGCGAAAGTTTGTGAGTATGGACGCATGGATGGATGTTGGTTACTCTTTCACGCAAAAACTACGGAATGGGTTTTGATGAAATTTCGTATGGAGGTAGCTGACACCCTTTTTTTTTTTTTTTTTTTTTTTTTTTGCCCAGGGAAATCCTTAATGGATACCACCGGCTCCGGGGGAAACACGGTGGTTATGTGGGACTCTCCGCCAAAATGGCGGCCTACCCACTAAAAACCCTGGGGTGTTTCTGCCTGACACCTATGTGCCGGGGCTACGGGAACGCTTTCGCACTCATCCGCGGCCCCGACGGCGTTGGTCCCCTGGGACCCTTCCCTTGTAGGGGTGGAGCTGGAGAGCCTCCACCCCTCTTTCCTTGAGGGGCGCGTGGAAACACCGCGCGCGCCACCTCAGGGGCTACTCTTGTCGGTCGACGGACTCCCCCGAGCCCGCCGTCCAAGGCCCCTGTTATGGGGGTTGGAGGAGGGCGTAGACCCTCCTCCGACGCCCGGCTCTTCGGCGGCGCATAGGGAGGTCTGTACTGGCCTCTCGTTGGCGCTCTGCCGTTTCCTTCTGGAACATAACCTGTTCGCAGAAGGAAACTGCCGCCTCCCACGATCTCTCGCCCCCGAGCATTGAGGATATCAACGCTGGAAGCGAGAGATCATACCCTACAACTGCGACGAGTTCACGGCGCTCACTTACCCATGCTGGGCACTCCTCTAACGTATGCTGCGCCGTATCCTCGCCGCAACTGCAGTGATGGCACCCGGTCGTCGATTCTCTTCCGGCTATACGGCACAGGTACTTTCCGAAGCATCCATGCCCCGAAAGCACCTGCACAAGCCGGAAGGTAAGCGACCCGTACGTCCTATCCAGCCAGTCTTTAAAGACAGGCTGGACAGCCCCAACAGTCCAGCTTCCAGCACTTGGATGGGCCAACCGCTCCTCCCATTCCTCCTGCATGGACCGCTGAGCGTGGGACTTCCACACTTCGACCTCCCTTGGTGTTGGCCAACGCCCCCTTTGACGGAGATCTGTACGCCATGAGTACATATCTGCATGGATCTCCGCCTCCAGATCCCAAGGAGGTGATCCGGCCAAAAGACATGCCGCCTCGTAAGAGATAGTGCGATATCCCCTAATGACTCTGATGGCCATCACCCGCTGCGGTCGTCTTAAAAGAGCGACCGTTTTGGCATTTAGGGCATCTGCCCAAATAGGTGCGCCATACAGAGCCATGGACCGCACCACTCCAAGATACAGGCGGCGACTACCAGCCTTCGGTCCTCCAAGATTTGGCAACAGGCGCTTGAGAGCGCCGGCCGCACCCATCAATCGGGGGACTAGCCGTGCGAAGTGCTCGCGGAAGTTCCACCTTCCGTCGAGGTGGAGTCCAAGATATTTCATCGTGGACTCCATCTCGACGCAAACCCTCCCAATAGCAATGTGGGAACCCGGCGGAGGCGCTCGCCGCGGGCCATGAAACACTAGGGCCTCCGATTTGTTGAGCGCCACCCGGAGTCCCAACATTCCTATTCTTTCCACCACCTCCTCCACCGTTGCTGTAGCAAGACGGGCAGCTTGTTCGAAGGTCTCGCCCCGGGCAGTCACAAGCGTATCATCAGGTAGCTGACACCCTGGATTAACACATAGGCTACTTTTTATCCCAAAACCTGTAGCGGGTAACACCGCATGGCACAGCTTGTTTATTCTAGTTCTGAGTACAGCTGCAATGGTAGATCATGGCAGACGGTACCTCTTACCATCAGGAGAGCGTTACGGTCGTCTCATCAAAAGTAACATATTTTTCGTAAAAAATTTCACATTAAGAATAAGACTTTTTTTATTGTGTTATTTTGATTACAGCTCACCTGATGTTAATTGACGGTGTTACCGAAGATAGTATAGTATACCTATCCTGGAATGGAACTGGTTCTCAAGTGAGGCTGCCAGACCATACCGTTAGGTGTTTGGCGGCAGATTTTGGATTTCAGGGTGGTAGTTGCTGTTGAATTTGTGGGCGTCTCTTAGGAGGGTTACATTCAGCTGATAAATATGATATTTAGCAATAGCTTACAGCAAAAACCTGTCTCATTGATAGCACAACACTTTAGTTTCCTTATGATGTTTTCTTTCACCGGCAGCTCAAGGATACTATTTGTTTTTAGTTTTAGTTTATTTAGATTGTAGGTAATAATTTGGATAGATTTTAATTTTTTTTTTTATGGTTGACAGGCTAGGTGTTTTTTTTTTTTTTTTTAATGGTTGACAGGCTAGTTGTTTGACCACAGCTCACCTGATGTTAAGTGAAGGCGTGGTCAAAGATGGTAAAGCACACCTAGCCTGGAATGGAACTGGCTCTCAAGTGAGGCTGCCGGAACACACCGTTAGATGCTTGGCGGCAGATTTTCAACTTGAGGGTGGTAGCTAGCCAGCCGAGTACTAAAAAGTACCCTACCACCATGCTATGGTTTCCTCACGATGTTTTCCTTCACCGGCAACTCAAGCTCGTTGTTGGGGGTTGAACCCACGCCCTTCGACATGTGAACCTACCGCGCTAACCACTGAGCTATCATCGCTACAAAAAAATTTTTGGGTGTTCTCGGGAAGTCGTGTCGCGATTGAGATACAAGTAATGTGCAAATGTGTTTTCTGTTCCATGAAAAACCCCTGACTTATCCAAATTGTCGTCCAGCTAAATACGTTTTAAATTAAATCCTCATCACTGTTTTAACTAAAACGACTTTTAAGCGGAAATACACTAAATATTTATCTTGAACACTCATCAAAAAATTATAATTTCAAATCTCGGACACGTCATAGGCTACCAATTTAACACTGGACATAATATGCTCTGGTTCTCATTGCAAAGGTTTCGTTGACATTTGCGGTGGCCTTCCGTCATCTAGGTCAATGCGACACTGTTCCTTAATTCGTACATTTGAGATCTGGCGGACTAAAGCCCCCCACATATCGAACGAAGCCTACATCTATAGACTCACGATGTGTTTACCTTTGGCGTCGGAATTAGGTTTACAGGCTAAACTTGCTAATAGTATCCCAATTATTGCCATCCAGACTGGCAAGTTGCCAGCATTTCGGCCACGTTTTTCTCTTCTTGCAAGCTTTCAAAATAATTTGTGGCTAAAATGCCACACTTTTATTAGGATACTAGCAGCTCGCTCCGGCTTCGCACGGGAAAACAAAACTCGATTAATAATATAAATTTATCGATCCAGTAGTTTCGGAGCCTATTCAATACAAAGAAACAAAAAATTAAATTATCTGTTTTTATAATAACAATCTTTTTATTTATGTATATTACTAGGTGCGCATCGTGGTTTTACCCGCTACATATTTTCGGGATAAAAAGTAGCCTATGTGTTAATTCAGGCTACCTCCATACCAAATTTCATCAAAATCTGTTCACTAGTTTTTGCGTGAAAGAGTAACAAACATCCATACATCCATACTCACAAACTTTCGCATTTATAATAATTATGTAAACATAGGCAGTTATAAATTACTTAAGGCAGTTTTAAGTTATATTTACTTGGTGGTAGGTCTCCTTAGCAGGAGGTCATCTAGCTAGGTACCACCGCAGTACCAGATATTCTGCCGCCAAGCAGTAGTGTATAAACATTATTGTGTTCCGGTTTGAAGGGTACTGCAGCTAGCGAAATTACTGGGCTGTTGAGACTAACCATCGAAAGTCAAAGTAATGAGCACCAAAGCAGCGATGCCCTGGACTTTGTTTTGTTACTCAAAGTTCTGTGTATCGCTGCAATGGTCATGGACAGGCGTTATCTCTTACCATCAGGAGAGCGTCTCGTTCGTCTCATTATTTTTCACATAAAAAAAATAAATTGTTTAAAGTAATTTTAAGATACAATTCTGTGCTGACGTTAAAATGAACTCTTGTTTTGGTAACTTCTGATTTAAGAAAAAAACAAGTTACAAATATACAATGTTAAACCGGTGTGGATGAGTTTTTATTGCCAACGCAATCAGGCTTTCGATGGGATATAAACAAGTATAACGTTTCATTGAAGCATACGTAATGTCTATTAACATTATCACATGTATTTGCGGTAAAAATATCGGTTAAAGTGAGTTCAAGTAATAAAATAAAACTTAAAAATGTCAATAGAATGACACTTTAATTACGTGTGACTGGATTTATTGTAAAATATTAAATACCAACTTGCGAATTTATGACGAAACTATTTAGATCCTTTAGTTGAAATGTTCCATTATAACGGTCATTTATCAATTAAGTTTTTATGTACCAATTTGCTTTACTGACCTTTATAAAATTATTAAGGTACTATTGAAACGAAGATCCGGTTAAAAGTAACATTTCTATAATTATCTATGACCAGTAGTGATAATGTTTTCCTCATAATAAGAATTAAACTAAATTAGATGATTAAAAATTTAAATTATAGTAATATTACTGTGGGGTGTTGGGACCTGACGTCAGGTCACCAGAATGCTGGCATTTACTTTTTAGCTAGTATTAACTGAAATAGAACATTATTACAGAGATTATTATAAAGAATACCAAATTTCAATCGGATAAATGTCTTGTAATTAGTTTTTTTTGATAATCCCACAGGAACTTATCGTTTTCCCGGGATAAAAAGTATCCTCGAATTATGTTAATCCAGGTAAGGCTCCATGTATCCAGGTAGGCTATATGTGCGCCAAATCTCATCTAAATCCGTTCAGCTGTTTTTGCGTGATCGAGTAACACACGTCCAAACATCCAATGATACAAACTATCACATTTATAATAATAACTAGCTGCGCCCTGTGGTGTTACCCGCTACATGTTTTACGGGATAAAAAATAGCCTATGATTGTGTTAATCCAGGGCACAGCTGTCTCCATACAAAATTTCATCCAAATCTGTTCAGTAGTTTTTATGTGAAAGAGTAACAAACATCCATCCAAACTTTTACATTTATAATACCTATTAGTGGGATTAAGTAGGATGTATAAAATATTTTATGTCAAAGCCACGTCAGTTTCCATGCTTAACAAAATAAATTGATATTTTGTGTTGTGCAGCTTAAAAAAAATTGCTGTTTAAATGTCAAATTTTACAACTAAAGCGAACTTGTAATCATACTGTTTTGGACTGACAAGTATCAAAACCCATTAGAGTGTCAAAAGCCAACCTACGCAAGTTCTTTGTTTTTGGTAAGTACAGAATACTGTCGCAAACCAAATCCTGTCCTTGACTTTTAACTGCCTATCAGCATCGCAAGAATTGAATTTTGTAAGGAAAACTTTAAAATTTAAAGGTCTCGTTTATTTACGAAAAAAATGTTCTAAAGAAATAATCTTTTTATAAATACAGCTAGATCTAGACAGGCATGCTCCATCTTAGATCGAATCTTCATTGAACTGAAGGCGAGTTGTAATCTACACTCTCTATACTAATATTACAAAAGTATTTAAGTATTCTATCAGTTATCTGACTTCCATAGTACAAGCTTTGATTAGTTTGGGTTCAGATGGCGCTGTGTAGAAAAAAAGAGGAAAGATTTGTATTATTGTATTTTTGGATTTTTGTATGTTTGCAACGAATAAATTCAAAAACTACTGTACAGATTTCAAAAATTCTTTCACCGTTGGGAAGATACACTATCTCCGGGTGACATAGGCTACTCTTTATCCCTGTATTACCACGGGAACGGGAACTACGCGAACTTTTTTTCTAGGTAAGCGTGCTTCATCTTGGACTACAGGTGTGGTCAAACGCGAACCTATTCTGTATAAAAAAAAAAATTACGCGAGTGAAACCGCGAGGCATCTGCTAATGACATCTACCTGACGTGAGCAGGATGTAGTCAAGTACGCTTCCCTAGAAAAAACTTATTTACTCTGGATTTGAAGACACCCAAGTTGTACTTTCCGGGAAAAACAGACGCCGGCAGAGAGTTCCACATCCTTGTTGTACGTATGAAGAATGTGGAATCGAAGCGTTTAGCTCATACGAGGGTAATATCCACCATGTATGGATGGCGCATTCGCCGTGTCTGCCTAGCCATAATAAAAAGCCGCAATAAAAAGTCACAGGTGGAACCAAATTATACAGTTCTAAGGCATATTTACCGAAATGTATCTGATGGAAGACACGACAAGCGACTTTACGTCGGTGCTCAAGGCTTTGCAAATGAGACGTGGCCAGAGTGTCGTCACTAGCACGCCTATTTTAAGAAGACCTTCTTTTTTAAGAAGACTTTTCACCTGAAGTGACGGTGTGGTCGAAATTGACAACTTTAAGAACTTTTATTTTAAACTGTTAATTACACTACCATTTTAAGCGATTAAAAAAAAAGGTTGCGTTCAAATTAATAGAATTCGTAATAATACCATAGATACGTTCTCACAAAAGTCGAAAGTAAAGAAGTTGATTTATGGACTCAGTTCTGCTGATCTTCACACGTCAAATTCGACCTTGGACTATATTTACTATAAAGCTCACAATAAGGTGGGCGAAAATTAATATCTTGTTCGTGCGCGTGTGCGTATGAGATATATGCAATCTTCATAAATGGTAAACATGGTAATTTGACAATATTATGGATTCATATTTGACATAAGACTTTTTTAGATTTCTGTTTTTTTTTTTAATTTTTTTGGTGCTTCATATGCCAGGTGTTTTTCCACTGCTTGTGTGAAGTTAAGAGACGGTATTTTCGAAGATGGTAAACGAACGTAACCTGGAATGGAACCTGCCGTAACACACTGTTAGGTGCTAGGCGACAGATTTTCAATTTGAGGTTGGTGTAGCTAACCAGCCGAATACTACAAATACCCTACAGTCATGCTATGGTGTTTTGGTGTTTTTTATTTTCCTTCACCGGCAAATCAAGTTCATTGTTGAGATTTGAACTTTGAAACCACGCCTTTCGTCATGTGAACCAACCGCGCTAATCACTGAGCTACCATTGGTACAAATACAAACACAATAGCAAACAAAACTTTGACAAGATAATAATTATAACTTTTAATCTGCTCGATGACGAATGAAGAAAGTTCAAGTTATTCGAAGTTATTAAATTAGTAAACGAGACTTTGAAATTTCAAACAATTTATGTTTAGATAAAGTGAAATGTTTCGTCTATTACTCTAAAAGGCGTCTTATAACATTAGCAAACTAATTTGTACCTTCTGCCGAGTACTGTTAGCAAAAATTTAGTTACAATATGTCTGTAAAGTTTTATTATAAGACAATTTCAGATGTTATCAGTGTTTTCACACTTAGATGATTTATTTAAAAAAATATAATAATAATGTCTCATGAAACAGCCCTCTTGCTAGGATGTGCCGCACATACAATGGTTAGAAGGATCCCAGAGACAGGTTCTCATGTATCTTAAGTTCTAAGTTTAATGGAAAAATGATAAAAAAAGTAACATAATGTCGGTTTATATTTATACCTATAAGTTATAGTTGTAATTGGACCTTAGTCTCACTATGATTTGTTAATTATATAATACACTATACCTTTTTTTTTTTTTTTTTTTTTGTCCAGGGAAAATACTTTGTGTATACCACCGGCCCTGGGGCGGGCACGGTGGTTATGTGGGACTCTCCGTCCTAATGACGGCCTACCCACTAAAAACCCTGGAGTGTTCCACCTCGGCGCTTTGTGTCGAGACTGCGGGCACGCTTTCGCACTCTACCGCGGCCTCGACAGCGCTTGTCCTCGCGGACCCGCCTCGGGGAGCCTAAGCTCACCCCGCAACAATGACGATGTGTCCGAACACCCGACACATCGTCATCCACCTCGGAGACCAAACCAGCAAATGGGCGTCGGACAGCCCCATGTCCGTACGCCCCTGGTCTCCATGCGACGGGTCAGATAAGTGGCCCCGCCGCCTGCCACTTGGTTGCTTGGAATGGGGATCGCCAGACCGGCACTCCCCCCATTCCGCAACCCCCTCCCACTCGGCTCCTCCACTGCGCCCTCAGCTCATCAGAGGGACACGTGGAGAGCCCGTCGCCAGGCCACCTCCCGGGGTCGGGCCCCTCCTGCCGTCGCGACATGCCATAACATGGCTTGTCGTGACCCACCTCGAGGACCAATAACAACTGGCGCCAGACGACCCCATGTCTGAACGCCAGTGGTCCTCATGCGACGGGTCAGGTGAGTGGCCCCGCCGCCTGCCACCACGGCTGCAGAGGACAGGGAGAGCGGCACAACGCAACACCGACACTCCTCTTCCCCTGCAGCCCCACCGCGTCCGCCATCAAACGGTGGCGGCCCCGTTAAGGCCGCGGAAGGTAGGGAAAGCGGCAACGAAACACCGACAGTCCTCTCCCGCCGCGGCCTCCAGCCCTCAGCCGCAGTGTCTCCCATTCGACACTGCAGCCCGCCTCAGTTGCGATACCGCCCACACAGTCCGCAACCTACTTGGCCGCTTCTACCAGGCCCGGGGGAACACCCGGAGAAGCAGCCCCACCTCGGGTTCCGCTTAGTTTCACCGTGGTGACCAGTCACGGTTACTCAGCCCCCCCGCCACGACAAGGCGGGAACCCACGGGGGGTATAATACACTATACCTACTAAGTAGTACTTTATTAAAATTTAAATATTTTTTTTTAAATTCATGATGTATCTGCGTATTTATATATTTGCTAGATTATTTACTAGACTATATTTTTACTCCATTTAAGATTGAGATAAGATAAAATAAAAACTCTTTAATGTGCACACCAGATTCAGAAAAAAATACAGAGAATAAAATAACCTTATGAACCTTATAAGGTTTTTTGTTCTCTGTACCCTTTTCTATTTATGATGTGCACAATAAAGAGTTATATCTATCTATCTATCTATCTTATGAACTAGTGCCACAAGTGGCGGCCTTATCGCTAACAGCGATCTCTTCCAGGCAACCAAGAAAAGAAAACTACGATAGATAACATAAGAAACAGACAAGAGATGTAACACTAATAAGAAAAAATGTATATATATACATTTTTTATATGTATATTTGATAAAAATAAAAGTAAAATAAAAACCAACATCAGCAGCGACGCACATAAACATAACTAATCCGACTAACAGCAATGACACAGTGCACATTTACTACATATTTAAAAAAGAAATCGCTCTAGGCGATAAGGCCGCCGTTCTGTTACCATGTATTAGTCTATGTTATTTTTGTTTTATTATCTTTTTTTAAGTATTGTAGTATTTATAGGGTTACCTTGTATACTTTGTTTAGAAAAAATTACGTAATGTTTAACACGTTTGTTCGTACGTGATACATGTGAAATTGCAAAAGGATTCTTTCACAACGCAAGTTAAATGGTCAAATAGCAAGGTTCATACCGACTAAACCATTGCTCACACCACAAAACGTTTGCAACATAAAATATAAGCACGCTGTTAACATGATCGTTCAAAAAGTTATTTTTGAATCATCATCATCATCATCATCATTTCAGCCGTAGGACGTCCACTGCTGGACATAGGCCTCCCCCATTGACTTCCATAAAGACCGGTTGGAAGCGGCTCGCATCCAGCGCGTTCCTGCGGTCTTTACTAGGTCGTCTGTCTACCTTGTGGGTGGACGTCCTACGCTGCGCTTGCCGATCCGTGGTCTCCACTCCAGAACTTTGAATACGCGTCTATATTTGGACTTCAAATGAAAATGTAGCATATTAGTAGGTAATTCAAACATTCTGCTCTGTTATCACATCAATCAGCAGTATAGCTTTCTTATTCTTATTCTTATTCGGAATGGGGGCGATGAGTCCTGCACTGACGTACCGCTTGGGGTGTATTGTGCATTTCCCCCTGTCAGCGTCTACCCGAGCCAACCCAGCTCCTTGAAGTACCGGAGCGAGGCTCTGGGCCGCTGGCATAGTAGCTCCAGTGGGTGAGATGGAAGTGTTAGCAATGATGAAAAGCAGTCAGCACTTCGCAGTGACATAGATGAAGATGATGAGGCTACCTCATGCAATTTAGTGGCAACTCTAGTTTCTGCTGTGGCTTTACAGTGCCACAACACATGCTCTACAGTTGCCACAACACATGCTCTACAGCAGTATAGCTGTTTCTAGAACTGTTTAAGACGCCAACCAAGACAAACATTTTATGTTACGAGAAAATATTTTTGTTCTGATTCTGAAATAAGTTTTATTAATGTACCTTTTTTTATGGTTGACGGGCTAGATGTTTGACCACAGCTCACCTGATGTTAAGTAAAGATGTGACCTCGCCTACAAACAAGTCTTCAATCAGTGCGTTCCATCTGTCATGACCTGCGGAGCCGAAACGTGGACACTCACAGCGGGAATAGTCCACAAGTTCAAAATCGCTCAGCGACATAGCTATAAGAGCTATACTCGGCATTTCTCTTAGGGATCGTATTCGGAACGAAGTAACTCGCCAGAGAACTAAAGTCACAGACATAGCTAAGCGTATTAGGAAGCTGAAGTGGCAATGGGCTGGACATATCTGTCGCAGAACCGATAACCGCTGGACCGAGAATTGGGACACGTTGCGTAGGACGCCCTGAAACTCGATGGAGTGACGATATACATAGGACGGCTGACGGTGGATGGAAGCGAAAAGCCAAAGATTGGGCTGAGTAACGTGTCTTGGGAGAGGCATATGCCCATCAGTGGACTTGCATAGGCTGATGATGATGACGACGACGTTTTAAACGTCACGCCAATTGCAACACGATATGAATTTATAAGTCCTGATGATAAACATAATTATTTGCTAAAATTAGGAAGGTTTAATAATAATTATTAAACTTTCCTAATTTTAACAAATAATTAAATTAGTCAATTGAAAAACAAAAACTAACATAGAAATCACTATAGTTGTGTAACTATGCATGTTTAGCAATTGCTACTTTGAGCTTTCCAAGAAGGCACATAGTCAGAGACTATGTTTCAGAGCCATAAGCCATCACTGGTAACACACAACACACACTAGTCGAAGACTTTCGACTTGAAGCACTGATAGTAGTTCGGATAAGATATATTCTACATTATCTACATCAAGAATCTACATTTACTTCCTACTTATTTTCTCAAATAGGCGATTTTTGTAATTCTTTTGAGAAATAAACGTCTTTAAACTGAAAAAGTTATTAGTCTTGCAAAATGTATGCATAGTTAAATTTGATAATAAATAAATATTGTAGGACATTACACACAGCGCCATCTGGCCCCAAACTAAGCAGCGCTTGTGTGATAGAAGTCAGATAACTGATAGAATACATAAATACTTTTTTTTTTGTAAATGCATACTTATAATATATACAGAACACCCAGACACAGAACAAACATTTGTTGGATACCACAAAATGTTTGCCCTGAGTGGGAATCGAACCCACACCCTACAGCTCTCAAGGCAAAAATACTACCAATGAGCCAACGGGGCTGTCTTATAATTTTAATTTTACGGTCTATTAATTTTACAAATAAGATTTTATTTGAATTGATGATTTCGCCCGTCTTACTAGAATGCGTCCAAGCAATGAATGTGTATACATACATTATTCACGTTGCAGGAACCTTTGCCCTAGATTTACTCTCAGAATTCTTTACACATAACCCTCGGGTATTGACTTATTCATATGTGAAGTAAAAGTAACTCCACTACATAAATCACTAAAGACCAATTTAGTTTTAGTCACAGGGCATGTCGCAACTTCCTACTACGGTTATAGACATTTCAAGTCGACATATTAAATGTTCTAGCCATTAGCGTGGTATTAGTAAGAATGTGGAATAAAGACATAAAACTAGAGTGTGAATAATAATTAGGGGTTTAATATGAAATTGCTGTTTTGTAGTGAAAAATTGAAATAAATTTATGTAATTTTAATTTCCTATCCAGGAGAAACTTTGTGGTACAAACAAATGTTTGTTCTTTTCTGTGTCTGGGTGTTCTCTATGTATTCTGAGAATGTATTTACAAGAAAAACAAATGAATTAGGTATTCTATCAGTTATCTGACTTCCATAGTACAAGCTTTGCTTAGTTTGGGGTCAGATGGCGCTGTGTGTAATGTCCTATTTACACTATTGTTGTATATACATTTGTGCCATCTAATCGGAAGCTGTGGTAAAACACGAGCTTTTCAAACATTAAAAAAAAAATCATGACAATTATAATGAAAAAAAATTACCCTTTTCTTTAATTTGAAACCTTCAAACCGGAACACAGTAATGTTTACACGCCACTGCTTGGCGGCAGAATATCTAGTACTGCGATGGTACCTACCTAGAAGACTTCTTGCTAACGCCTTATAGGTACCTCAATATGGCTTCAGAATATAATATAATAAATACAAAGCAAAACCAGTTTGGAAACAATCTTCATGAGACTGGTACTGATAAACATATTGCCTTCTATGTCTTGAGTTATGGACCAGACAGACATTTCGTTTAAACCAAGTACAAGTACGGTACAATCTAATTCAAACGCCTACACAATTGTACAGCTGACTGAAATAAAGATTTATTTCACAGATAAAAAATGACGTAATGTTAAGACTAATTGTGCGGACAAGACCTTAAGAAATCATTGCCAGTCCTTGTAGGGATAAGCTATCTCTTTTGTAAGGTTTTTTTAAAGGTGAAGAATGAAAATTAAGCGAAATTGCGAATTCAGTCATCATCATTTCAAAGTTCAGACACATGGATGTTCCGTGTCTGGATGTTCTGTATGTACCTATTGTACATCGCGCTTTAATTAAGTGGCTGTATAGAAAGGAATATGGTTCAATAGAAATGAAAAAAAGTTTTTTAAAATATTTTACTAGTAGTCAGTTGAAAGCGATTCTCCGTAGGGCTGAAATGTATTACTTTCAACCCGCTCCTTAGACAACTTCAGACCTACTTTCCGAGTATGAGTAATGAAATATTAAATATTCTTTAGTTAATACTTAACTTTATGTTATTTTAATTTAACATCGCGCTGTAATTGACTGGCTGTATAGAAAATTGGAACATGGTTCAATAGAAATGTGAAAATAGAACTAACTTTTTTACAATTCGACAACTGTCAGTTGAAAACGATTCTCCCTAAAGCTGAAAAGTATTACTTTCAACCCGCTCCTCAGGTAACTTCAGACCTACTTTCCGAGTACGAGTAATGAAAAAATATATATTCTATAGTTAATACTTAACTTTATGTTATTTTAATTTAATATCGCTGTTATTAACTGGCTGTAGGTATAGAAAAATGGAACATGGTTCAATAGATAAAAAACTAGTTTTTTTAATAATTGGACAGTTGTCAGTTTAAAGTGATTCTCCCAAGGGCTGAAAGTATTACTTTCAACCCGCTCTTCAGGCTACTTCAGACCTACTTTCCGAGTATGGGTAATTTCAAATCTTATAATGATGATGTTAGATACCTGTGGTAACAAAACATTAAAAGTCACGAAGTTACCAAATGCATTTCTCTCTTCAACACATTGATAGATATACTGTATAGCCACTTAGACTAAAGTTTCGCAACTCAGTCTCGGACACACGCATTTATCTAGAATCTAGATCAACACCAGACTTTGTGGCGAAAGGTCATTTAGACATGTCTGTCGTAAGCTCCGATGTAAAATTCATAGGGATTAATGGCGCAACGATGGCACGCATTTTTAATCGATTTCAATATAATAATTATAGTTAATATACAATTTAAAAAAATCGACTCCATGACCCTTAGGCCAACTAAATTCACTACAAAGAAACAGCGAGGTTTCGGAGTAAACGAATTAATGTCATCGATGTACACAATTTTTAGATTTTTGATGTTTTTTCAAAACCCCTCCAACGATTTCAATAAAATGTATATGGGACCCCCTGTGAAGTACGGTCTGCCAAGCAAAAAAATATCATCAAAATCGATTCATAATCGGCAAAATTATCGCGTAAGATACATCCAAAAAAAACAACCTCAGGTTCCAAACCAGACTAGGTTTTTGGCCACAGCTCACCAATAAAAAAATTGTTTTGGTGGATCAACATAATTATTACTTAACTATTACCCATACTCTTTAAAAACCAGTTTCATAAAAATAAAATGAAATGCAAGTTACGAGTTTTTTATATTAAATACTTGACCCATCACTCCGCCTACATAATAATCATGCCTACAGTTCGTTGACCGGAGATGAATCAGTAAGCCAAGTGCAGATCAAGATGCGCCGGAGAGGCTCATAGTGTACTGACCTTGACTTACTCATCTTGAATGAAACGGTAGTGTTCGTGACTGACAAGGCATTTGTATAAGTCAGTAGATACAAACTTAGCTAGGTCAAGTTGAATAGGTCAATCGTCTTTTTTTACCCGACTACGCCAAAAGAGGAGGGTTATGACTGTGTTTAATTGTTTGTATGTATTGTATAGCGCGAGTGTCACTGTGTATAATAAAAATCAGAGTGGCGGATTATTGGCGCCAAAATGTATGTTTCCAAAAATGTCTTATTTACGGCGGTTTTCGGAAAAGTTTGGTAAGGCTGAAAGCAAAAATTTTTTTGTCAAAGTTGCCCCTATTGATATATTCTATAGGTGATAATAATTATTAATAGGAACAAATTTTAATACGATGACAACTTTCAGCTATAATATATGAAAACAAAAGGTTTGTTAAGCCGTTTATGGGAAATTGTTTATTGTTGAATAACCAAAACGGCACGACAAGCCAATTACAATAGTCCTTAAAAATGTATCGATGGTAAAAACAAATTGATCGAGTAAATCATATTTGTATTTTTTTTTTTTTTATGCTTGACAGGCTAGCTGTTTGACCACAGCTCACCTGATGTTAAGTGACGGCGTGGTCGAAGATGGTAAATCACACCTAGACTGGAATGGAACTGGCTCTCAAGTGAGGCTGCCGGAACACACCGTTAGATGCTTGGCGGCAGATTTCCAACTTGAGGGTGGTAGCTACCCAGCCGAGTACTAGAAAGTACCCTACCACCATGCTATGGTTTCCTCACGATGTTTTCCTTCACCGGCAGCTCAAGCTCATTGTTGGGGTTTGAACCCCCGCCCTTCGGCATGCGAACCTACCGCGCTAACCACTGAGCTATCATCGCTACAGATAAAAACTCCAGATACATTGATTGAGAGAAAACATTGATAAGATTCCATTAAACACGAGTGTTAATAATAATAAATATGTGAGCTATGACAATATAATCACAATAAATAAATAGTAGATCGAACAGTTCAAATAAAAAATAAAAAAAAAAAATTCAAACCCTGTTTTATATGGAAATTGACGTGGTTTTGACACATTTTTGTTTTACGTACTTATATATAATCTGTCACGTGGACTTTAGTCGGAATGTCCGACATAATTAAACGAGATTAATCCCGCATAAAAAAAACACTACGTCAGAATTTTTGTAAGTTTTTATGAGAAAAAAAAACGAAAGGCTAAAAATAATCCTATCTACGAGTATACTATTATAAAGAGAAACGGGTTGATTGTTTATTTGTATTGAATAGACTCCGAAACTACTGAACCGATTTCAAAAATTCTTTTACCGTTGGGAAGCTACGTTATCCCCGGGTGACATAGGCTACTTTTTATCCCTGTATTCCCACGGAAACGGGAACTACGCGGGTGAAACCGCGAGGCGTCCGCTAGTCCACTTCTTCTACAGAACGTCTATTGAGTTCGCTATTAACATATACAAATAGCTATTACGTATCAACTTAGATGCGTCAAAGTAAAGAGCCTGCTGTGATGGCCTCATAAGTTCAAGTGCACAACACATCTTTACTTATATGGAATGGAAGCGCTCATAAGCGTAACGATCACTATTATAGACGATAGATATAAGAAGTATCTGAGCAAACTTATTGCGGATGTGGCAAATACGGACTGCACTTTCAATTGCCCATGATTGTTTCACAGAAAATTTTACTTTGGAAACTTTGATAAAAATTGAGGCAACTTATTTTTGAAGAAACATATTTTTAGTTTCTATAATAATTATAGTACCTACCTACTACGCACGGTTGCTTAAATAAAATAAATAAGTTATTATGGTGAGTTAATTACAAAACATTGACTTTCTTTTAATTGTTTGACTCACGGATTATTTTGATTAAGTTAATTTTAAGTATTTAAGAGTTATATTTTTAGTGATTTGTCTAAGCTGAAGACAACTTTAATTTTTTTTATCTCAAATATTCCTTATATCTAAAATCGGCCATAAACTAAAAATCTCAATCAATATCAAATATATTGGTATTTAAAATAACTATAAAATTAGTAACAGTAATTGTTTATGTCAAATTTTAGTTTAGTTTCGATTAACTTTTTCATTTCAAATTATTGTCAAGTTAGTTAAATTTAAATCCGCATCACTATTGTAACTGAAACGACTGTTAAGGGGAAATAAATTAAATATACCTTGAACAAATTAACACTCAAAATGAACTTCCGCAAAGTAACACCTGATTCAAACAATTAATATTGTACAATGTAATTATTTCGATTGTGTTATGTATTTACATTGTATGTGTTAACAAACTGTCCAACTCTTGTATCATCCCTATTTTTTAACATTATTTCAGTTACCAGAACCATAATCATTTCCTAATCCCGTTGCCACTCACAACTCATGCGCCGTGCTAACTTGACCCCGCAGGCGCCCCCTATCTTGACACTCAGGTAGTTATTCACAGACTGACTGAACTATTGCATTTGCCCGCAAAATCAAAATGAAATGTAACATATTATGTAAGTATTTCGTTTCAGTTAACATAAACACGCCACACTGATAATAAATAAATACCATGTCCACAATCTAATTTTTTCACCGCTCCATGCATTGTAGCAGACGTCTCATCTTTATTGAACAAAACAATTATGAAGACATTACATCAAGGCTGAAGTTCATGGCCTCATAATATCTATGATTAATCTATACAGCCCTGTTGGCTCATTGGTAGCATGTCTGCTTCAAGAGCTGTGGGGCGTGGGTTCGATTCCCACCCAGGACAAGCATTTTGTGATATAAAACCAAATGTTTGTTCTGTGTCTGGGTGTACTGTATGTATTATAAGTAGGTATTAACAAAAAAAAAAAATTAAGTATTCTATCAATTATCTGACTCCCATAGTACAAGCTTTGCTTAGTTTGGGGTCAGATGGCGCTGTGTGTAATGTCCTACGATATTTATTTATTTATATAGAGTTCTTATAAATCTAGAGGTTATTAGCCTTCGAAAGAGATGTTTACTTGGTTCGTGAAAGTTTCCGAAACATCAACTACGTATGAAGATTTTAGATATAAGGAGATAGTACTTATAAAAGTATTTTCTTCATAACGTCTTTATTATTTGTGAAGCTGTTGTGTTCTTTTCTTTGATAGTTTTAGCGTTAACGTTTTTATTTTAGTCTGCCAACTTTTGCCATATTTACTGCTGGCTTACAATGTTCATGTTTACAAAAATGTAGATTACAGGACAGAGTACACATAAGAAAAATGTCATTTGTGGAAATGAAAATAAATAAAAATTAGTTGACTGTAGCGATGATAGCTCAGTGGTTAGCGCGGCAGGTTCGCATGCCGAATGGTGTGGGTTCAAACCCCAACAATGAGCTTGAGCTGCCGGTGAAGAAAAACATCGTGAGGAAACCATAGCATGGTGGTAGGGTACTTTCTAGTACTCGGCTGGCTAGCTACCACCCTCAAGTTGAAAATCTGCCACCAAGCATCTAACGGTGTGTTCCGGCAGTCTCACTTGAGAGCCAGTTCCATTCCAGGCTAGGTGTGCTTTACCATCTTCGACCACACCGACACTTAATATGACAAAGCTTTGGGAGTATCACAATTAAACTACATATAAATTGCAACGTTGAAAACGATTTACATGTAAATAAATATTTCTTAGAGATGTTTACAGGATATAAGCCTACTATATCTCATTGTCTCTCCAAGGATAAATCAAGTGACACACTCGCCCAATCTCGGAAGCAACCTTTAAAGTTAAGAAGTATTAAGAACATCGGATTTCTTTAAGGTCGTTAATTTTGTTTTGGTAAACACGGCAAGGTCACCCGGTTGAGTATCGACCTTTGACAATTAATCATGTTTTGTCAAAACAAGAGCGTGCGAATTATCATAGCTTAGAGTACACATATCTACCTCCACACCTACACTAATTAATAAGATGAAAGATTTGTTTTTTGTCTGTCTAGTATTTGGCTAGCAAGCTACCATCCTTCAGTTGAAAACCTGCCACCAAGACTTTAGTACTTAGTACTGCAGATTTCCAAGCAGCGTCACTGAGCTATCGTCGCTACTAAGCGATCACTTCGTTAATATTGTAAAAAGTAGGCCAGCTAAATAGAATAGCTTGTTTGTCTACCACCCTTTGTAGGTGATCTTATTATGCAAAGTAGTTTGAATAGTGTTTCAAATGTCATTAGCATTCAAAAATATTCATTGCTCTTGTATGAGCAATATTAAGTACTTACAGTAAAGCCTCGATAATACGAAGCGTGAAAAATCTTTCCACGTTCTGACTCACTCCTGACTCAAGTAACGTTCGGATTTAATTATGTTAATTTTTTTGATGGGAATAATTGCTATTTTAGTTTGTTGTGCAGTAAATTGATCAACTGTAGGCTGGTTTTATATTTATTTACCAAAAAAGCTTTATCCCTCAATTTATGTTGCAATGTGAGTGACGTCATTTTAGTTTTGTCAGACTGGAAACGTTGTAGGAGGTCTCGTGACTGTAAAAAACGTTTGCTTCTGAGAGATAGCGAGAGCGGGTACATACGGGTCATTACGCGGTTCGGATTATAGCAACGTTCGAATTTGCTGGGGTACAGACTATCAAGGTTCTACTGTATTTCGGGCTGAACTTCACCTAGACTAGAAAATATAGGAAAAAATTAAGTTAACGATTTCAAACAAAAAAAAAAATGTGGAGAAAGTTTGTCGAGTCGGTTGGTTTATAGCTCTGTTTGAAGTAAAATTGTTTCATTGTTTGTTTTGTTCATTGTTATTGATGATCGTTTGTTTTGTTTTCTATGTGACATATTCGTAAATATTTGTCTGTGTTTATTCATGTGCTAAATATAATTAAATATGTCTTAACGGAAAAGAAGTATGAATATGTATTCTATCAGTCTAGTACCTATAGTACAATCTTTGCCTAGTTTGGTGTAAGATGGTGTTGTATAGCACAGTATGCTGGTGTTGTGTGTTCAACTTGCAATAAATATTAGATCACTATAATAATATTATATTAGAAGTTTATGTCAAATTAGTTCTAGATATTAAGTAAGGTTAAGTAAGTCTAGATATTAAGAAAGATTAGGTTTTTAATTAATACGTTGTTATCAAATTAGTTAAATTTAAGCCCTCATCACTATTGTAACTGGAACGACTGTTAAGCGGAAATAAACTAAATATATACCTTGAATATTCAAAATGAACTTCCGCAAAGTAACGCCTGAATGAATCAATTATTAGATCACTAGTAAGTTTTATATAGATACCAATTTTTATCGAGGTATCTGAATTTTATAACCCACATAATCGCCTTTTAGGGGATAATGTGTGTTATACCTAACAAGTCGATACACGATGATGATAACTTGAATAAAATAGGCATTTAGCCTAATTTGTTCAAGTTATCGTCAAAATCTTCGAACTAAATTTTAGTATTACGCAATATTTTCAGCAAACTCATAATAATTTCCTTAAATTACGTGGCAAAACTTTAGGCGGAGGTGTCGGAGAATATTGGAGTTTGATAATAATCAACATAATAAAATTACTTCTGTGCCAGCCCTGTTTTTTTATAGCCTGGCCCACTGCTGGTCGTGGGTTTCTTCTCATTGTGAGAAAGACAAGACCACGCTGGCCAAGTGCGAGTTGGCAGACTTCACGCAATTTCGAAAATGTTTTTTTAGAACTCTCAGACACGTAGGTTTCCTCACGATGTTTTCCTTACCGTTTGAAGTTATCAGAGGTTCGAGTACGTCTGACCTCCAGATTGGAAGACAGGCGTACTCGAACTAGGCTGCCGAAACTTTAATATTAGCTTAACTTGTGAGATGTTATAGATATCTTGGACGTTGATTTTTATATACATTAGCAGCTAAGTCATAAGTAACTTGTTCGATGGTAATAATTTAGTGCAATACAGCTGATGATGAAGCCAGGAAGTGGTAAGTGGATTCCTAATGTACCTATAGGTATAATATATATACAATCAGTAGTGTGTAAACATTACTGTATTCCGGTTTGAAGGGTACTGCCACTAGCAAAAGTACTGGGCTGTTGAGATTAATCATCTGTCTTATTATTCTTAAAACGAACGCACTAACCACCGTGCTTTTAGATAGATAGATGAAAACTATTTATTTTGCACACCAAAAATAGAACAAAAAAGTACAGAAATCAAACTTATCTGGCTTTTTTGTTATTAGCTACACAAAAAGGCTGACGCGATAGTTTCACGGTACGTATTTTAATTGCAAGCAAATTTATTAGATGGCTAATGGATGGATGGATGTATAAAAATTACGTATTTACGCCAATCAGACAACAGTACAGCTAATCGCCAGGCCAATACAACAATGGTCCGATGCTTAGATCTCCTAACGAACGTGGCGTAATGTTTAAAGTTAAGGCCACGTTAAATGTTAATCGGTCGTACAGCAGCGTAGATGGATCATTACATCCGACCGTTGCTCTTGCGCAACTTATCAAAGAGTAGGTAGAGTGCAGAGGAGATAATAAACTGTGGTAAGCATTGCCTAAAATGCGTAAAGTTCTGTGAATACCAATATGGTATTCAGTTTTTTTTACTAAGACTAGGCTAGGTTGACCACAGCTTATCCAAAGTTAAGTGACGCTGTGGTTGAAAATGATAAAGTACACGTCCTAGCCTGTAAAGGAACTGGCTCTCTAGAGTGTCTACCCGAACATACGTTAGGTGCTTGGCGGCATATTTCGTACTCGTATTGACAAACACCTATTATTTTACTATATTTTGTAATTATTATATTACACTTATATAAAAGCGAAAGTTTGTGAGTATTAGTCACTTCTTGACGCTCAAACGGCTAGACCAATTTTGATGAAATTTGGTATAGAAGTAGCTGACACCCTGGTTTAACACATAGGTTACTTTTCATCCCGGAAAAATGTAGCGGGGTGCAGTTTGTTAAAAAAGTTCTTTTTTCTTTTCTAAAATAGCATTTCTGCTTAATAAGCATAATTTCATCTGTTAGAAAATGAAATGTAAGGTGTTTTAAATTAGAATTTTCAAAACTAGGTATATTAGAAGAAATCTATACTCTTATATTGTGTGGTGGTTTCATTAAACCCGAGTTACTGAATACTTTTTCATATTAGTGATAGAATAACGAAACCTAATTTAACAATTATAAATGATGTACTTATTTATTAATGTCAAAGCATCAAAATACTACGTACTTAATTCTCAAATAAGCGAATTAAATTGTAATTCTTTTGAGAAAATAAATGTCTTTAAACTGAACCTACGCTGTGCCCCTTCTGTCATATTTGCATGTTTTTAGTCATTGTCTATCAAGTAATTGTAGTCATTTTGCATGTTGATTTAATCCTGTATACCGGTTCCTATATTGCATAAAAAACTGGATAAGTATCAAGATAATAACAAACTATCTAATTATATTGTCGTTCACCTAATTTCGCTAATGAAAAATACAAACAAGTAGCATGTACCTATTAAAGAATTCGTTAATAATTACCATGTGTAAAGTAAACCTGCTATAATAAACTGGCATCGTTGGGTTATATATCAGAATTTAAAATACGCTGTAGAAATATAACGTTACGTAAAAAATTTGTGAAAACTCCTTGCGCTTAAAAAAACAAACACTTGCGCTTGACTTACGGGAAGCGCACACAAACACCTTGACTAATTTGTCTGACGTAAAGCTTCAACAAATTTTTGTGCGTGTAGCCAGTGTAACGATAAGTAATTGTAAGACGAAAGAGTCTTCACCCATTTTGTACGTAACATATCTATCTGTATGTTTTAGTGATCTGTGGGATAAATTAAAAGAAGTCGTCGTGGTGATTTGCGACTTGTAAACAAATTCGATATGTAAAGTTTTTTGTTGTTTTTATTTTATATTTTTTACTGATAGTAAACTTTATTTTGAGAAACTAATTTGAATATTTTGGCTTTCTATTCGGTAGTTGATTTTTATTACGTTTTCAAGCTTTTTATAGCGATAACGTCATACAGTAGGCTAAATGTGCCGTTGGTATGTAAAATATCCATAGCTATTTTGACACTTTTGATTGACTTTGACAAATGGCATGTAGTGAATTTTTTTTTATCATAACTTAAAAGAGATATTAGAGTTATATATTTGTATCAATAAAAAGAAAAACAACTCGATCTACGTGTATAGATGTTGTTATTATGGCTGCCGTTGACTGGACATTGATAGATTTTGTTTTGGTTTGCCATTGCTTTTTTAGGCACTGAAAGTAGCCTACTATGTGACGTCAATAGAGGTCAAATTAAAAGCAAGTTAATTTTGTGTATTTTATTTAAAAGAAGCCAATCTCATAATTAAAAGAGTTTTAAACGTAGTAATAGTTAACAAAAATGTAATATTTCAAAATGGTTTTGGAATCAGTAAAGTATTTTTTTCTTTACATAGCAAATTGTCAATATAGCAAACCTAAAGTACCTACCAAAAAAGTCATCTACACTAAATTAACGACTATGTTTTAATACTCAGTAGGTACATAAATGAAATTGTATTATAATACTTACATTAATACTAGATACTACGAATTGATCATAATATATGATCGGAACTCTCACTTCGTTCAGTTTGACTGCAGAGTAGTGTATACACACCTTGTTCTGTACTTCTCAAAAATATTTATTGAAACAATTTCGAAACACAAATACGAATTTGATGTAGTAAATTTTTTTCGTCCAAAAAAAAGGACACGTCACAAAGTCGTCACATAGTAAACAAACACTACGGTAAACAAACAAACAGACGGAAAACTAATCTCCAGTTTTCCGTCTTGCACTATTGTAGCACTTAACTCTCTGTGGCATTGAATGTGTTTTGTATTAGGATTAAATGACAAACTAAAAACCAATAAATGCCAAATACTGACTGCATTTAACCTGAACTTTTACTTTTGTGTATCAGTATTTCACCAAGGGTAGAATTTATTGGGACAGGGCGTGGAATCAGGGCTCATAATTTAGGAAATAAATAGGGGGAGGAAACTGAGCCATCAGGAGAATTATATACGACTGAGGTTTTGATTTATTGTTTCACGTAGTCATCCATATATCCGGATACCGATTTTTGTTTTTACCTATTACTCGAGTATTCTTGCAGTTGATTGAAGCACTACTAAGAGCCGCTTGCAGTGAAAAAAAAACTGTTTTGTAAGTGTGGAGAATTTTATATCAGTCAAGCATGACAATTAGTGAAAATTCTTTTGTCAAGTTTTTGATGCCAGATTTTTATGAAAATTTACCACACTTTATGTTAGTTTCAGTTTCTATTTAAATCAGAATGTATTGTTTTGTTACGGTACCTCTGAACACCACTATGAATATATATATACGCATGAAATATTTATTACATAAAAGTTGGTTATTCAATACACGATACATGTCGAATAGATTGTACATAACAATTTCAGATGAGATAATAATTTTCTTGTTTTATACTTTTTAGAGCGTGATTTTTCAGTAGTTGGGTTTTAGTTTTTAAACTACTTTTTAATTATAAATACATAATTAATCTAATGCAATGCTTAGTTAGTATTGCTGTTAGTCGGATCACGTTGATAGGATGTTTTGTATTTCGCTGCTGATGTTGTTGCTGATTTATTTTAAATTTGATGTCCTTATAATTTAAATTTATATATATATATATTTTATTAAATTTATCCTGATGGCCTTAATAATAAATAAATACTAAACTCAACCGCTATGTATATTAAAGTCTATATATATATCGAAATACTAACTAAATTATTATCAATTTTTTTAACAAAAAACATTTTGGCGTTGGCGTTGTAGTCAAGCCAACCACGCCCGCTCAGGCCGCGCGCGCGTTGTACCCAGCTTTGTCTCCATGATGAAGGGCATCCGATATAATTCAACATGAGTAAAACAGAAAAGTGTCAAAACGGCAGTTTTCATAGTAAAATTACATATAAATCACATAATAAAATATAAAAAAGTTAACAGTGATTTATTAACTTTAGGAATGTTTTTAACAAAGTTCTTCGTATCTGAATTATGTTTGAGAACGTTAAGTTGGAGAAAATATTGGCCCGTTGCCATAAAGCCATACTATGTAAGCGATTTTGTCATCATTATTAACAACATTACGAATTTTACGCCTTCCGTTTCCTCGAACTAATTGTATATTTTGTTGTTTTGCCATCGATAGGAATAAACAAGATATCATTCAGAGACAAAACTATAGTATTTTACTGTAAGCGGAAACCAGAGAATATTTCACGAGGGCAAGAGGTTTAGTATCGAAAAGCCATTTACTTTTGTTCTTCCTCTTCGGAATTGGTGAATAACATGGAAAAAGGTGCCGCTGGCTGTATTGGACTATTCACTTGTGACATAATAAAGTGTTCGCTACGGTGAATCTGGGAATGTTTCAAATGTAGGTATATCTGTGTTAATATGTACACGCATCTAAGATTATTTTAATCAGTGGTAATTGGTGTGGTTTGAATAATATTGAGTGCACTGTTGGAAAAGTTCTGCTTCGAGAGCTGAAAGGCGTAGGTTCGATTCCCACTCAGGACTAACATTTGTGCGACTATACATACTTACTTCGGAGAATTATTAACAGGAAGATCGGAAACGCACTTCCTAAAGTATACCAGGTAGAAAACTACCAGACAAACGATTTGGTCAATTGTCGATGTTCAAGGCTTTAGATCCTAGTAGAAAAATGTCGTTGACCTTTAGTAAAATATAAAGAACTACCAGTGATATACATATTTATGTAAGCAGTAGATACGTAACATGCACATGGCGTGATACGAACACTCACTTTGTTCAGCTTAACTGCAGAGCAGTGTATGCACCTTGCTCAGTACCTACTACACAGAATTAATAGTTAATTTAATGATAAATTAAGGATTTCTTAAAGAAATTGACTTTGGCGAAACTTTTTTTTGGCGACTTTTTCAACTATAAAAATCACCAAAAGGCAAAGTCACCTACAGAACAATCAACACCCACTCGGGCAATATTTTCACCTCTATTGTAAGAACAGCTAAATAATGGAATTTGCTGCCCGAGTGGGTGTTCCCTGATAGATACAAACCGAGTGCCGTCGTGAGTTTATCGATGTCTTCAAGGTGAGCGTGCTCCATCGTAGGCCGCATAGCTTTATTAAGATATAGCTATGATAGCTCGTTGATTAGCGCGGTCGGTTCACACGCAAAAAGGCATGAGTTTAAACCTTAACAATGACTTTGAGCTGTCGGTGAAGGAAAACATCGTGAGGAAACCATATCATGGTGGTAGCCTATTTTCTTGTACTCGGCTGGCTAGCTACCACCCTCAAATTGGAAATCTGTCGCCAATCATCTAACAGTATGTTCCTGCAGTCTCACTTGACTAATCAGATGAGTGTGTTTATGGTAAAATTTTGTCAAATTCAAGTTCATTAGATTTGATATTGTAATATTAACACTTTAAATGCGAGTACCAAAAACTTGTTTCAAAAAATGTATTTTAAGACACATTTAAAATAATAAAGTGTTAAATTTATACTAGACGACATGGATTATTTCTCGTTTGGAATGCGATCATAATCATGACGAATAGATGTAATCTTAATTGAGAATTTCTTTTCAATACAGAGGCCGTGTCGAAGTTTTGGCAGCTTAATTGGGTTTTGTCTGGTTTCCAGTCTAGAGGTCCTGGGTTTGAATCCTACGGCACGTAAATCCATTTTTTCGGACTTATGTGGGTGGGTATTTACTTTAAACTATGAAGAAAAACATTGTGAAGAAATCTTATGACCGAAAAATTTAAAAACAGTTCTTTCTTACTGTGTTAAGTCTGCGAGTCTGCGAGTGTGGTGGACTACGGACGTACCCTTCTCACAAAGAGAAGAGACCCGCGGTCGTGGGACAGAAATATGAGAATATCTTTTTACATATTCTGATTCAAATTAGGCGATTACATAAAAATGGTTATGTACTAAATACTGTAATGCAGCCGCGTAGCTTTCCCGTAAGTGCCTAACATTAATGACAATAAGAACTCACGGTACGGCCACAAGTTAGGTTTTTGTTAATAAAAGTCTTTATTATAATCACCTATTCTCGTAAAAAGTGTGGTGTGTAAATTGATTAGCTTGTCAATCGGTTATAAATGAGAAAGCTGAAACGTTTTTCGTATTGGTCATTCAAAATATGTAATTAATAGCACACTTATCAGTTGGTGCTAAGGATATATTATTATGTCTATTGCGGTTAAAATATTTTTTTTTTTCTTCTGATAATAGTATTGCCACTTGTACTGTACTGTGTACTGTATGTATTATAAGTATGTATGTACAAAAAAAAAGTATTTAAGTATTCTATCAGTTATCTGTCTTCCATAGCACAAGCTCTGCTTAGTTTGGGGTCAGATGGCGCTGTGTGTAATGTCCTATGATATTTATTTATTTATTATTTATTACTTAAGGTTGTATTTGTATTCTATATTGAGCGTTGATAGGGACCAATGCTTGTCGTCTTTTGTAAAGTAACCACAGTCCATATGACTCTGTATAGATCTATACAGCTAATTAATTTATAATTTCTATGTAACACACATTATCTTGTTTATGTACTATACGAAATAAATAAACTTTTTACTTTTTTTATACCTAAGTCTTAAATGAATCAACATCCACAGACTTGAACTATCAAGTATGTGCTTTAAGATTTTAAACTCGTACAAAACTTACAACATTTGACGGCTAGCTGCCTGCCAGATACGAATGCGAATATATTCAGGCCAATAAAGAAATAAATTAACTGATAGTATTTAATAACTTCATCAGTATTTTAGGGCAGCCAAGTTGCAACTACGTAAAAGATTTTATGATCCTTAATATGTCAGGTCTTGGTAACATGTCAACAGATGGTAATGGTAATTTATGAATAATAGATATCTTGGCAGCAACCAAGCGGGATAAATGTGGCAGGCGTGTACTTAGTTTGGTAAATTTAATTCAACTGTTAAATGGATAATTATAATTTAAGTTTGGTATTATGGCTTGGTTTTAGAGTACTTATACTTAAATGTATTTAACAAGAGACCTGTTCATTGATATTGAAAATCTTTAAGTATAAAAAAGTCGCTTCCCGCCGTCTGTACGATTAGATCTTTTAAACTATGCGACGGATTTTAATGCGGTTTCCATCGATATATAGAATGATTCAAGAGAAATGTTTATATGTATAACACATGCATATGGACCACATTAGTATCTACATTGCACCCATGCGAAGCGGGGCGGGTCGCTAGACCCGCATAGTATATCTCTACATAATAATTATTATAAAACAAAGTCGCTTCCCGCCCTTTGTACGTACGTTTAGATCTTTTAAATTACTCAACGGATTTTAATGCGGTGTCCATCAATAGACAAAATGTTTCAAGAGTAAGGTTTATATGTATAAAACATTATAATACGTGCATATACACTACATTAGCAACTACATTGCACCCGTGTGAAGCCGGGGCGGGTCGCTAATATCTCTACGTAGTATGAAACAAAGTCGATTCCCGCCGTCTGTACGATTAGATCTTGTAAACTATGCGACGGATTTGAATGCGGTTTCCATCAATAGACAGAGTGATTCGACAGAAAGGTTTCTATGTATAATAAATGCATGTGCATCATATTAGCATCTGCATTGCACCCGTGCGAAGCCGGACAATTTTTGCGCAATGGGGTTTAACTTTAGGTAGCTGTTTCTTTGCTGTTTCATAACTCTAAAATTTGGTAGTTATAGCCCGTGTCTGGCACGCGTTTTGATTTGATTGATTTCGTTATCTACTTCAAATGATGATTAATTATTTTCTCAAATATCCGCCTGAAACCTCTAGGTCTAAAAAAAATGCAATAAACTGAAAAAAATGTAACATCCGTATTTCATTCTAATTTTTTAAATGACAAAAAACATCACTAATATTTACAAACAATAATAACTATTTATGGTTTCTCAGTTAACAATGACTCCGTGATGGATTACAAATTAATCCTCCAGAAGAATGTCCCACAAAGAAAGTAGAAAAGTCACTTAGTCGTTTTCTCTTGCATAAGAAAAGTCAAAGACTTTGTGCTCGCTGGTACGTTTTCATTCATCGTTGATTGACTAACGATGCTGAACGGTTCACCAGCTATCGCTTCTGGGGGGTGGAGCAGGTATACTGAAAAAGCAAAACACACTTTTCTGTTGACTTAGGTAATTATTATACGCATGGTATTATTTGCATGGTGGTAGGGTACTTTCTAATACTCGGCTGGCTAGCTACCACCCTCAAGTTGGAAATCTGTCGCCAAGCATCTAACGGTGTGTTCCGGCAGCCTCACTTGAGAGCCAGTTCCATTCCAGGCAAGGTATGCTTTACCATCTTCGACCACACCGTCACTTAACATCAGGTGAGCTGTGGTCAAACACCTAGCCTGTCAGATATAATAAAAAAATTAAAACATTGTGCCCGAACAAATGGCGCATTTTGCAAAATGTCCAACATTATTTATTTACTTAAATCATTATTTATTATTCATTCATCTCTAGGGTTCTATTTTATTCGCCAAATAAATTTGGCAGCAAAAAACTACTTTTTACCAAAATACTTTTGTGAAGGGTTTCTTGGGCTTTTTATTTGGCAAATAAGGCCAAATAGTGACCCGGCGTAAAATATTCTTGTACTTTTTATTTGCTAATTAAATCCAAATTAAGTAAGTAAAGGATTCTAACGCACGAGTCTGTTGTGATTTTTATTTGCCAAATAAAGAAAAATCATAGGACCTCATACTAAGCAAAGCTTTTTCAATGGAAGTCAGATAACTGATGGAATACTTAAATACTTTTTTGTGAATACATAGTTATAATACCTACATGCAGAACACCCAGATACAGAACAAACATTTATATATACCACATAATGTTTTCGATGGGTGGGAATCAAACCGACTTCCTACAGCTCTTAAAGCAGATATACTGCCAATAAGCCAACAAGGTTGTCAAAAATAAGTTCAAATGAAGTGAAAAAAAAGGCTTACGCTAGATTCTTTTGTTTTTTTATTTGCCAAATCCAGAATAACATAATTTAAGGTAAAACTTTATTCGGGGAATAAAAAGGTTTGTATATTTATTAATAAATAATATGGGATCAGGCACGAGAAAGAGAGGCAGACCAGCTGCCCGATGGACTGACGACATTATAGAAGCGGCTGGCAAACAGTGGATGGAGACAGCAAAAAACAGAAATTCATGGACATCTCTAGAGGAGGCCTTCACCTTCGAGAAAACGAGGGGTTCTTAATTAAGTAATCATAGACATATTTATTTAAACATAAACATTTAAAAAAATTAGATAATAAGTAAAATAATTAGAAATAAGTTTATGTTTGTACTGTTTTTAATAAGAAATATAAGGCTTTTTTATTTTTTTTATTTTATTATTTATTTATTATGGGATAATAAATTTCGCTTGTACTATAGAAACGGTATAAATAAATTAATAGTTCAGCCTTTTTTTGGTAGTTCATACTTATAGTACAAACATTTACTCGAATTGACTTCTGTCGTACTAAGTTATGTGAGCTAGATTTTGTGAAGAAACCTGCATGTCTGAGAGTTCTTAATGTTCTCAAAAATGTATCAAAAACGTAAAAATGTCGGGAACTATCCATGCCCCAACGTAAATAGATTATTTACCTTATCCAGCGGAAGACTAACTCAAAAGTCGTATTTAATGCATAGATTTGAGTCCCTTATTTTTAGCGATGGTATATAAAGTGCCTGGGATTATAAGTATAAGTGGTACTATTTGTAGTAGTAGTATAACAAAAATAATGACATACCCGGGAGTGTTCCAATTACTGCCATCGCATAATGCTGTCGTGGGAGTTTCTTGTTGTCTGTGAATGAAATGTCAAATTTGACTTTATTTCTCATGATCTGCATAACTGTGACTCCTGTTAAGTGGTATCAAAAAAGCTACTTGACTTTGAACCTTGTGTGGGCAAACGATAATGCAGCCATGTTGATTTAAGGGAGTGCCGAAAAGGAATCGCAATAAAAAGTTCACAGTATGGGGCCTTGTGTCCGATTTAAATTGTCAAACGAAGGCCTTTGTCATAACTTAGTGATGTACTAGTATTTAAGGATTTCTGCTAAAGATTGAGTTTAATTGACGGGAATTTAATATTACATTACCGTTAAGGACTTTTGTCGTAACCCATCATAATATACTATAATATGTATACATATACAATACTGTTCATTGCACTCGCTTTCATGAGCAAGTTTTTTTTTATCCAAATAGGCTTGTGTTTGACCGCCATATCGCCGGATGTTAAGCGAGGATGCGGTTTACGATGCTTGTCGACAAAAAACCGAATCACTCGCGACTTAAATGCACCCAGATTATATCTATCGGGAAAGACACACAGCAGCAAATTCAATTTCTAAGCAGTTTGTACAACGTCTTTGATATATTAACCATGAAGCGATGTCGTTTTTTAGAACTATGGCTGTACGATAGTAGAATGAACAGGAATAGTACTATAATCACATCCCAAAAAAGTAGAGTCAAAAGTACAACCGACCAACATGAATAAAACGCCATGAAATTAAAAAAGCGAAAGATGTATACACACAAACTGGTTAGAAAACTTAAACTTAATCTAGGGTAGATTAAGATTAATTTGAGTAACTTGCCTCTTCCTGTACCGTAAAAAAAAATTCTAAGTTGACAAAGGTCACGAACCCCAGTGTCTGTGGAGTGTATATTAAAAAATAGGACATATTATTATGACAATATGACATAATTATGACAAAAAAATGTGTACCAGGATCGTGAAATGAAAAGATATTTCTGCTCCTACGAAGAAAAAGGCGTGATTGTATGTAGGCAGTACGCACGATGTTGATAAAATTGCTGTGTCATAAAGTTTTTACTGACCCGGATAGATTGGCGAGGCTCAGAGTTTCCTGCACCTTCATCGTTCTTCCATAACTGCGCCAGAGTTTGACACAGAGAACTATCAAAGTGGAACACCATAACACTCCTAAGCAGAAACCGCATACCCACCAACCATGCTGGAAATTGATGACAATAACAGAAACACACATAAACACTTTTGCTTTTATACTATTGGCGTACATAAAGAAAAACATTGTATAAAAATCTGTCGCCAAGCTCCTAATAATTTGGCAGCCTCACATGAGAGCCAGTTCCATTCCCACTAGATGTATTTACCATCTACGATCACACCGTCACTTAATTCAGGTGAGCTATCGTCAAACACTTAGTTTGTCAACCATAAAAAAGTACTACAAATTAGTTGTAAAGCTTAAGTGCGTAATTTTTACTTTTCATAGTTTAGACAACTCACCAAAGAAGAAATATAGTTGGTACACAACAAGGTTCTAGCTCCCGCATAAACATTGAAGAGTGGTCGACAACGAGCCGCGTGCTTTTCCACTGATTTCAGTACGTGCGTCCTCCAACCCGCAGCGTATGATACCAACCGAGAGATGAACAATGATATTTTCTAAAAACCAATAGTTTATGTAAAAGTATAAAAAGTAGTTTATGTAAAACATAGAAATAATTGATAATGGCAAAATACACAAAGTGCAATGTCAAAAAAAGCAAAAAAAAATTGCTGGCCGCTATGAACCAGTTTGTAGGGATTTGGTATTTTTATTTATTAAAATTAACATTAGGTAATATCAACTTTTATTATTCCAACAAAATACTAAATGTAAGTATAATATATTATTATACTGGCAACATTTTTTTTTGTTCTTTATGTTTGCTTTTTTGTATTAATGTTTAGAATCTTTAATTTATTTCTGGTGTTTTTTTTTTAAAATTTATCGGCAAATGACTACGTAGTCCGTATCTAATACCTAATCTTTACAATTAACCACCGTTTTATTTTATTAAGTATATCTTGCTGTTAATTCGATAATATTATCTATTGCCACCGCACAACAGATATCTATTAGGTATATATACTATAGTACCTAAAAGTGAATAGTGAAAACCTAACCTTCCTGGCAATGACATCGCCCTGGTTATCGATATAAAACTGCGCTGTATGGATGTGGCTCAACGATATGTTTAGTTTTCTCCTGAAAGGTATCAGTTGTAGTTCTAACTCGGTGAGCTTAAAAACAACGTCTGCTCGTATTTGTTCCAGTGGTTTTATATTCGCGGTGTGCAGTCTCTGGGTTCTGCTCGCTGAAAATTGAAACATAATTTCTATGGAATTTAACATGTATGATACAAAGAAAATTCTAGTCCATGACCATTGCAATGGTACGAAGAAGTTTCAGTAATAAAGACCAGTCCCCGTACGTCCCGAGCTGCTCATGATACCTCTTGAAAATAGCTACGCGACCTCATATCGTAGGTCTGCATAATAAGATTCGCAATCGCATATCTTTTCCGTGAACGCCTAACATATTTCGCAATAAGAAGCTTATAGTACCTACACAGGCACAGGGCAACGTTGCTTTACCGGTCATTATTTTGAGACTTTCGATGGTTAGTCTTAACAGCCCCGTAATTTCGCTAGCTAGTGATGTTTACATGCTTAGATACCAGATACTCGCGCCATCTTGAAAATTTATATGCATCGATGATTGTCTTGTGTTTTGGATTTTTTTATATTATAGAAAATGTAGCAATTTTCAATTGGATACCCCTCACTCAGCAGTAAGTGAAAGATATGAGAAGCGAAAGATCGAAAATAAATTTAAACTAGTTAATTTGATATGACACGTACCTAACGTTTCCAATCTTGCAGCGATAGTCAAATCTTTCATCTGAGCTGCGATATTCTGTAGCTGGTCTACCAGCGATGGTAGGTCCCTCCCAACAACAGGAACATTGTAATCCATTCTGAAATTAAATAAAATTGATTATTACTTCTTTTCTCAGTTTTTCTCCTGTCCTCTCGGCTAAATGACGACAGTTAATACTTTTGTAATACTTACCCCGTAAAGTTCTCTTCAAGCAACAATGAATACTCGTGCCGTACTCAAAGAATTTTGCGTAAAAAAGTATGATATCGGCTTTAAATTTGGTGTGAAAAGTGTTTACGTATATGGATCTAACTATAAACACTGTTTGTAGTTATACTTAGTCTGGCCATAAATACTGTTAAAACTAAAAATAAACAAAATATTACATTTGAATTTGGAATCTGTAATTTTTATATGATTGTTCATTGTGTTTTTTCATTTTGGCGCCAATAAATTGTACAATATTTTGCGATATTAAAATGGAGTGGGGTGACAAAGAGAACCGAATCGCTGTGATTGCACTACGCAAAGTAGGTATGGAGCCAAATGCAATTTTTAAAACTCTCCATACGCTTGGTATTAGTCAAATGTTTGTGTACCGGGCTATTAATAGGTACAATGAGACCTCCTCTGTTTGTAACAGAAAAAGATCTAGCCGTCCACGTAGTGTTCGTACGAAAAAGGTGGTCAAAGCAGTAAGGGGTAGATTTCAAAGAAATCCTGTCCGAAAGCAAAAGATTTTATTTTGGAAGAAGAAGATGGCACCTAGAACCATGTCGCGTATTTTAAAAGATGACTTAGGACTTGCAGCCTATAAGAGACGTACTGGTCACTTCTTAACTGATAATTTAAAAAAGAATAGGGTGGTAAAATCGAAACAACTACTGAAGCGGTACGCAAAAGGAGGTCACAGAAAATTTTTGTTTACGGCTGAGAAATTTTTTACAATTGAGCAACATTTTAACAAACAAAATGACCGTATTTATGCTCAAAGCTCTAAGGAAGCTTCCCAATTAGTCGACAGAGTGCAACGTGGGCATTATCCGACTTCAGTGATGGTTTGGTGGGGTGTTGGCTATGAAGGAGTGACTGAGCCATATTTTTGTGAAAAAGGTCTCAAAAGGTATCAAAACATCGGCACAAGTATATCAAGATACCATTCTTGAGAAGGTAGTTAAGTAGTTAACAACACCATGTTCAATAACCAAGTATGGTCCTTCCAGCAAGACTCGGCGCCGGTCATAATGCTCGGTCCACGCAGTCTTGTTTGGAAGCGAACGTTTCGGACTTCATCAGAGCTAAAGACTGGCCGTCGTCTAGTCCCGATCTTAATCCGCTGGATTATGATTTATGGTCAGTTTTAGAGAGTACGGCTTGCTCTAAACGCCATGATAATTTGGAGCCCCTAAAACAATCCATACGATTGGCAGTGAAGAATTTGCCATAAAAAGAGTGCGTACTTCTATTGATAACTGGCTTCAACGTTTAAAGGACTGTATTGTAGCCAATGGAGACCACTTCGAATAAGCTTTTTATATCTTAAATTGTTTTATATTTATGTATTAAACTAACACACTGTAAAAGTAATAAATGTTATTTGCAAAAGAAAAAAATAAATTTTCTTTGTTACAATATTTATGGCAAGACTAGGTATAGATATAACTGTTATTTCTATTTTTGCTATATTATATCTAAATATTATTGAAAATATCTGACGCAGCTCTATAACATGCTTGTTGTTGAATGTTATAATTATTTTTCTTAAAGTAGGCACATATAATGTTTTGTCAATTTTTAAATGTGTTTTGTTTGATATGTATTTTTGTGTTTCGGTATAAATTATTATGTATTCTATCAGGTTTCTGGTTCCCATTCTACAAGTCTTGCTTAGTTTGGGGCTAGATGGCGATGTGTGAAATGTCCTCCACCATGTATTTATCATTTATTATATTCTAAACTATTCTAATTTTTAAGAAAATAAATTAAATTACATTGCAGTGTCAACTGAACGAAAACATAAAACATACACACCTATATTTTGCCAAATTAACATCTGTCACTTTTTGCATATGATTCAGTAATAAACTAAAATTTCCCGATATAGTCTTCAGTAGACCCACGTCCACAGCTGCGAACAGTCGACTGAAATCCGCCTGCAGTTCTTCCCATTCAAAATAGGAGGATTCTTTGTTTACATCTAGAATTTTGTCCAGTTGGAACACAAGATAAGCCGGGCGGTCTTTTTCGCAATCTCTGAAATGTTTAGATATAGAAACTACGTAAGTCAAAAATCACGCTTATAAAAAAAAAACAAATACACCTACCACCAATCTGCATAAAATCTGGCAGAAATCATGGTATATCTAGCTTTAAAAATCACACTAATATAATTATATTATAAATGCAAAAGTGTGTCTGTTTGTATGTTCGTTACTTCTTCACGCTGTAATGGCTTAGCGGATTTAAATGAAATTTGGGGTATCCACGAAAAATAGTAATGTTTTTTTCATACCTTAATACATCTCTGATATTAACATCAATAGTGACGTTTTTGAGGTCTCTGAATATTGCATCAAATACGCCTTCGTAGTTGGATAGGAGAGGAGATGGTCTGTCCAGAAGGGCGGTCAGTGTTTCGTACTGTGGACTGTCCCAGAGCGCATGGCAGACGTATACCTGCACACATAGGTTAATAAGTATATAGTTAACTAGCAGACGCCTCGCGGTTTCACCCGCGTAGTTCCCGTTCCCGTGGGAATACAAGGATAAAAAAGTATATTATAAAAGGATATTTTACCGCCAAGCAGTAGTGTGTAAACATTACTGTGTTCCAGTTTGAAGAGTTACTATAGAATTTACAAGGCTATCGAGACTGATGTGATGAACGCCAAAATGACGATACCCTAGACTTTTTTGCTACTCAATTTTCTGTGTATTGCTACCACGGTCATTAACAGGCGTTATCTCTTACCATTAAGAGACCATCGTGCAACTTATTCCTACTGTTTTACAGACAAAAATTGCTTGACTACGGAAGAAAATCGCATATCAATTTATTTTTTAAATTATCTCGTATCTACAATTCTACATACATCTAAGGTTTATATTTAGATATCACGAAGACAAAGTTTTTTTAAAATATTTTACAGGCGTTTGCCAACCAATAAGTTTGCCTACAGCTCACCTCATGTTAAGTAACAGTGTGGTCTAAGATGGTACACACACCTAGCCTGGAATGGAACTAGCTCTTCAATACGGCTGCCGGAACACACCATTAGGCGCTTGGTGACAGATTTTCAACTTGAGGGTGGAGTACAAGAAAGTACTCTACCACCACGCTATGGTTTCCTCACGATGTTTTTCCTGCACTTTTTTTAGCGATGTTAAAATCCATTTTGCACGATAACGTACCTCAAACACTCTTAGCAATACACGCGCACAAGAAATATACGTTCTCAAGCAATTTTTGTTTTTGATTAAGAGATTGGTTTATTCAGAATATAACCGTCATTTTTCGTGTTTACTGTGTGTTACCTCAGCATGACCTGTCATAAGGAAGATTGTGGAAATTATCCCCCACAATATAAGAGAAGCAAAGCACAGCCAGCCAACTGAACTGAAAAAGAGAAAATGATTGTCAGCTTTGCTGCTCACGTTTTAAAGTTTACATTCGCATGTGGTTAATAGCTTTTTCAGATGAAGGTACATTGTATTGAAAACTTTTTAGCGGTGATGTGATTCGCTGCAGTAATATTGCAAGTTTATGATACTCAAGTAATGGTCGAGCAGTTTTGTTTTTTAGTGCTAAGTGACGATGGTGAGACGTTATTTTATCTGTGGTTCCAAATAATGACACGATACAGTTTCCAAAAGTAATTTCCAATATGCTTAGGGTACCTAATACCTATGTCGCAGTGGTTTTATTATTGAACAAATAAGTTGCTTGGTTTATCAGATGCACGAAGTTTGAAAGCTTTATTGGAAAAAAGCAACGAAATAGCAGTATGGGCATGTGTCAGTTGGTTCGTTCCATTTTATTAAAACACATTCTGCCGTCTCTACCATGTATTTCTTATTTAATATATTCTATTGCTCGATATATCCTATTTATACTACTCAAATTAGCAAAAAAGATTAAAGAAGCTACTGCATATGAAATAAGTAAAGACGCATTGCCCCTATAATTTCTTGTCTTATACTTGATCTATTTGTATGAATTGATGTATTTGTGTGCGTATACTTAACGTAAAACAAGAATTTATTGAATTAAACAAAAAAAACACGACTGCGTTAAAAAATAGCCAGTATCAATTGAGATTTTGTAAAGATTCCAGCGATACTTCGTACATCCAAATCTGTTCCGACGTTTAAAAGATATGGTGAAATAAAGTAACTCACATACGTACATGTATAAACCACTAGCTGCGCCCCGCGGTGTTACCCGCTACATGTTTTCGGGATAAAAAGTAGCCTATGTGTTAATCCAGGTTATAAACTATCTGTGTTCCAAATTGCATTCAAATCCGTTCAGTAGTTTTTGCATGAATGAGTAACAAACATCCCTCTATACATCAATACTCACAAACTTTCGCATTTATAATATTAGTAGGATATTAGGATGAAAACATTACACTCCTTTTTTGGACAGTCGTGTAATAAGCTCAACAATGTAATGCGACAACTTATAGGTACTCTACGCAAAAAATAAAGCTTATTTCCCATTTGAAATAAAGGCCAGGATTATGGTTATACACATATTTCAAAGAATTATGTATCACATTCATAGCGAAATCTGAAATAGGTCTTTACTTACATTTTCAAAGTTCTCTGAGCATGGTTTTTTGCATATCCGCATCCGCAAAGCAAAGCCATTAGTATAAGTGCCATAACGAACCCCAAAATTACAATGCACACTGAAAATAACATAGTCATGAGAAAAAAAGTAGCGCTACGTCGCAAACGCTCATAGCAATTGCTGTGCGCTAAACAAAACACATCAACGAAAATCCAATTTTATAAATATGCCCGAAGATGGGACTTTGAAAATTAAGTGTTAAGATTACGATAGGATTTTGTTGGTGAAAAAGTTTATATGCGGTCGTGTAAAAAAGGATAAAAAAAAACCGGCCAGGTGCGAGGATTCCGTACCATTTTCTATAAAAAACGGCAAACACTCGCGTTTGTTGTATGGGAGCCCTCTAAAATATTTATTTTATTCTGTTTTTATTGTATTTGTTGTTATAGCGGCAACAGAAATACATTATCTGTGGAAATTTCAACTGTCTAACTATCACAGTTCATGAGATACAGCCTGGTGACAGACGGACGGACAGCGGAGTCTTAGTAATAGGGTCCCGTTTTACCCTTTGGGTACAGTACCTTTAAAATTTTAGCTTATGTCACTGGACTGGATATAACGAATCGATTGACATCACATTCAACAAAATTGGATGAGTACCTAGTATAGGCGCTGAATGCAACATACATACAAGATACACAAGATACAGGCACTGCCTAGCTTGGGGTCCGCTGCCAATCTATTAACACTTGTTAGGTACATAAGTTTTTTAAGCAACACTTCTATGTATCTAGTTGTATTTTTTCTTTGGCAAAATAAACTATTATTACATAACTAGTTGCGCCCCGCAGTGTTTTCGGGATAAAAAGTAGCATATTTGTTAATCCAGGGCCTCAACTATCTCCATACCAAATTTCATCCTAATCCGTTTGGTAGTTTTTGCGTGAAAGAGTAACAAACATCCATCCATACTGACAAACTTTCGCATTTATAATTTTAATAGGATTAAAAAAAAATGATTACCTATTGATAAAATATTTAGAACCGCTAAACTTGACAACGGTTGTTCAAAATAGAAAAGATTGTAATGTATTTACGTCGTTTCAAATAATCCTGTATGATTTTATTAATTTTATTCTACAATTAGCGGACACCTCGCGGTTTCACTCGCGTAGTTCCCGTTCCCGAGGGAATACAGGGATAAAAAGTAACCTATGTCACCTGGGGATAGAGTAGCTTCCCAACGGTGAAAGAATTTTTGAAATCGGTCCAGTAATTTCGGAGCCTATTTAATACAAATAAACAAACATGTTTGTTTGTTTATTTGTATTAAATATTTCCTGTTTATAATAGTATAGATATATAGATAAGATTTACTTAGCATCACAGTCCATCGCTCAAATTCGTAATTCTCAATTCTTTTTATTGCCAAGTCTAATTGTCTCGACGTAGTATGCAGGCCGGCCGTGAGATGGCGCACTATGTCGTTTAACACTTTTGTCGATGAAATCACTTCCTCGCGACTGGTTGCGATGTCGTTAATTAAATCTGTAATTTGAAATAAAAAACAGGTAATCACCCAAATATTATAAAGGCCCAAGTTTGCTGACACCCTAGATTAACACATAGGCTACTTTTTACCCCGAAAAGGTTAGTAAATAATAATGACTGGACTGGATCTTGACATTCTGTAACTTTTACTGTGACTTGTCATTATCGAAACACTTGACACTGGAACATACTCGTATACAGAGGCACGCCAAAAACAATGGAGTAAAACTAGAAGAGAAACAGAATGGCAAATAAATCTTGTTTTTAAAACCTGAAAGATTTTTACTTCGTCCATTTCTCTTGATTTAAACACTTAAACGAGTTTTAAGTTCTGTGTTTGCTAAATTGTTCTCCAATTAGGTATACAAAGTCTTACGAAGTAAAATACGGCACTTATTGAATTGCAGTTTGTGGATGCAAAGTTTAAGTCTTAACTTATTCACTTAGTATTTTCGAGCAAAACATTTTAAAATGGATTTACTAACTTGTAACACGCTTTTGGACTTTGAACTTCGGTAACATGCCGTGACTTGATTCAAGAAAAGAGCTTATCCGTGAAAATAAATGAAATGAATATCTTTGAAAAGAATTTTCGTAAAGGTAGCTCAGTACTAACTTGAACTGGCGGGAATGGATAATACGTATAGCTAAATTGTTTTTGAACATAATTATATCTCTCGTGAAGTTTTAATGTTGATAAGCAACTGGGGCCGTACCGCGAGTTCTTATTAACTGATTCAAAAAGGCGGAGGTTCTCAATTCGGCTGTTTTTTTATTTTTGTATGTTTGTTACGCGATCATTCCGCCAATGATTATGAATCGAGTTAGATGGATTCTTTTTTTTTTTTTGATTGTTTATTACACATAATAAATGTAAGTATAGATATATTAGTAAAGTTTTCTAATTGTGATCTAAGTTTTAAATCTTCGTAGTTGTTTATAAAACTTACCATTTCTAACGTTCACCGTTTGATTGAATATTGCTGCCGGCAGAGCACGAAATTCTTTTCTGGCACTTGAAATAGCCTTTGTTAAGTTTTCCACACCTAAAGTTCTCAGTTGTAGTAATTGTTGCTCGCGAAGAATCTGAAATGTTGGGAGTACTAGTTAACCGAGATAAAAAAAAAGTTGGCCATTACGCCTGGCTGTGTGTAAAATTTAAACGTAACTCGTGACTAATGGCAAGTATGTTTAGTTATAATATTTTTTTCTAGCCAATGGCAATAGTTATTTGTTATACAAGAGTGCAAAGTTGCTTATTAACCGCGTGCTCAACTTTGATGACCAAGCAAGCGAAGGTTTCTAAAATTAGAATCCTTCTAATTTTAGATTCTAATTTTTCTTAAATCTTGAGCGTTAGTAAGGGAATCAAAAGAGCAAGAGGTGAAAAATCTTTGCACTCAAGTGCAACACGTATCTTTTCATCACATTTCAGCAAGGATATGACTAAGTGCAAAAAAAAGTACACCAAGGAGGTTCCGAGTCTGAGTTTCTAACAAATTAAAAAAAGTTGTATGATAAATTCGGCACCATGAAGGTAGAAGTAAATAGGTTTAATGATGTTTTGAATTCACAAATTTAATGCACACCATGTTCTAAATTCAAATTTACTTTATCCTCTAGCGGATAAAAACGACTTTTACACTCAGATATCGCAGAGCAAAAATACTCTTTCCGAGATGGGGGGATGAAAAATATGTTATACTATAGTGTCTTTTTGCTAATCAGTGACTAATGTCAAAATATGTTATACTATACCATTTTATGCTAATCTGTGACCAATAGCAAATTATGTTTTGCCATACTATTTTTTGTAGTCTGTGTGTGACCAATGGCAAAATATGTATACTAGCTAACTTTTTCTAATCTGTGACCAATAGCAAAATATGTTTTACCATACATTTTTTTATGACCCTGACCAATGGCAAAACATGTTTTGCTTTACTACTTTTTTTTTTTTAGACCGCGTGATTAACACTAACCAAATCAAATTTCATCTTTATTTCCAATGAGTTAGATTTGACAGTGTCACATAATGACATGTCTTTAGCTGAGCACTGTTTCATTAAGTTCTCCAGCTGCCACACCAAGTCCTGGATGCGATCTGATGCAGTTGATGCCAAGGATCCCGCTCTAATGCTTATTTCACGAAGAGATGTTATTTTTATGGAAATGTCTTCACTCTCTGTAAATACATATGCCAATATATGTACAGGTACAGGATATTTAGGATACTGAAGAATGCTGGATCTACCAAGCAATCTGAATAACTTTAGTTATGATTTGAACTGCGAAATCGTCGAGTGTTGAAAACATTTTTGAAAATCAATTTTTTCCGTTGATAAAAACTTTCAAGAACTATTTTTTCGCAAATCAAGTTCAAAAGTTACTACACATCAACATCTTTAAATAGTATATTATCTCAGAAACAGCGATGATGTGTAATGATTAGACAATACCTATACGTAGATTAGATAGATGTCACGAATGTGATTGCGAGTGATGATATTATAGTTAAAATTATTCTGGATATAAGAGTCGGGCCAAAATCAGAATAATCCATTTTGCTATCTTAAAATTTTACTGACCTGCAATGATGTCAGTTAGAGAATCGAAAACCAGATCAATTCCACTTTCTGACGAGATCGACTGCTGTATTGGCTCTCCTAGTAAAGTTTCTATATCTGAAATTAAAAAAAAATCTGCCTTCCTTATCCAACATACAACCAATTAGTAAACAAATAAAGTTATTTTGTCATGTATTTATGCGTTGAGCAGTTATGTAAAAAAATTATTAAAAAGTTAGAAATTGTTTGACTGTGGCAAACATAGTCCTGAAGTTCTTGAGAATCAAAAGCATCGGATGTACGGACATTGCACAAGGTAAGTTGTACAATAATGGAATTAAAAAAATATAAATAGCACAAAATACATTTTTTTTTTTACTTTTATTGTTTTGTCTGATCACAATGTTTACACCAGAAAACTAATATGAAGGGGGTTTTTGGCGGGAACGCGGGAAGAGTCGTGTCGCTCCGTTGTATTTTTTTCCAAAACTAGTGTTTTGTCGAGTGTTTATGCATAAAAATGGTGGTGTTTTATTCATAAAGTGCCGAATTACAAGCGCGAGTGTGGGAAAATGATATAATGTGGTGAAACATGAGTTTTCGTGTTGCTTCCAAAACTCCATTGAAGCTTTGTAGTAAAGTTGCCACTACTTTACTAAAGCATGACTGGACTTGACTGACACAGACTGGACTTGACTAAGACTGGACTTTGACTATAACTAGCTACGAGGACACTTATTTATCTTTTGAAACTTGAAAATATATAAATACTTGACACTGGCAAATGCTAAAACGCGACGCCAAAACCAAAGAAAAAAAAAAAAAACTAATATGAAATTGAACGAAATTGAATTAACCATCCGTGCCACAGTGTCTTGGAGTATTCCTTCATATCATAATAAAGAAATTATCTTTTTAATTTCAATTATGATAGATGCTACAGATAATAAATTACTGAAATTAATTAAACCATCCCACACAAAAAAACGGCACTATTTGGCATATTTTATAGTGTCATGGATGGGTCTAGATGGCACCACTTTCTATGCGTATTTCAGGCTGTTTTAGCTCTACGTTGGCTATTTCGTAGTAGTGAAAAGTTAAATCAATAGATGGCGCATTTTTTCAAGCGAATTTTTCTATATTTGTGATGAGGTCCACATGTATTTTATCATGAGAACTGGCGTGGGGGTTTTGGCGGAAACGCGGAAATAATCGTGTCACCGTTGTATTTTTTCCAAAACTAGTGTTTTGTCGAGTGTTTGTGCATAAAAATGGTGGTGTTTTATTCATAATGCGCCGAATCGCAAGCGCGAGTGTAGAAAAATGATATAATGTGGTGAAACTTGTCTTTTCTTGTTGCTTCCAAAACTCCATCGAAGCTTTATAGTAAAATCGCCACCACTTTACTAAAGCATGACCGAACTTTGACTATAACTATAGCTACGAGGCCACTTACGTAATTTATGAAACTTGAAAATATAAAACACTTGACACTGGCAAATGCTCAAAATGCGACGCCAGAACCAAAGAAAAACTGACGTGGTTTGACACTTTTTGTTTTCTTAAAATAAAACAGGTCCACATGTCATTTAAGATTTCAACTATTTAATAATTTACGTTACATACCATCTAAATCTCTCTTAAAAGCATGCAGTACTAATTCCATAGGCGGCACGATGCTATGATGTAGTTCTCGCGCAGCGGCTGTGACCCACGACGCGATATCGGACAAAGCACAGTTCACGACGTTGTGGGCACTGCTAGCAGCTGAATGGGCTTGCTCGTTGCTTACTGCCATACCACTGATAAGGACACTGGAAAAGAAGAAAGTTTTAATAGACAAGCTGGTAATCGTCACCATCGATTCAATGTAGCGTATGCAAAAAAATCTGTGAACCTTTTTTTGGCTTGGGGAAAATGTCTTAAAGATCTTCCACTGCATTGGAAAGACAAAAAATAAAGCTTCTTTTACTAAGAATATCTTGATTTTCGTCCACAGCACGTTGGATCTTCGCAGTAATAAAAAGAAGTAGGGACGTCGCATCAGCTTTTCAAATTGGAGAGGTCGGTATACATTCTAGGGCCCGCGGTCTACAATCGCGTACCCGTTTCCATTCGGGATGCACCTTCCATCAAGTGCTTCATTATGATTTTGCTGATTATTTAAAAATAAGATATTATTGAATTATCAGAACTTCTGAATGGATTTGGATGAAATTTTTTATGGAGGTAGCTGATACCCTGGATTAACACATAGGCTACTCTTTATCCCGAAAACATGTCCGCAAAGTAACGCCTGAATTATGTCAATAATAGCTGCGCCCCGCGGTGTTACTCGCTACATGTTTTTGGGATAAAAAGTAGCGTATGTTCTAATCCAAGGTCTCAGCTACCTCCACACAAAATTTCATTTAAATCCGTTTAGTAGTTTTTGCGTGAAAGAGTAACACACATCCATCCATCCATCCAAACTTTCACATTTATAATACTATCCAGTGAAGAAGATTTATTTATAGTTAGTTTTTTTTAGATTTAACTTTTTTTTATTTGTGATCAAAATGACGTTTAAACGGAAATAGACTAAAAATAGAACTCTTGAATATTCTGTATATTATGTTAAGAATTTCGTATGACATACTCCGCCGTGTTCCATATCATTTGATTTTATGATACAAACAAAAAACAACCTAAAAATAACTGAAACAAGTCCCTGCCAGTTTAACTGCCATTTTTTGGCAATGACATAAACTTGCTGATCATATTTTTCAAACGTGCGTAACTAATATGCATACTAGTATAAATAAATAAACCGGTTGATTTTTGTTGTTTATTTTCAAATAGGTACTTAGACTCATAAAGAAGCTAAGTGCTAAGTAACGATGTGTTCCGGCAGACTCACTTGAGAGCCAGGTCTTTTTCAGGTTAGATTTGCTTGTCATATTCGCCCACATTGTCACTCTGTAACTGGTAATTAGGTGAGCTGTGGTCAAGCACCTAGCCTATCAACTAGTAAAAAAAACTATTTATCCACATCGCTATCATCTGCTAAACATTATGTTAGACTTTTTCCGATGTACGTCACGGCCATTTGGTTCTTTTTGTTTTTGGCGTCGCACTTTGTGCATTCCGCTAGTATCAACAATTTTATATTACAAAATGTTTCGTGATACAAAAACTGAATTTTACTCAAAGTGCCACAAATTCAATCGCGGTCAAGTCCAGTCGATGCTGCAATATAGTAATATTCTCTGAGAAAGGGAGATTCTTTTTTCGGGCGCTGATCTTTTTGGCACATGAAATAAATTACAAAATTGGTGTGACAACGTTTAGCGGGAACTCGAGGAAAAGTTCTGTCACATTGTATTATTTTCCAATACTTAACTTTATTTCGAATATTTAAAAATAGTATTTTTCTAGTGTTTTACTATTTTATTGAATTCCGTGGACGTGTGTGAGAGAGTGATAAAATGTAGTAAAACATGTTATTTTTTTGTTTTGCTTCCAAAACTCCGGCTAAGTTTTAAGAAAGTTACCACCATGTACTTTAATAGAACTGGACTAAATAAATACTTACTTTGCGTGACGTTGACTGTGAATGAGACTTATAAACTATATTTTACATAAAATACTTTAAAATATCCAAACACCTGACACTGACAAATGCACAATGTGCGACGCCAAAAACAAAGAAAGAAAAAGAACATAGTTATGATGTATTAGAATTGTAATAAATTAAAAAAATAAGGTTTTGGCGGGAACGCGGGAAGAGTCGTGTCGCTCCGTTGTATTTTTTTACAAAACTAGTATTTTGTCGAGTGTTTATGCATAAAAATGGTGGTGTTTTATTCATAAAGTGCCGAATTACAAGCGCAAGTGTGGGAAAATGATATAATGTGGTGAGACATGAGTTTTCATGTTGCTTCCAAAACTCCATCGAAGCTTTATAGTAAAGTTGCCACTACTTTACTAAAGCATGACTGAACTTAACTGACACGAACTGGACTTGACTAAGACGACTTTGACGATAGCTATAGCTAAGATACAGCAGAAATAACACTTAAGACAAGGCAGTATGGCTTATAGCTTTAGCCTGCCCGAAGGGGCAAATTATGAAAAAAAAAAATCTATTTTCATTTTTTAATCCGACAAATGCTCAGACAAATGCATGAAACGTCCGAAATTGCTACCTATTGCTACCTATCTATATTTATCTATCGATCTATATCTTCTATACTATTATAAAGAGGAAAGATTTGGTTGTTTGTATTGAATAGGCTTCGAAACTACTAAACCGATTTCAATAATTATTTCATTGTTGGGAAGCTACACTATCTTCGGGTGACATAGGCTACTTTTTATCTCTGTATTCCTACGGGAACGGGAACTACGGGGGTGAAACTGCGAGGTGTCATGTATTTCTTATACCTACTGTACAACTAATTTTGAAAATGAGAAATGAAATAACAATTGGAACGCTTATTGCTCTACCCACCCTGTCGTATCCAGTCTATTATATCTCGCTCCGACTCTGTTGACGTTTTATTAAGTTTCCTTCTCTTTGAACACGAAATTAATTATACATGGTGTCATAGTAAACGCTTGTTAAACTTTCCAGTTTTTGAAGTCGGCTCTTGTGACGCGATTTGATGACGTACGAATTTTGATTGCGCTTATTTTACGAATCGGAAAGAAATAATAGGTATCGAAATTGTTTACATATAGATATCTTGAGCAGGATACGATGTTGTCTAGTTACTATGATCACAGTAGCTAACAGACATTTTGCCGAGCAGTTAATGCGTATATTTTTTAAATAGAATTTAAAAGACAAACCAAACGCGCTCCTGATTTTACGAGATAATGACCATTGCAACAATACACAATACACTTAACTAATAGTAGCAAAATGAAGTCTAGGTTATCGCTGGTTTGACGTTTATTTCTTTGCAACAATCGATGGTTAGTCTCAACTACCCTGTAATTTCGCTAGCTGCAGTAGCTACCCTTCAAACCGAAACAAAGTAATATTTACACACTACATGTAAAAACTGACTCCATGACCCTTAGATCAACTAAACGCACTGCTCCAATGAAACAGCGAGGTTTCGGAGTAAACGAAAATATCATCGCTGTATACAATTTTTAAATTTTTGTTGATTTAATAAAAACCACTCGATCGATTTTGATAACATTTACCACCACCACTGCACAGGACCACCTCTGAAGTGTGTTCTAAAAAGAATCATCAACATAATATGTACAATAAAATTGTACATACGAAAAAAAAACAGTTGAATTGAGAACCTACTCTTCTTAAAACTACGAAAAGATTATAATAGAGTTTTGGCGGGACTTGACCGATAATAAGACTTGAAAATATAAAATACTTGACACTGGCAAATGCTCAAAATGCGACGGCAAAATCAAGTAAAAAAAGACTAAAATAATAAATATGAGGTTCTTCAATACACTTACCAGCTCGTCAGTACCACGAACAATGTTGCAATAGCCAGTCCTCTGTCACTGCAACTTGAGTCTTCTTCTACAGCGAATAAGGCCCCCGCCTCCACTTCGTCATCACATCTAGAGTTGGACAGTAACGCCAAGACACCCAAGACTAGCAGGTAGCAGGGTATCACGAGAGCGATGCAGGCGAATAAGATGATGAAAGCGAGAAACGTAGACTCCACTTTTATCGACTGAAATTATAAAAAAAAAAACTGTCAAAGGTAAAATTTGATTAAAAAAAAATTATCAGCCTCTATTGTCCTTCCTATCCTTCTTCCAGACTGCCTGGTCTTCGGCTTTGGTGGTCCTGTGACTATCGTAACGATGTAAATCATCACACCACCTTCCTCTGGGTCGACTTTGAGGCCGTTTACATTTTGGCGTCCAAACTGTAATGACCTTTGCCCAGCGGTCGTTTGACATGCGACAAACGTGGCCCGCCCCATCCCAGTTTAGTCATCCGGCTTTGTGGCGCAATGTAACTCTTTATTATTCTTAATTATAACAATACCTATATAACTACACTCGAGTGGTAATTGCCAGCCTTATCGCTAAGTGCGATCTCTTCCAGGAACCTTAGTATGGAGAGAATTTTATTAAGATAAGGACGGGGTGTATCGGCAAGAGAATTAAAAAAAAAATTAAATGAAAATAAATAAATACCGTAGGACATTACACAGCGATTTCGATACAATTTATAGACACCACCTCTAAAATATGATCTACCAAGCAAAAAAAGAATCATAAAATTCGATTCATAATTGGCGGAATGTTCGCGTAACATACCTACATTAAAAAAAACATTCATTTCAGTAATTTTAAACACGTAAGAGATGCATCATTTATCCATCAAGGTAACTAGTGAAGCCTTACTCTTTAAATAATAAGGCCTTATAATGATTTAGTGTGTTTCCTCATTTCACTATATACGATAGAACTAATAGAACGATTTCAAAATGTTATTGTGATATAACATTTTCTAAACATTAAAGATTTTTGTCTCTTTTGTCTATATTAACATGGCTAAATACATTTGATTATGATAGATTGGAACTTATGCTTACTGACCTAGAAACATCATAAAATGTAGAATGCACAAGCATACACACACACACTCACACAAACACACACGCTACATGCATACGTACACATACCCGTGGTGCGCTCACACATACACACACGCACAAATATATATTTATATATAAATTTAGTTTTTTTGTCTGCATTTGGCCTTCTGTATAAAAATATCGGGAGAAGCCATTGGTTCGCGAAACACAGTACTATTACTAGTTCGGAGCCAATGGGTTCATTTTTATGTAACTATGAATTGTGCCAAATAAATAATTTGAATTTGAATTTGAATTTGAATTTTTGTAAGAATATTATCTCACGAATATTATAAATGTGAAAGTTTGGATTGATGTTTGTTACTCTTTCACGCAAAAGCTACTGCCGGATTTGAATGAAATTTGGTATGGAGGTAGCCGAGACCCTAGATTAACACATAGGCTACTTTTTATTCCGAAAACAAGTAATACCGTGGGGTACAGCTAGTGAATCATAATGACGAGTACAATGATCCCCTTTCAAATTGGACCCTGAACTTATAACCCTGTATTCTGAGAAGTTTAAAATGTATGACATGCTCTAATATAAGTAATATAACAGGTTTTACATATTATTTTTATAAACTAGATGCTGTGGAATACGATCCATAACTTTGAATTATGATAAGTATCCAGGGTCATATTTTTAGCATTGTTAGGCATTGCCTAGTATGGAGCACCATTAAGTTTCCAGATAGATTTTATGTTACCCGTTTTGGAAAATAACCTCGCCCCTTGTATTGGGTCGTTGTTTATACATGTTTCAAACTAGCGGGCCGGCCCGGCTTCGCTCGGGTAAACAGAACTCGATTAACAATACTATTATATTAAAACACTCGATAGACCAGTAGATATATATATCTATAGTCTGATAAGAGTTAGATAGAGTTTATCTAGTACCTATCTTAAATAGATGTTAACACAATAGAGAAATATAATTTGGTGTTCAGCTATATGTATACCTATCTTTAATCTACGTCCAAATTTTAATTAAATTTATTTTACTTACTTCGTAGCAACAGGTTCCAGTAAATTGTTACGTTGAGTGAGGACAGAGAAGTCCTACAGATGTCCATGAACATGGACATATTGGACATCTGTAGGACTTCTCAGCGTTCCAAAATGTACACGAATACACGTACATTTGCCCGTGTCCATAACACAACCACTCGTTTTTTAGGGTTCCATACCTAAAGGGTAAAACAGGACCTTATTACTAAGACTCCGCTATCCGTCCATCTGTTAGTCTGTCCGTCTGTCACCAGGCTGTACCTCATGAACTGTGATAGTTAGACAGTTGAAGTTTTCACAGATGATGTATTTCTATTGTCGCTATAACAAAAAATACTAGAATAGAATACAATTATTTTTTTATACCCATACAACAAACGTGATATTTTTTGCCGTTTTTATAGAGATATTGGTATGGAACCCTTCGCGTACCAGTCGGGCTGGCACTTCGCCGGTTTTTTACAGTTTCTCAAAGTTCTATTTACTAAGTATCAATTTCGAAGATAATTTTTCTGTACACTAAACGTGAAAACCACATTAGGAGTTCTTTTATACAATATCATAAACAGTTTCTCGCAGAAGCTGTTGTAATTTAACCAATAAGTCTTGTCTACAAGAAAAATGTGCTTTTCTTTGAACGCACGAGGGAATTACGCCCGTAATCACATTGTTAGTATCTAATGTGCTGAGACGCAATAAATGGTTCTAGAATTATTAATGTTATATATTCGTAGCTTCATGCTTCAGATATAAACAACAGGTAGTAGTACTTTTATCTTACAGGCAATACTGCACGTATTTTAGAGAAAGAGAGAAAAATGGAGGTAGGCCATAGCCTTCATAGTCGTCCGCACAGTGAGAGCTCCTCATTCTTCAGAGAAAGCATAAAACGAAATTTTCTTATTTGGGTTATTGAGAGGGTGGGAGTATATATCTTCGCATGAAGCTTACTATCACTAGAACTTCACTTTGCAAGTTCGTTTAATAACATATTGTATTTGTGTTTACATTCGAATTTTGTAGCGATGATAGCTCAGTGGTTAGCGCGGTAGGTTCGCATGCCGAAGGGCGTGGGTTCAAACCCCAACAATGAACTTGAGCTGCCGGTGAAGGAAAACATCGTGAGGAAACCATAGCATGGTGGTAAGGTACTTACTAGTACTCGACTGGCTAGCTACCACCCTCAAGTTGAAATTCAACTTAAGGGTGGTAAGTTGAAAATCTGCCGCCAAGCATCTAACGGTGTGTTCCGGCAGCCTCACTTGAGAGCCAGTTCCATTCCAGGCTAGGTGTGCTTTACCATCTTCGACCACACCTTCACTTAACATCAGATGAGCTGTGGTCAAACACCTAGCTTGTCAAACATTAAAAAAAAAGAATACAAAAAATAATATTTTTTAAGGCCGTCCTGGTCGGCAAACGTCGAATAAGTTTTTTTTTTCTATGACAAAGTAAAATGTTTACTGTTGGTAGTTGGCAATTAGGTTAGTTAACCGCAGTAACAGATATTCTGCCGCCAAGCAATGGTGTGCAAACATAGTTCCTGTATGAAGGGTACTGCAGCTAGCAAAATTACAGGGCAGTTAAGAATAACTATCCAAGGTCTCAAAGTAATAAGCGCTAAAGCAGCGATGCTCTACATTTGTTTTGCTACTCAAAAGTTCTGTGTATCACTGCAATGGTCATGGACAGGCGTTATCTCTTACCATCAGGAGAGCGTCTCGTTCGTCTCATTACTATTACATAAAAAAAACATAAGTAATCACAAAAAGAATCTGGAAGCGCAGAATATTTTTCAGATCCTTTTAAAAACTTAAAAAAGATAAAGATAGTTTGTGTAGTTTGTGCCACAAAAATCGTCTTTTATTCTAATAGAAGAAAATATCAAAAACAGTGCCATAAAATAGAGAGCTGGCTGTAATTTTGAACTGACTTGACATAGCGACGTGATTTAAACACAGAAATCCACTTTAATATTATTTAAGTTAAATTTGTAGTGTGAGATAGTATTTCGAGATAGCTTAAAAGACATTAAGTTAGCGGAAGTTACCCTTTTAAAATGTCAATGACGCTCATGACAACCGGACGTTGCTGTCTTTAAAGCCAATATTTGCAATGTTCAGTGATAATTATAATTTACGCTTTGTTCTTTGTTACTCGAAGTTGTGAGTAGCGTTGAAATGGGGAACAATAGGTTTGTTTTTACTGGCTAGGTCATTGACCACAGCTCACTCAATGTTAAGCGTCGCTGTGCTGAAGATGGTAAATACATACACCCTTGAAAGGGAAGTAAAGAGCGTCAAAAGTTTCTTAAGTATTGATTTTTAAAATAATTTTAAATTAATTAACTTTTTTATTAGGAGCAAGATTGATTCTTATTTTGATAAAATAAAACTACAAAACACAAAAGTTTTAATTTTTTTTATGTTGAACACCAATCAGAGCGAATGACGTCACTTTTGCGTAAACAAATAACTTATCAGGATGTTCAAGGTTTATATCTAGTTTATTTCCGCTTAACAGTCGTCCCAGTTCCAACAGTGATGAGGACTTAAATTAAACTAATTTTAATTTTACACTGCTTATTAATTAAAAACCTAATCTTACTTAAAATCTAGAACTCATAAACTTAAAAACTCTTAAACTTACAAATATACTTAATTTGACAAAAAATAAATTAAAACTACAAAAAATCTAATTAAAATAATCAAAAATCCTCCTCTCTGCAGTAACCACTTTGTCGACACGTGTCTACACGAGGCATCCTCAGGACGTGTTGACTCTTCGAGCGCTTGGCTTGGCTTGGCTCAGTCTCGACCAACGTTTTGTTTAATCAAACGTGACGTCATTAGGCGCTATGACACTAGCAAGCGTTTTAAATCTAAAAACTTAACATTTTTTCCTACTAAATCTTTATTGTCTGCAGAAATATGTTATTTGTCATTATATGTCATTATAAATAATTAGTACATTTCCGAACATTATTGGATAGGTTTTTAAACTCATGCGTGTTATATCACTGACTTTATAATAATTAATTTGGCCTTTGGAATGATAATTTTGACAATATGATTAGCCAAATAACCTCACAACCCAGCCATAAGGAAAATTACTTTATAATTTTTTGATACCTCATGAATTCTAGACAAATTTAGTCTTATATGTATAAGTACCATTATAATGATTTCATCGAACGATGTAAAACTTAGTTAATATGTTACAATATAACAAAAAGAAAGTTTGCTTTTTTGGCATTGTATTTTATACATTTTCAATGAAAATTTTAAATTTAAAAATTAAAATGTCTTATTATTCCTACTAAACCTTTAATTTCTGCAAAAATATGTTATTGGTTGTAAATAATAAAATGTAATTAATATATTTACAAGTATTATAGGACAGTTTTTCAATAATTATGTTTACTTTGATATTTGCCACTATGAGTTAATGAAAAAAAAATCAAGTGAAATCGAAGTCACAGTCATGCAAAGTAAGTCAGAGTTCGGTCATGCCCATGTAACACGGTGGGAACTTTATAAGTTTACCGCGTTCCCCAAAAAACTGAGCAAAAGTTTTAATAAAACCAATGCTTAAAATGCCAACTTCTAATCGACGTAAAATATCAGGCATGGAAATGAGACAGGCTACTTAAAGCATAGACAAAGTAATAAAACAAATAAACATCTGGGACATTTCACACATCTATCCCCAAACCAAGCAAAGCTTGTACTATGGGAACCGGATAGCTGATATAATATTTTCATACTTTTTTGTAAATACAGACAAAAATCCAGACAGAGAATACACATTTGTACTCGTCACACAAATGTTTGTCCTGAGTGGGGAAAAAACCGGCTAAGTTTAGTCAATGTTCATAAGTAAAGCCTTAATAATTAAAATGAAACTAATTTCTCCGTGAGAGATAGGCTTCTCCATTAACTTTGAAACTAACATTCAGATGCAAAACAAACTAACCTTATTAATGATCTAAATGATAATGTAACCTTCTTAAAATAGTTTTAACTGTCTATATTTATTGCGAGTTAAAAATTGTTTTAATTTATATACCTTGACTTTAGGTGGCATCGGCTTAAATCTCAGTCTGTTTTGAGAGAGCGTCGGTATTGTACATACAAGCCATTCTTAAGTTAAATAATAAAATAAAGTATCAAAAATGTGTCATATACTTAAGGTAGTCATTGTAGCCGTGGTTTTAAATGTTACTTTGGCTAAAGTTATACGTAAGTTATTCAGATTTTTATTACTTTTTAACCGACTCAAAAAGAGGTTCTCAATTCGATTGTATGTTTTTATGTATGTACGTTATGCGATCATTTCGCTTATTACGAATCGCGTTTGATGATTTTTTATGCTTGGTGGATCATAATATTATTATTTCAAAAGGTGGTCCGATATAAATTTTGTATTTTGTCGAGCGGTTTTTAAAAAATCAACAAAAATCTAAAAATTGTATACATCGTTGATGATATTTTCGATTACTCCGAAACTCAGTGCGTTTAGTTGGCCTAAGGGTCATGGAGTCGGTTTTTTTGTATATTATTTTTTTTTAAATAAGTAATATTATTCTAGTCTTTATGGGTATGTGCTTCGGGATTTTAATTACATTTTCCGAGATAAGAACTAGGTTATGTGATAATCCAAAATAAAAACTATGCATTCTAAACATATTAAGCAATTTCAACGTGAAAACTAACACATTCAAACATACAGACAAACCTTCGTATTTCGAAGAAATTTGGAATGTAGATAGATTATTTCTGAATTAAAACATAGGCTACTTTTTGTCCCGAAAAAAATTAGTGTTCACGTGGGAACAGCGGGTAACACCGCGGGGCGTATCTAGTACAATTGTAACAACAACAATACAATTCTTGTGCGAAGTGGTTTGGTAGTATGATCAAAAAACAAGTTATTTCCGTAGAACTAAATTTAGACTTAAACTTACTTTTTTATTCAATTATTTATTACTGTTACCTTTAGTAAAACGAAATTGAAAGTCGAGGCCTAAATATTTTAATCCAATTGTTTAAACTTTGCGAGCTGTGGAACAATAGCGCTTTGGGAACATTTCCTGAATTTTCACATCAAATGGTTGGGAGTTCAGAATAAAGCGTTTCACAAATATTGCAAAACAAGATTGTTAGTAGATTTCAGTATTCTGAAAAATGTATTCTCACTTTATATAATTTTACTACAAAATAGACCTTTTTAGCTAAATCGTTTAGGTAGGTATCACCGCAGTAACAGATACTCTGCCGCCAAGCAGTCGAGGGTACACAATGGCTATTAGGGAAATTACAGTACTGTTGAAACTTACCATCGAAGGACTCAAAGTTCTGTGTATCGCTGCAATGGTCATGGATAGGTTTTATCTTTTACCACCAGGAGTGCGTCTCGTTCGTCTAATTACGTTTACATAAATGAAATAAAATACGATTTTTCTTAAAGTGCTGGGCGAAATTGCTTTTGTACCTACAGTTGCCATTTTTCCACCAAAGTCAACCCATTTGGCCTCTTGCCGTCCGATTTGGCAAACCAAGAGACTCCAGAACACAGGGGGCGTTTGTGGGTTTTTTAAATGCAATATTTGACAATATTTCAGCTGACTACATTACTGTGTGCCCAAAATGGACGAAAGAGTGTCTTAAAAAAAACATCCAAGAAGCGATACCACACTTTACGAAAGGGGTTCCATCTCTGGGTGTTGTACAAACAGATCCCTTGAAAGATGACAATGTCAGTCTAGAACTACCTGGTTCATTCAAAGTGCAGCTGAACAACGGGAGCTTGACGGGGTTAAGGAAATGTATCGTGGAGGATGTAAAGTAAGTGTCTTTTTTTTTGGTTTAGTACTGCGTACATTCTGCCATTGTTATTTCATATTTGCAAGTGTCTCATATATGTATTACTAGCTGCGCTCTGTGATGTTACCCGCTACATGTTTTCAGCATAAACAGTAGCCAACGTGTTAATCCAGGGTCTCAGCTACCTCCATACCAAATTTCATCCAAATCCGTTTAGTAGTTCTTGCGTAAAAGAGTCACAGACATCCATTCATCCATACTCACAAACTTTCGCATCTCACTAATATTATAAATGTAAAAGTTTGGATGGATGGATGGATGTTTGTTACTTTTTCACGCAAAAATTACTAAACAGATTTGGATGAAATTTGGTATGGAGGTAGCTGAGACCGTGGATTGAAACATAGGCTACTTTTATCCCGAAAACATGTAGCGGGTAACACCGCGGGGCGCAGCTAATAATCTATATAATATTGTTATGTTCACAAATAAATTAATTGAAAATGAATTGAATTGAAATTAATCGTCTGAAATCGTACTACATGAAACTAAATCATGGTAACTGTGTGACGGTGTGTTCTGGCTTGGAACGGAACTGGCAAGTGAGGCTTCACTTGCCAGTTCCGTTCAAGGCTTGGTGTGATTTACCATCTTCGACCACACTGTCACTTAACATCAGGTCAGCTGTGGTCAAACAATCTTTAATAGGTTTAAAAATCTAACTACTGCGTCGATTATCAAATTTTTATGGGGACTAATCTGAAAGATATCCTTTCATATAACATGAAGTTATACCTTCTATCATCAGCGCACCTGAATAAATCAAAGGAACACAAGTAGCGGTCTATACGAGCCTTTATTATTTAAAGAATTATCCACTAACTCTCAATAGTTCAGGAGTTACATTTTCCGTCATCAGCTCAGCAACATGAGATGAAGAGTCCCAGACTCAAATACTTGAAAAGTTTTAGAAAATTTATAAAATACATTATGCGTCTCTACAAAATTTGAGGGTTGCCCTCGATTTTTCTGGGACCCCATCATCAGATCTTGACTTGGTGCCAATGAGACCACCTGGGAAGTATTCCTTTTTAAACAAAAAAAATAATTTCTCGAATCAGTTCAGCCTTCTTGGAGTAATCTGGGAACACACATAAAAATGTAACCCATCTATTATTTCAAAGTAATTGAGCGCTAAACCAGCGATGCCCTGGACCTTTTCTTCGTCATTCAAAGTTATCTCTTACCATCAGGAGAGTGTCTCGTTCATCTCAATACTTTTACGAATTAAGAACCTGCTCCTTTTTTTGAAGTCTGTTAAAACAAAGCTCATGTTATTTAGCCACGTTTATGATTAAACAGGTAATCGTGTTTTATTTGAACTGGTTTTAAGTTCCTGGAACTGTTTTTCCGACTTGCCAATGATTTATAGCATGGTGCTTACTTATGAACTGTCATAGAATTAGTAGTTAGAATAAGTTCTCAAGTTTGCATTAATTTATGCTACTTATATTGTCGAAGCACGTGATCATTTTAAAATAGTAACGTTTATTTCTTTTTGTCGTATAGACGTCATTAAATGGGTTTAAATAAATAAATATCGTAGAACATTACACACGGTGCCATCTGACCCCAAACTAAGCAAAGCTTGTACTACGGAAATAAGATAACTGGTAGAAAACATACATACTTTTTTTTTGTAAATGCAAACATAATGTACCACAAAATGTTTAGCCTAGGTGGGAATCGAACCCACGCCGTTCAGGAAAGAACTTAGAAACAAGTTAACGTCTTGGCTGCTAGATACCTATTTTATGACATTGACGAGTATTTTAAACTAAAAGATTATTAAATTACTAGCAAGTAGTTTTTTTTATTTTTTTAACATTTTATTATATTGACAATATTTTTGATATTGACGTTTTTATATTGACATACTTTATTTTGAAATTTTGTTTTGTCTGGGGGTCAACTGCGCTAACCAATAAGCTATCAACGCGACGTTCTTCTACAAATGGGAGAGTTAGCGTTTGGGGTAGATTGCGCTCGATGATACTAACATATTACGTAAATTAAAGATAAAAAGTAGCCTATGTGTTAATCCAGGGTGTCAGCTACCTCCATACCAAGTTTCATTAAAATTAGCCAAGCCGTTTGCGCGGGAAGATGTAACAAACATACAAACTTACACACTCAAAAGCTTTCGCCTTTATAATATTAGTGCGACTATAGTTATTTAGTTTATATGTTTGCTGTATTTATTCATTTATATAGTTACACATGATTTGATATATTTTATATATATGTTTGGTTTGATGCGCGCCTACAGCCATATATGTTATTTACTGAGGGGATGGCTGTCAGAAAATGTTTTAGCATTAAGTCCTACCTTTGTACATGTTTTTTTAAGTGTGCAATAAAGTATTAAATAAATAAATTGAGTAATAATAAAATACAAATTAACAAACAAGAAGTAGCAACTATTATATATCGTTGTATAGATACATAGATAATCTAATGACTAATAAAAATTTTCAATACCATCGCCTTGAATTTTATATAACAAAAAACGAGGTCGAATTTAATTTTAATCTGCATATGTGTCAAAAGTTTCCGAAGACCTTGGCATTGGCAATATGCAATATAATGAACATTTATAAACATTTATGCTAAGCAAGACAATCAATTTATCTGTTTTGTGTGGTGTGATCATTACCATCAGGCACCGAACTTGCTTGTGTTACTCAGTTTTATTAAGAGTCATATTTTATCATTTAAAAGCTAGGCGTTTGACCACAGCTCACCATCTTCGACCGCACCGTAACCTCAGGTGAGCTGTGGTTAAACACCTAGCCTGTCAATTATAAAAAAAAACCCCTCAGAGCGTATTGCTTTAAGAATAAAATAAATAAATATCGTAGGACATTACACAGCGCCATCTGGCCTCAAACTAAGCAAAGCTTGCACTATGAAAGTCAGATAGAATAATACTACATACAGTACATCCAGATACAGAACAAACATTTGTTTATATCACAAAATGCCTGTCCTGTGTGGAAGCAATCAATATCTTGAATCTTCAATCTTTGGTATCGAACCCACGCCCTACAGCTCTTGAAACAGACATACTACCTATGAGCCATAAAAAACTCAATAGCCCCACAAACTTGCTGCAATACCTACCCTTCAAACTGGAACACAGCAATGTTCACACACTCATGCCTAGCAGCAAAATATCTGGTACTGCGATGGCACCCAATCTACCTTCTGCTAAGGAGATCTAGTAAAATTTAAAAACGAATTGTTAATCGTATTTTATGTTTCCAGATATGAAAATGATGAAGCCGACTTAGTCCTAAGATGTAACGTAACAATAAAAGGGCAGTACAAAGCCAGAGGACAGATTTTGATTGTATCTATAAACGGAGATGGAGACGCTAAAATAAAGACAAGTAAGTTAAATATTGATTAAGATAAGGACTCATATCGACGTTCAGTCGGTACCAAAATCTCCTTAAACTTACTCCTGGGTTTCAAGTCTTAGTAAGGAGTTATTGGCGGGAACGCGGAAAGAGTCTTATTGCCCCATTGTATTTTTTCCCAAAACTAGTGTTTTTTCGTGAGTTTATGTAGTAAATACAATGTGGTGAAACATGACTTTTCGTGTTGCTTTTAAAACTCCATCGAAGCTTAAGTTGCCACTAAGGCATTACTGAATTTTTCTAGACTTGACTTTGATTGTAACTATAGATGTAAGACATGACTTGCAAAAACTGAAGACAAGACATTAAAGATAAAGCAACTGAAGATTGCACACAAAATACAGAAACATTGAAACTGGCAGAATACACAGAGTGTGATGCCAAAAAGAAAGAGAGACAATAAAAAAGTCTTAGTTACTGAACGGGGACACCCGCATGACGAAGCACTAAAAGCTAAGAAATCTCTTGTTATAGAATTGCTCTTCAAATTGTGCGAAGGGTATGACCATGTAAGTCCACTAAGGCTGGCCAAGCGCGGGCTTCCAAAATTAAGTAATCTTATTTTTTAATTTAATAAGTTTGAATTCACGAATATGTAGATTTCTTCATCAATACACACATAATTTGGAAAATACAGAGAAGCGTGTTGTGGGATTTGAGTCCAGACGATCTCTCAAATAGGCTGCCGAAACTTAAAATTTGCTTAAAGTATTGTAACCTTAAAGTTAAAGTTTTACAAATAAAAGTTTAACAAATACGTAAAATTGACATAAAGTTTAACAAATACGTAAAATTGACATAGAAAACGAAATTTAGTAATAATTTTAAGATATTTTTCTTCCAAGAAAGTTAATCCGAAACGTATTTCAAAATCAACGGTCCCCTCAGAAACATAAACAAGGTTAATACATTTTATTTTAGCTGCTTTCAAATATATAAATTTTGCTAAGAAATATACAAAAAGTAAGTATTTTATAAATCGCGGCCTCAATCATGGAGTCTTAATGTCATAGACGTTTTAACCACTAACAATTTTTTAGAAGTATTTGTGTACCTTGACTTTTAAAAGTTTAATCTCTGAAAAATTTTAAACATATTTTTGCAGCAATGAACCAATAAGAGAAAAGCTTATTCATAAATGAACAGATTGAATGAATGAATGTTGAATGAAATGAATGAATGAACTAAATGAATGATATTATTAATAAATGAATAACATAGGAGTGTTAATTTTCTAAAGTAATTAACATTTGTATGCAAATTAAAACTTCAATAACAACAATAAACTGAAATAAAGCAGGAAAAATAAAATGGCACTGTGCACTGATGCAAGTGTAAATTTGCAATTTAGTGTAGAGTAATAAGAAAAGACGTCAAACGTTTGTCGAAGTTCAAAAATGTCTTGGTAATGACTGTTGACAAAAATACATACATTAAAATATTAGGTACTTTAGGTTTATGACAATAAACAACGAATGTCTTTGATCTCTGACATAACGTATTTATGTGTAAACTAGCTGTGTCCTAAGGTTTTCCCCAGGTAGCACTTTTGACTGAGTATTCACTGAATTTTTAACTTTTTTGTTTTTTACAACAATAGTCACTCCAATCTTCTTTAGTACATACCTCTCCAGAGTTACACAGAATGGTAGTATATACCAAAAGGAGGTTATTGTAAATAAACAGCCAATTTTTTTATTGGATCAGTTCTACAGTAAATGAAAGAAAAAATAAAAATGAAATTTTTGGTATAGGTTCTACTTTTAATTTTGATTGCATTAAATAAAAATTTATTTTTACAGCTAACCTTCTTATAAATGCAAAAATAAAATTTGAAGACAAAGTTCGTGATGACAAGGTGTACTATGAAGTCAAAGAGTTTAAAATTGATCACAACTATGGCAGCAAGGTTCAATTTTCTCTCACAAACTTGTTCAAAGGAAATCCCGAACTGAGTAAGTAAATACCTACACAACAATTTTACTTTGTTGAATACTAGCGTTTTCGCTCGGCTCGCGTTAATATAGAATATTTCTATCACTTGGGAAGAATAGTTATTAAGTGCTAAAAGATTCCTATTATCCTCTTTTGTATCCATGCAAACGTAACGTGTCCATACACAATTGCATGATGATTGCCTTGAAAGTGTAACAATGAAACAAATTCACATTCTCGTTTATTAAATCAGTTAAGACAACGGTAATGCTTCCGAAAACAAAGAAACAAGGGATGATAACCTGTTAAAATCTGCCATCTAACCCCAAACTTAACAAAGCTTGTACTATGGGAAGCAGATTACTGAATAAAATACTTGTACACTTTTTTTTGTGAATCATACTTATAGTAGGTACGCATAGAACACCCAGACACAGAACATTTATCGTCATATAATAACATCATATACATGTCACATAATAAAACTGTAACAAGTCAATTACTGTGTATTGAAGATAGTTCTAAAAAAACATGTAGGTATGCATAGGTATCTAACGTTTGTCTATATGTATGTATGTATGTCTGTCTGCTTGATTGCAATGAACTCAATAACTACGCCACATGTTTATATGTGTGTTTTTGAAATATTTTTTGGAGGGTGGCAATAACAGTTTATTTTTCATTAAAATCAGTTCAAACTTGTAAAGCCCTGAGTCACATATTTAATCTTTGTTTCATTAAAATTGATTTAATTTAAATTATCACTGATGTTAAGCAACGGAAGGTCCGGTCATTCTGGTCAACGAAAGATTCGGTGAGCGCTGCCGTGGGTCGCATGACGTTAAATTGTTAGCTCTGGTGGTCTGTTCTATATTATCAGCAACTACTGATAAACCATGTCGAACAACCAATCAGGCTTTCGTGGCCTGGTTGGTTGTTGGAGTGACATAATTTTGACACTAAAGCTACTAATTAGATGGTAAAATGCGTAATTATGTTAAAATTTATTAACTTTCAGGTGAAACAGTTCTAGCGTTCCTGAATCAGAACTGGAAAGAAATTTCTGAAGAGTTTGGAGGTCCTATTTTTGATAGACTCATCAACATGATCTTTGCCACTGTTAAAGTTTTCTTCCACAATGTACCTAAAGAAGAACTACTCGCTTAAGCCTCAATAAACTATTTAAATTAAATGAATGAAATATTGTTCCTTTTTATTTTATTACTAACACCATTGCTTACCTGCAGGAATGAGTCGGGAAAAGCGAATTCGCCCCAAACGATGTCTTTGACCAAACCTGTAAAAAAGTGTACTATGTCAAATACAAAGAAGGTTATGGAACACAAAAAAATCGGAATCTAAATCTGACGCAGTTATGAAATTATCTTTAGATTAAGTATATATTTTTGAGTCTTTACCCCGAACAAAATTTATTCAAAAAAGCGCCATCTATTGTTTTATTGCGTCATTACTACGAAGCGACACAGAGCTAAAATATGTCCACAAAGAGTGGCGCCATCTAAAATTCCACGTCATACTAAAAAAATAGTCTGATTTACAGTACCATTTTACGGATGTGTGGGATTTTATGGATATGATGCCAGTCCAAGTATTATACTTAATTATAATTATCTGTACTTTATACCTACTGATATTTTAAAGATATTTAATACTAGGCCATTAATAATAATCAATCATACTACTGAAGATGACTGTAATATAATTATACCTATTTGTTAAAGAAACTAGTATTTAACAACCAAAGCAACAGTGTTCTACAAACCCTATAATAGGATTACCTTCAGCCGTCAAAATGATACTGACACGGCTGGGTAGGCTTTGTTTATAATTATAACATTGACGAGTAGAAAAATGAAAATTTTTTTTTTTATAAAGATTAGTCATTTAAATATTGATTTTGATTGTTTAATTTAACAAGGACGAGTTTTTGTAAGTAAATGTTAGTTATGATATTATCCATTACATTTATTTCCGAAAATGGCCTGTTTTTGTAAATTGTCCCACTGGAGGAAACGGGCCCACTTCAGAACTCTCGGACATGTAAGTTTCTTCACGATGTTTTCCTTCACTGTTTGAAGTTAGCGGCAATACGCACATAATTTAGAAACGACATAGGTACCGTAAGATTCGAACCCAGGACCTCCAGATTGGAAATCAAACGGTCTCCCAACTAGGCTGCCGAAACTTCAAAATTTACTTACTAATACGGAAGATACACCAATCGGAAAGGTTTTAAAAAATATTTAACATTTATTACTTGAATTGTAATATATTTCAAATTTGTATTGTAAAAATTAATTGTGTTTTTTTTTTATGGTTGACAGGCTAGGTGTTTGACCACAGCTCACCTGATGTTAAGTGAAGGCGTGGTCGAAGATGGTAAAGCACACCTAGCCTGGAATCGAACTGGCTCTCAAGTGACAATGCCGGAACACGCCGTTAGATGCTTGGCGGCAGATTTTCAACTTGAGGTTGATAGCTAGCCAGTCGAATACTAGAAAGTACCCTACCATCATGCAGAACTAAACAACCAAGAAAACCAAACTAAATAACCAAGTTTTAACTAAAATATTGATTTGTTATAAACATAATATTATTTTTGTGTATCAATTCTAACGAGGAAAATGTCTGGCTGCCATAGGTATTAAATGTGGTAAAAGTAAGAAGATTTTTGTATGCTCATCTGCGTATTTTATTATTTAGGTTCTTAAAGGGAAAATATTTTTAGAGCGTGGTTTCTAACAAGTAATAACTACTAGAGCTACTGAAGGTACAATCTCAAGATTGTACCTTCAACACACTTTTAAGCAATTATTGTAATACCAAATACAATATCAATTTTGTCTCTATGTAGAAACTCGGTGAACATTCGAAGTTGCTGTCAAAATAATATGTAGGTATGTATAGTATTTCTTTGGTTGTTAATAGAGTTACATATAGGTACTTATGAGATTAGACAATACGTGTTAAAGAAAAATAAAATCCACTCACCCACTGGAAAGTCGAACGGGTAAATCAGATAAAAGAACTCCGACATAAAACTGAAAGGGTAAAAACCGTCTTCTAATCTCAATGTCGGTACCAAATACGTGTCCCTCTTCGGAAGACTGCTAAATCTTATTTTGGTTTTATTTCTTACATCAAACCAGTCTTCGGTGTAACTTGCTATTAAATTACTCTCAGTAACAACTTGTGACATGTTTGAAATTACTGATACCTTAAACAAATCTCTTGTAATAAACAATGTAGGCACAATAGAAGATGACTTGGGTTGATTGAAAATCGAACTCGATTCAGTATTTGGTGCTGGAGTAGTAGAAGTGGTGCTACTAAGTGTCGTGGTTGCTATTTTGTTAATAGGATATGGTTCTTGTTTTTGAGCTCTTCTTTCCTCGGCCTTGCTGTGTAAATTTTTATACTTTTCGATCCATGCCAAAATAGCTGCTGGGTAATTATTAACATTATCATCAACTCTTTTACTCCAAGTAGGTCTTATATATTCTGTATTTTCAGATTCTATGGGTTTGTAAATTCTATAATCGGCAGCCGTTTCTAAATCTTCCTGAGCTCGCTGTAAGTTTCTTAGGTTTTCTCTAAATCTCGTCTCCAAACAATCATCCCAAACAAGACTCTGCGGTTTTACGGGATTAAATATTCCTCCGACATTCGCCTGATTAGAATTTGATTTGTCGTTTTTCTCAGCATGTTTTTTTGATTCTGTAGAGGAAACTGCTGAGATTGCCTGGAAATCTTCGTCGAGTCTAGCGACATTCAGATTGTTTCCGGTGGAAGCCGCAAGCGCCGTTTCCGTTGTCCTGATTTGAAAAACGTTCGTCGGTAACCGGTTTAACCTGGATTCATCTGATTCAAACGAGATTGCGTCGACCGCGATTAAAATTGCGAAAATTAGAATTATTCGGGCCATAACCACATTTTTTCCGTCGAAGTGAGTACGAGGGTGTGGCGGATGGCATACTGAGCCGCGGTAGGGAGGCGGCCAGAGGATTTGTAGCACTTAGTAGTCTGCTTGGCCACGTTGTACAATCGTATCACTCCGGCCCCGCGTTCCACCTTTACTGGATTATGAGTAGAGTACTTTCAGACAGAGGTGTTTATATTTATTCAAATTTCAAACTAATAGTTAGTATGAAAACTTAATGAAGCCAGGTTATATTAAATTGCATCTACTAAAATTTAGGCATAAAGTAGTAGGTAAAGCGGTTCCAAAGCAGTCTCTTTCTAATGGTGGTGTTTTCCGCGGCGGCTGCCAGGGAGTGGACGGTGCGACTCAGGTGGCTGGCAGCTACAGTGCTGCTGTTCTATTGATAATGATAATAGAATAATCAGAAATACAATAAAGGAGTTCATATCTGAAGTATTCTCAAAATTTAATATCAACCCACATGAAATGAAGTATGCTCTTCATAAACATAAAGAAATAATAATGACACGTGAAGGATTCTCGAGATTTTCATTACTCTATACTTGTGGATTCTATTGAATTTAGTCATTGTATACGTTTGGCGGTTGACAAATCAAATGTAAGATACATAATCGTATTGTTCCAAGTCATTACTAAGCAAGATAATATAATATCTCAACAGTTACGGCAATGTATCGATTGAATAGGGTTGGATTGAATAAGGAATAGGATAGTAAACGTATTGTATTGGCTTATTAAGAAATTGTTCGGTAAATTTAAATTATTAAAATATTCTAACATTTAATATAACAAGTTTACAATGTAGGTTTTACAAAAAAAAACTTGCGTTGTACCGCCAACTGGCCTGATGTAAAGCGAAGCTGCGGTTTACAATGGAGCACGCTCGCCTAGAAGAAGTCGATTCACTCGCGACTTGATGGCACCCAAATTGCATCTATCAGGGTACTCAGGCAATAAATTCCATTGTTTAGCGGTTTATACAATGAAGTTAGTTTGACTATGAAGCGGATTCGCTTGTGGGAGCTCCTGGCTGTCCGATAGTAGTATGGGCAGGTGGAATTAGGTCATGCAAATCTGAAGCGCTCTCACAAAAGGGTATCCCGTATAAAACCGACTGACAAGTCACTTTGCGACGATGTTCAAAGCTTTGAAGACTTCTCCGAACAAGTGAGTCTAACAAAAAAACATTTTTATGATTTATAATTAATCTTTTTAATAGCATTCATGACATCATAGAGAAGCACAGCTTGAGCTACCGGTCTAGGAAAACATAGTATACTTTCTTGTACTCGGCTGGGTAGTTACCCCCCTCAAGTTGAAAATCTGCCGCCAAGCATCTAACAGTGTGTTTCGGCAGCCTCACTTGAGAGCCAGTTCCATTCCAGGCTTGGTATGCATAGTTATCTTCGACCACACCATCACTTAAAATCAAGTGAGCTGTGGTCAAACACCTAGCCTGTCTACCATAAAAAAAGTATAAAACAGTAGTAGAATAGTAGTAGTAGAAGAATAGTAGTAGTAGTAGTAGTAGAATAGTAGTAGTAGTAGAATAGTAGTAGTAGTAGAATAGTAGTAGTAGTAGAATAGTAGTAGTAGTAGAATAGTAGTAGTAGTAGAATAGTAGTAGTAGTAGAATAGTAGTAGTAGTAGAATAGTAGTAGTAGTAGAATAGTAGTAGTAGTAGAATAGTAGTAGTAGTAGTAGAATAGTAGTAGTAGAATTTGAGTATAATTGTGCCAGTGAATCGGGTTCATCTAGAACACATCAACATACCACAAGTTTTACAATTATAATATTCCACGACTCTTCAAGAAGGATATGTAGTAACTTACGATTAGGATTAAATGAAAACCAATTTAAACGATGGATTATCCTTAAAAGCATGTTAAATTAATCCGGGTCGTATGGATAGAGTGAAACCTGATATTTGTTTACGAGGTATCTGTACTGGAAGTAGAAATAAGGCGCCAATATAAGGTACTAATTGATTGAAAAGGTGGAATTTTGTAGATTGAACTTGACATATTTACAACAAATACACTTTGCTAGTCAACTAGCCAGTGCCAGCAGTGATGGAGCAGTGCACTCTATGGTTAGTTTACAGATGGGTGACCGTGATACTGTTGTAGAGGGCTATGCTCGGAGTTTCCCTAAGAGATTGAATCAGAAATGAGGAGATCTGTAGACGAACTAATCAGAGAAACAGCAAGTTGAAGTGGCAATGGGCAGGGCACATATCACGCAAGCTGATGGCCGATGGGGCTGCAAAGTTTTGGAGTGGAGGCCACGAACCAGCAAGCGCAGCGTAGGACGTCCACCCACAAGGTGGACAGACGACCTAATAAAGACCGCAGGAACGCGCTGGATGCGAGCCGCATCCAACCGGTCTTTGTGGAAGTCAACGGGAGAGGCCTATGTCTAGCGGTGGACGTCCTATGGCTGAAATGATGATGATACTGTTGTTAGATTTGAGTGATTTATGTATTGGCGCCAACAAGTGGTTGCGGTAGAGCTTAACAATTTGAGTAATTTAGGTATTGGCGCCATATAGTGGTTGAGGCAGAGCTTATTTATTTAAGTGATTTATGTATTGGCGCCAAAAAGTGGTTGCGGTGGGCCAAAACGTTGTTGCGATAAAAAGCCTATCAATTTGAGTTATTTATTTTACCAATAAGTAGTTAAACCGACGGGAAACGGGAAAGATATAATCAATTTGAATAATTATATACCTATTGACCCCAAACAATTGTTGCGGTAAAGAGATTTTCACTTTGAATAATTTATGTACTTTTTGACGCCAAAAAGTGGTTGCGGTAAAGAGCTTATCAATTTATCTACGACCTCATTTAATCGACAAAATATTTTATTAATCAGTGAGTGTTTCTGTTAGTTTTCGGATGGGTGACCGCAAGTTGTGTGTAGCTCTTTGTTATTTGTTTTAGCATCTAAAAACCATTTGCGATAAATAAAATTGTATCCAACTACAAGGCCACCACTCTAATAAATAATTGAGTGAGAATAAAGGGTTATAAGCTTAGCGTGTACTAAGCCGACAGAAGGTCTGTTAAACCATGAACACACAATTGTTATATTGCCATAGAAAAAGTTTATTGGCCTTGGACCACAATATTATGTATAGAATAATTGCATTTTTTTTTATCACGATTTGAGAGTTGTTTCCATAACAAAAGGTGTTTATAATTGAATAAGTAAGTTTAATATTTTATTAAAAACAGTTAACAACAACTAAATTTTTTTTTTCTAATAGATTTCATATTTATTAGTACCTACAATATTCTCCTATCGGCTCATTATACCCTAAGCTTACAACTCGATATAAATCCAATCCAAATCTAACGTATATTTATTTCGTACCCTCTACCACTCGTGTTGTAAACCCTGATTACCATTCCCTGCCTCGCAGGGGCTTCCCTAGGCTCCGTCTAAAGTACTAAACCATGTAACAGTAGCTAAATTAAAAAATAGAGGAGAAATATGAGCTAAAAATAACAAATTTAAAATAGCTGTCCAGCGATTTCGTCCGCGTGTTTAACAAAAAGTTTGTTCAGTTTGCAGTATAAAAGTATCCCTATGTTTTTTCCTCCCAGGAAAAATCATTGATGAATACCACCAGTTCCGGTGGGAGCTTTGTGGTTATGTTTTTTATGGTTGGCAGGCTAGGTGTTTGACCACAGCTCACCAGAGCCTCGATCACGAACGACTTGCGAAAACTATTCGTATCGACATCGACAAAAATTTGTATGAGATTTGTACAGCTTTGTATGCTATCGAGGACTCGATATCTTTACGATACAAATTCGCTAAATTTTCGTGATCGAGGCTTTGATGTTAAGCGAAGGTGTGGTCGAAAATGGCAAAGGTGGAAAGCACACCTAGCCTGGATTGGGACTGGCTGTGGTTTAAAGTAATGATACAGTAAACTTTTGTTTTGAACCATGAGCACATCTAACATTTTTTACATTTCTAACGTCAAAAATTACCAATTTTCATACAAAATTTCAACACTCACTTTAACCCCTTATGGCTTGAATTTCCAAAAATCCCTTCTTAATGCACACTTAAGTCATTTGAGGAGCATTTGTGTAAAATTTCAAGCTTCTAGACCCAGCGGTTTTAGTTGTGCGTTGAACGATTTTATTTGTCAGTAAATCAGTCTGTTAGTTTTTTCTTTTGTAAATGTATACTAGCTGCGCCCCGCGGTGCTACCCGCTACATGTTTTTGGGATGAAAAGTAGCCTATGTATTAATCCAGAGTATCAACTACATCCATATTAAATTTCATCCAAATCCGATCCGTAATTTTTGTTAGTAGGAAATAGGAATTATCTAGATTAAAAATTAAATCTTTAATTAATTATATTATTATCGAAGTTTTTTTGTTTGATTCTAGAGATAATAACACTATCAGATAGTATTCACTAATACATTGGGTCTCTATTTTACGTACATAGATCACGAATGTTAATTATGTAAAACGTCCCCTAACCTCTCAGTCCAGTCTTGTTAACGTCATTAGAACTAAGTAGGGATTCTAGGGTTAACCATTGAAATCTGTAGCTAATAGGTAGTAGAGAGTTTTGGTTCTTGGTATATTTCCAATTTCCAGATTAAATAGGTATCACCTTTAATCTTGGGAAATAAGTACACGATGATCAACGTAAAAAAGTAATTTTTACTTCCAAATGACATGACTATACTAATTTTCTGTTTTTTTAGTTCTGTGTATCGCTGCAATGGTCATGGACAGGCACTATCTCTTACTATCAGGAGAGCGTCTAGTTCGTCTTATTACTTATTAGATAAAAAAAATAAAATAACGATGACATTTTTACTGAATGCTTTAAGCCTTTTACATTTCCACACATGATATTTAATGTCAGCAAAAAACTAACAATGTTTTTTGTAGCAATGATAGCCCAGTGGTTAGCGCGGTCGGTTCACACGCTGAAGGGTGTGAGTTCAAACCCCAACAATGAGCTTGGGCTGCCGGTGAAGGAAAACATCGTGAGGAAACCATAGCACGGTGGTAAGGTATTTCTTGTACTCGGCTGGCTAGCTACCAGTTCAAGTTGAAAATCTTGCATTCTTGAAATTAATATAGACCCTACCTTCATGGATTGAAATTATCTGCAGCTATGTAAATCCCATAAAATCTCCGATCTGACTTGCCGTCAAACATACATAATGCACGATTGCATTTCAAAATACTATGTCCGGGCGTTCGCTAGCGCAATGAATAATGCAGTCAGTGCAAAGTACGCATGACTACAGAGGGAATCCGATCGGTGTTTGAAAAGCTAGATGTTTCGAGTTTGAATGGGTTACCGATTGCATATCGAGGTTTTACTCACACTATTTCAAACACTCACACACACACGCACGCACAAAAAACGCGCGCGGGCACACACAAACCCACACACACACAATACACTGAGAGAGACATATAGTTGTTGTTGTTATATTCATAGATCTTTTTTTTGCTTTTTTATCTTTTTCTCACAAAAATTTTATTACGGATTTTGTCACAATTTTAAAATGCTGTAGATAGGGAAAATTGTTTACGCTTGGTGGTAGGATATTTAGGTAGCTCCCACCGCAGTTCCAGAAATTATGATATGAGTAATATAAGTAATGAGCCCCAAAGTAGTGGATGCCCTTGACTTTGTTTTGTAACTCAAAGTTCTGTGTATCATGCTGCAATGGTCGTGGACAGGCGTTATCTCTTACCATCAGGAGAGCGTCACGTTCGTCTCATTACATTTCACATAAAAAAATATATATATATATAAGTAAGCAAGCAGTGGTGTGTAAACATTATTATGTTATGGTTTGAAGGGTGCAGCTAGCAAATTTATAGGGCTGTTGAGACTAACCATCTAAAAATTGAAAGTAATAGGCGCCAAAACGGCGATGAAAATCAATTTTGGCATTAGAAGCTCATCAAATATCTAATACATCTTTAAAAATAAAACACACCGAATTATTGACGCCTTTACTTATAAACGATGCTTTTTTATGTTTTACAGGTTAGGTGTTTGACCACAGCTCACGGTGTCGTCGAAGATGGCGAAGCACACCTAGCCTGGAGTGGAACTGGCTCTTAAGTGAAACTGGCGGAACACACCGTTAAACGCTTGGCGTCAGATTTTCAACTTGAGTGTGGTAGCTAGCCAGCCGAGTACTAGAAAGTACCCTACCACCATGCTGTGGTTTGGTTATGATATTTTCCTTCACGGGCAGCTCAAGCTTATTGTTGGGGTCTGAACCCGCGCCCATCGGCATGCGAGCCTACTGCGCTAACCACTGAGCTATCATCACTACAAAAGATAAGATTAGGAAAGGTTGAAATGGCAACGCCGATCTATATAATTTTCTACAATAATACTTTGTATACAAGAACGTGAATGAAATCCACAGAGCAACGCCATATGCGGCCATCTGACAGCAATTTGAATAACGTAAACATCGCGTTTCAGGTCTCAACCATTCCGCAAAAAAAAACTTATAAGAACGTCCAAAGTCCCACTCAAGAGCTCAAAGAAATATGGACTTAATGAGCAAAGGTGTGAAAGGGGTGTAAAGAGGTTTTCGCGTGACCTGAAAACGAGGGCGGAGTGATATCGTATGTAGGTAAGTGTGTCGAGTCAACATACTGCTTTCTTTCGGGTAGAGGTTTCCAAGATTTTTTAAAAGGTAAATTGACTAGTCGCAGGTGTTTGAAGGGAAACGGGTCAGCGTGTCTCGGCAGCATGTCATGTTCATGTGTCACCAGAGATGTATTTAGGATGTTGCTTTTTTTTGCTAATTATGTTCGACTTAAGTTGCTTCAAAGAAAATGTTGACAGGATAGATACATAGATAATTTTATTATTAATAATAATAGGGTAGACCGGGGGCAATAGTAACACTTTTTGATTTTCTGTCAATGGCGCTAAACCTGCTTGATTTATTTAAAATATGTTTTTAAATGTATGAACCTTCATTCAATGCCTTCTAGATTTTCTGTTTACTTTTCATCGAAAAGTCATATAAATTGGTGAAAATTGGGTCAGAACCAGGGAAGGGAGAGTGTTACTATTGACCTTTACTCCAGGTCAATTGTAACATAAAGTAAAATGAAAAAAAATATAAAAAAATACAATTAATGATTGCTTACATTATCGTATATTTATTCATTAAACAATAGCCAATCATTCTTAATCAGTAGAAACTCAGTTTTTAATAATAATAACTCGTAATCAACTAAACAATTTCGAGAAATGAAACATAAGCGTTTCCTCATCTAAAAATAAATATTGTATGATTTATTTGACACAAGAAAAATGTACATTACATAAAGGTATACATATTGATAGATAGATAGATAGATACACTTTCTTTTTTTTGTAACAGTCGTCAGCTCTCGAAGCAGAAGCAGAACTTTACCAAATTAACTAACAAGGCAGGCAGGGCAATAAGTGTCTGCTTATTAAATTAGATAGATAAATAGATTGATAGATTGATAGATTGATAGATTGATAGATTGATAGATTGATAGATTGATAGATTGACAGATTGATAGATTGACTGTTTGACAGATTGATAGATTGACAGATTGACAGATTGATAGATTGATTGAACAAAACAACAATGATTATCCACAGCAACAATTAATTAGATCAGTTCTAACTTGATGTTTAATTATGCTTTGTGTGTTCTGTAGTACCCTTATAATTTCGTCATATCCGTTAGTTTGTTACTTTAACTGTCACATCAATATAATTCGGAGAATATTAACACTACATAAACAAAATGTTTGCAAACTCTTTGTCCAGAACGAAAAATAAAATTTTAATGTGAAAGTAATATTTTTTCTTTCGAATTCATCCCTGCCTATATTGCTATTAATTACCGCGTCAACTAGAGCGGCGAATCTCCGGATTCTCCGACCAGTTAGGTTACAAGGTTTTTCACATACTTCGAAAGCTCGCAGGTTGGTAATTAAAACTTTCACGGTGAAATCTTTGGGTTGTTGAGGATTAGTGAAGATTGATGGAGTTTTCGGGGTGTGATAAAGACATAGTGGTGTTGACTATTGCAGTGTTCCGCAAACTTTTTGTGTTCAAGGTACATCTAGGAAAAACTAACAATTTTGGAGGTACACCACAAATTAAAAAACAGTTTTTAAGTAACATTAATCAACGAAACAATGTTTAATATTTTAGACAGCCCCGTTGGCTCATTGGTAGTATATCTGCCTTGAGAGCTGTAGGGCGTGGGTTCGATTCTCACTCGTATTCTGTATGTATATAAGTATGTATTTACAAAAAAAAAGTAGTTATGTATTCTATCAGTTATCTGACTTCCATCACACAAGCTTTGCTTAGTTTGGGGCCAGATGGCGCTGTGTGCATTTATTTATTATTAATCAACAAACCTAAACTTTAAATTGCAGAAAAGGTATTTAATGCGAAACATGAGCCTGTTTAATTGATCATTTATCCTTACTTACTAAAAATAAGTTTATGAGATAACCTTATTTTTCCGAGGCACACCAATTAATGACCACGGTACACCAGTGTACCACGGTACACACTTTGCGAAACACTGGACTATATCATACCTATTATACCTTTATTTTGTATGAAATAGACTATTCATATAATATTGTATTGTTTATTTTGTATTGGTTTTCAGTAATATTCGTTGAATTTGTCAGACTAAAACAATATACTTCCAGTATGTATTATAAGTATGTATTTACAAAAAAAAGTGTTTATAAATGTATTCTATCAGTTATCTGAATTCCGTCACACAAGCTCTGCTTGTTTAGGGCCAGGTGGCGCTGTGTGTCAGTCTTTATATCTTCTTCTCGCTGCAGTAACCACTTCCCGACACGTGTTTCACTTCTACACAAAGCATGATGGCAGTTTTTCAACTTGAGGGTGGTAGCTAGCTAGCAGAAAACTATAAAGTAACCATGCTATAGTTGGTTTCCCTACGTTGTTTCCTTACCGGCAGCAAAAGCTCCTATTGGGATTTGAACCCACGCCCTTCGGCGTGTGAACCAACCGCGCTAACCACTGAGCAATCATTGCTACAAAAAACAAGCCACGATAAATGATTAGAATAATTTATACTAGCGATTGGCTAAAAACGTCATCTTAGTTAACTAGTGGTCACGAATTCCATGACTATAATTAAAAACTACATTAAATACTTTTAGTGTCCTAATGCCAAGAATTATTTACATATTATAATATCTAATATTTCTCTATCCTAATCAAGTTTAACCACATCTATCATTAAAATCCTCTCTAAACTAACTTTAAACTGAACTGCAGGTGTTTGTAATCTCCATAATATAGAGAGCGATCATTACCAGAAACTCATCTTCGGTAAAACAGTATCTTAAGAGCCATAAACGTGCCTCAAGCCCGGAACTTTCGATGTAGCCATGGGAATTGGAAGGCACTTAAAATACCCTGGACATTCCCGAAATGACCGAAAATTTATGACCAATTTCCCCCGAGTGGAATTAGATTCTGTCTAATTTTGGAGATTGCACCAATCGCTTTTGTCAGTTACTCTTAACAGCTGGGATCTTAGGGAAAGTCGAAGTAGGTCAGGCTGGGACTTTATCAAAGGCGTTTGTAGGTGACTGACGTCCACGGTCCAGCGATGCATTTCTGGACGAAACGTAGATGAGATTTTTTTTTTTTTTTTTTTTTCCTTCTGATCATGTATCTTTCTGATGATAGATACCTCATTGCTATTACAATCTAGCCTAGTTGAGACTAATAAGTAATTTTAATATAACTTAAATTGCTAAGTAGAGTATATTCTAAGAATGCGTCCATCGACACTTTTCTTACTGTCTCTATTAAGGGGAAGACACTTTGTTCATGTGTTCTATAATAAGCACACTCACTCACTGCACTGACATTACTAATACACTAACTCAAAAGGTTTTGGTAGATGAGAATGAAGAACAAATTGAATGTTAAAAATGAGATTTTTCAAAATTGACAGGATCGCTGTTTTACCATATCTTACCTGATTATAGAAGACAGTGTGGTCGAAGATGGTAAACACACCCAGAACCGGCTCCGTCAGGTGCTTGGAGGCAGATTTCCAACTTGACCAACTATTTTCCAACTAGTTACATCAGAGTATTAGGAAATGCCCTACTTTACCACCACACTATGGTTTCTTCACGATGTTTTCCTTCTGGCAGTTCAAGCAAATGATGTTCGTTGGTACGCATAACTTGAGAACGGTAAAAACTGATTTAGCTGATTAGTTTTTTGAATTGGTTGTGATACTTAGAAAGAGATTTGTTTATACGCGAAAGTAAAGATATATCTATCTCCTAATTTTAACGTTTTGCCTTTCTATGCGGTAGTTGATTTTTCAAACTTTTTACAGCGGTAACGTCATAAAGTAGGCTGAACATAAATAATAAAATAAATAAATATCATAGGACATTACACACAGCGCCATATGAGCCCAAACCAAGCAAAGCTTGTACTATGGAAGACAGATAACTGATAGAATACTTAAATAGTTTTTTTTTTGGAAATACATACAAATCTTTTTTTTTTAATGTAGAAAATAATGAGACGAACAAGACGCTTTCCTGATGGTAAGAGATAACGCCGGTCTATGACCATTGCAGCGATACGCAGAACTCTGAGTAACAAAACAAAGTCCAGGGCATCGCTGCTTTGGTGCTCATTACTTTGGAGGTTAGTCTCAACAGCCCAGTAATTTCGCTAGCTGCAGTACCCTTCAAACCTGAACACAGTAATGTTTACACACTACTGCTTAGCGGCAGAAAAACTGGTACTGCGGTGGTACCTACCTAGATGACCTCCTGCTAAGGAGATCTACCACCGAGTAAATTAACGTGTAATTGAAACACAAAGTGAAATAACTATGACAATACGTTTTACACTAGTTGATCTGATATTTAACAAAAAAAAAACAACAATTTGTCTACAACAATCACGTTGGCATCTGAATTTAATTAGAAGTAGTTCCCTTATCTGCATAAACAAGCTAAACACCTTCATTGACGAGGGTCGACGTGTAGCGAGTGAGAAGCAAACCTAATTAGTAAGTCAAACGTTGGCAAGCCTATTGCGAGGTCTATTTGGATCGTTGAATGGCAACTGACTGAGAAGCCTGATAGAGCATTGGCAATTCTATTCTTTATTTGTGGCATCTATTCTATTGTTAAGTAGTTCTTCTTCATTGTATTTGGCGTCACATTGTGCAGAAGCAAACCTAATTAGTAGGTAAGTCAAACATTGGCAAGCCTATTGCGAGGTCTATTGGGATCGTTGAATGACAACTGACTGAGAAGCCTGATAGAGCATTGGCAATTTTATTTTTTATTTGTGGCATCTATTCTATTGATAATAAATTTTTCTTCATTGTATTTGGCGTCACATTGTCCATTTTCCAATGTCAAGTTTTTCAATATTTCGAAAGTCATAGTCAAAGCCAAACAAAGCAAGTCTGTCTACAAGTCCGGTCATGCCTTAGTAATGTAGTAGCTATAAGGAGTTTTAAAAGTAACATGAAATATACGATATAATTAAACCTGAGCAATGCCGCATAACTTTACTATAACTAAAATGTATGAAAACTACGTCAGTTTCCACAGTTTCACCACATTATATCACTCTTTCCTCACTTGCACGTATTTTGGCAGTTTATGAACATAACTTACAATTTGAGCCAATTTTTATTACCGTATTCGTAATCAACGGGTCAAAATACACAAGTATACACAATTTCAAAGGAAAAAACGGTATGGACTCTTCGGAGTGATGTTCTGACAACCTCACTTGAGAGCTAGTCTTATTCCAGGCTAGATTACCATCTTCGACCGCACCGTCACATTACAGGAGATGACGACTCATTCGTACGATGAAAAAATATAATCTCACAACTTGTAAAAGCGCCTAGTTTGAATTTTCAACTGAGCAAGTCAGTTAACGACAACAAATAATTATTGCTATGAATATTACATCATACAAACTATTAATAAATAAAAATATTATATATATATATTGTACAAACAACGTAATTACCTAATTTAAATAATCTATTACGCAAAAATTGTATTAGATGCATTTTATGAGCAATAGCGACAATTGCTCAGCGTGTTGGATTCTACGCCGAAGGGCGTGGGTTCATACCCCGACAATAGCCTAAGTTGTACTATGGAAGAATACATTTACAAATATATTATATCACTCACCATCATAGCGTTTCATTCGTCTCATTACTTTTACATGAAAAGGGAGAAACGTATATCAGTGGGCGCCGGTGCAAAATATCTTCAATCCGCTCAGATGTCCTATAAATCCATAAAATATCAAAATTCGAAACCCTTGAGATTGGTTCCGCGCATTCGTTATTCTCAGTAGTGACAGGATAACTTGCTGCCCAAATACATCATGATAGAAACCGAATCATATAGACTACTTGCCGAAAATGGTTTCACATGACGGAGCACAAAGAGGTACGAAAAAGGTAGTGCCTATTTTGCAACCAAAATAATAATTACAATGATGAAGGCACGCGTTACTAATATGGATGTGGTGTTTGCAATATCAAATTAAGTTATAGATGTGTCATTAAGAGTTGAGCGTAGGTAATAGAAGCGTTGTGAGTTTCCGAGTGGTTTTTAAGTAAGTTTTTTTTTATGTTTGACTAGCTAGGTGTTTTATCACAACTCCGGTTGAAGATGGTATATCACACTTAGCCTGGAATTGGACCGGTTTATAAGTGAGGCTGCCGGAAAACATCTATAGGTGCTTGGCGGCAGATTTGCAATTTGAGGGTGGTAGCTATCCAGCCGAGTACTAGAAATTACATCACCATGCTTTGGTTTCCTTACGTTATTTTCCTTTACAGGTAGCTTTTTTAATGTAAAAGTTGTGAGACGAACGATACGCTCTCCTGATGGTAAGAGATAACGCATGCCCATGGCCATAGCAAAACGAAGTCCGGGGCATCGCTGCTTTGGTGCTCGATACTTTAAGACTTTCGATGGTTAGTCTCAAAAGACTTGTAATTTCGCTAGCCATCAATCCGGAACACAGTAATATTTCCTTTTCCACGCCTTTCGGCGTGTAAACCGATTTCGCTAATTACTGAGCAATCATCGCTACGATATATCTTTAATGTTACGGTTGGAAAAAACAAACTTTTTTCTTTGGATCACCGGAGCTACTTACATTTGACAAATATGAGTATCACAGCTGACAGCTCTTGAAACAAATTGGGTAACTTTGTAGCAAACAAAATAAATCAATTCCAAAAATCATTCCCGTACAAGCAAAGTCTCAAACAAATCACAAGAGATTTGATAAATCGGTCATAACGGTACACACCAAGAATCCTAGAAAAAACAAGCAAAACTAAAACAAAAAGCTTGTAAAAAGTTACCGAGTTCCGTAACTCGATAACACAATTAACACAAGAACGAGGGCTTCTGTAACTTTTAAGTTGATTATACGCCCTTATATTACACCCACTTTGCTGGAACAATAGTGCCTTGGACAGTTAAATGGAATGCTTGTTTGTCGAAACCGTCACAAGTACTTCAATATAGAAGGAAGGTTCAAGTAAACAAGTGAAGATATTATCAATCATTCCGATCGCCATCGTGCCTCTATTTGTCCTCTTAGAAGACGAAATGGTCAATCAATTTTGTGAAAAGCTCGTAACGGCCTCTTTTTTGATCGAAGGACGAACGTTAAATTATATAAAAACCAGACACTGATTGTTTTAAGTGGTTCGATTCCCATACAAATACTTTTTTCCCATTTATGGACAAATGGAGCATAATTTTACAGTGAAGTCACAGCTACTGACATGTATTTTGGTCTTTATTTGCGGTAAATCACAATTGATTTAATAAAACAGTACATCATTAGCATAATCTACTGTTTTATTCAAAAGTCATTAATTCATAAATCTATCATAAATTTGATTTTATGCTAATAATCTACTGTTTCATTCAAGCAATTGTGATTTACCGCAAAAAAAGACCAAATTAAATGCCAGTAGCTGTGATTTCACTGTAAAATTATTCTCCATTTGTCCATAAATGTCAACAAATTATTTGTATGGAAATCGAACCACCTTAAACAATTATAATGAAATATAGATTACTCGCGCCCACGGTTTCAATCAAGTTAACGTAGTTTTTTTATTTTTTGGGAACAGTATGTTTTTCTATAAAGGTACTTTATGTTCTTTTATGTACCCTGACAAAGTGTAAAAAAAATTTCTTAATGACTAATTAAAAAATTAATGTGTGAAAGCATAACAAACAAAGTAACATGGTGTGTGTGGTGTGTGTAACCGGTGTGTTCCGGCAGCCTCACTTGAGAGCCAGTTCTATTCCAGGCTAGGTGTGCTTTACCATCTTCGACCACACCGTCACTTAACATCAGGTGAGCTGTGGTCAAACACCTAGCCTGTTAAACATTACAAAAAAAAAACATTCAATTCATTAATATTAAGTTAAGATGCCTATGAGTAACAGTGGCGGCAGATTTTCAACTTGAGGGTGGTAGCTAGCCAGCCGAGTTCTAGAAAGTACCCTACCACCATGTAGGTTTTCTTCACCGGCAGCTCAAGCTTTTTTTGGGGTTTGAAGCCACGTCCTTTGGCATGTGAACCGACCGCACCACTAAGCTATCATCGCTACGAAACTCTCACTTGTAAGTCTCTCTGCGTGAAGAGGACAGAAACATTGTCAATTGCGCCAGAATTGCCTTAGATCTCTCGGAAACTGACATTAATAGAGCTTCATGGAGTGTATTAAATTGTTACTTACGGTAATGAACGTCGAGTGATAGTTAAATCGAATTTATGTGATTTAATCTATTCCTATTGTTGAGACATTTACATGATTGATCCGTTTAGCGTAATAGTTTGAATTTCCTGAATGTAATTGAATGATCTTTTCCGGAAGATAAATATTGGAAGATATTTCATACAGTGCCATCTGGCCTCTAACTAAGCAAAGTAAAAAATAAAATGCTCATATAGGTATAATTTTGCTCTATAAAACGTCACTTTATTCTATTGTCGCCACAAAATTGTTATTTAGGTAGAATGCACTTGTTTGTGCCGTTTGGGGTTAAAACTTTTGGGACCGGCCGCTCACGAACTCTATAGGGACCTGATCAAACGTTTAGAGGAGGCTTCATCTGTGGTCAAAAGCTTAGCATTGCCATATAGCATGACCGCCTTCATTGTGGCTATATTTCCCATTTGTCTTAGATTAGGTTGTTTTTATTAAATAGTGTAGATGGTATTAATTCTAGAATTTTCTTTTAACTTGTGTTAAAATTCAATTCGTTTTTGTAAATAAAAAAAATAAAAACCGGCCAAGTGCGAGTCGGACTCACGTGAAGGGATCCGTAGCATCATCTATAAAAACGGTAAAAAAAATCTCGTTTGTTGCATGGGAGCCCTCTTAAATATTTGATTTATTCTGTTTTTCTAGTATTTATAGCGGCATCAGCAATACATCATCTGTGAAAATTACAACTGTCTAACATCACGGTTCATGAGATACAGCCTGGTGACAGACGGACAGACAGGCGGACGGACAGCGGAGTTACATACGGTTTAACCTTTTGGGTACGGAACCCTAAAATACAATTAGAATTTACTTTAAAAAAATAAAACGAATATTGCATAAGTCATTCAAAATGGGGATTCTGGTTCATTAAAAAAAATTAGGACTTAAATCATCATTTTAATTTTTATTCAGTACTTATTTTATTATATTCAGCATAAAGCACAATTTCTATCAACGTTTAACTGAAAGCTTTTTTGAAACAAACAAGACGTTCCAGTGCCATAAAAATAGGAAAACTGCCAGTAAGACATCCTAGCTCGTTAAACTTACAGTGACAATAAAATAACATTCCGAGTGTAATGTGGAGCAAGTCCATGCCAGAACAACTTGTAAACTTGCCGGCCAGCTGAAACTTGTTGTTGCGACTTGTATTTTGTACCTTATAGATTAGCATCAGTACGCATTCTTTAGAATAACCAGCTGTAGTTTAAAAATTCAAACGCACGACTTAATTTTCACAAAACCTTGTGCTATGTCAGATTTTTGTTATTTAAAATACGCATCACTTTAACTCTATTCATAAAAATATACTTATTTTTTTTAATGGATCACAGGCTAGGTGTTTGACCTCAGCTCACTTGATGTTAAGTGAAGGTGTGGTCGAAGATGGTAAAGCACACCTAGCCTGGAATGGAACTGGCTCTCAAGTAAGGCTGCCGGAACACACCGTTAGGTGCTTGGCGGCAGATTTTCAACTTGAGGGTGGTAGCTAGCCAGCCGAGTACTAGAAAGTACCCTACCACCATGCTAACAATTCTTTCAATAAACAAAACAAATAAACTATCCTACTATAAAATGTACACGCTGTCGAGATCACTGCTGCGGGGTAGGGTTCTTAGTACGCTGGCGGCATAACCCTGTTGTTTTACTAAGCTTAGCTTTTGACATACGTAGGCGCCAGCTCTGATATTCCCCGAAGCGAGAACCAGCCGCTTCGAAATATACACAAATTATATGTTTAAATTTAATTACGAAAAATACGTATTTGGAATTCTAAATTATTGTAAGTAATCTTAACGTTTTCTTTACATTATAAAATTATAACCGCCATGTGGAATGGTGATTTGACGATCGCTGTTCCGATAATCACGGTGTAGTTTTGGGCGGACGGGAAAAGGCGATTTTTTTACTTAAACTTGGTTTTTTTCCAGTGTCTATTTATTAAGTTTCTGTGCCTCAAGCTTTTTAATTTATACCTGTAAACCCATCCTACTATCCTACTAATCCTACTAATATTATAAATGTGAAAGTTTGGATGTATGGATGGATGTTTGTTACTCTTTCAGGCAAACACTACCGAATGAATTTTGATGATATTTAGTATGAAGATAACCGACACCCTGAATTAACAGATATGCTACTTATTATCCCAAAAACATGTAGTGGGTAACACCGCGGGGCGCAGCCAGTTATTAATCATTTACTTTGTTCCTTACTGTTTGAAACAGTATAGTGGGCTAGCATTGTCACTGAAAATAGAATTGCACGACACTCTGTTATCTCTTGTGGTTAGTGGGGCATTTAATTAAGACTTTGTAGAAAGCTTTGGAGCCGGCGAACATGTTTCTTGAGAGTTTTTAGCTGAATGTCAAGGTATTTGTGAAACTTGGGTTTATTTGAGTTAGGTCCAGCACGTTTGCTGCGGAAGAGTGCAAAAACGTGCCTATTTTATTTTATTTTATTTTATTTCATTCACTCAAAACTTACAGTACTAGACCAAAACGTTTTGAGTTATTTATAATAGGTACAATACAAACAAAAAAAAAAGGACACAGTTACATAACAATACTAAGACGAGCAACAAATATTTATACAATTACTACACTTAAATATTACTTCATAGATAAATAAATGTATAGACAAATACTTAAGAATAAAAACAACACAAATCTGGTAGGTGCGCTAAACAAATACGCAGCACCATGCGACGGTCCGAATAAAATACGTCGATATCTGGATCGCGCGAATTGAGCTGGTTTAGTAGTGTGAGTGCGTGGTGTGTAGGTGCGTGACGCGCGGTGTCGGTACGCACGGGGACGCGCGGCGCGAACAGCGGCACGCGCCGCCCGCGCCCCTGCGCCCGCGCGCGCGACTCGCGCACCCCGACGAACAATCCACACCGGGACAACGCACTACCATTATCCACTTTATTGTTCAATAGTAGGTAGTAATGAATAACGAGTGCACACTTCCGTCTCAGCTCTAATGTGTTCATCCCTACCATTCCAATAACAAATAAGGAAGGGTACGACCAGCCAGGGTAGTAACCGTACATTTTCCTGTAAAGGTACCTTGCAAATTTCCTTTGGATTCGTTCAAGCAACAACGTATACTTCTTTTCATGCGGATCCCACACTAACGCATTAAATTCTAGTTTGCTGCGAACTAGAGCATAGAAGAGTGTTAATAAAGTATGCCTATCGTTAAACCTAGCAGACTGCCTCATCACGAATCCAAGGGACTTGTAGGCTCGTTTGCACACGTCTGTGATATGGGTGTTAAATGTTAACTGCGTGTCGAGAGTCACACCCAGGTCGCGCATCTCCGTGGCGCGCTCCAGCGGAACCCGAGATATATTGTAGTCATGTACAAGGGGCGAGCGAGATCTAGTTAATGTTATTATTTTACATTTAGACACATTAAATTCTAACTTGTTCCGCTCACTCCACTTGGTAACATTATCTATATCACGCTGCAGGGCTTCACAGTCGGCGGGCCCATCTATACGTAAAAATAGTTTCAGATCGTCCGCGAACATTAAGCACTCAGCTGCTCTGACAACATTTGGTAGATCGTTTACCATGATCGAGAACTGAGTATATACTCAACATAATGCGCCGAGGTATATGGTACCTATAAAACACTCAGTATTACAACATAAATAATAAATACATGTTTTCTTAAATGTGAGGGAGGTATATCAAATTTCATAATAATTATTGATATGGAATATTATAATTCAATTAATAATTTTTAATATTTATGAAACTTATTAATACTAATAATTATAAATTATTATTATGGTTATTGGTATCAATAATAATAATAGATAGATAGATATAGTGCACACCAAAAATAGAAAAAAAAGTACAGAGGTCAAAAGAATCTTATGAGCACAAGTGGCATAATCGATATTGTTTAATTATTAATTTTACATAGAATGATTAAAATGTCTGTTACTGTAAGGTACACGATATGGATATTAAAATTAAATGGGTGAGTGTAACTTTTGAGAAATACATTTTATTAAATTTCAAAGTAAATAAAACTAATTATAAAATTCAAATTGTCTTACGTTAGACGCTCCACCTGTAATTATAGTACGAAGAAGATTTATTTGCAGAAACTAATTCATTGGCCAAAAAACAGTTCACTAAATAATACACACCTAGTAAGCTTAAAAAATATAATAGACAGGCATTAAAAGCAGTAAAAAATTAACGACCAATACAAGAGAATTTGAACAAAAACTATGAATAATGTTTAGTAATACAAAAAAGTTTTTGCAAAACTATTTTGTATTTGTTACCTAGCGTTTATTTGTCTATACTTCTTTAAAGTGATATTAATGATTTATAGTACAAATCATTTTCACCATCATCAGCCTATCATAGTTATCATACCAAGAGCCTCATCTGCGAAAACTCATTGTTCAAACAGCCAAACAGTCCACACAATGAACGAAGAATCAAATCGCTTCGTTTGAGTTTTTGGAACGTCGACCATGAAACGATATCGCTTTTTTGATCTTGTGGCTGTCCGATAGAAAAATTAGCATGGAGGAATTAGACTATATAGTTCTGAAGCACACTCTCCGAATCCCGAAAAATTTTTTTTTATTTATTTTTTTTAATTACAATTTTCGGTCACTAGTCATCGCCGTAGGATACCCTGTGTTGCGATGACTAGTACTCTTCTGTTGAGACCTAGTTGCATTATGATCTACGATGCTACGTTTGTGAGCGAATAAAAAAACTTGAACTTGAAAAAAAAATTGAACTAGACTAGTAGTCACCTAGAAAATATCACAAACACCGAAATTATCATCCACTTCCATCTCAGCTTGCGTTATGCTATGTTGGTGATCTTTCACGTAGAATTTTGTACTTCAACATAGTGATTTATTCGCCGACATTTCCTACTGTTCTCATAAAGGTCTCTTATTTTCTATTAAATTGTTCCTCTTTCTATTACAAGACTTTTAATGAATCGGGTACCAAAGTTATTTGGGATATTATAAATTTATACCTACACCAACATATTTGAACTTCACAGTTCTAATGTTTAAGTACACGTTTAAAATTATGAGCTGCAGAAGATTAACAAACTTACGATATAAAAATTCGTTTTTACGATGCTTTGAAACTTTGCAGCTTAGCTTCAATCAAATTTCAGCTTCATAAGATGTTATAAAATTAATAATAAAGTCTTGCTATGGAAACTGACGTGGTTTTGACAAAATCTTGTTTTACTGATAGTGATGATAGCTCAGTGGTTAGCGCGGTCGGTCAACATGGGTTCAAACCCCAACAATGAGCTTGACAACATCGTGAGGAAACCATAGCATGGTGGTAAGGTTATTTCTAGTACTCAGCTGGCTAGCTCTCACCCTTAGGTTAAAAATCTGCCGCCAAGCACCTAACGGTGTGTACCGGCAGCCTCACTTAAGAGCCAGATTCAGTCCGGGTTTGGTGTGCTTTACCATCTTCGACCACACCGTCACTTAACATCAGGTGAGCTGTGGTTAAACACCTAACCTGTCAATCATAAAAAAGGCCTCTCTCAAGACACGCCATTCAGCCCGATCATCAGTATTTTGCCGCCAGCCACTGCCAGAGGTCTTACGTCTATCAAGTCAGTCAGACTGATGATGATGATGATGATCCTGAACAAATATTGGAGGATATTTCACTCAGAGTCGCGAGGCCACCATAGATAGTTAATAGAATCCCACTAATATTATAAATGTAAAAGTTTGAATGAATAGATGTTTGTTACTGTTTCACGCAAAAACTACTGAAAGGATTTTGATAAAATTTGATAAAATGGAGGTAGCTGACACCCTGGATTAACACATATGCTACCCCGAAAACATCTAGCGGGTAACACAGCGGGGTGCAGCTAGTACTTGTATACTTAGGTACACCAGACGCATATGCCCCGAAAAGTTTAATTTACCTCCTAAAATGTTATTGCATAAGTCAATTTCCTATCGCTTAATATAATTATTATTAGTTAAACCTTTAATTAGGCATATGTTAACACCTTATTAGAATGGTAATTATATTTTGCCAAGGTTGCCTAGTAGTCTTAAGGTACTTCCTAGTTCACTTCCTAAGTTTTTATACAATTTAAAAGTCTGGCTTCCCATAAACTTGTTTAACATTATATTTTGAAAGATTTTAGTAATGCGTCATCAAAATTAAATGATAAATGTATTTTTTACTAGCGATTCGCCCCGGCTACGCACGGGTGAAATGTAGATACTTGCGTAGTACATAATTTTTATCTATCTCGTAAGTTTTAGCCAGCCTTTGCAATGTAAAAGTACATTCACATGTTTTTTACGATATCACATTACAAATCTTTGAAATTTTCGGTTTTTCCCTACTATAATATGCATGTATTATACATATAAACTTTCCTCTCAAATTAATCTGTCTATCGATGAAAATTGCATTAAAATCTGTAGCGTAGTCTATTAATAGATCTAGGCGTACAGACGGTGGGAAGTGACTTTGTTTTATACTATGTAGAAATACTTACGATGTTTGTGTTAAGATTTGTCGTTTGAATGAGGATAAAGTATAGAAAAACTCTTCTAAAGGAATGATTGACAAAAACCATTTAATTTCACGTGAGTAATAAATTAGCAGATAACTTGATCATTAAACTTTGGATACGTATAATTTAACGTAAATAAAAAAGATGATATAAAATTCAAGGTTAGCTACATGGTTCCAAAAAAATTGCTTATGTGTGTTAATAAACAGATAAGCAAAATAATTAAATTATGCTCGCATTATGGCATTAAAAAAACTTTTATTATTCTCTATTTGTTTACAACGCAAATGGAGTACAGATAAATTATTAATTTAGTCTGTTTCTAGTCCTGTTTTTTTTTTAATTTTCCTGCATGTTCCATAATAAACGGATACTCCCAAGTGCTCATTTATTAGTTCTAAGGTATCTTTTTACGTTTTTTTTTTTAATTACTCAGAATTTTTTGCGTGTTTATGAAATTATAGTCAGAGTATTTGATATCTTTAAACGAGAGTAATCCCGCATAAGTAAAACAAAAATGTGTTAAAACCATGTATGTCTGCTTCAAGAGCTGTAGGGCGTGGGTTCGATTCCCACCCAGGACAATCATTGTGTGGTGCTATAAACAAAATGTTTGTTCTGTTTCTGGGTATACTGTATGTATTATAAGAATATATTTATAAAAAAAAACTTATTTTATCAGTTATCTGACTTCTATAATACAAGCAATGATGTACTGTATAAAAACCTCATTGAGTACAAATGTGTAAATGTCCCACGATGTTACTTTCCATAGTAAAATTATATTCTCGCTCAATGTATCAAAGTATGCGTATGTGCGTTTTGTTGTATGTATGTGAAGCGAAATTGTAGGACGAAGTCTTCATACATTTGCTTCGCAAAGTTACATCTTTACTACTTTTATTCATATCTGTGGTTGTGCCAATTTTTTTTTTTCCCTTTACTAGACCTGTGATCAGTCGCCTAGACTATAATCAGGTGAGTTGCAAGAGGTTGTTAGTTCCACTGCTCCATCTCCCCTTAGAAAGTCAGCACATCGGCTCTCTTGAGTCTTCTAATAAAAAAAAAATCCAAATGATTTAAATATAATATAAAAAATATCCGAAAACATTTGACGCAGCGCTATCTAGCCCCAAACTAAGGAAAGTAAGTATTATGGGAACCAAATAATTGATAAATAGTTATAATACTTTTTTTTTTATAAATACATACAGAACACAAACATTAGTGTTCGTTGCACAAATGTTTGCCTGAGTGGGAATCAAACTTACTACAGCTTCTGCAGCAGATATACTACCAAATAAGCCAATACACAGTCTACACAACACTTATTAAATGAAGTCGTTAATTTTAATTTTTAAGGATCAAAAGTAGTTCTCCGTTATAAGTTTCCTTTCGTTTCGTTGCGTTCCTTGTAAGTACCTACTGCCGATGTGTGGAACTCGTTGCCAGCGTCTGTGTTTCCAACAAAATACAATCCGGGGTTGTTCAAGAAGAAGGTAAATAGGTATTTTCTAGGCAAGCGTGTTCCATCCACGGCCACATCGTCACTTTCGACCAGGTGAGATCGTGGCCAAACGCATGCCTAGTCCGATGTAAAAAAAAAGTTTAATATTTCCTTTCGGCTTAGTGCTACCGTTACGCATAACCTTGTTCAATCCAGAATCTTGCTGTAATGATCATAACGCTAAAAGGGCGTAACCACTTTCCTTATCTTTACCAAGACAAATGGGCAGTGTTCAAGTAACGACAGCCAAATTAACTAAATCTTTATTTCATGAGCTATAAGGGGCAAAGTAACTGAGCAGGGTCCTATTATTAAGTCTTCATACGATTCGATCGATTTTGTGAAGTGTCAGTAGGAATCACGTTGTTATAGGATCTTAGCAGTAGACATACTATAAGCGATATAACGTACTTTATTTCGAGAGATTTGTAAACTTCGAACACTTCTTTGTAGTATTGATAATGTAAATAGAACCTTTTCATATTAGCTTTTGTACATTTTTCAAACTAAAACTCCAAACTATGTCTGTGATAATTGACGGCTATGCCGAGATAGGCCCGTTTTTAGGGTTCCGTACCAAAAGGGTAAAACGAGACTAAGACTTCGCTGTTCGTCCGTCTGACTGTCTGTCCGTTTGTCACCAAGCTGTATCTCATGAACCGTGTTAGATAGACAGTTGAAAGTTTCACAGATGATGTATTTCTGTTGCCGCTATAGCAACAAATATTAAAAAACAGAATAAAACAAATGTTTAAGGAGCTCCGATACAACAAACGTTTTTATAGATAATGGTACGGAGCCCTTCGTGCGCGAGTCTGACTCGCACTTGGCTGGTTTTTTTAAATCAAATGTAAAAAAATATATAACCAAATTTTAGCCGGTTTTTTTCCGCTTACGTCCACTTAACCACACGACGGACTTTTTACAATTATCAATACAATTTTCACTGTTCACTAAAAAAACTTTTTAGAGATTATCTTATGAAGGTTCTTAGAACAAAAGTATAATCGGTTTGTAAACAAAACATTTCTAAGCTAAGCAAGCAGGTCGCTTACGCTCCAAGGTTTACTTATGCAAGAAAACCTTATTGCGCCTAATACGTGGTGAGCATATCTGTATTGTGAGCGCTTGAAATGAGATAGTAGGATTTTTTATAGTATTTTAGCCGGATGAAATACTAGAGTTTTAGCCTTAAAACTGTAAGCAATATGTTTATCAAGCTGCACTACAGAGCGTATTCAAATATTACTTTGTCGACTAATACCTAATTGTGTCGATAAAGCAGAGCAAATGACTTTGCCGATAGTGCTGCGCGGCATATATTTTAAAATTAAAAAAAAAAAAAAAATTAAAATTAAATAAAAGTATTATCTTTACATGTTTGGGGGAAAAAATCGTCATCTATTTATATATCTATACTATAATAAAGAGAAAAGATTTGATTGTTTGTTTGTACTGAGTAGACACCGAAACCACTCGACCGATTTCAAAAATTGTTTCAACGTTGGGAAGCTACACTATCCCTGGGTGATATAGGCTACTTTTTATCCCTGTATTCCTACTGGAACAGAAGCTACATAGGTGAAACCGCGAAGCATCCGCTTGTAAAATATAAAATGACCGGAGTTATTCCAATTCTACGTTATCATGAATTAAGACCTAGGTATAGTAGGTAGATTAAATTTGTCTATTTTGAAACGAAGGCTAACGCGATCTAAGGTTACCAATAGTTGGAGATAAAGTCGAGATAACATGTAATAGATATATGGATAACTTGAACTATGTTATAGCGTCAGAAGTCCCTGTTTTTTTATTATAACCCAATTTTTATTGTTCCGTTTAGTAACGTCCATTATTGTAGTTTGATTTTGCGCCATACCTGATACGTTTCAAAATGAAATGTAAAGTTAAAAGAAACTTAAACTAACGTTAACGTTATTTTTTTAATTATCTTGTCTATCTTATTTAGGTACCCTATAGCTTTGTATAACATTTTTGGGATTAACACTGACAAAATTTAATAAAACAAAATATTAATCATCACACTTAGTCTATATTGGCTTAACTTATGTATTTGGTAGGTAAGAATATCTCACTGCTTATCACTTGTAGGAGTTCGAAATACCTTCTCACTTAGGTATTGGTACGTTAATCAGTTCCTCATAAGGAACTGCGAGGAAAAATTTCTCGATGGTTTTGATGGCGAGATCGACGGCGTAATCCACTATAGGTTTGCCAAATTCTTGAGCTACTGTCCTCCAGTTTTCGTTTAAGAATGCAAGCACCGTGTCACCTGGAAATATATTTAATTCATTTAATTTTATTTGCATTAAAACTTCGTTCGGTTTACCCTATGTAATCCTAATAAACTTTTGGGATTGGACAAAAATTCAATTATGTTTAAACCACAAAAAGCGCCATCTATTGATTTGACGCTGAACGACTACTTAGTGGTTAACGCAAAGTAGAAATAGTATGAAACACGCACTGCGTGTGGCTCCATCTAGGCTCTCCGCATGCTACTAAAATATAGTTATTCTCAATTTATCATAATACCTTTTTATGGGATGATATATCTGTATTAGTCTTTATCTGTGCATATAATTAGATTTGAGGAACCAACCTCTTATTTCTGTAAGATAAAATGGTGCAGCATGGCTTGTGCAATTCTAAAAAGATGAAAGCCCTCAACATTCCTGATACCGGTGCCGGTATTGAAGCCTTCCTTTGAAGATACCAGTGCACTCCAGCAGAGACAAGAGGGTTTAGTAGAAAATCTTTCAAAACTCGGTTGTACCGCAATACAGTTTTAAAATATTTTTACCCAATCACCAAAAGGTCTGTCTAAACTGCCCCGAAGCTGTAATGTCAGAAAAAGCAACCCAGATATATCTGTAATTATTAAAATCACTGGCTTTTGTTATAATGTTTTCTGCAAGTTTTGCTCCTGTCGTTTATTCTGTTAGTAATGTTTACGTTTTCACTGTCAATTTTGCAAATACCTTATAAGTAAGATAGTTTATGTCCTAAGAATAAGACAAAAGATGAAAAAAATACGCATGGGATACAGATTTGAAAAAAGTATCACAGACAGAGTAAGAATAAATTGTAAGACCTAAAAGTCTTCACCCATTTTTTTCGCAGTATCATATCTACTTATTACCTACTTTTTCCTAATCTGTGGATGTGCGCAGGTTATAATTTAAGTCACGCTTAAAAATGTCTATTAGATTCCTGATGATGTTTTCCTGGCGATAATGATTTTCTGGTTCTCTAATGGGGTTTTATGCAAGTAAATGACTTAAAACTCTTGTTATGTGTTATGTATAATTATCGTTCTATAATGATTTTGTCTGCCTTTTTTCGATAGGGAAAAACTTAAAAAGGTTGGAACCAAGATTTTGCTGTGAAAAATCGTAATACCGATTAAGCCTTAAGAGAATATTAATTGCTATGCCAGTAACACACGCTACCTCCTGTCAGTCAAGCGTACAGCACAAAATACTTATCTATAGCCACAGCTAATCGATATTTGTCCGGATAACACTTTGAAGAAAGAGAATAGAGGATTCTGAACATATCCTACCAAATTAAAACGCTCTACATTTACAGTTACTACATAGTACCAAGTGGTCCATGTTTTTTTACTATGCAGTAACTAGTAAAGTATTAGGTTTAAAATTCGGCTGAGTTGTACAATATTAATACATATAAGGTAAAAGCAATATGCAAGTACGTTTTTACTTACAAAAACGTGTCGACTCTTAAAACGTAATGTTTATATCCTCTTTAAGTCGTCAACGAAGTACTAATGAAAACGAATATCCTGTTACGTTAATTATCCAATTATTCAACAATCTTATGATTATCTGGTTATTAATTAAAAATTAAGCAACTTGTAATTAAAAATGTTGTTTTAGTTTTTAGGGATCGGAAGGATTTAAAACGAGACACTTTTACTTAGCCGTATTACTGTTATTGAGTTATTTGCACTGTAGGCAGCTGTTTAAAATTCTCATATAAAATACCTACATTTATGTCATTGGAAGCTTATTTCTACAAGAAAAGAACAAAAAAGAGAAACATTTGCAAAACTAGTAACTATCGCGATTGTTATGTAGATTATTTTTCATTGCGCGCGATCTTTTTATGACTAATACAATTTTATATAGTGTCATGCTACGAACTGGCGAACAAGGTGTGCTATGCAATTACCCTGAACAACGCGAGAGTTAAAAGAATCTCATACGTATTTACCTTATATGTTGAACTGAACAAATAAAATAATTTATTTGCCAAACTCAATTTTAAAAATAACCTCCTCATGTTCCATGGTGGGTTGACGTGAAACTAAGTCGAAAATACATTGTGATCGCTCATAGATTGCGTTCTGGACACATGCCGTTGAACAACTTTAAATATCTGATGAGACAAGTAGAAGATCCTAGTTGTGATACATGTGGTGCACCTGTTGAGGATATCTACCATTTACTCATGGAGTGTGTCCAGAGCGCGGACATGAGAGAAAGTCTAATAAGGACGGATGACCGCAATACCTTAAATGTCGGTCTGATTCAGAGTGTCTTAGCTATGCCAACGTCTAGCGTAGCTAAGACGTTGGCATAGCATAACTCTATCAGTCTGTCTACAGCCATTTAATGACCAGAATGTAAACAGGTTTATATGATTAACAGATGTGTATACTATGGGACTGACATAGTCATATGTGACTCAATGTCCCCAAATAAAAATAGATAAAAAAAAAAAAAAAAATATTTATTTACACCCTATCTTCCACTTGTCCTTGAATTCTCTCCAACCTAAGGTTGCCCAGAAGAGTTCGTTTTCAGTGATGATGCCGCATGTCTTTAGTGCGAACAATAAAGAATCTATGATTTAACTACCTATAATATTTTGGTACGGAATTCTCGATATTTCTATCCGATTCTCTTTAGATCGATTTTAACGCTTAACTTAAAACTACGACTAACAAGAAAGATTAATAAATCGAAGGGTCTTCTTGCACAATAGTTGTATAATAATGATTTAAAACATAACAAATTTTAAATAACTCGTATTGGAATTTTCCTACCGATTATTGACTGTAGAAATATGAATTTGAATTAACGATAATGATGGCTCGCCTTACAAAGAGGTGAAGGAAAACCTGGTAGAGTAACTGGTTCTAATAAAATAATTTTTAATCGTAAATGAGATGTATGTCAGCCACATTGTAGCGATAATAGCCCAGTGGTTAGCGCGGTCGGTACACATGCCGAAGAGTTCAAACCCAAACAATGACCTTGAGCTGCTTGTGAAGGAAAATATCCTGAGAAATACATAGTGTGCTGGTAGAAGCCAAGCGTTAAAAATCTGCCGTCAAGCATCTAACGGTGTGTTCCGTCCGCTCCAGACAAGATGTGTTTACCATCTTCGACTACAGCGTCACTTAACATCAGGTGAGCTGAGGTCAAGCAATTAGCTGTCCAACCATAAAAAAAAGATTTTAGGTAAACATAATAAGTAGATACGTAGAAAAATAGCTATCGATATTCTGTAATATAAACCATCTATTACCAGATATATAACAAACGTAATTATTTTATCAGTTAATAAATTGTCAATAATAGTAAAATAACAATTTAACAATGAAAACAATTTGTTGCCATGATCTTAATAGTTTCTAATCGATTCTTGATTGAATAATATTGTCGAAGTGTCCCAACATTATGCATTTACCAAAATCGTTTTTAGGTTTGCATTTGACCGTTATCTTATCTGATGAAACTATTAGTTAACAGCAAACATCAACTTGCTTATTTACGCAACATTATACCTGAACTACTTTTTGTAATGTCTGTAAGGGTAAAACTACGATATTTCTAGTCGAAAAACAAACAGACAGATGTATACTCACTCAACTCCTTGCTGCCTTTGAAGAGGTTCTTGAGATCAAAAGTCATACGATCACCGTAGTCGAAATCGTACTTGTAGTTCTTCAAAGCGAAGTGGTTCACCCCATTCGCGTCTTTGATGTACTTGGTGTTTATGTCTACCTTCATTTTGAGATTTGCTGAAACAAAGACCAGTTTCCTATGCATTTCTTTACTAAGATGAAACCCCATTAAAACGAAACTAAACATTGAACTAGATTCATGTAGTTGAAGATTCTATTTAAAGTGTGGAAAGACATAGACTAGCTGTTTTTATTATTTCAAATTGTCGTTGTAAAATTGCTGTTTCATTTAGTTTAAAGAGGATTGTCATATTCAAATAAATAACTCAAAAACTTATAACAATTTAGATTGGTATAAAAAAAATCATCTTTGCTATAAATAAATGACAAATAAAAACATGAAAATATTTTTTTTTAAAACTTAATATTAATCTCACTAATATTATAAAGGCGAAAGTTTGTAAGTGTGTAAGTGCGTTTGTTGCTTCTTAACGCTGATACGGCTGGACCAATTTTGATGAAATTTGGTATGGAGGTAGCTGACACCCTGGATTATAACACGTATAATATGCTACTTTTATGCCGAAAAAATGTTGGTTCTCGTGAAAACAGCGGGTAAACACCGCGGGGCGCAGCTTGTTATTAAGAAAGGATTACTCATATTTTTCTAAATTTCAATTATCGCGTGTAAAACTTTGTCAAATTATATTCGTTGTACCAAACATTTTGTGTGAAAACACATAATGTTTTTGTTTTTGTTTCCAGGCTAGGTGTGCTTTGCCATCTTCGACCACACTATCACTCAACATCAGGTGAACTGTGGTCAAACACCTAGCTTGTCAACCATAAAAACAAAACTGATTAAATGATTGTTGATAAAAAGAAAAGATAGTTTAATTAATGAACACGTATTACGCACTTAGTTTAATCTTAGCATCTCCTTCACCATCAATTTGGAACAGTAAAATCCTTCCGATGGCATCATACTGTCCTTTGATGGTCAAATTGCAGTGGAACTCAAGAACGAAGTGACGTTTTTCCAATTCAGATCTGTGAACAAAGAAATAGGTAATCTATACTATTATAAACAGGAAAGATTTGTTTGTTTGTTTGTATTGATTAGGCTCCGAAACTACTGGATCGATCTTAATAATTCTTTCATCATTAGAATGCTACATTATCACTGAGTGACATAAGCTATATTTATATTGTTAATCGAGTTTTGTTTTCCCGTGCGAAGCTGGGACGAGCTGCTAGTTTAAAATAAACAAGGCGTTAAAATTAAATCTTCTTAGCTATTCTATTACCTAATCTATTATAAATTATTCAGCCGTCAAACAGTAATTTGTAAACATTACTGTGTTCTGGTTTAGGAGACACTGTTAGCTAGCAACATTACAGCGCTAAAAAAAAGGTCAGTTAGTTAAGTTAAGGCATCATTAAAAGTTTCAATTGCAACAAAGCAGCGATGCTCTAGATTTTTTTCTGTTACTGAAAGTTCTGTATATCGCTGATGGTCATGGGCCTACACCATCAGGAGTATAAATATAGACTAGCGCACGCCTCGCGGTTTCACCCGCGTAGTTCCCGTTCGCGTGGGAATACAGTAATAAAAAGTAGTTTATGTCACCCGAGGATAGTGTAGCTTCCTGACGGTAAAAGAATTGTTGAAATCGGTTCGGTAGTTTTTGAGTTTAATCGTTACAAACATACAAAAATCCAAACATACAAATCTTTCCTTATTATAATATTAGTGTAGATATTTTTTAATCACGTCTGATATTGTAAATTATTTTGTTCAGTATATCAAAACATTGATTTTTTCAATATATTATACATTGTACCTATATTTATTTGTAGATGAATATAGCAAATTTTATATCGTAATTTTTATTTTCAGTAGGATACTTGTCTTACTTATATACCAAACTCATCAAGAGCTTAAAAGAAAATTCGCTGCGATAAACAATAATTAAGCAAAAATTCTTAGCATTTTTCAGAGAGCTCCCCAAACTTCATCCCCTAGCCATAATTATTAATTCCACTTGCAAACAAACTCCAATTATTAACTCAGGGTTGAAATTTTTCATGTTGAATCTTCGGCCTAAAGTGATTTATTTTAAAAAATAAATAACCTTCGTTAGACCCGTCGAGTTTTTTCCACAACATTACTTTTATTAATAGGTGGGGTTTTCATGTAGACACAGCATTTTAAAAATTGTTTTCGCGCCCAATCTCTTGTTATTCATCAAGTTATCGTCGGGAAGGTACACTATCCCCGGGTGACATAGGCTTTTTATGCCTGTATTCCCACGGGAACAGAAACTACGCGGGTGAAACCGCGAGGCGTCTGCTAGTATATTCTATTTTAGTCGGCATAGTTTATTCTACATAAAAAAAATACAAATAAAAACCGACAGATTATTCGTCGAAACTTGTAGGTAAATAAAAATAAAAACCGAATTAAAGATTTACTTTTCGTAAATTTGGTTAAAAAGTTTATAGTAAAACCTACAAGTTCCATCTGCCGTGTAGAAAAAAATTATAATCATCACCTTGAGATAAGCATAACAATTATTTTCGAGTAGCATAATTATAAAATTGAAGAAAACATTAGTTGAAAGGTTTGTAGTGAAAAGATTAAAACTACACATTAATAGCGACGATGGTAACAGATGGTGGTCTTAGTGGTAAGCGTTAGTACATATTCCGGTTTTAGACAATACATTGAGCTTAAAAGGGTGAAGAAGAAAAAAAGAAAGGTGAAAGAAAAAGAAGGTAGAGGTAAAGTACTTTCTGGTACTCGGCTAGCTACCCTCAAGTTGAAAATCAGCTGCCAAGCACCTAACGGTGTGTTCCGGCAGCCTCACTTGAGACTCAGTTTAATTACTGTAGGTTTTCCATCTTCATCTGGTGAGCCACGCATCAACCAGGCTAGGTATAACCATAAAAAATATATTAAATGCGTACAATGTATAATTTTAATAGCCTTTGCCAATCCTTTTTTGAGAGAATTATCTCAATTAGAAGTTTTTTTTCTGAAGTTAGATATCGTTAAATATTTGTCATCTTTGTGATAACAATTGAATTGAATTTTTTCATCCTATCAATGAGCACTGCTACTCCGTTAATAGGTTCAATAAAGTGTAACAATTTAATGATACACATAGAAACTGCAAAAAAACTGACAACGAAAACTGGTGCGAGTGTTTCCACCGATTTCTGAATCTTTTGTTTTTATCAAATTATTATTACCGTTATTTACCTATATTTATTTACAACTAGCGGGCTAGCCCGGCTTCGCACGGGTTAACAAACGGAACTCGATTAACAATATAGCCTATGTCACTCAGTGATTATGTATGTTTCTGTTTAAGTTTGGGGCTAGATGTTTCAAGATATACATCTTAATTTATTTGATTTCACCAAACTATGATATCAGTGCCGTCAAGAGGTCAATGATGCATTTAAAAATGTTACGTCAAACTGCATTATTATTTAATGAAAATGACAATTTGTTACTTCACAGCTTATCAGAAATTCGAGCCACGATTAGAACCCAGTTACCCTTGACACGTCCGTCGGTCGCTGCTACAAGAGTCTATGAACTTACCTTGTATAGTCAACGCATACAAACAAATGCTATTAAAGGATAACACCTAAAATTCGGCAAACTAACGATAGATACGTAGCGATGATAGCTCAGTGGTCAGCGCGGTCGCTTCACACGCCGAAGGGCATAGGTCTAAACCACAACAATGAGCTTGAGCTGCCGATGAAGGTAAACATCATAAGGAAACCATAGCGTGGTGGTAGGATACTTTCTAGTACCTGGCTGGGTAGCAACCATCATCAAGTTGAAAATCTGCCACTGAGCACTCAGGAGAGTGTTTTGTTTATCTCATTCCACAAATAATAATAAAAACTAGAAATTTTTGTTTAAAGGAACTTACATCACATTATCCACAATGCATTTTCTGAATCCAGATACTTTCCCTTGATAGAACGTCACCTTTAACCCGCTCAGGGGTATAGAGAGTTTCTCTATGACAAAGGGATCCAAAGGAGGTACTCCTAGATTGGGAATGCCTTTCACAAATTCTGGGATTGCATCTTGAGTTGATTTCACTAAGCATTCTCGTGTGGTCGCATTACAGGGATGAATGTAATCCGCTGAAAAGAAAAAATACAATTACAAAAATGTTAATTGAATGAATTGACTTAAACCCTGAGAGACCAAAACTTTTAACTTTATTTGGCGGTAGATCTCCTCAGCATGAGGTCGTCCAGGTAGATACCAGATATCCTACGGTCAAGAAATAGTGTGTCACCATTATTCTGTTGACACCCCTGTTCGTTCATTGGTAGAGTGTCTGCTTCAAGAGCTGTAGGGTGTGGGTTCAATTCCTACACAGGCCAAACATTGTGTTGCATAAACAAATGTTTGTTCTATGTCTGGGTGTACTGTATGTATTATAAGTATGTATATACAAAGAAAAAAAAAACTATTTAAGTATTCTATCAGGTATCTAACATTCATAGTACGAGCTTTTCTTAGTTTGGGGTAAGATGGCGCTGTGTAAAGTAAAAAAAAAAACAAACTGTTTTCCGATTTGAAGAATACTGCAGCTAGCGAAATTACAGGGCTGTTGAGACTAACCATCTAACGTCTCAAAGTAATGAGCGCCAAAGCAGCGATGCCCTGGACTTTTTTTTGTAACACAAAATTTTGTGTACCGCTACAATGATCATGGACAGGCATTATACCTCTTGCCATCAGGAGAGATTACTCTAGTGTGATTACTCTAGAGTGATTACTTTTACATTATAAAAACAACTTTTATTTTCTGAGCATGATTAGCTTTGTTATTGTACGATGAATAGAAAAGGTTTTTAAGTCTGCGTGCTTCATCTTCGATAACATTGTCGCTCACCGTGCGAGTTGGTGGTTAAATGCAGTATTAAGTATATGCGCTTAAAAAATTATGCTAGAGAACATAATGAGTTCATGGAGAGCAAGAGTAGCTTAAGTTAATGGTCAACTAAGTTCGTAACCACCAGTACCAGTACCTAGATTTTTATTGTCCTTACTGCGAAACAGTAAGGACAACCAATCAAAAATCATTTTGATCTTTATCCTATCACTAATCACAAAATAGTGACATGCCTTGACTGTCCTGTTAGCTCAATCAGTAGTAGCTCTGCTTCATAAGTTGTAGAGTGTTGGATCGATTCTTACTCAGGAAAAATAGTGACGAACATAGATGTTTGTTGTGCCTGGGTGTTCTATTTGTAGGTATAAGTATATATTTATATAGTATAAAATTAAAAACAACTGATTTCATGACCCAACTAAACGCACTACTCCAACAAAATTTCAACAATGTATACAATTTTTATTGATTTTTAAAAACCGCTCTATCGATTTCGATAACATTTATATGGGATCACCTCTGAAGTATGAACTACCAAGCAAAAAAATCATCAAAATCGATTTATAATTGGCGAAATAATCGCGTAACATACACACAAAAAAAAACATACAGTCGAATTGAAAACCTCCTCCTCTTTGGTTAAAAAAAGGATGTATATAAGTATTATATCCGTTAATCATAAAGATTTGCTTAGCTTTGGGCTAATATGTCAAAGTTTCTCAGTTTGTATGTATCTTTATTATACGTTTTATCGAATCAACACTGCTAGTTTAGTATACCTACAAGGAAATGCTGTTTCTTGTTAAACTTAATTGCTTATTAATATCCGCCAATAAGTCTATTATTAAAATATTTTATTCAATTTGAATTACCTCTTCATGGACGTTGCCTATTTTATTATGGTTAGGAAGTTACAGAAAATCCTTACTTCTTATAATGCAAAAGTGGCATTGAGTCATTCTGATACCAGACAAAGTCAAGGGCGTGAGTAAACATAACACGTTTAACTGCTTGCTTTAGATGCGTTTTTATCTGTTAATATAAATAAGGTATCTTGAGATTCAAAATAACTAGTTTTTTAATGTGAATTTTATTTTAAATCAAGTTGTAGCATGAAATTATTAATCATGTCCCTTAACATTTCTCGCATTATTATCACCATAATTCCCTCAAAACAACATTTTGAAGTCTGGAAGAGCTATTGGAACATGAAGGACCTAATGAAGGGTAAATTACTCACATGCTCAACTTTAAGTCATAGATATATCGTGTATTCTTTCCATCCTCATACGGCGCACAGACTTGGTCTTTGACTCTTGCAAAGGTCCACCCTCGCAGTTTGTCAACGAGCGATGGAGTGCAGCATAAGGCCGGAAGTTTTTAGATCATATCAGAAAACTAGTATTGCGCTACGAAACCCAGATCAATGACGTGACTCAATAAGTTGCCATGCTAGTCGCTAAAGTGCCGAAACAAAATAAACAAATCATTACTAATTTTAGAATATAATCCGATTTAGCAAAATAGACTAAGTTGCTGCTCAAATAACCTGACACCGCAGAGAGCAGACTCGATAATTACATCCAAACAAATCCGAATCACTTGAGACGTCCTCAATTAGGTAGGGGTTAATGAGGAATCATTGGTTCCCGTAATGTTATTTGATGGAACAGGAACCGGAAGCACTTCATCCAAGATTCGTTTGGGTATTGCAATTAGTTTTCACAAATCAAACCAGTCTTCAACTTAGTAGACATAATTTGAAACTCACGTCACTCTTATTGAAAAAAGATATAGAGAGCAAAGGGGATATATATACCAAATTGTTTAAAATGTAAAAATATGATAGGAGAATGTATCGTTACCCTCATTACTTTTCACTTAAAAAATATTTGATATACTAAAAAAAACTTTTAAATACTTGTTCAACATTAATTATTTATTTCATTTCACCTTTGAAGGCAAACTTACAGCGTAATTAAAACAAGTAAGAAAGTTTAGTTCATAAACTGGGCAGTGTGTACGTGTACTTACAAATTTCCGCCACAAGAAAGATAATTTTTATTAGGTGGTAAAGTTCATTAACAGGAGGTCAACTAAGTGGATACCACTGCAGTATCAAATATTTAGCCGCCAAGTAGTGGTGTGTACACGTTACTGTGCTAAAACTTACACCTAACGAAATGACAGAGCTGTTTAGACTAACCATCGTAACTTTCATTACGTTTTTTGCTCCAAAGCTGGGACGCGCTGGACTTTATATACATTTTTTTGTTTTTTATGCAAACACAGAAAACAAATTACGATCAAACAAAAAAACTAAACTACAGGATTGCTGGATCTGACCGGAATTGTATTTTAGACCATGTGTGCAATATCGGTTTATCGTTTACAAGCTTTTAATATGCTTATGATTAAGTATCTACTTTACTACGATAATAAAATAATGAGTTTTTAAAATTATAGCTTGGGGCCGGACTGAGCTAGGCGTTTGGGGCACAAAATACTTTTAACTTAAGTTTTGAATTTTGGAGAAAACATAGCAGCATGAGTAATTGTTTTGAGCGTTACTGCAAGGATCATGAACAGACAGTATTTATAGTACATATACGAATTTTATGAGCAGTCGTAAAATCTCCTAAGTACGTAAAGGTAGGTAGGTAAAGGATTATCCACTGTTTACGCCACATCCTGTATAAAGGCCAGATTGTTGTCTAGCCACTAGAATATTCTTTTTAATACATAATATGCACTCAAAACGTAATCCGTAACCTTGGTTAATGCTATGAATATTTTAAGTGTTATGACCTCTATATTTTATAAATAATTAACTTGGATTTAATCTATATGATCTATAAAAGTACAATGATTCGTATAAATTATTGTTGATTTAATTTTAAAACAATGTCAAATGTAACAAACATTTTATTGGGATAAACAAAAATAAGTGTAGAATTTTTGTAAAATATTTACTTAGATTGTAATTGTGATAAACAGAAGTGTGTATCTATTATGTAATATAAGATAGTAAATAAACAAATAAATAAATAAATATCGCAGGACATTACACACAGCGTCATCTGATCCCAAACAAAGCAAAGCTTATACTATGGAAGTCAGATAACTAACAGAATAATTAATTATTTTTTTTGTAAATAAATTCTTATGATACATACAGTACACCTAGTACAGTATATATACTATAAATAATATACACAATATACACATATTATTAACACATAGCCTAGAAGATACCGGTTAATTTGCGAATTGAAGCCACCCATATTGTGTCTACCGGGAAAAAATCTTTTTTTTTAATTTCATTATAGGCTTACTGATATTTTTTTACAGTAAGGCATTTTTTTTGCTGTTTTTGTTTGTCGTTTTCGGTGTTGTTCGCATAGGGAATATAATAAAGCTATAAAAGCAATGTTTAAAAAAAATCACGACTTACGCGCTAATTTAGCCTGTGCTTCCCCGCAGAAATGTAAAACCAGGCATAAAACCACAACACTTGCGATTGTCTGCAAACTCATCTTCAGTTTAGACAATGTTCTCAATTAAAGGTAGATTCACTACTGTAAATGCGGCGTCGAGAATAACAGCTATATATCGACTAAATAAACGTAAAGACATTAGTGGACCTTCAATCGACAACTGACATTATATACGCGCAAGAGTTAATTTTAACAGTACGCTAACTCATGATAATTTCTTTCCTATCATGACAGTATTAAATAGAAAATACCTGGCGGGAAAGTAAATTAACACTCGTATTCTACCAAAATTTAGCAAATTTGACACTTCGACTACATGCATAAAATGCGATGCCAAAAACAAAGAAAAATATTCTGAGCTGTCATTGTTTGCTTTATTACTTAAGTAGTTGGACTAATAGTTAAACGAAAATTTAAAACAAAATTGAATAATAATAACATTGTATAATTGTAGTATATATTCTATAACATATATTTAAGTAACGATACTTTATAATTTATATATTATGTCTTGTATCTATTATGTTTTAAAATATTTTTTATTTTAATTCTTTCGTCAACACACCCGTAATAAAACCTACACACTAAAATTGTCTGGAAGAGATCGCTTTTAGCGATAAGGTTCCACTTGTTCCACTAATGTTAAGTTCATATTGTTATAATTGTTTGTTTTATTATTATGTTGTGTACACGACAGGTGAACAGCAAAATGAAATGCTATGAAATGTTTGCTGTTTAATAAATATAAATACTTTAAAAACGGCTCTCTTTCGTAAATAATACTTCGATAGTTAGTTTAAGAACTATTTACTTAATTTCCCCAGTATAACTTTGGCCGTAGTGCTAATTATTTGGTAACCTGCATGATTGATGTCAATTGTCATGGGTCAATAAATTTGATTGCAGGTAGTTTAGTCACTGACTTTACAGTTTGCGTTAGCGGACAACCGGTCCCGGTCAGAACTTGTGATTATTTCATTACCACTTACGAGCATGTACTTGTAAAAAATCATTAACAATTTTCCTAAAGCTTTTCATATGCATTTCCCCTTCTTTATTTTTTTCCGTGCTAGATATTTATATAATAAAAAATCATGCATGTAAATCAATTCGTCAAAGTTAACTATTTGAGTACCTACATCAATTACTTAGCTAAATTAGCGAAAACAAAATTGTGTTCTTATTTGAAAATTATAGATTTCAATAAAATACAGCGTAACGTAAAATAGAAAAAAAACTATTATAATTATAATTTATTTTTAATTTTTTTTATTTATTATTAATTTTAGATACAAATGACGATCTAACTTTAGTTATAAATTAAAAAAAACGACTCTATATACCTAAGCCCACATTTTTCATTCGCACAGCGAGGTTGTAGAACTCTCTGCCGGAGTCTGTGTTCCCTGTTAGATACAATATTTACAATATTGGCATCTTCAAATCTAGAGTAAAATAGGTTTCTTCTAGGTAAGCGTGCTCCATCTTAGACCACACTACTGTTTAACATCAGGCAGAGTGTGGTCAAACGCGAACCTATTTTAATTAAAAAAAAAGCCCAAACAGATTTTAAAAAATCTTTAAGACAAAATATATGGGACAAATTTTATAATTAAAAAATATATTTTCTAATTGGTTTATATATGACGGAATTCTGAAATAAAAAAATATAAAAAGCAAAACTGAATTGAGAACCTCTTTTTTTGAAGTCAGTTGTCAAATGCATCATATTCTAGATACTTCGATGTAGATTCTTTATTGATGCTGTCGTACATACATAGATTGTATATATTTTTCTTCGGATATTTCAATAGAGCTTTAATAAAAACGGGTGTAGGTATCTGATCCATTGTGTTAATAATATAATCATACTAATGCTGCTTTCGATATTCTCTCCAGTAATGAGATTATAGTTGTTCTTTGGAGGCCAAGGTCTTCTAATAGGTATTAGATAATTAAAAAATTAACCTTATTTATTCACACATTACGTTTTTGTATGAATATTGTGTTCCTTTTATTAGGGAATCCGAAACAGTGTAAATGTGGATTGTAAGATAAATCTGCCCTTGTAACTTTGCTTCTTGTTTGTTTCTTGTAAGGGCTTAGGTTCTATTCCTACCCAAGACTTTACTTGGTGGTAGATTTCCTTAGCAGGAGGTCGTCTAGGTAGGTACCACCGCAGTACCAGATATTCTGCCGCCAAGCAGTAGTGTGCAAACATTACTGTGTTCCGGTTTGAAGGGTATTGCAGCTAGCAAAATTACTGGGCTGTTGAAACTAACCATCTAGTCTCAAAGTAATGAGTGCCAAAGCAGCGATGCCCTGGACGTTGTTTTGTTACTCAAAGTTCTGTGTATCGCTGCAATGGTCATGGACAGGCGTTATCTTTTAACATCAGGAGAGCGCCTCGATCGTCTCATTACTTTTACATAAAAAAAAAAAAAAAAAAGACAAACTTTTAAGTCACGATGTTAGATGTTTGTTCTCTTTTAAAAGTAAAAATGTATGTTCAAACAAGTATATAAATATTCTATCAGATATCCGGTTAAAGCACAAGCTTTGCTAAGTTTAGGGCTATTTTTTTTTCATTTAATTTTGGCTTTGTCGCTGAGCAACCATATTGCCAAGCTAGATAGTAAAATGTAAACCAAATATTTCTCTTCTATTGTATTTATATGAGAAGTAACTAAGAAACGATACACGTTCTAGAGACTAAAAATAATTTTAAAAAGAAGAACAAAAAATATTCGTATAAATTTGTTGTATAAAAAACGAGCTACACGAGCTTCTCAGTAATCAAAATACAATTACCACATCTGAATTTGCGTACAAATATGATTTAATCTGTGGCATATGTTAGTATTATGATACTTCCTTATTTAGAAGATTGTAAAAAAAATCAAGGATAAAAATGTTGCAAAGTTTTCTTTATTGCTTTATTCACTACGGTCTCTAATTACTGAATATTTGATCGTAAACGTGTATCTCTGTTCAATAATTGCAAAAATACTTCCTCGTCTCGCTGAAAAACAGGACCATCATCATTTGAGTGTTTTCAAATCAAGAGTTCCTTCTAGGTAAGCGTGTTCCATCTTAGACCGCATCGATGCTTCACATCAGGCAGGATGTGGTCTGGTGCGAACCTATTCAATATAAAAAAAAAAAAATTGAAAAAATACTTCCTCATACACGCGCTAATTTTGTGAATTTTGACATTTATTAAAATTGATTTCACATTTTTGCATAATTTTTTTTTCTAATTTTTTCTGACATTTATGATTATTATTGGCCTTATGATAATTCTTGGCATGTAACACTTCGTTATCAATAAATATGATTATGATTAAGAGATACAAATTATTCGGAATTAAAAAAATAGGCAGTATTGCGGACTGATGACAGAAATAAAACTTAAAACTTTGGAATAACTTTATCAGCAACTGTGCTACATGTCGCATTAGCATGTCGATAACGCGAATCTTTAAGTTTTTCCATTACCAAAAAATCTCTCAACGTGGCTAAAGAAGTTTTAACTTCAAAACACTTCCAAGTAGTCTCACTTAAAAATAGCACAATCCGCAACTAAATACACTTTATTATAGTTTTGCTGATAATAAATAATTGATACTATAAGTAAATTAAATCATCATCATCAGCAGCCTATATTAGTCCACTGCTGGACATGGCCTCTCCCAAGACACGCCACTCAGCCTGATCTTCGGCTTTTCGCTACCATCCACCGCCATTACCAAACACCGCCGCGTTATTTGGTTCCCATAGTACAAGCAGTACTTAGTTTGGGGCTAGATAGCGCTATGTGAAATGTCCTAAGGGTATTTATTTATTTGTTATTTTGCTGCCCATATGGGTGTTCTCTGATAGATGATTCAATGTGGGTACTTTCAAGCCGCGAGTGGATCGGATTTTTTTAGGCAAATGTGCTTCATTTTAGAATACTTCTTTGCGTCACATCAAGCGAAATAGCGCTAAACGCAAGCATATTTTAATAAAAAGATAGCATTTTATTATTTAGATCTCAGATAATAAATAATAGTAATGTTATATTGGAAACCTTGAAAGATCAAATGCAAAGTGCAGCTTAACCTTGCACTTTGTATTAAAATTCTCGTACCTGTCAATATAAATTCAATCACTAATTCTTATTGCAAACGTTCTGAACATAGAAAAAAAATTTAGGTATTCAATTAATATTTAACTATTTTGACCTAACTTTGCATTACACACAAATAGGTTTCAATCTACAGACAGAAGTGTTACCTATTTAAATATAGTTAATTATACCAACATTTTCACTGATGAAATAATTGTCCAGCTTTTATAGTAAAAATATTTAATGCAAACTCTGTGATAATGCATTCAAAAGAAAATATTGTATTTAATTCCTACACTAAGTGAATACTTTTATTTTTGGTTTTTCTAATGATACTGGGCTGTATTGGATAGTAGTAGAACCAGTTATGTACTTACAAAAAGCTTGCGTCTGACCACACTCTGATGTTAAGCAGTAACGCGGTCCTTTTTTATTTAAAATGTAATGAGATGAACGAGACGCTCTCCTGTTAGTAAGAGATTACGCCTGACCATGGCCATTGCAGCGATACACAGAACTCTGTGTAGCAAAACCAAGTCCAGGGCATCGCTGGCATTTGGCATTCATTACTTTGAGATAGTAGAGTCTCAACAGCCCGGTAATTGCGCTAGCTGCAGCACCCTTCATCAAACCAGAACACAGTAATGTTTACACTCTACTGCTACTGGTCTAATCTTAGCTAGAAAAACCTTTATTACTTTAGATTTGAAGACACCCAAGTTAAACCTTTCGCTGAACACACCCCAACAAAGTGGTTCACAGCCAGATTGTGCGAATAAAGTATGTGGAATCGAAATACTGGTACGTTCTTTTTTTTTCATGAATCTTTACTTATTTTATAAATTCATATGCTAAATTTTAGCATTTGCTTAAGGTTAAAGTTATCAAACTGTCCGATAAATAATAATATAATGTAAAATAGCAAATTGCGTAACAAATGTTTAGCTTAACAATGTCGCCGATTTGTGTCAGTGGAACAACATAAAATAAAATTTGACCCAATAAACAATAACAAATAGGGCAAGCTAAATAAAACCGTTTAAAAAACAAAACAATATGTTCGTGGGGAATATCCAGCATCTACGGATGAAGTCTTGGTTGTATGCCCGCCTGGTATTAAATAAGGGCAGGTCGAATGAAATTGTGCAGTTCTATGGCGCACTCTCCGAAATGTATACGATAAAAAAATCATCAAAGCCTTTACTTTGATGTTCAAGGCTTTGTAGCCAGAACTCTATCAACGTGTCGTTATCAATTAGTATTTTGATTCAATTGACTCTAATACCCCAAGTTGGTAATCTTTAAATCTAATTTCGCGTAAACTAAAGGTAATTTTTTAACATTTGTGATTACCTACGTGGCTTAGTAAATCAATGGAGTTTAAAAGCTTTATTTATAATAAATATATTCCAAATTTAAATAAAATATTTTTTAAACATGAGATTATAGTATTCTTAGGTACAACATGTTTTCGTTAAGTAGTAAAGCAAGGGGCAATAAACATTACAAAACACACATACAATTTGTAGCAATGATAACTCACTGGTTAGAGCGGTCCATTCACACGTCGGAGAAAGTGGGTTCAAATCCATATAATAAGCTTGAGCTGCCGGTGAAGGAAAACTTAGTGAAGAAACCATATAATGGTAGTAGGATACTTTCTAGTACTCGACTGGCTTGACTTAAATCAGAACTTAAATTGACGTTAAATCGTAATCTTCGTTTGAACGTGACATAACAAACAATTTGTCGAGTTTAAATTACATGATTGCATAGTAATTTTTATCATGGAGAATTCAATATTCTAACTTAAAAACAATCTCCTCAAACATCTCAGTAAAATAGCTGCGAAGTGGCTTTCAGCCCTTGGTAAACAATCTACTATTTCAATATAGACAACAAAACCAATTTTGTAAAATTTACATTCAGAATAGAGGTTTTGACGACAATATGATCAACATTCATGGATACAAAAATAATTAACACACACAGATAATAATTATTAAAAAAAAATGTTTTATTAGCCTTAAGTATGCCATAAAATGTAAACAAAATATCTCTTAATAATATGAATTTAATTAGAGACGTAGTTAATTAAGCTAAAAATAGTCACAACATATCTGTGACTTCATTTTGTTTTATGAGTGGAACAATATTTAATGTTTTGTGACGATTTAAAAAGCCATTTTAAAGGGAAAATTTATTTTCGACGGTCGTTTGATCATCAAACAAAAAAAATCACAAATTCTCAAAGTTCAACTCATCAAATCGCCAAATCTGGAAAGTTTTAGTTTTGCTTAATAATTACGCAGGCGTTTTGAACGACGACAGCGTTCTAAAAAAGCATATTTAGTGCTTGTCTAATCAAACCAATATAAAAAATCTTAAATTGATCGTTCGGACTCAGCTTACTTTACTAGGACGATAATATGCACGCAGGTTAGAAATTCTGCCCTTTAAAGACATAGCCAGAGAGGTTAGTCCGGTTTCTCGAATATTTTTCTTTTGGTTTGATTAGAGAAGCGGACCATGAGCATAACTGTGCAAAATCAACCGTAAACAGTAAATATTAAAGTATAAATAATGTTATTGTATGTATTTGTTGTAAATATTAGTATACAAATACAAATAAAAAAAAAATATTCTTATTCTTAAATTATTTTTGTAACTATATCTTTCAAAACGGATTAAGCGATAGGCGTACAATTGTTCACATACTCTTTGTAGAGTTGAAAAGTCATATAGGCTACTTCTTATAAGTATCGAAAAACAAAGAATCCCCGAAGAGTAATGTACCTACATGGATATTCTATGACATTTAGCAAGAAAACCCCTATCTGCCTGAAATAAAAAAAAAAAACACCGGCCAAGTGCGAGTCGGACTCGCGCACGAAGGGTTCCGTACCATTATCTATAAAAAATCAAGTTTGTTGTATGGGAGCCCCCCTTAAATATTTATTTAATTTTATTTTTAGTATTTGTTGTTATAGCGACAAGAGAAATACATCATCTGTGAAAATTTCAACTAAAAATCTTCAAATTTCTAGCTATTTACCGTATCACCGTTCTTGAGATACAGCCTGGTGACAGACTGACGGACGGACGGACGTACAGCGAAGTCTCAGTAATAGGGACACGTTTTTACCCTTTGGGTTTGGAACCCTAAAAACAATGTTCAATAAAAGAAAACAAGAACACCGCTTAAAGGAACCGGTACGTTACATTTTTTATGGAGCATTTTAAATTTACGCAAATGCTTCATGCATCTGTATTTTAAGAAATGAAGACAATCTTAAGTAATGTGCAAATTCAATACACTCTTGACTTTTTTTTTGTCTATAGTATACATCATATGAAGAACGTTCATTGCTGGGTGCTCTTAACTACACTTGAAGCCTTAACCTACAGACATTTTTAATTTATAACCAGGTGGGTTTCGTGATTCTAATAATATAAGACAAAAAAGGAAGTGCAGTTTTCGTAGTAAAATAATATTAGATTTTATCGATGAAATAAGCTGCGCGGAGACCTGGCAACCTGACGAGTGTTGCCAACAATGGAAAAAGAGATAAAACACATATTTCACTCTGTTGTGGTCTGCGAATAATTGTCCGTTTGTTTCCACGTTATAATGACTGTAATTAGTTTATTGGTAGATTTTTTGTTAACTAGCCGAATAACAAGACTCGGTGATTTAGTCATCAAATAATCTCATCTTATATGCATACAAAACTAGTCAAGGCTATCTTCGTTATAATTACGATGATGTAGATAGGTTTGTTGATAACTAACCAGTTTTTCTAGTCTTATTGAAACCGGACAGGACATGAGCGTTCAGTGCTGAAGTTATTGTGAATTATAAGGGCAGAGAATATCACAAAGTCTATATAGAGTTCTTTAGTTTTTCTAATCTTACAAAAAATGGGAGTTTATTTAGTCAAAACCTTAGCACGCGTGTTGGATTCAAAAATTCTCAGCGTGGAAACGTGATACACCTAGAAAATAGATGTATGTCTCGCTTACGCTAATGAAAAGACTTTAATCACGAATATAAATAGTAACTCAATTTATTTTTTATGGTTTGCGTGTTACATTGTGACCAAATGAATTAAAATTACTTCAGGCGCTTCACACCAGTGTGAACTATAAGCGATATGAATCGACCCAAGATTCGTGCTATGTCAGATAAGGCTTTTAAAGTAATAAAAATATGCAACTACAACATTGCATTTGAAAAATTAAATAATCTAAACTTATTCTAAGTAGGCGTGTAGCATAAGTATATTGTAAGGCGCTATATCTATAGCAATCTCTATAATTAACTGTTAAGCTAGCCTGACACTTGTGTTGTAATGTAATAAACCTCGTATAATCATAATCATATTAATAATATGGACGCCACGTAATCTCCGCAAATCAGGTTGCTCCACTGAGCTACTACCAGCATGCCAAATAGAAAGGTGATAGCTGGTGCTGATTTTATTTAGGTATATTAATTTAGTAACTGAAAAGCGGAAAAGGAAAAAAACTGTTTTAAGTTGCGAGTAAATCGATATCTTCTAGGCAAGCGTGTTCCATCTTTGACATCAAGCTAGATGGTGGTCACGCAAGCCAGAAAAAAACCAAAAAAACTTTTTTTACAATACTTCTAATACAAAAGTTTTAACTCAACTACAACAACTCAACTTTATTTTCATCACCATCGTTTACCATCCGGTGAACTGTGATCATATGCGGAGTCCAATAATAAAAAAGATAAACGGATAACAACACTCGTTCGTTGCCATTCAACTTTATCAGGCAGGCACAACAATTGAAGTCTCAAAAAAAAAATCGGAGCATTGAACGAGTTTTTTGCTTTTCACTTTGACCGTTCTTTCAACGTAACGTGGTATTCCAATCATCAATACTTCGGAATAGGGACGTATAGCAACTCGTCGTAAGGAACAGCATCGAAGAATTTTTTGGCAGTATGGACGGTTACGTTGATGGCGTAGTCTACCACTGGTTGACCAAACTCCTCCGTCACCACTCTCCAGTTCTCATTGAGAAACTGAAGTACTGTATTACCTGAAAATTAAAAAGTATTTGTTTGTTAGCTACGGAAGATTTTGTTATAGAATAAGAAAGAATAAACATATGAATTAGTGAATTTTTTATCTGTTGTGAAACATGGTTGATGTTCTACAAACTCAAACTAAACGGTTCGATTCCACCTTGATCGTACGGATTGCTAAACAATGAAATACGTTGCCCGAATGGGTGTTCCCCAAAAGTTACAATCTGGGTGCATTCAAATTGCGAGTGAACCAGTTTCTTCTACGTGCTCCATTGTAGACCGCGTCTTCGCTTTAAAAACGCAAACCTATTTGTAATAAATTAAAAAAAATACAAGCTGAAGGGGTTACCTTCGATCATTTAACCCGGTACATACTCAATCAGGTTTTATAAGATAAACGTAAAGAGCCGAACGAAATGCTACCCAGAACTTTGAGTACCAAAAAACTAAGTTTATTTTTAGTAGGTACCTATGTTTATTACAATTTGTGTTTTTCCTAAAATTATAAAGTATAGAAACTTTTTAAAACTGTAAGCTATATGTTTATCAAGCTATGTATGCCTATAACTAGCACATGTATCGGAACATAACCTTTTGCAATATGTTTGTAAATTTAGCTAAATAAAATAAGACTAGTGCATTGCTGTTTTAGCGTTCATTGAGTATAAAGCAATATATAAATAAAAATAAGGCAGAATATTTGCTTTTTTGAGCCCAAACTAAGCTTAAAATTTTTGCAAGAAATATTTTTAACACAAAACCAATCTGTGGTCTAGCAGAAATTAGATCGAACAATTTCTGATGAAAAGCAAAAAGTATCCGTTCAAATGGAATGAATTAACCCTTTCATGCACTGTTTGGCTGCGGGAATGAGATGGGATAAATATTTGCATTCAAGAATTACATTTTCAGCGGTTGGTAGGGGATATTATTACAGTGTTAAAACACTTTTTGGTGTTAAAAGGAACTATGTTTTTTCACTCATATATCAAAGAGTCTGGTTAGTAAATGCAGATAACAATTAGGTAGATACACGATTTTAAAGTGTGTTTACTTTTTCATGTACCAAATAAAAACATAAACAATAAAATGTTAAACATTCTAAATGTTCTACATTTATACCGTGGTAATATTATTATTTAAAAATACATTATTACTACGACATTTATTTATTTCTACCAATATTATTATTTTATTATTTATAATTATGTTTAAATGTTTTACTTGACTTGTAACATGATGTGTTATCAAATATTTGTTTATTTTTTGTGATACGATAAGATAATAGTTTTTTATTTTATTTTAGTCAATTTAACTGTATTTGTATTTTTATATGGGTCTTGTTGCCTGAAATAAATATATTTTATTTATTTATTTATTAGTGTTTACCTATGAAACCGATACGAGAATTTTAAATCTTATTTAATAAAAAACTAATTTTAAAGTAGCAACGTAAAATTCATCTGTTGCACACAATTTGGCTAGCAAATTTTGTTAATGAAACGGCGTTTTCCGATTTTAAAGAAAATTATGAACACCCTTTCAGCTTAGTACATCCCAAGCATATAACCCTGTATAGTGGTAACCGCTAGTCGATGATTGAACTGAAATGGTCAAACAGCTGTTGCCGTCTACTATAACGCCTGAAGATTTTCATTCTGATATTTGCAGACTTGTAAAACTCTTTTACGAGTATCTGTTTGTTTTGGAGAGAATTTCGTTTTACGAGTAATTTATGGTCAACAGCACTCAAGAGACATTGCGTGAGGTTGCATACATTAAGTGAACTACAGCTCAGTCAGAAAGTATATCACTTTTTACCCGCCTGCCAAACAAGGTAAATTGTATGTAAATTTCTTTATTACCTCGTATCTTCTAAAACGGACGAACGGATTACGACAATTATGGTATCGTTAGGTTCAAAAAAATCAAGATGGTACATTTTTGGCGCAAAATAATAGTACGTTAATAACAAAAATTAACCAAACCTATCAATTAGGATATTTAAATAAAGGAAATTAAAAGGGTATTACAAAAATATATAGAAGAATAATAAATTCATTCATTCAGTTTATAAGGTTCTTTGTTCTCTGTACTTTTTTTCTATTTATGGTGTGCACAATAAAGAGTTATATCTATCTACCTTAATTAGTTTTAAAAGTTTTTTTTTTTATTTGTAGCTAGCTATTAAATTAAACTCATTAGCAATTACTCGCTTGTTCGGAAAAGACTCCAAAGCCTTGCACATCGTCGCCAAGTGGCTTAATTGTCCTTCAGTTATAGAGATCTATGGGGTTGTTTGTCAGTTTTCTACCCGATACACTTTAGTGAGTGCTCTTCGGATCTACATAACTAAATTCCACCCTGCCTGCATCTTCGCTTAATATCAGGCGAGTTGGCGGTCAAACGCAAGCCTATATGTAATTTAAAAAAAGGTTTTCGCTTGATGTCAAGCAAGTCTAATTTTGATTTAAATACACCCATATTGTACTTAAAAGGTACAATATATCCTATAGTGCTATGAGTACAAGATATTGTGATAATTTTATAAGTTTTATAAAAAAAGTATTTGTATATCTAGTAATAGTGTCGCAATACTTACTCAACTCAGGATTGCCTTTGAAGAGATTAGTGATAGTGTAATGAATCCTTTCACCGTAGTCGAAGGTGTATTTATAACTTTTGATCCCGAAATGGTCCCGCCCGTCAGAATCCTTGTAGTACTTCGTGTTTATATTCAGCTTTATTATAGAATTCACTGAAATTTCAACAATACACAAGTTAGTAATTTTTCTTTCCTTATTTTTGTAATTTTTTTCTTTAATTTTGGCGTCGCATTTTGAGTATTTGCCAGTGTCAAGCGTTTTACATTTTCAAGCTTCATAGGTTAAATAGTTGCTTCGTAGGTATAGTTATAGTCAAAGTTCAGTCTTGGTCAAGTCTAGTCGTGTCAGTCAAGTCCAGTCATGCTTTTGTAGTGGCGATTTTACTATAAGCTTTGATGGAGTTTTGGAAGCAACACGAAAAGTCATGTTTCACCACATTATATCATTTTTCCACACTCGCGCTTGCAATTCGGCACTTTATGAATAAAACACCACCATTTTTATGCATACACACTCGACAAAACACTAGTTTTGGAAAAAAATACAACGGTGTTACAAGACTCTTTCCGCGTTCCCGCCAAAACCCCCATTTTTGTCATTGCACGAAATACATTCTGATAATATCTACTCGACTCATATTTTCAAGTCTCAAAAAAAAATCACATTTTTTTATGGTCGACAAACTGGGTGTTTGACCACAGCTCACCTGATGTTATGTGACGGTGTGGTAGAAGATGGTAAAGGAAACCTATTTCCTTTTTTATTAATTTATTAATCAAATTAATTAATAGGTGTCTTGTAATAATTAATAGAATTTTGATAACAGCACGTTTTGACATGAAGTGGTTCACCTTCACCACATTATATCACTTGGATATCATTATATTATGTATATCGTCACTTTAGCGAGGCTTAGGGCTTCCTACGCTACGTTAAAGTTATATTGACTTACCAATTCTAATTTTGGAATCGCCTTCGCCGTTTATAGGGAAGAGTAACAACCTCCCCACAGCCGTGTATTTCCCTTTTATCGTGATGTTGCATTTCACTTGTATTGAGAATATGTTTTTCTCGATGTATGCTCTGGAAAATAATTAACATACTAATAAAATAATAATAATAATATCATAGGACATTACACACAGCGCCATCTGACTCCAAACTAAGCAAAATATCCTACCGTGCTTTACCATCTTCGACCAGACCGTCACTTAACATCAGGTCAGATGTGGACAACACAGCTTGCCGATCATTTAAAAAAAAAACTTTTTTTTAACAAGCTTTGTGTTTGACCACACCTCACCTGATGTTAAGTGACCGTACGGTCTAAGACGGTAAGACATGTGACACACTTAGCCTGGAATGGAACTGGCTTTCCAGATTTTACTACTTTAGGTTCTGGGCACCACAACACAAATCATGAGTATAAGCGCGGGTAACTTATTTAGTCTTTTTGTTTACTACCGTTTAAAAAAAAATGCAATTCTCTGTTAACAAAACTTCACTAATAACCGCCTTCTTCCTTTACACACAGTTACAAAATAGCATGATGCACATTCGATTAAACAGTGTGTCAAGGAGAAGCGCGAAAGTTAAAAGTTTCTATTTCACAATACTGGAAAATTAATGTTTACTTTTCAAGTATCAAGGTTTTTCCTTCAAACCAATAAAGTTTTGAAATCACTATTAAAACAAAAAAGAAACGAATTAGTGAAATTTTTATACTTAGCTCTTAATGATATTTAATTTAATACTAGATACCTAATAACACTAATAAAAACTAATTAAAAAAAATTTAATTAAAATAACCACAAGTCTTAATGCCCTTTTCTCGCTGTAGTAACCACTTGATGGCGCTCGAAGAGTCAATACGTCCTGAAGATGCCTCGTGTAGAGGCGAAACACGTGTCGGCAAGTGGTTACTGCAGAGACAAGAGGATACGAGGATAAGAGTACTTGTGGTTAGTTTAATTAGATTTGTGTTTAATATATTATATTAAGTAAAGACCGCAGGAACGCGCTGGATGCGAGCCGCTTCCAACCGGTCTTTATGGAAGTCAATGGGGGAGGCCTATTTCCAGCAGTGGACGTCCTACGGCTGAAATGATGATGATTATGATGATGATATATTAAGTAAAATTACGATTAAGTTTTTAATTAATAAATTGTTGTTAAATTTAAGTCCTCATCACTGTTGTAACTGAAACGACTGTTAAGCGGAAATTAACTAAATATATACCTTGAATATACGAACAAAGTATTTTTCTCAAGATTTTAGAAAATAAGAAGAAAGTCGCGCATTTTCAGACATCCAAGGATTGGAGCACCACAAAAGCCATAAAAACCCCCTTTTAATTCCCGTTCCTTCTATTCATTAGCAACAATAGGGGCGTCTAATCCATCGCTCCATAACTTCGAAGACCACGAAGCAGATTAACGCAATATTTGGCTCGGAACGCAATAGACTAGGAGTTTATAACGAATGTTCGTCACTAATGGAGATAAATTATTTCAACAAAAAAATATGTCCCGCTAATTTTATTTTCACACTAATATTATTAAGGCGAAAGTTTAGAAGTGTGTAAGTGTGTTTGTAACATTTTCACGATCTGTAGATTGTGCTAATAATCTACTGTTCTATTCTACTGTTATATATTTGACAGCCCCGTTGGCTCATTGGTAGTATATCTGCCTTGAGAGCTGTAGGGCGTGGATTCGATTCCCACTCAGGGCAAACATTTTGTGAATAAACAAATGTTTGTTCTGTGTCTGGGTGTTCTGTATGTATTATAAGTATGTATTTACAAAAAAAAAAGTATTTATGTATTCTATCAGTTATCTGACTTCCATCACACAAGCTCTGCTTAGTTTGGGGTCAGATGGCGCTGTGTGTATAGGATATCGATATCGATATTTTTATATATATCGATATAAATATCGATATTTATTTTATTTTATTATTTATTCAAGCAATTGTGATTTACCGCAAATAAAGGCCAAAATAAATGGCAGTAGCTTTGATTTCACAGTAGAATTATGCTCCATTTGCCCATAAATGGCAAAAAATTATTTGTATGGAAATCGAACCACCTTAACTCATTTATTCAAAATCATTGTTTCAAATGCGAACATCTGTAGATAGATTGATGAATTAGTAACAAGAGTTACCCACTTCCCTTAGCTTCGAAGCCATAAGGCAGATTAACGCTTGTACTCGTATTTTGGAGTTGCGAAGTTCATTTATCCAGTAGAAGCTAGTAAGAATACAAAAGGGTTTCATCAATCCAATGCACACAATAACCGTGAGAATAAACCCGCATTACTGTGGTGCGGCAAGGTTTTACTGGACCGTGGAATGAGTACAATAGAATGACCAAGTATAGTAAACGTGTGCATGCACGTAAAACCAGACAGAATACTGTAAGTATATCTATATACACAATATTGTTAGTATTGTAAGTTTTAGTAGAGCTCTATGCGTTTCGTTTAAAATCTCAGGGTCGTCCGTTAACTTATACATAATGTACAGATCATTAAAGAGGTTTTATTTATAGACATAATTCAATTGTATCTCACTTAAATACGGATAAAGGGAAAATCATTCATAGATAAAGGGAAAATCAAGTTAGCAACAAATTTTTGAAGTGAAATTTCTCTAGCCGCGTGGAGTGATTTTTATTATGGGCAAAACTTATAGGTTTGTGTCATGATAATTATGTTAATGTGTTAAGTTTTACGTTTTCACTTTTGCCAGCAGTCCCTTTGACTGCATTTTGGTTGTTTGTCAGGCTAGGTGTTTGACCTAAGCTGAGTACAACGCTCGCGTGGCCTCGCCTTATTTTGCACCAAATCGAAGGTGGTGCGAAGCAAGACGAGGCCGCGTTGTACTCAGTTTTGTCTCCATGATGAAGGCCACCGTATGTAGCCGAAACTAGAGTCGGAGTTTCCGATTATGGATTACCTGCGTCACTTTTGCAATTAAACTTACAGCGTGTAACTTGCAAATAGTAAAACTATGGCGGCACATTAACTCATGTATACCTACACTAGCTGCACCCGCTGTTTCCACATGAACACCACAAAATTGGTCCTGCGGTTTTTTATTACAAATAGGCTTGCGTTGAACCGCCATCTTGCCTGAGGTTAGATAGATAGATATAACTCTTTATTGTGCACACCATAAATAGAAAAAAGTACAGAGAACAAAGAACCTTATGAACTAGTGCCACAAGTGGCGGCCTTATTGCTAACAGCGATCTCTTCCAGGCAACCAAGAAAAGAAAAACACGAGGTTAAGGAAAGATGCAGTTTTGATGGAGCACGCTTGCTAAGAAGAAACCGATTCACTCACGACTTGAAGACAACTAGATTTTATGTATCAGAGAACATCCACTCGGGCAGCAAATTCCATTGCTTACACACTTACACACTCACAAACTTTCACCTTTATAATGCGATAAGGGTTGATCGCTCAGACTAAAAAGGAAGACAAAAATAAAGTAAAAGCATACATAGGTATTCGAAACAAAATACACATTTACCTTTGTAAATGTGTATTTTGTTTTGTTTTTGTGTGTTTTGTTTGTGTTGTGTTTATATGGGGCATATTTATTTAATTTTTTTTTAATTTAAAAATGTAATGAGACGAACGAGACGCTCTCCTGATGGTAAGAGATAATGCCTGTCCACGACCATTGCAACGATACACAGAACTTTGAGTAACAAAACAAAGTCCAGGGCATCACTGCTTTCGCGCTCATTACTTTGAGACTTTCGATGGTTAGTCGCAACAGCCCTGTAATTTCACTAGCTGCAGTACCCTTCGAACCGGATGTTTACACACTACTGCTGAGCGGCAGAATAACTGGTACTGCGGTGGTACCTACCTAGACGACCTCCTGCTAAGGAGATCTACCACCAAGTAAATATGTACAAATGTACATACAACATACTTATAAAGTTCTTTTAGACTTTCTTGGTTGACTAGTTTCGATGGAGATGCTGCTGAGCTACATAGTTTGTAGGATAAGATATTTTTAGTATCGTCTTCGGTGTGTTTAGGTGAGCTACGGGCATACGGAAGTTTTGTATTTGGTCGTTCTAGACGCAAATTGTTAACCGCATTGTTAGTAGATGCTTTTATGGGCTGCTTTGTTTTCCTTTATCTCGTCAAATAAATAGCTTTATTCTATGAAATATTATAAAGTAGGAAGATGATGCATTATCCTTGAAATAGTTACATGTAGTTGAAATGATGATGGTAGCTCAGTGGTTAGCGCGGTCGGATCACACGCCGAAAAGAATAGATTTAAATCCAAACAGTGAAGAACCATCGTGAGCAAACCGTTGTATAGGGGTACCTTCTGATACTCTGCTAGTTGCTATTTGAAAAATCTGCCATAAAACACCCGTTCACTGTATGTTCATCTAGTTTATATTCTAGGCTAGGTATTTTTACTACCTACAACAACACTGTCAGCGTCACTCTACGTTGGGTGAACACCTAGCTTGGTTAACATTGTAAAAAATTATAGTAGTGCATTGAAAGTCAAAGGTCATGGAAGGTCGAAAGAAAGCAAACTATTTTAGCAAATGAAATTACAAAGTATTATAAAATTGTGCACTCTGGATTTTATACTAAACCAAACAAAGAAATATGCTAAAATTACTACAATATTTACGCTTAAATGTCTCGGCGAATATTCATCTACACATTTTAACAACTACCCGCATTTTTACAACCATTTTACCAAATGTATAAATTAGTTTTATCTGTACCTAAAAGATTTTTGTTGCATTAAAATAATAAACATAATTACTAAGATTAAAGTGTTTCTACTCGCCTCCTGTGCTGATCAAAGCTCTGGCTAAGTGTGGGTAGCTTTTGTTTTTTAATTTAATTTAAAACAAAATATTTCAACGATTGCAATCAAAATAAAAGCTACAGTTACATCCCGTCCTTTAAAAACCTTTTCATACTACGCAACAATATCAAACCACATTGTTGATTTATTTCGACTTTTTTTATAGTAAAAAAATGAGATGAACGATAAACACTCAGATGATAAGAAATAATTCCTCATCATGAACACTGCAGTCCTACATTTTTATTGTTTTATAATAAATAGGCTTACGTTTGACCGCCATCTCACCTGATGCTAAGTGATGCGGTCTAAGATAGAGCACGCGAGCCTGTAAGATACCGATTCACTCTCGACTTAAAGACATAGCCACCTACTCAGACAGAGAACACCTACTCAGATAGTGCATTCCACTGTTTAGTGGTCCGTACAATGAACGTGGAATCAAATCGTTTCGTTCGAGTTTTTGAAACGTCGACAATTTTTTTTTTTAATGTAAAAAGTAATGAGACAAACGAGACACTCTCCTGACGGTAAGAGATAACGCCTGTCCATGACCATCGCAGCGATACACAGAACTTTAAGTAACAAAACAAAGTCCAGGGCATCATTGCTTTGGCGCTGAAACGAAACGATGTCGATTTTTTGAGCTTCGCTTAGCTTAGCGTTATAGTACTAGGCATGCATACTTACGAAGCGTAAGTATATAAACCACTGAGGAGATATAAGCCTTCTTTTATTTTCATAGGATGACAATAAAGCCATCATAAATTATTATCCCTAACCTAAATGACCGACATAACTCTTAGGATTTTCAAGGTAAATTGTCGGGTCAAGGGGCATTTACATGTCGCTGTGAATCTTCCAAGTGCTCTTGATTAATTCATTCAATCTTTCAGATCATGCTGCATCGTAAATGTTCTTTATCAAAGATATGGTTTTATATTCCAAAGAAAAGTTGGGGTACGAGTATTAAGAGGGCTTGGAAAGCTGCGATAGCGCTAATGAAGGTAGCTGCGAATTTAGTTATTATTGTAGGATCTGCGTATGGAATGGTAACTTGACTAATGACATGGCATGTTTAATGACATATCTATCAGTGAAAAATGGGACAGTTCAAAAGTTCACATAAAATCAAAAGTAAATTCAAAGGTCATTGAAGGTCGAAAGGAAATCAAATTAAACATCTTTTTTTAGCAAACGAAAGTTCAAAGTATTACGAAGTTAGCTAGTTACATATAAAATTTAGCCCCAGCGTTGGACAAACATAATGTACGTTGATAGTGTTATCTTGTGAATATATTTGTAGCGTTGATAGCTCAGTGGTTAGTGCAGTCGGTTCACACGCCAAAAGGCGTGGGTTCAAACCCCAACAATAAGGTTGAGCTGCCGGTAATTTCCGGTAAGAGCCAGTTCGTTTCCAGGCTAGGTGTGCTTTACCATCTTCGACCACACCCTCACTTAACATTCGGTGGTTAATGTTGTGATGTTAACCTAGCCTGTCAAATCATTAAAAAAAACTAGTATACATTTAGATTGTATACTGTGACAAATGTTCCGGGACAAATGTTAGAACTTCAATGTGCATGTCACATTGCATAAATGAATTCCTTCCTTCTTCATATTCCTCAATAAAGACAAAGGCGTAGTCATAAAATAAATAGTCATATAGCGTAGTCTGAATAGAAACAATACGGTTGGCAGTTGTTTGAAATGATCATTACAAAGGTGCACACATTGGGCCCTTCTATTGTGACGACTGTCAGGTCTTTCTCCGTGTAATACAAGTAATAATCACGGATGTGCACGATAAAGAGGATGCCGGGGAGATTACTGACATATGAGGTTTGCGCCAATGTGTAGACACACTACGCTTAACGAATGGCATTACGCTCTGCAATGTTACCTTATTTTTAAATGCAAGTAAAATCTTCTATCACAAACTAGGCGTATATAAGACACAACGAAAAAAAGTTGAGTAGTTCAAAATCTTTAGATAAATAACAATTTTTTTTTTAAATTATTTTTAGTATAAGAAACGCTTTTTTTAATTGTTGACAAGTTTTAATAGTACTTACTCGACATTCAGAACCTCGCATTTCCTCAATCCAGTCGCCTTTCCCCCATAAAAGGTAACTTTGATCCCAGGCAGTTGAATAGGCAAGTTGTCTATGACAAACGGATCTAGAGGGGGAACGCCGAGGTGTGGTAGTCCTTTGGAAAACTCTGGAATTGCATCTCTGGTTGCTTTTATTAGACACTCCGCTTCAGTGTTGTTGCAGGGATGGATAAATTCAGCTGTAGAAAAATAAAACAATTTGAGCTAGGTTTCATGTAATGGTTTAAGTACATAATTATGTGTTTGTAGGTGTGTCGGTTGGCAGGTTTAGGAGGCAGGATTCTCTGGCACTGCAGCGCTTAAGAAATAGTTATAAAGTAGCGAATCGACTATTTTTACATGACAATGCGAAAATGGTGCATATCCCAGGTCCAGAGCAACTCTAACAGCATCCTAGAAGTGATTTTAACGATAAAGGCACCATTTGTGGCACTAGATCTTAACTTTCTTGTTTGATTTTTCCCGTTTTAAGAGTTAACAGCAAAAAGATCGTTCTATAAAGTTCTCCATAGTAAGCCAAAAAGGGATTATTATACACACCGTTATAAACAACTTTTTTATGACAAACCGACTTAAATTCGCAAAAAAAATTATATATAATTTAAGCAACATCTCGTATACTCATTGTACTATCAGGGTTGGTTCCATAGTAAAAGTTGCTCAAAATAATGAGCGCAATGACCTTTTTATTGCGTTATCTTTTACCATCGGGAGAGCGTCTCGTCCGTCTCATTATTTTCACATTAAAAAAAGAGTTTCTATCTATATAAAGTTATTTAGATAGATTTCATAACATTTCAGCGTAAGTAGCTATAAGATATTTCAAAATTAAGTAAACTATCTTTGTATTTGCAATATCTTCAATGACTCAGTAATCACTACACGAGTATATGGATTTGTAAGTTCGCGAAACACGCTTGCCAAATAGTTATGGTTAGGCAAGAAAATGATCAAGCCTTGTGATTGTATCACGCGATGCAGAGGAAATAGATGTCTAGTTATAAGTAGGTAACGAATGTTTTTCAATGACGCATATTGCTTAACAATGTTATTGGTTATTTTTACACATAAATATTTAAGACATTGCGAAGATCTCTTCGTCCTACAATTTTGCTTGACATATTATAAACACAAAAAGCACTCACAATACTTTAGTGTAATTATAAATAATAAATAAATATCGCCACTATACACACAGCGCCATCTGACCTTAAACTAAGCAAAGCTTGTACTATGGAAGTCAGATAACTGATAGAATACTTAAATACTTTTTTTGTTGTAAATACATACTTATCATAAATACAGAACACCCAGACATAGAACAAACATTTGTTTATAATATTACAAAATGCTTGTCCTGGGTGGGAATCGAACTCACACCCTTCGGCTCTTGGAGCAGACATACCACCAATGAACCAACAGGGCTGTCATATGTCTATTATATTTTTGCCATGCATACGATATGCATTCGCGTATCTTTTACGTGGTTTCTTAATTTCAATAGTAATAAGAGTTCACACAGTCCCACGGCCTGTCGAGCTGCTTATCGTTGTTACATCTTAAAGTAAACATTGCACACTACGGCCTTGAACTGAAGCAGTGTGTTCAAATGCGTGACCGTGACATGGCTGTTTAGTCGAGATGTCGAACTGTTTTACAGCTTTACGTATGAAAAGACACTATGGTGGACGGAAGGATATAGGGGCCATTGATAAATTACGTCACACGTTAAGGGAGGGAGGGGGTCGACGAAGTGTGACATTGTGTGACAAGGGGCGGGGAGGGGTCCCAAATTTTGTGACGTCACATTTTTTTTAAATAATGTGTATTTAAAATCTAATTTTATAAGTTTGTAAATGTAAAATTACAAAATATGTGACATCAAACTTTGTAAGGGGGTGTCATAAATGTGACCAGCTGTGACAAGAACAGGAGAGGGGTAAAAAAATCATGAAATTAGTGTGACATTCTTTTGATGTCATTTTCTTACAAGTATTGGACAAACAGACAAAATAATGACGTTCATATTATAGATACGAAATTTTGTCTGTTTGTTACTTCTCCACGTTGTTACTGAATGGATGGAATTTTAATTCAAGGTTTGTGGTATGTAGAAAACTATGCGATTTTTACTGAAAACAATTTTTAATTTTCTGAACCATTATGACTTAATTTTTTTGGTTGGCTAGGTTTTGGACCACAGCTCACCTGATGTTAAGTGACGGTGTAACTGTAGTAGTAGAGGGTGGTAGCTTCAACTTTTTAACCGACTCAATAAAGGAGGAGGTTCTCATTTCAACTGTTTGTTTTATGTATGTTACGCCATCATTCCGCCAATTATGAATCGATTTTATTGATATTTTTGCTTGATAGAATATACTTCTGAGGCGATCCCATATAAATTTTATCGAAATCGATTGAGCGATTTAAAAAAAAACAACAAAAATCTAAAAATTGTAAATATCGATATTTTCGTTTGCTCCAAAACCTCGCTGTTTCATTGGAGCAATACGTTTAGTCAGCCTAAGGGTCATGAAGTTAGTTTTTTAAAATTGTAAATTTATATAGGTATTATTCATTAACATCCCAGAGAATATATTTCTTAGATATGCAGATTTCCTCACGATGCCCGTCACTGTTTGGAACGTACAGTAATAATTTACTATGAGCGCATAAATTAGAGAAGACAAAGGTAAGTGTCGTGGGATTTGAACCCTGAACGCTTGGAAGTCGGGCGGTGTCGCAACTAGTCTGCCATAATGTCAAATGAGTATATATTTACAAGCAATATACGCAAGTATATATTATAAACAAAGTTATTCAGTAATAGAGAATGAAAAAAATAATTATAGAAAGTTCATCCCACTAATATCATAAATGTGAAAACGTAAAAACTACGAAACGGATTTGGACGAAATTTGGTATGGAGGTAGTTGAGACCCTGGATTAGCACATAGGATCATGCAGCGGATACACCACGGGGCACTAGTGATTTGATAATTGATAAGTATTTATTTATCTGGACCATTAATGCTGAAAAACGTGTAGTCTGGAAGGCCTTGAAGTGGGATACTAGAGGCTTAAATATTTTTTTTGCTGTATGACATTAGATTAGTGTTAAATGTAATACTTGTGCCAGGTCTAGACTCTGCTATGCATTACATAACATTTACGACTTGTTAAGCTGGTTTAGACCGCGTGGTATCGAGATATACAGGACCGGTATCGTTCGATTTCTAGGACAAAGATATAAGTATATGTTCAAGCAAAATAACAAGTTAAAGCGCCAGTATCACTTAGCAAAAGTAATATAGACAACATGAAACGTTTTAAAAAGCGTGTCTATAAACATCGCGCTGAGTTGGTATAGACAACATAGGCGATGGTGAGCATACCATCAGGAGCATGCATGCCGGAGGCCTGCATAATTGTCGTCATTTCTATAAAAAGATTAGCAAAGTTTCCTGTTTAAAATACTTAAAATTGTATCTACAATATTGATTTAAAATATTAATTGGCAAGATTTTTTTAATAAAAAATAGGCCGCTAACTGATGTTAAGTGATGATGCAGTCTAAGATGGAGCACGCTTTTCTGAAGATTTTCTTTATTTTTTATTCACTCTCGATTTGAAGATACCCAGATTATATCCACCCCTTAGACAGCGCATTCCACTGTCTAGCAGTCCGCACAATGAACGTGAAATCGAACAGTTTCGTTCGAGTTTTAGGAACGTTGACCATGAATATTGACATTGTCATTTTGTTTGTTTGAAACACATAGGTAAACATGTGAGATAATTCTGAATTAATATTAGAATATTTATTACGTAGTATAAAAGTGTATTCTTCTTGGGTTTATGTGGGTTCGTGGATTAAACTATCACATCCGTTACGAAATTTCAAACAGAATAATATATATTTAATTATAAATATTACATTGAAATTCTAAAACAGATTCTATATTCTCATTTATTATTTTAATACTATAACGATTTCTAAATAGAGAAAAGAAATAAATATAAAAAAAAACGTGAAATCAATGAATTCTGATTTCCGAAGAAAATCAGTTCAAGGGTGTTTAAACATCTTTGCGATGGTTACGTCATAATGGCGGTTACGCCAAAAGAGAAACCCTGACCTTGCTCAACCGGCGACTCGCTGTCAATTATTGGCAGCGATGAATATGTTGATATTATGAGACATACTCATAATTTAAGTAGTAAAAGGTCTAAGATGGTGCACGTTTACCTAGAGTAAACCTATTTACTCTGGATTATATATATAGTCTATACGTAACCGTGCTCCATCTTAGACCGTATTGCTGCTTAACATCAGGTAGGGTGTGGTCATTTTAAAGTCGATGTGTGTATGTGAAATGTTCCAAATAGACTCCAAAACGGCGTAACCGAAAGTAATGAAATTTTCAACTCTATTAGTATTGTATCAAGAACCAATAATCACAAATAGTAACCCAATTCATTGAATAAACTTCGTCATGTATAAATACGAAGATAAATCGTATTTATACATAAAAAAATAATAATTAAATATTGTAGGACTATACACACAGCGCCATCTGGCCCAAACTAAGCAGGCCTTGTGTGATGGAAGTCAGATAACTGATAGAATACATAAATACTTCATGACAATTAACTTCTTGTGTAGTAAATATTTTATCTATTACTTTCTTATTTACTATTAAGTCATGTATACAAGTTTGTTCTAATTGTAAAATTTATAAGTCTATTTATTTTCAACTATTTGAATGGTTGATACTTCGTACCCAAGGCGGTGGTGTTTGGCCTTCGCCCTCGCACGTATAGAAACGATTTACAAAGTATCACAAATATTAAAAAAATAAAAGTGCAACTGTGCTCAAGTTATGCATTTACCAAAGAAAACAACTCGATTTTTACTTGTATTGAAGATAGATAAATGATACAGTACTCTTTCATATATAAAACTAGCTGATCTGACACAATGACATGTTGTTATCTAAAAATAACAGTAAATAGTTTAAATAATTATGTTTTAAAGATATGCTATAGAAAAAAACGCTTTTAATTTTCCCCCCGAATATCCCATGTTCTCTTACCAATTTTAACTTTACTGCGAACATTTGGAAATAAATGCCAAATTGACCCAGCCATTTTTGCGAATACTAATGAACAGTATTTTTTATTTGAATAGAAGATTGGCAGTATTTATTGTGAATAAGGGTAGCAAACCACTTTCATATGTACATTTATGTATATTTAGAAGAGACTACAAGTTTGAGACATTTCCCATTACCAAATGGCATAGCAGGGTATTTTATGTTTTATTTTATGGTTTAGCTTCAGCCCAGCGTTAATACCCTCCCAAGCCACAGAAGAAATTAAAGGTATTTCTTCCCAAGTTTACCTACTATAAGTAGACCTATAGTATGAAACAAAATAATTAAGATAACTTAATAAGTTACCTTAATTTTAATTCTTCTGTGGCATGGGAGAGTTTGACGCTGGGCTGAAGTCAAACCATAAAATTAAAAAAAAAAAAACCTTGCCACGCCATTTGGTAATGGGAACTATCTCAAACTTTTAGTCACCTCTAAATATACATATTGTTAACACCAGAAAAAACATACAAAAAATAATATACTCTAATATCTCCCTTTTTGCCCAAGTTAAGTTTTTTTTTAAAGTTTCAAAATACTCACGTGCTAGTTTGGCCGCACAGAAAATGGTATTTGCCGCCACTACCATAAGAAAAATCACATATCTTTGACACATCCTGATTTATCACAAACCATGTAAACAATATGTCGCACCGAATCACACTGGCTGCCTCTTTGACCCTCAGCTATTTGCTTATGTTAATGCAACTTGTTCTTTCTTTTCAGTTGCATAAATTCTATGTGCTAGTTTTCACGCTAGGCTGGCTTGGTCCGTGCCGCGAATCGGCAGCAAATGCTTCTAACGGTATACGGTTAAAGGCATTCTGGGTGACTGACGCTTGCCGCGATTGCATTGCGACCATGATGTGCCAACATGGACGGTGAGGTATGGGTGGGCAGATTAGTGAAGCCAGATTTGGTAAGTGGCTTTCCTAGATTGCTATTTCATTTGGATCAATGCCATACTGAATGTATATTCTTCTTCTTTCTCTTTGTGTTTGGCATCACACTTTGTACATTTGCCTGTGATATATTTCTAGATAATTATTGAGAATCAATAGTGTTACACGAAAAGCAGAATATGGGTTTTTAATCCAGATTAAATATAATACTATTTCTAGATAAACGTGCTTCAATCAAACGGAAACGTTATAAAAAAACGTAAATCGTTATTCGACTACTTATGACTAAAACACTATACTTCGTAAGGATTCTAAAAACAATAATACAATGCTTGCACATAATTTTTCCACGTTTCCTCCAAAATCACCACATCATTAGTCTTCTTTTATTTTTGGCATCGCACTTTATGTATTGTGCCTATGTCGAGTAGTCCATATTGTCAAATGTTTCAAGTTAAAATCATAGTCAGCCATATAAAGTAAGACACGTTCTAGTCCAGTGCATTCCCTAGTAAAGCAGTAATAATACGAAAACCACATTTCACCACATTATGTACATCACTTGTCCACTCATTCGTATAAAGCGACACTAATTAGAACTATTTACACCACTTTTTACAAACATAATAATGAAAAACAAGTTCCAAAAAGTAATACGATGCCATGATTTTTCCACCTTCCCACCACCCTCATTTTGAGTGTATTATACACTCTTAAAAAGTGTGTGGTGGGAAGGTGTTTCGTTTGATTTCTTCAATGAAATGTCAGTGTTCTCCTTATTCAGTTAGATGTCAAAGGTTGGCTTCGATATTATAAATGGTAAGAATGTGCTGAATTGGTCATGCCACTTAGTATGGCTAGCATTATGCTGAGGTAAGCCCCTATTTTATAAATGTCTGTCTCTGTTTGTTTGTTTTTGTGTTACAAAATAAAATTAATTTCTTTCAAATTTAGCGTTATTTTACGAAGCGTTCGTATAAATAATAAATAAATATACTTTGTAATATAAATAAGTATACTTTATAAGTGTTAGTTCATTTAAAGCCTAAGATTTTTTTGGGAAACAAATAATACACAGCGAATAGCATGACAGATTTCGAATGGGTTTTGGTTGCATTTTTCTCGTATAGCACACAAAAATTCAAACTTATAGGGTACTTATCTTTTTTTTTCTGTTTTTGCGGTATCGTATTGCCATGCATATTTTAGAAAAATCTATATCTATTTATACGTATATGTTTCTAATATATAAAGGTAAACACGTGTAAAGGTACACATTTAATTAATAGATGTTAGAGTAATTCTAGTATAATTACACATTACTGCAACAAAATTGCCGCTATAAGCATATCGCTGCAAAAAATCTGTATATTTTTCTAAGCTTGCATGCTACACATGCCGCATCGATTTTGTAATGGCATGCAGTCACGAAACATTATATTTTAATTATTATTGCAACCGCAATAAAAATATGAGTGTATCATTATTAAAGATTAGAAAAAAATAGTACAGATACAATGTTGTATAAAATACAATATTTTATTAAAAATATCAATTTCAATTAATTTCAAAAATACCACTAAAAATTGCAAAATATTAATTAAATCTCAGTATAAAAGTATGGGATACTAGCTGCACCCCGCGGTGTTACCCGCTACATGTTTCGGGATAAAAACTACGTCCCACTAATTACTCTTTCACGCAAAAACTACTGAACGGATTTGGATAAAATTTAGGTTATATATGGAGGTTAGCTGAGACCCTGCATTAACACATAGGCTACTTTTTATCCCGAAACATGTAGCGGGTAACACCGCAGGGCGCAGCTAGGTTTTACATAAAAAAGGTGAGCTGTGGTCAAACACCTAGTCATCATAAAAATACTAAGTACTGTAAATGTTTAAAAGTCCATTATGTCAAGGAGTGTCATACGGTTACATTTATATGCGCCTTAAAATTTTACAATATCAAAACATCTTAATGTCAAAATTATAGGAGTGTAAATTGTTAATCACTAAGGTAAATTTGCCAATATTTATACAGGGTGAATTACAGTTAACAATGTTTAAAATAACAATCAGTTAGTCGTTTGTTATTATGTAGGTTACCATTTCCATGATTTAATTATTTGGTATGTTTTAATAGAACATACAGAAACACGATGAACTAAATATATTTTTACTATATTAAAATAATGTATAGGTCTTGGCAAAGTTCATAATTCAATTATTACTCATATGTAACAGAAAACAAAAAGAACAGTCATTTAATATTTTTTAACTAAAACTTAAGGATATAGGTAAGTATATATACGCCAAACACTTATTAGAATTTATTTTTAAATGCTTATGCATTGCCCCAGATAAAAGCATGTTCGTAAACATATCTTTTTTCTTTTAATTTATTTTTAAATTTTTAGCAGATAAGTATTTTAGAGATTGCTTGCTTGCCGAAACTCGATGCGTTTATCTTGTTCAGTTCAGAAGTTCCTATGGCCATCTTCCGTCTCCTTCATCAGACCTGCTCCTAGTACCATGTCATTGTCACCAAAGTAATACATAAGTACACCAATTTTCAGTCCAATCGATTATCGGACAGTGGGTCAAATTTAACTTGCAAGATTCCACCAGAACAAACAAAGTTACATACATATAATGTAGGTACAATGCAAGTTAAATAAAAGCTGGTAAAATAACTATATAGACCTCAAATTTAAGTAGAGTTGCTAGCTTATCAGTTTTCTACCGGATACATTTCAGAGAGTGTGCACTTGAACTGCACAATTTGGTTTCCTCTGCACCTTTCTTCTACCGAACGGCCAGACAAACGTGATCAAAACGTGATCCGTGCATAGTGGATGTTTCCCATGTACAAAGCGTTTTGATTCCACATTTTTCGTTCGCTCAGCGAGGTTGTAGAACTCTCTGCCCGAGTCTGTGTTCGTTGTTAGGTACAATATGTGTGTCTTCAAATCTAGAGTAAATAGGTTTCTTCTAGGTAAGCGTGCTCCATCTTAAACCACACTACTGATTAAAATCAGGCAGAGTATGGTCAAATGCGAACCTATTTTTAACAAAAATATAATATATATGTTTAATGGTTGACAGGCTAGGAGTTTGACCACAGCTGGAATGGAACTGGCTCTCAAGTAAGGCTGCCGGAACACACCGTTAGATGCTTGGTGGCAGATTTTCACCTTGAGGGTGGTAGCTAGCCAGCCGAGTACTAGAAAGTACCGCCATGCTATGGTTTCTTCACGATGTTTTCCTTCACCGGCAGCTCAAGCTCATTGTTGGGGTTTGAACCCACGCCATAATTATAAATAACCCTGTATAAAAAGTTATGCTGTATAATAGTTTAGTCTTTATGTTGCTGTAAAACACAGTTGCGATTTTGATAACAAGCCCAGTTAAAATTACATTGTAACACACCTTGACCACTTTTAGTGCCTAATAAATATGTAGGTACACACAATGTTATTGTTGACACTCCAAAAACTTCCTTATAATTAATTACATTTAGATTACAGAATTACAGGAAAATATTGAACATTTTGTAGTCCACTGCTGGACATATTTCGCTTCCATCCACCGCCAGCTGTCCTACGTATATCGTCACTCCATCGAGTCTCAGGGCGGACTACAAAAGGCTGATGATGCTGATGATGATGATGATGTTTGAAAATTTATATATTTTTTCTAAGGTAACACAATCAGATATGAACATAAGATAAGCCACGAACAAATTAATCTTACACATATTTATCTATTTAGCAGCCAAACAAATTAGATTGTAGGCCAAGTAGGATAGTAGAAAATTGCCATGCAACCTTACTGGGGTTGCATGGCAATTTTCTAAAACAAAAAGGTATTGATAACGATATTATATCGATACCAAAATATTTGTAAAAATGTAAAAAAATGTAAAAATGTATCAGCGCTCTTGGTGGGCGTAAATAGGAACTAATCAAAAATGTTGACATTTTAATACATTTCAGGGATGAAAATACTTTTGCAAATATTTTCTACGTGACCCTCAAGTTTTCACCATTTACAGGATTCTAAGATTTAAACTATCTCTCTTGTTTCCGTGGTAGAAAAATGATAATCAAGTTGATGATCTTGTCTCGTTTGGTCGACGCCACACGTGAACAAAACGCTGGCCTTTATTTTGCTCAGCGTTTGAGTATTGCCATACAACGCGGCAATGGGGCCAGCGTTTTGGGAACTATTCCCATTGATAGCGGTCTTTTAGAGTAGTTATTATTTTAAGTTATTTTGTTTTGTTTAATTGAAGATATTTATTATACTTTTTTTCATAATTTAGCTTGATAGTCGAATTAATGTACCTAAAATTATATAACATTTTTAGTTGATGATACTGATAGCATTGAATAAATGGTGATAGTTATAATGCTGACACGCTAACTTGAGAGAAAGCCACTTCTCAGTATAGCATTATGAACATTTCACAATATTACGGGGTTATGCGGGACGTTAACATGACGCCGAAAGGAAGCCATTTAACTCATCGACATGAATAACTTTTAGTATAGGACCACTATTAACATTTCGAAAAAAAAAGCATATTTTATAGAAAACTTAATTGATTCGGAATAAAATGTATGAAACGGCAATTTATTTTCATATTTTTAGGGTTTTGTTCTGTAATAAAACTTGTTCATAATTAACTCTTAAAACTCTTAACGCTTAACATCAGGCGGGATGGCGGTCAAACGCAAGCCTATCTACTATAAAAAAAAAATATATATTTAAGCGCACTCTTGAGTTAAGAAACTCTATTTATATTTTATATGATAGCAGAAAATAATAGCAGGAAGGTAAATATAATAATACATTTATTAAAATAATAAGGTGTATTTTTTACAACATGATTTCATTACTAATTTCTATGAAATAATTTTGACCTGCGGTTAAACTGTTGCAGGATCATTGAGTTACTTTTGTTTTGGATTTTAATTGTTTTTTTTTTTATATTTTATTTATGGCCAATTATTTTCTTTCTTTATTCGTAACGATTATATACTGATAAAAACCCGGTACTAAAAAAATAATCTATCAAAGAGAAAAATGTGTCAATTTTGAAATAAACTGTACATTTACACTACTGTTACTTTAATTTAAAAAAAGAACGACATAACCTAGAACAGTGTACCTAAAGATTTTTAGAATCTCGACCGTGTTAGAAGTCAGACAACTCAAAAAGTCTACGGTTTATTAGTTTTTATCAAACAAATGTGTGTTAATAACCTTATAATATTCAGTTGCCTAGTTTTTAATAACCTCTGGTTTAAAAATAAAACCAGAATTTTAGAGGTCAATGACTTTAATGTGAAATCGGTAAGTTACTGTTAATGTCGTTTTACGTAGTTCTCTGGAAACGAGTGGGTATGTAGTTATTTATATTGGCAATAAAAAGGAGGAAACTATAAATGACAATTTATTCACATAGAAAATGTATCTACTTTTAAGCCGTATCACTATTTGCCACGTCTTTTCATGATTTTGATGTAAATTAATAATAGTTTTTTTTTGTAATATTGTACGGAACCAAACTTTTCTACTGCAATTGGTGATTGAAGAGGTATGTTACTTTTTTCTACCGTTGCATGAATATTTTGGAGTCTATATAAGAGCCTTCTCTTAAGTAAAACTAAGCTGTTTATTGGCCCAACGATACCATGTCGCTTAAAAATATTATCGTATTTAGTGTGTTTGTTTTTTTTAATTATTGTGACGCTGATATTTTGAGTAAGTTAATTTTTTTTTTAAATTAATTTGTTCCATCGACCAGGCTAAAGCTGTAAGCCATACTGCCTTGTCTTAAGTGTTATTTCTGCTGTCTCTTAGCTATAGTTATGGTCAAAGTCCAGTCTTAGTCAAGTCTAGTCCGTGTCAGTCAAGTCAAGTCATGCTTTAGTAAAGTAGTGGCGACTTTACTATAAAGCTTCGATGGAGTTTTGGAAGCAACACGTAAAGTCATGATTCACCACATTATATTACTTTCCCATACTCGCGCTTGTAATTCGGCACTTTATGAATAAAACACCACTATTTTAATACATAAACACTTGTTTCGGAAAAAATAGAATGGAACGACACGTCTCTTTTAGCGGTCCCGCCAAAAGTATTTTTACAGAAAAATAAAAACTTGATAGATCGCTCTTCTTTTCTTTCGGCGTCGCACTTTGTGCATTTGCCAGTGTGTTTCATATTTTCAAGTATTTTTTGAAAAGTCAAGTCACAGTAAAAGTATTCATAGTTGTTATAGGTCAAGTCCAAACATATCCTACTAAACTAGTGGTGTCTTTAATAAATGTTTACATGAAGTTTTGAAAGCAATACGTTAAGTGGGTTTATATCACTTTCTCACAATCAAGGTCGTTATTTGGCACTTTACGAATTACACAAACATTGTTAAAACATAATTATGAACTCCCGCTAAAATTTAGACCACAGTACACAAAATTTTATATTTTTTGTAAATTCTTTAACATTTTGGAATACAAGCCTAGTCAGTTTCAATGCAAACTGACGAGGAGTGACAGTGGTAAAAATATCGATAAATGAGGATGTATATATTTATGTATATACATAATGATGAATGTATTCCGAAAAGATTGCGTGGATTCGCTTATTTATTTATTTAATTCGTTATTGCACACTTTAAAGAAAAACATGTACAAAGGGAGGACTTAATACTAACGCATTTTCTGCCAGCCCTCCCCTCTTAAACTTTAATCAATTGCATATTTTAATTTATTATGTTTTTTTTCAGCGGACTACCCTGAAAAATGTAGTATCAGAGACGGAGAATGTCAAAAAGACATATTATCATCATTATTGCGAAATGGTGCCAAAAATGGAATACCAGAACTTAACATTCCTCCATTAGATCCATATTATGTGGTAAAGGACACGACGGTGACAGTTCTCGGCATGGTAGATCTCACAATGACTGAAGGACAAGTTGAAGGGGCTACAAATTGTTCTTTCACCAAATTCGAGTAAGAGGCCTATTTTAAGAATTCATTAAGCGAGCGGCCTTAGCCAAAAAGCGAAATAACGCTGCGGTTTTCTTATATTTGAAATCAGTGTCTTAAACAGGTGCCTTATTCTCTATGAGCACATAAAACGTATTACATAACGCGTCTCAATTCGATTTGATTTCACGTGGTTTGATATTCTCTACGCCAAATAAAAGTTAAATTGCTCAGGTGTTCAAAAATCTTTTTTTTTTATATATTCGAGTAAACGGAAAACATAATTATAAATGTTTTCCGTTAAGACACCTGGACCGATTTGAGAAATTATTTTTTTGTTTTAAAGAGTACTTCCCAGTTGGCCCAATTTGCACTAAGTCAGGATCTGATGATTTGATCCTAGAAAAATCGAGGGCAACCTTCAAATTGTTTAGGGGGCGTATAATGTGTTTTATATGTTTTCTAAAACTATTCAAGTATTTGCGTCTAGTGCTTATCATCTCATGCTGCTGAGCTTATGACGGAAAATCCTTAACTATTAAAAATTTGTAGATAATTCTTTCTTTTTCTTTCTTCTCTCGTATATACCGTTATGTTCCTTTAAGTTATTCAAGTAAGCTGATGATGGAAGGCACAACTCCTTATGAACTGTCAAAACAAACTTTGTAAATATAGTCGTATAATATAATAAACGTTATATGCTTTTTTGGCAATTAAAATCATGTAATCCTCGATTGTTTTTGTTCGAATTCTAACTCCAGAAATACTGAAAACAAATGTTAAAAAGGTCAAGATGTATCGGACGCATAAGTGTTTCAATACATAAAAAAACTAGTTATATTATACACTACAGGAGCGCAATCAAATTCCACGATCGCTATCTTCTCGAAAATTAGTATAAATAAATTAGTCTTATATTTATAAACTTACTGTAATCAAACGTCTAGACCGCCAACCAAAATAAAATCTATTTATCAGATCATTTATTGACGTGCTAAAATATATTTAAATTTCACTTATTTGAATATTAATAAACCAATTGATTACGGTTTCTTGAGATGCCTTGTTGGCAATCGCAAAATAGTTTCTTAGATCCCAAATATTATCAAACTCTCTTGCGCTTTACGGCGTCTAGATGCCGTTTCTTTTATCTTCATTCTCATTTTTTCACACGTTATTAGTCACAACAAACTTTGCACACTATTTCTGCCCCTCCCGCATATTTGTTTTACTTAGCGTTAAGCTTGACGAGGAAAATTCAAGTCATAAACTTCTTAATGTTTTTAAATAGTGTTACAACATGCCCCGTCTGTTTACAGTCAGTGAGCTAATTCCCATTCCTGGTTTTTTAGATTTCGATAAAGCCGCTTTTTTTCACATCTTTAGGTTACCTAAAAGCAGATATTTCCTATTTCAGGACGAATTTTGAAAATAGGTATACATACACCGAAAGTTTTTGTGACCGTGTCAAAATATCAGGTCACTATAAAATTGAGGTGGGACCTTGGACGCAGACATTGTTCGGTGAACCTCTATCTGGAAATGGCTATGGAAAAATTGAAATAGGTAGAATGTTAACTTATTTGAAAACTATTTAATTAATTAATTCAATATTCAATTAATTTATTTGCACATAATAGGTAAACGTGAATCAGTTGGAATTAATTAATTATATGACCGACTCCGTATATGACCTTTCGACATGCAAAGAACATAGGAAAAAAACAGTACAAAAACAAAATCACAAATCACATCATACGTATGTCAAAAATAATTAAACAAACCTTTGTAGGTTTGTTAAAAGGAGCCACAATAGTATTTTCTGAAGAAATAAAATGAACCTTTTTCAGGGTTAACAAAGTGTGGCATCGTGTGACAACTATTAACTTTATAATTTTGAAAATATGTGACGTTATCGTGTGACTGAATGGGTTAGGACTCCGAAAATTCTGAAATTCTTGTGTCATGTTCTGCTAGCTAGATAGACTATTTTAGAACTTTCGTTACCATTTATTTAGTTTTTTTTAATGTGTAACTTATAAGACGTACGATACTCTGCCCTGAGGGTGAGAGATAACGCATGTCTATGACCATTGCAGCGATACACAGAACTTTGAGTAGGAAACAAAACAAAGTCCAGGGTATCGCTGCTTTGGCGCTCGTTACTTTGAGACTTTCAATGGCTAGTCTCAACAGCCTTGTAATTTACTAGCTGCAATACTCTTCAAATCGGAACACAGTAATGTTTACACACTACTGCGTGACGGCAGAATATTTGGTACTGCGGCGGTACCTACTTATACGACCTCGTGCTAAGGAGATCTACCTCTAAAACGCACAAATTCATCATCATCATCATCAACCTATTATAGCTCATTGCTGGGCATAAGTCTCTCAAGACACGGCACTCAGACTTTAGCTACTTCCAGCTGTCTTACTTACATCGTCACCAAGTCTCAGGGTATCCTACACTACGTTTCCGACTCGCGGTTTCTACTCTAGAACACAGCTACCCCAGCGGTTATCGGTTCTGCGGCAATATAGTCAGCCCACTGTACGCTGAGTTATATCGGCGACTGTCTTGGGCAAATAAAACGAGACCTTCATTTCAAAATAATTCTCATTTTGAAATAACCGTTGCCATAAATAATATAGGATATCCTTATAACTAACTCCTCATACTTCTTAGTATACTAAAATGTAAAAAACAATGTTGTTCTTCCTCATGAACGCTTTACATTCCAGGGCAAATAATTAACTTGTTTACGCATTGACGATTTCCGTCATCCTTATTTGCCACTGCATGACATTGTTTCGACTTTGCCGGTGCACTATAGGTTAGATATAGGTATTTATTGTGTACTCCTACGTTATTGTTCTTCACAGATCATGAAATTATATTAATTAGTAAATCTCAGGAACAGTCAAAGTCACACAAAGTAAGTCATGATAGAGTCCGGTCATGTCTAAGTAGTGGTGGCAGTAGCTTCAATGAAGTTTTGAAAGCAATTCGAAAAGAAGTATGACTTTACCACGTTATATCATTCTTCAACACAGGCGTAATTCGGTGCTTTATGAATAAAATACATAAATTCATAAACGCTTTGCACCCTGACAACCAAGCAAGCCAATCTTGTTATACTTTCTTCCACATTTGAGTTATAAATATAACAGTTTGCAACATAGCGATAATCATTGCAACTCAATCAAAACCATTTTTGATAAATTTTTGTAAATTAAAATAAATTTAAAGTTTTAGGTAATTCACTCAAAATTCTTTCTATGGTATCTGTAGAAGTATTTTAGTATATAAAATGTACACTAAAAGATATTATTACAGCTAGACATTATTATGGCAGATATTTTGCCACCAAGCAATGTGTAAACATTACTGTGTTCCGGTTTGAAGAGTACTAGCAAGCGAAATTACTGGGCGTTTGACTAACCGTCGAAAGTCTCAAAGTAATGAGCGCCAAAGCAGTGATGCCCTGGACTTTGTTTTGTTACTCAAAGTTTTGTGTATTGCTGCAATTGACAAAATAGTCATGGGCATGCGTTATTCCATGAGTTATCTGACTTCTATCACACAAGCTCTGCTTAGTTTGGGGCCAGATGGCCCTGTGTGTAATGTGCTACGATATTTATTTCTTTATTTATTTTATTTATCTCTTACCATCAGGAGAGCGTGTCGATCGTCTCTTTACTATTACACTAAAAAAACTTAAGAAGTTTAGATAGGGTTCGCATATTTTTTGCACCAGTACCTTTATATACCTAGTTACACAACTCGTTATTAACAAATCAAATCAAATTTCAATGTTTCGGAGAATCAAATGTGTCTCCAAAATTATTTTTGATAAATTTCAAAATTCTATAATATTTCAGAAAAAATGTTACTTACATTGAAAATGCCGTTCAGTATCAAGAAATCGGAAGATGATAAAATATATCTGATACCAGATACCAATAAAGCAGAGTACTCCACAAACGACATAGAAAACATTTCATTTGGAGCTAGCAGTGTTAAGCTGGGAGGTCGAGAAATCAGTAAGTTGTACAATGTACATCTGCATTATTTAATTTTATCTTTTAGTTCTTATCTAAAAACTTATAATTATATTCTGCGAGGTTCTGCCTGATAAAAATACGTTAAAATTTTTCAGTAGTTATTATGTTTTTGATGACTTCGTTTTTTTTTGAGATTTCAATATCCTTCCGATCTGGAAGGTCTTGGTTCAAATAGCACGACACTCACTTTTTCTTAGCTACGTCTGTGCGTATTGTTAACTACCGCTGACCTCAAATAGTGACAAAAAACATTAAAAAGTCTACATAGCTGAGAGTTTTATGAAATATTGGCGAAGTATCTCAAATCGCATTTGGCGAATTTGATGGACTATGGAAGAGTCAAAAAAAGCGTAGGACATTTCAAAAAAATAGGGCAGCCTGTATAACAAGTTAGTTTATTATACAAATTTATTGTTTGTTTATTTATTGTTTATTGTACAAATTTTCTTTGGTTGAGACTAAATTAGTGAAATGTCTAGTATTAAGCAAATTTGTTTTTTTTCTTCTTTTAAATATTTAAAGATACATAGTTTTGCTCACACAATGTTTTTGTTAACAGGTGAACAACTAATAAATTTCATGAACACCAACTGGAGAGTTATACTCAGAACTTTCGGTCGATTTTTCAGTGACAAAGTCATGGAGACGTTTTACCATTTCCTGAAAGAGTTTTTCGTCACAATCGATGCTTCAAAACTTGTCAGTGATGATTTGTCAAATTACGTTTAGGTACCTAAAATATAGACATATTTATTTTATATAGGTAGGTATTTATTTTGTATAGGTATAGATTAAATTTTAGTGATAATTGTTGCGTCTATAAAAATGCAAAAATAACTATTCCGCCTGTTATTTCACAAAAATAATTCCGCTGCTGTGTAGAACCACGGCAAAATTATTTAAAAATAAATCCAAAATGGCCTATGATAAAAAAAAAACCAAGAGAAGTCATTATTGTACTTACTATAATAAACAACTTTAACTATGAGGCACAAATCTGGATACGTAAACAAAATCGTTCACCTTTGTAATAGTAGTAAAATTTATTTATAATATTAAGTACTAAGACTTCATTTAATCGAAGACACTCCAAACATATACTCGTAAGCTTAAACCCATGTGTTTTTGTTGTAAATTATTTGAACCTAATCATCCCCATAGTAGTATTCTAAAAAACACTAAACAGTATAAAATAAGGTCGAGTTTCGTAGTGTGTTCGCTTTGTTCTTTTAAACGGATTCGCAATTGATTTGACTAGGTATTCACGATCATTTAGATCATTGTATGCTTTATTTGAATCTAGGGCGGGTCGCTAGTACATCATAAATCAGATACTGCAGACAAGGACATTACACCTGGAAGATGTATCTTTTAATAAATAAATTACAAAGTAGGTGTCTTTTAGATTGTGCATCTGATAAAAAGAAATGAACAATAATATTTCTTACATGGGAATTCATTTACTCTAACAATGCCGAAGTTACTTTTAATGATAGTGATGTGTATTTTAATTAAGATAACACAGAGAATTGAATTTCTTATCAATTCATTTATTTGAGAAAACGACTCTCTTCAAACAGAAGACGATCAGCAAACCGTACGAAACAAAATATAACAGGCCACTCATAAAAAGTATAAAAACTCCTTAGTGTACATACATCACATATAGGTAAACTAGAATGCGTCGACACATTTAAATTATTAAAACATATTTTCCAAAATCGTAGTATTATTTTAATTCTCTGTACCCATTAATATCATATTTTATTGATCGCTTTGAAACTGAAAACTTCGAATTGCCAGCTACTAATTAGCTATTAAGAACAGTTTTGAAGGTTTTAGTTGGTAGATCAAAGTTTCACAGCCTAGTGAAGTTTTGGCAACTTTGTAAAGTTTCGGCATTTTAGTTGGGAGACCGTATGCCCTGGGTTTGAATTCCACGGCATGCCTTTTCTGTCTTTTCTAAGTTAGGTGTAGAAAAACAACTTGAGGAAATCAGCATGCCCAAGAGTAGGAAAGTCAGTCACGCTAGAAATTCAAGGGTCGTCAACACGCGGCCTGCGGGCCGTGTGCTGCCTGCGGATATCCTACTTGCGGTCCGTGATTATTTTATAAATTATTTATTCACAAAAATCTAAAATTTTATAGAGTCTAGATAGAAAACATTGTAATTATAAATATAAGAATTGAATTGTCTATAATTTAACCATTCTTAACAGTATTTTTGTTTTTATTTTTTAATCAATTCTATGGGATACGACTAATACATTAAGCTTCAAGGGTTAATTTGACAAGTAAGTCTCGTCTTTACTTTATTTATATCTAAATCTATACTATTATAAAGAGGAAATATTTGATTGTTTGTTTGTATTGAATAGGCTCCGAAACTACTGGAGCGATTTCATAAATTTTTTCACCGTTGGGAAGCTACACTATCTCCGGGTGGCATAGGCCTTTTATCCCTGTATTCCTACGGGAATGATACTACGTGAGTGAAACCAAGAGACGTCCGCTAGTTTAAAATAAAGTAAAGATGCCTGCCAAAAGGTTAACGACCCCCGCGCTAGATGATAGATTTAAACCTATTAAAAATGTTGCTATCATTTTCATTTCAGTCTATTTGGTTTCAGTGACAACCCTGTTGGATCATTGCTAGCATGTCTGTTTTAAGAGCTGTAGGGCGTGGGTTCGATTTCCACCCAGGACAAACAAATGTTTGTTCTGTGTTCTATATGTACCTATTATAAGTATGTATATTTACTAAAAAATAAGTATTTTAGTATGTCAGTCATCTGATTTCCGTAGAAGAAGTACAAGCTTTGCTTAGTTTGGGGCTAGATAGCGATGTGTTTAAATGTACTATAGTATATATATTTTTTGCCACGTACAATTTTTTTTTAGTCTAGATGTTTTGGCAACTTACCTTAAGAATTAGTTTTAATAATTAGACTAATAAGTTATGAATCCTTCAGGATAAATAGACAATTTTGATATGTGTCACAGTTTTCCTCTTTCCAAAGTATATAAGATAGAAGGCATCCATGAGATCATATTTAATTGAATACTGCTCTCGATGTACGCCATGTGTGTTTAGTTACATTTATTAGTACAGATTTTCTTAGAAAAAAATGAAGAAAATTTTATTCTTCGTGTTAGTTTCGTTCGCGTTTTGCTCATGCCGTCGTAAGTACAACTTTGTTCTATTTTATGTGACGTAATAATATATTTAGTGTCTATGTCTAACATTTTTAAAACTGAAAAGAAGTTTACAAATGCGTTTTTCATGAAATCGTTCTCTTCTTTTTTTTGTATTTAGACTGCAGACTATATATATTTCGTGGTACCTTATTACCTTAGCAGGAAGTCTTAAGTAGTTTGCCACCGCAATACCATATATTCTGCCACCAAACAGTAGTGTTTAAACATTACTGTGTTCCGATTTGAAGAGTACTAGCAGCTAGCGAAATTACTGGGCTGTTGAGACTGGCAAGCAGCGATGCCACGGACTTGCATATCAGGAGAGCGTATCGTGCGCCTTATTACTTTTACATTAAAAAAGTGTTTGGGTGTTCTGTATTTATGATAAGTATGTAGTTACAAAAAAAAAGTATCTAAGTATTCTATCAGTTATCTGACTTCCATAGTACAAGCTATAATTAGTTTGGGGTCAGATGGCGCTGTGTGTCTTAAAATATTTATTTTTTAATTTAATTATTACAAGCTTACGCCCGCGACTTCGCCCGTGTTGAATTACGAATGCTCCCTAATCACCTAGCGATATGAAATATACTTTAAGACCTATTTTCATCCCTACCAAAAAGACATATTTTTTTAATAAAAATCGGTAAGCCGTTTCGGAGGAGTGCGACAAAAAACATCGCGACACGAGATTTTTATATAACATACATGTAAATTCATATTAATTTAGTTAATAAAAGTTTAAAATTTACAGAAACGGTAAACAGCACCAGGGCTATGCCCCAGCGACAGATGATTTTTCTGTCACCTGTTACTTTTATTGAGATGATGAAAGAGGCGGCCGACAAAACGACGAAAATGGCAGAAGTAGAACAAATGAAGACTGATGTTGACACCAGATGTAGTATTTATGACAATGAATGTCAAAAGCGGTTTTTCCAAGACATTGCCGTAAACTATGCGCCTACTGGTATACCGGAGCTGGGTATACCAGTTCTCGATCCGTTTGCGTTGACAAACGTCACTCTATCCATTTTGGGGCTTGTGGAATTGACACTTATTGAAGGCGTAGCGGAAGGAATCGGAAAATGTGTTGTAACTAAATTCGTGTAAGTATGCACATTACTGTCATTGTCAGAAAATTAAGTCAAATAAAACTAAACGCAAAATAATTTAACATACTACATTTAATAAATAAATAAATAAATAAATATCGTAGGACATTACACACAGCGCCATCTGACCCCAAACTAAGCAAAGCTTGTACTATGGGAGACAGATAACTGATAGAATACTTGAATACTTTTTTTTTTTTGTAAATACATACTTATAATACATACAGTATACCCAGACACAGAACAAACATTTGGTTTTATATCACAAAATGCTTGTCCTGGGTGGGAATCGAACCCACGCCCCACAGCTCTTGAAGCAGACATGCTACCAGTGAGCCAACAGGGTTGTCAAACAGGGTTGTTAATTGATTGATTCAGGTTTTACTTTGCGGAAGTTAATTTTGAGTGTTCTAGGTATATATTTAGTTTCTTTTCGCTTAACAGTCGTTTCGGTTACAACAGTGATAAGGATTTAAATTTAACTAATTTGACAACAATTCAATAATAAAAAAACTTATCCGAAACTTTACTACCTAAAACTAAAATTTGACATAAACTCAAAGTTTGCTAAGCAATAGTGCGCAGCATATTTAGTGTTCGTTTAACAATAAATTTGAACATTGAATTGCGCTCTTTAATTTAAGCTAAAGCTATCAAAATAATATAGTGAATGGTAGCAAACTGAAGTGTGCCACAAAATCTAAAGTCTAAGCCAAAATTTACTACCATTATAAAATATATTACTATGATGCATGGTAGTAGAGTACTTTTTAGTATTATGCTGACTAGCCTCAAGTTAAAAATCTGCCACAAAGTACCTAACGGTTGATCCGGCAACCTCAATTGAGAGTCTGGTCCAGTATAGGTAAGATGTGCTTACCATCTTCGACCCCAGTGTCTCTTCACATCAGGTGAGCTGTGGTCAAACACCTAACCTGTCACCTGTAAAAAAACTACTAAATGCCTTATTAATTAATGATCTCCTGGCAGATCGTATACGACACGACTAAGTCAACTAGCTGAGCGTCTAACAAAAAACTTTGGTCAAATTTTCTACACCAAAACTGGCCTTTGGTATTCGTAAACAGATTTGAAAAGTAAATTGCAGTAATTTTTCAAAAACTTTTGATATAAAAAAAACTTTACAAACTTATTTTGTATATTTAATTTCAAGACTGGAAAGGTCGAAAGGACGTTTTTGTCCAGCTGTGAAGCAGTGAATTTTCAGACACACAATAATAAACTTCAACTTTATTTTACAGGACTAACGTAGATGCGCGGTACAGAGAACCAAGCATAATGTGCAACCAGATAGTTATAAAAGGGCGCTATAAACTGACTTCAGTTATGGCAGACGTCTGCGATTGGTGCAATGTACATGGAGAGGGAAACTTAAATATAGTGCTAGGTATGGTAGTAATAATTATTAAATAAATTTATCTATCCATAAAGGCAATCTTTTGCAAATAATTCTTAAGGATTTAGGGAATCTTTTCCAAATAATTCATAAGGATTTAGGCAATCTTTTGCAAATAATTCATAAGGATTCAGGCAATCTTTTGCAAATAAATTATATATTTATGTGATGATTGCAAGGATTTAGGCAATGTTTTGCAAATACCACTAATCTCATCCATCTTACTTTCACATTTATGACTTTCATGTTATAAATGTGAAAGTTTGGATGGATGGATGTTTGTTACTCTTACACGCAAAAACTACTGAATGGATTTGGATTAAATTTAGTATAGAGGTAGCTGAGACACTGGATTAACACATAGGCTACTTTTTATCCCGAAAACATGTAGCGGGTAACACCGCGGGGCGCAGCTAGTAAACCATATATTTATGTGATGATTGCAAGGATTTAGGCAATCCTTTGCAAATAACTGAGATATTCATGTAACATTTGCAAGAATTAGTGATATTAAACATAACACGAATCCTGTAAACATAATTATCTCTTTTTTTATTTAACAGTTTCAGCTCAATTTTTATGTAACCAAAATTGCTAGATAATTTTGAAAAATTTACCTTTTTTATTATTTTTTCAGAAAACTGGTTCTTTAGAATCAGATATCCTTTCCGGATAATTAGGCGATCCGATGGTGAAATCTATTTAGATGCCTTGTTTGACGAAGCTTTTTACGAAACCACGGTTGATAAAGTTACACTCACGGCTGATTCTGTATTTATTGGAAAACACGAGATCAGTAAGTATATTGAAAAAACAAACAAGTAATCATAATTATATGGAAAACACGGTAATCATAATCACTGGAAACACGTGCTAATCATGATCACTTTGAAATTGTTCGAGATTACCGAATAAGGATAAAAACATTTATGTGCGTGATTGTATTACTTGTGTTTACTGATCTTAATTACCTTATAGTACCGATAATCGCAGGGACTAAAAATACTCAAACCCGCTTTTAAAGTTAAAGTTTTAATTTTAAGACATTCTGACAAGTCCATAGCGTCCTGTGTGCTTACAGGATGATGTAAAACGGTAATGACTAAAAAGTGTATTTCACTCATCACTGGAACTACGATTGTGGTTGTAGCGATGATAGATGGTTAACGCGGTCAGTTTACAGGGCGTGGGTTCAAACCTTAACAATGAGCTAAAGCCGCTAATGAAGGAAACCATGACATGGTGGTAGGGTATGGTGCCGCCAAGCATCTAACGGTGTGTTCCGGTAGCGTCACTTGAGAGCCAGTTGTATACAAGCACACCGTCACTTAACATCAGGTGAGCTGTGGTCAAAAACCTTCAACCATAAAAATTCAGTGTCTTTTTTTATGATTGACAAGCTAGGTGTTTGACCACAGCTCACCTGATGTTAAATGACGGTGTGGTCCAAGATGGTGAAAAACACCTCGCCTGGAATGGAAATTACTCTCAAATAATCGCCAGAACCGTCAGATGCTTGGCGGCAGATTTTCAACTTGAGGGGGGTAGCTAGCTAGCCTCTTCCATACGACAATAACCTCCTTCCGGCTTAGTATTACCATTCCACGTAAACTCTTATTTAAGGTACCACAATGTTTTACCATCTTTTTCTCTTTTTCAGCTAAACATGTCGTCTTTTTCATCAACAAATTCTGGAAAATAATAATGCGCTCCGATGTTGGAAAGGATATTTACGACAAATCAGTAGAATATTACTATGATATATACGGCATCTTTTTTGACAAATCACCAGCCAATACGTTTTTGAAAGACGATCTCACACCATTAATTGATAATTAAAAACAAATATAACAACGTAACTCCCTTTTTTTTAAACTATGAAAAAAGTGTTGTGAAGGTATGATTTTAGAATTGTGACAATGACATGTTCAATGTCACAATTCTAAAATCATACCTTCACAACACTTTTTTCATCTCACACCATTAATTGATACTATTTTAAGTAGAATAATAACTGTTTTAGTCACTTATTTAAAGTAGGTATTATTGTTTAATTTTGACATTTTCAATTCACAACACTTTTTTTCATCTCACACCATTAATTGATACTATTTTAAGTAGAATAATAACTGTTTTAGTCACTTGTATAAAGTAGGTATGGTTTTAGAATTGTGACATTTTCAATTTACAACACTTTTTTTTTCTTTCGAAAACGTGACTTAAAGTCATATTCAGTGTATTAGCACGAATGCTAGTGTATGTTGATACAAACTATCACTTAATACATTTTTGAAAACTGTGTACTGTGTTTCACTCTAATAGGTAAGATAAGTCTAGTCTAACCTAGTCTAGTCTAGTCTAGTCGTTAAAATAAATAGATATCATAAAAGGCTGTAAAATTGACAATTCGAACTACTCTTTATTGGAGAAAAATTTATATCGTTTCATAGTTGACGGTCCAAAGACTTGACGGAACAATTTGATACCATATATTTTTTGGTTGACTAGCTAAGTGTATTGATCACAGCTCACCTGATGTTAAGTGACGGTATGGTTGAAGATGGTAAACACACCTTGCTTGGAATGGATTTCTCTGGTCTGTCAGTTTTTTACCGCATACACTTTGGTGAGTGCGCTTCAGATCTACATGACCTAATTCCATCCTGCCCATTCTACTATCGGATAGCCAGCTCCAAGCAAGAGCTCCAAGAAGCGACACTGCTTCATGGTCGATATTCCAAAGAACTCCAACCGTTTAGTTCGAGTCTACCGTCATTGTACGAACCGCTAAACAATGGAATTTGCTGCCCGAGTGGGTGTTCCCTGATAGATACAATCTGGGTGCCTTCAAGTCGCGAGTGAATCAGTTTCTTCTAAGCGAGCGTGCTCCACCGTAGGCCGCATCTTCGCTTTACATCAGGTGAGTTGGCGGTCAAACGAAAGCCGATAAGTAATAAAAAAAAAACAAAAGAAAAACACACACAGTTAGATGCCAACTTTTACTGGCGATTTCTCGAAAACGAAACTGAGTTGGCATCGACAATTTTGGTGTTTGGTTGGTAGACGCTAGAAGCACGCGGAGTGAGTGCTCGATGCACATCTCGGACTGTCCCCTCGTTAATAAAACATGTTGAACATCATGTTTGCGAAACTTATTATATTTTGTTACTATAGCTTGCGCCCGCGATTTTGTAAGCGTTGACTTTAGGATTGGTTTCAAAGAGAAACGAAATATATTGTGTAAGGAACACAAAAGCAATAGTTTTATTTGTCATGAAACTTGCGATATTTTATTACTTAGATTAAAGTATAATGTACTTTTTATCCCGGACTAATAATAATGTTTCATAACACGTTATAATAAAACAGTCTACACACCAAACCCGTCGCCCCGCCGACACAGTCCGGCGCCCTGGGCGGGTTGCTGTCGACTTTGTCCAGTATATGTTAAACCAATTATTAAACTATCTGTGTGCCAAATTTCATGCGAATCCGTTAAGCAGTTTTTGCGTGATTGAGTAGGTAACAGACATCCAAGCTTTTGAACATACAAACTTTCACATTTATAATACATATTATGTTGTATGATTGCAGTTTTACGGAAAATAAAACAAAATCGCTAAAGGAATGATTCGCTTAAACTTGTTTAACTCAATGTAACAAAAAACTACAGGCAAAAAATCTCAGAAGCATACGAGTAGTTCGCGTCTGGTAGCAGTTTAGAAATATTTTTAAAACATATTCTCTATAATTTTTTTATCTTACTTGGTAACACATTGTGAATCGGTACAAAATACAGTGAAACTTGGTTAAGTGGGACCTGGATAAGTGAGAAACCTCCATAACTGGAACTGATGCTGAGGTCCCACCATTTTGGCACTGAATTACCTCTGTTAGTGGGACGAAGCAAACCTGTATATCTGGGATTCGTTCTTTCGATTTTATCATCGCAGTTACCTCTATAACGTTTCGTACTAAGTACATATTTATCAAAAAAAAACGTGATTTTTATAATTTATAATCTTTTTTTGATATTTTATTTAATAATCGCACCTCTATAACTGAAATAACCTGTATTCTGACCTCTATTAATGGAACCCTCTGTAAAAGAGAGATTTTTATTTATGGCTGGATATCTGAGACACTGGGTAGGTAAGTGGAATACCTCTATAAGTGAGACAAATTTGCAGGTCCCTAGAGGTCAAACTTAACCAGGTTTCACTATATTTATGTGTTAAAAATAGAAATGGAATATTTTACCCGAACATAAAACATCAGGTTGTATCTTTTTAACAAATTTTAATTAAAACACCGAGATAACACATTTAACTGTTTTGAAGTTATCTATACCAGACGTTTCGGTATTGCAATTTTTCCTCAACAGGTACCTATAAAAGAAACCTGTTGCGTTATTTTATTGCATACTGCGTACTTTTTGCGTACGTACATTATTTACTAAGTCTATTTAGTCACAATAGGTAATTCACGTTTATCGGCTAGAATGAAGAAAGTTTTGTTTTTTATCTTGATTTCGGCCGCTTTTTGCGTATGCCAACGTAAGTATTTTTTGTATATATTTGTTTATTTTTTTGTTTTTCTAGTTTTTTTAATGGTTGACAGGCTTTGTGTTTGATTACAGCTTTTTTTTTTTTTTTACTGTTGACAGGCTAGGTGATTGATTGATTGATTGATTAACTCTTTATAGCACACACTAAAAAAAACAATACAGAAGAAATAACATTAATTAATTTGTGTAACAACTGGCGACCTTATCGCTAAAAGCGATCTCTTCCAGGCAACCGTAGGACGGACAGGATCAGGTGTTTGACCACAGCTCACCTTATGTTAAGTGACGGAGTGGTCAAAGATGGTAAACACACATATCCTGGAATGAAACTGGCTCTCATGTGAGACTGCCGTGCTATGGTAGTTTTACCAGCTAGTTTTGATTTTCCAGTATTTTCAATGTTTCCCGGTATTTTCATTTAGTCGTATTTTTAGATGAATATTGCATTTTTGTCGATTGTTAAATTTACAAATTGTTTATATGATCTTTATGATTTTTTTAACCAAATACACAACGCCATCTGTCTATAAAGTGACAGCCCTGTTAATTAATTGGTAGTATAATTATCTGCTTTAAGAGCTGAGAGAGAGCTCTTTGAGTTATTTGTTTTTAGGTTCGATTCCTACTCAGGACAAACATTTTGTGGTATAAACCTATAAACAAACTAATTGGTTTCATGCGAAAAATGTACAGGACAAAAAATATTATTTTATTCTTGCTTTTTTGTTTGAAACTTTTTTTTAACATCCATATATTTGCAACGCCAAAACCATTCAAAATATTGCTTTTTCTTCAATTTCTCCTTGTAAATACGATTTGCGCCAATTTTCATTATTATATTAGTAATCAGCGGGTCAAAATACATAAATATACAAAATTTCAAAGGAAAAAAGAGTGATGCCTGCCTGATGTGAAGCAACGATGGGGTATCTTTACGGAACTACACCCTAACATTTAAATAAAATCACCACTTCAGATTTTTTTTTTAAATATATTGTTTTTATCATCATCATCATCAGCCTATATTAGTCCACTGCTGGACATAGGCCTCTCCCAAGACACGCCACTCAGCCCGATCTTCGGCTTTTCGCTTCCATCCCCCGCCAGCTGTCCTACGTATATCGTCACTCCATAGAGTCTCAGGGCGTCCTACACTACATTTGCCGCGGTCTCTACTCTAGAACACGTCTATCCCATCGGTTATCGGTTCTGCGACAGATATGTCCAGCCCATTGCCACTTCAGCTTACTAATACGCTGAGCTATGTCAATGACTTTAGTTCTCTGGCGAGTTACTTCGTTTTGGATACGATCCCTCAGAGAAATGCCAAGCATAGCTCTTGATATCAACCTATACCTATAACCTATTGTTTTTATAATACTGGCCAACTTTATTTTCTTATTCTTTCAAATAAGATAAAACTTATTGAATAACTTGCAGTGCATCACTTTTGAGAAGTTTCAGCATTTTATCCGCACTTTTCACAATGAAATCGAACAATAAATACGGAGGCACTCACACTAGACAAACACTGACAGCGGAATGCCATTGTGAAAAAGGCGGCTAACGCGGCTGTAGTTCGAGTTTTGACCATCTGAACAGCTAAGTTGGTAGCCCTATACCAAATGAGCAGTCAGGGGAACGGTGTGTGGATTTAGTTACTTAGTTTATTCGAGGCGAAGAACTAATATTGAAAAGATTTAGCTTAGACGAACAGAGTCGGACACTACTGTGCGATAGATTGATGACCAACATTTTTATTATTTATTTCAAAAAATTGCCGATGGAACTTTTTTTTATCGTTATTTGAATGTTACTTCTTACTTATTTGATATTAAAAGTGTTTTGTCAGTGTCAGTGTCAAAGATAGTAAGCACACCTAGCCTCGAATGCAACTGGCTCTCAAGCGAGGCTATCGGAACACACTGTTAGCTTGACGACAGATTTTTAACTTAAGGGTGGTAGCTAGTCGAGTACTAGAAATTACCCTACCACCATGCTATAGTTTTCTGCTTAAACTCATTGTTGTTGTTGTTCTCACGCTCTTCAACGTGTGAACTGACTGCGCTAACCACTGAGCTATCATCGCTACAAGAACATTTTTGTTCCAGAAACAACCGCTACTAGATGCTGGTTGAACGACGAAGAATGCCAGAAGACTTTTGTTCAAACTATCGCTAAAACTTATGCTGTAACCGGTATAAAGGAAATAGGCATACCGGTTATAGATCCGTTTGCGATAAAGTGTGTGGATATGTCTATCTTAGGGTTTGAAAAATTAACACTTATTGAAGGTGTGGCTGAGGGAGTTACGACTTGTGTCATTACAAAATTCGAGTAAGTATTTTACCTTGAGTGCTTTAAAGACTGCGTGTCCGATGTGTATACTAAAACTCCATCCATTCTGCCCATTCTATTAATTGACAGCCAGAAGCTCAAAAGAAACACGATTCATGGTTCATATTCTTATTTTAAACCCATGACTTTTGGATCACACCTTGCAAAAAGGCATAATTGCTTCCTTGGGCCTTTCCTATACAACAGACTTAATCAGCATTTAAACTTAAACATTCTGACGACAACAAAATGTAAGAAAATATTATCCAACTATCTACTTAAACTGACCTATGAGGAAACTGAAGATCTTCTACGCGTTTTTGAATATGAAACTTACAAATTGAATAAACCAAAATTACAAACACAAAACTAACGTTTAAAATGCATACTACAACATACACACACACACGCGCACACACACACACACACATACACACACACACACACACACACACTTACAAATATACATACACCTCCATACACGACATTTCTTTCCATAAAACTAACAGCATGTTGCATGTCATAATTTAATAAAAATAAAAAAAAATAAAAAATTCAATAAGTAAATAAATGGTACGCAATTTCTTCTAAGAGGAAATCGCCTAAATAATCACAATAAATAAAATAAAAATAATCTCTATTAATATAAGCGAAAGTCTATATGAATTAATTTAATTTATGTATTTAAAAATCTAAAACGTTCGAGACTCAAATTAATAATAACCCACTTACACAATCATTTATCTATCTCTTCTCTTACATATTAGCATATTATAAGTAATTTATTGCCTAGCAGCGAGACGTCGTAAGCCTTTGCCTTGGACCTCACATCGTTCACCGTTTCCACATGCTGCGCCTACCCACATTATCATGCTCGACTATACTTGAACACATTTTTTATTTCGCTCAAATCTTGTATAGATCAAATTGGGACGGAGGCCGGAGGTTGAATCGTGGCAGCTGTAACACAGGGTTACCTAGCACAGCTGCCAACGAAAATCCAAACTGATACTACCTACTTGTTTTATGATATTGATATTGATCAAGCTCATTAGTTAGCTTATATACAGCTTAGTGTTTATACAATACATTATAATATTATTCCTATCTATCTAAAAATAGGTATTTTAATTTTGAAGCAAATCTGCTAAAAAAAAAACCTACTAATGAGTTTGTAATGTTGGACATTGTATATAATTTATGTTTTGTTAGACCCCTAAAATTTCAGTTTTTCTTGTTTGGATACTAATGTAATGTACATTTTTTCTTATGTCAAATAAAGTATTATTATTATTATATTATTATTTTACTTGGTGGTAGATCTCCTTAGCAGGAGGTCGTCTAGGTAGGTACCACCGCAGTACCAAACATTACTGCGTTCTGTTCTTACTGTGTTGTTAAGTGCGAGGCGCGACATACACATACATATTATATGGTAAACACTTTTTCTACGAGGACGCGAGGCCCCTGCAAGAGCGAGCGTGGCCCCGGGTGGTTGCCCTGCTTGCCACCCCCTAAGGCCTCCACTGACTGAAGATATCTGGTACTACGATGATACCTACCTATACGACTTTATGGACCTACAACCAATTATATACTATGCTACAAATATCACAAAAGGTCTAGAGCATATGGAGCAAAACTATGCGAAATAATTTCTAGAAAAAAAATCTTCTTGCACTATGCTTTTTTTTAAGGTTCATGACATTGTCTACTAAAGAGAACAAACGTTAGTCACTGAAAGTAATTATAAGATAGCAACATGCTGGTGAATTAAATAAATAAACCGTCAAATTGATTACTTTTTCAGTATAAAACAATATATGTACAATTGTACATTGTACCTACAGTCCTACACTTGTGTATACTGAAGAATTAATTAGAATCAAGTTATCAAATTTTACGTTAAAATATTTTCCAATTTCTTTTTTCAATATTTACTAAAGATATAGGTATAGGTACAAAGTTGATCTTAATCATTAGAAGGAAATTTAAATTTGAAACCATCTATTTCTACAGTCATTTATCAACTTTTACTCAACGAGCTTGGAATGCTAAATCACAATTGCTTGAATAAAACAGTAGATTATTAGCATAAAATCAAATTTATGAATGATTTATTAATTTATGATTTTTTAATAAAACAGTAGATTCTGCTAATAAAATTAACCTACTATTTTTTTCAAACAATTGTGATTTACCGCAAATAAGGTCCAAAATAAATGCCAGTAGCTGTGATTTCACTGTGAAATTATGCTCCATTTCTCCATAAATGGCAAAAATTTATTTGTATGGAAATCGAACCACCTTAAGAGGTATATTCATAAATAAAGTTGTATTTTTTGTTGTAGGACTAATGTAGAAGGTCGATACAGACGACCAGAAATGATTTGCAAAAAGATCACTATCCGAGGGCAGTATGAGTTGACACCCACACCAGTTATGGGAAATATTTGTGGATGGTGCAACATACATGGCAAAGGCAACGGATCAATTGTACTAGGTAAGAATTTTTTGAATTTAGGAATCTTGCTCTTCTTGAATTCTTGCGGGCAGTCGTCCTTGTGAAGCTACCGAAAATCTTTTCCCACTGCACAAAATCATACAAATATTGTTAAAGACAAAGTTTTTTTTGACATTTTTGTGTTGACATTTAATCAGTGTTTTAAAACTCTTTAAATGACATATTTAAAAATGTTGAAGTGACTTGTAACATTGGTGTTATCAATAAAATATTTGTATTTGTATTTTGTATTTGTCGGTATGTTTATGTAATTACCAGCTGCGCTCCGCGGTGTTACCCGCGACATATTTTCAGGATAAAAAGTAGCCTATCTTATAATCCAGGGTCTTAGCTACCTTCATACCAAATTTCATCCAAATCCGTTCGTAGTTTTTGCGTGAATGAGTAACAAGAGTGAGTGAGTGAGTGATGCCCTGGACTTTGTATTATTACTCACAAGCTCTGTGTATCGCTGCAATGGTCATGAACAGGCGCTATCTCTTACCAAAAGGAGAGCGTCTCGTTCGTTCCATTACCAATTACATTTAAAAGAATTCATCCATCCATCCTTCCATCCATCCAAACTGTCACATTTATAATATTAGTGGGATTATTACAAAAATTTGAATGTTAATTTGTAAACATATTTTTTTATAACATACAGGCCTACGTTTGACCGACATCTCGAAGAAACCGAGTCGAGATTTTTTTACACTCACGTACATTCACTTCCTTTGTTCCAGAGGATTGGGGTTTTAAATTTAATTACAGCTACCGTTTTGAAAAGCGAGAAAATGGAAAAATCTACTTGGTACCCCTATTTGACAAAGCGGTGTACGAAGCCAGTGTAAAAAAAGTTACTGTGAGTGCTGACTGTATAATGAGAGGCAAACATGATATAAGTAAGTACCTAACATTTCTTTTTACTGTGTACAACTCATGAACATAACCATCTAATCATCGAAAGTTTCAAAGGAAATAGCGCTAAAGTAGCGATGCTCTGGACTTTGTTTTACTACTCAAAGTTATGTATCGCAGCAATGGTTATGGATAGGCGTTGTCTCTTACCGTCAGGAGAGCGTCTCGTTCGTCTCATTACCTTTACATAAAAAATAAATAACAAAAAAACACAATTAAATTATGTTTAAAATGTCTGAGATTCCATAGAAATGCAAAAAAAAATGTGTTTTCTTAATAACTAAATTAATCAATTTAGAAATAGTCTAGAATTGAACAGGTTATAATCTATTATATAAATGAAAATAAAATTATGTTCTTTGGTAAGCGCGTAACTTAAGAACTGATTTTTTTTTTTAGTAAAAATATTCAACTAATAACTTTTGTACAATTTCTTTACAGCTCATAACGTCGTAACATTCATAAACAACAATTGGAAAACGTTAATGAACTCGGACATCGGAAAGTTCATTAATGATAAATCAGCGCAGTATTACTATGATATATACGCGGCATTTTATAACTATTCAGCGGCTGACACGTTTCTGAAAGATGACTTGGAGCTATTTCTATAAACAATAATAATGGATTAACACACTTTTAACTAAGGCGCAGTTGTCGCTTTTAGCGATGGAGGTCAGTGATTTTACGTGATTTTGACTATGGGTTTTAATTATAAGCATTGTTTTTTTTTTTTTTTATGTTACAAATAATGAGACGAACGAGACGCTCCCCTGATGGTAAGAGATAACGCCTGTCCATGACCATTACAGCGATACACAGAACTTTGAGTAACAAAACAAAGTCCAGGGCATCGCTGCTTTAGTGCTCATTACTTTGGGACTTTCGATGGTTAGTCTAACAGCCCAGTAATTTCGCTAGCTACAGTACCCTTCAAACCGGAACACAGTAATGTTTACACACTACTGCTTGGCGGCAGAATATCTGGTACTGCGGTGGTACCTACCTAGATGACCTCCTGCTAAGGAGATCTACCTACATCTACATTGTAAATAATCTTTGTAATCTTTACATCATCTCGAGAGAACTGGTCATACATTAAAAAAAAATGTTTAATATGACGGCAGTGTGATAAGGGGACTACGCAGCTACATACACTACCAATCTTTTCACTCGATATTTGCACATAATATCAGTCTAAATGTTTTTCTCTATAGCATAACATTAATAGTAGCTCCTATGTAAATTGCTAATATGTTATTTGCAGAAATAAAAAGAACTGATTCGATCAAGCTGATATTTTATCATTATTTTGTAAAATAATAAACTATTATAAAAAATATGTATATTTTGTCAGCCAATCATAAAAAATATGTATATTTTGTGGTCAATTTTAATGTTAAACAAAAAAAAAAAACGAATGAATGAATGAAATCGTTTTAAAAAAACGAATACGTATCTATGTATGCGTTTCTTTTAATTTATTATTTCGATTTATCATCACTAACAAAATGTACATATTTTTTAGAACAGTTTATTATTTATGTATTAATATTACCTAAGTAGTAATTAACTTAGCGACAATTTAAAAAACTTATCTGAAACATTAGTACTTATCAGTGTGCTAATTTACATTTCGTTTATTTAGTATTTTATATGGATATAGGTATGTTTATTGTATTGTATTTTTAATGTATCTAGTGTGTTTTCATTTTCGTTATGTTATTTACCTTTCATAAAGCTTTTTTTAAATTTGTTTTTTATTCACCAACCTGATATTTGTTTCCGTTTTTCTTTTCATCCAAAGGTTGTCTAGAAGAAATCGCCTTAGGCGATAAGACCGCCGTTATACACCATTTATATGTTAAATTGTTTTGTTGTGTTCTTTATCTCTTTTTTTCTGTTTCATATTCGTATGTTGTGTTTTGTTTGGTGTAAGTTGGATAAAAAACTAATTAAAATAACCACAAGTCTTTGTCACTGCAGCGAGAAGAAGATATTATCTTCTTCTCGCTGCAGTAACCACTTCACTTCCACTTCGGCCAAACGCTCGAAGAGTCAAGTCAACACGTCCTAAGGATGACTCATGTAAAAGCGAAACACGTGCCTGCACGTGATTACTGCATTGAGAAGAGGATATAAATACTTGTGGTTATTTTGAATAGTTTTTTATCCAAGTTTATTAATAACTAACTAACGAATATAACTTTATTACACACCAAACAAAACACAACATACAAATATGAAACATAAAAAAGAAATAAAGAACATAACAAAGCATTTAAATATTTTTTTCAAATTGTCGTCAAGTTAGTTAAATTTAAATCCTTATCACTGTTGTAACCGAAACAACTGTCAAACGGAAATAAACTAAATATATCTATACCATAAAACTCAAATAAAGTTTTTTCAAATGGCGCTGTTGTTGTTTTTCATTAATTCCTTAATTAAATTCAGTTAAGTTAGTTATAATTTCAATATAATTAACGAATTTAAATTTAAAATGAAAATTTTAAAAAATTTCTTAGATCCATTGTTGATTGTTAGTATTGACGTCACTGTAATAAAATTGTTCTAGAATAACTTTCAATCCTCCTCCTTGTGTCGTATTTCTCATGTCTGAGGGTCATGACCTCCACCTCCCAAGAGCCGTTCATGCACGATATGACGTCGTACGAAAGCTTCGCGGCCTATCACACTCTGGGACAATACGTATTCATCGATCCCATGCGAGGTTCAGAACTGAGGCGGTAGCAAATATACATGCACTCATGTACCTGGGACTGCTCCAGACTTCCGATGACGTTTTCTCCTTTGCATGTTGCCTTTGAATCTTCTGCACCGGTGCGTGTGTGATTTTAGAAGAATCACTTTTGTCAGGCGCTTTTGTCCACAACTCAAGACGATCTGTCGCTCCCATTGGACGAGTGCGTAGTGCATGACAGCTGCATTTCGCTGTCACCTTAAGAGCTACAGTACCTGCATTAGGAATCAATGAATACGTATGTGTCTGAGTTGCGACGTTACTACCGAAACAGTACGCAAGATGTTACGCCATCTTCGCCTATTACTGGCGACATTCAGTGCGTCATACACCGATGCGTGAGTGCGGTGCAAATCTGTTCGGACCGGACCGGACCTAACGGTCCGGAAGCCTCACTTGAGAGCTAGACCCACTCCAGGCTTGGTGTGCTCTATCATCTTCGACCACGCCGTCACTTAACATCAGGTGAGCTGTGGTCAAACACCTAGCTTATCAACGATACTAAAAAAACAAAATAACTGCTCACGGTACCCCTACTGAACTTTAAACTTTAACTTTACAGTACAGCGGTGCACTATAAACTAACTAACTCTTATTTACTTGCAATTATTCTGTTAACAATATTCAGAAACCATGTTTTCTAGAAGTGTTTAAGTATCTACTTACAAGATCAAGGTCCACCTACAAAAACTAATTATATTCAAGTTGCTCTAGCAAAAACTAGATGCATAATAAAGTAGTCCGACTAATTCAATTAACTATTACGTAAGTGAAGGGCACCGTCTTACCATTAGGAAAGTGTGATTATATATATAAAATATTATACATATAGAAACAAAACATACATACATATTGGAGCTACTATGCCAGCGGCCCAGAGCTTCGCTCTGGGACTTCAAGGAGCTAGGTTGGCTTGGGTAGATGCTGGCAGGGGCGAATGCACAATACACCCCAAGCGGGACGTCAGTGCAGGACTCATAGCCCCCACTTTGAATAAGAATAAGAATATAGGAACAAAAATTAATCCTTAGCCAGCTCCAAAATAACTTAATCAGACGGAAATATCGAATATACACTAATACGAATTTACGAGTTTCTTTCGACATGTTTGTAACTGGTAATTCTGTGACTCATTTTGCTTGAATGTTTATTCCGTATTGTTAGGTTGTACTTCCGTGAATATCTTCTTTGTGTTGAAGCAAATTAATATGCTAAGTTGAAGGAAATCATACATCGATACGTTGACGTTATTTGTGCTACGAAATAAAATAAAAAACCGCACTTTAATTATCTTACCGAACCAAAAAACCCTAAAACACATATTATAAAAGATAATAGATAATAGATAAATAATGTTGCTTACACGCACATAGATACCGATGATTGTGTCACGTAGAGCCTCAACGTATTTGTGTGCGTATAGTTCGTGTAAGAAAAGAATAAACTTTAAGACCAAGAAGTCTTCACTCATTTTCTACGCAAAAGTCTATCTCAATTCAACATTCTTTCTTTCTATATTGTGGTCCAAAATCTATTGAACTACATCACACGCACTACTTAACTTCTTCTGACTTTATCATCTTAATAATAGGTAGTTACTTTTATAATTAATTATTGTGAGTGTTGTGAAATTTTAACTACTATCCTATATTTTTCCATGTAGCGATGATAGCTCAATGTTTATCACGCTCAGTTCACACACAAAAATTAAAAATAAAATAAATTTATTTCAAGCAACAAGGCCCTTATAAAAATACAAATTCAATTAAATTGACTAAAATATTATTGTAACACAAAAAAAACATGAAAAGGCGTGGGTTCAAACCCCAACAATGATCTTGAACTGCCGGTGAAGGAAAACATCGTGAGGAAACCATAGCGTGGTAGGGTATTTTCTAGTAGGTACTCGGCTGCCAAGCTACCACCCTCAAGTTGAAAATCTGCCACCAAGCACCTAACGGTGTGTTCCGGCAGCCTCACTTGAGAACCAGTTCCATTCCAGGCTGAGTGTGCTTTACCATCTTTGTCTACACCGTCACTTAACATCAGATGAGCTGTGGTCAAACACCTTGCTTCATCAAGTACTTGCTTCATCAAGACTTCGCACAGTTTGCGGGTATATTCATTGTAAAATTCTGCGCAAACATCATTCGACAGCCTGTTGGCTCGTTAGTAGTCTATCTGCCTTAAGAGCTGTAGGGCGTGGGTGCGATTCTCACTCAGGGCAAACATTTAGTGGTGTAAACAAAATAATGTTTGTTCTGTGCCTGGGTGTTCTGTATGTATTACAAGTATGTACCTATTTACAAAAAAAAATTATTTAAGTATCAGTTATCTGACTTCCATAGTACAAGCTTTGCTCAGTTTGGGGTCAGATGACGCTGTGTGTAATGTCCTCTGATGTTTATTTATTCCAATAAAAGATTTACGGAAATGATTTAGGTACCAATTTAATTACAAATACTTAGATTATTGCGGTGAGCATGATAATAAGGAAAATATCATATCAATAAATTAATGTTTTTTATTAATATTGACATAAATCTGTTTCTCTGTCTTCTAGTACTGTCCTTTTTATTTTACGTAAAAGTACCGAGACGAATGAGACGCTCTCGCGTAAGCGGTAAACAGAACTTTGAGTAGTAAACCAAAGTCAAGGGCATCGCTGCTTTGGCGCTCATTACTTTGAAACTTTCTATTAGTCTCAATACCCGTAATTTCGCTAGCTGTAATACCCTTCAAATCGGAAAACAGTATTGTTTACACACTACTGCTTGGCGGTAGAGTATCTGGTTTTTTTTTAAATGTAAAAAGTAATGAGACGAACGAGACGCTCTCCTGGTGGTAAGAGATAACGCCTATCCATGACCATTGCAGCGATACACAGAGTTTTGAGTAACAAAACAAAGTCCAGGGCATCAGTGCTTTGGCGCTAATTACTTTGAGACTTTCGACTTTGGTTAGTCTCAACAGCCCAGTAATTTCACTAACTGCCCTTACCCTTTGAACCGGAACACAGTAATGTTTACACACTACTGCTTGGCGGCAGAATAACTGGTACTGCGGTGGTACCTATCTAGAAGACCTCCAAATATTCATACACTAATATTATACATGCGAAAGTATGTATATTTGAATGTATGTTAGTTACTTCATCATGCTGAAACGGCTGAAAAAACTTGAAAAAATTTTGTAATTAAGTTAGCTTATGCCTTGTAAGCTAAGGCAACTTTCCAAAAAAAGCGGGTAAAACCACTAGTTTCAGCTTAGTATATTTTTACAGCCGTAAGATTATTTATTTCAAATTTGCAAATTTATTACAGGATATCCTAGTAAATAAATAAAATTGTTTATAATAGATTTGCAGATTCTCAGCAAGGATAAGAAACGAGTCTGTATAGGAAAATGAGTCGTAACTTTGCAAAGCATACAAAGTTTTTTTAGTGTTTTGTTATATGCTAATACCTACCTAAATCTGCAATAATAATTCGTATATAATGAGCAGGTATTGGATAATTTTAGTTACACTCGATCCAACGGTGCTGCGAGAAGGAACAATGTCTTTTTTTAGAGTTTTACTGATTGTTCTGTTTTCTGTGTTCACTTTCAGCCACGGTGCTTATGGTAAGTTGTACCTAATTTTTTTTAAGCACAAATAATTTGCACTTTTTATTTAAAAGTTACTATTACAAAATATATATTTTATATCAAGCTTTTATATATGTGCTGCAGCCAGGTAAAGGTGTAATTTAAAACGGTCCGTCAAAATTAAATGTTTTCATAAAGTTTCGTTTCTAAATTTTCCACTGTTGAAGAGTTAAACAATAAACATTTGTTGTTATTGGAACAGAACTTAAAACCTCGAATAATTCTGAAGTAACTTTGGGAATTCCCGATAATTTCAAAGTCACAGCCTATAATCAAAGTGCCGGGAATTTCCGGGACTTTAAAGAAAAAAAAACATAAAAACATATTAGTTTTTATAACCCTTTTAGGGGTTAATTTCCCTACGAAGACTAGGTCACATTTATAATGATTATAACAAAATTATATTTGATAGATTCAAGTGTTTGGTAGAATATTGGTTCCATATAAAATAATAATTTGTAATTTTTATTTAATTATAATATTGGTCGTTAAAGGTAGGAAACTCACTGGCAATGCTTTGGGTATTGCAGGTGTCCATATGCGGCGGTGACCACTTACCATCAGGTGGCACGTCGCTTGTTTGCCACTTTTTCTTGGAAACTTTTTTAGAAAAAACAGAAGATATTCTTGGCCACTAACTCATTAAAAAGTAGATGTTTATTTTATGCTAACGCCATCACTTTACGTTTATATATCCGGAATATATACTACAAAAAATAATAACCTTACATAAGAGAATACAAACGATTTTATAATGTTTTTTTCAGTGGATACCCTCAAGAAATGTTCTCTAGCAGATAAAGGATGTCATAAGGATCTCATTCAATCAATTCTAAAGGACATATCTAAGACTGGATTACCCGATCTGGGTATTCCACCAATTGATCCTATTGAGTTGAAAAGTATAAATGCCTCCATTTCGAACGTTCTTGATATAATGATCGTTGAAGGATCAGCCAAAGGAGTCAAAAATTGTGTTATTGAAAGCACAGAGTGAGTATTTATTTAGATACTGTTATTTAATTGCACAGACCATGAATAGGTAAAACAATAGATAGATAAATAAATATTGTAGTATATTACACACAGCGCCATCTGGCCCCAAACTAAGCGGATCTTGTGTGATGGAAGTCAGATAGCAGACAGAATACATTTTTTTTTGTTTAAATGCATGATTATAATACATACAGAACACCCAGACACAAAACAAAAATAGAAAAAAAAACAGAAACATTACTGTATTCCGGTTTGAAGGTTACTGCAGAGAAATTTTTGGGCTGTTGAGACTAATCGAAAGTCTCAAAGCAGTGAGCGTCAAAGCAGCGATGCCCCGGGCTTTGATTCGCTACTCAGATTCTGTGTACTGCTGCAATGGTCATGGACATGCGTTATCTCTTACTAACAGGAGAGCGTATCGTTCGTCTCATTCCTTTTACATTAAAAAAAAATGATTATAAACTTGTGTATAATATAAGTAGGTAAGTATAATAGTCAACCACCAAAGCCAAAGACCGGGCAGTCTGGATGAAGGAATGGGAGGCCTTTGCCAGGCAGTGAGAAACTAGAGACTACAGAGAGCAACTGGAGAGGTATAAACATACATATTTTATCTTAATTTTTCAGTGTAAACGTAGAGCACTTACGCGCATCTATTCAACTAACATGTGACGTGACTCTCAAGGGAAAATACATTGTAAAATCTTCTTCTCCTATTATAAAGAATCTGCTCGGAGGAGATATCCATGGAGAAGGAAATGGCAAAGTCAAAATAGGCAAGTATCCCTATATCAATCGGTTGAGAAGTTAACGATAACTTGATTATTGACAGTACAGTCAAAGATGGCAAAAACAGCTAGCTTTGGAATGTAACTGTCTCTCAAGTAAGGCTGTCGAAACACTGCTATGTGCTTTGTGATAGAATTCCAACTAAGGTAATGATAGCTAGCAGCCGACAACTAGAAAGTATCCTGCCGCCATGTTATGATTTCTTCACGATGTTTTCCTTTCCGGCAGCTCAAGCTCATTGTTGGGGTTAAACTCACACCCTTCGGCATTTCAATCGACCGCGCTAATCATGGAGCTGTCTATAAATTGTAAAAAAATCTGTTTTTAGTTTTAGCTAAACATATTTTTGATTTGTTAGATAATATTATTTTCGATTAAGTAGGTAACTGATATACATCGTTGGTTATTTAATAACCATTTTTTCTTGTCCAAATCGGTTTGGTATTCTAGTTAGGTTGTCAGGAAAAGACTTTCCTATTTGAATAAACGATTACTTCTTGACGTTAAGGTTGAAAATTGTCTTGATTTTAGACCATGAAAACTATAGCCGGAAGGAATAGAAAATACGTACAATTAAATTCAAGATTATGCCAGTGTTTAGGCATTCATCATATTTTGTTAATTATAGCTTATTGTGTGTACGTTCCCAACAAAATAATTATGCAAACAAAACAATTCTCGCACATGAAAAAAAATACACATAACTATACTGTTTAATTTTCATAAAACACACAATTTAAAGTATGGTTTGGATATTTTTAAATTTGACATTTTATTTTCGATTATTGTGGCTATAAAAAAAATGTTTATGTTTTTGTATGTATTTTTAACATTTTATAACTTACAACGATCTAATGATATAGACATGTCGTTTTTAAAGTATTTTTTAATGTAAAATTTCTACGACTCCAAAATTTACATATATACCTAAATGTTTTTAAACATCATGTCATGCCAAAAAAACTATTAAAAATATCAAAACATTAATTATATTAAGGAAGAAATGCCACAAAAAACACAAAGATCTTAAAAGTAATTCGTATCTCCCCAGCGAGATAAACTTAGCCCAAACGTACCAAACACGAATGCGACGTTGGTGTTGTTCCCGCGCTGACTGGCCAAAAAACTTTGCTGTGTTACGAATCTACCTGATCAGAGGTCGCGGCTTTTCTCTCTTTTCTCTCTCGCCTCCCCAGGTCTTGCACAAATTTCTTGGCTTGCGAAACCCCGAATTTTTATAAAAATTAATATTATTTTTCATTTTCAGATAAAATTACTCTAAATATAAATTTTCCATTTAAAATAATAAAGCGTGAAGATAAATATTTCTTAGTGTCTCAACTGAAGAATTTCAAGTACACTTTTAATATCCATGATAAGGTTGCATTTGCTGCTGACAACCTTTACCTTGGCGATAAAGAGTCAAGTAAGTTATATGACTAAGTTATAGACTAAGTTTAAATAACGGAGAGCCTAGAAGAGCTGTTAAGTTTTAGTGGGAGCGTGGAGAAATCATGTCACTTCCAAAAAAAGTTTGTAGAGTGTATTTAAAATAGTGGCGTTTTATTTATGAAGGGCCAAATTACATGTGTGCATTACATTTGGTGTTACTAAATGTTATAATGTGGTAAAAACACGTATTTTTGTATTATATTTGAAGTTCTGAAAAATTCTAGTAAATTCATTCTGTTTTTTCTAAACTTTTATGAATTTAACATATTTCACTTAGCGATATCGGTAATAATTGGTAAAATGTATCAAAAGTACGATGCCAAAAACAGAAAAATCATTATAAATTCTTAAGGTGGTTCAATTTCCATACAAATATTAAAAAAAAAAAATTATGCTCCATTTGTCTATAAATGTATAGACAAATGGAGCATAATTTTTTTTTTTAATTGCTTGAATAAAACAGCAGACTATTAGCATAATCTACTGTTTTATTCAAAAATCATAAATTCATTAATCATTGATAAATTAGATTGTATGCCAATAATCTACTGTTTATTCAAGTAATTGTGATTTACCGCAAATAAAGACCAAAGTAAATGCCAGTAGCTGTGATTTCACTGTAAAATTATGCTCTATTTGTCCATAAATGGCAAAAATTTATTTTTATGGAAATCGAACCACCTTAAACAAATATGCTCATTTGTGTTTTGGCTTACCTGTAATGATTCGGAATATACCCTTTAAACCACTTACTAAACATTGAAAAGATTAAAAAAAAATATAATTCGTGGTCTAAAAACTTTTTTCAAGCACCGTTCTATAAATGTTTAAGTTATTTGTGCTTCTCTTTCAGGTAAGGAGATAATCAAACTTTTGAATGAAAACTGGAAAACAATAATTGACTCCTTCGGGAACCATTTCTTGGACATAGCTATTGAGTACGTCTACAGATTTCTGAAAAAATTCTTTGACAATGTTGCTACAGATAAATTCCTCATAGACGATATATCAGCACTGGTTTAAAATATATACTCAAAGGACCTTGCATAAAAACGTCACTTAAACTTAAGGGGGTACGATTTCCATACAAATCAATTTTTGCCATTTATGGACAAATGGAGCATAATTTTACAGTGAAATCACAGCTACTGGCATTTACTTTGGTCGTTATTTGCGGTAAATCACAATTGCTTGAATGAAACGTTAGATTATAAGCATAGATGTTTTATTAAAAAATCATAAATTCATTCATTCTTATTAGCATAAAATCAAATTTATGAATGATTTATGAATTTATGAGTTTCGTTTCGTTATGTGATTTCACTACAAAATTATGCTCCATTTGTCCTTATATGGCAAAAAATTATTTGTATGGAAATCGGACCACTTTAAATAAATAAATATCGCAGGACATTACACACAGCGCCATCTGACCGCAAACAAAGCAAAGCTTGTACTATGGAAGACTATAGAAATAGTTTTTTTTTTTTTGTAAATACATACAGTACACCCAGACACAGAACAAACATTTTGTTTATATCACAAAATGCTTGTCCAAATTGAGGATATTAAGTTAAGTAAGACATGTCATCATCATTTACTTATGAATTTAATTTCTTGAATAGTTCAAAAATACATGTTTTAGTAAGTCAATAACATTAAGTGATACATAGATTACAAATGTGTCTAAATAAAAAAAAAACGATGCCTTATAACTGTTCTAAAATGTTAATTTAAATTATTAGCATTATTTTAACTAAAACATTTCTGATTATCTGATAGTGAATAAAAATTTAAAACTAGCTTTGAGCGCAGATACCCACACATTCACATACACACACACACACACACACACACACACACACACACCGTCCGCACCGCACCTATATGTATATATATTGTAATCGCAAGTGTAGGTAGTCCCTGCGAAACAGGTCCTCGCCTAGTGCAGGGACTACAAGCAACGATGACATCTATAAATAACTAATTTTATGAAATAAATTCTTTGTATTCTAAAAAATATATTATTGTGATGCTAAGCCAAAAATCAGTGTACCTATGCCTTAAATATGCGTTTTGTGTTGTTTTAATAAATAATTTATATTATACCAAGGTTATTTCGTTTTACAAACCTGTCACACTGTTGACATTTTACTGAAATGCCGTTCACCAGTGACATTTTTCTGTAGTTAAAAAAAAACGAAGTTTCTAGAGATTTTTTGTTTTACTTATGTTTACTTACTCATGTTTAATTATATCGTAGCGATGATAGCCCAGTGGTTAGTGCAGTCGCATGCCGAAGAGTTCAAATCCCAACAATGAACAACAACAATCCCAACATCAGGCGGGATGGCGGTCAAACGCAAGCCTATCTAATATTTAAAAAAAAAATGAGCTTGAGTTGCCGGTGAAACCATTGCATGGTGGTAGGGTACTTTCTGCTATTCGGCTAGCTAGCTACCACCCTCAAGTTGAACATCTGCTGCCAAGCATCTAACGATGTGTTCTGGCATCCTCACTTGAGAGCCTGTACTTTACCATTTTCGACCACACTGTCACTTAACATCATGTGAGCTGTCAATCACCTAGCTTGTCAAACATTAAACAAAAAATGTATAATTATATTTAATGTTACCAATCATACGATTGCTTAGCGCAGTCTACAATAATTACATTTAAGCACGATTTGCTTTACTTCGAGGGACTTAATTAGGATTTTTAATAGTTCCTGCGTAGACAATTAGACTCAAGTAGATTTGTGCATTTTAATTGTATTAAGTAGATGACCGTGCTTAAGTTTTTAACGATGACTAATATACTACTACATTCATAATACATTCAATTAAAAAAAAGGTTAGTAGCGACCAATTTAAATATAAATGCTTGTAATTTGATACTTTATGAATAACGACTATTTTATACATAAACACTCGAAAAAAACAATAGTTTTGGAATAAAATACAATGGGGTGACACGACTCTTTCCGCGTTCCCGCCAAAATACCTTCAGTGGTTTTGACAATCACTAGAATAGTCCCAATACCAGTCGTTTCCATCATCATCTGATGATATAGACGGCAGACAGACCCCGGATCTCCGTAATAAATCATGTAACTGTAGTAGATTTAGTGGAAGTCAGTTTTTTCTGTAAAAATGATTTATTGCTAATTAATAAATTACCGTGCAACTTTTTGTTTCTATAAGGATTAGAGCATGCATGAACAAAAATGATATTTGAACGTTGTTTAAATTGAATTGGTTCATACAAAAACATGGTAGGTACATTACATACGTGATACATACATTTACTTGGAGGTAGATTTCCTTAACAGGAGATCGTCTAGGTAGGTACCACCGCAGTACCAGTTATTCTGCCGCTAAGCGGTAGTGTGTAAATATTACTGTGTTCCGGTTTGAAGGGTGCTGCAGCTAGTGAAATTACTGGGCTGTTGAGACTAACCATCGAAAGTCTCAAAGTAATGAGCGCCAAAGCAGTGATGCCCTGGACTTTGTTTCGTCACTCAAAGTTCTGTGTATCGCTGTAATGGTCATGGACAGGATGTAATGGTCGTCTAGTTTGTCTCATTACATTTTAAATAAAAAATAAAAAAATGTTTCCTCACGGCGTTTTTCTTCACCGGCAACTCAAGATCCGCTCGCTCAGTCTCGACCAAGCGATCGAAGAGGCGAAACACGCGTCGGCAAGTGGTTACTGCAGAGACAAGAGGACATTAGGACTTGTGGTTATTTTAGATTTTTATTAAATTATATTTTTAAAGTTTATGTGAAATTAATTCTAGATATTCAGTAAAATTAAGTTTTAATTAATAAATTATTGCCAAATTAGCTAAATTTAAGTCATCATCACTGGTGTAACTGAAATGACTGTTAAGCGGAAATAAACTAAATATATATCTTGAATATTTAAAATGAACTTCCGCAAAGTAACGCCTGAATCAATCAATTATCAAGCTCCGTTGGCATGTGAACCGTCCGCGCTAACCATTGAGTTATCATCGTTACAAAATGTTGTGTTTACTTTTAATAACTATACTCGAGAACTGCAATTTTAGTTGGTTGGTTTTTAAATGTGCTAACTAACCCGCAGCTTCGTTGCCTCGAGTGCTATTCAGTAGTATTACGAGCAAAAAGAGGAAATTTTAGTTCTCTTCCTGATGGGAACAGTGAATGACGCCTACTTCATGAAATTGTGTTACTTTAATTAGTTTGAAGAATTACTCCAACAAAAAATTTAAATTAGTATCACATTTTTTGCCTTAAAATATTTCATCCGCATCGGTATAAATTCATATCAACTTTTTGTTGACTTGATGGCAACAGCAAGATTAGACAAATTTGATTTGTTTAAATTAAGGCTGGGTTTAGATTAATCTAAATTCATAACATTTAACTAGCAATGCCTCGCGGTTTCACTTTTTGTCTAAACAATAATGTTATAATATATAGTTTACGTCCACGACTCCGTCCATGTTGAGTAATAATTGTCCCTAATCACCTAGCAGTATGAAATATACTTTGCGACCTATTCTCATACCAACCAAATTTACGAATATCGAATGTTATCATTGTATTCATATGATTCCCATAGTACAAGCTTTGCTTAGTTTGGGGTCAGATGGCGCTGTGTGTAATGTCCTACGATATTTTTTTTTTTTTTTTATGCCAATGTAAAATTCTATAACCGGCCTAATGCGAGTTGGACTCGTGCACGAAGCGTTCCGTATCATTATCTATAAAAACGGAAAAATATCACGTTCGTTATATGGAAGCCGGTTTAAATATTTATTTCATTCTGCACAACAACACAACAGTCTAGTGACAGACGGACAGACAGACAGACAGACGGAGGGACAGCGGAGTCTTAGTAATAGGGTCCTGGTTTTACCTTTTAGGTACGGAACCCTAAAAACATGACGAAGCGTGCTACGGACTCTGTCTCTCAAAAACCCATCAAAACGACACACGCGTTAAAAATCCGGGTCCTGTGCTATCCTCATCTGGGATTTACTTTCTTCAAACTGTAATCGTCAACTTAACGCGCTCATGGACAACTCACACTGACGTTTCGTTTACGGCTACGGATCTGTCAACGCTTTAGTCTAAAAAGTTCATATAGCATCGCCAAAAGCGTGACCTTTGTCACTGTTTTCATTAATTAGCCTGTGACTGACGGTTTCGGCATAAAGGTATAATGAACTATGCGGGCTCTAACGATGGCCTCACGGGCAATTAGTTCTAAGTAGGGCTACCAACCTTGACACTTTACAAAAAAAAAATGATACAATTAAAAAGCATATACATTTTAATTAGGCAAGCTTCGAAATTATTCATGCATCTATTACTCACAAGATTGGTCTCCAAAATCTTTGGTCGGAGAAGGTTAATCCATATAGCCTCAAATGGAACTGGCTCTGAAGTGACGCTATCGGAACACACCGTTAGGTGCTTGGTGAAAGAACTTGAGGGTGGTAGCTAACCAGCCGAGTACTAGAAAATACTTTACCACCATGCTATGATTTCTTCACGATGTTTTCCTTCGCCAGCAGCTCAAACTCATTGATGGGACTTAAACCCGGCGTGAACCGACGCTAACCACGCTATTATCGTTACACGAGAAACTCGGAGTGATACGTCGAAGATTTAGTTACAATGTGGTGACCCTAGCTGCTTTTAATTACGAATTATATTATGAAGGCAAATCTTAAAGGGTCCGTTACACAATTAGGCGCAGAGATGATTCATTAGGAACAAAAGGCGTAATGGAGCGAAAGTCAGCAGTGATCTGAAAGTTACTACGTCAAGGGGAAATATTGTATCAAGCGTCAATTTAGCTGTGATTTGTCGCGACAACGAAAGCAGAATTCGTTTTGCTACAAGCCCTTTCTGGAGCAATTTATTTCTGCTGTTTTTCTTTTGTTCTATCGTTTCAATTCGACGCCTATGATTTCTTCAGGTCTAATAGACAGATAGTTCTTGAATTACTAAAATTACTTTTAATTGGTGTACATTATCACCATCATTCACAGCCTTCTTTATTCCACTGCTGAGTATGGATCTCTCTTGTTAATCATTTTTAGTGACCCCCGATGCAATAACGACAGGGTGCTATAAGTTTGACGTGTCTGTGTGTGTGTAGCTCTCGAACGGATGAACTGATTTCGATTTTGTGATTTTTGTTTAAAAAATGCATATCGGGAGTGTTTTTAGTTATGTTTGATGAAAATCGATCCGAGATGGCTGCCGCCACAAAATGGCGAATTACTTATATATTTTTTCACAACTCCCTCAATATGAGTATCAAATGAAAGGGCTTGACTAGTAGAATATGCTTGCTTGAATAAAATAGTAGGTTATTAGAGCATAATCTATTGTTTTGTACAAAAATCTGAAATTCATAAATCATTAATAAATTTGATTTTATGCTAATAATTTACTGTTTTAAAATGAAAAATGAAAATGAAAATTATTTATTTCGGTTACCAGTTACTCTTACAAAATAGTAGGTTGGGACCTTCTGGTAAGTATAAAGAATACCTGTGGCAGAAGATCCCGCTTTATACAAGCATTTGTGATTTACCGCAAATAAAGACCAAAATAAATGTCAGTAGCTGCGATTTCACTATAAAACTATGCTCCATTTGTCCATAAATGGCAGAAAATTATTTGTATGGAAATCGAACTACCTTAATGCCGAGTATGAACCTATGCATGGCTCTCTGCGCGACTCTTATTTTCTGCCTCATGTACGATTGACCAAGTCTCAGTGACATATGGTAATAAATTAATTAGTTTTATTTGTAAAGGTAAGTTTTTTTAGAAAGTCAAGCTATTTCAATAGAAGTTAGTCTGTGGGGCAAGCTATACAACTTGCTTGTCTACAATTTATGATTTTTTACGTGCTTGTGCACCATGCGAAAATTGTTTTAAAACATTAGCTTGCAAGTCACGATTCCTGCTCATATTACAAGGTAGCTAGTTTTTTCAATTGATGAGCAAGTTAAGGATAATTGAATTTAAAACAGTCGTACGATGAAAATAAAATAAAATATCTTAAGACATATCACACAGTTCAATCTAGCCCCAAACTAAGAAAACCTTATACTATGGGAACCAGTTAACAGATAAAATATTTATATGCTTATTTATAATACATATAGCACATCCAGATACATAATAAACATTTATACTTGTCCCACAAATATCTCTGGGACTGAGTTGAGTGGGAATCGAACCCACGCCCTACAGCTCTTGACGTGAATGTACATTGTACACTACCAAATGAGGTAACAAGGCAATTTTTACATAAACGTAATAAGACAAACGAGTCACCCTCCTGATGGTAAGAGATAAGTGGCAAAGTCCAGGGTATCGCTGCTTTGGCACTCATTACTTTGAGACTTCCTATGGTTAGTCTCGACAAACCCATAATTTCACTAGCTGCACAGCTGCAAAAGGAACATAGTAGGTAATGTTTACACACTACTGCTTGTTGGCAGAATATCTAGTACTGCAGTAGTACCTACCTAGACGATTTCCTGCTGAGGAGATCAACCACCTAGTAAAGGCAGGACAATCAAAAGATAGAGTAGCATGAGACAAAATTTAACAAAGATATTCAGTATTCATGAGGGCTTAATTTTACATCTCAAATTTTTCTTCAAATTTCGATAAATATGTAGATATCGAAAATCGAAACTCAGAAAAAATTTCTTTTTACGTGTGTTCACTATAAATTTTGCTCTTCCTTAATTTTACAAACAAATATAGTTTAAAAAAAAAGTTTAGAAACTTTAAAATCTTTATCTTTAAATATCGTAGGACTATATACACACAGCGCCATCTGGCCCCAAACTAAGCAAAGCTTGTGTGATGGAAGCCAGATAACTGATAGAATACATAAATACTTTTTTTTTTTGTAAATACATACTTATAATAAATACATACAGAACACCCAGACACAGAACAAACATTTGTTTATCCACAAAATGTTTTGCCCTGAGTGGGAATCGAACCCACGCCCTACAGCTCTCAAGGCAGATATACTACCAATGAGCCAACGGGGCTGTCAAAAAAAAACTGATCACAAAGTTTATTTTCTTTAAACTGCAAGCTATTATGTTCATCAAGCTGTGTATGTCTATAACTGGCGCATGTATCGGAACAGCGATAGAAATGTAGCGATGACAGCTCAGTGGGTAGCGCGGTCGGTTCGCATGCCGAAGGGCGTGGGTTCAAACCCCAACAATGAGCTTGAGCTGCCGGTGAAGGAAAACATCGTGAGGAAACCATAGCATGGTGGTAGGGTACTTTCTAGTACTCGGCTTGCTAGCTACCACCCTCTAGTTGAAAATCTGTCGCCAAGCATCTTACGGTGTGTTCCGGCAGCCTCACTTGAGAGCCAGTTCCATTACAGGCTAGGTGTGCTTTACCATCTTCGATCACACCTTTACTTAACATCAGATGAGCTGTGGTCAAATACCTAGCCTGTCAACCATTAAAAAAATAAAATAAAATTTGTTTGTAAATTTAGCAATATGTGTGCTGTTGGCGTACTTTAATAAATAAAATAAAATCGAAACTTGCAAAGAATCGTGTACAATGCACAAAACTTAATGTTAACAGAAACGTAAACTTTAGCTCCCTTTTATTTCCTTCTTAACTTCAATCTGGATAAGAAACTCATTTCCGTGGATGCCTTAGTAAATTTGGATGTTAAAAATGTTTACGATTTAATCGGGAAAATTCTCGTGGGTACCTATTGCATCCCATGGCGATACCGATACTGCTATTAAACAGAGTGCCTAAATATAAAGATTTCAGCGGGAACGCGGAAAATTCTCGCCATCGTATAATTTCCGAAACTTTTGTTTTTGTGAGTGTTTAGAAACAGTGGTATTATATTTATAAAGTTTTAAATTACGCGCGTGAGTGTGGAAAAATGAATTATTAATGTGGTGAAACATGCCTTTCCGTGTTGTTTTATAAAATTTAACCGCAGCTGCTTGTAAAGTTGCCAATAGCTTACTAAGGTACAGTAGGCATCGGCGGCCTTAGCTGTTGCGAGGCCCGGGGCGACAGATGATTTTAAGGCCCCTTTTCTTTGAATCCGTTTTACTTACTAAAACATTTGTTCGAGTGCTCGAGTGGCCGTAACATGCTTGCACTAATAATGAAACCGTGCGTTCTGGGGGGTTTGTTAAGCGCGAGGCACGAGATACACATATCTACATATATGGTAAAGACTTTTTTCTACAAGGACGCGAGGCTCTGACAAAAGCGAGGCCCCGGGCGGTTGCCCTACTTGCCAGCTCCTAAGGCCGCCACTGACAGTAGGGTACCTTGCCCTAGACGGGTCCTGTATCGAAACTTGTCGAGGGCCTTTTTACTGGACTTTTATTTCATAGCTCCACTGGTGCCCCACTCTATATTTTTCTTTCACTAAATTTGTATCACAAACTTGTGAACGAAAAAGTAATCGCGGAAAATACGAGACGCCCATTGTTGCCATGGCCGTGGTTTAGTGAGTAGTTTTAGTGAGATTGTGGCTAACTTTTTAGAATTATGTGCTTAAATATCCTATATTATTATTTTTATTTGTTATCCTACGGCTTATACAGTTGTAGCTACACCCTATTTAAAACAAAACTGAACTTGACTCTGACTTATTTTGTGACACTTAGACTTATTTAACTTAATTTTACATATTCAAATACTTGACACTGGCAAAGCGCATAAAGTGCGATGTCAAAAATAAGAAAAAAATATTTACCGACGAAATCTAACGGCAGTTATTCTTAATTCGATGCGTGTATTCTTATCGTTATTTAATAAATGATCACACATAACTTTTTACGGGGCTATTCGAGTTTTATGGTTTTTTATATGCGGTATTCAAAGGTAAATCAAATTCAACGATATGCAGTGGAAAATTGTACTTGAATATTTTTAACCGATTTCAAAAAAAGAAGAAGTTCTCTATTCGTGGGAACCTTTTTTTTAATGTATGCTTTCTGATTACTCGAAGACGCCTGGACTGGATTCGAGAATTTTTTTATTTAAAAGGTCTATTATACTTCCCAGATAACTCCATTGGCACCAGGTCAGGATCACATAATGGGATCCTAAAAAAATCATATCATCGCTAACGGTTAAATATTGTTGTGATTTTTTCTCACTATGGCAGCGAATTTAAAGATGTAATCACGTTAAGGTGGTTCGATTGCCATACAATTTTTTTTTTTCCATTTGTGGACAAATAGAGCATAATTTTACAGTGAAATCACAGCTACTGGCATTTATTTTGGTCTTTATTTGCAGTCACATTAAATCACAATTGCTTGAATAAAACAGTAGATTATGCTATCTACTGTATCTACTGATTGCACTGTAAAGTTATGATCCATTTGTCCATGGAAAAAAAAATTGTAGGGAAATCAAACCACCTTAACACGAAAACTAAAGTATTTTAAGATATGGTGGAAATAAATTGTTTGAAATTCAGGTAGTGGATTGAACGCTTATATTTTATAATTCAGTTCCGGTTTTCCTAATTCTTTTCAAAAAAAAATATTGTAAAAAAGCGTGTATATTTTATCTGTTTCAAGGGATGAATTAAATAAGCTCCTGAACGAATTATGGAAAGTAATAATGGCAGGAGTGGAATTGAAATTTGCGTTTCCCTTGATAACACGGTTGTAGAAAACATAAGTATACTGGGTCGAGTTCCTTGAGACAAGTTTATGATAGAATTATAGCAAAATTAAATAAAAATTGCATAATTTGGACAGCCCTGTTGGTTCATTGGTTGACAGCCCTGTTGGTTCATTGGTTGACAGCCCTGTTGGTTCATTGGTAGCATGTCTGCTTCGAGAGCTGAAGGGCGTGGGTTCGATTCCCACTCAGGACTAACATTTGTGTGACTAACATCGATGTTTGTTCTGTGTCTGGGTGTACTGTATGTATTATAAGTATGTATTTACAAAAAAAAAAAAAAACTATTTAAGTATTCTATCAGTTATCTGACTTCCATAGCACAAGCTCTGCTTAGTTTGGGGTTAGATGGCGCTGTGTGTATAGTCCTACGATATTTATTATTATTATTATTATTAATTAGCAGAAAATCAATGTGTAATATCTCAACAAGTATACTTTTACTTTAGTTTACTTTTACTTGGTAGTAGATCTCCTTAGCAGGAGGTCGTCTAGGTAGGTACCACCGCAGTACCAGTTATTCTGCCGCTAAGCAGTAGTATGTAAGCATTACTGTGTTCCGGTTTGAAGGGTACTGCAGCTAGCGATTAGTCCAACAGCCCAGTAATTACTGGGCTGTTGAGACTAAATCTATCAAAAGTCAGCAGTGATGCCCTGGACTTTGTTTTGTTACTTAAAGTTCTGTGTATCGCTGCGATGGTCATGGACAGGCGTTATCTCTTACCATCAGGAGAGCGTCTCGTTCGTCTCACTTTTTACCTAAAAAAAAATGTGCAATTAGGCTCCATGGTCCTTAGGCCAACTAAACGCACTGTTCCAATGAAACAGCGAGGTTTCGGAGTAAGCGAAAATATATGATTTTTTTTAAAGCCGCTTGACCGATTTCGATAAAATTTTAATGAGACCACCTGGGAAGTATACCATTTGAAACAAAAAATAAATTTTCTAAATCGGTTCAGTCTTCGAGTAATCGGTACAATGTGTATGTACATTTCTTTAAATTGAAATAATTATTTTATATGTGACATATTACGTCATTGACATTTTCATTTTCATTGTTTTGACATAAGATATGATTTGGATATTTTTAAATGTGAATGGAAAAATGACCTGTAACTTTGGTGTTATTAATAAATTATTTGTATTTGTACTGATTGTAATTGTATGACGACGGATTGAAAACTTCCTTCTTTTTTGAAGACGGTTAAAAAAGGTGTTTTATAAATAAAACCTAATCGAACGAAATTAATAAAAGGTGCATAAATAAATGTAAACTGTAATTGTCGTAAAAAAATAAAAGAATAAAAATATATTTATGAAAATCATCAAAAAATGTGATTTCATAATAATAATAATAAAAACTACTCCGATATTTTTACAAATATAAAAACTCAACCGTATTAGTTTGCCTTATCTAATAGTTAATTGAATTCATGGTTTAATGTACATCTAAAATCTAGGCTGGATTTTAGATCAAAATTTTCAGTTTTTTTTTTTATGTAAGACGTAATGAGACGAACGAGACGCTCTCCTGATGGTAAGAAATAACGCCTATTCATGACCATTGCAGCGATACACAGAATTTTGAGTGACAAAACAAAGTCCAGGGCATCACTGCTTTGGCGCTCATTACTTTGAGACTTTTGATAGAGTTAGTCTCAACAGCCCAGTAATTTCGCTAGCTGCAGTATTTTCAGGCAACCTAGTATTAAAAAATATAGTAGTAAAAGCATAAATAATAGTTTCGTTTGAAAGGTAAAAAGGTAGAATAATAGTTTCGTTTGAAAGGTAAAAAGGTAGAATCACATTACTTGTTCCAAACCTAAAGTGTTCTATATTCATTAGTGAGTCACTAATGAACAAAATTAAATATAGAATTACCTATTAAAAGTTAAGTGTTATTTATAACACACCTGGGAAAATATTTTGTTGGAAGAATATAACGTAATGATATACCTGTTTTAAGATCTTTATTTATACATATAATAAGATAATAAGCGCGCCGTGTCTGTACCTACATTAAATATTGTTTTTCAAGAAAACATCGAGTAATATTCAAGATACCAACGGCTGTGGTTTCCACACAGATGGCTTTAAATTTTAATTAAACCAGTTACTTTAGGGCTGTCTTGAGATTGTGGACGTATAAAAAATATAATTGTTCATTGTACTAATATCACAAATGTGCAAATTTTTATGTTTGGGTGTTTGTTACTCAATCACGCGAAAACGGCTGAATGGGTTGGGATAAAATTTGGCAAACATATAATTGATGGATTACATATAGACTTAAGTTTCTTTTTTTACACCAACCTAATATTTGTTTCTGTATGTTTCTTTCCATCCAAAGGTTATCTGAAAGAAATCGATCTAGGCGATAAGACCGCCGTTATACGCCATATGTTTATTGTTTTGTTTCGTTATATCCCTTATTTTATTAACGACAAAACGGCAAAAAATCACGTTTGTTGTAGGAGCTTAAATATTTATATTATTCTATTTTTTAGTATTTGTTGTTATAGCGGCAACAGAAATATATCATCTGTGAACATTTCAACTGTCTAATTATCACGGTTCATGAGATGCAGCCTGGTGACAGACGGAACGCGGAGTCTTAGTAATAGGGTCCCATTTTACCCTTTGGGTACGGAACCCTAATAATTACGTAGCTTAAAAAATACCCTAACATTTCTAGTACTCGGTTGGCTAGCCACCAAGTTGAAAATTTGCCGGTTCCATTTTAGCCTAGCTTCAAACTCACCATCACTTAAAATTAGAAGAGATGTGGCCAAAAACCTGGCCTATCAACATTTTAAAAAAATAGTTGGAACCCCTTTGCCCATCCAACTGTGTAAAGTAAAGACTATTTAGAGATAGATTGGCTCAAGTTTCAGTTTTACCCGTCTACAAATACAACACTCATCCTTTTGCTTCGCTTCTTGAGTGAAACCATGCCGTATTCTAGTTATTTTAACAAAAACCGAGCAATATTTGAAATTATTGGTATTTCCCACACCTCGATATAAAACTAAATTTGCGTAAAAACGGGACAAAGAGGGTAAGCTATCTACGCTGGAACGTAATTTACCTGAGATAGGGGACAATGCGCCCGCTTCGAGAACAGATGCGATTACATAGGGAGTGGAACGTTCACATTGTTCCAGTAATAACGGGAGTAGTCTAGTTAAACTGGCATGATAATGTAGTCGTCTGCGATTACTAGGCAGAAATGTGCTGGATGCGCTTTTGTTTTTTTTTTTTTTACAATAATTATGATGGTTTTAAATATATGAGTTTAAGCTTTTGATTTTTTCATTAAACGGTTTTATTTAGCTTGCTCTGTTTGTTGTCGTTGATGTTTTTGGATCAAATTTAGTAATTGAAATTTTACCTCTTTCCTGTTGACAGATTCATCTGACATTTAGTACACACCTTTTTTACCTTCAGTTTTAATACACTATTTTCAATAAATACGTTTAACTTATTTTTTTACTTATTATTTTTGTTTTATCTTAAGAATATATTGTGAGTCCTATTATGTCTGAAAGCAATTACGGTCGTTGTTTGTATTTTGTTTTTTTAGTTTCTCCCGTTCAGTTTTCTGTATTTTATGTTTGCCTGGAAGATATCGCCTATAGCAATAGCGTCGCCACTAGTGACGCTTGCTTATAAAGTTCTGATCTTTATTTCTGTTTTTTTTTTTAATTCTTCTTTAGTTTCTGGTGTACACAATAAAAATATTTAGGTATCTATCGTAATAAATTAATAATACTTAATTATCCTCAAAATATATACATTTTGAACCTTATTTACATTAAATTACTTATAAACGTTTCGTAGAGTTAAGAATGTCTTGTTACTGCTTTGTAAATTCCTAGAATGTTGACGTGATAGGTGCACATAGAATACAAGACAGGTCATTTTATTTATTAAATGTTAGTGGGGTCGTTTATTAATGAATTAGCCTAAAAGCACATTGCTAATTACAAAATAATGATAATATCGTTATTCTAGTGAAATTGCTTGCAATGTTTAAAGTAGTATTAAAACATTCGATTTTATAGTAGTTGAACAGTTGCTGGAACGGTCTAAACACCCAATAATATTGTTTTCTGCAAAGACGATGGAGAAATTTTAGATGCTTAAATTTTTTACATTAGGTGCCTTATGCCGCCGGCCATTCACAATTTATTCCAGTCATTTGATTTGGAGCTTAGAAGGTAATTTATTTATGATTGCCATTATAATGGAGTATTTAATGTATTACGTTCCGCGTTTAGCACAATTTGCTAATTTAAAAAAGATTGTTGTATATGCTGGTAATATTGTATAAATTTGTGTATTTAAGTTTTTTTAAATATAACAGTAATTAGCCGAACGAGACGCTCTCCTGATTGTAAGAGACAACGCCTGTCTATGACCATTGCAGTGATACACAAATCTTTGTGTAGTAAAACAAAGTTTAAGGCATCACAACTTTGGCGCTTATTACTTTGAGATTTTCGATGGTTAGTCTCAACAGCCCTGTAATTTTGCTAGCTGCAGTAAACTAGTATCCTTCAAATCGGAACACAGTACGCACATGGCGTGCCGTGGGATTCAAACCTAGGACGTCTACACAAACCGGGTGCCCTAACTTAAAAAAGAAATATTTTATCGTACAATTAACATAGCAATCATATAGATACATTGACAGCAGAGATTGGTGTTGATTATTTGTATGATTATATTGTACTTTTAAACAAAACAATCAAGCTTTTTTTTTAATGGTTGACAGGCCAGGTATTTGACCACAGCTCACCTGATGTTAAGTGAAGGTGTGGTCGAAGATGGTAAAGCACACCTAGCCTGGAATGGCTAGCTTGGCTAGAATGGCAAGCTATTTTTATTTGTAAATGAAATGTAATATGTCCATGAAGTTTAAATATATGGTGCAGCGTTAAGCAGCCTGAACTCTCTTCTTATCTAACCCTAAAAGGTTTTAGTTCGTGAAGTCCGTTAAAAGCCTCAGCATGAATTGAGCTCCGCTAGAATACAATGCCGTGGAAAGGCAACATTAAGAACAGATTCCAGACTTAAGTAATGCAATGACTTGAGATACGGTAATGTACTCTATTGTAAAACTGAGGAGGTAAACGAGCAGTTAAAAAATGTAGGTACTTTTGAAATGTTAAATATTTATGTTTTATCGTAGGACTATAGACTATACCTATAGATATCGAAGGGCATTATTCTCTCTCATATACACAAACACACACACCTACCCACACATACACTCACACACACAGTTATACTATTTATTGATATACATAGATCTTCTGCCACAGATATTTTAAATACTTACCAGAAGGTCTCTACCAATTGCTAAGAAAACTGGTGACAGAAATAAAAAAAAACTTTTTTTACTTTTTTATTGCATTACTCACAGCAGCACCTAGCCCCAAACTAAGCAGTGCTTGTTCTTCTAGTATCAAATGAATATAATTATAATTAAAAAAAACCCAAAAAAAATTGAATGATCATTTTCTCAAAACTCTATAACTAGGCTACCCAAACTTTTACATAGAGTAAATAAATAGTAACTCTGAATACATACTTTTACTATTTAGATTTTCAAGTTAATTGAATAAAATCGTAAGCTCAATAAATTATTAATAAATAAATTTGAATTTACCCTATAGAGCGAGTTGTTTTAAAAGGAAAATCTATTTATAAATTTCAAGGACTGTTACTTTTACGCATCTCGTGATTGAGAGTCCACTGAAATATGGCCGCAATTTTTTAAGGACCATCAACTTTTTCTTAAGGCTCTTGTTATTTTTTTCTATAATAGGTAAGTAGGGTAGGCTCCAATATTATATAAGACTGTATAACTATAAATGGGTACTGCAGCTAGCCAAATTACTGGGCTGTTGAGACTAACTATCGAAAGTTGGTTAGTCTCAACAGCCCAGTAATTTCGCTAGCTGCAGTACCTACGCTTCAAACAGGAACACAGTAATGTTTACACACTACTGCTTGGCGGTTGGATATCTGGTACTGCGGTGGTACCGACCTAGATGGCTTCCTGCTAAGGAAATCCACCACCAAGTAAAAATATTCAAAAAACATTTTGACAACACCAATCAATTAAGACAAACCACCGAAGCGATATTGAAAAAATAATATTTTTCCGTCACTTCAAAGCTCACCGTCAATAAAACAACATTTATGAGTAGGTACTTAACATAACATCTGCGACTAACAGATCACAATCTTCATCCAAATTTTTCAGCAATTACCCCATGAAAATGGAAGAATACGTCTTGATCCATTTGTGTCGTACACAAATGAAAAATACTGCAGATGGTGCCACGAAAAGTTATTGTATTCTTTAGTCCATTGAAAACTGAAAGTTATAAGAATCTCTTATAATCAAAAATTCCAACATATTTTTTTTGCAGTTTTGTTTTATTTATGCGAGATTACTCAGGTTAAGTTATATCGGAAACTCTGACTATAGTTTCGGCTACATACGGTGGCCTTCATCATGGAGATAAAGCTGAGTACAACATGCGTGCGGCCTCGTCTTGAAAACGCATTTAAAAATGTGTCAAAAACACGTCAGTTTCCTTAGAACAAAAAAAAATTTACTGGAATAATAGTTACTCCGAAAGTTAAGAATTTAAAATTACCTTTTTATAAAAAGTTGTCATGTGTTTGATCGTCATCTCTCCTAGAACCTGATTCTAGAACTCGTCTAATATTTTCTTGCGTAAAACGCGTGTAGCGTTTGTAACATTATACGCTTGTAAATTTTATGTTGAAAACGTGTAAATAACATGACATAATTATCTTGTTGCGTTTTTGAACGATTAACGGCCATATAGAACACGCTGCGTTTACGTTACGGCCTTATTGGTTCCCTTATTCCTGATGAGATTTTCTATTCAAATAACATAATTATCTTGTAGTGTAATTATAATGAATTATTATCGAATAAGTGTGTTGCGGGTATATAAAATATAAAGGTTTAAAAAAGGAGAATCCTTTTTTTGTGTTTCGTCGTTGCTCCACTTCTTAATTGACTCAAAATAGTAGGTCTTTAGTCTGTACAATTGTTAATATTTTTTTTATACATACATAATCATATTACACTCTAAGCGTTGAGTATTGCTGATCTAATTTCCTGTGTTATTTTTAAGTGAACTTGATTTTTTTGTTAAAGTCACAGAATAGTCTGATAAATATACACTCGGTCGCCAAAACACAAGCCTCGTGCTTAGTTTGGGGTCCAATGATTACCGGTTTACACACTGAATTGTAATTTTTAATAATGTAAAAAATAATGAAACGTACGAGACGCTCTCCTGATGGTAAGAGATAACGCCTGCCCATGACGATTGCAGCGTTACACAGAACTTTTGTAATTTTAATGTATTAATTTTATTGTATTCTTTTCTTCGTATATGTAATCCTTTCTGTGAATTATTATTATTATTTTTTTATGGTTGACAGGCTAGTTGTTTGACCACAGCTCACCTGATGTTAAGTGAAAGGTGTGGTCGAAGATGGTAAAGCACACCTAGCCTGGAATGGAACTGGATCTCAAGTGAGGCTGCCGGAACACACTGTTAGATGCTTGGCGGCAGATTTTCAACTTGAGGGTGGTAGCTAGCCAGCCGAGTACTAGAAAGTACCCTACCACCATGCTATGGTTTCCTCACGATGTTTTCCTTCACCGGCAGCTCAAGCTCATTGTTGGGGTTTGAACCCACGCCCTTCGGCATGCGAACCTACCACGCTAACCACTGAGCTATCATCGCTACAAACTTAAACAACAACTTAATTAAACTTTTCTTTACCTATATACGTGCAAGTTTTCAAAGCAATCTTAATAAATGCTTAGTAAACTAAAGCATGCTACACAGTAGCTGAAAATACTGCAACCGCTCAATACTACCCGCCCACTTGTCCTCAGACGTTGTAAATCGCCCACGGGTACAAAAACAATTTTCTCCTCTAAGGCCAGTTCATAAAAGCAGGACTAAAGCAACTCTTCCACCCAAAAGAAGTCTATTTCCATCACAAAGTCTTACCTGAGGCTAGGAAAAAGCTACCATTCATTCTATTGTAAGGTCTCTGATTGTCTTCGTGTAAAGGGAATAGATAGGTAAATACTTTCTTTCCACGTCAATGCTTGGGCGTAAATCTTGTCTGAGAGTAAATTGTTACAAGTTTGAGGGTAACCCTTGGTACGAGAATAATCGTATGAATACGAAATTGAAACCCTTCGTACGAGGTTTTAATGAAGACTTTGAATAAAGATTAATTTCGATGTTATTTTTAAATTTATTTGAATGATGTTGCAATAAGACTACTAAAATAAATATTTCTGTTAAGAATAGAGTTGTAAATACTAGTAGTCCATCTCGAACTGAGACCACGCGACATGCCGATCTTTTAGTTCCATTTTATACTCGTATTTGTTTTGAGTATAGCTCTTTGGTAAAATAGGGTAAAGGGTTTTGTAGCGTGTTAGCTCAGTGGTTAGCACAGTCAGTTCACACACGTGGGTTCAACCCCCAACAATGAACTTGAGCTACTGGTGAATGAAACTTTCTACTAGACTGGCTAGTTACCACCCCCAAGTTTAAAATCGGACTCCAAGCACCTAACAGTGTGCTCCGACAACCTCATTTGAGACTCAGTATCATTCCAGGCTAGAAGTGTTATCATCATCGACCACACCATCACTTAACATCAGGTGAGCTATGGTCAAACACCTAGCTAAAAAAATATTCCTTGACAAATTCAATCCCTCATCATTATTATACATAATATACGTGTAAGTATGTATCTACAACAACAAAAAAATATATTTAAGTATTCTATCAGTTATCTGACTTCCATAGTATCCGCTTTGCTTAGTTTGGGGTCAGATGGCGCTGTCAGTAATGTCCTACGATACGATACATGCATACAAATAAACATAACAACACCGATTTTCGTCCAGAGTGAGTATGACATCATATATATTTTGGCTATTTTACCATAAATTCAAATTTAAAAAAAAAATCAAAATTATTTTATTTGGCACAATTTATGGTATGTTTATGGCACATTAAAATGAACCCATTGGCGCCAAACTAGTAATAACTGTGGAGTTTTGGCGGGAACCCGGAAAGAGTCGTGTATTTTTTCCAAAACTAGTGTTTTGTCGATAGTTTATGCATAAAAATGGTGGTGTTTTATTCATAAAATGCCGAATCACAAGCGCGAGTGTGGGAAAATGATATAATGTGGTGAAACATGACTTTTCGTGTTGCTTCCAAAACTCCATCGAAGCTTTATAGTAAAGTCACCGCTACTTTACTAAACCATGACTGGACTTGACTGACACGGACTGTACTTGACCTAGACTATAACTTTAGCTACGAGGACACTTATTTAACTTTTAAAACTTGAAAATATATAAATACTTGACCCTGGCAAATGCTAAAACGCGGCGTCAAAACCAAAGAAAAAAAAATGGTAGAGGATCTAACAACAAAGGTAAAAAAATTGATAAGGAAAACTCATTTTTCTAAAAATATAACAGCCTGACAACCCTGGCAAGTTTATGTTCATTGTTATGGAAGGAAACGAGATTTTTTATCTAACCTCTATCAGAATCCACTTTCACATCTCCGTCATTTGGTCTTTTAGTTCAAGTAATGGTGACCACAATAGATTTCGAATTAATTCCAATTCGGTAAATTTTGTTCGTGATACAAATGCAGCTTTTATTTTTAACTTTTGATTTTTTTATTTGTATTTGTATTTAATATAATATAGGTCAAATGTATTTATTTAATTTCTAATAATTATATAATTCAGTCGAAAATATAATATAGTCAAAATCTAACATCATCATGAAGCCCCGTCCGAACGTCCCCAAGACGCTGGCTGCGTTTCCACGCTGGATGGCCCAAGATTTATATTATATAATATAAAGTAAGTTCGTGTAGGTTGAATGATCAGAGTTAATTAATGCTAATCAAAAGCCTCGGAATTGACAGTTATTTTTATAGACATACAAGCGGACGCCTCGCGGTTTCACCCGCGTCGTTCCCGTTCCCGCGGAAATACAGGGATAAAAAGTAGCCTATGTCATCCAGGGATAGTGTAGCTTCCCAACGATGAAAGATTTTTTTTAAATAGGTCCATTAGTTTCGGAGCCTGTTCAATACAAACAAATAATCAAATCTTTCCTCTTTATTATAGTACTAGCATCTCGCCCCGGCTTCGCACGGAAAAACAAAACTCGAATAATAATATACATTTATCGATCCAGTAGTTTCGGAGCCTATTCAATACAAACAAACAAAAAATGAAATCTTTCCTCTTTATAAGATGTAGATGACAATGTAATAGTTAGACATATTATGATATTGCGAACTTATTTGTAGCTGTCAATTTGCTCTAAAAAACGTCACTTTGTTCTATTGTCAATAATTTTCGCTGCGCAGGGTTTTTTCAAATTTTTCACAGCTTGGGTTACATTATTGAATTTTCCATATGGACCCCTCATTGTTTTTTAAATAAAATATAGCCTATATGTCCATCACGGATAATGTAGCATTCTAATAACTAAATAATTATTAAGATCGGTCCAGTAGTTTTGGAGCCTATTCAATACTTATTTATTTAGATAGATTTATAGGACAAAAAAAGTTTGAGTTTTTGGAGTCTAACGTACAAACGCAGTATAAAATAGTCTACTACGATGTGTAGACATTACTGTGTTCCGGAATAAAGTGAACTGTAGCAACCGAAATTACAGGACTATTGAGACTTACCATCGAATCTCTCAAAGTAATGAGTGCCAGAGCAGCAATGACTTGGAACCGTGACGTGAAATCTTAGTGCCATTCGGGTTATGCTATCACGAAAAATGTACGCAACTGCGAGCCTTAATGCGCGGGCATACAGTCACGTAACTTTTTGTATTGGCAAGAGCTGACGGTACGACCTCTGAAATTTATTTGCTATATAAACAAAGTTTAGAGCAACGAACAAAGAACGAAAGAGTTTAACAAATTTCAGAGTGTGCACTTGAACTGCATAGTGCATAATTTGGTTCCCCCTGCACCTTTCTTCTACGGAACCCAAACGCCATCCGTACATGGTGGATGTTCCCCATGTACGCACAAAGCGTTTTGTTTCCACATTTTTCACTCTCTGTTGGAGTCTGTGTTCACTGTTAGGTTCAATATGGGTGTCTTCAAATCTAGAGTAGCAAGATTTCTTCTAGGTAAGCGTGTTCCATCTTAGACCACACTAGCGTTTAATATCAGGCAGAGTGTGGTTAATCGTGAACCTATTTTGAATGAAAAAAAACTGGGTACTTCTGTCATGATCATAAACAGTTCGTTTTTTTATGGTTGACAGGCTAAGCGTTTGACCACAGCTCACATGATGTTAAATGACGGTGAGGTCGACGATGGTAAACACACCTAACCTGGAATGGAACTGGTTTTCACGTGAGGCTGTCGGAACACCGTTAGATGCTTGACGACAGATTTTCATCTTGAGCGTGGTAGTAGCTAGCCAGTGGAGCAGGTACTAGAAAGTACTCTAGTATTGTAGTATAGTATTGTATCTTTTACCGTTAGCAGAACATCTCGTTCATTCCGTATTGGTCAACCTATAAATACCGTCAGATGACGTATTTTGATTGATTGATTAATCACTATTTATTGTACACACTAAAATACAGAAAACAGAAGAAATAAACTTAAATATAGGTGTAACAACTGGCGACCTTATCGCTAAAAACGATCTCGTCCAGGTAACCTTAGAATGGGTAGGATCACAGGAAGAAAGGTGACGGATTTTCAGCGTTGTGTCCATAAACATACTACAGAATAATGAGTATAATGACATACTATTGCCTGAGTATACCCCAAGCGCATAACCCTTTATACGTCTTTCGTAGTGGTGAAACGGTAGCCTACATTTTATCATAAAAAATCTTGTAGTAACTTACAAACTTACACATAAAATATTTCAAAGATGAAGCATAGGAAGTTAGGAAAGCGACCTTATTTTAAGCCACAAATATCTCTTCATACAAAGAAGGTCGGAAATGTTACCCGACTTAGGGCATGATTTATCACGGCATTGTTATGTGACATTTTCTATTTGTTTTCTTTAGTAGTAACTTCATCTTTAAGAGTCGATTTACTTGGTAGTTAGAAAGCTCTAACATTGGAGTATGTTTTTTTCAATGTAATAGTAATGAGAAGAATGTGACGCCTGATGGTAAGAGATAACGTCTGCCCATGACCGTTGTAGCTATACACAGAACTTTGAGTAGCAAAACAAAGTCCAGGGCATCGCTGCTTTAGCGTTCATTGATTTGAGACTTTCGATGGTTAATCTTAACAGCCCCGTAAATTACGGGGCTGTTGTAACTTTCAAAGGTTCACTTTTTAGTAGTGAATTTCTTTTTTAAGTTTGACAGGCTAGATGTTTGACCACAGCTCACCTGATGTTAAGTGACGGTGTGGTCGAAGATGGTAAAGTAGACCTAGCCTGAAATGGAAATGGCTCTCAAGTGACTCTGCCGGAGCATATTAGCCGTTAGATGTTTGTGCGGCAGATTGCAGATTGCTTGACTGTTTGTAGCTCAGTGGTTAAAAAAAAGTTTCATTCCGTTCGGTTCCATTCGGTTCCATTTTATTACATTCAAATCAATACTCTGCGTTACTATACATACGAAAATGTACATACATTTAAAGTTGGAAGCAGTTACCAACAAATGTCTTTTTTAGGAGCATTGAACAATCGATGTTCAATTTTGAAGCGCATCTTACTTTCCTCAGGTAGAGTGTTACATCGCTATTAATCGAAAGTCACCGCAACTAAGTAGCTGCACTTAGCCATAGTATTGGCAATTAGTGTGCGACCGCCTTTATTAATGAAGATCGAAAGATTCTCTCTAATGATCTGATGGGTTGCTCACTAGACTTTTTATATAGTGAGCAACCTATTTTCAAACTTAAAAAATGAGAATAGTGGTTAATATTTTATTTTGTTAAGTACTTACTAGAATTCATTGGACTATCAATGTAAACCAATCAAATGTATTAATTAGCTCAGTGACCTCCTTCTTTCTTTGTACTACCGTTCTGCGTAACCCTATATAAGCTACCTTGTCACTAGTGTCAATCTTATTTGGGCATAATTATAAATCCTTTTTTGTGGTACACTTTGTGCGCTTTCTTGTATCTATAGGGTCATAATATAATACATGATAAAGGTATATAAAAACCGGCTCAAAAATATATATAAAAAAAAAGTGCGAGTCGGACTCGTGCACGAAGGGTTCCATACCATTATCCATAAAAACGACAAGAAAATCACGTTTGTTGTATGGGAGCGCCTTTAAATATTTATTTTATACTATTTTTTAGTATTTGATGTTATAGCGGCAACATAAATACATAATCTGTGAAAGTTTCAGCTGGCTAACTATCACGGTTCATGATACAGTCTGGTGACAGACGGACAGACATACAGACGAGAATGGACAACGGAGTCTTAGTAATAGGGTCCCGTTTTATCGTTTGGGTAACCCTAAAACAAGCCTAATCCAGACAAAAAATTCTACTATAAAATCTTCTGTTTACAATTCTAACTAGAATTACGTTGATTAATCATTCAAAAGCAGTGCCAGCTAATACAGCAATTGCTAAGCCGTGTTGACAACATTTGTGCTGTTACGGCAATTAAGGTTTTGCCTCCGTACCTACTACATTATGTTTTAGAGTTAGAGAGACAGCTAACGGATATTTTTAGAACTAAATAACAAAAGTGATGAAACTGTTCTGCTATATGCTGAAATAAAACACAATCTTGAACATTCAAGGTATTGGAGTTTCGGCGGGAACGCGGAAAGAGCCGCTCCGTTGTATTTTTTTTCCAAAACTAGTGTTTTGTCGAGTGCTTACGCATAAAAATGGTGGTGTTTTTTTCATAAAGTGCCGAATCACAAGCGCGAGTGTGGGAAAATGATATAATGTGGTGGAACATGACTTTTCGTGTTGTTTCCAAAACTCCGTCGAAGCTTTATAGTAAAGTCACCACTACTTTACTAAAGCATGACTGGATTTGACTGACACGGACTGTACTTGACCTAGACTGGACTTTGACTATAACTTTAGCTACGAGGACACTTATTTAACTTTTGAAACTTAAAAATATATAAATACTTGACACTGGCAAATCCTAAAACGCGACGCCCAAACCAAAGAAAAAAAAAAGGTATACATTTAGTTTATTTCCGCTTAACAGCTGTTTCAGTTACAACAGTGATGAGGATTTAAATTTAACTAACTAGACAACAATGTATTAATTAAAACTTAACCGTAACTTTAATTAATATCTAAAACTCAAGTGGTCACTGCAGCGAGAAGAGAATATAAAGACTTGTGGTTAGTTTATTTTAATAAGCTTTTTTGTTTAATGAGTTTCAAGTTGTCAAAATTAGTTTTAAATATTAAGGTGGTTTCGATTTCCATACAAATAGTTTTTTGCCCTTTTGTAAATTTACAGTGAAATCACAGCTACTGGCATTTATTTTGGCCTTAATTTCCGGTAAATCACAATTACTTAAATAAAACATATGGCTGGCTGTCCGATAGTAGAATGGGCAGGGTGGCATGGCATTGCATGGCATGCCATTTTTAGGATTCCGTACATAAAATATGTCCTAAAACCCTATTAGTAACCCTACCATATTCCGTTTAAACACGCCCATGTGTGAATGTGAACTATTAGCGATAGGTAGTCAGATAAACTATTTCAGAGAAAAACTGTTATAAAAACACAGGTTTTAATAATTACTCAAACTTTAATGTGTAATAAGTTATAGTTAGGTAAGGTAGTTATAAGTAACACATATATAGTATTCTAATAAGTAAAGACTTCTTCACGCATGTCTCTGACAAGGAGGGCGCGCCATTAATTAAAAGACGGCAGATGTTCAGCGAGACTGCAATTAGCTCGGAGTGAAGTAAACGGCTTCGGAGAGAAATAATTATATATTTTATCGCCTACTAACTAATATTCATTTTCGTGAAACGTAAATTGATCGTCAATTATAGCAAAAATAGTTCAATACTAGCTGCTTCCCACAGTGTAACCCGCTAAACAAAAAGAGTATAATAATATTATAAAGTCTAGCTACGCCCCGCGGTGTTACCTGCTACATGTTTTCGGGACAGTACGAAGTCTATGTTCTAATCCAGGGTCTCAGCTACCTCCATATCAAATTGCATCCAAATCCGTTCAGTAGTTTTTACGTGAACAAGTATCTAACAAACATTCATCCATCCATCCAAACTTTCAGATTTATAATATTAGTGGTATGATAGTTCTACATTCGACATGCAGATAAAAAACATTCATCAAAACCAAGTATGTAGTTATTATGCAAGTAATTTTCCTCAAGACTCTCGCAAAGTCTCTTCTGATTTATACAATCTGTGTTCACAAATATATAGTATACAGAGCGCCCAAAATAGATTTAAGTTGGCCAAATGTTGGATTTAAATTATCAACAGTAAGCCAAAGATTTATTTTGAAAAATGCGTCAGTGGCGCTTTTTCTCAATACTATAAATAAGTTGGTTGGGTTTAGTTGGCCTTCTAGCGTTCATTGTGCGAGGAAGATGAACGACAAGCCTTTTTCTGGCCATAGATGAATAATATTAGAAGCTCATTTACCTGTGCAGAATACAGTGAAGCACGTAACCAGTTTATGTAAAAAATTTTCTACAACAATGACATGTTAAAAGTTCAAATTACGCCCGCCACCAACAACACTCATAAAATAAAAAGCGAAATTAAAAATTTTGAAAAACCCACAACGGTTAAAAAGTTATTGTCACCTTTTTTTTTTTTTTTTTTTTATGTTTGACAGGCTAGTTGTTTGACCACAGCTCACCTGATGTTAAGTGAAGGTGTGGTCAAAGATGGTAAAGCACACAAAGCCTGGAATGGAACTGGCTCTCAAGTGAGGCTGCCGGAACACACTGTTAGATGCTTGGCGGCAGATTTTCAACTTGAGGGTGGTAGCTAGCCAGCCGAGTACTAGAAAGTACCCTACCACCATGCTATGGTTTCCTCACGATGTTTTCCTTCACCGGCAGCTCAAGCTCATTGTTGGGGTTTGAACCCGCGCCCTTCGGCATGCGAACCTACCGCGCTAACCACTGAGCTATCATCGCTACAACCTATCTAAGATAATGCACCAATCAAACCCGAACCCAATATTGAAAACTGCATCAAAATCGGATTAGTAGTTTTGGAGAAAAATGGCAACATAATTATATTTACACAAACAAACAAACAAACAAACAAACAAACAAACAAACATCCTCTCACCCCAAACGCATATACCGTCTCCGTTCCGTCGTGGGTAAAAATATACTTTATTTATTTTAATTTTATTGGGACAATTTATTTATGGGCACGTCTACCATGTATAATTTTGTTATTATGAACACCATTTATTTATTTTTTATAAAAAGTGACGATGTACAAAACACTCTCCTCATGGTAAGAGGTAATTTTCTATCTATGACCATTGTAGCGCTACCCAGAACTTTGAAAAACAAAAAAAAAGAAAGAAAGAATAACTTTTCTTGAGTTCCGTGCCGAAAGGGTCAATCTCCTCCTATCCGATCCTATTACTAAGACTCTGCTGTTTGTCCGTCTATCTGTCTGCCCGTCTGTCACCAGGCTGTATCGCATGAACTGTGATAGTTAGACAGTTGAAATTTTCACAGATGATGTATTCACGCCCTACAGCTCTCAAGGCAGATATACTACCAATGAGCCAACGGAGCTGTCAAAATAAACTCGTATTGTACTTTTTCGGACAACACATAATTTGAGCATAAATTAAATGGAACGAAAGCAAAGTTAACGCTTCCGCAATAGTATACCAATAATATGATAAAATATAATTTAATACACTCCGAAAGTTAATGTGGCATGCCAGCTCTTCCGTACCTACTTGCCATAATGGACGGAGGATGTGGATCTTACGATTTATTGCTTAGTCCATTCGCGTTACTTTGTTCCGATTTTTGGTTGTAATAAGTTATATCTTTTATCCGAAACTTTCCTCGCTTGTTCAATTAAAAAGAGCCATTTCTTTGTATCAGAATCACTTCCGATGGTAATAATGTTGTTAGTGAGGGACTTGTGGACAAGAAAGCACCACCACCACCTTGGGACTGTTGGTCATCCTCCCGGTAATAGAATAGATTACCCGACTTTAGGGTTATCGTGTCCTCGCCCTCTCTCTGGACTTCAGATAACCCCAATATATCCCAGTGTAACCTACTCATTTCCTCTTCCAACTCAACAATCCTCTCGTCCGTCCTCAATGTGCGTACAAGACGCTGCTGCCCATCTTCCAGATTGCATCCCTTAGCCGACTTTTACGGCAACCACGGGTAGAGAGGGTGGAGTGCAGTTCTTACGCCCGCACCACCACGGCACGGTTAACAGCTGTAAAACTGAATCATGATAACCAGTCAAATAAAAATCAAGGTCAAAAATCATTGTAGCGATGATAGGTCAGTGGTTAGTGCGGCTGGTTCGCACGCCGGATGGCGTGGGTTCAAACCTCAACAATGACCTTGAGCTGCCGGAAGGATAACATCTGGAAGAAAACATAGCATGATAGTAGGTTATTTTCCAGTACTTGGCTGGGTAGCTACCACTCTCAAGTTGAAAATCTGCCGCACCCAACGGTGTGTTCCGGCAGCCACACTTGCCAGTTCTATTCCAGGCTAGGTGTGCTTTACCATCTTCGACTACACCGTCACTTAACATTAACTGAAAACACCTAGCCTATCAACAGTAAACAAATAATAACTTAGTTTAATGAGAGTGTTATATTAGAATTTAAAAGGGTGTAACATTCCGCTAGGTACTTATATTTTTTTTTTAGTGTTGTAAAGTTTTATTAAACAAAATAAAAAATACCTTAAATTATACTACCTATTTACAAAATGTATACAAAAAACTTAGTCTAAAAAACCGTCAGAGGAGGGATATGTGGCCAGAATGCTGGCAACATTGCCACGCTGGATGGCAATGCTTAGCTTTTGATCAAAGTAGATACCAGCATTCTGGTCACCTGAAGCCTCCTCTAGACGTTTGGCCAGGTCCCGATACAGTTCGAGAGCGGCCGGCCTCCACGGACCTAAAGTTTCAACCCCAAACGGCACAAAAAGATACATTCTATCCAAATAACTATATTTGTGCCGTTTGAGGTTTTCAGCTTTAGTGTTGTTATCTACATAAACATTAAAAAAAACACTGCGACATTTATCACAGTCCATCACTAGAGAACGGCTCGAAAAATTTGTTTGATTTCTTTCTCGTTATATTCTTACTAAATTGACAGGTCAAAGTTTACGGGTTCTTTTTTAAATCAACATAATAATCAGACATTTTTGGTATCAAGTAGTATATAATTATATTTTAATCATTTTTTTAATATTGTAGATACCTTTCCAATTAGGTAAACATTTGTAACTCTCCCAGCTAGAACTGAGCATCGGGCATAATAAATTACCCATGAAACATTACTCAAGTCTCTATTGACCAATATTTTTGCTTGCTTTCATTGTTCCTTATTCAAGATGAAAATGCCTTTAGAGATAAAATCTAGGGTAGAATTTGCAATATTCAAAGCGTCGGAGATCGCCATTTCTCGTTGGTTAGAGGATTGGCTTACAAGTTCTCTTATATCTAAAGCTTCAACAGCTTACCGCTTATTTTACGTTATCAGTAAAATATTTTCCAACGCTCCTATTCTTAAAAGATCAGCGCTATTTCTCAAACTTAGAATTTTTTTTCAGAAAATATTTTTTCGATTCCATTTTAGGGTTCAGAATGATAGTATTTTTACATTATATTAGTGAAATCAGTGATAGTGGTTACCGCAGATTTAAAAACAGAGTAAACAGGTTCCTTCTAGGTAAGCGTGTTCCATCTTAGACCGCATCGATGCTTCACATCAGGCAGGATGTGGTCAAGCGCGAACCTATTCAATGTAAAAAAAAAAAAAAAAAAAAAATCTATAGTCCGACTATGGCCAAAATAACATAACGTAACGTAAACGTAAACGTAAAGGAAAATGTTTATGTCTATTTCACCTGGAACATTATAACGAATCGGTTGACAACCTCATTTTTATTTATTATTTTATTTTATTTTTGGCTTTTGACTTTGTAGTACTCTATTGATATTTTTAATTATTTTGGGCATCGTACTTTGTGCATTCTGCCAAAATATATTCCATAGCTTTAAGTGTCTCATTTATAAAAATCAAGTAAAATAAGTCTTAATAGTCAGTCACCTATAATTAAATCACACTCAAGTCCAGTCCAGTTTTAAATTAGATGTAATGTGGTATTGAAGGTGTGGTGGAGTTTTGGAAATAACTTGGAGCACTCAAAAAAATCTTTCGCGTTCTCGTCAAATCTCCAATCAACATACGATTTAAAACTTTCAAGCAATTTATGATCCTAAACTTTCATTAATAGACAAAAAGCAACTTGAATGAACAGACACGTTTTAGAATAAATTGGGTGCTCCAAAAGTTACACTGAAACGATTGTAGGTTTCTATCTCAATTTTCCCGGAAACTGGAAAACCTTAATTCCAAATGTGAGACACAATGTTAAATGACATCCGAAAAAGGTCCCGTCTTTTGCCAGGGTTTTAAGACTGTGTTGTCTTAAAACGAAACGTTGTTTGCCTGACAAACAGGTAGCTAATTTACAGAGTTCCGTAGTTTGTTTTCAGAATTGGATCAATTCTTTTTATTATTTGTTTTGGGAAAAGTCTCCAGATAACATTTTATTTCTATACTAAAATAAATGCAGTATACCATTAAAAAGTCAAAATTAGTGTAATTCTAGTACCTATTTATCCTATTGGTACCTAAATAAACCTAATGGTACCTATTTCGCAACATTTTTACTTATAACAACTTTTTCACAGACTTGAGACGTCTGTAAAAAACTGGTTTCTTTAAAATCACACTTTTGCACCAAATATTTTATCCACTAATGCAATTTGAGCTGAGTAATACTATTTAAACTCAAATCCAAATAAAATACTAATATTATAATCAAGAAAGCTATCTAAACGTTGTTAGAGAGCATTGAAATTCAAATGGCATATCGCACCTTTAGAATTGAAGTGGCTTAATCCAAAATTCTTGTTTTTTGGTAAAGGCCAAAAATGTAATTGAAAACTTGGCTCATTTTTAGTTTTTCAGTTGGAATGCTTTAGGCTAAGCAGTTTTTTTTACAATTTTTGTTATTTACCGTAGGCTAGGAATTGTTTTAATGATTGGATACTAAAACTTTAAGTATAACTAATTAGAACCTTAGTTAATTAATCATTAAAAAAAAGATGTCACTTATTTTCCGAAAACAATTTAATATTATTGGTTTATTTGACTTTGTGTCTTTTTTTTACTTAACTATACTAAAACAAATTGTGACTATTTAAAAAGGAGGCGATTAATTTCTGAAGTTATATTTTTGCTTGGTGACTAATTTTGGAATACGCTAGTTTAATTATTTATGACTTGCTAATTTAAAGGAAAGCAAGCAACAAAGTATGTTTTCATAACTTTACATTTTGCAAATTTTGCCTCACTAATCACATTAAACACAATCAACGAAAACTATTACATTGATAAAAAAAATACCGCTACCAACATCACATTATAATCTCACAAAAAAGAAAATATATTGGTCTTGCTTATATGTATAATACTTGTTAAAAAATAAACAATCAGACTTTAAAAAGTGCCTTAAAAGATGCTTACAATATTTAGTACTGAGATCAGTCAGCTCACATATAGAATATATACCTACCCAATTGGGTATTATTTACTATTACTTTTCTAATTAAAATCATGAAATAATTGTTTCCCGACGTATGGTTAAAAACTATACTTCGTATAAAAGAGAAGGAAGAGGAAGTTTAAGTTCAGTAGTTTTAAATAAACCTAAACTAAATACTAAACCTTTGATAAAAGACTATAAAACAATAATAACAGTTTTTATCAATAGAGTAGAAAAATAACAATAAAGCAAGCCATAAAATGTTTATGAAAAGATCTAAGAAATCAAAAAACCTTTATGAAATAAAAAAGGAAAAATAACCTAAATTGCTTCGACACTAAAATAAGATCAAAATATATAATTAAGTAGTAATTAATTACAAAACCGAGTCATGAAACCAGGCGTATGTACCAGTGATGGCTTTAGTTCGTATAAGATAATTCAGATCTTTCTTTTTCTTTTGTGCAAGCTCTATTTTGTTTCTATAAGCCTTCGATAGTGCAATTTCACGCGATTCTTCATTTTATTTCTTTCATTGCGCAAATGACTTCCTTGAAATCTTTTTCGGCGTATGTATTTATAGTAAAATAAAAATAACTCGTCCTTACCAAATTTTAACACTTTTATCTCGCTAAGTAAGTCTCTCCAACCCACTGCATTTTTAATAATATCCTGATGAAAGTTAACCTTATATACTATATTCTCTTGTAGTAGAAGATCTTAGATGATGGGAGTCTATGCGCGGTATACTATTAATATGGTATTCAATATATTGTACAAGACTTGGGTCAATTGGATCGGACAATTCTAGAACGCACTCTAAGATCTTCTTCTACAAAGCCATTGGAATTTGTTTTTAGTTTCACAGTTCTTATTTGTTTGTTTGTTTGTTCCTGTTATATCTAGTATATTGATAAAAAAAGTTTTACAAACCCGAATTCTTTGGTTATCAATAGTAAAATAAAAGGCCGTATTTGGTTTACGAGGATTGGCAGCATTTGTATACTTATATTTGGGTTTCACCGCCATCATGCATGCCTTGATAAAAGATCGCTTCAAGTCCAAATTACTTAGCTGCCAATAATAGTCGAATATTTCGCATCTCTTCTCAGGGGTTATATTACCGGAACAACGAAGTCTACAAACACAACTATCTCTTACTTTTTTTGCAGGTTCCTCATTATTAGATTTTGAAAGTGATTGGTAGGCTTTTCCGGTATTCCGATGCGATTTAATGATATTTTGTGATGGATTGCGCAGGCGCTTCCTAGGTTTTTTTATTCTGTGGAAGTAGTTCAGAGGAAACAATTACATCGTTAACATTAATTTCCCTGTCAGACGTGGTGCTTGATGAACTTAAAGAGCGTCTTAGCGATGAATCGTTATAGATCGGATCAGCGTCACTCAGATCAACGTCTGATTCCTCAGAATGCACAGGTCGATGGCTCCTACGTAAACTATCGTATGCCACAAATTTGCCATTTTCACTTTTTTACGTTTTCTAAATGTACTTGATGAGTACTATTAACTGTGTTAATTTGAAAGTCAAATAATGAAATATGACAATTTTAGATTTCGGTTTTCTGTCGTATGTTGTTTTTACATGCGGCGTAAATCATCGTACTGACTCCGGCGATGTTTTACGTGGAGGAGTGCGCGCGCGCGACGCCGCGCCGCGCGTCGTATGTAGCACTTGCCACTTGATACGTCGAACGTGCCGCAAGTTCCCGCTCAAAATGTACATTTGTCGAACTTCTTCTAATTTTATTAATATTGACTTTTTACATCAAAAATTAGTAAATCACATAATAGGCCTTACAAAGCAATGTTCACGAGCTCAAAGGCTTTGTGATATAGCCTGTAGAGTGATCGATAATAATCTTGTTTGTGATCTTATTCAAGAAATAAAGAAAATCACTGTGTATCAAATCAAACTGAAGTGAGTACTGGGTGAGTCCTTAATCATGTTATATTAAATTATATTTTTAGCTTTCATTTGTTTTTTTAGTAAAGTTTATCAATAAAGTCAAGTAAGACTATGGTTAGTAATACATACGACTGTGTACGTCGGCTTTTTCGGTCAAAATAATATCGTTAGTGATACAAACATTTTTTTACTTCGTTCATATAAAAGTGTTTACTATTGTATTTATAACTTAACATAGTTTACGTCGCTCAATCTTTTATTGTAAGTAACAATAAGATAGTATACGTGGAACTTTTAAAAAATATTGCTATCTTATGTTCAATTTTCTTTGGTTACAGCATCTCAATTTTCAGCCGGGGCTGACTTAGTGCAAATTTCTGCCCTTTCTGAAATGCTGGGCGAGGATTTTTCATTTACACTACCAGAATTGGCGACTTATGATGTCATTCATTTTGATTCATTATTTAGTATATATTTTTATTTTGTTTTTAATTTTTAATTTATTTTTATTTATTTATTATTAATTTTATTTTTTTGTCTGGTGGTGTTTCTTTCCTTTTCAGATGACTAATTGCTTGATGTTATTACAACTTCACAGAGCAGACAGCACTTAGAAAATACATTAGGGGTAAATGATACTGTTATTTAAAATAACATAACACCTCATCCAAACTCTCATACCTGTTCTAACCACTTGAATGTTGATTGTACTAACAATACTTGTCTATGTTTCATCGGAACCTACTAATCCTTATGAAATGCAATACCAGTTTTCAGAATTTCTGGCTATTCAACACCTCAAGCAACCACCCTAATGTCGAATTATTCAGTTAACACTGACAATCCTGTTTCTAGAAAAACTATTGTTAGAAGAGATAACGTAAATATTCGAAAAAAGCATGAACAAGAGTGGATTGACACAAAAAAAAAAACATTAAAAAATCTTAGTAAAGCATATAGGTAAAGCCTTCAGCCCTTCATCATCATCCGCCTATATTAGTCCACTGCTGTCAAGCAAAGCACAGCCCTTAACAACCTTGAAAGCGTCGTGTAAAAGTAGCACAAAAGTGCTGTAAAAAAAATTAAATGCTGAGATGAATCTTTCAAATTTTCTTGACTAAGGTCTACACTGCAAGGTAAAAATTGGTCAAAGTTAAGGAATTAAAGGTACTTGCTGAACAACCGAGCAAACTTCTGTATAAATATAATTAAAATGGACAGGAGTAGGTTTATGACACTTGTGACTAAAGTTAATACCGAGTGCCGAAAACAAAACGATATTTCAGTGGATACCTTTTACCATAATTAAATGCCCATGTCTCTAGCAAAAAATAATAATTTAGTTAGTCTTTGCACCAGCGGCGTTATACTAACAATTCACCACAATTTTTACACAAATCTTCAAGTAGAACCTTCAATAGCTTCATCCTCTCGAAAAATTACTTATGAGATGGATTCAGAGTAAAGCATTTAGTCCATGAAAGTTACAAGGTATATCTTGCAAGACTGATAAAGGGCACCTTGAAACCCCCTTGATGTTAATATTAACTTAAGTAAAAAATAAATGTGATACTATTTCATAAAATAATACATGAGACTGCGACTTACACGAAATACTAGTATACATAATTTTAAAATATACTATCAAAGCTTAAAACTAATAATGTACATGGGATTTGCGATGGTTATAAAGTTAATGTTTCTCATTAAAGTTGCCAATTAGATCTCTCTTGTACCCAAAAGAATTTTGTAAACCTATTTATACTAGGACTTAAAAAAATATGTGAGGCTAGTTCATAATACTCTAGATACATAATTTTACGATTTTAGAGTTTATCAGAAGAAAGCAAAACGATAAGAATAAAAATGGTTGAGGAAATATATTGAGACAGCATTTCACAGGCTGATGAGGGTTGATTATGATGATTATAATAATACCTAGATGTCATTGTGATTCCAGAAAATTATGATCAATTTTTTAAAAATAAAATTAATTTTGATTGTTTGCATAAAACAAAATTTAATTCATCGTGGTGTGTTCAACAAAGCGATTTTTAAACAAATAAATAATTTTGTCTTATTATTTTAGTTATTAAGTGAATCTGTGCGCATAAAAGAAACTAACAAAATAGTGATTTGGTTTTTATAATTTTATTCTGATAATTTGTGAAAGAAACGTAATGTGAAATAAATCATTTCAAACAAAATTCACTGTTTTATTTATATTTTTAAAACAATTGTACCTTAAGATCAACTTCAATAATTATCGAAATTAGATCCTAAAATATTTATATATAATATCATATAGTGTTATTACACTTTGATACATATTTTAGGACCTAATTTTCAAAATACGTTACTAAATATTAACACAATGCACGAAGTAAAACGTGGTATGTGTAGGTTACGACAAATTTTACTTACTTAACGTCAGTGTAAACTGCCGTATGTTTCACATACGACATTTCTACGTAATTTTAAAGCGGTGTAAAAAATCGTAACTGCAATATCCAAGAAACTATTAATAATTAGTATTTTTGTCCGACACCATATCGAGGCTTCTTATATTATTTGTGCATGGTGTAAATTTCAGAACGACAAGTTTAATTTTATAAGTTCAGTGAAAGAAATCATCTTTAAAGCTCTCTCCTGTAAAGTTAGCATTTCAGACATACGATTGTTTACGTAGGAGCCATCGAGGTGATTGACGATAGTTTATGTCTTTTGTTCTAACGTCTTTTGCTGGTTGAAGGCTCGGCACAAATTATATTCGTGCAGTCTATAGGGGTACCTGGTATAATTGAAGGTGAGCCGTTAATGTTCATTTCGTCTCCGTTTTGTTTCGCCGATGAAAAAAACTTTCGACGACGACGATGATGTGCTGGAACTTAAAGATGATGACGTAGAAGAACTGGATGATGATGTATTACTGGCCCGATCTCTCATGTTTTGTGATGTTTGTTCTTCGATAATTGAATCAAAGTTATACTCAGCACTGATTTTCGACGTATTGTTAATATCCTTTAAAATCCGTTGTTCAATGTCCACTTGCGGTAAAATTACAGGGTTCATACTAGGACTTCCATCTATAGCCTTATCCAAGGGTCCAAATAGTATCCAAATAGTTTTCCTTATTACATTCATTATCAACACCAGTATAACCTTCGAAACTTGCTGCACTCATCTTTTCACACTGTTCTTGCATTGTATTTTCATTCCGGTTTAATAATTGCAAAATAAGATCTGCTCTTCTTTTCATCATTGATCTCAAACATAAACAGAAATAAAAATAAAAGACTCAATTAAAAATTTGAAGCTTGCTAAGTCACACAGCATTCAGTAAAGAGTAAACATATTTACGTATACGTCTCCGCAATCACAAAATTGGTTAGTAAAGTAAGGCCATAGTATAAAATAAGGCTCAATCATTTATGCAATGTTTAGTAATAAAATGACGGCAGTACAAATACGACACCACAATATTATTAATCATTGAGTATTGAAACGCCCAAACCTAAAAAGAGTCATAAAAAGTTACCTTGCGTTTGGTATTAAAACGGCGGATTACAGTGTACGTCGCTTACGGAGCAACCGCGCGGCACCCAATGTTTAGCAGTGTCCACGCAACATTGAATGAGGTCCTTTAATACCGAGGGACACGCGGTAAGCGCATGATTTAAAAGAGACGGAAATAGTGCGTTTGCCCTTATCTGGACTAAAAGAGTCCGTTTATTTATAATAAACTGATAGAATACATGTTTATAAGTCGTTCTGTGTATAAAAGTCATTTTCTCAAAATTTTGAGTTAAGCCACTTCAATTCTAAAGGTGCGATATCTTTTCACTCCGTATTCGTGTAAGTATTCAATGTGCAGACAGTCAGATTCCATTGCGACGTCCATTATTCTACACGATGAATGACCAAATGCCGCTTTGAGCGCTAATGTCCGAGACGCCGCCGCCATCTTGAATTTGCGCAAAATGACATTAAGTTAATGGCGGAATTATTGCCAGAAATTGAAACGAATTGGTATTATTCCAAGTGGCCATAAACTCAAATTTAAGGGAATTATCACTGATTGCGTTGTTTATTGTTAACAGATTAATTTTGTGACAAAACGAAACCATAGAATAACAATACTTACGAAATTTTACTGAGATTACCATTGTATTGTGTGAATTTTAGTAGCAATATTGGTACGACATTCTTTTTTTAGTTAAAATACATATAATTAGCATCATTTTTAAGCAGAATAGATGCAAACACAAAGTCGATTACATGTGAATGACTAGGTTAACCTCAATGATACTTAAGGTAGGTACTCCCAGTAGCTAATGTATGATTTGGTGTCAGTTTATTCAGTAAAATATAGTTTAACATCAAGCGTAGTATCTACGTACGATTAATTTAACAGTTTTTTTTTATTTAAAAATAAATTGAAACTGTTGCATTATTTTTAATATTAAATAAAACATAATACGTAAACTTTAATGGTTCAATTAAAATGCCTTAATATAAAATTGTAGACAAAAAACGAACTTTACTATACTAATAAAAGTTTACTTTCCGCTTAATGCACTTATGGTACATTTTTTAATAACTACTGGCAATGGCGCATAAACCCTATGACAAAAAATATCAACTACATAATATACATTACTATTTTACAAATAAAATAGTATCTTTTTTTGTCGTCTCGGGTGAATTGATCGGGTGATTATAAAACAGTCTTGTTTTAAGTTAAGTTCGGCAAGACGAATACTTTTTAGATTAATGAATAAATATTAAATAGACTTGTGTTTGACCGCCATCTTGCCTCGAGATGCGATCTACGATGGAACACGCTTGTCAAGAAGAAACAGACTCACTCCTAATTTAAAATCGCAAAAAAACTCGCGTAACAAAATACATACGAGAGAACATGAAAACTAGAAATTAAAAGAAAAACTTCGAGACGCAGCTAATTATATTACACTAGCAGACGCCTCACGGTTTCCCCCGCGTAGTTCCCATTCCCGTGGAAATACAGGAATAAAAAGTAGTCTACGTCACGTCACCCGGGGATAGAGCAGCTTCCCAACGGCGAAATATTTTTTGGAATCGGTCCAGTAGTTTTGCAGCATATTCAATACAAACAAACAAAAAATCAAATCGTTCCTCTTTATAATAGATAAAGATAGATAGATATATGATCAAATTGCACACAAAAGCCAGTATAATCGTGCTTTAAGTACGCATGCACTCTACCTATAAACTCACTCTTTACGTTTAACCGAGTTTAAAGGTATTGTTCATCGTGTTTTGTTTTTCCGACCCCCGTCGAATGAGGGTAGGCGCAATTGTCCCGATGTTTTCTTTATTCGAATAATTTTTCATTGAAACGTTTCAACGGGATGCGACAGTTGACAAATGACGATGTTATACAGATGGCACATCACTATTTAGAGCAAAAATGAATATGCTCACGAGAATTTGCTTTTTCATTTTCTCGGACGCTTAGCGCAGAGAATTTTCTGCAACGTTTTATAAATAATTTTGGAGTTGTCTTTGTTGAAACCAAGTTTTATTTTTTGCGTTGTTTTTAAGTTTTGTTGTTAACGTGGTTTTGTGTACTGGGCCCACTACGGGTCTTTGTAAGAGTTGGCTATTACGAAAACATTAAAAACTAGTTTAAATATTTGTAAAAGACCCGCGTAAGAGGTCGTGTCGAGTCTTGCTCGACTTTGCGTCGAAGTTATAACAAGCAAATACTTAACTTTTACTAACAACTCAAGTGCTATTTTGCACTTACAGACAAAAGTTTTAATTAGATACAAGGGCCTCGGCTACGTTTGAGGTGTTTAATTCATTTTGTAATTTACTTTGTAATGTTGAATTTTGCTTTTTTGCTGCTCTAGTACAACTCAAGCTTATAATCCTATTTACAAAATAAAAATATCTTACACCCAGAATTACAAAGATGCTTTCAACACTTTCACTATGTAGTAGATTTCCTAAGCAAAACATAAAAACACATTTCTTTTCTAGAACAGTTGCAACAACATGAAGAATCAACAAACAACTATCAACAATACACGCACATTCGCGACCCTTAACACTAATCATATGATAATTGATTGATTCAGGCGTTACTTTGTGGAAGTTCATTTTAAATATTCAAGGTATATATTTAGTTTATTTCCGCTTAACAGTCGTTCCAGTTACAACAGTGAAGAGGACTTAAATTTAATTAATTTGACAACAACTTATTAATTAATTAATTAATACCAAGTCAAAGACCTGAAATTTTATCCAACAGCGAAAAAAAATGTTAGTGTTATTTTTCCTTGGGGATACATACCCCATTTTAAAATATAATTTCACATCTCTTGCTGACCTCCTTCATTCGTTTTTGGTGGTTTTCTCTCAATGTGTATTTCCAACGTCTATATGGTTTACCTATCTTTTGTTTGGTCCCCTTGTAATGCTAGTTAAGTTTCTTGTCTCGCCAAACTGTTGGCACACCTTGTGCGTCGCTTGCAAAGTTGGTTTTGCGAACTTTTTATGAAAAAACTAGAGTAAAATCACCAGACAAGTTGTTGTTGAGGGATAAAGAACTTTGAGAATAACAAACTTCGTTTGCTAGACGGTTATCTTGCAAAATATGGTGTTTAACATTGCAAAATTCTGACATTACGTTATTTCTGTTGAGGTTCAGTATTGAAAATGAGTGCTTGAGTATAGTCTTTATTTCTTATAAAATGTTATATATGGAAGTAAAAAAATGTAACCTTCGACACAAAGGGGTGTATATAATTATACAAATGCGTGTGTCTCAAAAACATAAAAACAGTTGAACCGATTTTTATTGAGTTTTTTTTTGGAAGGTGGCCTAACCGAGATTGTTCTTGGCTAGATTAAAAAAAAAACATTTTAAACGTTTCCAAGATTATTAGTTATTTTCTAGTTCATAAATGGGTGTTGGTTTGTTCTATAATCACATGTATAAACTAAGAATTTTAAGCATGACTAAGCAGGAGGTCGTCTAGGAAGATATAACCGCAGTATTGTGTAAACTATACAAATTATTGCGTTCCGTTTTGAAGGGGAGCTAACGAAATAAAAGGCTCATGAGAGTCACTATCGAGTAGTTCCAACAAAAAAAGTAATTAAGAAAACTGTTTGGTCCTACGACTAAAAGTTACTTTAACAAAGTTGTAGAAAATTTTATTTGTAACAAAAAATGTTTTGCTAATTTTTTTGTGAGAGTTAATTTGTAAGATAAACCGTAAAAACCATTAGTACCCCTTTTTCCGAGATGGCGGCCGTGAGACAATAATTGCAACCCCACAAACTTGAATTTAACTTTACACTGACCCCTTCTTGATATCTAGAAAATAAAATTGCGTCCTCTAACAAATGCACGCTAAGCCCAAAAAAATGTAACATTTCAATAGGTTATAGGTAGGTACTTAACTTGATTTAGATAATTATGTTTGTATCACAGGCCTTTAAAAAGGTCGGATAGAAGCAAAAACTCTTCCCTATTGCTTCCGCCCAAAAGTAAGGAGGTACTTCAAAACGGGAACAAGTGTCCTAATTGAGTTGTCTTTGCTTTTGCCTACACCAACGCAATGTAGAGTTTGAATGCGAGTCAGTCAGTACAGGAACTCTAATAAGGGGCTATCTATTTGTGAGACTCCCCCCTACCTAGTGTGAAATTATATATTTTTCAATTTTACATTTAGAAATTTATGAATGTACGTATAAAATATTATAATATGTATTTTGAAAAAATATGATGCCAAAAATTTCGGACCCCTCCCCACCCTTTGTCACACAATGTCACACTTCGTTGACCCCCTCCCTCCTCCTTAATGTGTGACGTAATTTATGGGTAGCCCCTAAGAGAAATTTATAATTGCGAATATAAGCCTGTAGGTAAAGCTTCTTAGACAAAACTTTTTTGCATTCAACGGTATCGCCATGCAATAAAGAAAACTCGCGATAAAAATTGTGATAGCACTGTTGGTTCATTGGTAGTATATTTGTTTTAAAAACTGTGGGACGTGCAACACTTTCGGAAAACAGTCCTAAGTAATTTTCTGAAAAGAAAAACTTGCGATAATAAATCGTGATTTCCTTGACATCCGTGCCTGGCGTTTCGAGGCATATATTATGTATAAGGATGACAATGAAACATGTTACTTTCATTCATTATTCTATTCAAAAAAGGTTCGCGTTTGACCAAACCCTGCCTGATGTAAAGCGCTAGTGCGGTAAGACGCGATGCGTTTATCTAGGTTTAAATGAACCTACATTGTACCTTATCGCCTGTCAACACAGGCGGTATCCCGCTACTAAATAACCCCGGTAATTTCAGCTGGCCCTGGCTTCAAGCCGCATTTGTTAGATACTGCGTTGCTAAGTATACTGTGTTGGGCTTCTGAACACCTGAAATCCCATGCCAGTCAACATTACATTTTATAACGTTCCACTTAAGTTCAAATTACATTGTCAAGATCTGTAATTGAGATTTTACCTCAGCTAAACCAATTTATTGTACCTTTGAGCTACCAGAGAAGTAACCGTGATGTCTCGGATATTAGTCCAATAAGGAAACGGAATTCCATTTTGTTCATTATCGTCATGTCAATTCGGTTATTTTGGGAAATTCGCTGCTCTTTAAATACTTATTAGGTACTAATTAAGTAAAAGAATTTAATAAGAAACAAACAATAATCAATATCGTAGGACATTACACACAGCGCCATCTAATCCCAAACTGAGCAAAGCTTGTACGCTTGCTTGCTTGTGTTGTGTACTATGGAAGTCAGATAACTGATAGAATACTTAAATACTTCTTTTTTTGTTGTAAATACATACTTATAATAAATACAGAACACCCAGGCAAACAATCATTATACCACAAAATGTTTGTGCTTGGTTGGAATCGAACTCACGACCTTCGGCTCTTGAAGCAGACATATTACCAAAGAACCAACAGGGATACAATAGGCAAAAAGTAGCATTGCCAGCACTCTAACACGATTCGTTCCTCTGACGAACTTTTACATTAAGTTATTTATACAAAAATAGTATTAATTTAAGATATTTTATTTCGATTAATTCGTTGCTTTTTAAAGTGATTTAATTAATTGTTTTAGTTGACAGGCTAAGTGTTTGACCTGATGTTATGTAACGGTGTGGTCGAAGATGGTAATGCACACCTAGCCTGGAATGGAACTGACTCTCAAGTGAGGCTGCCGGAATACACCGTTAGATGCTCGGCGACATATTTTCAACTTGAGGATGGTTGCTAGCCAGCCGAGTACTAGAAAGTACTCTACCACCATGCTATGGTTTCCTCACGATGTTTTCCTTCACCGGCTGCTAAAGCGCATTGTTAGGGTTTGAACCCACGCCCATCGGCATGCGATTCGACCGCGCTAACGACTGAGCTATCATCAACAACAACAACATCGCACAATTATCAGTATACCACATAGGTACCTACACACTTAGATTTAGATGTTTTCTCTATAAAGAGATATGTTTTTGTACTACAGTATTTTTTTATTTTTTTTTATGGTTGACAGGCTAGTTGTTTGACCACAGCTCACCTGATGTTAAGTGAAGGTGTGGTCGAATATGGTAAACCCACCTAGCCTGGAATGGAACTGGCTCTCAAGTGAGGCTGCCGGAACACACCGTTAGATGCTTGGCGGCAGATTTTCAACTTGAGGGTGGTAGCTAGCCAGCCGAGTACTAGAAAGTACCCTACCACCAAGCTATGATTTCCTCACGATGTTTTCCTTCACCGGAAGCTTAAGCTCATTGTTGGGGTTTGAACCCACGCCCTTCGGCATGCGAACCTACCGCGCTAACCATTGAGCTATCATCGCTACAAAATTAATAGAGTAGTATAGAGTAGTACAGTATTAATGTAAAACAACCCAGATTAATATCTAAATAAACGGTGTTTCAAATGAACACGGAAATCCAGCAAATAAATTATTTACACTTACAAATATGAACAAGTTTAAATTTAGTTCAGTTGCTCCGTTTAAAATATCTCCTTTCAATAGAATTGCATTTCCATCCACGGTGAACATACTCGTAAACTTACCTGATGCGAATATAATGACCATTCTTTCCATAATATAATGAATGCTCCAAAGTAGAATGGTAATTGAAGGAATTGCGATCGCTGATCGAGTAGATTTTTTTGCTTCGATGCAGTTTCCACTTAAGTGTTTTACTTTGAATACCATGTAGTGATATTTTTTATTAGTGAGACTGCCCTTGTGTGATATCATTAAGGTGGTTCGATTTCCATACAAATATTTTTTTTTCCATTTATAGACAAATGGAGCATAATTTTACAGTGAAATCACTGCTACTGGCATTTATTTTGGTCTTATCGTAATCATAATAATAGAGCATAATCATAATATACTGTTTTATTCAAAAATCATAATTTTATAAATTATTCATAAATTTGATTATATAGCTGTGATTTCACTGTAAAATTATACTCCATTTGTCCATAAATGTCAAATATATATATATGTAGTAAAAAATATCAAATGTATATATATAATGTAAATGTCAAATATATATGTGTATATAATGTATGTAGTTGTATGGAAATCGAACCACCTTAAATGAGTTTAATAAAGTTAAACGTCTTTTCGTATTGATTTCAAAATATCGTAGAAGTTTCAAGCCACCGCTACTTTAGGTACTGGGGCTTGGAGAGAACTTGGCCGTGATTTATTTTACGACATTTGACTGTTTGCCGTCTACAAATCGACCTTAGTACGATTGGGGTGACTTTGAAAATCTCGAAGAGACAGATCCGTCATACTAAAAAAACATAAATTAAGTACAACACTTAATTTTAACACTTTTTCTTTTAATTAGGTCCGAACGATGGTTTCCAAAGATACTTTGTATTAGGTTGGTGAAAACAAAGTAAATGACGACGTCAAAATTTTGCCCTTTAATCAAAGTGAAATTCACATCAATTACTGACATAACAATGAGATGTCAGTGCCATTAAATTAATATTGATAATTACTTGCGACAAATAAAGTACAGAAAATTGTAATGTTGATAAACTCTTAGAAAATTCACATAAAGCCGGTTTTAATTAATTAAAATGGAAGGCCAATCAATCTTGTTGACACTATAGTCGTTGGATCTTTTGGGATGGCTTTCAAGCTAGCAACGATATTGATTTGATGACTTAACAGATTCAACAATTGAAGGGATAATATTTTTATTTATTTTGCACCTAACGGTGTGTTTTTTTTCTTTTATGTTAAAGGTATGAGAACGAACCAGACGCTCTCCCTATGATGATAAGAGATACCGCCTGTTCATGACGTTTGTAACGATACACAAAACTTTGAGTAGCAAAACAAAGCCCAGGGCATCGCTGCTCTGGCGTTCATTACTTTGAGACTTTCGATGGTTAGTCTCGACAGCCCTGTACTTTCCTAGCTGCAGTATCCTTCAAACCGGAACACAGTAATGTTTACACTACTGCTTAGCGGCAGAATATCTGGTACTGCGGTGCGGTTTTAGCAGTTCTCACTTGATAGTTATTTCTAGGTTAGGTGTGCTTACCATTTTCAAACATACCTACCATCACTTACCATCAGGTGAGCTCAAAGAGAATCGTATCGTGTGATCTATTACCTATCAAACACATACTTAATACTAAAAAAAGTTCAAGTACTACAAATAGTTGATCCTTTGTTTACATTCATTTCTAAGCTCAAAACTCTAATATGATATCAAAAAGTGTGTTAGATTATACTATCATACCCCGACCAGTAATAAGAATTTACATGTATTTAAGGGTTGTTATGTAATAAAATTATCTATTATAGATATAGTACATAGCCTAGAAAAGACAGAAGTACTCTAGATTGGAAGTCAGACAACCTAGTTGGTCTCTCAACTAGGCTGCCGAAACTGCAATACAAGTTTTAAGTTTATATTTTTCTATCATACTAGGTATAGTGTTTGGTGTGAACAATAAAGAGTTTATCTATATATAATATCTATATATCTACAAAATTTATGCCATCGTTCGCTTACTAAGAATTCGGCATATCCAATTGAAGATTGTCATCGGTACCGAAATTCGTAAAAATTCCTGACTGATATTAAATTCATCATTCACTGTCACGATTGTGGAAATACTCAGACACCAATCGGCTTTAAGCATTTAAACACCTCGTTGGCTCGTAATTAAAACTGGCTTTTAAGCTCACGTCTGCATAATCGGAAAGCTCTATTAAAAGTTGGGCCGCTATTTTCATCGGATCCCTGCGAATGATAGTTGTTCAGCTTTTCATCAAAATTTAAGCATGGGACACACCTGTTCCATCGAAATTTATTTCAGAATGTAGTTGAATGTTGACTTATTATTTGTAGTATTTAATCATTCATTTGAAGTATAAATTTTAACCGGATATATTTGTCTATATAAATTCTTATTCCTATCATAATCTCTATCGCTTATGCGTTTTCTCTTACCACCAGCGTCTCGTTCGTCTCATTACTTTTCTAAAAACCCCAGTAAGCTGTGTGCGTGTATCCTCCATGGACACGATATTGTTACGTTGGCAACATGCAGGTTCTTTTCTCGAAATATCACTTCCCAAAACGTTCCTTTTCCGAAATGTTCATTTCCCAAAATGTGTTTTTCAATATCAACATCATCATGCATTTGGATCAGTATTTGGAGCAGTATCGAATATTCCTATGCCAAACAATAGTCTATAAATATATAATAGTGTATTCGTTTTTTTTTTGCCGCTGGGCAATGAATGCTGCTAGCCAACTTGGGTAATTGAAACACGCCAACGAATGTCTCAAAGTAATAAGCGCCAAAGCAGCGATGCCCGGGATTTTGTTTTGTTACTCAAAGTTTTGGATACTACTGCGATGGTCATGGACAGTGATGCCATACGATCAAGAGATCGTTGCGTTTCATTTTTGCACATTTTGCGTCGTCTCATTAGTTTCACATAAAAAAAAAACTTAATTACTATTTTATTTCTGACCACTGCTGAGTAAAAAAAACTTGTTATTTTTCATTATGAGTATTTAAATGTTCATTTTCTATCTCTGTTTTCTGGCCAACTACCTAACTGTGGTGTAATTGGTTTTTCATAAAATTTGTGAGTTTCATTTTTGCACATCGTCTATTTTGCGTGGGTGTATCCACAAAAGTTGTTTGGAATGTGAGCTGTTGGACGGCTCTATTTAACGATCAACTCGAATATTGCTATTGGAAAATTGCGTTTGAGATACTTTACATGAAATAAATTTAATAACTGTCAGTGCTTTACGATAACGTACTTAAATTTTTTTTTTAACAAAAAATTATTGTCGTAATTGCTTAGAGTTTCAACACTTAACTTAATTAAGGCAAAACATATTATGTTCATCTAAAATACGCTATGTAAGTATATATAGTATTAGCGGACGCTTCGGGGTTTCACTCGCATAGTTTTTTTTTTTTTTTTATGGTTGACAGGCTAGTTGTTTGACCACAGCTCACCTGATGTTAAGTGAAGGTGTGGTCGAAGATGGTAAAGTACACCTAGCCTGGAAAGGAACTGGCTCTCAAGTTGAATAGTTCCCGTTCCCGTGGGATTATAAGGATAAAAAGTAGCCTATCACCCTGGGATAGTGTAGATTCCCAACGGGTGAAAGAATTTTTGAAATTGGTCTAGTAGTTTCGGAGCCTATTCATTACAAACAAACAATCAAATCTTTCCTCTTTATAATAGTATAGACAGATATGTATAGATATAGATAGAAAGAAAGAAAAAACGTTTAATTCTGTAACAAGCACAAAAAACAAACAAACAGAGACTGACAAAAGTTACAGAATAGGGGTTCACCTCAGCATAATGCTGGTCATACTAAGTGGTATGACCAGCGCTGGTCTTCCGGTGAGCTTTTGTAGTTTATACAACAAAAAATAAATAAATAAATAGATAAAATAAATATATGTACGATGTACGGCATTATATCCTTCTAGTTTTAATTTTTTTTTTCTTTGGTTTTGGCGTCGCGTTTTAGCATTTTTTTTATTTTTTTTAATGGTTGACAGGCTAGTTGTTGACCACAGCTCACCTGATGTCAAGTTAAGGTGTGGCCGAAGATGGTAAAGCACACCTAGCCTGGAATGCAACTGGCTCTCAAGCATTTGCCAGTGTCAAGTATTTATATATTTTCAAGTTTCAAAACTCAAATAAGTGTCCTCGTACCTAAGTTAAAGTCAAAGTCCAGTCTTGGTCAAGTACAGTCCGTGTCAGTTAAGTCCAGTCATGCTTTAGTAAAGTAGTGGTGACTTTACTATAAAGCTTCGATGGAGTTTTGGAAGCAACACGAAAACTCATGTTTCACCATATTATATCATTTTCCTGCACTCGCGCTCGTGATTCGGCACTTTATGAATAAAACACCACCATTTTTATGCATAAACACTCGACAAAACACTAGTTTTGGGAAAAAAATACAACGGGGCGACACGACTCCTTCCGCGTTCCCGCCAAAACTCCCTAGTTTTAATTATAATTATTTATCTCATACACGAATAACAGATTATAATAAATCACAGATAAAATACTACGTACGCGATGTCATTGTCAGTGACATAGGCAAATACACAAAACGCGACGCCAAAATCAAAGAAGAAGAAGAAGCACAATCAAAAACGTGACAGTGACGGAACTAGAAACTAGGCTTTTGTTCTCAGTTCTCACAAACAAAAGCCATTAACCTATAAACATGATAGGCTACATAACACCTCTTTATTTAAAAATTAATTGATAGATATGTATAGATAGATAGATATAGAAATATTTCCGGTCAAGTTGAGACATACACGTATAAACATAAAAAGAATCTAGGAAATATCTCGGCTCCGAAAAGAATCCAAACACAGACTGAGAGACTGTGAATAAACACAGCAGAGGGTATTATAACTGCTACAAAAAGCATCACTATATGTGACGTTGACCGATCACGTTGACATTAGCCGCGAAGCTTTCCTTACCGAATCGGAGAGTTAGAAATTTCTGGAACAACAGTGACCAAGCTCTTACTTACTTTATTGTCAACTAGCGGACGCCTCGCGGTTACACCCGCGTAGTTCCCGTGGGAATACAGGAATAAAAAGTAATCTATGTCACCCGGGGATAGTGTATCTTTCCAAAGGTGAAAGAATTTTTGAAATCGGTCCAGTAGTTTTTGAGTTTATTCGTTACAAACATACAGAAATCAGAAAATACAAATCCTTCCTCTTTATAATATTAGTGTAGATGATAAACTAGGATTAATTTGAAAATTTTGGCATCTTATTAACATTAGCAGGTGAGGCGGTATTTCACACCAGGACAGCTTCTTCGTTTGTATAAAGTGCAAGGTCGTGCTGTATGGAATACTGCTTTTTGTAGCGATGATAGCTCAGTGGTTAACGGTCGGTTCACACGCTGAAAGGCGTGGGTCCAAACCCTAATAATGAGCTTGAGCTGCCGGTGAAAGAAAATGTCGTGAGAAACCCATAACGTGGTGGTAGAGTACTTTCTAGTACTCGACTGGCTGGCTACCACCCTTATGTAATAATATTATATTAAATAAATTATGTAGAAGCACAAGCACAAGCACAAGCACAAGGCGCGGAGGTGGAGGCGGAGGCGGAGGCGGAGGCGGAGGCGGAGGCGGAGGCGGAGGCCGAGGCCGAGGCAGAGGCAGAGGCAGAGGCAGAGGCAGAGGCAGAGGCCGAGGCCGAGGCAGAGGCAGAGGCAGAGGCAGAGGCAGAGGCAGAGGCTGAGGCAGCGGCAGAGGCAGAGGCAGAGGCAGATGCAGAGGCAGCGGCAGCGGCAGAAGCAGCGGTAGCGGCAGCGTCAGAGGCAGAGGCAGAGGCAGAGGCCGAGGCCGAGGCAGAGGCAGAGGCCGAGGCCGAGGCAGAGGCAGAGGCAGAGGCAGAGGCAGAGGCAGAGGCAGGGGCAGAGGCAGAGGCAGAGGCAGAGGCAGAGGCAGAGGCAGAGGCAGAGGCAGAGGCAGAGGCAGAGGCAGAGGCAGAGGCCGAGGCAGAGGCAGAGGCAGAGGCAGAGGCAGAGGCCGAGGCCGAGGCAGAGGCAGAGGCAGAGGCAGAGGCAGAGGCAGAGGCAGAGGCAGAGGCAGAGGCAGAGGCAGAGGCAGAGGCAGAGGCAGAGGCAGAGGCAGAGGCAGAGGCAGAGGCAGAGGCAGAGGCAGAGGCAGAGGCAGAGGCAGAGGCAGAGGCAGAGGCAGAGGCAGAGGCAGAGGCAGAGGCAGAGGCAGAGGCAGAGGCAGAGGCAGAGGCAGAGGCAGAGGCAGAGGCAGAGGCAGAGGCAGAGGCAGAGGCAGAGGCAGAGGCAGAGGCAGAGGCAGAGGCAGAGGCAGAGGCAGAGGCAGAGGCAGAGGCACAGGCACAGGCACAGGCACAGGCACAGGCACAGGCACAGGCACAGGCACAGGCACAGGCACAGGCACAGGCACAGGCACAGGCACAGGCACAGGCACAGGCACAGGCACAGGCACAGGCACAGGCACAGGCACAGGCACAGGCACAGGCACAGGCACAGGCACAGGCACAGGCACAGGCACAGGCACAGGCACAGGCACAGGCACAGGCTCAGGCTCAGGCTCAGGCTCAGGCACAGGCTCAGGCTCAGGCTCAGGCTCAGGCTCAGGCACAGGCACAGGCTCAACAGGCACAGGCACAGGCACAGGCTCAACAGGCACAGGCACAGGCACAGGCTCAACAGGCACAGGCACAGGCACAGGCACAGGCTCAACAGGCACAGGCACAGGCACAGGCACAGGCTCAACAGGCACAGGCACAGGCACAGGCTCAACAGGCACAGGCACAGGCACAGGCACAGGCTCAACAGGCACAGGCACAGGCACAGGCTCAACAGACACAGGCACAGGCACAGGCTCAACAGGCACAGGCACAGGCACAGGCTCAACAGGCACAGGCACAGGCACAGGCTCAACAGGCACAGGCACAGGCACAGGCTCAACAGGCACAGGCACAGGCACAGGCTCAACAGGCACAGGCACAGGCACAGGCTCAACAGGCACAGGCACAGGCACAGGCTCAACAGGCACAGGCACAGGCACAGGCTCAACAGGCACAGGCACAGGCACAGGCTCAACAGGCACAGGCACAGGCACAGGCTCAACAGGCACAGGCACAGGCACAGGCTCAACAGGCACAGGCACAGGCACAGGCTCAAGCTCAGGCTCAGGCTCAGGCTCAGGCTCAGGCTCAGGCATAGGCTCAGGCTCAGGCTCAGGCACAGGCACAGGCTCAGGCACAGGCACAAGCACCGAAACAGAAACACTAATGCAAATATTTTATTGATAAAACCAATTTTACAAGTCAAATCAAACAGGAAAAACAAAGTCAAATAATACAAATCATACATGAAAACATTGCACTTACTTAGCCTCACCAAACTCATTATTAATGGTTTAGCCGGAGTCGTTCCTCATTAATTCACTTTCCAATTTGCGCGTTCCGGGAAAATAAATAATTAATATTGTGGACATAAGCTGCCTCGAATAATTTTATTAATTGTTGTTCTATTGCGTCGTTATTATTGAAATTAATGTCTAGGGGATTTATTTGGAATGTTACGGGACCAGAGGAACAGACTTGTTGACTTTGAGACAATATTGGTTAAGGACTAAGAAAATGGAAGACATTTTTGTATGAAACACAAACCAGGCTATCGTAGTACCTATTAATGTGATTTTTGTTTGTGATTTGTAGAATAAGGTTACTTTACAAATATTAATATTGTAGAACTAGCTGTGCCCTACAGTTTCAATATGTTTTTAAGGTTTGAAGAGTTATGTTCAGTAAATACATTTACGCGATCATTCCGCCACTTATGAATTGATTTTTTTTGATTTTTTTTTTGCTTGATAGATCATAATATTTCAGAGGTGACTCCATAAAAAATTATACATAAAAGATATTTTCGTTTACTCCGAAACCTCGCTGTTTCGTTGGAGCTGTGCGCTTAGTTAGCTCAAGAGTCAGTCAGTTTTTTTTATATATTACTAGCTGCGCCCCGCGGTGTTAACAACAACATGTTTTCGGGATAAAAAGTAGCCTATGTTCTAATACAGGGTCTCACCTACCTTCATACCAAATTTCATTCAAATCAGTTCAGTAGTTTTTGCGTGAAAGAGTAACAAACATCCATTCATCTATTCGTCCAAACTTTCACATTTATAATATTAGTGGGATTTTTATAATATTATGTTTTAATGTCTATAAACATCATTGTAGGTCTTAAAAACTAAGTAACGGATTTTGACACGGTTTTTACTCTCATTCAGAGAATTTCTTCTGAAAGTTTCGTACCATACTCAGCGAATGTGGATCTTTAGGATATTGATAAACAAAATATAGGTATTGTTGAACATTTCAGACAACGCCATCTAGTGCCAAACTAAGCGAAGCTTGTACCTATCCGAATTAGCCTGTTTTCTAAAGTTTCTCACGGCTATGCGCGGGCCTTTTCTCATTGTGAGAAGGGCAAGACCATAGTCCGATACGCTGGCCAAGCGCGGGTTGGCAGACTTTACACATTTACACCGGCTTGTCAACAATATAAAAACTGGAACTTTTTTTACGAACTCCATGTTTCCTCACGATGTTTTCTTTCACCGTTTAAAGTCGACGGCAATACGCACATAAATTAGAAAAGACAAAGGTGCGTGCCGTGGGATTCGAAATCAGGACCTTCATTTGAAAGATCCATTAGAAGCTAGACGTTCTCACAAATAAGCTGCCTGATAATACTTACAGAACACCCAGACAGAATAACCTCTCCGAGTATGTTCGTCACTCAAACGTTTGCTTGGGAGTGAAATCAAAATCCATGAAGAAGCTTACTGCTAAACGTGAGCAATTTAAAATTATAGTGTTGAACCAAACTGCAATATATATGTAGTAGGTATATTAAGCACTGTGCATGTGTAGGAGGCAGCAAACACCATCTGTCAATGTCGCTGCCACAATTCACTCGGGTTCTGTAAACAGGCTCTTAGGACCTATTTACACTATACGCGGCGTGAGTGCTCGCATCTCGTAGCTGTTTAATTGATCATGATTCATATTACATGTGCAAAATAAAATAAATTAAGCGGTTTATTTTCAGTAGCCGCACTGTGCGATTTCACCTGTGTTTTCAAATAAAATGTATAGTATGTGTTAATCCATGGCAAGGCTGTCCAAAACACGGCCCGCGGCATACATTTGTGTGACCCACGCCGTTTTTTCTGATATACCGCCAGTTCTTTTTTGGTACCCCAAATAAATAAATGAAATGTTTTAAATAGTATAAGGTACAAATTAGAAAGATTATGAAAAACTAATAAAACGCAATATGATAATGGTATCTTTTTATTTTTATCCTCAATGGGTAATTTAATATATTGTTTTGCGGACCTCCGACCTCTTTAATGTTTGTATGTTTATTACTCAATCACGCATAAACGGCTGAACAGATTTAGATGAAGTTTGGCACACATATAGTTTACTACCTGGATGAATATATAAATTACTTTTATTTCGGAAAAATGTTAGGTTGCTATGGGATTATCAAAAAAATTAACTACAAAAAGTATCCACGTGAGATTTAACATAAGTAAAATAATACGTGTTTTATAGAGCATTATTCGGAAATAAACGGTATCCCTTATATTCATCGAGGTAATTAAGTAGTACAAGTTTCATGACGGATAAAACTATTGCTTTTTAGTCAGCCAAGAACCCAAGAGCCCAATTCTTAAGTCAACGCGGACGAAGCTAGTACATAAGCTAGTGTATAAATGTTACAGTTATTTTACGTCGTCGGTAAGCCGTTGTTTGATCACCAACTCGCCCGTCAGTAAACGACGATATGGCCAAAGAAAATACACGTAGATTCTATATAAGTTGAGTCCTAAAGACCTAAACTATATCTTTCAGGATACAAGGAAGTCAGTAACTGGATGCGGTCGCTAATTGTACGGATTAGAAATGATAAAAAATCTCACGTGAATATATTATTATTGTATATATTGTATTTACAACAAAAAAGGTATGTAATTGTGTAAATTGTGTAGTAGTTTGAGTGTGTATTTAGAAAAAAGTTTTTAAATATCCTATAAAAAAATCTGACTTCTATAGTACCTACCTACAGCTGGCATAGTAATGCTTTGCTTAGTTTGGGGTCTATGTGTAATGTCCTACGATATTAATTTATTTTAAATCAGTTTTTTTTTTATGGTTGACAGGCCCGGTGTTTGACCACAGCTCAGATGTTTAAGTAATAATGGTGTCGAAAATGGTAAAATACACCAAGCCTGGAATGGATCTGACTCTCAAGAGAGCGGAGGAGACACCGTTAGATACTTGGCGGCAGATTTTTAGCTAGCCGGCCGAGTACTAGAAAGTACCCCACCACCATGCTATGGTTACGTCACAATGTTTTTCTTCAGCTCAAGTTCATTGTTAGGATTTGAACCCACGCCTTTCAGCATGCTAACTGACCGCTCAAACCACTGAGCTATTATTTATACTTGCAAAACTAATAATGAATGAGCAACAAAGTAACGAAGCGGCGCGATTGCTGTTTCAAAACACTGACAACGCAGTAACTTTTAACCGCTGTAAAGTCATCTCTACAAACTATCTTTTGTACGAGGCGTCATAATTTACTTTTAACGTCGCCATAAATGTTCGATAAACTTTGCGTTCGATCTTTGGAAACGCATTGAAAAGTTATCAGACTTAAATGTTATGGTAACGATTTGAGAATGCAAATTGATTTTTAATATTTCCTTTACAAAAAAAGAAGTTTTTTTAATTGTGGTTTATACACTAGCAAAGCGAATTCAAATTCAAATACAAATTATTCATTATTGATATTATTGATTAATATTGATATAAAAACGATTAAACAATTACATTTATGTCACAAAATTATAAAACAATGAACTAGATTCAAAATAAAAATGTCAAATTAAAAATATAATGTCAGGTTCAAATATAAAGTCAAGTTTAAATACAATGTCAAAATACAAATAAAAAGTCAAAAGTGGAACAAGAAGAACACACAAAGTAACACATTTCCGTTTTTGTTAGGTACTCTCAACTGTAAAAAAATATTTATATACAATACATAAATCATCATAACGATTGAAAATAAATACAATTATTACAATACGACTTGATCAGACCTGTGGAAGATGCTCACATTTTTTCATGATTTGAAATTTGTCATTGTGTATAATATCCCACTAGTCAAGCCCTTTTATTTGATACCCATATTGAGGGAGTTGTGAAAAAATATGTGATCCGCCATTTTGTAGCGACGGCCATCTTGGACCGATTTTATTCAAATATAGCTAAAAACACTCCCGACTAATTCGCCTTTCAAACAAAAAACAAAACAAAATCAAAATAGGTTCTTCCACACACACACACATAAGTTACACATTTTTGTTATAAAATATATATTTAAGAGGAAAATTATTCACACGTACCTACATCTTTGTAGAATAATAAAGTGAGTTTTTTATGATTAACTTTTTGCTAGGTATTTTGTATTGTTCTCATTCAAATTTACAATTCTTTAGCTAGTTGTTTGCTTAATAAAGTACATTTTTTTAATCTCAGCGTTACACAAATTACATCTTCCGATAAAATATTATAATGCCAAATAAAAAACCGGCCAAGTGCGAGTCGGACTCGCGCATTAAGAGTTCCGTATCATTACGTATAAAAACGGCTAACTACACGTTTGTTGTATGGGAGCCCCTTAAATATATCAAGGTCTGCTTTTTAGTATTTGTAGCAGCAACAGAAATAGATAATTTGTGAAATTTTCAACTGTCTAACTATCACGGTTCATGATATACAGACAGACGGACGGATAGCGAAGTCTTTGTAATGGGATTCCGTTTTACCCTTTGGGCACGGAACTCTAGAAAAGCGCTGAATCTTAGCTGCAACTATTTCTAAGATATCTCCAGCAGACTTCATTCATTCAATCTCAGTGCCTTTTCTCATCCAAATGCTTTTCAAATGGATATTTTTAGAACCCTTTTAGCGTCCATCTTCAATACTTCCACTATAAAAGTTACTTAGGTGACTTGAATATTTGAACGTCTACTTTTTAGTGTGAAACCCCTACATAGATAAAATGAGAAAATCTCTACCAACCGGTAAATTCTAGATGTAGGTCTATTTGCGTTAAAAATTATATTTTACAAGCTGCGCCCCACGGTGTTACCTGCTACATGTTTTCGGGATTAAAAGCTTAGCTTAGCTTAACTTATGTGTTAATCCAGGGTCTCAGCTATCTCCATACCAAATTTCATCCAAATCCGTTCAGTAGTTTTTTGCGTGAAAGAGTAACAAAAATCTATCCATCCAAACTTTCACATTTATAAAAAAGTTAGAAGAGTAACAAACCATAAACACATAGCAAACAAATAGCATAGAAACCATAACATGGTGGTAGGGTACTTGCTAGTACTCGGCTGGCTAGCTACCACCCTCAAGTTGAAAATCTGCCGCCAAGCATCTAACGGTGTGTTCCGGCAGCCTCACTCAAGAGCCAGTTCCTTTCCAGGCTAGGTGTGCTTTACCATCTTCGACCACACCGCCACTTAACATCAAACTGAGCTGTGGTCAAACAACCAGCCTGTAAACCTTAAAAAAACTTTTATAATGTGTATCAAATAAGTACCTCCAATATCTCTCCGTGTGAAACCGGGGCGTGCCGCTAGTATTTAATAAACGGCAAATTGAATATTGTTGTAAAATAACTGCAAGGTCTCCGTTACAAGTTTGTATTAATTATAATAGAATTACGTTGTAGATTACATAATTAAACCCCTTCTCGTAAATAAGTGTACAAAACAATTCCAGATGAGTTAGAATTATAGAACCAGCCTTGTGGAAAATTAACATGCTCCGTTTGATCATAATAAAAACTGAATCAAATGGAATTATTTTGCCACAATTGAAAATTAAAGGACCGAAAACACTTGGTAAGGTTTCACGAAATAACTGTATGGTCATATCAAAAATAATAATCTACTCTAACATTATAAAGAGGAAAGATTTGTAATTTTAGATTTTTGGATTATGAAAGACAGAAAGAAAAAACGTTTAATTCTGTAACAAGCACAAAAACAAACAAACAGAGACAGACAAAAGTTACAAAATAGGGGCTCACCTCAGCACAATGCTGGTCATACTAAGTGGTATGACCAGCGCTGGTCTTCCGGTGAGCCCTTGTACTTTATACAACCAACAAAAAATAAATATATGTACGACGTTCTGTATGTTTGTAACGATTAAACTCAACTACAGGACCGATTACAAAAATTATTTCACCGTTGGGAAGATACACTATCTCCTGGTGGCATAGGCTACTTTTTATCCCTGTATTCCTACGGAAACGGGGACTACGCGGGTGAAATCGCGAGGCGTCCGCTTGTAAATTATAAACCTATATTATGGATTTTTTTTTCGCTACAAGCAGACAGGTTGCCTTATGGTAAGCAATCACCGTTGCCGATAAATATTTGCAATACTAGGGACACAGCAAATACGTTGCAGACCTTTTAAGATTCTATTAACACGCTTTTTGAAGAAACCAATGTTGTAACTCCGCGGGAATACGGCAGAAGGAAGATCGTTCCACAAGGACAGCTCTGTTGGTTCATTGGTAGAATGTCTGCTTCAAGGGCTGAAGGGCGTGGGTTCGATTCCCACACAAGACAAACTTTGTGGTGTAAACAAATTTTTGTTTTCTGTCTGGGTGTTCTGTATGTATTGTAAGGATTTATTTACAAAAAAAAAGTATTTAAGTATTCTATCACTTGTCTGACTTCATAGTTCAAGCTTTGGCTTAGTTTGGGCTCAGATGGCGCTGTGTGTAATGTCCTTTGTAAGTGTATGGCAAAAAGAATCGCGTGAACCGCACAGTGTGCGTAATAATTCATGGATTATTTATATGTGGATGAGCTTTCAAACGATGGCGACTAGTGCGGTGATGGAACCGTGACGCCATGGTGGTAGTGCATATTCTAGTACTCGGCTGGCTAGCTACCACCCTCAAGTTGAAAATCTGCCGCCAAGCATCTAACAGTGTGTTCCGGCAGCCTCACTTGAGAGCCAGTTCCATTCCAGGCTAGGAGTGCTTTACCATCTTCGACCACACCTTCACTTAACATCAGGTCAGCTGTGGTCAAACATCTAGCCTGTCAACCATAAAAAAAAAAAAGTGTTTTCCGGCTGTCTCACTGAGAGCCAGTTCAATTCCAGACTAGTGAACATCAAATGAGCTGTGGTCAAACACAGCCTTCCAACTATAAAAAAAGATGCGATCTATTTTGATAACTTGACCACAGAACATCGAATGCCTCTACTTAAATAGTTCTATAAAAAAAATATGAGAATGTATTGTTTCTACAAATCTTACAATAAATTAATGCTAAATAGCGAACGTCAACACTTTATTTCATAGTTTACAACATTACCATAGGATTACCATGTGTAATAAAAGTGATACACAGCATGGGATTGTTCTGCATTTGTTTTGATCCCAACGCCCATTACAAGGCTAAATATATTTTTACCTTTAGCCCCTCCTTAATCCTCCTGGTTTGTTAACTCTGTATTTTGTTTTTATTATAAGGTAGGCAGCCACATTTTTGCATCGTAAGTACGCATCGTATCAAACGGCTAATTTTTTACAATCATCATCATTTTAGTTATAGGCTTCCTCCATTGTCTTCCACAAAGACCGGTTGGAAGCGGCTCGCATCCAGCGCGTTCCTCGGTCTTATTAGGTCGTCAGTCCTACGCTGCGCTTGCCGGTTTGTGTTCTCCACTCCAGAACTTTGCAACCCCATCGGCCATCAGTTCTGCGTACTATGTACCCACTGCCATTTTTTACAATGCGTCCACAGTATCAGCGGTGATCAGATATATCGACGCAACTACCAGCAGCTTATCAACTTTGTTTTATTACACAAAGTTCTGTGTATAACTGCAATGGTCATGGATAGGCGTTGTCTCTAACCATAAAGAGAGTGTCTCGTTCGGCTCATTACTATTACATTTAAAAAAAAAATGAACTGGTGCCACAAGTGGCGGCCTTATCGCTAAGAGCGATCACTCCCAGGCAACCATAGAAAACACGATAGATAATAACGACAGATGGAAAATGTTGTATCACTAATAAGTTAAAATGTAAATAAAAATATTGCAGATAGTGTAAGTATATGAAATAATAATAATGTATTTAAATAAAACGAAATATATACATAATTATATCTACATCTACACTAATTATACAGAGGAAAGATTTGATTGTTTGTTTGTTTGTATTGAATAGGCTCCGAAACTACTGGACCGATCTGAATAATTCTTTCATCATTAGAATGCTACATTATCACTGAGTGACATAGGCTATATTTATATTGTTAATCGAGTTTCGTCTTCCCGTGCGAAGCCGAGACGGTCTGCTAATAAACTAACATAATTCTTGTAAGTTATTATGCTAGAGCTACTGATATTATGTGTTCGATCATTGATCACAGCGAACTGTGTACAACTTCAAAATGCGGCGGACTTTTTGTTATTTTGATCAAGAATCTAAATAATCGTAAAAGAGGTGACTCTCTGTGAAACTATGCAGTTTGGTGCAGAGAAAGATTTTCAGCTAGAGACAAGCCGGTCAAGCACTAAAATTAAAGTACCCTATCACCATTACCATCCAAAAGACATAACTCTTCGAGCCATTTGCCACAGCCGATGTCGCGAGGAAATTTCGGTACAGAGTTGACTATCCATTTAACTAAAGGTCTCTTCATCTACTATTTTATGTCACGGAATAACTACAATCGATTCTTTATACAGGCAGATTTCATGTCTGTTCATGCAGATTTTGTACCCATATATAAACCTTCCTCTTCAATACTTTTGTCTATTGATGGAAACTGCATTAAAATCCGTTGCGTAGTTTACAAGATCTAAGCGTACAGGCGGCGGGAAGCGACTATGTTTTATACTATGTAGAGATTATTATTTTATCTACCACTATTTGCATAAAACAACTTCAAAATTCAACTTGTTGAATCGCACATCAGCGTCGCCATTGACTTGTAAGCGCGACAAACTTGTTCTCAAACTTGTCCACTAATTGAAATGAACAAAGTTAGTCATTGTTCATCTGTTTGTTCTCGGAGTGTTGACGTAGTCCCAGTTTGCAATACTCCCGTGTTGACGTTTCAAGTTAAGATGGTATGTGGTTCAACGGATAGTAGATTATTTCCAACTAGCTGGGTATCAGCAGTATTACAAAACATTGTCCAGTTTTACTCATCCATGCATGGCTCTGATTCTCAAACTAACATAGGATTTTCGAGAACGCGCGTAGCATTTATAAAGTCATTCGCTTATAAAGTTTGTTTTGATAGTTCTAAACGAGCTCCTAACACATCTAGTCGTATTTATAGAAAGGATTAGACCTTCTAGTCCAGGTTTGACCCGTCATGGTGACGATATTGTCATATCATTGTGTTTGCTGCAGCTGGCCGTCAAAAGATCCGCCTTGCTTGGGCCACCACTTTGCCATAACCTTACTCCATACATCATAACTTCGCCTAGTCATGTGTCTCAAGTTTAAATTCAAATCCGTATTACCGATGACGTCACAAATCTCGTAAACGTTTCGAACGTTAATTAAATTACTAAATAAAGTAGCTTATGTGTTAATCCAGGGTCTCAGCTATCTTCACACCAAATTTCATCCAAATCCGTTCAGTAGTTTTTACGTGAGAGAGTAACAAACATCCATCCAAACTTTCACATTTATAATACTAGTGGGATCTTAATTCCGATTTTGTAAAACAACTCTTAAGTTTTCTATAAAAAGAGGTAGTTACACAGGTAATACGAATCCATAAACTATTAAAGTTTAACTTATACTCTATAACACATAAACTTCCTCCCAAGACACCATTAACCAACTCTGAAGTCACCAATATGGCTACACGCCAAGCCAATAACATTTCGGGGTTGCGATAACACTTGCCAACAATGCGTGTACAGCTGAGGCATAAAGTGATGTATCGTAAGTCTAACACTGAATTTAAATTTTATTTATTGAGGCTGTTAGATCGGGATACGAAGTTGGTTTATGTGCATGTAACTTGGTGTTCCATATTCTGAAAACATCGTCTTTACTTTCGCACAGTTTACTATATCTAATTATAGGGCTTGTCAACGTTTTTTAAAACTTTTTATTTGTTTATTCACATTTTTTTTAAATAGTATACTATAGTACCAAACAAGTATTAATTTGCAATTAAAAACCGACTTTATGACCCTTAGGCCAACTTAACGGACTGCTCCAATAAAACACTTCACTTCACTTGGTGGTGGATCTCCTTAGCAGGAGGTCGTCTAGGTAGGTACCATCGCAGTACCAGTTGTTCTGCTGCTAAGCAGTAGTATGTACACATTACTGTGTTCCAGTTTGAAGGGTACTGCAGCTAGCGAAATTACTGGGCTGTTGAGACTAACCATCGAAAGTCTCAAAGTAATGAGCGCCAAAGCAGCGATGCCCTGGATTTTGTTTTGTTACTCAGAGTTCTGTGTACCGCTGCAATGGTCATGGACAGGCGTTATCTCTTACCATCAGGAGAGCGTCCCGTTCGTCTCATTATTTTTTTACATAAAAAAAAACAGCGAAGTTTCTGAGTAAGCAAAAATATCATCGATGTATAGAATTTTTAGAATTTCGTTGATTTTTCAAAAACGCTCGCCTGATTTGTATTAAATTTAAATGAGAACCTGGTAAGTGTACACTTTGGAGCAAAAAAAGAATTTTCCAAGTCAAGTCTTCGAAAAAAAATCCTAGATAATAGAATAGAATAGAATATAACTTTATTATACACCAAAAACACAGATCACAATTAATACAAATAGGAAACAAACAACAAACAAAAAAAAAATAAGATGAAAAATAAATAATGATGAAAATAATAATTAATAATTAATTGATAATTTGTACAAGATTAAGTCGGCGACAGTACTCCATGGTAACTGATAGAACGGCTTACGGCATATTGTACGACTGTCGGTGTGGAAGCGATCATTCTACCATCAATCAATTCTAAGCATTGCAACTGAAAAGAAAAACAACAATATTACACTATTTTGCTTAGTGTAAGCTCAATAAGCCTTAGAACCATGAATAGAAATGACAACATTTGTATGAGTTTATTAGCTACTTTCTTTGTGTTGGTATCAGTAAAATATTGAATTGAATTGTGTTGTTTATATTTGTAACTGTCATTTAAAAAATTTCTGGCATATTTTAATGTTGTTAGTATAATTGTATGTATTGTAATTTCTTTTAAAATGAATTTACCTGCGTAAATTACAGAAACTAAAACGAATAGCGGCAGACAGACAACCATGTTGGTTCATTAGTAGTATGTCTGCTCCAAGAGCTGAAGGGCGTGGGTTCAATTCCCACCCAGGACAAACAGTTTGTGATATAAACAAATGTTTGGTCTGTGTCTGGGTGTTCTGTATTTACAAAAAAAAATTATTTAAGTAAGTACTCTATCAGTTACCTTAATTCCATAGTAACTACCTACCTACAAGCTTTACTTAGTTTGGGGGCAGATGGCGCTGTGTGTAATGTCCTACGATATTTATTATTTAATAAAAATATATAGCTAAGTTATGTTAGAGAAAAGCTAAATTTTTTTATACAAAAGTACTAGCTTATCACATTAGAAGCGTCCAAAAACAACGGAAACAGAGGTCGCCAAAATTCACAAGCTTGCTCTTTTGAATGACTTTTTATTACATACTGGGTTAAGGGTGTGAATGCACTGCACTTTTAGATTTTTTTTTGTCTAAACTTGTACAATATACAATATGTCCCTGTATTTTGCAAGTTATTTGGGCGAAATTTCAGCACCGTAGTTGAGAGACCGTAATAATTATATTACGATACAATAAAATTATACCGTTATAATTATGATTTTATCAGATGCTCCGAATATAGTTTCGGCCACATTTGGTGCCCTCCAGCAGAGTGCAACGCATGAGCGAAACAAAAATGTGTCAAACCATATCATTTTCCACGTCAAAGTAAGCACGCGGTGTCATAATTTAAACCTGAATGTAATGTGTTTTTTTTTTTTAATTATTTATAAATATTATACGCTCCACAGATACTGGGGTCCGTGACCTTTGTCAACTTTAGTTACATATTTTTTTTTTTACAATTTTACATTACAAAAAGAGGAAAGTTACGTTAGTAATCTTGATCTAAGGTTAAAGTAGATACTAGATTGTGTGTATACCGCGAGCAGACCAGCGACCCGCGAGCAGCACCCGATCACGAGTATGACGCATGTGCCAGCCATCGCCCTCCTCAACCATATCTGAGGGAAGAGAGCGACCCGACACACGACGCCGCCGCAAGAAGGAGCCTTCGATGGTGAGCATGAATGCTCAAGGCATACACACAATCCTTATTTCTATTTACATCATGAGTTTTCATTTGAAATCGCCTCCTCCCGACTCAAGGCCTCCATCACCGCTGTGTTCCGATCTTTGATGGCCTTTGATGAATGTGATGTGTTTGAGAATGGTTGGTTGTGTTTGATGTCTGCATGTTTGGCATATTGTGAGGAGAATGCAGAATAAATAATTGTAATTTTAATTTTATTTGTAATTGTATTATTTCTATATTGACTATAATTTTATTTTTCTTGTATAATTGACTATTAATTTAATGTAAATGAATTTGACTATTAATTTGATGTAACTGGCTTTTAGCCGTTCTGAAATAAATTAAATTAAATAATTTGTAACAAAGATGATATAAAATATATCATTTGATTGTGAGTAAATTGTCTGAGGACAATAGCTCTCGGTTTCACTTGTTCCTTCGCTAGTAGAAAGCTAAACAACAACCTAGTGCGTATAAACTACAAACGGGAAACTGTGAAACGGCAAGAGTGTCCCTGGTGTTCCGTACGTACAATTGTTTATGCCCTTGCCACAGATTCCACAGCAGTCACCTCCACCGTCCTAGAATACACAACAGTTACCACGGACCCCTCGTCTAAACCACACAGTAATGAGTGTCAAGTGGCTGCGACGGCGGCGTTGCGCTCTAAAATCTTATTTAGATGGAATGAACGGTTTTACGCTGTTTTGAACCCACGTTGGAAGAATAAACATGAGAATATATTGCTGTTTACAAGTTAGGTAAAAAGTATAGAAAAGAAAGGGGGAAGAATATGTAAGTGTGATAATTATGTATTAACACTGCATGAGCTTCGATCACAGTCATCATTGCTTACCATCAGGCTTATTTTGCTGAGTTTGGGCTAGATGGCGATGTGCGAAATGTCTTGCAACTATATTTGCTTGTTTTATATATATACCCTCATTATCTTAATACAACAATAAAAACTTAGATGTATAATTGTATATCAATCCGTTTTTATGGACAAAAAATCTCGTCTCAAAATTTACAGTAATTATTATCCAAAACAGCTAAAAGTTTATGAACTAAGTTTTTTTACGGTTAAAATATAATTAAGATTGTTCACTATTGCACAATTTTAAATCAATTTGATACTAGCAACTAGATAGGTTAATCTTACAAAGAATGAATACATAAATGACTGTTACAAAAGACAGTATACAAAACACAACAAATGAAACGAAACGTCTTAAGAACAAAAGCTCCTTAAAAGACTTACAAAACAAACAGCCCGACTAAAAGTCGCTCTACATTATAGAGGTCAGTAAATCACATACACGTCAGGGAGTAGACATAAAAAGAGCAAACCCCGTCGAAAGCTTTCCCACATAAATTTTCATTCGACTTTTCGACTAAAACGTTGTCTAAAACATTGTGAAACCGCGGCCCGTCGCCTAATGAGCGTCAAGTGCGACCGACAACGCGCTTCGCCATTAGTACTGCGATAAAATCTCCCAGTCACAATGAAATATCACGTGTTCCGACTTTTCAAAATGAAAATATATTTTACGAGATACCAGAATAGGACTGTTAGTACGGGATAATGGCAGACACGGCTTGCACTGAGTTTATAAGGTGTCATTTATTTTAATGAAAGGTTTGCTTAGTGTGTCGCTTTGTTTTTTTTAAGCTTTAATTTAACTTGCAATGTATATATGTAACTATGTTTGTTCAGGTGGAAACTTGCAACTCAATTTTAAAGCAGATATCTTTAACCTATTGAGCTAAAATTTTGTATACACGTTTAACTTGTATGAAAATGCATTGTTAGCTGATTGATTAACTCTTTATTGTACACACTCAAACAGAAGAAACAAACTTAATTAACAGGTGTAACAACTGTCGCTTAAAGCGATCTCTTCCAGGCAACCTTAGGATGGAAAGAATCAGAGGAAGAAAAAGACGGGGTGTGTCAATAACGAGGATATGCATATAAGATAATACATAACTATAACATCAATATATCTACAGTGTTTAGCTGTGTGACGTCACTCTAAATTCAAAATGGCGGAACACCCAAAATGGCGGACAAGTTATTTTACATGCACGCCTACAATATGGGTGTCAAATGAAAGGGCTTACTGAGAATATCTCGAAAAATAAAGTTTTAAAACATTTTACGAGCAATGTATGTACATATGTACGGGTGAAATCTTACAAGTTATATGTACCCCATTTCCCGATATCCGATTGGACTCAAATTTGGTGTATTGTTTTTCTTTTTACTTCTCCTGTATACATTATGAAAAGCACAGTGTTTACTTCGGGTTAAAGACTTATTTTTAGTCCCTCGAACTATTGGCCAAACCTCGTCTCGGGACTAAGTAAGTTACTCTCCCCCCTACTAGGGCAACAGTGTACTATTAAATTAGACCCAAATTATAGCAACAGCATGCTATTTTAATAAAGGCTTATTTACACTTTTGTGTCTAGTTTAGTCCCATTGTGAACTTAGTTGATGTTAATTGGAAGCTTAATGATCCTAATGTGCAAAACAGCTATAAAACGATTTGGAACTTTTAATTAGGAAACTTTTGCCATAAGCTCACCAAGCCCAAAAGTTGATGAATAAGAGCTTAACTAAAAATATGACGGCAAAATTACGTGAGCGAATCATTATTAACGGTATATAGGTGCAATACATGTATCATAGATAGTTATACATACGGACATTAAAATTATAACTATTTAAATAAATTTATTTATTGAGATAAAAACGACAATAACAATCAATTACATCTATCTCACAATGGGTTTATTAAACAAAATAAAATGTCTTAAATAAATACTATTTACAGGTATAAATAAGTAAAGTAACTAAGACAAATGTAACATGTAAAATAACAACTAAATTCATATAAATGATTATGATTAATAAGAGTTTTTTGGCGGGAACGCGGGAAGAGTCATGTCGCTCCCTTGTATTTTTTTCCAAAACTTGTGTTTTGTCGAGTGTTTATGCATAAAAATGGTGGTGCTTTATTCATAAAGTGCCGAATTATAAGCACGAGTGTCGGAAAATGATATAATGTGGTGAAACATGACTTTTCGTGTTGCTTCCAAAACTCCATCGAAGCTTAAAGTAAAGTCGCCACTACTTTACTAAAGCATGACTGGACTTGACCAATACTAGACTTTGACTATAACTTTAGATGTAAGACATGAATTATCGCAATAACTGAAGACGAAGCAGTATGGCTTTACAGCTTTAGCCTGCCCGATAGGGCAAATTAAACAAAAAAAAAATTATGATTAATAATAAACGATGTAAAATGTAAACCAACAAGCAAAAATGCAAATATTTATAATATTAATATAATTCATATTATTATTTACTTGGTGGTAGATCTCCTTAGCAGAAGGTCGTCTAGGTAGGTACCACCGCAGTACCGGTTATTCTGCCGCTAAGCAGTAGTGTGTAAACATTACTGTGTTCCGGTTTAAAGGGTACTGCTCCTAGCGAAATTACTGGGCTGTTGAGACTGACCATCGTCTCAAGTCTCAAAGCAATGAGCACCAAAGCAGTGATGCCCTGGGCTTTGTTTCGCTATTCAAAGTTCTGTGTATCACTGCAATGGTATGGACAGGCGTCATCTCTTACCATCAGGAGAACGTATCGTTCGTCTCATTACATTTTACATTAAAAAAAGGCAATAAGGGAACAAACTGCTTGTGTTGGCTAAATGCACTACTGTGACATGCCAAAAAAAAAGAAAGCTCGTCTCACGTTTTATGAAGGAAATTATGAGGATTATGCATGAGTTCTATAAAATGAATATAAGGAAAAATAAACAATATTGCTTGTCGAATTGGCAGCACGCATGTAGCTGAATTTCTCCAATATCCGACACAAGCAAAATCCATTTCCTTGGAATGTGTGCGACCTACTTTTCATAAACTTGCATGCATACAAATGACTTGAAATTAGATCATTAATATTCGTAATGGAATGTCATACAGACAGAAATACTTAGCTATAATGAATTTAATAAAGTGTTTTGTTCTAAGCAATATAACCTTAAATTTTAAGGCTAATGTATCTAATACTTTATCCGACTGTACAAAAGGTTATAATTTTAGCAATACAGTATGTTTTTTTTAATACGGATTAGTCCGCGTTTGATCACCACCTTGCCTAATGGTAAGCGACATTATGGTCGACGATGAAGCACGCAGACCTAGAAGATACCTATTCACTCTGATTGACTTTCTGTCTTTATTTTCTCTGTATGTATGTGTTGACAGCCCTGTTGGTTCATTGGTAGTATGTCTACTCCAAGAACTGAAGGGCGTGGGTTCGATTCCCAACCAAGACAAGCATTTTGTGATATAAACAAATGTTTTCAGTCTGGTTGTAGGTACTGTATGTATTTACAACCAAAAAACTATTTAAGTATTCTCTCAGTTATCTGACTTCCATAGTACAAGCTTTGCTTAGTTTAGGGTCAGATGGCGCAGTGTTTAAATGTCCTATGGTATTTATTTATGTATATATGTATGTATGTCGGTGTATACAATTATACATGGGTGTGTCTTAGTTGGATTATATACTAATGCCATGAAAGTGAAAGTTTGTCTGTATGTTTGTTACTTTACTGATAGCTTAAACTACATTAACACATTTTCCTTTTTTATCTAGAATATAAACTTGGAGCAAAACGAGATAACCCCAAAATAAAGATGTTTGTGAAAGGCAGCTAATAATCTGGATACTTCAATCTATTTCAGGTGTCGTTCTTAACGTTTTCAAGAATACTAAAAAAAAAGGTTTTTTAACTTTTATGTAACGCGGCCATTTCAAGTTTCATATTACGTGGTAAAGAATAAGGTAGGTAATTATGTTTGTTATCGGGTCTTAATCGCGTGCAAAATACTATGTAATTAATTTTGTTCATTTACATTGACGTTTTTGTCATGCTGCGATAGCCGTGGTCACAAATCAAAAACTCTGCATGCGCGATTAAAACCCAGTGATAAACTTAATTGTAATTGATAAATGTATCCATGTCGCTAAACCACATAACCACATAAGGAATGAGGATTCTGAATTCGGTGGACATGGGTCCAATTTATTTCTATCAGAAACTTCTTGCAATGTAGGTTAACACCGCACCGGCTTGCATCTTGAAGCTAAACCAGTTCTAAACTAGATAGAGAGATAAAACTCTCGTTACTGGATATAAGATTTTCACAATATTACCAGCTTCACCTTACGTTAGTTTTATGGCAGATTTTGTTCTAGTTTTATGATATATCCTGATTACCGTTTTATATTCTTTGCCGTTGTATTAGCGTAATAAATATTATCTTATTGGGAGGTAGTAAATAAGAAAACGCAGGTAACCATGACCGTTGCAACGATACACAGAACTTTAAATAGCAAAACAAAGTCGAGGGTATCGCTGTTTTGAGTTTGAGATATTCTATAGTTAGTCTTAACAGCCCTGTAATTTAATGATTACAGATAATCATCATCATTTCAGCTGTAGGACGTCCACTGCCGGACATTGGACTCCCCCATTGACTTCTACAAATACCAGTTGGAAGCGGCTCGCATCCAGCGCGTTCCTGCGGTCTTTATTAGGTCATCGGTCCACCTTGTGGGTGGACGTCCTATGCTGCGCTTGCAGTACTTTGCAGCCCCATCGGCCATCAACTCTGCGTGCTATGTGCCCTGCCCACTGCCACTTCAACTTGCTGATTCTCTGGGCTATGTCGGTTACTTTAGTACGTCTACGGATCTCCTCATTTCTGATTCAATGGCGTAGGGAAACTCCGAGCATATCTCTATAGCTCGTTATGCTACTTTGAGCTTACCAAGAAGGCACATATACAGATAAAATAATAATAATTGATTGATTTAGGCGTTACTTTGCGGAAGTTCATTTTGAATATTCAGGGCATAAAATTGTAATACCTAGCACACTCATCTATAAAACATTTTTTTTTACAAATTTGCCCCATCGGTCAGGCAAAAGCTATAAAGTCATACTGTCTCTTGGATGTATGAGTTATCGTTCGAATCCTAAAATCATCTCAAGTGACATTGGCTAGGCTATAAATTTCTTGAAAAACATTCATTTATTAGCATAGGTATTATTAAGAGCGGTAAATTCGTTAGTATCTATTTAGAACCTTCTTAGTAGTCGCAAAGTAAGTACTTACTACAGGTACAGAACAATCAAGTTGCGTCAAATTTTTCAATTTTCATTAGAAAAACAAATTCCTTGTAAATATAAACCAAAATAATGTTTATCAGTTCGTTGCCAAATTCAAGTTATTCACTTTAAATTGAAGTAGCTAACATATAAGTACGTAACACAATCTTAGCTTATAGCAAATTGTACGTTTAGCAACAAAAAGAGCGCGATATTTATGAGCAAGTTATTTTAAAATGTTTGACACTTTTATTTCATATTTTACTAATGTAACATTTTATTTATTTAGATCAAAACATCTAGAAAAATAAATTTAATTTAATTTTGTTATGCATGGTTGCATTTAACCGTGATTTACTTTGCTTGAACTTGGCTGAGATTCGACTTCACTTAATAAGACCAATAAATAATTCAATATAATTACATTTTTTTTTTCAAATACTTAACAGTATCAAAATTCATGATATTAGCAAAACGTACAAAGTGCGATGCCAAATACAATGAAAAAGAAAATTGTACTACTGACGTTGGACAAACAGCATGCAATAATGATTAATATAGCAAAATGCACAAACCACGATACCAAACATGACTTTTCGTGTTGCTTCCAAAACTCCATCGAAGCTTTATAGTAAAGACGCCACTACTTTAATAAAGCTTGACTGGACTTGACTGACATGGACTATACTTGACCAAGACTGGACTTTGACTATAACTATAGCTACGAGGCAACTTATTTAACTTATGAAACTTGAAAATATAAAACACTTGACACTGGCAAATGCTCAAAATGCGACGCCAAAACCAAAGAAAAAAAAATGTTATGAAAAAATATTACACTATGCCACTGACATTGGACAAACAGTATGTCATAATTATTCATATCCTTGATGCCACAACGCATTTATGAAACGTCAGAGGCCCTCGTCTAAACTGGCAGACCGACAAGTTTGATGCGGGATGTATTTACGAAGCTTTCAGGGAAGTTCATAGTGCCTGTCTACATTTATTTTGTTCCTAACGATAGGTTGACATTTAGACTATTACATTACCGCTGTAATTTTAGTAAAACCGTTAAAACTTTTATGATCAGAACTCTCGTAAGCTAATATTATTTCTGTCTAAAGATATATGTATAACTAAGAGACAACTTTTTGTGCCATTAATAAGTAGATGAAAAACAGAATGAAACTTGAGAATTGGCACAATACACGAGCGTGCTAAGGCCAACGAAAAGAAAATACAAATGTACTGGAGTCATTCGGTGTCGCCGCAATGTATTGTTTTCCTAATATTGTTTTTTATAAGGCATAATATGTAAAAAAAAACGAATGTGTCGATTTACGTGCACGAGAAATTTACTTCTTTCGTGTGCCTGTCACTCAGACTTGTTTAACTTGATATTCGAAAAATTAATAGCTAAAGTGCGTTGCCAAAATCAAAGATTAAAAAAAGGTATTAGTGAAAATTTTGCTAATGGATGAGTGTTATTTTGAGTAAATGCAATAGCTCTGAGAAGGTACCTACTAATGCTTTACATTTAAAAAAGCGCATCATCTTTAAAGAAGAAAAAAACAGAGCAAAGGAAACGAAGACAGAGGAACGAAGCCATGTGAATGTTTGAGACGTGTCTTGCAGACGTTATGTCGTATAATCTTTTGAGCTTTTCAGACTATGATTCCTTACAATTACTGTCTCTTCTTTTTTCTTGTTGAAAAAACGTCGTACCTACCTCTTACATAATAAATATACTAAATATACATACTGCATAATTAGCGAAATTACGGAGCCAATGAGATTTTGTCTGAAAGTTTTTATTTTCTTCAATTTGGGCATCGCACTATACCTATGCATTCTGCCAATATCAAGTATTATGTTTTCAAGTGTACATTTTTTTTATTGTAAAGTAACGATACGCTCTCCTGATGGTAAGAGATACAAATACAAGAATCAATAATAATCCGGGGCATCGTTGCTTTAGCGCTTATTACTTTGATACTTTCGATGGTTAGTAATAACGTTAGTCGAATATATAGGTACATAACCTACAATATAGCGTAATCATCTTTATGATGCATACATATAGAGAATAGTTTTGCCTCATAAAGAATAAACTTGCAAACTTGCATTTTTTCTTTATACAAAGAAAATCATTTTATATCTATTCATAAAAGCGTAGTCTGAAGAGTGCTTTACCTTCCGACGTGAGCGTCAACTTCTTGAGGAATAACTCGCGATATGTCGTGCTTTCCCGCTAATAGAATTAATGTGTTTTCCTTGTTTGTTTTTTGCAATAGTTGAGTGATATATATTTTTAGATTGAATACTGACTAGTTACGTATCGTATACTGAATGGCGTCAGTTCAAATCTTATCCATTAACTTTGAGCAGCCTGTAAAGGAAACCATAGCAAGATGGAAAGGTACTTTCTAATTCTCGGCTAACTAGATACCACCCTGAATTTGAAAATCTGTAGCCCCTAACGGTATGCTTACCATTTTTACTTCACTTACAACGTCACTTAAAACCAGGTGAGCTGTAGTCAAACAACTAGCTTGTCAACCATAAAAAAAATCTGTAAAATCTCAAAAAACGTACAGTAAAACATCAAAACGTAGCATGATGGTAGGGTACTTTCTAGTACTCGGCTGGCTAGCTACCACCCTCAAATTGAAAATCTGCCGCCAAGCATCTAACGGTGTGTTCCGGCAGCATTATTTGAGAGCCAGTTCCATTCCAGGCTAGGTGTGCTTTACTATCTTCGACCACACTGTCACTTAACATCAGGTGATCTATGGTCAACCTACCTACCTAGCCTGTCAACCATTAAAAAATACTGTTTTGAACAGTTATACCAAACACAAATAATAATTTCTTAAAATATTACTACATACCTTTGCAAAGAAATTAAATCAAATCAAATTTTAACAATTCGACGCTTATTCTGCTGAAAGATGTAGCTATTATGCTCAATCAAACTGCACTTATGTGCATTTATCCCTGAAGCTATATAAGGTAAAAAGTGTTGGGTGTACTCACCTGAGAGGACACCCAAGTACAATTACATTGTTCTCATTTTTACCATAGGCACAATTTAGAAATGGCGCGAATAAAATCGGCAGTCATAAAATTATGGACCCCGTTATCTGTGGAGCGGGAATAATAATTAAAAAAGTAAAGCGGAATTCACTTGATTTTTTCCCCATGTTAATGCTCAAGTGTATCAAGGAGTCTGGCGAAGTATTATATTTTTTATCTTTAAAACAGGAAATCTGGGAACAGAACCACTAGTACCTACGTACCTCATTAGTTTAAATAATATAATTATAGATAATGTATACGTTGTATATAAAATATAACAACCATAAAGTATATAAAGATAAAAATAAGAAAGTGTAAAAAACTTATAAAATACTGATAAAGAAAGGCTTCATAACAATTATCATTTTCATTTAACTTCATATAGTTATTTCGTTTTCAAGGTAGTATTTCCATTTTAGCGGACTTTTGGTCAAACAAAAACAGAAGAGCTAATTAATAATATTTGTTTGGAGATAAAAATTTGCTAACCATGTAAGAATTTAATGTGGCTACTTTTTGTAGTACTATATATAGTATGTTTATCGTTGTTATAGTGACTACGAGCGGCATCGCTAAGCATGGCAGTGCGCAAAGCGACGACGACCATCCCGTGCGAGCGGCACGCGCAGGCTGGCGCGCGCAAGGTCTCGCTGACGGCTGATCTCGCTCGTGTATTTATAGTGTGCGAGCGAGACAAAACAAGAAGCCGTCTCACTCGCGCATCATCATCATGCGATTTAACTTTAAAAACTGTGCACACTAATAATGAATGAAAATAGTGAAAATTGTTTATCAGAAATACAAAATTAAATTATCGATACAGAGTACAACAACGATTCGAGTTTTTCTTTACCTTCTAAATAGTGCCCCACATCGTAATTAATATAAATAATGATTGTGTATTACAAAACAACAGTAATATCGCTAAGAGACTTTGATAGAAAAACATTACTTCTATATAAAGTTGAATGAGTATCCGTAAGAAAGTTAATCCAATAAAGATAAATCGCTTTGGGAAAAGCCGCTTTGAAACTATTGTTTGCTCTAGAGGTGAATAAAATGAGATAAAAGCTTTTGTAGATATTATATTGTTCAACACAAAAAGCGTGTGACGGTAATAGTTTGACTAAGAAATCATTAGTCTTTTATTACTAAGAAAATTGACTATAGAATATATACATATACTTAGCTACGCCCCGCAGATGAATCCACGCCCTTCGACATTTGAATCTACCGCGCTGTGAACCTAACCACTGAGCTATCATCGCTACAAACAAGATACCTTTTCAAAGCTGTATAGAAAGACAATAGATAAGTTAGGAAAAGCATCTAATCCTTAGCTACAAACGTGTCCCTTAAAATCTCTCCCAAGAGACACAAAAAAATTTCCGCGTCAAAAAACCCCTTGTAAATATAAAATACGGTTAGATTTTGTAAGTAAATAAAACACCAGCGAGATAAATCTGTTGATGCACGGTCCCGACACATCAACGCTTTACTGCCGTTCATAGCCCACGCTTGTGGCAATAAAAACAGCGGACGGCCCATAAAAAAATGTCATAAACATGATATCTTTGAGATGAACTAGTTTTGTGGCTGCACTCGTATTACGGTGCAACCACTTTTCAGTTGATCTGGAGAGTTATTGGATATCTTATTTCGGATCTTCTTTATGGTGATAGCATGATTGAAAGCCTTTGTAAATTTCTTGTCCTTGTTGATCAGTAAATTATACAATAAACGTTTGACAGCCCTGTTGGTTCATTGGTAGTATGTCTGCTCCAAGATCTGAAGGGCGTGGGTTCGATTCCCACCCAGGATAAACAAATACAAATACAAATACTTTATTGATAACACCAATGTTACACGTCACTTCAAAATTTTAAAGATGTCATTAAATGGGTTTTAAAACACTGATTACATGTCAAAATAAGGTATGTCAATATCCAAACATGTCATTATAAAAATACTGTCATGGAAAAACATCATGGAGTCAGTTATTTTTAATGATAAATTTGTTTATTATTACACTAACTATTGTCATGTCTATGAATTGAAATACGGATCGAAACTCCTCTAAAAACCTTCCTACTTTTCGAAGCCGGTTAAAATCCAGGGGATATAATCGTTTATAATCGTAATCCAAGGATTACAGTAATAATATAATATATAATAAAATACTATTGCAATAAAACAAACATATAGAAACAAGTTTTTTATTCTTTCCATTCTGTATTAACATTTAGTTAGACATCAACAATGTTTAAGTTTACGTATAGAATGTATACAAGTAATGTATTGTGCGAATCTGTTTCATTAATTTTCCTTCAAACAGTCTTGTTATTATTTACAGTTTATCTCTGAAAAAGCATCAACAATGCATGTAGCGATGTATGTGTTCAAAGGCGGTAGATACCGCTTACTATCAGGCTAAGTGATACTTGCCTGATAGTAAGCGGTTCACTACATTTGCTTTTTTACCTATACGCATGAAAAAAAATCATCATCATCATGATGATTTTTTTTTGATGATTTTTTTTCATGCGTATAGGTAAAAAGGCAAATGTAGTGAACCGCTTACTATCAGGCAAGTATCACTTAGCCTGATAGTGTGATACTTGCTGTATAAGTATATAAGTGATACTTGCCTGATAGTAAGCGGTTCACTACATTTGCCTTTTTACCTATACGCATGAAAAAAAATACTAGCTTATTAATTAACAATTCAGGTAATGTATTATGTTGTGATACGAAAGAATGGGTATTTTAAATAGTAATTTTTATTTAGCTTGCACTGTCTGTTGTTGTTGATGTTTTTGGGTCAATTTTAGTAATTAAAATTGTACCCCCTTCCTGTTGACAGATTCATTTGATATTTAGTACACACCTTTAGTTCTGATTACAAAACATTATTTTTAACAAAACCGTTTAACTTAATTTTTTTTTAAATTATTATACAAGAATCATTTTTTGGGTCAACATTTGTCTTTATTTATTCAGTTACAGTCTAAAAAATTTTTACTCATTGTTGAAAATCATTCATTGACCATTAATAACTTCTTTTTTGATCGGTTTCAAGCTCTTTACAGGGTTACAAGCTTGTAGTATACTAAACCGAAAGGAGGCAATTCTACGTAACATTTAGTACCAACTCCGAAATAGTAAAATAAATAAACTGCTCTATAGATAAAAAAACACGATGTTTTATTTATTTATTTGGATCACCAACACTATACAGGTCACAATATTCACAACGGTCATCAAAAAAAAAAACAGTGCATAAAAATATAAAGTTAACAATTACCTATTAACAAACATTTGGAAATATCAAATTTACATAATTATTAAATATTATCCTTAATATACGGAGCACCTATTTAATTTTTTCACTATTTCAGAGTAGTATCTATCGTAAAAAGTTGTTTGTAATTATTAGTACAACGATATAATTTAGGCATAGTGTACGCGAAGCTTATAACCCTGTAAAAATCATAAGAGCTTTGTAACATATTATATCACTCGTTATCTAGTAGCCGTATTGCGTAAGCTGTCACTCGCTATTGTGGTTTCGTTCAGACCCCTCATTCAACCCACATTGTGATTCTTTGTTGGAAACACGTGACGTTATACCACTTGAAGCGGGTAACACGCTGCTGTGGAATTGCTTGAACATGTTAGTGCAAGCACAACTACATGATAGCGAATATGAGTAATAGTTCACGGAACAATGCTGATGAACGCATCCGAAGACCGAAATATTATCTATCTGACAGTTCATCAAATAAAATTAACATTTTGTGCATTACAAATAAAGCTCTATGACGTATTTTGAGGTACAACATCCGGAATATTTAGCCGACATAACATTTCTGATTCTCAATTTTTTATTTTACGACAAGTTATTGTACAAATAACTTATAAACATGTATGTAATAAATTTAACGTTATTCAAATACAAAGTCAATTTAAAGTGCGTTGAACAAACTAGGTACATAGAATTTAATCAAAATAAACATTTTTCTTTTTACAAAAACTGGTAATGGGTTTTTGGTATTCAACTTTTGAATCGTCGATTTAGCACTTAATAAAGAAAGCCAATCAAATGTATGTTGAATAAACTAAACATAGGATTAAATCAAAATAAAAATTTCTTTTTACAAAAACTGGTAATGGGTTTTTGGTATTCAACTTTTGAATCGTCGATTTAGCACTTAATAAAGAAAGCCAATCAAATGTATGTTGAATAAACTAAACATAGGATTAAATCAAAATAAAAATTTCTTTTTACAAAAACTGGTAATGGGTTTTTGGTATTCAACTTTTGAATCGTTGATTTAGCACTTAATAAAGAAAGCCAATCAAATGTATATTGAATAAACTAAACATAGGATTAAATCAAAATAAAAATTTCTTTTTACAAAAACTGGTAATGGGTTTTTGGTATTCAACTTTTGAATCGTCGATTTAGCACTTAATAAAGAAAGCCAATCAAATGTATGTTGAATAAACTAAACATAGGATTAAATCAAAATAAACATTTATTTTTACAAAAACTAGTAATGGGTTTTTGGTATTCAACTTTTGAATCGTCGATTTAGCACTTAATAAGAAAGCCAATCAAATGTATGTTGAATAAACTAAACATAGGATTAAATCAAAATAAAAATTTCTTTTTACAAAAACTGGTAATGGGTTTTTGGTATTCAACTTTTGAATCGTCGATTTAGCACTTAATAAAGAAAGCCAATCAAATGTATGTTGAATAAACTAAACATAGGATTAAATCAAAATAAAAATTTCTTTTTACATAAACTAGTAATGGGTTTTTGGTATTCAGCTTTTGAATCGTCCATCTAGCACCTAATAACCCATTATCTACAATACTTACTTTATGAGATAAAATCTCTACATTCTATGCTTTTCATCATAAATACGAATCTATCTTTACTAACCTACCTATACAATTATTACATCATTAGATTTATTACTTACTTAGTATTTAAACCTATTTCAATTTTTATTGCGATATTTATAATATTTTTTTAAATATTACTTTTGGAATAAGTGCGTGTCATTATTTACTATCAAAATAAAATAAATACTGAATTTAAAGTATCAGAAAGTTGTCGTTAAAAGATTAGAATATAACTTTATTGTATGTACACCAAACATACAATCATACATTATCACAAAAAAAACTTAAAAAAAGAGATAACGACATCGACTAATATGTGATATTGCAACGGTGGCCTTATCACCAAGAGCAATTTCTTTATGACATCTTTTGGATGGACAGAAATGATGGTACAGATATTAAGATTGGCTGTTTAAAAAAAGTACAGGAAAATAAAGATTAAAGTAACGTAAATTACTAGCATTACTGTCCAACACACCATCTTTATAAATATTCTGCATAATAAAAACCATGCCCAAATGTCTACTTGACGACATATTATAAGTACTCGTATATTTCATATTGATCAGACCCGTAGCTACTGGTCCACAAATATTTAAACCTATTTTATAACTATATATCAACTGCTATAGTCAAGGGTTTCTCTTAGTCAGCACACATTTTTTATTACAACAATGTCTATGTTCTGCTGATGGCTCCAAATGAACCTTCACAGCTTTATCAAAAGTCACTCTCGGAAGTCATCGAGTCAATGTCACTTCAGTATCACTAGAACTTCTAGAACTTTCTTTAATCACATCAAGTTCTCTATTAGAAAGAGAAGAGGTACGAGAAAATTTATGAGCACTACATTCACTTTTGTCTTCACACGAATCACGAATACATCCATTACAATCGTCGACAATGTCTTCATCATTATCAACTACACCATTCACTTCGACTTCTAGTAAATTGTCATTGGTTATACCAAAGGCATTACAGTTTCTCTCATGACTGAGACTTCGTATCCTATCGAGATTTTGTTCTAAATTATGTATTTCATTGTTCACTCCTGGCGATTCGTCAAACTTCCACTTAATATTTGAGTTGAAATGCTCAACACCCGGATACATTCCTATACTATTGCTTCTATGCCCGAAAACCGGACAATTTCGGAATTCTCACAAATCCGGATGTCTTCCATTACAGACCTTGGTGAAATTTCCCTCATCTAAGCTCAAATTGGATCGCGACCGGCCACATTCCAAGCCCGGACTAGGCCGGAATAGACACATGTCTGAATTCTTCAGTCGACACTGCCTTGAACATGATTCTATTTGAAATGCTTGCCTGTCCAGATGCCTGTAATCTGTTGGACCGTAGTCGAAAAATCTTGGATCATGCTTGCAGTTACTGTGACAACTTTTGAATGATCCGCTGCATCTCTGAGAGTCTCTATGGCATGATTTTTGAATCGCGTGGAGAGATGTAGACGATACTGCTCTCTCTAGTATTTCACCCCAATACTTTTCACCAAGACCTTCAAATTCCCCTTTAGAATGCAGTCCGTCTGATGTGATCGGAGATCCACAACATCCAACTGGTTTCTCATACCCGGGATAAGATTTAGGTCGTCGGCAGCAGAGCTGTATAAAAAGAACGTTAAATTAATCAAAAAATTTCAAGACGCCCAATATTCAAAATACTCAGAGATGTAATTCTGTGACAGTCCGATATTAAATTCTTATCTCATGAATGTTTTATTAGAACAAGACATAAATCTAACAAACGATATCGAGAGCGCAATAATTTTGCGGTGAACGTTTTTATGCTGGGATATAAAATATTGTTCACTATTCCCGAGAAAGATTCAAAAGGGTATTTTTATAAATAAAGTACTCACATAGTATTGAAGAAGTTCGTGGCTGATTCGTCTGAAGTGGCTGTTTAAGAGCCAGTAAAGGAATGGATTCCAAAAGCTATTGCTTAGTGCCAGCCACGTTATTATGAAATCCAGAGACGGTGGAACCTGTTGATGTAATGGAAATGTTACACGGAGATATGAATATTGATGAGTAATATTCAGAGAGCTGGAATATAGGTGAATAGAAGTAATTGTATGTTATGAGTAAATTGTAGATCTCTATTATAAATGCAATCGACACATGGAATACTCAAGATAATTTACTTATATCACGCACGCGGAATTGTGTAAATATTTCTGACTGGATGTTTCATTGTTACTAACGTATGTATGCTTGGGTCAGTTTAAATCAAATTTGATACGAGTGTAAATCCGTCTATTTAATATTTCCATTTCTTAAATTGTGCAGGTGTGATGCGATCTTTTCCTTAATTGAAAACCAATTCACTGCTTTTATTTGCACACACATTTCTGTATTTATAAACTGTTCCACAACTGGATGCGAGCCTCGTCTGATTGTTTTTATATGTAAATGTAATGAGACAAATGAGACGCTCTTCTAAAGAAATAATGCCTGTCCATTACCATTGCAGCAATGGTGTCCAGAACTTTAAGTATCAAAACAAAGTGCAGGGCATCTCTGTAAGAAGCCACACCAGCGAAGTACGGGTTGTGATACTTCACACATTTTTGAGAACATAAAGAGTTCTCAGATATTTTTCACGATTATCTACCTATGGAGGCCTTCCAATCCTTCCTATCTAATCTGTGGCAACGAGAAATGTAGTAGGAAGCAATATGAGAATCTCTCTGAGAGAAGAGGGACAACTGCGGCGTGAACGATAAGGTCGGATCAACCTATAAATAAATGTGATAAAATAGAATGTTGTGTTGAAAGAAGTCTATCCAAATATACTAAGAATTCTGCTGTATGCATATACTTAACTGCGCGAATGAAGCCGCTCTTAAAATCTAGTTTACAAATATACTTACTTTACATCCAGTGCAAGCTGCGACCACTTCTTGAATTGTCGCTGGAGTGACCATAACGATGAAACCTAAAGACATTGCTGCCATCGTTCTCGATGTACTGACACTGTGTGGACGCACAGGAGCTTGAATCTGTTGTAAGAAGGGCAAGTGCTTTAAATACTGCATGTAGATGGTTAACACTCCTGGGGCACTAGCTTTTTAGTGAACACCTAACAGGAATCGCAACAAGAAGTTTAATCCCCCCGGCCCCCGTGGCTGGAATAATATAAAAAATAGTTCACTAGCGAGGTTGTCAGCACATGAAATTGAAATCGATAACATTATTCAACTATTGTTTTTAATCTTTTGAACCGTTCAAAACGAAGAACAACAAAAATGTCTTTCTGTGCAAATTTGTTTTATTCAGTTATACCCAACTAATACTATAAATACCAGTAGGCACGCAAACAACTCAGTTTGCAGCTCCCAACGAATAGTCAGCCTTCACATGTATGAGTGGAAAACCACCCACTCATACAAGCAAAGGAAGAATGTGATATATATATTTCAAAATATAGTAGATCTCCAAATTTACCACCCCTAAAATCTTCCGCCCTCGACTCAAGCCTTCTCATCCTGCTGGGAAATCTGCCACCCGCTCACGTTATTTTCCTTCACCAGCAATTCAAGTTCATTATTGACATTCCAGCCTACGTATTTTGGCATGTGACTTATCAAAAAGATCTTTTAAACGTCACTAGTTTGATCATGCTAATATCTCACGTAATTTAACTACGTTACCAAAGAGTATATGAACGGTAATGATATTAAAAACAGCGAAAGATGTTTTTTTTTAATTATGAGAAAACTAGCTGGGCCCCGCGGTGTTACCCACTACATGTTTTTGGCATAAAAGTAGCCTATGTGCTAATCCAAGGTCTCAGCTACCTCCAAACCAAATTTCATGAAAATCCATTCCGTAGTTTTTGCGTGAAAGAGTATCGAACATCCATCCATCCATACAAACTTTCACACTCATAATATTAGTTGGAAGTGAGATAATGAGACGAACGAGACACTCTTCTGACTGTAAGAGAAACCATCTATCCATGACCTTTGCAGTGACACACAGAACTTTGAGTAACTAAACAAAGTCCAGGGCATCGCTGCTTTGGTGCTCATTACTTGGAGATTTTCGATGCCCACTGTATCCACTGCCCTGTAATTTCGTAAGCTGCGAGTACCCTTCAGACCAGAACATAGAAATGTGTACACACTACTGCTTGACGACAAAAAATCTGGTACTGCGGTGGTACCTACCTAGACGACCTAACTAAGAAGATATACAACCAAGAAAAGAAAAAAGATGTGGAGGGGTCGTAGCAAGTGCAAAGAAGTATAGTTCCTAACCACACGGGAAGAAGGTTTGATTATAGTGCATACGTATGTATGTACTCTACGCTATGAAACCTAGCTTATACGAAAGAAACAACACGAAACAATAAATTACAATAATACTTCCATTTTTCCATATTGCTTTTTTCGCTCTTAACTTAAACCATTTTAAAATTCCTTTGAGCTTTGCTCATAAGCTGAATATAAAGTTAAGAAAAACAAAAAGTGCTTCAATAAAGATAACTTTTCCTAAATGAACTTTATATTGTGTTTTTACCGTGTTCGTTAAAGATTGCACTCAACGGCGACGGTAAAAGCAATCTATGTTTGAAACACTCATAATAGAATGGAGGTACACAACGAAATTAGCTGGAAACAATGAAGTTGGCTTTGCACAAGAACTATCTAGCCTCAACTAAGCAAAGCTTGTTCTTTGAGAACCTAATAACTGATATATTAATTTATTTTTTGAAAATACTTACACACTTGACAGCCCTGTTGGCTCATTCGTAGTATGTCTGCTTTAAGAGCGAGCTGTAAAGCGTGGGTTCGATTAAAAATATAAATACAAATATTTTATTGATAACACCTAACACCTAACACCTGATAATTAAAAAAATTTAAATATGTTAATTAATGAGTGTTAAAACACTGATTACATGTCAACACAAAAATGTCAAAATAAGGTATATCAATATACCTACAAACATGTCAATATAAAAAAATGTCAATATAATAAAATGACGTGACAAAAAAATTATAATTACTTACTAGACCCACCCAGGGCAGACATTTGTTGTATAAACAAGTGTTTGCTCCGTGTCTGGGTGTACTGTATGTAATTATCATCATCTGTACATGCATTATAAATATGTAGTTCCAAAAAAAAAAGTTTTAAGTTTTCTATCAGTTATTTGACTTCCATAGTACAAGCTTTGTTTAGTTTGGGGTCAGATGGCGCTGTGTATAATAATCCTACGATTTTTTTCTTTTATTAAAACCACTATCTGAATTGTAGTAGGTATATTTTTAAATCCCCATCACAATTAATACAAGAATTAGAACCGTTAATGGTTGTTATTGAAATGTTTTAAAAAAAAAAACATTTAAGATTTTTTGTTAGAAATAAAACAATAATTTATTTCGCCTGATGAAGTGATTAATAATAATAGTAAACAATAGTTGAGTACCGATAAACCATTTCGCTTTGTCTCTCGGTATATTAAATTTTAAAGCTTACATTGTACGTCAGATCCGTATCGGTTACTACCGTACTACAACTGTGGAACCAATTCTAACAACAACGGGAAAACAGCGCACGCATGTTCCCTCACGTTTAAAGCTAGCGCTGATTCGCAATATACGCAACTTAGAAAAATATAGGTAGACGGCTAAAATAAGTTCTGGAACTTTCTAAACCAAAAAAACTCTTACCACAACTTCATCTCCATGCGATGTTTTGGCACAAGGACCTGGCACTCCATTGGGCCTCATTAACTCTGGTTCGCATTTGCTCCTCATTTTGCTGATGTGGAACCCGGAGCCGTAGCAGTACATTAACGCCATGGTTGTAGGGAAGTAGTACGCGCAGCATGACAGTATTCTGTTTTCAAATATACACGTTACACATTTATGGACATGGAAATACAGCCAAAATGTAGCTGGCTGGCAAGAAATCAAGACCTGTTTAAAGATCTCCTTGTAGAAAAAATCAACTGTATAGAAAAAGTTGTAAGTTATAGTTTTGGCGGAAATGCGAAAAATAACATGTTACACTATTTATTTTTTCTTATTCCTAGGAAGAATTTTTTTATTTAGGAAGGCTTGGCGTCGCACTTTTTGTGCATTATTTTCCAAACACAGTGGTTTTTATTAATTATTATTATAGACTATGGTTGAAAATAATGCTATTTTAACTATGAATTGGAATTATAAGCAAGTAATTATAATATGGAGAAACATGAATATCATTTCTAACTCCGTTTTAAAACTCCGTTGAAGCTTATATTAAAGTCGGCACTAATTGACTAAGCATGGACTAGACTAAGTGTGACTTACTTTATGTGATTTTAACTGTAACTGAAATTTATTTTAGTTGATTTTAACTTGGTATTCTTGAAAACCTGAGACTCGTGTCATTGGCTGAATGCACAAAGTGCAATGCCAAAAAAATAAATGAAAACTACATTGACCGTGTTGTTTTCATTTAAAATTTGCACCTTGCCTTGTAATATTATAAGACCGTGAATACCGTGATGCGATCTAGGACAAAGCAACTGTTTTTTTTTTCTACGATTTCGTTTGTTGTGCCCATATTGACAATTGTTCATAATTATTAGTACAATACCCCTTTTTAAGGCTTAGTATACCAGAAGCTTATATATCTGTTTATGAATAAATAAATATCACGATAAACGAGCTTCCAACAAAGGTCATTACCATTATTTTGTCTGAAAACTACTAAAAGCAACCGCAAATACTTCTTATTTACGATCAAACAATGTATCTCGATCAATGGCCAATCCAGTCACAATATTGTCCATAAAATTTTATCGCTGCTCAAAAAAATAAATAACCCTGAGATATTATGTGTGAGATCAAATGTACATGCCTTTTATGTAGGTATTTTTTATCTTATTTTTATATTACGAAAAAAATACCATTGATTAATAAATAATTAGTTAACATTTATTTTATCCATTTTGTTTTATTGCTTCTTTTGGAGGGAATTTGAAATGCAAATATCGTACCCCTTGATTAAGAAAAAGGGTACTTTTTTTGGGTTCTCACGCTGAAAAGCGTGATTCAAACCCCAAAGATGAGTTTGAGCTGCCGGTGAAGGAAAATATCGTGAGGAAACCATAGCGTGGTGTTAGGGTATTTTCTAGTACTCGGCTGCATAGCTACAACCCTCAAGTTGAACGAAAAGCTGTCGCCAAGCACCTTACAGGCTAGTTGTGTTTACCATCGACCACACCGTAACTTGACATCAATTGAGTTGTGGTCAAACATGAAAAAAAATCCCGGAAAACACAAATAAAACAGCTAGAGACACTAATCACACTATTATACTAAATAACGTAAGCGCAAAACGGGACTCCATATCTTATTTATTTTTTATAATGTTGCCTGGCTAGGTTTTTGACCACAGCTCACCTGAAGTTAAGTGAAGGTGTGGTCGAAGATATGAAGAATCACACCTAGTTTGGAATAGAACTGGCTCTCAAGTGAGGCTGCCGGAACACACCGTTAGGTGCTTGGCGGCAGATTTTCAACTTGAGGGTGGTAGCTAGCCAGCCGAGTACTAAAGTACCCTACCACCATGCTATGGTTTCCTCACGATGTTTTCCTTCACCGGCAGCTCAAGCTCATTGTTGGGGTTTGAACCCACGCCCTTCGGCGTGCGAACCTACCGCGCTAACCACTGAGCTATTATCGCTACAACAAATAATACAATTTTCCAAACAACTAGTATCTAAAACTGTATCTACAAACAAACGAAAATACCTGAAGGCGACCCTGCTGTGGAAAACATCGCATGCCATCAAGCCAGTCGAATTAAAGTAGTATCCAGACCTCGGGAGCACCATTATTGCAAATAACGATACAGATAGTATCCAAGTTACGCTTATTACTAGCACGCAACCCTGTAACAGATATTTTATGTGTAATAGACAATTAGGTACATAGCTGTACAATGTATTACAGCCAAACCAAATAGCAATGTTGGACAAATCAACGTATATTAAACCCCGACGTGAAAACGACGGTGTGTTATAAATTTGACGTGTATGTGTTTGGGTGTGTGTGTGGCGGTGTGTTTCTGTGTCTGTGACATCGTATCTCCCGAACGGACTCTTAGCTAGGCTTTTGCTCGAAAATCGACCCAATTTTATATTATATTTATGTTACTTCAATTAGTTTCTTGCTATTTTGACTTGACGGCCCTTTTAGCTCTTTTGGTAAAGTTCTACTTCCAGAGCTGGAAGGCATGGGTTCGATTCCTAGTCAGGATTGTCATTTGTGTGACTAACATAAATGTGTGTTTTGAGCCTGAGTGTTCTATAAGTGTTATAAGTTCGTATTTACAAAAAAATATTTATGTATTCTGTCAGCTTTCTGGTTCCCATAGTACAAGCTTTGCTTAGTTTGGGGTTAGATGGCGCTGTATGAAATGTCCTCCTGCATATTTTTTCATTTTATTTCAGTAGGTAAGTAGATTTCTATTTTACTAAGGAGGTCGTATATGTAGTTACAGTTTTGTACGTTCTGCCGCAAAGCAGTAGTGTGTAAACGTCACTGTGTTCCGATTTAAAGGGCATTGCAGCTAGCGAAATGAGAGTTATTTAGATTAACCATTGAATGTCTCAAAATTATAAATTAAATCAGCGATGCCATGGGTTTTGTTTTGTTGCTCAAAGTTTTGTTGCAGCGGTAGCTGCAATGGTTATAGACAGGCGTTATCTTTTGCCAACAGAAGGGAGTCTCGTTCATTTATATAATAGTATATTTTTGTTCGAACGAGCGGTTTACCAGATTACACAGTTTGATAGAGTCAACTGTAATTTATTTATATAAAGCAGATATACTTTTGGCCACCAACTCGCTAGACGTGAAGCGTTTTTTGCATAAAAGATGTAATTTTTATGTTACTTGAATTTGCTTACAATGTTCTCTCAGTTTCTAACTGACACGAGATGGCACGTGTGTAAACGAGACAGCCTACTTTTACAACGTTTGGAAGTAAGACCGTCAAATTACATTTTAGTAAAACTTTGATAATAACGTTTATTTTGGTTATGTTATTCTAAAGTAAGTCTCGTTTACACACGTGACATGTCATTACTGACATGTCACGTTATAGTGTTAGTTATTTTTTACTTTAGTTATTTACTGACAGAACATTGCAAGCAACACAAAATCTACATCTTTTATGCAAAAATCACTTTTTATCTAGCGAGTTGGTAGCCAAACGTAGAACTGTTTTACCAAAAAAAATGTACTCTATTAAACTGGCAAACAGCTCGCTCGAACAAAAACATACTATTATATAATATTACATAGGTAAACTAACAAGACTATCACCTATTACTAAAAAGATAACAAGACTATCACCTATTAGTAAAAAGATAACGCCTGCCATAATATTATTGCCATTGCAGATACCAGAACATTAAAATTGTGATCAATTTTAAATCTATTCTACACTATTATAAAAAGGAAAGATTTGATTGTTTGTATTGAATAGGCTCCGAAACTATTGGACCGATTTCAAAAATTTGTGAAGCTACACTACTTCCGCGTAAGATAAGCTACTTTTTATCTCTGTATTCTCTGTATTGTACCCGCGTAGTTCCCGTACCTGTGGGAACAGGAACGGGAACTACGCGGGCGAAACCGCGAGGCGGCCGCTAGTAGTCAATATAGACATACAGAATACCATTCAACACGTATTTTTATACTACAAAAAGTGGTGTGGAATTATTTGAAGGAAAACTTAAATTGACTTTAAAGTACGACATAAAAGAAAATGAGTGAAAGAAACTCATCACTTTTTTACATTAAAGAGTAAATTAATATTTACTTTGAACTAACTTTAGCTAAACACTCGCAAATAATATCTATCTAAATTCTAATCTGCAATAAAGCTTAGTACAAAAAGTTTCATCAACTCGCTTAAGTTGCAACATACATTCAGTAAGAGCAATACGCAAGGTTCACCATAGATTTTTTTTATATTCGTTCCACAGACACCGGGATCCGTGACCTTTGTCAACTTTGCATAACAATATTATGTATTAATTAAATACAATTTACAATATTAGATATTTTTTCGTGCAATTGTTTAAAGCGAGCCCTTTCTGTAGTATATCATCTAAACCATATACATGATATATTGAGCACACCAGAAATAGAAATGTGTACAAAAATCAAAGAACTTTGTAAGCTAGTAACACAAGTGGCGGCAAGCGATTTTTGATAGACAACCAGAAACGGCAAACAGGTTACTGACTAAGAACAGAAATATAAATTATTTTGTAAAAATTACATTACTATGGGTCATTTTAATCGTCGGTAAAATAAATTATCATTAATCGCTTTTCCAGAGAATGTAATTAATCGCAGCGTTGTTTTTCCCATCTATGTACTTGGCTTAGTACTTTAATTCAAGAATTTTAATAATAATTGCAGATGTTTACTTGATTTTATCTTGTTTGAAATTAATGTATTATAAATACTTATCTAAGGCCAAAACATTTTATTAACACTATTGTTTTTTCTACATTCAATACAACATAAAAGCTTAGTTTTGTGCATGAACACCAAAAACAAAAAAGGATATACCTACACGTCCAATTCTATATTATTTTTAGAAATTTTTTGTTTGTTGTTTTCTAATTAAAAATATACGTTTTATGTCGTAGATTAATAACAAAAGCAGTAAGACAAGCTGATTTTAGTTGTCCTTACTGTTTCAGAAAACGTAGTTTACGACTTAGAGTAAATAAGATTTGAATCTCACTCCCAAGTTTCTAAGCCGTTGAGGAGATACAAGGTGGTGGTAAAAGCGGCTAGGATTTATTTACACGTGTGATTTGAAAATGAATTATATATTAAGTTTGTTTGGTAATTGTATTTGACTATGTTAATGTAGCTAATTAAATATTGTAATGTTGGGCTAAATGTTTGCTGAATGTTATGTACTTGTACGGTGACAATGAATCAATGCGAAATTAACTACAGGGCTTTTGAGATTAACTATCGCGTGTCTTAAAGTAATGAGTGCCAAAGCTAAAAGCGATGCCCTGGACTTTGTTTTGCTACTCAAAGTTCTGAGTACCACTGAAATGCTCAAAACATATATTTTAACAAATTGAGCGGTTCGTTTGTCTCAAAAAAAATCATGACAAAAGACTAGAGCTTCCTATAACGTAAACAATAACGATGATTCCTAGCTTTCTTTATAATAAGTAGTAATGATACAAGTGAAACGCTCTCCTCGTGGCAAAGTAAGTAAAATATCTATAAGTAGAACATCTTCGCGATAAATAGGCGACACAAGTGGAAAGAGACGGTGCGGTGGGGGCAGAGGACGCTTGCCGGCGATCACTACGTAAGTGCCGACCGGAGTCGGGATCAGCACGTAAATGTCATTGTTTTCTGTTGTGTAGGTAAGTAGGTATTAAAATTGAATAGGTTATTGATTTTTTGATAAAAAGGTATTAAAAAGTCACAGAAGTTAACGTGCGCCTAACCGATTTGACGTTATCGAAGCTACGAACAAGAAAGATCGATCGAAGATTTGTTCGTAGAAGAGATGTTGACATCCCTACACGCGCCTCGCTCTAAGCCTGCGTGAATCAACAATAGTGGGGAATATGATCTACTGAATTGGGGCGACCGCTCCAAGTACTTGCTAGGGGTAAGATACAACGCATGCCTATGACGCTTGCAGTAGTAGTCAGTACTTTGAGTTACAAAACAAAGACCAGAGTATAGTCGCATCGGTGTATGATCGGTTACGTTGAAGTTGAGGCATTCGATCAATTCACGTCTTATCAACCTCGTATTTTTTCTATATAATTTTAGTACCCTTTGAATCAGAACACAGTAACATTTTTACACACTGCACAATTTGGTTCCCCTATAACCTGACGGCTAGGTTCCACATTTTTTTTTCGCACAGTGAGGTTGTGGAACTCTCTGCCGGAGTCTGCTTTCCCTGTTAGGTACAATATCTTCAAATCTAGAGTAAATAGATTTCTTCTAGGTAAGCGTGCTCTATCTTAGACCACACTACTGCTTAACATCAGGCAGAGTGTGGTCAAACGCGAACCTATATTCAACAAAAAAAAAACACAGTGCTACTTGGTGAGAAAGTACCTAACACTGAAGTAGTATAACTTTGATGACCTCTTACTACGGGGATTTACCACAGCTATAAACTTTGATCACATGATTAATATAGACATTGATTTCTACTGTATTTTTTTTAAATACTTGTCGCGTGTCGAACGCTTTTTTGAAATATTAATGTGAAAGAATTTACATTGTCTTACCTTTTTACTCGAATGCTTATGATAGGTGCTTGGGTGTAACAGACATAAATATCGGTCCATCGCCATACAGACCAGTATCACAGCGCTTTGCTGACTTACTGCACCCCTGAGCAGAGCCTGAAAACGATAAAAAAATATAAACATCTAGAAATGATATAAAAATCCGAATCAGCCGTTTTCAGGGTTTCATACCCAAAGGGTAAAACGGGACCCTATTACTAAGACTCCGCTGTCCGTCCATCTGTCCGTCTGTTACTAAGCTGTATCTCATGAACCATGATAGTTAGACAGTTGAAATTTTCACACATGATATATTTCTGTTAACAACAAACAAATACTAAAAAAAAACAGAATAAAATAAATATTTAAGTGTGTGGCAACAAACGTGATTTTTTGCCCACTTTTTTCGACTTTTTTTAAAACTCTCAGGCAAGTAGGTACCTACCTAGATTTTTTCCAAATGTTTTCCTTCACCGTTTGAAGTCATCGTCAATACGCACATAATAAATAAAGAGGTGCGTACTGTGGGATTCGAACCCAGGACCTCCAGATTAGAAGCCAGACGTCTCCCAACTAGGTTACCGAACGATGTAAAAAACTGCTGAGAAATTTGACGAAGAGCATATTTTTTTATAGGTACAGTTCAACTAAATGACAAATTTATATTTAAATCCGTAAAACAATACAACTAGATGACGATATAAGAACAAAAGCACTCGGATGATTGAATTGTCTCGACGACTGTTTGAGGCACACTGCTCCGGTCAAAATGGCCGTTTAGAATATCTGCGTAAAACGGCCTCAGACGGTACGTCAGCACCTTATATAAGATCAAAATTTATTATTTTTAGTTTTCTTTTTTCACGGATAATCGAAACGCTGTTCCGATCGACGGTAAGAGATAACTGCCTACATCACCTTTGTAGCGGTACGCAGAACATTGAGTAGTAAATCAAAGTCCAGGAAATCGCTGCTTTGGCGCTCATTACTTTTAGACATTTGATGGTTAGTATCGAATATCAATGGTTTCCACTTTTCTTTTTTTTTATCGATTACATAAACTGTGAGATGATGACAAAACGCCATTGTATAGTTGAGGGAGAAAGACTAGAATCGAGAGCTGCTGAGAGTGACATTCGGGGCCGAGGTTTTCTTTTAATGTTTGACAGTCCAGGAGTTTGGCCACAGCTCACCTGATGTTAAGTAACGGTATGATCGAAGATGGTAAACAGACAGCCTGGAGTAAAACTGGCTCTCAAGTGAGACTGCGAAACACTACGTTAGAATCTTGGCGGCAGATTTTCAACTTGAGGGTGGTAGTTAGCCAGTCGAGCACTATAAAGTACCCTACCACAACGGTATGGTTTCCGCACGATGTTTTGCCTTCACCAGCAGTTCAATCTCATTGTTGGAGATTGAACCCACGCCCTTCGGTGTAAGAACCGTCAGTGCTAACCACTGAACTGTCATCGCTACAATATATTTTCACATTTATAAAATGTACCAGATGTCTTAGTCAGGACACCTATATAAATCTTTTAAGATGCCATGAGGGGACAATTTTGCTAGTTGGGGTATGTCAATGTTAAAATCCGAGCAACCTTTGAATATTTTGTACCAAGCTTCAATTAGTGGTAAAAAAGCGACCGCTCCTTAAAATGTTCTCAAAACAAAAATAAACAGTTGGCACCTCAATTTAAAATAAACGTTGACGAATCTAAACCTTCCGCGGTTAAAATGTTAATTTATCCTTGAGAAACAAGTCACGTGAGAAGCTTCGCCATGGAATCTAAATGGCTTTGATCAAAAATATAACAAAAGCCTTTCTGAAAAGGAATTACGAGTCAGCGTGGCCGAGGAAAATAGTTCAAGAGATCATGATTAAATTATTTACGTGTGTCAATTAAGAACAACTATAGACGTAGAACAACAGACATAATTATATGCCTTTCTATCAGAAAAGTTCAATTCAAATCGTGCAATGGAAATAGAAAACTTCCATTAAATTATAATTTTTATATGTTTAAATATTTGTCTTGGGACGTACTAATTGTTCAATACAAATTATGCCCTTCTACCTGTTTATTACAATTTTACGGCTGGATAAATTTTGATGAAGCGTAGCAGCGTACGATAATGACGGCCTTATGAAATTCGTGCAGCTGTTTCTTTTTGTTTACCCTTTATCATAACCAGAACCTTATTAAACGCTAATATGGCATTTGTAAGTACACACACTTATTCAACACACAAACTCACACCATCAGACATTTATTAATTAAATATAAAATACTACACATAATACACATGTATAATTTAATTTATTGATATACATAGAATATAGAAGAGCAGGATCTTTTGCCACAGATATTCTTTATAGTTTCCCAAACTACAGGTTAAGAAAAATGGTAAAAGAAATAAAGCATTTTCATTTTTTCGTTTTTAAAATTCACTCACTAGAGAATTTTTTATCGTTGCAAATTTTTTTCGTACCAATATTATTTTAGTAACAACTAGCGACCCGCCCCGGCTTCGCACGGGTGCAAAATTCAAAAAAAAGTAGTCGCGTTTTCAAGGTGTACAATACTTAGTACATTATTTTTATAAATCCTGTAAGGTTAAGCCTGCGTACGCAATGTAAGCGGCAAGAAATGTAAGAATTTACGACACCACATTAGAAACCCTGAAAATAACAGTATTTCTCCATTATTTAATAGATGTTATTATACATAAAAACCTTCCTCTTGAATCACTCTACCTATTACAAAAAACCGCATCAAAATCCGTTGCGTAATTTTAAAGATTTAAGCATACAGACAACAAACAGACAAAAATAGCGACTTTGTTTTATACTATGTAGTGATTTATTGAACGTTGAGTAACAAATCAGTGCGTTTACTCTCTCACTAACTAGCCTTGAGCTGTTAACTGTTTAAGTTTGAAGCTTAAACTTCAGCTATCCAAAGGACTTTGTGCTAGGTCACTGTTCACCATTAGCCTATACAACTTTATTTAGTAGGCAAAGTTTGGCAATTTTATTGTTCCTAGTTGACGAAGGATCGTCTCTTTCACCACAAAATAGTTGTGTAATTTGGAATTAAAATATTATGTTAACCCTAATATATATATTTTTTAATGCTTTTTACCCGAACACACCAAAACTGAAATGGAGGGTTATGCTTTCAGCAGTCTATTTCGGTGATGATAGTTTTAGTACCCTTGATCTTATCACCATAAAATTTCAGACAGTCCGTTTATATAAATCCAATTTTTAAGTTCGAAATTGGCTAAAATCAGTCAAATGCGTTTATTTAAAAGCGCCATCTATGATAGCTTGGTGCAAACACAGACTTTTCATAGATAACGCCATTTAGGGAGTTTTGGCGGGAACGCGGGAAGAGTCGTGTCGCTCCGTTGTATTTTTTTCCAAAACTAGTGTTTTGTCGAGTGTTTATGCATAAAAATGGTGGTGTTTTATTCATAAAGTGCCGAATTACAAGCGCGAGTGTGGGAAAATGATATAATGTGGTGAAACATGAGTTTTCGTGTTGCTTCCAAAACTTCATCGAAGCTTTGTAGTAAAGTTGTCACTACTTTACTATACTAAAGCATGACTGGAATTAACTGACACGAACTGGACTTGACAAAGACGACTTTGACTAAAACTAGCTACGATGGCACTTATTTAACTTTTGAAACTTGAAAATATAGAATTACTTGACACTGGCAAATGCTAAAACGCGACGCAAAAACAAAAAAAAAAAAAAAAAACGCCATTTAGCCCCATGTGAAAAATATAATTATGTTTCTGGATATCCACTCTGCAAGTTTTGGTGGGAACGTGGAAAAACCATATCGCCTTATTGTTTAGTTTTTTAATATTTAATTTTTTTTGAGCGTTTATTTATAAAACAGTTTTTTTTTTAATTCATAACTAGCTGCGCCCCGCGGTTTTACCCGCTACATGTTTTCCGGATAAAAAGTAGCCTATGTGTTAATCCAGGGTCTCAGCTACCTCCATACTAAATTCATCATCCAAATACGTTCAGTAGTTTTTGCGTGAAAGAGTAACAAAAATCTATCCATCCAAACTTTCACATTTATAATATTAGTGGGATATGCTAAATTACTTGCTTTAGTGTGGGCAAGTGTTATGTCTGTAGCGATGATAGCTCAATGGTTAGCGCAGTAAGCTCACACACCGATGGACGTGGGTTCAAACCCCAACAACGAGCTTGAGCTGCCGGTGAAGGAAAATATCGTGATGAAAGTAGTACTCTCTAGCTGCCTAGCTACCACAAAAATTAAAAATCGATCACCTAGCATCTAACGGTGTGTTCCGTCAGCTTCACTTAAGAGCCAGTTCCATTGCAGGCTAGGTGTGCTTATTCATCTTTGAGCACGCCGTCACTTAACATCAGGTGACCTGTAGTCTAACACCTAGCCTGTCGTACCTAAGAGATTATTGAATTACTAGTAAGTAATTATAATATTTTTGATTTTATGGGCATTTAATTATATTGACATAATTATTTTATATGTGACATACTAATTCATTGCCATTTTCATTTTCATTGTTTTGACATAAGATATGATTTTGATATTTTTAAATATGAATGGAAAAATGACCTGTAACTTTGGTGTTATTAATAAATGATTTGTATTTTTTTTTTTTTTTTTTTTTTAATGTTAAAGTAATGCGACGATTGAGGCGCTCTCCTGATGTTAAGAGACAACGCCTGTCCATGACCATTGCAGCGATACACAGAACTTTGAGTAACAAAACAACGTCCAGGGCATCGCTGCTTTGGCGCTCATTACTTTGAGACTAGAAGTTTAGTCTCAACAGCCCAGTAATTTCGCTAGCTGCAGTACTCTTCAAACCGGAACACAGTAATGTTTGCACACTACTGTTTGGCGGCAGAATATCTGGTACTGCGGTGGTACCTACCTAGACGACCTCCTGCTAAGGAAATCTACCACCAAGTATTTGTATTTGTACCCAATGTAAGACGCGAATTTAAAGTATTTTTATGTATCAATTTATTCGATGCCGACCCCATTATGAAATACGGCTAGAAAATGAAGAAAGTTACTCTTTGAGAAAAAAGTCCTCAGATCGAGAGGTCGAATTTAAAAGGTAATCATATCCTGATTATGAATATTCAGGAGTTCATATTTCAACTTTTAGAATTGAAACGAGAAATTAAATTGAAAGCTTCAACATTAAGTATAATTTGAGAGATGGGTAGTTCATCTTTTTTTTTTGGTAGGTATAGCACTTTGTGCATTTGCCAGTATCAAGTATTTCAAGTGGCGTGGTCGAAGATGATAAAGCACACCTAGCCTGGAATGGAACTGGCTCTCAATTGAGGCTGCCGGAACACGATGCTTGGCGACAGATATTTAAAAAACTTCACTGAAACTTGGCTGACTTGGTTCACCCATTTTCATTTTAACTTAAGGTGGTTCGATTTCCATACAAACCATTTTTTTCCATTTATGGACAAATAGGGCATAATTTTATAGTGAAATCACAGCTACTGGCATTTATTTTGGTCTTTATTTGCGGTAAATCACAATTGCTTGAGTAAAATAGTAGATTATTAGCATAATCTACTGTTTTATTCAAAAATCGTAAATTCATAAATGTGATTGTATGCTTATAATCTACTATTTTATTCAAGCAATTGTGATTTACCGCAAATAAAGACCAAAATAAATGCCAGTAAATTTGTCCATAAATGGAAAAAAATTGTTTGTATGGAAATCGAACCACCTTAACTATGATATGTAGTTTTAATTTTAGTTACCAGCGCAATTTGATGTCACATACTCGATTAGTCGGACATCTATAATACTGCGTTCCTTGGTCTCCTCGTCACCATTTAGTACGAATTTGTTTTTTGGATTTCTCACTATCATTCTTTTGCGATATGGTGACCCTACACTATTTAAATAAAGTTAAGAAGAGACTCAGTAGGCGAGCGCCGCGTCTCTTCCTAACAGGATTAAAGAACTTGTTGGTGAATTTTATGGGGAGTTCATTTAAATGCCATCTTTGAACAATATAAACAGGGACAAATGCTTTTCAGTCATTGTTATTTTATACGCAAAATATATAATTTGTAACAATTTAATTATTGTATAGGCTTACAAATAACTTTTTGACCTAGCAACATTTTCGTCCCCCCAAAAATAACATGAAACAATAAATTGGGACTAGCATAAAATAGTTAAAGGGCAGATCCCTTACATACATACAGAATACATCTGTATGTATGTAAGGGATCTGCCCTTTAACTATTTTATGCTCCTTAGGAAAGTGATGACAGGTGGTTGTGACAGAATGGTGGCCCAAGCAAGGAAAGTGTTGATTAGCTGTAAGACCGCGATAGCAGATGGATGGTAGACGGCATAGCAAGAGAGTGGCGGCTGGCTAGCTACCACCTTCATGTTGAAAATCTGCCGCTAAGCACCTAACGGTGTGTTCCGGCAGCCTCACTTGAGAGCCAGTTCCATTCCGAGCTAGGTGTGCTTTACCATCTTCGACCACACCTCCACTTAACATCAGGTGAGCTGTGGTCAAACAGCTAGCCTGTCACCCATAAAAAAAGTGGGATAAAGAAGGATGTGGATGATGATATTCAAATTAAGTAATTCGTTTTGATATTTTTACACTTAATCTCAGAAGGCACAAATTTTACATAAATATTTATGCTAACATCATAACGTAGATATATGTATACTAAGATATGCTTTGTGTAGCTTTCAAATAAACAAAACCCGTTTATTTAAATTTAATGTCAGTGTTGAAATCACGTCTGACATAACAGTGACCTTTTTGTGTCACAAAAGTCCTCATGCCCTCCAAAAACATTTTACGCGTTCCAAGCCACTATTTTATTTCTGACTATTATTGTAATAAGCCCGTCATAATTCTGACTGTATCATAATTTATTTTTATGTAGACATGCTACATAAAACTGGTTTAGAAATGGTACAAATGAAAATTATCATAATAACATTGGAATAAATGGTTTACTGTGATACTATACTGAAATATTAACCTGAAAGCCGCAATACTAACACTCATACTCATACTCATTTATTTATAACGAACAGTTACAAGTCACAAATATTAAATAATGCAATTAAAATAATCAAATGATAAAAAAAACAATAAAATTAAATTCGCAAACAAAATAATTTTCAATACACGATTAATTAATTTAATTCGAATTACAAAAATAAATAAATTGCAACCACAATAAAATGTAAACCACATTTGAACTACTTTCCTTCACCGTTTGAAGTACGCACATAAAAATGACGGAATTTGCGTATGCTATAGGATTTTAACCCAAGGCCTTTGGAAGTTAGACGGTCTCTTAACTAGGCTACCGGAAGCAGTTAGACGGTCTTACTTACTTGTTGGCTATAGTATCGAATGTATACGAAACTCACCTGAATCTGACAAAATATCTCTCCATACGGCCAGCACTTGTATAAAGCGGGAAGGAGCGCCACCGGAGCAACCAGAATTCCAGTAAACAAGTCGTTTAGAGCTAGTGACGTCAACAGATACCGTGGCTGTAAGGAAAAGTTATACTATTAATTGTGAAACTACTATTTCTATACTGAGTGCACTGTTCCGTCATTTGGTAGTTGCTCTGCTACGTAAGCTGGTGCATGCATTTATATGGATGTATATAAACACAAAAAGTGCTTAGATAAGTATTCTGACAGTTATTTGGTTCACGGTTCGGGACTAGATGGCGCTGTATGGAAAGTCGGAGAATTTTTTTACTTATTTTTTTATTAATTTTTTAGCTCAAGTTTTTGTATGAATTTGTAAATAGTATTAATTTAAGATATTTTATTTTGTTTAATAAATTTTATTTATTATTATAGGGAAACTCGTCCCATATCTAAAACAAGTTTGACTGCCCTGTTGGCATAGTGGTAGTATATTTAGCATATTTCTTTAAGAGCTGTAGGGCGTGGGTTCGATTCCTGCCCTGGACAAACATTTTGTAGTATAAACAAATGTTTGTTCTGTTTAGGTGCTCTATTATAAGTATGTATTTACAAAAAATAAGTATCTTAGTATTTTATCAGTTATTTGACCGTCATAGTACAAGCTTTGCTTAGTTTAAGGCTAGATGACGCAGTATAGTAAATCATACATAATATATGCTATAAACATACAGATTTATATTAATTCTCGCTTATTTCACTGATAAAATAAGAAAAATAAAAAATCGTTCCATCTTCGTTTTTCGAAATTTCCTGATGGTGAATAAACTTCCACTTGTACAAAAAGTAAGATATGTAAAGTAAAATTGATCAGCCGAAATAGGTACTACACGTGCGTAGATAAAGTTACCTGGTTGTCAATATACTTGATGTATCTTCTATTGTTCAGGACACAAATCAGGACCAGATTTCCGAACACTATCGCCATGGATAGCGCAAATATGAAGAACGCTTTAATGATGTCTGACGGAGCAGGAAACGTCGAAGGCCACCCCTTGCCGTTGAGCCAACAAGAACTGTTGGATAAAGATGGCGCCACTAGCAATGCGCCTTTAGTCGAGTCAAACATAGTTCGCGACTGCTATTCGCAGCGCAGTCTTCTCCTGAACTATTCATTTAGCTCTAAATATTCTTCAATTCATCTAATTTATCCCCCCGAATGGCCACTCGATCATTTATTTCAATTTGCGCAATTTTCTTTTCAATTTTCGTTCCATTATGATACACAGTAACTCACAAAAGGCAGCGCTTTCGTATTTTTCGGGCGACGTGTCATGCTTCCGTTTTAATCTGCAACAAACAAATTGTTCTGTTAATATTTTTGATGATTACTTTTCATGCTAAATGTGGTTAGGAGTAACCAATAACAACGTAATAAAAAAAATTTTTTTTTTTTTAACTTTGTTAAAAGGTTCTCAATTCGACTGTATGTTGAATTGTTTTTGATGATTCTTTTTTTTGCTTGATAAATACTTCAGAGGTGGTCCCATAAAAACTTATACAAAATCGATCGAGCGGTTTTAAAATAATCTAAAAATTGTATACGTCGATAATGATTTCGCTTACTCCGGAACCTCGCTGTTTTTTTTTTTTTTTTTTTTAATATTTGACAGGCTAGGTGTTTGACCACAGCTCACCTGATGTTAAGTGAAGGTGTGGTCGAAGATGGTAAAGCACACCTAGCCTGGAATGGAACTGGAGCAGTGCGTTTAGTTGCCCTAATGGTCATGGAGCCGGGTTTTTTAATTGTTAATTTATTTATTATTAATTTACGAAATGTTTTTCATCGCACAACTTGCGCCAGATAGAAAAAAATTCTACACAAGGCATTGGCAAAATTGTGGCAACACTGCAGAAGCCATAAAGAAAAAGTTGAAGTTTTGCAGAAACTTGAACTTTTGAAGTTTTCTTCTAGGTACATAGAATTCGTTGCGTTATCAGTCTAAATTCAACTAACGCAGAACATGAATAGAGTAGGAAGGGAGAGACGGAACTGAGTCAATTCTTCTTTCTTAGCTGCCAAGATTAACTTGATAAATGGCCAGTGTCCTTTGTAAGCTTCAAATAGATTACTTATGCCGCCGCAACATGATTCGTAAGTTAAAACAAATCAAAAGGAAATATTTACTCGAAAAGTGGACAAATAGAGAACATGCATATCTAAACATATAGTTTAAATATGGTTAAAAAACATTCTCTGAAGAATTCTCGGTGGTAGATCTCCTTCCATTCTGCCGCCAAGCAGTAGTGCGCAAACATTACTGTGTTCCGGCTAGTAGATGTAGTAGAAAATAATGGCTAGTAGAAAAAACATTCTACAATATGAAATAATTTTATGAATATACAAGTGATTACATAAAAAAGTTGTACCTAGAATAATAACTTAGCTCATATTTACTTCGATTTTCATTTTTTTGTTCAAAAAATTTTCCTTTTAGTTAGTAAAACTAGTTTTATAAGAAAATATTGCATGTGCGCTAGGATAAACTATTACATCAAAAAACTTATATTTAAGATCGTCATGTACGCAGTTTGAAGCAATAAAGGTTATCTATCTTATATTATCCGGTTTGAAGGGTACTGCAGCTAGCGAAATTACAGGGTTGTTGAGGCTAACTACTAATGTCTCAAAGTAATGAGCGCCAAAGCAGCGATGCCTTGCCACTCAAAGTTCTGTGTATTGCTGCAATGATCATGGACAGGCGTTATTTTTTACCATCTGGAGAGCATCTCGTCTGTCTCATTACATTTATATAGCATTGTCGAAGGTACTACAATTGCTACTAGGCTGCATGAAACTACTCCGCTATCATTTATGTCATCGTCATTGAACATACCATAACTCACTGGAGCTACTATGCCAGCGGCCCAGAGCCTCGCTCTGATACTTTATCACCTGACTAGACCTGAAAGACTAGACTACACTTATCGTATTGAAAATAATAAGAATAGCATAGTCGACGCATATTGAGGCATAATAAATGTATTTACAAAGTATGTATATTTAAAATAATTTATGACAAGTGAACCCTGAGAAAATTAAACGTTTCTATGAAAATCTAACCACGTCTCATTTTTAAGGTGGTTCGATTTCCTTACAAATAAATATTAGCAAAATATCAAATTCATGAATTTACGATTTTTGAATAAACCGTAGATTATGCTAATAAAATCTATTGTTTTATTCAAGCAATTGTGATTTACCGCAAATAAAGACCAAAATAAAAGCCAGTAGCTGTGATTTCACTGTAAAATTATGCTCCATTTGTCCGTAAATGGAAAAAATATATTTGTATGGAAATCAAACCACCTTAAGTATATGGTCCCGTGAATAGGTACTGTGTAAATCTAAGTATTACTTCAGTCTAATTATTTGACTGCCAGGTAATATATCCAAAGTGTACCTTCTCTCAAGTAATCTAACGTATCTCATAAAACCACAACGTGTTTGCTACCTTTACAACTTGACCTGTAGTGGATTAAGGGTCACGTCAAATCTTGAGCGGGCGCTGACACGGATATTACTTGGAAGTATTTCGTAGCAATTCTGGAGGGGTCCATGTCAAAGTTATTTACTACTGTGCGAACATAATTGGACGTTTGTGTTGTCGAAAAAAGTTTGGCCATTTTAGGGGTTTTTTTCAGTTGTAAGTTGATTCATGTGCTATATTGTTGCGTTATATTCTGGTGACTGCTTTTTTAGCTCATTTGGTTGTTAGTCTGCTTTATTAGCTTATGAGCGTGGGTTATATTCCCACACAGAACAAACATAGTACCTACTAAACTTACATGTTTGTTCTATGTCTGGATGTTCTAAATGCGTGAGATCATCATCATCATCCTAACGAAATCTACTGCAGGACATAGGCATCTCCCAAGACACGCCAGTCAGCTCAATCTCCTGCTTTTCGCTTCTATCCACTGCCAGCTGTCCTATGTATATCATCACCCCATTGAGTCTCAGAGCGTTCTACGCTACGTTTTCCAATTCGCTGTTTCGACTCTAGAACATGTCACGCGAACGGATTTTGTAACTCAATAACGCAAAAACGACTGAACGAATTTGGACGAAATTTAGCACACATATAGTTCATTACCTGGATTAACATAATTATATACCACTTTTCATATCAGAAAAATGTTAGGTAGCAACCTAACATTTTTATCGGATTACCATAAATGTTCAAAGGCACTACCCACCACAAGATACTCGTATAGTCAAGTCATAAGTATAATAATAGTCATTACTATCATAATAAATAAATAAATACATATCGTAGGACATTACACACAGCGCCATCTGACTCCAAACTAAACACAGCTTGTGTGATGGAATTCAGATAACTGATAAAATACATAAATACTTTTTTTGTTGTAAATGCATACTTATAATACATACAGAACACCCAGACACAGAACAAACATTAATAAAATGTTTGTCTTGAGTGGAAATCAAACCCGCGCCCTTCAGTTCTTAAGGCAGATTTTTTTTTTTTTTTTTTTAATGGCTGACGGGCTAGGTGTTTGACCACAGCTCACCTGATGTCAAGTGAAGGTGTGGCCGAAGATGGTAAAGCACACCTAGCCTGGAATGCAACTGGCTCTCAAGTGAGGCTGCCGGAACACACCGTTAGATGCTTGGCGGCAGATTTTCAACTTGAGGGTGGTAGCTAGCCAGCCGAGTACTAAAGTACCCTACCACCATGCTTTGGTTTCCTCACGATGTTTTCCTTCACCGGCAGCTCAAACTCATTGTTGGGGTTTGAACCCACGCCCTTCGGCATGCGAACCTACCGCGCTAACCACTAAGCTATCATCGCTACATGAGCTATGCTACCAATGAGCCAACAGGGTTGTCGTACCTATATAAGCGGACAAAGTCGCGGGGTAACAGCGTACAAATAACATTTTTTTCATTCCATATTAAGTTCTGAGAGTACGTACGTACAAATCGTACGTAGCTTAAATGTTATTACAATAAAGTTTGACGGAAGCAATGCTTCCTAAATAAATCTCTTCCTTAGAACGTCACGTTTCGTATAACAACGCTCCTTCGCCACACATAATCGATGCATTAAGTTAGCTTTGAAACTGAATATTTCAGCAGCTATTTCGCGCTTTAAAGCACACTGCGGTTACATTAATTCAATATTCACGCTTAGAAGCGTGATACTCCCTTTGGATCCTTTAAGTAAACTTTTGTGAATAGGCTTCAGTATCTGATTTTATCAGTACTTTAGTTTATGGAAGTATTTGGGTGTAGGTTTGAATGTGAGGCTTTGAATTCCGTTAATTTAATTAATTTACATATTAGAAGATGATCTCTGTATAGTTGATAGTTACGTTCTTGTTTGTTGTGATGTTAGCTCAGTGGTTAGCGTGGTCGGTTCTCACGTGGGTTCAAACTCCAAGAATGAGCTTGAGCTGCCGGTGAAGGAAAACATCGTGAGGAAACCCTAGCATGGTGGTAGGGTATTTTCTAGTACACGGTTGGCTAGCTATCACCCTCAAGTTGAATCACGTCGATGTCGAATGCCTTATCTTTACTCCGTTAAATATGACTCTGTATTTAGTTCTGTAAATAAGTTTAGTATAGAGTAAACTGAAGAACATATATGCACACGCTCAAACACATGCACACACACACACACACGCACACACACTCTCTCTATCTCTAACACACACACACTCACACGCGCACTCTCTCACACACACGGCATTGAGCAACTATATATCCTTAGCTTCAATTTTCTTATATAACTATTATTATATCGATAGTCTTTATTTTCTTGCACTTATAACTAATTATAGGTATATTATTGTTACCTAACTTGTACATATTTAAGGGAGAGTACTGTCTGCTGCACTACAGCTATACGTTAAAGCAGCGGACAGGGTTATATATTATTAAGACATCATTTATAGTGACAATAAAAATGTTTCGTATGTTGTATTTGTATCAACCGTGGTACCATCACACGCTCTCATTACCTACTGGGAGAGTGTGTTTATTGAATTTCCCAAAATGCTAACATGCAATATTCTTCTTCTTATACCTATCACTCATGGCAGAGTGGTTGTGGTCAACATGTTGTTTGGTTCTGAGTAGCAGGTATAGTCTGACGGACGATGTCCCGCCATCTCCGGAAGACCAGTATTATGCTGAGGTGAGCCCTTATTTTGTAACTGTTTGTCTCTGTTTGTTCGTTTTTGTTTTTTGTGGCTTTAAGTTACAAAATAAAATAAAATATTTTTCTATTTTCTTTCTTTTTCTCCCTGCTTGAGGTCATTCTGGTGCACTCGTGTATGGGCCCGCCCACCAGCAACTTTACTTGGTCAGCCCACCGCATTGGTAACCTTCCACGTGGTCTAGTGCCTTCTACCTCGCCTTGGACAACAAGACGCGCAATTGAGTCATGCAATTACAATTGCAATAAAATTTTTGCTTATGTTAATTTTAGTTATTTCCTATGTTGAAATGTTACGAAAATGCAACAATTATCGTCAGAAAACACTCACCATATATCATCCGCAGTAAACACGATTTAGATTCGTCCATAAAGCCAATTTGTTATTGTCAACTCCGCTTCCAACTCGAGTAACAGCTAATAACTCACAAATAGATGCTTCTCATAACGTGCAATTTGTCATAATATTTTATGTATTACAACTCTTAAATCTCATAAGAACCTATTGAGGCCCCCCACTAGGGACTTATAAATCTTAGGTTTTTATTAGACTCGACTTTCGACACTTTAGCAGTAAAATACGGAGCGAAAAAATTCCCACACGGCCTTTATTTCGCGAACGCTGCAAATTAAATAAATTTTCCAGCGAGCAATAAAAGCAGAAACACAATTTTAGAAAATGGTTATAAAACAAACGCGCAAAGATCTGAGAGTTTGAGATAAACCAAATGCGAAAGCTTCTCGCAATCATAATATTTTGTTATACCCATTGTGGTATCTCTAAGACGTTTCATTTGCAGTGTTTGCTAATAGCATAGATTACGTATCTGAATGAATAAATCTACCTTCATTGTGAGGGGCTTAGTGTTATCCAGTGAGGTCGTTAGTTACCCAAAGTCGTCATATCTTAATGGGCGGACTGCCAGTTCGGTGCATGAAATCCTAATATTAAACTCTGTTGTCGTCAAGATTTGTAGAGAAGAAACAATTGCGACTTTGTGGTATTCGTAAAAAAAGATGTACCTATTAAGCATGTTGGGATTTATATTAAGTTAATAAATTAGTCGTGAACAGAAACTATTTATTATTTTAATACTGACATTACCACGAAAACAATAACAAGAATGATACCAACATGTTTTAGAGATATTGTTGAATTTGTAGGTGGAATAGGATAACGATAATATTTTTGGTAAATAGGGATCCAAAACTTGGCTCTTTCTTTTCCAGTCGGATATTTTTTCAACACAGGCGTAGTAGCATTTTGGAAAACCATAAGCGGAGACCAACTTTTATCGATTGAAGGCCAAGCCGGTAGCGTAGCTACCTTGGATACGGGTTTCCTAAAAAGATACATAATTGTTAATTGATTTTGATAAAAATTTTAATGGTTTGCTTGAAAAATGTGTATTTTAGTAGTATTTTGATTATATTTTTTGGTTACCTACCCCGTTGACATGAAGTTTAGCCAAATGTCTCTCATCATTTCCTTCATTGCTGTATACTGGCCGCTTTTAAAAGTATGATCTTGATCCATAACGGAATCCATGTAACTGCAGTGACCGGCACGTCTTATATTTGTATAAGGCAAGTAATCTGTGTCGTCATCTACAAATGAGTATTCAAAGAGGTATATAGTTTCGTTTCCAGTTCCCCATCGTAAATCTAAAGTCCTTAATATGGGAAAAACATATGATATATCGCTAAAATAATTTGCATACTCTAAAATACTTTCTTTATCAATTGTTTTCTCCTCAAAGTAAAACTTTCTGACTGTTTTAGCTATTATTTCTTTTTCATCGTCACTGCTAAACTGCAAATCACCAGGTAGAAAATCGGAAAAGTTATTGTTTATTCTGTCACTAAAATCTTCAAACTTGAATAGTCTATTCGTAGCTTCAATGTCTGAGTAACCAATCATCATTGGTAGTCTTTCATAATTTCCTCGTTTCAAAGTAAGCCATGGCGCTTCAGTAAGAAACATTTCTTCATCTGTTCCAATATTATTTTCCACACATGGAGCAAATAGGGCAGTCGAATCTTCTCTATGAATTATTCTGTCAGTCTGTGAGGTCAAAAGTTCATATGACGCTGTCAAGTAAAATTCTTCTAAAGCATTTATATTATTAATATCAGTAAAATTTAATAGTTTGGCATAAGTTTTCGCATTTTCTAAAGGATCTATTTGGACATTTGATACACTCAAGCTTGTTCCACCCTCGATTATAACTTTGTGGAAGAGTCCTTTTGCCATCGGTGATAAAGTTATTAAATCAATGGCACTTCCACTGCAGCTGCAACCAACCAAAGTAACATCATTAGGATTTCCTCCGAAGCTGGCTATGTTACGTCGAATCCAGCGCAGTAAAGCTATTTGATCTTTCATTCCAGCATTGCCAGGTACATTTTTAGTTCCCAAGCATAAGAAGCCGTGAACTCCGAGGCGATAATTAAAAGTCACCACAATGGCTCTCTTCAAACCAACTAGCTTAGTGAATCGGAAATAGTCACCGGATGTAATTACGAACGCTCCGCCATGAACGTGAACCATTACGGGTAGATTGGTGACACTTGTGTCGGGAACAAATATATTGGCTATGAGGCAATCCTCCTGAATTTTCGGCAGAGACATGGATTGTGGACAAACTTTTCCAGTCTCTACTGCGTCAAATATACCCATCCATACCGGTGCAGGAAGAGGTGGCTGAAAATAATCACAAAGACCAATGAACTTGATAGCTATAATCTCACTGTAGATTCTTAACAAAACATTTCTAACCTTGAATCTATCCTTTCCGGGAGGAGCAGTCGCATAAGGAACACTCATGAACGCAAAATATTCTCTATCCAAATACCTGAACCCCCTCAAAGGTCCCTGTTCTATCGTGACCACTTTACTTTCACTATATGATTGTGCTTTAGAAGCTCCAGTTAAAACACTCAACAATAGAATATACTTCAAAATTATCCGCATTTTGGGCTGACGTTGCTATTACGTGTATGTATTCTTCGGATGAGCTGCTGTCAACAATATGATAGGGATTTTATCGTCTGTATCTAACGCAATCGTGAATCGATAAGAAAATAAGACAATTTATGATGATAACAACGTTGAAGATAGATAGTACCATGACTCCTATAACCATGAGATTAGACAGTTTTCACTGGTAAAGAGGAAAGATAAGCAATAAAACTTCTCTAGATTTGTAAATCTTCAGTTTCGTATATCAGCAAAGATAGTAAATGTTTGTTTACTTTTTATCAAAATTCAAGTTTGTAAAGCCGCATTAGCAAGAGCCATGGCCTCCAGTCACGTACTTCTAGCACTTGGCGTTATCACCACGTCATACAAATCACACTATTACTATAAACTGACCGCGCACCGCGGTTTTACTCGCATTTACGAGCTAGAAAATACCCTGTGCTAATATGTTATTAACTATAGAAGCTTATTTGACACAGCGCCATCTAGCCTCAAACTAAGCGAAGTTTTTACTATGAAAACCGGATTATTAATAGTTTTTTTATAGACTTGATAGCTTAGTGGTTAGCGCGGTCAGTTCACATGCCGAAGGACGAGGATTCAAATCTCAACAATGAGCTTGAGCTGCTGGTGAAATGAAACATCGTTAGGAAATCATAGCGTGGTGTTAGGGTACTTTCTAGTAGATATTCGGCTCGCTAGTCCTCAAGTTGCACCTAGCATTATGATCCGGCAGCTTCATTTTAAAACCAGCTCTACCATCTTCGACCACACAATCACTTAATATCAGGTGAGCCGTGGTCAAACACCAAACCTGTCAATCGTAAATAAATCTTCCCAGGATCGTGCCACGTTACATAAACACGGACGCGTTTGATGCTACTTTGTCATTAGCAATAAAGTCATTAGTGATATAGACAGTCTTGTTGGCTCATTGGTAGTATATCTGTCTTAAGAGCTGAAGGGCGTGGGTTCGATTTCCGCTCAGGACAAACATTTTATGCATGAACAAATGTTTGTTCTGTGTTTGGGTGTCTGTATGTATTATAAGTAGGTATGCATTTACAAAAAAAAAAGTATATACGTATTCTATCAGTTATCTGACTTCCATCACACAAGCTTTGCTTAGTTTGGGGTCAGATGGCGCTGTGTGTAATGTCCTACGATATTTCATTTTATTGTTTTATAATAAATGTCAGTTAACTTGATTTTTATCGAACACTTCAAAACAACGAAATATATTATGTATAAGACACTGGCAAAACGTAGAAACAGTGATACAAAAAAGACACTCGAAAATATTAAAATCATTGATACTGGCAAAATGCGCAAAGTGTGATGTCGAAAACAAAAAAGAATGTAATATATTACATTCTTTTTTGTTTTATAAAATACTTGATCAGTCTTTCTGACGACTTTTGCGGAAACGTTATTCTTGTATACGATTCTGGTTGGACCTCCCTCTGGGATAGTTATGGGGTTTGCCACGATTCATTTACTCTCTTGCACTCGATATATCCTTATTTCCTTCTTTCGTACAAATGGTAAATGTTATTTGTTAGGTAACAACAATTTAATCTTACGAGATGGTTTTCGAGTATGGTGTATCCGATTTGATAGATAAAATAAAACAGGAAATACGCTCTTTTAAAAATAGTGTTCATATATGGATAAAACACTACTTTTACTACATAAACATTCGAAAAAACACAAGTTATACGATGACACGACTTCTGCGCCCGCCAAAATTCTGATTTCCGCCAAAAACTCAAAACTCAATCTAAGTTTTCCTGCAATTTTCTTTGTTTGTCATAATTGTTACAAGGAAGATAGAAATGGCAAAAGTGTAAATGAAAACGAAGAGAATTTCATTAAAACTAGCTGCGCTCCGCGGTCCTACCCGCTACATTTATTCAGGATAAAAAGTAGCTTATGTACTAATTCTGAGTCTCAGCTACCTCCATGCTAAATTTCATCGAAATCCGTTCAGTAGTTTTCGCGTGAAAGAAACAAACAAACATACTCATATATTCATACTTACAAACTCTTGCATTTATAATATTAGTAGGATATGATAAAACGTTCTATTTTTTAAATGAAAGACAAAAGTTCTGATATAATATATTGAAAGAGTTGAAAAAACTGTGTTTTACGAGCTAAACGAGCTTTTTTCAAAAAAACGTTGTTTCTTTAAAATATCTACCATTAAAGTCAATGTTAACGGTCTTGCGCCAAAAATGATAACGTCATAAGCGAACTACAATTAACAGTAACAGTGAAAATTGAGTGCTTCCTTACAAATATAAATATGTACATTAAATGGGTCAGGGATATGTTCCACTTGGCTGTATGAACTTGGCTCTACCGCCAAGACCTTTAGAAAACAGTGGCAGACGCTGCCACTGACACATCATAAACCATACACAGTAAGTCAACTGCATACAAATAACAAAAACAAAAGAATGTCAGTAGAGCTTCTTTTAATGTTAATAGAAATAAATAAATAATAAATATCGTAGGGCATTAAGCACAGCGCCATCTGACCCCAAACTAAGCAAAGCTTGTATGGAAGTCAGATAACTGATAGAATACTTAAATACTTAATATAGAACACCCAAACACAGAACAAACATCGATGTTAGTCACACAAATGTTAGTCCTGAGTGGGAATCGAACCCACGCACTTCAGCTCTCGAAGCAGACATACTACCAATAAACCAACAGGGCTGTCATACTGACTATATAATCAATGTATGTATGTCAGTCATATGACTGACATACATACATTGATTACATAAAAAGACACTGCATATGCGAATAATGATTTGTGCAGTTCAGTTTCGTTCAACTCCATACTGTTGTTTCGTGTATGAAACAAAAATTATTCATTTCGGCTTTGTGAGTTTTATGACGCTCTAGTTGTTTTCAATGTTTAAGGCAACATAAAAGAGTAGTTTTGATTAAAAATCTTTTTGTGTGTTCTAGACCTGTTTCACTAAGTTGGTTTGTTTTCTACATGTTATAACAGGAACGTTCAGAGTAACAGACTTTTTTACTTACTACCATGATACCTCAGAACGATTCATCGTACAGCCAAGAAACTTATGAAACAAAATAAAAAAAAAACCTTAAATTAATACTATTTACAAAACTTATACAATAAACTTAATCTAAAAGTCCGTTAGAGGAGGGATATCTGGCCAGAATGCTGGCAACATTGCCATGCTGGATGGCAGTGCTTAGCTTTTGACCAAAGTAGATACCAGTTTTCTGGTCACCTGAAGCCTCCTCTAAACATTTGGCCAGGATAAAATATAATTTAAAAAACTAATTATATTCATACACAGCCAAGTGTGTATGAATAATTAGTTTTTTATCCCCGACTCACAAAGAGGGATGTTATAAGTTTAGCGTGTGTATATTTGTATGTCATTCTGTGTGACCTCGTAACACCCAAACAGCCGAACCGATTTCTATTTATTTTTGTTTTAAAAGTGACTTGATTGAAATCACTCTTACAGACCACGCTCCTTGTAAGAACTGCTGATGTATTGTAATCGTTGCCAGCGTTTGTGTTTCCAACTAAGTACAATCCGGGTTATCCAAGGTATACGTGAATAGGTATTTCCTAGGCAAGCGTACTCTATCTTCCACCACATCGTCACTTCCACGAGGTGAGATCATGGCCGAACGCATACCTCGTCCGACGTAAAAAAATAATCTATAATAAGCTATTATTCTGGAAAAGCATGTTACACAGGTCTGATCGAATCGAAATTAAATATTCTGTATTTGAGGGTTTTTTTTAATGTATACTTATTGCATCGTGCGTACATTTTGATAAACTCATAAGAACATGAGTTCCTATGTACATACGTAAGGTACGTAATCGAAACATGATTATAGTGTAAAATAAATCTCTAACCAGGCTACTATGCTGTTCTTACGACTGTATCATAACGTCAATAAAAACAATCTTAGAAAATCTAACTAATTAAAACACTGATGAAAAATTTTACAATTTTTTTGAAACTGAACTGTAATTTCATTGTGTTACATTTTATTAATCAATGACATGGGGGATAATTCAAGAATTGTAATGACATCACTCATATCAATATCCATCAAGGTATTCAGAAGTTTTTTTTTTTTTTTTATGGTTGACAGGCTAGGTGTTTGACCACAGCTCACCTGATGTCAAGTGAAGGTGTGGCCGAAGATGGTAAAGCACACCTAGCCTGGAATGCAACTGGCTCTCAAGTGAGGCTGCCGGAACACACCGTTAGATGCTTGGCGGCAGATTTTCAACTTGAGGGTGGTAGCTAGCCAGCCGAGTACTAAAGTACCCTACCACCATGCTATGGTTTCCTCACGATGTTTTCCTTCACCGGCAGCTCAAGCTCATTGTTGGGGTTTGAACCCACGCCCTTCGGCATGCGAACCTACCGCGCTAACCACTGAGCTATCATCGCTACGATACGACGATTTACGATATAGTGTAAATAGAAATCCCCATATATCAATTTGAATAACATTACTCTCCTCCTTAGAGAGCCGTATTATAATTAGCCTGCGATGAAATGTAATCCTAATTTTACTGCTGATAAGAATACATTTACTTTATCAGAGGAGCAGTAAAAGTTCAGTGTGGTATAACAACAGGAGCTGCATTCTCCCGAGCGCCACAAAGTTCCTTCTTATGGGCAATTTTTCTCGCACAATCCTATGGTAATCTCTTCTTAAGTCACAACGAACCGAAGTTATTGGGCAATAAAGGAAAACTTCAGTCTTGAGAACAATCTTGGAACTTCGGTCAGCTTTTCGATTTCTTGATGCACGAATCTTAAACTCCAGTTTTGGTACAAAAACAACATTTCATACGGTCTAGTGAGCCAGAAGTGTACTAATGTTTTGTACGAGGTACGCTTTTTGCAAGAGAAAAATAAATTGTCAGAATACCTGCTTATGAATGTGTATAATTCATTGTATTTGGAAAGTAGAGTTGTACCAAATGAATGTATCTATAATTATGTAGTAAATCTGGATATCACATTCTAGAATGAATGAATTGAATAGCATAGTGGCATGATGTTGAGAAACAATTTTTTTATAATATTGATATTGTCGTGTTCCAGAAAGAAATTCAAATTCAAATTCAAATTATTTATTGACATAAAAACGTTAGCACATTTACAACTATGTCACACAAAAAAGCAAAAAAATAATTAATAAATATACATTAATATACATTAAAAGTATTTATGTATTATATCAGTTATCTGACTTCCATCACACAAGCTCTGCTTAGTTTGGGGCCAGATGGCGCTGTGTTTATCGTCCTACGATATTTATTTTATTTATTATTTATTTATTAAAAAAAAAACATTAAAAGAAAAAAAAACGTTAGCAAAAATAATAATAATCATAATAACAATAATCATCATTTCATCAGTAAAAAACATCGTCAAGAGTAATAGAGCTGTTACACTTATCCCATTGATCGGTCAAATTTTCACAATAAGTCAAAAAATATGCTAAGATGCTTTTCCAGTTGTCAAATAAAATGTCAAAATCAGTGTTGGAGACAAGGAGCGCATTAAAGTGGCGGCGGGCGCGAACTAAAGGGGGCATGGAGCAAAAAAAAAATTAATTAAAAAAAAAATAAAAAAAAAGACTAGAAAATTAATTTTCTAGTCTAATATTTAGGGATATTGTTTCGTTTCCCATAGGTAGTACAGAGATATAATGCAATTAGTAAATATTAAGATGTTTTTGAGAACAGCAACATGTCTGATGGTGAAAGAGTTTTAAGTCCTTAGAGATTTTTTAATATTTTTCATACGCGTTCATCATAATATAATAATAATTTATTCGAACAGATACAGTTTACCATAGGCTCCCGAACTTGTCAAAAACTGTGAGTCGGGAGTCAGTGGCTTCTCCTGTTATGTATATGAAACGTATTATATACATACAAACAATAGAAAGCAGTAAGTGTAAGTGAATTAAATTTTGAAATCATAAGAGTGCAGTCAGGCGCAGTACCTACTTATGATTCAGTAGAGCTTGTTATTTGTTGAAATTTGCAATTGAGCCTTTTTTAGAAAGCTAATATAAATTTTGTCCTTTCGTGTCTTAGCTATCGAAATGCTGACAACTTTGTATATGATTTTTTGTAGTCTGTCGTGTAGTAATGACTCATATAGCAATGTGCTTCTTGTCTCGCCGTAAAAATGGTAAAACCCCAACCTGCCAGTCCTTTAAATAAATTACTTTGGTCTAGCAGGATCATCTGTAAGGCGTTTACTTTTCCTCATCAGAAAAGCAAGTAACGCTACAGAAGTACAGACTACTATATTATTTAATTTTTACATATAAATCAAATGTAATGATTTGATTTCGTTTATTTAACACTAGCCTATGTGTTAATCTAGGGGCTTAGCCATACCAAATTTCAACCAAATCCGTTCAGTAGTTTTTGCGTGAAAGTGTACCAAACATCCATCCATCCATCCAAACTTTCACATTTATGGCATTAATGGGACTAGCTGCGCCTCGCGGTGTTACCCGCTACATGTTTTCGAGATAAAAAGTAGCCTATGTCCTAATGCAGGGTCTCAGCTACCTCTATACCAAATTTCATCCAAATCCGTTCAGTTGTTTTTGCGTGAAAGAGTAACAAACATCCATCCATCCATCCATCCATCCATCCATCTATCCATCCAAACATTCACATTTATAATATTAGTGAGACGTCAATTCAAACTGTCAAATCAAATGGCTTAAACAAAACCATGTGTCACATTTAAACTAAACCATATTTCATAGAGAAATTAAAAAAACTATTAAAACGCTACAATAAAACCTTCATACACATATGCGTTATAGCTTGTACATCGGATAGAACGAAATGCGGTCGTTTCTTCATCCGGAAGTCATTATAAGCGGACGCCTAAAGATATAAACAAACAATACATGGGGATGATAATACCAAGAAAGCTGACTGTGCCGGAAAAAAGCCCTGTAATTGGAAGTATAGTAGCTAAATGTTCTTTTATAGGCCGATGTTTACGACCGCAGTAAAAATAAAACGACTGAGTTATTTCAGATTGTTCCGTAGGCTTTTGTCTACCGAATTTTGTGAACGGGATTTTTTTTTTGTGATTTTTTTTTACTTTTTTAAAGTTTAAGACATCATTTACGTAGCTTAGAAGCATATATATACTTCTACCTACCTACCATGCTGAAATCCCATTAATCCCACTAGTTTTATAAATGTGAAAGTTTGGATGGATGTTTGGTAATTTTTCACGTAAAAACTACTGAACAGATTTGGATGAAATTTGCTGTGGAGGTAGCTAAGACCCTGAATAAGCAAATAAGCTACTTTTCATCGTGAAACATGTAACAGGTAACACCGCGGGGTGCAGCTAGTATTATAAATGATTAAGTTTGGATGGATGTTTGAACATATATATACTTCTACCTACCTACCATGCTGAAATCCCATTAATCCCACTAGTTTTATAAATGTGAAAGTTTGGATAGATGTTTGATACTTTTTGACGCAAAAACTACTGAACGGATTTGGATGAAATTTGGTTTGGAGGTAGCTGAAACCCTGGATTAACATATAAGCTACTTTATATCTCGAAACCATATAGAGGCTAACACCGCGGGGTGCAGCTAGTATTCAATGCAATATTTTAGTTTTTGGAGTTTTTCATGTCCAAGATAGATTTAAAAAAAATAAAAAAAAATTGTTTGTCACAATTTATGGTCACATTAAAATGACTAATGAAAAAAATTACCCATTGGCTCCGAACTAGTAATAACTGTGTTTTGGGAACCAAAAGCTTCTCCCGATATCTTGATACAAAATTCCAAAGGCAGATTATAGAAACCTCAATAATGGCAAGCTTATGAACAAATTCAACATCAGAAGCGTCTCAGATAAGTTGCTAACTTTACCTAGCCATACATTTTACATCGACGGACTTATTCTCAAGATTTTTTTGAATATATAATTAATTTGACAACTATTTATTAAATTAAAACTTAATCGTAGGACATTAGGACATTACACACAGCGCCATCTGACCCCAAACTAAGCAGAGCTTGTGTGATGAAAGTCAGATAACTGATAGAATACATAAATACTTTTCTTTTGTAAATACATACTTATAATACATACAGAACACCCAGACACAGAACAAACATTTGTTTAATAATTTGTTTAATATAATTGATAATCAAATGTTATAGGAAATAAACAGCGCATAGTAGTGTATTCCAACAACCACAGCTGAGAGCTATCTCATCGTTTATTAACTATGTAGAAAAAATATCAACAAAACTTTTGTTTACACTATTAATAGAACGCATGTTCCAAAAACAGAACCCTCCTAACATTACAAAACTTTGCACATTTCCTTTTCTTTACTGTTGTATTTGTATTCGAAACGTGTAAACAAGGAATTGTCACTAACATTATATTTTTATACGAACGATTTCTATTTTTTGTCGTTCACACATCTTATTTCGATTGAGGAAAATGATTCCCTTATGTAAATAAGAAACAAAAAAAGGGTTTGAAAACACAATCTTTGCAAGTGAAAAATGTATCTATATTGTTTTCTCTAGTATTGACTCGCTGTGCCCTGCGATTCCATCCAAAATAAGATACAAAAAGTAATGATAAAATAGACTATAATATAGGTCTAACATAGGCTTTTTAAGGACTAAAAACATATTATGTTTCAAACAAAACACAATTTTTGAAAGTGAAAAATGTACCTATATTGTTTTCTCTAGTATTAATAAATAAATAAATATCGTAGGACAGCGCCATCTCACCCCAAACTAAGCAGAGCTTGTGTGATGGAGGTCAGATAACTGATAGGATACATAAATACTTTTTTTTTTAAATACATACTGAACACCCAGACACAGAACAACATTTATTTATACCACAAAATGTTAGCCCTGAGTGGGAATCGAACCCACGCCCTACAGCTCTTAAGGCAGATATACTACCAATGAGCCATCGAGGGTGTCAACTATTAACTCGCTGTGCCCTGCGATTCCATCCAAACTAAGATAAAAAATAGTAATAATAAGAAGACTATAATATAGGACTAATACAGATCATAACTTTCATCGACATGTTCATATACTGAAATTATTTTGATATGAAGGAATAGGTAGATATAACACAATTAATTTAAAAATAAAACAAACTAGCCATGTAACCAGTCATAGTCCCTGACCATTCCCGCAGCAAAGGTGCTCGGTGTATTACGCTCGCCATATTCCCACGCTAAATGGCCATGACCAACCTCTGAAACAGAAACGAATCAGAGTGGACGTCGTCTCTAAGCCTGAGGCTTGTTAATTCATTTATTTATAAAATTATGAAATACTAGCTGCGCTCCGCGGTGTTATCTTCTTTATATTTTCGGGATAAAAAGTTACCTATGTGTTAATCTAGGGTCTCAGCTACCTCCATACCGAATTTCATCCAAATCCGTTCAGAAGTTTTTGCGTGAGCAACCCAAACTTTCGCATTTATAATATTAGTAGGATAAGCTAAGCTATTCTAAACGAATTCAATGCAGGTTGCATAGATCGCCAAGATCATCAGAGAAAAACTAAATGTTACACCAATTTTCCAGCGTAATACGAGCAACAGACGTAGATGCATTATCACCCGAGCGAGTGACGTCGATTCACTCGAGTAGTTCCATTAGTCGCTTGTCTTCACGTCCATTGCTTCCTTTGTGACGTGGAGAGGCAAACGACATGGCACTTGTACGGATATGGACATAAACCATGACAGAGATGTTGATCATGATTGCTTGAGTCTTTGTGCTTTCATGGTGCAATATGGTCAGAGCGTTTTGTTTGGCGTTCTATTGCGATTTTTATATTACAAGGACCGCATTGCGGACTGTAAGATGCCTTGATTGCTCTGAGTTTGTTTACGTCATAATTTTTATGAAATGAATAGAACTGCCCTGAACAAAATATTGATATATAAATGTATTTAGGTCTTTATTTATTTGCCTTGTTATTTTTAAATGTACTGAATGGGTTCGCGTATAAATAAATAAATAAATATTATAGGGCATTAAACTGACTGATAGAATAATAACAGATAACTGATAGAATACTTAAATAGTTTTTTTTGTTGTAAATACATACAGTACACCCAGACACAGAACTAATATTTGTTTATATCACAAAATACTTGTCCTGAGTGGGAATCGAACCCACGCCCTTCAGCTCTTGGAGCAGACATACTACCAGGGCTGTCAATTGACCACATGCGACCACATGGCAGTTTGACCACATCATGCCTGATTTTAAGCAACGATGTGGTCTAGGATGGAACACGCTTACCTAGAAGGAACCTGTTTACTGTTGGTTTGAAGACACTCATATTGTACCTTTTTGGGAAACAAAGAGGCAAAGAGTTCCACATCCTCGCTGTGTGAATCAAGAATGCTTGAAGTCAATATAATTATGACTCAGGCAGCGTATTCCATTACTACACGTAACATTTCACATCAATAAGAAATTAAAGGATCATTTAATGCATTGATTAAATTAAGGTAACGTTTATAAGTAAGCAAGCTTGTTTATACCTATATAAAATAATATATTTACTTGGTGGTAGATCTCCTTAGCAGGAGGTCGTCTAGGTAGGTACCACCGCAGTACCAGTTATTAGTGCCGCTAAGCAGTAGTGTGTAAACATTACTGTGTTTCGGTTTGAATGGTACTGCAGCTAGCGAAATTACTGGGCTGTTGAGACTAGCTCTATCAAAAGTCTCAAAGTAATGAGCGCCAAAGCAGTGATGCCCTGGACTTTGTTTTGTTACTTAAAGTTCTGTGTATCGCTGTGATAGTCATGGACAGGCGTTATCTCTTACCATCAGGAGAGCGTCTCGAACGTATCATTACTTTTAACATAAAAAAAAAATATATATATGTATATAATTTTTTCATGGCAAACTAACTGCTCCAATGAAACAGCGCGGTTTTGGAGTAAACGAAAATGTCATTGAAGTATACAATTTTTAGATTTCTTTTAGCATCGTATAAATAAAGGTTTACCTACACTAGTATCTGCATACTACAGTGACGTTGTAGCCAATTAGGTACACTTAGTACTCGTCTATTGAATTCAGTCATTGTCTATTAGATTCAACAAGAAGATTAAGCTAATTGGAACCAGAAGTGTGGAACAGATCGACCCGTTTAGACAGAAATGAGAGGTAAAATTATATCAATTAAGTATATTAAGTATTTATTTATGTAATAATTTTTAATGATGTTTCTATGGGCATGGTCTGAAATAAATAAATAATAATAACCCACATTGCTTGAGTCAAGAACGTTAATAACTCATGAAAGATTATGTTCTCTACGATAGATTTGCTTTGCAGATAATCTTGAATAGTGTTAATAATTTTTAATTTGGCGCCTTATTTGTGAAGACGTTGACAGGTACTTTGACAGAGAAATTATTAAGTTTTTTTTTCTTGGGTTTTGGCGTCGTGTTTTAGCATTTGCCAGTGTCAAGTATTTATATATTTTCAAGTTTCAAAAGTGAAATAGGTGTCCTCGTAGCTAGTTATAGTCAAAGTCCAGTCATAGTCAAGTCCAGTCATGCTTTAGTAAAGTAGTGGTGACTTTACTATAACGCTTCGATGGAGTTTTGGAAGCATCACGAAAAGTCATGTTTCACCACATTATATCATTTTCCCACACTCACGCTTGTAATTCGGCACTTTATGAATAAAACATCACCATTTTTATGCATAAACACTCGACAAAACACTAGTTTTGGAAAAAAATACAACGGAGCGACACGACTCTTCCCGCGTTCCCGCCAAAACTCAAATTAGTAAGTTTTATACTGTGGTGCAAGCGCAACCTTCTCTTTTCTTTTTCGCTCTCTCTCTCTCTCTCTCCGTTCCCGCCGACTACCGACTACGGTGTAGCTTGTGATGTGTAAAATCTCTTTATTAAATAAATAATAAAGCACATGAGCGTTTCAGTTATCAAATAGACATAGCTGTGGCAACTGGCCCTCTTAAAATGTGAACGAGCATACTACTTTTTGACAGAGCTTGTGGTTCATTGGCACGAAAGCGTGAAAAAGTTTGTACTTTCTATATCAACTTGTTTTTTTGGGACCCTATAACAAAGACTCCGCCGTCCGTCTGTCACCAGGCTGTCTCATGAACCGTGATAGTTAGACAGTTGAAATTTTCACAGATTATGTATTTCTGTTGCCGCTATAACAACAGATACTAAAAAAAAACAGAATAAAATAAATATGTAAAGGGGTTCCCATTACAACAAACGTGATTTTTTTACCGTTTTTATAGATGATGGTACGGAACACTTCGTGCGCGAGTCCGACTCGCACTTGGCCGGTTTATTTATTTTCATCTCTTCTGAAAAGAATAATCAAGAACTCGTTTAATAATGTATGTTTACAAAACAAAATCATATCAATATAATCACGCGTTACGGTTACCCCGGTACTTTTCAACATAACATCAAAAACCTTATAAAAGTGACAAATTTGTAAAGTTTCGCTACGTAACTTTGCGCGCGGGACTTTATCTGGAAAGCAATATCATCATAATAAAAAAGTTCTATGATTGCCGGTGAAATTCATTCCGTATGGTAAAATTAAATTTGTTCTTTTTACAGTACGCCAGAAAGATGGTATTTGTAAAATAATACATAAATTTTGTGCCGGCTGGTTGTCAATGTTATGCCGCCTGAAAGCCTCTACCTAAATCTTAGAGAAAGTCATCATAGAGCTAGCAAAATTACAAAACTATTGAGCTGAACCATTGAATATTTTAAAGTAATGAGCGCCAAAGCATCGTTTCTTTGAATTTTGTTTTGTTACTCATAGTTCTGGACACCGCTGCAATAGTCATGGATAGGTGATTGTCATGGATAGGTGATAGTCATGAATTTTGATATTTTAAATATGAATGGAAAATGACCTGTAACTTTGGTGTTATTAATAAAAGATTTATATTTGTATTTGGTGTTGCACTATCCTCATTAGTTACTATAAAGCACCTTCATTTTGTTAACCGACGCACGCAAAAACGACGGCGTCTCATTTGATTATTTTTTTTTGTTTGAAAGGTGAAATAGTCGGGAGTGTTACTGGTGGGCGTTGGGATTAAACTACATAAAAGATAACGTGGCTGCGTTTACGTAACGCCGCGATATTCTGGTTGAGTTTATATGAGAATTTAAATGCTATTCTTTCTTATATATTTTACATTTTACATTACATTTCCTCAGGAGGAGGTTGCCTAGGTACCTACTACCGCAGTAACAGGTATTCTGTTGCCAAGCAGTAGCGTGAAAACATCACTGTGTTCCGGTTTGAAGTGATAGCAAAATTACACTGTTGTTGAGACTTACCACCTAAAGTCTCAAAGTAATGAGCGCCGAAGCAGCGATGCTCTAGACTGGTTTTGCTACTTAAAACATCATTGCAATATCGCTATGTCTCGACCATACGTTATCTCTTACAATAAAGACAGCGTCTCGTTAATTTAAAAAAAATTGACGATGTGTTTTCTCGCTTGTTTAAAATAAACTTCATAAGCGACTGAAGCTATGACACATTAAGCGTTTGTGGGGGCAAGCGCTTAACGTGTTTTCGGCGAGTAATCTCATATGCGTTAAGAATTAGACTCCTGAGGTGTTAATTAGATACTTACCCAGTAAAAACCTATTTTCAGTTTATTGTGTGAAAACAGAGTTTGTCCGATCAATTCAAGAATTAATTATGCAACAAAAATGTATACTGAAATATATCTTTTCTTGCCAACAAATATGATACCCTTTCTATCAAGTCCCCTTCAAATCTACCTTATATTGAATGCCTTCTGTTATTAAATCTTCGTCGCTTAGCAACGATCCCTTCAAAATCTAAGTACAAATAGCCATGGAGAGTGAAATTATTTCCTTATCAGCCCTAATAGATAGCTGCAAACCGTGAATTCGTCACGTACAGTCCCCGGCATAGCATTCCGGGCCCCGCAGCTATTTCGGACGTTCAAAAGGTCTCCAATTTAAACTCGATCATTATTGGAGCCATCTACTACCATTGAGAATTTGAAAAGACTATTCAGTCCAAATTTTGAGGTTTAATTTAATTCTCGTGCCATATTTTCATGTCAATATTTTGTGTTTTGTTTAATCTCCCACTAATATTATAAATGTGAAAGTTTCGATGGATGGATATTTGTTACTCTTTCACGTAAAAACTACTGAACGGATTTGGATAAAATTTGGTGCGAAGGTAGCTGTGACCCTGGATTAAAATATAGGCTACTTTTTATCCCGAAAACGTGTAACGGGTAACACCGCGGGTCGCAGCTAGTTATTATTTAGAGTATCGAAGCCATTACTTGATAGTGCATAATTATGTTGCTGAAGTAAGTGGCGCTGTAATTGCCCGCACCACAACGCATTCGGGACTAAAATTAACCATCGCGTACTGCGATTTAATAAAGGTGCAGTTTTTACAAAAAAATAAGTGTGCTCGGTGTTGACGTCACCGCGTGCGATACATAACGTACAATTAACGTAAATTAAAAGAAAGATATTTGGCCTTCGTCGACTCTCTTCGACCTAAGTGGACTTTTTACGTAGGTACTCCATTGCGGTTGCGTTCCTGATACAGGAATTCGGCTGCGTCACGTAAGCGTGGCGCGTTATGTGCTCATGTAACCATACCGAATAAGGGTCTGAATTATTTTGTGTATTCAACACAACTGCCGAAACATTCCGTTAAATGCTTGGCATCAGATTTTCGACTTGGAAGCTAATCTGCTGAGCACTACCATGTTTTTCTTCACCGGCAGCTATAGGTCATTGTACGGGTAGGCCGTGAGTTTAAACTCCGTGGCCGTGAGGCCTTCCCTTTGAACCCTTCGGCAGATGAACCGACCGCGCCAACCACTGAGCTATCGTCGTTGCAAAACTGTTTGATGTTAAGAAATAATACTATGGAAAACATAGGCTCCGGCCAAAAAAGTCCATGTAACATTGAAGTGTGTTACATATTGGTTGGTGGTGTCCATCGCGGTGTGACCAGAACAAATTTCACGTAACTGCCATAGCCCATAGTCTATTAATCACCTAGGAAAGTTACCAACATATCAAGAAAACTCATCATACGAATAGCTGATTTTAAATGGCTATTAATTATAATTGTTTGTGATAATAATTTATTTATTATTTACATAAAATATTTCTAATAGTCTTGTACATACCTTATCTATCCGTAAGCTAATTGGTGTCATGTTATGTATAATATATTTGTATTTATTTCATTTATACACCTATATATCTATTCATGCTTTTACTTATATACCTATATACTTATATTATATCAACATTCTAACTATATAACAAACTTTTCGGTATAGCCCGGGATTTTTTTTTATTGTTTACTGGCTAGGTGTTTTTTTTTTATGTGAAAAATAATGAGTCGAACGAGACGCTCTCCTTATGGTAAGAGATAACGCCTGTCCATGACCATTGCAGCGATACACAGAACTTTGAATAACAAAACAAAATCCATGGCTTCACTGCCTTGGTGCTCATTACTTTGAGACTTTCGATGGTTAGTCTCAACAGCCCAGTAATTTCGCTAGCTGCAGTACCCTTCAAACCGGAACACAGTAATGTTTACACACTACTGCTTGGCGGCAGAATATCTGGTACTGCGGTGGTCACTACCTAGATGACCATAGATGTTTGAATATAGCTAACGAAGTACACAAAAATATAGAAGATTAGTGACGCGATCACTAACGTTTTCACCGATAAAATGTAGGTTAAACCAAAATGTACTTACCAAATCATACTGACTTCCGGCAACTTATGTAAGTAAAACTTACTTTAGGAACTTTTCCCTGTACACTGACCAAAAATGAACTCTATTTATACGTATTTCAGTTAAATTTGCCTAACAATCCTGTAACTTTGAAAGACCGAGCAAAGAATTTTGTACAGCCCCCACACATTATTTTTGTGTTACCAGATTTTTTGTCGTGTTGCCATGCTTATAATATTATTGTTAACGTAAGTGTAGGTTAAAATGTAAAAACGGGAGATACGTAATGTCGTTAAATCAGAACATCGGGAGATGATGGGGAAAATAAGTAGATCTACCAATAAAACTAACATTTTACAAGATCATTTTGCAATTGAATTGTCCAGAGTGAGTTTTTAGAAAAAGGTATTTAGTACATATATAGATTAGTAGTATGTACATAGAGATCAATAATTATCGTATCTTTTAACTTTTACGGATTAGATTATAATCCATTATTTATCTTTACATCTTTAACCTGAGTTTTATAGGATAATGTTGCCTAATATGATTTAAAATTAGGAATGACAATGCAAAGTCTTACATCACATCTCTTAAAGTTAATGAAGGTTTAATATGTTCTGTTGACTTCTTGCTAACGTGAAATTTCATGCGTAAAAAAGTGACAGGATATTATTATGTTACATCTAGATTATCTAACTTTAATTTAACTTTCATCTTATTCAATTGGACCTTAATAGCAGCAAACAGAAACGTATGTCATTTTTCTTGAAAGTGGGTAGGCCTCGCCGCCAATTAATAAATAAAATAAATAAATATCGTAGGACATGACACAAAGCGCCATCTGACCCCAAACTAAGCAAAGCTTGTACTATGGGAGTCAGATAACTGATAGAATACTTAAATATATATATTTTTTTTAATTGTTACGTATGTGTGGCGGGTAGGAGCAATGATAACGGCGGTAGCTAAATGCTCACTGATTTATTCGTAAACGGCGCGGTGGACGTAGTCTACTATAATATGTGTATACATAACTGTTAGGAAGTATCCTAATCAAGTGTGCTTCATCTTCGGCCACGTTGTCACTTTCCATCAAGTGAGATAGTGGCCAAACGCATGCATAGCTGTGTTCCGGTTTGAAGGGTACTGCAGCTAGCGTCTATTGAAACCAAACATCAAAATTCTCAAAGTAATTAGCGCCAAAGCACTGATGCCCTGGACTTTGTTTTGCTACTCTAGGTTCTGTGTACCGCTGCAATATTCATGGACAGGCGTTATCTCTTACCATCGGGAGAGTGTCTCGTTCGTCTCATTACTTTTTACATAAAAAAAGAGGAAAGATTTGTATTTTTGGATTTGTATGTTAGGCTTTTTTATTTTGGATTTAAATATAAAAAAGCCTAACCAAAACATGCTTTGTTATGTACTTTGTAATACGCTATACCTATTTGTAATACCTAATAAGGTGCTTTTGTAATATTATGCGCCTATATCATTTGGTATTACAATAAAAATTGTGAGTAAGCAGACGTGTCAAATAGAATAGAAAGAATAAAATTGTATCTTTTCAGCTGGCATCTTTTTCAGCGGCCTTTCGTAATAATTCCGTTACATTTCCTTCTTCTGAGTCAGACAATATTTAACACAATTATAAAATAATTAAGGAAATTCAAGCGACAAAGAATGGAAATAATGATTTTGATTTAAATTGGAGCTATAAATGAATACGAAATGAGAAAATGGCACTGGATACTGAATATAGATACATTATTAAAACAAAAATATTTACGATAAATATAATTTTTTTATGAAATCTTATTATTTAATTTCCTCTGTGATTTTGTGCGTTTTAATATAAAATAGGGTATTATTAATGGGTAGGCGAAATCATGATTGAAGTCAAAAATTACTCGAATTTAATTATTTTACAAAATTTGTTTTGTTTTCTATACCTACTACTATATTTAAATGCACGTATTTTTATTCATAAAGTGCAGCATGGCATGCTCGAATGATATAAACATTGTTTATTTTTATGTGTAGCTTTAAAAACTCCGTTGAAGCATCTAGTAAAGTTGCCATTATTTTACTAAGGCATGAAAGGGCCTCATTTTTTGTAACTTGACTTATTTCTACTGATTTTTCATCATATAAATAAAACATCCATAAAAATGTTGAAATATTTGACACTGGCAAAAAGCACAAAGTGCGATGCCAAATACAATAAAGAAATACATTATCCATACGCATTTGAGAAAAAAGTATGAAAACATAGACTCAATTTCAATCATTTTTCATACTTTTTCTAACCATGTATTGGTTAGAAAAAGTATGAAAAATGCAATACAACACATTTTTCATAGTGTTTTATCTATATTGAATTTGTTGTGACATCATAATCGCTTCTTTTTGAATATACAGACAAAGGCTGTTAATAACAACATTAGAAAATATTAATATAAGTATGTAAGTATATATCTAGTTGTATAGTAATAGTGTTCATGAATATTAGTATAGATACATTATAAATTATCCTTCATAAAAAAAACTACAATACTACGATAAATCATACTACTCTTATAGCTATTCTGGAATGGCATGCAGGGAAGAACTAGATGGCGCCACTTTTGGTGCGTATAGCAACCTATTTTGTTTTTGTAGCAGTAAAACGTCAATTCAATATTATAGATGGCGCTCCTTTTTGAGTGAATTTCGTTTCTTTGTGATGATAACCCGTGAGTGAATTTTCTCTGCATAATGTAAGCACGTTTTGGTGCTCGTTCTCCAAGGCTGACCGGAAGGTTGGACAAAGAGCTATCTTAATAGGGTTTCCGCTCCCACAACCCTAGAGATAAAGAAGAAATACGAAACTCATTAATAATACTGGTTTATTTCGAAACCATAGATGACTTGCATATTATATTTATACGTAGAAGGAGGATTACGATTTTAGCAAAATAATACTTACATAATTATATGCAGTGCTATCTTGAGCGCATTAAGCTGAAAGGGGTTATTGTACTTATCGTTATAATTTTACTGATATCACAACTCTGCAATCGTAAAAAATCAATGGTTTTGTGAAAAAGTTAGTTGATTACTGATACTGACTAAACCTCACCGCGACGTCTTCAGATCTGCGACCATTCTCACGAGCTCCATGAAGACAAGGTCTCCAAGTTCGTGGCAGAATGAACACAATCCCACAAATATCATAAATGTGAAAGTTTGGATGGATAAATGGATGGATGGATGTTTGTTACTCTGTCACTCAAAAAGCCTAGATAATATAGCGTAGATAAAAAATAGGCTACTTTTTATCCCGAAAACATGTAGTATAATGACCTCCTTTTGGCGTATAGCTTGTAGCTCATAATTTGCTACCCAGAAACAATCTGTATGTACATACCTAGGTTGTTTCAGGGTAGTGTAGAAATACATAAAGGTGCTGATCTGCTCATAGGATCAGTTCTATAATTTTTACAGAAACTATCAGTTATCTTGTACATTTTGTGGAAGGTAAATTACATTTTTCTTCCCTTAAACACCCTATACACAATATACAGGCATTACTATTTTTAGTTCCACTAATTTGGTTCTTATTTTACTTTTGAGCGCCTTCTTTTTGTCTTTGAGTACTTCTAAAAATGTATCATAGTATCTTTTTAGTAAAAATTAAATCACAAACATGGGCCTAAGCTACCATAAACTGAATAAGTTTGCCACGAAATAAACTTACTTCAAAATATTAACATCGTTTGCGTAACTATCCGTGAACATTCGGAACTTATGTTACTTTTCCTCTAACTTTGGCACGAAATCATTTTTATGAAAGTATTTTTTATTACTTAAAATGTAACAGAAAAAAATGTTGATTGCCACAAAAACGGTAAAATCTGCTTTACAACTCACACAGACATACGTAGCTCAGCATATTATCAAGCTGAAGTGGCAATGGGCTGGACATATCTGTCGCAGAACCGATAACCGCTGGTGTAAGACGTGTTCTAGAGTGGAGACCGCGCATTGGCAAAGTAGCGTAGGACGCCCTGAGACTCGATGGAGCGGCGATATACGTAGGACAACTGGCGGTGGATGGAAGCGAAAAGCCGAAGATCAGGCTAAGTGGCGTGTCTTGAGTAAGGCCTATGTCCAGTAGTGAACATGGATATACTGATGATGAGTGTTTCTTTGTTGCCAGTATTATGTAATTGTACAGAAATTCAGTAGAGACAAAATAAAATCGAAAATATCAAGTCACAGAAGAGAAATTGTTAAGTATACAAGATTTTTGACATCATGTATGCATCCGGTTACCGGTTAGATTATTTTACGTTTATAAATTGTCAATTAAAAAACCGACTCCATGACCCTTAGGCCAACTAAACGCACTGCTCCAATGAAACAGCGAGGTTTTGGAGTAAACGAAAACATCATCGATGTATACAATTTTTAGATTTTTTTTAATTTTTCAAAAATTGCTCGATAGTTTGATGTACCAAACAAAAAATAATCAAAATCAATTCATAATTTATCGGAATGATCATGTAACATACTAAAAAAGAGAACCTTCTCCATTTTTGAAGTCGGTTAAAAATCACCGTCAACGATCACTATAGAGTAAACTGTAATCCTTATTTTTCTTTTCTGTAATAAAATCCATTTAGTATATATGTCATCCATCATTCATGGGTATATTTTATTCAATCACTTAAAATTTTAGCGTTGAGTTCAAATACTCCTTTGAGTTGATCCCCGAGGTCAATCACATTTTGCTTTATATCGACGTTTTTTTTATGAAACAGGACAGCGAGCCTCGGGCTAAAGCTTTTTGCGAAGCACGTCCTGATAAGAAAACAATCATAACAGTAACGAAACTTATATTTAAGTATTTATTTACGATACATTTATTACACTAAAGTAGATTGGGCGACCGGGCATTACTCGGTATGCAAAATTAATTGAAAACTTGTTTTTACCCTATACCTACCTATAGCAAATATCATCGAAAACGTAACAGCCGTTTTCGACATCCCAATATATTATACTAGCTGCGCCCCGCGATGTTACCCGCTACATGATTTCGGGATAAAAAGTAGCCTATGTATTAATCCAGGGTCTCAGCTACCTCCATACCAATTTCATACAAATCCGTTCATCCGTTTTTGCGTGAAAGAGTAACAAACATACATCCATATTTACAAACTTTCGCGTTTACAATATTCGTAGGAAGTAAGAAGTGGGATTTTATTAATGTGAAGTATGGATGTAGCTTTAAAATGTGCACATTTGCTAGAAAAAAAAAAATACCACGAAACCATTCCGTCAACTAACAGCGTCGTAACCTGTTTTTTCCGATTAATATCAATCCACGTAAAGCTCTTACTGTATCTTGTAATGTCCGTGACTATTTCCGCGGCCTCTAAACGGTCGAGCATTACTGGAGGACTCTCGGTCCATTAGGAAAGGGCAAACTAATAGTTAACAATCCGCCCTAATCGGCCGAAATCACGGCCCAACCGCCCACTGCCAAATGAATTATGTACTTTATAAAATGTAATGATTTTTTTATGTACAAGTAATGAGATGAACGATACGCTCTCCTGATGGTAAGAGATAACGCATATCTATGACCATTGCAGCGATACACAGAACTTTGAGTAGTAAAAGAAAGTCCAGGCCATCGCAGCTTTGACGCTCATTACTTTGAGACTTTTGATAGTTACTCACAACTGCTCTAGCTGCAGCTAGCTGTAGCCCTTGTTGTTCTGGGTGGGAATCAAATCCACGCCCCACAGCTCTTAAAACAATGAGCCACTAAGCCTATAAGTAAGTACTGGTGAAGGAAAACATCGTGAGGAAGCCATAGCTACCACCCTCAAGTTGAAAATCTGCCGCTAAGAACCTAACGGTGTGTTCCAGCTGCCTCACTAGAGAGTGTGCTTTACCGCCTTCGACCACACCATTACTTAACATCAGGTGAGCTGCGGTCAAACATCTAGCTTGTTAAACATAAAAAAAATATACTCGTACATCACATTTTTCATTGCAAAAGGCAAAGTTTTCACTACAAAAAGTCTACGTAGAATGTTCAATTGTTATATAAGTACCCAAGAAATGTGACTTATTCTATTAATAGCGTACCTACAATACCGAGTATTCAATCTACAGCGTGGTTGAGACGAAATTCAGTCAAAATTAATGACGGTTTTACAGACTGGTGCCTACCAAGGGATTATTGTCGTTATTAGCATAATATATCAAGCTAAGCAAACAGACAGGATTAATTAAAAGGTAAATCTGTGCCGGCACGGCATACGTGCCAATGCCATATGTGCACATATATTTTCATTCTGTAAACACCTCACATAGATCAAGAATTTGCTGACAATAGGTACATTAGCGCTATACCACCAATGTGTTATCCAAACCAATGACTCGCAAGAATGGAAGTTTGGCTTGTGAAAATATTAGTTTGTTAACTAAGCTGAAATTCAATTTAAAACGCTTTTAATTGTTATATTGACTTGCTTGTCACAATCGTTGTTATTTATGGCTAATAAATGATTGTGATTCTGAATCTGAAAAACTGTTAGGTGCTTGGCGGCAGATTTTCAACTTGACCGTTAGTTAGCCAGTCGAGTACTAGAAAGTGCCCTACCACCAGGCTACGGTTTCTTTCACCGGCAGCTCAAGCTCATTATTGGGGGTTGAACCTACGTCCTTCGGTGTGTGAATCGACTGCGCTATTATCGCTGCAACTGATAATTTGCCGTAAGCAACCAGAATGCTTTAGCTGAGTTTGTGATTCGAATCAATTTGATTTAAGTATTAGGGTAGGAAGTTAAGTATTTGCCTGGCAGGAGCAAAGGTAGGCATATTGTCAAAGGGAACTTCAAAGGAAAGGCGTGGTTGAAAACTTGTAGAGTTATTACGCTTTCTGGCTGTGACTTGTTTGTGAAAAGGAACTTATTTCTGAAGACATAGCTTCTGGTTGAGACCTCGCTATTTTGCCCAGACTTTATAGGTACAAATGGAAATATAATGGAATCTGATACATAATATGTACAAGATAAATCTCGTCTGTTCATTGTCTACAATATATTTTTCATTCTATGGCTGCCTGAACGAAATCGTTTTTAACAATAAAGAGTTTCTGCCGATTTTTTTAAAACAGTCAAGCTACATGACGTAAACTTAACTCCTTTCACTGGAAATATCTAGATGTATCTACACAAAAACGAAAGAATTTTTTTAAACGATATCTTTTTACTATTGTAACAAAACATGTAGGCCACTAGATACGTGTACCTTTAGTTATTATGCTGCGCATTTACGATGTCACACTCGTAAAAGCCACAGCTCACAACTAACCCTCTCATATAAAGAGTAATCCCATAATAATAAAGAGCTTTTCGAACACGCCTCTCCTCAGTGCGTAATTTATGACTATCTCTAGTCCTTAGAGTCCTAGCTAATGATAATTACGACCACAGCTGCCGTCTATTGAACCGACAAATCCCAAATGTAGGTTCATTGTAAGGAATTCAAAGCCTAATTAGATCTCATCGTTACTTAGATACCCGTATATATATATATCAGCTGTTTTGGACGCTTACATATTACATATTTGTCACAGACTAAAATACATTCGAATTTTTTACTATCTGCCAATATAATTTAAACAAAGATACTTACTACAGAACACATTTTACATTAGTGTTTATTTATAATATTACAAACATAGAAAAATAAATACACATATTTTTATTAATATTGGTTCATATTTGAACACATCCTGCCTGATGTTATGCAACGATGTTGTCTAGGATGGAACACGTTTACCTAGAAGGAACCTGTTTGCTCTTGATTTGAAGACAGTCATATTGTATTTTTCGGGAAACAAACTCCGGAAAAGAGTTCCACATCCTCGCTGCGCGAACAAAGAATGTGGATTCGAAGCGCTTAGTGTGCACAGGAGGAACGTCCACCATGTACGGGTGACGCCTTGGTCGCGTTTATCGATAAAGGTGTCGCCAAAATAAACATACAACCCAATCTAGCCCCAAACTAAGCAAAGCTTGTAATATGGATTCTAGAAAACTAATAGAATTCTTATACAGAGTGTATCTCTAAACGAAGGACATATTAAAAGAGGGTGTTCCGGAAGCGATACTGATTCACTTACGTATTAAATTACAATTACAATTTTACGAATTTCCCCCAAAAACTAATTTAATCAGACACCTAACAAATCCAAGTAGGTATAAACAAATCGGGGCGCAAGCTATCTGTGCCTACACGTCACGCGGCGCAGGCGCAAGGTGGCGGTGGCATCTTGAAGTCGGTAATACGTAGTTGAATAATTATTTTTGTTAATACATACTTATGATACATACAGAACACCCAGACACAAAACAAACTACTAGGGTATTGCAGCTAACAAAATTATAGAATTGTTGAGACTAACCATCAAAGTCTTTGTTCTGCTACTCAAAGTTCTGTATATCGCTGCAATGGTCATGGGCATGTCTTATATCTTACCATTAGGAGAGCATCTCGTTCGTCTCATTACCTTTACATTAAAAAAAACTTATCGTCATATAAGTGTTTGTTCTGGTGGGAATCAAACCCTCGCCACAGCCCTTGAAGCAGATATTCTACGAAACAAGCCAACAGGGTAGTGAGTGAATTTTTACCTTTTATAACATTGACATTTTAACAATATTAAAAGTAGTTATTTTAAAACTAGGTCGAGTTAAACCAATTAAGTGCATCGGCCTAATTTTTTATCGTCTGCGAACAACGCAATTATTTTCGCGTCATTTAATTAACAATTATCATATTAATGAAGCTGATAATTATGTTAAGAGAAACGATAAAAGTTTGTCAAGTCGACAGAAATGCTAATCAGATGCTGATTTAATGAATTAACAAAAAGGCTATTCTGAGATGAACGCTGCCGTTTTTTTGTGTAGATTATCTTATAGATTTTGAGATGAAGATAGACTTTTTGCTTGGATGTTTATAAGTTTAGAAGAAAATTGGACGATCTTCGGAAATTTTTCTTAAATTAAAATCAATTTTCTGAAATTTACAATCTAGTTATTAAAACCACTGAAGTTTTAGTTGTTTGTCTCTACAAGTTACAATAATATAACGATCAATTCAGCACATCGAAACTTTCCAACCGTGTGTTATAAGTTCGGTACCAAAGTGGCGTATAATGCAGAACTCAATAATTGAGGCTTTTCGGACCGCTATCCGCCGCAATCATCCCAAAAGCCATCTATTTATCTTGTTAAGCGAACCCACAATTGGAAATTAATTTATTACTTAACACTTTCATTAACCCTTGACAACTTGTTTAATGATACAATATCAAGTAAATTTATGAAATTCAATTGTGTGTTTGTCAATAAAATGTAATAGTATCAATACTTTACTATATTTTTTTTGTGACTACGTGCCTTGGAATGAAATAAAATTTTATAAGATCACTCTGTTGTCCATCTATATCTGTAATGTATGCTTGTCAATCCCAAGTAAATCAAAACAAATGGTCGTTAATTTCCGTTGACCAATCTATCAATCAATTAATCAATCAATCAATTTGATATTAAAATACAAGCATGTAAACTCCAAATTACCTCAGTGATACAAGTCGAAAGTCTACAATCAGTGTGTGTTACTAGTGACTTATGACGCTGAAACGTAGTATCTGACTATGCCTTATTAGTAAGCTCAAAGTAGCACAACAAGCTATGGAGAGGGCTATTTTTCTACGAGATCGAATGAGGAATGAAAAGATCCGTTGACGAACTAAAGTTACTGATATAGCCTAGTAGATTAGTTAGTTGAAGTGACATTGGGCAGGGCCCATAGCATGTAGAACTGATGGCCGATGGGGCTGCAAATTTCTGGAGTAGAGACCATGGACCGGCAAGCGCAGCGTAGGACGTCCACCTGGTGGACAAGTGGACAGACGAACTAATGAAGACCGCATAAACACACTAGATGCGAGCCGCTGCCGACCGGTCTTCATAAAAATCATTGGGGGAAACTTATGTCCAGCAGTGGACGTCCTATGGCTGAGATGATGATGATGATGAAGCATTTAATTGAAAAGTAAGTAAAGATAAATATATGAAAATCATTCATTTGCGTTTATTTTTATGCGATTGCATACTTACATTTGGAGGTGGAGAATCAGACGTAACGTAATGGGAAAAAGTCAACTACAAAGTTAGTCCTTCTATGACTTATCTTTTTACTAAAACAATATTGGGACATTCAAACAAATTTATTATATAAACAAAAATAAATTGAAAAGATACTTATTAACCTGGACCTTAAGACCCTTTTAGAAAACAAGTAAGCCGACAGTTTGTTCTATTCCTTTACAGTGCGGTTTATAAAGGTAAAAACACAAATGTTTTGTGTGTATGAAAATAAACCCACGAACTGTATCAAGTTATAGTGAAACACTGTAAGAATGAAATAGAAACAATAATTTATTTTCTACCAAGTTCGCTGCAAGAAACTCGTTTATAGAATAAAATGTTTCGGAGATCCGCATCCCCAACTACAGTTTCGAAATTTTATTGTCTTTCTTGGAATCTATAAAATAAAATTTTAGAATAGAATGAATCTGTTTGGCGACGTGCGTCGAAACAATTCCTGTAGAAATACAGTTTTCAAAGAAAATAGTCAGCAAATTCATGAAATTTTTCAGTTTAAAATATGAAAATAAAATGGCTGTTTTTTCTGCTTTTAACCAATAGTGTGTATACATTACTGTGTTCCGGTTTGAAGGGTACTGCAGCTAGCGAAATTACTGGCCTGTTAGGACTAACTATCGAAATTCCCAAAGTAATGCGCGCTAAAGCAGCGAAGCCTCGGACTTTGTTTTGTTACTCAAAGTTATGTGTATTTCTGTAATGGTCATGGACATGTGTTATCTCATCACCACATCATCTCTTACTCTCAGGCTACTTGATGGTCAAACGCAGTCCGCGTTTGATCAACGTCAAACAAAAAGTGCTACAAAAATTAATTATTTTTTAGTATGAAAATTTGTTATAATTTAAGGTTTATAAAATACGCATTCTCATTTGATCTTGTATTCTGAAGTAAGAGATTATCCTTTTTAAAATAGAAAACGACCACAAAACCCAGACCGCGTCACATCGTAAATAAAAGCTTAATCCTGCTTTTCAAGTAAACGGGCCACAATGTTAATATTTTAATACGACAACCGGCTTACATGATATAGTGCTTACAGTGTCTCCTCTTAAAAATAAATACCTTCACTTTGAACACATACATTGATAATTGTAGAAGTTTATTTTAATAGTATATCCATTAAAACAATCTAAAAGAGAACTGGGTCTCACAAACACATATACATATTTTACAGTCTTTAGAAAGTCGGTCTATGGGCCCGTCAATCTCACTAACATTATAAACGTGAACATTTGGATGGATGGATTGATGTTTGTTACTCTTTCACGCAAAAACTACTAAACGGATTTGTATGAAATTTGGTATAGGGGTAGCTGACACCCTGGATTAACACATATACTACTTTTTATCCCGAAAACATGTAGCGGGTAACATCGCGGGGCGCAGCTAGTTCATTATATTTTAATCGAAGTCTTTTACAATAATTTAGTGAAACAAGCGTTGCATCAAATCAAAGACCATTTTCAGATTATATTTCATCATGGTTGTAGAACCGCCTGCCACAATCTTCCAATCCTGAGTAAATAAAGTTACCAAGTTCAAGGTAACCCTTCAAATTTAAAATGCTAATCGTACATAGTGCGTTTTCAGGTCCAAGCTCAGACGTGTGATCAAACTCGACCCTATTCTAAGAATAAGTGTTGGTCTGAGTCCACGATTGGAATTACGTCACTGATCTAACGATATTGCAGTGCGTCTGCAATATCCCCACAAATCTCGAGAGCATGCTCCGAGCGGGTCTACGATGTTTACGCATCCCAGTGATTTGTAGGCAGCCGTTTTATTGTGTTTTTCTCCGTTTTATTTCTCCGACATCCTTTCTGATACCAAATTACGTTGTTTCACTTCAGGTAGGTATGTTGCTGGAATCAGCTTTTAAAGTAACTAATTGATAAAGATAAAGATATATTTATTTGCATAAACATGAGTGGTTCCATATACAGATCTTAGATTACAGATCTCATCATGTTTTTGCCTCAATGGGCATACAAATGTTGTCACAGCTTTTTTTTAAATAATTCAAATTACATAATTTAATGTCAAAATAATAATAGCAAATTTAATCGATGTCAAAGTAACAATAGTATTAATAAATAATAATTAGAATGAATAGATATATTGATAAAGTGTTACTTCTTTAACATTAATAACACTCAATTTCTGTAATAAATAATATTCATATATTTCATGACACACAACACAGGTTGTAATAATACAAATTTTAAAACAAATACACGTTTTTCAGATCTGTATCACATTCTAAAACTATGATTGATTAGGATTAAGATTATAAATTAAATAATAATTGTCCAGTTGTTACAGGAAAATATTTATAAAAATGTCAACTATATTCAATGCAAGCTGTTACCCGCGATTTCGTCCGCGTGGAATGGGTCTAGTTGGAATCCAGCGTCGCTTGTGTGTGACAACCGACAGCCATGCTGAAATGTGCCCATTCGGTATAAGTTATTTGCATTTTTGTTTTACTTATGTGTTATGTGAGATTACCTAATCACGTTCAAAAGCTGAAGATGTGGCTGAAACTAAAGTTGGTTTATCTGATATTAATTATATCAGATACACCAACTATAGTTTCACCTTGAGAATTCCCGCATAAGTAAAACAGAAATACTATATTTATTTATTTATCTTATTTTTTTATACTTATGCAACAATTTTAATCATATAAAATAATAATTTAAACAAAAAAGATAATTGCGAAACGATTTTGACAACATACGTCTTTGAATATATCGTAACGACCCCAGAATCAAATCTACACTTCATGGTTGTTACACGAACAATCTCTAAGCTACCACAGCTTTCGCCATTGAATGAAATGCATCGAAATTTGTACGTCTCTTATATATTTCGTGAAATAATACAAAATTGTGTGGTATTTCCGAACACAAAATCAGTTTAAGGGAACCTTTCAAAGAGAGTGGTGAAGGCTAAAGGAAGGTAAAACAATTATTTGGTCGGTGAAATATACTTAGAAGGAAAGTCCAGACTGAAATAAATCGTGTTAACCTACACTCTAGGATTGTAGAACCACAAAATTGGCTTATGTATTTTGGTAAAAGTATTTGGTATATTTTGACAAGGAGATATTAGATATATTTACAGAGAGATGTACAAATTTATAAGCTTAGGATATACTAAACTAAAACCAAGGGAATGGTAATGATCATTATGAACAATATTGACAGCCCTGTTGGTTCATTGATAGTATGTCTGCTCCAAGAGCTGAAGGGCGTGGGTTCAATTCCCACCAAGGATGAGCATTTCTTGGTATAAACAAATGTTTGTTTTGTGTCTGGGTGGTTCCGTATTTATTATAGGTATGTAGTTACAAAAAAAACTATTTAAGTATTCTATCAGTTATCTGACTTCCATAGTACAAGCTTTGCTTAGTTTGGGGATGATGGCGCTGTGTGTAATGTGTGTATTTAGTTTAACATTTATTGTAGAAACAGCCCTGAAATCGTCAAAAAACATCAGCCTCCATCGAAAAAGTTTTTTGACTCTTAACTAAAAATTGTGTGTAATATTTATGAGAAGATCTAGCTTCTGATGGTAAGAGATAACGCGTGTTCATGAGCTTCGCAGTGATACATAACTTTGATTAACAAACCAAAGTCCAGCACTTGCACTCTAAGCTTCTTATTGTGGTATCTATTTGGTACTCATGAAAAAGATAAGCGACTGCGACCCTTATTTCGCAGGCATACGATGTAATAGTAGCGTAGTTATTTCCTGATAGCCTATTAGAAATCGCAATAAGAAGCTCAGAATACGTGGGCAGGAGATCACTGCTTTGGTAATCGTCAATTTGAGATATTAGATTGTTAGTTTTATGTTTGACAAGCTAGTTCTCAAGTGAGGCTGTCGGATCATACTGTTAGGTGCTTGGCGGCAGATTTTTAACTTGCGAGTGGTAGCTAGCCAGCCGAGTATTAGAACATACTCTACCACCATGCATATAAAACAAATGCAAATATAGTAGAAATTACGTATACCTATACACGTATAGCTATATTTTTTCGTAAAAACACGACATAACGTAATTAAAAAAGCCTAAGCAAACAAGGGTTATAACTTCATTACAACGGTTCGTTGACAAAAATACTACGTGAAAAAAATATAGCTTACCATAGATACATAACAGGAAAATTCTAGCTCATGATTTTGTTCGGAATAAAATATACAATGTGTTTGTGTCAAGTTTTAACTCCATGGTTTATATTATAGCGAATATTCCATAGCGGAAACTATTATTCGAAATAATAGTAGCAGCCTACATAAGGATCATTCTCCAACAAAATCGAGTCTAGATGACAAAGTCTAGATGGCGCCACTCCCTGCAGGTATTTTCGGTATTTTGCCTTTACCTTGGCCACTTCATAGTAGTGTAGCGTCATTTCAATAGATGACGCTTAACAGTACAGTTACTCACCAAACTACAATTTTGATTCACTTGATGGCGAGTTCCTTTATACAAACTTATACAACATACAAAGGGATTTAGTGTAAACATCAAAAATCGAGAGGAGCACGCTTCATTTACACTAAAACGGCTCTAGGGGATACCGTGAGTTATTACTATTCGAGTAAGACGGTCACGAAAAGTCTACGCGACTATATATCGTATAACTACGTTATAAGTTTCGCAGTCCCGTGACCGTTTCGTGATCGTTTAACATGAACGACAATGAGAGTTTACAGTAACCGCGCTGATCGCTGCACTAACTGATGTGATGCTAAGATTGTTCCGTGACCCATTACTTACACTTATCATTGATCGTATCAATCAAGTGAACAAAAAAACTACTTGTACCTAAATACAGTGGTAGCCCGTCCTCCCAGAACAAGAATCTTCAAATTTTATCACCTTGTTTGTGCTTCGCCTTTAAATTGCAGTGTTTATTTTCTTTGATTTTGGAGCTTGATACAATTTTCTAAATAACTTAAATTAAAATTAATACACTAATTTACCTTAAGTGCCTAGATTATGACTCTTACTTTTACAATCTAACTTTTCAATCAAAAATAAAAATTGTGCTACAGTGTCACCTTAATGTAACTATTTCCTTCAACATTCCCTAGAACATCCCGCCCGCAAGAGTCAATGAAAAATATACCTTTACATTACACGTTCGTTATATCAAAAACTTTTTTATAATGAATTTTAGATTATTGCAGAATCTAAATAGAACACGTAATTTTTTTATTTTTTGGTTGACAAGCTAGTTGTTTAACCACAGCTCACCTAATATTAATTTATCTCTATTTAACTATTTTAGTTCACTTCATTAGCTTTACCTACATACCGTTCGTTGTAACAAGTTTTCTTACTTTGTTAAAACGAATCTTAGACCAACCTAACCTCTATATAACACAACTTATTGAAATAGGTATACCAATTATTTTCTAATATCATTCTACTTTGTTACATCGAGGTTGCACTGTATTAATGGACGAAAAAAAATCTAGGCATCGACTGTCGAATCGCCTAGCAATTGATTAAAATACTTGTTTTATTTTTAATATATTTTTTAAGACTGCAAGCTACATCCCTATTGTAACCTAAGGTTTTAAATACTGGCTTTATGATATAATTAGCAAACTAGACAAATTAATTGTTGCGATAGAATGATTCCTGACCCAGAGGAAAGGAGCCGCTAGTTCATAAATCATTCCAGCCTCTTTGGAGTTAAGATTGCACAAAATAATTGAACATGATTTTATATATTAGACGTCACACGAGCTTTGTTTTATAATGCACTTGTACAAAAAACTTACTATTAACATAATAAATAAGTATAAAAATATTGTTTTATATCTGGACACGTGACAAGTTCAGATCAGTCAATAAACCACAAACATAAAAAAAAATGTTATATTAGCATATTAAATTACCAAGATCCACTTTGAAAATCAAATCGGTCAGTTATTTCACTTAACAAATTACGAACATATTCATATGGATAGGTACATGTAGGTGGTGGTTTTTTAATTTAATTTTTGTCAAATTAACAATATTTCTAAGTTTATGAGTTCTAGATTTTAAGTAAGATTAGGGTTTTTAATTAATAAGCAGTGTAAAATTAGTTTAATTTAAGTCTCCTCGTCACTGTTGGAACTGGAACGACTGTTAAGCGGAAATAAACTAAATATAAACATTGAACATTCAAAATGAACTTCCGCAAAGTAACGCCTGAATCAATCAATTATCTAGGTACATGTATTTCGATAAAGTTTTACCGGAAATACTAAATTAATAACTAATTGTGTTCTAATTAATTCTTAGTGAAACAAACTAGATAAAATAATGAAGTAAGTAAATCTAATTGAAATTGTCATTTGATCAAAGATAATAATTTTTAGCACGTGCTAAAAAAGCTTTAAACTATATATCGTACAAATTGCACGAACATCTGCAAGGCTTACAAATAAGTACTACAAAACTACTTACCAAGCTCTGTCAACATGGTCAACGTTCATTAACTGTCAGCACTCCACTTAACTCACATTATCCCCTATAAAAACAAAAAATAAATTAAATAAAAAAATGCTAAAATCCACTTATTTCAAACTAAGCAAAAATCAAATAAGAATGGGTTTTAATCGATCGATTTGAATACTTCGACAAAATTTCTCAGTTTATTTACTTGCGAGATAAAATCGTTTAGATCTCGGAACGCGTCCTACTCCCGTGACGTCTGCATGAAGACTGACTGTTCGACTGAAGCTGAAATATCTGGAGGTTTCAGTAACCAGTGTCACTAGATAAATCCCGTAGTGCTTCCACGTAGTTAACTCTTGGTTTCTCCGATCTGTGACGGCTATAAATTTCATTGATATTTATTGATTTTAAAGATAGTTATCAATAATAATAGAGTACCTGAGTGATTATTTAACTATAATTTTTATTTAATTCTAAAATAAAATTAAATAGATTTTTGTCTATAGATACAAAAAGTTGTACTAAAAAAGGATAACAGATTTACGATTACGATAACGAACTAGTGAACAATTTTCACAGTTGTTCAATGTAGTGATTTAATTATTATTTACAAAATATTTATATTAACTGTGATTACTACACTGCTCATTTCTTTGAGACCAGTCTTGAACTTTATTACCCCATATATATTTTTTAAATTTTTCAAGCTAGTTGTATGACCACATTTCACCTGATGTCAAGTGACGGTGTGGTCAAGAAATAGCACATATAGCCTGGAATTTAACTGGTTCCCGAGCAAACACATACGACTAGACTCTGCCGGAGTCTGTGTTTCTCGAAAAGTACAATATGAGTGTCTTCAAATCAAGAGTAAACAGGTACCTTTTAGGTAAGCGTGTTCCATCTTAGACCGCATCGTTGTTTCACATCAAGCAGGTTGTGGTCAAACGAGAACCTAATCAATATATATTTAAAAAAAGATGGATTTAGACAAAATTTGGAACTTGTGCTTTATTAACACAGGCAACTTATATCCCGGAAATCGCAGGTAAAACCACGTAGCTTTTGTTATACAACTAACGCTGCGCGGTTTTAAATGTTAAGTTTTTACATATGTATATATAATTATGTAAAAACTCATTTAGTTTAAGAATATCTCTAAGGAAGCAGGAAACCAGTATCCGATTGAATGCCCTCGATTTTAGAGCAGAAATAAAATTAGATAGAGGCAAGATAGAGGGCACAAAATGGCTTGCGTGGTCGGAATATATGTATTTATACAACGTCTCAGAGCTGAACCTATCTCCCACACAGTCTAACCGAAAAGGTCAACGCTTTTACATAACAAATTAAAGACAAGTAAAATTCGTCCTCGAGAGCAAAGATAAGTAGGCAACAATTGCAAAAAGGTAGTTTGTAAACGGCTTGTAATTTTTATACATTTTTAGCACTCATGAACAATGGTAAAAGTTAAGCAATGCTTAAAACGCTAAGATAAAGGCTAAAAATACTAAGATCTTATCATTTTTGAACGTAACAAAGTGTGACCTTTAAAATGACAAGTCAAAACGTTAAAGTATCACAAGCTTTCAACACACGAGAATTTTTTGGCTACAAAATTGAGGTTAAAAAACAAAACATTCTCCGATGATCTTGGAACCTTTTCTCTTCAAGGTCGCTTCATTCTATAGGCACTTGTGAAACAATGGCCTATAGAAATTGCTTCTTTGTAATGTTAAAACTGAGAACGATATGCGAACCTTCGATTCGGTAAAGCTTTTTTTTCTGAATATCCTTATATCGATGTAAAGTTCTATGATACATGTAACACTCATCATCATCATTATCATCAGCTTATTGAAGTCCGACTTGAAGTGGCAGTGAGCAGGGCACATAGCACGCAGGACTGATGGCCGATGGGGCTGAAAAGTTCTGGAGTGGAGACCACGGACCGGCAAGCGCAGCGTAGGGCGTCCACCAATAAGTTGGACAGACGACCTAATAAAGACCGCAGGAACGCGCTGGATGCGGGCCGCTTCCAACCGGTCTTTATGGAAGTCAACAAGGGAAGGTCTATGTCCAGCAGTAGACGTCCTACGGCTGTAATGATGATGATTGAAGTCCACTGCTGCACATAAGCTTCTCCCAAGACAGACCACCCAGCCCGATGTTTGGTTTTTTGCTGCCATCCACCACCAGCTGTCCTACGTATATCGTCACTCCTCCGTCACTTGCATGTGCTTTTGCATTGTAAAGCCACAGAAGGAACTAAAATTGCTACTAGGCTGCATGAAGCTGCTTGGCTATCATCCATGTCATTCATGTCGCCGCAACACCTCGAATGCTTCTCGTCATCAATGACTTTAAGTATTCCATCTATCTTACTGGAGCTACTATGTTAGCGGCCCAGAGCCTCGCTCCGGTGTTTCAAGGAGCTGGGTTGGCTCGGATAGATGCTGGTAAGGTAAAATGCACAAAACCCCCCAAGCGAAACGTCAGTGCAGAACATAGAATAAGAATCATAACTCCATCGAGTCTTAGGGCGGGCAAATGTAGCATACGTTTGCCAAGTCGCGGTCTCCACTCTAGAACACGTCTACGATGTAACACTAATAAATAATAATGGGAGTTAATTCCTTGTTTGCTAGCTTCTAAGTCTTCTAGTTATTCCCGATTAAGTATAATATAGAAAAACCTTCGTAAGCTCCAGTAAATCTTATATGAAGTATTTATTAGGTTACGTGGAAAGTAATGGAGTCTGTTATGTCGATCAATTGATAATTTTTGTAATTTATATTCGGGATTATTCACGTTGATTAGGTTGGATAATCCGACTTGATTTTAGTCACATGCGATGATCGATGATAACTCGACTTTAATTATTATTTTCCGCTAATTATTACGATTTTGATGATTATTTTTTCGATTGGCAGATCATATTTCAGAGGTGGACCCATATAAATTTGATATAACGAAACATGACGTCTGCCCTGGGCTTTGTTTTGTTACTCAAAGTTCTGTGTATCACTGCAATAGTCATGGACAGACGTTATCACTTACCATCAGCAGAGCGTCTCGTTCGTCTCATTACTTTTGAAATAAAAAAAAAAAACATCTAAACCACTTTCTATAGCGAAATCAATTGACAATGTCAATGGTGTTATTTTGTTATTTTCGTTATAACATCATTACATTACATCTATTTATACATAAAAATCCACGAAAAAACATACAACTTGTGGACATATTCATAACCATAGATATGAAATGTAGATATACCCGAAATAACCAAGTCCAATAGCCATTAAAAGCCATTTCAAATAGCCAGTACCCTCGCCATAGGTAGCTAATTTCCCATATCCCTCCACAATAGCAATATTTCTGGAACTTTTCACATCGCGCACTGCCAATTTTCAACGCAGCTTCCATGAGTAATCGCTGAAGTTGAAAGAGTTTAAAATTGAAATACGTACGGTTATTAATTTTCAGGATTTTAGTTGCTATTCGAACATTAATTTTGGCTAACAACGGCAATTATGTCAGTAAAATGGTTTTGTTTAATCTGTGGTAAAGTTATCGTAAAAGTTATTAACAGATGTCAAAGAAAGATTTACAACTACGCAGTGGAATAGACCCTTTCTCTAATATCGTTCATTTCTTTTTGTAACGTGACAAAAGTCCTTTGTATGAAAGAAACCATAATAGTGATTTTATTTTCAAAAATAATTCCAAATTACGTGTTATATTATTATAAGGATTTCAGAACAAAGAAGGTTGTGCAGAACGACCAACCAATCTGCATTTTATTGTTCTGTAGATGACTCATCAATTTCAAAATTATGGCGATAGACTGCGATGATTTAAAAATTATAATTATGTTTATCATCGGGTCCTAATCGCACACAAAATACTATAAAACTAATGTGTCTGCGTGTTCTGTATGTATTATAAGTATGTATTTACTAAAAAAAAAGTATTTATGTATTCTATCATCAGTTGTCTGACTTCCATCACACAAGCTCTGCTTAGTTTGGGGCCAGATAGCGCTGTGTGTATAGTCCTACGATATTTATTTATTTTAATTAATTTTACTTTTTATTTTGTTTTTTTGGGGCCAGATAGCGCTGTGTGTATAGTCCTACGATATTTATTTATTTTAATAATTTTACTTTTTATTTTGTATTAATTTTACTTTTTATTTTACACAGCAAATTTGTGGAGTCTGTGTTCTCTGTTAGGTATAATATTTGTCTTTTCAAATCTAGAGTAGGTAAATTGGTTTCTTCTAGGTAAGCGTGCTCCATTTTAGACCGCACTACTGCTCAATATCAGGCAGGGTGTGGTCAAACGCGAACGTATTTAGAATAAAAAAAAACACATCATCCCCGACAATTCGGTTACGTTGCAATTGCCATGGGCTCGAGTTGACCATGCAGAGAGTCGTCACGATGAAAATATGAGGGTGTTGCAATATCACACCCTCATTTATTTTCCTAAATTTTGTGCATATAAATATAATAAAATTATAATAATATAGTCAAAAATAATTTAGACTTAATAATTTTCTTAATGTCATATTACGAAATTTGAAATGTATATATTGTTCATGGAGCACTAAACAAAGTGTATACACTGCTCTGCACTTGAGCTTAACGAAGTGTGTGGTCGGATGGCGTTACCTAAAAAATGTTAGGTGCTTGGCGGCAGATTTTCAACTTGAGGGTCAAACTAGCCAACTGAGTACTAGAAAGTACCCTACCGCCATGCTATGGTTTCCTAGCGATGTTTGATCGACAGCTCGAGCTCATTGTCGGGGTTTGATCCCACGCCTTTCGGCGTGTGAACCGACGGCGTTAACCACTGAGCTATCATCGCTACACATAAGTTTAGTAATCAACAAAACACGCTCGCATTAGTTATTGGGTACCTCTTAATCTTGATGCACACCATTGCTATTCCAGCTTAATGGCGCTGTCCCATGGGTAATTAATTATTGTTTTATGCAAATATGGTCACCCTTGTCAACTAATCTCATAAGATAATTAAGCAGTACTGAAGATTAAGATATTCAGTGGGAAGGGTAATGATTTAATTTGTATTTAATTCAATCAAAAAGTACTGTTTACAAATATATACGGTTTACGGTTTTATTGATAAATATATAATTAAAGTCGTCTCATGTATGTATAATATATGTCTACTCTACTATCATGTAATAATCTATTTATGTATAATATATAACACTAGCAGCTCGCGCCGGCTTCGCACGGGAAAACAAAACTCAATAAACGATATAAAAATAGCCTATGTCACTCAGTGATAATGTAGCATTCTAATGATGAAAGAATTATTCAGATTGGTCCAGTAGGTTCCGCAATTCAATACAAACAAACAAACAAAAAATCCAATTTTCAATTTTGTTATAATTTGTTTTCTTTTTTTTTTAATTTTCAAAAAGTAATAGATACTGTGTTACGCGTGTTACCTCAAATTTCTTAATATCACTAACGTGGCTTAACATTAAAAGGGGTTGAAATTATTTATACATTTAAAATATTCTTGATCTTACCTGAAAGGTAACGCCATCATTAATTAATCGAGTTTGTACCGAATTACACAAACAAAGTTCTTAATACACCCCGTCCCAGTCATTGCGTTGTATAATTACTTGAATGTCAAGCGAGAGAACTTTTTGAATAAAACAATTCATTACTCAAGCTTTGGGAAAACAAATCAAAATTTCGCTCGATCGGAATAATTCGAGTTTCGACATTGGCCGGTTTGTCTTTGTTATAAATGGGATTGGACGAAAAAGGACTATCTCGAACATGCTGAAAATTTTATTGATATCGATTAAATTTAGAATTTTGTTAAAGGTTTCTCATAAATTTAATGAAGGAAGAAAAAGGAAAATGTATAATTAATATACAATGTTTAAACGAAAACATAAGTATTTGCTCATAAAAAAGGTTCATTATAAAACAAGGTTGTTTTTGATCTTTGGATAACTTTTTCTGTTTATCATTTAATTTCACATTTCTTACTACTGACATAATTGGATTAATTGACTTTTTTTTCTTTGGTTTTGGCGTCGCATTTTAGCATTTGCCAGTGTCAAGTATTTATATATTTTCAAGTTAAATAAGTGTCCTCATAGCTAGTTATAGTCAAAGTCCAGTCTTAGTCAAGTCCAACCCGTCTCAGTCAAGTCCAGTCATGCTTTAGTAAAGTAGTGGCGACTTTACTATTAAGCTTCGATGGAGTTTTGGAAGCAACACGAAAAGTCATGTTTCACCACATTATATCATTTTCCCACATTCACGGTTGTAATTCGGCACTTTATGAATAAAACACCACCATTTATATGCATAAACACTCGACAAAACAAATACAACGGAGCGACACGACTCTTCCCGCGTTCCTGCCAAATACCATTAATTGAGTTTGATTTATGTAAATAGTTATGACGATTGTTTGATTGACTTTTTTAAATATAATTTTGTAAATGGTTAAATGTTCCACGTTTTTTGCTTTATTGTTTATTTATTAACAACAGTTTAATTTATCACCAACTATTTTAATATTACAATAAGTCGGAATATATTTATTTTGTGTTATGTAAGTTAAATAAATAAATTTTAAATGTAAGTACATATATATAGTGTTAGTTTTTTTTGTTGTTGTAAATAAATGAATAAATATCATAGGACATTACACACAGCGCCATCTGATCCCAAACTAAGCAGAGCTTGTGCTATGGAAGTCAGATAACTGATAGAATACTTAAATACTTTTTTTTTTGTAAATACACATAATTATACATAATGTATAGTGTTAGCTTTTTTCATTCAAGTTCGTAAATGGAGTTCTGTTATTATAATCCATTCCATTCATGTATTGTATACCCATATTTATATTACTATATACCATTGTATATTACGGACTTACTATAAATACTTATTGTAACACATTTTCACCAAAACTCTGATTCTCTAAATGACATGATATTACTTGCCGAAAACTCGTTTAGCGTTTATCAGGTTCTGATGTTGACTGTAACAGATGTATTGTATTTTCTTTTCTCCTTCTTATTCTCTCCCATTTTATTGGTTTTATTTGAATTGCACTGTATAGTGTACCGGCTTATACATATAGCTTATTTCAACGGTTAGTGAGCGTTGATATCTCTCCCATTTTATTTGAATTTGAACTGCAATGTACTCGCTTATACGGTTGGCATAAATTTGACGGTTATTGAGCAAGTAACATTTCTTGTCGAGTTTTCAAATTTTGCAGAAAAAAAAATTTAACCCGATTTGCGTCGCGTTTCAGAAACGCGGCTGCGTTGCGTGTCATTTGTTCCTAGGCAATGAGCACCCTTATTTTATTTATAAAATATTATTTCAAAAACGCACACCATTACAACGCGTCGAGATTTCTCTCGGGGTCACCTTCAGCTCTAATTTATGTTAACGTTAAAATAAAAACAATCATGAATCACAATAACAATACAATAAAAATAACAAGTCATCGTGATAGAAGCAAGCGAGCACGCGTCCTGGCTACCATCTATAATAATACGTGTTGAATTTTTTTCCAGTGCGGAAATTTATATCACGCCATAAGAATCGTTAATAAAACACATTTCACTAATAAAAAAAATACCGGTTTTTTTTGCATATCAACCACAGAACTTAGGAAAATATTGCCACTTTACTTATAGTAACTAAGTAGGCACAGATTACTAAATAGTAGGCACGGGTTTGTGATACTCGCATTGTTACTATGATTTTTGGTGTGTTTGTAGCGATGATAGTTCAATGGTTAGCGCGGTCGGTTCACATGCCGAATGGCGTGGGTTCAAACCCCAACAATGAGCTTGAGCTGCCGGTGAAGGAAAACATCGTGAGGAAACCATAGCATGGTGGTAGGGTACTTTCTAGTACTCGGCTGGCTAGCTACCACCCTCTAATTGAAAGTCTGTCGCCAAGCATCTAACAGTGTGTTCCGGCAGCCTCACTTGAGAGCCAGTTCCACTCCAGGCTAGGTGTGCTTCCACACATCAGGTGAGCTGTAGTCAAAAACCCTGGCCTGCCAACCATAAAAAAAAAGTGGTGGATATATTCAGGTCAAGTTTTTTCGATATTTTTGTACTAAAGTGGATAAAAAAATACGTGTCTATTTATTTGTAATAAAGTTGACGTGTACGAAATATGCGCACTCTCAATAAAGTCCTGCCTAAGTTAACAAATCAAGTTGCACTAAAATATTCATTCGCCAAACATTATTCATCAGTGGAGTTCTAAACGCCAGTGTTGTTCATTAAATTCAACACATTAAAATTGCAGATTAACTTGTCCGTTTAACTTAATTATTATAACCGCAATGGTCTATTAAAATTTGTGCTGTAAAGTTACAACTTCAGTCATTTATTATTCAATTGTAGCACACAATCAACGGGGCGTTGCAAGTAGATTGTTTTGAGAATATCTATCTGGAAAATTGAGTTTCCGCAATGTTGAATTTTTTGTTTTATTTAAAAGTATTTGTGAACTCTTATTATTATGCTTATGACTTGACTTAGTAGTAAATTTCAAAGAACTAATGAAGAAAATACTGGGTTATATGCTTGAGGTGTACTAAGTCCAAAAGAGTATTTAATTGCATTTATCATTATGAATAACTTTTAACACACAAAAGACACAAGTCTGAAACCGCCATAGGAAAATTAGTTTTATACATCCGGTCAAATAACTTTTTTTACGGAATAGCTTTTATTTATGATTTCAGAGTTGAACTTTAAGGCGAAATGTGTCTCACATTGCACAGGTTCTCAGGGAGTGAAGCAGACACAGACCGCCGGGCGGCGTAAGGGGTCTAGCCAGCTTAGCCACCCGCGCGCACGTGTGGTTGCTAGATAGTATTCTATGTAGTGGCAAGTGCCGATACTGATCTATAACATCAAAGTAGGTTGCGTTGGGTGATACCTTTTTTTTATGGTCGAAAGGCTAGGTGTTTGACCACTTTCCAATTCCCAATGCCCACTTCCCACTTATCAATTCCCACTTCCCACTTCCCAAGTCCCACTTCCCACTTCACAATTCCCAATGCTCACTTCCCAACTTCCAATTCCAAATTCCCACTTCCCACTTGCCACTTGCCACTTGCCACTTGCCACTTGCCACTTGCCACTTGCCACTTGCCACTTGCCACTTGCCACTTGCCACTTGCCACTTCCCACTTCCCACTTCCCACTTCCCACTTCCCACTTTCCAATTCTCAATGCCCACTTTCTAATTCCCAACTCCCACTTCCCACTTCCCACTTCCCACTTCCCACTTCCCACTTCCCACTTCCCACTTCCCACTTCCCACCTCCCACTTCCTAATTCCCACTTTCCCACTTTCCCAATGCCCAATTCCCACTTCCCACTTCCCACTTCCCACTTTCCAATTCCCAAATCCCATTTCCCTCATCCCACTTTCCAATGTCCAAGCCCACTTTCTAATTCCCAACTCCCACTTCCCACTTGCCACTTCCCCATTCCCAATTCCCAATTCCCAACGCCCAATTCCCAGTTTTCAATTCCCTCTTTCTAAACTCCCACTTCCCTTGGGATTATTATATTATACATTAGTAGGATTATTATCCCTCCAATAATAAAATCAGATCTGAATATTCACGACACATGACTACATCAGCCGTGCTCAAGCTGTCACGGGCATGACCCGCATCCGATATCTGTAACAAGCTTTGATTGATGCGCTTATCTACATATCGGATACTTTGTTTGCTCTGGTTTGCTTTCCATTTTAACAAAGTGTGAGAGTAGACGCCATCCTTGAGATGCGTTGCAGTCTAAAATAGAGGACACTTTTAAGTCTGTCCCAGACTGAAGTAGTCTAGGTTAGCGGCTAGCTAAGACCGCAGCTAGTCCTACTAACATTACCCAAAGAAGTATAGAACTAAAGGTAGTACTTTAGATAGTGTACTTTGCATTCTCCGAAATTTAAAAAACCCGAATCCAATAACCCTTAGGCCATCTAAACGCACTGCTCCAATGAAACACCGAGGTTTGGGAGTAAATTATTTTTTTTAAAACTGCTATTGATTTTGATTTAATTTATATGGGACCACCTCTGAAGTATAATCTACCAAGCAAAAAAAGAATCATCAAGATCAATTCATAATTGGCGGAATTATCGCGTAACATAATTATATACAAAAAAAACTTACAGTCTAATTGAGAACCTGCTCCTTTTGAGTCTGTTAAAAATATACAAAATTACGTACATTGAAATCCGGCTTAGCGGAACAAGAAATTCTGCGCTAAAATAAAATATTAACACTGCGGTCGTGTCACGGTCTGGGTGTCGCCAAATCGTGTAAATGAAAAGCACGCCTCGTCAATTTCACACTGCGACACTGCTTACGTTGAACGTGGCCAACATTAAAACTAATTTCTCGCAAAGTTGTCGTAGCACCTTCAATTTTTATCAACGACATCTCACTAATATTATAAATGTGGAAGTTTGGATGGATGTTTGTTACTTTTTCACGCAAAAACTACTAAACGGATCTGGATGAAATTTGATATGGAGGCAGCTGAGACCCTGTATTAACACATAGGATACTTTTTATGCCGGAAACACGTCGCGGTTAACATCGCGGGGCGCAACTAGTTATTCTATAATTACTGGATAAGGTGTGTTCATTGTTCTGCAGTTGAGATGACTTTCCATGGCTAGTCTCAATACCCATGTAGTTTCTCTAGCTGCACTAACTAGCTAGCTAACTAGCTGTGCTAACTTTAGCACAGTAATATTTACACACAACTGCTTGACGGCATAATATGACTGCATTACTAGTTTCTACTTGGTTAGTCTACTACTAAAGCGACATTCTGGGGCCAGCGGACTACAACTGTGTACCCGCTTTCATTCGGAAATGCACCTTTCATCGGGTCTCAGCTACCTTCATACCAAATTTCATCCAAATCCGTCAGTAGTTTTTGCGTGAAAGAGTTACAAACATCTATCCATCTATTCATCCCTCCATCCATCCAAACTTTCACATTCATAATATTGATGGGATTATAAATAATTTTGTAACATGTCAATTTCTTGTTTTACACGTACAAATCCATGTTTAACCACCATTTCACCTGATGGAATGTTTTTTTTTTATTTGCTTTAAAAAACGTCACCGATGATGATGTCGTGTTCAGAATAATCACTTTGATTGGTTGACTGTTTTGCACACACTTCTTTGTTCTAAATATATTTTTAACTCGACAGCCCCGTTGGCTCATTGGTAGTATATCTGCCTTGAGAGCTGTAGGGCGTGGGTTCGATTCCCACTCAGGGCAAACATTTTGTGAATAAACAAATGTTTGAACTGTGTCTGGGTGTTCTGTATGTATTATAAGTATGTATTTACAAAAAAAAAGTATGTATGTATTCTATCAGTTATCTGACTTCCATCACACAAGCTCTGCTTAGTTTGGGGCCAGATGGCGCTGTGTGTATAGTCCTACGATATTTATTTATTTATTATTTATTATTTTCTCTGTTATAGGGAACAAACACAAACACATCAGTATGATCTGTGTTCCGCTGTCTAGAAACACGGATCATCAATTTTATTTTGTAACATGTTACAAAAACAACAGGTACGCCTAATTTATCACAAGTAGGTACATTTACGGCCCACGTTTTAATCAAACAAAGTGTCACTTCTAGCAGTTAATTTTATCGTCTTTATTGCTTGTTTATAGTGAGCTATGTTTGTAGAGTGAATTGAGATTGAAGTAAAGTGAGCGTGTAATAAAAAGCTGTTATTTTGTATAAAGGACCTAGCCTTCTATCTCAGAAATGAAACTACAATAAGGTTTTTACAACTTGGTTTCATTACTTTTTCGATAAGACCAACTAGCAATCGAGATGGCCGCAGTGACTAGTATCTGTATCTACCCCCATATCGCTTCGGTGTCAATAACGCATGTCTGAGGAGTTTTGGCGGGAACGCGGGAAGATTCGTGTCGCTCCGTTGTATTTTTTTCCAAAACTAGTGTTTTCTCGAGTGTTTATGCATAAAAATGGTGGTGTTTTATTCATAAAGTGCCGAATTACAAGTGTGAGTGTGGGAAAATGATATAATGTGGTGAAACATGACTTTTCGTGTTGCTTCCAAAACTCCATCGAAGCTTTATAGGAAAGTCGCCACTACTTTACTAAAGCATGACTGGACTTGACTGACACGAGCTGGACTTGATTAAGACTGGACTTTGACTAAAACTAGCTACGATTACACTTATTTAACTTTTGAAACTTGAAAACATATAATTACTTGACACTGGAAAATGCTAAAACGCGACGCCAAAACCAAAGAAAAAAAAACGCATGTCTAGTATTTATAAACGTCAATGTCGCTCGCAATACAACTGTCATTGTCAACAGATGCTCGTCACCACAGAGTATAATTTAGAACCGAAAAAATGTACATAACTAGGCAATTATACATATATGTACTCGTATACATAGCATTAGTCGAGTATCTTACATTTGTAAGTGGCATTGTGCAGTAACTTGCATTTATAGGAAAATCTCTTACACAGCCTGATTACATGGATGTATACACAGGCTGTGCACAAAATACATACAACGTCTATAGAGAGCCATTTTTTCATGTAAAAGTAATAAAATGTAGGATACGCTTCTCTTATGTTCAGGGATAACACAATGATGATTGTAATTATAATTCTGCCTACAAGATTTTACCTAAACCATTTAACAAATAAATAAATAAAATAATATCGTAGGACTATCTATACACACAGCGCCATCTGACCCCAAACTAAGCAGAGCTTGTGTGATGGAAGTCAGATAACTGGTAGAATACATAAATACATTTTTTTTTTTTTGTAAATACATACAGAACACCCAGACACAGAACAAACATTTGTTTATTCACAATATAATGTTTGTAAATACACAATTACACATTCATTGAAAGTTCAAGAAAACCTTGTAAAAATATATTGTAACTTACGGCTTATGTAAAAGTAATAAGACGAACGAGACGCTCTACTGATTGTAAGAGATAACACAGGTCGATAATCATTGCATTCCATCCAAAGGTTGTCTGGAAGAAATAACTCTAGGCGATAAGACCGCCGTTATACACCAATTATGTTGTTTTGTTATGTTCTTTTTTTTATGTTTCATATTTATTTTGCATGTTGTGTTTTGGTGTGTAATAACGTTATATTCTATTAAATCCTAAAGAATTCGTTGCGTTGATTGAGGGTTAAAACATTAAAAATTTGAAAGACGTTTTTGTAGGTACTTCTTAGTAGTAGTAAGTGACGTACGTTGAGTCAGAGCCAGCTCGTTGGGTCGACCATATCGTAAACATAGGGAATCGTACCTGGGCAAGGTTAGCGTAGAACCAGGATCAATGTCGTGTAAGAAGAGAAACAAACGAGATAAAAAGAGTGCTCAGCAGTGGGCGATACATAACTGCAAATTTTGATAATGGCATGGCTCAGAACATTTGCTAAAGAAAGTTACTGGGTCAATTACAAAAATAAGTTTCCGCCATTAGAGAAAAGGCACTCTCAGTAACTAAGCGTGTTTTGATAACCCTTAATTGATCATTAAACTTATTAAACAAAAGCAATACACACATAGTGTCGTAATTAGCGCGAAAATGTAAGTTACGCGATTACATTGAGCTTCTTGAGATTCGTTTATTAGATAAATAAGTAATTTTATTAAAATTACTAGCTGCGCCCCGCGGTTTTACCCGCTACATGATTGCGGGATAAAAAGTAATATGCCTATGTGTTAATCCAAGGTGTCAGCTACCTCCATACCAAATTTCATCCAAATAATTTCGGTAGTTTTAGCGTGAAAGAGTAACAAACATCCATCCATCCAAACTTTCACATTTGTAATATTAGTGGGATTACGTAATAAAAAACCAACTTCGCCATTAAATAAAATAAAATATCTTACTAATATTATAACTGTAAAAGTTTGTGTTTGGATGTTTGTTACACAATCACACAAAAGCGGCTTAACGGATTTGGATGAAATTTGGCAGACATGTAGTTTATTACCTTGTCCCCCCCATGGAAATCTTAAATGGATACCGCTGTCTTCCACCGGGGAAGCAGGGTCGTAATGTGGGACTTTTCACCATAGTGGCGACCCACCCACTAAAATCCTTGGGGTGTTTCTACCTGGCACGCATATATCGGGGATACGGGAACGCTTTTGCTCTCGTCCGCGGCCCCGACGTCGCTGGTCCCCTGGGATTCTTCCCTGTTAGGGATGGAGCTGGAGAGCCTCTATCCCTTTTTCTTTGAGGAGCGCGCGGAAACACCGCGCGCGCCTCCTAAGGGGCTACGATGGATCCTCGAGCCCAAGACCCCTGTTAAGCATTAAAAAAAAAGAAGAAAAAAAAGCTCTATATTATTTATTATCTGGATTAAAATGTTAGGTTCCTGTAGAATTATTCAAAACGAACAACTGGTTATATCCACTTGAAATTTAACATAGATACGTCTTATGAAATACTGCTAGTTTGACATAACAAGAAGAATAATATGGATAACAAGAGCCCAGATACCCCAAGCAAATGTCAAGCTATTGTTGACATAGGACGTAAATTAAATTTTACAGAAGGTCGACTGAAACCCTTGGGTAACGTGTTCTGTTATACATAGGTACTAATTACGGCGATATTCATTGATTTTAACAATATTAGTGTTTATTCAAAAACTTAGAATGTAGAACCGCAATTTATGATATATAACTCAGTAAACATTTCAATCAAAGACGACACTGAAATCGTGTTCTTCGGTTACTGCTAAAGCGTATTATTAAAAGCATGTGGCTGTAACCCTAAATATACCAATAGTATACTAATAGTCAGATACCTGAGTATTTTAATTTTTAAGAATTTCTTGAGACAGAATTCGGTATGTAAAGAAAAAAAATACTTTGCTGATTCCAAAACCATTTCGAAATATTACATTCCTGTACATGATTTTTCCATTTAAAACTCTTTAAACTATGAGACGGGGTTTATTTTAATAAAATACATAAAATAAATTTGACTTTCAATTAACTTCTAATGACGTCATGTCCTTGGCTGTATAAGGATTCTTTCAGTGCCTAAAAAAGGTGCACATATTTTACATATTCAGCCAATGTTATGACGTCATAACTATAAAAAGTTTGAAAATGTATTAGAATTAAACTACCGCATAGAAAGCCAAAATATTCAAATTAGTTTCATAAAATAAAGTTTACTATCAGTAAAAAATATAAAATAAATACAAAAAAAAAACTTTACATACCGAATTGGGTATAGCTTTTTATTACTTAGGTAAGTAGAAAGTATAAAATCATAGCAGTGGTAATTTACTTGGTGGTAGATTTCCTTAGCATGGTGTCGTTTAGGTAGATACCACCGTAACACTAGATGAGAGGCAGACTATAAGACTTACCATCGAAAGTCACAAAGTAATGAGCGCATGCCTTTGTTTTGCAATTCAAAGTTTCGTGTATCGCTGCAATGGTCATGGGCATGCGTTATCTCTTACTAAAGCGTCTCGTTTGTCTCTTTGCTTTCACATTAAAAACATACTGTAATGACGTACTGAAGAAAAATGGGTGAAGATTCCTTGGTCCTACAATATTCGTTTTTTATACAGGTACAATATAGATTTGTGTGAGTATGGTTACCATACGTCAAGCGCAATTGTAGAATAAAGACTCCTTGTCTTTACCCATTTTCATGACAGTAAATTTTATTTTTCTTAAAGTTAAATCTGCCGGTAAATACCCACCTAGCGGCTTTATTGACTATGGCCAGAGAGATAGAAAACTGCGTAGGTGAACTCCAGGCGTCTGATTTATTTAGGAATAACCCAATCGCTCTAAATTATATTATCGACTTAACGCAGAAAACCTTTTGCTTTCTATAGTTTCTTCTAAAAAATCTCACGGTAAACTTTAAGTGCTCAGATTTCACAGACGTTAACTATCTTTGTAATAACTTTACTCGTAGTTTCAAAGAGCATCTCAAATTACACCATTTCTCACGTTTCCTTAATCCTTCGGCCCTTGATAGCAGCCCTACGCTTAATTGACAGAAATCAATCATTCCCAGCCTCTTTGTGAAATCAATGCGCGAATTCACCAGATAATTAGTCTGACCCTTGCTGAATCTTGTAGATTTAAGATTATATAAAAGCTTTTTGTAATTTTATACAGCTTGCATCCCACGAATAATATAGACGTGAAAGTTTGAATGGATGGATGGACGTTTGTTACTCTTTCACGCAAAAAATACTAAATGGATTTGGGTGAAATTTGGTATGGAGGTAGTATGGAGACCCTAGATTAAAAAACTCTATATTAGAAGAAAACTTGCAATACTAGAAATAAAATCTGTGATTGAATTTAATTATAATTAATGTTACTAATAGTTAAGATTTCTTGCCATTACATACTAGATACAATAACTACTATAACTGCCACATAAGGTTAATTTGATAGCTCTACTTTTTGAGCCGGAGGGCGTGGGATCGATTTCCACGATTTTGTTGATATTATAATTTTAAAAAACTTGATACCGTTGTAAACTGTTCTGAGTATCTTCTTACCTTTTAATGACTTTAAGATCAAGTAGATCACGTATTGAGACAAACATTTTAGGCTTATGTCTCAAATTAATGAGCTGTAAAGCAGCGATGCCCTGGACTTTTTTTATTATTTAAAGTTCTGAGTTAATGGTCATGGACAGGCGTCATCTTTTACCATCAGGAGAGCGTCTCGCTCGTCCCATTGCTTTTACATTAAATAAGTAAACACGTCATGCTATATGTGGCCAAATTTCTATCTCTACATAATATAAAACTAAGTCGCTTCTCGCTTAGATCTTTTAAAATACGCAACGGATTTTAATGCGGCTTCCATTAATAGACAAAGTGACTCAAGATGAAAGTTTATATGTATAATACATGTATTTTCTTGGTGGTAGATTTCCTTAGCAGGAGGTCGTCTAGGTAGGTACCACCGCAGTATCAGATATTCTGCTGCCAAGCAGTAGTGTGCAAACATTACTGTGTTCAGGCTGCAGCTAGCGAAATTACTGGGCTGTTGAGACTAACCATCGCCAAAGCAGCGATGCCGTGGACTTTGTTTTGTTACTCAAAGTTCTGTGTATCGCTGCAATGGTCATGGACAGGCGTTATCTCTTACCATTAGGAGAGCGCCTCGATTGTCTCATTACGTTTACATAAAAAAAATGGTTTTGCACCACATTAGTACCTACATATTGCACCCGCGCGAAGCCGGGGCAGGTCGGCTAGTCAGTAATAATTTAATAAAGATTCTATAATACGTATATTATTAGATAAATAAAATTAATGAGTCTGATAACTTTCAACAATATATCACTCGTTCTCATGCAGATTTATTGAAACCGCAATTGAATTTGGTCCTGATAAAATATTCATAGAACGCCCGAATTTATTATTCACATGTGACACGAAACATTTCTGAAAAATATACAATTGAAACGAAGCTTATTTCCATTAATTCAGTCTATGACCTAGCTGTGCTAGAGTGGTGGCCTAGGCAAGGGAAGCGGAGCGTCGGTCGTCCAGCCGCAAGATGGGTCGACGATATCGTCACCGTCGCGGGTCGAACCTGGACCAGATTGGCACAGGACCGAGGCAGATGGCATGCAAAGAGAGACGCCTATACCCAGCAGTGGGATAAAGAAGGCTGTGGATGATGATGATGATGATGACCGAGCTTACGATATTTAGCTTACTAATGGTTAACACACCCAGACTAGAATGGAACTAGCTACTGGAACACACCATTAGGTGCTTGGCGGCAGACTTAAAAATAAATAATAATAAAATAAAGATAAATAAATATCGTAGGACATACAGCGCCATCTGACCCCAAACTAAGCAGAGCTTGTGTGATGGAAGTCAGATAACTGATAGAATACATGTATACTTTTTTTTTGTAAATGCATTCTTATAATACATACAGAACACCCAAACACAGAACAAACATTTGTTAATACCACAAAATGTTTGTCCTGAGCGGGAATCGAACCCACGCCCTTCAGCTCAAAAGGCAGATATGCTACCAATGAGCCAACAGGGCTGCCAAAAACAATTTACTACTTGTACTCGGCTGCCGAGTACTAGAAACTACGTTACCATCATGCTATAGTTTCCTTTATTGATAGCTCGAGCGCATTGTTGGGGTTTGAACCCTTTCGGCGTGCGAGCCGATCATACTAATCACTGAGCTATCAGCACTGCATCCTAAATCATTCGACTTGTGCCATTCCAGCTAAGTGCGCACACGCCATAGTGATGAGATCGTGACAGCTTACAACGTGGCGCCTAACGAACGTGTCTTAATCATTAGCTTTTTTCTAAAATATTGCGAAAGGCTTGTAAGTATTATGATTTCCTATACAATTATCATGGGCTAGTAATGTTTGTCTACGATAGTCTACACGTTAAAAAATAAATGAAACTATATTTACCTTTAGCTAAAATATCACATTTATTTCCACTTTTTAGAGAAATAATACTAGTTATGTAAAACAAAGTCTTAGTACTTAAGTAAACGCTTACCCAAATACACAGACAAAAATATTTGTTTGTAAATAAAACCTTTAATAATTAGCAATATCTGCTATTGGCTGATGTTTAAAAAACTGCACCATATTCTTGAATAATTTCTTAGCAGCGACATCTATCATCGGTTTTCCAAACTCCGTGGAAATTTGTTTCCAGTTTTCGTTCAAAAACGTCAGCATTGTGTCACCTGAAATTATAATTTTTCAAATGAATTCCATTTCAATTAAATAGCAAGTTCAAGTTCAATTGAATTGTTTTTTTTTTGATAACTAGTTCTTTTTCAATTGTTTAAGTTTAAAACAAGTGGATTTAGTCATAAATTGACGAACTATATATACGTATATGCATAAGTTTGGGCAAGTAATTACATTTGGTACAACATGGTTTTTTTTTTTGTTTCCAAACTCTTTGCAAGGTTCTAATAAAGTCAAAGCTGGACTGGGGCAAAGACATAAATTTTACTTTATTTTATCTTGAGACATTTGAACAAATTGACACTAGCAAAATTCATAAAGTGCGATGCCAAAAATAATGAAAAAGAATGTTATATACTCACTAAGTTCCTTATTTCCATTAAATAGGTTTGTCAAATTGAAGTTCGCATTTTCTTTGACGTCAAATTCGTAGCTATACTTTTTCGGAGCCACGTGTTCTTTTCCTTCATCATCTTTTTCTATATCGTAGTCAATACGGAATTTCAGTTGAACGTGCTCTGAAATATTGAAATGGCTTTGTAAAAAAAAGTATTGGAACATTTTCTCAGTAGGGATTTCTTAAGGTGTCATGTTTTAGGCATACGAGATAGAAAAAAAAACGCCCGTTTCGGTATAACTTAGAATAAAAGATTTATTCAGAAAACCGGACTTTTCATTTAATTTCAGTAAACTTACTTAGTTTTAGTTTCATCTGTCCATCTCCAGTAATAGGCAGAATGAGGATTCTTCCTCCGGCAATGTAGTGGCCCTTGATGGTGGAGTCCATATGGAAAAAGATTTCTAAATGCTTCTTTTTCAAGTCCCATCTAAAATTACAAAATAAGGTTTACGTTATTGTACTTACTAAGCTAAAAGGGTATTATAATACTCATTATTATATTTTTTTTAACATTGTTTAAACTCTGATATCGGAAAAAAATTAGTTGTTTCATACATTTTACAGCCCTGTTGGTTCATTGGTAGTATGTCTGCTTCATGAGCTGAATGGCGTGGGTTCGATTCCCACCCAGTACAAACGTTTTGTGGTATAAACAAATATTTGTTCGGAATCTAGGTATTCTGTATGTATTTACAAAAAAAAAGTATTTAAGTATTCTATCAGTTATCTGACTTCCATAGCCAAGATGGCTATGCTAAGATTTTGACCAAAGTAGATGCCAGCATTCTGATCATCTGAAGCCTCCTCTAAATGTTTGATATTTATTAGTTTTAGTAACGACTTGTTTACAAATTTTCTTCACCTATCACCTTCGCATCTTACTCAGCATAAAATATGAAATTGATACGTTCAACATTATTAATTACTAGATTTTCCATCACTTACTTAATGTCTTCAAACACAGAATTCTTCAATCCCTTTATCTTTCCATCTTTAAATGTAAACTGTAGTCCAGAGATGTCAAATGAGAAGTCTTCCATTTCCATCACATCCTCAACTTCGACACCCAGCTCTGGGATACCAGCCATGAAGATTGGGACGGCTTTGTTAAACGCCGCCGTCATGCATGTTGAATCTTCGAGGTTGCATTTTTCTACTTGCAGCACTGTAAATTTATTTATGGGTATTAATAAGAATGAGGTGGTATTTATAACACCTAATTATAAATAACACGGACAAGTTCGAGTCAGTCTCACCGTTGGTTCCGTACAAACAGTGGCGGCCTTAGGGTGTGGCAAACATGGCAACCGCCCGGGGCCTCGCTCTTGCAGGGGCCTCGCGTCCTCGTAGAAAAAAGTCTTTACCATATATGTATGTGAATCTCGCGCCTCGCACTTAACGCACGGTTTCATTATTAGTGCAAGCATGTTGCGGCCACTCGAGCACTCGAACAATTTTTTTAGTAAAACGGACTCAAAGAAAAGGGGCCTCTCACAAACTAGTATGTAGATATAATAAAATACATTCTTGTTCTAGTTCCTTGTATAAAGAACCTATGTTTTTGTGGTTAAATTCATCTTCAATTAAATTATTTTATTTGTATTATAAGACAATGCTTCTTGCCAAATTTCATAGTACTAGGTCAACAGAAAGTACCTACCATATAGATTTTAATTCCCTTGTGGGTGTCGAAAGATGCGGGGTTTTGTGACATAAGCAGATGTAACTTTTTTTTACAATAACTGAGAAGTATGATTTTCACAGCTATAAGGGACTACAAATCTACGTAGGTATATGAGTAGTTTTAATTTCAACTCGATATCTTCACGCGTTCCCGTGATAGAAGGTCTTGACAGACGGACAGACTTGCAACAAAGTAATCCTATAAGTTCCGTTTTTTTTTTAAATTAAAGATACGGAACCCTACAAATCTAACTAGAAACAAATAAAGTGAACAAGATAGTTATCACCTGCGGAAAAAAGTAGGGCGCAGATACCTGTATTGTATACATAGTATGTTTTGTCACGTATTCCTTGTTATAAGCATTTATAAACAAAGTAATTGGCTCGATGCCCTAGATAAAGCTTGTAAGGACAGCTGGGTTAGTAGGTAACTAGCAATACAGCCATGCATTTACAATAAAGTTTGCATGATTACCATCAATAGCCAATCATTATAATTATTGTTTTTCGAACTTGATCTGTTATGTACTTACCTATTACCGCAGATAGCGTTGCCAGGTGCCCGGATAAAGCCGGACATAGTTAGGCTTTTTGATTGTTTGTCCGGCCAAAATAAACGGTGTCCGGCTTTTATTAGTTAGTCTTTTTACATTTCACAAACGAGCGAGCGCCGAACGTTTTTGTCTACTGAGAAACAAAATCCTCAATAATGTACGGCATAATTACCCAAATGTCCGGCCAAACTGGTTGTCCGGCTATTAGGGTTGGCGACCTGGCAACCCTAACCGCAGATTCTAAAAAAGCACAGAGGACTGGCATACTTACCAATCTGCAAGAGGTTTTTTTATGCAAAAAATGAGACGAGACGAGAGATAACGCTTGTCTAAGATTGTAGCGATAAACAAAACTTTGAGTATTGTATTTATATATAACTTTAACTTATTTATTTATTTATTTAGTAGCAAAACAAAGCGCATGGCATCACTGCTTTGGCGCTCATTACTTTGAGACTTTCGATGATTAGTCTCAACAGCATTGTAATTTCACTAGTTGTACCCTTCAAACGGGAACACAGTAATGTTTACACACTTATGCTTGGTGCTATATATCAGGTACTGCGGTGGTACCTAACACGGGAACAAACTTTTGACGTGTGCGCCGTGCACTTACTTGATGACGATATCCTGGTTGTAGGTGTGTACCACTCCAACTTGACGAGCCACGGTGAGTACCTCCAGTTATTTGAGACCCTTCTTTGTAAAGTAACAGACGAGGGCCTAGACTGCGTCATTATGGGTGATATTAATATCGATTTGTTAGACAGTTCTAGCGCCCAAAAGCAGTTAGTAGATATGCTCGTTAGCTTCAATTTTACTCAATTAGTGACCGACCCCACGCGAGTAGATGTAGGTGGCCGCAAGTCGCTACTCGACCATGTGTACACGAACGTGCCCGCGAAACGCGTAAATGCAGTAACTGGCGTCGCCACGCGCCCGCTCAGCGACCACGGCGCCCAGCGCCTCACGCTCGCGAACAGCGCCGCGGCAGCGCCTGCGCCCGCCCACTGTCTGGCTCGTAGCTTCACTACGACCAACGAATACAATTTTATTAGCGCGCTAGCGTCTATCGACTGGGAGGGAATTATTAGTAAAGCTAATAATTGTTGCCACTCGCTGGCTGAGAGTATAGTTAATATATTATCTAATAAATTTAATATCTGTTTTCCGTTAAAAAAACAACTGACTCATCAAAAACATTGGGTTGACACGGAAATTCACAACTTTAAACATTTACTACATGACACTGCACAATTAAAAAGGAACTTTCCAACTGACGACGTACTGCGTAGTAAGTGCGATGAACTTACCGTGAAATATCACTCTCTATTAAAAGAAAAAAGATTTAACCATTTCTCTAATATGGTTAAGGATAATCCGCAACGTATGTGGCGTGTTATAAACTCCGAGCTAGGTCGCGGTACTCGGGAGAGAGTCGATTTCACAGACCTGGTGCGGGATGCAGATGGCCAACCGTTTATCACAAAAAAGGATGTGACGCTCTCAACTTGGAGTTTGTGACGGCGGCGAGTAGGTGCGGAGCGCCCGCGGCCGATAGCGTCAGCGCTTTGGCCGCGCTCGGGAACGAGGCATCCGCGAGCGATGTGTCTATAAGATTAGAACCTTTTTCCCCCCACGAAGTTTTTACAATAACGAAGAAACGTATTGCCCCTAAGAAAAGTACTGATCTCTACGGTCTGTCTGCAAGTATATTGAAAACCGCCATAGAACCGGTCGCACCCGTAATTAGCTACTTATTTAATTCATGCCTGCGGGAAGGTATGTATCCCGCGGCGCTTAAAAGAGTAAAAATATGCCCCTTGTACAAAGGAAAGGGCAAAAAAGCAGACCCCAAGTCTTACCGCCCTATATCCCTTGTCCCCGCTATTAGCAAGGTGTTTGAGGTCGGTCTCAATAGAAGGCTACTTAATTTTGTCGTGGACCGTGGTGTTCTGTCGGAGCGGCAGTATGCGTACCGAGCCGGTCGCGCGACCACAGACTTAGTGCGCGAGGTGTTGTGGCAAGTGTTAACTGCGCGCGAGGCAAAACTGCAGGTTGCCTTACTTTGCTGCGACCTATCGCGCGCGTTTGATACCGCTGATCACGCCCTCATCGCAAACAAGCTGCGATTTTATGGGATCCGTGGCCCTGCCCTGTCCATACTGTCCTCCTTCATGTCTAAGCGAAAACAGGTAGTGGTGGGTGATAGAGGTCGCGTCATGTCGTCAGAAGCGGAAAATGTGATGGGCGTCCCGCAGGGCTCCTGTCTATCTAATACTCTATTCAGTCTCCTCCTTAACGACTTGCCCGGCGCCATCGATGGCGCTGAGATATATATGTACGCCGATGACGTCGCAGCAGTGATCACCGCGCCGACGCACCGTGAACTAGAGTCGAGGCTGAATGGGGTGGTGAGCGAACTAGATAGGTGGTTCCGATCGAACGGGCTCGCGCTAAACAAAGATAAGACCTGCTTCCTTGCTTTTAACCTCAATGGCCACGCGACTGAAACTCATTCGGTAGCAGTCGGCAATACCGCTCTCCAACAAGTCCACAGTACGAAACTTCTAGGTTTCCATATCGACGGCGCGTTGACCTGGGAGACGCACATAGACGAGCTGTGCGGGAAGCTGAGCCGCTCGTGCTTTGCGCTCCGGCGGCTCGCGAGCACCGCTGCCCGCAGCGTAGTGCGCTCCTGCTACTTCGCGACCGTCCACAGTAACATCACGTACGGGTTGGAGCTGTGGGGCCGCGCTGCCGATCGTAATAGAGCCTTTGTTATGCAGAAGCGAGCTATTCGTGCCATATGCGGGGTTCAGGACGACGTCTCTTGCGTGGATCTGTTTAAGGAGCTACAGATTTTGCCTTTACCGTGTGAGTTCGTTTACCAGGTAGCCCTGTACACACATACAAACATAGATAAATTTCAACGCCGGGGCGTCCACAGCACGTTGGATCTTCGCAGTAATAAAAAGAAAGACCAACTAGTAACGCCGTCGCATCGGCTCGTCAAGTCGGAGAGGTCGGTATACATTCTGGGGCCCGCGGTCTACAATCGCGTACCCGCTTCCATCCGGGATGCACCTTCCATCGCGTGCTTCAGAAGCAAACTAAGATCTTGGCTTCAAGAGACCTTGTTCTATGACTTTGACGATTATTTAAAACTAAGAGATTATTGAATTACTAGTAAGTAATTATAATATTTTTGTTTTTATGGACATTAATTATATTGACATAATTTTATTGCCATTTTATATGTGACATATTACTTTATTGACATTTTCATTTTCATTGTTTTGACATATGTAATTTTTTTTTTTTTTAAATAATTTGCCCTTTCGGGCAGGCTAAAGCTATAGAGCCATACTGCCTTGTCTTAAGTGTTATTTCTGCTGTATCTTAGCTATAGCTATCGTCAAAGTCGTCTTTGTCAAGTCCTGTTCGTGTCAGTCAATTCCAGTCATGCTTTAGTAAAGTAGTGGCAACTTTACTACAAAGCTTCGATGGAGTTTTGGAAGCAACACGAAAACTCATGTTTCACCACATTATATCATTTTCCCACACTCGCGCTTGTAATTCGGCACTTTATGAATAAAACACCACCATTTTTATGCATAAACACTCGACAAAACACTAGTTTTGGAAAAAAATACAACGGAGCGACACGACTCTTCCCGCGTTCCCGCCAAAAACTCTTGACATATGTAATGATTTTGATAATAATTTTTAAATATGAATGGAAAAATGACCTGTAACTTTGGTGTTATTAATAAATGATTTGTATTTGTATTTGTATTTGTACCTATCTAGCCAACCTCCTGCTAAAGAGATCTACCATCAAATAAATAATCTAAAAATGTCTGAAAAGTACAAGCGCCTCTGACAATAGTAAATGGAAATTGCTTTTTTTGTACAATTAGCTATCGTTTATGTACTAAGCTTAGACACTGGTACTAAGTAATTCTCGCAATTTAATATGCTAGAACCACATAAATACAATGCTTTGCGGAAAAAAGTAATGACAACAATTTTTATTGTCTTACATGAACTACACGCACACTAATACATTGTTGCATTTGTGTAACGTAAGACTTTGGAGTGTTTGTGAGTGTATTCAAGTAAATATTCTAAAGTTTTCTTTTTGCCAAGTTTATTCATACATTTCATATCAGCCTATTTTAGTCCACTGCTGAACAAAGACTTCTCTTAAGGGCCAAGTCCTCGACCGTGGGAACTTCTGCTTGAACATCTACATTGATATTTTCCACTCACACAGACGTACACACGTCTGACGTTAGATTTGAATACATTGACGTCACGCTAAAATAGATAAGGAGAGTTAAATTACTATAGCCACGAGCAAGAAGGAGACAGAATGTTTATTCCTATTGCCGAAAGCGGATTTTACATTGATTATCTGTTACATTATGACAGAAGTTTTTTTTTTGTTTTGGCATCGCGTTTTGAATATTTGACAGTGTCAAGTGTTTTATATTTTCAAGTTTCATAAAGCAACCGTGGGAACTTATGATTACATTGATATTTTCGCTCTGGAAACGAATAAATCTACCTTCGGTGTTTCGTACAAATTAAATGTTCATCACGACTTCGTATTCGTATGACGTTTGATGAAAGTCACAAAGAACACGAATGTATTTAGTAATAGTTAGTTGCATCGCGTAGCCTGCGGGCACGTAGCAAGTAGGCAGCAAAGGGTGGGGCGTAGATGGAGAAAACAATGGGGCCGATGGGTTTTTGAGATATTAAATGAAAACCATTTTAATATCGGGCACCATCTTTATTCACCGTTCAGAACCGACGCCTTCCCATAGACCACACGATTCAACATTTTCCATAGAGTAAGGTGGACCGCACACGGATAAGGCTTACTACATACATTACAATATATTTAACATGGGTTAGCTAGTCTACACTAATAATATTATTATAATCATCGAATTATCAATGAATATAATATTGTAAAGGTTCTGTCATTTTTTGTTTATCTACGTTAGTATTGCATGTACCTACATGATTATTTTTGCACGGCGCAATGCAGAATATGGCGCTCTTTGAGTTTTTAAATATCCATTGTACCCATTTACGCAATAGGTATGAATTATGAAAAACTTCTGGACCCATTTTAAAAAAGTAGTTTAGAGTAATTACTATGAGGCTATATTTATTACTAGAATTTAATTAAAAAATAAATGTCCACCCGTGCGAAGCCGGGACGGGCCACTAGTTAATTATAAATACAAACAAAAAGATAATAATTAAACTACTGAAGCGTGTAGAGGTAACAAACAAACACAGACATTTTCTTTTCCGTCCTTGCTTGTTTCCCATTTTTATAATATTATGTACACAAGATGAATAATAAAAAATAAACAAAAAAGCGTCTGTGCACTAATCACTGATTCACTCCACTAAATTACATAAAAGCGTCAATATCGCGGTAACGTATCATTTACTCAAACTAAAGAGGTAAGACAACAAAATAATACGACCGAGCGCGGTCGGTCGGTATTTAGTTGCACACTAGAAGAATCAAAATACAAAACGGGCGGGAAGCATGCGCGCGGTGCTCGGTACCGCCGCCGCCGCGCGCCCGCCTCTTGCGGCCTCTCGCGACATGCTATAGGTACACGTGCCTCGTGACGTCAGATTCGTCAGAGAGATTGATTCTTCGAAGAGAGAGATGGTTTGTAGCGCCTACCAAAATAAAACAGCAACAGACGTAACGCAGAAAAGAGGTTTTCAGCAGGCACTATCAGAAATTTTCATCAAACTATCCGTACTTATCTGCTAATAGAATAAACAAAACGTACAATAAAAGGTCTAAGCCTTAAATGTATCTGCATCAAAGTTAGCATCTATAAAATTGCGCCTTTCCTATAATTTTTTTGATATCAAGATTACGGGTTAAAAATAATTTGGCCATATTCTATTTCATAATTTCAAGAAACGAAAAGCGTTTGAAACTATTTTTTCTCCAAGCATAATAATTCAGGATATGTATTATAGTATTCATTAATTTCAAACTTCCACATGATGTATAACGTCACAAAAAGATTGACAAAAACACATCGATTGCCTTATTTCACAAGACTTGCCCGTTAAGACTTGCCGCTCGGCCCTATCTTTAGACATATATCATCACTCCATCGAGTCTCAGGGCGCCCTACGCTGCGTTTGCCGTTTCACGGTCTCCACTCTAGATCACGTCTACCCCAGCTATTATCGGTTCAACGACAAATATTAATTACGCAAGATTCTGTTTTCTTTTTAATCTGTGTCAATAACTAAAAGTAAATTATGTGCTAAATGTTTTAATGGGCGATGTTTATAAAGGAATAGTGAGCAGGTATTTAGCGGCACGAGTATGTAACTGTTAGGTAGTTGATTCGTTTTGTAGTCCCTCTAGCGAGTTCAACAGCCAATGTTTCTTTGTTTTGTCTTCCGCTGAAGACACACAAATCAAAGAAACATTGAAACTGACAGAATGCGCAGGGTGTGATGCCAAGAAGAAAGAAAAAAAAACAATTTAATGGCTAAAATTATGGCTATAAAAGATAGACGAAATTTTTGAAATATTTACCGATTCTGAATCGGTCCCGCATTGCATTATGGAGTTGCTTATAAATACGTCAACACGTAGGTATCATACGTACTGACGGACATAAATAACGTACCACATTGTTCATAAATTTTCATCGATGAATAGTAATATCACGTAGGACGAGACAGTATGCCTTTACAGTTTTGGCCTGCCCGATGGGGCAAATTCGTGTTAAAAAAAACTATAAAGACATCAAAAGGAGGTACAAGGCAAACTTGTAGTGATAAAACCAAAGAATAATATTAGTCACGAGCTCTTTGCAAAATTAAGGTTTTTGATAGATTGTTACATGCTCTATGAATAATAATGAGATGTTTCCTGAAATTATGTTAAGTTTGGCGTAACAAGGGTCTCAATTAATTTAAATTCAAACGCAACCTACATCAAACGGTACTAAATAATTTGCTAAATTCATTTTAATATTATTCAGTATCAACACAATTACATAAAATGTGGCTTCATAAAAAAATATTGTTGGACATTTTAGCCACAAACAAAGCAAAGCTTGTACTATGGGAACCAGACAGCTTAGAGAATACTTTTATACTTTTTTTTTGGTTATACATAGATACTTATTAAGCAGTATTAAGGTTTAAATTATCTTTGTTTTTTTTATAAGAAATTGGCTTACGTGTGATTGCTATTGCGTTTGATTTAAGTGTTAGGATGTGTATTTATTAGTGTGCGGTGAAGACCGAATAACTTTACCAAGTAACTAGATAACTACGAAATTATTAGATGCGTCGTTTTAAATAGGGCTATTTTTATTGCAGTATGTATAATTTAAAATAATTTATTTCAACTGTTTGTATATTTCTTTCTGGCTAGACAATATTGTTTAGAAACTTTAAGTTTCTGATCCAACTATAACTAACTTACATAACTGAAACATCACAAACAGTTTCGACTATACAACAGAAAACTAACTTACCCCCAGCATTCACATATACCGCCAGTACGACTAAATATATTATTCTTAACATATTTTATTAGATTAGATCTGTACTCTTGAAAATTTGAACGAGAACTGTAAAGGAAATCTTTACACGTAGGTTAATATAGCATAAAGGTGGCGACGTATTCAGAAACGCGTTGATGACGTTTCAAGTTGAAGATTAGCAACGTGAAACGGACCACCTACTACCAGTGTAAGTCAAACTGCTAACGTGCCGCGTCTTCACTCGCTATTCTATTACAACCTTCTGTAATATCTAAAAAAATATTCGAAGTTTTTATGAGTATGTAATAATGGACAGTGAAAATGTGATATATAGTGATATTATTTTAGTTTCACAAAACTACAAATTTATCGCTTTACAAAATAAACTATGAAAAACTGTGCGATCGCACAATGCAAAAACATGTTGTCAGGAGGTCAATTTTTAAAGAGATTTCGCGTAGAATTTATAGAAAATCGTTTTTTTTTTTATTAATTACACTCATCATCATCATCATCATTTCAGCCGTAGGACGTCCACTGCTGGACATAGGCCTCCCCCATTGACTTCCATAAAGACCGGTTGGAAGCGGCTCGCATCCAGCGCGTTCCTGCGGTCTTTACTAGGTCGTCTGTCCACCTTGTGGGTGGACGTCCTACGCTGCGCTTGCCGGTCCGTGGTCTCCACTCCAGAACTTTGCAGCTCCATCGGCCATCAGTTCTGCGTGCTATGTGCCCTGCCCACTGCCACTTCAACTTGCTAATCCGAAAACTTAATACACACACACACTACTTAATTACACTAAATGAATAAAATTTATATTGTCTAAGGTTTGTTAGGCGACATTTTTAGCAGTCCCTCTCATAGAGATATTACCTTTAGTTTTAGAAATCTGTGGATCCACGACATCTATACGTCACTTATCAAAGCTCTAATGTTTTTATCAGTTTTGGTAAATCAAACCGGAGATCGGCCCAATTGGCGTGTCCTGGGAGAGCTGTAAAGAGCCAGCTTTTAGAAGGCTAAGTAATTAACAATATCCCTGTTCCTATCCTACTAATAATATTATAAATGTGAAAGTTTGTATGTCTGTATGTTAGGACGTTTGGATATTTAGATATTTGTTCCTCAATCACGAAAACGACTGAACGGGTTTTAATAAAATATGGACTTCCGGACGTATCCACTTGGAATTTGTTATAGATGTGATATAATGGAACATAATTATAAAGGATTTATCTTTGCAATTAAGTAGCGCAAAAGAGCAATAGTTGATCTGGAAAGATCAACTATTGCTCAACACATTTTTTATTTCTCTCTGAACGTCAATGCGGAGTAAGTCGTCGGCGCAAGATAGTAGTACCTATAATAATATAATACATTCAGAAGCAGCATTATAGTTATAAGCATTTACATTTATACAAGCCAGCTCCATTCCAGGCTAGATGTGCTTTACCATCTTCGACCACACAGTCACTTAACAACAGGTGAGCTGTGGTCAAACAACTAGCCTGCCAACCATTAAAAAAAATACATAAATGTATTTATAGGCATGTGATCATAAACTGTGGAATTTATGTGAGTACTCATTTATTGTAATAACGAAGTGCAATTGGCTATTTTCCTTGTCTTGAAGCATTTTTAGGTATTCGCTTTATAGTCGAAATGACATAGAACCGAGAAAGAGCATTTTTTAACCCTGACCATTGTCTTTTGATGTGACTGTTTATTACGTACAATCACGTTTTAACCAAATTGTTTTAAACCGAGGTTAAAAGTCAATATACGTTAATAGTAAGTTTTTGCAAACAATGATATTCTTATTGTCTCTTTTCCGGAGCTGGTTTGTTTATAGTAATATTTATACTTATTATGCAGTTCAAGATATCTATCTATTTTGTAGCGATGATAGCTCAGTGGTTAGCGCGCTAGGTTCGCATGCCGAAGGGCGTGGGTTCAAACCCCAACAATGAGCTTGAGCTGCCGGTGAAGGAAAACATCGTGAGGAAACCATAGCATGGTGGTAGGGTACTTTCTAGTACTCGGCTGGGTAGCTACCACCCTCAAGTTTGAAATCTGCCGCCAAGCATCTAACGGTGTACCCGTATAACGGTGTAACCGGTAGCCTCACTTGAGAGCCAGTTCATTCCATCCATTCCAAGCTAGGTGTGCTTTACCATCTTCGACCACACCTTCACTTAACATCAGGTGAGCTATGGTCAAACACCTAGCCTGTCAAGCATAAAAAAAATCTATACTATTATAAAGAAGTATATTTGATTGTTTGTATTGAATAAGTTGAATAAACTACTGGACCGATCTTAATAATTCTTTAATTATTTGAATGCTACATTATCCGTGATGGGCATAGGCTAGAAACAATTAGGAATCCGTATGGACAATTCAATAATGTAACCTTAGCATGCGCAGAGAAAACTATTGACAATAGAATAAAGTGACGTTTTATAGAGCAAATTGACAGCTACAAATAAGTCCGCAATATCATAATTATGTCTAACTATTACAGTTGTCATCTACATCTTAAAAAAAAAATTGTTTGTTTGTGTTCAATAGGCTCCGAAACTACTGAATCGATAAATTTATATTGTTAATCGAGTTTAGTTTTCCCGTGCGAAGCCGGGGCGAGCTGCTAGTGTATTATATTCTGAAACAAAAAGTTGATGTCACAATTGTACCACCAAACAGTGGCCAGTTATATCCACACGGCGGGCAAAGCCGCTGGAAAAACACCACTCAATACTTCAGTTCAAATATTTGTACAAACAAACCCAATTATACTCATCTCTAATTATAGAAATCATAGAAACATGACGAGCGTAAATATTATTTTATCTAATTTCCTGAGCCATCTGGCGCCCGCAATATTTATCTTGTCGTATGTAATTTTATAATTAAAGGTAATTTTCTAAATTATTTCCTACCGGTTATTTTATAATTTTGTGTAAAAATTAAACTTCATACAAGATGGCTTTTTATCCGGAAGAAAATATAATAAATAATGGATTTATAATTACTCATACTCATACTACCTTTGGAGTACTTATTTAGCAGCCAATGTAATAGTGATAAGTAGAATATGAAGCGGAACTCTGGAGCTTTGCTTCGGTCAGTTCGAGGTACTAGCTGGCCTTGACTCTTCGATAAATTATCAAAAAATAAAAAAAGTTTTTATCTTATTTTTTAATTATTTATTACTATAGACTTGCGTTTGACCGCCAACCGCGAAAGACATCGGCCTGCCAAGAACAAGCATAATTTAATTTCTGGAAAGAGTATTCAAAGCAGCTTTGGTAGGATTATATCAAATTTGGTTGGGAATAGAAGGTGAGTAGAATATGTGTTTAACTCAAACATGCTTGGAAATTTGCATTTGGATTGAGCATTATTTTGAGAACCTTCTTCGAGATAAATCGAAATTGCTGTACTGGCCAAATACATGCGAGCAGCGGCCGGCAAAAGTTGTATGAAAGTCCATATCTGTCGTCATTTAGCGGCCAAATAAATTACTTTGTAAATTACATAGTAAACTGATATCTGTCGTGTGATTTAAAAATGGAACGATCTTTCACTTCTAAACATGGCAACCAAGGAGGAAACTTATCAAAGGTTTTGTTTAAATTTCAAACTGGCTTGCAAATCTTCGAGCATACAGGGCTGGTTTCATAACGTGCCATGGCCGAAGAAAAAAAAAATAGCTTTTTTATTTATCTGAGTTGCAAATTTATTTATTTTTTATTTTATACTAATATTATAAAGAGGAAAGATTTGTATTTTTGTATGTAACGAATAAACTTAAAAAATTCTGACCGATTTTAAAAAATCTTTCACCGTTGGGACGCTACACTATCCCCAGGTGGCATAGGCAACATTTTATCCTTGTATTCTCACGGGAACGGGAACTACGCGGGTGAAACTGCGAGACGTCTGCTAACTGCTATAAAAAGGCCACCTTAAACCTACACTCAGGTTGCAAGTCCTAGGCGCTTTACGGGGTCTTATATTGTTCAACATTTAACTTTCTTTTTACTATTTCTATCTATCAATTCATACAGTGTCATCTAGCCCCAACCTTTTTTCACTTTAGTTTTTTTCAAATACATACAGAATTATAATTATACTCGGCTGGTCTTAGCTACCATCCTCAAGTTGAAAATCAGTCGCCAAGCACCTAACGGTGTGTTTCAGCAGCCTCACTCGGGAGCTAATTCTATTCCAGGCTAGGTTTGCTTTGCAATCTTCAACCACATCGTCACTTAACATCAGATAAGCTGTGGTTAAACACCTAGCTTGTAAACCATAAAAAATATGTTCGTCACATAAATTTTGTTCTGGGTAGGAATCGAATGCACTCTCTACAACAGGTAAACTACCAAAGGAGCTAACAGGAAAGTTATTATAGATAAGCAATCATAACATATGTAGTTGTAGGTATGTCTTAGTTATAAAACAAGGATAGTGTTTATTGTAATCTAAGATAGCGTCATCAAGTTACTGTAATTAAATTATTTATCTCATCGTAAATTGCTGTAAATTGCTCATCAACCACAAAATGGACTCTAATGCGTCACTTAAAGCACTTTGTTACTTGTAACTACCTATTATAAGGTGTTTTATTGGCTAACAATTTAAATAAAACGGTCCAGCGAAGAAATTTGTGAAAAATCGTAAAGTTAAATTTTCGATACCAAAATGTATCAGCGCCCCTGGTGGACAAAAACCGCAACAGTGACTAGTTTTTTCGTGTTTCTTTTTTTTGGCATCACACTGTCGATATTTTCAAATATTTTGAAAACTCTATTGGTGATTTGTCCGACAAGGGCGCCGCCGGCGATTTATGTTTCATGCAGTATCAAATAGAAAATTAGACAATAGTTTTTAAATTTTAAATTATAATGCTAAGTAAGTACAATAAAGCACAAAAATAACAACAAAGAGAAATGTGTCAAAATTTATGTATAATCATTAAACTTATGTCATTGTTGATCGTCTAAAGAATTTGGCATCATGGAATACAATAAAATAAACACAGCAGTAAAAAATACCGCGCACCGCGCGTCTTGTTTGCACATTTCAACATTCAAAACATACCTACCTACTTACGAGTACACAAAAATAAAAGAAAGAAAAATAAACAACACGTAAAATTATGTTTGGCAACATGCTGCCAACTTCCTTGTTGCCTGAGCGAGAAATAAATAACTTGGATCTTTATCTCTCTTTAGATCTCAAGGTCAGAGTGAGCCTTCCAAGTCTGCTTCATCTTCGACCACATCATTGGTTACCTTCTGGCGAGTTGGTGGTCAAACGCAAAAAAAATTTGAATTAAGATAACATTTTTGATTAACCTGTGTGATAATTTCATTATAATAAATTGCAACATAAAAATTTATTTTAAAATAAATAAATGCGAAAGCAAAGGAAATTGTGATGCCCTAATTTGTTATAAAACTTTATTTTTATTCTCCATAGCAAACCTAGATATATATGGTAATTATTTTATTTTATTTTATTTAATTTTTGCCTCTTTTAACGTTTCCTGTTTCTACGAGTAATTTTGTCATTGATATAAATAAACTTTACTAGATTAAAGTTGATAATGTTAACAAAAGCTATGCATACTTGCATAGGTCGCGTCATGTAAAAAGAACGCTGGCGGTCAAACATGTTTTCAATTCTATTAACGGAAATCTATCTAACACATTTTTTAATGTACCTACCAATATACGAAGCCGCGAGCGAAAGGCTGGTTCAAAAGTAAAACAATAGGCTTAGTACTTTGGTGCGCGAGTGTACCCTGCGCAAACACTTTCATCCAGCCTTCTTTTTACATGACGGGAACTATACCTACAACTGAGTATTTTAATTTTAGTGTCTGTTGTATAAAATGTTATCTCAAAACGACTATATTTTAACATATAACTAGCTTAATTCAGAAATATTAGTAATATGAAGATTCTAACCATACCCTATGCATCCAAATCGATTCAGACATTTAAAAGTTATGGTGGAAAACATAATCTTACAAACATATTTCACCTTTGGCAGCCCTGTTGGTTCATTGGTAGTATGTCTGCTCCAAGAGCTGAAGGGCGTGGGTTCGATCCCCACCCAGGACAAGCATTTTGTGATATAAACAAATGTTTGTTATGTGTCAGGGTGATACTGTATGTATTATAAGTATGTATTTACAAAAAAAAACCTATTTAAGTATTCTATCAGTTATCTGTCTTTCATAGCATAAGTTTTGATTAGTTTGAGGTCAGATGGCGCTAAACGTAATGTCCTATGATATTTATTTATTTATTCCCCCCCCTGAAAAGATTAGATACCTTTTTTCGGCAAAGACACAAGTACTGCTATTTGTAATTCTTATATTTCTATATACCTACATAACATTTTAAATAAATAAATATCGTAGGACTATACACACAGCGCCATCTGGCCCCAAACTAAGCAGAGCTTGTGTGATGGAAGTCATATAACTGATAGAATACATATTTTTTTTGTAAATAGATACTTATAATACACACAGAACAAACATTTGTTTATTCACAAAATGTTTTAAAGTTATACATAAATCTGAAAATTGTAGCATTATTAATTTTCCTGAAACAATAAACAGGTTCCCATTTTCATACAGTGATTTCATCCAAGGGTTGCGATTTCAGATACGCTTTGATAGTGTCAAATATTTTTTGTGTCGGAGTGTTAAATACCGGAATCCCGAATTCTTCAGTGAGAAGTTTCCAACTTGAATTCATGAACGAGTGTATTACGTCGCCTGGAAAGAAGAGATTTTAGAAACTTTAGTAACATAAAAAAATCTGGGGCTAAAATGTGGTTACCTGCAGTCATAGGGATCGACAAATTTAGGTAGAAACACTACATTTCGTACAAAAGAAAATTAAAAAAATATACTCTAGACAAGAACTTAAAAGCTAGTGTAAAAAGTGGAAACCATATCGCTTAAAGCAATCTCTTCTAGACAACCCTAGAATGCAACAGTAAAAATAAATTATATAAATATGTTCAGACATAACAACAACAGTAAAAAATAAATTAATATCATAGGACATTTTCCATCCGACCCCAAAATAAGCAAAGCTTGTAAACTCAGTAACTAATAGAATACAATAAATACTTTTTTATCACAAAACGTTTGTGGTGTATGTGTTATGTGTAAGTGGTAATCGAACCCACGCTCTACAGCTCTTTAAGCAGATATACTACCAATGACCCAACAGGACTGTCGCTATAATTAAAATATCCGAATTATTTCTGTAGAGAAGCGAAGGTAAGGCAAACGCAATGGCATAACGTAGCAGCAACCTTTGTCGCAGAACTTTATAACATGAAAATCTACGGCCAAGTAGCCGTGTCGCAAGCAGTGTGTTGCCTACAAACTCACTTGAAAGCCAATTACGTTCCAGGCCAAGTGTATTTACCATCTTCGACACTTAACATCAAGTGAGCTATGGTCGAATACCTAGCCTGTCCGACATAAAAAAACCATTATAGTAAACGTGTTCTCGAGTGTTATAAGCTGTTTCGATTATTGTATCGATATTCGAAACAGTTGAGGTTTTTTTGAAAAATTTGGTAAACATTGGTCCGCAAAATTAAATTTGCATACTGTGTGCTACATTTGTAATTTCGTGTCACTTCCTAGTAATTACTACTAATGTAGGTACATAATATAGTCTACGTTAGGGATGAAATGATAAAGAATAAGTGTCCAAACAAATTACAGTAACATTTAGAAGGGATTATGATACCTTTTATGACCCTCTTCATGTCCTTTACTGACATGTGACATTCAGAGATCCAGAGATAATGGGCAAATATAAGTACCTAAATTTTATCTTAGTGTGTCAAGATATAGGGTTACGTTTCTGGACGAGAATAAGAAATAACCTAGTAGGTCTTACGCAACTGAAAGTAAAGACTCCGTCAAACACAACGCAAGAAGTTTTGGTGTCTGATATAATTTATATGAATAACAATCGAATGATGTACGTTGGTAAGCGCATAACTTAAAAACGGCTGAGTCGATTGAGCCGTCATTTTTTTAATGGTCATGTTACTTTAAATGAGGTTACATGGTAAAATGGTGTGAGGTTTGTATATCTACTCTACTCCATTAGGTAGGTTTTAAGCTGAGTAGCTGTTCTGGTGTGAAGTACTAACTTACCTTACAGAGGATGTCAAGCTAGTGGTTGCAGCTTCTAGGCAACCATGCTCCTTACACTATGTTTTGGATTCAGTAAGACATGGCCATGGTCAATTAACTATTCAAAATGAAAGAATGTCAAAGCCGCGAAAGCGTACCAGAAATAAATGGAATCAAATGGCAAACCGTTAGTAATCTAGTTACAAAGTACTTGTACCACTGAAATACAAAAATGACTGAACTTTGTAGCACATCCTTTGCAATACTGATATCTGGAAACGACGTTTGAGAGTGAATCCTACAGTAAATAACACTTGACTGACCGAGCCACTCCACCTAACCGCAACGACTAAAAATGATGCCATCATTTTCAGTCTGCTCAAATAAATTTGGCTCTAACGACAACGTTCTCTACTTCGTAAGAAGAGAACTTCAAAACAAAGAAGTGCGTGCGGCCAACCAATCTCTGCTTTTTTTATTGTTCTGTAGATGACTGTCATACGTGACATTTTTAATGATCGAGAGAAATAACATTGGCTAATATAAATAAATTTCGTATTGTGCCACATGGCACAGTACGGAAATGAAATTCGGTATGTAAAGTTTTATTTTTGTATTTATTTTACATATTTTAACTGATTGCAAACATTATTTTATAAAACTAACTTAAATATGTATTTAGGCTTTCAATGCGGTAGTTGATTTTTAAAACGTTTTCAAACTTTTTATAGTGATGACATCATAAAGTAGCCTGAATTTTATATACGTTTAGGTATATATAAATACCTAAATACTTTTTTTTCTGAATAATTACTTATTACTTATAATAAATATAAAGCATCCAGACACAGAACAAACATTTTTTTATACCACAAGATGTTTGTCCTGGGTGGGAATCGAACCCACGCCCTTCAGCTCTTAAACCAGACATACTACCAATGAACCAACAGGGCTGTCAAAAAGTATGTATGTATGTGTCAATATAAGTATGTATAAGTATGTACAACAAAAAAGTATATAAGTATTCTATTAGTTATCTAGTTCCCATAGTACAAGCTTTACTTAGTTTGAGGCTAGATGGCGTTATGCAAAATGTTCTACGATTTTTTTATATGTTTTTAGATAATTGTTACAAGATCAAATCATTTTGAAAATATTTTTAGAGAATTTCAATGGCATGTCTATTGTACCTATACGTCATATCTAGTAAAAATCTCATGAATGATGAAAAATTAAAACCTTTGCGGAATTCCCGGATTATTGTTAAGAGGATTGTCCATGAATTTCTTTGATAAGCTTTTATAATTACGTAACAGGTGGCTGATTTTTTTTTTCAATATCTTTTCTCATCTTTGTGCCACTATATCAATATAAAGCAGCACAATTTTGATGACAAAAGCTCATATATATACTTTGTACATAAACACCAACCTGCTAATTGTTTACACCCATCAATTGTATTTGTATTATATAGAAGCAATTTTTTAACCGCGGTCTCGTGTTTTGTTTAAACACAATAACTTTCATTTTATAATTTTTTATTTTAAAATTTTCCACCACAATTTCGTTTTTTTTGTCGAACCAGAACGATGTAAGGAAAACTTTTGCGAAACGGAACGGTGATTTTACGAAACGGAACGGCGCGCCGTTCTGTTTCGTAAAATCACGGCGTTCCGGTCCATTTCGAGCACTGATTATTATAATATTAGATATAAATATTTATTTACAAAAAAAAAAGTATTTAAATATTCTATTAGTTAGCTGACTTCCATAGTACAAGCTTTGTTTAGTTTGAGGTCAAAAGATGTTGCGTGTAATGTCCTACGATATTTATATTTTAATATTTTATGTATAATACGGTAGTATAAAAAGCCTTTATTTCAGAGGCACTCGCTTTCATGCATGACGCTTCTAAGATTTATTTTGTGATCTCATTCAATACGATGAATAGGAAAGTAAATGCTCGAACGAACGAAAACATCAAAGGCAAGATATAGATACTCACTCGCCGCTTTATTTCCGTTGAACAAGTTGGTGAGATGAAAGTTAGCGCCGTCTTTGACGTCATATTTATACGTGTAACTCTTCAGGTCCATGATGTCTTTGCCATCGTTATTTTTTACGATGTCAAATGGAAATTCCATCGATAGCTCGCAATTTTCTGGAACAATAAACGCATATCATTGTTGTAGCGATGATAGCTCAGTGGTTAGCGCGGTAGGTTCGCATGCCGAAGGGCGTGGGTTCAAACCCCAACAATGAGCTTGAGCTGCCGGTGAAGGAAAACATCGTGAGGAAACCATAGCATGGTGGTAGGGTACTTTCTAGTACTCGGCTGGCTAGCTACCACCCTCAAGTTGAAAATCTGCCGCCAAGCATCTAACGGTGTGTTCCGGCAGCCTCACTTGAGAGCCAGTTCCATTCCAGGCTAGGTGTGCTTTACCATCTTCGACCACACCTTCACTTAACATCAGGTGAGCTGTGGTCAAACAACTAGCCTGTCAACCATAAAAAAAAAAAAAAGAGAATCAGAATCAGAATCAGAAATGTTTATTGTTTAAAACTGTGTAACAATATTAGATTATAAATAATTAGTTATATGCCAGTACTTAAAAACAGTCTTGTCCTTGCGGACATACAATATTGATTGTTATTTAAATAAAACACACTAAAGAAAACATAGGCAAGTTCAAGTCACCGAGATAACTACCGAGCACCATTCCAGAACAATCACTATCACTTATTTAAATATTCATTTACAGAGTAAAATGTTTTTTCTAGTAACCAAGCTCGCAACCTATTTTTAAATTTAGCTAAAGGCAATGTTTTAATTATGTCAGGTAATTTGTTATATAACGTAATAGACATTGTCATACAACTATGTTCATAGCGTGCTGTACTATTTATGTAGGTTCCAATCTAAACTTATGTCTTTCACATCCTCGTCTGTATTTTTCTAATCCTGTGGTATATACATTTTCATTTTGTTTCACGAAACATGCAATATCATAAATGTATTGACATGGGAGTGGCAGAATTTGAGATTGTTGACATAGAAAGGATAAAAACAAATTTAAAATTATGATTTATAGTAGGTACATTACTGTAGCGGCCAGCAAAGGAGGTATTGATGAACGAACGTGTAACATACGTAAGTCCATCAATGCCTAGTTGTGGCCAAGGTTTGTACAGTTTATTTCTAAAATAATGCGCGGAAATTAGCTTTATATTTGGAACTCAGCTAAATAAACCAGCCCTGTATGCTCGAAGATTTGCAAGCCAGTTCAAAATTTAAATTAAACCTTTGATAAGTTATCTCCTTTGGTGACATGTATCAAAGTCAAAGATCGTTCCATTTTTAAATTACAGGACAGATATGAGTTTACTATGTGTATGTTTATTTGGCCGCTAAACCACGATAGATATGGATTTTCATACAACTTTTGCCGGCCGCTGCTCGCATGTATTTGACCAGTACCTACAGCGATTTCGATTTATCTCGAAGAAGGTTATCATAATTTGAGAAAAAAAAATCATTTCTTGTGTCTTGATAGATCAGTGGTTGGTGCAGTCGGATCACACGCCGAAGGGCGTATGTTTAAACCCCTACATTAAGTATGCGCTCCTAGCAAAGGAAAATATCGTATGGAAAGAATAGCATGGTGGGTACTCTTTGGTACTCGATTGGCTAGCTACTGGTTGAAAATCTGCCACCAATGCAATCATTACACAGCCCTGTTGGCTCATTGGTAGTATATCTGCTGAGCTGTAGGGCGTGGGTTGGATTCCCGCTCAGGGCAAACATTTTGTGAATAAACAAATGTTTGTTCTGTGTCTGGGTGTTGTGTATGTATTATAAGTATGTATTTACAAAAAAAAAGTATTTGTGTATTCTATCAGTTATCTGACTTCCATCACACAAGCTCTGCTTAGTTTGGGGCCAGATGGCGCTGTGTGTATAGTCCTACGATATTTATTAATTTATTTATTATTATTTTATTTATTATAATAATAAATGTATAAGCACCTATGTATGTATACATAAAAGTATACAAGTATTTTATCAGCTATCTAGTTTCCAAAGTACAAGTTTGGTAGAACCGTGATAAAGTACATCATCATGAATAGATTAGCTTAATCATTTCAATCTGATGATGCTGTTACAACAAGAGTAGCAGATTTAGTGGCTTAGTGACAATAATAACGCATTATAACAGCTTATCATGTCTTCAACAATAACTAGGTATAATCTACGTATCGCGAGAATTATTCTGCATGTCTTTCTAGATACATACTTAATAATGTTGACTATAAAGTGCCTTATTAAACAGCCGCTTTACAAATTTTTACGGATTTCTCCATTTTTTTTTATAGTTGACAGGCTAGGTGTTTGACCACAGCTCACCTGATGTTAAGGTGGTTCGATTTCCATAGAAATAATTTTTTGCCATTTATGGACAAATGGACTACTGGCATTTATTTTGCCCTTTATTTGCGGTAAATCACAATTAATTGAATAAAACAGTAGATTATAAGCATAAAATCAAATTTATGAATGATTTGTGAATTTATGATTTTTGAATAAAACAGTAGATTTTGCTAATAGCCTACTGTTTTATTTAAGCAATTGTGATTTACCGCAAATAAAGACCAAAATAAATGTTAGTAGCCGTGATTTCACTGTAAAATTATGCTCCTTTTGTCCATAAATGGCAAAAAATTATTTCTATGGAAATCGAACCACCTTAAGTGACGGTCGGTCGGTGATGGTAAAGCACACCTAGCCTGGAATGGAACTGGCTCTGGAAAGGGAACTGTTTTTGGCGTCGCACTTTTGCCAGTGTCCAATTTTGAAGTACTTTATAAAAAAACTAGCAGCCCGTCCCGGCTTCGCACGAGTGGACTTTCATTTTTTTATTAAATTCTAATAATAAACATAGTCTATGTTACTAAAGGAGAATGTAGCATACTAATGGTGAAAGAATTTTTGAAATACATTATTTATTGAAGTTTTATTAAGGATCTCTAATTTTTTCTAGTGCTAAATATAATGAAGCATTCTAAAGGTGAAAATTCACTGGAGCTACTATGCCAGCGGCCCAGAGCCTCGCTCCGATACTTCAAGGAGCTGGGTTGGCTCGGGTAGACGCTGACAGGGGGAAATGCACAATACACCCCAAGCGGGACGTCAGTGCAGGACTTATCGCTCCCACTTTGAATAAGAATAAGAATGGTGAAAGAACTTTTGAAAACGTTCCAGTAGTTTTTGAGTTTATTTGTTACAAATATACAAAAATCCAAAAATACAAATCTTTCCTCTTTTTTATGTAAAAAGTAATGAGACGAACGAGACGCTCTCCTGATGGTAAGAGACAACGCCTGTCCATGACCATTACAGTGATACATAGAACTTTGAGTAACAAAACAAAGTCCAGGGCATCACTGCTTTGGCGCTCATTACTTTGAGACTTTCGATGGTTAGTCTCAACAGCCCAGTAATTTCACTAGCTGCAGTACCCATGATATTAGTAGTATTCATGATATTAGTGTAGATGTAGATTAAGTGTAGATTGTAAAAAATAATTGTAATACAAGTTTACAAAGGTCACAGACCCCGGTGTCCGTGAAGCGTATAAATATACAAAAAAAAGTAAAAGTAAGTTTAAGAACCTTACTCAGTTGAATGACGGTTTGACCATCGCCGCTAATAGGCAAAATAAACAGCCTTCCGGACGCCTTGTAGAGAGCTTTCAACATCAGATCTGCGTGAAACACCAGCTGCAAATGCTTTCTTCCCATATCGATTCTGAAAAAATAACGTTTTATCTTATAGCTTGTTTTTTGTTGTGACTGGAAGCAAAATGTGGAAAACCGGGTGTGGTGCCTTGCGACCGCTAAATCTAATTGTAGACTAAAGCTGATTCAGGCGTTACTTTGCGGAAATTCATTTTTAATATTCAAGGTATGTAATGTATTTAGTTTATTTCCGCTTAACATTTGTTTCTATTATACCAAATTGTTGTCGAGCTAGTTAAATTTAAATCCTCAACAATGTTGTTATAAAAAAATAAATTATAAATAAGTTTTGGAGGGCTTTCAGTTAGCGTCACCTATCCCCAAACTAAGCAAAGCTTGTACTATGAGATCCAGATAAATAAAATCCATAAGTACAAATTTTAGATTTTTGTAAATATGTAATACATAGGTACTTATTTTAACATACTTACAGAAAACTAGGGGAAAGTCATACATTGTTTAATTTCTGTATTTTTTCTGATATTTGATAGTACCTATAGTAAAGACCTTTTTTTAATTGTAATTCTTTTGAGAAAATAAATGTCTTTAAACTGAAGACCAAAAATTTAAGAAAATGAATGAATGACATATTAAGCTCTTCACGACTTATCAGCAGCTTATGTCAAGTCCGTAACTTTTTTAATTTTCTATCAGCGTTATCGCAAATCGAATGTTACTTAATCAAGGCTCTCTAATATAATGCATGACATATTAAGCTGCACACGACTTATCTTTCTATCAGCGTCCTAGCCAGCCGCGTACTAAAAAGTACGCTACCACCTTGCTTAGATTTCCTCACAACATTTTGCTTCACTATTCCAAGGTGTTTGACCACAGCTCACCCGATTTTAAGTGACGATGTACCACATAGTCACTTAAAATCGGGTCGAAACTGGTAAAGCACACCTAACATGGAATAGAACTGGCTCTCGAGTGAGGCAGCCGGAACACATATTGGTGCTTGGCGGCAGATTTTCAACTTGAGGGTGGTAGCTAGCCAGACGAGTACTAGAAAATACCATACCACGATGTTATGGTTTCCTCACGATGTTTTCCTTCACTGGCAGCTCAAGCTCATTGTTGAGGTTTGAACCTATGCATTTCGGCTGCAATCCAACTGCGGTAATCATTGAGTTATCATGGTCATTAAAGTAATGTGATTTTTATTATTTTGTTAACGCGTATTTCTTCACGTTTGACTACCAACTCAGACTTAGGAGACAACATAATAAGAAAAAAGTTTTAAAAGTTCAAGGTAAACTACTTACTTCATTTTATCAATAACAGCATTCTTAAGGCCTGTTATTTCAGCATTCTGCATATTCAACTTCAAGCCAGCTAAGTCCACGTTAATTTTGTCCACAAGCATTGAATCCAAGACTTCTGAGTTGAGTTCAGCTATACCAGCAACGAAAACTGGTACAGTTGATTGAGCTGACGATTTGATACAGTTTGAATCGCTTATCTTGCATTTTTGGACTTGTAATACTGAAAAAAAAAAACAGCAAGTTAATGTAAACCTACTTCACTAGAGAGACAGTTTCATTCCAGGCTAGGTGTGTTTACCATCTTTGAACACACTGTCATTTAACATCAGGTGAGCTATCAAGTCTGCCAACCATAAAAAAATGCGGAAGCTACCATACAAGCTTTCGTGTTCTAAAACAAATTGGGTGGAATCAGAAAACTAGGTCGATGTAAGTAGTAAAAATTGTTTAGTAATAATTATTATAATTTTCTTTAGCAAAATGTATCAATTTGAAAGCTATAAAAGTAATGTATGTAGGTCTGTATCCAATAATAATCTTGATGTATATAGGTAAACTATACTATATTATTTTATCTATAACTGCATAATAGTGTCTATTAGTATATACACAACTCTGTAATTGATCTTCAGAGTTGTGTATGTATAAAAAAATAGTACTTAGGTAATGCAAAATGTCATACATGACACATTATTTTGTCCTTGAAAATTGTGGAAAAACAGGAAAATCTGGTATGCAAAGAGTCGCCTCGCCATTTTTAGTTAACGTGTAAGTAGCAATTTGGAATAACTTCTTACCTATTTACTTAAATTATAAAAATAAAAAACTATACTTAATCTAACGACGCTAACAAATAACTATACATAAATAATTATAGGACAAAAATGTGCCCTACTAAAAATCAGATGAGCAGTTTCAGCGCTACGGAAAAACACACAAACATACATGAATGCTTACACAGTAACTTGGGCTACTTTGTAATAGAATTACTATTTAAACCACATGGCAAAATGAGTCTAAACGATACGCTAATACATACAAAAATCACTTTCATAAATACGAAAAGAGCATTGTTAAAAATTTTGTTCTTCAAACAATATATTGGAAACTCCTAAATTTGGTTAGCAAATTCGGACGCAAATAAAAAAAGAAGAAAAAATTAAAGAACGAAAGTGTGGTCTTCCTGTTCAGCTCTTTTATGAGTTCAAGCCCTTCTGGGCACACTTTATCATTTTCTAAATTATGTACTTATTGCTGCTAGCTTTAAAGGAAATAGTCGTGTACTTTTGGAAATCTACAAGTTATCAGTGTTCTCAGTGTCTATCAATACGAACTTGTCCAGGATTATGGACTATGGCTTTCACAAAAAGAAGAGGCACCGGTGTGGCAGCTTATGAAAATAGCCAACAAGGCTAGTTCGGTAATTATTAATACGAAATTAATTTCCCCTTTTAGAAATAAGGCAGGCCCATCTGTAACGACTCCCTTCTTCGACCTAAACAATCCTTGAACATCGTCGCCAAGTTGCTGGTTTATCGAATTTTTATCGGATTAATTTCAGAGAGTAGGTATGCTTTAGATCTAAATAGTGTAATTCCCCCATGACCGATGGCGATTTGATTGCACTTTCATTGTGCGAATGGTTAACAAGCATAGTAGAATATAATGTTCTGAGTGTTCCTCGACAAATACATTTTGGGTGTCTTCAAGTCGAGTATGAGTCGGTATGAGCTTTGAATAGTTGCTGAAAACAAATTGACTGCTAAACTAGGTAGGTTTGAAGAGATTTAGCAAGGTATTATTGTGTACTTTCTACTTTATGTAGACTAAAAGCTTAGCAAGTAAGAAATTGACATCGAAACCGCGAGACGCAACTAGTGAATTTATATTCCTCTCGTTTACATAACCAAACCAGCTTGATAACCATTTAAATTATAAGTAGGTAAATATGTAGTAAGTTGGTTCTTTGCCAAAAATCTACAAAAAATATTTGGTAAAGTATAACTAACCTAACCTACCTATTTAGGAACGTATCTGTATATAACCTAAGATTGTGATTCCAATGATGCAATAACACGCTCTATTGTTTTAGAAATGCATGTTGCTTAGTGACAATTGTGATGTATTATAATTGTCTCTGTTTGTTTCTTAACATTAAATAAGGTAGTTTGAATAATGTATGATGTATGTAGATACCAGCTTCTGTCTTCTGTTTACCTCATCATCATAATTAGTCTGTCGTAGTCGGCAGCTACCTTTATAGGCATCTCCCAACCGTGTCACCACACCACTCAGCCCAATTTTCGGCTTTTGGCTTCCAATTACTGCCAAATGGCTTACGCACTTACATCGTAACTTTTTCTGGCCTCTGTTCATCCTTGACAATATTTGTAAATTTTATTTACGTAGTTAAGTAAAAGGTAACTGAGCACAGAATCATTTTTGTACCTAACATAGATACCTAAGTAAATGTCATATAGTTTAGTCGACGCAAACACGTGACATAGGTAGATACGTGAGCAAAATACTGACCTCTATTTTGCATAAAGATATCTAGGTACCTACTTATTGCTGTACAGATTTTCAACTTGAAGGTTATCCAGGGTAGCAGTACAGCGGAATCGGAGCGGAGCGGACATGCTATGGTTTCCTTATGATGTTTTCCTTTACCAGCAGCTCAAGCTTATTGTTGGAGTTTGAACCCACCTTTTGGCTAGTGATCCGAATGCGCCAACCACTGAGCTGTCATTGCTATGTCATGTTTCCCCAAGTAGCCGAAAGCATGTTTGCAAATGTAAACTATTTTTTAGTTTCCTGGCTATTTACTAGTACCTAATAACAACCAACGAATTTTAAGTATCTAGTAGGTACCTAGAAGATAACTTCATAACAAAAATGAACCTATATGAAAAACCTTTAACCAACCCCCATAAATGTTCTGCAATCATCTGCAGAACATTAACACCTAGCCTGGAATGGAACTGGCTCTCAAGTGAGGCTGCCAGAACACACCGTTAGATGCTTGGCGATTGATTTTTAACTTGAGGGTGGTAGCTAGCCAGCCAAGTACAAGAAAGTACCCTACTACCATGCTATAAATATATAAAATAAATTTCATTCCGAGGAACGAAATGAGTATTTTTATTGTAGGTACCATCTAGATTCAAGATATTTATTGTTTCCGTACAGTACAAGATGTTTTAAATACAGTATATAATAAGTAGTATATGGTACACAGTCAAATATGTACCCTAAACACATCACATCACATAATATGGCACATCAACGTTTAGTAGAAAGGATTCATTCAAGTCAAAATTTAAGTTATTTTTATAATGTCATATTTTGATCACTGCTATCTAGTTTTTTTTTGTTGACAGGTTATTCGTTTGACCACAGCTCACCTGATGTTAAGTGACGGTATAGTCGAAGATGGTAAAGCACACCTAGCCTGGAACTGGCTCTCAAGTGAGGCTGCCGGAACACACCGTTAGAAATGCGGCAGATTTTCAACTTGAGTTACCTAGTAAGTACTTAGTAGGCACTGCTAACATTCAAACTACTGGCAGATATTTTCAACAAAAAAAAATTGGCATCAACATCGCTCTTTATTTTTAGGTTAAACATACAAAAACTACTTACATGCCGAAAACACGACTGCAGCTTGCAAGACTAAAATTAACACTTTATGTGTAACACTCATTGCGACAATGTTATTTTCGTAATTTCAAGTATAATCTGACCGCGCTAGCCGAATGCTTACCCACTATTTAATGAGAAACCACGGCATATGTTGTTTATAAGGAAACGCTTGATGTCAAGGAAAGGTACATAGTAAGAAGGTAGGAACAACGATTGCTTTAGAACTACTTTTTGCACGGTAAGAAAACGTCAACCTTATATCAGATATACTCAGTTCAGATAGATTCTGTCTGCCATGTAGATCAAAAAAGAAACGAGATTCGCATCATAATGAATTGCTTTATAATATATATATGTATATGTATATACATATATAATCAACACTCATTATATAGAGGAATGATTTGATTTTTTGTATTGAATAGGCTCCGAAACTACTGGACCGATCTGAATAATTCTTTCATCATTAGAATGCTACATTATCACCGAGTGCCATAGGCTATATTTATGTATTGTTAATCGAGTTTCGTTTTCCCGTGCGAAGCCGGGCCGAGCTGCTAGTTATATACGCCCCGCGCGTAAGTGGTTAAGGTGGTTCGATTTCCATACAATTTTTTTCCCCATTAATGGATAAATGGAGCATAATTTTACAGTGAAATCACAGCTACTGGCATTTATTTTGGCCTTTATTTGCGGTAAATCACAATTGCTTGAATAAAACAGTAGATTTATCCGCATAATTATTCAAAAATCATAAATTCATAAATATGATTTTATGCTTAAAATCTACTGTTTTACAAATAAAGACCAAATTAAATGCCAGTAGCTGTACTTTCACTGTAAAATTATGCTCCATTTGTTCATAAATGGCAAAAATTTATTTGTATGGAAGTCGAACCACCTTAAAAGATAATAATCTAAAATTAAGGCGGACGAAGTCGCGGGCGTATGCTAGTCCTACACAAATAACTACCAACCTTAACTAGTAAATATAAGTACTACCAAGACATATAAGTACTACCAAGACTTGTATTATACGATTACCTAATTAACTTCTGCGTTGATAGTTAGGTAGGTATATCTATATATTTTTGCAAATACAAGGAAGTACATTCGCCTTTATTTTTCAAAAATAATTGGTTGTAGGTATTTGTGTTCATATCTCTCTAGATATTGTAAGTAGGTACCTACCTTTGTAGTAAGTAGGTACTGCTTTACCACTTCCGCTACTGCTTTCCAAAATTATTTATTAATAAACTTATTTCTGACTTTATTTACAATTAAGTATTTAGTGATAAAATAATAATTTTATTTACACAGGGTTATTAAATTTGGGTATACTAAGCCGAAAGGGAACAATTTTATAATTAAGGGTGCAACTCGAACTTGCGAAAATAACATCAACTTTTCCAAAGAAAAAGTTATTTTTTCGCGACGGCAGATTTGTGCCCACTGTAAAAGTGATTCGAAATTGTGTGTGAAATAGCCCAAAGCTTAGCTTAGCATAGGTATATATAATAACCTTTTACAGATTTATAAATATCATACAGCAGAATTATATTTGAATAAGATGACTTAAAAATGAACAGGAAAAGTTGCCTATAGGTAAGCTTTATTCCTAGCCCGCCTGCTATCTTCGATTGAATTGAATAATTCAGATGTCAAGCATTTTGCATCAATTTGCATCGAAACGAGATTGCTAAGCAGACGACATTGAAATTAAATCGCGATTATCCTGGCAGTAGAAAAAAATGTGCCTAATGCCCTGTAGAAAGAAATGTAATTTTCTCTTAACGTGGAACTTACAATTTCCAATACTTACTAAATACTTATTTGAAATAGATCTTTTTCATTTAGGTATTTTGACAAAATTATAATTGATGTTTGTTACTCTTTCACGCAAAATCTAATGAACGGATTTGGATGAAATTTGGTATGGAGGTAGCCGAGACCCTACTTCTCTTTATCCCGAAAACATGTAGCGGGTAAGATCGCGGGGCACAGCTAGTTTTAAATAACTTTGTATTTTAACCAAACTACGTGCTCAGAGATGAAGATGAGAGAACTGTAGGTACCTACATAGTCGTACATGGGATTTGATTTGCCAGGTGTGCAAATGAACGAAATTAAATTCATTCGTGTTAATAACGTTCTTGAAAAGTCGTTATCTCCAGGAAATTATCGTCTGGTTGCAGGAAATTGAAGTTAAATGTTTGAAGATTTAATATTTGTACTTACGTATTGGTAGTATCGTAATAAAATTAATATCAAGCTAACAGCTTGTAACAAGCTAGCGATAGCTGAAGCAAATTTAAAAAAAAATAAGAACGGCATACAAGAAAACGGTAAAGAAACAGTCTATGTGTTGCCAACCCAGAGATATTTATTGGCGCACCTTTCAAAACACATACGAGTAGGTATGTTGGAAGCCCGTGTAAACGAGAAACAGTGTTTATATATAAAGCCCTTTGTATTTCCAAATCGATAGACGTAGCGCCGTCTAGTAGATAACTAGGTACTTAGTGGATTTTTTTGATATTAGTAATTTTCGTTTCTTCGTGTGTAAAAATATAAATACTGGACTGACAAGACAACTATGCACTTGTCTTTTATGAATTTTGATATCAGTATTAACGTTTCTGTAACCAGAAACGGGACAATTTGGTGTCCCGAAGCTATTGCTGGGGATAGCGTTGCCAGGCGCCCGGATAAAGCCGGATATAGTTAGGCTTTTTGATTGCGTGTCCGGCCAAAGAAAAAACGGTGTCCGACTTTTGTTAGTTAACTTTTTACATTTCGCAAACGAGCGAGCACCGAGCGTGGCCGAGCGTTTTTGTTATACTGAGACACAAAATCCTCAATAATGTAGGGTGTCCGGCCATTTTACCCAAATGTCCGGCCAAACTGGCTGGTCTGTCCGGCTATTAGGTTTAGCGACCTGGCAACCCAAGCTGGGGACACTGAGACTGAGTACCAGAAAATGGGACAGTCCCGCTTAAAACGGAATGTATAGTCACTTTACATATACCTACAGTCACTCATAGTCACAGAGCTCGAAACTGATCAATTTAACAATTAACGCAGCCCTTCGCTATTATAGCGAAAACAATACCATTATCTCTCGCAATGAATTTCTCCCTAAAAACTGCACGCAATTCATGCTAGTCGTAAGAACTGTGATGTTATTAAAAGAAACAAACGTCCAATTTAAATAATTTATTGTAAATAGATTTTTTGTTTTATTTTTTCACTTACACCACCTTTTAACATTACAATTTTTTTACTTACATTGGTCATCTTTACTATACGCTAAAGTATCTATTTCATTCGAGAATTCGGTGACAAAACTTTGTTTTTTTTTTAAAACAATTCGAATCGATTTACGAAAATCATTGTAGATGCCTTACTTTTTTAACATTAAATTATAATATGTATAAAACATAGATACCATCGTAGCTTGGAACTACCTATGTGAGACTAAAAATCTTGTGATGTAGGTTTCTACCTATTATTATTAAAAAGCGCTAATGCTTATAAAATTAAAAGCAACACAAAGGAAAAAAATGCCAATGTCAACTTTATTCACTATCACAATTATACTAGAAAAACCAGTAAATTAACCTACATAAAAAAAAATTTAAGACGTGAAAACACTGAATTCTCATTGTATCAGAATACAATTATACTTAGACAATCAAACTACGAGAAAAAAGAGATCAGAAATAATACAGCAGCGAAATACAAGACTTACTTAAAATATATTGCAAACAAAGTTCAAATCGTAAAGTAATTTAAACCCTTTAATTATGTTAAGGTGGTTCGATTTCCAATTTTTTTCCATTTATGGACAAATGGAGCATAATTTTACAGTGAAATCACAGCGACTGGCATTTATTTTGGTCTTTATTTGTAAAACAGTAGATTATAAGCATAAAATCATATTTATGAATTTATTGATTTTTGAATAATTATGCGGATAAATCTACTGTTTTATTCAAGCAATTGTGGTTTACCGCAAATAAATACCAAAATAAATGCCAGGAGCTGTAATTTCACTGTAAAATTATGCTCCATTTGTCCATAAATGGCAAAAAAATATTTGTATGGAAATCGAACCACCTTAAACGTACATAATCAAAATTTAAACAAAAGCGTTACATACACATTCCAATATTTATTCAGTTTTTTTTTATTAATTTTACTAAAAAAGATTAGGTACCTATGACTGTGGTCCACTTCTGATTAGGACGTTTTTAGTGGTAACCCTAGTCCATAGTTTGATATATTTTTCTTATTTTATCTATCATTATGAGTATACGTGTAGGGATTGCAATTCGGTAAACTGGATCCGGCAATCCGAGAGATTCGGTACCAATTTATCGGGTCCGGTAATAAATAAACGACTCCCAATTTTGTACAAAGATACCAAATTGTTTTTTTTTTTTTGGTGCAAGTTGTTCAAAGTTAACCCGCTTACCAACACCCCCCGCCTGCCTTGTGCCTGCTCCACTTCAAAACTAACATGCTGCATTAACACTTTTCAATTTCTACAATCCTTTCTCTCAACTCGAAACTTGTTATTATTTATTCATTTAAATTGTGATCTCGATTGATTTATTCTCGCCAAACTAGGCCGGAATGAAATTGATGCCGGATTGCAATCCCTATGCAATGTATGAATTGAAAAGTGACGTTTAAAATTAAAAATTAAGTGCGCATAGCTAATAAAATAAACTCATGTGCTAGTGTAATTTCGGCTTCACACAACATTGTTTTGACAACTGTTTTTTACGTTTTTTTATTATTATAAGTTACGTAACTGTTTTTTTTTTTATTCTGTTAAATCGTACAAACTTAAGAAACTACAAAGCGTATTATAATATGTTTCAAATAAGTACCTATGAGTAATTAAGTACACAGTTAATACTTACTTTATACAATTGCAGTGTTATTGCCCCTGTTTTGATCAAGGAAAAAAATTAAATCATTTTGATTTGTTTTTTTTTTCACACCCTAATTACGGAACCAAATAAAAATACAAGCAACGCAATACTACAATGAAATAGCCTTTTATGGTTATCAATCAAAACCTATAACTACTTACTAATAATATTAGCATGTTGATTTATCTATAATAATATTACAAGCATATAAATCAGGGCGAAAACATAAAATTAATCTACATACCCTTGCGAAATTGTCTAAATCCATTATTATCATTAACATTTAACCTCGGTTTAATGTTAAATACAATACAAATTTAATTTTCTGCCATGTGCAAATTTTAGATTGTAAACACGCAAATTACACTTGAAAGTGACACTTCCTTTACATATTTATATCTTTGGGCATACTGCCGCAAATAGAATAACATAGATTTTGAATTTAAAAGTTTCTTGTCACTTTACTTTGTCTTCATAGCGATGATAGCTAAGTAGTCAATCAATAACCTCAAGCTTAAGCTACCAGTGAAGGAAAACATCGTGAGGAAACCATAGCATGGTGGTACCCTTTCTACTATTCGGCTGGCTAGCTGCCACCCTCAAGTTGAAAATCTGCCGCCAAGCATCTAATGGTGTGTTCCGGCAGCCACACTTCAGCGCCAGTTCCATTCCAGGCTAGGTGTGCTTTACCATCTTCGACCACACCGTCACTTAACATTAGTTGAGCTGAGGTCAAACACCTAACCAGTCAACAGTAAAAAAAAGTCTTGTCATAATTTTAATCAATTTGGCAGAGTGCCTCGTCATCTTGAAATTACTACCTTAAAAATTGATCTCCATAGCAGAAAGCCCGCAGTATTAGACAGTCTGCCGCAAAGTAGTAATGTGTTAACAATGCTGGTTCAGTTTGAAGTGTACTGCAGCTAACGAATATAGAGCTATTAACGAATGCCTCAAAGTAATGAACACCAAAGCAGCGATGCCTTGGACTGTTTTGTTACTCAAAGTTTTAATGTCATGTACCTATCAAAGTTCACGGACAGGCGTTATCTCTCTTACCATCGGGAGAACATTTCGATCGTCTCATTACTTTCACTTAGTAAAAAATCTAGCCATAGCTATACAATACATGTTTACATTATATATAATTATACACTATTTTTATCTAACACTCAGTGACATAACACCATTCATAAGACGAAAAAATTCACTTGACTCAATTATCTTACAACTAACTTACAGATAACTAAATTCAGACTTATGTCAAAAACAAAATTTCACTCTTTCAGAGTGTTTTCACTAATCATAACAGCACTTATGTGCGATGCCCTTTTTATCACAAACTCACAATTTTGGTTTTTGTATCCGACTACAAAGTTTTAGCAGTATTAAATTACTAGAGTCATTTGGTGCTGAAAAAAATCAACATACCTATAATTAAATCACAAACGTATCTGCCAATAGAAAGATCTCACATTAATTTTCAAATTATTAAAACAAAGAATATTATGTATATTTGTGGTGTTCTTGTTTTGCCGTGAATACGTCTTTCGATTTGCCTTCATAGTGGGGATCCAACAAAATAGGGGGATACAGTTTGGTGTTACAGCTACGCAGGGTTTTTTGTAATAAGTGAGCATCCTCTTAATGGCATGTTCAGTACAATAAATGTAACAAATTTTGGTCTCCTACTGTTGATAATTCGTATTTTTTTTCTTAAAAAATTATATATGTCCTGTCTAAGCAAAATTAACTCTATGCAAAAAGCGCGCGCGCACTTTGTGACGCGTACCGGTAGCAAACGCGATGACGTCATTAAGGCCAAATAAATGGGTTTTTCATACTCTAGCTAAAGAAACTATACAATAGAGAACTAAAAAGTGTTAAGGAGTAGATTGGATATATATTGTGTTTTGACAAAGATTGTAGGACAAATGTCGATTGGTTTAACATACAAAATATGCCCTTAAAAGGATGCTGACTGATTAACAGTTATATCCCTGTATATCTATCATCTACATCTAAAATGTAATTACACCACTCTATAGCTAAAAAATCAAAGAATTCGTTACGAGTGTGGTATTGAAATATGAAAATCCGAAAGGACTTCTTAGTACTTAAATATATGCATATTATACACGGCTGTTTACGATACAGCTACACCCCGGTATATTTGTATAGTTGCCTGTTTGTCTTGTATCGAATGAATGTTTTTCATTCTAGAACACCAAAACACAGAAATAACTCCAAACTAGCCAACCTGTGTTCGTTATATGTTTACTTGTCATTTATGCCGTTTTAATTTTAATTAAATCCGCATTAAAGCTTACTTAAACTGTTGTTCTTTTCTAATATTATCTAGTTCTGTAATAAAAAAGACAAACATTTTTAGTAACTATAAATCTATCATCAAGTCTAGGGAGTGCCACAACAGAATCGAAACCAGAATCGGTAGTAATGTAAATTTTGACAGATCTTTAGGTTTTTTTTCTTATTCCTCCGAGGAAGACTTGGCGTCGCACTTTCTGTGCATTTGCCAGTGTCAAGTTTTCAATCTTCAAATTACTAAAACAATAATGTTGATCTTACCTAATTGACTGCAATCATAAAAACAGAAACAAGTTTTTTTATTCTAGTTGACTTCCTGTTCAACTAACGCAGCTTGTGACAGCGATATTTGTGGCGACCGTGCCTGTCTCATATGTCTTAATAGCAACATTTTGACACAGGGCGCTAGGAGATAAATCAAAACAGCACTGGCTATTATGGACACTGCCAATAACGACCACTGAGCAGCTTTTATTGACGTGGCGACCTCATGCGGCGGCGTAATGAGATTGCAAAGAGACTTAAGCGAAGTAGAAGAGTTATACGGTCCGGTGATACGGGTGTCATACCCACAGTTTGACGTTTGGAAGCTAATGTGGCCCGCAGAACGGTTGAAGACCACCTAAAAAAAAGGTATTTTTTTTTAAATAGATTCGTGCCATTCTTCTTTTACATTTGCGGGATAACTCACGTTTAATTATATCGGAAACTCCGACTAAAACTATCCGAAGTACAAGTCGAAGTTTCGACTACAGAAACGGAGTTATAGAGTGTAGAGAAAGTTTTAGTCGGAGATTATAGTTATAAGTAGAGTTTCAGATAAAATTAAACATGAGTAATACCGCATAAGCAAAACAAAATTGTGTCATAGCCACGTCAGTTTCCATTGTAGATTAGTGCCTTTGATTTAATATTAAGTTGGACAATACATCATTTTGTAGCGATAATAGGTCTGTGGATTGCTTGGTTTGTTCACACGCCGAAGGGCGTGGGTTCAAACCCCGACAATGAGCTGGAGCTGCCGGTGCAAGCAAACGTGATGAGGAAATCATAGCATGGTGGTAGGATACTATTTGGTACTCGGCTAGCTAGCTACCACCCTCAAGTGTACAATCTGTCGCCAACCAGTTAAGTGTGTTCCGGCAACATCGCTTGAGAACCAGTTCCCAAGCCAAGCTTACCATTTTCGACCATACCGTCGTTTAACATCAGCTAAATGTCGAGGCTATCCAGCTCCTCGACAACACGGATATAGTAAGAAGACTAAAAAGGACAAAACCTTTTGAGTTAGTGTATTAGTAATGTCAGTGCAGTGAGTGAGTGTGCTTATTATAGAACACATGAACAAAGTGTCTTCCCCTTAATAGAGACAGTAAGAAAAGTGTCCATGGACGCATTCTTAGAATATACTCTACTTAGCAATTTAAGTTATATTAAAATTACTTATTAGTCTCAACTAGGCTAGATTGTAATAGCAATGAGGTATCTATCATCAGAAAGATACATCATCAGAAGGAAAAAAAAAAAAAAAAAAAAAAAAAAAGCTGAGCTGTGATCAAAACCTAACCTGTTACCAGTAAAAAACACACACACACACGAAGGTACAGAAAGAGGCGCAAGCTTTCATGTTTTCTATTGAAAAAATTTGGACTTAGGACTATAAAAGAATAGTTAACAGATCTGTACAACTGTTTTTTAACAGTACAGACCGATTAACAGTACTGTACAACTGTTTTTTGTTCTGTATGATGTATGTTTATGTACTTTTATTTGTGTATATATGTAGGTACTGTAGGCATTGGTACGGTATATTACCTCAAATCCTTCCATAGCGGTGTATCCTAGAATAGTTTCCTTGTTTCCCGCTTCGATTCCCAGCTTGTAGCAGTATTCCGATACGATGCCATCGTCGCCCGTATTATTACGAGCTTTTACCACTCGCATGTAATTCTGTAATATAATGCACGTGATATAAGTTACTACTCTATCAAAGATGAAAGATGAATTTGTGTGTAGATTTCATAGACATCAAAGGACTGTCATAAGTTGTTATAATCATTATTTTAACTGAGATCTACGTTAAACCATTATCGCCTTATTGTCTCTTAAAAATAGAGTGATGCTGTTTGAATCTTGATTTTAAAAAAATCGTGTATTTCTGTAAGCATACTTTTTAACTAGTCACCTACAAAAATAGTAGTTATTTAATCGAGATGGGGTAAAATATTTATTATTATCATAAAAGTGATGAAATCCAGACAACATGTCACACATCCAAGCACACCTAAAACCGCTAAACTATTGATTGTTTTGATACTCCGACTATATTTTCGGTCATATTCGGTGCCCATCTTCATGGAGACAAAGCTGAGTACAACGCGCGCGCGGCCTTGCCTTGCTTCGCACTACAGGCCGCTGCGCGCCTCACACGTGACGCTGTTAATTGTAAATAGAATAGAAATACATCCAAACCTTCGAAGGTATTTCCAAAGTGAAGAACTGATTATCACTGTCAGCGCTGAGAAGATCCACTGCCAGCCACGGCAACGACCATTCTTGAGGCTCAGGCCAGCACGCCGCCTGGAAGTAAACATATTTTTAATGTAAAATTAATTAAACAATTGAAGCGCTCCAAAGTCCAAACTTCCGTGATTGTAAGAGATAAAAAGGTTTCTTCTAGGTAAGTATGCTTCAACTAACACATCACTTTTTAACATTAAAAAGAGCGTGGTCAAACCCTGCAACCAATTTTGCATAATAAAGATACCATCATACCTAATAACCCTAAAGCAATACAAAATACAGGGCATCGCTGTTTTAGCGCTAATCAGGTACTTCGAAACATTCAATAGTTTGTCTCAATTTCCCTTTAATTTCGCTAACTGTAGTGCCCGTCAAACAAGAACACAATACTGCTTGGCGGCAGAACACCTAGTACTGCGGTGGTACCTACACAGAAGACTTTTTGCTAAAATGATCTAATAAGCAAGCTCGACCAAGCGCTCGAAGAGTCAACACGTCCTGAGGATGCCTCGTGTAGAGGCGAAACACGTGCCGGCAAGTGGTTACAAGAGGATATAAAGTCTTGTAGAAGTCCTCATCACTGTTGTGACTGAAACGACTGTTAAGCGGAAATATAATAAATATATACCCTGAATACTTATTTAGTGTAGTTTCTGCTGCTGTTTAGTTTCAAAGGAATCTCACAAAAAGTGGTAAAATACAGTATTTACTTTTAGAAGTTATTTACCTCACCATGGTACCAAAACTCATTTAATATCAAAACGTTCGACGATTGAGCAGCATTTTTAAGTTCGTCAACAACCTGAAATCAAAAACACCATTTTTATAAACATATTGACCAACCTTATATTTATTTACTCTTCTTTCCATCCAAAGGTTGTCTGGAAGAAATCGCTCTAGGCGATAAGACCGCCCTTATACATCATTTATTCTATTGTTTTGTTATATTATTATATCTTCTTTTTTTTTTTGTTTGTTGTTTGTTTCCTATTTGTATTAATTGTGATCTGTGTTTTTGGTGTATAATAAAGTTATATTCTATTCTATTCTATTGACATTTTTGGTAATGGTAAGAAGTAACTTATGACCAATTCGTAGCCGACAAACACTTACCGGCCTAAAGAAGGATTCAGGCACTCTAATATTCGTTGTACCACTATCTACGATACTTTTCTCTGCGTTTAGTTTTCGACACATGTCTTTGTCAGGGTCTCGATAAGCGTCATCTATGATCATATTAGCATTTGATTCTTTGCTGTAGCTTATGTTAGATATTACTCTGATAGATAGTACGCCCACTTCGTACCAGCGCTTGCGTAAGATGGGAGTTTTGTACGTCACGTTCGAGTTGTGGTTCTCCGTTTGGTCATCTGTAAATTAAATTATTAGATTATGTTACAAGGGATTAAAATAACGTTTTGAGGGCGAAAGCGATTGTTTGTTCTAGATAGAATAAGCGTAGCGGGGGAGCGATAATTTTGGTAGTGTATGGACCACTCTGCTTTTCATCCCACTCTATGAGAAAAAAAAAAATAAGACATGCTTTTACTCTTGAATTGTTTGGCAGTAAATTGTTTATGACAGTGTCTGCGCTTAATTTTACACTTTCTGGTTATAATATTTCACACATATTTTATTCAATTTTTGTGAATCAAATTGAAATTGTCTGTAATATTTTAATAAAAATAATAAGTTCCCGCGTATCATTTTTTTTTTTCAATGCCGCGTCTGCAGGTTTGCTTTTTTATTACCGGCCAGGACTTTATCGAAGCAAATTACGTTCAAACCTTTAAATTAAATAGTGTTCCAAATTCAAAAGTATTTTCTTCACTGTCATTAAGTGCACCGAAATGACCCATTTTGTACACACTTATCAATGAACTCAAAAAAAAAATATAGAAAAGCCCTGATTTTAAAAAGACCTCAAAATTGTGCCTCAATATTAGTAGTTTCGCATAATGACTTTTTTACTATAGACCCAATAGAAATTCGTATTGATAAATAATCAACAACAGAAACAAATGAATGTCATGTGTTCGTAACTATGATTAATGAATAATAGTTAGATATTAATCTATATTTCATAAATCATAATATATGACGGAAGTTAAAAATTAATTACGTTAAAAGCATATTGAAGGCACTATACAAACGATGTTCTTAATTTAGATTAAGTGATTATAAAAAACATAAACAGTGAAAACAAACCAAAACAGTAATGAAATTAAAATTACTCTAATGCGTTTTGCATACATCATCAGTGTGTATAACATATGTATGTATATCATACCTATGTATGTACCTACACCTACAGGAATGCTATTCAGGAAGGTTCAAAAATCAAAGAATTCACAGTCGTTTCAGTTACAACAGTGATGAGGACCTAGCGGAAATAAACTAAATATAGGTATACCTTGAACACTCAAAATAAGTAGATTTGTAGCGATGATAGCTCAGTGGTTAGCGCGGTAGGTTCGCATGCCGAAGGGCGTGGGTACAAACCCCAACAATGAGCTTGAGCTGCCGGTGAAGGAAAACATCGTGAGGAAACCATAGCATGGTGGTAGGGTACTTTCTAGTACTCGGCTGGCTAGCTACCACCCTCAAGTTGAAAATCTGCCGCCAAGCATCTAACGGTGTGTTCCGGCAGCCTCACTTGAGAGCCAGTTCCATTCCAGGCTAGGTGTGCTTTACCATCTTCGACCACACCTTCACTTAACATCAGGTGAGCTGTGGTCAAACAACTAGCCTGTCAACCATAAAAAAAAAAAAACTTCCGCAAAGTAACGCCTGAATTAATCAATTATTTTGTAAAGGTCAAATCTGGAACTTTTCGACGGCTATAAGATCGTACTAATTCTGCTGGTCACGACCAGTTGACAAACCATGATACTAAGTATTTTTTGTAATTTGGTGTAAACAATAAAGATTTATATTATCATTATTTCAGGTATTGATATTTTCTCTTATTTTTTAAATTTTTTACATTAAATATTTATAAAACATATATAATATAAAAAAGCGGGGCAGGGCTCAAGCTGCCGGTGGTTAGGGCTGCAGAGTGAGGAACCTCCTCACAATGCGCGCCGTGTCAAGGATCACTGCCTTTTGAAGCTGTGCCTTGACCCAACCGTCCAGCGAGAGTCTCTTGAGATGTTATTTTTATTATTATTACTATGGAAATCGTCGTGGTTTTGACACATTGGTTGGATGTGACCGAAACTATAGTCGGTGAATCCGACATAATTAAACACGAGTAATCCCGCATATGTAAAACAAAAACCATATTATGTTTATCAAGCAGCCCAAGCATGATAATCTAGAAGCATTTAACTTTATTTTGCATACGTGTCTCTTATAAGGTAGGCAAGCATTAAGAAAGGATATTTGTAAGGCCGTAGCTTATGTGTACCTAGATGATATAGGCAAGGGGTGGCGAACCTTTATGGACCGAAGTGGCATTTTTTTTTCTACATAAATAAATGTTTAATGACGTCAAACAGTTTCGACTTAGTGATTAATGGGAAATTATTAAAACGAAACACTATCAACTCACAACTCTTTATTTATTACCAAAAAAAAACAATTTGCATAGTTTTGGTAGGTGACGTGCATTATATTGTGACAGTGATAAATCTAATCTACTTGGAAGGATACAAACTTTTTTATTTCTGTAACATAAGTATTTTTGTATTATTTTTTCTGTATGCGGCGGAAACCCTTTATTACATCATTGTACATATAATTATGTGAATAATTAAAACAAACATTGAACTTGATTGATAAACTTCTGTACAGCAATTTATCCATCATCCATCAATGTTTAGAATGTCAGCAACAGTACCCTTAAATTTAAAAGTAACGTATGCCATTACTTTGATTTTAAACACCCTTTTTTACAGTCACAATATGAACCAAACAAAGATTTAGGCAAAGTGCGAAACTTGAATAATAATTATCAAGTACGTAGTCGAAACGTGAATAAACTTCAACAGCAGGTTTATGTCGACGGAGATCATATCATAAACCGAGATATTGAGCGGCCACGCCTCGATGAGCTCCATGAAGGACTTAGCCTGCAGTCTCATGGTCGTCGGGAGATCATAGTCCATTATAATCTGATTCACAAGGAGCCGGGTATCATTCCGAGTCGAGAGCAGGTTTTCACAAGCCCAACATAATACACCAATAGTTAATACAGCTGTTGAATACCAGATTATGATGGTTATTAAAGATCCAGCATCATCATCCAGCGTGTGAAAGAAATGCAGAGATGACCAAATAGTTAGAACTACGTATACGAAGGCATTGAGCAGCAATGCGATTAAATGGAAGTGATACGCATCATTGATAACCGAACAGAGAATGCCAATTGTATTATACGCAAACGCTAAATCACGAATTTTTGAATTATTTTCAGAAGGATGACCGATCACATTATTTTTTTCTTTGTGGAATTCTTGCATATTACAGACAAATATACCAGAATTATTGCAATTTTTTTCTTCAATAAACTTTGCCAGGTATCCGTTGATTGTAAAAAGTCGGGATTTCATCATTCTTAAATAAATGAAACATACCAAAACTTCAATTTTAAAATTAAGAAATGAGATAATATTGATCAAATCTAAAATTAACTTTCCCCTCGTCTTTGTGAGTATATCAAAGCAAGCTAATACAAAATGAAATAAAATAACGCATATAAAGGTTTTTTTGTTGTTAGCTTTTGAACGTTGGTAATATGTATTAAAATCTGTTTTAATGAGCTGACTGTCAAGTTCAGCGAAAGTATCGAAGATTTTAATATTAACGTTGTATTGAAAAAACGTTAAGATAATCATGGAAATAATGGACTGAATCATAACCATAACATAAGGCACTGCATCTAAAAAGTCAATAACAGTTTTTTCGTCACTAATAATTAAAGTTGATTTTCCCACAAAAGCATAAATAACAATATGAGTTGCAGCCAGTGTTCCGCAGTATAGTTTCATCGACCACGAAGGAGGAACGGCTATCCCATCCTTAAACCAAAACCTAAATTTCCCATTGATATTTTCAAATAAATATATACACTTGAACACTGAATACAGTACAAGGTTCCGATTGATGTGATTTAACTCATCTTCATAACCGTCTGATTCATTGTCTGACATGTTCAGCGACGGCTTTCTATTAAATTCAATACATAAAATATGTGAAAGCTAAAGCAGCCTGAAAGCACGAATAAAGTTATTTCTGGAAGAAACACTCATTAGTACCAATACAATTTGATCACGTGCATTTGATCAACGTACAAAACTACGTTTCAAATATTAAGTAAAAACGAATACCACCTAAATTGATTGTTGATTTATTAACTACGACCATGAAAGGATCCAAATATAGATTTGACAGCCCTGTTGGTTCATTGGTAGCATATCTGCTTCGAGAGCTGAAGGGCGTGGGTTCGATTCCCACTCAGGACTAACATTTGTGTGACTAACATCGATGTTTGGTCTGTGTCTGGGTGTACTGTATGTATTATAAGTATGTGTTTACAAAAAAAAAGTATTTAAGTATTCTATCAGTTATCTGACTTCCATAGCACAAGCTCTGCTTAGTTTGGGGTTAGATGGCGCTGTGTGTATAGTCCTACGATATTATTATTTATTTATTATTTATTTAAATATATAAATTATAGAGTAATTAATGTCACCCTTCTTTAAAACCAATCAGACGCTTACACGCACAATTATGTGGTTTTTGAATATTTTTATTAATTATTGAGTATTTGTGAATAAAACCTCACATAACCGCAAAAAGACAGAGATTATAGACGAATGTACTTCACCATTTCGATATCATAAGAAACTCTAGCTGACATTTCACAACTACTACAAGAGGTTTAGGCCAGTATAAGAATTGAATTTTCACCATTGGGTTAAATAAAAACTGGTAATGTTTTGAAAGTTGCAAGCAACATTCATGAATAGTTCATTTCCATAAAATACATGTTTGAGGTGACTCAAGTACATGATTATTTACTACTATGGTGACAGTATTTATTCTGAAAGGACTATCTTTCTCTAATTTAGGTATATCACCGGGACTTAAATCGCGCACAAAAACAACTACAAAACTAGTTTCGTTAATTTAGGTACCTCGACTTAGTTTTATTTTAATATTTTAAATATATAACAATTTGTTCAATCAAGAAAACACGTGGAAAAAACCTAAGACACATACATATTAATTCTTAGTTACGACATGTAGTGATTTAAATATTATGTGTTAATTAAATGTTTGTATGTAATTATGAAAAAAATTATTTCGTCTTATTATTTTGATATTTGTAAAAATGACAAAATCATAACACGTGTATTATCAATCATCATCAACATCAATGTAATGAAATGTCAAATATTATGAAATAAAAACAAATTAAATTGAGTGCGACATCTGCATAATAACAATCAAGTATGTAGTGGAAACGTTAATATACTTCAGCAGCAGGTTTATGTCCACAGAAATCATATTATTAACATACACCGAGATATTGACGCCTCAATTAACTCCATGCAGACCTTAGCCTGCAGTCTCATGGTCGTCGGGAGATCAGTCCATTACAATCTGATTCACAAGGATCCGGGTCATTCCGAGTCCGTTCCGTTCGGTTGTATTCAAAAAGTGACTTAAGATACTTTCATAACGTAGGATGTGTTCAAAAACCAACCAGGAGTGTTAAAATGAAATGAATATTTAATCGATAGAACAACGTGCGTTGGATGATAAGCGCTTTGTGAAACAAATTTTCTTTTCAACCATATTAGGTACCTATATTATGATTTTGGCGCTCCCTGAAGATGCGGTCCGGGACAAGTAGGTAACCCAATTTGCTCGTTCCCCATAGATCGGGGGCTGTGCCTAGCAATGCTACGATATACGACGTACATATGACATATATGTATGTCGTATATCGTAGCTATTTGTTGACAAATGAAAGGAGAAATTCGAAACATGTATTTCTGTCAGCCTAAAATGTACCTACCATGTGTAAATTACTATCACAAATGTCGCATGATGTAAGAAGGTAAGCTGGTTTTCGTTGTTCAACCTTCACAAAATAAATATCTTATAACAATAATAATTTAATAGTCATTTAAACTTTATAACTTTTTTTTATTATTCTTGTTCTTATTAGGAGCTTTAACCGCAATGGAATTATGCCAACCCCGTATTACAAAAAAAATGACGTCTCATCTCATAATTATGTGACGTCTTCTTTACGATAGACTAGTACTTCCAAGATAAGACCTTCGCCGCATCACGTCATGTGTGTTTATTTATTTATATTTTAGTAACATATTTGTTCACATAAACTTTAAGCCCATAAACTTTATACTTACCAAGCATTTGAAATTTGCCATAATGTGTAGCATTATTTACTCCCTGCGGCCCGCATAGCTTCATTTGAAACGACATTGGTTTGCCCACCACCCTCTCTAGCGAGTCTAACCATGATTCTACAACCACTTGGTCGCCCCACGCACCTACTGGTAAGTATGCCAGTCCAAGGAGGCCCTGGAAAGATTGTTCATATTGATTAGCATTAGACTTCCGTCAAAACGAAGAAATTCGTTAATCGAAGGCTGGTATTATCTTGTATATTATTGACTAGCAGCCCGACCCGGCTTCGCATGGCAAAACAAAACTCGATTAACAATATAAATATAGCCAGTATCACTCAGTGATAATGTTGCATTCTAATGATGAATTATTCAGATCGGTCCAGTAGTTTCGGAGCCTATTCAATACAAGCATAACAAACAACTATATAATTAGTGTAGATAATATAATACTAGTAGCGACACATCAATAGATACAAAAAATGGAATGGAAAATTGAACTATTCGAAATCGCGCTATTTTCGTCATGCCTAGACGGTACCTAGATGGCACCACTCTCTGTGCTTGTCTAGGACTATTTTAGCTTTGTGCTGGCCTCTTCGTTGTAGTTAAGCATTGAATCAATAGATGGCGTATCTTATTTCATAGAATGACATGATCGCTAGCCTAGCGGACCGAGTGCACTCTAACCCGAACGTGTATACGTTTTGGTGCCGGCACTCAAAATCGTTTGTCACGACTTGTCTCTTTTTCCGATTTAAAATTGGTTAAAATTTAAATTAATTCTAATGAATAAATAAATAGTTTGGACGTTTCATACAGCATTACATAACCCAAAACTCAGCAAAGCTTGTACTATGAGAACCAGATAGCTAAAAGAATGCTTAAATACTTTTTTACAATAGTAAAAGTAGGTATATGTTCATAATGCATACAAGAAACCAATGTGTATGTATTTTATTTACGTCCAAATTTTTGTACCAATTGAGCTATATGTATGTACCTACCAGTGGCGGATTTACCAGCAGGCTGAGTAGGCTTCAGCCTAGGGCGGCAGATTTTTGGGGCGGCAAATTTGGGGACCGAATTTTTTTTGCTACCTCATAGAAATCAAAAAGATTTTTGCATGACGGTTTTCTGATGTCTCACAGATAGAAGTCTGCAACAAATTTTGCTAATGACTTTCCTCTCTCACTTGTCAATGCACACTCCCGAGAGTAGAAAAATTTTTGGATTGTAAAAACAATGTAGGAGATGACAATTGTAGAGGCAAGGGTGGCAAAAACTGTGTAGCCTATGCCTTGAAAGTTTGTAAATCCGCCACTGGTACCTACAATGTACATCGAGCATTAGGTTCTTCTAAACACATGTTAATAGAATCTTAAACGGTCGGTAATTTTTTTTTTGGCTTACAGGCTACGTTTTTAACCACTGATGTTAATTGACGGTGTGAAAGCTTATAAAGCACACCTAGCCTAGAATGATTGTAATGTTTTTGCAATGATGATGATGCTTGGTGGCAGATTTTTCAACTTGAGGGTGGTAGCTAGCCAGCTGAGTATTAGCATGCATGCTATGGTTTCCTTACGATGTTTTCCTTCACCGGCAGCTCATTGTTGAGGTATAAACCCACACCCTTCGGCATGCGAACCCACCGCGCTAACCACTGAGCTATCATGCCCCTAGTATAGCAAATATCCATAGGCTATGGTGATAGCTTACCATCAGGCCACCGAACATAAAAACATAGTTTTTGTAGCGATGATAGCTCAGTGGTTAGCGCGGTAGGATCGCATGCCGAAGGGCGTGGGTTCAAACCCCAACAATGAGCTTGAGCTGCCGGTGAAGGAAAACATCGTAAGGAAACCATAGCATGGTGGTAGGGTACTTTCTAGTACTCGGCTGGCTAGCTACCACCCTCAAGTTGAAAATCCGCCAAGCATCTAACGGTGTGTTCCGGCAGCCTCACTTGAGAGCCAGTTCCATTCCAGGCTAGGTGTGCTTTACCATCTTCGACCACACCTTCACTAACATCAGGTGAGCTGTGGTCAAACAACTAGCCTGTCAAACATAAAAAAAAAAAAAAATGGTCCGATTATAATTACCTGCCATCCTGAACCATTCATGAAAAAGTTTTGACTTTTGGTTATAAGAGCGATGTCTGTTCTAACCTCAGGTATATTGTATAGTGAGGGAAATTGTATGTAATCTGATACAAGCTTACCCCACCACATACCCTGAGAATACCTTGCTTGGACCTGCAAACATTATAATACAATATAAGAAATAAATATTGGCTGTAATCCCAACACCAAACTAACAAATTTTACGTATAAAGTGAACAAAAACATTGTGCCGTCTCATGTAACATTATTTTACATTACATCAATAGTGACACCATAGAAATAATATGCTACAGACAGGCCAAGTACATCAAGTTTATGGAATCACCTACATGCAATCATATATATCATACAGGATGTGGTCAAGTGCGAACCTATTCAATATTTAAAAAAAAAAAGAAATGCATCTGTGTCAACGCAAAGCATTGTTTAGAGCCAATAAATGCTTATAATAGTTGCCACTACTTTACTAAAGCATGACTGGATTTGACCAAGACTGGACTTTGACTGTACTGTAGCTTTTATATATGAATTACAGAAATCTAAGACCAGGCTGTATGGCTTTACAGCTTTAGCCTGCCTGATGTGGCAGTTTTTTTTTTATATTTTCCCTCTGTAGTATATCTTCTCTGTATGTGTCAATTCTCACCTCTTTTCCACTGTCAGAGACACTGGTGGAGTTTGCCACTTGGAAGAAGATGTTGCTATCATGCACACTTGACGCTATTGCTAATGTTGTGCTCCCAGTATCAATCAAGACATTAAGCTGTAAAAAAAATAAAAAATTGCCTAAGTAATTTTAATAAAATTAGGTTGATTGTATACTTCGACTTTATTATGGCACAATGTGTGTGATGAAACTGTGATAAAAACTCTGTTGGGCAACTTTGGAATGTTTATACTTGAGTGTTTAAGGGTTTCAAAAATACATTGAACTGGCCTTAGTACAATATATATATTATGAGTTTCTAACTGGCTCCTGAAACTTCTATCTGTCTGGCTTCCACTCTGGTGGTCTGAGGTTGAAACCCAGAGCATGTACCTCTTTTTTTTTTAAATCTTGTGTGTCTTATTAATAGCTGTCATTACTCTTGCTCTGCTACTTCAAGGAGCTTGGTTGTTTAGATGGTTGGTAGGAGAAAATGCAGAACACCCTAAGCATAATGTTGCAAGCCATATCAGCCCCACTTTGAATTAGATATAATTATACCTATCAGTCAAAATAGTGAAGGAATACATTATTACAACACTGGCTTGTATGAGAATTATTAATGTTTTATTGATAAAACTAATGTAATAAATCAATTCCGAAAGTTCTTGAAAAATATGTTGTTTGTCAACTCACACTTGGCCAGCTTCGGGGCCTTTCGTTCTCATAATGAAAAATGGCCCAAAACCAGCAGTAAGTTTTATGTAAATTTATTTCCAGATGCATAATTGGAAATTTAAGCAATAGGTTTCTTTCAAGGCATAGGTATTATAATCTACACAGGGGTATTTGAATAAAGACGATTTAGCATCTAGCTTTCTTAATATGTACCTATTTGAAATTCAGAAATTATAGGGCAAGATACCAAATAGAATGAGTGCTAGTCTTATGAATACATATATACCTTCTGATGGGGATGTCCCAAATTAATCGAAATTGAGTACGCTTGCCCAGCTTCTCCAAATAAATTGAATCTTTCTGCATTTATTTTTGTCACACATAATATACTGAGCTGCAGAACAGCAAATAGTATCATAATCATTTTTGTAACAGGTGTAACCATTTATTAATGCTGACTCTGCAGAAAGAAAGGATTTTTGTGCATGCAATTTACTTATTCTGTGCACACTATGATTTCGTTAGATTTTAATTTTACATTTCATCTGTTTAATTTCTCGTAAGAAGACACAAGCAAGTTTATTAAGGCATTGGCAAAACAAAAACAAACATCTGTGAATCAAAGACACCCTGATCAAAGAACATGCACCCTGATCGAACGAACGATGCCAAATTTATGAATTTGACAGATAATTGACAGTTGTGAATCATGCTGACACTTTTTTAATTCGTTGACGTAAAAAAAAACGAGTAAAGAAGAAATTTTATAAATCTATGAATTTTATGATACAGAAAAGGTTAATCTAAAGCCTCTCTAAAGTTGTTAAGAATGAAATTTTAAATAAGAATCTAATTTTAATCTTAGTTCTTCACTAAAAGGCCAAAATGAGTGTTTTGGCGGGAACGCTAAAAGAGTCGTGTCACCCCACTGTATTTTTCCAAAACTGGGATTTTTCGAGTGTTTATTCTTAAAAATGTTGGTTTTTTATTCATAAAGTGAAAGTGTGGGAAAATAATATGTATAATGTGGTGAAACATGACGTGTTTTGTGTTGCCTTATAGCCATGAACACATGGGTATAAAGATAAGTTATTCATTATTTATTTATTTACTGAAAAGAAATGTATTTACTAAACAAAATAAATAAATAATGAATAACTTATCTTTATCTTTTTATTTACTTAAAAAAGTACAGAAACTTATTTTTTTATTTACTTAAAAAAGTACAGAAACATTGAAACTTGCAGAATATGCAGAGTGTGAAGTCATATAGAAAGAAAAAAAAAGAAAAGATTGATTGATTGATGTCAATGTCAATTGTGTGGTAGTTTGGGCGGGAAAGTAAAAAAACTATCGCTGCAATGCAATTTAGATTATTTCGTAAAGCTTGTGTTTTTGTGGTTATAAAAATAATATATATAACGTGTTTTTTTGTCTGTATGTATATATAACGTGTTTTTTTGTCTGTATGCACAAAAACATAATATATATTTGTGTTGCTTTCAATAATAAATAAATCAATTTCTTTTGTTTTCATCCCTTTGTTTGGTTTAGGCATGTAAAAATATTTGTGTACAAAACAACAAATTTTGGCCTAGTAACTAGTAAAGTTTGCACTATCTTGTGTGTGAGCCGACTAAACTTTGATTTTTGTATGACTTGGATCATGTCCTTAGACTTATTTTATTTGATTTTTCTTATAGTAATTGAAAAATATTGATATAGTCAAATGGCAAAATGTAAGAACTTTAAAAAAGTTACAAAAATCATTTACTATTGTTATCTTGGACCTTTTTGCTGAGATTGTATTAATGAAATTTTTTGTGAAAATTTTAATGTGTACTATTTTTTACAAGTTCTTAGTAAAATGTATTTTTCCTAAAAAAAGAAAATTGTCAACACCGACTGCCTCGAAACCGCGGGAATTTTGGCGGGAACGCGGAAAAGGTCGTTTCATCCTATTGTATTATTTTCCAAATCTTGTGTTATTTTTAAGTGTTTTCTAAAGGTTTTAAAAAAAAAGTGTATGCACCTTAGTTTAGTACGAAGTACGAACTGTATTTTGACTGTTATTGGATACGTTTGACGTAAATGGCAGGAACTAAAGTACTGACTACTGAAGTACAAAATAAATATAAGGATTATTATGTATCAAGGATCTCGTCCGTATCCATTTGTCGAATTGCCGATGAATTATAAAAAAAAAACCAAACCCGCGCTTTTTCGTTAAACTTTTCTTCAGTTTATCTTTATTTTCGTTGTTTATTTATCTTCAATTCAAGTTTTGCCGAGGGGTTTTAAGTTTCTTTTGTGTATTAAATAAAAATTACAAAAAAATCTTTTAAAATGAGCCTCTGGGTAGATAAACATCGTCCAAGAGATCTAAATAAGTTGGACTTTCACAAGCAGCAGGCATTACAGCTAAAAAACCTCGTCCAGCAAAGTGATTTTCCTCATCTTCTTGTTTACGGTCCCTCAGGAGCCGGCAAGAAAACCCGCATCATGTGTTTGTTGCGTGAACTTTATGGACCAGGTGTCGAACGTTTAAGGCAAGAAACTATGAATTTTACTACTCCATCTAATAAGAAAATAGAAATCATGACTGTAAGTAGCAACTATCACATTGAGGTTAACCCAACAGACGTAGGAATACACGATCGCGTAGTGATCATGGATTTAGTGAAGAACGTTGCTCAGACACACCAAATTGATTCGTCAGGACAACGGGAGTTCAAAGTTGTGATATTGAATGAGGTAGACGATTTAACTAAAGATGCTCAGCACGCTTTACGTCGGACTATGGAGAAGTACGTCGCTACGTGTCGCCTTATTCTTATTGCTAATTCAATATCTCGAGTAATACCAGCAATCCGTTCTCGCTGTTTGACTATAAGGGTACCGGCACCGGAAGAAAGTGAAATTGCAGCTGTTCTTCAGCTAGTTTGCAAGAAAGAATGCTTAAGTATTCCTTCGGAGTTAGCCATGCGCATAGCGAAGTGTGCAGATAGAAATCTGAGGAGAGCTTTACTGATGTGCGAAGCTTGTAAAGTTCAGCACTATCCATTTACAGCAGATCAGAAGGTTCCAGAACCAGATTGGCAGCTAGTTATAAAAGAAACTACATCAATGATTCTTTCAGAACAGTCTCCGAAGAAGCTCTGTGAAGTCAGACAGAAACTGTATGAACTAATTATTCATGGAGTACCACCAGACATGATCTTTGCCGGACTTCTGAAAGAGCTAGTTCATAATTGTGATATGGCTATGAAGTGTCAAGTAGCAAGCTATGCAGCAAAATATGAACATAGAATGAGATTAGGAAATAAATCAATTTTTCACTTAGAAGCATTCGTTGCAAAATTTATGGCTATCTACAAAAAGTTCATGGAAGAATCAATGGGAGATGCCTTTTAGTAGTTATTCACTAAGTAGCTATGACTCAATTTTAATCCTGTGAGGTGACATTAGGCAAGATTGCAGTCAAGTACATGCCTAATTAACATTGTTAAATGTTAAATAGGCATGTGCAATGTTAAATAGGATTGTTAAACTGTTTTTTTGTCTTATCAATAAAATACAGAAGTTTTTTCACAAAATAGCAATTTTATTGGCATTTAATGAGGCACACAATTAGTTAGTTGTTAAGTAGCTGTTAGTTTTTTAACTATATATACTATATGTACATGATGGTGTTTTCAATAACACTACAAATGATTAAAATAGTATCATAATAGAGGACAGATTCTGTACAAGAATTGAATAAACAAATGTTTTTATTAGTGTAAACAATTAGCTTTTTTAAAATACATGAAATGTCAGTTCTGTAAGCTTAGTAATACTTTTAAAAGTAAATTGTGTACTAGGTACTACTTGGGATTAGGTCTTCTTTGTACTTCAGGCTGCTGATGGGCTATATATGCATGACTTTGGTGCGGCTAGCATAGACACCCTGTATCCCAGATAAAGCACCTTGCTCATTATAAAGTGTGCTTTGAAAAAGAATAAGAAAAGTAGCTAAGTGCTAGATAAGATAACTTTAATCTAGATCTAGATTTGTACACTAAAAATTCCGTACTAACCACACAGGCTGTATCACATTATCAAGAAAATAATCATAATGAAGCTTCTTTTATAAAACATTGGTAGATTTCACTTCACATATTTTAGCCACTTATTTTCTTTATAATTCTGAATGCATAGGTTGTTCTTTGCCAGTCGGCAGTTTTTATTACTTGAAGTTTCAGTTAATTGAAGTTAATTCACGTTTCGAACTCTAATCACACCAAGTATATTTACCATTTTTATGATTTATAACATGATGTATTTGTAAAAATAAAAAAAGAATCAATTTTTGAAAAATATATTTGTCCACCTAAAACTACTAAAAGCTATTGTTTGCATAGTAGAAATGCTCCCTTATTTAAGTAATTTTAACTAATAAAATTACATACTACTAGTAGATTCTCACGCACACTTAATAACAATTTCTTTTGTCTGTAATCATATTACAACCAAGTAGGATCTCTGAAACAAAAATTTTGATAAAAAATTTAATTTTTTGACAACAACTATTTAATTCATTTAATTTTGTTCCAATATTCATACTGTCACTTTTTGTATAATTGATAGTACTGGTGTACTGGCACAGTTCTTGAAAACAGTCTGAAGTTATCGATAATAGAGTGCATTATGGCGATGGTGATCTCATTTGAAAGGTGGTCGACTATAACTGGCTGCATTAACAGCATTTGCTCGATAGCTCTGGACTCTTCTGACACTGAAACATTATCAAAAAATTAGATAGTATCTCCACGAAAATACGTGACTTTGTTTAGAAAGTACAGTCATTTATTCATTTGATATTTCAGTACAATTTTTTTGTCTAAAAGTTATACTAAGTATATGCTGAAGCTGATGGTAAGAGATAACGCAAGTCCATGAACATTGTTAGTGCTACACAGAACTTAGGGTAGGTAGTAGAGTAGGTAGCAAATCAAAGTTTAGTGCATCACTTGTTACTTTGAGACATTATTGATGGTTAGTCTCAATAACCCTGTAATTTTGCTGCCCTTTAATCGGAACACTATTATGTTTACAGACTACTTCTTGGCGGCAGAATATCTGGTACTGTGGTGGTATTTAGCTAGACTATCTTCTGCTAAGGAGATTTATCACCAAGTCAAACTGAAGTGATTATAAAATATTTTTTCATAAACATGTCATTTTGATGATAAATGTAAGTGCGTAAATGTAGGTTGTAATTTGTAAAACAAAAGTAGACCTAACAAGAGTAGGTCACTAAACCTAATTCTTGATAGGTTAGAATAATCCATTTTAGACTATTTAATTAAACATTTTTTAACAGTAGGTGGTTTTAATTTTTTTATCTCTGAAAACTATCTTATCGGTTCTACCAACCTACTAATTTACCGACATAATTAACTTCGAGAAGCACATTAACGCACACTGTTAAAATCTCATAAATTTTTACGTCACTAATTTCAAGAGAACTTGAATGAAATGCTGAAAAGGTTTCGGATAGGTAATTATGGAGAAGTGAATGAAGCGTCAAGTCGTTTGTTACGAAGCGACAGTAAAATGATAAATGTTGACTTCATTCTGAAGGCGACGCCGACGTAAGGAAAGTATAAAGTTTTTGTGGTTTGTTCAACCATTAGTCTGAGTAGGTACTTTCTTAGAAACACTTTCGGAAAATATATGGTGTGGCGCCCTAGACAATAAAACTTATGTTTTCTTATGCCTAGAGTAGACAGATGTATCAAAGCGCGCATGTTATGCACGCATTTATAACATCAAAACAATTTCATTTATTTCTTGGGTTAAGCTAAGCAACTTATCCCGCAAGATGGCGCTGTTTCCCCAAAAGTGTGTTTTTATTTATTTTTCTTTAGGTGATTAATTAGCGAGATAGGTAATTATAATCTTATTTCAAATGATTTTGCGAGATTTTGGATATGTTATAAGCACATATCACACATTGGTCATTGGTTGGTCATGGACAGGCGTTATCTCTTACCATCAGGAGAGCGTCTCGTTCGTTTCATTATTTTTTACATAAAAAAATTGTTGATTATTTTGATACCCAAGCTTTTGTGTGTATGTTAATCAAAACAACTCTTATACCTATGCAAATGCAATTCGGGATGTTGTATTAATTGTAGGTATAGATAACAAATTTAACCAAATGACTGAATGGCCGTGACTGGGTCGGAAAGGTCTTATGTATCAAATCTTATACGTAGTACCTAGATCATTTTTGCTATGAAATATGTTTTAGGCTACATTAGATACTTCAAACAATTAGGTATTATTGATAGGTAGGTATCTATACTGCCACACTATTTAATTATTATAATTATTATTGATTTCGCGATAATATAAGTCTGTATTAGGCCAATGTTAAGTCATGGAATTTTATAATTATAACAGGAAAGCGTATGTAAGTCAATCAGAGTCTGTATGGCGAACGTTTTAACCTTAATTTATGCTGTTAGTGTCACCATTTAGCCAATTTCTGATTGAAGAGAGCCTCATAAATTGTAAAAAATGTTCATAAAATAATAATACGCTCGTTATACCTACACAATCATGGAAAGTTCGATTGATTTCTCTAAAACACACAAGAAAACAAAAATCCATGATCCTGATCTACATAGCAGTTGTAAATGCGTAGGTACTTAAATTAAATAGGTATAACCCCGATAGTTCTAACCCTCACTGTGACACAAAGTGCTTCCAAAGTTTCAAGATGAGGGTCGCTGCGACTGCAGTAGACTCGATAGTAGGTAGGTTATATGTAAGTATAGGTAGGTAATTAAACGGCAAAGTTTGGAAATTGTAGACAGACTTATCTTATACGGGCAAATCAATGCAGTCAGAGTTCAGGGGGCTAGCATAACAATTTTCGTAGCTAGGTAGGTATATTGTATGGATATTTCTTTTCATACTATAAAAATTTTAAAAAATTTTTTGTGAACTCCTTTTGAAGTTTGTAAGCTGATACACCTACCTGGTTGTACAAAGAATGTCGGTGTGCGTGAATTCCTCACAGCTATTCTTTCTTGACCTATAATAATGTAGTCATTGTTGTCGATGCCTCGGCGTCCTCTCCAAGAATATGTAATGTTACTATGAACACCCTCTGAAAAAAAAAGTTCACACTATATTTTATCATTCTTATTCTTATATATTAAATAGTAATGATGACTTCCACTTCATTTCCCAATAGCTCTAATAGTGTGTTTCCAATGATAATTATGTGGAATGTCGTGTAGGTAGGTACTGTACGAGATGGTAGGCGTAGGACTGAAGCCAACTGAAAATATGCTAACAAGCTAATCTATTAAATGAAATTGTAGTTTATTCGGAACATAATTATACTTACTTAGCATCTTGACAGGGATCCGATTTTAAAATACACAAGAGTGGAGTTGTCGAATGTTAGATGTACCTATATCTATCTACCTACCTTTCAAAACAAGCACAACACTTAGAAGTCAGTAAGTGAAAACTAAAAGCATTTTACAATTATAATTATACTAGCGGACGCCTCGCGGTTTCACCCGCGTAGTTCCCGTTCAAATACAGGGATAAAAAGTAGCCTATGACCCAGGGATAGTGTAGCTTCCCAACGGTAAAAGAATTTTTGAAATCGGTCCAGTTGTTTTGGAGCCTATTTAATACAGACAAACAAACAATCAAATCTTTCCTCTTTATAATAGTATAGATTTTATCTACGATAAAAACATCAACCGTCATAGAAATAAAAATACCAGACTGGTCCTAGAGAGCACAATATCACATTTTGGCCTATTAAGTTGTAATAAAGAGTTTTTAACTGTCATCTCAAAGGCCACGTAAGTTTAATACTTAAGTCCTAGTAATTAAGTACGTAAATAATATACTCCACTAATTGGGTGATAAAAAAACTTACCTACATACGGACGTAGTACATCGTCAGTAAGAGAAGCTTAGGTAAGTGTGGCAATAGTGTATTAATTCTAAAGCTTGTGATTAGTATTTAATGCTTGGGGGGCTTAGTTATATTGTGGGTATATCATTTACCTTTTGCGGCAAGGCGATGTGTGCCGTTTGCCCCGCAAAGCCTTTAGAAGGGTCGTGACGTGACCTTGATTTAGGATGTAAGGTAAAGTGATCTCTCTTGATAATAACCAGGTATAAGTACCATCGCGTAAGGGTTCTGGGTTAGGCATTTAGGTACACACTTACGTAATAAATGAGTAGGTACTTGAGTAAATATGTACCTAACTATCCGATACCGATTGTCGTAGTTAGAAGAGATTTTGATAGATGGAAAGTTACAGGCAAATCGTACCGAGTTCACTGTAAAATTAATGTAGTATGTAGGTACATAATATTTTTAGTACTTTCATAAAAATTGTGTACCTAACTATTCTACGGGACCAAAGCGTCTAAAAAATTCAGCGTGTCTTGCTGCCGCAGATGGAAAATTGGCAACTGAAACTAACGTCAAGTGCTACCATTTTGTATCATGTACCTACCTACCTATTTGTATTGGTATTAAAAATGGTCTAATCTAATGTGTTTCCGCAAATTAATATGGTAGCCTCTTCTAGTTCTTATGCTACAAGCTTTGCTTAGTTTGGGGCGTTTAATGTTTTGTGTAGGTACATAGTTGAGTGCCAAATGTCATTTACATCTACACTAATTATTATTATAAAGAGGAAAGATTTGATTTTTTTGTTTGTTAGTTCGTTTGTATTGTATAGGCTCCGAAACTGCTGCACCGATGTGAATAATTCTTTTAGCATTAGAATGCCACATTATCGCTGAGTGAAACAGGTTTTATATTGTTAATCGAGTGTTGTTTTCCCGTTCGAAGCCGGGGCTAGCTGCCAGTATCTAAATAAGCATGATTCAGACATGGCATAACCTATTTCATTATACGCCAAATATTGACACGTTAACTCACGTATATCCATAGTAAGGAACGCGACGATCGGCTCCAGACGCTCTGCCGCTGTTACAATAATGTCTCCGGTAACATGTAGGTCGCTCTTAAATATCGCCGCACTCTTAGAACCGGCCAAGTTGAATCTGAAAATGATAATAGCCCTCTTGGTTAATTGGTAGTATGCTTGCTTCAAGAGCCGAAGGACGTGGGTTCGATTCCCAGGACAAACAGTATGTGATATAAACAAATGTATTTAGGTATTTTTTTTTATGGTTGACAGGCTAGGTGTTTGACCACAGATCAGCTGATGTTAAGTGACAGTGTGGTCGAAGATGGTAAATACACCTAACCTGAAATGGACGTTCTATCAGATGTCTGACGCCCATAGTACAAGCTTTGCTTAGTTTGAGGTCAGATAGCGCTGTGTGTAATGTCATACGATATCTATAATTAACAATGAATTTCTATAGAAGATAGACCTGCCGAGGGTTGTTGATCTACAACACAACGGTTGTTAAACGGAAACTAGGTATAAAGTGCTGTAATTTTTTATATATATTTTGGTAGGTATGGAAAACCTGAAATTTTTACGCCAATTGTCACGACCCTTTGCATTTCAACGTACCTACTTATTTTCTTACCGAGCGACCTAATAATTGTCTGTTTTTGAGTAAGTGTTCAAGACAATTTTATTAAAAGGAGCTAGTGTTGCTTAGAGTTTTAAGATGGGTCATTGGTTATGTATGAAAATACCCAAAATATTTAAGAAAGTGATTTAGCTTTAGTTAGCGATTTATTTTTTGTTTGAACAATTAAGTATTCGTTTATTTTTAATTTCCACTAAATAGAACTTTTAAAATCCGCTACGGTTTTCACTATCATTAATGAATTTCATCCGAAAGGTTTATAATCACATGTGAAGTCGCTGCGAAGCGATAGTATCATAAGCAATACTCCGACATCACTTTCGGCCAACTCCGGTGGCTTTCATTATCGAGACAACACCTATAGCGCGCGCGGCCTCGTCTTGCTTGCTCGTCTTTTATAGTCAGTCGATATAATTAAACGTTAGTAGTCTCGCATAAGTAAAACAAAAATGTGTCATAATCACGTCAGTTTTCATAGTAAAATATGCATCGATAGTTTTTTAAGAAGTTTATTTTTTTTCTTCATTTTAGTAATTCTAATTGAATGAGAATTGAATGTTACCATTTATTAAAATGTAAGTTGTATAAACATTTTTAGGAGTCAGGATCAGACCAGTAGCCATAAGGTTAAGTAGGTAAGTAAATTATTATCTAGTCCTCAGTTCATGCTACAACAGAGAAGGTTTCATCATGTTCTTATGAACATAGCACAAAGGCGAGCCTACCTATGAGCTCGGATGACGAAGGTGCCTTTATCTACACTCGACAGAAGTTCTTGGAAAACAAAGGCGTGTTTTCCGTTCTCGCGTCTATAAGGGTTTCCATTTATTTTCCCACACGTAAACGGGGTCACCGTCCAAAAAGTAAAGGGATCTCATTTTCAAGTGCATGTTTTCCGCCCTTGTATTTCCTTTGCAATTTGTTTTGCGGACCCTGCTTCCGTTATTTCCTCACTTTAACCGTTCGCTTCTTCGCATTTGGTAGGTTTTCTTGACATTTCTTCCAGCTTTATTTATATCATACTTGGCTGCTACGTTTTCAGTACGAATGCTATTAGCAACGGCGTAGCAATGCTCTTCATTATAAAGAAAGCGTCAAAAGTACCTACCTATGTATTTTGAAAAGTAATGAAACTCAAAAAACCAGGCATGACAAAAAAGCCACGCAAGGCGCGATGTGTGTGCAAAGACATAAGGGGATCATTGTTCCTACAATTCATATAATTTTTGTATAGAAATCCGTTTGAAATTTGAACTCATAAAAAAATGTTTTTCTGTATAAAAAGTACCTACTATAATTATTTATTCACAAATTACAAGTTATGATCATAATAAAAGTTATCTACTAACTAATTAATTAAATAAAGCAAAAACCACAATGTCAAATTTTAATGTAGCCTATTTCATTCTGGAGATAAAAACATACCTACTTTATAAACCTAACGCTTGAAGTTATTCAGGTACGTACCCTCATAATAGGTGTGTGTCTACTTGAAATAAAACATGAACTAGACTTTCTGATGATTAATTATGATTTATGTAAGTAAAAAAAAGATAGAAAAAATTACATATTGAAAATAAATTAAACTCGGAAAAATTAGGCATTCATTCGCGTTTCCGTCAATACCAAACAGAGAGTGTAACGCAAAGTTATACAAGATGTTGATTTTCGTAAAACAACTGCCAAACAGATAATGTGATTGTTTTACACGGCGTGTCGTCATTCAGTCGCTACGTATGACAGCTATGGCCGCTTTCTCGGTATATTTTAATTCGTTTTTTGTACATAACTTGCGATTATTTAATAAGATCACATTTTTGAAGTAAATAAATAGATAAATATTGTAGAACTATACACACAGCGCCATCTGGCCCCAAACTGAGCAGAGCTTGTGTGATGGTAGTCAGATCACTGATAGAATACATAAATATTTTTTTTTGTAAATACATACTTATAATACATACACGGAATAAACATTTGTTTATTCACAAAGTGTTTGCCTTGAGTGGGAATCGAACTCGCGCCCTACAGCTCTCAAGGCAGATATACTACCAATGAGCCAACGGGGCTGACTGAATTAAATATTATGGTGGAGTAAACGGAGCGTCGGTCGTCCAGCCGCAAGATGAGTTGACGATATTGTCACCGTCGCGGGTCGAACCTGGACCAGAGGCCTATACCCACCAGTGGGATAAAGAAGGATGACGATGTTGATGATTAACCAATTAAAAAGATTTCGTTAGGCAGCCCATTATAGACTCGATACAAAGTAAACACTCTTGACTTACCCTTTTGGGTAGTCTAAGTCTGATAGATAAATAAAAAATAGTAGATAATTTCTTTCTTACTTTCTATCAACTAATTTGGTCCATCTCGCACCGGTCACGTTAAGGTTTCTCAGCAGAAATGACATCTGGAGTTCAGGTAAAGCCACTGACACGCTGTTTATGACCGCTGGATCTATGGGCTTCATTCCGAGATGGCCTGAGTCCATAAGAAAGAAGAAAGTTCGGAGACCGCGTCTGAGGCATTCGATGTCATCCATCCGGCATGCAGGAAAAGGAATGGCTTTTGTTGCTGAAAAAAATAATTACAATTTTGTATTTATTTATTTATTTCCTAACACAAAACGGACTGTGATATTAATTTCAATACAAATACACATTTTTCAGATCTGTATCACATTCCAAAACTATGTAGGTACCTACCTACATAGTTATGTCTAAGGGCATTATAATTAGTAGGTACCTACCTACCACACTTTTTCACGTAACAAATTACTTGATTTAAATTAGATTTTATAAAAATATACCAAAACTCGCCCTTTCGTTTCAACTTTTTTTAAAAGTAGACAAGCTGTTTTATGTGTGTTTATAGTTTACTAGCTGCACCTGCGACTTTGTCCGCATGGATTTGTTTGTTCAGTTTGCAGTATAAAAAGTATCCTACATGTTAATTTAGGCCATAAACGATGTGTGCCAAATTCGTTTAGTAGTTTTTGCGTGATAGAGTAACAAACATCCATCCTTACACACTTTCATACATTTATAATATTAGTTGGTGGAAGTACGATCTAAAATGAAACGAACGAAATGCCCTTCTGATAGATAACGCCTGTCGATTGCAATGGTATTCAGATCTCTGAATTTTAATTCAAAACTTAGGGCATCGGTTCTTTGGCATTAATTCCTTTGAGACATTCTATGATTAGTTTCAACAGATCTTTAATTTTGTTACCTTTTATACAGAAATATACCTACTAATATTTACACTATCCTTCTATATCTAGACCTACCTATTGCGGTGACGACCTCCTGTTAAGCAGATCTAGTTAATATCTTGACATACCTAAATACATAACCTAAGGTATTTGATCTAGAGCCAAAAGTTTTTGCAGAGCGGTTACTATAAGTATGATTACAACGCCAGAAAAACTGTTGGTTGAAAATACACGCGCTACGTCAGTTTCGTCTCCTATTTAACCTCCTAGGGGGTTACTCCTTGGAGACAAGAATACACCGTTTGGTGATTGGAGCAGATTTTTAACTTGAAGGTGGTAGCTAGCCAACTGAGTGCTAGAAAGTGTTACCGCCATGTTAAAGTTTTTTTGATAAAGATTTCATTCACCGGCAGGTCAAGTTCATTGTTAGGATTTGCGGCGGCGGCGAGTCAACCGACCGTAGATGCGTAGATTCAATATAGTTACTTACCTCCTTTACAAATTTTCCGTTAAGTTCAAGTTACAAGCGTGACTTAGACTTAAGTAGTGCCCTAACAGACCTTTCTGGAAGTTTTTTCCTTTTCTAAACAATGTGAATATTTGACGTGGACCCTTTTAACGAGCGTGGAATATTAGATTTTTTCATGCGCATACTTCTCTCGCCACCAACCCTTTTATTATTATAGAGACCTTTCCAACTACGCCTTGGCGCACGTGAATAACTTACCTATTCTGCCTACCACCCTACCAGTGCCATACAAAAAGCTAAGTATTTACTGAGGAGCCTATCACACAGTGTTGCCAGCCGGGTTAAGTCAAAAGTCACCTAAAATAGATAAAAAAGTGACCTTTTGATGTCAAAAGTAACCATCCACTTTTTTTTATAACATCAAGTTCGTATATGCCTAAAACTCGAAGACAGCGCGCGGAATTAAACTCTTCTTATGTTTACAATGAAATCACTCATCGTAAGTTCATGAAATAAAATAAAAATGGCAAAAAACGCAAGAAAATATGATTTGCATATATGACACACTGTTTGGCCATTAGAAATTGCTAGACAGTTGTAAGTTAACTAACAGCAATATACGTACGTTGTACGTTAGTTTCGTAAGAAAACATTTGTTAATTGTACCAATTCCAGAAAATCACCTAAATGTTACCTTTTGAGTTGTGTAACCTAAAAGTAACCTGACAGCGTTAAAAGTAACCTACTGGCAACGCTGCTATCACACCAATGATTGCTTCATATCTAAACTTTATAAATAGTTTTCTTTTGTATTTGGCATTGCACTTAGTGTATTTGCCAGTATTACATTTTAATTTGACCACCCTGTCCAACAATGCGATGCAATAAATTTGTTTCGCGGTCCCGCCAAAAAAAACGGTGTTTTCTCTGTAGAGTATATATAGTACATAGTCCATAGTTTAAAGAGATTTTATTCTTTTCCATTCTGAAAAATGTAGGTAAACTGAAAAATTGCAAGTAAAACTGCAAAACGTAGGTATAATTATAAGAAATAGTGTTATCGGTCTCTCTCGGTCTGTTATAAATTATTATCGACACAATATTTCGTTTTTGTACCTCCTACAATTTGATTTATTGGAACTCATTGTTAGACTGACAAAAAATCCAATTGAGTTCGCAAATTAACTTGTACCCCCACTTATAACCCCATTAATATTGCCATTATCTCTACGATTTACACATAAATCTAGTCCGTTTTTTTGAAATCGTCTCATAAATATCTATTTTAGAAAGACAATAATTTAATGCCATTAGTAGGTACTTAGAAACACGCCCTTCTAATCCTCCTTTACTTTGGCAAATCGTGATACGCTTATGATAGGGTTCTGTAGGTAAATTAAAACTAATTCTAGTAAAAGTGCCCAAATTCTGAGTACGCTGTTCTATGTTAAATAATCTAAATCTTCATCATACATCATCTGAGTCCACTATTTTGGTGTGTGCAGTCTTTTATTTAGGGTTACCTATGCGGTACCTTTTGAGCTTAATGGAAAGAAGGACATCTTTTTGCTTTTAAACCAACCCTGAAATCATAAAAAAAATCTGCTATGACAGATACCTACATATTATAATATATCTGGTCAAGGCTCAACATACTATTTCAACAAAACTATTTTTTTTTCGTGGTATCAGAGTTATGTTCATGGTATGTAAAGGTTGTCCATAAAGATCATAATGGCAATTCACTAAGGATGGTTAGTTTCTTAAAAAGTATAATAACCCTCAATGAAATGTGTGGAACAGCTGTCTTTTATTCACAATTTCAGGATTATTAGTCCGAAAAAAGTACTTGTTCGCATTCATGAGTACAATGACATCTTGTTCAACGTAACCCTATCTTAAAATTACTTCGTCGTCTTTATTTTCTTCTGTGAGCTAGTATTATTCATATTTTCTAGACCGAAGTTTTTGTAAATACATAGATTTTTTCATTTGGGCAAGTTACTAGAAAATTCATCTCTACTTTGCATTGGTATGGACTGGATTTGCCGTAACTTCTTTTATGTGACTCATGTAAGACTTATTTCACTCGATTTTCTGATGAAATACTGAACACTGGCAAAAAACATTTGAAACCAAAAGTGCGATACCAAAATAAAAACGCGATTTAAAGTCAAACTGAATAACACGGCGACACTGAAAATTTTTCACAGCAAACACAGTTCCACAGCAAATTCATAATTTCCTGGGGAACTCTAAAAATTTTTAAAATCGTGAGTCACGTTTTAACTATTCTATTTCCTATTCCAATGTAGGTAGTACCTATATTCATAATTATCTCGTGTTCCTAAATATAAGATCGCGTCAATGAACCATGATCAATAAACATAATTATGGAGCGAGTCAGGAGAACAATACCTACATAATATTATAACTACATATATACTACTTATCACAGGAAGATTCGTACAAGTGCCTTGTGCAATAATACTTATAGGTGCTGCTCTACCTTGATACAACTTTTAGAGCCGACACTCAAATTACAAAAAAAAAACAGTCCCATCACAAAAAATATCGTTCTTCATTAAAAATGGGTTAAGCCAACGGCTCCATTTTAATGTGTTCAAAATGTATGCCAAATAAAATAATAATTTTCACAGATGATGTATTTCTGTTGCCGCTATAACAACAAATACCTACTAAAAACAGAATAAAATAAATATTTGAGGGGGCTCCCATACAACAAGCGTGATTTTTTTGCCGTTTTTACAGATGGTATGGAAACTTTAGTGCGCGAGTCCGACTTCTTGGACGGTTTTTATTTACTCTGCGAATCATAATATGAGAAAAACTTAAAATTGATACACACGAAATAGCGTACCTAACCTTCATATTTTTACTCGGCTAAATAATAAGATCCTATCAGACGATATAACCCGTTGTCCCACGTGAGCGACGTCTAACAACGAGGCCGACGCTACGTAAAGCGATTGGCGACCCAGTGCTGTATCGCGTACGATTTCCGCGACGACATTGGCCACGTTTAATAAAATGCTAAGCCTCGTGTGGATTTCGAACTATTTGTTCCGTGGTTTTTTCGTTATTACTAAAACTTCATGTATGAGGTAAACATTTAAGATATTTAAGGATTAACTCTATACATTATTTAATTTACAAACACGATTAAGTACTTGCAGTTTCCTCGATAACAAAAATCCAAAGTGACCACAAACAATCTAAATAAAGCCTCAATATGGCGTAAATACTGCACGGAAAGTCATCAGGCTTTGTATAACAATATAATTAATTTTATTCCATATTGTATATAATTAAAATTTTCAAAATATGTATGTGTTTGTTTAAAAATGCAAAGAAAATAACTAAATTCGTGCGCGTTTCGTCCATTCTAAGCAGAGCTACTCGTACCAGTACCACGCTGTCCACCTATCCGCTTTAGTACCGCTTCGACTGTCAGATAGGGAGGTTGTGTCGCTTGCTCTTACGTACGATTTTAAAAACGTCACGAAGAAGTTTACGCACTCTCACAGAGCGCACAAAATATCTGAAATCGACTAGAGATGTAAATTCGGTGCTCCCTTAATCACCGACGCAGAGTAGCATGTCTATCTATTTTTTACCGGATACATTTCGGGCAGTGTGCGCAAGAGCTCCATGACCTTATTCCACTCTCTCCGGTCCACCACAGCACAAGTAGAAGAACGGCACACTATCATCCGTTCCTCGTGGATGGTCCCAGTATTTGTACGCAGCAATTCGGCTCTACTTTCTTGTTGCGGCCCACGAATAAAACTCATTGCTGGCTTCTTTTCCTATGAACTACAATCTGGACGTTTTTAAGGCTAGAATGAATAGATTTCTTTTAGATCATGTCATATTTTCGCGTCAGATCGCATAGCTTTACATTTATTTTATTATTAATTGTTGACAAGCTAGGGGTTTGATCTAGTTGGTGGGTGGTTGTTATGGGTGATGTAAAATAGCACGACGTAAGCGGTGGCGCGGCTAATTAAAAATGACCCTGTATGTGTTAGTGCGGATCACATAACACTTTGCAGTAGTAATAATTATATAAATAATATCGAATTCAAGGTGACCGACATCCTTTCGCTAAATAAATTTTTATCAGCATTATGAACTTGGGATTTGCAACCGAAATATTTTAGCTCATAAACTGTTTTTGGAATCTACAAAATTGTATGCTGATTCACTCAATTATTATTAGTGCATTGGAGATATCTATATGTTTTCAACATGACTGAAACATTGTAATTAAACAATTAGGTAGGATTTCTGGTATATTTTTTTTTGCCCCTTTTGATAATCGTCCCTTAAGATCCCTTAAGATTGCTTACCATAGTAAGCAATCACAGTCGCCTATGAATATCTGCAATACCAGTGTCACTACAAATACGTTGCCAAACTGATTCTATTAACACGTCATTGTATGTAGGTTCATCTGTTCCCACATAACTTCTAAACTAGTGATTATAATTTGACAATTAAGTTATCGTTAGAAGCATATTGGTTAACTGCTAGTTATGCGTATCGTGACTATTTGAATTCATGCTCAAAACGGGACACTTTCAAAACTGTCAATAATATTAATATTGTGTTACCAATATGGTTTTCATGTCTGAAACCGAGGTTTTTCAGATGTCTACAATTAGAGAATACTTGTAATAAAAGCCTGTTTTTTTCAGGCAGGCTCTAAATATCAAAATGCTAAAGTTTGCAATATTCAGATTGTTAGCGTTCCATCCGACAATTTTTTTTACGAAATGTTAAGAAATTTCCAATCAGTCACTTTTAAAATTTCTTATAAGTTTTGAGAAAACCTTAATTGTCTTTTATATATTTTGTTATCAGTATATACTCGGGTATTTTGTGGGTAACTGAAAACGACAATTTGGCGTCCCAAAGTTTTCTTTGGGGACATCGGGGTAGAGCAGCGGAAAAGGGACAGTCCCATTCAAAACGGGATCTGTGGTCACGTTAGTTATACCTAACTTATATGGCGTCACAGTAAATGTATTTTATCCTCTATCTATTATAACATCTAGAGGATAACAGACATGCATTAAAAAAAGTTTTGAAAGGTGTCTTGTTACCCAACAAAATTAAATGAAAGGGGTTTATTAGCACATTTCAAATACTAATACGTCTGCCCTCTCACATCAATGTGTCTATGTATTAAAATAAAATGCACATGTAATCTTAAATGTCAGACAAAAATATCATTTCATAATTTTTAAAGCGCAATTTAGCGCGTAGTCGTGTTTTTGTTGTTTAACTTATTTTTCAACTATGCAATTGAGTGAAGAGATATACAAGTCACTTGCTAGATTGTTACAATACCTTTCACTATACAAGCGAGTGATTTTGAAAATGAGAAAATTATAAAAAAAAATAGATGAAGCATCTTTGCCTTCATCATTGTCACCTCAACAGCTTGTTTGCTTACTCTTTCAGCTTTCTACTGTCCCATCAAACTTAATGAATCCCATAAAAAAAAAAAAAGGGAAATGCATAAAATGCCCCACGTGGCACGTCAGTGTAAGACTTGTCGTCCCCTACTTCAAATAAAAACAAGAACAAGAACAATTCTTACCTCTCGGAATACAATAAAAATCTCAATAAATGTGTCTGTCTTTAGGGTTATATTTGTTTTATTGTAAGAAGTTACCATAGAGAGAGTTATAGAGTTTACTATCGAACAGCCAGGAGCTCTAAAAAGTGACATCAGTTCATCGTAGATGTTTCTAAAATTCGAACGAAACGTTTCGAATCCATTTTTATAGTACAAACCGCTAAGCAATGGAATTTGCTGCCCGAGTGGGTGTTCCCTGATAGATACAATCTGGGTGCCTTCAAGTCGCGAGTGAATCGGTTTCTTCTAGGCAAGCGTGCTACACCATAAGCCGCATCACGCGAGATGGCAGTCAAACGCAAGCCTATGTGTAGTAAAAAAAAAGTAAAGAAATGAATATGTTCTTAATGGTAAAAGGTAGCGCCTGCCATAATCATTGTATATAGACATTACATTTAAGTGACATTATGTAGGTAGATATCTGTACTCATTTTTATAACTAAGTTTGTATGATATTATCTCTATTGATCTATTTTAGAAAAACATTTTACAAATAAAGCTAATCTGAGTTCTTTAGGGTACAATTAAATTGTTGTGATTAATATTTATTTATGTGGTATCACACTATGTAAGTGCATTCTGCAATTATTTGTATAATATCAAGTGGTTGATGATTAATAAAATATGTCTTGGTCAAAATCACACAAAAAAGTTAGTTAGGTTCAAGTTATGGCTTTAGTACCTATTAAAATAAAGTATTAATAATGACAAAAGTATTAACAATTTCATTAAAATTTATCATGTTAGGTTATCTGGTCACACAGAAGCATGCACTTATATCGATATTTTGTTGAAAAACCCACTATTATAAACTAGTTTTTTGGGAAATAAAACGATAAAGCGACCACAGATTAAAAAAGTAATGATAAAACGTTGCCTTGGAACTTGACATTCGTAAACTAACTAATACTTAATACGTTTCGGTAGTTTAGTTTGGAGACCGTCTGGTTTCCAATCTGGAGGCCCTGGTTTCGAATCCCACGTTGATGATGACTTGAAATGGTGAAGGAAAACATCACATGTCGAAGAATTCTAAAAAAATCAAAGATTTTTGAAGTCTGCCAACTCACACTTGGCCTGAGTGGTGGACTATGGCCTTATCCTTCTTACAATAAGAATATACCCGCGCCTAGCAGTGGAATAGGGCTGATTCGGAAATAAATATTAGAGGGCATTTTAGCACAGTGCCATTTAGCCCTAAAGTAAGCTACAACACACAACATTGACAAAGCATTCTCTTTCTAATCAGAAATACTGACTAATCATAAATGTCGTTTTTTGGTCATTGTACGAACCATAAGTAGGTATTCCTATTTTGCATCGAACATATCAATTCTATGGCAACGCTATAAGTGTTCCACGTTCCCACCAAATCTATCCAAGTTTTTTTTTTTTTTTTATGGTTGACAGGCTAGTTGTTTGACCACAGCTCACCTGATGTTAAGTGAAGGTGTGGTCGAAGATGGTAAAGCACACCTAGCCTGGAATGGAACTGGCTCTCAAGTGAGGCTGCTGGAACACACCGTTAGATGCTTGGCGGCAGATTTTCAACTTGAGGGTGGTAGCTAGCCAGCTGAGTACTAGAAAGTACCCTACCACCATGCAAACCACCAAGTAATTGTAATCATTTCATCTAAGGCTTCAGTCTCTAAAATTATGACTTAGCTTAACAAACATTACCTAGTCTTGCCATAAATATTGTAACAAAGAAAATGTATTTTTTTCTTTTGCAAATAACATGTATTACTTTTACAGTGTGTTAGTTTAATACATAAATATAAAACAATTTAAAATATAAAAAGTTTATTCGAAGTGGTCTCCATTGGCTACAATACAGTCCTTTAAACGTTGAAGCCAGTTATCAATAGAAGTACGCACTCTTTCTATGGGCAAATTCTTCACTGCCAATCGTATGGATTGTTTTAGGGACTCCAAATTATCATGGCGTTTAGAGCAAGCCGTACTCTCTAAAACTGACCATAAATCATAATCCAGCGGATTAAGATCGGGACTAGACGACGGCCAGTCTTTAGCTCTGATGAAGTCCGAAACGTTCGCTTCCAAACAAGACTGCGTGGACCGAGCATTATGACCGGCGCCGAGTCTTGCTGGAAGGACCATACTTGGTTATTGAACATGGTGTTGTTAACTACTTAACTACCTTCTCAAGAATGGTATCTTGATACACTTGTGCCGATGTTTTGATACCTTTTGATACCTTTTTCACAAAAATATGGCTCATTCACTCCTTCATAGCCAACACCCCACCAAACCATCACTGAAGTCGGATAATGCCCACGTTGCACTCTGTCGACTAATTGGGAAGCTTCCTTAGAGCTTTGAGCATAAATACGGTCATTTTGTTTGTTAAAATGTTGCTCAATTGTAAAAATTTTCTCATCCGTAAACAAAAATTTTCTGTGACCTCCTTTTGCGTACCGCTTCAGTAGTTGTTTCGATTTTACCACCCTATTCTTTTTTTAATTATCAGTTAAAAAGTGACCAGTACGTCTCTTATAAGCTGGATGTCCTAAGTCATCTTTTAAAATACGCGACATGGTTCTAGGTGCCATCTTCATATCCCAAAATAAAATATTTTGCTTTCGGACAGGATTTCTTCGAATTCTACCCCTTACTGCTTTGACCACCTTTTTCGTACGAACACTACGTGGACGGCCAGATCTTTTTCTGTTACAAACAGAGGAGGTCTCATTGTACCTATTAAAAGCCCGGTACACAAACATTTGACTAATACCAAGCGTATGGAGAGTTTTAAAAATTGCATTTGGCTCCATACCTACTTTGCGTAGCGCAATCACACTGCCGTCCTTTAACTATAATGCCGTTATCTGACATTTTGCTAATTTCACTTTTTTTAGATCATGTTTATCAGAAAAAAAAGCTCTATAGATGTGTCTAACAACAGTTTTTAAGAATATTATAGTTTTCGAGATATGGAAAATACAAATGCCGTTAAATACACAAATTGTATAAGACTCCTACGCTTAAACGCAGTTATGTGACATTACATAACAATATTGCCGCTAAGGCTACATAGCCACAGATTTTAAAAATATTTGTCAACTTATTGCCGTGTTAAAAAGCCGTTAAATCATTGCTTTTACCTAAACTGCGGCAAAAGTGCTTTAACGGCTTTTTAGTTTAGCTTTATGATGTTTTTTTGTATATAAATACATTACTACAAAGCCACCATTTAAGAATCCAATGCTAAAATGCTGCTAAAGGCTCTTTGCTGCATTTAAGGGATTTATTTGATGCTATTAATTTCACAGATTACAATAAAACTCGTAGAAAACGGTATTTATTCCATAATTCAGGAAAAAAATTGCATATTTTACAAGACTAAATTGACGCTATCTAACATTACTAGTTTAAAATGCCGTTAAGTACTTTCGCGCGCGTACATGCTCACGCGGCGGGGTGCGGCACACGGGTTGGTGCGGCGCAAGACATCGTGCGTACAGGACGCGCGGCGCTCCGTACTTTACGTTTAGCTTTTATTTTAATTAGTTAGAATGACTGTATAAAAGAATAAATACAAAGCATAAGCTCTAAGGATTACATATATTACTAATACCTACTACTATACTCTATTTTGCGACGTGACCACTTTTTATAGGTATTCAGATATAGTCATAATTTATACCACTTGGTTATATTTTCCCACAGGCGTTTCACTATTTCACAAAGAACGAAAAATATTATTAATATGGTCAAAGCAAATGTGGACGAATTTCGAAACAAAAGATTCTTGATCACAATGATTGCAGTAATTATCTGGACAGCATCTATACTAGGCCTTATTCTATGACATCCAGCGTTTTTGGAAACATTTTGTGAGACGCAAACATCAAACAATTCACACTATTTGTCTTTTTTTTCTTTTTTTTTTTATGCCACAGGTGGCAATCAAGCTGACGGGTTGCCTGATGTTAAGCAATCACCGTCGCCTATAGATATCTGCAATACCAGGGGTACCACAAATACGTTGCCGACCTTTTAAGATTCTATTAACATGCCTTTTGTCTGATTTTACTACAAGCAAAAGTTGAAAAGAAACATTATTTGAAAAAAAATGTGATGGTAAAAATGACACACCGGGGTTAGAAACCAACTCAAATATAAAAGATTTATCGATCGACTTCATATGCAAAGAAATAATGGCGTTTGAAGAATCGCCGAAATCTATAAATGGCGATGGTAACCACCAATTCGAGAACATAGCTAGATAAGATCTAAATATCGCATGTGATTTTGATTCCAACGATTCTGTACGTGATAAAAATTATACCCCCTCGGAGTGTGATACATCAAGTGACGAATCTATTGGTGAAGTTAGAAATAAAAATCAGAAGTCCCGAGAGAATAAAAAAAATAAAAATACTCATTTGGCTTTGGAAAGTTTCGCTCCTATTTGTATTGATGAGGATTTCGATATTACAAATAAAAAAACTTTGCACCGGTCACGAAGGTATTCATTGAATATTAGTCAAACGGTGCAACCTGGCATGACACACCGCACAGAATAAAAATTGGCTTTTCTGTTCTTTGCTGGTGCACATGGTAAACGGCAGTGATATTAGTGCAGCACAAATTATTCTGCACTATTTAGAACCTGACCACACATTTATGAGTGCCGATCAAGTTCACCATCAAGTGAAGTTTTGCTTTCTTTTTCATGGCGTGCTCCACTTGATGATGAACTTGATCGGCACTCATAAATGTGTGGCCAGGTTCTAAATAGTGCAGAACAATTTGTGCTGCACTAATATCACTGCCGTTTACCATGTGCACCAGCAAAGAACAGAAAAGCCAATTTTTATTCTGTGCGGTGTGTCATGCCAGGTTGCACCGTTTGACTAATGTTCAATGAATACCTTCGTGACCGGTGCAAGGTTTTTTTATTTGTGATATCGAAATCCTCATCAATACAAATACTCAAAAAACGTGACTCAGGTTTTAGTCGTAATAATTACGATCTCATGTACAAAAACAATTTCGAAGACGAATACACAGTACTGAGATTCATGAATAAGTATATTAACAATCCAAAACTGATGAAAGTAGAATTTCGTACTAATCCCAAAAGTATAGATGTACAGAGAAAAGCGGGTATTCTCGAAAAATTATCTAACATAATACCACCACACAAGTTGGTATTTTGGAACAATTTGCCAACCACCGAATGTTATGTAGAGGCAAGCACGAGTGGTGTTAAAAATAAAAGAGGCAAATAAAAATACTGAGTAATTTACAAAACTAAAGACTGCAAGGTATTTAAGACATTATGTTACCTTGGCAATAAGAAAAAGTTCCTAAATAAGTAATTCTAGATAGACTGTATTTAGGTAATAGAATATTAAGTAATCGTTCTTGAAAAGACATTGTGCCATAAACCTTATAAACGTCAAAATATTATTATATGATAGGGCTTTTTAAAATATTGTTGATCTCATTTTGATTTCAAAAATAAACGAAGACTTTAACTAAAATACTTGTTTTATTTTATAATTTTTATATCTATTTATTGGATTTACTGTACATTTTGAAACGTATTACATAGCTAAAATACCGCTATCATTATATGTTTTGTAGTTAACGGCATTAAAGCAATGTAATAAATTTAAACATTTCTACGAAATCAATTATTTCAACTAATTTTTGAAATTTACTTGTTTTAATTGCCGTTAAGTAACTTAGCGGCAATTTAGTATAGCGCCAATATACTTTGTAAAGAGAATATCCAAAACTATAATACCTTTTGCGTCTTTAACGGCTTTTAAGGTTTGTATTAGTGATATTATTTTAAATGTAGTAAATATTTTTTATATTTATGTTAATACCAATCGCTAAAATGCCGTTAATGTACGTTTAGCGGCATTTAAGTCATTTAAAAAAAAAAAAAGTTGTGAAGGTTACTTAACGAAATGAATAAGTTATTTTTTACTTTAATTCACACAAGCTTATTCGAAGAATAGCTAGACCGATTGAAAGAATTTGTAAAGATATATTTTTTGGTATTTAAAAGTTTTACCAATGACCTTTAGTTACAAAGTAGCAACGTTTTTTAAAAATATTTCAGTTTTCGCGCGTTAACTCAAAATGTTGTTTTGTTACTTAACGGCATTCCAGTTAAAGGACGGCAGCACAGCGATTCGGTTCTCTTTGTCACCCCACTCCAATTTAATATCGCAAGATATTGTACAATTTATTGGCGCCAAAATGAAAAAACACAATGAACAATCATATAAAAATTACAGATTCCAAATTCAAATGTAATATTTTGTTTATTTTTAGTTTTAACAGTATTTATGGCCAGACTAGGTATACATACTACATATTATTGTAAGACTTCGAATACAATCACTTACTACGAAATGAAGTCTCCAGAGTGCTTGAACTCACTACTACCTTTATTACTCCAGTGCGATTAATAAATAAAATAGCCTTATATTTCTTGTGAAAAAATAGGGATGTGGCTGTTTCGTGGACTTAGAGATGTGTACCTACATGACCATGTGTATGTATATTTTTTAATAACCTCTGGATTGTTCGAAACCCTCACTCAACGTAACGATATCGAGTTGAATTAAATTTTGGATGTAGATGACAGATAAGTACATACTCGTAGCTGCAACATCAAACTGTTTCCACCAGTTTTGTTATCATCAGTTTTCTGAATCGCCTCTTACTACAGAAGCAAATTTATAGACGTACTTTTTCACATCAAAAATAACAGTAGATAATAAAATAATTTAAAATCCATCTTATAAAATGAAATAAATAACTAAACATCGTCGGAAATTACACACACCGCCATCTGACCCCAAACTAAGCAAAGCTTGTACTATGGAAGTCAGATAACTGATAGAATACTTAAATACTTTTTTTTGTTGTTGTTAATACATACGTACCTATTTATAATAAATGCAGAACACCCAGACACAGAACAAACAGGCTATCAACGAACTATACGATAATTTATTTATCTTTGATGTGATTTTACGAAGCTAGGGTTCGTGAGTTAGGGCAACTCTTGAAAACTAGCGCGGGAATTTTTGCCAGCATTATCAGCACTTTTGCAACAGGTTCAGGAGCAAGGTTTTTGACTGACCTGTTGCTGACTTATTGTTATTGTATATTTATTTTATTAATAAAGTTAATGTACAATAATAGTTTTATTTTGCAAGTGTTGGTTAGTTATGCCGAAATAGAAATATACAAAATTACCAAACATTTACATAACAAAATTAAACTACGAACTTACAAATTATACGTATCTATAATAGTGTATTCACTATTTCTTAGCATATACTATCTATGTTAAGCATCAGCGGGATTTACCTGGTTCAAAACTCTCATATCCATATTCCGCAAACTGGCAGTCACATAATAAAACATTAAGCGCGACAAGAGCGCAAAACCACAACACTTTACACATGACCATCTTGCGGACAACACGGAACATCAGAAAGGACCGGTTGCCTGCATCAACAATATATACGCGGATTTTTTTTTACAAAACCGGATTTAGACTGTCCGTTTAGGCGTGGAAGTCTCATATTTCACCACCAGATAACAAAGCTTTAGTCATAGCTTCCTATCAGACAGGGTAGTAGGAACTGTTATTTTATTCTGTGGCAGAGTTCAGAGTAGGCTACGAGATAAAAGTACTGTTAAGGTTAAGGGCCTACTTGGTTGAAATTTGGCTTTATTAGCATAATTTTTTATAGCCAGTTTAAGCACGTCGAACATTATAAATGACTGATTTTAATTTGGGTTGATTGACGAGGTTATTAATGAGCTAAGTGAGTGAGTAATATGTATATATAGGTATATATTATACCTGTTTCAGAGAAGTTTGGTAATATTGACGGCCCTGATAGCTCATTCGGTAGTGTTTTTGCTTTAAGAACATTGTAGGACGTGGGTACGATTCCCATCTAGGACAATCATTTATGTGACGAGGTTAAATGTTTATTCTGGGTTTATATTTACAACAAAAAAGTATAAAAGTATCTCATCAGTTATCTGGTTCCATACTCAGTTAGCAAGACGGCGTTTTTTTAAAGTAAAAGTATAGAGACGAACAATACGCTCTCCTGATGGTAAGAGATAGCGCATGTTCACTATCATTGCAACAATGCACCGGACTATGGGTAGCAAAATAAAGTCCAGCAGGCGTACCATGAGGTGTTAGAGCAGTTCAGTATAGGCCCTAAACTGAACCGTTTGGCAAATTCGTACCATGAGGTCCTTATAGCAGGACAGTTTAGGTCGCCGCCATCTTTGTCCGCCGAAACCTAAACATCATCGCAAACTTGTCAGAAAACGGCATTTCGTTCATTCAATTCGTACCATGAGGTGTTATTTGACGTTAGTTGCACCTAAACTGTACCGCCGAGTTGTCAAAATAACGATTCAATAAAAAGTTAATAAATACCGACCGTTTGGTATACTTTTATTTAATTTGTGAATTTTCTTGATATTATATCTTTAATAGCCATGCCCATGGGAGTTTAAACGTGATGCTGCTTCCTCCCAAAAGCGGCGGGTGCGCTGCCTCAACTATAGGCGCTTATTGAACTCTAAAGCAATTACTTGATTTCTATGGAGTAATTCCCACAGCTGCTCTAACTGAGCGTAATTTACCCTTCATAAGCGTTCTGAGGGCTGTCTGTAAGAACAATTTTGATTTACAATAACAACAAACTATTCGAAAAAAAAAACGCATGAAATACATAGGTACATAAGTAATATAAAACTATAAATATACTAACGACATTATTATTGACAATGCCAATAATATAAATTTATAACCACAAAACAGTTTTGTTTGGTGTATTTCGACCTTTGAGTTATATTATATTATTAGAAATCTAAATTTTTGAGTTTTGGCGGGAACGCGGAAATAGTCGTGTCGCCCCGTTGTATTTTTTTTTTCAAAACTTGTGTTTTGACGAGTGTTTATGCATAAAAATGGTGGTGTTTTATTCATAAAGTGCTGAATCACAAGCGCGAGTGTGGGAAAATGATATAATGTGGTGAAACATGACTTTTCGTGTTGCTTCCAAAACTCCATCGAAGCTTTATAGTAAAGTCACCACTACTTTACTAAAGCATGACTGGACTTGACTGACGCGGACTATACTTGACCAAGACTGGACTTTGGCTACGAGGACACTTATTTAAACTTGAAAATATATAAATATTTGACACTGGCAAATGCTAAAACGCAACGCCAAAACCAAAGAAAAAAAATCTGAACAACCTTTTTGCTGTCATTCGCAGATGAATAATGAAAAAAAAGTATTTATTAGGTGCGTTCCGAAACAAAGAGTCGTAATTGTTTCTCTGTTTAGAATAATGTTTTTTTTTGGAATTTAAGTAAATGATAGGGTAATCGTAAAAATAAAACATGTTAATAATTATGCTGTAGTGCAATATAGTATTAAGTAATATTTCGCCTTAAAATATCATATCATTATAAAACATTAAGAAAACCGATACTTCCCGACAATCACAATTTCGGAACAGATTTTTCACACGAGATACAATTATACTTTTGTATAGCGTTGTCCTTTTCTTCGGTAGCGGGACAGTATTGGAGCCAGAGACAAGTATCGTTCGTTCTTTGAAGAGCTAGCGATGCAGTTGCGATCCAATTTTAACATGCTCATGGTATGAAATAAAGCGGGACAGTTTAGGTACCTAAACTGAACTGCCCCGCAATTGGATGGAAACGTAAAACCTCATGGTACGCCTGCAGGGCATCGCTGCTTTGGCACTCATTACTTTAACTTTGAGACTTGATGGTTAGCGGAACACTGTAATGTGTACACACCTGCTTGGTGGCAGGACATTTGGTACTGCGGTGGAACCTAGACGACATCCTGCTAAGGAAATCTATGACCAAGTAAAAGAAGTCTTTTTTCTTTTTTTTTTTTAGTGTTGATAGGCTAGGTTTTTGACCACAGCTCACCTGATGTTAAGTGAAGGTGTGGTCGAAGATGGTAAAGCACATCTAGCCTGGAATGAAACTGGCTCTCAAGTGAGGCTGCCAGAACATACCGTTAGATGCTTGGCGGCAGATTTTCAACTTGAGGGTGCTAGCTAGCCAGCCGAGTACTAGAAAGTAACCTACCACCATGCTATGGTTTCCTCGCGATGTTTTTCCTTCACCGGCAGCTCAAGCTCATTGTTGGGGTTTGAACCCAAGCCCTTCGGCATGTGAACCTACCGTGCTAACCACTGAGCTGTCATCGCTACAAAAACAACAAGTCCTTAAATATTTATTTATTATTTATCTATTCATCGCAGTAAATCACGTTTGGTTTGAGGTGAACCTAAAAACATAAAAATATTAGCTGTTCCATACATTTTTCTTGAAAGTCAATTATTTTTCCATGTAGCTTACTTTTTCTATGACTGTAACAAAACACCATATAGATTCGTAAAAATCTTAATTTATTGGTTGCGTTAAAGGTTGTTTTAGTTATTTGATTAGTATTTATCTAATTCAGTTCTTTAAATTTAGATTTATCTAATTCAAGCAATTTAGACCAGCTATTTCTATTTTGATCTATCTTAGCTCGTAGGCGAGATTGTATTCGTATTTCTGTGGGTAGATATTTACGTAATATAATATATTTATTTTCTTGGTAGAAAGTAGCGCGGGTAAGTACCTATATTTTTCTCTCCAGATTGTTTTCTTGAAAATTGGTTTCGTCTCAGAGGAGAAAATGTAGGTTTGGTTTGGCATTTTTGCTAAAGAATTTAGGCTACCTTTACGTTCTTGTGCCTAAAATCTTAAGTTAAACAATTTTACCTTCTGCAAATTTACATTTTACCTCACCACATGCCTTTTCTTGGCGACAAATATTTAATTAAATACATTATTTTTGCACATTGTTCTTCGTCAACCCGTATTGAATGGCTGAATGATAAAATACATGTAGTAATTATCTATAAATAACAACCTGAATAAACTGAAACTTATTTCAAAGTAGTTTTAGAGGTTCGAAGTGTAGGTGTACCTTTCTACAAAATTAGATATAACGTTTTCATAGCTGGCAACTTAGGTGCCGCCGCAAAATTTCGTCCTAATGGTGACTTGTCAATTGGCATAATTTTACTTGATACACATTTTGTTATAAAATACCTATCGTAGTCATATTTTCGAAAGCCGATGTTTTTGCAATCACATTTGTATGTTGTCCTATTATTGTTTGTTCTAATATCAAATCAATGAGTATAATGATTATAGTTTAAACTGTTCTTGTCACTAGTCATTCTGTTTTAATCATCATCATCATCATCATCATCATCATCATCAGCCTTTTGTAGTCCACTGCTGGACATAGGCCTCTCCCAAGACACGCCACTCAGCCCGATCCTCGGCTTTTCGCTTCCATCCACCGCCAGCTGTCCTACGTATATCGTCACTCCATCGAGTCTCAGGGCGTCCTACGCTACGTTTGCCAATTCGCGGTCTCCACTCTAGAACACGTCTACCCCAGCGGTCTGTTTTAATAAACTTATTATATTATTATTATCATCCTATTCTATCCCACTGCAGGGCAAAGGCATCGCTTCCCTCCTTCCGATTTTTCTTAGTTAAATTAATTATTTTAAATTTAAATTTAGAAGCAGTAACAAATTTGCAGTAGAGTGTCCTTTGGGTCACCTTTAGTGTAAGAATAGATATTAAATACAAAAACACATTACCCACTGTCTATAGTTATGATATATAGTTATGGATATGGCTGTCAATAGTTAGGGCTCCCTAGGTTATGAGTTACTCATCTTTTTCTACTATAAAAGTATGGGCACAAACAAAATGCTCTTCTGATGGTTAGAGATAACGTATACCCATGTCTATTGTTGTAGGTAGTACCCAGAACTTTGAGTATCAAACCAAAGTCCAAGTATTTTTACAAGATTCCAAGATTTTATATTCGGTAAGTGATCCTAAACCTTATAAAAAAAATTGGATCCCTAATTTAAATTCTATTTTTACTGGCCTAAAGGCATCGCTGCTTTGACGCTCAGTCATTACTTCTAACCATTCGATGGTCAGTCTCAATAGCTAACCCTATAATTTCGCTAGCTGCAGACCAGAACCCAATGATGTTTACACACCACTACTTGGCGACAGAATACCAATTGATACTGCGGTGGTACGGTACCTACCAAGAAAATAATCTACTGAATGGATTTTGAAGAAATTTGGTATGGAGGTAGCTGACACCCTCGATTAACACATACGCTACTTTTTATCTCAAAAACATATAGCGGGTAACACCGCGGAGCGCTAGTTATTTATGAGTAACAATATAAGGTTCAAAATTATGCCTGATAATATTATGCGAATAAATAGCGACCCTGTCCTAACACCCATAGTAACAGCATAAAACTAGACGCAACTAAAATTAATACCGTCCACTCCAAAGTTACGTCAATCTCTTCCTACCTGACCACAACAAAGTTAACCGTGTAACCGAGGTTTGGCCCTTCCCTGAATGTCGAAATCACGGCTATAGTTCGTCCCTTTGATGAGTTGAGTTACAGCAATGGATTCATTATCTAGTGTTACGAGGTCTTCGCTCGGGAATGTCAAGCACACGAACGCCTCTTTGTTTGATTCACACTGGCACTGATATAAATGCGAATGTTTGTTACCATTCTGGTTCCGTAAGTTACGTAACGTCTTACGGAACGAGCAGCAACGGGACGTGCAGGTATACGGGGTTACACGGAACGGTACTACTGAGCCGAAAGGAAATCATTGTACTGGTTATTAATGAAATTGTATCACAAAACCGCAAAAAAAAAACAGATGCCCCAACACGGAATGACGTGTTCCTATTAGAGAGAAGTTTTTTCGTGATTTCATAGTTGTTCCCATAGTAAAACTTGTTTTTAATGAAGAATAGAATTACCTCCTTTCGGCTGATTGATTGGTTGGTTGGTTTATTTATTTAATAAATAAAATTAAAAAAAAACTTAAATTAATACTATTTACAAAATTTGGTTTATTTGTTTAATAAACAAAATAAAAAAAAACCTTAAATTAATAGATACTATTTACAAAATTTATACAAAAAACTTAATCTAAATATCTTAATCTTTCGGCTTAATACCTTGTACTAAGTACTTAGTAGATACCCGCATCAAATTGAATTCTCAACGCTGTTGAATTCAATTGTATTGGGTTCATAATAAACGAAGCCTGAATATCCATTTTAATCTTTATTCCGTGGGTTTCTTTACAAAAAATTAATCTTCATCTCTTTATGAGCAAAAAGAAAATCAATAAAATCCACCTACTTGTATTCGTCATGTTTTTTATAAACAAGGAGTTGTCCACCCTAATGTAAGTAGGTTGCTCTCAATTGCTTTCTAAGCGTAATGCACGTCAAATCGGAGTAGTTGTAGAAATGTTATAATTAGATAAACATACATAGTTACTTACGCCATTATAAAGAAAAAAAAAGAAAAACGTTTAATTTTGTAACAAGCATAAAAACAAAAACAAACAGAGACAGACAAAAGTTACAAAATAGGGGCTCACTTCAGCATAATGCTGGTCATACTAAGTGGTATAACCAGCGCTGGTCTTCCGGTGAGCCCTTGTATTATAATATTAGTCCACCAGCTGCACGCTGCAGGTTTATCCGGGATAATAAGTAGTCTCCGCCTAGTCTATAAAGTGATATTATATACTGTTCTGTTCTGCTCTGCTCTATTCTATCATATTTTATTGTGTCAAGTTGTCAAATAGCTATTTGCGGAGATATTAAAAAAAAAGTTTAACAAATTTGCCTGCGAGTTGTGGACGGTGAAATAAAAATGACCATGTACAAGTAAAGCTCTTTTCAAAGTACCTCTACAATATAATAATATGTATCTAACTGACAACTAAAAAATAAGTACTAATCGGTAATTAAGCGACAAAAATGTCATTTCTAGTTTAAAAGACGTTAGCCATATCTTTTTCTTCTGTTTCAAATGAACCTTGAATGTTTTTACCCTCCAGTCTGACCAAAGCAAATGATCTGCACTAATTTAATGAGCATCTTTTTGTCTTTCCTTTCAGATAACATTGTTTTAAAAACATTTTTTTTTTTTTTATGGTTGACAGTCTAGTTGTTTGACCACAGCTCACCTGATGTTAGGTGAAGGTGTGGTCGAAGATGGTAAAGCACACCTAGACTGGAATGGAACTGGCTCTCAAGTGAGGCTGCCGGAACACACCGTTAGATGCTTGGCGGCAGATTTGAAGTTGGTAGCTAGCCAGCCGAGTACCTACTAGAAAGTACCCTACCACCATGCTATGGTTTCCTCACGATGTTTTCCTTCACCGGCAGCTCAAGCTCATTGTTGGGGTTTGAACCCACGCCCTTCGGCATGCGAACCTACCGCGCTAACCACTGAGCTATCGTCGCTACAAAATTTTTCCTATGTGTTTTGACTATAAACGTAAAAAACAACATAAATATGTAAAATATTTTAATTGGTAACAAATTATTAGTTCTCAGCAGGTAACTCAAGTACCTATTTTTACTAAACAAAATTAGTACCTTGATAGGAGCAATTATTTCATTGCAAAAACATGCATCCGTTTGCAATGCTTAGTTTTTAATGTGTGGTAGGTATTTAGAATCTAAGATAAATAAAACCATGCGCCAAAATCTTTGTTATGAAGTTGTATTAAAATGATTATACATAGCCCAGTGGATTAGCAAGTTAGAATAGCAGTGGGCAGGACATATTATAGTACGCAGAACTGATGGCCGATGGGGCTGTAAAGTTGTGGAATGGAGGCCACAGAACGGCAAGCGCAGCGTAAGACGCCCAGACCTGGTAAAAATCGCAGGATGCAAGCCGCTTTCAAACGGTCTTTATAGAAATTAATCAAACAACCCAAAATTATTATAAAAATCATCTCGTGCAATCCAAGTTAACAGGTGGTCATACCTACCTAAATATTGAAAAAAGGACGAATTCCTACCAAGAAACAATGCGTAAAAAATAATAAATACCTCTTTTCCTCTTTCTTTGAAGTCTACAAAAACATTGAACGAACAGAAATACTATAATAATAAAGCTCGAATCCCATAAATAAGCAATTATGAAGGAAACAATGAATAAATACGTAAAGAGAATTAAGAGGAATAAAAGACTTGATAATAATTACGTACACGTCCTTCGCAAAAAGCTATGGAAAACGCGGGGAAACCCCCAGGAAAGTAAAACCATTATTTATGTATAATGGGCTTACGATGGAGCCCTAGTTTCAACTGTTTGACCTTTCCTTGTCCTTTATGGAATTTTTATGGAAAATCCGAAGAAATTCCTGTGTAATTATGTAGGCATCACCACCTATTCTGACTCATTTAAAGATTAACGTATGTAATTGCTGATAATCCTTGACAATATTACTCATGCATTCATCTCATCGGGAATGCAATTAATGCTTTTTTACCCGACTGTGGCGACCTCAAACCGAAGGAGGCTTATGTGTAGGTTTTTACCCGACTGTGGCGACCTCAAACCGAAGGAGGCTTATGTGTACCTACACATAAGCCTCCTTCGGTTTGAGGTCGCCACAGTCGGGTAAAAAAGCATTAATTGCATTACTTTGACCAGTCTATATGTATGTAAGCCCGTCCCTATTTTCCCTCATATCACCTATACGGCTATACCGCTTATGATGAATAGTATGTCGTAAGATTCGTCTTTATTGTACGATTGTTACTGGGTAACTGGGTAAAAAAAAGTATTTATGTATTCTATCAGTTATCTGACTTCCATCACACAAGCTCTGCTTAGTTTGGGGTCAGATGGCGCTGTGTGTGAAAAACAAAATGCCGGTTGGGGTTAAAATACATGTTTCCCCCCCTTTAATTTTATTGTTGTTTTTACCGTAATAGAGATTTCGTCTTTTTAAATTTATTTTTAGCGAACAATTTTGGTCATCTAGGTAGGTACCACCGCAGTACCAGATATTCTGCCGCCAAGCAGTAGTGTGCAAACATTACTGTGTTCCGGTTTGAAGGGTACTGCAGCTAGCGAAATTACTGGGCTGTTAAGACTAACCATCGAAAGTCCCAAAGTAATGAGCACCAAAGCAGCGATGCACTGGACTTTGTTTTGTTACTCAAAGTTCTGTGTATCGCTGTAATGGTCATGGACAGGCGTTATCTCTTACCATCAGGAGAGCATCTCGTTCGTCTCATTATTTGTCACATAAAAAAAAAAAAATTGCTCCGTTACTCATATTGTAACGAGCTCTAGTTCATTCGTGCATGGAATATGTACTCCTCGCGTCTTTGGAATTCCACTAAATACCATCTACAAGCATTGGAGTGTATAGAATCTAGAGGCTCATCTGCAATGACCCCATTGTACAGTTGCTACTTTATCGGCGTTTTATCGTATAAATAAAAATATCGTATTACAGCCAAACCTAAGTGACAAATATTGACAGCAAGCCATCAAGAAATGGGATATTTGCGACTTTTTATATTTTGACCTTGAGGCTCCTATCGACTACTTTTGTGAACTCAAAAAAACAATCCAGATATATCAGTTTAAGAAGATAAACTTGTTTTAAATGAGTGTGTTAAGGAAGTAAACACCAATATTGATAAAAAGATTTACGATCTAGTCTTTACAAGGTCAAAATGCAACTCCAGTTTTGAAAAACCAGCTATAAATGTTTGATCATATTTAATGTGAATGCATTCAAAGTATGCACATTATTGTCGAGGGAATGTTTGCGTCATGCTTTGATAAACATAACGGCTATATTGAACCTGCCTGGCCTTTTATCAGTCGGTTTTAGTGATTAACTTCCAATATTTGCTTTACCGTGTTTAGATGCATCTTTAAAAAATGCTTTTAAGGAAACAAAGTACATAACTGTAAATCCTTGAATGTGGATTTTTTTTTGTGTTTGACCATAGCTCACCTGATGGTAAATGACGCTGTTGTCGACGATGGTAAGGTCGCCTAGCTTGAAATGGAACTGGCTCTCAAGTGAGGTAGCCGGAACACACCGTTAGGTGCTCAGGACAGATTTTTAACTTAAGGGTGGTAGCTAGCCAGTCGAGTTCTAGAAAGCACACTACCACCATGCTATGGTTTACTCACGATTCATCCTTCATCAGCTGCTCAAGTTTATTTTTCGGATTTAATCCACATCCTACAGTGTGTGAACTGACCATGTTAACCACTGGGCTATCATAGCTACAATAGTAATAGTATGTTTTACATGGTATTTACATATGTATATATTTATGTTTGATAGAAAATATAAAAACGGCAAAAAAATCACGTTTGTTGTACGGGAGCTCCCTAAAATATTTATTTTATTATCTGTATCTGTGAAAATTTCAACTATCTAACTATCACGGTTCATGAGACACGGACTGACGGCCGGACAGCGGAGTCTTAGCAATAGGGTCTCGTTTTACACTTTGGGTACGGAACCCTAAAAACGACATGAATAATAACAATAATAGTAAAATGTCGCTATAGTGTCCACTGCGACAAAAAAGGTCGGTTGGTTGAAAGGTTGACTGATACATAGCATTGTTGAAAAAGTCTAGATGACCTCTGCTTGTTGAATATCTCGCCATACGAGTATAAAAGCAATTCTGGAATTCCTTCGAGGTTCAGATGTCAGACATGTCGATTTACATTTTATTGGTATTCTCAGCCCAAGTTAAATTCGGAGCAAACCTCACATCTATTGAATCATGATTGTCTCTAAAATCAAACTCGTCTGAACTTTGTAAGTACCTTTCAAATTCCACCGAAAATAAATTTTGTATTTACCGATGCGTAGGCTGGTAACATAGTACCTTTGAGCAAACTAGTAATAGCCGCAGCTACCTAGGTAATCTTTATCTATTATAATATATATTTTTTTTATTTATTTATTATTTTTACATATAATGAACCTTAAATACCTATTGTATATTAAATTAGCTTTATGTATAAAACATAACAATTAGGTAGTTGGGTAAGTACCTTCACACTAATAAAACCTGTGTCGCGAAGTGTGTGTGTGTGTGTGTGTTAGTGAGTGTGTGTGCATGTGTGAGAGAGAGTTTGTAAGTGCGTGTATATATATATGTGTGTGTTTGTATGAGTGAATGTTCAGAATGCATCAGTCGTAACAGTGAGACATTTATTCCCAAAACTATGCAACTCATAATCTTTATCTAATGAATGTATCACTAAACAATAATACTTTCAAATGAAATTGTAGGTAATGTTTTATATTTCATCTTAAATCTATCACGATGAAATATAATATTATTTAATAATTCTTCTACAAATTATGAGTAGGTACGTGGGAAGGTAAGTACCTAAAAAACAACAATAATACGATTTCCAAATATATCAACTGAACTCTTGATCTGAGTTCTTAATCACTTGAACAAACTCCGTGAAGTCACGAATCAGTTTATTGACATTAGTTTTGTAGCGATGATAGTTCTGTGGTTAGCAAGGTCGGTTCATACGCCGAAGGGCATGGGTTCAAACCCCGACATTGAGCTTGAACTGCCGGTGAAGGAAAACATCGTAAGGAAACCATAGCATGGTGGTAGGGTGTTTTCTAGCACTCGGCTGGTTAATTTGAAAACCTGTTGTCAAGCACCTATCGGTGTGTTCTAGAAGCCTCATTTCAGGCTAGTGTGCTTATCATCGACCGCAACATCACTGAACATCAGGTGAGCTGTGGATAAACACCTAGATTGTAACTCTAAAAAAATTTATTATGCTGCTTACTCTTTATACTACAGGACAAGTAGAAATACGGCCCATACCATACATCGTGGATTTATCACGATTGTGGAGTATCAAACGTTTTGACTCTATATTACTCATCCGTACAACGACCTGCAGGGTTTTTTTGTTGCCTATTAGATGTAATTTCGTTATTTTCAAGGTGAATTGGTATCTCCTCAGTCTGCGTTCTCCGTCTTTGACCACATTATGACTTATAAAAACAGATGAGTTGAAAAAAGGAAACACATACAAAATAATTTGCTCATGTCACATTGTTTTGGTCACGGATAAATCTGCATTCGATAACCAACTCGCCTGTTGATGAGTGAAGATGTGCTGGTACCCAAAGATGAAACACACAGACTTAGGAAAACAACATCCAACAAACATATTCACATTTTAGAACCAACATATTTGATTATTCTAATCAGCCACAATTGGCATGGCTCATAATTCTGCAGCAGCGAATTTTGCAGATATTCTTATCAGTTTTAAAAGGCTTTCGTAACGTGCTTGCTCATAAAGCATTCAGAATCGTTAAGTGTAAAGTATCAGGTATTATGCATAAAATGTGATAAAAATACAAGAGTTTTAACACTTCTTATTATGATATAAAACCACATAATTTATCTCTTTGCTCACGGGTTATCACTTGTGAACATAAATTATGTTTCGCTTATGATAAAGTAGCAATTAGGTACAGTTCCATTCTTATTGCTAAATCGGAATGAAAATATTTCTCAGCAATAATATACTACGGACGGATCCGGGTCATGTTTTACAATTTGTTCCACTACTGGGCACGGGTATCTTCTGTATGTGACAAGGGCATTCTTCTAAGTCTTATTCAAAGTGGGGGCGACAAGTCCTGCACTGACGTCCTGCTTGGGGTGTATTGTGCTTTTCCCCCTACCAGCTTCTACCCTTTTTTCCCCAGGGAAATCCTTGATGAATACCACCGGCTTTGGGGCCAGCAGGGTGGTTATGTGGGACTCTCCACCATTGTGGCGGCTTACCCACTAAAAACCCTGGAGTGTATCTGCCTGGCGCCCGTGTGTCGTAGTTACGGGAACGCTTTCGCACTCGTCCGCGGCCCCGACGGCGCTGGTCCCCTTCCCTGTTAGGGATGGAGCTGTAGTGCCGCCATCCTTCTTTCCTTGAGGGGCGCGCGGAATCACCGCGCGCGCAACCTCAGGGGCTACTCTTGTCGGGCGATGGACCCCCCCGAGTCCAACGCTCAAAGCCCCTACCAGCTTCTACTCGAGCCAATTCAGCTCCGTGAAGTATCGGAGCGAGGCTCTGGGCCGCTGGCATAGTAGCTCCAGTGAGTTGGGTGGAATGTTCAATGATGATGACATAAATGATAGCGAAGCAGCTTCATGGTATAGTGGTAAGTATCCCAGCCTGTGACAAGGGTATTATGGTTTTATATTATAGTATAAGTACCTAGAACTATAATTCTATTCATCATTACGTGCCAATTTAAGTTTCAGTGCCAAAATATGTTGGAATTGAAACGCCGCGGAAAATTTAAGTTTCAGTGCCAAAATATGTTGGAATTGAAACGCCGCGGAAGACGCAGCTAATAGAAAGAGGCTTATATACGCTGCTATAGAACCGCTACACTTCTTTGTGGCTGTAGCAGTAGAGACTCTGGGTTGCTGGGGGTCTGAAGCGAAAAAGTTTATTTATGAAATAGGTCACAGGCTTGAAGGAAGAACAGGTGACTCCCGCTCCGGTTCGTTCCTGGTGCAGAGTTTCACTATAGCCATTCAGCGTGGGAATGTGGCGAGTGTGATGGACACCTTTGCATCAGGAACCGTCAGGGGCGGGTTCTTTTAGTTTAATTAATTTTTAATATTATTTATAAAAAAACACGAACTTACTGTATAAGATACTGTATTTCATATTAAACCCATTTATACCAATCAAATTGTGGTACAACTGACACTACATGGTTTAAGTATGTTTGTCAATCAAAAAGAGACTTATTCAAATTGCATAGATGTGTCTCTTTTTATTCGACAAATACGGTCAAATAAATTCAGCAGCACAGGATTTATATTTAAATGTCTTTGAAGAATGCCGTTTTAGGTAGGATCTTGGCAGCTGCTCTGATGTTATGGACCACAACTTCGTAAGCTATTTCCGCTATCTTGCAAATGGTTTGTTTTCTATACTTATCTCTATTCTCTACGTATTGAGACAGTTTCTCCTTGGCAAGAGGATCTGAAAAATAATCAAATATTTTACTAAATATTATCTCTTATCATATTAATATTGTATACAGCATGTATTGTGTACATACCTACAGGTCACCCTAGTGTGGTATCCAGGGCGTATCGATATATCAAATTACGAGTACCTATATGTATAGTATTTCATTTTGTGTTTCTCCGTGTTTTGTTTTGGATATTATGTTATGTTAGTATAAAAAAATCTTTGTTTTTGTCTAGTGTGTGTGTGTGTGTTTGGGAGAGTGAGAGGATGTGTGTGCATGTTTATTACTTTATCACGCTGAAACGGCGTAAAGGGTTAGGATGGAATTATAATGCAGTTGAAAGTATAGTGCTATGGAGTCTCACCAATCACCACTGAATGTTTCGAAAGCAATGAGCACCAATGCAGTGACACCCTTGACTTTTTTTTTAAGTTTTAGGTATTTACTGCAGTGGTTTAGAACAAGCGCTATCTTCTACTATCAGACGAGCATTTAGTGAATCCCATTACTTTTACATAAAAATAGAAGCCAGCAGCTAATGAAATTACTGGGCTATTGAGACCTAACCATCGAAAGAAAGTAATGATTGCCAAAGCAGCGTTGCCCCGGGCTTTGTTTTGCAACTCAAAGTTCTGTGTATCGCTGCTATGGCCATGGGCATGCGTTATCTCTTACCATCAGGAGAGCGTATCGTTCGTCGCATTACTTTTACATTAAAAAAAAACATGAATATTATGTATTTTTGTGTTATAAAACAAAAAATAAAATTCTTCTTCTACTACAATATCAAAGTTAGCATTATAATACCATAGCTTACGAGTTTTTAGCGGTCTCTAACTCCCGGAGTGACACAGCTAGTATATATATTAAGAAAAATTATGTAAAAAATATCTATGTAGGTATGTTGAAATAACTCTTATGAGGATGTTTATAGTATACTATCAGTTTACCTACTTATTTACTTACTATCAATTTTTTTATGCACATGCAGTTCAAATGGTCAAGTGTCAAGCTAGGTTACATAACTACCTCAAATTGAAACGAGCATTAATAACTGTTGCTGCAAACAAACAATGTTGTTAGGACAATTAATTGAACTCAAAGGTCTAATTATTCAATCTTCCGTCGAATTAAGTAAATTTAGATACAGTAATCAGTCGTGCATATGTCAATACCTATGACATTTTATTTATACAAAAACAACTTGAATTTCTATTCCATAATTTGACGTTAGTTCTTTCAATCATATTGTAAATGACCAACAATTGTATTTGGATAGCAATACTTAATTAAAATTGTATTATTACATTTTAATAGTACAAACTAGTGTTTTTTTACAATTTTTATGCTTTGGATGTTGTGATGTTTTTATAAACTCCTTTACAGGTGAAACTTGATATGAAAAAATAATTAAATAGTGCTTTACTCTCTTTCTTTCTTTAATTGTTTTTGTTGGAAGACAAATACTAGGCAAATAAAACACCTAACAAACCAAACTAAACTAAACCACCTAAACTTTCTAACGTTTTTAAATTTAATTTTTTTTTTGTTTATGCTGTAGATACATGTACATATTATGTGTGGAAAAGTGCAAATTATACGGACGAGTGTGTGTGTGTTTTTGTCTATAAAACTCCGTAGAAGGATGTAGTAAAATCACTACTACTTTATTATGGTCTGGACTTAAATGAGACTTACTTTATGTGATTTTAATTCTGACTCGGACTTATTTTACTCAAGACTCTTGAAAATCTGAGTTACTTAACACTGGCAGAATGCACAGCAGGTAATGAGAAAAGAGAAAATACTCCTTGTATTGTATTTGATGGATAGATTAGTTTATTTGTTTGACTTGGCGGGGGCACTGCCTTGCTCCCAGATATTTGGTAGGTTAGGTTATTGAAAAAATAGTATATTTACTAGAAAAATTCAATGCAAAACGATTTTAATTACAATCATACCTACTAATGTTTTAAAAGCTATAGTTTGTTTGTATGTTAATCAATTCTTGATGCTATAACAGCTGTACAGATACAGGTGAAATTTTGAAACTAAAATTGCATATAACTTATACCCTTATTTAAAATATAACCTACTTTTTATTTCTGGGAAACGAGGGGCGCAGCTTGGTATAAACTTACCATTTATTATATTTTCTTCTAATTGTTGATTTACCAACACTTTTGGCTCGTTAATAACTTCGCATGTTAACGTCTCAGGTCCAACAACGAAATATTCCACTCCTTTGCTATCAGTTGTCAGCTCGTAGTTGTACCGAGCTGTTCCTAATACGCCTGGAAAAATAAATAGATTAAAGAAAACAACATCAACAAGGGCTAAAACTTGGCTCATTACAGTTTGACGTAGATTCTGCTATTAAAATTTGATAGCACACAAAAATCACAGATTGATTTCCTTAAGATTTAAATTTTTAGATTGATCTTTTTTAAACCAATCTAGAATTATAAAGTTGCATAAAAAATGCTCCTACGATTTTTGCTTGCATATATATATGAATATGTCAATGGCTCACGTTCAAGGTATTTGTAAGTGTGTATATTTCAAACGAAATTGTCATACGAAGGAGTCTTTACTTATTTTTTATGCAACGTTATATCTGTGTTGCTTTTTTAATCTCCGAGGTATGTTACACAAACGATATAAACACTACGTTTTATAAACCAGTACTTTCCATACTATTTTCAAACATTCGTACTTTATAGTAAACACTACGAAAAAAAATATATTAACTGGATCAAATTTAAATTCATATTATGATTTGTGCTTTGTAAACGTAGGGCTTTAAAATTTGGCAGGACAGTATGACAAAACAGCCAAAAAGTCTAAATGTTGGTACAACATATTATTATGTTCATAATCCACTTATCTTGTTCTTTGAATTGTCGTCCGCTGTTAGGGAAAATTACTTATAAAAATCTACTGTTGAAAATAATTCAAGACGGTTTTTAAAATGTTTAGTTTGCCATACATTTTTATTTATGTATATGATTATTTAGCCTAGCATTGTTGGTTCATTGGTAGTATATTTTAAGAGCTGTAGAGCGTGAGTTCGATTCCCACCAAGGACAAACATTTTGTGTTACAAACAAAATATTTGTTCTGTCTCTGTGTGTTCTGTATGTATGTATTTACAAAAAAAGAAGTATTTAAGTATTCTATCAGTTATCAGATTTCGCTGTGTGTAGTGTCATTCGATATTTATGTAGGTACTACTATCACTGACTGTACTTATTACTAAATGAAACCAACTACTAGACACAGTGATATAATTAGCTTGAAGCTTCTTCTTTCTAAGAATTAATCACACTAATTACTAATATTACGAAGGCGTTTAAGTGTTTTTAAGTGTGTTTGTTACTTCATGCTCAAACGGCTGGATTTTTATGAAATTTGGTATGAATATAGCTGACACCTTGGACTACCCCATGGTTACTTTTTATCCTGAACAAGTGTGGTGGGTAACACCGCGGGGCGCAGCTAGTATTAAATATTTAAATTTTCTCAAAGACTTTGGAATTGTTTGCATTTGTGATTATTCGTACCTGCCTACTACCTATCTGCTAAAGACAGGCTTGTTAAATTACTTTGTAACTAGCATTTTTAAATTTTAAAAACGATGAGTTTATAATGTCAAGGAGAATATAATTAAAATTTAAATTAAGTAGTAAATGCTTCTGCTGTGATAGTACAATACTGTAAATTAATCTAATTATGGTTATGTGATATTCAAATTCACCAAACTGCAATATTGTAATGTTCAAAATCAATCCTATAATTATACACATATAACTATGTCTTCAATAAGAATCTAATTTATTGTTACTATACAAAAGTTGGATTACACACTAAAGGCAATCCAAATCGTCATGCCCACTACAAGTCGGCAGTGGGCCCATTATGCTAAGTCTATCATGTCCACTACAAGTCAGTAGTAGACCCATTATGTTGGGTCCATCATACCCACTACCAGTCGGTAGCGTATCCAAAATACTGATAATAATGGTTATAAAATACTTATGCATCGGATCCAGTAAAATCCATTGAAAAGTTATATAAAACTTCCACTTACTTGCCGATGCTTGGTAAGCACCCGTAAAAAGTTTGTCTTCTATTTCAATTTTGAAATCCGAAGCAATCTTCAAATCTGCTCTTGTCTTCAAAAGTACTGATTTTGCCTCTTTATCCATTCTGAAAAATAAACAAATAAATATAAAACATAAATCATGATTCCAATATTCAAGGTATATATTTAGTTTATTTCCGCTTAACTGTCGTTTTAGTAATCCTACTTAATATCTAAAACTAATTTGACATAAACTTTATAAATTAGAAAACAAAATGTTTTAAAAATGAAATTAATAAATTGTTGTTAAATTAGTTAAATTTAAGTCCTCATCACTGTTGTAACTGAAACGACTGTTAAACGGAAATAAACTATACCTTGAATATTCAAAATGAACTTCCGCAAAGTAACAAATCAATCAATTATCAAGATTCTAGTTTTTTGATACCACAGATGATGAAGACGGGTTGCTTGATGATACAGCAATCAGCGTTTTTTTATTTATTGTTAGAGGGACGCGATAACTTCCTGGATAAGGGACAACGTTTATGCCCGTTGCCCAATTACCATTGCAGTGATACCCATAACATTGTACAGAAAAAATATTAGTTGTTTAGGTACGTAAGTCTATCGGCTAATTTATGAAGCAACGTTCTCAATTCTCATGGAAACAGTAAGCAGATTCTACACATACACGCATTTGTCAAAGCTTTATTGCCGTCCCGATGAAAAACTAAACTCATGTGCTCGGAGAAATCTTTCTTTGTAAAGTAATTTAGCAATCAAGTACAAATGAGCGTAAGTAGGTACTTACTTATATTATATTTTAAAAAAACTTGCATATAAATTATTTATCTCATATATCTCATTGGTATCTGCCTTAAGAGCTGTAAGGCGTGGGTTCGATTCCCACTCAGGGCAAACATTTTGTGAATGAACAAATGTTTGCTCTGTGTATGGGTGTTCTGTATGTATTATAAGTATGTATTTACAAAAAATAAAAAATAAAAGTATTTACGTATTCTATCAGTTATCTGACTTCCATCACACAAGCTCTGCTTAGTTTGGGGCCAGATGGCGCTGTGTTTATAGTCCTACGATATTTATTTATTTAATTTATTATAAAAAAATTATCATCATTATAATTCTAGATTGGAATTGGAGATCTTTTGAATGTAACGAAAATAATATAAAAAAATATACGTCAAGCAAAATTAACTGAAGCCGGTTTCGATACAAAAATCATCAAAAAGAATGGTGCAGTAATGCGGTTATTGACATTTTTATAGGGTGCAAGGTTACTTACTGAAAGTCGGATATCTTCTGGTTTCTCAGTCCACTCACGTTCAAGTTTTCGAAGTGGAATTCGATACCCAGACCTTCATCCACCACCTGTGTTACAGGTCCAGAAATAAGTACAGGTTCTAGTTGCTTTATACCGTACTTTGGAATTCCCTTACAGGTGTTCCCTAAGAATTGTTCAGTTGAATGACTGAGACATTCCATATCACGTATTGCACATGGTTCGAGTAGTTTATCTGTAAAGGTAAAAAAAAGGTAAAGGTAGGTAGCGATGATAGCTCAGTGGTTAGCGCGGTAGGTTCGCATGTCGAAGGGCGTGGGTTCAAACCCCAACAATGAGCTTGAGCTGCCGGTGAAGGAAAACATCGTGAGGAAACCATAGCACGGTGGTAGGGTACTACTCTACTACTAGTCTGTACTCGACTGGCAGTTACCACCCTCAAGTTGAAAATCTGCCGCCAAGCATCTAATGGTGTGTTCCGGCAGCCTCACTTGAGAGCCAGTTCCATTCCAGGCTAGGTGTGCTTTACCATCTTCGACCACGCCTTCACTTAACATCAGGTAGCTTGTCAACCATAAAAAAAAAGGTACCTACTGGAATGTTTACACACTACGTAATGTGTAAACATTCCAGTAGGTCCAACAGGGATGTCGAGACATCCCTGTTGGTTCATTGGTGAAGTTCAGTTCAAGAGCTGAAGGGCGTGGGTTCGATTCCCACTCAGGGCAATCATTTTGTGAATAAACAAATGTTTGTTGTGTGTCTGGGTGTTCTGTACTGACTTCCATCACACAAGCTCTGCTTAGTTTAGGGCCAGATGGCGCTGTGTGTATAGTCCTACGATATTTATTTATTTTATTTTACCTCAATGATCTAATGCAAAGGAGATTTCCCATCATTTAGTAATAGCTAGTCTAATTAATGTGATAAATAAGTTAGATATACATTTGAGCCTAACTTTTTAGTCACCACCTTTAGAAAAATACGGGATGTTACCAACAAGCGGAAAATTATGATTAAAAGTTTTTTGTTAGATTATCTAAGTATCACCCAATTCCGAGAACTTATTCAATAACTTTGTAACTTAGTAAAGAAAATCCCCAATACAAAACTAATTGGTCTATACAAGTTAGGAAACTTAGCGTATGGCAAATACCTAAATGTGTTCCCTTATAGGTACTCCGAAATATATTTCTTCTATCAAGTATTTTATTAGTTTATGATAAAAGCTTGTCTTAGGAGGTCTGAACCGTTGTTTTTTATGGTTGATAAGCTAGGTGTTTGACCACAGATCACTTGATGTTAAATGATGGTGTGGTCGAAGATGGTAAAGCACACCTTGCTTGGAATAGAACATGCCGGAACACACCGTTAGGTGCTCGGCGGCAGATTTTAGACTTGAGGTTGGTAGCTAGCCAGTCTACCTGCCAGTTCACACGACGTAGGGCGTGGGTTCAAATTTCGACAATGAGCTTGAGCTGTCGGTGAAGGAAATCATAGCATGGTGGTAGGGTACCACGGAGCACCTACAGCCTCACTCGAAAGCCAGTTCTATTCTAGGCTAGGTGTGCTATAACATCTTCGACCACATCGTCATTTAACACCAGGTGGGCTGTGCACAAGCACCTAAATTATCAACCTTAAAAAAAAAGTTGATCATAGTAATAGATGATAAATAATCGAAAATAAAAACAAACACGCACCTCCTTCACACAGCACAAATGGAGCAAATCCAATCACCAAGAAGTAAATCCAGTTCATCTTTGCACAAGGCCAAATTTAATGTCTGTTACAAAAATGGTCACAGACGATACTACAAACAGAATAACAACCCGATAACTTTATATACCAACTGATAGTAGAAATTATCCGTACAAATATTAAATTACCCATATTATCTGTAACTGATGTGGATGAAATTTTGTGTCATAGGTCATTCAATTATTATCAATATGCACTGTTCGTACTCTATATTGTAAGTACCTATCTTCTTTATAATATTCACTACTTTTTTTTTATTCAAACCTAACGCCTATCCATGACCATTGCAGCGATACACAGAACTAAATAAAGAAAGAAAGAAAGACATTTACTTTTTCCCTAGAAAACACTAGACACAACAACAGATTAGTACAAACAACACACACAAATAAAAAGATAATACAGATTAACATAAAAACAACATATGTTTTCTTTCTTTATTTATTTAACTTTGAGTGTCGAAAAAAAGTTCAGGGCATCGCTGCTCTGGCGCTCATTACTTTGAGACTTTCGATGGTTAGTCTCAACATAGTACCTAATGTTTACACACTACTGCTCGGCGACACAACAATTTCTTTAGTTCAAAAATATTTCTTTTAAATATTTCGAATCGTGTTGACCAAAAATATTTTTTTTCATGTTGCTATTAGTAAAAATAATCTGTGACCTCGTAATTAATTATTTATTTGCTGACAAATACTTCTGTTACAAAATATTACAATATCTCTAAAAGCTTTATTTGATAGATCTATACTTAACATTTTTGTTGGTTTTGTCTAATGGATTACATTGCAAAAGGCGGCAGTATTTTTTTATTTGTCCTTAGCCAACAAAATTGGTCTAAGTAGCAGCTTCTAATATTTTGTAACCCAACAAGACAATTGTCGGCAAAGTAACATTATGTGGTCGATGATTATTTTAACTAATAGCGATATGATTATATATATTTTTCGTCAGGATGACTTGAAATATGTATTTCAGAAAATAATTTTGAACTTAAAATTTTGTATCATCTTCATGATGATGACGTTATCAAAAGTAGATAAAAAATATTTTATCAATGTTATTCTATTCGTTTAGTTAGAGAGTTACGCTTTTTTACGTCGTAGTAGGGTAGCCAGTTCCACTCCAAGCTAGGTGTGTTTACCATCTTCGACACCACCGTCACTTAAAATCAGGTGAGCTGTGCTCAAACACCTAGCTTGTCAACCATAAAAAAAGTTACGTCACGAGCTGAACTTACGAATAAGTGTTGTCGCCTCTGTCGAATACTTAAATAAAAACGAACTAATTTATGTGTACAATGTATAATTGGTGTAGATGTATTGTATAAAATGTATAATAATAAACAGTGTATTGACTAGAAAAAAGTAACACTAAAGTTAGCTTAGAGGGCGCTGGCGTAGCATCATCACCCAACCGAAGTGAGCTGGGAGAGGGTACTACGGCAGCGAGGTCACTTTTCTGTCAGCAGTGAAGGGAATAGCCCAAACAAAACATTATAATACCAGTTGAAATATATATATTGATTCTATCTCTGAAGTTCACATTGTTAAGAATATCTTACATAAGATCGAGGCATATACATACCTAGCGTCAAATAAAATTCCGACCTTAGATCCTAACCTATCACAAACTCTTAACAAACATTAGCTAAGATAATATACTAAGTCAATATAACTAATTCGACTTACTTATTTTAAACCGACGTCATCAAATTGGTCACTGTATCGAGGTTCCGAGGTTCAGCATTCATAAGTCAACCTCAGTCATGGAGCATACATAATGAGGAGATGGCATATTTAGGAATAATCATCATAATTGCACAAGCTACGCCCCGCGGATTCATCCGCAGTTTCACAAAAAAAGAGTCTCCTATTCGGTGAAAATAACAAACATACAGACAAACTTTCGCTTTTACAATCCTTGTGGGCCGCGAGTTCACCAACATCGACATCGACATCGACATCGACATCGACATCGACAGTCCAAATTTAATTAAAATCTGTTTATCCGTTACTGCGTGAAAAGTAACATACCGACATACACACGTACAAGCAAACATACATAAAAACAGACACAGTTTCGCACTTCTTTGTCAGTGTGATTATGTCAATCCGTTTGTCTGTAGGTACATCATAACCATTCGGAGAATACTATAATTATATATCTTCTAAGCATTTGCACAATTCTGTAGTAAAACTACTTAAGAAAAAAGTAAAAAATAGTGTTGCCCTCTATGCGTGGGGGATATCGATAAGAAGGTTTTCATATAGTTTTATTTTTAGATTTACTATAGAATAGGACAACTATTTTAAAGAACCGATGTACATAATATGTGTATGGTATAATTATGTGTTCGATACAACAATAAAGAAAAAACCGGCCAAGTGCGAGTCGGACTTGCGCACGAAGGGTTCCGTACCATTATCTATGAAAATAAAACACGTTTGTCGTATGAGAGCCCCCTTAAATGTTTATTTTATTCAATTTTTTAGTATTTCCTGTTATAGCGGCAACAGAAAAACATCATCTGTGAAAATTTCAACTGTCGAACTATCACGGTTCATGTGATACAGCCTGGTGACAGACGGACATACAGACAGACAGACAGACAGACGGACGGACAGCGAAGTCTTAGTAATAGGGTCCCGTTTTATCCTTTGGGTACGGAACCCTAAAAACCGTGTCTTATTATATCTAAACTATTAGAAATTTGTGATTTAACGAAGTCAACTTCAAGGTAGCATTAAAAAATGGTTTTTAAAAATTCGTAATTTTATGCTGACTCTTTGACATTACAAACTCTTTGATAATAACGATCACCATTTGCGTAAATGTCACATCCTTTCTATATTTACTCCGTGACCTCAACAATACAGTTTCCAATCTCAAAGTAGAAACTACATCGAAGCCAAACTATTAACATTATGATTTTGCGTTTCTACTCGAGATTGGTCGAGTTGAAACCACGACCTCATCCGAACATTTCCGAACATTTCCGAGCCACTTGATAACTGTCCCGAAATTAGATCAGACCGTCCCGCGGGAGAATTAATTTTGGACCCTAATCAAACTTGGCCCATGTTCGGAGAAGTCAGTTAAAGTCGCCTGTAAGGTATTAGATGCGTGTAAGACACATGTAGCTCTGCTGAGACAGTCTTTTAACTCAACTCTACGAATTGCAGCTAGCGTTCGGTTTAATGTTCCACAAATTATATTTTGGGGTAATTTTATGTTACTGCAAGAACTATGCAGGGGAGTTAAGCGATTAAAAAAAAACAAGTCGCTGCGTTATATTCACTTGGTGGTAGATTTCCTTAGCAGGAGGTCATCTAGATAAATACGATCGCAGTACCAGATATTCTTCTAGCAGAAGTGTCTCAACATTTCCGTGTTCCGGTTTGAAGGGTAGGTACTGCAGCTAGCGAAATTTCAGGGTTGTTGAGATTAACCATCTAAACTCTTTAAAGTCTCGAAGTAATGAGCGCCAAAGTAGCGATGCCCTGGACTTTGTTTTGTGATCTGTCGTGGTAAATTAGACATGAATATACATATTATCTTTTATTAACTTTACTTTTTTTTGTAAACAGGCTAGGTGTTTGAACACATCTCATTTAATGTTAAGTGACGGTGTGGTAGAAGATGGTAATCACCCCGAGCGTGTAATGGAACTGGCTACTTATAAACATTAAGCATGTGTTTCTATTTTTATAACCTATATTTACTTTTCACTACAAATTCGACCTGAAATTCGTTTACTTCCCAACTGTAAAATAAATGGGTTTGCGGTGTACTTTACCTATTTAGGAGTCGAAACTCGAGATTTTGGGATGACTTTGAGACGCAAAACCCATACAAATGTTTATTTAGGATCCCAGCCTTACCCAGTTAGTTAAAAATATCAAATATTGGTCAAGACGTTAGCGATTTTGGGGTATAAAGTTATTGCTGCCGTGACTTGAGGTATTGAGTTAACTCGAAGTTTGTTTACAATCTTCCTATAGTTTTATTTTATTGAAATATATTTGTAACCGATTTTGGAACGTTTTTTTTTCAGGATAGCTATAAGTTTATATTATGTGTGCTGTCGTCCATAGATCTGGAAATGTATAGTTTGTTTCATAGAAACTGTATGAAGATTATTTTGTCAGATGAAATACTGACCAGATCTTCTCGCTTGCTTACTCCTAGGTTGTAAGAAATGACTATAGGCGATAAGACCGCCGTTGTTATACCTTATATTAGTCGATGTTTTTTTTGTATTGTTATTATCTTTTTTAAATTATCTCTTTTTAACTAATTGCCAAGGAAGCGTTGGGAAATTTTCGCGCATATCTTGTATGTATGGATGTAAATTTCTTTATTACCTCGTTCTTCCAAACCACCGAATAGATAACTACAATTAAGGTATCTTAAGATTCGCCTCAAAAGCTCAAATGTACTTTGATAGATAGATATAACTGTTTATTGTGCACATCATAAATAGAAAAGAGTAACAAAACACCTTATTAACTAGTGCCACAAGTGGCGGCACTAGTTAGTTAGTGGCACTTTGATAGTGTTATAAAAAAAAAACAAAAAACAAAAATCCTTTGATTATAGCTATTTTATTCGTTGTCGGGTTATAGATTTTTAAACTTTTCAGCTTGTATGTATATGTATACCAAATATAATAAATTTATACTTATTCTATGCTTTTCTATTCTAACTATAGAGTTTGAAGTATTTTACGCAAGAGCAGTGACTAGAGAGCAAATAATGAAATTTATACGATTTTAAACAATTCCGTTGCTAATTAGACGGAAAGGTCGCATCACCCACATTCGTTCCCACAATTTACAACAGACGGATGCTAAACAAAATATTCCGACTCTCACTGCAGCGGTTTCAAGCATTCCGGTATGTTTGCATTATAGTTACCATAAAGTTAATTTAAACCAAAAACTCATTAAAACCAGAGGTCACGTGTAAATTGTGGCGTTTAGCTGGCCCGTATTTAATTATGGCCAGTATAAATCACGGTTCCAGTGCCCAGCTGTTGCGATACGAAAAGTAAGCACCTACGGTTAGGTAAACTTGATACCAGCTTTGGGCTGATCCCCCAATGTTATTTGGAAGCTGAAAACGGAATGACGGGTAACCCTTTCACTCTTAGTGAGTGCTTAATCAAATATTCGTAACCGCCACCTAAACAGTTCCCAGGTGAAAGTTGGAAACAGTGAAGTTCTTGGAACTTGTTCCACAAGTTACCTATTCCTTATTTCTAATTTAAACTTAATTACTTACTCGTATAGAGAAATAAGGCAAGCAAGTTGAAGTGGCAGTGGGCTGGTCACATAGCACGCAGAACTGACGGCCGATGGTTCTGCAAAGTTTTGTGAAGACCACGAACCGGCAAGCGTAGCGTAGGACGTCCACCCACAAGGTGGACAGATGACCTAATAAAGATCGCAGGAACGCGCTGGAAGCGGGCCACTTCTAACCGGTCTTTATGAAAGTCAATGGGGGAGTCCTATGTCCAGCAGTAGACGTCCTACGGCTGAAAAGATGATGTTGATAAATAAATAAATATCGTATCGGACAATACACACAGCGCCATCTGACCCCAAACTAAGCAAAGCTTGTTCTGCGGAAGTGAGATAACTGATTGGATAACTAAAATACTTTTTTTCGTAAATGCATTCTTATAATACATACAGAACACGCAGACACAGAACAAACATTTGTTTATACTACGAAATGCTTATCCTGGGTGGGAATAGAACCCACGCCCAGCTACCAATAAGCCAATTTAACAGGGTTGTCATATTAGGTAGGTACCTACTATGCTTCTAGTATACTTACATTTGTAGCGCCTACGCATTATTCAGGCGCTGTTTTGGTTATAACTTTAAGACTCGATTTCAATTCTCATCCTATATACTTTTTATGTAAGTAATAGTAATGAGACGAACGAGACGCTTTCCTGCTGGTAAGAGATAACGCATGTACCTACATGACCGATACACAGCACTTTGAGTAGTAGAACGAAGTCCAGGGCATCGCTGCTTTGACGCTCATTACTTTGAGACTTTCGATGGTTAGTCTCAACAACCGTGTAATTTAAGTAGCTGTAGTACCCTTCTAACCGGAACACAGTAATGTTTACACGCTACTGCTTGGCGGCAGAATATCTGGTACTGCGATGGTAGCTAACTAGGCGACCTCCTGCTTTGAAGACCTACGATCAGTAAGTAAGTAGTAATTTGCCTTCGCAACTTTATTCTTATGAAAAAATAATGAGACGAGCGAAACAATGAACAATCTCCTGAGCGGAAGAGATAACGCCTGTTCATCACTATTGCAGTGGTATCTAAAACATTGAGTAACAAAACAAAGGCGTCGCTGCTTTGGCGCTTATTCGAGACTAGGTACCTACCTAATATGACAGCCCCGTTGGCTCATTGGTAGTATATATGCCTTGAGAGCTGTAGGGCGTGGGTTCGATTCCCACTCAGGGCAAACATTTTGTGAATTAACAAATGTTTGTTCTGTGTCTGGGTGTTCTGTATGTGTTATAAATATGTATTTACAAAAAAAAAGTATTTATGTATTCTATCAGTTATCTGACTTCCATCACACAAGCTCTGCTTAGTTTGGGGCCAGATGGCGCTGTGTGTATAGTCCTACGCTATTTATTTATTTTTATTTTAGTTTACTTAGTCTTAAGTTAAGGCAGTTAAGACTCTTAACAGCTCTGTAATTTCGCTTAACTTTCCTTTTTTAAATACAAGTTGTTTTAGTCAATGTTGCACATAGTTAAAGAAAACTTATTAATGAATTAGGTACTTGGCTTTGGTGGTCCAGTGGCTGTCGTGACGATTAAGTTCGTCACACCACCTTCGTCTGGGTCGCTTACATTTTAATGTCCAAACTGTGGCGACTTTTGCCCAACAACGGTCGTTTGACAAGCGATAAACCACTTCAGACCCATTTCAGTTGTCCATGTGGCTGATATTAGCGATCTTGATTTTGGAGCGTAGTATTGTGTATCTTACTGTTATTTTGACTACACCATCGCTCGCATCGCTGGCAAACCAATTTTTAGGGTTCCGTACCCAAAGGATAAAAACGACACCCTATTACTGAGACTTCGCTGTTCGTCCGTCCGTCCGTCCGTCTGTCAGGCTGTATCTCAAGAACGGTGATAGCTAGACAGTTGAAATTTTCACAGATTATGTATTTCTATAGCCGCTATAACAACAAATACTAAAAATAAAATAAAATAAATATTTAAGGGAGCTCCCATACAACAAACTTGATTTTTTTACCGTTTCTTGCTCGATACTAATAACGGTGACAGGTAGACGCTTTAACCATTCACAGAATACTTAGTTTTATTATAGATAATGGTACGGAACCCTACGTGTGTGAGTCCGACTCGCACTTGAGCGGTTTTTTTATTACAAAAATAAGATATAGGTAGGTATATTAAAATTTGTTCCTGTGATCCTACAATCTATTTAGGTATTTATATTGGCGAGATCGTGTTTGGTTAGGGTAGCCTGCCCAATATATATTTATTAAACCAGTAGCGTAGCATGCCTTGGAGAAGCCCTGTATCAAAATTAGTTGGGGGCCCAAATAAAGGGTAAAGATTTCTCACAAAAGAGACAAAAAAGCTTGCATTAAATTAAAATAAATATTTATTCATTATGTGAATAGTTTATCGTATGAAATTTTTTTCCCGGGAAGCACGAGATTAAGAGACATTGTGGATAACATTTTACTAATTTTGGCTTACACACGTTAGCCTGGGGGCCCCGTATCATTGATACGGCTGATATGGCGGTAGCTAACCTCCTGCATTAAACAGACTTAATTAACTTCTAGCAAAGACTAACCATGATATTATGTACTTCCTTCTTAACTTTGACTTCCTTATAAAAATGTAACTTTACATTTTAAATCTTTTACGAGTTACTTTGCCTCGCTTTAAAAAGTATGCAAAACTGCTACTGTTAAAATATTTAAAAAGGTAATACATTTTATGGTACTTTCTCAAGTGGCAGACCGGAGCAAAAGTTTCACTTTGAAAAAAGAGGTAAATTTACACGTAGGTGTTATTTTACTTTACGAATACGGAGTCTCATAGCTTAATTCAAGTGATAGGACTTTGAGAAGTTTTCTTTTTATTCGTGTTATTCATAGGACGAATAGGATTTCGAATTCTTAAAATCTAACTCATCCCTACACGTTTGTTAGTAGCTATTCTAAATATTGACCTTTAATTCAATTTCAATTTATTTGTGGACATAACAATTTTAGATAATTATAATATTCAACCCTTCGGACTCCGGACAAGGAATTCTGTTTTCCGGAGCCAACCTCTTCCTGTGGTACACATAATTTAAGTTTTTGAAAAAAAAAACAACCTAAAAAAGAATTGTGTGTTAGTTGCAACTGACTAATTTTCTACCCCGTAAGCTTATTTAGCAGTAGCTCGGCTTCATAAGCTTTTTCTTGTGGTTTATTTTATGGCATCGCTGATTTGACGCTCATTACTTCGATGAGACATGCGATGGTTAGTCTCAACAGCCCTGTAATTTCGCTAGCTGCAGTAACATTCAAACCGGATCGCGGTAATGTTTACACACTACCTACTGCTCGGAGGCAGAATAGCTGGTACTGCGGTGGTACCTACGTAGACGACCTCCTGAGGAGATCTAACACCAAGTAAAAGTGTGTTTTTTTATGTGACCATTCTTTTTAAAGTCAGATAAAAACAATATACCTATGTATAATGAGGCTACAATTATTTTTAACATTAAAACCGATTCTGATAATTTTAATTTTTCATAAACCTACGCCCAGTTCACGGCCGAGCGACTAAGCGTACTTCGAAACGTTATAAAAAAGCTTTTAAGTTCCCTTTCTGTTGAACAAAGCTTTTCTTTTGATGGTATTTGAAATTTCTGTAAAAATATTTATAAAGCTTTGTCTAGAACATTTATAAACAGCAGGCACAAAAGAGAAAAAAAATCTTTTTGCTGAGATTTTATTTTGGAAACTAAAAATTTAACTGTCAGGCATTTTTGTAAGTCCAGATTAGACATGAATTCATTTGGTTTTTATAAGCATACAAAAGCATACCGTCGTAATAAGTGATTAGGTTGCCTCGTTATGTGTACAGGGTTATTGGCGATGATTGAACACAAAACTTTGAAAAAACTATAAGCAAATCTTGACTCAAAACTATGACATCGCTACTTTGAGCTCAATCATTAACACAACTGATAGTCGACCTTATAGGTCATTACGTTAGGATGAATTAGTTTTGTGACTAATCTCTTTCTACATCCTCGAGAGGCGGTCTAAGTCTATAAGCAGAGTTTTGCCACCTCTAAAAGATGTTTAAATGTAATAATCGTAGCTAGCATAGGTTGCCTATTTTTCTTTATGGTTGATAAGCTAGGTATCTGACCACAGCTCACTTGACGTTAAGTGACAGTGTAGCCAAATTTCATCCAAATCCGATCAGCCGTTTTTGCGTGATTGAGTAACAAATATTCACATTTATAATAATATTCAAGGTATATATTTAGTTTATTTCCGCTTAACAGCCGTTCCAGTTACAACAATGATGAGGACTTAAATTTAACTAATTTGACAACAACTTATCAATTAAAAACCTAATCTTACTTAATATCTAAAACTAATTTGACATAAACTTAAAATTATTATTTGACCAAAATGTAATTAAAATAACAAAATATCTAATTCAAATAACCACAAATCTTAAAATCCTCCTCTCTCTGCAGTAACCACTTGCCGACACGTGTGTCGCCTTTACACGAGGCATCCTTAGGACGTGTTGACTCTTCGAGCGCTTGGTAGAGACGAAGGATCGACTGTTAAGCGGAAATATAAAAATATAAAAATTAAAAATAAACTAAATATATACCTTGAATATTCAAAATGAACTTCCACAAAGTAACGCCTGTATCAATCAATTATTACATTTATAATATTAGTAGGGTTACACGAATCAAATAACTAGACTATATATGGCATTACCGGATATATGAATATATTATTGGTTTAATACTTATCGGTCGAAATAAGTGCAAACGTGAGTAGCCGTAACGTAAGTCAATCCCTAGCCGGGGCGTAATGCCGGAGCCCTGGCCAAAAGCCGCCATATGGCTTTCTTCTCACGACATAACAATGTTTGGAAACACAGAGCTACGAAATTATCTATGTACAGACAAAAAACAGTGTGTTAACTGAGATCAAAATACAGTATGGTTTAACTTTGTTCTGAGACATACGGAATGTCGAGACACTTGGATAGACACCTATTGAGTTAACCTAATTATAAAGATAAGTAGATTAGGAGATATGAGCGAGTAAATTAATTACTTCTCTAAGCCCTGATTGTTTGTTCTACAACCATCAATCAGAGCCGGTACATTAAAGCGTTTCTAGTATCTAATGTGGGTGTGTACTGATAACTACTTCAGTTGATTACAAAGCATATAGAACAATACAGTTGTATTTAATGGAGAGATGGCTGTTACGTGTCAACGTTTTGAATCAAACGATGCCTTTATCGGAGACGGCGTGGCAGATCCCCATTGCGTTGAACCGGCCAGACAGACTGCACTGGCCCTGTTAGTGAAAAAGAAAAGCCATACGCGAAAAAATGGCGACGGATTGCCAGGTGAGCCACCACTGGCACCGATGACCACGACCCATCGACCAAGAGTGCAAACGAAAAAAAATATTTTAATATAGCAAAAAAAAATAGACTACAGTACTAGTACAAAAATCCGGCCAAGTGAGAGTCGGACTCGCGTACGAAGGGTTCCGTACCATCTTCACTAATATTATTTAAAAAAATCAAGTTTGTTGTATGGGAGCCCTCCTTAAATATTTATTTTATTTTTAGTATTTGTTGTTATAGCGGCAATTAAAAATACATCATCTGTGAAAATTTCAACTGTCTAGCTATCACCGTTCTTGATATACAGCCTGGTGACAGACGGACGGACAGCGAAGTCTCAGTAATAGGGTCCCGTTTTTACCCTTTGGGTACGGATACCTAATGAAGCGTTGTGGGTACATAATACTAATTTAATGAATATGTCTTGTTATTAAATTAAGACATAAATCCTACTTTAATGTTATTTAACAGTAACATAAATATTTTTATCTTACTTGACGACAATTTTCTTATATGTTTCTTTCATATTTTAAACTAAAATCCGACATAAATTTAAATTCTAAATAAATCAATCAATAAATCTTTATATCCTCTTTTCACAGTAACCAGTCGCCTTCGTTTTTCACCTCTGGCATCTTGCGGACGTGTTTACTCTTCAAGCGTTGGCCGAGGATAAATATGAGTAATCTCACTTGAGAGCCAGTACCATTCCAGGCTTGGTGTGCTTTACCATCTTCGACCACACCATCACTTAACATCAGGTAAGCTGTGGTCAAACACCTAGTCAGTCAACAGTAAAAAAACCCGCGCTAGCTCTACAGCGGTAAGTAAGTAGTTTATAAGTTCAAAACTATTACGAGCACCTCTTAGAATATCCACACTTGTGGCTGGTCTGTGCCAATTCGTAGCCCGTGGTCACATAAAGAGCTTTGAACTGGATATAGGATACCGCGTCCACCACATTCTGTTTGACGCAAAACACGAGCTAGCTCTGAAATAAACTTGGTGTGATATTGTCGTACTTATGTATTTACTCGACAAATCTAGGTTTAGAATTAATACACAAATTTAAAACGAAGAAGATGTGTAGAATTGTAGTTCTGGAATTTTTAAAATAATTGTAAAGTTTGAAATAATTGTAGTGGACTTTGTTTTGCTACTCAAAGTTCTGTATTTCGCTGCAATGGTCACGGACACGCGTTATCTCTTACCATCAGGACGGGTCTCGTTTGTTTCATAACACTTACATTAAAAAAAAAGATGGCGCTGTGTGACATTTCTTACGATTTATTATTGTACTATTAATTTCCATTACAATTTAAAGTAGGTATTCAATTTATCATCTATTTTAGTCTTACCATCAAAGGTACATAGATATTGTTTATCTAAGTAATTAAAATTAGGTGGAGACTAAGAACAAAGAAGTAATAGAAGTGTCCTTTCCCGAAGATCATTTTTTAACAATATTAGTAAGGAAGCTCTTTATAAGAAAAGCGCTGTCTAGAAGATAAATAGTTAGTGCTGTCTTTAAATTTTGATATAATAACCTTTATTGTCCTACATCAGTTCCTATTTCATAGAATTTATTAATGTCTCGGTTGGTATTTTTTATGTTAGCAGAGTATAAGAAATGACAGTATGATGTAGTATTATTTTTATTGTATATACTCACTCTTGAATAAACAAACTCTTTGGACGTTTTAATACCAATGGCATTTCATAAAATAAAAAAGATTTTTTTTGTCACACAAAACGTTACATTATTTTCGATTACTAAACAGTCTAGAATTTTAAAGTATAGTATCAAAAGAAATGTTTAAAAATGCTTCACGACAAGGCAAGTTCTACGAAACGTTTTTCATTTATAAACGTGAAAGCCTGAACCTAGATAGCTATTGAATTCCATTTAGATATTAGTTATTTTAAGATAAACTTCAACTTAATCTAGCCGTGAATCTAAACAACTTAAATATTAATTAAGTTTTCTGACAAAACTGAGTAGGTGTTTCTAAAAATATTTATTTGTCTACCAGATAACTGATACACCCGTAGTTAGAAATACTCATGCCTAGAGTATATTTAGAATAAGTTTAGACAGAGTGTGGGCGCGGGATGTCTTCAGTGTTCACTGCGAAACATGATAATTTTAAAGTTGTTAAAAATCTGAAATCGCTCAAGTCTGTCGACAGCCTGTTGAATAAAAAAGCCAGTTCTATTACAGGCTTGGTGTGCTTATCACCTTCATCAACACCGTCACTTAGTCACTTTCATACATCAACAGAATACAATTTTTAAATCCGCACTAAGTAGACAAAAAAAAAACGAGAAGAAATGAAGCCAAAAATGTACGAGATTAATATGAGCTGTCCACGAGACATGTCGACAGCATTTGTCAGTCCCGTACATTTTTGCTTCTCTATAAGCGTTAACGCTATTCAAATGTTATATGGCTAAACCAGTTGATGTTAAGTGAAGATGCGATCTACGACGGAGCACGCTTGCTAGAAGATACCGATTCACTCTCGTCTTAAACACACCTAGATTGTATCTAACAGGGAACACCCACTCAGGCAACGTATTCCACGCTTTAGCCGTTCGAACAATAAAAGTAGATTCAAATCGTTTTCATCGTCATCGTCATCGTCGACCATGAAACAATGTCACTTTTTTGAGCTTCTGGCCGTCCGATAGAAACATGAGCACGATTACAAACATGCAGATCCGAAGCACACTCTCTGAAATGAATCCGAAAACTAGCAACTTGGCAACGACGTTGCCGTTTTAAAAAGTTTCAGAGTCAAAAAAGATATAGTTACTAAGTGGTTCCTTTTATTTTTACAGGAGAAATCAAAAGTCTGTACACTTTACTTACCTTTCTTTTGTAAATACACTGTGTAAATCACGCATGTATTCTTAGTTTACTAAAGACAAAGCCTTTTGTTTCTGTTATTAATAGCGCCTATAACGTCTGATAACACAGGCAATCGAGGTAACAGAGCTTTATTACTAGCTAGTATATACTCACTAGCTCATGGTCGCTTACGATTATTTTGTCTATAGGTAGGTACCTATATGTACCACATACTTTTTTTACTAAGGGAACTTTTACTATGGTAACTGACGTGGTTTTAATGCATTTCTGTTTTACTTATGCGGGATTACTCTCGTTTAATTACATCGGATACTCTGACTATAGTTTTTGTACATTACACATAGCGCCAGCTGACACCAAACTAAGCAGAGCTTGTACTATGGAAGTTAGATAATTGATTGAATAAATAATTACTTTTTTTGTACATTCATACTTATAATATATACAGAACCATATATAGATCAAGCATTTATCTTCACTTAAATGTTTGTCCTGTCCTGACTTAAATCGAATCCACACCCTACAGCTCTTGAAGCAGATATTCTACCGAATTAACTGAACTGAATGAATGAAATCATAGGGCAGTCAAACGTCTCATATAAGAACGTAATTTGAGATAAAACTTCGTAGCAAAATTTCAAAAAAAAAGTTATTTTTTTTTATTACATCTTGTTCCTTATCTCACATAAAAGGGTAGTGAATTAATTACGAATTTTGTAAAGTGACACTCAATACATTTTTTTAATCACAAAAAAAGTGACAAATGACAACGCCATGTACCTAAACAAGAACAAATACAAAACAACAATGACCAACAAGTAAGAACAAATGAATCCAACAATTTTTGAGTACAGCAGTTGTTTCATAAAAGCGGAATATTTACTAGCTCGCGATCGATGTTTTTCATTAATTCCTTGCACCGTAAATGTTTTGAAGTTAAGCGCGTTTGCCCTTAAAATATAAAATATCAGCGAAGCTTAACAAATGCGTATACACTCGTGCCGAGTGTAATTTGTAATAGAGACTTGCAATCCATCATACCAGTAATTTAGCCAAGGTAGCATGACCCGGCTAATGGAGAAATGAAGTTTAGGCGACACGCTTTAATAATTCACGTGTGCTGCTCGAACCGGGGAAATTAATCTGATAAATAAACGGAAGTACGAACAGAAGCTACTTACTCGAATATTTAATTATCAATTTGTATAATAAATAGTAACCACCAATGTCAATTTTATTCAGTTCCTGATTCGAACAGGGCGCGTCCAAAAAGAACTCTTCGTGTTGCCAACACAGCCAACAGAACTTTTACTACTATTTTAGTTCTTTTTGTAGCTTAGTTAGACCACAGCTCACTTAATGCTAAATGATGGTATGGCAAACACACCTAGCCTGGAATTAAACTGGTTCTCAAGTGAGGCTGCCGGAACACACCGTTAAGTGCTTAGCGGCAGATTTTCAACTTTTCGTTGCTAGCCAGCCGAATACCTACTAGAAAATACCCTACCACCATGCTATGGTTTCCTCACGATATTTTCCTTCAGCGGCAGGTCAAGCTCATTGTTGGGGTTCCAATCCACACCATTCAATAGAAGAAGACAAAACGCTAGCCAACTTAAATATTGCTAACGTTTACGAGATTATTGTTTTTGGATGACCTTAGCAGGTCGTCTAGAGATACTAGATATTCTGCCGTCAAGCAGTAGTGTGTAAACACAGCTTACTCTGTAAAACTAGAAATGTTTATGCATCTGGAATTACATACTCTATACTGTAGGAAAGTATACATTTAGTTACATCAGATTTCAGGAAATATAGTATTATATATTTTTGTTAGGTAAGAAGGATCGGTTCAAGATCTCGGACTCTAAAAAGGCCTGATTGATCGCCACCTGAGCAGAGTCGGGTGATCCCTTTTACCTGATTCTATAGGTCAAAAGGTAAAACGTAAAGCAAAACGGAACGTGGCTAGATAAATGATTTCTTCAATCCTGGGGATAAAGCTTAAGGTTCGAACCATGCTAGCCCTACAATTTTAGGTAAAGAAAGTCTGTCAAAGCTTTTTGAGTGATATTTCCTTTAAGTTTGTTCTAAAATGTAAATATATGTCTTATGAATAGAATATGTAATGATCTTTTTTTAGCTCTTCAGACATAGATGTCAGTGACTTTGGTCAACTTTTTTTTTTAAACTTAAACTATAGTACATACAAGGAGAGGTGACTATTACTAGTTTCTATACACACATACCGCGAGCAGACCAAGTACCTACCTGATCAGACGTATGACGTTTTCATATAAAACTAAAAGCAATAATAAATTGGTCTCAAGAGCTTTGTAATTTCGCTAGCAGTACCCATCATTCAAATCGGAACACAGTAATTACTATAATATAAATTTCCATATACGACTGCTTGACGGCAGAATCTAATACTACGTTGGTACGTACTAAGATGACATCGAGTTGCTTAGGCAATCTACCACCTAGTGGATAACATTAAAGAGATCACTCTCAAAAATAAGATCAAAAGCTGTTATACTAATTTTAAGTCTTTTTTTGCTTAATGTTTGTATTTCTTGTGTTTTAATTGTATTTTTTAAAGATTATACATTTGACTGACTTTTTTCATTTGACTTTATTTAATATTTTCATTGACATTCTAACGTTAATTTGACATTTTATATCATTTACTGGACATTTTTATTAATTTGTATTCTTTTATTTTTTAATTTAATTTTGCTAATTTAATTGTCATTTTGACGTGCCTAGTGTAACATATGTAGTTATAAGGTCAATAAAAATATTCTATTCTATTCTGAACTAATAAAGTTATCGTATCTTTATTTCAAAATTAGCCTGATAATAAAGCCTTGCCTTTGACCGTCGTGATCAAACGCAAACAATATGGCGTTAGTTGCTGATGATGTTTTTTTTCCTTGGTTCCTTTGACTTGGTGAACGTTTACCTTTGATACTCCTAGTTGATTGAACGATTTTTCTTGGCATTTGTCTCAGATAAGGCTATGTTTTATGATTTTCGATTATTTTCCTTTGAAAAGGTTGATACTATTTTTTTTTAACCTCCAGCAGAAACAAAGAAGTCTTGTATGTTAAACGTGTGTATTGTGTACATGCCATTGGCATAGTAGCGTCCCAGAAACTATTTTGTATTTTTTTTTGTTCGAAATACGACTTTATTAATTTTTTTTTCTTATGATTGTAAGTGGCGAACGAAACGCTCTGACGTAAGAAATGACGCTTGCCTATGATTTTTGTTCAGAGTATAGAAATAGAGCCTATTCCTATACACGTAGAACTTTTGTAGCTGTACCGAAAACTTTGTATGCGGGTGAGACTTCCTCGTACAAAAATATACTCGTAGGTGTTGGATAGAAATCTATTTATTATGCTGTGGCTCTCGACTTACAAATATTGAGCGACGAAAACGTCACCGCGTGTTAAGAGCGTACAGCGCCATCTAGTTTTTTCTGTTGACATTGGTTAGGATACACTTTAACGCAACACTGAGTACCTAACTTATCAGCTATAAAGATTTAATTATTTATCAGTGTTTTTCTAGATAATAAATGAATGTGACCAAATGTTTAATCAATTTGAAGTTTTTCGTGTCTGAGATTTTTTTTTTTCAATTTTTACTTTTTTGTATTATAAATTTCATTATTTACCAATTTTGTTAAGGTTAACAAGGTATGTTTTTCTTTAAAGTTTTTTTAATGTAAAAAGTAATGAGACGAACGAGACGCTCTCCTAATGGTAAGAGATACCGCCTGTCTATGACCATTGCAGCGACACACAGAACTTAAAATAACAAAACAAAGTCCAGTGCATCACTGCTTTGGCGCCACATGTGACCACAGATCATGTGATGTTAAGTGACGGTGTGGTCAAAGATGGTGATTACATCTAGCCTGGAATGGAACTGGCTCTCAAGTGAGGTTGCCAGAACACACCGTTAGATGCTTGGCGGCAGATTTTCAACTTGAGGGTGGTAGCTAGTCAGTCGAGTACTAGAAAGTACCCAACCGCCATGATATGGTTTCCTCGCGATGTTTTCCTTCCCCGGTAGCTCAAGCTTACCTACCTATTATACGTAGGTACGTACGTACTATATAAACATGTCTAAACGGATACAATCGCGTTTATATTCCGGGTGAGTACACCAGGTAGTTTTCACATTTATCCTACATCCCAAAAGTTTTTGTATTGTCAACAAAACTAAATAAAAAAGCAATCTTGCGAATTACATTTAAAAGGCCTTTTCTCTCTATCTAGTAAGTTTATTAAAACATTACGCTTTCACCCGCGGTTTTGTTCGCGTGGCACATTCGAAAAAAATATTTTAGAAAAAGATGTCTTTTTTTTTATGGTTGACAGGCCAGGTGTTTGACCACAGCTCACCTGATGTTAAGTGAAGGCGTGGTCGAAGATGGTAAAGCACACCTAGCCTGGAATGAAACTGGCTCTTAAGTCAGGCTGCCGGAACGGAACACACCGGCGGCATTGCTTAGCGGCAGATTCTCAACTTGAAGATAATAGCTACTCAGCTGAGTACTAGAAAGTGGGTACCTTACCACCATGCTATGGTTTCCTTCATCGGCAGCTTAAGTTTATTTTTGGGAGTTGAACCCTTTGGCATGTGAACTGACCGTGCTAACCACTAAGCTTTCATGACTACATTATCTATAAATCTATTCTATTATAAAGAGGAAAGATTTGATTTTTTGTTTGTTTGCATTGAATAGGCTCTGAAACTATCGGAACGATCTTAATATAACAATCTATGTGTGTATGCTCCTATTGAATGTTCTTCCTTGTATAAAGTAAGTAGTTTAAGTTATAAGTAAAAAAGTAGTATAAGTCCGTCGTCGAGAAACATCCTAAAACCATTTTTCATGAAGATCCATTTAGCCGTCTAGTCGAAAAAAGGTAAAAAAACATACAAGGACAGAGATTACTTTCGTTTTTCTAATATTAGTCAGGGAATATATCTTTATTCCTAACTAACAGTATGTACTTAGGCCTTTTGCCAAATAGGTGTACATAAGTAAAAATACCAACTAAATAAAATTTATCAATATTGTTTTATTGAATTGTAACTTTGGTGTTATCAAATATTATAGTTTATTTGTTTTTATTTATGATTATGTTTTATTTGTTAATTAGTTGTGTATACAATAAAGTAAGACTTGCTAATTATATTGTGATCTCAAGTTTTGTTGTGTGTTATGAGAATATCAATGAAGCTTTGGTATTTATTTTTATGATTCTAAAATAAGTAATAAGTTTTTGTAATTAATTTTCAGTTACTCCGTGAGTTGAAGCATCCCAATGTGACTGTGTGTTTGTTATTACTATAGTAAAGTTGTAATGTTTTATTTCACATGGGCCATGTTGCCTGAATTAAATTAATATTATTATTTTATTTTCATAAGGATAGTTATGGTTATTATTATCTATCTATACTATTATAAAGGGGAAAGATTTGATTGTTTGTTTGTATTGAATAGGCTCCGAAACTACAAGACCGATTTCCAAAATTCTTTCACCATTGGGAAGCTACACTATCTCCGGGTGACATAGACTACATTTTATCCTTGTATTCCCACGGGAACGGAAACTACGCGGGCGAAACCGCGAGGCGTCCGCTAGTATATCATAAGCAGTATACACATTTATGTATAAACAATTTGCTATCTGCGGTGTTACCCGCTGTTCCCACGTGAACACTACATTTTTCAGGGGAAAAGTAACCTATGTGTTAATCCAGGGTATCGGCTACCTCCATACCAAATTTCATCAAAATTGTTCCAGCCGTTTGAGCGTGAAGAAGTAACAAACATACAAACACACTCACAAATTTTCGCCTGCCGATGTGATTTTAATTATGTTCGTGACATTTTTTAAGTTATTTTGATAAAATAACGACCCGCCCCGGATCCACACGTGTGCTACGCTTTACTGATGGTAAGAGACAACGCATGTATATTACCATTACAGCGATACTAAGAATTTTGAGTAACAAGACAAAGTCTAGGGCATCGCTGCTTTGGCGCTCATTACTTTGAAACTGCAGTATACTCCATAGCCCTGTAATTACGCTAGCTGCAGTACAATTTAAACCGGAACACTAATGTTCACACATTTAATAGATGAGTATGTAATTATGTATGTAGTGTGTCAATTCGTTTTTGGCATCTCGCGTGGTATGAATATTACTAGATATAGAGTATGAAAAATCAAAATATTAGGTTCCATGTTTATAGGTATTTAATCACAGTTAACTAATGTTAAGTGACAGTGTAATCGAAGATAGTAACAGAATAAATAAACTGGAATAACTGGTTCTCAAGAGGATCAGCCGGAAACAATCACGATTATTTTATGTAAATGATCAATCCGTTACCGCTCTAGCTTGCTAATCTAATTACCTATGTTAATTAAGTTTAAAAGTATAACGTTGGATAAATTTTATTTCATTTATCTAATAAACTCGAAGAATAGCTGACACAAAGCTTGTTAAACGGCTTTGAACCTTATTGCTCTTACTTAGAACTAAGGACTTATCCTTGCCTAATGTTAAAATCCACTCTAATGTTTGTGTTCATGTTTTGTGTTTGTTGTTTTTGGTTACATCCTATTTTTGACGAAATGTATGGTGTTATCCCACTAATATCATAAATGTGAAAGATAGAATGGATGTTTGTTACACTTTCACGCAAAAACTACTGCACGGATTTGGATGAAATTTGGTATTCAGGTAGCTGAGACCCTGGATTAACACATGGGCTTTTTATCCCGAAACATGTGGCGGGTAACACCGCGGGGCGCAGCTAGTTAATAATAGTATAAGTCGCATTTTCATACCGACCTCAAATCAAATTAGTTTTGTTTTTGATGGTAACATACTAGGTAGGTTGTTTGACTACTACTATTACTACCCATAACATTCTAAAGCAAAATTGCATTTTTGCATGGTGGTAGGGTACTTTCTAGTACTCGGCTGGCTAGCTACCACCCTCAAGTTGAAAATCTGCCGCCAAGCATCTAACGGTGTGTTCCGGCAGCCTCACTTGAGAGCCAGTTCCATTCCAGGCTAGGTGTGTTTTACCATCTTCGACCACACCTTCACTTAACATCAGGTGAGCTGTGGTCAAACACCTGGCCTGTCAACCATTAAAAAAAAAAAAAAAAACTTTTATTGCCCTTCCCCATATGCGACACTGTTCATTTCATATCTAATTCCCTATATTGGAACATCCGAATCAATTCCACGTTCTGATGCTTCATCGTTCGCTAAGCCTTGTTTATTGGATGAATGATCACTTCCTGTTTATTTCCTTTCCCCACATTTCAGTAAACAATGTGAAATATAAGAAAATGTGTGAAATCTGATTTTGAAAAAATTACTCCAAATGCTCAGTGCAAGCTCTGATGTCCGAAAAAAGTTGTCTTAATCAGTTATTAAGTTTTTTTAATTGAAATTTATACGCTCCACAGACACCGGGGTCCGTGGCCTTAATCAACTTGAATTACAATTTTTTTTTACAATAATACGATTTAGGAAGAGGAAAGTTAGTCAACTTAATGTAATCTTAATCTGAGGTTAAAATAGGTACTGGTGTATACCGAGAGCAGACAAGCGACCCGCAAGCAGCACCCGTTCACGAGTATGACGCATTACGTCAAACGTTATTAAGTATTTAAAAAATGTCGTTTTGGTTACAACAGTGTCGAGGATTAAATTTAAATGAGTATCATTTGAAATATTAATACGAAATGTTCCTCAATACCTAAAACTATAAATCCGACAAACTTAAAATCTAAATAAATTGAAAACATCCATTTAAAATAACCACAAGTATTTATAATCCTCTTCTCGCTGCAGTAACCAGTTGCCGACACGTGTTTCGCCTCTACACGAGGCATCCTTAGGAGGTATTGACTCTTTGAGCGGTTGGTTGAGAAACAGAAATATTAAAAAAGTATCTATTATTACGAGTATTGGTATTTTTTTCTTCAATCACCTGAAATGACGACGTAATCTTACATAGTATAAAACTAAGTCGATTTTCGCGTCTGCCTATTAAATTTTTCTGTGTAGGTACATTTAAACCACGTAACGGTCTTTGATACGGAAAGAAAGCATCGTGAGGAAACCATAGCGTGGTGGAAGTTTGAACTTTCTACTACTCGGCTGGCTGGCTATCCTTAAGTTGAAAATCTGCCACCAAGCATCTAATGGTGTGATCCGGTAGCCTCACCTGAGAGCTAATCCCATTCCAAGACAAGTGAATTCACCATCTTCGATCACACCGCACTTAATATCAGGTGAGCTGTGGTCAAAAACCTAGGCTAGGTTGATACGCATACCAACTTTATCCTTTGCAAATGCAACTTTGGAAGGTGTAGCTTTTGATGAAAATAGATTAGGTACTTGATAAAAATTATAGCAATATTTTTTTACATTAAATTTGATATACTACATATGTAGTTTTATAGACTGAGTTTAACAACGTTTATTTTCAGAAAAAATATCGATTCATCCGATGCAGTTAACGTAACGGCAAATTTTATTTAGAACGGGTTGGTCATTAGCATCGGAATTTGTGGCAAATGGTCAAATACTAGAGAGAGCCTGACATAAAATAAGTTAGGCTCTCTATTTGACCTTTTTTGGTTTTTGATTTGAAACTTTTGAATATTTTTTTATTTATTTATGCCCAAGAAGCATGGATTCTATCAATAAAATGATATTGCAATTGTATTGCCAGCATTCAGCAATATCTCAGAAAAGCACAAAGCTCACGGTAGTTGATTAAATTTATTCTAATTAATTGAGTTTCGTTTTTCAACAGAGAAGTTTTCTCCTAAATAAATATTGTCAGGGATTTTGCTTGGTTTCCAATTGCTTTTGGTATGGACAAATAAGATTATGAATCTAGTAATGAAAGCTGTGCTAATAAAATAGTCTCAGTGTTTGCTAATTTATTATAATAACTTTTGTAGCGATGATAGCTCAGTGGTTAGCGCAGTCGCTTCGCAAATCGAAGGACGTGGGTTCAAACCCCAACAATAAGCCTGAGCTGCCGGTGAAGGAAAACATCGTGAGGAAACCATAGCGTGGTGGTAGGGTATTTTCTAATACTCCGGCTGGCTAGCTACAACCCTCAAGTTGAAAATATGCTGCCAAGCACCTAACGGTGTGTTCTGTCTGCCTCACTTGAGAGCCAGTTCTATTCAAGGCTAGGTGTGCTTTACTACCTTCGACTACACCGTCACTTAACATCAGGTGAGCTGTGGTCAAACACCTAGCTTGTCTAACATAAAAAAAGACGATGTAGATCTCTTGTTAAAATTTTGTTCTTATTATATCAATTGTTATCGAGTGCCCTGTTAGCTAATTTGGTAATATATCTGCTTCAAGAGTTGTAGGGCGTGGGTTCGATTCCCACCCAGAACAAACAATATTGAGTAAACATGTTTGTTATCTGTCTAGGTGTTTTATATGTATTTACAAAATAAATAATTAAACAAGCATATATGTTAGTTAAATTTGGTTCCCACACTATAAGCTTTTCTTAGCTTGAGGCTAGATGGCGCTGTGTCAAATGTTCTACGAAATTTATTCATTTATAAAGTTTTTAAGTTTGCTAAACCTTTTATGAAGGCAGGCTTTCAATTGCATGTCGGCACGGCGGTTAAGCCTTTATCGATAATATACGTAGTTTTAGTTCGAAACTAATTGTATTAAACACCAAAATGGATATTTCCATGGAGTGATAACTTTTAAAAGCCGGAAATTGGGCAAAAATTTTACATTTACAAACATGGACATTTTGGAGAGAATAAAATTAAATTATTGTATTTCTATTTTAATTAAATTGATTTTTAGATTCGTGGGTTGATTGGAAATATACTGTGGTAGTTATTAGATAACTGGAACTCTCTTGAGCTTAATAGAAAAAGTTATTAAGGTTATTAAAATTACTAAAATATATCATTATAATATTGCAATGTTATTCATTTTTGACATTTATTTGACGTGAATTGAAATCTAACTTTTTGGTGTTATCAATAAAATATTCTATTTTTTTTTTTTCGGGATCTAACAATACATAAATTATATACAATGTCTAACATTACAAACTCATTAGTAGGTATTTTTTTTGGCAGATTTGCATCAAGATTAATATACCTATTTAGATCTATTGTACACAATAGTACAACAACTACCTTACACACACACATTGAAATTGTTTTGTTTGTTGTGGTGTCTAGTTTTTCTTAAATAAATATTTTTCTTTCATTAGAAGCAATAGTTGGTTCATTAGTAGAATGTCTGCTTCAAGAGCTGAAGGGCGTGGGTTCCATTCCCACTCAGGACAATACTTTGTAGCATAAATAAATGTTTGTTTTGTGTCTGGGTGTTCTGTATTTATTATAAGTAGGTATGTACTCACAAAAAAATAAAGTATTTAAGTATTCTATCAGTTATCTGACTTCCATAGTACAAGCTTTGCTTAGTTTGAGGTTAGATGGTGTAATGTCCTACGATGTTTATTGAACTGTTTTGCCATGATTTGCAAAGTAATACAATTTTACTACAGAAGAAAGAGGTTTAACCATCTCGTTGACCTGTTGTAGGTCTATACAAATTGCTAAATTTATTCCGACAGATTTGTACCAAATATTTCACAGTAATGACCTAGCCTATAGCGATTCAAATAACTTGTTTCAAACGGTTCTCTCTTAAATTAAAGTCGAAACGATTTAATTTAGCGATTGTAAATTCAAGATCTAATTGCTCTTTAAAATTAATTCTCTTTATATTTAGTGACATTTTCTTTGTCTTATTATATATTTTATTAATACTTCCGAGAACCTTTACGTGTTTACCAAAATGAAGTTAGACGAGTATTCTAACCGAATCTTTTTCTCTAAGGATATTTTTTACATGGCCTGAAGGTATTTTTTTTTGTTTTATTTTTATTTATCTGCAATGGGCTATTAGCCATAACCAGATCTTATCTGCGATAATTTAGGGTGGGTGCAGTTCCATTAAACAGCACCGTATATGTATACAAGAAATTAATTAGTTTCTCTGGTCTAAGTTTAAAATTTGCCATCTTTTTAGGCGAGTTATTTCATTTTGTGGGGTTAATAGGTTCTTAGCCAATTCATTGGTGTATCTCATGAGCCTTCCTTTGTAATTCTTATTTTTTCTGCAGACTTCCTCCTTTACGGTCGGCATCTCAAGGTATATAATCATGGATTTCTTTGTTCCTCACAAACCAGTGTGCACCTGAGATTGTTCTTAGAGTGGAGTTATTTAAAATATGAGTTAAATTATTGATTCATTTAGTTCATATTCAAAGGGCTTTTTGTACATATAGGCTTGCGTGCGACCGCCATCTCGCCCGATGTTAAGCGTAGATACGGTCTACGATGGAGCACGCTTGCCTAGAAGAAATTGATTCACTTGTGACTTGAAGGCACCCAGATTATAACTATCAGAGTACACCCACTCGGGCAGCAAATTCCATTTCTTAGCGGTTCGCACGACGAAAGGATTGATGATACGTATATGGTTCACGAAGTCACAGTTTGGGCGAATAATTAGTTTGTGAGTCACAGTGTCGGCATTAGTTACACACCGTTAGCTATTAACGCCTGTCATATTGCATTGCACAATGAAAAGGGAGAAAGAAATGTAGGGCAACACAAGCTCACGTGAAATGCCAACACGCTGTGAGTGCGCTGTCGTGAGTTGCCAGTTGGCACAATTTATCACCCACAAAAGAAAACAAGATTGTCTACAGTAATGTTTACAAGGCAAAGTTTCTCTTGCCAGTAGGTATGGTTGTAAAAAAAGTAATTAATGACTGGAACAGCCCACTGAAACGATTCTGAGAATTCTTTTGATGACGGTAATGGACAGTTTTTTAAAAATTGTTGTGCTTTATTTCTAACACACCGTCGTTTACCAAGTGAGTTTTTCTTATTAAGAAATAGCATTGAATATGAAAGCGATATCGTCTGATGTTAAGCGAAAATGTGCTCTACGATACGATAGAGTACCTACACTTGACTAGAAGGAACCGATACTAGTAAAATTTAAATAAAATAAATATCGTAGTACACACAGCCCCAGCTAGCCCACCAACTAGCCCCAAACTAAGCGAAGCTTGTACTATGGGAACAAGTTTTTTTTTTGTAAATACGTACTTATGATACACTAGCTGATGCCCGCAACTTCGCCCGCGTTAACTTTAAGATTAGGTTCAGAGAGAAATGAAACAAATAAGCAATTACTCTGACATGTAAATTTGACATCTGAGATCTGCCAATCTAACATCTGCCAAAATGACATCTGACAATATGTCAATCCGTCAATGAATAAATAAGCTTTTAAATAAAATACATCTGTTGTAAAAAGTAATAAGTAAGTAGTAAGTGTTGTATATGTTAATCCGCTATGCCAAATTTCATCCAAATCCGTTCAGCCGTTTTTGCGTGATTGAGTAACAAACACACAAACAAACAAACTTTGACATTTATATTATCAGTAGGATACAGAACACCCAACACAGAACAAGCATTTATCGTCACATAAATGTTTGTCCTAGTGAGAATCGAACCCACGCTATACAGCTCTTGTAGCAGATATTGTACCAAATGGGCTAACGGGGCAGTCAGTCTATCTACCTATCGGAAACACAAACTCGGGCAGCAAATTCCATTATCTAGCGATTTGTAAGCCGAATTTTTATAAATAATTTCGTTCAAGTTTGAGAGTGTTCACTATAAAATTGTGTCGCTATTTAGAGCTCCTGGCCGTCCGATGATAAAAAAAACAAGATGCGATTAAGTATTAAGATTGTAGAGGTGTGAAATGCACGTCAATGTATCCGATAGAAAACCTAAAGAATTTGCGTCGATGTTCGTAGATTTGATGTAACAAGGAAATCAACTTTAATACCTCAAGCTTTTTTTTTTTTTTTTTTTTTTTTTTACGTGGGGGAAATGCCTTTACGCATACCCTTCCGCCTCGGGGGAGGCAGTCGGGTTATGTCGGGCTCAGCACCAAGTAGATGCCACTACCGACTAAAAACCCCACGACATTCCTTCTGCGATGACATTTACACAGAGCCGCGGGACCGCTCTCGCATTCTCCGCAGCTCTGTCATCGTCAACGTTCACCTAACGGTGAACCCGCCTCAGAAGGGAACAGAACACCTTCCGTTCGGCTCGAGTGATGCACCAGGAATGTATGGTGCATCCCTGACTCAGAAGGGTCGATCATAGATCGGGAGTGCCAGACGCCCCCGCGTCTAACACTCCGGACCCTCCAAGCAAAGGAGGAGACAAGGCCTGATTTGCCCGCCTGCGCCGTCGCACCCTCCTGCGCGGTCCCGCGAGAGGAGCCACCTCTCTCTCCCGCTCCTCCACCTCTCTCCTTGAAACGACAGTCTCACAAAAGGAGACCATCGCGTCCCATGATCTCTCATCATCGACCATCTTGAGTATGATGGTCGGCAGTGAGAGATCAGCCCCCACTACTGCGACCAGTTCTCTCCGAGGTTCCATCTCTGCTGGGCAACTCTCCAGTACGTGCTGTGCGGTGTCCATTTGGTACCCACAGCGATGACACTCCGGGGTCTCCTCCCTCCCGGCAACAGAGTGCAGGTATCTCCCAAAACATGTCCCGAGAGAACCTGCGTTAGCCGGAAGTTCTGTGCCCCATGCCCTCGCTGGACCCACTCAACAAGTACCGGCCGTATAGCCGCAATCAAACGTTGGGCTCCGGTCCCTCTTTGTGTCGGCTCTGCGAGTAGCCGCTGTCTCCACGTTTCCAGAGCCCTGGCTCTAGCAGTCACGCGCCATCGCACGACCTCCTGTGGTGTAGGTCGCAGGTCCTGCTCTTTTGCCCTCACTCTGCGCCAGTAAACTGAAGACAGGACTTCAGCCTCAAGGTCCCATGGCATAGAGTAATACCTCAAGCTAGTGCATGGCCAAACTGACCCAAAGGTAAGGTGAGAAATTCATGCACGATCGAACTTTTGTTACCAGCCAAACGTATATTTTTTTTATTTTTTTTTTATACATAATAGGTTCGCGTTTGACTACACCCTGCCTGATGTTAAGCAGGATGCAGTCCAAGATGAAGCACGCTTACCTAGAAAAAAACCTGTTTACTCTAGATTTGAAGACACCCAAATTGTACTTCACGGGAAAAACAGACGCCGGCAGTATATTTACTATGTACAGCTACCTCCATACCAAATTTTATCAACCAATTGGTCCAACCGTTTGAGCGTAAAGAAGTAAGTATTAGCTACTCGTACAAAAAAAAGAAACGTTATTATGGAAAAAAAATGATAACAATAAATCAAGTTAATACTAATGTTAGAGGCATTAGTATTGATTAGATATTAATACTAAAATTATGCACATAATGTAACTAATGTGACCACAAAGTAGATTATAACGATACTACTTTTACTAAAACTAATTTTAATATGCAAATTAATTCTTAATAGCTGATATCGCTAAAAATAGGTTAAGTTTATTTATCTTATCGTTGTTAATATTTTATTAATGTAACCGTTATCCTACTAATATTATAAACTAGCGGACGCCTCGCGTTTTCACCCGCGTAGTTCCTGTTCCCGTACGATTACAGGGATAAAAAGTAGCCTATGTCACCCGGGGATAGTGTAGCTTCTCAACGGTGAAAGACTTTGAAATCGGTCCAGTATTTTTTAAGTTTATTCGTTACATACAAAAATACAAATATTTTCTCCTTATAATACCTACATATTAGTATAGATGTGAAAAAAAATCGCCACACCGTAAATCCAGAATATCGTTTGATAAAAAAAACTTCAGAAAAGGTTTCGCAACTGTGAACCTTACGCGAATTTATGTAATGAGGTCTCGTAGCTTTCGTGGACTGCTTTGTTTGCAGCTGGTGAACTCCTCATTGAAAGCATTTTAGGATGCAATTCACCTCAGTCTTGTGCCAATTAATATCTTTATGGTAATGCGAATTTTATTTCGACAGTAATGGAAAATGACTTGTTGTAACTGTTGTATTTGTATTTTCAATCATATCCGAATTCGTACCATGGAATTCACGTTTTGGTAAATTTATAATTAAAACTTAAATCATAATAACCAAAGTAAGTACCAACTTTATTTCACTATTGTATCTTCAAAAACTTGTGCTTTCTGTAATTTGTATTGTGAGAGAGAGGGATCCGAAGTTTGTTTGTTTTTAGTTGCGAGCCATGGGAGCATGTTTCAACCCAGTTTTTTCCTTTTGCGTCGGTCTAGGATGAATTAAAACTTACACAGAAAGGGGTCAGATGTCTGAGTTAATTTGTAAACTAAATCCGGGCACCAGTGTTATTTATGTTCAGATTTACTTTATAAACTTGGTAAATAAAATGTATAAGTACAATTTTTAGCTAAGTACAATGATTTTAGTTTCTGGTATAATAGACCAATGTTTAACAGGGATTATCGTTTTAATCCACAAATTATCTTGTATGGCTTTGGTGGCGTCTTTACGTAAACCTGAGGTAACTAACAGGATTGATTCTCAGCCGGGTATATCTTGATAAATATAAATATATCAATAGTGGTACCTTAATTAGATATTTTTGGCCAGTTTCTAAACATTTATGTAATTGTTGTTAGACGCCCGTCTAACAACAATTACATGAATGTTTAGATTTATGTGATGTCATTAATAACATAACTAAAAGAAGGTCGGTAATTTTAAAGCTATTAAAGTATATTCTACCACTTTTCTCAATCACAACCTTAGAGCTAAGAAGCTACAGGAATAAATACCGCTAGCCGTCTCTAGTCCAGCTCATCTTCTTTTTTTTCTTTGGTTCGCATTTTGAGCCTTTGCCAGTGTCAAGTGTTTTATATTTTCAAGTTTCTTAAGTGACATAAGTTGCCTCGTAGCTATACTTTAAGCTAACTTTACTGTAAAGCTTCGATGGAGTTTTGGCAGCAATACAAAAAGTCATGTTTCACCACATTATATCATTTTCCCACAGTCGCGCTTGTTCTGCACACTTTACAAATAAAATACCACCATTTTTATGCAAAAACACTAGTTTTGAAAAAAATACAATGGGGCGATACGACTGTTTCCGCGTTCCCGCCAAAACTCGCTCATTTCTTTCCTCTGCCTATAGACGGGAGACGCCCCTTTTGCAAACATCCGGTGAGTGCACACCGAGATATACAAGTCAACTGACGAATTATTAAAATGAGTAAACATACGGGCACGATTCACAACACTTAACTAGAAAAAACCTATTGACGTTTTTCTTAAACACACATGGACCTTCATAATTCTGAACACAAATTATAGCAAACACTCATTAATACACTTTAACTATGTTAGCTTTAAGTTTCTAAAGATTCAAAATTTCTGGAAAGCGGAAACGACAATCTATTGACCTTTAAAGCTAAGTTTAATTACTTTACCAACTTGTTAAGTAATTGAATTTCCAAACTTCGTGAACTAATGTGAACTATCAAGTGCTTGATTGATACTTACATAATTAATAACCTTCGATTAATGGAAATTAATACATGCTACGTCAATTTCAACATGACGTCTATAGTTATATTTATGGTAATTTTCAAGTGCTGAAATGATTAACACATGAAGCTACAACACGCATGTTGGAAGGCCATTCGACTGCCAATCTAAAGATCCTGGGTTCAATCACACACGTACTTCTATTTTTTTAATAACAATTACTCTTAACAGTACACAACGATCGCGTAGCCATGCTCTTCTAACAATAAAATAAATCTTAATTGTATCTTATAGTGACCTAAATTCACAATGTTGCCAGTTCCAATTTCGCGCATCATCAGATTCGCTATATAGCATCAATAATTATACTTCCAATGATTCCACAGAGCTGTTAATCGTTGATACTTGACCGAACGTGTGGAGTGGCTGATTTCATTTCGCCATTTGAGAGTTCTGTCCAAAGTAAAGTTTGTCCTTAATGGCGAGTACAATACAATAGCATTAGTACCTCAAGAGTGTTCAAGGTATATATTTAGTGTATATCTGCTTGAAAGTCGTATTGGTTACAACATGAGGTTTTCATTAAAAATTTATCTAACTAGACAACAATTTTCAAATATCATCGTTCATTGTACGAACCGCAAAACAATGGAATTTGCTGCCCGAATGGGCGTTCCTTGATAGATACAATCTGGGCCTTCAAGTCGCGAGTGAATCGGATTCTTCTAGGCGAGAGTGCTCCAGCGTAGACCGCATCTTCGCTTAACATCAGGCGAGTTGGCGGTCAGACGCAAGTCTGACATAAATTTAGTTCAACTAAAAGTTGAATCAATCAATTAAAACTCTTCTTGCTGCGGACACGTGTTTCGCCTCTACACGAGGCATCCTCAGGACATGTTGACTCAAGCGTTTGGCCGTGAATAAACCAGCTCAAGCTTATAATTCTGTAGATTTGTTCTACAGTCTAGTCTTTAACTGTAGTTTAGTAATCGAGCTGTATTACCCCAATCGACAGCGAACCAATTCAATCTCTTCCGAGACCTATTCGAAAAATAAATGTAACCTATTTTACATACACACATACTTTATAGAGTCTCGAGAATGTTTTATATAGGTTTATTGACTCTTGGAGGTTAGCCAAGTGTCAACGACCTTGAAAAATGTGTCACACTATTTTCTCATTTCCATATATTACCATTGAAAAGCAGTAGGTATGAAAATACTTCTAAGAAAGCTCCATAATAAGTCAAATGTTATACATTTTTATCAGAAAGAATGGAAGTATTCTCTTATGATTTTCTTAGTTTTTTTTCAGTTTTTCTTTTTTATAACACGCTTTATTTTTGAATGCGACTTAACATTTACATAAGTAATTCGTTATGTAAAGAAAAAAACTACTTTACTGATTCCAAAATCATTTCAAAATATTACATTCCTGTACATTATTTTTACGTTTAAAACTCTTTAAACTATGAGACGGGGTGTAATAAACTTGACTTTCGATTGACCTCTAATGACGTCACATAGTAGGCTGTATTATATATATAATATATATATATGTATTATATGCATATAATATATATATATATATATATATATTGTATTATATATATATATATAGAGGCTACTTTTAGTGCTTAAAAAAAGCAATGGCGAACCAAAACAAAATCTGTCAATGGCAAGTCAACGGCAGTCATGATAACCTCTTGCACAGACGTACGTTGAGTTGTTTTTCGCTTTATTAATACAAATGTCTGGTTTATTCTCTGATATCGCTTTTAATAAGATTTGCTGTAAGAGGCTATGATATAAGATTTGTTTACGTCATGTCAATTGTCAAAGTCAATCAAATGTGTCACAATAGCCATGTATACTTTTTGTTTTACATATACTTATATGTACGTATGCAGTACTATTCAGCCTACTTTATGACGTTATCTATATAAAAACTCGGTAAGATAGACAGTTATATAGATAAAAACTCTTGATTGTCTTTTCCCCTCATTCAAGATTACTACGTATCATACCACCAAATTATCACGTAGTCCACCTAAGCCCATTACCCCATAAAGATTAGGATACTTCACTTTCCGTCTATCCCTTAATAAAGTTAAATCTATTTTGCCCAAAGATAAATGGCTGCGCAGAATCGATGGCGGCTAAAAACGTTAATTTACATTTAAATGGCCCACTTAACATTTATATGGACGATGTGGGCAACGCTTCAGTTGGGAATTACTTTCTTTTAGTTTATTTAACTATTCATTTAAATTGTACCAAAAAGGATGTTTGTCTCACATAAAGGAATCTATGTAGGTATTTTGTTTTAGCTATAACTTCGGACTGGTAATAAAAATAATATTTAGATTTTTTGTTTTATTTTTTTTTCATTGTTGACGGGCTAGTTTGACCACAGGTCTGATGTTAAGTGACGGTTGAGTCGAAGATGGCAAAAAACACCTAGCCTGGGATGGCTGGGATGGATGATTCTGGCTGTTAAGTGAGGCTGCCGGAACACTGTTAGGTGCATGGAGACAGATTTTCAACTTGAGGTTGGTAGCTAGCCCGTTGAGTACTATAAATATGAAGTACTTACCGTAAACGTACCAACATGCTACGGTTTCCTCACGATGTTTTCCTTCACCGGCAGCTCAAGCTCATTGTTGGGGTTTGAAGCCACACTTTTCGGCGTGTGAACTGACCGCACTAACCACTGAACTATCATCGTTACAAAACTACTTTAGTGGTAAATTGTAGAATACATAATATTATGTTTACCGTGGCCGTGTCCTGTGTGTGACGATTCGTATTTTCAAGTCTTAGTCATAGTCAAAGTCACATTTTTTAATGTAAAAGTAATGAGACGTGCTTGTCGGTCTCCTGATGGTAAGAGCTAACGCCTGCCCATAACCATAGCAGCGATACATAAAACTTTGAGTAATGAAACAAGTCCAGGGCATTGCTGCATAAAGTAACTCACGGCCAAGTGCAGTCTTTGCAAACTAGTGATATCTTTTCGGGCTATTTTTGATTTATATAAGTCGCTTCGTATTCAGTAAAGACTCAAATCAATAGATGGCTTTTCTAATGGATAGAATATTAGTTTTTTTTCGCGACGAGATCAGTCAGATAAAGAAACATTTGCTTTGTCTTTAAAAAAAAAAAGTCGTGCGAAGGCGTCGACGTCGTTGAAAGTAACTATAAAGTGATTGTTTGTTCGTTCGTTCAACCAATCGTTCATTCGTTCGCTCGCTCATTCTTTCGTATGTTCGATCGTTTGTTTGTAGCATAACTCACTCTTTTTAGACACTTATTTCTGATATGCACAATTGCGCACCTTTAACAGGTGTTCACATCATTCGTAGGGGTTTTCATTAATTCTTAGTTCAAAACTATTTGGTAAAGTTTGAAGCATCAATTCTTATAATCGTACATACCAATACCTACGCAGCCACAATCTCAACCTAATCCTAAATGCCGTTTCCGCTAAACATTGGACGATTCCCGTGCCCGTTGTACCATTATGGACAAAGGAACTGCTAATAGAAATCAATTGTTTGATGTGGTTCCACTGCGCTAATAGGAGCCAATATCCTTTGCCAGAAATCTGTTTTGAATGCAGTCATGCGATTGTGATTTCTATTCCCAAGTGTTAAGATTTTGGAAAACGATCAGAAAGATTTGTGTTATCACTTAGTCCCTTGTTCAGATTAATCTGACACTGGGTGGAATCGCTAACATCAACCTTACTATTTCCATGAATAACGCGTAGTTCTATAATATGACAATGAATTGGATGTTTGGGAATATCTTAACTCTCGACGCGAACAGGGTGGTGGTGGTAAGTTAAACACCTGTGTCTGTGCCAACGTATGTAGCTCCTAAACGACTGAATTAATTTTGATTAAGTCTGTTTTTATTTGAAAAATGACTTGATCGAGAGTATTTTTATCTATGATTCGAAAAAATATGTTCAGCCGTTTGAAGAGTGTATCTTTTATAGTAGTTGAAAGGATGCGAAATATCTGCTACAGGTCTGATCGAGTCGAAAGTCGTTTTAGTGCTGATTTGGCGCTCATACTTTGACTTTTACTTTTTAAAACACGGACAATAGACTGACCCTTCAAACCGGAACACAGCAGGGAACCAGACTTTCTGCCGCCAAGCAATAGTGTGTAAACATTATCTACAATAATTATAAAGAGGAAAGATTTAATTTTTTTGTTTGTTTGCAATAGGGTTTTGTTTACCCGTGTGAAGCCGGGCCGGCCCGCTAGTTATTATTATTTTTACATAATGTTCTTAGGAAATACAAAGTATTACAATGAGGATGTAATCTTTATCCAGATTAAAAGTAAACAATTATTTTAACATGCAAATTAAACTTTACTTTTCAGCGCCGTTTTCACGTAAGCATGGTAGCAATGAAAAATTAATTTATCTGGGTACATCTCACAAATTAAGAGCTAATTAAAACTAACCTTTGACGTCGTTTGTGCTCTAATTTCCAGTTAATTTATTGTATGTAAGTACTTATACCATTTTGTTGGTGACCGCAATGGCGGCGTTTTATTTAGGTCAAAAACTTAGCTTTCCCATTTAATGTGGCAATGCCGCCTTAAATTCCGGCTACTTTTCCCCTAACCACGGGTTCACACGTTTTAGATTAATTTGTATGAATATATTCACTTATTTTCTTATGTTAGCATTCAGTCGTTAGCACGGTCGTCCTTTGTGAATTTACGGCTTAGTACACCCTATGCCTATTAATAGTCATGTGTAGAATAACGGAATATTTTTATATGTTGACAATTTATTATATATACAGTATTTTTTATTTTGACGTAATTATAATCATATTTATTGATAACGAGGTGTTACAGGTCAATTTTCAAAAACAATTATCAACAAATAATAAATGTAAAAATGTCAAATCAATAACATTATTATATTATTGTCAGTTATCACCTTCTTCCTCAATTGAGGACGTATGAGAGGTCGCTCACGCTCTATTACAGAGCGGAACTGACGTTAGGATAGGAATATTCCCAGGGGAAATCTATACGAAGGTACTTTGTTTGTTGTTCACTCTATATCTTGTTAAATCATATTTATGCGAATCAACTCGTAAACTTCATAAAAGTTCGTTAAGAATTTCAAACAAGTCATAAAGTAGCGTAGGTATTTCTACTTCTTTATCTACGTCTACAATAATTTTATAAAGAGGAAAGATTTGTATTTTTTTATTTTTAGATTTCTGTATGTTTGTGACGAATAAACTCAAAAACTACTTGACCGATTTCAAAATTCTTTTACCATTAGAATGCTACATTCTCCCTGAGTAACATAAGCTATATTTATTACTAGAATTTGATTAAAAACTAAATGTCCACCCGTGCGAAGCCGGGACAGACCGTTAGTTTATGTATATATGTATTGCGATTGATACTAAGTATCACAATGCAAATTTAAAAAAAACCGTCTCTAGTATTATAATGACCCAATCGAGTCTATTGATGTAACAAGTTATATGTATTTTCATCTATAAAATAGCTATTTCTCCAAACGGCTTGACAGATTTTTTTTGAATAACCTACTAAGGACACTCGCGTAAGTCATCTTAAATTGAAATGGGCTCAGTCATTTTACAGCTACGATGTTACAGACATACACACATATATTTTTTTTAATTCAAAATAGGTTCGCGTTTGACCACACTGCCTGATGTTAAGCAGTAGTGTGGTCTAGTTTACTCTAGATTTGAAGACGCCAATATTGTACCTAACAGGGAACACAGACTCCGTCAGAGAGTTCCACAACGTCGCTGTGCGGATGAAATATATAAATTTTGACGTAAAACATCTATAAGCGCGCCGTGACAGTAAAGCCGACTCGTATGCCATGACGGTAAACAGCGTGACGCCCTCTTAATATATCCCTCTTTCTCTTCTCTTCTTCTATTTTCCTCTACACCACTTCTTCCAACTCCCTTGATGTATACTATACATATTATACATTTATTTGTATGCTTATTTGAACACAGTTCATCTGACATTAAGAGACGGTGTGGTCGAAGATGGTAAACACACCTAGCCTGGAATTTAAGTGAGGTTGCTGGAACACACCGTTAGGTGTTTGGCGGCAAATTTTTAACTTGAGGATTGTAGCTAGCCAATTGAGTCCTAGAAAATACCCTACCGCCATGCTATAGTTTCCTCACGCTGTTTTCCTTTATCGGCAGCTCATGCTTATTGTTGGAGTTTGAACTTACGCCCTTCGGCGTGTGAGCCGTCCGCGCTAACCACTGAGCTGTCATCGCAACAAAACTTTTAACCGCGTTATATTAATTTATTATATTCGAGTATCGAGTGCAGTCTAAGATAGACTACGCTTATGTAGAAGAAAACTATTTAATGTAGGTTAAAAAAATATATGTATTTTACGGGATTACTCGCGTTTAATAATGCGGTGGCCTTTTTCAAGGAGTCAAAACTGATACAGAAGCCAACCACTACTGTGTGTCAACACCACGCCAGTTTCAATAGTGAAACATGTAATGTACCTTCCAGGAAGACAAACTTCCGAAAAAATAAAAGCGAAATGAAAACATAAATGTAATACAATGGGAGAAAATAGGAAAATGTCATACCTACATCAAAAATCTACAGGTAAATTACACAATAAACGCCCTAAATAACGCTGAAATATATTCTCAAATAAGTTGTTGCTACAAATAAAATAAAATACTCACACAATAAAAATTTATTCATTCTACCAAATTTAGATTCAGTGATAAAGTCAATTAGGAAGCAGACCCGGGTTGATCGGTAGGGTAGATTTACTGCGGTCGGTACATATAATAATTCAATATTACTTGGTCCCTACTAATTCATGTTTTTGTTTAACAGTAACAGTTCTTAGGGTTTCTAAAACTCATTATCATTCATCATTCAACGACCACTGCTGAACATAAGTCTTCCGCATTGATTTTCGTAAAGACCGGTTGGAAGCGGCTCGCATCCGACACGTGCGGTCTTTATGAGGTCGTCTGTCCACCTTGTGGGCGGACGTCCTGCGCTGCGCTTGCCGGTCCGTGGTCTCCACTCCAGAACTTTGCAGTCCCATCGGCCATCAGTTCTGCGTGCTATGTGCCCTGCCCACTGCTACTTCAACTTGCTAATTCGATGAGCTTTGATCTCGTAGGGAAACTCCGAGCACAGCCCTTCTAAAGCTAATTTTTTTTTTAATTTTTACACACTTTTAGAGGAAAAACATTCATAAGTACAGATTTGTTACGTAATGGCTAGAACTATTGATATTATGAATACCTACGTTTTTAGATATAATTCCATAGTGGGATGCAATTCAGAAAATAATGATAACAAAATGGGAGGTTACGGTAATAATAATCTTTACTTACTTTACACTGAGGCTAAACGCGCCGTGTACAATGTTTACAAATATTGCAAAATTTGCGCACAAAATGAGTGGAATGATCCAACAATTTTGCTCGACAAAAGCTGATGCGTATGATGTACGGAAAATTAACGCTTAGGTGATGCGAAATTGACGTATCAACAATCGAATCTTCTCTCTTTTTCTACACAATCATCCATCATCATCCACAGCATTCTTTATCCCACTGCTGGGTATAGGCCTCTCTCTTTTCACGCCATCTGCCTCGGTCCTGGTCCAGGTTCGACCCGCGACGGTGACAATATCGTCGACCCATCTTGCGGCTGGACGACCAACGCTCCGCTTACGCTTCTACACAATATTATGTTTTATTTATGTAACCTGTGGTAGTAGATTTGTTGATGCAACTTTTCTACTAAGAAGCTTATTTTAAAAATCCCCTTAGGCAATCCCATGTGAAGAGATTTTTCGTTCAGAAATCCTCTGTCTATTCTTATTTTACTTTCTCTTTCAGCACCGAGAGGTTTTGTATCAAAATTATAGAAACCCCCTTGACCATGTCTTGATGACCCAGAAATCCTCTTAACAATTCATTGACATATTGTTTAAGTTGTTTGTAAAACTTTGTTACTTTCTATCCCCTAGATTCAAAGCTTTGGTAATTTTTGCATCAAATAGTCCATTTAAGAGCTTTTTATAAGACCCTTGACTTGCTTTGTGTGAGCTACGACTCATTTGGCTTTTTCTTAAAATACTTGAAAATGCTGAATCATCTGATACTGCCAAATGTACAAAGTGCGACGCCAAAAATAAAAAAGTAAAACTTTTATAAGTGTTGTTTTTTTTAACATAACTTCAGTACGTAATTGTAGCAACAATTTGTAATAAATAACCTTGATTACATAGCAAAAATAAAACGCCAAACAAATGAAAATCGGGATGATTTTTTTCCGAAAAAAAAAAGATCTAAATAGGAGCAACATTATCACTGACTTGAATTCTACGACGCAATTCCTATGGTAAAATCTCGATAAGGCTGATCATGCGAATACACGACAAAAACCAATTTAGAACCCATTCTAGCCAAATCGCTCCTAACAATCCGCACAGGAAATTAAAGTATGAAACTCGAATATTATTCATGAGAATAATTAGTACTGGAATGAGTTTGGATAAAAGAGACATTTGCATTGTTAATATGAGAAAAAAAATTTGGTGGCGTTGACAGTTTCATTTCAAGTTTAAAATCCAATTTTATCGGGCTATTGTTGGCGGAATTATGATCTTGGATGAATTAAATACCTACGATTTTCAGATACTGCCATTTGCATTTATATGAGTAGAATGATTTTGGAAATTGCAATGAATAAATAAAATTTGTACTCAATCTAGAAACTAACTGACATGAAATGTCAAATTTGTGTACAGAATTGGCTAGCGTATGCATACTAAGCTGAAAGTTTGTCATTGTGTAAAACTATTTATAATAATTAGAGAGCGAGTTTAATAAAACTAGTTGCGCATCACTGATTTATTCAAGCCCACATAAGTATATTAATAATATAACAATCTACAACTACTCCAGGCCCAGGCTCCAGGTTCCATTCCAGGCTAGGTGTGCTTTACCATCTTCGACCACACCTTCACTTAACATCAGGTGAGCTGTGGTCAAACACATAGCCTGTCAACCATAAAAAAAAACTTACAATTTTATTGCATGTATCAATATAAACAACCTTTGAGCACAAAGAACTTTGAAATCCTGCAAATATTCGTTGACCCTTGACCAAATATCTTGAGCAGTTGTTTTTTTTTGTGATTTTAGAATTATGTTCCTTGTCTTTCTGTGTACCCTAAGTTTATAGTCTGTATTGTTTCTTTTTTTATAAAATCAAATGTTTTTGGGGTAAAATGTTTTGGATAGATTGTTTGATTGTTTTGTTTTGGATACTTTCATTTAAAGTTACAAAGCGATTTTCTGTTTTTGACATGTCCTAGAAGTAAAACAAACAATCATTTCATAAATCGAATTGTATTTTGTGAATATAATTGAATTTTTTTTTTCGTAAAATATTTGTTACAATCTACTCGGACAAAACCCCGACAACTCGCGCTTTTGACAGGTGTCAGGTGATGATAACTGACAGATGTATTGTAGCTGGCTAAGATGCGTGTTTTGGAGAGTTTTGGCTGGAACGCGGGAAGAGTCCGCTCCGTTGTATTTTTTTCCAAAACTTGTGTTTTGTCGAGTGTTTATGCATAAAAATGGTGGTGTTTTATTCATAAAGTGCTGAATTACATGCGTGAGTGTGGGAAAATGATATAATATGGTGAAACATGACTTTTCGTGGTGCTTCCAAAACTCCATCGAAGCTTTAAAGTAAAGTCGCCACTACTTTACTAAAGCATGATAGGACTTGACTGACACAGACTGGACTTGAGTAAGACTGGACTTTGACTATAACTAGCTACGAGGACACTTATTTAAATTTTGAAACTTGAAAATATATAAATACTTGACACTGGCAAATACTAAAACGCGACGCCAAATCCAAAGAAAAAAAAAAGATGCGTGTTACAAAGGAAATTAGAACTTCGAATTCGGAGTTTTGGCGGGAACGCGGAAAGATGAAATACTTTTAAAATATCGATTGTACCTTGTGGGTGGACGTCCTACGCTGCGCTTGCCGGTCCGCGGTCTCCACTCCAGAACTTTGCAGCCCCATCGGCCATCAGTTCTATGTGCTATGTACTCTGCCACTTCAAATTGCTGAAAAATGTAATTGAAAGCAATCTTTTTTACAAATGAATTAATTTTAATTAAGTAAACGTAATATGGCAATGATGTTTTCAGAATCCTTATTTACGTGTAACACATAAACGGAGAAGTATGTTTGTTGTTATTTGTTGTTGTACTGATTTACTGATATGCCACCAACCAGTAGTGTGTATACATCACTGTTTTCTATTTTGAAGGATTACTGTAGCTAGTTAAATTGCAAGGCTAATGAGGCTTCTTATCGAATACCGCCAAAACAAAACCGAAACAGCGTTCCCCTGTATGTTTTTTTTATTATTCATTGTCTCTCTTTTCATCAGGAGCGCGTCTCGTTCCTCTCATTACTTTTACATAAATAAGTAAACAGCATAGTGACAACAGCTTTTTTTTCACTTGTACGGTCTCGGACTCGATCTGATATTCTGACTATAGTTTCCGCATTCAGTCACACTTTTTGCATGAAATCTAAGCAGTACGCATACGCGCGGCTTATATTGCTTCACACAAACGTAAAAGTGAAAAAAAAGTAAAGTCTTCTTATTTTATAATTCTTTTTTTTTTAAATATAAAATGTGTTCTTGGAATGAAGATCTTTGACATAAAATTATAAGCCTTAGATGTTTTCTATGCCCTTTGATAAAGTCTGAGTAGAGTATTGACGCATGCGCGTTTTATCTTTCTGTCCTAGAGACCAGTTTGTACTGAAACCTGGCTGAATGCAGACTGTGTGTCGGCTCATGTTGCGTCCCAACTTTCGTAACTGTATGGCGCTAAAATTTAAATAACCCGACCGAAGTATGGTAACATAACTGTTAAGTTAATCCGTATAAAAACTTGAGATACAAGTGAACTCGATATTCCAAGTTTCGTGTTACATTTGAAACTTGTAGGTAAATAAAGTGAGTGTGTCCAGCTTTTGAGTTTGATAAAAATGAGTAGACAGATATAAAATGTGTTTTGGGAGATTAGTTCAAGTGAAATAAAGTGATGGTAAGTGTTATTACTTAAACTAAAAATGAATGTTAAGTACTGTCATATTAAATACATATACCTATACAAAAAAAAAACTAAATAAAATTTAGTTAAAATATAATTTGAACACATTTTTTTAAATTAATTATTATTTATGCTGATGTTATTTTTTTGCCAATGATGATTTTTTTAAATTATTTATGTGATAAGTTACATACCAAACAATGAAATAACATATTATTATTTTAATCGATACGATTAAAATATTCCCCGAAACTTATACAAATTTTGAAAAAATCGTGCGTACGTGTGTAACGCACGATTGGTATGACGTGGATTTGATTAAATAAATCTACATTTCTAACATTTCATAGCAACGTAATTAAAAATCGATTATTGACGTTATCATTAAACTTCAATTCTTTATTTAGAAACTGAACTACTTAAGTTTAGAAACACAAATATGAAATTTGTGAAATACATTTTAGGTTACGCACCTGGTGAAAAATTAATGAATACGGGATTAATAAAGTATAAAAAATATCTTTAACAAGCTAGATGTTTGACCACAGTTCAACTGATTTTAAGTGACAGTGTGGTCCAAGATCGTAAAGCATACAAAGCCTGGAATGAAACTGGCTCTCAAGTGAGGTTGCCGGAGCACATCGTTAGGTGCTAGGCGGCAGATTTTCAACTTGAGCGTGGTAGCTAGCCAGCTGAGTACTATATAATACCCTAGCACCATGTACAAAATATAATCTTCCATTTTTTAATGATACTGTCAGCTGGGGTCAAACGCCTAACTTATCTACCAAAAAAAAAAAAATGTATTATAGCTGTACAAGATTTTAAAATCTGTGTCCTACTTGACTTCCATAAACAGGAACGTTTATAGGAGAACAGCAAAGAGCCTAAATTGAATTGAAGCGGCAAAAATCCTAGTGAAAAAACGTACGCGTAAAAAGCCAACGAGATGAAAGGATTTATTCAACATTCTGCCCTTACATAGCTTTTACGTATACTTTCCCGTTTAGATAAACTCAAAGCTAGAACGTGTGGAGATCGGTCAAGTAGATAAACCATGCGAGTGTCTCAAAAGAACAACGAAATTAGGTCACAAATATGGGAAAAGTCTTAGATAATCATAATGATTATGATATTATACATATTTATAACTATTTTTGCTAAAATTTCTGTAAAAAATAGCAATATTGTTTTATGTCTTAATCTACTACTATAATAATCTTTGATCTTTATTACGCTGCATAACATTTTTACAAGATTTTTTTACGTTTGTAAATGAAAAAAAAATTAAGCGATTACTAAGAATGTCAAAACAAATGACAGTGGCATAACGGGGATAACAAAAAAAACACTAATAAAGTTGACTGTAAAGTATTTGCTTTCACCGGTAGCTCAAGCTCATAGTTGGGGTTTAAAACCACGCCCTTCGGCGTGTACGCTGCCCATGATATCCACTGAGCTATCATCGCTTTCTATTTCTAGTGTATCTTTTTTATAAAAATACACCCTGAACAAATTTTACTATCAACATTAACACTAATCACTACGAAATCGTGAAAAAGATATTCAGTTGCTCACATGGACAAGGGTTAATATACCTACTTTTATTACTGCTGTTTTGTTACCATGATTTTGAAGTTTTGTCCATAGTAAAAGTCATTCATATCCAGATAACTATACCTACCTCCCCCAAGACTTATAGAAAATGTAAAAAGAAAACAAAGCTGATCATCAACTGCGTCTTAAACTCACGCACGCTCTACCAAAAGTTGGTTTAATAAAACATTTTCTTCGGCGCTATGTAAAATTTAATGTGAGAACCTAATTCGAGCGCATGAAAATAACAACAAAAATGCGTCTGTCTAAAAGCTTCGGTAAAAAAGGGTCACGAGTAAAGGGCAAGATTGTAAGGTTCATAATGATTATATTGTCCATTTATTTATACGTATGACAAAATCAACAATTTGTTCAATCTCAAAACATATTTGAGATTGAACAAATAAGAGTATATGGTAAATAAAACGAAAGCTATGTTGCAGCTGTTTAGTTCCGAAACCGTTTCACTGGTAATTTGGAGGTCCTAGGTTCAAATCGCATGGCACATGTTTTTTTCTAAAATGCGCATGGCTAGCTCCAAACAGTGAAAGATAGAGGTTTTAATGTTCTCAAGATGAGAGCGGTGAGCCAAACCGCATGAGGCGGATCGTCTTACCCTCTCATAAAAAGAAGAGGCTCTCGCTAATCAGTAGGACAGTTTAAAAATAAGAGATCTGAACGGAAAAGCTACATCGCTTATTTTTTCCTACTGCTTTGGCAACAAACTTTGTGCAATCTGCCAAATTATAATTGCAATGTTGTTTGTTTATAAATCATTATATTTTATTATACAAAGGACTAATTACTTGAAGACTTGACTGTGAAAAATACTAATAATACTTTTTTGGTAAAAAAAGTGCTATTAGTCGAGTCCAGTTCATATCTTAGTATATAGTTACTCTAGAAGTTTCTAGTTTTGAGTTTTAGAAACACCACGAAAATACATGTTTCACCATTGTAGACATATTACTTGTTCAGGCTCGTGTGTATACTTGTGTTCGACACTTGATCATTAAATTACTAATGTTTTTGAACATAACCGTTCGAGAAACACAAGTTTTGGAAAATAACATAACACAGCAACATGCTTTTCTGAGTATCCACTAAAATCCTATCTCCAATATGTAACTATATAAAATCCATCGCCTATCTATATTCAATCAGAAAATCTATTTGAAAAATCCTGAGTATCAAAAAATTTTTATCAAAAATAAGGTCACAAGTTTTTTTTTTTGTTTTTTTTTTTTTTTATGTGAAAAATTATGAGACGATCGAGACGCTCTCCTGATGGTAAGAGATAACGCCTGTCCATGACCATTGCAGCGATACACAGAACTTTGAGTAACAAAACAAAATCTAGGGCATCACTGCTTTGGCGCTCATTACTTTGAGACTTTCGATGGTTAGTCTCAACAGCCCAGTAATTTCGCTAGCTGCAGTACCCTTCAAACCGGAACACAGTAATGTTTACTACACTACTGCTTGGCGGCAGAATATCTGGTACTGCTGTGGTACCTACCTAGATGACCTCCTGCTAAGGAGATCTACCACCAGTTAGTATGAGACAAGATTGAAATACTTTTATGTTACAATATCTATTTATATGTATGAGAAAATCAATTTGAGATTGAAAATATTGGGACCTGATTTCGACCCGTTCGTACGTCTTTTGGGATAAAAAAGTATCTTATAAACATTAGATCATAATTTCGAAATAATTTGGGTGGATATTTTTACTAAGATATCTTGTTCGCTAAACGAAGTTAGCTTATTAATGTGACATTTATAAAAAATCTTAGTTCTAAAACAGTTTCTTGTGTGTCACTGTGTTGTAATCACAGTGTACATTTTTAAACATTAAGAAGTCTTTTGTATTTCCATGTTTTAAGTCCTTACTCAACTTAATGAATTATTTGACACTTTAGCTACCGTATGGATATTGGACGTAGATGAATGTAGACCAAATTGAATCCTCCGATTTTGTTATCATCAGTTTTCTGAATTGCTTCCTACTATGAAAGCAAACTTTAGACGCATTCACGTCAAAAATAAGATCCAATGTTGCGTAGTAAATTAGACCTGGCCTTATAATGTTCCCTATATATTAATATGTTATAATGTTATTTACAAAATACATACCTACACGAATACGCCATGGCATAACGTCACACAGATGCATCAAAGTATTTGTTTGTTAGTTTGTGTAAGCAAAAATGGTATAGCTAAGTACTCTTCAAGTCTTCTTCACTAATTTTCTATGGCACATTGTATTTCTATTGTTTTTTCTAACTAATCATGTGATGTGATAGTGATTAACTAATGTAGTTTGAATGTAAAAAAGAAATATGTCTTTATAATTAAAATATTTATTAAATAATCTATTCTCTGTAAAGAAAAATCTTACAGGATTATTTACTATCTATATTATATACTTCATATATATATAGGTATATACGTTTGAAATAAGGATTGAATTGAATAAATTCGGACGTCTTTCTTTAACCGACCTTTCCTAGTGTTTCCTAAACGTTTCTTTTTCAAGAAAACAACGACAATCGCCTAATGAAAGGTTGCGTTTCCATTGAATTACCCATTTTCCTTTTAGGCGAAAAAAGAGAGAAAGTTAGTGACCGTTTTGCTATCATTAGGGTTCGCTTGCTACAAAGCCACCATAGCTTTGGAGCGTTCAAAATAAAATACTCGAGTGAACATTTTGTAATCGATTACTAAATAAGGATAATTATTAGTTTGATGAAATCATAAGACTTTCAGTTCTCTATGGTTTTACCCGCCATTCTATGGCAATTATTCATTCTTTTTTAAACAAATACTTAGTTGATAACTTATGTGATAATATGGAAATCCAGCACAAGCCCGACATTAAATCCAAGTATTTTTTTCTTAAAAATGATTTGTTGTGTTTTTATTTTTTGTGAATCTCGAAATTGTTTTTTTAAGACAATTTATAATATTATTATTTTGATAGTTAATTATCTTATTTCCACATAATTGGTTATGTTTATTTGGTACAAATTTAGGAGGAATTTAACAAGATAGCTAATTATGTGTTCCTGAAAATAAATTGGTTGTTTCCTTTCTTTTTATTTTAATGTTGTATTATGCCATAGGTAAACAACAAAAAAGCAGACAGGTTGCCTGACACAACGGTAAATAAAATTACCGTTTGTTATGGATTTTTGCAATACCGAAGGCACAACAAATACATTGCTTACCTTTTAACATTCCGCTAACACGCTTTTTGGAGAACCCAATTTTGTAACTTGAATATGGAATAGCGAGGAAGGAAGATCATTCTACAATTTGCAGAGAGATTTTTTCGGATTTGGTTTAAAGGGAAAACTCACGAGGTTTATTAACTGTATTGAGGTTATTGAAGATTCCGAGTATGTACCTATACATCGTTTCTGTATTGGATATTTGAGTATGTTCTTAATTACAAGCTTAAATTGGAGCACATAGGATTCTAAATCTAGTTTAGTACACGACATTAAATAAATATTTATTTTATGCCTTTATTATTTTATGAACATAATATTTAGAAAGTGGTTTTGTAGGTTTGGTGTAACAATATAAAATTATAAATTTTAGCTAGGACTTTTTTAGTTATATATGTAAATTTTCTAGCAAAATTATATTAGACTAGCTGCGCCCCGCGGTGTTACCTGCTATTCCCACGTTAATACTACATTTTTTCAGGATATAATGTAGCATATGTGTCCATTCAGGGTATCAACTACCTCTATAGCAATTTTCATTAAAATTGGTCCAGCCGTTTGAGCGTGAGGAAGTAACAAACATACGCATAAGCACACTCACAAACTTTCGTCTTTATAATATTAGTGTGATAGAGTAGTGATTTATTTTGTTTTGTGATTTTCATAATTAATTACTAAAGCATTAACCAAAAAATAAATTAAACACTATCACTTACCTGAGTGTTAAAAAAAACTTCTCTCTGTGTGATTTTAAAAGTAAAAAACAACTGATATCGTTTTTTCACGTGATGATAGCCAATTCTACTTTTCCTCGCACAATTGTTTCGGGAGTTCTGAAAGACAATTTGTAACAAAGAAGAAAGAAAGACAAAACGAACACGAAAGCATCAAATTCTCAGTTAATATTGAAAGGAACAAACCTTTGCGGCCACGAATAAACGAAACTTTTTGTTCTCAAACATTTGGGATCAAATAACAAGTTTTGAAAGCGATACTTTCAGATCACGGGACGGCCAGTTAATGTCGTTATAGAGAAATCGAATCCCTTTGGTCGCACGATTCTGTAAAAAACGGTAAAAATAATTCTCTCTGTAAAAATGAATGAAATTCAGTTCTATTTCCGGACCCTTAAGTTGTAGAAACTTTTTTGACTTGAGATTCTTGTTTGTTAGTTGTAAAGGTATTGAAATTAAGTTTAAAAAGGTTGAAAACACACACATGACATTGGTAGCGTGCTCTTAGATGATATCTTGAGTATTGACAGAAAGGGAAGGGAAAACCTTTTGGATAGAATTGATTCAATATGAAAAACTGGTTTACCTTATGTGTTATTAAAATAAATTACTTTTGTCTCAAAACAGGTTCGAAATATTGCTGGATGGTAGATATATAAGCAAAGAAAGAGAAGTAAATATGTTCTCTCTTTTCATCTACCTATTAGTACAGTAATTTTGAACGCATAAGCTTCTTGGGATTTTATATTGGTTAAGTGGTCTACTCGCATAACAGCATAAGAGCTTTTTGGCGTAGTTTCGTGGGATGATTGATTGATTGATTGATTAACTCTTTATTGCACACACTAAAAAAACAATACAGAAGAAATAAAATTAATTAATTGGTGTAACAACTGGCGACCTTATCGCTAAAAGCGATCTCTTCCAGGCAACCGCCTACGGTTGCACGGACGGACAGGATCAGAGGAAGAAAAATACGGGATGATGTCGGCTTTGGTATAATTGTCAATTTAATTGTAAATGGCGATGTTTCATTTATTTAAAAGTAATGAGACAATCTCCTTATAGTAAGGGATATCCTATGGTCAAGTCCAGAACTTTAGGAAATAAAACAAAGTCCAGGGAATCACTGGTTAGGCACTAATTACTTTTTACTTTCGATGGTTAGTCTCAAACGCCTTGTAACTACGCTAGCTGCAGTACCCTGCAAAGCGAAATACAGTAATGTTTATACACTACCAATAATATATAGTACTACGGCGATACCTACCTAGACGATTTCATGCTAAGGACTACCACCAAATAAGTACTGAATCACGTGCACGAGTGTGGCATACTGGTATAATGTGGTGAAACGTTTTTTCGTGTTCGTTCCAAAATGGCGTGACCAGAACCGTGACTGACTTTGTTTGACTTTGACTGTAATTTAGACTTATTTTATAATTAGACGATTGAGAAAACAGAAATACTTGACACTGGAAAAAAGTACTGAAAACAAAAAGCTTTCATAATTTTAAAGCTTAAACATTCTTTGTGTGTGTAAATGAGCTTACCAAAAATATAAAAAATCATACAAAACTAAGCTCTACGTTATTTCACAAAACCATGTTCGTACTAACCACAAGTAACAAAGGATCCGACAGTCTCCCGGTGACCCAGCGTTTTCATCTGAAATTCGCAAATAATTTTGCCCACTCGTTGACGACATGCCCAGTGGTCTGTCAAACATTCAGCGGACCAAATTAATGGGCGAAACTCGGCATGAGCTGTTTCAGCGGGCGAGCAAAAACTTTTCACGCGCCTACACTTTATTTTTTGCTTTTGTATAACCGTCTTTTCCATGCCCTTTCTCGGCCGTGGTACGGAATAAATAACTAGGTTTTGTGAGTTTAAGTATTGTTCACACGGATGAGAGTAGTTTGAACCCTATCGCTGGCACTGAACAAGTCAAGTGTTCTATTGTTTCATTCGCGTATTGCAAACTTTAGGATTTCTTCGGTCTGTCATATTTTAGGTCAGCCTGGATTCCGCTGACGCTGTTTTAGCCCTCACTCGGTTACTGCATGTCTTACAATATCTACTATCATATTTGGCAACATGGGGATGACAGTTCCGTGGTTTACACGCCGAAAGGCGTGGGTTCAAACCCCAACAATGAGCTTGAGCTGCCGGTGAAGGGACACATCGTGAGAAAACTATAGCGTGGTGGTAAGGTACTTTCTAGTAGCTACCACCCTCAAGTTGAAAATCTGCCGCCAAGCACTTAACGGTGTGTTACATTTCAGACTAAGTAAACTTACCATCTTCGACCACACTGTGACTTGACATCAGGTTAGCTCTGGTCAAACACCTAACCTATAAATCATAAAAAAATGTATTATGCTTTTGCGTTCTTTCAAATCTGAGCAACAGTGACAGTCAACAGCCTCGCAAAATAAATCAGTGTCAAGTCTGGCCATGCCCTAGTATAGTAGTAGAAACTTTACAAGGAACTTTACGCAGGCTTGGGAAGAATTTTTGACGATCTATATGAAAAGACATTTCACCGTATTTCACTTATGCACACTCGTGCTCATAATTTGGTTCATTAGAGTAAATAGGAATTTTGGAAAACAATCTTATACTATATACTGTACCATTATCTACTATTTACTGTACCATCTAACACGATTTACTGTATTAGACATTTATACTACTATATTTTTACATTTTTTATAATAATAGGTGTATCTGTAATCTATATTAAATAATTTGTTCGTATTACACGAATTCCTTTGTGTCTTCAATTTATTGACATCGTGCGAGCGGATTCAGTGTTATGCTTTCGAAATCCTCCAATTTAACTTCTGCACATCTTGCTTACTTACATATTCAGATTTCAAGAAAAGCAACTCACTTTGAACCTTATCCAATAGCTATATGTACGAAAACGTTCTCTCACAAAAACTTGGCACTCCGCAGTGGCACGTTTCAACGTCACGGATAAACAAATCTGGATGAAATGAATTGTTTCGATTTCTTTTTTTGTCACCTAAAGCTTTGATCTACTAAAGAGCCAATTTTCAAAGAACATTAACACAAGCACAAGCTTTTTGTTTATTTTTGTTTTACGTATTATGTTTTAGTATAATTTACATAGTTTAACTACAACAGTATTGGCTGAAACCTCTTGTCACTCTTTCGGAGACTTTATTGTAGGCGACATGGATTGTAATAGCTGGTTCATAAAAAAGATACGCATCTCGGGAGTCGTAAATGTGAAGTGCTGGTGGAACCACAGCCTTGGGACAAATAGATGTATTTCACAACACTATGTAGTATGTAGGCACTAGGGATGATAGGATGATACTATAGACTGCTGACGTAATCTGGCATAAATTCAAATACGGTCAGTTTTGGGGACGTGATTACATAGGTATATTAATATGTACATAATTTTTATTTGATCACAAAAATAAGCACGCCTATCAGTTAGCTGTTTTGCTACGAGTTAACCGTTGTTTACTTCTAGTTAATCTTGTTTTTTAATATCCTAATTATGGCATACAATAGCTGTTAAATCCAAAATGCTGTTACACATATCTGCATTATCATCCACGAGCTGCACCCTGCGGTGTTACCCGCTACATGTTTTCGGGATAAAAAGTAGCCTATATGCTAATCCAGGGTCTCAACTACCTCCATACCAAATTTCATCCAAATCTGTTCAGTAGTTTTTGCGTGAAAGTGTAACAAACATCCATCCATCCAAACTTTCACATTTATAATATTAGTGGGATTACAATAATATTAGAGCTAAACAAGTCTTGCCTTACCTTATAATTTTACCTTCATTGTTTTGCGGTCCATTTCTAGATGATATTACTCTCTATAGAAGGGCCGACTCGTATATTTCCTTCATGTTCATCGGTGATTTCCTTGTGCTTATAAATAGGTAAAATATTCATTGTTTACATCTGTAAATAGCATACAAAGAAAACATGATTAGTATACAAGTAATTTGTAGCAGGATGTTCTTACAAATGTATAATCGATTGTTCAACATTTTGCAGTTATTGCGTGCCCGGAATTTTACTCCTACCTTCATATTACATCGAGGTGCTGTGATAACTTTTTAACTGCAAGTCTACGTGTTTAGAATGGAAGCAGTGCTCAAAATTATCTTTTCTGTTTCAAGTAGCGTACGATCGTTAGTGTCGCACGTTTCAATTTGATAAAAGCTAACGTTTGTCTCTTGCGATGATGAATATTTTGCTTCAAGGAATATATATTTCTTTAATTATACCATTTTCTCAAATTCAAAGTTTGATCGGTTAATTTGATCAGAACTAATGTTTCCATAAATCACAGATTACCTACATAAAAAATAAAAAACAAAAAGTGAAGACTTCTAGGCATAATCAAATCATCAGAGTATTCTACCCAGTATAATGTTTATAAAAAATAGATACATATAACTCTTTATTGTGCACGCTATAAACAGAAAAAAGTACAGAGAACAAAAGAACCTTATAAACTAGTGCCAAAAGTGGCGGTCTTATTGCTAAGAGCGATCTCTTCCAGGCAACCAAGAATACAAAAACACGATAGATGGCATGAAAAACAGACGGGAGATGTTATAATCTGCATCATAAAGAGTTACAAAAGTACTCGTATTATCACTAATGTTTGTAGGATCTAAAGTCTTTAACTTTCAAGTGAATAAATATGAATCAACATTGTTACAGGGACTACTACTACCACATAACTGCTTACAATATACTATTTTTTGTTTATGTTTGTATAATATGATTTTGACATTTTTAAATTTGAATAATGCTATACATTAAAATTAAAAAAAAAAAAAATTAACTTATGCAGTATTTTTCGCGCTTAATCAGATCGGACAATCCGACTATAGTTTCGGCCATATCCGGTGGCCTTCTTCACGGATACAAAGCTAAGTACAACGCGCGCACGGAGGAAATTTTTCGAGGTCGCAGGCGCGTTTTACACTATGTGTCAAACTACGGTACTATTTTAATCTTCTCTATAAACAAAAGATTTTATTCAAAACTTTATAAAACCGATGTACTTAATCCGAAAGCGATTGCTTCGTTCCCAAAACCGCCTCATTTAATTAACATTTACGGAGTCACAAGTAATTTAGCAAATACCAGACCGAAGTTCCAACAATCTCAGTTAAGTTTTACGATAATTATGTAATAAATAATAAACATAGATCTTGGTAAGACCCTTGAAAGTTGAGCTTTCGGCACGGATGGTCGTCTAGAATTTCGGTTATAAATTATGACAGAACGTATTTGCTAATGCAAAAACCAAGTGGAAGGGGAAAGATAAATATAAATTGCCTAGACATAATGATTTGTCAGAAGGCTTTAAAAAATAATTTAAAACAAAATTTAGTTATAAGAACAAAAAACAAAAAAAAAGGCCGCTATCAATGGGAATCGTTCCCAAAACGCTGGCCCCATTGCCGCGTTGTATGGCAATACTCAAACGCTGGGCAAAATGGAGGTCAGCGTTTGTTCACGTGTGGCGTCAACTAGACGAGTTTTTTTTTTTTTAATATCATATTTAAATTTAAAATGTTAGTTAATGTAGTACCCACTGAATCTGTTGGTAACCTCCCTACTTGTACATAATGTATATAAAATGAGAGTACGTAATGTAAATAGTGAGAGGTGTCTGCCTGTAAATTACTAAGCAGTTTGGTAGAATTCTATAAAACGTTATGCACCTATAAGTTGTATTTGAGGCAAAATAATAATAGAAAAACAAAGTTTACTGGCTTATAGTCGGGTAAGAAAAAGAAGTCAATTATTTTATCTAGAACATATAAATCAATATTCTAACTAAAATCCAGTGTTAACATCAAATACACAGAGTAATTTAAAGTTTCACAATTAAAACTAGGATGAGTGTAAATTTTACAGTAAGCTAATAAAATTAAATTTCTCTAATTGATGTTTCAAAACAAAAATTCGTTTAAACTAATTCGGTTACAATTCATAATTATATGCTCTTCGTTAACTTTAAACCATATTATAGTACTTGTTATAATAATTTAGGTTTATTTATACGGGATTATTTAAGTTTCATGAATGTTACAAACGTTTAGAGGAGGTTACAAGTGACCAGAACTGTGCTGACTGAGTGCTGACATCTACTTTGGTCAAAAGCTTAGTATTGCCATTCAGCGTGGCAATTCTGCCAGCCTACTGACCACATTTTGCTCCTCTAATGGAATTTTAGAATTCATAAACTGTGTAAGTGTTTTCATTGACTCCAACTAATTTCAGTCACATTTGGTTACCTTTTTCAAGGGGTAAAAACAGTGCAGTGCATATTTTTTATTAATATAATAATAAAAAAACCTACGAGTTGTTCTCTTAAAGATAAAAATTACGCCTCTCTATGACTTTTCAGCAGTACCTAAAATTTAACATTTTCTTAAAGTTTTTTTTCCATGTAAAATAAGTATTAGAATTTTCCACTAAAATATTGTTATTACTTTTACTTTCAAATGCGTACTGTTATTTTTCTTTCCAATAATAATAAGAAAGCAGCACGTTTTCGCAATACTTTGAAAATTAAGAAAATAGGCTACACGGAAAACCACGTAACTTAGATATACCAAAAAAAGAAAAGATTCGAAAGCAAAATCAGTAGGAAGCTCTCAACGAGGAATGTCAATTTCATTTAAGTCTCAGATGTTATCTTTGTATGTAAGATTCTATCCATGCTTACGAGAATGCGTCTCGAGGTTACGAATTCCTAAGCAAACAAGGAGACGTCACTATAAGGGGAGTCAGTAGGTAAATTTCATTTCTTTTTCTTGATCAGTCATTAGTTGTCAGATATGTGATTGGCTTAGATTTAGATTCGTGTTACTTGGACAATATTTTTTTTACCGCAACTCACGATCTTAGTAAAAAAATTTAGAGGAGGCTTCAGGTGACCAGAATGCTGGCATCTATTTTGACCAAAAGCTGAGAATTGCCATACAGCGAGGTAAAGCTGCCAGCAATCTGGCCACATTTAGCGTCTCGCTCGTCTCATTACTTTTACATTAAAAACTTAACTAAACGTCCTGAAACTAGCTGACTTAGTGGTAACGTAAACTGAATTTTCCTGTTATTTTAGGGGCGTTCCTAAATATAAAAGTTGTTTATAATGATCTTGTTTTGTTTTAATAACCTTCTACTAAACTGCTATTTAGCTACTATTTATTACTTTTATGTTATATATTTTTTGTAAAACACTGTACCTAACAGACTGATTTTTTTTTTCTTAAAATCACTTTAAAAACGATTGCCGAATAACATTTTCACCAAATCTCCTCAATTCTTAACTCAAACCAAATATACGATTGATCACGACTGCCTCAGTTAATAAGTTTGTAGATATCGAGTTCCATCGTATCGAATCCTATTCGAATCAAATATAATTTAGACAAACCCTTAACAAGATTAAATGTTGTTGACATTTTTTAAAGAAAAAACGTAATGTTTATCGCTTTGTGTTTTTTTCTAGCGACACCAAAACTTAACGACGTCTGAACAAATTAGTAAACCAACTTACGCTAAAATAAAGAGAGTTACCGCTGCATTAAAATAGTGCGCATAGGAGCGAAATTTTCAAATCGCTTACTGGTATAACAGTTGTAGAACGAAGCACAAAGTTTCTCAGTTTAAAGCATATTAGTCGCTTTCAGCCGCTTTAAAGCTGTCTAACCGCTTTAACACAAGCACACGGACTTTTGCAAAGACCAATAAAATGTTATTTGCTTAATTAATGCAATTCAAAGTTTTAATTAAATGACGTTTTTCGGAGACAGTCATCTGTAGCGTACAAGGGACTATGTAGTTTAACTACTCTTCTTTATATTGAAATTCAATCAGTGATGAGGTTGTAGATTTTTTTTTATTAAGTGGTTTAGCGAGTTAAAAATGTATGTATAAATAAAATCTTATAGGAGATACATTAAAAATTTTGAGGGCAGTTTCAAAAACGTAAGTTGATATACGTTCCTATACAAATAAATTTACCAGATGACATGTGTGGTGCACACTCATTTCGTTTGTATCAACTGCAGAACAGTATATGTATACACTATACATCTTGTTCAGTACCTACTAACACAAAACTATTTTTTTGTGTAAACAAAGTGCTTAATTTATTCCTATCTCGCCCCGCGGTGTTACCCGCTGTTACCACGTGAACACTACAATTTGTAGCGATGATAGCTCAGTGGTTAGCGCGGTCGATTCGCATGCCGCAGGGCGTGGGTTGAAACCCCAAGAATGAGCTTGAGCTGCCGGTGAAGGAAAACATCGTGAGGAAATCATAGCATGGTGGTAGGGTACTTTCTAGTACTCGGCTGGCTAGCTACCACCCTCAAGTTGAAAATCTGCCGCCAAGCATCTAACGGTGTGTTCCGGCAGCCTCACTTGAGAGCCAGTTCCATTCCAGGCTAGGTGTGATTTACCATCATCGACCACACCGTCACTTAACATCAGGTGAGCTGTGGTCGAACTCCTAGCCTGTAAGCTATAAAAAAAACAGGGTAAAATGTAGCCTATCTGTTAGTCCAGAGTCTCAGCTACCTCCATACCAAATTTCATCCAAATTCGGTCAGTATTTTTTGCGTGAAAGAGTAACAAACATCCATCCAAACTTTCACATTTATAATATTAGTGGGATACCAAATCTATTTAGTCAACATAATTTTTCATGTCATCTTACATAAAGAAACAACCGATTTAACTACGTAAATGATTTGGTTCATCTGAAAATGTTCTTTGCGTATTTGGGTTGTTTACTCACATTAACCTAATTTTGTTTCTTACATTACAAAACCACAGAAATTCATCAATCAATTTCAAAGCAGGAAACAAATTTGGTTTACTTTTAAGTCTTCGTTACTTTTACCTCAACGTTTGTACTCTTAAAGAAATTTCATTTCAGTAATCGCTCTGTACGCTCGAAAAGGTTGAATTGGCATTGTAAAGAACAATCGAAGTTACAAGACAGGGCCAAATACTTTCGCCAGGCGTGGACGCGAAAAGGCTACTTGAATTCCAATCTCCTTAAGCCTTCTGCTTCTGCAGTGAATACGAAATCTCGATTTGTCCGTGTTAGTTCAACTATCCGACAATAACCATCGACGATAAGAATTTTCACGTTATGTTGAGAACAAATCGATTGTTTATTTATTGACTGCCCTGTTAGCTCATTTGGTAGTAGATCTGCTTCCTGGGCTGTGGGGCGTGGGTTCGATTCCCACTCAGGACAAACATTTGTGTGACGAACGTAGATGTTAGTTCTTTGTATGGATGTTCCATAGGTAGGTATTTACAAAAACACGTACGTTATGTTATGTATGTATTCTATCAGTTATGAAGTTCTCATAGTTCTTTGCTTAGGTTGGGGTGGGGTTAGATGGCGCTGTGTCAAATATTCCCTGATTTTAATTTAATTTTATTATAAACCAATTTATATCTAAGTTATTCATGTATGTCTCAAAGTCATGATAGCCAAAATAACGATGTCTTAAAATTTTGCAAATTTTCGCCACTGCAGCGTTCAAAGACAAGTGATATTTTTTACCATCAAGTAAAATACATTACCTTTACAAGAAAAGCATTGCCTCTTGAAATGAAAATTAATAAATTATGTGAAATGAAACACTTTACGAAAAATGAAAAACTTTTTTAAATCTCTTGTCAATCCTTAGTAAAATCCTCTCCACACTAAGGTTGTCTGGAAGAGATCGCTCTTAGTGATAAGGCAGCCAATTGTTCCACTAGTGTTAAGTTTATATTTTTATAATTTTTTGTAATTGGTGTTAACAATAAAGAGTTTTATTATTATTAACGAATAAAAAAACAAAATGTCAAAAAAAAAAAACTTAGTATTAATTTAATATTTTAACTTTTTTAGTATCTTTTACTTTAAAATACTTCAATATCATTAAACAAGGTCTCTAGCAGCCAATCTTAACTTGGTTCTGAAGTACGCGATAGTAAAATAAATGTGACAGTTTCCATGGTAAACTTATAAAAAAAACATTCTAATCCTAATTTTGATGAATGTAATCAACGTCCTGCTCAAAGTTTGTAAAGAAACCAATCATTTACCTTGTATAAGGTAAGGTGGCCGCAAATAGAGACCCAAATTGGAAAGCCACACAAATGTAACAGTTGTAATTCAATTAACTCGTGAAGCCATACATTTATCGGCCTGCTACACGATCTGATCATCAAGTCTTCTGTAAGCTAGCGGTCAACGTAATATACCTACGCGTTTACGAGTATGCTAAAGGGATTAAAACTTGACCTACAACGACCGATCCCTCGATAATCCAATTCGCAGCACACAAAACGAATTTACCTAAGAACTAGCAACACACAAATGATTGTAGGTAGGTACTACGCAGTAGGTTTTAGATGATGATCCGAACACTCACTTCGTCCAGCGCAACTGCAGAGTAGTGTGTATGTCGCAGGCAATTTGTATGATTTCGCTATTACAAACGGCATTGTTCGTTTAAAAGCGCTTGCAGTTTTGAAACAGTTGAAAGTTTTGAGACATAACAGAAACAGATCGCGAAAAAGATTCGTTCGTAATCCGGTTTGTTTTTGAGTTGTGTTTATACAAAAACACAACTTTTGGAAAATAGTATGATGCGGTGAAAAGATCATTCCGCGTTCTCGCCAGAAAACCTTCAAGTTCTTTTCTAGTACAAAAAGTTTATTTGTACTTGTTTCTTTTAGTAGAAATTTTATTTCTGGTATCATTTAAGTAATAAAAAAGTTTCATGATAAAGAAAAGAATATTATTTTAATAATGAATATGCAAAGTATGCTTCTTACTTCATATGCTTGTAGAAATAATCTGGGGTGTAAGTTAATTAATAATAATTTGTGTAATCTGGCCAAATGCAAATCAGGATAAGATTCGTAGGCCGATGGAGGAACAATGTGAAGGATAGAATGAAATAAAAACAAAAGCTTTTTATCTTGTTTTTTATAATTTTTTGTCTGTCGATTATAGCCCTAAAGAATTATTCAAGGATTTTAAAAATTATGCGAGCTCTGAACCTTGACTTGCAAATTAGAACAACGTTTTTGAATTTTTGATATTTCTCGCTGTTGTGGGTTAAATTTTAACTAGAAAGCATGTAAATTAACAAAAACCCTTGTTTTCCTCATTTCTAATTCCTTTTTATCTGATTGTAACAACTCGTTTCGACAGATTTGTTTGGTTTCGTTTGACAGCTGAGTTGGCAATAAAAATTCTTTTCGCACTCGAATGAGGGTAGGATGTAACGACAGTTTTACGAGTTTGAATGGTTGATACCGGTACACAAAATACAACCCACTCTTCGAAGTTTCGAAAAAGCTTATAACTTTGAGATTTAGTATAAATCTATTTACATTGTACACAAAATTAAATGTAGGATAACAATTATATACCTACAGCATTATAAGTTTGGGGTACAGTTCGCCATAATCATGGTACTTATTATTTGGGACAATGAGTCTGAGCTGCCAATGAAAAAAAATATTGTAAAGAAACCATAGAATGGTGATAAGGTATGAACTGGTACTCCGTAACAGTTAAAAATCTGCCGCCAGAGCTCTAGTGGTGTGGTGTGGTATGAGGCTGCTGACACATCAGCAGCCTCATATAAGCGCCAGTTCTCATCCTATTCCAGGCTAGGTATATTTACCATTTTCGACCACATCGTCACATAATATCAGGTGAGTTTTGGTCAAATACCTACCTAGCCTGTCACCAGTAAAAGCAACTTCCTGTTTGAATAGCCTTCAGGTATGGAAACACGAGTAAATTAAATATACTGTCCTATCCTACTGATGCTTCGATGCAATCACACTACAAACAACATGTAAAGCTGCGAATCGATGTAAATATTTCTCTCATACAACTGCAGTTAGTATCGATGTTTAGTTTGCAGTGCTTGTTATCCGGCCGGTTGGATTACATGTATAAACAAAGGCATCGGTGTTATTAAATTCAAAATACTACCGGGAAAAGCTGACGGATGTAGTACAGATTAGAACCTTCTTTTTGCAGCGGAACGAGGTTGGACAACGTGGCTCTATTAAACGAGGATTTTATGGATACACCCTTTTCTAACAATGGGGAATTAATTCTCGGTTCGATTAAATGGGAAATGTACCATAAAGTTTGCATGATTGGAAAACTGTTTGAGGTACCCACTTGTGTTTATGTGCTTGACCCAGCTAACGAATTAAGGCTATTGTTGCACTGCATTACTGTGGTTGTCGCAATACATTTAAAATAATCATGTAAGTAGTTATGTATCGCCCTGGCGCTTCAATTCTCGTTAATGTATATTATATAACCTGTTCTCAAATGTCTGACTCAGCACATGTTTTAAAAAAGTTAAACCGAAATAGTCCTTCCGAAATTTAACTAAGTATTCATTTTGATAATAATATATGGAAACTGTTGTTTTCGAAACACGATTCCGATGCATTTCCTCAACAGAATATATTTTAAAGTTGCCTCTAAAATTATACTAAAGTCAGTTTTCTTTGTTAATTTAATAACATGGCACGTTAACTAAATAAAAAAAGGTGAGTGAGTGAGTTTCTTTACTCAACTATAACTTTTTCAACAGCCCCGTTGGCTCATTGGTAGTATTTCTGCCTTGAGAGCTGTAGTGCGTGGGTTCAATTCCCACTCAGGGCAAACATTTTGTGAATAAACACAATCATGTTTGTTCTGTGTCTGGGTGTTCTGTATGTATTATAAGTATGTATTTACAAAAAAAAAGTATTTATGTATTCTATCAGTTATCTGACTTCCATCACACAAGCTTTGCTTAGTTTGGGGTCAGATAGCGCTGTGTGTATAGTCCTACGATATTTATTTATTTATTTTAAATGCCTAAACAGATTTTTGATGTATAAATAAATAATATAGAATTACAAGTAGCCTATGCCACCCGGGGATAGTGAAACTTCCCAACGACGAAAGAATTTTTGAAATCGGTCCAGTAGTTGCGGAGCCTATTCAATACAAACAAACAAATAGATCTTTCCTCTTTATTATAGTATAGATAGATATTCCAATCACGTGTCGGTTAGCATTTCCAACTGACGCGAATCGCTTGCAGAACTTGGGCATTTTATTCTATGGGAATGAATAATGAATGGAGGCGCGACCATCGGATTTTCTAAGCATAACCTTTCGCTTCTGTAGGATTATTCTAGTATTCTTAATTGGTTACCTTTCAGATAATTTGGTCGTTAGTTTTTCCTTTCCCAAACTAAAATTTAATAATTTCCCGGTTTTTGTATTCTGTATATAAGCGTTAAGGCTCAAATTAGATTGTTGATATTTTTATTTTATTTAAAACCCTCTAACGTCGTGTTTATACAAGTAGTATTCCAATTTGTAAATTATGTAAGTTATGTTAAATCAAATAAGCCTTTTCAACGAGAAAACTTTTGCAAGAATAATCTTTTTCTATGACATTCCGCCTCTAACAAAAGTTAGAAAGGTTTGAATACAAAGTCAGTTATTCGTTTAGTCATATTGACGTAATGTTGACGGTGTTACCTGATGATCTTTAAATTGAAAATTCCTGAGATCATGGGTCGTGTAGTCGTGAGAAATAATGTAAAAAGTTAAAAAGATTTAAACATGGACAAAATGTATTACGAGATTTTAAATTATTATGATCAAAAAACTTCTATAATATTAATATTACCAAGGGAAAAAATAACTTACCAGATTTAAGGAGTTACTAATCGTTCATACATATTTTTACTTAGTGTTATTCATGTGTTCATGACGTTTATGGATGGTGAAAAGAAGTAAATTTAAATTCAAATGTTACGTATATGTATGTATATTACAAATACTTTATTTTGGAGTTAAATGTATCTTGTAATATATTTATGAATTATATATGTGGTCAAACATGATTTTTCGTGTGGCTTCCAAAAGTCCATCGAAGCTTATAATAAAGTTGCCACTACAGCATGAGTGAATTTGACATGTACGGACTGGATTTGACCAAGACTAGACTTTGACTACTTTTTAACTTATGAAACTTGAAAATATCAAAACACTTGCAAATCCACAAAATGCGACGCCAAAATCAAAGAAATAGTGACATCTGGTTGTGTACGTAACATACACAACACAAGCACACACAAGCGTTTTTAATCAGCGCACAAGTCTATCTAGACAGTTCTAGATTGATCTAAGCCAACTCTTTAGTTATTAAATAACTTTTCTTTCATTGGAACAAATTGTAGTAGAAAGTCGTGACTTAGGAAAATGTCTCTGAAATAAATCAAAGTTTTTCACTTTATTAAAAAAATATTGTTAGATTTGATCCTTTGAGAAAGTCTGGAAACTGGCAAGAAAAATTTATTAAAAGTGTAATTAATTATTCGTAATCAAAAGTCGTTTACCAAGAAAAAGGGTCGTTCCGTTCTTTTACCACTGTTCCATCTTTTGTTTGTTTTATTTAGCTTCGAAACGATGAAGTACTTGGTCTAGTTCTCCAGCCGTTTTACTGTGTTGCCATTAAAAATAAGCTAAATATAAAAACTAAAAACGTCAAATTTGTTTAACACAGAAATGTTAATAGCCGATTTTGCTACATGACTAACGTGGAAGCCAAGAATGTTTTTTCTCTAGTGAATCAAAACCATAAGAGTAACGTGTTAATCACACCCAGCACTTACGATTTGTCAAAACGCAATAAACACGTCTATTAGGAGCTCCATTTAGCGCACAATAAGGGCTACGTGTCCACAATTCTAAAAAGCTGTTCTTTTATTTGGCAACGGTATCATTAGCCACAATATGTTGGGCTCAGACGCGAATATATGGCTCTGAGCGCCTTTATTGCTTCTCTTGATAAATGAAGAAAGGTGGGCGTTGAAAAAATCGCTTGTAAATTAGTGCCGGGACGTTTGGACACTATACTGTTTTCGGTACTTTTGAAAATAAATAGAACAAGACAATGTAAACTCAAATACACGATTTATCGTCCTTGCTTTTTTTTACTGTTGACATGTTGGTGTTTCACAGCTCACCTGAAGTTAAGTGACGGTGTGGTCGAAGATGGTAAACACACAGTCTGGAATGGAACTGGTTATTAAGTGAGGCTACCGGAATACACCGTTTGGTGCTTGGCGGCTTCAACTTGAGCTAGCCAGCCGAGTACCCTAACCATACTATAGTTACCTCACGATGTTTTCCTTCACCGGCACTCAAGCTCATTGTTGGGGTTTGAACCCATACCCTTCGGCGTGTGAAGCGACCGCGCTAACCACTGAGCTATCATCGCTAAAATCGCTTATAAGTTGACCCGCCAGTAGTGGCCTAAGAGATAAATTTGTTCGAAAAATCACAGCGTTTTCATTCGTTATCGGTTTGAGTTGTTTTTTCTATACCCGTCAATTTCTATGTTATTCGTCAATAAATAGAACGGGAAACTCAAATCGTGTATTTAGATTGATGATGGATTTAGGTTATCGGCGCCGTGGAATTCAGTCAAGTCCTCGTATCGTGGTGTAGTTTCAGAATAGTCTACTGCCTATTAGTGTAGTATGCCATGGTGACAACTTTATGCTTTTGTAAGGCAACTACGCGGGGTCCGCTAATCTGAAATAAATGACAAGAAAACGTCTGCTAGAATTGAATAGCTTCGGTATCAATAATACACCATTCCGAAGCAGTATTAACCTTAATGAAGCAACCGGTTGACCTAGCTTCGAGCCAATGTATATTTAAGTGCCTAAGTTTCAGCTGTTAAGATACGAAGTAAAAATTAAGCGCGTACCTACCGCTGTTTAATTTAACTACTTAATTAAATACCTGCTAGAGCTGAACGTAAAAAGTTCACTGGAAAAGTCGTTTGCGCTCTCCTAGCATGCCAGTGTGGGCCCAATTTGCTTAAGTGTCTCTTAGCTCTTTTTACGTACCAGGCAAATTACTATGAAATAGGGAAATGCGAAAGTTTTAAAGTAAAAGCGTCGCTCATCAAAGGTTAACTCGCATGGTTTGAATAATATTTATACTCGTATGCATGCACGCAAGTGTAAATATTACGTGTAAATATAAACACATTCATTTTTTAAATATTTTTCTTTTGAATGTTTTGACGTAGATTTATCGTTATGGGCATGCCTATTTAATTGATTCACGGGCTGAAGTTTATTTTCTATCAGGCACATTGTCTGCTTGTTCACAGCACAGTTAACAAAGCTTAAAAGCAAAAAAAATATTCGTACAACTTTTTTTTTTTTAGAAATCAATAAATATCGTAGGACATTAAACACAGCGCCATCATTTTTTTTTATGTAAAAAGTAACGAGACGCACGACACGCTCCCCTGATGGTAAGAGACAACGTCTGTCTATGAGCACTGCAGTGATACACAGAACTTTGAGCAACAAAACAAAGTCCATGGCATCACTGCTTTGGCCCTCATCTGATCCCAAACTAAACAAAGCTTGTACTATGGTAGTCAGATAACTGATATAATACTTAAATACTTTTTTTTGTAAATACATACTTATAATAAATACAGAACACCCAGACACAGCGCTATATGGGGGACTATATTAAAGAACTGACAGAATACATATTTACTTTTTTGTAAATACATACATTTAAAACATACAGAACATAGGCATAGGTAAAACATCTACATATGTAAGTCCCATAGTAAATATTTTTTTCTGGGTGAGAATCGAACCCACGTCCAACAACTTATTTTTTTTCCGGAAATAGGTACAACGTGGCTACGAGGCCAATGTTTTAGGAACTATCCCCACTGATAACTGGTACTGTGATCAGGTAGTTAATAAAAAAATAAATGAATTAATAAATACTTGGACTATATTTCACTCAGCTCCATCTAACCCCAAACTAAGCAAAGCTTGCACTATGGGAACCAGATAACATTTATGATTATCATGATTAAAGATTTATGCTCGTCACAAAAATGTATGCCCCGAATGGGAACCGAACCCACGACCTACAGTTTTTGAAGCAGATACTATCCAAATGATTTAACAGGACAGTCAATGTCAATAAATTGTAGTATGTAATATTTGTTTATGTTCTTTGTGTGTTTCTACATATTAACATTTTACCTACTCGTTGCATTAATAATTCAGTTCAATAATAAAACTTTTGTTAGTAAAATGGTTTAGTGTGATTAGAAAATAAATGACCATTACGAACTGACTATTATCAAAGACAACGCCTTTATTTTCATGCCTGAAAAGTTTAAATCGGTGATAGTTTGTGTAGGCCCCCAGTGGGTATATTTACAATAAGTTTACATATAGCGAAAAGTTATTCCGGGTTTTATACATTTGCGACACTCGGTAGAGTTTCGGTTACAAAGCCTTAAAGCATACAAACGTATACAAACTAGTTAGTTTTTAATCAAATATATTTAGACTCCTGGAATCAATTCCACCTCCTTGCACAATTTAATTCGACCTCCCCCCATTTTACGGGCGGTCGAACGCGACTTAAACATCATGGTACGTGGTGAATATTACTCACGTACGAGCAAAGCGTTTCGATTCCACTTTTTTTATTCTCACAGCGAGACTCTCTGCTGGGGTCAGTATTTGTACAGAACAAATAACTATGTTCATCACATAAATCTTTTTTTGGATCCTTCGGTCAGCCAGTCATATTAACAAGCCAGTTATATTAGTATAGATTAGCAAAACATGTTATTTAATTAGTTACCCTAAAAGTAATTAAAAAGTTTATCTCCTCACGGGATAGTGCGGGTAGCACTTTCGCATTCTTCCATCTGTAATTTGTTTTAATATAATTTAATATTTAAGTTTAAGTTAAAATATGTATTTGAGTTAATTTATTTTACTATTTTTAGCTTGACGTTTTTTTTTATTGATTACATTAATTATTTACAATTATGATTTTTTTTAATGTAAAGGTAATGAGACGAACCATGCCCTCTCTTGATTGTAAGAGATAACGCATACCCATGACCATTGCAGCAATACACAGAACTTTGAGTACCAAAACAAAGTCCTGGGCATCGCTGCTTTGGCACTTATTACTTTGAGACTTTCGATGGTTAGTTCCAACAGCCCTGTAATTTCGCTAGCTACAGTACCCTTCAAACCGGAACACAGTAATGTTTATACACTACTGCTTGGCGGCAGAATATAATGATTGACATTAATTTATTATTTGTATTTTAACTTTGACATAGTTTTTGTTGTTATTCTAATTGTATTTTATATCTGGCTGATTTGTAATGTCCTATTAGCAATAAATTGATTATGATTAAACAAAGATGTTATTCCATATAAAACGATAGATAATTTTAAAATTTTTCTAAGCTTTTATACATAGTAGAAAAGTCTTTTTCATGAAATGAATGTTCCACTTGTGCTGGATGGTTTGAATCGATTGAATTACAGCACTGCTCAAGGCAAAACGATCTAAGAAAACAGCTTTTGCACTAAAAAGTAGTTAACTATGTTGAGACACCATTGTTTAATTTACCAAGGCTTTAGAGAGCTCTTTGTCTCGTTTAGAGCATTGCAAATTCCACTTCACAGTGTGAGCAGTATTGTATAAGTTATTTTAATGTAAAAGTAATGAGACGAATGAGGCGCTCTTTTGATGGTAAGAGATAACGTGCCCATAGCCAGTGCAGCAATACACAGAAGTTTAAATAACAAAAGAAAGTCAAGGCATCGCTGCATTGGCGCTCATTACTTTAAGACTTTCGATAGTTAGTCTTAACAGCCCTGTAATTTCGCTAGCTGCTGTTGCGCTACCTTTAAAATTAAATCGGAACACATTTGGAGTATCATAAGGAGTTTCTTTTGAAGACGAGATTCAGCTATAGAGAAAATTCAACAATACAAACGACTTTTACTATGGGCACAACACCAAAATCGCGAATAAATCAGTATAATTAATCATTAATCAATTCCATACATTTGTAAAGAGTCGACATATTTTTTGGATAGAATAGTTGATTTCATTTCAACCGCTACCGGCAGCACTTGATTGTAAATACTATTCGCGATCCCCTTATGTGAAGACTAGATGAATTGCCGTTTTTTAACATCAGTGACTTTATTGAAATATAACGTTTAAATATGGATATAACACGTAGCAACGAAGATTATGTCAAATTTAAGTTTTAGATAATTATTAACTTATAGGTAGGATCTTAAACACACAAACACACTGTTGCTGTAATGCGTAGTAAAAACTACTCAGGAAATGATAGTATGACTAGCAGTTGAAATTATTTCCGCGGTTAACTATTTTATAAACAGAGTGCACAAAAGGTATAACTGGTCTGGTTGACGTCCAAACGAATAGTCATATAGGTTAGAATAGGTTCAGATAGGTTTTACAAAATTGTCTTTAAATTTTTTTTATTAGTTTAATTTTAATTTAAATCATCATCACTATTGTAACCGAAATGACTGTTAAGCAGAAATAAGCTAAATACCTATATACCTTGAACACGTAGCAAACTTGTTTGTTAATAATCTTAAACTTTTTTCAAATATATTCCGAGAAAATAAAAAGAAGAAAGACAAGTGCCAGTTTATTGGATCCATTGAAATAGGAAATCCATTTGCGAGGCAAAATTTGGGCAAATTGTATTCCCTGAAGCGACGACGAGTTTTTGATAACAAAGTAACAAACAATTTGTACATAACTTCTGGGGGCAATTGTAAACATATTTTAACATACTTAGACCATACTACCAAGGGAATGTAAAACAAAATATTTTTTGTAGTCATTCAGATTTTTATTATGTATTTATTGTTTTACATTATAGAATAAGTCATGAATCTCAGTTAACCAAAACAATTAAATATAACTGGGACTTAACTACGTACAAAATATTATTGATCAAGTCACTGTTTAAAATAATATTTGCACTTTGATTTTCGAGTATCTGGCTGGCATTTAATAATTTAGGTCTCATCATCATCATCGCAGCCGTAGGACGTCCACTACTAGACATAGGTTTCCCCTATCGACTTCCATAAAGATTGGTTGGAAGCGGCTCCCATCCAGCGCGTGCTGTCTTTATTAAGTCGTATGTCAACCTCGTGGGTGGACATCCCACACTGCACTTGCCGATCCGTGGTCTCCACTCCAGAACTTTGCGGCCTCATCGGCCATCGGTTCTGCGTGTTATATGCCCTGCCCAAGTGTCCACTGCCACTTCAACTTGCTAATTAGCTATGTTGTTATCTATTAACTAATAAGTTGTGATTATTTTGGTTTAGAAAACTACTCTACGACTCACGTCATCAAAAAACACAAAAGAAAAAATAGAAAGTTTTTGAGACTAATCACAGTTTCATAGTGAAGAGCGCCAAAGCAACGATGATCTGAACTTCGTGTTGTTACTCAAAGTTCTGGGTATCGGTGCAATGGTTCTTCTCATCAAGACAGCGTTTCGGTCATCGCATTACTTTTAAGTAAAAAAGTACCGACTCTGCCTACTTACAGTACAATTTTAACAACGTACGTACGTATTTACTTACGTAAATCTTGTTAATTTAACCTAGCTCTAAGCACTATGAGTTTTTAAATACTACAAATACTCCAGCTAAAACCGCAGACAGATTGTCGAATAAAGTTTGAACGCGAATATTTTTGCAAGCGCAATATCTTTATACCTCGGGGTATTTTGCATCAATTTTACAATGCCAACGTCCTTTTATATGAACTGCAGGCATGATAAGCTCAGAAAATTTACTCCATATTTTTCTGGAGTATTTGTATAATATAATATATGTATTGAAGTATGATAATAATGATGAAATTTTTAAAAACACCAGGAAAATCTTTGGTCATAATACATAGGACTATAAACTTGGGGCACAGATATCAGTAAAAAAGCAGATAGAGTTTTTACATCAAACGCGATGAAGTCACTCAGCTGGCTATGTGTGCTTGGCATGTAGCGCGCTGTTTACGCAGTAAGATCTTATTTGCATGTGAGAGTAATAATGCCGCCCGACAGAGTTTAGGTTTTGTGTTCCAAATTGTAAATAGAAAATTTAATTGTTAAAATAATGTAACTTACCTGTGAATAGATATTCCGTCGTAGCTCTTTTGTTTTTGTTGAATGTTTTTGAAGTCCTTAAGACACAGTACGGCATAACTACTACAGTTAACTAAGGTAAAAGTAATTACTCTGAAGACGTACACCTAACTTACGGCTAAGTTGCGTACTGAACGCAAAAACGTATTAGTATAACCGAACTTGCAGTCATGCTTATGTTCGGTGCGCGGGTCTGGCTCTTAGTTTGTAGCTTAGGGTATATTTATCCGAAAGGGGTTTATTGTACTTATTATTAATTTTAACTATGGCTACAACTCTAAAATCGCAATATAAATATCATAAAATATATTTAGTCAAGAGGGAACTGTTTTTTCTATAAACCTTACTGTAGCCTTTCAAATGATAATACACGCATTAATCAATTTTACAGTTAAGTATCTGCGTAACGGAATAAGGCGTCTATTTGAGAATCTAAAATTACCACTAAATCCCGTAAGCTAAATTATCCCTCATCAATTAACACCCTTGTTTGTCCCCTGAGTGACACTCAAGGAACAAGCGGAATATTTACAAGGCTACCCTTCTCCAAAACGGTCAGCTACTCGTGACTAAACCTACAAATAGGTATGTTATGAGCGATATGCGATGATACTGGAAGAGTCTTTATTAATTTATTGTAATACGTTTTTGTACGTGTTTTATTTTAAGAAATTATAAACACACATTCATGTACCCACACTCAATGTTTCGCATTAGTGAAGTGGCCTGAGAAAGAAAAATTCACACTTAGTCTACACAGCTCCATCTGCCCCCAAACTAAGCAGAGCTTGTGTGATGGAAGTCAGATAACTGATACATAATACTTACACACAAAATACATCATGTACACTTTTTTTTGTGTTGTAAATGTATACTTATAATACATACAGAACACCCAGACACAGAACAGCCCAACAGCCCTTCAGCTCTTAAAGCAGATGTGCTACCAATGAGTCAACAGGGCTGTCGACAGTCTGGAATGGGAACCTGCTTAACACATAGATTTATTTACATCAAATAAAATTATTATACATAGAGATAGAGAAGTCTGTCTTTATGTGTGTCTATTACTGCTAGTTTGAAATGGTGTTTCAAAAACATTATAAGAAAACCTACAGTTCTTAGTGCTCTCGAATATGTATGAAGTCTGCCAACCCGCACTTAGCCAATGTGGTGAACCTTACCCTTCTTATACTTCTTAGTCGGAATGGAGGCAATAAGTGCAATAAGTACATTACCGCTATCAGCATCTTCCCGAGCTAACCTACCTCCTTGAAGTATAGCCTAACCCTTCTCACAGTAAGAAGAGGCCTTTGAGTAGTACGTCATTCCACTTGCCAAAAGGAAACTATTTCATTAATTTTATTCTAGTTTTGTCACGTTTTCGCCAAGGTGAAGAAAAAACACTTTTATTCTCGACGCTTGCTACACTTAATTTGAATTTACATCCGTGGTAACATACAAGATAACAGATGGCTATCTAGTGACGAGTTCATTTAGAAATAGGATAATGGATAGTTGTGGTTTACGCGCCTCTTAATTGAAATGTAGAAAATTAAAATTGTATGCTTTTGTGAGTTCAGTAATAGCAGTTTTTGAAAATACTTTCGTGAAGTCAAATATAAATATCTACTAAAACGAGTATTAACTATTTTTACCCAAATAAACCCGTTTAAAAAGAAGTGTTTTTTTTTTTTTTTTTTATTAAAAAGGAGTATTTTTTATAGCAGATCTACATTTAAACATCAACTCGCGTGATGAAAAGCGACGGTGCGAGGATGGAGCACGTTGATCTAAAATAGAGTTACCAACCGTCCGGTTTTCCCGGGACATGTCCTAGCTGTTGTAGTGTCCTGAGATGTCCTGGATTGTTTTTATGCAGCGTCCTGAGTTGTAAAGCACACTGATAAGGTATTTAAAAATTCGCGCGCCACTTTGCAACTCTATTACTGCGTCCTGTTTTTAAACTTAAATGGTTCTGTGTGTTCTGTGTTCTCAACTTCAAATCCTAGTTTTTTAAATTTGGGGTTGGCAGCCCTAATGTAGAAGAAATCTAATAATCTAGTGTATTGTTTATTCCACAATACTTTTTGAAAACTTGAACTGATTTGAATATAATTATGGGGTATCGTTACATCACTTTGAGGACATTGGCTATAATTATATTTAAAATATCTATACAGTATGGTTTCATTTTCAAATGTTATGAAAAAAATGTTTGTTCGATTTTATTTTTTATTAAGGGCCATCCATAAATTACGTCACAAATTAAGGGGGGCCGACGAAGTGTGACATTGTGTGACAAGGGGCGGGGAGGGGTCCCAAATTTTGTCATTTTTTCAAAATACATACCTATAATAATTTATATCTAATTTCATAAATGTAAAATTGCAAAAATGTAACATCACACTAGGTTGGGCGGTCTCTCACAAATGTGACCAGCTGTGACAAGGACGGGGGAAGGGTAAAAAAATCACAAAATTCGTGTGATGTTATTTATGAATGGTTCTTTAGTATACTTGTTTTATCATTAGTTTGAGTTTATGCCGGTTATGGTACTGTGGTCAGATGCTTTTAGTCTGTCACAATCTTAAATACATTTGAAACAGACCTTGTTAGAACCCTGGCACCGATGTTATGGTTGCCCCTATTCTAAAATCTCGAGATAAGACGTCGTTCTTGTCGGGGTGCGGGTGTTATCTGTTCCGAATTTAGTTGGGTTAACTCAAACAGAAGATTTTCTCTTGACTAACAGAAATGCTATGTAAATTCAGGTTGCTTTATTATTTATCGGCACTTTACATTCTTAGTACCATATCTACTGAAATTTTACTGATTTCTATACATACTAAATTTTGTAAAGAAGCTTGTTTTATAATATCAATCAATATCATCAAATATCATCATAGGACGTTTCACACAGCGCCATCTGACCCCAAACTAAGCAGAGCTTGTGCTATGGAAGACAGATAACTGATAGAATACATAAATACTTTTTTTTTTTTGTAAATACATACTTATAATACATACAGTACATCCAGACACAGAACAAACATCGATGTTAGTCACACAAATGTTAGTCCTGAGTGGGAATCGAACCCACGCCCTTCAGCTCTCGAAGCAGACACACTACCAATGAACCAACAGGGCTGTCAAAATAATGATGCAATAATAATGATGCAATAATAAGAGATATGTAATATTTTTATAGATGCACTATTGCAAATCAGTCTTGTTTTTATAAATTGTCTCATTGCTAGGCGTGGGCACAATAAGAAGAGTCTTATTGTGAGAAGGGTAAGACTCCACCAAATGCGTGTTGGCAGACTTCACACATCTTTGAGAACTTTTTTCTACACTTGCACACTCACAAACTTTCGCCTTTATAAAATTAGTGTGATTCAATAAACTTATTTCTCTTTGAAAACTCTGTACCTAATCTAAAGTGTATTGTCATGTGTTCCACCTAAAGAATTCCTTTTCAAATGTTACAGAACTCCCACTTGTTCTAAAACTTTTGAGCAATCCCCATGAGGTTCACAATGGTCGTAAAACTAAGTCACTGTCCGATAAAATGAAAACCGATGGGCATCCTTTGATCAGTAAAAAGCAACCTTGAAAGCTGCTAAAGCTCCCTTACAGACTATGCTATAAAAATAAACACATATTTTTTCTCACCTGATGTTAAGTAACGGTGTGGTCGAAGATGGTAAACACACCTAACCTGTAATGGAACTGGAATTAACGTGGCGATTCAAAATGCTTATGTGACAGATTCGTCATGGTAGGGTGTAACAAAATTTCTATGGATTCTAGGATGTGAATACTTAGAAAATCCAGTAAACTTTTCTTTCATAAAGTAAGCAGTTAAAAAAATAATTAAATACTTTTAATAAACAAGTAAGGAACCTTTCATAAATCACACGAGTATCAAATTTTTTTGGACGCTTATCCATTAGTTTTGGGGGCTAAAAGTTAGTTATCACCACTACTTTATTTATCCCACATTATATGCTGGGTAATAGATAGACCTGTTTCTTGTTATGCCATTTGTTTCCGAGGTCAGCCCTGTGATGACAATGTTGTCGAACCATCGACCCCAGGGTCCAGCTTTGGCAAGTATATCCTCGACACCGACACCTTACCTCCCAAACAGCGGAGGAGGAAGAACACGGAAAAGAAATCGAACCATCTTGCAGATAAACAAAAAAAATACTCTACACATGTCGCACGCATAATCAAATACTGACCGATTAGGTGTTAGGTCAAAAATGAGTTACGTATAGACGCAGGCTTCTTTCAATGCCATCTATGATTATGAATTTGGAAAATCATCAAAATTGCGTCAATAGACCACCTTTACACAATATCGGTCTATTTCATTTTTATGTGTTTCTCACACAGTCTTTGTTCAAACACCGACTGATGTCAGTTTGTGTCGGACGCTGTTAATGTGAAGTTGCTGTTGTTTAATTGAACATAGACGGAATCAGAGTTGAGTGTATTTTCTACAAAAATAAATAGTAAGTTTTATAAGTTGATTACTAATAAACAGACTAAAAACATATTGAGTCATTGAAATAAAGAAATTAGTTTAAACAAGACAGACTTATAGTTGAATATGCCACCAATAATAAAGTTTATTTGCTTTAGTTTTAAAAGTAGACAGACTTAACTCAAGAAGTTAATTTTAAAACATAAAAAAATATTTATTATTATTTAATTTGAACAAAGTAAATAACACATAACTGTTGATAAGTTTATAGACTACACGAAAAAAAATTAATATTTTTATTTACCTAATTAATTTTTATTCTATTTAAAAAAAAGCCGACGAGGTCGTGATTGCACGGAGGTTTTTCGTGATTTCCCAAAAACTGAATTTTTTGAGTTAAGCCAGTATTTGATTAAGCGTGCGATGTATATATTGAATAGTAATTTTCTACTTTATAATTCAAACAAAACAGTCATGCATATTTCATGACTTAGCAAATAAAGCTTCTAGCCTAAGGAGAAGCTTAAAAAAACATCGTCTGTATACATTCTGTGTAGCGTGCAAACCTAACGAGCATGTCGCATTTCACAAGTGGCGCTGTGCTTAGTTACTTAACGACGTACTACTTCGTTACATACGCGCCTTTGCGTTTGCATTTCCTTTAGCTTTTCAATTACGTCAGCTCCATACGGAGTACGACAGAACTTATATGTGCATGAAGAGTGAGAATTCACTTTTTTAAACGTATTAATTGTCACCGGTTTTATGATAATTTTGCATGATGACTAATTGGCAACGACACTTGGAGTCTCGGCTTCAATGCCTTGAGCATCGTCGTAGAGTTGCTAGCTTATCGGTTATTTATCTATCGGATACATTAAAAAAAAAAAAAGTGCAGCATCTTCTGCAACAGATATTTTTAATACTTACCAGAAGGCCCCAATCTACCACTTTCTAAGAAAACTGGTAACAGAAATAAAACATTTTATTTTTCATTTTTCATTTTCTGTATGTTTGTCGATACGCGGCAATCGCAAAATGTCTCTAAGCGAGCCATGGAATGAGCTTCGTTTGGCATTTCTCTAAGAGATCGTATCCGAAACGAAGTAATTCCCCAAAGAAACTAAATGACCGACAGCGTATTAGAAAGCTGAAGTGGCAGTGGGCTGGACATACCTATCTGTCGCAGAATCAATTACCGTTGGAGTAAGTGAGTTCTAGAATAGAACAGAATATAATACGACATATTTGTACATCAACAATTGATATTAAGTTATAACATAAAGCACTTCAAAAAGAGATAAAGAAAAAAATAACAAAAACAAAACAACATTAAGACTAAATTGTGTTTTTTTTTTTATGCCACTGGTGGCAATTAAGCTGACGAGTTGCCTGATGTTAAGCAACCACCATCGCCTATAGATATCTGCAATACCAGGGGCACCACAAATAAGTTGCCGTCCTTTTAAGATTCGATTAACATGCCTTTTGAAGAACCCAATGTTGTAACTCCGAGGGAATACGGAAGAAGGAAGATCATTCCACAATTTGCAAGTGTAAAATAGGTTGTACAACGATATGTAGATTATTAATTATTTTACGGATAACAGTATTCATTAATCATTTTGAATTACTTTTTTCTTATTGTTACAGACGTTGGCAATCATTACGCTGTTTATTTCAGTCTAAACAATATTATGAAATGTAAATAAAAAGTTATGTTCGAACAATGAGCTCACGAAGCTTGCCAAATCAATTCCGCCCTTTGCAAAGAGCCAAAACAAAAATATTTTCGTAACAAGTCTTCCATTTACCTAACTTCGCAATTTAGAAGTTTCTCGCCCTCAAATTGGAAGTGACGAATGGAAATAAGTGGAGAAATTACAGAAAGAAATATGGAATTATTGGCTCTGGCCCCAAACGTGTTGAAGATTTTAATATTTATCTCTTCTTGAACTTTATTGGGCCGGAAGTGTATTTTCGGTTTACTTCTAAATAAATATATTTTGATAAAAGTGAAACAGGTAGCATTGGCTAAGAACGAATCATTGAAAGCTATTTTTATGACATTCATGAACTAAAGGTGTCAAGCGGATGAAACCATAGCATGGTGGCAGAGTATTTCCTAATACTAGGCTGGCTAACATCCTCAAGTTAAAAATCTGCTGTTGGACACCTAACAGTGTTTTCCGGTATCGCTTTGTGTTTAGGTCATTTGTGAGATATGCGGGTTATTAATTAATAGAAGGGGCACGTTTATATCTCATTTAGATAATTTTATTAATTATTTCTAATTTATCACTATTTTTAAAATGATATATCTTTACTAACTCGTAAAGGTACTTTAAAAACTACATTGATGTTTGAAATGATCCATCTAGTGCAGATAAGAAAAACTAGTAGAGTACACCTTATGTCGCGTGAAAAAGAGTAAAGATTTCTAGTTTCCTTATTCCTGAAGATTAAAATTTAGAATGTAGGTAAAGTGGGGTCACCCATAAAAAAGATACTACTACACTACCATTCTACCTATATACTATAAATAAATAAATATACGCATAATAATGGTGAAATACTTTACCGTCTTGAAAAAAATAGGGTGTGGTATATGTGTGATACAGTAGCAATACATGAAAGTAATTGTAGTGATATGCCTACTCTGTCCATTATGTTAAATGCTTTTTGACAGCTCATACAAAGTTGACTACATAACTTTGTACAGCGCAGCGTCTAGCGAAACAAATCTCACACAAATAAATACGTTTAATCTAGCATTACCTTTTTACAAGGCTGCGTTAACTTGAGAGCAATTGTTTAAAAAAAAAGTTTGTTCTGGTGGGAATTGTACCCTCTTGAAGCAGATATTCTATCAAAAAAGCTAACAAGGCGGGCAGTCACTAGTGAACACAACATTATAATTATACAAATAGAAATACAAATACAAATCATTTATTAATAACACCAAAGTTACAGGTCATTTTTCCATTCATATTTAAAAATTATTATCAAAATCATTACATATGTCAAAACAATGAAAATGAAAATGTCAATAAAGTAATATGTCACATATAAAATGTCAATAAAATAATGTCAATATAATTAAATGTCCATAAAAACAAAAATATTATAATTACTTACTAGTAATTCAATAATCTCTTAGTTTTAAATAATCGTCAAAGTCATAGAACAAGGTCTCTTGAAGCCAAGATCTTAGTTTGCTTCTAAAGTACGCGATGGAAGGTGCATCCCGGATGGAAGCGGGTACGCGATTGTAGACCGCGGGCCCCAGAATGTATACCGACCTCTCCGACTTGACGAGCCGATGCGACGGCGTTACTAGTTGGTCTTTCTTTTTATTACTGCGAAGATCCAACGTGCTGTGGACGCCCCGGCGTTGAAATTTATCTATGTTTGTATGTGTGTACAGGGCTACCTGGTAAACGAACTCACACGGTAAAGGCAGAATCTGTAGCTCCTTAAACAGATCCACGCAAGAGACGTCGTCCTGAACCCCGCATATGGCACGAATATATAAAGCTATAGGTATCTCTAAGTAGGTAATAAATTTTAAAATCTGTGCTACCTTTAGTTTGTAATCCTTACATCAAATTACGATGGTTAATATTATATTAAATTCTTGTTTTATTTAACAATTTTGATTATGAAATCGCAAACAAATATTCAGAAATCTGTTGAGACGTAAATTAATGCTGTTTATTAAAAGGCTACGCGATAAATCAAACGAGATTAATATTTTCCAGGATGGCAATATTTTATGGAAATAAGGATTTTTTTGGTACGGTTAACGTAAAACGACGATGATCAAAATTAGACTTTTTAACCAAAATTGAAGGAAGAAAAATACCTATTGAAAAGTTAAACGGTCTACTTAAATTAATGGCTTGCTAACCCTCCTAGTTTTACCCATTTGCTTCACGAAACTTTAAATTGTTTGCGACCTAAATTGCAGCGTCAATTCGGTCTAGTTTATATGCAAATGTTGCGATAATTTTACTAAAAATGCTTATACAGATAACCTACATTATTTTTGTATGTAGGTACAAAAGCAGATAAATAAAAAGTAGTTAAATAGTAAAAGAAAATGGTAGTGTTTTTTTAGGGTTTCGTACCCAAAGGGTAAAACGGGACCCTATTACTAAGACATATATATCATGTTAAAAAAAAACTTATATGGATTTCATGTTGAATGGATGGAGTCTTTATGCCACAAAATTTGTATGGCAAATAACACATCCATCGCAACCTTGCGTTATTACCATAGTAGTGATGTAAAGGTCGTTTTCTATTTCTACCATCTTACACCGTTATGAAATCTAACAGTAGGTACAAATATAAAATTAAAATCAAATCCTACTAATATTATAAATGCGAAAGTTTGTATATTTAGATGTTTGTTACTCAATCACGCAAAAACGGCTGAACGGATTTAGATGAAAATTGGCACACGTATAGTTTATTACTTGAATTAACATATGTATATCAGAGGAATGTTTGGTTCAAGGTATAGAATCATCGTCGAATCATTGAACCATACAAAACAAAACACACAATATTTTCGTACTCTGTAAAAGCCTACCCTTTTATTTTGAATTACCTCTTAGAAAGAAGCGGCCAATCCATTTCTGCAAAGAGCGGTTCTTAAAGACAAATCATAGTTGGCTTGGTCGAGCAAGTTAGTGTAATTGAATCATCCGTGAGGCCTACAGACTTGATCCCCTGTGGGTTGCGGTATATTGCTTCTAATATTACACTCAAGATATTGAAAGCTTGTTACACCACATAGCTTCAACATTTAATGTAAGATATTTTCTTTTTTTTTTTGTTTTTAGCGTCGCACTTTGTTAATATGCCAGTGTCAAATGTTGCGATATTTACAAAAATCAAGATGAATAAATAAGTGACAGTCGCAGTCACATAAAGTCTTAGTCGTGTACGGTCATGCCCTAATTAAGTAGTTGTGACTTGACTTTATTTCTATTTTTATGTTTGTTTTTTTAGATATAATTATATTTTGTGAATTCGCGTTATTTCTTTTAGGAACTTTATATAAATTCAAAATTAATTAACTCGTTGCTCACTATTCTTTTGTAAGACGTATCATGTAATAGGAGAAGCCAGTGGCGCCTGACACACAGTCTTTGACTAGTTCGGGAGCCTATGGTAAATGTATCTGTACAACATGTTTCATGTCGAATTAAAAATAATTATCATTCTTACTATTTCTAATTAAGAATTTAAGAGAGATCGGAGACCATCTAACTTTCTATCAGGAAGAGTTGGTTCTAATATAGAACTGGCGTCCGTATAAAGTAAAGGAATACATTTGCTCTGTTAAAAACAAAAAATACACTGCCCTGAATGCCAAATCTATAAAGTCCAGTTTTTGACGTCCTCTTCACTTTTATACCATTGTAACGTATGGATACGATACCCAACCCAAAATCGTACTTACCGTAAAAACTTTCGTCAAATGCAATGAATACCCTTCGTGGGGGCGCTATAAATAACCCATTGTTTACTGGAAAGCTCCTCAGAATGTCTCGGAATATGATGTGGAAGGGCTTATTCTAAGACACGTGAAAGGTACGACAATCTTTCACTGGTGACAGACAAATAAAACAGAATGGGTAAGGATGGAGTTATGCTGGGAATGATAAAAGGAAAATCGTTCTAAGCCTTTTTTTTATATGACGTGATGCTCATATTTATCTACGACGTGACATGCGTAGCATGTGATATTTAAGATTAAATATGTTATGATGGAAGACAACAGTGTATTCTAATAAATGGATTGATTGGATGGAATGGATTTTATAAGTAATTTTATTTTTTTAAAACATAATAATAATTCTATAATTATGATAGAAGTGAAGATCGTGCGAGAGCTTGGTGATAAATTAAATAATTAAAACTGTGGAGTGTCTTCGACTAAACCATCATTTAACATCAGGTGAGCTGCGGTCAAATACCTCGCCTGTCCACCTTTAAGCATAAACTTTTAAATGCTTCAGACAGATGAGAACAATTTCAACATCTGTTTAATTTATCAAATAAATACACATTAATTTATAACTAGCACAAATATTTTTTTTTTCCTGTGTCATATCCTAACGGATGTTGGCGACCGACTTTCCAAATATGATTCTTGCCTGAGCTGATCTGCTTAGAACAGCGGCGTCAGCAGCACCGGTCCAAGACTTCAAATTGTCACACCAGGCTATTCTCCTTCTGCCTATACCTCTATTTTTCTTTAAAAAAGTTTCAATTTTTTTTTATAGGGAATGAGCGAACAAGACGTTTTCCTGATGATCGAAGAGCGCCTTTCCACGATCACACATAATTATTACTTAAAACACAACAAAAACAGTAAGATATAAAAAGCGAAATTAAAAACTTTGAAAAAACCCACAACGGTTAAAAGTTATTGTCACCTATATAAGATAATGCACCAACCAAACCCGAATCCATAACTGAAAACTGCATCAAAATCGGACTAGTAGTTTTGGAGAAAAATAGCGACATGGATTTGCAAAAACAATGTTTGCTGCAGCACCCCCTGATCAGTTGACACCGTAACACCTGTCTAAGAACATGCACCAGTCAAACCCGAACCCATAACTGAAAACTTCATCAAAATCGGACTAGTAGTTTTGGAGACAAATGGCAACATGGATTTGCACAAACAAACATCCTCTCACCCCAAACGCATATCCGTCTCCGTTCCGTCGTGGGTAAAAATAGGAATTAAAAATAAAACGTAATTTGTAAATCCACATGTGAGGAAAAATATGGCCAGAATACTGGCAGTACCTATTGCTGCGCCAGATGGCAATGCTATGTTTTTGTCTAAAAATTGACAACAGCCTGACATTTTTCTTTAAAACTTTGCTTGTTGTAAGTAGTATAGTATTAGTGTATAATATTACCGGTATCTCATTTAAGTCCCATCACTTAAGTAACGAGAGCTTTATTAATGGATCGGCTTTTAGTGTTGCCAACCTTTTTCATTATTCACACGACGTGGGTGGTTATACAAGATCAGTTCCATAATAGATATAGTTTGAGTAACATTGTTGATTATAATTACGATAAGTTACTTAAAAAAAAAAAACTTCTTTGTTAATAAAAGAAACCTCTTTTAATACTACCTCACGTGTATATATGTTCGTACGTAAAAAGTCTGCGTGTTTTATCATTGACCACATCGTCGCTTACCATCAGGTGAGTTGATGGTCAAACGCGGACTTATAACTATGTGTTAAAAAAAAGAATTTTAATCTTTTTAATCTTCATAAGTAAGAGGCAAATTTGTTTATTAGATGGTTGACCACAGCACACGTTATGTTAAGTGGTGGCTTGTTCTAAAATAGTGAAAACACCTAGCGTGGAAACTGGCTCTTAAGTGAGGCCAGAACACAGCGTTAAGCACTTGGATTGGCTTGAACAATTTATGTTAGCGGACCAGTGTTGCCAATGTAAAATTTTTGGTGGCGGTGTACAGTAGGTAAAAAACCGTGTTTAAATGGAAAGAGATCAACAGTGGGGCGTGTCACTGCCTAAACAAATGGAAAGACATTTTAACATTAGCAAAATGGCGCTGTTTTATGGTTTTTAACATTAATTAAACGTTTGCATAATTTCTCTATTTATTTAAAAAAATAACAACAATTAATTATTTTTTGACAACCAAGTTGGCACGTTGGTAGTATATCTGCCTTGAGAGCTGTAGGGCGTGGGTTTGATTCCCACTCAGGGCAAACATTTTGTGAATAAACAAATAAATGTTTGTTCTGTGTCTGGGTGTTCTAATTAACTAAGCAGAGCTTGTGTGATAGAAGTCAGATAACTGATAGAATACTTATTTGTATATGTATTTACAGAAATAAGTATTCTATCAGTTATCTGACTTCCATCACACAAGCTCTGCTTAGTTTGGAGCCAGATGGCTCTGTGTGTATAGTACTACGATATTTATTATTATTTATTTTTAATAGATTAAAATTGTATTTCCAAATTTTCAATGTTGACTTTCGGATTCGGAATCGGATACATAGTAGGATACACAGGACCAAACACTTATACCATATACTTAATAGTAAAATACTCTAAAAGTGAATTTGTTATGAATCAATAAATTAATTACAGTAGAATTTACGAAAAGCCGTAGAATATACTACGGCCACTACGGTTTCGGTTGGCTACGGTTGCAGCCGTAGACCATGCATTTTGTGATTTATTGGTCTGAAAGACGTAGAACACGGCAATTTCCGTAGCATTGGCAACACTGTAGCGGCGCAATACACTATGAAGCATATTTTCTTCAAAACTTTCTTCTGTAGTTTAATATGTCCTTGAGTCTCCAGCACTATGCAGTGACTCTTCGCACTAAAGTAGGAAAATGGATTATTATATTGGAGCGATCCACTAAAGCTTATCTACGAAGACCTCGAATATGGTTTTTATAAGTAAGAGGGATCGGAAAACGTGACCCATTGGATTTGTAGCCTCCGGCTAAGTTGGCATAAAACGTTTTTAGAATACTAAATCGTTTGACAGTATCCATACTTTATTTAGCACTCATATGCCGCCAATATTTATTCTTATATTTATTTGAGAATTTATATCATTGGAGTTCCGGAAACATAAGTTACGAGTAGGTGCCAATATTTATAAAAGCTTCGATTTTTTTTTATAGAAAATAGGCTTACGTTTGACCGCCAGCTCACCTGATTTTAGGTGATGATACGGTCTAAGATGGAGCACGCAAAAGGAATACGAAAAGGAATTATTGTGGTTAATACTACTCACTATGAGCACTAAGCAGCAATTGCGTAAAAATTCAACTGTTTTACAGAAAATGTATGCTTTTATAAAATACATAAATATATGGAACAGATTTTGCTTGCGCTTACAAAGTTGTGTCCATAGTAAAAGTTGTTGATAAAATTATGGGTAAAATGACCCCTTTTCGGCATTTACCTCTAACTTTTTTTTTTTTTTTAAGGTTGACAGGCCAGTTGTTTGACCACAGCTCACCTGATGTTAAGTGAAGGCGTGGTCGAAGATGGTAAAGCACACCGAGACTGGAATGGAACTACTTACTATAACTTGGTTTGGACATTTTATTTTTATAATTATCAGGCTTTATTGTCCTACTGTAAGCCAAAGGCCCCCCATGCCTCCCTTCCCTCCTTCTTCCCCCCTTTCCTTCTTTCATTCTAGCCTATTTTGCGCAAAGGTCAGGTCTATCCAGTTTCGTCTTTCTATCTCGATTGATGCCTTCAGATGATGTCAGGAAGAACATGCGATCAACATAATTTGTTTTTTTTTTTTAATGTGTACGTAATGAGACGATCAAGGCGCTCTCCTGATGGTAGGAGATAACACCTGTCCATGACCATTGCAGCGATACACAGAACTTTGAATAGCAAAACAAAGTCCAGGGCATCGCTACTTTGGCGCTCATTACTTTGAGACTAGATGGTTAGTCTCAACAGCCCAGTAATATCGCTAGCTGCAGTACCCTTCAAACCGGAACACAGTAATGTTTGCACCCTACTGCTTGGCGGTAGAATATCTGGTACTGCGGTGGTACCCACCTAGACGACCTCCTGCTAAGGAAATCTACCACCAAGTAAAATTAAATGTTTGTATTGTGTCTGGATGTTCTAAATATTAATAATAATTTGTTGACACACCACAAAATGACATTTTAAATGAGTAAAGTTATAAACAATGAATTGAGAGAAGTGTCAGGGGAGTGTTAGCATCCGAACCAGAAACCGAACATTTTAAGTATTTCCTCAAATAGAAGCCTATTTCAATAAAACAGATATTTAAATCCAATCCATATATTCGACGTATCAAACAACATGTAGGCATTATAAATGCTCTACTACGTAGCATGCGAAGCCGGGGCGGGTTGCTAGTATTAATATAAATGTTTGTTCTATGTCCAAGTGTACTGTGTGTATTTAAAAAAAAAGTAATTAAATTACAATAGTTATCTAGTTCCCATAGTACAAGCTTTATTTAGTTTGGGGCTAGATGGCGTTGTTTGAAAAAGGCTATAATATTTATTTACAATAGCCGTGATCAGAGTTAGATTATTTATTGCGCGATTAAAAAAATTACGATGACATTCATAATTAATTGGATTTCAACTTTGTTGTTCAAGATTTAATTACTGTCTAAATTAGAGAAAACTCTTAAAATACAATGATTTAACGATATTCATAACGATGGGTCTCTTAATTTCTCGAAATAAAATTATTATAATTTCAAGCGTATTCCAAAACGTCGCTAATCATTCACGTTTCAGGAAGTACCGTACCTTATCATACGAAATTTGTTTGCGATTAGTAGGTACTTTAAATTTCTGAAAACGATTTAAAATTTAGTCTCATGTGTTTACTGACTAATATGTATCATAACTTAGTTCAGTGGCGGATTTCCACATTTGCCACCAGTAGGCTATTCAACTTTTGCCGCCTCTACTGATCGCTTCAATTCAATACCCAAGTTTACAATCGTATTAATCAAATTTTATTTGTCAACGAAATTGCAATTTTATGATTTATGCTCTTTCGTCATAATTACATCAGCTTTTCCCCGTTATTAGTATGATTGTGAACAAAGGGATTGTTGTGCGAATTGTTTAAGTGGACCTAATAACATTTAGGTAGGTACACAGAGAAAAAAATTATAGTAAATAATATTTAATTTAAAAAATAGTTAAAATTACTAAATTTAAATTGTAAGTAATATTAAAACGCTATTGGAATATTTTAAAAATTCATATACACAAAAGTATACTTTACACGGGGTTTAGTAATTTTTCAAGTACAGGGAGTATTCGGCATACTGTACAGTACTAAAATATTGTAATTTTGTTAAATTTTAGAGGCTTATTTTCTCCTTGCATTTTTTTTAAGTTTTTTTTTTGTTAGACAAAATAAAATTTTGAGCCATATTTGCCGCTGCATTAAAGTTTGCTGCCCTAGGCTCCAGCCTACTCAGTCTGCTGGTAAATCCGCCTCTGACTAAGTTACTTACTTTCACGAGGGCATGAGGTGACAAATTTATTCACTGTTCTGGGGACACGGCAGTGCTCCCGCCAAGTCGAGCAAAAAAGCGGCACGGACGTACCATTATTACTTTTCTGTTACATACTTTGCATGGTGGTAGGGTACTTTCTAATACTCGGCTGGCTAGCTACCACCCTCAAGTTGAAAATCTACCGCCAAGCATCTAACGGTGTGTTCCGGTAGCCTCACTTGAGAGCCAGTTCCATTCCAGGCTAGGTGTGCTTTACCATCTTCGACCACGCCTTCACTTAACATCAGCTGAGCTGTGGTCAAACAACTAGCCTGTCAACCATAAAAAAAAAACACAATAGTTTTTGTTAAAACTAAACTGCCAAGCCACATAGTAGATGATTGCAAGCTGATGTAATTGGAATGCACCAGGAATGAACCACTATGACCTCAGAACACAGGTACTCCTAGTCTGAGGAACAGAGCTTCCACCCAGGTACATAATACTAGGTATTGAGTTGGGAATGTACCTATTGATTGTAATACTTACTTATGTTTATTGTAATTGTTAATTTAAATTGTACCTAATACCTACTCTGTTGTTGAAGAAATAAAAAGTATATAAGTATTACTATTTGTTAACTTCTTGCTAATTGCTTGTTTCCTCTTGTACACAGTAGCCACAGTCCATATGACTAATAATCACTATGATTTATACAGATAATTGATTTATAATTTCTATGTAACACACATTATCTTGTTTTTGTACTGGAAGAAAAAATATTTTGACTAAGGTGTAGAGTTTGTGAAGTTAGGGCGTGTAGAGTTAGAAGCTTGACTCTACTTGAGATCTTTACAGCGCGACGTCTCGTCTTGGCAACATTTTACACGAAAATGTTTTTGGTGAGATTTTATCTTTTTTTTAAATAAAACAAAACTTAATCATAGTGATTTAATAAATTAACATTTATAGTTCCGTAGCTCAAAATGAAAAAAAAAAAAACAATTATAGGATCACTCAAATCCAGAGCCAGGTTCATTATTCATTCATGTTTCTCAAAATGATTTCGGGGTTGTTTCTATAGTAACAGTTGCTCACAATGAAAAGTAGCCTTCCTTCGGCTTAGTACCACCATTCTGCTTAGCCCCATTCGTTTTTTTAACAAATTGAAATATAAAGTACATGACATACATATAGGTAATTATATTTTCGCAGAAATCATGTAGAAATTTATTTTTGTAACAATGACAAAGTATTTTACTAACATTTTGAAAACAATCCTGAAAGTTAAATGTCAACAAGTTTATTTCCCAACTGATTTGTGTAATCTAATATAGCCTGTACCTAAGTGTAGAATTATTTCTAGGCCGTCATAAACAGACGTTTAATTATTGAAACCGTTTCACGGTTGAAAAGGGAAAAGTTGCGAACCAATCCAAAACAACAAATTGGTCAATCAAGATATTTTTGATAGGCAACTGTAAAACCAGTATGGATTTCGAGATATCAACACGAAAATATCGTTTTAAGCTCTGTGGCCTATCTGCGGGCTATGGGCAGTGTATGGGCTCTTGCGACATAAGTTTTTCTTTCCTTCTTTTTTTTCTGCCTTCATGGCAATGCTGTCTGTATGGCGATGGAAAGTTGCGCCGAAATATCAAGTGCTCGTTGTAAACATAATCACGATAAATAATAACATAATTTAAAAAAAACGCGTTTTTAGTACACGACAACTCACCAGCGTGACTTTTAGCGAGAACAAGAAACAATCACGACACCCTATTGTATTATTTTCCAAAACATGTGTAGCTTTGTGTATAAATTGTGGTGTTTTATTCATAAAATGCCGAATTACGTGTACAAGTATAGGGAAGTGATATAATATGGTGAAACATTTGTTATCTTATTGCTTTCAAAACTATGTCGAAACTTCTGATAAAATTATTAATCAGAGCATGACCGGACTGGACTATGACTTTTATGTGTAACTTTGATACGGACTACTTGATATTGGCAGAATACACAAAGTGAAATACCTATTAGAAGAAAGAGTAAAAAATGTCGAAGTAACTTTACGAATTATTCTTGAGTTCTGGTGGAAACTTAAAAAAATCATGTCGCCACATTGTATCATTTTTCAGAACTTGTTTTTTGAATGTTATGTACGTATAAGAATAGTGGTGTTTTGTTCATTAAGTGCCGAATAACGTACGGGAATGTGAGTTAGCGATATAATGTGGTAAAAAATGACTTTCAATGTTTCTTTTAAGGCTGTCAAAGTTTGTAGTGTAGGTAATCTTAACTAAGCCATTACCGGAATTGTGTTTAGTTTAGTTTTTTATTTTCTAACAACGACAAGTTACATGTCAACATTAGATAATTATACATACATTTTTTTTTTAAATGTAAAAGTAATGAGATAATCGAGGCGCTCTCCTGATGTTAAGAGATAACGCCTGTCCATGACCATGGCAGCGATACACAGAACTTTGAGTAACAAAACAACGTCCAGGGCACCGCTGTTTTGGCACTCATTACTTTGAGACTAGATGGTTAGTCTCAACAGCCCAGTAATTTCGCTAGCTGCAGTACCCTTCAAACCGGAACACAGTCATGTTTGCACACTACTGCTTGGCGGCAGAATACCTGGTACTGCGGTGGTACCTACCTAGACGACCTCCTGCTAAGGAAATCTACCACCAAGAAATATACATTAAATACATTGGACTAACATTGCATAACTTCGAGTTAGACTTACTTAACTTGATTTATTATAAGATACTTGAATATATAGAAATATTTGGCACTGGGAAATGGACAAAGTGGGTTGTGAAAAAAAGACTAGTCTTACTGGAGATGTTCTTTTAGAGTTAACATATTATTTTCAAGAATCTTGACAAAACATAACATCGTGTCCACACTATTCGTGGTAACTAGTTACACATGTATACATCTCATTTTGTTTGCCGTTTGCCAAAGACAGCGTCCAGTCACGAATCCCTAACTGTTTGTATACGTATCGCGATTTTACCATTGAAATTGGCTTCATTGGCTACGGGTCAGTTTGCTTGTCAGAATAAACAGTCTCTACCAGTGGTTTATTTCTTCGAGGAGGTCTATTTCTGTTAGGCTTTGCTATATTTCTATCGAAGTGCCTTTAGCATAGTATGAACACTTTTTTCTTATGTTTTATTTAGGTTCAACAAAGTAAACATCTTTCTTGATTTAGTTCTGCTTTGGGAGACCATCTGGTGGATTCTGGGTTGAAATCTCACGACATGCACCTCTGTATTTATTAACTTACAGATATTCATAGTGTCGCTGAAATCAAATAGTGAAAGAAAACATCGTGAGGAAACCTACATGTCTGAAAGTACTCTGAAGTTTGTAAATCCGCATTGGGATAGTATGGGACAACAAGAAGCCCGCACCCAGCAGTGGGCAGCTTATAAAAATAGGGTTGATCCATTATTTTCAATATCTATGTCTTTAAATATCTACCTACCTACTATTTTTTTACGTCTTTCAACTGTCTGCTCAGGTCAATTCCGTTTATTAGTAAACTAACGGTCCGTCCTGGGTTTGCACGGGAAAACAAGACTCGATTAACATTATAAATAAAGCTTATGTCACTCAGTGATAATGTAGCATTCTATTGCTGACAGAATTATTCAGATCGGTCCTGTACTTTCGGAGCCTAATCAATAATAAAATCTTTCCTCTTTATGATTAGTGTAGATGTAGATGAAGAGCCTAAGCCTGGATTCAATATAAATATTTATAAGACCTACACAGACTACAGTACAAGCTTTTTGATTGAAACTAGCGATCTGATAGAGGCGGAGTCACGGAAACGGCAACTTTGATTGATGGTTCCAGTCGACAGAACGATCCTTTTAACGACTTCAATAATTGTGCCATTAAATTTTCAGTTGTTTATCGAACTATTCCCGGTATTTATCGCTGAACATAAATCTTCATTATCTGTGCACATTTTTATGACAATTATTTCCATGAAACATGAGTAAGGCTAATTTAGTTTATTCAAGCGATATGATAATCAAATCGTTAATATATGTAGTTGTATAAGCTTTTATTGAAATAACGTCATTAGGGTTTTCGACATTTATACTATCCAACATTTTAACTAAATGAATAGTTCAAATTTTTTAGTGTTATTTTTAGGTATTTAGTATTGTAATAAGTTAAGTAAGTGAGAGAGTAAGTGACAAAGTGAGAGTTGACATAGCTTAGTTGTGGTAGCTGTATTACAAGCTGCGATGGAGTTTTAGAAGCCACACGAAAAGTCATATTTTACCATAATATGATACTTATTCCCATACTTGCGTAAGTAATTAATAATTATTAACTCGAAAAAATTCAAATTTTGGAAAATAGTAAAATTTTAATTTTTTGATTACAAATTTTAAGAAGACTACGGAATTTTTACTTTGCAAAGTGATGCAGTTTTGATATAATTTTTTGCTTCATTCATACACGGTGTCTTTTTTCAAGAAGTCAAACTAGAGTAAGGCGCGCGCGCGGCCTCCTCTTGCTTTGCACTGAGTCCTTAAAAAAAGTCCTTACAAATGAGTTGACCCTCAATGGTTACATGGTAAATTTTTATGCAGTAAAAAGGGAGCGAAAGCAATTCCAGCAAATCTCTTTATAACCTACTAAAAGACCTTGGCCTACCAATAGCTATATATAGCTATATTCATAGAAATCTTCTGGAAAGAGTATCTAAAGCAGCGTTGATAGGCGCTTTATATTTGACATTATTTATGTACTGACAGTATTTTTTTATATAGACATGTTTTTTATATCGACGTATTATGTACTTTATTTTGACATTTTGTTGTTATAAATTGACGTGGAATCAGTGTTTTATAACTCTTTTAATGATACATATAATATTTGAAATGATTTTACGAAATTTGACTTGTAACATTGGTGTTATCAATAAAATATTTGCATTTGTATTTGATCATATAAAACTTGGTTGGATAGGTATAGAAACCGGGGCAGCAAAGGTGAGTGTTAATAGGTATTTAAAAGGTCCCCTTTAACCTTTAACTAGGTAATGGTACGAGTTCCTGTCCGTGCAATACGATACGAGTAGACCCGGCACTCGCACGGTGTTACCTAAATGTACTACGTGTTAGACACTAATCAAGATCGAAAAAAAACTTCTTCTTCTTCTGCTTCCTCCTTCCCTGTTCCCACGTTAGGTAGGGTCGGGTCTGGTAATGAGCCTGCGCCAGAACTATCTGTCCTGGGTTTTCAGTGGGTCTAATTGGGCCTTATTAATGATTTGGGTCATGATCGTCATCAAGTGGCTGGAGGGCACCCTCTTCCCCGCTTTCCCTCTGGCAGCTTCAACGCTCTTCGAACGTTGAACGTTGCACGATTGACATAATTATTTTATATGTGACATATTACTTTATTGACATGTTCATTGTTTTGACATATGTAATGATTTTGATAATAGTTTTTAAATATGAATGGAAAAATGACCTGTAACTTTGGTGTTATTAATAAATGATTTGTATTTGTATTTGTATTTGAACAGCATGGGCTTCGTCTCTCCGCATCGCGTGTCCATACCACCTTAGTCGACTTTCACTCAACTTGTCCGTTGTAGCCACTTTAAAACTTCCCCGTATGTATTTGTTCCTGATATTGATCACGCCACCTGATAATCGAAAGAGAACTGAGTTTAGAAAACAAATTTTCACTCGTTCAAATTTAAGATGAACAATGTGTGATTACAATATTACGATGTTTTGCGTTAACATTACCCCCTCCTCCCCTACCTATTAGCATTATTGAATTAATTGATACAAAAAAAACAATGAAGTTGTTTTCATTTGAGTTCCGGAAGCATTTGAAAGGATCACGTAGAGCATCGAAAAACTCTCCGAAGAAAACTCCTGGAAACCGTATAAAGTTTTATGGATTACCCCAAACTTTACGTTCTATTCCCAAAGAGACGGAGACATCGGAATCCCCAAGAAACTTTCGGTATATCAAAGGCACGGTCAGTCCCAACTTCAGAATTCTCCAGAAAATTCTTTTGTTGAACCCCCAGATTTATCATTTCATTGTGTTTCGGCTTAACGAAGTGGAACATTGTTTGAATTCAAAAACAATTTGTTCCGTAATATATTAAACTGCCTGGAATTTGGATAGATATATAATGGTCGTATTATAAACTCCATCATGTTAATTTTCTGTATCCACTTACCATGGTTAGCATTGTTGTCTTTAATGAATTTAATTTCGTTGTTTTATTACAGCTGATGGAGTATTGTGATAATACATAAAAGTGCTAATCTACTCATCAATGTAGATAAGTTAATTTTACTATGGACCGACTGTAATATAGATAATATACCAATTTACTATTTAAAAAAACAGACTTCATGACCCTTAGGCCAACTAAACGCATTGCTCCAATGAAACAGCGAGGTGTCGGAAAATCATCGGTGTATAATTTTTTAGATTTTTATCGATTTTTTAAAACCGCTCGATTAATTTCTATAAAATGTATATAGGATCACATCACCTCAACATACATACAAAAAAAACGTACAGCCAATTGAGAACCTCCTCCTTTTTTGAGACGGTTAAAAATGCTGTTCCATACATTTTCTAGAAGGTCAATGACATTTGTATTTGTAACAGCTGATTTTTAATTCGATTGATGCTGATTGATTCAGATGTTATTAAGATCTCATTAAAGAAGTACCTAGTTTATATTATTTATAATTATAGTAATCAAAGTACGCCTAGTTTTTGTGAGAATTTAAGCTATACGTATCTCCGGAAATATTTTTGAGCCATCCATTGGAGCGTTTATTTTGGCCGGAAGTTTTAATTTTGTTAAAGAAAGCCCTGAAGTACCCTAAAGGTTTGTTAAACTTAAATCCCACAAATTGAAATACCAAATATTTACAACAGAGTAGCAAAAATAACAGAATGCTGCGTACATAATAATTACACATACACAAATATGTATTTGTGTGCGACTTTTCGTGTAAGTAAGCAACACGAATTTTTCAAGGAGTATTAGGTATTTTCTATCCAAAATCTTTTGTTATTTTCTCTTACAGTTTATTTTCCCCTTATCTATCATACCTAACTACATTAAAAATATACGTAAATATTTTTTATCCAACTAGACAAATAAATATGTACCTACATACGTTCTTAGCACTCTTGAATAATGTATATAAAATTAATAATGATGTGTATGTATAGTTCAATAGAATTATTTCAGAGGCGAGCTATGTTTGTTTGTTTTATGTTGTATTTTTTCATTAAAATCATAAGAAAATAAAGAGCAAAAATTATATTCAACTTAACCTTCAATAATAGAGCGATAGATCATCATCATCATCTCAGCCGTAGGACGTCCACTGTTGGGTATAGGCCGCTTGACTTCCATAAAGATCGGTTAGAAGCGGCTCGCATCCAGCGCGTTCTTACGGTCTTCGTTAGGACGTCTGTCCATCTTGTGGGTGGACGTCCTACGCTGCGCTTGCCAGTCCGTGGTCTCTACTCCAGAACTTTGCAGCCCCATTGGTCATTAATTAGTTCTGCTTGTTGTGTGCGCAATGTCGATAGAGCGATTGGTAAATGGGACAAACTGTTCGACATTAAGTTTAAATTGACTTGCAAAAATGGTTAATAAAATATTTGTATTTGTTTATTTTGATTGTCTTTTAATCGACTTATACAGTAATCAGATATAATAAACACACAAGAATTGACCTAAAATAAAATAACTTAAAATAATAACTACTCTAAAAGACCGCTATCAATGGGAATGGTTCCCAAAACGCTGGCCCCATTGCCGCGTTGTATGGCAATACTCAAACGCTGGGCAAAATAAAGGCCAGCGTTTTGTTCACGTGTGGCGTCGACCAAACGAGATGACAATTCTTTAAAAATTTTTTTTGCTCCCGGCCCCCACGGTCCCATAGTTTCAACCCCAAAAGGCTCAAATATGTATCCACTGTCCAGGGTGCTATATTTGCGCCTGTTGAGGTCTTCTGTAAATTCCGCCGCTGCGCCAGCCCTAATCTGAGTTCTTGGAAGATGAGACGGCGCAAATGTGTCAACGCAAGTGGCGTCCCATACCAACGGCCGACCCATCTTCCAGGGAATCAAAGTCGTTCCGTCAGGTCTCTTACCATCATCTCTTATAAGGCCGCTCGGCTCTAAGATGGCTGCGCAATTGGCGGTGGTAAGAGCCCGGCGGATAATGTCATTAAGACTGGCGTGCCGCGGAATCCTGCCCGAGCTTCTTGTGCAGGAAAGACCGTGGTGACCGAGCTGGTCGACAGCCACGCCACATTGGCAGCGGTGTGGAGCGCCGCACGGTGTGCCCAATCGAAGGGAAGCTGCAATTCGAAATGTGGATGAATCCAAAAGAGTACCGGTGTTAGGCGAAGGAAGGGCCTGTAGCCACAAACCCGATTCCCATTCAGCAACAGCTAATAGACGGGCACGATCTGCAGAGCTCAAGCACGTATTTAAAAGTTGCTTCCGCACTTGCTCACAGATCGGACCATCCCATTGCCGCTGCAAAGATGGAGTTTTTGGGAAATCGGTGTTTGGACATGCTACTACCCATGCGTTCCTGGCCTCGTTCATATACGGTACGTCAATGTGAGACGTGGTAGATAAGATTTTGTTTATTAAAGGCAAGTTACTGTGCACTGAGGACAGGAACGCAGGGAGAGCAACACCTGCTACGGAGCGAATGCCTAAGCCCCCCAAACGCACCGGTAGCGTAGCCTGCAACCACTCTCTGTTATTTAAATTTATATTCAAAATCATGCTTAAAGTTTTTTTGATGATGTTGTCTAAATTTTGAATAAGTTCCGCATGTTTCCAAAGTTGACAACATCTGACCAAATATGTGAATTTTGGGACAAAAACGCAGAAACGAATAATGGTGAAGGCCATATGGGTATTAATTTTTGTTAAACGATCCGAAACTTGAAGAAAATTTTGAATTTTTTCGTCTATAAACAGAGGGAAAGATTCCTCAAGAATAGGAGAGCCCAACAAACGAAGTGAACTGTTATCAACAATTTTGATATTCGGGGCCAAAGAGCACATTTTTTGTATTACCAAATCTTTTTCCGGGAATGCTTTGGGAATAAATAACTCACATTTAGAAAAATTTAACTCTAATCCAATGCTGCGAAATTCGGTGGTCAAAAACGCGAGGTCATCAAATAGGGTATTTGCGTCACCACCCAACGTCCCATCATCCAAATACCAAACATTCAGTCTCGATTGTAAGCGTTGGATGATGGGGTGGATGGCGAGGCTGAATACAGCTGGGCCTAGAGGGTCACCTTGTTGACAATCCACAGCCGAAGTAATTTCGTTTCCATGATAAGATAATTTTGAGGGAGCACTATAACACTGCCAAAGAAAAGCGTATAAATTTGGAATTTTGTCTCTTACTTGCGTTAGTAGGGCACCCCTATCCACTGAGTTGAATGCATTCTTGACATCCACTTTCAGCAACAGATCTCCACAGTTCTGAGTCAAAAAAGTTCGTACTGAATGGACGGCTGCCTCACAGCCACCTCGCGAACCAAAACCTAACTGTAAAGGTTGGAAAAGGTTAGATAATAAAGGAGCTACTTTTTTACAGCAAATTTTGGCCGCGAGGCGCCGATAGGTCATACCGACTGCAATAGGCCTAATGCCACCGTCCTTTTTTTTTAAAGCGCATAAATTGGCACCGTAGAGAATATTGGTGATATCATCGTTTACTCGGCCTGACAACATCAAGTTCATTAGAGCCGTCAAGTCTCTAAGAAGAGCTTCTCCAGTTTCTCCACAAGCACCACTTATTAGATCTCGCAAATGTTGCGGAGTTAAGGCGTCCAGACCTCCAGCCGAACCACTTTGAAATGACATGACGGCTGCAGAAACTTCTGATGTTGTTGCCTCAACTGATTCATCACCCTCCACGGGTGCCGGAGGAAGTATCATATCTACTGCTGAAGGCGGATGTTTCCCCTCTAATAGCGAGAGGGTCTCAGGATTCATCGGGGCAAATGTGTCGCTAGAAAAAAGGATGCGTGCTGCACCTTTAATATCTCCGTCACTAAGTTTGCTTTCTACACGCTTGTATAGTGCAGACTCAGATAAAGGCTTCAGGAGAAATTTGAAATTTTGGTTAGTGTCAGAGCTGTTCGCTGACAATAAAGTGGTATCTTCCAGTGTGGTGTACTTCACGCAGTTTTCTTTAATTCTTAATGTAAGAGATTTTTTATTGTTAACTTCATAACTGACGTGAAGTACCGCGTACGGGAAGGAAAGTAATTGTTCCCAGCTGTGTTTAGAATTTTGTTTTATCACAGCCTTAATAGCATGGGACAAGGCTGCAGCGACAGGGACGCGGGCACCTCGTGGGATGCGTTTTATAACTGGACTGTTAATTTTGGAATAGGCCAAATTTTTACTGAAAAGTTGAGTTGTGTATGCTGTACTGACCGGGTCTTGGTTCGAATTTGGAGCCGAAAGAGGTGTGACTGACCGATGGCATTTTCCACGGTGAATTTTCAACCCTCTCAGTCCTTTAAAATAACGGTCCTGGGTACAATCTGGGCAGCGCATCAAGTTGTCTTGCGACACAGTCGCCCGGTTTAATCCGTCCACATCCAATTGTGCACATCGTTGCGACACAAACGTATCCATTAACTTATAAACTACGTAAAAAAACACGGCTATAAAAATTGTCCAAATAAACATAAAATGTAAATGACAAGATTTTGACGCGCTGGTCTTGAACTGTCATATATTCGGAGCTGGAGCACATGCGCACATCTTTTCATCTTTTGCACAAAGAGATCTTGAATTCTAAAATGCACCACGACTTGGCGCCATGTTTGGTTGCCACAGCAACAGCGTCGTCGACTTCAAAAAAAAAATGTAAACTTATAGGAATAAAGCAACTGGATCGGAATTAGCGCGAAAATACTGTGCGCAAGCCTTGTAAAAGCCCACAATCACGTCATAATTTACTGTGCACTATGTGTGATCACCCAAAGTCGGATGTGAGCATTAAATATATTATTAAGCAAATTATTTTCTAATTTTGGCTTTATTGATTGTCTGTATTTTGTCGAATAATATTTGATCTTTCATTTTTTATAAACTGTCATTAAAGGTTAACTACTGTACTATACATACTATTGCATACATTTTCCATGATGTATTGTGCAGCGATATACAGAACTTTGAGTAACAAAACAAAGTCCAGGGCATCGCTTCTTAAGCGCTCATTACTTTGAGACTTTCGATGGTTAACAGCTCTGTAATTTAGCTAGCTGCTAACAAAAACCGAAAAACAGTAATCTTTACACACTATATACTGCGTGGCGATAGAATATCTTGTAGGTACTGGTGTGGTATCTATGCCTATTTACTATATACTGCCTATTATTTCACTTATTAAAAAGGTCCAAGTGTCTTGTTCTTTTTTTGACAGCTGACTTTACTTTCGACGGGCTTGCATTAATTTTTCAGCGTCTCTGGGGTGTTGTGCTAAAACTGTCATCTCACGTAAGGTAAGGTGACGGGGATCTTTTAAAAATTAAATTCATCTGCAAATATGATTACGTAAAACGTAGGAAATCTTATTATTCTCGAAATAAAAGTTAAAGGGATTCTCAAAATAAAAGTTAAAGGGATTGTAACAATGAAATCGCATTTCCTGCTGAATTTATTTATTTGCGAGATGTACGTTACAGAAAAATGTACGAAAATCGAGGCAAATGCCCCTGAAGGGAGTAAACTTTTTTATACAGGTAGGGATTATATACTTGGATATCGAATTCGATAGTAAGAAACTGAAACTGCGAAAAGTATTTAACTGAAACTAATACATTTTTGTATAACAGTTTTAGTTATTAAAAGAAGGTTTCTACTGTTCTCAAGTATTTAAATAAAAAAAAGTTTCTACTGAGGGTAGTTAACCCTTCAGACTGGAACACAGTAATATTTACACATAACTACTACTTGGCGGCAGCATATCTGGTACTGCGGTAGTACCTACCTAGACGACCTCCTGCTATGGAGATCTACAACTTAGTCATCGTCATCGTCAACCTATCTTATCAGCTTAACCTGAGAATCAGTAATTCCCTTTGGTATTAGAATTAAATAACCCATGCTCCACTGAGTTTATACGCTTTGACTGTTCTGACAGGCCAATTTCAACAATTCAAAACTATTCTCATTATTTTACAATTCTTGTTTGTTTTGGTAATCTAGTCGTTAATCAAAATTTTGATACACGACTGTTAGCAATCACACATTTTCATTCCAGTGAGTAAATACAACTGTCATTTCCTGTTATAGGCAATTCGGTATGTAAAGAAAAAAAAAATTGCAAAACCATTTCGAAATATTACATTCCTATATATTATTTTTACGTTTAAAAATCTTTAAACTATGAAATGGAGTTTATTTTAATAAAATACATAAAATAAACTGGACTTTTATTTGACCTCTAATGCCGTCACATAGTAAGCTGTATAGGGCTAGTTTCAATGTCTGCTTAGCTATGTATGCTATATTGTTTTATTTGACAAGGGTATACATAGAAATCAGAAATCATATTCAGCCTACTTTATGACGTCATATATATACAGTGAATATTTATACACATACCCATTTTTAAAATCTCTAAAAGGAATCTAATGAGTTCAAGGAATTTTCTATACTGGTGTTTTTCGGGTGCGAAATATCGACTTAGCCAGGTTACGTCTTTGAGAAAACGCGTTATTCCGAGTTTTCTTTATAATATAAGTGTAGATATTAACATAGAATGAGCACAGCTCGATAGCCCAGGTACTTAAATTAATAATAGCAATTATACAATAATCTTTAAAAAAAATATACACTAGATGAAACATTTCACACTAATTGACTAAATTAAATCAGTCGAACTTTTGAGAATTTCGATCAAGCTGAACTATGACATTCAACAATTTTAAGCGACTTCAAAAGAATTTCTTAAACAAAAGGTAGATAATGGAAACCCTGAACAAATGAAAATCTAATTTGTCCCTGAGAAACTGCTCTACTACCTTGATAAGAGACAAGGCAAAGTTTCTTCGAGGTTGGAGAAGCAAGAATACACCAAAACCATGAGCAAAGTTTCAAAGTTTGAAAATTGTGATTGCAGTCGAACTAGTCTGAAGCTGTAGTGATTTTAATTTGTCTCCTAGTCTTATAGGATCTCTTGATTGGACAATCAGTCGGACGTCTATTGGGTTAAATAATTCAACAGTTTGATGATATTTTCTGTTGACTTAGAATTATAACACAGCCCTGTTGGTTCATTGATAGTATGTCTGTTTCAAGAGCTGAAGGCCGTGGGTTCGATTCCCACTCAGGATAAACATTTTGTGGTATAGACCAATGTTAATTATGTGTCTGGGTGTTCTGTATTTATTGTCAGTACCTACTAGCTGCGCTCCGCGGTGTTACCCGCAACATGTTTTCGGTTCGATAAAAAGTAGCCTATGTGTTAATCCAGGGTCTCAGCTACCTCCACAACAAATTTTATCCAAATTCGTTCAATAGTTGTTCCGTGAAAGATTAACAAAATCCATCCATCCAAACTTTCACATTTATAATTTTAGTGGGATTCTATCAGATATCTCACTTCCATAGTAGGTACAAGCTTTGCTTAGTTTGGGGTCACGTGGGGTCACACATAGCCATCTGGCTATGTGTGTATCCTACTATATTTATTTATTTATAAACTTTAAAAAAAATCCTAACCTATTATACTCCAATTTTGAACTGTGAGCAAGTTTGTAAAGTGTTTTTTCGACATGGTTAATATTATGATTTTAACTACGTGCCGCTCAGTTCTAAAACTTCTGTCGTTTTACTACTCAAACTTCGGCAAAGTGATAAACATGGTCATAAAATTATGTAAGCCAGTAAAACTAATGTCAGCGGCCGACCTACTTTAACTTGTTATCTTAGCGGATAAACATTTGCAGATTTTCATGTTTGAGTGCCAAATAACCAAAACAATACTTTTATACACAAAGGGTCTTGCTTATAAACGCTGCAAAAAGTTAATTTACGCTTAAAGTGGTAGTGAGTCACGTTAGCATAAGCAATGTTTATAAGCAAAGCTTTTAGGGATTTGCCCATAAACTTTGAATCGAATTAGACCTGTATTTTGTCCCACAGTTGGGCGCGGGTCTCGTCTCATTCTGAGAAGGGTACGGCCATAGTTCACTACGCTAGCCATGTGAGGGTTGGCAAACTTCACACATGTTAAAGAACTTAATTTTGTTTTTAAACTGTCAGGCATGTTCCCTCACGATGTTTTTCTTCACCGTTTGAAGCCAGCGGCATAACTTAGAGAAGATAGAGGTGCGCGCAATGGGATTCGAACCAAGAAGCTCTAGATTGTAAGCCAGACGTTCACTCGACTAGGCTACTGAAACTTTAATTAAAGCCAATTAATGCATGCTAACAACTGACGTGAAATGCCTCGCGTGAAAGCAATACGGGCTATTTCAATCATACATTAATATAAAATTCTTTATGTTGAATTAATTCAAATTAATTCAAAGTGTAAAATTCGACGGATTTCGATTCGCTAGCGGCAGCATTGGTTGAAAAATGTAGAAAAAAACATTTTTTAACCGATTCAAAAACGGAGAAGGTTCTCGATTCGACTGTATATATTTTTTTGTATGCATTTTACGCGATAATTCCACCAATTATGAATCGATTCTGATGATTATTTTTTTGGTTTAGTAGATCATACCTACTTCAGTTCAGAAGTCTCATATAAATTTTCTCGATACCACCCGATGGCGGTTTTTAAAAAATCAACAATATTTAAAAATTGTACATATAAGTACATCGATGATATTTTCGTTTACTCCAAACCTCGCTGTTTCATTGGAGCAGTACGTTTAGTTGGCCTAACAGTCATAGAGTCGGTTTTTAAAATTGAAAATTTGTAGATTATTCTTTTAAAAACTCTTCTTTGCATCCAGAAACAAAAAGTTAAAAATAAGTTCAATCTTCACTAACAAACATAAATATAAATAAGGCTGAGTTCAAATATCTTACGTTGTAGAAGATCAATCCGATTTACGGCCAAGATTTATGTATAAACCTCTTCCGTGTACACTGAAACAAAATAAATGCCTACCGCATTTGATAAAACGTAAACATTTTGTAGAAAAACTTTCTGGGGGCACATGCTTGCCAAACAATTTACTTTGCTTGTATAAAAAATGGCTGTGTCTGCGAAGAGCCAACTGTGGGGGTAAGATGGTAATAGAAAAGATGAGTGTGTACGTTATGAAAAGGATTTCGTGGCCTTGCTTTGGTGAAGAAATATTTCTAGAAAACAGAGTGAACTTATTTGTAAGTACGTAGACCGCTTCAACGCTAAACGCTTACACAAACATCGTGTTTGCAAGTAAACATTCTTCTCTCTCCTTTATTATTTTACGATATCATGAAATATACGAAAATGTCTCTGCAGGTGTAAGCAAGATAAACTGGAATCCCGTTTCCGTAAAAACGGTCGTTTCCTATTACCATTTATTACATTACCTTTACTCATCCTTAAAATGGTGGTATACGATGCGTGTCACAGTAAGCTCATAAATAAAGTACTTGTATTGTACATTTTACGCAAGACTCTTTCCCAGGAAAACTTAATAATTTACGAGCATCTTGTTTTTGCGCTTGACACGCGTTAGCGTATTTTGTTAATAAACCGTAGAGACTACGTATTTGAGCACGCATCACGAGAATCATAAGATAAGTAAATTCAGTAAGTAGATGATAAGTAGACTCGAGAAAATTCCCGCCGTAGGCTCCGGTGAGCGTCCTGTTATTTTATTTCCCGATGTTTTGTGATAACTAAGCCTGAAGTTTACAAATAGGGATTGCAATCCTGCAAAACGGGATCACGCATTCCCGCAGGATCCCGCTGTTTTTATTAATATGCTGCACCTTCAAAGCGCGGATCCGCGGATACCGCAAATTAAATATTTGGCGCTAAAACTTTCGCGTAAATCGCGAGTAGCACGAGCGCGCTGTTGCCGTTCCGCACAGCCCGCCGCGCCGGCGACTAGCGGGCGGTTGGCGGGCTGTTCTGTCAGTGTCAGTTGCTCATAAATGGCACTGTTTGCAATCCCTATTTACAAAGCCTTAAGCATCGACGCAATGTGTCTATTATATTGGTTTTTTATTGATACAATTTAAAAGGTGTGTTTCAGATCTGCATGATCTAATCCTCCCTGCTCCCGGTTTGATACCACTTTCATTATAAAAACCAATAAATATATGAATTTGTTGCCTAAGTGAGTGTATTCCGTTCCATACACTGTAGTATATAACTCGCAAGTGAATCGGTTTCTTGTAATTTGTCGTGCGTGCGGTCAAACGTAAACCTATTTAAGAGGTAATAATATAAAATTACCTCGTGAATACTAATGTTAGTTACTTTTAAAAGTCTATCGATTGTTGTAGTTAAATTCTCTACTGTACTGGAGCAGGACCAGACTTGACTTACTCTGTGAATTGTCTTACTTAATTTATCATAAAATACTTGACACTGGAAAATGCACAATGTTCGACGCCAAAAATAAAAAAAAAGAAATAGAAAAGCTTTCGCGTCAAGATAGTAGTATTCACGAGGTAATTTTATAAAACTACCTCGTTATTTTAACTACAACAATCGATAGACTTTTGAAAGTAACTAACGTAGTATAAGTTCATAATAATTCACCGCGTTTTATCACTTTCCCAAAATGGCGCATAATCTGGCGGTTTGTGAATAAAATACTACAAATTTTATGTAGGTAACTATATTTTTGACAGCCCTGTTGGTTTATTGGTAGTATGCCTGCTCCAAGAGCTGAAGGACGTGGGTTCGATTCCCACCCAGGACAAGCATTTTGTGACATAAAAAAATGTTTGTTCTGTCTGGGTGTACTGTATGTATTATAAGTATGTATTTACAGCAAAATAAAACTATTTACGTATTCTATCAGTTATCTGTCTTCCATAACACAAGCTTTGCTTAGTTTGGGGTCAGATGGCACTGTGTGTAATGTCCTTTAATATTTATTTATTTATAAACATTATCTTACACTATCGAACTGTCCGTTCTCAGACTGGTATTTTTCCACAGGTCCACGTCAAGCCCAGCTCGCTAAGCAGGCTCCTGCAGTTTGTTCTCGTCGCCAGCGTGTAGACTGCAACATCGATGTGGCTAGTGAACCATGAGTGCTTGGTGCTGCATCGCAATCATGATGTCCACGGTCAGCACCGGCGTTCTGTCGCCGGCGCCTATGAAGACTGAGGCCAAGGAGGCTTATGGTAAGAACTAGAAGCAGTTTAACCTATTCTACATTTACAAAAATACAAATACAAAATAATTTATTTCATAAAGTGTGTTCGATTTCATAATTACTTGTAGTCCCTGCACTAGGCGAGGACCTGTTCCGCAGGGACTACCTGCGATTACAATCTAGATTGGTGTGGTGCGGACGGTGTGTGTTTTTTTTCTCCAGAGGTTCTGAAAATATAAAACATCAGGCATTGCCTGGGTATATCGGACTCGATTATTGATAACATCCATACCGACCAAAAACCTCCTCTGGCATCAACCTCTTCTTCCTCCGTGGAACCGCCGTTAGGCATAACTTCGCGGAGGGAGGCTCTAGCTACTACTTTTCCTTCATGTGAATTTCTACTTCAAGGTTCACCGTCTCTTGAAGAAAGGCAATCTTTCATTTGAGCCCTCTTTGTTTCTAAGCGACAGAGTTCCTGGAGGACTTCTGTCATTCACATTTGTAATATTATAGAGATGTAGAATACGTAGATTCTTACTATACCTACTAAGTTATATTTGAGAGAACTACAACTATAGTCTGAAAAGTAATAAACTCCGAAGATAGACGAGAACTTTCTACATTCTTAACAATAATTGCGCAACTTTGATTGTCTTCCTCTACAAGTACGCTAGGTAATAAAGGGAAAAAATGAGCAAAGATCTCGCCCGAGATTTAATGTAAGAATTAAATTAAATTTGCATTTAGGCTTATCGCTTTGGAATAAGAACTAATATCTTGATTTCCTCGCCTTATCTTACATGAGTACTAACTCTTAAGATATGAACCCGTTATTACATCTATCTATACTAAGTAACTAAAGATTTGACTGTTTGTTTGAATAGCCTCCGAAACTACTGGACCGATTTCAAAAATTCTTTCACCGTTGGGAAACTACACTATCTCGGGAAACATAGGACATGGCATGACATGACATACTTTTTATCCCTGTATTCCCACGGGAACGGGAACTACACGGGTGAAACCGCGAGGCGTCCGCTAGTATTTAATCATTACCACAAAATGTTTGTACCTAGTAGATAATCTCAAAACAAAAAAGTGAATAATGTTACGTATATGAATTACTTTTTCTAGAACAATTTCAAACTGAAATAACCTAACTGGTAATCAATATTAATAAATAATTATAATAATTATTATTTATTTAAACTAAGCGAAGCTTGTACTATGGGAACCACATAGCTGATAGAATACTTAAATACTCATTTTTTTATAAATAGATTCTTATCCCACTATCCCACTAATATCATAAATGTGAAAGTTTGGATGGATGTTTGTTACTCTTTTACGCAAAAACTACAGAACGGATTTGGATGAAATTTGTTATGGAGGTAGCTGAGGCCCTGAAATAACACATAGGATACTTTTTATCCCGAGAGATGTAGCGGGTTTCACCGCGGGGCGCAGCTTGTAATACATACAGCCAGACACAGAACAAAAAATTTATCGTACCCTAATATACCCACCAGGACAAACATTGTGTGGTTTGTCCTGGTGGGAATCGAACCCACGGCTTACAGCTCTTGAAGCAGATATCCTACCGAATGAGCTATATATGTCAAGTAAGCAGTAGTGGTAGATTTCCACTATTGTTTACTCATGTTAATCGTAGCGCAAGTTTCATGACGGATGAAACTATTGATCTTTTGTAACTTAAATGTGTTTCATTTCTCTCTGAAGTCAATTCGTAAATCAACGCGGACAAAGTCGCGGGCACAGGCTAGTAAATAAATAAATAATAATAATTACAATTGTCCGGTAACCTGTGTTGTAAATCTAGGTATACGTCTAATAATTTTGTTTGTTTGTTACAGATCGTCATTACTGGTATACCCAAGCACAAGAAACGTTACAAAAAAGGCTTCAGTATTCGTCTGATAAGAAACCTGTTGCGAAGTAAGTATAAGTTACTTATGCAAATTTCATGAAGTTGAAACTTCGCTGAATATTTCAACATGCGTGTAAGTAAATTATAACTCCGTTGCCTAATATTGTTTTAACAACTAAACTTCAAGCAAACACCTAAGCTGTTCTATGAAATTAAATACCTCACTCATTTAAAGTTCATTGGTAACTTAATAACAACAGTTTCATAAAGACGGTTGTTTTGAGTGGACCCGTTTACACACACGTGTATGTTCGTGAAGTCGGTATGTAAAGATTTTTTTTTGTATTTATTTTATAATCATTATTTTTTTACTTGGTGGTAGATCTCCTTAGCAGGAGGTCGTCTAGGTAGGTACCACTGCAGTATTAGTAATTCTGCCGCTAAGCAATAATGTGTAAACATTACTGTGTTCCGGTTTGAAGGGTACTGCAGCTAGCGAAATTACTAGGGTCATCAGACTAACCATCAAAAGTCTCAAAGTAATGAGCGCCAAAGCAGTGATGCCCTGGACTTTGTTTAGTTACTCAACGTTCTGTCTATCGCTACAATGGTCATGGAAAAGCGTTATTTCTTACCATCAGTAGAACGTCTAAAAAACAGTACTAACAGTATAAACTTTAATGAAACTGATTTGAATATTATGGCTTACTATGCGGTCGTTGATTTTTAATACGTTTTCAAACTTTTTATAGCTATGGTGTCATAAAGTAGGCTGATTATGTATGCCCTTGCCATGTAAAAGAAAAAAGTATAAATAGTTATTTAGACAATTGACATGAAGTGAACAAATTTTATGTAATATCATCGCATCTTAAAAACGATAGTCAAAGTAACGTTTAAAGTAAATTAATTTAGATATTTGTTTCAATAAAGCGAAAAACAACTCGACGTAGCTATGTATATAGAAGAGGTTATTATGGCTGCCGTTGACTTGACATTGACAGATTTTGTTTTGGTTTGCCATTACTTTTTTAGGCACTGAAAGTAGCCCACAGATTACAGCTTACTATATGACGTCATTAGAGGTCAATTAAAAGTCTAGTTTATTTATTTTATTGTATTAAAATAAACCCCATTTCATAGGTAAAAAAAATGTAATATTTTAAAATGTTTTGGAATCAGTTAAGTATATTTTGCTTTACATTCTGAATTTAACAGCTTTACGTTAATATTCGGTGCGCCTTGATATTTTTTACTTACACCGCACAATATCGATTATTATTAACACAATAATAATATTTATTTTTCTCTAATAAGTGACTGACACATACTATTTTGAGAAAATAAACCTCGTTTTATTATTTACTTTGAAATTCATATTGTATTGTTATCTAATGCGAAGGCAACGAATCCTGACATCAATTCCTAACATTTCCTTAAAATGTCTTGAGCTAAAGTAGCTTTATAAATTCAGTATTCGGTCCTCCGTTTTTGAATGTTTCTACAAAGTAAACTCTGGTAAGAAGCGTATCGTCCGATTTACTTTGTACAACATTATGAAGTTTGCTGTCTTCCTCGCAGAATTTCAGTCTTACAAATATTGACGCGACTAAATTCACGAAATTAACAAACAATCCAAAAGTTGTTATCCTTCACTTGTCTAAAATAAGCATTTTCATTGTTAAAATATAAACGAGTACTTAAATTACTTCGATCATTCAACCAACTTGAAGAAAGCCAATTTGTAATAAAAAACCTATTAGATTTTTTTATTTTTTTTAGTAGTTGACAGGCTAGGTGTTTGACCACAGCTCACCTGATATCAAGTGAAGGTGTGGCCGAAGATGGTAAAGCACACCTAGCCTGGAATGCAACTGGCTCTCAGTGAGGCTGCCGGAACACACCGTTAGATGCTTGGCGGCAGATTTTCAACTTGAGGGTGGTAGCTAGCCAGCCGAGTACTAAAGTACCCTACCACCATGCTTTGGTTTCCTCACGATGTTTTCCTTTACCGGCAGCTCAAGCTCATTGTTGGGGTTTGAACCCACGCCCTTCGGCATGCGAACCTACCGCGCTAACCACTGAGCTATCATCGCTACAAAAATTAGACTTGCGTTTGGCCGTTTTCTCATCTGCCGACAACCGAAGATGCGGTCTACGATGTGGCACGCTAGCTTAAAATAAACTGATTCACTCGTGACTTTAAGGTTCCAATATTGTTTGTATCGGGAAAAATCCACGCTATAGAAAATATAGAGTGGGTACTGGGTAGTGGTAGTGGTGGGTAGAGGTAGTTGTACATTGTAAATAACTTCTATAGAAAAGTCTTTTGACAATTATTTTGCTTACATTTGATTGCCTAATGTTAAGCAAAATCCTTGACAAAATGTATGGAGCAGCTGATGTTTTTCACGATTTCAGAATTCGGTATGTAAAGTTTTGTTTTTGTATTTATTTTATATTTTTACTGATGGTAAACTTTATTTTAAGAAACTAATTTGAATATTTTGGCTTTCTATGCGGTAGTTTAATTTTAATACGTTTTCAAATTTTTTATAGTTATGACGTCATGAGTACGGCTAAATATGTAGAATATGCCTTTGCCATACGAAACAAAAAAGTATACAAAACATTTGACACATTTCATTAACTTTGACAAGAGTTTTGGCGGGAACGCGGGAAGAGTCGTGTCGCTCCGTTGTATTTTTTTCCAAAACTAGTGTTTTGTCGAGTGTTTATGCATAAAAATGGTTGTGTTTTATTCATAAAGTGCCGAATTACAAGCGCAAGTGTGGGAAAATGATATAATGTGGTGAAACATGAGTTTTCGTGTTGCTTCCAAAACTCCTTCGAAGCTTTATAGTAAAGTTGCCACTACTTTACTAAAGCATGACTGGAATTAACTGACACGAACCGGACTTGACAAAGACGACTTTGACAATACTATAGCTATGATACAGCAGAAATAACACTTAAGACAAGGCAGTATGGCTCTATAGCTTTAGCCTGCCCGAAGGGGCAAATTATTAAAAAAAAAAAATAACTTTGACAACAGAACTGACAAGTTTTTTTTTTAATTTGCCCCATCGGGCAGGCTAAAGCTGTAAAGCCATTCTGTCACGTCTTCGGTTTTTACAATTCATGACATAAAGTAAACAAAGCTTATGTTATAAAAGCGATATCAGGGTCCAAACAACGTTTCAAGTAAAATAATCCAGATATTTGTATCAATAAACCGAAAAACAACTCGACGTATGTGTAATGAAAATATTATTATGATCGCCGTTGACTTGACATTGACAAGTTTTGTTTTGGTTTGCCAGTCTATGAAAGTTGCCCGTCGAGATGACGTCATGAGACATCAATTGAAGGTCAAGTTTGATTTATGTTTTTTATTAAAATAAACCCCACTTCATAGTTTACAGACTTTTAAACGTAAAAATATTGTACAGAAATGTACTATTTTGAAATGGTTTTAGAAACAGTAAAGTTTTTGTTTTTTTAAGTTTTTTTTCTTTACATAACGAATTGTGCTCATATTGGTATTGGTAATTTATAATTTTTATTATGGGTAGTATATACTATGTATATACATAGGCTTAGGTATATTTACGATATGCGGTAGCTACTATACATTAATGATATAATATGTATATATATATGTAATGCCCGGAAATTGGGCCCGAATTCTTAGATCCTATGGAAACCGTTTATTTTTCATTCATGTAGGTACCTAGACCTACAAATATTAGCCCAAGTTTTAATAAGTTTAATTTTGTTTGTTTGAATATACAGAAAATCATAAATGTACCTAAAGCGATCCTCGTTCTGAATTTGTTGAAATCAATTGAGCTGAACCAAATAAATATATACATACAAGTATGTTTAATGCCAATATGACCTTTATGCTGCATTTAGCAAGAAAAAAGTTGATACCTTTTATATAAAACCTTCCTACAAACTACAAATTTTTATCCACATGCTTTTTGCGTTTAATATAATGTTCAATTTCCGTAGGAACATAATTCTTGTGGTCGGGGACGGTATGAGTCTTACGACGGCAACCGCAGCCAGAATACTTAGAGGTCAGAGAAGGGGACAAACTGGCGAAGACACGGACTTGGTTTGGGACACATTCCCTGCAGTCGCGTTGGCGAAGGTGAGTCTCAAATTATAAAGCAAAACACGGCGGTTAGCCAGAGTAAGAAACAGAGCCAAGTGAGAGTCAGACTCGCGCACGAAAGGTTCCGTCCATCAATAAAAAACGACCAAAAAATCACGTTTGTTGTATTACCCTTAAATATTTATTTTTAGTGTTTGTTGTTATAGTGGCAACAGAAAGACATCATCTGTGAAAATTTCAACTGTCTAACTATCACGGTTCATGAGACAGGTGGTGGCCTGGTGACAGACGGACAGACAGACGGACAGTGGAGTCTTAGTAATAGGGTCCCGTTTTACCCTTTGGGTACGGAATCCTAAAAAAGGATGAGTTAAACATAAAATGAAGTATTGTCGCAGTTGAGTGTTCGAAGAAGTTCGCATTGTAAGAATTTACGTAAAGTCCTTATAAAAATATTTTCCTAATTAGCCGGTTCCCATAATACAAGTTTTGCATAGTTTTAGCCTAGATAGTGATAAATAATGTGATAAATATTCAACAGAATTTATCAATGTCGATTGTCAATTATGTCAATCCTAAATGAACCCATAGTGATTTATATAAAAACTTTATTTCTTAGTAAACATAATAAAAAAAGTAACGACCAAGTAAAAGTACCGTATTAATATTTTGCGAAAAAGCTTCAGTAGCGCTCATTAAATCGACAGGAGCTCCATTTTATTAATTGAGTTGCTTTAGGAATATTAGTGAGAAAAACCTTTTATTAGATACCTTATTACATTTGTGATACAACCACTGTCGATAATAATAGGTTGGATAATAACATTTTTAATGATGTCAATTTATTATTGTCTGTTTCTCAATTGAACAAAGGGATGTTCCAGAATTATGTATATTAAAGATCTACTTTGCGAGTGATCGTCCAAGTCGGTCTCACCGATATTCTGCCACCAAGCAGTAGTGTGTAAAAATGACTGTTTTGGTTATGAGCTCGAAGCAGCGATGCCCTGAACTTTGTTTTATTACTTAAAGTTTACGAGCACCGCTCATCACCGGTCATGGACAGGTGTCAGCTCAGCCGATGTTAAGTGACGATGTGGTCGAAGATGGCTAAGCACAGCTGCCCTAGCCTGGAATTGAACTGGCTCTCAAGTTAGGCTGCCAGAATACAGCGTGCTTGGCGGCTAATTTCAACTTGAGGTAGTTAGCCAGCCGAGTTTTAGAAAGTACCTTAATACTACTATGCTATGGTATCCTCACGATTTTTTCCTTCACCCGCAGCTCAAGCTCATTGTTGGAATGTGAACCCACGCCCTTCGGCGTGTGAAACGACCGCGCTAACCACGGAGCTATCATCGCTACGAAATTAAAACTATCTTTTTTCATTAGGATAACATTTAACATATTGTCTTATTATTTTTCATACAAATTCATTTTCCATCCCCTTTAAGTTTATACTACCTTTCACAAATCCGGCAACACAATAGAGTACTGTTCCCATCTTTGAAATATAATTGACAAGTATCAAGTTAAATCTATTGATACATTATAGCGTAGAGCTGTCAGAATTGTTAATGAGCCCAAGATTATCGATATCTTAAAGCCACTTTGCTTGCTCAAAGATATTGGATCTCTGTGTGTATTATATCGCAAGTAATATGGGGAGCGTGCTGGAGAACTATTTGTTTCTTATGCCGTCACAAAGTAAGTAAAATATCTATAAGTAGAACATCTTCGCGATGAATAGGCAACACAAGTGGGAACAGGCGGTGCGGTGGGGGCAGAGGACGCTTGCCAGCGATCACTACGTGAGTGCCGGCCGAGCAGTCGGGGTTAACACGTAAATGTTATTGTTTTTTGTTGTGTAGGTAGGTAGGTGTTCATGTTAAAATTGAATAGGTTAGTGACTTTTTAATAAAAAGGTATTAAAACGACACAGAAGTTTACGTGTGTCGTATAGATTTGATGTTAGTGAAGCGATGAACAAAAATCGATCAAAGATTTGGTCGTAGATGCGATGTCGACTACACTACGCGCGCCACGCGCTTAACCTGTAAGGTGGGTTTTTGGCGGGAACGCGGAAAGAGTTGTGTCGCTCCGTCGTATTTTTTACCAAAACTAGTGTTTTATCGAGTGTTTATGCATAAAAATGAAGGTGTTTTTTTCATAAAGTGCCGAATTACAAGCACGTGTGTGGGAAAATGATATATTGTAGTGAAATATGACTTTTCGTGTTGCTTCCAAAACTCTATCAAACGACATTACTAAAGTCGCCACTACTTTACTAAAGCATAACTGGACTTGAGTGACACGGACTGGACTTGACCAAGACTGGACTTTGACTATAACTATAGCTACGAGGAAACATACGAATCTTGAAAATATAAAACACTTGACACTGGCAAATGCTCAAAATGCGACGCCAAAACCAAAGAAAAAAAAATCTGTATGATTCAACGCTATACCCTGTCCATTATGTTAACCGCTTTTTGACAACTCATACAAAATTCACGACATATAACTTTGTACATCGTCTAGCAAAATAAATCTCACACGAAAAAAAAGTTTAATCTAGCATTATCTCTTTACAAGGCTGCGTTAACTTGACAGCAATTTTTATTAAACCTTGTAAAGAGGTAATGCTAGATAAGCGTTTTTTTTGTGTGAGATTTATTTTGCTAGACGTTGTACAAAGTTATGTCGTGAACTTTGTATGAGCTGTCAAAAAGTGGTTAACATAATGGGCAGGGTATAGCGTTGAATCACACAGGTTTTTTTTCTTTGGTTTTGGCGTCGCACTTCGCACAAAACGCGCTGTATGTATGAGCTGTCAAAAAGTGGTTAACATAATGGACAGAGTTGGGAAGATTTTCTATATACTCAGGGCCGCACGCTCCAAGTAGATACTTTGTCACAAGTCTATCGCTGCACTAGCCACCAATTTCTGAAAGCTTACATGTAACTAACCTACGGAGATTGCACGTACAATTAACACGTTCCTGTGTAGGTACTACATACTTACAAATTGTGGCAAAATCTTCCACAATTTGGAGGTGTATTTATTTGCGCTGCGATACAAAATTGGGTATTACAAAAGGCGTGTTAATAGAATCGTAAAAGGTTAGAAATGGATTTGTAGCGCCCGTGGTATTACAAATTTCATAGGTAACGGTGATTAATTAATTTATCATCAGGCAATCCAAAAAAACATCTTCATAGAAATTGTATTAATGAAGCTAACATTGTTTTTTTTATCGAAATAGAGAACACAATTCTAGACAACTTTCCTATTATTTTGTTCTATATTTCAATATTGGTATTTATTAAAGTTGATTGCATAATAGTAATAGACCTATGTTTTTCGAAGATATCTCGGTGGTTAGGGCGGTCGGTTCCATTCCAAAGGGCGTGGGTTCAAACCCTAACAATGAGCTTGAGCTGCCGGTGAAGGAAAACATCGTTAGGAAACCATAGCCTAGTGGTAGGGTACTTTCTAGTACTCGGTTGGCTAGTTACTACCCTCAAGATGAAAATCTGTCGCCAAGCATCTAAAGGTGTTCCGGCAGCCTCACTTGAGAGCCAGCCATTCCAGTCTAGGTGTGCTTTACCATCTTCGACCACATCGTCATTTAACATCAGCTGAGCTGTAGTTTAAACACCTAGCCTGTCAACTATAAAAAAGGCCTACTTATTGAAGAACAGCCCGGTTTGACGTAATGCCGATTTTTGTATGGGGTGATGTTACAATACAAGTATTGTCGTATCTGTATATCGCTCTTTCTGTTGCAACTGCTCTACTTCTTAGTGAGTTTTAATAACGCGGCGGTCGTATTAAAATAACGCTTATTCATTTTTAATAAAGGTATCTTTCACTACAGACGTACAACATAGATGCACAGACGGGCGAATCTTCTGCTTGCGCCACTGCTCTGCTATGCGGCGTGAAAGCGCGATATGAGACGTTGGGTCTAGACGCTGGTGGTCGATTCAACAACTGCGCTTCGACAATCAACTCGAAAGTCAGCTCGCTGGTTGACTGGGCACACGATGCAGGTAAGATCCAACTTTCTTTTGTTTTATTTGTCATCATATCAAGTCAGTCCACTGTACCTACTGAACGCTATACGAATGCAACCTACATAAAATCACATGACACTACACGGCACGGTACATTCTTACGACCAAGTTCATGCTTCTGCTCAAAGACCAGCTGGTGAGCTTGGCCTATTCGCGGATAAATTTGAGTTTGTCTCTACTATCGTCTTCATTAGTGAATGAGAGCAATTGTTATATTTACATTTATTGTCATTATTGTCATGTTGGTTCTCTATACGCTGCGAAGTAATAATTATGTAAACCCAGGGAGTAACTCGGGGGTACTTACCATGCTCTGTTTTTTCTATTTTCTTCGACAAAAAGAAGAACATTTTTATATAATCTTCTCGGCATAAGTATAAGTAATACGCAATAAACAATCTGATGTAAAATAAAATACCTTGATTTCGTTTCTTTTCATTCATGAACAGGCTCGCGATAGTTTGCCATCTCGCCTGATGTTAAGCGGAGATGCGGTCAACGGTGAAGCACCCTTATCCAGAAGAAACCTATTCGATATGGCGACTAGAAGGCACTGAAATTGTATCTGTTATCAGTCAAACCGGATTAAAAGATAAAATAGGTTTTCCTAGATTTCACCAGTTCTTTCCATAAGGGTGGGATACCTATATTAAATAAATTTGGCAGAGCACAAAAATAAGTAAATTCAACATCCGTATATTAAAAGCATTTAAGTGCAAAATAGAAGATTTGTAGTGTGTTAAATGTTCGTTCATTAATAAGACATGATTGTTCAGCTTTTCTTATTTAGTTTACCTTGCAGTTTTAGTTAAGTCTAGCAAAAACTAGTTTATCCCAAAATTAGGTTTAGTCGGTAATATATCTAAAAATTAAACGAAAAAGAGGCTTAATAGATAACCTATGCAACGTTTTTTGGAATTATGCTGCCTTAATTCCAAACAATAAATACCTAGTAAAACATAAAATAAAATGCGGCACATTTCTATCGTTCTACATGTAGGTTGACTAAAAGTTTTATCTTTCCATAACAGTGACAAAATACACATCTCGTACAAGTATTCATATATCTTTTTACATGAATTCGCACTTTGATACGAGAGAAAAATTGTTTTCGGATATTTATATATCGTGAGGAAACCATAATAACATGGACCATGGTGGTAGGGTACGTAGTAGGTACGTATATCTAGTAAGATGGGTTAGGTTAGTAACCCATAATATATGAAAACCTGCCACCAAGCGCCTAATGATGTGTTCTAGCAACCTCATTTGAGTTTCATTCCAGGATGTGTTTAACATCTTCGACAACACTGTTACTTAACATCAGGTGAGCTGCGGTCAAAGTCGTAACCTGCCAAACTTAAAAAAATTAGGAGAACGTTTTGTTCGTTTCATTGCACAGGTAACCAGAACATTCAATAAGAAAACAAAGTTAAAGGTATCATTCCTTACTCGTTTTTTATTTTAGAGGTGTGTTTCAACACTTGCAAAGTAATCTAAATGTAAAATAAAATTAGCGGCAGAATATTTGATACTGCGACGTTATCTAACTAAACGACTCATTAGACTATGTATATCAACTAAAATAACTTTTGTTCTTAATTTTTTTCATTTAGGAAAATCCAGCGGTATCGTAACTACAGCTAGAATAACTCACGCTACCCCAGCCGCTTTGTACGCCCATGCGCCTTCAAGGTACTGGGAAGATGACAGCCGAGTCCCGCCAACCGTGAGGAAGGACTGCAAGGATATAGCCATGCAGCTCGTAGAAAATGAACCTGGGAGAAGTATAAACGTAAGTTTTTCATTATAATTGAGTATGAAACGGTAATTTTGAGCTTAGTCTCCTGATGGTAACAGATAACGCCTGTCCATGACCATTGTAGCGGTATCCAGAACTTTGAGTACAAAACAAAATCCAGGAGACAGCGAACACAGTTCACTGCTTTGCTATAATCAGACCATAATAATTGAAGGAAAAAATGTAGTTTATGTCATTCGGAGCATAACAACGAATCGATTAACACCTCGATCGATTCATCAAAATCGCAGTGTAGTTACGACGCTACAGTGAAACTTTCATAAAAAAACATAACATACATAGACTGCTAAAAGCATAGCCTAACATTAAGATTCTTACTTGGTTTTCTGTTTCGTACACCGATCCACCACAAGCTATCCCAATATATACGGTTACTTGTATTAGAAATAACTGAATAGGTTTTACAAATAAAACAACAAATGCTACTTTGCCGACAGAGTTTTATCGAAGACACGTCATCAGATATTAACAAAAATAGTTCATAAAATGAAAAAATGCGTCTTTATCAACGGAGTTTTATCAAAGACACGTCATTTTAACAGAAACAATTGATATAATGATCGTAGAAAATCGTTGGTGCAAAAATCGAATAGTTACTCGATTGATTCGATACATTGGAGTCAATAAAGATATCACGTCATGCGTTTACTTTTCCAACTTCACGTAAATCGGAGCGAATCGGAGCATTCTACACACATTTCATTCGGACGTGTTATTTACAACTCACCACCGGGAATTGTCAGCGGCGAGGGAAATAACACTGGCTGACTGCTACGATTACGACTGAAACTAGCTTATTATTGTGACTAATAATTTATAAAGTTTACCTGTTGTCCTATTTTCCACGTGGATTTCTAACCATGCAGCGTAATTTTAAAATTGCATGCTTTCATGCGCTATGGTTAAAGCCATTGTCGTTAAAGTATTATAGTCAGATTTTAACGTGATTGTTTTATACACGTATCCTATTAATATTATGGATGTAACAGTTTGTACGTTTGGATATTTGGATGTTTGTTATTCAATCATGTAAAAACGGTTGTACAGATGAAATTTGGCACATGTATTGTTTGTTACCTAGATTAATAGATAGGATAGACACTTTTTATATCAAACAAATATTAGGTACCTGTGGGATTATCAAAAAACGAACTACTGGATGTAACCACTTAAAAATTTGGTATAGATGCGTTTTATGGAGCATTATTTCGGGATAAAAGGTATCCTTTATATAAATGTAATAATAAAATAGCACAAGTTTCATGACTATGGCTTTTTTGTTACTTACTTACACATTCTTCATTTCTCTCTGAACCTAATTAAAATATATGTATAAAAAAATTTATTTCAGTTCTTTTTTAATTTCATAAAAATTAAAAAAAAAAATTAAGCTTATTTCGAAATTAAGTTAAATCCTCATCACTGTTGAAACCAAAACGACTTCTAAGCGGAAATACACTATTAATATTACTCTTGAATATTGTACATTTTTTTATTCTATACAGACCTATGTTATATAATCTCCTTTGTAACCTTCAAGACTTGGCAATAAGAAAAATTCATCAACTGTGTTAAGACTGTTTTACGCATTCACTGAACTCAATGGCAAGGAATGCAGACAATTCCCCCGCATATATTCTGAGCAATAAACTTCACTGAAATCTTATATTCAGAACGAGATTTTATATCAGCGCTATCTTTTCTTCATAAAAATTTAGAGCGAATAACAAACTATTTTATAGCGCTATAATAATACTGAATGCGAAAATCTTTTGGTCTTTGGTTTTGGGTACTCTAAGTGTACTTTATGAATCACAATAATGCTCAAATGCAAATTTATATCATACCTTCGAGAATAAAATATCGCAATAAATTGAACGGTGATAGTAAATGTTTTTTTTTTTAATAAACTAATATTATAAATGCGAATGTTGTGAAGAGTAAGGTTTACATAGAGAGAAAAAAAGTACTGTTCCCGAGGGATAGAAAAAGAAGAATCTACATTAACGTGAGCGAAGCCGCGCACAAAAACTAGTTTTAATATTTACTGAAAAAAATACAAACAAAGTAACTGTCAGTATTTGACAGATTTGTGCAATACCCTTTATCATTTATTACTAAGATCAAACAAAAGTACTAACATGGAATTTATTAAAAAATGTTGACGTTTTTGATATATTATCTGGTATAAAAATCAAAGATCATCGACAATAACGTTTATTTATTTATTTCGATACACATAACAGAATATAATTGCCACATCAGCATTATGTTTACTTGGTGGTAGATCTCCTTAGCATGAGGTCGTCTAGGTAGGTACCACCGCAGTACCAGATATTCTGCCGCTAAGCAGTAGTGTGTAAACATTACTGTGTTCCGATTCGAAGGGTACTGCAGCTAGCGAAATTACTGGGCTGTTGAGACTAACCATCTCAAGTCTCAAAGTAATGAGCGTCAAAGCAGTGATGCCCTGGACTTTGTTTTGTTACTACAAGTTCTGTGTATTGCTGCAATGGTCATGGACAGGCGTTATCTCTTACCATCAGGAGAGCGTCTCGTTCATCTCATTACTTTTTACATAAAAAAAAAAAAAAAAATTAAATTACAGTAAGGTTTTGTATTAAATTTCATTCCTAAACAAATGTATATACAACATGAACAATGATCATTAAAAAGAAAACAGATGCATTTACAAAGCATTATTAGCATTCAATTTTTTTTAAATGTCTATTTAAAAAAACGCTTGTCGATGATCATTGCAGCGACACACAGATTTTTAATTGCCTAATAAAATAGTAACTAGGGAATCGCTGTATTTGCGCTAATTAATTTGAGACTTGGTTAATTTCAATATCTCTATAACTTAGCTAGATGCAATTCAAATAGGAACGACTGGCGATAGAATGTCAGGATCTTATACTGCGGTGGTACCTATCTAGACAGCTTCCTGCTAAGGAGATCAACAACCTAGTAACATGGCATACCAATTACCCTGCTGGTAATAGAATCCTGAAACGTACCAGAACTATACAGTCCAATCTGAACCCCAATTTAAAGTTAAGTATTTTAGCCAAACAGGGCGAACATTAATTATGAACCGATAAAACAGTCAAGTAACGTTGACATAATGCTTTATCGTCGGTTTCAACACATTTAACTTAAAAGCTATCAAGCGAATAAATTATGCAACAGCCGTTTTAAAGTCCGGCCGCTGGCTTCGTGCATTTCACTAGAGATACAATGAAAATGAACCATAAATATACAAGTTGGATCAGCGCCATACAATCTACGGCGTTGTGAAAAAAGTTAGAGTGTAGATCTGGTATGTACGTAACAACCCGAACTACAGTAAGTCCTAAGATTTTCCAGCGAAACCTTAGATTAAACAACTCTTAAACAGTTATGTGATCATCGTTCATTTCGAACTTTTACCGTCTTGGTAAATCTTAGATTTTACATCAGTGACACGGTAAATGTTGAAAAATAGGGTTCACTAAAATTTTTCACAAAAACACTTCTAACGTTTTTTTATGTAACAAGTAATGAGACGAACAAAACACTCTCCCGCTGGTAAGAGATAACATGTCAATGACCATTGCAGCGATACATATAACTTTGACTAGCAAAGCAAAGTCCAGGGCATCGTTGTGCATTTTTCCACGCTACTGCTTGGTAGCAGATAATCTGGTACTACGGGTGGTCCTAGACGATCTGCTAAGGAGATCCACTAAGTAAAATATTACTTTACAACCAACGTTTTGTATATTATTATTTCACAAACATCTTGTTCCACAAATGTTTTGTTTTACAAATATCTTCTAGGCAAACATTTGATATTCAATTCTTGGCAAGTTGTATTCGATAGTAAAAACCATAGCGGTTCCTAGACAATTTTAAACTTAAACTCTATAATTATAATTGTTTAATCAAGGTTTTCGTCGCAGGTCATAATGGGAGGCGGTCGCAGACACTTTCTTCCAAACGTGACACCAGATCCAGAGCATCCGAACAGAGAAGGCAGAAGATTAGACGGGAGAAACCTGGCAGAAGACTGGGCGAGAGAAAAGAAAAGACGACGGTTAAGGGCTCAGTACATTCACACCAGGGAAGAACTTGCCAAGCTGGATCCTAGGACAGTGGACTATTTATTAGGTAAGAGATGTTGTTCTATTGCTTCTATACGAGAAGGTGAAAATATCTATATACGAGCCAGCCCTGTTTTTATAAATTTGCCACCCCCGCTAGGTGCAGGTCTCTTCTCATCATAAGAAGGATAAGGTCAGCACGCTGGCCATGTACGGGTTGGTAGACTTCACACAACTTCGAGATTTTTTTCAAGAACTCTCAGGACTGTATGTTTCCTCATGATGTTTTGAAAAGCTAAGTGCAGATCATCGCTTTTTTAGCGGTCATTACTTTGAGGCTTTCTATAGTTAATCTCAAAAGCCTTGTAATTTCACTAGCTACACTACTCTTTGAAGTGGAACACGGTATTGGCACAAATCGCGTTGACTGAAGCTATTCATTTGTTGGCTAAATGACAACGCAACATAAAGTCGACACTGTACATATTGTATAGTTTCATAAAAGTATTTTATTAAACGTGTTTTACACTCTTGTTATTTAGACTTACTATTTAGATACAGATTTACTAAAACTTTGTTGTTGAATAATATTTGTATTGGGTTTGTATTTCACCCCGGGGCTTGCAAAAAATAACTCTTGACGGGTCACTGCGCGGACCCAGTTAGTCGATTAGCTCGAGCAAAATTTTACTAAAATAATGAAATCCAATCTGTATTCATCAGCCTGGAACATACGATTTTATTCGCTATTTATTTTGTCTCTATTTAACTTCGTGTTTTAATCTATTCCGAAATGGAATGGTTATGGGTGGTGTCTTTGCTATGTTGTTGTTGAATGTAGAGGAAAGGATATTATTTTTACTGGCGAAACACTTGATGTATGACCACAGCTCTCCTGATACAAAGTGATGGTGTGATCAAAGATAGTAAACGCACCCAATCTGTACATTTCGCTAATTAATTATGTGTACTTTTTTATGCAAAAGTTATAAGACAAACGATACTATTACCAAATGGTAACTGGTTACCCGTTCCGATAACCACTGCAGCTCTCAGTACTCGAAACTTTGAGTAACAAAATAACCTTCAAGTCGTCGCTGCTTTGGCAATGAATTCTAAAACTTTGAAACATTTAATGGTTAGTTTTAATAGCCCTGTATTGAAGTTAGTTGTAGTCCTTCTGACCAGAACACGACTATTGAACATATTGTGAAATTTACTAACTAGTGATAGTTATAAAGAAGTTATATACATCATTATTATAATAGTTAGAACAAGTTACCTTTAAAGGGTCATTTGTAATTAGTCTGCATCTTTTTAATGGCATGTTCAGTACATTAAATCTAACAACTTTTGTTCTCCTTCTGTTGATAATTCGTGTTTTTGTTATTTATCAAGAAAAAAAAATTGTACGGTCTAAACAAAATTGACTCAGAAAAAAGCGCGTGCGCACTCTGTGACGCGTGCCGGCAGCAAACGTTATGACGTCAATAAAAGCCAAAGAAAGCCAGTGACGCTGTAGAGGCCATCTGCGGCCAACAGCAAGAATCATTCATAAAAAAAATTGCGGCGCGGAGGGCGGGGGGCGGCTGTTCTAACGATACTACGACGAATGAAACGTCTACGCAATAGAGAACTAAAAAGTGTCAGAGAGTAGGTACCACAAAAAGTTAATTATTTTTTGAGATATGTGTTGTGCTTTAGCAAGGTTGATTGTTTTAATGTAGAAAATATGCCCTTAAAAGAATGCTGACTGATTAACAATATCCCTGTATACTTTTCTATCGTAATGAAAATGTGAAAGTCAATTAGATTAAATTCTCAAAGTAATGAGTGATGCCCTGGACTTTATAGTATTATTCAAAGTTCTGCGTATCGCTGCAATGGTCATGGACAAGAGTTAACTCTTACCATCAGGATAACGTGTCGTTCGTCTCATTACTATCACATCAAAATTCACTACCACTTAATACTTTAAAGTTACTTTCGGTGCCCAGGCTCAACATTAAATTCAATATTATTATATAATTCATTAAAATCAACATTGAATTGTGTTTTAAAACCATAGCAAGTTCAACACAAATTTATAATATCTTTTTGCCGAAGCATAAAGAATTTGAATCCTTCTAACACCCTAATATTGTTCCTTTATTAATGAAAACCGCCTTTAGGTAAAAGCTGTTACTGAAATTCAGTTTTTTATGCTCCGCTAAATGAGAAGCGTCGTTGAAATTATTAAAGAAATCGGACCCTTCTATACTCTTTGTTAGGTTTATTTAATGGTGGAAGCTTACGTAGCATTTCGGGTGAAACCCTTTAGGGTGATGGCCCTTTTCGTAAACCGTATAGCCCGGCGACTTAACTTGACCTACTAAAAAATACGTAACAGTGTTTAATTACGATCAATTCATAAAATTTATTTAGTTCCGTGGAATTAATTGTTGTAATTTTTTCTTATTCGTCATCATCCACAGCCTTCTTTATCCCACTGCTGGGTTTACGCCTGGGTCCTGTGCCAATCTGGTCCAGGTTCGACCCGCGACGGTGACAATATCTTTTAAATTAAAATTAGTTCAAATATGCTTCCATAATATTATGTGTGTACCTACCTACTTGACAAAATGGTCTAAGTAGGTACTTCAAGGTTGGTAGTTTAATAATTTTTTTACGTACATATAAATACATGTTTTTTTCTTATGGTAGACACATATCCTATCATTTGGTACGATTCTGATGATAATTGTAATAGTTTTTATTTCGTATTCATTAGTCAAACTACATTTTAACGTAAAATTAGAATTAATAATGTAAATGTTTAAAAAATGTCTATTCTTTCTTATTTCTATAGTGTAACAACGAGATAATGTGTGTTACATAGATATAGATAGAGCTGTGTGTAATATCCTCTTATAATTTTTTTTTTACACTTGAGTCCTTTTGGCAAAAGATGCATAGTGAGTTTTAACGTGATCATGGTTACTTGGTATACCATGATTGCATAGTCATAATATAGCATGTAAGTGACACATATCATGTGCTGCGATGGCTGAATTAATGATATGTCCATATTTTTGTTCAAAAAGTTCTTTTCTATTTGACCAATGCAATACTTAGTCGCGATTCGTGATACAATCAAAACCCTGTATTTTCGTCGCTTCGTGTACGAACACTCATAAGCCTAACCTAGTAATCAGTTAGGTATCTTGAAATTAATTCTAACGTCTCCCACCGAATTTGGTAAAGTTCGTCCATGGACAATTAAATAACTTTCCCAACATTTCCAAAGTCCATTAAAGTATTTTACTCATTATTGAAATCTATTTCGACATTTATGCCTAATGGCTCAAATATAATAAGTTTAACGACAACATTTACCGACTTTACAATTAAATTATGATCTAGAGTCCAGTACCAGTGTAATCCGGTTTTGTATCCTTTTTAATCCGACCCGAGTTAAGGACCATTTGCATTTCAAATGAGGGAGTACCCACATTTATAATTGAAAAGTGCGCGCTGTTAATACGTGTATTTTAATGTTAAATATCATACTTAACGCACTTAAACTCTACTAAGGGACTTTTATAAGTAGCTTCCAGGGATCGTTTCCAGAATTCTTTTACAAAATGTCTTACATACCTACATAAATATATGTTTAATGAGTACAATTTTTTTTTTTAACTTTTCACAGTTATAAAAATCAGCACCACTGGCCCCAAAAAAATTGTCTAGTAGAAATCGCTCTAGACAATTATGCCGCCGTTGTATTACCACACATTAGTCGATGTTGTTTTGTTATCTTTTTTCTTTACCCCTTTTTTGAGTTTCTATGTTAAAATGTAAGTATGTTTGGTGAATTGAAAACGATTGAAGATGATGATCATAATGTTTTATAATCATGTACGTTCTACAGTAAATCAGTAATATTTATTGGCCATAAATAACAATAATGTTAAAGGCAAGTCACATGTACAAAAAAAAACCTTACGATTACACTTTCATGAATGAAGCTATACCTATACGAGTAATTAACAACGAACATACTACAGCGGAGGCTCCGTTTATGTACTACACATAAATGAGGATTCTGAGAACCTCATTGACATATATTCACCTAATTTGTAAAATGGATTGTTTTCCAAAAAAAAATTTAATAGTTTTTTTAAATTCGGTATGATTTAATTCAATAATGTAATATATTTTGGCAATTTATTATACATTAATATTTTGGCGTGACGGCCCTGCTTTTCAACTTTACCTAACCTAGTCCATGGCACGACCAGCTTTTCTTTGTTTCGCAAGTTATATTGATGCCTGTCTTTGTTCTTTGGCAAATTAGCTCCGTGTATTTCTAATAAGCTATTGTATATGTATAGTGATATCACTGTCATAATTTTGTTAGTTTTCAAGTATTTTTTTGCAGAACTGCGTTTTTTTAAACCATTTATTATTCTAATCGCTCTCTTCTGACATCTTAACACTTTTGTAATACTAGCTGCGTTACCCCATATCGTAACTGCGTATCTTATAACAGAATGTATGTATGCATAATACACGGATATAAGAGTATTTTTATCTATTAACGGCTTAAGTTTAAATAACGCATAATTTCCGCTGGCAATTTTCTTACATATATTATCGATATGAGCATTGTGACTAATTGTATTATCTACGTTTTATAAATATAGTACTTACGTATATAACCTTACGAAATAAAACTTTGTTGAATTAGCATTTGCAGGTATCTTTATTCATTGTAATGCCTATTTGTTATTTATGATCAGACAAAATTGGGACGAGAAATTGACTTCGATTGACTCAGCTACTGCCTAGTTACGTGTTAAAAATCTTACCCACATACCTCTCTATACGGTAAATAGATTTGGTAGGTTTAAGGTCGGTTGGTTTCGAAATTATATAGTGTAGGTCTGTAGGTACGTAGTGCGTATTAATGTAATAAATCTGGCCCGCTTGAGGAATTAGACCTTTACCAAAACATGGGATATGGACGCACTTAGGAGGGCGCTAGGGGCCTCAAATATTCCATTCAGTTAAGTCAGCTTAAATCGAAAGCTTTCACGGTGAAGTAATGAAAGTGTATATACATTGCATTACTTTAGCACTCAAAACAATGCTGCTGAAGGAAAACATGTTGAAAAAAACTATAACATGGTGGTAGGGACTTTTTAGTTTTCCAGCATAATTGATAAGCAAAGACTCACTTGTTCGGAAAAGGCACCAAAGCCTTGAACATCGACCCAAAGTTGCATATCTGTCAGTTGTCTACCGGATAAACTTTGGAGAGTGCGGTTCAGATCTGCATGGGCTAATTTCACTCTGCCCATTCTTTTATCAGACAACCAGGAGCTTTAAAAAGCGGTACCGCTTCATGGTATATATTCCAAAAACTCAAACTAAATTGTTTGAATCTACTTTCATTGTACGAACCGGTAAACAATGGAATTTGCTACCCGAGTGGGTACCCTTATAGATACAATCTGGGTGCCTTCAAGTCGTGAGTGAATCGGGTTCTTCAGTTCATTTAGTTATTTATTCTAGCCAAGCGTGCTCCACCATAGACCGCATAGATCTACGCTTAATATCAGGTGAAATGGCGGGCAAACGCAAGTCTATCTACAATTGAAAAAAATCTGTTCATTTGACTGTCATTTTTCTAATGTATAAGTAATAAGACGAACAAAATGACTTCGTTATGGTAACACTTGTCCATGAGCATTACAGCAGTATCCAATCTTACTGGAAAATCATTCCAGGCTAGGTGTGTTCACGATATTCCACAACAGCGTCACTTATCATCTGGTCAGCTGTAGTCAAAAACTTAGCATTTTACCTATAAAAAATCAAATTAAAGCAGTTAAGGACCTTTTTTTGTTAAATATAAAGTACTAATTCTAAAATCTATTCAGTATTTATTAACTCGTGCCCTATCACAGTTACTTCATTACGTCCACCTAAGAAACATACTTACCTATTATTAACACACAAACAAACAAACATTCCGCCATCCCGTTTTCTCGAAGACATGTATTGTAAACAAAAACAATTGGAATAGAGTAGGCTTATTTGAGGTTGATTTATGTGAGGATGCCTTTAGAGAAACACTTGGGATGAGGTAATGGTTTCATAATATTATTACGCGAGTTGTTGTGAAGATCGGATTATGTACTTGTGTTGAGTCTGTTGATCGATACATCTTTGAAATGGAATCAACACATGGCATATTCATAGTAAATTTCATTGGAAATTAGCAACTAAAACTAGACTGTCTATTTATCTGCTAAATTTGGAAGAGTAATTATTTGTTTCATAATCAAACCAGCGGACGCCTCACGGTTTTACCCGCGTAATTCCCGTCCCTGTGGGAATACAGGGATAAAAAGTAGCCTATGTCACCTGGGGATAGTGTAACTTCCTAACGGTGAAATAATTTTTGAAATCGGTCCAGTAGTTTTTGACTTTATGCGTTACAAAATAATTCGTCACTTAACATCAGGTGAGCTGTAGTCAAAGATCTAGTCTGTCAATAAATAAATAAAAATGTGTAAGACATTCTGTGTAAAAGCAGCGGCCAAATTTTGGGTACAGAAAGCTGTCGACCGAGCTCAATGGCGTTTATTAGGAGATGCCTATATTCAGCAGAGGGCAGCAAAAGGCTGATGGTGATGATGATGAATATTAATGTAATATTTAATTTCCAGGTTTGTTTGAATATTCTCACATGGATTTTAACGCCGAGCGCGGAGCGGCAGTAGACACCGAAGAAGGAACGTCAGCGGGAACGAGTGTCAAAGCGGACGATCCGTCGTTGGCTGACATGACGAGAGCTGCCCTGTCTATCCTCCTGAAGAATGATAAAGGATTCTTCCTGCTTATTGAAGGTAAACAAATTATGTTTACTTAGAAAGAAAGAAAAAGATTTATTTTTCCTTATAAAACACTACATACAACAACGAATAACTACAGACAACACACACAAATAAAAAGATCTCTCTCTTTACTTGGTGGTAGATATCCTTAGCAGGAGGTCGACTTGGTAAGTACCACTGCAGTACCAAATATTCTGCCAGATATTCTTGATTGAGCTTGAGCTATATATGTTATATGGCTATATTATTATAAGCTACATAATAAAAATGAGCTATATAATGATAGAATACTTTAAATACTTTACTTAGTAAAAGTAATGAGACGAACAATACACCCTCTTGATGGTAAGAGATAACGCATGTCCATGACCATTGCATCAATACATAGAACTTTGAGTTGCAAAACAAAGTCCCGGGTAACGCTGGTTTGGCACTCATCACTTTGAGACTTTCGATGGTTAGTCTCAACAGCCCAGTAATTTCGCTAGCTGCAGTAGTTCTTGAAGCAGATATTTTACCAAATGAATGTTTATGGAACATGCTCCTTGATTAACTCCTCGTCTACACCCAATATTAAAGAGTAGTTACACGCAGGTTCAATGGGTAAAATAATCATATCTCTAAACTATATGATTATAAGTATTTTTAATCAATTTTGTACTAAAAATTTACTAGCTCATAATATCGTAGCGTAGCTCGCATGACCATCTGGTTTACTGAATTCAATTCATCCCAAAAAAATATGCAATAAATATTATTATATTCACGGTCTCATCTTCCATTCATGACCCATATTTACGCGTTAAAAGGTTTTTATTACTCTACTCAAGCGTACGGCAGCGTATCATGTTATCTTTAATAAATAATTCAGTTAGGGATCTCGGGACCCGGAACTTGGAGGTTAGTGATTCTGAATTTATGGAAGAAAAAATTCGCTAAAAATACACCTAACTCTGCTGCAAAAAAGCTTGATAAGTATTTGATACAGAATTCGTTGGTAGGTAGGTATCTCATTTCTTTTTAACTAATTTTTGTATGTTTTATAGTCTAGGTGTTTGACCACAGCTCACCTGATATCGGGGAAATTTTCTTTCCCGTAAGGAGAAATTTAGTGCGTTAGGTACATGAAACAGGATGTAATGGCATAGTTAAATAAAAACTTTTTTTTAAATTTTCATGCTATGATTACTTACAACTACATTACAACTACTTTTTTCTGTTTATAGTGTGCACAATAAAGAGATTCTGTCTATCTACATCATCATCATCAATCATCATCATCAGCCTTTTGTAGTCCACTGCTGGACATAGGCCTCTCCCAAGACACGCCACTCAGCCCGATCTTCGGCTTTTCGCTTCCATCCACCGCCAGCTGTCCTACGAATATCGTCACTCCATCGAGTCTCAGGGCGTCTATCTACATATTTCTTATTTATTATTTACTTTCTTAGTACATGCTTCAAATAGAAACGTCAATAAAAGCATTTCATGAAGTTAAAATAATCGTGAAAATAAAAAAATATGTTTACGGCAGCAGTCTTAAAACTACCGGCTGTGTTTAGGGTTTTATCATAGTGTATTGGTGGTGTATATCCAGCAATGGACTTTGAAAGGCTGACTATAATGCTGATTTAATCAAAAAAAAATGTTGTGTATGAAAGTAATTTATGAGTATATTTTCAGGTGGTAGAATCGATCACGCACATCACTACAATAACCCATACAGGGCGCTTGATGAGACACTTGAGCTGGAGACAGCATTGCTTGCAGCGCTGGAGCGAGTAAATCCTGCTGAAACACTCATAGTGGTCACGGCTGATCACGGTCACGTCATGACGTTTGGAGGTCAAGCCACGCCAAGGGGGCACCCTGTATTAGGTGAGAACTTTTTTATGGTTATGTTAGCGACCCGGATTCTCAATGGTGCAATTTATTTTGGCGGCTTAATTACCAAATTGAATTTAATTAAATTTTGCGGAAAATATAATCACATTTTTTGCAAAACTTTGTGTTTTCTTGAGTGTTCATTTAAGTAAATGAAATAGTGGTGTTTTATTCATAAAATGCCGAGTTACATGTCTGAGTGTAGGAAAGCTTTATAATGTAGTAAAACATGACATTTCTTGTTGCTTTCAATACCCCATGAAAGTTTAGTAAAGTTACCACTACTTTACTAGGGCATGACTGGACTCGACCATGACTTACTTTGTGCGACTTTGACTATGACTTACACTGATTATTATTTTTTTAAATAGTTGCATCACTTGTCAAGTACAAATGCACTATGTGCGACGTCAAAAATAAAGAAGTAGATAGTAGATTGTACTTAAATTTGTATAAAAAACATTCTCCTGCATTAATTTTATTTCCTAGAGTAGGTATAAATTAAGATACTGTGGCTTGGCATGCCATCGTTTTATGATTCAAATTGAAGTTGTCACTGAATTTCTTCGCATCAATTACATTCTAATACTGCCGTGTTCGTATCTTACAATATTCATGCGGATTGATTAGAACATACGAATATAAATTCGTCGTGTGTTCGCTTCGTAACTAAGCATGAAAACCGTGTTTGTATCTCGGTCGCGTAGGTTTCTCAAAATATTCACCAATTAGGTATAATCGGTATTAATCGGTTCCATTCCAGGCTAGGTGTGCTTTACCATCTTCGACCACACCTTCACTTAACATCAGGTGAGCTGTGGTCAAACAACTAGCCTGTCAACCATAAAAAAAAAAAAAAAAAAATCGGCGGAGATCTGTCGCCAACAAGGAAAATTAGCAAAAAATCCGGAAACCATTTTTATATGAAGGCGAGTGCGTAGGTAGACATCAAAAAAAGTTTTAAAAATAAACTTGTTCGTTAGTCTTTGGCATATCACGTTGTAAATTTCGTTTAGTGAAGTATTTTGATATTTTTAGCCATTTGATGATTCAAAGCCCATCTATACCGCATTGGTAAATTGCAAAAAATATTACGAGCAAGCAAGTGGTTTTGGCTCAGTTAAACTTAAGAATTTTTTGTCCCGAGATCCTGTTAACTAAAAAAAAAATCAATGGGGCGACACGACCCTTTCCGCTTTCGTCAAAACTCCAACCTGAATCTTTTTACTAACTCAACTAATTTTATTCGTATAGGTGCAGACACAGTGGTGTCGGATATCGACGGTCTACGTTACACGACGCTACTGTACGGAACAGGGCCGGGCCATTCTGAGCCGAGGGCTCTCCCGCTAAACGCTACCTCGTCCGCTGCCGCTACCGCCGATGCAGTGCACGCAGCGGCAGTGCCTAGACAATGGGCAACTCACGGCGGTGAAGACGTTCCCATCTGGGCTTTAGGTATGAGAAAATATCTGACTAATTATTATTTATTTATTATTAATACTGACTTGTATATAGCTAGCCTGTGGTATCTCTCCCTCCTAAGCTGTACGTGGTGAGTTCAATTTTTACCAAAGACAAACAGTTAAGGATTATGTATCTTAGTGTTCAAATGTATGCATTATATTACGAATGTATTTACAGAAAAAAAAAATACCAACCGCGAAAAAAACCGCGAGGCATCCGCTAGTCTATATCTATATTATTATAAAGAGGAAAGGTTTGTTTGTTTGTATTGAATAGGCTCCGAAACTACTGGACCGATTTCAAAAACTCTTTCACCGTTGGGAAGCTACACTATTCCCGAGTGACATAGGCTACTTTGTATTCCTGTATTCCCATGGAAACGGGAACTACGCGGGTAAAACCACGAGGCGTCCGCTAGTATATAATAATTACGTGACACACTTTTATATTTTAGTAGCGGACGCATAGCGGTTTCACCCGCGTAGTTCCCGTTCCTGTGGAAATACAGGAATAAAAAGTAGTATATGTCACCCGGAGATAGTGTAGCTTTCCAACGGTGACAGAGTTTTTAAAATCAGCTCAGTAGTTTCGGAGCCTATTCAATACAAACAAACAATCAAATCTTACCTCTTTATAATAGTATAGATACGAGTAGATTATTCATCTAGTCAATCATCAATTTTTAAATCGATTTTTTCATTTTTTTTTCAAAAAAGAACTGTTCTCTGTATAGGTAATTTTAATTGAATTATAATTCATTATTTTTGGAACTAACTCTTTCAGGCTTAGTGCTACTGTTTCGCGTAGCCCCTTATAACAAAACACGTAGCCATAGAAAATAAGTTTAAAAAAAAGTCTCTCAGTCCGTATATCATCAGTTTTCTCTTATCCTAAATACAACTAAGGTTAACAAAAACAATTAACTGTATAAATTATGTGGGTGGTTCAACTCTGTACGCTTACAAAATTATTATTACTTAAGTCACTCGGAGAGGGACTGAAACGGTTGTACCAAAAGTCTGTACAACAAAATGAGTCAAGGAACTTTACTGCAGAGATCAAGATATTTTAACGAAATGTAGGATAAGCATCCGATTCGCTTCCCTAATTTGGTGCAATGTGGCACAATGTATTTGGGAAATTAAACTGAGAATTCTTTTTATGTTATGAGTTTTAGGGATCAATTACAACATAATGAAGTACCTACTGTAAATAACATTGTTTAGCTATGTACTACTGAGGGGCTAGCATATCAATTTATGAAATTTAGGTACTATTACGAGAACGATAGAAAAATGTGTGGAAAGTGGGACTACTTTTTGTGAAAAGAACTAGAAGAAGATTTAGAAAATACTTTATAGAAAAAGAAGGTTGCATGTGTGGGTGAATTGGGAATGGACAACTTTGAAAATGAACAAGTTATGAAGAGGCCTAAGTCTTTTTTTTTATTAGAAATAGGCTTGCGTTTGACCGTCAGAGAGAGTTTTTTTATACATTTGACTATCGTATACGTAGTTCTTGCAAATTTAATTAATCTGAACATGGAACTAGTACCAGCTTAAAAGCCTTTTAAATACCTGTTTTTCTATCTGGCTAGAAAGAGCGTAAGCAAAATGTAATGGAAGATGTCAAGATTAAACCGAGAAAAAACAAGCGTCAGATACGTTAGCCTAAATTATTCATAACCTGTATTCATATGGATTTATGATTATTCGACTGTATGATGGAGAGCCAAATTGGCATTGAATATGAAAGCTTCCATTTTGACTTATGCTGTAATATTGTAATGAGAATAAAAAGTATACTACTACTGAAACTAGGTACTTTAAAAAGACAAGAACGTTATGCGTTTCAGAACTTTCACCATAGCTGGTAAACAAGTAAATAAGTTGCTTGATGGTAAGCGTTTCCTTATGCTATGGATATTTGATGTAATTCTACAAATACGATGCTGAACATGAGTTTTCAAGTACTCAATTTTGTAACTCATTAAAAAGTATTTTACAGTTTTCAGTTGTAAGGCAAACACACAAATTTTATAGATCAATTAGTAGCGATGATAGCCAAGTGTTTAGTGCGTTCGGTTCGCTTGCCGTAGGGCGTGGATTCAAACCCCAACAATGAGTTTGAGCTGCCGGTGAAGGTAAACTTCGTGAGAAAACCATAGCATGGTGGTAGGATACTTTATATTACTCGGCTGGCTAGCTACCACGCTTAAGTTAAAAATCTGCCGCCAAGTATCTAACGGTGTGTTCCGGCAGCGTTACTTAAGAGCCAGTTCCATTCCAGGCTAGATGTGCTTTACCATCTTCGACCACACCGTCACTTAACATCAGGTGAGCTGTGGTCAAGCACCTAGCCTGTCAATCATGACAAAAACCTTGACATCAGCTTATGATCAAGTTTTATAGTTTGATTTCATTGGTTTCAATTATTTTTTTTGTAATTTGACAAATTACAATTATGCATACATTAAAAGATACGTTTTTAGGTCCAATGGCCACTACGCTGTTTGCCGGAGTTGTGGAGCAGAGCTACATTCCTCACGCGATCGCCTATGCTGCGTGTCTCGCTCACCAATCACGACGGTGTCAAGAGAAGATTAATCTCACACAAACGGTGGTAAGTTTGCCTCCTCAGCTAATAGGTGCGTGAAATTGAATTTCTTCAAGCCGCGAGGTGGATTACCTGCACGTATGGGGGAATTTGAACGCATGTAAGATAAAATTTAAGGGGAGATAAATTGTGAACTTACAACTCCTTTGCATGTCTTGTGGTATCAGTTTGGTTTAATAGGTTTGGATTGTAAAATTTATTTTATGTAGACTGACATAATTCTAAAATTGAATATGCATGTACGTGCGTCCGATTTTGTTGAGAAATACTGGCTACGAATGGAACATGTACAGCATGTACAGAAGAAATCAATACACTAGAATTGCAAAAAAACGCTCTCCTGTTGGGAAGAGATATCACCTAGTCAGTGTTACTCAGAACTTTGAGTAGCAAAACCAAGTCCAATGCTGTTTATTTACATCGCATTTATCACTTTATGACATTCTATGATTAGTCTTGATAGCCATGTAATGTCACTAGTAGTATCATTCAGACACAGCAGTATTTACACACAACTGCTTGATAGCAAAATATCGAATGCTGCGGTGGTACCTACCTTAATAGACGAACCACTCTAGTTGGATTGTATCTAGTTGTCCATCTATTTCAATCGAGTTTTAACTAGTAATGTTTTACAGGAAAAAATACCGACTTGCGTCTCCCCGGAAGTGAGTAGTGTCTCAGCTGCAGACGAGACTCGAAAAGAGGGTTCGAGCGGTCGCCGCGTCGTCGTCGCTTCAAGCGTTATGGCGGACGAGCGAGTACCGCGGTCATCCGCTCCGCTGCTCGCTCCGCTCATCACGCTAAACTACCTTACATGGAGTGCATTCAATATTATTGTATCATTAATTTCGTTTAAGTATTTAATTCCAATGTTAATAAATTGAGTTGATGAAATCTCGGTGTGATGATGTTTTGTGTTTAAAAAATTAAGATTGTTGTGTCATTTTGTACAGAAATGATGATGTAAATACACAGGCACTAATAGTGTAAATATTTTATGGTGAATGTAAATACAAAAATCTACTTTCTTTGGTTGTTTTATTTTAACGGCATTAGTTTAACAAAATAAATAAATAATAATAAATATCGTAGGACTATACACACAGCGCCATCTGGCCCCAAACTAAGCTGAGCTTTTGTGATGGAAGTCAGATAACTGATAGAATACATAAATACTTTTTTTTGTAAATACATACTTACAATACATACAGAACACTCAGACACAAAACAAACATTTGTTTATTCGCATGATGTTTGCCCTGAGTGGGAATCGAACCCACGCCCTGTTACTTTCAAGGCAAATAATTATACTACCAATGACCCAACGGGGCTGTCAAAGTTTAGATTAAATACTATTTATTTTTCATTTAAAGTGGCAATCTAAGAGATTAGATTTAAATCCTTTGCATTTTACTGGCAGAATGGTGCGTGTTTATTATACATATATAGCCAAGTTTTATTTTCATTATATGGAAGCCTTTAGGACAAACTAGCGACATTTAATATGTGCTGTCGGTGAATTCCAGGCTAGGTGTTTTCTGTACCATGCAGAAAGTCGTCAAAACGAGACAGTATCGTTGCAGTCACCATTATTTTTTCATGTTTGACAGGCTAGGTGTTTGCCCACAGCACACCTGATGTTAAGAGAAGATGTAGTCGAAGATGGTAAAGCACACCTAGCCTGGAATTATGGAATTATTTGTATTGAATAAGCTACAAAATTCTTGAAGGCTTCGTGTCCAATTTATCAGACAATTGTGTTATCCACAACCTCTACTACAATCAAGTAAATGCGTTCTCTCACGGGCTTAACCTGATAAAACGGGATGTTCTCTAAAACGTGCCTCACACATTTCTCACGAATTTATTTGATACAAAAGGATTTTACTCCGTGAATTAGATTTTCACTGTTTCTGTCTGACACGGTGAGAAGGTAAGTAACAATATCAGCTCAAGTAAATAAATATAAATATAAATTACATGATTTGTAAATTCTATGAAAATAGATTTCTAAAATAAAATCTATATATATTTTTTTTATTTGCCTCATCGGGCAGGCTAAAGCTGTAAAGCCATTCTGCCTTGTCTTCGGTTTTTGCAATTCATGTCTAACATCTATAGTTAGAGTCAAAGTCCAGTCTTGGTCAAGTCTAGTCATGCCTTAGTAAAGTAGTGGCGACTTTACTATAAGTTTCGATGGAGCAACACGAAAAGTCATGTTTCACCACATTGTATATCTTTCCCACACTCGCGCTTGTGATTCAGCACTTTATATAACACCACTTTAGTTTAGATTTGGAAGAAAATACAATAGGGCAAAACGACTCTTTCTGCGTTTCCGCAACTCCAAATAAAAACACATCTCATAACTAATTTGTTTAATATGAGATGTGTTTTTTTTTTTTTATTATTAAACATTGTTTTTTGTGAAACAAATTAATTACATTGTTGGAATTTATTATATTGTTTTTAATTATAATTACGAGTACATTATTATTCTCATATTATATTGTTTTGTTGTGTTAATTATCTCTTCTTTTTTTTAATGTTTCATATTTGTATGTTGTTGGGATTTGTTTTGGTGTACAATAAGGTTATATTCTATTCTATCTCATTATGATAAGATAACATTTTGATTATGATAATACACGCAATATCGCCAGTTGATATTTTCTTCGCGATTTCAAGGTCAACCCATACTAAAAATATGACCTACAAATTAGACATTGATGTATAATATATAGTACCCAGTAGTAATATTAAAGTAGTTGAAATAATATCAATCTTATTTAGTACCTATGTAACCTCATTGTCGTTTACAAATCACTAGCTGCAACTCGCAGTTTTATACATATTAGGTATCTATTACTAGAAGTTGTATTTTAAGGTTACATAAAATTCAATAAGCAATATATAAATGTTTAATTGATAGTGTTTTTTTTGTAGCGATGATAGGTCAGTGTTAGGCGAGGTCGGTTCACATGCCAAAGGGTGTGGGTTCAAACCCTAATAAAGAGCTTAAGTTACCCGTGAAGTAAAATATCGTGAGGAACAATATATGTAGAGTAAGTATACAATATGGTAGAGTATTTTCTAGTAACTACCTGTCTAGCTAGCTACCACCCTCAAGCTGATATAATCTGCCGCCAAGCACCTAACAGTGTGGTCCAGCAGCTTTACTTGAGAGCAAGTTCAACTCCAGGCTTGGTGTGCTTTACCATCTTCGACCACACTGTCACTTAACATCAAGTGAGCTTTTCTCGAACACCAAGCTTGTCAACCATTAAAATAAACCAAAAGTATTTAAAAATAATACTAAAAATACCAACAATAATACGAGATACTCGTATGTCAAAGATAAAAATATGCCAAATATAATGAATGTTAATAAACTCCCTTTCTAGATGTTTCCATAGTATGTTTAAAAATAACGTAAAAGTTATACAGATAGGTATAACGTTGCGTAGAAATGTCTATCGTCCTACAATAATAATTTCACTTGAACTTCGCACCAAAATACTATAACATGTCCTGAGACTTCAGTAGTAGGTAGACAGGCGGGCTACCTATACCCGTTGCTCTCGTACATTGTTGTACATTGAGAGATAAAGCTATTGTCACCCTTATTTCTGACAGCTGACAGTTATTATGAGGAATAACGGAGTGCTGAGGTTTGGCGAGAACGCAGAAAAATCATGTCGCTGTGTTGTAATACTTAACAAAATTTGTACCTATACGAGTGTTCATGTATAAAAGTGGATGTGTTTTCTACATAAAATGAAAAATTACAAACCAAAATTAAAAGTATTTTTTTCATTTACACTTGACTAACAAATTTGTAAAGCGTGTTGTGAAAGCTTTTAAAACCAATAAGCATTTTACCTCAAAGCCAGTTCTTTTTGTATGGCTTTTTGTGTGATTATGGCGTAAAACGTGAGAACGTGAAGTATTTTATACCAAAAGAATTGTAGGGAAACCACATGAGTACTGTGTAGTCTAAGACATATCGGGAATAGATAATTACATATACCTATAAAATTTGAAAACTAAACTAAACTTTTGGAAATAAACACTTCAGATTTTATTTAGCTACCAAACGTTCTTTTCTAAAAAGAAAGTATTTATGTATTCTATCAGTTATCTGACTTCCATCACACAAGCTCTGCTTAGTTTGGGACCAGATGCGCTATGTGTATAGTCCTACAATATTTATTTATTTATTTTATTTTCTTAAACGTTGTTTTCTTACCAAAATTACTTTTAAGTTAGTGGTAAAATTTATTGCGTTTTTTTAATACAACATATCCATAACATAAAACTTTGCTGTAACTTCGCTCTACAGTTGTTAGGAGACAACGCCTGCCCAAGACTATTGTGGCGGTATCCAAAAATTTAAGTAACAAAACAAAGTTCAGAACATCGCTACTTTGGAGCTCATTACTTTGAGACTCGTTAGATAATCTCAATAGCCCTGTAATTTCGCTAGCTGCAATATCTTCAAAACGAAATATAGTAATGTTTACCCACTACTGCTAGGTGGCAGAATATGATGTGCTGTAGTGGTACCTACTTAGACGTGGAAGGATATTCTACCACTAAGTAAAATACGGCATGAAATTTATCTGTGCTCTAAAATACATTTAAATCTTACCCCTAAGAATCACTGAACTAAATTCCCATGGATGCATATAAAGTTAAAGTTATTAAACTGGAACTGCATCAAGTTTTCACGTATATAAAAAAACAGTTCAGCTTAAGGGCAAGTTATTAAGATAAATAACGTAGCTGTCTGAAAACACCAATAAAATAACTGAAAGCATTTGATCAAAGTTCTGTTTCTATGATCAGCTGATTTTTTGTCACGATTTCAGAGTTAAAAGTAATCGTAAAAGTTATTTATAATAAATATTGGAGGACATTTCACACAACGTCATCTAACCACAAACTAAGCAAAACTCAGCTTTACTATGTGAATCACACAGCTGACAGAGTACTTAAACACTTTTTTTTGTAAATACATAGGCACTTATAATACATACAGAACACCCAGACGTAGAACAAACATCTTAATTTAGTCACACAAATGTTAGTCCTGAATGGGAATCGAACCCACGCCCTTCACATCTCGAAGCAAAATGAACTAACAGTACAGTCATAATCAATAAACAGTAGCTACAAATCATGTCTACGTAATCATATCCACCAGCAGCTCTTGCTTATTCTCAAATTCACGTTTCCTGAAACGTGATCCTTTCTACAGGAAAGGGCTCTAATGGTGCGTAACCAAACAAACAATGGAATATCTCTGTCGAAACGGAAAACTATCAATTACTTACCTATAGTTTGTCAACTAGAGTAAAGACTATAATGGGCGAGGTAAAATGACTTGTGTATGGTAATACTCGGCAGTTATTCAATGTATAAATCAGTTTTATGACTGACCTGAAATTAGTCGGTAAACAAGTTTGTAAAAAATATTACGTAGCACCGACATTACAGTCTAGGAAAACGTACTATATTATTGGTAAAGATAATTATTTGTTTGGTTCTACGAACGAACCAGGTTTTGATTTCACAGAAATTAGCTGCAATTCAATTCATGTTAACCTAAGTTATTAATGGAATTCTCAGGTATTATACAATAGGTACTAGGAATAATCTTGAAATCCTATACTTACAATTAACACAACGATGGCTGGACTACGATTATAGTTGCGGTAGCGTGTTTTGCCAGATTAGGGGAAACGGTATAGTTTTTGGCCCCATACAGTTAGAAGTTTCGGCGTCTTCGTTGGGAGACCGTCTGGCTTCCAATCTAGAGGTTCTGCGCTCGAATCCCACCTCTATATTTTCTAAATTATGTGCGTACTAGCTGCGCCCCGCGGTGTTACCCGCTACATGTTTTCGGGATAAAAAGTAGCCTAATCTCTTAATCCAGGGTCTGAACGGATGAAATTTTGTATGGATACCTCCATACAAAATTTCAACCGTTCAGTAGTTTTTGCGTGAAAGAATACCAAACATTCATCGATCCATCCAAACTTTCACATTTATAATATTAGTGGGATAGTGGGATTGCTGCTGACTTCAAACTGTGAAGGAAACCTAAATGTCTGAGAATTCTTAAAAAGAAACAAAAAAATCTTGACGATGTGTGAAGTATGCCAACCCGCACTTGGCCAGCATGGTAGATTAAGGTCTAATCCTTCTCACAGTGAGAAGAGGATTTTTTTGCAAACGAGGCCACGGTATAAAACTTGTATTAAAATATTCTAAACATCTTAATTAATGCATAGCAAAGTATAAAATAACTATGGTGCGCAGTGGGTGTGATATTTTACAGTTCAATACTTTCTCCGTTTATTTTTTTTTCTCATAGACCTTTACGTGCTCGCAGGTAGAAAATACTTGAAATACCATAGTTCTATTACATCCCCAGTCATAAAAAGAATTTTTGGGCGCATGTTTGAGTCTGTCCTTTCATGCATTCCGCGGGAAGGAGCCAGGGAAAAATCCCATTTCGAGCTGTATTTTAACAACGCGGTTGCTCTCGTCTCAGTAAGCATTCTCTAGCCACTGTAGCGGTATAGGAGAGTAAAAGTGCATTACATACTTTTTAACGAGCATGTACTCGTACTTCACTTTTTTATCTTCTTTGATTTTGACGTCGCATTTTGTGTATTTGCCAGTGTCAAGTGTTTTGATATTTTCAAGTTAAATAAGTAGCTAAAGTCCATGCCAGCCAAATCCAGTCATGCTTTAGTAAAGTAGTGGCAACTTTACTATAAGCTTCGATGGAGTTTGGGGAGCTACACGAAAACTCATTATATTTCATTATATTTTCCCACTCGTGCTTGTAATTCGGCACTTCATGAATAAAACACATTTTTAGGCATAAACACTCAAAAAAACACAAGTTTTGGAAAATATACAACGAGGCGATATGACTCATTCCGTGTTCCCGCTTTTTTTCAGTTGTTTCCACTTTAAACAAACAAACAAAAACAAAAGTAAAAAGTTGTTAGACAGTGTTTTTTCTTTGTGTTTGGCATTAGGTACAGTTTGTTACACTTACTTTTTTCAAGTGTTAAGTATTTTGATATTTTTTGATGAGTAGAAACATATAAATGATGTCCGTAACTAAATGAAATAACTACATGTTATACCTGACACTACTATACTTACTTACTAAAAATATTAGTTTTTTTTTAAATGATACCGTGCGACGCGCGGTTGAATTTCACGTTTACGCCAAAACTCGTAGAAAAGAAGTTGTAATATTTGGCGTGTTTCAAAATCTAATTAAACGATTATAGACGCACCCGATAGACATTAAATTTAGACTAATACTTAAAAATTCGTAAATCTCAATAAGTTAATACTTACTCATTATAAAAAGAACATAACAATATTACAAACAAGACCCAAGTTTTGGCAGGAATGCGATTAAGCCATGTCGCTGCGTTTTATTATTTTCCAAGCTTTGTGTTTTTTCAAGCATATATAAATAGCGGTATTTTATTCATATAAAAAAATATTAGTAGGTATCTTACGTACACGAGTGTAGGCATATGATACGGTGAAACATAAGTTTTTGAGTTGGTTCTAAAACTGCGACAATTTTAATGACACTTTTGTGTGATTTGGACTGATCAGGCTAGTTCTTATAGTGAAGGAATTTTGGTGGGCTCAAATCATATCTCTTTAGTTTTTAAGTTTATCTAATTTATTTTAAACCAGGAATAAGGAACTAATTGGCTTCTATACGGGCACTGAAATTCAGCTAGGTTCGATAATATCTTTTTGGAGAAAAATGCCTAAACATTAGCAAAATTGTCACTTTCCTGTGGGGCGATTTTACAAAACGCAAGTTTTCTACCGACATAATACGCAAAGTAAGTACATAAATCAAAGAAATAACATTTAATCATAGTAACAATGAATAACACTTTGCTAAAACGTAAAAAGAAGTTTTGTGTCTCCCTAATTTTAGTCGATTTTCGTCATAGAATAGGGGCGACACGAATTGTGTATCACATTCCTGTCAGCTAAAAACATGTGAAGAATACCAATAAATTAAATAATAAGCAGTGTTGCCAGATATCCGAGACTAAGTACGTAGTAAAATAAAGTCACTACCGCTTAAAGTTCCGCCTAACAGCCAATGAGACAGTTGCCACAAAGATTTCGCTGACCGCAGACGCGTTCGGGTCAGACAACTTCTCACTTGTATGGTATGTATTTTACGTAATAAATACTTGGATTTCTTAAATATTTTTTATAATTTTGATTAATATACCTGGTGTAAATATACCATAAAGCATTAACATGTCATTCAAATACAGCGTTTTTGTGTATTTTATGAAAAACATCAAAATTATCACTTTCCTGTGTATCACTTGTCTGGATCCATGTAGACAGGACACTTAGATTCCTAACTTCCTCTTAATATTGTATGTATTATTAACCCGTTGAGGTCTTTTTTCCACAGAAACCAAAACGCCACATACTAAGAAAAAAAGACCAGGGAAAAACTATTAGCACAAAAGCGAGAAAATGAAAGAAAACGTTATGAACGAATAAAAAATGAAAAGAAAAGCAAATGACAAACTTTAGTTACACCAAGGGGAAGAGATTAAAAAAAAAAAATATTACAAAGACCCATTCCCAAAAAAAGAAACAAAAGACAAATGTTAAAGGAAACAATCAAAAAGAAAGACACGAAAAGGATTCTGATGATTGCTACTGTATTGATATATGATCTCTATAACATAAATTTAGGCTATTAAGCTACAAAGACTTGTTTAAAACAGACTGCTATTATTCCTAGTGCATTAATTTTTAAATTTTGTAATTCATTACTTCCAAATAAACAATAAATATGAGAATTTGTGTTTAATAATCTCACTTTCCCGGTTATTTCTCACTATTCTGGCAGTAAAATAACATTTACATCATAATATTTTCGAACGGTTTTCAGTCAATGTTTAAATTATATATAGTCAAGTATATACACGTCAGTTATCATGCATTTTTATACATATTGAAAGTTAATTTTAATTTTCCTGTGCCATTTATCACTTGCCTGTCTTCAAAATTTTTTAAAAGGCCTATAATTTAATTGTTTTCCAATATTTTGTCTGACCCACAAAACTTTAGCTTATTTAAGTAAAAACCTTGACCTCAGGCCACTTTGCATACTTAATTTAGGAAATAAAAGTATGGGACTAAAAACGTCTCGTATTATTCCTTCATATTAAGAACTACCCATCAAACTCATTTTACTTGATTAATTATCTCATGTACAAAGTGCCATGCCAAAAAAACAACAAAAATAATCGATGTGAATTTCCCGCCAAAATTGAAACGGAAAATGTCAATGAGAAATGCAGCTTAGGTTTTCTGCTTTCGTATTAGCTGTAGACACACAATCTAACTTAAGATGAAAGTAAAATCTCTTTGCGCTTTCTTGTTCCGTATGGAAAATAATGGTTGCAAGCAAGACTACCATTTTCCGCTCGAAAAATACTTATGTGTTTCTCCAAACTGAGAGAAGATTGTTCTTATCGGAAATGTCGATGGTGGAAAGTTCCCCGGTCTCTGCTGTTAAGAGAAATGTTTACAGTTTCGAAACTCAAAGAAAACATAGGTATTTGTTGCAATATAAAAACTTCCGTATTACAAATATATGCATAAAATCTAGACGATAACGTTTCAAGTCTTATAAGACAGCTTTTAAAACTAACTAAAAGTCTGTATGTTGTTTTCTTTATTTGACTGGAACTATTTGCAAGTAAATTAAGCAAACTAGGTTTGTTTTAAGTAAAGGAATGAAACAAACGAAACAATCTCATCACGGTAAAATACAGCGGGTAAGGTTAGGTATTAGATAACGCCAAAAACTCCGTAGAAGCTTCTAGTTGTCACTAATACTTTACTGAAGCAGGTATTGGACTTGAGTGTGACTAAGACTTGTTGACGTGCGACATTAAAAAGTTTTTATTTGACTTCAACTTCAACTTTTTCTTCTTGGCTTCTGCGGTGTTGCCACAATTTTGCCAGTGTCTGGTATTTTTTTATTTTTTATTTGACAATATGCTCTTGAAATTTGCATAATTTTATTACTTTGACATTTAGATTTTCTTTGTCACATTTTTCTTAATTTTTTATAACCTTTTTGACATTTATAAACCTAATTTTATTTTGACACCTGAAAAATTTATTTTAAATTAGTAATTAACTAATTACTTTTTTTTTTAGTTTGTGAGATAGATAATATTGATTGGAATAGTCGATTTATCACAGTAAAATAATGAAATTAAATTAATTGTTTTACTTAATAGTATCATAGTTAAATAAATTATTCAAGATACTTGAAAATATGTAATACACTGGCACAATGACGAAGTACGATGCCAAAATGAAGAAAAACGTATGATATTTTTGTCTGAGCTACCTAAGCATCTAGAATGTTCCACGGTTTAACTAAATCTTAGCTTACCTAGTTGCAAGGTTATTTACCGTTGACTGACTACTCTACTAGCCAGAGAGTAATAAAATAGGTCGGACTCCGCCACTAGGTGGGTGTGAAGTTTGTTTTATAGGGGTAAATGGACGCAGGCAGGCGCGTATTAAGATAACTTTACTTGGGATTCTGGATACTAAGAGTCTTGGTTATAAGTACATGCTCCTTAAAAAACTTTACAGTTCGTTTTACGTTTATAAATTTAAAAAAAAAAAATGTTGGTTGGTTATTGGTTGGTTATTTATTGGGTAAAAAAGTATAGTAAATAGCTAAAACATACGTTTTAGTCATACAAATAATTATTATCGTTAAAACAAGCTAAAAGCGTGTAGAAAAAAAATGTTCTACTATCAATATAGTTCATGGGACAAATTTAGTTTGTCTTTAATCTTTATTATTTACCTGATTTTCCAAGTTCAAGATCTTTATTCGCTATAGATGTGGTTACATTTTAGATATTAAATATATTACAATATTATTATATCTTACACTAATTGACATGCGAATTTAAATTACGTTATATATTAGGATTTATTACGACAAGGCAAGAATGATATACGATAATAACAATGGCACGAATTAAAAAAAAAAATACTAGGTACCCATAAAAAAAGGATTTATTAGGGTTGATGATAGCTCAGCGGTTAACGAGGTCGGTTTACACGTCAAAAGGCGTGGGTTCACACCCCAATAAAGAGCTTGAGCTACCGGTGAAGGAAAACATCGTGAAGAAACCATGGCATCGTGGTAGAGTGCTCTCTAGTAATCACCCTCAAGTTGAAAATTTGTCGCCAAGCCCTTAACAGTGTTTTTCAACAGCCTCACTTGAGAGCCAGTTCCATTGCAGGCTTGTGTTTACCATCTTCGACGTTACTTAAAATCAGGTGAGCTGTGGTGAAAGGCCTAGCTTGTCAAACACAAAAAAATTTTATACCCGAAAGCATGCTTTTGCGCTATAAATTGTTTCTCTATTTCTACTTTTTCCCATTATTTTCTCACATTAGCAATCGATGTACATACGTTAAAGATCTTACTTAATAAAACATTGTTTTACATCCGAGCCATACATAATTAAACTGAGCAAAACTAATTTAAATTTACGCGGTTTTTTTAAGTAAGATCCCATAAGCTTAAAACCCATATAGATTACCCCCGCTATTAGGTCTGAATTCCACCCTGGCCGTAAGCTCACTCTCGCCAGTTTCACCCATATTACTTTGTAATCCTTTCACCAGAAGCGGTGTTAACCTGGTTAGCGGACTAGATTTGAAGATTTTTTATTTTTCTACTTTATGGCGAGCTCGTGACTGCGCAGGAAAATTTTGAAGACGTGTCGAGAATGATTGATCGAGCCTCGCCTTGGGACTCATCGGTGTACCTTTTTTCCCTGAAAATTTTGTTTATTTGTTTTGTTGTTTGGTAGAAAAGAACTGATAGCAAAATATAGCTACTTACCCATAATGCTCTTCGGAATTGTGTCCAACCAACAACCAGTCCATTTCAATACAAACTTTCATTTTTTATTCATAATATGTTCATACTAGCTGCGCCCCGCGGTGTTACTCGCTACATGTTTTCGGGATGAAAAGTAGCTTATGTGTTAATCCAGGGTGTCAGCTACCTCCATACCAAATTTCACCCAAATCTGTTTTGTAGTTTTTACGTGAAAGAGTAATAAACATCGATCTATCCAAACTTTCACATTTATAATATTAGTGGGATTAGCCACACCCTGCCCGATGTTAACCAGTGATGCCTGGGACATCCTTATTTAAAAGAAACCTATTTGTTCTTACCAACTCAACCATACCAACCAACCAACAACCAAAGAACCAATCTACAATTGAATATCGATTTGAACACATTACATCCCGTTAGGTTATTAATTTAAAAAAACTGTTTTAATCGTTGCTTCTTCATTATCAACCTGTTCTAATCATACCCGCTGATAAGCATAGACTTATCCCAATACACGTCACTGAGCTTAATTTTTAACTTTTTGCTTCCAGCAATTGCTAGTTATCATACTGATAGTTACTCCATCGCATCTAAAAGCATCCTATGCTACGTTTGCCAATTTGCTGTCTCGACGCGAGAAAATATTATACCTCAACGTTTATCGGTTTTGCGAGTAATATAATTATCCAGCCCACGGCCACTTCAGCTTGTTAATACGTTGAACTCTGTGACTTTAGTTTACTGGCAATTTACATCGTTCAAGATACGATCTAGGAATACCGAGAAATCATTATTACCGAGGGTTTATTTGTCGCTAATATTATATATAACTAGTCATGCTAAGATGAGATCGCTATGGGGTCTACTTGAATAACGTTTACATTACCTCTTTTTATGTATATCACCTTAGCATAGGGTGAAAGGTCTAGGTAGGTACCACCACAATATTAATTATTTTATTAAGCAGCAGTGTGCAAACATTCGTTGTTGCTGTTTGAAAGTTGCTATAGCTAGAACGATTTAAGGGCTAATTAAAATTCCCAAACGAAGATCTCAAAGTAATGTAAGAGATGATGCGGCGATGCTTAGGACTTCAGTTCAAGTACCGCTGCGTTGCAAGAGATATGAGCGGGCGTTATCTCTTATTATGTGTAAAGAGATAAAATATACATAAATAACTAAAATTAGAATATCGACAAAATTCAAACGCAAATGTTACTTCAGGTCCATTCTCTATTTAAGGTAACAACAGTATTAACAATTTAGGGAGTTAGAAACTTGCGACATAGTTTCAAACTTCTCTATAGCTCCAATTCCAAAGTTTCTTGGTCATATGTTTAGTAATATAAGACCTTTGCTTTCGCCCAATGTCTTCATAAACGTTTATCAAGCGAGGGAAAAAGGGATCGTCGTCACACCATAAAAAGCTAGGTCACTGCATATCGGACATGATTTCTGACGCAAAACGTCCGGTGGTCATTATAGGCAGAGAGTTTGGTCCTACATATTATAGTAACTTATTACATTATAAGTTTTACAGACTAATCTATTTGTGGTAATATATTTTTTTATTTTTTTTAATGGTTGACAGGCCAGGTGTTTGACCACAGCTCACCTGATGTTAAGTGAAGGTGTGGTCGAAGATGGTAAAGCACACCTAGCCTGGAATGGAACTGGCTCTCAAGTGAGGCTGCCGGAACACACCGTTAGATGCTTGGCGGCAGATTTTCAACTTGAGGGTGGTAGCTAGCCAGCCGAGTACTAGAAAGTACCCTACCACCAAAATAGTTGTAACTGTCTAAAAGCTTATACAGAAATCAATTAGCTTTAGTTTTTTTTTTAAATAAATAAACAAATATCGCATGACATTACACATAGCGCCATCTGACTCGAAACTAAGCACAGCTTGAACTATGGGAGTCAGATAATTGATAGATTACTTAAATATTTTTTAGTAAATACATACTTATAATAGATACAGTACACACAGACACAGAACAAACATTTGTTTGTACCACAAAGTTTTTCCTGGGTGGGAATCGAACCCACGCCCTTCAGCTCTTGAATGAATGTGCAGACATTCTACAAATGGTAGAATGTCTGCACATTCTACCAATAACCATTGCAGCGATACACAAAACTTTGAGTAACAAAACAAAGTCCAGGGCATCGCTGCTTTGGCACATTACTTTGAGACATTAGATGGTTTGTCTCAACAACCCTGTAATTTTGCAAGCTGCAGTAGGTACTCCTCAAACAGGAATACAGTAACATTACAAACTGCTGCTTGGCGGCAGAATAGCTGCGCGATGTTTAATCACATTTTGTTTCTTCTCTCTCTATATTCAAACATATTATATTTACTTGCTATATCTGTACAAGAAACTCGCGCACATGTTAGTTGTTAGTTTATTTAAACTTAGACGAGTGGCAGCGTATCAAGCTCTTCGAAGCGGCTACGTTTTTTTATGAAATGAAAGCGGAGTTGAAGCGTGTTGGAGATAATTAAGCGTGATGAAAGCGTGGTGCGGGTGAAGTAGAGGCGTGTTTGGAGCGTGATGGAGATGTGATGAGTTTGTAGGTCTATATAATAACAACGTGGTAAAAGCGAGGTAAAGGCGTGGTATGGCCATTACAGTTACTGTTGTGTACACAGAAAAGAAACCGGTTACGTAAAATATAACTAGGGCGGGTTTATTCTCGAATAGAGTATATACGACCACTAGAATTTGGTCATTATGACTCGCCATATTTAAGTATAAATATGTTTTAGGCTACTTTATAGTATTTTTCCAAATTACGTTAAAAATATGACACTGTAAGAAAATAAAGGTTGACCTTTGAAAGTTGGTGTTGGTGTAAACGTTTTAAGTATATTGTGAAAGTATAGCTTATAATTAAGCTTGCTCCTGGCCTATTAGTTACGTCCCATCTCAACCCCTAAGAAAAAGTAGTATATCTTTATAAGGTGACAGTTTCTTAGACGAAGATTTATGACAGGCCGGTGGACCGCATCGACGGGTGTTCTATAAGTGATTAACTCCCAAAAGAACTTTCACCAGATAATATTGTTAAGAAAGGCTGATGTTTCTGGTTCATAGGAAACATTGTCGACGGATGTCTGGGTTCAACGTTAAAGGTCAGTGTGTTGACTTGTATGATGTGCGTAAATATTTACGATGTGTTAAAGAAACTTTGTTACGTAAACGTGCCTAGATAGGAATTTAAAAATAAACAAGTGAATGCAAAATAATCATACTAATTAACGTAATTTTTCTGACTTTGTTATTTGTAACGTTTCTTATGATTGCAAAAAAACTACTGAATATAAAAAGAAACAAAAATAAATTTGACATGTTTTTACAAAATATTTTCTTGCCGTTTTACTACTTACCACTATTCATCATCATCGTCATCATTTCAGCCGTAGGACGTCCACTGCTGGACATAGGCCTCCCCCATTGACTTCCATAAAGACCGGTTGGAAGTGGCCCGCATCTAGCGCGTTCCTGCGGTCTTTACTAGGTTGTCTGTCCACCTTGACCACTATTGATACTTGTATTTATTTATTACGAAAAATAATGTAGCCTAAAATGAAAGAAGAAAAGAGCACGTTTTACATACATTATCATAAGACATTCATGTCTGTCACAATGTATGGATAAACCCTTCTACATAATACTATTTGAGACACGCATTCCTTTATAGATAGAGGACAGTCATGTAAAACAAACGAACAGAATACTACATTCAACTCTCTTTGTCACTTTTTATATTTGTACTTTTTATGATCCATGTTCATAGTCCATCCATCCAAAACAATATTAAAAATTAGTAAATAAATAAAATCAAACTAAATTTCAAAATTAGAAATTAAAAATAATTGTACCTGCCAAAATTAAACAAAAAGAAAAAGAAGACAAATAATTCCATGTTAACTATCTATTACACAAATAAATTAGTTATACGTAAATCATATGAAAGAGAATAATTTGTCATACTTAGATTCAAGTCCAAGAAAACTATATACATAAAATTATTTTATCAAATACCTAAGTTACCCGTCGTCACTGTATCGGTGGCAATTGAAACTTATTTAATCATTCTCTGAAACCTAGTTCCAAAGGAGTAGGTATATTTAGAACTTAAAACTATTTTGGTTAAAACCAGGAGTGCAGGTAATAAGAACAAGAAATCCTCACCGTCAAAGCTTTAATTCATAGTTGTTGGCGAGAGTTAGAGATGTTATGAATATGGTCAAGGTTACTTTACTCGAAATATAATTTACGAATTGAGACCGTCAATAGAATAGCATAAAATAGAACTTTATTGTACACAAAAACATTTTTTTCCTTCTAAATATTGTTAGATATTTTGCACAATCTCAATCTAAGCAAAGCTTGTACTATGGGAACCATATAACTTGTACATTGTGTCAAGTTGAAAATCTGCCGCTAAGCACGTAACGGAGTGTCCCGGCAGCCTCACTTAAGAGCCAGTTTCATTCCAGGCTTGGTATGCTTTACCATTTTCGACCCCACCTTCACTTAACATCAGGTGAGCTGTGGTCAAACACCTAGCATGTCGTCATAAAAAAAACTTTTTTTTGTAAATAGGTACTAAATAATACATCCACAACACCCAGACACAACAAACATTTGTTTACATAAATGTTTGTCCTGGTAGGAATCGAACCCACACCCTACAGCTCTTGAAGCAGATATTCTGCCAAATGAGCCAACATAAAAAAACTGAAAACAAAAAAAAAAAACACTAAATACACTAGTCGCTTAGATTATATTGATGGGTCGCGCGAAGCGCGCGCGGGTCACGTCAATAAATAATCTTTAGTACTATAGTGATCTTTAGTACTATAGTAATCTTTAGTATATCTACTTGTATAAATCTTGAAATAAATTTGCCTACGAAGCTCTAGTAAAACTTAGTCTAGGTTCAATGTTACTACACATACCTATGTACACGCGCGAGAATGACCAACGATCTCGGATCCAAGAGAAAAATTTAGGTAAAAAACAAATTGCTTTTCGCTTGTCAGCATATTAAACACGGGTAAGTGGGTACAATCAGAAAAATCCTTTTGCAAAATTACTTTTCGATTGAGATAAACGTCTTTCCGCGCGGATTTAGGATCTTAGCTTCGCTGTACGGTGGTATATTTGTTTCATTTATTTAGACGTAAGTAAACAAAAATAATATTTCATCTTTTCGCTTTTACTCAAGTAATATACAAAAAGGAAATGTAATGTGGAGAACTGATACTCGCGTCTCCACATATGCACACAAACTTTACGTAACATTCATAAATAAATAAATGTAGGAGAGAGTTTTGGCGGGAACGCGGGAAGAGTCGTGTCGCTCCGTTGTATTTTTTTCCAAAACTAGTGTTTTGTCGAGTGTTTATGCATAAAAATGGTGGTGTTTTATTCATAAAGTGCCGAATTACAAGCACGAGTGTGGGAAAATGATATAATGTGGTGAAACATGACTTTTCGTGTTGCTTCCAAAACTCCATCGAAGCTTTATAGTAAAGTCGCCACGCCACTACTTTACTCAATTTTTTTTCAATTTCAAAAATTCTTTATTTACATTTATTACATTTGTTCGTTTCTAGTGTACATTTAGCCTAGAAATAACATACTTACAATTAGGTTTCGTTTTACAGGCTGTATAATATACGCTTATATTAAAAACTAATGAAATGAATTTTAAATTTTTTCTTATACATTGAAATTTCAAAAAGTGAATTGAGTTACACTGAAATAAATAATTTAACAATTACAACAAGCTTTAGGAAGCAGCATTGTGTTTTTTATTTAATTGTTGTAAAAAGTACTACTTTACTAAAGTATGACTGTACTTGACTAACACGAACTGGACTTGACTAAGACTGGACTTTGACTAAAACTAGCTACGATGACACTTATTTAACTTTTGAAACTAGAAAATATATAATTACTTGACACTGGCAAATGCTAAAACGCGACGCCAAAACCAAAGAAAAAAAAATGTAGGAGAGCATTTAAACACAGCGCCATCTAGCACCAAACTAAGCAAAACTTGTACCTAACCTTATAATTGCACGCCAGAGTCTGTGTTCCCTGTTATGCGAGTTAAATCTAGAATAAATAGGTTTCTTCTATTGCTCCATCTTAGGCCGCACTACTACTTAACATCAGACAGAGTGTGGTGAAACGCGGGCCAATTTAAAATGAAGGAAGGAAGTTAACAAGGCAGTCAAAAGAGTTTTTTTCTTTATTTTTGGGATAGCACTTTGTGTATTCTTCCAGCGTCCAGTTTTAATAAAAGAAAGTCATAGTCTTACATAAAGTAAGTCACAGTCAAATCCAGTTCATGTAAAAATTACTTAAAGCTACTACGGAGCTTTAGAAACACAACGAAAAAAAAATCTCGTCATTATATTACACGTGCATTGTGCATTTTATTATTATTAAAGCAACGTAACACATTTTTGAACATGAACACACGTAAATATACACGTGTTTTGGAAAATAAAACAATGCAGCGTTACAATTTTCCACGATCCCGTCAAAACCTTCATCAATAAATACATTATGTATTTGTATTAGCTCATAAAATACAATTCCGATAGAAACATCAAAACACCAGAAGGAACTGAATTTCCTCACGTTATTGCCCAAACATACATATACATAGGTATCCGGATGGGTATCAAAATATACGCGATCAAAGAAAATCAGCGTATTTTTGTGTCAAACTCTTGATTTATTTTATGAAACCTTAGCTTTATGAGAAGCTCTGTAACAAAAACCTTTATGTTTCGATTGCTTTATTGTTCTATTTTATGTTTCTGTGGTTATTAGATTGCAAACTTTTGGCGTAGGTACATCATGGCTCTTAGAAGAAATTGAAAATAAAGAAACCTAATAAATTTCATTCAAAAAAATAGATAGGGAGTGCAGACAGTGGAGGTCCTATAGCGATATTCAATTAGCAAATAGGACATAATTAAAAAAAAAAAATTACATATGAAGAAAAAATTTTTGTTAATGACAAAATATATGGACCAGTCGGTATTTTTTAATTACTGACCACTAACTCAACAATAGTTGCTGCAGTCTAACATTAGTCTAATACGTATTACATAGAGTCGTATTTAGCATAGCAAAATTACGGCGCTTGTTATGCAAACCTATGGGTGTAAAACATAGATTTTTAATTTTAAGGCTTTTTTTCACATTACTAGAAAAGTAAAAATGAAACGCCATGCTGTCTTACGAAGTCTTGAAAAATACTTGTTATTACAGTATTATCTTTGATCCAAATTTCTATCGAGTTACATACATATAATCAAAATAAAATTTCCCCTTTTACATAATTTTTGAATATAGTATATTTAGGCTAGATAAATCTTTAGTAAAAAAAAAATCATAGTGAAAGAAAGTGAGGAAAGAAATCGATAGTTAGCGGTCAAACTTGCTCCTTTCATGTAAGTCTTCAAAGAAAACAAATTAAATAAAACTAAACTTCTGTGAGGCAGTTTAGCGGAAAATTCTTCTTGCTTTAAAGCTATTAACTAAATGGGCACAGGAGTGGAGAGCCAGCAAAAAACTGTGATATCGGTAAGTTTGTTGGTCATGAGACGTAAACCGCTTTTAACTCCTCGGGTGTTAGATAAAGTTTTGAGTTAAAACTCCGGACACACCTAAACTAATGGTCTAACTGCAAAATGTTGCATGTTTAACCCCTAAAGATGACATGATCAACACATTATGTTTAAAAATGTCTGAGTAAAATTTCTTCGAATCTTAACCCATTGTAGTTTGTTTTTATGTATAGGTAAGTAATTATACAAACCAAACCCTCTCCTGTTAGTAACAAAGAAACTATTTATATGACCATTGACAACCAGAACATTGAGAAATGATATAAAGTCCATGGCGTCGCTACTTTGGCGCTTGTTATTTAGGTTCTTAGTAAAACGGCACAAATATAGTTATTTGGATAGAATGTATCTTTTTGTGCCGTTTGGGGTTGAAACTTTAGGTCCGTGGGGGCCGGCCGCTCTCGAACTGTATCGGGACTTGGCCAAACGTCTAGAGGAGGCTTCAGGTGACCAGAATGCTGGTATCTACTTTGGTCAAAAGCTAAGCCTTGCCATCCAGCGTGGCAATGTTGCCAGCATTCTGGCCACATATCCCTCCTCTGACGGTTTTTTAGACTAAGTTTTTTGTATACATTTTGTAAATAGGTAGTATAATTTAAGGTATTTTTTATTTTGTTTAATAAAACTTTATAATTGGTTCTTAGTTTCCGAAATACACTGTTGGTGAAATTCATCCTTTTCATTAATTTACCAAATTTTTGTGTAAGACTTCTAGTAACAAATCAACATTTCCAAAGATGCATTTAAACAATGCTTTTAAGTTACATAAATATTCCAGATAAATATTTAAAATTACATTAAATCCTCGTCATAGTTGTAACAAAACGACTTTCAAGCGGAAATCTATAGATATAATAAACTCTTGAATACCTTTCTCACGTCTTTTGTTAAATCGATAAGATATCTGATAAATAATTCAGATCTAAAGAGAGACTAGAAATGAAGTGTTTTTTACTCTTTGAGTTTTTAGTTATGAATATGCAGGAAAGGGAGGGAACCCAAAGCAATATCCTGATTACAGATTTGCGTTACCCTGTTACTTCTCACACATACCTCGGCAGCCAAGTCTGTTAACCTGCAGTCTCCGTTGTTGCTTAGGTGTGATCGCTATAAAGTGTACCCGTCGCGCTCGCTTAGCAGTCATAGTAACTCGCTTCTGCACATCTGCGTTGCGGTGGATGCTGTGTGGCACATCTAACTGAAATATTGCATAACTTTAAGACGTTGTTGGAAAATTTATTCACAATAATTTTTCATCAATATATATTTTTTTTACTACACTTTGTTCGTAGCCAAAAGGCTGAGAAGCGATTAAAATTATACTGAAGTACGTTTTCTGTGATTGTTTTATATACCATATTCGTGACTCAAGCAAAGTAAATAAATAATAATAATGAATATTGTAGGACGTTTCACACAGCACCATCTAGCCACAAACTAAGCGAAGCTTATACTATGGGAACCAATAACTGATAAAATACTCACATCCTTTTTTATTGTTCAGTTTTTTTTGTGTTTGATATTAGTAAATGCTCCACTATTACTATTTATTGGTAGATACCTACTATTGTCTTATTTTTTACTACTTAATAGCCCTAATTCAATGAATTATATTATTTCCAATAAATGTATCGTACAAATCACAACGTTGACGCGAAACTTATATTTTTGCCTCGCTCAATGCAATAAAAGCTATAATGGCTTGATAAATAACGTTAATAGTCAACTGAAGTACTAAAATACGTTTGGATTAGGAACGTACAGCGCTTTATCGTAGCTTCAGCTAAAATCAAGACTTGTTTTGATCAATATGTACTAAATCTCGGACTTCAATAAAAATAAATACCTAAATATCGTAGAACATTTTCACACAGCGTCATTATTTTTAAAGATTGGTCAATCAAAGATATCTGTCGCTACGAGTAAATGGGGAAATACACCAATAATAATATTTTTTTCAAGAATTAAATTAGTGACAGACTCAATTTTGTTATAATATCTTTTTTGCTGAGTTTTTAAGTCTTAACTCTCTCTAAGGGATAAAAGTTTAGTAAAAAGGTTTTTTTTTATAAGATATTGCTGAGAGGATGCTAAGGTCTTCCGGGGTATTTTACATTGTCGTTTCCCTTAGGAAGCGTTTCGTGTCCGTCCATGTTTTTTATGAATGAGAGTTGGACTGAAAATCTAAATTAGTTACATAAATGTGCTCATAGACAATTAACCGATAAAAAACTTTTTTCTTTAGGAAATATGAGTCCAAAATCCAATATTTTACAATTTTAGACAGCAAAATTTTACGTTATATTTTTATACCTTTTCAAATCGTAGCTTGTTAATGTGTTCCGAAAAGATCACTTAGGCAACGGATGATTCGGCCAGTCTTTGCATGGGTGACCGTTAGTAGTAATATTAAACTCTGATACTCTATTACAGGGCTGCCCAGGCAACGGTCCGCGGCTTTGTTTTGGACATAAATAGTTTGGATAATGTAATTCTTTGTCAAAACATATAATCAATATTTGTGTCCATACGGACATAGCGACAATTGATATCGATATGATTGTTAAAGATAAATTAACGAAGAACCAATAAACGTATAAAGAAATGATTACCCTGTATTTTTTTAACTTGATAACTGAAAATATTTTTTTCTGCGGCCCTCCAGCTTTTGTAGTAAATTTAATTAGCCCGCGAAAGTATGTAGTTTGGACAGTCCTGCTTACTTTTTTAAACTATTATGATACGTTCTAATACTCAAGTGGTTAGTTGCCACCGGCAAGTTAAAAATTATTCCACCAAGTATATATATGTATATATGCTGTATTTCAATTGAGGGTCAGTTCTATTGTAGGTGTGTTTACCATCTTCTACCACACCTATACTTAACATCAGGTGAGCTGTGATCAACCACTTAGCTTGTCAACATTAAAAAACAAAAAATGAGCTTCTTCATAGGCTTTTAGACACTATTTGTTCTGTAAGCGGATTATAAACTCTGGCATTAGGATTGACCACTGAGCTCATACTAACTTTCGAGACTTCAAAATAAATAAATAAACATCGTACGACATTTCACACAGCGCCATCTAGCCACAAACTAAGTAATGCTTGCACTATGGGAACCAGATAACTCATAGAATACTTATATATATTTTTGTAAATACATACTTATAACTTATAATACATACATAACACTCAAACACAGAAAAAACATTTATCATCACATAAATGTTTGTGCTGGTGGGAATCGAACCGATGCCCTGCAGCTCTTGAAGCAGATATTCTACCAAATGATCTAACAAGGCAGGCAACCAAGAGTGTAGTAGTGACAGTGCTATGGCAGTATTATGCTGAGGTGAGCCCCTATTTTGTAACTGTTTGTTGTTTTTGTATGTTGTGTTGTGTTACAGAATAAAAATCATTTCCTTTCTTTCTTTTCCTTTGCCTCATAAACCTCACAATTGAACAGAACAGATTATTTTTGTATTAAGCGCGATATTGAGTATAATTCTATTGTATTTACGGCCATTGTCAGCATCCATTGTTCGCGTATCATACGAGTAAATTGGATGTGCCAAGAGGCAAAATTATATGTAGGGCTGTGCGGAGCCAAGTAATTTCATTTTTATGCTAATTAGCATTAAAGGAATGTCTTGGATTACTTTAAATTTAAACCCACCTTACTCAAAGTGTGCTTCGCAGAATCTTAGGATTCTAAAGCATCTGTGAGGGCTCCGCGAAAATACTGGTCATAAAGAAAAAAATACATCTAAATATACCAACATAAAGTAAAAAAAATGTGAAACAGGGTAAAGAAGTGAAGCGAAGTGGGATGCGTAAAATGAGAGCGCGACATTTCAGCCAGGAGCATAGTCAACACTAACTTAGCTGCCAATGAAAAGTACAAATAAAACAGTTTTTGATTACTTTAGGGCTCCGTCGCCAAAAAAAGTTTGAGAACCGCTGCTTTAAATCATTATCACCATCAGTTTCAAGTTTAAAAGAGGTTGATTTTATCATACCACTGTAATTAAATACCTTAAGCTAATGAGCGCCAAAGCAGCAATACCCTGGACTTTGTTTTGCTATTCAAAGTTCTTTGTATAGTTGCAATGGTCATGAACATACGTTATCTCTTACCATCAGGAGAGTGTCTCGACAAATTATTATTGCATTCAAACCTACCACCAAGTATGTTATAAATAGTAATAAAATTATGTGCTATAGTTAGTAACTATTCTTCCCGCGTCAATTGAAAAGTATCTTGCGACATGTTTTCACAGAATTAGCAAAAGAAATTACAAATTCTGCGGTTGTCTGGCGTTTACAACAACTGTCCGAGGAGCCTACGATAGGCGCGAAGTTAGTCGCGCGCCTAACTAGACGAACTTCACTCTTTTGTAAACGAATAACGTTTTAACTCTCAATATACAAATTATTCTAAGAAGCAAATACTTTTATTTTACACCAATGCATCACCTAAAGATGTAACATGGTGGCCCATGAGGGGAATACAACAAGAACACAAGAAGAATTCAACACGAAGAACCGCGAAGATTTGATCAAATTCGTCAAGAAAAAGGCGCATGCCATCGCCACGACGCCATCCAAAGATAAGTGCCATTCTTTATCCAATTATCCTGTAAACCTATAATTATCTATGTGACTATTCAAAATGCCACCCACTTGTGTAAATTAGAGTATTTGTGTGCATAATATTGCCGAAATTTTCCAATTTTACGAGATTACACTTCATTTTAGTTTTGCAACTACCCGTCTTCGAAAAGAAAAGATCGAAAATTTTCATACGTTTACTAATTATAGCAAAGAATTATCGTAAATAACGTAAGTTACATTAATTTATGGTGTAAACTTGAGCGTAAATTGCCGACATAGTCCCTAACTCATGTTTGTCAGCGACCATCAGTCGCATTTCTCACTCAATCATTTTTTTTTTTTTTTTTTTTTTACTTTTAGTAGATCTACGTTTGGCCACCAACTCGCCTAATGCAAAGCGACGGTGTGGCCGAAGATGGAGCACGCTGATCCAGAAGAAATCTATTCACTCTAGCCTTAAAAACGTCCAAATTGTAATTTATGGGAAACAGGGAAGCCGGCAATGAGTTCCATTCGTGGGCCGTGCGCATCAAAAAAGTAGAGCGGAATCGCTGCGGAATTATCTGTTGGGAGTCCGTCCGTCACCTTTTATACTTACAATACTAAGTGCATTCGGCCGACCGCTTTCAGGCCTAACTACATGCATCGCCTCGGGCCATCCGCGGGCGGTATTTGGCGATCTTGCGAGTATCGGCAGTGACCGGCGGCCGACCCAGCAAGTGACCGGCGGCCGACCCGGCGTGCACCGGCTCGCGTGTGACCAGGTTCCAGGACGACAGGTGACTCCGAAACGATGGACGTAAGCCAATTTATTGTATACTATTAGTCAACTAAACTTTAAAATTTTACACAAATTTTGTAGGTAGGTACTTACTTTATTGACAATGGCAGGACTTAAGCAACGTTATAAAGAATTAACTACAAAGCGAGCATCCGCCAAGGGGCAGATAACCAAATTTAAAAACTATCAATTTCAGAAGAAACAGAATTAAATAATATTGAATTCGAAAATGTAATTCATAAAAATGAGCGCATTAGTGACATTAGTAAATTTCACTATTTAGCTTCATATCTACAAGGCGATGCTGCCAGAATAATTTCAAATTTAGAAATTTCTTCCAAAAACTACGCTGTGGCATGGAAGCTGCTCTGCAGCGGATATGATAACAAGAGAACTTTAATAAACCATCACATTAATTCGTTATTCAACATCAAGCAGCTTCCGCGTGAATCCGAGCGATCACTAATAGCGAGCGATCGGCTGACGCATAACCCACCCTCCTCCATGCAGCTGACGACTATTTTTCAACTCAGTATGATGTCAATTATACATGAAAATGGGATGTACTTATTATCTTTATGCTATCATCTAAATTAGACGGGCACACTTTAATGAAGTGGGAAGAATATTACAACACTCTCACTAGTGACGCTCCGACTTTAGTACAATCTTTCAAGTTTCTTACAGACCGTGCTAATATGCTAGAGCTGTGCTAATGTTAAATCTTTAGGTGATGCATTGGTGTAAAATAAAAATATTTTGCTTCTTAGAATAATTTGTATATTGAGAGTTAAAACGTCATTCGTTTACAAAAGAGTGAAGTTCGTCTAGTTAGGCGCGCGACTAACTTCGCGCCTATCGTAGGCTCCTCAGACAACAACAGACGCGCATTTTGTACATTATTTACCCAGTTTCTTATTAGAATTCACAAACACGCATAATTTTTTTTTTAAACTTATGTACCAACCTTCCCCGAGATACATTCTCAACAATTTACTTTACATTAAGATCCATTTAGCCGTTTAGTTGTGAAAAAGTAACAAACAGACAGAGAGACAGAGTTACTTTTGCCATTTACAATATTAGTTAGGATGTAGTAACCCTGAAAGTGATGAAGGTGCTATCTACTCAACTCTCATACTTATGACGATTAACAGCATCTTCTATATACCTAAGTACCAAAAGTTTCTTGAAAGTACCAACATACCTGAATTGAAGACCTCGAGGCTTTAATCGATCCCTTGTCAATTCGTCGTGTCTAGTGTTGTGAAAATGTCGAGTCTCAATTACGAGATACAAGTCTCTTTGCAAAAATAAGACTAATTAGTCTTTTCAGTTATTTGAGTCCCTTGTGTCCTTGGAATCTCTTTCGAGACCCTTGAGTTACTTGAATTCCGCGAATAGCTTGAGTGTTATGAATTCTTTGACCTGTAATGTTTACACACTACTGCTTAGCGGAAGAATATCTGGCACTGCGGTGGTGCCTACCCTAGATGATTAGTTGTTTTTCCTAAATTTCATTTTGCTTTTAGAAACATATACCTAGCCACAAATAAGGTTTAACCAAAAAATCCGGATAAACGACACTTCATAAATCTTTTAATGGAAATCTCGTGTAAAAAATAAACAAACAAATTTACACGATATGCTAATGTGCAAGCTGTGGCTATCGCCCGACGCCATTTTTCATTTAAAAACACATCGCTAAAACGGATGGCCTAAATGGATGTGAAATTTCGAACAAACTGTCGAAAATCTGTTAGGTAACGTTCGTACGAATACTTTTGTACGTGTTACAAATGGCAATGCACATTTGATGCACAATTTCCTTCATTCATGGCCGATGAAAAATTGAATTTTCATTGTATAAAACTGCGGTATTAAACTTCCGTATTTAATCGTAGGTAATCATTTGACAGTACCATTATAAACTAATGTAATTAAAAGCAATTCGTAGTTATATTGTAATTGTAATTAACGTTTTAAGCTATACCTAGATTAATCAACAATGTCGCCCGCGAGAGGCGCGCAATTTTTTTCTTTTAATTAATTTTTGCTAAAGCTGTAAAGCCATACTGCCTCGTCTTAAGTGTTATTTCTGTTGTCTCTTAGCTTTAGTTATGGTCAAAGTCATGCTTTAGTAAAGTAGTGGCAACTTTACTATAAAGCTTCGATGGAGTTTTGGAAGCAACACGAAAAGTCATGTTTCACCACATTATATCATTTTCCCACACTCACGCTTGTAATTCGGCACTTAATGAATAAAACACCACCATTTTTAATCATAAAAACTCGACAAAACACAAACTGAGGAAAAATCCAACGGAGCGACACGACTCTTCCCGCGTTCCCGCCAAAACTCTCGAGCGGCGCGCAAATTTTCAAATGACCATAGACTAAAAAACTATTACGTTCCGTTGTCTATGTCCATATTCTAATATCCTCCTTAGAGAGACCTATTTTTGAAGAGCAGTAGTTAAGCTTTAACTGAAGAGTACCTTTTTTTAAGTTTTGGCGGGAAGGCGGAAAGAGTCGTGTCGCCCCGTTGTATTTTTTCCCAGCTTGTGTTTTGTCGAGTGTTTGTTGAGTGTGGTGTTTTATTCATAAAGTGCCGAATCACAAGCGCGGTGGTGAAACATAACTTTTCGTTTTGCTTCCAAAACTCCATCGAAGCTTTAGTAAAGTCGCCACGACTTTACTAAAGCATGACTGGACTTGACTGACACGGTCTGTACTTGACCAACACTGGACTTTGACTATAACTAAAGTTACGAGGCAACTTATTTACTTTATGAAACATGAAAATTGTAAAACACTTGACACTGGCAAATGCTCAAAATGCGATGCCAAAACAAAAAAAAAGTGCCTTTTGTCAAAGCATCAGCGACTATTTTTAGACGTACCTACTTGATAACTGCCTGTTTCACTAAGTATTATTCCAAATACTTGACACTGGCAAATGCTAAAACGCGACGCCAAAACCAAAGAAAAAAAAAACAATACAAATGTCTGTGTTTTGTTTCTGTCAGGTTTTTTGGCGGGAACGCGGGAAGAGTCGTGTCGCTTCGTTGTATTTTTTTCCAAAACTAGTGTTTTGTCGAGTGTTTATGCATAAAAATGGTGGTGTTTTATTCATAAAGTGCCGAATTACAAGCGCGAGTGTGGGAAAATGATATAATGTGGTGAAACATGAGTTTTCGTGTTGCTTCCAAAACTCCATCGAAGCTTTATAGTAAAGTTGCCACTACTTTACTAAAGTATGACTGGCACGAACTGACACGAACTGGACTTGACTAAGACGACTTTGACGATAACCATAGTTAAGATACAGCAGAAATAACACTGAAGACGAGGCAGTATGGCTTTATAGCTTTAGCCTGCCCGAAAGGGCAAATTAACGAAAATTTGTTTCTGTCAAAATTTCGAATGTTAGAATAATAATAATTGTTGTTTGCGTGTTGTAAAGTTGAGACCTTTCGTTATGATAATAATTTAATTTTAATAGATTTTTACTACATTCACATGTAACTATCTAATCATACTTGGAAGTCATGTCATCTTGGAACTTTGTATCTATAATATTATGTAGTGTGGATAGCAAAATTATGTTTTAATATTTTGGCGCTGCTCTGATGATGAAGCTATTGCATAGATTACAAGGGAAGGGGGTTTTCTAGTACTCAGCTGGCTAGCTTCCTACCTTCAAGTTGAACTGTGGTCAAACATCTAGCTTGTCATCCTTAAAAAAGTCAACACTCTTATATTGCATGTCTGTTACAGATTTAAGTTAGATGAATGGCAAATTTCATAATATTTTTTTATACCAAAATATTACAACGTAGATAAAATGAAACCAAGATAAATAGATAATTTCATCTGTTTTGTTATCAAGGGGAGGGTAGGTACAATACAATCTTTGTCGAGATTTCGACGTCAAGGGTTCCTTTATTAGGTACCTACCATTGTTACAACATTTAGCAATTACTGTGAACGTTACTAGGTTAAGATGAAAAGGTAAGCTTTTTGAGTTCTTAATTTCGTATTTGTTTCTTGTTAGGTTCTATTGTAAATTGTTTAGCGTATCTTGTAGTCCGTATAAGTATGCCCCCAATGGTTATTGGGAGCATGCCTTGGTAGCTCATTATATATAGCATATTTGTTCTGTGTCTGGGTGTACTGTATGTATTTACAAAAAAAATCTATTATTTAAAAATTATCTGATTTCCATAGCTTTGCTTAGTTTGGGTTTAGATGGCGCTGAAATTATGAATGTATCATATCATTGAATAAATTATTGTGTTGCATAACATGACTTAGTAAAAATTAATATAGGAAACGTGTTTTTGTATTATTGTAAAGATTACTTTAAATAAAATGCTATCGAAAGCATGTTTAAATAACAATAATTCCCTGAGAAATATTAACAGAATAAATTCATATTTTTTATGCTACTAGAATTGACCACACGTAAAAAACATATTAACTTACAAAAGACGGCAGAATTGCAAATACTTACCTACTAAGAAAAATTTAAGATAAAGATAGCAACAAGCACTACTCATGTATTTTTTAAACTTTCGCAACTTGATTACATAATTATGTTTTTCTTTTACAATCGTAAAAGGTGTTTGACTAGGTGTTTGACCTAATCGCCTTATGGTATACGAGCTAGATGTGTTTACCATTCAAACACACTGTCATTAAACATCAATGCGACCAAAACGTCATCCGTACATGGCTGATGTATGCCACGTATGCTCAAAACGTGTCTATTCCATATTCTTCATTCGCACAGCGAGTTTGTGGGACTCTGACGGAATCTGTGCTCACTAAAAAGTACAACATGTATGTTTTGAAATTGGTTCCTTCCAGGTAAGTGTGCGCCTTCTTGGACCGCACAATTCGGTATGTAAAGAAAAAAAAATACTTTGCTGATTCCAAAACCATTTCGAAATATTACATTCTTGTACATGATTTTCACGTTTAAACTCTTTAAACTATGAGACGGGGTTTATTTTAATAAAATACACAAAATAAACTTGACTTTCAATTTACCTCTAATGACGTCACGTCGTCGGCTGTATAAGGATTCTTTCAGTGCCTAAAAAACAATGGCAAACCTCGACAAAATCTGTCAATGTTAAGTTAACGGTTGCCGTTATACTTGTAACCTACATACACTTATCTACGTTGTTGTTTTTTTTACATGGCTAATGCATATTCTACATATTTAGCCGTACTCATGACGTCATAACTATAAAAAGTTTGAAAACGTATTAGAATTAAACTACCGCATAGAAAGCCAAAATATTCAAATTAGTTTCTTAAAATAAAGTTTACTATCAGTAAAAAATATAAAATAAATACAAAAAAAAAACTTTACATACCGAATTGCTTAACATCAGCAGTGTGTGGTCAAATGCGAAACTATATGGAATAAAATATTAGATGAACTGTCGACAAAGACTATGTATACATAGCGTTTATAAGTTTGTTTTTAGAATGTTCCAAAAACAACTGCTTCTTTGAAATTATATTAATAAATTGAAATTTAGACTGTCCTCAGAAAACATTATCAAAGCTTTATAATAAAAACGTTGTTTAATAAAGATACAAAATTTCGACGAGAGGAAACTAAACAGACGTCTACTAATAGTTATTCGTGCCCCAAAGCGTTTTCAAATCAAAACCCTATTTGCCAGGATTATTTTCATTAGCCATAATTTGAACCCAACGGATAGCAAATGGAATTGAGACACTCAATATTGGCCCAGGAAAATCCCTTTTCCGTAAAATTAAAGTGTCACTAAATCTGAACGACCTCAGATTTGCCAGGGGGGTATCATAATCTATGACGATCAATGAGAAGGTAGCCTTACGAGCTCGCTTCAAACCTCTTCAAAATGAAACGTGTAGAGAAAACGTCGCATTTTATCTGCCGCAAAAATGTGTCGCGCAGGGCTGTCTCTTGGTTCCCGTAAAAGTGGTTTGTTCAATAGGGCTGAACTATTCTGGAAACAATAATCGGTTCGGCTCCCCGAAGGCTACTTGACGTTTTTTTTCGACGAACAAATGGCTACTTTGACACGTTCGTGTAGCGTCAGCGCCGAAATGTAGTAGAGTAGACACATAAATGTCCAGATATACCAGCAAACTTATTGTTTAGTGATTCGGAATATGTTATATATTACCGATTCTAATTTGCAGGTTCACAAACTTCTATATAGGGTTAGATGCTAAGGGTGTGCTTAGCCACCTTTTTAGGCATAACTCTGCAATCAGGTGTTCCGTACATTTGGGGGTCACCGAACTTTACTTTTCCTTCCCTACATACACACAACTACCTACCTAATATTTAAAGTTTGGAAGAAGGGAGTTAATGATAATTATTTATCGACACTATATCGCGGCATGTGACGTCACTTAAGACGCTTCGTAAATTGAAATTTCCCTTACCTAATTTTTTTTTTTTTTACGCAAATGTAAATAAGAAATACATTTACATGATTTCACTACAATATGGGGAGAATATAAACATATTTTGCATGGTGGCGGGGTATTTTCTAGTACTCGGCTGGCTAGCTATCACCTTCAAGTTGAAAATCTGCCGCCAAGCATCTAACAGTGTATTCCGGCAATCTCATTTGAGAGTTGATTTGAGTTCCTTTCTAGGCTACGTGTGATTTACTATATTCGACCACGCCGTCACTTAACTTCAGCTGAGCTATCAAACATTAAAAAATGTTGAAAAAAAATATGTGTCGCTTAAATTTAAATTACATGCATATTATTTTGCATTATTCTATATTGCCTGCCAATATTATTAGTACCTAACCAGTTTTATCCAAAAACTGTTGAAAACGCACATCGCATCACACTTATATATTTTAGATAGAGTCAACACTGCTTCATTTATATGTATGTCACTGAGCTGTTATTTTATTTAACAACAGAAAATTCAGTCTGAACTGAGCCGCTTTAACCTTGCCACCTCTCCCGCTAAGCCAAGCCGTAAGCTGGATTACGCCGGCCCTCGACATAATTATTCCAGCTTGACCAAGGCAACGTTTCGAAAGCTTTTCTATGTCATTTATATCTGTTGTTATAAATCAAAAGTCACTAATCTACATGAGTCACGAGTTTTTTTAAATTAATTATCATATTTTTTTTGTTATTTTTCTAGGATCTTAATCTATCTATCTATCTATACTTTTATAAAGAGGAAAGATTTGATTTTTTGTTTTTTTTTTTTTTTTTTCAAAATAGGTTCGCGTTTGATCACACTCTGCCTGATGTTAAACAGTAGTGTGGTCTAAGATGGAGCACGCTTACCTAGAAGAAACCTATTTACTCTAGATTATTTTTTGTTTGTTTGTTTGTTTGTTAGTATTGAATAGGCTCCGAAACTACTAGACCGATCTTAATAATTCTTTCACCATTAGAATGCTACATTATCACTGAGTAACATAAGAAGCCGGGACGGTCTGCTAGTTGGTAATATCTATATGAGGCAAATTTTTGTTGGGAATGCGGAAAAGTAATATCTTTGTAACTCTGTTGTTAGCGCGGTTCATTCACGTGCCGAATGGGGTGGGTTGGAATCCTAACAATGAGCTTGAGCTGCCTGTGAAGGAAAACATCATGAAGAATCTAATACATGGTGGTACTAGAGTGGCCTAGAAAGTGTTCACATTCGAGTACTCTGTTAGCTAGCTGCCACCAGTAAAAAGTCTGTTTCAAAGCACTTACCGGGATGTTCACAGCCTCACATAAGAGCCTTCAAGGCTAGGTGCTTTTTTAATGGAAAAGTAAATAAAACGAACGAGATGCTCTCCTTATGGTAAGAGATAACGCCTGTCCATGACCATTGCAGCGATACACATAACTTTGAGTAGTATAATAAAGTCCAGGGCATCGCTGCTTTGGCGCCTATTACTATGACACTTTTGATGTGTTTACAGCACCGTCACTTATCACTAGGTCTACTTTTTTACTGCGTACAGCCCATGAATGGAACTCATTGCCAGCTTCTCTGTTTCCTATACAATTTGGACGTTTTAAAGGCTAGAGTAAATAGATTTCTTCTAGATCAACGTGCTTCATCCCCGGCCACACCGTCGCTTAACATTAGTCGAGTTGGTGGCCAAACGTAGATCTATTTATAGTAAACATAAACAAAAACATGACGACAATTTTCCGTAAGTTGTCATGCTATAGCATCAGAGGATTGTTGGTTAATAAATAACTATCGTAGGACTGTACACACAGCGCCATCTGGCCCCAAACTAAGCAGAGCTTGTGTGATGGAAGTCAGATAAATGATAGAATACATAAATACTTTTTTTTTGTAAATACATCCTCATAATACATACAGAACACAGAACAAACATTTGTTTAATCACAAAATGTTTTGCCCTGAGTGGGAATTGCACTCACGCCCTACAGCTCTCAAGGCAGATATACTACCAATGAGCCAACGGGGCTGTCGATAAAATAGATTATTATATTATATATATATAGATAACTGCTATGTAAAAAAATGTGATCTTATTGATATTTTAAAAGTCTGTATCTGTATTGCAGACCATATAATATAAGTACCTATATAAGATTGAAATCATCACGTCGTCGCTGTCGTACTTATTTATTATTTTGATCTTATTCAACTAACACGCGTCCCTGACGCTTCCACTCTACTGCTCGCTGAGATCGAAAACACATTGAAGTAGGATAAGATTCTTTGCCATACTCAATATATATCTGGAATAAAATAATCTCGGGCTATTCGACAACGAAACAATTTCGTTGGTAATTTTTTTCAGATCAACACTGGGTTACGGAGTAAGGCACTGTAGGTTGGACGCACAATTGCATATGCTCTATTTCTTGACCGAAACAAAAGCGATTAATGCCTTTGTTTTTTTTATGTTTTTGACCATAGCTCATCTGATTTTAAGCGATGGTGACATCTAGCCTGGAATGGAACTGGGTCTCAATGATTGGCGACAGATTTTCAATATGAGGGTGGTAGCTACCCAGTCGAGTACTAGAAAGTACCTTACCACCACGCTATGGTTTACTCACGATGCTTTCCTTCACCGGCAGCTCAAACCCATTGTTGGGGTTTGCACCCACGCCTTTCAGCGCATGAAACGACCGCGCTGACCACTATCTATCATCGCTACTATTGTTTTTCTAAACACAGTCTTACGGGTAAAGAGTACGCCTTTTGAAGAACCCAATGTTGTAACAGCGAAAACAAAAAACAAATATTTATGAAAACCCCGTTAAGTTTTGTGCACATGTATGTACCTATATGTACTATAAAAGCGATTTGTAGCGATGATAGCTCAGTGGTTAGCGCGGTAGGTTCGCATGCCGAAGGGCGTGGGTTCAAACCCCGACAATGAGCTTGAGCTGCCGGTGAAGGAAAACATCGTGAGGAAACCATAACATGGTGGTAGAGTATGTTCTAGTACTCGGCTGGCTAGCTACCACCCTCAAGTTGAAAATCTGCCGCCAAGCATCTAACGGTGTGTTCCGGCAGGCTCACTTGAGAGCTAGTTCCATTCCAGGCTAGGTGTACTTCACCATCTTCGACCACATCTTCACTTAACATCAGGTGAACTGTGGTCAACACCTAGCCTGTCAATCATAAAAAAAAAAATTAAAAAAAAAGCAGGATAGCAAAAACGTAATTTTTTTTATTCAAAATAAAGGTTTTTATCACGGATTAGAAAAAAAAACAAGTATTACTAATACATACAATGCTGTATAGAAAATTGTGAAGACTTTTTGGTCTTACAATTGTCGCTTCTCATACGCCAACTACACGTACAACAATACTTCAAGACCCAAATGAACAACAAGGTACAAAACAATGTGATATAACCTGCATGTCGTTATCGACACTCACTCAGTCGTGCGCTGCGCACCGTGTGTGCGGAACTGCTTGTTTTGGTTTTCCAGGTCACCGATACACTGCAGACTGCAAATACGCACCAGATTAAAAACATAAACACTCCGTTTAATTTCATTTTGTGCAGTACAATGGTCTTTTAGGCGCTCAATTCCGATAGGCATAATTGGCCTTCTATTTTTAATCCTATTAGTTGGAAGTATATCACCAGATTTCGCGACACAGGTTTTCCTAGTGTGAAGTCTAGGGTACTTACTCAATACTTTCTAATACCTAATTGTATACTTTATATACCAAGATAAGATGTTTTAATGTACTAGGTTTTAAGGGTCATGTAATATTAAATAAATAAATAAAATCATCAAGTGCTGTTTTTATACGGAAGTTAAGATGTCATTAAGCAAGTCTTTTTACGCTCCCATGCTGGTTTTGATCCGTACTAGATGCTGACTCAGTTCAGTCCACTCCTTGATGTCGTCTAGCAATTTCTGTCTGGGACGTCCTGCGTTTCGCTTCCCCGTGATCTTCGAAATTCGGCCTTGAAAAGTCATATAGGGATTTCCTTGATATGTGTCTGAAGAAGGTGGCCTTCTCATGACTATGGACATCAGCTCTTTTATGCGGTTGGCCATATCTAGAATCATACCATTTGAGGTGAAACATAGATTACAAAAAATACAACGTAATGTTGCGTGGAGAATAATGTATTACTTGGTCCTTCAACTTTACCTTGCCTTACTCTAACTACAGCACACTAATGCATCAAGGTATTTGTGTCTGCTAAGTAAAATTGTAGCACCAAGGTTTATTCACCTATTTTATACGCAACATTACCTATCTACTCGTATATCTATCTATCTATACTACTTGATTGAAGAAAGATTTGACTGTTTATTTGTTTGTATTGAATAGGATTCGAAACTACTGGACCGATTTCAAAAATTCTTTCACCGTTGGGAAGCTACACTATCACAGACTACTTTTTATCCCTGTATTCCCACGGAAACGAAAACTACGCGTGTGAAACCGCGAGGCGTCCGCTAGTAACTAATAATTACGGTACGGTAATTTGTACCACTTTTTCTCTTTTGTCGTTAAAGTCTGTGATAGTAAAATGTAATTGTTATATGCGAGCGATTTACATCTGGTTTTTTCATGTTTTACACGATAAAAAATACTTTACAAAAACAATGTTGTTTCTTCTTAGGTACTTACATTTTTAGTTTTATGAGGAAATGCAGTTTATCTTTGTCTACAAAAACCAAAACAGTTCCACCGCGCACTATCAAAGTAAAAAATATCCCCTTTGGTTTAATTCACGGCCCATAACACGGTCAATTTTATTAGTATGCGGAGCTTTTACGTTTAGTCACAGCACTGCAAGGCTAGAAATACATTCAATTAATTTAAGTATAAGTTATGATTTGAATTTTACTATGTCTAAATGTTTCCTAGTTAGAAAAGCTTAAACTTTTTATTTTGCAATATTTAGTACAGTCTAATTACAAGTAAAAGATTATAGTATAGACTAACAGAGCGAGTAAGGTTTCAACACATTCAGACCGAAGAAAGAGTTATACCCCGCTGGGATTCAGAAAGCTGTGGATGGTGATGATGATGATGATGAATATAAATCAATTCGATCATTTAAATTTACATATTTCTTTTCTATCTTAATTATTTACATTAAATATACGTTTTAACGAATTCGGTTCTATTTTTACCCACGACGGAACGGAGACGGTACTATAAAACTGCAAAACTAGTTCATTTAATGGCAACCCCCAACGGATATTCTTGGGTTTTTTATTAAGTTTATTGGTAGTTGAATATGTTATTGCCACATTTACAATTATCGAGAACCAAATAGGTAGATACGTAGGGAAATTCTATGAAAACTGATGTTTACATGTAGGACCGCCTCCGCGAGAGATCAACTCTACTTACTAAATCTTTTTACGTTTAATAGCTCGCGTTACATTTATTTGTTAAATCTGGGGGTTTTAAATTATTTTATCATTTTTCAATCACTTTTTAACCGTTGAAGGTTTTTTCAAAAAAAATTCAGCAGTTGTGTTCCTTGCTTTAGTCTAGCTACCACCGACTACCCTATTAACGAGAAATAGCGCAACGCTGGGTTAAAGAGATTTGCCGCATCCTAATATCGTCTGTATATATTATGCGATCTCATACATATTTAGCGACAGGAAATCTTAGCCTTGATGTCACCATTGCGTTGTGTTGGCTTGAGACGGAAACTTGATGTTTCAAGATTTGGGTTAAGTCGCGGATTACGTATGTGCGGGCTAACATCGGTTAACCGATGCCACCGGAACTTAGAAGTTTTTAAAAGATTAACACAATGTAATTGACTTACGAATCATCAGAATTCTCTTATTGACTTCCATAAAGACCAGTTGGAAGCGGCTTGCATATTTAGCGACGTTTATTTGGGTCGTGTGTCCACGTCCTACGCTGCGCTTGCCGGCCCGTTGGTTTGACTTTTCGTCTATACTATTATAAAGAGGAAATATTTGATCATTTGTTTGTTTGTATTGAATAGGCTCCGAAACTACTGGGCCGATTTCAAAAATTCTTTCACCGTTATGAAGCTACACTATCCCTGAGTGGCATAGACTACTTTTTATCCCTGTATTCGCACAGGAACGGGAACTACGCGGGTGAAACTGCTAGGCGTCCGTTACTACATAGTGATTTGTAACATCGGTGTTATCAATAAAATGTTTGTATTTGTATTTTGTATTACCAATCAAATCCGTAGCTACAGAAACGTCAGACGTCTTATTCTCTCAAACTCAAGGCTACAATAACCATTTAACACATTATTACGAACATAAGGAAATAATGATAAATTTTATATGCGTTGGACGGAACTTATTATTATGGCTTAGTGTGATGATTTCAATCGTGAGCTAGAAGAATTGCGTAAAGGAGAAAAACTAGTGAAATCTTGTGCTGAATCATTCCTTATAATAGATTTCTGCTATGTCGGGAATCTTCAAAAGGGTTCAAGGTTGAGATAACCCTTTAGACACAAGGATCATACCATTATTCTTCGTCTCGCTTATTTGCCAATTTTATCTAGGGATGAATTATATATATATTTCTAATAGTAAACCGTGATTTTACCCGCTATCCTACTGTGTTTATACGTAATTAAATGGGGCTCCTTAACTTATGCCTGGTTCACAAGTTCTAAGCACTGTAGGGGTGCTCATGCAATATTGTTTTAAGTGAAAAATGTTTTAGCCACGTTGAGCGATACTTCGGTAGGCGCAAGACTTATGGGTTTACATCACCGACATGCTAATGTGACGTGTTTTAAGTTTTCCAGCAGTCCCCACGACTGCCTATTCGACCACGTCACCGACATGCTAATACAGCAATAATTACAACCGACACAATTGTAAAACTCTTAAAATAAATAGATTAACGTTTGTTGTAAACATTCAAATTTTCATTCTAATAAAATGTTTAAGGAATTAAAAGAGATAAAACTGGCGCAAAATATTTGTAGCTACAAAATTCAATGTAAATCTTTTAAAGCTCTATTTAATTCATTTTTCACAGGCACTTACGTTAAGTGACACATATGTACATAAAGACGTCTTTATGCAATACAAGCGTCTTGGGGATGAAAGAACTTTAAGTTTGCATGCAGACAGTCGGATAACTTTTTGAACACTGATTGCTCCACAAAATCTCGCTATTCAACGTCATAGCGTTGGATTGAAGTGGCATCTAAACTTAGTTTAAAGTTTAACGCTTGAGAATTCTACGAAGAAATACTTAGATGAAAATGAAGGAAGACGAAAGATCGTGAGAATTCATACAGACAAACGTTAGACGGTTTCATTGCACATATTTTAAGTATAGTAAAAAATGTGCTGGTTAGTGTGACATTATTTGAAAAAAAAGCTCATCCAATACTAGATAATAGCTTTGTTTATCTAAATTCATGCTTAATCATATTACCTCTTTTGATGTTGGTGGACATTTGAAGCAATTTTTCAGTGTTTTTCTAGTTCAACAGGATAGGATTTTGACCACAAGCTCATCTGATGTTGAGCAACAACGATGTGGTCGAAGATAGTAAACACACCTAGCCTGGAATGGAACAGTGTCTCGATGATTGGCGACAGATTTTCACTTGAGGGTAGGTAGCCAGCAGAATAGGTACTAGAGAGTACCCTACCATCTTGCCACGGGTTCCTGACGATGTTATCCTTCACCGACAGCTCGAGTTCATTGTTGAGGTTAGAACCCACACACTTCGGCTTGCGAATCGACCGCGCTAACCACTGAGATATCGTCGCTACAAACTACACCCTAAGTTTATTTACAAACTAAACCCTAAGTTTTATAACTGTGTGTAGAATAATACGAGTTTGGTATTTTAGATGACATTATACAAATGCGGTCGCTTCGCATGTATCCATCCCGTAGATACGACATCACGAGTATGTTGTCTGGTGTGGACGCGTCCTGAATTAAAAATGTGGGAAGTTGCGAAGGAAGCAATAAAAGGAATTTATGTCATTGTCAACTCTTTCAGAAAAAAAGCGTATTGTGACAAAATGTTATTGCAGTACCACAATACGCGTTGCATGACAGTTTATGTTTGTTTTGCGTTCCCAAAGCTTTCATACGAAAGAGACACTTTTGTTTAGAAAAATATTTATTAAAATCTTACCTAGATTTTAATAAATATTTTTCTAACTGGTACTTAATTATCGTGATATTACATAAGCCGCTTTTTGTCATTTAGTTGCTTGATTTGTAAAAACATAAGCCGTCCCTAGACGGTCATGCGGCATGCCATGCGTTTACGAGATTTATCATGCTGCATGATCGACCCAAAAATCAAATCATTCATTTTTATCGCACTTCCAGTCCACAATACTCCTGAGTATAGTGCAGTGTTCAGTAAACAACGTGTCGCTACTTCGACATGCCTCGATCTAAACGATCATGCGTGCATGTCAGTCATAACTTGCAGGATAGAAAATAAAAAGGAATATCAATCAGCTACCAGCACGGAGTTTGCATGTCATTCACATCAATCAATACAATTAAACGGTCAAGTGTGCATAACAGCACGTAACGCATGTCATGCCACATGACCGTCTAAGGACGGCTTTACACTAGCTGCATGCCTGGTACTTCGTGCCCATTATAGACTTGCAACACAACCTACCGATCCCATTTTGAAAATATGAAAATATAAAAAAATGTGTCAGACACATTTTTTTATCACAGTTGGTCCAGCCTTTTCCGAGGACTATTGAATTTATTAGTTTATTAACAAAAAATAGTTTAATTGATTTGAACTGTCAACCACCACCTTAGTTATTCTCTCTCAAACTCCTTTTCGCCGCTGTGCTAAAAAGCAGTCGCATTGCTTCCGAATATAATGATAAGGATTATACCTATAGTGCGACCATATTAATATAAATCTTTAAATACTAGTTTTATTCCACATCCAACCTCATATAACCTATAGTGACAAACACACGTAGGTACACAATATTTATAGAGGTTATATGTATATTATAAAGATTACCGACATAGGTATATGAAAAGTATTGACCGAATTCCAGATCAGCTCAGTTTTTATAAACTGTCCCATTGCTGGGCGCGGGCCTCTTTTCATTGTAAGAAAGTTAAGGCCGTAGTCCGGGTTGGCAGACTTCACACTCTACGAAAACTTTTCTCTTTTTTTAAGAACCTTCAGACATGTAGGTTTTCACACCGTTTTTTTTACCGTTGCGGAAATACGCACATTACTTATAAAAGACATCGGCGCGTCCCGTGGGATTCGAGCCCAGGACTTCCAGATTGGAAGCCAGACGGTCTCACAACTAGGTTGCCGAAACTTCAAGTAGATTAGATGTAAATTGCGCGTTTTATAGTACTTGTGTGCAACGTTTTAAAGTTAAACTTGAATAAACGTGATATAACTGTCTATTGGATTTACGTATAAACTACGTAGACTAGTTCAAATAGATTAATGAGATAGAATGTACCAGAGATATTTTAATTGAATTGCCTGAAAGAGATCGAAATAAAAAGGTCGGAATTGGCGTTTAGTCCCCCGTAGTCGGAAACTGTACGCATTTTGAAAGTATGCTAGAGCTCTGCCTCCGCCCACGTAATGTTCTTTGTGTAATCGATCATCAAAATATCGTGGAACATTGAATAAATATCCTGAATACTTAATTAAAATGAAAATACGATTTCACGGATCGGAAACATCCACGAAAGTATTTTATGCTCTTGTGTGAACATTTAATATACAAAATTACGGAAACCTGAGCGTTCGCAGGTCAGCTAATCTATTTTGATCCTGACTACAGCTTCGATATTTAAATCATTTTGTAAAATATACAACAGGTATACGCAGCAGATAGTTATACATTTGTATATACACAATTTTTGTAACAATGAAATATTTTGTATAATTGCATTTGCATTTGTGTGATCTGTGCCATTATTATCAATATTTATGTCTTACTTATGCGGGATTACTCACGTTTAATTATATCGGAAACTCCGACTATAATTTCGGCCACATCCGGTGGTCTTCTTCATGGAGACAAAGCTGAGTACAACGCGTGCAGCCTCTCGTCCTGCTACGCGGGCTTCGTATGCGGGCCGCTGCGCGCCTTACACTTGAAGATAACGATTGATGCGCGGGCGCGGGTCTGGCGGCGATCAAAAATGTGTCAAAACTACGTCAGTTTCTATAGTAAAATATTAATATTTGTTTCCTATTTTAATGAAGCCTAAATTGGAACCTAAGTTCATGATATCCTGTGAAGAGAGACTCCTATACCGAATTACTTAATTGATTTTGTCTATGTGAACGCCTTCCAAATAGTTATTCACTCCGAGGAGTCCGATATTGTTTCGAATGGTATTATTCTCGTCGCCATACATTGCGGTTTCGCATTTGAATTCTCGTCCGTTGCCAGTTGGGCCCAGTGCTAATTAAGGCTGCGTCCCTAAGGCCTTTATGTTGTGAACACGTAGATGCATTATTGATGAAAGCAGCCCGCATGCTTCTGAATTTTAACTCTCTATCAACAGAAAAGTTAGCTTTATTTACTTAATCACGAGTAAGTTAGCAAAACCAACGTGCACACTCTAGGTTAGAACGATTTTTCTGTTTACTGTATACCTATAAGTAATAAACTCAAATTTTTTAATGATGTATTGCAGGAGCGTGGCAATCGCCGTATCGATAATAAGGGGCCCCCGTTCTACAGGGGCCCCACAAGAATAAAAATCTCAACCCCCGTGAATCTATGAAACTCGGGTAGAAAGGCTGCCCGACAGATTATGATTTAGGGCCCGTCTAGGGTGAGCTACTTCAGGTACAGTGGTAGCAAGCCAATCGAGTACTAGAAAGTACAAAGTTGCTAAAGGTGTGACTTTTGCCCAGCGGTCGTTCGACATGCGACAGAAGTGTCTCGCCTATTTTTTATTATTTTTTCAGATGTAAATATACTGCAATGTACTGGCATGAATATGCCACAGCCGCATAAATTACAATTACTTTAAATATATAAGACATAGTAGATACATTAGTTAATACATTATAAAATTCAAAATATTTAATCACACATTATTCATTCATGCACACTCTCATGGCACTTGCCTACCTCAAACATGCTACCAATATATCCGTCCATCCATCCATAAATAAGGTCACAGGCAGAATTTGAAACCAGGAGCGCATCGAGTATCGATAACATAACCATTCAAAGATTCATGTTTAGTGCCTCGGCTTCACCTTCGCCCATAGACAACGTCCATTCACCAAAAGCCATGTTTGCTTGGCGCAATAAGCTTTATTTTTACTTGGTAGTAGATCTCCTTAGCAGGAGTTCGTCTAGGTAGGCACCACCGCAATGTCAGATATTCTACCGCTAGCTAGCGAAATTACAGAGCTTTTGAGACTTACCATCGAATGTCTATAGTAATGAGCGCCAATGCTGCGATGCCCTGGACTTTGTTTTGCTACTCAAAGTTCTGCGTATCGCTGCAATGGTCATGGGCAGGCGTTATCCCTTACCATCAAGAGAGCGTCTCGTTAGTTTCATTACTTTTAAAAACATAATAAATCTAGAGCAACCGATATTGTGTCTATCTGTCGATCTAATGTTCGAGCAAGTATATAAATAAAATAGATATTCTAGGACATCTCACACAGCGCCAAGTTTACCAAGCCAAGAGTTTCTTATTTTATATAATTATGTACTTAGTTTAATAATGAATGCAGGCGAAATCTCATTTAAATTATTGAAACATTAAATCCCTTTTTTATATGACATATTATGTATATATGACATATTGTGTGACATATTACTTTATTGACATTTTCATTTTCATTGTTTTGACATATGTAATGATTTTGATAATAATTTTTAAATATGAATGGAAATGGAAATGACCTGTAACTTTGGTGTTATTAATAAATGATTTGTATTTGTATTTGTATTTGTATATTAGACTAGATATTTATTAGATTTTTTTGACGACAGCTCACCTGATGTTAAGTCCTTGAAAAAAATCTTAGAAAAAATCCGTCGCATAAAATCATGATTCATTTTAGAAAGAACCTTTGACCTCTGAGTCTATACGTGTCTACAACAATATTGAATTATCAATGATTGTCATGTTAACATATATGATTAACAAAATATAAAATACTACCGGATGCCTCGCGGTTTCACCTGCGTAGTTCCCGTTCCCGTGGGAACACAACAATAAAAAGTAGCCTATGTTACGCGGAGCTAGTGTAGCTTCCCAACAGTGAAAGAATTTTTGAAATCGTATTCAATACAAACAAACAATCAAATTTTTCCTCTTTAAATTTCTTTCCTCTAAAAAAATATTTTTATTTCTATTTCCATTATATCTATTATTCATAATTATGACATTGGAATACGACTTGTAACTTTGATATTTTTAATAAAACACTTATATTTGTGTGCAAAAATGAAACATGCCTTATTTCATCAAATAAACACTCTTTAAAATAAACAAACCTGTGTAATGTGTATTCAAATTTACTCTTGTTCGCTAACAACCTGACCCTTAAAGTTTTATTGCTACTGAACAAATGCTTGTTCCATTAAAACGTTTTGTCGGGTAATCGATACGATACAAATGCCTTCAAATTTATTGGCTTCAAATAAATCTTGCCAGTGCCGGAGATAAATTATGGCAATCAAAGATGCTATTCGTTGAAAAGGTCTGGAGGCCTTGAATAATCTTTTACTGGCAGATTTTATGGTAGCGATACGAAACTATATTTATATACTCCACAGCAATAAGTTCTAAAAGCAAAACCTAAAGCCTAGATATTATATTACCAATAACTGGAATTGATTTCACATTATTGTCGCTTATTTATGATGGTCGGAATAACGCTGGACTCAATTTAGAGTTTTAGATAACGGAAATAAAACTGTCATATTTGTATTATTCATTAAGTCAATCTATTTAAATAGCTGCGATAACTTCTAACTATATAACTTTTATAGTTAGTAATATTTTAAGTGTTAAAGTATTTATTTCTGAATTTTTTGGAATGTCGCTAGCTGCAGTACCCTTCAAACCGGAACATAGTGATGTTTACACACTACTGCTGTTGTCACTGAAGTTACTACAGTAACTACAATCCCGGCACACACCACTCTTCTTTCATTAGTGTTTTTATAAATGCTCGTCGAAATATTGACTCAATAGCTTTGTAGCGATGATAGCTCAGTGGTTAGCGTGGTAGGTTCGCATGCCGAAGGGCGTGGGCTCAAACTCCAACAATGAGCTTGAGCTGCCGGTGAAGGAAAACACCGTGAGGAAACCATAGCATGGTGGTAGGGTACTTTCTAGTACTCGGCTGGCTAGCTACCCCCCTCAAGTTGAAAAACTGCCGCCAAGCATCTAACGGTGTGTTCTGGCTGCCTCACTTGAGAGCCAGTTCCAAACCTTCACTTTTTTTTATGCTTGACAGGCGAGGTGTTTGACCACAGCTCACCTGATGTTAAGTGAAGGTGTGGTCGAAGATGGTAAAGCACACCTAGCCTAGAATGGAACTGGCTCTCAAGTGAGGCTGCCGGAACACACCGTTAGATGCTTGGCGGCAGATTTCCAACTTAGGGTGGTAGCTAGCCAGCCGAGTACTAGAAAGTACCCTACCACCATGATATGGTTTCCTCACGATGTTTTCCTTCACCGGCAGCTCAAGCTCATTGTTGGGGTTTGAACCCACGCCCTTCGGCATGCGAACCTACCGCGCTAACCACTGAGCTATCATCGCCACAAAACACTTTACATCACTACTACGCACTTAACATCAGGTGAGCTGTGGTCAAACACCTCACCATGTCAACCATAAAAAATAAGTAAAAAAAATATTACTTTTATATTGTATATAAAATTACCTTCACAGTTACAAAAGTCTAGACTAGAATGAAATCCCGAAAGAATTTCTAATAAAAATGCTCACAGTAGGTACAAAATGCTTACAGTAGGTACAAATGTAGGTACCTAAGCAACAACGACGCGTCTCGTGCTCTCATTCACTATTTTCTCATAAGGGCATGCTTTCTATCCTTTGAACAAGGGAGGTACTACCTTCCAAAGGCTGAGCCACTTTTTCAAGTGAAAATCCTGAAACACGGATAAACATCAAAACGCAACAATATACTTGGTGGTAGATCTCCTTAGCAGGAGGTCGTCTAGGTAGGTACCACCGCAGTACCAGTTATTCTGCCGCTAAGCAGTAGTGTGTAAACATTACTGTGTTCCGGTTTGAAGGGTACTGCAGCTAGCGAAATTACTGGGCTGTTGAGACTAACCATCGAAAGTCTCAAAGTAATGAGCGCCAAAGCAGAGATGCTCTTAACTTTGTTTTGTTACTTAAAAGTTCTGTATGTCGCTGCAATGGTCATGGACAGGCGTTATCTTTTACCATCAAGAGAGCGTTCTTTTTACATAAAAAAAAATATACAAATGAAAAAAAATTTAGGTAAAACATAAGAGTTTAGTAATGTGAATTTGTTCGTAATAATTTTACTTACATTTATGCTCCTTTTTCTTATTGAAAAATACTTACCAAAAATATCTTTTCTATTGCTTTTTTTTTGCAAAATGGCCAAGATAAATTTAAATATAATAATATACCAAAAAGGGTTAATAACTACTTAGATTTTTAACGTATAAGTTGTAAGAACACCCTCATTTCGTAGAAGCTAATTGTAATTAGCGCCTATTATCATTATTTTCTACTCAATTACTGAACCTTATGTCGCTCTTGACTTCATTATAGGCCAGTGTAATTAGGGTCATATTAATATTGAGCACATCGTAGGTTGATACATGAGTTACTCAGTGCAGGTTATTGCTGTATTTCAGTGCTCGTCAACGATGAAATTCAATTGATTTTTTTGTAGGTCATTACACATAGCGCCAACTTACCCCTAACTAAACAAAGCTTGTACTACTCGAAGATACTTTTTTGTAAATACATACTTTGCATGCAAACATGCAAAGTATGCATAAAACTCTATTTTTACAGCGTTATTGGATATTTTAGTACATGTTTATCAATATGTAGTGCTTATTTAAGTAATTAAATGTATCAGGCGTGCTGTATCATGCCGTGGAGAGCTGCAGATGCTGACATGCTACGCGCGCTGCTCTCATGAGCGTTCGACGCAATGTGACCAATGTGAAAGTGTGAAACTTCTGTACATCTGTAGTGACAAAAAAAATTACAGAGAAAGTACTGCCACCTCTGTGAATAAGAACTCAAACTTTGGCTTTAAATTTTAGATAGCTACCGATAGGTGGAGCTAATTGACTAGTTCCTATGTGTGTATTATAGGTAGACATCGGATTATAATATTATGCACTATCAAAATGCTAAAATATACATATATATGCGCTAAAGAAGGGCGAAATAATTATGCACAAAATAAGTAAACACTATTTAATATTTTGATAAGAAGTAATAAAAAAAAACAAGTAAGAAGTTCCCGCGCATTTATTTTTTTAAATTTGGGCACATAAGGTGGCGCGCATTTTTATTACCGACCAGGACTTTACCGAAATGAATTGTGTTCAAACTTTTTAAAAATTCCAAATTCAGAAGTCATTTCGTCACTGTTATTAAATGTGCCGGAATTTTGCTTGCATTTATCGAGGAATCCTTCGCCTCTTTTCGAATAGATGGAATAAAAAACATTCTATCCGATACATGATAGAAATGAAATTACGTACAAAATATTTTTCAGCAGCATTAGATTTCAATATGAGTCTGAAGATAGTAGCAAAATTCCAATATCAATTTATCTTTTGTTATATAATTTATTTTTAATAATAATATCAGTATGACCGTCTAAAATTGTCATATAACAAATTAAGTTTTACTCTGCCAAAACTGCCTACACATTAAATGCCAAACTTTAATTAAAATGGAAGCTTTTATTTTTACTTATTATTTACATTTTAGTTTTACTTGGTCCGTGGTCTCCACTCCAGAACTTGTTCAAGTATAGTACTAGGTTATACAAGCCGAAAAGAGGCCCTTGTATTTATGAACATTCTATACCTCCTGCATAATGCTTGGTATACTATTTCACATGCTACATAGTATGCCTAGCATTATGCTAAAGTGAAAGTTCATTTTATAACTTTGCCTTAATTTCTTAGATTTTAATGAAGATTGAAATAGTAATTGGATGTTTATTGAGGACGTACATAGGCTAACTGTTCTGCTCAAAACCGAACAACATATGCAAATTTTAAAAATAAATTATTTAAATGATATTGATAATAATGATGTGGCAGTTGTAAACGTCAAACGAACGCAAATTTGATAATACCTAATGATTATTCTGCGATAGCGTACTGCGTTCGTGGCATGCGACTTGATACGCTGGAAGAACACGCGATACGATCGTAGATTATTAAAAGCTGATATTATTCAGAGGAGGCAACGAGATCCTATAAATAATTAATCCATTCTGAGTCCTATTAATAAAACTTCCTTGTCTATTGGTCTCCTTTCAGACTAAGGTCACAGAACAAAGCCTTACAAGAATGTCAAGGTGACTTTTTTGAAAATAACTGTTCCGAATACACAAATGAAGCGGGTAAAGGTACAAAATATATTTCTTTCAAACGCATTACATAACGCTCGCGATAAAATGATACGATGCTTTATATTTTTCGTTTATCACCCGCATGTTTATGCTAATACCAATGAGTTCAATTTAGAATTATCGGAAAATCAATTCATAAGTTCGAAACGAACGAGGGATTATTAGATTGTTAGCCATAATTGTGTTATGAACAAAATAAGTATCTGGTTGCTAAAATAGATAATAATTTCTGTTGGTAAACACATAAGAACATTAAATAAAAAAAATGTCACTGCAGAGCATAACAGCCAACCAATCTGCGGTATTGTTCTAAGTGATTTTGTCATTCGTGATGTTTTTACGATAGGTAAAAAAATTGTTATTTCAAACAAAATGTGAACACATCTCGACAGTTGATCTGAACGAAGTGGGCGCTGCATCAAGTCTATGGCGGCCCGTACACGTAGCGCGCGATCCGCGATCCGCGATCCGCGATCAATGATCGCGATCCAGACTGATCGTGTACGAAGCGGATTGACGGACTGATGCTCCGGATCGCATAATATCTAGAAATTTTGAAATCATGATCGCGGATCGCGGATCGCGGATCGTGATCATGATTGAACGTGTAAGGCGGCCCTATGGTGCTCTTCACACAGCAGAGCCTCAGCACAAGAAATAAAAACTTTGTTAAATGAAATACTGATATGAAAACGAAGAACAATAACGCGAGTTCGCGGAAAAAATCTGGGTTTTAAGTGTTTTGTATAAAATAGTGGCGTTTTATTCATATAGTGAAATGTATTAGCACGATAGTAGCAAAATATTAAAACTTGAATTTTCGTGTTGCTTCCGAAGCTTATAGTAAAGTTGCCACTTCTTTACTGGACTTGACGACTTTGTGTGATTTTGACTTGAGACTTATTTAACTTGATTTTTCAATGTACAGTGTACACATAAAAAAATTAAAATACTAGACAATGGGAAATGCATAATTATTGATTCGCTTTTTGCACACATTTCGTTTCAAGTTGACATGGCGGTTAAATGTGAAGGCACGGGGCCTATATCTGGATTAGATAATCTTAATTTAATTTAGTTTGATCTGGTCTGGTCTAATTTAATTTAATCTTTAGTTAAATTTTTTCTTGTGTTTGAAATGTAAATTAATTATTAAAATATAGAAAAAGTATAATTCAAATATCATATTAAACTGGAATACAAATATTGTTCAGAATTAGAATAATCCCATTCCTGTCTCAATGGCGCGGCGTGGTAGACCGTGATAGTTACAGATTAGCTGTTTAAATGAACGCGCAAAGACAAACATCAGACTGCGGAGTTTGTCTGCATATGTGTAGATAAGAAACATTCTTAGTCATATTTGTGTATGTTTTTGTAGTAAAAACTTTTTAACCGCGTTAAGCGATTATTGGTTGGGACAAACCGTATGAGCTCGCGTTACTAGCATGCAAATTTGGCTTTGTTATTAAAAGCTTCAATTAATACCGATCACTTTTAAAACTATCAACTTTTTAATCTGCCTAGCAAGCGAGCTGTGACTTCATTGAAGTGAAGTCTTTTCATTCACGAGAACGAGGTGTATCCATGTTATATAGCCGCCATACTCAAAGTGTGCTCCGCGAAAACCTACCCAAAGCCTCTGTGAGGGCTCCGCGAAAATACTGGTCATAATGTAGTAAATCTAACGAGAAAATATTCCAACATAATGTGTAAAAAATAACTAAAAGTGTAAAAGAGCAGTCGTGGAATGCGTCATATAAGAGCATGACATTTCAGCCAGGAGCATAGTCAACAGTTCACTCAACTGACAATAAAAAATATACACAAAACAGTTTTTGATTACTTTAAGTCTCTGTCAAATATTTCGCTTTCAGGAAAGGCTTCGCCAAAAAAAGTTTGTTAACTGCTGCTATATAGCTTTGTCACATTTCCGAGACAATTTCGTTGACGGCGCTGGCATATTGCTGAAGTAGTCTTGAAATATCAAGTAGGAACGCCGAGGCTTCTTCTTGACATATAATAATTCATTACAATTTAAGGAAACGCAATTTGCTAAATCGTTGGCACAAAGTAGAAACTAGTTCTAGAAACTTTAGTGTCCTCACTAAAAGCGAGCTGAGTTCAAATATATTGATCCATCCGACTACATACTCGGAATTCCCGAAGCTTCAAAGGACGACAAAAATGGTACCGGAGGCGAGATAGTCTTATCTCGAAAGAACGGACTAAGTAAGAATAAGGGCCAAGTTATCTAATTTTTCTATGGTCACATTATTCGGAAGAACAACTTCGTATTACGGCCGTGATCGCCAACCCCATTCTGACTGACTTACTGACTAACTTAGCATCAGGTAAGCTGTGGTCTAACACATAGCTTGTCAAACTTTGACAGCCCTGTTGGCTCATTGGTAGCATATCTGCTTCAAGAGCTGTGGGGCGTGGGTTCGATTCCCACCCAGGACAAGCATTTTGTGATATAAAACCAAATGTTTGTTCTGTGTCTAGGTGTACTGTATGTATTATAAGTATGTATTTACAAAAAAAAATAATTTAAGTATTCTATCAGTTATCTGACTCCCATAGTACAAGCTTTGCTTAGTTTGGGGTCAGATGGCGCTGTGTGTAATGTCCTACGATATTTATATTTATTTATTTATTTAAACATAAAAAAACAGTACACCGCGTGGATATAAATCGATTCCCCTTAATTAGATTTTCGCTTATACCTTTAAAATCCCCTAGATCCGTCCTTAAATTACAAAGTTTAGATTTCGAAACTAACTTCACAAGTTCCGGTTCTAAAGTTATCGGATGGTCCTCCTGATTAGATCTTGTTATTTCTTCAGATACTCACTAGAATCAATTCGATGGAACTTAAAAAAAGTTGATGGAGGAATTCTCTCCCAGCTCTTTAAAATAATTGTTTAAAAATCTTCGTAAAAACTTATGGGGTAAACTATTTTCTCTATATCTATAGATATTTGTTAGGTATTTTTTAACCAGTAAATAAATGAGGTTGGTGAGGAAACCATAGCATAGTGGTAGAGTACTTTCTAGTACTCTGCTGGCTACCACCCTCAAGTTGAAAATTTGCCGCCAAGCATCTTACAGTGTGTTTCGACAGCCTCACTAGAGAGCCAATTCCATTCCAGTGTTTACCACATCTTCAACCACATCGTCACTTACAATCATCATCGTCATCAGGCGAGCTGTGGCAAAACACCTATCCTGTCAACCATAAAAAAAATTTGAATAATTGATTAGCTATACCTATACCTGAGCCATATTGGCGTATGTTGTTTGCAAGTTAAAATTAACTTGTATTACTCTAATTTATAACCTACTCTAATTTTCTATAATAGATAGATATATACAAACTCTTTATTGTGCACACCATGAACAGAAAAAAAGTACAGATAACAAAAAAATCATAATCATAATTATTGATTTGTATAATATGAAACCATAAGCAAAAAAAAAATGTAGGTATTTGTATTTGTATTTAGTAAAAGATTAAAAAAACAACAATTTTAACCACTGACTTCTTTACTTACATAATAATATTATGTTTTACTGAAAGACAAATTCCAGTCATGTAATTATTTCAAACGAGGCAGGACTAATCAGATTTTTTTTTATAGCTGACAGGCTAGGTGTTTGACCACAGCTCACCTGATGTTAAGGGCCTACCGAGTTTATTTCTCTAGTCGATTTTAGGTATTCTGTGCGCTCCGTGTGTGAGTGCGCAAGGCACACGAGCGAACAGCTAGTGCCGCGCGCCGCCGTCGGCGCCACGCGCGACAGGCATTGTCGATACACATACGGCGGCGAAATGAAAACCGGTTTGAGCTAAATATTTAAACTGCTAAGTAGACGAACTGGATCAACAATTTTGCCGCTTACGTTAGTAGACTGGTGGCCGAGTAACAAGCTGTATGAGTCCGGCCGCATAGTCACGGGATCGAAATCAACACACGGAAGATTATTTTTGCACACAATTTTATCTTATAATAAATATTTAGTTTTTTTTTAAATACATTATTATACGATTATTTTTATATACTTATTATTATTATAATACGTTTTATTTTTATTTTATTTTTTTCTTATTAGTGTTACATCTCCCGTCTGTTTCTTATGTTCTCTATTGTATTTTTTCTTTTCTTGGTTGCCTGGAAGAGATCGCTGTTAGCGATAAGGCCGCCACTTGTGGCACTAGTTCATAAGGTTCTTTGTTCTCTGTACTCTTTTCTATTGTATATGTGCACAATCTTATTTTTTTTAACCGACTCGATTTTAAATGGAGGAGGTTCTCAATTCTACAATGTTTTTTTTATGTAAAAGTAATGAGACGATCGAGGCACTCTCCTGATGTTAAGAGATAACGCCTGTCCATGACCATTGCAGCGATACACAGAACATTGAGTAACAAAACAACGTCCAGGGCATCGCTGCTTTGGTAATTTCGCTAGCTGCAATACCCTTCAAACCGGAACACAGTGATGTTTACACACTACTGCTTGGCGGCGGAATATCTAGTACTGCGGTGGTACCTACCTACACGACCTCCTGCTAAGGAAATCTACTACATACCAAGTAAATTTTATATGTATGTTACGCGATAATTCCGCCAATTATGAATCGATTTTGATGATTCTTTTTTTGCTTGGTTGATCCATACTTCAGATATGGTCGATCTATACATCGATACATCGATACATCGATACATCGATACATCGATACATCGATACATCGATACTTCGATACATCGATACATCGATACATCGATACATCGATACATCGATACATCGATATCCATACATCGATACATCGATATCGATACATCGAAACATCGATACATCGATACATCGATACATCGATACATCGATACATCGATACATCGATACATCGATACATCCATACATCCATACATCGATACATCGATACATCGATACATCGATACATCGATACATCGATACATCGATACATCGATACATCGATACATCGATACATCGATACATCGATACATCGATACATCGATACATCGATACATCGATACATCGATACATCGATACATCGATACATCGATACATCGATACATCGATACATCGATACATCGATACATCGATACATCGATACATCGATACATCGATACATCCATACATCGATACATCGATACATCCATATATCGATACATCGATACATCGATACATCGATACATCGATACATCGATACATCGATACATCGATACATCGATACATCGATACATCGATATCCATACATCGATACATCGATATCGATACATCGAAACATCGATACATCGATACATCGATACATCGATACATCGATACATCGATACATCGATACATCGATACATCGATACATCGATACATCGATACATCCATACATCGATACATCGATACATCGATACATCGATACATCGATACATCGATACATCGATACATCGATACATCGATACATCGAAACATCCATACATCCATACATCGATACATCGATACATCGATACATCGATACATCGATACATCGATACATCGATACATCGATACATCGATACATCGATACATCGATACATCCATACATCCATACATCGATGAAACTAAAAGTAATCGTGTTTGTAAATTAGCTTACATATAGATTGGATCCTTAAATATCTTAAACATTAACCTCATAAATGAGGTTTTAGTAATAACGAAAATACAACGAAACAAACAGTTCCAAATCCACTCGATACCGGCTTAAGTGACGGTGTGGTCGATGATGGTAAAGCACACATAGCCTGTAATGGAACTGGCTCTCAAGTGAGGCTGCCGAAACACACCGTTAGATGCTTGGCGGCAGATTTTCTACTTGAGGGTGGTAGCTAGCCAGCCGAGTACTAGAAAGTATCCTACCACCATGCTATGGTTTCCTCACGATGTTTTCCGTCACTGGCAGCTCAAGCTCATTCTTGGGGTTTGAACCCACGCCCTTCGGCATGCGAACCGACCGCGCTAACCACTGAGCTATCATCGCTAAGAAATCTAGCAAGAGGGTGGCAGTTAATATACCTACTATTCTATGTATATGAGCATATAACTTTGATATCTACTTACACGATATACAATCACAAAGCCACTGTTGAGTATAATTTGCGTGCTATTTAATTAAACGGCTACCCATCGAGTTATTGGTACGACGATGGCGTCATCGTAATTATGCCCATTATCACACCGTATCCCATAACAGCGTGACTATCGCACCGTTATAGCATCATAAACGCTTTAAGTCGCTAATCGATAGAAATTGATGGCAGAGCCGATCAATGGTGCAGTACTTTAGCTTTGGACAAACTCGGAGTTCTAAACATTCACAGAAAATAAATAGTCATTTAATCAAATACCGTGCTGGAATTCATCAAGTTTGCACCTTTAGTACAACGTAGTTTAGCCTAATTAAATGTTTAAGTGTTTTAATTTTATTCTCACTAACATTATAAATGTGAAAGTTTGGTTGGGTGGATGGATGTTTCATGCAAAAACTGCTGAATGGATTTGAATGAAATTTAGTATGAAGGTAGCTGAGACCGTGGATTAACACATAGGTTTTTTATCCTGAAAACATGCAGCGGGTAACACCGCGGGGCGCAGCTAGTAATAATTATATATAATATATGCGAAAAATGAAACGCTCCCCTACGTTTGTGACCATTACAGCAGTATTCAAGTTAAGTAATTAATAAAATATTGTGCATATAGGTACATATACTAAAGTATAGAACATCGCATCGGCGCTAATCGCTCTGGGACATTCGACAGTCGACCTCCTGCTGAGGAAACTCGCTCAGTAATGATTAAAAAAAAAAGGTAAATACGTCAAATTGGAAACAATCGGAAAAATTGGAATTTTTCATTTGGAATTGAATTTACGTCGTTGTTTTGGTTTGTTGTCTGGATGAAATCGCTCTAGGCGATAAGACTGCCGTTATACGCCATATATTTTTTGTTTTGTTTTTTTTTTCTAATATAATATCTTTATCACTTTTTTTGAGTTTCATATGTATGTTTGGTGTGTAATAAAGTTGTATTCTATTCTATTGATACTATTCAAGAGTGCAACTTTCTGCAATTCGTGCATCTCAATACTTGCCAGAATTTTCTAGTGATTTGGCTATTTCCGAATCGTTTTTGTAGTTTTTTTTAAGGTTGACATGCTAGGGTCTTACCAAAGCTCACCTAACGTTAAGTGATTGTGTTGTCAAAAGTAATAGATACACCTAGTCTGCAATGGAACTGTCTTCAGAATGCATTGTCAAGTAGTTGTTTGGATTTGAACCAGTTGCCGAACCCAGCGCGCTAGCCACTGAGCTATCATCGCAACAATTTATGCTCTGATTTATTTTATATATAGGTAGTTTTCAAAAAGATACTCATCATTCTTATCAGATCCTCGTAGCCGCTGATGATATGGCGCTTTTTTAATAAAACGTTACCCAGAATGAGGGCGGCATTGTCGGAGGATTTTGATGGTTTTCCGTTTAATAAAGTGCCCGTAAGCCCCAATTGGCAGTTTAATAAAGTATTTTCGATCTTGGTACAAGGTTATAAGAAATCATCATTAGTTGAATCATATATATGTGGTTGCCTTTGCGAAGAATGTAGAGCTCGATTGCTCGTGAATTTCAAATGTGGTATTTCATAGTTTCGGGATTTATGCCAACTGAACTATTGCCAGTGATAAGATGTAGGTAATTGTCTGCTATAATATGATCGCAAAAATGTTAACCAATTTCAAAAAGCAAATCATGTTTTACTTGGTGGTAGATCTTCATAGTAGGAGGTCTTCAGGTAGGTTGCCACCACCTACCACCGCAGTACCATTACCGTGTTCTGGTTTGAATGACACTGCAGTTGATGAAATTACTGGGCGTCGATAATCTCAAAGTAAGATGTCCTTGACTTTGTTTTACTACTCAAAGTTCTGTGTATCGCTGCAATGGTAATGGACACGCGGTATCTCTTACCATCAGGAGAGCGTCTCGTTCGTCTCATTACTCTTTACAGATTTTTATCCAAACTTGTTATGCCGATTATTATTAAATAGTATTATGCTCAAAAGACTAATTCTTACTTCTAAACTCTATTGTTTCACGGTAAATTTTATTGATTAGACTTATATTACTAGCGACCCGCCCAGTCTTCGCACAAGTGCAATGTAAACACGAATGTAGTGCATATGCATGTATTATACATACAAACCTTCCTCTTGAATAACTCTGTCCATAGATGGCAACCGCATTAAAACCCGTTACGTAGTTTGAAAGATCTAAGCACACAGACGGCGGGAAGCGACTTTATTTTATACTATCTAGAAATTCATGACATTTTGAGATTACTTAGAGTTGATTTACTATAATATAAAGCTAATTCACGTTATATAATTAAAGTAATAAATTTTAATAAACAAAAAATATTTTAGATTAAAATTTAAAAAAATCCACGACAGTGCTATTTGTCCCTTAGTAAATCAAATAGTTTATCTGCAAACTCTAACGCAATAGAAATAATTAAAATTATGTACCTTACAATATTTTTAAGCAAAAATGATTCTAAGAGAAAAAGCAAGAGTCACAAAGAGCTTTTATACACATTGTAGAGTCGATGGTCCGAGTCGAGTGCTACAGCCCAGGTTCGAACTAAGTGCATTTGCATCTAAAAGCTTCTTTCTAGATAAAATGATTTCAAAAAGATTTAACTGGGTTAAAAGATTTTGCGTCTCTATCTAGTATTAAAAAGATGACGATTCAGTAGATTGTAGAATGGTAACGTAAATATTATTAAGCAAAGTTCTAGTGCTGCCGAAATACATAAATATCGATACATTCAGAAGATAATGACTTTTGTAACTCCAAATTAGCAATAAATATATCATCGGAAGCAAATAACTGATAATATTTTTTATGATCAAAAATAATTCATCAAATATTAATCAATTATATTACGTATAATATAACGAAATAATTAATTAATTATGTATTAAAAGTATGTATTTACAAAAAAAAAAATTGTAAGTATTCTAACAGTTATCTGACTTCCATAGTACAAGCTTTGCTTAGTTTGGGGTCAAATGGCGCTGTACATTGCACGTCCTGCGATATTTATTTATATTTATTAATTAACTATTGATTGTTTGATTCCTAATAATAGATGCCAACAAATTTTCCTTTTTATCTTATTCATGTATGTAATTTTGTATTGTATTTTATTACAATTTTATCATCATCATCATCAGCATCGAAGTCCACTGCTGGACATAGGCCTCTATCAAAACACACCAATCGGCCAGATTGTCAGCTTTTCGATTCTATTCACCGCCAGTATAACCAACGTATATCGTAAGTACATCGAGTCTCAGGGTGTCCTACGCTACAATTTTATACACATAAATTATTGTGGAGCTTTTGTAAATTGCTTGAAAGAAATGTTTTATTTATATCAAACTTTATAAGATTGTTGCGAGGCTTGTCCCAAAACTTAAGTTTCAGTTAAGCGGGATCAATGAGTAAATCTTTATTTCAGATTCTTAAGCTCGTAACATAGATCCCTATAAAGTAGAAGTCACTTTTATCTTCACATTCTGTTACTTTAACTCGATAACAATAAACATAAATGTTCTCATAATAGTTTCTCGTAGTCCTTACTAGTTCACTATCGATATCATATCCCTGGAATTTTGATTATCTGGTAAAATCCAAACCTAAGTTATGAGTGTTCAAAAAAACGGCTAAGCTCTTCGAGTGAAGGTAGGCAGTGCCCTCGCGCTTCGCTTGACTCGTCTCAGATTTTAAATTTGAAAAAAACACGACAATTTTTTTATCTTTTAATTGTTTTTCGGTACATTCAGATTTAAAGTAATCTAATTTCGCATACAAGTTCCAGCGTGGCGATGTCATTGATGTGCTTGCAGAGGATACGGCTAACGCACGCACCTTTCGTTTCAGTCTCAAACGCTTTCGTCGTAAAAATTTAAACTTAAAGAAACCACGAGGAAGGCAATTAAGTGATAGTGAAAACTGATCTGTAACAAACTACCAAGAAATGAGCAGCGTGACGTTAGCATACACCCAATATTAACCCATTTGTAGAAATTGGTAAAATTATACATTTTGAAAAACTAGTGCTCTCAACTAAGTTGCCAAAACTTCACAATCACGTTCAGAGATAAAATGCTCGAAGTAAATAAAAAAAACAATTTATAGAATTTTTTGCGCGATTAATTTCCGGTAACAATCATATTAATTATTGATAAATGCCTCACAGGACCACGTAGAGTAGTATTGTAACCATACATTACAATGACCTCTCCTCATAAGCACTCTATTATTAATAAAGGTGCAACCACCTACATAATCCTGTAAGCCTGTAGTCTAATAAACCAAGCTGGTTGGGTAGGGAGCGTTGGTATTCGTCTTTGAATATTAATTACTTACTCTGCATATCTCTGGTCGCATGTATAAACACATTTCTCTGTGTGTCATGCGATACGTATTTAGGGTTGTCTGATTGTGGTTGTCAATTACAATCAGTTTTTGACAGCTGATGAACAATTAAGAGGCTACGTTTTTAGAAAATGATATACAGGGATACTTTTAACCAGTCAGCATCCTTTTAAAAAACACTTTTGTCCTACAACCTTTGCCAAGACATAATACATTTCCCAAAAAAAGAAATAAAAGTTTTTATGGTACTCTCTAAAACTTTCCAGTTCTCTATTACGTAGATGCTTCATTCATAGTAGTATCGTGCGAGTAGCCGCCCTCCGCGCCGCAATCCCTTTTTTTGGCCTTGATGACGTCATCGCGTTTGCCGCCGGCACGCGTCACAGAGAGTGCACACGCGCTTTTTGCATAATCTTAATTTTGCTTAGACTGGACAAATAATTTTTTTTTAAATTTTATGGAAAAAAAAATACGAATTACCTTTAGAAGGAGAACAAAAGTTGTTTACTGAACATGCCATTAAAAGGATTACAAATGACCCTGTACCTCTTTACCTTCATGGAAAAATGTAGAGCGTGGTATATGTGTGACACAGGAGCGATAAACGAAAGCAGTTGTTTCGTGGTGTTAAGTATAAAAGGTTTACTTTCCAACATTAAAAAAGTTAATTTAGTCTACTGTAGGCGCGACCTCAAGCGCACGACTTGCATACGTCTCGACGCTGCGAGTGGGCGCCGGGCAGTGTTACGTCCGAGTATGACTAAGTTTGAATGAACGTCTTATCGTGGGCGCAAGTTTTCGTTTTCCTTATTATTATTTTACGCTGAATCAATTAAATTTTAACATCCACACTGTGTAGTATAATAAACGTCATGAGAAGTCGTTTTATAACAGTTTTGTAATCGATTAGAAGTAGGTAAAAAAAATCTAAAGCAACGAGAACTGTATTACGGTGAGCTAAATAACCACGGGGGTTTTCGAGGCCAAAAAATCGTCGACCCATATTTTTTTCATAAATATAGTGTTTTTTTTAAGTGTTTACTTATAAAAATAGTGGTGTTTTATTCATAAAGTGCCGAATTAAAAGCGCGAGTGTTGGAAAGTGATATAATGTGATGTAACATGACTTTTCGTGTTGCTTCCAAAAAACCTTATCTAACCACAATTTCACGGGAATGATTTGAACTTAATGGATAAAATAAATAATGCTTTGTGTTTAGATAAGAATAGAGAACGGGTAAGTTGAGAACAGAGGAAACCGATGAATTAAAAAAATTACTCCATGGAATGAAAAGGGTACAACCCGGATGCCACCCAGTCCGGAACAATTAGTTTGAATATTTCGTCGTTTCTATTACTAGTCATACAGCTTGAAATATTTAGTTACTAAAAACCTGGATGCAATTTATTTGAATAAATCCAGCAGGACTGAGATGTTTTTTATTTTACTTTTTAAACTTCTATACAGTTTGAGAGTACTATGCCACTATTTATACTGTTCTCATAGTACGAGTATATGTTGCGCACATTGTACAAGTTATTTTTTTAATTCTTTATTGTAAACTTACAACTATAATATGTACATGTACAATACTAGGACTTAATAATTAAGATAAGATAATTAAGATAATTTATTCATGACCATTAATAATACACATACACATATTTGAAATTTAACAACAAACAACAAACAAAAGTACGAAGGAACACAAAATGAAATACTATAGATACATATAATATGATATAACGGTACTCCATGGATCCCACACTAGGGTGACCTGTGTCGTGGGATCCAGGCTCTTCCTTTTAACAAACATTTACAAGGGTAGAAACATATAATATGATAAAGGAAAAAGACAAAATAAAGAAACAAAAAGTAAACTAAAGCATTTTAAACTAAAGCAAGCAGCAAAAAAAAGTTAATACTAAAGCATTTTCTACCACTCTTCTCACGGTAAATGATATAAGGCTGTAAGTGCGTAAATATATAAAATACATTAACATAAAACAAACAACAAATAAATAAGTATGCCACTAATAAATTATTCATAGTAAGTACAATGATTCCATATTTTCATAATAGTTTATAGTTTATAGTTTATAGTTTATTTTTTATAACAATTATAGGTTACATGTCAACATTCATTAGATAATAATTATAGATTATTTGAATACAAATTTGAATTATAATAATAATAAAATAAAATTAACAAAAGATTACAAAAAAAAAAAAAATTAAATAAGAATAAAAAATAATAAATAAAATTGGTATACAAAAGATTGTATAATTAGTCATAGTATTTCATGTCATTATTCTAATTGTAGATACATGTCAGTTACAAATTTTCTCTGTATACAGATCGTCAAACTTGTAGAAAGCCTGTTCGATCAGCCAGTGTTTCAGTTTTTTCTTAAATGATTCCCTAGAGGGTGCATCGCGCACGTTCTGTGGCAGCCGATTGTACACCTCTGGGGCCAGCATATGTACAAGTTTCGCTGTCTTCGCAAGTCGGTGGGTCGCGGTGCGCAGTCGGTTAGGGTGGCGTGATCGAGCATTTGTGTCTCCGAAACACTTGTACTCTTCAGGGTGGTCCTTTGCGTACAGTGCCGCCTGGAAATATACGAGGCTCGGGACGGTGAGTATGCCCATAGCCCGAAAATATGGCAGTACGGAAGTGTCCTGTGACACTTGCACTATGGCACGTACGGCTCGTTTCTGCATTCTGAATACGCGCTCCCAGTCGGCAGCGCGTCCCCAGAGCTCGATGCCGTACTGCAGTATCGAGTGCACGGATGCGAAGTAGCATTGCCGGGCCATGGGATACGGCAATATAGCGGAGACACGCCAAAGTGCGAAGCACGCTCGGCCTGTCTTCTCGCAGATTTTATCTACGTGCTTGTCCCAGATCAGAGCACTATCTATCTGAAAACCGAGAAAAGTGGTAGATCTCACTTGATCCATTTCAATATCACCTATTCCTACTCTGAGTGGTCTGTAGCTGCGGCCCGATAAGTTGAAATGTATGTAATGGGTCTTGCTGGTATTAAGTAGGAGCCCATTCGTTTTAAACCACGAGTTAAGGTCACTCGCCACCTTATTCAGCTTTTTCTCAAGTTGATCCACAGATGGCGCTGTTACAACAGCAGCAACATCGTCGGCGTACATTAGGATGTGGCCGTCCTGAATGTTCTCCGGCAAGTCATTGAGAAGAATGCTGAACATAATATTGGATAGCGATGAGCCCTGCGCTACTCCGATAGTTGTACCTAACGCTCGAGACCTAACCCTTCCGCCATCGCCCACTACGACTTGATCGCGGTCCGTCATGAAATCTGTTAGTAACTTCAATGCCGGCCCGTCCACTCCGTAGCTTCCCAGTTTTGCCGATAAGACGTCGTGGTCGGCCACGTCAAAGGCTTTTGACAGGTCACAGAATATTACTGCGACCTGATTTTGTTCTTCGCGAGCCACGAGGATTCGTCGAAGCATTTCTCGCGTTAGCGACGTTGTGGATCTCCCTTTGCGATAAGCATATTGCCTATCACTTAGGGCTCCACACTCTGTCAAGTACTCTGTCAATCTAGAGCTGAGACCGTGTTCTAAGATTTTTGCAATCCCAGGTATTATGGATACAGGCCTATAGCTATTGACGTCTTCTTTATTGCCCTTTCCTTTGTACAAGGGAGACACCTTCACTCTCTTTAACGCGCGGGGGTATCTACCTTCTCTCACACACCTGTTGTATAGGGCTGATAGAATGGGTGCTATACAATGTGCTGCAATATATAGGACAGATATCGAAATGTCGTATATGTCTTTCGATTTTTTCCGTGCTACCCCGAACGATATTTTACGGAATACTTCAAGTGAAGAAAAATACCTAAACCTTAAGGAGCGGTCAGCAGGCGTGCGCACTGTGGCGAGCGCGCATGCCGCGGCGTCAACGTCAGCTGCGGGCGCGCCACATGTCATTGCAGCGCTCACAAAATGAGAGTTCACGGCGTCGACCGCTTCTAGTTTAGACGGGAAACTAGTCCCGTCCGAACGCGTCAAACACTCGGTGTAGTCGTTCTGCGTTCTTAACCTACCAGTTTCAGTATTTATGACCCCCCACATTGATTTGACAATATTGTCAGAGTTCTTAATTCGGTCGGTATAATACTTACTCCTTTCAGATCTCAACAATTCGTCATATTTATTTTGGTAGTCGTTTATTTTTAACAATAAGTCGTCATTATTTGGGAATTTCACATTCAACTTATGCATGTCAATTAATAAGTAATTTGAGTTAATGATCTCGTCAGTGGCCCAAACAATTCTATTATTACTCGCGGATTTCCGTCTAATTGGAAAGCAAACATCACTTTTGTTTTGTATTATATTTACTATAGCTTGTGCTAACCCGTCGGTAGACGCCGAATGATACTACACACCAAGCTTATAGCCCTGTGTGTACTTAAGTTTTTTGTGTCGCCAATATAACAGCGGCAATCACCGAGCAAACCACTGAGCATTACTAAAAAAGTGGCTACAGTCGTTTCGCTATATTTACAAAAAAAAAGCGAATACCTTTTTCGTTCATTAGTAAAGCGGTGTGTATTCATACAAAGTATTTTAATTACAATTAAAAGCGCCGGGAACAAACTGTGATAATAATTTGAATTTTTGCGCTTCATGGAAGTTTGTAATCCAACGAGGAAGGGTTTATTTTGTCCTAATTATTTGGTTGGACACGTTCGGGTCGTTACTGGTTTTACTTTTGTTGGACTGGAAAGTGTCCCTGTGAAAGTTGAAATATTTGTACCTGAAATTGTGTACAATATATATCTCTGTGGTATCATAAACGAGCTGTGTCCCGTGGTTTCTCACACGTCGAGATGAAAAATGCGATGAAATCACGTGTTGCATATGAGCATTATTGTTGGAATTTTGTTACGTAGTAATTGTAATTAGTGTTATGTATTAAAGATTTAAAAAGTTACAGCAGTTTTTAGTCCGAATGTAGATCAGCTTGATCGCGAAAATGTAAGAAAGTTGACGCATGGCGCCATGCGATACGATAGATAGCTATCGATGGATGTGTTGACAGATCGTTGGATGTAGACATCTGACAAATGTCTACTGACCATACATTTTCAATAGATTCTAAATCATATGAAAGAGTAATTAAAATAGCATTAGTAAAACATGTACATAATTACATCCAATAATGTTAGGATTGAGGAATGGTGTAGCAATATTTCAACGTTAATTACGTCAGTCGATCATCATTAAATAAAATAAATATCGTTAGACTATATACACAGCGCCATCTGGCCCCAAACTAAGCAGAGCTTGTGTGATGGAAGTCACATAACGGATAGAATACATAAATACTTTTTTTTTTGTAAATACATACTTATAATACATACAGAACACCCAGACACAGAACAAACATTTTTTGTTTATTCACAAAATGTTTGCCCTGAGTGGGAATCGAACCCACGCCCTACAGCTCTCAAGGCAGATATATTACCAATGAGCCAACGGGGCTGTCATTGTCATTCATTTACCGTAGCAAAAATATGACGGTTACGCAAATTAATGCGTATCATACTCAAGTTACATTCCGGACTAAGTGTGTTTACCATCTTCGACCACACCATTACTTAACATCAGGTCAAACACTTAGATTGCAAAAAAAAAAGCAACACATTTCTCGCAAAATTGAAAACCAAGCAACGTAATTGTTTACCAAAACAAAGCTACCGACCCAACCCCTTTTTGTTACCCAATTTGTTTTTTTTTTTATCAAAACGGCTTTAAACCGTTGCACTTTAGAAAAAAACAAAAAAGTACATTGTGCTCAGCTGATCGCTACCAAACTTCACAGAACCATCCCGCTTGGCTAATTTACAGATTTCCTGATGATTTCATTAAAATCTGTTACGCCGTTTTGAAGTCCATAGAGTAGGTACTCACACATATTTTTTATGTAGATAGGTTTGCGTTTTACCACATCCTGCCTAATGTTATGCAACAATGTGGTCTAGAATGGCGCACGCTTATCTAGAAGGAATTCGATGTACTTTGTATGTAAATAAAAGAAGACAGTTTTTGTGTTTTAAAAGAAATCGTTACGAATATCTATTTTTTTTTAATGGTTGACAGGCTAGGTGTTTTGACCACAACTCACCTGATGTTAAGTGACGGTGTGGTCGAAGATAGTAAAGCACACCAAGCCTGGAATGGAACTGGCACTCAAGTGAGGCTGCCGGAATACACTGGTAGATGCTTGGTGGCAGATTTTCAACTTGAGGGTGGTAGCTAGCCAACCGAGTACTAGAAAGTACCCTACCACCATGCTATAGTTTCCTCACGATGATTTCCTTCACCGGCAGCTCAAGCTCATCAGCTCAACTATCTGAGAATAATAAATATGCTGTATATAAGACAATTTCAACGTTATAATGAAGGTCAAAATCCCATACCGATTAGATGTAAAATTGCTAATCAAGCGATATATCCCGGAAAAGTGATGCATCAGTCACGCGCGCCCTCGTGAGAAAATATCCGGGGCAATATGTTCCGGGCAAGTTCCCGGAATATCCGGAATAATCTCGGTGCAATTTGTCGGGGAAACCTCGATTCTTGATGCTGACACAGTAATAAAGCTTTGTACAATTATGAAGAATTGGCTGCTACAAGTGGTTTTACTCACGTCTTCCGGGATAAAAATAGCATAATGTAACGATCTAAGGCAGTGGTTCCCAAAGTTGACTGAATCACGATCCACTAAATAAAAACTTCCAAATTCGGACCTCACTGCTTGGTTGTCATAAATAAAAAAGGGGCATAATATTATTAATGAAGAACTGTCCAAATTGAAAAAATAAAACATTCAGTTCCAATCAAAGATTTAATAGATATTCTATAAATACAAGTAGTGCTATTTTTCAACAAGATTAAAACTTAAAATTTAGTTATTTTTAATCGTACTGAGCTGGTACGTCCAATTAACCCGGTCAGTATTTTTTTCAGGGCGTACCCAATATTCTCTCGCGACCCAGGCGGGTCGCGACCTATACTTTAGAAATTGCTGGTCTAAGGTTGTCTACATTCCTAATTTCATCGAAATCCGTAACAACGTGAAGAAGTAACAAACAGATAAAGTTTCGTTTTTATAAGCATAGTGTGTTATTTTTAAATAATGTATTTATATTTTTTTACATTTCAATAATAAAGACTTGTTATTTAAATACCTGTAACAGCGCGCGCGCAGGTACGATCAGTTAGCAACGGGTTCGCGCGTGTATCGCGGCCGGCGTCACATATCCTCCCCGCGCGCCTCCTCGCCCCTTCGAGTCTTGTCGCGCGCGTTCCCGAACGTTCGAGTAATGGCTCCCTGGCAACGGTCGGTGACGCGCATTTATACCCGTATGTTACAATAGGGCCCCACGTTGGGCGCCATTGTAACATACGGGAATAAATGCGCGTTCCCGAACGTTCGAGTAGTGGCTCCCTGGCAACGGTCGGTGACGAGCATCTATACCCGTATGTTACATACCTATTTTTTTTTTATTAATTATGGTTAAAAAAATAAAATATTTATTAAAAATATATGTCACAAATAAAAAACAAAAATCGAAAAGAAATAAATATATTATAATCTACTTAAATAGTCTACTAGTAAGTACCTTAAAAAAATATTTTTTACAATCAAAACAAATCACCTATAACTGACATTTGTGGTTACAACATAGGTGTTAGCGATAGTCTACAACTTGATTATAGTTAGATTACAATAGATTGTCCATGTTAGTTGAGTTTCCTAGAATTATATTAATCGTAAGTTTATTTTTGGACTCTCGAATAGAATTGGTAAGATTTCGTCTTTAATACGTAGACTAAGAAAAAATTGTCGCCAGAGGAGGACCCGACTATGGACTGATCTGATGAAGTAGACACTATGCAAATGTTTGTATCCCTTTTGCGCTAGTTATAAGAATGCAAAATAAATGAGCAAGGAGCTATGGGACCGCCCTTTGACCTCCCGCTGCTCTCCAGTATGGCCACCATGGAAGTGGCGCCATGCCGCCGGCCTCAGGCAACGATTATAAGTAGCGGGAGCGCAGTGTAAAAGACGATACAGTCCGGTGACGCTGTAGAGGCCATCTGCGGCCAACAGCATTAGTCAATAAAAAAAAAAAAAAAAAAAAAAAACTAGACCTAACACGATCTGCTAGCCGTCCCAAGCTCCTCAAGTGAATATCAGCAAATCGTCTAGTTTTATTTAATCACCGACTACTTGCATCTCAATTACCGTCAGTTATTATCGGCATTGTTTCCACAAACGATCTTCTACCTAAGCAGCGAGGCGACCCATCAACGAGTACGGGCGGACCGATACCAGCGACAAAAACTACGCACGTGGGCATCATTGTCCAGACACTTCCCGGTCCGCACAAAGGACGTGGCGCCTGTTTTTTATGAACTGCACAATTGTGTAAGAGCGCCGTCGTCAACAATAGGTTTATTGTTTAAATAAAGTTTTTTTTGTGTACTAATATTTTTACTTACTAAATTGACTAAGTTGACTATTTCAAACATATTAACATATACGTAAGCTCACATATCACACACATAGTCAACACAAATTAGTTTTAAAATAGGATAATTAATATTTGGTATTAAATATACAGTAACAAATTATACAGTAAATACGGAAGTTTGTAATCGCCATTATATTTATAGTATAGAGTAGGTACCAAGATGGCGGCTATATCATCCAATATCAATTGTCGTTTCGTTAAATAAGTTTATAAGGTTGCCAGCCATAAACCTGGATTATTTTCGGCAGAGTTTTGTGCTTGAAATTAAACCGATTAAAATAGTACCACTGGATAGACGATAAAAACTCTATTCTAATTTATTCCATGGAGTACCAAGATGGCGGTTATACCACCCAATAGCAAATGTCGTCTAGTTAATTAATAAATAAGTTTGCAAGCCATACGCCTGGCGCATATTGTTTTCGGCTGAGTTCTGTGCTTGAAATTTCTCATATAAATAATGTTTATTTCTTAATTCTAACAATTAGAATGGTACCACTAGATAGTTTACACTTTAAACGCCACATTCGGGTGCGGTCGCAATATATCTTTACCAAGGAAATATACATGTAAAACCTGTGTAACCTTAGATACTGCTCCATATCTCCCTGGTCTATGCTCGAATGGCGCGTGTTCGTACATAGAAGCGGGATGTCGTCTATAGGCCTAGACGTGACCACGACTCGGCCGTACGTTACAACACGTTACGCTTATAGCTACTCGAAATCTAACGTTTTTGGTGCCTGTTTGAGATATTTAATACGGTTTGCTGCTACCATGTTGTGTAGATTAGATTGTGTATTATGTGGAAAAAATATTCGTAGGCACCTGGCACATACCATACCTATTATTTCGATTTGAACTATACATAGTCAGACATAGTAATAATGTTACTTTGTAATTGTGTACATAATTGTTTGAGATAGAAATATATTAATTACTAGCAGCTCGCCCCGGCTTCACACGGGAAAACAAAACTCGATTAACAATATAAATATAATCAGTAAATTTTTCACAGCTTTGATTACACTATTGAAGTTTCCATTTGAATTCTCAATTGTTTTTTAAATAAAATATAGCCTATATCCATCACGGATAGTGTAGCATTCTAATAATAAAAGAATGATTAAGATCAGTGCAGTAGTTTTGGAACCTATTCAATACAAACAAAAAATCAAATCTTTCCTCTTTATATTAGTGTAGATTATCTATAGACATACCCCAATCTTGCTTTATCATATCAGATCCCTTTTCAGCTATCATATATGTGGGTGCATTTGTATGGGCTGAAACTATTTCAGGCATTATACTAGCATCTATGACTCTCAATTTTTTAATGCCATGTACTCTTAACCTTGGATCTACAACTGCTGTCTTATCATTTATAGCACCCATTTTACAAGTACCAGTCGGATGATAAATAGTTAACGTATATTTTCGAATCTGACAGGCAAAATAAGCATCACTACCAAAATCGCCGTCTGGTAGACAGTCTTTTATTGGATTATTGAACATCTTAGCCCCGAATTTTGCCATTGCTGGCTGGTTTGCTATTTCGATAGCTGTTTTGATACCTTCGATAATTCTTGCCATATCTTCTTCGTACGCTAAATAGTTCGGAATTATTTTAGGAGGCATTTTAGGGTCATCACTTTGTAACAATATTTTTCCTTTTGATTTTGGTTTTAATAACATCGGAAATACTAAGAATGATTCAGTGAGCGACCCAAAAGTCTCTAAGTAAGTAAGTTTATCATACTGAAACATACTTTCTATATCTTCTAATACTACACCTGGAATGAAAAGCAGTTCTACGTCTGGTTGGAGCGTTGTATTGAATTTATCCTTGTGATTCATAAATATTAATGCCTCAGTACCACCAGGAAGTGATAAAACGCTTTTACGATTCTTAAACCAATCCATGACCAATTCTAAGAAATTTCTTTTTGGGTAAATTGGCGTGTCAACCAAAAAATTCAGAGCGCCCATTGCAATGTGATCCATCAAATTACTACCAACCGGTAAATCTTTAACTACTTTAATGTTTAATGACTCCAAATGCTCTTTGGGTCCGATTCCAGATATCATTAGCAATTGTGGAGAGTTTATTGTTCCAGCTGCAATAATTACTTCATTTCTTGTGAGTATTGTATGTTTTTCATTATTTTTTTCTATTTCCACGCCTAACACTGTAGTATTTAAATCGTCGAGTATTAATTTCGTAACTAAAGTATTTGTACTTACATGAAGGTTACGTCTATGTTTCACAGGATTAAGATATGCTCTGTTTGAACTGTGACGAGTACCATTTTTTAGAGACAATTGTAGATATGAAACTCCGGAAGATTCAGCACCATTGTAATCAACATATTTGAAACCCATCTCTTGAGCCGCTTTTACCCATGCTTTGCCTGTTTCTGTTCGGAAAGGCGCATATTCAATATTTAAATATCCATTTTTGCCATGATATTTTGTATCCGACGTTTTTGATGGTATGTTAAAGCTTTCAATTTTTTTGAAATATGGCAGTACATCTTGCCAGCCCCAGCCATCGTTCCCCATTGATTTCCAATTATCATAGTCATCTCTAGACCCTTTTGTATAAATCATAAAGTTAAGAACGCTAGATCCTCCTAGAGTTTTTCCTCTGGGCCAGCGGCATTGTCTATTTATATTTCCCGTACAATATTTTTCTGAGGGTTCAGTTTTATAATTCCAATTGGCTGATGTAAATTGAAGAGTACCTGCAGTAATAGGTATGTCCATTATAATATTTTCTAGGCCTCCAGCTTCTATGAGTAATATTTTCCAGTCTGATACTTCAGATAATCTGTTTGCGAGAACACATCCTGATGTTCCAGCCCCAACTATTATGAAGTCGTACTCGGAGAGCAAATCTATTTCATTTGCGTTGCTTTCATCGTACAGTTTAGTGTTTTCGTTAATAATCTCAATAAGAGACAAAATGGTCTTTGAATTTTGACAGTCGTTTGGGAACACAAATGTGCATAAAATCCACAATGTGGCCCACGTTATTGTTTTGCTTAAAAAATACATCTGAAACAGTGAATAAACAAATTATTTAGCTGTAAGTAATAAATACATTTACAATTCTAATACACTAGAAATCAAGTCATGGATTTGAGCAAGCATTTAAAAAACATTTCTTACCATTGTATTTCTAACTTGTGATAACTTCACAACCTTTATTTATTTAATGTGAATATTTTTATACAAAGCGACCATTACAACTGAATCCTTTATTTATATTTACTTCAACAAGATAAACTCAAGTCAGATATAACATATTTAATGATTTTAGGAAACCCAAAACAATGCTATACATAGTCATATAAAGTTATTCATTAGTGAGCATACACTAAACGATTTTCGACCACTGACCAAAGAGTAAGTAAGTGTATTTTATACAATTACTATTCTCTCTATAAACATAATTTTCTTGTAATTATTTTTTATCAGGTAGTCACCTATTCACCGCTGGGGTAGACATGTTCTAGAGTGGAGACCGCGAATTGGCAAACGTAGCGTAGGACGCCCTGAGACTCGGTGGAGTGACGATATACGTAGGACAGCTGGCGGTGGATGGAAGCGAAAAGCCGAAGATTGGGCTGAGTGGCGTGTCTTGGGAGAGGCCTATGTCCAGCAGTGGACTAAAAAAGGCTGATGATGATGATGATAGAGTCGCCTAATAAAAAATAACACTACGAAGTAAGCAATAAAACTCTACTTCAGGAAGTAGAGTTTTATGTTAGGCTTGATTTCTAATAAGTCTATAAAATATTTCATTTTATTAATGCCATCTATTTTTTTTTATGCATTGTCGTATAATTTCAACCTCTAAACCAAACAATTAAGCGTAGCTTGTAGCAAGTATCAAGTTATCACTACTCTATTAGTACTAGCTCTGCTTCTTAAGCTGTAGGGCATTGGTCCGATTCCTACCAAGGATAAACGTTTGTGTGACGGTGATAAATGTTTTTTCTTTGTGTGGGTGTTTTGTATTTTATTCCCTACTTAATGTGATCTAATTCCCAAGTATCTGTAAGCTTCACTTAGTTTGGTGCTAGATGGCACTGATCCTCTAAACTTTATTTGCTTTTTAGGGTCTGTACTTTCACGTATCACATTTAAACATTGTTTTTAGAATATTATGTCACAATATTTACTGTTGAATTTAGACTTTTGACAAGAACGGAGAACGCTGCTTGTATTAATACGGAAAATTTAAGTTTTTTTTTTAAATATAGTTTACGTTTAAAAACATAAAGTTCCGAATTAAACGCACACGTTTAGGCAAATAAGACAGTAGTACAGACACTAAAGATATTTGTGCAGAGAAAAGATAAACAGTACAAACAAATTGAACTAAAACGATCAAGTGCTCAAAGTAGAAAATATAAATACATAATAATGTGATAAATTAATTTTTAAGCTACAGGATAAAACGAGGCTACATTATTTTCTGATACTATATTCTTATTCATAATTACTAGTGTTAGATCTACTAAGGAGGAGATCGTCTAGTTGTGTACCACAGCAGTATCCAATATTCTGCCGCATAGCAGTAGTATACACACGTTACTGTCTTCCTATTTGAATAGTACTGCAGCTAGCAAAGTTACAAGGCTATTGAGACTAACCATCGAATGTCTCAAAGTGATGAGTGGCAAAGCAGCGTTATTTTGTTACTAAAAGCTGTTATGTGCATCACTGCAGTGGTCATGGCCATGCGTTATTTTTTACCACCAGGAGAGCATCTCAGTCGTCTTATATTTTATTAAATTTTAACTACGTAGTGCGCGCTGACTTTTGCAATTCTCACGGAATTATTTTAGATGAATACAAAAATCAAAAAAGCAAAGCTGACGTGATTAATTTTTTTGCCGCGTCGAAGTTTTTTTAACTTAAAAAATATATTTTAGTTTCACTTATATATAAATTATCGTGATGTAAATTTAATATTGTTTAAGATTTTTCATTGTTTTCATAATCTCGTAATAACAATAATTTACTTTGACATAACATTAATTATTATTGTCATATACATCGTAATGAAAATAAAAAAATATTTTTATTTTTTTAAGTATTTTTTTCTTCTAAAGGTTTAGTATGCTTCAATGTATAATTATTTAAGTGAAGCGACTTATAAGTTAAATGCTCACATATAGTCATGTAGAATAAAGACTCTTTTTTTAATTCAAAATAGATTCGCGTTTGACCACACTCTGCCTGATGTTAAGCAATAGTGTGGTCTAATATGGAGCACGCTACCTAGAAGAAATCTATTTACCCTAGATTTGACAGCCTTAAGAGCTGTAGGGCGTGGGTTCGACCCAGGACAAACATTTTGTGGTATAAACAAATGTTTGTTCTGTGTCTGTGTGTTCTGTATGTATATAAGTATGTATTTACAAAAAAGTATTTAAGTATTATATCAGTTACATTACTGCCATAGTAATAAGCTTTGCTTAGTTTGGGGTCAGATGGTGCTATGTGTAATGTCCTGCGATATTTAACTTTTATATTTATGTACGGATGACGTTTTGGTCACGTTTGTCTGACGTCTTTTTTTTTTAAGTAATATAAAACATTGTGTATGGTAGAGATAGTTTGCTGCCACTTCTATTGCATATAAATTAAAAACGACACCATTTCTGACCAATTCATTTGTAAAATTATAATATTAAATTATTTAAATGATATATAATTTGCATTATTGCGCTAATCTATATTATAATGAGGCGTACATAAGCTATAATTGATACGCAATTCTCATGCAAACACGACATAGTATTTTCAGTAATATCACATCTAAATAATGTTGTATAATACATTGAATTCGAGGATCAATATAATCAAAGCTCTCAATGTCAATTATCGGGGAATCAAAGGCAACAACAAGCCTTCAGCCAAGTATTAATTTCAAGCCGGAAGCTCGAATTATATTGACGAAGATCAATATTTAGAATTTAACTTACACTCGTAAAGTTTCAAAGCCTAGTTACATAAGATTAGCGGTTGGTTGGGAGATACCTAGTATATCACAGTTGGTGGTAGATTTTCTTAGCAGGAAGTCGTCTCAGTAGGTACCACCGTAGTACCAAATATTCTTCCGCCAAGCAGTAGTGTGTAAATATCACTGTGTTCCGGTTTGAAAGGTACTGCAACTAAACTACTGGGCTGTTGAGACTAACCATCGAAAGCCTCAAATTAATGAGCATCAAAACAGCGATGTATCGGACTTTGTTTTGCTACTTAAAGTTCTGAGTATTGCTGCAACAGTTTTCGACACGCGTTTGTTACCATTAGGAGAGCGTATCGTTCGTCTCATTACTTTTACATTTAAAAAAAATGGGGATTTTTCAAGGTCAGAGTGAATAGTAATATCTCCTCTGCATGCTTTATCTTCGACCACATCATCGCTCACCATCAGGCGAATTCAAACGCGGACTTAAACGTGTTACAAACGAGAAATATAAAAACTCGGGTCCATTCTGGTATCATTAGTATACACGCGTATTGGTGTCTAAGCATCACGAATAAACACAGAAGACGCGTAAAGCAGACAAAATTAAATGAAGTACAGAGTTGTTAGCAACATCAAAAATAAACCTTTAAAAATAAAGAAGTTCCGACATTATAAGGTACCTTCCATATTTACATCGCAAATTTTCGCAAATTAAGTCTGTTTAATGCCGTTGTCGCGGCAAAATGCGGCCGAAGCGGAATTTCTACTTAGTAAACGTTTTATACCGTTCCTTTTGTCCATTTCCAGTTAGCGAGATAGCGCCTTATTCGTACCATTTTATTTTAATTGTCGACTGATGAGAGAAAAATGACTGAAGTATCTTGTAGCACCAATCTGTTTTGATGTGCCACTTTTTAATTATTTTTTAAAATATAAAGTAATGAGACATACGTACCGTTCTCTTGGTGAATATACATTAATTATTTCAGCCCATTTTGTTCTATTGCTGGGCGAACCTTTGTTCGATTGCTAAGTGGTGAGACCTCGTGGACAGACAATCTTACATAAATCTCAGTTACAGTTAGTTCTCAGACTGGTAAAAATGTTCACTAAATAATCTGGACCAATAACTTCGGCAGCCTATTTAGGAGACCGTCTAGCTTCCAATCTGCAGGTCCTGGGTCCCCACGACATGCACCTCTGTATTTTTTTAGTTAATTCACGCTACTGCGTATTGCCGATAACTACAAACGGTGTAGGAAAACAACGTAAGAAAAAATATATGTCTGAGAACTAACAAGTTGTTCAGGAGCAAAGAGAACATTATTTTTGAAACTGACGTGTTTTGGGCTACTCCTATTACTGTATTCAGTGGTTCAGACTTCTTGGCTCCGCTGCATCCAACTACTATCTGCGATCAGTCTTGTATAAGATCTACCAAAAGAGCATGCGAAGCATCTCTCACACTATACTGCTTTAATTTTACAGCAAGTACGGTGTGGTTGGCAACTTCGAAAGCCTTTGCCAGATCACAGCAGAGAATCGTGACGTGCTGTTTCTTCTTGCGGGTCTGCAACACCCGGTGACCCGCTTTCCGCTTCAACGACGTCATGGACCACCCCTCACCTTTGCGGTACGCGTATATGGTAGCAATTTGAGCGCTGGTTGCGACACACGCAGACACAGCGTTGTCGTTCATGTTTTACTTCCTTTGGAACAGAGTTCCGTCAGAGTTCTTCACTACGTCAGTGAAATTTATGAACGGAACGTTTACCTCTTTGTTATTCCTTATCAACAATTATTCACATTGTTTTAGATGCATTGTTGCTGTCCCAATGTGCGATTGTACATAGTTTTACTATTCTTGTTCATAACCAACGAGTCATAATACACATATTATTATCATACATTGGATACACGGTCTCAGTACAGAATATGATGTCATCCAATCGGGTTAATTCTAGCGTTTTGCGTAACCCTGTTTTGTGTACATCTGTAGGTAGCCTGGTAGATGCTGAAATAATGATCGCAGTGCAAGAATAGGGTCTTTGTGTAATTGAAACAAAACAGCCCTCGATATGAATTCCACCATACCTCCCTGGGTACATTGTTACCTAGCCCCCAAATACATTGCATTTGCAAACTTTTGAATTGCAAATAAGCACAATGAATGTACAAAATATTTTAAGGGAACCTCATTTACATTTTGCTGTACCTACTCCTGCTTTGTTAATAGATACGCCAATTCAGGCGGAAAAGTTTGAAATATGTTTGCACCGTTTGAAATTCTTAAGTAGTTGATTAAGACTGTACCTTTATAATAAGCGGCTAGATTGTGTTCTGTGTCTGGGTGTTTTATAATAATAATTAGTTATCATAAATTAAATGAAAATTAAATTTATTTGTTCAAAATCATAAAACAAGTAGGTAGGCACACAAAAATACGGAGATCTATAAGTATACATTTACAAAAAAACGAGTATCTGACTTCCAATACACAAGTTTTGCTTAGTATGGGATTAGAAGGCGCTGTCTGTAAAAAAAATTGATCGTTAAAAACAAACCTACCTATGTGCTATTAATGAAAAAGTAATGAATACAATGGGTACTTTCTATTTAAACTTTAAGTAGTTTTAGCATATGACACGCAACATGCCCCAACAACAACGACCATTAACTCTGAATGTTTTATTTATATTATTATATTTACTTCAACAAGACTCAAAACTCAAAACACGTTTCATGATTTTATGAATCCTAAACAATGGTACAATGGTAATGGTACACATAGTTATTTAAAGTTTTTCATTAGTGAGCATGCACTAAACGATTTTCGACCACTGACCAAAGAGCAAGTAAGTGGTTCATACAATTATTTAATATTCTCTCTATAAACAGAATTTTCTTGTATTAACATGAAAATTAAAAAAAAATATATAATTTAAAATTTTTACATGATGTAAAAATAACAGCGCTAAGCAAGCAACAAAACTCTAGTTCATGGTAACGCTTAATTTCTACAAAGTCGATAAAATGTTTCATTTTAATGAAGACTGGCATCTATTTTTTTTTATTTAGCTATTGCTTATATTTTTTTTTTGTATCACATGTCACAGTATTTATTTACTTTTAGACGGGAATGTGGAAAATCATGTCACTGCGTGTTTGTTTTTTATAATTCTTGTTTGTATTTTATAAGGTGATATATATACACGTATTATACACATTTTGATTAATATATTGATGCAAAAAAACACGAGTATATGCGAGTATATAGAAATATATTTTTGTGAAGAGAAAAGATAAACAATACAAAAACAGCACTCGATATATCCGTGAATGTTTCCGTTTGTATATTTGATTAAGACTGAGTAACTAAAATGATCGACTACTCTTAGTAGATAATACATGTTTTATATAGGTACATAAAAATGTTAATAATTTTAAAGCTTCAGGATAAATCAGTAAGAACCTATTTATAGTTTCGTTTATTTATTATATCCTAGTGGTCAGTCTCCTTAACAGGAAATTATCTAGGTAGGCATCACCGCAGTAACTAATATTCTGCCGCCAAGTAGTAGTATGTATCCATTACTGTGTTTCGGGTTAATGGGTAAGTAGGTACTGCAGCTAGCTAAATTACAGGGACTAACCACAGAACGTCTCAAAGTAATAAACGCCAAAGCAGCGATGTTTTGTTGTTCAAAGCTCTGTATATCGCTGTAATGGCCATGCGTTATTGTCATCTCATAACCTTTAAAACCACATCGTGCGCGATGACCTTTGCTAGAGATTAATTCTCATGGAAATATTTCAGCAGAGTACAAAAACTAACTTATATACTTGAGGACTGCGTCAGTTTTATAACCAATAAAATATAAATGTAGTTATTTATGTTTTAAATATATTATAATTTTACTAATAAATAAACGACATATTGTGTTTAAATTTAATACTGTTTAATTTTTCAGTGTATTAATTTACAATCTCATAATGACTTTTCATATAGGTACTTTTACATCATGAATCATTATTATCTGCGCCGTAATTAAAATTTTATTAATAAACCGTTTTGGTTATTACCTACACTTATTACACACGGTTTGAAGGGTACTGCAGCTAATGAAATTACAGGGCTGTTGAGACTAACCATCGAAAGTCTGAAAGTAATGAGAACCAAAGCAGCGATGCCTTGAATATTGTTTTGCTACTCAACGTTCTGTGAAATGTTGCAATGGACAGGCGTTATCTCTTACCGAAAGCGTCTTAGGAAAGCGTCTCGTTCGTCTCATTACTAAACTTATAAGTCGAAAATAAAGACCTCTTCCTATTTCGAAGAAATGTAAAATAAACTAGGGGTTTTAATATGAAATAAGACTAACGCGGTTTAATTCGAATGTGATTTTGCTATGATAAAAATGTTTTAATTTTTGTCATTGAAAATAAATTGCAACGCAATCCTACTCGATGTATGATACAGCTAGATAAGCTTGAAGGAAACATTTTCATTGGATGATTTGGGTTGTTTTAATTCAATCAAGCGCAAAGGGACTAACGAGGGTTGCGTCTTAAATCAACACGAGCGAGTGTGTGAACACACCCTTATTGTTTTACTAGGGAATAGGATTTTACTAATCTATTTAATCTATCAGAGCGTTATGTTTTGCACTGTTCAAATATTAGGATTGGTTAATAGCCGAGAGCTTATATTTTCGTAGTTCCGATTACATGTTTTGGTTTCCAAAACCAATGTTTAGGTAGGCATATGTATATGGTTAACGGTAACATATTTGTTACATTTGTGTTTTTTTTTTAATTTAGGTTTTGTTTACGGTTCTTTAGTTTATTTTAAACTAGCGACACGGGTGCAATGTAGATACTAATGTGGTGCATATGCAAGTATTATACATATAAACCTTCATCTTGAATCACTCTATCTATTTAAAAAACCCGCATCAAAATCCGTTGCGTAGTTTTATATATCTAAGCATACATAGGGACAGAGGGGAGCGACTTTGTTTTATACTATGTAATGATAATGAGATGAAATTGATCATTTCCTTCATCATTGATCATTGTTCAGTTTCCTCACGATGTCAGTATGCATATTATAAACTATCATAGTGAAATGTATTTAGGTAGATAGAAAATCTTTATTGTGTCCACCAAAAATAGAAAAGTGAACAGAAAACAAAAAAAACTTATGAGCTAGTGCTACAAGTGGCTTATCGCTAAAAGCGATCTCTTCTAGACTACCAAGCCAAGTTAATATGTTTTTGGATTAAACATTTTGTGGTATAAACAAATGTTTGTTCTGCGTCTGTGTGTTCTGTATTTATTATAAGTATGTATTTACAAAAAAAAAAGTATTTAAGTATTATATTACTCATCTGACTTCCATAGTACAAGCTTTGCTTAGTTTGGGGTCAGATTGCGCTGTGTGTAATGTCCTACAATATTTATTTATTTTACTAAACACATTGTTATAATATATCTGCTATATACTTCGACCACATCATCGCTGAACGTAAGGCTAGTTAGTGATCTACGCGAACTTTTACGTGTCAAAGAAGAATGTTTCGTTCATCTCCTTAACTTTTACATAAAATATTCTTTTGTAGAGACAAGAGAACACAAGTGTGAACATATAGACTGCTAAAATTGCTGCTCTTTTTGCGTAGTCGGGTAGTACATAACCGTGACATGAACTTTGCACCCCTACCTAACCCGTGTCCTGGAGAATAAATACTGGTAATAAAAACATAAGCGATAATAAAACTTTATACAATACAAAATTCGAGATAACAACCGCATAAGCAGCCCTGTTTACAGCTCTCAACAAAATGAAACTCGCTATGCTTGCCTAATTTCACAGTCGAGATCTTTTAGCTGACATCAAAATGAGCTTAATTTTTAAGAGGCAATCTACAGACTAGCCTTGCCTTTTGGTGTTTGTCATTAAAGTCCTAAATTTAGATACTTATTTTATCTTTAAACAGGGTTATAAGCTGAGGGTGCATTAAGACGAAAGGGAATCATTGTACCCATCATTACGAACATATTTTACTATGGAAACAAGTCGCTCCATATTGGTCAAGGCTCAACAGATTTCGGCAAATTTGGCAAGAACGTTTCGGCAACAAAGTTGGGAGACTGTCTGTCTTCCAATCCGGAGGTTCTGGGTTTGAATCCCTCGGCACGCTCTATTGTACTCTACACGACCAAATCTCGCTATCACCGTTTTACAACAGCGCGACCAGACGCTCCAACAAAACACACTATTTTAAAGTGGAAAACGCACAAACAAAAACGTTCCTTGTAAGAACTGAGCTGATGTGTGGAACTTGTTGCCAGCGTCTGTGTTTCCAAATAAGTACAAACCGGGATTGCTTAAAAAAAATGTGAATAGGTATTTCCTGAGCAAGCGTGCTCCATCTTCGGTCACATCGTCGCTTTCCACCAGTCGAGATCGTAGCCAACACATACGAAATCTGATGTAAAAAATTGTAGGTATATTCTAAATTCTAAGTATTACTGCTGACTTGAAACGTTGAAGGAAAACAAAGAGGAAACCTAAATGACAGAAATTTCTAAAAAAAAGTTCTCTAAGAAGTGTGCAGTCTACCACTACCTACACTAGGCCAGCGTACTGAAGCGGCCTTACCCATCTCACAATGAGAATAGGCCTTCGCCCAGCAGAGCAACAGTTGGTGATAACAAGGCTGATTCGTCAGCAGATTAATTTTTTCACACAGTTGTGACAATATTAAAAGTTGTTTATACTGTGATGGTACTTAGTACTTACCTATGTAAGTTTTATATACATTTTGGTATCGAAAGTTTGATGCAAATTTTTACCTGAACAAAGATAATGCTGAATCTACGATTTTTAAAGTTTGGGCAGCCGTTAAAATACCGTCTGGCTTCCAATCTAGAAGTCCTTGGTTCGAATCCCAGGGCACGTTCCTCTATCTACAAAGTGAAATAAATTCCAGATTTGCTTTTGCTTTTTTGCTTTCGACTTTCAGAGGAAAGGCAATGAAGCGTTACTTATAAAAAGCTGAAAACATATCCAATTGTATTCTTCTAGAAAAAGAAAAGTCACTCTGAAATAACAATATGTCTACCTAGTTCGCTTTGTCGTCCATCAAATAATAAGCCAAAAGTATATACATACTTACTCGAAGCGATGCGATCGCTATAGAGGAGGAATATCGTCAGATATTAGTAGATAAATATTTAGGATTGTCCTGACATTTTTTTAAGACCCACGATTATGCAAGATTAACAATCGACTAGATAACACATACATGCCTAAACAGGTAACTGAAGGTACATAAAAGTGAGGGTTCTATCATAACTGGTTCGGTTGTATCAAGCAAATTACTTTTAAATTATTAATTTACATAACTTTTCAATAAGTAAAGTTGGCAATACTATGCAAACCACAAAAAAAGTTTGAGGGAATTTCCTAAAAGTTTGAATTGCTTTTATCTGAGTTGCCATGTTAATAGTTGCAACCTTTATATTAATATGTTTAATGGAGGAGAAGTTATAGCAATTTCGGCTTGCTTGGTGGTCTGAGTCTCGGAGCTTGAGGGTCCCGTTACACGGCACCGCATAGCTGCTTACTAGTTACACAGCCGAACGAAAAGCAAAGGAACAAAAATAAAGTGTTAAACATCATTACTCAAGATTGCTATAAATTTAATGTTTCTTTAAAACTCGCGGCACCAGTAATACACATAATACTAAATTTCGAATCAATCAGTGGTAAATACTTACATACATAAGATCTGTTTATCTTCAAACAGCTGAACAGACTTTCTCGAATCATAGTTAAGATCATTTATGATAAAGTCACATAAAAAAATGTGCAATTCGCCATTTTGTGGTAGCGGCCATCGTGGATTTAAAATTTATCATAGTGAGTATTCTACTAGTAAAGCCCTTTCATTTGATGCCCATATTGAGGGAGTTGTGAAAAAATATGTAATCCGCCATTTTGTGGCGGCGGCCATCTTAGACCGATTTTCATCAAACATAGCTAAGAACACTCCTGACTAATTCACCTTTCAAACAAAAAAACAAAATCAAAATCGGTTCGTCGTTTTTGCGTCGGGGGTTAAAAATGCTGTGCTATAATAAAATTGGAAGGCGATACAGAGCTGACGTAATAATAAAGGCATGCCTGAGAGCGACAGATGTGACAGGCGACAGCTTACCACAATCTCAGAAATATTCTTAATAATATTATAGTTTTCCTCTCTTGGTGTAAGATACTAGGCAGATAACTTTGCAGGAGGTCTTCTGGATTAGTTTCATATTAATTGTGTGTCATATAATGAATCTTTGTGTCTAAAAGCAACTTAAGTTTGATTTGATTTAGTACTTAGGTACCACCGCAGAATTAGTTATTCTGCCGCCAAGCAGTAGTGTGTAACATGTTCTTTGAAACTAACAATGGAATGTCTTAAAGTACCTAACGAGCGTATGCTCGGTGTTTTGTAAGTAATTAGTAATAAGTATAAGTAATAAGTATTATTTAGTACTTATTGTTACTCTAAGTACTAGGTACTGCAATAATTATGGATAATTAATCTTTACGATATCTTTCTCGTGAGCGCCTGTCTATATTTTAATTGCAATAAGCTTTAGGTTCGGCTTCAGCTCTAATTAGGCTGATGACGATAATGTCAATTGCTTACGGTGTAACAGATGACTGAATACGACGTCGAAGCTGGTAAGAAACAAAATTATTAGTATTCCGTCTAGATTTCTCTGGAAAGATATAATTGGAAATATACCATTACAGACACGATCACGTTCCTAACAGTGTCTGACGCCTGTGGAAAAACTGAATATGAGATATTGGAAAGCTGCGAAAATAGGTACTTTCTACATTTAGTACTCGTCTAGCTAGCTAGCTCAAGTTGAAAATCTGTCGCCAAACAACTATGTGTGTTTCGCCAGCCTCACTTGCTGTTAAATATAAAAAAACACAGTGAGGTTTTGCCGGAAATACGGATAAGTCCATGTCGTCGCGTTGTACCTATTATTTTCGAAAAAAAAAATCCTGTGTTCATGTATAAATATAGTGGTGCTTTATTTATAAAGTATAGGTACATGCCCGAACTACATGCGTAAATATGGCAAAGCGATATAATGTGGTGAAACGTAACGTTTCATGTTGTTTCCAAAATTCTGGAAGCTTTTAGTTCTATTGCCTTCCCTGTTATTTCATTTAGTACTAATCTACTTTTTGAGCTGTAGGATGTGAGTTCGATGCCTACCTAGTATAAACATTTATGTTTGTTCTTTATCTGCGTGTTTTAAATGTATGTACGTGTATTGTAAGTGTATTAAAATAAAATTACTTGATTAGTTATCTCGTTCTTCTAGTACAAGGTTTGATTAGCTTCGGCGCTAGATGGCGCCAAGTAAATAAAAAAAATGTAAAATGAAAACGTGAAAGAATATTTTAAAAACTACTTAAAACGTACACATATTTTGTCTTTGGTAATAGGACTGTCTGAGTCGTATGGCGGGATTTCGATTCCCACTTATGCTTTGTATGAGTTCGTTAAATAGGGTTTAAAAGGCGGTTCTTTATTCAGCAAAAAATATATATTCTAAAGATGTATTTGCTAGTTTAAAAGAAAAAATTAGAATGTAAACCTGGCTTTTGTTTTCATTAGCCATATTGTACATTAAAACTAAAAATACAATGTAATAAAGTTGTTGCCCCGTTTTTCTTCCGTCATGCACTCTGAGCCGTATCGTGACCGCCATGCGGCCGTAATTGCTTAGAAATTGCATTGCGTGTGACCCTTTTATTTCAGTCTTTAGTTTCTAATTTTATAGTCTCATTTAATACTCATAATATCGTCTACTTGCGGCGACAGTCTGACATCTCGAACTAGACAATTTTTAGTTTTATTGATATTCTGAATCACGATCAAAAATTAATCGATATTGTTAGAATCCTGACATCATCTCGAGTGATACAGTAATTTATTAGTGGACATTCGTATTTTTTATTTTTTTTTAATTGAGGTTTTTTTATGTTTGATAAGTAAGGTATTTGGCCACAGCTTACCTGATGTTAAGTGACGGTATGGTCGAATATGGTAGAGCATACCTAACCTGAAATGAAACTGGCTCTCAAGTGAGGCTGCCGGAACACACCGTTTTGGTTGGCGGCAGATTTTCAAGTTGAGGGTGATAGCTAACCAACTGCGTACTAGAAAATACTCTACTATCACGCTATGGTTTCCTTGCGATGTTTTCCTTCACTAGTAGCTCAAGCTCATTGTTGAGGTTTGAACCCACGCCTTTCGGCATGTGAACCGACCACGCTAATAACCGAGCTGTCATTAAGCTTCTTTTATTTTTATTGAATGAACACCAGCAAGATTTGCGTTGTTGCATCACTACGGTGACATGAAGCAAAATGTAACAGAGAAATACGTCACCAAAATAACGTCACCAGTAGTACAAGTATTTAATATTATGAATCAGTTTGTGAGTTTAAATTAAGTACAGTGCATAAAAATGTACCTATTCTAGTAGTATACCTAGCACGCAGTACCTACCAACTTTGTAATCTGTAGGTATTGATCTGACGCCCTGAAATGGCCGAATGCCCAGATCCACATTTCTAACTGCTATCACGAATTCAATTCCTTCTCTCAAAATGGGTTTGACGCGGTGACCTGCATTTTGATAGGGACGTGTTTTGTTTGGCACCAATTAATGTGCCCAATGTGCTGGAAATTCCAAATGATCCAGTCTTCGTTTCATGCTGAATTTCAATGAAATTAATTGGTTTAATGTCTCGATTAATCAAAACGGATTTGAAAAAAAGAAATTGATTTTTTTGTTTGTTCTCCTTAAGTATACTTTTTATATAAAATTAATGAGACGTGAAAGATAACGCTTGTTCATGATCGTTGCAGCGTGGTAGGTACCTAAAACTTCTGAAGTAATACAATGATGTACTTTGAGTCCGCGTGGCTCAGAACCAAGAAATCTTAGTTTCAAGATACCTTGTTGTACGACTTTGACGTTTATTTAAAGGTAAGAGATTAATAAACTACTAGTATATAAGTAAATATTAACGCTCATTGACATTTTTAATGTTATTTTTAGACATGGAATTTACAACAAAATGGCAATGTTTGAAAAACTACCGCGAACTATAACCGCTTTACACGCAAATGAGTGAACTCATTTAAGAAAACTAAAACAGTTCTTTGAGTCCAACCCAATATATTCTATCAATGAATTTATGAATATGAAACTGACTGAATCTTCATTCTTGCATGGAACTAACCATCAATAAATTGTTCACTACTAAATCTAATTGTTCTTTATTGTTTTTGTTTTTTTTTTTAGATTTAATCACTTGACATTTGTTATTTTTTTATTATTATTCATTTGACATTATTTAATATTTTGACATAATAGTACTAATTTGACATTTTATAATAATAACTGGACTTTTCTTTTTTTAATATTAGGCAGTGACATTTTGTTTAATTTTGTAATTTTATATAATTTTGATTAATAATTGTAATTTTGACGTGCCTAGTGTAACATATGTAGTTATAAGGCGAATAAAATATTATTCTATATATTCTATTCTATTCTATTCTATTCATGTGTTTATGACATTATGGCTTTGCTATTATTAATAAAATATTGTATTACATGCCATTCGATAAGTCTAATAGCGCTGTAATTTCGCTTGCCGCCGTGTACCGATACACAGTAATATTTACACACTCTGCTTGATGGCAAAATATCTGGTAGTGCGATGGTACCTAGTGGATGTTAGCAGAACAATGTATGTGACATTTGTATTTTCGTATGTTTCGTATATATAGGTATGTATATGTATTTCGCATGTTTGTTACTTCTTTATTCTGTAACGGCTTGAAGGGTTAGGATGGAGTTTGGAATACCTATAGGTAGTTTATTTGACTTTGAACTTACCTTATCCCGTAAAACGTGGGTTGATCTGCGACGAGCAGCTAATATGAATCAATCAATTGAATATCATCAGGTCAGTTAACAAATAAAATTAGCAAGCAGAAACAACATTATTTGTTTGCTTAGGTATGTGTGTTCTTATAAAATTTAAGAGAATAGCCCCGTTGGCTCATTGGGAGTATATCTGCCTTGAGAGCTGTAGGGCGTGGGTTCAATTCCCACTCAGAGCAAACATTTTGTGAATAAACAAATGTTTGTTCTGTGTCTAGGTGTTCTGTATGTATTATAAGTATGTATTTACAACAACAATCAGGAATGAGGAGATCCGTAGACGAACCAAAGTTACCGACATAGCCCAACGGATTAGCAAGTTGAAGTGGCAGTGGGCAGGGCACATAGCACGCAGAACTGATGGCCGATGGGGCTGCAAAGTTCTGGAGACCACGGATCGGCAAGCGCAGCGTAGGACGTCCACCCACAAGGTGGGCAGAGGACCTAGTAAAGACCGCAGGAACGCGCTGGATGCGGGCCGCTTCCAACCGGTCTTTATGGAAGTCAATGGGGGAGGCCTATGTCCAGCAGTGGACGTCCTACGGCTGAAATGATGATGATGATGATGATGATTTACAACAACAAAAAAAAGTATTTATGTATTCTATCAGTTATCTGACTTCCATCGCACAAGCTCTGCTTTGTTTGGGGCCAGATGGCGCTGTGTGTATAGTCCTACGATATTTATTTAATATATATATGTATATATTTATGTTTTTTGTATACATTTTGTAAATAGGTAGTATAATTTAAGGTATTTTTTTAATAAATAAAGAATTTTAGTATATTGTTTTTTTATTTGGTTAACAAGTTAGGTGTTTGAACTCAGCTCACCTATGTTAAGAGATAGTAAAACACTCCTAGCCTGGAATGGAACTCTCAGGTGAGGCTACCAGAACACACTGTAAAGTGCTTGGCGGTATTTAGATTTAAATAGAGGCCAGCCGAGTACTAGAAAATACCCTACCACCATGCTATGGTTTCCTCACAAGGTTTTCCTTTACCAGCTCAATCTCATTATTGGAGTTTCAACATCAGCCCAGTGTGTGAAACGACCGCGCTAAACACTGAGCTATAATCGCTACAAACTTATGCCTTTACCACTTACACGCAAAGGTCGCACTCTACATATAACATACTATTATCGTAGTATACATACACAATATTATATGTAGATTTAAGCAATGTAGGTATATATCAAAGGTGTTAATGTAAAACATAAAAATACCAAGATGAAACTTACGTAAACACGACACTGACGCGTTTGCAGAAAACTACCTAAGTATATTTTTTTGTAAAGTGTGATCTAAAAGTATCTGTATAAATTGGGGTACAGTCAGGTTGTGTTATGCTGTATTAAATCTCATTCAGTAGCCTACCTCTATGTATGATTGAGGGGTACCAGTATGTCTAGAGGAATGCAACGGCACCTACTTCGACATCGCTTCCGTGAAACTCTGGAAACGCTACCCTTTTTAAGTTCTACAATAAAGCGAGCCACACTGCACCATTGTCTACCCTGGGTGCACTTGAATAAGAGGTCAGATCCATAAATCTAAACTACCGAGAACCTAGAGATCTCCTTTTACTTTATGTGTCAGACATAATTATGATTGCATTAGGATTATTTTTGTGTTGCAATGTTTTAGTTTTTTGATCATTAGTAGTTTTTCACTTTAAAGATTTTTTGTCACAAATGACTTGCCCGCAACATTTTTAGTTATTTTATGATTACTGTAAAAAGTGTTTATTTCCGTGTACATACCTACATCAAACATTACATATCTAATTACTTACTGGAAAATAAAGTTAGCGTACGTAGGTTCTTGGTAGATTCTCGACAAATTTTAATTCGCCTCACGTCTGAAGTGTTCTTGTCTTGTCATAATGGGTAGGCATACAACACTCGAATGGCGTAAAATAAACTCGAGATGGTCTTCATCGTTTTTTATAGGTTTTATTTTGAAATGATCTGGACATTTTTGATGTAGGTACAATACTGAATGAAAAAGCGGTCATGGAAGGATTGTATAGCAAAATTTGTAAAGAAAAATATATAGCCAAAGAGTATCATATGCCTTTATTTACCTATATATTACTCTGATCTGATCTAAAATTACAACAACTATAAAACACTAAAATTGTAAATTAAACTGTAGTTAGCATTTCGACATTTCGAATTTCTCAGCTACCTCAATGGTTGTCGAAAAAGAATTTTAAAAAGGTCAATAGTACTAGTAGTAGATAAATACTAGTAACTAGTAATTCATATAATCGGGATGCCTTCAAGTCGCGAGTGAATCGGTTTCTTCTAGGCAAGTGTGCTCCACCATCAGGCGAGTTGGCAGTCAGACGCAAGCCTATTTGTAAAAAATCGCTTCATTATTTATTAAAAGACCTCAAAATGTGTGTCTTTATACACACGTACCCTAAGATGGCCGTAAAACACCTGGGCCGTAAGTCCTAGACACTGTAAGAAAGAAAAAAAAGAAAGAATAACGTTTAATTTTGTAATAAGCATAAAAACAAAAACAAACAAACAGAGACAGACAAAAGTTACAAAATAGGGGATCACCTCAACATAATGCTGGTTCTCATCCATGTAACACGATAGACCAACAACAACAAACGCAACATGAAATACAAAGTCGTCGAGGCAAATAAATAAATAAAAAATAAAAAAACTATTTTCATAGTATTTTGTGCGCGTCTAAGATCTGGCGACAAACATAATTATGTGTTCATCAAGTCGTGAAAGTTTAAAAATTACATACAATAGACCAGTGGAATTCTAAGAAGTTTTGTGTCGTCTATCCGACCTCGTGATATTTCCTGCCAAATTGCTAAATTTAATCCAAACCTGTTCTACTAGTTGTTACTGTTGTAATGCCTGATCGAGACATATACTTATAAACATATTAAAATATGATTTGTTAATCAATAATTGTTTTTTTTTTCACATGTAATTATACCAAATAAAAATAAATTCAAGTTCATCTACGAAATCGCCTGATAGTATATAAATAGGGTATTTTGTACGTTAAAATTATTTTTGCAAGTTAATACATTTACTAATGTGGACTGATAACAATTAAATATGATTTGTGGTATGCAATTGTTTGCTTCTGCCCGTGACTTCGCCCGCGTTGACTTTAAAATTGGTTCACAGACAAGTAAAACATGTATGAGTAGCAAAGAAACAATAGTTTCCTCCATCATATCATTTTGTCTGGTATGGTTTGTACCTACAAATATCCAACACTACCCGCCTGATTAGGTGTTTTAACCAGCAAGCGATCGTGGTCCGACCATAAATGCTCATTAACGCGTGTTCCATCCATCTTCCTTAGAGCCTTTTCGGAATCGGTCTTTTACGTAATTATAAATAGTGTACGTTTAAAATAATGTATGTAGAAATATTAGAGAATAGCCTATCGTCGCCAATATGGCCGAGAAAAGGGCACAATGATCTAAAAGAATTTAGTTTACTCTACTCACAAGAAGACAAATTTTGGAGGTTTTATTGATAGCCCTAGACTAAATTTTTTATACTTAACAGGCTTGGTGTTTTTCCTGATGTTAAGTGACGGAGGTGTCGAAGCCTACACACACCTAGCCTGGAATGTAATTAACTGTCTCTCAACTCAAGTGACGCTGACGGAACACACCGTTAGATGCTTGGCGGCAGATTTCCAACTTGAGGGTCCTAAAAAGTGCACTACCACCATGCTATGGTTTCCTATCGATGTTCTTCTTCCCGGCAGCTCAAGCTTATTGTTAGGGTAATGAAACCTATGGCGTGCAAACGAACCGCGCCACACACGAATGTTAGCGATGATAACCACTGAGTTATCAGCGCTATTTTAGTAAGTTGAAATCTATCAAATAAAATCTTCAAAATTGGTGTCATTGTTTAGCCACCACAATATTATAACATCGCCCATCTGGTTCAACGGTGTATAATATTACAATTAACTATAATGGACTGTTAATCATTACCGCTAACTCCATAATTATGTGCACCAAAGCACCTGATTATGAAGGCATTTGAATAGCACTATAATAACTGAGCTAAATTAGTACAGTGGAAGATATTTTGGATATTTTGTCTAATTTAATGCTGGCAACCCGCATCACAAAATTCTTCAGAATTTGGAACAAAACTACTTCATTCTGTAACATGCAGTTGCGCAAACATTTAGGTATGTCACCTTATTATTACAATACTCATTTTATAAGGGTTTTGGCGGTAACGCGGGAAGAGTCGTGTCGCTCAGTTGTATTTTTTTTCCAATACTAGTGTTTTGTCGAGTGTTTATGCATAAAAATGGTGGTGTTTTATTCATAAAGTGCCGAATCACAAGCGCGAGTGTGGGAAAATGATATAATGTGGTGAAACATGAGTTTTCGTGTTGCTTCCAAAACTCCATCGAAGCTTTATAGTAAAGTCACCACTACTTTGCTAAAGCATGACTGGAATTAACTGACACGAACTGGACTTGACTAAGACGACTTTGACGATAACTATAGCTAAGATACAGCAGAAATAACACTTAAGACAAGGCAGTATGGCTTTATAGCTTTAGCCTGCCCGAAGGGGCAAATTATTTAAAAAAAAAACTCATTTTATAATTTTGATTTTCTACTTAGTAAAGACATCAATTGAGCTTTTATTCCTATTAAAAAATCGATTATCCCAAACGATAAAAATCAGCAGGTCTGTCATTTTATTTGACTTTAGATCCGTAATCTCGCAATGGCATCTCATTTTTTGATTATTATTTGATTGAAACATACGTAAACAAGTTTTGGATAACATACAGTATTTTGTCGAAACTTAATCGTTTTAAAAAACGTTCAGACTTGTAGGTTTCCTCACGATGTTTTATGTTTTCCTTCACCGTTTGAAGTAATCGGCAATACACACATAAACTAGAAAAGACAGAGGTCCATTCCATGGGATTCGAACCCAGATCCTCCAGATTGGAATTAATACGGTCTCCCAACTAGGTTGCCGAAACTACACTAAGCTGCCGAAACTACTACTATCTACGACTACAGGGTCACTTTATCCCAGATTATTATCAAGTCATCAGGAGTAATAAAATACCTAACCTGTCAACCATAAAAGAAAACAGTAAAAGTAGGTTTTTCTATCACTCCACTCGTAGCATACCGAATCCAGTGGCATCATTTCAGATATCACAACTTGGGATTATTTTTGGCATCTCCCTCATTTTTCCATTCCACGCCTTATAAAACCTTATTTTACATTCGCGGTAAGCGTAAATATTAATGGAGCTATTACAATAAAATATGGGTAATCTTCATGACGAGTTGAAGATTTTTTTCTCTTAATGCTAATTTTACTTTGAGTGAATTCAAGTTGAATTATTGGTCTGGGCGCTTTCAACTTGAGGTAAGTAATGGTAATCCTATTTCAAATTATTAATACTTAATCCAAACTTTATAAGGACTTTTATTGTATTTAACATCGGATTTTATGTATTTTAGCGTATTTCAGTGCTCAAAGGCAAAGATGGCAAGTAGAAATGCTCCTTTTACAAGGAAAACTTTGGGGTTTTTAGATCAGGTTTTATATAGTGGTAGATGGATCAACTAGTGTCTTAGCAGAGAGTTACATGTAAAAACCGCTGTGGTTGCAGACATTTTACCGCTGTAGTAGGTGATAACTTTACGGTAATCTGCTCTGAATAAATAACTAAATAAATATCGTAGGACATTACACACACGTCCTACAGCTCTTGAAGCAGACTTACCTACTACCAATGAGCCGCTTACTGCAGCTAGCGAAATTACAGGACTATTAAGATAACCCTCGAATGTCTCAAAGTTTGTTGGCTTTGTTTTTAACCGACTACAAAAAAAGGAGGCTCTTGAGCTGAACTAAAGTGATTTAGTTGTAGTTTTTATTTATTTTTGTGTTTGTAACCTCAGAACTCTCTATACTTTCAGATTGGTCGCTTAGAAATATCATCAAAATCGTTTTAGTAGTTAGATTTTTAAACCAAAATAATTAGAAAGAATACTGTGACTTTTCAGTGGTGTTTACGGTCACTAGAACAGTCCCAACGGACTATCTGCCACTACCTTCCGGTTTCATCATCTGATCCGCCGAAACTTCTTAATAAAACATAGTAGCCTGGCCGTGTTTGGACTTAGTGGATTGAAGTCAGTTTTTTGGGAAAAAAATATATTTCTGTTTTTTAAAGTTCGTGGCACTGTTACAATAGCCATGAGCGGGCATTAATTTTTTACCATCAAAAGAGCGTTTCGTTCATCTCATTACTTTTACATAAAAAATGTTGGTCTAGTGGAACAAATCCGCATTAATAAATAATTGTATTCACGGTGCCTTTGTTTGTTCTTGTTGTTTATACCCTTAAGTGTACCTATACGCGTAGGTATCCGTAAAAGTACTTACTAACCTTTAATAATATACTAAGGTAGTTTTGTGTAGTGATATTGGTAATGCCTAGTTTGGGGTCCGCTGCCATAACATTTTTATATGAGGTTTTTACACAACACTTCTATTCATCGAGTTGTATCTTTTTCGCTAAGTAAAATATTATTATTATTACATAACTACCACTTTATGCAACCGATTTACGTAATACCAAATAACTTTGAACTCAATTGTTTTTAATGTTTCATCTATTTTTTACAGAAATTTACAGGATGTTTCTGTAGAGTGTAGTAATTCTGAAGCAGCCTTTGATGTGCTACTGAGCTGTACGACCTTGTACTTCCATCCCCTTCCTCCCCCCCCCCCTTTTTTTGGGTATGTAGAAAGAAGACCCACTACCATATAGAAAAGGTTGCGCGCCCCACGATTTATTTTTTGTCTGATCAATGCTCTAGAAGTCTAGAGTGATGAGGAGAGTGGTGTGATGACTGTTACTGTGACCTACCTAAATGTTTTTTAGCGTTTAGTACATTATTTACATCATAATTATCTTAAAAAAAATACTTTCATATTTCATTTTATTTTATTTCGTTACCATTCTATTTTTTATTAGTATTCAACTAGTCAAGCCCTTTCATTTGATACCCATTTTGAGGTAGTTGTGAAAAAGTATGTTATCCGCCATTTTGTGGGGGCAGCCTTGAATTTACAATTACACTGAATATGTTCAATTGTATTGTCATCTACACTTACTATATATTATAAAGAGAAAAGATTTTTCTTTTTGGATTTTTGTTTGTTTGAAAAAGAAACACAAAAACTACTGAACCAATTTCAAAAATTCTTTCACCGTTGTGAAGGTACACTATCCCCTGGTGACGTAGGCTATATAGGTTTTTTATCTCTGTATTCCTACGGGAACGATAACTACGCAGGTGAAACCGTGAGGCATCCACTAGTTAGAAATAAAGCTGTGTACCAAATATCAGATCAATCTGTCAACAGGGAGGGGGTAAAATTTCAATTACTAAACTTGACTCAAAAACAACAACAACAAACAGGGCAAGCTAAATAAAACCGTTTAAAAATACCCATTTACAAACTACCTGCATGTTAATTGTTAGTGTTATCGTTCCTTTTTGGTAAATAACTGAACCGACAATTTTTGTACAGAAGTGTCCTTTTGATTTGAAAACCTCTGCTGTGCCTACAATGAACCTATGTATTACCGAGAATAATAGTATTTCTTTTAAAACTATCTCTAACAAAATTCTAATACTTTAAGTTTCATTTAACATTATATGTGTTACTTAGTAATGATAATACACGCATTATAATAAAATTAATGCAGTAAGTGCACGTCGGATGCGTTTGTACGTGTAAACATGAGAGCACACACTCTCACTCTCTTGCTTGTATGTGTTTTTGTAGCCATCGAATATTCACCGTCACTTAGTGTTTACCTTAGAAATGAGTAGGTAGAGTTTATCAGTATTATTATCTAGTGAATATATTCTAGGTTAGAACAATTCGTCTCTAGGTAAACCCTCATCATAGTATTGGCGTACGTAAATAGGCAAGTTTTCTATTTATCTTTTTAAAATATAAGATATATGCGTATGACTGCCTTGTTAGTTCATTACGTAGAATGTCTGTTTCAAGAGCTGTAGGGTGTGGGTTCGATTTTTACCAGGGCAAGTACTCATGTGCCGATAAATGTTTGTTTTGTCTGGGTGTTCTGTATAATCAATGCGCTATTCATTTGTTCTGTTTGATATACCTCAGTACCCTACGGCTTATTATGCAGGGTGTATGTTAATGCGGTATCCGTTTATACCGTTTGCTATACTTCTGTGCCTTACGGCTTATTATGCAGGGTGTATGTTAATGCGGTATCCGTTTATACACCGTTTGCTATGAATCAGTGCCCTACGGATTATCAAGCAGGGTGTATGTTCCGAATCATCTAACAGGGCAGTCAATAAATACGACTAACTAACAAATTAGAGCATCGAAAAAAAAAAGAAAAAATATGTCACTGGCGTACAAAATACATGGAATCTCTTAATATAAAATGTGGCTAGAAGTGATCGTAAATTAAACTCGTTTGCGTCGAAGGCGCCGTATTCGTAGGTATTTACTACTAAGTAACTCACTTAGGTATTAATATGTGGAAATTTATATAAAGTTAGTAGTTAGGAGTTTACGTACGAGACCATGGAAAATTTACATCATTGTTCCAGAACTTGTATTTAAACGGTTTTATTCGAGTGCTTTTGTTTAAAACTAATAGTTTATAATGCGTATACTGGAAAATTATGCGGAGAAACATGACGTCATTTTAAGCCTGAAATGGAACTGGTTTTCAAGTGAGGCTCTCGGAACACACCGTTGAGTGCTTGGCGGCAGATTTTCAACTTGAGGGTGGTAGCTTGCCCGCCGAGTACTAGAAAATACCTTACCACCATGCTATGGTTTCCTCACAATGTTTTCCTTTACCGGTAGCTCAAAATTCATTTCAACAACCCTGTAATTTTTAATTTTGCTAACTGCAGTACAGGGGCAAGGGCATACCCCTTCCGAGCTGCCAGGGCAAGTCAGGTTCCCTTCTCCCGGCGACGGACCAAGCCGAGGTTCGTACCATTCAGGTGCCCTTGCGCTAGTTACCCTTAAACTATAGGCTCAGCACCATCTGCGCTCGCCAAAGTCCGGTGACGCTGTAGAGGATATCTGCGGCCAACAATTACACGAGTCATTCAAAAAAAGAACAAGTTAATTCAGTGAATAAAGTGTGTATCTATGGTGTATGTACATCAAGAAGTTTTTATACTTTTTATGAGTGGCTTGTTTTGTCCAGCGTCTTGCATTCTGCTTAGAACAAGCTCTAACCGCTGTAAATGTGTTGTCTTGTCAGAAGCTGTTATTAAAATATCATCAAGATACACACGCCATCTTTATCCCCCCGCAACTGTTCCATAGCTCGAAGAATTTTTTATCAATCACCATTTATTTACAAAATGACGTTTTCAACAGAAGACGATCAGGAAACAGAACACGAAACAAAACATAACAGGCCACTCATAAAAATTATAAAAACTTCTTGGTGTACATACACAGTACCCTGCTCGCAGAGCAAACTCTAAATTCGTTTATCGAAAATATTGCTTTAGTGAAATTAATAGGTCCATAATTTTAAAACCAAAATAGATTCATTATACCTACTTTTCTTTTTAACCAAACCGATGATAAATCTGCTCTACTTTGTAGGCCCAAAGGAACTTTGTAAGAAGAGTTGTTATTTTTTATGCCTTAGTATAAGACACATCTGTGTCGGCGAAAAACATATATTGTAACACGTTGTAAAGGTGCTATAAAGATATTCGATCCGGCTTTAGTAACGACTGTTTTATAGCACTATTTTATATCATGCTTTTCTTACTGAATTTCATACGTGATGTAGATAGGAAATCTTCCCTTTTTGCACGTGTGTCCTTGATCACTTATAGCTTAAGCCATTTACAATAAAGAATGGTAAATGTGCACGTTAAAAACGTCCAAATTGTAGTTTATAGGAAACAGAGATGAGTTCCATTCATGGGCTATACGCATCAAAAAAGTAGAGCGGAATCGCTGCGTCCAAATACTGGGAACGTCCACGAGGAACGTAGTAATATAACATGTTAGTTTGTAAGGTGTTAATTTCAAATGTTGAAATTGGCACCAAAAAAAAATTGAAAAAAATGAAATTAAGAAAAAAAAATTAGAATTGAATTGAATTTGAATTGTTGTTGTTGTTGTTGAATGTTTCGTTGTTTTTGTTGTCTCTTTGAAATACTTGTCTGACAGTTTCAAGTCAAGTGTTTAGGTTTTTATTTCATAAGTAAGAGGTTTTGGTAAAGAGGATTGACCAATTAACAAATAAATAATTATTGTTTTCTTCCATTTTTATGCCTTTTATAAAAAATATATATTTTAGAGAATCGTTTGTAGTTATGTGTCAGTCTATTATCAAGATTACTATCACTTGCAGATAGAATTTTCAGGTCTTATCTAGACCTGAAAATTCTACCTGCTCTATTTTTTTTGTGATTGGTGAAGGTCATCACTATTTTGACCAAATCTGCCATACCTCAGACTTCACGAATATTTAAAAAGTTTAAAATATCTTATACAACGGTATGTTCACGTTCACCGTATGAAGGCAGCGACAATACACAAATTATAATTTAGAAAAGACAAAAGGTCGTCTGTGGAATTTGAACCCAGGACCTCCAGTTTAACAGTTCTTACGGTCTCCTATTTAGGCTAAAGTAGCTCCAAGTTTGTAGACGAAATTCACAACCAAGAATTAAATTTGACATTATAGCAAACTGTACATACCTATTCAGTTTTTGTGCCGTGAATTTCCTTAATGGATCTAGAACTGGATTACATTTGAGTAAGTAAATTATTTACCGCAAAAGTGACGACAGACAACTACAAAATAAAACCATATCCGTGTACGTAAGACGTAAACTTCACGAGGCATATAAAACGCTCCACTTACACACGAGCTCTAGGAAATAGGTACTACGTACACTACTGACCTTCAGGAACTTTAGATATATGGTTTGGCGCAATAACTCAAAATAAGTCTTGACCTTAGATTCTTACCAGACGTTACTTTTACCGTCAGTGCAGCGGCGGCCTTAGCTGTTGCGAGGCCCGAGGCCCTTTTTCTTTGAGTCCGTTTCACTAAAAAATTAGTTCGAGTGCTCGTGTGGTCGTAACATGCTTGCACTAATAATGAAACCATGCGTTCGGGAGGGGTGGTAAAGACTTTTTTCTGCAAGGGCGCGAGGCCCCGGGCGGTTGCCTTGCTTGCCACCCCCTAAGACCGCCACTGCTCCTGTGTCACAAATAAACCTATTAAGTATTGCTTAGCGCAAAAAAAAAACACAATGCTGCCTCCTAAAGCTTGTGTTAAGCGATATATTATGAGTTATCTCAAAAAAACCTTTTTCCAAATATTATTGTACTACAAAAATAATTAATTAAATAAATAATAATAAATAAATTGTGTAGGACATTACACACAGCGCCATCTGACCCCAAGCTAAGCAGAGCTTGTGCTATGGAAGACAGATAACTGATAGAATACTTAAATACTTTTTTTTTTTGTAAATACATACTTATAATACATACAGTACGCCCAGACACAGAACAAACATCGATGTTAGTCACACAAATGTTAGTCCTGAGTGGGAACCGAACCCACGCCCTTCAGGTCTCGAAGCAGACATACTACCAATGAACCAACAGGGCTGTCCAATTCAATTCAATTCAAAATTCAATTTATAAGTTTTAATATAAGCGTATACGGCCTGTAAACGTAACCTAAATTAAAGTATGTTATTTCTAGGATAAAATGAACACTAGAAATGTACAATTGTAATAATTATATAAAAATAAAGAAATTTTGAAATTGAAAAATTTACTTTACCACAGTTTCGTGGTAAAGTAAATATATTATCGTATGATTTTGTATGTTTCGGTATATCATCGTCATAATCATCCGGTGATATTTTAGTCTACTGCTGAATTAAAACGACTAGGCTAGATGAAATGGCATAGACTTGTATAAACTAAATTGTAAAGTAGGTACTATATACCAAACTAGTTTTACATTAAATGGAGATTGTTTTAAGTATGGCATGAGAAAGATTTATGGAAAACATAAAATATTTATAATTGCAGAAAACCTGCCCAAAATGCTGGCCGTGTTGTCCAGTCGGATTAAAAATCTTAAAAGTCTTATGTAGCGATGACAGCTCAGTGGTTCGCATGCCGAAGGGCATGGGTTCAACCCCCAACAATGAGCTTGAGCTGCCAGTGAAGGAAAACATCGTGAAGAAACCATAGCATGGTGGTGGAGTACTTTCTAGTACTCGGTTGGCTAGCTACCACCCTCAAGTTGAAAATCTGTCGCCTAGCACCTAATAGTGTGTTCCGGCAGCCTCACTTGAGAGCTAGTTCCGTTCCAGGCTAGGTGTGCTTTACCATCTTCGACCACACCTTCACTTAACTTCAGGTGAACTGTGGTCAAACACTTAGCCTGTCAACCATCATCTTTTTTAAGGATTACGAGGCTAACTGTCTGTGTGTGTATACAATTGTACATATACTTAGTATACAGTAATGATCCCCTCACAAAACGGAACACACATGCTACCATAGTTTGTTTAGACCAGCAACCGTGAAAACACAAACAACTGCGCACAGAGATAGCTGTGCGATTCTATGCATAAAATTACTTTCAAACAACATGTTTAAATGCACAAATGGCATTCAGGAAGCTATTTGAATCTTGAAATGAAACAATTTAGTAACGTATTAGACAAAATTTTATTAAAAACTTTATAGTGATAAATTAATAGTTATTTTTATCACAGATAAATTATCTACGTTGACTGCCTAGTTGCCTTTTGGTAAGCGATGATGTTGCCGAAGATGAAGCACGCATATGAAAAACATACTCATTTTAACCTTGAGAAATCCTAGGTTTATATTTCTCAAGAAACAAGGAAGTATTAACATAGCCATTTGTAAGATGTTTTTATCATTAGTAAGCACTTTTTTACATAAGTGCATCCTTATAAGGTCTCTATTTTTGTATTAAAATCATGTATTAGGGTTGATGAACGCTAAGCAAGACGAGACCGCGCGCGTGTTGTACTCAGCTTTTTCTCCATGATGAAGGCCACCGTCTGTGACCTAAAATATAGTCTGAGTTTCCGTTAAAATTGAACGTGAGTAATTCCGCTTAAGGTGGTTCGATTTTCATACAAATAGTTTTTTACCATTTATGGACAAATGGAGCGAGCATAATCTACGGTTTATTCAAAAATCATAAATTCATAAATCATTCATGAATTTGATTTTCTACTAATAATCTAATGTTTTATTCAAACAATTGTGATTTACCGTTAATAAAGACCAAAATAAATGCCAGTAGCTGTGATTTCACCGTAAAGTTTTGCTCCATTTGTCCATAAATGGCAAAAAAACTATTTGTATGGAAATCGAACCACCTTAAGTAAAACAAAAAAGTGTCAAAACCACTTCAGTTTTCATTGTAAAATTGGGGTGCCGTTCATTAGATGGAAAAGATGCGATTCACTATGGAATCCATTCAGTTTTAAAATGGGGATTGGCTTTCAAGTACTATGTCACCATGCTAATATTTCCTATTCACGTTTAATCAATGTAAGCTAATGCCCTTTTTTGCTTTGGATAGTTTTGCATTGGACCACACTTTTTCTGATTTTCAACTTAAGGGTGGTAGCTAGCCAGCCGAGTACTAAAAAGTACCACTAACCTATGGTTGCACGATGTTTTCCTTCATCGGCAATTCAAGCTCATTGTTGGGGTTTGAAACCACGCCCTTCGGTGTGTGAACCGACCGCGCTAACCACTGCGCAAACACTTACCTAAAGGAATCAGTTTCTTTATTTTCGAAATCATCAGAAATATATGCCGAAAAGAAACCAATTCAATTGCAACGTATAGACACCCAGATTAAACTATCGGGTAACACCCGATCGGGCAGCAAAAACAAAGTTTTTGTTACAGGCAAGTCACATGTTGCAAAAAAATCTTCGTCAAAACCGTAGATCAATATCTCAATTAAATCGCATTTGTAGCAGTTGTTTACAAAAGTATTTTCGAAATTTTTATCAAGCAAATAAAGAAGCGTTGGTCAAGGATAATAAAAGCATTTACTACTAAAAAAACAAGCTTTCAATCCTTTATTTTGCGGACCAAAAAAATAACAAAACGAGTGACGTCTTTGTTCATTAGTATCAAAAATGTGAACTTATGTATGTATGTATAAATAAATTATAACAAATAAATATCGTATGACAGTGCACACAGCGCCATCTGACCCTAAACTAAGCAAAGTTTGTACTATGGAAGTCAGATAACTGATAGAATACTTAAATAGATACTTTGTTTTAGTAAATACATATACTTATAATAAATACAGTACACCCAGACACAGAACAAACATTTTGTTTATACCACAAAATGTTTATCCTGGGTGGGAATCGAACCCACGCCCTTCAGCTCTTGGAACAGACATACTACCAATGAACCAACATGTCTGTCACATCAGGTCAGCGAAATTATAAGCGATAGCAGCTTACGGTAGAGAGCGTCTGGCTGTCAATCTGGAGGTCCTGGGATCCAATCCCACGGCAGTAATAGTTCTTTCTAAGTTATGTACGTATTACCGCAAGTTTCGAACGGTGAAAGAAAACATCGTGAGGAAACTTGTACCTCTGAGGGTCCTTATTGTTCTCGAAGACAATCCGCACTATACTCACCTGACCGTTCTCACTTAGAAGAACCCTACACTCAGCAGTGGGACAGTTTATAAAAACCAGCTTTATCTGTTAAAGTTATAACTCTACGTCTGTTTTTTTGTAAGATAAAATTGTTAATTTTTCTTTGTGAATTTACCATTAAATATGAATTGACTATCCATTGGTTCAAGTGAGTGTGGGTACCGGTTTTTTGAGACAAATAATTGAAAATTCGCTCAATAAAAAGCACTATTCAAACCCTCTGAAAATAAACCAATTTACCGTAGAAAGAGTAACGCATTTTCTTTCGTTTTTCGCATAGAGCTGTACGCATTTTGTCTAGCAGTGCGATATTCATCACTAATCAAGTGAAGTAACTTAACGTTAAAGTGGTTCGATTCCAAATTTTTGCCATTTATGGACAAATGTAGCATAATTTTACAGTGAAATCACAGCTACTGCCATTTATTTTAGTCTTTATTTGCGGTAAATCACAATTGCTTGCATAAAACAGTAGTTATTCAAGCAATTGTGATTTACCGCAAATAAAGACCAAAATAAATGGCAGCAGCTGTGATTTCACTGTAAAATTATGCTCCATTTGTCCATAAATGGCAAAAATTTATTTGTATGGAAATCGAACCACCTTAAGTACAACGATGTCATAGTAAAGTAATGTCAACTTTACAAAGCTTCGATGAAGTTTTGGAAACAACACCAAAATTAATTTTACACCATATTAACTCTCCTTTCTGGACTCGTGCACGTAATTCGACACCCAATCATTTTTATGCAACATGATTTTTCCACGTTTCTCCCAAAACTCTGTAGTGTAAAAGGACTTGTAAAAGGATCCCTTGCATTTTTACTAACGTTTATCTCATTTAACATTCAACATTATTATCTGTGGAGTGGAAGTGTGTAAGTTATATTACATGTATTCTGTGACACCACAAATTTTGTAGAGTTATTTATTTTATTTTTACTGTTGACAGGCTAGTTGTTTGACCACAGCTCATCTGATATTAAGTGACGGTGTGGTCAAGATGGTAAAGCACACCTAACCTGGAATGGAACTGACTCTCAAATGAGGCTGCCGGAACACACCGTTAGATGCAGCAGATTTTCAACTTGAGGGTGGTAGCTAGCTAGCTGACTACTAGAAAGTACCCTACCATCATGCTATAGTTTCCACACGATGTTTTCCTTCACCGGCAGCTTAAGCTCATTGTTGGGGTTTGAACCCACGGCCTTCGGCATGCGAACCGACTGCGCTAACTATTGAGCTATCATCGCTACAAAGATAGTTAAAAATAACGAACAGATAAGAAAAACAAGTGCAACCGCGTCAACCTGCTAGTTATATAAAAAGAGATAAAACTAAATCAAGTTTCTGGTAGGTAGATATAATCCGGTATATCGACTGGAATTAAAAACATTCCGTTCAACCTAAAACAAAAAAACTTTCTAACCTTTACTTTACAACTCGTGCGTCAATTAGTTTTTTTCTTTAATATTTTCTTTATATACCGTCTATAATATCAGAAGTGATTTTACGATTTTAAACCTTAACGGGTATAAATTAAAGTTTTCTGAATGGGACCTTTATATGTCGTCGTATTAAAATGTTGTCAAACCTTTACAATTTTAATCGAATGACTTCGAGATTAATAACAAATCATCACTGTTTTGAAAGGAATTATTTGAATTTAAACACATTTTCCCTTTTATGGTAGTCGATAAAAATGGTATTTGTCTTTGAGTAAAATAAATGCAGTGTGAAATTATTCCTAAAAATAACGTTCACATCATCACTATCAGTAAGTTTGTAGTAGAGTTACTTGACAATTATTGAAAAACAAACGCTCGTGACCGACAACCAAACCGGTCATCCGACACTTGGTAGTGCTATGTTGTAAATGCCATTCACAGTCACTGATCCAAAGACTGTTGTTGTTGATTGTATCGGAACGTGATCATCATAATTATAATCATACTCACTGTTATGATGGTAGAATATAGAACAAATATACATTTTTTTATATAGTTTTGATCTATGAACTTTGTACACTCATAACGTCATTTATGAGGTATGAACATTCTAAACTTCAGTCGTCAAATATTATAAAGGAAATCCCACTTTTTTAATAATAAATTATTGCAAATAAATTGATGTAAAATATTCCATTGGGTTCATTTACACCATAGCGTATCATCAATTACGGGTCGCATAAATTTTATCGCTGCACCGCATTGACCATAGAAGACAGTACCAATGGACGCCGCAAGTGGAGGGGAGAGTGTAGCCCCTCTCCCCTCCACTTGATTTTAAATAAATGAAATGTAATTATATTAAGACCCTTGTCCAGAGTCTTCTTTTTTACACATATTTGAAAGATGTAGACTCGTAAAAAAAAATCAGTGTCATCTGATTCATCAATGTGAAGCAATAGGCTGTTATATCTACCCATCAAATTCAATGTAAACAGCTCTTACAAATTTAATTTTATTAAATTAAATTAAATATAAGACCAAAAAATATTCTTTTCAAAATCGATCATGGTTATTCTGTTAGACCATTTTTTTTAAATAGGCTTAGGTTAAGGCTTGTGGTCTTAAATGAAGCACGCTTACGTAGAATAAACCTATTAACACTAGATTTAAAAATACTCATATTATAAGTGACTTTTTACTAGAATTTGTCAAAGTTGTAGATATTCCAAAAAATAAATAATAATAATATTTAATTAATGGATCGATTATTCACTTTTAACAGCAATAGACATGCACTACGCCTTCTTCATCTCAATGAAAATATTAATTAATTTTGTTACAAATAAGCCGAATACACGTACCATAACGTATTTTCAGATTGTATTTTTGGTTGTAGCGTCTATTGACTGACGTCTATGGTTCGATTGTGGTAGGTAATTGTTAAACTAACCAAGTCAACAGAATAAATGCCAAACCATTTTGGTTATGAATTAAATTGAAATAAATATGATGTTTTCTACTAAAAAAATCAACCATAAATGATACATATACCTACATAGTATAACAGTAACACTTCAAAAATTGATGTATATTACTGTTATTTTTTTCTGCTTACGACTTACGTAACTACTCATAAATAAATTAAAACAATTGGCTAATGTCAAATACATGATTTTATAACTTACTACTGGGTTTCGCAGAAAAAAAAGCTCATGACGTTAATAACTAAACAACGACGCCAACTCTGAATAAATAAAATAATAAAAACTTTTTCTTGAAATAGCTATTTTTTTCATTAAGAAGTATCGTAGTATCGTACACACAGCGCCATCTGACTTCAACTGAAGCTCAGCTAACTGATAGAATACTTAAACACTTTTTTTTTGTAAGTAGATACTTACTTATTACCTTTTTTAATGTTATTTTAAGGACTATTGTAATTGGCATATTGTGCCGTTTTAGTCTAGAAACAATAAAGATAAATAATTATTATACATACAGAATACCCAAACACAGAACAAACATATTTTATCGTCATATAAATGCTTGTCCTGGTGGGAATCGAACCCACGCCTTATAATACAAAGATATATTTGCATTAATAACACACACATCGCAACATTGAAACTCTTTACAAAACATATTTTTTTATACGCGAAACTGGATCGGATATTGTAAAATTGGTTTACAAATCGGTGTAAAGGAAACCGTTGAACCGGTCACCGCTCGGTGTGACGGCAGAGAATGGTAAGGCCTAGCTACAACAACAAACAGGTAGTTTTTAAACCAAAGCCTAACACTGCGCACGCGACTCAGACGGACAGACTGCCGTAACCGATTACGAAGCTATTCGTTATTTCACAGTGACTTTTTGTGTAGCCAACATAAATTTCGGTGAAATTAGAGGTGAGTCGTTTTTATAAAATTACGTAAATTAAATGTAAAATTATTTCGTGACTTTTTGGTCAAATTTTATTACATCCAATCAAAACGGTATATACAGTTTTTGCAGTGTATAAAAACACATATACTTAAAACAAATTGCCAGTATTTTGAAATAGCAACAAAACATTAACAACACTTTTTTTGTTTTATTATCATTTTTTTCTTTTCTTTTTTTTTGATTTTTAATTTCATTTTACATGCATAACGAACAGCCGCTAATCAACAGAATAAATAGGAAATAAGTCATAACACAAAAGCAAAAAAAAAAACATTTTTGCTAACTAGATTAAGTTTAAGCGTCCCAAGCGCAACCTACACCGGCGCAGGGTGAGATGTACTAATTACCATATAATTATACAAATTTGTATTAATTTTGTTCCTTGGACTCACAAACTAGTCTAAGACGATATGTCGACAGCCTATGAATTTTCCTTTTTTTTATGTGAAAAATTGGCAAACTAACCTGTTAAACATAAATAACTGTTACATCTAAAAAAAAAAAACAAATCAATGTACTACAAATAACAAAAGAACATTAAAATAAAAACCATCTAACTACGGATAAGGAATGCCGTTTTATAATCAACATAATATAAACTTATAAGTATTATATAGCATATCTATACCGCCAACATTAAATTAACATATTCCACAAAAAGCTTAATTCCCTGAACGAAAATCTAAGCCAAATTATTACTTTTACCTGTCAGCATGGTTACCTCACGCTTGTTGGCACTTTTACGTTTTTTTTTTTTATTATACTCTCCACAGACACTGGGGTCAACTTTAGTTACATATATATTTTTTTACAATTTTACATTACAAAAAGAGGAAAGCGCACTTTTACGTTAAATGGTAATACTTTTTTTTGAGTAAAATCTGTACATAATAATTTATTTGTTCAAAACATTTTGGTTGAAATACCAAAATTATAAAAGAAAACACCTTATATTAATACTATTTACAAAATTAGTGGAGGGATATGTTTGCAGAATGCTGGCAGCATTGCCACGCTGGATGGCAATACTTAGCTTTTGACCAAAGTAGATAGCAACATTCTGGTCACCTGAAGCCTCCTCTAAACGTTTCAATAATTAAAATTAAATTATCAATTATTAAATTATTTTTAATTAACAAAATTATTAATTGGCACGAAATAACATTTAACCCGAAATGTTTTAGTCTCATAGAATTCTTAGAACAGAAAAATTAATTCAGTTTTAAAATTCAAAATTGAGTTTGAAGTTTTTTTTTTCTTTTTATTAATATACCTTAGTGATAAGCACCTGTTTACCACTTATATATTACGTTCATATTTATGTTGCCCTATCACAATACAAACGCTTGCGTTCGTTCCAGCAAAAGCTTCTATTGTTAAACTTCACGACAAGGGAAAATGTTCTGGCAAACAGCTCTCTATGTAACATAATGCTATTATGAAACCACATATAAAGCCGTTTGTGTTCCAGAAATATGATATAATTTACCCAATCAAAAGGTAGAGACAAAATAATAATTATTAAAATGATCACAGACTAAACAGACGGTCTTCGTTTGAAACATTGATAGAATTCTCACGACTTCTTTCAAGTTCTCATTCATTTATTTAAATGTATTTTTAGTGTCAAATTTTTGAACCAAGGAGTCTGCTCATTTTCTACGCTATAGTGTACTACTTTTTTGTAATTTGGATTGTAACTAATGTATAAATATACAATTTAAAAAACCGACTCTATGACCCTTAGGCCAACTAAACGCACTGCTTCAATGAAACAGCGAGGTTTCGGAGTAAACGAAAATATCATCGGTGTATACAATTTTTAGATATTTGTTGATTTTTTAAAACCACTCCACCGATTTCGATAAAATTTATATGGGACCGCCTTTGAAGTATGATCTACCAAGCAAAAAAAAATCATCAAAATCGATTCATAATTGGCGGAATTATCGCGTAACAAACATTAAAACAAAACATCCAGTCGAATTAAGAACCTCCTCCTTTTTTGAGTTGGTTAAAAAACATCGAAATTAAGTTGTTTACGTTGTATTTTACTGTATTTTAAGGAAATTATCTTAGTTTGCTTGGAAATTATCAATAACTCAGTATAACTTGTCATAACGGGAATATAAAGATAAACAAAGTTAAGTAGAACCAAACTATAAGTTAATACTAACTCGTACTTCGGAAGTTGCTCAACATGGGGCGATGTGCAATCAACCTCCCTCTCGATTTAATATACCGTGAATGCAAGGTATGAGTCAAGCTGTGCCAAACTAAATTTCAAGTAGTATATAACCTTTTCTAAAGAGCGCTTTCCACTAAAACGCGTATAAACGCTTTAATATTATATAGGATAATAACAACCGGCCAAGTGCGAGTCGGACTCACGCACGAAGGGTTCCGTACCATCCCACTAATATTATAAATGTGAAAGTTTGTATAGATGTGTGTTACTCTTTCACGCAAAAACAACCTACTGAACGGATTTAGAAAAATTTGAAGGTAGCTGACACACACAGATAAACACAGAAGCAACTTTTTATCCTGAAAACATGTAGCGGGTTACACCGCGGGGCGCTGATAGTTACCTATAAAAACAAAGAAAAAAATCACGTTTGTTGTATGGAAGCCCCCTTGAATATTTATTTTATCCTGTTAGTATTTGTTGTTATAACGGCAACAGAAATATATTATTGAAAATTTAAAATGTCTAACTATCACGGTTCGCGAGATACAGCCTGGTGACAGACGGACAGGTGAGTCTTAGTAATAGGGTCTCATTTTACCCTTTGGGGACGGAACCCTAAAAACGATTAGTTTTTTTTTATTTTGACGTGCATTCGTTTTTAAAATAAGACAGTTTTCTTATTTTAAAAACGAATAACAATATCGGTAGATACAGTTTGGTGTTGCAACTAAGTACATATTTCTCATCTACATCCAACATTTAATTACACCACTATAGCTAAAGGAAATAATTAAGAAAAGAAGAAAGAAGAAGAACGTTGAGCGAGGACGTGACTTGGAAACGTTTTGTGACAATATATTGATTCAAAAATAAATTGTATGCCCTGTGTTTTGTATGTAATATAATTATGTATGTATTCTATCAGTTATCTGCTTTACTTAGTATGAGGCTAGATGACGCTGCGTGAATTATCCTGCAGTAATAATTATTTTTATTTATTTATTATCTCTTGTATTGGATAGTAACCTTAATGTACAACACAATATAAGCCTTTAGCGTCTATAGTTTCTTACACCGCAGGTTTTAGGGTACCAATTTCCATAATATTTTCCTCGTTTCCAGCAACAAATTACAGTAATTTTATTAGATCTTACAATGTAACTATGCGAAAATATATTAATTTATATAAATACAAATACAAATATTTACATTTCAACTAACAACTATTTAAAACAAAATCATAAATAAACAAAACAAATGAACTATACTACTTTATAATGAACACGCCGTCGATATCGCTGCCGCGCGGTAGGTTTCCCAGTACGCTGGCGGCATTGCCCCGTTGTATCGCTAAGCTTAGCCTTTGACATAGGTAGGCGCCAGCTCTGAGATTCCCCGAAGCGAGGACCAGCCGATCTTACAATAAGAAATAATGTATTATTGCAAAGTTAATTACCAATATTAAGATATAATCATTTATAATTTTACTACTTAACAGTGTAATTAATAAATAGTCATTTATTTATAAATGACTATTTATTAATCTAACCATTAACATTATTATACCATTTTGTATTTCTTAGATTAAATTCTATTTTTGTTTAACTTTATATATTTAATAGGAAGACACTGGCTGAAACACAGCGAAACCTACAGCTGCAGACAGAGTTGCTATATTAATTACTAGCGGACGCCTCGCGGATTCACCCGCGTAGATCCCGTTCCCGTGGAAATACAGAGATCAAAAGTAGGCCATGCCTCCTATGTCATAGTGTAGCTTCGGTGAAAGAATTTTTGAAATCGGTCCAGTAGTTTCGGAGCCTATTATCCAAACATACAAACAATCAAATCTTTCCTCTTTATAATAGTATAGATTGTATTTTTGAACGAAGCGATAATGTCATTTGTATTTGTGCGGTATCCACGTGGGAGAGGAAAGAGCAATCCTTGACATCTTGCAAGGGATATAAATCAACGTGTTATCAAACTGAAGTGGCAAAGGACTAATCATATGTCTTAGAACAGATAACCGCTGTAGTTGACGGGTTTTGGAATGGGGACCACGAAAAATGAGTGTTTGTGTAAAAAACAAAAAATTTGCAAAAGAGTTGCAATATACTGGAGGTATATTTATTACCTGTCATTTTATTTGTGAAAATTGAAAGACGACTTATCACTAATATTTTTTTTTTTATTTAAAAAAATATATAGCTATGCCACGCAGGATGATGTAAAGGTTCTAACTGTTCAGGTATTTAGAAGTTATGGTTGAATAAAGAAACTCACAAGTGAACCCTTAAAGCATTACACTCCTTTTTTATTTTGCAGTCGTGTAAAAATAATTCTACCTACATCCTTCACAAACTATGATGCCAAATAAAAACAACTATATTATTCAAGATTGTGAAACAAGAAGTTTTAATATTAAAGCTGGTTTAAATAATAAAGCTGGTGTAGGTAGTTTTAATACATTTTGTATGAAAACATTGTTTTATTTATTTATAAGAATAAAAATGGATAAGCACCTTATACCCTTGAATAATAATTACTGTACAATGTACATACATATACCTTCGAAACAGCTTATATACCTAGCTATATAAAAAACATTAGTAGGTGTATGGAAAGAAATCTTTATAAATAATAATGGAGCAATAAAAATATAAGCTCAAGTGAAATGTTGCATGGAAAAATACTTTAGCGCTTATTAAGCCAACATTTTCGGCAATTTTCGATAAAAAGGCTCGTTTGCTAATGCTCAGCATGGTGGCAACACCAGGCCTAATCTGTCCCCCATACGAGGTAATGTGAACGCTTAGCTTTATCGCATACTACTACCAAATTAAGTCGGCAAGTGGTCCTATGAGGAAACTGTGTGTTTTTTATAGAAGTCTATCTGTTTTGTGCAGAAAATACGAGTGTGGCTCTACCAATGAAGTGTTCAGGTTTTTTGGTCGTACTGTAGGGGAAACGTGAATGGTTCCGCCATTTTTCTAACCGCGCACTTTTCACACGCGATATATACGATTTCTTCGTACAACGGTTATATTGAAAGCTTCACTTTTTTCTAACATTTCTCGTGTAATAATTGACGGAAAATAACATAACAGATAAGTATGTTAACCCCACAAGCCAAAAAAATTTTAATATTTTGTCTTACTCCAAACTCTCCTACGCTTATTGTACATAATGATATAGAAATCAAAATAAAATATAGAAGGCGTATTTTATGACGAACCCGCAATTCGTTGAACACTGCACAAAAAATTTAAAAATATTCAGTGCAGAATTTATGTACTACTAACTGCGCTCCGCGGTGCTACCAGCTACATGTTTTAGGGGGAAAAATGACCTATGTTCTAATCCAAGGTCTCAGCTACCTCCATACCAAATTTCATCCAAATCCGTTCAGTAGTTTTTACGTGAAAGAGTAACAAACATCCATCTATCCATCCAAACTTTCACATTTATAATATTAGTGGGTCAAAAAACATGTGTGTTTGTGTTAGTTCCAAAACTTTGTCGATGTTTTTACTACTAAAATGGACAATCTAATAAATCTAATTAAAATTTCTCAGAACACATTATGTATTTCATCAAAACGACGAATTCTATACACTTAGTACTTAAAGGTTCATCATCATTATCAGCCTGTCAAAGTTCGCTGTTGGACATAGACCTCTCTCAAGACACGGCCAATTTACGGCGTTACGCTTCCATCTACCGTCAGCTATTCTATGCACATCGTCACTCTATCGAATATCTACGCTACGTTTGTCTATTCGCAGTCTCGACTCTTGAACACGTCTACCCCAGCGGTTATCGGTTCTGCGACAGATATGTCCAGCCCATTGCCACTCGAGCTTGCTAATACGCTGAACTATGCCTGCGTCTTAGCTCTCCGGCGAATTACTTTGTTCCAGATACGAACCCTCAGAGAACCTATTAATCTTTATGTACTTTCTAAATAAGCAGTTAATAAAGCTTAAAAGACAACTTTTTTTTAAATATGTTAAACTGTTCACGCAGATTGATGGCTTGTTTTTCACATAATTCTTTATTATATTTTATTTTGACATTATCACTACATAGTAAAACAAAGTCGCTTTCATCTGTATGTCTGTCCCTATGTTTGCTTAGATCTTTAAAACTACGCAACAGATTTTGATATGTTTTTTTAATAGATAGAGTGATTCAGGAGGGAGATTTATATGCTTAATACATGCATAATATAGTAGAGAAACTGATCTTTTAGAGATTTCTAATATGATGTCGTAAATAAACACATGGCGAAGCAGAGGCGGGTCGCCAGTTTTCTTATAAACCTAAATAAGTACCTTCTAATCCTGCTATGTTAGAAGTTATAGTAAATATATATATATATGTATTATGAGAGGCTTACTCTGTTCTACAAACTGATTACAATTATAATCTACTTACCGATTAGTAATCACGCCAACGCAAGCGCTGCTGAAGCAAATGACAATAATTAACCTCATAATTACTGGCGTGGTACATTATTGTGAGCTTAGAGCGAAAGTTCCAACAGGGTCACATTCCGGATGGGGTACGACGTCCGGGTACTTATGTACCCGGATCATGTTTTTCTGGATAAATACTTTAAATGTTGATGAGATTATAATTATGAAATGTATATTCTGGCATAGGCCACAAAGAAACGACAAATGCGTACTTTCGTCAAAGGCAAAAATATCAAACGGAAAAATTTCAAATTTGCAATCAACTTCATTTTCAACTCTTGTTTTTATTTATTTTTCTAGTCTTTTTTGGCATGGCACACTGTGTTTTCTACCAGTTTTTATATTTTTTACATGAATGACAGTATCAAAGCGCATTCAATGGCACACAATATTCGTCAAAGTCAAGTGCATTCGGGTGCAAATATTCTTTGTAGTGGCTACACTTCACAGACATTTTTGGTCTCTTTTTACAATTACGGTATATCAGACTTACGTTTCCTGTTAGAATGAGTTGCTGGACGATTTTATAACACTATTTTAACTTCATGCGATTTGACAATTCATATTATACGTCATTGAAATTATTTTCCGGACATTACACTATACAATTATCCTTGCGAGGTTTTCCTTCATTGAAAAGGCAGTGGTATATCTACCTATATTTATCGACATTAATTAAGTGCATATCGCATCTTTTAACGGTAATAGAAAAAACAAAAGAGCTTAAAGACTAAATGGTAGTGCCCCACTTCAAGTTCTTAATTCGCCCCATACCTTTATATCACTGAACGTCTCCCAGTCGCTATTTAGCTAGCGCTTAAATGGCTGATTGGCTGGCTTAAGGGAGAAACTAATCCATTGACTAAACTTCGATGCACAGAATAAATGGAAATACCAACTCATAATGAAGCGGAAGTGAAGTATTCATTAAGAAAAGCGCAGATCTTCAAATTTAGGGTAATTTACTACAGCGGTAATTTCATTTATTATTAATTACCTATGGGTAATTTATTTTACACAAAATATTCTGCCGCCAATTTTACAATCACAGCTGCTTTATACACACAAGCTTACGCCTATGATTTTTAAAATTAGCTTCAGAGAAAAATGAAACTATAGATTATCTTCGTACCATACTTACGCGTATCCTACTAAAGTTTCTAAAGTTTCTATGTTTGGATCTTTGTTACTCATTACACAAAAACTTAATATTAATTACCTATGGGTAATTTATTTTACACAAAATATTCTGCCGCCAATTTTACAATCACTGCTGCTTTATACACACAAGCTTACGCCTATGATTTTTAAAATTAGCTTCATAGAAAAATGAAACTATAGATTATCTTCGTACCATACTTACGCGTATCCTACTAAAGTTTCTAAAGTTTCTATGTTTGGATCTTTGTTACTCATTACACAAAAACGGCTGAATGGATGTTGATGAAATTTGGCACACATATAGTTTACTACCTGGATTAACATGTACTATACATAATATGTAGTTTTAACATTTCACCTGTTGTTCATTAGGTAAATAAAATCATTTCTTGTAACAAGTGATGCCAATTCTACCGTGATACTAAATAACATCTTGTCATTGCTTTATTTTACTACTAGCGGACGCCTCGTTTCACCCGCGTAGTTGTCGTTCCCGTGGAAACACAGGGATAAAAAGTAGCTTATGTCATCCGGGGATAGTGTAGCTTCCCAACGGTGAAAGAATTTTTGAAATCGGTCCCGTATTTTCGGAGCCTATTCAACACAAACAAACAAACAATCAAATCTTTTCTCTTTATATAATAATAGTATAGATAGAAACTAAGGCGGTTTTGACACATTTTTGTTTTACTTATGCGGGATTACTGATGGTTAATTATAACTACGATTATAATGTCGCATCCGAAGACCTTCTTCATGGCTTGGTCGTGAGCTCTGCAAAACAAGAAGAGCTCTTGTTTTGTAATTTAATTATTATAATTAACAGCTACTCAACCTCTACAACATTTTTACTCTAGATTGAACTAATAATTAGTCGCGCTAATCCAGCTACGGACATTTTACAAAAAAGTTTATTTAGAAATGTTTACCCTCTAACCAGGGTTATCGGTTTATAGGTAAAAACCGATACGAGGCCATTGTACTCATAAACGTGAACAAACTTTAGTATGGCTGAACTCTAGTATAGAATAAAAATTAACAGTTTTGTAGGTTCCGTGGAAGGTGAACGAGGATTTTCTTATACAACTATATTTCTGTACAATCTCATTTGCGTGTTGAATGTTTTAGAAATAGCATTATTTTCTTATCATACGTATGAGTATAAATGTCTATTGTCCATGCTATTTAATTTAAACTAGTATATTATGGCAAAATCGTACCTATCGACGCTTTTGAGTACAGTAATTGGTCATTGTTACCCGACTGAATAAAAACATTGTTAGTTCACAAAAATGCTGCAAAATAAATTTTTAACAAACTCAAGAAAGTATTTAAAGATCAAGAAGATCAAACGTCTCAGAGGCTTTTTAAAAGTCTAAGAAGCAATTATTCGACTACTTAAAATGACCCAAGTATTACTTTTCTGAAAAAATATAGAACTTAAGTCTACTTAAGTACCCATATTTACTTTGGCTAGCTAACAAATACCTACTACACGACCCAAAATTTCCATTAGCAAGCCATTATTCCTAAACTCAGGGATTTAGTCTCACAGTGACAATTAATGGATAAAATACTTACGCTTTGTACTACTTGATATCATTTGGGTATTTATGTACTGTAGTCGTTTTGCTAATTGTAAATTATCTTTTACAATCGCTTCGGTATAATTAATTTTAGCGATTTAATTACAAAACTTCTCTATTTTTGGGGTGCTGCTTACGGTCCGCTGGTCTGCTCGCGGTATACACAGAAACTTTAACCTTAGAATAAAATTAATTAAAGTAAGTTACCTCTCCCAGTATTGTAAAAAAATAATTAAAAATTTGCCTCCGGTGTCTGTACAGCGTATACCTATATTAAATTAAAAATCTCTGTTTAACAAAAAAAACCAATTGGATATAGCACAATGTAGGTACATTTTGCAGTTACACGGTCAAAGTGGTATTTTATTTTTTATTTAATAAATAATTATCTCAAGCAAAGGATAAAATAAAATGGAGAGGACAATAAATTGTATGTTTATGACGAAACCCTATTTATGTCATTTTCTGTAGACCTTGATTAATGAAAAGTAAAAATAGTAGATCATATATGATGGTAAAAATCTTAGCAAAAGAGAGTTACAGCAAAAGTAAAGGGAATCATCCGAAAATTATTCATTTGTAATTCGAGAGTAGATTAGCCTTTCATGAATGACCGACCTACATACCTACACGTTTTTACGTAACCCTCGGTGCGCAAGTAAAACTCGCTCTTGCCAGTTTTATCCCTAGATTTGATTAATAATTTAATGAAAGATCGAAGCTTAAAGTGTAGTATTTCTAAGATATCATTACCACATCTTTGACCATAATGGAGCATACTCAGTCATGCATAATTATATTCATTTGCAATACTTACCTACCGGCAATTTGTTATGATGACTCGATTGACGGTTTTTTTATGTAAATGTAATGAAACGTTCGAGACGCTTTCCTGATGGTAAGAGATAACGCCCGTCTATGACAATTGCAGCGATACTCAGAACTTTGAGTAACATGTAATTGTCATAGACACTAATAGACAGTCGTTATACAAGATAAAGTCACGGCCATCGCTGATTTGGTGCTAATTTCTTTGAAATATTAAATTTAAAAAAAACGTAGGAAAAATAATACAAATGAATCAACTAATACTAAGTGATACAAAGTATCTTTCAAACAAACTAACAAAAAAAAAACAATATAAAATTCGGGTCAGCTGTTTGGAAGCTATGTACAATTTCACAGAGAGTCACAATAATACAAACGTAAAATTCTGTTCTGTTTGCATCGAGGGTAAAAATTGATAAGTAATTGCAACACATAAATTTATCTAATTCCAATGCTCTCTCTATCCTAGAAGAAACTCAACCTACTTGAGTTCTTAAGCTTTCGACAAGTTTTAACCATGAATCGTAGATAACTCCAGTCACTACATTTTAAAGGTGCGACAGGCGGCCTTTTATCGTCGACACAGGAACGAGTAATGGGTGCAGTCTCCCAGAAAATTGGGTTATTCGTTGTAGACTAAGAGACAATGGCGTTAAAAAAGTACCTAGGTTAGTCAGCCTGAAACGAGCTGCTAAGATATATTAAAGTCTTTTCAGGGCTTTCTGAGCAACATTTTAGGATAATTAATATCTGTCAACGAGAACTGGTATGTGGGTAGTCCACAAAAACTTTATCTCAGTCCAGTTTTAGACTCTGACATTAGTAGAGTTCGTTCTATTAAAAAATGTGGCGTTACATTATTGTAGGTACCATTATTTTTTCTGGGATAAATGGAATTTAATATATAAAATATAAAATTACTAGCTGCGCCCCGCGGTGTTACCTGCTACATATTTTTTTCGGGATAATAAGTAACTGTGTGTTAATCCAGGGTCTCAGCTATCTCCATACCAAATTTCATCCAAATCCGTTCTGTAGTTTTTGCGTGAAAGAGTAACAAACATCCATCCATCCATCCAGTCATACTTTCACATTACAGTATTAGTGGGGTTATAAACTAAAATTATATTATAAAACTTGAGTTTGTTTGTTTGCTTTTTAACTGATTTAGGTACATATAAATTTTGCATATGCGTTGACATCTGATACTTACAGATTTGATATAACCTTACATCCAGAAAAAAAAACTGTTCTCTAGGGGAAAAATCTACAATAACGCGCGTGTAACCACGGGCAAAAGCTATCTATAGTAGCTCATACAAAGTTGAATGTAAAGAAACACAATCAATCACTAATTTTGCATATTTTTTTTACGCTTGCTGTTTTTTTAATAAAGAAAAATAATTTTAGAAATGGAATATATAATTGAAAGAAGCTGACGAGCCATCTAATAGTAAGTGATCACCGCTGCTTAATACCAACTGCTGCACCAGATTAATGGTGCAGCATAATTATATTCCCTGAAATTTTTATTTTTTCTGGTCATATATACTTTCCACATAATCCATAAGGTATGGTAGATTGAAGTACATTTGATATATTTTCTAGAATCATGCCACTTTTGGCGCATGTTTTACGTGGACCGCTTTGTAGTAGAGCAGTATTAAATCAATAGATTATTAATTAATTCTTTTTTATTTTTTCATGACAAGACATAGTATTAATTGTGTACAACTTGACATTCACCTCTTTGTCTATCAAACTGCGAAATCGGTGCCGTGGTCGTGACTATCAAATGTAATTTTCGGATGATGCTTCCCCGAATATTTGGTGGCTAATATAGATAAATCCTCGCGAAACTCCTCAATGGAATTAATAGGATAGAAGTCCCTTTATTTAATGTTCCTCTCCGATGTTAAACTCAATCTTCTGTGTTATTGAAATTGGTAAATGTGCTGTTTTACGGTTTCATGTTTAGTTTTTTGACGTATGAGCTCAATTCAATGTGATGCGATTTATCCGTTAGCTGTTCGCGTATTTCAATGTATAATAACCTAGGCGTTTGTAGATATGATTCAAAAATAAATGCTTGTTCTGTGTCTGGGTATCCTAAATGTATACAAGGCTATAATTTTAGTATGTATTAGTAGAAACGGGGTAATTGTACTCATCATTATGAATAGCTTCTACTATAGGTGCAAATCTGAAATCGTGGCAAAAAATATCGGCTATTTTATTTAATATACGTTTATTAACCTCTGATTAAATGTCTGCAAATGTATATTTAGCGCACAATATTAATAAATAATTTAAAATGATATGCAATTACGTAAATAATCAACATTAAACTTTGAGATAAAGTAAATAAACAAACCATAAGAGCTAAAACTAAATTCCGGATGTAAAAGAAAGTACATGGAGATCAAAATGAAACTAGGCGCGACGTATTTTCAGACTAGATAACTCAAGCTAGATCGACAAAAGGGTGCATCGAATGGACTCCACGTGATGGGAAAAGAACACCAGGATGACCAATGCTGGCAATGATAATGCAAACCAAAATGACGGCGAAACATCCTCGCGGAGAGAGTTGGGCCTGGCTGAATGATCGGAGACGAATGAAGAAGATTAGGAAAGGCCACAATTTCTAGTTGAAGTAATTTTTTTTTTTTATTAGGCTCTAATATCGCGATGCAATGTCTAATGTTCGGCTTTGGTAGTCCAGTGATAACCGTGACGATGCAGTCCGTCACACCACCTTTGTCTAGGTCAACCCTGAGGCCGTTTAAATCCCACTTCAGTCGTCCGGCTTTGTGGCTCATTGTACATTATCTGCAGTAAAAGTAATAGAAGCTTAGGATATAGGCTTATATATTTTTGTTAACCATTATCAGAGCCTAAGACTCCCAAAAATTGATACTATATGATCCTACGTCTAAATTGCAAGTCATGCTTAGTTTTTATGTTGTAATGTTTTAATAATTGACTATCGTTTCAAAATCGGCTGAGGCCTAAGATGCTTTACTCGGAAATCGTTCGGCAATTTTTGTAAAATCCAAGAGCGTCAGAAATAAAGGCAAAGAGTATCCACTTTTTCGACTAAGGACTGATCGCCTCAATAATTCAAAGTTGTAAGTGGCTACTTACAACAACAAAATAATATAATGACAACAATACAATATACCTTACAGTATATTGTATTATTAATGATGTGTATAGTGTAGCAATTTGTATTGTATGAAATATACTTTTGTATATCCCACTGATATTATAAATGTGAAAGCTTGGATGGATGGTTGTTTGTTACTCTTTCACGCAAAAACTGCTCAACGGATTTGGATGAAATTTGGTATGAAGGTAGCTGAGACCCTGGTTGACACCACCATGAGCGCGGGCAACACAATATAGGTTTGTTTAAACTTAACAGGAGAGGCCAACCCCATGTAAATTACAATAAGTCATTAATAAAGATTATTTGTATTTGTTTGTATTTGTGCTGCAACAAAATCTCCGAACACTAAACAAGCCAACTAATCTTGCGATTAGATCTTATCCCACTACTACTTTCTTCTGTACAAGTAATGAGACAAACGAGACGTTTACCTGACGGGAAGAGATAACGCTTGCCAGAGACCATTGTAGCGGTGCTCAGAACTTTGTGTAGCAAAACAAAGTTCAAGGCATCGTTGTTTCGCCGCTCATTACTTGAGACATTCGATGATAATTATGCTTCAATAGCCCTGTAATTTCCCTTCAGACCGGAATTAATTGGTGTTTACACACCACTGTTTGATAGCAGAATATCTGATATTGCTGCTGTACCTACATAGTTGACCTCCTGCTAAGATGTACTAACTTGTCCTTGTGAAATTTTGTATATGTCGGCATGTAGCTTTAATGTTGATTTAGTTTAGCGCCATCTTGCGTAATTTTGGTGGACTAGAGGTGGAATGGCGACACCTCTGACGTAACACTGGTTCCGTGCTCTGCTTGTCGTTATTCGTGTAAAGTATTTTGACTTCAACCAATGAGAGAAGGTGAAGTTGCGGATGTTGCCCGGTAGGGGCGCTGTGTGAAACGAGCCGGCCGTGCGTTGAATGTTGAGGTGGAGAGATCATTCTTGCTTTGGTTGAGGAGAGATTAACATTGATTCTTGCTTTGGTTGAGGAGAGATTAACATTGATTCTTGCTTTGAGAGTAGATTGAGTTAGTCGGTTGCAGAGTGCGAGCTAAGCGGAACGTTTTGCCCCCAAGCTATGTAATAGTGTCTATAATGTTCTAATCGTTCTTAAACTAAAGTCGTTGTGAAGTGCTGAATAAACTTTGTACAAGATAACTGAATTGTGTGGTTTGTCTCCTCGCCCGCTACACCCACGCCCAGTAACCCAGTAACCATACATGATGTTGATCGGCCATCCCACCGTATGTCGTGATATAGTTCCTTCTTCTTATATCTCCGACATATATATATAAACGTTATTAAGGGGTTGTATATTATATATTACTCGCCTGGTAGGAACTTAAACAAAGGATTCATTGGATGATTGTAGAACTATTATTGGTAAATAATAAAGAAGTGTTTTAACATTGAAGCTTTAACAACCTTGTAGGCGATTATCCTAAGCAATCTTCTTCCTTGAAATCACGGCGCGCACTTCTTTCTTATTTTGGAAATAGCCAAATTACTAAGTTTAAACGGGGAAGGACAACATCGTGAGGAAACCTGCATTCATCGAAGATGTGAGACGTCCCACATCACTGGCCAAGTGCGGGTTGGCTTGGCAAGATTTATGAAAACGAAACTTATCCGTTAATAAAATTAATGCGCTATTCTATTACAGCCAAAAAACTTCTCGTGTGATTTTATTTTCCAAATAATTATTGTTCCGATTGAACTCCGCCTCTCGGTTTATAATTCACGAATGGCATAAGATTGCAAGTGAAAGGCAAGATGACGACACAGATTATTGCAATAGTTAAATTCACTGTTGTATCATACCAGTTAATTTGTTATTTTTAACGATGTTTTCAACTTGAATAAGTAAGTTATTCAAGTTGAAAACATCGGTTCAAACTAACATGAACAATAGTAGTAACTGATAGTAAGAATGTTTACTGTATTTTATATTAACATACATACACAATTATACATACCTGTACAGTTTAGTATATAGAACCAAAGCGACGGCTAAACGATAAAAATTTTGTTCAGATTTTTTTTTCAAGTATGTTTAGTTTAATGTTTTACTATGGAAACTGACGTGGTTTTGACACATTTTCGACAAAATTAAACCTGCGTAATCCCGCATAAGTTTGTCGCATAATATTTTTAAAACATTTTAATGTTGTATGGAAGAGATCGTTTTCAGTGATAACACCGCCAAATGTTACACAAGACATTTTTATCAGTTTTTTTGAATATTTTTTTAGATAATTATTTATACATGCTTTGGTAAACCAGCAAAGCGTATATCTATCTGTTTATAATTAAGTATGTATATATACTTAGGTACAAACGATTCTATGTTGCTATTAGTTACATTTACTCATCAGGTTTTGATTAGAGGATTTAAAGACGTGACATGACCTAAATAAATATTTACATAGGCACAGAGTTTGGTCTAGAGTTTTGTACTAATTGAAGTAACTAGTCGCTAATGAATCGTTTCAAAATCAGGAAACCGCGGCAATAAAAGGTTAACATCGGACATTTTCATGAGAAAATATTTAGCTTTATATTATATACAATCATAGGTAAGTAACCAACATAGGTAGCTCGGTGTATTAGCAAGTTGAACTGGCAGTGAACAAATCTGTCGTAGAACCGATAACCGTTGGGGTAGACGTGTTCTAGAGTGGAGATGATATGCGTAAGGCAGTGGGCAGTGACTAGAAGCAATGTGGTCATGTTTAGTACTCCATAAATATTAATTTTTAAGACCGCAGGAACGCGCTGGATGCGAGCCGCTTCCAACCGGTCTTTGTGGAAGTGGGGGAGGCCTATGTTCAGCAGTGGACGTCCTACGGCTGAAATTATGATGATGATGATGATGATGAAATGAAATATTAATTTTTAGTGAACAAATTCAAAATTTCGTGATACTTTACATTACGACATTTATTTAGTCACTTTTCATATACCTCGTCATTTTTTATAGTACAAAGTCACGAATGACAAATTCATATGAAAAACAAACAGGTAGATTTGTAAGCCGTTTGTACAAACTTCTTTACTTTTATTTGAAGTTATTTTCTATGTAAGTATATATATACCTATGAGTGCAATTCATTGCACACACCATTTTTTTTTTTTTTTTAAATCATAATATATGTTCGGAGGTAACGTACAACGTGCATTAACACACACGAATAAGCTTTCCTCCAACAGTAGATACTTACGATTGTAGAATAACGTCGCAAGACTGGAAGTTCACCAATAAATTAAATAAAATTTTACTATCACAGTGCTCATATCATGCCCATATATTTGAAGGTGCAACGCTCTTAGAATACGACATCTTGACCTTGGACAATTCCTATGCTGATTATAACATGTGAGCATTCAGATCACGCTCTTGTTGGCGGTTTCTGCATTTCAATGACACATCGATAAACCACGTGTCAAAATCAGCTGCTGCTTTTATTGAAGTAGAATTTGAAAAATGTTTCATTCATTTTGTAGCTGTAGACAAAAGCTTTCTCTCACTTTTAAGTCGTAGAATTGGGTATAAAGACTTTTTTTATTAATTGCACGTGAACACTACATTTTTCGAGATAAAAAGTAGCTTATATGTTAATCCACGGTGTCAACTACCTCCTCACCAAATTTCATCAAAATTGGTCTACTTGTGTGAGCGTGGAGAAGTAACAAACATTTTTTTTTTTTTTTTAATGGTTGACAGGCTAGTTGTTTGACCACAGCTCACCTGATGTCAAGTGAAGGTGTGGCCGAAGATGGTAAAGCACACCTAGCCTGGAATGCAACTGGCTCTCAAGTGAGGCTGCCGGAACACACCGTTAGATGCTTGGCGGCAGATTTTCAACTTGAGGGTGGTAGCTAGCCAGCCGAGTACTACCACCTACCTACCTACCTACCTACCACCATGCTTTGGTTTCCTCACGATGTTTTTCTTCACCGGCAGCTCAAGCTCATTGTTGGGGTTTGAACCCACGCCCTTCGGCATGCGAACCTACCGCGCTAACCACTGAGCTATCATCGCTACAAAAACATACAAAACATACAAACACGCTTACACACACAAACTTTCACCTTTATGATATAAGTGTGACTAGTGCTATTGACTGCCATCTCACGCTTCCTTAGAAGAAAATGTCTAGAAAACAATAGAAAAGCAGCTGAATTGAACCAAAGACAGCAAATTCCACTTTTACGCGACTTGCTGACGCGTAATTCTTTTTAACTGGGAGTATAGAGAACACCTGACTGTTTTGGTATACATATGGTATACAAGCAGAACCTGTAAGGGATCGTATGTAGATATCAGCAAAAGTCAAGTAGGTGACTCCATCGGTATATTGAAATTCGGACGGCTCTAATTTCCATAGGTCCATTTCGAGGGACTTGCTATGCGCTGAGCTCATGAATAAGGGACACTTGGATGTCTCTGAAACTATTCCATTTAGTCGCCTGCGGAGTGCTTAATAAATCATGGGTCGATGGGGTTCCCGTTCTCGAATTCATCAGATCATTAATTTTGTAATGAATGTCTACCATTGACGGTGTGAGAATGGTCAGGGTATTCAGTGAGGGAAGGACTCAATTAGGACCATGGGAGCTAGTTAATTTGCGCTTCTGTTCAACAACGTTTATTCTTTGAACCGAGCCTTTACTGTAGTTTAGTTATTACGAACTGCGAATTCATTACATTTACAAAATATTTTTTACTGTTACAAAAATGGTGCCATATAAATATATAACGCCGTCTGCTACTTTAACCTATAGCTGTAGTGCAGCAGACAGTGCTCTCCCTAAAATTAGTACAAGTTAGGTAACAATAATAGTTACATAAGAAAATAAAAACTGACGATATAATAATAGTTATATAAGAAAACTAGCTGTGCCCCACGGTATTACCTGCTACTTGGTTTCGAGATAAAAAGTAACTATGTGTTAATCCAGGTCTCAGCTAAATTTCATACTTCCTTCCTCCTCTACTTCCTCCATACTAAATTTCATCCAAATCCGTGCAGTAGTTTTTGCGTGAAAGAGTAACAAACGTACTCTAAACTTTCGCGTTCATAATAAGGAGTAGAATGAAAGCTAACGATATAATAATAATAATTGCTCAATGCCAGGTACATACACCTGGCATTGAGCAAAAAAATGTGTGGGTGGGTGTGTGTGTGTGTGTGTACGTGTGTGTGTGGTTGTGTGTTGTTCAGTCTACTCTAATCAAAAGTTTTTTAAAGGTTATATCAGTAGTAATCATATACAGGGTAATCATATACATGGTTATAATCAACCAATCAGGGTTAAGTTATCTTGGTGTGTGCATAGCAAAAAGGATGTGATTTCACTAAAGTTGTTTAATGTATGAATTATCTCTTCTTTCAGACAAAATGCGGCAGGCTAGAGCGTATCTAGTTTTGATCCTAGCTGTCCATACGTATTCGGTGAGTAATTACTGATATTTTTATTTTTATGCGAAACAGTTTAAAAGACAAAAATAAAATTCTCATTAGGTACTTACTTTATCAGGATTGCATATCATTTTTGTTCAACAGCATTCGGAAAGTACATATTCGAAACATTCTATACAATAAAAGTATGTTCGTATATGGCCAGAGAATTAGCAAGTTGAAATGGCAGCGGATAGGGCACAGCACATAGCACGCAGAACTGATGGCCGATGGGGCTGTAAAGTTCTGGAGTGGAGACCACGAACCGGCAAGCGCAGCGTAGGATGTCCAATTGTGTAGGCACAAGTTGAGCAAACGACCAGATAAAAGCCGTAAGAACGCACTGGATGTAAACAGGCCTGTCCAGCAGTGGACGTCCTACGGCAATGATGATGATGATGATGATTTTCGTATAAGCTGAGTAGCTAGCCTTAGCCCTAGAGTCAGAGTTAATATGCCACTTGAAGGCTGCCGACATGGCTTGACGGTTGATAAAATATAGAATCAACAACCGGGATTTATTTTCAATCAGAAACAAATGCCACCTATGGTCACCCATCTAAAGACTGACCGTGTGGTTAGGTAACATCGGTCGTCGTTCTAGAACATAATAAACGAGCCCTGTTGTAAAATTTCATACTAGTATCTTTGTCCTTAAATTTACATAAATAATATTTGCCAGTTATCTATTCTAAAATAGAGCGTTTATACAGCAAATCTGTTCTTAAAATGGGAAACGAAACGATTTGTCTCTGTCATGAGACTCCACCAGCGGTTTGTGACTCGGAAAATATTATGCGATCTCACCATCATTTTCCTTGAATAATTTACGCAAATAATTATCTTCTTTCATCGCGCTACAAAAAACTGAGCATTTACTAAAAAATCATTGTTATTTTTGTATATTTAGCTAAGTCACTGTTTTTTTTTAATGTAAAAGTAATGAGACGAAAGATGCGGTCCCCTGTTAGTAATATTTATATTCTAAACTACTTGAGATAAATATTGACTTTCATTTAGTATGATTTCATTACCTAGTTTTTTATTTGGTAGAATATCTGCTTCCGGAGCTGTAGGGCGTTGGTTTGATCTCCACTAGGATAAACATTTATGTGACAAAATGTAACTAAAGTTGACAAAAGTCACGGACCCCAGTGTCTGTGGAGCGTATAATTATAAATAATAATAAAAAATGTGACAATAAATGTTTGTTCTGTGTTTTTTTTTCTTTACAATAGATAGGCTTGCATTTGACCGCCATCCTGCCTGATGTTAAGCGAAGATGCGGTCTACGGTGGAGCACGCATGCCTAGAAGGAACCGATCCACTCGCGACTTCAAGTATAACACTTTGTACAACTTGAGATAACAAAATACGTTCACAAACAAAATGGAGAAACATTTTTTCTCTCGAATTTAATACATTGGTTTTCTAAAAATTGTTTATTCTTATAGATCGACATCTTCATGTACCGCGACACGTCTGAAGTTACTATCAATAAATTCTTATATTTTAGAACTAAATAAATCTTGTACGTTATAAATGTGCAAAATATTCTACAAATTTACTTTTTGCTCATACTTGAAACAAAACAGGTTGGTGAACTTTTTTGCCCGTGAATTTATATACAGTAACAAGCAATTATTATGTACTTTGAATTTAAAATAGTTTTGGTCAGTCATTGTTTCGGAAGTATGAAATAAAGTTTAGTTAAGATGTACATATTGTATGTACAAAGTTTCCGTAAAAAAATCTAAATGACAGTAACCAGAGATTAGAGATTTAAGGTACACTTTCGTGAACTCACTAACCTGCTAACTGTATGGCAGCTGTCTCATTGAATGTATGTATCTATGTTCTACGTCTTAACGTTTGAAATATAATTAAAAATGTCATTCTATTGTTTGCAAAAACTAATTGTATTCAAATGTGCTCGATAAGACATGTCATGAGTAGTGATGGACTTAACTGTCTTAAAATAACGTTCGTGCGCACCCATTTATATAAATAAATATCGTAGGACCTTACAGTACACACAGCGCCATCTAATCCCAAACTAAGCAAAGCTTGTACTATGGAAGACAGATAACTGATAGAATACTTAAATACTTTTTTTTGTAAATACATACTTATGATATATATAGGACACCCAGACGCAGAACAAACATTTGTTTATACCATAAAGTATTTGTCCTGGGTGGGAATCGAACCCACACCCTTCATTCAGCTCTTGGAGCAGACATACTGCCAATGAAACAACAGGGCTGTCAAATAACAACAATATAAGTAAGTAAGTGATAATAAACAGATGGTCTATATATGAGCCGTGATAAAAGTTTTCCACCCGTAGAAATGAGGTTGACATCCCTATCGCTTTGTAGCATTTCTGCTGTGTTCCCGGTTTATGCTTAGGGGCTAATGTCAATAAAAATGTTATTTTTAATCCTTATTAGAATGACTAACTAAACTATTTGCATCCCAATGTGTCACTCGCGTTTCCCGATATAAAAACAAGATACATAAAGTCGAACATAGAACCTTCAGTCGGTTAAAAAGTAGATAGCCGTTCCAAATTTCACTCAAATTCGTTTAACCATTTAAGCGTGAAAAAATATAGCAAACGTGCTCTGATTATATATTTAAAATATTTTAGGTATTTATACAAGCGTAGTTCGCACTTTTCAAAAATACATTATATCGTCGATTTAAAGAAAAATGTTCGATTCGAAATGTATTTTTTTAGCCTTAAGTGAGGCCGTGACGTTAAATAATTACTAAGGCCTATTCATGCAACTAATCTATAATTATAATAGAAGTAAAAATTAACACTGTCTTTGTGTCTGTTTGTTGGTACTATGTGTGCAATTTGCATCATGTACAACTTTTTTTTTTTTTAGTAATTTTTTTTATATGTTTTATTTGTAATTATTGTATTCAACTACAGTACAAGTACAATGTATGTAAGAAAAGTCAGTACACAGATTTCTTAATATAAAAAATCACAAGCTCATTTCTATGTTTCTATGTTCTATTTTCATTCTATTCATATCATGAAAACTAACACAAGATTTTTATATTATCCTGTCAGAAAAAATAAAAACTAGTAAATCGCGAGTACTGCCGAGAAACATGGCTAGTAATTACAATAACATTCTATGACGTAGTATAAGATCTCGTAATGTCAGACACAATTATAAAGTATAATTGCCTGCAGCATGGAAATATCCAGTAACTTCTCAGTTAAGTTGCGATATTAACTTGGTGGTAGATTTCCTTAATAGGAAGTCGTCTAGGTAGGTACCACCGCAGTACCAGATATTCTGCCGCCAAGCAGTAGTGTGTAAACATTACTGTGTTCCGGTTTGAAGGGTCAGTACCCCAATGTAAAAAGTAATGACATGAACGAGACGCTCTCCTGATGGTAAGAGATAACGCATGTCCATGACCATTGCAGCAATACACAGAACTTTGAGTAGCAAAGCAAAGTCCGAGGCATCGCTGCTTTGGCGCTCATTACTTCGAGATTTTCGATGGTTAGTCTCAACAGCCCAGTAATTTCGCTAGCTGCAGTACCTACCCTTCAAACCGGAACACAGTAATGTTTGATACATTACCAACTGCTTGGCGGCAGAATATCTGGCACTGCAGTGGTAGGTACCTACCTAGACGACCTCCTGCTAAAAGAGATCTACCACCAAGTAAAGTAGTAGTGGTGATTTAGATTGTTCTACGAAGTTTTGGAAAGGTCACGAGAAGACACTGTCACTTGCCCAAACACATGCGTAACATTTCGCACTTTATAATAACATAGCTATCTGTAAACACACAAGGAAAAAATATTTTGAAAATGAATACAATGCGGCTTCATAATTTTTCCGCGTTCCTAGCAAAATTCGTGATATGGCAAAACTTTAAAATGTCACCCGTAATTGCTTTGAAATCTTTGTGCTCGCTGACGTAAAACGAATAAATAAATTCGCTTGTTGTTGTATTAAATTAATTTAATTGCATGTAGGACGTAGGTATTACCTTGTAGTAAGATTCTCGAACAACGTCTAGGAATCCCCACATTATGAGATATTATACCGTAAATGTGTAATGTTCAAACATTACTGTATTCTGGTTTGAAGGATGCATCTACTGAAATTACAGGGCTATTAAGGGTAACCATCGCTGTTTAATAAGCACCAAAACAGCAGGTTCTGTTGTGTTACTAAAAGGTCAGGTACGAGTACCGCTGCAATAGTAGGTTATTCTCATTACATATTAAAAAAACGAAATAATTCGTAAAATTTTAGGTACACCACTAACCCCAATTTATACGAGAATAAATTTGAAATATTAAGAAGTCTTGTTTTGATAAATTAAATTAGGTAAAACGTAAAAAAATATGTGTTTGATAATTATTTTTTTAAACGGGTGTACCTAAAACGCTCGTTTAAAACATGATTTGGAGACCTTGGTTGAGATTATATTTTAATCTTTTTAGGGTTGTTATTCGAATATTTAAATCAGATGTGCCCAAATTTATATGATTTATCCTTATTAAGGAAATATTTTTTTTAATGTAGGTAACTATATACGTGCCGCGGTAGAGTGCGAAAGCGTGCCGGTGGTATATACAAAGTATTTTTATAAAAAAAATAAATGGTAACTATATACGTATATTATAAATACGTAAATACTTAGAAAAAACATACAATTATCCTATCATATCTCGTTTCCCATTTACTTAGTTTGAGCCTAGGTGGCGCTGTGTGAAATGCCTTTCAATAGTTATTATTATTTGTCAGTTTATTTTTATAGTTAACAAGCTAGGTGTTTTGACCACAGTTTACATCAGGTGAACTGTGGTCATAACACCTAGCTTGTGTGTGTCTGTGCCTAAGTGACGGCGTTTGTCGACGACGGTAAACACACCTAGCCTGGAATTAATATTTACTAACTGAATGTCTGATTCTTAATACCCGGTGCGCTAGAGATCCACCTTTGCCCTCACACATTTTTAAATACTCGTATGATATGCCATTCGAAGTTCTGACACGTACAACAAAAAATCAGTATGTTCCACCGTAGCGTCAAAAGTATTTATCTGATTTCGATAAATAAGGTATAAATGAGTTCGTTATTATGATCCTAATAACATAGGCTACATTTCCTTAATATTAGTGTATAATGTATTTAAACAATATTTTCTTAACTTTTTATTATTTCCATGTTTCACGCATATCTATTTTACCATTGTAGCGATACACACAACGTAGTGTAGTAAAACAAAATCCTGGGCATCACTGCTTTGTTAGGGTTTCTGGATTCTCAACCTTTTTTTATTCTCGAGTTTCCAGAATTCTCCAGGCTAATTTCTCGAGTCTCGAATCTTTTTATAAAAACTACTTTTTTTGCTCAAAATGAAATTGTATTAGGATACATTTTCTTTATTTTAGTGTATAATGTATTCAACCAATATTTTCTTAACTTTTTATTGTATCCATGTTTCATTGCACAATGTGGGTGGAAAGGTTTATCATTGTATAAAATATTAATGTAGATTAACCGAGGTCGTCCGTAATAATCCTCACGTGGATTTAATGGTCAGTCCACGTGGTCTATCTTTTCATCTGTTTTCGACTTTACTGAAATTATCTCTCGTACGAGTCCTATGTAATTAGAACGAGTACATACCGTGATAGTTTATTAGGAAGCCGTGGTAGTTTATTGGAAAATGATGCGTTTGTTTTTATAAAATTGTCCGACTAGTAGACACGGACTTCTTCTAATTCTGTGAAGGGTGAAGCTCTTAGTTTATTTTTTAATTTAAAAGTAATGAGACAAATGAGACGCTCTCCTGATGGTAAGAGATAACGCATGTCCATGACGATTGCAGCGATACACAGAACGTGTAGTAAAGCAAAATCCTGGGCATCGCTGCTTTGTTAGGGTTTCTGATTTCTCGACCTTTTTCTTTTCTCGAGTTTCGAGAGTTCTCGAGACTAATTTCTCGAGTTTTTATAAAAACTATTTTTTTTATTCAAAATTAATTTAAAAATACAATTCTTTTAGTCGGTTTAATTTTTTAATGCACCATTAATAGTATTTATCTTTTATTTAGGCAAATAAATACAAATCTTGTTATAAGGAAACAAAAAAACTAAAATGTAAAAATAAACGCGCCCTGTTGAATCTTGCAATTAAAATTTCGAGAATTCTGGAGTAGTGGTCATTTTTTTCTTGTCTAGAATTAACCCAAATTTCTTTAAGCAGAAACTCTACTCATGATTTTTATACTTTAATAAACGTAACTGATCGCTAAAATACTTTTAAGCGAGTAGATAATAATCTACGTGGTCAGATTGGTTGCAAAATCAATCTGAGCAGCAATTATACATTTATATAATTATATTAGATACATAACCAATCTAACTATGGATACCACAATAGATACTCAATGTTGAAACATGAGCTAAAACATTTTGACATTGCAAGCAGGTATCATTAATTACAAACTGGAAAATTACCAACGATGAACACACAGATATCACCGGACGTCCTTTTGCACTTTTGATAGATAGGTAATTACTGTGCAGTACGCACCTACAAGTGAATTGAAATGATTTAAAAAAATTGAATTCTACGGAATATATATAAAAACACACACACGCACACGAATATATGTATATGTACCTTCATATTATCGTTTTCGGTAGGCACATTCCAAACTTATGTAAAGGTACAAGATTCAGACTTAAAAGAGAATTAACCTTGTCTCAGACCTTTAACAACTACGAAATTAGGCCTAGCTCATTACCCAATTGCCCATTCAAGACATAACAATTATACACAGGGTGTTTTAAAAAATTGTAACTGTATTGATCTACCCATCAACGTGAACCACTTTTTCTATCAACTGGATCTAAAATGACAAATAAAAGATTAACTTTTCAATTAATGAAGTTCAATGGCATTTTTCTAAAGCACAAATGATTTTTGGTACCCCATGTATACACCCACATACACAGTTATTTAGTGAAGTAACATAAGCAATTATAGTAGCAGTTTTCGTAACAATAGCGATGGACCTTGGTCTAAATTGTCATAGTTACGTGAATAGAGACAGCTTCGTGGGAAATTTAGAATTAACGATAAAATTAATACTTCACGGACTAACGCAATTCTTTGTTATACTGACATACTGCGATGACAACAAAATGATACCTCAAAATACTTTCAACATTTTAGAACATCAAAATCCGAGCACTGATTTAAGGCGCTCCCAGTAATGTGTGAGTGAGAGAAGTTGATGTTTTGGTAGCTCAGTTGATTACCAAAACTTGTTTAAAAGTAGTAGTAATAGTTCAGTGTCGGTTTTAGCAAAAATATGTCTGTCAACGATGCGATTAATTTAACCAAAAAAAAACAGTTATTTTATTACTTTATCATTATTAGCATTAAAACTATTTTATTACATGAATAAAATAACTGTTACTATTAAACAAAGCATGCATAAACAGCCTTGATATAAAAAGTACACAGAGAACATATTAGTTTGCACTATTATTTTAGACTAGCGGACGCCTCGCGGTTATACGTAGTTCCCGTTCCCGTAAGAATACAGGGATATAAAGTAGCCTATGTCACCCGGAGATAGTGTAGATTCAACAAGAAGAATTAATTGAAAAGTTAATCTTTTATTTTTGTCTGAAAGAATTTTTGAAATCGGTCTAGTAGTTTCGGAGCCTATTCAATACAAACAAACAAACAAATCTTTCCTCTTCATAATAGTATAGATAGATAGATAGATAGATGATACTTGAAGATTTTCTTCTAGCGAGAATGAGCGAGCGACGTATCGTAGTTGTGGTACAAGAAGATTGTGTCCTTCGAAAATGTCATCAAGATTGATACAAATTTGTTTTGTTGCTCTAAAATGTATGCAATCTCCTAAAAAAATATTAACATATTAATAATAATAAATATCGTAGGACATTACACACAGCGCTATCTAATCCCAAACTAAGCAAAGCTTGTACTATGGAAGTCAGATAACTGATAGAATACTTAAATACTTTTTTTTTGTAAATATGTACATACTTTTAATAAATACAGAACACCCAGACACAGTACAAAAATTTTTTGTAACACAAAATGTTTATTCTGGGTGGGAATCGAACCCACGCCCTTCAGCTCTTGGAGCAGACATACTACCAATGAACCAACAGGGCTGTCAAAATAATGTATGCAATCTCCTAAAAAAATATTTCAATAATATTTGACTACCTACAGTGCCTTAATAAAATAAAGTACATAATATTAACTAGATAGGATGAGGTGAAGACTTCTTGATGCTACAATTCTACTTGGCATTTGTTCATGTTTTTTGTGTCACGTAAGCCTTTGACGTATATGTTACACGCTCACAAGTGTCAGCGCTTGATAGGCATAAAGTGTCTAACTCTCATAAAACATTTTTTTACTCAACAATATATCCGTACCATATATTCTAATTTGTGACACTAAAATGTTTTGTGCTGAATAAAACACAACATTTTTGTCGAGTTCGTAAACAAAAGCATGCCTCCATGCATCCCTTTAAAGAAAAAATGAGTGCTTATAAAATTAATTACATTAACGCAAACTTACCATACAAATGATATTTTTTTAGGATATTGTCACAAGGTTTTGCAACCAAACAGACGCGATCAGAACGTCATCTGTACATGGTGGATATGCCCCAGATGTGCACAGCGTTTCGAATCTTTTATTCGTACAGCTAGGTTGTAAAACTCTATTCCCGAGTCTTTGTTCCATGAAAGGTATCTACAATAGAAGTGTTTTCAAACGTAGAGTAAAGAGGTTTCCTCTAGCTAAGCGTACTCCATCTTAAACCACATATTATCAGGCAGGGTGTAGTCAAACGCAAAACTATTTTGAATGAACAAAATTATGGCTTAACAAAAATCTTGTTGTTTAGTTGGTTCGATCTATGAACTATAAAATCATTAATAAATATTGTAGGACATTACACATAGCGATAGGTATCTGACCCCAAACTAAGCAAAGCTTGTACTATGGAAGTCAGATAACTGATAGAATACTTAAATCCTTTTTTTTGTAAATAGTTACATACTTATAATAAATACAGAATACCCAGACACGGAACACACATTTGGTCCTAGGTGGGAATCGAATCCATGCCCTTCAACTCTTGAAGCAGACATTCTACAATGAACAGGGCTGTCAACTATGACTCAACCAGAAACCTAACATATTACATCCTTTAAATCAAAATAAAACAGTAAATAAACAATGTTTAAATATTTAATTACAACTTTAACTTTGCAACAGCTGTGGCAATCACAATTTAGTACACAGATTCAAAGCGTTACTGGTAAGGCGTGTTTATTACGACCAACAGAATTCAAATCCAGGACGCACAAAATAATTTCAACAATAATACGTCTGAATTTATATTAAATAAACCCGCACTTGGCCAACGTGGTGGACTATGGCCTTACCCTTGTCACTATGAGAAAATCTCCCAGCCGTGAGCAGGACTCGCGCCCAGCCGTGGGACAGTTTATAAAACAAAAAACTGCGCAGATTCTGAAACTTTTTTTTAAAATGTAAAATTAATGAGACGAACGATACGCTCTCCTTATGGTAAAACATAATGTGTATCCACTCCATGACTATTGCACTACTTGCACACATACACACACTACACATTGCAAACTTTATTTACGACAAAACTTCTTTGCAGTTTTATGTAATATGATATGAATGAATATGCGTGCATGTGTGTATATGTGCGCGTGAGTGCATTGAGCTTCCTATAAAGTTAAGAAGTTTGGTGATATGTATTCCGTCTGTGTAAATGATTAAATCTGTTTATGGAACAATATTATAATAATGAATACAATGATCCTACTTCAGTGTACCCTAACCTTGGAAGCGTATGTAGATGTCACACAGCTGTCTAAATCCAATTGGTGCAAAATTTACTATACCTTTTTTCCTTACTTTTCATTCTGACTCATTAAAGCCTTTGTAGGTAGTGACTTTGTCTATTTCGTCTTAACTCTACGTCAATACGTCAATCAGAATGTAACAGTTTTGTTCTCGAATGTACCTAATACGACACTATCTGACTATGTGTCAGTTATCCAACCAAGAGCTATTTACTTGGAAGGAAATAAAGTTAAAAAAATTGAGTGAACAGCACATAAATATTGTTTAACTAAAGGTGGATTGTCCACCTATTAGTGGATATGTAAGTATTGTACCTACATAGAGTAAGATGCCTATGTACATTATATTACTTTCAAGACGTTTCCTTCAATCATTTAACTTTTTTAATGCAAAAGTAATGCGCTTCTTATTGTAAGAGATAACGCTTGTCCATGGCCATTGCATTGATTCACAGAGCTTTTTTGAGCAAAGTCCAGGGCATGTAGAGATAGGGTTGGATAACTCTTACTCGAATCAGTTCGTCGAAAATTGTCTGTGTCTTGATTCAGCATTAGACGCAGACAGGGAGCTGATCTGATACACGAGCCGGTTTACACTTCCGACTCGTGACTGAGCCTGAATCTATTAAGGGCCCATAGCTCTACAAGTATCAGTAGAAGACTCTATATAAACATCACTTGTGGCACTAGTTCATAAGGTTCTGTACTTTTTCTGTTTATGGTGTGCACAATAAAGAGTTATATCTATCTATCTATCTATCTATCTATCTATCTATCTATCTATCTATCTATCTATCTATCTATCTATCTATCTATCGATCTATCTATCTATCTATCTATCTATCTATCTATCTATCTATCTATCTATCTATCTATTAAGTTTGACAAGTCGATTGGATCGTTAGAAACCCAAATCAATATTCTATTTAAATACCTAATTGATATTTACATTTCTCAGTTTATAGAATAACTCACACAAAGACTGTTCGTAGTCGGGTATTTCCAGCCGTTTATAATCTCCGCACAGCTCCTTAATACAGCTTCCGTCTTATGATCTTATGATGCAAATGCGGCATTAGTACACAGGTGTTACGCAAATTGAATACGTTCAATTATTGCGCCCGAGCCACTGTTTATTTCCTTTAACTCTGTCTTAAGGGATTATTACTTTGATTGTTTCGATTTCATTTCGCTGTATGAGTACTTACCTTGTAATGAAAGGAAAGGCGGGCGAAGGACGTTCGCCATAATTAATTGTTTATATCTCACCTGTTCTAATTATAAATTATCGATGTTACTCTAGTTGTTTACTTCGGGTTTTGGCGGTGTGCTTCGATAGCCTCACTTGTGAGCCAACTCTACTTCGGTTTAGGTGTCTTTACCATCTTCGAACACACCGTCATATAACATCAGGTGAGCTGTAGTCAAACACTTCGCCAACCGTAAAAAAAAGCTAGCTGTACAGTTAAAATATCGTGAAAGATATTCAAAGTATCTTTTTAGAGCACTTTTTATAGCTAGGCAAATTTTCTTATTCCCTATACCAGAATTAGTAATAGATTAAGTAACATTCAGCCCTGCCCACTAATGGGGTGTCACATTAGCGTGCGGTTTACCGTTCGCAGATTCGGAATAAATACATTAGGTACAATCCTTTATACATTTTGTGATACAGTAAACATTTGGATTTCTGTGGCATTATTTTAATGATAACGAACAAATGTTTCAAAATGTTTTAAATTATAGATACAATAAAAATCCCACACCAAATTTAAATACAAACGCTTGTTTTTTTATGGTTGATACGCTTGGTGTTTGACCGGTGTGGTCGATGGTGGTTAGCACACCTAGCCTGGAATGGAACTGGCTCTGAAGTGAGATTGTTAAAATACACCGTTAGATGCTTGCCGGTAGGTTGTCAACTTGAGGGTGGTAGCTAGCCAGAGTACTAGAAAGTGCCCTACCACCTTGCTATGATTTCCTCACGATGTTTTTCTTCACCAGCAGCTTAAGATCATTGTTGGGGTTTGAACGTACACCTTTTGGCATGCGAACCGACCGCGCTAACAACTGAGCTATCATCGCTACAACATTGTTAGTATGCAGATTTTCTACGTACGTTGGCGACTCCACAATTCCTTCAGCATCTTTTACTATTATATTATTATATTCGCATTGATGTAAATTAAAACGAAACAAAATTCGTAACAGGTGAAGTTCAGTTTATACCTAAATATCAAATTGCATGAATCTTTAGTTTGCTGTTTGCCAGTTAGGGCGTTTATTTACGCATTGTTTAAATTTGAATTTAGATTAAAAATTACAAAAGTTATCCAAACTTTAAAAAGTTAAATAGGTTTTTTTTTCAACAAATATAATATCTATGGTAATTTAATTAGGTTTACTAATAAAACAATGTAAATATACTATATATATAATCACTATATATCAAACATAATTATATTTTATCTAAGTATATCTGGCAATCTGAATCTAGGGCAATTCCGATGTACTTGTGTAGGTACATTATTGTAAAGGTCACTGAATACCTCGAAATAAATTTCAATAATGTAAAAAAGCAGGTTCAGGCTCGCAATTAATTAAATAAAACGAACAAACTACAATTATAATAACTTTATTTTATTTTAAGCTACAGATTAATGAGCAGGCAAATATACCAAATAATAAGGTTAAAAAAAACACCAAAAAAAAATTAATTTTAATTAATATCTTTCAGAGGTAAGATGATAAAAAACTTGATTGAACATGTTATGGCGCCAACTAGGTAATAAATGTTTTGTTTTAACATAACGGCATTTTTTTTTTGGCTATTGCTCTATTGCTTTTTGGGACAAATCGACTAAAACTCGTATAGCATTTATAACGTTTGGTAATTATAATATTGGAGGATACTTTACACAGCACCATCCAGCAATGCCTGGACCATAGGAACCAGATAACTGAAACACTGTAAAGTGTATAATTTAGTTTAGTTTTGATCCTCTTCACTCCTTGCAGAGAAGAGATGTTAGACTTGTCGACGACCCGGAATTGACTGACAGGTTGGAACCGCTCAGCCTGTTCTACAGTTTCTATTATTGGGAATGTTCTGATGAACTTTTCGGGGTTATCCCTCCATCTCAGATTCACTACCGTACCGGCCGCTATCGCCAAAAGTGCCATCTACATGTCATAGATACGTGGAAGTCTCGTACCGCTCGGTTTGGTCGACTGTTTCTTCCGCGCACTGGTCATATTATGTGGAATGGCTTACCACCTTCGGTTTTCCGCCGAGTTTCAATCTACAGAGCTTCAAACGAAGGGTGAATAGGGACCTTAAAGGTAGGCAACGCACTTGCAATGCCCCGGGTATTGCTGATGTCCATAGGCGGCGGTGACCACTTACCATCAGGTTGCCCGTCGCTTGTATGCCACTTAATTCATATTTTAAAAAAAACATTTACTGATTGTTTTAACATAGTTTCCAAGTACTCATTGTTTTTTTCATTAATTTCAGGCACCACAGTTCATTACCTGGAAAGATGGCAAGATAGGCGTCAACTTCGGTGGCTATCATGCTGGTGTTGGCATTGGAGGAGCTAGCGGTAAAAAATCTTACTACTAATAATAATAAAGAATTTATTACGGTAAACGGTCTTATAGCGAAGAGTCTCGACCAACATCTTAGCTTGAGCCCTACCCCGCTGCTGGTGGCACCCTAATTTTTTTTATATTATTTATGTTGTTTCGTATATTTAATGTAAAAAAAATGAAATTTCAAAGTTTAGATTTTTTGTAACCAGTTAAAATTGTCACTTGTAACATGCTTAGCTAGCGTTTATATTTTGCCATTCATGTAAAAAATAATGAATAAATATCATAGGGCATTTCACACAGCGTCATCTAGACCCAAACTAAGCAAAACTTGTGCTATGAGAACCGGTAACTTATGTAATATAATTATGTATACTTTTTTTTGTAAATACATACTTATAATACACACAGAACAAATATTTATCGTCACATAAATGTTTGCCCTAGTGGGAATCGAACCCAATCTCTACAGCTCTTGAAACAGATATTCTACCGAATGATTAAATAGGGCAGTCAAGATGTAAAAAAGATCAAGAGTTAAAAAAAAGATAAAAAGTTTATCTACATGTAATTGTTTAAGTACATAGTCTTTTCTTTTGCATTAATTGTTTTTCTTTTTTTCAGGAGCGGGGGGCTTGTACGCACAAGCGGGTACTCCGCATGGTCAGTCTGCCATGGCTGGATTAGGGGGGGCAATTGGCACTAAAGCAGGATATCAAGGTAAAATCTGCAGATCGATTCAACTTCAATCTTTATGAAAGAAATACTAATTTCACATTATTTTACTAAGAAATTCTCAAACCTCGTGTTACATTGATATAACAAATTTTCAAGTAATAAAATACTTTTTCAGTTATTTTAAGGTACAGACTAATTAAGTACAAATAGTAATAGTATGTAGTTACATAATAATGTAAAAAAATTGTTGTATTTTTTTTTCAAAAATTGTGTGTTTCTCAATAAAAACAGTACTTATTATTTCATTCATAAAGTATCAAATCATGTTCAAGTGTGGGAAAAACATAATGTGGTAAAAGTATTTTTGTATTTGTTCTAAAAACTTAGTTGAAACTTGTAGTAAAGACACCACCACGACAACTTGAACGTTATAAATGCAGTATGTTTCGTTATTAGGATGAAGAAATTATCACACATAACCCTACTAGTTTTGTACTAACATCTTTGTAACAGCATAAATCAGCGTTTTGTGACCAATTAACACTTTTTACGATGGAGTTGGGATTTTTACAGAATATTTATTTTTATAGCCACATTATTTCAACGTTATTGGCATAAGCTCTTAGGGAGCAGTAGATAACAATTAAGACCTTTATTACAAAACTGCTTTGAATTCACCCCAAGGAGGTATATTTCAATAAGTTGTAATGAACTTCACTTCAACAGAGATAGGATAGACTTATCTTATAATATTGAGATGACGCTTAAAATACTTTAAAATGTCTGCCACGTCTGGTAATATTCCAGCTTATCAAGTTCAAGGCATTAAGGAGTTAATTGAGCGTGCACCTTTGTCTCGCCTAAAGTCAGAAGGGCAAAATTGTCCTGAAATTACTTTCGAATTGTGCAAACCTGAGAGAAAAACAGTTTTATTATTCTCAGAACTCAGTTTCACTATTTTTTTCATTTATTTTTAAATGTTTATCACGCGTACAGCAATCCCGTATTTTAATTTATTTTATATCAATGATTTTGTCACGATTGTTCATCTTATTTATGACAATGCGCTTCGACTTTTGCCAGTTTTAAATATTTCCATTTAATTAAGCATTTTTTTGATAAATCAAGTAAAATAGGTATAATTTCAATTTTAGTAAAATAAATCCGCCATAAACAGTCGTTGCAAGGCGTACCCTGCCCATATAGAATGATAAGTAAAGTCATTGCCCGCTACTTCACACTCACAGACTTCAAACATTAAGAACTCTGGGGCATGCAAGATTCCTCGCCTTTCCTTTCACCGTTTGAAGTTAGGAGTAAAATGTACAAAACTTAGAAAATTCTATTTGAGTTTAAACTCAAATCTCTGGATTAGAAATTTAAAGTTTTGATAAAGTCTAGATTGGACTAGTTTTTGAGAAGAGAATCTGGGAACTTTTCTTCTCAAAGAACTGACCTAAAATACTGTTTTATAATCTTCAGGTGGTCTTTTTGCTGGTGCTCAAGCTGCAGAAAATGCCCATGCATCAGCAGGGCTTGGAGGCCTAGCTGCCGGTAATGGCTACGCCACAGGCAATGGCTTTGCAGCGGCGCAGGCCGGCGGACATGTTGCCGCGTCAAGCATGGTAGGTGGCAAAAGGGACATGAGACACAGAACGAGAATAAACAAAGAAGACCGCGTTAAGCTCTTACTTAAAATTAAACAGAATAAGAATTATAAAATCACGGAAAACTATAATTTGTAACCGGGAGGGAGTGTTTGGTAAAGGACATCGACTTGTGATTTAATCTTAACTGTGTGATGGTTTAATCATAATTACTAGTTTAACATTAGCTTTTATGAATACTTATAAACGAATTATGTGTCAACTTTTACGCGTAAATAAATTAACTGTTCAGAAAACTTCCTTGTATCTAACCCTACTTTATGTACGTAACTAACCCTTACTGTTCTTAATTTTTGTCAGAGCCTACTTGTGTGGGACTATAGTATCACAGGTTCCCGCCCGTTGGAATAAGGTAAAAGTACCCATCATCTGAGCATGCTTTCACAATGCACTGTTGCAAATTCCCATTTCATGTCTCAGTTTTTTACGAACACGGGGATTTTTGGGCCGTGTTGTAATGCATGGAGCTTTTTCCATTCCATCATGACCTTTTTTCTTATTGCGAACTTAATGGAAAAGCAAAATTATATTTGCAGAGTGGGCAATCTTCACTGGCTGGATCTACAGGGTACAAGGTTCAGTCATTTGAAATACCTGCTACAGTAGTAAAAGAAACAGAAGTATCAGCAGGACCGGTAGAGCAGCCTACGTATACGGACGTAAAGAAAGTTCACAAAGAAATCAAGTTCGAGACGGAGAATGAAGTGAAATCGTTGCCTTTAAGCCCAGTATCTCACGTAGATGCTAAAGTTGATATTAAAGCTGAAGCTCAGCCGGTACTGATTAAAGAAGTAGGTATTTTAGCATATTAAATATAAATATATACATATAATAAATATAAATATATAGTTTCAGTAGTCTAGTTAAGAGACCATCTTACTTTTAATCTGTACTGAGTGATGTACTGAGTTCGAATCTCACGGTGCGCTCTTCTTGCTTTTCTAAGTTGTATGTGTGTTGCCGACTTCAAACAGTGTCTCTGAACACTAATTTCCGGCTTCTTTGTTTCCTATGAACTACAATTTGTGCGTTTTAATGCTCTAGTGAATAGATTTCTTCTAGATTAACGTGTTCAAACTTTAGCCGTACCGCCGCTTTCCATCAGGCGAGTTAATAACATAGCGCAACGCCTTATAATTGATATTGAAAAGAGACCCGTGCCCAGCAGTGAGACAGTATATAAAAACAGGACTGATTCGGAATGTAGATGAAATGACTTTTATTTTCAGAACGTAATCACATACATCTGTGGCATACCTAGAATTACCGTAAATAATAATGTAGCAATTTAAAATGAATTTTGTTCTGTTTGGCTTAAAATATTTTTTTAGTGATTCAATCTAATGATTATACCCGTTGATGACTACAGAACTTATTAATGTTAGTAAAGAAAAACTAAAAATCATTATTGATTCCTAAATGATTAGAACTATTGTGCTTGTTATTATTATTATTGATTATATTAATCTTCTGTAGGGGATAAAAAAGCATAAAAAAATTCAGGACAGTGACATGCAATCCCGCCAAAAAAAAGCCTGGGCCACCCATCGGTGTTACTTATCCGTGCTCTACAGATATCGTCAGAACCTTAACTCCAACCATTGTAAGCCTCCCACTCACACCCTCTAGATACAGAATGCTAAAAATGGCATATACTGTTTCCAGGTTTACGTCGAGCATCAACCCCATATCATTGAGAAGACCAAGATCCGTACCCACTATAAGCCTCATCGCCACCACATACATAAAACTGCTTACATCGGTGGATACATCGGTGGTGGAGCAGATATCCCTCCTCCTTCTTACACACCGATTGAGAAAAGAGTTGACATCGGAATGGAAGGATCTGAAAACGTGGGAGTGATTGACGTTGGTGGTTATGGACAAGGCAGTGCCCACACTACGATCACTAAAGAAGTGACCGTAGGTAACAATCCTTCTTTCTTCGCTGATATATTCAATGTAAGTAAACTTCGTCTAATTATTGATAGGATAACACAAATAGAACAGATAAAAAACAAAACTAAACTAAAATCTAAACTACTAAACTTTGAGTTTTAAAATATTACTCTCCTCTCTAACCTAACTTTGCTGTGCCCGATAAAGTACATATTTGACTACGATTACGTACCATACAGATTTGCATTTACAAAATCTTATACTGTATGAAAGCAATATCAATACCTTGAATCAGATAGAACGTCGCAAAGAAGGTAAGTTTAATTACCTTGAACCATTGGTACTAATACTTGACTTTTTGCTAGTCTTACACTAACCGTATACAAATAGCTACATCAATGGTTTTGACGTATTTGTGTGCGTGTCAAATATACAAGCAAGTATTGTAAATGTAAAATAGTCTAATTGTACCTAATTTAATGTTACGCGAAGATTAAATGACGTTTATCTATTGAAAAGACATTTGAAGCAAGAGCTTAAACTTTTTAAACCCCTCGAAAATCTTTCTTTGATTAGAACGTCACTTTAGCTTTGAATTTTGCCTTTCAAAGTAAAATAAAAATAAAAACCAAATAATGTTTACAACTTTCAAAGACTTAATTCTGTTAAAGGCCTAGGGAAATTATTCGTGAAATTCTACTGAAATCTAATAAAAACATGACTATTTTACTTTCAGATTCCCATTTCAACTCTGAAAGCCGTGGGTAGCTTCCTCAGCAACTCGGCAGCAAACACAAAAGTCTCAGTTCAAAAATCTGCGTCAATCGAAGCAGGTGGTTACGTTTAACAAGTTGAATAATTAAGTTTATATATTTTTTTGTAATTTTATACTATCGGCGAAGTTAAGAGAATAATTAAATATCTAAGACAAAATGAGTCCCGATTTTGGTCTTAATTTTTAATATACAGTCTGTGACTACATTTAAGAATTTATTATGAAGGTGGTTTTAATTTGGTGTACTAAAGATAGTAGCAATAAGTGTAGATTTAATTTTAATGAATGAAAGTATTTTTATACGATTTTTACAGCAGCGATAAGGCATTTAAGGGACCTGCTGGGAGAGAGAGCGGCGTATTATCTTGACGCTTCTTTCGGGCTCGTAATCTTGATGATATTTTTATCTCCTAGCTTTTATTACGTTTTTATTTTTTACGAGCACCCCCTTTTTGCGCAAACGCTGTCGGCGGACTTGTTGGAAAATAAAAATATTACCCTTACTTTAACATAAAATTTGTATTATGTTAGGTCATAGACTTCATTTCCAGTTATTCAATAATTATAATTCATTAAATTTAGTTTATGTTTCCCTTCTCAGTCTACAAATTTGAAGATAATGGAATTTCCTGTATAGTCTTTTATACATTTATTTCGATTCCTTGTTATACCTGACTCATATTTATTTTCCTATTGCATGATCAATATATATAATTTAAAATCTTTGATTTTGTTCTATTTTATAGCTATTTAGAACTTAACTAAAACCATTTGTTTTTCTATCTGCTCCAGACTCAGACACAACATCGTCGAAGCATGCCCCATCATCATCATCCTCATCTTCCTTATCAGACACACAAATATCGGTAGAGACTCCGAGTGTTTCACAAATCATTGATGGTATATTTTCTGTAAGTTGATCACCATTTCCACATCTCCGTAGCGCCTATTTTTTTGAAGATTACTGGTGGTGAGAGCTTAAAAACTAATGAAGACTGTAAATGGTAGAAACAAAATCGTTGCTCTAATCAAAATTTTAACAAATTTAAAAGGAACCGTCCTTTTGGACTCATTACATTGGTGAATAGATGGGTTACAGCTCTACTAATTATAATTCTAATCTAATTCTGTTTTTTCTAACTCTGACTAATCGGAACGGTGTCAACATCTCTTACAAATGCTATCGTTACTTTTTTGTTGTTTTTTAAAGTAACAAATTGTAAATACTAAGTGCAGTACTAAGTAAGTTTTAAGTGTAGTCGGAAGGGTATCATCGTACCTACACATCACTATAAACAACTTTTATTATGAGCACAGTCTTAAATCGCAAAATATCAACTTTCCATAAAAAAAAGTTCGTTTACCCTTGCCTAAATCACCCTACATTTTAGTTAAGAGTCAACTTACTTTTTTTCTTCATCTGATTGCGATTCCAGTAAGTTGTGCCCATAGTAAAAGTTGTTACTTATGGTGATTGTTACCCATTGTCTTACGACACCCCAGTCTTATAATCCTATATGTAAAGTTTTTGTCCTGAAAGTAAAGTCCTATCACACTTATATTACAAAGGCGAAAGTATGTGAGTATGTGTGTTTGTATATTTGTTACTTCTTCACACTCAAACGGCTGGACAAATTTTGATGAAATTTGATATGGAGATAGCCTGACACCCTGGATTAACACAAAGGCTACTTTTCATCCCGACAAAACGTAGCTGGTGACACCGCAGGGCGCAGCTAGTTTATTATATACACAAAAGGGTAAAAACGTTTTCGCTGACTCGGAATCGTGCTGGAATCCGTAAAGAATTTTTGACTTTCTAACTTTCTTACACTAGTACTGCCAGCGTAGCATGCGAGTCTTTACAAAAATCTTTCTAGGTGCATATTTCATACATGTACAATTGTACATATTCTAGCTTTGTTGCATTCTCGCGTGAGGAATGATTAATTTATTGTACCCACAGCGTGTGCTATATTTCAGCCTAAATATTGGTAATTCTATCAATTAGCTAAGTACTAATACTAATCTATGTAATGTTTGTAATGTTATGCTTTAATCTAATACGTAATATGTAATCTATGTAATCTATGTAATGTTTGTAATGTTATGCTTTAATCTAATACGTAATATGTAATCTATGTAATCTATGTAATGTTATGCTTTGTATATTTTATTTGTATATTATAATTTGACATCACACTAATATTATAAATATGAAATGTTTGTCTGTATGTTTGTTACTTCATCACGCTGAAACAACTGGACGGACTTGGGTAAAAATTTAAACGATAACTTTTTCTCCTGGAAAACGCGAATGGAATCACGAAGCGCAAACAGTACAAAATAAAATCTGTTTTTTACATAAATAAAATTCTTTTTTTTTTTTTTTGGTTGACTGGCTAGTTGTTTGACCACAGCTCACCTGATGTTAAGTGAAGGTGTGGTCGAAGATGGTAAAGAACACCTAGCCTGGAATGGAACTGGCTCTCAAGTGAGGCTGCCGGAACACACCGTTAGATGCTTGGCGGCAGATTTTCAACTTGAGGGTGGTAGCTAGCCAGCCGAGTACTAGAAAGTACCCCACCACCATGCTATGGTTTCCTCACGATGTTTTCCTTCACCGGCAGCTCAAGCTCATTGTTGGGGTTTGAACCCACGTCATTCGGCATGCGAACCTACCGCGCTAACCACTGAGCTATCATCGCTACAAAAAAAATTCAAACAAGCGACGGGTGGTAATGGGTAATCTACAATACCCATCCAGGTATCAGCTTTCCAGACTTTAGCGCAGCATTGAAGGCTTCTCTGTACAAAATTTTTGGCATTAAAAATACATTGTAGCCCGGTACATCCCTATAGCAAAAGTCATTAAATATTGTCATTATGAAGTTGTTAGACATAAAATAGTCATTTAATGATAATAGTGGCGTTATGTCATTATTTCTTGGTACGAAGAGGCTCATCACGGTAAGCTTACTCAACAGGATATAAATTCCAAAGAATCTTTTCACACTTAACAAAAGGTGCTTATCGTATGTAGTCATTATTTTACATTCTTTTTAAATGTTCATTATTCACGGACACAGATATGCAAATTCGGATTCGTAACAATTTCTTTGCTAATAATGTAATTTATGAGTAGTTTTTCTGTATTTCCTTGAAGATATGACTAAGTGAATACGTAATTCTAAGTGAATAATGAATAGGCAGGGTTTTTTTAATTTTTATACAACGATGATAATTATGTTAACGCTTAAACTAAATCACAATGGCATATTTGGTTACGTCAGTTTTCTGCCAGCGGCCGCACTGAGGTCATCGAGTTAGAATGTATGGCATAGAGTACCAGCCCCTCGAAACTGAAGGACATCGAGCAGCGATGCAGTTTCAATCTAAACAACGCGTTTTAAAAGGGTACCACGCCATCTAGTTTATTTTTATTGTACTATACATTTAGATGCACACCAGAAATAGAAAATTACGGAAAACTAAATAATGTAATGAGCTAGAGCTATAAGTAGTGGCCTTATCGCTAAAAGCTATCTCTTCTAGGCAACCGAGAATGGGAAAACACGTTCCACATTTAAAACAGATGTTGTTACATTAGTAAGTTTTAAAAATTATAAGTTATAAAAATAATACACATGTATAGTAAGTATATGAAATATTTATGTATTTAAATAACACTAAATAATATAGATACATAAATATTTGTATAAAATGATAAAATACAAAGAAAATGAAATCTACACTGATACAAATCTTTTCTCTTTATAATTAAAGAGAAAAGATTTGTATTTTTGTATGTTTGTAAAGAATAAACTCAAAAACTACTGGACCAATTTCAAAAACTATTTCACCATTAGAATGCTATAGTACATTCTTGCCGAGAAACATAGGCTGTATGTATAACTAAAATTTAATTAAAAAATAAATGTCCACGCGCGCGAAGCCGGGACGAGCCGCTAGTATAAAATAAATAGAAAACAAACACCAGCCACGAAGTACAAAACATGTATGATACGACTAACAGCAATTCTTACTCAGCATTGTGACAAATAGTGCAATTTCAACCTGTATGTTTGATGGAAACAGGCAGAGCATTCTATAACCAGGTGGCTTTTACGGTAAAGGCATCACCATGGAACGAAGTAGAGTGTTTTGGCGTGTGAAGATAAAAGGAGGAAGGCTGTATTAAAGAACGAGACAGAAGATTCATGGAAGAATTTAAAAATGTATACATATATTACTATAAGATGTCGAATCAAAGATTACAACAACATAAGTTAGGTTAGCCTGAGGCTAGGTGTTAGACCACTTCTCACATGATATAAAAATTATATAATATACTAAGTAAACAAAATGTATAAGACAATTTTTAATATAAAATTGGAGAGAGATTGGATTAGGTGCCCCTGACTTGGATAAGTTATGGCATTTTAATCTGTTGTAAAGGAACAACGAGTTTTATAACACTTTTTATTGTCCTAAAGTGGAATATTATGTCTTTTTTTTACCGACAAAGTTTCATGTTTTATCGCTTCTACTAACCTATACTAAAGTTTATCCTGTTAAAAATATCAGGATATTAACATTTTATGAAGCTTAAACTAATTTGATACTTACAGCTATACGTTGTAGTTTCTGTAAACTTTAATCATTCAGCAAGATATTTACGCAAACATCCAAATGGAAAGACAATTAACTCTATCACGAGAGAGAGAGATAATTATAGTTATGACTGAAGTGACAATGCGTCCCGTTTTGAATGGGACTGTCCCATTTTATGCTACTAAATCCCGGTATCCCCAAGGATAGTTTCGGGACGCGAAATTGTCCCGGTTTTAGTTACGGAAATATCAAAATTCATAAAAGAAAGATAGAAAACATTTATTTTGACACACACAGCACTACAAAAATACCAATTAAGACAACGTTAAGAAATAAAAACATTACGATTATTAACAATTAAGGCCGCAGTGTTTAGCTTAGGGAATAAGTGACAGATTGGAATAATTGAAACTAATTATTTCAAATCATTCGGTGGAAGTTTTTCAATATGCGAGCAATTAGAACCATTTAGGACCAAACCTTTTCATTTTGGTATACATACATACATATAGTGTTTGTGTAGCACAAATGCAGATACATGCCTATAAATGAATAAATTGTGGACAATTGAAAAATTATGTCGTCAATTCCTTGTTAATAATGAAAGTGAAGATTATTAACTTTGTAATTTTGAAAATGTCCCGATTTAAACGAAAAAGAAAATGGTCACATTAGTTATGCCATATGTTCGTATTAGATGGGTAGTGTCGTAGCTACAAATGGGCTAAGTAGTGCTATGCACCTGACCCTCGAGCTCTAGGAACCCCTTGGACCCTGACCACCAAGCAATCCGAAGTTATTTTAAAACCTCCCGACCTTTTAAATATAAAAATAGCAAGTTGCAACGTAACTATAATTATGGCAACTCATTACATATAAGACGTAGGACGTCCACTGCTGGACATAGGCGTCCCGCATTGACTTCCATATAGACCGGCTGGAAGCGGCTTTCATCCAGCGCGTTCCTGCGGTCTTCATTAGGTCGTCTGTCCCCTTGCGGGTGGACGTTCTGCGCTGCACTTGCCGTTCCGTGGTCTTCACTCCAGAACTTTGCAGCCCCATCGGTCATCAGTTCTGCGTGCTATCTGCCACTTAAACTTGCTAATTCGTTGGCTATCGCTAACTTTGGTGTTGTCGGTATGGCATCTCAGATAGCAATTCAAACTTGAAGGGAATTCACCTCGACTGTTAACTCATTTGATGGAATATCTGTTTCAAGAGATGTAGGGTGTGGGTTCGATTCCTACTGGGGCAAATATTATGTCATCGAAACAATTAATAGACATTAAACGCTTTTAGCGGTTATGAACAAGAATATCTCTTCATATTAGCTAAATGGAATTTATATTTTCTATGTAAAAATCACGCTGATTGAATAATGTGAATTATTACTTTGGTCCGTGGAATTTAATACTAACGAATACGTATTAATAGACAAGTACTGTACTATACGTACTGTACCTACTATACGACTCGACGCATCACGGAACGCTATTAGTTGCATATAACTGAAGTTAGGTATTAAAACATGACGCTCGCAACGCATTTACTACTACTACCATACTATATTTGCAAAAGATAGTCTGAATGCACCGCTAAAATCCAGAATTAATTTAATTAGTATCAATTGACACAGTAATGAATATTGAAAAGGTTTGTACTCGATTCCTCGCCACAAATAAGCGCACTAAAATTTGGAATTAATTCTATTAGTGCTTTCCAACATTTTTATTAAATAGTTGAACTAAAAAATGTAAACGCTTGTTTTTTAAACTAACGATTCAAATACAGGCACAAAATACTAATAAATATAAAATGCTCTTTTCCATTAGGATAGCACAACGCAGACACGAAAAAGTTTGTTGAACCTTGACCGAATGTATAGAGCAGCTGTTTTTTTTGCGATTTCAGAGTTGTGTCCGTAGTAAAAGTTGAGCCAATTAACGAGTACAAAGATCACCTTTCAACATTCACCTAGGTCAAGCTTATGTTATTCTGTAGATGTAGATGTAGATCCTATATTATTCTGTAGATGCCACCAGAAAAATACTAACTTATTAAAAAAACTAATTGTGTTATTGTGACTTGATAACATAAGTGCATTGTGCAGAGATATTGGGTAAATCGGTAAGTAGCGCAATTAATTTAATAAAAATATTGTACGATATACGCACCAAAAACCATCTAACCTAGATTTGTCTAGATGAAGATATTTAGACAAACTGCTTTTTTTATGTAAAAGTAACACAACACAAACACAACGCTGAGTAAAAGATACTAAATAACATTTAGTGGTGATGAGCTAGCTTAGTGGTTAGTACAATTTACACGCCGAAGAGCGTGGGCTTCAGACCCCAACGATGAGCTTGAGCTGCCGGTGAAGAAAAAATCGTGATTTCTATTACTCGGCTGGCTAGCTATTAAAATCTGCCGCCAAGCTCTTAACGCTATGTTACAGCAGCTTCACTTGAGAGCTAGTTTCATTCCAGGGTAGGGGTTTTACCGTCTTCGACCACGCCATCACTTAACATCAGGTGAGCTGTGGTTACCTAACTTACAATGTCAACCACAAAAAAGTCCATTGCAGAGATATATCTTATCTATAACCAAAGTATAAGGCCTGGCTGCTTTGATACTCATTAGTTTGAGTTTTTTTTATTTATTATAAGTAGGTATGTATTTACAAAAATACATACGTATGTATCTGTATGTATTATAAGTATGTATTTACAAAAAAAAAAGTATTCAAGTATTCTGTCAGTTATTTGATTTCCATAGCACAAGCTTTGCTTAGTTTGGGGTCAGATAGCGCTATGTATAATGTCCTACGATATTTATTCACTTAGTTTCAATACTTATGGAATTTCGCTAGCAGCGACAGATTATCTGATACTGCGATGGTACCTAGCTAAACGACATAGATGGTATGGAGTAATGCCACATTGTAACACCGTCAATCTGTTAAAAGCCTTTACCGACGCCATAACAATTTTTATGCTCGCTCAAAGCGCAAAAGCCTGTCATTTTATTAATTTTAAAAACAACTGCCAATCAATTTCAGATTCCAATTAACACCCTCGGAGCTGTGAACAAATTTTTAGAAAACAATGTCTCGGGCAGGAAAAGAATTCAGGTGAGCATCAAATACATTTTCCTACAAAAGGTTTATCATTGTTTTCTCGAGCAAACGCTTTTAATACAAAGCTTCCGCATCGAAAATAATGTCCTTCATTAAAGTTTGTCTTCTCCGTATATTTTTCTTTCATCTCCATTCTTTGTAAAGCCCGGTGTTTCAGTTGACCTCCTGCATATTTCATTTTAAGATATTTTTTAACAAACCAAAACAGGTCTTGTGTCGATGAAGAAAATAGATCGTGACTAAAAGGTAGAATACGGATTATTTTCCTAAGTAAGTCATTGCTGGAACGACAATTAACTACGGCTATCATTTTGGGTTAAGTATTTATCAGTAGTGCTAAAATATATATTATCAGTTTTTTTCTCGCAATGTTTTCCGACAAGGAAAAGCTAGCTGGATGGCCATTTTGCATACACTTTTTAGTTTTAAAGTTAGCTTCTAGTTACATAAAGTGTATTGTTTATAGATAGCCTACTATCGTTAGCAGTTTTTAAATCTTTGCACGCAAATGTTTCAGGTTCAAGAAGGGAGCGCAGAGCCGGGCCGAGTGAGACTGGGCCCACATGCTAGAAGAAGAGCCAACAAAGTCATCTACGTACAACAGGAAGCCAGTGAAGCCAAGCCAGATGAAGCTCATTAAAATATTTAAACGTATTCATTATTTTAGTTTATATTTGAAAATGTTACCATTAGGTACTTCTAGTATCATCACCAGTCTATCGAAACCCACTGTTGGATGCTTCGGCTTTCCGCTTCCGTCCACCGCCAGCTGTTCTATGTATAATTTTATATAATCACTCCATCTAGAACACGTCCAAAACACGTCTACCTCAGCGGTTATCGGTACTGCGACAAATATGTCCAGCCCATTGCCTCTTCAGATTGGTAACCCACTGAGCTATATCTGTGACTTTAGTTCTCTGGGAAATTACTTTGTTCCGGATATGATATCTTATAGAAATAGCTCTGCCTATAGCTTGCTGAGCGACTTTGAGCTTACGAACCATTCCCGCTGTGAGAGTCCACGTTTATACTCCGCAGGTTATGACAAGTAGAAAGCACTAATTAAATAAAGACTTTTGTCATAAGACTGCGGGATATCTGACGAGAATGCTTGAATACTTGACTAAGAATACTTGACTGTATTCTAGTATAGGTGGTAAAAAATCTTTCGAATCTTCGCAAGACTACGTTCCTTTTACACAGTATTTACAATTCAATAAAGTTAACAAAGTAAAAAAGTTTTGTTTGGTTCAGCATTTTTTTCCTTTTAAGTTACATTTAGGTAAGTTACAGTCCCACCATCTCAGCGTGGCGTTGCTAGTGGAGAATTTGGTATTGCCACCTAAGAAATTCACATTTCAGACCATTGAAATAGCTTAATTTAGGTGGTAATTTTATTTAAATATGTACAGCTATTTTACCATAATATTTAAATAAAATCACCAGTTAAAAAAAATAATTATATTATTTTCATAATACGAGGCGATTTTATTTTCCCATATCTGGTAACACTGACCTGTCGCAGCAGCAACGACTAGTATCCATAACCAAAAACAAATTTTAAAAAAAGCAGCAGCAATGCGTTGATTCAGCTTTTCGAATGGTTATATTGGAGTTTGGAGGAGTTTCTCTTTTTCCATACAAGATAAAAAAATTAAAACTTTTGGCTTATTGCGCATGACTTTTGTGAGGTTTCATTTGCACTTTTCATAAAGAAATCGAACAATAAACACGGAGGAACTCACACAAACCAGCTGGCGGTTTTCTTGTTCCCTGAGGAATATAATCTAAATCAGAGGTCAGAGTGAAGTCTAAATTCGACCACATCATCGCTTACCATCAGGCGAATTTGTGGTCATGCGTGGACTTGTATGTGTAAAAAAATTATGTACATAATATACAAGAAACAAAGATTTTATTACAACATCAATGTAATATAAAAAAATCAACACACCAATAAAATCTACACCGATAGTAATCTTAGTAAAATATCAAAACATTGGTAAGCAAAATAACAATAATATTTACTGAACAATACTTCAAATTCAAATTCCTAGTCATAGATATTCAACAAGCATCATATAACAATACACAGTTTCACCAGGTCTATAGAAACTAAGAAGCATAATACTTTCTCCCAGCTCTCTAATGGGAAATACAAATGCGCCTTTGTCGATCGCGGTCAGATCAAGATTGTCAAAGAAATAGTTTCCTTTGTAAAATACACAATTCTTTGCATCGTACCTTACATGAGAGGCGAGGAGAAGAAGTTTCGGTATAATATTGTGGCAGGAAATTTTATCATACTCATAACTGTATTTGATAACTCCGGATTGCGCTCTCCCGTACTTGAATCGCCAAAAATATCCTCTCAAGTCTTCTTTCGACATCCAACTGCCTTTTATTATAGTTTTATTATTTTTGCTGTAGATTGTTATCGTGAGCTTCGTGTTGTTGTTTTTTACATAAGGCGGCACAGGATCTTTACATTCTTCCATAGTTTTTAAGAACATTTTGTACTGAGAGTTGGCGGCTAATGACAATGTTGCGTAGGTCAAAATCACAGCGATCACTTTAACTGGCGCCATAACGCCCGCAAAATGAGTCAATGTAGGTAAAAACTCGTACATATATTTTCCAATAGGTAAATGCTGTAATAATTTGCGTGTGTTTAAAATACAGTTTATATCTCATTAAGTTTCATGGTAAATACACTCATATTTAGCTTGTATTACTGATTGTCAATGTGTGCTACTTACCTAATCATACATTATCTCTATGATCCTATTATATTTGAATGATTATTCTGAGCAAATGTCATCCGGTTTATTTCTGTGTTAGATATTTTGAATAATCAGATAAAATGTATGAAATACGTGAGCGGAAAGTTAACTGAGATAGTACAAATACAAACACAAATCTTTTATTAATAACACAGTTACAGGTAATTCTTCCATTCATATTTAAATTTATCAAAATCATAACATATGTCAATACAATGAAAATGTCAATGAAATAATATGACATATTATAATGTGACATAAAATAGTAGTAATTTGAAGCTACGGCAACCTATTTGAGAAATAGTCTGAATGCCAATATGGAAGTCCTGGATTCAAAGGTTCAAATCCCACTGCACACACCTCTATATTTTCTAAAATTATGCGTATTTTCTCCAGCTTAAAACGATGAAGGAAAACATCATCAGAAAACTTGCATACCTAATGATCTTCGAGATCATTAAGAAACCTGTAAAAAGTGTAAGGTTAGCAAACCCACACTTGGCCAGCGTGTTAGACTAAGGCCCTTACTTTACTCACAACAAGAAGAAGCTCACGCCCAGGCGTGTGACAAAACAGATTGTAGCGATAGTGGCTCAGTGCTTAGTACGATCGGTACACACGCTACACGCCGACGTGTAGACACCAAAAGCAGTGTTCAATTCTTCACAATATGCTTGAGCTGTGGTGGAGAAAATCATAGTATTGTGGAAAGGTACTTTCTACTACTCCGCTTGGTAGCTACCAACCTCAAGTTGCAAATCTGCTTTCAAGCTCCTAACGGTGTGTTTCGGCAGCCTTACTTGAGTACCAGTTCCATTCCAGGCTAGGCATGTTTACCATCTTGGACTTTACAAAAAAAACAGGGCTGATAAGGACGGGTAAGGGTATATGTAATTTGTTGTACAGACGTCTCGTAGAGGAGAAAATTTCTTAATTCAACTTATAATTTGTTAATTTACGTGATGTGACCAATTCACATACTTACTGATGCAAAATATGCAATAATCTTAATTACATTACTATTTCAATTATGTAATAATTAAGATCCTTACGTATAAACTTTTATTTGCTTAGAACACTCTGTCATCTTTTCGGTGACGACCGAGAAAATGAGAGCGGCTAGTTATTACGAAAAAAATAGATTTACTTTTAAAACACTGTTTATAAATCAAACTCTAATTACCTATTTGTTTATTTCTAATGATTTAATTTGGTTCTACAGGGTGTTGCACGGTTTGTTAGACATCAAAATACTGATATATTTTAAAAAAATTATGTTTGTTAAGCGTAGCAATTTTAATCTATTGCATCGGTTTCTTTTAACAAAGGTGTTCCATCGTAGACCACATATTCATTTAACATTTGACAAGATGTCGGTCAAACTTAAGCGTGTAGGTCAAACACAATAGTTTGCGAAAAGTTTTCAAGTTTTCGCTACTAAAATGCGCTATGATAAATGGATCCCTGGTGTAAATGAAAACTAAAACTAGCATAAAGCGCTGTAATTTTTCATGAAATATTTTTCGTAAATTGTCATGCTCTGTTTATGAGCAAAAATAAAATTTTGCCCCGTTTTATTAAAATAAGTATGTTTCCAAATTGAAAAACTCAACAATGGGTTTCAGGTAGCTACATCAAGGTTTAGTTGTCTCACGACCCCTCAAGCTTATACTTCAACACATACGCATCGCAGACGCTCGAGTATGCATTCACAAACACATTCCTACATTTCCTTATTTTTATCAGTCGCAAAATGTGAAATATTTACTCGGGAGACAAAATGGGCGACCTTTATTAAACAAAATAAAAAAGACCTTATACTATTTACAAAATGTATGTACAAAAACCTTAATCTAAAAATCAGTCAGAGGATATGATATGTCGCCAGAATGCTGACAAAATATATAAATGTTTACAATCAACAATAAAAATACATACATACTGGGCGTTTTTAAGAATATATCTAGTAATTAGTTTGTTTCTAAACCAACGTGCTTCACCCTCGGCCGCACCGTCGTTTTACATCAGGTGACTTAGTGGCCGAAAGTAAATCAATCCCACTAATATTTTAAACGTGAAAGTTTGGATGGATGAATGTATGGATGGATGTGTGTTACTCTTTCACGCAAAAACTACTGAACGGATTTGGATGAAATTTGGTATGGAGGTAGCTGAGACTCTGAATTAGCACATGGGCTTCTTTTTACCCTGAAAACATGTAGCGAATAACACCGCGGGGAGCAGCTAGTTTCATTTAAAAAATCCTCTTATCGTAAGTAAAATAAATGCCAAAATAAACATAAACGCTGTTTTTCTTAATTCAAACTAAAACCTCTTTAGTTAAGTTTTCATTTGAATTAAGAAAAACGTGGCTAATGTTTATTTTGGCATCGCACGTTTTACTATAAGTATTTTAATTGTTAATTTAACAATTATCTCTTAGTAACCACACTAAAAAAAAAACTTAAAAATGTACAAGACTACAAATAGTCATGTTATTTTGAATAAGAAAGAAAAGAAAAAAGAAAAAAAAGGCAAAAACGAACATAATAGGTATGTATAATGACCAGCATTTACGATTGACCCTCCTCCCATCGCCGCGACCTCGGAACGCCTCTCCGCCTCGAACTAAGCAGACTGCTTGTGTTACGGGGACGAAGTGCTAGCCCAAGGAAAACGTGCCATGGTAAGACAGGTTACGCTATGATGTTGACAACGAATTATATTCCACTGATCTGAACACCTTATTACATTTTAGACTGAACTGAGACATCGTTTCTTTGTTTGCTCAGGCTAAGCCCACATTCCTATTATTAAAAATGATCATTAATAGAAAAATAAGTGTGAATAAAGTCAAACATATAGATATTCACATCAAGATAATTATAATTAATTGAAATCCTTTCACGCGAACACTAAAACATGATTAACAGTGTTAGTGTGAAAATACTATCATTAATTTAAATTAGATTCCCAATTGAACACATTTCACGTGATTACTTATTCCTAGAATCCAACATTTAATGCGACCAAAACATGATCATTTACTTGATAAATTAGTAACTTAACTCAACAGCAGTTCAGTTGAAATTATTTCACGGCTAGAAACTTTCTGAAGATCATAAGAACAGAACTATATGAATAAGGTACAGTGAATAAGCTAATATTATAGTTTACTAATATTAGAAACGCAACGAAACTGGTTCTCTGCCTTAACGCCTGTTTGTTTCCTTTTCACGGCTAAATTAATCTTGATGAAATTTAAAATGGTTATAGGACGTTTGTTTTAGGAAGGTCACTGGCAACTTTTTTTACATCGTAGACATTTTTTTTTAAAGAATTCTTGGACATACTCGCATGTGTTTCCTCACAATGTTTTCCTTCACTGAAAAAACAGAGATGCTGCAGTGAGAATTGAACTTAGTACTTCCAGGTTGGATGTCAAACGGCCTTCCAGCTACATTTGTCTTAGCTCTATGGGTTAGCTTATGCTTAGCTTTATACCTCAGCTAGGTTTAAACAAAATTCAGTTTTTAATTATTTTTAATGAAATATTATAAAAAAGTGTAAACATGACGTTTACACGTTCTCGTCAAAACTCCGTATTTCGCTTCATAGCTCTACAGTTTTTATGTGAGTATATAATTATGAACTAAGAGGTTTAAGCTCTTAGTGCAAAAATTTAGCTACTGTTTCATTCAAAACGTAAGTAACCATCATAGTGTTTCAAGAGTTAATTAGCTTTGTAACGAAGTTGAAGTAATTGGTTGGTTCTGTAAGCTCATGCATAAGGGTTAAAAGAGATTTTAATCTTGTTCACTGCATGTACAACTCTGGGGTTAACTAAAGTGGGGAAATTATGAATTCCAACTAAATAGCTCAGATCGTGACTTTCCTAGATCGTCTAGATCGTCGGTCCAGCTATATTAAAATACCTACTTGAGAATAAAGAAAAGCTAAAATGGATATAGGTACCATAAAACCTCATATAAGTACATCGTTCATATCTACTGAATTCTTGTAAAAGAACTTAATTATTTTTGGTTTACTTATGCGGGATTCCTTATGTTTGTTATATCGAATACTCTGACCATCCACCATACTTGCTGGTAGCACACCATATTTACTTGGTGGTAGATTTCCCTAGCAGGAAGTCGTTTAGGTATATACCACCGCAGTACCAGATATTCTCTCGCCAAGTAGTACTGTGTAAACATTACTGTATTCTGGTTTGAAGGGTAGGGGAAATTACAGGGCTGTTGCGACTTAGCATCGAAAGTCACAAATTAATGAGCGCCATAGCAGCGATGCCCTGGACTTTGTTTTGCAAAGTACTTAAAGTTCTGTGTATCGCTGCAGTGGTCATGGACACGCGTTACATCTTACCATCAAGAGAGTGTATCGTTCGTCTCATTACTTTTACATAAAAAAAACACGTGATTACGTGACATAGGAAAACCCCAAGGAGTTTTCAGTATTTTTAACAATTATTTTTATATATAAATATAATTAGTAAAAATATTATTATATAGAACATAAATATTAGATTAATTATAATTAATCTACCAGCAAGTAAATGATTATTTCGGATTCTATCTCAAAGACGGGGTACCTAGTAAAACCTTGAAAACCCTCACTGCACATTGTGTCGAGGTTTCGCTCGTTCTCTATTACAACAATACCTAATCAACCTCACCTCCCACAATGATAACGTGTTAGAACAGCGATCACTTCGAGATCCACTTCAGCGACCAACCCGCCAAAGATCGCCCGCGGTCTCCATGCCACGGGGCAGTTCAGTTGTCCCACCACCTGCCACTTTAGCCGCTGGGAATGGCAATCGCCCGCAACCTCAGCACTCCTCCCATTCCCCCCATACAATAAATTATACACATAGTTTTTATCCCGGACACGCGGATAAAACAACTGGAAGCAGCTACAAATAAACATGAAAGAAAACAATTCACTTCCCAAGTACAAAAGAGAGCCACAAAAACAGTTCGGTTATTTGCGGAAACAAGCCAGTCCATCCGTTCCACATTCCCATAATGGCACTTTTTGAGAGCAATTAGGCGTCAATTAATCTCGTAAATGCTGAAGAAGGATTATTTTGTTTACTAATTGGTCCATAGACGGCCGCGCGGTAGATTTATGGGTAAGGTGGGTCCTGTATATTAAGCTTTTATGGCATGGATTTAAATCAGTAATTTGTTTACGTGCATCCAACGTGGGCTATGATAAATCGGATATATTTACTTTTGTTATGGCTAAGTAACAAAACACCACAATAATTTCCGTTATTGAAACATTTATTTTCTACAAATAATATTTTTAGTGTTTTTAAAAATGTTATGTCTCTATAAATTAGAAGAATTCAGATCAGACATAACAGTTCTGATAGTTTTATTTAATCCAAATACGACAAAGTGACAAGGAATAATTATGTTTTCTCGCCGAAGGGCGTGGGTTCACACTCCAACACTGAGCTTGAGCTGCCGGTGAAGGAAAATATCGTTAGGAAACCATAGCATGGTGATAGGAGACTTTCTAGTAGATACTCGGCTAGCTACCACCTTTAAATTGAAAATCTGCCGCCAACCACCGGACTGTGTGTTCCTGAAGCCTCACTTGAGAACCAGTTCCTTTCCAAGTTAGGTGTGCTTTACCGTCTTCGACTACACTGTCACTTAACATCAGGTGAGCTGTGGACAAACACCTGGCTTGTCAAACATTAAAACATTTAAAAATACATACAGCTAGCATTTTAGACAATAAAAAAATACTTTACTACTTGAAGTAATTTCATTTCATAGGAATGTAGGAGGCTTGGGCAATTTTGCGAGCGACATCATCAAAACATCACAAAGTTGATAACTTAAACCAGTTTGTGCTCAAGGGAAATGCTCATTTGCTATTCAACAAGCTACTCCATCTTGAAGAGTAATCTTGCATTCCATCGTCGTAGTTTGCTCGTTAATTAAAGATTTCGAATGTCCATTGTAATTAAGTAATTTCAACACATAAGCCAGAACAGATAGGCACGAAGAATTGTTAGTTAAAATGCTTGTCACGTTTTTATCAGAAGAAAAACTGTTATTTTAAATGTAGATGAAATAAATTTTGGAAGATCAGACTCTGTATTGCCTCTATGAAACTAATGTCTTTTAAAAATATGGCGAAAATGCTTACTAGCCATGTTAATAATTAAAACAAATAATATTGTTGCTTCCTAATAGATTCTTAAATTTAAAACCTCAATTATTATTAAAAAAATATATTTTTAGTATCATAAATCTGAATTTGAATTTTATCTGTGTTCCGGTTTGAAGGGTACTGCAGCTAGCAAAATTACTGGGCTGTTGAGACTAACCATCGAAAGTCTCAAAGTAATGAGCGCCAAAGCAGCGATGCCCTAGACTTTGTTTTGTTACTCAAAGTTCTGTGTATCGCTGCAATGGTCGTGGGCAGGCGTTATCTCTTACCATCAGGAGAGCGTCTCGTTCGTCTCATTACTTTTTACATAAAAAAAAGCTATATACATGGTGTTTTAAAAGAAGTGTTAGCCATCAAGAAAATGTTTTTTTTTGCTAACTTATATTCGTGATTCCTAACAGCGGTCGGCTTTTAACTAAAGTTGTTTTCCTTGATAGGTAAACACATAAACTAGGTAAGTATAACTTCAGTTTTACTAAACGTCTTGTATACGACAAAGAAGTAAGTTTGTATAGGATTGGTGGCCAGTCTCGAAATGCCGCCCAAATACCTCCGACATGGCTTGACGATTATCCTTTCTACTAAATCCTATCCTTCCAACTAATATTATAAATGCGAAAGTTTGTGAGCATGTTTGTACTCTTTCACGCAAAAACTACTGAACAAATTTGAATGAAATTTGGTATGGAGGTAGCTGAGACCCTGGATTAACACGTAGGCTACTTTTTATCCCGAAAACATGTAGCGGGTAACACCGCGAGCCGCAGCTAGTTATATTATATAAAAATGTGAAAGTTTGTACGTTTGGATGTTTGTTACCCAATCACGCAAAAACAGCTGAACGGATTTCGATAAAATTTGTCAAACATGTTATTTATTACCTGGATTAACAGATAGGATACTTTTTATATCAGAAAAATGTTAGATTCCTGTAGGGTTATCAAAACACGAACTACTAGATGTATCCACTTGAAATTTGGTGCACATGCGTTTTACGGAACATTATTCCGGGATAAAAGGCATCCTTTATCTTAATCTAATAATAAAATAGCGCAAGTTTCATAACTATTGCTTATTTGTTACTTACAGATGTTTCATTTCCATCTGAAACGAATTCTAAAATTAACGCGGTTGAATTCGCGGGGGTAAGCTAGTTATTATATAGATATAGAACAATTGAGTACTGCATTTTAAAAAGTAACGAAACTGCTCAAAAATATACGCCACTCGCGGTCACCTATCCGAAGACTGACGTTAAGAATACTACAATAAATAAATAACTAATAAATAAATATCGTAAGACATTATAAACAGAGCCATCTGACCCCAAACTAAGCGAAACTGATAGAATACTTAAATACGTTTTTTTTGTAAAACACATACTTATAATACATACAGTGCACCCAGACACAGAACAAACATTTGTTTATATTACAAAATGCTTGTTCAGGGTGGGAATCCAACCCACGCCCTTCTGCTCTTGGAGCAGACATACTACCAATGAACCAACAGGGCTGTCATACAAAACAACAATACAAGGAATGCAAGGTACCTACAAGTTTATATCGCAATCTGGTCTACTTTTTTATGTAATAAAGTTAAACATAGCGAGACTTCTGAGCAAGACCGAACAAAAGATTCAAAGAATTCTGAGCAATTAAAAATACAAAGGCATGTACGAGTACAATTCTTCTTTTCACATTCTCGGTTTTATCGAATGTCACTGAACGAAAATTAATTAATACCCAGATATGTAGGTATATTTCATAGAAATTTAATTAAAACAAATTTAAGCTTAATCTAGGTTTAACTTTGCGAACTAATTAAGTTCATAAAGGTAAATCTAGGTATCTATTGTTAACCCAATTAACAGGTATCTGTTAACTAACTGACAGGTACTTTTATTAGTTGTTAACGGGCAGTAATAGTGTAGTTAACAGATGAAGTCTCGGCAGCCTAGTTGGAAGGTCCTCTGGCTTCCAATCTGGAGGTCCTGGGTTCGAATCCTACGGCACGCACGTCTGTTTTTTTTTGCTTTTTTAATAACATGAGTATGAATGAATATGTATGATGTCCATAACTAAATTAAATGAGCTTCATGTTATACCTGAAAAGGTGTACAAATGTTTAATGGCAACAGAATAGTTAATATCTAGTAAAATAAAATTTGTAGGAACAAGTAGGAAAATTAATAATAATTGACATATAAAAAATAAATTATGAAAATTAAAATGTCATTGAAAATTAATAAAATGTCAATTTAAAAATTAAAATATTTACATGGTTTTCTAGGATGATAAAGGTGGATAGATCTGTCCTATTATATTTAGGATATTCGAGATCTATCGAACAAGATAGCAATAGATCGGCGTAAAATCACTACCTAAAATGCAACGCTACCACCCGGACTAATACTTTTAACTCGTATTGCCGATGACTTCAAACGGTGATGGAAAACATTATGAGGAAAGCTATATGTCTGAAAGTTAAATTGCCAAATATAAAATCTTTGTAACAAGACTGGATTAAAGCTACGGAGAGTGAATGCATTGGAATAGTCAAATTCTGGTCAAATACTATTTAGTTCTTCTAATCTTCTTTGTTTTTGGCATCGTATTTTGTGCATTTGGCCAATGTCAAATATATTATTTTTTAATTCAGATTATCTTCGAGATTGAATCGTTAAGCCATTCGTTTGGTCTAAGATGCAGCACGCTTAATTATGTCGTTGAATAAGGTGGTTTAGGTTATGGTTTATAAAAGGATTAAATTAGACTAGGTTTACTGTCTTGAACAGATTGTAAGCAATGCAATTTAACTCTTTTATCATTAAATTCATCAAGTATTTATGTGAGAGCGGTTTAGACTCTGTCATAAAATGTCTTAAATATTTATTTTATTGTTTGATAAATACCTACAAACGATTCTTCCTCAAATATTTGGCAATAAAATTTATTTGTTTTCGCCCTTCTGAGATCAAAAGGTTAAATTTCATTTTGTCCTCTCAAGGTTCGGAGTTATTCGTATATTTACTTAGTAATTTACAAAGGTTAGAAAACTTACATTTAATTTGAATTAGAGCTTGGGTTAGTCGCGTGTGCCGTACCATCATAATCAGGTTCTTATAATCCTTTGCTGTGCATAGGCCAAGACATGCTGCTCAGCCAGCTCTCCTGCGTATATCGCCATTTTATCGAGTCTCAGCTACGTGTGATAAATTGCAGTTTCCATTATAGAATACGTCTACCCTAGCGGTTATTGGTTCAGTGACACATATTTCAATGGTGGATGCTTCAGGTGACCACAATGCCGGCATCTACTTTAGCCAAATTTAAAGCTAAGCATTGCTATCCAGCGTGCAACGCTGCGAGCATTCTGGCCACATATCCCTCTCCTGACGGACTTTTAAATTAAGTCATTTCTACAAATTTGTAAAAAGTATTGATTTAAGATATTTTGTTATTAGATTTGTCTGAAACAAAATTACAATTTTTATCAACGGTTATGTCCACTGCCACTTTTTTTACTCTAGATAGGCTTACGGTTGACCGCCATCTCGCCTGGTGGTGAGTGAAGATGCAGTCTATGATGGAGCACGCTCGCCTAGAAGAAACCGATTCTCTCACGACTTGAAGGCACCCAGATTGCATCTGTCAGTGAACACCCACCCGGGTAGCAATGCAGCGAGCTAATATGATATGTCTTTAGCCTTAATTTTTTGATTAATTACTTCGGATATGATCTGTTATAGAAATGCCAAACAGTAATTTTAATGTTATTGAAAAAGAGGCAAGAGAAAGAAAAATCAAACTACATAATCGTATATATATCGTAAGTATTATAAAGATTATATATATAGAGTTTAGAAATAAGGATTGTTTGCACACTTTGAGTATTTATGCGCACCATTGAAGGCTCCTTCTCGCGGTGGCGTCGTGTGTCGGAACACTCTCTCCCTTCAGATATGGTTAAGGAGGGCAACATGTGTCATGCTCGTGATTGGGTGTGTCGCTAGTCTGTTCGCGGTATGCATACAAAATTGGTAATAGATTACCTTACCACTCCCTGTATTACGTATATGTAGTTTAAGTATATATAAAGTTAAAAAAAAATTGTAAAGTTGACAATTGTAAAGTCTGAAGAGCTGAAACAAAAAAAAACTATTTCCATTTCTCACTGTTTTACGTCTAACAAGAGAGTTGCCAGAGACTTTAATTGGCATTTGGTAATGAAGCCTCATTAGGTAGCTCTGTGTAAGCGTGGTTTATATATATTTAGATGAGGATAGAACCTTTTCAATGGGATTACGTGAAGGTCGACCAAAAACATTTGTTGCCGACTAGGGAGCGGCAACTAATTATAAGTGACAAAAAAATATTTGTGAGCAAATTTGTTTTACATTTGGCATTAGAATAAGTCAAGTTATTTGAAGGTACGCAAGCTTCGTACTCGAATACCGCACGGTGTTACTGAAGACTAGAAACCACTGCGTGTAGAGTGGTGCTGTGAAATGATAGGAAAGTTTGACGGAGGTGTTTTGTACTCGTATTAGATGTATTTATCAGGCAAACAAACTTGCGTGTACTACTTTGAACCGAATAGACAAAATCAATTGGCAGAAAACTTTCCTTTTGAAGATTTGCCGACGAAAGTGAAGAGAAAAAAAGTATAGTGTCTGGTCTTATTTAGAATCCACGTGTAAAATCACTTGCCCGCATGCATAAAATTTGACACCATACATTTCTAAATTAAGTCATTTTTGCTTGGGGCACGTACTCAATTTGGTTTATTAATCACTAAGTCCATTACATCACCAACAAATTGTGAAATGATCTTCCTTCCTCGATATTCCCGCGAAGTTACAACATTGGGCTCTACAAAATACGTGCTGTGAATTTTAAAAGTTTGACAATTAATTTGTAGTGTATTTGTATTGTATACCATCAGGCAACGCGTTTGCTTGTATACCACATGTGACACAAAAACAATGTACATTATTTCGCAGTTGAACGTGAGTGTACATGTCATCTAGTATTTAGTACAGACATAACTACACTGAGGGCAACTAACGTAACTCAAATCTCAAGACGAAATCATCGAGTCGAACTTGTCTGGCGCTTTAGGCTATGAATAAGCGTTGGTTCATTTATGCGTTTAGTCTAACACTACATAATAAAGTAAACCCAGTCGTGAATTATGAACAGACTCAGCTTTAAGTTAGTAAGCTGCATAGATAGCTGGAGGAATATTCATATAATTTGTTGTACTAAGCCCTGAGTCCCACAACGGATTATATAGAACTTAACGGATAACAAAGTAAGCTATGTACTCGTGAAAAAGGATTAATAGTAAACTATAAATATATTGTAAAATTATATTACTGCCCTGTATCTTTGATTGCCCTGTTAACTCATTCGGTAGTAGCTCTTTTATGTAGCGGTGATAGCTCAGTGGTCGGATCACACGCTCTTCAGCGTGGGTTCAAACCTCATCAATGAGCTTAAGCTGCTAGTGAAGAAAAGATGCGTAAGAAAACCATAGCATGGTGGTAAGGTACTTTTTAGTAGGCACTCCCATCCCCAAGTTTGTCGGTTCCGGCAGCTTCTCTTGAGAGATAGCGCTTTTGCAGGCTAATTGTGCTTACAAAATTCGAAAGTGTGCCTTAGAACTGCACAGTTTGATCCCACTATACCATTTTACTACCGGACGGCCAGATAAACGTCACCCATATATTTTTAATGTAAATGTAATGAGATGAAACTGCCATTGGGTATTTGTAAACAATATAAAATAACCGCCAGCCCTCAATACGTCTCAGTCGTTCTTCAGCTCTCTTGTAGAAAACACAAAGCGTAAATATCTGACAAAATGACACCACCATCATTACATAAATTTGACACTTACAACTTACATGTGTTAACGTGTTTACAATTACACCAAGACAAAAAACGTAAATGTTTTTTACTATGACCCCTTAATAAGACAAGCATAAAATAATATGCACTAATGTAGTATTAAAAAAAAAATTGCATCATTACATGTATTGTAGGTACTTATATCTTGCAAGTACAAAATTGGATCACGTAAACTTTGAAGTATCTCTTGGCAAGATAAACAAAACAAATCAGAACTTCATCACAATACAAGACAATGTAGCCTGTTTGCTATGAGATTACCAACGTTTAGAGAGGCGCATTCAGTTGGCATGTTACGTCATTTCCAGATCCCCATTTTTTGCTTATCTCTCTTCCTAATGATGCTAATTTATGAGGCGTATCTCCGAAATCGTTGACCGTCCCTAAATAAATCGTGGAAGGTCGTAAGGTTGGGGACAATATATGAATAGATGGATGGAAGCCAAAACACATGACCGATATTATATCGGTGACTGATTTTCTTCAAAGAAATAAATTTGGGATCTCAGAAAACATTTTGTATCAATATTGAAAGAGATTTTTTTATTTATTGCGCAATATTTTCAATTCTAAATCGAGTTCTGTGATTGAGAGCGTGTATCAAACATAAGAAAACTTACTATTCAAGTATACGTAGTTGTTAAAAATATGCTTGTTAAACAGGGTTGTAAGCTTGCGGCGTTCTCATTCGAAAGGGGTTGTTGTATTCATTATTATGAACAACATTCACTACGGGCACTCAAAATTGTAACAAAAGTAATTCGCCCGTTTTGAAGCTAACCTAATTTCTGTTTTTCTAAGAAGAATAGCAATCTGGAATCATGATGCTCTATACTGATAATAAGAAGTATACTCTAAGCTTAGAATGTTACACTACCGCAGTACCAAATATTCTGCTGCCAAGCAGTAGTGTTTAAAACATTACTGTGTTCCGGTTTGAAGGATACGGTTTGAAGATTAGGTGCACCTAACGTAATTACTGGGCTGTTGAGATTGATTGATTGATTGATTAACTCTTTATTGCACACAGTAAAAAAAATAATACAGAAGAAATAAATTTAATTAATAGGTGTAACAACTGGCGACCTAGATTAAGCATCGATAGGCTCAAAGTAATGAACGAGCGCCAAAGCAGCGATGCCCTTGACTTTGATTTGCTACTCAAAGTTCTGTGTGTTACTGCAATGGTCATGGACAGGCGTTACCTCTTACCATCAGGAGAGCATCTAGTTCGTTTCATTACTTTTTAGATACAAAAATAATCATATTCTTGTCTACCACAGTAATGTTTACACACTACTGCTAGACGGCAGAATATCTGGTACTGCGGTGATACCTACTTAGACGACTTCATGGTTAAGAAATCTACCACCAAGTAAAGTAGCAGTAGTAGTTATTTGATAACTTTTCCACATAATTATGTAGCAACATTATAAATACACAATACAAAAGAAAACAGTTATTTTTAAAACACATCATTTTTACTAAGTAACGTCGATATTTTCATAATATCTTGTTTTTCGATACATTTTAGCCGGTTTTCATCATTATTTGAAAATATAAGTAAAGAGATAATAAGCTTTAGTTTTGATGTTATGTTTCTTAATAGGGTGGCATGTATCATAATATTTAAGTAAATATAATGTTTTATTATTAATTGGCGGAAAAGTTGTAACTGACTTGTTTGAATAGATATTATAAAATAGTAATTTTGTTATGTAAGAAAAATGCCGAGAAACAGTAACATGATGAGAGTTTATGTTTTTTTATCAATCAATCATTTATTGATACAAAAATGGTACACTAATAAATAAAGCCCGAGCTTTACACGCGAATTCGGGAATTCCCGTATAAGTTTCACCCTCAAGTTGAAAATGTGCCGCCAAGCATCTAACGGTGTGTTCCGGCAGCCTCACTTGAGAGCCAGTTCCATTCCAGGCTAGATGTGCTTTACCATCTTCGAACACACCTTCACTTAACATCAGGTGAGCTGTGGTCAAACACCTAGCCTATCAACACAAAATAAAAAGTATAACGTTAGTATATAACTTTTATTTAAGATTCGTGTTACGTCTAACCAACAAAAAAAATGTAGATGTAATAATATAATTATGTTCTCGCATCTTACTGAACTATTTATGTAAAATGTATCAAATTCATATACACAATGTATCTGCTCTTACAAAGATTTATACGAAAATGAATATCAAGCCTTATTGGTCGGAAAACTTTTAAAATACAATTGTAGTTGATAAAATCACGTTACACGGTAAAAATTCATCGACCACTTCTTATCATTAGAATGCATATCTGTATCACTAGATACATTGCGTTATGTGAACATTGAATTGAAAACTATCGGATACCTGAAATGCTAATATTATAAAGAGGAAAGATTCGTTTTTTTTTTTAATGTAAAAAGTAATGAGACGAACGAGACGCTCTCCTGATGGTAAGAGATAACGCCTGTCCATGACAATCGCAGCGATACATAGAACTTTAAGCAACAAAACAAAGTCCAGGGCATCACTGCTTTGGCGCTCATTACTTTGAGACTATAGATAGAGTTAGTCTCAACAGCCCAGTAATTTCGCTAGCTGCAGTACCCTTCAAACCGGAACACAGTAATGTTTACACACTACTGCTTAGCGGCAGAATAACTGGTACTGCGGTGGTACCTACCTAGACGACCTCCTGCTAAGGAGATCTACCACCAAGTAAAAATGCGTATTTTTGTAACGAAAAACTCAGAAACTACTGGATCGATTTCGAAAATTCTTTCACTATTAGAATGCTACATTCTCCCTGCGTATCATAGGCTATATCTATTACAAGAATTTAATAAAAACTAGGGGTCGCCTCGCCGTTTCACCCGCGTAGTTCCCGTTCCCATGGGAACACAGGGATAAAAAGTAGCCTATGTCACCCGGGGATAGCATAGCTTCCCAACGGTGAAAGAATTTTTTGAAGCTAAAAAAAGCTTTTGAAATCGGTTCAGTAGTTTCGGAGCCTATTCATTACAACAAACAAACAAATAATCAAATATTTCCTTTTGATATTGGTATGCATAGATAGATAAATGTCCACCCGTGCGAAGCCGTGGGGACGGCAAGTATCCAATATGCCGAAATATGAGCTGTACATACAAATCCGAAAGAGTCGTTGTACCCATTATTATGAATCACTATGGTCACAACTCGGTTTTCTGTCTACTTAGTCTACCGGATACACTCCAGAAAGTACGCTTCAGATCTGCATGACCTAATTCTTCCGTTCCGACTAATGATACGTAAGCACAGTAACCCCCTTTTGATTTAGCACACCCCAACCTTATAACCCTGTATGGCGTTGAAAGAGAAAACTTCATCAAATCAAGAGAGATAAAACGGTCACAGTTGCTCAATATACTTGATGAAATTGCAACGAAAAAAACAAATCGGAGTCTACTGAAACGGAAGGATTTATTATTTCTTCTCTGTTTAGCTTTGTTCGAGAAAGCTTTGTAGGCTTAACGTTTCGCTCGTCTAAGCTTTGCTGTGTTTAAAAGAAAAATTGTTTGATATAAATCTGCAGCAATTTACATGAGTTTAGTTTGTTTTTTTGGTAAATACCTTTCCAGATTTGAATCTATGCGGTTTAGTTAGAATCCTTACATCATTATGTGTGACACAAGCTTTTTTTTTACGCGGGCGTGTTTACTGTTTGTTCAATATAATCATTCTTGTTCACATAATATTCCGTACGAATACTTTTTCCCCTTTGCGAATAACGTATACCCTAGTGTTATTCATGGGTGGTAGTGTGTAAGCAAATAATAACATACATAGTTTAAGACTAAATGGAGCTGTCGGTAAAACTCTCATTTAATTACAGACTGACCTGTTAAGACATTTTGTAGGGCGTAAATTAAATTTCCACCCAGGGAAAAAAATATGTCAAATATAAGATATCGTTGTACTGACGACACTTTCTAGCTAGTGGGTTATCTTTTTATTAATCGTAACTCGTCACGTCATGGATAAGCTTACATAATAATAAAGAAAAGCGCGTTGACCATTACTGTAGAAAAAACTATTTCCTAAAAATTTCCCATTTCCTAACTACCGTTTCGATTAACGTCGCCCATATTTATTGCCTCTCCAATTCTAAGCTACTTTTGTTACCAAAAATTCCTACTTAGATATAAGTTTAAAATCGCCGGGTCAAGTGTTAAATATGAAATCTTTGACTCGGCTCGTGGTCTTTATGCATTCAGCATGGCTCGGCGCCAACTGCATAGAGCAGAGAATTCGATTCTGACCTTTGCTATAACAATATATCAACTGTGACGTCGCACCAATGGAAGGTCCTAGAATCATTACAGAGCACAAACTTCCAAAGTTTAATAGTATAGTGGGAAGCCCACAATATTAGCGAATGTCTTCTGACACAAAAAATTAAATAAATATTATTATTTGTACTTATTATTATGTTATTTTAGTTATAAATTTTTCCTTTTAATTTTTTTTATTTTTTATATGAAATATTTATAAAACATAAATAAAATAAAAAACTCAAAAACTAGAATGTCGCCGGCAGCAGAGCAGGGCTCAAGCTGCTGGTGGTTAGAGCTGCAGAATGAAGAACATCCTAACAATGCGAGCCGTTTCAAGGATCACTGCCTTTTAGAACTGACCCTTGACCCAACCGTCTAGCTAGTTTCTTTAGTTGTTGGTCGAGACACTTCGCTAAAATACCGTTCACCATGACGACTATCGGGACAATGATCGTCGAATCAACATCTTACACCGCGGTTATTTCGTGAGCCAAGTCAAGGTGAGCTTGGTATTATTATATATTCTTATTTACTTTTACAATACATCTAGAGTATGTATGTATTTACAAAAAAGTATTCTATCAGTTATCTGGTTGCTATAGTACAAACTTTACTAGTTTGGGGCTAGATGGCGCTGTGTGAAATGTCCTACGATATTTATTTATTGTTCCATAGGCGACGGTGATTGCTTATATAATGCCATTGCTTATATAATGCCATAAATAAACCCCATCTTGTTCGCCACCTGTGCCATTTAAAAACATCCAAACTAAAAGGCCTCGTGACGAAAGCACAAATATTGAATCAATTCAATTTTCAATTTTAAAACATCTTTATTTGTCCGAAAGTATTTAAATTGTACGATTACTAAAGTACCTAAATCCTAATAGTACATAAAAATAACAAAATTACGAAACAAAAAAAAATACCTATATTAATTTGACGTATCACTATTATAAAGTGGACAACAAAACAATCATAAATTCTGAAACACGTAGTTACAGAGAATAGCGCCATCTAGATCTTAAAGTACGTGACTAAAGTAATGTACGGTATGTTGTAGTAGGTACCGGTTTTTGTCTCGGATGATGCATCTGTGCCAGTATTATGATATCTGTGCCTCGACTCATCAAATTTGCAGTTGGACTTCATAGTTGGATACACGAGTAGCCACCGAGTAAATGATACACTGTTATCGGGCAAGGCTTTAAATTAGATAAGTCAGGCCTCAGCACAGACGGATGATAGATGCGAGATTGTGTAGAATACTGAACAATGCATCTGCTGGGATCGGGTCTATACTTAAATTATAACTTTAGTGTAAAGTAAATCCAGGTTTTTTTGTATGCAATAGTTAAGAAGTAGTGGGTACAGATGAATAAGCTCCGGGAATAGCAGCTCGCCCTGGCTTCGCACGGGAAAACAAAACTCGATTAACTGTATAAATATAGCCTATGTCACTCAGTGATAATGTAGCATTCTAATGATGAAGAATGATTCAGATCGCTTTAGTAGTTTCGGAGCCTATTCAATACATACAAAAAATCAAATCTTTCTTTTTTATTATTAGTGTAGACAACTTTGTTTTGGGCACGAACGTGTTCACGCACACAGAGATCAGATTCTGACAGATATCGATAGATGCATTCGGCAGAAATGTAAATACATGCATCTATGCAATAATTTAATCGGTCCTGATTTTAAAGGACACAATATTATATATTATATATTACACATATATTATAGACACTGACTTTCTATCCAAAATGTAATCAACATATTATGTATATTATACACTAGCTTGCGGTTTCACCCGCGTAGTTCTCGTTCCCGTGGGAGTACAGGGATAAAAAGTAGCCTATGTCACCCAGGGGGCAGTGTAGCTTCCCAACGGTGAAAGAATTTTTTAAATCGGTCCAGTAGTTTTGGAGCCTATTCATTACAAACAAACAATCAAATCTTTTCTCTTTATAATACTATAGAAATTGATACTGATTATTTATTTATTGCTAGCTGCGCCCCGCAGTGTTACTATATGTTTTCGGGATAAAAAGCTAGGAGCTTATGTGTTAATCCAGGGTATCAGCTACCTCTATAGCAAATTTCATCCAAATCCGTTTAGTAGTTTTGGCGTGAAAGAGTAATAAACATCCATCCATCCATCCAAACGTTATAAACGTTTTCACGTATATAATATTAGTGGGATATGTGATTTTAACGTTTTCATATTACTTATACGGAACTCACGTTTGAACTCATGTCGAATACTCCGACTAAAGTGTCGGTCATATACAGTGGCCTTTATCGTTTTCAAACAGTGCGAATAAAGACTCGCGTCGCACTTTGCTATAGTTCTTTGAAAATGATCATCGGAAAAAAAATTGAATATCCTAATATTTTAGAAAAACATAATTAATATTTTAATTTACTTACTTCGTAAAGATCAAGTTCTAATTACTTAACGCCTACACTTGAAGCCGTGTAGCTAAACGGAATTGAGGTAAAATATTACCAAGGAAAACTTATTTTTTGTTAATAAATATAGACTCGCGTTTGACGCCAACTCGCCTGCTGTCAAACGAAAATACGGTCTAGGTCTACGACTGCGCTTGCTTAGAAGAAGCCCATTTACTCGCGACTTGAAATCACCCAGATTAAATCTATCTGGGAACACCCGCTCAGGCAGCAAATTACACTGCTTCGCGATTCGCATGTTGAAAGTGGAACTTGGTTATTCCTTACCACGTCATTACTAAATGTAGTGGTGGTTTAAAGTCGCCTTTGTAAAGTCAAGTGTGTTATTTTATCATCTAGCACCGCCTCGTGCAACAATTTTTCAGATCGCAAATACAACTAATATTTCATATTCACGGCTTTTTATGTTGAAATGTCAGGAAGCAATTTACACAAGTTGTTATGTGCACACCCACAACGCTCACTAGCGGTCAGAGGATAGGATTTATGAAACTGCACGTTAAAAACTTCCAATTTTTATTTGGAACTAACAAAGACTTTAACATCTACATTTTAAGGTGTACTTTGGTCTGTTTTTGCGGGAATAGTTGTATCTCACAGGCAATATACCGGGAAGCTGAATAACGGGCGGGCTGCCTGCAATTTATGCCTCGCAAAATCTGTTATTGGAACCCTAGCTTAATAGCTGCTACGTTATTCTAAGTTGGTGGATCATTCTATGTTTTTGTAGGGCCAATTTGAATTGAAGGGTTACCGTTTATTTTAACGATTACTGTAAATTGAGCGTATGTTGTATTATTTTTGCAGATATTAAAATATTAACAGATAACTGCTGAACTTTTAATTTTTACTTCTCTTTTCAGGTTCTGGAAATGGCCAACCGCAAAATAGACCTGTCCACAGTCATGAGACGGAAGGTCGAAGGATCGAAGGTCTTCGGGCACTTTCGAAGAGGATCCCTGTATGACTTTAAAAGTTGATCCTCGAAGGTAGAATCTCAGGGAAGCGAAGCCCGGGACGTCCCAGACGGAAGTGGCTAGAAGACATCAAAGAGTCGACTGTAGTGAGCTGTCAGCATCTGAAATTCGCAGCGTGGTATCGTAAAAACATTTGCCTATAACTGATCTCCAACCTTCAGTATGAAGATGGCACTTGATGATAATATTAGCAATTCATATCAGACTGGACTGGGAATACGTAGTTTACATGTTTTCTTCCAACTTTGAGCTCATTTAAAAAACATAAAGCGTACCGTTAGGTGATTGGCAACAGATTTTCATCTTGAGGGTGGCAGCTAACCAGCCGAGTACTAGAAAGTACTCTACCACCACGCTATGATTTCCTCATGATTTTTTCCTTCACCAGCACCTCAAGCCCATTGTTGGGATTTAAACCCACATCCTCCACCTATTTATTATTATTTTTTAATCCCCGACGCAAAACGACGGGCTGTTATAAGTTTTACGTGTCTGTCTTGTTGTGTGTTTGCGTGTGTCTGTGTCTGTCTGTGGCATCGTAGCGCCCGAACGGATGAACCGATTTTGATTTTTTTTTTTTTTTTGTTTAAATGGTGAATTAGTCGTGAGTGTTCGTAGCTACGTTTGATGAAAATCGGCCCAATATTTTATAGTCACGACCACAAAATGGCGGATTACAAATTTTTTCACAGCTTCCTCAATAAGGGTATCAAATAAAAGGGCTTAACTAGTAGAAAACTATACACCTGTCGGGGATTTTTAAATTTTCAATTTATACTTGTTAAATGTAGAAAACAGTCACTATTCGGGTAAATATATAGTTGTAACTTTTCTGACAGCATACTCTATACTCCGATACATTGGAATTTCAGGATCCCAGTTTTAACTCCCAACATTCTACAAAGACAGATACCGCAGATACATTTAACCCAAACATCCGGACTGTACCCGGCTTCGCAGATAAATTGGTATTTTGACCACAACGCGGCACCCGGACGCGAGTGTTAGCTTTGTAAATTCAATCACGAGAAACTCGGATAGTTTGTCAATGATTTTAGGTTACAGTACATTTACAAGTTTGTACATACGTTTGCAAAACGATTTGAAACTTTGTAATTGAACAACGCTTGCTAAAAATACGCACATAATTTCTAAACCAAACCTGATCACTAAAGTAATAGTTTTAGTTTGGTTTCTATGTCATTGCACGTGTAATGAGTGGTCTGGGCGGTGACTTGTAAAAAATACTGTATTACGCTTTGTTATTTAAAATTATTGAAAAATTACAAATAAGTTTTTGAGAGAAACAATTGCCTAATGTGCGGCACGCAGCTGCTCGCTTATTTCGAATGATAGAATCACAAGCAGTCACGATGTTTCTAGAGCCTACATTTGTTTTAAAATTAACCGCTAAAAAATATGTATTTTATATGTAGCTAAATTCAGAGCTAATAACTTTCTCATAGGTGTGTGCCTCATTTTAAACCGCACTACTACTTAACATCAGGAAGGCTAGAGTCAAACGCTAACCTATTCAAAGTAAAAAATATGTTAAAAAATTACAAAGCAATTTAGATCATGAGACGGAGACTTTGAATATTTGGTTTATTCTCATCTCAATAGAATTAAAAATCATTACAGTAAAAATTTGAGTCCTTGTCGTGTGTGATGTCTTCCAGGCAACTTATGAAATTATTACTTTCTTTCTTTTCTTTTGTTAAATTACTGATCAAAGTTTAGTTATTTACATGTTTTTATTAGTTATAGACGCAAAACGGCGACAGTTAGTCAAAAATTCCGCCCCTGACTCAGCTGGAAAGGCTGGTAGCATACCCGCGCTAGATAGCTAAAGCTATACGTATAAATGAAAATATGAAATCTTTCTTTTTTAATTTTTCTTTATTCATTTAGACCTAGCAGATTGCAAGAAGATTAGGTCATTAAAATAATTTTCTCATCAAGTTAACCGTAATAAATGTACGCCATTCCTACTGTGGTACCCAGTGAAGGCAGATTTCATAGTTAAACCTCAACAGCAAAAACTGCTGAAATGGACATAACCTAATTGTAACTCGCTGTAGTTCTGAACTGCAGCTAATTACTTTTTTGCGTCTGTTAGCAATCGCAGGTGTTTCTAATTTAAATTATAGTGTAACTGAGCAAACTTTTTGAGTTTAAATTAAACTTGAAATAAAAGAAAACAAATGAAAATGCTGTTTTTTTACTCATGCGGGATTACTCCTATTTAATTTTATGTCGGCTACTCCGACTATAGTTTGCGGTGATGGCCACAAACGGTGGCCATCTTCAAGGAGTCAAAATACACAGCGCGCGCGGCCTTGTTTTTCTTGCCGCGCACGCTTTATTCCGATATTATTAAACGAGTTATCCCACATAAGTAAAAGAAAAATATATGGTAAAACTACTTCAGTTTCTTTCAGTTAATCATAATCATCATCATTTCAGCCGTAGGACGTCCACTGCTGGACATAGGCCTCCCCATTGACTTCCATAAAGACCGGTTGGAAGCGGCTCGCATCCAGCGCGTTTCTGCGGTCTTTACTAGGTCGTCTGTCCACCTTGTGGGGGACTTCCTACGCTGCGCTTGCCGGTCCGTGGTCAAATTCAATTAATGTACGTCAAAAAAAATTTGAAGGAGTAGTCGTCAAATACTGCCAGCATTTTTATAATCCACTTAACTACTTAACTGCTCCTCGCGGCTCCATCCGTGTTTTCCCGGATACAGTATTGTGTTAATCCTAAGTATAAGCTACATTTTTAAATGTCATCCAAAACCGATAAGCCGCTACAATGTGAAATAGATAAACGCACATACAGACTAACTTTCGGTTTATAATACTACTGTGACAATAAGTACGGTTTTATTTTTCAGAAAACAGCAACACTTACACAAATTTAATCACTTATTTTATTTATAGAATGCCTATCGTGGTAACGCCATTGTAAGCCAAGATTTGCAAAATATTTTCTCTTAAAACTCATTCTTCGTCACGAAAAGTTCTCAAAAAATATTCATACCATGAAAGGGAAATACTCGAGCTCAAGAGTCATTCAAGCGCAAAACATACAAAATATGTACATGATTGCCCAAAACCTTAATAAACTCGTTAGCTATTCCGCCACGGAGCATCGCATTAATTCCAGTCACGGCGTAATTTCAGCCTGTATTGGGAAGGTACTATAAAACTCATGTGACTAAGGATTTAATAGATTAAAAAGTTCGGCATACTAAAATTAAGTTATGATGTCACATGTTTCGATAACGATAGGATTTTTTCCATAATTTTATAATATCTTCCTGATTCGAGTGATATAAAAATAGTCGATTTTTTGTAATTTATTTATTTCATAACATACAAAACAGAATGCAATAATATTCACAACAATACAAATACCTACACATTTTTTTGATCTGTATTGCATTCCAAAACTATGCATGTCTAGGTAAATATCGTAAGACACAGCGCCATCTGATCCCAAACTAAGCAAACTTGTACAATGGAAGTCAGATAACTGATATAATCCTTAAATACTTTTTTTTTGTAAATACATACAAACAAACACGGAACAAACATTTGTTTATACCACAGAATGCTAATGGAATCGAACCCACACAGCTCTTTAAAGAAATATACAGGGCTATTGAGACTGACCATCTAGGCAATGAGCGCTAAAGCAGTGATGCCCTGGGCTTTGATTTTTTACTCAAAGTTCTGTGTATCGCTGCAACGGTCATGGACAGGAGTTATCTCTTACTATCAGGAGATCGTCCCGTTCTTCTTATTATATTGATATAAAAATAAAATAAAATAAATATACTATTAGTGGGCCAACAGGGCTGTCAAGAAGGCTGTCAGGAAGTATTAACGTTGCAAAGAAAGGATCGCTTATGTCGATAAAACCGCCATTTGTTGCTTTATTGTAAAGCTGCTACTATTATTGTATATTGTAAAACACTGAACCTCACGACACGGGACTCCCTAGTGTGATATTCAGTGTTCACAGCTTGTAGAAGTTAGTTGGTAAGCACAGTCTATGATAAGATAATGTTATGTTCATTGCCTAAGCTATGTAGGCCTTACTTACCTTATTAGTAAGTTAATGGAACTTAAGTACCTACTAACTTCACTGCATTATTATTAATTTCAACTCTAAAAACATGTTATTATTGTTTTATTTCTGGTGTGAAAATTAAAGAACACGAACTGTGTACTAAGTGTTCTTATCACAGCATTCGCTAAATTATATAATTACTAGCTTACGCCCGCGATTTCATGTGCGTCAAATTTCATCCAAATCCGTATAGCCGAACTTTCGTGACTGAGTAACAAATATCCAAACAACTAAATATACAAACTTTCACAATTATAATATTAGTAGGAAGAATACGATGCCGTATAGGTACCTACCTCAAAAACGTTTTAATTAAAAATAAAACAAACAATACCAATGGTATCTGAAGTTAACGAATATTACTTGATATGCCTTTATTTGTATAGATGCATGTTTTTTTTTCAGTGTTACATCTCCCGTCTGTTTCTTATGTTTTCTATCGTATTTTTCTTTTCTTGGTTGCCTGGAAGAGATCGCTGTTAGCGATAAGTCCGCCACTTGTGTCACTAGTTAATAAGGTTTTTTGTTATCTGTACTCTTTTCCATTTATGATGTGCACAATAAAGAGTTATATCTATCTATCTATCTATCTAATACACCGAACTGTGAGTGGTAAAACAAAGGCCTGGGCATCGCTGCTTTGGCGCTCATTACCTTGAAACTTTCGATAGTCAGCCTAGCAATTTAGCTACTTCAAACCGTAACATAAACACACTGTGGGATCCTTCTAAGGAGATTTACCACCAAGTAATTCCTTACTGTGTTAATCCTAACTGTCATATTGACCAATAAGTAAGATGATTTTCCCACGACATTAGTGTCTGAAACTACTATTTGTGCCACTATTGGAAAAATACAATACAATGAGAAACATTTCCACTTTCCATTCCCAATTTCTTCGGCATCATATTCGCCTTAATGCGCATCTAATGACGCAGAAACCGACTTCCGGTTAGAATATAGAGAAGTTAGTCTCGAATATTTTATCTATGTCCCATTACGGACTCTTGAGCAAAATGGGTAAATACCTATTCCATATTCTGATCCCTAGTGAGGCTATTATGTAATTGACAATTTGCGACCAAATGACGTTAATATCAAATTAAATAATATAATTAAATCAAATAAAATAGGCTTGCGGTAATTAAAGATACAGTCTACAAATATGCGCAATCACATATTGTGCTTAATTTTTTTCATATGACACAACCCTAACAACAAGCTTAAACTGGCGGTGAAAGAAAATATCGTGACGAAATCATAACCTGATGGTAGGGTACCTACTCTAAAGTACTCGGCTAGCTAGTTACCTCAAGTTAATAACCTAACGGTGTGTTCCGGCAGCCTCACTTGAGAGTCAGTTCCATTTCAGGATAGGTGTGCTTACCATCAACTAAATCATCACTTAACATTAGGTAAGCTATGCTCAAACACCTAGCCTGTCACCTTTGAATAAGAATTGACATAAAATTTTATTATTTAATGCGTATTTAAAAAATATAATTATTTCATGTGTATTTGGCTGCTTAGGCAGCAGCCAAATACATATGAAATAATATTAAGTAGCCATTAGACAATAGTTAGCAGCCGTACATGCGACTTACTAGCACGACGAATCGCACAATTCAGCCGAAAGGAAGCAGTAATGTTCATTTTGCTGTTGAAAACGTCAGCTATCCAGATCTACAGGGTGTTCCGAGCGATTACACTCGCACGCCTGAGCCGTCTTGCCGCGTTAATACGCTCTCAATTACGCAGAAATGGACTTTCGGTATCTGGAGGAGTACGATATAAGATTAGGAATTTCAACGCCCATTGTCATTAACAACTCGAATTCTGAGAATTAAAAGAAAATCGAAATCACAATGTTCCTTTCATAAAAGACGCGCAGACACGCCAACCACCTATTGCTATTTTTTGTTCTGTAAAAATAATGAGACGAACAAAACGCTCTCCTAATGGTAAGAGACGGTAACGGCTGTCCATGACTATTTTAGCGACAACAAAAACTTCATTACTTCGAAATGCTCAATGGTTAGTGAGAAGCTTGAATAACAATCTGTTATCGTAGTATAACAACCAGAAAACTTTAAAAAATCTATAACCCGTATTCTATTTCATGTTGAGAAATAAACGCATAAGTATTGTTAAAGTTTATTTGTATATCTAGGAAGAAAGTTTTGTTTAAAAACTTACCTATCAGAATTCTTTTTTCACTAAAGTCCTACAGTCGTTTCGTGAGGACGTAAGTAACATAAGTTGTGTAACTATTCCCTTAGAAATGTACAAACTTTCTCACATAACTAATACAAAAGAAAGGTTGGAAGTTCATTCAACTGTCATGATTTACCTACATAATGTACCAGACTTATCCAATAAAAAAACAGACAAACACACCCCCGTGGTGAAGCGGCCGAAACTAATAATAATTGTTTCCTTTACAGGGAAAGTTGTAGGCGCAAAATAGACACAAAAAATACATGTGTCTGTGTGTATTTACAGTTACACGAACATAGTAACGTTGTAGCACTTCACTGCGTTTTTTACAAACTTTGTGACATTCTATTTTTTTGTTACTATTTTTAGGTTTGTGTTGATTACATCACGCCTGATGATGAGAAACTATGCAATCTTCTTAGATTGCATAGTGTTCGTTTAAGAAAGAAGGAATCCGTTTACTTTGGATTTTAAGACACTCATACGTACTTTGCGGGCAGGTGAAACCAAGTTGTGCAATTCCAATCACACTCTTCGAAAAGTTTGTCTATCCCCCACTCCGCAAAGGGTGCAATTGACCCTCCCCCCAAATCCTAGCCCAATTTTTAAGTCAATTTGTAGACATGGTAACGGCAAGGAGTATAAAAGAGACCCTACAAAGCGTTTCATAATTTCGACATTGTGAATAAAGAACCGCTACAAAATTCGTAGTGGTGCTTAATATAAAACTGAGAATAATTCTACGCAAAAAAAGACCTAGATCGCTCTTTGACACAAAAAATAACACTACAAATGAAATAATAATATCATTATAAATAGGAATCTCAACCCGTAGTAGTGAAATTCATAAAAATAGTGTATAATGTGCCTTATTTGAAATTATTTACCAAGATGGTAAGTGATAACCACCACTTATAGAAAACTGAGTGAAATACAACAGTACCAGTACCAGAGTGGCAGCCAGGTTAAGGTGATCCAAAAAGCGTAAAATTTTGAATGGGATTAAATTTTTTATCAAAGTTTCATAAACTGCCAGCAGATGTTAGCAAAAAACTAATCAATGCCGAATAAGGATAAGGGGCCGTTCATAAATGCTTGCATAACATCTCATTCACTGGGTTTCAACCAGTCAAGTTCTAGATATTTGCCACCATTCTATGGTGTAGATAGGACTTAGCCGTCCATAACGGCTATTTTGCGGCGTAAGCTATCACCGCCGAATCTTTCCCTACTAAGATCTTAAACGAGGACTTATCCTTACTGTTTGTACGCTAATCCAATATTGTTTATGGTTATTAGGATCTTATCTACTGTTTGTTCGGTATCTCGTTGGCAGTCACATGCACATGAAGTTACTGCGGGACAAGGGTACGACATTCGGGACATCTCATTAGCAGAATAGTAGTAACTTTGATTGGAAAGTTACAAACAGTATTACTTACGCAGTCTTATATGTATAGGTATGAACAGTTACATTATATGAATCGAATTATTTGCTTTGTTACACGTGGTGACATCATCTTTGACACAAATTGTGAATAAAAATGTAAGTCAATTGAAGTTCATATCTTATGATAATTTGTCGAGAGTTTGTTGTTGATTACATGGGTAATAATTACTTTTTTTGATTGAAATAGAGTACAGTAGAGAGTGGATCGGTTTCGTCTAGGCAAGTATGCTTCGTGGAACGCATCTTCGGTTAACACCAGGCGAGATGACGGTCAAACGCAAGCCTATATGACATATATGTATCTAATAAAAAAAGGAATAGGCTTTAAATATAACCGTGTATTGTATTGTAGCTTATTTTCTAACCACAGGAAAGCTTTTTGGATTGTTATTTAATTAATGACAATTAATGAAGCTTTAATAACTTCTTGAATTTTTTGGGAAGTTAAAAAATTAGCGCCTGTGATTGGAAAATAAAAATAAAATAACGTTATATAATATATGTATTATGACTTGAGAGGATAGTCTTATAAAATTTGCCTGCCATTCACTCATTCGGTAGTTATTAGGTTTCATGTGCTTGTAGGTCGTAAAAGATCTTTGAACCTAATTATAAACAACGGTAATCCAATTTCTATTTTATTTTATTGATTTATTAAATTTTGTTTATTGAATTGACATTTAAATATTTTTTGGAATTTTTTTGTAACTTTGACATTTTGTATTGTTCTTTTTATTGACATTTTGAATTTATTATCCTATTTCACGAATAATATGTAAATTTGAATATAGGCTGGATCTGATTATTTATTTGGTTGTTTTTTTTCTGTCTGTTTTTATTGTGTTGAATAAATGTTTTTTTTTTTTACTTATACTGATACTAAGTCGTACATAATTATACTTTCGAAGGATTACCGAAACATTTTGCTCCAAGATATTTCAAAAAGCCTGCAGTACACGTAATTACGTGTGTAAAAGAATTTTATATCTCATTAAAAGTTTACAAACCCTCTTCAAAAGGTCTTACGAACTTGCTGGTACTTAAAGACACAAAAGACGGCAAGAATAAATTTGATTTAGTTATCAGACCGTAACCTGCTTTACATCACCGGATGCGACCTGCATAATTAAGGCATTCAGGTAGGATATACTGAAACATGAAAAAACGCATGATTTGGTTTCGAGACATAAAAAGAATCCTTGGAGAGTTTACGCATGAGGCGAAGCGATACAATAAATATTGTGCAGATACGATAAATATTGACAGATCTTTTGACATCATTAGCAAGCATATGCGGTCGCCCATACCTTTTTTAACCTAAAACTGACGTTTAAGTATAGCCATGATAGATCAGTGCTTAGCGCAGTCGTTTCACACGCGGAAGGGCGTAGATTCAAACCCCAACAATGAGGTTAAGCTGCTGCTGAAGGAAAACATCGTAAGGTAACCAAAGCATAGTGGTAGGGCATTTTCTAGAATTAGACGGGCTAGCTATCACCGCAAGTTAAACATCTGCTAGCTTTCAAAACTCTTTCGTAGTAGTAAACCACTTCTTTACTATGGCATTACTGGACTTAGACTTGAGTGACGTTACTTAAACTTGATTTTTCAAAATATATTTGAAAATGTCGAAACACTTGAAATTGGCAAATGCACAAAGTGTAATGCCAACAACAAAGAAGTAGAACCTGTGTATAATTATAGTACTTAGGCATATTTAAAAAAACATACAAAATCTATGATACGTTTTCTTGATAAATCTGTTTCAATTTTCATCTTGTTATAATTTTATCGTGGTTCATTCCCTCAAACAACTTTTAAATTTGTAGCACAAATCGTTTCCTTTTATAGCCTAACCGCGGAAAGTAATCCTACTTTGACCTATAAAAACAAATCAAGAACGTGAGGAAAAGCCTGATGAAGACTAATTTTGGACGTCAATTGTTTTGGAAGGTTTAAACGTCGTTAGTTATCGTCGAATACTCGGATAATTTACGTATTTTCTCTCACAAACAAAATAAAGGGTCAATTTTCTTGCTGCCTGTTAAGTTTTAACAAAGGAAAGATCGCATGACAGCTTTTACATTGGAATTGCAACCGTGTTTGAGCTATACTATTTGTATTTTGCTCCCATATTTTTGTACGTTCTTGTGTTTAAAGTGCAAGTTAAAAAACAGACATTTAATCAATAAATATTGGATGGCAATCACCGATATCAACTAAAAATTAAACTAAAATTATGAATGTGAATGTGAGTTTGTTTGTTTGTTGCGCTTTTACGAAGGATACAGAAAAGGGTGCCTACCATCTAAAAAAAAGTACTGTTCCCAAAGGATAATAAAAATCTACACTATTGTGAGCGAAGCCGCGTGCAAAAGCTAGTACTCTATATTTTGGGCGGTAGGATGAAAAAAAAACTATTTTTTTCCATCTAAGTAAAAGCTGCCAAAATGAAGAAATGCACAAACCATGTAATGGTATAGTAGTGTATAGTATAGTAGTGTATAGTATAGAAGTAGGTACAGCTTAAATTTTATTTTTTAGAAATTAGCACTCAGTAATTATTCATAATAATATGTATAGTAATTTACAATCGAGCAAGCGAGACAGTTGTAAATGTTATAAAAGCACTTAACGGCAAATCCAATCTTTCGGTTAACTTTATTGGACAGTTGAAAAGCAAGCCCAAAATATTTCGCCAGTAACAATAGGGATAATTTAGAACAAGAATTCACTCTGTCAACTACAATTATTCCAATCGGGATATAATAAAAATATGGAAGTTGTGATAGGGCTCCAATTCACGCGTCGATATCAGTTCTGTATTTATGCTTATAAGTTTCTGCAGTTTACGGCATGTCGTAATATGAGATCAACTTTGTTTGTCTCGCAAATTGTGCGGTTTGTGGGTTCCATTTTTATGAGCAGTTTTTTTTTTATATCTGACACGCTGTTTTTGACCACAGCTTACCTGTGACGTGACGGTATAGTCAAAGATGGTAAACACACCAAGCCTGGAATGGGCATGGCTCCCGGTTAGTTTAGCACAAACATTTTGTGGTATAAAGAAATGTTTGTTCTGTATTCTGCATTATAAGTATGTATTTACAAAAACATGTATACTCGTATATACATTATACTTATTCTATCAGTTATTTGACTTCCATAGTACAAGCTTTTTTTTAATAGATTTACTTTTGGCCACCAACTCGCCTGATGTAAAGCGACGGTGCAGCCGAGGATGAAGCACGGTGATCTAGAAGAAATTTATACACTGTAGCCTTAAAAACGTCTAAATTGTTGTTTATAGAAACAGAGAAGCTGGCAGTGAGTTCCATTCATGGGCTGTACGCATCAAGAAAGTAGAGCAGAATCGCTGCGTACGAATACTGGGAACGTCCATGAGGAACGGATGGTAGTGTGTTGTTCTTATGGTTGTTCTGTGGTGGAACGTGGTGCTTTGCTTAGTTTGGGGCCAGATGGCGCTGTGTAATAAAAAAATACAAAGAGTACGTCCCAATAGATTACAAATCCAGAAACAGTCGGATTGGCAGTCCAACGATCTCCCAATTACGCTATCGTTAGCTTTAGCTTTCACTAGGCTGTCGTAACTTCCGGGGTTCCGGCTGTGACGTCACAAAATTCCAGCTTATTAATATTCTAATGCTGTCCAAACACCGTACCACTAGCTATTTTCACGAATAAACTCGTAATTCTGGCATCTGTTTGAGGGCTAGAGAGTATTAAGGAAATTAAACCTCCCGTTGAAACGGTCTCTACGATGATTATCTTATTTGGTAATGCAAACATAAATAGGCGAGGAGATTGTGCGCAGTTTAGAAAATTTAAAAATTTAGGTATTTTTTTCAATTTTTTTTTAGACATTGTTATTTGGGCTGTTGAATATTACTAAGAAAATGATTGTATGGTGACTTTCACTGATCGAGCTGATATTTAAGCAGTTCAATACTTCTAATGAAGAATATATCATATTTTTTTATGGGTGATAAGTTAGGTTTGGCCAAAGATACGAAACGCACCTAGCCTGGAATGGGAACTGGCTCTCCAGAGCTAGAACGAGGCTGACGGAATACACCAATATGTGTTCAATAGTAGATTTTTAACTTCAGAGTTGAGTCAAGTCCACCATGTTACTATGTTTTCATGTAGCGGCAACTCTTCAAGCTTATTTCGTGGATTGGAACCTAGTCTATTCTGTTATTATTTTAATTCATACAGCGCCATCTAGCCCTATTGGTACAAAGCACAACGTGTACTATAGGAACCAGATAGCTGACTTAATACTCTGCATTTGTAAATACAAACGTATACTTATAATACAAACAAACACCCAGATTCAGAACAAACATGTATGTTCGTCACACAAATGTGACTGAAACAGAAAAAAATGTGACCGAAATGACATTTTAATTTCATATTTTTTTCACTAACTGTATTGAATTGACTTACTTATAACGAAAGCCTGTTATAAGGTGAATAAATAATCTGAATGTTAATCCTTGATGGGATTCGAACCCACGCCCTCCAGCACTCGAAAAGAAAACTATTACCGAATAAGAAAGTTTTTCAGCGTGCGATCCAACCACATCAATCACTGAGCTATCTGCGCTACTAATAAAATCATGGAGCTAATCTCAAAACGGAGAAGAAAACTTTTTACGTGGTGCATTTTCCGTTACATTTATACTTACAATAAGTTTAATTAATATTCCTTTTATTATGATGTTGTTTATTTATTTAAAAAGTCCGCCAACACAGTTTACACCAATACATTAAAAATTAAACTCCCAAAAAAAAATCTCTGAATTAATCAAAATTTTGTTTTATTTTAATATTTTTTATTTATCTTTTTTCTCTGATTTATCTATATTTCTATTTGTATAGCACATATACGAGTGCGTGGAGCAAACATTCCCATTATGTTGAACATTGTGGTAAAGATTTTCTTCGGTCAGTGAGAACAATCTTTTGAGTAAATAGAATTTCCCGTATCATCCCATCTAAATACACTTAACCTGAAATGTTATTCCAAGCCTGGCTTGACCGTTTGTACAGTGTATTGTCAGTATTTCTACTGTAATATCGTACACCCGGGTCTTAAATAAAGTCAAATATTGAACCAGAAATATAGCCGAAGTGATATTGCTTAAAAATATCTTACGATCTTTAGTTTATTTTAGCTAAATTGGTTTAGGTTCTAAATTTGTTAACATAATATTTCAAAAAAGTATTTAAGTATTCTATCAGTTATCTGACTTGAGTATAAGCTTTGCTTAATTTGGGGTCAGATAGCGCTTAGTGTAATGATATTCATAAAGATATATATGAATGCGAACCTATTTTGCATTAAAAACAAAAAAAACATTAATTCATTCATTTAGTCATTCATTCGTTCGTTCGTTCGTTCGTTCATTCATTTATTAATTCCTTTATTCATTCATTATATTGTGGAATGAGAAAAACAAAAGTGCTTCGATTACATTTACGGGGATTTCCACTATAGTAAAGAACCATGGTAATTAAAAATCATTTTGGCGCGGTTATAGCTCAGTGCTTATCGGTTTTTTTTTTAACTATAGCATTGTGGCAAGGTGCTTTCTAGTACTCGGCTGACTAGCTACCAACCTCAACTTCAAAATCTACAGCCAATCTCCTAACGGTGTGTTCTGGACAATACAGAACGCCTCCTCCTTACTTATAGTGCACAATCTTGGTCTTTGGTAAAAGACTAGAAGACAGCACTCGGGGTTGGCCTTTGCCTAGAAGTGTGACAATAGGTAAATGATTTTACCAGCAACTTCAAAGGTATTGCTACACAAACTTGTTCGTAAATACAAGACTAAAACCACTAGAAACACAATACATAAGTGGCTAGCTATGATTTTAGAAGTAGTTGGATGCACGGTATCTTCGTACGTAATGAAACCTAGAGAACATCTGCGATCTTTTCAAAATAAATGTAACTATTCTCTCAGTTTTCAAAGTAGGTCAAGGGATTAAAATCGAGCCCATGAAAGAACCCTTCTTTGTAAGCATTTATGTGCACCGAGCACGTTTTAATTCCAATGTTGCGGAGAGTTTTACTACTTTCTTCAAAAGGTGCAAACTTCCTTTCAAACACGTACTTCAAAAATTATATAAATTTGAAGCTGATCTATCTCTTAGTACATTTTACTCAATGTTTATAGGTGTACCTAAGAGGTATTTAGTCCTAAGCATAACACAACATAACACTTTCGTATATGTAATAGGTGTTACTATTGTATAGTATGGATGCGTAAAGAATCGAAATTGCAAAAACTCTTTGAAAAGCAATATGTAGTCTTCAAAGCTAGAGCGAGATTTATCACAGGCTACCAGTAGTGCCCTCAGGGGATCCTAACTATAAATGTCACAACGTCGGAACCCCACAGCTTGTTGAAGTGCTTTATGGACTATAAATCGCAGCGGCAGTACGCGCTAACTCTCGGTTTCGTCGGATGCCGAGATGCTTTACTGGGCAGTATAAAACGTTAAAAGTCATTGCTATTAGAGAAGTAAGGGATACATTTATATGTATAACAGGTACAAGTATGTAATATAAAAATACATTTCACCATAGATTATCGAACTTCTCAGTAGTTAAACAATTACATCGCGTTTGCTCATGGTAATGTGTAGACTAGACTACACTAGACATTTTTGTTTCTTATTTTTGTTTTCGTTGTATATTGTGTTGTTGTTAGTACATTACATTATAGCTTAATTTTTTTAATTTGCTTTACCTACAAGGGCTCATCGGAACACCAGCTCTGATATGACCACTGACCAGCATTATGCTGAAGTGAGCCCCTATTTTGTAACTTCTACCTTCTTTATTCCGTATTTCCGCGGAGTTACAATATTGGGTTCTTCAAATGCTGTGTTATTATAAAAAGCCGGCGACGTCTGCCCCTGCTACGTATGTAGTGCCCCTAGTGTCGCAGATAATCATAGGCGACGGTGATTGCATATCAGGCAACCCGTCTGCTTGAATGCCACCTTGAAGCGTAAAAAACTGTTCATGATTTGTCTCTGTTTGTTTATTTTTTGTGTTTTGGATGTTACAGAATAAAAACATTATACCTTTCTTTCTATCCATCTATGCTCGTATTAAATAACAATCAATAGGATTAAAGAAACAAAAAAAGTTAACTATACAAACTTCCACCAAGGAGCATTAAAAGGAGTCATTTATTTTAAAGGCCCGCAGACACTTTGGTGACACTCAACTACAAGTACCCTAGCTACTTTTCAGCTGCTCAACTTAGCAGTATGCTAATATTATTTATTTTTGTCGGAAACTTTGCTTTTAGTTGTCGAGTTTAGCAACCTCTTCCGATGATTAATGTTGATCTCAGGAAAGATTTATTTATTATTATATCCCGCTTTTTTATAAGTGGTTTTCTTTCAATATTTATTGCATGAACAATGTTATACTAGGTGTAGGAAAACTTCAGAAAACAAGACGACACGAGATAATGTTGGTAATTTATGATACGATACACCATGCATAAATCCTTTAAAAAGTTTTTCTTGTCTAGCGTTCTTTATTCTATGAATAAGAAAGTAAATCCAGTTTTTCTTGGTCAATGCAAGTTAAATTTGAACAACGATTGCGATTTAAATGTACCACCGCAGTACTAGATATTCTGCCGCCAAGCAGTATCTAATGTGTAAATATTTCTATGTTCCAGTTTGAAGGGTACCACAGCTAGCAAAATTGCAGGACTGTTGAGACTAACCATCGAAAGTCTCAAAGTAATGAGCGATGCAAACAATGCCCAGGACATTGTTTTGCTACTCAAATTCCTGTGTATCGCCGCAATGGTCGTGGACAGACGTTATCTCTTACCATGAACGAGACGCTCTCCTGGCGTCTCGTTCATCGCATGACTTTAATTTAGATTTTGTTATTACTTTATCATTTATCTGACCTCCTTAGTACAAGTTTTTTTATTTTGATTTTAATTTTTATTCTTATTTTGATATTTCTTTTTATTTTGATCTTAATTTGGATTTTGATTTTAATTTGGATTTGGACTTTAATTTTGATTTTGATTTTTAATTTATTTTACATTGTCTTCTTTTTCTATCTTTTCTAACTTTCTAACTTTTATAACAGTATTATAATTATACTTTTAGCAATTGATCGGAAACCGGTAACCAATGCGAAACATTATAAATGCTTTGCCGAACCGGTGGTTATCCCAAATTGCAATTCCCAAAGCATACTCAACTCTCCACATTTCAAACCTTGCCCGGACGATTGATTCATTAGAGCTGAAGTGCGATAAGTCAAAATGCAAATGGAAACGGGCCATACACATGGCAGCCAAAATTCGACTAGCATTCATTGAATAAATCACTATTTAGCTGTTTTAGCTTATTGAGCAGTATGCATTAGACAAGACAGGTATTACTAGATGCGTCTGGAGATTTTATTGCCAAATTTATTTTTATTATAATTCACCAGGAGATATGTTACGTGTTCTTTTATTTGTATAACTCGATATATGTCCTGTCCACCGCCACTTCTGTTTTAGAGCATATTGTATATAACTCCAAATATAAAGACAAAAGATGGACACTAGAGGCAACAGCGTGGAAAGGACCGATAGGAAAAAGGCGACAACGGCGTCCTAGAAAAAGGTGGATAGAAGACATAAAAGCAATAGCGGAAAGTAAATGGAGAATAGTAACTAAAGACAGAGAGATCTGGAACAAGCTGGAGGAGGCCTATACTCGAGAAGGGGTTCCGATTATAAATAATAAAAAAATAGATGAATAAATAAATATCGCAGGACATTACACACAGCGCCATCTGACCCTAAACTAAGCAAAGCAAAACTATGGAAATCAGATAACTGATTGAACCTTTTTTTTTTGTAAATGCATACTTATAATAAATACAGAACACCCATAACAGAAAATGTTTGTCCTGGGTGGAAATCGAACCCACGTCCTTCAGCTCTTGAAGCAGACATACTACCAATTAAGCAAAAGGGCTCTCATCTTATAGGTATCTATAATAAAACTATTACTACGAAAGTAATAAAAAGTCTCTTTAACATGATATTTTTCGACGAAGATATTATAATAAAAATTTCTCGGAGCTTAAGTAACTACCAAGAAACCAAGTTTGTGTGTGACCTTCATAAATTAAATAGAAATCTAGGGTGCCTAGTCAGCTTACGGTAGTAAATCCGCTGAAATGGCCTTCATTTAGATAAAACAAAGAGATTAAACTTCGTGTGTTACTCACATGCTCTTGACCTTTCCAGAGGCTTAGAAGGTTTCAGGCGTTTTTTTCGCAACACGTACTTACTAATCTTTGGTGAAACGCTCTTAGTGGGCACGCTACAAACATGTGTTCTAAATAGACGAATACGTAACAGTGTATTCTAGAAGAACTTGGAATCAAGCAGTGTATATCCTCTATCGTTCAAGTTCGCATTCTCACTTTCTTTGGGCACGTATCGCAAGGCATGAGCCTCCGTTGCGCGTCAGGCACAAGACCGCAAGGCAGGTCCCCATTGCGATGGACAGACCAGATAAAGGCTGCACTGCACGGTCTTGTGAGTAAGTGCACAAGAAACGCGTTCATTATGTGTCTATGGTCTAAAATTTAGACCATCCAGACACAGAACAAACATTTATATTTGTCACATAAATGTTGGTCCTGTGTGGGAATCGATTAGACACCCTAAATGAGCTAACAGGACAGACGAATAATGAAGAGTCTATCTTTCAAGAGCATAATTATTTAAAAGATGGGCATTTTATCTTTCGTTGAACGTTCAAGCTATGAAAAATACGACTTTTATGTTATGTGCTACGTAACAGTCTCGGAGAATGATGCTAACAATTATTTTACACGTGTAAAATTCCTTTCAAAGTTGTTAGTATAGAAATAATCTTTGAAAAAAGTTCAGAGACAATGCAAACTCAGAACAAACAAAAAATTTCAATATTGTTTTTAGGAAAGAACCACCAATGCAAACAATACATTTGAAAATATTTCAGTGGCAATAAAAGCTTAGAAAGATCAACCAAACTTAGAGGAAAACAAAAGAATAAAGCTGTAGATACCTATAGGCAATGTTTACGTTTTTTTATGGTCGACGAGCTAGGTGTTTGACAACAGCTCGCCTGATGTGTGATCTATCAAGTGACCGTGTGGTTGAAGAGGGTAAACTCTCCTAAACTAACCTGGACCGTCAGGTGCCTGGCGATCATCATCATGATCATTTCAGCCGCAGGACGTCCACTGCTGGACATAGGCCTCCCGTATTGATTTCCATAAAGCGGACCGGTTGGAAGCGGCCCGCATTCAACGCGTTCCTGCGGTCTTTACTAGGTCGTCTGTCCACTTTGTGGGTGGACGTCCTACGCTGCGCTTGCCGGTCCGTGGTCTCCACTCCAGAACTTTGCAGCCCCATCGGCCATCAGTTCTGCGTGCTATGTGCCCTGCCCACTGCCACTTCAACTTGCTAATCCGTTGGGCTATGTCGGTAACTTTGGTTCGTCTACGGCTTGGCGATAAATTTTTAATTGGGTGTGGTAGCCAGTCGAGTAACTTCTAGAAAGTATCCTGCCAACACGCTATGGTTTCCTCGTGTGTGGTTTATGATTCAAGAAAATCTGTCAAGCCTGTCTGAGGAGCCTACGATAGGCGTGAAGTTAGTCGCGCGCCTAATTAGACGAACTTCACTTTGTAAAACCCAATGACGTTTTTTACTCAATACAAATAATTCAAGAAGCAAATACTCTTTTATTTTTACACCGGTATATCAGCTAAAGATGTAACATGGTGGCCCATATAAGGAATATAACAAGAATACAACAAGAATACAATAAGAATACAAGAAGAACCGCAAAGATTTACCTAATCAAATTCGTCAAGAAAAAGTCGCTTGCCATCGCCACGACACCATCCAAAGATAAGTGCCATCCTTTATCCAATTATCCTGTAAATCTATAATTATCTATGTGACCATCCAGATGTGTGAATTAGAGTATTTGTGTGCATAATATTGCCGAAATTTTCCAATTTCACGAGATTGCACAACATTTTAGTTTTACAACTACCCGTCTTCGTAAAAGAAAACATCGAAAATTTTCGTACGTTTGCTAATTACAATAAAAAAATATCGTAAATAACGTAAGTTATATTCATTTATTTAAGTTATAAAGTTAAGCGTAAATTGCCGACATAATCCCTAACTCATGTTTGTCAGCGACCATCAGTCACTTGATTTCTCAATTAATCATTTTCTGTTGGAGTCCGTCCGTCGCCTTTTATACTTACAATACTAAGTGCATTCGGCCGACCGCTTTCAGGCCTAACTACATACATCACTTCGGGCCATCCGCGGACGGTATTTGGCGATCTTGCCAGTACTGGCAGCGACCGGCGGCCGACCCGGCAAGTGACCGGCGGGCACGGGCTCGCGTGTAACCAGGTTCCAGGACGACAGGTGACTCCTAAACGAGGGACGTGAGTCAATTTATTGCATATTATTTATTAGTCAACTAAACTTTAAAATTTTACACATATTTTGTACCTACTTTATTGACAATGGCAGAACTTAAGCAACGTTGTAAAGAATTAACTATAAAGCGAGGATCCACCAAGGGGCAGATAAGTAAATTTAAAACTATTTAACGTCAATTTCAGAAGAAACAGAATTAAATAATATTGAATTAGCCGAATTTAAATTAAAACTTGCCAAGTTTGAGGCATTGTCAATTAAGGTCGATGACTTGCAAAGTGAAAAAGAAGTCTTATATCCGGATAATCTTGAAACAGAAGTTGATGAGCGTGATATTATCGAGCAAGATTTAATAACAAATATCGCGACCGCCAAAACGTTACTCGAAACTTTTGCAAAACAAAACGAATGTGAGCGGAGACATAGTTCATCATCATCATGGTACCAGTTTGAAACTTCCTCAAATACAAATAGAGAAATTTTCCGGTAAATATTTCCGTTGGCTGGAATAGTTTCTCTTTTCTAGTGGATGAACAAATGTGGCTTAATAATATATTCAGATTAAGATTAGACCTAAATTTCATCACTCCAAACAAGGCCGTAAATTGTTTTGTGTAACCGCCTAGTGTTTACTGTTGAAAGTTGAGCTAATGAGCAAAATTTCTCTGCAATCAGAGATGCTTATCTTTCTACGTTGTTATGTATTCTGTTACGACTTAGGTCTGTTATTCTGTGGAAGTTGTTTGACGCACCACAACTCTCATAATTAGCGATTCTTAGGAATACTTTCCGTGCCTGTTTACATAAGTCTGCCGTTTTATTGGAATTTCTGACGCTAAAATGGTTATCATTATTAAATTTGTTTGTGAAAGTAACAAAATTTGCTTGGTCACTAGGTAGGTACGTACGTACGTACCGCGGTACGTGTACGTGTACTTATATGTGTACCTTTATCTAAATCTTTACTGGTACCTTCTAGGCAAGCGTGTACCATCGTAGATCGCCTCTCTCCACTAAACATCAGTTGAGATGGCGATAAAGTGCAAGCCAATTACCTAAATAATTTTCAAATGACAATTTTGTAATTAATGACAAAAAATTTCATCTAGTAAGCATTTTAACCACTGATCAGAAACTACCTAGAATCAATTGATACGATAAAGGTCCAAGGAACCGTAAATAGAGGGTCTATAATAAATTGCCGAATTCCCTTCTATCGATGTGACCTCCACGGGCAAAACGGTAAGTAATATTGATCGCGGGTAAAAACTAATATTGATGAACGAGGTTCCCCGACTGCGGCTATTAAATTCCCTGAAATCATGGTGCAGAAATTAAGGTCACCTTTGATAAATTGGACTTTAATAAATTAGGTATGCCGATTTAAGGACTTTAGTTGAAATTCAATTAATTACTTTTTTTTTAATACTTAACAGACTAGGTGTTTGACCACAGTTAACCTGATATTAAGTGACGATGTGGTCTGGAATGGAACTGGCTACCAAAACACACCGTTAGATGCTTAACGGCAGATTTTCCCTTTGGTAGGTAGCCAGCCGAGTACTATAAAGTACCCTATCACCATGCTATGGTTTCCTCACGATGTTTTTCCTTCACCAGCAGCTCATCCTACCACGCTAACCACTGAGCTATCATCGCCACGTTACGCGACATTCATCAACGGGACTTAATCTCGTACAAAATAATATTCGATCTCGCTGCATTTCGGCCGCTATTATTTTCAAACATGTATCACTCGCATGCGAGTTTTATTCCTACAATCTCGTCCGTTGTTTACGACGTGTCAGGACGACAAAAAAGCTACTTCAATCATTTTTAGCCGTGATGTAAAAACCAACGAAAGCGAAACGAAGCGACAGGCGATGATTGATAAATCCATAAAGTTCGGCGTTGGGGTGGAAAAAGCAGCAGAGGAATACCGGTTCGGAACTTATCTCTATAGAAAAATCTAGACGGAACCAATTTCTGAAGAACAGATTTTGTGTTCTTCTTTTGACAGTAAAGTAGTGGCGACTTTACTATCAGCTTTGATGGAGATTTGGAAGCAACACGAAAAGACATGTTTCACCCCAATATATCATTTTCCCACTCTCGCGCTTGTGATTCGGCACTTTATGACTAAAACACCACCATTTTTATGCATAAACACTCGACAAAACACTAGTTTTGCAAAAAAATACAACGGAGCGACACTAGTCTTACCGCGTTCCCGCCAAAAAACTCCCCTTTCGAGTTGTTGGTTGATGAACATTTTTTATTTATTTATTGAGACTGAAAATCAAGGATGTTTTAAAACAGAACACGAATCTTTTAGAAGTGTACCATTTAATGGTAAGTGAAGATGAAGAGGCCGATTTCTATATCGTTCTGTTTTTTTATAGATATAGGGCCTACACTTAAACAACTGAACGTTCAGATAGGAATTTTACCTATAAATAAAGTAAATAAAAATAGAGCACCTATGATTTTATTATTGTTTATCATAAAATGTAAATTGTACTAAATACTAGAGATATTTTTACTTTGATATTATGTGAGATTAGATTATCTATTTTTAGTGTTTCCGCTTTAAAATAACCATAATCTAGCTAGATATTGAAAAGAAGCGATGGAAATCTTGCCTTTCGAACCATAATATGCGAATACTCAACGAACTTGTGCAAAGTAACACCTAAATCAATAAAAGTGTAAAAGCATTTAGCACCAGTTCTTGAAATGTAATGTTTGCAATTGTAAAAGACTTATCTATTCACTAGCGGACGCCTCGCAGTTTCACCCGCGTAGTTCCCGTTCCCGTGGGAGTACAGGGATAAAAGGTAGCCTATGTCACCCAGACAAAGTATAGCTTCCTAACGGTGAAAGAATTTTTGAAATCCGTCCAGTAGTTTCCGAGCCTATTCAATACAAACAAACAATTAAATTTTTGTAAATTATATATTATTTGTAACTGTTTGTTTGTTTTTGTATTTGTACCTATTTGTTACAAAATAAAATATTTTTCTTTCAATGCAATTGTATTGGTGTTTAGTAATTTAATTTAACTACATAATATATATATTTAATAAAAAAGTTTCTTTTATAGAGAAATATTGTGCTTCAGCAAGTTTAATCAAAGTACCGCCTTTACTTCTCGGAATGAAAATGTACCAACTCGTAGTTCCTTAGTCAACCACGCGAGCGTATGAAATGAAAATATAAGTAACTAAATAGATATATGTCAATGACGGAATTCCGGAATCCTATAACTCAACGAAATGTGGTGTTATTGAAAATAGCATTTTGGAATATGGTAATATTCTCCTGGGAAACGGGATGCTGGTAAGTCAGAAAAGCCACTGATAAGAGGTATTGCCACTCAACACGGTGTTTTGTAGTTCATATCGAAATGTATTTACATTTCTTTATTCGTTTTTTATTTGATAAATAATTTTTATAATCAAAAATAAAACAACTAAAAATATTATCAAAGTATAAAAACTAGCGTGGTTTTCGCTCATTTTTTTACGTGAGGAATCTCACACAAGTAGAACAAAAAAATCGTTAAAGAAGATATATTAATAGAAAACAATACAAGTTAATTCAAGTAAATATATTTAAAAACTGAAGGCCTATACTCGAAGTTTCAAGTACATTTGTCTAAAGTCATCGTTCAAGGCCCCATTTACCACGTCAAAAATATGTGTAAATTAACTAAAAAGTATAGTTTATGATCTTTAACCTAGATAGCATAGATTTTCTTGCATCATAGCTAAGCACCCATCCATCAAGACACATCACTTTTTAAACAAAAAATAACTAAACCAAAATAGCCTCATCCTTTAGAGAACACCAATGTACGTATAAGAACTACAATAAATATTAAAAACATCATTAAGTATAAAATACTAATCAGCAGAGAAGCATAAGTAATTATTTATAATTAAAATTAAATGAGGAGTAAAAGTGTAATTTTGTAATCACAAACACATTGTTATAAAGCCAATGGGCCGCCTTACACGTTCAATCATGATCACGATCCGCGATCCGCGATCATGATTTCAAAATTTCTAGATATTATGCGATCCGGAGCATCAGTCCGTCAATCCGCTTCGTACACGATCAGTCTGGATCGCGATCATTGATCGCGGATCGCGGATCGCGGATCGCGCGCTACGTGTACGGGCTGCCAATAAAATGATATTCACATTCCCAATGTGGTAACATTATTCATTATTAAAAAGAAACACCGCAAATGATATTATGAACGAACTTAAGAAGGTACCGAGTGGATTTGGAACTGTTTGTTTGGTTGTATTTTCGTTATTACTAAAACATCATTTATGAGGTTAATGTTTAAGATATTTAAGGATCCACTCTATACATAATAGCATTCACAAACACGATTACTTTTAGTTTCCTCGATAGAAAAAAAATCCAAAGTAACCCCAAACAATCTATAGAAAACCTCGATACGGCGTAAATACTGCACGGAAAGTCATCAGGCTTTGTATAACAATAAAATTACATTTTCTCTAAATAGTTATCACATAAAAATTACCAAAATATGATTTTGCTTGAACAAACGAAGGAAATACCTAAATTTTTGCGCGTTTCTTCCATTCTAAGCAGAGCTACCACGCTGTCCCCCTATCCGCTTTAGTACCGCTTCGACTGTCGGACGGGGAGGTTGTGTCGCTGTTGAGGTTGCTTTTACGTACGATCACAAAGTAAACGAACCGGATCAACAAATTTGCCATTTGTAGGCATAGACAGGTGGCCGAGTGGTATCGGTACCTGATTCTAATCCGCAGTCACGGGATCGAAACCAACCAACACTCGAAGATTATTTTTGCACACAAATTTTGTTGTATTTTATTTTATTTTTTTAACAGACTCGATTTTATAAATTATAATAAAATTAAATAATATATAATTTTCATAGGACATTACACACAGCGCCATCTGACTCCTAACTAAGCAAAGCTTGTACTATGGATGTCAGATAACTGATAGGTAATACTTCAATACTTTTTTTGTAAATACATACAGTACATCCAAATACAGAACAAACATTTGTTTACATCACAAAATGCTTGTCCTGGGTGGGAATCGAACCCACGCCTTGGAGCAGACATACAGGGCTGTCAATTTTAAAAGGAGGAGGTTTTCAATGCGTCAATTTTTTTTGTAATGGTTTGATATGCTAGGCCTGCTATACTCTAAGTGTGTTCCGCGGAACCTTAGGGTTTCGCGATACCTCTGTAGGGGTTCCGCAAGAATTTAGAAAAAAAATCAAAACACCTGTCTCTGGTCGAACGTTTTGACTCCGCGGCCGCGCGTAGGTTTATTTATTTGTATTTGTATAAACATGTGTTACAATAGCTGGTACAATATCTCATAAGTTACTTACTAGTTACTAAGTAGTTTACACACAATCTAGTACCTACTCTAACCTTAGATTAAGATTCTACTAACCTCTCCTCTTTTTGTACTGTAAAATTGTATAAAAAAAAATAATAATAGTAATAATTTTGTAACTAAAGTTGACAAAGGTCACGGACCCCAGCGTCTGTGGAGCGTATAATAAAAAAAAAAAGAAAAAAAAAGTAGTTTACTTGGTGGTAGATCTCCTTAGCAGGAGGTCGTCTAGGTAGGTACCACCGCAGTACCAGATATTCTGCCGCCAAGCAGTAGTGTGTAAACATTAATGTGTTCCGGTTTGAAGGGTACTGCAGCTAGCGAAATTACTGGGCTGTTGAGACTAACCATCGAAAGTCTCAAAGTAATGAGCACCAAAGCAGCGATGCCCTGGACTTTGTTTTGTTACTCAAAGTTCTGGGTATCGCTGTAATGGTCATGGACAGGCGTTATCTCTTACCATCAGGAGAGGGTCTCGTTCGTCTCATTATTTGTCACATAAAAAAAAAAAAAAAAAAGAAAAAAAAAAGTTTGGTATCAACATGTATACTTGTATACTTGTGAGCGCGCAGTCCCTTTGATAAAAGCCGCCTCTGAATTAGACACTATAGTTGTCAACAAGCGACTTTCGACTCTAACTTCAAAAAATAAAGTCGAGATTGTTTACAACGCAATTTTTATATTTCTCATTTTATTTTTGCTTTTTGTTTATCAAATCCCATTAGTTACTTTTTTTTTAATATCTTCTATTATTGTACTTGCCATATGGTAAAGTAAGTAATAATTAGTAACTGTTACATTGTACTTTTATTATGCTTATTAATAAAAATTCTTTATTAAAAAACACACTTTTAAAAACTATTGTTTTATTGTAGGGTTCCATCAAGTATTTTGCTTCTCAAAAGGGTTCCGACACCAAAAAAGTTTGAGAACCACTGTGCTAGGCTATGTTTGACCACAGCTCACCTGATGTTAAGAGAAGGCGTGGTCGAAGATGGTAAAGCACACCTAGCCTGGAATGGAACTGGCTCTCAAGTGAGGCTGCCAGAACACATGGTTAGATGCTTGGGGACATAATATTTTCAACTCATGTGTGGTAGCTAGCCAGCCGAGTACTAGAGAGTACGCTACCACCACGCTATGGTTTCCTCACGATGTTTTCCTTCACCGGCAGCTCGAGCTCATTGTTAGGTTTGAACCCACGCCCTTCGGCATGCGAACCGACCGCGTCAACCACGGAGCTATCATCGCTACAAAAATGTATGTATGTTAAATAAATATAAATAAATAAATATCGTAGGACTATACACACAGCGCCATCTGGCCCCAAACTAAGCAGAGCTTGTCTGATGGAAGTCAGGTAACTGATAGAATACATAAATACTTTTTTTTTGTAAATACATACTTATACATATACATACAGAACACCCAGACACGGAACAAACATTTGTTTATTCACAAAATGTTTGCCCTGAATGGGAATCGAACCCACCCCCTACAGCTCTCAAGGCAGATATACTACCAATGAACCAACGGGACTGTCTGTTACGCGATAATTCCGCTAATTATGAATCGATTTTGATAATTCTTTTTTTGCTTGATAGATCTGAGGTGGTCTCATATAAATTTTATCGAAATCGGTCGAGCAATTTTAAAAAATCAACATAAATATAAAAATTGTATACGTCGACAACATTTTCATTTACTCCGAAACCTCGCTGTTTCATTAGAGCATAGATAAATAAAATAAATGAAAAAGCAAATCCAATATGGCCGCCATCAAAATAGAGGTTTACATATTTTTCCACAACTCCTATAATATGGGTATCAAATAAAAGGGCTTGACTAGTAGAATAGAGCAAACTTTAAAAGAAGCAAATCCAATATGGCCGCTAACAAAATGGCGGATTACATATTTTTTCACAATACCATCAATATGGGTATCAAATGAAAGGGCTTGACTAGTAGAATAGATTATAATAAAAAAAAGCAAATCCAATATGGCCGCCATCAAACTAGAGGATTACATATTTTTCCACCACTCCTATAATATGGGTATCAAATAAAAGGGCTTGACTAGTAGAATAGAGTAAACTTTAAAAGAAGCAAATCCAATATGGTCGCTAACAAAATGGCGGATTGCATATTTTTTCACAATACCATCAATATGGGTATCAAATGAAAGGGCTTGATTAGTAGAATAGATTATAATAAAAAAAGCAAATCCAATATGGCCACCAACAAAATGGCAGATTACATATTTTTTCACTACAACCTCAATATAGGTATCAAAATTAAATGAATGGGATTGACTAGTAGAATGGAGAATACTTTAAAGTTAATCCAATATGGCCGCCAACAAATATTAAAACAAACATCTATGTTTTTCACAAAAAAATTCGGGAATTGAACCCATGCCACAAAGCTATATTCTACTAAAAAAGAAATATTTATTATTATTTTATTTTAATTTAGTATTTTTTAAATGACTTCTCCAAAATGGATATGCGAGTAAAGCCATGGGTAAAGTAATAAACTATTTTTTTTAATAATTATGCACATCATTATTTTGAATCAATCAATTATGAACATACTAAAGTATATTACATAAACACCCAAACAAAACAAACATCTATGTTCTTCTCATCAAAATTTGCCCTCGGCGGGAATCGAACCCATGCCATACAACTCATGACGCAAACGTAACATGATGCTGACTGGGTAGTCAAAATAATAATATATAATTCGTCAGTGGAAAGGAAAAAAGTGAGGTGTATCGTAGGAGTTGCTTACGGTATGTCATATTCTTAGGTTCCATAGTGTTATAATAAATTAATTATTTTCAATAGATAAAATAGGGTATTAAAAATGTTCAGTTACATATAATAAGAAATACACAAATTTACAAACAAAAAAACCTACTCCATGGCCCTTAGGCCAACTAAACGCACTGCTTCAATGAAACAGCTAGGGTTTTTAATACTTTTGTTGATTTTTTTTTACTTGCTCGACCGATTTCGATAAAAAATATATGGGACCATCTCTGAAGTATGGATCAACAAACCAAAAAAAAGAATCATCAAAATCGATTCATAATTGGCGGAATTAGCAGGAGGTCGTCTAGGTAGGTACCACCGCAGTACTAGATATTCTGCCGCCAAGCAGTAGTGTGTAAACATTACTGTGTTCCGGTTTGAAGGGTATTGCAGCTAGCGCAATTACTGGGCTGTTGAGACTAACCATCTAGTCTCAAAGTAATGAGTGCCAAAGCAGCGATGCCCTGGACTTTGTTTTGTTACTCAATGTTCTGAGTATCGCTGCAATGGTCATGGACAAGCGTTATCTCTTAACATCAGGAGAGTGACTCGATCGTCTTATTACTTTTACATAAATAAAAGAAAACATTGTCGAATTGAGAACCTCCACCATTTAAAATCGAGTCGGTTAAAAAAAATAAGATAGATAGATAGATATAACTCTTTATTGTGGGCATCATAAATAGAAAAGAGTACAGAGAATAAAGAACCTTATGAACTAGTGCCACAAGTGGCGGCCTTATCGCTAACAGCGATCTCTTCCAAGCAACCAAGAAAAGAAAAAATACAATAGAGAACATAAAAAACAGACGGGAGATGTAACAATAATAAGAAAAAAATAAAATAAAAATAAAACGTATTATAAAAATAATAAGTATACAAAAATAATCGTATTATAATGTATTTAAAAAAAAAACGAAATATTTATGTATTATATTTATTTAAAATACCTATCAACAAAATTTGTGTGCAAAAATAATATTCCGTATTAATATAGTGTTGATTTCGATCCCGTGACTATCTGGCCGTACTCATACAGCTTGTTACCACTCGGCCACCAGTCTACTAACGTAAGCGGCAAAATTGTTGATCCAGTTCGTCTACTTAGCAGTTTAAGTATTTAGCTCAAACCGGTTTTCATTTCGCCGCCGTATGTGTATCGACAATGCCTGTCGCGCGTGGCGCCGACGGCGGCGCGCGGCACTAGCTGTTTGCTCGTGTGCCTTGCGCACTCACACACGGAGCGCACAGAATACCTAAAATCGACTAGAGAAATGAACTCGGTAGGTCCTTAACTGTGGCGGCAAGTTGAACCTTAATAGGTAGTTATTACTTTAATATTAATTTACTTGCTGTTATGGTATGGATTCATTAACGCTAAATAAACAGTTATGTGTTGACGTTATATTTCAGCTCGGGAGTTCGACGTATCTTGTTGCTCAAAATAACATAGGTGAGGATTCTAAATCTTAATCTTGAGTCTGACTAGTACTTGTCTGGTTGTGCGAGTTAAACGGTTTTATTTAGCTTGCCCTGTTTGTTGTTGTTGATGTTTATGGGTCAAATTTAATCATTGAAATTTTACCCGCTTCCTGTTAACAGATTGATCTGATATTTGGTAAAAAGCTTTTGTTCTGATAACAATACAATTTAATATATTCAGTATCATTGTAAATCCAAGATGGCCGCCGCCACAACATGGTGGATAACATTTTTTTCTCAATTTCCTTAATATTAGTATCAAATGAAAGGGCTTGACTAGTAGAATAGAGTAGGTAGTTTAAAATAATACATAAATGTATAATTTAAAGACACGACTCCATGATCCTTATGCCAAGTAAACGCACTGCTCCAATAAAACAAAGTTTCGGAGTAAACGAAAATTACATCGATGTATATACATGTATACAATTATTAGATATTTGTTGATTTTTTTAAAAACAGCTCCATCGATTTCGATAAAGTTTATATGGGACCACTTCTAAAGTATGATTTACTAAACAAAAAAGAGTCATCGAAATCGATTCCTAGTTGGTGGAATGATCACGTAACACAAATCCACAAAAACACATACAGTTGAATTGAGATCCTCCTCCTGTTTTATGTCGGTTAAAAAATTAAATCCAATATGGCCGCCAACAAACAGTGGATGACATTATTTTTTTCACAACCTCCTAAATATATATTAAACATAGAGTCTAGTATACAAGGCTCTGTGGCATCAAGTAAAAGGGTTTGACTAGTAGAACAGAATGCACTTTAAAAAAATGCAAACCCAAAATCACTTGTCTTCTATTGCCTCTTGTACCTACGAACAGCTATTGCATAAAAAGTAGTTGAAACTTGACACCATTACACTTGTGCAAACTATTAGAAAACTAAACTTATAAACTCGTTACATTGTACTGAAACTTCAATTGGTTGGTAAAGGAACGATGTTGCTGTATAATTAAACGTCGTAAGTTTATTTTGACTTAGCAGAAGTGTAATTAGGGCAACTAACCTGAAATTGAGTAAAAGTTATGTAAGTGTGTATTATGGCATCGCTTATTTATGGAGCAAAATAATTGCAAGTGCACCATCACATATTTTTTTATTAACACATGTTTTTACAAGAGCTATTAATTTTTCTGCGCAGTTCTGTTCAGCGCATCAGCCATCTTTTCACATATGGATTCTCATTGCCGGCTTCTCTGTTTTCTATTAACTACAATTTGGACGTTATTAAGGCTAGAGTGAATAGATTTCTTCTAGATTAGCGTGCTCCATCCTCGGCCACACCGTCTCTTTACATTAGGCGAGAATGACAAATAAATGATTTGATTGATTGAACTTGAATGTATTTATTAGTGTTGACATTTTAATAACTGTCATTTCTTTAACATTCAATTTTAAAATTGATTAATTTACTGTTCTCTTATGTGTGACTTCATTTTATATTAGATAATGTATTTTAATTTGACATTATTATTATTTTATTTCCTACAATAATAGTTTAAAAAAAAATTGTTTTATAATACGAATTTCACAAATAATGTGTTTTATTTTGTAGCGATGATAGCTTAGTGGTTAGCGCGGTAGGTTCGCATGCCGAAGGGCGTGGGTTCAAACCCCAACAATGACCTTGAGCTGCCGGTGAAGGAAAACATCGTGAGGAAACCATAGCATGGTGGTAGGGTACTTTCTAGTACTCGGCTGGCTAGCTACCACCCTCAAGTTGAAAATCTGCCGCCAAGCATCTAACGGTGTGTTCCGGCAGCCTCACTTGAGAGCCAGTTCCATTCCAGGCTAGGTGTGCTTTACCATCTTCGACCACACCTTCACTTAACATCAGGTGAGCTGTGGTCAAACAACTAGCCTGTCAACCATTAAAAAAAAAAAAAAAAAAATGAAACAGTTAATTTAATAGTAATAACGACTTAAAAAGCCCTTGTTGTAAAAGTACTTTTCGCTTATTTTTCTTGAATAAAGACATTTTCATTAGGTAGTTTAATCCAGAACATTATTCATTTCCATTCCATCTGTCACAACAAAATGTTGAATTCCCGAGTAATTTGATTTACTCTGATTAATGAATCAAGTATAATAGATAAATGATGAATGCCTCGAATTTGAAATTTGGAAGTTATGATGTAAAAACTTTTTAAGTATAAAAACTTAGGTACTTAATGATCTCTCAGAAATCCGGGTGCGATAAGTTTTATTCGTAATCGCATTTATCAAAGTCAACTTTAAATGTAATAGAAAAATCATTTTTTAAATTTTGTGTTGCTAAATGCCACCGCAGTACCTACCAGATATTGCTGCGAATCAGTATTATGTATTACTATGTTTCAGATTGATAGGTTGCGACTGCAGAAATTATAGAGCTTACTTGCACCAAAATAAATAAAAATACAAAAATAAATAAATATCGTAGGACGTTACACACAGCGCCATCTGACCCCAAACTAAGCAAAGCTTGTACTATGGAAGATGTACAGATAACTAATAGAATACTTAAATAGTTTTTTATTTTTTTTGTAAATACATACATACTTATAATACATACAGTACACCCAGATACAGAGCAAACATTTTTTTACATCACAAAATGAGCAAAGCAAAGCAGCGATGCTTTGGACTTGTTCTATTGCTCTAAATTCTGGGTAAGTAAACTGCTGCAGTGGTCATGAGCAGTCTTTATATCGTACCATCAAAATTGCGTTTGTTTCATTACTTTTGCATTTAAGAAAAGACGGTCATCCGTTTGTAATGTAGTAGCTTTAATACAAGTTTCCATGGAGTTTTGGAAGTACCACGAAAATTCATGTTTAACCACATTATATCACTTTCCCATACTCACGCGCGTTATCTGATACTTCATGAATCACAATTTTTTATACATAAATAAAAAAAACATAGGACAGTTCATACAGCGCCATATAGCTCCAAACAAACCAAAGTTTATACTATAGGAACCAGATAACTGATAGAAAAAAAAATGTTACTATGTATATATATATATATTTGTAAATACGTACTGATTATTTATACCGAATATTCAGACATAGAACAAATATTTGTGCGCATCACACACAGTGTTGGTCCCGAGTTGGAATCGAACCCATGCCCTACAACTCTTAATACAGAATACAGAAATGAGTTAACATGGCAGCCAATTTTTTAATAATTTTTTTTTCATTAATTAGCCCCATCGGGCAGGCTCAAGCTGTAAAGCCATACTGCCTTGTCTTAAGTGTTATTTCTGCTGTCTCTTAGCTATAGTTATGGTCAAAGTCCTGTATTAGTCAAGTCCAGTCCGTGCCAGTCAAGTCCAGTCATGCTTTAGTAAAGTAGTGGCGACTTTATTATAAAGCTTCGATGGAGTTTTGGAAGCAACACGAAAAGTCATGTTTCACCACATTATATCATTTTCCCACACTCGCGCTTGTGATTCGGCACTTTATGACTTCAACAACACCATTTTTATGCATAAACACTCGACAAAACACTAGTTTTGGAAAAAAATACAACGGTGTGACCCGACTCTTACCGCCGACTCTTACCGCGTTCCCGCCAAAACTCCAAACAGAACTTTTGGAAAATATTGTAACACGACCCCGCCAAAACTCGATCTGTCATGTGTCATGCGCAAAGTCCTATGTCAAAAAAAGAAAAAAATCTTAAATATTTAACAGCGCACACGTTATATTGCCAGTGATGTTGCTGAATTTTTGTAATTAAATGAATAGTAGGTACTATTTTATTGGCTTGTGGAAACGCGGCGAAATTGTTGGCTGTTATTTATCGCGGCACACCAAAAAGGTCTTGTTAAATTGTTTGAAAAGTTATTTTTCCCACAGAGAGATAAACAATATTTATGTAATCTATTTTATACTTTTTAGAGTTGCGTATCTCAATAAGCTTTAAAGTTGTGCGATATCCGTCTGTCTTTATTTTTCACGTCGCAATTTATGCATTTGGCAGTGAAAAGTATTTCATAATTTTAACTGTATCTGATAAAATCAAGTGAAATAGATTATAGTCACATGAAGCAGTCACAGTCAAGTCTATGACATGATCCAATTAATTAGTGGTGAATTTGCTACCCACACTCTTGCGCAATTCAGCAAATTATGATCCAATTGTCACTATTTTAAAATGAACTTAAAAAACAGTCTTTTGAAATATTACAATGCCGTGACACACTTAACTTTTTTTTTTATGTAAAAAGTAATGAGACGAACGAGACGCGCTCCTGATGGTAAGAGATAACGCCTGTCCATGACCATTGCAGCGATACACAGAACTTTGAGTAACAAAACAAAGTCCAGGGCATCACTGCTTTGACGCTCATTACTTTGAGACTTTAGATGGTTAGGCTCAACAGCCCAGTAATTTCACAAGTAATTTTTTTTTTTTTTTTACTTTTCCGCGTTCCCGCCAAAACTCCTACGAAAAAGTTTTGTAAGCATAACCATATGTGTTTCAGCTCGTAAGTGGCATCTCCAAGTACGTATGCAAAACAACATTACAAATAAGACACACGGCTGTCACGTCCGTGGAGTTATCACTCCTTCCCGTCATAAGCTCGCGGCAAAATTTTAAACTGCGAAAATGCTCTCACGTTGGTATATCTCAAGTGTACAACCTAAAGTTATGAATTTATGACCGAAGCGTGCAAATTTATATTAGCATTGTTCTCGAAATACGAGTGTTTTCTCAACAAATGTGTTAGACTGGAAGCCTTCAGGCAAAGTAATTACTGGAAAAGGTACGGTACGCTATTGTCGTTATATCAGCCATTTTTCAGTGTGCATAAATTTCATTAGTATACATGTACAATTATACAATGCGTGAACTAGAATGGCGCAAGTATGAAATGGGAGGCGCTCAGGCACTCTATTGTTGAATCATTCGAATATTTCCGCCCGTCATACAATACCACTTACAATTTCTGGTAAGAGTATTTAAGGTATACATATATGTATTTATGTTCAGATAAGTTTTTTAAATTGTCGTCCAGTTAGTTCAATTTTAATTTTAATCCTCATCACTGTTATAACCGATACGACTGGAAACAAACTAAATATATACTACTGCTAAATAAGTAAAGTAAATTGTTTTATTTTTGACAAACACAAATATTAGGGAAGTAGTCTAAGTAACATTTTGCTTTTAGTCGGTATTATGTAGATAGTCCATTGAAAAGTTACATTTGGGGTTGCGTTTCTTAGAGGACGCAATTTTATTTTTTTGATGTGTAGGGGGGGTAAGTGTAAAGCTAAAATCAAGTTTGTGGGGTCGCCACCCTTGTCCCACGGCCGCCATCTTGAAAATAGGGGTTGAAACGGTTTTTACGATATATCTCTTAAACTATTTATCTGATAAAAAAAATTTTTTAATATAATAGTTAAGGTTTTACAGCGCTCCGAAGTGAGTACTATTTTTCAGTACTCTTAACTATACATATTTTATACGTGGGTACTAATAATGTGTCATCAGTTATTTATTTATTTTTTTTATTTTGTTATTATAATTCTTTTAATTAGTAATTTTGCAATGTTATTAATAATTAATTATTGACTCTTTTCCTCACCACCCACGAGGTAGAGTCTGGAGGCGCGTTTTTTTTTTACGTGGTATCCCCAATAGGCCAATTCCACGGTGATTTTATAAATTTGAACTACTCCGTCCTCGGTCTTTTCGATGGACCAGGCTGCGGCTCAGCATCTGATCGGTTTTCTGAATCAAATATCAGTGGGAGAACTGGAGAAGGAAGGGGTGTCAATGTCGGCGGTTCATCATCAAAGTCATTTTCATTTATTAATTCTGAGAGTTCCATTACGTTGCTGCAAGTCTCTCCAGAACAATGGAAGCACACTGCGGAACATTTTAGCCATGCTTTTCGACATCCACACATCGCTCCACAGTTTCCTTTGCATTTGCAAAAGATCAATTTTAGAAGCTCAGGGGGTGCTGGAGGTTTAGAGCTCTGCACTGGCATCAATAATTTTCCACATTTTTTCCAGCCCCAGTCTTCAGGATCATTATTATTACCAAGCCACGAATGGACCTGATGGTAGACTCGGAAAGTATGAAAGCGAGCTGTGTCTTGTGTTGGAGGAAGTGAAGATAAGTTAAATGTACTTTTTGTCACTGCCTTGGCGAATTGTTTGTATCTTAGGCTGTCAAGAGAATTATCATCTTTATTAGCACCGTATAAAGAGATAAAAAAAAGAGTCAATAATTAATTATTAATAACATTGCAAAATTACTAATTAAAAGAATTATAATAACAAAATAAAAAAAATAAATAAATAACTGATGACACATTATTAGTACCCACGTATAAAATATGTATAGTTAAGAGTACTGAAAAATAGTACTCACTTCGGAGCGCTGTAAAACCTTAGCTATTGACTTAATGAAAAAATGTTGCATATAAAAGTTGTTCCTTAAAAACCGATCTACAAAAATGGTCTGATATCGTTTTTTCGTAAAATGATAAAAAAAAAGTTATATCGAAAAATATAATTTTTTTTCTCGAATTTCTGAATATTTTCACTTATAACTTTTTTATTTATAGTTTTACGACAAAAAATTACTGGACCAAAGTTATAGAGAATTTAATTTGCAACAAAAAACGTCAAAAAATTTTTTTTATCAGATAAATAGTTTAAGAGATATATCGTAAAAACCGTTTCAACCCCTATTTTCAAGATGGCGGCCGTGGGACAAGGGTGGCGACCCCACAAACTTGATTTTAGCTTTACACTTACCCCCCCTACACATCAAAAAAATAAAATTGCGTCCTCTAAGAAACGCAAGGTAAGGCCTAAAAAATGTAACATTTCAATGGACTAAGACTGAGAAAATAAGTTTCACATTTATTTCAAAGATCACAGCAAATTTATTTCAATGATCTTACTTAATAGAAAGAATATGCCTATCTAAAAATGAGCGTCTTACTACGAGAAACTAGGCAAAAAATTAGTGCTGCACGTATAACTACGTTCTCTATAAAGTACAATGACGCCTGAATCAATCAATTAATTTCTGGTTAATTCGTATGCGAAAACGATACGTGCGGACTGTACAAGAAATACATCCCCCTTTACCATGAAACTCGTGGTGAAGTAATGACTGAAAATAATTACATGTCTCTAAAATGCGTTTGTTGCCATGATAGCTTCAAACCTCAACAATGAGCTTGAGCTGCCGGTGAAGGAAAACATCCTAAGGAAACCATAGCATGGTGGTAGGGTACTTTCTAATACTCGGCTGGCTAACTACCACCCCCAAGCTGGAAATTTGTCGCCAAGCACCTATCGGTGTGTTACGGCAGCCTCACTTGAGACCCAGTTCCATTCTATGCTAGGTGTGTTTACCTTGACTTACTTTGCACTCGTCTTCTTTGTATCATTTTCCACCGTGTCAATTTGGGTCGGTTCGTTCCTTACTACAAACAGCAATATCTAAACTTGCTTGCAATGCAACCAAACGAAATATTAAAATCAGTCACTTATGTTGCATTTTACGACACTCACTCGCTCGCAAATTTTATAGGTTGTGCAGCGATTCAAATATAAGAATTTTCTCGGACGGGGTGTACACGACAAATTGTACCAATAAATTTCTCAGTAATTTGTTAGCGCGCCTTTCTAATGAACTTTTCCTGGCTGGTGAGATGTGATCGCTCACTCTTCCGTTCTCGATGATTAGTTCGGCACGAATACCACTTAATACACTTAGAAATCTTCTAGTTTATGAAAAAAAATAGTGAAATGGCTAAATGAGAGCACTAATGAGTACGGTCTAAGTGTAGCAAGTAGATTTTTATTACGTACTAGCGGACGCCTCGCGGTTTCACTCGCGTAATTCCCGTTCCCGTGCGAATACAGGGATAAAAAGTAGCCTATGTCACCCGGGGATAGCGTAGCTTCAATATAAAGATCAGAAATGTGTAAATAGCCGACATAAAGATTCTCATTTTAACAGTTCCTTAACAAAATTTATGTTATCAAATACGTTTTCAACGAAACGAGTTTCAGGTCGCACTTGATGGAATTAAATGTCCACTAAGATTGACGAGTTCCCGTAAAAGTTGGATCCACCTCGATATAGGATTCCGTGATAGATTATCCTTTCTCTAAATTTGCCCTGACTGATGAGACGACACTTGACTTCTTTTTGCTTTTGCAAAAATTTAATTCTGTTATAACAGACTAAATACATCTTTAAATTTGCTTTCATACTGGGAGATAATTCAGAAAACTGATTATAACAAAATCGGGGGATTGGTACAGTTTGATGTTGCAGATCTTTCATCTACATTCAAAATTGAATTACACCACTCTATAGCTGAATGTTCAAAGAATTCGTTACTTAGAGTGAGTACTAGAAACATGGAAATCTGAAGAACTTCTGAGTGTTCACAAATTCATGTACCTACATGGGCGTATCCACAACATAGTCATACTTTTTTATATTATTAGACACAATAGAGACTTTTCAATAGCTTAAGACTTTCCGTTGTGAATAACTAATTGTACGTACTTAGCAAAAATTAAACTAAAAAAATATTAGAAGCCTTGAATGTACCTATACGGGGTGAACTTCTTTATCGTCTCGAAAAAAATAGAGCGTTTTAAGTACATGAAATAGAATATAATGGGGCAATAATATTTTTTTTTTTTGAAAATTTTCGTTTCAAGATTCTATTATACATACAGATAATATTACCTTCTTAGTACATATCTCGTACAGAAACATTAATAAAAGCATTTCACAAAGTTACAATAAAAACGTGAAAATCAAAAATTATGTTTACCCTACACGCATGTTTTATGAAAAGGCAAATGAACTCTTACGTAATATTTGATTTATTGTACAAAATTTGATTTTTTATAGTTGAGGCGGGCGGCACAAAGTGCGCGGCGCGGCGGCATCGCGTCTAAAGAGCCGAAAGCCCGGTTGCGACCAGCGTTGGATTTCGTACTATAATTATAGTATTTGTACTACTATTTCATGCTCCGTACTAGATAGTATCCATATCTAAGGATAGTACGGAAAAATACTACTATTTCGTTACTTCGCTTATAAAAGACCAAAATAGGTAAATATGACACCCGTTTAAAGCCAAACCATTGAGTTGTGTTGTGGTAAGCTGTCAAAAATACTTCTTCATCTTTTTTGATTTTGGCTTCGCATTTTGTGTATTTAAATTATTAAACTTGAAAGTGTAACTTGACACTGGCAAATGCTTGGGGTGCGATGCCAAAATCTAAGAAAAAAATATGCAGCAAAAGTGGCAACTGTACCGATTTTATTCTTTCGTGTACTCGCAGTTTAGAAGAGATGCTTTTATGATTAAATGATAAGGCTGAAGAAAATAATAATCAAGAACTTACATAATTTAGAACAGGAGTAAATTTTGTATAAACATGTTGATTCTAACTATCTATTTTATTGATTAATAGCTTTTTTTTAAACAATGTAAGATTTAAAAAAAAGTGTACTATCGGCGTACTACTATTTTGATGGTCTCGTACTATATTTTTCAACGTACCCGAATCCAACCCTGGTTGCGACTCGGTTTTCCTTTGATGGCGCTCGCGCATCCGGCTCGTTCAACAATATTAGAAATATTTTACTAGTTTAATGATGACTACGTCACGGGATTGACGTCGTGCGTGGATGTTTGCACAAATTTTGAAAATTGCGAAAATGTATGAGTATAAGATGTATGAAGATTTGTGTTAAACGGTTAGTGTACATACAAAAGAGTCGCATAGTGTTCAACAATTAAAACTGAAAAATACACGCGTAGGTATGTTGAGTTAAAATATGCCAGAAACACATTTCTAAGTTTGCGGAATAAGTTTTAAAACGTGCAGCGTTGTGTTCGGAGAGAACTAAACAAATATTTCAATTTTGATAAAATGTAAGTAATAAGTGCACCTGATTTTGTAAATAATTGTATTAACAGCATCACTTGACCTTTTAAATGTGAACGAAAACGCTGCCTGCGTGTAAGATACATTACGTTATCATAAAAATATCACGAACTTAAAAACAATCTACAAACGTTTTATCGAAGCGCGGCTCACAACTTGTAAAACGAATTATTTTATTACCTACTTCTAATTACCTACGGGATTATTATAAGACGTTTATTTTCCTACACAGTGACATTCATTCAAACTCATTCATACTCGCGCGCGCGCGCTGCCCGCCCGCCGCACGGCGCGCGGCGGCGGCGCCTCGCAGCGTCGTGACGTGTCACCAGCTGTGCAATTCATGCGCTGGAAGGTCGCGCCAACAGTAGGGGGACTAATTTTCTGTTTTTTTTTTTCGGAAAGTAAAACTTTTTTATACTTAACAGCACGACACAATTACTTTCGTGTATCGCTTCTGTATCACACATATACCACACCCTATTTTTTCCATGAAGGTAAAGCATTTCACCCTAATCCGCTTCGATTAGGTTTGCATTTTAAAGACAGTTATTTTGTTTTGCCGTATTTGTAACACAACCTCACAATATGTACTCATAATATGTTAGTTTCTTTTTTTAAATATATACATTTTATTAATAAATGTTTGGCTACCTACAGCGTCTAAATATCTTCTCTTTCATTACAAATTTTCTAGTAATTATTTACGGGCCCTAATTCTGATAATAATTTAGTAAACTAAGCCGAACTAATACTTGATTAGTTTACTTTAGTATAATACCTTAAAATCTACAGGTCAGATCTCAAAGGAAATCTTAACGCCCGCCGAAATAACGCTTGGATAAAATAATAGTTTTTACAAAACCATGTTTAATATTAATATACAAATTAATGTGATCACAAATCCCGATGTCTGTGGAGCGGTAATTTTTTTAATGTTTGACGAAGTAGGTGTTTGAAGATGATAAACATACCTAGCATGGAATGGAACTGGCTCGTAAGTGAAACTGTCGGTCATACCTCCTGTTAGGTGTTTGGCAGCAGATTCGCTGGAGAAAATCAAGCAATAAATATTTTAAAAAACGCAAACAGCCTGTAGTATCTATGTATACTGTTTTACTATAACAATATTTTCTAGGAATTATATTTAGAGTAATATTATTCACGAAACATTAAACTCATTTGCCGAAAGTAAAATTTTCGTTACAATGAATTATTTAGGCGCAAGTTAACTTAAAATCTTAATCTCTAATAAATCGAGTACATCGAGTAATGGCTTTCATCATACTATACACTAGATTCTCGATTATAAATAATCTTTTGATTACTCTAAGATAATATTTCCTTTTTTAAGAGACTACTCGTCTGGCATCGATTTTGCCGAAAGTGACGATATGGTCGAAGATAGAGCACGTTTGACTAGGAACATTCAAACGTTAACACATTCACGTTTAGATTGCGTTTCTCATCTGTTGTAAATTTTAGAAGGTGGTCTTGGGTTGTGACTGTGTAAGCAATAAACGGAATGGCACTTTTGTTTTAATATATAAAATAATTACAAATGCAAGACCTTATTAGATTGTAAGTTTTAAAAAAAATATATGGCGTGGTACGTGGTACCACACGCTCGCTCCTCGCAGTCGACAAGAAGTGAGGGTTGGTCGGTCGCGGTAAATTCGTGTACCCATATAATAATGTAAATTACCTGACCTGCGCTCAACTTTACCTCAAACTAATCTTCACTGCTGAAAAACACTTTTTTGTCGAGCGAGTGAACAAAAGGTAAATAAAATACTAGTCGCGAACGAAGTAAATAATATAAAAGTTGTCAAAAATTAATCAATGCTTAAAATTATTATCAATCAACTTCTGGCTGACGTGAAATGTCACGCGTGGAAATGAAACCGATTAAATTAATAAATATCGCGGGGCATTACACACCGCGCCATCTGACCTTGAACTATGGAAGTCAAATAACTGATAGAGTATACTTTTTTTTGTAAATACATACAGTACACCCAGACACAGAACAAATGTTCACTATGCTGCTTAGGGCATCCTAAGCTTCCACGCCTGAATTTTTATTCTACTCTAATATAATATTATAATAGGTAGGTATTTCTCTCACCATCCCTTCCGGGCCTCTTGAATTTCATTGATGTTCGCCCACCCTTGGCTTACAGAAGAATTCTGAAGAAAAATATTCTTTTATTATTTACTACTCCCATCATTATAACGCTAATGAGGTACAATTAGAATGGTTCACTAACTTTCCGTGTAAAAATATCTCGGAAGTCAGTAGTGACCCTATGTTAACCATTTTCCGGGAAAATACTTCTTGCTCGACAATGAGCGCTACGAATTCTTTGTTCAATTAACTCTTTTTAAAGCGGTTCAAAAGAAAACTTCGCGTCGCTAAGTGGACGGATTCAAATAATTAGATTAATTCATTCTTTTGTTAGATTTTGGACGTGGATACGTCATTGAATTTACTTCCATAGCGATTATAGTAGTTTTTTAATTGCACGGCAAAGATGTGGAACTCCGCAAAAGTCTGTTTTTTAATTCGACAATGGATTTCCTTAAATAATAAATAAATAAATTAATTCCAGATAAACCTGCTTCATCCTAGAACGCATCGTAGAGGTGCGTAATCTAACGCAAAGCTATTTCACGAATAATAATAAACAGAGGCGAAAGTTTGTGAGTGTGTAAGTGTGTTTGTATGTTTGTTACTTCTTTACGCTCAAACGGCTGGACACATAGGTTACTTTTTATCCCGAAAAAAGTGTAGCGGGTAACACCACGAAACAGGTACGAGTACTTATAAATAAAAAAAATGGAAACGATTTAAGTTCTCATTAGTTGACTACTTTACAGTTAATCGCTGTCTAATAAAATCCATGTAAAAATATTTGCTAGCGAAGAAATAAACAGCACACTAAACTTATCTTTGTACCAAATACTTTTCCGTAATGTCTTCAAGCATACGTAAGCACATAAGTGTGAATGGCGGTCGTCCCTAATTGCTCGTAAAACTAAATAAAACTATAACGGCACCGTATTTCTAGTATATAATCATGAGTCCTTGACTGCGAAGTGAAGAGCACTGGTCGGCGTCTGCGACTCAAATAAAGACTCTCCGTTTTATGCGTACCGCAAAGAACCCTACAGGGGGATCGTTACCGCCTAGAACAAATAGTCTAGAAAGATACCAGTATGGATTGCGCTATTTCCAATGAATCTAACAGTTATTTGGCAGGAACGCGGAAAAATAATGTCGTCGTGTTGAATTATTTTCCAAAACATTTGTATTTCAAGTTTTATATGTTTCATTTATAAATTGCGTAGTTACGTACGTGAGTGTGAGAATGTGATACAATGAGGTGAAATATAATTTTTTGTGCTGCTTCAAAACTCCGTTGAATCTCGTAGTAAAGTTGTAACTACGTTATTAGGGGATGACCGGACTCGAATTTGATTTAATTTGTGTGACTGTTGGGGGTAAATCCGAGCATAATTATTTGTTATTAGTTGTAGGTAGGTATAAGTACTGTTTTAAAGATTATACGGAGCGCGGCACTAGGACACTCTGGTATGGTCCTCGACCGATTGGCGGCGCACACCGCGAGCACTGACAGACCGGCGGCTGTACCTCCCCTCGGCGCGTTTTAGAGCGCAAACATCCTCCATAACTTTGAAGGAATTTTCTACATATTGGTTTCATTTAGGTACCTACCTAATGTAAAAAAAGATATTATATTCTATACCTATTCTCGTTACAGTTTTATTGAAACAATGCAGATGTATAGATATTACATAGAAATAGATACAAAAATAGTTTGAAATTTTAACTTTGTCCTTACTGGCAAAGCAACTCACTTGCCTAGATCTAAATTAACGAAAAGATTTAGTGTCAGAGGAAAAGTATTTTAGCATTCCGTCTGCAAAAAGCCAAGCGGTGGTAAAACCAACAAAGCGGAAAAATAAAGCACTTTTAATTAACATGACGTGTCTAAAAGACTCTATGTTTAGTCGCCTTCATTACGTCTGCTATTTAACCCCTAGAGTTTTCTGAAATTCATTGCTAAGACACGTCTTTATTATTGAAGAAAGCTAGTTATTTTTCCTTTTTTGGGTTCTTATTTATATACCTATCTATCTATAAGTCAAGGTCAAATAAATTTAAACCTAGGTATAGATGTTTTTTCCGGTGCTGTAGAATAGGTTTTTGGCCACTGGGAATAAGGCGGATGAATAAGTTTCTAATGGATAATTATGAAGCATGAATAAATAAAAAAATATTCATGATAAAAAAAATGATTATTTTGGAAAATAAATTCGGCAAAATTAGACACTTAGTCACGTGACTGCGAATACCAAACAGAGCGTGTGACGTCACGCCATGTGAAATGCTAATGCTGTTGAATTTTTCGTAAAACAACTGCCATACACATATTATTATGATTGTTTCACACGAGTGGGCGTCATTCAGGCACAATGACAGTCCCAGCCGATTTCCTGGCAAACTTTAATCAGTGTTTTAGTCACAAAATACAAATCAGCGCATTAAAAAAACACTAATGTGAGGTAAAATTGATTACAAGGCACAGAGTTAACCAATTTTCCAAAAGACCCAAGGTTTTCTTACTGCACAAGATAATTAAAAAATCCAAAAATCATTCATTTGTAAGGTGTGATATATCACATTAAAACAAATAAATAAAAACATTGCGATTGCAAGCTTGCATCTTGTCCCAGTTAGGTAAAAATAATTTTACTATAAGCTGCAATAGAGTTTTGTACGGTGTAACACAAAAATATGTTTCACCTTATATTAGTCTCCGACTTCCGTGCATGTAATTCGGCACGCAATGAATAAACACTAGAAAAACACAAGTTTCGGAAAAAATACAATGCAGCACGATTTCTCCGCATTCCCGTCAAAATAAACAATACTTTGTGTGTTACTCCAATCCACACTCAACTCGAAGACTACACAGATTGTGCACTTCGTAAAGTACTGAGTACTAAGGCCGCCTGACTCCCAATCCTTTGTGATTTCCGTAATAACTTAGAGCCGAAGCAATTTACCATCTTTGAAACTGACTGGGATCTTTGTTATTCAAGAATTTGGACCGAACATTTCAATTTTCATACTTAATCTATTAATCGGTAAGAAGGAACGTTGAAAACCTGCCAAGTTGTATAAGTGAGTTTGCGAAATAAGGCAATTATTGCGTTATTTGGCAACCAGCGAAATTTCAATTATTTGGTTTCTTTTTAAGCTTAAAATGAGAAGTCTTTCGATGATGCTTTCGCGGCTATTGTTATATTTCTTTAATGGGTCTGATTATTATGGTTGATAAGCGTTTGACAAGTCAAACGCTATCAACCATAATATGTTTATGTTTAATTAAAGTTTGATTGAATTTGATAAATTACAGATATCGCGGAAGAATTGTAAAAGTGGCACAAAATCTCATGGTAGTAAGTTAGAATGTTCCGTTGAACACCTTGTTTTGTGTTTCCACTGAAAACCTATTTTTATTTTAACACAACAATGGACACATTCGTAGACTTTAAATCACGGTCATTCATAAACGTCTGCAAAACTACAATTTGCCCCTAAATCTATATCGAAATAAACAGCTTCAAATATATCAGCCTTACGTGCGTGATTTACTGGATACTATTCTACAAAAATATTAGAGAGTTGGTAAAATTATTAAAACAAACGAAGCTAGAAATGTTTCGATTTTACGTTCAAAAATACGGTAGTAGCTCCCTCATTCAAGTATAGAGATAAATCGGTATTTCTATACGTGTGTAAATCATCTACCATTTTTCGCTGGATCGTTGCTTTGAAAAGCTGAGAGATAAACTCACTTTCGTGCACACCATTGTAGATACCGATGATGTTTTGAAAGGATTCACGAGATATTATGATTATAGATCTAAACAACTACACGATGGGCATCGCTCTCACCTGATTGAAAATTATTGGAGGTACAGCATGCTTGCCTAGAAAGTACCTAGTGCTAGGTAGTACATATCCTTAGTAAAAGATCGATCAGATTATCATAGTAAAGAATTTTATTTATTTTATAAGACAAATATTTACATGCCGAAAGGTAAATGTAATAAAATGTCAACAAAATTAATGAACTATCCACAAATAATGTAATAGTCTTAAATAATCGTCAAAGTCGTAAAACAAGGTCCCAACCGACAAGATCTTAGCTTGGTTCTGAAACACGCGCAGGAAGGAGCATCCTGGACGGAAGCGACCTCCAACTAGACGAAATGGTGAGACTTTGTTACCAGTTGGTATTTCTTTTTATTGCTACGAATGTCTAACGTGCTATGAACGCCCCCGCATTGAAATTCACCTAAAACTTCCATTTATATTTGTTCACCAGTAAAGAGAAAAAAAGTTTGGTAAAGTTGATTTTACACACTTTGGCAATCAATCATTTATTGTTGTGGAACGCGAAGAGAAAGAATGATCGATTAACATATCGAACAAGCGAGTTCCAAAACCGATGAATACCTATTTGCGGTTGGTGTGGTTGAATGGTAATTTTATATAGTCATAAATTCTATGTCATTAATTTTAGCGCAAAATGCGATGTAAAATTTGTTCAGTCGTTTTATGAGAACACATTAGTTACTGGATTTAGCTTAAAATTAAAAATAAATTTCTAATTTCTAAATTTTATTCTTATTCCTATTTCTATATAGGAATCTATTTACGGTGAGAATTGACAGATCGATATTTTCTTTTCATTTCTAGGTTTTACAAAACTAAATCAAAGTAAGTCTATATGCCCTAGTAAAGTCTAGTCTACTAGAATTTTCTTCGGAGTTTTAAAAACACCGCGAAAATATAAATCTCACCATATAACTTTTAGATATTCATTTAATTTCAGGTATACCTAATTCGGTACTTTGAAATAAAAAAAAACACTATTTTCGTACATAAACATCAGATCAGAAAAATCATATTATTCATACCTATTTTTCGAAAATAATTCAATGCAGTAGCTACTAGTTCCTACTAGTTTTGAAACGTTCCCGCCAAAACATAAAACTACCCTTTGCGTGAAATATTGACTCCTTGGTCCTATAATTTTTGCTTGTTTTACACGAACTGTACACACTGTCAAAATGCCAGGACCATATTTTAAAAAAAATTATTTGCTCCATCTGGCAGGTTTAATCAGTAAAGCCATACTGCCTTGCCGTGACATTATTATACCATTCATCGAAGAAAATATAAAACCAATGTCAGCCAGAGCCATACGAAAATATTATCGAAGTGAATGACAGAGTATTGTAAAAAATACTTCCAGTCGTGGACTCCTTCATTTCATCCGAATAAATGCCTCTCAAGATTGGCTTGTAGACGTCTGGGCGGAAATTGCAAAAAATGTCCTTTACTACACATGGCACAAAGTCAATCGTAAATAAATAAGGGCGTATTTAGAAATACTACCTTAATATAGGTACAGTGTAGGTCAATCATTTTCCAACGAACTTTAAAAAACTGGTTTTTTTCATAACTGTTTTGTCTATATTCCAAGAATAGTGCAAGTCGTTTCATTGCAGAAAGCTATTAAAAACGCAAATTAAAAATACAATTTTCAGAAGTTGCCAAATATTTGTCTTAATTACAGTGCTGAACACCAACAAACCAACGTCAAGAAGCCTGATCTACATAATAAGTCACTGAATATTCATACGCAATACTAGCATTTATATGCTTAAGCAGCAAAGGGTTAAAGCTTAATAATCCATGCGAATAACCGTTAATACCTCGTGCACAAAAGACTAAAGTCATAAATCTGCCGTGAAACCGCTTTCCGGGATCCTCCTACACTTGCACCTTCGAACTGCACTTAGATCAAATTAAAGAGATTAAACGATTGCACGAATCAAGATTTAAATATTCACCAACAAGCGTTATCTGTTGCATCAGGACAGTGTAGCCAACCCTACACTTTCAGCTGTAGATCTAGAGTTTTTTAAAGCTGTCAAAGTTTTTGATTTTCCTCCACATCTAACTATTTTGCCAAATGTTGCAGTTTTTTATTACGAACGCTATCTGTTTTATGCCGCGTTAAAATAACTCTATTACATCAAACATCCTCATTAGATGCAGATGTTATTCTCGGTTCCCTGACGAAATCTTTTTGATAATTTATTTTTAATTCTCGACGTAAAACTAAAAATAATCATTAAGAATGTTCTAGTACCATTGAACCTTTTTTTTAATTTGAGTAGGCCTATAAGCTACTATTAATTCATTCAATTATATTATTAGTTAACTTATGGGGTATATACTAATAAATTTAAATAAACTAATCTAAAAGGGCGATAATAATAGGAATAGTCCTCAAACATTGTGCAAAATAAGAAAATAGAGGCGAGAGCGAGAGAAGACAAGTTTTTACAAGTATTCAATACAGTTCATACTTGATAGTTCATAGTTGTTTATGGGAGTAGATTGATACTGCAATAGTATCAATCTACACCTATCGATACTTATCATATTTAAGTTAATAAAGTTATATTTTTCAAAACAATAATACCATTTAAGTGTAAAAACTAGATTTTTGGTAGGTTATCCTTTTTTTGGAGCCAGTCTACCATATTTCTCTAAAAGTAGACAACACTGCATAAAAATGGCAGGTTTAGAAATAGTGTTTGAACGTAAATAACGTCCAAGGATACGCGTTTACTTTTTTGAGATCGTTGTCTTATTTTATTCAACAGCTTTTGGAACAAGTTTTCTAGCCACCAAAACGGGAATTCATTTTCTTTTCGTCACTAAACTTTGGTCAAGTCAAAGTCCTGTCATTTCGCTGTCTATTTTTACTTTACGAAATGAAAATAAAATGTTGGGAGTGAAGGCTTCTTTATTGATATTGACGCTTCATTCACGTCAAATACAGTTTCTTGATTTTTTTTTACGCGCTGTAATTTACTTATTTGCAAAATAAGTTATAAAATTTGTAAAATATATTCCCAGTTATGATAAAGGGCGATAATAATAGGAATAGTCCTCAAACATTGTGCAAAATAAGAAAATAGAGGCGAGAGCGAGAGAAGACAAGTTTTTACAAGTATTCAATACAGTTCATACTTGATAGTTCATAGTTGTTTATGGGAGTAGATTGATACTGCAATAGTATCAATCTACACCTATCGATACTTATCATATTTAAGTTAATAAAGTTATATTTTTCAAAACAATAATACCATTTAAGTGTAAAAACTAGATTTTTGGTAGGTTATCCTTTTTTTGGAGCCAGTCTACCATATTTCTCTAAAAGTAGACAACACTGCATAAAAATGGCAGGTTTAGAAATAGTGTTTGAACGTAAATAACGTCCAAGGATACGCGTTTACTTTTTTGAGATCGTTGTCTTATTTTATTCAACAGCTTTTGGAACAAGTTTTCTAGCCACCAAAACGGGAATTCATTTTCTTTTCGTCACTAAACTTTGGTCAAGTCAAAGTCCTGTCATTTCGCTGTCTATTTTTACTTTACGAAATGAAAATAAAATGTTGGGAGTGAAGGCTTCTTTATTGATATTGACGCTTCATTCACGTCAAATACAGTTTCTTGATTTTTTTTTACGCGCTGTAATTTACTTATTTGCAAAATAAGTTATAAAATTTGTAAAATATATTCCCAGTTATGATAAATGCTTAGCGCGTTTGGATTGCACGCCGAGAGTTCAAATATCAACAGTAAACTTATGCTACTGATCATGGATACATCGTTAAGAAACCATAACATGGTGGTAAAGTACTCTCTAGTACTCGGCTGGCTAGCTACTACCGAGCAAGTTGAAAATCTGTCGCCAGCTCGCCACTTAAAGGCTTGCTTGCTTTCCAACACCTACTTATACAATACTCGACAGACAGTTCCACTAGGCGTGTTTACCATCTGTGACCACATCGGCACGTAACACTTAAAAGGTGAGCTGTGTCAAACACACCTAACCTAGCAAACATAACAAAATATTAAATATAATCTTATTTCTAATTATTGTGTCCGTTTTCAGATTACTGTTCCGTAATCATTTTATTAACTAAATATTTAATTGTATTGTTACAGTATAAGCATTTGAAGCATTCCCATTTTCAACTGAGACCAATGAAACACAATCCTGAGGGCCTACACAAATTACATTCTATTAAGGATACCTAACGGTAATACATAGCTCAGCGTATTAGCAAGCTGAAGTGGCAATGGGCTGGACATATCTGTCGCAGAACCGTTAACCGCAGAACACGTCTAGTTCTAGAGTGGAGACCGCGTATTGGCAAACGTAGCGTAGGACGCCCTGAGACTCGATGGAGTGACGATATACGTAGAACAGCTGGCGGTGGATGGTAGCGAAAAGCCGAAGATCGGGCTGAGTGGCGTGTCTTGAGAGAGGCCTATGTCCAGCAGTGGACTTCGATAGGCTGATGATGATGAAGGAAAACGGTAATGTCACGTGAACAGCTTATGTTAATCCCGTGTATTTTTAGCATTTCTAATAGCGCATGTATGTAGTGTAGACACATTTAGAATACTCGGATATAGAACTAACATTAATACACGTCACATAAATGTTTAACCTGGCTGTGTGGGCATACCACCTCGTTTGAATACGATCGCTTACAAAATAGATGAAGTCAACAAACTTAGTTTGCCAGGAGCTCTTGTGGGAAGCCGATAAGATATCATAGGAAGTGCGTGACAGCGTATCAAGACCTTTTGAATTATGACTTAACTTCAGGGTGCGTGAACTCACTCGCTTCCCCATTTCAGTGAAAATATGAATATTTGGTAAGAATGATATACTTACCTTTTGTTCTGATTTATAGTGTCCTATTGCTTATTTGTATATTTACTGTTGTTTGACTAACAACTTGGATAGTTGCTCACAGAATGGCTCTAGTTGTTTTGTTACTGTACTATAATAATAATGGCGTTATTGCGACATTGTAAATAAGTTTTTGAAATGATTGATTGATTTTATTCATGCTAGCTTGAATTTTCTTGTACCAACTACGCTTGCCGACTTTCGAGGCTCAGTTTTAACTAATCCTAGATATTATATCAACGTCGGTAAAAATGCTCCTTCCGCTAAACAAACTTAATCGCTACTGACAGCCCTGTTGGCTCATTGGTAGCATATCTGCCTTAAGAGTTGAAGGGCGTTTGTTCGATTCCCGCTCAGGACAAAAATTGTATGTATCAACCTATGTTTGTTTTGTGTCTGGGTGTTCTGTATGTATTATAAGTATGCATTTACAAAAAAAAAAGTATATATGTATTCTATCAGATAACCGACTTCCATCACATAAGCTCTGCTTAGTTTGGGGTCAGAAAGCGCTATGTGTAATGTCCAACGATATTTATTTATTTATTTACTGAATAGTTTACATAACAAATATTCATTAGACCTTTTTACTAGCAATCAAGCGGGTTATCCGCAATATTAACCTGACGCTTAAATTATTTTATGTATTGTTATTATTTATATTATCTAGTTTATCCTTAACCACGTAATAACGAGGAATTCGATTTAATGACTGAATATTTGATTATAATGCAAGCTGTCTTCGCCTATAAATAATTACTGTGACACTTATTTTGACATTTTGTTTTATTTATTACTCACGATTAATTTTATCGGAACTCACACAACGCGACAACAAACCCAGTGCGGCGTAGCACGAAGCAAAACGAGGCCGCGCGAGCATTGTACTCGGCTTTGTCTCCATGATGAAGGGCACCGGATGTGGCCGAAACTGTACTCTTGAGGTATATTTAGGTACAACAAAAAAAGTGTTTATGTCATATGTTTACAGTACCTACAAGCTTTGCTTAGTTTGGGGTCAGATGGCGCTATGTGTAATGTCCTAGGATATTTATTTAAGTTTGATTTTAATTTATGTGAATATTGTAATGGAACTTGATAAAGTATAAAACCAACTCAAGCGCAATAAAATACAAAACAGCTTTTTTACGGCAGATAATTTAGACAGTTTATTGCTAAAGAGACTCAGAATTTTATCGAAACAAAAGCAAAGCGGCATTTAGACTACCATCAGCGTAAAAACTGGCCAGCGTTTTTCACTGGATCATTGCTAAGGAGAGTTTGCTTTTCAGCCTGTTGGTCGATTTATCACCGGATTCCTTCAGGATTAAAACAAAAGGAGGGCGCGCGGATGACTTAATCTTGTAAAATACGGTTTACAGAGAGGCTTATCTTAAGTGAAAACGCGTACCTAAACATCAACAAGAGGTTTCCTCTTTGTGGCGGCTGTTTAGATAACTGAACAAACAATTTTTGTATTTGGGTCGGCCGCGGCGGATTTATGGAATAAGTTGGATAGTCTTCAAATGAGGGCTGCGCGAATATTTTTTTGATGTTTTTTTTACAAGACGTTTCATTTGGAAGTGACTAAACAAATAAAATCATATTATCAAAAGAGTATTTTTAAAAGAAAACTTTTATTTCTCAATTGTGAAATGAAATTGTTTGTTTGTTGAAGATAAACGACTAAAATGGACCATTGTCGCTCCAGCATGTCTAATTAGCTCGCAGGCTCTGTTATTTCATTTTTTATAACGATTGTTTATCATATATTTCTATTATGCCCTACCCATCTAACAATGAAAAGAGGCTTGCATCCAGCGTTGGAATAGCATAAAAAATAAACATAGTGCTTATACGGAGCAGATTTTTTTATGATTAACAGTCTTGGTGTTGATTAACAGATAGTAAAGCACACCTAGGCTGAAATAGAAGTGGCTCACGCACACACTGTTAGAAGCTTGACGGAAGATTTTCAACTCGAAGGTGGTTGCTAGCCAGCCGAGTACTAGAAACCTACCACCATGCTATGGTTTTTTGCACGTTGTTTTCCTTCACCGGCAACTCAAGCTAATTGTTGGGGTATGAACCCACGCATTTCGGCGTACGAACCGACCGCGCTAACCACTGAGCTACCATCGCTATTAATTATACCTATGTAATTTTTAAGCTTTCGCGACTTATAAAGATATAATCCATCTGACCCCAAACTAAGCAAAGCTTGTACTATGGAAGTCAGATAACTGCTAGAATACTTAAATAGTTTTTTTTTTTGTTGTTACATACAGTACACCCAGACACTGAACAAACATTTGTTAATACCACAAAATGTTTGTCTGGGTGGGAATCGAACCGACGCCCTTCAGCTCTTGAAGTTAACATACTACTAATGGACAAAAAGGGCTGTCAATATGTCATAGCTGTAACGTCAGGTAGATAAACAAAACTACATAATTTCATAGTATTTCGTGCGTGATTAAATCTCGGTGATAAACATATTTAATTAAACCTACTTACAGAAATCCAGCCAATATAAAATTGCCTAATCGTTATAACTTCCCTTCATCACCATCATCATCATCCACAGCCTTCTTTATCCCACTGCTGGGTATAGGCCACCTGGTTCGACCCGCGACGGTGGCAATATCGTCCACCCATCTTGCCCAATCTCCGTTAGTAGAAATAATTTTAACTACTTTTGGTAAAAATGGCCAAGCTGACAGACCCCATATTTCATGCCCTGATTAAAAACACCAGATAATAAAATATCTAAGTTCCTTATTACGCATCATGTCTGCCACCTGTTACACTCCTCAGGTAAAATTGGATTTTCCTGTTGTAGGTACAATTTTTGTACGCGAATAAAATGTGTTTCGCAAATAAAATCGTTTCATGGTAAATTTGAACGATACGGTAAAACCCCCGGCTTAGGGATGTTTCATTTAGTTCCATTAAACTAAAAAATGGACGGATGACATTGATGGAGTAATTGAAACAAATTGGATACCTACGTTTATGCTCGTGTGATATATTATTCCAATGGCTATTCGGAGAAAAAAATAAGACACCGATTCTAATTTAGACGCTCACATAATACCTAAGTTTCAAATGTAGGCTTTATGTCAAACATCGGATAATGTAAATTTTGTCTCAGTCTTACACGTGACACTTCACGACGCGGCGACGGCAAGACGTTGATAGAACGGATTTGTTTTGTAGCGATGATAGCTCAGTGGTTAGCGCAGTTGGTTCGCACGTCGAACGGCGTGAGTGCAAATACCAACAATGAGCTTTGGTCTGCCAGTTAAGAATAAAATTGTGATGAAACCATAGCGTGGTGGTAGGGTATTTTCTAGTACTCGACTAGCTAGCCTCAAGTTGAAAATTTGCTGCTAAGCATCTTGACGCTGTGTTCCGGTAGCTTAATTTGAGAACCAGTTCCATTCCAGGCGATGTGTGTTTACCATCTTCGATCACCATCACTTACTATCTAATTATTTCAAAAACTTCGTAGATACTTTTTTACTGGGATATGACTAATTGACTATGATTTACGACTCCCACATTTTTTTAAAAACTTAACACTAGTAGTTTATCATAGAAATTTGTCAAAGTCGAAGTCCTAGGTCCCAGAAGTATTAATATTTTTCGACTATTATATCAACCATCAGAAAAGTACAAATTTATCCTACAATTAGAATATAAAATTAATTATTATTCTAAAAAGATATACATGCATAATTATGCCAATTATTAGATATTTTTTTCAATTTTCTACCAAACCTATTCGTAAACGTAACTTACTGTTTACCAGTAAAAAAGGGGGAAAACCTACAAAACTCTTTCTGGTTTCGTTATTGTTGAACGAAAATCACAAGCAAGCCTCGTAGCTCCAAGCAGTATAACTTTAAGTGCTCTATATTAACGTAAGGGCCTCTAAACGCCTCTAACACATTGCGGGGGTTAGTACCGTCAGCAACACAATAAATCTCCACCGGCTTGCCTGATTGCCTGAATCTTGGTACCTAATGTTGTGCTGAATTGTTAACATATCTCTAACTTAGTCTGAAGAGGGTTCAGTGGCTATTCGGTGCCGTACAACGTTAATAAACTTAGGTACAACCGATTGCCTATTGATCCTTATTCTTGAAATAGGAACATAAAATTCACTAAATAGAAGGCTATATTTATTTTACTACTTATAGCAAAATACAGTAATAGGGACTATCTTCCAAGAAACTAGCAACATTATCGTAAAATGTTATTGGATTTTAATGCATAGAATTCCAATACGAAAATCAGACTTCATTAGGGCATGTACTGGCTATAAATTTTTTCGTAAAAAACATTTATTTGTGGGCATTTGTGTTTTTTTATTAATTTTCTTATTTAAACGTATATAATTATCTGATTTTAGTCTGTTATAAAAACTGTCACGATATTGACACATTTTTGTTTTATTCCTTATCTATCTATACTATTATAAAGAGGAAAGATTTGTTTGTTTGTTTGTATTGAATACGCTCCGAAACTACTGAACCGATCTTAATAATTCTTTCATTATTAGAATGCTACATTATCCGTGATGGACATAGGCTATAGTTTATTTAAAAAATAATTAGGGATCCATATGGGAAATTCAATAATGGAACCCAAGCTGGAAAATAAATGATAAAACCCTTACTTAGTATGCGCAGTGAAAACTATTGAGAATAGAATAAAGTGACGTTTTATAGAGCAAATTGACAGCTACAAATATGTCCGCAATATCATATGTCTAACTATTACAGTTGTCATCTACATCTTATAAAGAGGAAAGATTAAATTTTTTGATTGTTTGTTTGTTTTAGTAATAACGTGCTTCATTCTAGTTATTTGATCGCATCTAGTTCGCTCATCAAATCTCGTAGCAAGTTTCCCGGTCGAAACTAGTTCAACGTTATATACGCCGTTTCGCCGTTAATCAAATGAGATTTACGATTAATTATTAACAATTTCGCACGTAGAGTAATTAATTGATATCGTATGTAAATTGTAGCTTTAGGTTTATTTTGCTTCGATTTTGTTATCGCGATTGTTGTAATTCATAATTAGTAGTTTCCCACCCTGCTAGTTAAACTAACAGTGTTTAAACTAATTTAGTTGAAATCTATTTAGGGTATATATATATTATCCTGTGTTTTTTTTCTTATCTGTAGTATTACAAATAAGAAAAAAAACACAGGATGTTGCGAAGATAATGATTGAAAATGCATGAAGATATTTATGCACATAAACACGCAGGTATCAAGGTATATGTGTGCGTGTAGTTTATGTAAGACTAACTGCTCGCCGCGGCTTCGCACGGGAAAACAAAACTCGATTAACAATATAAGAAAGAAAAGAAAGAAAGGAAAACGTTTAATTCTGTAACAAGCACAAAAACAAACAGACAGAGACAGACAAAAGTTACAAAATAGGGCTCACCTCAGCGTAATGCTGGTCATACTAAGTGGTATGACCAGCGCTCTTTTAGTTGAATATAAATTTATCGATCCAGTAGTTTCGGAGCCTATTCAATACAAACAAAAAATCAAATCTTTCCTCTTTATAATTAGTGTAGATGAGTTCCTCGCTAAGTTTACACTAGTGAGTGGTTACGCAATACGAACTTCCACCAACTTTGACGAGAACTTTGTCAAGGCAACTTTACGAGTAGTGTGGTCCCGCTATTAAAGACGCCAATACCAACCTTACAAGGATAATTACATAACTTGACCAAAACAAAAATCAAGTTACACTGTAATGCGCGGTACATGATAATGCTTTCTAATTTGTAAGGATTCTATCTTTTTATTTTTTTATCTGCATGCGGGTATTGCGGGTATAAAAATCATTTGTAATCCTAAAATCTCGTTATTTCAAGTGTCGACCGCCTGACCTGCTCTACACAACTACAACTACTAACTCTAATAAGTTACACAATCTACAGCGCTCAACAACTTTTTTTAAATGGTTGACAAGCTAAGTGCTTGACCACGGTTTGAGACACACACCCTGGAACACAGCTCTAGATGCTTGGCAGCAGATTTTCAACTTCAGGGTAGTTAGCTAACCAGCCGAGTGCTAGAAAATACCCTACCACCATGATATGGTTTCTTCACCGGTAGCTCAAGCTCATTGTTAGGATTTAAACTCACACCCTTCGGCTTATGAACTGACCACTGAGCTATTATCGCTAATATATGATTATCGCTAGATAAATAATAAATTAACAATAGAAATGTAGTAAGTAATAAGCCACCTAAAAACTTGTAGCTAAGTACCTAAATGAAATATTTTTTTGTACAAGAGACTGAAAGAAATGATTCTATTATAGCGCCGGAAAAGTGGCACGAAGAGACGAATTTCCAGAGATAGCTGTTAATAGAGCTTGTCGTTTGTGATATCAGGCCATCTCGGAACTCTGCGATGACTGTTAACCAGGACCGCTGCGCACGGACAATTACATAAGTAAGGTTTTTTTGTGAAATAACGTTCATTATGAGACAGTTTTTTGAATAGAACTTTTGTAGCGATGATAGCTCAGTAATTAGCGCGGTCGATTCGCATGCCGAAGGGCGTAGATTCAAACCCCAAGAATAAGCTGAAGCTGCCTGTGAAGGAAAACATCGTGAGGAAACCATAGCATGGTGGTAGGGTACTTTCTAGTACTCGGCTGGCTAGCTACCGTTTTATAACGTTTTTTTAATGAAACATATTCAAAATGATTTTACTAAAATTTGACTTGTAACATTAGTGTTATCAATAAAATATTTGTATTTGTATCTAGTTGAAAATCTAATGGTGTGTTCCGGCAATCTCACTTGAGAGCCAGTTCCCAATTCCAGGCTAGGTGTGCTTTACTATCTTCGATTACACCTTCACTTGACATCAAGTGAGCTGTGGTCAAACACCTAGGCTGTCAACCATTACAAAAAAAAAATGTAAAAATTAATGCGACAATGAGACGCTCTCCTGATGGTAAAAGATAACGCCTATCCATGACCATTGCAGCGATGCACAGAACTTTGAAAAGCAAAAAGGCGTTCTGTTAAAATTACTGATGTCGATTTTTAATTTTCAATCTACACAAATGTACAACATATCCTTCTAAAACACTTATAATATTAGGTACTTAGATTAGTAGGCATGGCTATGTATGAGAAAGAGTGTTTTGTTCGCCTTATTTACTTTCATACAAAAAAAAATGTACATTTCTTCAATAAAAATTCCTTTAGCCGCATTGAGCGATTTTTTGTAGGTTAAGTAACACGTAAAGGTTCGCATCACCGACATGTTAATGTGACGCATTTTAAGTTTTTACTTCTGTCGGCAAAACAATCTTTTTTTTTTTAAATAAAAGTAATGAAACGAACAAAACGTAAAAAATAAGAAAATATGGTAAGAGCAAAGTACTGCTGCAATGGTCATAGACACCATTGCAGCAGTACTTATCCAGAACTGTTTGTAACAAACTAATGTCCAGGGCATCGCTGCTTTGGCGCTAACTCGGTATGTAAAGAAAAAAAACTTTACTGGTTCCAAAACCATTTAGAAATAGTAGATACATTTCTGTACAATATTTTACGTTTAAAACTCTGTAAACTATGAGATGGGGTTTATTTTAATAATAAAATAAACTTGACTTTCAATTGATTTCTAATGACGTCACCTCGTAAGGCAACTTTCATAGACTAAAAAAGCAATGGCAAACCAAAACAAAATTTGTCAATGTCAAGTTAACGGCAGCCATAATAAACTCTTCCATACACGTACGTCGAGTTGTTTTCCGCTTTATTGATACAAATATCTGTATTATTTTACTTGAAACGTTATTTGGACTCTGATATCGCTTTTATGACATAAGATTTGTTTACTTCGTGTCATGAATTGTTAAAACCGAAGACGTGACAGAATGGCTTTACAGCTTTAGCCTGTCCAATGGGGCAAATTAAAAAAAAACTTCATGTCAATTGTCAAAGTTAATCAAATGTGTCAAATGTATTTGTATACTTTTTTTTTATATGGCAAGGGCATATTATATAATATATTCAGCCTACGTCAATGACATCATCACTATAAAAACTTTGAAAATGTATTAAAAATAAACTACCGCATAGAAAGCCAAAATATTTAAATTAGTTTCATTAAATAAAGTTTACTCGGTAAAAAATATAAAATAAATACAAAAAAAAACTTTACATACCGAATTACTTTGAGAATCTAAATCGTTAGTCGCAACAACCTTGTAATTTCGCTAAACCGGAACACAGTAATATTTACATACTATTTGGCGGCAAAATATTTATTATTGCGACGGTATCTACAAGTTTTATTGTAGATCGTAGGAGTAATTCATTAATACGTTATCCAAAGTTCACCTTTAACTTCCTTTTATACAAGAAATATAACAAATAAATTGATGAACTCATTCCAAACTATTTACAGAATAATTTCGATGGTCTTGCCGAAATTCAGTTAACCGCAATTTTCCCGAGTGGTTTTAAATTAGGTAAACGGCGGACAACTTAGTACAGTTTAATGAAACATTCCAAGCAATTTAAGAACATAACTCCGGCTTTAACAACCTAATTGTTGAGAAGTTTAACTGGTGTTTAGAATTTTGTTTGCCAAAAATCTATATTTAATAATAGGAATAAATAATAGATTCAAAAACTAAGACAATGAAATATTATATATTATTATCGAACTAGATAAACTATATTTATAATTCTCCTTCTGGTCTAAAAACATACGCCACAGGAAAAAATGTAAAATCACTACGTTTCTCTTTAATCTTACGTCGTCATAAATCATTGATACGGCCATCCAGCTAAATCTCTTTTATCACGAAATAATATTAGCTTGACCACCTAATGTTAAGCGAAGATGCAGACTACGATGCTTACCTAGAATATTGTAGGTATCGTAAGTAATTTCAAGTAATAAGAACGAACCGGAAAGGTAACTATTGCGTGTGTCATTAGACGGAATAGCATTTTCGTTTTCGTTACATCGGATACTCTTACTATAGATTGTACGGTGACCTTTTATAAGGAGTCAGAGCAGAGTATTACACACGGGCGTCCTCGTTTCGTTTCGCAGTGCGGGCGGTTGTTAAACGGAGCAGCAACAGAACTGGTGGGGGTGGGTGCCATACTGCGCTGCCGCATCTTGAAATGGGTGATTGAATGTCTGTCGGTGAGTGGTAGATTCCATCCTCTATTAAAATTCGGAAACCTACTGATCAAAATGTTTTATTAGAATTATAATTATCGTCGTATATACATATAATAGGGTATTGTCGAGGATGATTGCTCAGTCTCGACCAAGCGCTCGAAGAGTCGACACGTCCTGAGGATGCCTCGTGTAGTGGCGAAACACGTGTCGGCAAGTGGTTACATCAACTTCCGTGAAGTGACGCCTGATTCAATCAATTAATATGGGTGTTATGGAATCCATAGTTAACAGGTCCCCTCAAAATAAACTTGCTTTATCCTAGCCCTACCACTTATAGTTTGCTTAAAAAGTTAAAGTTATTATAAATAAAATAAGTTTAATACATACGTGGAAAAACATTATACTCTTTCTTGGATATTAGGGTAAAAATAACAGGCTAAAAAAACAATCCACCATTTAGTTTTTTTACCAGGTAAAATGAAATTAATATTACGCTCTGGGCCATTTTATATCCACTTTATAAATAGAATTCAAGATTGCTTCAAATTATGAAAGGAACCTACCTTCCCTGTTATTAAATAATTCCAAACGATGTCTAGCAAACTAAATTAAAGAACTTCACGATCAATGCCAATCTGTCTGATTGATTACAAAGGGGCAACTTCATTTGAAAAGTAAATTGATTAGGGCTTCATTTACTTGATACTTTCATGATTGCTAGATATTATTCAAAGTAGTTAATTTCATAGCAATTTTCTTTTTATTACAAATAAGGAAAAGGTATTAATTATTAAGGTGGTTCGATTTCGATTCGATTCGATTATGCTAATAATCTACTTTTTAATCAAGTAATTGTAATTTACCGCAAATAAAGACCAAAATAAATCCCAGTAGCTGTGATTTCACTGTAAAATAATGCTCCATTTGTCCATTAATGGCAAAAATTTGTTTGTATGGAAATCAAGCCACCTTAAACAAAATAATTAATTATTTCAGTATTATGAACAATTACGATCTTAAAAAAATATTTTTTTAAGATCGTAATAAAATGCGTCACGTCAGTTTTTTTCTATTTTCTTCAACCATGGCACGTAGAATGTTTTTCAATGTCTTATGATAATTATGTTTTTTACGGAACGTTTGTTATACTATCCTGCTTAACTTTCAATGAGTAAAGAAATTCTATGTTCGAGATTCAAATCGCCGAAACAAATTGCGCCCGTGCGAAGTCGGGACGCGTCGATATAGCGAAGAGCATGAATTTATAAATAAGCGAGGAGAAACCCGTAACATTTATATTGGTAACACACTGGAAGTCATCCATTCTAAATATTACGAGCAATAAACACCGAACGAAACAGATTCGATAAACATCAATAATATTGTTTAGGTCCGCAGCGGATATCAGAACCCTGTTCGATGTCCCATAAGAATATTACAATTTATCGAAACAATAAAAATACATGTACATGAAGAATACCGAACACGTCTCGTACGAAAGTTAATCAAATTCTTTCCCAGAAATGGCAGACAGAAGGGAAGGAATCTTTGACTTATGCTCCCGTGGGGGGCCGAATTATTAGATGATGGATTTCGATGTTTTCTAGTATTGACATCTGGTGGCTATATTTTAGATGTTAATCAAATCTTGCGGCTTATTTATTTGAAAATAAAGGTTTTATTGTTGCTTGAAAATGTACTAATAAATTATTTGTACATAATCATCAGCCAACTTTAGCCCACAGCTGAGCATTTGCCTATCGTCTCTTGCACGACTCCTTGACCGATCTTCGGCTGTTTGCTTCTAATGTAGCGATGATAGCTCAATAGTTACTGCGGTCGGTTTGCACGCCGAAGGACGTGGGTTTTAACCCCAACAATGAGCTTGAGCTACCAGTAAAGGAAAATATCATGAGGAAACCATAGCGTGGTTATAGGTATTTTCTAGAACTCGGCAAGCTAGCTAATACCCTCAAGTTGATCTGCCGCCAAGCACCTGAAAGCCAGTTTTATTCCAGGCTATGTGTGCTTTACCATCTGCCCACTGCCTTAAGTACTATATCGACACTCCATCGAGTCTTAAGGCATCCTACGCTACTTTTGTCTTCACTTTAGAAAACGTGAACATCTATTTCAAAGTACCTACTTTGATGATTTTTTTGAAATATTAAACTAGATTCCTTTTTATAATTATTATTAGCAATATGGCGGTAGTATATGTTGTTTTTTGTCATACTAACCATGTCGTGACAATTACTAACATAACGTATAAGAAATCAGGCGAGCCATTCTAAAGTATCGCTATTCTCAGTCATACTTGTGACAATTAATTTATATTTACATGTATAGATAGACAATAACAGGAGCTACAACGACTTTCACTAACTTAAATCATAAAGTCAACCAACATGTACATTACTACACATATTTTCAAACGAAACAACAAAGTGAAATACGTGTAGTTCCTCAAATTATTTCCATTCTCCATCGACGAAATTTAACAACTTTATTACATACAATTTCTGTAACTATGGCAATAAATGGTTTCTCAAAGTTAAATTGCTACTTACAGCTAGCTAGCTTATTTGAGAAAGTAGAACGAGGTATTATTTAGAAGTGATAATAGAGCTTTCGAAGAATAATTAGGTAAATATACAGGGTGTTTCGGGCCAACTCCCATCCCTAATTCCGAGAAAAAAACATTTTTTAAGTTTGACGGTGTGGTCGAAGATAGTAAACACACCTAGCCTAAAATGGAACTGGCTATCAAGTGAGGCTGTCGGAACACACCGTTAGTTGCTTGGCGGCAAATTTTTAACTTGAGGGTAGCCAGCTGGGTACAGTGTCCTACGATCATGCAACAGTTTCCTCACGATGTTTTCCTTCAAGCTCACTGTTAGAATTTGAACCCACGCCCGGCGGCGTGTGAACCGATCGCGCTAAACACTAAACTATCATCGCTACAAAGGTTACATCGGTTCCATCTTTAGTTTGCCTGGAAGAGATCGCTTTTAGCGATAATGCCGCCAATTATTATACTAGATACTTTTTAGTTTATCATATCTATTTAATTCTCCCACAAGGTGGACAGACGACCTAATAAAGACCGCATGAACGCGATGGATGGGAGCCGCTTGCAACCGGTCTTTCTGGAAGTCAATGAGGGAGGCCTATGTCCAGCAGTGGACGTCCTACAGCTGAAATGATGATGATGATGATGATGATTGAATTAGATATAATAATCTTTGGTGTGATCAGAAAGAGTTTATCTATCCATCTAGCACACAATACAGGTATATAGGGACAAATGCTACACAGTTTTGGTAAATAATGTATAATTTATACGCACCTTTAAATATACCATAATCTTCCAATCTTAAATAACTTTTGTATTTTTCTAACTACACTAAATGGTGATAGAAATAGGGCGCGCTGCAATTCTCTAACTTCGTTTGAAAGGATTACTGCAATGTCCGTGCAACCTGGATTTATTGCCTGGACAATTCACGACTGAATTAAACCTACATCTGACTGAGATTATGTGAACTTCAGTTCAATGCGGTTTTCTAACGTTGCGTATGGCACAATTTTCTACAGGACTCTCGTAAAAGTCTTTCTATTTTGATAATTATGATGATAGATATAATTTTCTTTAGTTAAAAATAAATATTGTCTACTGCAAATAAAGACCAAAATAAATGCCAATAGCTGTGATTTCACTGTAAAATTATGCTCCATTTGTCCATAAATGGAAAACATTTATTTGTATGGAAATCGAACCATCTTAACAAAATTTGAACTATTGAAAAAAAAAAATTACATGTATGTTCAACTAAATAGTAGGACCAGCTGATGTTTTTCGCGATGTAAATTATCAATCAGCTTCCCGCCCATTAGTGCTACCGTTCCGCGTAATCCTCAAAATAAATCTATATACTACACATCTAAGGTTTTACACGAACTCGGGCAAGCTGCAAAAATATCCTCGTGCGAACCGCCCCGTATGTGCACATAAATTTACAGCAATGTGTAAATTTATGCACTTGGAAGCTTAAGTTGGTAAATTTCCATTTTAGAACATGAGGGCGCCTCGATCAGCAGAACAAAGTGAGCTAATACGCCGACAACCCGGCGTCAAACCGGCGACGTTCTATTTGTTATCGTCATCTTCTTGTTACCGCTTGCGCTCTGTGACCGATTTGTCGCAACGAAGATTTATGTTGCACTATTCATAACATAAAGGCTTTTTAAGAGCCATTTCACATTTTCATTCAATTTGGTTTAGGTACTTCTTTTACAGTCATAAACAGGAGTTTTACTTTTACGTCATTTTGATTATCAACTCTTAAGATGGTTCGATTACCATACAAATAAATTTTTGTCATTTATGGACAAATGGAGCATAATTTTTCAGTGTAATCACAGCTACTGTGATTGTGATTTCACTGTAAAATTTTGCGGCATTTGTCCATAAATGGCAAAAATTTATTACAAATATTAGCCGTGAAATGACCTCAAATATAGTTAAATGATTTAAAAGGGAGAAAGATTTAATTCGAAGTGTTGCTTTATGTATGTATATTGTACACATTAATCCGCAACTTGTGGAGCGATTTCCGTGTATAGAGAAAGTTTGCCAAACGGTTCTTTTGTAAAGTTTTTAACCGATTTTAAAAAGAGGACTTATTTGAACGTATCTGTATTTATTATCACGATTACTCCGCCATTCTTATGTAGACTTCCGTGTTTATTTGTTTTATTTAGATATATAGTTAGATAGAAACTCTTTAATGAGCACACCCTAAAAAAAATACGGAGAACAAAATAATCTAATAAAGAAACAAGGAAGAAAACCTACACCTTTTGACTGCGCTAACCACTGAGCTTCTATTTATCATCGCTACAAAGTTATTCAAAATGTCAAGTACAATAACCTCCTTTCGGCTTAATACTAACGCTCCGCATAGCCTTTATATGACATTTATGCTGACGTATATTATTGCAGTTTATAATTATGATCAGTAAGACTAGCATGTTTCCAAACCACCGAGCGTCGCTGACAGCTAATCTGCAGCAACAATACATTATTTCCAAGCGATATGCCGCTCGGAAAACCAAACTATATGCGAGGACATCTAATTTTCCGGGCCAGGCTCGCAGTATAAAGTACGGTCACTTGACAAGAGTGCAGTATCATAAAACGACGATCTACCATTGAATAACTAAGTGCATTTTTGTTTTACTAACACGGGATTGTCTAAAACGTGTCAAAATCATTTCAGTTTTCGAGTAAATAAATAAACGCAATATGCCAAAAACGATAAGAAAATACAAACAACAAACCAGTGCAAGTGAATAGGTTTTGGCGGGAATGCGTAAAAGGCAATGTCGCTGCATTATATAACAGACTTATTACAGAGAACTTGTGTTGTGTATACAATACATATACAAAAATAGTAGAGTTTTATTCCCAAAATGCCTAATTACGTATGGAGTATGGAAAAATTATACCTATAATACTGTGAAATAAATTATTTTTTGTTGTTTCCAAAACTCCGTCGGATCATCAAGCAAATTTTCCACAACGTTCTAAAGCACGACCGTACTTGACCTTGATTTTTAAAAATGTGAAAATTTATAAATACTTCACACTGGAAAAATACACAAGGTGCGATGCCGAAAATAAGGAAAAAAAAACAAACCAGAATTGATAAATTAAAATTAAAATATTGGACACCAAGGAAATTAAGTGTTATAAATCAACATTGATCTATTGGAAGCTTTCATTTAATTTTATTGTTTACTCTAAAAACAAAAATCACATTGATATTATCAGTCAAAATGTTTATGTGTATGTGATTAATGTATGACTGTTATTTATTCACCTGTAATAGCTTAATTGTATGAAATTTAGGAGCCTTTATCCAACTTAGATTAACACAGAGTTTTTATCACGAAAAAATATACGATTCCCATAGAATAATTCCAGTGAATATAAGATGCCAATTAGTTTAAAAAGGCACTAGAAAAATTAACACAGCTTTTACCATTATTTTTCTGTATAGTCAATAAATGTTTGATACTGAAGCTACTTTTCTATAACAAATCAAAGCTTCACCGCTGCCTTGCACTGTAATAGAACAAAATTGACCCTGCTTCTGACCCAGGATATTGACGTAATAAAGGGACACGGAAGGGACGAAATGCGAAGTCATTTTTCATACATTTTCCCACAAAACATACCATTTATTTATTCTCTTTGCTCGTAGCTCAAATTATTAATTTTATTATGTTTGATGTTGAATTGGTGATTTTCTTTCTGTTTTTCCCACATAAAGAAGCGCGATTATAATTAAATTGTAAACAATAATAATATTTGCTATAAATAAGAATTCAGATTGTTTTATTCAGATGTAACAAAACATAAACGAGTTGTTTGCTAAATTTGAGAAAAATTAAATTTGCATTAGGTACACACCTAGTCGTTTTGTTATATTTTTTAATTTAGCAAAATAACGTTTTCAAAGTCGTCCACTTTAAAAGGTAAACCAAAACCTGTAAAGTTAACGGTTCGTTCAGAATGCCAATTATGTTTTTAATTACTATTCATTTAGTCATCACATTTGTTTCCCATTGTCTTGAAAACAAATTTCACGATAATAGGTTGTTTTCATAAATTACAGATATCATTTTTATTTTATTTATGTGGGATTACTCACGTTGTCAATGTATTCAACACCCCGTCAGTTTCCATAGTAAAATAGATATCGTCTCATCTGTAGATTGCTACCAAAACCAAATACTAAATTCTTGAAAAAAAATGTCTTTATGGAGTGCATAATAAAGAGTTTCTATCTATCTATCTATCTGAATTGAAGTTTTCTGCAATAAAATTTTATCTAAAACTATAAAGCCAGCGTAGTTTTGGTGGGAACGCGGGAAGAGTCGTGTCGCTCCGTTGTATTTTTTCCAAAACTTGTGTTTTGTCGAGTGTTTATGCATAAAAATGGTGGTGTTTTATTCATAAAGTGCCGAATTACATGCGTGAGTGTGGGATAATGATATAATGTGGTGAAACATGACTTTTCGTGGTGCTTCCAAAACTCCATCGAAGCTTTATAGTAAAGTGGCCACTACTTTACTAAAGCATGACTGGACTTGACTGACACAGACTGGACTTGATTAAGACTGGACTTTGACTATAACTAGCTACGAGGACACTTATTTAACTTTTGTAACTTGAAAATATGTAAATACTTGACACTGACAAATGCTAAAACGACGCCAAAACCAAAGAAAAAAAAGCCAGCGTAAAGAAATAACAAACATACATAATAACAAACAACCATGATATTATATATATAATATACGTTGGATGTGTTATTTTATAATTGACATTCATCACCACTTTCACAAATGTGTTAATCATGATATAAGAATGTATTTATACATAGATAAGCATCAAAGCGTAAATTAAAAAGTTAAAAAGAGTACCAATATCCGACAAAATTAAAACGCATGCACGCAAAATTCAATTACGTACAAGAATCCCCACTTGAACCGAAAATACGTTTCCCCGTAACATTTTTCCGGTAACCACAGAATATGAGCTGGCGTTTTAATCCAATTTAAGCCCTCTCGAGGTGTGTATCAAAAAACAAGGTGATTGCTATTCCACGCAGTAATCGTGGAGTCACGCGCGACCGGGATACGCATCGGGCCTATTTCAAATAGAAGTGCCCTTTCCCAAACATCGTTCATCTCTTTTTGTCGCTTGCTGCGTCCTGAAATGTCTTCACTTTGGTGTCTTTAGTTACCAGTTTCATAGAATTTTGATACGTCTCAGGCAGTCTATTTACTTCGTGTAGGTCGTATACGTCGAAGGAGTAAAAAAGTGAGAACATTTACGGCTTTCAACAACTTGATGGCAGTTATAAATAAATAAATATAAATATCGCAGGGCATTACACATAGTGCCATCTTATCCCAAACTAAACAAAGCTTGTACTATGGAAGTCAGATTTTTTTATTTTCTTTATGGTTAACAGGCTAGGTGTTTGACCACAGCTCATCTGATGTTAAGTGACTGTGTGGTCGAAGATGGTAAAGCACACCTAGCCTGGAATGGAACTGGCTCTCAAGTGACGCTGCCGGAACACACCGTTAGATGCTTGGCGGCAGATTTTCAACTTGAGAGTGGATAACTGATAGAATACTTAAATATTTTTTTTTGTGAATACATACATTTGTTTATAAATAAGTACCATACAATGTTTGTCCTGGGTGAAAACGCGCTCTACAGCTTAAAGTAGACATACTACCTATGAACCAATAGGGCTGTCAATTTGTCTATCAACCAGCTATCATATTCTTAGCATTTTATCTTGGTACATATCACCGCAGTATCAGACATTCTACTATGAACCTATGTTCGCTCAAGCGTGTAACTTCCTGCCATCCTCTTCATTTCCTGAGAACTGTAATACTTTTATGCAACTCTATAATTACGTTCCTCGCGCGTTTTTAACTGCAGTCGATAAATCAGTCTAATGCTGTATCGATACAGTGTTATTCAGCAAATCATAAGTATGGCAGTTACGGAAATGCGTGCATTTTATTTTCCTCAAATTACTCGAAAAGTAAACAAACTAAACCCAAATGTCTTACGAAGTGCTGAATATAAAGAAACGCATCTAACAGTATAAGATTCGCGTACTTTTTAACAATGGTATATTTTAGCAGGGGTCGAAAAACATTTTGATCTTTGACTTAAATTTTTATCGAATTAATAATTCTATATGACGATTCTACTTTCACGTAAGATAAAAAGTAGATCACAATGAGAAGAGGCCAACAGTGTAACAGTCTAAAAACAAGACCGATCGTTTGCATTGTAGGCAAACATACCTACTGCGAGCACACAGATATCCTACATTGGAGATCCGAACACGTAGCTCTTTTACCAATAAAACCTGATACGTAGGTACAGTATAGTAAACCTGTAAGTTGGAACTGCCCCATTGTTACTGCGGATTGAGCACACGGAAACTTTCCCGCCAACAAAGAGCTTTTTTGAAAGTTATTCGTTGAGAACACATCGTTGAGTTTAAGAAAATATGCTTTTGGACTGTTGAATGAACTTCAGTCACTTTAAGTACCGAGATGTAGTAGAAGCGATGAAATAAAAGTAATGTAATTTTTAAACATACAACAGCCTACAGCGTGAAAGAGTAACAAACATTCACACAAACCATTTTGTTGCGATGATAGCTCAGTGGTTACCGTGGTCAGATGTCATGTTGAAAAGCGTTGATTCAAACACCAACATAAGTTAAAGAGCCGGTGAAGGAAAACGTCGCTATGTTTTGCGAAACCATAACATGGGGGTAGATTTTTTCTGCTACTCTGCTGGAAGCTAGGCCAGGCCTATCATCCTCAAATTGAAAATCGGCAGCCAAGCACCTAATGGTGTGTTCCGCCAGCCTCACTTTACAGCCAATTCCAGGCTAGGTGTACTTTACCATCTTCGTCACTTAACACCAGTTGAGTTGTAGTCAAACACCTAATCTACAAACTTTCATTTATAATACTAATAAAGAGACAAGATGTCAATTTAAAACTGCAACTGCAAGTTAAGTTATACAATTTATGCACAGGTTATACCTACAGTTATACAATTTACCAATGATTGTTTTGTAATATCAGAATTAGTCCCAAAGAAAAAGTTTTTCACATTTATAAGCATAATGACCTCCGTTCTGCGTAACCTTATGTGTTGTTAAATTAAAAGCAAAAAGTAATGCTTAAGTAAGAAAGATACATAGAAAAATATTTCACGACAACTAAAAAATACTCCACCCCAAGAAAATTGAATCTTGGACAGTTTTTTCCAACAACTTTACCAAAAATATAGCGTAATAAAATGGTTGTCTTTATGTTAGGTGGCATTAAATTTCCTGAATACAAGGCCTTGGCACTTAGTGCCTTGAATAACCGTATAATAAGACTCCCTTAGGATCGTGCAAGTTTAGTCTAAGAGCAATCCGTCAATTTCGGTCACATGTTCCAAATAAAATCAAACCTAAAGAAACATAGTTGTACGAATACATTTTACTGACGTCCAATTTAAAAGCGCCAATGCTATTTTAATTTTATTTTAAGGCTCTTTAGCAACCTGAAACCCCTATAAACTCATAGTTTCGTCGTGTACGTCTGTCTATCTTCACGATCTAGACAGAAAATGTTTACAACGTTTATGGTACGGACAACCGGTTGGCAATGGAAAACAGAAGTATGCGATTTACTTACGTGTATATACGAACATTCAGTAGGTACGATTGTCGACATTTTGTGAAATCGAGCTATCTTGTTAAATTACCGAATATGACTTGCAACTTTTATTTGGTGTTATTATTAAAACACTTGTATTTATGTTGCACTTAAGAATTTGAAGCTACAAAATCGTACCATATTATGCGTGCTACGAAACGCGTTTGTACATTGTTTACGTAGAAATCGTACTAATCACTATATCTATACTAATATTACAAAGAGGAAAGATGTGTATATGTAACGAATATACTTAAAAACTACTAAACCGATTTAAAAAATTCTTTCACAATGGGAAGCTACATTATCCCCGGGTGACATAGGCTACTTTTTATCCCTGTATTCCCACGGGAACGGGAACTACATGGGTGAAACCGCGAGGCGTCCGCCAGTCTTTCATAAACCTTGTTGTTTACAACAATTATGACGTTTCGAGGTTTATGCGCGATTAAGACCCGTATATTCTGACGTTACAACACATCTAATTTAGTGAAGCAAAAATTTGGCTGTTAAGTTCATACGTGATAAACTTCAATTATTCAGGTTTTTTTACGGTACTGGAAAATTAAAGAACTAAAAGCATTTGTGTATAATAAAAAGACTTATGTATGACATTCGTAAGTTTTAATACAATTGAATCTCTTAGCAGTTTCGGTAAATACCATTTATCAGTGGTATCTTTGATACAAATTACGTTTCTATTTATACGAAATTCTTGAATACGTCTATGATGAATTTTTGTAAACGTACTAAATCATTAAAAACGTCGCTTTAAGTTCCGTACATAAACAATTGGTTTTAGAATGATGTTAGAACCTTTTGTTAAAAGAAAGATGCCTCTTCGCGTAAAGTACTTCTGCAGAACACGCAACTTATCTCTGATCTTTTCGTATAAACTTCCAAGCGTTTTGGAAATATACGTGCCCATAATTTTGATTCGGCGTCTTTCGGGAATGTTCCACGCGTACGTCAGCGATTTACGTGTGATAGTTACTATGAATATTTGGAAAAAAGGTGTCGGTGATAAAATCTTTATCTGAACACCTTAGGGGCATATCTAAAAATATATCAGAATAAAAAAAATAAAAAGTCATTGGTTCTTAAATCGAACATATTTACAAGACTTGGACACTAAACGGGTTCCCGCCCATGAAATGCGATGGACCCGGCACCAGCACAGCGATACCATTAAATGTTAAGGTGGTACGATTTCCATACAAGTAAATTTTTGCCATTGATGGACAAATGGAGTATAATTTTACAGTGAAACCATAGCTACTGGCATTTATTTTGGTCTTTATATGCGGTAAATTACAATTGCTTGAACAAAACAGTAAATTATTATTAGCATAAAATCAAATTTATTAATGATTTTTTAATAAAACAGTAGATTATGCTAATAAATCTACTGTTTTATTCAAGCAATTGAGATTTACCGCAAATAAAGACCAAAATAAATGCCAGTAGCTGTGATTACACTCTAAAATTATGCTCCAATTGCCCATAAATGGCAAAAAATTATTTGTATGGATATCGAGCCACCTTAAGGAGTTTTGTCATTATTATCGTCAATGCGTCAATATAGGAATGTCAATTTTAAAAATGTAAACTCAATTTATTTAATTAAGGCGCCGTTCAAGTATTACGTTAGCTTAGATTGCCTGGTAGAGATCGTTGGCGATGAATCCGCTAGTTAAACTAACGTTCACGTAAACATAAGAGGGAGGAGTAAGAGCTTTGCTGACAAGGAGGAGGGTGGGATAAATCATTATTTAACCCACTTTTTGGTAACTAATATAATTACCAAAAAGTTGCCTACTGAATGGCGTCGTAAGTAATTATGCTACTCAACTCATCCATTGTTAAATGTATTGTTACACAATATTTCTAGCAGAATTTCACATATTTGTAGCTGTAGACCATTTGGTGTGAATAGCTCTTGTTCCTCACATTTGTTTACCAATTTCGTTAACAAGGGAATTATTTGTAATACTTTTCATGTAGATAAATAATAAATATTTTTTATTATACGCTCCACAGACGCTGGGGTCCGTGACCTTTGTCAACTTTAGTTACAAATTTTTTTTTTTTGTTTACATACTTATAATACATACAGTACAGATATTTAGTTTATTTCGTGTAGCCCGTGCAAAATTGGACAAAGATTCTGGTAGACAATATGCTTAAATGCAATGAAATGTTTTATTGTCTAAAACTGTGTACAATATACATATATTATCATCCTACATAAATATTTTGTAGTAAGCACTCCAAAACAATTTAAATGACATGCCTACAATATTTTATTATAAAGAAAGAAAATGAAAGTAAATTGAATAACCACCACCAAAATAGCCATTATAGAGACTACGTTAACCGAACACTGAAAACCGATACAGAACTCGACGAAAATGTAAATATAGGTATTTATTTAAGGAGTAAACATTATTTCAAAGCAAGATTTTAATTTGGCGGCTGGCGGTGGATGGAAGCGAAAAGCCGAAGATCGGGCTGAGTGGCGTGTCTTGGGAGAGGCCTATGTCCAGCAGTGGACTACAATAGATTGATGATGATGATGATGAAGATTTCGATTTAGCTATGGGCAATGCTTTAATACTTTCAGGGAGCTTATTGTAAACAGAGATAGGTATTGTCATACAACATTATTATTCTCTCACTAATCTAATCTAACATTTTATCCACGTTCACAAAATTCTTGTGATATAGTGTACAAATATTTGTTCTGTTTTACAAAACTTGCAAAGTTTGAATTTATTGACATGGAAGTACATTGTATTTTTAAGTCCTTGAATGAAGAGGTCGACAAGAATCTAACCGATTTGATGCATTTTTTTGCATATAAAATTTCTGCTTTCCTAAAGTCTATATATCTCAGTTACCCTACAGCCATGGTGTCCTACCAGTGCTATGTTTTTGTTAGAAGTTTTACGTAAACAGTTCAAAAACATACGTAACTGTTTATCTTTTTGCTAAATTTATAAGTGTATTTATAAGTTCCAATTAAGTTATTTTTCCATTGTTAATCCTAGAAAACGTGTATGATTGACCTCTTCAAAGAGTTTCTAACGGAAGGGTATGATAGGCTGAAACATGCGTATGTAAAAGTTCAGGCATATGATTAAAAATAAAGCCCAAGAAAATAATTAAGTTGTATGAAAATGAACAAATTGTTTAGCGTTGAGCTCTTGTTTCCTTATTTCAAGAGGAGTCTAGAAATCACTCATTAACTCCTGGTCGTACTTTAGTTATTAGCATAAACTTCCAGCTTGTCCCAAGTTGATTTTTTCCGTCTATGAATTTTAAGTAGACCTTACTTACATTAAAATTGACTGAAGTTCTGCACAAGTTTATTTTGAAAATTATAATCAGGTCTTATGAAAGCCTAATGATTACAAACTTGGTTAACTTCTAAATTAAGAGCGAAAGCAGTACCTAGGTAAACGTTAACTCTTTGTCGTATTAAATCCCCATCACAAATTTCTTATAACGAAATCTAAAAGAAAATAATTTAACTTTTCCAGTTTCCACAAATAGGTATACAATATTACAGTGAACAAATTAGAAGATTCAGATAATATGAATCAAAAAAGGTCTAAGAGTCTTACCAACTGGTATTCATTTCATAAATCCATCAAAACATCCTATGTGCATTCTTATCTCCAAATAGTCTAATCAAATAACCTATGTTAATAGTCCCTTATCCAAGCAGCTTGCTTGACCTCATTCTGTTTAATAAATGGCTGAATCTAGGCAGATTCCTCGGCCAAATTTCGCGTTCCTATCAACTCTCACTTTGCGGTGGCCATAATCTTTTTACGACTTTTTCATGACGTGACGTGCCAATGAGGGCAAGGAATTGATTTTAGCGGGCTATCGATATAGGAAGAAAATGTAATAAAAAAATATATTTTGTTATTTGTTTTTTACAAAAACCTTATTAAACCAACAAATAAAAATTAATTTTGAATGCTTTTATTCCACAGATCTAAAGTTATTAAAGTCATTGCCGTTCGTATCTACGTGTACTTTGTAACGGACTTCGAAAAAAACAGCATATTTGGTTTATAGAAGCTCGAAACTTGCTATTAAATAGAACATTCAACTTTACAAAATAAATCAACTTTAAAATCGGTCTTGATGACGCATTTTAAGTGCATAAAACACGTGAGAGTGTTCTTTGGTGCCTATTTATTATGCATGAGGAAATTATACTCGGGCAAGAGGAGTTAGTTGACGAGATTTTTGTCACATATAAATGACGGGGTTAAAACAATATCGAGCACCCCAAAAATTCCACCTATACACAACGTATATAAGGAAAAAGCTTTCGTGCATATTGCAGACAGAACCACGGGCTGAAGGTTATTGCGTCGAAGCGAAGGCTCTGACCGCAAAATTAGCGCAGCCTAAAAATTTATTACCTATTCTTCAGAGTCGTGGGCTTAATAGGCTTTTATTACTTTTTGTCAGGCGATGAACCCCAGATCTGCGCTCAACTAGATTAGATGACACGGATCTTGGCCTCAAAAAATAATATTCTCATTTTGTCAACTGCTTTATCTTGAAGCTCGAGAAGTATTACGAGTATTTTTGACGTGAATACCTACGTCTTTATATTTGCTTCCAACGTCAAACCGTGAACGTTTTCTATTTTTTTTTAATGTAAAAAGTAATGAGAAGAACGAGACGCTCTCCTGATTGTAAGAGATAACGCCTGTCCACGACCATTGCAGCGATATACAGAGCTTTGAGTAACAAACCAAGTCTAGGAAATCACTGCTTTGGCGCATTACTTTGAGACTTTCGATGGTTAGTCTCAACAGCCCAGTAATTTCGCTAGCTGCAGTACCTACCCTTCAAACCGGAACACAGTAATGTTTACACACTGCTGCTTAGCGGCAGAATATCTAGTCCTGCGGTGGTACCTACCTAGACGACCTCCTGCTATGGACATCTATCACCAAGCTAGCAATTTAATAGCTACTTTTTAGGGTTCCGTACCCAAAGGGCAAAACGGGACCCTATTACTAAGACTCCGCTGTCCGTCTGTCAGTTCGTCTGTCACCAGGCAGTATCTCATGAACCGTAATAGTTAGACAGTTGAAATTTTCATAGATGCTGTATTTCTGTTGCTACTATAACAACAAATACTAAAAAAGAGAATAAAATAAATGTTTTAGGGGGCTCCCATACAACAAACGTGATTTTTTTGACGTTTTTATAGATAAGTAGCGCAAGCCTCGCGGTTTCACCCGCGTAGTTCCCGTTCCCGTGGGAATACAGGGATAAAAAGTAGCCTATATCACCCGGGGATAGTGGAGCTTCCCAACGATGGATACATTTTTGAAATCGGTCCAGTAGTTTCGGAGCCTATTCAATACAAACAAACAAACAATCAAATTTTTCCTCTTTATAAGAGTATAGATAGATAGATGGTGCGGAACACTTCGTGCGCGAGTCCGACTCGCACAAAATTGTATTCATAGTATAAGTTGTTCATGATATGCACTGTGCACACTTTTCGACTGTGTACTAAACACACCAAGCTTATAACTCTCAAGGCTATAGGCGACTCCCAGTAATACGAGTATTGACAAAGTCAAACAATAGTTGACTATGTAAGTGTTCTATGTCTCTATTTGCCAAACAGCAGACAAATCGTTGAATCTTGTATTCCATTTGTGTAGCAATTACATCAAGAGGCTTCGAGTAAATTGGATGCAGTCTTGGCAAATCCCCCGCGAATGGAAGGAAGGCATTGCCATACTGTCACATAGAGGCATCTTTAAGTTATGTGCTTACATAAATAGTAATATCAAAGAGAAGTCAGGTAAAAAGAAAATGGAAAAATTTAGGTTTAGTTGGTTACGAATACAGACAGTTGACACTTGTAAAACGAGATTTGAGGATATGAACTTTTTTTTAATGTTTTGACAGGCTAGGTGTTTGACCACTAGCGGACGAATGCGCAAGCGTGCCCGAAACCTCGACTAAAAGTGTTGAGATGGAACACCCCAGGGTTTTTAGTGGGTAGGCCGTCATATTGACGGAGAGTCTCACATAACCACCCTGCCACCCCCGTGGCGGGTGGTATCCATTAAGGATTTCCCTGGGTAAAAAAAAAAAAAAAGGTGTTTGACCACAGCTCATCCGATGTTAAGTGACGGTGTAGTCGAAGATGGTAAAGCACACCAAGACTGGAATGGAACTGGCTTTCAAGTGAGGCTGCCGGAACTCACCGTTAGATGCTTGGCGGCAGATTTTCAACTTGAGGGTGGTAGCTTGTCAGCCGAGTACCTACTAGGAAGTAGCCTACCACCATGCGACGTACATCGTACTTTGTACCAACATTCAGACAAAAAACATGCTATCCTACTAAAATAAAAAGCACTATATTTACAGTGCAGCATAAAATGATTTTCAGTTGGTATGATCATCTATCTGCTAATCTGAAGGTTCAAATCCCACGTCACGCACGTGTATTTTTTACGTGTGTGTATTGTCGTTTATCTATAAACGGCGAAGAAAAACATTAGAAAAATTACATGTTCTTAATGTTCTAGAAGACATGTGCAGACAGCAATACCACGCTGGCTAAGGCGGGTCCTCGGCCAGCGTGGTAGACTATGACCCTACTCGTCAAACAATGGGAAGAAGTCGGTGCCTAGCAGTGGGTTTCTTTACATAAACAAAGCTAAGCCGGTACTTACTGGTTACCAAAACCCATGCAAACAAAAGTAAATTAAAATTCAATGCAAATAAGAATACGGTTGCCTTTTCAAAAAACCTACACACATTTTATTGGCAACCATCTTTTATTTCCGAGCAAAGGGCGATGCGATGCATCAAAGCTTCATGCGAAACTCGAACGGTCAACAAGCACATAAAAGCTCTATAAACAAGATATTACCAAAGCGCACCCACCATCGCCCGCCATAAAACCAGTGTTGCCAAGGTTGAATATTTCCCTCATAAATATGTTGTTTTTAAATATTTGGATATCAACATCTTTCCATTTGCTATTAGCCGTATCTATAAAGTAGTATTAGTAAAATTAGAAATGTATTAGTTACTTCAAATTACTGCAGCCTAATAATAAATCTTCGAAAAAAGCGATTTTAAAGAAATATGTATATGAAAAAGCGAAATCAATGATTTAAAATAATATAATAGATACATACAAACTAATATAAAATAAACATTGTTAGTTACTCACAATTTTAATTAATTCTAGTCCAGAGTAAAAAGGTTTCTTATTGGTTAGCGTGATCCATTCTAGACCAATCAATATCAGACAGGTTATATTCAAACACCATTTATTATAAATAAAAATGTAAGAAAACACAATTTGATATTCATCATCATCATCATCATTTCAGCCGTAGGACGTCCACTGCTGGACATAGGCCTCCCCCATTGACTTCCATAAAGACCGGTTGGAAGCGGCTCGCATCCAGCGCGTTCCTGCGGTCTTTACTAGGTCGTCTGTCCACCTTGTGGGTGGACGTCCTACGCTGCGCTTGCCGGTCCGTGGTCTCCACTCCAGAACTTTGCAGCCCCATCGACCATCAGTTCTGCGTGCTATGTGCCCTGCCCACTGCCACTTCAACTTGCTAATCCGTTGGGCTATGTCGGTAACTTTGGTTCGTCTACGGATCTCCTCATTCCTGATTCGATCTCGTAGGGAAACTCCGAGCATAGCCCTCTCCATAGCGCGTTGTGCTACTTTGAGCTTACCAAGAAGGCACACAGTCAGAGACCACGTTTCAGCGCCATAAGTCATCACTGGTAACACACACTGGTCGAAGACTTTCGACTTGAGGCACTGAGGTAATTCGGACGAGAAGACGTCGCGCAGTTTTCCGAACGCTGCCCAGCCGAGTTGGATTCGACGACTGACCTCTTTCTCAAAGTTGGACCTACCTAATTGGACTGCTTGTCCTAGGTAAATGTATGTGTCAACAACTTCGAGAACCGAGTTCCCAACTGATACTGGGGTGGGCACAACACGGGCATTCAACATTACCTTCGTCTTGTCCATGTTCATTTTAAGACCCACCCGTTGGGAAACTCGATTGAGGTCTTCGAGCATTGTGCTGAGATCTTCCAACGATTCTGCCATGACCACTATATCGTCGGCAAACCGAAGGTGAGTGATGTATTCGCCATTAATATTGATGCCGAATCCTTTCCATTCCAGGAGCTTGAAGGCGTCTTCCACTGTGGCAGTAAACAGTTTCGGAGATATAACGTCTCCCTGTCTTACGCCTCTTTTTAATGGAATCGCCTTCGAAGTCTGCTCCTGTACTTGGACCGACATAGTGGCGTTATTATACAAACACTTCAACACTTCGATATACCGATAGTCAATATGGCATCGCTGGAGAGACTCAACCACCGCCCATGTCTCGATCGAATCAAAGGCTTTCTCATAGTCCACAAACGCTAAACATAGAGGCAAATTATACTCTTCGGTCTTCTGTAGAATTTGCCTTAGCGTGTGGATGTGGTCTATGGTACTGTAACCTTTTCGGAAACCGGCTTGTTCGGAAGGCTGGAAGTCATCGAACCTGCGACTGAGACGGTTCGTAATGACCCTCGAAAACAGCTTATAAACATGGCTCAGAAGCGAGATGGGTCTGTAATTCTTCAATAAAGTGTAGTCACCTTTCTTGAAGAACAGCACCACCACGCCTCTGTTCCATGCTTCTGGCGTTACACCTTCGAGTAATACGGAATTGAAGAGCTTCTGAAGGATTTTAAGTACCGGTGTACCACCCGCTTAATTTGATATTAACACTGTTTATTTAACGTTGAATGATTTTTTTTTATGTAGGTAGATATTTTTCAACTAGAAACCAGAAACAGTTTCCCGTTTTTCTTAAATTTACTTTTAAATTTACCTAAATATAAGTAAGTAATGATTATCTAACTAAAACAAAATGAACTGCATTTCAATATGAGTTCATTGGATAGGATAGATGATAGACAAATTGCTAAGATGATAGTCATAATTATTTAGGTTTTTATAAAATGAATTTATTTTTATCTAAAAATCTATGACTTTTTAATAAAACCCGCAAACTGGATACGTATACAAGTTTTGTTTCTGGGTAATATGATATCTACAATGTAGCAACACTGAACGGTCGATGTGGCGAGGGCTATTTTCAACGATCCTGCTAACAAAAGATGATATTTGCCGGAGACTTTTAAAAATTGTTGTGCTCTAGATTTGTGTCTCTTTGTCCCAGTCACGACCACGTCCTTAGAGTGTGCTCTGATCACGCTTACAAATTGTGTCCCATTTTGTGCACATTTAAGCTAGCTAAATAAGCTTTTAATGTTTGACCGGCTCGGACCTAGTTTGACCACAGCTCACCTGATGTGGTGTGATCGAAAATGATAAATACCCTAAGCCTGCTAGATGGTAGATTTCCAACTTGTAGCTAGACAGCCGAATACCAGAAAATATCCTGCTACCATGCTCTGGTTTCCTCATGATATTTTCCTTCACCGGCAGCGCAAGGTCATTGTTGGGGTTTTAACCCATGCCCTTCGCCGTATGAACTGACCGCGCTATCCACTGAGCTATCATCGCTGCAAGCCAAACCAAATAACTAATAAATAATGCAAATGTATTTTAACCGACTGCAAAAAGGAGGAGGTTCTCAATTTCATACCTTCAAATTGCCAGTTCCAGGCTAGGTGTGTTTACCATCTCCGACCACACTATCACTTAACATCACGCGAGCTGTGGTCAAATACTATAAAAATTATTATACGGACGCGAAAGTCAATACATATCTAAAATAATATAATTATTTTGTAGTTATATTGATTCGACGATATTCTACATAACTTAACCAACATAAAATTAACGATAAACAAAACGAACTGAAAATCTCAAACGGGAAGTTGTTGCCGCGTTTCGTTCGATTATTTATTTATCAAAGGCGAGGAACTTTATATCTGGCTTTGAAGCAACTCTTCGTCTACATTGCAAATTGGTAGGTGGAAAATTTTATTGAAACTTACATAAACTATACAGGTTTTTACGATTTAAATAAAACCTTAAGTACACGCCATAACAAGCCTATTTTTAATCATAATTCTGACGATTTATTACTTCTTTACTAGGTCGTCTGTCCACCTTGTGGGTGGACGTCCTACGCTGCGCTTGCCGGTCCGTGGTCTCCACTCCAGAACTTTGCAGCCCCATCGGCCATCAGTTCTGCGTGCTATGTGCCCTGCCCACTGCCATTTCAACTTGCTAATCCGTTGGGCTATGTCGGTAACTTTGGTTCGTCTACGGATCTCCTCATTCCTGATTCGATCTCGTAGGGAAACTCCGAGCATAGCCTAGTAAAGACCGCAGGAACGCGCTGGATGCGGGCCGCTTCCAACCGGTCTTTATGGAAGTCAATGGGGGAGGCCTATGTCCAGCAGTGGACGTCCTACGGCTGAAATGATGATGATGATGATGATGATTACTTCTTAAGTTCATGCTACATGGTGTTATTCTGGCGGCTTGTATTGACAAAGTTGTGTCCTTCAGCCGTCAGCCCAGTGGCCCAGTGCTAATAGCACTGGAATATTCGAGGTATATAAATTTGACAACAACTTATTAATTAAAAATCTAATCTTACTTAATATCTAGAACTAATTTAACATAAACATTAAAAATATAATTTAACAAAAATCTAATTAAAATAGCCACCAGTCTTAAAATCCTCTTCTCGCTTCAGTAACCACTTGCCGACACGTGTTTCGCCTTTACACGAGGCATCCTCAGGACGTGTTAACTCTTCGAGCGCTTGGTCGAGACAAACGCTCCACCAACACCAACCCTCTTCTGATTGTGAGAAGGACACAGTACACCACCTTAGCAAAGTTTGAGTTGACAGACTTCACTCATGTTCGAGAACATTAGCAACTCTCAGATTTGCAAGACGATGTTTTCCTTCACCGTTTGAAGCTAGCAGCAATACGCATATTCGATCCCGTATAAAATGCCGAACGTTTTCGCACATGTATGCATGTGTGTGTGATATAAGGTAGAGCATAAACTATACTTATGTAATTGCAACTTAAGTGCCCAAAAAACTACGTCGACACTATTTGAAAGCTTTTTTCATTCTTTATATATTGAAGGACGGACAATTAGCGACAAAGCCAACCGATACCCGAGAGATGTTCTTATCAGAGACCTTGTCCGTCTTTATTTAAATAATTAATATTAAGGTTAAATGTTAAGTTAATCCTAAAGATCTTTGTTAATTATCGGCTTCAACGTCTGATGCTATATTTGGATATTAAAATAAAAATTAATTACGTTATCTAAAATATTGTGAAACAGTGACCTCTAAAATCTTATTTAAATCTGTAAAATGATCAAATCTTTTATCTAACACGTTTTAAATGAAGATACCAGAATTGGTCCACACGTAAGTAGGAACGTATTCCGCTGGTATTTCAGATAACTTCGTGATTTACGTTGTGAAGATTTATCAAGTGTAACATTCTGATATTACAGGAATTATCATAATGTATATGCCCATTTATTTGCATAGATCTTTGCTACCTTAAGTCAAAAATAATTCGTCCGTAAAAGTAAATAAATTGATCTAGAGAAACTGCGAATTAATTTGTTAGGTTTTATTTTCTCTCTAACTGTATGATATTTTGTGTTAATACAACATAATTTAATCTAACAACAACTTAGTAGGTAATACAACTCAACATAGTATAATCTTGCAAAATCTTTTTAAAAATCTACCATAATTTCATCAGTTATGTACCTAACAGTATTTTGGAGACAAAACTGTGTTCCGTTTTAAGGAGGATTATCTCCCAGTGAATTGCGTAGTAATATTGCGCATTGTTCAAAAGATTTCCAAACTTTATAAATCCATTTTGAAACGAACTCGTGTGAGGCTTCCCGTCAGACAAGTGAGGTACTCATGTTGTAGTTGCATAAAAAATTTAAAATCTGGCATCTGAACATGTTGATCTCCGGTGGGCGCATATGTTTTATTCACTCACAGAATCCACTCATGTCATTGATTATTTATTCCTTCTCAAATGTTTCCTTCTGAAGATTCTCGTACACACTTCGTAACGCCTTGCCGCAGACGTAGACGTCTTGCTAAGCCATGTATAAGCTTAATTAGAGCAGAGGGGTGTCACACCATAGTTTAGGTATTGGTCGGCCGCCTGTACTCACCGTGAGGCAAATGACATAGAATAGTACCTCGCCGTCCGCACCCTCCGTTTTCACGCTGTATGTGGCTCGGATTTGTTGCAACTAAAGAAAAATGAATGCAAAACGTTTTAATCTTTGTAATAGTTGGACAAGTAGGTTGTCATGTGAAGGGGTTTTACTAAATACACACTTCGTTTTAGTGATTAATTTCAATACTAGCTACGCGAGGTTTTAACCGCATTTTCCGAGATAATAAGTAGCAAATACACACTTCGTTTGAGCGAATAATTTCAATACTAGCTACGCGAGGTTTTAACCGCATTTCCCGAGATAATAAGTAACCTATATGCTAATACAAGGTATAAACTATTTCTAGATCGCATGCGAATCCAGTAAGTCGTTACAGCGTGAAAAATTAAAAGCTACAAATATACAAACTTTCATTGATTTATATCAATGGTATCCAAACGAATATAAACGCACATTCCACACGGTAAGTTTCAATTCTGCGTGCAAACATGTGGCGGTTCTAAGAGTTGGTACATTTCTATGTCTTACGACTTTTGTCTACAAGTGATCCTTCTGTACGCTATTACAATTACTTATTCTGTGATCAGAATGCAAGCGTGAGTGCTTCGCAACAATTATTCAAGCAATAATTTAACACGAAGTTCAGGGTGGCTGTGTCACGTCTCCTGACTTATGATTAACGAGCTAAATTTCCGTCATACAGTGTGAAGTTTTTGATGAACGAGTAAACAGTTGTTGCTTATTATTTTCCACTTACGTACAAGTCGAATGTTTTATTTTAATTTATTATACTTATTTACGTATACCTTGATCCATGTGTGACGTAAAGCATTAGCGTATTTGTGTGCATGTAGTTCTCACACGAACAAAAATTTTAGGATCTTATAGTCGTCACTAATTTTCTACGTAAATTATTTAAGGTAGTTTACCAAGTACAGTCCTCGTGTTTCTTGCACGAGTATACTGTCGGTTTGTATTATATCTGCTCTCTAACCAGTTTGTACAATGTACATGTTTCTACTTTTTTTTACATTTGACTTGGGTGTTTGACCACAGCTCACCTGATTTTGAACCTACAGTGACGGTGTGGTCGAAGATGGTAAAGTACACCTAGCCTAGAATGGAACTGGCTCTCAAGTGAGGCTGCCGGAACCCACTGTTAGATGCTTGGCGGCAGATTTTCAATTTGAGGGTGGTAGCTAACCAGCCGAGTAGTAGAAAGTACTCTACTACCATGCTATGGTTTCCTCACGATGTTTTCCTTCACCGACAGCTCAAACTCATAATTAGGGATTAAACCCACGCCCATCGGCATGCGAACCGACCGCGCTAACCACTGAGCTATCATCGCTACAAATTACAACAAATCTACATTTATAACCTTGATAGACATGGTGTTTAGCCACAGCTCACCGGAGTTTATTGTTGGTAAATAATATAATTGGTGTAATCAAACATGATCGATGAATCTAGACTAGAATGGACACAAGCTCTCACGTGAGACTACTGGAATACACTGTTGGGTACCTGTCTATAAATTTTAAAATTACGGCTCTTTAAAACCACCAAGCGGTTTTCCTTCATCAGCAGTTGCGAGTTAATTGTTGGTACACACGCTAATTGATGTACGATGAAACCGCGTTAACTAATAAGCCGGAGTTTTGGCGGGAACGCGGAAAGAGTCGCGTCACCCCGTTGTATTTTTCCCAAAACTAGTGTTTTGTCTAGTGTTTATGTATAAAAATGGTGTAAAGTGCCGAATCACAAGCGCGAGTGTGGGAAAATGATATAATGTGGTGAAAACATGACTTTTTGTGTTGCTTCCAAAACTCCATTGAAGCTTTATAGTAAAGTCACCGCTACTTTAATAAAGCAAACTTTTGAAACTTGAAAATATATAAATAATTGACTCTGGCAAATGCTCAAAACGCGACGCCAAAACCAAAGAAAAAAAAAACTAATAAGCTATAACCACTGTCAAATCGCAACCAAAAATGAATCTACTCATAATAAACCAGGCAACCAATGCCAATAAACTATTCTCTAATAAACCACAAAGGAGGCATAGGTACACATAAGAAATATCTGAATTCTCTTACGGCGTAATTAACGCAGAGACAAAAGGAAGGGTGTGGGATTTATTGCGCTCTGACGTACGATTTGTCTCAAACGGTGAGCTTATTACGTGGTATGCCATCTATTGTTTTTCCAGGAAATTATAACAGGCATGGAACCAATTAGTTAGGAGATCCAATAGTAAGCTTCGATCAAAGAAACAGTGATCAAAGATATTGAATACTAATAACATCGGTTTCAATGTCATACATACTCGAAGATGAGAAACATTTTTTAAAGATGACTTTTCAGGAAAAAGGAAAGGTATCACTTTAATTTTATGATTATGAATGTAAGAGTTTCTTTTTTTTGGCCTTTATTGCTGTGCAACCAAACACAAGTATAATCTAACAGTATTAAGAACTTAAATCTAACCCATCTGGTCTCCCGGATTAGTTATCAGCATGTCCTGTGACACATAGGCCTCCTCCAGCTGTTTCCACTCATTTCCATCTCTAGCTTTTCTAGACCAAGTAACGCCTCCAATATTTCTTATGTCGTCTTACCATCGTTTTGCCTGTCTTCCCCTTTTCCTTTTGCCATCGCGTGGTTGCCACTCTGTTATATTTTTTGTAAATTTTACCTTGCTATCTATAGAATGTACGAGTTTTTGATAGATTAAATATGTAGTTTTTCGTCACGCTGTAAGAGATCGACGGGTGTCGAACGAATTCTTCGGAGGTTTTGGTTATGCCACAACATGATTGATTGATTGATTGATTTTAACTCTTTATTGCACACACTAAAAAACAATACAGAAGAAACAAAATGGAATAACATGGGAATCGAACCCACGCCCTACAATTCTTAAAGCTGATATACCAATGAGCCAACAGGGCTGTGAACTGCAGTTCAACCGCAGATCAGTAGTAATGCAGTACTTTACAAAAAATATTATAAACAAAATATGTGAATTGCCATCTAGCCCGTAATTAAGCAAAGCTATAACGAGATAGTACATAAAGTACTTGTTACTTATCTTTGTAATACCTATATACAGATCACACAGACACAGAATAGCCATCTATATTCGTTTAAGTAATTTTAATTAAGAATTTCGTAACGTAAATACGAAATTAATTTAGTCAAAACCATACATTTCGATCATAATAAACATCACACATAACAAAGTCAACAATCACGCAAATTGGTCAACCGTTTTCCACGCAAAAGTTTTTGCTAAATTTGATTCCATAGTGAATCGGAAAACTGAGCCACGATCACGAAAATTTATCGAACTCGTGTCGTAAAGGTATCGAGTCCTCGATAGCATATAAAGCTGTATAAATCTCATACAAATGTTTGTCGATGTCGATACGAATACTTTTTCGCAAGTCGTTCGTGATAGAGGCTCTGATAACAATATCGGGAGATTTACCCCTTGCGTTATTTATTTATTTATCGAGGTTTCACATTAGCAACTTCAATGATAATTATAATCTTACATGACTAAAGTAAATAGTAAGCTAACATAGGTAACATAGGTCTAGGTGTATAGCAAGTTGACAGCCCCGTTGGCTCATTGGTAGTATATCTGCCTTAAGAGCTGTAGGGCGTGGGTTCAATTCCCACTCAGGGCGAACATTTTGTGAATAAACACAATCATGTGTGTTCTGTGTCTGGGTGTTCTGTATGTATTTACAAAAAAAAAGTATTTATGTATTCTATCAGTTATCTGACTTCCATCACACAAGCTTTGCTTAGTTTGGGGTCAGTGGCGCTGTGTGTATAGTCCCACGATATTTATTTATTTATTAATTGCGTTGCTTGTTTAAAGAAGCACAACATGCATTTTTTTTAAATATAACAAACAATAACAATATAATTATTTAAATCAAAACCAGAGCAAAATTAATGTCAAATTAAATTCAAAATTTTAAAAGTTATAGGTCGGTGTTGCATCTATCATCCACATGGAAAATTTATTTACACAATTGTATAGGTTATGAAAAAAAATAATTATGTAGAGTTAGGAGATGACATATATAAAATCCCAAGGACTTTTTAATATTAAAAAAACATACGTATACTCACGTACACACGACCGTGAGCACGACACAACCATACGTCTACTTTTTGCTTTTCTAGGTGCATAGTCGTTGTACCTTATGCAATGTTCACTAATTACTATTTTCGAAAACACGATCCAATATGGCATACTTGTAGTGGATGTCACAATATTCACAAGTCCAACACGAGTTGTGGTTCCCTTGGGAGTTAGGCGTGAAATATTGCGTTGACCGTTTCCTGAAATGAGTTTTATCATGGGTTTTATCCTACTTCGAGTAAATCAATAGTTTTCTCCTTCTATATATAAATTTATTTCAAAAATATGAACGACTACAAACAGTTTTCTTGTAATTTGAGAATTGCAGGATCACTAAATATTACCTATGAAATGGAGCCACAATTCCCGAGTCTGTTGGGTTAGTTCTTACAGATTTTGATGAACTCTTGTCTATCATTAACAATTACTGGCATGCGCTGCCGAGGTGAGTCGCTAGAGTCTTTCATAAATCGTGAAACTTGTCTAGTTAGATACTTGTTACTTTAAGTTTAAAGTAACCGAAGAGTCAACAGATGCCTGTTGTAGAGGCGAAACACGTGTCACATATTATAATTGCTGTTATATATTTTAATGTATTTCCCATGTACGTACGCACAAAGAGTTTTGATTCCACATTTTTTGTTCGCACAGCGAGGTTGTGTAACTCTCTGCTAGAGTTTGTGTTCCCTGTTCAGTACAATATTCAACCCTAGAGTATACATATAAGTTTCCTCTAGGTAAGCGTGCTCCATCTTAGACCGCACTTCTGCGTAACATAAGGCAGAGTGTCGGACGCGAACCTATTTTGAATTAAAAAAATATTTATTTAATTAATTTATAAAACAATGTTTTTTTTATTTATTTAAATTTTTGCCTTAGATTACAATGTTGCTATTTATATTCAGATAAAAAATTGCTGGTAAATCTATATAAAAAAAAACAAATGATGTTAAAAACAATTGAACCGATTAGCTGATTATTGTTTTAAATGGTCGTGACACTTCGAATGAGGTTTATACTATACATATGTACATATACGAGGGCTACTGCATTGGGTAAAGGCCGAGCGCTACTGCATTGGGGACGAACCTACCTACTGAACATTGAGCTAGTACCTAATAATTCTTTCAGGTTTAATTAAATCTTCGTCCTTGCTGTAACCAAAATACACTAGAGATTTAACTCATGAATAGCATGAAAGAAAAACATTACGAACTTACCTTTATTTACATATAGAAAAACTAAGTATGTGTTAATGCAATGAAATAAATAAATAATATCTTGACATACACGCGCTACAAAATCTATAGTTACACCGACTTAACTTTTACTGAAAAATTTAATGAACAAAATTGTAGTAAAACAAATATGTCTTTATAAACCAGTCACATTTAATAAGTCAGCTTTAGTGAAAGAGTTGATAAGCTTCTATCACGGCTACATAAGCACTTCGATAAATAATATCGGTTCCGAAATCCTTATCCCTATTCTATTTTCCGACGTAAATTACTAATGAGAGGTAAAACCCCGGTTGCGTAACATCTCCATAATATAGTGTCCGCAGTCAAGACATCACTCAGACCAGATAGAACTCAGAGGACTCAGAGGGGCTAGCATATCTATTTACGAGGCTTACACACTACATAAACGATTGAAAATTGTATAAAAAGTAGGAAATCGCTCCTGACAGAAATAGAAACTGTTCTCTTTTCCATTTATTTCACTGACGGGTTCTTCTTCTTCTTTGATTTTGGCGTCGCATTTTGTGCATTTGTCAGTGTCAAGTGTTTTGATGTTTTCAAGTTTCATAAGTTAAAAAGTAGTCATAGTCCAGTCTTGGTCAAGTCCAGGGCATGTCAGTCAAATACAGTCATGCTTTAGTAAAGTAGTGGCGACTTTACTATAAGCTTCGATGTAGTTTTGGAAGCAACACGAAAACTCATGTTTCACCACATTTTCACACTTTTGGCCTTTAGCCAGAAGCATGCAGCGTGGCCCAGTTGTAAGAATTCACAGAATGTAATAACTCATGGAATGATCTCGAACATATTCTTTAACAACTCGCATTTCCATACATAATACTAGCAGACGCCACGCAGCTTCACCCGCGTTGCGTCTGCTAGTTCCCGTTCCCGTAGGTATACATGGATAAAAAGTAGCCTATGTTACGCGGGGCTTGTGTACCTTCCCGACGGTGAAAGAATTTTTGAAATCAGCCCAGTTGTTTTTGAGTTTATTCGTTACAAATATACAAAAATTCAAAAATACAAATCTTTCCTCTTTATAATATTAGTGTAGATTATTTATATAAAGGTATGTAACAGTTTGCATGTTTTAATGCTAATGACGCAAAAACAGCTGAATGCATTTGAATTGAATGCATTTTACTTGGTGGTAGATCTCCTTAGCAGGAGGTCATCTAGGTAGGTACCACCGCAGTACCAGATATTCTGCCGCCAAGCAGTAGTGTGTAAACATTACTGTGTTCCGGTTTGAAGGGTACTGCAGCTAGCGAAATTACTGGGCTGTTGAGACTAACCATCGAAAGTCTCAAAGTAATGAGCACCAAAGCAGCGATGCCCTGGACTTTGTTTTATTACTCAAAGTTCTGTTAATCGCTGCAATGGTCATGGACAGGCGTTATCTCTTGCCGTCAGGAGAGCGTCTCGTTCGTATCATTATTTTTCACATTAAAAAAAAAATAAAAATAATAATAATAATTACCTGGATTAATGGATAAATAGGATACTTTTATATCAGATTTTATTTAAAAGCTAATTCGTTCACTCATTCGTCCACGCAAACGAAGTTGCGGATAACAACAGCCTCTAAGAATGCTATTTTTCATGTTATTTTGGCAGTGTTTAGTATGGACTAACCCGGAATTTAATTTAAATGCTGAGTAGATTAAAAATGCTACAGCGGTTGAAGTAGCTGGGCTACCTTCTAACGTTATTTGTGACGCTAATTTGGGTAACACCCAAGAACGTAAGACGCCTTTAATATTATCCAAGGTGGGGAGGGCTATTTTCCCGCGATTTTACGATAAAAAGCGATAAACTTTGAGACTGTAAGGTAATTTTCTAGAGCTAAAAAATTATTTGCTTTGAAGAATTCATGCGTAGGAAAACTTCTCCGGCTGTTTACTAATCATTTGTAAATCGATTTCGTTTTATATACATATATACTTTTGTAACGATGATAGCTCAGTGGTTAGCGCGGTCGCTTGGCATACACAACTACCAAGGAATGGAACTGGTTCTCATGTTAGACTGCCGGAACATACCGTTAAGTGCTTGGCGGCAAATTTTCAATTTGAGGGTAGTAGCTAAGGAGTCAAGTACTAGAAAGTACTCTACCACCATGCTATGTTTCCTTCACGATGTTTTTCTTCACCGGCAGCTCAAGCTCATTGTTGGAGTTCGAACCCACGCCCTACTGCTCTTGAAGCCTATAACAATAAGATGTTCAACTAAATAAGCCAATAGTACACTTAATGGTCGTTCCAGAAGGCTTACACTCAAGATGAACACAGGTTTCAATTTTATAAATATAAACTTGACTATATGTATCAGCTATTGGTAGAAAGAAGAAAATTGTATGGAGAAAATACCATAGTGATATTTTCTTAATACTGGCATATGAAACATATGATGAAACTGCTTGAGCGACAGTAATGACGCCATTAGTCTACGCCATGCCATCCTTGAGATAAGATATGAGCTTATCACACAGAAACATAACAGCAATATTTGGCTGGGGCACAAATGAAAGCCATCAGATAAAATGGCAGCAAAATAAATCAAGCCATCAAATTGGCACGGAAGAACACTGTAGATTGGAGAGTGCTGTACGAATTAATTACTTGTTCAAAAAGGCTAACGATTTTAGTTCTATCGAAGCTTTACTAATGGACTTTTACCGCCAAGCTTTTCGACGCGCTGTTTCAAACTTAAAAATGCTTATGAGGAACGATATGCGGCGCCAAAATAAAAAAAAAAACAAGAAGAAGAAGACTACGGGTTTTTTCCTATGTCACCAGTATGCATTCCTTTCTTTATTCTGGCATTTCCGACCACACTCATTTTGATAACACATACCCATTAGATTTAATTTGGCATAGGTTGCAGGGTATTCCCCATACAGATAACTGTCTTGCGTGTTGTAAACAAGCCACCAAATTGGCGACTTATGATTATCCTCATTGCTTTCTTTGTATAAATGTGACGCTTTATATACAAATGGGATACTATGAAAGGTTTTTTAAGGTTATGTCATAATATTGCTAGTCCATAACAACTCACGGTGATGATCCTAAGGCTTGTCATATCGCATGGGAAATAGTACTACGTGACCCTGCATTATGCATGAAAAAACAGTTTTTACATCCTGTTCATATTGTGTCTGTAAAACGACGTGCGCTGATAAGTTCAGTTCAGTGGACTACCATAAATTCATTTGTGAGATTTACTCAGGAAAATTAGTGAAAGGGACGGCGACGGCGCCATTGGCGGGAGTAAATGGAAACTATGACTTTAGTGTATACTTGAACTATAGTCTCCCCATTACATGTTTTGAAACGATTTTGGAACGGATTTGGTTGAAATTTGGTATGGAGGTAGCTGGGATCCTGGATTAACATATAGGCTACTTTTTATCCCGAAAACATGTAGCGGGTAACACCGCGGGGTGCAGCTAGTATATTATAACGCAGTAATTATGTACTGCAATGGCAATAAGAGCTCACGGTACTGTGGTATTGTTTCAAAAAAGGTAAATTTAAAGATCTCGAGCCGACGCAGTGAGAACAAGGCCTGTACAGCAGGGATTTGAATTCACCGCCGATCTTATACAAAATAGAACCATTTATAACCAGCAAGAGGTTCACTAAGTATGCGTCTCAGACGTATGATAAAATCTAAGACGCTGCTGTACGGTCAAGAAATGAAGTTAATATTTTATAATGTTTCAAAAAGACAAATAGAAAACTTATTCGTGCAATTTTTACTATTTTTTTTTTTTTTGGCTGGCTGTCAGATGGTAAAGTCAAAATCAAAGTCAAACTAATTCATTAATGCATTTATACGACAATTATCAATTTTCAGAAAACCCTTTGTATAATAATAAATTGTAACTGTTACCTACTTTGTAAAAATAAAAAATTAACGAAAAAAAATTTTTATGTAATTATATATCATAATAACAAACTAATAATAATAATTCTATAATCCCACGAATATATTTATTAAACAAAATAAAACAAAACCTTAAATTAATACTATTTACAAAATGTATACAAAAAATTTTGTCTAAAAATCCGTCAGAGGAGGGATATGTGGCCAGAATGCTGGCACCATAATAATATTATACATATAATATTATAAATGTGAAAGTTTGGATGAATGGATATCGTAGGACTATACACACAGCGCCATCTGGCCCCAAACTAAGCAGAGTTTGTGTGAAGGAAGTCAGATAACTGATAGACACAGACACAGAACAAACATTTGTTTATTCACAAAATGTTTGCCCTGAGTGGGAATCGAACCCACGCCCTACAGCTCTCAAGGCAGATATACTACCAATGAGCCAACGGGGCTGGCCAACGGCTGGATGTTTATTATTGTTTCACGCAAAAACTATTGAACGCATTTGGATGAAATTTGGTATGGAGGTAGCCGACACCCTGGATTAATACATAAGCTACTTTTTTTTATCCCAAAAACATGTAGCGGGTAACACCGCGAAGCGTAGTTAGTAATGTAATTATAATACACCTAATCTGGAATGGAACTGGCTCTCCTGTGAGGCAACACACTGAAACACCGTAAGGTTATTAAGGTAAGGTTGCTGTTGAGACTAACCATCGAAAGTCTCAAAGTAATGAGCGCCAAAGCAGTGATGCCCAGAACTTTGTTTTGTTACTTAAAGTTCTGTGTATCGCTGCAATGGTCATGGTCAGGCGTTATCTCTTACCACCAGGAAAGCGTCTCGTTCGTCTCACTACGTTTTACATTTAAAAAAAAAACCAGTTTAGACGTTCAACCTGAGGGTGGTAGAAGCCAGTCGAGTACTAGAAAGTATGTACCTTACCACCATTGGACAAATGGAAAAAAATATTTGCATGGAAATCGAACAAGTCTAAATAGCTAGGATTCGCTGATAACACAGATTATTATTATTAAGTTGCAGCAATACCTATAGTTATGCAGGTAGTATGAAAATCTTACTCTAGAAAGGATCGTAGGAATCGATAGCGCATTTCCGAGGCGAGTTTACAAAGCGCGTTCAATTATTCGACTCAACACACTCGATTTAGAAAAGTCTGCCGTGACTTGGCATACTAGCTACTAGCTCGTATCTCTAGGACTTCTGTAGCAAAGGCGAGTTCGAACGTTTTCATTACACGCAGCGAAACATTTCGTAGCGAAGACTCAATTTAATAATGACGTATATGTATTTTGTATTTATACATACGTTTATTATCGAAGACTAGCTGCGTCTTGTGCTTACCCGCTATAAAAAGTTGCCTATATGAGTTTATTAGGTACTTTATTAGTGCAATTAAGGTGGTTCGATTTCCATACAAATAAATTGTTGCCATTTATGGACAAATGGAGCATAATTTTACAGTGAAGTCACAGCTACTGGCATTTATTTTGGTCTTTATTTGCGGTAAATCACAATTGCTTTAATAAAACAGTAGATTATTCGCATAATCTGCTGTTTTATTCAAAAATCAGAAATTCATTAAATGATTTTATACTAATAAATAATCTATTGTTTCATTCAAGCAATTGTGATTTACTGCAAATAAAGACCAAAATAAATGCCAGTAGCTGTGATTTCACTGTAAAATTATGCTCCATTTGTCCATAAATGGCAAAAAATTATTTGTATCGATATCGAACCACCTTAGCCTCAAAAGTTCTTCACTTTTTTTTGTTTTTACGGCACCGAAAAGAGTATATAAAGACTTGCAGTTATTTTAATTATGGGTTACTTTAAGTTTGTCAAATTTTAGATATTAAGTTGTTGTAAATGTTTCGGATAAGTTATTTAAATTGTAATCAAAATAGTTAAATTGAAATCCTCATTAATGTTGTAACCGAAACGACTGTTAAGCGGAAATACTGAATATGTACTGAATATGTAACTGAATATGTACCTTGAACACTGAAGATATAGACATTTTAAACCCAGAAAATGCGTACAAGGTAAAAAATAAACAATAAATCCGTAGGGTTTATTTCAAGTATAGTCCCGATAATAAACCCTTGGGTATATTTATCACGTCATAAATAGAAGTATGGGGAGCTTAAATAAAGGCTTTTATCATTGGTTGTAACGTCTAGACGTGAAAGGAGATTAAAAGCCTAGCGTGTTATCTATTGTGTTTAACAGGCTTATTCCATTGTGATACATATAACTCAAAATTTGTTGACAATAGTGAGCCAGAGTTTAAAATAAAACATACGTTTAGTTAACTAATCTACTTAAAACGATTACTTATATTTTTTAGTTAAAATTGTTTCTTAATATTTTATTAATAATTTATTTCTTGATTTTTTTGTTAACTGACATGTCCAAGTGTTCTCAATGTTTAAATGGTTTGTAAATATAATACAATTTCTCCTCTCAACTCGCATTCTGATGATAATCTCTGGACTGGAATGATTCCATATCCACCAAGCCTTCTTTACGAACGAATCACTAATGAATTAATATTTTTCTATCGATACGGATGGCTATGTCTAGAAAACTTTTGTTTATGTACTATTAACGAACTCCTAAATTTGTGAAGTCTACAAAATAACACAACAACAGATTTTCTACAAAACAGAATCAACATTATTTATCAACAAAGTTCTAATCTTGATGACGGATGAAAGCGGTTTATTTAAGCGGAATTGTATAATTAACAACCCCTTAAATAAATTAATTATCTCTCACCAGTATTCCAACGACAAATATTAAATTGAATGCTACTTTACTCCAAAGTGAAACATTGAATATGAAATGGGAAAATAAACACACCAATTCATAGCGTCCATTTTTCGAAAGGACAACGAGAATTTTCTCGTTTGACTAAGCTTACGCAGTTTGTCCGTTTTCCAATTGTTTATCTAACTGTTTTTTGTTTTGAATCAGATCTTGTCTTACACAGCATCATAATAATCCTTGATTGCATTAACAAACGTGCTAAATTCCAGTTTCAAGTTTCACGAATTATGAGGCTAAGCATATGTGACGATATGACGTCAGTATGAGTGGGTCGTCGCCCTTTCAATTTTGGGGTAATAGTTGCTGAAGTCACCCATATGGAACGTGTCAAGCATTCAGCCCAAATGTTGCCTGGAAGCGGCTTGGAGCCTACTGAGCTTCTCAATTAGGGCTAAACTGTAACCACCCATACAACTAATAGTAACCACAAGCTGTGTAACTAGCACAATAATATGTGAGAATACCTACGTACGTAGTATGTAACCGACACGTCATCGTCAGTGAGAGTTTTGGAGGGAACGCGGTAAGAGTCGTGCCGTCTCCTTGTATTATATTGGTGAACTAGTGTTTTTTCGAGTGTATTTTTTATTATTATAGTATACATATTTAGTTTAGATTATTATTATTTTTAGCCTTTTCTATTACTCGGCTGGCTAGCTACCCAAATCTGCTGCTTACCACCTGTGTTTCGAATTTCTCAATTGAAAGCCAATTCCATTCCAGGTTAGGTGTGTTTACTATCTTCGAACACGCCGTCACTTAACATCAGGTAAGCTGTGGTCAAACACCTAGTCTGTCAACCATAGAAAATAATATAAAATTTATAATTTAAAAAAACCGACTCCATGACGCTTAGGCCAACTAAACGCAATGCTCCAATGAAACGGCGAGGTTTCGGAGTAAACGAAAATATTATTGATACAATTTTTTAGATTTTTGTTGGTGTTTTAAGAACCGCTTTATCGATTTAGATATAATTTATATGGACCGTTGAATCACCAAGTAGTACCAAGCAAAAAAGAATCGTCAAAATCGATTCATAAGGTGCAGAATTATCGCGTAACAAATATTTTTTTTAAATACAGTCGAATTGAAAACCTCCTCCTTTTTTGAGTCGGTTAAAAAAGAAGAACACTTCAAAAGTTTTAGTAAAAATATCATGCCAGACCCTCACTTCGTTGATCATATGATGTCCAGGTAAAGGAAAGACTGCGCTAAACATCGCCACATCTTTTGTAATCAATATTAGCTTGTAATAACTTTGCGCTGTGACAAATTTTCAGCATTTTATCCAACTGGACCATTTGTTAGTTTCATTAAATTCTCCCGTTCAAATTCCTTTATTTAGATTAAACTCTACGCTTTTAATCAAAACACAAAGTATTTCGTAAAGGCACCTCTGTAGATATTATATCAGTGACAATGAGTTATATTAGTGGAAAGATACCAGGCCAGAATCGGGACATTTAAATGTATTTGTTCGAAATGACATTGTTTTTAATTAAGGCGTTTTCACTCGCTCAACTTTAATTGATTGTCTTTTTTTAATGGTTAACAAGCTAGGTGTTGGATCACAGCTCATCTGATGTTAAGTGACGCAAAGTACACCTAGCCTGGAATGGAACTGGCTCTCAAGTGAGGCTGCCGGAACACACCGTTAGGTGCTTGGCGCTAGATTTTCAACTTGAGGGTAGTAGTTCGCCAGCCGTGTACTAGAAAGTACGCTGCCACCATGCTATTATTTCATCACGATGTTTTCTCTCACCAGCAGCTCAAACTCATTGTTGGGATTTTAACCCACTCCTTTCGGCATGTGAACCGTCCGCGCTAATCACCGAGCTATCATGGCTACACAAAAAAATTACTAAGTAGATTTAACAGTTTTATATGCTAAATGCTGATGAAAACTTGTCGGCAAAAAAGTAATTGTTCTTCGAAGAAAAAAGCTTGACATCAGTAATTATAGTGACGTCCAACTTTTTTTATTGTTTTATTAAATTCTCAGACCACAGATTAAATCATGTATTTCTATTTGGTCTGATGATTATACCATTTTTGTCAAGGACTCGGTTTTTGAACCGTTTATACGGTTTTTCCATTTAAATAAGGTTGAAAGACAATCTTATTTGAATCGGTAGGTCGATCGGTATTTTTTTTGGTAGTTGATTTGGTATTTGAACACAAAAATTCAACTCATACCTAGGACCTCCAGATTAAAAGCCAGACGGTCTCCCAACTAAGCTGCCCAAACGTATAACTTATGTGTACCTATGTATTTGCCCTTATATCTTGTCACTGTATTCAAGATCTTGATAGGTAAGATTACACAAAAGACAACGTTTGTTTCTCGTAAATTGTAAGCAATCTGTCTAGTTTGTCTCCACTTAATGAGATAATTGTAGTAATAAGGAGCGGAGAGCCCAAAATTCAGCTCTCGGACGTAATCAGGCGTGTCTCTGGGGGCGGCTATCTTCCGATCGAAGAACTGTACTAACACATGACATTATTTTTATAGCAAATGTATTAATATCCTAATTAATGTTTGCCTATGTATACATACTTTATACAGTTGTCTTCTTCTTCAATCGCTCCCTCATGTCTGAGGATCGTGGTCACTGGACCCTCTTAGACGGACAATCTGTCTCCATCGACTCCGGTCCGAAGTAGCCCTCACCACCTGGTAGAATTTAGAAGGGGAGGTAGCTTCTTTCACTTGGTCAGACCATCGTGTTGGCGACCGGCCTCGTGGTCTCTTTCCTTCGGTATTGCCAACAATGACCAGCTTTTCAAGGCTGCCATCCCCTCTTCGCATTATATGGCCGAAATAAGATAGTAAACGCTGTTGACATATGGTGGACAGCCGGGTCTCAATGCCGAGTTGGGAGAGAATAGATACATTTGTGCGTTTGGCCGTCCATGGTATACGTAGCATTCGCCTCCAGCACCACATTTCGAATGCATCTATTCTCTGTCTCTCTCTTGCTCGGATTGTCCACGTCTCTACTCCATAGGGGAAGATGGGGAACACTAAGGCTCTGACTAACCGAGCTTTCGTTTTGTAACTTATTCCCCGATTCTTCCAAATATTTTGTAGGCGCATCATAGCGTCTTTAGCCATTGCCATTACCTAGTCTTGCCATAAATATTGTAACAAAGAAAATTTATTTTTTTCTTTTGTAAATAACATTTATTACTTTTACAGTGTGTTAGTTTAATACGTAAATATAAAACAATTTAAAATATAAAAAGCTTATTCGGAGTGGTCTCCATTGGCTACAATACAGTCCTTTAAACGTTGAAGCCAGTTATCAATAGAAGTACGCACTCTTTCTATGGGCAAATTCTTCACTGCCAATCGTATGGATTGTTTTAGGGACTCCAAATTATCATGGCGTTTAGAGCAAGCCGTACTCTCTAAAACTGACCATAAATCATAATCCAGCGGATTAAGATCGGGACTAGACGACGGCCAGTCTCCAGCTCTGATGAAGTCCGAAACGTTCGCTTCCAAACAAGACTGCGTGGACCGAGCATTATGACCGGCGCCGAGTCTTGCTGGAAGGACCATACTTGATTATTGAACATGGCGTTGTTAACTACTTCGTGGTATACGCTTAATTTCTGGTACATTCTGGTTCTTTTGGTTATACAGTTATAAGAGTGATATATAAAAAAAATATAAACTATATTTACTTTACAAAAATATTTTTTATTCCGACACATGACTTTGAAACATTGGTTAAACGTATTAATACCTTTAGTATCTCGAAGACTTGCACTTGACTGCAATAGGTCTCTTTCATACGCGCCTAACATTAAGGCAGCTCATAAAAACGGCTGATCTGGAATTTTATTCACAAAACTATCTCTCTCTGTCTCTCTCCTTGACACAAATTAAGCTAAATCATCATTCGATTTGACATAATTCTATGAAAATAGGCGAGAAAGTCGCAAATACAGAAAAAAATCTACACTACATTTTGAGGAGTATTTTTTTTTAGTTCTTAGACACTGCAAAAAACGTTATTACCAGAAGGTAAAAGGCAAAATAAAAATGACGACTTCTCTTAAAAACCCCGGAAATTTAAAAAAATCACAACGCAAGTTCTTTACGAGTAAATGAAGATGTTTTTTGACCTAGATTGAAATACTTGCATCACAATTATTTTCATTACCCCCTCCCCTTAGTTACGCCCCCACTCCAGTGTTTGCTTGTAATTTTTGTCGCATGACGCCGGACCGGACCGGAGTTGAAGCCGGCGCCCAGTTTATTTTTCATTACGACGGGATCTCATTCCATCCGTAATTAAAGAACGTAATTTAATCGCACACCAAAATAAATAAATTTAATTTTTTAATCGAAATAATTTAATAATTTAATAATAATTATTTAATGCATACCAATTACTTATGCTCACATAAACAAGAGATGAAGTTTTATGTGTAGCAGAAGTTTGGTTAGTTGATGATAAAGACTATACTAGAATTTTAATGTTACTTCACTTTGTCCTTTACATAATGTCACATTTAAAAAAAAAGCACAATTGCATATACACGCATCTTACTAAATATATGCCTAAGCGTCGTGTGTCAATATGTATGTTGATTGTAAGTAGCTAATATAACCAAGAGAGAAATTTTGATGTACATAAATTATTTCTGAATTGCAATTAAACGTTTCTCGTAATTAAACACGATGTTACGGCCTAGTCGAACCACCGACCTACGCTGTTTCGTTGTGCGGAAACTTTTCACGATGTCATGGTACCATTCCTACATTATTTGTTTTTTGCAAAAGGAATGAGGAACAAGATGCTTGTATGTTCCCTATGGTAAAAATGATACATATTTATGACAATGCAGCGATGGAATTTTGAGTGACAAAACAAAGTTCAAGGCATCGCTGCTTTAGCGCTCATTACTTTGGGGCTTGACGATTAGTCTCGACAGCCGTGTAATTTCGCTAGCTGCAAACTCCCCCAACAAACCCTTCAAACCAAAATGATTATAAAACACTGCTTGGTGGCATAATATCTGGTACACCACCTAGACGGCCTCTTGCTTAGAAGATCTACCACCAAAGGAAATGGCTAGCTGCAAACAGACAGCCATGTTGGTTCATTGGTCGTATGTATGCTTCAAGAGCAGAAGGGCGTGAGTTCGATTCCTACCCAGAACAAACACTTTGTGGTATAAGCAAATGTTTGTTCTGTGTTTGGGTGTACTGTATTTATTATAAGTATGTATTACAAAAAAAAAGGTATTTAAGTATTCTATAAGTTATCTGACTTCCATAGTACAAGCTTTGCTTAGTTTGGGGTCAGATGGCGCTGCGTGTAATGTCCTCCGATATTTATTATTATATTTATTAATTTTACAATAATCCTACCGAAAAATCCCGAAAAAATCAGCTGTGCTTTTCATAGTTTTGAAACTCACGGCCGATGTTTTTGGCGGGAACAAAAGTCGTATCGCCGCATTGTATTATTTTCCAAAACTTGGGTTTTTTTCGACTTTTTTTGTTGAAACCCCGAATTGCGTGCGCAAGTGTGCAGAAGTGATACATTCTGGTGAAATTTGACTTTTACTTCATAGAAAGTCTCCGTAGAAGTTTACTGTAAAGTTCTATGGAGCAATTCTATTCATTTACAAAGGCATGATCGGACTTATGAATTTCAAGACGACTTACTTGATTGAACTTTATTTGTCATAAAATAATTAAAAATTTCGACACATTTGATACTGGCAAATGCCAAAAACTCAAACTCTGTACCTATTATAAAGTTTGAAGCGTTGATCATCCAGCGTTGCTACATAAAAGCACATCACTTCTTCAATGGCCGCGTCTGGTTAATGGACTCGTTATGTCAAGATTAACTGTTACTGTGAAATTGGATCTTTCCGCTTAATGGATGAATCTTGAAAACACCGCGTAAGCATCCTCTGACGAGGCAAGCACTTTAGATGTAATTGGATGATGCAGTGCTGAAGCGTCATAATCTATATGGCTTTTATATGGATATCACTTGAAGTCTTAGTCTATGTATATCATTATGTCGAGCGTGATTATGACACTCATGCATTTACTGCATGAGTTTGCATGTCTGCTCTATCTTTAATTGGTGTGGTACCGCGTATCTGACCATGCGCCACCAAATTGGTTGTTGAATTCGGGAGAACGCCGTTTGTGTTTTGTTTCTTCGTGTTTTTTTTAGATTTTGTGCAATATTTGAAGACTGAGTGTCAGCCGTACGATACTCTACGGTCATACCGGAGCAGTGAGAAAACATTACTGTGTATCCGTGTAAAGGGTGCTGCAGCTAGCGAAATTATAGGGCTATTGAGGCTAACCATCGAAATTCTCATAGTAATGAACACCAAAGTAGCGATGTCCTGTATTTATTTTTACGGCTTAAAAGTTCTATGTATCAGTGCAATTGTCATAGACATGCGTTACCTCTGACCAACAGGAAAGTGTCTCGGCCGTCTGCTTACTTTAATATAAAAAAATCCGTTACAATCATTTTTCACATTTGCTTGTTTTAACAATAAGTTTAAGTATATAGCTTCTCTACAAATGTTTTTATGAGGAAGATAAATCGTCTTGATACACATGTTAACTATTTGTTTAACATGACACACATTTCCGAAACTTGTCGATTCAAGGCACACAAAGTGATACGTGTTTGGTATTCTAACTTTAAAGCAACCTAGCCTCAGACCTTACGGTTTAAAAACTTGGAAATATATTTTGCCCTCGAAAGAAGTGAGACTGCTTTGCCTGAAGCAAGCTCACAAACGAAAAGCATTTTCGTCGAACACTCTCTTGATGTGACGTACCTACAATATTCATGCAGAATACAGGGTTGTCAGTTTAAAATTAGACGAAACAATAATTCAGAAAGGTTTTTTTTTCTTCGCTATCGCACTTCGCACATTTTACTAGGGTCTTATCATCGTATTTTGATAATATCAAGTCTTTGATGAAAACTCGGAAGCCTCTAAAAATACCTACAAATAAGTCTCCAAGTTTCATTCAAATTTACATTATTAAATTTGGTCATACTCTAAGTAAGTAGTGGCAACTAGAGGATTTGACGGAGTTTCGAGAGCAATACGAAAACGTCTAATTACCTATGTCACTTTCCCACATACTTGATAATGTTTTTTTTTTCACTTTTGGCTGTGCAATACCTATACCTATTGTTACATATCTGTCTTTGATGTGAATAATAATTCATTTATTTATCTAGATATCAATCCAAGATCTAATAAAGAAAGCCAGAACTCCATAGAAGTTTAGCTAGAAGCTTCTATGGAGTTTAGGAAACAAAAGACATGTTTTACCACATTGTGTTACATGCTACACTCGTACATTTATGACTAAAACACCAAACGATAAATGTTTAACATAAATATAGTTTTTGTTTATTAGTACAAGAATAAAAAATGCGCTTGTTGATTTTACCTAAAAGTATATTAGGTACCTAATATACTTTTAGGTAAAATCAGGTAAAGTCTTTCCAACGACAAAAAAAAACTTGAGATATCTAAAATCTCAGTTGCATGTTACAAAACGTTACGCGGGGCATACATCTCGCTGACAAAGTGTTTGTGATATAGAAATATTTAATTGCATATCAGAAACACTTTATTCGCAACAAAATGTGTCCGCCGAAACTATATTTGGAAATCAATTTCCACGACTCGATTTCGTTAAGTTTATCACACGAAAATTACTAATATAATTTTAGTGTGATAAACTTAACGAAAGTAAAGACACTATCGCTATGAAAATACTACTCAGAATCGGAATTAAAACTGGACAAGCGCGAGAGCTGTTGGCGCGCTGAGGGTTCCAAACATACTATTTTGTAGATGAAACCCCGTGACCTGTCCAAAAAATGAACTAGATTAAGTTGAACATCGATAGGTCACTGTCATTGCGCCACTTATTACAAAATTTGTAATAAATGGCGTAACGAACCTTTTTTGTAATTACAAAAAAGGTTGGTTTATGGATTTGAGTAACATATTAATTATTTTCGGACATTTTACCTTTCCTCCTTCCTAGTTTTATAGTTCTAGGAGAAAATTCCACAATTTTTAACATTTGACCTTGAGGGGCAGACAGAAAAGGTCATAAGGTTTGTTTTACTTTTGAAGTACAAAACCGTAACAATAAAGTGTTATCATTATCAATATTAAAACATCTATTAAAGTTATCGCTATACATATATATAATTAAAAAAGTAGATTTTTGGTATTCAATTAAATAGCATCAGTTACGATAGCTTGCTATGAGGTGCAGCGAGGATCCCGCTACAAGTTGTGAGTGGGTTATAAAGAACGGGTTCTACATGCACAGCTTTCTCCGGGACTTGAATAATTTAACGTCGTGTGATGTAATAACTTAAAATGTCAATTCTGCATTTTCTAAGCCCGCCCCGCACTTACATTAGGTAGCTAAAGGTTATATTGAAAGTCACAGCAATTTGTCTGGCGCTGTCCTCTCTCATTTTCTATGTGCATACTTTCTTAAATTATAATACAACGAATACGTAAATACTTTTGTTGCTCATTAGTAATAATTAGGCACAAAGTTTAGTGAATAATGAAAAGTCTAAAACGTAAAGAATGCGCGCGTGGAATTAATGACGAGAAAGAAAAAAATCTCGAAATCAAGTGAAACTAACGCGACGCGAAAATGATAAAAGGTGCTTGTAATTAGTGATACAATCTGTAAAAACGATGTAATAACTTTGGTGTTATGAATAAATTATGTTTTGTGTGTGTTATCATTTTTGTAACTTTAGGGATATTTGTTTTCCATACAATGTGCGGGTATGTAATCTAACTATCACAAAGTATTTTATTGAAATACATTATATAACCTGTAAATATATTTTTTAAGACCACTTAGTTTTTTAAAAAGTGATTTTGACATATAATTATTTGATGATATATACCTAGACGTATTTTTGCGAATAAATTATTTGATTTATATAACCTCCTCTTTGGTTAGTCGGGCAACAAGGCAATGTACCATAGCACTTTTTACTTTACCATCGAAGAGCCGTATTTTAAATCTACGTAGGATGCCGGCTCGATGGCTTCTTGATTTAAAGCCAATTTAACTTTCTGCAAAATCGTAGTTCTGAATAGGAATACGGCATCGGATCTAGCCACTGAGTCGGAAAAAAAGGATTTTCAATTTAAAGATTTGGATAAAAAACATAACTGCCCTGTAGTTCCGTTGACCAAAGTTTACCTTAGCGGCTAACTAGTCCGCCTGTTGGGTCATTGTTCAAGTCGAAGTCGAAGTCGAAACGTCTATGTTCGTCACATAAATGTCTGCCTTGGTTGGAATCGAACCTACGCCTTACAGCTCTTCAATCAGATATTCTATAAAATAAAATAAAGCCTTCACGAGAGTCTCGTCTTATACGATGTGTCATGTTTGTCAAATCAAGTTTAGGAAATTTGTACCATGCAATGTCATGACTTTTCTGCATTCTCGCAAATCTGTGTACTTTTTAACATTTTTCATCAATGAGAGAGGGTTATGGATTAGTCAAACCTAATGCACATAATGTACTTACGACGTGTTCTTTATTATATAATTTTCATTATAACTTTCCAAAACTCTGTGTTTTAGGTTAAAAAACTGTAACCATTGAAATAACTGGCCATTAAGAAATTTTACATTACACATGTTACATTAAATTTTGAGTTTTGGCGGGAACGCGGGAAGAGTCGTGTCGCTCCGTTGTATTTTTTTTTCAAAACTTGTGTTTTGTCGAGTATTATGCATAAAAATGGTGGTTTTTTATTCATAAAGTGCCGAATTACATGCGTGAGTGTGGGAAAATGATATAATGTGGTGAAACATGACTTTTCGTGGTGCTTCCAAAACTCCATCGAAGCTTTATAGTAAAGTCGCCACTACTTTACTAAAGCATGACTGGACTTGACTGACACAGACTGGACTTGACTAAGACTGGACTTTGACTATAACTAGCTACGAGGACACTTATTTAACTTTTGTAACTTGAAATATATGAATACTTGACACTGGCAAATGCTAAAAGCCGACGCCAAAACCAAAGAAAAAAAAACATTAAATTGTACCTACTAATCTATAATTTTTAAGCGTTTAGATGCTGTAGAAATAAGCGTCAGTCCCACGTCGGTCAAAAGACTGAGTGGGAAGCACGGCAACGCGTCTTAATCAGTTTTGGCTCTTTGAAAAAGTTCACTGGATGAGATCGATACTATAGTCGGTGTATCCGGCCTAATCAAAAGTTATTAGAGCTGTTTAAGTTAAATAAACACGATTAAATACTCTTTAGGTAAGGTCAAGAGGTATGAAACCTACATAAACGATATATATACCTTTTTTTATTCAAACGAATATTTGAGTCGTAAAGCGAAATTAATTGTGATAAAAATCAGCCACTACGCACACGCGTCACGTAAGGGGATGAAAAGGGTGTTGTTCCGCACGTTGCCTCATATCTCTAAAAAAGAAAGGATAGATATCTTATTATTTATGTCTTAGGTGGCTTCCTTATCGTACAAATCCATTATGAATGGCGTGTTTTGTACCCATACTCCTGAAACCTTGCTCAGTTTCTTCTCAATTTTTTGATGTCATTTATTGTAATGTTTGTATAATTTTTCACAAAAAAATCTCAGATTTGTACTACTTATAGGACTTTCAGTGGAATATTTTTTTTTATAATGGTTCACAGGCTAGGTATTTGACTACAGCTCACCTGATGTTAAGTGAAGGTGTGTAGTATAACATGGGAATCAAAAATCCCTAAAGTCCACACGATAAAACTAAATAGATATAATACAAATACAACAAAAAATACAAAACTACAAACTAATTAATAGACTTTGCAAATTAATTGATCTTAAATGTTTTTATGATTGATTAATATATAAAAATAATGACATCAGTGGCAGTATATACGAGTATATGAGACCAACAGCGTTAGAAATTCTAAAAGTAATTTAAGTCTGAAACCTAAAGTAATATATCCTAGGTTATGTCTCTCTTTTTTAGTAGCGATGATAGCTCAGTGGTTAGCGCGATCGGTTCGCATGCCGAAGAGCGTGGGTTCAAACCCCAACAATGAGCTTGAGCTGCCGGTGAAGGAAAACATCGTGAGGAAACCATAGCATGGTGGTAGGGTACTTTCTAATACTCGGCTGGCTAGCTACCACCCTCAAGTTGAGAGCCAGTTCCTTTCCAGGCTAGGTGTGCTTTACCATCTTCGACCACACCGTCACTTAACATCAGGTGAGCTGTGGTCAAACACCGAGCCTGTCAACCATAAAAAAAACCCCAATGTACATGGGTAACTTTATAATAAGCTCCCAGATAAAATAAGAAACATGATAGTATTTGCTTAGTATTTATTTGATTACTGTGTTCATTGATTCTTCTGCTGAAAGAAACAATCTATACCTACAATCAAAGAATTTTAGACAATGACACCCATGTTCTATACATATATACATATACATACCCAGGAATATAATTATATACGATGCAGCTTTACAGCTTAAATTATATTAGTTAAGTACCTACTAATTACCAGAAATATTTTTAATAAAACTTTTTACTATTATTAATTATACCTACAATGAATTTGTAAATGATTTTTTGACGAAATATGTTTGATCTCAACTATTATTATAAATCATAAGTTCTTATTAATAAATTATCTTAGCTTATAGTATGGTAGATATAGAAGTGAAAGGAATACCAGCAAAATTTGTATAATCTACTGAAAGACCTTGGCCTGCCAAGAACAACTATAAATTTATTGTTGGAAAAAGTCCAAAATAAAGTTGGTCAAATTAAATTTGAGTAGGGAAGAATGAGAATACGTGTAAGTGAGTATTAATAGATACGTATGTAAAGGGTCCCTTTAACCAACACCTGTACATTGTACAAGGCACCTATACGACCCGTACATTGAATGCTAACAAATATCGTCGCAGGGTTATGCGAAACGGTTGTAATAAGCCAGAAGGAGCTCATTGTACTTATCAATGAGAAAAACTTTTAGTATGTTACTGTTGGGGCAAGGACGTAGTTTTTAGTATGCATGTGCATTTGAGTTATGGAATTTATTAAGTGAACTCCAAAACACGAACCTGTAAGATAATCGTATTGGCGGTTATGAACCATCTATAGAGTCAATCACCGCCAAACTGAACTTTTTTCCATGTAATTTATACTTAAATAATTAATTAAACAATCATTAATGTGTTGTTTTCGGTATATCTGGGTTGATAATAATAAAAGTTTTCTACAGTTGTAAATACAATGACCACCTTTGACGCGTTCATGGCGTACTAAGCCAAAAAAAACCTTTTTTTTTTAATGACTATTGCTGTTGGCCGCAGATGGCCTCTACAGCGTCATCGGACTGTATAAAAAAAACCTATTTGTAGGACTTCCTATTATTTTGTACGAGCACGTTTCTTGTTTCGTTTTGTAAATAGATCACACTGTGTTTATGCCACTCCTAAGATGTTATTCCGTCAACAAGATGTAACTGGGGGTATTGTTACATAAAAACATGTTTTACTGGTCGTAAACATTCGCGCGTAGGCCTCTGCCATATTCTGTTTGTCTGTCCGAACAGTCTTCGGATGGGGCAGTTGCCAAAATTCATTCAGTTTACGGATCAGATAAGGCGAGGACATTGACAAATGATCGGCAGAATTGAACGGTCGGGTAAGGCGTCCGTCCGATCGTTGTTTTCAAGCCTCGCTCATAAATCTAGTTCTAAAAAGTCAAATTAATCTTAGTAGGAAAGAAGAGGATGTTAAGCTATCACTTGGGCCACCAAGATACAGGCTTTGTCTAGTTTGGGACGGCAGCTGAAATTCGCTTAGCTACGCGTCTTGTCACCTAACTTATTCGAGTCGGATCTGTCATCTGAATATTAAATAATACGTTATAAAATGTATATTTATCAAGTTATTAATGAACAATTTGCTAAATTTCTCTTTATAATAATGATGATTAGGAGATTTTTGTTCTATCGGAATGTTGTTAGTAAAAATTTTTAAATTGACTATCGGTGTAAAGACAGGATAGCGATTGACTTTTTATTGAACTTTGTAAACATAAACCAATCAAATATCTACTTATTTACTGATAAATAAAATCTTTGATTAATTAGCTGACTGGTACAGCTGGTGATTTTTTTACGGCTGACAAAATCATATAGATAGTACCGACACAATAACTTTTCAGCTGATTTTTTTCTGACCAAATATTAATAATACTGTTTCATTACCTGTCTTACATTTTATCATAACTTTACCTACCATAAGTGCGAGGCGCGAGTTACGCGTACATTATATGGTAAAGACTTTTTCTACTTATGTAGATGCGCGAGGACACGAGGCCCCTGCAAGAGCGAGGCCCCGGGCCATGCCCTGCTTGCCACCCCCTAAAGCCGTCACTGAGGTTTTAGGCGGGAACGCGGAAAAAGTTGTGTCACCGTTGTATTTTTTTCCAAAACTAATGTTTTGTCGAGTGTTTATGCATAAAAATAGTGGTGTTTTATTCATAAAGTGCCGAATGACAAGCGCGAGTGTGGGAAAATCTCGGGAAAATGATATAATGTGGTGAAATATGACATTTCGTGTTGCTTCCAAAACTCCACCGAAGCTTTATAGTAAAGTCGCCACTACTAAAGCATGACTGGACTTGACTGACACGGACTGTGCTTGACCAAGACTGGACGTTGACAACTAATAGTGAACTATAGCTTCGAGGCAACTTATTTAATTTTTGAAACTTGAAAATATAAAACACTTGACACTGGCATATGATCAAAATGCGACGCCAAAACCAAAGAAAAAAAATATATGCGAAAAAATGGATGCCCGTCTATTTCGTTTTTCGTCTATGGCAGGTACTTCCAAGTTTTAACTTCTATACCTTTCAGCAATTCTTGGGCAGCGAGAACATTTCTGTCGTCATTATACGATAAGCCTAAAACACGGTGGCATATTACTTACAATGATAGATTTTATTGCTTTGCCGTTCTCCTTTTTATGACACAAAATTTATTGCTATCCTGAAAGCCCACTTTTGTTCCTTTTATGTGTTTAAAGTCTTAGCTTAATCTCTTTTCGTCAGCTTATAAATCTCTTTACTTAATTTACGATTTGATGTGTTTGTGCTGCAATTGAAACACAATAGTACCTTGTGTCGATGCTGACCACTAAATTTTTAGGGTTAGAATTCGGTTGAATTTTAGATTACCCTAATTACGCCATCCAACATCCAACTGAACAAGAAACAAAAACAGCTGGCATCGCCAACCCTCGGAGCTGTTTGAACTACATATAGAATTCATCAAACTTGCCAAAGTATTTCCCTGAACTAGAATAAGACTACATACGTCATTTTGCTAATTATAATAGACAATAGTGAATTTTTTAATTGTTTGACTACAGCGGCAGCTCATTTAAATGTTTATTACCAGTAGATATATATTTCAAAGTATTTTACGCCCTATTAAGTCCCGGTACTAAACATAACATTGTGAACGATTTTTGTAGCAATTATAGCTCAGCGGTTAGCGCGGTCGGTACACATGACGAAGGGCGTGGTTTCAAACTTCTCTCTCTCTCTCAAGTGACGTGTTAGATGAGTGAGATTCAAACTCTCAAGACTTCAAACAGGTGGGCATGCTAGAACAACATCCAAAGGCAGATACATCTTCAAAACAATAAATGGCACTGACGTCTCGATTAATTCTGAGAAAGAAGCATTTTTATGTATCAGCTTTCGTACAATCTCTTTTTTTTTACCGTTGACAGGTTAGGCGTTGACTCACCTGATGTTAAGTGACGATGTGGTCGAAGATGGTAATGCACACCTAGCCTGGAACACATCGTTAGATGTTTGGTGGCAAATTTTTAACTTGAGGGTGGTAGCAGAATACTAGAAAGTACCCTACCACCATGCTATGGTCTACTCACGATGTTTTCCTTCATCAACAGTTCAAGCTCATTGTTGGGATTCAATTCTACGTCCTTCGGCATGTCGGCGGGTCGGTTCCGACCGCGCAAACCACTGACTATCATCGCTCTGTAGCTTAAAACTTGGTTAATTTGATGTAAGTGCAGCTACTTATGTTGTACCTACTGTTATACATGTATAATTTTTTTTTTGTAAATATTGCAAGACTTTTCACCCAGCGCCGTCTTGTACCAAATTAAGCTTAATACTGTACCTATTTTTTTGTAAATAGGTACATACAGAATATATGTGTATAGAAGTTTAACACATCTCGAAATAAAATACATTTTTCCCCCTAATTACTATACATTACCTGTATGTTCGTTGATTCACAAATTAGTGTCGTCCGTGTATTTGTATAATAAAACAAATCAATTTTATATTTTTTTATGTATCAATAAAACTCTATTTAATAATTGTTAATAAAATCCATTTTTAATTGTTCCAGTTTATTCTCTGTTGGGATTGTCGTACATTAATATCGTCTTGTACTGTAATAACAAAGAATTACTCATATAGACACATTAATTATTTAAATTAATAGGTTAACAATTATAACAATAATATTATCATAATAAGGTTGCCTGGAAGAGATCGCTTTAAGCGATAAGGTCGACAGTTGTGGCACTATTTTTAAGCTGTTTTTTTGTCAATATTTTATGTTTAATATCTGCGCCCCGCGGTGTTACCTGCTGCATGTTTTCGGTATAAAAAGTAGTCTATGTGGTAATGTGTCACTCTAAGATATAAAAAAATTGGACATAAAAAAATTTATTATGGCTTATGTCATCTGTCAGTTTGCACTTATTAAATAAGTGCAAACTGACAGATGACATAAGCCTTATAATATAATTATGGTCATATTAGACAGTTTTGAGTACAGAAATAGTTCCTCAAAACTATTTCTATAACAAAAAGCAAGTACCTACACCCAACAGCCTCGTCAGATAAAATTGACAAAAAAATATATAAGTACTGTATCTTTGTAACTTTACCTGATATACAGTCGTTGATGACAACTGGCGTAGGACGTGGAGCAACACATAGCTCCAGTCTAAAGCTCTTCAACTCAGCGGTGGTAGGCATATGGCATCGGGACGGCAACGTACGGAAATCGCCAACGACCAAACGACCAATTTTTAAAACAGCCTGAGAAAAAAAAAATCTTAGGAAAATTTCTTTTAGCAAAATTTTCTAAAACTTGTATTGCATTTTTTAAATTCAAAATGGGTTTGCCTTTGACCACACTCTGCCTGATGTTAAGCAGTAGTAAGCTCTAAGGTGGAGCACGCTTACCTAAAAGAAACCTATTTACTCTTGATTTAAAGACATCCATATTGTACCTAACAGGGAACACAGACTCCGGCAGAGAGTTCCACAACCTTGCTGTACGAATAAAAAATGCATAATCAAAACGCTTAGTACGTACATTGGGGAACATCCACCATGTGCGGATGACGTTTTGGTCGCGTTTGTCTGGTCGTTAGTAGAAAGGTGCAGAGGGTACCAAAATGTGCAGATCAGAAATGTATCCGGTAGAAATCCGGCGATCTACGACGATGCTCAAGGATTTGAAGCCGAGATTCCAGATAAGTGTCTTTGCCTATTAGTCTTCTGACGCGTCTCTCGATCGACTTCAATGCCTCAATTGGCAGAGCCGTTGCATAATTCTATTTACCACGAGCTATACAGTATCGTTACACCGCAAAATTGATTTATGCTGATAGTAAGCGGGTCATCAGCACACTTATGATGCGCGCTTACCGTCAGCGCTGAAAGTAAGCGTGACTATACAATGCCCCTAAAATCATTTGTCATATTCACCGATCGAGTTGGCAACGGCAATGCAGGGCGCGCGTAAACAGGTGGGCATGCCAGAACAACACCCAAAGGCAGATACATCTTCAAAACAATAAATGGCACTGACGTCTCGATTAATTCTGAGAAAGAAGCATTTTTATGTACTTATGTATCAGCTTTCGTACAACCTCTTTTTTTGACAGATTAGGCGTTGACTCACCTGATGTTAAGTGACAGTGTGGTCGAAGATGGTAAAGCACACATAGCCTGGAATGGAACTGGCTCTCAAGTGAGGCTGCCGGAACACACCGTTAGATGCTTGGCGGCAAATTTTCAACTTGAGGGTGGTAGCTAGCCAGCCGAGTACTAAAGTACCCTGCCACCATGCTATGGTTTCCTCACGATGTTTTCCTTCACCGGAAGCTCGATCTCATTATCGGGGTTTATTTGGGGTTTATATTGACATATTTTATATTGACAGTATGTTTATATTGACAATATTTTTTATATTGACATGTTTGGATATTGACATACCTTATTTTGACATGTAATCAGTGTTTTAAAACCCATTTAATGACATCTTTAAAATTTTGAAGTGACTTGTAACATTGGTGTTATCAATAAAGTATTTGTATTTGGACCCACGCCCATCGGCATGCGAACCGACCGCGCTAACCACTGAGTTATTCTCGCTACAAAATATGGCTCTAGCTAAAGCTATCGAACGGTGTAATAAAATTTTGGATGTAGATAAATAGATAACTAGCTGCAATACCAAACTCTATCCTTCGATTTTGTTATCATCCGTTTTCTGAGTTGTCTACTACCGCGGAAGTAAATTTAAAAACACATCCACTTCGAAAAACATGTCGCGTCCACATGTAGCTTTTCATTTGCGTCAGACTTGGGACCCATTTAGGTACAGGATTACTAAATCGATTCAGTAACTCCTTAAGCGGTTGTGCATAAATCTTCTGCTACTCTCCTATTTACCTGGATAAATTCTTGTAGAGTACTTGTCAGAGCAAGAAAATACTGGTTTCAGTTTCGGATAGAAATCTGCTGTCATTTCCCATATGCGCATTATATGACATTCCCTAGGACCTTCCACATACAAAACTAAAACGCTCCCCGTATCAATGGCGAACCCAGACAATAAGTCCTGTGTCTTTTCAGACAGGATAATTTCTTCATTAATTTCTGCAATGCATCGCAGTATTACTATTACTGCCTCTGTATCCCGGATCAGGCAGAAGATTCTCGAAAAACATTCGGTAAGCTTGCGAGTCTTACAACCGACCACTCCCATAGAGACTTCCAAAGACATTTGAGCTTGGAGCACAACGCTCGGTTGAACGATCAAAGAAGTCATTGGCATTCTGATATGGTTGATATCGTTGGTGCAAAATGTTTCACGTTCTATTGGTTTTACTGTAACCCGTGGCGGGTACAGAGGATATTCTCCACTAATAAATGCATTAATTCCTCTAGATAAATGTTTGGCGTCGATCTGAGTGAAAGCTATGGGAATATCTAATTCTTCATCAGGAGGTTTAGGAATTGACCTGCCAAAATCACGGTCATCTTTTTCATAACCGAAAAGTAGAGCACGTTTTGTCACATGAGGCGTTCTGATACCGCGGAGCTAAAAACAAAATTGAGTTCATTCTGTGTATCATTAATTTTTTTTTTTTTTTTATGTGAAAAATAGTGAGACGAACGAGACGCTCTCCTGATGGTAAGAGGTAACGCCTGCCCATGACCATTGCAGCGATACACAGAACTTTGAGTAGCAAAACAAAGTCCAGGGCATCGCTGCTTTGGCGCTCATTACTTTAAGACTTTCGATGGTTAGTCTCAACAGCCCAGTAATTTCGCTAGCTGCAGTATCCTTCAAACCGGAACACAGTAATGTTAACACACTATTGCTTGGCGGCAGAATATCTGGTACTGCGGTGGTACCTACCTAAACGACCTCCTGCTAAGGAGATCTACCACCAAGTAGTAACTTATTTGATTGACTTGCTAGGTGAATGACCACACCTCGCCGGACGTTAAGTGAAGATGTAGTCGAAGATGGTAAGCACACCTAGAATGAAAGTGACGCTCGGTGGCTTATTTTCAAATTGAATGTAGCTTGTCAGCCGAATACTAAAAAGCATGCTACCACCATCCAAGGGATTCTCTGGTGTTATATAGCAACAAAAATACTTACCTCGATGTTAAAGCAAGTATCCAAGAATTCTGCTATGATTTTTGGCAGAAGTTCGTAAGGAACGGGAAGAGCCCTATGGTTGTTGAAATCAATTGTCGTTTTGGATCTCAGCGGTTGAGGCTCTGAACAATTTACCTCTTCTCCTAAATGCCATTTGATATACAAATGAGTTACTCTGAAAGAGAAAAAAACATAATTTTATGTAGCGAATATCCAGTTTGGTTAGTACATAGTAAAGACAGATTTTTTTTTTATTTCACATAACGCCATCTAGCACCACACTAAGCAAAGCTTGTACTATGGTAACTAGACAACAATACATGTGTAAAGAAATTATGTACTTTTTTTGTAAACGCAGTCTTATAATACATAAACAGAAAAAAATCGAACCCACGAAGTTCTTGAAGAAAAATCAAACCAAATAAGCAACTAGAATGGTCAATATGGATAAATAAATATCGGAAGGCATTTCATACAGCGCCATCAAAGCTTGTAGTATGTTTTCATAACTGATAGAATACATATTTCATAGATAGACCGAAACGAAGTAATGTACTGCTTAGCGACAGAATATATTATAACAGCCCTGTTGGCTCATTGGTAGCATGTCTGCTTCAAGAGCTGTGGGGCGTGGGTTCGATTCCCACCCAGGACAAGCATTTTGTGATATAAAACCAAATGTTTGTTCTGTGTCTGGGTGTACTATATGTATTATAAGTATGAATTTACAAAAAAAAAAATTAAGTATTCTATCAGTTATCTGACTCCCATAGTACAAGCTTTGCTTAGTTTGGGGTCAGATGGCGCTGTGTGTAATGTCCTACGATATTTATTTATTTATTTTAAAATATCTGCTAATACGCTGGTACCTACCCAAACGACATCCTGCTTTTTTATGGTTGACAAGCTAGGTATTTGACCGCAGCTTATCTGATGTTAAATGACGGTGTGGTCAAAGATTATAAACACACCTAGCCTGGAATCAAACTTGCTCTCAAGTGAGGCTGCCGGAACACACCGTTTGATAATTGGCGGCAGATTTTCAACTTGAGGGTGGTAGCTAGCCAGCTGAGTACTAGAAAGTACCCTACCAACATGCTATGGTTTCCTCGCGATGTTTTCCTTCGCCGGCAGCTCAAGCTTATTGTAGGGGTTCGAACCCACGCCCTTTGTCTTTTCAAGAGACCGCGTTAACCACTGAGCTATCATCGCTAAACAAAATCTAAGCTCGAAGGAAAATCTACCACCAAATAAACATGTACATGTTCATTTTAATACAACTCCTGTGGTCTAAGGAATCCAATCGGCTGAATAACACTAATAACGAAACAAAAACAAAGGGACCACGGGCAAACTTTGCTAAGTGACCAAAGTTAACTATTTATTACCTCAGTATCTTCAGCTCATTTAGAGGTATCTGGCACAAGTTCCCGACGTTCAGGAAAACTATCGGCAGATCGTCTTGTGCCGGTAAGTTATTGCTGCTAATCAGAACAATTATCTCGGGGGAGTCGGGAAGCAGGTCGCCTGCTGTCTCGAACCGAACTACTCTGCCAGTTCCTGTTAAGAATTTCTTATTAGACTCAGGAAGCTCAACTACCAATGTTATTAGCACTATTATTAAATTGATTGGTTCAGGCGTTACCTTGCGGAAGTTCATTTTGAATATTTAAGATATATATTTAGTTTATTTTCGCTCAACAGTCGTTTCAGTTACAACAGAGATTAGGATTTAAATTTGGAAAAAATTCAGAATGCAGTAAGAGATTAACACATAGGCTACTTTTTATGCCGGAAAACGCGGGTGGAATCGCGGAGCGCATCTATCATTTCATAATTATAATAACGCATTTTCTATGACAATTACAACCGGCTAGGCAACTATATGATTTAGAAGATGATAGACTTGGCTAATCTTAGTAATAGTAGAAAACCCGTTGGCCACCAATTGAGAATTGAATCCTTAATAAGCTAAGAAACTGATACAAATTAAGTGCGCTAGAATCAGGTTAACAGCTAAATGTATCAATAAATCGTGCAAGAAATAAAATAATATATCATAAACTGGCTTGTTTGCTATTTTCCAAAACATAAAATCTCTCGAATAACGCAAGTACTCAGCCGAACCGTTACAAGAAGGTCTAATTCCACTTATTGTAACCTATTTAATGAGGGGCTGTCGATCCTTTCAAATTCTTGAATATGCTTAAGCCACGATCCACTTCAATTATTGGACTAAATATAATTTGTATTTTTAGAGTTTTCATAGCATGTACAATGTACATTGTACATGTACACTGTACAAGTGTACAGGTATTTCGATAGGCAATTAAATGAGTTTTTTTTTGGGCCACAATTGTGCCAATAACAAATAAGACAACGATGGATTGCATTATAAGACAATCGAAAACAATATTCATAATTATGAAAAAAAATAATTAAAAGGCGAAATAAAGCCGCATCAAAGCAATTATATAATCGAAGATAAAGCAAGTAGACTTAGTAGATTACCTATTTATTCACTCCCGCCTTGTAAAGACAACTGAATTCAGAAAAGCTACTGTTTTATTCATCGATAGACGATGCATGTAGAATGGAGATCAGTAAATGCTTTTGTCGCTACATAATATTAAGACTTATAATTGATCTCATTTTTAAGAGCATACCCGCTATAATACTTTCTCCTGCTAGGGTAATTTGAAACTTTTCTGGAACTTTCTTTTTATCTTTTTCTTTAATAGCTAGTTTAGATTCAATATCTAATTGGATTGCTTCTTCTACATCTGGTTCTTCAAGTCGCTTTAATATAAGATCCCTAACGTTATCCAAACAAGCATCTTGATGTCTTGCGTCTGAAACACTAAAACTGTTAAGAAATAGGCTTGTTTAAGAATAGAACTGGCTCTCAAGTGAGGCTGCTGGAACACACGTTTAGGTGCTTGTCGGCAGATTTTCAACTTGAGGTTAGGTAGCTAACCAGCCGAGTACTAGAAAATACATTTTCAGCATGCTATGGTTTCCTCGAGATGTTTTTCCTTCACCAGCAGCTTGAGCTCATTGTTGAGGCTCAACCCTCTCTATTGCGCTCTTTGGCGTGTGAACCGACCGCGTTAACCACTGAGTTATTATCGCTCAATATGAGACGTCCTCGATATCTCGTAAAAAAACTCGCTGTTTCATACATAAAGACACATTTTTATAGAGCAACTGATTTCTTTTTTATCTCAGATTCTGTCCTATAGTAAAAGTTATTCACATCGATTGATAAATCCCTTCCCTTCAATAAATAATAATTACTGAAGACCCTTGTACGTATATATTTTCTTAACATGATGATGACGATATAAATGAAGTTTGACCTCGATCTAAGCCACCGGAAATTACCCAGTTTGTGTCTCTTGTTAGAAAGGTCATGAGTACATATGACCGGGTAACTCTATAGCTGATGCCAAAATTGTTTACCCATCTTTATTGCATGACATTGAGTAAAGCTATAATAACCTGTCACCACGTTCGGCACGTCAAACGAACCATCGAAACACGACCATGGTATGTAACTCTCGATTAATTTCCAAATGAGTTCTTGGACGTACGTCGTCAATGACTCCTCCGCCTCCAAAACTGGGGCAAAGTACCGGCGGACGCCGAATTGTATGGGTGGCAGTATTACGTCACTGTTCTTGTCGCCTTTTGCACTAAAAAATAACGTTTTTGTTTATGCATTAGGACGACCTATCGCTAATGTAGCTTCCGAATCAGCCTTGTTTTTCCATAAACTGCCCCACAGGTGGGCGAGGGCTCATTATGAGAAGTGTAAGGTCGTAGTTTCCACGCTGGCCAATTGCGGGTTGGCAGACGTTACAGACTCTCAATCGACATATAGATACAAATTTATTGCATACACATATAATTTATATTGTCTGTTTTAAATCGCACCGTCACCTGGCTGCTGTATATATACACCACTATTTTTTAATTACTAGAAAAAATATGGTGTTATCTACTGCGATATCGACCCATCTATGATAAAAAAAAACCTAGAAACTCGATGTCGAAAAATTGTCCAAAAAAAGGTGATTCCTGGTACTATTCTACCCGTAAGCGTTTACCTAAACCTAGTCCGGCGCAATTTCATTCATAAATCGCGTGGCAAGCTCGTGCAACTGGATCGGGAGGTCTCGGTCGCTATAATGCGATAGAGAAAGAATGAATTTGCAATATTTTAATGAAAGCCGCCATTATTTACCTCTAGCTGGTCCGGTGATAGTATTCTTTTGTAGTAAATGAGTTCTGTGTCCATAGTAAAATTTTAAACTGGAATTCCGAAAATTTTGACTAGTAATAACTTTGGCATTACGAAGTAAACAAAAATTTCGATTGCACATTTCCCGATGCCTTCTCGGTCTGTATTACGCATTAAACATTTTCTAGTAATTCAAAAATAGTGGTGCATATAAAAGATTATTTAAAAAAATGTTTTTTTACTAATACATTTAATAACATGACAAGACTAGCGACACCGCCTTTTACTAAAATTAGCGCTGTAGGCGGTAATCTTGGCACAGATACTTACACATTTACATGTCGGCAAATATCTTCCATTTACCTTAATTACCTAGTCACAAAGCTAAACGTTTACTCACGTGGATCCTAAGGATGCTATTCCAAATGAAGGTGTGATCGTTGCCACGAAGGATCGCATTTCTTGAACTCTCACAGGGAAAGCGAAACTAATGGAGAACGCTAGCCACCTCCTTTCAAGCAACTGCCATACTCGAACCCACCCGTATTGAGGTCCGCACCAAATCTGCCAAAAGGAAAGGAGAACAGTTAACACCTAGATTTTTCCTGGGATATATAGACCCTCTTTCTCTCTTCAATCGATTTCTCATATATGAGGATCGTGGTGACTGGATATATCACTTCTTAGACGGATAATCTGCCTCTTATCGACTCCGGTCCGATGGTCCGATGAAGCCCTCACCAACTGGTAAAATTTAGAAGAGGATTTGGCTTAGATAAAGAAAGGCTTGTGGTAATAATGGTAATATGGGCCTAATGTCAGGGTTAATACGTGGCTCGACGGTTAACAACACACTTTTATTATGTAAAAGTAATGAGTGGAGCGAAACGCTCTCTTGATCGAAAGAGATAACGCCTATCCATGACTTTTGCAGGGCCTAGTCCAGGGGCCCACCGTGAGCTCTTATTGTCATATAAGACGAGAGTATATTGTTCTATGTACTAAACCAACCTTAGCTGTATGTGGCCATATCATAACATCCAGATCGAAGTTTTTGCCGGGATAAAGCTGGCATTGTAACTTTAAACCCTGAACACAAGACCCTTGGTTGAGCAATCCTTCATTGCAATCTTCCCAGATCTCCAAACCCACGACTTCGATTGCAAAAGTCAGCGTGAACGCACTGCGACAATATGTCGTGTCAACCGCTGCGACTTTATTTTTGCTCGTCATTATGTACGAAAAAACATTAAGTTTTTGAGAACCGGCCCATATAAGATTATAGTTCGGGTAAAAGGTTTAGTTTGTTTAATTCGCAGATATGACCAACCATTTGACGCTGACAATCGGCTTCAGGCTAATGACATAATTTTCATTCATTTGTTTGATTTGGACAAGGATTTGAATCTTGGACCTTTCATCAATTATTCGTCTGAGATTTTAGTCTATTCACATCATTGATCTAGGGATTGTGTGTTTACTAATTCGTTGATTCGAGTTGATCAAGACTTGCACAAAAATGACCTTTACTATTGACAAGTATAGTGTACAAGATTTAAATAATTTCGTTGTCTGTCTGGCTTTGTCGGTCAAGCCCCATTTTCGCAGTAACGCGTGGAGGAACCAAGCTGAAATTAATATCAAATACTCGGGTCTGCAATCCCTTGGAGCTGTAAAAAAAATTAACTTCTAGGTCAACGCAATCAAAAGATACTGCCGTTTATATCGCATATTTGAAACTCGCAAGGGTAGAACTTGAAATCAATCATGAAATTTAGAGAGAAGCAATATTTCATTCATGCAAATTGAACAGAAATTTATTATTTAAACATAAATTAAAGTGTTTCTTGTTGCAGAAAGCGTGAAATACAGTAAAAGAATATAGACATTAGACATGTTACTTTTAAATCTAGTTGTTTTTATTGCCATAGTAAATTTTAATTTCTTTGTGACAATATTCTTTTTCTATATGGGTTTTCTATCGTATTGTAACTTTGTCAATTCGGACTGGAAGCTAAACACCTTCTTTGTAATTTTGTCTCACCTGTTGATAAGTATCTATCTCAGATGAAGAACTACAATCTGAGGTATCTATAGAATACATTTATCTATACTATTATAACTCAGATTATTATAAAGAGGAAAGATTTGATTGTTTGTTAGTTTGTATTGAATAGGCTCCAAAACTACCGGACCGATTTCAAAAATTCACCGTTGGGGAGCTACATTATCTCCGGGTGACATAGGCCACTTTTTATCCCTGTAGGTATTCCCACGGGAACGGGAATTACACGGGTGAAACCGCGAGGCGTCCGCTAGTAACGCAATACCTAAATGTGTTATGAATTATGAAGAGTGTTGCTAAATTTTGCATTGCTTGCCTCAATGGTAATGACGTAAGTTTTAACGTAAAACTTAAATTTTTATTTTAACGATTTAAATATCATGTCACTGAAATAAATAAGTATAAATTATCATTGTTTAAATATGTTTGTCCAGTTGTGTTACAATTTTCGAGATAATTAATGATTTTTTGGTAAAATTAAATAATGTTAAGATTAAAACCAGCATTCGCCAAAATGTCTAATCTGCAATCAATGTTAGTAGATAATAATAATTAACTTAAATTATATTTGATCTTTTACATTTAGTTTGAAATACAAATTATAAAATGTACCTAGATTACTACCATTAGGTAATAATTCTATGATTACTACATTGATCAATAAAATCATATAATTTTAATTATTTGGTAACTTGCCTGTTAAAACTTTAAATCGGTATAAGTCTCAATAATACACTGACAAATACTAAAAATGCGACGCCAAAATCAAAGACAAAAAAAAAGTCGACTGTTCATTTTGACTGTTGAGTTGAGTTGACAATTGACATTATGATATGAAATAAAATTTTATTGTCTATTAGATCTCAGTCTGATGTTAATTTATTTTTGTATTCTACAATAATTAAATATCTCTCAGTCCACCACATTCATTTCAAACAAAATAAGTATAAAAATGCCAGTGTATAGCTAAAACAGACGGACAGTCGATATCCGTTTAGAGAGCATAGTTGACAAAATAGATTGATTCTTATAATTAAAACTTAAATTTTACCTCTTCTTTGACTGAAGGTAATACTAACATTCATAGAAATATAACGCTTAACATGATATTTAATATGTAGGGTGAAACATCCTTTTTTGAGTGAGCTAATTTTAGTTTTATCTTTTAAAGGTAATTGACGCTGATATTAAAAATGACAAAAGTACTGCGATCATCTTGGTGTATGACTAAAAATAAATCAAATAAAAATGCGTAAGTAAAAAACAACTTAATTCTCAAATACATTTAAATTTTTATACTACTATGTTTTAGGAATGATAAAATTTCTGAAATAAAATATAACTTTTATCATAAGTTTGTGTTAAAATTTTGTATCTATTATTTTGTCATGTTGAGCTATTTTTCACTTGTGTTTTTTCGTCTGCAGTCAATAATCTGCACATGCTATAATAACTGGTCTTAAAAGTCTTATAATACAAAATATCTAAAACCCAATAATCTATATTACCAATAGTATTAATTAGTAATTGACCTTAAATTGATATTGTAATGTGAATTTAAAATTTGTTTTTTTTAGTGAAATATATTATTTTCAAAACTTCATACATAAAATGAGATCAACTATACATGTTATCGTCAAACTAACACTGATTTGACATTGACTTCATTTATCTTTTAGTTGATTAATCTGCTGGCAATCTAAACAAATTCAAAATTAATAAAAAATACTTATAAATAACATTACAGCATCTCTGCAAATACACGTCTTTTAACCACTTCATGTTGTAACTGGAAAGAGAAACATAATACACACTCGACAGTGGATGAAGCTGAAATCCAGTTATTTTCTACAATGAAAGACTGGTGGAACCCTCAAGGACCTATGAAGGCTCTCCACTCTATGAACACAATTAGGTGAGTTGTACCTTTGTACTATTTATACTGAATAGTCATTATGAAATCATGTTGTGAAGATGACTAGGCAATATAGCTACTTGATGCCTAGTTCGATATGTTAACTAACAAGCATTCAAAAAGACAGCTTCATAAAAAATTGGCAGTTGGCCATTTTGTATCTGCAAAAAATTAAATGGAAGTGGGCCCATGATCCCTATTGTAAAAGTATTGTAAAGTAATCTTCTAGCATTTGCAAAATAATTTTTGGTTTGAAATGTCAAACATACTCTTATTTTCACATTAATATTTTATTAGTGAAACTTACAGAATAATGTGACTTTTCCAGGGTGCCTTTTATAAGGGATGGCTTAGTACAGTATTCAGATGAAGCTAAAACTATGAAACCATTGCTTAATAAAAAGATACTTGATGTTGGTTGCGGAGGAGGCATTCTATCTGAGGTAAGGATGCAGCTTAAATTAAAATTGGATAAGTTAAACATTTTTTAAAAGAACACAATACATAAGATATATTTGACTGAGCAGAGCAAAGTCTCAGACTCTAATGTCGAATGGCAAAAATTTGTGTTAGTATATAGCACATAGAAGCCAAACACTTATATGTTAAGATAATCATAACTTGAGTACTTGTACTGTCACAAAACTTTGCATGCAGATAAGTCGAATGTAAGTTTAAGAAATATGAGTATATAATTTAAGTAGTTCTGAATTTTCAGTCAACAATTTTCCTTAAATCTCTTTTAGAAAATTGAAATGTTCACATTAAATTGTTGACAGCTTTTTACTTTTGACAAGTTATGTATGTGACCTGATGTTAAGATACATTGTCATCAAAGACATAGTCCTTGCGAGAAGTGAGTTTACACAACATTTTTCTTTTTCTTTTTTTTTTTAAATACGGATATGTCCGCGTTTGACCACCAACTCGCCTGATGGTAAGCGACGATGTGGTCGAAGATGAAGCACGCAGACCTAGAAGATACCTATTCACTCTGACCTTGAAAAGATCTAGATTATATCTATCAGGAAACAAGGAAGCCGGTAGCTTGTTCATTCTACATAATAAATATTATTTTTTTCAGAGCCTTGCTAGACTTGGAGCTAGTGTTACAGGCATAGATGCATCCAAAGAGCTGATTGCAATTGCTTTGGAACATAGAAATTTAGACCCGAAAATAGCCGACAATAAGCCTGATTATCATTTGACAAGTGTGGAGGTAATAAAAAGAATCAACTTTAGCACATATCGCTGCCAATAAAGAAGCGATTAGTTATTGACTATTTTTTATATTTAATACATAAAATACTAGTTAACATTGATTTTCGTCGACGTTTTAGCCATGTTAAAACAGCCTTTCCCTTGAATGGAGAATGTTACTGGATATGCAAAATCGCTTGACACTGTGTCACAATCAAGCCTATGTGAATACATATAAATATACTAGTTTTTGTTTCATGCCAAAATATCAATTAGTTTACATTTTATAGACATTCAAAAATCCCGTTAATTTGAAATCGCTGCGCGGTGGCGCTGCTTGGGTGTGACGTCACAGGTCATACACCTCTTACCGGCCGCGCGCGCAGTACACGGCCGGAGACATAAGTGATAACGTACTTAACGCTTGTCAGTAAATTGTTGTTTTATTTTGTTTTTGATTTAAGTATATTAGGTACTGTTATCTTCATAGTGAAATTCACAACATGGATGAAGGATATGAAAAAGGGCAATCGGATAATTTACCCAAAATAGGTTATTGTTGATTTATTGATAACTTTATTTTTAAGTTTCACTTGCACTGCCTTATGTTTTTTTGATGTTTCCAAAGACTGATCATTATTTCCGAAACTTAATGGGTCTTCTATTACTGTGTCGCCTGGGCAGCAAGCAACAAATACTTCTTCGGGGTTTTAAGGTGCACATGATGTCGAAGGAACGGGTTCTTCGTCTGTACATAAGATTTTTTCAAAATATTTTATTAGGTTACGTTTTTTTACTGCAGATCTTTCAGGTTTATCATTGTTTTCTTGTTGACATTTAAATTTGTGAGGTACTATGCCTTTTTTAAGTTGGAGTTTGCCCCCAACCAGTTTATATTTAATATAGTTCTCCATATCATTCTCAATCTGAAACAAGAATAAATACTATAAGTTATGATTTGAAGCATGTGGAGCAAAAGGTTTTGGCTCGTATTGATACACTAATACTTGTAGGTTCTTATCCTAACTAATATTATAAATGCGAAAGTGAGTTTGTTCGTTTATTTGTTTGTTTATTACGCTATCACGCAAAAAATATTGAACCGATCTTCATGAAATATAGCATTGGTATTGTTAAGAACACGGAGAAGGACATAGGCTAGCTTTCATTCCTGAAATAATACAGTTCCCGAGGGATCGACAGTAACGCGGGCGGAGCCGCGGGCGACAGCTAGTAGATAAAATAAACAAAGGATGACGTAAAAGTAGTTGCTTTTTTATTTACATATTAGGTAGATACGATTAAACTGATACCAAAGGTTTTGCACCTCTGGTCTTATTTTTCATAGAAGTTCCTACATATTTAGGTAGGTACTCTTGCTGGCGGCGGCGGCCGCTCTTTGACTGCACTCGTGCACGCACTGAACGACTACATCTTTAAGTTTTACAACTTTATCCACTTTTGTTTAACTCAAATTTTGCGGAGTGCTTTTAAAAGAGCGCACGTCTCTCCATACAAACTATTGTTAGAAAATAGAAATGTTCTCGCGCGTGAAACGGAAAATGTTCTGTAGGTACTAAATGAATGAGGAATAAATTGGAGCGGCGCACGGGCGGCCTATGTTTCCGAGTGACGACCTTGGTGACGACGTTCGGTGCGCCCGGGCAGGCCCTGCGTGACCTTGACCTAATTTCAGTCGTTTATTGTTTCGCACCTGTGATGCGACATCTTGAAAGATTATATTTTTATCGTTTGTTTGTTCTATGTAACTGAACCATCATTTCTTGGAATCACGAGCCACCACTGATACCTACTTATACCAACCAAATACAAACTAGATAGGTATAAGAGATACTAACCTACTGCAAAGTGCAAACTACATACATACCTACCATCTAATAAATATACTTGTATACATAATAGATTGTCGTGTACTTACGTCAAAATGATCTTCACAACAATATACTTTGCTTTTATCTCCAAATGGATCCAACCTCTTCATAGCTTTTATCCATTTCTTACGTATTTTAATATCCTTTGGAACCAAAAAAAAATAACTTTTCCCGTGCATTGGTGGTAGTGCTTTTACATTTTGGCACAACACATGATTTTCTTGTATTTAAATTCGACATTTTTGAATAATATTTGCGTTATTTCGTAGTGAAACGTGCCGGAGCGCGCAACGTACTGCGTGAGTGTATGACTTGTGACGTCAGCACAACGAGCGCCGGCCGGCCGACACTCGCGCCGTTTAAAATTCAATATCTCGGGAACTAAGTGACATATCGAAATAATATTTACACACGTTTTTTTTATTTCATATGGACTATAAGAAAAGTTAAAAATCGAAACTAGTGAACATTCTTCATTACCATAATAATAGTCAAAGCAGAAGGTATTCTGTGCCATTATAGGTGCAAAATGTACCATATTTAAGTCACAATTTGGTGGCAAACATACATTGATCTAGGGAACATAGTTTTTGCCCGTTAGTCCAGAGTCTGAACGATACCTTTGTTCTTTAGTTATATCAGCCCCGACAGCCCCGTTGGCTCATTGGTAGTATATCTGTCTTGAGAGCTGTAGGGCGTGGGTTCGATTCCCACTCAGGGCAAACATTTTGTGAATAAACACAATCATGTTTGTTCTGTGTCTGGGTGTTCTGTATGTATTATAAGTATGTATTTACAACAACAAAAAAAAGTATTTATGTATTCTATCAGTTATCTGACTTCCATCACACAAGCTCTGCTTAGTTTGGGGTCAGATGGCGCTGTGTGTATAGTCCCACGATATTTATTTATTGTTTATCAATATCAATGAAACTGAAAGCTAGGATAGAAATTTGTGAATAACACCACATACTAAAGAAAAAAATGTATGGAAATTTATTTGTTACAAATATACAAAAATCCAAAAATACAAATCTTTCCTCTTTATAATATTAGTGTAAATGAGGAACAGATGATACAGAATAAACAATAATCTTCATCAAATAAATGTTAGGGCACCCAAGCCCTACAGCTCAGGAAGCAGAGCTGACGAGACAGTCAAAATAATTAAGTAATTGTTTTATTCATTGTAATAGCTGCGCACCGCGGTGTTATCCACTACATGTTTTCGAGGTTAAAAGTAGTCTTATGTGTCTCAGCTACCTCCATACCAAATTTTATCCAAATCCGTTTATTAGTTTTGCATGAAAGAGTAACAAACATCCATCCATCTAAACTTTCACATTTATAATATTAATCATAATAATTTTATTGGTAATAGGACAATTACAAGTCAGACATATACATATGATAATTATTATTATTTAATATTCGTTCCTGGTGCAGAGGTTGGCCATTGCCATTCAGCGCGGAAATGCGACGAGTGTGATGGGCACCTTTGCGCCGGGAACGGTCAGGGGCGGGTTGTTTTAGTTTGATAAGTTGTTTATTTTATTATTAACATTTTATCTTTTTGAAATTAAAAATTGTATTTATAATATTTATAAAATAAATGTAAAAAAAAAATATTTAAATTTCTATCCGATTATTTCTTCTAAATTATATTTCTACTTTAAGGAAGTTCTTGAATATCATTTTTAAATAAATGTTTTTTTTTCTATGATTTAATATATTTGGGAGGTTATGTACATTCTTATCTTAAATATGTATTTACAGGAACATGTACTTGAGCACAAGCATTTTTATGATGGTGTTGTTGCCTCAGAAGTGATAGAACACGTCAACAACAAAGAAATATTTGTAAAGAGCTGCATAGAAGCACTCAAGCCTAGCGGAAGAATATTTTTCACCACTCCAAATAGAACGAGAGCCTCTCAACTTGCTTCTATATGTCTCGCTGAATATGTGTTGAATATTTTACCTAAAGGTACCCATCAATATGAGAAGTTTATCACGCCAACTGAGCTCACGTTTCTTTTGGAAAGAAGTAAGTTGAGTTAACTGTTATAAAATAAATGTGGAATAATCTTCCTTGAGGTCTTTGGTGCTATGGAATGGAGTCAATTAAAGAAGTCACTATAAGAAATTGTTAGCAGAATAATTACTTTGAATGTCTTGCAGTTGTCTATTAGTGGTAGTGACCTCTTACCATCAGGTAGCACGCTTGTTTCTTTATTTTATATTAGCTGCGCCCCGTGGTGTTGCCCACTAAAAGTTTTCGGGAAAAAAGTTGCCTATGTGTTAAGGGTGTCAGCTACCTCCATAGCAAATTTCATCAAAATCCATTCAGTAGTTTTTGCGTGAAAGAGTAACAAACATCCATCCATCCAAACTTTCACATTTATAATATTAGTTGGAAAACAAGCATAATTTGAAAAATCCAAAAATATTTTACTCTGACTGATAACTGATCTTAAATAAAAATATAAATAAATAAATATCGTGGGACTATACACACAGCGCCATCTGACCCCAAACTAAACAAAGCTTGTGTGATGGAAGTCAGATAACTGATAGAATACATAAATACTTTTTTTTCGTAAATACATACAGAACACCCAGACACAGAACAAACATGATTGTGTTTATTCACAAAATGTTTGCCCTGAGTGGGATTCGAACCCACGCCCTTCAGCTCTCGAAGCAGATATACTATCAATGAACCAACAGGGCTGTCATGTATATACATGATACATACAGCGAATATATCGCGTTCACATTTAATATTAATGTGATTTTGTTTTTCAGATGACTGCCATGTGGAGGCCATCTTTGGGACTTTCTACCACTTCTTGTCAAATACGTGGGAGTTTGTCAAACCACAGCAGCTCATGTATGCCTTGCAAGCTGTTAAGTTACATTAAAATTTGTGTAACGTTAGTTCATAAGGATTACGTTGTAGTAAACAACAAATTAATTTCATGAAATTTTGTGTTTTTTTGTTCATCACCCAATAAATAATAATATATAAATTTACAATTTTAAAAACCGACTACATGACCCTTAGGCCAACTAACTGCTCTAATGAAACAGCGAGGTTTCGGAGTAAACGAAATATCATCCATATATTCGTTCGTAGTTCCTACTTTGTATTGTTTAATTTTATCTACGTCGGCATGTACCTAACGTTAAATTTTGCCGCAAGGCAGAATATAGCGCTCTTTAACTTTTTTAAATATATAATTATACCCATATATGCAATAAATAAATTATGAATTATATACAATAAAAACCGCTCGATCGATTTTGATAAAATTTAGGTATATGAGACCTCTGAAGTATGATCTGCTAAGCAAAAAAATAATTATCAAAATCGATTCATGAATTGCGTAATTATCGCGTAACATACATTGAAAAAAATAGTCGATTTGAGAACCTCCTCCTTTTTTGAGTCTGTAAAAAATGTTCCTAGATATACAATATATTATGATAAGTGCAATAATTATATATTCTAACTAAACTACTTACCCACAGTCATGCGAAGGTACGAAGTAGGTTTTAGTAACGCGTTAAATATCTATGATATTTCTCTATGACATTGAGAGACGGTATTATGATAAGACATTTGGACTGTTTCTGTCATAGCAAGGAAAGCAAAATTGAAAAATGTTTTCATGAAATAAAATGTCGATGTTTCGGAGCTAGAATAGTGATGATGTTAATACTTCATCATGTCTTTTACGAAGCTCCTACTCGCTCCAATTAAATTATTCAGAAAAGAAGTTATCACATTTGTCATAGTAAGACGATACGATTTGAGAAGTAAGTATCTACTGACCACTAACCGAATTTATCAGAATACTTTAGCTTAAAGCTTGGACTTCATTTATTAGCGATTCCTGTCTGACGGTCACAAAATAGCTACGCTACTAGGCTAGGTAGGTACTACGAATCTTATAGCGCAGGCATACGGTATGTGGTCGTGTAACATTTTCGTGAGCGTCTAACTACAAAGAATCTTATAAGATCAAAGGCAGGTCTACCTACTTATAGTAAGTACCTAATTGACCAGTTACGTATACCGATTTTACGAATACGTAAAACGACCCAAAACGATAGCCTGTATAGTCAAATCAATGACAAAGCAGTTTACATTTACTACCGCCAGGGGCGCTTCCATTTATTTCTTTACCTTTTACTGGATACTATTTTTTTACGCAGGTGAAATGAGCAAGCGTGCGTCTAGTACACGTACTCTGAGCTATTTATTACGATTATTGTTTGGCACTCAAGAAATAGCTGTGCAGCCATATATCGTATGCCTATGGAATAAGGCTCGCAGTCGCATATCTTTTTCGTGAGCGCCTAATAAATTTCGCTATAAGAAGCCTAAAGTACAGGGGTAGGTTCGTTCTCAAGATATTTCTGGGAGAGATCTAGGAACAGCGGCGGCCTTAGCTGTTGCGAGGCCCGGGGCGACAAATCATTGTGAGGCCCTTTTTCTTTGAATCCGTTTTAAAAAAATAGTTCCGTGTGCTCGAGTGGCTGCATGCTTGCACTAATAATGAAACCGTGCGTTCAGGGTGGGTTTCGTTAAGTGCGAGTACCTTTGGTAAAGACTTTTTTCTACGAGGACGCGAGGCAAGAGCGAGGCCCCGAGCGGTTTAGGAATTTAGTGATTTACAGCTTTGACATTATTCCGTTTGCACAGTTATAAATGAAAAGTTACAATATATCGCGGTGAAGCCCTCCGCATCAATTTCCGTGCTCCGTCAGAAAGTGTGGCACTTGCTCAACCTGCCGGACTACTGCGAAGAGATCATCATTCTGAAATCGCCCGGAGAAGTTGAAATGCCACTGACAGAGCTGCGTCGAGGGAACGACACGCAACACCCATACTACTTGGAAGTGTGGTTGCCTAAACACCGAAACAGTAAGCTAGTTGCTAATTTTTTTTCACTGATCACGTCATCCACTTCGTTCAGAAATATTTATTTACTTATCACACTTTTTCAGCAAATATTCACAACACGATGATAACATTTAAAAATCATGGCGATTCCGCGACAACAACCAGCATTATTGATGAAACGAAAGAAAGTCTTGACGAAATATGCAACGCTTGTAAGTTTTAGTCTAGATATTGAATGATCAGAGTAAGATTAAGTACCTACCTAGTTGTTTCTTTTTTTGCTACCTAAATCCCGAATGCTAAATCACAACTGAGACGAACGAGACGCTCTCCTGATGGTAAGAGATAACGCCTGTCCACGACCATTGCAGCGATACACAGAACTTTGAGTAACAAAACAAAGTCCAGGGCATCACTGCTTTGGCGCTCATTACTTTGAGACTTTCGATGGTTAGTCTCAACAGCCCTGTAATTTCACTAGCTGTAGTACCCTTCGAACCGGAACACAGTAATGTGTAGGTACACACTACTGCTTAGCGGCAGAATAACTGGTAACCTAGACGACCTCCTGCTAAGGAGATCTACCAAGTAACGTCAATATAATAAAACGTCAATTATTCCGTATAAATAAAACAAAATGTGTTCTAATATAGGTACATACTTATATTTTGGGAAATGTGTAGGTACCAGAACTTTTAGCCAATTACCTATTAGGTACAATCGAACTAGCCAGTCTCGCAATTTTTTACCTACAATTTGCTATAATTTATAGGTAATGTGTAAAACAACAAAAAATTTTATAAAGATACCTACCTACATAAATGTCCTTTCATAATTATGAATTTTTTTTATTTTGATTTAACTAATCCCACAAGATATAATTATAATATACTTAACGGGCAAGTCTTGTGAAATAAGGCAATCGATGTGTTTTTGTCAACATTTTTGTGCCGTTATACATCATGTGGAAGTTTGAAATTAATGAATACTATAGTACATATCCTGAATTATTATGCTTGGAGAAAAAATAGTTTCAAACGCTTTTCGTTTCTTGAAATTATGAAATAGAATATGGCCAAATTATTTTTAATCCGTAATCTTGACATCAAAATAATTATAGGAAAGGCGCAATTTTATAGATGCTAACTTTGATGCAGATACATTTAAGGCTTAGACCTTTTATTGTACGTTTTGTTTATTCTATTAGCAGATAAGTACGGATAGTTTGATGAAAATTTCTGATAGTGCCTGCTGAAAATCTCTTTTCTGCGTTACGTCTGTTGCTGTTTTATTTTGGTAGGCGCTACAAACCATCGAGAATCTCTGAATCTGACAATCTAACGTCACGAGTCTCGCGGTCGTGTATAGCACGTCACGAGAGGGCGCGCGGTGGCGGCGGTACCGAGCACCGCGCGCATGCTTCCCGCCCGTTTTGTATTTGACACTTGACACTGGCAAATATTCAAAACGCGATGCCAAAACAAAAAAAAAAACTTCTGTCATAATGTAACAGATAATCAATGTAAAATCCGCTTCCGGCAATAGGAATAAACATTCTGTCTCCTTCTTGCTCGTGGCTATAGTAATTTAACTCTCCTTATCTATTTTAGCGTGACGTCAATGTATTCAAATCTAACGTCAGACGTATGTACGTCTGTGTGAGTGGAAAATATCAATGTAGGTGTTCAAGCAGAAGTTCCCACGGTCGAGGACTTGGCCCTTAAGTAAATTTGCTGCATATTCGCACATACGTCACATTTCGTATTTATGATTTTTTTTTTTTTTCTTTGGTTTTGGCGTCGCGTTTTAGCATTTGCCAGTGTCAAGTAATTATATATTTTCAAGTATCAAAAGTTAAATAAGTGCCATCGTAGCTAGTTTTAGTCAAAGTCGTCTTTGTCAAGTCCAGTTCGTGTCAGTTAATTCCAGTCATGCTTTAGTAAAGTAGTGGCAACTTTACTACAAAGCTTCGATGGAGTTTTGGAAGCAACACGAAAACTCATGTTTCACCACATTATATCATTTTCCCACACTCGCGCTTGTAATTCGGCACTTTATGAATAAAACACCACCATTTTTATGCATAAACACTCGACAAAACACTAGTTTTGGAAAAAAATACAGCGAAGCGACACGACTCTTCCCGCGTTCCCGCCAAAACTCCTATTTATGATTTACTTACTTAAGTAACTAAATGTTCTCTGTTTACAGCTCAATCTACATTTTCAGCAGAGGCAACTCCACTGAATCACATCCGAGGATTCAAAGACAATTCTGATTATAAGATTTCCGTGGCTCCCTGTATCTCCAGTAAACAGTCGAAATCCTCTATGTTCAAGCCAAACGGGAAGAAAAGTCAGGATAATTTCACTCATCTACTCTTGAAAATTCAAAGCGATCTATCCACTTTGAGTAACAAGCTGTCCGTTATTGAGGATAAAATAGCTACATAACATAATGCTGTTTTTTTTTTAATTTCAAGTTTTCTAGGTAATGCATGATGTGCATAAATACTTACTTCATAGTCGCATGTTTGTTATTTCTAAAATCGCTCAATTAAAAAAAATGTACTGATAACCGCACATATCGAAATTACTGGGCTGTTGAGACTAACCATCGAAAGTCTCAAAGTAAAGAGCGCCAAAGCAGTGATGTCTTGAACTTTGTTTTACTACATAAAGTTCTGTGTATCGCTGCAATGGTCATGGACAGGCGTTATCTCTTACCATCAGGAGAGCGTCTAGTTCGGCTTAATTTATTATTACTACATTAAAACATATCACCCTATACACGCTTATAAGCTTGGTATATGATTCAAGAGATAGGTCAGAAATATGGGTATCGCTGGTTTTACTTAATTCGGTATGTAAAAAAAAAATACTTTGCTGATTCCAAAACCATTTCGAAATATTACACTCCTGTACATGATTTTCACGTTTAAAACTCTTTAAACTATGAGACGGGGTTTATTTTAATAAAATACATAAAATAAACTTGACTTCCAATTTACCTCTAATGACGCCACGTCGTCGGCTGTATAAGGATTCTTTCAGTGCCTAAAAAAACAATGGCAAACCTCGACAAAATCTGTCAATGTTAAGTTGACGGTTGCCGTTATACTTGTAACCTACATACACTTATCTACGTCGTTGTTTTTTTTACATGGCTAATGCATGTTCTACATATTCAGCCGACCTCATGACGTCATAACTATAAAAAGTTTGAAAACGTATTAAAAATAAACTACCGCATAGAAAGCTGAAATATTCAAATTAGTTTCATAAAATAAGGTTTACTATCAGTAAAAAATATAAAATAAATACAAAGAAAAAACTTTACATACCGAATTGAACAAAAACAATATACGAAGGTCAAAAATAAAAGCATTTATTCAATACATATACCAATGATAACATTAAATGTTAATAAATAGCAAACGGTATAAAATTATTCAGTTTGATCCTTATATACAGACTATGTACAATATTCTATTTACATAATATTTCGTTAGCGACAGGAGGTATATCGGACTAGTTGTTTAACTAAGAATTAACAACAACAAAAAGTCTTAGTAAACTACGTTTCTAATAGCCATCTCAGTTTTATCATTAAAGCTCTGTACCCATCCCATAAATCAAGGCAGATATTAACATTATTTGGAACCACGCGCAATTTAAATCTTAGCTAAATTTCCTCAGGAAAATATCAAATGTATATTCTATAAAACAGATTCAAGTATATACTGTAAGCATATAGCACTAGCATCGTCCACCCGAATTTTATAGTTATCAGTTGCTTCTTTAACACGTTTGTGACGCTCTGAAAAAAAAAAGAAAAGCAAATTTAAATAAATGTCGGTTGGTCTACAAAGTTTTTTTATGGACTACAGGCTAGGTGTTTCAACCTTTTTTTACTACCGCGAAATCTGTTCACATAAACCTGCCATATGTAAACTGAATGGGCAACAAAACGCAAAAAAAGATGAGTTTGGCGCCCTGTGTGACTCGAACTTAAATAAAATTGGAATATGGTTGGTCACCTCACCTTATAATCTTCCTTGTATACAGCGAGAGCGCAGCATTTGCTCATGACAACAAACCCGCACATTCGGTCTTGCGTCCCCAGCGCGAACTCTATGCTCCTGATGAGGTCGTTGGTTTTCAGAACCATTAGTGCGTCTCGGTCCACGTGCTCGAGACATTGCGTCAAATAAGGAAGAAAATTAGGAAGCTCTTTTTGGAATACTTTTTTCTGAAATAAAACATTTTGCTAAGATTAGAGAAGACAACACGAAAGATCGAGAAGATTTTGTCTATGGTAGCACATGCGCCTGTTATCCTTCTTAAGGGAGTATGGCTTTACAGCTATAGCCTACCCGATGGGGCAAATTAATTTAAAAAAAAAATGTTATCCTTCTTCTTTGTTTTTGGCATCGCACTTTGTGTGTATGCCAGTGTATCGAAATACTCGTATTTCGAGTCAAGTTTTTTATGATTAGTCACGCAAAGTAAGTCAAGTTTAAGTCTGGTCATGCCCTAGTAAAATAGCATTATATCACTCCCACACTCACACATATAATTCAGCACTTTATAAATAAAACATCACTATTTTTAGTGCACCTAAATACTACAAACGATACAAATTTTGTAAAATAATGTAATGGGGTGGCATTTTCCCCAATTTTCCGCCAAAACCTCTTTTTCCGTTATTTCTAAAATCCTTCGTATTTTTACAGCGACGTATAAGAACTTAATTTTCACTTGCTTTGTTTCTGACAACATTCATAAATTAAATTTCGGTAATTCCGACGTTCTCATTCGACATCGCAAACATGCCTAACTATCCAAGTAAACTGACGTCCTTACTCGCTAATTAACTTAGTGCTACATATACATACCAAAAGGTACTTGAACTCCCATAAATAGAAGTAAAATATTGACTCTATATGCGTACCTACGTCAATCACATAAGTTATGCAAATATCACACGTGAACTAATCTTTAAAATTTGGTTTCGAAATCTATACCTACCGCGCACAAAATCTTATTAAAAAGGTTTCTGTGTTTGAATGTTCTACATATGATCAAAAAAGCATTTTAAAATGTACATATAAAAGGAAAAAAGTCCCCAACTATAAAAGACACACATACACATAATTTTAATTTAAGATATGCAAACAAGCTTCTGCTCCCTAGGGTAAGATTATGCAAAACACAAAAGCAAGGTGTTTTTAATAAAATACTCATGTACAATAAGTTGCCAGTTGCTTTAAGAAATTTACCAATGCCTGACTTTAATAGTAAAATTAAAAGCTTCTTTCTCCGGAACGCATTTTATAAGCTTAATGACTTTATGAAAACTAATTGGAATGAGCGATCTTTTACATGTGATGTTGACTAATGCAATTCGTAATGTACCTATATCTAAATTTATTATTTAATTAATGAATTGACTCAATATGACATTTACATAATATTTTTTAACATCTTAATTTTTTTTTACTAATAGTATAATTTTAATTTATTTATTTTTTAATTATTATTTAACCAATGTATTGAATTGACTTACCTAGTATAACGAAACTCTGTTATAAGGTAAATAAATAATCTAATCTAATCTATTAATCATGTCCATACATATGAGTATTATGCTATCAATTGTAATGTGTACATTTGTATAATGTATTTACACATATTATGTAATATAGTTATGTTAAAGATGATTAATACTATGCACTAGCTGCGCCCTGCGGTGTTACCCGCTACATGTTTTCGGGATAAAAAGTAAGCCTATGTGTTAATCCAGAGTCTCAGCTACCTCCATACCAAATTGCATCCAAATCCAAGTACTTTTTGCGTGAAAGAGTAACAAAAAACATCCATCCAAACTTTCACATTTATAATATTAGTGGGATATATACCGCAAGAAGAAGTTACTACCTACATGATACTGAAAATTATAACAAATGCCGAATATTGTAATGATTACCTATGGAATGAGAGACAACATGGAAATGTTTTCACTAAAGTACTTTAAATATATAATAATAATTATATAAGTAAATAAATAATAAACATACCTCTTGGTCTGTAGGTTTAGTTGCAACAACCCCCTTCATTATGGAGTCCCAAGGTCGCCCAGTCACCATGCATACAAAGAGTCCATAAAGTTCATTCCGGATCCCAAGATGTTCAGAATGGAACTTCATTGCATCTCGATTCCGGTCTATTATAGACAACCACAGTTTTGAATAGTGATATCTGAACTTCTCTGATAATTGCTGGATAAAGGCAAAAGAGGCATTAATATGTAATTATGTTTTACATCATTTCATTTTTATTTTTTTTACATTTTACAGCATTTGATACAAGTAAAATAAATTCTTGGCTGATAAAACACTACCAGCATTTTATTAAAAAAAAACATTAATTTTGAGTTTACTTATTCTTGTTGTTGGTACTTTCTTTCTTAATCAAAACTTACAGCATACAAACCGTGGTCCAGCAGGTAAATTGTCACTTCTTTATCTCCTGGGTTTTGCTTTAGGAGAACATTGCCAGGATGAGGGTCGCTGTGTAGGAATCCAGTAACAAATATCATATGAGCATACAGGTCTCCGAGCTTTGAGCATATCTCGAGTCTGTTGATTTTATTTTTCTGAAACAAATTTAAAATTTTTATTTAACTGGACTAACAACTTAAATTCAATATTAAATTAAACTAGTTTATTTGAAGATTTAGTCAAATAAACTAGTTTAGGATTTATACACATTGTGAGACTTTACACACAGCGCCATCTGGCCCCAAACTAAGCACAGCTTGTGTGATGGAAGATAAATGTAATTGATAGAATACATCAATAAATACTATTTATATACTACTATTTTTGTTGTAAATACATACTGACAGCCCTGTTAGCTCATTTGGTCCAGCAATGAGCCAGCAGGGCTGTCATATATTCTATACCATTATTAATAATAATAATGGTTTAGAATTGGCATGATAGATAACCTTGGTATAAATTGGAATGTCATTAATATGCAAGTCAGGTAGCGGAACAAACACAGGCTTGTCTTAAAATTTTCAATTGATATGCTAAGTACATTCTTTAACTACATACAGTACATTATATTGAACTAAATGTGCAAAATACACACATTTATAACATTTGCTCACAAATGTTCAATATAAAAAAGATTCAACATAATTATGGGAAAAATGAAAAATTTACCACTTGTTCTTAAAAAAAATATGAACCAGAAAAAATTAAGCCTGAATGACATGCCTGGTTTATCTCATAAAAATAAACAGACAAGATAGGTTTTTACTTTTAAGGAGTGTAAAACTAGACAATATTAAAAACTTACGTCAATATAGTTGACATCGTTCACTTGTCCCCCGTCTACATACTCCATTACAAGTACCCTTTCCGTGCTATAGTCCCAGAATACTTTTGGAACTTTCAACCATTTATAATGGGAAAACATGGATGCAACTTTCTCACTGTTAGAACCCTCATTTAGGAAGTTTAATTCTTTCGTAATGTTCTTCTTTGTTTCTTCTATAAGCCAATTCAGTTCAAACTCTGGGAATACTTTAGACATGGTATGCAATATAAACTCCATCCATTGTAAATCTATATTAATGTTTTTCCTAACAAAGTGGTGTTGTACCTTTACGGCAACATCTGTGCCATCTTTCAGTTTTGCTCTATGTACTTGTGCTAAGGAGGCTGTCCCTAATGGCTCTGGTTCAAAATTATCAAACAACTCTTCCGGCTGAAAATAAATTGTTAATGTTACATGAAAATTATTTGTAGCATTAGATGTTACATCATCATTTCATCATGCATCACTCAAGATTTAACATTTAAGGGTATCTATTTAGTAATTTTCTGATTTATTCCTTGTACTCTACTTACGTCCTACGTTACTCATATATTACTTACGTCCTTTTTTAGGTCTTCTTTGATAACTTTGTACAACTCCTGAACTGTATTTTGAGGGGCATCTTTATGCAGAATGCGCATAGTGCTCACATATTCAGTAGGAAGTAAATAATCGAGAGCACCGACGTGTTGTCCGACTTTAATGTACACGCCTTTATTTGTCCTGCATAACTCTAACAATTTCTCTGCCCCAATTTTGTGAGCACGACTCTTAATTTCGAAATACTCATCAGACTCTTTATCCCACTCTTTACTATACAGCATAGTTTTATACGTCCTTCCGATGTCCATAGCAGTGTATGCTGTCCTTGTTATCCTGACGATGGCCAAGGAATCGACGTCGTAGTCATTATCTTGGTATTTGGCTGCTGCCACTGTTCCTCCAATCGCCACGCCTCCATAAACACCATATTTAAACACGCGCGTAATACCTCTTGAGAACATATTATTTCTAATTCAAATTTAGGCTTTATTATCACATATTATTTGATCTTTCCTGCTCTTGAGCCTTCGACGACTACTTTTTCCTCTCAAACATGGAAACCATCAGTTTCATCAGTCAACTCAGTCAAGGGATTCATTGTCATTTGTCATTCTTCTTTCTTTAGACAAATCATTGACAATGACAATGAAAGTCTAATATAATATACAGCTTTTGTACGGTTTTTTTTTGCCAATTCTTCTTCTTTTTTTATTTTGGCGTTGCATTTGAGTATTTGACAATGTCAAGTGTGTAATTTTTTCAAGTTAAATAAGTTGCCTTGTTGATATAGTTATAGTTGAAGACATGCTTTAATAAAGTAATGGCGACTTTACTATAAGCTTCGATGAAGTTAGGAAGCAACACGAAAAATCATGTTTTACCACGTTATATCATTTTCCCACACTCGCGCTTCTAATTCGGCACTTTGTAAATAAAACGCCACAATTTGTATGCATGAACACTTGAAAAAACACTAGTTTTGGAAAAAAATATACAACGGAGCGACGACTCTTGCTGCATTCCCGCCAAAACTATTTTTTTTGCTTAATAGGTAGTTACGCTAAGGGCAAGATCGCTTGCTTCACAACTCACTGCGACATCACTGGGACATCTTACATCAGATTTTCAGATGGATTATTTATTTGTTTAGCTGCATGATTTTTACTAGCAGACGATATCCCATCATTTAAACTTTTTAATTTTATTCCCATTTAACTTTATACCGTTAAGAACCAAAGAATGCCTACGAAACAATGATTACCGCAAGCAATTACAATGTTAAATGAAGGATTGATTTTTCCTTCGTCTTTGCAACTAAATTGATCTTTCAGTTCTTCCAAGTAACATAGACATTACTTATAACCTATGTATTGGCGTACGTTACCAAAAAAAGTGGTTTTTATGTCGTCAATGTCATGTCAACAGTCAACTTGTCAACTGAGCTGCGATTTATTTTTCTTTATGTCTGTACCAACTTGCCAATACCAAGCTAAATCATAGTAAAATCGTATCACGATTTCACAAGTGGTTTTTGTTGAGTTTTGTGTAAAAAGGGGATTAATATTTTACTGGATACATATATGCATTTATAATTAGAGAGAGTGCTAATGTTATTACCATAGTCAGGGAATGTACTTTTAGTCCTGATGGCATACACCGAAAAAGTGTCACTCAGTGGCACTGCACTATCCTTCCTTTTGTACGAATGTATAAATTCTGCGAGTAGTCAGGTAATGTTACGTTGCGAATCACTTAGCTCATGTTTCTTATTTATTGGTTGTTGTATTTATTTTGTTTGGGTGAACTTGCAGGAAGGATTTCTAATTGGCGAAGTGACTTCAGAAATAACCAACCACATATCTGACTCGCATAGCGATAACGCTCGCCTTGACACTCAAATCGTGATAAGAACCGTATTACCATTACCCTCGGTATCTCTATTCTACCTCCCTACTGGCTGGATCAAAGAGGATGTCATATCAGAATTACTTTCTAACTCCGCTGGTGAAGTGGTTGGGTGGTATAAATACAGAAAAAATAGTAGCATCAAACCTACTTTTAGAGACAAATTGATATCAAAGGGATTGCAAAAGTATTTTGAGAAGCATCATGGGAAAAAAACATTTGTGACATGCAATTTATCTACCAAAACTTCCTCTTCTGGATCTACTCACACATACACATACAGGTTTGGAAAAATGAATTGTTTCGACATGTATGAATATATTGATGATGTCACTGCCAACTTGGGCGAGAAATTAACTGGATACCGCAAAGCACATAAGCAGTCCCCCCACAGTATGTTTAATAAAATAGTCAAAGAATGCAATGTTCAAAACAATAATACCAATGATGCTATTTTAAGCATACAGGAAGCTGTAGATATGAGACTAAACAAAGAAGCAAAACTTGCTGCTAAAAATGAACATACTATTAGAGAGATAGCTGCTGAAATCAAGCAAATTAGTGCAATCGTCTCTGAAAGGCTTTCAACAGACTTACAGACTCAGCACAGTAAAATGACAGAAGAGAAAAATATGAAAAGAGATGTTGAAATGGCAGAAGCGTGTGTAGAAGCTTTAAAGACTCCTTTTGAAGTGGACATACTTAACACCAAGAATAATTCAGTTAACAATCATATGTATGACAGTGACTCAGTCCAAATCATAGAAAATGATGTCAATGATAAAAAATCCAGCCTTAATACTGTGACATCAAATATAGCTAAACCAATGTTAAATTATGCAGGCGCACTCAAAAATAATTCTGATATTGCTTCTACAAGTGTAAGTATTGCATCTTATAATATTTGACATAAACTAAATTTATTGGAGTTATTCTTCTATTGGAATGTATGGTTTTTTTTTTGTTATACGCTCCATAGACGCTGGGGTCCGTGACCTTTGTCAACTTTAGTTACAATTTTTTTTTTTTTTTTTTACAATTTTACATTGCAAAAAGAGGAGAGGTTAGTAGGATCTTAATCTAAGGTTAAAGTAGGTACTAGATTGTGTGTATACCGCGAGCAGACCAGCGACCCGCAAGCAGCACCCGATCACGAGTATGACGCATGTGCCAGCCATCACCCTCCTCAACCATATCTGAGGAAAGAGAGCGACCCGGCACACGACGCCGCCGCAAGAAGGAGCCTTCGATGGTGAGCATGAATGCTCGAGGCATAGGCATAGGAATGTATAGTTGAAAAGTGCTTTATTCTATTCACTATTAAAAAATGACTGGTGAAATAAAAATAATATTATTATTGTGTTATCCACTAGTAAAAACTAAAAAAAAATCATGAAATATTTGATAATTCTAGAACTAAAATGTATTTATTTGGCTCCTTACCAAATCATCACCACCCTGAGAGCAACTGTATTCATAATTTTACTACATATTAAATTTTAATAGCATACTATTATTTGTAATTAATAACCTTAATATAGACACTCTCAGCAGTGATGACTTGAGTTGATCTCATCTTTGATTTTGATTAATACAAACCATTTTTTTGTCAACTGTTGTCAGATTTTCCCAAATCATAACTTATTTTCATTTTTTATCTTTACAGAAAACGAACAGCTTTACACAAGATCTTATTACATTTGATGATGATGATGACTATTGCGCGAAAAAAACCATTAAAATAAATGATGTTAAATGCATAGGTGACAGTTCACCAGAATACTAAAAAGTGCCTTCACTACTTGAAACAAGTTACCACAATATCTTTAATAGTATATAGGTATTAATTGTTGTTAATGATTACTCATCCTATGTATTACTTTTATGTAATTTAGGTATATGCTTAATTTTTTTCTACTGGTACTAATATCTGCTTTTATTTGTGTAATTTATCTTCATTACTCATTGTGTATTGCTCAGATGTTCCTCTAGTTCTGGTAAAATAATTGAAATTGCTGTTACTACATATTTATACATATGTATATTTTAAATATACTTACCTTGTATATAAAACTTTCTTCTAAAGATGAACATCAAAAAAATCTGTAGAGGTAAAGGTTGTGTGCATCTTATAAAGGGCAGATTGTTCATTCAATACTATTGAGCATTCTCATATAAAGAAAATTAAAAAAATGTTTTTACATTGTTTATAAAAACATTAATAATTTTTCAGTACATTTAATGTATCATTGTGGCTCGTCATTGAAATAGTTACTTATAGTTAACTTTAGTGAATACTATTTCATTTGGAATTAATTTTTGTTTATTTTCCTGAAGGATATTGGCATTACAAGGATTTTTATCAAACAGTTTGTGTACTGCTCTGTTGTGATGTGTTCTTCTAATATATATTAAAAAAAAACTCTATTTGAAATACATTTCATTCTACAGCTTTAGTGTGCGTTAAACATGCACCGACTTATACTTACGTTATTACTGAATTAGATTTCTTGTAAAGCTTCTCTGCCATAATTCATTTCCAACAGGTATTGGAACAGGTCCCTGCTTCTTTAACTTACATGAGATTCCTTGCCGAAAACTCGTACAACGTTTATTAAATAACGCTTTTATGTTCAAGCGGACTCATCATACACCTCATTGTGTAACCGTGGCCAATGTTAAATTAATAAAAAAGAAGTATTCCACAAGATTTCAAATCTGTATCCACCACATTAAACGCGGCGCGTTACATGCCCGTGTGCTTATAGTGAATAAAAGCCTTGGTATTGCAATTAATTTGGTCAATTCATACAAATTAAACAAAGAGCAGCTGAGAAATGAAATATATTTTAAAAAGATAACTTATCTGTCGTCAAGCTAGGGTTTATAGTTATGGGACATATCTGTCAATCTTCTTAACACTTTACTAATCTGACTACAAGAGAAAAAAAAGTTAAGTGAAGAACATTGTTTATTACAAACCATACTTAAACCTACAATACATGGTAGAGTTATGTACTGTTTAAATTAAATGTTAAGGGTTAATGTACAAACAATATATTTTTGTAATAAATTAGATTTAAATCATTTTGTCTTTTCGTGGATAGATGTATACAAAATAAACATCTTACACTCGTCTCTCTCCTTCTCTTCTCATACTTTATCATATAAAAATAATAATAAATTATAAAAAAGATATGTCACAAATTATAGTACAATTAAAATCAATTAACATTTTTTAATACATATTAATTAACATAATAACAACATATCCGACAAGATTATGCTACTTTTTAGGGTACCGTACCCAAAGGGTAAAAATGGGACCCTATTACTGAGACTTCGCTGTCCGTCCATCTGTCACCAGGCTGTATCTCAAGAACGGTGATAGCTAGACAGTTGAAATTTTCACAGATGTATTTCTATTGCCGCTATAACAACAAATACTAAAAATAAAATAAATAAGAGGGGCTCCCATACAACAATATTATGGCAACATTGAAGTACAGAGCATTTTTGGCAGCTTACAAAACATAGCGGCAGTTAACTAAATGTGAGAAGTACCGCCCGCGACCACTGCCATTACCAAACTTAGATTCTTTTTTCTTTTATCAATAAATAGTTCATCTGTTTGTCTTAACCCGTTGGAATGTTTAGTAGTCTGTGACACGAGTAAAATAGTGGAAGAGAGGCAAAAAGTAGCTTTATTGGCAGTTACAAAAGTTCGGCAGCTAAAGGCGGATAATGATCATTACCAATCTTATTTTGTTTTAACAATAGTTATTTATCTTAACCGGTTGGAATGTTTAGCTGTCCGTGACACGAGTAAAATAGTGGCATGATAGGCAAAAAGTAGCATTATTGGCAGTTTACAAAAGATCGACAGGTAACGACGGATAGTGATCATTACCCATCTTGTATTATTTTTTTAACAATACGAGTTAATTTATCTATTTTAACCGGTTGGAATGTTTAGCGGTCCGTGACACGAGTAAAATTGTGGCAAGATAGACAAAAAGTAGCACTATTGGCAGTTTACAAAAGGTCGGCAGCTAAAGGCGCGTCTCCCGCGAGCTCGTGGACCGAGTGCGCGAGGCGACGCGCCTGCTGCACCGCCGTAGACGCCGGCAGTAGTCCGAGATGAACGCATATCAATTCCTTCAAACTAATTCCCTGCGTGTCGTTGGGGAACGCTAGCTCGGTTAGTTGTCTGCAAACATAGATAAATAAACATTTACACTAAAGTCACAAGCAAACATTATGTTGATTCTTTTTAGGGAAGTACTTTCATTAATAAGGTTCATTCAATATATCGACGCTTGTAGCAAGATGATCATCGATTGGTCGTAAAATCAACAGTAGGTACGTCCGGATTTATTTCTGCTTTTTTAAGCTGTCCCACTTCTGGCGTGCCTCTGCGGGCCTCGTTCTCCTTTGTGAGAAAATTAAGGTAGGTAATAGACTACCACGCTAGCCAAGTGCATGTTGGCAGACTTCATCTTCGAGAACTTTGACAACTCTCAGACATGTAAGTTACCTTTGCCGAAACAATAAAAATAGAACTTAGATACTTGCGCTAAAATGGGTGTATTTTTATGAGATGACTTTAGACATTAAATTTTAGTTTTTGTCAATTAAAATCTAACTTCTAGTCTTCTTTCTAGTGACCCATCCTGGCTTCGCACGGGTGGAAATTTATTTTTAAATTAAATTCTAGTAATAAATATAACCTATGTTACTCAGGGAGAGTGTAGCATTCTAATGGTGAAATAATTTTTGAAATGGGTCCAGTAGTTTTTGAGTTTATTTGTTACAAACACAATAATTATTTTCTCTTCATAATAGTATAGAAAAAAATACCTTATTTATTAAAAATGATTATAGTAGGTAGGTATATACTCTGCCCATTATGTTAACCGCTTTTTGACAGCTCATACAAAGTTTACGACATAACTTTGTTCAGTGTCTAGCAAAATAAATCTCACACAAATAAATACGTCTAATCTAGCATTACCTCTTTACAACTTGAGAGCGTTTATTAAACCTTGTAAATAGGTAATGTTAGATTAAACATATTTATTTGTGTGAAATTCATTTTGCTAGACGCTGACGTCAACTTTGTATGAGCTGTCAAACAGCGGTTAAAATAATAGACAGAGTATAGTAGCCCACACCTACCTATAAAAGGTGCCTAGTATGTCGGCGGGCGGCGCGCGCGCGGCTCGCACGGCGGCGGGGTGCGGCGGCCGAGCGGGCCGCAGCGGCACCCCGCGCTCCCACCACCACACGGCGCACGCATGCAGCGCCCCGCGCCGCCACGCCGCGCCGCAGTACCCCTCACCCGACACCATCAGGCTGCGCGATACTATCGCGCGGATCTGTACATCACAATTTAATTAATTTTACGTGTAGGTACGTAAAAAAACATATCATTGCATTGACAAGGATTTCGTACTAACCAGCCAACCAATATCCACAAAAAAAATCGGCAAAGCGCTTCAATGCAGCAGTTTGTCATATTCGGCTACTAGAATAACCCAACGAATTCTATGAATACGACTTCCTAGTAAATCGTACTTAACGACGTCGACGTCGTGTCGACTTGCTCGTATATAATAATTAAATAATGGAATGAAATCATATAGAAGTAAGTAACTATACCATAAAAGCAGACTGACCGTTTTCGGTGACAGCATATCGGCACAGTCTGCCATGTCTGGTGCCAGCGACCGTCCCGAAGTGCGATCCACGTACACAAAGTGGACGAGTCCCGGAAACTCTTCCACATACTTGTGCACTGTTAGGGAACAACTTAAATCACTGCCACCCGTGCTGACGAACCCACATTAAGCGAAATAATTGATTTACACAATGCATGGATTTGGATTTAATACATAATTATGTTACTTATAATCACTTAAAACAAATTGGAACGCATGCAAAATTTGAAAGAAGGTTTTACAAGGCTATCAAGAAAGTCAGTTTGAATTTGATGGAAAGTTTGTAGAATCTTCTAGTAGTATATATCGTATCGTAGGACTATACACACAGCGCCATCTGGCCCCAAACTAAGCAGAGCTTGTGTGATGGAAGTCAGATAACTGATAGAATAAATAAATATTTTTTGTAAATACATACTTATAATACATACAGAACACCCAAACAAACATTTGTTTATTCACAATATGTTTGTCCTGAGTGGGAATCGCACCCACGCCCTACAGCTCTCAAGGCAGATATATTACCAATGAGCCAACGGGGCTGTCAAAGTCGGGGCGGGGGCTGTAGTATATTAAGTATAGCCTAACGGATCTCTCTGGCGGTCCAGCAGGGAAACGCGGTCAGTATTGCGGGGACTTTCGGCCGGGACTCAATGCGCGGCGAGACTTAAAATAGTTTTAAATGGCATTAATAATAAAAAAAAAGTATACCTATTAATGATTTAGAAAAATTGGGGAGAATGTAAACCTCCTTTCAGTTAAAAAAAGCAGGTGCTTTCACTAATTCGATTGGTGTTAAGACCCCGTATTTTGAAGTAAATCGGAAAATTTTTGGTATGTTACATATAAATCTTCGTCTCCAGAATACAAGACGATAGAGATTAGTTTCGTTTTGAAATCTTTCCGGATAACTTCAGTGGCTCTAGTATAATAATTTGTGATAATTACGTTAGGTATTAGTACGCAAACGATGGATGGTCAAATGTATATAAAAGTACTTTTGCATTCATTTTGTCCCAGTTTTCATAAATTGTTATATCGTTTTCCCAGTAGGCGTCATGTCAATGTCAATGTCAGAAAGAGGATGGAGGAGGCCAAAAAGTGAACCAAAGTTACGATTTTGTTTTTGTTATCATGTTGAGTCAGAAAATTGGAAAAGTTTATTAAAAAAAAAATAAACAGGCTCACTTTTGTTATGTTGTCTACTAAACAGAAACATAAAAAACCCTCAAATCCCACCATCATCCCCTTTCTGGCACTCAAAATTTGATAAGAGCTATACAGTTAATTTCAACCCATGCATGAAATGTTGTGCAGACTACCCACTAAAGCTGGTGACATAGTGCTGAATATGACAGGCGCGCATGACTTAATTCTTCTAGTATTACCTATATTATTTGACTTTGGCTTTTAACCCTTAGACGGACAACAAAATTGAAAAGGATATGATCCGAGACTGAAGTAGCGCAGTGCCTTAACCTGAAGAAAGTCGACGTATGGCGCCAAAGTCTTCCTGAGATGTTCCACTGTCAGATCCACTTTAATAAAAACAAGAAGTTTGAACAACATGTAGAATAATTACTTGCACAAAAACAAAGATGCTAATCAAATATAAAATGAGCATTCTATCCCACGAATTAACGTCACTTAAATAAATAAATAAATAAATATCACAGGACGTTACACACAGCGCCATCTGACCCCAAACTAAGCAGAGCTTGTACTATGGAAGACAGATTACTTCCTTTACTTCCTACTAAATATACATGAAAGCTGGCAGAAAATGCTTTAGCATTAAATCCTCCTTTGTACATGTTATTTTGCAAGTGTGCAATAAAGTATTAAATAAATAAATCAATTATACACCACTAGTTTTTAATTACCAGAAAAATTATACCGTAAGACCGTAATCGTAAATGTGCAATCAGAATTATTGTTTACTTCATAATGCCAAAGTTATTACTAGTAAAATTTTTTGAAAATCCTGCCAAAAATTATGGACATAGCACTCAGTTACTACAAAAGAATACTATCACTGGACCAGCTGGCGGTAACCAATAGTGGGTTTCATTGAAATATTCCAAAAAATATTTTCTTTTTCTATCGCACTGTCGCGGCCGAGACCTCCCGATCCAGTTGCACGAGCTTGCCGCGTGATTTATGAATGAAATTGCGCCGGATTAGGTTTAGGTAAACGCTTACGGGTAGAATACTAATCTGGAATCACCTTTTTTATATATAATTTTTCAAGTTTTTTTTTCATTGATAGGTTCAGTTATAGCAGTAGATAACGCCATTTTTTTTTCTAGTAATCAAAAAATTGTGTTGTAATAGCACTAATATATAAGCTAAAGTTTGTTTTTTTGTAAGTAGTTTGTCTTCTTCACAATGGGTATTTTTACACGCAACTAGTATATTTTTTTTTTATGGTTGACAGGCTAGTTGTTTGACCACAGCTCACCTGATATTAAGCGAAGGTGTGGTCGAAGATGGTAAAGCACACCTAGCCTGGAATGGAACTGGCTCTCAAGTGAGGCTGCCGGAACACACCATTAGATGCTTGGCGGCAGATTTTCAACTTGAGGGCGGTAGCTAGCCAGCCGAGTACTATAAAGTACCCTACCACCATGCTATGGTTTCCTCACGATGTTTTTCTTCACCGGCAGCTTAAGCTCATTGTTGGGGTTTGAACCCACGCCCTTCGGCATGTGAACCTACCGCGCTAACCACTAAGCTATCATCGCTACATAAGACGTACCTAGTAATGTACATAAGACGTACCTTTCAAGCTAGGTATATCAGGCTTCAGTATTTCTACCACGGCATCTAAAGCTGTATGCATGGCGGTAGCAGCTGTCTCTGGTGTCAGTGGGGTAGTAGTGGAACAAGACTTGCGTAATTCCAACATTCGTGACGAAAGGCGAGCGCATAGAGAGCTGTGACTCTTTCCTTTGCGCAGCGCATCTGTAGTCTGTAACGTTCCGATAGTATTTTTTTTTTAATGTAAAAAGTAATGAGACGAACGAGACGCTCTCCTGATGGTAAGAGATAACGCCTGTCCATAATCAACTTTTTATAGTTATTGAAATAACTATAAAAACGCAGCCTGTGTGGCTATGAATCCGGATTAGCCATGTTTTCTAAACTGTTACATTGCTAGACATGGACCCCTTCTCATAGTGAGAAAGGTTCATATTCATATTACTTATTTGCGTATATGGGTATACAAAGGAGTACATTCATAGAACGCTACATTCTGCCTTTCGGCATGCAAATTTTCACCTATTACCTATTATTAATTAACATTTTACGGCACAGTGAAAGAAACTTATGCGACCAAACATTAAGGCTAATAACCATAAACAAATTAATTATTGACTTTACAAAAGAAAAGATCAAAACGAAAAGAAACGACATTGACACTTGACAGCAATTGATATAAAGAACGTCCAGTTGTCAAACGCGTTATAAAGACATAATTCGCTATGCTGGCCAAGTCCGGGTTGGCAACCCCCACACATCATCGATAACTTTTATTTTAAGCTCGTGAGAAGTAATGAGAACCAAAGCAGCAATGCCCTAGGCTTTGTTTTCTTACTGAAAATTCTTGGTATCGCTACAATGGTAATGAACAGGCGTTCTCTCTTACTATCAGGAGAGCGTCGCGTTCGTCTCATTGCTAAAACATAAAAAAAACTCTAATGGCGCGAAGTCGAGGCGTAGTTACAAATGTTACAATCGATATCTGTAAATAGTATATTGTACCCTATTTCCGCAAAATAATACGCATTAATTATGTTATTATTTTGTGGTAGCTCTCCTTGGTCGTCTAGATAGATAGCTTATATCCTGCCGCCGAGCAAATAAAGTGTGTGAAAGTGTAAATATCACACTGTAAACATTACTGGTTCCGGTTTAAGTGTTTTAACGTTCCCAACCACGCGTGTTCCATATAAAATCCCGTCATTAAAAAAAATATTGGGCATCAATCTAAAAAAAATCTGCATTTTTTTCTGCGAACCCCTGTTTTTTTACATAATTTAACTAAAAAGGTATTGTACCTTTTTCAAAGCAGATTCCAAACTATCGAGTGTGTTTGGTAGCAGGTCCAAATTTCTTTGCAAAAGCAACCGCCTCAGATTAGCTAGGACTTGATTAGCCATGTACGTTGCTATGCCCACTTCTCTGTAACAAATACAAATAATCATCTTACTGACAACAATTTATACTATGACGTTTAGGTATGGTACAGTTCCTTTTCCAAAAGTACCACTAACTGTTTTATAACTATTATGTTTAAGTGACATAATATGATTTTTTTTTTTTTTTGATAATTTGCCCCTTCGGGCAGGCTAAAGCTATAAAGCCATACTGCCTTGTCTTAAGTGTTATTTCTGCTGTATCTTAGCTATAATTAAAGTCGAAGTCGTCTTTGTCAAGTCCAGTTCGTGTCAGTTAATTCCAGTCATGCTTTAGTAAAGTAGTGGCAACTTTATTATAAAGCTTCGATGGAGTTTTGGAAGCAACACGAAAACTCATGTTTCACCACATTATATCATTTTCCCACACTCGCGCTTGTAATTCAGTACTTTATGTTTAAAACACCACCATTTTCATACATAAACACTCGACAAAACACTAGTTTTGGAAAAAAATACAACGGAGCGACACGACTCTTCCCGCGTTCCCGCCAAAACTCTGACATAATATGACTCTTTATTTCATATTTCTTTTTTAATTTTGTTTTTTTTTTGTATTTCTGTTTTAAAACATTTCACTTTTGTTATTTTTTTATACTAGGCATATGAATTAATGTGGGTGCGAAATAAATAAATTTGAATTTAATTTAGCTTTTATAATATAAAACATTGCAAGAAAAATATTTAAGCAGTTAGCACATTTTGTCATTTTTTTAATTTATCTGAGATCCTTTAGGATTATTCATTTACTATAGTAATATCAGTTTTTGCTTAATAATACAACTCTGCGTAATTTTGTGCTACCTCAAATCCATATCGACGACGACGGCGAGTGTGATACGAGGCGCCAATTCCGCCAGGTGGAGCGAGTGCGGCGCGCACGGAGCATAAGCGGAGCCCGCACATAAATTTACAATCGCGCTATTTTCCAGAGACAACCCTAGAAAGATGATAGATACATTTTACGAACAGTTACTAGTCATAAATTCATCATCTATACAGGGTTAGGGTTAAGCTTGTCGTGTACTATACCGAATGTTGTCCATAATAATAATTATCAACAAAAGAAAAAAAATGGGCAACAAATGCAACAACTTCGAAATCGTGAAAAATCAGCTGTTCCAAAAACGTTAGTTAACCCTCATCAAATAATTATCTTGGGATATTTCACACAGCGCCATGTAGTCTCACACTAAACAAAGCTTGTTCCAGATAACTGATAAAATACTTATATACTCTTTTTTTATAAATACATACTTATGATATATACTGAACACCTCTGACATTTATGCTCGTCACACAAGTGTTTGTCCTTGAGTCAGAACACACACCTTTCAAGTGTATCTATGCATTCAAGTACTTTATGTTATCACTTTCTCTATGGCACTAGTACTGGTTCTTTTTTTCGGCTTAGCACTTAGTATATTTAGTCGATGTCAAATATTTCATAGTTTCAAGTGTTTCATGACAAAATCAACTAAATAAATCTTATTCACAGTCGAAGTCATATAAAGAAAGAAAGAAAACAATTATTTTTTTTAATTGTTACAAAATAGGGGCTCATCTCAATTGTTACAAAATAGGGGCTCATCTCAGTATAATACTGGTCACACTAAGTGGTATGCATGGTATATACCAGCACACAAAAAAAAGTAAGTCACAGTCAAAAAAACCATGCCTGGTAAAGTAGCGGAGACTAGAAGGTTTTACATAGTTTTGGAAACAACACAAAAAATATGTTGCACCACATTATCTATATCACTTGCTAACAAACTTTGCCTTGTTTGCTTTATTTTGGGAAGTCCCACATGCTACACACTTTAAAAATCCCATCAGTTAAGGTTGAATTAAATTGTTCTGATAAGTAATGTACATTGGACAAATTAGTAGCATATGTCATGGTTTCTAAAGTAATAAGTGTTAATAATGTAATTATACAAATACTTACAAGGCAAGCGATTGCTTTCTGAAGAGCTTAAATCTTTCCAATACTCTTGTGCTGCAATACATTGTATGCTCAGCAAAATAATATCTGGTGGAGTTATATCTTCGCAACCGCGGCTGGAAGGTAAAGTGATATTGCTGTCAAGTTCATTGTTCATATTTAGCAGATATGTTTTTTTTTCTCTTTTCTCATCATTACCCAGTAGGGACAGTCAAAAAGCTATTCTTTGTTGAAATCAGCAATTATTTATTGCTCTAACTTTTAAGAGGGCCCACCGGTAGTTTAAATTCAAAATGGCGACTAAACTCCGCCGATGCGTTAGCCGCCATCTTGAATTTGACTAGGAATGGTTTTTCTTTAACATCACCGATTTTAACTTTTCAGCAAAAATGGTGAGAAAGTTGTTGTAAATTTTGCTAAAAGATTAGAGCAATAAAATTGCAGTCGGGTAGTAATTTACCTACTGTAAGAACCAAACAAATTACTGTAGTTTACCTCTGTTTTCACAGTTTTCTGACAAATCACACTAATATTACAAAAGTTTATGTTTGTTATACATATAACTTGGACTAATACATAGACTACTTTTTGTCATAGAAAACACTAATGAAACATATGGTGTGCAGCGTGCAGCTAGTTAACAAATAAACAATAAATATAAGATTATCGATATTTGTACAATGGACGCGCCATTACACGAATGTCGTTGTCGACTATCGATAAATACGCAAGTTTACGCAACAAGACAATGGAGGGCGCGACTATGAATGTTATTGTCAGTAATAAAATCATTGGCAACTGTCATTTCTAACCTACCTGGAATACAAAGCCAGCATCTTATCACCAACATAGAGTATGAGATGATAATGCGAGTGTGGAAGTTTTACGTCCTTCGAGGCAGCCTTCAAGGCATTGAGAGCTGCAACAGTGGCGCCACTTTCGCCTATAAAACCGTTCGCACCGGGAATGTTGTCGCCTTTGGTGCGGCAGTCCAGAAGGTTTGAAAGCCAATCTTGGTATATAGGCGACTGAAGGCTGAAGAAGTCAAAATAAATGAGTTAAAAAGTACCTACTAGTTATGACCTGATTAGCCAAGAATAATAAAATTTAAAAACAATATATTTTTCTTATTTAACATTTTGTTTCAAGAATATTGTCGACTATAGGAATTACTATGCTTACAGGTTTATGTTCTGGCCACAAATGTGTTGCACCAGAGTCTTGCAGTCAAGTAGTTCTCTATGTGCATCATCCACATCATCCTCGGTTATTATAAGAAACACGTGGTCAAGCCACTGAAATTTTACAAAAGATTTTGGTCAGTTTCAAAATAGATTTTGGTCTCATGACTACAACTGTTTAAGTGTCAGTGCACTTCAAACAGGCTAAAAGTAGTGGTATTAGATCTGCCTAGTTAGCTTTTCAAACTAATTGAATGTAGGTATCAACCAAACATACTAAATATATTATCCTGATTCTATTTTAATGTTACCGAGCTTGTACGTAAAGCTCAATTATTTTAACATTTGATATATTCTCTTATGACCTATGTCGCATTGAGCATTCTTACTTACAGGGATTGATAAATCCTGCACTGACATCCCGCTTGGGGTGTTTTGTGCATTTCCCCGTGCCAGTGTCTACCCGAGCCAACCCGGCTCCTTGAATTATTATCAGAGGGAGGCTCTATGCCACTGGCATAGTTAGTTGGTTAGCTGTGCAGCATGTTTTAAAAGAATTGCTTTGAAAGAAATCAATTTACTCAAACCTCAACAAAAAATTCAAAAATTTAATCCTTGTTGTTTTGTTTAAGTTTGTATGGTTGTATGTGTGTTACTCAATCTTACAAACACAGCTGAACCGATTTTGGATGAAATTTGGCATACACATAATTTTATATTACTCGCAATTAAATACCCATGCTAACCTTAACCACATTTTTCTTTGTGAATCATTGTTTTGTTAAAATATTTTTTTGTATTAATCTTGCATTAGTCCATCTATCAAACAGTCAATCTTCTTTTTTTTTTTATGGTTGACAGGCTAGGTGTTGTGACCACAGCTCACCTGATGTTAAGTGATGGTGTGGTCGAAGATGGTAAACACACCTAGCCTGGAATGGAACTGGCTCTCAAGAAACTGTCATCTGTCAACATGTTTAAGCTATGATTCTGTCAATCTATCAATCTGCCACTTTCAATCTGTGGATGAATAAATAAACTTTTAAATTAAATACATATATAAAATTTGATGTAAAAAGTATTCTACATGTTAAGCCAGTTAATAAACTATGTGTGACAAATTCCATCCAAATCCATTCACATTGATTGAGTCACATACATACATTATATTAACTTTCACATTTAAAATCTTAGGCGCAAACATCTTTATTATAGAAAACAGGGTATACCTCATCAAACACAATAGTAGTTTTATCCTTGCATTGTATTGACGAATATGTGTTGCCAAACTGGGCTGCCATCACTCGTTGTGAAGTTATCATAGGAGACAACAGCTGTGAGACACTGTTACTATCTGTTACATTCTCCTCAGTATCCTAGTAAGAAAGTAAAATTATGAGCCATCAGACGCAAAGATGAAATTGTCTTATTAAATTCTTAAGGATTGATCCCACAACCACAGACTAGTTAATTAAATAATTGTTTTAGACCTTTGTAGTTTCTAGGATAGTACATCAGTAAGTTTTTTGTACACCATATTCAGTAAATATAGTAAAAAATTAGGAAAGAAAGTTTTTACATCTAGTTTTAAGAATGAAATAGAGATTAATGTGTGTCCAGTGGTATATTTATCCTTATAGATGTATGTATAATATGTGATTGCCATAAAATTTCTGAAGAAGATCATCAGGGCCCTGGGAGCACTAGATTTGATTCGAAGAGTTTCTAGTTTGGCGGTCTGGGACTGCATTCTGCATGCAAAAGGTACATCTTTTACAAAATTGCGTGTATATAAGTTGCACTAAATATTTATGATTTAACTATACAAAAATTGCGAGATTTGGGTGCAAAAACCTACCATAAAAATAATTTTATATCTACTTACTTGTCTGTTGAATGACTTCATTCGGTTTATGAAATTCTCATCCCATTTATGAAATAAAAGGTCATTAACACTATCGAAAATCAAAGTTGCTTTCATGGTGGAGTTAAAAATAAATGATCCGCAATATTTAACACAAATCTAAATAAATATTTTGTTGTTTAACGTAATGCAAAATCTAAATCTATTATTTTCTTTTTTGCATTTGCAATACAATTACAAATTTACAAATGTTTATTGTCAAATGTCACCGTCACCGTCAGAAATTTTTCCTTTTTTTTCTTCGATTCTTCTTCTTTGATTTTGGCGTCGCATTTTGTGTATTTGCCAGGAGTTTTGGAAGCAACACGAAAAGTCATGTTTCACCACATTATATCACTTTCTTACACTCGCACGTTTGTAATCCGGTACTTGATGATGAAGGGTCCAAGGTTCAAGGGCTACATCGTAGACACAGGCACAGAAGTGTGTGCGTGAATACATGTAATTTTTTAATACTAAGAAGTGCTTCGGATTTTCCTCGTAACGAATTCTTTGATACTTTAGCTATTAAGCGGTGTACTTTTGGAGGTACATGATTGATATGTAGCTGCAACATCAAACTGTACCCTCCGATGTTTTTATTATCAGTTTTTTTAATTGACTTTGAGTATTAAAACAAATTTAAAGACGTATTCACTTCGTCTCAAGTTTTAGAATGTAACACATTACGGAGACACGACCTTCTTGCGTTCCCGCTAAAACTGAGTTTTAATCCGAGAAAATTACAATATATTTTTGCGGAATCAACGTCGGATACGCCGACTACAGTTTCAACCACATCCGGTAGCGTTCTTCAAGATGCCGATGCAATGTTCTCACACAACGCACACGTTCTCGTTTTGCTTTATATAATTATTTTTACTTAGACCCTTGATTATTCGTCTGAATATTCTGTAAACCAAAATAGCGTCAAAAATTTACGTGAAGTTTCAGCAGCAAATTGATACAACTTAGTCAAGCTTGTACCCAAAATGAAAAAAAAAATAAAGATTTGACTGATTCACATGTCAGGCTGTCATGTTAAAGTTCTCAAACGACGAATACAACGATTCAAATTTTGAATTATTCTCATTGATAAAATGTGATTTGAATGTTATACTTATAACCTCACTCATGTTCTAAAATATTATTTGAAAAATAAGTTGTATTTACATCTAACAGTACACAATGAAGAAAAACACAACCGTAAGTCGTTATACCGTGGAAGTCATTCAAATAGTGTTTGAAATATGTACAATAAATAAGTAATCAAGTATTTTGTTTACAGCAAAAATTTAAATCTCTCTGTTATCTAACCTTTGGGGGTGCAGTGGCTTACCAATACATATATTACAAGAAAGATTTCAAAGGTTACTATAATCAGTACCTGCAACCAGCCAGTCAATATGTGAATCCCGAGTTAGCTCACAAACTTGGAGTTTACGCAATAAAGTATGGTATATTTCCACCAGACCTCAGTGAAGACCCAAAAGTTTTAGTAAGTCTATTTTAAAATATCTTTTATTCCCGCATGCTAATAACTATATTACTTAAATTATTTTCATATGTTGTTCTTTACAGAATACAAAACTGATAAATTATAAACTTACAAACCCAATTGGCATAGCAGCAGGATTTGACAAAGATGGTGATGCTATCCTAGGACTAAAGAACTTAGGCTTTTCTATAGTAGAGATTGGCTCTGTTACACCTGAACCTCAACCTGGTAACCCTAAACCCAGAGTTTTTAGATTACCTGAAGATGATGCAGTCATAAACAGATATGGATTCAATAGTGAAGGTCATAAAAAAGTTTCTAAAAAAATCAATGACTTAGAGAAATCGCTATTAGACAAAGCACTTCTAGGAATTAATTTGGGTAAAAATAAACTATCTGAAAATGCAGTACAAGATTATATCCTAGGGATAAAGAGATTCTCAAATGTAGCAGACTACTTTGTCATAAATATAAGCAGGTATTACTATTTTAATATTTCATTAAACAAAAAAACTAAAAAGCCACAAAGTAAGACTTAAACAGAAGACTTCTGCAAATTTTTTTTATATCCATGATTAAATTATATAAAAGCATAATTTACAAAAGCAACTTTGATAATCTGGATTCAGCTATTGAAATATTTAGATTTCATTAATACTTTTTATTGCAGTCCTAACACACCAGGACTACGGTCCCTGCAAAAAAAAGAAGAGCTACAAGCACTCCTAACTGAAGTAAATAATATAAGAGATTCTATTGAGCAGTTCAGCACAAACAAACCTCCTTTGTTCTTGAAATTAGCACCAGATTTGAGCCCAGAAGAGATAAAAGACATAGTGTTAGTGATATCTAAAAAGGAGAGTAAGGTTGATGGTTTGATAATTTCTAACACCACAATAGACAGGCCCGAGCAGCTAACCAATAGAGAATATATTAATGAAATTGGAGGACTCAGTGGGAAACCATTGACTAACAAATCTACACAGATGATTAAAGAGATGTATAAGCTTACAAAAGGTATTGCATAAAAATGTTTTGCTATTTCTTATTTGTAAGGTTATTTGAAAAACTCAATCCATTCCTAACAATCCAAAATACAAGCATCTTCACCCTGCAGCTATACCTGCATTAGAAACTACATTTTTTATGTAAAATGTTGCCTATCTATTATAAACCATCTCCATTACTAAGTAAAAGTCACATCACAATCATTTGCATTAACTATTATTTACTAGTGTCATTTGGTTATTTCAGGTAAGGTACCTATAATAGGAGTTGGAGGAGTTTTTACAGGACAAGATGCTTATGACAAAATACTGGCAGGAGCTAGTGCTGTCCAAATTTACACTGCTTTGATATACCATGGCCCTCCAGTTGTGTCAAAGATTAAAAAAGAACTTGCAGAGTTGCTAGAAAATAATGGCTATAGTAGTGTAAATGAAGCTGTGGGCAAAGGTGTAAAATAATTGATAATTATATTAATTAATATATTTAATAGTCAAGTACATATAATATAATATGCATAATGTTATGATTGAAATCTTTACTGTAAATAGTTTTAAAACATTTGTTTTTATGATTTTTATTATCATTTCTCATTAATTGTATTTGCAGCATCTGAAAGTATAAAATATTGATTATAAATAATGTTGTTACTAAAAACAATATTTGTTTTATCTAAAGAAAACATAATTATTTTAAAATTGTTGTCTACCTATAATTTTGCATTTAGGTATGTGAGATTGTATTAATTGCTTGCACTCCTGAAGGTTATCAACACTTGGCAAACTAAATAACACCAAAGTTTCAAGCTTGTTCAATACTTTCAATTCTTTGATGCCAGCATCAGTCACATTTGAGCATTTAGAGACTTGAACGTGTGTTAATGAATCTTTTCCATAAGAAAGACCTTTCATAGCTCTATTATCTATATATGTAGCATTGTGAATAATTATTTTCTGTATCATAGTACATCCACCTGAAACAAATACAGTGAAACCTGGTTAAATGGGACCTGGATAAGTGAGAAACATCTATTATTGAGAATTCCAATGAGGTACCGGCACTTTTTCATCGAATTACCTCTGCTAATGGGACTTTTGGAACCTGGTTAAATGAGTTTTGATTTCTAGGATTTTTTTGATGTTCACCTCTATAATTGGGACTTTGTAGCTCATAGTTGCTTGAAATCAAATGTTAATTATCAGTTAGTTAATGAATATGTTTTATTATTACTCAAATGCGAGAATCCATAGTGGGAAATGCCACAGTCAGTGGCATCAATTTCAATTATCTTTGGAGCAATTTTATCTTCAGGGGGGAGTAAATTATAATCTGCAATTTTTTTTCCTCCAGCCCATACAACTTTGCCACCATTTCTAAGTACCCACTCTGCACAAGCACGATCAGGCCCAAACTTCTTTATTCTCTCTGGGTCAGGTTTATTGAACATCATATTCACAAATTCCCAGAAATTTCTTCTTTGACTACATTGCGGAGTGTAGGTTTTACAATGTGTTCGCAATCCCTGCAATAAAATTACTTTTAATATGAGACTAAGTGCACAGAAATGTATATATTATGCTGAATAGTCTCACTTACATAATTAAACACTTTTAACATTTTGGTTAAAGAATCTCACGAAATAATAACTTGGGTAGATTCAGCTATGATGTTTCAATTTAGTAAGATTTCCTCAGTTCCCCACCCAATCCAACTATAAATAGAGCAAGCTGAGCAAGACAATTATAAGAGCGAGCATAACAAAACAACATTGTTTTTTTTTCTTTTGTTTTGGCGTCGCATTTTGTGGATTTGCCAGTGTTAAGTGTTTTATATTTTTAAGTTTCAAAAGTTAAATAAGTTGTCTCGTAGCTATAGTTATAGTCGAAGTACAGTCCGTGTCAGTCAAGTCCAGTCATGCTTTAGTAAAGTTGTGACTACTTGACTATAAAGCTTTGATGGAGTTTTGGAAGCGACACGAAAAGTCATGTTTCGCCATATTATATCAATTTCGCGCTTGTGATTCGGCACTTTATGAGTAAAACACCACCATTTTTATGCATAAACTTTCGACAAAACACAAGTTTTGGAAAAAAATACAACGAGGCGACACGACACTTTCCCGTCAAACCCCCCAAAGAAAAGAATATTGTAATTTGTACACAAGATGTTTTTTTTTCTCAGGTTTTTTAATTGTTGTCTTTATTTTTCGCATCACATTTTGCATGCTGACAGTGTCATATTAAGGTTCATACTCAGATTAAAAACTACTTCATACCTGTCACATGTTTTTTTTTTCGGTAATGAATAAATAAGGCATATAGCTTAGGCAAAAGACCTAGTTTTTAAAATTATGTAATTACCAATTTTAATTATTTTGTATAGTGTAGTTACTGCGATATAAGTTATATCTTTATTCAGCTATTCAAATGACTATAAAATGCAGACATTGTAAAAAAAAATACTACACTAACTTTTCGTGTTGCTTCCAAAACTCCATCGAAGCTTATGGTAAAGTCACCACCACTTTATTAAGGCATGACTGGACTTGACTAGACTTCACTAAGACAGAAGACTGGACTTTGACTGTAACTTTAGATGTTAGCAATTAATTGCTAACATCCGAAGACAAGGTTGTGTGGCTTTACAGCTTTAGCCTGCCCGATGGGGCAAATGAAAAAAAAAAGAATGTTTTGTTGATTTCTCTGTTCTTTGATTTCTCCAGTCTAGCTAGAGCTTAAATCATATTTTCAGCGCAGTTGATCCGTAACAAGAATAAGTCGAGGCTTATGTAAATCCAAAGAAAATGTCTGAAACGTACGGTAAGGCTTCAAAAAAGTAACGAGTTAGAGTTATTTTTCTCATTATTTATTGCAGATAATGATCCACCTGCTCTTAACAGTGGTACCTAGTTAACAACACAAGTGGTTTCGGCAATATTTATAAATGCGAAAGTTTGTGTTTTTCTTCCTTCTTCGCGTTGTAATAAACGCGTTTGGATGACAATTTGGTATGCAGGTACGAGTTTATAGGTACCTTGGATTAGCACAGGCTATATTTTATCCCAGAAAATGCGCACCTAGGGTTTTGTCACTAATTGATTATAGATTTATATTAAACTAATATAATTATACATGGATATATTTTAGGCTTTGTAGTTCCTTCTACAGCTAAAAGAGTTAAAACTTGAGGTACCTAACTAAGACATACTTGTAATATTGAAACCATCATCCTTAAAAAGGTTTAACTGAAGTGTGTGAACTGGTAATTGCTTTCAAACCTGGAACCCATAGAGATATTTTTGTTTTACTTGTACTGGATTATTCGTGTTTACTTATGTTGGATATTATGACTATCGTTTTGGCCATATCTGGGGGCATTCTTCAACGAGTCGAAGCAAAGTATAACACATGCGTGGCCTCCCCTTGCTTCGGATTGTTAATGATGGATTTATTTCAGTTTGTTTTGCATTATAATTATACTATCTAGTTCTACATATTTATAATACTCTATTTTTCCTATAATTATGGAACAAATCTGATACGTAGATGAGTCAACATATTAAACCCTTATAAAAAATATGTAAAATATATGTGTTTGTATTGTTATACTTACTCTATACAATTTAAATTGAATTAATTAAGTTATTTTCAGTGATGCTCAGTCATGTGTTTCTTCTTTTAGCAGCAATTAATGCTGTGGTGTAGATGGTTTTTATTTTAAATAATTAGTTAGTGCATCTCTTTTGCTTTTTCCCTTGAAAGCCTATCAATGGCTTTCTAAAAGATTAACTATTAGCCATCTAATCCAAGGGAATGATGCTACATACATAACATTATAGTTATATACTACATTGTAATTATGTTATTAAAAATGTCTTTATATAATTTTCCAGATTATCTCTTCAAATTCTTAGTCATTGGCAGTGCTGGCACTGGAAAATCTAGTCTTCTCAACAATTTTATTGGAAACAAGTGTAAGTATATTTATTATATAATATCATTTCAGTTACATTCATTTTGAAAGTGGCTACAGTTGAAGCTCAAATAAATTTTAGTGCATTTTCCACTACAATGTGCGTCTGTGCCAATATGACCTATATCATGTCAAGTCTATTTACAGTATTGCATATTTTGAATTCAAAATAATTCTGTTTATTACTTTTACACTTCTAATCCTATTCTGATGAAATGTCACAAGGATACTTTCCCCCACAATGCAGTAAATCTGATATATCTTGTACAAACACACAAAACATAATTTTGAAGTTTATTTGGCTACCACTTTCAAAGCAATAAATCATACTAACATGAAATTTTGTTAATTATTAAATAATAAATAACTTTGTTTTAGTAAATTTATTCAAAAACAATCAGTCAACTGTTGGGTGTCTAGCTGCCAAAGGGGTAGATGTTTAATTGTTACCTTTGCAGTTCCAACCTGTATAAAGCTAGCACAATAGCAAGGTAGGCAGCATAGCAAGAGAAAAGCCGATGTTCAGCATTGTGATAAGGAAGCATGTGGATGAAAGTCAATTGAGTAAACTTGAAACAATAAAATTTATGATGAAATTAAAAGGCTATTAGAATTTAAAACTGTAAGCATAAACTTTGGTCAAAGGAAAGCTTATATGCATCATGGTGAAGGAAATAGTTGTGAGGGAACCATAGCATGATGGTAAAGTATTTTCTAGCTCTTCACTGGCTAGCTACCCCCGTCAAGTTGAAAATCTGCTGTCAAAGCTAAATTACAGGCAAAATATACTTATCATCATCTACCACACCATCACTTAATATCAGGTTAAGTAGTAACAGCAAGTAAAGCTATTGTTAAACAATTTGAAAAAAAAGATACCAAAATAGTTTTTTTTTTTAATGTAAAAAATAATGAGACTAACGAGACGCTCTCCTGATGGTAAGAGATAACGCCTGCCCATGACCATTGCAGCGATACACAGAACTCTGAGTAACAAAACTAAGTCCAGGGCATCGCTGCTTTGGCGCTCATTACTTTGGAGACTTTCGATGGTTAGTCTCAACAGCTCAGTAATTTCGCTAGCTGCAGTACCCTTCAAACCGGAACAGTAATGTTTACACACTACTGCTTAGCGGCAGAATAACTGGTACTGTGGTGGTACCTACCTAGACGATCTCCTCCTAAGGAGATCTACCACCAAGTAAAATATATAAATATGTAGATATACATGACAAGCTATTTGTTGATGGTTATACTTGACACAAATTCAAATAGTGTAAGACTAAAGATGATATTTCCAAGTCATTGCTATTTACATAGGATTATGTGAAATAACAATAATAATAAAACAGTAACAGTAATAGGATTGTGTGAATACTAGAATCAGATCATTGTACTCATCATTAAGAATAACTTTTTACAGTCAAAGAAGATAGATGCCACACTATTGGAGTAGAGTTTGGTTCCAAAATCGTGAACATAGGAGGCAAATCTACAAAGCTACAGATATGGGACACTGCCGGGCAAGAGAGGTTCAGATCTGTCACTCGCTCTTACTACAGAGGAGCTGCCGGTGCTCTACTTGTCTACGATATTACTTCCCGGGACTCGTTTAATGCTCTTGCCAACTGGCTTCGTGATGCACGAACGCTATCTAGTCCAAATATATGTATATTACTTGTGGGAAACAAGAAGGATATGGAAGAGTCCAGAGAAGTGACATTTAATGAAGCAAGTCAATTTGCACAAGAAAATGGTATGTTCTAAAATGTTTTACGTATGTAATCCAAAAAATAATTTAAAAGAATATATACAAGATATTTATTAGAGGTGTATTAACTATGTAGATATGATCCCTGGCCAATGTAAATTACTAAATAGATTGGAGGGCCACAGAAACAGCTACTTCAAATTTTCTTATTTTGGATGCTATAAAAATAAAACAATGCTATAATTTATATAATTATTTATCCAAGCAAATTGCGTTTTGCATTTGTTTGCATTATGCTTTGTCACGGACAGCCCTGATTTAGAGTAACAAAATTAGGTATATCTTGAACTGCATATCTTGGAAGTGATTTTTACATTGAGATCAATTATACACTACTAGCTGCGTCCCGTGGTGCTACCCACTACATGTTTTCTGAATGAAAAGTAGCCTATGTGCTAATCCAGGGTCTCAGTTATCTCCATACCAAATTTCATCCAAATCCGTTCAGTAGTTTTTGCGTGAAAGAGTAACAAACATCCATCCATCCATCCAAACTTTCACATTTATAATATTAGTGCTATCTAGTATTGATACAAATATGCACCAAAGTTTTACAACTTTTTAAAGAACCTTCATTTCTGTTTTCAGAATTAATGTTCTTAGAGACCAGTGCTAAAACGGGTGAAAATGTTGAAGAAGCATTTTTGAAATGTTCTAAAACAATTCTTGCTAAGATTGAGACCGGAGAGCTGGATCCAGAGCGAATCGGCTCAGGGATTCAGTACGGCACCGGCACTTCCAAACGCCTTTCAGCACCTAAGAGGCCTGTGAAAACTCCGTCTGACTGTGCCTGCCGCCTCAATTAAATTCTGCTACGGGCACTTTAAGTTGCCCCGGTAAATTGGACTATATTTTATCTTAACGTGATCTATTTTATGATTCTCATAGTGAATAGTGCATTTGTGTAATTATGTTCTATTTGCAATTATGAATTGTGAGCACTAATCGAATTCATGTCTCATTCAATTCACTCACTACTAAATGTAAGGATTTATTCATATTAGGGATTATGTTAAGGTGCACTCTGCAATTAGACTGCCTATGTTAATTTTGAAATTTGCGACGAAAAGAATAGTCGAATTAAAATTTAATGTTACGTTTTTTCTTATAATCGAAATCTAAGAATAAAAGATCTAAAGCTATATCAAAATGACAACATTTGGATCTGTATTTCCAGAGTGCTAGAATATAAAAATGGTGGAATTATCAAGCTTAGCTGTCTGATAATGTGGATCATATAAAAGCGTTTTACTAATGACTTCTGCTTCAGAAAATTGCGTTTACATGATAACTGATCAGTTCAGGCGTGCCTTTGTGGAAGTTCATTATATGTAATCTGGGGTTGATCTCTAGTGTATTTCGCTTTAGAGTCTATTTCGTTTCGCGCTTACATGATCGATAACTTTAGAAAATCTATTTAGTAATTATTTTTTGGCAACAGTAGCTGAAATATTGTTTTGAATTGTTGTTGTGATCATTAGGGTATTACGAACAAGCTACAACTGTTTCTACATATGCACGTTTTTGTAGACAAAGCGTGATTTTTTTTTTTAATGTAAAAAGTAATGAGTCGAACGAGACGCTCCCCTGATGGTAAGAGATAACGCCTGTCCATGATCATCGCAGCGATACACAGAACTTTAAGTAACAAAACAAAGTCCAGGGCATCACTGCTTTGGCGCTCATTACTTTGAGACTTTTGATAGAGTTAGTCTCAACAGCCCAGTAATTTCGCTAGCTGCAGTACCCTTCAAACCGGAACACAGTAATGTTTACACACTACTGCTTAGCGGCAGAATAACTGGCGGTGGTACCTACCTAGACGACCTCCTGCTAAGGAGATCTACCACCAAGTAAAATTTTGACGTGACACTAATGACGGTAGAAGATATTCTGTCCATGACCATTGCAGCGGTACATAAAACTTTGAGTAAAACAACAACGATGTCTTGGGCATCATTGCTTTGGCTCTCATTACTTTGAGACATTCGATGAAAACTGTCAATACTCCTGTTTCTTTTGCTATCTGTACTTATTACCCTTCAAACCGTAAGACAGTGTTTTTACATATTGCTTGGCGGCAGAATATCTGATAATGAGAAGAGTCCTAATGATTAAATTATTTTAAAGTCAGTTAAAATTAAATCCTCATCACTGTTGTAACTGAAACGACTGTTAAGCGGAAATAAATTAAATATATACCTACATTGAATATTCAATATTAACTTCCGCAAAGTAACACCTGAATCGATCAATTTATATGACAGTAAATTGATACTTCATAATACTCGTGTATTTGGTAACTCTGGAAAAGACTAAAATTTTACGTATTTATTTTTAGTGACTTAGTAATTTAGTTTTAAGACAAGAAAAAAGTAATCCACCCTTTTCAGTTGTGACGCTATTTAGAATCTAATCATTTATCGCATATATTTGTGCTGTTAAGATTTATTTTTTGTTTGTTTCTTTTTTAAATAATTCTAAGTAAATGTCACAAATTCACGCGGAACTTTTCTTTATTTTTTTTTCTTTTTCAATTGTTAAGTCTTAAGTAAGTATATCCACCACTCGCTATAATATTAAGATTTATAAGCGTACACGTTATGTTGTTAATTATTAAAATGAGACCAGATAAATAAATCTTGTAATAAGAGTTTTGCATATTTGATTTAACTTTAAAAATAACAATAAGTGGCGCCTGATAAAATTGTAGGTAGGTATATATGACCGTAGTAGACTTCCAGTGATATTTGCTATTGCCTTGCATTTAAGTGAGCTAGTGAGTTATTTAATAAATAAATATCGTAGGACATTACACACAGCGCCATCTGACCTAAACTAAGCAAAGCTTGTACTGATGACTGATAGTAGTGATAGTCTGATAGAATACTTTTTTTTTGTAAATACATACTTATAATAAATAGGGAACACCCAGACACAGAACAAACAATTAGTTTATACCACAAAATGTTTATCCTGGGTGGGAATCGAACCCACACCCTTCAGCTCTTGGATCAGACATACTACCAATGCTCCAACAGGGCTTTCAAATTTAATTAGTAGTTGCGCGTGCGCCTGATTATTTTATCAAAAAAGACGTATCAGAATATTTCTCATAAGTCTACATCTATAGATTTTGACTGCCCTGTACTTTAGTTGGTAATACATAACTTTCCTTCGTAAAGTGTTGGTAACTCCGTCACTGTACAGCTATAAAAATCTTAAATGAGATATTTACAAAAAAAGCGCAAAAAACAGATTTTTGTGACCTTGAAATTTAATAGTTGCGTACACCCTACCATATGTAGGTAATGAGACAAGTTTTAGGGTGTCAATATACAAGTATTTACAGACTTACAGCTGGGTATCTCGAATTCCGAGATTCTTACCTAATTTAAGCTTAAATGACTGGACTAAAAGTAGAAAGAGGAATGAAAACATGCTAGTAACTTTGAAATTCATTTATTTTCAGTTTAAGTAACATTTCTATTCATACAAACGACCTTACTAAATGATTTTCGCCATAGTGGCCAAAACAAAATAAAATTAATAATTAAAATTAGGTAATATGCTTATAATAAATATGATATTTTCCTATTTGATTTCATTTAGATTCGCACTTCGTTCTTTATCATACAAATAATTTGTAAAAACTTGGATTTTATTCTAGGGATTAGTGTGAAGGCAAGGCATACACTCCAAAAGTTTAGTGATGTACTTTTTATAAAAAAATAATCTGGTTATTCTAACCTTTGGAATGCTTAAATTTATCTTTCTACGGGGTAAGTACACAAAACTAGATTGAACTTAAAATCTAGGAAATAAAATTTACTTATGAAAAAGTTGACAATTGAAGCAGTTTCTATGCATAGTGTTGTCAGCACATATTATTGTAAGTACATTTTGTAAAATATCCTATTCTAATAATATGTATCTATCTATCTGTACAAAAGTCAGACTTTTGGAAATTTCGAGTAAGTGGGAGGAAAAATATGTCAACATTTTTGTTTTTATAAATTTTATACTACCGATACGATTTAGTGCTGTCGCTAGTTCCGTGTTAACGATTACCTAATTAGTGCCTTTCTCTGTATAGTCCATGTGTACATCAATATTGAGTGTGACGTGTATAATTCTGAAAACTGATGATAACAAAATCCGGATACAGTTTCATGTTGCATCTACATAACACCATTAAAATTTTAATTACACTACTTTATAGCTTAAGGATCAAAGAATTCGTTGCGTTGAGTTAGGACTTGAAACATAGAAACCGGAGGACTTTTTAGTGTTCAAATATACGCATACGGCATGCGCCCGGGTGCACCGCACCCCCGAACCCCCGAGCAAAGACGGCCATGGCTATGCCATGTCGTGAGTTTATTAAAAAATTGGGTAGGTATGTTTATATAGATATCTATTGTACCTACTTCAAAATGTGCATATGAAAAGTGCAACAATAGGTAGATATGTAAAAAAAAAGTAAAAGTGCCCAAATTTCGTGTCAAACCTTTTAAGGCTAAACATAGTTTATCCCTTGATACGGTTCGTGAATCCTAACGAAGTGACGGTTTTTTCCTTCGTTACATAAAGATTATATTTTTTGTTGGTAGTAAGTTTAAAATGTAGTAATTTATTACTGTATTCGTTACATAGCGTTGATAGCATGCAACGTTGTGACAGTCACACACCCAGACACACAAATAATAAAATATAATCTAAACTGAAATGCACCTACTTTGTGTCTAGGAACTATATGAACTATAAAATTATTTAAAATAATATTTAGTTAGGTATACAGAAGGAAACTCTACAATGGTCACAAGTATGTGACGTGTTAATAATTTGCGCAACCACAAAAATGGATTTATTTAATCGGTTACGCAGAACGGTACTGAGCCGAAAGGGAGTCATTGTATTCATCATTATGAACAACTTTTAGTATACGATCACCTCTGAAATCGACACCAAAAATTTGTTGTTTCATACTTAAATGTCAAACAGTCTTTTTTTCGCGATATCAGAGTTGGTCTCTTATTAAAAGTTGCTCACGATGATGAGTATGATGTCCCCCTTTCGGCTTGTACTATTAATTGTTTCCTGTATATACCTAACTATTGTACCATATATACCATAAGTACCACAGTGATGTATGTACCTAATAAGTGCAGCTTTATCAGCTACCTACTTGGCATGGTGTACTTAAATAATAATAAAATACATGTAATTATACTATATGAATATTCCTAATTCTATCACAGTAAAATATCAAAACATATTATGTAGCAATGGCTTAACATCATTGAATAAATTATACAAGATATAAAAGTTGATGGAAAGTAAATCTAATTTTCTAATATACAATACAATATTAATTACGATATTAATAATACAATATAATATTATTATTTGAAAGTATTTCATAAACTGTTGAAACTTTAAGTACACAAAAAGAAATAATAAAGACTAAAGAAAATGTGATCGAAATTATACTTAGTATCGGGATTAACCGGGAGTAATTTTTATACAAATAAAAGTAAGTTTTGATTGTACAATACACATTTTAAAATATCATAATTCTCACTGTGAAATATTTATTTTTGTATCCATGATTAATGGAATGATCGAAAGATGAAAAGCTACTCGTAGTACTTGCAACTTTCTGTACACAGAAAGTTATTCAAATTCCAACGCACTGAGATTCACACGTAGAAAGGATGCTACATGTAGATTCATAATAAAATTTTTGGGGACATAAAATCATACACAAACTTATATTACATTACCTAATAAATTAACTCCACCTAAAACTGCTTGTAATAGTTTTCACAACTTTGATAACATCTATTTTATAATGAAATTTTAAATTTCACCAAATTTAAATTGGATAGTTGTTTCTGTGTAAAATTACATACAAGCATTTTATAATTACTAAAAATTAAGAGCTTTCTCTCAAATACATAAAATACAAAATAATGTACAATGCGATAAATCTATTGCTATATCAACAAAATATTAGTCATGGAAACTAATATTTTGGATTAAAATACTGTGTGCTGGCTAAGATAGACTTTGTAACGAAATACTTTCAGTTATGTACCTATAGACACTAAGATCCATTTGAAGATATACTCGTATACCTACTTAATAGTTCTAAAACAACTCGATATTCAATCAGTCTTCTGCTTTTTTAAATATTGAAGAACCGCAAAATTATATCGCTAATAATGTACTTAGGTAAATAAGGATATATTTATAGGTATAGCGAAACTCCAAAAAATGTGACTAGACTAATATAATAAATAAGTACACATACAAACAAACCCTATATTCCGATAAAATTACTTAGGTATGACGCTGGTCCCAACACTGAATCTTAGTGCCTGTAGTTTACGGTTCCTTAAGAACGTTATGCTAAAAATACCCGCTGATGTGAAATATCGCGCGTGAAAACAAGTCGGAACAAATTTCGAGAATAAATAACGTTTCTAAGTAAAGCCGTCATTTTTGAAATTGGTCGAATAACTTCCTATCTAGCTTTCTTTAAGAGAGCAAACGCGTTAAGCCAATGCTAGCACACAGCGGTATAAGACTAAAATAAACAGAATTAGTCTTACAGTAAAAGGTACTAAAACAGCCTAGAGCTTAATGTTGTTACGCCTTACATTTCATAATTATTATTGGACTTGCGTTGAAACGCAATCAAGCATAGGACAAAAATAAAGTAAGTACCTACGCTTACGCATTTGAAAACAAAGTCTAGTAACCTAATAAAGCGGATGTGAGCTCGTACTAGAGTGTGGGGCGAAGTCCATTGTCGTGCGAGGCGAAGGTTGCGTCGCTGCGGAGGCGAAGAGATTGCGGTGGTATCGCTTGTGAGGTTACTTCGCACCCATGACCTCACGACAAGCGACTGCCGCAACCAGCGCTGCGCCGCGCCCGCTGCCGTCTTCTGATAGCATGAGGTCGAACTGTAACAAACACCCATAAAATCATTGCGTGTGGTGATAATTTGATGTAAATCAAAGAAACCAGTCCATAGACAGCATATTTAATCTGAGGGAAGCCAAAATGTGTAAAAAATAAATCAGTAGACGTAAACAAAAACTGCTACCATTTTCATACACTTTGGTACAGAAAACTTGATGAACGTTTCATCACAAAATGTATAGGATAAGATTACGAAATCGGAGCCATGTAGACTGGCTCACATGGGTTGAAAAATAAGGATAAATTTGAGAATAAAAATGAAGATCAGAATGTAGAATGCATCATGTATCAGAATGTATAAATGCGCGCAGGACCTAAACTCGAAACCGGTTTGAAATCCAATGACGGATGATGCAATTCTCATAATCATCGTTATTGACGAAACTTGCCGATAATAACCGCGCACACCCTTTGATATTTATTTTGGCGCATTGACATCATAATATGATAATCATACTTTGATATCAAATCAGTCTCGTTGGAATAACAAGATAAAGTATGAATAACTGGGCGTCATCGTCAGCGTGATTTACACTAATATACTAAGTTAATTAGGTACAAGTGTAGCAATAGTTAGCAGATAGCACTTTATAATTTATATTAAGTAAAATATGGGTGTGTCAATCTTTAATAAGTTAATAAAAAATTTATTAAATAAACATACATATTTCGACCTATCAAGAACAACCATAAATTAATTACTGATAAGAGTATCCAACGCAGCGTTGCTTGGTAGGATCGCCAAATTTAGTTAGGCTGGGATGGGAACTAGAGTAATTAACGTGAGCCTTGATATTTATGTAAATTAACCTCTTAAACCTACACCTAAAGTAAACCTGGACAAGCCCTAAGCAGTGTTCCCTTTCTTACAATGCGACGGGCAGGCATGTACACCACACGTAGAGCTGCCAGATCGCGTTACGTTCGTATTCGACGTTTATATTGGCCGGACACGCAATTAAAAAAGCCTAACTATGTCCGGCTTTATCCGGACGCCTGGCAACGCTACCCACACGGAGAAACCTTTGAATGAGCTAAGATGTTTCGTCTCATATTTACAGATTAGAAACAAAACTAGTCCATTATTATCCAAGTACTTGGTTCTCACAATACGTCGGGTACACTAGCGGCTAGCACATAACGGCGATTGCGTTGCGATCAAAGTTCGACATGTGACCTTCATTTTGTTCAAGTTAAACATTCAATTATCACTGACGTCGGTAATTAAAAGTATTTGTTGAGTAAAAACGTAACGGGGGCTCGGCTTGGCATTAATAAACAATTTATCACAACTGATAATAACAGTTCAGAGGGTTATGTTTGTAAGCCCAGATCGAGTAGCTTGAACGCGGACGTTTATTTGTAACTACTGTTTTTAAAGTAATGTGTTGCATGCCAATTGTAAAACTCGTCACATCATAGGAAGTTCCGTTCATGAAATGTCAGGTAATTTTATTATTAGGTATTGGCCCGTTAGCCGCTCACCATATTCCCAATATTATTTATCTGTTCGCGATGTTCCTATGAATTCAATTTAGTATATTATTCAAATGTTGGTATATGAATAAATGTTGCATAAAGTTAATCAATTCTTAAAATACCCTGCCAACTTTTTGTTGGCATGAAATCACACGCGTGAAAACGAGACAGGCTTTTTATGGAAAACGCCGGTAATGTCTATTAAGTGTCCATACACAATGCGAAATTGCCAAAGTTTACCACCCAAATCAAAAAAATGTACTCATAAGAATTATTTTGAATTACTTTATACCTATAATTAATTGGCGTCATTTCATGAAATGACCAGCTTCTTCGTTGTATCTGAGACTTTCTTTATCTGACAGCGACATACACATATTTTATAGTATGAGTCTTTAACCTTCCAGATCAGCCAGTTTATCGCTTCATTACTTAGCTTATTCAAAGAAACCACTATCACTCGACGCTCAGTATTATTCCATAAATTCGATATGTCATTTTGATAAAGTTATCTCTGTCTGGACGTCATAATAATATTATTTTTGGCGAAGTGTGTGGTCGTTATCATCGGATTTGCTTACTTTGGTTAATTTAATATCATGTATTTTTATCATGAAAGCGGTGCAAATCTTCGGTATCTAGGTAGGTATATCTTCAAACTAAACACTTTAAAACTTTACCAATTTTTAAAAACTATTTTTTATGTAAAAGTAATGACACCGATGATACGCTCTTTTTACGAGAGTAAACGCCTTTCCATTATATTTATGTAGATATATGGCTTTTGCAGAGGTACCCAAAACTTTGAGTAGTAAACAGGGCATCGTTGCTGTGGCGCTTATTACATTTATAATTCAACATTATCAAAATTCACAACAATATAAATTTAAAGCTCGAGCTCTGAAATATCGATGCTAAGAGCACCTGTCTGCCTCAAAAAAAATTATGGCAAGCAAACGTTTCATTATACGCAGGGTTGGATTCGGGTACGTTGAAAAATATAGTACAAGACCATCAAAATAGTAGTACGCCGGTAGTACACTTTCTTTTTAATTTTACATTGTTTTAAAAAAAAAAGCTAATAATCAATAAAATAGATAGTTAGAATCAACATGTTTATACAAAATTTACTCCTGTTCTAAATTATGTAAGTTCTTGACAATTATTTTCTTCAGCCTTAGCATGTAATCATAAAAACATCTCTTCTAAACTACGAGTATACGAAAGAATAAAATCGGTACAGTTGCCACTTGCTGCAGTCGCACCCCAAGCATTTGCCAGTGTCAAGTTACAATTTTAAGTTTCATAATTTAAATACACAAAATGCGAAGCCAAAATCAAAAAAGATGAAGAAGAAGTATTGTTTGTCAAACAATACTCAATGATTTTTTTTTACAGATAGTTTGGCTATAAACGGGTGTCATATTTACCTATTTTGGTATTTTCTTAGTGAAGTAACGAAATTGTAGTATTTTTCCGTACTATCCTTAGGTATGGATATTATCTAGTACGGAGCATGAAATATTAGTACAAATACTATAATTATAGTACGAAATCCAACGCTGATTATACGCAAAAAATAAAATGTTTTCCCTAGTTTACTTTTAGCTAATGCTCCATAAGTTTATTCCACGTACACGGCAAAAAATCAATGATCTTACTAAATACATAGATAATATAATATAAAAAAATTACCGTTAGTCCAGGGCGGACGAGCTGCGCTATTTTGTCGCACATGAGCGCGTGGAAGTGCGGGTGGAACCTGTAGACGGAGCCGTCGATGCCTACGGTGACGTGGGGTTCGTTCATCTTGTTCAGGAGCGTCGCGAGGCCGGCGGAGACGAGGTACGCGGCGCGGCGCGACACGCATTCGCACACGTGCCTCACTGCCGCCATGTCTGTTTCTGTCGCATGCGTCAAACCTGCGACAATACGAGGTACGTTATAGCTAACTGATATCCATGATGAAATGATGACCATGTCATTATTTTGACACGCCGGCCGTGGTGTAACAACAGGCGAATGTTATACGTATAGCGAGACTACCGCGATCTGCGTTTTTAAGATTCTGTGTTAGTACTAGTAGCACTTATAATTTTGGCATGTCAATCTACCTATTAGTAAGTATATTCACTTCATTCGACCAATTTCCATTATAATAGAAGTATAAACTGTTTTGTGTGTATTTTTGGTTGTCAGTCGAGTCTGTTTACTCTTTAGTTTATTTTTTCAATATGAATAGCATTTTCGCGTAGCCCTCACAGAGTATGCGGACTCATAGGGTTCCGCGGAGTACACTTTGAGTATGGCGGTAATTAACTCTCCATCTAACATTTGTGTGACTAACATCGATGTTTGTTCTGTGTCTGGGTGTACTGTATGTATTATTATACTTATATAAAGTTAAATTACCACTCACTGACTCACTGACATAAATAGAAGTCATATACGGGGATATGGGGGGGGGGAAAGCGAGTATACCATGATATAGGGATGGGTTCAGAGGGCCCAGGAAAAATCCGAAATCACCAGGAAACCAGGTCTTCGCGATGGGACCCCATGGTATCTCGACAACGGTGAAACATAAGGCGGTCGCTCTCGAACTGAATCTTCCCAAAACCCTGGGAACTTTCAGGGGGGATGAAAAAAAACACACCCCCCGAAGAAAAAAACGTCCCCGCCATACAAACTTGGACCTCTCGTATTTCGAAAACGGCTCGAGATGGACGGGGGGTGCTCGACCGAATGTCATAGGGAACCGCGAGATCTTTCAGGGGAAAGCGGCCTCGAGGGCCTCCGGAGGCCTTTTTCGGCCTCGAAATTTCAAACGGGTCCTAGAGGTCTGAAATTTTGGCTCCGGGGGTTTATGGGACCTCTGATTGTAAATATGTAAAAAATTTTTGAAAGTTTCTTTTTTTTAATATAGCTGTCATACAACGTGATTTGCGGGTCGGACTGTAGGGGCGAAACGGTGGTACTCCGGCGGCCCCGGAGCCGCCCCCGCGAGGCCGAAGGCCGAGCGGGTAGCTGGCGAGGCCGGAGGCCGAGCGTACGGAGGCGAGGCCGAAGGCCGAGCCGCCCACTTCGAGGCCGAAGGCCGAGAAGTGCGGCAACTCGCTACGTACGATATTTTGCCAGAATCGAAATCCCCCCGGCGAGGCCGGAGGCCGAGCCACACACTTGCGAGGCCGAAGGCCGAGCGTACGGAGGCGAGGCCGAAGGCCGAGCGTCACACTTTGAGGCCGAAGGCCGAGAAGTGTGCCAACTCGCTAGGTATGGAGCTCACGACAGAGGTAAAGCGACATACCTGCGAGGCCGGAGGCCGAGCTACGAAACCGCGAGGCCGAAGGCCGAGCTCTGAACCGGCGAGGCCGAAGGCCGAGCTTCAAACCGGCGAGGCCGAAGGCCGAGCTTCGACCCCGCGAGGCCGAAGGCCGAGCTTTGAAGGTGCGAGGCCGCAGGCCGAGTTACACACTCGCGAGGCCGGAGGCCGAGCTCCGAACCGCGAGGCCGAAGGCCGAGCTTCAAACCGGCGAGGCCGAAGGCCGAGCTTCGACCCCGCGAGGCCGAAGGCCGAGCTTCGAAGGTGCGAGGCCGAAGGCCGAGCTACCGACTCGCGAAGCCGCAGACTGAGCCCCACACTTCGAGGCCGAAGGCCGAGAAGTGTGGCAATCACGAGACACTTAAGTCGTAATCATCATCATAATCAGCCGACATTCAACTGCCTCGCGTTTCCTTACCTTTCGTTCAATTTGAATTTCGTTTGAAAAGTTAATGTAAGCAACGAGAGTTTAGCTCACGGAAAAGCCAAACTCATCATCATAATCAGCCCATACCCAACCGAATGCCATTCCTGCCCCGTTTATCCTACTGCTTTGTTATTTTTTAAAAGTTACAAGTCAAAAGCAAAGCCCCGCCCCTCCCCACCATGACGACCTCCCCGCGGGCCGCATGCGGCCCGCGCACCCACGCAAATACTAGTTATAAGTATGTATTTACAAAAAAAAAAGTGTTTAAGTATTCTATCAGTTATCTGTCTTCCATAGCACAAGCTCTGCTTAATTTGGGGTCAGATGGCGCTGTGTGTAACGTCCTGTGATATTTATTTATTTATTTTTTATTTATCTATTTAGTTAGGTAGGTACATACTTAGAACAATTTTAAAAGTTTTAAATGGACGGAACTAATCTCACTGACAATGTTACCGTCTTCATCATAGAAGTTTATTAGATAAGGATGCAACATTTTTGAATTGTTTATTAGCCTTCAAAATTGATCTTCTTAAAGTTGTTGCCAACTTAAAACAAGATAATTTATATTATGTATATTTTGTTTGTTTGTTTCATGGGATGTCATGACGAGAATTCTTCGCGCTTGGCACTGGACAGTGTACATTGTACAGGCAGAATAGCGGCCGTCCACAAAAAACTCGCCAGAGCTTTGAACTATCGATCGCTAGTTGTGAGGCCGGCGCGGCGCCTTATTGCTGGTAAATGGTAAGTTACATAACCAAGTGTGAGTATAGTTTTATCAAGTATAGTTTCAACATGGTTGATGCAAAGAACACTTAGCACAACTGTTTTACTTCGAAACAATCCGGCGGGTAACCGGTACACAGAGTGACACAATTAGTGGCAAGGGCAAGAAAATTAGGGTGATCTTATGAATATGATAACACACTTTACTTTTTATGAATGAAATAATGTAAAAATAAACATTCAAATAAGACAAACGTCTTATTTGAATGTTTATTGTGGACGCTATACTAAAGAATAGTATCATTGTCATCATTTTCAGCCCATAATAGCCAAGCATAGAACGCCTTTCATTCCGGTTTTGTACAAATTGCGATTCGAACCTGAACTAGTGTCACAGGGTTGGAAGAATATAATTCCTACTGGTTTATATGATTTAACTACGCTGTCCCGATACTGAGCCGAGGTCTTCGTCATTAGTAAATCCAAAAGTATAGGCAAACTGAACTTTGTACACTTTTACACAGAACTTTGAGTAGCAAAACAAAGGTAAGGGCATCGCTGCTTTGGTGCTCATTCTTTTGAGACCATCGATGCTTAGTCTCAACAGCCCTGTAATTTCGCTAGCTGCAGTATCCTTCAAACCGGAATACAGTAATGTTTGTACACTCCTGCTTGGGGCAGAATATCTAGTAGATACCTACTGCGGTGTCTATTTATCTATCACTATATGTCTAAATATCTATCACAAAGTATAATAATAATAAACAGTAAATATTTTTGAACAAAGGGAGATCAGTCAGTAAAAATAAAATACATATGATAATATTTAGGAACTGGTATCAGATCAACGTAAAACAAGTTTTGCAATGTAACTTGCAATAATGCGGAAAACTCGTTTAACCTTACAAAGCCTAAAACTAGTCGCTACCTTGCAAACTTGCGACAGTCAACTTATATCTAATACCTACTTATTATATTATGTATCATAAACTATATACACTTTATTATTTCTAATATCACGTGTCATAAATATTGCAGGTATCTAACGTTAGGACTAATTTCTTTGGATTTAAATAAACACACACACACACAGACACTAAAGTGCGTTTGCTACTTCTTCACGCTCAAACGGCTGCACCAATTTTAATGACATTTGGTATGGAGGTAGCTGACACCCTGGATTAACACGTATAGGTTCTAGATGACCTCTATGTATAAACTAAGGAGTTCCAATTTTTAGTACGCGATCAGAAAACGCTTCCAGTTCACTGTCACCAATATTGGCGACTTCGATTGACCTCTTTCACGTTTGCGAAAATGGAGATGTGACAGGAGTTTCATAATTTACTGTCACTGTTTGTGTGTGTCTCAGTATGTCACAGACTTATAGCACTAAATCGATTACGATGTGGTTTTTTGTTTCGTGTTTTTTTTTTAATATTGTATCGGTAGTCTTAGTATTCATTAAAATAATATTTTTAATTTCGTATCGATCGATTCGTCGATCTATGTTTCGCATAACTCAGTTTGCTTCTTATATTACTTCAACTAGAATTTGGTCATATTTTTTTATAGTTGTCAGGCTTATTTTCAGCTAAACTGATGCTGAGTAACGGTGTGGGTGAGGATGGTAAACACGCCTAGCTTAGAAACTGAGGTTGCCAAAACACATTTTTAAACAGATTTTCCATTTAGGTTAGTAGTAGTTAGTAGCTAGCCAGTCGAGTACTTGAAATTAAGCATCCAACCATATTACATCCTTCAACTGTGGCTGAGTTTTGAACCCAAGACACGTAAACCGACCACGCTAAACGCTGATCTATTATTACTACAAACTATCGCATAAAAGTGAAAGATACGCGATGGAGCATACATTGCATGCAATGTAAAACTCGATTCGCTCGTGACTTGTATCTCTTTGGAATATTTGCTCAGCTAGTTCAGAATATTTTGATGAAAAATGTATAAAAATCTTCACTCACCAAGTTCTTCTAGCACCTCCATACAACTAGTGTAGTCTCCGATTTTCTCTGACTCGATTTCCGATACGTATTTTGTGTAGAAGCTGCCTCTCTGGAACAGCAGATCTGAACCGCGCCCGTCGAATAGCAGGCCCATCCTCGTAAACTTCACTAGCGCTAGTCTCACCAGCTCACCCAGGTACATGCCAGATATCATCTTCTCTTGGCTGGAAATAAAAAAGTTTGAAAACAACTGAAAACCCATCTTTTACTTATCTGTGTAATGTACTGTATTCGTCAAAACTAGAAACCTATCTTGATGTTACTTTGTTATTTGTTTCCTTCTCTCTTTTTTAAGATATTGATATTAAAATATGTTCGATTGTAAGAAAGTTGTATTCTATTCTACATAGGGATATAAGCTTGTGTGTAGTGTAAGCCGATCATTGTAGTCATCATCATTATGAACAACTTTTACTATGGGTACCTACAACAGTAAAAATGGGCGCAACAACAACAATCAGCTGCTCCATAGACAAGGTTCAACGAACTTTTTCTAAGGAACAGTTGTTTTTTTTTACAATTCCAGAGTTGTGTCGATGGTAAAAGTTTTTATAATTGGGAGTAGAGTGACCCCTTTTCGGCTTTGTAGGTACACCCTAGTTTATAACCCTGTATAATAGTATAAAGTTTAGAATTTCCATTACCCACATTTGGCATCAGTGGTTTTAGCATATCATTCATTTGCGACAAAAAAGCAAACTCTTTTTCATTTATTCAGCCAGAGGCGCTGTTCTACTTTCTATACATGTATTTATCTATCTAGTACATAAATATCGCGGTCTTTGTACAGTAAATATTGCCTACTTACATTACAAGTAAAGCTAATTAAAAGCGTTATCAGCTATCAATTAAAAGATTGCATCGCAAAGATTAATCTTGTAATAGTTAAAGTAGGTACTCTTTTAACATAATGTAAGTTGAGACAATAATAATTTCTGAAAACTAATTCAGTTTTCAGTTTAATTCCGAAGATTTTACCTTCAGACTACAGCAGAGCCAAAAAGAAGGATTATGTTTTTGTGCCGTCTACCTACATATTTTATAAATATATACATTTTTTTATCTTTGAGTTCACACACTTTATCTCATAAGGTCGATGATGGTAAAGCACGCCTAGCCTGAAATGGAACTGGCTCTCAGTGAGGCTGCCGGCACACACCGTTACTGCTCGTCGGTTGATTTTTAACTTTAAAGCTACCCGAGTGCTAGAAAATACCCAACCATGGTTGGTTGGTGGTGGTATGGTTTCCTCATGATGCGTTTTCTACACCGGCATGGTAAGTATAAAAACAGGAAAAATGTCATTATGTTTACAGCAACTTTCCTGTTGTCACACTTATGCTAAGTATATCACTAAATAGGTGATAGCTTAGTCATTCTGACATATGAGTTAGCACTATTTACTTACAGTCCTACTAACGTAGTGTCTGACTGAAGTAGACTTTTCAGCCGAAACCGAAACCGAAACCGAACCTTCGTCTCTGATCATAAGATCGACCAAAACCTAAACTAATTATAACAATTACCTACAGTAGAGTTGCCAACCGTCCTGTTTTCCTAAGACATATCCTAGTTTTTGTTATGTCCTGGATAGTTTTTAAGCAGCGTCCTGAGTTCTTAAATCACCCTGATTAGGTCGTGTATTTTAAAATTCGCGCCGCCACTTTGCAATTCTTATTACTGCGTCCTGGTTTTCCCAACTTTTTTTTACCAACGTTTTTTAAATTTAGTGTTGGCAACCTTAACCTACAGTACAATTAATCACAGCAAGTAGCAGTTTGGGTGGTTAAAACACAGGTATAAATGTATTCCAACAACAAGTACCAACAAACAAGACGTGTTAGAATTTTTTTAATCAATCATAACATTTTTCATATTTTTTAATTTTTGTGTGAGACAACATATTAACACGATCACGCCGGTCAGTGAACTCAGCTAATAATCACGAGCAATGAACTGATCTGACGTTGCCGAGCAACGCGCGGTAATTAGCGAAAAGATTCTGTGGGGGTCGAAGTTAAGTTATGAAGCTGAAACCGAAACTGTGACAGAAACTAGATTTTTTGGCTGAAACAGAACATCGATCGGTCACTACTAATAAGTGATTATTCAATAATATAAACACTGAAACATTTATAGTTCCATGTAAACGAACTTGTGAAGCCGGTCTTAAAAAGCGCCTCTGTTAATATAATTATCATAGGGTCTCATTGCAAAGAATCGAAGATTTAGCCATAAAGCGTCATCTATTGGTTTGACGTTTAACTAATACAAGGATATTGTATATCCAATAATATTAGTCCTTAACACCCACGGAAAGTAGCGTCATCTAGGCCCTCGACATGTTACTAGAAAACTGGTCAAACAAAAGCCCGATTTATTCGAGTTCCGTTTATTTATATGGGTATAGCAGGTTTATAAGTTTTACAGTATCTATGAATTACTAAGTACATGTTCTAGGCACATTGCATAAAAGTTTAACAATTTATGTAGTAAACACAATTTCATGGATTGTGTTACTAAAACGTGACTTATGAGTTATTAAATGTAATGAGTAGTAGTTTCATTTAACCCACGGTTTATCTATTCTACTCGAGCCATAAGGAAAATTTTCGCAGAAAACTAATTCCATATTTGTTATGCATCTACTTTGTATATTATTGCCGGAATTGTTATTAAGTGAAGGTTGAAGTCGTAACCCTTTCCTTGTTGGCTCAAACATTATGATAACAGTTTTACTCCGTAGCGATAAACCCGCAATAGATAACGATTCCAACAATTGCCATATTTTTTGTTAAGTCCAAAGTCATTTGTTTACGTAATTTGGACGTTGATCTGAAAGTTCATTGCGGGTAAAGCTCACAGACTAGGGACGCAGCTGCGTACGAGCAACATGATAAAGTTAACTCTTCTCAGTTTAATAAATTAAATTGTGTGCTAGTTAAATTTAAAAATTAAATGAATTAACGTTTATAAAGCAGGGTTGACACACCGTTTGCTTGTTCGCAAATCGATATTTCAAGTCAACTTTTATAACAACGTTAAAAAATATATAAAATGACTAAAGACAATTGATGTTGGCAAAAGATAACGCCCGTCTATGACCATTACATCGGTATCCAGAAATTTGAGTAATAAAACGAAGTCCAGGGCATGATTGCTTCCTGACTGGGTTATATTTTTTAAATAAGAAATCAACTCACATTTGTTTTCCTGGATTGATGGACATGGAATCGACTTCGCGGTCGAACTCTGTCCGGATGAAGTCCAGGGTGCCGTCGTCTCCGAAAGCTCCCCATTCAGTATTGATAAGCAGCTCGGGTTTGTCTGCTTCGCTATCAAACATTTCACAGTTCTCCGTCTTCTCTACGTAGCAAGCGTTGCTGCCAGTGCCTAAATATCAAGAAGCCAGTTTAAATATCGCAATTCTTCTAAGATGTTATTTTAAATGAATTCATGATAATGGTTTAATATTACACGAAATTAAAGTAATTTATAAGTGAGTGAATTTTCCAATACATGCAAATGCGTGCATTTAAAATGCAATACAAATATTTTTACAGGGACTTGAAATGTTTAAACTCTTAAATGGTTAGCAACCGTTTAAGAGCATGTTTTATAAGTTTGAAAATACACATGCATATTTCAAAATTATTGTCAGGCACGCTAAGGTGACCACCAGATAGGATGTTTTTGGATTAGAAATAATGAAAACATGCTATGTACAAAATAAATTTCAGGTTGAACAACATACTAACATATCATTAGCTAAATTTTGGAGGGCATTTCTCACAGCACCATTTAACCTAAACTAAGCAAAGCTTGTTATAATCAGATATCTGATTTAATACGTATGCATTTTTTCTGAATACATAATTATAATAAAAAATTGCATATGTATAAAAATTCATGGCAAAATCTAAAGGTTCAGTGTGAATATACATTCATTGTGACGTCATTGAGTCACACGTGCGTAACGGCAAACACTGCATAGCTCATTCCATGTCACAAGATTACAAGCCGATGTTGAACTAAGCTGATATCAAAACAGGAGCCATGGTACATTCCTGTGATAGTGACGTAGCGTAAAACAGTACAACATAAAAGCGGGTGACTAAACAAACTACCAAATAGATGGCACATTGCACACAGTAAAAAATAAAGTAAGACCTACCAACAATGAGTCCTATTTTGCAGTTGTGGTTTTTCCACGCGCAGGACATTAATGTACCCGTTGTATCGTTCAGAATAGCGCATATGTCAATCTGTACATCCTATAGAATGAAAAACATGCATTTTAAGGATGGAAAAGATGACATTCCATAGATTTAATAGTGACAGTATACATACAAGTTACATGGTGATGTAGCAATACTTGATCTACTTATAAATGAAACAACTTTTAGAATGAAAGTTTCCTTTACATCACAAAAAAGAGAACACAAGTTTTTTTCTCCAATTTAGTAACTGTTTATTCTGATACGATTAATTGTTAACTTTGTTAAGTAGATCAACTTCTCCAAATATTGCTATACCTCGATGAAACATATGTACACCTGTATATTATATTTGTGATTATGTTGAAGATGATTGACTGTAGAGGCTTTCAATTTTACACCAACCCAGTAATATAAATTGGATTTTTATTTGAAATTATTAATGAAAATATACCATTTATCAAATTTAAATCTATATGTACGAATTTTCTGTCTGACCGATAATTCTATTAGTTTATAGTAAATTAAAATATATAGAAATACAAAAAAATATTTATCGTATGAGTAAATCGATAAAAATTTGGGCTAGCCTGATTATTTAGATAGCAACGCTCAACTAATGAAAGTAAAAACCCAAATGAAATTCATCGTTATTAATTAGTTTATTATTTCGATTATGGCAAAAGTTTCATATGAATTTTAAGTACTTAATAATAATATTATCAAAATAAACAAATTAAAATTCGACAAACCAAAAAAAGATGAGTTTTTTTTTTAAAAGACCTCCCTCTTTTTTTAATTGACCATTAAGTTTAGAGTTGGATAATAAGTTTTCCGATATAATAGCTTTTGAACTGAAATCTGGCATGGCGTCAAATTTTGTTTTCGTTACAATTTGACCGATAAAATAAAAATATTTACCATAAAATGTATGAAATTGAATTTAAAAATTTTTAAATTGAGTTAGCATAACATGTTTTGGAAGCCTCCACATAGCATTGGCTCTCATTAGGCCCATCATGCCTTACTATTAAAGAGAGCTGCATAATCATCATCAACTCACCAATAATAACCCCAAGTCGACAGTAGGGGTTCTTATGAGCACACGACATAAGAGTACCAGTTGAATCATTTAGTATGCCCATCACAGATAGGTCCAGATCCTGTAAATTCACTTAACTCTTGTAATTTTGTCTTAAAATATCAAAATCGGATATATTCGAAACAAACGTTATTGGATTGGAACCTATACGTCATTATTTCTTCATACGAAAAATAGTAGTGCTATTTTTTTTAAATAAAACCTTACTGAAGAGTTAGCTGTAAATGTAAACAGAACTTACCCCTCGTCTAGCAATGGCGTCTTTGAGACCTTGAACGACATCTTCGCCAATAACTCCACTGCAGGAGAAACCTTTTGTCCAACGCTGTAAAATTCCCTTCGTCAGGCCCAATTGTTGAAGCGGGAAGCTGAATGTGAATCCCAACGCTAAGCGCTCTTCATAAACATTATGTTCCTGCATGAGAAATATATGTTACCGTCATTGTAATATCAACTTTCAAATAAGACTCAGTGGTAATTAAACAAGTACCTACCTTCATAAAATTTGCTAAACATTCCGCAATGTGATCAAACAAAGCGATTCCTGTGCCCGTCATTATGTGATTTGGTATAGCATAAATTTTGGATTGCATATCGAAGTGATTTTCTCCTAAATTAATTATTAACACTCTGAAGTTAGTTCCACCTAAATCTAACGCCAAAAATTTACCGCGTTCTGAAACAAAAATACCAAATTACAAATCACTTCCAGAATATACACATTATGCATTTTTAATTCATTATTAATTGATAAAACAGAGTAGGTACCTATGTAAGGTTTTAAACATCAACTATGTTTCGTTTAATTTAATTTAGCAGACAACATTACCTTTTCCATTGGGCAAATCCTGTATGTATGTGATCCAACACTTAACTATGGATTTTGCATGGGTATCTTTGCCGAGGCCTTTGACCAAATCATTGTGTAGTCTACTCATGATTTCTGTGATTTGTTTATCACCTAGGTGAAAAACTTCGCACTCTTCGCGAATCTGGAAAAAATATATACCTACATAAGTAAAATAAAAAAAGTGAACGTCCTACGCTAATGATCGTACACATGACGTTCAAATGACGAGGTTGTCTAATTATACACTCGATTTATTTAGTATAGATAAACCCACAAGTGCAATCCACATCATAACTAACTCTAAAACAAAACATTACATTTGTATCTTATAAAAAATAAACTAAGAATTTTTGGTAGGTTTAAGGGGTTGGTGCATTATTTTATGATTTATAGTGTCAGCTGTATTGTCTCGATATTTTCTGTGATTGAGGTCACATGAACGGTTTTTAAGATTTCTTTTATATATTTTTTTTAATTAAAGGAAGCATGCCAGACTAACCAACCTAGTCCTTGCAGTAGTTAGGTTACTATCGCGGGCGAGTCGCACAAGGTCAAAGCGGTCATTACAACACTACCGTTGCTTTCCAATTTTTAGCCGGCTAACGAATTATTATTTATTAGAACACAATTAGATGATTACTTACCAGTGGTAAATTATTCACGACTATACCCATGTTCGAATACTGACGCTACGACTAGTTAACTTTAAAATTATACAACGCCACGAGCTATTTATGATATTACAGCACGTCTTGCCAAACTCGCGAGGAAATGAGGAATACGAGCGAACACGGACAGCGCCCGCCAGCAAACACCGTCATATAGCAAAGCGTCGATCGCACACCAGCGCAGCGCAAAATTTTCATTCATAATAATAAACTATTGTTATCTCTTTCTTGCGGCGTACGATTGTATAAAATTAAAGCAGGACAGCTATACTAAAATAAATGAAAAATCGTTGAAGTTGGAAAATTCTGCATAGTAATGTTAACCAAGAGTAACAATCTATCTTCTGATGAGAATTTTACTACATATAATATTTAACATTACTGGGCTGTTCTCAAGCCCCTTTATAATGTTTATCTTGTTTCCCTAGTCGTGCCTCTTGGTGTTTCATTCTGATTGGCTGACGCGTGGGCTCGCTCGTGACGTCATGTACATTCTTTGGCCTCTATATTTACTATAGAACGTGTAGTGGTAGTTTTCAAACTTGTGTGCGCTCGATGCGGCTCTTGCAATCATTCAATTAAGTTGATATCATGAAAAATAAATCAACATTATTTTAATAACTAATATCTAAATGGCTTTTTCATTTACTTCACACTTATCTATTTTATTATTTTAAACTGATAATAACGTGCCTATAACTTTAAAAGTCAAGAATTAAATTTGTAATGATCGTCTATGCAGTTAGCAAAAATTTCTTATCATAGCATTAGCTTCATCAATTTCACTCGAGTGTATAGAAAACGATAAAGCCGTCACCGGTCGCTAATCAAAGCACTGATAACGATTATAAACATGAAATCCGATTCGATCCGCTTTAATCCGCCGAAGCGGGACTTTTTAGTGCGATCGGTGGAAACCTACAATAAAACGTGAGGAGTTTTACGTTTGGTATGGAATAAATTTTGTAGTACAAGTATTTTTTTGCATTTTAAAGATAATATTCGATACTAACTGGATTCAGATTTCATTAGTCGTAGTCTCACGTTGAGTAGATTAGTCTGAATTTCGAAAAATAAATACTCGATACCTACCTGCTTTTATCAATACAATTACTGAAATGTTTTAGTTACTAGGAATATCCTTGAAAACAACGAAATCATGCTCAACGTAACACTCCTGTCGACCCAAAAACGAAGTAATTTGCTCGGAATAGGTATTTGTTTAGAGTACAATTTTCTTTTAAAATTATTTTGTTGTTTTATCGGAGTTGGAGGAATGAACGAAAACATAGGTTCCACTAAACAACAGATGCCGTCTTCCAGATGACCATTTTTCCTAGATTTACTTTCCGTTATCATCTAAGTAAATTATTTATTATCGCAGCGACCAAAAATGTTTCTTGGATCTTGAATAAGGTCTATTATTTCGTACAATACAAAAAATAATAATCAGCTAGCGTTTATTAGACTAGACAAGTAGTAAAGTATACTTTGAGATATTAGCTGTAGAGTTATCTATGAGAAGTTAAGAGAAAAAGTACAAAATGAATTTGTACAAAGATCCATAAAGAAAAAGATCCTACTAGATTGATTATGTATAAGTACTAGATTATATTTTATATTGATAGTATTTTTATGTTGACTTTTTTTTACATTGACATGTTTGTATAATCATATACCTTATTTTGACATTTTGTTTTTTATTCATTGACATTGACATGTAATCAGTGTTAAAACTCTTATATTGATACTACGAAATTAACTTGTAATCTGTGTTACCAATAAAATATTTGAATTTGATTTCGAGGGTCATACATTTAAAAACAAAAACAGATTTTATTACAGTTTAGTTTTAAACAGATTTAGTAAAGAGACAAATAGAAACAAAATTCTAATTGTTTGTTGTTTTGTGGGTTCTATTTTTAACTGCAATACGGCGCTTCGCGTCAGGACTAACGCACGCTGAAATATCTTGTTGGCAAAGTGCTTCTGTTTATTTTTGAGGAGATATTGTCTCGTGACGACTAGACGGCGATGGATATATGTATATGCGAATAACTTTAGCTATTTGACGTAATTCGAGTCTCAATTTATTGAAAAGCTCGCGCAGAACCAGACATAACTGGATTTTATTTCAAGCTCGCATATTGTTGGTTGGTTATTATCTATTATTTTATTTTTGTTATGGCAAGGTGCAGGTGCGGTGTTTGTTATGTTTGTTATATTTTTGTTTCTGTAGTGTTTATGTTATATACAATTTTAGATATATGTATGTATTTATGGATTTGTTATCTGTGACAGTTGCAACCGCCCTTAGCTATGTGTAGATAAACTGATTTCATTCCTAGTTTCGTACTTATTACAAATGACTGTATTATTTTGTGAAGGAATGTATTTTCCAATCTGAATTAAGGTGTGCCTGCACCAGACAGACATGTTAATCATTCTACTTCAGCCACAAGTATTCCGATAACCACCGTATCGTAATCAGATAGCAATTTTATACTGAATCATATTGTAACTAAGTACATATATTTTGCGACAAAATGTTTTGATTGCAATTATGTATTATAATCACGCACTTTACATCGTAATGATTTCATTTAAATGAGGGGACTTTTGTTGGCTTAGTGTTTAGCACTGGGCTGTCAATATGGTTTCAATTTTATCATTGGAAAAATGTAGGGTATATATTTTTAAAAGCTGCAAAAATATGTGGATATTTCAGAGAGACAGCGATTGTATCGAAAATACAATTTTGATAAATTACTCTATAGAAAATAATCCGTACCTTTTAAAAAAGCTTTTCTGTGGTAATTTCATATCAGGACACATTACTAACTAAATTTGTAAAGGTATCACACAATGGTTTGTTTAATGGTACTGTTCTCCCTTTTTTTATTACGCTGACATTGTTGTGGAACAACTGCCATGATTGTTTTTGCAACGGCATGACGTCATTCAGATATCGTGACAGTCCTAGGCGTTTTCGTGGAAAGTTTTCATTGGTGTTTGAAATTGCAAAAAAAGTGAATGAGCAAATAAATAATTAACTTAACTATACAGTTATATTATAATTATCAAGGTACAGTATTAATTTCTTATTATAACAAATTGTCTATTGGCACGATCTAAAAAAATGCATTCATAAATACAATTAGTTGTTTCAGAGATTTAGTAGAGAAATGTTTAATAACGTACGACAAAAATCTACTTTTCAACGACACTAAAAACTTGAAACTTAGCCTTGATAATATATATTTATTGTCGACAAAACCTGACCGATGGATTAACATAGTAAAATGTTAGTTGATACACTCGCACACGGCTGGTCTTAAGCATACCGGTTACTTCTGCCGAAATAATCTGCTAATAGGGAGTTGATAAATGTTTGCACAGCGTGTTAGCGAGAGATCACGATATAAATGGTAACAAGTTATAAACTCGTTATGGCACATGGATTTTTAACTGCAGGGCTAATAGTATAATGCCATCGGGCAACGGTCAACTAACACAAGAAACAATTAAAAAGTGTCCATCATGAACTTTTGTTACCCAAGACTCTGGATACCGCGTTATCCTTTTTCTTCGCTTTAGCGTTCGTTGGATTTGGTGAACAGAACAAACCTTATTTTATTATCAAGACGGAATGGACACGGTATATGCGTTTGGGGTGAGAGGATGTTTGTTAGTGCAAACCATGTTACCATTTTTCTCAAAAACTACTAGTCCGATTTCGATGCAGTTTCAGTTATGGCTTCGGGTTTGATTGGTGCATGTTCTTAGATAGGTTTTACGGTGACAACTCACCAGGGGGCGCTGCAGCAAAAAGTTTTTGTACATTCATGTTGCTATTTTTCTCCAAAAATTTTAGTCAGATTTTGATGCAGTTTTCAGTTATGGGTTCGGGTTTGGTTGGTGCATTATCTTAGGTGACAATTAATTTTTAACCGTTGTGGGATTTTTTTATTTTTTATTATGTTTACCATACTGTAATAATATGTGTAATTTAACTGTAAGGGTTTGCTATTATGCATAATGTAAGTCAACTAGTATGAAATTTTCGCTGTACGAAAAAGCAATCTAAATAAAAAATTTAAAAAATTGCGTTTGTGCATGTACTTATTTGTCACATTAAGAAATAAATTATTTTTATTTAAATGTAATTAATATGCGTTAGTTTTTCGTAATCGCCCGGAACGTTTTGCCGTTGCCCTTCGACCAAAGTAAAATGAACTTGAAAATTCTTTTTTCTTTTGTTTTGTTTATTTTACTTTGGTCGAAGGTGTAGTTACACTGTTGTAGCCTGACAGGGGCGCTAAATTTGTTTTTCTCTTTCTTCTCGGCATCGCACTCTGTGCATTCTGCCAATTTCAATGTAGGGCGCTAAATTATCTACTATTAATTTGATCTAAAACTTGTTACAAAACTATTAAAAAAAGTTAGTATGTTTTTTTTCTTTACCGCCTCTCTATTCGCGCATCCTTGCGATAATTTTACCATAGTGAATCTAATAGAATACAAACGTGACACACATCATGTTATGTCTAGCTGCGATAATGCGAGGGTATCCGTGTACTTATTGTTATTGACCTAATTATATTGTCGCTTTAAAATGTACAGGAGTAATACAAGTGAATACAATATTACAAAACTTGATTTTAACATTTTTGAAGTTGTAGTTCCTATTTCTGTATCTTTATGGCTTCTTTCGGCTGGCTAGCTACCACCCTCAAGTTGAAAATCTGCCGCCAAGCATCTATGGGTGTGTTCCGGCAGCCTCACTTGAGAGCCAGTTCCATTCCAAGCTAGGTGTGCTTTATCATCTACGACCACTTCGTCACTTAGCATTAGGTGAGCTGTGGTTAAAGCTAGCTTGTCATCCAAGTTGAGTAATGCTGAGTAATATCAGTCTAATTCAACTAAAGAGTCTGAATAGGTACTAAAGTAATCGATTGCCAGATCTATTTCATTATCATGTTTTTCGTACAAATTATTATCAATATATCTATCATAAATAATCAGAGCAACATTAAGCGGAGTCATTGGTTTCCACCTAGGAATTACGAATCTAGTTTAGCGTTCAAAATTTAAAAAACTTTTTAGAGATAATCCTACTCAATCAGTAATCCCAGTTAGGTAGATACTTGTATATAAGTTTTATTTGTGAAAGTAGAAGATGTTAGCTAAGTTATATCTACCTATGATAGGTTGTGATCTAAGTAGTTTGTATGTTTGAATCTCGTGTTTATTTCCGAGATAACATCAACAAAATGTGTGGGACTCCATTCAAATAAAATTACGAGACATTCTCTGAATGAACTTGCATGGACGACCTTGAAGCATGACCTTGTTCCAATGTAACTGACGTAATCTATGATGGCGGGCGTGTCACGTCACAGGAGGGACTAAAGATTACAGGATAGGTACATGCGCAATAGGTTGATAAAAAAGTAGACTGTTTTTTTTATGGCTTTGATTAACTTTGATCCCAAATAGTGTTTTGAGCTTGATGACTTTATTTGACCTTATGTCTTGGCTAAGTTTAGCAAACAGCCCGTGGCAACATCGCAAGAAAGTTTCTTTTGTGTCATAATCATTGACAACGTTACAGCGGCGCACGTAGACGGGATGATGTTCAGTGTATGGGAAAAGTTCTAACTGGGGTAAATATTTGAGTTAGTTTGTACTCACAATGTCCCGCGGTTGACGCATATCGATTTGTCTTGTCAGCCGCAGCGACCGAGATATGAGGTGATGAACGAGGAGCGTTGGAGTCCACAGTGTGCCGTCATAAATTCCACCGCGCGCAAAGACAAGCCGATATCCGCGTCGAGGCGAATACCGGTGCCGACAAGACAAGTGAAAGGATCAGAGTTTAATGCCGTGAGCGAGAAGCACAGCGGTGCCGGTTGTTGGAGGGTCACCTTGAGACGCGGTCAGCGGCGCATGTGCACCACGCCCTCGCCCGCTCCTCCCGCCGCCCGCGCCGCCGCATGACGTCACAGCGGGCCCCCGCACCGCACGCCGCAACGGCACGCACGTGACGCCCTTCACGCAATACCGCGTCAGTTATTGCAATAGTGAAATGAATCCGTCTGGATTCATTGTCGATAGCTATTTCGAATGCATTCTCAGAAATATCGTCTGGCGATTCATTGTTGCCAACATAGAAAAAAGTGGTAGGTTATACATAAAAAATAAGTGAAGACTCTTTAGTCCAACAATGTCGCATAACATGAAGGAAAATACACGCACACAAATAGGCACCTTGATATTTTTGTATTTTACGTGAGGCCTTGACATAATTATTTGTGTACATATTTAACGTAAGCAAGCGAAATTTGGACTAAAAAAGGGTTCACCCACTTTACCTAAGTATATCCGAAATTATATTTTTTAATCTGTTATAGTTAGTTGCCAAAATTGAATTTATTTTATGACTGATTTTGTGCAATCATGCCTTTGTGTCTTTGATTATACTTGTCTTGAAAATTATGTAGGTAATCAAAGCTTTTTACTAAGTGCGGTCATTCACTTTTTAAATAAAATAAATAAATAAATATCGTAGGACATTACACACAGCGCCATCTGACCCCAAACTAAGCAAAGCTTTTAAATTTAAAGTATTGTGCCTGTATTACAATATATATAAGTAGTACAATCTGGTAGGAACAAGAAGAGTACAAGAAGGATAGTAGGTTGAGTAGCCATTCAATCATGAGTCAGCAATCTTGCTCTAGCTACCTATTTTAACATTTATCACATTAGGTATTAAGTGTTTCGAGAAACTTCTTCGTGCCTATTATCTCTGAATTGTTATGGTAGCTACAGCAGCTAGTTTTTGTTAGTAATTTACATAGCAATTAGGTATTCAACTTGACAAGATCTTTATCAACATTCTGAAATTAAATTTACTTTAGTTTTTCAGAATTGGCGTCCATTTTAATTGCGTTTGCAAAACTTTGTTACACTAATTTATATTTCTATGCATTGTACGGATAAACACTGTTGACTGTTGACTTAATATATCTGCTTCAAGAACTAACGATAAGGGACGAAATTTAATTCCCACCCAGGACAAGCATTTGTGTGACAAACAGATGTTTGTTCTAAGTCTGGGCGTTCTGTATATAGGACTATAGGTACAAAAGAAAAATATATAAGTATTCTATCAGGTAGTCTCGTTCCCATAGTACAAACTCTACTTAATTTTAAGGCTAAATGGCATTGTGTAAAAAATGTACTACGATATAAGGTTACGCGGAACGGTTCCGCGTAACAAAACAACAAACAACAATGGACAATTTTGTGAATTAAATAGTTGTTTTTTTTTCGCAATTTTAGTGTTGATTGGAACCAACGTGAAATAAATATGTTCATAACGCCCCGAGTTGCTACCCGCTACATGTTTTCGGGATAAAAAGTAAAAGCCTATGTGTTAATTCAGGGTTTCGGCTACCTCCATACCAAATTTCATCCAAATCCATTTAGTAGTTTTTGCGTGAAAGAGTAAGAAACATCCACCTATCCATCCAAATGTTCACATTTATTACATTACCTAGTGGGATTATGTGCACAATGAGTTTTTTTTCGGCTTAGTACTAAAACATCAATTCGCGTAACCCTGTCTATCTATTTTTACACTAAGTATCCGCATCTTTTTATCATATCTAATGTAATTCTGACTAAACTAGCTACGATAATGAAACTATACGAGTGTTCAACTAAGTACGTACCTATCTATTTTTCTTTACGTAACTTATGACTTGCGAATTTTGAGTTTACCAACTTTGATTGTTTTTCGCGGAGAATAAATGAGTTGCAATTTTGTAACGTAAAACATCATGCGAACTCTTAGATAAACATTGTCTACTCGAAGTGTGAACTTTACTTTTTGTTCTAATTTTTAAAATGTATAAACCACTAGTAACTAATAGGTAGCTATTATACATGCGAATGTGAATTTGTTTGCTACAATTTCACGCTTTGACTACTAAACTGATTGTCATAAAATTTTTCAAGTTCAGGGGTACAGACAAAAATATTATAGAGCCTTTCAACCAGAAATAGTAGGCAGGTAGTGTTATCTAGGGGTAGAAAAAAATCTAGAAGCCACGGGTACAAGCCAGTACATAGGTAATAAGTAGGTAGTAGTCAAAATGGTTTCAATTGTTTTTGGTAAATGTAGAAAAATAAAGATTTTATGCAGTAAAACTAAAAAACTTGATAATCTTTTTGAAAGGACCATGATTTTGTAAGCACAATTTCGAAATAACATCTCTACAGAAAAAACTTGCTTTTTTTTTTACGTTAAAACGTTAAATCAGTAAAGGTTACGCACACTTTTATTTATTTATTACTTATTATTTTCTTTTTCTTCATCTTCTTTTATTACGCAATAGTTTTAATACAAAATAAAAAAAAAATTAGTAAAAAAATAATTGCAATTCTCGTTATTTTTCAAAGAATTGCACAAATCACAACGTCGTCGCCTTACTGCCATAATTTTGCTCCGCAATTTTTTTTAGTTTGCACAAAACGCACTCTCATTACTAGTGAAAACGTACACGCCATCGTGTTGACAAATTGTGTTTCTGTATTATCTATCTTTGAACTTTAAATGTTGGCGTATTGAATATACCTAAATATCTGGTTTTGGGTGTGGTTGTTACGCCATGTCGCGCCTCCGTTGCATTCTCTACATTTTATATAAATACCTTCTTTGCAGTTAGTTGTTCGGGTGTGAGGTGTCGTGCGTGAGTCAACTCACGTGCACACCTCCTTGCTTCACTAAAGCCGTTTTCCTCCTTCAATGCAGTACTCATTGATAATTTAGACACGGTTTTTATTAAACTTTCTCTTCTTTTAATCCACTCAATTTTATCAACTTTTCTATGTAGTGTTTATTTTTATGTATATTCATCCTCGATAAGGTAATGCGACTTGTGTAACGTCTTTGTATAAAGATTATCTATCTTATCATTGAAAGCGAATTCGCAAGAAATGTTTTAAAGTGCATTGTTTTGATTTCAAACTTACAACCATTGAATGTAATTTTTTTAATAAGTACGTGTTTAAATTTGTTGGGAGGCAATTAAAAAAACTGACGATAACAAAATCGTGGGATATTAGGATGTCGAGCCTGAAATGGTACTCAAGCGAGGCTGCCGGAACACACTTTAGGTTAGGTGTTTGGCGGTAGATTTTTTAACTTGAGGATTGCTAGCCAGCGGAGTTTAGGTATTAGAAAGTATTCTACCAATTCTACCACCTTGTTATGGTTTCCTTCACCGGCAGCTCAAGCTCATTTTTTGGGTTTGAAGTTCAAACTTAGGACCCACACTCTTTGGTGTGTGGTCCAACCGTGTTAACCACCGAGCTACAAGGATACGATAAGTAGCGAACGTATCATCGCTACAACAATTACATTAATTAATTAGCATTAGGTAAAAGAGTGTGATGTTGTGACAGACCAATTTTTTTCATTTTTTGTTTTTTCAAGCTGAGAAGCAAAATTATACCTTAGGAACCTTTTGTTAAAAATCAAAACAAGTTTCTAAATCAGGCCGGGCGACTAAAGCAGCATCTATTTTCGTCAAGAGAAGGTGAAAGACGTCCTTGTATCTGACCTTATAGAAACAATACTCGATTTGCTGTAGTAAAAAATACTTTGGCAACTTGATAACGAGTCCATCGTCTAACCATTGACGCAATTGTACCCACTGCCTATCTAATTAAATATTCCCAATTTTTCCTCAGCTCAGGGTCTGCGAAATGCGAAAATGTCTTTTTGCAAATCGCATGCCAATTTAAAAGTCTTTCGATAATGAAATCAAGAAGAAACTGGATCTATTTATACAAAGAAAGAAATACATATGTTCATATTCATTTTTCGTACAATAAATAATAATAATGATTATATTATATTACGTTATACAGTTTATGTCCGCCATGGGCGCTCATCCATCTTTCGTACATTTTGGTATCTAAATCCTGACTCAAGTTTTTCCGTAATTTAACATGCTAGATGCTGTTTAAAGACCAAAACAAATCGTTTGGTAACAATAGTCGTCGAGTTCCTTAACCTATTACTTATAACCAGTGAGTTAACAGGAAAACTGACATCTTAACGATGATTACTAACCCGATCAGGAGATCCCCGAGATTCCTCATAGCAGAGTCGGAACATTTTCCTCAACTTGTTTAGGAATTACCCGCGAGTTTCTTCATTGACTATAGTCAGGGTTTAAGCGGGATTTTATGACTTACGAATAAGTTCTTTTCCACAGGATTATGACTGTAGTTTTGCCGTGTTTTGAAGTGTAATTCAATGGTTTTGGCTAAAACTGTTTTATGCTACACAAGTGGTTACTCGCAATTTCATCCGCGTGGAACAATGTCACCAGATGTCGTCAAGTCATTACTATTGTAATATGTATATTGTGAAACTTGACGACATCTGGTGGTGGTTAGTGTCGTCGATCATCTTTGGTAATGCCACAGGAATCTAACATTTTTTTTGATATAAAAAGTATTCTATTTATGTTAATACAAGTAGATAATAGTCTATGTGTGACATATGTCATTCAAATCAGTTTTCCGTTTTTACGTGATTGAGTAACAAACATCCAAACACACAAACTTTCACATTTATAATATTAGTACATACTAGTAAAGTAGGTATGATTTCACATATCTAGAAGACAGCAATTTCCTGTACTTGACTTTGAATAGCTTTTGTACCTACTGCTATAAATTATAGTTTGTACCAATAAACCAATAATATAATAATAAAAATGAATAAAGTATTGTAGTCTAATATTATCGTACAATGTATTGAACGTTGTTTCATCGTTACAAACGTTTATTATTCATACTTACTTTAACAATGGAAACATTTCAATATAATTATAAGCTATTCTATAATGTTTTGCCTTTCAAATGTAGCTGTAGATGTATAATATGTATTGTAAAAATTTGAGGTTACAGGAAAGAATACAAGTGAAATTGTTAAAAATATTAAAGGCAAATCTTCTGAGGCAAAATAGCCATAAACGAATGTTCTTTTACCCACGATTCCTGACCATACCAGCCGAACTTACTAAAGTTTCTCCCACCTTTAAAATATATCAAGTTGCAACACAATTATAATCATGACAATTTAGTGATGATGGCTCAGTGGTTAGCGCGGTCGGTTCCCACGCCGCGCCGGCGCCGGCATGAGTTCCAACAATGCGATTGAGCTGTCGGTGATGGAAAACATTGTGAGGAAACCATAGCGTGGGGGTGAGGTATTTTCAAGTGCTCGGCTGGCTAGTTACCACCCTCAAGTTGAAAATTTACCAAGCACCTAACGGTGTGTTCCAGCAGCCTCACTTGAAAGCCAGTTCCATTCCATGTGATTTACCATCTTTGTACCATCATTTAAAATGAGTAAAAACTTCAATTAAAAGAACATCCAACATTAAAAAATACATGAGATCAGTGGACGTCTCACGGTTTCACCCACGTAGTTTCCGTTCTCGTGCGAATACAGGGATAAAAAGTAGCCTATGTTACCCGGGGATAATGTAGCTTTCCAACGATGAAAGAATTTTCGAAATCGGTCCAGTAGTTTTGGAGCCAATTCAATACAAACAAACAAACAATCAAATCTTTCCACATAGCGCCATCTGACACCACTAACTATGTAGGTACTTATTTGTACGACTTTGCTGTTAACTTGTAGGAAGTTTCCCTCAATTATTTTTGTTATACATTCACAGTTTAGGCCTTCATTTATTTACACCAGCTACGCCACTGCGCTATACTTTGTTCCAACATAAGAAATAAAACAAAAAATTGTATGACACTAAACTTCAAAAATGTAAATTTCGTCTCGCTATCTTGAGTTGAGTATGCACAAGGTTAGAAACACGAACTCAAGCATTTATGTAGTGCAAAATCAGCTCATAAATATAATACGAGTCGCTCATAACACCTTGATGAAAATAACTCATAGAGTCGAATGACAAAAGCTCAGACTGCGTGTAGTCTACCGAGAATCGGACTGGGCTGGATAAGGACTAGCTTCCTTGCACTTCTAATGTCTAAACTCGTCATAACTTACACTTAGGCACTTTTATGCACATTTTAATCTAGGTAATACATTTAAATACATTTTTCCTAACGTTTGAGTATTGCCACACAACGCGGCAATGGGAACTATTTTCATTAATAGATCTTAGATAACTATTTTCTTTTAGATAAGCCTATTTTATTTTTAAAATAATAAAGACGACCTAATAAAGAATGCAGCAACGCGCTGGATGCGGGCCGCTTCCAACCGGTCTTTGTGGAAGTCAATGGGGGAGGCCTATGTCTAGCAGTGGACGTCCTACGGCTGAAATGATGATGATGATCCAAAAAAAATTGTTCCTCTTTAGTATTAGATAAACTGTAGTACCTATGTTTGTAAGGATATAATTTGTAAATAGGTAATCTCTTATCTACATAGTATAAAACAAAGTCGCTTCCAGCCGTCTGTACGCTTAGATCTTTTAAACTACGCAACGGATTTTAATGCGATTTCTATCAATAGACAGAGTAATTCAATAGGAAGGTTTTAATACATATACACCACATTAATATCTACATTGCACCCGTGCGAAAGAACATTCATGAATTGTGTTATGTTAGTAGTGTGGTAGTTTTGTTAAGTTTGTCTAGAAGAAATCGCTCTAGGAGATAAGGCCACCGTTTTACCACCGTTTTACGCCATATATTTATTAGTCTTTGGTGTTTTTGTTTTGGTATTTTCTTTGTGTCCTGTTATGATGTACGAGTATGTATGTTTTGTATAATAATATAATAAAGTTAAATAAAATAAATAAATAACTATCGCTTCAATGTCGTTGTTGCTTCGTCAGTTCCGTGAACATTTTTTTCTACAATAAATAATTTTCCATTTTCCATTCCTTTGAAGATAGTTATGATGAATTCTTTCATGGTTGTGTTTTTACCAAAAACTCTACGTAACGCAAAACACCCGTGTTTATAACTATCGATTTGCATGAAAAGATGCTCTATTTCAATAGTATTAAATGCAATAATTACATCTGATTTGTTTACCTTCAAGTTACACAATTCCTTGGCCATGATGTCCGTTTGAAAGTGTCTCTTCTTTGATGATTTCTAAGACGCACTCTACTATAGTCCGAATTCAACTGATAAGAGTTCTCCTCGTACACAACTTTTCTATATAACCCACAATAAACACCTTATCTTTCACTATAATAATCTTTATCTTAATAACGACTAAGACAACTATATTACGTATCGTAAAGTTAACAATCGCGTGTTATTTGACGCGTACAGTATTATTGTAATAAGGGAATGAACAATAAATTAATTCAATCATATCGCGATAATGTTGTGCGATACGATCGTGGTGGTCTTTGGAAGTTCAGCATGAGTTAGGTAATCCGCCTCCCTGTTCGGCTTGGCACAGAGACTTGGAGCTCTACCAAGATCACGATACAGCATCTCAAGCAAATTACAAACAATTATATAATTAGTACTTTACTATTAGACTACACTGTTGGCTCATGGTAGTATATGGTGTAAGAGTTGTAGGGCGTGCTTTCGATTCCCACCTACAAACATTTTGTAGACCCATAAACAAATTTTGTTCCGTGTCTGGGTGTTGTGTTATAAGTATGAAAGCCTCATTTGAGAACCAGTTCCATTCCAGGCTAGGTGTGCTTTGCTATCTTCGACCACACCTTCACTTAACATCAGATGAGCTGTGGTCAAATACCTAGCCTGTCGACAATAAAAAAAAAATTACAAAAATACTATAATGTAAGCTTTGCTTAGTTTGGGGTTGAATGGCGCTGTGTAAATATGATAATGTATCGCAAAACATCTTACATTGTGTTCCGACACTTGTGAACCATTTCCATTCCTGGCTGGGTTTGCCATCTTCTAGCACACCGTCTCTGAACATCATTTGAAATATGTTTAAAGTTTAAACACCATAAAAAATACATATACATCTAGTCAATGGTTTATTATCCTCTCCTTCTGTCTATATTCATCAAACAATCAGTTGTTTAAATTTCAAGCGTTTTCTTATTCATGACTAGCGGACGCCTCGCAGTTTCACCCGCGTAGTTCCCGCTCCCGTGAGAATACAGGGATAAAATGAAGCCTATGTCACCCGGGGATTGCATAGTTTCCCAACGGTGAAAGAATTTTTGAAATCGGTCCAGCAGTTTCTAAGTTTATTCGTTACATACAAAAATACAAATCTTAACTTTTTATAATATTGGTATAGACTAGCGACTCGCCTCGGCTTTACAATGTAGATACTAATGTGGTGCATATGCATTAGGTATTCATGTATTGTATGCATGTATATGTTTATTTATTTTACATTTTTTATTTTTTAACATTGTATTTATTTAACTTACTTAATAAACATTAACATGTATTTATATACTACCCTAATACTTATTAATTAATTGCCACAAAACTGTACATACATATAAGTCGCCACGGGCTTCGCAACAGCTAAGACCGCCGCTGCATATACGAGTAAACCTTCCTCAAGAATCCCTCTATTGATGGATACCGCATAAAAATCCGTTGCGTAGTACTTAGTTGAAAAGATATAACCGTACAAACGGCGAGAAGCGACTTTGTTTTATACTGTGTAGAGATATACGACTACATACATAGGTACGGCAAAACACGTTCCAAATACAAAATTAGAAAACTAATTAGCAAAAGTACATAATTGAAATACTACCTTGAAAACTTTGCCGAACTGGTACAAACAAAAGGAAAATTTGGCTACTTATTTATAATAAGCCTTTTAAATTGCCAGATAAAATGTTATTGCCGATGTTTTAAAATTGTTAGGTATTGTTATTCCGTGCCCGAAGAGTGTCGTACCTATATTTGACAGCCCCGTTGGCTCATTGGTAGTATATCTGCCTTGAGAGTAGGGCGTGGGTTTGATTCCCACTCAGGGCAAAACATTTTGTGAATAAACAAATGTTTGTTCTGTGTCTGGGTGTTCTGTATTTATTATAAGTATGTATTTACAAAAAAAAAAGTATTTATGTATTCTATCAGTTATCTGACTTCCATCACACAAGCTCTGCTTAGTTTGGGGCCAGATGGCGCTGTGTGTATAGTCCAACGATATTTATTTATTATTTATTTATTTTAATTATTATCAGTCTTTTGAAACCTACCAAATAAATTGTCACTTTATTTTATCACAAAATACATGATTGACATTCTAATAATAAATAACTTTTTGGGTTTTTAGCAATGCCATCAAGATGGAGTTTGGGGTAGACAAGTGTGCGGTCATGCACGTACAGCGAGGGGAAGTTGTAAATTGTCCAGATTTACAGCTTTCCGAGACAATGACTTTCAGATCTCTCTCCGAGGCCGAGACTTACAAGTACCTCGGTATGTCAGAGTCGTTGGGTATAGCGGTAGTGGACATCAAGCGATCGGTGAAGGAACGCTTCTTTTGTCGCCTGACAAAAGTACTTAATAGTTTTTTGTCTGGTGGCAATAAGGTGCGTGCCTTCAACGGTTGGGTGATGCCTCTACTGATATACTCCTTTGGCATACTGAGGTGGACTCAGACTGAGCTGGACGCCCTGGATAGAAGAGTCCGTCAACAGCTCACAACTCATCGCATGCTACACCCACGCTCGTCTGTTATGAGACTGTACATTCCACGAAAATTGGGGGGTCGTGGCTTCTTAAGCACCAAGAACCTCCATAATCGTGAAGTGTGCAGTCTCAGGGATTATTTCCGCGACAACGAGTGCGGGATGCATCGAGATGTTGTGGCAGTTGACAAGGGCCTCACGCCGCTCTCCTTAGCGAACGAGAACTGGCGCAAACCATCGGTGCTCAGCACCGAAGACCGCAAGGAAGTATGGAAGAGCAAGCAGCTGCACGGGCGGTTCTATCGGGTCCTAACGGGCCCCGATGTGGACATGCTCGCGTCGGTGAACTGGCTACGTTTCGGAGACCTCTTTGGGGAAACTGAGGGTTTTGCCTGTGCGATTGCGGACGAAGTTATCAAGACGAACAATTATCGGAAATATATCATGAAGGACGGTACGGTCGACATCTGTCGGGCATGCCACCGTCCCGGAGAATCGCTCCGACATATTATTTCCGGTTGTTCGCATCTTGCTAACGGCGAGTATTTGCACAGGCACAACCAAGTAGCCAGGATCATCCATCAGCAGCTTGCTCTTCAATACGGCCTTGTCGAGTCTGAGGTGCCGTACTATAAGTACGCACCAGCGCCAGTTCTCGAAAATGGTCGTGCTTTGCTCTATTGGGACCGGTCTATCATCACGGACAGGACTATTGTCGCCAATAAGCCTGATATCGTGGTGGTCGACCGAGCCCAACGCCGGGCAGTGCTCGTTGACATCACCATCCCACATGACGAGAATCTCGTGAAGGCCGAGAAGGACAAGCTCAGCAAGTACCTTGACTTGGCTCACGAGATAACCGCCATGTGGGATGTTGATTCGACGATCATTGTCCCGATAGTTGTCACGGTAAACGGTCTTATAGCGAAGAGTCTCGACCAACATCTCAAGAGACTCTCGCTAGACGGTTGGGTCAAGGGTCAGCTTCAAAAGGCAGTGATCCTTGACACGGCGCGCATTGTGAGGAGGTTCCTCACTCTGCAGCCCTAACCACCGGCAGCTTGAGCCCTGCCCCGCTGCCGGCGGCACCCTAGTTTTTAAGTTTTTTTATATTATTTATGTGTTTTTTATATATATGTAATGTAAAAAAATTTAAAAATTAAGAAAAGAAATAAATAACTGGAATAATTGTTTAAATTTTTTATTTGTCTATATATCTATACTATTATAGAGAGGAAATATTTGATTGTTTGTATTGAACAGGCTCCGAAACTGCTGGATTTTTAACTTGAGGGTAGTAGCTAGCCAGCTGGGTACTAGAAAGTACCCTACCATCATACTATAGTTTCCTTACGATGTTTGCCAGTTTGCCGTCTCCGGCAGCTCAAGCTCATTGTTGCGGTTTGAACCCACGCCCTTCGTCGTGTGAACCGCGCTAACCGCTGAGCTATCATCCCTACAGTATAAAGTATATCAGACTATAAATTTTATGGTAAACAATTTTTAGCTATTTATAATTCCAGTAAAATTTTATCAATAACAATATAATAATAATAATATACATACAATATAATTGATTAAGTAAAGCACTAAATACCTACTTACATTTTTTTTACTAAAAACTGTTTTGCGTTAGACCTCACCTGCAGATTTTAAAAAGGATGCGGTCTAAGATGAAGCACGCTTACCTAGAAGTTACCTCTTTAACTTTGGATTTGAAGTTAATATCCAAATTGTAGCAACAGACAAACAAACAATCAAATCTTTCCTCTTTATAATAGTATAGATTATAAATGCGAAAGTTTGTGAGTTGGATGTATGCTTGTTACTCTTTCACGCAAAAACTACTGAACGGATTTGGATGAAATTTGGTATGGAGGTAGCTGAGACCCTGGATTAACGCATAGGCTACTTTTTTAATATCGAAAACATGTAGCGTGTAAAATTCATCATAAATCTTTATTTTAAGTAAGAAATAAAACAAATATCTATTCGTTTTTGACCAATCAAGGCAATTTGTAGGTAATCATGACATAAAACATAAATTACAAATTTTGAGCAAAAAAATTTACATTTCCTGTTTATTTATTTTAGTACACCAGAGTAAGTACTTATAGCATTATATAATCTTAAATAACTTATATTCCAAATTATCTAATAGAATAATAATAGTTGCAATCGCTATGTAATCTACATAATAAAATAATAAGTATTCTTATGATCTGAAATTATGTATTGCAAAGTACATTTTATCAGGCAAGTTAAAAAACGAACAATTTTTTTTATGGTTGACTGGCTAGTTGTTTTGACCACAGCTCAACAAATTCTGAGTTGTTTCTATCGAAAACTTTATTTATAAATAAAAAAAATATTCTGAAAGATTTGGCATGATTTGCAACAGTAGGTATAAGTTTGTTTCAGCGTGAGCGCTTAACTGGCTATCAACAAAAGATTAAAAAAAAATCATTAGTATTCTATCTCTATCGAATCCACATCACATTGTTTTTCAACCAGTTAGTGTAACAGAGATAGATATACATTTCTTTGCGTGTTTTTTAAAACGTATGTTATTTTCAAAGTTACGCTGTAAAACAGCTCCGCTTTTTTTGAAGCGTGTGTATGACGTTAACCCCATCGGTTTACCTGTGGTACCTACATACGTACAAATCTTTGATGTAAGCCGTACTCGTGTATAATGAAGCCAATGTAAGTGACTCCCTACACTACCTACATGTAACTTGCAAAGGCATTGTGCAATACCTACTATTCTTTAATTATTATCTCTGCAATCAGATTAATTTTTTTATGTCTTGTATTAATGACCAATTTTTTATGTCCTTATTCAATCTATGATGGGTGACTACTTACGAATAGGTACGCAGTTTAGTGACTTTTATAAGCAAGTACCTGGTACCTAAAATTGCACGTCATGTTTCGTCCATCGTTTCGTGGATTGTAAAAAATGGGCGTAATGATAAATTTAATGATGTATTTATTCACATTTTTCCATGCCTGGGTGCGATACAGACGCGCCTGCTTATCAAAAAGATATGGTCGACTATAACTTTATATTTCATCGAATATTATTTAAATTAAGTTTATTTGTCGGTGCTGCCATGTTTAAGACATGGTCCTTGTGGGTGATAGGTTCGATCTTATCTGGTAAAAGGTCAACAATCCCTATTAATGTATTAATTATAAAGATCTTTTTTTCAGCCCGTTCATTTCAATCACATGTAGCGCCATCTAACGGACTGGGTTGAATGTTAAAAATGTAAATTCGAACTTAGTAGTGTCATCTACAGGAAAACGGAAACATTTGTTTGCTAATTTTAAGACAACCGTGTTTGCGCACGATCTTCTTCGATAAAGCCAGACTGCCGTGTCGAACATCAACATGCTAGGAGTAAATGTTTCGGGAGGAAATGGATAGATGGCACTGATAGACACAACTTAGATTTGAATTTTGAACCGATTCAAAATCTTTTAAAGTAGGTACTTGCAAATTATATCATATTTATATTTTATTATGGTATTACATTACCTTTGAGGTTTCTCTACAAACTCGTAGGGTATTTTACATTGATTAACTGATAAACCTACATACACAATCGTAGCACAAGGTGCTACGAAATGGTGATAATTATATTGTTGCTTTGCGTAAATCTATGCGTACCTATAGACAACAGTGCCTATTACACCACGCTTTGTGTGTAGACAAATGAAATTCCTTTAAAGTTATTTGTACTAAATTAACACTTACTAGTCGACTAGGCATAGGTATATGATTGTAGGTTGTTTGCCGTATTTTGCCGTAAAAAATTATTTTTCTGTTATTATTAAATTTCAATAGATAAAAACAAACAAAATTTACCGCAGTAGAGCGTGGGAAGTGCAACCCAATGGTATGTAGTTAAATTAATTGAACACAGTGTAAATTGGTTGTGATCTCAGTATCATGACCGCAGATTAGCTGCTAGTCAGTATGTTCAGGTGCTACAGATTAGGGAGTAGTTACTATAACCGCGGCCTTGCTGCTCTAATATATTGTGCTATAAAACAAACTCAATGAATTAGGATCAACAAGGTCAATGTAGAACCAACAGTAGGTATGTGAAAGTTGCGGTGAAATATGGGATGACGATTAATGTTAGACCTATGACTTACACTATTTGACCACATCTCACCTTTGTGACAGTTTAGTTGAAAATTGGAATTTGAGCTGGATCTCAAGTGAGGCTGCCGGAACACATCGTTAGATGCTTGGTGTCAGAATTTCAACTTGATAGCTAGGTATAACTTGGTAACTAGCCAGTCTAGTACTAGAAAGTACCCTACCACTATGCTATGCTATGGTTTCTTAACGATAAAGCAGTCAATTCCATAAGAGACACTCTTTCCAGCAATAAATCATCATCAAAAAATTCAAATTAGCATTTTTGTTATTCTAAAAATAAAATCGTTAACAAGCTAGGTAGGTATAGTTTTAAATAAAATTGAAGTCGTATTTTTGTGGCTCATAACTATGGCCTTTTTTTCTTTTTGGCATTTTATTGGTATAGTAAAAAAAAAAGTTAGCAATTATTCATTTGTAATTCTTACGTTTTAATTATTTTTGTGTATCCAAATAAAAACATTGAATGGTAAGATAAGAATTATACTTAATAATACAACCATACTTATTAATAAAGCTTTATTTTTAAATCTAATATATCCAATTTTGGCTATATCTTTTCTTTTTTTTCTTTATCTTTTTGCTTGGGGCTTCCTATTTCTTACCTCTCTATTTTTTTAAATTATTATTTCATACGCAAACAGGTGTGATTATGTGCGTCTGTCTGTGGCATTATAGCTCCTAAACGCCTTTAGAAGAACCAATGTTGTAACTCCGCGGGAATACGGAGAAAATAATATCATTCCACAATTTGCAAGTGTATGGTAAAATGGAGCGTGTGAATCGTACAGTTTCCAATTTTTATAATTCATTTATACGTGGATGAGTTTTCAGACGATAGCGGCTAGTGCGGTGATGAAACCGCGATGCTGGCATAAGATAGAATAAATTCTAGTAATGATTAAAAAAATCTGTTTAGATATTAGAAGATTATCAGTTCTTTTCTCGTTGATGAATGCATTATAGATGTTAGCATCAACTACGGCTCTGTTTCAGTCCCAACTTGGTGCTACGTTACTGGCGTCAGGGATTTTTTAAATTTACACTTGTTTTTTTTTAATGTGGAGTACATTCATTTTAATAAGAGTACATTCATTTTAATAAAATGAAGAGTACATTCATTTTAATAAAATGAATGTACTCCACATTCATTTTATTTATGTAGTTTTAGGTACATTATTGTATAATGTGTATGTTCAAAGTCGCAAGGAGTCCAATCATGATATACCCTATTTGCACCTGTGAATAGATCTCAATCAACTGGCACTACAATTATACTCCTGCGCAGGTGCTAAATAAGCCGTCGCGGCAAGCAGCGAGCCCTTACTAGGGACGTAATAACCGTAGCGCCCAAACGTAACGAGCGCGGCCTCGGCGTAGCGCGTGCGCCGGGAGGATGTCAGTCCATCAGTAGCTTTCGCTGCGCTCGCGCCTCCGGCCTCACTGCCCGACAACGAACATGACGATTCGCGCGCGTAACTCCCTCTCACACCTCCAAACTTCATGACAAACTTATAGCGATCAGTGAATAAGATATGTGTGTGTAAAACGTGCCGTGGACCGTCAGTGGACACAATGAAGGCGCAGAATTGGCGCAAATGGCTAGTGTTGCCGCTGCTCGGATTAGCTTTGTCCGCTCGCTCAATTGGCTGCGATTACAGTTCCATCACCGAGAAATTTGGAGCGGAAGCCGTAGAACGATGCAGCGAAAAATGTCCATTTCAGGTTCGTTTGCAATTTATCGGCGGACTGTATTTTCTTTTCAGACTTTGGGGCTGGAAATGTTACAAAATTGGTAGAAGTAACATTAACAAAGTATTTATTGTATGCCTTCTATCCCACCAGTTCCAACGTGTTATGGAATTCTTCCACGTTTCTCCACTAAGCCGCTTTCCTGGTGGCAAAGTGGATAAGTAAACTCCAAATAGTGATGTCTGATGCTCTGAGCTTTGATATGTCACATAGGTATTTCAAGTTCTGGGAACCACTCGCTGCAACAGTAATGGGCAGATTTAGTCTCTTACCAATACTAGAGTGCCTTGGCTGTCGCATTAGTTATTTACGTAAATAAATTCATGCAAAATAAAACGACAAAATCCAGCAGATCACTCTTGATTCAAGTTATATGCTAAGTATTTAAAAATGTCAACCTAGAGATCTAAGAAGGAACGCCTGACGGTTATTTTAAACGAGTACGAGTTCAACCTCATTCTGTTTGTAGCACACTGCGCAAGGTTGTTTTGTCAAACCATTTATCATTCTTCCATACATTTACTTATATAATTACCCACTGACCCAGCTGATATGTTTATCTAATAAGCACAAATCTATAAGTAATATGTCAGTATTTCTATTGGAACTAAGTTACAAAACAACAAACGAAAACAATGTTAGCGAATAGATTGTGAATGCTATTTTCATTGATAAATCGGCATTGAATAGAGCGTTGGTAGCACAGATGTTATCTTCAGAGGTTTGTCCATTCGTTAGTTTATTTGCGGCGTTTGCTCTAAGGTTCAACGCTTCTAAGCAATTGTGACAATTAGCGAGGGACCATAATCAGCGGCATGCTAAATATAGAGCGTTTTTTAACTTTGCCATACATTTTATTATGTTTTAGGTGCATTTAGGCGCGTCCAGTTTTAGTATCCTCTTTTTTTCTGGTTAGGATTTTATATTTTCTCTATGATAAACATACTTTTGCATATAAAGAGTAGAATTAAGGTGGTCCGATTTAAATACAAACCATTTTTTTCCATTTATGGACAAATGCAGCATAATTTTACAGTGAAATCACAGTCACTGTCATTTATTTTGGTCTTTATTGGCGGTAAACCACAATTGCTTGAGTAAAATAGTAGATTATTTTCCATTCCATTTGTCCATAAATGGGAAAAAATTGTTTGTATGGAAATCGAACCACCTTAAGCGATCAAAACAACCTAGAGTTTTAGAAGACCCTGGTAGTCGTAAAGACAATACTCGCCTGACAAGTGAGGTGTAGGTTCGATTCTGCGTCGACCACTGAGTTCTTTACGGATGTAAATTCAGTAAATTCATGTTTAAAAACTACCTAACTAACATTGTAGGTATCTAGAGCCAAAGAGTTTTCACTCTTTTTCTACGCAACATTGTATCTTTACTTTTTTACTAAACTAATGTAAGCTACGGAATAGTAGTAGAATAGTACTTGGTGGTAGATCTCCGTAGCAGGAGGTCGTCTAGGTAGGTACCACCGCAGTACCAGTTATTCTGCCGCTAAGCAGTAGTGTGTAAACATTACGTGTTCCGGTTCGAAGGTTACTACAGCTAGTGAAATTACTGGGCTGTTGATTGAGACTAACCATCGAAAGCCTCAAAGCAAGTCACTCAATTTTCTACAGGATTCATTTCGGTGAATGTGCTACCGAGCTGTACGACCTTGTTCTTCCATCCCCTTTTTACCACTGGACAAGTAGAAAGAAGGCCCACTACCACCCATACGTAGTGGAATTTCCTTGGGTACGTACCAAACGTTTCGACTCAACCTTTCTCATTCGTACGGCCAAGGAATGGAACAAGCTACCGGCTTCCTTGTTTCCTGATAGATATAATCTAGATCTTTTCAAGGTCAGAGTGAATAGGTATCTTCTAGGTCTGCGTGCTTCATCTTCGACCACATCGTCGCTTACCATCAGGCGAGTTGGAGGTCAAACGCGGACTTATCCGTATAAAAAAAAAAAAAAAAAGAGCGCCAAAGCAGTGATGCCCTGGACTTTGTTTTGTTACTCGAAAGTTCTGTGTATCGCGGCATTGGTCATGGACAGGCGTTATCTCTTACCATCAGGAGAGCGTCTCGTTCGTCTCATTACTTTTTACACTAAAAAAAAAAAAGTAGCTAGATAGTACTTACTTTGTGGTATGGTAAATAATAATAGGTACCTCATTAGATGGTGGCAAGTTGAAAATCTGTCAACAAGCACCTAACGGTATGTGCCTCACTTGAGAGCCAGCTCTTTTCCAGGCTAGGTGTGCTTTAACATCTTCGACCACAGCTTTGGTCAAACACCTAGCCTATTAACCATAAAAACCCCTCGCTATTAAGTTTTAAATTAAGTATTTTAGTTTCATAAATAAATTAAATTTTTGTATAAATATTAAATTTCGTCCTCCTTAAAAATTTTCTATAGGTAGATTTAAAATATTAAGGTTTGACGATAAAAAATCCTACTGTGTAAATGAAAGTAATAGTGCAGTGCCCAGAGGATATCAGGTTACCATTGTTATAAAAACATAATAGTTCACAGTAAATGAGAAAAAAATCCAAAAACCGTAACCACAGGTATCAGATGCCATCATGGAAGCCCAACAAGTAACAGCGGGCTGGTTCCGGTCGCACGCTGCAGAAATATTAAACCAAACCTCACATCATTCCAAAATTTGCTTTACATTTTAGCACAATATTTGTCGAAAACTCGTAATTAAAACATTGTTGTGTACAAGAAATTTAACATTCAAAGTAATGAGCGGCAAACTGGGCCCGTGACGTGAGCTTTTATTGCATAAAAACCCGCACGAAGGACTGGGTTCAAATCCCAAAAAGAAGCTTGTACCGCTTGTGCTTGTGCTTGTTGTTGCCGGTGAAGGAAGATATATAGTGACGAAATTATACATAGTGCCATGATAAGTAATTTTAAGTATGTACCAAATATCTAACGATTAGTTCTGGCAGAGATACATTTTCGTTCCATGTTTACCATCTTCGACCACAACGTCGCTTTACAGCTGGTAATCTGTAGTCAAACACTTGCCTTGCCTGTCAGTCTTAAACAAATTGCAAAAAACTGCTACCTTCACTCATATACTGTGGTCGGACAAAGGGTAAAAGGAAAATCTCACTTTTTAAAAGAACAAAACACTCTTCTGATGGTAAGAGATAACGCCTGTCCATGACTATAACTCTGAGTAACAAAGTATAGTCCATGGCATCGCTGCCTTGGCGCACATTACTTTGAGACATTAGATGGTTAGTCTCAATAGCCCTGTAATTACGCTGGCTACGGTAAACAGTCCCTTCAAACCGGAATACAGTAATATTTATACACTACTGCTTGCTGGCAGAATATTTCTGGTTCTTTACCTAGACGACCTCTTGCTAAGAAGACCACTAAAGCTTGGGCTAGTATCTAACCATCTAATATATCTTATAGTATTACATGATGTATATCTCTGATATTTATACGTAAGTACTGCTCCAGAATATCTATATAAGTAACTAAACAATGTATTGTCTCTTCTAGTAGGCACGGCAATCGCTGCAAATCAATCAGGTTCCGATTGGAACAGGTAGGGCCCGGCGGCCGGCGCGGCACGGCAGTTAGTTTCAAAGACTTTGTATGTAGGTATAGAGTGAACATAAATTTCGAGTTTGCCATCAGTTGTGAATGTTGCTGTCACTTTTATTTTTCGATGACATGAAAGTACAGACACATTGAAATCCCATGAAACAGGACATGACATGACCTAAGATACAAGACAAAAAAGTGATATTTCAACATTTTAACAGAGCACGAACAAGCAATAAGCCTTCCGTAAACATTGAAAAAAGTGAACGATGTTTAGGAAAGGACACTTCTATTACTATTCTACTTCTTTGGTTACTTCTGCACGCTTGGGTGCGCGCGCGTTGTTGCGACGGAAGTCACTGCAACGTCAATGCGCATCACATAAAAACTTCCAATTAGGAAAAAAGTAGATCGGAGTACAACCATACAAATTAACTTTTCAACTGGTGAGGGATCTAAGCATATTATACGGATGATTTGAAATTCTTCCCTTTGAGTACAAAAAGGGAGCACTTCGATATTCAACGTCACTTTTGTTATCTGTAGTAAGACTGCCTGACAGGTGACAGATACCATAGAATACTTCACTGGAACGCTCTTCGCGCCACTTCTGGAATTATTTTTGCAACATAGATAATAATTTCGATCCGCAGTTATCTAAATCAAGATTTCCTTTTTATTGATTCTCATCTCCGTGTATACGATATGGGGTGGTAAGTGGCATACTTTGTCCAACTATCAATCCTACGCCATAAAGGTTAAAAAGTCGTTAAAAGTTATAAATATGATTTAAGGAAATTATCAGAATTTTATAAAAAAATTACTGGACCACTGCTTACAGTGTAGTAAAATGGTAAACACACCTAGTCTGGAATAGCACTGTTTCTCAACAAGTTGCCGGAATACACTGTTAGGCAGATAATTTTCTACTTGACTGGTAGCCAGCCAGCCAAGTACATGAAAGTACCCTACCACCATGCTATGCTTTCCTCACGATGTTTTAATTAGCCGGCAGCTCAAGCTCATTGTTGGTATTTGAGCCTACGCCGTTTGGCGTGTGAACTGTTCACGTTGACCACTGAGCTATCATTATTTAAAAAAATCGTAAATTTGAGCGATTTTCCTGACGACTTCATCCTGTAACTATACTGTCATCACTACAAAGGATGTGTAATTTGCATTTTTTATTAAATTGAATACCGTTTGTTTTTCCTTACAGAATCGAACCGGAGATGGTCACTTCGACGTTAATTGCGGGTCTGAATGCAGCTTGAAACATGTAAGTTTATTTTGCGTTCATAACATAAACCTGTGATGCGCTTGTTTCCATATTCCACAGGAAAATAAATACCACAATTCGGAAGCAGTGCAAACATTGTTGTGTTAGGTGTCAGTGTTGCTTATTAAAGCAACGCAACATCCCACTAAATTTAAAAGATCTAAATTATTTAAACTTTTTATAATTGAACAGTACCTATTTTATTAAATTTGCACTTCATTAACATTAATATTAAGCTGTTTGCACTTCAAACTATTGCATTTTCTAAGCTTACACATTTCTTAAACGTAAGGTTAGATTGGTTCAAAAAATAAATATATCTACATTGAATTTGGAAAAGTATAACAAAAAATTTGTTTTTAAAACAGCCTCTCAAAATTAATGATTGCATCATTTTCTTACCTATAGGAAAATGATTCATTTTTCATTTAGAATTTCTCATGTAAATAGCATTTAAAGGAACGACATACATACATGTTTACAACAGCTGTCATAAACTTTACATGATTGGAAATAATCTTTTTAACCTGCTGACATTTATAGATCGTTACTAGCTAGACGAAACTCGTAAATATAAGCCGATAACACATTGTTTATTTATATTTTTTCACTATAGGGTTGCTCAATTTAACGATTCTGCAACGGAAATTGTAACAAAATAACTTCGTATCTACAAAACTTCTTATCGAATAAGTGAATTGATTTATATAGTTTTCATCCTGTGTTGAAGTTGGAATATCGCGAGCGGGATGACGCGACTTTCTTTTTTTTCAGTACACAGCACATGAGTAGTCATACAAATTGTTTCTATGCGAAAATGGTATCGGTACTTAACATATTTTTATTTAAGTTCCTATTGAATTAACGAATTATTTTCTTACCAAAACTAAAGGTATTTAAATACATAATATCGTACGTATGTAATGTAAAAAGTGAACAAAAATATAATGTAAACTCAATTGCTGCACATCCTATTCTACGCATATTTTGATTTGACTTATAATTTTACCTATAATTTATTTACGTAATAAAAAATAGTTTATCTGTTGAGTCATGAATGTGATAGATGTAAAGATAAATATTAGTTATTTACCGTAGTAGGTATTTCAATCAGAGTCCGAGTCAGCCCTGTTTTTATAAGCTGGCCCACTACTGGGCTGGGCCTCTTCTCATTGTGAGAGGGGTAAGGCCATAGTCCACTACGCTGGCCAAGTGCAGGTTGACAGACTTCAACATCTTCGAGAACTTTTTTTTAAGAGAACTCTCTGTTATGTAGGTTCCCAACTAGGCTCCGAAACTATAATTTAAAAATTAATTTATTTTGTTTTAAAGTTGACAATGTAAGTTATATTTACATAACGTTATTTACTTCAAATCACGACCTTTCTGTGACCTGTAAAAATTTCAGTTTTACAATACTCGTATATTACCTATATATTTCTAAAGAGGTTTCGACAATGATAGGTAAAGCTTTTTACAAATAATTTTATACTTCATCTTGGAAACTCAGTTGCCATACTATAATAATTAAAATTGTTATTAAATTGTGGTAGATAACACACAGACCGTGACCTTTTAAAAGATATTAAGTGTTAAATGAATACTGTATCGAAAATTATCGATAATACGAGTAAATTCCATTTCAGAAATTGCTATATATTGATAAAAGTATTTACCTATAGTTTAGTAGCGTAAGAACGTTACTCTTTCTTACATTTGTGAGATTCTGTTATTTAATGACACCTCGCACTTTAGGAGGTAAAACACAATTACGTACATACATAAAACCTCAACCTCCTTTGAGAGAAATCGAATAAAAATGTGTAAAGGTACATTGCAATGCGACACTGCCCTGAGAAAAATTGTACCATAGGAACTCCTGCCTAATTACAAATATTCAACAATTATAACGGTTTTATATATGCTCCTGTCATTCTCCTGTCGTCTCTTGTTGACCTGAATCAGAGAATACACCTTCAAGCAGATGACAATGGCTATGTATAGTCATTGTCCTGCTTTACCCTAAATTATCTTTCAGCGATTGCACTAAAATTTGAATAAAACATTTGTGAAAATAGGTCGACAGAAGATGTTTTTAAAGTAACTGGACCGTGTACATAGTGAGCATAATAAGTTTGTGTTGTAGATGTCGCAGATGAGTTGTAAAATTTGTCATAATACATAACAGCTAGCTTAAAAAACAGTTGTTTTGTATTAGTGTTATACGTATCGTCTAGCGGGATTGTATTATTTTGTGTCGGTTGCCGGTTTGTTTGTTTTTGTTTTAGTGATTGTTACAAAATAAAACTTTTTCTTTCTTTCTTTCTTTAATATGTCTGATCATAGGTCCGCTACAATGTATTGTTATTTCGCGTTCTTCAACACGGCCGTAATGTAATTTGAGTCGTCAACTGCCGCTTTGGCAGTCTTTAGTTAAAATTTTCGACCTTTGTGGCGGTTTTGTAGCTTAACTTTCTTATTTCATGAAAAAAAATTACTTAAGACCTTTATAAGATTTTACTTTCTTGCGTTGTTTTATACAAAGCAATGACTACTATGCGGGTAAATTTGAGACGCTGTTTTGTTGCTAAAACTTATCGCAATGACAATCCGGGTAAACGTTGATGCGCCGTAATAAAAAATCGATCGATTTTTTTTAATGTCTAGCTGTTATGTGGTTTTTGCGAATTGACTGTGGCATAGATACTCACTGCTACGGTAGTACCGTTGTTGGTTTAGAATTTGTGTAAGAAAATGAATAATATTTACATACATTTGAAACTGCATCACCAATGAACTGTCACAAGAAGAAACGCTTGGTCAGGTTGAGTTATATCGTTGAATTCGTTAACAAAGCTTAACTAAAGCCTTACCTTAGAGAGAAAAAATCTATTGCTACAAATTTCTTATGCCTTCTATATGTTTACAGAACTTACTTGTATCCAACCATGTAAAAAAGACTGCAGCTCTTTACTTCTCGCATCACAGTCTATTTTAGTAAGCAAAACAGTTATCCATCTTACTTACACATTGAAATTGACACAAAACGGAATATTCCCATCGCCTCCTGACAGTTACTACTGGTTTATGTCAAAATTATCTTTTCGGCCCAATTTGTGCCCCTGCGAGCGCAAAAAACTCTTACTGTACGCTGTGTGACCAAATCAGTAACGTGCGCGACAGAGATGGAGCATCATACAAGTAAGAGGCATCGAGTTTAGGCGAAGTTGACTGTCTCGGTTATAAGTACAATACAATACTCACTCTGGCTATTAAGACATTTTAAAAAAATAACAGCCTCACCCTCGATTGCCTCAATAACTCGATGTGTATCACAGACTGACTCGAATCGAACAACTTTTAAACTTAATATCGAGTTTTTAATTATTTAGTGTAGGTATTTCCAACTGTCGACACGTGTTTCACCTCTACACGAGGCATCCTTAGAAGGCGAGGCATCCTTAGGAGGTGTCGACTTTTCGAAAGCTTGGACGGGAATTTTATATTGTCCAATCCAAAAAATAATTATAAAAAATACCATGGCGCCACTTTCTTAGCATGTTTCAGACTGTTTAGGACATTGTGATCGCTTTGAAGATGGGAATAATAGGAGGTCATCACCGTGACGCAATAACTCATAATTATACATATTTTTGTATATTTCAGCGTATTTCATAATTATGACGGCACCGCTATAGCAAGTTTGACAGACAAGTAGGCACTACTTGCTTGCCAAATCGTCACCAAATCATTTGAAGTCCGTCCTACAATATTATTGAGTTCAATTAACGGAATAAATAAAATAAAAACTTTGAGTAAAGTCGACTGCGTGTCCAAAAAGTTTTAAAACCAGTAATAAAGAGGAAGCTTCAATACTGTCTCTATACTATACATTTAAAATTTGAAGTAGCGAGGCAGGGCGGACCTCATTCACCCTCGAACCTGCAGCTTGGTGTGCGGTAACCGAAGTCAATTGACTTGTTTCCATTTTATTATTATTGACGACCCCATCGCCTTTGTTGACGCATTCAATCTCAAGTTATTGCTGTTTAAACAACCATTTCAATATGTACTTACATGAAACACGCTAAAAGTTTAAAAAATCTAAAGCCCAACTGCGAATAAAATAGCTATAATTAAAGCAGAAAAAAACTTTTAAAATAGATTTTAAAAAAAAGAAAATAGTTTAATTTCGTAACCCAACCGAACACAAGTAGGATAACCCAACCGAACACAAGTATTTGTACTTGTGTAAACCCAATAATACGAGCTACGAAGTTAAACTGTTTTCTTTCTTTCTTTCTTTTCTTCCTATTTGAAAAGTTTTTTTTCCTTTAAATATAGCTATTTTATTCGCAGTCGGGCTATAGGTTTTTTTGACAAACAAAAAAGTAATACACATACAATTTAATTCAAATTATACTAATTATTTTTCTTAATATATTATTACTAATTAAATTTAACTTAACACGTAACTTATACATTCAAATTAAACATATATTTTTGTAACCCCTTTTCTTTTTTAATTTTCTTTATTTTGTTTTTTTAAATTTGTTAATGAGATTAGATTTTTTTTTTAATCTTCTTTTAGAAGTCGTTTAGAAACCAGACGCACAAACCATTTTGTTGACAGCATCAACATTGCGCTGAAGTTGTTTATTTCACAACTGCATCAGGTTCCGTCGAACGAAGGTGTGATTAACAGAAAGCATGCATCCCATTTTCATACCCGGTACCTTTCTCCGCTCACGCCGTGAACGCTGGAATGTTTACATCACAAGTTTAACTTCAGTGGTTTACATTCACACAATTCCTGTTATGCTTTCTTAGGTCTATTTAGCAGTCAGCACCTTGAATGGTTCTAATAACTACAAGTGAGATGAGCTTTCTTGGAAATCTGATTCTTCTTTCATAGTTATGTGCAGTTAATATACTATGTATGTCAGATCTGATGTATTCTATTAACTTCATGAAATAAGGAATTGGTTTTAATGTGATTACAAAAAACGTTTATTTAAAAACGTTGCAAACGTTGCGTTTTCCAGGGGATGTCACCCCTAACCACCAACGTTCAGGTCAGCGAGAAATTGACAATGCATTTTATGGATTTTTTTTTATTCTAAATAAGTTTGCGTTTGATCACGCACTTCAGCAAGATGTAGTCTAAGATGAAGCACGCTTGCGTAGAAAAGACCTCTGAATTTGAAGACACCCAAGCTGTACTTCGAAGGAAAAACAGATGTCAGCAGAGAGTTCCACATCCACGCTGTACGTATGAAGAATGTGGAATCGCGTTTGATAATATTGATGAAATATTGACCATATACGCTTTGGCCGTGTCTGCCTAGCCGTCCGGTAATAAAAAGTAAAATAAAAAAAATGGAAATGACATGGACGAAAACATACGTAGGTACTACTTGACAATTGTTTTCGAGGTGCGTGTTTATATGTATTTCTGCTAGGTTACGGCAAAACAAATATAAAAAAATTTGGTTTTAGGTAAGTTTTATGGACCGAACCGGAATCCGTTGTGCTTTCACAGTTACGAAGATAAGCCAAAAAGAAAAAAAAACTGCAACAAGATTTTTGTCCACGAGATCAGACCCACACGTACATGGACTTACTAGAAAAAAACGTTGTGTACTATACCTAGCTACATATTTATCGGGTATCTATTGAGAATGCATTCCGCTGTTTGCCAGTCCGCATAAAGAAGTGGAAACCGTTTCGTTCGTAGATATCGGTGTTTAATAGAAATTTGGTAAGCATGGTCATCCACCATAGTACGGTGGTGCGGCGGCAGGGTCGCGTGAGACTGCGGGCCGGATGGCCGCAGGAAGGAAGCAGCTAGTTGCTGCCCCCCTCGACTCTATTTCAGAGTTCGTTCGTTTTGTTCTAGCATTCAAAACCGCGCTCTTGACTTATTGACGTTTTGTGCCTGTAATTAGGATGTGCTCGTTGTTGCTAACAGAAAAAGCAAATACTGTTTTCGGGTATAGCCCTAACTAACCATGTCTAAATTTTTCAACAGAACCATTCATAATGTCTACATAATTAATAATGAATTTATTATATATCTTTTTTTATTTATTAAGTAAGCTGGTGGGTTAGGGCTACAGAATGAGGAACCTCTTCATAAAGCGAGCCGTGTCAAGGATCTCAGTCTTTTGGATCTGACCCTTGACCCAACCGAGCCTCTTAAGGTGTTAGTCGAGACTCTTCTCTATACGGCCGTTAATATTATTATTATTACTCACCACCCTATTTATTACTATTTCTATACTTATTTTTTTGAAAAGATAACGATTATGATAATTGTGAGTTGATTTGACAGGTAAAATTAAAAGTCTCTTTACTACACAGTATATTGAAGTTTTTGACAAAAAATTAACGCTTAATTTCCCGATTACAAGTGTTTAAGGCAGTGTACCGTATCACGACATGGTTATTGAGCTCGTGTGGCGGAATTCACTTCCCATACGCTCTGTTGAGCCCTACTCGGAAATGAACAATAACCTATCGGAAGCAAAGCCGTGGACCTATGGACGAGTGAATTTTCTCCTAATTTATGTGTGAAACTTTATTGTACTTTCCAATACATACACAGCGTCCGGTATCTAAACAGTGTCGGTAGAGGAAATCATATTTTGTATCGAAACATCATATTTATTGACTAATATTTTTAGTAATACAGTCGATTCTCGCTAATTCGAAACTCCAGGGACACTTAAAATATTACTAATTATCGTTCGAATTAACGTCGTTTTGTTATGTAGCAATGATTTTTTCGCTCGAATTACCGAGTGCATAAAAATGTATTGATTTAGTTCGAAATATAAAGAGAATTCCTATGGAACTCATGATAACTTTGAATTATAGAGAGGTTCGAATTATCGCAGGTTTGAATTAACGAGAGTCGACTGTAACTAGAAAAAAATACCTAATTTTCATAAACAAAAACTAAGTGGGTATATTGAACGAATACCTTAAACAATTTAAATCGACTAAATGTGTGTCGAACTAGCGCACAGAAGGCGGATACGGATGGAATGCGTACTATTAATGAATTAATAATATCTGAGATCACCCTTACGCAGAAGGAAGTTTATTCTGTTGTACCTTTTCTTTTGCACCAATCAAATCGCTAACTTTTTTAGCAGCCCTGTTGGCTCATTGGTAGCATAGCCATAGCATCTGCCTTAAGAGCTGAAAGATGTGGGTTCGATTCCCGCTCAGGACAAACATTTTATGTATCAACAAGTGTTTGTTCTGTGTCTGTTCTGTATGTATTATAAGTATGCATTTACAAAAAAAAAGTATATAATATGTATTCTATCAGTTATCTGATTTCCATCACACAAGCTCTGCTTAGTTTGGGGCCAGATGGCGCTGTGTGTAATGTCCTACGATATTTATTTATTTATTTAGCTATAAATGCCAGCCCTAAATTAATGCATAGAAATGTACTCAAATCAGCACCGTGGGAGCTCTACTAAAATTATACAAATACTTGAATATTTAATTCAAAAACTCAGCAGAGCAAAAACATCAAAACAATATTCTTAACAAGTGGCGCGGAACTGTACTGTAGAGGACGGTTACCGGTTACGTCAGGTGTATTTATGAATATTCATTAAATAATATAATTAAATGACTTTTGGGTGGAATTTCATAACGGCTTTGGTGTTAATCACTATTTATGTTATTAGTAGTTTTATAGCATTTTTAAAAATTAAATAAAGGCAATTTCGAAAGTTTTAGAGAATTGGGATAATTGTTGTTGAGTACAAGAATAATTAAACACGTATTCATATATTGTAGAATCAGAAGATTTAGTTATTATATGACATACTAACTGAATGCCCTGTACTTCGTACCTAGTGCGGTAGAGTTCGGTCTTTGCTCTCTAGGTTTATATGTATATGCCTCGCTATAATATGTAGGTAGGTACATACATATAAACCTTATTACATGTATCACGACAATTTAAAAAAAAACAACTGAATCGGTTCAGGGCTTCTCAAGTTATGCGCTTACCAATGAACATCATGATTTTTGCATAAATATCTAACTTTGTAGCGCTGATAGCTCAGTGGTTAGTACGGGCGGTTCGCACGGCGAAGAGCGTGGTTTTAAACCTGAACTCGACCTTCCGGTTAAGGGAAACATCGTGAGGAAACCATAGCATTGTGGTAGGGCACTTTCTAGTACTCGGCTGGATAGCAAATCTGTCGCCAAGCACGTAACGGTGTGTTCCGGCTACCTCACTTGAGAACCAGTTCCATTCCAGGATTGGTGTGTTTACCATCTTCGACCACACCGTCACTTAACATCAAGTGAGCTGTGATCAAACATCGAGCCTGTCAATAATGAAAGAAAAACTTTGATTTCCTTCGCCAAAAATTCACGTTCAAAGACGTTCAAAGCAGTTTCACATGAGAAATCTCTCCAATAATACTCGTGCCCTTCGTGTATCATTCAATTGGGCTTCTAATTGAAATATGTGCTATATGAAGCCAACTCGAGCCCTTCAATTAGGGAATCAAGATGACGCTAATGTCGTTCTTAGGGTTCCGTACCTCAAAAGGAAAAAAACTTAACCCTTATAGAATCACTTTGTTGTCCGTCTGGCAAGACCTTCTATCTCGGGAACGCATGGAGGTATCGAGTTGAAATTATAACTACATACGCAGATCTAAAATCTCTTGCAGCTGTGAAAAAAACCAAACTTCTCAATCATCGTAAAAAAAGTTACAGCCGTTTCTGTCGCAAAAAACCGCATACTTCATACTTTTAACACTAACAAGGGAATGAAAACCTATATAAAGGGTATTTCCCGTTGATCTAAAACTATGAAATTTGGCAAGAAACTTTGTCTTATAGTACACATAAAGGAAAACATCCGAAAACTGTACATTTTTAATTTAATCACAATTAAATATAGTCAAAACCATAAACTTTAGTTTATGGTTTTGACTATATAAACTAAGGTTTATGGTTTTGACTATGGTTTTGATATTGTTAAAACACTCGATTCCCGAACTATACTCGTATATATCATACCTATCTAGTTTGTACGTAACCCTCGGTGGGCGAGTCTGACTCGCACGTGTCCGTGTTTCTTTTCTCCATTTGACGCTTATTCTTAGATAAAGCCATGGTATCTGAAGTGTTTCTATACAAAGTGTCTGTTTGTGCTTCTCAGTGGTTATATTTGGCAGGTGCTAGACTTAATCTAGTTTCGCTTACATGGTGTGTTACTTAATTAAAACTCCTATTAAAAGCACAAGCCTCCGTCAAGGACAATCTTTGTTCAAATCTTAATGACAAAGGAGACTAACGCATTTCTTAATTGTCAGTCAGGCTAAAAATACTTCATAGGCCCAAGAAGAAACCTCATCTAATTGTTTCTATCTCGTTATTCAAGCTTCTAAGCGCTAATCTCTAACTGTAGTGTCTAGCGTCAATTGGAAGCCAGACGGTTTAATTTCATTTTATATACTTAGTTACGAACATAAACCGTGAACGTGGATTTCAACATGGCCCACTGTGCAGTGAGGTTTAAGTTGGGTTTGTTTTAGTCGAGAAAGTCCCAACTAATAATGATACAGTAGGGATGAGAGATGTGTAGATTTGGATTGAAATTATGATGATGGCAAATGAAGGCAAGAAATTACAAAGAACAGAGTCACTGAAATCAGTCCACCAATGAAGGGGGATTAAAAAAAAATTAAAAGTATAATACGTTGCTATCCGTGTCTTTTCTCCGCTTACGTCTATTACCTAAATAACACAACATACTTTGATGTACCGTCGTTTTGAGTTTTTTCAACAACAAAAATTTTGACAACCAACAAATTTCTTTCTAGAAGAGAATTTCAAAACAAAGAAGTGTGTATGAAACGGCCAACCAATATGATGTGATTATTTTGACTTTGTCATTCGTGACAATTGAAAAAAATAATGTAAACTAAATCGATTTCGTATTTTGTCACGTTAAGAATTTCTTATTCGCATTTTTTTTGTGTAGTTTGTACTTTCAGAACGAGGTGTATATGTTTAGTAGGTATATGTACACTGCTTTGGAGTAAGTGTTCGAATCGCGTCCTCTAGTAGTAAGATTCATTTAAATCACTGAATATTTGGCTATTATAGATAAAATTATATTCTTTTCGTGATTTGTTTCTTGTTTCTTAATGTATATTTGTATATGTATATATTATAGCCTATATATATTATATATGTATTATGAGTGTATACATATTTATATATGTATATATTTCGTTTTATTTAAATACATTATTATATAATTATTTTTATATACTTACTATATTATGTTTAATTTTTATTTTTTATTTTTTCTTGTTTGTGTTACATCTCCCGTCTGTTTCTTATGTTATCTATTGTATTTTTCTTTTCTTGGTTGCCTGGAAGAGATCGCTGTTAGCGATAAGGCCGCCACTTGTGGCACTAGTTAATAAGGTTTTTTTGTTCTCTGTACTCTTTTCTATTTATGATGTGCACAATAAAGAGTTATATCTGTCTATCTATCTATCTATTACAAGGACATGAAAAACAAATCACAAAGAGACTGTTGGTTATTGTGAATGAAGAAGTGCACTGGTTGGTAGGCCGCTAATTCCTATTTCCTCATTAGGCGCGTTCCTCGCCTGCGCCTGCAGCGCCCATTCAACACGCCCCCCGCACTGCGTGCCATCACCCCTCCAACTTCTCAACTGACAATCCTCGGCTTGAATCGACCAAGTCCGAGTGCACTCAACGACTGCAAACTGTTTTGATTTATTACCCATTTATTGGATACTCCACAGAATGAAAACAGAATTGCCGTCATACGAAGCAATGATCTTGTTAAGCCAGTTACGGTTACTGCTTGGAAGTCGCTAAATATACCTACTAGGATGCAAAAGCGTTAATTTCCTTCTATTAATATTGGAATTTGTACAGCATTCCCCTTATTACTGCATCAGCCAACATACGTCTGCTGGGCATACTTTCGTTTGGCTAGGTGGTATTTCACCACACTGGCTCGGTGTAGGTTGCAGAATTACAGATGCACTTACACCATCCTACTAATATTATAAATGTGACAGTTTGGATGAATGTTTGTTACTCTTTCACGCAAAAACTACTGAACGGATTTGAATGAAATTTTGTATGGAGGTAGCCGAGAGCCTAGATTACCTAACACATAGGCTATTATATTTTTAGCTATATTTTTATCGCGAAAATATGTAGCGGGTAACACCGCGGGGCGCAGCTAGTTAAATATATTTTTAATTGAATTTCCGATCATAAGTAGCATTTTAGTACCTACATACCTACATTTGACTAAAAATTCAGTAGTATGTATTTTTTTAAACTTATTGATCCATACTTGCATCAACTTTCCTGCCAGAGAAATACAGAGGCTTTTTGTTTTTTTTTATTTGTTTTTGGCATCGTACTATATGCATTTGCATTTGCAGTATCAAATATTTCCATATTTTTAAGTATTTGTTGTAAAATCAAGTGAAAAAACTCCGAGTTGCACAAAATACCTACGTCTGAGTCATGTCCAGTCATGCCGTAGTAAATAACTTATACAACTTTATTGGAAGCTTCGAACGAATTTTGGACGTATCAAGAAAAACATGTTTTACCACATTACCATGTATAATATCACTTTCCCACATTCTAGCTCGTAATTCGCTAATTTGTAAATAAAACATTACAATATTTAAATAGTACTTACATAAAAAATCGTAAATTGTGTCGGCATAATATTTCAACTTTCTCAAAACTTTTTCAAAACTCCTTTTTGTGTTCCTTATCATCTATCGCCATTTTGTTAATATTACAACTATTGCAGTTTCCAGTGTTTACCTCGTTCTTCATTAAACAACCGGTAAGCAAGTAATGACGACAGTCTTGCTTTGGTTTGCGTCTTGAGTCGTAGGACGTAGTTCAATTTCTATCCGGAATAAACATTTACGTGTCAAACATTTAAGTTTTACTTTTATTTCGTTAATTATAACGGCTAAAAGCCAGTTACTATAATTAATATAGTCATTTGTACAAAAAAATAACATGGTCAACATAAAAAGATTAATATAATAAAACAACAATTAGGCACAATTATAAATGGAAATAAAAATAGATGTTTGTTCTGTGTCTGAGTATTTCTTATGAATTATAAGTATGTATGTATTTACAATATACAAGGTATTATATTTTTGTCTGGTTCCCATTGTACAAACTTTGCTTAGTTTGGCTACATGGCACAGAGTGAAATATCCTCCAATATTGATTTATAATGAAGAAATGTTTAGTAGTTGTCTACCAAACACACCATAGAGCAGTGAGCAGAAAACTGCTCACAGTCTACACAAGTGTTACTAATTTCTCCAATGTTCACAACACAAACGGCTGCAAACGTTAGCTTCGCATCAATGCAATGGCATTCAACAAAAGACCATCAGCAAGCCACTACACATCGTTGACGACGCACTACAGAGTAGAGCCCTCTCGAGAGGCGACGGCGGCGGGAAGTGCTACGGTAGGCCCCAATTTGGATTAGCATTATCCAATTGCCAGAATCAAGTGGTTGGCGTGGGCCAACGCGTGACCTGCTCACATATTTTGGTACCCTTTATGACATACATTCATATCTATTTACGATGTGACATCAATTGCACGACCTCTGGCGGAACTCGAACACCCTCATTTCTCTTGTTCTCTGTTCTCTTCATTGGAAAATTCTTGGTAACTACCGGTAGTTTTAAGGTGGTGGTTCGTTTTCCATACAAACATTTTTTTTCCATTTATGGACAAATGGAGCATAATTTTACAGTGAAATCACAGCTACTGGCATTTATTTGGCATTATTTCAGCAGCTGTGATTTCACTGTAAAATATGCTTCATTTGTCCATAAATGGAAAAAAATATTTGTATGGAAATCGAACCACCTTAAGCCGTCCCGTTTTACCCATCATTAGGGTCAATTTTTACTGTAGCATCAACCTTGACATTGCGGAAATGAAACGTCAAAAAAGTTTATACTTCAAACAACTTTTTTTCCAAGCATGCTGATATTTTTCCCAGTTTCAGGGTCGTTCCCACACATTGTAAAAGCTGTTCAAAATCATTACTACAACAGTTTGTTTCAACAAGTTTTTTATTGGCTTAGTACTACCTGCCAATGCGCAAAATCCTGTATGTATGTTAGAAATTAATATATTATAAATAAAAAGTTATAAATAAAAAATAAGAATGCTATAAGATAAGGCATAGTATTAATAAGAAAAAAACAATAGGTAGATGTATGTTTATAGAAAGCATTTTAGATAGAGGTACCTACTACCGCCAACTAATGAACTCGTGGAACAGTTTCCTCGTGTAAATGATTTGTAAATATTATAGCTAGTGATAAAACGTATAGGTTTATCATGGGGTCACTAACGTATATAGGCAGATTTAGAAAACAACTAGCGATCTCATCAACTGGCGCCTCTTGCTATATCACGTAGTAGCCCGATAGTAGAACTAGCCACTTTATGATATACCTAGCTACTTAATTAAATACAAGCAAGAATATCAGTATTTTTTTAATTTAAATTATTTTTATTGTTATCAAATCGATATACATTTACTTTTTTATCACAGTATTATAAAATATATATAGTATAACGTACTATAATATAGTATACTAATAATAAACTAGGTGTAACGTAGGAGATAGGTATAAAACAAATAATACAAAAATAAACAATCATCATCATCATCATCATTTCAGCCGTAGGACGTCCACTGCTGGACATAGGCCTCCCCCATTGACTTCCATAAAGACCGGTTGGAAGCGGCTCGCATCCAGCGCGTTCCTGCGGTCTTTACTAGGTCGTCTGTCCACCTTGTGGGTGGACGTCCTACGCTGCGCTTGCCGGTCCGTGGTCTCCACTCCAGAACTTTGCAGCCCCATCGGCCATCAGTTCTGCGTGCTATGTGCCCTGCCCACTGCCACTTCAACTTGCTAATCCGTTGGGCTATGTCGGTAACTTTGGTTCGTCTACGGATCTCCTCATTCCTGATTCGATCTCGTAGGGAAACTCCGAGCATAGCCCTCTCCATAGCGCGTTGTGCTACTTTGAGCTTACCAAGAAGGCACACAGTCAGAGACCACGTTTCAGCGCCATAAGTCATCACTGGTAACACACACTGGTCGAAGACTTTCGACTTGAGGCACTGAGGTAATTCGGACGAGAAGACGTCGCGCAGTTTTCCGAACGCTGCCCAGCCGAGTTGGATTCGACGACTGACCTCTTTCTCAAAGTTGGACCTACCTAATTGGACTGCTTGTCCTAGGTAAATGTATGTGTCAACAACTTCGAGAACCGAGTTCCCAACTGATACTGGGGTGGGCACAACACGGGCATTCAACATTACCTTCGTCTTGTCCATGTTCATTTTAAGACCCACCCGTTGGGAAACTCGATTGAGGTCTTCGAGCATTGTGCTGAGATCTTCCAACGATTCTGCCATGACCACTATATCGTCGGCAAACCGAAGGTGAGTGATGTATTCGCCATTAATATTGATGCCGAATCCTTTCCATTCCAGGAGCTTGAAGGCGTCTTCCACTGTGGCAGTAAACAGTTTCGGAGATATAACGTCTCCCTGTCTTACGCCTCTTTTTAATGGAATCGCCTTCGAAGTCTGCTCCTGTACTTGGACCGACATAGTGGCGTTATTATACAAACACTTCAACACTTCGATATACCGATAGTCAATATGGCATCGCTGGAGAGACTCAACCACCGCCCATGTCTCGATCGAATCAAAGGCTTTCTCATAGTCCACAAACGCTAAACATAGAGGCAAATTATACTCTTCGGTCTTCTGTATAATTTGCCTTAGCGTGTGGATGTGGTCTATGGTACTGTAACCTTTTCGGAAACCGGCTTGTTCGGAAGGCTGGAAGTCATCGAACCTGCGACTGAGACGGTTCGTAATGACCCTCGAAAACAGCTTATAAACATGGCTCAGAAGCGAGATGGGTCTGTAATTCTTCAATAAAGTGTTGTCACCTTTCTTGAAGAACAGCACCACCACGCCTCTGTTCCATGCTTCTGGCGTTACACCTTCGAGTAATACGGAATTGAAGAGCTTCTGAAGGATTTTAAGTACCGGTGTACCACCCGCTTTCAGAAGCTCCGATGTGATTCCGTCATCACCCGGCGCCTTGTTGTTCTTAAGCTGTTAAAATAAACAATGTCGAATATTAATGTCACGTCAATAATAATTATTTCATAGATCAGTAAAAAAATCGTTAAAACCAATGTTACGCGCTTTATTAATAAAATAAAACTGACTATCTATTTTGTTACAATAATATGTAGCTTGCGGAACATATAATTTGTCTTTTAGATAAGTATGCCTTAAAAACATTGTTGATGTTTATGGAAAGCTCAATAAATAATTGCTAAAATATCATAGGAAAGAAGAAACATTTTTCCTTAAAATAAGACGATAAAGGACATTTCATGACGACACTTCATGACATTGAAATTGAAAAAGCTTGGAATTATCACGAAATCATAACGCCGAATTTTTTTGTATTCGATATTATGTTCAAAATAACCTTTTCGTTACACGCTGGCATTACAATGGCTAGGCAGATCAAGACATAGCCAATTTTGCTATCAATCGACGACATCACTTATCAAATTAATTTATTTAAAAAACCCAACGTTGTTTACTCTCGTATTGTATCACATATTGTGTAGCAGATAATGAAAATAAAATAAAAAATATATCACGCGCTGTTACAATAAATAATCTTCGAAGTCGGGGCATCAGTATGCAAACAATGATTGTATATAAATAAACTTATTTCTTAATTGATTGTTGGCAGGTGACTTTTTAAATTTCTTTAAGAAAATAAAAAAAAAAAATTTATTTAATGGCAAATTTCCTCCGCCAGGGGTACTCTAAGTATATCTATAGGTACCAGCGCTGTATCTTATAAACTGCCACCAAGCAGTAGTGTGTAAATCGTACTGTGTTCCGGTATAAAATATACTGCAGTAAGTTAAATTACGGGAGCACTACGGAAATGCTAGAAATTACCTTTAAGACTAACCATCGTATGTCTCAAAGCAATAGGTGTTACCTAATAAACAAATAATAAATAATATACTTGTTGACAGCCTTGTTGGTTCATTGGTGGAATGTCTGCTTCATGAGCTGAAGGGCGTGGGTTCGATTCCCGCCCATGACAAACATTTTGTGGTATAAACAAATGTTTGTTCTGTGTCTGGGTGTTCTGTATTTATAATAAAAAAAAAGTATTTAAGTACGTATTCTATCAGTTATCTGAGTTCCATAGTACAAGCTAAGCTTAGTTTGGACGCAGATGGCGCTGTGTGTAATGTTTTTTTTTATAGCTTACAGGCTAGGTGTTTGACCACAGCTCACCTGATGTGTGGTCGATGATGGTAAAGCACACCAAGCCTGGAATGGAACTGGCTCTCAAGTGAGGCTGCCGGAACTCGCCGTTAGATGCTTGGCGGCTGAGTTTCAACTTGAGGGTGGTAGCTAGCCAGCCGAGTACTAGAAAGTTCCCTAACACCATGCTATGGTTTACTCACAATGATTTCCTTCACCAGCAGCTCAAGCTCATTGTTAGGGTTTGAACCCACGCCCTTCGGCATGCAAACCGACCGCGCTAACCACTGAGCTATCATCAAAACGAATGTCCTACGATATTTATTTATTTTATTTGGTAGTAAAAAATGAGTAGACACGATGACAGTGCAGCAAAAAATAAACAAACGCATTCCATAAATAAACAGTACATAAAACAATATAAGTAGTCAGTACAAAAGCAATTAACAAGCAAATTTAGTGAGTGCTTTCACAGCGCCCTGCGTCCGGCGTGTGCTCTCAATTGGACTTCCTACCGAGACCCGTTTCCGAAATCTAACGAGTGACGTGACGCGACGATTTTAATAATTCTAGGGACTTATTGTTTTGTTATTACCACGGCACGAGACAGGATGCTGGTTAATTACCCGCTCATTTACTTACATGGAGGTTTTATTAGCTTTTATCGTTGTTTTGTTTTGAAGTTGCACCACTGCAGGGATGCAATTACCCCTCTGGTATAACTGAGGGCCTAAACAAATTAACGTTTCGATATATTCGATAATGATATCAGAAAAGTCCAAAAATGTACGGGATTGACATAAGCTGCCCACGTGACATATCGACAGCTTATGTCAATCCCATACATTTCTTATGTTATCTATCTATCTATCTACACTTTTATAAAGAGGTAAGATTTGATTGTTTGTCAGTCAGATAAATCAGATCAAGTCAGATAACTGATAGAAAACTTTTGTAAATACGTACTTGTAATAAATAGAAAACATCCAGACACAGACCAAACATTTTGTTTATAATACCACAAAATGTTTAACCTGGGTGAAAATCGAACCCACGCCCTTCAGCTCTTGAAGCAGACATACTATCGTATTTTTATTAGTTGCCTGGAAGAGATCGCTGTTAGCGATAAGGCCACTTGTGGCACTAGTTCATAAGGTTCTTTGTTCTCTGTACTCTTTTCTATTTATGTTGTGCACAATAAAGAGTTATATCTATCTATCTACTACCACTTAACCAACAGGGCTGTCTATTAGACAAAATTAAATCTGCGTCACCGTTGTAACCGGAAATGCACGGCAATGCATCTCTTGAATACGCAGTTGCGTTTTTCTTTCAGGTTACATTTTTATAATTACTGATCATTAGTCCTATACGTGTTTGAAAAGAAACAACATATAATAACTGTTAAAGTACGTAAACGAAGACGAGAAGAAAGATCTACTAGAGCTGTCTGACAACTTAATAGTTTGTGACAGATACATGATATCAATGTTTGTTCACTATAATAAGGATTGACAGTTTACACCATACAGTAATATTCACCTATGTGTCGTCTAACACAGGGCTGTCCAAAGAACGGCCCGCAGGCATGTTGCGCGCGGGCCACACGTGGCTCATTATTGTGCGGCATGCGACGTATCTACCGAAATTTTCTTTTACAAAATGTATTTGGTTGAACATTATTTTATTTTTATAATTCAAATAAATAATTGAATGTAATCCGACTAATCCCACTAATATTAAAAAACAAATGTGTAAGTTTGGATGGACGAGGGATGTTTGTTAATCTTTCACACAAAAACTACTGAACGGATTTGGATGAAATTTTGTGTGGATGTAGCTGAGACCCTGGATTAACACATAGACAACTTTTTATCCCGAAAACATGTAGAGGGTAAAACCGCAGGGCGCAGCTAGTATTAAATATGAGAAAAAATATACGTTGTATAGAAATTAATAAGATTATAGAAAACAATGATATCACTTTTTTTAAATGTTCCACTTATCAATTTTTGCCCTCCATGGTCTTACCTGGCTTTGGCAGCCCTGGACTGTACTCTCTACACATAGGATAGAGAGTTGTCTGTGTGTAAAATTAACAGTTGAACGAGGGAGTAGAGCTGCAACTATTACCCGATCTGTAGGCAGGGCGGAGTGTTGTGACAGTCGAGGCGGAAGACCGTGTTAGCGGGAAGTTCACAAACACCATACAAATAAAGCTGACTTAGTAATAATAATACTTTGAGATTTTGAGACTCAAGTCAATGTATATTTTATGTAAACTTGTTATATTTCGAGTAGACTAGGCCTTACTTTTTATAGTGCTCCGCCAAATTTTCACTGACGTGAAATATCACGAATGATAAACAAAGCCGCGCCCGCCAGTTTGAATTTCAGCGGTTCAGATTAAAATTTACGAAACTACCTTGATTGGTTTATCAACTTATTATCGAAAAAAAATATTTAATAAGTTTTTTTTTTCGAAGATAAGTTGATAAAATCAATCTAGGTAGTTTGGGTACGCCAATTCGGTCCAACGGAGGTTTTCATGGTAGACAGCAGTGGCGGCCTTAACTGTTGCAAAGCCCCGGGGACAGATCATTAAGTGGTCCTTTTAATAAATAATTAGTTGAATATAATAGAATGGCCGTAACATGCTTGTACTAATAAAATGAAACCGTGCGTTCAGGTGGGGTTTTGTGTGTGTGAAGTGCGAGGCGCGAGATACACGTACATTATATTGTAAAGACTTTTTCTACTTATATAGTTGCGCGAGGACGCGAGGCCTCGGGCGGTTGCCCTGCTCGCCACCCCCTAAGGCCACCACTAGTAGACAGGCTAGGTACTTGACCACATAGAAGACACGTCGTACATATGAATCAATGGTTTATTGACATATTTTATATTGACAGTATTTTTATATTGACAATATTTTTTTATAATGACATGTTTGGATATTGACATACCTTATTTTGACATGTAATCAGTGTTTTAAAGCCCATTTAATGACATCTATAAAATTTTGAAGTGACTTGTAACATTGGTGTTATCAATAAAGTATTTGTATTTGTATTTGTACCTAGATGTTTCTTTTAAGAAAGTATGCGAAAGTACAGAGTCAAGCGTACATTGCGATAAATGATGTAGGCTGTAGTTAGAGCACCAAGCGACATCGCCAGATATAGAACGGATCGCAGACGCAATAGCCCAGATTAATCCTTGAATGGAACGAACCGACAATAATACTTGGATTATGCTATGTCATTGTGGTTACTGTCGTGGTGATTTTCGTTAGTTTTTTTAGTATTAGAGTATTTGTAATACCTATATTTATTTATTTAACATTATTACATATGACCCTTTATACCTATAGTACATTATACAGCAATTAGGTAATCTACACTATTATAAAGAGGAAAGATTAGAATTTTTGTTTGTTTCAAGTATTGAATAGGCTCTGAAACTACTGGACCGATCTGAATAATTCTTCCATCATTAGAATGCTAAATTATCACTGAGTGACACGCGAAGAAGACCGGGGCGAGCTGCTAGTCGTAAATAATTTCAATGAAGGACCCTTGAACGTCCTAAAAATGATTCCATCACCAAACAAAACAAGTTCGCAACCTCGTACGGTTATTGACTCTTGCAGACTCAATTACCAATTTCAAAAGATCTCAACTCAACATCAGACTAAAGTCCAATAAAAGTATGTTACGCGTGCGAATTCCCTTTACTGTATAGTGATGCTGACACGTTGAATGCTCCCCTCTTTTTGCATCGCACTTTGCGCATTCTGCCGGTGACAAATATTTCATATTTTCGAGTATTTCAGAATAAAAGTTTGTGTTTCAATTCATCATTTATCACAAATTCATCAATTCACATCAAGTCAATCACCGTCCAGTCGAGTATTTGTCCTAGTCTTGACTAAGGCATGGGATGACTTTATTTTTTACTGGCGACTTTACTAAAAGCTTCAACGGAATTTTTAAAACAATAGAAACACATGTTTCTCCACATTATATCACTTGTTCTTTCGTGCCTATAATTTTTCACTCTATGGACTTGGCCATACACAAAAACGTAACTTTTAGGAAATAATATAAAAGTGAAAACGGTTCCATATATAATAGTAAAGCAGTGTAAAAAGTTAAAAAGACACGGACTCTTTGTTGTTATAAAACGCTGAAATAAAAATGCAGCGACGTAACTTATCCGTATTCCAGTCAAAACTCAGTTCCTCTGGTTACTCACTCAGCGTCAGAGCAGTGATTGGCAGCGTCAAGAGTCACTAGCGCCAGCAATGGGAATGCGTGCGAGGCCGCGACCCGCAATTACAGGGCCGAAACAAACAACACAGATCGCGTCTACTGCATCCGCTTAATTGTTCTGCGCATTGGGCTCGTCACTCTCAATGGGTGCCTGCTCGCGATGACTCAAATGTTGGCTAATACTAGTACCAACATGCCTTCATTATTGTTCTGCGTTGGGATGTCTGCAGTTGCGAGGCGAATGAACTTTCATAATCATTAACATGGAACAGAGAGGAAGGAATAAAAAAAAGGTATGAAATCTCTGATAGTTTTATATTTTAATATTGCATGATTTTTTTAGAGAAAAGTAGAGTTGCACTTGACCGCCAACTCGCCGCATGTGAAGAGAAAACGCAGTATTTGATTGATGGTTGGATTGGATAAAATTACTACAGCTAATAATTATACTAAATACATTTCACAGCGAGCCCCGAGGCACGGGACCTGTATGTTTAGGGTCCACTGTGAAGTTATGAAGCAAAGTGTGACGTTGATCTCGAAGATCAGTGAAGTCTGCAAATCCTCCTTAGTGATACCAACGTGCGTGACCAGCAATGGTATCTACTGTTTATTAAAAAAGAGCTGGTTTTTTTTAAAACTTTTTTTTGCACAGGGATCATTCTTATAATAGATACCACCGGCCTCGGGGGAAGCCAGGTGTGATTCTCCGCCAAACTCGACAGTCGCCACTCCCGACCCACCAAAAATGCTCGCATGAATGCTTTCGCACTCACCCGAGGCCAAAAAAACCAACCTAACCTAGTAAACCCACAATGCACCCACTCTATTTAACCAATATTGACTACGTTCTACATTGCTTTAGAATATTTTAATAATTAAACTATTTTATGTGTTTGTTGTGGTATAACATCACTTAAATTGCCATCTGACATGATGTTATTAACATGAAAAGAACACCCATGGAGGACGTAATTGAATTTTATCCATTATCACACGCTACTTCAATTAAAACGTACCGCTAGACATGTTCATTAATAATGTAGCCAATTTCAGTAGGCAAATCGACAGTAATATTTAACTATTTTTAGTAATCGTAGCGTAGAACGTCCTGAGACTCGAGTGACGATATACGTAGGACAGCTGGCGGTGGATGGGAAGGTGGCGGTGGAGGCGAAAAGCCGAAGATCGGGCTGAGTGGCGTGTCTTGGGAGAGGCCTATGTCCAGCAGTAGAATACAAAAGACTGATGATGATGAGTACTCAACGAATTCTACAAAACCAAAAGAGAATTTCAAAACAAAGGAAGCGTATGCGTGATTTTTTTTGTAGATAACATTGTCACATAATAATTATAATCATGATGTTTTTTATGATCGAAAAAAAGACTATACCAACTTCGTATTCTGCCAGTTACGAAATTTACTAAGTAAATTAATTAATATTTTTTGTGGAGTGTTGAATAAGGTCTCTATACTGCTCTACAGTTGAGCTAAACGAAGTGAAGGTCCCTCATCTTATGCGTAGTACATCTAAGTCCCTGTTATTCATAAATATTCGTCGTCATAAACTAAGTACGTAGCAAACAATAAATCTACTGGTCAACAAATGTTTTGTCTAATGGGTGGTGAAGGAAGACGATAAGGGTGGCTCAAAATGACCTGTTTGCGACGAGACCTGTGCCTTCCGGTGAACATCCAAGGAAAGCGCCACCCAACCGTAGAAATCCGTTACAAAATAATAATACCTGGTAATCATAGATTGGGGTTAGATGCTCTTTACAGTCAGAGCCGTGACTGGGAAAGGACATGTTATATTATTTATAGCCCAAGAGTCCGCGACGGCCAGACCGTTTTTTCATGTATGCTCCAACCCAAGTAAGAACGATCCCCGACTATGAAACTTGGATAGTGGTGGCTTTGACAGGTGACAATTAGTAGATGTGTATAAAATTCTCAAGTCATGATAAGAACGAGACGCTTTGTAATGGGAATAGTTATCATTACAAAGTCTGCTTATGAACATTACAACGGTACCTAGACCTTTTAGAAACTTAACAAAATATACGTCTAAATCACGTTACTCGACTTACATGTTTAGCGCGACGAGTTTTTGATCTATCACAAATACGATTGTTGTTTTGAACTTTGAGTAATGAAAGTAAAGTCCCAGGACATCGCTGCTTTGGTGATCATTCCTTTGAGTTTTTAATAGCTTTTTATTTTGCTAGCAGTACCGGAATTCATAGTAATGTTTACACATTACTGCTTGACGGCAGAATATCTAGCACTGCGGTGGTACCTACTTAGGCGACTTCCTGCTAAGGAAATCTATCACCTTTTACTTGGAATGGAATTAAAATTGAAAATCAATGTAAACGAACTACAAATCTTCCCATCCCAGTGTAAATGATCATTAATCGCTCAGTGCCTCAGTGTGATCATAAAATCCACTGATATTTACAATTAAACATCTCATGCCCTCACATTGTTTGAGTGTTCCTTCTCAAAGCTCACAGAGTGTTTGAAACATGTGTTCTTAGAAGATGTAAACATGCAAATCTCTTTCTTGCGAATGAAATAAAAAACTCATGAAAGATATCGTAAAATCGATTTATCCTATATGGTAGTAGCCTATTTGCAAACTTATTTACCTAACTGACATTTTTTAAAAGCTTAAACACTTTGCGATTTGGTACATAATGGATAAGTACTTAATTAACGATGTACTGGTAAGTTAGTACTTAATTATACAAGTAGGGATAACTAAGTCATACCATCAAGGTAAATTAAATTATACTATCTGTTAGTTGCATAGATTACTCAATTATCTACTTACGATGCAATTTGTCCCTACAAAAAATTAGGGAAAATGTAACAGGATTAGCGCCCGCACCATTACTCGCTAATTGGTGCATCCCACTGTTATTTTGAGCTTTTGTGTTGTGGTATTTTACATTAATTATTTACCAGACAGACGTCAACGATATTACTTGATGGACTTCGTTTTATCTCCGCTTTTATGTCGCTATTATTATATTTACAAAATACATTTTTAGTAATAATATTTATTTATTAAAAAGAAATGTGCAAACATTTTTGCACGCGACCGCGACATTTTTTTGTGTAAGTACTTAATAAAAACTGATTTTTAGGTTTCATTTCTGTTTTAGGCAATATATTAATAATTTTTTTATGGTTAACAAACTAGGTGTTCGACCAGTTCACTTGATGATGAGTGACGGTGTGAAAATGGTAAACACACCTAGCCTGGAATGGAACTGGCTCTCAAGTGAGGAACACGCCGATTAGTGCTTTGTGGTAGATTTTCAACTTGAGGAAGGTTGCTAGTCAGTAATCATACTTTGGTTTCCTGACGATGTTTTCCTTCACTGGCAGCTCAAGCTCATTGTTGGATTTCAACCCACGCCCTTGTGGCGTGTGAACCGACCGCACTAACCACTGAGCTACCATCGCTACAAAATAAAAATAAAAAACTAAAAATATTACTTTGTAACCTTCATCACTTCATCAACTCTTCATTCTCTTCTTTTTGTCCAAAGTTCATCTAATGTTAATTCTCAATATTTGACACTCTTAGTACGACGACAAATCGTGGTGATCGACCAAATCTCAGTTTTATGTTTACAGTGTAAGCTGGGATGCAGTCTTTGGCAGCAGGGGCTGGAACATTCTTGCCAAATCACATGTGTAAGTATGTCTGATCAACATCTTTGTAAACGTTTGAAGGTGTTTATTTTGCCTCTATGTTTTGTTCTACTTAAAGTAAGGGAGGCGCGTGGAAGCTTACTAGGGTGTTATAGAATTAACAAAAAACAACGTTTGCAAAATTATTAGAAAAATATATAGTTTCCATCTATCCAAATATCAATAACTCGCAACAACCAGATGCTAAGTGTTCTATGGAAGAGTATATATTTCTAACACGACTCTTCTTGTTTCAGAACGCCACTGCAGACACGATGTTTTCTAGAGAACTTTACTGCGTTATGGGATGCAACGAGGCTCTGAACACTTATTTTCAAAAACTAAGAGGTAATTGAAGCTCTTTATTTCTTGAGCCTTTTGGACACGTTCCTCAAAGGTTTTTAAAGGTTCGCAATACCCCGAGTAGGTATTCATAAGCGACGGTGACCACTAGCCATCAGGTGACGTTTGTTAACCACTTTTTCATATTTACAAAAAATCATGTTCATCATTTACATGTTTTGTATTTACTTAAATCGACGGATTAATTAAGTAAATCCATTTTCCCCATAGGATATTTAAAAGAATTTTACGGGATGTGTTTGGAACAAAGTCTCATAATCCTACTAATATTATAAATATGAAAGTTTGTATGTTTGTTAATCAATCACACAAAAACGACTGAACGGATTTTCATGAAATTTGGCTCATAGATTGCTTATGACCGGGAATAACATATGTATATTATTGTATATTCTTTAAAAATACTCGTATTTCTGCGGTATGTCTCCTATTTGTTGAGTACCTACTCATATCAAAGGAATGAATATTGAACGTCTTTTCATTTATACAAGGTTTGTTCACAAGCATTGTTTAGGTAAATGATTTCAAAAGGTAATTGTATTATGTTATCCACTAGAATTGATCGGCACTCCTCCTGCGCCAGCTCTGGTAGCAGACAGTCTAACAGCCTCTTCACTCTCCCTGACTTGGGAGCCTCGCAACCTAGCCAACATGAGTTATCTGGTCCAGTGGCGCTATGAAGAACTGCCCGGCACCTGGCAATACTACTCCAACACTAGTCACTCTGATAGATCCATCATACATGTGGAGAATTTGAGACCATACACTAAATACAGAGTGAGTAATAGATAACATTTTTTCCCGAATCATTCATTACATACATTTGTTGTGAGATGATCGATTTTCTGATTCGAAATAACCCATTGATTCTTCATCTATATAACAGAGTTTACCTGTTGTTGATGCACCGATATTATCGAAATCAGTGAATACATTTACACAAGAACAGGAATCAATTCTCTAGTAAGATACGGTATCCTTACTGTCCTAGATACATGAACACACTGTTTAGATTCTCTGTCATTCTGATTCTGATTCATGTAATGGGGTTAGCTAAATAGACACTAATGATCTATTTTTACGGATATAAAGAAAGGACTTTCTTTTATAATATTTTTCTCTTTTCAGTTTCGCGTAGCAATCTTTCTATCAGGGCGAGGCAGTGCTATAGAACCTGTTTACTCCGAACCCTCAGTCGTAATTTCAACGCTAGAAAGTGGCAAACCTAGTTCTTCCCCATCTGCCCTTCGCGCCGCTGCCCCTGACCCTAGTAGAGTTGCTATATCTTGGGAGCCAGGACAGTTCCCAAACGGACCTTTGATATCTTATGTGCTCCGACTGACTGATACACAGCCTAACACCATTGATGCTCTAGAGGTGAGTCTAAAATTCTATTGTAAATTTGAGTTAGTAAATATGCAAGTACTTTCATAATTATTGCAAAACTAGCTCAATATCAGGTAGCCTGAAAGGCAAAGTTGAATCTGGCTTATTGTTTAAGCTGCGGTAGTTTGACAGATCACTTGATTATATGTTTCCTGTTATATAAACATGCAATCAGGTTTTCCCATCATGACTAGAAACTAGAAAATTTATTAACAAAATTATAAATTTACAGGATATGCCAGCGTCAAACAACACATTATTCTACATGTTTCAAAACTTGGCGCCTGCACGAGAGTACGAGGTGTCAGTGGCGATGCGAAACGCGGTCGGTGAGGGACCTCCCGCTGTCGTAAGGGTCTCCACTCCACCTTTGCCTAAGTGTAAGTTTTAAGAACAACTAAGAACCAAAAAATAGATTAAGTAAGTTTTTTTTCGTTGGCGTGTTTCATACTAGACCGCATCATTGTTTAAATATCAGACAGGGTGTGCAAACGCAAACCACGAGCCAAATTTTAATAAGAAATCATCTCATCCGGCTCGAAGGACCACATAAAATACTTGTAGATGAAAGCCACATGACGATTATTTTTATTATTTATATGTCACGGTGCGAAATTCCCACTAATACTGTTTTAAAGACAAATAGTTCAATAATATTTAATTTGTTCGGTGTATGTTCATATCGAAGTTTCGGCAGCCTAGATGGAAGACCGTCTAGTCCAATTCTATGGCCTTACTCTTCTCACAATGAAAAGAGACTCGCGCCCAGCAAACTGTTTATGAAAACAGGACTGATTCAAATGTTCATATCAACTTAGTCAAGCTGGCCAAAACAAATTGTTGCATAAATTTAATTTCACATCATCGATGTCATGTCATAGATATATTTTGTTTACTTTCAGCCATCCCAAGTCAACAGCCAATCTTGATTTTGGGCGGAGAACACAGCGTACTGGCTGCACCCGCTAACGATATGTTATCAGTCCCTGTGGAACTGTACAATACGGAACACAACATTACCGGTATGTAATTTTTTTTAAATCAAGTGATCTAGGTAATTGGATATACCACCTCCTGCGCTATTATCCGCGCTTTTTAATTTTTACACGATGTATGTGAGTTTATTTATTCCATCATAATTTTAAAATGTCTAAACAGATTTGGATGAGTTAGATTCCTTACATTATCCCAAGCAATAGTATTATTTTTTTTTTTCTAATTAAACTTGTCATCGTTACCTGTTGTGCGAGGAAAAGGTATCGAATGATTCCTTTTACGATACGTTGTACTACTGCCACATATTTCAAATTTCGTCAGGATTAGTCCTACCATTTAAGGGGTAAAAACGTAACAGACTGCAAGACAATTACTTTTACATAATTATGCTGTTAAAGATAAAGTGACGTCCACAATTACTTCCATTACACCAACGCGATGAATTTGTACGACCACTCTTTAAACTTCCTAGTGGACTTTTAAACAATCGTTTTATAAAATGTCTCAAAATTCACGGCGAGTATAAGTCGAAATACTGCCTTAGCCCCATTGTTTAAGATTAATTGTCCTTTATTTATTATCCTGAAACCCGTTCACTTATTAGACATATTGTCATCATTAATGGTTACGGGAAAGACTATAAAAGGAGCCGAAGTCGACGGCGTAAGGATCAATAAATAATATATTTATTATAAGAAATTATATACAACTCCAATAGATGCTATGAAAAATAATGTTCAATGTTTCAGGGGTTAGTCTCGATATATCGAGCGATTCACTCTTCATCTCCGTATCGAACGGTTTCGTCTACCGAAGTGCTCTGTCCAAGAAAAGTGCTTCTAAACCGATTTTGGTACCAGAAACGGAACTTCCGTACCGAACATTCAAGCCACTAGATTTGTCGGTCGATTGGTTGAACCGCCACTTGTACGTCCTAGGCGAAGTTAATTACACAAAAGAAGATGCAAATAGGACATGGGAGATACGTCGCTGTGATTTCGATGGCAGAAATCAAACTGTTGCACTGTCCGGTTTTAATGCTAAACCAATACATATGGAAGTCGACGCTTATAACGGGCAAGTTTTTGTTTTCATAGATTTATTTAAATAGGTACGAAAAGCATAAAACATTGCGTACGCTATCTTTATTTTGACCATTAAATTTAATGTTATGACTCTGTTGACGGGTTTTTCGTTTAGGTACTCTGATAAATCGATATCGCTGCCTGAAATGGTTATTTTTACACTATTTTTAAACAATAAAATGTACTTTTGTAAAACAATTTTAAAATCTCAGGCTTAACCTTTGGCTTTCCACCTTCATTTTGTTGTTTGCATGATTTGTCGTAACGAGGTTTAATTAAACGTAAAACAGAACTACATACATAATTATGTATGTGAGAGAGTACAATTAAAGTAGGCCTGTTATTTTTTTAATGTAAAAGTGAAGAAACTAGCTCTTCTCCTGGTTGTAAGAGAAAATATATTATAGATATTGTATTGTACCTGCAAATAACCGTTGCAGCAGTACTCAGAACTTTGAATAACAATACAAAGGCCAGGGCATCGCTGTTTGAAACTCATTACTTTGAAGCATTTGATGGATACTCTCACTAGCCCTGTAATTTCGCTAGCCATAGTATCTGTCAGACCGAAATAAAATTAATAGATATTTTTAAAAGTCCTGCTCCGTTTCGTTTACATATGCTCGCTTCTGTCATATATGTTATACTTGGGCGTATACAAACTAAACCCTGAGTTTGGTAATGGATTAAATAAATAAATAAATAAATATCGTAGGACATTACACACAGCGCCATCTGACACCAAACTAAGCAGAGCTTGTACTATGGGAGTCAGATAACTGATAGAATACTTAAATACTTTTTTTTTTGTAAATACATACTTATAATACATACAGTACACCCAGACACAGAACAAACATTTGGTTTTATATCACAAAATGCTTGTCCTGGGTGGGAATCGAACCCACGCCCCACAGCTCTTGAAGCAGACATGCTACCAATGAGCCAACAGGGCTGTCATTCTGATTCTGATTGCAAATGTAAATTGACGTTTTAGTTAATTACTTTGTGTTGCTTTCCTGCTAAAACTATTTCCTAAAGTTCTATAAAGACTCATCTGTGTATTTCTCACCCCTACATATTTATCATAGGTACTTGTTTTTCACTCTCCGTGGTCTCTACCGGCTGGACTTAGCGAACATTTCCAACAATGGTGTCCACCACGAAGTTAAGCCAGAGAGGATTGTGAACGACACGAATCTAGGAGCTTTCACAGTGGACCATGCTGACTTTAGGATTTTGGTTGCTCATCTAACTAGGAACACTGTATTAGCAGTGTCTTTGGACGGGTAAGTAAACTATGATAGTTTTCAAAAACTTACATTTTGTGTGCCACAGGAAAAGGCTCCGGGAAACAGACTTCCTTGTCTGAAGTCGTAACGGATTGTATGTTATCATTGAATAAAATTGTTATGTTCACAAAATTAAATAAATTAAATTGAATTTATTGAATTGAATACTTATACGTTGTAAGGGAAACGCTGCCAAAAATAAAAACTGGTGATTGTAGTAAAGAAGTCAGTATGTTTAAAACTTAGTAGCACTTCTTACTTATGTTGTCTTAGCGAATCAGCAAACGGTACTTACGTCTTATCACGCATACGTAACATCAACTATACGATATGGCATAATATTCTAAGGGAACTGTTCGAAACGTGTGAATATTTTTTATTTATTCCGTGCTCTAGAAGAAGTAGAATATCCTTCCTGCGAGTATCTTTCCCCGGAGTTATGACATGAAACGTTTTGAAAAGGGAATCTATGAACATCTTTCTGTATTGGCAACGCATCGATAACATCTGTAATGTTATAGATGTTAATAAGCGACGGTGAGCTTACTAGACTAAACGTGTGATAAAGTATATGCCGCTCTTTCTATTAAAAAAAATACGGATTGATGGAAACTATTAAATTGTACACAACAATTTAGAAAAAAAAACTGATTTTGATTGTCTTTGTTTCTTCCCAGACGAGAAGTAACAGATTTCCGCAGCAACACGCAAACCCCGAGATTCAGATCAACTCGCTCTATTGCGTACGCTAGCGGACTATTTTATTGGACCAATGGCAAGGAAATGCTGACGGAGGAATATCACGCGCAAAGCGATAGCTACTTCCACAATGAATACCCTCTCGCGTACAACAATAAGGACATTGAGATAAGACAGGTAAAAAACATTGCATTATAGACATATTTTTGGTATCAATATTTTATTTAAGGGCCTATTCCAATCTTGAAGACTTTTGCATAGTGTTTTTGGTTTGTAAAGGCTTTCATGTCTACAAGAACTAGGACTATCAAGTTTGGGTTCCCCGATTTACTTATTAAAAGTACTTTTGCATCAATTTCGCTCGGCGCTCGCTTGCATCTATCACGATGACTTCCTATTTTTATTGTAAGCACCTACCTACTGTTGTTAAAATTTATTAATTAAAAATAAGGAGCTGAAAAGGACCCGACACCGAGACAAACCTCGACGAGGTTTAATGGTGTGTGTTATAATTATTATGAGAAAAAAAAAATTGTATGTACTATACATTTAACTTCTTCAGGTACTGGTAGCTTTGCGGAGTTGTCAACCGATACCAGTGCCTGTGAATCCACCGCTGGGCGTGCAGAGCGTTATGGGCATCAGCCGCGCGAAGGTGTCGTGGTCTCCGCCACACTTACTGGGCCACCAGGGCAGCGGCGCCTGGCAGCAGTGGACCTTTCATCTGCAGCTCACTCATGTGGAATCGGGGGACGTGATCGACATGTAAGTTTTTTATACTTACTTTTTTGCGTTGCACTTTTAATGATATCTATCCAACTGGTTTAGCGTTTCTAAATTATTTCTTCAGTATTATGTATAGTATATACTGATGGGATGGATAGCATAGGATGATGGTTGGATCCTAACTAGTACTCGACTAGCTAACTAAATCTGCCGCCAAGCATCTAACAATGTGTTCCGGCAGCCTCAATAGAGAACTACATAGTTCTATTCCAGGCTAGATGTGTTTAGCATCTTCGACCACACCGTCACTTCATTAGGTGAGCTGTGGTCAAAAACCTAGCATGTCAACCATAAAAAAATATTTAAAACCAACTTCAGTCAGACTTGTTTATTGGTACGTACCTACTGCAAGCCTTGTTCAGCGGAAGATAAACTTAATAAATTAACATAACTAAAATTGTTGTTTTTACGATTCACAGAGAACATATCAAGGACTTCCTTTACATCGTCGATAACTTAAAACAAGACGCTGAATATGTCATCAAAGTAGCCGCAGTCACTGCTTCAGGTTCAGGTAAAAAACGCTTTTGATATCAAGAAATAACATACATTTTACTATGAAGTATTTATGAAATATTTTTTCTCAGGTCCATGGTCCACAGAATTTGTCGGTAAAACGTTGGCATCTTCTCCTACTGCACGACATAGTACTTTACTTTGGTCTGGACCGGACGGCCTCTTGCAGACTGATTTGACCGGCGACAACTTACAAACGTTGATACACAGATCCCATTTGAAGAACTTACAAATAACAGACATATCGTGGTACCGGGATAAATTGTACTTGGTAACGAATGCGTCGACTGTGATATGGTTTAACACTACGACTGCAGAGATGGGTTTGATGCGTAATATGGAGAATGTTGGAAGTCTCGCTGTAGACTGGGTCGGGAAGAAGATTTATTGGTCCAATCCTAAACAACAGTTGGTAAGATCATTGGACGCTTTTTTCTATTTATATTTTTATGGAAACGTATCTAATGTGACGAATGAGACTCTTTTCTGATGGTAAGAGATAACGCGCTGTCCATGACCATTGCTGCGATACACAAAACTTTAAGTAGCCAAACAAAGTCTAGGGTATCAGTGCGTTGGCCCTCATTATTTAGAAACTTTCGATGGTTAGTCTCAACAGCCCTGTAATTTCAACGCTTTTGTTTATCTTATGGAGTTATACAAGAATAGTTTTTAGCCGGACTTGTTTAGAAGATAGACCTCCTTAATAAGAGGATTAGGGTAGATATCAATGCAGAAGAAAACAATAGAATAATTTATTGACCTTAGAAGAAACTTGTTTCACTGGGCAAATTATTTACAACATTGTCTGCAATCGTCACAAACAGGCATTTCTTACTGTCTCTTACCAACAGAAGGGCGTTTCGTTCGTATTGTTACTCCTTTACTTTAAAAAAATAACTCTCACTTTCTCCCTGTCTCTTTCTCTTTCTAATTATCTAGGATTGACAATTAAATTTTAATGAGCATAACGTTATAAAAGTGTGTGGTCGAAGCAGCTCGATACATTGTTTGGTTTGTTGTGACCCATTGTAGATAACCCGTGGCAATTTCGATGGGACAAACCGTGAACCGGTGCCCATAGTGACCGTGGCTAAGGAGCTCACGATAGACTCTATGGGTGCTTATATCTACTGGAATACTGGGCATGCAGTGGAAGCGGCGCGACTAAACGGCGAAAACAAAATGGTCTACTATCCCGCTCAGTTGTTTAGTGGGAAACAAGGTAAGAATGATTCTCTTTATTTTTCATTTTTTCTCTAGTTTTGATCTGTTTATGCGTTTATTTGTCTTGTTTCTCCATTAAGAGAAAAGTTTCACTTTAGATAAGAATCCTACATAATCTATCCTACTTCCTACTCCTACTAATATTATAAACGCGAAAGTTTGTATGTATGGATGTTTTGATGTTTGTTACTCTTTCACGCAAAATCTATACTGATTGGATTTTGATGAAATTTGGTATGGAGGTAGCTGACACCCTGGATTAACACATAAGCAATTTTTATACCGAAAACATGTTGCGGGTAACACCGCGGGGCGCAGTTAGTACATTATAAATGTGAAAGTTCATGAGGATGGATGGATGTTTGTTACTCTTTCACGCAAAAACTACTCAATGGATTTGGATGAAATTTTGGTACACGTATATGTAGTTTATGACTTGGATTAACATCATCATCATAATCAGCCTATTAAAATCCACTGCTGGACATAGGCCTCGCCCAAAACACGCCATTCAGCCCGATCTTCGGCTTTTCGCTTCCAACCACCGCCAGCTGTCCTACGTATATCGTCACTCCATTGAGTCCGCTATGTTGCCAATTCGCGGATTAAAATGTAGAAGACTTTTTATACTGCAAACTGAACAAACTTTTTGTTAAATTCCATGCGGACGAAGTAGCAGGCAACAACTAGTAAAACTATAATTACGTTTTCAGTAATGGGCTTGACGACGGATTTGGAGAAGAAATGGCTTTATTGGTTGGTGAGAAGTTATGATGGATCAGAGTTGCATAAGGCGCCCACTGCCGATACCATTGCCCCAGGCATCAATGAGGTTTGTAATTCTGCGCTGTTAAATGAATTTCGTAAAAGGCATTTTGAACAGGAGAGCGAAGAGTAGTACCACCGAGGTTACTCAAAGTACAAAATTATAATTAGCGAAAACGCTAATAGAAACGTAAAAATGTACGGGATTGACATAAGCTGTCGATATGTCACGTGGACCTGGTCAGCTTAATGGCCTACATTTTGGACTTTTCTATTAGCGTTTTTGCTATTCGAATGTTACATTTTCCTCTCACATTTTTTTTTTTTATATTGAATAGGTTCGCACTTGACCACATCCTGCCTGATGTGAAGCATCGATGCGATCTGATGAAAGATGGAACACGCTTAACTAGAAGGAACCTGTTTACTCTTGATTATTACATACGGTTATACCTACCTATAACTTTTTTTACTAGAATTTTTTTCTATAGAACCGGGCCTTCATTTTATTCCAGATATCGGGGACTCTAGTACGTCAGCTGTCAGGCTCGGCGACGCTCGGTCCGCTATGCTATTTCAGTGGACGGCTGGTTTGGGTGGCGGACGCACGCCGCGCCGTGGTTTCCGATCTGGCGGGACGTTATACAGCGGATCTATTGCCTGGGGTTCATGTCATCGCCGTTAGAGACCCCACGCTACATGCTCACAGTGGTAAGAGAAAGATTGAGAAGTGTTAAGCGCTAGCACTCATTTTGCAGTATAAAATGCGCCATACCAAGGTCATCTTATTAGACTAGAAGGTAGCCCTGGCCTGTTGTATGCGCTTCGGTTCATCTTCTCAATTGTATACTTCCTCGATTCAGAATAAAGACCCGCCAATTAATTCTTCGAAATACACTAACAGGTTTAAAAACTCTTAGTCACAGCTGGCTTTTCGATGCAAGATAACACCCATGAGGTAACCTACACAGTTATGTCCGGAGAAGAAATTTTAATAATATCAAATCACAGTGGGCCGGCGTGATTGAATAATTTGAATATCGCTCCATTACACTTAGTGGGTATAGGGTAATATAGGCCAATTCTTAGGAGAATGATGTTAATAGCCAGTGCAGTAACTTATTTAGATTTATTATTTTGTATTGTAGAGTCGCTGATAGCCATCCCAGAGACCATTAACGCGTCATCGATTGCGGTTGTGGGTGAATGGGACCGGTTCAACGTAACTTGGGCCCCAGCGCGGCGAGTCAACGTCAATAACAGCCGGGTTTTCTACGACGTTAGCTTGGACTTCTCCGAGCAGAACAAGATCGAGGTACCCATAGGAAAACAAGCTATAATATACGCCAAATTATACCAGTTATCGATAGCAATAATGCGCAGCACTGCGCCCGCCCAAAAGAACCGAGAGGGAGAGAGAGCGAAATACTCTCTACGCCGCTCCTACGTTTTACGACCCAGTCTGCAGTGAATGATAAACAGTACTATAGTAGCAATTTTTAAATACATTCTTTCAAGAGAAGAAGGTTTCTGAACACTACGTTCGGTTTGCAGAGGACCGTAGAAGTACCGTGGGTGGAGGTCGGCGGAGGCGTAGCACCATACAGCGCGCTGCAGGTGACGGTGCGCGCGCACACGGCGTGGGGTGGTGGCGGCGCAGCACGTGCGCGGCCGCACTCGCCGCCAGCACCACCGTCCGCGCCGCGCCGCCCGCGCCTCTACCTGCACCCCGCGCTTAGGTACACACACACACGCACACAATATCTATATGAACCGTTAGAATGGCTAGAAAACCGATAAACTATCCCATAGCTGGACGCAGCCCTCTTCTTAAAATGAGAAAGATAAGGCCTTACGCTTGCTAATTCAAAAGCTTCGAGGACATTAAGAACTCTCAACTATACAGGTGCCTCAAGAACTCATAATTTTTTTCCTTTGCCTATTGAAAATAGCAAAAGTTGACCATACGCACATGTAGAAGAAGTGCGTGTCGTGGGATTCGAATCGAGACTTCCAGATTGTAAGTCATATAGTCTCCCAGCCATTCTGCCGTAACTTCTATAATTCAGCCGTAATGAATTCTATTAATCATCTATGGTTACAATTATGAACTAATACAAACAGTATCGTTGGCTGAAAGATTCCAGAAGACCTCTGCTATAGCTTGACGGTTTCTGACAGACATCTGCGGGACTGACATTTAAAACTTCCACTTTTTATAATAATCGACGTTCACGTGTATCAATTACCAATGTATATGTATAAAGCCAATCACAGTTACGACATAGTCCAAAGAATAACAGGATCACCTATTGCTTAACTTTGGTGATCTTTTAGGAAAACTCAAGATATCGTGGTTATTTGTGAAATGTACCTATGTTACAGTGGCGGGCCACTCTCAGCGACATTCCGTTGGTCAGCCCCTGCACGCCCTAATGGCGTATTGCGAGCTTACGAAGCTCAGTGCTGGGCGGCAGGGGCGCGAGGCGCGGGGGGCGCACGCCGCTCCGCCTGCGCGGACGCACGATTGCCGCCTGCGCACACGCAACTGGTGCTAAGGGACTTGACGCCCGGATCAGTCTACTACTTTCAGGTGAGATATTTTTCTTCTTTTTGGCAACGGACTACGCTCAGCGTCAGTGTTCGTAAAATACAAATGTACCAGTCTCGTAACATAAGACACGATCAAAACATGCCCCAATAATGTAGCTTTGGTGGAGTGTTGGGAAACAACTTGAAAAGACAATTCTCATCATTGAACCACTTGCTTATACGTTATAATGCGGTGCGGTGACATTTTTTTTTGCATTTCTGGAAAAAATCAGAGATGGGAATTTGAGATGTTTCAGTTATTTAACTGCTGCTAAACTGTTGACGCAGTAACTTATACTAAGGCGCAGTGGCTTCTAACGCTATCGGCACATCTAGCGAAGTTTCTCAAAATTGGCTCGAGGTTTAGTTTCTCGATCATCTAATTTTTCCTGTCGTCCTATCCATCGATTAGACTAAAACGTCTACATCATCATATTTTTACAGAAAGGAACGAAGTGGGTATATATATATATATATATAAGTTATATTCACCCCTTGATGTCATCCAGTTGAAGTCTTGATAGTAATAGGCAAGTCTGCGACGCTATGGATTTCATTAAATCGCGTCCAGCGTAACATTTCAAAATCGAGACAAAAACATAGATACGAGTATATTAAATATACGTGTACTTAGATACTTGTTTGTTTTTTTTCTCGTAAGGCAAAGATGAGAAAGTCGACGACATTATGTCCTTAACATACTTCCTTTATCACCTCACAGATAAATTAAAATCACTTAGCATAATGTATGTAAACAAATAAATTATTTAATTAATTGTAACTGTCGGTTATTGAGAGCGCAATAAGTCATTTTATCGTACCTACTCACGATGACTTACGACACCTATGATTGAATATACCTACGTGATAATTACGATGAAAAAGCTCATAAACAATATTATAGATAACAATATGAAAAGTACGTAAATAACACTGTTTACATCATTTTCCGGTCGTATACATTGTCAGGTTCAATGGCAATAAAATTTACATGTAGATACAGGTCATACTTACTGCTTATCACGAATCACACCTTAAGTGTACTTTTTTTTAAATAGAGCATCCTGACGTCTCTTATGTTTTTATATTAGGCAACCCTTCGCACGAAACTTCACAGCAACTATAATGTTTTAATGGGACTAAGTACCTTTTTTTATGTAAAAACTAATGAGAACGAGACGCTCTCCTGATGGAAAGAGATAACGCCTGTCCATGACCACAGAACTTTGAGTAACAAAACAAAGCCCAGGGCATCATTGCTTTGACGCTCATTACTTTGAGACTTCCGATGGTTCGTCTCAATAGCCCAGTAATTTCGCTAGCTACTTTACCTTTACCTGGGTTCAATCTTTAATGTTATAATAATTACTTATTGTCTGTTCCAGTTGTTGTTCTTTAACACAGACCGTCGTTCTGAACGTCGAGCTGTGTCAGAAGTGTTCGGGGTTAGTTAGGGCCGGCCAATTAGTCTATACAAACATACTTTTAACTTAAACTTTAATTTTACTGTTTTAATTCAAAATATATTATGAGTATATTTATGTATTCTAGGTTCGTGCATATACCGACGCTGGTTTCGGCCAATATTCGGAAGTGGTGAACGCGTCTTCGGACGAAATCAACCCAATACCTAAAATCATGGTTTCGTCCCAAGAGTCCATCAAGATCCTGGACTTAGATACTGGAGAGGCGGAGACCATACCCAAAAGCACCGGCATTCCGATAGATTTTGCGATATCCATGGAGGAAAATATTGTTTATTGGGTCAACAATATGCAAGAAATATTTTCTTCGAGGATCAACGGCAGTGGACATCATAAGGTGATTCAATATTATCAAAATAAATAATAAAGTTGTGCTTGGAATAAGTTTAAAGAGTTTTTTTAAAGAGTTCACAGTGTTTATTTTCTCGAAACGGTAAAAATTTAACAATATGCTAATAAGTAATTTAGTATCGAAAGTTAATTATAGTTAATAGTTGAAATTTAAATTACGACTTTAAAAAACTATAAATTAATACTCATACCTTCTAGTTATCTTCAAACAAACACTAGTAAAGCGGTAAAAATAAAGAGCTAGGTGTGCTACGGTATACACCGATTACTCTAATTAGTAATTTTATAAAATTTAATAAAATTTATCGGTAAGTATCACATTGCCGTAAAAAAGACTCAATCACAATTCAATAAAAGTCCGATAAAAATGACTATCGTTTGTGTACTATGGTACCTACGTGATTCGCTAAAATTTATATGGTAGAGTCACTGTAGTGGCGCTAGTGTCGCTATGTATGTATGTAGTGTTGTAATACGTTTTTTCACTTGCAGCTACTAACCACCAATGACTCGGTGAGCAGTATCTGCGGTGACTGGATCAGTCGTGCGCTGTACTTCATGCAGTCGGACACGAATCAACAGGAATCGTACGTGTTGTACCGCGCTTCGTTAACTTCGGGAGGCGGGCGGCCGCGCGTCGACCGGGTATTCTCGCGCTCACGGCCCGTCTACAGCTTACAAGTGGCGCCATTACATCAGTGAGTATTGAGGAAAACAAACGCTAGCTATGGGGGATGTCAAATGGCCAAACTGCCAACTATATATTTTTAAACGATGTAATTAAAACGTTTTTTGGCAGGTCTTTATTTTGGTACGAAGAAAGCGGACACCCAGGGCTTGGCACTCTGATGATTTCCCACTTAAACGGTTCAAACATCAGACCGTTTTTCAACAGCACCGAAAATGTAAATCCTGACGACTGCAATTGCCCGGAAAACCCTCAAGTAGCGAGGAGTTTCGTTGTAGACATGACTAAAGGAGATAACTACGAACTTTACTGGATAGACCCTTGGACTCACCGCATCATGGCAGCCGATATGCAAGGCTGCGAGTGCCGAACAGTCTTCGATGCGACTGAAAAGAAAAGATACGGCTTCACACCAATGTCTATCACGGTCGACAGCAAATACGTTTACTGGTACAATTCGACTGAAAGAGAAATATACTACACCAACAAATACAAAAATGCTAAAGTTGAACACGCTAAAATTACATACGGGTACAAAATAATGGCGCTCGATCCGACCAATCAGAAATATCCGCCAAGACAGTGCCTATTCCCGAAAGTGCAAACTCTTCAACCAAAGATTATATCCAATTCGGCGAATAGCATAACATTACAGATGCCGCAAATAGAGAAGCCCGATATATCGATATGTCGTAATCTTAAATATGAAATGTGTTTGCCTGAATATACAATTTTTTATCGCAATGAGACAAATAGCGAGATCTCTACATGCCACAAGGAATCGTGTTCCTTTGTAATGAGTTCGAGCTCGGAAGTGGTACTAACTGATTTGAAACCCTTCACGAACTACGTGATAACGGTGGAAGCGACGAATTATTACGCAAAACTGCATGAGATTAAGCCCATTGTAGGATCGCCACTGGTTTTACAGACTGCTGCTGAAGGTAAATATATAATTCATAATAGTTTTTTTAGAGATAATAACATTTTCACCATTACTGTGTTCCAGTTTGAAGGGTAGGTACTACAGCTAGCGATTTTACAGGACTGCTGAGACTAAACATAGAAAGTCTCAAAGTAATGAGCGCCAAAGCAGCAATGCCCTGGACTTTGTTTTGTTACTCAAAGTTCTGTGTATCGCTGCAATGGTCATGGACAGGCGTCATCTCTTACCCTCAGGAGACCGTCTCGTTTGTCTTATTAATTTTACATAAAAACTAAAATAGGAAAAAAGCTCCAAATAACGGTTTATGCAACTTAATATATGATATGATAGCTCTTTTTAAGTTTCTTCTTATACGAATTAGTATCTATCTATACAAATATAGATAAAAATATATTTCTAATGGATCATCAAACAAGTAGGTACCTACGACCTACCTACTCCAAGAGTTTTTTTTTTTTATAGTCGACAGGCTAGGTGTTTGACCACATCTCACCTGATGTTAAGTGACGGTGTGGTCGAAGATGGTAAAGCACACCAAGCCTGGAATGGAACTGGCTCTCAAGTGAGGCTACCGGAACACACCGCTAGATGCTTGGCGGCAGATTTTCAACTTGAGGGTGGTAGCTAGCCAGCCGAGTACTAGAAAGTACCCTACCACCATGCTATAGTTTCCTCACGATGTTTTCCTTCACCGGCAGCTCAAGCTCATTGTTGGGGTTTGAACCCACGCCCTTCGGCATGCGAACCTACCGCGCTAACCACTGAGCTATCATCGCTACAAGTTTGTTCTATAACTCAAAATTCTGGGTACCGCTGTTATTAAAAGAGAGTTTCGTCCATCTCCTTTCTTTTAGCGATAAGACCGCCACTTGTGGCACTAGCTCATAAGATTATTTTGTTCTCAGTACTTTTTTCTGCTTATAGTGTGCACAATAAAGAGTTTCTACTATTATTATTTTTTGGTTTGACATTTTTTATATAATTTATTTCGATTACTTGACATTTGTTATTTGCAATTTTAATTTCTTATTTCTATTTTATATTAATGACATTTCGACATTTTATTAATTTTGGTATTATACTATAATTGTTATTAATTGTTACATATATGTCTGACTTGTAATTGCCCTATTACCAATAAATTGATTATGATTATGATTATCTATCTATCTATCTATCTATCTTTTACATACACATAAGATTAAAAGGAAAGGAGATTATTACACATCATTACAAACATAACTCTGAAATCTTTAAAAAAATAAGACTCCGTTATTATATTGTGCTAACGAAAAAAACCATTTTCCAGCCCCAAAAGCCCCGGAAAACGTAACAGTGGTGACACTAAGTCCAGAACTGACACTTGTGCAGTGGCTGCCCGTACCTGGACTTACTTACGAAGTGCATTGGCAGACCGATCACCTCAACAAGTACACAGGTAACCCAGAATCTATGATGGTAAATAACTTGATCTCAATGAACACTGCCGGAAACCCGTTTGGTGGTTGACCTTTTTACTTTGAGGATAGTAGCTAGTCGCTCAAGTACTAGAAAGTGATCTACCAAGCTTTGATCTCTTCAGCTCATGCCAATTATTAGGATATGAACCCACACCCTTACTGCGGTTCGACCGTGTTAACCATTGAGCTATCATCGCCACAATTTACATTTAAACGTACGTTCACGAGGTCTCATAAAGAAGAAACGAAAATTCGTTAAAAAAACTCCATCTAATTATTAATTTTACGTTTCACTCCAGAGTGACCAACATAAAGCCACTAAATTCACTAGAAAATAGCTTAAAATATCGTTGTATTGTTTTTTACCTACGACGGAACGGAGGCGGTATGTTGATGATGACACTTATTTTTATTTACGATGAAATTTAAAATAGTGATTGCAGCTCCTGACAGATATTCTTGGATTTTTTATTAAGTTTAAATAGGTAGTTTTAAGTCGGGGGGGTTTTTTAATTATTTTATCCTTTTTCAATTACTTTTTAACCGTCGTAGGTTTTTTCAAATTGTTTGTATAGGATTGTTTCTGGTTAGTACCTATAATATTGGCTATAGTAGGGATAAAAAAAATATATTTTCGCAGAGCAACACTCACGCGAAGTGCAACTACGGGAAGGTGGGCGCGCTGAGCTTAACACGACAGCGAACACAACATACCGCGTATGGGTGCGCGCTCGTTCGCCGCACTCTGCCGTGCCGGCCGACTCGCCGCACCTGCGTGTCACGACGTACGCGCAACCCACTCGCGTAACTTTGCGTTCCGCGTACCCTACAGAGTTACGAGTCACCTGGCCGCCGCCGCGCCTCTACCAGCTGCACATGTAAGAATATTATATAGTACCTACAAACTCTTATTATCGTAAACTGTGAAGTTCCACTATTACGAGTAGGTATATAAGAGTTTTAGCGATCTTGAATGCGCTAAGCTCGTCGCACCAGACAAGAAACAGTATCTGGGGTTCTATCTGATGGTAATTATTTTCTAGTAGCCTACCTTGATGTACGGCTGGCTGCTAGAGTTTTTTTTTTTTTCTTTAGTTTTGGCGTCGCGTTTTAGCATTTGCCAGTGTCAAGTATTTATATATTTTCAAGTTTCAAAAGATAAATAAGTGTCCTCGTAGCTAGTTATAGTCAAAGTCCAGTCTTAGTCAAGTCCAGTCTGTGTCAGTCAACTCCAGTCATGCTTTAGTAAAGTAGTGGCGACTTTACTATAAAGCTTCGATGGAGATTTGGAAGCAACACGAAAAGTCATGTTTCACCACATTTTATCATTTTCCCACACTCGCGCTTGTAATTCGGCACTTTATGAATAAAACTCCACCATTTTTATGCATAAACACTCGACAAAACACTAGTTTTGGAAAAAAATACAACGGAGCGACACGACTCTTCCCGCGTTCCCGCCAAAAACCCCGCTGCTAGAGTTATGTATCTACCTACATCACTTTAGAACAGCGCTCGGCAACCTTTTGGCAGCCAGGGGTCACGAGGTGGCAAAATAAAGTAAAAGCGGGCCTCACTTTTGATATTCCATAGAATAGATGCTAGAAAAAAACAAAAATGCTATTAAAAATTGTTAAAATATACGCAAATTAAAAAATGTTTTCTGTCTTGAATCTATGTACAATATTTAGATATGTATGACTAATTTACAAAACAATCACGAGCCGAAAGTAGGACATCCGCGAGCCGCGTGTTGCCGACCGACCGAAACAGACCACAGCGCACATCTAATACATAATATTGTGGTGATTCCTGACTTACACATAAAATGATTATGAAGTCATGATTTGTGTGGCTTAGAAGCAATCATTTGCAAGAAATCGCATATTCTGTTGCTAAACTTTTGTATGAGTAACTTTTACTACATTTCATTTTACATAGAAAATTACGTATATTATTTACTTCAAAAATATATAAACTTGTTTACAGTAAAAATTTAGTCCTTTTAGTGTCGGGGCAAAACACATTTTGGGTTGTTGCAATGTAATAAATAATAAATAAATATCGTAGGACATTACACACAGCGCCATCTAGCCCCAAACTAAGCAAAGCTTGTACTATGGGAGTCAGATAACTGATAGAATACTTAATAATTTTTTTTGTAAATACATACTTACCTATATAATACATAGAGTACACCCAGACACAGAACAAACATTTGATTTTATATCACAAAATGCTTGTCCTGGGTGCTTGCTTGTCACAAATGTTACATTGAATATTTTCTTGAGTAGCAAGCCAAGCACGCTTACCAGTAGACAAGCTACGTAAAAATGTACAATTCACGGACTGTCCCGCATCACAGGTTCAAAGTAGAGTACGCCGAAGCATCAGCCTCTCTAGGCGCGTGGCATACGTGCGTGGCCGTATCGCGTAACGAGTGGTTGGCACGCGAGCTGCGTCCCAAGACACGGTACCGTTTCCGGCTTCGGCTGCAGTACCGCGCCAACGCGCCACTTTACCTCTGGCCAGATGATGACCGCTTCACATTTGAGACACTCGGTAAGTTTAATCTATCTATACTATTATAAAGAGGAAAGACTTGATTGTTTGTATTGAATAGGCTCCGAAACTACTGGACCGATTTCAAAAATTCTTTCACCGTTGGGAAGCTACACTATCCGTGGGTGACATAAGCTACTTTTTAACCCTGTATTCTCACGGGAACTACGCAGGTGAAACCGCGAGGCGTCCGCTAGTTAGAAATAAGGGCCATATTTGGAGGAGTAGAGGTGTACCTATCTACTTTGACAGACATGGAATTGCAAGTAAAGGCGTTTTTCATTCTGATGAGACTTTCAGGATTTCGCTATATGAACATAGTTACATATATGAACATACTTTTAACAGTTATGTTAGTCTAATTTGTGCACAATTAGCTCTTAGCTATAAAAATAACTATGTATATCCGGTCTGAGTTGACTGTCAATAAAGTTGAAGTAATAATTTATGTTCACAGCGATGTCGTTACAGAGCGTTTACAGAGTCTCATAGTTGTCCATAATAATAAGTACGATGACATCTTTTCAGCGTATCATACCATATGCCCCAAGCTTACTCCCCTAGACATATAAGTATAGTGGTTTACAATTACTTTAACCTTTGTCGCCACCCTGGAATTTGCGCATTTTACAATAAAGTGTGAAATCGTGTTTCCTTGATCGATACTATTTAGTGCATTATGTGTGGTTCGCAGGCACGGTGCCGGGCGCGCCGGGCGAGGCCTATGTGGAGCCCATGGCGGAGAACAGCATAGTGCGCGTGCGCTGGACGGAGGCCGAGCCGCACGGCGCGCGAATCACCGCTTATCGCGTCTGGGGCTGTCACACACACAGGTAACACAAATCTTTGTCATACTTCTCTTTTTTTTCGATACGAAGATTAAAATCTCCTTCTTTTCTGGAATGACTTCGCATGAGATCTGTCTCATCGAAGCGTAGACAAAGACACACGTTTGCTGTAATGTTGCTTGTTTACTTTAACTACTGGTATTTTATTTTTCAAATAAAAGGAATAAGGAGACGTTGTACTCATCATTAGGAACAACTTTTACAATGGGTACACATTTAAAATCGCGAAAAAAAAACACCACCAGCTGACTTGACGTTGTAAGAATCCCTTCCGTAACATAATTGTATTTTGTATATATATATTTTTATAATTATTAATTTGTATACATTCTATCACTATTACTTGTCCTATCTACTCTTATTGAAATTGTATGTTTGTGTAGCCTGAATCTCACCAAGTAGCGTGTAACACTTTTGGTATAAAACTTGTAAACCGGGCCACCAAGATACAGGCTTTGCCTAGTTTGGGGCCCAACGGTACTGCAAAATTAAACAGTCTGTATTTGTATGTACTGAAATTATTTCTGGCAATTATTATTATTATAAATTATTAAATCATTCATACATTTTGATGAGAATAATTGTATTTTGTTTACGTCTTGCGTAACTTGTATACGAATAGTTACATTATACGTCTTGTTTAACAGAGGGACGTATCACACCAACGTAACGCAGAACATAAGCGAACTGTTACCGGCAGACTTGCCAGCCGACGTCGACGACGATATCAAGAAACGAATCGTCACTGAAGGACTTAAACTGCTGCACAACGGAACCGGTAACTAATGTGACAACATTTTTGTTTTACTTATGCGGGATTACTTCTACTATAGTTTCGGCCACACTCGGTGGCCTTTTCAAGTAGTCAAAGCAAAGTAAAAAGCGCGCGCGAACACGTCACATCAGCACACAAAAAAATATGCTTAAAATGTGTTAAAACCACATCAGTTTCTATAGTAAAGTGACAACGCTCAGGGTCAAGGGCAGAGCCGGATTAATCACATAGCACGAGTAGCAATTGCTACGGGCCCCGCGCAAAAGGGGCCTCGCGTATCCAACCTCAGTCTGAGCGTATATCTAACATACAACGTAGTGAAACTTAATTGACATGTAGTATTTTATAGTTACGGCTGCCTAGAATAATGTCAAGGGTAAATATAAAGCCGGATCTATGATTACAGACGTACAAACTGCGCGGAAAGGTCCAAGTAGGTAGTGTAAAAAATAAACATAATTTATTTACTTCCGCCAGGCTCGTTGCATACATTTTATTAGTACATACGTGGGACATAAACCTCGCAAATTGAAATGTTGTTTTCTCTAATGTGTGCTTGTTTTCAGAGCCGTACTGGCTGATTCGCGCGGAAGACTTGCCAAGTGGATACTCGGTACAGATGCAAGGCCGCAACAGCTACGGGTGGGGCCCCCTGTCGGCGCGCGCGGAACTACGGCCGCCCGCCCCACCTCCCTCCGCCCGAACCCACCCCGCGGCGCTAGCACTCGCATTGGCGGCCATGTTAGCTCTGCTACTAGCTGCTGCAGCCGCTCTATTCTACGGTACGTTTATTTTTATCACACACACATTAAAGAAAAAAAAAATTAAGTCAAGAAATAAATATCGTAAGACACAGCGCTATCTGACCCCAAACTAAGCAAAGCATGTACTATGGAAATCAGATAACTAATAGAATACTACATACTTATAATCAATATCTACAGTAAGTATTTGAAATGTCTTCTTTGATCCCACTACAATGGCGCAAGCACGCAGAACAGTTGTCTTCTTTGGACTTTCTTATAGAAATAGGTGCTCTGATCCCCAAACCTGACCGCCCTGATTTTTCATAAGCTGTCCCACTTCTGGGCGCGCGCCTCTTCTGATTCTGAGTAAGGGTAAGGCCATAGTTCACACCTTTTATATATTTTCCCCCTTCAATGTTAATTAATCTCTTCTTACGATAGACAGGACAGCTGCATTCTACTTCTCCGGTTCCAGGGCTCTGACTACATGCATCGTAGTCAAAATGCAATAATTTGTATCGTGTTTTAATCGTAGCGTACAACAACCGCACCAAAAAGAAGACGTCCGTCGAAAACCAAATCTCGTCGAGCCCACTGAGAAGACCTGACACAGAGCTGCAGATACTCAGAACTCTCCCACTTCACCGTAACGTTCTGTACGATCGGGTAAGCACGATAATACTATACAACTTCTTACTTTTAGGGCTTCGTAACTCAAAAGGAAAAGGAACCATTGTACTGTATGTACCTACTATTGTGTATTCTGTGGCCTTAGATCAGTCTGGACTGTCAAGCAAGACCAGATCAATTAAAACTTATTAGGTATTTCGCGTTGAACTTAAAAATCAGGAAATTTGGCAAGAAGCAAGTTACATCGTCATAATTCAAAATAAATTAATTAGGTTCAGAATCTTTTTTTTTTTAATACGACTAGTAACAAACTTAGATTTGCTGTTGGTGATATGGCCATGTTTAAATCAATACCTATGTGAAAAAAAGAAAGAAAGAAAAACATTTTTTTTTTCCTACACAAAATCATTTTTTTTCTTTTTTTACACAACAACAGATTAGTACAAACAAAACACACGAATAAAAAGATACAAATTGACATAAAGACAACAAATTTGAAAAGACAAAGTTCTGTGCATCGCTGCATCAAAGTTCTGTGCATCGCTGCAATGGTCATGGACAGGCGTTATCTCTTAACATCAGGAGAGCGCCTCGACCGTCTCATTACTTTTATAAAAAAAAAAAAAAAAAAAAAAAAGACAAGGTGTGGAAGATGTTTCTATACTTTTCTTGTTTAATACTAATTTTTGTTGTTTTTTTTTTTTGTTTATTTAGGGTCACTGTCTATCGGACGCGGAAATAAACAGCCTGCCCCGCATTCCGCGAGATAAGATCACCCTCAACAAGTTTCTGGGTTCGGGCGCTTTTGGAGAAGTATACGAGGGAGTCGCAAAACAGATCAATGGCAACACTGCTGATACTAAAGTCGCTGTCAAGGTAGTAAATTATTTATCTACTTTTTTAAGGCGTGTAAGTACGCACGGAGTGGTCGAAAATAAATTTCTTACACACGTAAACTTTTTTTTCTGCGGTTGACAGGCTAGATATTTGACCACAGCTAATCTAATGTTAAGTAGCGGTGTAGTCAAAGATGGTAAAGCACACCTAGTCTGAAATGGAACTGGGTCTCATGTGAGGCAGCCGGAACACCGTTAGATTTTCAACTTGAGGGTGGTAGCTAGCCAGCCGAGTGCTAAAAAGTATCCTAACAACTCGCAATCGCACGTCTCACAATTTCATCTATTGACAGACTCTACGAAAAGGTGCGACTGATCAAGAAAAAGGAGAGTTTCTGAAGGAAGCTGCGCTGATGGCAAACTTTAAACACGAGCATATACTGCGACTGCTCGGCGTTTGTCTCGACAACGACCCGCACTATATCATCATGGAGCTCATGGAGGGAGGGGATCTACTCAGCTACTTGCGAGCTAAGCGGGCTTCACTGGTAAGATCAGTTTTAAACTAGACATACTTTTAGTATTTTTTTCTTTTTTTGGCATTGCAGTTTATACATTTTCTCAGTGTCGAGTGTTTTGTTATTTTTTTATGCTTGACAGGCTAGGTGTTTGACCAAAGCTCACCTGTTGTTGAGTGACGGTGTGGTCGAAGATAGTAAACACACCATGCCTGGAATGGAACTGGCTCTCAAGTGATGCGGCCGGAACACACCGTTAGATGCTTGGTGGCAGAATTTCAACTTATATTGTAGCTAGCCAGCCGAGTACTAGAAAGTACCCTACCACCATGCTATGGGGTCCTCACGATGTTTTCCTTCACCGACAGCTCAAACTCATTGTTGGGGTTTGAACCAACCGTACTAACCACTGAGCTATCATCGCTACAAAAAAAAGCTAATCTCTACCTACTTTAAATCTGAGTCGTAGTTAAGTCAGTCAAAGTCAAGTCCGTCCGTACCCGTGATCATCCATCATCCATCCTCGCCTGATCCCAAGAGAGTAAGATCGTAATACAGGCCCCGGTTTTTCAGTACACCCGCGAGTCCCTAACACTGCTGGACCTCTTCAACATGTGTGTGGACGTGACGAAAGGCTGTCGGTACTTAGAAGAGATGCACTTCGTGCACCGCGACCTGGCGTGCCGGAACTGCCTCGTGGCGCACCGCCCCAACGGACGGCAGGTCAAGATTGGTGATTTCGGGCTCGCCAGGGATATCTACAATAACGATTACTATAGGAAGGAAGGAGAAGGTATTCTAAATGCGTGTTTTTTTTTATAATGCTACATGTAGCTATGACGTAGCATCACTTGAGTTTCCATAGTGCCTACAAACTTGGCTTAATTTGGGGCTAGATGGCGCTGTGTGAAATGTATTACAATTTTTTTTTTTTCATTTGTACACCTTACCGGCGCAACATGACTCGGCCACATCAACTACTGGAACATCTTTTATGCGTATAAAATTTCTCATGTTGTATACAAATAAATTATCTTTATCTTTAGATACAATTCTTTTTTATATGGTTGACAGGCTAAGTGTTTGACGACAGCTCACCTGATGTTAAGTGAAGGTGTGGTCGAAGATAGTAAAGTACACCTAGCCTGGAATGGGTCTGGCTCTCAAGTGAGGCTGCCGGAATACACCGTTAGATACTTGGCGACAGATTTTCAACTTGAGGGTAGCTAGCCAGCCGAGTACTAGAAAGTACCCTACCACCATGCATGCATTTTATTATCTACTTGTCGTTTTTAGGGATGTTGCCGGTGCGATGGATGGCAGTGGAATGCCTCGTCGACGGTATATTTACGTGCCAATCTGACGTGTGGGCGTGGGGCGTACTTTGTTGGGAGGTAAGTAGTTACCTACGCTTATTTTGTTATCACACGTTTAGTATTTAGTATTTGCAACAGTGAAGTGAGTAGTTATATGTGTAATTGCATAATGCATAATTATGTCCGATCATTAGTGTCTAAGAGTCAATATTGACTTGGCTGAGAATGAGCTCAACACGTCCTGAGGATGCCTCGTGTAGAGGCGAAACATGTCATTGTGTCGGTAACTGGTTACTGCAGCGAGAAGAGTACTTACTTGGTGGTAGATCTCCTTAGCAGGAGGTCGTCTAGGTAGGTACCACCGCAGTACCAGTTATTCTGCCGCTAAGCAGTAGTGTGTAAGCATTATTGTGTTCCGGTTCGAAGGGTACTGCAGTTAGCGAAATTACTGGGCTGTTGAGACTAACTCTACCAAAAGTCTCAAAAGTAGTGAGCGTCAATGGTTTGTTACTTAAAGTTCTGTGTATCGCTGCAATGGTCATGGACAGGCGTTATCTCCTACCATCAGGAGAGCGTCTCGTTCGTCTCATTACTTTTTACATAAAAAAAAAGAGTATAGTTATAAATACATATCTACTTGTAGCTATTTAAATGAGATAGTTTTAATTTGTTTAGAATTTAAGTCTGTCAGATATTAGTTAGTACCTATACTTATTTCGAATGAATGTTTTAAATTGTCTCCAGTTTAAATAAATATTTAAAATAATAAATAACTATTGTAACCTAAACGACTAATACACTAAAAATACTAATCTTGAATACTCAAAATGAACTTCTGCAAAGTAACGCCGAGTCAATCATTTTTTTTTTTCAGGTATTATCACTGGGCCAACAACCGTATCCGGCGCAAACTAACCGCCAAGTATTGGCGTATGTGCGTTCAGGAGGGAAACCTGATCGGCCACCAAATTGCCCTTCAGTTTTGTGAGTTTATTGAAACTTCATACTAATCTTATTAATACGATAGTTTTGGAAGCGTGTGTGTTCGTTACTTCTTCATATTGTAACGGCGCCATGGATCTGAGTGAGATCTGTTTATACTTATAATTAACACATTTGACTGCTTTTTAACCGACTCAAAAAAGGATCAATTCGACTGTTGTTTTTTTTTGCTTGTACGTTACGCGATAATTCCGCCAATTATGAATCGATTTTAATGATTCTTGTTTTGCTTCAGAGATGGTGGTGGTACCTATAGATTTTATCGAAATCGATCAAACGGTTATAAAAAAATTAATAAAAATTGTATACATATCGATGATATTTTCGTATACGAAAATATCATCCAAAACCTCGTTTAGAGTTGGCCTATGGGGTCGGTTTTTTTAAATTGTAAATTTGTATATTATTATCCTAGGAAAATTAACTATCTTTTTAAATAAAGGTTCTATACGATAATGTAAAAACCGCGGGGTGTCTCTAGCCTCTAAATAAAACCACCACCATAATATTTAAACCACCCTTTATCGTTCATAGTACCGACTAACATCAGAATATTCAACTCCGAGGGGGCTAGTATGTAGGTAGGTAGGTACGTAAACAATAGAAAAACATAAAACCGTTTATAAATGTAGGTACAAAAAAAGGTAGACGCTACGAGGGCTTATTGGAACTTTTTAGTTTTATGAACAAAAATTTTATCTTTTCTATCATATTGTTCGAAGATCTAAATATACTATTTTGAATCGACAGTTACGAGCTCCTGCAAAAATGCTGGAGCTACAAGGCAGAGGAGCGGCCCTCGTTCCGGCAGTGCTTGGAGGTAGTGACGTCACTGCGCGAGAAGACGTCTCCTAACATCACGCTGACAGCCACACCGGCGCCCGTGCCGCATTACCTCACGCTGCTTGGAGACGGTAACTTACAATTACAGACTGGGAAAACGGACTCACATACCTCACTCACAAACCCGTATTCATTCAAAAAAAGTTTCAATCGATTCGATCGATATAAGCTAAACAGTAACTTGATAGTGATATTCGACTTGCGGAAATTCTTATTTTGCTATGTGACCTTTTCGGATTTAATCTCGAGAGAAATGTGTCAAAGTTTTCGATTCCAAAATTTTAGAAAAATTAATCAATGCCCCCGGCGGACATAAACGGAAACTGCAACTAACTTGAAGTGTTGTCATTCTTCCTACATTTTGGTATCGAAAACTGAAAGTTTTTTCGCAAATTACCATGCTAGACTCTCCGTGACTAAAAAGATAGGTAGTTGTCGTGCACACTGTATTTTTAACGTTAGGACAAATATTGGCTTAGATTAACGCTACGTTTTGGTATGAATTTGTCATGAAATTAAAATTACTGTGAAATGCATAAAAACTAATCGAATCATATTTGCAGTTAGTTACCTAATTGACATTTAGCCATAATTGACATTGTGATGTCCATTACATCCGAAATAAAACCTACTAAAACGGCATGATTAATGATGATAATTTCAGTTCCAGGCTTTCTAATATCATTTGGCTTTGTTCATGCGAACTAACATTGTTTGTTGTGCATGTATTGGCAGCATGTTCCGACGCCGTTGACAACCGAACTTATCTGCTCGACGAGAACGACAACGCCTGCTTGGGTGCGTTTCATTTCATCATTTTCATTTACCATTTTGTTAATGGACCATATCTCACCGCTTGGCATTAACATATTATAATACTTACTTTCTTACATAATACCTACGTGCATTCTATTTACCCACATTGGCATTCCAATACTTTTGGTGTCATTTATTTTAAGCTTCCTCACTTATTGGACAAAGATATTCATCCTCTTGAAAAAGAGTCTTTGCGAAAACACGGAAAAGTCATATCGTCGCATTGTATTATTTTCCAAGACCTGTTTTTAATGCATAAAAATAGTTCTGTTTTATTCATGTCGAATTAGGCGCGGAGTGATAGTTATAATGTGGTAAAATATGACTTTTCTTTTCAATGTTGTATCGAAACTTCCATCGAAGCTTGTTGTAGGTAAAATAACTTTACTAACGATAAGGCATGACGGGACCCTGACTTACTTTGTGTGACTTAAACTTATTTAACTTGACTTTTCATTAAATACCTACTTGAAAATATCACCACATTTAATTCTAGCAAATGCACAGCGAGTGAGACGCCAAAAACAAAGAAGAAATGCGTATTTTCCGTTTTTGTGCTAGGAATGTTATAGGTACCTACAATATTTGAACACATATGCTAACGTCACCACATTTTCCCAGATGAAGATTTTCCCGAGCAAGAGATGGAACCTTCCAGACTGCTGCCCGAGCGGACGCCTAAATACCTCGAGCTAATGTACGACAGCGATTCCGCCCCCGGGAGCGTGGCTGTCTGCGACGGGTACGAGATCCCACGCACTCCGCTCGCATACATACCATTCGCAAGGCATAGCATAGTCGGCGTCGCTCCTAACAGACTGATTAAACCGCCGCTATATAGAACACATTCTTTACGGACGAGCACTCGACCGCCTAATGCCACCATCATTCCTCTCCGGAATGGCATAACAAAACGATTGTCTTTGTGTGAGGAACTCCGCGCCGGCCCCAGTCGCGATCCGCGTATGTACCCGCGTCCGCCGCAAACCCCCACGCTCGAATTAGACTTCGAGAACCATCTATTTAAGACTCCATTTTGAACTGTGATATTAGAGAATCTTGACCATTGTGTATATTTCCACCGATCGACATTTTTGTACTATTTAAAATTATTTATTTTCTTTAGTTGATAGTTTGTTGTAAATATTAATTAGTGAGTCATTTTTATCTCTGTATATAGTTATTATTAGCTGGGCGGCGTCTGAAATGCTAGAATATTAAGGTCTCAGGAACTAGCATATCATTTACAGAATTTTATGTAAATCTTAATGTACATACAAGATTAAAAAAAACAGGTAGGTATTGAACTATGGGACAGCACTGGGTATAATTAAAAACTACTTATTTTTATTAAATAAATTTGACTGTCATTTATATACTACGTAAATCTGGCAAATTAATATGCTAGTCACTGATATTTGCTTTTTTAGATAATAAACTGCAGGATAGTACTGGCGCACTCGACAGTCGTTTCTGTCCCAGACACTATTTCAATAATTGGTTTGACGAAACGGACCTAGAACGTATTTACCGAATTTTACAGCTGCCTGATTACCTGCAGAAAACTAAAAGACTTCGACTGTCGCCATTCCGATTGCAATATGTCCACATACATTTGCAGTTAAAAATATTGTAGAATTAGAAATGCACTTGAAATAAGTTGAGTTTGTGGATCTTTATATATTTATGTATAAAGATAAGGTGGGGTGTAAAAAGCGAGTAGGAAAAGGGGGATAATAAAAGAATTATTTGTGGACAAAATATTATTACGTTTATTGTAAAATATTGTGGATTAAATATTTTACCTTATTGTAAAGATGTCGTTTTATTTCTACGTAAAATGAAACTACTGACAAGTAGAATATTAATGTCGAACTATTTTTCAATGTTAATTTTTGCGGTTACAGTTTAATCTATCCTATATACTAATTATAATACGTAGATATAATATAATAATTTTTGATAACAATGAAACTAGAAAATCACAATTTACTCCAAATAAACAAAATAAAATAAAGAAGAGCTTCTTTAGCTCAAAAATCCTACACAGGAAACTAAATGTACATATCTTATAGGTATGTTAGAAGAATGTTTGATTTGCCAGCAGTTACAGTTACAAACTGATCGATCACATTGACTGTGACCATTTAAGTTTTACAAAATTATTATACATATTGATAACCTAAACCTAAATACCCAAGAACGCGTCCAAAGAGCCATATGAAACTAATCTGTCGTCGTTTGACACCTGTCATAAGGTGCAAAAATATGGTTGTCATAGAATGCTATAACTTTCAATTATTTTTTTTGTCGGCATCGCTGTGTTGAGTTTACACAAATGCAATTTAACGTTCCACGTAATTAATGCGATAAGAATAGAAAAATCATATGAATGAAATAGATTACGCTACGAAATTTGCTGCAATTTTATTCGTGAATAAATATATCGAAAATAGATACATCAGAATGAATTACTGAAAGGCGTGCCCCATGAAATTGTTTTATCCGAATTGCATTTGCCCTAACGTTGTGTGGTGTAATACTGGCTAGGATAGTATGTGTATGCCTACTTAGGATGTTGTACTCGGCTGGCTAGCTACCACCCTCAAGTTGAAAATCTGCCGCCAAGCATCTAACGGTGTCTTCCGGCAGCCTCACTTGAGAGCCAGTTCCATTCCAGGCTAGGTGTGCTTTACTATCTTCGACCACACCTTCACTTAACATCAGGTGAGCTGTGGTCAAACAACTAGCCTGTGAAACATTTAAAAAAAAAAAAAAAAAACCTATTTTGGACCGACACTACATTCACAATGCAAACTCGCCACTCCGACAAACTATATCTTTCTGGTTTTTTTTTCTTAATTTACTCTCCATCTTCAGCGGTTTCTAGTTTAACCCGTTTCTCATGTTTCATCTGGTCAGTGGTAGTGACACTGGCACCAATAGCCGGTGGATCTTGGTTGTCATCGTCTTGAGCGTCATCTTTACTGTTCTCGTGGAGTAGCACGTACTCACGCTGAGAGAAACCAAACTTCACCACGTCCTTTTCCAGCAGCTCCACGTAGCGACGCACATCGACCTTCTTGTTGTTAACGAAAGTGCCGTTTGCCGATTCTGGAAACATCAATTCATATTTAAATTTATGTTTGTGAGTAGCCTGTAAACTCAAATGTCTGTTACTATCTTCAAGAATTCAATGAAATTAATACGTACATTTAGAGGTATTTGACGTTACTATTCAGTGTATAAACCGGTAATCATTGGACCCCAAACTAAGAACGAGGCTTGTGTCTTGGGGACCGAGTGCGATTTTATCATAATATTCTATGACTTATTTTTTAAATTTAAAATAGATTCGCGTTTGACCACACTCTGCCTGATGTTAAGCAGTGGTGTGGTCTAAGATGGAGCACGCTTACCTAGAAAAAACCAATTTACTCTAGATTTAAACATGACTTTAACAAAGTCGCGCTCAACACTATTGTTTACAACTTGAGAACACAGAGATACAGACATTGCCTATTTTGGGGCCCCACAGTACTGCATAATTAACCGTTTTGCAAAGAAGAAACAAAAAAAATCATTATTAAGAAAGGAGGAAGAATTATCATATTATCTTTAATTCGTGAAGGAACCATACTTTTTCTTTTTTCTTTGCCATAATAGTTGAATATTTTTTATATACACTTCTAGGCATAAGTATGCAATGTAATTATCAATAAACAACAAAATAAAAAATTAAGATCATGATCATGGAATGGAAACTGAGATAATGCTCCTATCTATATGTTAAATTATTACTTTTGGATGTTGAACTAAATTATTCTTTTGTAAGTCAGTTTCAGTTATTAGCTTACTGATGATCCTGGATATAAAAACTTTAAATATGTCCATACTGGACATAGCAACTCCTGAGAGGCCGCAGAATGTCCATACTGGACATTCTGCAGATATGCTGCTGCATGCAGAAATAGCACCATTATCTCTCATTGCAAAGAAACAAAAATACACTTAAGAAAGCGACATCTATGATTTTTTTTTCTTATGATTTGACACTTTACTACTACGAAATGGCCACGAGAAGTCAAGAAAGCCCAAAATTGGTATTTTTTTTATGTGTGAAAAATAATGAGACGAACGAGACGCTCTCCTGATGGTAAGAGATAACGCCTGTCCATGACCATTGCATTAATACACAGAACTTTGAGTTGCAAAACAAAGTTCGGTGCATCGCTGTTTTGGCGCTCATTACTTTGAGACTTTCGATAGTTAGTCTCAACAGCCCAGTAATTTCGCTAGCTGCAGTACCCTTCAAATCGGAACACAGTAATGTTTACACACTACTGCTTAGCGGCAGAATATCTGGCCTCCTGCTAAGGAGATCTACCACCAAGCATACAGAACAGATTGATTTACTATAGTACCGTTTCTTATATAGGATGATGCATCTGTAATATGTTAGACATATCTATGTTGTCTTACCCAAGTCTATGACATAAGGCCTGACGCGGCGCCCCTGTGTGCCGTCCGGGCGAGTAAAGGGCGTAGCCCTATACTGCAGCGCGGCGTGTTGCTTGCTGATCGAAGGGTGCTCCAGGGTGATGTCACACACTTTCTTATCGCGTCCGATCAGGAACGCAGACTGTCGGTGTATGTACAAGATTGGGAGCGCTTTATCGCCTTTGAATGGGTAGAATCTGAAATTTTTTGATAGATTATAACTTCCGTAAATTCGTATAAGCACAGGTTCTCTCTGCCAGTCTTTATGAATAAATAAATAACGTCGATGAGTTGCAATACATGCTAGATGCTAGGGTTCCGTACCCAAAGGGTAAAATGGGACCCTATTACTAAGACTCCGCTGTCTATCCGTCTGTCTGTCACCAGGTTGTATCACATGGACCGTGATAGTTACGACAGTTGAAATTTTCACAGATGATGTATTTCTGTTGCCGCTATAACAACAAATACTACAATACAACAAACGTGATTTTTTGCCTTTTTTATAGATAATTGAAGGTACGGAACCCTTCGTGCGCAAGTCCGACTTGCACATGACCGATTTTTTTTACTTTCTAGCTTGTTGCAAATAAATACATAGATATTTCTAAGAAGATATTTTTTACCTCCACCTCCTCTTCGGTTGCTTGGCATCATCGGGCTCCGTGTACTTGATAACGACGCCGTTGACAGTGTTCGCGTCGGCGGTCAGTTTGCCCGACAGGCCAAAATTAGGTTTCTCCTTTTCGTCTTCTTTGGTGCCTTCTTTCTTCACCTCCGGTTTACCCCACGTATATTCTTTATCGGCTTCGGTATCTGCAAATCTGGATACAACAAAAGAAATTTAGTGATTGAAGTTCTATCATTCTGTTCGAGATAACATTAACAGATCTGAAGATATGTATAACTATTTATAAGTTTAATTAAACGCGTTTAGATGGATAGATAAAACTCTTTATTGTGCAAACCATAAAAAAATACAGAGAACAAAAGAACTTGTGCCATAACTGGCGGCCTTATCGCTAGCAGCGATCTCTTTCAGGCAACCAAGAAAAGAAAAACACGATAGATAACATAAGAAACAGACTTTGTTTAATATAATACACACGACAAATTATATTTTTTACGAAATAAAACTAGAGTTTATGAACTAGATTGCAATTCAAACCGCCACTTACGATCGTGGCACTGAACGCAAGTGTTTATAGTAGGTACCTGCTCTTTTTCTCCCGGGTAGCAGATTCAGCGTTGCCATCGGGCACGTCGCGGGGGCGGCGTTCGTCGCGACGTGGCTCGCGCGCGTCACGTCCGTCGCGCTCCTCCTTGAACCTGTCGTCTCTTCTGTCTGGGTCCCGCTCTTGCCGCGGCTCCCGCTCTATTCGCGGCTCCCGCTCTTGTCGCGGCTCCCGCTCTATTCGCGGCTCCCGCTCCTGTCGCGGTTCCGGCCGCCTATTGCGGTCTCTGTACCGTTCTTCCACGCTACCCGACCTCGTTGGCACGTGCCTGTTGATTATTATACCAAAATTAGATTTGAACTGTTCATTTTTCTAACCGACTCAAAAAAGGGGAGGATTTCAATTCGACTGTGTTTTTTTATGTATTGTTTTGTATAGTAGGTATGACTGGTTTTTTTTTTGAGTCAGTTAAAAATTCGATCTTGGGTCGACTTTTTTTTTTAAACGCGTTTGACCATACTCTGCCTGATGTTAAGCAGTAGTGGGGTCTAAGATGAAGTATGTAACGCGATAATTCCGCCAAATTATGAATCGATTTTGACGATTCTTTTTTTTTTTGGTTGGTCGATCATACTTCAGAAGTGGTCCCATATAAATTTTATCGGAATCGATCGAACGGTTATTAAAAAAACAACAAAAATCTAAAAATTGTATACATACATCGATGATATTTTCGTTTACTTTAAAACTTCGTTGTTTCATTAGAGCAGTGCGTTTAGTTATGCTAAGGGTCATAGAGTCGGTATTTTTAAATTGAAAATTTATATAAATTATTATTTAAGCGAGCTCGAAGCTATATTATTTTTCCCACGCATAGTTTAGCTTCAAATGTAAATATCGTAAGTAAAAAAAAATAAATAATAATAAACATTTCACACAGCGCCATCTAGCCCCAAACTAAACAAAGCTTGTCCTACTATGATGAGGTATCAGATAGCCTGACAGAATACTTTGTACTTTTTTTTTTGTAAATTCATATGTACTTATAATAATACATACAGAACACCCAAACATAGAGTAAAGATCTATGTTAGTCCTGAGTGGGAATCGAATGCACAAGAACTACCAAATGAGCTAACAGCAAAACGAGGCCACGCGCGATTTGTACTCAACTTTGTCTCCATGATGAAGGCCACCGCACGTGACCGAAACTATAGCCGGAGTTTCCGAAACGTGAGTAATCCCGCATACGTAACACAAAAATGAGCTAACAGGACAATAAAAAAATTACCTGCGTCTAATTGTAGAGCGATTTAAAACTTTGCAAGTACCTACATAAAAGTTAAAAGTTTTAAAATTTAATATTTTATTTTTTGTTAGCGCAATGTGTTGTACCGAGACAAACCAAAATGGTTTTTCAGTACCATACAATTGTATACTCCTATTTTAAATTGTTGTAAATAAAAAACAGTTAAAAAAAAATATCCTAATCCAATAACAATACAATTGATACCACCAAGCTGATCTAATGGAGCCGTAGTAAGTATTTCACGATAGATATCCATTAAGTATGGTAATTATTTAAGCGATTTTCCACTAGTTTTATACTTAAAAAAATTAACTATTATTCTGAAATAATAAATAATAGTTGCAAATTTCTGAGAGAGTTAGAGAGTTCACTCATTAAAAGTACTAAGACAACTATAACATACCATTAGGCTAAATAAATAATTAATTAGCGTTTGTATTTTCCACAAAAATCGTATGTTAAAAACTACAGGGTTAGAAACTTGGGGTGTACTATAGCCGAAAGAAGGTACTCGTCATAACGAACATCTTTTCGTAAAAAAACATGTTCTATTGAAAAAAAATTAGTGATTCATGGCCTATGTATGAATCAGCTGAATTCTGTTCGCGATTTCTGTGTTGTGCCTATAATAAAAGTTGTTTACAATGATGAGTATAATGACCCCCTTTCGGCTTAGTACAGAGAACACCTCAAGTTTATAATCCTGTATAGAGACAAACCTATGTTGCGGTGGCGGAGGCCTCTCCTCTCGCTGTGGTGGCTTGTCGCGACGCACCTCTCGCGCCCTACAACCGATAATATACAACCCACTTAATGCATTTACTTTCTGTATTTAATTAAACACAAGAATGTACAGGCAGGCGTAATTTATGTTATGATTGATAAACATCTTCAAAAAAATGTAAGGCAACTTAAGTCAAATGGCACCTACACTCATTTATAAATACTAGGAAGGTTCTTTGGTGTATATATATTTTTTTTATACAAAGACCCGATTTCACATCTTAATTTATTTTAAAGTTACTCTTACATATTTTTTTAACAACCATTTCGTATTAATTAGCATTATATACAAAAAAACTGTTGACACGAACAACCAATTGATTTTGTCACTCCTAAAGCATAAACTTACCATAACTTTGGTAATAAACGCTGATTTGTAGACATTACCTAGTAAAGGCTCATCCAGTCGTGGATATCTCATAGCTTTTTTTAAGAATAATTTATTCTTACATCACAAATGTATTCCAAAGATGTTCTATCCAAGTTTCAGTAATATTTCATACCTTGTGTAGGTATAACTAATTTCATAGTGATTTCTTATCTCTGTTTATTCAACAAATGTTCACATTAAACACCTCCCAAGGTTTCTTGCCTACTCCTTTCATCAATTCCATTTGCTGTTGTTATGGTTTAATGACCTTCATGTTAAGAAACATTTGTTATGAACGGATATTGATTATATTGCCAAACTGATGTTTTCAGAATTGAGCATTTAAAATAGTGCAATTAGAGTTTATATTTATTTTCCTTTCGAGTGTTTATCTTTTCATTTCAACTTTTGCACTAAGCATCTCTTTCTATTTGTCAAAATCTCGTTTAGTTCTGCTTCTTTGTTTTCTGTTCTGTTTGTTTTCCGTTCAGTTTGTTTTCTGTTCTGTTTGTTTTCTGTTCTGTTTGTTTTCTGTTCTGTTCTTGGGAATGCCTCAATTGTGGATGTTATTCTTTTGTTATGTGTCCCTTGTACACATAATTCTTTGTTTTATCTTTTTATTATAAAAAGTTTGAATTCATCAAGTTATAAATTTCAATATTTCGTTATTTTTCTTCCATTTTGTCCTTTGGCTTGCATACAAATATTCCTATCCATGTCTTAAAGTATTTTCTTGCCTTTTTTGTTTAACTGGCGAGAAGAGTTGTTCATGCAAGTATACCCTCTGTTTTATAGATTTCTTACTATTTATAGATTTATTTATTCTACATCATCATCATTGTTTTATACTGCAAATACTTGGGCTGCATGCAAAATGTTTTCACAAACAGTCATCATTCTTGTGAAAATGTTCTCGCATTTATATTCAAATGATTTAAAAATGCTTTCTAAAATCAAGTTTCTTTGCAGTTTTAAACATTAGATTGTGTTAACACAACATTTAATACATGTTTGCTTCTTCCAATCATAAGTCCTGATTACTTCAAATGGCTTGAATAAAACTTAAATAGATTCAATAAAGTAGCAGAACTTTCTTTTCTCAATTTACTTGATTTTGTAATAAAATAAGATTCAAGTTCTTTTTTTTCTGACTAGATGATTTCTTCATCAAGGTAACATTTCCTCAAACTTCAAGTCAAATGTAGGCTAACTGGGGTTGTACGAAGTAACTGGTCATAAACATGTTTGTTACTTATAATAGAAATTATTGTTTGGGTGTAAAATTTAAGTAACAAAATTATTTTTGAAGAGTTTGTTATACTCCGCGTTCCATAAAAATTATAGACGTACAAAATGTTCAATATTTGAAGTACTTCAGTAGATTACACAACTAGACATTTTACAACTGCCTAGAGTGGTTATGGTCTATAGTGCAATTAGAGAAATATCTTAGCAACACCGACATTTTCTGTATGTATAAATTTTCTGTAGAGTGGTCACTGTAAAAATAAATATAGTTATTTAACGTCGCTGATGAAGACGATGCTTTTAACACCACTATATTCGAATCAGAACACATTGTTTTAACAATTTAATGAAATACGTAATTCTTCTTAGTGTGTTCAACTTCTCTAGATAAAATTACGTAATTAGCAACCCTAATAAAGGAGAAAAGAGTGTAAATATATACCTGTCGGACTGGAATGGCTCTTCTCGATTGTACCTCTCTCTTCTTTCTGGATATTCTCTCTCACGGTAACGCTCTGCTTCCGGTGGACCGCGCCTTTACAAACACCATTTATCAATAATTGTGTTAGAAGAGATGAAAAAACAGATGATACTTATTTTCATGTCTATTTTCATATGTACCTCTCTCTTTCGCGATTATCACGGTTATCCATGTAATTTCTCTTAGGTCCTTTATCTTCATACTGATTGAAACGATGATTGAAACCTGCAAAAAAGTTATAGTAACTTTATACATAGCAAGCAACTTCACACAGAAATAAGAATTTCAGAATATTTTTTTATAAAATCCATATTTTTTTATTTTTTTTTATGGTTGGCAGGCTAGTTGTTTGACCACAGCTCACCTCATGTTAAGTGAAGGTGTGGTCGAAGATGGTAAAGCACACCTAGCCTGGAATGTAACTGGCTCTCAAGTGAGGCTGCCGGAACACACCGTTAGATGCTTGGCGGCAGATTTTCAACTTGAGGGTGGTAGCTAGCCAGCCGAGTACTAGAAAGTACCCTACCACCATGCTATGGTTTCCTCACGATGTTTTCCTTCACCGGCAGCTCAAGCTCATTGTTGGGGTTTGAACCCACGCCCTTCGGCATGCGAACCTACCGCGCTAACCACTGAGCTATCATCGCTACATATCATTGTCCAATCCATGGTTTAAAAGAACTAAATACACAAACAGAGATATGTACTAAAATATGTAAATACCATACATATAGATAAAACATACTTCTTCTGTTTTTAGCATCATACTTTATGCATTCGCCCATGTCTAGTATTTAATTATTTCCAAACATTATAAGAATAATCAAATGTCTAAATCATTGTCAAAGTATAGGGGTAAATGCTCTTAATTATTTATCTATTAATACACATATGTATAATTGTATACATAATCATACCTCTATGCTGATCTCTGGAATGATAATTCTCATCTCTGGGTCGTCTCTGATACTCCTCTGGGTGACCTGGCCTGTGACCTTCAAATCTTGGGTTTCTACAATTAGACAGAAAATTGCAATAAATATTGAGTAATCAAAGATCAAATAATAAACATTAGAGAATAATTCTTATAAAAATTTCGAATATCCTTCTAAATAGTTATAATATAGCATTTGTAAAGCAAGAAATGGCTCAACCTCTAATGATATCCCAATTAGACACATTATCAGATGTGTTCAGGGTCCAGATCAGCCCTGGTTTTTTTATTTATAAACTGCACTATTCCTAATTAAGGGAAGGATAACACCACAACCTGCAATGCTGAATAAATGCCGGTTTGCAGACTAATCATCTTAAAGAAGACTAAAAAATTTCAGACATACATATCACTGTCTGAAGCTGCTAGCAATATCAAGAAATATTTAATTTTGAAAAGCCAGCAATGCACATTCAAAGTTAAATGGCATCTCAACTGTGTAATCAGCTGCTCATTATAATTATCTGAATTACCTTTGATGAAGCTCTTGCTCTTCATAGTGATATTGTTCCTGATACCTCCTTTCTTTACTAGAGCCCCGATAAAAACGCTGCACTTCTCGTTGTCTTTGGTTTTCTATTTCATTTACTGGTGACTCTGACCGATATTCTTTCCTATGAATATTTAAATATATGTTAATCCAAGTCATTGCATATCACACAGTCTGTAAAATTATTTACAGACAGCTGTAAATAATTTTACTATTGAAACTAACAATCCACCTGTGACTTCACAGTCATTATAGATCTTCTAAAACAGTGGTTCTTAACCGAGGATCCGTGGACCACTGGTGGTCCCTGAACCCACCTGAAGTGATCCATGAAGACATCTTAAAGTTTATATATTACCCTGACAGTTTGAATTTTTTACTACTCTGTTAGCTCATTTGATAGTGTAGCTGCTTTAAGAGTTGTAGGGTATGGGATTCAATTCCCACTCAGAACAAACATTTGTATGACAAGCATAAATATTTGTTTAGTATTCTCTATAATCTGTACTATAAGTATGTATTTACATTTTTAAAAAGTATATTATGTATTCTATAAGTTAATGTTTTCCATAGTACAAAGTTTGCTCTGTTTGGGGCTAGATTGTGCTGTGTGTCACAGGTATATGGTCATACCTAACTGATTTAAGCTATAATTAAAATTCAGTAAAATTTGCAAATAATGTAATGTTTGTTTTTTAATAACTATGTATGCCTTTTAGTTGTAGAGAAAAACCTAAAAATAATTTATATTACTATGAAACAATTAGAGGTCCTTAGCAAAACACTAGTAAAAGGTTAAGAGCCACTGCTCTATAACAAACTCCAAATGTAAGTGAAAACTGTGAAATATGTTAAGTAGTTTAAAATTAAACACAGACACAAACAACTTCATTTTATACTATTTAATGATAAACTTACTGATAGTAGGTTCGTGGAGGACGTTCTCCCTCTTCCGAAGACCGTCGACGCTCTTTTACGACACTATGTAGACGACGCTCTTTACGTTCTACCACTTCTGCAATTAAAATAATCGTCTTAATAAATGCTTTATTACAAACCCACATCAGATGACCAAGTGGGTTGAACATTATGTCTACCTATCACACTGCCAGAGGAACTTCGAGATCGCTTTTGTTTGTGCTTCTTACGTTTTTTCTTTGGAGAAACTTCGCCTTCGCTAACCGAGCTATCATCGTCGTCATCCGATCTGCTATCAGCTACAGAATCGGAGCGCCTTTTTCTTTTAGCATGCTTCTTCTTCTTTTTCTTGTGCTTACGTTTCTTCGAACGTCTATGATCATCCGAATCGCTATCAGATTCGGAAGAATCACCACGCTTCTTTTTCTTTCTATGACGATGTTCGGATACCGAGGATTCCTCACTTTCACTATCAGAACTGCTTGATCTGGCATCAGACTCTTCCGATTCTTCTTCAGATGAATGGTGACGCTTTTTGGATTTCATTTTGGTAAAACGTGAATGTAAGTACTAAATACGTGCACCCAGCCCAACACACAAATGTGCAATAAACAACAAAACCGGAAGAGAAACGCAGAGTAAAAAAATGGAAATTTGTCCATAGACATTTTTTTTTTGTTTTTAACATGTTAGCTTTATATTCTGCTAGTACCAAATGGTTCAAAATTATGAGTCACATTAATTTAATCAATTAAAATAGGAAGCCTTAGTCCCAGTCAAGGTTTTTTCCACAATCACAAGTTGAAATAATTTTAGAAAACTAAGTTGTGATATAAACTAGCCTCTTCCGGCTAGAACTGCCAGGCACCGTCAAAAAAACTTGTGTTTTTCTCTTCTAAGGTTTTTCTAGTAATTTATACATACAAGTGGTGGTGTTTCATTTATAAAGTGTTGAATCACGAGCGCGAGTGTGGGAAAATAATATAATGTGGTGAAACATGACTTTTCGTGTTGCTTCCAAAACTTCATCAAAGCTTTAATGTAAAGTCACCAATACTTTACTAAAGCATGACTGGTCTTGAATGATATGGACTGGACTTGACTAAGACTGGACTTTGACGATAACTATAGACAAGAGACAGCAGAAATAACACTTAAGACAAGGCAGTATGGCTTTACAGCTTTAGCCTGCCCGAAGGGGCAAATTAATTTAAAAAAAATGGTTTGTTGTCAGCTGTCACATCTTAACTGTCAACTGTCAAACAATGGTCAAAAAATATTTAATTTGAACTTGTACATAGGTACTTGTATTTTTCTTTAATAGCGTTTTGTAATTTGTATCGTATCTATAAATTATTTTATTACATCGGCTTTAGTATAGCATAAGTTTACAAGTTCAGAAGTTTAATGTTAACAAATAAATTCCAGTTTTTTTTTCTCGTGTAACACGTAGCTAAGTTATCATTTGCTTTTTAATATAATTCTAAAAGGCACGTTAGATTGCCTGGTTTTCTTGAATAACACGTATTTCCACAAATAAGTGCTCTTAATAATGGCAACAAGAAAACGCAGCGGCTCTGGATCAAAAAGACATTTGAAAGAGAAGGTTGTACAAATTTACGAGTCCTTCTTCCGAGGAGAAGATTTGTCTACCGAAAACCCTACCTTTTGGGATGAATTCTTCCTACTTAAACCTAAGATACCACAGTTGGAAGCTGAGATTCAAAAGCTGTCCGTAGAACAGCTTATTAGCATGAAGGAAAGCATGAATATGTTTGTTGTGCAATGTATAGAAATGTTAGGCCAAGAACATCATATAAGGTTCGTATCTAAAGGCACCTTTATAAGTTACTCAATGTTTTGTTGTTACCCTAAGCTTACATCCGTGGCAACAAAATATGAACCATTTAGTTCAGAAATAAATAGTCGATGATATTCTCTTTCCCTCTAAATCCAAAACCACATGGAGCTTTTATGTAGTTACTATGAAAAAGAGAGTCAAACAAACTAATTTTGCGTCTTTAAGTATAGAATAAAATATTTCTGCAAATTGTAATTTGTTTAGAAAAGTTTGTCAATCTAATCTAAATGTCCTCTTTATTGTAGATTAGTTTATGGCCTCCAAACACTCAGTGCTCTACTGATCACAATGTATCAGCGAAGTAGTCAAGACTCAAACCTGAATATCAAGACAGTTTTAATTGGAGCTGATAATAATGCAGATGCTAAGATGCAGAAACTTTTTGAACATTGCAGTACTATTTTGTCAGGTAAATGTTTAAAATTAAAACAACAGATAATGGGTATACAGCATAAGTTTGGCATTAAACTTGAGTGTAAAATCAAATTTCATAATTATAACTTTATAATCAAAAACTTAAATTGTAGAAAAATAATTCTAATTCATAAATAAAATTGTATTAATACCTATTTTATAATGCAAGGATTTAACATCCAGAATATTATTCATCATAAATATATTAATAACTTAAATTTTTATATATATATATTATGTGTTCCATAAATTGCAAATTTGACACCTAAATTACATCCTACTCTTACTTATATTATAAATGTGAAAGTTTGTGAGTATGGATGTATGTTTATTACTCTTTCATGGAAAACTACTAAATATATTTGGATGAAATTTGGTATGGAGGTAGCTGAGACAGCTGTTTTTATTCAAAAATTCTAAAAATTTCACTTCTTTTTGATGTATCCCCTGAATATTTGTTATGTTTTTACCAGGGGATGTCCCAGAAAGTTTAAAATCAATGGTCTTAAAGCTGTTACTGGTGATAGCTACTGGACTGGAGAATATTGATGAGAACCCGCTAGTTGAGTACTTCATGCAGAATTCATTGTTTGAATCCATGGTGCAACTGTTGTGTACATCTACTGAAAGACAACAGCATGGTATGGACTTTTAAAATAATTAAAAATGTTTAACCATGACACATTATAGGGGCAAACCATGATTGCCAAGTCATGTCAGAGACCTTCAGACGGTATAGTTACTCTAATTGTATGGCTGGCCATATTCATATATAGCTTATATAAACTTTCATCAAACATGTTGAAAGGCAATGAATGAGGCTCACAAGGGATTAGAAAGAATGGTGTGATGCAGAGTAAACTTGGCAGAGGAGGAGATTATTATTATAGATGAATTTTTTATCAAGCTATCTTATTATAGTAATAGTTAAAACAGTTTTCATATAAACACAATGCCCAATAGAGCTTTCATTATCTAGTTTCATGAGCATCAGATGTATATGTATACTTATAAATCATATCTGTTCAGTTACATGAATCACTACTTTTGTGGCTATCTGTTTCAGGAAATACTTTTATTTACTGTTACTAAATACATATTATCAGTGTGATTCATTTATCACAAAACATTTATGTGTATATTGTATACCTAAAATAGTGTAAAGATTAGTTTTAGATTATAAAATTTTTAATTTTTTTTTTTGTTTTGACTGCTAGCTATTGAAATTTATTTTCACCCTGCTATCAGAATTTACGTCAGCGTCACCGTCAATGAGGCTTAACTATCTAAACTGCTTCAGTCTCCTTCTAGAAATAAGTTATACTTTAGTAAATCAACGAGTTGGGATTATTTTTATTTATTATTCTGATAAATGTATTATTAAGCCGACGGATTGATTTTATCATAAAATATAAGCTATTCACTAATGAAGCTAATAGATTAGTTCAGAAACAATGCAAGTTTTGTTAAAATATGTGATTGTTTTTAATTCTGTCAAATTTAACACTGGCAGATTTTAGTTTAAAAGCCCACTTTTAATCATTTGACAATTATTTCAGGTTATGATGTTGTGATGCTGCTAATGTTCCTAGTTAACTACAAGAAACAAGAATCAACAAATCCTTATGTTGTGAAGCTTTCAATACTTGATGATGAACTGGCATTAAATGGGTAAGAAAGTCTTCACTTAATCTTTTTTAAGTATATTGTTAAGTTAGTTTATTCATCGTTATTTTCAGCCAAATTAAGTCCTATACTGGACATAGGCTAATCCCGAAGACCAGACAGCTCATCTTCAGCTTTTTGTATGTAGCTACCACAAGTTTAGTCTTATTTTTGCCAATTAGCGACCTCCACTCTGGAACATGTTCACCCCAGTAGATATTGGTACAGATACTGTTGCAGTGACAGTGAGCTAGACCAGCGTTTCCCAATTGATGGGTCGCGACCCGGTACCGGGCCATACCGAAATGTGTAAAAATGTATATATTACAACGGAATTAAGAGATACATACATCTAAGAACAATAAATACAGCTTTTATTGAATGGGTCATGAAGTGGCAGTATGAAAAATTACCAGGCCATGGCAGAATAAAATCTGGGAAACACTGAGCTAGACAAATATGTGTATATGACGAGGTGAAGTGGCAGTGAGGTACACACCACTGCCACTTCAGCTTGCCAATACGATAAGCTATGGTTAATCGTTTTTTTTTTTAAACATTCATTTTCTTTCAAATCGCTAAAATACCTTGTAACAATCCGTGCGGAGTCGAAGCGTGTCGCCAGTGTATTATGTGTTTTAAATTCCAGTTACGGGCAAGTAATAATGGCAGCCCTGAACGACTACGTAATGTCGACATTCGGCGGCATGCAAGGCAACGGCAGCGGTGGCGGCTGGCTGTCCTCCCTTACGAGCATGGTGGGCGGGATATTCCTCACCAGCGACGAAACGCAACCGCTTATCAGGGGGCAAAGGACGAGGTAAATGTATTTTTTTTTAATATTCTAGGACTATACACGCAGCGCCATCTGGCCCCAAACTAAGCAAAGCTTGTGCGATGGAAGTCAGATAACTGATAGAATACATAAATACCTTTTTTTTTTGTAAATACATACTTATAATACATACAGAACACCCAGACACAGAACAAACATTTGTTTATTCACAAAATGTTTGCCCTGAGTGGGAATCGAACCCACGCCCTACAGCTTTCAAGGCAGATATACTACCAATGAGCCAACGGGGCTGTCTAAAAGCAATATAAGCTAAAGGCTTGCCTTACGGTATCATATCTGTCACTGTCACTTCTGTTTAGATTGTCACTAGCCGCGCGGTGTTCGGAATCAATCCTGTTTTTATAAACTGTCCCACTGCAGGAAGCAGGCGTCTTCTCGACGTGAGAAGGATAAGGGCGTAGCCCGCTGGCTAAGTCCGGGTTAGCAGACTTCACATATCTAATGTTTGTTGTTGCGTTGTGACATAGCAAATGTTTTTTTTTTTTTTTAAGTAATGAGACGAACGAGACTCTCTCCTGATGGTAAGAGATAACGCCTGTCCATGACCATCGCAGTGATACACAGAACTTTAAGTAACAGGGCATCACTGCTTTGGCGCTCATTACTTTGAGACTTTTGATAGATTTAATAAATTAAATAAATAAATAAATAATTTTTTGTAGGACATTACACACAGCGCCATCTGACCCCAAACTAAGCAGAGCTTGTGCTATGAAAGACAGATAACTGATAGAATACTTAAATACTTTTTTTTTTTGTAAATACATACTTATAATACATACAGTACACCCAGACACAGAACAAACATCGATGTTAGTCACACAAATGTTAGTCCTGAGAGGGAATCGAATCCACGCCCTTCAGCTCTCGAAGCAGACATACTACCAATGAACCAACAGGGCTGTCTCTCAGTTGTCAGTTAGTCTCAACAGCACAGTAATTTCGCTAGCTGCAGTACCCTTCAAACCGGAACACAGTAATGTAGTTTGTTCTGTGTCTGTGTGTTCTTTATATATTATAAGTATATATTTACAACGTTTGAAGCGTACGAGATAGCTCTACGGAAAGGCCTCACGTGGAAGAGCATTACATAACTCACAGGTACGCGGCAGCAATTAACGCCAAAAGCGAAGGGTCCGAGCTTTTGCTTTTAACACATATGCAACTTTCAATACCATTAAACAGGAGTAATACCGCGCGGCTTCAGTTTCAGCAGCCTAGTAAAGTTTCGGCCTTATTGGAATACCGTCTGGCTTCCAATCTGGAGGATCTCAATTCGAATCCCACGGCGCGCTCCTACGTTTTTTCTGAGAGTTATGTGCGTATTGCCTTTGACTTCAAACGCTGAAGGAAAACATCGTGAAAAAACCTACATGTCCGAGATTCCTTACAAAAACGTTCTCGTAGATAATAAATAAATAACGTAGGACATGACACACAGCGCCATCTGGCTCCAGACTAAGCAAAACTTGTGCTATGGAAGTCAGATAACTGATAGAATACTTAAATCCTTTTTTTTGTTAACATATACCTGCTTACAATACATACAAAGTACACATTTGTTTATGCCACAAAATGTTAGTCCTCGGTGGGAATCTAACTCACGCTCTAAAGCTCTTAAAGCAGATATATTATGCTACCAATTAGCCAACAGGGCTGTCAATGTCTTCATAATTATATTCTAGTGGTGGCGAGGAAGGTATGCTGCTAGCACTGTACGAGGCGGCGCATCTCAACCGCAACTTTATGACGACGCTGGCGCATTCTTCGTCAGCCGCCGCTTCCTCTGCGCCGCCTTCACCGCCCGCCACGTTGCCACCGCATCAGGTATTTTATTTATTTATTTATTTATTTATTGTATAACAAATACTCCCTGTGCTTACAGATTACTCCAAAGTGCACAGAGAGTCATTTTGTTTATGACACAAAATGTTTATCCTCGATGGGAATCGAACCCACGCCCTACAGCTCTTGGAGCAGACATACTACCAATGAACCAACAGGGCTGTCGATAAGTCCAACAAGGGTAGTATTCACATCACAACCAAGTTTTTACAGTCTTATCTTTAAATGAGATGAGATGATGAACTTTGATCGCACTCTTCTCTATAAGCCGTCTTTTTTTGATTTCAACAATTCACACATTATGACTAAAAACTTTTTTATATATCCCTCTTTAAATAATACTTATTATTTCGTTTCAGAGTCCACCAAACTTAGCACAGATACAAGCTCTGGACAACGAGCAACCCACGAATTTACTAGTCACATTCTTCCAATATTGGTATGTACTCAAAATTCATATAAAACATTGTTTTTTTTTTCATCCAAAACATTAAAACGTGTGCTACACAATGAGATTGCAAGCGTCTTTACCAATGTAATCTAATAGTAGCGTTTTACTGCGGTATTGCGAAATTGATAGTTAGGAAAACATCGTGAGGAAACCATAGCATGTATGTAGCACGTATATTTGTCCTAGTGGGAATCGAACCCACGCCCAACAGCTCTTGGAGCAAATTTTCTACCAAATAAGCTAACAGGACGGTCTATAGACGAACAGAACATTTGTTTTCGCGACTTTTTTTGACAGGCTAGGTGTTTGACCACAGCTCACCTGATGTTAAGTGACGGTGTGGTCGACGGTGGTAAAGCACACCTAGCCTGGAATAGAACTGGCTCTCATACGAGGCAACCGGAACACACCGTTAGGTGCTTGGCGGCAGATTTTCAACTTGAGGGTGGTAGCTAGTCAGCCGAGTACTAGAAAATACCCTACCACCACGCAATGTTTTCCTTCACCGACAGCTCAGGCTCATTGTTGGGGTTTGAACCCATGCCCTTGGCATGCGATCCAACCGCGCTAATCACTGAGCTATCATCGCTACAAGTAGTACATAGAATATGTTACTTACAACTGTATTTTTGTTTTCAGTTCTATAGTAATGGCCGATATAAAAAGCGAAGCGAGCGTCAACAAATGCAGCCTTTGTTTTATAACGCTCACGTGTATTGTAGAGGAACAGTTTGCAAATTCAATAATGCACGACCAAAATCTTACATTTAAGGTAAATTTGCTGTTAGCTTGAATGTTACAGTCTTTTAACTTTACAGGGTTACATAGAACAGAAGTACTAAGCTAAAATGAGCTCACTGTACACATTTATTTTGTATTTATAGACACAACAAATTAATAACTTATTTTGATAATCACACTTGTTTCTAGGTTCAATTATATAGATTACCAATGAGACATAGGAAAATAGTACCTGAAGAACCACCATCGCAGCCTTTAGCTTCTACTTTAATTGGTAAGTTACCATTTCTTTTTAAAATAAATTCACCTGGTTCACCAGGTGAATTTATTTTGCCACAATTTCCTATACTTGTCAAACGACAGCGTGTCATGCACATTGCACATACTAGTTATGTAAATACTTTACAAAAAATATTACTTATTTTAATTCAACTTTCGTCGTATGAATAGCTAGACAGTGGTTTTTGCTGTCCGAATGGGTGTTCCGCTATAGATACTGTAAAATATAAGTGAAACCACCATTGCATTGGATACACGACTGATTTATTCATACATGGAATGTAGGATGGACAGCCCTGTTGGCTCATTGGTAGCATGTCTGCTTCAAGAGCTGTGGGGCGTGTGTTCGATTCCCACCCAGGGCAAGCATTTTCTGATATAAAACCAAATGTTTGTTCTGTGTCTGGGTGTACTGTATGTATTATAAGTATGTATTTACAAAAAAAAAAAGCGGCGGCGTCGTGTGTCGGGTCGCTCTCTTCCCTCAGATATGGTTGAGGAGGGCGATGGCTGGCACATGCGTCATACTCGTGATCGGGTGCTGCTTGCGGGTCGCTGGTCTGCTCGCGGTATACACACAATCTAGTACCTACTTTAACCTTAGATTAAGATCCTACTAACCTCTCCTCTTTTTGTAATGTAAAATTGTACAAAAAAAAAAAAAAAATTTGTAACTAAAGTTGACAAAGGTCACGGACCCCAGCGTCTGTGGAGCGTATAATAATAATAAAAAAAAAAAAAAAAAAAGTATTTAAGTATTCTATCAGTTATCTGACTCCCATAGTACAAGTTTTGCTTAGTCTGGAGCCAGATGGCGCTGTGTGTAATGTCCTACGATATTTATATTTATTTATTTATTTAGGTAAATACAAGTTTATAGATTCTCAACTACCTTAATTATTTACCTTACATCACAGATACTACATGGGTGCCTTTAAAATTCCGATTTTAATTTTGACTACCGTGTTATCTCATTTTGAAGTGTATCTACTTGACGAGCTGTACGATGTGGGGTTGATACCCATTCGGGACAAACATTTGTATGATGAGCATAAATATTTATTCTGTGTCTGGGTCTTCTGATATATTTACAAAAAAAAGTATAAAAGTATTCTATCAGTTATCTGGAATAGTGCAAGTTTTGCTTAGTTTGGGGCTAGATGGCGCTGTGTGAAATATTCATTTATTTTCACAAAAATAATTAATGTATGAAGTTAAATCTAGTAAAATAAGTCGTAGTCAAAGACACACAAAGTAAGTCAAGGTCAAGTCTGGTTATGCCCTAGTATACTTTATTGTTTTTATACTAATGCTTACGAAAGGGGCGAAAGCTTGGCTTATTTTCGCTGACAGGGATCGGAGAGGTTGACATTTAATAAAATCCAGCTTACGTAATAAATACCACCTTTCCATACATTTTTATATGGTGTACAATTGTACATAGTTATTACGTAGTAGGCAAATTGATATGATAAAGCTTCCAAAAAGCGTTTCGTTCGTGCCCTAAAATAAATGTATTTATTAAATTCCAGATCTTTTAGTTGAATTCATAATGTGCCATCTCCTAAAGAAGTTCCCCGGCGAGCTCTACCAGCTTTGTATTGGAGTCCTGCTGCGATTGTTGAGTTATCAGAAGCGGTGTCGCGTGCGGCTCGCCCGCGACTGGCGCCCGCTGTGGGCCGCGCTCATAGCGTTACTGAAGTTCCTAGTCACTAATGAAGGCACACTACTGAGGAGGCATAATATCTTCGTTATGGCACAACAGGTAATGTTTTTTGTGTAAAAGGCTAGGTGTTTCACCACAGCTTATCTTGTCTTTTTTTTATGGTTGACAGGCTAGGTGTTTAACCACAGCTCACCTGATGTTAAGTGAAGGTGTGGTCGAAGATGGTAAAGCACACCTAGCCTGGAATGGAACTGGCTCTCAAGTGAGACTGGAACACATTGGATGCTTGGCGGCAGATTTTCAACGTGAGAGTGGTAGCTTGCCAGCCTGGTACTAGAAAGTGCCCTACCACCATGCTATGTTTTCCTCACGATGTTTTTTCTTCACCGGCAGCTCAAGCTCATTGTTGGGGTTTGAACCCACGCCCTTCGGCATGCGAACCGATCGCGCTAACCACTGAGCTATCATCGCTACTATTTTTTTAAAGTAATGACACGAATGAAACGCTCTTCTGATGGTAAGAGTAAACGCAAGTCTATGACCATTGCAACGATATATAGAACATTGAGTAGCAAAACAAAGTCCTGGGCATCGATTTGGACTTGAGTCTTTCTCAAAGTAATGAGCGCCAAAGCAGCGATGCCCTGGACTTTGTTTTGTTACTCAAAGTTCTGTGTATCGCTGCAATGGTCGTGGACAGGCATTATCTCTTACCATCAAGAGAGTGTCTCGTTCGTCTCATTACATAATATTACATTTAAAAAAAAAACATATTTTTTTTTTTTTTTTAATGGTTGACTGGCTAGTTGTTTGACCACAGCTCACCTGATGTCAAGTGAAGGTGTGGCCGAAGATGGTAAAGCACACCTAGCCTGGAATGCAAATAATATGATATATATGTATAGGGTTATAAGCTTGAGGTGTACTGAGCCGAAAGGAGGTAACTGCTAATATGTAGACTATTTCTTGTCTTAAGACATTCGGCAGTCATGTTAAGTGGCCCATTCAGCATGTCTTTTAATTGTTTGCTATATGTCAAATCAATGCAGGCAGACTGCTTTTCGATACCATGCTTAACTCCATCTCATCCACTGGAGCTACTTTGCCAGCGCCCCAGAGCCTCGCTCCGATACTTTAAGGAGCTGGGTTGGCGGGTAGACGCTGGTGGGGGGAAATGCACAATACACCCCAAGCGGGACGTCAGTGCAGGACTCATCGCCCCCATTCCGAATAAGAATAAGAATAAGATGTCAAATCAATGTTTTTTTCTATCTATAGACCTCGCGGTGTCATATCAACTGGGAAATTTGGACTGGCTTCTCACCACATGTGCCTTTATGTACCTACTTATAATTTCAGATTGTGAATATTTTCAACCTGTTCATAACATTCGGCGACACGTTTCTGCCCACGCCCGCGTCCTACGACCAACTTTACTATGAGCTTATAAGGATGCACCAAGTGTTCGATAACCTGTTTTATATGGGTGAGTAACATTCCAGTTCTCAACTTTAAGTTACACGTACCTGTTTGTCAAGGGGATTGTAAGATGATGACCATTAAAAAAAATATCATATTGATACTTTTTTTTTTTTATAGTTGACAGGCTAGTTGTTTGACCACAGCTGACCTGATGTTAAGTGAAGGTGTGGTCGCAGATGGTATAGCACACCTAGCCTGGAATGGAACTGGCTCTCAAGTGAGGCTGCCGGAACACACCGTTAGATGCTTGGCGGCATTTTCAACTTGAGGACTACTTGAGGATACTTTCGGGGATGAAAAGTCTTGAAAGCCAAACGTAGCGATGATAGCTCAGTGGTTAGCGCGGTAGGTTCGCATGCCGAAGGGCGCGGGTTCACACCCCAACAATGAGCTTGAGCTACCGGTGAAGGTAAACATCGTGAGGAAACCATAGCATGGTGGTAGGGTACTTTCTAGTACTCGGCTGGCTAGCTACCACCCTCAAATTTGAAAATCTGCCGCCAAGCATCTAACGGTGTGTTCCGGCTGCCGCACTTGAGAGCTAGTTCCATTCCAGGCCAGGTGTGCTTTACCATCTTCGACCACACCTTCCCATAAAAAAAAAACTATACTATAAACTATAAAGACAAAAGCAAAAAAATTGCTCATATTTTTTAAAATTCTGGACTCATAATAGTTGATTATGACACATTTAATTTTTTTATTATAGAAGTGATACCCAAAGTTAATTAAGAGGTATGTTGATTAGAATTTACATAAGAATAGATAAGTAGCAAAAAGCTTCTTTTTTTTTTATTACGAAACATTAAATAAATAAATAAATATTACAGGACTTTACACACAGCGCCTACTGACCCCAAACTAAGCAAAGCTTGTACTAAGGAAGTCGGATAACTGATAGAATACTTAAATAGTGTTTTTTGTAAATATATACTTATGCATACACAATATAATTATATATATGTATTTAAAGTTTTACATGTAAGTTAATTTTTTATTTTTTAAATTCCGAGCAAAGCTGCATCTTTAAGTCATTTCAGCCAAAAATGACTTACAACGTTTTTCTTCCTCTAAGTAATAATATTCTTTTGATCGAAATTTGAAATAGAATACAACTAAACAGTCTTTTGTGACTTTGACTATGCCATAGATAAAGAATAAAAGAGCTACTTATGTCTTGTGCTGTAATTCTTTAATGTTTTTGGCGTGGCACTTCATTGCATTTGCCACTGTCAAGTATTTTAAAATAAGTCTTAGTCACACAAAGCCAAAGTCGAGTCCAGTCATGCCCTAGTAAGGAAGCCTCAAACTAAGCGAAGCTTGCACTATGGGTACCAGATAACTCATAGTATACGTATATACTTTTTTTGTAAATACATACTTATAATACATACAGAACAAACATTTATGCTCAACACACAAATGTTTGTCTTGAGTGGGAATCGAACCCTCAACTTACAGCTCTTAAAGCAGATACATGAGCCAAATAAGGAAACGTCTATTTTTTGTGGCGACACAACCTTTCCGCGTTTCCGCCAAAAGTAATGTCGTAAATTTTTTTTTTTATGTGACAAATAATGACACGAACGAGACGCTATCCTGATGGTAAGAGATAACGCCTGTCCATGACCATTACAGCGATACACAGAACTTTTAAATATATTATATTTGATTATATTTTAAATTTTCACAGCGTTGCGGTACTCGACCGGGGACGGCGAGTACAAAGCCGAAGCGCTGCGTTTGGCCAACTGCCTCGTGAACGTGCGCGCGATCATTCAACACTTCTCTCCTAAAATAGAGTCGTGGCTTGCCTCGCAGAACCTCTCCACGCCCACTGAGGACCAGGTAAGGCCAGACAAGAAACTCCTTTCTAAAATTTATTTTTAACCGACTCAAAAAAAGAGGAGGCACTCAATTCGACTGTATATTTTTTTTGTATGTATGTTACGTGATAATTCCGCCAATTATTTATTTATGAATCGATTGCGATGATTCTTCTTTGCTTCCATATCTTTGGTCCCATATAAATCTTACCGAAATCGATCGAGCGGTTTTTAAAAAACTGGCCAAGTACGAGACTCCGTTGTCCGTCCGTCTGTCACCGGCCTATATCGTATGAACCTTCATAGTTAAGACAGTTGAAATTTTCACAGATGATGTATTTCTGTTGCCGCTACAACAACAAATACTAAAAAACATCCATCCAACAAACGTGTTTTATTTGCTGTTTTTGTAGATAATGGTACGGAACTTTTCGTGCGCGAGTGCGACTCGCACTTGGCCGGTTTTTTTTTGTTTGAAATGTGAATTAGTCGGGAGTGTTCTTAGCTATGTTTGATGAAAATCGGTCCAAGATGGCCGCCGCCACAAAATGGCGGATTACATATTTTTTTATGCGAATTGCATTTGACAACTTGTGGGAGGCACAATCCTAGAAAATAGCTTGATATATCTTAGTACATGTTTTCCTTTGTACTTCCACATAAAAACTAAAAAAAATTTCAATTACAGATATTAGAAGTGGTGCGCAAAAACTACGACAGCCTAATATTAAAGCTGCAAGAAGGTCTCGAATCATACGAGAGATATAGTGAGAAGGAACACCGACCACTGCTAGCCAAGCTAGTGCTCGCGGCGCGGCAGAGAAGCGATGCTATGAGTTTAAACGATCACACAGCCGCCGCCTTGAACCACTACACTAGCACTGTCCAGTAAGAATTGAGATATCGTTACTAGAATCTGTTCAGAAATTTAATACAAAGTAAAAATGTTTCTTGTGTTGTAGATAACTAACTAAAAAAAGCGCCATCTATTAATTTGATGTTTCACTACTGCGCTAGCCAACAAAATAATCCGAAATGCGCACAGAAAGTGGTGCCATCTAGACCTCCACGCTGTTAGGTGGCCATTCACAAATTACGTTACACGAATGTCATGATTTTTTGCCCCCCTCCCCTTCCCTTGTCACAGCTTATCACATTTGTGTGATTTCCCCCTCCCTGGTGTGACGTCACATGTTTTGCAATTTTACATCAGGAAATTATTAAATTAAAACAGCAGTTTGGAAATCAGGTTTATTTCCATTTCAAATATTTTTTAATAAATCAACATGAAAGCAAACAATTAAAAAATTTGTCAAAAAAACAATAATTTCGTTAATAGTTCAAATTCGTATTTTATATATGTGACGTCACGAAATTTGGGCCTCGTACCACCCCTTGTCACAGAATGTCACATTTCGTCAACACCCCAAAATTAACGTTAATTAGAGACTACATAATAGCCCGATTTACCATAGTGCCGTTTTTGTATGGAATAATGTGTTCTAAGTAAGTGTGCTTCATTGTTCACATCACTAATTTTAAAAAAGCGGGCAAAATATGGCCAAACAAACCTATTTTGTGTAAAAAAATATCGTAATGACCAAAGGTGAACTAAAGCTATAATTTTTTCGACGACTCATATCCATTTTAAAAGGTCTTTGAATCATAAACGAAATCGTTCATCAAGATACAACTGCCACTGACTTTATGCCAGCTAAACAAAAACATGTAATTTGTAGTTCTGTTTTTATAAACATATCAACCATTATAAGCTTTGACTATATTTGGATAAATTACGCACGCATACTGTATTACATTCTCATTTAAGGGAACAATGTAACAATTTGTGGTGCTAAGTTTCGCTAGAGGCGCCATAGTTGTCTCAAGTGGCGCCCTCATCTAATTCTAATCTTTTATATGCTGTATTAGAACACAGCAACGCCTTAAGAGTGGTTTTAGCGGGAACGCAAAAAAATCACATCTCAATGTATTATTTTCCGAACATTATGATATTTCATGCGTTTGTTTAAATTATAATAGAAGTGTTCTAATCATAAAAAATTAAATTATACGTACGAATATTAATAATAATTATGTTATGGACAAACGTGCTTTTTGAGTTATTAAAAAAAAATCATTATAAAAATGTCAATTCACTACTATTGTACTAGGGCAAAGTCTGAACCAACTTCATACGACTTTGACAATCTTATCTTATTTTATCTTAAAATGCTTAAATATATACACTATTTGACACTGGCAGGATGCACGAAGTACAATGCCAAAAGTAAAAAAAATGCCACTACCACTCTATGAAGATATTTTGAAAGTTTATCTCTGATTCAGTAAGTTGGCCCTTGTTAAGTCTGAATATTATTTTCACAACTGTAAAATGTAACCACGGTAACGTAGGCAAAATACTAGACGCGTTATAATCTCATTCTTGTAAGAAAGGGATAGAACATTAAAGAAACATTTTCATGTTGAGAGGCAACTTACTAATACTACAACTCTATAGTAGTTTGAAAGGCAATCGTACCAGAGAGATAGTTACCAACCTACTATAACATATGTAGGTATATTAATTGACAATAATGGGATTAACAGACAGAATCACCACTAATTTTACAAGATGTAAACTCTATATAGCGATAAGGTCGCCAGTTGTTACACATTTCTTCTGTATTGTTTTATTTTTAGTGTGTACAATAAAGAGTTAACCAAATTAATCAATATAGTGACGCTGAAGGGACTGCGCATTTTCTGGCGTTATAGAGAGTTGTCGTTATATGGTGAGAAAGAAAATTAATATTGTTTTACTGTTATAGTATTATTTAATAATAACCTAACGACAGTCAAGCAACTGAGGCAAACACGTGCAAAATAATCACAACAAACAAAAGAACGAATTTCTTAGAATCTTCGGTACGTATAATGCTGACAGTTGTGGTAAACTAAAAATGACAAACAAAAGAACGTACACAACTGCAGTTCTTATCAATTTCGGTAACTTAGAAAGTACCCACAAACAGTAGATGCTTTATAAATATTTATTTATTTATTTATTTATTGAGGCTTCATACTAGCAACTACAATAATTATTATTATAATTTTACACAACTTAAGTAATTCTCTGGCTAATTGCGTTGCTTATTTAAAGAAGCACAACATGCATTTAAATATATTAAAACAATTAATTAAATTAAAATCAAAAACAAATCCAATAAAATTAAAATCAAAATAAAAACCATAATCAAAATTAAATTAGTAAAACCATAATCAAAATTAAAATTAAATTAAATTAAAATCAAATTCATAATCAGTTATAATTCAAAATTGAAACCAAAACCAAAACTATCACAAAAACAAGAATCAAAATACATTATACAAATTAAAATTCAAATCAAAATCAAAATTAAATAAATCAAAACTAATACTAATAATACAAATAAATCAAAGCAATAAAAATTCACCAATTTAACAATACAGCTTGTTCTCAGCACTAGCCATCATTACATTTAAATTAGACTTAAACCGTGACAGAGCCTAAATTACTTGCATGATAAATTGTAGTCTTTATTTAGATAGTGTGTGATACTACATGAGAGTGTATCATTGTATGGACAAATTGGACAACGAGACAAATCAATCAAAGTCGAGTCATTTCGACGTTTTAGGGAGTTTGACGTTACATTTAAATGAACGTAAAATATGATTAGGGCACTTGTTTAGATATTTTTGTTGCAGCATATTAAGCTTTGGCACAATAAAATATTATTAAGAGTTTCTATTAAAAACTAATAGTTTAAGGGTTTGAATTCCGTTTTGTATAGACGAAAGACTGAAAATAATTGGAAAATAAATGATGCATTTATAGAGGCTTAGCCCATAATCGGAAATATATGTATCATAATTCTTAATCTAATTCATCGTAATCATACAGGGTTACCGTCGAGTGTACTACTAAGCTAAATAGGGTTCATTGTACTCATCATAGTGTACCCTATTGGTTCATTGGTAGTATGTCTGCTTCGAGAGCTGGAGGGCGTCGGTTCAATTCTCACCCAGGATAAACAATGTGTTGTGTAAGCAATAATGTTTGTTCTGTGTCTGGGTGTACCTACTGTATGTATTATAAGTATTTATTTACAAAGAAAGTATTTTTTTTTTTTTTTTTTTTATTGTAGACAGGCTAGTTGTTTTGACCACAGCTCACCTGATGTTAAGTGAAGGTGTGGTCGAAGATGGTAAAGCACACCTAGCCTGGAATGGAACTGGCTCTCAAGTGAGGCTGCCGGAACACACCGTTAGATGCTTGGCGGCAGATTTTCAACTTGAGGGTGGTAGCTAGCCAGCCGAGTACTAGAAAGTACCCTACCACCATGCTATGGTTTCCTCACGATGTTTTCCTTCACCGGCAGCTCAAGCTTATTGTTGGGGTTTGAACCCACGCCCTTCGGCATGCGAACCTACCGCGCTAACCACTGAGCTATCATCGCTACGAGTATTTAAGTATTCTATCAGTTATCTGACTTCCAAAGTACAAGCTTTGCTTAGTTTGGGGTCAGATGGCGCTGTGTGTAATGTCCTACGATATTTGTTTGTTTATTTATATCCTAGGACATTTCACACATCGTTTTTTAGCCGGTCTAGATAGCGCTGTGTGACGCTAGTTTGGGGCTAGAGTAGTCCCAAACTAAGCAGCCACGGATCCGGTTGCCGCGGATGAGTGCGAAAGCGTTACCGTAGCCCCGGCACATAGTTGTCAGGCAGAAACACCCCAGGGTTTTTAGTGGGTAGGCCGCCACTTTGGCGGAGAGTCCCACATAACCACCGTGCTTCCCCTGGAGCCGGTGGTATCCATTAAGGATTTCCCTGGGCAAAAAAAAAAGTAGTCCCAAACTAAGCAAGGTGTGCACGATGGGAACCAGATAACTAATACAATACTTCTTTTTTTTGTAAGTAAATACTTATAACACATACAGAGCACCCACACACAGAACATAATTATGTACATTTATGCTCGTCACACAAATGTAGTGGGAATCGAACCCACACCCTACAGCTCTTGAAGCAGATACACTTCCAAACGAGCGAACAAAACAGTCATAATTGTTCATGAGTGAAATGCCAACCTCTACGGCTAAGTACACCCCAAGCTAATAACTTAGTATAATGCAAAGTTTTTTGATGTCCGTTTTTTTGCCTATCAGTATGTTCTGATGTTATCACTTATAATAATTAATATCGACATCCAAAATTGTTTATATGACCTCAAAGTAAACAAGTATTGCCCATGTAAGTGCACCTTTTACTTATGCAATAAAAAGTGTTTTATGTTAAGTAGTAACTTAGATCTATAATAACTTTAACTGTGGTACAAAATACCAATGAGACTATCGTTATTTGAATAATGTAAGTTATTAAAAATGTATGTATAGCAATATTACTGCAACACGAGTGATTAGAAACAGGCTTTAGTGCCTTGAATTAAAGTCGAATATACTGTGACATAATTATATCATAACTATAATTTTTTTGTTTAAGCTACTATGTAATGTTTATTTATGTACTTGGTCATTAACATATATATAATATGTTACTTTGTTTTAGAGAATTATTTGCAAGCGTATATTATAAATTTTAATCCAATACATTGATGTATTTTGTTTTAATAAATTATTTTCTGTAACGCTGGTGTTTTTGTTGTAGCTATTGGAATATCAACGTTTTAGGACTTGTACAAATAAAATACGAATTTAACACACAAATACATTTAATATTTTAAATAAAATTAATATACATTTAATTTAAAGTAACGAGATATCGATTTGACTAGAAATAATATTTCAATAGACTAGAGTTCAATAACCTACATTAGGAATGTATCTTTGGTTTGTTTATCACAAATATTTATAGGTACCTACTAAGTTTTCAGATCTTTAGGGAAAAATATTTTTTTTAGATTATGAATAAAGTTGAAAGAATTAAGTTTTATTTTTGCTTAGCAGTTTTATAATCTACACACCAAAGCTTTTTTATTTGTGCGTGTTACTCGGCTCAACTTTGCTTTTAATTATTATTATTATTGTTATAAATTAATATTTATTATTATTATTGTATACACGCGATTGGAAAGGTTTTTACGGCTCGTGTGCTAGGAAAACTGAAGCTTGTTTTTATACAAGAGGGCGAATGTGGCTAGCAAATCGTTGCACGTGTTTGGTAACTCGACATTGATTGTCAATGATCGACGTAGTTATGACATTTTCTGTGTACGTGTAGTGTACTATCAATTATTCTGTGATTAATCGGATCATATTTACACGCGTACATACTGAAAAAACGTCTAAATTTCTTAGCCTAAACCCCCGATAGAGACCGGGTGGATCAGCAGTTTTGGTGTGTAGATTTCTTTGCAAAGTATATTTGAATATGAAATTTTATGATGAAGTTAATCCCATCGAATGTACTCGGAAGGCTAGCATATCATTGCGAGATTCACGTATTAAGTAAACGACAGAATAATGTATGTAAGCGCCCCTAGCGGGAGTAAAAATGAAAACTTATTTTTTTTTACTATTTGACATTTGACTATCGTTTCCGCACTAACGCAATCCTAGAAAATGAATATGCCACTGAATCACTTTTTTTTTCAATTTGAGTTAAGACTAAGCTCAGTTAGTACCTAAACAGTTTACAAGCGATCACTACATTTGAACACTGGATCAAATACTTTAGTAATTGAAGTTATTTCATTGCACATCGTCCCAAACAGTTTAATTACTAAGCGGAGAGAGTGTCTGTTATCTTTAATTCAGCTAGTGCTTCTTTCACGAGCTCTTGCAACTCTTCCGGGAGTTCAGTTTTCGTCATACTTTTATATTCCGAGTTAAAAATCTTATCATCGAATTCCTTCGTCAGATCTGTTGATGAATTTTTACGACTGCCTTTTGTTTCTTCATCGCTATCAGAGAATTTGTCTTTGTTGCTGTCGCCGTTCTCTTGAGATTCGGAAGAACTTTTATACTTCAAGTCTTCAGATTTAGCAGAGCCCGCGTCGGGAAAGAATTCGTCGAGCAACATTTGGGAGGGAAATATTGGTATATACTTTTGACCGTTGCACCAACTCTCTAATGCTTTCTCCAGTTCCGTTATTCTGTTAGCTAATATACTGAGAAAGTTAAATACAAATTATACAAAGTCATAAAGTTATGGTGTAGTACGAAAGGGTGTCATTATACCCATGAATTATGAACAAAGAGTTTGCACCAGAAAATAAATTAAAAATAATGTTGCGAAATATTTTATGTGATCATTTGTGACATAGATCTAAGAATGATCATTTCAATTAAAATAACTTATTATTAGTAGTATTTTTTAATTAAACTTTGATTACGTTTACACACACAAACCCATCAAAACATGCAAAGAGATTGTAATTTTTCTTTTCTCTGACAAATTCTTTTTAGACTCGTCAAAAATATTTTTACTGTTGTTTCGTTTTCCTGGTCTCCACGGGCCTTGAGCTTAGTGTGGGGCCGTCTCAATACTGTACACTAGTTTAAGAAAAAAAATTTTTGAACATGTGCATTAGCCAAGTAACGGTGCAATTTTAAACAAGTCAATCAGTTCAAAATTTCGTAATTGTTCTGTAAACGTTTATGAGTTCTTTCGTCTGGAGCCAATCCTAGGTAAAATCTGGTCATATTTAGGTACCATTAAAATGTACCTATTGTTTTCAAAATTGACATCGGAACCAACACGTCAAATAGCAACTCCATAGGATAAAATGATGTGGGTCGAATTATAAATAAAAAAATAATGATTAAAAAAAACATACATACATTAAAATAAATAAAAATTTGTAAAAATAGATGCATGTGATACCTACGCTTTATCATCAGTTTTCTGAAATTTCACCCTTTATTAAAAAAAAACAATGTATGTCAAAAATAGGGGAAAGGTTACATGGGTACCGGTACCTCCTTCCACAGTTGGGCATAGGAAATCATTTTGTATTTAGTCTGTGTCTCACCGATTTGTTTTCCTCTGGTGTTGTAGAGCTATAGACTTGTCATTCATTGCCTCGAACAGCCCGAAACAGAGGGATTTCAATTCACCCGCCGTATTCTGTTTGGCTCCAGGTTTCATGTTTCTTTCGAGAAACTCTCGGGCTAAAAGAAGTATAAACCATAAGAAGGTATGACAAAAAAAATCCTTACCTCGCCCTAGGTGGGGATTGAAACCATGCCCTGCAGCTCATGAAACAGTTACTAATGCGCTAGTTCAGTAGGCAGATTATTCTAAAAATGAGTATAGATTAAATCACTAAGAGTAAAACTTGGTATACTATATAATATAATATGTATAAATATATATGCGCTCTTTCCGCCTCTGTAAGCCACGTCGGCATTGGCTCTCCGTTCTGAGACCTGCGTGGATGAGTGAACATCCGCTCATGAGGGGTGTATCCAGTCGCTGCACACAACAATGATATAACAGACATAGTATATGTATATAGACGATTCGCCTGAAGGAGAAGGGGCGGGATCCCCGTTCAGGCTGGTTTCTGGCCCAACGGATCTCCTTGGCGATCCAGCGGGGAAACGCGGCCAGTATTGCGGGAACGTTCGGCCGGGGCTTGATGCGCGGGGAGACTTAAAATAGTTTTAAGTGACATCTAATTATGTTTGTATAATATGATTTTGACATTTTTAAATTTGAATAAATAAATAAGTTAACTGATAGAATACTTAAGGGGACGATATATATATATACTTTTATGTAGTAGTACTGTTATTATAGGTAAGCGAGTAAAAGCACTGTCGGGAATATACATTAATATTACCTTGTTTCTGAGTCATAACATTATTTCCTTTTTTCAAGTACGAATAGTTATCATTTCTGTTATCGAGGAGTGTCTGAAAAAAATAGATGATTAGCATTTATCTGCATCCGTTGCATCTCAGCACAAAGCGAACATTTAATAAAACTAATGGATGTGTGGTAACATATTGAGAATACCTACATGTCTCTAAAATTCTAAAAAAAAAAGTTCTTGATTTTTTTTTTACGGTTGTCAAGCTAAGATGTTTGATGTTAAGTGACGGCGTGGTCGAAGATGGTAAAGCATATACAGCCTAGAATGGAACTGGCTGGAAAAGTGAGGCTGGCGAAACATCGTTAGATGCTTAGCGGCAGATTTTCAAGTAACCCAGAGTGGTGGATTACAGTCTTACCAATCCCACTAATATTATAAATGTGAAAGTTTGGATGGGTGGATGTTCGTTACTCTTTCACGCAAAAACTACTGAACGGATTTGGATGAATTTTGGTATGGAGGTAGCTGAGACCCTGGATTAACACATAGGTTTATTTTTATCGCAAAAACATGTAGCGGGTAACACCGCGGGGCGCAGCTTGACTTATTAATATTAAAGCTAGTAACTACCTTGTATTTCGTCAATGTGCGTTTAATAATTTCCTTTTCCACTTGTAGTTGAGTTATCCTTTCATGTAGATAGTTGTTTTCAGTAACCAACGCGTCAATGTCCACAATGGGCTTTGGAGGGTCCATCTCAGTGTCATTTTGAGGTTTTATCCTGTTGCATAGTATATAGCTGATTTGCTGATTCAAGCGCTGTACTTTGTTTTTGTAGTAATCTCTATCAGATACAAATTCTTCTTTTTCGTCAAGTGTAGCTCTATAGTCAAGCTGGAGCTGTTGATACTGGGAAAGTTAAATTTTATCTTTTTTTATACAAAGAAAAGTACGATCTTTGTCTCTAGCATACACCGAGGACAAAACTATCTTTCCCCGCGTAGAAATGTGGTTAAGTTAGAATGTGGATATGTCAGTATCGTTTCTACGAGTGGATACTTTTGTCACGGCTGGCGTGCTAGGGACTGATGATAAAGTAAAACGCCTGCCCCTTATTCTTATCAACAACCGGTTGGGGTGTTTTACCAACATTTACCTAAGTCAACCAAGCTCCTTGAACTATCAGAGGGGGGGGCTCTGGGCACGAACCTCTGTCTAGTGTTAGACAATTCCCAGCAGCGTTACCCAGAACTCTGAATAGCAAAGCAATATCCAATCTGTACTGTGAGCTTTTTATTACGATTCTTGTTAGGCGCTTACGAAAAAGCGGCCATATATTGTATGCCCAAGCAATTACATATTAATAAAAACTCACAGTATAAAGGCTGAACATCATTGTGTTGGAGCGGATTCACCGAGTTATGTGATAACGAGCTTTATCTACCCTATAACTACAGTATCTTTGAAAGCAAAACACAAATATCACTTTTTTCGGCTTAAATAGATATTGCAATATTCTGTAGTGATATTTTTGTGAAATGCCAAAAAAAAGTAGTACAGGCCTTAGAAGTAATAAGTAGATAAATGGTGCTGCCTCTTCATCTATTTTGTCCATTAGGCAAATGTGCCTTGATAGTAACGGAGTAATCACTAATTATTTATTTATTATAAAACTAGCAACCAAACCGGCCTTATAAGGAAGCAATATATGTAGTTACTAATGTGGTGCATATGCATGTATTATACATGTAAACCTTCTTCTTGAATTACTCTGTCTATTGATGAAAACCACATTAAAATACATTATGTAGTTTAAGAGATCTAAACATACAGACGGTAGTGACTTTGTTTTATACTATAGAATAGAATAGAATATAACTTTATTACTATGTATGTTTACTTTTTACTATGTAGAGATTAAATAGCATTTTGCCCTCAGTTTTTCTAAACAATGCAATTGATTTCAATATAGCTTTTACTATAATTTAGAAACTATGTCTATATAAAGCTGGGTTGATCATAAGTATTATATATTACCTTTTTTTGAAATTTTTCCAACTCCTGGACTAATTGTTCATACTCAATATTAGAACAAGTGATAGTAGAGTGTTTACTCTCAAAATTTTCATCTAAAATAGAGGTGTTCTTATGAAATTGTTTCCTTAAGGCTTCTATATCCCCAGATGCCTCATCTAGTTTGCAGCGCAACATTTCTACCTGGGGAAGTACAGTCAAGATTTAAAAACACAGAACAATAACCAACATTTTTATTTGGTTGCCTAAAAGTGCAGTCTTGTAAGTGTAAGGATAACACAGTGATAGCAGAATAAATAAATAATTATTTATTATTTATTTAATGGCAGAATGAGAAACTATAGCTATAATGATGTTGGCACAAAAGAGGAAATATATTGCCGATTGATCCAGCAACAATTTGTGATGCAAAAACTAAAGTATGTTTTCTGTATAAATTTTATTTCAAGACACAAGTTACCCAGAAAATTTATGGATTAAATATAAATATCGCAGGACATTACACACAGCGCCATCTGACCCCAAACTAAGCAAAGCTTGTACTATGGGAGTCAGATAACTGATAGAATACTTAAATTTTTTTTTTTGTAAATACATACTTATAATACATACAGTACACCCAGACACAGAACAAACATTTGGTTTTTATATCACAAAATGCTTGTCCTGGGTGGGAATCGAACCCACGCCCCACAGCTCTTGAAGCAGACATGCTACCAATGAGCCAACAGGGCTGTCGAATTAAGAAGTAGTATTTTTAGTACCTATGTTATCTATACTATTATAAGGAGGAAAGATTTGATTGATTGTTTGTTTGTTTATATTGAATAGGCTCTGAAACTACTGGATCGATTTCGAAAATTCTTTCACTATTGGGAATTTACACTATACCCAGATGACATAGGCTACTTTTTATCCCTGTATTCCCACGGGTACAGGAACTATACAGGTTAAACCTCGAGGTGTCCGCTTGTCTTTTATAATTATTATAAGTTTAATAATCTACTGAGCAACTAAACCACGCTCACATTAGCTACTACTGCTACTTTTAAAGAGTAAAAAATTTGTATTAGAAAGTTATTATTATTACCTCCAATTTTAACATGTTATTATGATCCCGTGTCTTAGCGAGCATATCTCCGCTGCTAATAGTGTTAGTTGGTATGAACTGGTAGATACTACTATTGTTTTCATGATTCCTTAGAGGCACAGTTTTTGTGCATTTCAGTTGCTCTACTAGTAACTTGTATCTGTCTCGCTCCATGCTACATTTATCCAGTTCCTTGCTCATTATCGAAAGTGCGTCCATTTTACTTTGCAGCTTACTTTTAAGTACGGAATTCTGTAAAGTAGAGAACTAAATGAAATTGTAATTACGAAAAATAATGACATAAACAAAAAGAAAATGTATGTACAGTGGATTAATAATAATGGTATGTATGCTACATCATATGAAACACATAAGGGAAAAAAGTAGAAACGTAAGTTGTTATGGAATAATTAAAATTTACTATTTTATGATTTAAGAGTACCTACTTACCTCTAGCACATAATCGTCCAGTTCTTGATCTTGAAACTTTACTTTGTTATTTGATGACGGTTTGTTGAACATGATGAAAGTTATTTAAAAAACAAGTCAGTCAATTAAATTCAGTTTTACGACAAGTTTATATTGGAAGCGAATTGTTAGGTACTCCAATTTTTTCATTTACATCACAGATCCGAAAATCATTTTTGTACAACAGACATGAAGTGGCAGAACTAAACAAATTATTCTATTAATTTAACAACATTCTCTGCTCAGATTCTCTCAATATCGATTTAATAAAATTGTTTTTGTTTTGAAAAAAAAATCTTATCAGTCAACTCGCTGATAAGATGGCTCCACAGATTGTTAAGGTAACTAACAACTAACTGTATTCTGTGGGTGGAACACTGAAATGAAATGAATGACCCGAAGGCTGAATGAGTAAAATCAAAATTTAATCCTATGAACAAACACGTTACAGGAGGAGTTTTGGCGGGAACGCGGGAAGAGTCGTGTCGCTCCGTTGTATTTTTTTCCAAAACTAGTGTTTTGTCGAGTGTTTATGCATAAAAATGGTGGTGTTTTATTCATAAAGTGCCGAATTACAAGCGCGAGTGTGGGAAAATGATATAATGTGGTGAAACATGAGTTTTCGTGTTGCTTCCAAAACTCCATCGAAGCTTTGTAGTAAAGTTGCCACTACTTTACTAAAGCATGACTGGAATTAACTGACACGAACTGGACTTGACAAAGACGACTTTGACTAAAACTAGCTACGATGGCACTTATTTAACTTTTGAAACTTGAAAATATATAATTACTTGACACTGGCAAATGCTAAAACGCGACGCCAAAACCAAAGAAAGAACACGTTACAGATTATAATAGCGTAAAGCCTTTCCCACATTGGCGCAGCTTGCTTTAGAATGTCGGAACATAAAATCTGATTTAATAATCTGTGATAGCCCTGTCAAATGTGTGCTTGAAATCTGTCAATGTCAAATAAATTGGTATTGTGGAGATGTAACAGCATTCTTAAAAATCTTTCGATTTTCGATATTTAATAATATATACTTTTTAATTACCAGCTACGAAACAGCGAATAATAGTAATATACATAGCACGGATCAGGCTAATTATAACCGCCAATGAATGTGAAAATAAACTAAGAAAGAGTAGGCATGCAGATATTAAAGAACGAATGTATAAAATAGGATAGGATCAACTCCGTCTTTTTTTAGCGCTTCGCGTATTTAAAATGTTGCATTTGAAAAGTAGCTATGGGAATTTCTTCATGATAAATCTAAAGGCAACCTACTTACTTCAGGACATCTTATTCCTTGTCACAGTCAATTACATAATATAATTTTAATGGTATATCTGTATAAAAAAAATAGATTTAAATATTATATTGTTATTGGTAATAATTAAGAACTAAGATCGCAAAACAACTTAAAACTTTAAATCGTATTAATTTTAGCATTTTTGCTGTACTTTGACTTAGTGTTAAAGATAAGTAAGATTAGAATTTTGCACCTTATAATTTCATGGAGTTCCATCCCTTTGCTTTTATCTGGAAAGTCGACAAAATGATGTTGACCGTTGCTGCGTAATTGACCAATCAGGAGCAGGTCACACTGTACTTATACTTCACTAGAGTAAAAATAATGTCTTTAACTTTATCGATATCGAAAAATTGAAGTTTGTGTTCAATTCATTTCATCCCTATTCAAAAGTTTGACGGAGGAATCGTGTCGTGCGTGAGTCGTGCGTGAACTGTCGTGGTGGTTTTCATTGTTTCGTACTGCAGATGTTGTGTGAATTCTATAATTATTTAGGAAATACTGTATGTAATTTCGACGCAATGCTTGCGGAACAGTTACAGAGGAGTAAACTGCGTTTAACTTAACGCATGGCAAGTATGGCCGCATCTGCTACCGAAATCGAAGACTTCTTGAACGGGCCTCTGGTTTCGTGGGTGAGTGCACAGCGAACCGTGTCTCTGTTTTTATTACCTACGTGAACCGTGAGACAAAATACTTACGTGTTCCGTTTGAATGAGCTTATGTTATTAACGATATTTAGGTATTACTCCCATGCAATAAGGAAATACTGTAGTTTGAAGCAACTTACCTACTTGAATCAATTGTTAGATCGATAAGACGATCTCGATTTCTTGCTTATTGCTTGTTCATTGACCCACAACATAACAGTTGGAATTATCAATGAGAAGATAATCTTTAGTTTCAAGACCTATTATTAGGTATCATTTGGAACAGCTTGGTAGGTACTTATTATAGGAAAGATCTACTGGTCTCAGAGTAAATACTTTCAGAATTTGGACTCACTATAATTTTTATGTTTCCCAGATGTGGGATATAACTATAATAGGTATATTTAAGTAAAATGTCAACATTTTTAAAAGCAAATGCAATCTATACCTATATGTAAATATCAAGATAAATACCTATTGATGAGAAACGTTAATAGATACAATAGCTATATAGGTACTTATTATTTATTTTTATATTTCAATCAATATTGTTTGCTACACTTGTAACTTCTGACACATCTAACCTAATTATATATTTTGTATGAATTCTTGTTGGACTAAAGAAAATATATTTGTTGTTTGATATTTTTTAAAGTATTATAGTAAAGCAGATTCTCATGATAATTATAGCAGTGTAGGTCAAAGCTTTGATTAATTCACAAGTTTTTTTTATTGGGAAAGAGTCATCTATGTTTGTAAGAACATACTAAACTTGTTAAGAAAATATAACTAAAAAAAAGATTAAATAGTGTTTTTGGTGTAAATATCTTAGCATATATTATGACAAAAACGGTCTGTATAGATTAACTATAATGTATTTTTTACTTTTTATAAGTTTAGAATTTTTATGCCACAATTACCATGTTATTAAACACAAAGTGCAGATTTTGAATATACCAGACCAAAAAAAGGACATCATTATAGCAGCTTTAAACTCTTAACTAACCACTAAAATTTGTTTATTAACTTAGAATTTGCAAGTCTGTACCAAAAATACCAGTTGACAGAGGGTACAGGGTGTTACTATGAGTCAATATTTGTATTTTAAAAACTTATTTTCAGCTAAAATCATGCATACCAAATCCAGAATGTGTAACTGGATACCAGTCCCTGTACAATGGAGATATACTCCATCAAGTCTATCTCCAGATAGACCCAGAACCATCCTTCCATATCACAAAACTAGCTGGTCTCGAAGACCAGGCATTGATCCTAGGTAGAGTGAAGAACTTTGATGCAATCATCAAAAATGTCAAGGCGTTATATGAAGAAGAATTGGGAATGACACTCTTGGTGGTCCCAGAATGCATATGTTTAGGAAAAGCTCCAGACTCCAGAGAAGGTTTAGAAAACATGAAGCTTTTGATATTATTGCTGCTTGGTGCAGCTGTTCAGTGCCCTAATAAGGAACTTTTTATAACAAGGATTAAAGAGTTAGATGTTGAATTGCAGCATAACATTGTCGAGTGTATCAAACAGGTAAGAATGTCATTATGTACTTTTTTTTCTGTTTATGGTGTGCACAATAAAAAGTTTCTATCTGTCTAGTTATCTAAACAATATGTTCATAAATAAATGTCTGACATATACTATTGTATTTTATCATGGTACCTATATCATAAAGCTTGCACACAAGTTTATTGCATTTTATGTTAATAAATAATTTTAATTTAATTTGAAATCACAAATCTTTTTGTGTAAATGTATAAGATTTCATTACATTAAACACCTGCATTTACTTGATACAAATAAAACTTGATACTTAATTTTTTAACATTTATAAAATCAAAATCGCAAATTATTGATAAAAGTATCTACCTACTTGCATTATCTCAAAAACAAAGTTGCAATAAAGTTATTTTATAGTAACTCCTAGTAGTCACGCCACAAGTTGGCACCCACATGATGCCCGTTGGCAATGCAGCCAGTCAAGCGCAACATAAGGTAGTACTTAGATACAAGATAACAGCTAAGTTGTGTATAATACTTTAAAGCAAGCTACCTAGCTAATAAAAAGCTATAAATAATTATGTATATGTAAAGCTGTGCATTAGTTTAGATTAGTTTTATTCAGATTAATCATGGCTCATATGCTATATATGTAATAGCATATGAGCTGTGATAAAACACTAAGCCTGTTGATCGTAAAAAATCAAATTCAAATACTTTTATTGTCAGCCTGTGTAGCGTAGGATCTTACTTATACATGAGAAAAGCGTGTCAACATACTGCACCCATTGGGGCATACAATAATAAATACATATATTATAATAAATTTAAAAAAAAAAGTCAAATTAATGTCAAATAATTTAATAATCTAAAAATCTTTGTGGCTTTTTCTGTGACTTAGAGTTACTTTATTTCATAATGAGACACTTGGTATTATGAAATACTTAACACAAATACGCATAGTATGATACCAAATATAAAGGAAAAATTATTATAGCTTAGAGAGTAGTTAGTATGAATTCCAATGCAGGTGGCATGAACGGCAGCAGTGTGGGTGGTGTGCGTAATCTTAATTAGCTCGTTTTTTATTCTACACGGTATTACATTATAGTCTGCGTCCTATTGTAAATCACAAAAGGAACCGTCATGTATGAATTACAATTATTTTGTTGAATAAAATTACTGTAAAAAAGCAGACTGATGTCATATAACAAATAATAGTCCTGTCCTTGGTTAGTTAAAGTTAGCGACCTCAGATAGTAGTTGACAAATTTCACAAGTGTTGTGTAATTTGACCATGGTTTGCTACTTGACGTTTAGTTTCTTGAATGGTGGTCGAGAAATTGCACATCTGCAATAGTTTGTTTGTAGATTAGTAAATTTATTTGTTTACTTATGCGAATTAGTACAAAATTATTCGTATTTCGCGGATATTGGGTATACTTGATACAATAGTTTATCTATTCTTAATTATATACTAGTGGACGCCTCGCGGTTTCACCCGCGTAGTTCCCGTTCCCGTGGGAATACAGGGATAAAAGTAGCCTATGTCATTCGGGGATAGTGTAGCTTCCCAACGGTGAAAGAATATTTGAAATCGGTCCAGTAGTTTCAGAGCCTGTTCAATACAAACAAACAAACAATCAAATCTTTCCTCTTAGTCAAATCAAATAGTATATATTTAACATTCGTAACAAATTATGTATATTCCGATTTTTATTTATGAAGATTTTTGTCAGCATAAAGTTATGCGGAAATGCTAATCGAATCCGCGTGTAGCGTTCTAATCTCTCTTCCGGAAATCGTCAATCAACGAAATTATTATCCAAAACATAAACTCTTGCAACAGCCAGCTCTTCAAACGAAACCACTTCAAGTTTGATGTTCTTCTATGTGATTTTTAAAAATAACTAATTAGATTGTCTATTTTAGTCTTTTCGAAACAGCGTTTTATTACCGCGATGTTACGTGTTTCCGTAGCAAATTATGTTACAGTTTAGCCATGAGTAACCATGTTACTTATTATGTCACAGATTATGATAGAATAACCTTGTTTCTGACAATGTTGTTTACACCTTAATAAGTCAAAGCCATCCAAATAAAGCAAAATAAATGACGTGCGTGCGTCTCGCTCATTTAATTAGAATAACGTTACGCACGCTATTTTATTATGAAGAGTTAAACATCCACGTTTTACACATAATTTCTTCAATCATTCGTATCATCGGATTTCTGTTCTATAAAATAGGTAGAACAGATCGATCCTCCAAGACCCAAATAAAAGTATAGGTAACTAGCTGCGCCCCGCGGCGTTACCCGCTTCATATTTTCAGGATTAAAAGTAGCCTATGTGTTAATCCAGGGTCTAAGCTCCATACCAAATTTTATCTAAATTCGTTCAATAATTTTTGCGTGAAAGAGTAACAAATTTAATATCCATACATCCATTTATTCAAACATTCACATTTATAATATTAGTGGGATAATCCTTCTCCGTTTCCATTTACAAGTGATGATTTCAGGTAACTAATCAATAGAAAACATTTTCTAGGTAACAGATATGCAAACAGTAGTCCTTACTCCAGACGCCATAGATCTGTTTCAATCGCCAACTATGTTTAATCACATGCGGCGGTTGGCCAAAGAACGCGATCACTATCTCCAAAACTGGGCTTCACTAGTTCTTCACGAGGGTCTTTGCGAGAACGAAAATGAAAATAAAAACGGAAAGAGTCGATCAACGCAGAACGTCAATCAGAATAATGGCGATAGTCAGCATCTAGCCGTAGAACTGGCGGATTGGAAAGCTAGATTGAGGAAGCAGAGACAAGAACTGTAAGTGTAACTTGTTAATATCATATAACCCAAATGGATAAAAAATAAACAGTATCGAATTACAAAGTGTTTTAAACTCACTATGGGAATTTGTGATAGACAAATAAATACCTAATTGAATTCGAGTTAACCTGTTCAATGAGTGTTGTTAAAAAATACTTTTCTTGCAGGGAAGAAAAATCAGAACAGTTGTCGGAATGTCGAGAAGAATTGGAACATACAAAATTAGTCCTGGGGAAACTTCGCACTGACAGTCAGGAGTGGTTCAATGAAGCTAGAAAATCATCAGGGTATCGAGATGAAGTAGATGCTTTAAGGGAAAAGGCTGAAAGATGTGATAGGTAAATTAATAATATTTATCACCAGGATTTAATCGCGCACAAAATACTATAGATTAGAATAGAATACAAATTTATTATACACCACACATACATACATTATAACATACAAATACGAAACATAAAGAAGAGATAAAGAATATGGCGTATAATGGCGGCCCTATTGCCTTGAGCGGATTCTTCCAGACAACCTTATAAATTAGATTTGTTTACAGAGCTCGACGTTTCAACGATCTTATAATAGTCGGTTGTCACGAGCCATTATGTGTTCCAAACTACTTCTGGTTTTAAACTTGTATTTAAAATTATTATAAATTATATATATTATAAATTATTCCAGATTAGAACAAGAAATACAGCGATATCGCGACCGCTTAGCAGATGCGGAGTACTACAAAACGCGAGTGACCGAACTCCGAGAGGACAACAAAGCTTTGATGGAGACTAGAGACGCTTTAGAAGAACAGCTGCAAAGGGCAAGGAAGAGAGCAGAACAATGTCTTACTTTAGAAGCAGCTATGATCAAATTGAAGCGTGAGGCAAACGACATTGCTTTGGTAAGTGAAAATAAATCATCTAATAAAGGCAATATGTGATATAAACTAGATTTTTTAAAATTTTATCTGATTGTTATATTTTATTTTTCAGGAAAGAGATGCCGATCAACAAAAAATTCAAGAACTTATAGAAGAAAATAATCATTTACAATACATAACGAAATCAGTATTAAGTGAAAGCAATAACAGTAACTTAGATACGGATAACGAATGTGAGAGTACCTTGGAATCAGGCGAAAATAGTTTATCGGAGCAATTAACAAGCAATGCCCAAGCGAGAGCTTTAAAGCTTGAGTTAGAAAACAAACGGCTGCTTTCAACTATTGACAGTTTACGGGAGCAATCACTACTGGAAAGCAGTGACAAAATATTAGAATTAGAAAAGGAGAAGAAAAGACTAACGCTAAAATGTGAACAGTTACAAGAGAATTGTAACAGGGTTATGCTACAGAATTCAGAATTAGAAGAAGTTTTTAAAAACGCCCTAGAAGAGAATCGAAAGCTACAAGACTCCCTGGACAGCAAAAAAACATTTATAGATAGGCAAGCAATAGACAGAGAATCAGAAAAGAATAAATTACAGGATTTTGAAAAACATTTGGAATCTTTAACCAAAGATAAACAGAGAATTCAAATGCTATGTGACTCGATCCAAAGGAGAGCTGATGATTTAGAAAAATCTTTGGATTCTAGGACAAAAGAACTAAATATCATTAAACCAGAAGCTGATAAGGTTACAGGTCTTATAATACAAAGTGAAGAATTAAAAACCAAGCTGACTTACAGTGAAAGAGACACTCATAATCTTCAAAGAGAAGTTAATAAATTGCGAGAAGCAGTAGAAGAGAAAGATGTATCTCTTGACAAATTTACAACTGAAATAGAACTTAAGAAGAAAGAAATTGAAAGATTTGCCAAGGAATTGGAAATAAATCTTAATATTGTTAACAAAGTAAAGGACTTAGAACAGAAAGCTCAAGAGCTTAAATCTCAAAAAAATGTTGACTCTGAAACTATCCTAACCTTACAAAAAGATTTAATTTCAGAAAAAGTTAATTTCGATAAATTGAAAAATTGTATGGATAAACTTGGTATCAGTGCATCTGATATAATCAATAAAGATGTTAATGTAGAAGAATTACTAGAAAAAATAATTACTAACACAGATTACGAAACGCTAATAAGTGAAATTGCAGCTAAAGCTAATCTTATGAAACTTGTTCCTTGCGAATGTAATCACGATCAAAAATCGAGTGAAGGTGATAGCCTTATAAACCCTCAAATAGAACAACTAACTACAGATTTGGCCGCATTGGAAGCTTCTTTAGAAAACAGTCAAGCTGAGAATGCCAAATTACAAGTAAACATAGCAATGCTCAGCTCTCAAAATGGTTCATTGATGTCTCAACAGATGACATTACATTTGGCTAATAGCCAGTTAGCAGCAGAAAAGGAAGAAATTTTGAAACAGCTAGAGGTTTTGAAAGATAAACAAGATAACTTGATGCGTGATCAAGTCGCTTTAAAAACACTTCATGAACAATTAAATACTGAATATGAAGAGTTGTTAAGTGAAAGGGAACCAATAAAAGTAACTATTAGAGATTTGAAATTCGAAAATAGAGAGCTGAAAGAAAATTTATCGTCTAATGAAAAAAAGATTTCTGATTTTGAAAAAGAACGAGAAAATTTAAAAGTGGAATCCCGCAATTTGACTAACCTCCGAGCAGAACATTCAAAATTGAAAGACGATTTTAGAAATCTTTTTACAGCTAGCGATAGACTGAAAAATGAATACAGAAACATGCAGGAAGAATATAGGAACATCAGAAGCGAAGTAACACAGCTCAAACTTAGAAACACTGAAATGTCTGGTGAAATCAATACTAAAGGGGAAGTGATCACCAGCATGGAATTAGAAATAAACAAAACCAATCAACATTGTGAGATGTTAATCCAAATGAACAAAAGCTTGGATGCAGATAGACGATCCCTGATGGATCATGTATCACAATTATTAACTCAGTATCATGAATTATTGGCACACTCCTTGAAGGATAAACAACATTATCACGAAGAAGAAAAAATGTTTGCCGATAGAGTTAATGCCTTGTGTAGGCAAAAAGAAAAACTTGAAGAAAAAATAATGGAACATTACAAAAAGTTGGATAACTGTACTACAAAGAGACGCGGCTTTGGTGCCTCATTCGTAAAACGAGTTCGCAAAGCCGGCACTGATCTTATAAACAAGGTTCCAACTAGAAATAATAAGAGAATAGAAGACGCCAGTCGATCAAAATCGCAACTAACACTAGCCGGTTCGGAGTCAGGAGAGTCTGATCCTGGGAACCAGGACATAGAAAAGATGTCTAAAAACTCTGACCCAGACCAAGGTTCTTCTAATCCTAGCGTGGAATCACCGAGACATAGTTCAGATTCCAGTTTTAGTCGAAGGTTTGATGATAAGCTTTTGAAGAAAGCCGATAACATCGACATGACTGGTTCCATTCCAAGTTTGGACTCAGACAGGACAAGATTGACAAGTGAAAGTAACTTTGTGAGAAGACTCTCTGCAGCTTCCATACACAGTGGAGGTGGAGATGACGCACTAATCAGAGCGTCGTTAAGGAGACGTCCTCATAAAGTCGTTCAGCCATCTTCGCATAGAAACAGTTTCCAAGGCCTCGATGAAGACACTGGGCTTCCACAACGTAAGAATATTTGATTTCCACTTTATTTCTTCAATCTCTTTTTAGTATCGACTTTATACAGATTTATAAACTTGGGGTGTATAAGCCGATAGGTCGGTCGTTGTAATATCCATTATAAACAACTTCTACTATGGGCAAAACTGAAATCGTGAAAAATCGTTTTTTGTTAACCATACATTTAGTCAAAGTTCAAAAAGTTTTTTCAATGACACAACATTTTATACTTATCTGGCATTCTTGCGTGTTCATTTGACTTGTGCAATTTCGATTTATCTCGAAGAATGCTGTCTAAGAAATGTTGGTATATCCGAGCGGGAGAGAGATTTTGAGAAAATTGTTTTTTTTTCTCTACATAGTAATAATTACGTGATATTGATACCTTTGTCTTTTCAGCTTCTACGCCAACATTTGGGACTGCTGGCACTCGACGTACAGTTTACGTCGCAGATGACGACCCCAATGTGAACATAAACTCAAAACCACAAAGTACACCTAACAAAGAGAATCCCACCTACTTGGTCTACAACAGGATATCAACGGTAATCGGCGACGGCGCATGCCAGAGCATGAACGATAGATCGAACGATCTACAACGATCGATGTCAGAACCATCGCGGACTGTTGACGAAAACAATGTACAAGAAAGAGATGAAATGAGAGGTGATAGGCGATCCACAAATCGCCCAGAAAAATCGGACAATTCTAAAGAATCTGCAATCTGGTATGAATATGGATGCGTCTAATGGTTGTTATTATCAGAGCTTGAAAAGTTGAATTTGTGTGAATAGACTGATAATATGCCTTGGATTTCAATAAGAAATGGATAAGTGTGATTGTATAAGGATACTTTTATACATACAATTGGCAATATTGGTATGAATATAGATGTGATAAAGGTTTACCACAGTATTACTTTGGCATTTAATTTTAATTTTCTTGCATTGGCATGTATGTACATTATCAGCTTTAAAACTTTGATATTACCGTTTACTCCATTGAAAAAATATATTCGGTCATAAGATTTGTGTTTAAGTTGTTTTAGCTATGTTAAATAATCGAGATTGTGAATCGGGCTGCTATTTAGTTGCTATTTTTATAAATACTCCAATTGAGGCTAAAAATAATAATCTGTAAATAAATAAGATTACTCTTGTTCTGATATAGAGTTGAGTGTGAGAGAGTGAAAGTGGAATGTGCCTTGCCAGTGAGTCTGTGACTAATTATTGTTTTACGAATTTTGTTCCCAGTTCATAAGTTTACTTAAGCATAATTTAATTATCTTACGTACAAAATATACTTACCTAATATTCTAACTAAATGTTATGTACAACAGTACTATTTTTTTGAGATTCTTTTTATTTTTTAATGCACTTGATTATATTTATTGTACTGACATCAATCAATTATCATAATGACTTTCCAACGTAAATCATTTTTTTTAATGTTAACATGAAGGTACATGTGCTTTATACAGTGTTTTAAGAAACTGACATTATTAATGAATTTAATTTCTTATAGATACTTCCATGACATAAAAATTGCTCAAAACTATATCACAAATCTACATACATAATTTACTACACTGAATGACATTTTACAATCCTGTGTTGATATTTATTTAATGTAATTTTCAAAATTGTTGTGCCTTGATTTTAGTAAATATTGTTACCTATGTAAGCATTGTATAATTTTATCAGGTTGACATGAAATACAAAATAAAAGGATTGTTTGAAATATAGGTACACTCAAATTGTTTTTGTGGCCTGTGATGTTAGTTGCATATCACACGTATTTTAGGTGATTTATAAAGAGAGAGAAACCTTCTGCGCACGCGGTTGCGGTTACGTGTTTCTACATTCGGACGTAATTTTTTTATGCTAACTGTAATATCAAGTTTTGTTACTACACTTTTATTAAGACACAGATTTGATTGTAGTTTACACATTAGGTACTTAAAAACGCAGACTAAAATCAAATTACGTTATAGGCGGAGAAGTTAAATGGGTATTGTAAATGTAGTCAACGTTTTTTAAGTATGCTTTGTGCACATGTTTCGTCTTCATAAAAGGAGTACTTGAAACAATTCAGTTATATACTAAGAAAAGAAAAACAGTGTTATGTAAGAAGTTATGAAGACACCTTGACCCTACATTTTTGCTTGTTTATGAATTACATGCATATAAACATAATTGTGAAGGCCTTATAGATTGGGTATAATAAGCTAAAATTTTAGGGTTAAAAAGTCTACATGAAATATTATATTTTTATCTAATCTGTATGTAAATCTGTTTTTCTTGACCAAAAGGATAACAAGCACAGCGGGCTGCAAACCAAAAACAACCACTAGTAATCAAAATATTATATTTAAAATGTCTTGTTTGTTTAGAAAATTACTATACCATTAGACTACATTGGTTATACTGATCTAGTATGTACCTAGATATATATAGTGTAATCATTCAGTAAAAGTTTAGAAATCTTTTTGGTGCTATCACTATGAAATTGTAATTGGTATTATTTTGAGACATTTTTTGTTCACTATCAAAACTGAAGTACACGTTTATTTGCTAATTTAGGTTATATAATTTATTTTATTTGTAACTTATTTGCACATCATAAGTACTTAAACCTATTTATAACTCTCCTCTCACCGAATTTATAATAGCTGATGTAAAACTTACCTACTTATCTATAGTACAGTTTTTTTAATAAATCCGAAATCTCAAAAAATATTTTTTATTTAACTATACCTAAAAGTCGGTCTAATATTCCAATTACACAGTAATAGGATGAGGAAGTTTCTTCTTCCCTTTAGTGTTAGAGGAAACAGTCAAGAAATTTACAGCTTGCAGCCTTTGGCATGCGTCAGCTACAAAGTTATCTCCCTTCGCATGAAAAATTAAGAAGAATTTGTCATAAATAGATGGGCAAGTAGATGTAATAAGGGAATTGGTTCTTCCATATTATGTTGGTCATACTTCTCTAAAAAGTAAAAAACAAAGTCTACACTTTCTTTCTCAGTAATGAGACGAACTTGATGCTCTCCTGATAGTAAGCGATAACACCTGTCCAAAATCATTGCAGCGATACACATAACTTTGAGTAACAAAACAAAGTCCAGAGCATCTCTGATTTGACGCTCATTACTTTGAAACATTAGGTGGTTAGTCTCAATAGTAATTTTGCTAGCTGCAATACCCTACAAACCGAAATACAGTAATGTTTACAAACTTTGGCATCAGAATGTCTGGTACTGCGGCGGTACCTATCTATACCTAGACAACTTCCTGCTAAGGAGAGCTACCACCAAGCAAAAGTGTAGATGGATAAAAGCTTTTTAATAAAAAATAATATCACAGTTATGAGCTTTATTTGCATTACATCTTACCCTAATACATGAGTCAATAATAATTGATAATTTTACTAAAGAGATCCATTGCAATTCAAATCAGTCTTGATTTCCCACTGTAATACTGGACATGGCTGTAAGGGTACTGTGAATGCAAGGCCTGATACCACTGCCTTCCTGCCCGGTTCCACTTTTGGAGGTAGATGAGAAATTATACACTGGAATAAAAATAGTTATATCATTGTCTTAACTATTACTAGGTTTTTGTAATAAATAGAACATGCAGATTACTCAAATAGTTTAGTACTGTGGATGTCCACTTTTGGTAAGGTTATTTTTTTATTACACTGGCCTGAAATGCATTGTTTTAATTATGTTTAGTAGATAAGTATGCACCTTTGGTCTTTCGCTTTCTGTGGACATGTATCCAATGCACATAGTTTTTGTAGTGTGACCCCACAGCAGCTCACCTTCGCCTACTTGCGAGTCGTATTTCAAAGCCAGTGTCCCACCCAATCTCTCCGGGACATCCCACAAAAACGGAGAGTTGATAAAATTTTCCTTCAAACACTTGTCTAGACCCAATGTGGGTGTCGGGTCCAATAAGCTCTCAGCTGTGTTTTTTGCTAATTGTGTTCGAATCAAATGTTCTCCACATCCTGATGTGCAAGCAGCTATTGAGGGTTGAATACCATCTCTGCTCATTACAGCCCACACTCCACTGCCAAAAGAAGCAGCTTGACCTACTCTCCCCTCATGTTTTAAGGATACCCCACCTGAACTTGCTCCTGATGCTACAACCCCATTAGAGTCCACACAAATTGCACCAACTGTGTCTAAAGGGCTAAATTTGACATCATTTTGTATTGAATATCTTTTCAATTTTTTCTTACAGTGTTTATAATTACGGAATGCTCTAGTGGAAATCATTTTGAGATCATCTACAACTTCTAAACCCATTCGCTCTGCCCATGTCTTGGCTCCCTTGCCTGTCAATATACATGGAGGTACTCTACCAAGAGATAGATTGTCACATTGTTTTAAACATAAGTGTTTGGCGAGACATATAGGGTTCCAAATATTGGAGACAGCTCCACATGCTCCAAAGTGGAGTGTCTGTCCATTCATGATTGATGCATCACATTCCACTGTTCCATTCCAGCTTAGGTTGGATCCATATCCAGCATTAGTAAGTGGACTATTTTCTAACTCTGAAATAGAAATTTCAAAATGTAAAATTGCACTTTTATTTTATTAGTTATCTATTACCTGCTTATTTTTCTAAATTACTAATTTACCTATAATAGCCTTCTCTACAGCTTCAACAGCATTACCTCCTTGGCTCAAAGCTTCTGCTGCTTTCCTGCATGCTACATAACAGGTCTTTTTGTACTCCTTTTTCAATGAATCACTATGATAGCCAGCGCCTAGAAATCATTCATAACAAGAAAAAAATGGTATAAACAATTAACCCATAGCTTAAGAGTAATCATTCATGAATTAATAAAGCTTTTATGCCTATATCACAGTTTTGAAATTCAATATTAATATCATGTATACAATAATATAATTGAGATTTTCGAAATTTAACAGGGTTTTAAGGGTACTTTTTAAAAGTACTCAGAAAATATTTTTTTGATAGGTAACACATGTAGCTAGAATAAGCTAGCTTTTAACCATAGCTCATCTAATGTTAAATGACTGTGTGGTCGAAGATGGTAAGCACGCTTAGCTGAGACCTTATAGATCAAATAATTTACAACTTACCACAGTGCACTGCTATGAAACCATTCATAATTAATTTATTGTGTAGGTTAAGTTTAACAAGAATGCTGCCGTTTATTTCATCAACAATAGCAACCCACTAAATATTTTTGACCTGTTATGTTTCTAGACGTCGCATGAAAACCTGAATAGGCCAATATTTAGCTATAGTAATCATTGTTGCACTAACTGGTAACTTGTATAGTAAATTGCATGGAATCGGAACCAAAGAATATAATAATATTACTCAAAGGACAAACTGCACTCACTAAATTATATTGAATTGAAATATTTTTTTAAAGTTTGGTTTGATTTGTACAAAAACCACTTAAAAGTCACAACACAAAATATGAAAAAAAAAAACATATGTAGAATGCACAAAAATGAATGAGGTACGTGCTTGGACACTTGATTATTTGTCTGTGGGTACGTGCGTGCCTGTCAGCGTTGCCAGAAGGTAACTTTTAACGATGTCAGGTTACTTTCAGTACCTCTAGTACACAATACGTAAACTATTGTAGTTTACGTGAAGTCTCAAAACGGATAGACACAACTCCAAAGGTAACTTTTAGGTAATTTTTTGGAATTAGTAGAATTAACAAATTTTTTCTTAGGAAACTAACGTACAACGTGTCTAGCAATTTTTAAGAGCCAAACAGTGCAAATCATATTTTCTTGAGTTTTTTTTTTATTTCATGAACTTGCGATGAGTGATTTTGTTGTAAACATAAGAAGAGTTTAATTCCACGCGTTGTCTTCGAGTTATATGCATATGCGAACTTGATGTTATAAAAAAAGTGGATGGTTACTTTTGACATCAAAAGGTTACTTTTTTATCTATTTTAGTTGACTTTTGACTTAATCCGGCTGGCAACACTGGTGCCTGTAGAAGTTTTGGCGGGAACGCTGAAAATGTCATGTAGCCCCATTGTATTTTTTTTAAAACTAGTGTAAACTATTGTTATTTCAAATGTTGAACTATAGAAATTGTGGTGTTTTATTCATAAAGTACCGAATTACAAGCGCGAGTGTTGGAAAGTGATATAATGTGGTGAAACATGATTTTTCGTGTTTCTTCCAAAACTCAATCGAAGCTTTTCTAAAGTAGTGGTGACTTTACGAAAACCATGACCGGATTCTACTGACATCGACTGGACTTTCTACTTTTTATTTTAACTTATGACACTTGAAAATATCAAACACTTGACACTGATAAATGCACAAAAAGCGACGCCAAAATCAAGAACGAACAGGATTACAGATTAATAATAGAAAGAAACTACACCAAACGGAATTTACCTATAAATGTCAAGGGCCTACTCAAGGGTACATCTTTTTTAAATTTAGCGATTTTAAATCAGTCCCGCATTGCATTAAGGAGTTGCTTATGGATACCTCAACATTGATAAACATCCTCCCTATAAAAATCACGTTATATACGTTTAAGATTTAAGTCACAAACTCACCTCATGGTAGTATAAAACCTACCCAATGTTGACGAGCCCTGACGGCTGCCAAATTAGCCACTACCTTATTGTAGATCTGGCTTCAGTTTGTTGCCTATAATTTGTAACCACAGATGGCAAGTCTCATATAGCAGGTTAGGCCAGTTACAGTGCAAAGATACTGCATTGTGTAGAACCCAAACTGCACCAAACACATAGAAGTTCAGTATATGTAATTATTGTGGAAATGTCAGTAGACTGACATACAACTATCCAAGGATATTTAGGTAATGTAAATCAGCAGAATCAGAATCAGAATCAGCTTAAGCCTAATCTAACAAAATGAAAGTAAAATAGGTAAAGATAAACATTTAATAATTTACAACATTATCAGATGCCTGGATGTCATTAGATACAACACCATTGTAATCTAAAATATGATTACTTAATCATTGAGGTAGGTACTTAATTTCTTTCATAAGCTTATTTAATTGCTTTGCCAGTCATCATGACACCTGCAACTAAAGCAGCGACTGTGAATCCTTGTGCAACAATACGCACACGCATCATTTGTTGAGACATCCGGTTCTTTCCTGTCCTGAAGCACCAAAGACCATAAGAAAGAGCAGCAGCAGTGGCAAGACAACCTGTGAATAAATTATGTAAATGGTTATTGTTTAATATTGACATTATTATATAAGACAAGTAGCTTCTGGACTCCTGGAGTGATTAAAAATAACAATTTATAATTATATTATTTGAATGTCACTGGATTTTTTGACTTGATTATTATTACAACATCAATGAGTTCTTGTTAATTTTACAATATTATTATTATTCTAAAAGCGGAAATAGGTACAAACTCTAGCTTGATTCAAATATGAGACACACTTAATCCCACCAACAAAATAATCAATAACAAACGAGAGTTGCAATGTTAGTACATTTAAAATGTTATGATTTATGATGGCAAACCTATAGGCACAAATGGATTCTCGCTGAGTTTTCTTCCAAATTTTTCTTTAGTTGTCTCAACATGATGAACGTTGCCCATTTCTTGACGCAATTGCACCCAGTCCAAATCTGTAGGTTCACTTTCGTTGGCCATCTTTATGACGGTACTTCAGATGTAAAATGTTAAAAATTACTGGTTTCTATGCCAGTTTTATTTTAATTTTAAAATCATTAGATTCTATTAACAAAATTTTATGTTAGTTTCGTGAGAAATCATGACCTGTATTTTGATATTTGACGTTTGTCACGTTTATTTGACTTTGAGTTTTTTTCTTTATTTTTGTCTTCACACTGCATATATTCGTGTATTTTTTCAGCTCGGAGTTTTGGAAATAAACGTCAAAATCAAAACATATTACACGAGCTCATTATAAGTATAATACTTAGAATTTGGCACTTTAGATTACAACAACACTATTTAAGAACGCATTTTTTTAAAAATAAGTTATTGTTGTTAGAAATTTGTAATAAGTATTAGTCTAAATTTTAAGATTTTTTTACTAGTAATTTCTATTTCTTATCAATTAATCTATTCATATTATCATTTTGAAAACAAAACAATGTAGCGACAATAATATGATATATTCGTGTTCTCGCTAAAAATTTACCATATTTTTTTCACTGCATATTTTTAATTTTAATATTGCGTTCATTCTTTCATTCATTCATATTTCATCCGCCATTACTGTTGTGGGTCTTGAGGGATCAAGGAAGGGAACGCTCACTTCTGTTTTGTGAAAATACTTTATGATGGTGCCTCTTTTGTGTGCTTCTACTCAGTTTGTCGCTGTAAGTATTAAGATTTTTAAATTTTAGTGTTGTAGTAGTGCAATGTAGTAGCATTATATTCGAAGGCTAAAGACTGGATAGGTACCATGTGATAAAATGACACGTACTGAAACTACTGGACGGGATTATTGGATCTATCTCTTGTCTTGTCTTTATCTTGTTCTAAGCAATTTTATTTTGTATTTGTAAATCATTCACGTTGAATTTACTTCGAGTGACATGAGTTTATTAATATGTGTCCCACGCCCTAAGTTTTGATTTTAAACAGGATTGTATGCTTATTAAAGTTTGTTTTCCTCGATTGAATTAGTTTTGGGAGCATCACGGAAGTCTAGCTTCCCCATCCGTGACTTTCTTTTCTTTAAAATATGTAGGTATATAGGACACCATGCAATCTTTGGTATACTCTGACACAGTTTCTATTCATAAGTAACATAATTAGTAAAATCATTTGGCACATAGCAATACATAATATTCTGTTCATATTATGAACAGAAATAAATGTTTAATGTAAAAAAAATCTTTTGTTGAATGTAATAAAGGGATCAAGTGTAATAAATAAACATAATACATCTTATTTCTTATTAATATTGCAACCTCTTTATAATGAATATCTTATTACTCTGGCAATGTTCAAGCCATGAATTAATCCCTTCTTGTTATGATGCAATCAACAGCTTTGATGTACATATTTGCATTATTAAAATGATTCTTGCTGCACTTGTACATTCATTAATTTTTTGTGGTACATTTAAGACTAAGTAAGTAGGTACCTCTGATAAAGTTTTTTTATATAGATTTAGCAAAGTACCTTTTGACTGTACTCAACCTTCTAGTTCTAGTAGTATTATTAAATCCTATTTTTAGTGACTAATATTTTTTTTATTTCACTTATTCTGTCTAGACGGTACATCAAGTCCTTCAAATTGATCAAATCAAATTGTCCTTAGAGTTCTAAGGACTTACAAAGTTTTTTTGCTGGTTGCTCTTGCTTCTGCATATAAATTAACCACAAAACCATTTCTGGTCAGTCTTCTTGTTTATAAGTGTATGTGCACATTATATTTACAGTGCAATAAGTACTATTTTAAGCCAAACTTTGACTTATTATACATTTCATGACAGGTTATTTCATGTTTTCCCTGTAAAACATTTCCTTTTTTAGTAATCTTTGTACTGATCATTCTTTATTTCATAGAATTAATAGTTCCATTCCATATTCATAATACCTATTGCAAAGATTTGTAAAGTCTTTAATAATAATAGTTTAGAGGATGGCCTGCTTCCTTATATATCTTATGACCATATGTTATACCAATACAAATGTATCCAAATTTAACATGGAATCTTCTAATTTCTGTCCTAGTACCTTTTTTTTTTTATATTGCTGACAGGCTAGTTGTTTGACCGCAGCTCACCTGATGTTAAGTGACTGTGTGGTCGAAGATGGTAAAGCACACCTAGCCTGGAATGGAACTGGCCTACCTACCTGAAAACTGGGGGCAAATTAATTATTCTGTTACACATATCAAAACTTTTTGTGATATGTACATTAGAAATCAAGATCTAATTTAAGAAAATGCAAATTTGAGAGTTTACTAATATGTTCTTGATCATAAACAATTGACTAAACTGTGAATAGCATATGAATTGTAACATCCATAACATTGCATGACAATGAGCTGTTAGAACTATTTAGTTTGGTAATAAACTAGACATTGTTTTTTACCTAGGTATTTTTTTGTTGCAGATGGCTTTATCAAATTTAGTCCTGATTTCTTCAGCATCCCAAAGGGTGTCTTGAGGATAACTTTCATCACAGATCAAGTTAATTCTATTTACTTTTGAAATCTTTCCTTATTTGTTTTTATTATGTTGTCATACAGTAGTACCAACTGAGGCAATCTTATCATTTCTGCTCAAGATAAAAATTTATATTCAGTCTTGGAAAAGGTACATTTCACGCCAGTTGTGTTATAACACATACAATACTTTATTCATTATTACCTTTTCTTTTGTTTAAAATTAAATTTGAAAGTTTAAAAGATGGCATCAAGTGACCCTGAAATTAAGGATGGATTCACACTTCCTGTTTGGATGAAGACCAAACCAACAAGGTGAGGAAAGCTTTATGTTATTACTCACATTTGTTTCATTAAATGAAAAAAGTACTTGATAGTAAACCTATTTATTTAGGATAAAATTTCTTCATTGATTACTGTATATTTTAAAATTGAAGTAACATATTTTTTAATTCTATACCTATTGTAATATACCTACCTATTTAATAAATAATTTATCTAATTCACAATGGAAAATTGTTTTGAGAAAAAGTAATAAATCAGTTTTTATGAAGTGCAAGATATAATACCGTCATATGGAGATCTGTAGGTAGCTCTTAATTATTTCAAATAAAAACCACAGACTATGAAACACTTGAAAACTTTATGCAAAAATTTACGTCTACAACAAATAGGTACCTAGTTTAGATGAGGAGCCTGGTAAAATAAAACAGTAACATTCCTTTATCATGTACTTCCTAGCTTAGTACATATTTTTTTTTAGTTATGTTTTACGTAATATTATCTTTTGTGATTTCATTGTAGGTATATGATGTATAAATAGCATTTATGTGATAAGTTGTCTGATTTTTGTTGCCGATAATATCATGCACCTACTTGTACTTAGCATTACGTATTGACAAATGATTACGATGTTATCATTTTAATTAATAGATTTAATCACGGGAAACAATTTGCCCTTTGAAAGTCATATTTTTTACCATGCATTTCATTCAAGAATGAAGTCTAGCCATTAGCCCGGCAAATTAAACTTATTCCGTCTTTGACTGTGGTGGTTTTTATTTCCAATACTTTTTGAAGAATGATAAGAATTAAATTTTTGTGAACAACTTACTAGTGCGTCTCGAGACACGCTCATGGTTATGTTTTGTAGTTTATCGAACTAGTAAAGTTATGTTATTTTTAGGGTTTCATACTAAAATGGTCGATTGGGGTGAGGAGTCGAATTTTACATCATATGTCGTCGTTTTTTCCTCAGCTACTATAAAAACTATCGCTATTTGCTTAGGTGAGGTAGGACAAATTTACATGTCGATAGATTTTATAGTTCTTGAAGAATACGTCGATGACGTAAATCTCAACCTAAATTTGGTTTATGTTAATGTAATGTTAGTCATTGTCTAAACCTAAGATAAAATGTTCTAAGTCGATACCTTTTATAGTACCTACGAAAATAAAAGTTGTGACACAGATATCTAAATAAATGTCTATAAGGGCACCACGTCGCCGTAATCTTTTTACTTTTAGACTTCAACGCCATGTGATATTGTTGTATATGTAAACTGATTTAAAAAAAAATACAATTAAGTTTCCGTTGGACCGCCATCTCCGCGAAGATGCGGTCTATGATGGAGCACGCTTGCTTAGAAGCAACCGGTTCGCTCGCGACTTGAAGGCATCCAGGCTTCATGGCTCTTGCATCATGGTTTGATTGCTATCGAGGAATGACATTGCTACACGATCAGCAAATTCCATTGTTTAGCGGTTCTTATGATGGAATATAACCATTTAGTTAGTTTTTAAAAGGTCAACTATGAACTATTATTATTTAAATACTAAACCATAGCTATAAAATACATAATAGACAGTAAGACAAGGTCCGCGGCGGCATAGCTATGTACTTAGTTTGCATAGAACCATAATCAACAATAGAACAATATACAATTATACATATTTGCTATGGAAGTGTAAACCGCGGAATTAAGCTGCGAAATGAGTGTGGGTATTCTTATATTTCTGCAATCTAGCTAAAACTGACTCCGTAATGTTTTTTTTTTTTCGTAGCAACAAGATCGATTACGACAGAATTGACCTTTAGTTCACCGCCAAGAATACAACCAACAAATTGTATATTTTTACATCCCACCCAAATATTAAAACACACTCGTAAGTTAGATATAAAATTAATGCAACATGGAGGCTTGGCTTGACGTCATCAGTGTTTGTTTGTAGTAAATATTAACGCGACAGTTTGCGAATCGTGCTTTGCCTTTTAGTGTCAATAATTCCAATCCAATTGTAGAATAATAGATTATGTATTGCGGGGAAACTCTATGTTATGACGTTGGCAGTATGACAATGTATTCATTTATTTTTAACCCCTGACGCAAATGTGTTTTAGGTTTAACGTGTGTATTTTTCTATGGGAATGTAGCTTAAAAATGGCTGTATACCAATTTTGAATTAGTTTCTTTTGTCTCAAAAGAGGGTGATCTTAGTTATGATTCAATAAATCTGTTCAGCTGTTTTAAGTCTTATCAGCTCTTTTCTAGTTGATTAATTTATGTGAGCATCTTTCAAAGGTCTGATCGAGTCATTTGGTCAATTGGTATTTTGTTATAGGCGACGGGAGGTTTTTAATTTGTAATTTGTTGGAGATTATGGTCTCGTACTATGTTTAATGAAAAGGTTAGTCAAGAAACCTTGTGAAATGTTTCACAACACAAACATACGATTAAAGTCGAGGCCACCGAGTTATGTGTTCAATTCTAATCGATGGAATGTCTATTGAAACGTCAGAATAATCAATTGTTATACATAAAGGTATAAAACTTTATAATATCGAAAATGTGTGTACGTTGCACCCGTGCGAAGCCGGGGCGGGTCGCTAGTAGTACATAATACGTACTACTTATTCTTGAGGCATGTCGATTGTACAGGATTATAAACATGGGGTTTCGCCAACTACTAAGCCGAAAGAGTGTCAATGCAATCACCGATTAGAACTTTATTTTACAATAGGTAGGTACTATCTCTGAAGTCGAATTAAAAAACAGCTGCTTCATACATTTTGGTCAAGGATCAACACACTTTCTGTTTTTTTTTTAACTATTTCAAAGTTGTCCTCATAGAAAAAGTTGTCCTCACAGAAAAAGTTGTGGTCATTGGACAATGACTCCTTTACACCTGAAACGACGTTAGAAATATTACTATTATAAAATTATCTATGTGTTTTATATAGTTTTGATCATTAATGGCTTCGATAATTTATTGACGTTAACCAAGTCAGTTTTCTTTAAGGCCGCCATATTAGTTTCTAAACTGTTTGCAGATTTGTCTTGTGTGCAAGTCGCTATTTAATCATAGGTTTACATTAGCTTGCAAAGTGCATATGGTTTCATGTCTCATATCTCTGTTTCTTTAATTTTATCATAAAAAAGTTAAATTTGTAAGTTTATTCGTATAATTTAATTACAATTTTTTTTAATTTTGCCCTGGACTTTGTTTTGTTACTCAAAGTTCTGTGTATCGCTGCAATGGTAGTGGACAGGCGCTATCTCTTACCATCAGGAGAGCGTTTCGTTCGTCTCATTCCTTTTTACATAAAAAAAAAACATAATTTTCGCAACTATCGTTCCGATTCTGAAAATTCCACTAACAGGTTTTACATTATACTTAAATGAGTGTTATGTTATCAACATTTATACGGGCAAAGCCACAGTCAAAAGATAGTTACATAAACAGTTTAGCTAGAAAGTTAATTTTAATTTCATTGTTGTTTCGCTCTATCGCATATCAAGGACAGACATTCGTCATTGACACAAATGATTGATGATAATATAACAATAAATTTCCAAACGTTCAGTTACGACTGATCATCTTGATTTATGTAGAGGCATGAAACTTTATTTGTCCTCGAATTTACTTTCTTTCAATGATTTGCCAACTTTTTTTTATCAAGTAGTTGTAGGTAGGTACCTCAATATGAATGACATTCAAGCAAGATTGATTGATTTTGCTCGAATGTTATCAGTAAGTACTCACTGCTTTTGGACTGGGTATATTTTACCTACTATTACTGGGTATTTATCTACTATGTATTTACATTCAAATTCAAATTATTTATTTGGCACAATTTATAGTTACATAAAAATGAACCCATTGGCTCCGAACTAGTAATAGTACTGTGTTTCGGGAACCAATGGCTTCTCCCGATATTTTTATACAGAATGCCAAATGCGGACAAAAAAAAAAACTAAACAATTAAAAATTAAACTAAACAAAAAAAAAATGTAAACATTACATACCCACATACTTCTTACTCGCGCATGCTATTTCGTTCATAAGTTTCCTTTTTATGATGATAAAAAATAAACTTTCATAAACAACTATCGCAGTCCCGTTTCTGCTTTATTATAATCATCAGCATATACAAAGGCCTCTAACAAGACACGTCAATCGCCGGCTATTCGCTATCATCCACCGCCAGTTGTCTTACGTACATATATCGTCACTCCATTGAGTATTAGGGCGTCCTACGTTAAGTTTGCGAATTCACTATCTCCGCTCTAGAACACGTCTTACACAAGCGATTATCGGTTTTGCGTTCAGCCCACTGCCATTTCAGTTTGCTAATATTACTATTTGCATAACATTCTTCTTTTATTACATTTGGTTTATATAAAAAATATTAACCAAAACATACAAATAAAACACTGTATGCTTTGTTATTAAAATGCCCTTGGGTTTCCAATGCGAATAGAAACTATGTCTGTACAGTAAAATAAAAAAAGAAAATTAATGCACATATGTGCACTCTACACAATAATGCTCTCATCTCTGCACTAGTAATTATATCTCAAAAATATGGTAGTAAAAAAAAATATATAAATATCGTAGGATATTACACACAGCGCCATCTGACCCCAAACTAAGCAAAGCTATGGGAGCTTGTACTAGTAATTCGAATGTTTGCAATTAAATTATGCGAGGCAAGATTTATGAAATCACTCGCAAAGTGTTTGTCCTCAGCAACATCCGCTGATATCGGATAATGTCAATAATAATATTATCCTCTATGTAGATGCCTATTTTTTGACATCACCCCACACGTACACTCTTATCGGTCTTTGTTTAAATAACTTTAGATAAGATGGTAATAAATCATAGGACGAACCAAAGTTACCGACATAGCCCAACGGATTAGCAAGTTGAAGTGGCAGTGGGCAGGGCACATAGCACGCAGAACTGATGGCCGATGGGGCTGCAAAGTTCTGGAGTGGAGACCACGGACCGGCAAGCGCAGCGTAGGACGTCCACCCACAAGGTGGACAGACGACCTAGTAAAGACCGCAGGAACGCGCTGGATGCGAGCCGCTTCCAACCGGTCTTTATGGAAGTCAATGGGGGAGGCCTATGTCCAGCAGTGGACGTCCTACGGCTGAAATGATGATGATGATGATGATGAAATCATAGCATGTACTTAGAGGACGTATATAATTTTCTGAAAAAGTAGCTTCTGTTAAACGTACAAATTTTTGTAGGAAATGTATGTAGAAAAACACATGAGAAATCTCGTTTCTATTGCCGAAAAGAGAGATATAATTTATACCAACTTTTACGCTTGTCGACTCCATTTTAGGCTCAGCAAACCATGACTGGTAAGATTTTTACGCGACTGCCCTGGAGAGTAATGTGTTTCAGGTGTATTATTCAACTATGTAAGTAGATATATTTTTAAGTTCTCACTTGCACTGTAGCGGATCTACAGCTATAACTTTGGTTTTGAATTGTCGTTAGATTTGCCTTTCTATCGGAAAATTACATATTATATTAACATAAACACATACACATACAAAATCGCATACACGCACGCACATTTACATTTGTTTATGGCAACCTAGTTGGGCCATTTAATTGTCCTGAATTAAAATCCCGTAATCACTCATTTTAGAAATACACTAAATTTAATTGTACAAAAGTAGGTACCTATGAACACCTTTCAAACCTGATTTTGTATTAATGTTTTCTGAATACTCGAAGCTAATTTTAATGCATGTTCTCTCATTTGCATTAGGTACCGATCCATCCAATAAACAACAAACAATACTTGTAATAAACAAGTCGGTATGTACACGGAAAATACACCTATCGATATAGGAACTTTGTTTTTGTTATGATATGTTCGATAATGCTAATGATATTATGTAGTACGCGGATGATCTTGGGATAAACATGCATTTGCATCATAGGTTGTTATACCCCAAACATCTGTTGTTTAGATAAACAATGAGACTAAAATAATAGATAAGTATTACTACAAAGAAAACTGCGACGCTTGCTGTTCCATGTCCGTCTCCCGTACACTGAGCTGCTTGATGCGATTCCTGTTAGGCAATCAGAAAATAGCTACGCGACCATAAATCATAACCATGCGGAGTAAGGTTCGCTGTTGCATAGGTTTTGCAACAGATATCGCAATAAGAAGCTCTGAATACATGGGTTTATATTCATATTCTCCATTTAAGTCACACGTCCAGCAATCCAGTCTAACATGTGTAGGTTTCTTCTAGATAATAATTTGATAATATAGTATCTTTTAGGTTAAGCCTACTCTTTGAAATTCTAATATTACAATGGTTTACGCAGTACTTTGCAGTCGCTGCTCGTGCCAAGCTCTGAAATGCGTGCTTCTATTTTGAGATCCTGTCTTCAACCTCTACGCGTCTACGTAACATTCACGTAGTGTCATGTGCCTTTTTAAAGGGGAGTGCTCTAACCGGCGCTCTTTATTGGTTAATTCCGTGTGACGTCACGCCGAACGGTGTTTATTTGAAACTTGTTTTCAAGCCACATTTGCAAAATAATCGTGATAAGATAAGATACTCTGTGATTTCGCAAAAAGTATAAAACGCGTTCGCGAAGTGTAAACGTTTTCAGTCGCTTTATCGCTTTGCATTTAGAAGTGCGTTACTGTTTTTACACGCGTGTGTTTTTAATAGTCGTTCCTTCGCTACGAGCTATAAATAAATCGGAATTGCAGTTGCATTTAGTTGGTTCAAAATAATTTAGGTCGGAGCAAGATATAAAACTAACCATGTTCAGAAAGAGGAGCGTCGTAGCTCAATTCAACAGCGTCTTATCGTGAGTGTCATTACTCCCTCTTCTCTAATTACGTCTTTATTTTTACTTAATCATGACAAGAGGCTATTGTTTCGATAACGACGATTGATTTTGTCGTATCATAATATTAAACAATTAGCAAATCTACGCTTAGATTGACGCGTTTGTCTCATAAAGCGGGTAGTTTGAAATTGTGGAGTCTGATTTCTATGTGTTCGTTGTCCGCAGGGACTTCGAACCTTTCACTGCATCTCCGCCGGCGCCTGAAGATTCATTCTTCTACCTGCGCTATCCGAAGACGCAGGCTTTGTTCGGGAAGACCATTGATCAGGATCGGTCACATGTGTTTGCCGAAAACAAAGAGGTGACCGCGGCGAGTGTTTACAACATCGTTAAGGAAAAAGATTGGTCGAAGCATACAAAACCCTGCCAAGACGTGCTCCACGGCATCGCGCCAATTAACACTGCCGGTGAGAATGCGCAATGTATTTTAGTATTTGAACTGGTTTCATCGGATTTCAGTTGCTGAGAATGAAACTACACGAGATTTTGAATCCTGGACCTATAACGTAAATCATGCGATTATACTCGACTATATTGTGTGGGTGTTAGTTAATGTGTCATTGGTAATGAACTTTATTATCATACAAACTGCGCTGTAGAATTACGGACGTAATTCTATGGCACAATTCCAAACGCCGCGTGCCAGTCTCTAAAATTTCCAGTATTTGAATATGGATAGTTTCCAGCATAATTACATACCTATATATTATTTTACAGGCAATCTTTGTATCATAGATTGTTTGAGTGCCAGACAATCTTAGTATAGTAGATTGTTTGAGTGTCAGACAAATTAATCAACTAGAAACTTGAACTCTTAGATATTAATTCAATTAATTGTATGTACAAACGCATTTGTACTTCCTGGTTTGACAGTTAGTTTAAATGTTTTGTGATATTTAGTACATAACAAAAGTTTATGAAATTGTGGTCGGTATTGACAACTCACGTTAGATTTTAAAAGGTATACTTTTTCATATTTTATATAAAAGGTATTTATCTCGCTTATGGCATCAAATCGATTTTTTTTTCATGAACCTACGATGAGTAATTATACTGTAAAGAGCAAATAAAATAAAAGACATTAAACTTTGGCGCCCTGAGCCTTTATCAAACTTGAAGAAATAATTTATTTTAAAGTGGCAGACTAATCTCTGTAGGCACCCTAAAGCAATTGTCTAAAATATATTGAGAACTATATAAAATCCATGATTTTAAAAGAATTGAGTGTACAAACAGACATTGTCAGACATGCTTTAAAGGCGACTTCATTTTATACCATTTAGTTATTTGCTCTAAAGATAAACTCATGTTTACATAACCCGTAAAATAAATCGCCTGACTTTACAAACATAATAAAGTAGGTACAAGTGAACCTAAACTGAGATGACCCGTGATAGAGTCCATTTCAAAACAAGCCTGTTGGCAAAATATTTTATTAATTATTATTTTTGCAGTGAACTCTGTAACATCGAAGCCCAAGCCGGCTGGCACAGATGATGGATTCAAAGGCGAGGGCGCGGCTTGCGGCAACTCCGTTGTCAAGGTTAGTATTCGGAGACGATTTAGTATTCAATGGGATTTTCTTGTGCATCGCCTCGCCGGGTATCGCCTCGGTACCAATGACCCGCAAGGAACCCGCATAGTGTCTGGGACTTGCAAGTCAAATGTAGATTTAAGGGTTTGAAATACGTATTATTACGCTCATCTTCACTGCCCGTAAAACAATCCCTGAATAATCAAATTTCATATTATCTTAGTTACGCTGCTTTGTGTAGTCTTTAGTAATTAGATAGATGAATAATAAATATCGTAGGACAGTACACAGCACCATCCGACCCCAAACTAAGCAAAGCTTGTACTATGAAAGCCAGATAACTGGTAGAATACTGAGATACTTTTTTTTGTAATTACAGACAGTAGGTACACCCAGACACATAATAACCATTTATTTATACCACAAATGTTTGTCTTGGGTAGAAATCGAACCCACGCCCTACAGCTCTTGAAGCAGACATACTACCAATGAGCCTACAGGCTGTCTTGTTCTTATAAGATGTTCTAATTATTAATACATGGTTCTTGGCAGGCTGAGGTTCTTTAGTAGATTGAGAGATTTTTGATGTATTTCTTTTCACCCCACATTTTCCACTTGCCTATATTCCCAAGTACTGTACTTAGTTACACTTTACTCCCAGATAAAGCTTGGTACAGCTAACTATATGTTGATAACCTGTGGCAGGGGGTCTGTATATCACTCGGTGAACAAATGCCTCGTTATAAATTAATATTGGATACTGACATGGATTAATTTATTTTAATTGCGGTTATCTGTCGATTTTTTTTGAGGACATGTTATTGAGGAAATCTTTGCTTTGTATTGCATCATATTATAAAAAAATAATATTCCTTAACTAAATAATTGTTGTTACTGCGAATTTGTATTTCATGCTTCTATGACATATTATTTTAAAGGCTTTTAAAAAAAATTGACAAAACTATTTTTAACTAAGTTTGTACATAAAATAATAACTTATAAAGAACACAAGTGAAAATTTATCGAGTTAGTATGTGAATATAATAATGCATTTAAAGCTACAAGCAGCAAGCAGCAAGGAAATCGCAAAAAGTAAGAATAAGATTATTTGTTAAATGTCAAATGCATTATTAAAAAAAAATCCATCGATATTTTTTCTCAAGAGTGTTTAGTGATCCTTAGCAGCAATTGCAGTACACTTTTTGTCAAAATAACGTTTCCGCTATTTTCTAGATTGCTTGTCAAGCCGCACACAACAATACTGTTACTAACACTATTGTTGTATTTTTATTAACTGTAATTTGGATAAAATCATTCAACAATCAAACACAGAGGAAGCTTGATGAAGTAGCTGCATCATTGACAGCATTGTTCCTTAACATCTGTCAGAATGTGGTCAAAAGCAAACCAATTATGAATTATGTACAAATTTAGATAATTTACAAAATGTACATACAGAAAAATGCATTTTAAATTAACTAATCTAAAAAGCTGCTTACAATGGGAATAATATTATGTATGTATGTATGTATATTGTATGTTATCTATATAATTGCAACATAGTTTATTTTTCTATACCTAGGATTATAATTAAAAAAAATAGTATGGATTTTCAACCCAATTTTCAGCCTGCCCGTGAATATTTTCTAACCAAAAAATAGTTTCCCTTATTTGTGGGTTTATGCAACTGTCTTGAAATATCAAGACCACGTTTCTTAATAACACTGCTGGACATAGGCCCCCATTGACGTCCACAAAGACCGGTTGGAAGCGGTTCACATCCAGCGCGTTCCTGCGGTCTTTATTAGGGCATCTGTTCACCTTGTGGGTGGACGTCCTACGTTGCGCTTGCCGGTTCGTGGCCTCTACTCCAGAAATTTGGTGCCCCATCAGCCATCAGTTCTGCGTGCTATGTGCCCTACCCACTGCCACTTCAACTTGCTGATTCTTTGCGCTATGTCGGCTACTTTAGTTCGTTCGTAAGTTTATATTGTGCAAATATCAGAAACTGATATCGTTATACTGTTCGTTCCAGGTGGCTCACCAGATGATATCGGGTTCCCGCGCGCGCGGGTTTACAGTGGCTTCCCCAGCGGAGGAACCGGCAGTGCCGCCCACACCTCAGCAGTACAACTTGTCGCACCGGCGCGGCTCCAAAAGCTTGCCGGTTACCCCCGCGCACTCTCCCCACGGCAGCCCCACCAACCGCAGGAGAATGAACGGCAATCGGTGAGATACTACTTACATAATGTATGTAGCGATGTAAGCTCAGTGGTTAGCGTTGAAAATGAGCTTGAGCTGCCTGTGAAGGAAAACATCGTGAGAAAACCATAGCATGGTGGTGGTGTATTTTCTAGTACTCGGCTGGCTGGCACCCTCAAGATGAAAATCTGCCGTCAACCTAACCTAACGGTATGTTCCGGCTGCCTTACTTGAGAGATGGTTCCATTCCAGGCTGGTTGTGCTTTACCATCTTCGAACACACCGTTATTTAACATCGGGTTAGCTGTGGTCAAAATATCTAGCTTGCCAACCATAAAAAAATGATGCAGGTATTAAATATAGGAGGATATTTTCACTAAGCAAAGCTTTATGATAAATTATGGTAAATCAAAATTTGATTTGAATTAAAAAAAAATTGGGGTATACATTAAATGTATACCACAATTTTTTTTAAATTGCTAGTACTGGTCGCTGTATCGGAATTAGGGCTGTTATGTGTGTCTATAAACGTTAGAAATGCTCTACAACTTGCTGGTTTGCTACTGTGAAGTTATAGATATCAAGAAAATCAATGAGTATGACCAACTGCTTCGATCAATAATAATAGCACTTGATTAAGGATTAGGAACAAAAATAAGTCGCTCAAGTGGTTCTTTCTTTTTTTTTAACTTCAGTTTATTATAAACCTTAACACTCTAACATAAAGTTTAATTAAAATATTTATATTTAAGTCCTGCCATCGGAGAAAGGTTAGCTAAAAAATTTGAATGTCGCTTGAAAACAAAAAGTATATATGTATAAGTAAAAAAATATTTATTCTAAGATGAAACTTAAAATCTAAGCCATAACGTTAAAAACATTTCGTTGACAAGTTTGTGCTAACTTTTTTGCAACTAGACGTAGTTCTCGGTATTACATTTTGACGTCATAACATTTGCTATGATTGGACCATACTAATTTGAAATAAGACCACAAATGTATTTGTGCTTTTCTTACTTGGTGGTAGATCTCCTTAGCAGGAGGTCGTCTAGGTAGGCACCACCGCAGTACCAGTTATTCTGCCGCTAAGCAGTAGTGTGTAGACATTACTGTGTTCAGGTTTGAAAGGTACTGCAGCTAGCGAAATTACTGGGCTGTTGAGACTAACCATCGAAAGTCTCAAAGTAATGAGCGCCAAAGCAGCGATGCTCAATTACAGGCCTATTTTGAAGCACTCATCGGGAATCTAGGGTTATTATTGATCGAAGACTAACTTTGAGAAAGAGGTCAGTCGTCGAATCTAACTCGGCTGGGCAGCGTTCGCAATACTGGTCGAAAGTCTTCATCAAGACCAGTGTGTGTTACCAGTGATGACTTATGGCGCTGAAACGTGGTCTCTGACTGTGTGCCTTCTTGGTAAGCTTAAAGTAGCACAACGCGCTATGGAGAGGGCTATGCTCGGAGTTTCCCTACGAGATCGAATCAGGAATGAGGAGATCCGTAATAGAGGACATAGCCCAACAGATTAGCAAGTTGAAGTGGCAGTGGGCAGGGCACATAGCACGCAGAACTGATGGCCGATGGGGCTGCAAAGTTCTGGAGTGGATACCACGGACCGGCAAGCGCAGCGTAGGACGTCCACCCACAAGGTGGACAGACGACCTAGTAAGGACCGCAGGAACGTGCTGGATGCGAGCCGCTTCCAACCGGTCTTAATGGAAGTCAGTGGGGGAGGCCTATGTCCAGCAGTGGACGTCGTACGGCTGAAATGATGATGATGAAGACCAACTGTTAAATATGTCTTATAAAACCGGTCGTAGGAGATGCGTTTGTCATAATTTAATTTATCAATATCTTAACGATAGTCACGCTTCGCACCTGTTACCTACCGATATGAAATTGTGACGTCATGTTATCGCGCTACAGTTTTCGATTAGCAACGAGCCGTGACTTGTTAAGGGCCAAGTCCTCGACCGTGGGAACTTCTGCTTGAACACCTACATTGATATTTTCCACTCACATAGACGTACATACGTCTGACGTTAGATTTGAATACATTGACGTCACGCTAAAATAGATAAGGAGAGTTAAATTACTATAGCCACGAGCAAGAAGGAGACAGAATGTTTATTCCTATTGCCGGAAGCGGATTTTACATTGATTATCTGTTACATTATGACAGAAGTTTTTTTTTTTGTTTTGGCATCGCGTTTTGAATATTTGCCAGTGTCAAGTGTCAAATAAAAAACGGGCGGGAAGCATGCGCGCGGTGCTCGGTACCGCCGCCACCGCGCGCCCACCTCTTGCGGCCTCTCGTGACGTGCTTAGCAATACACGACCACGAGACTCGTGACGTTAGATTGTCAGATTCAGAGATTCTCGATGGTTTGTAGCGCCTACCAAAATAAAACAGCAACAGACGTAACGCAGAAAAGAGATTTTCAGCAGGCACTATCAGAAATTTTCATCAAACTATCCGTACTTATCTGCTAATAGAATAAACAAAACGTACAATAAAAGGTCTAAGCCTTAAATGTATCTGCATCAAAGTTAGCATCTATAAAATTGCGCCTTTCCTATAATTATTTTGATGTCAAGATTACGGATTAAAAATAATTTGGCCATATTCTATTTCATAATTTCAAGAAACGAAAAGCGTTTGAAACTATTTTTTCTCCAAGCATAATAATTCAGGATATGTACTATAGTATTCATTAATTTCAAACTTCCACATGATTTATAACGGCACAAAAATGTTGACAAAAACACATCGATTGCCTTATTTCACAAGACTTGCCCGTTAAACAATATATCACGAGTACTTATGAAAGCATGCATGTGAACTGAAGGTTGCACAAATATTTATATAAAGTATATTTATGTAAAGTATTTATAGCTTGGTGTATACTAAGCCTAGGGGAGTTAACGAACTCGTCATTTTTTTTTGTAATGGTTAACACGCTAGTTGCTTGACCACAGCTCACCTGATGTTAAGTGACGGTGTGGTCGAAGATGGTAAAGCACACCTAGCCTGGAATGAAACTGGCTCTCAAGTGAGGCTGCCGCAACACACTGTTAGATGCTTGGCGGCACATTTTCAACTTGAGGGTGGTAGCTAGCCAGCCGAGTACTAGAAAGTACTCTATCACCATGCTATGGTTTCCTTACGATGTTTTTCTTCACCGACAGCTCAAGCTCATTGTTGGGGTTTGAACCCACGCCATTCGGCATGCGAATCGACCGCGCTAACCACTGAGCTATCATCGCTACAAAATTTTGAACAATTTTATTATGGACACAAAACTCTGAAATTGTTCAAAGTTCCAGGAAAAGTTTCACCTCAACCGAATGTATGGAATTGTTTTTTAGTGGTTACGGAATTATGCTCATAGTAAAAATAGTTCATGATGAGTACATTACCATAAGCTTACAATCCCGTATGCATAAGTTGCAGGTTTAATATTTTTTAGATTGTTGTTTTTTGTGTTTGTCTTCGGCTTATATGTAGATTATTCATAGTTCAAAACCGTTGAGACGCGAAAATTGTCTGCGAATACTGCATTAATTCCAAAGGTGTTTGACAAGAAATAGAAATAGAATTGCCTAAGCAACAAATACTCGTTAGGATTTTATAAATTACAGCAAACCATTGCCAAATTAGAAAAAAAAACTCTCTCTCTCTCTCTCTCTCTCTCTCTCTCTCAAATTATTAAATAATTAAATGTAAAAGTCGACTAGGAAAAGTTTTTTGCTCTTTGTACCAGTCTGGCATTTGTGGGTGTGTCTCGCATAATGACGGAGCCGGGCTTTGGTCACCTTGACATTTTACTTTCTTGTCATGCTTATGTTGGATTATTTCTTCACGAGTAAACACGAAGATGTACTTGAACTTTATTGTTGTTCGGGTTTTGTATTTGTTTATTTTTATCATTAACATTATTATTAACATCAGGCGGGATGGCGGTCAAACGCAAGCCTATCTACTATAAAAAAAAAAAAAAAAATCATATGACATTTTTTAAAATGTAAAAGTAAAGAGACCAACGATGCGCTCTCCTGATGGTAAGAGATAACGCATGCCCATGATCATTGCAGCAATATACAGAACTTTGAGTGGTAAAACAAAGTCTGGGGCATCGCTGCTGGGGCATTATATGTTAAGTTGCAAAAATATGGTTTAAATTACCAAAATCCCTTTTTTTTACAACAAATTATTTACATATGTATTATTTATTTATCTTTTCATACTCATATATTCATTTCCATTTCATATTTTTTTGCTTATAATTTAAATTTTACAAAGTTATTTCAATTAAATGGTATTTTCAAAGGCAAAATGTTTTAAATTGGGCGTTGTTACCTTTAACATAAATATGTGTGTATGTTTCGTGTCATTAACTTATAAGTAGGTATGTTTTAATTTGTTTCAAGGTGTTGCTAAGGACATTTACGTTCATTCGTTAGTAACATTACTATTTGCATAATGACGTCACAGACGTTGCATGCTAACAACTTGGTTTTTGTTTAGCTTTGTGCTTATACTGTTTCAGATTTTTTTTTGTCACAAAATGTTAAAGAAAGTTATCATCATTTCAAGGTTTGAATAGGGTCGTGATGATTTGCACACTATAGATTTGACTTTTCTTTTGTATTAGAGTGAATATAAAGGGATCATTCATAAAGAAAATTATTCCTTTCAACAACAAAAAGGCGTTCTGTGAAGAAATAAAACATTACTAATGTAGCATTTTTGTAGCAGTATTGAAGGGAGTCATAACTTGCCAAATAAAGGCAAGCCATGTACTAAGCCATTTATGTAAAGTGGTTTACTAAGCCGAAACAGGGGTTTGTTGTACTTATAATTGTGAAGGACTTACTATGAGCACAATTCTGCCTTATTTTTTTTATAGTTCGCCTTACATATTTCTTATCGAGGGTTCTTATCCGGCAAGCGCAGCGTAGGACGTCCACCCACAAGGTGGACAGACGACCTAGTAAAGACCGCAGGAACGCGCTGGATGCGAGCCGCTTCCAACCGGTCTTTATGGAAGTCAATGGGGGAGGCCTATGTCCAGCAGTGGACGTCCTACGGCTGAAATGATGATGATGATGATGATGATCGAGGGTTAACGAAAACAATCAGTTATTTTATAGATAAAGATATAAATAGCTGTTTTTTTTATTGTTAACTAATTGTACCCATAGTAAAAGTTTTTCAAAAAAATGAGTGCAACGATACCCTTTCGAATTAATACACCCTAGCTTCTAACTCAGTATATCCCACTAATATTATAAATGTGAAAGTTTGGATGGGTGGATGTTTGTTACTCTTTCACGCAAAAACTACTGAACGGATTTGGATGAAGATGAACACATAGGCTACTTATTATCCCGAAAACATGTAGCGGGTAACACCGCGGGGCGCAACTAGTAGATACATATATATGTCTCCTGAATCTGTTAAAATTATGTCGAACTATAAGTAACAGTGATTTGTCTCATGTTCCAGGTACTTTACATCGCCATTCGAGCCGACAGAAGACGCTACCAACAGGTCATGGCTGACGTCGGCGTTGCTGGGCTTCAAGAAAGATCTTACCACTTCTACTTCCACTCTGGCCGAGGAAGATACGCTCGAAGTTAGACTACAAGGTTGGGTTTTACGACATTATTATGGTTAATCTGCAACTTTTGTTTTATCTCACTTTTGTAGTTAGATCGTTCAGATCGCACGCCGATTGATGTAGTTTGAAATCCCAACAATGAGTTCGAGCTGCCGCTGAAAGGAAAAATAAAAAAATTCAATAAGGAATGTTAGAAAGTTGATTCACTCACTAGTAGTTTAATAATCACCCAAGTCGTCAAAATCTTTACTAGTAGTCAGAACTTTAGCTTGGTTTCATGTTTGTTCATTTAGTATTACAATATTTGAACCAACCTTACCTACTAAATGATTTAGATGTCATAGTACAAATTAACAATATTACAACATAACATAATTGAAAGTACTACATCTACTCGGTGGTAGATTTCCTTAGCAGGAGGTCGTCTAGGTAGGTACCACCGCAGTACCAGATATTCTGCCGCCAAGCAGTAGTGTGCAAACAATACTGTGTTCCGGTTTGAAGGGTACTGCAGCTAGCGAAATTACTGGGCTGTTAAGACTAACCATCTAGTCTCAAAGTAATGAGTGCCAAAGCAGCGATGCCCTGGACGTTGTTTTGTTACTCAAAGTTCTGTGTATCGCTGCAATGGTCATGGACAGGCGTTATCGCGTAACATCAGGAGAGCGCCTCGATCGTCTCATTACTTTTACATAAAAAAAAAAAGAACGAAAATACTTATTTTGACACACACAACAAATACTATTATATTCTTTACAGGTCTAGCGGAGTCTGTAGAAAATCTCGGCCCTGCGCCCAAAGGAAAAGAACCTCAGCAAGTATCTCGAGAAAGTACTTCACAACAGCCGACCAAGCCTACCATTCGGCCGAAACCGTCGGAGCTTCGAGAGATGAACTTCTGGTCTCCCACATCTATGTGAAGCTTGTGACAAGAGTTCCTTTACGGTAACTCCTAGGGTTAGTTTCGTTTGACGTCGCGACTCGTATAGTATGTTCGCGTCCGGATAGATCAGCCTATCTAGTTAGGTTTCTATCGGGTTTAGATTCATACTAACTTTTCTTCTAACAACCGAGTTGATGGGTTGCCCATGACATGATGGCCTTTGATTTGTGAGCCTTTATTTGTATCTTGTGCCAAAAATTTTATGAGCATACAGTGATAATTATAAACTTTATCTTGTACTATGTTCTGATATCAGTTTTTTTTAAAGATGTGGTTTTAGTTATTCTGTGCGAGCTCAATAATGGTGATGTGAGGTGGTCAACTTTTTACCTTTTATTCCATTTAATTATAAGTTTTGTCAACGTGTTTAGTTTTCATATACTTCATTGTTAAAACTTCATAATGTCATTGTTTCCGATGAATTACTATTATAAGATCATATTTTGTATTTTGTAATGAAATAACTCTAGGGTTAAAAGATATTATTTTTGTAAATTACAATTTTGATATATAACTATTACATGAATTAAACTGATCATGGTTTTATGATATTATATGTACTTTTTGGCAAATAAAAAATGATGTTTTGTAATGAAAATAAATGATGATTAATGTTATATTTTTGGATGTGACTGAGTGAATCTTTTATATGTTCTCGATATCGAATTTCAAGTGATTAAAGATATGTTAAGCCTTTTCGAGCAATTATAAGTATTATTACGTATATTGTTTTATGATCATATTATGTATTTTTGAGCAGAAATAATATGCTTGTACTTAGACATAAGTTAACTTTGAATTAACATGTAACCATAGAATTTTGATGGAACCGTCTTATCTTTGTAGTTTCAAGTTTAATGCGTACAATATTAAGATAAACTTCATAATAAAATATATTTTTCGGTTCAATCCATGTTTTTTTTTACCAGGTATATTTACTTTAGCGTTTGTTTTTATTAATTTCGAAGTAAGATTCGATTTTTTGGCAAGGATAAAATGTCAGATTTTACCTCTGCTGCGTATGAATAAATTTAATGATCTCGTGAAATAGAAAAACTGTTAAGAAGTAGGTACAAACTTCTAAACACCGTCTTTCTATTTCAAGACTTCTATTCATTTGGCATAAAGGACACTTCATGGCGCTCCAGCCTACTAGACAATATACCATCATGCTTTGGCTATAGTTTCTTCACCGGCAGCTCAAGCTCATTGTTGGGGGTTGAACCCGCACCCTTCGGCGTGTGAACCGACCGCGCTAATCACTGGGCTATCATTGCTACAGATCTGATCATGATCTGAAATTACAATTGCTTGAATAAAACAGTAGATTATTAGCATAAAATTAAATTTAATAATGATTTATGAATTTACGATTTTTGAATAAAACAGTAGATTATGCTAATAAATCTACTGTTTTATTCAAGCAATTGTGATTTACCGCAAATAAAGAACAAAATAAATGCCAGTAGCTGTGATTGCACTGTAAAATTATGCTCCATTTGCCCATAAATGGCAAAAAAATAAGTGGTAGAGAAATCGATCCACCTTAATAAATAAAATAACATGATAACCATGTAGGTACATGGTTCATGGCACACTAGCGCAGCTATAAGTAAAATGACAAGTGGCGACCAAGGTCCAAGATATTACATACATATACCTAGTCTTGCCATAAATATTGTAACAAAGAAAATTTATTTTTTTCTTTTGCAAATAACATTTATTACTTTTACAGTGTGTTAGTTTAATACAAAAATATAAAACAATTTAAAATATAAAAAGCTTATTCGAAGTGGGCTCCATTGGCTACAATACAGTCCTTTAAACGCTGAGGCCAGTTATCAATAGAAGTACGCACTCTTTCTATGGGCAAATTCTTCACTGCCAATCGTATGGATTGTTTTAGGGACTCCAAATTATCATGGCGTTTAGAGCAAGCCGTACTCTCTAAAACTGACCATAAATCATAATCCAGCGGATTAAGATCGGGACTAGACGACGGCCAGTCTTTAGCTCTGATGAAGTCCGAAACGTTCGCTTCCAAACAAGACTGCGTGGACCGAGCATTATGACCGGCGCCGAGTCTTGCTGGAAGGACCATACTTGGTTATTGAACATGGTGTTGTTAACTACTTAACTACCTTCTCAAGAATGGTATCTTGATACACTTGTGCCGATGTTTTGATACCTTTTGAGACCTTTTTCACAAAAATATGGCTCAGTCACTCCTTCATAGCCAACACCCCACCAAACCATCACTGAAGTCGGATAATGCCCACGTTGCACTCTGTCAACTAATTGGGAAGCTTCCTTAGAGCTTTGAGCATAAATACGGTCATTTTGTTTGTTAAAATGTTGCTCAATTGTAAAAATTTTCTCATCCGTAAACAAAAATTTTCTGTGACCTCCTTTTGCGTACCGCTTCAGTAGTTGTTTCGATTTTACCACCCTATTCTTTTTTAAATTATCAGTTAAGAAGTGACTAGTGCGTCTCTTATAGGCTGCAAGTCCTAAGTCATCTTTTAAAATACGCGACATGGTTCTAGGTGCCATCTTCATCTCCCAAAATAAAATCTTTTGCTTTCGGACAGGATTTCTTCGAATTCTACCCCTTACTGCTTTGAACACCTTTTTCGTACGAACACTACGTGGACGGCCAGATCTTTTTCTGTTACAAACACAGGAGGTCTCATTGTACCTATTAATAGCCCGGTACACAAACATTTGACTAATACCAAGCGTATGGAGAGTTTTAAAAATTGCATTTGGCTCCATACCTACTTTGCGTAATGCAATCACAGCGATTCGGTTCTCTTTGTCACCCCACTCCATTTTAATATCGCAAAATATTGTACAATTTATTGGCGCCAAAATGAAAAAATATAATGAACAATCATATAAAAATTACAGATTCCAAATTCAAATGTAATATTTTGTTTATTTTTAGTTTTAACAGTATTTATGGCCAGACTAAGTAATGTGTCATTCTAAGCAAATACAGCGCTACGTACGGCGACGTTCAAATCGAAAATTTGCGCCTAACATGTAATGGTGTGTTCCGACGGTCTTACATTCCAGGCTAGGTATATTTAAAGTCTTTGACTACACGGTCGTTTTGTATTAGATAAACTGTGGTCAATCACCAAGCCTACCTACCTACAGTAAAAAAAAACTTTATACTACATGTGTTAGTAAACTTCCCTAATATTTTTTATTTGCAATTTGTAACAGTAATAAATCTTTGTCGGTAAATAAACAGCTCTTCAGTAAGCCCTATTTCCCCCAGTTTTCCCACGACTTTTTAATTAGTCTCTCTTCATTACTCTAATCGGATTTGCGTTCACGCCCCTACGCTGTTAGGGGTGACTAAATTTGTTTTTTACGAGTTTTCTTTTTGGTTTAGTCAGTTACTAAGACTATCTTGCTGAAACTGGAACTTCTTAGAAAAAAATGGCAGTTACACGAGTAACCGCATATATATAACAAACTCCAACAAATAAGCTTTACACAACAACAAATTTGCCTAGGTGCCTTAAGTCGCGTGTGAATCGGTTTCTTCTAGGCGAGGATGCTCCACAGGTGAGTTGGCGGTCAAACGCAAGCCTATGTGTAATAAAAAAATAAAATAAAAAGCAGAGTAACTTTATAATATTAGGAAGCTACAGCTACGGTAAAGGTAATTATGTCATGTTGTGCTATTAAATATCTTTACATGTATATTGTATACTCAATATCTATATTGTAAATCAAATCAAATAAAAAAAAACATTTCGAAAGCGAAATGCAAAAAGTTACAAATGCGTGAGAACTAAAAAAAGACGCCTAGTATGCGTGATATAGGTGACGTTTATGCGCTTGGCTTCAACTTTGCGTTATTGGGGATCGAGCCAGTACAATAGCTGATGTACGAGTATCTTTGGTAATATTTTGAGAATTGGTTAGTTTCTAATATATCACCGGCTTACATTTCCGTCATTGTGCTGAGGGTGAAAATTAATTAAACAATGATGGGGTTAATTCCGAACAGCTGTCTGGCGTAACGGTTATTGGAGCCCTTTGTTAATTGTAAGTTAGTGGCGCCTAGCAACTGGCAGTGCCTCGTGTTTGACAGGTGGGTTTCAGAGCTTCATTAAATCTAGATTGGATTAGAGTAGCAGACATTGTATTTAATAACTTTAGAAGACTTTGTATTACTTAAGAAAGTTGCTGAATGCTGATCTAACTATCAATGTGAACAACTCAGCTCAAAATAATCAGCTGTTGCAAAGAAAATGTCATTGATCTTTATGAAGAAGCTAATATATTATTTTTTGCGATGTCAGTGTCGGTTCATAATAATAAAAGTTCACATTAATATCCTTAAGTATTAGATCTACTACACTTCTTAAAAAATCTTGTATAGGTCTTGCATGTTACTGCATTATATTTTTTTCTACAACTGATGATGTTTTAATTATTAATATATAATGCCGAATTATGCGCGCGAGTGTGGGCAACTGATATAATGCGGTCAAACAGTCATGTCCTTTCATGTTGTTTCCAAAACCCCGTACGTTAGCTTTCATTCCATCGAAACTCTACTAGGGTGTGGATTGCATTTGATTGTGACTTACTATAATTATGTGACTTCAGCTGTAATCAAGTTTTTATGTTAATTTTATCATAAGACACTGGAACTTATTTGTCACTGGCTAAAAACACAAAGTGCGATACCATAAATAAAGAAATAAGACAAACATTTGAAACCAGGTTTAACGCACTCTAACCCGTAGGTAATATGTGTTTTTTTCAAAACTTCAGTTGATTACTAGAATATTCACAGTATCGTATTAGCGGCGCAAAAATATGGCAGTCACGCGTTGACATCGTGCTTCGTGAGATTCATTTATTGGAAAGTAAATCAATGGCATTAAATTGCGTAGTTAAAAAAAGAAAATAAGATCCCTTTACAGTATTTTACGTACCGTTTACTAATTGGATTAGTATACCTCGACATGAAACGAACTCCGAAAACTTCAGTATTATTTTAGACTTTAGGTGTTTTAAGTACCTACTACTAGGTACCTACTTAATTTTTTTCTCTTAACAAAATGTATCAAAATTGTGTTTCGTCTAATTTTTACCAGCTGCACAGAAGAGTACCTACTCGTAAATTTCTATTGCTGAGGGTCTAGTAATTGTTATTTTTTTTATTGTGAGAAATAATGACACGGACGTGTTTCGCTCTCATGAAGAGAAGAGATAGCTATGACCATTGCAGCGGTAACCAAAATGAGTGACAAGAATAATTATTTAGAGACATTCTGAATTTTATAAGACCCAGTTCATGAAGTCTGAGCTTCGTATTATGATATCTGTCAGGCGCTTAAGAAAAAGTTATGAGACTGCGAACCTTATTGCGCAAGCATACGATATATGGTCGCGTAGCTATTTTATTGCCTTACAGGAACCGTAATAAGCAAGCAATTTTTTTAATAGTCGAAAATTATTTAGAGACATACAAAATACAGTTGTTCATAACTTAAATAAGTAGTATGCGTGCTACGAAAGCTACGCTGTGCTACGAAAACATTCTACGATTGCGTGATAATAATTTTCGTTTTCTTTATTCTCAAGGCCAGAACCGTCACAGCTTTGCATTCAATATAAGAATATACCATTTTTACTATTTTAAAGTCGCTGCAATTGCAAATTATATTCCTTCACAAAAATCATTCTAATAGCGATACCTAAGTACAGACTATAAAGTATGCAATTTAGATCTAATCTAAAATTGATTTGAGATGCTCTGGCGAGTAACAACTATCGCGCGTCGCTCGAGTCTAGTCACGTGCGACAGACGAGGTACGAAATTTCACTAAAGCATAGTTTGTCTGCCACTGCGGATGGCCACAGCTCTGTGTTCAGGAGTATCAAATATTGAATCGTATTTAGCTCGTTCTAAATACGAAATGAAGTATAAGTGAGATACATTGTGAGAGAATTCTACTTTCACGCCAAAACCTCGGCTAGAGGGAAGGATCGACGTCTGCGGCGCAAAGCGTGACTTATTCTCTTTGTGATCGTAGTGTAAAGTGTAATAAGCGGTCTCAAATAGAACCTTTCTTCCTGATTGAATTTTAGATGGAACCGACGTCGATGTTCGCTACTGTTCTCATTTCCACCCCGCCCTCTCCGGGCGTGTTATCATTACTCGGAATGAAACCGTCTACTCTAAACTCGGACGTTTAATAAATGTACCCTTCCCGACACTACAGCAGCGCATCAGTTTAACTGTCACTTGCCGCTATTCTTGACTCGAAACAATTCCAGAAATGAAATATTTTTAGGGCCATTTACTAGAATGCCGTCCAAAGCGGTAAACTGAACTTATTTTTAATTCACATAGGTACGTACACCTTTTGAGATGTTTGTAAAGAAATAAAATTGAGGCGTTAAATAAGTAATTGAGCCAGGAACGAAAACGTAAGAATCCCTTGAAGAATTCCGTCACGTCGTAAAGTTTCTTGGGATCGGCGGAAGAAGCTAATAGGTATTATCTGTAACAGGTTTCTATGTGCTGTGTTAGTAGAAAACAAAATGTTCCTAAACTCTACCTAAACACACAAAGACATATATGTCTCTATTTACTTTCCTAGCAGTGGCGGGGCAAGACCTTAATTTGATGTGGGCAAGGTAACATCGCGAGGACCTCTTCTCTTCCTCCAATATGTAGATAATATGTTACTGTTGTAATCATCTTGATAATGTTGTGGTATAAGCAAGTAATGTAGGTACAGCTAACAGAGAATGGAATAGTAGCTATAAAAAGTTGCCGTTGAAGAAACGTGACAGTAGAATGAGTAGATTTTTTCTAGATCAGCGTGCTCCATCTTCAGCAGCATCGTCGCTTTCCATATGGCGAGTTGGTGGCCAAATGTAGCTCTTTTAAAAATAAAAATAAAAGAATCGTAATCTCCAGCTCTGGCTGGTGGGAATCCCTGCAATAGCGACGCAATGACAGCAGATAGTGCTAGACAATTTTTTAATTTTATTTAAAATTTTATTAAATATTATTCCAATCGTTTTTATACAATATAAGACACACCATTAAACCTCGTCGAGGTTTGTCTCGCTGTCGGGGCCTCTTCAGCTCTAATTAATTTTATTTTTAATTAATTAATTTTGGCAATACAATAAAAATAGGAAGTCAGCGTGATAGAAGCAAGCGAGCGCCAAGCGCCCGCACGAAATAAAGATGTAAAATATGTCAATAATATTTATCGTTTTATAACGAGTAAAATCTTTTCGTCACGTTCACGGCTTGGTACAATGCATAAACCTCTGAAGTGCGAGGCCGTCGGCAGCGGCCCACGTCGCCCACGCCTTACACCGCCTCTGCTCATAAGCTAGCGGGACTGTGACCTGAACCTGAACAAATAACAAGCTTGTAAGAAAACCTAGATTGGCACAGGTCTACATTGTTTCATATTTACTTCATAACTAAACAATAAATTAGGCGTACTAATATTTTAGAACATTAAAGTTATTGAATGATAAATAAGTGCGAGAATACTGCGGGTGAGGGGATGCCAAACCGGTCAATACGACCGGATTAAGCGGCTTTGTTCTACTGATGAATAATTGTGCCCACCGTCGAGCTGGATTAAACCGCTTTCTACTGATTTAATTGACAATCCTAGTATAATTGTTGGCTATTATAGAATGAACAGGACACTGTTAATCCGATCTAAATGACGTAGTGCATACAACGGTTATAGATAAACGTTTCATCAGATGGTTTGAAAGCTCATTGAGGGCGGGAGTGAATCCATGACTCGTTGAATCAGTGTGTAGATACTGTGGGTGAACCGGGCGATATCGGGATAACATGGCAACGTCCTGGCTGAATTACCGGCTTTGTGTAACTGATGACTCATTGTGTCGAGTTCTCGTAAGCTGTTATTGGAAATGCTAGCGTTCGGTTTACGTGAGACTTGCTGGAGTTCTGATTCAAAACGTCAAGCGCGAGGCATGTGATTTTGAAATTTAGGTTTTGTGGGATTAGTATTAGATGTACAGGGTTGCACAAAACTTGTTGAGCTGAAAGGAAGGTCATCAATTAATATGAGTAACTTTTTCTATGTGCCCAGTTTTGAAATCGTGGAAAAAATTGTCCTATTCATTACATTGAGGATGAATGTTATATTTATCAATGAGACTGTTTTTTTACGATTTTAGATAAAGATTTTAGATTTCTGTTTAATGTGACAAGAATCAGCAAAAAATAAATCGCAAAGCGTATTTTTATTTTGTAGGTATAATCCAAATTTTTTGGGGTAGTATAGCTTGTCCAAGTTTATATTCATTCAGAGTTTAAACCTTGCCCTTACGTTTATACAGAGTATGAAGTAAAGCTTAAATTACTCGTATTGTTGCTTTGCCTAGGTACTTAACTTAGAAACTTGTTACTAAGTTTCTAACTTCTGATTAAATTAGCATAATAATATAAACAAGTATCCAGGCTTTCTAGGAACAAACTGGTTGTTGTGGCTCGAGCATAGTAAATTAGGTTACTACGTTAATAATAGTCAAATTTATAAAGAATTTATAAAGTTGCTAAAATATTATGTCGTTTTGTAAGTACCTAAGTACGAGTTATATAATTATACCTACATACCCATAGGTTTTATAACACGTATGTACTTACAAAACGACATAATATTATAGATCCCATTCAAGCCTACTCATTGTTTCAATTCTTTTTTACTCGCTGTTTTAATATTTAACTGAGAAAAGTAGAAATAATATCACCTCTACTTAATGTAAGTACGACTCATATTTCAGAAGCTCTTAGGACAATTCTCCAAGGTATTACCTACCGAGGTAGAGACGGTATCAAGTTCAGGAATACAAACATTTCAACAAAATTAGAAAAAAAACTAAGTTTAATCTCAGTAATTATATAACATAAAATAGGTACTATGAAATTAGTTAACAACAGAAAGTCAGTTAGTAGGTAAGTCAGTAAGTTTCAATAAGCACAATCGCATATTATGATTATAATATATCTACTAGTAATAAGTAATGTTTTATAGGTGGATTAAAGTATAAAATAAAAGTAGTGTTCAATCTGAAAATAAAAGTATTCATATTTGACGTAGGTATCAACACCAACGTCAATATTTTTTTTGGCATCGCACTTTGTACATTGTCCAGTGTTAAAAAATTTATGAAGTGCAAGAGAATTTATAAATTATTTGTTATATTAAACGCAACAAGAGTGGTGCCATCTAGATCCACCACATGATACTAGAAAATAGCCTAAAGCATAGTCGAATTTAAAGTATTACCTACCAGAAGTAGACTAAGGTGGACTGATGATGATAATGACAGTAGTGGCGCTTTTTGGTATTAGTATTATATGTGGCTTTGAAAGTTACAATTAAATGGACTAGTATATAAAAATGTTTAAAAAAGAGTTATTTTAATTATGCCCAAAACCCGTAGCAAGGCGCTGTTTTCCCAGTTTCCATTCATATTTCAATCGTTTTTTTCGTAGGTACTTACTACACGCAAATTTCTATTCTAGCCCCTCAGATGTAAATACGACATATGTAGGTAGGTACTTGTATCCATGCAGATTGCATACAACTCACTCGATGATTTCCCCACAGACCTGTCAATTTCACTAGCTTGAATATCATTAGTTGCACTCCACTTGATTAAATATTTACGTGCAATCATAAAAAAATTACTGTTGTTATCAGTGATATGCAGAATTATAATATTGAGGTGTACCTACCAACCCGTACGAGGGTCGTTGTACCTGTCATTAGGAACAATTTTTGCTTCATGAGTATTAACTTTAAAATAGTGAAAAAAATGACCGAAATTTATCTGTACAGTAGCTGATTTTTTTGTCGTGGTAGATAGAAATACAACTATTAATTTTTATTCCTTTGTTCCATTCCAGGCTAGGTGTGCTTTCCCATCTTCGACCACACCGTTACTTAACATCAGATGAGCTGTGGTCAAACAGAGCTTGTCAACAAATTTAAAAAAAAATACTAGCAATACGCTTTGACTTTGTACGAGTTTTGGCGGGAACGCGGGAAGAGTCGTGTCGCTCCGTTGTATTTTTTTCCAAAACTAGTGTTTTGTCGAGTGTTTATGCATAAAAATGGTGGTGTTTTATTCATAAAGTGCCGAATTACAAGCGCGAGTGTGGGAAAATGATATAATATGGTGAAACATGAGTTTTCGTGTTGCTTCCAAAACTCCATCGAAGCTTTGTAGTAAAGTTGCCACTACTTTACTAAAGCATGACTGGAATTAACTGACACGAACTGGACTTGACAAAGACGACTTTGACGATAACTATAGCTAAGATACAGCAGAAATAACACTTAAGACAAGGCAGTATGGCTCTATAGCTTTAGCCTGCCCGAAAGGGCAAATTATAAAAAAAAAAAAAAAAAAAAATTGACTTTGTACAAGCATAATATGCAAGGTCGCATGGAATGCAGGAGACATCGTGGTCGGTGTCGGTTTCCAAATCGCTGGATTGACCTTATTAAGAAGACTACCGCAGTACAGTGTGCTCGCAATGCGGAAAATCGCCACAATTGGAGAGACATCGCGCGACGTGCAGCAGCCCTGGGCACCAGCGGTGACGACGGGTCGCAACCCTGTCCATCTACAGCCACGACCACTCTGCCAAGTGTCCGTCCGATAAACGAATACGAACACGACTGCTAATCGTATGTCCATGCAACAAGGATCGGAGTCTTGGCAATTCGAGCTCACAGTACGGTTTAAAGCAGAATGATTAGTCAACTTCGACAGAAGTACATACTTCTGTCGAAGTCGAAGCATAGTTAAAACATATATCTAATTCAAGCATACCATAGTTTTACTGAATATCGGTTATGACCAGCAAATTGGGGTAAGTTCGGGACCACTCGATCAATTAACCCACTTGATACCCGTTGTAATATCACCCCCGAGCTATTGATTTTCAACTTCATTCCTGTTAGCGGCTGGTGGTTACTATGTGTCTATATGAACGGCCAAAATATTGAGGTAAATCTATCCTTACCAATATTTCATAATAGAATTTTATTTGGCCAATTCCTAGTTAATACTACCATACTTATAGAAGGTTATAAACTTAGTGTGAACTAACCCGAAAGGGGGTCATTGTACTCTTTATCATGAAGAATTTTAAATTTAGGTACATCTCTGATCGTGACATAAATCAGCTGCTCCATACTTTCGTTCAATGTTTTTTAATGACACTTTTTATACTATATATATATACTTGCTACCGTCCGAAATGCACCTACATACTTCAGAACAAAGCTGTGGTTTTGGCTGCTAGATACCTTGTTTCATGACTTCGACGATTATTTAATACTGTAAGATTAATAAATTAATAATGTGTAAATATTGTTTTTTTATAGTCATTTTGTTGTGTTAACGTATAATTTTTTTTTAAACAACTTTTTTTATAATTTACATACAGATATTGACATGTATTTAGCCATTTTTTCTTGATATTTTGAAAATGAAATAACAAATTTGACTGTTAACTTTGGCGGTAGATATCAATCAATTAAATATTGCATTATATTCTATCGGAAGTAGTATATTTGATTTTTTTGCGATTTTTGGACCAGTTCAGTGGTTGGTTCAGTGACCCCTTTTCGGCTTATTACACCCCAAGCTTATATCCCTGTACAGTGTAAATAATACATCACGCAGAGAGGCCGGTGCAGAGAGTGCTTAGGTATTCATAAATCAAATTGCACTCAAATTAGGTACTTACCACGATTGAAAACCAGCTAAATACGTGATGCTTAAAATTAAATGTAAGAGCTTTAAAAGACAGCCCTATCTGCTATGTACATAGCATATATGGCTGTGTGTACGCGTCTGTTTTTGAGGGGAATTAATTATAATTGGCACTTTGTACCCCACATCGCGGAAATGCATTTAATATTCCTGGAGGTAGGGTAAAGTAGGGTTGCATTTTAGGTAATGTTTTTACGCTGATCCTTGTCATCTTAGTGAACCTAGTCACTTAGGAGACAAAACATTTGTTTATGCCACAAAGTTTGTCCTGGGTGGGAATCGAACCCACACCGTTCAGCTCTTGAAGCAGACATGCTACCAATGAACCAATAGGGCTGTCAAATTCCATCATTTTACTTTTTGCTATTTTGTAACAAGTAAAAACAACTTCTGACTAATCGGATAGTCAAGATTTCAACACTCGCTAATGTAACTACAGCTTGGCAATATGTTTGCTGAAATAAATAGGATTTTAGATACAAAAGCCTGTTATAGAAACTAAGTACAAGCAGAGGTTAAGCGCGATACAATAATTTGAGCAGTTACTTGCTGCTGGCACAATGCACTTTTCATACAGATGGGTCTGTATAAAAGTTTTCGAATCAATCCTATTTTTATAAATCGTCCCACTACTGGGCGCAGTCCACCACGCTGGCTAAGTGCGGGTTGACAGACTTCAAATATCTTCAAAAACTTTTTTTTTGTTTTTATATATTAATTAGAAATAGTTTAGTTATGTTAGATATAGCTTTTACATTGGATACAAGTCTGAAATTGTGAAAAAATACGTTTTTTTAATGTAAAAGTAATAAGACGAACGATGCACTCTCCTGATGGTAAGAGACAACGCATGCCCATGAGCATTGCAGCAATACACAGAACTTTGAGTAGCAAAACAAAGTCCGGGGCATCGCTGCTTTGGCGCTCATTACTTTGAGACTTTCGATGGTTTGTCTGAACAGCCCAGTAATTTCGCTACCTCCAGTACCCTTTAAACCGGAACACAGTACTTAATGTTTACAAACTATTGCTTGGTGGCAGAATATCTGGTAATGCGGTGGTACCTACCTAGACGACTTCCTGCTAAGGAAATCAACTACCAACATTGTTACTCCGTACATCAACAAACTTCCAAAGAACACCTGGTTTGTTTCACGATTTAAACTTGTGTCTGTAGTAAAAGTTGTTCATAATGATAGGTATGTGTAGTGATCTTGTTTCAGCTTAGTGGACCACCAGCTTGGAGAGTATGGAGCTGAGTTACCGTCGGCAGCTGTATAGAGCGGTGTGGCGAAGGTACATACCGTCACACAGTTAATTTCGTCACGATGTAGATAAAGCACGTAGCTTTTCGCCTCAGGCTCGTTTTCCGTTGCCACCTTTTAATTTCTCTCTAAATGTGCACAAAAAGTAAATATTTGAGGTCTTTTTTATGATAAAGGGGACGTAGCCCTTTACGTCGTAATAAAATGGAGTCCTGTTGACTGTCTGTTTAGAATTTTATTAATGAAAAATAAATTTTTGTTCAAACCTGAGCTATTTGAAAAAGTAAGTGTCGTGTCGTGAAAACGCAAGTAAAAGTAAAGTAAGGTATCACGTACCATTCATAGGTACTTAATAAACATCAATATTTTTTAATGCGGTTCTATTGCAGGGTTATTAAAATAAGGTGTCCTTCCTACTGAAAAGCTATATATAAAGTATTTTTCCAATTGTCTCTTATCTTATAGACTGTCCAATCTGCTTTCACGTTCTCGAGTTCGTCGTCCGATTTGTCAGAAGTTAACCTCCTCTACCTATGTTACATTTACTTTAGTACTGATCTAAAATAAAATGATTATTATCAAATAAAAAAAAAACTGACTAATCGAAAAGTTTAGTATCAAATAAATAATAATAGCTAAACATGAAGTTACGAAAAAAAAAATTTATTGACCTCCAAGAACTGCTGTTTTTTTGCGATTTTAGTTCAATTCACAGTGAAAGTAGTTTTTACTATTATAACACGATTAAATTATAAATACGTACTATTAATTCAAAATAGTTTAATATTGAAATATGCCTATTAGGTGGCAGAATAAGTTAGGAGCAGCAGATCCATAAATTTATTACATAGATATGGCTATTAGAAATTTTGAGCCTCTAGATTCAATCATTCTACACTATACAATCAATCAAAATCATTCTACTGTATCATTGAACTGTACTGTATTCTACTGTATTCTTTTTATTCATTCTATCACTCCTGACACTGATTGATCGAGCCAACGTTAATTCCAAGATATTATACAAATTCATTTTACACAAACTTTTTTTCCCATTTACTTTTAATCATTGGTTTGACGTTTTATTAGAAAAAGAGTGTATGTTTTTTCTTGATTAAAAATAATCCAGAATCATTCCTGTTTTTGTAAACTGAGCTGGGCATCGGCTACTTCTTATTGTGAGAAGAGTATGCTTTTAGGTATTAAAAATAATATCGATATATTTTATCGTGAACAATAATTCAGGACTAAGTGTATACAACATTTAATGATTTAATAATATGAACTGATTCTGATGATAATTTGTCTACTGCAAAAATGAACTACAAGAATATAAACGTGGAATTGTGGTTATTATGTTTAAATTGGAAGTTTTAATTTAGCTGCTCGTAGATTCACCACGTCCTTACGATGCTTCGTGTAGAGGCGAAACGCGTCGGCAAGTGGTTACTGAAGAGGATATAAAGATTTGTGGTTATTTTAATTTTTTTAAAAGTTTATTTTGGATTTTAGTTTTGTAATATTTCGGATAGACATTTTTAAATTGTAGTCAAGTTAGACACATTTTAAATTAAATTCTCATCACTGTCGTTACTAATACAACTTTTAAGCGCAAATACACTAAATATATACCTTAAACACTCAAAATGAACTTCCGCAAAGTAACCTGAATCAATTTTTGAAATTTTGTAGCGATGATAGCTCAGTGGTTAGCGCGGTAGGTTCGTATGCCGAAGGACATGGGTTCAAACCTCAACAATGCGCTTGAGCTGCCGGTGAAGGAAAACATCGTGAGGAAACCATAGCATGGTGGTAGGGTACTTTCTAGTACTCGGCTGGCTAGCTACAACTCTCAAGTTGAAAATCTGCCACCAAGCATCTAACGGTGTTCCGGGAGCCTCACTGGAGAGCCAGTTCCGTTCCAGGCTAGGTGAGCTTTACCATGTTCGACCCCACCGTCACTTAACATCAGGTGAGCTGTGGTCAAACACCTAGCCTGTCAACCATAAAAAAAATCTATTATGCAAGTTTTATGTTTTGGAGTACGTAGGCGTATTTGAAATCCTACATTCTGCTAAGTAGGTACATATTCGATATTCTTGATACAGATAATCCCTCTGATGCGATGGGACAATACTACAATGACAAGGTGTACTTCTGCGTAACTACATTATTCAGAGATATTAGCCTTACCGGATCAATGGGCCCATTGTTGGGCAGCCTCATAGCGCTCTGGGGCACTATAACGACACATCTAGGCTTACTGCCTGTAATTAATTATATAAATTCACAACCCCTGTCTGGATTTATTGTCATTGATTTAAGCCTCGGATGGGGATATAGATTTATGCGTTCGGCCGCCAAGTTCCTTGGATGTTCGATGTATCTGTATAAGACAAAATTTGTGTTTTGAAAAGCGGTTATTATATTTACCTTTTGTAGTATGGAGATAAATCAATTAAATGAAAATTATGAACAATCAATCTCAGCTGTAGAATTCTAAACGCCCTTTTACACCCAATGTTCTTTTATTAATAAGAACTGATCTCATCTTAATAAATAATTAGTTTATAATTCCATTTTCATTTTTATGATTTGAAAAATGTATATATTTACAAAAAAAAGTATTTAAGTATTCTATCAGTTATCTGATTTCCATAGTACAGCTTTGCTTAGTTTGGGGTCAGATGGCACTGTGTGTAACGTCCTACAATATTTATTTATGTCAATAATTAAAATTTGTTATTTTTAATATTAAAATAAGTATTATCAATAATTATTTACATACAACTTTTTTTACTCATTATTTTGTTATTTACATTATTTTTTATAAAGTAATAAACAATTAGTAACACGAAAACAACTACTATTATAACCTTACTTTAGTTGTTAACATAGGCTCCTTTTTAATCCGTAAAACACGGGAATATCGCAGCTATTTCATAATAACAATACAATAAGTTTAGTGAGTACTTAGATTTTACTCGTCCTTCGCCGTACCAACAAAACTTGTAGAAACGTTTATAAATTTCAAATATGCTTATCGTCTTCAATAAAATTATTTATGAAAAATAAAGTCAAAAGTTGAAGCGGTGTCCCGGAAGTACATTGAAACGGAAACGAAAACGGGGCAACTTTTGGGCCATCCCTGCGACTTCCCGAACCTCCGCCCGTCTAATGAAAATATTTTGCTTTGCAACTTTACAAAGTACCTCATGCTTATGTAGGATAAGTAACTGTGCTTTGGAAATCAGTATTGATTAGTACAAACAGAAAGAAACGCGAAAGAAGTGTCTCGGCGGCGGTTAGAATAACTAAAATAAAATATATAAAGGAGATAGTTACAACAACATTGATATCACACACTGAGCCAACGCGATACGTAATAAAATCACTTGTTTTGTTATTATTACTAATACCAGTTCAGAGTTTTGGCGGGAACGCGGGAAGAGTCGTGGCGCTCCGTTGTATTTTTTTCTAAAACTAGTGTTTTGTCGAGTGTTTATGCATAAAAATGGCGGTGTTTTATTCATAAAGTGCCGAATTACAAGCGCGAGTGTGGGAAAATGATATAATGTGGTGAAACATGAGTTTTCGTGTTGCTTCCAAAACTCCATTGAAGCTTTGTAGTAAAGTTGCCACTACTTTACTAAAGCATGACTGGAATTAACTGACACAAACTTGGACTTGACAAAGACGACTTTGACTATAAAACTAGCTACGATGGCACTTATTTAACTTTTGAAACTTGAAAATATATAATTACTTGACACTGGCAAATGCTAAAACGCGACGCCAAAAATAAAGAAAAAAAAAAAAATACCAGTTCACTAAACCTGTCAATAAACCTATCCGCCTACTAGCTACTGTTTGTTTACTCTCGCTTGTATGTTTGCAATTTGTAAGTACCCTTATTTAGAATAATATGTATTTCTCTAAAATAACTGTTAATATTCTTTTGGGAAATAAAAATCTTAAACCATAAAACAAATAAATAATAAAATAAAAATAACATATCTTGGAAACAAATGAACCCATAGCTTATTCTATTTTTAAATGTTCGTCATATTTCCAATGAAATTCATATAGATACGATGCCAAAAGCAGAGCGACACCATACTGGGTACAAAGTACCGGCCATTCAGCTAGTGTAGGATAAAAATAAATATTCAAAAGCTATAAAAAGTTGTATTTGGAAGTGGCGTCACGTCTGCAGGACTTTATTCTGAGGACCGAATCTACTTAATTTTATCTATCATACATTTATTTGCGTGAATTTGAAACTAATCAAACTAAAAAAACTCACATAAAGCTTATGAACACAGTTATTCAAACAATAATTTTATTGCTAGTTTGACAAATTATATTAGAATATATTTGTAACTCTGGTGGTGTCATTGAAATATTTATACCTGATATATTAATTTACAATGAGGAAAGTCGTGAATACAGCAGCTGTCAGCTTGTGCACCGACCGCTAACCACTAAGCTATCATTGGTAATTAATTGTAAAGTTACCTAAAATGGTCAGAGAAGCACAAAAATACAATTCAATTTCAATTCTAAATATCATCTGAGTTCTGCTCTCGATACATTTTAACATTGTCATATTTTAAGATCGCAGACAGCGGTGCCGGATATAGGCTCTGAATTTTACAGGAGCCACTCCGGATTCTACTTTCGATATAGAGGCACGTGTCAAAACAAATTTACACATTTGCAGTCGCTATTTTCAGTTCAGGTTGTCGGCTATCGAGCTAGTCGGAGAGGTGATTGGGAAAAACAATCAGGTGTTTGAGTTTTACCTGTATTAAAAAAAATGCCTGTATAGTCTTATTATTGAGTCAAATCCGGTAATTTCTTCCATTCCGGTATTTTATTCTATCCGGTATTTCTATCCGGTAATTTCAGTTAATGGTACTCGAAAATGAAGTCTTTTTTATCGATCTTTTTAAACTTCCCTAGTTCTCTCTCTATATAACTCTTTATTGTGCACATCATAAATGGAAAAGAGTACAGATAACAAAAAAAAAAAAAAAACTTGTATTTGTTGTCTTAGTGATAATATTTTAAAATTCAATTCTTACTTATATAGCTTGTGGCAGCTGTAACTCAGGATTAGCTAGTATAGTTGCTAACAAAAATAAAATTTTCCGTGGTTAAAATAAATTAGAAATAATTTGGTACTAGGTACTTTGCAATATATATTATATGCAATAAATTGAATTGAATTGGATCTAATAAAATAGCGCAAGTTTCATGACTATTGTTTGTTTGTTAAAAAAAAAAAACAATGAGCTTATTAAGCTTAAGCCGGGCCAGCGTGAAATCACTCATTAAAAAAAGTTGTAATAAATAATTATTTTGATTTGATGACATAAACATTCTCATCCTGATTTTTCATTTTCATTATTAAAATATTTAAGATCAAGTATTTTTTTATCCGTATCTGTATATGTTTGCCTCTAGGTATCTATCTTTGATGATGCGAGTATTATTGGCGATGCTTATATCTATACATATGTAGATGTAATGCTGGTACTTCAGATGGCTTATGTTGGCCAAATAAAGAGGGATGCAGCTATGGAATCTGCATAAGTGTGTCCCTTTTTATTCGACAAATACGGTCAAGTGAAGTGCCAGCATACCACCATCTATAATACGCACTGATTTTTCAGGAATAAGAGAATGTCTGTTGTTTAATCATCTATTAATTTGTCTGTGCTATTGGGGTTGACACCGCTAAGCCTACCTCGTGTTGGATCTATTTCAGGACAGACAACTTCAGCGCACTGCACGACAGTTGTAAAGGCTTAACATTGGAACGACAATAAATAATTATGAAGTGTGATTTGAAAGTTAGAATTGTTAGGCGGCTGCATATCTCTATCCCATCCCTACGCATGAAATCAATACTTTTGTAATAGGCTTTTGTATTGTTTCATAGAAATTTTATAAAACTGTCGACTTTAATTTTTAAACCAACTGGAAAAATATGTCATTCAAAAAAGTACGAGATATTCTGCCGCCAAGCAGTAGTGTGTAAACATGTAAACATTACTGTGTTGCGGTTTGAAGAGAATTTCAGCTTGCGAAATTACTGGGCCGCTGAGACAAACCATCGAAAGTCTCAAATTAATGAGCGCCAAATCAGCGACATCCCGGACTTTGCTTTGCTACTCAAAGTTCTATGCTGCAATGGTCATAGACATGCGTTATCTCTTGCCGTCAAGTGAGCGTATCGTTCATCTCAATACTGTTTGTTGTGACTTTTCAGTGGTGCTTACTGCGGTCGCTAGAATAGTCAATGAACTACCTACCTTCCGGCTTCATCATCATCTGATGAACACTCAGGCACCGGAACTTTGTAATAAAAAGCGTTTTGGCTTCTATTTTGTACAAATTATACGCTGTGCCAATAAATAATGATAGTTTAGCTTCTGATACATTGTGTTTGGTCGGTAGAGTTTGCACCGGGCCGCGACCTGTCTGCCAAACCGGCTAAATGCAGCCGCGATTGCAGCTACACCGATTTGCACTTTACTTTGTGAATTTTTAATAGCCTGCGCTGTTTCCGTGAAACGGCTAATTAACTTAAAAGTGATGGTTCTAAAATATATCTGCTGCTTAGGTTTTATTTATAACAGTATTCTATGAGAGATACCCTGAGTGTAGTTACCAACACAGAATCTATCTATATCTATCTATATATCTAAACATTACTGACAGCCCTGTTGGTTCATTGGTAGAATGTCTGCTTCAAGAACTGAAGGGCGTGGGTTCGATTCCCACCCAGGACAAACTTTGTGGTAATAAACAAATGTTTGTTCTGTGTCAGGGTGTTCTGTATTTATTAAATTCAAATTCAAATGTTTTATTTGCATAAATATAGGTACAGTCAGGTCGAAAATAAAATAAAAAGGCATCCATAAATACAGCCTTCACAAGGCGTGCAAAAATAAAAATAAAAATAAGTTTACAAATAATAAAATAATTATAAGTAGGTATTTACAAAAAAAAAGTATTTAAGTTTAAGTTAATATCAGTTACCTGATTTCCATAGTACAAGCTTTGCTTAGTTTGGAGTCAGATGGCGCTGTGTGTAATGTCCTACGATATTTATTTATTTATTTACAAATTTTTGTTCTGTGTCTGGTTGTTCTGTATTTATTCTAATTTGGCTAGATACAAAATTATTAATTACGAAAATGTCAAACTAAATTAATTAAACTACACAAGCACATCATCGTGATAATAACATATATACATATATACAGACCGAATACAGAATGTTTTACAGGCCAAATAATAAACCTTTTTGTCTTTATATTGGCACACCCCGTTTTCTACTTTTGCTTTTGAATTCTTTTTACCCTAATGTTGCCTGGAAGAAATCGCTACCATCGATAATTCCCCCAAATTTTACACTAGGTTTATTGTTCTGTTGTGTTAGATAAACATACAATCTTTAGTGTGAACAATAAACCGACAAATTGTTTCAATGAAAACGCTAAACAGCAGATTCCTTATAAATCAATCAAATTATCCAAGCCCTTAACTTTATAGCTAACGAAACCATCGCTAACAAGAATCGACAGGCCCAGCTTATAGCGCTATCACAAATAGCCCCGTGACTGGAAGACAGAGACAGCTTATTATATAGTTCTTAAGTAAGAAAGAGAGATAGAAAATCCCCCATTACAAACTGCGAAGCGGTGAAGCCTACCCATTGATCACAGTAGAGCGAAAAGCCTTTTAAAAATCCGGCAATTTATTTAGTCAGTAACAACAGCTTATTTGGCTGAATTGTATAATCATAAAATACGGTTGGTTTTATTCTATTTTTTTGAGCATTTACACATTTTGTAAGGCGTCGTGCAACATTTTAATGAATCAACACATGTACCTACATTAAAAATGAATATGAGTGCTGCTGTATTGAAATTAACATTACTTTGTTTTGCAAATATATTATAGTATATTGCAGAATATTCTCGATCAACTGGATCGACCGGATCGGTAGCGATGATAGCTTAGTGGTTATCACGGTCGGTTCACACGCCGAAGGCCGTAAGTTCAAACCCCAAAGAATGAGTTTGAGTAGCCGGTGAAGGAAAACATCGTAAGGAAACCATAGTATGGTGGTGGTAGGGTATTTTCTAGTACTCGGCTGGCTAGCAATCACCCTCAAGTTGAAATTCTGCCACTAAGCGGTGTTTTCCGGCAGCCTCACCTGATAGCCAATTCCATTCCAGGCTAGACGTGTTTACCATCTTCGATCTAACCGTCACTTAAAATCAGGTGAGCTGAGGTAATTCACAAAACAAAATTTATCCGGAACATATGTAGTACTTAATACGTTTTTAAGCATACTGTGATGTTGAATGAGTTTTACACCTATAATTGAGGCAGGACTTAATTTTTTTCAACTTTTTAATTTGTGTCGACTGTGTTAGTGGCTGCTTTGTTGGTATGACAAAAAATAATACCTAAAACTGAACTCAAAATCTAAACATAAAACTTATTAAGATAACCTTTATATTCCTCTTCTCGCTGCAGTAACCACTTGCCGACACGTGTTTCGTGTTTGTGTATGCCTCGTGTTGAGGTGAAACACGTGTCTTACATCGTGTCTTACGTGTCTGAAGTTTTAACTCCCCTCCCAAAAAAAAAGTTAAAATCTGTTGTCATCACGTGTTTTATTATTGCTGGGTCTCTGAGTAGGAGGGCGACGTGGAAGTGGGAAGCCACAATAAAGGTCGACGACTTTTTCTTCTGGAAACTGTTGGTAAACATTTTCTGCTTACTCCTATATTTAATTTTAACGAAAAAGTGAAGGCAAAAAAATACCAAAAAAAATACCTATTGTTATTAAAATGAATACAATATTTTTTGCTAAACGTTTAAACAAACTATCACGCAATGAAGCAGGATTGTATTTGAATAAACTTTGTTATCATCATCTCCGCCGTAGGATGCCCACTGATTAACATAGCTTGCAACAAAATACACAATATACTAAACCAACGTGTAAACTTAACACAAAAGCGATATTATAAGAGCCAGTTCTCATTCAAGGCTAGGAGTATTTACCATCTTCGACCACGTAATCAATTAACATCTACATGAGCTTTGGCCAAAACATCAAGCTTGTCACTCATAAAAAAAGATCTGCATTATTATTAATAAAATGTTGTTGACGGATGTCTCTATAATAGGGAGTCCAATTTTCTAAATGAATTTTCATGAAAAAACTCTTGCAGAATATGCTTGCTTCGTGTTATCCGAGGAGCCATCAAAATTTAATTTCGTAGAAAGCGCACTCCGGCCCTGAGTAATGTGTATTCTGAATGCGGGTGGAGCACAGTAGTGGCCTCACAGCCGCCGACTCTGCCTGTAATGATATCCTTACGTGCCATGCAGGAAAGTGAGTCCGCCCCTTAGTCCTTACACGTGCACTCGATTACAGAAAAGTAGAAGATGTAAACTCGTCAAGCAATATTTTGTTTTGAAAATAATAATTATATAACGGAAATAAATTAAATATACACGCCACTTATCCAAGTATATTTGATATTTTCATTGCGTCGTATTTTTTTTACGTCGTCGCCAGCGTACTGGGAACCCTGCCGCGCGGCAGCGATCTCGATGGCGTGTTCATTTTATAGTACTATACAAATTGTGATAACCAAAACTGTCATTTAAAATAAGTATTGGTTATGTATTGGTTTTTATCAAGCAATTAAGTTTATTAAAATATTAAAAAAAGAATTTTCATAAATATTAAAATATTTATAAATAATACAAGATGATGACAGAACGCCACATGTACAATTGTACAGGTGCCACATAGTATTATTTTCAAAAACTTTCAGTATTTTTTCGAAACTTGTGTTTACGTGCAAAAGTAGTCGTGTATTGTTCATAATGCATGAGTGTGGGAAAATGATATAATGTAAAAAAAGGTCTTTTTGTGTTGCTTCCAAAACACTATGAAAACTTGTAAATTCACCACTACTTTTACAGGGCAAGACCGGTCTCGACTATAACTTCCTATGTGTGACTTAGACTTATTTCACTTGGTTTTTCATAAAATATTTAAAAATATCAAATCAACACTAGGAAATGTACAAAGTGCAACACAAACACAACGAAGGTCGAGAAATGTAACTTAAAAATATTTTATCGTTTTGAAAAACACAAGTAAGAAAATATTTACATCTACGTATTAATTATTTCCTTGTGTTGTGAATTTAGTCGTCAAAAGACCAACAAGGCTGGCAACTTGTTTGGCTGTTTGGCCAAAGAAATGTGTAGGGTCAGGTAGACAACTAAGAAATTACCTACTGACATTCTCTAGATATCCCGCCAAAGTTCGATTTCGTACGTTAACAACAGCATCTTTCTACGCATAACATAATATAAAGATACGTCTTGTGTTTTTATTTTATTCGTTTACGATAATATTATTCAAGCTGCTTCATTTCCTGGTAGCGATTAAAATATACTTTTTGAGAGACTGACAGAGGATGATTACTACTAAATTTTGTGTATTTATGTAACCTTTTTTGGGGAAAATCTTTTTTCTTATCACAATAAATACAGTGTTCTACGACAAGACATTGATGAAATTGAAACAATATGACAAGCGTTTTTTTTCTATTGTGTATTTATATTGTCTATTGTGACATTAGTGTGAATTTCTACGATTAAGGTGGTTCGATTTCCATACAAATAAATTTTTGCCATTTATGGACAAATGAAGCATAATTTTACAGTGAAAATTGAAAAACTGGCATTTATTTTGGTCTTTATTTGCGGTAAATCACAATTGCTTGATTATTAGCATAATCTACTGTTTTATTAAAAAAATCATAAATTCCTAAATCATTCATAAATTAGCAATAAGCAATTGATTTCAAAGCTGTGATTTCACTGTAAAATTATGCTCCATTTGTCCATAAATGGCAAAAAAATATTTGTATTGAAAACGTACCGCCTTAAGAATATTAAATTTTTAAAAACCTTTGAAATCTATAAAATTGAATAGATGTTTGCTTCCATAAAGTAATAACATAATAACAGCCGCAATCGCATTTGCAAGTCCGCAATGCGTAATCGAATAAAAATATCAAATCATGAAAATTGTTCAACGGATGTCGAAGCTGCGATTGAAATTCTCGTTTCCTAATCGATACTAATTCTCGGTATGTTCAGTTAAGTAGCTGAAGCTGGGTTTAAGATGAGAGGGTAAGGGAGGGGTGCTATGTGCGCAGGAGGGGTACGATTTATGGCGGCATTAGAATCGCATTTGTAGCTGGGAACTCTTGGCACGACCACTTACTGGACACACAAACCGTACAGACCCACCCATTCGCTCGTGCATCGTATTAATATGGAAGGATGAACGGTCTTTATCGTTTCCTTGATAATATGAGTACCTAAACGTGACAATGCTAAAAAAGTATACACACATCTTTGGCACGACGTACGTACCTACTAATAATTAATAATAACGTATCTACCTACCTAGCAAAAAAGAAAAATAGTTTCAGAAATGTTATTTGTACAATTTTGTGAAAATTTATTTGAACTTTTATATAGCCGTCGAAAAGAAGATTTGAAATGATTCTGCTTGGTTAGATATATTAAGGTGCGAAAAGAATTTTCATAAAATTTAATGCTCCACGCCACACTTTGAAATGGAAAATTTAATAATCTTTATTAGATTTTGTCGCTTGCAAATGTCACTAGATGAGTAAGCTTGCATCTACAAGACTTTTCACCGCCTTCTTTTAAAACATGTTCTCGTATTCTGGATCAGATTAGTTTTTATAAATTGTTCTGTTGTATGTATTACGCGGGTCTCTTATCATTCTGAGAAGGGTAAGGTTTTATAGTACACCAACCTGGCCAACAATTTAGAATAAAAAAAAGTATGGGTTGCCAAAAGGTTTACAAATCTTCGAGATCGCTGAACTCTCTGAAATATAAGTTTTCTTAAAATATTTTTATTTACCATTTAAAACTAGCAACAAAATGCACTTAGTTTAAAAAATTGAATGGTGCGTGGGAATTGAACCCAGAACCCTTAAATTGGCCGTCATGCGATCGCCTAATTAGGCTTCCAGAGCTTTAATCAGTATTACGTATACTTGATCGTAACGAATACAAAACAAACTAGTATGAAAGAGTAAATAATAGGACCGACATATACTACTAACAAGTATAACTCCTCTAGCAGCTGGCCAACTGATGCTTCAAGCTGCTACATGCCACTACACTGTTGCGGTCAGGCGAACACATACTTCGAAGAACAAGGCTGGAGAGTTATGTACGTACTCCACACCAAAATTCAAATCAAAAATAAGGCCAATTTTGCAGGCTTTGATAGCTTGTAATTGACAGATCTAAATTGATTATTGCAATCCTTGTGTTAAAAAAATGGTAAACTTACCGTGTACCGTGTTTTTTATTTATCTTCTTTTGGTAACTGGCTCTTAAGTGAGGCTGCCAGAACACACCGATAGGTGGCTGGAGCCGGATTCCTAACTTGAGGAGAGTAATTAGACAGCAAAGTACTAGAAAGTACCTCACCACTATGCGTTTCCTTACGATGTTTTCCTTCACGCTCTTGTTTGGGATTTGAAACTAAGCCTTTCAGTGTGAATCGATCGCGTTTACCACCAAGCTAATATGATGTATTAATATGATTTTAATATTTATCTAGCAAGTTTTCCTGTAAAGGTGATGAAAGTATGTTCAGTTTTGCGTAAACGGCTAGTTAGGAATGCTGACTTTGTCTGCGGTTAGCGGCGCATATCACTGCCGAACTGCATCAATTATGTCTGTTACTGCCACCACAGACATTCCCGTTTCCCGTACAACTTGCTTGCTTGTTTTATAGCATACTGTTATATGAAGCATCGACTAATTAAATATTCTAAATAATTAAAACTGCATTATATTCCGGTAAAATGAAATCATGACTTTAGAACTGCAGAACTATGTACTTAGTCCAAATAAGGTTCATTTATAGTTATTGTGTTTCCAAATGTTACCAGCTTTCATTACAGGCAAATATTGCGACTATACTTTCTTGGGGATAGGGGCCAGAGACACTGCTGCAAGGCGCGTGGCTTGCTTTGTATTAACCAGAATTTATGATTTCATTTCGCATCGCATATTTCAACAAGCGGCATTTTGCATCGAAATGGGCCGCAATAACGCACCGAATCCGCTGTTCTTCTTACAAGCACAAACGTAATATTTCTTCTGGGTGCGGTTGTGCTGCCTTTATTTCGTTTGTTTTATTTACAAATTGAGACGACTTGCTATGTTTTTTTTTCGCGACGCAAATTATTCTTTTTTGTTTTTGGCGTCGCACTTTGTGTATTTGCCAGTATCAAGTATTTTTTAGTATTTTATGAAAAATCTACTTAAGTCTCAATTAGGTCTGGTTTGGTTAAGGTCTAAAAAAACTCAAATTATTAAAATTAAAAAAAAAAAAAAACCTTACTTTGGATACTTTGGATTGATATTTTTAATGTGTGTCATAATAATCATTATTAAATGAATATAATATTATAGAACCAGTAGATGGATATCTAGGTCAGTAAAATAAATTATGGATCAGCGTTTCCCAAGTTGAGAGCAGTTGGTATTTTAATATTTAAGGCGTTTGGAGCAGCTCATCTAACAGGAATGTATGCATGACAAAGCATTTTTATGTATATATTTGAATTTCACTTCTGTATCGTTGCTTTATTTCACATTTTCGAATAAAGTGTTTTCCAGGATATGCATACACATAAATATGTCATGGAGAATTATTTGAACGTTTAGCAGTTCAGTTAGGTTTTGGTCAATTCAAGCCATAGTTGTAGTCGGTAACTCATTATTCTAAACAACTTCTACTTTAAAATTACCCTGGAAATTGCGAAAAAAAAACAGTTGTTGCACACAAAACTCACAATGTATGAAATTGCTGATTTTTTTGCGCGATTTCATTGTGGTGTCACTCTTGGTAGATCTTGAAAGGGGAGATCACCACTTTGGGAATGGGCATTCGCAAACCATGATTGATAATAATATTGAGCTATAGCTTGAGCGATAGGAATTTTACAAAGCAACACAACATACCACATATATATTTTTAAAATTTATTCTTGGCCATAAATTTCTGACTTGACTGGTCCTACAGCCATGTCACATAATAAAATATAAGTTGATGTTGTTTTGTTATAACTAAATTATCTTTTTTTAAATTTATTTTTTATGTTATAATGTATCGATTGTTAGTGTACAATAAAGTATGTATTCTATTCTAACATAATAAAATATTTTGCTGTAGTCAATATAAGAAGAGTGACATTCCAATTATAAATGACCGCAAGGCATTTAAAAAAATATATAATCACTACACTTGTACGTTGGACAAAATAATTCTAACGTGTTGATTCCAGGAATGGTGTTATCTGGATGTCTAAATTGTGTTTTAATTTTTATGAATTCCAAAAACAGAAAACTATCAAACTAGCTGCTAAATCAGGATTCTGTTTATGTTTCAGTAGGACCGTTTATAAGAGAGCGAGCGCAGCGCCACCTGAAGCGAGCTTGTGCCCATAATCATAACTCACGGAAGTACCCACATTCGGCCATGTCCAAACGCGGTGTGCCGTTTTAACTATTTATAAAACACGGTAGATTGATAGCGATAAACAGCGATAAAATAAAATGTAAACGCCAGTTTACCGCATCAATTGATGACTTCAGTATTAAAACATTTAAAACGAATTCCCTTATTTAATGATTACTAGCGATTCACACTGGCTTTGCACAGCTGTTATGTATTTTGGGGACTTGATTTCTACTTTTTTACGTAAAACTAATGAAAAAAACGTGATGCTCTCCTGTTCATGACCATTGCAGCGATCCACAGAACTTTGAGCAATAAAACAGAGTCCAGTGCATCGCTGCTTTGTACTCATTACTTCGAGGCTTTCGATGGTTAGTCTTCACAGCTCTGTTATTTTGCCAGCTGCAAAGCAAGCTTTAAACTGTGGTGGTACGTGCTAAGACGACTAAGACTAAGGAGGGCTATTACAAAATCATATATTGATCATATTACAAAACACTGAATTTTCCTTCTTATCATCATTGTCATCAGTCTATTGTTGTGCTGAACATAGGTCGCTAAGCCAAATCTTGTTTTTTACTTCCATCCACCGCCAGCTATGCTACGTATATTCCACCGACTTTTAGGGCGTCTGGCACAACGTTTGCTAATTCGTGGTCTTCGCGCTAGAACACGTACACTCCTGCGGTTATCGGTTCTGTGACAGATTTATGCTCAGCCTGTGATTTTAGTTTTTTGGCGATTTACTTCGTTCCGGATACGATCCTTTAGAGAAGAAGGCTCTTTCTATAGCTTTCTGAGGCTTACACGAAATATTTATTGTGATGTATTGTAGTTACAAAACTTCCGTGAAAAACGTACACGTATATGTGATAAAACCGTATCCGTAACCGTAACCGTAATAAACGTATATGTGAGATAACCGTATCAAATTGCGTGGTTTAAACGTATTAAGTGGACAAACAGACATACGCAGAAAACGACTTTATTTCATACTATTTGGAGATAAATAATATTTTAAATGGGTAAATAAAATAATAAACAAGAACTAGGGCAATGCCACAGACCAGTCTAGCCCCAATCTTAGCAAAACTTTTACTGTGCGAACCAGATAGCTGATAGAAACTTTAATTATTTTTTTTGTGACATACATACTTGTAAAATTACCCTACAAAGAACAAACATCCATGATCGTCACACAAATGTTAGTTTTGAGTGGGAATTGAACCCACACCGTTCAGCTCTCGAAGCAAAGCTAGCACCAAATGAGCTAATGAGCTAACAGGGCAGGCAGTTCGTGAATTTATTACCAGCGGAAAAGTTGATTAGGTATTTTTTTGCTTTCTTCGCAACCATAGCCTCGTCGCGAATTGAGTGCGAATGTGTTATTTATAGAAGTTTGCGTTTCACTTTTTGCGAAAACATATTATGGCTCGGAGGGGATAAAAAGCTCCCGAAAAAACACTTGGCAGCCCCAACGTTTTGGTAATTTCAGTAGGGAAAATTGTGATGAAGATGGACGGATTTCAATCACATTGCTACGTGGAAAATGTCTGGTTGTTGAATAGAAACAGTAAAATTATTTTTATATTTCCATTTTTTTTGCACATGAAAATCATTTCCTCGCTATTTTTTTTGTATTAGACATAAAATAATTTCTCAATAAGTTTGCTAAACATACCTAAATGTGATAAATTTATGTATCTATTCACTGGGTAGGTATATTCACATAGTTAGACATGCATGTATAATTGTATAGGTTTAGTAATCAGAACTAATGTCAGATTAAAATTTGTCATTCAGAGGCCTCCTAGGATAAATATCCGAGTTCAACTAATTAATGTATTTCGGCTAACGGTAGCTATCACTTCTAAATGCCATTCGCAGTCACCGATTCATTAATTGATCGTAGTATGGCTTATTGATTTAAGAACACTTAAACACTGCTATACTAAAATAGTGGTGACCTTACTACGGAGTCTACATCTGCGGAAAACATGTAAGTATCGCTTTTCCCTAATATTTGAACCAAGCACTATTCAACACATCTGGTGTCCGTAATCTTGTTATGAAGAAAAACTTTCTTAATAAGAAAGCTTTTTGGTTTCGTATTTCTTCCGTAATTTCTGAATGAAGAACTACGAAAATAATTACTAGTATTTAACGGACAATCATTTGTTATTGTTTATCTATTGACTTGTTTTTATACTTATCTTAAAAGTCACGTTATTTATACGGAGGTGTGGTACGAGTAGATATGACGTGTGTTTTGTTGTGGTAGATCTCCTTAGCTGAAAATCGTCTAGGTAGGTACCACAGCATTACCAGATAGTCTGCCGCTAAGCAGTAGTGTGTAAACATTACTTTGTTTCGATTTTAATGGTACTGTAGCTAGCAAAGTGACTAGGTACTATTACTACTAATGTTTCAAAGTAATGAGCGCCAAATCAGCGATGCCTGCAATGGTCATGGACATGCGCTATCTCTTACTATCAGGAGAGCGTCAAGGTCGTCTCATTACGTTACTTAAAAAAGTATGACGTACATCCATTTCATCACATTGTATCTTCCCACACTTGCTCGTAATTCGGCACTTTATGAATAAAAAACCACTATTGATACACATATGAATGTTTGAAAAACAAAACACAAATTTAACAAAATTATATGATATGCGGTGACACAACTCTTCCGAGTTCCCGCCAAAATTCCTCATAATTACGTTAAAATGTACATAATTTTATAAAAGGTTTTTTTTCAAGGAAACATAATATTCATGTAAAGATATGTGCTTCAAATTAATATTATTTTGTCTAATCTAAGGGTCGCTCACATGAAAAGAAAAATATTAATGAAATAATTTATTAAATTAACATTTCAACAAAATTGACCATAATATTCAAAGTTACGTTTGCATACATGCAAACAATACAAAACGTACTTTCTTAAGCAAAAAATAACATGACTCACAAATATTTTTTACAGTACAGAAAACAAAAGGATAATACAATATCAGAAACATTCCAGTTGATTAGATAAAGGCAACTTCATCGAATTGATAAAGAAGCTTACAGATCTCAAAAATTCATGACTGAATGCATTTTGACGTGAAGTCTTTTAAAGACCTATACAAATATGTACTCGTAAGGTTATATTCACCAAGAAACAAAGCTGCGGTAAGAAACAAATCGTGCTAACTGTTTCCACGATATTGAGATGTAGCTTTGAGTGAGATAACTGCTAGGTTTACGTGCATCAAAATAAGAGTAATTTGCTTTGAGCTAGCGCATCACGTGGTGATGTGGCCCATGATGGAAGTGATGGTGATGTGGCGGCGGCGGCGGCGGGTGATGATGGGGCGGCGGCGGTGGGTGGTGATGAAACGGCGGTGGTGGCGGGTGGTGTGGGTGGTGGTGCGGGTGGTGTGGGTGGTGGTGCGGTGGTGGGGGCGGGTGGTGATGAGGCGGCGGTGGTGGGAACGCGCGCCCACGGTGGTAACAATGTGGTGCGCAGAATCCGGTACCACAGTGCGGGCCGCACGGCAGTGCGTGTGGAGGAGGCATTACCACTGCAAATAAAATTATTATTTTATTATCAAACTACGTAATCTACGGTACTGTACATGATGAAAACTGCTATCCTTGATTAAGACGAAACTCCTTAGTATTCAATGATATAGCCTAGCCGAGTTTATCGTGTAACAGGGATCCGGACACGTGCAATTTTGTATTTCCATCCTTGCTCTGCGCAACCAAATTTGATGTGATTTTACCAAAGCTGCTTCGGATACTCTTTCTAGCTTTATCTTTTAATGTATGGTTGCTCTTGGTAGACCGAGACCTTTTAATAGAACATAAAGATTTTTTGCTGATATTTCTTTCAGTTTATTTTTGATTAAATCACTGTTCTGTTTCGCAGTTTCATTATTTAAATACATAGCATTAATATACATATTATATATGAATATAAATTTAAGTCTCATTTTGTTTTGACACTTTTAATAATGACTCCGATAGTTCTAATTATAGAGTATAGCCTCCTAAGTCAGTTTCTATAAGTAAATTGTTCGCGTAAAATAAAATTACAAAAGAAAAGGAGTACTCACCAACGGTATGTGGACGAGGGGGTCCAAACAAATCAGATACTAAGCGAAGAATATTGAATAGTAAAAGCTAGTGCGTGGTACGTCGATATCACGGCGAATGATACCTAATCGAACGTTTATTCTATTTATCGCGGCCAGCACTAATCTATGTTCTGCGTATCAGTGAATTCGCTAAACGAGATAAAATTAACACGTGACTCATGTGTCCGGTATGAGTAATTCAATATTAGAAGTAGGCGCAATATTCTGCTCTATTTTACTGGTATCACAACACATTTTCAGTAAGGAGACCTGTAGTGCTTAGAACTTTCACTTTTGTGTCAGTAAGCAATTAGATTTTTGTGAACCCCGAAAACATTACATAAAAACGATCAGTATCAATTCGATTTAGATTTTATTTTGTACTATGTCTTACCTTCACTGGAATCGCTAAACAATGGAATTTGCTGTCCGTGTGGGTGTTCCCCGATAGCTGAGCACAATCTGGATGCCTTTAAATCGCGAGTGAATCAGTTTCTTCTAGGCAAGTGTGCTGTACAGTAGACCGTATCTTTGCTTAACATCAAACGGAGGCCTATGTGTGACAAGAAAAAAAATCAACAACGAGTTTGTTGTAGACTGAATATGTATCGATTAAATCGGTCACATCACATTTTTAGTACATAAGCAACACATCTCTATCGAAACGAAAAGGTGTGTCACCTCTTCAGCTGTTAAAGTCAAAGCAAATGGTATGGTAGCAAAAATTCACATAATTTTTTTTTTCTTTGGTTTTGGCGTCGCGTTTTAGCATTTGCCAGTGTCAAGTATTTATATATTTTCAAGTTTCAAAATTTAAATAAGTGTCCTCGTAGCTAGTTATAGTCAAAGTCCAGTCTTAGTCAAGTCCAGTCTGTTTCAGTCAAGTCCAGTCATGCTTTAGTAAAGTAGTGGCGACTTTACTATAAAGCTTCGATGGAGTTTTGGAAGCACCACTAAAAGACATGTTTCACCACATTATATCATTTTCCCACACTCACGCTTGTAATTCGGCACTTTATGAATAAAACACCACCATTTTTAAGCATAAACACTCGACAAAACACAAGTTTTGGAAAAAAATACAACGGAGCGATACGACTCTTCCCGCGTTCCCGCCAAAACTCCTTCACATAGTTGTTTATATTATTTTGCGATTAATAAAACAAAATAAGAACGATCTTTTATTATTTTTATCGACGCGAGGGACGCAAATACATACGTATCCCCGAAAAGATAAATAAAAGATACGAATATAGTAGGCTATGTTGATGGCTATGAATAATGATGTATATTTTATACTCCATTGGTATAAAAGAAACAAATTGACTGAGACGTAGGTACAACCATATTATAACTCCATGAAACGGGTATTCCCGATGTACGTGACTAGCACTTAAAAATTGTGCATTGAACTCTCCAAGTTGACTAAGCAATTTTATAAAAGTTGTGTATTGGGAAATATGATACGTGAATCACACAACGTTTTTGCTGCAAGTTGTATATTTATCAAAAATGTGAGCTGTTTGCGTCAGTCACACACTATTTAATACATATAGTCTGATAATGGCCCCATCTGATTATTGTACATTCAGTACGATTACATTTACAAATATATATCCTCGAGCAAAGGTGAAATGCATTTTGATTCTTAAAAAATGTAGGCACGGCACTTTTGATTCCGAGTTGACATTTCGTGGTCCTTACTACCATAATTGATATTGTGCTATGTCTCTTAATTATTCATGGCTGAAAAGCAAATGAACGCTATTAGTTTTGTAAGCTACATAATATTATAATGTCTACAGTAAGTAACGAAAATGTTGGCATTTATGGCCTTAGTGCATCAATGTTTCCAAGATGATGGATACGATGCTGACTGATAGCGGTAAGCATTTAGATTGTCTCTAGATTTCTGTAGTATTTAGATTACTTAGTTTGATTCTATGTAATTTGTTTTATTTAATTACAACGGTGTTTATGTTCCTAGAAAACGACTTCAGGACAAATAAGTACCTATGTGTAATGCCAACCAATCTATATGATTGTTCTGTAGATAACTTTCTCATTCGTGACGTTTTTTATGATCGAAATAAATGATTATGAATTAAATTATTTGTTATTGTCATGTTACGAATTCACTTATTCATATAAATCAATGTTTATTGAGAAATACTGTACTTACAAGTATATACTGGCCTGCAGTTAAGCTAAACTAACTGTGCGGTTGGATCACGTATACCCTTAACTAAAACAATATTTTTGGAATCTGTAAGTGTAACAAAAATAAACAATACTAAAAAAGAATTTGAAAAGTATGAAATTTGAGTTGCACATGATATTGCTTTCCAGGAAATTATCGATGTTCTGTTTATTTGGATTCGCTTATCTATGTATGTGTTATCTAGGTTTATTTTAGATAGATATCGAGCACTTCGATATAAGTTCTGGTATAGATAGTGATATTTCAGTAACAAAAGATAAATTACGCTTGAAGCTATAATTTTTGAAGGAATATTTATTAATAAAACAGGTAAGATATTTTGTGTCTATTTTAAGATAACTTATAGTAACTAGTTTATAAAGTGAAATTGTGTCATGATATTGTGTTGAAAAATTAACGCGTGTTGTAAAAAAAGTTAAGCGGAAAAACATTTGGCGGGCGCTGCTAAATTGTATGCTAGCAGCAGGTGAAATTTTATAGCGCTATTATATTCAAAGTTAAAGTATCTTCCCACTACTTTGCTATGACGTGGACTGGACTTAGTTTATGTGACTTTGACCGTGATTAAAAATTACTTTTTTATTTCAATTTGAGATTCTTGAATATATTGTCTACTTGATACAGGTAGCATACAATTTTTGACAGTATTTCGAATCTTAAGTAAGTGATGTTATTGTTTTTTTCAGCAATGCCGCCACCACCACACGGTCCTCACCACCCGCCGCACCACCATCCCCACCACCCACCACACCATATGCCACCACCAGGCCCCCATGGACCCCCCGGGCCTTTCGGAGGACCACCTCACCACCCTCCTCCGCCTCACTACCCTCCTCCGCCACACCACCCGCCACACCACCCACCGCCACCGCATCACCCCCATCACCCACCACCACCGTTCTAATACGATGATGATGGTGATCGATGAAGATTTTTTAATGTGATGCTAAGAATAAGTGATTCTTATTGTAAATAAATTCTCAAATTTATTTTCGAATAGTATTTATTGTAGCGTACAATTTATTGCAAATACAATATATCTACAATTTATATTTCATTTCTTTTAATTTTTTAAATTAGCGCATATCTTGTGTTATCGATATAATAAGACCAAATAGACTAACATTCATGACGACACAGTTTCACTTTCAAATTGGACATGATGCAAATTTATTTTTATTCAAAATGGCCAGTGCGTTAAAACGGCAATTTCTTATTTAAACCTTTATTTTTAACTATATATGTATTATATTCAAGAACTTCGTTAAAGTAGACTGGCAGATTTGCTAAGAGATCCATCATGGAAATATATAGGAATATTAAAAATAAATTACAATCGCCCCTATACTCGGTGCAAAAGTCCCTATCACGCTGGCAGCTTTACTACCCCTGGATGTCAATGGACATGGACAACATTTGCACAAGCTATAAGCCAGTGCGGGAGTCACCACCATTTTCTTTAATCCTGTATGTATTTAGAAAAAAGCACATAAGTATTCTGTCAGTTCCCAATACTATAGATTAGATTGTGTAATATTCTTAAATATTTATTTATTTTTCAACATTAACACTTGTTAGGTATAACTTTATATACATATAATTATGTAAAAGTTTGATTTGTTACGTGAAATACGTAGTCTGTACAAGTTTCTGTAAATGGTTTGCCCTTTGGTTGAGTTTACTGCAGTCGCTTAGCTGTTATCATTTTATCAGTAAATATACCTTTGAATTACTAAAACATTGTTTTAAATCATTAATACAAGATAGGATAATCTAATCGCTTGTATGAAAATTTGTTACACAACAACGTTATACAAAGTTACTTGCTAAGACTACCCCGTTGCCGACCTTTTATTTGGGCTTGTTGATAATGATCGAATATAAAACATTTAGGCTTAGTTAGTACGTGGCCTGGCCTATTTACTAGATTTATAGAATAGAATACAACTTTATTATACATTACATTATTACATACAAATATGAAACATAAATAATATAACAAAACAAAACAATACATATATAGCGTATGCCATTATACGCCATATATGTATTGTTTTGGTAATGTAATGATAACCTTTGGATGGAAACAGAAACAGATATTAGGTTAGTGTTAAAAAAAACTTAATAAAAGGATTAATATTTGTTTGGTCTTGGATAACTTTTTAGTGCCATCTAGCCCCAAACTAAGCAATGCTCATATAGAATGACAAAACAAGCTATACGAATCATAAACCTGATACAATACATATTAGTTTTATTATAAATGCATATGTATAAAAATTCAGATCAAACAGCTATGCTCTTCACATAATAGTTTGTTTTTGGTAGGAGTCAAACCCACGATCATAGCTCATATAGTAGAGCTATTACCAATATGGCTGACAAATGTTTACAGGGTTATAAGCTTGGGGTGTACTACGCCGAAAGGGGGTCATTTTACTCATCATTACGGACAACTTTTACTATGAGCTCTAAACTCGTGAGAAAATATCACCATAGAATAAGTTTGGCAACCCCGGACCAAATGGAGCAGCTGATTGTTTTTGCGATGTCTGAGTAGTTCCAAAATAAAAGTTGTTTACATACACCCCCGATCTTATAATTCTGTACAATATATCGCTGCAAACTTCTAGCATGACTGCAAGACTGCTGTTCTGTTATAGCGCAAATACATAACCAGCCATTTCATATTCAATAATACAAAAATACAGCGGCTAGAAAGTTTCCATCGCTTGTTTTATTTCCAATCCCGTTCAAAGTGGAGAGCGCTATTTACTTACTGCGCCTCGTTTACTTACAAGGTATTTAGGCTGTGTCGCCGGTCCTCAGTTCTGTGTTTGGAAAATGGAGTTTTCCTGTTGGGTTTACCGAAGGGGCGGTATTCCCAATCGATCTTGAAAAAGGACTATTTGTAATAAGAAGGTTCGGTTTCGCTTACCGTTGCTTTGTTTTATTTAACGTTATTTGTTCTTATCTTTATTGGCTGAAGGATGTTTACTTTGTCGGGATTACGAAGGTATTTGCCAATATTTTTAAGGTGAGTTTTCTTATCGAGTAAACAGAACACATATTTTGTCTATTTATGTCTGTTTTTTGTCTATTTATTTATTTAATATATTATTAGGTATATGTATATTTTTAAGATTAGATAACTACTCGTCTAAAATTTGTTACGTGAAAGATAAGTAATATAGACAAAACTTCTCAAAAAAACTCACGTACAGAGTCTAAGAATTGCGAAAGAGAAAAACATCAACAAAATCTTAAACAGTATCGCTGAAATAGTATAAAATGAAGTCGTAGTTCTTGCGTGTTTGTTTTTCGCTTAGTTCTTCTAAACTACTCTACAGATTTTGATACGGTAAAAAAAAAACCAGAATGTTTATGATGTCCGTGAGAAGCCGGAGCGTGATTGTAAGTTATTGATAAAATAAACCGTATCCACGGTAATGTAACTAACCAGATATTTTACTGCCAACCAAGCTGCATGCTAATGAATAGAAAGATAGTAGATATAACTAAGCAGTGTAGCAAACTAATTTTTTTTGTTTCAGGTTTTTGTATAAAGAAAGAGTAGATCAAGTACAGATACTCGAAGGCGGAATGGTAGTAGATCTCACGAAATTGACAAGGGATGTAATGAATCATGCAAATGATGCCTAACCTACACTGACATAATATTCGTTTTTCGAGTGATCACTTTTACCGATAAATGAGTAATAGCTACAGAGTGATAAAGAGTATCTTTTGACAATATCGATAACGCGAATCTAGATGATATAAAACGGAAAATTCGAACGTGCGTCTATCATTCACCGCCTGTGTTGAATATTAAATAGGTAAGATTTTTTTTTCTAATTTTGAGTGTTCAAAATTATATTTCATTGGAATTCCGTTTCCGTGATTTATGTCATTAGACATGAACCAGAGAAACCATCCATAAATTACGTCACACGAATTTCATGATTTTTTTACCTCTCCCCCCCCTATCCTTGTCACAGCTGGTCACATTTGTGAGACTCCCCCCTACCATATCTAGTGTGATGTCACATATTTTGCAACTTTACATTTAGAAATTTATAAAATTAAATCTAAAATATTATAATTATATTTTCAAAAAATATGATGTCACAAAATTTGGGTCCCCGCCCCTTAACGTTAGACGTAACTTATGGATGGTCCCTAACTGATAGGTAACTTACATGTTTTTAGAATACACTGTAACTTTATTGTGAAAAAAATAACAATATTACTTTTTTACTTGTTTGTATAAATACATATGGAACACCAGACACAGAACAAACAACTATGTTGGTTACATAAATGTTTGTTACTGTGTAAACATGACTGTATTCCGGTTCAAAGGATACAACAGATAGCAAAATTTCTGGGTTATTGACGCTGACCATCGAATATCTTTTCAGATATGCAAAACGGTTTAGCAATGGTATTTAGCTCTTACCATCAAAGTGTTTTGTTCGTCTCATTATTTTTACCTAAAAATTCGCTGAAACATTTTTTTTCACTATTAGTGTATCTTTTTAATAACACTAAAAGATAGAATACTAGTAATTAAGATAAATAACAAGGTATAAATAATCAAAATAAATATTTAATAATGAAATATTTTTGATTTATGTGTATATTGTGACATGTTTTGTTTAGAAATGCCGCCCCCACCACCTCACCATCCGCCGCACCACCCGCCAGGTCCTCATCACCCGCCGGGTCCACACGACCCGCCGCCGCCGCCGCACCACCCACCGGGTCATCCGCCACCACCTCACTAAGCAGACCGATGTTGATGCTGATGTGGATGAAACCACTTACAAGCCACGATGAAGATCAGATAATGATTGACAATATAATGTTTACACCTTACGCTGTGTTTGATAAAACAAAGAGCCCACTATTACTCGCGTCCCCTATTTTACTTAAATGTTTTGAAACATAAATAAAAAATTACGTACCTTTCTATCCGGAAAACGCGGGTGAAAACGCAGGCCCTGGCTGATACTTTAGGTTTTAACTTTATTGCTATAGAAAAATTTAAAGAGACGCTAAAATAAATAATTATTTCCAGAATTTTAAAGCTTGACCTTCACTTAAACTATTAAGCGTCTGTTTAGAAAAGAAGTCGCAAACCGGAAGGACGAGGAAATTATGTAGCTCCGAGCTTTACTGAGCGAAGTGTACACTTATTGACCGGAAGTACTGCGAACATGGCGGTATCTATCTTTGCTTTTCATTAGTGCGCGCCGGCGGCCCCTGTAGGCGCCATGTTTTATTTCTGCCCGCAAAAGGTCTATTGTAAAGAAATTATGCTGTTATTTCTGCGCAGAAATTTGTGTTCGTTCAGATAATAATATCTATGTATTATTAAAGTCGCAGCTAGCAAAACACTTTTAACTGTAGAGTAATTTATTTCTTTTGATTGTTATATAATATTAGCGGCACGTTCTGGCTTCGCACGGGTGAACAAAACTCTATTAAAATATAGCTGATCCCCGCGGTGTTACCCGCTACATGTTTTCGGGATAAAAAGTAGTCTGTCTTAATCCATGGTCTCAGCTACCTTCGTACCAAATTTCATCTAAATCCGTCTAGTAGTTTTTGCGTGAAAGAGTAACAAACATTCATCCATCCATCAAAACTTTCACATTTAAAATATTAGTGGGATGTTACTCAGTGATAATGTAGCATTCTAATGCTAAAAGAATTATTCGGATCGGTCCAGTAGTTTCGGAGCTTAATCAGCTAAAAAAATCTACCACCTAGTAAGTTTGTTTGGGGCTGGGTTGGTTTTGCGAAAATGGCTTCAAATATGTATTTACTTATTATAAATGTGTGTCGTGGCTAAGTTGAGGCACAGGCAAGTAAAGTATTTTTTTTTTTTTTGGTTAATATCATTTTTTTTAAATGGTTCTATACACATTTCGTCGCCCCTAGTATGCACTGCAAAGTCAGCAGTAATAAATGGAACAAAACTTCATTTCAAAATACTTCAAATGAATTTTAACGAGAAAATTCTTAAATGGAAATTCTTGATTCACATCTACAGCTTAGCTAGCTTATTACGTGCCTGATTGGTCGGGGCCGCGTCACTCGAATTCTTAATTTAAATTCAGTCGGCTAATTGGTCAGCCGAAGCGGAATAATGTCTTATTGGCTTTTTGACAGATTGCTCCCGAAACATTTTGAATTTTCAATAAATTACTTTGTCACTTTTCGTATGATATAATTTTTATTTTAACCAAAAGGGACTCAAAAATTGTACCTAACTGATTCTGTAGAGAAATCTGAGTGTATGAAGGTTGGTTATAATAAGCGATATCAAACCAATATTTTCCGATCTGCGATTGAAATTTCCGTCCAATCTTCCGATGATTTTTAAAAACTTGTTTATTTTCTTCCATAGTTCATACATGTATTAAAATAGGGATATATTTCATGCCACATTACGTGTATGAGTGTGAGAAATTATATAATGTGGTGGCACAATTATGTATTTTCGTATTACTTTCAAAACTCCGTTGAAACTTGTGGTAAAGTTGCCACAACGTTACTAGGGCATGATCGGACGCTCAACTTTGACTTACTTGTGTGAATTTGACTTATTTAACTACTCAAGTTAAATTAAGTAAGTATTACATAGTATAATTTATCTATCTATGTAAATAAAAATGTAAGCGCATCACTTTAGAACAGTGGGACCTATTTGGCTAATTTTTTTTTCATTGTGTTTATAATTTTCAGGATTAAGGTTTGCATTTAAGAAATACTTTGAAAAGTTGTATGGAAAAGTGAAAAAATAAAATAATATGTAGTAATTGGATTTAAAAGTTTCCTTTAAAAAAAGTGAGTGAGGCAGAAGAAATATCTCGAAAAACATTTATTTATTTTATGTAATTATTATTATTACTTAATTATAATTTTATTTCATTACATGGTTGCACTGGAAAGTAAAGATTTAGTCATATTTTCTTCATAAGTACACCTGTGGGAAGCTTGTGTGGGCAGCTAGTAACTTTATACTTTTGTTGTAAATACATTCTTATAATAGATAGGTACAGAGAACCCAGACACAGAATAAACATTTATTTATCATCATAAATGTTTGTCCTGTGTGGGAATCGAATTCACGCCCTACAGCTCTTAAAATAGATATACTACGAAATTAGCTATCAGGGCAGTAAAACATAAATATAAAAAAAAAATTGAAAATGAACAAAACACGATGCCAAAAATAGAAAAAAAAATCTGTGGCTCTAGTATATTAATTTGCAAGAGATGTATGAAAAAAATAATATTCCATGCAGGTACTCTCGATAGGGGTAATGTTTATATTTCAATAGATTGGTCTATTGGTAGTAATTTCGCAAACTGATAATAACTTAGAGTAGCGTTCTGATAATAACTTAGAGTAGCGTTATGAGTAGCGATGATAACTTAGTGGTTAGCGCGGTCGATTCATTCCAACTCCAATAATGAGCTTAAGCTGCTGGTGAAGGAACATATAGTGTGTATTCGGCTGGCTAGCTCAAGTTGAAAATGTGCCGCCAAGCATTTAACGGTATGTTCCGGCAGCCTCGCTTGAGAACCAGTTCTATTCCAGGTGTGCTTTATAATTTCGACCGGTAGGTACTTAACATCATGTGAGCTGTGGCAAAAGCCACAATGTAACAAGCCGAAGAGTTCAAAATATCAATAACCCGACTGCGAGTAAAATAGCTGTATAATTAAAGGATTTTTTTTTTAATTATTCTCAATTTAATTTAAACATGTAACTTCAATATATTTTTGTAGCCCCCTTTTCACCTTTACTTAGAAAAAAGGTTTAGTAACTTTTTTACCTATGCACGAATGTGCCATAGCCGAAGAAAAAAAAAAAAAAAAAACTTTTTTACCAACGTATTACTATTTCGCGCCAAAATTCCATTATTCTTTTTTCAAACACCTATTTAAGAGCTTGGGTTATTGAGACGAATCTAACGATACCTTAATTGTCGCGATCCATTCGGCCGTTTGGATACAAGAAACGCCGAAAAACGTAACCCTTCCTTGGCAGTCGAGTTAAAAAGTCAAAGGTAAAAAAATATCAAAATGTACCTAATGATTTCGTACATCGATATTCCCTCAATACATATAACAAAAAAACCGCATGTTTCATACAGAGTTGAATCAACATTATACCATTGTGTTTGAATAAACATTTCAATCGAGAGGATTTCATTCGCAGCCGGTCGACCGGGGCAGCTCATTCAACTCTTTTTCACGCACCACCGACTCGTGCTGAATGGGCCGCAGTTTCAATATTAGAGTTCAGCTACGATGTCACCCAAAGAGTTTCGCAGTCAATGTATTATTATACAATCTCACTATTACCTACCTTACCTAATGTTAATCAACATCATCATCAGCCTATTGATGTACACTGCTGGACATAGGCCTTTCCCAAGACACGCCACTCAGCTCGATCTTCGGCTTTTCGCTTCCATCTGCCGCCAGCTGTCCTACGTATATCGTCACTCCATCTAGTCTTAGGGCGTCCTACGCTACGTTTGCCAATTCGCGGTCTCCACTCTAGAACACGTTTAAGCCAGCGGTTGCTACATGTAACTGTTATTACTAATGTATAATATTAATACTAATGTTATAAATGCGAAACTTTGTGTGTTGACTGCCCTGTTAGCTCATTTGGTAGTATCTGCTTCAAGAGTTGTAGGCGTGGGTTTGATTCCCACTCAGGACCTTTTTTTTTTTTTTTTTTTTTTTTTTTTTTTTTTTTTTTATTATACGCTCCACAGACGCTGGGGTCCGTGACCTTTGTCAACTTTAGTTACAATTTATTTTTTCTTACAATTTTACGTTACAAAAAGAGGAGAGGTTAGTAGGATCTTAATCTAAGTTTAAAGTAGGTACTAGATTGTGTGTATACCGCGAGCAGACCAGCGACCCGCAAGCAGCACCCAATCACGAGTATGACGCATGTGCCAGCCATCGCCCTCCTCAACCATATCTGAGGGAAGAGAGCGACCCGACACACGACGCCGCCGCAAGAAGGAGCCTTCGATGGTGAGCATGAATGCTCGGGCATACACACAATCCTTATTTCTATTTACATGAGTTTTCGTTTGAAATCGCCTCCTCCCGACTCAAGGCCTCCATCACCGCCGTGTTTCGATCTTTGATGGCCATCTGGATGGATGATGGATAAACATTTGTGTGACGAGCTTAAATGTTTGTTCTGTGCTTGGGTGTTTTGTATGTATTTTTATGTGGATAACAAGCTAGGTGTGCTCACCTGACGTTAAGTGACGGTGTGGTTGAAGGTGGCAAAGCACAGCTAGCCTGGAAAGATACCGGCTCCCAAATTAGGCTGCCGGAACACACCGTTAAGTGCTCGGAGGAAGATTTTCATCTTCAAAGCTTGCCAGCCGAGTACTGGAAAATACCCTACCGTTATGCAATGTTTTCTCACAATGTTTTGCTTCACCGGCAGCTAAAGCTCATTGTTGGGTTTGAACCCACACCCTTCGGTGTGAGAACCGAACGCGCTGACCACTGAGCTATGAAAAAATGAAAATTATTAATTTCGGTTACAAGTTTTTCTTAAAAAATAGTAGGTTGGGACCTTCTGGTAAGTATAAAGAATACCTGTGGCAGTAGAAAATGCTTGCTAAAAATGCTTGAAAAACTTGCTTTCATTGCTACAAAACGCTTGTTCTCTGTGTACTGTATTGCTAAGTACTACACAGTACTTACTTATACATGTAGATACTTATTTATAGTAAAAAATATACATACATATTATACAATATAAATACGTAGTATACATAAATGTTTCCTAAAACAATGATCACGCTGAGTACACATAAAGAATGATAAAACTTTATCCGTCAAGTTTCCTTGAAAATACAATAAATATTCTTTTATCGAATCTGACTGTACTGATAACGTATACAATAGAAATAGTTAAGGACGGAAAGTACACATAGGTCGCTGTAAATCTAGTTGTCTTCCAGCCTGCATTATTTGCTGGATACAGATCTCTCTCTTGCTATGCCATCTGATTCGGTCCTGTGCTAATTTGGTCTAGGTTCAACACGTAACGATCACGGTATCGTCGACTTATCTTGCAGCTGGACGACCAACGTTCTGCTTGCCTAGCCTGGGTCACCACTCCGTCATAACCTTAGCCCATCCGTCATTACTTCGCCTAGCAATGTGTCCTGGCCAGGTCCACTTCAAATTCTGACACCAAATAATTCAAAATATTCGTATTATCATATAAGTATGTAGATTGATGAAAACTTGGAGAATAAAATAGGCTTACTAATTTTACGCAGATAATGCTGCGGGCACATTTATACTAAGAAAGAACCTATCATTGGATCGTATCGATTTTCTGTATGCAATGTTAATTTGTAAGTAGGTTATTCTGATATACCTCGCTTCAAACAAGAGATGAAATCGGGTCTTTAAAGGTAGGCAACGCACTAACGCCTCTGTTATTGTAGGTGCCCATAGGCGGCAGTGACCACTTACCATCAGGTGGATATCATTTGTCTGTCAGTGAAATACGGGCCAATAATTTTTATCTTGACGAGTAAAGATAATTTTATATTGTCACACCAAACTTGTGAAACGTGGAATATTTTGCTGACACACTGACTTAAACGTGCCGATGTAAAGCAGGTACGGATATGTTAAAGTAAAATTGAATATTCTAAATGAAATAGCAAAATTGCCTTGATACGTTATTTGAACATGTGTACGCACGATGCATCGGATACCGGTTAGTTAATGTTTCTAAGTATACTTAAAGATATTCTAAGGTAGATACTCAAAAATATTTTTTCTTAAAAGGATAACACAGTTAAGTGTAATATAAAAACTATTCTTTTCCCCAAGATATAACGTCTCTCTTTGGAAAAACACTTCACAAAATGATTTCAAACATATTTCTTGCAATAGAGTTGTGTTCACAATTTAATGTCAACCCTGGGTTTTCTGTGCCATCCTCAAGGGGCTCTACATCTAAGTTTGGTTTAAGTTAGAGCTGGCTCCGTCGTTTTATATGTCTCTCCAGTGGCACATCCGAAAACGAATTTTTGGACAAAATATCTCTCACTTCAGTAAATACTGACTATGCACAAAATAACGGCGACTAAACGTAACGTAGTATTTGAAAAATTAAAAATGCTTTATATACGTCCACTAGCGTTGTCTACACTTTAGCAATTCAGCCATCAAACTTGAAAATATATATTCAATTGAAATAGCACAATGCCACCGTGGAAATATTTTATGAAACGAGCCAAATGCCAGGTAGTATCACGTGCCTTCCTCGCCCCGAAAAGCACAAAATAAAACCACAAAGAATACGAAACTGGACTGCAATCGTAAAGCAGCCGGCTGTCGTGCTATATGCAAATACTCAGAATCTAAAATGCAATTGATTCATTTCGCCGTATAAATATAGAGGAATAAAGTGCACGGCGTAGAACCGTCAATTTGTTTTATTAATTAGACAGCGCTGTGCTAAAATAATCACAATTAAATATTTAAATTTGGTAGTGCAGAATTGTGTCGGCGGCGGCGCAGCGAGCGTCGGCTCCCTGTCAGGACTTGCATTCGGCTTGTCAGCGGAATGAACATGTCTGGGGGTTCCAGGAATAGAGTCGAACGGGACAGGTCAAACAGAAATAAAGCAGGCTGCACTCAGCCAACTTTGGACATGTCTGATAGCTCCGCCGGCGGCTCGTGAATAAAATACACGCTATTTCTGTCCGTCTTTTTCGCTCTGCCGTTTTGCTTGTGTGCTATTCAAATTGTCATTAACACAAAAAAGCCCTAAAGTTTCATTATTACCAGAGTTTCACGCAAATTGAAATGGCGGGTTAAGTGGTATAAACAGCGAAAACAGCGCTTTTAGACTAAGCGCGAAGTTAATGTTGGTAGTTTGTTTAGTTGCGAGGAATGAATAGCGCCCAACATGGGGCAAACTACGATCTCTGAATAACATACATTGCCTGAATTATCCTTGAGGTTGTACGCGGTCAATACTTGCATATTCTTTCGCTCTTTAGCGCACTCGGACTAACTTTGAGCTCTATAATGACGTAGGAATAAGTGGGGTTGTAATAGTGAATATTTCCTCTTAGAACGTTAGCAAAGACTATTTTACCTTAGTGTATACATTATGTTTTCCTAAAGGGAAGTTTTGTGATTATTTAGGATTTTTAGCTTCTTTATTAGCTCAAATATGCATGTATGATTTACGGTTTTCTGGTCAATATTTATTTCCATTCATGATGTGATCAATACTCTGTTTTATAGCTTAGACCATCTAAAAGTACTGTAAACCCAATCTGAGTGATAGAGACCGCCTTCCCGTCGTACTGCCGTGTATCATCTGATAACAATTGCGCAACGGACATAAACTTGGCAAAGGCGGTAGGGTTATAAGAAAATGTATTATGAAACCGACCGGTTTTATTGTGTGGCAGTAAAACGAAGCATTTGCATCGGGAATCGAACCGACACTTGCAAATCGACGATCGTAAAACCATCCCGTGTCGGTCACCGACTCATGAATAAAACTTGGCTTCTAAATAAATATATAAAAACAGCAACAAAACGGGCTCGCACTCATTTGAAATACTTTTTCTGCTTGCTCTTTCTACGTCATAAAATACTTATTGCGTACAAAGAATTTTTCACCTGCGTGAGTACCCGGAATAGTGACGTCATTTGTTTAAGCGAGAAAGCCACCTACATTTTTAGCAGTGTTCGTACAACGCAGACGCTACGGAAAATGTAGGCAAGTTATATATGTTTATGTAAAGGTGTAGGTACATTGCAAGAGTCACGTTCGGGCAATATTTGCCGTATAAAATTCAGCTCTGAGTCAGCTCTTTGTAATGTATACTTATCACATGTGCTGCTGGTGGATCTCAAGCTAAAATGCGGTTGTATTACCGCACATTTTGACACGTGGACTTTTGTGATATGTGACCTTAATCGATAACTTAGCTAATTTTCTTTCAATTTTGCATAACCTAACGAGTACCTTAGCTACACATCAGTAATGGAATAATACTACATAATAGTTCATCAACAAACTTTAAAAAAAGAAAAAATAAATTTCAAATTTTTTTCTTCATTCTAAATCAAAAGTGTATCAGATTTCAATCTGATCGAATTGAATGAAAAAAAACCGGCCTAGTACGAGTCAGACTCGCGCACGAAGGGTTCCGTACCATTATCTATAAAAACCTTAAACCCTTAAATTTCATTACATTTATTTAAAAAAAAAACTACAATTACAAAGTAAAGAAAATTCTTTAACTATAATACAAAACTGAACTGTTGCTATATAATTTTGCTGCAGTTATACGAACGAATAACTTTATATTCTTAACTTGGCGTAAAACCAAAACCAGTGTATTTAAAAAAGTATATTCCGGTGTATTCTGTATAATGGAGACAAAGTGAAGCTGAACGCTGCACCAAATACCCGCACAAATATTGTAACAACGCGTTCTGTGAATTAGCCCCGCAACGTGCGGAGTTCATAATAACTTCCTGATTCCCGTGCGCCGCTTCGTGTTGTCTGCAGAAATATGTCGGATGAAACACTTTTTTTGTTAATCGTGAGATTCTGTATTAAATCGCTAATTAGACGATACCAGTGTCGCTATACTGCCAGCTCTTGGTGGTAGATCTCCTTAGCAGGAGGTCGTCTAGGTAGGTACCACCACAGTACAAGTTACTTTGCCGCTAAGCAGTAGTGTGTAAACATTACTGTGTTTCGGTTTGAAGGGTACTGCAGCTAGCAAAATTATTGGGCTGTTGAAACTAACTATCGAAAGTCTCAAAGTAATGAGCGCCAAAGCAGTGATGCCCTGGACTTTGTTTTGTTACTCAAAGTTTTGTGTACAGCTGCAATGGTCATGGACAGGCGTTATCTCTTACCATCAGGAGAGCGTCTCGTTCGTCTAGTTACTTTTTTACATAAAAAAAAAGCTTTCTCGTTATTTTTTTCTGCCACCAAACTTTCATACTAAGTTTTCACGTTTCTTTTATATGTTTTTTAATCCTACTAATCTTTAGGATACATTTTATATCAGCAAAATGTTCAGTTTCTGTGGGATTATCAAAAAAATGAACGTATCCATTTAGAATTTAACATCACTACAAACACTCACTTAAAATCAGGTGAGCTGTGGTCAAACACCTAGACTGTCAAGCATAAAAAAAAGTATAAATGCGTCTTATGGAACACTATTCAGGGATAAAAGGTATCCTTTATCTTAGTCTAATAATATAATAGCGCATGTTTCATGACTATTGCTTACTTGTTACACAAGTTTGATTATCAGTGGACTGATACATCATTAAAATTATGTACATCCTAGGAATTTATAAAATAAACACGTTTGACCTAAGATCTTGAAATATTCCGTCTTGGACTGCTAAGTCAGGTACAAAAAATTAAATCTGCAGAGAGACCGGTAAATAATGTTTTGCCACAATTTTATAGCAGAAACGTGACTATGACTCCATATTTTTGTAGAAGAGCAAGATTTGCAGATTTTACAAAAAGTCTGGTTACGGGGGAAAAATTATAACTCGAATTTTTGTGAATTATTATTCAGTCAATGTTGGGGAATTAAAGATAAAAGTAATTTTAAATTACAGCAGGGTCTGGATAGTGAAATAGACTAGCGGAAAAAATATAGTAGTTTTTTTCACACACAAAATTAATAATATGAGGCAATAATACAGAAAACTATTGTATTTAATTACATACGTAAATAATAAAATAAATAATGATTATTATATGTAACTTACAGAAAAGAAAGAAGACAGAGATATGAAAGAAAAGAGAGAAAATAAAGAAAAGAAAGAAAAGAGAAAACAAACAAAATATTTATATACGAAACACTAGACACTACAACGAACAAAACTACAAACAATATATAACTACTAGCAAGACCTACATAGACACAGTTGAAATATGTTTTTTGGTTTGTCACAGAACCGTACAAAATTACATTTCCTCTTCCAACAAGATTCAGCCTGCACTGGATAAATACCCCTTCCATCATTCACACGACCACCTGTTCTGAATTATGTATTACAGGCACCTGCCGGGCTGCGGCCCACGGATTAGGGCCAAATTAAATTAAACCCTTCCGAATTTGTTAAACAAAGACACTGATAATACCTGGATTTAAACATTGGCACCGCTACTCCATTATTTTTAAGATACTTTTAAAGAAGATATATATACATTGAATCGTGAAAATATGTGTCGATTTTTGCAACAGCTAAAAAGTTTAGCATTTTGTGTACTCACCGCTGTGTACTAAGCGGAAACCCCTTTCGGTTTAGTACTTTTCAAAATTATAAAAACTTAACCTAGAGCCTGGTTACCGGTACCTGTAGAGTGAGGAACCTTATCACTTTTATGTAAAAAAAGATCAGCTTAGGTAATTGAATTAGGTTTTACAAACTTGACGAATGTTTTATCGCAAATTGCTTTCCTCTGGTAGTTGATAACCATGATGATAATAAAAAAGTTTGACGCGTGGAAAAATTTAGCGTTCTCCCTCCCAATTCCAAGTGTCCCTAACTTGTACTCTCACGCAAACTAAGTACATTAGCAACTTTTCGCCACCGAGCCAGTTGGGCTCTGCTATTAGCTACACGGGCAACATAAACACAGGGTTAGTTTACGGAACTTGCCTCTCTGCATGCGTAGGCTTACTGCTACGAGCTACAAGCTACAGAGCTACGAGCTACGGAACCGCTTACACAATACTTAGTGATACCATAGAAATTATGAAAAAGGTTTTTTTTGGCGGGAGCGCGGGAAGAGTCGTGTCGTCCCGTTGTATTTTTTTTTTTTTTTTATAGTTGCCAGGCTAGGTGTTTGACCACAGATCACCTGATGTTAAGTGAAGGTGTGGTCGAAGATGGTAAATCACACCTAGCCTGGAATTGAACTGGCTCTCAAGTGTGGCTGCCGGAACACACCGTTAGGTGCTTTTTCCAAATCAAATGTTTTGTCGAGTGTTTATGCATAAAAATGGTGGTGTTTTATTCATAAAGTGCCGAATTACAAGCGCGAGTGTTAGAAAATGATATTTTATAATGTGCTGAAACATGACTTTTCGTGTTGCTTTCAAAACTCCATCGAAGGTTCATAGTAAAGCCGCCATTACTTTACTAAAGAATGACTGGACTTGAACTATAGCTACGAGACAACTTATTCAACTTTTGAAACTTGTAAATATAAATCACTTGACACTGGCAAATGCTCAAATGCGACGCCAAAACAAAAAAAAAACTATGAAAAAATTAATTCAAGCGCGAGTTACTCGGGTATTCCCTAGCAGCTTCCTTACACAGGAATTTATAGTGTTTACCGAAATAGTGGACCTTTTAACCATGAAAATTAGTTAAATTCGCACTCGGTCGATTTTTTTAGTAATTATTGCTATACCTCAATTTGTGGACTATTATCATACTAAGTTATAAGCATGGCATGTACCAAGCCGAAAACAAGTCGTTGTACTCATTCAATCACAGCAAAATGCATATTAGCATAATAGCTGTTTTTTTTTACTTCAGGTTTGATTCTATTGTTCCTAAAATAATAATTAAGGTTCGTTTTATGTACACGAACTTTTTAAACGCTTTTTATTTAACAGCTATTAAACACCGCTTAATAAATAAAACACATTACAGCAGTGTTTAAACGATTTTAAGTAATTGAAATGGAGTATTAAACTGCCCTGACTAGGCCGGTCGCCAACACGATGGTCTGACCAAGTGAAAGAAGCCACATCCTCTTCTAAATTCTACCAGGTGGTGAGGGCTACTTCGGACCGGAGTCGATGGAGACAGATTGTCCGTCTAAGAGGTTCCAGTGACCACGATCCTCAGACATGAGGAACGATTGAAGAAGATTAAACTGCCCGATGGAGGAATTTTTGTGTAAATTAATTATCAAATACATAAACATCGTAGGACATTACACACAGTGCCATCTGACCCCAAACTAAACACATAAAAATTAAGTAGAACGATGAGAAATAAATCAATGCAGTGAAGGTGATCGTTAATATGTATTTAATGGTACCCTAACACACACATTAGGGATTACGATATCCTCCCCTGTAACCCGATGGACCCGGCACCCGCATGATGATACCATTAAAAGCAAAGGAGTTCCGTCTAAAATGTATAAAAGAGATCTAAATCCATACTAACATTACAAGTCCATCCCATTTTACAAATCGTTAAGAAAAATAAGCCGAAATAAAACCCCCATAATATTACTTGGGCGGTAATAAAACGGCCGGATTTTTATAACACATTGTGGCGTAAATCCGACCACCTGGCTGTGAATTACGACGTGTCCACGTTTACAATGTAACACGGAATTAAACCACCCGCTGGTAACGCTGCCTAACCGGGTATATTGATAGGCAGGAAAGCTTTAAATGAGTACTCCGTCTCTAGAACATACTTGGTCGTTGGTTCATTATTACTAAGATGTAGGAATAATATAAAGGAATTCATGGCGATGATAGCTCAATGGTTAGTGCGGTCGGATCACACGTCTAAGGGCATGGGTTCAAACCCCAAGTTTGAGTTACAGGTGAAAGAAAATATTAGCATGGTAGTAGGGTACTTTACAATTCGTGGCTGGCTAGCTATTAGCCGGAATTTTTGAAATCAGTCCAGTAGTTTCGGAGCCTATTCAGTACAAACAAACAAATCTTTCCTCTTTCTAATAGTATAGATAGATAGATAGACAACGGGAATCGAGCTAAATAGGTACGCCCTGGGAGATGTGATCGGGCCTGGGCAAGTAATACTTTTGTCCAGTAGTAAACATGGTAGGTAAGACAAACCAATGCCGACCGAGAATGCTTTGCTATTCCAAGAAAATATCAAATAAACATTATAGTGCAGTAACTTTTTTGTTGCCAATAAACTCTACATTTTACCTAAATCAGAAACATCGGTTTGTCGTCTGAAAATAATGAAATCGCGTGACGTTCGTGTCATATTCGATGTGAGTGATATTTACTGGTACACATAAAACCCCTTTTAACGATAAATACCGGTATTGCGTGTGCCGCACTGTTCGTGATCGGAAACTATGGTCTATTTCTGTGCATTACCTGGCATTTTTTAAAACTAATCATCAGATTTAAGAAATGCGGTACCATATTGCTTTATTATGCGCCATTACAGAAATTACGTAGCGATTCGTAAATTATGATGGGTATACATATAACTTAGGTAAACGTAGGCCATTTGGCCTTTAATTCGGACTTCCTGGTAATTTATGAACGTTCATAAAAATATTTTATTGAATAGCTACTTTCCATGTTATTTGAGTGATGTCCTTTCATAATAATGATGTAATTTTTTTTTTTTTTTTTTTAATGGTTGACAGGCCAGGTGTTTGACCACAGCTCACCTGATGTTAAGTGAAGGTGTGGTCGAAGATGGTAAAGCACACCTAGCCTGGAATGGAACTGGCTCTCAAGTGAGGCTGCCGGAACACACCGTTAGATGCTTGGCGGCAGATTTTCAACTTGAGGGTGGTAGCTAGCCAGCGGAGTACTAGAAAGTACCCTACCACCATGCTATGGTTTCCTCACGATGTTTTCCTTCACCGGCAGCTCAAGCTCATTGTTGGGGTTTGAACCCACGCCCTTCGGCATGCGAACCTACCACTGAGCTATCATTGCTACAAAATACTACTAATTATACATATATACTACTACTAGTAATTACTAGCTGTTACTTCGTCCGTGTAAAATTTAACAAAAAATGTCGATGTCGTCAAGTCATAAGTACAAAAGTCATTAGGTAGGTACTATTGTGTATTGTGAAACTTGCCGACATTTGGTGGCGGTTGGTGGTAGTACCCTTGGACATTTTATTAGTGTTCCCACAGGAACCTAACACTTTTGTGATATTAAAAGAATACTATATTATGTTAATCCAGGTAACAAACTAAATGTGAGCCAAATTTCATTCCAAATTAGTTTAGCCGTTTTTGCGTGGTTGAGTAACAAACATACAAACTTTTACATTTATAATATTAGTAGTATTTAGTTAGGGCGAAGGAAGACAAGGCCACGCACGCATTGTACAGTGTACACTGTACAGTGTATTGTATCTGCTTTGACACCTTAAAGAAGGTCACCGGACGTGACAGAAACTACAGTTAGAGTATCCGACGTAATTAAACGTTAATGGTCACGTGTAAGTAAAATAAAAATTTGCCAAGTACCATTCTATGGTAAAATAGATATAAATGTGTGTAAAGCATATATTTAGTCAACAGATAACAGCACTTTATTTGTGACATAAAACAAACAAATTTCTATTACATAAACAACGGATCTATATACAAAAAGAAATAACAAACATAGATAAAAAATTAATAAATTGAACACAAAGAACGAAAAGAAAGATAAAAATTATATGTCACAAACCGGCCTCAACTCAACCGGCAACCAGCCGGCGCTGGGGTATATACTATACTTCACAATTTATTACCTTTTGGTTTTTTTAATTTTTTTTATTTAGCCCACTTTGTCCCACTGCTGGGCAAAGGCCTCTCTCCCCCCTTCCACGCCTCTCTGTTTTGTGCTGTTGTGGTCCACTCCTTACTGTGGGCATCGAGCTCATCTTTCCACCGTCTTTTAGGCCGGCCTGGTGGCCGTTTAACCTCCGGGACCCAGCCGGTGGTGGTTTTCGCCCACAGCTCCGCTGGCATTCGGCAGACGTGTCCAGCCCAGTCCCACTTTTTCGTTTATTCCCGGATAATATAAATTTAACGCATATTGTAATTGTTCTGAGGAAAACTGAAATCGCATTATTGAATAATGCAGGAGTTCGCAGTACATAACGCAGGAGAGCTCAGTCGTTTGCAATTAGTTTTTACTGCCGGTAATTAGGGAGGCCCGATTGCGCACAGCTCGCTGCCTCCATCGGGAGACTTGCGAAACTTTGGATCTGTCAGCTGCATTAAATATTAGCTTGTATCTTTGGAATATTTTAAATATGCTGGCAATCTGCCTTGTTGAGATAATTTCTTTGAATCTTTCTTCGAACTTCAGGAAGTTTCATTTGAAACGGCACGTGATCAATTTAGAATGTTATGTAGAGTTAAAAACATAATAGAAATCAACTAGAAATATTCATAGGCATTCACAATTATAATTATTAGATTGGACAAACTTACCTTCATGTAATATTATTATATATTAGTGCATCTATCAGAATAATCAGGTTTTCAGTGATAGACGTCAAGATAATAATACTGTTGGACTGCGTAGGATTTGGAAACTACATCTAATTGTCTCATCCCCCATCCCGTAATGTCTCAAGACAAAAGTTTTTAACCAGCACGTTCTACCTGTCTACTTACAGAGCCGAAATGTAAACGAAACGTACTCACAGTGAGAAAGGTCCACAAGTTCAAAGTCGCTCTGCGAACTGTGGAAAAAGTTATGCTTGGCATTTTCTGGGATTCTACGGATTGTATCTGGAATGAAGTAATTAGCCATGAAGCTAAAATCATAGATATAGCTCAACGTATTAGAAATCTGAAGTGGCTGTATGCTGGACATATATCTATTGCCAAGCCGATGATCGCTAGGGTAGACGTGTTCTATAGTGGAGATTGCGAATTGACAAACGTAGCGTAGGAAGCCCTAAGACTTGGTGGAATGACAATATATGTAGGATGGCTGACGGTAGATAGAAACAAAAAGCTAAAGATAGTGCTAAGTCTTGAAATAGATTCATGTCCAGCAGCGGATAGGTTAAGATAAGATAGGATAAAGTGATTGAAACCAAAGGAAGCGACACAATACTTAAAACAATTCCGAGAATTGCTCGGGAAGAAACATATTATTTTAAATTAAATAAGAACATGTAACATATCTAATAGATTCGTAGCTCTATCAGTATTCCTCCCGCGGAAGTACCAAAAAATAAAAGTTGCCGTCATCGCCACATGCGAATCGGAATTAGCAATGCTCTGATATCGAGAAGAAAACTATATTTGCATTGGAAATTATACCTTATTGACACAAAGTATTGAGTAGATTTTATTATATCCGTGCTTGCTTGGATATTCGATTAAAACGGAAACGTATGCTGCAGGAACTCAGATTGCTTATGCCTACGATTCTATCATTGAACAAACGGATAAGTATATTATTTTTGTAATTTTATTTTTAAATTGGAGCATTGTACAAAATCTTTTCAAACTTTCTTCTCCAAGGAACGTAGTTAAAGGATTAAACGCTGTGTTTTTTTTATTAAATCGATCTATACATACATGTATATTAACAAGACTTGTCACTCATAAAGTACTAATTATAAATTAGCTTTATATAATTTGAATAATAAAACAAAACAAGAGTTAAAACTAGACTTACAGTCAAAACTAGAATACTCTAGAAATTATTGGGGAATTTGTGTAGATGTATGAAAGCAGGTGAATACTACCTACTGCTGTTATTAACGTTAAACAAAGAAGCTATTTTAAGTCATATAGGTCATTGTGATGCTAAACCTTTTGAAGATTCAGCTCAACAATGTTTGTAGTATTTCAGTCTCGTGGGAGAAAATATTTTTCAGCGAAGATTTTCCGCGCAATCTCTTTAAAATGCCGAGCCGTGTTTTGAGTGTTTGTAAGCTAAAGAATTAAAGGGTAGGCGCACTTTTGCATAGGATACGTGTAATGTAATTCATGGTACAAAGCGAGGCGGAGCGGCGGCGGCGTGGCCGGGCGTGACGTCACGTGTCTACCTACGTGCATAGTAGTGTCTACTTTTTAGTCTGGTTTTAGTAAAGACTCCGATTTTTTTATTTACGACGGTTTTGGCCTTGGGAATTATAGAGCATGTCAATTTGCTTTACATAAACTCAAAAAAAACTTTCGTCGATTTTTCGATACTGAAATGCACGGAAAATGACAACTCTTTACGTTACTAACAGAATTAACTTACGCCCGCCAGAGGCGCTGATTCATTTTTCATACAATCTAGTCTACAATCTAATCTAGTGTCGAAATCTTGACAAAGTTTTTTCGTAAATTGAAATACCAGCCGCGCAGAAAGCTTTTTTCTGTTAAAATTATTTTGTTTTGTTATCTGTTTGACATTTTGACGTTGGTGTCACCTAGACGTGTATTGTATTTTTTGGTAATTAATCATATTATTATGTTTTGCTCAGATGAATAAGGTCCTAGATATTTTGTTTTAAGACAGCGGTACCCTAATTATAAATCTACTGGCATCGTAGTGTCATAAAAATTCATTTGCTACTAGCATCTTGTACCTAAACCTAGGACGAATAAATGACCGAATAAAGTTATTTGCAATATAAAAAGTGTATTTTATCTTCATGTTTCTTTTTTCCATTTCAGCAGCTGAAATTTTAATATATACTTCGTCAGTTATCAAAAATGTTCAGTTGTCTGGCCCCATTCTCATAGTACAAGCTTTAAATAGTTTGGGGTCATAATATGGTGCTGTGTAAAAATATCTAGAAAAGTTTCAAAACAAAATTAAATTGAAATCGATTCGTAAGAGATTTTTTAAACAATTTGAGAAGCTCGTTAGATTTAGGCACAAGCCGACAAATACAGAATTTTATGAGAGTTTTTAATAGTTATCAGTTAAAAATTTAGTCATACTTGTGCAGTTTGTTAACTCTACTACCTTTGCGTCGCGGTTTCACTTGCGTTTTCCGGGATAATAAATAATAATAATCGTTGTAGTATTTAGTGTCGTTACAATAATAGTATAGATTATTATAATAATCGTTGTAGTTGTAGTATTTAGTGTCTTACAAAAAATAAATGCTTTCCTTTTTTTTCGTATCTGCATTCCAATGTTAAAAGTTGATATTTTCATTCATAAAATCGTCGCCATCCCTTACAATATTATTTTGCGCGACGGAGTCTATATAAACCATGCATTTTTTTAAAGTTGACTGGCTAGGTGTTTGCCCTCAGTTTACCTGACGTTAAGTGACGGTGTGGTCGATGTTGGTAAACACACTTAGCCTGGAATGTAAATGACTCTCAAGTGAAGCGGCTTCCGGAACACACCGTTAGATGCTTGGCGTTCTGTTTTTTTCCTATAGGTGGCAATTGCAATCAAGCAGACGGGTTGCCTGATGGTAAGAAGTCACCATCACTTGTATCTAAATATCTGCAATACCAGGGGTATTACAATCGCTTTGTCGACCTTTTAAGATTCTATTAAAATGACTTTTGGAGATTTAAATGTTGTAAATCTGCGGAAATAATAAGGAAGGAAGATCATTTCACAATTTGCAGGTGTATGGCAAAAATAAACGTGTAAATTTCACAGTGTGCGACTTTATTTCAGATTAATTATATGTGGGCGTGCTTTCAGGTGATGGCAGCTAGTGAGATGATAGAACCGCGAGGTTGGCATAAGATCGAGTAATTTTTAGAACACTGTCCGTTATCTTTCAGCTTATTGCCTATTTCTTTTAGTACATCGCGTCAAGCGAGACATTATGCCTATCTACTGCCTGTGTCGGCGACAAGTTCAGCTACTGCCAAATACACGTAGCGCGAGTACGTGCGGGTTGCTTCTACACGCTACTTGATATTCCCGCACCGCGCCACACCACATTTCACCCGGCACCGGCTGCTCTTTGGATCTTGAACTTTGTTATTTCGCGTACCCTTTTTCGTCCTGCCAACATTCCTCTGCTATGCTGTAGAATTTTTAAATATTTTAATCTCATCACAATGTTCGGTTTCGATTTAATGACATAAAATACAACGCACTTCCCGCAGTAATTATTTATGGAGCAGTTTACTTGGTGGTAGATCTCCTTAGCAGGAGATCGACTATGTACGTACCACCGTAGTACCTACCAGACATTTTACCGCCAAACAGTAGTGTACAAACATTACTGTGTTTCGGTTTGAAGCGGTTTGGTGAGTGCCAAAGCCATACCCTGGACATTGTTTTACTACTCAAAGTTCTGTGTATCGCTGCAATGGTCATGGACATGCATTATCTCTTACCATCAGGAGAGAGTCACGTGCGTTTAATTACAAAAAAATGGTAAAGTTCTCATTTATTGATATCCAATAAGCAATATCGAACTGTTACATAGAGCGTGAGTTTCTAATGATTTGTTTCCAGCCAGCAATAATTAAAACAAGCCGGCGCTGGGGTTGCCAACGTTGAAAACCGAACATGTAAACAAAGCTTGCCCGGGGCTGCCAGTTAACCCCAATTCTGCGGACCACATCCTAGCTTTCTGATTTTTTTAGTTTCAAGTTGATTTGTGTTGCCGCTGCTGACTCGACTTGCTATGAATTTAAAACTGAGATAAATTTTGACCGGCTAAGCCGTGGTTTTGCTATGGGATGCTCAACTTTTATGCATGGTTTGTTTTGTGTTTGTTGGTGAAAGTTAAACTTAAAAAAAGGCGTGTAAATTTTAAAGCAGAGTTTTTAATTAACTAAGTATTATTTTTAAAAGACATGTTTCTGAGCTTATTGCTGTTTAATTGCAGCGAATGAGGCGTTATCGTATTGAAACCCATAATTGGGCTTTCAAAAAAAGCAGCTGTTACCTAAAAGAATTGTCATTGACCTTGAAGAAAATGTATGTCGCGCATCAGATTTTTTGCACTTTCAGGTTCGGCTTATACTAAAATCTGTTTACATTAATGGGTAGATTACCATAGATAATAATATAATTAGTATTAACACAGTCATTATCACTAGGTACACTTATTCGAAACCCACTAATGTTATCATCGGTATAATAACTCATGTAAAATTTTTATTCGTGCCTACATAATTTTGCAGTTCTAAACTAATATACCTACAATAAGTAAAACTAGTGCTTAGCATTTCAAAGATTTTCGCCCGTAAAACACCTACAGCTCGTTAAGCATAATATACGCTAAATATTCTGCCGACAGGTGGCAACATTCACATGCCGCGTGTAACGCAAGTTCAACGTATACAGTTGAATGGCGGAGCCACTTACTTATTTTCTATAGAAAAATAACAGATAATGTTTAGTTACTGCATTTGGCAATGTTTTAGATAAACTAGCCGGTCTGTAATTAGCGGGGCAATTGGGGCGGGAGTAGTTTTCGCCTTTATGACGTGTTGCCATACGTCGCCTTTTGATGTACTCACTGTTACCAGGGTGATTTATCGCCGGCCGTACCCTTTGGCCTCTTTTCAAAACTTTACAGCTAAAATAGATGGTTTGTTAACAGTTGCTTTGTGGAAATGTTAAAGGTTAATATTTTTGTGTTGAAGCTGAAACTTGAACTTTATAGCTTTTTACTTAGATGACTTGATATATTAGTATTATAATTATATTTATATTTTTTAAGGCATTCCTAGTAAAGCTATTCTTGAAATTTTTCTGAGGGATCGTATCCGGTAAGAAGTAATTTTCCAGTGAACTCAAGTCACAGACTCGCAGCGAGTTAGCAAGCTGAAGTAGTAATAGGCTGGACACATCGGACGCAAACCGATAATCAATTGTAGACGTGTTCTAGAGTGGTGAACGCGAATTGGCAAACGTAGCGTAAGACGCCCTGAGACTCGATGAAATGACGATATACGTAGGGCAGGTGGAGGTGGATGGAAGCGAAAAGCCAAAGATTGGGCTGAGAAGCGTGTTTGGCCTATGTCCAGCAGTGGACTTCGATAGGCTGATGATTGAACCAGACCAGGTGAGATCGTGACCAAATGCATGCCTAGTCCGATTTAAAAAAAAGATTATGATAAAGACACTCCTAGCTAATATGAGCGTGTTTTTGTAGCTCAATTGATCACACACACTCATTTAGCAGTGAGTGTGAACACAGTGTCATGTTTAGTGGCGCAAAAACACGGCAGTTAAGCGTCGACATTGTGATTCGTACGATCCATTTATTGGAAAATATTTAATAGGAACAAAATTGTTACATCAAGTGAGATGGCGGTCAAACGTAAGCCTATTTGTTATATAAAAAAACTTTATTTAAAACAAGAAGATAACCATTAAATAATGTATTGCACGTAAACTTTAAAGTTTTAATAACCTGAACTGAAAGTTATGTTAAATCATATGTTTTGAAATCATTTACACAGTAAACGTGCTTAAGTTTTATTTTAAACGTTACTTTAAGATTTTAAGTAGAATTGTGTTTCGAGAACAACACTTCGCTTATATTATCAAGATTATGTACAATACATATTTTGCTGCTTTAAAATGCACAGATTTGGCTGATTTTTTTATTGTAAGTTTCACTAAATTGTGAACCTATCACCATGAGCTTACTTACTACCAACCTATGACCTTGTACCTTACATGACTCACCTTTACTATCTACCATTAGCCAATGATGTAACGATAACCACTTCCCGGTCCCGGAGTTTTAACTGCTTCAATGTCAACAGAATGCTTTCAAAGTTACCGTTCACGACTCGATCGTAACAAAGTTGCGACGCGTAGTAACAAAGAAATAAATGTAAAAGAGTCTTAAATCAGCCCCAAACGCTTCGGATTGTTCGTGTCTCAGCACGCAAATAAAGATTTACGAACTCGGAACTGTTTGAGTTAAACGCCTGTAAATTTTGTAGCAGCAACCTCCCTACGCATGGTTCGTTATGTAAAGAGGGCAGGCGCTCTTGTAACATGCCTCGCGACCTGCAACATAACCATTATAAAAAATTCAATATGATCTCAATTCCGTTCTTTAGTTCGCGACCCTTTTTCACGATACGTTGACTATTAATGCGGTAGTTTTCTTTCCATAAGCTTCGCGTTGTTGGTCAACATATGTTTTCTGTCATAAATACGTAACTGTAGGTAATTATGTGAATTTATTTTCTAAATATATTAAAGTTTATATGATTCGGTATTTATTGTGCGTTGTCACTTCCAGCATAAGATAAAACTTTCAGTGTAGGTATATTAAATACCGTGTCAATGTTGTTGGTGTTTAGTACAATAAAATTGTATTTTATGTCTATTTTTGGGCCTGTATAAAAACTGTATTTTTTGAAGGACATTAAACAATGGTTTTATTTCTTGTAATAATACAAATATTAAACAATAATTAAAACTGTTTTTAAATTTGCTTTTAGGGTTCATTTTATGACGTAAAGGATATTTTTAAACTAATCCTTGAATTAATTTTATTAATTTTAATTTGATTGTATTGATAATTAAAATACACAAATGTGATAGATATTTTAACTCGGGCGCCAGTAACTTTTTATTACATAAATCTTATTCACAATTCTTACTCACAATTACATGAATCTTATCGGAACCCGGCGAGCACGGTGAGATCTCTCTCGCGGCTCGAGGGGGGCGCCCGCGCATGCGGAGGCCGGGGGACGGCTGTCAAACGGCGTTGGCGCGCGACCCTCTGATTGGCCCGGCGGCAATGCAAGCGGCCGGGCTGGCGAATGACCGCGCTTCGCAGAGCGCGGGATAAATTTAAATTTGGATGCTACAGACTCCCCCTCCAGGTGGGAAGAACGTCCCGTTTCCGACCTGGAACCCTTTGGTGACCGCTGGCGGGGCCTACCTCGCTGGCGTCTACGAGTAACAGGAAGGCTTACATCGTTACCCTCGAAAGGAGTTAAATCAGTACTATGATACTTTCCTAGTACCTGTTTCTGCGAATCTGATACTAAATAACTAGTGGGACTCACTACCTTAGTGATAAAATACGGACCATCGCGTCTAGGCATAAATTTCTTAGTAATCCCCTTAGCGGCGTTACTCAGGGCGTGCGTTTTGACCAAAACCGTGTCCCCAACTTGGTAATTTGGTGCCGGCCGCCGAGCGGCGTCAGCGTTCTGCTTTCGGCGGTCTTGCTGGTCCTCTACGCGCTCACGGAGATCCTGTAAAGAGTCGACAAAAAACCTCAAATAGGGCGTGATCTGCGGTATGAAATTATCCTTATCTAAAATGCTTCGTAGGTCGCTGTGAACATCAAATGGAGTGCGCAGTTCTCGTGCAAAAGTTAGAAACGCAGGTGTTTTCCCGGTAGTGGAACAGATGGCACTATTCATTGCAAACCTGACGAATGATAAATGTTTCGGCCAACTGGTATGGGCGGTTTTCACTAGCATTGATAGCTGCACTTTGAGATCGCGGTTTTTACGTTCTGCGGGGTTGGCCTCCGGATGATACAGGGGAATGAGTTCCTGCTTCACACCCATCACATGCATACACTGCTGCATCACGGCTGAAACAAATTGAACCCCATTATCGGAAACAACGCGGCGCGGCAAGCCATAACGCAGGAAATATTGCTCTAACAAGACCCTCGAACAGGTCTCAGCAGTCGCATCTACAAGAGGAAAAAGTTCCACCCACCTGGTGGCTACATCCTCGACAAGAAGCACCCATCGCTCCCCCTGGTCTCCTTGTGGGAGCGGTCCAAAAAGATCGATAGCAAGAACCTCTCCTCGCTGCTGGAGAACAGGTGTTCTTAATAAACCCATAGGCTTCTGATTGCTTGGTTTATAGCGCTGACAATCAGCGCATTTATTTAAGTATTCAGTTATATACCTCCGCATCCCTGGAAAGTAATACTTTTCCCTTAGTCTATGTAGTGTCCGTTCAATACCCTGGTGACCAGCCATGGGTGAGTCATGAAGGTTCTTCAGGACTTCTTCCCTCATGCTGCTTGGCACCACCAACTGGGCGTCCTCGAAGTCCCCGTCCGGGTCGTAACGGTACAAAACCCCCTGCGACATGACGTAGCCGCGCTCCAGCCAACGATGTGCGGTGAGTTCCTCTGGACTTTCCAGGTCTCGAACTATTTTCATTAAGTCTGGGTCCTGTGACTGAGACTCTCGAAGATTGGTGGCAGTGGTGTGAGGTAGATCAATGGTTACGTAGCAGATGACACAGTCGGCGTCATTGTCGCATGTAGGCCTGCTTAACATGTCGGCTAGGAAATTTACTTTTCCAGGTGCATATTCAATGCAAAGGTCAAAGGACTGTAATTTAAGAGCCCATCTAACAAGGCGACCACTCGGTGTCTTTACAGTCAAGAGCCATTTTAGCGGCTGATGGTCACTTTTTACAATACAAGGATGTCCATCCAGATACCCTCTAAACTTCTCTACGGCCCAAACTACAGCCAAGGCTTCACGCTCTGTGGTAGAGTAGTTCTTCTCAGCTGAGGTCAAAAGACGACTGGCATACTCGATTGGCCTTTCATCATTGCCTTCACCCTGTAGCAGCGCAGCTCCGAGCGCATAGCTGCTGGCATCCGTGCGCAAAATGAAGAACTCGGAGTAATCGGCTTGTCGCAAAATTGGGGCGGAAGTGAGGCGATCTTTCAGCGCCATGAAAGCGTTTTCCTGCTCAGACTCCCAAACCCATGGTTGGTTCTTTCGCGTCAGTCTCGTCAGTGGCTCAGCAACAGCAGAAAAGTTGGGCACAAATTTACGAAACCAGGAACAGGTCTGTAAGAACGACTTCAGATGCTTGAGATTCGCTGGTGGTTTCATCTCCAGGACTGCTTGCACTTTTCCGTCGTCAGGCGTCACGCCGTCTTGGGTGATGACGTGCCCGAGATACTTGACCTCGCGCCGGCCAAACACGCACTTATCGCGGTTTGCTTTTAAGTTGAACGCTCGTAACCCTGCAAACACCGCATTCAGCGCTGCGATATGCCCAGGCCAGGATTCTGTAATGAGAAGCAGATCGTCTTGGTACGCTAGAAGTGTGATAGTGTCGCCCTCTATACGGCTTAGTGACCGGTTGATGAACGAGCGAAGCTTGTCGACCAATCGCTGGAACGTTGAAGGCGCATTTTTAAGGCCGAACGGCATGCGGTTAAACCGGTACGTACCAAACGGCGTTTGGAAAGCCGTTTTGTCCTTATCGCACTCACTGACAGCTACATTCCAAAAACCACTCCGCATATCGAGTGTGCTCATCAGGCAGTTACGCTTGGTTGATTGTAACAGCTCGTCTATAAGAGGTATAGGGTAGACATCAGACTTTGTGATAGCATTAAGTTTTCGATAGTCGACACAGAATCTTACTTTGCCATCCCGCTTGGGCACGAGCACCGCAGGGGCCGTCCATGCCGATTCGCACTCTTCAATAATGCCATCGTTGAGCATTTTATCCAACTCAAGTCTCATAAGCTCCTTTTTAGCAGGAGTAAGTCTGTACGGAGGGACTGATATAGGCTGATGGTTACCAGTATCGATGCAGTGCTCTATGTAAGGAGTCGGGGCTCCCCCTGGTTCAAAGAGATCCCGATTCTCCACCAGAAGACCTGCAAGCTGCTGTCGTTGTTCTGGACTGAGCAGCTGGCCTTCATCATCACGGAGACAGTCTGCAGCACACACCATCATCGCCGGCTCAGTAGACTCGTACTGTAATGCATAGGTATTGGTACTGTTTATAAAGGTCCAAGTAGATGATGCAAAGTCAAGCTTTAGACCGACAGCACTTATAAAATCCACACCCAGTAATGTTTCTGTACATTGGGCTTCAGGAAATATTATGAATTCTAACGAAATGGACTTCTCTCCCAGTCCGACATCCAGCTTGGTAAGTAATATTGTACGTGTCTGTACAGACCCATCTGCAAGCCTAATTCGTTTAGTGGCTCTGGTGCAGGGATGCTTAGCCCGCTGGAGATGTTGGTAAAGCTCAAACCCTACTATACTCCCCTTCGCTCCAGTGTCAATCAAGGCATTCACTTGTTTCCCAAGAATGTTGACACTCAGTATAGGGCGGAGACCTTGGTGGTCATTATTATTAAAAGATAATATTACCAGGGCATCAGAGTCGCTGGGGCCAGAGGCAAGTATTGGGTAGTTAAGGTCAACGGGACCTGCGGGTATGCTGCAAGCTGGAGAACCGTTGACTCCCGGAAGACACTGTATACAGCTGGAACGCAGATTACAAATAGAATTATTATTTGACACTGACACGGTCACCCCAGGTGAATCAGTGACTTCAGTACCGGGGCAACTAAGTACATCCGATGTTAGTTCAGGACAAAAACCACTATCCGAAGAAAGAGCCTTAATACATCCCTGTGACATGGCCCCCTTAGCATTTTGATTCCTCAAGGAAACCTGGATAGACTTAGTGTTGGTCAAAACACACTGCCCTAGCATAAAGTCCCTAGGCAATATTACACTGAAATCACCCGGTAAGAAACACTCATTATTTATCTTCATCTGACATTGTTTATGTGACTTAGGTATCCTACAAGACCTAGCATTATTCCCAATAGTGAAATACTGATGAAGCATTATTTGAAAGTCAGTGGGGAGATAGTCACCCCTATTAACTGATTTTGTTGTAAACAATGCTGGAATAGCAGCTTTAAAGTCAGTAGGGTAGTATTGAGTATTGATGCAAGCCTCCCTATTAGCCTGAAACAGACTCTGCATAGAAGAGGAGGCTGTAGCTAAAGACCTAGCAGGACTACTAGTGCTAGCATTATAATTATTAGTACAAGTGTTGTGAAAACTTACTTGAGTACTAGTTTTACCAAAGTGTTGTCGCGGTTTACATTCGCTGTCCACATCCACGGAGGCGCGGGTGGTATGCTCTACACTTACTGACATACACTTAAAGTCTTTATTGCAGTTTGGGCAATCACTTCTTGTTACCCCTTTTCCACCGCAACTATAACATGATGGTGTTGCTTCACTCTGTACGTCGTTTTTCACTCGTAGCTTTTCGCAACTATCACGGTTGTGTGTGCGTGACTTACAGTACACACAATATAAGCTCGGTGCTCGTGCTTTGTTAGTGGGTTGTAAGGTTTCCCGTGTGGCGGTACGGTTCGGACGGCTAGTCGATTCGACGGCCGCGGCGGGCTGTGTAGACGCTGATCTAGTAGAGGCGCCTGGCAGCGGCGAGGCGGTCGTTGCCTTGACTTGATGTAGCTCACGCTGTTGGTTTGCTGATGGTCTTTTAGGCCGATCTTCATCATAGGCGTCTTCGACTTCGCGTACCTTTTTTAACAGCTCTTCATAAGTACTGAATTCGTCGCGGCGTAGCCTCACTCTTATGCGCCGGTGCATTAGGCCGAAAATCATGTCTAATTCAGCTCGATCCGAAATGTCACCTCTAGGCAACTTTGCCAGCAAGGCTCTCGCTTTCGCGGCAAAAATTTCCGTCCTCTCCCCATCCTGTTGAGGGTTGCTAAATAACTCTTTGTACAGCTTATGTGGCGGGCGTGTATCGCCGAATGCAGCGCGAAGTGCCTCCAGCGCGTCCTTCCACGTAGTGATCGTCGACCTCGTCCCTTGCCACCAGATACTGGCTTGATGGGACAGCAACATGCTCATACCTCGTAGCGCATTGGCATCACTTATGTTAGCGCACTCTCGGTAGGCCTCCACGGCGTCAATGAAGCTCTCCACGTCGTCGTTCTTAGCACCTGAGAAACGTGATTTACACGCTGCGAAGTGACCAGACGGCGGCAAGTGGAGAGTGGAGTTTGGAGACGCGTAGCTCGATGACGGCGAGTCGAGACGAGGCCCGAGAACACGATTCATCATGCGCTCGAGGGCTTCGGTCTGAGACTGTTGAAGGCTGGTCATGAGAGCTGCAACATCGTCCAGCGGCAGGCTCGTGTTGAAAGTCGGCGCCGGGGCAGCGGGTGCCGCCTCATCGACGTCGAAAAACTCGGACTGCCGGCGTGATTGACGATGGGTTCTTGGCATAGTTGACGGTTTTGACGATCTTCTGTTATAAATTATTGAGCTCCACACGGTTGGCCCCTATGTTGGGTAGCCAGTTTAACTCGGGCGCCAGTAACTTTTTATTACATAAATCTTATTCACAATTCTTACTCACAATTACATGAATCTTATCGGAACCCGGCGAGCACGGTGAGATCTCTCTCGCGGCTCGAGGGGGGCGCCCGCGCATGCGGAGGCCGGGGGACGGCTGTCAAACGGCGTTGGCGCGCGACCCTCTGATTGGCCCGGCGGCAATGCAAGCGGCCGGGCTGGCGAATGACCGCGCTTCGCAGAGCGCGGGATAAATTTAAATTTGGATGCTACAATATTAATTAATGACATAAATATTTATTGTTACAAATTTATATTTTGTTGAAAACTAGTTACTTACATCGATCCAAAATATGAGTCTTAGTACTCACAGTAGTGCTTACTAAACCAAAAAGGGAAATTAGAAAAATGTCGTTTGATCTTTAATAAATATATATATCGTAGGACATTACGTAATAAATAAATGTATGGAACAGTTGTTTTTTTTTGCGATTGTAGGGTTCGTTTTGTAGTAAAAGTTGTTTACAATAATTAATACAGTAACTCCATGTCGGCTTAGTATACCTAGGTACATACCCCAAGTTCATCTGTAAAATCTCTAAAGTTTGAAAGAATTCGTGAGTATGTGTAGGTAAACATTGCTCGTGTTAATACGTGAATAATCTTCGATTACGTATACATTCCATTCGCGTTCCGATTCTGATTAAATCCGATGATGCAATTTTTACGAATCAATACGATTAAATTCGTGTAATTTTACTGAGAAATAATCAAACAGAATGAGAGCGCCGTCCTTCTTTCATGTGGCAACAAATTTGAGGAGCATCTGGGATATATCTTTCACATGTCGAAGCGACCGAAATGATACTGATCCACGGCTTTAACCGCCGCCAGCTCACTCGTGTACAAATGTATCATGCTAGATATAAATAAAATATTGTAGTTAAGCTAAGAATTGCTAGCAAGTATACAAGGTATACAAGGTTATAATGTGTACTTGGTCAGTAGTATACAAGGTAATAAGTACACAAGGTTATAATGTGTATTTTGTCAAAAAAAGGGCTTTGTACTTATTATTATAAACATCTTTTACTGTAGATATAACTTGACACAATTGACTCTCCTGTTAGCTAAATTGGTAGCGTGTCTGTTTCAAAGGCTTGGGTTCTATTCCCACCAAGGATAAACATTTTTGAGATGAGCATAAATGTTTGTACCTGGGTGTTCTATATTGTATAAATCATTCTTATCTGGTTCTCTTAATACAAGCTTTCCTTAGTATAGGGTATGATGACACAGTGTGTAATGTCCTTAGATATTTATTATATCTTATATCTAAAATCGTAAAAAAATCAACTGTTCATACTTTTGGTCAAGGGTCAACGTATTTTTTCTATATAACAGCTGTTTTTTTGTGTTTACAGAGTAAATTTGTAAATGAAGTAGGTATATAACGATGGGTACAATGACTTTTGGCTTAGTACACCCCAACCAGGCCCGTAATTTATGCAGTATACTGCAGCAGGGTAAGTAGGTACTGCACCTAGCGAAATTACGGACCTGTTGAGACTAACCAACGAATGTCACAAAGTAATGAGCGATGCCCTAGATTTTGTTTTTGCTACTTAAAGTTCTGTGTATCTTCTGTGTAGTGTGTTCTGTGTATCTGCAATGGGTTTGGGCCATGCTTTATCTCTTTCCATCGGGAATGCGTCTTGTTAATCTTATTACATACTTTTACATAAAAAAAGCTTTTTGGCTTCTCGATGCATCATTGGAATACTATAAGTTGAATATGGAAGTAATGTTTGGGACCTCGATAAGTACCTACACCTGCAACTTCATTTACATTTTAGCATTTAGAAACAAAGTAATCGCAATAAGAAATATTCCAAGTTAGACTAAAAATTTAGAATAATCATCATTTAGAATTTATTTAGTTGTCTATTGTAAACAATTATTATTTATACCTAGAAGCGAATATATACCTAAGCATTGTAGACACTTAAGGCTCTGTAGGTTGTCAAAATGATTTTGTATTCAAAAAAACAGCACACACACACATACACACACATTTTAAAACAGCAAATAAATAATAGGTACGTATATTTATTTTGAAGATATTTTTTAGAGGACTATTGTTATCGAAACACGATTACCTACGAGAAATTTTCTCAGTAAAATAAATAATAGGTATCAAAGTATGTTTTATGTGTAAATTTTATGAAACTTAGTAATACTATTAAAGGATATGCTTTACTTAATGGTACTGTAGTCTTCTATTTTTAAAATACACAATAGTATTAATACTTAAGTCTTGAGCATCGTCGTAGTGTTGCCAGCTTGTCAGTTTTCTACCAGATACATTTCGGAGAGCGTGCGCTTGAGCTGCACAATTTGGTTCCTCCCGCACCTTTCTTTTACCGGACGGCTAGACAAACGCGACCAAAACGTCATCCGTACATGGTGGATGTTCCCCATGTACGCACAAAGCGTTTTGATTCCACGTTTTTCATTCGCACTGCGAGGTTGTGGAACTCTCTGCCGGAATCTGTGTTCCCTGTTAAGTACAATATTGGCGTCTTCAAATCTAGAGTGAATAGGTTTCTTCTAGGTAAGCGTGCTCTATCTTAGACCACACTACTGCTTAACATCACGCAGAGTGTGGTCAAACGCGAACCTATTTTGCATAAAAAAAAATACAATCAATTGTTTTCCAATGAATCAAAATATCAACGCGTAGTTGCTATTTTTTTGATACGTTGAACGTGACTGTATAACTATTGCTTATAAATTTTGGTAATTAACTAAGTAAACAAAACACACTCATTTATTTTGAGCGTTGAAAATTTATTTGCAAATACATTTTTTTTCTTTTTTTCTTACATGTAACTGAACAGTGTCCAAAGAATTCCAGTAAATGCAAGTTGCGCATAAAATAAACGGATTTAGATATAATAAGATCACAAATATACTTTGAACAAATATCAATTGCAAAGCTTTGGGCTTTAGCTGTCTTTCTTCAAATCCTCGCCCACTTTCAAAGACATCAAAATGTCGCTGGCAATAAGGTGAAGTCATTTCGGTTCAATCTATTGCACATCGGACGCCATTACGCTGATTAGAACCAGACGGAATCTCAAAATATTTTGTATCGGAGCCAACAAAATTCTTGTCAAACTCGAAGCGTAAAGTAGAGAGTTAATATTGGGTAACTGCATACATTGTGGCTTATTTGTAGGAAGCTTTAACATAGCTTTTGCTTGGCTCCATGTGCGCCCGGGAAGTTTTACAATAAAATGTTTGATGCTCCGGTTATTTTACATCTTCCTATCACAAGTTGAGGACGCAGCTGTGACGCCTGTTTTTTGTCTATACCAATTATTGTAACCGACATAATCGTGGGGTTAATTGGAAAGGTTGCTCCTTGCAAGCGTGAGGTACCTACCGGTCGATTTGATCATGTTCTGATCAGGACTAATGAAATTATTTAAAATGTACGCTTGGATTCTGGTAAATTATCCGCAAATAATCTGTAATCCGAAAAATCGTAAATTCGTAATTCGAAAAATCGCAAATTCGTAATCCGAAAAATGGCTTTTTCATAATCCTTCTATACTGCAAGTGGTGTTATATGTAAGAAACAACTTGCAAACATACACGGCTTACGGTGACCTTACCACGGCCCCCAACTGATGCGACGAGCAGAATAGATTCCTAGGATCCTGGCGAAGAGTGACATGCCCAATTGCTCACTCGTGTCATAAGACCGACACCAACAAACTGTCAAGTGATGTAATCGCCGCCGCTGCCACCGCCGCTCCGGATCTGACTTGCTTTGATTTTCGCCTAAAACGCTGGCTTGATGATCCGACGTTCAACACTACCTATTAAAGATGACCATATAGCCCAGAAGCGTACAAATGTACAATGATATTATTAATTATATTTATAGATGTGTTTTTTGATTCAAACGGGTCATATTAATTATTTATTTATAGGTAATAGGTATATAGGTAATATAAGTCATAGTACAATATATATTTTTTAAATTCAATAACATTTTAAAAAAAAGTTGAAAACCTAGACTTGTGATGATCTTTTAACTTCCGTTAGATACTACAAATATCAATTTTATTCTTATAACTTGAAAATATTAAAACAATTGATGGCAAGCGTACCAAGAGCAACGCCAAAAACTAAGTAAAAAAATGTCAGGAAGTCAGTGTATTAATTTGTAAGTGGGTCTTTGTATTTTTTTCCAAAACTTGTGTTTTGTCGAGTGTTTCTGCATAAAAATGATGGTGTTTTATTCATAAAGTGCCGAATCACATTTGTGTTGGTTCCAAAACTCCATCGAAGCTTTATAATAAAGTCGCCACTACTTTGCTAAAGCATGACTGGACTTGACTGGACTGGACTTGACTTGTCTGTACTTGATCAAGACTGGACTTTGACTATAACTATAGCTTCGAGGCAACTTATTTAACTTTTGAAACTTGAAAACATAAAACACTTGACACTGGCAAAAGCTCAAAATGCGACGCCAAAACCAAAGAAAAAAACATTGTAAGGATAGATATTTGAAATCTTCTGCCCGTTATCCATTATTCAGTTGTATTCGAAACAATTAATTTGAATTCAATAGCTATGTTTCAAAATGAAACGACACCCCCCAACTCGAATTACAGATCAGTAGCTTTGTGCTAACAATGTGTTGTAATGGCTTTTATTGATCGCCCCTTTGGGTATCAGGAACAAAGATTGTGTTGTGTAATTTCTTTACACTTGAAATTGAAAGACAACACATTCAGACGGTTAGATTGTATCGAATAAAGTAGCTGGGTATGATTTTGAGTACATATTTGATTCTCTTGTTCCAGGCAAACAGTACACGTTTTTTGTTAAAAATGACAATCGGAACATTGTAGCATGCACCCAGTATCAGCTTTTCTGGAAAGCCCTCCGTGTTCTAAGGGACGCATTGCATTAAGATAAATCTTAACAGAAATAATTTGTATTCAAAATATTTCTGTTAAGATGTATAAATTAATAAATTTATTTATCATAAGTTTTCATTTTCTTTTTTATTTTTGGCGTCGCACGTTGTGCATTGTCAGTGTCAAGTACATACCTATAACAGTGATATCCAAGAATGAGCTGTTAAAAAAGCTAAAAAAGAACAAGTATAAGAAGTATTTAAGAAAATAAAAGCTATTAAATATTAGTATCTTATAGCAAAAAAAAAATATTATAAAAAGGCACAAACCCCGGAGTCTGTGGAATTAATAAATACAATAAAGCTCGGAAAATTATATTTTGCTGATTCCTGATTTATGATAAATAGGATAAATACGAAAAGATTTTATTTGGATATTGTTTTTATTCTTTAATTTTACGGAGTTGGTTGGTTGATCTTCTTACCAAGATACTGTCTAGCTCTAGCAGCAGTATGAGCTGACTGTCCGACCCCAGAGCATTGCTGCTTTGGAACTCATTACATTAGTTTATTCTGTGTCTTGATAGCCCTGTAACTTTGCTAACTGCTAAACTTAAACTGCTTTCAAAATAATTTATTAATCAAAATAAAATATCTTAAAATTAATACTCTTTACAAATTTATTCTTAAAGTATGTCCGAGGAGGGATATTTGGCCAGAATGTTGGCAGCATTGCCACGCTGAATGGCAATGCTACTAGCATTAAGCTTTTGACCAAAGTAGATGCCAGCATTCTGGTCACCCCTCTAACTCCTTCAGCTTCAATAGTGTAATGTAGGTACCTCGTTGCTAACGGACACACGCGTATTATATAATCAAAATCATTTATTTCTAGATCGTAGGTGAAGTGTGGGAACACACTGCTCTAGGTTTACGGGGGCTTTACTTATAAATCCAAATTTATTCGCGTATCCGAACCCAATTAAGAGCTTGCAGTTCGTAGTTTCTTGCGTGTTCTTATATAATGGAAAATAGCCAACACTCCGAGTTAGTAAGTTCTTTTAAAGTTGAATCTCTAGTGTGAAATAACCCAGAATTACACTGCGGTAAGTTTCTCGCGTAGCATCGTCCTTAATTTTATTTTAAGTTACGTTCAGACGCAATGTACTATAGAATTCTATTGGAAATTTTAAGGATTTTTCTGCTAAATAAATGTAAGTAGTAGATAGACTTGTAAGTAGCTCGTGGTCGTACGGTAGCTTGGTTAGGAGACCATGCGGGTTTCATTTCGGTAGTCCTGGGTTTGTGAAGTCTGCTTATTGTACCTGACATGGTGAGTTCACCATGTCAGGTGCAGCTGAAATACTGGCCTTATACTTTCACGAAAAAAATACCCGTCTTGTTTATACTTTTTTGATTACCGCTATGCGAATATTTTTCAGTAGTTACATACTTACGAGATTTGGCTGTCCTGGCAGTTCTGTGAAAATAGCTTGAGTCTTTCTACAAGGTTAGCGCGGTCGGTTCATACGTCGAAGAGCGTGGGTTCAAATCGCAATGCAAAAGAGCTTAAGTTGCCAGTGAAGGAAAACATAGCCACGAATAGCATGGTGGTAGGGTTCTCTACCTAACTTGTTATAGAGTGCTAGATACTACTTGCCAATTTACCGGCTACCTAAGCTGGCTAGCTACCACCCCCAGTTGAAAATCTGCCGCCAAACACCTAGACCTAGCTTACTAATCACAAAAAGTTTTTTTTACCCATTAATTTTTTTTTTTACATTTAGAAATCAATGTATGGCATGTGACACTAGTATTTGATACTAGTCTTTACTAGTGATTTTTCTTACAAGAGCATACTTACTTGTAAGAAAAGTCACGAAAAACCTGTGCCAAAATTTTAAAATGCCAAAAGTATACAGTCATAAGTTTCTACTTCGTTTATACCTAAGTATATCGCTTTTCATTTTTTTAACTTCAAAAGGTGTATACCTAATTTTTAGGTTTGAATAATTTTAATTACAGATACTTACTTCTTCATTTTTTAGTGTCGCATGTTGTGTATTTATCTGTTTCAAGTATTTCGATATTTTCAAGTCATCAACAGCCTCCTGCGAGTCCACTCCACTCAGCCTGATCTTCGGCTTTTCGCTTCCATCTACCGCCAGCTGTCCTACGTATATCCTCACTTCGTCGAGTCTTCAAACATTTTATGAAAAATCAAGTTAAATACGTCAGTCTTAGTCAAAGCCAGAATCAAAGTTAAAGTCATAGTCAAAGTCACAGTCATAGTGAAAGTCACGCAAGTCTTGGTCGAGTTCGCTCATGCCATAGTAAAGTAGTGGTAACTAGTAGTCACAAGCTTCGATAGTTTTAAAACCAACATGAAAAGTCATGTCTAACCACATTATACACTTCCCACACTCGCACATGCAATTTGGCACTTCATGAATAAAACAACACTATTTTTATAAATTGAATAACTCAAACTTTGGAAAAAAATATAATGTGGCGACACGACCTTTCTACATTAGGTATCGCCAAAAACTCTTTCAGATACTTACTCATCCCATTATGAACAGTAATGTGTTTTTGACACTAATGATGTTTTCCTAATTCGGTCGAGGTTTAGAAACCAGGTCAGACGAGTTTAACTTAACTCTCAAAATAATTACTTGCTCCACCCGTGTATTATGTGCCTAAGATTAAGTTACCATCACAAGTTAAACCTGCCTAACTTATTAACCTAATAGGCTTAGCGGATATGGGTATTTCAGTAATTGAAATTAGGTAAGAGTGTATTTATTTTGCCTTTGAGTATCAGATTATACTGTATTTCCATACAGTGTGTTTCGAAGAAGTGCAGTAATATTAAAGTAGATATACCTACCTACTATAATTTGATGATATGACTATTATTAATAATTGTATACGTTCAGCCATTTTTGCGTGATTGAGTAACAAACATCCAAACATACACACATTCACAATTTTAGGAAAATATGTTTATTTTATGTTAGTTAATTTGTTTATGAAAAAAGAACGTATTATAAACGTTCTTTTTTCATTTATATTAGTAGGATATTTATCACCAGGATTACCGCATCTTCGCTTAACATCAAGCGAGATGGAGGAGAAACGAAAGCCTATATTTAAAAAAAAATCAGCAAGTCAGCCCCTGACTAACGGCTATTGCAATATTTCAGAAACGACAAAATAATTTCTTTCTTAATTCTTTATGTCACAGAGATGAACATAACTATGTGTTCAAATCGTTAAAGCTTAAAATTGACATGGTTATAGGTGTTCCAAACACTTTGTTCAAGGTGTGTTTTTCTGTGTAACACCAGATTTATTTTCGCGATTTCAGGCCCAGCTCATAACTTAAGCTGTTCACATTGATGAGTAGATTAAAATTTTTAAGTATTTCACACTACTCCGAAACTAACCCTGTATTATACTCAGATTTTGTGTGTAACAATCTACTATTTTTTTCTTCTTCTGATGTGTAATAAATCTCTATATTTAGTTTTGTATTACTGTTATTTAGATATTTTTATTTTATTATAGAGCCCGATTCAATGGAAATTAGCATTAAAATGAATAAGCTTCTATTATTTAATACAATATTTATTTCCAATCTTTGGACCCTAAAATGCGTTAAACTAACAAAATACAACATTGCATCGATACAAACATGAAATATACAAATTTAATAGAAATTACTCAATATCCTGTTCGTAAAGGTATACCCGTGGGGTTTGCATATCCGGAACCTAAATTGCACACAATATTTCATACTATTACATACATATATGCGGATATAATTAAAACATATAGCTAGAGAGCAAAGATCCAAAGCCTACAATTTATCTATATGAACTATCCTAAACAACACCTAGCAAACCAACTTAACCATTGTTTTAGAACCTATTTAACAATAGTCTTAAATATTGTGTGTGCATTGTAATACTCGTTTACATTTTTACAGTAGATAGGTATCGCTATGGAATCTAACTGATATTTTTCATGCCAGGTTGATAGTGTAACAATATTTAGTTAATCGTGTTTTTCTTCGAATATTCAAGACTTGTAGGAGGTTCATGTTCTGCAAGTATTAAGAACTTGGAGACTTATTTAAACAGGTATTTGGGGCATACAGGGTACTTACAGAAATAAAAACTTCGAATGAGGATGAGCTCATATTTATTTGAATTAACAATGACGTCTCCAATGCCACAATACTCAATGAAGTAAGAAAAGAAAAGTAATGAACATCTATAAAAGTTGTAATAATGATAATTAAGCTAATTTTATCACTATGTTTACAATGTCATTATGTTTTTCTTAAACCACAATAACACTATACCTCCGCTCTAAAAGCATTTAAATAATTCAAATCACACAAATCTAACAATTAATTACTAACTATATAGTTTGTATGTGTTTTTCCATATTTTGCTCCATATACAAATAATTTAGCAGCGAACTAGCTCCTGTCACGAAATTAATTTAAAAAAAACAATGTCATTTAATACTGAAATCGAAGCGAACTGTTGGAAATAAATTTGGTATAATTAAGCCATACTTTATAATGATATACTTAGTCTAAAATAACAATGAAGTAACGTACTAACAGTAGACCGATAAGTAAATAAACGGAAACTTGCGCGACACTACTCTGGCCTGTTGCTCTTGCGACACAAACAATCTAACCGAACTTCTACCGACCTTAGAAATCAACACTTAGCAGGTATTTTATACTCCAAATGGTTAATTTGTCTTCATTATTTCTATTCATATTGTATCTCTTAGAATAGTATTTTAACTAAATTTATTAAGGGGCACAGAATTGATATGTTTCCGATGCACGGTGTTTGTGTGATACCGCATTACTTAACCTAAGTTGCAAGGCGACGCTACCCCTACCCTATTCTATCACATGCGGGCCAATGTCACGCGTCTACTACGACGATCCAACCATCTACACGATTTCACAGTAAACGTTAACAAAATATCGCTTTCTAGGTTCACACATTACCGTTTGTAAAGTAGTCCGTAATTTTAAACTTAACTTTTAAATATTCCAAGCGAAGAATAATTCTATAGACGAAAGAAGATGCAGCAACAGCCAAGCGAGAACGTCGGAAACACAAAGAAGGTAGATATGCGTTTAGCGTGACATATAGCCGATTGCATTAAGTATTATGTTACAGACGAGGAATACAGAATAAAACGTCTCTATGAAACCGCTCTTTACTTCTAATTACACATTAAATATAACACGATGATATGTATCGAGTAGTCCCGCAAAAGGTGACGTAGCCGTGTCCGCAGCCACTGGACGTCTCTTACGCGCTATCTACGGTTGTTGGACGGAATCATGGCGGCACCGGCGCCCCTCGCACGCGGCACCCACCCCCGCCGCCGCGTCGCCGCGTCGCGGCGTTCGCACCGGCCACGATGCGACGCTCATTGGCAGGCGCGATAAGCAGGTAACCGCAAAACAAAACTTTCAGTCTTACGATGGCTTCATAGTTCTAAACACAATATACCAAAGAAGAGAGTCTGTAACTTCATCGGAGTATTCCACTATGAAACCACCGGAAAACTCTGTTACCAACAGAAAAGAAAAAGTAAACTTTTCGTTGTATTTTTGTAAATGAGCGAAGACGACCGGCACCGAAGGTATGGGAGATCACTACTACATTACATAATTACTTACACATAAATTAGTATCATATATATATATATATATATATATAAATATGTATAGACGAATTAAATAAGTAAACATTGACTTAGCTTAATTATTAGGTAAAACTGATAATTATCGACCTTCACAAGGATCTAATTGTTTTTGGAATTTCGAAGTAATGGTTAACAAACAAATCATGTCAGAATAAACTATTGTTTAGTGTAAAACAAGCAACTCATTAAGTTATAATATAAGAGGTAAACACAGAATTGACTGATTGAATAGTATTTTAAGATATTGTGTCATAATCTAAATTAAAACAATCTTAACAGGCATTTATCAGACCTAGATAACATTTGTGTTATTATAACATTGTTTGATTGTATTAAACTATCGAATTTAGGTTTCCTTTACAAAATAGGACAACCACGCCTACAAAATATAAATTTGGTTCGGCTTGAGGTTAGTATTAAAATTATGTATTATAATTCATTTATCTTTGGTCTATACGCAACGTTCGGTACACTCTGATAGTTATAATCACTATAAACAATGTATAAAATTTTGCTAAGTCAAAAATTGACGAAATTTCTATTAATATATTGACTAAGAGATTTTCATAAGAATTCACTTGTGGTATCGACGGTCACAAAACCACAACGGTCGCGCGAGTACCTCAATAGATTCTGTCGCGTGAAGATTTAACCCAAATATCCGAAACCTTATTAATATACTCTAAGCAGGGATTTTTTTTTTACTTTTTTTATATAATTTTGTTTACATCAGCGGAATACGTCACTAAAATACCTATAGATAACATTAAGATTTCATTTTTTGGTTTATTGCTTTCTCGCAGTGTACTGTAATTACTGTTACCACGGCGACGCGTAGGTAACTTAAATCGTTTTACTTGTATGCGATAGTCAACTAGCTAAAAATAAAAAATATATATTAATCTTTTTTTCTGATTAAATCTAACGCTTTCAGTTAATTAAACATTACACCGTTTCATTATTATGTAAGAATAACAGTTTCATTAAATAGTAATGTAACGCTCGTTCTCTACAATAAATACCCTTAACTAGTATTACTCATCTAACGATTACACAGTAAAAGTATCTACTAAACATTTTAAATTAGATTATTACCAAAAAGCTCGTCAAAGCATGCAGATAGATAGTAGAATTATGGGTTCACTATCCAGCGTCTGGCACGAAGACGCCGAGTTATTTATATAACTATTAATTAATTATTAATTTGATTACATTTAATTATTTAACTCTCATAAGGCCAAGGCTAAATTCTCGCAACAAGACTGAACCGATCTCGATATTGTCGCATCGCATTCCCTCGAATGTCACGAAACACCGAACTCCACGGAGCGGAGTGATCATAAGAAATAAAACGAACGCGGGTAAAATGCAATCACAAAGTCGAACAGTATAAAAAATTTTAGGAAAACTTTTCACAAGGCACAAGAAATGTTGGTTAAACACCCAATAGGTTGTAACATGGTGAGGGAGAGTAACAAACACGATGCGGGTCAGTTCAGAGATGTACAGCACAGTCAGCTGCGGGGACGCAATCCCGCCGCTGGCATCCGCCAGTAACTATGCATTGTACCGACGGTATCCAACGCTAGAAAGAATACCGTAAGACCAACACTGGTGTGCCAGCTTTAACGAGTGATCGAACATTATAAAAAGTTACTAAGAAAGTAGGTAAATATAATTTGAAATAGTCATGAAATTCATTTAATTCGCTAACATTATCGAGGCTAAACAAAATCGTCATTATTATACTACGACTCCATTAAATCATTCAACTTGAATTATTTATTTAACAAAACGTAATCTTTCTATGAAGGGCACCTTTGGTTTTTAGCTTATTCGAATGAGATATTATCCTAAAATGTTTAATTTCTGGTTTTACACTAAATTCATAACAAATCCTCAGATGTATACACCGGCCTTGTATAAATAATAATATACAAACATTTTTATAGTACAATAAGTTAGTTGTAAATAAATCTTATATTACACCATAAAATGAAAAAAAAAAAAAATTAAATAAACATGTTTACATGAAAATTAATAATTTATAATAACTAATAATATTTTTTAATTATGAACAGTAAACAATTAACCTGGAATGTTAATAATACAATAACATTTTCTAGATTTGGTATAAAAGAATATACACCACAAAACCCCCGACGCCACAATTTAACTAAGTAGTAAAGGAGACAGAGCACTAATTTTGTAAGGCCAATGTTATTAATTATTATTATTTTGAATATTTTGAATCTTGATCCAATGTTAGCCTTAGCGCTGACATCCGTAGAAGCAAGGGTTGTTCGCTCCATGCCTCGTTGGTTGTGGTCCGATGCATTGCAAAGGATCAAGAATGTGCGTCCCTCATGTAGCTGGTTGTCAAGTGCCGAGAGCCACGAAAGAATTAATGCTGTTCGCCCTCTTCTCCGTTTTTGGCTCCCTGGTAAAAAATAATCGAGTTAGAAAACGTTACAAAGATAATAATAATATAAAAGTATTAGGAATCTATTAATATCGTAATGAGTGCAACGTGCTATTAGTTTTGTTGTAAAATCAAATGCACATGCACGACTCACAATTACATAGGCAAATATGTACCTCAAAAGTACTTTCCGATTTCTGGTATAACCAATAAAGAGTTTATTTAACTTTACTGGAATAGGTTTAGAAATAATTTATAAAAATGCATGTGTATTTAGTAAATGTCACTAACAAGTTGCACTAATCAATGCAAAAACACATATAGCGCTGCTTTATTAGTAAGGCTGGTATCTACAACAAAAAAATACTGTAAACAACAATACTAAATTAAAACAAAATCTTTTCTTTTTAATATTTACTAGTATCATCTTTTCTTGTTACTTATAAATAAATAAAAAAAATATCGTGTCTTTACTTGACACCAGCCCGTACAAAAGTGTGAGAACAGAAAAGGTGCGCGTGCATACTTCATGTGCGAGAATCCATCCGTTGTGTGCCATCTTATGTCGAGCGTACTCAAGGAGGATGGGCCCTTCCGAGCTAAGCAGCAGAGCGCCTTGCAAGCGCTGCAGCGCTGCGGCGGCGTCGCCCGCGGTCGCGAAATCCACGAACGCCACGGGGCTCCCGCTTCCGCCTCCGCTGGCCCCGGTCAGCAGCCGCAGCCGCGCGAACCCGGGGCAACTGCATTAGTTCACTCTATTGTGCCCGCACTCGTACCCGCAATGACATAACGTGTCTCCGATACGCGTATTAGGACGAATTAACCACATCGTTTTTGTTACGCGTATTATGCTGGATTCTGATAAACTAGCCTTACAACGTTTCACTCTTATGGTAACTAACGTGACATTAACATATTTTCGATTTACTTATACGGGTTTAATCACGTTTGATTATGTTGAATATTTAGACTATAGTTTTCGGCTACATTCGGTGACCTTTTTTAACGAGTCAAAGCTAACCGTGATGACAATGGTAGCTATTACAATCCGAGTATTAGATCAAATCAAACTTGAGTAATTCCGTACTTATAAGTTAAAGAAAAATGATAACGTTTATTTGTAACGCGTATTAAGTCGTATTTGAATAAACCAGTTAAACCGTGTATTTGTCACGCGTATAATCATACTGAAACTGATTTTATTTAAATCGAATACATTAATTTGTAATTCCTCAGATAGAAACAAGTGAGCGTGTGCTACTTACTTTCGTCTATCATAACATTTTCATCCAATACCGATAGATAAATAATAATGTTAATAAAAGCCTGCTCAACATTCTCCGAGTAGAAAAAATAATGTATACTATTATGTTTTCTGTTTATACCACGAATTGCAGGAGTTTAGTTTATAGCGGGTTTTTTAATGCGGCGTAATAAACGGTTGTATGGGACTAGTAGATTTCTGATTAAAAAAAAAATGTGAATGATTTTTTTTCTGTATGTCGATATTTTGATTTAAATAGATTTACAAGTAATCCATTGTCCGTATTCTATAAAAGTTTCAGCCTTATAATCTCAAGTATTAGTTCTTGAAAGTAAGACTCGGGTGTCGCCTTTTTAACGCACCGGTTTAGTTTATACGGTAAATTTACAACAAAACAAAAGAGTGCACGTATTTATTACTTTTCTTGATACTGGTGTATAATCGAAGCAGTAACGTTGGTTTTGGCGTGGTGTTAAAGTGCTCAGTACGGCTAGTTGTGACAAGTGTGTAATTTGTCATGCTTTCAGTGGTACGGGTGCAGGCTTTGGCGCTCACAAAAACTCACTAAATCGTGTTATCATAAATTGAACCTTACGTATACGTTAATAAGAGTTTATGTGAGACACCGTTTGTAAGTACAAAATTCGAAACATAAATAACCCAACAGTTTTAACGTGGACGACATCAGTGCGACATGCTCTGCGGACAGTTATTTTTTTTTTTAGTTTTCCTTACTGTTATAGATTTTCGTGTGCATGTTGGTTGTAGTGCGAGAACATGCACATAACATTTGTGCTTTAAAATTTTCGACTGAAAATATCAGCTCGAACCAGAACAGTTTACATAAAATAGTTTCAACAGTAACATTTTTGAAATCAGTGCACATAAATCATAATTATAATTTTCAATCGAAAATAAAGCTGAAGACACATTTAGCTTCGTACTTCAACAATGAATAACACACACATTTTCGATTGGGACGATTTAGCTATAATGTTTGATATATAATTGCTAAAAAATTATTCCTGTAAACTTTTGTAGGTATTGGAAAAGTATATAAATTGAAATTAAGTATGTATTTACTTTTCATACCGATCTTACTACGAGTAGTATTTATTAATTAATATTAAATAAATATAGAAATGTTCATTTTACTAATAATTGCTTTGAATGCATTAATATGTATGTTAAATTCATTCAAACACTTGCCATCACGCATGGCCAACACTTTGGCGTCTATTTTGCACATTTCTGCATTGCCATACAACGCGGGCGAATCGGCCAACGTTTTGAGAACTATTTCCATTGATAGTCACCTTTTAGTTTTGTTTATTTTATTTAAATTATAACAAATATTTCAGCTGTCTTTATCATTAACTAATTGACTTGACAGACGTTGTTGTATCTTTAAACGCGCAAAGTTAAAATAGTAGTTAAGTTCTTTAAAATTTTTTCAATCTTTTAAGCAATTTTCTTTAATTTTCTTTCGCTGAGAATCTTCTACAAATTATTAGAAAACTTTAAAAAACAAGATAAATGAAATCGGTAAAGTCGTTCTCATGTTATGGCGTAATCAAGGGAAACAGAGATTCATTTTTATAGGTACAAAATAATCTATATAAATATACATTATACGTATATAGAAGATTAAGTATATTCTTTTTTGTACTATTCGTGAACAACTTTGTCGTTTTAGCACCAACACGAAATTGAATGGTAATGTCAATTAATTATATGAGATTAAATATCAAACACTATAACGTTACGCATAATAAGTGTACTATTCATCACTTACTTATACCGGGTGTTCGTTTACACAACGAACTGATTCTAGTATGTCATCGTACTATTTCATAATGAACAACTTTTAGTATGAGACCAAACTTCAAATATATATAGCCTGCTGGTCCATAGAATTACAGGATTATGAACATGTACTAAAACAAAAGGTCAATGTAATCATGAACAACTTTTTCTACAAGCAGAACTGATTTCAGAGTCTGTATCAGGGTTGTGCCTATAGTAAAAGTTGTCAATAATGATGATAGTTATGACTTTTTCGCTTGGTATACCTCAAGCTTATATATAACCTTATGTATTGAAAGTATAGGCTTGATCTTCTAATAAAAGTTGTTTATAATGGTATAGTAATACTGGGTACAAATTAAACCCACGAACGTCAACAAATGCAGTGCTATCTTAGTTTGTTTCAATAAAATATATGACACCACATTTTATGGCATTCGTTGGTTGGTCCCAGCACAAACATATACGTAGGTCGACCAACCGAATACTCAATATTGTTTAGTAGATACTTATTTAGTTGAGGATTACCTGCTAAAGATCTCCTTAAGCTCGTGCTCGGAGACGAATTGTCCGAGGTTTGCGACGAAGAGCGTGGAGCAGGGATGCGCGGGGTGGGCGGGGTGCGCAGGGTGCGCGGGGTGCGCCGGTGGGTGCGGCGCGCCGCCCGGCGAGCCCAGCGCCGGAGCCGGCAGCACGCACGCGCCCAGCGTCAGCGGGCTCTGCTGCTCCAAGTAAGGGCTCTACTTGGGGTTAGTCTGCACTTGCTTCTAGTTCAATACCCAACTACCCCCTCCCTGTTCCTCCGCCTTAGGCAGTTTTAATAGCGTTTTTAGAAAACTAATAATAGGGCAGCTAATGATTGGAATTGTACTATTTTGACAACAGACTAGGCATATGTTTTACCACGTTTCCTTTTCGAATGTGATGTAGTGAATAAATATGGAGCACGCTTGCGTAGAAAGTATCTTTTAACACACTCATTATTTAATTTACTTATTTTTTTATTCTATTGCTAAGTTTATTCAAAGATATTTGAAAGCTTGACAGGTAGGTAGTTGAAATGGATTTCTAAAATGTTGGATATCGTAGTTGATATACTCAGATTTTTTGTGTTTTAAACTGAAAGGGCGTTTAGGAAAACTGAAAAGACAAATGTTTAATTTCATTTTGGGGCAAGCTTGAACTAAAAATTGATGTATTATATTAGCTGGTACTCTTTTGGAAGCTTTTGCCTTTTGGGTCGACTGTATCGAATTACTTTATATTCGTTACAATATCGTAAGACATGAATAAATTTCGACAGCCCTGTTGCTTCATCGGTAGTATGTCTGCTCCAAGAGCTGATGTGGGTTCGATTTACACCCAGGATAAACATTTTGTGGTATAAACAAAATACTTGTTCTGTGACTGGGGGTGTTCTGTATAATTTATTATAAGTATGTATTTACAAAAAAAAAGTATTTAAGTATTCTATCAGTTATCTGACTTCCATAGCGTAACAAGCTTTGCTTAGTTTGGAGTCAGATGGCGCTGTGTATAAAATAAAATAACAATTTTAAGATGTGTAACGTTTTAGATTTTGTTGGAAAGGCGGCAATATTCCTATTAGACAGCCAGAGTTTCAAGAATAGGGTACGTGGCTGCCTCCGACATGACGTGTGTGTGGTACTCACGTGGTGTGGCCTGTCGGCGGCAGCTAGTCAGAGGTAGGAGCGCACCGGCGCCATCTGTGGGTGGATGGCGGGGTGCACGAGCCCGTGCGAGAGCGTCGGCAGCTCGCCCCCGTACGCCAGCGGGTGATGCCACAGTTCCGCACCGCCGCCCGGGAAGAACGGGCTCGCTAGGTCTGCGCAACCATCACATGTCACACACCAACGTCAATCATTGAACGACACATTGCCAACACTTTAAACGCAGGTGCAGACCCGACGGCACAGACGTGACAAGAACCTGAACATGTATCGTCCACATATTTCCATGGTATACGTATTGGCTCTATGTTAAGATGATGCAATTATTAAATATCCTTAAACAACATTTAATTTGAATTTAAATTAAAAATGGAAAAAAATAATTATGTTTAGCATGAAAAACTTTCGTCAAGTTTTGGTTTGTAAAATGTATGGGAAAGGAGCGTTGATCCATTTTTTATACATTTTGAGATCGAAAACCAAATGAAAGGTTGCTCAATATGCCATGCTATCAGTTATTCTACTTTCGAGTGCGATTTCAGAGTTCGGTGATTAAAGCTGTTGATTATTCTAATACTTTGTCGTTTAACCGAAAATATGCAGAGGCAGGCGTGCACACGCCATTTCTGTATACTATGGCGCTACCGTCTCCATCACATGTGTATTATTTAAACCATAGGAGATGTATGGAGGAAACAACTAGCACGCTGGCTCCACATCCTCGCAACGTCTCCGCCACTGCAACATCTGCTTATTAGGCGTAGCATCGTCGATTAAGAATTATATACTAAGAAAAATATTATTTACAAAGTGCTTTCCGTCATGTTTTCACAGTTTTTTACTACAACTGCGCTGGCATGTGCAAACAGATTCATATTATTTGATCATAATCCCTTTTTACAAGTATTTTGAGTGCTATTAAACTTATAGAGTACATAAATACATAGTGTCCATTTATACATGCCAACGGTTCCTAAGCAGATATAGAAAGGATAAGTATACTTGTAGTATCAAAGAACTATAGAGGTTCGTTAGTCCTCGTCATAGGCCTACAGATGGATATTAGCAGTAAATGACGGTGTTATCATGAAAACATGTAATAGAAAACAGTGTCAGAGCACCCGATAGATAAATCAATAAATAGCTTCGCGGAGCTAGGCCTTGCGTGGGTACGTGTAAGCAATCACAGATACTTGCCCAGTGCGCCCGCTCGACACCCCCGTCTCATAGTTTTGCGCCTACTCACTTTTATTATCAGACATTCAGGCGGCAATAGCGAGGCATTTCTGCGTGAAACGCCTTATAGACGATGGGATTTGTTTCCCTCTAAGCACGGAATTGAATGCTTCGTACTGACAGGCCCATTATCGTGTCGAGCTTTAGAGATCAGGTACATCGAATAACGGTGAAATATTGGATTGTCAAGATTTGAAAAAATGCTTCGCAAAATAAATTGTAGAACAATAAATGCTAAATGCATTCAATGTTATTACATCGTGAATTAGTTTAGGCATTACATCATAGAGACGTTTGTCGGATGAGCAATTAGCGAATATGTGTACTACAGTTGAGACTAAATATTCCATCGTCTGTAGACGTTAATGGGTCGACTAGGATTTGTGGGTACATTAGTGTGCGTAGAGACGGGTTCGGTACGTGGGTGTGGGGTCGAGCTGGCGCGGCGTCGGGGCGTGTGTGCGTTCGGCGGTACTTACGTCCAGTGAGAGGGTGCATCAATGCGGGATGTGCAGCTGGCGCGGCGGTGGCAACTGCCGGCTTCGGCTTGCTGACCTTCGTGTTGCTTTTAGCGAACTCCAGCCGAATTGTTTGCGGCATGTCGGGGTCGAACCGGACGCCCTGCTGTGAACAGCCGCGAGCGGTGCGGCGCTCCGATATAATCACTATGGAAGGGCGGCGCGGCTCCCGCCGGTCGCGACGCGCCGACCGTCGGGCGCGATAACAATGCCGTTTGGGAGGACCATGGATAAACTGATCGAGTAACGAGAGCACCGACCGACTTTTTCAGTCTGGCAATGTAAGTGAACAAGATTTTATGTCGAATGTTTATATTGTATCAAGGTCCGCGCCTGCGCCTGCTAGAGTGACGGAACACAGTGCTCGGGTTGTGACATCAAAAACCTGTCAAACAGTGACATGCATTTGCTTATTTACACCGTATTATCACAGTGAGGCGTCGGTAGGCTCGGCGGCCGACTTCATAACCCGACGTGTCTATTCGATGTGTGCATAGGTTTAGCGGAACTTACGATGCGGTTACTCGAGTCAGGAAATGTTATTCCTATTCTACAATGAAAATATTACTAGTGCTCGTTGGCTGTGTTGAGGCATGTGATGAGAAGAGGTTTAGTAACACCGTGCGTTTACATGTTTTGGTATTTACAATAGCTAGGGCTGACCAGGTACAGCGGTCTTCGGTTCACGTATCGTATTGCTGTAACTCTAGTATATTGTGTTTCGAAGCCAGTCAAGTTGATTAGGCGGTATGTGTAAGTGATATCACATTGTATTCTCGTTGTTAATATTGTGTTGTATTCCGCATTGTAGGAAGTACCTACTTGTCATATATTACGATAAAGTTTTCTACGTAGGCACAGGGTTATAAGTATAGGGTGTACTAAGCCGGAAGGGTGTCATCGTGCTCATTATTTAATATGAACAACTTTTGTAGTGGGCACAACTCTAAAATCATGAAAAATGTATTAGGTTTTGACGCTAGACAAAAAAGAGAAAGATGTTATTTTTTTCTCGAATTCAGAGTCGTTTCCATTGTGTGTAAGTTGTAAATAATGGTGCAAACAACGACATACTCACGACCAAGTACACCCCAAGCTTATATCCTAATATAATTTTAGCTGATTGAGTTTGTTCCATTTCTTAATTTTATAATAAGTAGGTACATTGTAGATTGGAGCAAATTCAAAAACTAAAACGGCCGCAGACATCAGCCATTTTCATACAAGCGTAAAACTCATATTTTTTTAAAATTAACCCATAAATTAAAGTGTATACGTAGTCAAAATATGTCCTATGATTTAAACTTTTTTTTTTTGTTTTCATAGAACAAATTGTGATTAATATACTCGTGTTTTGCAATTAATATTGTCAATTTAAAAGTAAGTACATTTGTAAGAAACCCGCCTATGTCTGGGTCACTGTTAAGTAATAGATATAAGAATAATGTTAATTAGCGCGTGTGGTAAGGCGACACCAACCTGAAGGTCCTGCTTCGCAGCCTCCGCGCCCGCGCGCGTGTGGAACGTTACGAACCCGACAGGCTGCAAACAATCCAATGTTTGTGTTACATTATTTAAGTAAATACCGAGAATAACTGGAATCGAATATAATATGCATGTACTCACCGAAGCTGTTTTCCCATTCTTGCTGGTAACCTTCAGCAGGGAGCCCTCGTAGCCCTGCGAACGTTATTACAATGGTTATTTAACTTTGTTATCTAAACAAACCCTTCGAAACCCGACGGAGTTTTAAAAGACGTTCATTTTAGGAATATTACAGAAATTGCCTTAGCCATCGGTTTCAATCGTGTCATAGGGAAATTTACTTTTACGAAGTACCGAAATGGTTCGTGTCGGCGGCTGGTACGGGCGGCCAACACGCGATGCCTCTTCTAGATCGACCCTCGGTATAACTTTGGCTACCTTGTGCGGCGCCGTCCGTGCCAGCCTGGGATCGAGTGTAATCCCCCTTATCGGTAGACAAAATCGATTCAATCCGAATATTACGAATCGGAGCATGACATTTGATATTTACGGCGCAGTAATCCGACTCGAGATCCTCTAGTCCCGTCGCGTGACGGAAGCGATGTTGTTTCATACGTTTTATATTTCTTTTCCCTGTAAACATTTGTTCGTTCGTAGTAAGTAGTAGATTTTAGTAGCCCGGTAAATATCTTCAGGGAAAACGTTGATACACGTCAATCCGAAAGGAAACATTTTTTTTTGGAAAAAATAAACGTATCTATTTGCTGATTTTATGTATTTATACAAAATGAAACTTACCTCATATGCTCGAAATAGGAGATATAATTCCCGAGGTTTTGCGTCCATTGGTAGTCCACTCACGAACAATGTACGCACCTGGAACAAAAAAAACCAGACTTAATAAACACAATAAACTTAATTTGTACGCAAGTAGTTGTTATAAATTTATCATACAAAATTATTTCTTATTCTTAGTGCCATTTGCCAAATCGTGGCAAAAAAACTATTTTTATAGTTCTTTTTAAGAACTGTGCGGCGCATTAATTCGGTGGGTCAATTTAATGAAATAAAACACGACTACGGTAATGGCGGCGCGATTTGCCGAGTGCGGGAAATGGAGATTGATAGCTGGCAACACCGCTAGTAACGAGCGCCATCTTGTTGCCTACCTTATTTATACTTTTACGACCCATTTCCTAATTTCATTATTTTAATTTCCCATTGCTATAACGGGCTCAGGGTGAAATGGATAATTTATAACTCGCGAATTAATTAATGAATTATAATTAGAGAATACCTACCTTGTTTAATGCTTAACTTATTATTCGACAACTAGCGTATCGCAGGAAAAAGTATCGTTATAACGATTTAAATATCAAGAATAATACAAAATACATAATAAGTATTAACTATTCTAATCTATTCTAAAATAACATAATCTTATTTAACTAACATTTTCTTTTTGATCACACTATGCTGTCTGCCAGTGTCACACATGTTTCAGATTTTCTAGTATAATGTGATAAAATAAATTAAGCAAGTCTTAATCACAGACAAAATCATAAAAATTAAATTACGGTCATGCCCTAGTTAAGTCATGGTTACTTTATTTGAAGCTGCTGCGGAGTTTTGCGACAAAAACTCAAAGGTAAAAATATAATTAAAATAGGTATGTAGTATGTACATTATTCGATTTTCATAATACACTTGTCCAATGAAGATTAAGGTTTAATATAGGTTATGTATAGGTTGTATGCGCGCGGCCGTTCCCAGAATGTGTGGGACTTTTATGTCGACTATTTTCCGGTAGAGCGTACAGGAATTCTTTTATACACGGCGATAGATTTTATAGCTCTGATTTTGGACATGTCTGAAAGGATTTTGTAGTTTTACCACACTTTTTTTGGTGGTGTCACGCATGAGAATTTGTGAAAAAAGTTTAGTGAGGTTCTCGAAGCTGTGTAAAAAACCAACCAACGTGTAGTGCTGTTTTTTCATACATTTTGAAATGTATGAAAAACTTAACGAAAGATTTTTCTTAAATTGTTATGCCACACTATCTGAAGTACGAAAAGAGCTTGTTGACAGGCCAGATGTTAGATTACAAGTTACAGTATGGTCGAAGGTCATAGGTCCTAGTCTGAAACTGACTTTTAAGTGAAGCTGCCCGCACATTGTTAGATTTTATTCGACTAGGTAATTGATGAAATTGTATATACATACGTAGAATGTATGAGTCAACATTTGCAATTATTCGCGATGAAGCAAACCGATAAAATTGTTTTCCATTTATTCAGGTATCGATTTGTGTTTCACTATCATTGAAATGTATTTTCGGTCAGCAGCAAGCGGACATCCTTTATGTTCACCATTTTCCGTCTGAACGCTTTCCTTTGCCGATGAAAATATTTTCCTATCGTGACACTCAAACATTCCAGTCGCTAAAATTTTCGTATTCTATATTGGAATGTATGTTTGGAGGTGGTTAATCTAAATTGTAGGATGTCTGGGCCAGGGTTATATTTCAACTCAACACTTAACTTGTGAATTAGAATTTAATATTCATTAGGTAATACAAATAGAACATTTAAGTGAATTATTTTATTTAATATGAATATAAGTCGTTTATTTTCATGTCATATATGAATTATTGTAATAGACGAAAGTTCTTAGCATGCGACGGTATCACCGTGCGGATGGTGAGTCCATCGTATTGCAGGCACAGGATGCTATATTATTATAGTGTCTAGGACTTGCGACCCAGGTATAGGTATAAAAGATTTTATTTTAAATACGTATTAACGCTCACCTTCTTTGCCTGTGTTCCCTACCCATTACCCAACCAATCTTGATATGATCATACTAACGCTGTTTTGGATAGACTTTCCAACAGTTAATTTATAGATGATATTTTTTTCGAGTTTTTTTCTTTTTCTTGGCTGAAGTCTTTTAGAGAGAAAAACTTTAAGTGCAATAATTTATACAAATAGACAGAACATATAAGTAGGTACGTTGAGGTGCCTCATAGACAGACTAAAGCGATTGATTAAGAACAACTACTGCAGTACAAGAATTTAAATCAATTAGGATACATACTTTACCTGTTGAACTAAATGTTTGTTTTCTAGTGTGTGTGCCATTTTTTTGTGTGATAAAATTGATATAAAATAGAAATATATAGGTTAGTATTCAGTACGCTTTATTAGTAAAAATTTAAAAGAGATATAGTTTTTTATGACACAATAATAAGAGGAACGAAACTTTCTTCTGATGGTAAGAGACAATGCCTGGCCATGATTATTGCAGCTATACCCAGAACTGTGATTAACAATGCAAAGTCAAGTCCAGTCCAGTCCAGTTCAGTCAAGTCATGTCAATGCATTGCCAATGCATTAACATGACTGTTTTGGCGCTTATTACTTTGAGACGTTCTATGTTAGTCTCAATAACCGGTTATTACCGCTAACACTTCTGCTTCATAGCAGAATATTTGGCTATGCGGAGGTACCTGCTTAGATAGCTTCCTGCAAAGCAGATCTATACACTAAGCAAATAACATGTTTCCAGAAAATTCCCTTTCTCCAATCTGAGGGAGTATGAAACATAACTCAATAGTGGGGTGTAGGGATTCCGGCGCAGCCGACCGTAAAATGGTGGACATGGAGGGGCATTTTCAAACTGACCGGACGCGCCCTCTGCCCGCCTGAAATATGCGAGGTGTGCGCGCGTTTGACACTTGTATCTGAAATACGTGCAAGGTCGGTACAGGCTGAGGAATCTCTTTGCACATTTAATAAAAATGTGCTAACAGGCATGTGACATAAATAGACAGTATTTTGTAAACTGTAGTTTTTATGCAATTAATAAATTATTTATCAATAAAAGAATCATTTGAATTCCAACCTTGATCCATAGCTACCATATTCACGCTCCGTTAAATACGACACTTTCTTTGGTTGAATAAGTTTCGTAATTAACTACGCCCTCACTATCTCTCTATCTATCTAAGTATTTATGTTGTAGTTATGTATTATCCTTTGTGCATATCCTCGTTATTGACACACCCCGTATTTTTCTTCCTCTGATCCTGTCCGTCCTACGGTTGCCTGGAAGAGATCGCTTTTAGCGATAAGGTTGCCAGTTGTTACACAAATTAATTAATTTTATTTCTTCTGTATTGTTTTTTTAGTGTGTGCAATAAAGAGTTAATCAATCAATCAATCAATCAATCTGCGGGAAGCGCCTCAAAAACGTTGGAAATAAAATTTATATTTGTATATTACGGACTTACGATTGACCGAAAGATGTATCTCCAAAGCTTATATCAATTTTGCGCCTTCAGAAGTGAAAGCGAATCGGCCATCTGATACGTCCTGAGAGAGCGATGATATCTACGCGTCGACATTAATGCGACAGCGAGATGAGAAATATTGGACTCCTTAGGGGTTAATAAATGTAAAGAAAAAAAAATAAACTACACAATTCTTTTAATTTTATGACGAACAAAAATCCTTATATTTTTTGTTAACGTAAAAACTGTTAACTTCAGTTTTGATTGACACTTTCCTTAGTCCTATGAATAATTTAGTTTCTGCCTTAATTAAACGTCAGTGATTCAGTATTTGCTAATACCATACTACTAACGTATTCACTTGTTTTTCTAATCTGTGTTTTGACGTGAATACACTAGCCTTACACTATACATAGGGTAAGGCTATTCAGAAAACCGATGATAGTAAAATCGATGGATAAGTAGATACAATTTGGTGTTGCAGCTACGAGTAATATAATAATAATCTATCATCTACATCCAAAATTGAATACCTCCACTTGATAGGTAAAGAATCAAAGAATTTGTTACGTTGAGTAAGGTCTGGAAACGCGGATATCCGAAGGACTTCTTAGTGTTCAAAAATTTACAATAAATATTCTATAAATTATCAGGTTCCCATAGTACAAGCTTTGCTTAGTATGGGGTTAGATAGCGCTATGTGAAATACCCTAAGATATTTATTTATTTTATTTTACACACATTTTATTACATACGGCTGTGTCCACAACACAGCCACGTATTAATATAATTTGATTTTCTGGGCTACGCAATAAAGAGTACATATACGGGTTTAAGTATAAAATTCCAGTTTTTGCGCAGGATTACAACATTTATGCATATCACTACATAATTTACAAAAAAATCAAAGTCATTAAGTCATTAAGTCACTAGTACTTTACTAAGGTATGATTGGCCTCGACTATGACTTACTCTATCCTGTGACCTAACTGTGACCTCTGTGTGACCTAACTGTGATTTTAACTTATTTAGCTTGATTTTTTTTTAAATTATGATAAATCAACATGAAAATTGATATCAGATAGTTGAAAATACCGGAACACATGACTATGTCAAATGCATAAAGTGCGATGCCAAAAACAAAGAAGAAATATAGTCAAAATAATAGAATTGTCAATCATTCCCACTTTCGCTTGTCGCGTTCTATAGATTGAATTTCTGAGCGGAGGATAAACTTGTCGATTCGAGTGACAATCGAGTATGGTCGGAAAAGTTCCGTATATGATGTACAATATACATACAATCGACAATCGTACTCGCTGAGGCGGACAAAATTAATTTAATACCGACGAGTGGCTAGCATGTGATAATAGTAATTGCGTATACGGTTCGGGACTGCCGTGTTAATATGGCAACACTGAGCCTAATTGTGTTAGTGAGCGTGCATGAAATGTTTAATGAAAAATACAAGCGTGTGATAAGTAATTGTAAAAAAGTCTTAGTTACATTATGTTTTACCTACTTTCTATTTAATAAAAACCAAAGCTTAGACGAAACTTTACAAAAGTCAGGATATTTTGACGTTAATATGTCTTTAAATTTGCTTGCATAGTAGGAGGTAATTCAGAAAACTGATTAAACGAAATCGGGGGATTCAGTTTCGTGTTGCAACAAAATAACGATAATAATCAACACCAAACATTTAATTACATTTGTCAATAGTTAAATGATCAAAGAATTCTTTACTTAAAACAGAATTGCTTACGTAAGGAAAAATCTCGAGGAAGGATCAAAAGTGTAATTAGTGTTCAAAAATGTAAACTTAACAAAACATTTTTTAGTCATGTTATGACCTATGTATAACATGGTCTTACATTTTACTTGGTGGTAGATTTCCTTAGCAAGAGGTCGTCTTAGTAAGTATTACCGCAGTATCAGATATTCTGCCGTAGTAAAGCAGTAATGTGTGAACTCTAAATGAGTTCGGGTTTGAGGGGCACTGCACTTAGTAAAATTACTGGGCCGTTGAGACTAACCATTGAAAGTCTCGAAAGTAATGAGCACCAAAGCAGCAAGGCATTGTTACTCAAAGTCCTGTGTATCACTGCATGTCATGGACAGGCGACCAACAGGAGAGCATCTAATTCGCCTAATTACTTTTACATTAAAGAAAAACATAAACTTATGTTTGTACGACAAATAATCGATAAAAAATATTCAAAAAGAAGAAAGCGCCATCTGTTGATTTGATATTTCACTACTATGAAGTGGCCAATAAATCCAAAATAGTGGAGCATCTAGAGCATCCGCATAGCGGAATAAATCCTGATTTACAGTACTTATGTTTATTGTATGGGATGATGTATATATTTATACTTAGTAATATTATATGTTATTATAATATTACTAAGTATATATATATACCTTTTAAATCCAGTCCATTATTATACAAAAAATAAAGGTGTGTTCACACGATTGATCGCACGGGCTCGAGCGTGTATTCGAAGCGATTGAAGCGGAAACGCCCAGGGCTGGTGCATTGCAAATTTATCCATACACCGTATGTACCTCACTTTCATCGTATATCACGTGCTCGCTTTTGTTATCCATACCATACTATAAGTTTGTACATAGATGTTGAGACTGCCATTAGTTTTACAGTAAGGTCAAATTTGAAGGCTTTAGTTGAAAACTACTAGTAATAATTTTTACAGTACCTAAAGATCTCGAATAAAATCTACTAAAAAAATATCTTACTACATATTGAACTAAGTTTACTCGAAACGTGTACTGTTGTACACGATAACATATGTATATAGAAGCCCTTTATTGAGTACAAGAAATCTAACAAAACACAAAAACATGAAAAGTATAAGATAGATAGATAGATAGATATAACTCTTTATTGTGCACATCATAAATAGAAAAGAGTACAGAGAACAAAAAACCTTATTAACTAGCGCCACAAGTGGCAGAAGAAAGAAGAAGAAGAAGATGTTACTTTTCATGTTTTTTCAAAGAATAAGATGTTACTTTTCATAACAATATACTAATTATACGTACCTATACATTTAAGAAACCTTTATTAATTTAAAATCGGTTATTTACTGTAAATTCTTACAAAGACATGTAAAATTTATCCTAGAAGCAACAACTAGTAATATACGTAGGTATAGTTAGTCGCAGAAACTGTACATAGATAGCTTTTATAAATAAGTGATTGCACCCGGTGACAATTCCACAGGAAGGACTCCAAAAGTAAATATGTAGTTACAATTTTTGTTGTTATTAGTGCTACTAACAAACTAACATTAATAGTGTTCAATATAATATTACGCTACTAATATCATAAATAATATCGTTTAAATTGTAGCACACGTAACATAACGAAAACATTTTCACTTTTAACACATAGAAGGTTAATCAAATTGATCCCCGCTCGGCTATCGGTCGCCGACGTATCACTCGCAAAACCCCCTGTAATGAAAAATGCTTTCACATTGCGAAGCACGGACCTACAAACAGGAATCGAAATTAAATGTCAGCCAACTGATGCCAATGAATACAAAAAAAAATATCACTTTTCCACCTGAGTGATGGGCAAACGAACGACAGTGTTGGCTTTGGGTATTTTTTTTGTTGTTTGTTACATTTAAGTTAAAGGATGTTAATTTATAAATTGTAACATAAAAAAAGATTCACTAAAGAAATTGATCTTGATTGGACCGAATAAAGTAAACTCGGAGTTTGGACAGAAATATTAAAATATCATGTCGACGCATTGTATTATTTTCCAACACTAAACTTGTGTTTTTTTAGCTATGTAAGTAGTATAAAAATGGTGATGTTTTCCAAAATCCTGTCAAAACTTGTTGTAGAGTCAGTACTATTTTACTAAGGTAAGAGTAGGTTTTGACATTGCCTTAGTGTGACTTCATTTATTTCACTAGATTTATGATAAATCTCATACTCTGAAAAATAATCGAAAATATCAAAATACTTGACCATGGCAAATGCACATAGTGAGATGCCAAAAATAAGGAAGAAAAAGAATGCACAGTAAATCAATAATGGACTCACTAGTAATCCGTACTGGGTGTTTAAAGATCGTGCACTAGATTAGATAACAAAAGAAAAACTTACACAAAAATACCTACATTCAACTAACTTTTAATCAGAAAACTTTACATCCGTGGCTTGTAAAACGCCAGATTAAATCTTTGCTACACAAGTATCATTGTTTTATTCCCGTTCCCTTTCTTGATTGAAACAACTCGCATAGAGGTCGGTGAATAGAAAATCGGTGGTTAACTTTCTGTCCGACCATTTTAACCTGAACTTTGGCAATCCATTTTGTTTTCTGCATTTACCCCGTCGGATAAACAAAAAAGAAATCTGAGAATAGCCTTTGTCAGTCTGGCTACCTACATGAGTTTCGTATTTTAAAAAAAGATGCACTTTCGCTTTGCCAATTTAATTTCTGACTGCTTTATGCAGTTAGTTTCGAACTGCATTTACTTTTTGAAAATATAATAAACAATATTGCTACCAGCTGTTAGCACCATTTAGTAGTACTAGTATATAGAGAAGAACCCACACATAGATATTAGTTCTATGTGTGGCTTCTTCTCTATATAACATGTATATTTTAAGATTAAGATGACTACGATGTTTATTATATTTTAATTCCATATCTCGCATATTGCATGTTGTTCTTCTAATTTTATTCTATTATAAAATAAATGTAAGTAATTTTTATGTATAATTTTACGCACGTTTCAGATACAAAAATGTATTTAGTTCAAAAGAAAATCAAAGTTTCAAAACACAATCAATCCCGCCTGCCCGTCAATAAAGGAGAAAAATAAGTAAGTTGGACAGTGAAACGCTGAAATTCGCCGAGGGCAATTTTTCTCGTCTCTTCAATGTCAGACGCAATAATTCACAAGTTTTGCGGCTCTCCCAGTGCCCGGGTGATTGAGTTCACGCGGTGTTTCCACTCGTTAAATGAAGTGTTGGGTTTGTACCTCAGAAAACTTTACCACATATGTATATGATATTTGATATTTTGTGGTAGGTATTCTGTATATTCATTTTTGCTTCAAGACTTTTTTCAATGTTTTATATTTTGTACCATCGAGCTGATCATAAGCTTGAGCCAAGAAGTGGGTACAATACAATACAACATTGAATTGATATCACAAGTTACAAGTCAAATTCAGTAATATCATTTCAAATGTTAAAATTTTGACATGCCAATGAAAATAAACGCCAATATAAAATACATACATATGTATGTACCCGTATATAAGAATGTCAATAAAATAAAAATAATTATTATTTACTAGTAATTTAATAATTCTTTAGTATTAAATAAACGTCAAAGTAGTAAATGAAGGTCTTTAGAAGCCAAAATCACAGCTTGGTTCTGAAGCATTTCCCGCTTCAATACGGAATGCAGCTTGGACGCTGGAAAATGAAACTCCTCAAGACTCATCATGTTTGGGTTCATTTAGTTTGTTTTAACGATGTCCGCACATAATAATTAGAGAAAAATAAGTGTATCTTTCATTTAGAAAATAAAAGTGAACTATGATTTTCTCATCAAATCATAATTTTGCTATAATTTAAATTTTAAATTCTCTTTAAAAAGGTTTCCAAGTTCTTTCTCCGATGTTTATTTAACATATAAGTACCAGGTCCGTGTAAAAACATGCGAGATGTAAAAGTCATGGAAATGAGAAGGTTGAGTATTTTTATTAAAGCGTCAGTAGGTATAAGTAGGTACATATATAGCCAACTAGATTTCACGTATTTGATTGAAAAAAAAAACAAGCCATTTGAAGCGTGAGATTGTTTCTCACAATGTAGGTTTTGTCAAATCAAGAAGGTTATGTTAGTCCAGGTTCGAGCTAACCGGTTGTCTCTTATAGAGAGATATTTCTAATTTTTCGGTCGACCTGCGCTCGATGGAAGAATGTGGTTGTAGGAAAATAGATGAAACGGACGTAAATAGATTAGAGCAGAGAAAAAGGTCGAAGTAGTAAGAACAATCAAAGTACACGCAGCTAATTGAAATCATTGGATCGACTTCAAATATTTAACTTGATATTCTGAATCTTCCGTATTATCTCAAAGTTCCGATTGAATCACTGAACCTCGGCGCTAACTACTGAGGAAATAAGCGAATTTCAACTTTTATAATTGACTTTTTAAACTCTTCAAGACTTCGGGAGCAATATTTGCTGACATCACAATATTAATGACCTCATCCATGTACCTAATTGTCGTTCGCATAGTCGACATATTTTTTGATTAACAGTAACTTCATAAATAATAACCCTGCGTGGCGTTTGGCCTCACCCTACCTGCTTAACATCAGGCGGGGAGGTCAAACGCAAGCAATTTTGAATTAAAATCAAAACCATTCCGATTTTATTATATGGATAGTGTCTAAGTACGATTATGAGCTAGTTTTTTATTTTTAATATCGTAATGAATAAAGGCATCGGGAAATTTCATGCTTAGATAAAATAGGTATATATCTTCGGTAGATACAGATGCATCCTAAGTGTTTGACCACATCTCACCTGATGTTAACTGAGCTAGGCTAGTCCGAAATGGTGAGTACACTTAGCCTAAAATGGAACTGGTTCTCAAGTGAGGGTGTACCGTTATGTATTTGGCAGCTGATTTTCAACTTGAAGGTTGTAGCTGATCAGTCGAGAACCAGAAAGTACCTCACCGGTTGGGGTTTGAACCCACATCCTTCGTTCGGCTTGTGATCCAACCGCGCTATCTACTGAATATATCATCGCTACAGTATGCGTTGGTTGAAACCACAGTACACAGCTAAAAACCTGTATAACAAATATAATTTTGCTTTTTAAGCGCTCACAAAATAAAACAAAAACAAATCAAAACTAAAAGCATTACGAGTATATAAGCAATTACTGTCCTAACATAAAGAATCACTTATATGTCACATCTTGACTCTGGGCTGAATAGGACAAAGTAATAAAGAATTCAGAGCAGACAATTAAAATCTCAAAAGGATGACAAAGAAAGAGTTCCAACGGGGCAATAATGTCGGCCACCTGCTCCGCCGAGATAGGGATCATAATGTTAATTTAATTAAAGGACTAATCTAAATTGCAGAGGACCCGACACTCCGACGACCATTAAAAGGATATTTCGACGCCGACAGTAAGTCGGGGAAACTTGCTGATTATAAATATCTTGCGGAACAACCCGGGGGAGACAACATTGCGAGTAAAAACATTCTAGTAAATACAAAAGTTTCCAGTTTCCAACTTTATGTACCGTGTAGTCGGTTTTTAAAATACTTGTCGTCTGAGAGAAATTTGGGACGGAACAGAGTTAAGACATTCGCATATTTGGCTTTTGCATTAGCTTCCTGTAACTTATTCTGGTAGGCGGTATTTTGTTCTGACCAGCCATTTTCTTTTATTATCAAAAAGTGGTATTTAATTAAACAACAACGGGATACTTATCTAAATTGCAGAAGACGAGCTCGTTTAAGTTTCATTTAAAGGGGTTCTCAAGACTCTACACAAGGGAGAAAAAGTTTTACAGCGATAAAGATGCCTTTCGCCTGAAAAGCAGACCAAACTCGCTGGGAGGCGGGTGGGAAACAATTTATTATTTCCTTTGATAGTCCCTACAATCCTTATAAAGGAATTCGCCTATTTAAAAACGCAGATTGGCTAAATTTTGCTTTAATTAAACGTCATTATTTTACACTCAGGAAACTTTTTCACAATGGATAATAATGGCAAAGATTTTCCTACCATTTGCAATTGAATTATCGAGACGTCGATGTGATAAATGCTTAATAGATACAGCCAAAACATTTTTTTTGTATGTATTTTGTGTACATGGTAATGCGGAACGGTAGTAACCCCAAAAAGTGGTTTCTGTAATTATTAATGTTAACCAATTTTCCATGAGATCAACACTAAAATCGCAAAAAATTAGCACATTTATGTGTACATTTTCTTAATGCCAATTTTTGTAAAGATTTGTTGAGACAATTTGATCGCAAATGTAAAACAAATAGACGAATTTTGTTAGGATTTTTTGTTAATTAATTTTGTGTAATGTCTTTGATGAGTTTGATTGTAAAACAATGAAATACTATTTATCTGTCATCTTGCCTAGCCTGTTCCGAATGCAAAGTCCAGACGTGCACGGGGCAGTTTGAGTCCCGCCCGAATTATGTTCGATGGATAATTAATCGTTGTGATCCGCTTCGATAACAATAGCCAGTATAACGATAGCATCATTATAAATTTCCGCCAGAGATAGTATTTCAAGGATTAATTGACAATACATTTTTGTGTGGGAAATTTTCGATACTAAAGTCAATTGTCGGAGCGATGAATTTAAAAACCGCCAAAATAAATATTTGCCAAACGATGTATTTATAGCTTAACAAACAAGTTATTTTCAAAATACAAATTAAAATATATTTTTCCTCTTTAAACCACAAAAAAATGTAAAAATCTATCTATAAATTGGGTGTTCTTTATGTTATAAATAAGTATTCTATCGGTTATCTGACTTCCATAGTACAAGTATTGCTTAGTTTGGGGACAGATGGCGCTGTGTGTAATGTTCTACAATATTTATTTTCTTTTCAGAACGTAGTTATATAATCTTTTTATATTATTTGTAGTCGTTGTGTGTGGATTAAACAAACTCGATTTCTTCATGATTTTATCCTCAAAAGAAAACTAGGATCTTGAGCAATGTAGTGTTGTTTTAATAGGATCCCAAAAAGAGGGTCGGTTGCAATTAAAATTTTCCATTTTATTAAGTTAACGAGCAGAGGAAAATGCGTCGAAGAGGTGCTCGCTACGCTGAGTTTTAATTTAAGTACGAGTTTGTACAGATACGTCTATTGAAAATTTACTTTTGATCATAGATAATATAGTACTTTTTTATGGTTGACAAACTAGCTAGTTATTCGATTACAGCTCACCTGAATGCTTACTTCACCTACTCTGGAATAGAACTGGCTCTCAAGTGAGGCTGCCGGAACACACTGCTAGGTGCTTGACGGTAGATTTTGAACATGAGGGTGGTAGCTAGCTAACCGAGTACTAAAAATACCCTGACACCACGCTATGGTTTCCTCACGATGTTTTCCTTCACCGGCAGTTCAAGCTCATTGTTGAGGTACGAACCCACGTCCTTAAGCGTGTGCACCGACTGAAAAGTCGGTATACACATTACATATATATATATATATAAAATCGTATAATTCGTATATTGTTTTTTAAAATTACAGATTTTTTTTCTAGGCGATTGATAATATTAGAGTCAATGAGAGAGTCTAGGTGGCACCACTTCGTGTGCGGTCACTTGCTACTTAGACTTTACGTTGGCCACTTTGTAGTAGTGAAGCGTCAAATCAGTAAATGCTTTTTTACGAGTGAATTTTCGTTTCCGCGTAAAGAAACCCCGATTCAAATCTTTACTCAAAATTTTCAATACATTTATAGTATGTACATATAAAATCTCATCATCATCATCATTTCAGTCGTAGGACGTCCACTGCTAAACATAGGCCTCCCCCATTGACTTCCACAAAGACCGGTTTGAAGCGGCCCGCATCCGACACGTTCCTGCGGTCTTTATTAGGTCGTTTGTCATACACCTTGTGGGTGGAAGTCCTACGCTGCGCTTGCCGGTAAAAAAATATACATCGAAAAAAAATATTTATATCGGAAATATATATTGCATGTAGTTGGAATTAAATTCATATCCTTTGCCGGTACCCTGTTAAATACATCTCCACTATAAGTGGTTGCATAGTTTTCACTGGCACAAAATACTATCGTGTTGACTAATTGATCTATGTTGCAACAAAACAAGCTATTGAGATTAACTATACTATTTCTTAGCCCCCTACTCAGGCTTTAGTACCATGCGGACAAACACTGGGTTACAGCGACTCGGTTTGTCTTGCCTTATCTGAATTTCAAATACGATTGCAGGTGGGGACGCGATTGAGCGAAACTTCCTGTACGTTTAGATTTACCAGCCACAATTGAATATAACGGCGGAACTTGGAACCCATATAGTTTAGAAAGTGTCTTATGAAATAGATACGACAGCGGGACTTTAGAGGAACCGTACCAGTGGATTTGTTATATTTTTGTTTATTATTTGCGAATTCCAAATTGTTTCCATTGCTACTGTATCGTTTTTATTAATAACTAGCGGACGCCTCGCGGTTTCACCCGCGTAGTCCCGTTCCCATGGGTATACAGAGATAAAAGTAGTTAAAGTGTATCTTCCCAACGGTGAAATAATTTTTAAAATCGATTCCGTTTGTTTTTGAGTTTATTCGTTACAAAAATACAAATCTTTCCTCTCTATAATATTAGTGTAGGTAATTAAACAATTACCACAGAAAAAAAACCGAGTAATTAGATAGGTATAGACGACATAAAATGTTATTTATGATAATAAATAAATAAATAAAAAATGTCATCCAAAGCATTAATGATGTCACTTGAAAAGTCCTTAAGTTCCTCTACAGTAATTGAAAGCATCTAAACTTGATATTTATATCTTGAGTTTGTCTCCATCGGGACAATCATAAAGATGTCTACGGATGTTCTTACCAAATTGAAAGTGAACAGAAAATGAAAACATGTGGTTCGAGAGGCCATTTACCATGGTTAGTCTGACATCACACAGTCACAAGAAAGAGGAAAGTAAAATATTTGGTGACGAAAACGTTTTATATATAAAAAATATGAATGCTTTAGTATACTGACAGCCCTATTGGTGCATTGGTATTATGTCTGCTCCAAGAGTTGAAGCAGACGTGGCGTGGGCGTGGGTTTGATTCCCACCCAGGATAAACATTTTGTGGTATAAAAAATGTTTGTGCTGTGTGTACTGTATGTATTTACAAAAAAGTATTTAAGTATTCTATTAGTTATCTGACTTCCATCACACAAGCTTTGCTTAGTTTGGGGTCAGATGGCGCTGTGTGTAATGTCCTACGATATTATTTTTTTTGTGAATAAAGAAAAACATACTAAATGTGTACCAATACAGTTTTCCTCGTTACAATCAGAATATTATATAACTTGTTTCGTGCTTTTTGATATAAATATGTTCAACAGCCCTCATATCCCCTAAAGACCAGTGTACAGCCTTTCAAATAATTTGGTAGCGTATAAAGTATACATCCATAAATAACGGTCCCATAAAGACGATTAAATTCTTTCCTGCTGCGGTAAGGAGAGGGAATTCTTTCGCTCTCGGGATGTCTTCATCCGAGCAGGTGCCCCAATTGAAAATGTTTCTCCGGACAGTTTTATGTTAGAGTCAGCTAAAGATGTCCGATTCTTTTTGTACGCATTTCTCTTAAAGTAATGAGCGCCAAAGCAGCGATGCCGTAGACTTTGTTTTCATTCAAAGTTTTGTGTATCGCTGCAATGATCATGGACAGGCATTATATGTTACCATCAGGAGAGCGTTTCGTGCATCGCATTATTTTTAACATAAAAAAATGTTCTTGAAAGTAATCTGTTCCAGAATAATAAAAAAAATTAGTTTATTATATTTTGTAGTTTTTAAGGTGATGGGCAAGATCTCGTTTATTGTTTTTATTTTCCTCCTCATTAATACATCTTCTACTTTTTCTTGAATCCATTGTAAGGATGTTTGCAAGATACCACTTTTATCAAAAAGGCAGCCAGTTGTTGTATAAGTTTTTGTAATGAATTGAATATAAAACATTAATGTCAACACTAAAGAGTATCATTATCTAAATATATCTAAAAGACTTTAATAGATAATACATTAACAGCATCCTGAGAAATCCTGATCCATTTTGTTAATTTTCTATTAGTAACATTATTTTAAAAATCACAAGCTCATGAAATTGAGAAAATCGCTTGTAACTTGCGACCATGGTGGTGGTATCTCGGCGAGTGCTACACAGGCTGATTGATGGCTCTAATCTCCACAACTATGGTACTCACACGAAGATAGATAGTCTATAGAACCGAGGCTTGCGTATATTCTTAGAATATACGTAAACAATGTCCTGAAGCTTTATTACTGTACCTACTAAGGCTGAGAGCAGTATGTCGGTAACCATGTATCATTGGGTACCAAATAGAGACTGTACATTAGATAGCACGTATCTATTAGTACAAGAACAATTCGGGCTTCCTTGTCCTGTACTCGAGCTTCCAAAGTTATACAAGTTAGTTATTAAAAATATTCATAGATGTCAGTATATGTATACTAAAATTTTAACATTTTGATAGTTTAAAGTGATAAAAAAGGAAAAAGTTTTTGAAAAAGAGTTCGGTTCAAATTCAGTTTAAACCAGCTAGTTTTAAAGATGGCAATCCTGTATTTTATTAACAAGCTGACAAGATCTGTTACATGGCGTGTATGTTGTTTGGATATTGTTTTTTTAATATAATTGTAATGAGACGCTCTGATGGTGAGATAACGCCTGCCCATATAATAATTGAAATAAAATAACAAAAAATTACCAAACCAAATCAATAAGAAAAAAACAATTTTAGATCTTGCTGAATTTCGGTAGATTCAGGATAGGATGACGCAATCTTGACTATTGTAACTATTTTTCTATTAATGTACTATATTTAAACTTGGTACCCGATGAGGTTACCAAGGTTGAGATTAAAAACAAAGTTCAAGAATTGCGTCGAAATTTCAGACGGAAAAAACGTAACCGTAGAGTTAGAAACTTTTAAGCGTTATGGTTCTCAAATTCTTAACTTCCGTAAGAAGATCGACGCTACTCCGAAAGTCATGCCCCCGTAACAATGGGGGTAAAATGATAAAACTGTTTGCAGAAGTCGATTTAAATAGCGAATTCAATCAGTCCAAACAAGCAGAAAATCGAACCCCAAGCCCCAAATCATCCAATCGTAGTAAATCTCAAATTCCGAGTACGCAAGCTAAGGAGCCGGCCGGTCCCGGCCAAGTCCCTGATTTAAATTGCAGATGGCCTCCGGGAACGCAGACTCCCGCGATATGCTAATCATAGTCAAACCAAGGATTATCCCTGTTTACACTCAACAAACTCACTTAATTTCGCACCGACCGATGTCTTGACATGTCTGTCTTCTATGACATTGTGACGGGCGGCAGATTTGACAGGTTATTATGATCATGAAATTACTCAGAGCTGAAATTCCTCATGAAACGACTGAAATTGTTTCGAAAATAAACCCTCAAAAACATTTACATTCTTTAATCATCATCATTTTCTTCTTTTTTTTTCATTTAGTCGCGACTGAATCGGTTTCTTCTAGGCGAGTGTGCTCCACCGTAAGCCGCATCTTCGCTTTACATCAGGCGAGTTGGCGGTCAAACGCAAGCCTATAAGTAATAAAAAAAAACTGTACGTCCTACCTATCTCTGTACTTTTTACTACTATACTATATTACTACTATGTTTTAGACTAGCTGCGCTTCGTTTATTTGCCCTCTTTTTGGAATAAAATTTAATATAAATGTTAATCTGTTGTAGTATAAGGTATTTGCATTCTAAATCGCCTGTCAGTCTGTTATGTCGTTAGCTACATCGCAAAGAAGTAACAAACATACATACAAACTTACGCATTTATAATATTAGTGTGTTTTTTTTTAAATTCAAAATAGATTTGCATTTAACCACGTCCGGTATTAAGCACGACGTTTACCTAGAATAAACCTGTTTTGATTGAATTTCGGATTCGATTTCGGATCAATTCGGATCAGAAATTGTATTTCACGACAAAGATTAAATTCTTTTCACTTTGCACCTTGCCAGTCGTTTGGTGAAAATATGCTTTCGCCATGTGAATTTCTTGTCAAGGTATATTCCTAGATATTTAGTCTCGTCAGCTTGTGGGATTTGAACTCCGTTTAATGTGACTGGTGGGCAGTTGCTACGTCGGGTGGTAAATGTCACTTGGACCGATTTGGATTCGTTTGCTTTAATACGCCAATCTCTAAGCCAATTTGTGATGTCATCAAGGCTGTTTTGGAGCTTTTGTGTAGCCTTTCCCGGAAGTCCCGGAAGGGGCAACAAGTCAGAAAAATGTACTGGATGCTAAACAAAAAGTCACAGCTATCACTGGAAAACAAACTCCTCCTATATAAATGCATAATCAAACCAGTTTGGTGTTACGGTCTACAACTGTGGGGCACAGCAGCAAATTCAAATATTGAAATTCTGCAAAGATTTCAATCTAAAATACTACGTATGATAACGAACGCACCATGGTATATAACAAATGACAGATTGCATCATGACCTTAACATGAAAACTGTTAAGCAAGAAATAAAGGACAAAATGAGTACATATAAGGCAAGAATCGCACACCATCCTAACAAATTTGCAAAGGATCTTATGAACAAACCAACCACGCCACGAAGGCTTAAAAGAAAATACCCTCAGGATATCTTGTTATAGATAGATCGAGTTGAAAAGCGGGCTTGCCAATGGACAAGTACCGAAAACAAATTCCAACCTATTGCTGAATGTCTAAAGGACAGATTGCAATACAAAGAAGGAAAAAAAAAAAAAAAAAACTTTGCACCTTGCATAGGTTCTCTTTAGAAAATGTACGGAACATTTTAGTGCAATCTATTTATAATTATATCATAAAGCTAAGTAGTTCGTCTCATTTCCATAGAGATTTCCGTGAGATTTCACGTCACCGTCGCATCTGTGAGAAGTTGACATTTTAAGCAAAATTATTTTTTATGTGACAATGAAATAATTAATTTGTATACTATAAAATATAACACACAATTTGCAAATACAATTATTGATAGATAGCATTAGTTATCTTTAAGAAACGTTTATAATTAAAGCCCTAAAGAAAAACATAAATAAGCGTAAACGTTCAGCTCTGCTAACTCTGTTACTTTGGCTTCATAAAAGTGTACTGGAAGAATTTTTCTCTTTGGTATTACAATATGTATGTCAGTATCGGAAACGTATGCATTATCCGTACCGCGTGATTTACTTATAAGGTACTCTATATTCTGCATGAAAACTATAATTCAATGTAAATACTTTTTGTTATGTTACCCTATAATTAAATATAGGTTTTGATTGATTGTTTTTTTAATTTTAGATAATATTTCACTGTAAATTATACTTGCTAATATACACTTTAAATACTCGCAACACACGCATGTAAGTACCTATAATATAACTAAACCTAGCATCAAACGGTGAAGGAAAACATCGTGAAGAAACCTACATGTCTGACAGTTCGTTATGTTTTTGATGATAATTACATATGTAAAGTCCGCCAGCACGCGCTTGGCTACAGTGGTGGATTTTGACCTTATTCTTGAAAATAATCCTTGCAATGCGAAGAGAAACACAGTGGGACAGTCTTTAAAAACCAGAACTGATTCGGAAGTATACCATGACAATATATAAACATGTAGAAATTATAGTAAAATTTGTAGCGGGATTATTAACTCGAAATAATTTAGTAAGTTAACGCAAGATCGAATTTAAGTTTTGAGACAAACTTGAGAACGTTTCTAACGATGTCTTCTTAGGGAAAGTTTATCCTTAGGACTTAACTTAACTTAAGTCTTAACTTTCTTGTTTTCTTACACGAATTTGTACTTACTTATCTAATGTTTATATCGAATGTTCTGCTTAACGTAAATATTATTCGTAAATATTGGGTCGTAGCTAATGGGGGGTTCATATTAAATTGTGTTAAAGATTTATGCCTAACTGGCTGTGCCCCGCGGTGTTACCCGCTACATGTTTTCGGGATAAAAAGTATATAGTTAAAATTGTTGCTTGCAATATTTCATCAAGATCATATTATACGTAAATCAATTTTATCCACGAGTATTAAGGCATTGTTTTCAATGAATCTCAAGCCCTTCGTCCCCTTCCAAATGAAAACAATTTATTGTTCAATATAAATATAGTCTATGTCACACAGTGATAATTTAGCATTCTAATGATGAAAGAATTATTCAGATCGGTCCAGTAGTTTCGGAGCCTATTCAATACATATATATACATACATACAAACAAACAAAAAATTAAATCTTTTCTCTTTATAATTAGTTAGATTAAAGTAAGTTAATGTAGCGACGATAGTTCGCATGCCGAAGGACGTGGGTTCAAACCCCAACAATAAGCTTGAGCTGCCGGTGATGGAAAACATCGTGAGGAAACCATAGCATAGTGGTAGAGTATTTTCTAGTACTCGGCTGGCTACCTACCACCCTCAAGTTGAAAATCTGCCGCCAAGCATCTAACGGTGTGTTCCGGCAGCCTCACTTGAGAGTAAGTTCTATTCCAGGCTAGGTGTGCTTTATCATCTTCGACCACACCATCAGTTAACGTCAGCTGTGGTCAAACACATAGCCTGTCAAACATAAAAAAATATTTACAATAGGTATTTAAGGTTCATATGTAATAATAAATAAATGTAAAATGTAAATAAATGTGTGAACCGACTATCAGTGCTATCAAAAAAAATATATATATAAAATGTAACAAGCCAAATGTTACATAATTTTATTTCCAATAAACATTAACCGCGTCAGTGGTATCTAGACCGGGCAATAAGTACGATTGAGACATCGTAAAGTCGACCTGAGTTGGCACTAATACGAATTTATGTCGATGGACCCGGGTCTTGCCACCGGTATCGATCCGGCAATGCCTATAAATGTTTCAATTTACAAACCAACCGTTTTATGTTAACCATGATATATTTTATATCGCATCACGAGAGCGAAGAAAGAACCGTATTGGGGTAATAAAAGCCCCGTAGAGACAGGTATCTACTTCCCTTATTGATATTTATATAATATTGTTAAAAAAAACTTTATAAAGTTCTTGCGAACCGTAGAACTATAAATAATAATAGTAGCCAAACGAAAGCATGATTTTTAAATAAATACTGTCAAGAGAAAGAAGTTGAAACTGAGAATTTAAATTGTATTTCGTATTTCCTAAATCCATTTTTTTAACGTAAAGTAATGAGATGAACGACCATTGCCCATGACCATTGCATTAATACACAGAACTCTGAGTAGCAAACAAAGTCCGGGGCATCGATGCTCTGGCACTCATTAATTTGAGACTTTCGATAGTTAGTTTTAAAAGCCCAGTAATTTCGCTAGCTGAAATACCCTTCAAACTGGAACTGAGTAATGTTTACACACTACTGTTTGGCGGCAGAATATCTGGTACTGGGGTGGTACCTATCTGTAGAAGACTTCCTGTTAAGGAAATCTACCACCAAGTATTTTTCATAGTTGCAACTAAAGTCTGAATCATTATTTATTGAATCATACAAAAACTTGGCGCGCATGGAAACGTAAGTCGGCGGCAGCCAGACAGGCGTCTCCGCCGGCAAACAAGCTTCGCGTCACCGACACCGCTTAAGTTTTATATCGAGTTTTGGGAGGAAATCCCGGCAATTTACATGAGAAAGCCGCGTTCCTACCCGTGGACGGCTCAGAGATCTAACAAGGGCCAGGAATGTAGGAGGCATCCGAGGCAAGCATGCGGAATACGCCCCCAATATTAGATTGAAATCGCGAAACGTGTTCGATATTAAACTTTTCGTGTAATTATACCATTGACATACATATATTGTATTTCGTGTCGTCTTTCGTGCTCTGTCACGAAAGATTTGATATAGCTCGAGAAATAACGTTTCGAATTTTTATTTTTCTTGAATCTATTGAATTTCATTTAAACTACGTACGTGAAATTAAATTTTTTGTAGAAGAAATAAATTTACTTAAACATCACACTAGAGAACAATCTTAAAAAAACACAGATACAGTCATATTCATAACTTTCTATCATTAAAAGGTAAACATTGGTACCATGTTGGGCGCCAAAGTTAGCGATATGTGGTACGCCGCGTGAGTAGTAATTAACACCGCCTCTCGTCCCCCGCACGTATCCCCCAACTCCCGGCACTCAGTGGGGCACGCCGATTGAATTAAACTTCGGAACGGTTGTTGTGGTTCGAATCCGCTGGTTTTGTCGCTGGCGTTTTGTGCAGCTGCGATTACTAGCAATACTAGTTTATACTCCGTTTATTAGTTGCATTGTGAACGGCGTGCGAGTATCGAGTGTTGCTAAATTTTACTGTCAGAGGTGTGCCAAATGTCTAGTAGAATGTTAATGAAGCGATACCAAAACTCTTGTGCTGATTGTACACTCTCGGCGATATGATAAACCTGAGACGCCTATTCGACTTCTGACAATGAAACGCCCATAGATTTTGTGCTAGAGGGATGATTTTGTACGTATTTATCATAATTTCTGAACATACAGTTACATATAAAACAATGTTTTTGTCGGAGTACACTCAGTACGTATCCTAAGAAAATAACACACTTACCTAATAGAGTGCGTATTCATTCTAAATTGCATGGATTATACAGTTTAGATATTATATATAAAGATTATAAAGCTGGCGTAGTATTAATACTTTTTAACTTTTATTATTATTTGCCCATTGGAGGCAAACAAGTACGCTTAACTTTTTTTACATAATATCTGCAATACCAATGCCGCTAGAAATTTACCGACGCTGAAAAATAAGAAGAACGTGTACGTTTGTTTTTTCGACATTATTTTATGCCTATTTATAATTAGTGACATGGAAGAAAGCGAAATTTAGATTCAACTGAAAGGATACAGTTATTCATCATACGCACACAAAAACGGCAAAAACAATTTTTTTTAAATGTTGTTTTCTACTGAAAACAAAGACTTCAAAGTATTCTGTAGAAGAGATTCTCGCTGACCCTAATTTAGATAAGGTACGTAAATAAATGAGTGTCATTTCATTTGAAAATTTAATTTGGAGAGTAACAAGCTAAAAGCTTTGCTAATTACGGAGAAAATAAAAGTATTTTAAAGCACGTTATTCACACTTTTAACCCCTGTTGTGTACGACTCATGAGCTCAATGTCTACAGCTAGTTTTTCTTATGTTTACAATGAGACTCTAAAAGAATAGTGAGGGTTGGCGTGTAGCCTATTTTTCTTAGTCTACTAGCTGTCCTAGTTTTTAGATACAGAGGTCTATATGTAAGATTATCTTTGTGTTAATATCGAAAACATACTCGTTTTCATAAAAACTATGAAAATCATTGAAATGTGATCGAATTATAATATTCACAATTAACTATTTACATAGGATTTCTTTTGCATTTAAGAAAAACATATGAACAGTTTCATTGAGTGTAAAACAATTTGGATATATTTAATAAAATAGCTTGGTCAGTCAGTTAATATATTTGAAGAAAAAATATTACAATTTTATTCGTTGTTTTTTTATGATTATGCCATAACGTATGCCATACTTTAAAATATATAGATGACATACACCGTGATACGAGTAAGTTACGTTAACACAAAAACATTGATTTCAAGTTAGTGTAATATTCACATTTAGTTGTAAATAAAAACTAATATGTTTATTAGGTTTCATAAAATAGTCTAATTATTTCAATTCTTAAAGGCTAAAGTCTGTTCTCTTTCAATTACACAAAAAAATTAACTTTTACTACTTAAAAAAATCGAATATAAAGTAAAAAAATTGAACAAACCCTGAATTATTTTTACCACTTTTGCTCAAGGCGTTCCTCAGATCCAAATATAAGTATTAATAAGACACAAAATTACAAGTCACATTTGTGGCACGTATGATCTGGTAACCCTAAGTACAGCATGTGGAGGGTGGCTCCCTCTACATAGCACAATTAGCGCGCGCGACTCAACACGGCTTGAGTTTTAACAACGCTGCTCGGAACTCTCGCCGTCATTCAAACGAGATGGGGACTCAAGCTCCACCTAGCGGGAATCTTGTGCTACACACATGTTAAAGAAAATTATGACCCGGAAAAGAAACAGGAAGAAATTTTGACGCTGCTTCACGTATTTATCGAGGTCTACTTTAAAAATCATCATCACACCCAAGACACGCCACTCAGCCCGATCTTTGGTTTTACGTTTCCATACACCGCCAGCCGTTCTAGATATATCATCACTTCATCGAGTCTCAGGGCGTCCTAGTTTGCCAATCCGCGGTCTCCATTCTAGAAGACGTCTACCCCAGCGGTTATCAGTTCTACGACAGTCTACTTTAATAATTACCTATGTAGTACTCATGGGTACTTATAATAGTCAGATAAGAGATGTGTTGATTTCATAGCCACTAAGTGAAGGCACTTTAAGGCAAAAGAATTTGTAAATAAAACTTTTTTGTGCAAGTTATCAAGGGTTAAAGTTCCAATGCCGTTTACAAGTTCATCCTGGCAGTCCCCTACAAGATAGCGCGACAAACATAAGGGGTTTGAAAAAGTCTGTCAGAATCTTGTGAGACGACTTATATTTCCACAATCATCGGCATTGATCTTTTCATGCAATGAAATATATGTCCAAGATTAACAATTACTATATACACACAACAACTGATGTAACTATAGTATAGATGAGTGTAAAATGTTTGGCGTGACGGTTTTAGCAATGTTTTTCATTTTCAGATGTACAAATGCTTAAATGGATTTGAGAGCAATTTGATTTAAAATTACTTTATAGTCGGAATTAAAACAAAGACTGATTGGTATCAATCCCGAAAAAATACAGAATTTACTGAGATCGGATGAAATAACCGAGTTTTAAATAAACACTCATATAGAACAGGGTTACGCGGACCAGTAACACAAAGAGTTATGTGTGCAACGGCTTCTTTTTGGGATACTTCTAACAATACACGTAACCTGGTATATGCCACATATACCACAAGTGGCGGCCTTATATCTGAAAGCGATCTTTTTCAAATAACCATAATTATATTGAAATAAACAAACTAACAGAACGAGAGATGCCTAATCATAATAAGTACCAGATCATAAAACTGGAATATAAAAGACTTGATGCTGTAGATGAAACTTAATTATTTTCATATTTTAACATAATTCGTGAATAGATTAAGCAATATGAGACAGAACTATAAAGATAGCGCAGTTGTAATAGTTAAAGCAATTAAGGAGATAACGAGGAATACATAACCTCGCTGAAAGCACTGAATCTCACTCAGTAATTAACACCGGCTTGGATACGTAGCTCAAACAAACGCTGCCTCTGTTACATTGCAATGCAAGTTTATAAACACATCAACCGCTACAGAGATATATAATATTATACATACTAATATAGATAAAACATCCTATACAAAAAAAAAAAACGGTAGTAATCAGACTATTTTACAAGCTGTGTAGTGTTATTCGCGTTGGTTTAGATGGCGCCACTTTCTGAGCGTATTTGTGTTATTTTATTTTTACATGGGTCACTTCGTATTAGTGAATCGCAATACCAATAGATGGCGCTTTTTTTGATTGATTTTTCGTCTCTATGTGCTGAGACCCTTTGTTTATTAAATGACAGTTTGACAGTAACTCAATATTATGATACTACATGTAAGGTGATTCGTAATAGTCGTATTTAATATCTACTCATTAATGAGGACAACGTTTACTATTGGACCAACCCTGAAATCGCGACACCAATCAGCTGTTTCATAGAAAAAATGTTACTAATCATCAAAGAAATGTATGGAATAGAATTTTTTTCGTAAACAGGGTCAGCTCATATTAAATGCTTTTCACAAGTTGTCCTTTAACGGTTACTACTCCAGAACTTTAATACCCTGTTTATGCATATCTCATATTATTGAGTTACTGAATTGTTATTTAGTAGTCAGTCTCACAGATCAACGACTATGGAGAACAATGATCGTCGTCACTGTGAACGGCCTTGCAGCGAAGTCTCGATCAACATCTTAAGAGGCTCTCACCAGGCGTTTGGGTCAAGTCAAGAGTCAATCATAAAGGCACTTATCCTTGACACGGCATGCATTGTCAAGAGGCTCCTGCTCTGTAGCTCAAACCACCGGTAGCTTGGGCCCTACCCTGCTGTCGGCGATTCTGTTACAATATTATCTTCCCGTATCTACCTCTAGTTAATAAACGTTTAATAAATCTATTATTTTCATGACCAAATGCTAAGAACATTAGACTTGCTCTTGATAAGTCATAAAGACAGATACTCTGCACCTTATTATAATGAAGGCTGGTTTTCTAAAGCATATTATTGAGCGAGGGAATATTCGCATAATCAGAATCACATTAAGTATTAACGCTCGAGTACCGAGACGGAGTATACCCATCGAACACAAGTGAAATCCTACCTAGCATAAAAGTTAATAGTGCTACCAAGCCGAACGGGATCTCCCAAGGCGGCTATAGGATGTACCTAGTTCTTATAAACTCTGCTATCAGTGCGGAAGGTCTTTTTAAACTACCGACATCGGGAGCAAATTTTTATTTGCACTTACGTGTCTGAAATTACTTGAGAAAACTAGCAATTTTCTGTGAAGACACTTTTAGCTGAGTTTCGTATAATTGTATGCTTAAGCACGAAACAGATTATGCATTTATATTATAAATCATTTTTTTTTTAATTTCTCGTTTTCCTGAAGTAATACGTGAAAGCGAAACGAAACAATAATTCATTGAGAGGTCAGAATTTATCGAGTAGGAGTTTGAGGTATAGGTATAGATAAGGTCAGATGGTGGTAATCCATTGGGAGAAGACGCAATTGCGCCTTTGATTTCGGACCCGTATCAATGAGTTCTTAGGAATTTATGCATAGGTTTAAAAAAAACAAATGGCTTACAATTAAGTCCTACGATGAAGGAAAGCGTCGCGAGGAAACCTTTATTTTATAAACCTATAGTTTTATGGGCCAATATTTTGAGATTTGAAATTTGGCGTCTTATGAAATTGAACATTGATAATTATGTATTTAAAGATGGTTGGTGCAATATTGCAAACGCAGCTTTCTCGCTCTCATGTTCGCTTTATCTCTCTCTCTCTCGGTGTGTTACAGCCGACCCTAGTGGAAAACTTTTCTATTGGAACAAGAAGATCGTTTTAATCCACGCAATTACGCTTTTAAAGTATTCTTATGCCCTACAGTGTGTGTGTGCGTGCGTGTGTTAAAAATTATTGCAGTTAGATAACATTACAATGACAGCTTTGGATATTTTTTCACTGAGCTAGGCTACTGTTGAACGTTATTATTCTGCGTATATAGTGTTCGCATCTGCACTCCTACTACTTGAGGCATTCAAATAGCTGCTTTAGCATATAATATTTGAGGAAATCTTCATATGGTGGTGGGTCTACGCGCCCTTACAAATAGAATTTGTATACCGAACAGCTCCCGAAAGGGTCTGTGTGCGATTACACTTCACGCATTACGATCTTAGGGTTATGCATGTTTGCTATCACTCCAGTATCGATAAACTTTGATTAGATGCTAAACATTGCGAGCACGTCTGTTTGCTTCGGGTCTGTCTGATATATTGGAATAATTTTCAATTCTAATTACGGCTTCTGACGGAAGCCGATCTATAAAGTTAGGGGTGTATGTTTTCCTTTTTCAAACAGATTTTTTTCGAGACTTAGGATGCCCTTTGCTGGTCTATTTAAGTATTAAAACGGGGTGCCCTCTCGGAACTAACGTATTCATGACTCCGAACTCCGCCCCTTACTTTACGAGCGGCGGTCGCAGTGAATCGGAAAGGTAACCTATTCGGACCTCGACCGATGTGGAATATCACGCCACCATATGTTACATAATTTGAGGGATTCTCGAAAGGATAGAACAAAGTTTGAACCTTGATATGTACTAGCATAGAAGTAAAAAGTAACCATGATTAACTTAGAAATGGAATTTAAGTCGATGGGCCAATGTATATTGGTAGGTAACTTGGTAATTTACAAAAATAATAAGACCCATTATAAAGGCTTTAGTTGTTAGATCTACTCGTTATATTATATTACAATCCTCGTGTGGATTGGTTACAACAAAAAGACAGCAAAGTTTTTAGTAAGTTTAGATTTTTCAAATAAAAAAGACTTAAAAATTATTTAGACTTCATAAAATATAAAGATAATTTATTTGTATACAAAACGAGAAATTTTATGCAATATGTGCTTAAAAGATGTTCCAGTAGTCAATGTGGCTGAATCATGTTGTGCCGGTTCGGCGTACAAACTTTATGAGTGATGGCGCTGTGCTCGTACAATTATTTTGAAAGCTATTTTAATTAAAATCAAATAAACATAAATGTCAAAATTAAATCATATGTCAAAATTAATTTACATATAATATATGTCAAAATTAAAATTAAAATAATACCTAGGTCAAACAGATATAATAAAAATTGATAATTAGAAAATGTCATTGAAAATTGGTAATTTAAAATAAAAAAATGAAATAAATTTAATCATCAATTATGTATTAGAATTCCTTTAATAGAAGTGCCTTCATGAATAACTAATTTCTAAATAAGATATAAGGTAGAAAAACCACCGTTTGACTATGGCATCACCCGTATTTGCGACGAATGCAATATGGCACCGAAACTTTAAACAGATTATGAACTAGTCGTGAGTGTTTTTTTTTAATTGACACTCCTTTCAACTCTACAAAAGTCAGACATTTTTCTAAATATAGTGCGCTTTTTTGTAATGTTAATAATCCGAGTTATTCAATTTACCACGGGTATATTCACCCGGCAGATCTACAGTCATGAATATAAAATAATTTCGTAGGAACTCAATTGAGTTACGCATTTTCTATTAGACATTTTCAGAGAAGTGTTGTTTATAGGGAAACCAATGAATATTATAACGCTTGTGATTGTTTACATACCCGAGATGTTGGCATGTTTCAATTTACGCACGAATTCTCAAATCTTTCATGCGGCGTTGAAGAAATAATCTAATATTTCACATACTGGAAAAAGGTAAAGCTTTATAGGATAAAACAGCGTGTTTTTTTATTGGTTTTAGTCAAAAGCGTTAGGTTTTGTGTATAAATTGAACCACAATTCACGCTAATATAAGGTTACCTCGAGATCGCATTATTATTATTAATGTTATGTGAAAGTTTATGTGTGTGATTGTTTGTTATATCGTCACGTTTCAACACATTTTAATTAAATTTGGAATGCAAATATTCCATACTTTGAATAAATCTACCTTTTATGCAGCTTTGTTTTTAATGGTTGACAAGCTAGGTGTTTGACCACAGCTCACCTGATGTTAAGTGCGGTGTGGTCACTGATGGTATACCACACCTAGCCTGGAAAGGGTTTTCACCGGCAGCTTAAGCTCATTGCTGGGATTTGAATCGACCATGCTGACCACTGAGCTATCTCAACTACAAATTACTATTTTTATATGCATGTATGTGAGTTTCTTTGTTCCACCATAACTTTTCAATGCAATTTATACATAGCTATAAGTTAAAAAAAAAACTTTTGATTTTATTAATGGGCATTTGTTTTTTTTAATTATATTAATTAAGTTTTTTATCCCGTTTTAAATCGGGTGGCGTATTCTGGTTTATATTTCAACTTAAAAATTGCTTTGGTGCGAACTTGTTAGTCTGAAAAATTTAATGAGGGCGTACCGATTAATTATAATATTATCGAAAAAATAGACAGAAAGTTCCTGTTGACTTGGTTATTTTTATTTCGCTTAGTAAATTTAAACGAACATGAAGTAGGTATTTATTCTGGAGATATATGGGATACCGTACATACGAGTATACCTACAAGTAAAACCGTGAAACGTAGCTAACTCTTGCGTTTGATCATCAACATAATCTAACTTCATCGGTGGATACGATGATAATTTTAAACCCTATATCCCCATTGGTGAGGGGATCAGTGGTATATATTATACACACATTTTTTGAACAAACGTTTTGAAAGCATAAAATATTTTTTTACCTCCAAAATAGTGATGTTACTATTCAATCTTAAAATATTTGTGTATGGGACAAGCTGTCAGCCAATTAAACTTGTTCGAAACATACCGAATCCAAATTGGCAGTTTATATTGACAGTTGCCAAGTGTTACTAGCGACCCAATGAAGTGCGTGTACACATTCCAGTGTAGTGAGGAAATCGAAAATACGTTCTTGTATGTACGTGTGGGCATTCACGACCTCTTTGAAGTATGAAAATGATCGTAAAGTTATTTGTGGATGACGTATACAGACGATGTTCGAGTTGATGTTTCAATAACATACCGCAAACGGATGTCTCAGAGAGGAAAACAAGCGTCGTCGTAATAATTACCTGGAAAAGAAGAAAGGCATCTTTAGTAAACACAATTATCGATGGATAGATGGGCTGACAAATATTTATATCGGGCTCTATGTATATTTCCTTTCATTATGAGTTTATGGTATAAATTATTTGTTTATATTCTTGATTTTTTAATGTAAAATTTAATGAGACGAACTATCGTAAGACTCTCCTAATGGTAAGAAATAACGCCAATCCATGACCATTGCAGCAGTACACAGAATTTAGAGTAGGAAAACAAAGTTTAGAGTATCACTGCTTTGGAGCTCTCGTTGAGACTCGATGGTTAGTCTCAACATTCCTGTAATTTCGCTAGCTGTAGTACCCTTCAAACCGGAACACAATAATGTTAACATACACATACGACATTTGTATATATGGGATATCGAGCAACTTTTTTTTTTTTTTTTTTATGGTTGACAGGCTAATTGTTTGACCACAGCTCACCTGATGTTAAGTGAAGGTGTGGTCGAAGATGGTAAAGCACACCTAGCCTGGAATGGAACTGGCTCTCAAGTGAGGCTGCCGGAACACACCGTTAGATGCTTGGCGGCAGATTTTCAACTTGAGGGTGGTAGCTAGCCAGCCGAGTACTAGAAGGTACCCTACCACCATGCTATGGTTTCCTCACGATGTTTTCCTTCACCGGCACTTTTTAGTTAAATTAGATAAATTTGCACCTCACATATATTTACAAAGATCATAAATTAGTTACGATTACTTAGCCTTGAATTATTTTGATATTTTTATTTTAAGTTAACAATCATAAACCAATTTCACTGCATTTTATTATTTACACTTCGTCAAGTTATTACAATAGTTTATTTTTTTCTTTTACATATTATGCTGCTTCATAAAATAAGTTGAACTAAAAAAAAAACTAATAACGCAACTTTCTCTTTAAAAGCTTTGTCTGTTTAACACAAAGACTTAACGCGAAAGTTGTTTAGAACTTCTTATTAATTTTCTTAAGAAAAATTGCCACATCGCAAAGTAAAAAAGCTTGAAGCTCACAAGTTGCGGTACAGGCGGCATCTGTCGTGGTCGGATTTATCGCGAGACAAATTGCAACGGCCCGAGTCGACGCAGTGGCGCTCAGCCGTCCTTTGTGCAAATGAGATACGTAACAATGCTGAAAATGGGTTTCGCAAATTAATATGCCCGCTATTAGTGTCTTCATATTTTGTGTTAATTTGAATGTTGCGACTTTCATTCAAATGTCTCTTTTTTTTTGCTATGTGAATCTATGTATGTATTTATTATTCTTACAGAGTTCTTATATTTTTAGAAACAATATTGAAAAACGGTGCTAAAATTGAGATATTGCTAATTTAGTTACCTGTTTTAGCAAGCGAACAAGCCTGACTTTAAAGCCATGAGACAAGTTGCCAAAATGTATCCCTTCATCTCGGGTTGTTTAAACGTTAATTATAGCTTTATTTATGTTAGAAATATTCTAATTTACCCCGAGTTAATACCCTGTTTCCTTGACGGGACGAGACAAGACGGCGCCTGTCACGAAGGTCGTCTGACAGGTGTCTTACACGTGGTTGGATTTATCTTCAGAATAATTTGCGTTTGCCTGTTTTGAGTTAATATCGTGTGGAACCTGTTCGTCATCTAGACTAATAGGAGTTACGTTCATTAATTTACAATCAACAAATCAAAGACATACACTAATGTTATGAATATCACAGTATGAAATTGTGTTAGTATGTTTGGTAAGTCTTCAAAAAATATGATACCTGATATAATTATTATCAGTACTTCATGAAAAAAAATAAAAACAACATAAACGTTTTCAATTAAAAATACCGGGGGTCTTGAAAATTCATTCCTTGTTTACCTTTCGATAAAGCGTCCCTGAATGGGAAGTTTTTCTTTTCCACCCTTTTGTTTTAAATATGCATAACGCCGTCTGTGCTCTGAAGAGTGTCGCAAAAGTGCCTCGGAGTTTATATTAATATTTTATAAAGGAACTTCAATTGCGTCAAAATTTTGTTCGTAATACTACTCTTTAGTGATATCGTTGACCCCGCGCACCGGTGATTTCGGTTGGCAAATACACATAACCCCAAAATGTCAAACGATAAATTACTCGTTTTGTTAATATACAAAAATTTACACTTACATTTATTTTAAAATAATACGAACCTGACGCTCTCCTGGTGATAAGAGATAACTGATCGACCGAGCGATGGTAGTTTGCAAAATATATTGTTTACTTACATGACTTGGAAAAACGCGTTTTCTCAGAGAGGTTTCACCTTACTAGATCGTGTTTCGAATCGAATTTCATCGAAATTGTAAGACACGTTTTCGAAATCTAAAAATACAATTATGCATATACAAATACGGCTCATTTAATTGTGTATAACGAGCTTCCTTAGAATACAAAAATCGATAAAACAAACAGATACATTCACCACTGAATGTATGTCAATGTAAATAACGTATTCAAAGAGAATGTTTGCGAACCGACAATATTTGCACTGAATATTTTCGATCAAATTTATGTTACTTCATTATGTCGACGTTAACGAATGCAATAATTAAAATTAAAACTTGATTTGTGAAAATTATTTTAACTCAACAAAATAAATGTAAACGTTATCTTCAAATGAAACAGGCGTCAAGCACCGATGCTCTGAAACAAAGGATTCTGCCGTATACAAGTACGAGTAGATAGCACTAGAAAACTGCGAAAACACGAGAGTAATTATATTAAAATGTTAAAAGCACGCTCGCAGTAACCAACCATTAAATAAAGTAAAGCTAATGGTGTAATGCGGCGCTCGGCGCAGTGCCGACCTCAGTCACGCTGCAATGGAGTAGCGAAGGATGCAATCTGCATACATTAGCCTAACGTCTCTTAGTTTTGACACCTGCTCTTGCCTCCCCGCAACGGAAAATACGAACACCCGGCAGATGGATGGCACAAACATGTCAAGACTAAAGGCAGTTGTTGCCGACTTGCGGAGTAGTTAAGAAAATCGCGCAGGCAAAATGTATTGTTCCATAGAGTTGGGCTTGGAAGCTTTTCAAAGTAACTAAATGTTAAATGGCTGTTTCGAGGCAGTATTTGTCTATCTCACTCGAAATACATTCTAAAGTATAATTATAATCATCAAAATTTTCACTTAAGTTTATTCAACTAAATAAATATAGACTGCGCGTGGGTTCAATTCCCCCAAGACAGACATTTATGTGACAATAAATGTTTGTTCTGTGTCCGAGTGTTTTGTATGTATTATAAGTATGTATATACAAAAAAATAGTATTAAGCTCATCTGGTTCCTATAGTACAAGCTAGTTTGGAGCTAGATGGCACAATGTAAATTTAAAAACAAAAGAAAAACAATAGACTATCTTGACGAGTTCCATAAAAATTCTATGCTTTATTTCGTTTCAATAGTTATTTAATAAGAAATAGACTTATGTTTGACTGTCATTGCACTTAAAGTACGCTTGCACAGACGAAACCGATACACTCGCAACTTGAAAGCACCTAAATTGTATCATGGAACACCGATTCGGGCAGAAAATTCCACTGCTTAGCGGTTCGTATGATGAAAGTGGAATCAAACAGTTTCGTTCAACTTTTTGAAACGTTAACCACAAAACGGTGTCGCTCTATAGTCATATGTTAGTAGAATAAGCAGGCTGAAATTAGATCATGAAAACCTAAAATGTATTCTACAAAGTGTGCTCGAGAGATAAGTGATAGACCAGCGACTTTGCTTTGGAGACTTTGGATTCTGGGAAGAGTTATTACTGATAAGCTTCTTGACATACTCCTTACATTACAACTTTTATTAATGGCTGCAATTGTTTTTTAATTCATTTTTGCTTATACACTACAACAAAATGGTATAATTTGAAACTAAAATGTTACTGACATTTTAATCAAAACGAATTAGAAATTCTAACAAAGTCCAGTACCGATGGGATACGCTCTAGATTTATTACCTGAAAGCTTAATCTGAGCACACGGCTGGTTATAAATGGTTGCGAAACAACCTCGTAAACCGGTGGCCCAGTGTGGCAAACACCTTAAATACTTAACAGCTCAGTTACCGAGTCAAGTTTAAATGTTCGGAGCGCGCTTGAGAGGGGTTGTCACGTCAGAGCACATTTTAATAATGCACTTGCTCGTTTAGTATGAAAATTAGCTGGCAAGCGTTGGTGGCGCACTATGTTGCTTGTTTTATTGATGGATCGCCCTATGTTGGTCGTAGACGCCTCTATCTATCACGATACACCCTTACCCTCCAGTGATCTAGCTTTTAATCTGTCACAACCCGATGTTGAATTACGCACAAATGAGTCTATCAATCCTTCCTATACTAAGTGGTCGAGCTCCTTAGTAGCAGGTCGTCTGTGTAGGTATCACCGCAATATCAGATATTCTACCACCAAGCAGTAGCGTGTAAGTATTACTGTGTTCCAGTTTAAAGGTGCTGCAGGTAACAAAAGCACATGGCTATTTAGAGTCACCATTGAATGTTTAAAAGTTATGAACGTCAAAGCAACGATATCCTAAAGTTTGTTTAGTTACTGTGTCTCATAAAAAAAATCTTTGCTATCTGCACGGTCAATACTGAGATGAGCCCATACTGCATAAGTTTATTGCATTTATTTTAAACGAGCTGCGCCCCGCGGTGTTACCCGCTACATGTTTTCGGAATAAAAAGTAGGCTAAGTTTTAATCCACGGTCTCAGATCATCATCATCATCAGAGATCATCCATCCATCCATCCAAACTTTCACATTTATAATATTAGTGGGATTTACTGTCTATCGATATTATTCTAAAATAAATTTTGAGGATAAAAGTTTCCTCACGTTTTGTCTGCATCAATGCTGCCGTTGTTAAAAGCTAAACGACTGGCCCTAATAAAGTTCTATGGTGCGGCTATACTGTGTTGTGGGTAATTAATGCCAGCTACCGGAGTCACGCTAAATTGCCCTGTGAAGTGACAAAGGCGGCCATTTCAGTGTTGCACGTGGTGAAAAAAGGACGAACGGAATGCTTTGTACAGTCGTGTGAAAATTATGCATGCAAAATTTAAACTTAATATTAATCCAAAGCAATTTCTCTAACATTAGTTGAGTGATTGACTACCAACTCGCAAGTCCTGAGTTAAAATCCCACAGCATTTATTCATATATTTTCTCAACTAGCAGCGCCCGCTACATGTTTTTGGAATAAAAAGTAACCTATGTCTTAATCCAGATTCTCAGCTACCTCCATACCAAATTTCATCCGAATCCGTTTAGTTGTTTTTGCATGAAAGAGTAACAAACAAACATCCATCCATCCAAAGTTTTTTATTTATAATATTAGTAGGATTATGTGCTCTAAACGTGTTCTAATCGTTAAAAAAAAACACCGTGAGGAAACTTGCATTTCTAAGAGTTCTTAATATTCTCAAAAATTTATGGAGTTTGTCAACCCGCACTTAGCCAGCGCGGTGGACTAGTATATTACCTTTCTCACTACGTAAAGAAGTCTGCGCCCAGCACCGGGACAGATTATAAAAACAGGGCTCATCTGGAAAATTTAATCTGCCGCCCTGGAACAAGTTGGATTGGCAGACTTCACACATCTTAGAGAATATCAAGAACTCTCTTACATCTGTAGGTTGCCTCATGATATATTCTTTTACTGTTTGAAACAGATGCATTCCACCTGATTTGGTCTTGAGTCAGAATGACAGTCAGACGGGCTCCTAACTAGGCTGCCGTAGCTTCGTGTAAATTATTTATTTTACAAACGCGTATAGATCTGCGTTTGGCCATCAACTCGTCTCTCATTGTAAGCGACTACGTAGTCGAAGATAAAGCACGTAGACTTCACTCACCTTGTACAGATTCAGTGTGCCATAATTTTACTATATTATTTCGATTTGATCATAGTACACATAAAATTATTTTGTAACCGAGACAGGTTCTCTTAAGACATAAAAGCAAGACTGTCCAATTTTTAGGAGTGTCTCACACAGATATATCCCAATGTAGAGACGCCGGACCAATCGCTAAAAGGATCTTTACGTTTGCAAGTCCGATACGTGACTCAATTTCTTGCCAGCGTGTTTCTAAAATCGTTTAAGAAAATATAAAGAGCTGCATTTATTCATCTTGTTATACAACTACATATTAAAAATACGCTTAAAAGCAAGCTAATATTATTTTATTAATTGCAACGCCTCACGATTTTAACCACAATCGTAAAGAAGCCGTTCATATATTTTAGATAAAAATTAGCTTAACGAATAAGTGTTAATTTTTTTAATTAAACTATACACCCGTGAGTTGTTCATTATGTATGCATAAATAATGAATAAATATTCATTTCAAAACTCACAAACATCTGCATCGATAATATTAGTGAGGTAAAGCAGCAATGTTCCAAGAAAACACTTATGAAAATGCTCACAAAGTATCAACTATCGGAATTTTATATTACTAATATTGCACGAAATTTTAGATTAAAAATGGTTATCTTTATACTATACATATATATGCAAAAGCTGTTCCCAGCAGTTTCGTTCGTGTTTTCTGCCTTTGATAGTAGCTTATGTGTTGCCATGGGTATAAACTATCTCTATTCCACATTTTACACAAATCTTGGAATGCGTTACAGTGTGGAAAAATGACAAACACATAAAAGCAAACTGTCGTTGTTAGCGACGCGCTCATTATTAGTGTAGGTAGGTAGAATAAGATAGTTTTAAGTTACGGGTAGGCTGCGGATGTGCCGCGGCCGCCCGGCTCCCGACCGTTGTTCTTGTCGGCCGAGAGGAGCGAGCGGGTGCATGTAGTGTACCGCGCACATATTATATCCTTTAAAATCCCTCGGTCGATAAGCTCATTTGTATTTTTAAAAAATAAATACATTAGATAGTGTTTTACAAAAGTATTTTTTTTTTAAATTATTTACGACCCGAGGCCATCACTAACTCAACAGTCGTATTTTTAATATTAGTGAAAAGCGAGATCAGAAAAGATTTGATAACGAAAGATTAAACAAATACAGCATTAGCAGCAGAAACAAGTGTAACAAATTTGATATTACATTTAGAACAACAATCAAAACCAAAACTCTCATTTACACGGGACTGGGTACTAACATATGTACATACATTGTACACGTTCATTCTGGAAAATACATGCGCGAGTCGCGGCAACAACGGTTTAAAGTCAACGAACAGCCTTTAAAATATTCACTACACTGGAAATTCAATTTGAAGTTTTCCAGTGAAAGTATTAAGGTAGTTTAGTGCCCTCCATTATAATAACTAGACAGAGCCCACAAAGGAAAGAAGCTTCGAACTTCAGCCCGGACATATTTTTAGCCAACTTCTGTTATTAATTTGACATTAACTGCGTACAAGTTGGTCGTTCATCGTCTTAAACAAAGACGGAAATTGAATGAATTCGTCGGAAACTATTTTTCATATTTCCTCGGCGTAGCCCATTAAGAGAAATGGAATAGGGTAGGCACGAGCGACCGATTACTTCGCATAAATCAAACAGATTTGAATGCACAGGCTCGTCCTCGGCACGGGATGCGATGTGGTTCCTATTAAGCATCTATGTTTTTTTATTACAGCTTTGTTTTTCTGATTATTTTCTTTTAATCCGATAATATTGCTCCAGTAATTCAGACTGTAATTAGGGTAACTTAACATGAATGTTATAAAGCGAAATGTTGTTAGTTTGTATGTGTAAGTTTATAACTTCTTCACGCTGTAACGGTTTCACAGGTTTGGTTTGGTTTTTGGTTTCACAGAAATTTGAAATGCAGACAGTTTATTTGAATTAATGCATAGGCTGATATATTTATAACGCGAGTGAAACCTTTACCTTTAACTAGTTTTACCGTAAAAAGTAACGTAACGTATTATAACGTGACTGGAGTGGGTACACGGAGTGAAACCTATGGTATAGTTACTTTATACATTTTCCAGTTTGCAAAATCCTTCATTTGGATGCATGGGAAAAAAATGTTTTCCTGCCACATTATAAAATTGTGAAACCTGAAGATATTGTAAAAGAATCTATGTTATAGATTCTGGCTCTTTGTCTAAATAAAAACTGCCAACAAATATATGATATATATTTTTATTGTAATACCTAAATAATGTAATTGGATACATTTGTCAAAAATTATACATTCAATACAAAACTACTATTATATATATTTGTATTTTGGTAGACTATTATGTGACTTAAAATTCAAAATAAAGCATTTTTTTTTCGGTAAAATAGTTTACACTTTTTAGAACATTGAACATCTATTATTGTTTTTAACATTTAGATATTGTTAGAATAAGTTTACACTTTAACGCATACAATTACACACTCGTTCCTATAGTACAAGAATTGCAAAGTTTGAGGTGAGATAGCGTTGTATGAAATTTCTTACGATATTTGAATTGAGTAATAATGTCGTACTTTTAAAACTTTAAAACATTCAATTTCACAGGCGCACGAAACAATACCGTTCTGAGTGTAGTGACCGATCCCTTAACACATTGAAGCCGGCGGGGTGCCGTTGGAAATTTTCCGGGTTCTTTAACGGGATTCATTCATAACTCACGGCCGAGTGGAGCCTTCGAATATTTCAGGCTGTAGAGGCCCCTGGCCCCATAAATTCCGCGCGTCGGGTTGCCAAATTAGGCGCAAGGAACTGAGACGTGGTGAGCTTTTAAAAGTCAGTAGCGTAGCTTTTACGCTGGTTACAGCATAAACATTCTAGATTTACTTTAGTATTTAGCTATGAACTACTATTTGGTAGGATCATAATTGTTCATCAAATCATCAGTTTCTATGTAATGACATAGCTTCAATTGATCATATTTAGAAATGACAGGGTTATTGCATTAAATTCGATGCGCGATGAAGTTTTTTTTTTTTTTTTAAATTTGTGAGAACTTAGAGCCGTCTACCACAGCCATATCGGGAACCCTGGGCACAATAATTTGGGGCCCTTTTGGAAAATAAAGTGTATACATACATTTTTCTGCATCTGATCTAAAAAATACCAAACACGAAAAAAAAACAAACAGAAAATACTTTATACTTTTCCTGTTATAGTATAAGATTATGAAACCTAACGAGATTTAAAAAAATAAATATTTACCTACTTTTATTATTTTTTACGTCTTATTTAGACATAAATATATTATTTTATGTCTAAATCAGACGTCAAGAAGAAGAAGTCATTTATTATGGTTACTCAAAACTTTATTGTTGGACTATATATAGATATAGCCCAACAATAAAGTTTAGTTAAACGCCGTCGCCGTCGGTGGCCAAACGTCGATCTATTGAAAGTAAAAAAAAACTAAAATAGAAAAAACAGTGTGATGTTAGCGAATATTTCGGGGTCCTCGAGAGGGTGGAGAACCTAGGCTCGGGCTCGTGTGCCTTTATGGAAAAGACGGTATTTAAAATTAACGTTATAAATGCGAACCTTTATCAGTTTTTGACGCATGACATTCGATTATATCCTTCACATTGGATGGAAACAGTAACGTTTATACAACACCGGTGTGGTGCCTATTTAGAAGACCTCCAAGGAGATGTAACACCTGGTAAAGTTGTGCTAAAATACTCAATAAGGAATCGAGTATTGCACACCTAAGTTCGATAACTGCTTTATATGCTTACGTCGAGTTATCCCCCTCATTACCCCCGCTCCCAACAAGAGACTTTTAAGGGAACTTTGCATGAGGTGTCGCAGGTGTTATAGTAATAAATAATATTTCCCACGAGGCGTGGAACATTGGAAACTTCCGATGAAAAGTTTCCGAGTTCGAATATTAAAATTGAAACGGTCGGTGCCTGAATTGGGATGACTATTTTATATATTTATTATGTTGTAGTCATGACTTTGATTTTTATGAGATTTTGACTTCATAATTACCTACATAAAATTGCAAACAGTTAATGTGTTCGATCCCAGCAAGCAAAAGAGGGTAGACGGAAATTACTCCGTCAAATTTTATATTTGCAACCGTCGATCGAGAGAAGCCTTGTTGTTACGGTCGAGATCGGACATACGTTACGTTCCTTGGTCACGGCGCGCGCGCATAACATATTCATCTAGAAACCATCGAAACCAGTGTCCTTGAAATTGTGCCGTTCAGTTGCCGAACACCATTTGGACTCACCAGCAATTCTAGGCGTGCTAGAATTATACGAAGCCCGCGACGAAAGCTGAAACCGTATTGGCGGTCGTAGATTAAAGGTTGCTGGAGTTTTTCTGAACACCTTCGATAGCTTGCGGGGATAGTCTATCCCTTTCCCACATGATTCTAGAGTCACACCACTATCTATTGAAATCTTCTCCCGAGACTGTACATGTATCGTACATCATGTTTTTAAGCAAAGCAAGCATAACAATTAATGGTAATTTGTGTGGATTATTTTGTTAAGAACTACACCAGGATTGTAAGAAATAAATTTTGGGTGTACTAAGTCGAAAACGAGTCATTGTATTTATTATTAATTAACCAACTTTATTTGTAAGTGTGTCTTGGCCTCCGATACTAAGAAGTGTAATTTTTCACGATTTTGAACTATATGGGTATCATACGGAGTATTGACTTCTAGTTATTGGAGATCTTTAGCCACCTCGTATTTCCATCTGTACTTGGGACGAGTAACGGGTTCATTGTCTTTCAGTAGTCCGAGATACGCCCGAAATACGATATACGGCGCGATCTTCTCTAATCTTCCTTCCCTATCTTTCGTGATACCCAAACCAGCGGTGCCTATGATATTTTGTCTTACCAATGGGCCCAGTAATTGTATCCCATAGTAAAAGTTGATCCTAATAATGAGTACAATGACCCTTTTGGCTCAGTACGCCCGAAGCTTATAACCTTGTGTATCACAGTATCCTCCTATTAAGTTTGTTATGACAAACAACTTGATTGCAAAACATACTGATACTTAACTTGATTGACTGCCCTGTTCGCTCATTTAGTAGTGTATATGCTTCAAGAGCTGTAGGGTATGGGTTCGATTCCCACTCGGGACAAATATTTGTGTGACGAGCATACATTTTACAAAAAAAAAGTATACAATATATATATTATATCAGTTATCTAATTCACAAGCTTTGCTTGGTTTGGGGCTAGGTGACGTTGTGTGAAAAGATCTAGGATATTTATTATTTATTTATTTGATTTACTTAACCTGTATTGTAGATGTCATAAACTTGCATTATCATAAAGCAATTAAATGGGTCATAGACAAACAGACTAGGGTACACGTTCAGCCAACAATCAAATGGACTTCCACTCAATTTACTTTATGTGTTACCCATTATTATAATTGCCGCACAGTTCCAAAGTTGCGAACCGGCAGCGCTCCAATTCTAACCATTCTAACGCCGCGGCCGTAGGGCACAAATTTTATTTAACTTGGATCTTAAACTTGCAATAACTTTCACTTTTATAAACGAGAAGAAAAGACGAGGTTTTCTGCCATTTTTCTCCGTAAATACTTACATTTCTTAGTATTTTATTGTAATATAGTTACATTTCAAAAACCTTAACATATCAGAATAGGATAAGCTTAGTTACCACAGATATAAAAAAGGGTCAAATAAAAATAATTACAATATGGGTGTTATCAAATTAAGAGTAAATAGGTTTATTCTAGGGAAGCGTGCTCCATCTTAGCCTGCACTACTGTTTAACATCAGGCAGTGTGGTAAAACGCAAACCTATTTTGAATATTTAAAAAAAAAACGATTGAATGAATGATTGCATACAACCGATACAACCCGTTTACACAGATAACTTTTTCACTTTTAGTTTTACCCAAACCAACTTAGGCAATTAAATTAAGTACCCTAGCTAACACGTGGGTTACAAAAATGACAAGCGACGATTCACGCGAACGCGGCATTGCTTATGACTGTTTCTCAAGTACTTACATAGTACATGGGCCCCTCTGGGTGTCAACTCTTTGTTTGTTACTATTTAGTGCTTCTATATTTACATCTGTTGATCATTTTAGAGAATGAAAAAGTGTTTATTTTTACTATGTACTTACATATCACAATTTCCATCACGAGTGATGGAATGATAACAAAACAAAGTAGCGTGGATTGAAGTGCAAATCAATGACAATATTTGTCGGCAAAACCGTCATCGAGATAACGACGACAAGGCGGCTCCACAATGACTAGTAATTTAGCGAGAGTAATACCAAGCGGGCTTTTGGTGAATTTAATTTAATTTGGTATAAAAACCGCAAGGTAATAATTCATGAAACCGCCGCCAGAACCTCAATGTTTTCGAAAGGTAGAAAAAATATACCCAAGCACTCTCACTACCTGCAGAGGAGGATATAGCTTACATGCACATTATTTTTTGCTAAGTTCAAGTCGTGACATACAAAGAGACAAAAAGGATTCAGAAGCAGCAATTGTGAAATAAGCCCTTTGCGAGTGATTCTTGGAAAAAAACAACGCAATATAAATTATAAAGCTTCTCGCACTGAATTGGGTTCATCGCTCAAGCATTCACAGAAACAAGAGAGGGAAGCCTCTGGTATACCTTAGAACACGTTTTACGACTTTTAAGGTAACAAAATTGGAGTGAAGGCGACCCGCAAGCGGAATGTTAAACTTAACATTTGTAGCGGGAGGTGAAACAGAGCAATAGAATTAATTCTATCGGTTAAACTTTGTATTCAAATTCAAAGAGACAATTGTTTCAATTCATGACGCCTAAACATGGGACGCTTCAAAGGGTTAAAGCGACGCACTCTAAATGATTGATGGCATGAACAATTTATTTATTATAGGAATTTGTGACACTTCTCAATAGTCTAAATCCCTACAACAGCCAAAAACAAAACATTTACGTAGTATCAAATACCAATCATTTATTAATAACACCAAAGTTGCAGGTCATTTTTCCATTCATATTTAAAAATACCAAAATCATAACATGAAAATGTCAAATACAATGAAAATGTCAATGAAATAATATGTCAGGAACATGCTGAAATTTCTGCATTTGTTTTGCTACCGCATGTCACAAATTTTACAAATACCTGGATTAAAATTTAGGTTACTTTTTATTTAACTACCAGCAAAGCCAAAAGAAAGAGTTATTTATGTTTGTATGTATGTTCTGCCGTAGCATCGAAACTACTCATCCAATTTTGATGAATGAGGTGTTATTCGATACGTTTTTATGCTCCGGGTGACATATGCCACATAATATTTTTATATTTATTAGGTTATCGTAATTTAAACTTTTTGTTATGCCTGAAAAGCACGAGGCGTAGGTACTGATATATTTCTTGTTTCTTTAACTAGCTGTCGTTTCATCAAATCAGAATTCAATAACAGTCATCTAAGCTAAACTATCGAATTAACACATGCTACAAATATACATAAAAATGTCCAAAATATCGATAACTTATTCATATTCTCTCACGTATAGCGCGCTCGGAGAGAGATATAGCTCGTCATATCTCGTCCAATTAACGGTTGTTTGTTTTGCATTTTTCCTTCATCTCGGAAGCAGTAAGGGTGTAATAAAACGGTCACAACAATGCGGATCACGTCACAGCGGCATTATCTCGCGGCGACAGCGACGATCAATCGCAATGCCAACGACCACGTGGAAAAGGACAGATTGTGATTTATGTTTTACTTATTAAAAGACAGTGGCAAACCTTCAACAATTATAACTGTTGAAGAAATTTAAAATAATTATTTTCAAATTCGAATGCAAAACCATTTCAGAAAAGAACCAAAATGCGTACAAAAAAGGCCTCGCAATTCAATTTGGGCACTTTTCCTACAATTAGAGATCGTTTTAACTACTATAGACCTTTTGTTCTAATAAAGTAAGTATCCCACCGTTTAGCAGTTTTTAATTATTTCTATAAATTAAATTGAAATTTCCATTTAATACAGATTGAAATAATAGTGATTGAGTTAATATAAGTAGCTGTTACTCAACTTATAAAGTGTTAATTTTTACAAATTTTCCAAAAGTAAACTGCATCTTCGGTCATCAGGCGGGTTGGCGGTCATACGCAAGCCAATTTGTAATTAAAAAAAGTTAGAGTACTGGATTTAGTCATCTTATACTGTACTCTGCCTTGATATCAGTGCGATTTTGGCAAAATCGACCTTAACGTTGCACATTTTAAATTTACATTTCTGTAAAAAGGAATGAGAGCCGTAATCGTAAGCCCAATTAGGCGTAGTGGCGCCTGTAGAACAACGAGAGTCGTTTCGTTCTCCGCTTTAAGATTCAACCTCTGCTTTTATTACGGTTACATTGTCAGTCTTATCATTTTTAGTTTTTATCTAGTCTTATTAGAGAGGTTTTAGAGACCATTGGCCGACCGTCTATTGCCTTTGTTTAGTGCTCTTAATGTTCAAATTAAATCAATTTATTTGCAAAGTACACGTGTAGTAGATGGCCATGCCTACAAAAATAGTTCAATTATACCTATTTGAAAGAAAGAAAGAAAAAGATTTTATACCGCAACATAAAAACACAAAAACAAAAACGAACAAACAGAGTCAAACAGTACAATAAAACAAATTAAATAAATATCGTAGGACTATACACACAGCGCCATCTGACCCCAAACTAAGCAAAGCTTGTGTGATGGAAGTTAGATAACTGATAGAATACATAAAAACTTTTTTTTTGTATATACATACTTATAATACATACAGAACACCCAGACACAGAACAAACATGATTGTGTTTATTCACAAAATGTTTGCCCTGAGTGGGAATCGAACCCACGCCCTAAAGCTCTCGAGGCAGATATACTATCAATGAACCAACGGGGCTGTCAACAAAATAAAATAAAATTATATTCTATTCTAAAGAAAGAATTAGCCTTTTTTATTGACAATGACAACTTACAAATTATTTATTACAAATTTCCACGCTCATACAAAGAATGATCTTGGAATAGAGTTGAGTCGCTTTGCTGCGAACTATAACCCCCAGCCGAGTAGATTAAAGTCGGATCCAGTCACGCGAGGTGATCATTTTGTGCGGTGGATGTATTGTAGACTTCAGTACGTGTACGTGGAGAAATAAATCTTTTAACAAAACAGGCAATATATTTAGCGAAGCACAAACTCCCTCTTGTCGTATAATCTTGGTAGTTCTAAATGAAATACTAATTGTGTTCTCGGTACACATTTAACGGAGCCCACGCGCTCTTGTACAAGCAGTGGGCATGTTGACAGGATTCAATTGAAATTGCGTTTAACGATCGCAATTTTAATCGAATCTATTGGATTGTCGGCTATCGAACTGTGGAAAACCTGAATACCAGAACAACGAGTGTTTACAGAGTAAATCATAGGCAAATAACCAAAGTCTTCTGATATTTTCTACGTTTCTTTTTCTTAAATTTCTTTCATGTATGTACCAAATATTTGCTAAGACGTTCTTGTAAGTTAGTAGTTGATCTGTGAGGTTGTACACTTAATATAGTACTCCATCGAGCAGTTTATCAGACAACGCCAAGATAATGCAAACATTGCGCTTGCAGCCAATGACTCAGGAGTTAGTCGTTCCGTCCTCACAGATCACTTGTTCTAAAGCGATAAAGCAAACTGTTATCGATTTACTGAAATCAGAAGACATATCGTCTACTTACCAACCAACATAATAAAGATATATTTACTTCATAGAAAACAACATCTTTAAAAGACATTAAGCGTGAACATTGCGATTATTAATTTAATGGTAGTTAAAAATAAAAATTGTTATTTATTACTGGACGATGTAGTACTCTTACAGGAAGTCATCAATTTTCCAAAAAAATATTTAGAAATTTATTTATGGTTGACAGGCGAGGTGTTTGACCACAGCTAACCTAATGTTAAGCGGTGGTGTGACCGAAGAAGGTAAAACATATCTAACCTAGTTATAAGATAGCGTCGAAAACCGGGGACACAATTATAAAGTCAAATTACAAGTCATAGCTAATCCAATCAAATTCAATCAGTCGGTTGTGAAAACCTCTTTAATGGTAAAAGGCGTTATTAGATACGGTTTAATTTCGACAGTAATAAGCTATCACCAAGGGAAAGCGTGAAATTACACCGATAAATAAATTCGATGACAAATTAATGCTGAAAAAGTTAATCATCGCGCTGACTTCGCCAATTAATACCTAATTAATTTACAGTTCACTGGCTTGAAACGAAATAAACGGAATGCTTTTGAATAATGTAATTGAGCTACTTTATTTATAAATACAATACATATCCTATACTACTAGCTGAATGCTCGGTACTTCATATGCGGTGCGGTATGGTTCTATCTTTAGCCCTCCATATACATATAAACCTCAACCTAAAAAAACAATCAGTTAAGTCGTTTAGCCGTTTTTAAGTTATAAGCTCACCAATGAACATCATTTGATTTTTATTTACATAGATAGATTACGTCTTAATGTGTACAGACGGATAACACTTAAAGAACGAGATTAGATAATTGTAAACTAAAGCATATCAATTTATAAAAAGTTAATTTAATTTTCTTAACAATGACTCACTATCAAATGCTAGATAGATTAAAACCACTTTGCAATGCGGAACAAACACAATTAAATTCAGAAGCAACCCTTATAAATCTTCTGCGATTCCATGGTTTACAGCGGGATTCTAATTCACATCCTCCTTTCTAATTGATCTTGTTTTATGTAAAGAGATAATTTAATCCGTGGCATATGTTCTTTATGTGTTTATGTATCTAGATGTTCTGTACGTATTATAAAAATTCTATCAGTACCTGACTCCCATCAGACAAGCTCTGTCCTATTTAGGGTTAGCTGGCGCTGATGTCCTACGATATGATAAAAGAAGAAACTGTAGTGAGATATAATGGAGTTTGAATTATTTTAATGTATGTATGTATACAGTATCATTTCAATATCAATTTTATTTCCTCCTTTTTTTAAAATGATTTTTTTTCAATCATTTAATGCATAATATCCAAAAAATTATTTGATTTCACTGAAATACCATGCACTTGTAAAATTTTTTAAGATTTTACAAAAATTTTCATTTTTCAAATATTTTGATTTAGACATTATTACTCAAGCACAATTTTTATTGGTCACTTTGCCTCAAGATAAAAAATAATATTAATGTTTCTGACATAAGATGTTGTCTCGTATGTATGCGTCATGAATTTATATGTAATGGCAGCGGAATATATATTATAGCTGCAAAAATGTAGATACTTAGATCCATAAAACGTATAAACAATGAACGGAACCATAAATATAAAAGATAATTCTAAAAGCCTCCGAGGAAGTTCCGAGAAGATCCCTTATACATATTCCATAGAAATGTCTTCTTAGTGCACAGTTTGAATAGTATTTTCATAAACATGGAGAACAATATGAGTAGTGCTGTATTCAGTTTATATTTTTTTATGGTAGATGGAAAGGTAAAGATTTTATTTTTGGCACTTACTAATGTGAACCTAATGTAATAGAAAAATAATCTTTATAGAACTAGTGTAACAACTAGAAGCTTACTCGTTAAAAGCGATTAAGCCTCTAGTTTAATCTTTCAGAAACCTTTAGAAAGGAGAATATTCAAGAAAAATTACGATGTCGTGTTGATGTAACGAGTCACGATGACGCGGTGAAAAAATATAGTAAAAATATGGATGAAAGAAATGCTCTCATGTAAAGGGGTAAGATTTTCGAGAAATTGGCAAACGTAGCGTAGGACGCCCTGAGACCCGATGGAGTGACGATATACGTAGGACAGCTGGCGGTGGATGAAAGCGAAAAGCCTGCGAAGATCAGGCTGAGTGGCGTGTCTTGGGAGAGGCCTATGTCCAGCAGTGGACTTCGATAGGCTGATGATGATGAAGGGGTAAGAAGTAACCTGCCTTAGACCCTTACAGTGGCGCTGAGTGATTAAATAGTACAGTTTATATCATATTGCATCGTTGGCATTACACAGACATGTGGTTTGGCAAGTTCCAATAGGAATGTAGAGCGGTCAAGCTCTGCTCTAATCAATACCGATAAATCCCTCAGTCAGTAACCGATTTAATCCAATTTGGAAATAGCACGAGTTACCCATGTGTTTTGTTGGTATTGATCGATTGAATTCAAATTTGTAATGCTAACTAATTATTCGAATAAAACCATTACAGGAATAATTATTTTACCATAATGTTGTGGTGGCAATGTATTGTTGCAATAGCCATGGTCATGTCGACTCAAACTATATTTACAATTCTATCATTGCCCTATCGTATACATAATAAATTAACGCTATGAAATAGTTTATCATTTAAAATGCAAGCGTAAGCTTTCACAGGAAATTTAGTTATCTAGTTCTTTTCCTTTTTAATTAATTAAAAAAAAAAACGCTTTCGTTCGGCTAACCAATTAAATTCTTGTTACCAGTTGCATACTCAAGGGTGTAAGAGAACGCGGATTAAATACGAAAAGTGTTCTGGCTACGGAGCAGAGTCGACCCTTAGGCGCGATTAGGAATTCACCAAACGAATTGGGGACATCGAATCGGTGGAATTGTGCCCGCCTCATCTCGTTTTCTGCTAAAGTTTTGTAGACAGTACCCAAGTTGAGGCCGTTTTTGTAGATACCAAGCTACGAGTATGTCCGTAGCACTTGTAGCAGGGATGCTACGTCGATCTAGTCAGTATGCACCGCTACGCATATTGGTTTAACTAAAATGTTCTCGTAATTCTTCTTCGATAAGTCTTATTATGGTCATATTCACACACGTAATTCAACACTTTATGAATAGAGCACCAGTATTTGTACATTTAACACTCGAAATAACACAATTTTTGAAAAATAATGTAACGCGGCGAGTATCTTTCCGAGTTTCCGCCAAAGCTCCAGTGATATAATTAAATTTAGTTTTTTTTTCAAGATATGCATGTTTGTGGTTTGGTGCAACAATTTTATTCAAAACTTCGTAATTATTATGCTAATTTATTTAATGAATAAATTTAGTATCGCGTGATATGGCACAATACTTAAAAAACCATCGAGTGTCTCAGAGTAATGAGCGATGTAAGCAGCGATGCTCTGGACTTTGTTTTCTTACACAAAATTCTGTGTATCGCTGTAATGGTTATGGACAAGTCACAAAAGAATCAATTTTTTTAGGCAAGCGTTGGCGATCAAACGTATGTCTATTTACTAATGAAGAAAAAACTTCTAATATATTTTTTACGTATTGTTATAAAATATGTTGGTATCTTTGATTAGATTGAATTCGCGTAAACCCTTATTTACAATCTACATTCTATCTAATTGAATCGTCAAAGAAAACGTTTCTCATCCCGAATTAGAAGCCTCGTTACCGCACTGGAGTTCTAATAGAGTCATAGAGTGACGACGTGACCCGCCTCATTGACCCTGCATACAGCTCGTCAGGTCAAGTGATTTAATTGTTAGCGGTCGCCGCCACGAGGATATAGTACACCCATGATAAGTCTAGGCTAGGGGAACAGTAACTTAGTTACAGATGGGCTAGATATCTTATTAATATGATAAATGCGAAAGTTTGTGAGTATGGATGTATGGATGGATGTTTGTTACTCTTTCACGCAAAAACTACTAAACGGATTTGGATGAAATTTAGTATGGAGGTAGCTGACACCCTGGATTAACACATAAGCTACCTTTATCTCCCGAAAACATGTAGCGGGTAACACTGTGGGGTGCAACTAGTACGAGTATATTTCTCCTAGACTAACGTGCTCCATACGCACCTAATTAATCCTAAACAGCGCTGATCTGACCATTAATATAACTAATTAATGAAATTTAGAAAAATAATGTATATAATGTACTGCCCTGTTAGCTCCTTTAGTAGAATATCTACTTCAAGTGCTGTAGGGCGTGGGTTCGATTCCCAACAGAACAAACATTTGTGATGATAAATGTTTGTTTTGTCTCCGGGAGTTCTGGATGTATTCTATCAATTATCTGGTTCCTATAGTATAAGCTTTCCTTAGTTTGGGGTTAGATGGCGCTGTGTGAAATGCCTTACGATGCTCATTTACTTATTTTTATTTATAATTACTAATCTGCGGTAACCCTAGCCTAGACTATAAATATAAACCGATCTTGAAAATCATAGAAAAAGTTTACCCTTTCTTTTTTTAATTATTAATTAGTTAAAATTTTATAAAGGCTACCCATGGCTATTGGAGCGGTATCCCGAACTTTGTTTAAAAAAACAAAGCCGCTGCTCGCTGCTTTAACGTTCCTTACTTTATGACATTCGATGGTTAGTTTTGATAACTTTCTAATTTATTCGCTAGTTGTACCCTTTAAACCGTAACTAAAACACAGTAATGCTACACACTACTGCTTGACGTTAGAATAGCTGATACAATGGTGACACCTACCTAGAATACCTCTTGCTAAGGAGATTTCCCGCCTACAAATTCTCGTCTCATTCTCATTTGAGTCTACGGCATGTCAACATTGACAAAATCTCCGATATCCAAGTAAGCTACCGTAACAACAGCGGTTATCACCGAACCATTGTGATAGATAAGGACCGAAAAATGCCACAGTATATATTTTCACCTCGCTCCAGCACACAAAGGGTGTTTGCAAATCTCTCGCAAGGTAAACACTAAGTGATCGGATCAGTGTAACGGTGCCCTTAGAGCGAACACATTGTGTGGGCTTCGTTTATGGTGTGGATCGATATTAGTTAGCAGAAGTTGACAGATGTCCTTAACTTAGACGTACTACTGTTTAACATCAAGCAGGGTGTGGTCGAAAGGAAACCTATTTAGGTAACGAAACATTTTTTTTCACTAAGGTTCTTTGGAAGAGATCGCTCACGGCCGCCAGTAGTACCTTTAGTGTTGGAATGTATTGGTGAAAACAATAAACAGTTAGTGAAAGTTGATACTTTTTGCAATAACGTAACGGTTGGAGCTCTGTTTCTCTTCTAATTTGAAAACGTATAGGTACCTATAGTTATCGCTATAGACATAGATTTAATACAAAGCTTTTCGTTGCATGAAAAAAAAATGTTGAACACCACTGGAAGGTAGCAATTTTCTGTCAATTTAATACATGATTCATTTTGGAGAATGTGCTGTACGACCTTGTACATTCATCCCCATTTTACTACAGGACATGTAGAATGACGGCCCACTACAGGACGATTAGAAAGACCCGCCCATACATAGTGGAATTTCTATTGCATAGCCTACTACGTTTTTTTTATAGACACAGATACTTAATTGAACTATAAAAATGAACTAAACAAGGCAGTATATTATTTAAATATCTAGAAATAACTAAGAATAACTGCTTTAATTTTAAATATGTAATTTATATTTTTTTTACAGGCTATGGTTTCTTGAAAATATAGCTCAATTGAAAAACCTTCGTTTTCGCACGGACAAAAGGCGACCCAGAGAAAAGTTTGCTTTACAACAACAATGCGAAAATTGACGACAAAAAACGACCTACACGATGCGGTGTCAAACAAAGATAATAATATATCGCCGTATCAGGTCGCTCCATCGGCATTGTTGTCCTAAACGTGGCCATGATCCCGGGATCGCCAGCCCGGGCCTCGTTTGTCCCGGGATTTCCTTCGGCAAACATCGCCCAAAAAACCCAGATTCACTAGACCTTTACAAGAGTGCTTTGGTAAGCCGCTCAACGATATAAAAATATAAATAAAACTTTTTTCCTGTAATATCCTAAACCCAGTTTATCCATATCGTTTCGAAGGTTGGTCGGTGTTATTGGATGATATCAATGTCAGATGATATCGTCAGTTTCTACACACTGGGTATACACAATGCATATTCATAACTTTATTTTCATAAAATACGTTTGCAATACGATTGAGAAATTGCTTTTCTTTTTTTACAAAGTGTTAAACGGAATTGATGTGTCGGAAACATTGTTCGAAGATCACGTCGACTCCTCGAGGAACATAAAAAGACGACAGCGGCAAGTTTGCACGGAAACATCCAATAAAACCAAGTGCGCTAGTACACGAGGGGTATACGTAAAAAGTTAGGCGCTTACAAGTGGCGCGACCGGTCGTGCGACTTGTTGGGCCAACGTGGGCCAACTTCGATATTAGTTTGCAAGTGATCGATTTAGCCAGCTACTCTGACAGTTCCAATGTTGACAGATGACGCCAAGCGCCATATCGCGCGGGTGATTTGTCTTCAACTTTGCCTAAAGACAGTTGTTTGCGACGCGTCTGTCGAGACTCTGCCAAATGCACTTTTCGGTAAGTTCAATTTTAAGAACTTTTGAACTGCTTAATTTTTCGATGGAAAAACAATCGTGGTAGTCCGATTTTTCTCAAAATGAATTTATTTAAATTCATTTAAATAAATAAATAAAATAAATAAATATGTACTCATTACTAGTATTACTCATTACTACTAGTAAAAGGTATTTTCTTCAGCGTGCCATCATTTGAGCTTTCTCTCGTTAACTGCTCTCTAATATCAATCAACCAAAGAGCCACGCGTATTAATTTGCTTGATCTACGAAGTACGGAATTGAAACATATTTAAATGCATGAAAAAATTGATTCAATTATTTCCGCCAGTGGCGCTGTCCCAGTTTGCATAGGTACAGTTTTCTATCAATAACGTAGTATATACAGTTGTACACATATATTTTGCAAAATGATATGCTAACCCCTCAGCAACACGATAATTTTCTTTGTAATCACTTTCGGTTCCGTAGCTACCATTACGTGACCGCTTTGATCCACGTTCGTCTTTTTGACCAAGTAGGTCGTATATTTACGTTGGTAATATTATGCTAAAGCGATTTTCGTCATTAAAATGTTGTTTGTGACAAATATAGCAATTTATATTTGTAGCGATGATAGCCCAGAGGTTAGCGCGATCGATTCACATGCCAAACTCCGACAATTAACTTGAGCTGCCGGTAAAGAAAAACATTGTCCTTTATCGTACTTTCTAGTACCTCAAGTTGAAAATGTCGCCTAGTATCATATGGTGTATTCCGGCAGCTTCATTTGTGAGCCAGTTCCATTCCAGGCTATGTGTATTAACGATCTTCGCCCACAACATCATTTAACATCAGGTGAGATGTGGTCAAATACTGAGCATGTCAGACATAGAAAAAATATACGATTAGCTAACAAGTCACCTACTTTTCTATCTTTACACTTGCCGTAAATGCGATAGCGTCTTGGCAACAGGGTGTTTCTCTCGACGTTATACAGTAGGGAAGTGTTAAACGCTTTTACTGTCATACCAGTGATTAATTCGCGTCGCGCTGTCGGTATAATGACCTAAAATAATTTAGTGGGCGGCGGTGTTTATTTATTGTCAGGCGACGGTTTATATCGCTATTTATCGTGGGCCGCGCGATCTCGCTTCATCGGGAAATTAGCCCGCGACATCGGGCAGATGATCGTGTTACCAGTCGGATAAAGTGAATTATACAGGGTCATCGATAATTACACAACAACCCCTCAAGGTCTACTTCCACGCGTTATTACGAACAAAGTTTCATGAGTATGGCTTATATTGACTTGCGGAGTAATATTTTTTGTATATACATTGACATACTTTATCTTGATATTTTGTTTTTTATTCATTGACATGATCATCAGTGTTTTAAAACTTTTCTATAAAATATTTGTATTTGTAAGTATTTCTAAAAACAATTTTAATTTTTATTGTAAAAAAAAAATGTTTTATTTCAGATACAGGGTTATTGGCTTGGGGTAAACTAAACCGAAAGAGGGTAATAGTCCTCATCGTTATGAACAACTTTTAAAAAGGGTAACTTTAAAATCGCGAAAGAAAGAATGAGCCGTTCGATACATTTGATCAAACGTTACCAATTTTTTTACAGAACAACTTATCCTTTTTTTATGATTTCATTGTTATGCCCATGGTAAATGTGAGTCCCGTGTATAATCTACATGAATAATGAAAAAAAAAAAAAAAACTAGGGTGCCGCCGATTGCGGGGCAGGGCTCAAGTTACCGGTGGTTAGGGACGCAGAGTGAGGCACCTCTTAACGAGGCGTGCCGTGGCTGCCGTGTCAAGGATCCCTGCTTTTTGGATCTAACCCTTGACCCAACCGTCTAGTGAGACACTCTTAAGGTGTTGATCGAGACTTTAAGATTATTATTATCGTGGTGATAATACTTCGTTCTTCCGGTGCTTTGAGTAGTCACATCCTTTTAAACAGATTGGTTTTCTTATTTTTATTCAATTTTATACAATTTATGAAAGATGTATTAACTTCTACGACTTATTCAAAATTTTAGACGTTAGTTATAGAATTGAGGAAATATCATTTTAAATATTATAAATGTCTAACAACTACAACAGAGGGTATAGCATAACAATTTGCGAAAAACTTTTCATCAAAACTCTTTACGTAAGTTCCAGTTTACTTTTAGGCTAACTAGAATTGATGATTTATTTTTCATACATAAATCAGTTCTGAACGATTTTTGGCTGATGATGATGAAATGCTGATTTAAATTGACTTACTTAATTAGTGATTTATTTTTGGGAGTTTTGTTTCTACTTTCGTAATATGTTTAACGTGAATATTTGGATAAAGATGGCGCTTTAATAAATGACGTCATAAATTAAACATTAGTACTTAGATCGCTGATTTAGTTCTAATTGTTAATAGTAGTTTGAACATGGAATAATGATTAGTTATACCGCCAATACGCTTATGCAAATCACTCTGATTACAGTGTGTTTAGGTAGCACCTATTAACACTACGACAATACAAAGTGGACAACAACATAAACCTACTACCGGTAACGTACAAATTGCAAAATTTACAAAATAGAACAGATAAAAAAATCGCATTTACTATAATTGATTGATACAGGCGTTACTTTGCGGAAGTTCATTTTAAACATTTTATACTATATTTTTAAAGTTTATGTCAAATTAGTTCTAGATATTAAGTAAGATTAAGTTTTTAACTAATAAATTATTGTCAAATCAGCTAAATTTAAGTCCTCATCACTGTTGTAACTGAAACGACTGTTAAACGGAAATAAACTAAATATATACCTACCTCGAATATGACAGCCGACAGCCCTGTTGACTCATTGGTAGCATATCTGCCTTAAGAGCTGAAGGGCGGGGGTTCGATTCCCGCTCAGGACAAACATTTTATGTATCAACAAATGTTTGTTCTGTGTCTTGGTGTTCTGTATGTATTATAAGTATACATTTACAAAAAAAAGTATATATGTATTCTTTTTTTTTTTTTTTTATTGCTGACAGGCTAGGTGTTTGACCACAGCTCACCTGATGTTAAGTGACGGTGTGGTTGAAGATGGTAAAGCACACCTAGCCTGGAATGGAACTGGCTCTCAAGTGAGGCTGCCGGAACACACCATTAGATGCTTGGAGACAGATTTTCAACTTGAGGGTGGTAGCTAGCCAGCCGAGTACTAGAAAGTACCCTACCACCATGCTATGGTTTCCTCACGATGTTTTCCTTCACCGGCAGCTCAAGCTCATTTGTTGGGGTTTGAACCCACGCCCTTCGGCATGCGAAGCGACCGCACTAACCACTGAGCTATCATCGCTACAAAACTAAAAAAATTCTATCGGTTATCTGACTTCCATCACACAAGCTCTGCTTAGTTTGGGGTCAGATGGCGCTGTGTGTAATGTCCAACGATATTTATTTATTTATTTTATATTACTATAATTACTAGAATAATTTTACAATTGTGGCATACAATCATTTCTAATCGAACAAGTTTTTGTACCAGTAAATAGGATTTGAGGTTTTCCAATAAAGCAGCTTAAACTACATAACGTTTAACACTTGTTTAGATTCTGGCGAGTATACAAGCAGGAAATTATTGCAGAGAATGAAGCCATGTAGCAGTTTTGGCGCCCTTCAGGGTTGGGTGTCAAAACAAAACATTCCTGGGGCTCAGTTGGAGTAATTCAAAGCTTTGCGAATGTGAGATACTTACCTACCTACTAATCACACTTGAAATTTAATGAGCAATGCGAGAGGGAGCGAAGGATTTCTTGGTACAGAATACATTCTCTCTCATTATATGGCGTGATTTGTGACTGAAGTTAATGGCGCACAGCTTTTGTACAGCTTGATACTGTGCTGTAACCGCAAAGGGGTTGGCAATGTTTTGAATTAAATGTCCATCTAGTTACGTAGCTTAAATAAAGGACTTCGTGTTATTCTGAAATCATTCATTATTATCATGCGTTTGTTTGCCATACTGATGTTAGGCGAAAGTTTGATGTGGTTTACGACATACGAGAAATAATACAATGTTTTCATGTAAAAGTAATGAAATAAACGAAAAGTTTTCCAGACGATATGAGTTAACGACTGTCGTCGATATACAGAACTATGAGTACCAAAACAAAGTCTAGAATATCGCTGCTTTGACGTTCATTACTTTGACACAGTCGTTAGTTAGTCTTAATTGTTTAATAGCCTTGTAGACAAATACCATGTTAAATACAATTTAATAGAATACGTTACTGTATTATCATCTATACGTACCTATATATTTATCTTAAAATAAATACCGTAGGACATTTAACATAGCGCCATCTAACACCAAACTAAACGAAACTTGTACTAAGGGAACCCGATAACTGTTAGAATACTTGCATACTTTTTTTGTAAATACAAAATACACAGACAGAACATTTATTGTCACATAAATGTTTTGGTGGAAATTGAACCTACGCCCTGCAGCTCACGAATCAGAAATTCTATCAAATGAGCGAATAGGGCAGCCGTTACAGAGTCTTAGTCTACCATTGGCTACCCTAAATAGTTTTCGTCCAGTTAGTTGAACTTTACCATTATTTTTTTAAATAATAAATAGTACTTATTCTGGATTTCCCATCTTGTTTAAAGTCAACAACTTTCTCAATGGCGCTCAAAACTGAAAAACAATACCGCACGATACTTATTGTGGCAACAAATACGCAACGGAGCAACCAAGTTTGCAAGTCGGAGGGAAGCGGGCCCTGATTTCTCCCGTCTATAATTAAACTCTCAGCGGATAAAGAACAAACTTGGGGTCGGAAGACGTCACGCAACAGCCAACTTGGAGTGAAAAGCCGCCTGGAATACGATGTAACTTGTCTGATTTCAGTGAAACTTGCCGCAATCGACCGACTCTGTTCAAAGTTTGCACACAACAGATCGCGGGCCGAACAACAATGCTTCGCGGAACAAAAGAGCTCTGCAGTAAATACTTAGCTGGTTTGCGGTCAAACTCCACTTATACATTTTCTTTATAGAAATCTTCAAAATGACTACGCTATGTTGAGGTGGGACCTCACTGTTCTGGTAAGCCAAATTGAAACTGTTTTCTTGGTCACCAGTGAGGTGGTCAGCGGAAGAAACATTTTGGCTGTCGAATCCATCCAGTATTATACCATACCATCTTATCCAGTTTCTGGATTGAGCCAAAACTTAGCTGCCCCAATGTAGTGCCCCAATTCGTAGCTTAAGCCTTCAAAAGTACGATATAGTTCGTACTTTTGAAATATAAAATACAAAGTAAAAAAAAAAACTATGTAATGTTGTTGCGTTGTAGTACCCACTGTAGTTGATTGTTGTACTATATAGTGTTGTAGTATATAGTCTGTGAACGTTGATATTAGTACCGCCAGTTCTGTAAATTTTATTTTAGATTGTCATAATTTATTTAATATAAACATTTAAAAAATCGATGATAGTTTAGGCAAAACCATCATTAACATTGTAATATTTTATCATACTTATCATTGTCCACTACAGGACATATGCCTATCCCAAAACGCACAACTCAGCCCCGCCACTTAGCCTAATCTTCGGCATTTCGCTTCCTACACTACGTTTACCGATTGATTGATCTGATCTGATACCGAGTGATCTTAATTGTAAAACACGTAATACTAATTGTTCATCAATAAACTTACTTTCTACTATGCGTGTATTGAAACATTTTTAAAAACACTAGGTATAGTTCTGAATTATCATTAGTAGCGCTTTGCTCTAACATTAATGGCCTTTTGCCTTTGTTTCACTAGCTGCATTTATTTGCATTTAAGTGCTTCTAATCTCAGCTCTGTCATCGTTAACGATTACTTTCGCGTAAAACGACTATTAAAAGAACATAAAGTCTTCTAGAGCACCGTGTATCAAACAGTCTCTTTAAAACGTATTGTTTCACGTCTTTATAAAGCGACGTTACAAAAGTTTGTAAATTACTTTGAAGTGACGGTAATCAACCCCGGCATCTTATATTTTCTAATTATAGTACGAGTTCACATCTCTGCATATATTTTGTTAAGTGGAAACTGCGCTCGGGGTATAATGGAGACTAACAAGTTAAATCCATGTTCGTGGTTGCAGGTTACTTTGAACTCTCGTGTGTCGCATCTCCGCTTCGTTCAGCACATTTCCTCCATTAAGAAGCTTTCAGGCTACGTTAAAATCTAGTTTTTGGTGCAAATAGAGACGTGAATGAATTAGACATTTTACAATGCACTCGTATTTCGTCTTAAAAATCTTATCTCTATAGTTTTTTTCCTACCTTTACCTAAGCTTGCTACGTTCCAGAACGCACATTTATTAATATCAGGTAGGATGCAATCAAATAAAAACTTATTAAAATTTAAAAAAAAATACTACATACGAACGCCGTTCGTTCCAATTCTGAGATATTTGCTAAAGTAAAAATTTCTTTATAAATACATACTTACTTACATTTAGAACAGTCAGACACAGAACAATCAACCAAGTTCGTCGTATAAATGTAGTTGTTGTAGTAGTTGTCGTAGTTGTTTTGGATGAGAATCAAACTCACGCTTATCAGCTTATAAAGAAAAGCTACTACCAAATGAGATCGAGCAGTTAAATAATACAATAGTGATGCTTGTTATTCAATTGGCAGCCTTATCGCTAAGAGTGAGCTCGTCTAGGCAACCTTATTATGAAAAAGATTATAACATTACTAACGTAACAGTTAACCTGGTTACAGGGCGGTCAAGAGATAGGTATTGCTTGGTTTGGGACCCGCTGTCTCTTAAAGTTAGTTATCTATGTAATACTTGTATGTTCTACTTAATTTATTCCTGGCAATAAAAAAAAACATGGCTAGATAGAGATGATAATTGCATTGTATAACGTAGTTTGAAGGTTACTTTAAAGGTAATTTCTCTGTCATTAAATTCCGATGCGTGGGTTACTGATTAGGAATTTTCCAGAGCAGGAAATCCTTTTGTCGGTCGAGTGGTGCGTTCCTGTTATTCTCACCCCTCGTGTTTCATGCCCCAAAGAACCACAAGAGCAGCTAAGCCGGCTTTGCGCGATCGATGATTGTCAAATTGTAGGTACTACACACAGACATTGATTTCTATGGTACTACATGTACTTGTGCGCCGAGCCATTCCATTTCAGTTGATTTTGTGTAAACTGTTGTAACTTTGAAATAATAAGAGAATTTGTATATATATACCGATTCTCGTATTCATATACCTTATATCGAGGCAATATTTTCATTTAGCAATTTTATTTTTGAGTTTTGATTCTGAATAAAAAATTCAATTACTAAAATTATTTCACTAATAATATAAATGCGAAAGTTTGTCTGTTTGTATGTGCGTTTGTTACTTCTTCACGCAGTTACGGATAAATTTGAAATCTAGAATACCCAGGATTAATATATTAGTTACGTGCAAGGACCTAGCTATACAATAGGAATAGGATAGTGCTCAGGTATGAAGGCATTTTTTTTTGACACTGGTCAAAATATTTTTGATTTGAAAGAAATTTATATCTACAATCGAAATAGTTGACCTGCACTTTATTATTATTTACCAAGCAGAGCCCAACAAAACCACAAACCCACTATAATCCTGACCATTATCCGTCGCATAAATAACGGTCGATCCTGTATTTTATATATCACACAAAAATAAGCTTCATAATTCTCCATTACACGTTTCCAATAGCCGAAAGTATAAAAATGAGGGTAGCGTATTTGTAACAGCCATTACAAAATATTCGAAGGCTCTCGACCCTTGTTCGACCGGGCTTAGTAAAACTTGGGGTGATCGATTCTTTGCGCTGCCTTACAATGCAATACAAAAAATAGTACACGCAAACAAAAAATAATAGTACGCATAAAATCTAAAAAATATAACGCATCAAAATATAACAATAATAATGATAAACAGAATAAAGGGCGTGGACGATACTACGTGGCGAGAGCCACTAAACGCGACCGGCATGTAGCGGGCAATTTAAATTCGAGACTCGAGAATTCTCGAGTCTCGGTCATTTTTTTCTCGTCTCGAACTAAACCAAATTTCTCGCAGAATCCCTATAGGGGACTTTATAGTACTTGGCTAGCTACCACCCTCAAGTTGAAAATCTGTCGCCCAGCATCTACTGGTGTGTTCTAGGTTCTGAACCTCGAGTGAGGCCACGCTTTGCTTGAGCTATCACATACTTAAGGTGAGTATATTATCTCGTGTCCGCAAGTGTATCCGATAGAACTAATGCTCTTGTCATGCCGAATGAACTGTAACTATCGATGCGTCCGGGCCCTGTCTTTGGGTAACGTACCTCTTGGGTCATCTTTTGTCTCTCAGAAGTTTTTGATTGTATTCCCTTTTACAAGGATTTTCTTTAGAGAATGTTTATTTTTACCTCGTGGATACCGTAACTGCACTCTGTTTTATGTTACCTTTAACTCTTTGTTTATTGTTTTGTATAGTCTCGTATTTTTAAAGTACTTTTGCTAACAGACAAAGCTATATTTTATTCACAAACAATATAGCTAGGTATGTAACTTTTTACTGAAAAAATTGTCTAGACCATTAAGTTATTCAACTTTGTTTGTACTATTTTGAATAAATTGATCAATCATGAAAAGATGTTTAATAATAATTTTATGAAATAAATATTCCAAGAATATTTTTTCCCAATAATTTTTCGTCACTCGTTGCTATGCTTCTTTTTTATTACGTTAAAACAACAACGTGTATATACGTACCTACTTTAAAATCGAATTCTAAAATTTTTATAAATTAACTCTATTTTAATTCAAATTCTTATAATTCGGACAAAATAAATAAAATTGGTATAACAGGATACGCTGACTCAGAACTAATTTAAAACTGTGAGCAATTTATTGATTGAATTCATTTTGAATTAATTGAACGCCCATTTCTAAGTAGGTACTAATTAGTGCGTATTATCCACGCAGTGAGTTGTGGGCGTGTTTGCAATCCGTCGCTAGGCGATGCGGCAGGTGTAGTGGGTCGCGTCAAATATCGATCGGCTTGTAGGTGACATCATGTTTTATTAGTAGTTAGATATACTCGTACTTCTTTTATCGGGGCGAGGTGTTGAGGCGTTACGTCAGACATCCTTCCGATGGAAAAAAACTTAGCAAAAGTTCGGTATCGATATCGGTATAGTATATTTAATTGTAATTTTCAAGGAAGGCCAAGTCAACGATGTAGTGACAAGATATACATCTAGAAGTCTAACAACGCTTGGACATACATGTGACCGTGATATTGACATTTAATATAGGTTATATTTAGTACAAGAATTTAAATAAAAAATAAATGTCCACCCGTGCGAAGCCAGGACGGACTACTAGTGTATACTTTTTAAAACATACTTTCAATACATGGCACGCACAGAACAAATATCTGCTTGTCTCATAAATGTTTGTCCTGGGTGGGAATCAAATTCAGGCCCTACCAGGCCTAGGTTCATGAAACAGAGCTTCTACTAAACGAGTTAACAGGGCAGTAAATTTTTACCTTATAGAACGATTTAGGTACTTACGCATTGTTGTAAAAGTCACGTAACAAAGCCGTAACAATAAGTGAGCATCTACTTAAATTTTAAGGTCATTAATTTCCAAATTAATCTTGTTGACAATTTGGTTGAAGCTAAGAAGGGGCGTTAACGCGAACTTGCGCGTTTTCGTTACAAGCACACGGAGTAATGGGTTACAGTTATTGCTCCCTGTTGTTTGGTCGACGTAACGCAATTACAGCCGAGTGCGGCGCCGCACGCGATCTCTCGTGTCTGCCCGTACGTAACGTTCAAACGTGCGCTCAGGTACTGCGGCTATAACCTAAGCTTATTCATAAAGTTCAAGCTTGCTCTGCCTTCTTAACTTTTATTTACTACTAGCGGACGCCTCGCGGTTTTACCCGCGTAGTTCCCGTTCCCGTGGGCATACAGGGATATAAAGTAGCCTATGTCACCTGGGGATAGCGCGTCTTCCCAACGGTGAAAGAATTTTTGAAATCGGTCCAGTAGTTTTGGAGCCTATTCAATACAAACAAACGATTAAATCTTTCCTCTTTATAATAGTATAGATAGATCTAGATATAGGCTAGTTATTCCCAAGTTCAGTCTTTGCAACATATCTGGTATATGAGTTTTGAGCATCACTCTTGTCTATAGATCGTTTGTTAAACAAGTTTCTCCAGCCCTTCAACGACCGTGTTAGCTTATGTTGCAGTGAGGTTGTTAGCCCTTACCGTAAATGACGCTTTTAAATAACACCACTGTAATTTTTTAAACACTCGACCAATTTCCTTTTATTCAAATTTAAAAGTTGTATTTGCTAATTGTTAAATTAACTATTTGCAAAGTTTTACTACTATTTGCACCCTTAGATGCGGCAGATTTAACTTGATGGTAGTAGCTAGCCAGCCGAGTACTAGAAAGTACCTTACAACCATGCTATGATTTCCTCACAATGTTTTCCTTCAAGCTCACTTTCCAGTAGACTTAGATGCTTCGCTAGGTCAATTAATTTCATCGTCAGAGTACCTTAGTCAACTGCTAGATAGTCTCCTCGTCTAATCACGTCATTCAAAGACTGTTCTTCTGAGTTTGCTTCCAGTCATTACTTACATCTTTTTTATACAGTCTTCATCAGTCTGGTAAACCTGAGATGGTAGAAATTCGTTAACGTCTTAAATCGTTGATTGCTATGGTTCATAATATCGGATATATAATTTCACTCCAAAATTATTCGCTTTTAAGTCAAATATATTCAAAACGATTAATAACGATAACAATGCATCAATACCTCAACCATTTACCACATCCGAAAGGGAATTGCTATTTAGCCTCCGGTGCGGTGGCGGTAAGGCAACGTCCTCTTATCTATACGCGGCCTAATATAACAACCTTGCCACAAAGGGAGGGGAAAACGAAAATGTTTATGGTATTAATGAACTTTCCCCAACTTGTTTTTATAGCATAATTTTGATGGAATTTTTATTGTCGCCAAAGTGGGGGGTCATTAATGTCAACCGACATGATTGACGATCTAACGACATGGTAGATATTAAAAAGTTATATCGGACGGAACGGTCGATACAAAAGGACACAAATTGTCGGAAATATTAAAGCCGAGGCAAACACAATGGTAAAACAATGTTGTCAGAAATTGGGAAAATACATTTTCGAGTTGATCGTCAATCTTAACTAGGTAACTACGCATCGTCGTTTAGGTGTAAGTAAATATTATGCAAAAAATTACGAAACTTACACATTATATACTCGTGTATAGGAGTCGATGTCAGCTCTAAAGAGCCCAATAGAGGCGGACTCGGCTCAAAGGAGCAAAAAGCCTGGCCCATTACGGGGCACACGTCGCCGGAAACCACAAAAGACCCAATTATTCTAGCGTGTGAAGCCAAAAAAGGGTTGGACCGAAACCAAGTTGTTGAGTGTCCCGTTTTACTTTACGAATGCACAAAGCGAAATGTAGGACTACTTACGTTTGGTCAACCGACCAGCTTGCACTTTCTCTGATTCACCGATTTTATTCTAAGCATAGCTTTTAGTTGAATTTCTCAAATAGCAAAAACGTATTTTGAGGCGAAACTTTCGTATACGCTGCTTTTATTCAAACAGCGTCGGGAACATTTATTATCCGAGCACAATGATGACTGACAATATTATTCAGGTTAAATTACCTATACAGACAGGAATTGACGGTCTCGCGTCAAATTTATAACCTTAAGAAGGTTTCGGAAGGTAAGCCGTTTTACACAAAAGTATCTTCAACCGAAAAAATGTCACCATCACCGCTCATGTAAATGTTCTGTCGACTTTTGTCTCAGAACGCATTTAACTTACTTTTAAATTACATTTATTCATGTGGGGCTCGAGTTCACGTTATTATTTACGATAAATTGAGATTTATGTGGCGTCAGTATTTTGTGCCGATAAAATATTTTATAGGTGGAAACTTTTAAATTGTAAAATTTGCCCAATATGTTGCGTGATTTAATAAACGCCACATATGGGACGGGATTGTTCGAAGTATCAAACTTGCTCACGACATAAAAGTTTTAGGCGACTTATGCTAGTAAACCGTGTAACGTTCTACACGTTTGAAAATTTTACTTATCTTCGATATATGCTTTTGATAGAGTTCGAGGCACGGCCTTTTGCTACATGGACTTTAACGGGAGATGAATCAAAATAACTTTTTCAAAACAATGAAAGAAACAAATGAAAAAACTGCGACGTTTTCATAAGAGGAAAAACAATAACTCGAACCGAAAGCAAGGGCCGCCTTTTAAGGGACATAAATCATAAACTGTACCTACCTACGACATTCTCGACGTAGCGCGGGACGGCCACTTTCACTACGGTTTTTCGGGACACATTGGGATTAGTGTTGTTTTTACGATTCACTTTCTACTCTCTGTTGTTTCTTTATTGGCATCGTAAAAAGTATTGGTTTAATCTGGTTTCCTTGTTTTACACGCTTGGCACTTAGACTACATATTGGGCAGACTGGGGAGTAAATCGGGAAAACATCTTTATTTTTTTTACAAACTGTAGCTATGGGTTGATTCATAAAAGAAATTTTCAATCAAGCGATGAAGTTTAATCTTTTTTTTTCATATTAAACTCTCGTAAAAATTGATGTATGCAAACACTGGGTACGAAAAATTACTTGGTTCAAGAAATATGATTTCAAATCTAAATTAAAGCTAAATTTATTTCAATTTCTAACTCAGCAAATTCTGAGCTCCACATCGGATGAGCTTCGTTTAGTTCTATCTATTTATTCAGCTTCTAACAATGTCCTCTCTCGTCAGCGCTTGCGGTACCTTCAGAGTGATATTCTTCCTTTGTGCTAACATATGATTCATTTACATATTCCCGAAAGCTAGGGTACCGTGTAATAGATTAAAACCCGCCATAACATAACATATCCACTTTGATTTGACATAGCACTGCAATCTGGGACTAGTTAATAGAATAGTCTGTCACTGCATACGGTAAAATTTCCTTTAACGAATTCAGTTCACAGTGCTGTGATACCAACGCTGATATTTCTACGTAAAAGGATTTGCCCGAGCTGTTGGGAGCCAGAGATGCATATTGTTTAATACTCGCCAGACTAGGTGAACATAAATTTAAAACACAGTGTCTGCATCGCGAGGAAAGTTATATGCTTTATGAACATTCGCACCGTAAAAACAAAGCTGAGGATTAACATGAAAATTAAAAACACGCTCCGGCCACTAGCACAAACATCGTTAAAATATTTTAATGTAATTTGTATGCGACGAAAATTAAGATAAAGAAATAGCGCGAGGGTATCACTTCAAAGAAAACATTACGTTGGGAATCCAGTGCTCGTTATGAAGTGACAAATTGACGACATTTTTTCCCCTAAAGCTTGGAGAATTAGCGTGATCAATTGCGCTCTTCGGCAGCTCTAAACTTCGTCTTTCTCACTCCCCCAGTACTGAATAGAGTTGTCTCTTTTTTACAGAATTAAAGTATATTCATATAAGAACTTTGTGGCGCTTTCTGCATTTTAGTACTTTTTTTATGGTTTCAGTAAGAACTTTGTCTATATTTAGACTTATTACATTTAAAAGGTTGGGTAATGATTTTTTTTATACCATTGCTATTGAATTATGTAACTAAATTTTGGATGTAGATAGATACGGAGCTGTAACACCAAACTATATCCTCAGTTTTCTAAATCACATCCCACTATGGACGTAGTCACGTCAAAATTAAGTATTACGTACTTTTTACGTATTAACCTAAGACATTTTCATTTCGTGGTAGATTTCCTTAGCAAGTCCAAGTCGTCTAGGTAGATACCACCATAGTTCTAGATATTCTGGCGCCAAAGAGTAGTGTGTAAACATTACTATATAATGTTACGTTTTGAAGAATACTGCAGCTAGCGAAATTACTGGGTTGTTGAGACCCAAAATCACAAAGAAGCAGCGATGCCCGGACTTTGTTTTGCAACTCAAAGTTCTGTGTATTGCTACAATGGTCATGGGCATGCGTTATCTCATATCATCAGGAGAGCGTATCGTTCGTCTCATTACATTAAAAAAATGAAGCTTTTATACTATTACATATTAGTGTATTTCAACTGTCATGTACTTAGCTTTTGTTTTTACAAATCATAATCTAGTTAAGCAAGGTTCAAAATTAATGATGTCTTATTTTAAATTTACAGAATACAGATTTGTAGGAGCTTACACAACTCTATACATCGCTATATATCTATAATACGGGTATATAGAACCTTCTGTCAAAAGAAAAATACTATGATACATCTTCGCTAGTCCTACGTCGCGTCTCCTGAGGTGCGAGGAACCAAAATTTAATAATAACATGAACGCTTCAAGACTTGCGGCGCCAAAGGATCCACATCAAATTTGATATTACTGGAAAGCGAGAGTGGCATTTACAACTGAGCTCCACCGTGGGCCGAATGACACTTGATCCCTAAACGGTTTGTCCTAAAACAGCAACCGTCAAACAATGTCAAAGGCGACATCGAGCGGCTTATAAATTCTGACATTAGACCTGGATACTCAGCCAGTGCGAACTTTATAGAAACTGTAGCTTATCACAACGATGTTTATTTTTATCGACGTAAGTCAAAAAGGTGCGAACATGTGACGAAAAGGTCGGGCAGTGGGATCACGTCTATTTCCAGCGAATACCTGCCCGGGAAACTATTTGGGTTAAATAATGTGAACGGCGACCGTAAGCGATATCGTTTTAGAGAGATTTGTGTTTTTGATTTGTATTGATCTTGGTGACTCTTTCCACCAAATTGCTTGAGCTATGATAAAATATGGTGCCTATCTGACATGTTCAATATTGGCTGCGCCATATACAATGTTTTCTCTTATTCGTTTACTACATAATAAGTATTTTTATTTACTCTCATACACGCACAAAAACATACTCTCCTACCCTAACCTTCCTTATACTTCCAATGACAAGTTAGTCGTGAATTGGCGGTTGAATCGTACGCAATACGCTTTTCCACAATTATCATCGGTGCGCTTATAAAACTCTGAATTCTTATCAATGTGCGAATTGTTGGCATGGTATGGCAACCCATAAGTTTTTCCTTGACCAAAAAACTTGCTCGACGTAGCTAATAGTTTTGTTTTCACTTAAAAAAACAAACTACGTTATCTTTTCGCGTGGTCTAAATGCAAACTTAGAAATTATGATAATATTTATTTATTTTATAACATACAAAACAGAATGCAATAATATTCACAACAATACAAATACCTACACAATTTTTGTTCTGCATTGCATTACAGTACATTATATTACATTTTAAACACTGGATACCGCAAGTGGATTATTAATAAATCTACACAATAGACTTGAAGATCGATTTCTAGTTTGGATGGTAGATCTCTCACGAGTGGATGAAAGCGTGGGGCATCTCTGAGAGCCATCAATCGGCATCTCCTCAGCTCTGCGAGTGACAATTATGAGAGGGCCGTACTCGAGAAGTTATAGATAGTCCCGCGCCCCGCGGAGACTAGATAACGTAATTACGGGGCTGTTATTAAACGCCACCATTACTCATCTGCAAGGCCTTACGTTCATCATTAAACGGTTATATACTAACACTACAATCTACGTGCTTGTTATTAAACTTTGAGCGGAAAGGTTATGTTGTGACATTGTATTATTTTCAACAAAAATTGAGCCACTATTTATAAAACATGTTTGTATTAGAAATAGTGGCTCAATTTTTATTTTTAATAGTGGCATTTTAATTATAATGCGTCAAATTATTCGCATGAGTGTGTGCAAGTGCTATATTTTTTAATTATAATAATTTTTTAAATGTGTTAGTAATGATATGAACGAGACGCTTTCTTGATGGTGTGAGATAATCGAAAAAACGTAAGAAACAGCGACAACCTGGATTTTGTTTCGTTACTTTTTACGTTGAAAATATGCCGCCAAGCACCTAACAGTCTATTCCGGCATCTACACTTAAGAGCTCTGTTTTAGGCTAGGTGTGCTTTATCATCTTCGACCATACCGTTACATCTTACAGCAGGTGAGGTGTGGTCAAATATTTAGCTTGTTAACCATGTTATAGCTTGCTTGTTAAAAAATGTTTCATTCCGGGTACCGCTGCAATGGTCATAGACAGGTGTTGTCTCTAACCATCAGTATTTCATTGGCCTCATACATAAAAAGGAGGTTTTTCAGTGTCATAAGATGAATACATGATGAGATGCTATAGCCACCATCGTCATTTTGGGAACAATGCCCGTTGTTATCGTTCCACAAACAATAACACAAATACTCTGAATTTCATAACGTTATTGCACAAGGCCTTATATTGCATGGCACGATGATTCAAGGAGGTACACTGGAAGCAAGCGCCGAACGCACCAAATTATTCACGTATGCTTGTTTAGAGCTATTTTTTTATCACATTCCATTCAGGCCGCCTCGTCGACTTATTTCATCGTATGTTTTTATTGTTTTCTTTTGAGGCGTTCCTAGTAGTGCATTTTGGTACCTCAGTTGATTATTAAATTTGACAGATTATTAAAAAAATAACAGTTTGTTTTATGTGAAAAATAATGAGACGAACGAGACGCTCTCCTGATGGTAAGAGATAACGCCTGTCCATGACCATTGCAGCGATACACAGAACTTTGAGCAACAAAACCAGTCCAGGGCATCACTGCTTTGGTGCTCATTACTTTGAGACTTTCGATGGTTAGTCTCAATAGCCTAGTAATTTCGCTAGCTGCAGTACCCTTCGAACCGGAACACAGTAATGTTTACACACTACTGCTTGGCGGCAGAATATCTGGTACTGCGGTGGTACCTACCTAGATGACCTCCTGCTAAGGAGATCTAGCACCAAGTAAAAGTTGCATTAAGTTGCATTAAATAAAGCATTGTGCGTAAATTTTAGTAATGTATTTAGTTTGTCATGATTTAATATTAACACAGAAAACGTTCTTTAGTATTTCTATTGAGAAAATTTCACGAAATTAATTTTCGAAAACAACAGTCCCTTCTGAAATATCATTAAGATTAACGCATTTGTTGTCCTGCTTTGACATACGAGTACATACTCTTACGTTGCGGTTAAAAAAAAGTATTTCGAAACTTATTGTGCGTAGTTTACTTTTGTAAAGCGGAACGGCGCGCTAGCGTACTAAATCTGATTGGCTCTTAAGTATTTTATAGCATTATTACCTTCGTATTTGGTGATCGAATTAGGGAAAGTTTAGTGATATTGCTGGAGGATCCTAATTTTTGCGTTATCTAAATCTCGCCGAGGTAGCTATTTTGGGTTTATTGTCCCTTCTCGAAATGTTCTGCGAGAATAAGGTTAAAATGTCGCGAGTATTTCTAATCTTAGGATCATCTGAATATACTTTACTTGTACTAATTTAAATTCAGAACTGAGAACTGATTCAGACATCTTTTAACCTTACATTAGCCTCAATTCAAAAGATTTTGCTTTACGATAAGTCTTTAAAAATTATAAATACTAAATTTATTTTACAAAATATAATAGTTAGAAATTTTAGAACATGATTCACATTTCATTTCATTAAGAAATTTCACAAATTATAAAAAGTAAAATGTTAATATTTAGTAAAATTTCATTTTTCTTTTGAATCCATTCTCAATTTTAATTTGAAACCAAATTCTTAGCCGACTTTCACGTGAACGGTCGCAAAAATGTTTTTTTTTTTGTTATCTAAAGGAAGCGAAGCGACGGCAGCCAACTAGAGGAATTTATCGCTCTTGGCTTGTTAACTTGTAAATGTATTACCTTGTTAGTTTGGCTTATCGATCCTTGCTGTTGCAGACTAGAAGGCTGATGGATTCATGTAGATAGTATTATAATATTCACATATCCTAACTAATACGGATGGGAGTTTGTTTGTTACTCATTCATGTCTTAACTATACGGCCAATCATTGTGAAATTTTGCATACACGTTACAGAAAATGACATAATGAACCATAATAAAATAGACCTTTCATCGAGAATGTTATGTTCTCGAAACGTTGACCTGAGCAGAGCTGCGGTAAATAGCTCGTAGGTTATAGAGTATATTTGGTATATATAGATATCTTTTTAATTCGTCTTTTTCAGATTTGAATTTAGAAGACAGATTAGAGTCAACATCACAGTTGTAGGGCGTACACTGTTGGATATAGGCTACCCTCAATAATTTCCACGAATATTGGTTGGAAGCGGCGCGGCTGTGGCGTCTAGTGTCTGAAGACAGACTAAATTTGTGCAAAAAATGTGTAATTAATTAAGTTTGGCGGCAAATAAATTTTGAGATTTAAAACGCATATATAAGTGTTGTGCGTTTTCTGTGTTTTTTGAAGTAATTTTTAACAGATTTTGTTTTTTCGCGTTTTACTTAGCTGTCTCGATTCAATAGCACCATTACAGTAGACGGACTAGTGGAGACGGTGCCTCAATCTGTCTCGCGCAGTGTAATAGAATCGATAGACCCGACCTGACCGCTCCGGATACGACCCGTCGTCATCCGGCCAGTCGACGGTCGACGCCACTATGGCTTCTATAGTCTGTTTACCCGCTTTATTGTGTACAAACAACACTTGACTCGGGATTATTAATGTGATATCGCATATTGGAGACGTGTTTGGATTTTGATCTTTGTCGATTGAAGAGCGAGAGAGCGAAAAAGCAATCGCTACTGAGTAAATCTCTTGATGTGAGGAAGTTATAGTCTTTTAGAAAACGTAGTAGTTTTCGACTCCAGACTTGAGTCAATTCAAAGTCAAAACTTCTCTGCTTGCGTCCGGAGTTATTTATTTATAATGGTTTATTATTTTATTCATTTATAAATACTAAGTATTATAATATATGTTTGTTTGCTGTATATGTATTATTATGCATTATATCTCTTCGTTTTTTTAAATATATACATTGATGTGCGCCTGCAACCACATCTCATATACCTACTGTGGGGATGGCTGGTAGAAAATTATTTTGCATTAAGTCCTCCTCTTGTACACATTTTAGTACAATAAAGAATAAAATAAATAAAAAAGTTGCACCGTAAAAGAAAGTAAGCAATAAAGACAAGTTGAGCGAGTTTTAGTCTTCCAAACCATAACTTGTTCATCTTTTATGTTTATGTAAAGTTTGTAATTTACATTTCTTGAGTATTGCCGCTTAAAAATAACACTCAGACACTAGTTACCATCAACTGACAATAAAAATGTAATAAAATATCAGCATAATTTTATATCTAGAGACGTGAAACTACCTCGGTCATATAAAATGCACTTCCTCCGTGCTTCTGGAATTTTTGTTTCACAGGCAAAGAAAAAACATTTAAATTATCAACACTATAGGTACCTATAGATAATATAGTCAGTGGCTATAGTTAATCAGTGTGGATGCGTGTCGCGTCAGTGCGACGGAACGGGCCGCAAACAATTAACTATCCCAAACCGACATGGTGGCAGGATGAAACTTACAGATATTGTGCAGTGTGCTGGCGTAGTTAAATTTTACTAGCTGGAAATTGGTTTTTGTTTCTAGGTATATGTAGGTACTATATTGTCATCAACATGATTTTTTTAATCGGGGTTAAGTCAGCGTTTGACCACCACCTGCCTGTAATGGAAAACACTTTTTTTTATTGTTTATTTTGTACCTCCACTGACACCGAGGTCCGTGCCTTTTTTTATAACTATTATACAATTTTCTGTTTGTGTTTGTTTGAGCTCAAAAGCTGCCATGCTGAAGTGGGACTGGGTTGGACACGTCTGCCGAATGCCAGCGGAGCTATGGGCAAAACCCCCACCAACTGGGTCCCGGAGGTTGAACGGCCACCAGGCCGGCCTAGAAGACGGTGGAAAGACGAACTCAACGGTCACGACAAGGAGTGGACCTCAATAGCACCAAACAAACAGGAAGGTAGGGAGAGAGGCCTTTACCCAGCAGTGGAACAAAATGGACTGATAATTTATACAATTTATAACTTGTTACCTCAAGACCTCATTTAAGCTTAAAAGATGCAGATTCACTTGAAAAGACCTAGAAAATTCAGGCAATGAGAAAATCGGCAGCTTTTTTCTCTAGCTGTAGGTACAGATTAGAAGCGACGAGACAAATCGTTTGGTACTTATCCGGGGAAAATCAACAGTGAATAGACGGTAGTGGGTCGTCTTTCTGTGTTTACTGTAGTATTGTAAAGCAATCAAATATACAGGGCTATCATCGTTTAAAGATATCATATGGCAAACCAACCCGATCTTTGATTTCAGACACAGACAACTGTCTCACATAACATAATATACCTCTACCATTTTATAATTTTGAAATCGCTTTTAATTCTTCATCATTTGACCTCTTGATAGAGTAAACATCTAAAAATACGATCGAAACTGAGTCTAATATGTAAGATAAATATAAAACTCTTTGCATTTCATTTATACGAAAATCCTTACCATATTCAGCTACTATCAAGTTTGCGACGTAGATGATCAAAGCTTACCTGAAACAAGAAAACAATTTTATAAATACAGATAACAATGATACGGTATTAATACATATTTTTTTTATTAATTTGCCCCTTCGGGCAGGCTAAAGCTATAGAGCCATACTGCCTTGTCTTAAGTGTTATTTCTGCTGTATCTTAGCTATAGTTATCGTCAAAGTCGTCTTTGTCAAGTCCAGTTCGTGTCAGTTAATTCCAGTCATGCTTTAGTAAAGTAGTGGCAACTTTACTATAAAGCTTCGATGGAGTTTTGGAAGCAACACGAAAACTCATGTTTCACCACATTATATCATTTTCCCACACTCGCGCTTGTAATTCGGCACTTTATGAATAAAACACCACTATTTTTATGCATAAACACTAGACAAAACACTGGTTTTGGAAAAAAATACAACGGAGCGACACGACTCTTCCCGCGTTCCCACCAAAACTCCGGTATTAATACAGAAAAAAAGACAATTCTTCTTTATTTTTGGCATCGTACTTTCTGCATTTTCCAGCGTTATAATAAATTAAGTAAAAAAGTCGAAGTCACACAAAGCAAGATTACTGCGAACCATGCCCTAGTAAAGTATTGATGTTACTACAAGCTTCAACAAAGTTTTGAAAGGAACACGAAAAGTGTAACTATCACCACATTATATCTCTTTTCCACAATCAGGAACGTAATTCTGCACTTGTTGAATACAATGTCACTATTTTTTATTCATAATAATCGAACGTCGAAATGTGTTTTCCGCGTTCCAACTTCATCGATGTGTAATTAAGTAACTGAATTCACCGACGTCTTTCCGTACCGACACCGGATGTACAAAAGCAATGTACGAAAAATATCACGTTTTCCAAACATTCGCCGATATTCGCGAGCCGCTGATCCCTAGTGAACAGCGTGTGTCAGTTGATTGGACAACGGACCTGACGTGAGTAGATTGATTCCGCCCCATGTTCCAATGTAACTCCACCCTTACAGTACGTAAGTTTCGGTGCAATTTTTATCGGAAATGCAAGAATATCAATCGGGGCATTGTAATGTTTTTGAAAAATTGTGCGAGTGTTTCCATATAAAATTAGTGGCATTTTATTCAACACATGGGAAACGTGTTTTTACGTATTTTTTTTTTTAAATTAAGTCACAGCTACAAGAAAAGAAGTGTATTTTAATTGAAAAAAAAAACAAACACGCACAACTTTTATTCAGAGTGTCCCACTGAGCGAGGGTTCAGTACAAACTAGTAGGTATGATAAATAGTAGAATTTTTGTGATTAAATTAAAAACGTACAGTTTTTGCATGTTTTCCTTTGTGTACTATAAGATAATGCGTCTTGTCAAGTTTCATAGTTTTGGGTCAACGGGAAGTGCCCTATAGGTTACGATTCCTAGGAGTGTCGAAATATGCGGGTTTTTTAACTGTAACTTTTTTTTACGATGACTGAGAAGTTTGATTTTTTCACAGCTGCAAGGGACTACAGATCTGCGTATATGGTTTTAAATTCAACTTGATACCTCCACGCGTTTCTGAGATAGACAGTCTTGACAGACGGACAACACAGTGATCCTATATGGGTTCTGTTTTTTCTTTTTGAAGTATGGAGCCCTAAAAAGTTATTTTACTAGGGTATGACTAAAGTTGACCCTAACTTACTTTGCGTATTTCAGTGGTATTTCGCTCGATTTAATTTGAAATACATAAATAAATAACTAAAATTGGTACACAATTTACACAGTGCTATGTAAACTAAGCAACGTATAGTTCGTTACCAGATAATTGATAGAAATACTTAATGACTCGACGGCGTCTTTATAGTTTATTTGTTTTGTTTATTTAAATGATTATGTTTGTTTTATGAAAATATTAGGTAAGTTATGTTTATAGAACCTACTTCAAGAAATTACAAATTTTATCAGAAACAGAAAAAATGATTAAATAAAGCAACGTATGTCTCAAAGTAATGAGCGCTAGGTATGATATTATTAAGATTTACTTGTGCACTGTTCTATCGTTTAGTGTGATCTGTTTTCACCCCTCTTCCGCGAGGTTTGTTAGTTCCGCGACAAATGTTATTACCAAAACTATCTGCTCCGTATATTGACCCACTTTCGTAATTATTTTCGGGAGCATATCACACGAGATAACTTTGCGGCGCACTAATCACATTATATTTTCGATCATAACTCCCCGGATACAGCGCGGGTGGCACGCTAATACATCACAGAATAACTATGAACTTAATCTGATGAGACTTTTACTCGTTTACGTTAAAACGAGAACTATTAAATATTTTGCAGAGAATGTATGTAGGTTCATCTTTTCCGTTGTCTCTTCTCTAATCTTTTAATAGTATAAAACAAAGTTGCTAGCCGCGTCTATCTGTATGATAACTCTACACGTTATGTATAATATTATGACATCACGGTAAATCTACGCGTTTCATAGAATAAGAATACCTTTATTGACAAACAAACACAAAGAAAAAATACACATACTCGTATACGTCTTAAAAATAATATAAATGTAATATGTATTATTTATCGTCAAAACAAAAAAATCAGCTTTATGCTGTAAGAATTAAGTTCTTACAGCGCTGGTTTTTATTGCCTAAATTGAAATCTTAAAACCATTTTTGAAGTAAAAACTTCTTAAGCCGCGTTGAGCGATTTTTTTTTGGTAAAAATTGTGTCGCTTCACCAACATGCTAATGCGACGTATTTCTCAGTTGTTGACACATTTATTAAAAGTTTTAAGTTTTCACTTCTGTCAGGAGTCCATTAGGTATATTAGTTTTGATAAGTTTGACACGTACCTAATCGCGCAAAAAATAATTAACGCGTAAAATACGCGAAATCATAAAAATCATGTTTGACTTACTTCAAATCATATTTACTTACATGTTTTCTCTTGCCTAAAAAATGTAGCAAGACGTAAAATAGTTTTTGAGTTTTACTTTTTCAACGTAAGTAGGTATATATTTTTGTGAACGATGACGCTAAACGCAATGAGAAAAGTGATCAAAATATAAAACAGGCGAACGAAAGACAGCCAAACAATTCGAGTAGATTACAGAAACTCTCAAACTTGATCTTTTATTAAAGGTCCACCGATCCCCTTGCTCCTCCGGCTGCGCCAATCCCATTACTATTTTTAATTCGGAAAATATTTACCAACCAAACTTTTCATTCTCGTTTATTTCGGAATGAGAAACAATATTTAACGTTAATATTACGCGGATAGATGTCAGAGGTTGCCAATATTAAAGTAGGTATAACTACATTTTACTTTTATTTCAACGAAACATATTTGTATTACGCTGCCACATAATTATGCACACCCCTTAATTTTGATTGATGCGTAAATATCTACTTTTTTTCTGTAAAAATAATAAGACGTACGAGACGCTCTCCTGATGATAAGATACATGTACAACGCATACCCATGACCATTGCAGCGATACACAGAACTTTAAGCAGCAAAACAAATCCCAGGGTATCATTGTTTTGTATCAAGTGAATATGAGCACAGCTAGCTCGAAATGGAACTTGCTTTCGAATGAGCCAGCCTGAACACACACCGTTAGGTTAGGTTAAAATCTGCCCCCAAGCAGATTTTAAACTTGAGCTAGCCAGTCGTGTACTAGAAAAGAGTGTATCACGATGATATGGTTTTCTCACGATGTTTTCCTTCATTGGCAGCTCAGGCTCATTGTTGATCTCACCGCACTAAACACTGAGCTACCATCGCTACATTAAAAAACATAAAACTAATTTATGACGAGTGTTCATGATGTGACAATCACAGATTTGTCGATGTTATCTTAGAAAAAAAAGAAAGAAAACTTAGCAAAAAAATATGTGCTCATTCTAAAAACCCAAGGGGTTTTCTAACAACCTTTGCTGCTAAATGAGCAGGAAAGATTGTGACAAAAACCGTACGAAACGATTTAATTCCACTTTCATTGTTCGAACGGTTAAAGCATGGAGTACGTTACCAGAGTGGGTGTTGATCTTACAATCTGGGTGTCTTCAAGTCGAGAGTGAATTGGTATCTTCTAGGTAAGCATGCTCAATCGTAGATAACATTTTCACTTAACATCAGGTGAGATGGCGATCAAACGAAAGCTTATTCATCACAAAATAAAAATAAAACATAAGTTGAACTTTTGTTGTAGCAAACAGCGTAGTCGTATGCATAAATGAACGGTATATAGCTCATTCATAAAAGAGTAACAATTCAATTCCATTTGAGGGCGTACGTCACCTGGGCCTCAAATCGCGCTCATGTATCAAAAGCTGCTGCGTAAATCACGCATCATTTTGGGGAATGACATTGCTGGTAGGACCATATTTCATCGAGTTTTCCGCGAGCCACGTCGGCGTCGCCTGCGTTCGGCGACGTCCCTATAGAAAATATTTGCAGAGTCAACTCTCTCGTTCTTTACGCTGGGCGCCTGAATGTCGGACAAACTGAGAGGGTGACCATTTATAATGGCGCGACATTTTTCATCCCTTCTACTTGAAAGGTCGACAAAAAACTGATACCTTAAAAATATTATATGGCAATATTGTTTCTTAAACCAAACTTTAAAGAAATTAAATAATAAAATGAAGAAATAAATAATCAAAATGTTTGACAATATAACATGCTAGACTTTGCTTTGACTTGTAACATTGGTGTTATAAATAAAATATTAGTACATATTTGTATTTGTAGGTCGTCCAGAAGCGATAACGCTGCCTGTTATAAAATAAAATAAATAAAATAATAATAATTGTTTTCTTCAATCATTGTACTTTAGGTGTGAACAATTTATTTATCTACTTTGCACTAATATGATATATGGGAAACAGTGTTTGTAGATTTGTCGTTCTATCCTTATTTAGTAATAGTTCTCCACCGAGATCTGAAGAACGTGAGTTTCATTTCCATTCAGGGCTAATATGTGACGAACATGGATGTTTGTTCTGTGCCTGAGTGTTCTCTTTGTAATATAATCCTGCTTATATCCTGGATTAACAGATATGCTACTTTGTATAACGCGTGTGAAACCGCGGGGCGTAACTAGCTGATAATAAATGGTTGATTCAGAGAAGTATTTTTGAGCTGCGTGATAAAACCCATTTTTTAATCTGCAATTTTTGATAACATTTCTCCTTTTAGAAGTCGGCTAAAAAGATTAGGATATAATTATGTTTAGGATACATGGAAGCATGTCTCATACTCACGTGGTCTAGACCTAAAGTCCTAGAACTTCAAATGGTAGGCAAAAATAATGCATCTGCTAAGCCAAAACGTTCTATGCTCTTTATTTTAAATCAAGTACAGTTATTTGTTAAATGGTCACCCCTCCATCTAAGTTGAGCGAGGCGCCTTTGAACTTCGTATAAAAGCTAAAAACGAGAGGCGACCGCGCCTCGCAACGCGAAGTATTTCAGCTGAAAATGCAGCAACATTTTATAACCAGATCAGATTTAAAGCTCTTTGTCTCACTCGCACATTTCCAGACTCGAAGAAACTGAAAGTAATCTAAATTAAGTAAACATTTGTGAATTAGTGTGCCAAGTAGTAAAAATTAAAATGGAAGGAAATAGATTTTTTTTTAAAGATATTGTATATTTTTACTTAATTTTTTTTTCTACCGCTACAATGATCATAGAGAGGAATTATCTTTTTTGTGTAGATTGCGTTTGACCATTATCTCATCGAAACGCAGACAGAGTGTAAAATGAAGCACGCTTGCCTAGAAGCTTTGAATACTAGCTCGTCCACTAACATCACAAACAAAATACTCTGTTAGGCTTATGAACGTAGATCCATTAAAAAAAAAATTAAAAAATTAAATATTCTTAGTATTAAAACAGTTGTGCTTGCAAGTGTACCTGAGAGGGTGCTTAAGCATTTCATTTTATTGTTCTCGTTTCGCGAGTCGTTCGCTCGCATCCCTCATTTCCATATCATTGTAATTGGTTCCTTATGATGGCGCGTTTCATCGTCGCACACGCGAAATATGATACGGGTGGGTTGCTTTGATAAAATCTTTTCAATTTCAACAACACTATGTCCCTATAGATATGTATAATACTGCGCGCGGCGGTTACAAACGCGTTTTCCAGGATAACAAGTAGCTTGTGTTAATCCAGGGTACAAGCTATCTGCATTCCAAATTTCACCTAAATCCTTTAAGTCATTGCAGTGTGAATATGTAACAAGCAGCATAACTAGTAGCAGGAACGGAAAGTGAATTGAAACTGATATGAAAGTGATATTTTAACATCTTACTGACCTGAAACGAATGTATCTACAACACAATGAAATGTTATAACTTTTTTAAAATATAATTTTATTTTTCATGAAAATGTGAAGAAATGTTTCAGGTCAAATACTTTCAAGTAGGTTGACGCCTACACGCCAAAAAAGATGTAAAATTTTATGTATAAAATATAAAGTACACAAACGTTTTTTCAAGAAAGTCTTGAAAGAACTTTTGTAAATTTTATGAAAATATAATAATCATATTCATTCCCTAAGCAAAATTAACCATCAAAAGTATACGTTTTATACATATACGAAACTGGACGAAACCTCTTAACATTTAATGGTATCGCCATAAGCCATATTTCTACAAATATAGGCTCAAGTTAAGTCTAAGTACAGGATGCCGAAAAATAAAAATCAAGAAAATAATCTTCACAAACATCTTGATAAAACTGCTTTTAAATATCGAATTGAGTATAAAATGAGTATCTAAATAGTATTTATATTCAACAAAATGTAATCAAATAATCTGGTGTTTTTACAGCGCACACACATACAAGACGTAATAAACTCACACCTACGTATCACGTACTAATCACAAAACGTAGTCACCCAGGCAACACTTATCGGGGTGACCACACGCTCGCTGTTTATTTAGGACGCCGCTATAATGGACAGAGAGAATGTTACGATGCGTTGTTTCAGGGCCCTAATTGTCAAATCCGAGGGAACGAGCTTCGTCAATTTTAATTTAGCAAAGGATGCCCATCATTCCTTTTTTACTTAGAATCTTTAATTTTAAAAGCTTTCGAAAGAAATTAAAATTTGTATGCTTAGCCAATATACAGGGCTAACTAACTGATTAGAATTTTTTTTATTTCTTGGAAGGTCGGCTACGAAGAAATACATTAAAAAAAAAAACAGTCACGAATTCAAAAACGGCAACCAGGTAGCTGTTATCATCTAGAGGTTATTAAATTAGTCGTAAGTAATTTTTATTCAATTTTAGTGATATATTTTCAGTAATTTTTTTTGCGACTTTTTTGTTTCAATTTATTTTTGTTATATTTTTACTTAAATATTAAACGGTCGAAAAATGCTGAATCCTGGGGATTCATGTACTTATTTGATATTGAAATTAGTTACGGTAGAACTAAAATTTAGGAACTATACATATGTACAATTTTTTTTTTCTTTTTTTATGTAAAAAGTCATGCGACGAACGAGACGTTCTCCTGATGGTAAGAGATAACGCCTGTCCATGGCCATTGCAACTGCAATGCAATGATATATATTTATTTATTACTTATATACATACTATATGGAAATAATATTTTTATTTATACATTTATTGTGATATAGTAAATACAGAAGGTATACCTACAATTAGGTTCTAAGCCTAACCTGGTTAAGAATATTCTGTGGTATTTTTTTTTAATACATATATTACAATATTAGTTCTATTACAATTTATAAGCTATATTATTTTGAGCAACATGCACTTATCTTATATATTTGTTGAATGGTATTCTTATGTTTATATGTCTATTGGGTTACGGTTTTATTTTTTTTATAACATAGGTACATACATAATTATATATACAAACATCATCCAAATGTACATACATATTTACTTGGTGGTAGATCTCCTTAGCAGGAGGTCGTCTAGGTAGGTTAGGTTAGGTCTGCCGCTAAGCAGTAGTGTGTAAACATTACTGTGTTCCGGTTTGGAGGGTACTGCAGCTAGCGAAATTACTGGGCTGTTGAGACTAACTCTATCAAAAGTCTCAAAGTAATGAGAGCCAAAGTAGTGATGCCCTGGACTTTGTTTTGTTACTTAAAGTTCTATGTATCGCTGCGATGGTCATGGACAGACGTTATCTCTTACCATCAGGAGAGCGTCTCGTTCGTCTCATTACTTTTTACATAAAAAAAAAACAATAACCCCTTCTTTGACATGAATTGGAGTGTAACTTTTTTGTTAACTATAAAATATTATTGTGTTCTGTGAGAAAAACTACGCTAGTTACATTATGAAGTTGGGTCAGTTCGATAAAACACTGTAGTGTATGTACAGTATCATTGGTGTCCTATACTTTGAAAGGTCATGGCTGCCGTAACAAAGCGTTATTATGGGGGGATGTTTACGTCTCTCCGACAGAGAAACAAGGTAGAAATAACTGAAATAAGCTTGGAGGGGTTGAAATTGTGACACGTGATGAAAGTAATGTGCCAGGAGCGGAGATTAATTTCGAATTTTGTGTTTGAGCGATCTCGTTATTACGCCTAGGTCACGTCATGACGGATTCCAAATTAAATTAAAGAGAAATGTAATTTTAAGTATTCGTTCATTACAAATGTTGTTATCTATCGAGTTGATAGCCCTGTTGGCTCATTTGTATATCTGATTTAAGAGCTGTTAATGTATATCGTAACACGTCGTTAGATGATTGGCGGAAGATTTTCAACTTGAGGATGATAGTTAGCCAGCCGAGTACCAAACGTTGTAAATCTGCCGCAAAGCATATAACAGTGTGCTCTGGCAGCCTCACTTGAGAGCCAGTTCTATTTCAGGCTAAATGTGATTGCCATTTTCGACCACACCGTCACTTAATATCAGATGAGCTGTGGTCAAACATCTAGCCTGTCAAAAATAAAAAAAGCAAAAATGCATCATAATTCTTGTAGAGAACTATTTAAAACACAAACTGAAACGCAGTTATACAGTCGTAGTATAGATATTTACTCTCGTCCTTACGTTTGTGAGTTGAAGCCACTTCAACGGAGGGGCCTTTGTTATACTGACAGATATAACATCAAAAATAATTCGCAGGGGACAGAGATTTACTTCCTTGCGTTGAGTAAGCAAAGCAATCTCGTCCCTAGAGGACAATTCTTAGGAAGCTAACGTTTTGCAAGTGTTTTAGGGGAAACTCATGCAGCGATGATAGCTCAGCGGTTAGCGCGGTAGTATTTAAATTTAAAAAAAAGTGATATAGCGTAGTGGTAGAATACTTTCTGGTACCTACTCTGCGCTGCTCTGCTAGCTACCAATCTCAAGTTGAAAAATTTGCCTCCAGCACCTAACCGAGAGCCATTTCCTATTACAGGCTAGGTGAGCTGTACCATCTTTGATCACATCATCACTTAACATCAAGTAAGCTGTAGTCAAACACTTAGCTTGTCCCAATAAGAAAAACTAAAAGGAATAAAGTACTTACCTAGCCTTGTATACAGCTTATGTGTTTAGCTTCACAAAGGAGCTTTTTTATATATTTGTTATACGAGCTCTTTTGTGACGCTACCATTCACATGTCTTCGATTTAAGCTAAGAATTATAGACAATAAACTGTGGATCAGCCTTTTTTTAAAACAGCCCCACTGTTGGGCGCGTACTTTTTCTCATAGTCAGAAGTGTAAGGCTAGTCCACAACGCTAGCTAAATGCGTATCGGCACATTTTACACATAGGTATTTGAGAACATTAATAACACTCACACCTACATCCTTACCATAAAAAACATAGGCTTCTGATTGGCAAGACGGTTTCCTAACTAGGTTGTCGCATCTTTATAAATTACTAGCTGCGCCCCGCGGTGTTAACCGCTACATGTTTTCGGGTTAAAAGATAGCCTATGTATTAATCCAGGATCTCAGCTACTTCCATACCAAATTTCATCCAAATCCGTTCAGTAGATCTTGCGAGAAAGAGTAACAAACATACATCCAATATTAGTGGGGTATGTTCACCGTTATTTTACAACCTCTAAAACTAATAAGTATCAAACGAATAGTTTGCAATTTACTTCAAAGAAATAAAACACACGCTATTTTTGTAAGTGGAATGTTTGCTAGTTTTGCAACAAAAGTCATGTAAGTATCAAACTCTAAAACTCACCGCAAGCGCAAACCCGATAGAGATAAGAATGCCGCAAGTTTCAAAAACCGCAGACAAGTTTACACTCACATGTGTAAACTGTATAGTATAGGCGTGATTGGTGCACACAAGCGCGGGTTACCATGGCAACCGGCATGCGATCCCTCGCCAAATAACTAGCGGTAACAGGGTGTCGCGGAAATTAGGGGCAAGCAGCCGACCTCGAAGCACTAACTGATTAGAACTGCGCGAAAAGCGGAAAATTATTTAAACACTTCATGATTTATACGAGCTAGCATTACAATTATTTACACACGAAGTATTAGATACTTCGTGTGTAAATAATTGTAATTGTAATAATTGTAGTGCCTATCTACCCGCGTATTTCACTTACTTCCTCGTGCCGTGGAACGGTTGTTTGTCACGCGTACAAAGTTTGAATTAACGACTTGAGTGTAAACACATGTTGCACTAAAAGCATTTTATAGTCGTCCGTAAAACGTTTTTAATCTATCCTTTTAGCAATAAAAGTACTGATGCTAAATGATAGATTGTCTAAACGCCTGCACATATTTAAATAGCAACGGACTAACCAAGGTGACATACATGTAAAAGCGTCGTGAAAAAATATCTAAGTAGTGTGTAATATATATATACAAGTAGGTATCGTGAAAGTATCGTAAATGTACCATAATTTTGTGAGTAAATAAAATATGTTATTGATTTTCTTTTTGGTCTCATCTCGATTTATTCAATGACAAGTAAACAATCACGAAAGATACTTCTATTGACTTTGAAATGTTAGCTTTACCCAGAATTTAATTACTTGAAGCAGCAATGTTTATGAAAAACATATAGAACACAAAAAATTGTAGTCGGAAAAACCAACTTGTGGCACCTTTATTGGAAATAGACAAAAATAACTAGACTGTTAATAAAGATATACCTTGTAAAAATTACCAAGAAATATCCGAAACGAAGCAATAATTTATCCAAACAAAGTTAGGGATATACTATTATTATTGAATAATTCTTCCATGGAAAAACATTTTATATCTTAGTTTCAATGTAGAATTTTATCATTGTAGGTACTTTTCAATTAAAATATTTAAAAAAATGTACTCATGCAAGTAAGTGGCATTGCCCCACCCTTTCAGGGTCAGTATTATATACTTTTTGTACCGATGATGGCTTAGTGGTTAGCACAGTCGGTTTACACGCACAAGAGTATGAATTCAAACCCCAACAATGACCTTAAGCTGCCGGTTAAGGAAAACATCGTGAGGAAACTATAGCATTGTGGTAGGGTATTTTCTAGTAGGTACTCGGCTGGCTAGCTACCACCTATCTAATTGGGAATCTGCCGCCAAGCATCTAACGGTGTGTTGCGGCAGCCTCACTTGAGGACCAGTCCCATTCCAGGCTAGGTATGCTTTACCATCTTCGACCATAGCATCACTCAACATCAGGTAAGTTGTGGTCAAAAACCTAGCTTGTCAACCTTAAAAAATCTTGGGCCACTAAATAAATACTATATAACATTGGAGCAGTCAATGATAAACATATCCATCAACCTTGCTAGGTATAGGTACTACCTAATAGACCTATTCCATTTCTGTGAAGTGTTTCACTATACAAACCATGATGCCAGTCTCACTTGTTTCCAAGCATCTCAAATAACTAACAAGTTGTACCTATCTTACCTCACAGACGTTCATATTGAAGAGTTAGTTTAATCACTTTGAAAGGATATTGTAGAGCGAATCTAATAACTTTCGGGGACTGAGATTTACTGCAACTCCTTACGAGATAAACTTATCTAAGTATGTTTTATTGAACTGTGGTAAACTAGTAGGTATCAATTCAATATAATGAAGGATGAATGATCTATCTAATTAAACATGGTTTAATTAGATAGATCATCTAGAATTAAACTGTATTGCATTAGTACACACAGTATTATGTGCACTATCAAAACGCCAAACAACATGCGCTAAAAAGGCGAAATATGCACAATGAAAATATTATTTATTAAAATTTACAATTTGAATTCACGTTTATTTTCACAATATTTATATTATTATTAATGTTTATTTAATTATTAAATTAGTATATTTAGGTAAGCGCCTGAATAATTTAAAGTTCTCATTTCAACTAGTCAACTAGCTCTACCTATCGGTAGCTACGTAAAACTTTGACCGCAGCTTGAGTTTCCATTCACATAGATGGCTGCACTTTCTATGTTTTTTTTTTTGTGACGACAGATGTTTAGAAGATGGGCCGAATGCTCGTGAGACGTACGCGTAGCGTGCCGCCGTCTCCGCCGCATAATACAACTCGCATGACACACTTAACTACTGAAATAAGCACTATTATTATAATAGTACTAAAAAAACGCTGTAAAAAGTTAAGCAGTGAGGAGAACACGAGTACTGAATACAAGTGTTGGAATGTGTGTAAAGGGGATCCTTGAACCTACCGCTGGACCACAAGTCCTGAGCACTGTACGGGGTTCCGTCCTTACAACCAAATTATTACGATACCATTGAACGCTGTGAAATTTTGTCTTGTTGCCTAAATACGCGTTTAACTAATTTATTCTAATATAACTCCTAAACATAGATGTCATCAGCAAATATACAGTTTCTCTTAACAGCTCAATACAGGAACTAAAGCAATTGATGTATCTCACAGCGTTAGTAAATTATCCATTTCTATAGAGAGCGAAGATGGATTAATTTCAACCAGCCAAGATCCGTCTGCCGCACCCGCTTTCAGGATTTCAGCGTTCGCAAGAATACTACTTTAGTTCTGACTAACTTCCAATTGAAACTCTTGGGGGATACAGTTTGACAAGAGATTTGCGGTCGGATTCCTTTAGAGTACATCTGCTTCCAATGTAGGATAATGAGACGTTTGCGACATATGTAGTTTTCAATGAATTTACAGCATTTAAGCACGGATTAAGTTTTATTGCTGATTTATTTAATAAATACTGAATTGAAAAAGTTTAAATTTTAATAAAATGTAAAAACTAGTGAAGGAAAGATATAACATCAATTTGAAATAAACTTTAATAATGTGATCTTTTAAAAAAGTAGGTATTTCGTGAACTCGATAGATTGAAGGTTTTCTGAGTTAAGGTGTTATATGGCACGTTCCCTTTTCAACTTTTTTCTCTCGGGACAGGAAGGAAGAGCATTCCTTTGATAAGATAAAAAATAGCACATTCAAAACTTGGTTTCGCTCTTCATAATGTTCTGAGTTGTAGGATTTTGGGTCTTGTAGGAAAAGGGTGACCTTTGTAGTCATCGGTGTTCTAATATGTTGAAAGGTCTGCGAATGAAAAGGTTGCGTTTGTAAAAGCCTAAAATGTTATTTTAACACACCTCATAAGGCGTGGTACAAAGAAATAGAGAGGGGCTAGCATACACGTTTGCGAGAAGTAAGTAGTATGGAAACTGTTTGTCATGATACATTTCTATGTGTTATGCGTTAATAAAAATTTTACTTTTGTTTTGTGGTTGATAGGCTGGGTGAGTTGTTACCACCGCTCACCAGATGTTAAGTGACGATGTAGTTGAGATTGTAAAGCACATTAAGCTTGTAATGGAATTTACTCTCAAGTGAGGTTCCCAGAACACACCGTTAGGTGCTTGGAGGTAAATTTTCAACTTGAGGGCGGTAGCTATCCAGCAGAGTAAAGTAGGTACTAGAAAGGATCCTGCCACAAAGCTATGAGTTCGCGATATTTTCCTTAGCGGAAGCTCAAGCTCATTGTTGGGATTTTATTGCGCTTGTTTCACTCATATACTGAATTTTAATATTATGATTTTTATAATAACTGTATGTACTTTGTACTCGTATGTATATTTAGAATTACATTACACATTTGAATCATACATATTTCTGTCAATAATAGGTATATTTTATTAAGACTAAAATAATTGGTGTATCTGTTGTTTTATTTATTTAATAAACCATTAATTTAGTCTACGTTCCACATTATTCTTGGAAATTTCTATTCTAGCCTAACAGTTAATTTACAAAATAAATTAAATTGTTTTTGTGAATTTTCAGTTTATAATAAACTGCTCACGACTTTACATAAAAGCGTTTCAAACAAAATGAAAGGTCACATGATAATATTAATTTTCATTTTGCAGAACGAGTCAGATATCAGTAACGAGTGGTCGTAGGCGTTAACAGGCTCGACGTACACTGTGTACGTTCTATTGTGAAAGGCGTCACGTAGCCGGGGCGGCAGGGAACCCCACAATATTTCATTATAAAACCTGTTGAAATATATCATATTTTTTTGCCGCAGCTCCGCGCTAGAGCAAGTGTCGTCATCAAAAGCCCTTCAGCGTGACTCGCGAGTTAACAATGTGCCGCCCTCACGCTCTTTGACCCGCTCTACGCTTTGTCGCCGTAAGGACAGGAGAGATGACATCTTGCTATACGGTAGATGTGTACTAGCGAGATAGCGCGGTCAAAGATATGGCGTACAGAGAAATCATAATGGGTTAGTGAGAGTCATTCAATATAATCCTACCTACAAACCTGAAGCTTTAGCATATTATTTTGCGTAATAAGTGTAATGCGCGAACAATAGCTAAATTAAATAGATGAAAAATAATTTTCATTTCCGCCAGGGGTACTGTCTTATCATTTTACTATCGCTTATGTAATGCGTAAATCGCACATAGAAATACTAGAGACTATGTTATTCTAAAAGTCGATTTTAAGTCGTTTTTAGTACGCTTAGAAAAATGGGACTATGGGCCGCCTTACACGTTCAATCATGATCACGATCCGCGATCCGCGATCATGATTTCAAAATTTCTAGATATTATGCGATCCGGAGCATCAGTCCGTCAATCCGCTTCGTACACGATCAGTCTGGATCGCGATCATTGATCGCGGATCGCGGATCGCGGATCGCGCGCTACGTGTATGGGCTGCCTATTTAACGTAAAAAATACCCGATGTTAACTATTTTTGTGATTCATGAGAGAAAACAGAAAATCAGTGCTCGAATATCCAGATCGTTGACATGTCACAAAAACTGTCATGCTAAAGTGAGACTGGGCTGAACACATCTACCGAATGCCAGCGAAGCTATGGGCGAAAACAACTATCAACCGAGTCTCGGAGGTTAGACGCCCACCAGGCTGGCCTACAAGTAGTGGAAAATATGATTCACGGCTCTTAGTAACTGTCCATAGAAAGGCATGGAAAGTGGGAAATTGGTATTTCCAGCAGGCTTATGCAAAAATAACTTAATTAGAACACAAAATTGATTAAAATTATAATACAAAAACTATAATTATAGTATGAAATTCAAACCTGGTTACACCTGCGGCATGACTATACAAAGCGAGGTCTTCGAGTCTAAGAGGTTCGTATATTTTTTTCTTAGTTTTTTTTCGATATATGTACTTAAAGACATACTAAAAATATTGCACGCCCGCAAGGAATAACCAAACTATTGTAACCATATTTAAAGTTTATAAATACTTGTTAATTTTAATCTTTTGCCTCAAATTTTGTAAAGCCATGATAGTTTATTTATTTATATTGTTTTCATTTAATTCAAAAGGATTGTTTAAGACTGAATTTTGTAAAGCCATGATAGTTTATTTATTTATTATGTTTTTCATTAAATTTAAGACTGAATGTAATTATATATTTTTTAAGTCCAATCATGTTATCACATAAGTGACAGCAATGTCTTACTGATAATAAAGTTTCTTTAAACCTAAACCTAAATACATTTTGTGCCCCAAGCTCACAGTAAAAAATATTCTATTCTATGTGGAGAAATCGGCAACTGTATGTAGTATGTACGTAGTACGTTTACATTAATGTTAACATGCAATAAAATAAAAATAATACGAATAAGACAAAAATGTAATCAGCGAGTACTTACTAAGTGTACGCATCTGAATCCGAATTCAAAACGCTCGTCTGAAGTTTCATGTTTTCCTCGTTAACTTTCGAGACTTCGGTAAGAATTATTACGCCCAAGGCGTTTTTTCAATGGACACGACCTGCCTTATATCAAAGCAGCAAGGGCCAAAGTGATACGACATCTTTGACGGCATATGAGTTTATCTTTGCCCCTCTTGTCAGTCCTTCCGAATGCGTTCAAGCGAAAACATCCGACATCTTCAAAAAATTGTTGTATCTATTCATATCTGGAGTTTTCATTCCGTTATGATTTTGAAGTTCAGCTTTATGAATTTGTTCTTTCACATGGAAATATGTAAAGAATTTCTTGAATAAAATAAAGCGCTGAAGGAGACACGCTTATATTCATTTTAGCCGAGTTCAAAAAGATGGAAGCTTCTCTATTTAATCTATACTTTACAAATGACAACAGCTACGTTCGTAAAACAAATTACGTGCTTAATTTTTAATAGTATTTTGACTTAGTTAATGTTATTTTTGACATTCATATGGATGTTGGAATGTAACTTTGCTTTTGCGCAACAGTAGTATTAAGTTGAAAGGAGGTAATTGTACTGATCATTATGAACAAATGAACAACATTAAATTTAAGTACTGATCTGATGTGCTTACTGATCATCATGATCTACTTTAATTATTTACTGTGAAATCGCAAATCTATATATTTCGTCGAGGGTGCCAAGGGTGATTTTGATAGGTGTTGCCAATATTGCAGAGTTACCCTTAATAGAAGTTCATAGTTCATAGTAATGTTTGCCTTATGTACAATATAGAAGACGCGCTCATAATAGTCCATTTAAAAAGCCCACTCACAAGCTTAAAAATATTTAAAATAATGTTAGAGAGTTAGTATATTTGTAATCGAATTGAGAGTTGCCAGTCATATGTTATTTAATCAAAAAACAGGACATAGTTTTTTTTTATGGTTGACAGGCTAGTTGTTTGACCACAGCTCACCTGATGTTAAGTGAAGGTGTGGTCGAAGATGGTAAAGCACACCTAGCCTGGAATGGAACTGTTTATATGTATAGAACTGAACTAGTTTATATGTATTTCGTTGCGGATACCTTTCTGAGCCAAAAATGTTCACGGCGAATAACACAGATTTCTTCACCAGCGGAGGTCGCGCTCAGCGCTCTCCTCACGTATGAAGACTTGATATCTAATATTACGGCGGAGAAAAAAATGAACGCTACAAAACTGGCTCAGCTTACGCGACGTGAATAAATCTAACAACCCATACTGTGTGAAAAGACTAGTCACAATAAATAGGTACGTAGAATTTGTAGCAGTTTCGAAACAGTGTAACCACTATGTATTATATAGCTATCTACAAGTACATTCGGTATAGTAAATACTAGCAAATGGGAGTAGTGAACGCACGCGTATGTTGGGGTTTTGGCGGGAACGCGACAAAACATGTCACCGCATTATATTATTTTCTAAAAACGTGGTGTTTCATTCAGTGTTAGTTGATAAAAATAGTGGTGCTATAGTCATAAAGTGCCAAATTACGAGCGTGGGCGTAAGACGATGTGGTGAAACATGATTTTTCATAACTTCCAAGACTCTGTCGAAGCTAGTATTAAAGTCACCATTATTTTACTGGACTCTGCTTTAACTTAACTTTGTGTGGCTTAGACTTATTTCACGTGATTTATTATAAAAAAACTGATAATATCGAAATAAAAGATACTGGGAAAATTACTGAGATGCCAAAAACAAAGACGCATTTATGATGAGTGCAGGCACGGATTTAGGGAACTTTCGGATGACTATGTTTTTCTTTAGTGCAATATTTTGCTTTAGTCATACTCTGTGGATAATTTCAGGATTTTGATATTCGTCTCGGTTCTAAGGATTGCTTTAGAGCCTTTACCGCCATCATATAGGATTTGGTTAAAGACAATAAATCTATAATCTATTCCAGGCTAGGTGTGCTATACCATCTTCGACCACACCTTAACTTAACATCAGGTGAGCTGTGGTCAAAAACCTAGCCTGTCAAACATAAAAAAAAAAATACTTCCCTCGTTTTGTTAATTTCGTCCGTTGCTTCATATTTTAATATTAGCCTGTCGTTTATTGAATCTATCTATATGTATATGTCTCCCCTTTAGTACCTACGTTATCTTTTCCCTTATTGTTTGTAAACATTTGAAATTGATATACTCACAATACATAATTTAGCTGCAAGAGAGACGTGGTTATTAAATCGAACTTCAAATCCCGAAATCCACGATCGTAGCGGTTTGCCAATCGTACTCCTTTTTAAATTTGAAGCTCAATATGTCGCAGCGAATAAGCTTTAAACATGCTAGATTATATGATGCCCTTAACATAACGAGCAATATGGCATACAGCTGTACAAGACTTTGCTGATGATGGAATAGTTCAGATATAATACATGCTTGATGCATGATCCCTGGAGTCGGATGGTAAGCATGTCTGTTAATAATAACGCCTAGCTTAATGGGTTAGCGTGTAACATACGTGTGAAAATACAACATTATACTGTAAACCAAATGCCAACTGTGGTTCACTTCGTGACTGCGTTGTTAGCTTATTCGGTAGAATATCTGCTTCAAGAGCTGTAGAGCGTGGGTTCGATTCCCAACAAAACAAACATTCATGTGACGATAAATGTTTGTTCTGTGTCTACGTGCTCAGTATGTATTTACAAAAAAAAAAAAGTATCAAGCATTCTATCACTTATCTTTACTTATAACCTATAGTAGGTACAAGTTTGCTTAGTTCAGGGCTAGATAGCGCTGCGTGAAATGTCCTGCGACATGGGAATACCACTGAAAAACACGTAAATAGCACAATCATTATCTTAATTTATCTTCAATTAATATAATGTAAAAATTGAACCCAGTTTTTACTCTAGGTACATCTGTCTACGTAAGAAGGTTCTATATTGAAGCTTATTGGAAAATACCCGATAATTCATTACAGGCATGATAAATGTTCCTTTCCGCGGATCCATTCAAATGGAGCCCTTTTTACTTTAACAGTGATACGCAAAAAGGGTGGAAAGGGCGGCCGGGGCAGGAAAGGGGACGATATAATCAATCTAGAGGTGCTCCGATGCTAGGCGGTGCGGCGAGCTGAAATTGACGGTTGTGTTGTTGGAGACTTTGTTGGAGAAATAATTAATTGGTAGAGATTGTTATAGCTAATAAATTCATTGCTACTCTTTTATAAATATTATGATTAATTTTCAAACCTAAGATAAAAGTCAAATTATAAAATTTATACAATTAGTTAGCCGTCTATTAAGACTACTTTTCGGTCAAAAATACACGTATGGATAGAGTTCTAAGCCGAGAAAAAGTCATAAATGAACTCATCAAAAAAGTTTATAAACACTCGGGAATATACAAGAATGCAAACAATGCCCCATAGATCAGAATTTGTCCAGGCATTTAAAAGTTATGGTAAAATAAAGAAATTAACATACATACATGAATACTGAAAACATTGCACTTCTTTTTTTGGTCAGTTGTGTAAATAATTCAGCTGTTTCATTAAAAATGCCATTCGACGAAATGTTGTTCGAGGCAGATGATTCCTTTTTCACGATTTCAGAGTTCGTCTCATAATGAAAATTGTTTACATTATTGAGTATAATGACTTTCTTTTGACTTATTACTACCGTCCCGGGTAACCCTGTGGAATTGTGATCAAAGGTTACATAACACATATACCGACTAGATTTGAATTTAAATTTATTCAAACTGCTCTCTTAGCTGTTATTAGGACGTTTTACGAATAAAATTGATGTATTTAAAAATCGTATTATACCTTACCTGGTTCCCGAAATAAAAGCTGTGTAGTTTGGAGCTAGAGGGCGCTGTATTTACAATATATATACATATACATAATTATATATTTTTTATATAACTCTGAGATATAATACATTATTTTTACAGCCCTGTTGGCTCATTGGTAACATGTCTGCTTCAAGAGCTGTGGGGCGTGGGTTCGATTCCCACCCAGGACAAGCATTTTGTGATATAAAACCAAATGTTTGTTCTGTGTCTGGGTGTACTGTATGTATTATAAGTATGTATTTACAAAAAAAATATATTTAAGTATTCTATCAGTTATCTGACTCCCATAGTACAAGCTTTGCTTAGTTTGGGGTTAGATGGCGCTGTGTGTAATGTCCTACGATATTAAAAAAAAAAAAAAATTATTTAAATTTCAACTCGATTAATCCTTCATATATCTAAACAAGACTCGGCATTGCGTCGCGCCACAAAATGCGGGTAGAAATAAATCAGCGCACATCGCCGCACAAAACTGAAACGCGAGAGAATCTCATCAAAAACATGTCAACGATGCGTCAACAGTGCGAGCACTGTTTACAAAACTGCGATATGCACGCCCCTTACCGGTTTCATAAACGTTGCGATAGGTCAACTGCAAACAACTTTAAAATATTAATACGATGCGTATTTTTTTAGGAAAACAAGCATGCTTCTACATTGTTTATGCTTAAAAATAATCTTATTTTAATAATAAAGCACCGAATTATATGCACGAGAGTGGGTAAGTAATAATAAAGTGAATCGTGCATTTTGTGTTGTCCCCAGCTTGTAATATACATAGTTATAACTATAAATATTTTACTCATATGACTGAATTTGACCGTGACTTACTCGATGTGACTAAGACTTGAATTTAACTTGATTTAGACACTAGAAAATATGAACTATTCAAATAGTTTACATTTTCACTGTCAAAATGTACTAAGTGCGAAGCTAAAAATAAAGAAAAAAAAATCATACGAACGTCAGAATAATATATTTAATTCAATTTTTTTATGATCCGCTTCCGCGAGCCGATCACCGCCAAGTGATATGCACAATTTTCTGCATGACTAACCGCATGACGACGGATACGCGGGTAGCTTTTCCGATCCCATTGAGTTGATATATCTTTATCAGATATTCGTTCAAACGAATTGTTTCCTCTAAAATTTAAAAGACTCAGTACCTAGAGATTACTATCAAGTTGTGATACGATCCAGGCACGTGCACACTAAATTAATTTGCTTGTCAAGTGGCAGTTTATTGTGAGCCGTACACTCGTTTCCTCTACATTCCGGGGTACATGTTATATTGGACATCTATACTGTGGAACATATATATGTGTGTGTCTATATGTGTATGTTCTATCAAACTAATGAAGTTGAGAATTCTATTGGACAATCCTTAGAGTCCAGGTGAGGTCGTGGCTAAACACAAGCCTAGTCCGATGTAAAAAAAAGTATCACCGGATTCAAATTAAAAAATATGAAATCTAACAACGTGTTAATGAATTATTGCTTCATATCGGGAATCGTGTTGAATTTCGGGATAAAATGTTAATAGTGTTAATATTATGATGTCACATCATAATAGGGATATTATGATGTGACATTTAAACCGAGTTTCATTAGATACCATTTAGTACTTTCGGTGTGATACACAGTGAAGATACAGACATAAATGAATTTAATTACAATTTTTGCATCAGTATCGATAATATGCATCTTATTATACATGTGCATCACACCAAAATTACTAAATGTATTCTAATGAAACTCGGCATGAGAATTAAATTTTGCAAAATATCTTCAATTTGACCTCTACCAGTTTTATTTAAAAGTATAGAGATACTATTTGTTTTTGTATAGTAGGTAAGTTAGATTGAATAGTTAGTAATTATTTACGTGTTCGTTCATATGCTTTATGTAAATGGGCTGAGAATATTTTTTTTATGGTTGACAGGCTAGGTGTTTGACCACAGCTCACCTGATGTTAAGTGAAGGTGTGGTCGAAGATAGTAAAGCACACCTAGCCTGGAATGGAACTGGCTCTCAAGTGAGGCTGCTGGAACACACCGTTAGATGCTTGGCGGCAGATTTTCAACTTGAGGGTGGTAGCTAGCCAGCCGAGTAGGTACTAGAAAGTACCCTACCTCCATGCTATGGTTTCCTCACGATGTTTTCCTTCACCGGCAGCTCAAGCTCATTGTTGGGGTTTGAAACCACGACCTTCGGCATGCGAACCTACCGCGCTAACCACTGAGCTATCATCGCTACATAATGTCATAAATAGAGAACTACTGCAAGAATAAAAAGGTACCTACCTACTTGTAGTACAACATTTACAAAGGTAACATAATAAATAAAATAGCAAATACCTGAACTATAATAATAACTAATGAAAATATCATACTTTACGATGAGAAAATCATTAGGTTACGACCTCGCAAAATTAAAATTTTAATAACCACGAGTAATTTTAACTGAGTATTGAATATGCTAATTAGCGCGGTTCCCAGTTATAAATCACCTAAAATAAGGGCAACGGTCGCATAGTTATTTTAACTAGCAATAAAGTAAGGACAGTAAACACATTCTACACACAAATCAAGTTTAGAGCGACTGGCTAGACAACTGCGAAATGCGAGCTAATTTATAAATTGCCTCTTAGCAATGCCGGGAAGTATGTCGTATACACATATGCGGCTACTATACAAGAGTCTCGACAGAACTTACGCTGGCTTATTATGCAACTCTAAATCGAAAAGCACGAGAATAAATAAAACTTGCTTCCAAAGTGGGAGACAATTCAGAAAACTCAGATCGAAAAAGAATCGAAATCGGGGGATACGGTTTCGCGTTGCAGCTAAATATCGTCTACATCCAAAATTTAATTACTCTATTTGATAGCTAAAAGATGAAAGAATTCGTTATGTTGAGTGAGGGCTTTAATTAAATTTTAATCGATAATAATTATAATAAAAATAGTAAATAAAGCGCCGAGTCGAGTTACTCGTATTCAGTCTCGGCCAAGCGCTCGAAAAGTCAACACGTCTTCGTGTAGAGACGAAACACATACAATACATACAAACAGAGCATATAAAGACTTGTGGCTATTTATTTTAGCTTTTAAGTTTTTATGAAATTTTAGTTTTAGATATTAAGTAAAGTTTCGGATAAGTTTTTTAAATTGTTGTCAGTCAGCCTACACTCTAGATTAGCAAGCTACTTTATAACCCAAAAACGCGGCCGACCTGCGGGACACTAGTGAAAAATATAAAAGACAGAGCTTACGACGGTTATATTCAGCATGACAAATATCTGTCACGTTAAATTTATAGTGTAAAACAAAAAACAATTCCTGAGTACGCATACCTAGAGTTCCGTCAAAGGCCTATTTTACGACACGCACATAACATATTCCACTCACCCGAAACCCGATACCCGGTACGCTCACTGGGCGGTAACTTTAATCTCGTACACGGTTGCTTTTTCACCCTTTTCCAATTTCCTCGTTGGTATTACATGTGCAGCAGTCTGTTTCCCACGGATTGGCCCGCGATGACAATTGTGTCAAGCGTTCACCGCGTTCCGTAACTTTTTTCTTTGTTATTGGCATCGCACTATGTGCATTTCGCCAGTAACAATTATTTCGATATCAACTCTTTGATGAAAAATCAAGTGAAACAGGTCTAAGTTACAGTTTAGATCACGGTCAAGTTCGATTATGCCTGAGTAAATTAGTGACAACTTTCTAATGTTGATAATTTTATGGCATTAGATTGCACAAATTAGCTACCTGCATTAACATCAATTGTTCGCTACAATTCCTAACCAAATGACTTCATAAACCAACATAAAAAGATTGCATATCTTTACAAATTGGACGTAATAAAAGTCTTCAACATCAAACGAACAAAGTGAAGAGAGATAAATAAAATTTACAATCCTTCAGTAAATTTCTCTTAACTTTATTAAATCACCTCGGCTAAGCACTGACTGGCCTCAGTAATTACCGGGTGAAATAATATAATGTATTTTGTCGGAATATGCAATTATTAGAAATAAGTCTTATTAATTGCGACATATATCTGGAAAATGTGTTTTAAAGCTTAGAATTTCACAACCTGGTTACTGTTGCGAAACAGATGAATGGCTCTCGTATCGAATTAATTATATTTCTACTTATAAGCGTGTAAGTAACAATATGACTAGTTGTACTGTGTGTAAGGGAAGCTCTCGAAAACAAAAATAGGTGATAAAATTACGACAATAGTAAACCAATAACCATTAAATATGTCAGAAAAAAACCAAAAGCATAAATGAAATATTGTGAACTCAACTTGGTGGTAGACCTTAGCAGACGGTCGCCTAGGTAGGTACCAATGTAGTACTAGATATTGTGCCGCCAAGCAGTAGTGTGTAAACATTACTCTGTTCCGGTTTGAATGGTACTGCAGCTAGCGAAGTTACACGGCTGTTTTGACTAACCAACGTAAGTCTCAAAGTAATGAGCGCTAAAGCAGCGATGTCCTGAACTTTGTTTTGTTATCCAAAGGTTTGTGTATTAATACAATGGTCATGAACAGGCGTTATCTCTTACCATCAGAGAGACTAAACTAAGCGTCTCATACGTCTTATTACTTTTACTTAAAAAATGTTAAAACTAAGTTCTGGAAGCAAGATAAGATAAAAGTTTCGCTAAGTAACGCAAGGTAGAGCTAAGTGTTTGTGAAATGAGTAAAAACCGTTTTTTTAGCTTTTGATTTAAATCTTGAGTATTAATGCCACTGCAGTATTATTTTTACTAGCCGACTCCAAAACGGAGAAAAGTTCTCAATTCGATCCATATTTTTATTTAAGTTTATGTCATCGTAGCTTCCGAACAGATACACCGATTTTGAGTTTTTTTTTTTGTTTGATAGGTGAGTTAGTCGCGAGTGTGTGTGTGTGTGTATGTTTGATGAAAATCGGCCCAAAACGGCCGCCGCCACAAAATGGCGGTTTACATATTTTTTCACAACTCCCTCAAAATGGGTATCAAATGATAGGGCTTGACTAGAAGAATACTCACGGTCGGGGGGTTTTTAAATTTTTAATTTGTACTTATGTTCTAAAATGACACTTCCGAACTGGCCACGCGTGCGAACCCGATGGATAACAGCTAGTAGATAGTAAGAATAATACGGTATCTATCAAGACACGGAGCGAAATCGACGCGCAGGCGACAGACGAGCGCCACAGTTTATGACTTCCCGTGTCGTCGCCGCGAGCTCGACCAAAATTATACTGAAAAACTATCAAAATAATGTGCCGTTCGATATAAAAACTAAAAATATTTATTCCTTGATTATAAATAAGAGTTGCGCATTTGTTGAGCCACATTCGTTTTAAACTCGCCAAGAAAACGTTAGATCTATAAAATCTTAGGTTTTGCATTGAATTACGACCAACATTTAATAGTTTTTATTGCGTTTGCAAATAGGTAATATCCGAACACATCAAAACAATAAAGATTAAAAAAAAAAAATTATATTCAGTACATCCACATTGAATGAAACATATAATCACCTACCTACCTACATACAGATGAAACTATCTGTTATATTTCGAAACCGAAAAATAAAAAATATTATTTGATACGAAAACAAGAACGGCTTGACTTTTATGATCAAACTACGACACGAAAAATGTAAAATATTATTATGTTTTATCTTAAAGTTGTGTTAATTTACAATTATTGCAACTATACGTGTGTACGGATGACATCGCGGACTGTTCTGGATTACCTAATGATATCTTGCTGCTACTTGTACATCTGTGTACATTTTCCAGGTGCATTTTGAACCCTATTCCTTTGAATTAGGTTTTATAGAATAGCGTTGTGTACGGTAGTAACCAAAACAAGGCGCACGCGCACAGCGACACACCGCGCTGGTGAATCATGCGCACACTCCGCCGTGTCACATTATTACGACCTCGAATATTGGCGCTAGTGATGTGACGTCGAAACATAACATTGCATTATATTATCGATATATTACCATTTCGCATTGATTCCACTTTTTTCTACTAAACGTCAAACCCAGGTATGTGATACCCGAGTGGCTGTATTTCTACAGATACGATATGAGTGTCTTCAAGTCGCGAGTATAAATCCGTTTTGTCTAGGCAAGCGTGCTCCATCATAGACCACCTGTTTCGTTGAACCCTATTCTATTTACAACTTTAAAACATGCACAACTGAGACGTTGCAAGACGGCAAATAAAAAATATTATCACAATTTTAACTATGACCATATTTATCTAGGTATTTTAAGTGTACGAGTACTTAGATGTTGATACGCAAATATAATTTGAGAGCCATAAGCGAAGTCCCGTAACGCTTTATACATGACTAATGCTACAATGTATATTCAATTAACACCGCAGTAGTCGATAAATAGTATTCAGAGCGCGTTATTAAAACGGTTTCATTGCGCTATCAAATACGAGTAGGTGGGTACATTGTTGCAACTGTGTTACCTCCGTTAGTAGACAATTAAGAAACGTTACCGCTGAGCAGCGCGACATCGTGGCGTCTTGTTGGCGACGATATTTTAGCACTTACCTACTTACTTTTCCAGAAAGTCTTAATGCGCTTCTAGTAGCTAATGCGAAACGAATATTAATGTAACGAAAGAAAATTTGTATGAAATATTAGATGAAAAGTGTATAAGAGTATAATGTATATAAAAAAGTAATAGAAAAGTGTAACATAAATAAGTTTACAGCGTAGGAAAGCTAGAGCAGTATAAGTAATCTGATAGCAGTGTGTGAGAAGGACGAATAAATAAAAGACTATGAAGCATGAATGTGATGTGATACGCAATCTATAAATAGAACCTTAAAAATTTCGGTTTTTTAAATTTTAATGTTCTTAAAAAACTATCGAAATTGTATCGACATTTTATCAGTCTCGTGACACATCACTAACAGTTATGCTAATCTGCGAGCTCGGATGTCATCTTGCGCAACAGGCAACCGCGTGTGTGCCCGGCTTAACTCCGCGCCAGTTAATGTTCCACTTTGAGACTTAGCCTTAACCGATTATTAATTTAATCTCGGATTTGGCTTCTGCCATTGGATACTATCATATTAAGACTGAATTAATCATAAATCTCTTAGTCTAAGGATAAAAATTCAAGTAAAAAAATCACGGTGATACCTATATTTTAAATACATTACTATAAGTATATGAACCATTCAAAACTTACTTAAATTTACTAATTTTTTTGCTGGAATTTTATTATGCTATGTCGCACTGATATATATTTATTATAAATTTCAATTCTAATTATATTCTCCTGCAATCCTGTCTCTACATATCATTTCTTCGTTAACAGCTTAACAGATTTCGATGACATTTAGTGTACATAGCTTGTGTACCCTAGTTTTACACAGGACCTTTATTCGGCCAAACTGTGGATGACATATTATGTACTCTAGGATACTGGTTATACATGATGTTTAAGGACATATTAATTTGCTAGCCACCGCTTTATGCAGCTATATACAAAACAACTTAAGTTATATGACTTTCAACAATATTTGTTATAACTATAGTTACGGTACTTATATCTAATTTTTTACGGTAGCCTATAAAGGAGACGGTCTGGCTTTCAATCAGGAGGTCCTGGGTTCAAATCTCACGGCATACACCACTGTAATTTGAAAATTATGTGCGTATTGTAACATGCCGCTAGTTCAACCGGTGAACTTCAACCATTGTGAGGAAATCTGCGAAATACAAAATGGTTGCGTGATTTCTTCCCATTCCTAATGTTGCAAGTATGTAGGTGCCTTTCATAGTTGACAGTGCGGTGATGTCGGCGGCCGGAAGCGAGCAGTTTGGAGCACGCCCCACTTCCGGTGGTCGCGCGCCGTTGCATGCAAATTGGCCTGCGTCAGGCAGGTGACAGCTCGAAGTGTATGTCAGGAAGGGCCGTGTTTTGATAATATCACCTTATCAGAAATGTTTCTATAAACCATGCCATTACCTAGTAAGGGCTTCTTCTCATCGCGAGAGGGATAAAGCCATAGACCACCAGGGGGAGTCTGTGGTGGTGGTATCTTTAAGTATTCACTAGGCGTTAGATTTCCTTAGCAGGAGGTCTTTTAGCTAGATACCATCGCAGTATCAGATATTCTGCCACAAAGCAGGAGTGTACAAACATTTCTGTGTTCTGTTTTGAAGGGGACTTGCAGTGAAATTACAGGGTTTTTGCAACTCACCATCGAATGTTATAAAATGAACGCTGATGCAGCAATGACCTGGCCCCGTACTCGAAACTACTTATTGCGATTCCTGTTAGGCACTCAGGAAATAGCTACGCAACCATATATTACATGTCTGCGCAATAAAGTTCGCAGTCGTATTGTTTTTTCATGACCTAACAGATATCTCAATAAAAAGCTTAGAGAACAGGGGCTAAACTTTGTTTTATTACTCAAAGTTCTGGATATCGCTGTAATGGTAATGGACAGGCGTTATCTCTGCCACCAGGGAATTGCTTTTAGATTAAAAAAAAAAAAGTCTACCAAGTTGACAACGTGTGACTTAGCAAACTTCACAGATCTCCGAGTTCGTATACATGCAGGTTTCCTCACGATGTCTCCTTCCACCTTTTGAAGCAAGAGAAAATATGCATATAACTTAAATGAGATAACTTTTGTGGAATCTATGTAAGCATTTTAGTATCGAAAACTACACAAATCTGTTGAATTAAAAATGAAACATGTTAAGCGTAAATTCTGTTTACTTTTTAGCTAGCTTGAACTGACACGGGATCGTCGGTGTTGCGAAGTCAAAAGCTACAAAATGATGCGGTACGCTACCGCTGCCTAGGAGTGGATGTTTGCAGCTGCTGACGTCATGACAAATGACAATGGACTCATGGACGTCATGGCAATAGACTTGTCGACATGAAAACAGGCTGCTTTCTAGTAACACAGTGTTACTAGCCCAAACTACACAAGCCGGCCGTCGCTCATTTTGATGTGCAGTATTCCCTCGAATTCGAAGTTAGATTTTAATTACATTTATGTTTTTATTATATTCCTTGTCACGGTTAGCACCGGCAGTTTGAACCTTCTTACACTGTCAGGGGCACCCTAGATTTTATAGTGTAAAAAAAATCATATAAAAGTAATACAACGAACGACGTTCTCATCAGCTGTAGAAAAAGTTCGTTGACACCTGACCAAATATATGGAGCAATATTTTTTAATAACTAATAATAACGAAACTTTTTTCAGGTGAGAATTTATGTTATAAAATCAGCCATAATTGAATCTGTTGTAAATGTAACGTATCCCTGACACGCGTGTTATTAAGACGCGTCGATAACATCTCAATGGTCAAATACGAATAAAAGTTTAAAAGATATCTACAAGATAATAAGTTGATACACTTGCATATTTATATGCAATGAATTTTGTGTAGTGGAAAAAGAACTGATTCCCACGTGACTTAAAGAGATTGTAATACCTATCAAAGCACCTACTCGGGCAGTAACTAGCAACATAGGGAATAAAACGCAGTAACTAGCGTAACAAATAGCGATCTTGTCGCGAAAAGTAAATTCCTCCAGACAACACTGCAATGTAAAGGATTTAACGAAGTACAAAACATGAAATTTAGTTGTATTTAGAAATGTATGTAACAAAACATAGAGCCAACTCAAAAATTCTTTCGTAACTTATACCTTAAAAGATTTAAGAAATTCAGTCACCATGAAAAATTACCGCTTTTTATGTTTTGTACACGTGATACGCGTCTTTCTTTCTCCGGACGGAATAAGGACTAGCTTAAAGTTTATCGCATCAAATATTCGGGTGTAACCACGTCGGTGTTGGGGAAACGAGGGAGGTGGCCTGTCACGTCAAACACTTCCGCATCTACTCCGGTACCGTTGGACGTTCGTGCTGAATTTTTTATTCACAATTATTGCCCTCTACGGGTACTTTATCCGGTCTATTTAATTTTATAGAAGGCTTAGTAACGCGGGGTAATCGCCCTGTGACATTGACGCACCAAATCGATCCCAGTTAAGTGTATTAAAGTAAAATGAATGGATTCATTAGCTAAATCAACTGATGTGAATTTCAGCTGGAGCCAGACAATATATATACTTAATATATATAAATTTCATCTCATTACGGCAAAGTCGTTAATTTACTAAAAGCGTAGCTTAGGTTCGTGCAATGTTTTCAGTTATTTCATTACTTAAGGATGTTTAGCATCGCTGAGTGAGCGAAAAGTGAAGCGTTTTTTCGTAAGAGTTTAATACATTTTTAGTTATATCATTCTTTTCAAATTTAGATACTTTTTTAGCACCGTGAGACAAAAGACTTTTGACCAATAAGCTTCTAGCTGCGTCTCGCGGTTTCACCCGTGTTTTTCGATATAAAAAGTAGCTTATGCAGTAATCTATCTAGCTAAACTGTCTGTAATCCGTAAGTTATGTAAACCCGTGAACCGTTATAGCGTATATATATAACAAACATAAGTACACACAGACAACTAGCCTGTCATCCATAAAAAAAAAAAAAAAAAAAAAAAGACAGACTAACGCTCACTTTTAGATTATAAGCGTGACGAGAACAATAGTATGAATAATAAAAAAGCATTCACCGTAAACTATCGTACGTATGTATTTTTTTTTTTATGGTTGACAGGCTAGTTGTTTGACCACAGCTCACCTGATGTTAAGTGATGGTGTGGTCGAAGATGGTAAAGCACACCTAGCCTGGATTGGAACTGGCTCTCAAGTGAGGCTGCCGGAACACACCGTTAGATGCTTGGCGGCAGATTTCCAACTTGAGGGTGGTAGCTAGCCAGCCGAGTACTAGAAAGTACCCCACCACCATGCTATGGTTTCCTCACGATGTTTTCCTTCACCGGCAGCTAAGCTCATTGTTGGGGTTTGAATCCACGCCCTTCGGCATGCGAACCTACCGCGCTAACCACTGAGCTATCATCGCTACAAAACTATATACTTACAGTCCATTTAAATACTAATAAGTCATCTTTAGAAGATATTCACGAGCCCTATCAAAATCTCAATAGAGATTACACTATAAATTCAGTAAACACACATAATTTCTCGAACAAACAAATTAGAAAAAGCGAATAGCAACAGTAACAGGCGGATTGCGTGCAAGAATCCCGTGTAGAACAATGCTAGTGCTCCGGGCGAGGAGAGCCACAGCAATCAGGCTCACAATGCACCGAAATGGATAACTCTGCTGCGACCATTTGTACTCGTTAGTTGGTACACTTGGATATATTTATTAGTAGCAAGGGACTGCTCTTACTTCTGCTAGAAGATACTGATAAAGAGCTCAAATTTAGAGGCAGATAATGAAAGAGACCACTATATGGGGCTGCTCTTACTTGTGTTATAAGGAGAAAAGAGAAACGAATAACTAGAGAAACTAATGAAGAGCTCAAAATTAGAGGCAAAGAATGAAAGAGATCACTATATGGGACAGCTGTTACTTGTGTTATGAGATACTAATGAAGAGCTCAAAATTAGAGGCAAAGAATGAAAGAGATCACTATATGGGACAGCTCTTACTTGTGTTATAAGATACTAATGAAGAGCTCAAAATTTAGAGGCAGATAATGAAAGAGACCACTATATGGGGCTGCTCTTACTTGTGTTATAAGATACTAATGAAGAGCTCAAATTTAGAGGCAGATAATGAAAGAGACCACTATATGGGGCTGCTCTTACTTGTGTTATAAGGAGAAAAGAGAAACGAATAACTAGAGAAACTAATGAAGAGCTCAAAATTAGAGGCAAAGAATGAAAGAGATCACTATATGGGACAGCTGTTACTTGTGTTATGAGATACTAATGAAGAGCTCAAAATTAGAGGCAAAGAATGAAAGAGATCACTATATGGGACAGCTCTTACTTGTGTTATAAGATACTAATGAAGAGCTCAAAATTTAGAGGCAGATAATGAAAGAGACCACTATATGGGGCTGCTCTTACTTGTGTTATAAGATACTAATGAAGAGCTCAAATTTAGAGGCAGATAATGAAAGAGACCACTATATGGGGCTGCTCTTACTTGTGTTATAAGGAGAAAAGAGAAACGAATAACTAGAGAAACTAATGAAGAGCTCAAAATTAGAGGCAAAGAATGAAAGAGATCACTATATGGGACAGCTGTTACTTGTGTTATGAGATACTAATGAAGAGCTCAAAATTAGAGGCAAAGAATGAAAGAGATCACTATATGGGACAGCTCTTACTTGTGTTATAAGATACTAATGAAGAGCTCAAAATTTAGAGGCAGATAATGAAAGAGACCACTATATGGGGCTGCTCTTACTTGTGTTATAAGATACTAATGAAGAGCTCAAATTTAGAGGCAGATAATGAAAGAGACCACTATATGGGGCTGCTCTTACTTGTGTTATAAGGAGAAAAGAGAAACGAATAACTAGAGAAACTAATGAAGAGCTCAAAATTAGAGGCAAAGAATGAAAGAGATCACTATATGGGACAGCTGTTACTTGTGTTATGAGATACTAATGAAGAGCTCAAAATTAGAGGCAAAGAATGAAAGAGATCACTATATGGGACAGCTCTTACTTGTGTTATAAGATACTAATGAAGAGCTCAAAATTTAGAGGCAGATAATGAAAGAGACCACTATATGGGGCTGCTCTTACTTGTGTTATAAGATACTAATGAAGAGCTCAAATTTAGAGGCAGATAATGAAAGAGACCACTATATGGGGCTGCTCTTACTTGTGTTATAATGTACTAATGCAAAGCTCAAAATTAGAAGCAATGAACAAATAAGGTCATAACACGAAGCGGCTCTTGTTTGAATTAGAAGTAGTAATTTAATGAGACCAAAAATGTTTCAGTAACTATGTTTCTGTAGACTCGTTTAAATTTTTAAACACTTGTAACAACATAATATTATAGTAAGTAAGCAAAGTCGCTATTTTAACTATAAAATTTGAGACAATATTTTTTATCATTTCATTATTGTTGTTTTTCATGACATCGACGTCATTTTAAATACTTACCTACATTGAAACAGATGTTATAAAACTGAAAAATCGTGAGAAGCACCACAGAGTGCATCAAGTTTTATAGGTTTAACAAACATTATAAATAACAATAAGCCCAAATAGTTCATCTAAGCACAATACATATTTGTCCCTTTGCACGCAAAGACGTCTTTGACCACTTAATCGGCCATCCAAACGATAACATACAGGCAGTGTAACGTTGTTATGGTCACGTTCCATCTATATTACGACTGGTAACTTAAAATGCCGCAAGTCGGCAAATAACAGTAATTTTGTTCAATGTCGTGAGAAAATGTTCCGAGCAAGGTAAAACAGGTACTGAACTATTCCACGGATTAATCTCAGTTAAATCTTAACAGCGATTGTCAAGATCCGGTGTTAAGACACAGAGCTGGTCGTGGGTAAAAAGTTTTGAGTGAAAGGATCACGAAAGGAGTTTAATTTAATCTCGGAGCTATTATGAGTGATTGATAAAGTTTGCCAATACGCTTTAGTTTACGTAAACAAAGAGCTGTTATCGTAAATCTGACTCGTAACAAGTTAAGGTCACTACACAATAGAATAAGACATGCAACGCATAAGCGAGATTTTGCGTATACTGTTTCTGTGATCTTTCTTTTACCACCTCGTTGTATGTCTGTGTCAAATACTTAATTCATATTTTCAAGTAACTCAAGGTAAAGTAAAGAAAACTAAGTCATAGTCATGTGAAGTAAGTCACGGTCATTTCCGATTTATTTCCTAGCTCTACGTTTAAGATATGCAGTATATGTGTAATACCAGATTATAGTACCTGAATCCATAACCTAAGAATGCGGAAAAGTTATGTCACAGCATTGTATTACTTTTCAAGATTAGTGTTTATTTATGTTTAAAAATAATCGTGTTTTAATTTTAAAAGTGCTGAATAACACGCACGAGTGTGGGCAAGTTATTTATTGTGATGGAATATATCCTTTCGCGTTATTTCCATAACCCCGTCGATGATTCTAGTAAAGTCACTATTTTACAAGAACCATTAACGGGCATTAAAACGAATATATATCTACATATGTATAAATAATATAAATACAGCAAAAAAATAAAGATAGCAGATGACTTAATATTATAAATAAATAATAAAGTATTATAAATTATAGATTTAGGCACATATAAATATGTACATAAATCTTTGTGAAATGCTGTCGATTGAACAAAAAACTGTAGTCTGATATTTTTCAGATATGTATACATAACCTAAACGTAGCGATACATTTCGATCTGGATTCAGTACGGGTAAGTCTTAATAAACGTCCAACTATTTATGACGATGTCTATTTTATGACGTGTCAACAAACTAAATTGATAGCGATATGAACTTCAGCACATGATAGCCAGCAAACCAATAAAATTTAACATCTTCTCGGAATTAATTTGGTTTTATTGTTTAAGAACAGACAATTGTTTCAAAAGAGAATTGTATCCTGTTAAATTGAGGAAAGTTTTCTACGATTTCAATTACCTACGGCGAATTATCTTTTCCAAGTAAAACCAAGTAAACAATAACAATCTGGAAGTCAGCAAAACTCTAATACTACCTACCTACAAAATATTTACGAGGCTTAGATCGAAAACCACAAACAATACATGTTTTCCTAATACGTAACCTGAAACTTTTCACGGGTTTCATTAAGTAGTTTTACTATATTATAATGTTTTTGCCATGTGGCAATTCTTCTCAACAGTGGGTCGTCTAGGTAGATGCGACCGTAGTATCAAATAATGAGCGCCAAAGCAGCGATGCCCGGACTTTGTTTTGCTACTCAAAGTTCTGTGTATTGCTGAAATGGTCATGGGCATGCGTTATCTCTTACCAATAGGAGAGCGCATCGTTCGTCTCATTATTTTACATTAAAAAAAAAATCTGCCGCATACCGCATCAAGTATTGGTATATGAACACTATTGTGTTCTGGTTTAAAGAATACTGTAGCTAGCTAAATTACAGAGGTATTGAGAGTATCACATATCGCAAAATAATGAACCCCAAATTAGCGTTTGGACTCTCTATGGACTCCTTTTTGTTACTCATGATCATCTCCGTTATCTCCACTTTAATCGTGGACAAGCGTTTAGTTCATCTTCATTTAAATTTAAAAAAACGTACATTTTTCAATTTAGAATAACAGTAGTGTGGTTTAATATAGAGCACGTTTGCTAAGAGAGAACCTATTTATTCAGTATTTAAAGACACCCACATTGTTTTCTTTTAGAGATTGCTGATGGGTTTGATTGTTTTCAGGGAATACAAACTCCGACAGAGAGTTACAGAGTCTCATAGTGCAAATTGAAACGAATTGTGCATACGTCGATAATATACATCATGTACGTCAAAAAAAGTTGAAAGTAGGATAGACATACAAAATTTTTAAATAAACTCTATTGTGCTTTTAATTTGTAATTTTTTATTGGCATACCGATTAAAAATACATAAGATATCGCAAAATACTCCGCCGTCCTACTCAGTGCAGCAGTTTGTATTCAATTCGCATGCGGTCACTCGCTTCGTGACGGCCTATCAAATACAGTGTCATTTATGCCTAAACTTTTTGACTTAGATTTGCTGTTTGATAGAATATTTGTAGCTAAAACATGCAACTATTTTAGCATTGCACGTGTAGCGTAAATTTGAGAAACGCGTGCAAAACTGGAGTGCGATTAATATTACTATTGCTAAAGTTAGCAACCTTTTGCTTCTGACACAAGCAGGAGATTGGCGTAATTACCACATCCGGCATTAGCGCCATAATTAAACAGTTTGTCCGTTATTAGAATAGCTAAATTAACCATTAGTTTCAATTAAGTTTTTATTTTGTCTTTTTGAACTTCATGACAAAAGTTACTGAATCGTGACTAGTATTTGCATATAGAATTGTTTTTTTTTATATGTATAAAAGTAATGAGACTTTATTTTAATTTTTAATGTTACATTTTACTTGGTATTAGTTTGGCAAAATTTGACATTTGACTTCAATTGACAGTTTGAATATCCTAGCGTTATAGAGAAAAGAGCCATGGCCGCAACTATACATTGACGGACTCCCCCAAGCAAAGCCGAGGCACACATATGTATGTATATTCGCACGTTCTTCCATCATTGCCTGCAGTAACGTGAAAACTTATTTCTTATTAGTTTTTTATGTAAAAGTAATTGGACGAACGAGACGCTCTCCTGATAGTAAGAGATAACGCCTGTCCTTGACCATTGCTACGTTACACAGATTGCAGTGTTTATTTTATGACCAAAAAGTTATAAATCTAACACTACCACCATAACATTGGCTACCTGATTATGTAAATTAGAATAACATGTCAAGTGTTAATACATTAAAAATAATAAAGTAACATGTATATAATAATATAGTAACTATAGTATACTTCTAGTAACATTATGAATCAATATAGTTGTACATAAAATCGTAATACTCACTTTGTAAGTTATTATGTAGAATGGAATGGAGCATGCATCTGAAACTCAATCAGTACACAGACTACAGTCGACTGCACAATGTTGTATGTTGCCTTTGCCTGGTGAAATTGAGACCACACCGCTGTTATACTTGTACTAGGAACTGAATAACTATACGAGAAATTTCTTGTTATCTGTTCTGATACAGTAAGATGCTTAAAAGTAAAGAATACTTTACAGCGTCATCATTAGTAGTTTTTATTCTTTCGCAATTTTGTTCTCATTATGTTTATTACCGGAGGTATTATGTTTGTCTGTCTATACAATATCGTTCGAAAGTTGTATATATTCAGGCGGCGTATGATTCTAAAACAAGGCCCCAGGACCTAATCGCACACATCACTGAATTTTGTACTCGATGAAATTGAATGATAGCCGATAGGCTAGTTCTATAATAGATGTCAGTGTCCTACAAAAAATTTACATATTGTCCTTTAAGTTGTAAACAAATATAAATTAAAGACTTTTTAAAACTTCAATAATACCAAATTTCGTTATAATCATACCTATACTCGCCCATTCATCAACAATAAAAGAACTGATATAATCTTCGAGAGATCGAACTGGTTTTCTTAAATCATATCTAGAAACACCCCCAATCAAATATTTTCGAACGAAACAAAAAAAAACTAAATCGTTTTTTTTTTTATGGTTGACAGGCTAGTTGTTTTGACCACAACTCACCTGATGTTAAGTGAAGGTGTGGTCGAACATGGTAAAGCCCACCTAGCCTGGAATGGAACTGGCTCTCAAGTGAGGCTGCCGGAACACACCGTTAGATGCTTGGCGGCAGATTTTCAACTTGAGGGTGGTAGCTAGCCAGCCGAGTACTAGAAAGTACCCTACCACCATGCTATGGTTTCCTCACGATGTTTTCCTTCACCGGCAGCTCAAGCTCATTGTTGGGGTTTGAACCCACGCCCTTCGGCTTGCGAACCTACCACGCTAACCACTGAGCTATCATCGCTACGTTTCAGCTGTTTGGAAGCTATGATGCCCAGACAGACACACATTATACATTAAATTTAGAACAATAAAACCAATTCAAAGTATGAGTACAAAATGGTTTAGAATATTAGTTAAGCAACAAATGTAACGTAGAAAGAAGAAGAAAGAAACATTTATATTATCCCACGCGACACATAGTCCACAACAACAACACACTAGGATATATATAATAAAAAAATAATAAAAATTAAAATTAAAAAAGTTCGCTGTAGTGGCCAGTGCGACATAAAAGGTTACCTAGTTTTCAGTAAAAATGCTGCCAATTTCTCAGCAGCGCTACTAACGCAACTAATCTCTTGGGACGCACAAGACTACTAATAAAAGCAGTAGAGGACGAAAGGTTGAATAAAAAACCTTCTTTTTTTTTTCACATTACACAGCGCCATCTGACCCCAAACTAAGCAAAGCTTGTGCTATGGAAGACAGATAACTGATAGCATACTTAAATACTTTTTTTTTGTAAATATATACTTATAATACATACAGTACACCCAGACCAGAACAAACATCGATGTTAGTCACACAAATGTTAGTCCTGAGTGGGAATCGAACCCACGCCCTTCAGCTCTCGAAGCAGACACACTACCAATGAACCAACAGGGCTGTCAGGGCTTTATACGCGAGTATGTAAATAATAAGAAATATTTTATTGATTGTGATATGATAGGTATGAACACCAAAGCTGCAGGCCATTATTTCATTAACGTTTAAAAAACATTAAACATGTCAAAAACATAACACATGTAATGAAATGTCAATATAAAATATGCCAATCATGAATAGTTAGTTAGTTAGAAGTTATTCTGCCTCTAAGCAGTAGTGTGTAAGCGTTACTGCGTTCCGGTTTGAAGGGTACTGCAGCTAGCGAAATTACTGGGCTGTTGAGACTAACTCTATCAAAAGTCTCAAAGTAATGAGCGCCAAAGCAGTGATGCCCTGGACTTTGTTTTGTTACTTAAAGTTCTGTGTATCGCTGCAATGGTCATGGACAGGCGTTATCTCTTACCATCAGGAGAGCGTCTCGTTCGTCTCATTACTTTTTAAATAAAAAAAAATAAAAAAAAATGGCAAAAAAAATAGGTACTTATAATTAATTATTACTCTCATTTTTAAATAATCGTCAAAGTCATAAAACAAGACAACAGAAGTCCCTATAGTACGCGGATTAACATTTAGTGTGTATTGTTAGTGAAACCGAACGCCATGCAACTTCCGTCCACAGAATGTAGTTAGATATCCGATGTCGGCGGATACGCAACCGCGACAGGGCACGGCGGAACACGGCTGCGGTCATTCGCGTCCGTCCGATTCCGATCCCACTCGTCATTTGTCATAGGCTTAATAAATTATTCAGCTACTCGGATAACAATTATTATTATTGTAGCTAATAAGACACAGTTAGAGAGGGAAGAAGTGGTAGATGATAGTACTATTTAGTATAAGGTTGTAGGAGGTGATGTTCTTCTGCTGAACAGTAGTTTGTAAACAATACAGTATTCCGGTTTGCAAGGGTAGCAAAATTACATGGCTGTTGAGACTAACCGAATGCCTCAAAGTAATGAACGCCAAAGTCAATAGGCTCTGTTTTGTTACTCATAGTTTTGGGAAACGCTGCATTGATCATGGTCAGGTGTGATCGTTTGCCATCAGGAAAGCATTTTATTCGTCCCATTCATTTTACTTAACAATTTCTAGGATCTGGAGTTAGTCCTGAATACTTTTTAAGGGCAGTGAATTCTAAACAATTATTCTGTAAGAGTGAAATCTGGCCACAGTCAATAAATAGGTACCTATATTATATTGTTGACTGCAGCGGAGGACTAAAACAAATCACACTACTGTATTTAGATTATACAATCTTTAGTGTGAACAATATATAGTTTATTTACTTATCTGATAATGTAAACACAAAAGTTTATGAGTGAAAAAATATTATTTATGTATTTTTATGAAGTTAAATTTCAAGGATGCGTCACGTTTAGGCTCATTTTGTTACACGAGAGAGAAGAAATATAACGCGGAGATAATGAGAAGGAGTGTTCTACTTCTAGATTCATACTGTTAGTTTTCGTATAAAACAAGTTTCATTCTAAAATCTGACACCATGCAATTTCTTTTGTTTCAGTTCCTTACTCTGTGTCAGATGATCGGATTTCAATCAAAATTCAGAATGGAGATATAGTCCATTGAAATGTTACATTTTTTAGGCCTTACCTTGCGTTTCTTAGAGGACGCAATTTTATTTTTTTGATGTGTAGGGGGGGTAAGTGTAAAGCTAAAATCAAGTTTGTGGGGTCGCCACCCTTGTCCCACGGCCGCCATCTTGAAAATAGGGGTTGAAGCGGTTTTTACGATATATCTCTTAAACTATTTATCTGATAAAAAAAAATTTTAACGTTTTTTGTTGCAAATTAAATTTTCTATAACTTTGGTTCAGTAATTTTTTGTCGTAAAACTATAAATAAAAAAGTTATAAGTGAAAATGTTCAGAAATTCGAGAAAAAAATTTATATTTTTCGATATAACTTTTTTTTTTATCATTTTACGAAAAAACGATATCAGACCATTTTTGTAGATCGGTTTTTAAGGAACAACTTTTATATGCAACATTTTTTCATTAAGTCAATAGCTAAGGTTTTACAGCGCTCCGAAGTGAGTACTATTTTTCAGTACTCTTAACTATACATATTTTATACGTGGGTACTAATAATGTGTCATCAGTTATTTATTTATTTTTTTTATTTTGTTATTATAATTCTTTTAATTAGTAATTTTGCAATGTTATTAATAATTAATTATTGACTCTTTTCCACTCCATTACAGAATTTTACAATTATTGATTTTTAAAATAATTTTACAGCCTAAGATACAAACAATTCGCCAAGGCAGTGACAAAAAGTACATTTAACTTATCTTCACTTCCTCCAACACAAGACACAGCTCGCTTTCATACTTTCCGAGTCTACCATCAGGTCCAGTCGTGGCTTGGTAATAATAATGATCCTGAAGACTGGGGCTGGAAAAAATGTGGAAAATTATTGATGCCAGTGCAGAGCTCTAAACCTCCAGCACCCCCTGAGCTTCTAAAATTGATCTTTTGCAAATGCAAAGGAAACTGTGGAGCGATGTGTGGATGTCGAAAAGCAGGGCTAAAATGTTCCGCAGTGTGCTTCCATTGTTCTGGAGAGACTTGCAGCAACGTAATGGAACTCTCAGAATTAATAAATGAAAATGACTTTGATGATGAACCGCCGACATTGACACCCCTTCCTTCTCCAGTTCTCCCACTGATATTTGATTCAGAAAACCGATCAGATGCTGAGCCGCAGCCTGGTCCATCGAAAAGACCGAGGACGGAGTAGTTCAAATTTATAAAATCACCGTGGATTAGGCCTATTGGGGATACCACGTAAAAAAAAAACGCGCCTCCAGACTCTACCTCGTGGGTGGTGAGGAAAAGAGTCAATAATTAATTATTAATAACATTGCAAAATTACTAATTAAAAGAATTATAATAACAAAATAAAAAAATAAAAAAATAACTGATGACACATTATTAGTACCCACGTATAAAATATGTATAGTTAAGAGTACTGAAAAATAGTACTCACTTCGGAGCGCTGTAAAACCTTAGCTATTGACTTAATGAAAAAATGTTGCATATAAAAGTTGTTCCTTAAAAACCGATCTACAAAAATGGTCTGATATCGTTTTTTCGTAAAATGATAAAAAAAAAAGTTATATCGAAAAATATAAATTTTTTTCTCGAATTTCTGAACATTTTCACTTATAACTTTTTTATTTATAGTTTTACGACAAAAAAATACTGAACCAAAGTTATAGAGAATTTAATTTGCAACAAAAAACGTTAAAAAATTTTTTTATCAGATAAATAGTTTAAGAGATATATCGTAAAAACCGTTTCAACCCCTATTTTCAAGATGGCGGCCGTGGGACAAGGGTGGCGACCCCACAAACTTGATTTTAGCTTTACACTTACCCCCCCTACACATCAAAAAAATAAAATTGCGTCCTCTAAGAAACGCAACCCCAAATGTAACTTTTCAATGGACTAATAACTTAGGTATACTTTGAATTAACACAAAACTTTTTATTTATTTATAGAATGTTGCTATTATTTTTATGAAAAATATTAGAAAGAATTAGAAATTTGCAGATGAAAACAAGAAATTAAATGGGATGTATGCATTTCTAGAAACAATAGATGCATAGAGTAATGGCTATTGCTATTATTAGCTGATCCATAAACAGCTATAGTTAGGGTAAATACACTGAAAAGCACCGCCCTAATCATGTTCGCAAATACCTGATGTCATCCTCACAACATGACGTGTCTGGGAAGCTTCTATTAACTAATGCGGTCGATTAACAAGAGCAACATTGTGTGGAGCTAGATTATGCGCAACTATATACAAACTGGTGTGTTCTACTTATGTCTGGAGAAATTGATTACCAAGTAAAATTATGTACTACAAATGATTCCACTTTCATCATACGAACCGTTAAACAGTGAAATTTGCTGCACGATTTGCTGTTCCTCGATAAATATAATGTTGATGTCTTTAAGTCTCAAGAAATGGGAATCTTCTAGGCAAACATACTCCATCGTAGACCGCACTTTCGCTTAACATCAGGTGAGATAGTAGTCACAAGTGTTTAGTAATAAAAAGAAATGTGCAAATAATTGTTATGTGAATGGACATCAACGATTTTACGTTAAATCGTCAGTAACCCAGATTCCAGATATTCAGGAAGTAAGATAAATACATATACATATCTAACTAACCGTAATTACAACATTGCAATAACAGATCTGTTTCATAGCAATTGCTCAGGCCCGAGTGACGACACGTATATCGCTCGAACAATAACAAAGAAAGTCTTAACAAACATAGATTAGTCGAGAGCCGTAATATAAAATACACAAGCGAACGGTCAGGGCTCCGGAGACGTCAGAAACCCTCGGGGAGCTATAAAAATGATATAGTGTCCGCTGTGTCGTCTGCTGAGGAAATCAATATGTGGAAATGTCAAAATAAGGGCGGAGTGCTCGCTGCGAAGAGTTTGAAGTCAATATGTAAAATAACATAAATATTGGAGGACATTTCATACAGCGCCATCTAACCACAACAAATAGCTGTATGGACACGCCCGCCGCACGTGAATACTTTTAAACACTAAGAAGTCTTTCGGATTTGACGATATTTCTTCCATTCTTTAGTTTATCGAGTGGTGTAATTAAATTTTGGATGTAGATGATAGATATGTACATACATAGCTGCAACACCAAATTGTAACACCCAATCTTGTTATTATTAGTTTGCTACCCACTATGAAAGAAAATTTAAAGACGTATTTTATTATTTTGTTCACCTTTTTTCTGTATTTTTTAACATCGCCTACCTTAATTGATGTGCCATTATTTTTGTCCATCCAGAGGTTGTCTGAAAGAAATCACTCTAGACCGCCTATATTCTATTCTTTTTTTTTCTTAAAGTTATATTCTATTCTATTCTGTTCACGTCATAAAATCGTATGCATAAAAACATATACGTATACAAGTACTTATAATATATTATTTCCTGAATAAGAACAATTAACGCGTGTAAGAGGATCCTCGTATTCGGCTTAACTAAGTCTTAAAATTCCTTACCGCAGCTCTACTTATCCAAGTACAGATGTCTAATCCAAAAGGATATTTACCTGCAACAAAATATCACAATTATTTTTAAACAAGATCTTAGGAATGAATAAGTACATACAGGAAGCTCACGAACGGATATTGCCTTATCTGATACAAAACAAAGATAACAGTCATTTTGCCCTCGGAATTCTGACCTAGAACTTTTGTTTCTTTGTGCTAAATAGCGATAGATTTGTCAGTAGGTAAGAATTTCAATTGTCATAACAGCCTTGCTTTATATATTTTGGCTGTATACGTATCATAGAACGGTAGTGTAGCATTAATCCGATGGGAGGTTATTGTATTACTATGGGATCGGACTGAAAAAAATGAGGAAGCGGCACACAATTTGAACTTTTCTTTTAATTTTTGTCACTGCACTTTGTGCATTATGCCAGTGTTAAGTATGTTATATTTTCAGTAATATAAGTCTTAGTTACAGTCAAACTCGCATAAAATAAAATCACAGTCTCATGTCTAGTTCATACCCTAAAAACATTTGGTGATTTTACTAGAAGCTTTTACGGAGTTTTGGAAACAACACTAAAATATATACCTACATAATATGTGCATAACATTATTTCACCTGGCCACACTCGTGCGTATAATTCGACAATATGATTGAAACATTACTATTATACTTAAAAGTAAAAGATAAATAAAAAAAATTATGTTTTTATGTATTAACAAACACTAAGTAGAAAATTTTATTTTTAGTACATAATTTTAAGTGTTAAAAACTAACCAACATTTTCCTTACTCAATATGATTAGTTTTCAAATTTAATTTCCGTCGATTTCATCATTGCGCTCTTTCATTTCGGTAACTTTTCTCTTCAGACAGTAGGGGCATAACTCCATTTCTTTGATGCCAAATTTTAATACGAAAACACTGAAAGTAACTAAGAGCAACAATCAACTTTAGAACATTGTAACAAAGCTCAAAAGTTTGTATTTTGTGTCTGCAACAATAACAATCGGATTATTTCAACACTTCTCGCCATCCATTAAACGAATATGATGTATTGTAATGTGTCGGACATTTAGCTTTTATCTTCGGAAAAATATTTAGCGCAAGCATTTCTTCATTGATATTTTTACACACACCATCATACATTTAAAGGACATTGTTTTTAATTTACCTACTCTCTCTTAAATTAATCAAAAAATTGGTTTTATAAAATGTACTTTTTTTTTTTTTTAAATGGTTGACAGGCTAGGTGTTTGACCACAGCTCACCTGATGTCAAGTGAAGGTGTGGCCGAAGATGGTAAAGCACACCTAGCCTGGAATGCAACTGGCTCTCAAGTGAGGCTGCCGGAACACACCGTTAGATGCTTGGCGGCAGATTTTCAACTTGAGGGTGGTAGCTAGCCAGCCGAGTACTAAAGTACCCTACCACCATGCTTTGGTTTCCTCACGATGTTTTCCTTCACCGGCAGCTCAAGCTCATTGTTGGGGTTTGAACCCACGCCCTTCGGCATGCGAACCTACCGCGCTAACCACTGAGCTATCATCGCTACACGTACTCTACGTATATCTAATACTACGTACTAGAGGATGCGATACGAACACTCAGTTCGCTTTGCTCAACTACAGAGTAATGTGTACACACATTGTTCAGGCCTCCAAAAAATGCAACTAGTATTTTTGTCTAAAATGGCCGTTTGCGCACTTTGATTTCTTCTTTGTTCAGAAGTTATCTTCTAGGTATACATAAAATTAGTTGGGTTCTCGTTGAAAAATAAACTTAACACAAAGTCATAGAACAAACTTCCAGTACTTATAATGTTACGTCCATTTTGTTCTGGAATGTACCTTCTCGTAGAAAGGAAACAAAAAAGCCGGAGAAAAGAGTGAGTGACTGTAAAATTTCAACGGTAGCTGTTTACGCGGGACCTTTTTTACGATGTTGTTAACTGTTGATTCTTTTTAAACATCTGCCTCGGTGACTGTAAACTACATTGTTCTGAGGTTCGAGACGGCGGAACGATGCTGTGAATCGAATTTATTGCTTTATCACCGAATTGTACGTGACACAGGCGAAAAAGTTCATTTTCCTGTTCATTACCAATTTGTAGGGTTACGAGATATTTCAGCTATTAGATACAGTTTATGTTTTTTACAGAGGATACTGCGTATTGGCCAACGTAGCGTAAGACGTACTGAGACTCGGTGTGCAATGTAGGTACGTGTAGTTTGATTAGACTGACTTTAATAAACAAAATGAGAAACAGCGTGATCAGGGAGCGTTGCGGTATAAAAGATAGAAGGTAAAGTGACAAGTATTGAGAAAGGGATGCTTATTTTAAAAAGATAAGAAAAAAAAAATGTTATGTTGTTGTTGTGTTGTTGTTATTATAAAAGGTTTCTTCTAGGTATGGGTGGTATATACGATACTGTTTAGTATCAGGCAGGGTGTGGTCAAATGCAAACAACTTATGAATTAAATTTAAAAAAAATCTAATACAGGGCGCGCAAGCTGCGTAGCATGTGAAGATTGACACGTTGTTTAAAGTAGAACAAAAGATACAGGAAGCGTTATGTGGTAGCGTTTAGGGGGAAATCATTTTTGAGAATTATGAGCTTAACGAAAAACAAACATATATTTCTTCTGGTAGGTAGGTTGAAACGAGTATTTATAAATGCTAGATTACTATAGTGGTGTACCTAAATCTAGGGTAATCTGTCTTTTACCGCATTTCAAAAACAAACCAATTTAAAAAAATAGTGGCGTCCCGTTTTAACTACTTTTGCAAATTGTAAAGATTTTTTACATGAACTTTGAGTATGATATTGAGGTGAGGTTGTTTTAAAATATTTTTCCAGTAAAACATTTTCGCGATAAAATTTAAAATTCTTATTTTATACGCCAATACGTATTGAAATTGAAATGAATCGTACGAACATAATTACATCGAACTTTTGCATTTACAATATTAGTCTAATGTCAATTTATCATTAATTATTAGGTGATATATTTCAGTGTTATGAAACAAACTGATTGATTTATGAATAATTTACCCAGCGGTAAATTATTTTTAGTTTGTAGTTTCGATAATTGTCGTGTTACTTTGTCACATGTTATTAAGGGTTATTAAGGTGAATTAGATACGTATACGCATTTTTTTAAAAATTGAGGTAGGTCGATTTGTCAACCGCTTTGGCCTGGGTAGAGTACAATTACAATTAAAGGAGGGCCTAAGAAAAACAATTCAAGAGCTAAAAACTGAACAGTGCGTGGAAAACGGTTAATGATAATGTAATACATATCCAAATCCGGATCAACACTGTTTTTGTAAACTTTCCCACAGCTAGAAGAAGAAGCCGTTCTATTTGCTACTAGGTTAAGGCCATAGTTAACCACGTTGTACAAGTGTAAGTTGCCAGAATTTTAAATATCTTCAAGAACATTATGAACTTTCACACATGCAGGATGTATTTCTTCACCACTGGAAACTATTGACATTACACACAATATACAGTATACCGATTATACAGGTAATACATATGTACACAAATTATACAATTTAATTTTTACATTTAAAACAGAAACAAAGAAAGAGGAATCCAATAAAATGATAGATATAAAAGGTTATAGGATCACATAACGTCCAAGCGCGATCGTTAAAGCGATTCGATTTTTCGCGCAACTAATTTTGTTTTCTCGCTGCATCTAGCTACAAGCGCGGAAGCCTTAATCGCTCCGAGCATCGATACTATTTTCATTGCAATAAAACGAGCAAAGCGAATCGATCTCTATCCTATCGAGAGCAAATCGTACGACAGAAGAAGTTTTCGCGTGGAATGCTCCGATGCGATCGGAGATAGGTACTGTCTGATGTTTGAAAAGAAAAAAAAAGTTAATTGGTAGTTTTTGTCACTGCAGTGCTCCGTTATTCCTTCGACTAATAATTCTATTCGGTACGGTCGAAACGTCTCTCTCACTTACTTTGCACAGTTTTACAACTAAATTTCGAAAGTGCGAAGAAGTGAACCGCAAACTTTTCTATCGCTTCAGTAGCGATGAAATCAATGTCTCTACTGCTTTCACGATAATTTCAAACGATCTAATTTTATGAAACGTGAAACTGTTTCAGAAAATTACGTAGAAAGGAATTATAAAACCGTGCACAGTTGGTTAGACTTTCATTGAATTTTTCGTGGTTGTTGTTCTAAGAAAAGCGAGATTTCAATTTTAAATTTTATTCCTCGACTACATTAATTTATTAATGATCTATTCTATTCCAAAACTGAAGGTCTTAGCTCCAAATTAACAGTAACGACATTCTAGAATTTGAGGAACGAGATGTTGTTCATCTCCGAAATTGAATGCTTCGTAGTCGTTGAATAATAAATCATAAGCCAGCGACGACGTTGCGAATATCAAAGGGAATCTTCAAAGTATTCACTTAGCACTGTTATTAAAAGAACCGTGCATATAGAGTTTATTTACATGCTACAGTATTTTGAAATGATAAAAATATCCTCAAATCTCTATCAAAAGATTGGGTCTCCTTAGAAGTATGGTATCCTTAGTAGAAGGTAGTCCAGGCAGTATCAGATATTTTGGCGCACTTGTAGATAGTGTGTAAACTTTATAGTGCTTTTAAAAGTACTGTAGTTAACAAAATTACAAGGATATAAGGAATTTAAATATCTAAATGTAGAGATGTCCCGGACTTAGTTTTGTTACTCAAAGATCTAAGTATCGCTGCAATTGTTATGGGCATGCATTAACTTATACCATCGGGAAAACATTTCATTAGTGTCGTTACCTTCCAATAAAAATAAAATTATGCCTACATGGTTAACATGCTTTATCACCTGTAGCTACATAGCTATTAAGTTATAGTTATAAAGTATTATATACATACTGACGAGCCTAAGAGCTGTATTAGATTAACATAAGAAATACGTTTACGCCAAACGTAGCAATTTCATCAGACAACATATTGTTTTTCTAAAATAAACTTTATCCATCAAACAATTGTGGTGAAATTTAAATAAATGCGATAGCTATCGATGTTAATCTTGATAGCTTTAGTACGCATACGCGCGTATACGCAAACGCAGGCCTCGCGAAGCGTAAATAAGAGACACGCATCATAGCGGTACTTGCGATTACCGTAGATTACTAGCCACCGGCCACGTATGCTATAATGATCTTGCATATTCAAGCAGTTACGGTTTGTTACTTTCCATTACAAAAAAAAACAGTTTTCATTGTAACTGTTATAATATTGGCGGGAGCGCGAAAAAAACATGACGCTGTATTGTATTATTTTCCAAAAAAATTGTTTTTTTCGAGTGTTTATAACTTGTAAAATTATGTGTTGTGCTGAATTGCATGCACGAGAGTCAAAAATTGATTTAGTTTATCTCTTCCTGTTGCTTCTAAAGTTCCGTCTAAGTTTCTAGTAATTATATAAAGTACTACTATACTGGAGCATGACCGCATTTAAGAATTTAAAGTTTGTGAATAGAGTGAGCTACCGAAACATTAGCTACAAGTTTGTCATCAAATACTTGAAAATACCGAAATAATATATCATGTATAATGTACAAAGTGTGATGCCCAAAAACAAAGACTTTTTTTCTTTTTACGACCGCATCTACACCAGATACTGTTTTTTCAACACCGCGTTTGTTATCGCGAGTACCTCGGCAGTAAACATCGGATAAACATTTTAAACTATGTTAATGATCCCCGCAGGGAGTGCTCTCGGGTGCGAGGACTGAAATTAATTGCTAAAGTATATATTTATTCAATAAGTTTTTCATTGTTCCCCCAGTTTCGGTCCCTGATTACATTTTCACGTCACTGTCACCCACAAACAAAGACACGGAGAGGAAGCCATCAGTCATTATCAGGAGAAAGAACAATAAAATGGCGAGTCACGGTCGTTAACCGAATCCACCTTACAATAAGGGAAGTCAGACCTCAGGCCTAAATTCCCAAATACTTGGATAAGGTTTGTTCGCCAATGTCTGAAATCAGAACAGTCACGGCCACTAAGTAATTAGTTATTTTACAACAAATAGTTATAAAATTGAAAATTTGAATTTTGCTAGAGCACGTTTCAATGTTTTAGGCAAAACTGTTTAAGTAATATTTCTCAATGTTCATGCGTAATTGTGACTGTTTGAAAAGTATTTCGGATAAATTTACATAAATTTAAAGTCACTTAAGGAAGTTTAGGTATTTTAGCTTTGTGTAAATTTTCAAGTTTGTATCTGTAATAATTGAAAGTATGTAGTTAAAATGCTATTCTAAAAATACCTTTAAAAATAACCATATTTATGTTCCAGATTCCTATTCCTACAACGCGTTGAACCCAGCGCAGTAATACCTACTAATAAGTATAGTAAAATAAACAATTATTTTAAAACTTAACAACAATCAACAACAATAATGATAGCAAACATTATCTTTTATGTAAAAGTAATGAGACGACCGAGACGCTCTCCTGATGGTAAGAGATAACGCCTGTCCTTGACCATTGCTACAATACACAGTATTGCAGTGATTATTTTATCAACAAAAAAGTTATAAATCTAACACTACCACCATACATTGACTACCTGCTTACATAAATTTGTTAAACCTGTCAAGCGTTAGTACCTACATCGAAAATAATTTAGTAACATGTACATTGTACACATATATAAAAGTATGTATATAATAATAATAGTAACATATATTATATATATATTATATTTCTTGTAATGTTATGAATCAATAGAGAATATTTTTATCAAAGAGAATGTTTAAGCGAGTGGATCTCGTTTTAAAATTCTTGTGCGTAGCACTCTTAACTCCTTGGCTTAACTAGCGAAACTACATGCTTAGAACCCCTTATTTAGGTGGTACGATTCAAGGCATAAATTGTGACAAGGTAATGTAAATTTTATCACTTTTGCATAAAGATGATATTCCGCGAGCTTTTTGCTATTTATGACGTTTAAGATCGAAAGGTGAAGACCATTAGTGAATATGACGCTTATAAAGCTGACATGGAGGAAGAATTTGCGTGAACCGTTGCCGTAAGAGATTTTCGTGACTAAATCGCGATTCGTGGTAATTGCTCGGCGACCTACGAATACTAGCTACCGTTTGGGCGACAGTAAGCCATGATTAGAAATAGCTACATTACTAGACAACATTGCAATTAAACCGTTGATAACACAAGTGGTTAACTGACAACTAAATTGACTATATAAAACTAATTATTTTGAAAAAAGAGATCAGGCCACTGATGAAAATAATAAATGAAAGAATGAGAGAAACTCAAATCAGTTTACGTTTTTTTACGTACCTCATGAACGATATGAAAATTGAGACTGAATTTTTCATTTATTTATCGTTCAAGCGTTACCAAATTCTCGCAAATATAACAGAGCTGCAGCGTAACTTAACTTTACTGCTTCTCTTACACTAATAAAATATTATAAATGCGAAAATACCTCCGTCTGTATGTTTGTATAATGCATTGTTAGTTCGTTACGTCGAAACTACTGGAAAGATTTAAATGAAATTTGGAATGCAGATAGCGTATATCCTGAATTAACACATCTTACTCCGGAACGAGGCGCAAAGGCAAGATTTGTTTAGTGGTGTCCATAGTATTGCTTATGATGTAGGGTGTTGTAACAGCATTTTGGCTTCACCCGCTTCAGAGGAAGCCAAAATGCTGTTAAAAGTATATAAAAGTAGTGAATAAGTTATAAGTTAAAAAAATGTAGTTTAGTGTATTACATAGTCACTGCGTGACTAAGCACCATTAAATTAATAAATAAAGATTAAAAAAAAAACACATCTTACTTTTATATTACAAAAATTCTATTAAAACCGCAGGGCGCAGCTAGTTTTAAATATTAGAGAACGTCGTCATTTTATTTACGTCAATGTTCTCGTGTGTTTAATGCAAACTATAAATTAAAACTAATATCCGTCATAATACATTCTGACATTCGGCACATGTATGACACCACGGTCATCAGCACAAAAATATTTTTAGTGGAGCAAAACATAACCTAGATAAACTTCAATCGAATTTATTATTATTTTTAAATGTACAAGCATATGACTATTTTGTTGTCACATAAATATTTAAATACAAGATACGTTTTTTAGATGACATAACTTTATCTGCTGGAGACGTGATTCGTGATATGGGGATACGCCTAATGATGGTAATCGTCACAGCCCGCGGCAAAGGGCTTCGACTCGAACTCGAATGTAAGAGTGTAATTACTGTTAAGAAAGAGGCGAGTACAAGTTGTGGACCGTGGAACAAGTTTCGACATCGTGCGATCAAAAAAGACGAGTGCATCAATCATTAGAGCACTTTCTAAACTCTTTGTTGGTATTGTTGCACGAGTTATTGTAGCGATGAACTATGAGTTGCGGTCGACTTCGTATGTGTCACTTGTAAGTTCATAAAATACCACTTATTTTTAATTATGCGTACTTATTTTTTATATGTCCACAAGTTCAAAGTCGCTCAGCGAGCTAAGGAAAGAGATATGCTTGGTATTTCTCTAAGGGGTCGTATCCGGAACGAAGTAATTCGCCAGAGAACTAAAGTCACAGACATAGCTCAGCGTATTAGCAAGATGAAGTGGCAGTAAAGTAAACAAATAAATAATAAATCATGACGTATTTTATACAGCGCTGTCTAGTCACAAAGTAAGCAAAGCTTGTACCCATTATGGGAACAATATGACTGATATATTATAATACTTATACCTATCCTTGTTTTGTTAATAGGTAGGTACATACTTCACCCTAATATTATAAAGGCGACAGTGTTAGAGTGTTTGTATGTTTATTACTTCTTGACGCTCAAACGGCTAGACTAATTCTGATGAAATTTGGTATGGAGGTAGCTCACACCCTGGATAAAAACATATACTACTTTTTATCCCGAAAAAAATTGTGTGTAACACCGCAGGGCGCAGCTAGTATACTTATGATATACATTAAAAACACCCCCAACACAGCACGAACATCTAAAAAATAAATCAATATCAATATCCCATTAATATTATAAATGTGAAAGTTTGGATGAATGGATGTTTGTTATTCTTTCACACAAAAACTACTGAACTGATTTGGATGACATTTGACATGGAGTTAGCTGAGACCCTAGATTTACACACAAGCTACTTTTTATCCCGAAAACATGTAGCGGGTAACAACGCAGGGCGCAACTAGTAGTTACATAATTTAACAAATTCTATAACAGAAACTGTAGAACGCTGTTTCTACGAAATCATACAAGCTTTTAGCGAGTCTATTCAAGTAGAACATGAAAATAACCGCATGTAATCACTTCAACGAGACAACCACCGGCTGCGGGAAGATTCAACAATGGTCGAGAAAGTTTCGAGCGCTACCTTTAGTCGTCAACTGAGAATTTTCTCACGATATTAGTATTGTTGCTGCTTTGTTAAGAGTTACTTTATTTAGCTTTACTGGTTGTTAATTCCACCTATTTGCTTTGTAAGTAGTGCAAGATATAAAAACAACGGTAACTTTGTTTTGCTTTGTAAATAAAGCGCCAAAGCAGCAATACCTTGGACTTTGTTTTGCTACTCAAAATTCTATGTATCGCTGCAATAGTCATGGACAGGCGTGATCTCTTACGATCAGGAGCGTCTCGTACGTCTCATTACTTTACTAAAGATTACTTACGTGAGTAATCCAAAAATGTGTCAAAATCAATTCAATATTCATAGTAAAATATGTCATATCTTCAATATTTATTCATAAGAATCTCGGGGCGTATTATTTTATTTCATAACCCAAATGTTCAATTAAACCGAGTGAGGTGGAGTCCCCGTAGCGTAGCGTCCACTCGTCCAGGTACTAGTTCCGATAGTACGTCCCCACCAGAGCGGGCGGTCGTTGCTCCGCATCGCCAAGTTTTAGTTCAGCGATAGTGGATAAGGAACAGTCAACACGCGCAACCAAACAAAGGACGCACTTGTTTTGCTTTATTTCACAATGTGCCACTTTTATGGGCGCTTTTCCGGTTCGCAATATTAAACTTTGAATCTTATTGTATTGTGACTGTAGAATCTAGCTGGAAGCTAGAGATTACCGGTTATACCATTTCATGACTCTGACTAATGTTGGTCCTAGTATATTCTGTTTGTTTTATATATTTATTGATGACGTGAACAAATAAATTGGAATCATATAGCATCTGACACAAAGCAGTATTTAGTTCTATGATTTATGATTTATTTTTACATAATATTTTTGATTATAAAAGGTGGTCAGAGGTAATTTTGTTAATCGTCTTAATCGCGCACAAGATACTATGAAAGTTCCTGTGATAAACATAATTACGTATTCAAATCGCGGAAGTTTAAAAATTAAATGTGTTATCAATGATTTTTTCCCCTCCGTAGTGAATATTATTATGTATGTATATGAAACTAGCTGCATTTCGCGATTTTCACAGCTTTTTCCAGGATAAAAAGCAGATCAAAATCTACCTTCATTCCAAATTTTGTACTGAATCTATCTAGCTGTATTTGCGTGAACAAGTAACAAACACACATACAAACTATCACAATTATTGAAATATTCGTTTTTTATGGAGATACGGAGAAAAATGTGCATTTATTTTTCCGGAATAAATGCCACGGCATCTTTATCTCATCTCTAGCCATGCATGACGTTTGCTAAGCGCTAAAGCCTGGGGTGGCAATGGTTTGAAGGAAGCGGCGTCTTTACTGGTAAAATGTGACATGACTGGAAATGTTTTAGCGTACTAGATGGTCTGTTCCTTTTATTATTTAATGAGTGCACTCATTAAAAATTACATAAAATATAATGCACTCTTACGGTTCGAACAGTTCTGATAATTAAGTGTACCCTTAAAGTGACACTTTTCAACATTCATAGGGCGAAGACACTAAAAAAAGGAAAAAAAAATACATGCAAGAACTTTAATTAAAGTTACACAATAACATTATTAAAATAATAATCATGGCGAATGACAGCAGTAAGTTACATACTATTAAATAATAAGTTTTAATAGATAGAAACTCTTTATTATGTGTACTAGAAATTAAAAAGAAAATAGAAAAATTAACAATGTATAAAAAATATGTACCAAGTTACATATTACGCTGTATTGCATCTCTATTAGTTAATAATCTCATGTGTATGTACGAAAAATTATTTATAATTATGTATTAGTTTTGGGGGTAAAATCTCTATGCTGCGTTTATTATGATTAGTTGACTCATTAAACAGCAATGATCTAATCTTCTACGGTCGCCATTTCCACAAATTCGAACAAAATTTAAACGTATTATATCAACAATAATAGCAGTAGCAAATGATGATGTTGATGTAAAGAGGTTCCCAAACGAGGTCTGTCTCGAGAAAATCACGCCTAATTACCTATTTGGGGAGGGCATAGTTAGTTATTCAGAAAGAACTCCCGCTCTGCCCGCGCTTCCCCTCTCCTCTCGAGTTACTCAACACAACACGGCTCATTAGAACCGGGCTGTGGGAAGCGGTGGCTGGTAGGGATGGTCGAAACTGTGTCATTTTTTATCGATACTTTTATCGAGACAACTTTGTCAAAGGTTGATTACGGGCGAATGATTTTTGCCATACAGATAGCATGCCTAATAAATACTTTGCTAAAAAGTAACTTTTCATAAACCAAAGTTTACAGTTTTTTACAGGTGAAGAGCTTAATTATTTTGTTACAGCTCAAATGGTTTTAAGTGACGGTGTAGTCGAAGATGGTAATGTTAAACACACTTGGCCTGGAATAGAACTGGCTTTCAATGAGTCTAAAAATTAGTTTTCTGTAGTTTGGAATACATTTATATTCATTAACCTATTTTTAATGATATATGATTTCCAGAAGAATACAGAATGTATCTAGTCTAGATTTATAAAAGTGTTCTGTTGGCCTTGTTTTTTTCTCCTACTTTAATCTTAAGCTGAGAGCCCCAAGTAGATAGTTAAAGAAATATTTCAACTAAATAAAAACAGGTTTCTTGGAAGCGTAAACAAAAGTAATTTACAGGATTCTTGTTCGTAAGAAAGGCTAAATAGAACGCCTCGAGATTTTTCATTTTATTTTAAATCACGCTAATCAAAATGATTTAGTTTAGAAATCTGTTTTAGTAATAAAGATTTATGAATGGAAAATTCACATAAACTGGAACTCACTCGTGTAAATTGTTTAAACTAACGTAAATACGTCTGTTATTACAAAGAAACAGAAATATTTGTACCTCCGTACGCTGAGAGACAAAACACAGGAGATTCTAAATAGAATGAATGTTTTACCGACTGTTTAACTAGAGTTCATTAACATTTTCTTTTGCTACAATAATATACTATAATGATAATAAGTTGAGTTAACTTTTACAGTTTAGCGAGTTACAATTAGGTAAGCAATCATAGGTACTCTATCCTCAAGCAATGAAGTTTGTCCTTTCTGCTTTTTCATACAATATTAAATTTTAGAGTAAATAAGAAAATATTTTAATGAAACATGATTTTAAAATGCACACTAATAAATAATTGACTAATTAATGTTTTTTTTTTTTCAAAAAATGTTAACCAGTCCTACAAATCTGTTCCGGCATCTAGAAGTCATGGTGGTCATCATAAAGAAACTCACACACATACATACATAAACACTGCAAAAATTAAATTTTTTTAGGCAGTCGTGAAAAAAGTTACACAGACACTCCAAATAAAGTTTAATACAAGAATTTAAAAAAAACATAAATAATTTAAGACAAGGATAAGTTTTAAGCGTTATGATGACACGTTTTTTTTTATTGAAAAGTACAATATGGGCGTTTTGAAATTCAGAGTAAATATTTTCCTTCTAGGTAAGTGTGATTCATCATAGATGGTACTACTGCTTAACACCAGGCAGGATGTAGTCAACCGTAACCTGATTCAGATTAGAATCTCCATAATTTGTATTGTTATGTATGAACTGTCTTTGAAAAAAGATCAGGAAGCCGCACTCGGAGTTTGCCAGCGAACGATGGAGCGTGGTATCTTGGAAGTAAAATTAAAAGACCGTACAAGAAACACGATACTACGCTCCAAAACCAAAATCGCTGATGTCAGCCACAAAGCCGGACGACTGAAGTTTTTTTTTTTAACGGTTAACAGGCTAGATGTTTGACCACAGCTCACCTGATGTTAAGTGACGGTGTGGTCGAAGATGGTAAAGCACACCTAGCCTGGAATGAAACTGGCTCTCAAGTGAGGCTGCCGGAACACACCGTTAGATGCTTGGCGGCAGATTTTCAATTGCGATTTTAAAGATTAAAGTGCGACAGAGCGGCCACGTTTGTCGCATGTCAAACGACCGCTGAGCAAAAGTCTCCATAGTTTGGACGCCAGAAATGATCTCAGTGTCTCCCAAGACGAAGGTAGTATGACAAAATAAATCGTCATACAGAAGACCGGGCAGTCAGGAAGGAAGAAAGAGAGGCCGTTTCTCAGCAGTAGGACACTAGAGGATAAAAAAAACAATAAAGAAATAATTTGACAGCCCTGTTGGTTCATTGGTAGTGTGTCTGCTTCGAGAGCTGAAGGGCGTGGGTTCGATTCCCACTCAGGACTAACATTTGTGTGACTAACATCGATGTTTGTTCTGTGTCTGGGTGTACTGTATGTATTATAAGTATGTATTTACAAAAAAAAAGTATTTAAGTATTCTATCAGTTATCTGTCTTCCATAGCACAAGCTTTGCTTAGTTTGGGGTCAGATGGCGCTGTGTGTAATGTCCTGTGATATTTATTTATTTATTTATTTATTATTTATTTTACTACAACTATTTTACTTAAAACCTTATAGCGGATGTATGAATAGCCGGCGGAAATATTAAAATTCTGAAAATGTGCTTTCCTTGTCGATAAACAACGCAAGCACTATCTTAGAGCAGGGCTTACAAACCGCTTCCGGGACTGTCTGAATACATAAGCGCGATATGTGAATGTGACTAGAGCACAGTCGTCATATATTTCCAAGTATTATACAAGCCATGTAAATTGCAATACGATTTTTTTTAAACATACGGGCTAGATTATATATAACAATGTTCGACAGGCCTTGCTTTTTCTTCCCTCGATCATGTTTTCAATATTGCGTTAGCTAAATAATAGAGCAGGAGAAAGCGTAAAATGTAATGCAAATTTGACGCAGGCTTAAAAGGTAGGAGGAAAGAACGTACATCACGTCTCCAATTGTTACCCGACTACGCAAGAAAGAGAATTATATTTTTAACGGTATATATCCAGGTATCCAGGGTTATGAGCTTGGGGGTGTATTACTGTGTTTAAAAAATAAATAAATAAATATCGTAGGACTATACACACAGCGCCATCTGGCCCCAAACTAAGCAGAGCTTGTGTGATGGAAGTCAGGTAACTGATAGAATACATATATACTTTTTTTTTTGTAAATACATACTTATAATACATACAGAACACCCAGACACAGAACAAACATTTGTTTATTCACAAAATGTTTGCCCTGAGTGGGAATCGAACCCACGCCCTACAGCTCTCAAGGCAGGTATACTACCAATGAGCCAACGGGGCTGTCAATTGTATTATGAATAACTTTTTTTTAACTGTAATCGCGAAAAAAATCAGCTGCTTTATACCTACATATAATGGTAAAGGGTCAACAAAATATTTTCAGAAACTTGGTCAGCGGATTTTATTTTCACGTAGGTTCAGTAAGAATTCGTAAAAAACGTAGAAATCGATAGAAATTAAAATCAAAGATAATGTTAACCGAAGAATGATTTTCGAGACCTGCTAAGTTTGACTATAAAAATGTGATAGCAATAAAATAAATTTTATAGCAACTTCGCAAGGCATAATTTAGTTTTTTACTTTCCGAGTAATGTAAAAAAACACCTCAAAAATCGAATTTTGACTCTATTGCTAGCCTTATTAGACTAATGATTGACTGCAGTAATAAACATGCTCTAAACGATACAATAATTCATATTACTAAACATGTATTATTTGTGAAACAAAATATGTTCCGGACGGCGTAAGGTAGTGGGCGGGATTTAACTTCCCTATCTAAAGCTTGTTTGTTCTATAATGCCTATAGCAACAACTGCCAAACACGTCGGAGACTTTGTACACACCACTTAGTCTTACAAATTTTAAATACTACCTTATTTCACACGCCAGAGCAAGTACCAAATATATTCTTGCTTAGCTCAAGTATAAAATAAACCCAATTTAAAGTTGCGAACATTATCTATATCTCGAGATCTCAGTCGGAACAACTTACGTCGGTCCCGTATATAATTTCGAAAGTGACATTACTGGGAAAATTTCAACTTCCTTAAATGTTGAAAGTCCGCTTTTTACGGCAGTTAGCCGCATCGCTTCACTTAAGTTTAATTTTTGCGTGTTTTTTTTAACGAATTTGACATTTGCTTAACTTGCAACATAATACACTCATTAAATTATGAATATGTGCGTCTGTTACTTTATTCTATTTTAATCAATGCATCCCCTGATTTTATAAACAATGCTTTAAAACATAAAAAAGTCCATAAAAGCAAAATAAATAATTCAAAAGTTTGTTAATAAAATAATATGAGAAAAGTTAGCCACTCATCTAAAAGGTAAACGAAAATATTGATAGCCCCTAATCGCGCAAAAGCTCGGTCCAACAAAGTCCAAAATTGAAATTGAGTTAAACAAAGGATCACCTTGAACTCGACAATGATTAAAGTTTACGAGCAGGGCCTGTGTTTAAATTAAAATGAATCAGCTTGAACAATATTATTTTCAGCCAACGAATACTACACGCCTAGAAGAACTTCAAGACAAAGAAATGTGTCGGTGCAAATGTGACCGACTTTATCACATATGACGTTAATTGTGATAGAAAAAAATAATGTTAAATAAATAAATAACATAGGACATTACACACATCGCGATCTGACCCTAAACTAAGCAAAGCTTGTACCTACTATGGAAGACAGATAACTGATAGAATACTATACCATAAAATGTTTATCCTGAGTGGGAATCGAACCCACGCCTTTCAGCTCTTAGAGCAGACATACTACCAATAAATTAACAGGGCTGTCTGCTTAATTTTTTTTTTGTAAATACATACTTATAAAACATACGGAACACCCAGACACAGAACAAACATTATTGTTACTTCTACTATTATAAAGAGGAAAGATTTGATTGTTTGTTTGTATTGAATAGGCTCTGAAACTACTGGATCGATTTCAAAGATTCCTACATCGTTGGGAAGCTACACTATCCTCAGATGACATAAGCTACTTTTAATCCCTGTATTCCCACGGGAACGTGAATTACGCGGGTGAAACCGCGAGACGTCCGCTAGTTGTAAAATATAATCCACTCTGTGACATAAGATCTGTAATTTCACATTTGGCAAATGATTTCACTTGACTTATATTAAGTATAGATAAACCAAAATGTGCTATCGCTTTTTGCTGCTATTTTCTCGGCACATGCCACAAGTGTACAAGAGCATTTTCTATACATACAAATCTAAAACTTATAAATAAATATAGGTTGAGTTCACCACAATAAAATTAAAGTATTTCGCACATTAACAGATATATATTTTAAGTTTATTGGGTTAAAACATGAAAATTGCGAAGGGACAGTTAACACCGTTGCGTGCGGAGACTTTATGTTTATATGTTTGGAGCAAATCCAACTGTAGAACAAGATACAAGTGGCATTCAGGTGCAAAAATAAAAACTGAAATAACTAAGAAAGCTAGTTTCACTATTTGTTTATTTTATTTATTTATTTATATCACCTTTACCGCACATTTTTCAGCGGTGTGCCGCCTCTATAAATTTAGCCGGGCCACAGATAAAAATATAAGCAATTCATTACAATTAAGTAACGTACGTGACACAGGGACGAACTGGAGTAGATTCCGCCTACAAGTAAGTGTGTATATGTAATTACAAAGTAGTTCTCTCATTATTTGTTGTGACAACCAATTAATGGGAGAACTACCAATTTGCCGAAAACAATGACACAAAATATTTATTTGGATCACCAACTCTATACACATCACAACATTGAAACGGTCGTCAACACAAAAATAACAAAAACTAGATGCTATAGCAATTATCGGCGACGACGCGACGACATGCATAAAAATATAAACTTGGTGTCGGATCCTCTTCAGCTCTAATATCCATATACGAAACCTCAGGCGTATAATAGTACTCAAAAGTAGCGTTCCATATTTTGCTAAAATAAAAAGCCCTCATGTACCTACACTTCCAAAAAAACTACACAAAAGATACACTTTTATTAATAGCCTACTTTTGTACATATACCTACATAAATATTGAACACAAACACGTATTTTCAAGCATCAAGTAGTTTTTTACTTCATAAAAAATATATTCGTATTCTGTACAAAATGTTGAACTGAAATATCGACGAAGCGTACGATTGCTAAAAAACTTCCAAGAGCATCTGGTCTGATCGCTCGGGCGGCAGCTGTCTGACATCAAGACGTTATAGAGGGTAATCCTGCTCACATGTTGAACGAAAAACTATCGCGCGTGCGATGGCGATGACGTACCTCTCTATCAGCGGGGCCAGCATAAAAAATTACAATAAATACGTTAGTAGTGTAAATGACAGAAACATTTATGAAAACAGGAACAGTTTTTTTTTTTTTTTATAGTAGATAGGCTTGCGTTTGACCGCCATCCCGCCTGATGTTAAGCGAAGATGCGGTCTACGGTGGAGCACGCTCGCCTAGAAGAAACCGATTCACTCGCGACTTGAAGGTACCCAGACTATATTCATACTACCAGTTACTTCTAACGTCTACGCATTTCATGAAATATCTATGCTAGCCCCTAAAAAAGGCGCGAGACATATGAATAAACAATTTAAAAATTCCAACCGTTTAACTTTTTTGGTAATTTTTCGGCAACTAAATACATTACCCTTAACGCTTAATCTTTATGAGCACAATGATTTTTGCCATTTAAATTGAATGGATTCAATCGTAGTTACAGTCAATCAAAGCAAGTTATGTTCAAGTTCAGTAAATGCCCTAGTAAAATAGGCTACCCTAGTAAAATGGCTTTACTAGATGCTTTTACGGATTTTTTAAAACAACACGAAATTACATGTTTCACCACATTATGTCACTAGCCGACACTTAAAAGAGCATTATTTAAAAAAATAGGCAGTCATGGGGACTGACGACAGAAGTGGAAACTTAAAACACGGCACATGAGCATGGCGGTGACAAGAACCCATAAGTTTTGCTGCTACCAAAACATCACTCAACGCGGCTAAAGGTATTTGAAGTAAAAGATTTTTCACTTCAAAAAACACAAGACACAAGTTTTGCTAAATATTACATTACAGTTCTATGATTTTTCCGTCAAAGTCCTGTTATACCTGTACCTAGTGTTACAATTGTAAACTAATGAATGTACATAGGTAGGTACTGTTGTGTACATTCAACGTTGCGTACAGCTAGATAGATGTGTATTTTAGGAGAACCATAATTAGGCAAACACAGCGTGAGTAATCATGCCGGCTCGTACCTGTGCCGAGTCGAGTGTTAATCCTAAATACGGGGCAGCCTTGCGTTCAGTTTACACAAACTTCTCAGAAACTCAGTCGACTGACGCAATTCCGGCCGTGGATCTCGCTTCGTTCCGAATTTGCACCACTTCGGGCTAATTTCCGAGCGTCACTTTGTTCTATATTCAATTTCCGATATTGGCTGTTCCACGATTCCAATTTCAAATTCTATTTATTGTTTTCTTTTGAAATTAAGAACAGCAGAAGGGCTTACTATTACAGGCTGCCAGTATTTAATGAACGATGTTTATTAAGAAGGAGAAAAATAAAAAAGGTTGGCTGGTGGCGTTCTAAATTAAATTCCACACCGGGATTAACGTGAATTACGCAATTAGGGAAAATAAATTACGATTTGGATTCCGGAGAGAAAGCGAATAGCTAGGGCGATACCTGTTGAGGAAACAAAAAAAGACAAATTACGAGTGCAAGGGCTTTGAGAATCACACAAGTTTAAGTTAGTTAGCAAACAACCCTATTATAGGTACTGTTTCTATAAAATCTTAGTTGCTTTAATTTAAATTGCAGTGTTTGTGCAGTTAAGTTTATTTTATAGAAAGTGTTAGAAAGGGGAAAAAGGAGCACAATGTAAGAAAAGAGAATAAAATTTATAATTCATAGAAATAAAATCGGCAAGACAATGATTGATATGAAGTGGTAGGGAAATTTCGCGTTTTCTTCGAAGCTTCCCTGTTCCGTCCATGCCCATACTCGGCGCCTTCGGTGGAATATTAAATTCGCTTCTTCTGTTAGAAAGGCAACGTTTTGGCATCTATGTCGACTAAAAGGTCACAACACACTGGTCTTTTGTATTTTATACTGAGTGACTTTTTTACCAGAACGGAAAAGTTGGGACGTGACAGGTACTCGGGTGAAAAACAAAAGGTATAGTTGTTTTACAATTTTTTGCACGTTGTAAAACCATCGTTGATATTAAAATAAATTTTAGCGATTTCTGCTACTTAATGTATCACATTTTATTTATCATGTTTCATTAATCATCTGATCTATCTTATTATTTGACTAAGACTTATTTAACTAATGATACTTGAAAATTTAACATCAAAACTGGCAAAATGCACAAAATGATACGCCAAAATTAAAGAAGGAAAAAAATGGCTCTGTTATTTTGACATTGATATAATTAAAATGGCACGAATTATACAAGGCAACTATACATATTATTTCAAACTTACCCAAAGTATTATGTAGCTACTCCACAGTAATTGATTCAAACGATAATAACTTACCTGAAAATTGAAAAGAAAAATAATTTAGTGATGTGGTATAATTAACAAAGATCGAGAACGAAGGTAAAAAGTCTCAAGTAAGAAAATATAAGAACGTTCTAGCTTTTTTTTAACTCCTGCTAGATAAAACGGACAAAACATGCATTATTGCATTATTATCCATAAACCGAAGCGAAAACTGTCAAGAGTTTCACGGGGAATAAAAAGTATCAAAATACCGTAACTCATACTTCGAAAAATGTCAGGCAAAAAGAGGAACGAATTAAAAAATAAAAACAAAAAGTGCATGCACCAACAGATGTCGGCGCATCGCTGCTGAAGGATAGGAACAGGTGCATCTCAGGTAGGGTTGTCGCACCGCTACGTTTAATTTATTATTTGATTAGGTCTTATTTTTAATTAATTATTGTCATTGATCACAACTACGTAGACATTTAATTTAATGTAAGCAGAGATGATGATCAATAAAAAATATTTTTTTTGTATTGCTTTTCGATACTTATGTCTAAAAATACACAAAATGGGAAGGTTTGTGGTGGACACTATTTTAATGTTATCAATGTACATACCTATTTTTAATCTTAAATTTTAAGATTTTTGGTAAGTACTTAAAATTAACTCTCGAACAAAATTCAAACTTGCATATCTATCTATTTTGTTAACTTCAGTAAAAACTGGCTATTCAATCTGTAAACTTAATTTATTTGAATAGATAACGAAAAAATGTGTTATACCTACTTATAAGCATAACTTTCGAATCTTCGAAACATGAGGTCGTCTTCATAGATACGACAATTTGGCAAACCTCACAATTAGTGTTAATCGTTATAGTTTCCCAGAAATTTGTGCAAACGACGCGTTGTCGACGCGACAGCTCTTTGGCTAATGAGCTATGGACGTAGTAATGACGGTATATCGATTGCTCTCGCAGCTCAGGGATCACCAATTAATATGGGACATATAACAATTAACGATGTTGAGTAATAGATAGGTATAGGCGGTCGTCCAGTAAATGATGCTATTTGTTTTTATGACTAGGTAGTAGGTACTCCTCTTTACATTTTTTATTTTTAACGCTTGCGCGGGTGCGCTCCACATTTGATATTTGACAGCCCTGTTGGCTCATTGGTACCATATCTGCCTTAAGAGCTGAATGGCGTGGGTTCGATTCCCACCCAGGACAAACATAGTATGTATCAACAAATGCTTGTTCCGTGTCTGGGTGTTCTGTATGTATTATAAGTATGCATTTACAAAAAAAAAAATTGCATTCTATCAGTTATCTGACTTCCATCACACAACCTCTGCTTAGTTTGGGGTCAGATGGCGCTCTGTGTCCTACGATATTTATTTATTTTATATACAAATGTCTAAAAGACTTTTTACTCCTAACCAGCAAGTGAGTATGACGTACCAACTGTGAGCTTATACTACGACATTAGACCGATATGGGACCTAATTGTAAATATTAGCAAAATTTAACAATGATAACACATATTAGTTTTAAATGTTGTTGTTTATTGATATGTCTATTAGCAAAGACTAAGTACTCAAATCCATTACCATGTCTCCTAGTGTAATGTTACTAACAATTCTGGGTATTCATTTTTAATTTTTCGATATGCTTCTATATAATTTCCATTTGAATTGTAAGTTGGATCTAATCTTAATATTATAATAATCAAACAAAATACTAATGCTATTCTGTGCCCAGGTAAATGTGCAAGGGAAAATAATTACATGTAGTTTAAACAGACCTCACACGCACACAAAATACTTATAAGTTAACCTGCACATTCATGGGAAATTATTAAAACGAGAACTTATATTTATTAAAATAATTTTAATATATTATATTACGTATCAGCCCTAATGTTGAGGCATCGACAGGCCAGCCGCATCTTGGCCCGTGCTAATCGACCCACTAATCGCTCGGTTGCCACTGCAACGCCGGTCTCGTTAACTCAACGTAAATATACTACGTCACACGTATTTATATTTATCATCATTATCGGTGTTCAAATTTCATACAACAAACAAACCAACTTCAATCAATCAATTATTTATTCATTAATCCGAGAGTTGTCTAACAAGTACCTACCTACAATACTCAAGCGCTGTGTCATTTTCTAGCAGGAAAGCCTCTTATCATCACCATTGAGTAAAACAAAAGAAAATAAATCCACCAAAACGGAAAAAATCCCTTAGTTGAAGGTTTCATATCTGCCGTATTTTGTTTGCACGGACCAAAACCAAAATATTAAAAAGCGCAAAATAAAGTTCATGCGCCGAAGTGAAACCGAAGGTCGGTGGATCCGTATATACATATGTACCTATCAAAGCTCTTAGGGCCTAGAGTCTAGCCCTTTTATCTAGGCCCTAGACAAAGTAACATTCGATATTCAATAACACTATTAAAAAAGTCCAAAAATGTACGGGATTGGCATAAGCTACCCACGTGACACATCGACACATTACACCAATTCCGCACATTTTTTACGTTTCTATTAGCGTTATCGCTAATCGAAAGCCACTTTGTTTAGAAGGCAATCTTACACCTTCACAACTGGAAATCGCTGCGCCACTCGGTCGCTGTATAACGCAGAAAAATACAAATACAAATCTTTTATTGATATCACCAGTTACAATTTTATTAAATTTATTTATTTTCATGCTTAAATTATGATTCGTTCGTTGCCATGAATGAAATATTATTGCATTGTGTTTAAGAGGTAACATAACTGATGTTGGGTACTTGATGAAGATAACGAATGACACCGTTGATTGTGCGGGAGGGACTACTTGCGCGTGTGGGCATCAAAGTGTCGGCTGATCCCACGCGACGGCCGTGCACTTTGTTTACCCCGATAGCCGACACAAGCTACAGAAAAAAATAGCTACCTGTTCCGTAGTTAGTTAGTTAGTAGTAAATATGACATTGATGTGTTTAATACACCGGTTTGTAAGTTTAAACAGATGTTAAATATTTAAAGCTGATTTTAAGTAATTTTAGTTATATTTTGCCTTTGTTTGCTAGTTTACTAATAATGTTATATGTTACTCCACTTTATATGGGTATTTCTTTTTATTGGTCTAATTAGCAATACCTACTGATCTACTGATCTTAGAAATAAATATAGTGCCACTATTAATTTTAAATCGATGGTTTTTATAGTTTCCGAAAGCGTCATTATATAGACCTAGACATACGCTGCAGTCTAAATTTAAAGGGTAACCACTTATGGAAGAGGGAGGAGATCAATAATGTTTCGTGTGACAAGAGAAAGTAAAAATTCTTAGTTTCATGATGTCACATGTATGAAATTTGACACCGTTGTTTTAAGTAAATGTGAAGTCATTTAAGTCATCATCCAACGAATATGACTTAATTTATAAGTGACTCCTAAGGGTTTATTTTAGCGATCTTGGTTGATAACTCTAAAAATTAAGTCTCTAGCCAAATATATTGCAATATAAAGCAATCTCAACAAAGAGATTCCACAAGTCCGGCTTACATCGCCGCCGACCCACCCCGCGGTGAGCAATCCTCCTCCCTACAGCCGTTGTTTAATTCCATTAAACCACCCCTTTTATCTTTTCCGCTTTTATCTTTCCCCCACTATTGGATTACTGAACAAAATGGCGTGCAAGAGACACACGCAATCTTTCACCATTGCCATTACTTCACCTCTATTTGTGATTGTCTTTTCCGGGTCATCAGACAAAAGCTTTTGCACAGATTTTTTAGTTCGTAGCAATTTGGCGCTGATTAGCTGGTCCCAAAAGAACGTTGAACGATCTGATCAGTTGTCTGGTGGTGAAGCGTGAGCTGCCGGTGAAAGAAAACATCGTGAGGAAACCATAGCATGGTGAAAGGATACTTTCTAGTACTCGGCGGGCTAGCTACCGCCATCATGTTGAAAATCTGCCGTCAAGCACCTAACGGTGTTTCAATAGCCTCACTTGAGAGCCGGTTCTATTCCAGGCTAGGTGTGATTTACCAACCTCGACCACACCGTCACTTAACATCAGGTAAGCTGTGGTCAAGCAACAAGCTTGCCAATAAAAAAAGCTAACCATTCAGCTGACTGCGATCAGAATAGAATCATAAATAAAAAATCATAGCCAACAAATTAACGTCTCATGGTAAATTGTTGGCTATGATTCTTAATTCTAAATTTGGGCGCAACATTAACTCTGACACAAGGCCTTACGCATACTTTAATATATTTTTTATAACTACTTTAGCTAGCAAAATTGCAGAGCTATTGAGAATAACTATCTAGTCACAAAGTTGTGAGCGCTAATGCCGTAGACTTACTTTTGTTAAAGTATTAGGTACCGTTGCAATAGTTATGAGCAAGCGTTATTTTTACCATCAGAAAAGAGTTTTGTTCATCTCATTATATAAAAAAAAAATGTGCACGATTAAATCCCAGGGATAAGCATAATTATGTGTTTAAATCTAACATTAGAACTGGCCACACAGCCAATACGAACTTACTTTTACTTAATATAATAATTTCATTATTACTTCCTTGTATTCGATTATATTGATTGTGAGAAAGCTAAATAGAACAAACTTAATGCTAAGAATAGGTAGTTTTAATTAGACGACGCGTTGAAAGACCGCAACAAACACATTGTTAAACTATAAACATATCGCACCCGCAGTACTTTAATCATTGCTATAGTCACAGCCGCGTTCACCACGTCGCTAACTAACCCTAAGGCAGTTTCACCCTTTCGTAAACTCACAATTAAAACCGAACATAATCAACTCCCGAGCACCTGAGAGTCACTTTGATCTCTCTGTAGAGCTCTATCAAAGGTACGTTTCACACACCTACCATATCTTGCACCACTTTAATCAGTATAGCGTAAACAAACGGGTTCAATTCAATTTAAACTCGTACGCGAACTAAGTGATTCTAGCAAGCTGTCAAAGTAACAATAGCGTAGTTTAACTGACGTCCTCAAATTGAAATAGTTACGCGGCGTCGACTAATCGAGCGACTCGTTTGGTTCCAGGCAACACGCGAATTCGCACACAATTTGATACGAATAATGTTATACCTGGTATTAAAGTTAAAGTACCACGAGTAGCAAACTTCCAACTAGTATTGACTTCAATCATTTAGCTACCAACTGGAATTAAGCAAACCTTCCTTTTTCATATTCTACTAATATCAATGACTAACTGAATCAAACTTTGTACAAAGTTCGGTTATATTTGTAATGGTAATTTCGTAAGACATTACACACAGCACCATCGTACCCCAAACTAAGCAAAGCTTGAACTATGGAAATGAGATAACTGATAGAATACTTTTATACTTATTATATACTTTGTTCTGTAAATACATACTTATAATTCATATAATACTTAGACACAGAACAAACATTTTATAGTAACATATTTATTCTGGTGGGAAATGAAACTACGCCCTACAGCTCTTGAAGCAGATATTGTACCAAATGAGCTAGCAGGGCAGTCGATTACAGGGCGTTATGTGTTACGTAAATGTGTATAAATATATAATATCAATAAAAATCATAAACTATATCTTTTTTTTGTAAAAAATAAGAAATCATAACATAGACAAGATTTTAGTATCGTGAACTTGAAACATATTTACAATCGTCCGGAAATATTTTTTTAATTTTAATTTTTTTTAGTATTTTTAAAGAAGGCTTTATTTTTTTATTTTAGCATTATGTTTTTTTTTCATCCATCTTGTACTTTGTTATTCTTTTTGCATGATTGATCGAGTTTTTTCACTGCTTAGAAAATGAATAATGTATACATTGTCGTATAGGAAAATGTATCATCAAATAGCTATTTAAATTTATATTAAAAAACATATCCTGATCGAAAATAAAGAAAACGTTTCAATGAACCACATCACGTTATATGTTTATTTTTGTTCACAGCTTCACATAGATTAATCTCATTACAAGTTCCTGACAAATTGAGGCTTGCTAGAGGCGAAGATTCAAGTTGAGCCAACACGCATATAACTCCCACATCGAGACCCCTATAAGGCGCATAATTCGGGTAAAACTTCATGCGTACGACACCCATCAAAGTGATAGTCAAAGTTGTCTCTCAGGTCGATTAAGGTTAGTAACGCAACTAATTTCTAATATATTAGGTAAACGGCTCTTATATGAGTTTCCCTTCGCAAATTTTAATCGGGTACGAGAGCATAGTTGCTAAACTAACTTAGCACTTTGATGTTAATCTATAAACGTCGTTCGACAGATCAGTGGCAAACTGCGGGTACAAATGAAATTATCTCCGCTGCCTATGATTAAGTGCTTAAACTACTTACGCGGTCGATTAGTTAAGTCTCCGTCTATTGTAAATCAATAATATAGATAAGCGTTGCTCGATACGGCTCTATATATAAATCTTCTAGATCTGTAGCGATGATAGCTCAGTGGTTAGCGCGGTCGGTTCGCACGCCGAAGGGCGTGGGTTCAAACCGCAACAATGAGTTTGAGTTGCCGGTGAAGGAAAACATGGTGAAGAAACCATAATATGGTAGTAGGATATTTTCTGGTACTCGGTTGGCTAGCTACCACCCCCAAGTTGAAAATCTGCCGCCAAGCATCTAACGGAGTGTTCCGGCAGCCTCGCTTGAGAGCCAGTTCTATTCCAGGCTAGGTGTGCTTTACCATCTTCGAACACACCGTCACTTAATATCAGGTTAGCTGTGGTCAAACACCTAGCCTGTCAACAGTAAAAAAAACCTCTAGAAGTAATCTGAAGTTCTAAGATTAGAATCAAAAGAGATATTTATTATTCAGAACTGACAGACTGACAGAGATATTTATTAATGCGATGTCACATTTATTTTGTCACATACAGCTATAGACAAAATTCCAAATATTAAAAAAGAAATTTGTCTCTACATATGAGTAGGAATTGAAACTACATCAGCTTAGTTGGAAGACCGTTCGTATGCCAATCCGAAGGTCCTAAGTTTTTTTTTAATGGTTGACAGGCTAGGTGTTTGACAACTATAACAGCTCACCTGATGTCAACTGACGGTGTGGTCGAAGATGGTAAAGCACACTGGAATGGAACTAGCTCTAATGTGAGGCTACCGGAACACACCGTTAGATGCTTGGCGGCAGATTTTCAAATTGAGAGGGATTTTCAACTTGAGAGTGTAGCTAGCCAGCCGCGTTTGAATACATGAGAGAATACCGGCATTTGTAAGTTTTAATGTTCTCGCACATATGTGAAGTCAGTGTATACATTGGAATCAGAATCAAAATCTGAAACAGTAATACTTTATGAAAGTCTCATATAGACTTTAGTGGTATTGAAAATCTCAAAATCTTGTATTTAGGTTTATATAGTTGTAGGTATATAAGTAGCGTCCGTGGAGTACCTTCACTAAGTGCTCTTAAATTATTGCAGTTGCTAAGCAATGGGCGATTCGGTCTGATTTCAGATGAGTGACCGGGAGTGGAATTTACTTCTGAACGCTGTCTTGGGTCGGATGTTAAGCTAAATGGTAAGTCCTGGATGTTTGTTCTATATATTTACAAGTACACCTCGCTGTACCTAGACCACATAGTTGCTTAACATCGGCAGGATGTGGTCAAACGCGAACCTACTACGTAAAAAAAATCAAAGCAACTCTCAAATTACGTCGGGCACTTTTGAGCGGCATACTAAATTAGACAATAGGGCTGACCACTGGCTTATGTGAACTTACTTAAATAAAGTTATCTAAATAAATAAATATTGGAGGGCATATAACACAGCGCCATCTAGCCCCAAACTAAGCAAAGCTTGTACCTACTATGGGAACCAGATAGCTCACAGATGAAAATGGCTACATTCAGATACAAAGCTTATTTATAGTAATGATAATGGTACATTGTTAGCTCGTCATTGGTACATTAAATAGGTACTTATAGTATAATTCTTAGTTCATCATTGGAAGTAGACTCACAAAAAGAGAACGCGCGCGCTAACATGTTTAGCATAACAACGTCTAGGGCTGTCACGTCTAATCAAACTTCTAATTTCTATTTTTTTTTTCTTTGATAGACTAGATGTTTGACTTCACCTAATATTAAGTGACGGTGTGGTCCAAGTTTGTAAACACACCTAGCCTAAACAGATGAACGGAATGGACGGGACAGAAGTGGAAACCACATACGATAGTACATAACATTACCAATATAACAAAAAAATTAACCGACTCAAAAAAGGAGGAGGTTCTCAATTCGACTGTGTGTTTTTTTATTCGATTGATTTTTTACAATTTTATAAGCGATTCCTGTAATTAAAAATGGTCTATATATGAGTATTCAAGAGTTACATTTTTGTATATTTCCGCTTAAAAATCGTTTTGTGACGAGGATTTCATTTGAATATACCTCATTTTAGCTTAAACCCCCAATCTACATTGAACTTGATTACAAAACAGTAAATTTCTACGTTGCAAATATTTTAGATACAAACCTTTCTGAAAATATATCAAAATGTCAGCGAAAACCATTTCAAAATCTGATGCGTGGATTAGAAAGGGTAAGCTGACAAAAAGACAGACGCGGTTTTAGTTTTATAATTAGATAGATTAAAGATACAAGATTGTATATTATATATTAGTGTGGTTTTTAGGGTTCCGTACCCAAAGGGTAAAAATGGGACCCTATTACTGAGACTTTGCTGTCCGTCCGTCTGTCACCAGGCTGTATGTCAAGAACGGTGATAGCTAGACAGTTGAAATTTTCACAGATGATGTATTTCTTTTGCCGCTATAACAACAAATACTAAAAATAAAATAAATATTTAAGGGGGTTTCCATACAACAAATGTGATTTTTTTGCCGTTTATATAGATAATGGTACGGAACTCTTCGAGCGCGAGTCCAACTCGCACTTGGGCGGTTTTTATTACTTTAATGAACACAACATAAAATAAACTGACGCGGTTTTGGCACATTTACAGTTTACTTATGCGATACGGTTATAGTTTCGGCCTTCTTCATGGAGACAATGCTGAGTACAACGCACCCACGGCCAGATTCTTACTTCTTCTGTTCTTGTTTTATTAAAGTAGGTATTCATAGATTAAAATAAACCTCAACCCTATTCCTTAAGCGTATCGGTTGCGTGTCATGTGCCGTATCGGCTGTCCACTCACTTTCCTGCGCTCACGCATGGAATCGCATCGCCTTAATTATATGGTAGTGCAGTGGCAAACGCAGCTGTATTCTAGACAAATTTTAAATTTTAAACGCAACATATATTTGACTGAGCGTAGCGAGTCTACTAATAGAAATGACAAATTTGTTTTTTATGTTTCAGCGGCACATTAACTAGAGCATTTAACATATTAAGGTGGTTCGATTTCCTTATAAATAAATTTTTCCATTTATGTACAAATGGAGCATAATTTTATAGTAAAATCACAGTAACTGGGATTTATTTTGGTCTTTATTGGCGGTAAATCACAATTGCTTGAATAAGACAGTAGATTATTAAATGATTAGTAAATGCCAGTAGCTGTGATTTCACTGTAAAATTATGCTCCATTTGTCCATAAATGGCAAAAATTTATTTGTATGGAAATCGTACCACCTTAACATTAGAGCTGATCACTCTATGCTAACTTACTTTTTATTGTAAAAATTCGAGCTACATTTTTGTTTTTCTTATGCGGTTTAAACAAAATGTATTAAAACCGCGTCAGTTATCATAATAAAAGTTGAGTTTTTTTACAACGTGGTCAAAGGCCCAATCTATTTTGAAGAAAAAAAAACAATACACCTTAACACTTCAAATGAAAATATTTTCATAAATGTTATTCTGATAATCATTTTCACAATGACATTATTTATACCCTATAAAACCTGTGTGTAAGAGTTATCTACATAATAAAAAATGTAATGGTCAGTTAATCTTTAATTGAAAATCATAATGTCTCATGATAACAGTTTTACGAATACAAATACTTACGCTTAAGTATTTTTGTTCACGCCTCCACACGAAAGCGTATCAAAACTTGTCTGTCGACTGTACACTACATCATCGTCACTAACCAACGAAATTGTAAACAAATAATATAAAATGGTAACGTATACAATACTGACAAAACAGAATTGGTACCTACTTATTATTTCATCCGATCAAGTGTAAAAGCATGTTATTTAGTTCTATGCGGTCAAATCTAATACCACCCTTATCACAGTTGAAATAGCCATTATCCCTTATCACAGTCATTAGGACAATTACCAATTCAACTAATCGAATGATTTCCATTCATTGTCAATTTGAATTTCAAATAATAATACAGATTCAAACAGACACTTTGAATGCTATAGTCATAAATTAATAATCGATAGATCCAATACAATATTACTATTCTAGGGATAATCTATGAAGAATATACAATATACGTATTTCCTCCATTTAATGTTTAGCAAATTAAAACGTTAAAACATAAAGGATTGTAATTCATCAATGAATCCAACACTAAAACGATCAAAAAAGTTAATAGCTCGTTGGTTTTATTTATCCATTCGATTCGGTGGTAACTCGATAGAAAATCGAACAAACCAATGGAAGCAATCAATCACCAGCGTTGATACAATTAATCGGCAGGTCGAAAGCAGCCCCTGCCGCGTCGGCGCTGGCGGTTTCACAACCCTTTGTGATGGAATCACTTTGATCAGGAGATCGGAACACAATCGCTAACTGAGGAAGGTCGTAATCAGCGAACGATTGTCACCCCGCCAACGTGCTTGCATTGTGGGACGTCATCGTTACATTCATCAATAATTCTATATTATTCTTATGACAGTCTCTAGTACGTTAATTACCGCAAAAGTAAGATCGAAAGTTATTTAAAAAAATATTTTTATTCTAATAAAGCATCGTAAAATTACTTGAGTAGTTTATGTAAGTGCCATTGTACTGACCAATTGTGGAACGTTGAATGGTAACCTCTTATAAAGTTCTTTAAGCGGAGACGCTTTTGTATTGTACCAATTTCAATCACGTCCTTGAAAACGTTCTTTGAACTTTCCCGGTCACAAATCAAACGCTTTAAAAATCGTAACTTCCACAAGCCATCTCAAATCACTCGACTCGAATCAGGAGCCGAGCATCCTCGAACGTGCCCGACGCTCGAATATAGAGCACCAATTACTTACAAAAACGTCCCGTTCGGTGAGTATTAAAGCCACATCCAATTTCCATCTGTATGAAATGAGTGCCACGTCTAATGTTGCCGAGTCATGCATTCTATAATCCCCCTCTCTCCCGCCAGCGAACCTCAATCTCTGCTGATTGAAACGTGGCAATGTGCTTAGTGGGCGTTTCGCTTCTTCGCCGTAGACTTACCCAAGTTCACGAACAATTTTACCGAGGAACTTAAACACAGGCTGTTAGAAATGTCGGGAATAACTTAACGTCGCGATCGATGAACTTCTATGTCGATAAAGTTGACTTACTTTGGGTACAAACTCATAAATAAATATTATAGGACATTTTATACAGCGCTATTTAGCCTCAAACTAAGAAAACCGTTTGGTATGGTTTCCAGTTATCTGATCTAATTTTTTTTTATAAATAGTTCTTACGAGTTTAATACATTTATTTAAAACACTCCGACATAGAACTAATATTTTTGTAATAAATGTTTGCCCTGAGCGGGAATCGAAGTCCTACAACTCATAGTACTGCCGAATACCTGACAAAGTTCTAATTAATTTACTGACAGTTTAAAATTAGTGTACACACACACTGTACGTATAATATTCAAAGGTAATTTTTAATCGACTCAAATCGACTATTATGTTCGAATTCGGTGGTTAAATTGAAGTTCTGATTATTTTCTTCAGTTGAACCGTGATTTTTAATGCCGCTGTTTTTTACTACTAGTAAAAAACTGTTAGTAACTTGTATTTATAAATTAGCATCTCTAAGCATGTAAAATTAATTAATTCCCCCAGATTCGAGTAAAGTGACGCATAATTTATTCCAACCACGGAAATAAGGATAAGAAGAGACCGATTGTAACCACGGGACACCCCTAATCCTTTGATGGATTCTTTCTCGCCGTCTCGGGAGGAAAACCCGGAAAAGTGCACTCGAGAGGGAAAACAAGAAACAATATTCTTGAGATAGAGCGCCAATCGAATTTGAGTAAGTATTATAGGTACTCTCTAAATCGATAGATAAATTATGCCAATTATTTATTAATACTTTACATTGAAACACTTTAACATTAATTTACTTTTTACTAAAAATAAACTTCTAAGGTACTAAGGTCTTACGGTACGCTGACGTCTGGTAATAGAGTTGAATATATGGATTGTTTCTAGACTTTAACGGTATGATCCATTTCTTACATTGTTTTTATGTAACAGCTTGGTTGGTTAATCTGTACGGCGTACGTATTTTGTTTTAGTTAATAACAATAATAATACATATTTATTTTAGGCAACTAAGTTCCAAAATAAATAAAAATGTTAATTAAATTCATTAATTTAATATCACAAAAATTATCAAAGAAAAATAAAAATTAGAGATGTAGGATTTGTCATTATTATACATAATATTAAATGTCGTAGCACATGCGCAGTTGCACATAATTGTTAATAAATGTACTTGCCTGTTAAAAAAGTAACATAAAGATACATATCTCTACCTGAGATAGTTCAAGTTTGATCACAAAGTTCAAACATGCTTTCGCATTTAAAATTATGCTTTTGTGCATTACGGAGAAATATTGTATACCTCGACGTATAGAGTCTCTGCAGTCAACGACCTGGGCAGCCAATCGTGGCGGCTTCAGCCATCACCATCCGAGACAAATTGATGTTATTTTCAAGCATTTTTTTTATGTTTTACTCGTCACGACACGACGATGTTGCTCAAACGTTTCGGTACAGAATATAATTAAAACGGGCACGTTTCAGTCGTAAAAACCACTGTATCAGTTGAACAGTCTTGCTGTACCTACTCAAAGCTGCTTCTTGGGTGTGATCGTAGGTATAGTTAACTAGCTGTATATTGCCTAAAATAAGTAATTTTGGACAGACATCAAGGAATACCTGTATATATATAAAGTACCTACTGCTTAAAAGTGCTGATATATCTATCATAACAACTTTTTAGATGACCCCAAAATCGCAACAAAAAAATATTTTATTTTTTGCAATAAGTTATAAAGAACATTTAACGTAATGCCACCTAACCCTATAATATATATTTTTTTAAATTCACAATTCATTTATTGCGTATATGGGTATAGTAGATAGTTAAAAAAGTTACTTAAAGTTCGTCCGAGCATGAAAAAAAATTAATCAATTAATGTCAAATTGGATTTATAATAATGTCAGTATAATTAATGTTAAAGTTAACAACTGCAATCAAGATCTATTTACTTTCACTAATTTGATGAGACCGATCACACGCAGTTAAAATGTATCTGTCAAGTACTCATTTACAGTGTAATATGGACTTTTGGAGCCAAATGCCTGATATAATACATATACACCTGTTTTTGGAGACACATATTTATATTAAGAACACTCAAATACAGAATAAGGCGCTGTGTGTAATGTCCTGGGATATTTATTTATTTAAAATACAACTATTTCTAAACACAAACATTCTAAAATCAACATTTTTTGTAAATAATGCAAGGACATGATTTTTCCACGTTCCCGCTAAAACTTTTTAACCATTTCACTTGTATTAGAATTATTATCTGTACTCAAGTTGTACCAACAATGTAGAGACTCGGCTATACAGTAACTGTTTACAGCAATAATAACTGTAACACACCGAGTGCGGCAGACGTTCCGCTTCAAGTTCACTGAGCACACCGTATACAGGGTTATTTTTAATAACAAATAGACGCATACAATCACACTTTTTCCCCGTAGAGTTAAGATCGAGGAGAATTGAGGAGGTGAAGAGGCGAGTTGGTGATCAAACGCGGACTTATCCATATTAAAAAAATATAGGCTAGAGGTGCTTTACAAACTTCGATCACACCTTCACTGGCTGTGGTCAAACACCTAGCTTGTCGACCATTAAAAAAACAGCTCCTTGACATAATAGAAACCAGCATTTAACCTCATACACGTAACTTGCCGCATTCCATTCATCTGCCCACATTGTAAACAGTACATGTGTGGAACATAAATGAGTTTTGATTGTAAACAACTTTTCAGTAGCGCGTGATTTAATTGAACAACTTTCGAGCTTTTTCCCGAAACAAGAAAACATAAATTCTATAGCACCAGTGTCAGTGGCGTGTGACCTTGTTTCTAAAATTAGCTGAGAGCGCTACAATTAGTGCTTCGTCTATGTTATAAATAATATCGGATTAGCAATGCTCGAAGCACAGCAAGATGTACTTGGTGGACTCGAGCCAACTTACCACTTTGCATCCAACTTCATCGTGACCATTTCTGGGAAATATCTTGTATGTCTAGCAAGTTGTAGTGTGGGTACACTACAACATGCAAATAAGGGTGCGTTAAGATGCACTTTTATAGAAGGGTACGGCATATATGTGTGTGTGTGTGTGTGTATGCGAGAACTCAATGTGCATTATCCAAATATTACATAATTGTTTTAAGGTTGACATGCTAGGTGTTTGACCACAGCTGGTAAAGAAATCAACAGAACATTAAATAACCCAATACTTATATTTCATTTTCTGTCGGTGTATTTACCTTTCATGCAGAAAAAGTACTCTCGAAGTATATCTCGAGGGATGGAAAGAAAACTATTAAAGTGAGCGAAGACGCGTGCAAAAACTAGTACTTAATAATAGTAACGATTGTATTCACTGAAGTGAAATAAAATATGACATGTACTTACTGATTGAGACATAAGATTGCTCAAATAAAAATAAAATACATGGGAGTGAATGACAATTCTATTCGGAATTAGCAGTTTACCGGGAAGCTAATTTCTGCCGAATACTAAATGAGTCATTTATTATTAACTAGCGGACGCCTCGCGGTTTCACCCGCGTAGTTCCCGTTCCCGTTGGAATACAGGGATAATCAGTAGTCTTATGTCACCGGGGATAGTGTAGCTTCCCAACGGTGAAAGAATTTTTGAAATCGGTCCAGTAGTTTCGGAATCTATTCAATAGAAAAAATCAAATCATTCCTCTTTATAGTAGTATAGATAGATAGGCAAAGCATCGCATTAGCTCACTTGCTTGTGACGTCAGATATCATGATATACGGAAGCTTAGAAACCATGGTAAATGTGCAAATATGTATGTATAAATCTTAGGTTACATAATTAAACTAACATTTAACATGATCCTTCATGGAAGCATGGCACTAAGTACTTTCTAGTACTCTGGCTGGCTGGCTTCAACTCTCAAGTTGAAAATCTGTCGCCAACCACTTAACGGTGTGTTCCGGCAGCCTCACTTGGAAGCTATTTCCATTTAGGTGTGATTACCAATTTCGTCCACACTGTCATTTAACATTAGGTTACCTGTGGTCAAACCACATAGCCATAAAAAAATAAAACTTGAAATTAGCTACTGAATAATATCCAGAGCCCTCAATACCAGGACAACAATACCTTACAATCTTAACTTAGGCCTTTTACAGATTTATTATACACACTTGCGTTTTATTAATTAGTTTAAAAAGAAACGTACAAAAATAGTCGAATAACAGTGTTTAGTGAAAATAATACATATTTCTTCAATCAAAAATTAGGTATGTTTCGTGTGTGTAACCAATACACTCGTATTGGTAAAGATTTATTTTTAATTTATAAATAGCCTTGCGTTTGACCGCCATCTTGCGTGTTATGGGAAGATGTGGTCTACGATGGAACACGTTAGCCTAGTAGATATAACCAATTCAATAGAGACATAAAGAGACAAAGTTATTTATTTTATCTTTCGTAACATGTAAGTGCTATGAAACCGAATATACCAGAGTTAATCTATGTAGGAAGTTTTGATATATTTATATGTATATACAATACATACATGTATTATGCGAAGATGTGGTCTACGGGCAGTCTACGGAGTACGTACGATGTATAAATGTGTGTATGTATACATATGTCTTTACTGCCGCATAGCTATAAAAAGGTCTTACAAATAAGATCAAACAAACTTTTACGACATCGAATTGAGCAAATAAAATAGAAAACAGACAACCCAATGTCTCCGTACTGTGAAAATTCGGCATCTCAAGTATAAGTTTCCGACAATCCCACCGCCGAGCAAACACACACAACCATCAAAGACAGACATCGTGTTATGAAAACAAGCAACCGAGAACAAACACAAACAAACACGCGAAACAATTGATGAGAATAGGGAGGGAACGCCGTTTCGTATTCATAGCTTTATGAAGAATTTTTTCGACTGTCAAAGCATATTGCGTCTTTTTCCCGAGTTCTTACTGAAGACATCAAACGTCACCAGAAGAAATAAAGAGTGCCGTATATTGCTTTGCATATACATATATAATATGATCATTTGTTATAACTACGTTCGTACTTAACAAAAGTAGACTGACACTAAAATACAATATACACTTAAGCGATAAGTTATTCTCCAAATAAAATATTATTAAAAATGATGAAAGGTCGTAACAACCTGTAAACCTACCCGTCGTAATTGAATTTCAAGTTTACTTTGCCATAGGAAAACAAGCATTAAACAGGTAGAAATAAAACTCACATCAGGTACACCGATATTAACCTTTCAACAAAACCCCAAACGAGACGTTTATCGATAGAGGATGTCGCGCGTCAAACGTCGAGAAATTGCAAATTGCGTTTACTTATTCAATAACGTAACGCGGAGCACCAACCCTGGCTAGCTAACTGTGTATATTTTTTCATACCCCTGTTACTTTTTAATCTAACCTGGCCGAAACGGTAACTTGCCCCAATTTAATGGTCAAAGGGAGTTAACGGCTTAGCAAGTAAACTAATTCGAGGCGGCCATTTTGTAATATGGCGGACATCATTGCCTCACTTTATCGAGTCCATTTGGCCGTTGCTACTCTTTTTTAATAACGTGCTTTAATTTTATGTCTCTTTATCTCGGGGATTATAGCACTTAATTGAGGTTTTTCGTGCACATGTTCATGATAATTGCATTTGCTTGCATGGGATGTAGTTTGCTTTATAATATCTACATACCTAGTAATGTAGATATTACGTACTTATGTAGGTTAACTCCACATAGTACAAAACAAAGTCGCTTCCTGCCGTCTATACGCTTAGATCTTTTAAACTACACAACGGATTTTAATATGGTTTCCATCAATAGACAGAGTGATTCAAGAAGATTTATATGTATAATACGTGTATATGCACTAAGTACATTAGTATCTAAATTTCACGCGTGTGAAGCCGGGGCGGGTCGCTAGTACTCATATAATTAAGAGTGTTTAATTTACACAAATTAAAGTCGACGTAGAGCTGTTGTAGCTGATGGGCCTTTTACATTTATCTTGGACACAATTAATTATTATTTATCATTTTATTTGTATACATACGATTATAAATTTTGACATATGTTTATTAGTTGCTAAGTATTTATTTATTTGACTTGTGATATTCTTTTTTTTTATATTGACATGTAACACTTGATTTTAATAGGCAGGACTTATATATTTATATCGTATTGTGAAATACAATCTGTATGTTAATTACCCCATTTTTGTGAATAAATGATTAAATTATTTTTTCTGAACTTCACAAAAGAGTTAACTAAGAATCAAATGATTATAAATTTAGGCATTTTCATTATTTCTCACCTACCACGAAAAGTTAATTCAAAGTATCGGATAGCATTAAATTACTCGCAGAATCAGCTGTAGAAAATAATGTGCGTAAATAGGGATTAACGTGATTTTATTAGCTGGGAGGCGGCCTAATGAATTGTTATATAACCGTTAAAGTCAGCATGTTTCCTATCAATACCCTGCTAATTAACCAACGTAAACTGCTAAATTAACTGTTATCGGCCGGTGTAGGTACTTTACGAGTGTTAAATTTTACTTTACTAGGTGATATTATATACACAATCGAACTAGTTACTTGGTAAGTGTAAATAAAGCTGATAAATAACAAATAAAAAAACAAAATCATGATAACAATTAAAAAAAACATATATTGTTATTTTTTTATGTCACAAATAAAGTGAAAAATAAAGTCTATTTATTGTCTATTGTCACATTGTGACGTTATTTGTCTGAATAAAAAGTAGCCTAAGGTACATGTAATATGCCTAGCCCTATGACCCTTTAACAATTGCTATCCTGGAAACTAAGTCGTTCGGTAAAATTATTTTGTGAAAGTAAAACAAACATACAAAAAATGAAACTTAAGCCAGATAATTCACTTTCGTTTATTTGTATTTAGTAGCAAAAAGTCTATTTACAGTTTTATCAAAATGAATTAAAAATATCCTAGAACTAAGTGCCAGTACAAAAGATAAGATGTATACACATTAAACACGCAGAAACGTTCAAAGGCCGGAGCGTCCGCAGCATATCTCTACAGAAACGCTATAAATTTTTACTAAAGCAAACAATCTCTGTACTAACAAACATCGCGCATGCATCTCAAGCCACAACTCGCGAATCATATGAACTTTTGATGAAACTATATATTTAAACCGCAAAGTAGAAATATCACGATGAAAGCGACTGAAAGCTTAAAGTGAAAACATCCTTTTATTGCTGTACTATAGAAAATATAAAGTGACTCTCACTAACGTCTAATGTTAGATTTCTTGATCTACTTTGGAAAACTCAATCTACTTCTTTACGAACTCTTTCGCTAAACATTTCTTCACTAAACATGAGAAAAAAATCTCAAAACGGAGATCTGTCCAATCAGTTCCCTAAAGGCGAGAATCATAATATCCGAAAAAGATCGACTACAGAAAGAAGAGAAAATTTATTTCGATATTATTTTCATTCGAGAGAAAACATCTCACGCCTCATAAGTTTAAGTCGATAAATCATGATTTTAGACAGCAGCTCGAGGGTAGAGGGTACGGAAAAAATGAAATCGTCTTTCATCAATTATATCGGAAGTTGAAGCTTCCGTCTGCTTTATTTATATTCAAATTCTCTGCGATGACGCCTCCAACAGACGCAGCGTTTGACAAATTGAATAAGGTATGAAGTAGAAATCGTAATAAGACTGGAAGATAAATCTTGTTTTAAAGCTTTGTCCTCAAACATGACCTTCGCATTACCTCAAAAGAATTAAAATAACACAAATGTAGAAAGACTGATAAATAGCCAGCGACAGCAAAACTAATTGTGGCAACAAATCATTTCTAATAATGATATCTGTCACAAGCCCACTCTAGCATACTACTGCGATCCATGGCAAGATCCATCACCTCAATTAGGTCATAGAATGACTCGAATTCTATTTCTGTATCAAACGTTATGACGAGTTTGTTAACAATTGTACGTATTACTTCATTAAATTAATTAAGCAATATCTATTTTCATCTCACCTACTCGTACATACCTAAATAAACGAGGGCCGAATTCAAAAACATCACTCTTAATTAACTATTTCGCTTTTAGCATTTATCTTTTAATTACCAGTTTCTGAGTAAGTTTGCTTTTCGTACTTTTCATTTTACAAAACTATTTTATGGAGTTGCTTCACAGTTTGAAGATAAGCCAGTACAATTATTTATTTTACGTTAGCACTAATATTATAAATGTGAAAATAACTTCTTTGTTTGTTGCCCTTTTTTCTTACTTTTTTGGTTGATAGGTTAGGTGTTCATCTACGTCTCGCCCCTGAAACGGGGACTGACTCGCAAGTGAGGCCAGCAGAACATAGATTTTTGGGTAGTGGTTAGCAATCTGAGTATAAGAAAGTACCCTAGCACCATGATATGGTTTGCTTACTATGTTTTCCTTTACCAGCAGCTACAGCGCATTGTTGGGATTTGAATGTACGCACTTCAGCATGTCATTCGACTGCGATAACCACGGAGCTATTACCGCTACAAAATCACAATACTATCTTAAAAGAATATACGGAAGAACTAAAAAATTATGGAAATTATGTAAAACTATGGAATACAGCTTGTACTACTAATTTTATTATTTAAAAATTACCAAAAATGATGTAGGTACATAGTTCACTGTACATAGTTACTACTGTACATACTGTACATAGTTCATTTTTATATGTACGTTTTTAATACTATTTTTTTATTATAAACAAAGTCTGGAATAAACGGAAACCAATTTGAAATCTAAGCTTTACGTATAAATATAGATTATATTTACATACACGTCTGTAAATAAACCTATATTTTTTTATGAATAGTGTAGAAAACATTTTCTTAAACAAAATTAACATTTTTGACCAAATCCTTTTGCCCATGCCCATCTCGTAATGTCCGCTAACATGGCATATAGCAAAATGACAAGTTGTTGAATGCTCATCAGTCACCGCTGCTGTCAAATTTAAATAATCTAAATTCATAGAACCAGTACATACACGTGCTGCATTGCATAGCTCCACTAACCACAGTAAACTGGTCGGCCTTGAGACGGGCATGAAGCGCCGATACCGCATGAAGTAAGTACATACGTACGTACGTATTATGTTAGCCAGGACTCATCTGTACATTCTAGATGATGTACACGTTAAATGATGACATAGCAAAGCTCTGACTGTGCGCATTTAGTATTGATTGTCGGCAGTACCCCGATGCCTCAAATAGTAATAAACTATCTTTATTTGACTTTTTTGTTAAACTGGCAAACAAGCAGACCGTTTGGTTAAAGCTCTCTGTCGCGTATAACCCCTTTTTTCATTCAAAACATGTTCGCGTTTGACCACACTGCCTGGTGTTAAGCAGTAGTGTGGTCTAAGACGGAGCACGCTTACCTAGAAGAAACCTATTTATTCTAGATTTTGTTCACCTGCCATTAAGTATGTTCAAGGTATATATTTAGTGTATTTCGGATTAACAGTCGTTTTGGTAACAACAGTAATGAGGATTTAAATTAAAATTTAATTAGCTTGAAAAAATCTTTTAAAGTCTTTTTTTATTGTCCCTAAGTTAAGAAAAATCCGCGGAAAGATCTTTGCTGAAAGGACATTTCATATCTTGCAAGTGCGCGGAAGGAATAAGCGTCAACATTTCCAGATTTGCAAAATATGGAAATTAAAATCGATAAGCCTGTTTATCGATATCATTAAAGTGATCCAAGAGAAAATAGTTAACATTGACTACAGATCGATAACGCCTCACATATTTCATGTCTAACTTACCTACAAAACGTAAAAATAATAACCGAACCTCCTTGCAAAGGTGAACCCACATAACTTACGTTACAAGTAACATTTAATATTTCCACCTAGGGGGTGGGCCAGGGAGCAGGTGAGCCGACATATGTCTCCCTCCGAGCCAACGACCCGGGCATATACCGTGCTATTTGTATATCAACAGCTGATCTTTTAATACCCCTTAGGAACGTTATGTGCCGCTTTATTGCGTCTCTTTGGCGCTTTAAACTGAATATAAAAAAAACGTTATCTTCGTGCCCAATACGAACTTTGAGCGAAGGCAGTAGAAGTTACTCGTATCTTCCAGATAGTATCTGCAGCTATAGACATATACGTGTATAGACAGCCCTGTTGGTTCATTGGTATTATGTCTGCTTCAACAACTGAAGGGCGTGGGTTCGATTCTCACTCAGGACAAACATTTTATGGTATAAAAAAATGTTTGTTCTGTGTCTGGGTGTTCTGTATTCATTATATTTACATAAAACATATTAGTTTTCTGAGTTCCATAGTACAAGCTATGCTTAGTTTGAGGCTGTGTAAATTGTAGTTTAATATTAAATTTATCTGTTTAACGTATACAGGGTTATAATCTTAAGATGAACTAAGCCGATGTAACTCATCATTATAAACAAATTTCACTGCAAACACAACTCTGATATCGTGAATAAACAGCTATTATACCTCTAAAAGTACTTACGTGAAATAACAAAGATTAACCCTTTACTTGACCAAAATTATACTCTGTCGTTAGGATTTTATGCGGCTATTGTTAGGATTTCATTTTTAGGGTTCCGTACCCAAAGGGTAAAACGGGACCCTATTACTAAGACTTTGCTGTCCGTCCGTCTGTCCCCAGGCTGTATCTCATGAACCGTGATAGTTACACGGTTGAAATTTTCATAGATGATGTATTTCTGTTGCCGCTATAACAACAAATACTAAAAAACAGAATAACATTAAATATTTAAGGCGGCTCCTATACAACAAACGTGATTTTATTGCCGTTTTTATAGATAATGTTACGGAACCTTTTGTGCGCGAGTCCGGCCAGTTTTTTTTAAACGTATTTATTACGTAGGTCGTATTTTTACGTGATTTCAGAGCTGAGACGACGTTAAAAGTTATCTACAATAACGAGTAAATTAGATACGTATAAACATGAAGTCCTAACAACAACCACCTACAATACAAAATAAACAATACAACAAAAGCAATCATACTAGTTAATTATTAGTCTTGGATTCTACAGACAAACACGACCAATGTTAATTTACATCAAACTGATGCTAAGCAAACATTCGGGGCGAATGGTTAGTGTTCCTAAATAATATTGTTAGCTTTTAACTAACAAGAGCGAAGTAGAAACTTAGCAGTGAACTAAATCATAATTCTGAGTACTAAGTATTTGGATAAAAGACTATTATGTTCTTAGTAATGATTTTTAATCAAATACTGCTGAACTTTTGAAAATTATACTTTTAAAATTATTATTTCCAACAATATAAATCGCTACATCTTCTGAAAATTATGCTTCAAATGCAACAAATGTCACAAGTTAATCCACCACACTACTAATACCTACAGTAAACGGTTCGATTTCACTTTAATCGTACGAACCGCTAAGCAGTGGAATTTTCTGCCCGAGTGGAAGGCACCCAGATTGTATATATCGAGGAACACCCTCCCCGATAGATACAATCTGGGTGCCTTCCAGTCGCGAGTATAAAGCTTTCTTGCGGGCAAGCGTGTCTCGCCGCAGGACTGCTCGTTTTACCGCATGGCAGACCGCATCCTTGTTTATCATCAGGCGAGACGGCGGTCAAACGCAAGGTTATTATTTTTATTAAAAAATACTCGATTTTTGTTTTTACCCGATAATCTAGATATTTTTAAGTCACGAGTGATTCGATTTCATCTGATCAAGTGTGCTCCATCGTAAACCGCATCTCCGTTTAACATCACGCAAGTTGGCGATCAACCGTAAGCCAGACATAAACAAACATTTACGTTTTCTACATATGTATAATTATATATGTTTATCCTTGTTAGAACTAACTTAATACATGATCAAAACCCCATCAAATGTGTAAATCCTCATGAAATCAGAAGCCGAAAAGTAGGCATTTGATACCGGGCGGACGCTCGCGGTCATTAATTAATAACTTGGGCTTAATTCTCGGCGGCGAGGTTTAACACATCGACCCGGGCTCGAACTTCCGGTCGAATCCCGCGCCTCCACCCCGAGCACTTCCGGTCAGCGAAACTCTGACGGAAGCTCACGAATAACGCACACCACAGATTATTTTGGGGAATATGAAGAAAACGCCCTACTCTAAAAACATATGAAGCTTATTGTAAAGGGCAGCGAAATATTTTCATTTGCTCGTTCAAATAAAGCTCCGCAGTTATGAGGGTTCAACGGTTTTACAACGCACTTTCCTTTATAGATTACTTCAAGCCGACGCTGTACAGAAACATTTTCCAAAATATAGTTGGTGAGAATGTTGCCAGTGTTACGATCATACGAAGCTTGATTTAAAACTATAAGAACATTACGACACCTTAATTTTATATTCATACTTACCTAGCCATATAAATGCTTCCTTTTTCAATCAAATTAGCTCTAAATAACCTGAAACATGGCTCTAATTAAACTCTATAAGGGAAGATAACTGTACATTAATATATAACTATGATGAGGACGATGATAATGTAACCGAGAATCGAGATCGTAAATCTAGGAGAATTTACTAAACCTTAAGATTTATTAGATTGCAGTTCACAGGAGACATGGCAAGAACTTGGTAGTAAATCTTCTTATTCTGTCGCCAAGCAGTAATGTAAACATTACTGAGTTCCAATTATAAGTGTATTGCAGCTAGCAAAATTACTGGGCTATTAAAAGTAACCATCGAATGTCACAATGTAATAAGCGCCAAAGTCGATAACATCGATACCTAGACTTCGTTTTGTTTCTAAAAGTTCTGGATACCTCCGCAACGGTAATGGACCGATGTTATCGCTTACCGTCTGAAGGACGGCAATAAGTTGTTGTGGACAGTAAGTATCAATAAACCGATGCGTACTAACATTAGGAACGTCCACGAGCGCTAATGTACCTTTCTTAAGGAAAAAGGTGTAAGGTGTTGTTAGTTTGTGAAAAGTCATTGTTTGTCTTCGTATTCAAAAATCTAATTTAGTGTATTAAAGGAAGTGGTCGGCTCCGGGAAACAGAATTCCTTATCCGGAATCCGGCAGATTGTATTTACCTATAATATATACAATTGAATTGTTATGTTCACAAATAAATGAATTGAGGTAATGCGTCTTAACATTGGGCAGGCAGAAGTTTTTTCACTGGTTGATGGGCTAAGTGTTTGACCACAGCTCATCTGATGTTAAGGGACGGTGTTGTCGAAAATAGTAAACACACCTAGCCTGGAATGAAACTGGCTCTCTAGTGAGGCTGTCGGAACACACTGCTGAATTCTTGGCGGCAGATTTCAAACTTGAGGGTGGTAGCTAGCCTGCTGAGTACTAGAAAGTACCGTATGTTATGATTTCCTCACGATGTTTTCCTTCACCGGCAGCTCGAGCTCATTGTTGGGGTTCAAACTCACGCACTTCGGCGATATAAAAAGTACGCATAAACAAATAAAAATAAATACAAACAGTGTGTGGAACTGAGGCAGTTTCTAAATAATTTCATCTGCATAATTCTCTGTAAGCAGCGTCAGGATGATCCCAATAATATTTAAGTCCTAACAAGTTTCTTGATTTCAAGCGCTGTTGTTAAGTAAACTCCCTTTGGTGGGATATTTTTACTAACCCCCACACAATCACAAGAAGAAATTCGCCTCCGGCTGAATGCTTGTGGATTTTCCTCCAACACACCTTATTTTCATTTTTCATCATGATTTTATTTGTAAATTGGAGCGGATAATATAGTTGCTGATAGATAAAATACCAATGACAAGGAAATTAACAGGATTTTTTTCTTACAATTAAGTACCACCCTAATGCTCATTCTAAATACACATGTCGCATAGTAAAATCTCTTTAACGGTTACATAAACATAACAGTTATTATTTGCTCGAAAAAACAACACTCCCTTTCTCGCAAAAAATCATAAATCCTGACAACGTTTTCCAAAGTTTATTGCATTTCGACGTCGTCTGACTTCGTTCCGCACTATAAAATTAATCAAATTGCTCTTGAACCGTCGAGTTGGCGTCTTTTAACCTAAGCAGGTTGACTATGCGCTATTTAACAGCTTTTAAGAAATAATATTCGACATTGACGAGACATATTATTTACAGGGATAAAATGCGGAAAAGCAAAAGCTCTGTTACATAAAATTTGTATAAAACTCGCGAGCAAATTACGTTAAACATCGAGTGGGAGCGAAGTCTTTAAGTGAACTTGTTTATTTTTTATTGAGTTGCTGTTTCATTGACGGCTAGGGACATCAAAGATGCTTTTGTGGCCGCCAAGATGACACTCTACCTACAATGTCTTGTTTTTATCAGCCCTACATTTCAAGGTAAGTTCTTCTAACACAACCTTGTTTCTAACCTTGCTGGCACTTAGCAATACTATACAGCGGTATTGTTTTAAATACCTCGGAGTATTCGTTTAGTACATTTATTTTCACTGAATTGTGACCTTGTTTTAAATATAGACATGTTTTTAATGTTGGACGGATCTTATTAACAACGAGTAATGATATCATTAAAAAAGCAATCAATTTAGTTTATCGGTAAAATATTTTGAGTATTTCAATGATAACTTTATCATCATCATCAGCCTTTTATAGTCCACTGCTGGACATAGGCCTCTCCCAAGACACGCCACTCAGCCCGATCTTCGGCTTTTCGCTTCCATCCACCGCCAGCTGTCCTACGTATATCGTCACTCCATCGAGTCTCAGGGCGTCCTACGCTACGTTTGCCAATTCGCGGTCTCCACTCTAGAACACATCTACCCCAGCGGTTGTCGGTTCTGCGACAAATATGTCCAGCCCATTGCCACTTCAGCTTGCTAATGCGCTGAGCTATGATATGCTAGATAACTTTATCAATGGGAATTAATAACAGAATTGTAGTAGGTACTACATTTTCGACTAAAATTATTGTCACTTCTCATCAAGGATTCACACCATGCCTTGTCTATTATAAATAAGTCACTAATTATTATTAATCAACCAATAAATAATGTAGCTTTTAAGCCCATGTATTTATGACGGACCCTAATTAAGCACAAATGACTATAAATTAGTTTTATTTTTCTCGATGATCGACCTATATTGCGATAGCCGGGCAGACTGGAGATTGCGGGTCGTCTCAGCAAAAAAATTAAGGTGTTATACTATACCAGTATAATAAATGCGAAATTTGTCCGTGTTTTTTTTTACTTTTTCACGCTGAAAAGCTTACATAACTTGAGAGCCAGGCTAGGTGTGATTTACACTTAGCATGTCAACAACAAAAAAATAACTTAAATTAACAAATTACCTAATATTCAATCCAGAAAACATTAAAACCACGGAGCACAGCTAGTAAATAATAAATGCGGCTTTTAAATTTTTCATTAACAATCATACGCCCTCGTGAATACCACAATTGAAACAAAAAGGTTCAAAATAAATGTCAAGATAAGCATTCAGACCAATAAATACGAACATTTCAAGTGGACAGTGGGCAAAACTTCCAAATTTCGGTAAGCGTTCGCGGTACACCGCCGACCCAAAGTTGGCAAGGATTACGGGAATTTCAGAGGCGGGCAAAGACAGAGGGACTCGAGAATACGTAAGCTCTTTTGAACCCCGGGTCTGCGTCATCTGTGCACACAAACCGTTACGACTAACCGAGCGGCTTCTACACAGAGTTACTGATAATAATTATCTAATAACATAGCAAAAAAAGTTATACATTTTCGCGATTTCAACACAATCGTTTGAGTCGCTCGTGATCACGACTATTGCAACTTAGCCTAAAAAGTCGAGATAAATAAACAAAACCAAATTTCATAGTACTTCGTACACAACCACGCCCCTGTGATATATGTACCTACTTAATTAATATACACGTAAGCATTCTATCAATTATTTGATTTCCACAGTACAGGCACCGCTTACCTAAAGTAGGGTTGACAACACTAAATTTGAAAAACTAGGATTTGAAGTTGGAAAACCAGGACAATTCAGTTTAAAAACAGGGCACTACAAAAACTAGGACATGTCCTGGGAAAACAGGACAGTTGGCAACTCTAACCTAAAGGCTAGATGGTGCTGTGTGAATTGTCCTCCAATATAATTTTTATAGCTAGCTTTGAAACATCATAAATACAGTAAGTTAAGTGTCAATTCCATTCCAAGCTTGTTTTATTTATCATCTTCGAACACACTGTATTCATGTTTTTTTAAATCATACTTTTGGATGGGAAGAATTGAAAAAAGTAAAATTTACATAAAAGGTTACTCTTAAGAGGTCGCTAGGTAATCGACTATCCTATGCTATAGCAAAAAGTAAATTATCTGCGCTTCTGATAAAATATCGTGACATACTGAACTAATAATTGAACTGCAGATAATATAATTAATTAACAACTAAATTATACATGTTTAATAAAATCTGGGTGTCTTCGAGTCGAGAGTGAATCGATACATTCTAGTAAAGCGTGCTCCTGTTTAGACCGCATCATCACTTAACATCAAGTCAGATGGAGGTTAAACGTAAACCTATTTATTATAAAAAATAAATAAAAAAACAACCTTTAAAGGTGTCAGCTGTCAATTTATAAAAACATTTGCAATTGTTTTGGTAATTAATTTAAATGTACCGACTATACGTTCAACTCCCTTGCCAGCCAAATACAAAATTTATTTCACTACTAGAATTCCCAGTTAGGACAACAACTATTAGTTAATCTGTACTACCTTCAAAAAACTTAATCAAAATATGGACGTGGACGCGCCAGGTGACGTGACGACATCAGCCAGGTGTAAAACAATGGTCGTCGTCTCTTTCACACCTATAAGCTCACGATATGCTATCTCTCTCCCACTCCGACGTTGTTTTTTCGGCTAGGTTTTTTATTATGTAGATAGCCGATATCCATCGAGTTAAGGTTGTAGTATTAACATTTACGTCACATTTTATTTATCCTCCGGTAAAATGCATTAAAAAAATACTTTTGGGTTAGTTTTCAACATTATCCCACCAGTGTCATTTTGGTTTGTTGCGGCTTCACGTCACAGTTATACACACTTTCAGCTTTCAGAGAGAATTGCCATTTAGAATATGTCAAAAAGTTTATACGCTAATCAAACGCGTAATCAGACTTAAATAATCAGACCATAATTTGAAAAGAAACGTGCTAAAGCCTTATTCATGTAGCATGTAAAGCAGCACAACTTAAAATTGAATTTTCGCAAAAAAATAAAATATATCTATGCCACTGTGAAAGTTAACAATGCGACTAGGCGTGACACGCACTAATTTTGAAGTATCAAAATAAACTTTACATTTACATAACATTATAATCGCTAAACGCATTTTTTTTAATCACACGCCTGAATTCGTATTCGAATTTACTCACATACGAATATACGAAATAGAATTCATACGATTCAACTTTACGCATTTTTGAAGTGTTCCAAAGCTCGGATACTACTTTTCATAAAACACAGACTGATATGTATTGTATCAATCATATACATGTACCTACTAGTATATAGAATCAGTCGACTAGCATCATTTTTGTAAACTAGTACGCTTGCAAATTGGTAGAGTACGGTAACAATATATTCACTATTTAGTAATGTGTATAGACAAATGAGTGGTATAAAGATAAACGGTATGCGATAAGTTATCGCCGGATCAATAAATTGTTTCGACACATCGCTTACAATTCGCACAACGAAATAATACGTGGGTTTAGAAATAATGCCTCGAGCGAATGTTGAAATATTAATTGGCTGTTATGGAGAATAGCACTTGTCTTCTGAATTATATTGAAACAGTGTAAAATTAAGTTCTCTATTGAGAGCGGCAAAATTCTAATGAGTCTAAAGGTAATTAAAAATAATAAATTTAGATAAAAGAACCAAGTAAAAATCAATGTATATTATAATGGCATCCCTGTTGGTTCATTGGTAGTATTTCTGCTTCAAGAGCTGAAGGGCGTGGGTTCGATTCCTATCCAGGACAAGCATTTTGTGATATAAACAAATGTTTGTTCTGTGTCTGAGTGTACTGTATGTATTTTCAAAAAAAACTATTTAAGTATTCTATCAGTTATTTATCTTCCATAGTGCAAGCTTTGCTTAGTTTTGGGTCAGATGGCGCTGTGTGTAATGTCCTATGATATTTGTTTAATTATTTTATAAAATTGAAAAGCTTTAGATTGAATACGTGAATGATACACGACACACGTATTGTTTAATAAACAAAACGTTTAGTCATTAAAAGTTGTGTGTCTTCCTTAGTTTGAAGTTTCAATTCAGAGTATGTTACATTATCTATATCGCCTGTAACATAATTATATTTTGACCACATAAGTATTTGTTTTTCCTGGGTGGGAATCGAACCCACGCCTAACATCCCTTGAAGTAATACACTACTAAATGAGCTAGTAGGGCAGTTAAAAATGATCGGGTTTTAGTTTTCTAACCGAACTCAACAGGCTCATCTGCGACGACTCCATTGTTCAAGCTAAATTACAAAGCCTAGAACATCATCGCAAAGTTGCTAGTTTAACGGACTTTTATCGGATTCATTTCGGAGAGTGTGCTTCAGAACTACATGGTCTAATTCCCCCATGCCCATTTTTTTTTGGACAGCCAGAAGCTCAAAAAAGCAACATCGTTTCATGGTTGACGTTTAAAAAACTCGCACGAAATGATTTGATTCTTCATTCTTTTTGCGGCCTGCTTGACAGTGGAATGCATTGCCTGAGTGGGTGTTCCCCGATGGATATCTGGGTGTCTTCAAGTCGGGAGTGAATCGGTATCTTCTAGGCGAGCGTGCTCCATCTTAGACCGTAACATCACTTAACATCAAGTAAGATGGCAGTCAAACGTAAGCCTATTTCTACAGCTACACTAATATTATGATGCAGAAATATTTGTATTTTTGGATTTTTGTATGTTTGTAACGAATAAACTCAAAAACTATTGAACCGATGTCAAAAATTCTTTCACCGTTGGGAAGCCACACTATCCCCGGGTGACATACGCTTTTTATCTCTGTATTCCTACGGGAACGGGAATAACGCGGGTCAAACCGCGAGGCGTCATCTAGTCTTATATAAAAAAAGAACTATTTACAAGAAAAGTAACACAAGTACTAGACACAAGTAATTTATCACGACATTTCAATTAGCAACTTTTAATTTAACACCCAATTAATGAAATGTTCCCGAGGGGTAATAGCGGAATGGCCATCACCCTGATTATCTCATGTGGCGGACCCCTGTCACGGTCCGGCCTACCGCTCATTAAACTAATACGGAGACATTTTTCTCTCGGATTAGTATCCTCTATGGTTGTTTTGTAACTCTTTTTGTTAACCACGTAAAAGCAATCTTTTCAAATTGAAATACAGAGCTACTGAGACTAACCATCGAATGTCTCAAATTTTGCAACCTTGTTGGTTCATTGGTACTATGTCTGCTCCAAGAGTTGAAGAGCGTAGGTTCGATTCCCACTCTGGATAAACATTTTGTGGTATAAACAAAATGTTTGTTCTGTGTCTGGGTGTATTGTATTTATTATAAGTTCAGTATGTATTTACAAAAAAAAAGTATTTAAGTATTCTATCAGTTATCTCACTTCCATAGTACAAGCTTTACTTAGTTTGGGGTCAAACGGTGGTTTGTAATGTCGTACGATATTTATTTATTTATATTTATAATTAGCGCCAAAGCAGCGGTGAGACTTTGTATTGTTACTTAAAGTTGTGTACTGCTGCAATGGTCATGGGCAGGCTTTATCTCTTATCTTCAGCGAGCGTTTATAAAAAAAGCACTTCCGCGCACATAGCGGACAGACGACCTTATAAAGACCGCAAGAAGGCGCTGGATGCGAGCTGCTTCCAACCGGACTTCATGGAGATTATTGGGGAAAGCCTATACCCAGTAGTGAACGTCCTACAGCTAAGATAATGATGATGATGATCATGATCATTGCACTACTTTTAACTGTATAATGGTTGTATTTAGTCATAGGCACTAACTATACGGATGTTTTCGGAGAGAAAGAGAGAAATGTAATTAATACACATCTCACCGTGATTCATACATGAAAAATTTGCATTCCCATCAAAATACTTTGATGTTTACACTAATAAATATTTATGTGTCACTAAACTATGCCAAATTGTTTAAAATATATGTCTCTACGTCATAAATTACTTCCTTTTTTCAATAACATCTCGCCAGTATCAATATTTTGTGATTTTATGACATGTTACAGGGTACATAAATCTGGGGCAAAATATCTTTCTTCCGCGGCGGCCACCTCAGCGTCATAACGTAAATGTGGTCACGTCATATTATATGAGAGTATTTATGAAATATTGTCCATGGTATAGAGCTAATGGCATGTTTGCGTGTGGGCGCGCCCTTACAGGCACGTTTTGTTGCTTGCTCATCGTATGGCCACACCTTTACTTAGTAATGACATGCTTTGGTGAACAATAAAACTGATGACGTCATTAATTAGATCGCGAACAAACTTTTTATTAAACAAGACTAGATTTTATAACAAAAGTGTTAAAAGCACGCGTTGAATTCTTTTCTTTAACTGACTCCTGTTCTGAATATTTATAAATGGCATGTTTAGTTTATTACATCTGGCATTAAAACTAGCAATAAAATTACCCGCACGTGTTTGTTATCATCAAAACGGTAACGCCATGAGAATAATGGTTGCAGTAAATGATACGAAAATTCAAAGACATAAGACAAAACGTCTCACACTGGTAAAGGAGTAGATAAAAATATACCTTGTAACGTAATATCTATTTTGTTATAACAATGTTTTACAAATAGTGCTAATGGCGATGTAAAATAACGAAGGCCAAGTGAAGATTGAAATCTAAATTGCATTACATAGTGTTTTTTCACACTATTGTGTCAACTATTCATCGGTTCGTGGCGATTTATGATAGTCGCGACGCACAGACGGGACGTTTGGCGAACTTTTATGATTTGTGTTAAAATGTTTAACATAATCTTTAATATTTTGATGCACTCTTATATTTGAAAAAGTAATAGACTGATAAAATCAGCAACAAAAAAAAAAGATACAAAATTTTATTGGTCAATTTACAAGTCAAATCAAAACAAACGAACCTATTACAATAAATAAATAAATAATTTTCTGTTACAATACATTGTTTTAAATAGTATTACTTTACATAAAATCAATAATGCTAAAATTTGAAAACAATTTGTCCCAGTAAAAAAGTACGTACAATGTTGAGTATTTAGACATTTCAATTTTTAACTTTTATCCCAGCAGAATTTTTGCTCGTGAACATCCTGACATTATGTTAAGCCACAGAGAATAAATACATAGCGGGTATTCTTATTACATAATGTGTGCATTTATGCAAAAAGACACTTCTGCGCGTGCCATACCGGACGACCGTATTTCACGGTTGTTAGTTGAGATTCCCAGGGCATTGTTTGAAGCACAATGTTGTTTTCTTGTGCAATATTGCTGAATTCGCGGTGATTGCGCCACTGTGTGGACACGTCCGCTGGAACCAGCTGTTTGTGCATATTTCTTTATTGTCACATGCCACATATCTAAGGGGTACTTTTACCATCACATTATCTTGAAAACGTGAGTCATGAGAGAACACTGATTTAAGGTGGTTCGATTTCCATACAAATATGTTATTTCCATTTTGGACAAATGGAGCATAATTTTACAGTGAAATCACAGCTACTGGCATTTATTTGGTCTTTATTTGCGGTAAATTACAATTGCTTGAACGAACAAGAAACGAAGCTGAAGTGACAATGGGCTGGACATATCTGTCGCAGAACCGATAACCGCTGGGGTATACGTGTTCTAGAGTGGAGACCGCGTATTGGCAAGCGTACTGTAGGACGCCCTGAGACTCGATGGAGTGACGATATACGTAGGACAGCTGGCAGTGGATGGAAGCGAAAAGCCGAAGATCGGGCTGAGTGGCGTGTCTTGGGAGAGGCCTATGTCCAGCAGTGGACTAATATAGGCTGATGATGATGATGATAATGATGATGCTGATGATGATAATGATGATGAACGAAACAGTAGATTATTAGCATAATTATTAGCATTATAAGCATAATCTACTGTTTTATTCAAAAATCATAAATTCAGAAATCATTCATAAATTTGATTTTATGCTAGTAATCTACTGTTTACCGCTAATAAAGACCAAAATAAATGCCAGTAGCTGTGATTTCACTGTAAAATTATGCTCCATTTGTCCATAAATGGAAAAAAAATATTTGTACGGAAATCGAACCACCTTAAACAGTATGAGTTTAGTGTCTGAATTTCGGCATTATGACCGTAGCAACATCTAAATTTAATTTAGTGAAAAAAACAAAGAATGCAATAAAAGATCCAGCATACATATATGTACAAATTTTTAACTATAGTGTGCTAAATACGTATTCTGTATCATATCAAAACTGATATTAACGTAGACACTAAGAATTCATAAATTTTAATTATCTTTCAAACATATATTCCAAACTATAATGCGTATTACCGTTTGAAGAATTCCTCGTAAACTCAGCAAGCGTTTTAGACATACAAACAAATAGCTAACAAAGTGGTTAAAGCGCATAAACGTCTGGCGGTAATTGTTTCACGCGCCGGTTGTACGACCAAAACAAATGAAACTGCCTATAATTATTAATTTGTAGTATTGTAGTTAATTTTTTAGGATTTGAAATTTTCACCTAAGATAATATGTTACTATTTTTATGAATACCAAAGTAGCAATGAGCATTTGTTTAAGACTATTTAGCATTTTAGCTACCTTAAAAACAACTGTGCTGTTAAGATAATAACTAAGAACTACATACTATATTTTTTTTAGTAAAACACATCGAGGTAATTAGCTCCACTGTTATATTCTATACCTACATAATTAATTTATATGACGTTAGGCAATTGAGCACAATTGAAACATGGTAAACATTTTTAACATAAAATAGGAACAGATTTTTAATTTGACGGTGGAAATTATGTAGCCGAATATTACGAGCAGAATTTACTCTCCATCCATGCTATTTTTTTTTCATACTAATTAATTTTAAGAGTTAAAATCATCTACTAGTTATATTAGATAAATTCGATTCATTTAATTGTCTACCTACTGTGATTACTGCAATTAAAAACTTATAAAGTGTTCAAATAGTTTAGTCTTTAACTTGTGTGTTCTTTGTAGTTTTATTGGTCGTAGTGTTTAGTCTAGTATGTTGTTATTAATGTGACTGTTGATTAAATGTGCATGTATATTTTATATGTATTGGAAGTAACAGTATTGGACGCACGAGAACTTTCCTTCGTTTGGTCGAATTGTTGTTTTGTTTTATTTGGCATCATTGAAAATTCAAATAAAATCCTTACCAACGCCCAATAGTGCCTTGACATAAGTCGCTCAAACTTACCTGGAAAAAATAGAAACATGCATATAAGTCGATATTATATATATCAAAACATTACGAACGCTACACTTTTGTTATTAACAAAACAAAAGTTGAACCTTAAAAACATTATTTTTTGTTCGGAATTAAAATATTCGTACATTAGAAAAAATAAACAATGACAAACGTTTTCACAGAAATCTTTTGTAAATTTGGAGAGATTTTTCCTTATCTCAAGCCCACACACTTTTACAAAAATAAGATAACATTTTCTGGGCGGAATTAGACGTTTCGTAAGGATGGGAAATTGTAACCTTACCCACATCACTCGAGTTTACCGAGATTCTCATACATTACACCGTCCCTATTCCATATTCGATCGCTTGCCAATCGTGGCCGAATTCGAAATGAGGCAAATAAGCAATTAATACGCATAATGATCATATTCACGTTCGATAACGCGCTATGAGAAATTTTAGACGCACGATCGCACGGTAGGTTCCGGACGGGTCATGAATAACTGACAACGCAACGATGGTAATTATTACTTATTGTGGAAATGCAAACGATCGTTTAGTTTAGAAAGTTTAGTTGCAAAATTATTTGAAAGAAAAATTTACACTTGTGAGGCAGTTTTGAGGATTGAGCACGTCGATCTAGAAGAAATCTATTCAATTGAGCCTGAGCAATGCTCGACTTCAATTGTAATTCTATAAAACAATTGAAGTCGAGCAATAAAAAAATAAAATTGCAAGTTTAAAGTTTCGCGATTTGAACACATAACTATAAACGTAACGTAACGTAAGATGTGGCTGAAATATCCAGGTATCTTTGCTATAAGTATATTATATTATTAGTATAGTCTATTATTTATAAGTGACAATGTTAAGCACTACCATATATATACGACAGTTAAATTCTATTAAGCATACAAGTAAATTCCAAACAGAAATAAAACTGAAGACTGAACAAGATATAGTAAAGTACATTTGCACATGAATTTAATAAAAGTGGAGGACGGCAAGAAGGAAAAAATTATTGGCGCAATCTACGAAAACAAAAACAGATGTAGTGAATAAAATCGAGATAACTATAGAGTTATAAAGCGCGGTAAGGCGCCTGCAATTTTATCAACGAAATACATGAGGGATCGCATTTACATAATAAGTCCCCACCCGCATTCATAGGTAACACGGGCCAACGTATTCAGATTTCGTTATTTTACCTCGTACAATCTGCTCTCGAATTACAACGTGCGGTTAACTCAAATACTTAGATAACAACGACGAGAATTTAATATCCATCGCATTTTGTGAAAGATAATCGGGTTTGCGCGTTTAACTTGCACTAATTCGACGTTGTGGACCATGATAAAATCTATCAGGTATTTGACCCTAACTTAATAACGTCTGTTCACGTAAGCACTGCTAATGTAAGTATACAATTATTTTATAAAAAATAAATGTGAACGTTAAGATGCGGCGGCTATTGTGATTATAGATAAGCCCAAGATATTGTTAAAATTGAGTGTAAAAAAAATTATTAAGTGGCCAAGAAAAAAAACCTTCACTTGTTTAAAAAAAAGGGTTACAACTGCGAATAAAAAATCCCTCTTATTCCTTGGTTTCCCAATAATACTGTAAATACTTACCTACTTGTATATTAATTTAGCGCTGGATAGGTAATTCAAGAAAATCATTCCAATCTCTATTATTTATCTTAACTCTCAGCTACACTGCAGCGCAGTCGGACATCTTTTGAAGATTTTGCCTCTCAATTAAAGAGTTTTTTTTTAATAATGAGGCGAACGAGACGTTTACCTGATGATAAGAGATAACATATGTCCATGATTATTGCAGTAATACACAGAACTTTGAGCAACAAAACAAAGTCCGGGTAATCGCTGATTTGGCGCTCATTATTTTGAGACATTTGAAGGTTATTCTCAATTACGCTAGCTTCAGTACCCTTTAAAGCGAAACACAATAATGTTCACTCCCTACTGCTTGGTTTCAGAATATCTGGTACTGCGGTGGTACCTAGACGATCGCTTATCAAGAAGAATACGATACGAATACGAGGCGTCACCCGTACATGGTAGACGTTCCCCATGTGCGCACTAAGCGCTTCGAATCCACATTCTTTATTCGCACAGCGAGGATGTGGAACTCTTTGCCAGACGTGCAATATGAGTGTCTTCAAATCAAGACTAAACAGGATCCTTCTAGGTAAGCGTGTTTCACTTTAGACCACATCGTTGCTTAACATCAGGCAGGATATGGTCAAACGCGAATCTATTCAATGTTAAAAAAAGGAAGATCTCCTTCTAAGAGATCCACAAGTAAAAAAAGATTTAAAATAGTTCTGCAGAAGTGTTTAGAAATTTGTCCAATATTTGGTTAATTAAGACAGGTCTTAGTTGCCAATGACTGGCCGGTAAATAGCCTGATGAAAACATAAAATAAAAGCGAGCTGCATGCCGACAACACAGCGTTGGTCGCGGGCCAACTGTCCTCCCAATGTCTGCAGAGCAATATGCAATATCGTGGCGGCGACACCGACGCTACCACTAATCGAAGTGACAGATTCATTTATAATTAAGCTACGTATTCAATTGACATTTGCCATCGCGAAATAGCCGGCATGACATTTGGCATACCGAAAATATTCAAGTCTGTACGCCAAATATATCTATCCAATGTAAGCTTTGAAGTCTTAGTCCAAACAACCCTAATTTTATAAACTGTCCCACCACACTGGACAAGTGTCGATTGCCAGACTTCACACATGTTTTTCTTCAGCTTTTAAAGTTATCGGCAATACGCACATATCTTAGAAAAGATACATGCCGTGGGATTCGAACCCACGACCTCCAGCTTGAAAGCCAGTCTGCCAACTAAGCTACCAAAACTTTAAGCCTAGTATTAATAACGAGTAAATATTATGTCGTCGCATTCGATTTTCCAAAACGTGATTTTCAAGTGTTTATAAATATATAAAAATAGTAGAGTTTTATTCATAAAGTACTGAATTTCGCACGTGAGTGTGGGAACGTGATATAATACGGTGAAATATGACTTTTCGTGTTGCTTTCGAAACTTCATCGAATCTTGCAGTAATGACACCACTACATTACATCGGAATGACCAGACTCCACTGTGATTTACGTTGTGAGACTTTGACTGGGACTAGGATCTAATTTAATTTGATTTTTCGTTTGCACAAAGTGCGACGCAAAAGGAAAGAAGAGGAATGTATACTTTCCTCCAATTTATATAATGCAATAAAGCTAATAATATAATAATAACCAATTAACTACACATAATATTGCAGGACATTACACACAGCGCCAACTGACCCCAAACTAAGCAGAGCTTGTGTGATGGAAATTAGACAATGACAGAATACATAAATACAATTTTTGTAAATACACACTTATAGTACCTACATACAGAAAACTCAGACACAGAACAAACATTTGTTTATACCACAAAATGTTTGTCCTGGGTGGGAATGGAACCCACACTCTACAGCTCTTGAAGCAGGTATACTATTAATGAGCCAACAGGGCTGTCAACTATGCTGTTATGTTAATTATGGCTGTAAATACACAAATAATAAAATCAATCGCAAACTATCCCACTGCAAGACAAAGTCCTCCTTTCTTTCTTCAAAATCTCAGCAAAATCAATTAGAATAGGTATAATAAATTTAACCAGACGCATTGATAATAGTATAGCACAAACAAACAGATAGCATTATAAATTACTACATCGCTATTACATCATTTTAAAATTGTAAACAATAACATGAGTAGACATTTCTAAGATAACATTACTCATCGAACTATGTGACCAATATCAACACCAATTTTTAAGGATTTAATTGACAGATCTCATTAATTAAAAAGGATGCTGGCCTTTTTTAATAGACCGACAATGAAAAAGATAGCAATATCTTTAGTAAGTTTAGATAAAAACTTACAAAATTTATCGTAATAAAATTTTATCATTTGGCGAGTTATATTCAATCTAGACCAACAATAAAAACATGTTTCATAAAAAAACATTTTTTATTCATAATTTGTAGCGATGATAGCTTAGTGGTTAGCGTGGTCGATTCAGGAGCTTGAGCTGCTGATGAAGAAAAACATCGCGAGTAGTTGAATTTATAGTTGAAAATCTACCAAGCACCAAAAGTCTCACTTAAGAGCCAGTTCAATTTCAGGCTCACTTTCAGGTGTTAACTATTTATGACCACGCCGTCATTTGAATATCAGATGAGCTGTGATCACAATAAAAATATCTTGTAATAAAGATTTGATCGACTTGTCATTGAAACGAATGCCATTTTGGGACACTCAGACAGCACCGTGACGCATCTACAGCATACATCGAAACAAAATAAGGCACGAAAACACAATCGCAGTAACGCATTACGAATGCTAACGTCCATCATATGCTCTACACATCAAGATCAGGGTTGTCAAGCAGAATTATTACTAAACATTTAAAATAAGAAAATTAAGCACAAGTTGAGACTTGGCTTTTTTATGTTAAAGTAATGATAGTAAGAGATAATGCATGCCCATGATCATTACACAGGGTTTTTAGTAACAAAACTAAGTCCAGGTCATCGCTGGTTTGCCGATCATTACTTTGTGACTTTCGTTAGTCTCAACAGCCCCGTTATTTCGCTAGCTGCAGTACCCTTTAAACGGGGAATATACAATTATACACTACTGCTTAGCGGTAGGATATCTGGTACTTCGGTGGTACCTACCTAGATGACCTCATGCTATGGAGATCTACTACAAAGTAAAAGTTTCTTATTTCTTAAATGTGTACTTTGGATTTGAAAAGCCATATTATGCTCTTCATCAAACACATAACAGGTAAGTTAACATAAATTTAACTTAGGCTATATTGAAAAGCGACATGTTTTTCTATCATACCTATAATCTAAATATAAATAAACTGTGAATGATCACTTTCACCCAACACTCACGCCCACGCGGAGAATGTCACGGATATTTTTTGGCTGAACATACGCCCACAACCACAAAAACACAATTTTCTTTTAAAAATTCTGAAATTTTCACCAGTGAGGACATCCCTAGTTCCAAGATTACGGTCACAGAATGTGGTAGTAGGGTAATAAATTATACTACCTTTTGCGGGGTGCCATCCATGTCCACACACGTCTATGTTATGGCTTAGTGATGTTACCTCGACGTCTCCGTGCCTATTTTCTTGTATACTAGGTTTTAAGCTTGGGGTATGATACGCTGAAAGGAGTTCCTTTTACACATCATCGCGAACTTTGTTTTGCTACTTAAAGCTCTGTGTATCGATGCCCTACAAATGTTTATTTATTTTGCTAAAATCATCGTTCTATCTGTCATAAGTATCTCAGTAGTCCTTTATTCAAATAATATAAGTCCAATAAAACTAGTACACATGACAAATACTTCACCGAGGCTCGTAATAGTACAATTAAAATGCTAGATGCATCGCGTTTGATCAACCGATCGATCGCAATGAGGTCATGCCTATTGTAATTATTTACTCTTGATAATTGCGTTAGATGATAGAAATGAATAGGCGTATCAATGAATTATTACATAAAGATATCACTATTGTACGCGTTGGACGTACACAATAATAAAGTAACTAGTATAATTAAACAGGAGGTAGATCTCCTCAGCAGTAGGTCGTCTATATTGATGCCACCGCGGTATCAGATGTGCTGCCGCCAAGATTTTACTGTGTTCCGGTATGAAAGTTACTACAGCAAGCAAAATTACAGGGTTATTTAAACAAACCATCGGAAGTAAAAAGCTCGAAAGCGGAGAAGACCTGATTTAATTTGTTTCTAAAAGTTTTTGGAACTACTGTACTGGTCATGGCGTTATTTCTTACCATAAGGAGGGCATTTCGTTTGACTCATTACTTTTACATGAATAAAAAATTATGCTGCAGCTAGCGAAATGACAAGAGCCTCAATCACGAATATTTATCCGTATCGTAAAGGTATCGAGTCCTCGATAGCATACAAAGCTGTACAAATTTTTGTCGATGTCGATACGAACACTTTTTCGCAAATCGTTCGTGATCGAGGCTCTGGGCTGTTGAGATTGACTATCGAATGTCTCGAAAGTAATGATTGAGGCTCATGGGGAAGCAGCGACGCCCTAGACGATGTTTTGTTATAATAATAATAATAATAATTTATTTATTTGACATAAAACATGGTGTATAGATACATTAAACAATAGGCTCCCGAACTAGTCAAAGACTGTGTGTCAGGAGCCAGAGTCAAAGACTGTGTGTCAGGAGCCAGAAACTCACAACTTCTGTGTTTCTCTGCACTGGTTATGGCCATTGCGTTTGACATACGGTATCTCTTACCACCAGGAGAGCGTATTGTTCGTCACATAACTATTACATGAAAATAAAATACACTAAAATGCTGGTTTTGTTTTTGTACTCAACTAGTACCGCGGCCCGACATTGCACGTGTGTAAATTATTTTGGCAATTTTATTTAATATATTTACTTATGATGTTTTTATTGTAAAACATATCTTAATGATAAAGAAAACTACATTAAAACCCGTTGCGTGACTTGGAAGAATTTATTGGCAGACGCGGACTGCAAATTTGTTTTATACCTACAATTTATTTAGAAAAAAAGAGGAGAGATGTTTTAGTAATAGCACATAGACAAGCGTTGACTCTTATACCCGTTTAATAAAAAAAAAACTTCTCAGGATTTTTTCACAACTCTAACGCGTAATTTATTCGATTTAACATTTTTTGGTTGATGTTATTTCTCCCATAGTGACTAGAATTTTCACGAAGCATCCCAGGCCTTGTCTACTAAACCGTTACATTTTATACGTGCAGCTGTTCTGATCATTTTAATTTGTTTATTACACGTGTTGAGATGCTCATAATTCATAATTGCTCAACTTTAGCAATAAATTCGTAGGGATGTTATTATGAGCGTATAATTACATGTTTACTTTATAATGAGCGATTCTTAATCATCTGGTGTAATGTATACGGTAATGTTCAACGCGAGGGTGTTTGAATGAGATGGGACTTAACAATATCTTCATTGAAATACTACTGTTTTTATGGGATATAATCAGATAGAAACGAAAAATCTTTTTTTTTACTACATAGTCCGCATCTAAGCACCAAGTCGCCTAATGGTAAGTGTCGATGTGGTCGAAGTTAAACCACGAAGACTTAAGACATACATCACATGTAAGGCGACAGCTTATTCCATTAAAAAAAGCGCTAAAGCGATTAAAATAAACAAAAATAAATACACACAGCACGTTTCTTTTATGCGTACATATACATACCCCAAACTAAACAAGGCTTGTACTATGGTACTCAGATAACTGATAGCATACATAAAATTTATTGTTACTCATGGATAATGTAGAATTCTAATGGTAAAGAATTTTTGAAATTGGTCCCGTTGCTTTTGAGTTTATTCGTTACAAACATACAAAAATACAAATCCTTCCTCTTCATTTACTAGCATTTCGTCCCAGCTTCGCACGGGTGGTTATTTTTTAATGACATTCTCGTACTAAATATATAGCCTATGTTACTCAGGGAGAATCTAGCATTCTAATGGTGAAATTTTTTTAATCGTTCCAGTTGTTTTTGAGTTTATTTGTTACAAACATACAAAAATACAAATCTTTCCTCTTTAAAATATTAGTGTAGATTTTGTAGTCGTATTAATTCTACATACGTTACGGAACGCATTATCCGATATTCCCGGGTGCCATATAGTAACAGTTTTTGATTTATTATTTTTCGGGACCTTCCTGTTTGGAGGGAATCCTCGGAGCAAGCGACGTGTCACGTACCCGATACCTGTCCTAACTTGAATACCGATATTAAGCTGGATATAAGCAAGGTACGTGACAATAATTTCGTTTCTTCACGGGTTCCATGCATTCCGTTACGCCGTGCCCTATTAATTCTCTCACCTCGATATCGCATAATTGAAATAGTTAAATGCTTATGAATGCCATAAAAATATGTTGAAACTTTAATCAAAATCTTTAATTTTAAAATAAATTGATAAATTAGTAACTAATTGGAACCATGGGGATAAATATGGCGGCAGGGAGGGGTTATATGGTGCAATTTACAAGTCAATCTAAGTAAATATGAAGACGTAACTTCCAATATTTTTCTTAATCTTTTTAAATTAATTTTAGTAAATTTCTATGAGGAAAGACAAAACTAGTGTTTATTTTCTTTTAGTACAAGTGTTTGTCAAGTTTAAGCAGGTACTTATAACATGTACGAAGTCACAGAAATAACGCAAATTTCATGCGCAGTTGGGAAAACAAAAAGTTAACAAGATAATCCTAATAGGCTTTCCTTTCCCGCCAATCCTTGGGGAGTAAAAGGTTTTTTGCTTATTTTTTAAAATCCTGTTACTTTTTTCTGCAATGCTGTTGGTTGCTCGATGTTGGGAGCATGAATTAGTTCACTTATAACAGTTAACATTGCAAGAACTAGATTCTAGTAAAGTACTGGCGCGGAAAAAGTCGTGTTGTTTCATTGTATTATTTTCAAAACTTGTGTTTTTCGAGTGTTTATTTATAAAAATAGTGGTGTTTTATTCATAAAGTGCCGAATTACACGCGCGAATGTGATGAAACGTGACTTTTTGGTTTGCCATCGAAGATTATAGTAAAGTCGCCACAACTGTACTAAGACATGACTGGACTCGACCGGCACGGACTAGACTTGACAAAGCCTTTAACTGTAACTAAAGATTTCAGACATAAATTGATACATTATAAAACAAAATATATTCTACTAGTCTAGGTGTCTCCAAGTCGAGAATAAATCGGTCCCTTCTATACTAGCATGCTCCATCCTAGACCGGTTTTCACTTAACATCAGACAAATCATGATAATTTCTTTGAAAGCAATCCATTTTATAAATCAACAAATGAATTGACGTATGTCAATGAAGCTCTAGAAACATCACTTTTGTATATGGGAAAACAGTGAATGACCTGCTATAATATTATTAGTTTCCTATAGTAAAAATACTATTAGCATTGTTTTTAAAAATAAATAAATTAATGGAATAAATATTTACGTACATAAAAATAGATTTTTTGCACATTCTATGCAAGAAAACTAGCTGAAATAAAAATTGTAACTAGACGTAATTCAAAACTAACCCACAAAGGCTGTACAGTTTAAATTCCGACGCAAGCATTTTTTATATGACATAATATGTAGCTTAAGAAGCTTAACGGCCTCTCACAATCACTCCTCTGAAATCAGTCTTCTAAATCTGAGTTGTTGTAATCTGGTCAGGCTCACTTCACGCTTACACAATTCAATCACCGACATTTCAAAAGTCCGTCAACTGTAACCGAACCGACAGTTTGTTCACCCTCCGATTTCTACATCGACAACTCGGCACTCACTGGGCCGTGTCTGACCGTATCTATTAAAAATATAAAACTGTTCAGTAGCTCGACAGACGCGACCAACTTGTGCACCAACTTAATTCCCTCGCCAAACCATCCCAAAGTATCGGCAGCCTAGTTGTGATATCGTTTGGCACCCAAACTGGAGGTCTTGGGTTCAAATACCACGGCACGCACCACTGTCTGTCGCAAGTTATGTGCGTATTGCCGATGACAGTTATTTGACTTCAAATGGTAAAAGAAAAAAAATAGTGAAGAAATCTACATGCCCGAGATCTTTAAAAAAAAGTTCACGAAAATATGTGAAGTATGCTGACACGCACTTGGCCAGCGTAGTGGACTTTAGCTTTACTCTCCTCACAATAAGAAGAGGCCCACGCCCAGCAGTGGAACAGTTTATAAAAAACAGTATATTTATTATGTTTCGGAAAGCATCTAGAAAGTGTCTTGGTGTTGTGTATGTATTTTAAGTACACATGTATTTACAAAAAAGAAAGTATATATGTATTCTATCAGTTATTTGACTTCCATAGTACAAGCTTTGCTTAGTTTGGGGTCAGATGGTGCCGTGTTTAAATGTCATCCAATTTTTATTATTTCATTTATTTGATTAGTAACTTTTAGTAAACCCGTCGAATGGTATCAAAGTAATTAGCGATGAAGCAGCAATCACCTTAATTATACTAGTAGCAGCTCGCCCCGGCTTCGCATGGGAAAACAAAACTCGATTAACAATACATATAATACATATATAGCCTACGTTACAGTGATAATGTAGCATTCTAATGATGAAAGAATTAATTAGATCGGTCCCGTAGTTTGGAGCCTATTCAATACAAACAAACAAAAAATCAAATCTTTCCTCTTTATAACAAGTGTAGACTGTTACTCAAAGTTCTGAGAACCGCGAGGTCAAGGGTACGTTTTTATCTCATTTAATTATTTATTTATTTAACTCTTAAAAGCACTCGTCTCATTACTTTTACAATAAAAAAAATGTTTGCACCATTCATCAGGATGGAGCCGTAGCAGGCACCGAAGCGTAGGTATATGTATCACAATTACTGGCGAACCCTTTCATAGTTTTCACGGGTGATTGGTTGCCGGTGTTGTTCGGAAGCGGATGATTCCATTCGCCCCGAGCACACCCTGTTGGAACCAGCGGACCGCAAACCGTTCACTTGCGTTAGTTATATTATCATAATGATTCCACTGAAATCCGGTTAATACTGGTTCACACCAGTTTACTCATGATCATTTTTTAAAGAGTCGCGTCGCCCCCTTTGTAGTTTTTCCAAAACTAGTATTTTTTCGAGTACTTTTATGTATATAAATAGTGGTGTTTTCTTCATAAAGTACTTAATTACAAGCGCCTGTGTGGGAAAGTCATATAAATGATGTGGTGAAACATGACTTTTCGTGTTGCTACCAAAACTCCATCGAAGCTTATAGTAAAGTCGCCACTATTTGACTAAAGCATGACTGGATTGGACTGGAATGGACTTGACATGACAAAGACTGGAGAAAAACTTGAAATAATCAAAACACTTGACAATGTGAGACAAATATATATAATGGCAACCGCATTAAGATTTCACCGAACTGCGCTTGCTACACAAATTATTATTGATCCTGTGAATTCTAGACCTACACGTACTCCTCACTGGTCGATACTAAGATCGAAATTACTGTTTGGTCAAAGAAGTTACAATTTTCGTGGTAGCTACATACTACTAAAAAAACTCCAAATTTATCTGCAAAAATAAAATAAAGAAATACCTAAACACAGGACGATGACTAGTGACCAAAAATTGTAATTGTTCTATAATTTGTTTATTTTTTTCATTTTACACGTTGTCTTCAACTACATCTAGTGTCAAATGGGAAATGCACATAATGCCTAAATAGAAGAAGGCTCTGAAACAGCTGATGCACATGTCATATTCGCGAGGAATCATCACTAATCCCGCAAGCGTAATCAAGCGTCGATTTCCGCACCTCAGCCCCTTTATTGGAGCGGAGTCTATATGCATGACCTAGTACCGAACGGTTTAATATTCAAGAGTCGCGCGTCCGCGGCGCACGCCCCGATGTAATAAAAGCACGCTCCGACGCTTAACGAGCCAGCCGATGAGCTCCTTCGTATTTCAAACAAGGCGACGCAATACGTGACCCTAACTGGAGGGCTTCATTTGTGCACTAACTAGGATATGGCGATTCGGGTAGCCAGCGTTTCATTCCGAACGCAGAGTCATCTCGCATTAACATACAAATACAATCTATTACTATTAACTATTAGATATCTTTTACGTTCTGGAGTGGAGACCACGGACCGGCAAGCGCAGCGCAGGACGTCCACCCACAAGGTGGACAGACGACCTAGTAAAGACCGCAGGAACGCGCTGGATGTGGGGCCGCTTCCAACCGGTTTTTATGGAAGTCAATGGGGGAGGCCTATTCCCAGCTGTGGACGTCCTACGCCTGAAATGATGATGATGATATTTTATGTTTGTTTGAATGCGCTTATCTCCAGAGATTGGACAAGAACGACGACGATTGGACAAGACTGGGCTGGAGTTTCAGAACTTTCAGTCAAACATGGAAACATTATTTTTTTCATTTGATAGATCATTTCTTGAGGAAGGTTATCGTCAATTTTACGCCGTCTTAGAAGCCGATAGCGGTTGAAACCGCCAAGCACAGCTAGTTATTTATATATAACACTAAAGTAACAAATCATGTTTCATCATACGCATTTGTAATATGAAAATGCGAAAGTTTTGAATGTTTAGGTACTACTTCTTCGCGCTGCAATGACTATGATAACCGATTTGGATAAACTTGGAATACAGATGATTCATACTCTGACTTTTTAATATTTTGACACTCAAATTAAAATTCGTTTGCATTTACACAAAACAAAACTTTCCAATTTGAATTTAATTTCCTTTTGCATCGAATTAGAATATTTGAGTAGGAAAATACCTATCTTGATCAAAAAATCTGCTTTCCGTGTTCCAATTAAACAACGGAATACAAACTTTGAAGATTCTAAACGTGATCAACATTTCAAATGTTGGTCAAATTAACGTTTCTTTGTTGGATTAATTCCGATTTTAAGACAAAATATATTCTTTGACAATTCATTTCAAAATTAAATACAATATAAATTCCATTTATCATAAACATTTTAATCACGTTAAATCAGTTTGAACACATGTTTCGCCTAAATGTATTTAAGTTATTTCTATTACCAATTTAAAAAGAAAGAACTAAAATATCTACAGTATCTACAGTACAGATTGTTTTATCTTTATGAAAGTAACTAGATCATTTTCCACAGATAAAAACTCCACCACTTTTCCCGTAACAGTGAAATAAATAACAATGAAGCCTGTTACAATATCGGCCCCAACGAAACGAAAATCCGTGGCGCTATGCCATGATAAGGTAAAAACGCACTAGGAAGCATTGCGTCCTTGATGCATAGCCTGTAGCATTGTGCGTCCCGTCATGAAATGGAACGACATAAACCAAACAAGGTGGCATATAAAACAGCCGCTATGCAAAAAAAAAAACTTTCACAAAATTATTTATACTTTTGTATCTCTTGATTGCTATTGCGGACCAATCGTTGTCATAGACACAGATCTCATCTTTGTACCATCTTCTACGCTGACTACGTTGTTTAACCTTCGAGATCCAGTCGATGATGGTTTTCGCCCATAACTAATAGAGGTACACAGAAGTGTCCACTTCTGCGTAACTCTATAAGCTCAATATTTTTGATACATTGAGGTTTGTAAGTCTCTAATAATAATTTTAGTTCTTCTGGTTATCAACACTGCGACTGCTGCACTTGCTACTGTTAAATTTTTGCTAGCAATATACCTAAGTGCGTTTGTACCCTAATCCAGAATGCAAGACGAAAATCGTCGCCGCATTGTGTGGAAAATCGAACGACGACGTCGCAAGACGGAAAGTTCTTTGTGAACAATCAATGGTCCAACAAATGCTGGTAACTTTTTATATATAAAGTTGTTGTAACTGATACTGCATGCTTGTAAAATACATGATTATTTTTATGACATATTCAAAGCGCTTTTTCGAGTCAGTCTAGACCAGTAATTCTATTTTTTTTCTGTTTCGGCGTCGGCGTGGCTGACTATAGCCGCTGTGTGACTTCCAACTACATTGCTTTATAATAGGGCTTTACCTATAAACATCGCTTATGGTTAATCTCATAGTTGGCTTTTTTTGTTTTCTGTGACTTGCAACTACGTTGTTTTATAATAGAGTTTTACTTTAACCATCGCTTAAGGTTAACCTCATTGCTGGCTTTTTAGTTTTCTGTGAATTACAATTGGGGCGCTTTTATTGCCGACAACAAAAATTACCTATAGTTACTATATAAAACAAATATAAAGCGAAAAAAGTAAAATTTAATAAAGCCAATAACAATATCGAACAATCCAGACTGCATTTACACCATTGTGTTCGGAAATCGAACTTTAATGCCTCAAGACGAAATAGAACTCCGTTTCGTGAGACGAAAGGTCCTTTTGTGCACAATCAATGGGCTTTCGATTGCTGATAACTTTCTTTGCTGAAACTTTAAGTTGTGAATTGCAGAGTTTTGCTGCGTCCTTTGATGGAAACGGATAGTATCAATCGTTGAAACAAATATTTAAGATTAAAATCAGGTTTAAATATGATTTACTTATCGCGCGACACAATTTTACCAGAATATAATATTTCTGCCACGTAACTTCAAAATATTATCGCAGTTATATACAGGGTGCAAAAAAGAGCTACCAGAAACAAAGGGAAGGTGTATAGTGAATAAATAGGTATGGTGATAGAATAGTGTGATAGTTTTGCCAATTACTGATACGATACTATATAATAACAAAACACAACAAACACACCGCAAACTTTTTTTAACAACAAACCATAGCTATGTTGTGTCGTATTACAGGTGTTTCTAATAAATAATACAAAAAAAAAACACAAATATGTAAAAGTCTCATATTTTTCACCAGCACTATCGACCGTAATCGTTTTCGGAAACGTTTTTCTTACACCCGGTATAAAAATATATTTTCAAACAAGTCATCATAAGTGACAAGAAAGAACTTTGAAACATTAGATTTGATGCATAACATACAAAATGACATCATGATTATTTTTTTACGCTAGCCCAAACTCTCGAAGGGCGTATTCTTCCAATGTCGCAATTTGTCGAGCTCTGCATAGCAGTACGGGGTAATTAATACATCGCTAGGATTCATACTGCCCCAGGAAACGTCCAGTCTGGCCCGTCGCCAACGCTGGCGCAATGGACAATAAATACGTAGCTCTAGCACCACTCTTAATTACTTAACTGCTTTTGAGTACCACCTATCTGCATAATTTTATTTGTTTCGAAACTCTTTTAAATCTCATCAACTAGGATTTTTCAAAGTTACATCCATTTAAGCATACTTATAGTTGTCTAATGTGTTGTGATCCTAGTCGAAGCACTCATAAGCAACATTGAAACTGATAATATAGTCAACTTAAATTTATGTTGCATCAATAAAATTACCACACTATTTTATCAAATCTATTCTAAATAACGTTACAGATCTCAATTGTACGTAAAAGTAATTTATTTTTCATCGTGTAAGTCAAGAATATTGTCCAATAAGACTATGGTGAAATCAATAAAATCACAATGATAACGTTGGAAGCACAAAAAACAATAAAAGAATAATATAAATATTGCCCCTCAAAAAACATATAAAACACAAATAAAAATTTTGAAAAAACCCACAACGGTTAAAAACTAATTGTCACTTATATAAGATAATGCATCAATCAAACCCGAACCCATAACTGAAAACTGCCTCAAAATCGGACTAGTAGTTTTAGAGAAAAATGGCAACATGGATTTGCACAAACAAACATCCTCTCACCCCAAACGCATATACCGTCTCCGTTCCGTCGTGGGTAATAAAAAAGAACATCGAAAAATAAAAATAGATTACAAAAAACACGCCAAACTCAATTAGCTGCAAGGATGATTAACCCTTTGAAACTATTTTTCAGTTTAAAAGACATGGGACGTGTCTTTTTACACTTATTGCTCGGTGGGTATTCCGAGGTGCGGGCTAGCTGATGTTTAGCGCATTGGAAAACAGTTTATTGGATATAAAAGGTCTCTGTTTGCGGGATGGTGTATGTTCGGCCTCCCTTGTGCTTTAAGTTGTTCGATTCAAGTGGCTTTTGTACATATTTGCGTTGATTTAGTGTTGCGTTAAAGAAGTGCGTTTAGGTAAAGATTTATTGTCGAGGATCTACGTAGGCGAACGTATCCATAATCAAAGATATTTTAATAAAGTTCAGCAGTTTGGAATGAAAACGCCAATGAAAGTAGATGGATCGAAAGATATGTGCCAGGATCATAACAAGTAGAAAGAAATAGTTTATGCTTATCTCTACGGGAAAAAAGCGTAATTGTATGTATATTATCATTTGTGAATCTTGTAAAATGATGTAAAATTCGGAACACAGTAATGCTTCGTTGCACTCGGTCCCTTATCCGAAAGCTGATCGGACCGTCTAACGACAAGCGAAATTCGAAGTATTTAAAAAGCAATTTTCTGACCCAACCTTTCTCTGCTTTAAATTTTGTACACGAATTCCTCAATGAATAGAATAAAACATTTCAAATTCCAACGTATAAATATGTGACCTCAAATATAGGCAAGCAGCTAAGTAACTTCCAAAACCAAATTTTACACAAGCAGGTAAATTGATGTTAAAACTTTCGTAAAGTGTTACCTAAAAATTGTTTTGAAGCCGTAACAGCATCCGCTCGAGTCAAAAAGCCAAAATCGACCAACAAATTCAATTAAAAGTTTTCAACGGGTAACTCAAACCCGAGTAACATTAGATAAAGCTCAATTAATTATTACTGCTAATGGACAAAAGAACCTCTCGCAGCGACCGACAAACAGCTCCAAGTGAACTAGACAAAAGCTTCAACGTAAACACCAATCGCTCATTCAAGCGACCCCCGCCAAGCTCGGAAAACTATGCTTCCTTTTTCCTCGTTTAGCCAGAATATATCTGTCTTTATCGTTCTGTAAGGGGAAATGCGGGAGCAGCTATTTGTTTTTACAGTCGAGCGCCGGCGAACAAATTAGGTGGACAAACTGTTGGAACGTCGAGGTGTCTATATTCCACTCTGCGGAAATTCCTCTCTTAAAATCGTTCGCAGACTGTCGCAGCGATCGAGCGAGAGCGAGGTAATAATTTTCTCTTCAGCTCCAAGGAAGAGATATATTCCTTCGATCTGCGTATTATTGGCAGACACTTAAAGGATTTTCGAGAGCGGAATCGATATGTCTCGCATTAACTCGCTCTGTTCTAAGCAAAAATATCGCCGTAATAATATGATAATAGAAACTGTACAATCTTTTCATCAACTACGATGTTTAGGAGTGTGTAAATAAAATGCTTCCTCTAAACATCCTTGTAACGTCTTTCGACTCCTACGAGTAACAACTATTTAGTTAATCATAGTTGGAGTTGTGTAGGCCGTAGGCTTCAAATGAAACTTGAAGGCCGATATAGAGATTAAACAGCGCGTCTTTTGTTGGTGACCTAAAGCAATTTGCGCGAAATTTACTTAAGTTGTTCAGCCTTTGCCGAACACAAGAGAAAGAGGGTTTCGCTCGTTGTTTGAGGCTATTTAGTCTAATTCGGATTGCCATTACGGGGTTTGGTGAATAGCCGCTTTTGAAATGACTTATTGCCGTTGACTTTGGTTTCGTGAAGCCGAATAGGGAGTAGCTATTATGGAAATTAAGTTTCCCAACCATGTTTGGTAACTCTAGATTACCTATTTACATGTCAAAAGTTTTAGGTAATGAAGCCTTGAACCGACAGAAACTTACGTACCATAATTGAGTGACAATTCAATGCAAAAATTAAAAGAATTTATAAAATCTCCAATAAACAAGAGTAAGCACGCCTCGATACACATGATCACGTCGTTTTGTCCTATCTACAAAATTCACTTCCTTATACACATATTGGGCGTACTTTCCGGTCCGATATCGTTCCCCTTGATTAATATTCTAAGCTTGTCTGCTGCTAACTCTATGTAAATTCGTACAATATCCTCTGGAAATGTAATTGAACCATCGTTTGGTGTCTCAAGTTCCATGTTTGATTGTCAGATATACGCGAGGTGAGCAGCTAAACAAGCTTTCTAAATTACTGTGTTAATAAATCTGTGCGAAGCTTGAACAGATAGCGTCCAACAGTTATTTGTGTCTGTCCTATGCAAGTCGTACTTTTTTCTTAATTTTTAAGGTTCCGTACCTCATAAGGAAACACCCTCACAGGATCACTTTGTTGTCCGGCTGTCCGCCTGTCAAGATATTCTATCTCGGGAATGCGTGGAGGTAACGAGTCGAACTAAAGTAAAAAAAGTTTATTTATTTTTATAAACTTCTCAGTTATCGTAAAAAAAGTTAGCGTATGTCGCAAAAAACCGCATATTTCGACACTCAACAATATATTTATAATTTAATCGCAAACAATAGAGTATTATTCTTTATGCAAGGAATGAGAACATGAATTTGTCATACCTACTAGTTTGTACGGACCCTTGGTGGGCGAGTCGCACGTGCGCACTTGTCCGTATTTTTTTAAAATGTAAGTTTACCATAAAAGCTAAATCCATACTAAATTCAACATTAACACTCTTTATTTGGTTTTTGTATGTAACTTGGATGTGGACTTATAAAAACATTTAATTAAAACAAAAAGACTGTCATATTCATACTGTCATACCACATTCATAGAATAGGCAGGCACTACTATCAAATTCAGTCATAAACTTGTCAATCTCTGTTAGTCCGGACACCAGTAAATAATCGCAAATTAATAAAACAAACATATTTTTCCAAACCTAACATATTAAACCGCTTATTTTAAAACATTCCGAAAAATATTTCACACTAAAGTTTGAAATTGGACAGTCCAATTGGCAGTAGAGGTTTGAAATTATCCAATTTCACGAAAACGGATCTCGCATCTCTTTGACCACTGTCGAAGAAAGATACTTTGTGAATAAAATACCATATTTTTTGTTTTGTTTGAAAAAGTCTGACGGGAAATATAAAAGGACGTCTTCAACACGCTTTCATTATTCTGTTGTTGAAAGTAAATAAAAACGTAAGGAGTCGGTGGTGTGCGAAAGTTTACAAGCAGTAAGACAATTCTATATTTAGAAAACTTTAACTAGACTGAGATGAGCACTTCCGTGTAACACGTAGGATATGTAACGATTTGTGGTTTGATTCAAGTAAGATAGATAGCAATCAGAAACACAAATTTGGCAAGGAACGTCGAAATCGCAAATAATAATAGCGTTTGTAGTGTGAACGAACTTTGAAACAGAAGTAGGTAGTTACAGGTTTCAGGAAGCCGTATCGGTGTTGTCTGCTCTATGTTACTTGACTCCGTGCAGGGGAACTACTAGCGTACAAGTTATTTATTATATGAAATCGTGAAATAACTTTTTCATATCGAAGTATCAGAGAGATTTTGAATAGTATAAAAGTCCAGTTTTTTTTTTCTTGCGTTAATTTGATCGCCATCTCACCTGATGTTGAGTGAAGATGTGATTACGATGGAGCACGCTTGCCTAGAAGATACCGATTCACTCTCGACTTGAAGACACCCAGATTGTATTTATCGGGGAACACACACTTGGGTAACATATTCCACGCTTTAGCCGTTCGAATAATAAAAGTAGATTCAAATCGTTTCGTACGGGTTTTTGGAACGTCAACCATAAAACGATGTCACTTTACCTGTTACCTGGATATTTTTTTATTGCATGATAAAATACCGTTGCTTTTTTTATAACTTAAACTTGCCTTGAACTTTTGTTACTAAAAGTTCTTTGATTACGCTGCAATGCCTATAGCATCTCTTACCATTTGGAGAGCGTTTCGTTCGTCTAGTTACATTTACATAAAAAAAAACATTTATTGGTTCCTCTTTCATGGAAAAACAAGTCAAAGCGATTTCTAGCATGGGGTTGTGCCTTCTTTTTCCTGTCCTGGCCGGACTGGGTACAGAGGTACCCCCCTCTGTCAGACGATCTGTCTAGCCGGGCCGTCCGGCCGTGTGAGGACGACGATCTATCGATACATTTATCAAGCTTATGAGTAACGCGCGTCTGACGCGTGCTTTGTCATTCACTTAGTTCTCGCAGTTATTGGAGAATTTTAGAACTAACTGTAGGTAATTACGTCTGTAGGTTATCATAGCCGAGTTTAAAGATGCCCTTAATATTTGTGAGACACTGAAACCAATTCTGTGGTCATTGTTAGGGATCCGTCCTATTACTAAGACTCCGCTGTCTGCCCGTCTGTCTGTCTGTCCGTCTGTCACTCATTCAGGCTGTATCTCATGAACCGTGTCAGTTAGACAGTTGAAATTTTCACAGATGATGTATATCTGTTGCCGCTATAACAACAAATACTAAAAAATACAGCATAAAATAAACATTTAAGGGGGCTCCCAAACAACAAACGTGATTTTTTTTTTTTTTTTTTTTTAATGGTTGACAGGCTAGTTGTTTGACCACAGCTCACCTGATGTCAAGTGAAGGTGTGGCCGAAGATGGTAAAGCACACCTAGCCTGGAATGCAACTGGCTCTCAAGTGAGGCTGCCGGAACACACCGTTAGATGCTTGGCGGCAGATTTTCAACTTGAGGGTGGTAGCTAGCCAGCCGAGTACTAAAGTACCCTACCACCATGCTTTGGTTTCCTCACGATGTTTTCCTTCACCGGCAGCTCAAGCTCATTGTTGGGGTTTGAACCCACGCCCTTCCGCATGCGAACCTACCGCGCTAACCACTGAGCTATCATCTACATTACATCGCGTTTTTATATATAGGTAATGGTACGGGACCCTTTGTGCGCAAGTCCGACTCGCACTTGGCCGGTTTTATTCACATGACTGTTCAAAAAAAGAAATGCAACGTTTGTAGGGTTCATGTATATTGTATACGTACGTGAGTTGCTTTATTCCAACATAACTTTAAAATGATAGATTTGAATGCATTGTATTGGTATCATTAGAATCCTAACACTAAACCAAATGACACTGGCTATAAATTTATTAGAGGGCTTATAGATTATTCGTGCTTTAAAATTTCTTAATTAAGCTTGTTTTTTACTTGTTGCATAACAGACTTGCGCTTGACGGCCAATTCGTCTGATGTCAAGCGAAGATGCGGTCGCTGTAAATTCCACTGTACAGCGGCTCACTGTATTTTTTTTTACTGTGCTATTTCGTGAGGAAACCGGCATACCTCATATTCAATCAAATATATTATCTTTACAAACACTCTAAATAGCATTACATTTTTTTACTACAAATGTCTAAATGTATCTAAAAGCTTATTTTAATCACCAGAAGCAAAGATTTGAATTGTACAATTTTCAACTAAATTCCAATCAAACAAAAACAATGTAGAACGCCATAAAAGACATTTCTACTAAGCGATATTTACTAAAGTATCTTGTAAAAACGTCTTTACAGACAACTCTCTACAGGTGTCCAGTTACGGAAGCTGTCTGTAGACGATATCGGTCGATCTGTCTCGTATTGATAGAAAGTTCAAATAGGTAGGAGTACGTAGAGCGTAAAGGAAAAGTATTGATTTCAAATCTATTTTGCCAGCTCTAAGTTAAGACTATTCTACACAATCATGTCAAAGTACAAATACCTATTTATTAAACTCTCATGGGAACGTTTGGGCGAGCAGGGGCAGAGCGCGAGCGACTACTTGTTTTGACAAATTAGGAAAAATAAAAAATGTAATGTGTGTGAAATGTGTGTTTGTTTTAATTTGACATTATATCTTTTGATTTACATGATTATATTTATGGACATATTATATTTTAGTGAATTAGAAATAATAAATTTGGTGCTTATACTATATTAAATACATAATATGCAGGTATACAGAAAAGTTCAATAATTTAACTTTGCCTAATAAATAAACGCGAAAATTTCGAACGAGTTAGTGAGGTCTGATTAATTATTTATTTATGCTATAACAGCTTAACAGATTTGAGTGGAATTACAATGCGGTTAGTTTTTTTTTATGTTTGATTAGCTGCGCCCTGTAATGTTACCCGCTACATATTTTTGGGATAAAAAGTAGCCTATGTGTTAATCCAGGGTCTGAGCTACCTCCATACCTAATTTCATCCAAATCCGTTCAGTAGTTTTTGCGTGAAAGAGTAACAAACTTCCATCCATCCAAACTTTCACATTCACACAACGCCATCAAGCACCAAACTAGGCCAAGCTTGTGCTATAGAAAAATATAACTGGCATAATACTTAACTATTTTTGAAAATACATATGATACATATAAAACACAGAACCAACAAGTTCGTCATATAAAAGTTTGTTCTGGGAAAGAATCGAAGTCACACCCCACGCCCATAAAGCAGAGCTACAACAAAATGAGCTAATATTGCAGTGCAGTGCAGTGGTTCTATTAATAAACGAGACATAAATAAAAATTTTACAACTAAACATCAGATACATAATTCAGTACAAAGTTTCAAGCTATCGTTCGATGGAATATAAAAGCTAAAGGCGACGCAATAATAAAATGTAGTCGCGTATAGACAGTCATCGTAGGCAGACCAGCCGGCGCCGTCCACCGACCGTCGCCAGTTATCCCCCCCTCCCCTTTTATTACACACTTTTAGGTAATACTTATACTATATTGGTAAATATTACATTTTCATTACTTGGTATTAAAATGATAACATTATGTACACTATACTGTTACAAACTAGTGATCCGCCCCGACTTCGTGCGGGTGCAGTCCATTTTAGTGCCTTGTTACAAAACAAGGCACTAAAATGGAAGTTATCTACTTATAGGTACTTATAGGTTACTTATAGGTATGTATCTTTTTGTGCCGTTTGGGGTTGAAACTTTAGGTCCGTGGGGGCCGGCCACTCTCGAACTGTATCGGGACCTGAACAAACGTTTAGAGGAGGCTTCAGGTGACCAGAATGCTGGTATCTACTTTGGTCAAAAGCTAAGCATTGCCATCCAGCGTGGCAATGTTGCCAGCATTCTGGCCACATATCCCTCCTCTGACGGTTTTTTAGACTTAGTTTTTTGTATACATTTTGTAAATATGTAGTATAATTTAAGGTCCTTTTTATTTTGTTTAATAAATAAATCAATACTGTGTAATATGTTTCTCATGTAGGTACAAATGGTTGTTATACCTTTCGTAAAAAAAAAACATCTAAATAAGAGTGAAAACCGTATCAAATCCGTGGTTTACGTGAAGTAAGCGGGCATACCCGCCTCGACAGCCCCGTTGGCTCATTGGTAGTATAGCCTTGAGAGCTGTAGGGCGTGGGTTCGATTCCCACTCAGGGCAAACATTTTGTGAATAAACAAATGTTTGTTTTGTGTCTGGGTGTTCTGTATGTATTATAAGTATGTATTTACAAAATGTATGTAGTTATCTGACATCCATCACACAAGCTCTGCTGAGTTTGGGGTCAGATGGCGCTGTGTGTATTGTCCTACGATATTTATTTATTATACAGACAAACGCTGACAGCGATCATATTATAACGAGGAAAGATTTGATTGTTTGTTTGTAATGAATAGGCTCCGAAACTACTAGACCTGGACATGCTTATAACCCTGTATAATTAACTGACAACTTCTTGAAAGCCTTCAAGAAGTAGCCTCTTGTGCTAAAAAGCAATATAGGTTTGATTACTTATAATATTGGCGAAAAAATAATAAATAATTTCAAGCAAATGTTTATTTGCTCTGAATTGTTTAGAACAGCTGAATTTTTGCTTCTCGCTAATTTCAAGTCACAATGTAAAAAGTTATTTAGTACCTGAACAAAAGTTAATCGTAAGAGGTTGCTAGTTACCTACTATAATGTTTATCGCCGGGACTAAATATTTATTACAAACAAAAAGCTAGAGCTAGCCTATAGCTACTTTTGAACAATACGTTTACACTTACGCTACCAAAACAAACCGTGAATATTGGTCAAGAAAAGCATAATAACAGATGGCCCATCCAACTTCTTAACGAGATAACTTCCGCAAAACAGCCCACACAAAAAAGTCGGCGAGGATTGAACGATAACGAGAACTCTCAGTACGAATTGGCCAAAGTTTTAGCCGAAGTTGCGTCAAATGAGAGTAGGTACAGCTAAGACTCCGTCTCGAGTCTCGCGACAAGCAGAAATCGAAACCCCTCGAGATTACTATAAACGACACATCGCAATTGGATTGCGAACTAACGCTCCGATAGAACGAATTAGGATTGAAACATGCGGTGTGCTTCGATTACACTGTTTGGATATGTTCTTTCTCGAAACTCCCATGAGAAAGCTGTATCGTAAACTTATATAAAACGTGATCAATATTTTTATACCAACACTAGCGGACGCCTCGCGGTTTCACCCGCGTAGTTCCCGTTCCCGTGAGAATACATGGTTAAAAAGTAGCCTATGCCACCCGGAGATAGTGTAGCTTTCCAACGGTGAAAGAATTTTTGAAATCGGTTTAGTAGTTTCGGAGTCCATTCAATACAAACAAACAAACAATCAAATCTTTCCTCTTTATAATAGTGTAGACTAGCGGTCCGTTCCAGCTTCGCAAGGGTGGACATTTAAAAAAAAAATTCTAGTAACAAATATAGCCTATCTTATCCAGGGATAATGTCGCATTCTAATGGTATGGGTGGTATTTTTGAAATCGGTCTGGTAGTTTTGAGTTTATTCTTTACAAACATACAAAAATCCAAAAATACAAATTTTTCCTCTTTGTAATATTATTATAGTAAATAGTATAGTAATTAGTAATAGTATAGTATAGTACAGGATGTTTCGAAATAATGTAATGATACTGAAGGGTACTAATCTACTCATCAATGAGCACAACATTTACTACGCGATCCTGAAGTCGAGGAAATAATCAAGTTTTTATTGTCAATAACCTTCGAAAACACTAATTGATTTTTCGCCATTACAGCTTCGCTTAGCTTCATAGTAAAAAATTGTTCTGGTCGATGGGTAAATCATCACCTTAGAATATGTCTGCATTACTCCGAAACAGCCTCTATGTATAAATTACAAAAAAGTTGATTTACGTTTGGACACCAACTTATCATGAAAAACGGCGGTGTGAAATAGAAAATCCTTACAAGCCATAAAAAGGCTTACGATTGTAGTTCTCAGGAAACAAGGATAATGTCATACAATCTATGTATAACATCGTATTTAAAAAAAACGTCGTGAAAAGGACACCAATAAGTTCCAAACACAAATAGTTACATTAGTGTTCAAAGCGAGACCGTTCTTCACGCAGAGCCGAGTAAGTTTTGCGCAATACATTCCGAAGTGCCGGACTGTCGTAGGGTTACCACACTTTAAGAATATGTCCGACAACTTAAGCTTTAGAATTTTACAATTTTTTGAATAATTTAAAATTATTTTTTTATATGATTAAAAATGACCGGCTTTTTTATTTACTTTTACGTTCGTGTTAATTGAGTATACTTTACATGGCACATGTACTTTGTTTAATTATACCTACCCTGCTTAAATTTTCAGTATGTATGTGTATGAAAATATGTAGTTATTAAGGCCTTAAACAGTGCAGCAGCTAATTGGACTGTTTCTAATTGTCTACCATTATAGATAGGGCACTGACAAAAAACTATTCATTTATCTTTATACAAAATATACAGAGTCACATAGTGTAAAATGGGCGTGTGTCACTTACGTTGACAGCCTTGTTGGCACATTGGTAGTATATCTGCTTTAAAAATTGTAGGACGTGGCTTCGATTCCCACCAAGACAAACATTTTGTGATATAAATAAATGTTTGCTCTGAATGTAATATAAGTAGTGTATTTCCAGTATTATATTAGTTTCGATAAAGAAGACTTCCATAGAATTCCATACAAGCTTTGCTTAGTTTTGGGGCCAGATGGCGCTGTATGTAATATTATTACTACTATATTTATTTTTAATATTATTAAAACATACTTTAGACAAAAAATGTTACTAGGGATACCTACTGCTTGTATCTTTTAACCTATATCCATAGACGGGGTCACCACTAAATGTTTACTTTCGCTGCTTTGCTCTATTAGCCGTGACATCTCACTTCTGTCACACGCATATCAACTTTTACAGAGATCAACCACACTAAGAAATATAATGTATTTCAATCAAATTTTGCTATCCAGCGCGGAAATGTTGCGAGTTTCATGGGTTCCTTTGCACAAGGTTCAGTTAGGGGCGGGATATTTTTCGACTGAAAGTCGCTAAAAGTTATGCTGATCGAAAATTGACTAAAAAAAAACAAATTGTAAAACTATACCCGATTGACATGGTAACCCTAATCGCGGCTGAATACCGAAGCACCGCGCCTCTAGGGGCTATTGTATCTTTGTTACGGGGCTCCTTGTGTCTAGCCTCGTATGTGAGTGCTGAAACATTTAGTTAATATTCATCAGTAGCGTTAATGTCCCAAAGGTTTCGCAGTAGCTTTGTCATCGTTGTCTAAATTTGCAACATTTTGAAGAGATTTTACAACGTTTCTGTGTGCGTGCGTGCACATTTCAGCGTGGTGATATGATACTTTCTAATACTCGACTGGCTAGCTAACACCCTCAAATTGAAAATCTGTCGCCAAGTACCTAACAGTGTGTAACGATACCCCATTCATTAAAATCAGTTCAGAAATTTAAAAATTATGGTGGAACAAAGAAACTCACATATATACTACTCGTATCTTGATACAAAGCAAAATTAAAAATTTTGAAAAAACCCATGACGGTTAAAAAGTAATTGAAAAATAATAAAATAATGTAATACCTAATCTAAGATAATGCACCAATCAAACCCGAACCCATTACTGAAAGCTGCATCAAATCGGACTAGAAGTTTTGGAGAAAAATGGCAACATGGATTTGCACAAACAAATATCCTCTTACCCCAAACGCATATACCGTCTCCGTTCCGTCGTGGGTAAAAATATTACACTCCTTTTAAAGGGCAGGCAGTGTAAAAATGGAGTGCATATAAAACCTGTAAAAATAGATTTAAATTACACGTTAGTTTCCTTGAGCCTTTTGGCTTCTAGCTCCTGCAAAGTGTACGCAAGCAATATAACTTCGCATGAGTGGCTGCACCTACGCTATGCGAGTGAACGACCCCTCTATAATGCTGCACGAGTTCACATCAAAGAAAAGAGAGAATTCCACATTAACTTGCCAAACAATGGTAGATTATACTGGACACCGTAGACGAAGCGACAACTGGCATGTATCATCTACCCTTGCTTGCTGTCTTTTGCTTGTCAAATAATACCGTAAAGTAAAGAAAATACGGGGCTTCGCGTATTGTTAGTACTAACGATACAAAAAATATATAGTAAGTATTAATATTCAAATAAATTGCACTGATTGAGATTTTGCAATAGACCTTATGACATATTTAATTAATATAAACTTGACATTATGTGTAAATAGTTCTATTTTATCCAATTTGACATTATTTAATAGTAACTATTTTATCTAATTTTTGCACACCCAAATTTTTTTTTTGGCTGAGGCAGGCTAGGGTTTTGACCACAGCTTACCTAATCTTAAGTCATTCTGGGTTAAGTATGGTCTAACCGAGGTTTTTATTTATGTACCAATGTTTAGACACCTGTACTTAGCAAATAAATATATTTTGATTGTGATTTTAACCTAACTTTTTTTTGTGTGGTCGAAGATGGTTAGCACACCTAGCTAAGAATATGACTGGCCTTTAAGTGAGGCCGTCGGAACACATGGTTAGGTGCTCGGAAACAGGTTTTCAACTTAAAGCTGGAAGCTAGCCAGTCGAGTACTCAAAAATACCCCACGAGATAATTTCCTCACGATGTGTTTTCTTCACTGGCAGCTCAAGCTCATTGTTGGAGTTTGAACCCACGCCTTATACAAATCATCGTTCCAAGCCAAAGAACATCATCGCACTCATGAATCTATGATTTTTTTTGTAAATACTTACATTTACATATTTATTTTAATTATCATTATTATTTAATGCACACATATACAGAAGAAACATCTAAGTTTATCACATAATATTTTATTCCAGATGGAAATCAACACCACGCTCTTCAACTTATGAACCGAATGAGCTAACAAGGCAGAATTATATCATTTTAACAACTTTTACTATGGGATCCTAAAATAGCGAAAGAAAATCTGTCTCATAGAAAAAAGCTGTTTGAAAAATGACATTCACTCGTGACGAAACAGAATAGCTGGATTTTTTGCTATCTACTGCGTTGATTAAGCTCGGCTCAGATTTAATTAGACTTGATTCTTGATTGGGCTCTCATAGACTCTGTGAAAAAGTGAAATATATGACAACGGTTTGTGCATCCAATTTCCATGAATAAAAGGCATTCTTTGTGGAATATATAAGTTGTTGTTTGCCTTGTTTAGCGATTCCTGTTCGCTATCTGCTATCTGGAACGCTTTTTTTTCTAAGAGGGTGGTGAGAGGTGGGGTTGAGAGTAAAATTTACACTTTACACTAGATTAATGCACAAATATCGTAGGATAATTTAAACAGCGCCATCTAACCCCAAACTAAGCAAAGCTTTGTATGGACTATGGAACAAAATAACTGATAAAATACTTTTTTTCGTCGAAACAGTCATACACGACACAGAAAAACATTATATTCGGTATATAAATGTTTATTCTGGATAAAAAATAAATATATTATTTATTTATTTACATAAATGTTTGTTCCGGATGAGCTAACAGGACTGAAATATAATAATGGGCCAGTTTTTCCATGGCGGCCAAGATCACTGCTTGTAGTCATTACAAATCTGATTTATATGTAATCATATGATCAGGAAATTTACCTACAAATATTTTAAATCGCCAGAGTTCAGAAAAGCGGGATGGATTTGACCCGACTGCCCTAAAAGTTTTAATGAATGCTTTGCGTAACCTTATTCAATTTGTGGATTTGCCCTACTTTTACCACGAACCAACGAATATTAGTTTTCACGCAATAAACTACACGAACTTCGAGTAAACACGAATCCTGTGGTGTGTTAAAATAGAAATGACATTACACTCATAGCGTAAGAATTTTATTGGGGCTATTTCTGCTGTCACCTGAAAATAATAGCGCAGGGAAATACTCGATGCAACTGTCACCTAGTAATCACGAATCAACACACGCTCGAATATCTTTTTAGTAAGTCTCAAATTAATGAGCGCTAAGGCAGCGATGCCCCGAACTTTGTTTTGCTACTCAAAGTTCTGTGTATTGCTGCAATGGTCATTGACATGCGTTATCTCTTACCACCAAGAGAGCGTATTTTTACATTGAATTTTTTTTATTCCAAATGTAATTTTCTTTATACCTACTTCTCGTCTTTATTTCAAACAATTGTCATTAATATATACATGTCATACCTAATATGTCGATTGTTGGTGTACAATAAAGTTATATTCTATCATTACCAAGATACATTCTAGCATTATTCTATCTTAACATTTGCATGATATATCTAAGGCTATTAAACGAGCGATATTTGTATAAATTATAATAACACTAACATTATAAAGGCGAAAGTTTGTGAGTGTGTAAGTGCGTTTGTATGTTTGTTATTTCTTCTGTGGGTGAGTTGCTTACACCCTGGATTAACACACAGGCTAATATAACTATTTCGGTGAAATTTAGTATGCGGATGTTTTTGGGAAGTGAAAAATCGATCTAGCCAGGTCACATATCTGGGTAAACGCCTTTTTCAAGATTTTAATTTTGAGGTACACGCGATCTTTAATTTAAGTCTTTAACATTTAATAGGATTCCAGATCAAGTAGAAAGCGGGATGTGCTAATAACTAGTATGATAAAATAAGCTAATCAGGTTAATATACCTACGCATTCAAACTTGTTGCATGTAGTTTATATTACAAGTCTCAGCAGTCAAGGTCTAAAATGGTGATTCAGCTTTGGTATCCTAACAATTTAGTTTTAGAGATAGCTACCCTAAGCGAGAGAAAAGCGCCTGAAAGCGCTAGAGCGACATCCACTCTATTTGTCTCGTCTAACACAACCGCTGCCCACTTCTCGTCGCCTCCGCCTAGTTTGCGTTAAGGATTTTATCGCTTTTTCCTTAGAGATGCGCTTGTTTTGCTTTGTTTTTGGGTCAACTGAGGTCTGCTTCACACAAAACACATAGACCTTTGTTACAAGTTTAGGTATACGCCGCTTTCATGTACACATACGAGTAGGTACGTGTTAGTCTTGTATGTATACGTAAATAAGACGTTAATAAATTAATGTTCCATTGTACGTTTCGGAAAAAAACCAGTTTGGTAGCTATGGGAATCTGAACGCCGCTGCAACATATACCTATAGAAATTGTTACCCTGTATACACTATACAAGGCGTAATGACAAATAATTTATGCTTTTAAATTGTTTTAGGATCAGGGCAGAGTTCATTGCGCATAGGAAACTCCTCGGTTCCCCGTAAAATATAAATGAAGCTTCGAAGTTGCTTCCAGCATTGCTATCGGGCTCCAACACCTTTCCGAAAACGAAAGACACATCCATTATGTAATATTCATTGACTTTACGACGTCAATATGTCTGCTACGTAATTTATTAAGAGAGCAAATTCAAATATCGAAACATTTGCAGAAAACAACTCGCGATCTGGCCGGAAGTGACGGCGCGACATGGTCTCTGGAACTGTGTTTGACATATCGATATCGATATTTCCCATTATCGACTCCCACTTTCAGGAATAAGGCCTAAAATATAACGATAGGTGGCTGCGATGTAATCTTTCGTCTTGCAGGCATCTTTGTCGCGTGGAAAATTTCCTTTTATTGTGTTAGCGAATGCTTATTGTACAGGATATCTGAACATGTTCCCCATTGTAACGGCGATGGAGCAACGCCTCGGTATTACTTTACAATTGTTCGATGACAAATAGCTAAAGCGATACATTAAGACCTCTTCGAGCGAGGAATTCGAAGCGTTCTAGTTTCTATTGTTAATTTATACGGTCGGCGTCGCTGTCGTGGCGCTGAAAATGAAATGTAAACGGATACATGGAAATCGGATTAGGATTAAAGTGAACAAACAAACAATCTGATACTGGAATGAAAAATATAAGAATGTCTCCCCGGATTTGCAACGCGTTGACATCAGCACTATTATTGTATTTGTGTTTTACAATGTGAGACAATAAATCCCGCACTGACATCCCGAACGGTTCGCATCATGCATTTCTCTTTTCTAATCCAGAATGAGAATCGAACACACGAAACAAAATTTCCACCTAATAAGCTAACAAGTCTATTTAAATTAAAAAAAATAGTTACCTCTTCCTCGGTGGTGGCTGTATTGACAGAATCCATGCTCTGGCAGAGTGCGAGCTCCATGGTCTTGTGTTGTGGGGACGTGGCCCGCGGTGAGGGTTGCTGCGGCGGCACCAGCGCGCCTTGTTGTGCTCCCGCGGCTTGCTGTGCGCCTGCGCCGGCCGTCGCCACGGGACTCGCCGCCGCCGCTTGCAGACTCTGGTGCGCTTGCAAGTTCTGGTGCGCTTGCAAGTTTTGCTGTGCTTGCAAGTTCTGGTGCGCTTGCAAGTTCTGTTGCGCCTGAAGGTTCTGAAGCGACTGGTGGGCTAGATTCAGCTGGTGCTGCTGCACGATGCTCTGTTGTACTATGCTTTGCTGCACTTTGATGTGCTGGTGCACCGCGAGCTGGTGGATGGGGTGGAGGGAGGCCGGGGGAGCAGGGTACGGGGGGGAGAGCCGCTGTCGCTTCACTTGCGCACTCTGAAGCGCTTCGTGCAGCCTCTTCACCGGAAGGGGGCTCTGGCCGAGGTTATCCACGGCTGTGGCGGGGCGTGCCGGCCGAGTCGCACGACTCCGGCGAGCACTGACTCGACTGGCGACAGGACGCGCGACACGCGCTACCGATGTCGGGCTATCGACCGTTACCGGCTCTACTCCTTGCCCGCAACTCTCCGGTGCTTTACTAATCGATTATATCGTTTGAACGACTGTTTTGGCCAACGATTGTCTAATGATTCAGCGCCTGAGCACTTTAGTTCTCATTCGTTTAAGCCAATCTTCTAGACGTAATTCACTCCTGAAAAAAAAGACAAAAATCAATTATAGTATGATGCTATCTAAATCCGCAAAAAACAATAAAGTAATTGGAAGCATTAATTCAGAAGGCAGCCAGATACAAAATAAATTACAAAGGATTATTTTTATTTGGAGCTTTTTGTTCGAAAATAATTCAAAACATTTCAAGTTTTCTTCGTTCCAATTAGAAAAGGAATCCTCTTATAACGCCCTTTACTAATAAATCGATACATAACCCTCGGGGGAGGTTTCTTTAACACTCAGTATTTATATTTAGAAAGAAAAGTCTCTTTAGAACAATATTTGTGGAAAAAGGTTGGTTCTCTTTTTTTTTCTTTTTTTTTTATTGGTGACAGGCTAGTTGTTTGACCACAGCTCACCTGATGTTAAGTGAAGGTGTGGTCGAAGATGGTAAAGCACACCTAGCCTGGAATGGAACTGGCTCTCAAGTGAGGCTGCCGGAACACACCGTTAGATGCTTGGCGGCAAATTTACAACTTGAGGGTGGTAGCTAGCCAGCCGAGTACTAGAAAGTACCCTACCACCATGCAAAAAAAAAAAGTTCCCGCTATAAAACAAGCCAAATAAATCATCTTCATCTCGTATCCCAATTAAATGTGTAAGGATACCTTGACCTGAGTATATAGATATCAATAGCATTGAGACCTTGAAACCATGGAAATAATATTTCCTTACTAAGTTATTAAACACTAGCGGACGCCTCGCGGTTTCACCTGCATAGTTCCCATTCCCGTGGGAATACAGGGATAAATAGCCTATGTCACCCGGAGCAGAATAACTTCCCAACGGTGAAAGAATTTTTGAAATCAGTCCAGTAGTTTCGGAGCCTATTCAATAGAGCAAACAATCAAATCTTTCCTCTTTAAATAAAGAAAATAGAATAAATAAATAAATATCGCCATCATAGCGCCATCTGACCCCAAACTAAGCAAAGCTTGTACTATGGAAGTCAGATAACTGATAGAATATTTAAACTTTAAACTTTTTTTTTTGTAAATACATACTTATTATAAGTACAGAATACCCAGACACAGAACAAACATTTTGTTTATACCACAAAATGGTTATCCTGTGTAGGAATCGAACCCGCGCCCTTCAGATCTTGGAGCAGACATACTACCAATGAACCAACAGGGATGTCAATAATATCTTTATAATAGTATAGATAGATAGATTGGCTCATTCCAACGTGAAATTTATAAATTAATAGTGAATGCACGTAGGTTATGTTATCATAGTATATTAAACTACTATTATGTCATCTAGTACGCTACCAATTCGGTAATATCAAAAGGAACAAACATCAACTACATTTGTAATACAAAAAATGTAAAAATAGTTACTTCGGATGACTTTGATGAAATAATCAAGATTAATTACACATCTCGCCTGACGTCAAAAGACCTACTAAGTTAAATACAGCCTCTATAATTCATACAAGCATATGTATAATAGGCCAGATTTTAATTGACTCTAACAGAGTTGTAATACTCAATGTGTTATTATTTTCAAACGATACTTTATAAAAACAACAACCTGAAATACAAATTACTACTCTAAAACTTATACCTTAAAGTATCGTTTTAATTGTACCGTAAGAATTATTTTTAAATGTCAAAAAGTGCCGATAGCAGATGGTGTGGGCAGTGGTCAACCGTTTATATGATTAGTCACGGCAATAAACGTCTGAGATATTCTAAATTAAAAAACTACACCGATGATATAAGAACGGTATATCACGAGGTAAGTAGAGTATCTCCGTTTACAGTTTTACAGAATTAATATCGGATTCGAGACAGCTAGATAGCAAAAATGTACTCGTGTAACGATCATGGTAGGTAGGTATATTGCATGATATTTTTTATATAAGTATTAACACAACCAAAACGCTCTCTCTATCACCTGGCGAGAGATAACGACTATCCATAACCATTGCAGCAGGAGGTAGAACTTCCAGGGACAAAAGCAAAGTCTTAAGCACCGCTGCTTCGGCGCTAATTATTTTGTTCATACACTACTGCTTGGCGGCAGAATATGTTACAGAGCCAGTTTAATTGTTTAAGGTGTGTTTGCCATCTATGACCGCACCGTCATTTGACATCAGATGAGCTGCGGTCAAATAAAAATCTGATACTTGGGTGGTACCTATCTGCACATATGACCTTCTACTAAGGAGATCCACCTAGTAGGGCGCGTAAATACTGCTTGCGTTATGCTACAGAACTGGCGACGTTTATCCGATTGAAGTTTGGATTAATGTTTCCCTTTTTATATCCCGCGAAAAAACTGCTACTTGGTACAAATACCACTTAAACCCGATATTGAAAAATGTGTGTTTGAATTGAAATTAATATTTTACATTCTGTTTTATGCGCTATAAAATAAAATAATAAATATGTATTTATAAAAGTGACATAATTTGCACTTGCAATTATGCAGCTAAGCTTTACAAAGTTTTGCGAGAAAATTCGTTTTAATTTTTACTCTTGAAAAACTCTTGCGTATTTTATGTTATAGTACTACAGGATGTAGTTAGTATCAATAAAGTAGTTTTAGGAGTTATTACATTATTAGATATTAAACATGGATGAGTTCTTAGTTTCCCCGGTATAAAGATGTTAAGATTGTAAATACATTTATTACGAAATTCTTCTATTGTAAGGTAGACCTGACTTACAAAACTGGAATATTTTTGTTCCTGTATTGTCTAGATTTCGTAAAGTATTTGAAGTCGTGCTGTCCTGTCAATTTGTCTGCTTGTTCGCCCTAGTGTGTTCAGACATAAAATCTATCATTACTTTTCGAGGACTGTTGATAAGAAACATTGAGAAAACATCAAACTGCGATGTTGATCAAGAACTTGACAGTTTGCCAGGAGGTAAGATCCCACAAAATGTTATTCGAGGTTACGTATACAAAAATATGATATTAAAATGTTATTTGATATTTTCTTTGCGATAAATGTATCAGAATTAACTCGTAGACCTACGTAATATAATATAGATATGAACACTTTATTGTGTCTTCTACAGCGCTATTTTATGCGGCATTTACAAAGTATTAGTGGTCCAGGCTAGTAAGAGGTGAGAAGTCAGTTCAAAAGCCCTTTGGAGAAAAGTAAGTATTAACAAATTATTAGTTATTTACTTATGTAATGAGGTAAAGTTCGCGTTTCTTAATCAATAAAAACAAATAAAAAAATGGATTGCAAAAGAACTACGAACCAATCAATCCTTTAATCATTTAAACACGGATTTATGTTACCAAAATCAAAATTAATGAACAAATGAACAATGAAAAAATTATGTTTCATAGATTTTTTTTTTCTATAAATTTAATTTAGTCGTGTTTTCTTATACAAGTTCCTAGAAATGTTTGCCAAGTCTTATGCGGACATTTTATCCGCTATTTATTTAATCGTTTGTTACCGCCTGCAAAATATTGCACTACTTCCTTTTCGAAAAACTAAAGGTTTTTCTGTTTATTCGGGAAAAGAAAATAAAAAATTATTGGGTGATCATGAATTTAGGCTTTACCTAAAGACCCATTAATCACAAACCATAAGAAAAACGTGATTATGTTTTTTTCAAAGACTGTACGACCGTGACTTTATAATTTAGGCCTTATGTCACGATACAAATTTGTCCATAAGGCAAAAAGATAATTCTATAAAAATAATAATGTCTATTTTTTTAAGAATGTATTTACGAATTCTCATATTACGTTACATTCAGTCGGTATATTATTTATTTACCAAACATTTTATCCGACGTTTCAGGACCACTTTATTTATTTTTTATAAACTAACTCTTATCCATCTTTCTAAACGAGTAAGTAAATAGTTTAAGTTTGCTTACACTGAAGCAAGTGAGTCAAACTTTAATGTTGCAATGTATTAACTATAAAATGTTGTGATAAAATATATCGTATTGTCGTGTTCAAGCTGAGCATCATTAGTAAGATATCAATATTATACTTTTTTTTAAATTATATAACCCAGTTAAGTGGTCAATTTCGAGGACTATGTGAGGAAATCTTTAAAGCTACCACTTGGATTCGCCTGGATTTTTCTAATTTAGATAAATATGATAGTTGTGTACACCAAAAATTTTAATCAGATCTGTGAGCTTTCAAGACGCGATTTTAAATCGGTTTCTACTTGGCAAGCGTGCTCAATCGTATATCGCATCTTCGCCTAACATCAGGTAAGATGGCAAACGCAAATCTATTTATAATTAAATAAAGATAAGAACCTTATGAGATTGTACTGCTAAGTTATTATAGCAGCGTTGTCGTTAAAAGCAATACCTTCCAGACAACTTTGGAATGAAATAAAAACAAACTAATCTATAACTATCTTCACTAATATTATAAAGAGGAAAGATTTTTATTTTTGAACTTTGTATTATTTTGTATGTTTGTAACGAAAAAACTCAAAAACTACCGGTTTCAAAAATTATTTTACCGTTAGGAAGTTACACTATCCACGGGTGATATAGGCTACTTTTTATCCCTGTATTTCTACGGGAACGGGAACTACGCGGGTAAAACCGCGAGACGTTCGCTAGTTGCTAAATAAATCAATAATTACCTTTATATCGTGATACATGACTTTGTCATTAAATAAAAGTTTCCTTAATTTTTTTAATGCAATTGACATGGCTATTGAATATTTGTGTCTACCCATTAAACGTGAATCTTCCCACAGTGTGAAACTTTTAGTACATCGACCTGTCACCTTAATAAGCTGTAGCGTAATGTGAAGAAATAAATAATAGTGTTGCAATCGACGTATAAACTACAAAACCGGACGTAAAGACTTAATATGTAACAATCACGTGGTCTCGGTGTCATTAGGAGCTCCAAGGTTGCCAGTTTTTGCTCCTACTCTCCGTGACTAAGTAAGTACAGACGTACACTCATGTAGTCAAATAAACTAGATTTATCTTGTAATAAATGAATATTCGACCGCGTTTTGTATATAAAGTGGAAAAGAAACATTCAGACTAGGCAAAGCTTTTTGTTTTAATTCAGAATAGATTTGCCACTCTAATTGATGTGAAGTAGTAGTACAATCTAAATTACAAGGAAGCTACTTGCTCTAGATTTGAAGACACATTTTGTAACAACAACAATGTACTTGAGCTGCCGGTGAAGGAAAACATCGTGAGGAAACCATACCATGGTGGTAGGGTACTTTCTAGTAATCGACTGGCTAGCTACCACCCGCAAGTTGAAAATCTGCCGCCAAGCATCTACCACACCGTCACTTAACATCAGGTGAGCTGTGTTAAAACAAATAGTTTGTCAACTACAAAAAAAAAGCACACACAAGGGAACACAGACTCCGGCAGAGATCAAACACGAACCTAATTCGTATAAAAAAATTCATTCATTCTTTCCTTTCACAACCTCACTGTGCAAATAAAAATGTGAGATAAAAACGTTTTGTGCGTACGTGGACAAAGCCACCATGTACGGATGACGTTATACCATAAGGTGAGCTCTGGTCGAACAGCTAGCCTGCCAACCATAAAAAAATCTAGTATATGTATAATTGTATACATACCTTTAGGTATAGACATCTATGTATGTACCTACTTGAACTTTTATTCTTTTTTTTACGACATAATAAATATCGTGGGACTTTATACACAGCATCATCTAGCCCCAAACTAAGCAAAGCGTTTACTATGGAAATACTTAAATACTTTTTGTAAATACTTACTATATATATATACATAACAAAACACTCAACTTGGTTGTTTTCAAATCCAGATCTTAGACTACATCCTGCTTAACATCAGGCAGGGTGTAGTCAAACGCAAACTTATTAAAATTAAAAAAAAAATCCCCAGACAGAACTTACATTTATCTTCATATAAATGTTTGTCCCGATGGGAATCAAACCCACACCCTACAGCTCTTGAAGCAGATACCAAATGAGCTAACTGTATTTCTACTTGACTGTACGTAAGATTACAAACAATGTTATTATGGAAAAAAATTTGGTTTTGCCTCACAAAGTGACCGCATCCACAGAAATCTATTGTGATGAATGTGTACTAGCACGATTCGACGTGCGACTGGCAAAAACAACACTTAGAAACAAGATTGCTTTTTGTTAATGATTATTAAACGAGGTAGTTGTTGCCCACTGATTTCATTACGGCTGTATGCTATGGTCACCTGTACCTACCTACAGTAAAATGGTCAATCAATTCTTATTAAAGTAGGGGTTAATAAATAAGTGAAATTAATTTCTAAATTTCATAGGACATTGCACACAGCGTCATCTAAGCAAAGCTTGTACGATGGAAGTTAGATAACTGTTAAAATACATAAATACTTTTTTTTTGTAAAAACATACAATTATAGAACACCCAGACACAGAACAAACATTTGTTTATACCACAAAATGTTTGTCCTGGTTGGGAATCGAACCCACGCTCTTAAAGCAGATATACCACCAATGAGATAACAGGGCTGTCTACGTAGGTAAAATCAGCAAAACACAATTGCAAGATTTTTTGGTTATTTTAATCATTTCTTTAAATACTTAACTGAAAATATTTTTGAAACAGATTCCTAGTGAGTCTGAAAGGAGGGGAAGGCAAACCTTTGCCAGCAGTGAGACACTGGAGGCAGAAAATAATAATAATAACTTCTGGTGAGGTTAGCGACTTGCGAGCTGAGCATAAAATAATAGGTTAGAAACACAAAAAGAAAACCACATCTTTGAGGTAACTTCATTAAAGCGTTAAGAGTTCCTATTCTTAGAAATATGTATAATAACTTTCCCATATGATTAGGAGAACTATGTATTATTCTAAAAAGTATTTTTTATGTAAAACTGATAAGACTGACTAACTGTATCTTCTTCTTTTTTTATTATTTTTACGTTTCATATTTGTATTTCATTGTGATTTGTTTTTGGTGTATAATAAAGTTATATTCTTTTCTATAAGACGTGCTAAACATTTTCTTGATGGTAAACGCTTTCCTGGACATTGTAGGGTTACTTAAAACTTTGAAAACAAAACAAACTCTGTTTTCGCGCCCATTACTTTAAAACATTTGATGGTAAGTCAATGGCTCTATAATTTAGCTAGCTGCAGTACCTTTCAGACCGGAACACAGCAATGTTTACACACTTGTTTGGTAGCAGAAAGTCTGATACTACATTGGTACCTAAGCGACATCTTGCGAAGGATATCTATCACCTGGAAATCGCTCTAGGCGATAAGACCGCCGTTATACACCAATCATGTATTATATTGTTTTGTTATGTTCATTTTCTCTTTATTTTATATTTCATATTTGTATGTTGTTGTATATTACACACCAAAACAAAACTGTTTTGGTGTGTAATAAAGTTATATTCTATTCTATTCTTGTAGAATTTAAATATTAATAAGTATTGAGTCTAAAGCAATCAAGACATAACATGAAACAAAACGCTTAGATATGAAAACTGTGTCAGACACCAATGGCCTATACAATTATGACATAAGCACTGCATGACCAAAATATTATTGCTTATGTTTCAAACAAAACCGCACAGTGCAAGTTTGTTTTAAATCAATCTAATTTATCCAAACTTTTTAACTCTGTTTTTATAACAAGGCACGTGTTCGTTCCGAATGACCTCATCCAATTTAAACTGCTCGACTAAAGGTCGATTGAAAGAATTCCGGAAAATTAGAGCAATTCACTAGTTCTAAGACTCCTTTTTGAAACTAGCCGACATGTTCTAACTTTTAAAGGTTTATACGGAAAACTACAAAATGATTTACGATTGTGAGCATCGCTCCTAGATTTCTGAACAATGCGGTAAAGTGGTGCTTCGCAACTCAAATGATTTCATAATTTCTAGGGCGACTATTTCTATTTATAGTTTTCTAACAGATTAATTGGCGTACGATTTCTGTGTGAATTTAAAGTCAAGGTATTACAACTAAATTTGTAAGCAAAACACTTCAGTAATGTACACTAATGTATTTTAACTATGCAACCGTCTTGATGCAATTAATTATTTTGATAACGTATCACAAATGTACCAAATTAACGATGTAGCGATGATAGCTCAGTGGTTAGCGCGGTAGGTTCGCATGTCGAAGGGCGTGGGTTCAAACCCCAACAATGAGCTTGAGCTGCCGGTGAAGGAAAACATCGTGAGGAAACCAAAGCATGGTGGTAGGGTACTTTAGTGCTCAAGTTGAAAATCTGCCGCCAAGCATCTAACGGTGTGTTCCGGCAGCCTCACTTGAGAGCCAGTTGCATTCCAGGCTAGGTGTGCTTTACCATCTTCGGCCACACCTTCACTTGACATCAGATGAGCTGTGGTCAAACACCTAGCCTGTCAACCATTAAAAAAAAAAAAAATTATGCGTAACCGATATATATTTACTTCGCTAAATACGACCCACTATTTTGTTAATTAAGTTTAAAAACACGCTCATATTGTCAGCGTGTCAAATAGAAATACATACGTACCTACACGTTGTTTACTTTCGTTTTACCTGATTAAATTATAAGTACTGGAAAATTAACGATATTATTGAAATTCCTTTTTATATAGAGAAGCAAACTATTACACAGTCTTTGTCGCAATCTATCGAGCGATCAGAATAATAAAAAAAACAGTCGATAAAAAAATAAATTATTACGTAACGTTAGTTGACAATTACCTATTTAAAAGTGCACAGTGAACAAAAACGCAGCCTATTGTTATCATGACTGCAAGCATTGCATCACCGGGGTGACAATCAACGTTTCATTTGAATGTTGCAAAAAGCATCGCAGATTTACCAGACACTTGCGAAATACCCTACTTACGACAAGTTGTAAGTACCGCCGAAAAATTGTAATTCTAAAGTACATAATTATATGATTGAAGAGTGACGAAAACGAAACTATGAAACGTGTATTTGCATATGTAACAATATAGTACAATAAGAAACTTTTGAAAATGTTTTTCGGTATTTGAAGCCCTATTTTTTAATTCATACGTCTCTGTTTGCGTATATAAATATGTCCGCCTGACCATAAGAAATCGTTAGGATACCATATTATAAAAAAATATTCGCATTTCTTTAAAATCTCATTAAAAAAATAATTTTTGTTTCTGATATTCGTTGCGATGTAAGCTATCCATATCAAGATTTAGTTCATTCTAACTTATTACTTAATCTAGAATTATCTATGCAGGTCTCATTTCTATAAAGGGTTACGCGGAACGGTAACCCGAGCCGAGTTTAGTGAAGTGAAGAAGTCATTTTGCAATCATCGTTGTGAACTCACAAAAAATCAGATAAACCAAACGTTTAGCCAAAGTAAAAGAAATTTTTCGTTGAACGACCGATTTATTATTACGATTATCTCTTACCATTAGGAGAGCGCATCGTTCGTCTCGATACATTTACATTATTTTTTTTTATTAAAAACGATAGATTGTAAAACGCCCTCCTTTCGGCTAAATACAACCATTATACGTAACCCGTATAGATCTATATTGCAATATTATTACGCAGATCAATTACAATAATTAAAAATATTAACTACTGCCATTCTACTGCGACACACCTAAAATTTTAAATCTATCCAATTTGGTAATAGGCAGTGATATAAGCGTTGCAAGACTCAATGCGGATATAATAAATGCCTCCGTTTTGAGCACAAATGTAACATAGCATTATAACAAACTAGTAGACTTTTACTATTAGACAGTTATTGGAAAAAGCAAAGCGCAAATCGCGCCATATTTCTACTGCCCAGTATACTTTAATCCCGTCGTATTCATAGTGTGGTGTTGTGGGCAAATAACTCCCGGGAAACTCTTCCAGGCGCCATTTGTTATAACTACTAAGTCCCGGGAGATCCCGGACTTCGACGGAACTTGCGATGTACAAGTTGGGAATATACCGATAAGCACTGAACATTGCGGCTACAAGTACTAAACAATTCAAAACAGCTGTATTTGAAATGAAACTTTATTTAAACACCTCGTACTCGAAGATTAGTTTGGTATCAAAATACGTTTAACTCAAATGAAACAATAGAAATTTGCAATAAAAACCTTGTATTTACTGATTGAATTCAGATAAAAATATATTAAGTGTAATTTCTAAGAGCAGACCTTTCTATACTACGTGATCTGTACCTACTTTAAAGATGTTATCTAGTTGTGTTTCTTGTTCTAGATAGGCCCGGTATCAACATTTTTCGGGCTGCCTTCTACCTGACTTTCATTTCATAGTATCACTGGGGTAATCTTTCTGTTTCTTTCACTTTACTTGTCGAAATCTTATTAACGAATAAATAATCGTACAAAGTTTATCCCTCTTCGCCGAAAATATGAGATGTCCTTTGCTGCAGCGGCCTTAGAGTTAGAGTGAGATTGTGACTAGCATTTTACTTTTTTTTTTTCACACACGTTCGGTCCCCATATCGTTGATACGTCTTATAGGGCGGTAGATACGCTCCTGATTAAAAAAAAAATACCACGCTAATAGATAAACCGCAGCTGATAAACACTAACCATGAAATCGATATAATCTGTATCGAAATACGTTAAGGTCTAATTTTTTTAAATGTAAATAATTTTGCATTTGTTTTGATGCTAAAAAACTCTGCAGTCTAGGATAGAGCACGCTCATCTTTATACTCTGAATTTCAAGCTACCGATATAGAGAATCGAGTTTCGGCAGCTTAGAATTGGGAGATTGTTTGACTTCCGATTTAGGTGTTCTAGGTTCAAATCCTACGGCACACACTTTTGTATTTTCTAAGTTATGTGTGATTGCCGCTGACTTCAAACGGTAGGGGAAAATTGTGAGGAAACCAACATGTCCGCGAGTTCTTTAAAAAAAATCTAGAAGATATGTGAAGTCTGCCAACCCGCACTTGGCCAGCGTGGTGGGCATTGGCGTTACCCTTCTCACAATGAAAAAGACCAGTACCTAGCAGTGGGGCAGTTTATAAAAAAACAGCATACCTATCCGCATCCGCGTTTGACCTCTAACTTGCCTGATGGTAAGCGATAATGTAGTCGAAGATGAAGCACGCAAACTTAATAGCTACCTATTCACTCTGACCTTAAAAAAATCCAGATTATTTCAATCAGAAAACAAAAACCTGGCAGCTCATTCCATTCCTTGGCCTAGATGGATAAACGTAGAGTCAAAACGTTTGGTACGTACCCGTGGAAATTCCACTACTTAATTCACCCTGTATGGATGGATGGTAGTTTGTGGTAATGGTAGACGCCTTTCCACTTGTCCTTTAGTAAAAAGAAGATGGAAGTACAAGGTCATACAGCCCACACATTCTCCGAAATGAACCCTGTAGAAATCTCAAACTTGCTACTTTCCGGACTTTACGACAGTGCCTTTAACCCCCATCACTTTTGATAATAAAATATAGCAACGCCACTCGATAACGTAGAACCAAAATAAAATAAAATCAATAAACAATGGCGAGCCGTCAGAGAATCGACTAATTCGGTGTATTCACGGTAACGAACAAATAAATACTTCCAAATGTAACGTTCTCTCTCACGTTCCACAATTCTAATAATAAGTGTTTGTTCCTATAAACAAATCTGAATATTCGAAAACTTCGAAGTGCGGAAGCCATTGAAATTTCACGAATAACGTGATTATCGCAAAAGCATTACATACACCCACACACAAATAAGCAATTGTTTATTAAATTAGTCGGTATTAGAGTCGCAAGGAATACCTGCCTTTAAGTAAAACAATTTGTTCACAAAGTCGAAGATATCGGTCAGCGAAATCTCTAGAATGTTGCGGTTACTGCGTAGTTTAAAGTATTCACTATATACGCTCAACAAACAACCTTAATTTAATTTGAAAAGTATGGGGTTCGGTCAGTGAATGAAATAGTTCAAAGATCGGTACCAGCCTAGTATTGGCTAATAAAGAGCTCTATACATATGTATGTACCTATAGAACGGAATGGAAAACTTATAAATGTGTAAGACAGTTTATTTCAATTTTATATTCTAATTCTGTTTATTCTGTTTTTCTGTTTTAATTCTGTTTGTTGTGTTTCTGTACATTATCAACCTGTAAAAAAAAACCACATCGCTTACCAGAACGAAAATATTTCAGATAGATTACTGACAACCGTCAACATTCCATTTCATCAATATGGCTCACAAAACATGGTCATTCAATTAAGTACCTACGTTCTGTCAGTAGGCCGATGGAGCCATTCGTTTAATGAAATTTAATTAAGATACAAACTTAGCTATATATCGGCAGATAGGTCCCATTGTTCGTACGTGTTTACTTTAATTATTAAGTTTCACTGACACTCATTTCACCCAGCTTTCATGCGTAGAACTTTCTCTGGAAACTGATATCTAATTACGTGCATTAACGAAGAAAATTAGCAAGTTTACAGAAGAAACTGGAGTAATTCCACAAAAAAGAAAGCTTTGTTTCAAACAGCACATATCCATAGAGCAAAGTCCCGCAAATTGAATGTAATTGCCGCAACGAAGTGTTGAATCAGACTGGCCCGGCTGCTGGCCTAAATAGCGCCTATTTACCCACTAAGGATCAGAATTCTGAACACCCACAGACCACCTGTTCACGGAGCAAAATTTTCATGGAGCATGTGACATCAGCTGATGAAGTCGCACGACTAAACTTGCTGCTACAATAATCCGCATAGGTTTGGTTTAGCGGTTGGTGAGTTTAAGTTAGTTACTGATTCGAGGTGTATGTCAAATCTATGTCAGTTTCCATAGTAAAAAACCAAATAGGATAAAAAAAAGTTTTATATTATAATTGCTACAAAATATCATTAAAATCGAATGCTTTTTATCATTTCTCGTTTACAATTTGCTTAAGTTTAAGCTAGCCAAATTCCAGACTCTTTAATGACATTTTACAGTTCTCATTTAACATCAGACAGATAACCAGAGACCAGCAAACGTCCTGTTATATTTAATTAATCACACAAATAGATTTTATTGCGACAAATATTTACATCTGCCGCAAAGTGAGGTCGCTGTAACCGGCAACGATCTAGTTTTATATTTTACGAACTGCCAAACTGCAAACTGGTGAGTTTACTACGCTCTTAATGTTAATTTTGTTTATAATGACTTTCACCAGTTCCCAAAAGCGTTACCATTGTTCCAACACGATGTCATGGGAACAGTAACATATAGTATGTTACCTGTATACAGAGTGGATATAAAATTGGATCAGCTAGTCATGAAGCAATGACGGTGCAATAAAAATGAAACAGAATATTTATTTACAACATTTCCCGGCGCTAAGCTCGGCACGGCCTATTGGTGGCCGTAGTGAGAGAGAACGCACCACCGAAAGCGTAACGACAACGCAATATTTTTTATTGCAAATCAATATATCGTATCGTTTTCCGAAATACACGAGGCAAATTGTTATAGTCACAACAAATTGCATTGAAGCCAGTTTATATGAGTACAACTTATGCGCTACGCCATGCGACGATTTCGGTACCTCTTGCCAAGTATTCATTATACACCGTCAGCCTTTTGAATACTGAAAAATGTTTCACCATTTTCAATGAATTTTGATCTACTTCGCTTCAAACAAAGGATGAAGGTGCGTTGCCTACCTTTAAGGACTCACCTTAAAGGTAGGCAACGCACTGACAATGCACCGGATTTTGTAGATGTCCATAGGCGGTGGTAACCACTTACTATCAGGTGGCCGGTCGCTTATTTGCCATATTTTAACATTTAAAAAAATCAGCTCGTAGGTATTTTATCGATATTTTAAAACAGCTTTGTTTCACTTATTTGCAATTTTAATTATACATATCTGCACATAGAATAATTCTGAAAAAAATTAAGAAAATATTAAACTACGATAATTTCATATAGTTACCAAATAATGCTGAGGTCACTTTAAATATATTTAAATAAATGTTTAAAAAAAACTTTTTTGTGACCCATCGTCTAATATTACCGAGCTATGATCGATTTCATTTAACTATAAAAAGCTTAGAATTATAATTAACAATACATTGATTGATTGATTGATTAACTCTTTCTCTTTCTTTAGTGGTTCATTAAAATAACTCTATCAATTACATATAGAGATCAAATTTATAAATCCATCACGGAATGGTTCTTAAAATTTTGTTAAGAATTCTTAAATAATACTTCTTTTTAACGAGTTTTTAAACAAAGTACTCTTCAAATGCGGAAAGTTGAAATGAGCTTTATAAAATATTTTGATTGATAAGGTGGAGTAATAAAATAATTTATAGGGAAAAATCTTTTATTACATTCATAAACACAACGAGGATAAAATAAACCCAAATTACGGTAGACACGAAACATTATGACGTCGATTACGTTGTGACGTTTTCTACGTTACATTTAAAAGCTCTAAAAATAGTGTGCTTATTTTATGACATATAATTAAGAAAATGCTATTTTTATAATATATATTTGACCAATTAAATGATCTTATGGGATGCAAATTAGTTACATTGAAACATCAGTTATTTTTATAGCAAAATTGCGACATTGAATTAAGCCTGTACGACTTAGTAGCTATCTAAAATCAACTGTCTTACAGCAGCCTTTTTAACTTTAATAACTGCCATATTTTTATTTTATTTTATCTCTGGTACAAAAACAATTAGCCAACCTAGATTCAGGATTCATGTTACCAAAGAATCTATACTAGGTATTATAAAGAGGCAAGATTTGATTGTATTGAATAGGCTCCGAAAATACTGGACTGATTTCAAAAATTTTCACCATGTCACCGTTACGAAGCTACGCTATCCCCGGGTGACATAAGCTACTTTTTATCCCTGTATTCCCACGGGAACGGGAACTACGCGGGTAAAACCGCGAGGCGTCCGCTAGTATATTATAAATTTGTTAACCCAAATTATTGCACATATCCTAAGACAATATGTTTTAACACATCAAACTAACTGCTTCAGTGCTATTTAAAATTTCATAAATCTAAGAGAGATGCATCGATGTTACTAAGTCTATGTTTTAAGTTAAATAAACTATATGAAAATTATTAAGCTCAATACCCACAAACGCTACATACATAAATAATTAAATTCACACATACGACGGAAGGGTTTGCATTTTGACTGTTGACAATCTAGATGTTTGACCACAGGTCACTTGATGTTAAGTGACGGTGTGGTTGAAGATAGTAAAGCACACCTAGCCTAGACTAGTACTGGCTCTCAAGTGTGGCTTTCGGAACACACCGTTAGGTGCTTGACGGCAGATTTTCAACTTGAGAGTGGTAGCTAGCCAACCGAGTACTAGAAAATATCCTACTTTTTTACTACTTTCCTTCACCGGCCGCTCAAGCTCATTGTTGGGGTTTGAACCCGCGCTTTTTGGCGTGTAAGCCGGCCGCGCTAACCACTGACCTATTATCGCTACAAATTGTTACATCCAATATCGTTTTATGTAGGCGGAACACTTTGATCAGCACGTAAGTATATAGGTCTACGAGAAATTACTTATTAATTTAAAAAAGGAGAGCCAATTGATTCAGCCCCTTTAAACTCAATAAATGCCTTGTTCGATCATCCCATGACTAACACCAATTTGACTACGATTCACGCTGGACTGAAAATTCCTTCATTAATCGAATTAACCTTTAATTTCTTTCGTTAGGGAGTCTAATGGTCATGCTGCCGTTAGTAGGCCTTCGCTTATTGGGATCAATTAGGCAGGGCATTCGAGGGTCGCTGCTTCATAAATCATTTACGTTCGGCGTCGATAGTTTACTCAAGCCTCGAGACGTAATTTCTGTCTTCCCGTGACGAAATTTGACAGTATTTTGATTAATTTACGAAGTAACTTGTAATTAAGAAAGAACTAGCTCGATATATTGATATTGACAACATCAGACACATAACGTGTAAGCTCGAGACGGAACAATGACACAATGGAGAGTAGACTGATACTAAAACTATACCAATGAAAAAAAACGAATTATAGAAAGGATGTCGATGTCTAAACAAAGGATCCAGATCCTTTGTAGGTACGGAGGATTCCACGTATTCTAGTATCATCAAAATGCTTTTGTTATAAGCAGGTATCTATGTTTAGTTCATATTCGTATGAGTACTCAAGTCATGTCTTTTAATAATGCTGATGAGCGTTAGACCATAACAAGACAAGCCGACCATCTGCCTGTGTACATTTACGCAACCACCAACCGTGAAAGTCATCCATATACATCAGCTGCTTCAAACGACGACGTCTTGAAGGCGAATCGTTTGTTTCACATTCCGTCTACTCCCATAGTTAGCGTATCTAGAAGGCTTCGTTGTATGCGTTGTACTTCTTTAAATATCTATCTAAAGTTAGTTATTTAGTGTTTTGGTTCATTTCAACGGACATATGGAAAATACTCCAATATTCATCTTGACATTTAATTAAAGACTTACATTTAATTTGATCAATCATTTGATTTGATCAAATACATATTCAGATAATACATATTTTATGGAGACCTAACTTTCAAAAGTCATTTACAAAAATACTGCAACACAAACACAGCGTTTAAAAAAATATATAATATTTTTCCAATTACTGATTTTTAATAATTATATTTATAATTAATCTCCGCATTCCTGCTTGGAATGGTTAATAGCAATATTTAATCACTTTGTGGTAATTAAACTAATGTTTTAGTATTTGTCAATTCTTGTTTATCGAAGGTTTTAATAAGACTAAGTACATTCTTGAAGATTTTCCTCGTTGATGGTTTGTTTGTGCAATAATAGGAGAATACGTAGATACAATCTCAATGTCAACCAAATGCATTAATGTTAAGTACGAATGACTTTGGTAGATTCAAGTGCATATTTGCATAAGTAATTAAGCAGTAAGCATGAATTACATATTTAAAATTATAATGTTGTTATTTTAGCTGTGAATAAACAATACTTTACGATTATATTTTACAAAGTTTAGTTTTATTTTCTAGACAAATTTAAGTGCATTTAAATTGTAATCGAGGACATTTTTCGTTTAACATTTTGTAAGTTTAAGAGATCCTATATAATTTTATTGTTACGGTTCCACTCTGACGGTCGCGCTAAATGACAGCAGGTAAAACAGTAGCCTCGGTGCTTGTACAATCATATTCATTGCACAATTCATCAGCTTTCTCTCGTCGGGAAACTGGTGTCAGCGGCCATTGCCCATTTGCTACGGTTGTTGTCAGTTTTTTTTTAACTCGAGCAAGTTAATTATTTTCCAACTCGCTGTAAATACGCCTCTCACATTTTATCCAAAATATTGAGTGAAACGTGATGTTCTTGTTTCATATGAACAGTTGTAGAGTAACGAATATCAGCGAGTGTGTCTCATTGTTATGGTTCAGTACAATGCGTGGTTTCAGAAAGTGCTCCCGCTGTCGATACTTGCCAGTAATTTCTACGGTTGCCATTGTTGTGCGCCTCGCTTTTGCGACTTTTGTGTACCACGTGAATACCGTGACTTTGTACGTTCCTCGTTTCGGATATTATTTTTATTTTAGCATCTCACAAATCTGCGTCGAATTTAGATTATGTTAATGTTGTTATGTTTTGAATCCTAATTATATTTACACGAATAACAGCTTTTCTGTAACGATTTTACTTTTCAAAGTGAAATGCAAATAATTATCTTGTGTTTTAAACGAAACACCTTAAAAGCTTTTCTTATTTTTATCGTGTTTTACGCAAACAGTTAGTAAAACTGCTAACAATGTACGTTGTAAGGCTTATCTAAAGCGGGGCAAACAATTAACGGGTCATAAATTGGTATATTGTGCGCTTTAACTTTGATAAGATTCGCTGCCAAAAACCAAACATTACAATCTGATTTAGAAGGCTTCGCGCTTGCAGCAAGTCGCCGGTCAGCTTTTCCGGCGGTACTTCGGGGGAACCGTAATAAAAGTGAAATTAAAACCGCGCGAACAAGTGCATCAATTAATAACATAGCATCCGGCTGCCTTTTAAAAAAAATCAAGTGTCCGTTACCTAGAAAACAATAGCACATTTCACAAACACACACACTACTCTCTGTCGGAAAACGCACATGCACAATTTTCCGATCACCGGTTACGGACACTGCGTCGGTCGCGTCAGAGCAAAGGGCGGCACGTACAAACGCTGCCTCTGCGCGCGATAGACTGGCTGTTCTCGGGCGGACTCGCGCCGGAGCGGGACGCGCGGCGGGCGTGCCGAGCCACTGCGCGCGCATAACCCCCTCCCTCTCTCACACACCGCACCATACATACTTTCGTCTCTTGTCCACGCGCTCTAGCACACCTTTCGTTCCCAAGACAGGTGTTCTTGTCCCTGTGTGCGTACAAACACACGACGCTCGCGTGTGTGCGCGCTTCCTGCGGCGGCGGTGGATCGTTTTTTATGCCCGGCAGAAATTATAAAAAAGTAAATGGAGGGAAAATTAAATAAAACGTTTACAATGAAGCGTTTTCCTGTGCGCTTTCAATGATTCAGTGTGCGCTATTTTTCTGGGTCGGTATCATAGCGGTCGGGATTACGGGGCTTTTTACGGATGTTTGAGTGATGTAGGCGGGCGTAATTAGACACGGGGCGGAAAGGTATATTGATTGCGGTGACGGAGGTTTGTGGAAAAATCGATATTTTTGTATTAAAGGTGGCACGCGACGTGTCCGGTGCGTCCACGGATGAGTAAGCGTATCGATCCACACGCCAACTTTCGACCCTACTCTACATGGCGCGCTCTATCACTCAAGCAAACCTCGCGGTGCTTGGTATCTGTGCCATAACTGCCTCGTATCTCTGCGTTTACCCGCACTACTGAATTTCTACCAAAAATGATGCGCATATTCGATTCGATCTCATTCTCTTTTTTTTTAAAGAAGATACTGATATATTTGCGATACGAGTCATATTTTTGGTGTAGTTGTCACGCAGCCCAATATAGTCATTCCAGTTAATTCTTATATTCCATGGTTCACCTGAAACAGTTTCTATAAGATAATGTGTGAGCGCAGGGTGTTCTACTTTCTGACTTAAAACACCGCTATCATCTAACATAAAGTCGTTTTAGATTTTTAACCTCCGAAGCAGACGAGTGTAAGTTATAAGTTTATAAGTTAAGTTTTTGTATGTATGTTAGAGGCATCGTAGCACTGCTGAACCGATTTTGAATTAAGTTTTCCCTTGAAAGGTAACTTGATAGAGATTCAGTATAGTGACAAGTCCTCTTTGCGCAAATTATCCTTGCAATGTAAAAATAATTAATTGGGTAATTTTTTAAGATATTTTAATATCATTTTTATTTGACATCTTATTCTTATTTTAGTTATTAAATTTTATATAATTCGCTATTGACTTTTTTTTTACATATGTATTATTATTATGACATTTTAAATTTAATACTTTGTTTGACATGAACAAGTGTACATTATTGTACCTTTATTTGAATTAAAAAAATCTCTCTCTGAACTGGAACTGTCTCTCACTGTAATCTGATCAAATCTGTCGCCAAGCACCTAACGGTGTGTTTCGGTGCTTGGTGACAAATTTTCAACCTGAACCCTCAGGAAGCTAGCCAGGCGAGTACAAGAAAGTACCCCACCACCACGCTATAGTTTCCTCACGATATTTTCCTTAACCGGCAACTTAAAAATAAATGAATAAGGTACAGTTGTCAGAGTTTTTTTTTGAATTTTCAATTTATTACAACAAAAAGTTATCAAATTTGACATTCTATTCGTATATCTAAATTTGACTATTCTACGCTTCCCGGTCAAATAGTCAATATTCCCAGTAAAATAGCAAACTGGCAACACCGAGCGACACTCACCTATGAGACCGTTATCGGGAACGCTTAAGTTGAACGCTTTCATAAAATCGTATGCGACGACGTAAGCTCCATAAAAACAAAATGTGGCCCTTTATGCGACAAGACGAAACTAATAAAACATTTTAATAACATTTCGAGCGTTTCTATCTTCGAATACGAAGTCACAAAAAATTATAAACAAAACCATATAGGAACAACACTAGTTTTAGCGAGAATGCGGCCAATCTTCCATTTGTATCCGCATTGTAATGTTCTCCAAAACTAAAAACTAAATCCTTCGTTTTTTAATATCTAGTACAGATCGTTTTAATGTTCCATACCATTCATACCCAAACCTAAATGTACTCCATTGCAGAATACATCTTCGTTTAACATCGGGCAAGACGGCGGTCAAACTCAAGTGTAAATGTAAAATGTAATTTTAAAAAATACAATATGTAGGTGGTACAGATATACCTACCTAATATTGCGTAGAAAATGCGATGAACGATGAAGAAATCAATTTAAAAAAAAAACTATTGATTCAAAACAAAAAGAAAACAATCAATTGTTTGTTGTTTTTGTCTCAATTGTTTTTTTTATTGGTCGTTCGCTGACTTCGCTAAAATATTTTCGTGTTAGTGTGCTACTAATAATATATTATCTCTTATAATAATACCCAGTCTAATAATTGAAAAAAAATAGTTTTAATAATAATTGACAACGCTCCTCACTTATGCATAAACGCATCCTAATATACATCTGTTGTGCGGTGGTAACAGATATCGAAAAAAATATACTTGATAAAATATTCCTTGTACAATCGTCGTTATATGTACCTATGTAAATATTAGTTAAAAGGAAGGGCCTGGATCCCACAACACAGGTCACCCTAGTTTGGGATCCAGGGCGTACCGATATATCATATTTTAAGTATAGTATTTCATTTTGTGTTTCTCCGTATTGTGTTTCTTCGTAAGTACCATCGTAAAAGTAAAGGAACACAACCAAATAACTTAGACCGAATTAATCTGTTTCTCAACAAAGGCTGCGTCTACACTGTGTCTATTAAAGTCGCCGACTAAATCATTAATCTTTCTACTAGGCCGTAAGACCCCTTCACACTAACATATGAAATTTACGTCGTACCTACTATAGATATAATGTTGCGTGGAAAATGGGTGAAGACTTAGATCGTACAATTTTCGCTTGTTACACACTAAATACACGCACACAAATATGTACGTCCAAACCTATCGTCACAGAAATGCATGCATCAAAGTATTTGTGTGCTAACTTATAGTACCCGTATATCAAACAAAGATATAGAATATAGAACCAAGGAATCTTCGCTCATTTTGAACGGAAAGTTATACTTATGGACGCACGAATTAGTTGATGCTAATTTTTATGTCATGTGGTAAGATGACTTTTTAATAGCTTCACCTACCTAATATACAGAGTTAGACAGCCCTGTTGGCTCATTGGTAGTATATGTGCCTTAAGAGCTGTACGGCGTGGGTTCGATTCCCACTCAGGGCAAACATTTTGTGAATAAACAAATGTTTCTTCTGTGTCTGGGTGTTCTGTATGTATTTACAAAAAAAAAAGTATTTATGTATTCTATCAGTTATCTGTCTTCCATCGCACAAGCTCTGCTTAGTTTGGGGCCAGATGGCGTTGTGTGTATAGTCCTACGATATTTATTATTTTATTGATGAGTAGGTAACAATAAAATAAAAAGATGATCTTATGTAAAAGATTACAAACGTATTTCGCTTGATGACTTATAAAGTTCGTAGAGAATGATAGCTTTTCCCGCAAAACATAAGAGTCAAATTACACAAATTATCTTGGTTTGTGAAAAATTATTCTTTGTAATATTTTCAAAAATTCGTTTTTATTGATTTGATGCTAAAAATGGTGACAGTGATATAAAGTTAAGAGTTACGTGGACAAATATGAGAAAGTGATATAATATAAAATATGCCTTTGAATTTTTCTTCTAAAATCCCGCCGAAGCTTATGGTCAAGTTGTCACTACTTTACTAGGGCAAGATCAGGCTTGATTGAGCTTGACTGTGACTGTGATTTTTTCGGCTACTGTAGTCTTTTACTCACTGGTATGGTTCTTTACCACCTGGTTTTCTGGTACTGCGGCGGTACCTACCATATTCTGCCGCCAAGCAGTAGTGCGTAAACATTATTGTGTTCCGGTTTAAAGGGTACTGTGACATTACAGGGCTGCTGAGACTAACCATCTAATGTCTCAAAGTAATGAGCGTCAAAGCAGCAATGCCATGGACTTCGTTTTGTTACTTAAAATTCTGGCTACCGCTGCAATGGTCATAAGCGTTATCTCTTACCATCAGGAGAGCATCTCGTTCGTCCCATTACTACAAGATAATGATTAAAAAAAATACCATTCGAGTAGTATGTCTACCTAATATTGTATATATATTTTTTTTATTATACGCTCCACAGACGCTGGGGTCCGTGACCTTTGTCAACTTTAGTTACAATTTTTTTTTTTTTTTTTACAATTTTACTTTACAAAAAGAGGAGTGGTTAGTAGGATCTTAATCTAAGGTTAAAGTAGGTACTAGATTGTGTGTATACCGCGAGCAGACCAGCGACCCGCAATATTGTATATTTACGGTAGTGAGGTGCGAAGTTACATACCTATAAATGTATATATGACATTAATTTTATTGTAGCCTAATATGAACATTCCTTTCTTAATAACTTAGCTGGCTTCGAGAACTTAGTCTGCGAAGACTCTAGACACTAGAAGTAGACTAGGGCTTAATCTATATTTGATTGCTTGAGAAGTAGTCCTACGAATCTAATTAAGTACCTACGTAAGCATTTATAGTTCAATATTATAAGACATTCTAAGCAAGTGACCCACCCTGGCTTCGCACGGGTGCATTGTAGATACCAATTTGGTGCATATGCATGCATTATACATATTATAAAACTTGAACTTGAACTTGAACCACTCTGTTTATTGTTGGAACCCACATTAAAATCCTTCAAGTAGTTTAAAAAGTCTAAGCGTACCTACAGACGTCGGGAAGCGTCTTTGTTTTATACTATGTAGAGACTCCAATATTTCGTCTCAATAGGCTCTCAAAGTTTATTATAAGAACATGCATCTTTATCTCATAGTTATTAAGTAAACATTCAGTAAGTTCCGAATGCGTGCACTAGTATGGAAAAATAAAATAATGTGAAACATTTATATTCGTGTTGCTTCCAAAACTACGTTGAAACTAGAAAATAGTAAATCGTTGTATGGCATAACTGGACTTGTATTTTACTGTGTGACTGGACGACTGGACTTGTCTTAGACTGTGACTCAGTCTTGTTTATATTGATTTTTCATCATAATTCTGATTTTGATTTCTTCTTTATTGCACTGCTGGTTAGTCTGAATGTAGGCTAAGATAATTATTCATCAGATACACTTGCACACATACACAGACATTATATTCACTTCACTATATCTATCAACAGAAAGATACATCATTAGAAGGAAAAAAAAAAAAAAAAAAACTTCACTATTATATATTTGTCCTGTCCTGTACGTTTCGTTTATACCTGGAAGACTATTGTTCAAATAATATTGTATCTCTTTATCAAAAACTACAAAATAGGAGATTCTCGAATTGCAATTGCAAAAAATAATGTATTTTTTCTCTGTCAATATATTTATCTATGATAAACATTTGCGTGAAATATAATATTTTTTAAATTCTGTGACTTCTGTGACTTTGTGTTCTGTGGTCTGGTTATTTATTAGTAGCATTCTTATGCCTTCGTCTGATTCGAATAATTTAAAGAGGAATTGACAAGTACTTTATCAATCTAAATAAAAGGAGGGTTTAGGCGGGTTGTAACTTATTTAAATCGGTTTTTATGATTTTGATATTAAATACTAAAAAGTAACTTTATAATTAGAAAATTGCTGTATTGTAAAATTATTGACGATGTTTTAGTTTCCAGAAATACTTGACATAGGTAATATACGCAGAGAGCGATGTCAGAAATAAAGAAGTTTATCCAAATGTCAAACGACCGTTCGAATCCAGCAACTAGATCAACGTAAAGTCTTTACGCAAATGTCGGCGTTAGAAGTTTATACCCGGCATTCACCGGTCCGTGGTAGTAAACGTAATAAATTATACTCTTTCTGAATAACATGCTCTTTTCGTTGCCGAGTTTTTATATTAAAAGCGAAATAAGACGGCTTTCAAGCGGCGGCTAATGTACCAGAGTAATGAGAGAACTACGCCAGACTTGTTGGAAACTGTTTAAAAAGAAACAATTGGTAAATTAAATAGAAAGTAAGGAAGCGAGGAAGTCGTGTCTTCATTTGAGAAGACAGTTTCTACAGTTTGATAACATACCGTCAAGAAAACAAGAACAAGTCGCTACATTTCAAGCACCGGACCATTTTACTTCGCATTTCTATTGATAATTTTCTAATATTTCTCCTATTATTTGGTTTCTCTATAAATAAAAGTCAAACGCTAAAAAGAAAATGTCATTATGTATTTGCAAAATTTAATTATAATTTAAGTATTTAGCTATTACAACTAGAATAACTGAAAGTAGCTTTTGCTTTGACAATATTAGTGTGAATAATTATTATGTAAATGTACACAAATGTACATAATTAATATCAACAGGCCGTATATACTTGAAATATCAATGCTCATTAATGACTTCGATTCGATACAAAACACATATGTTTATGTAAAAAAGTGGGAATCGAACCCACGCTCCACTGCTCATGAAACAGAGCTACTATCGAATAAGCTAATAGGGCTATTTATTATTTAGGGACATTGATTAATATCTGCAACATAATTATTACCAAAATCAAATTTCGTAGCATCGACTACGCGCTACGAGTGTAAAAGGGTGGAGTGCTACGAGCGCCGAATATGTATATCAAAGCCAGCTTTCAGTGTTACGGTTTGACCAACGCACCGCTTCATACGCAGCTTGTCTCAAATGTGCAAACAAACGCTACTAACATGTCAAGCGAAACAGTACCAAAGGCGGTATCTATTCCATCAATCGACTAAATTGTGGCTTATGATTTTGCGATTGCGATTGTCAGCTAGCTACTGGTAAAAGTCGCATTCTGGGGTAACATTTTTTAACTCTTCGTATGCGTGACTTGTCAGTCAAGAGTAGATTACAGTTACATTAAGTTATATCTTTGAGCGAAAACAAACACAAATAAATAATTTTAGGTTACTATTTATGCCTTAAGATTTCTTTAGAATAGAAAGCTGTGTGTGTTTTAATACACTTTTATACAGTTGTTTTCCTCTGTTATTAGGTGTAAATATGGTTCGAAATCTGTTACAAAACTATGCTCAAATCAAACTAACAGCAAAATAATTATTTTTTGCTACTTGCATTGGTGAACAAGATATGAAATGTTTATTTTATGTAGGGTAAGTAATAATACGTATATATTATCCACAATGAATCCAAGTCCCACAGGAACAAAATCAGTTAAGGCGAAATATGTCTCACGTCGCACAGGTAGTGGCAAGTGCCGATGCTCATTGATAATATCAAAGTAGGCTGCGTGGGTTTTTATGGTCGACAGGCTAGGTGTTTGACCACTTTCCTATTCCCAATACCCACTTCCCACTTATTAATTTCCACTTCCCACTTCCCACTTCTCAATTCCCACTTTCCAATTCCCAACTTCCACTTCCCACTTCGCCATTCCCGATTCCCAATTCCCAATTCCCACTTCCCACTTCTCAATTTCCAATGCCCACTTTCCAATTTCCAATTCCCAATTCCCAATTCCCAATACCCACTTCCAACTTCCCACTTTCCAACTCCCACTTCTCAATTCCCAATACCCACTTCCCAGTTTCCACTTTCCACTTTCCACTTCCCACTTTCCACTTTCCACTTTCCACTTTCCACTTTCCACTTTCCACTTTCCACTTTCCACTTTCCACTTTCCAATTCCCACTTCCCAACTCCCTTTTCCCAATGCCCACTTCCCGATTTCCAATTCCCACTTTCCACTTTCCACTTCACAATTCCCAATGCCAACTTCCTACTTTCCAATTCCCACTTCCCAATTTCCACTTCCTCCATCAACTCCCACTTCCCAATTTCCAAATCACACTTCCCAAGTCCCACTTCCCACATTTCCAATACTCAATTCCCACTTTCCACTTCCCACTTCGCAATTCCCAATACCAACTTCCTACTTCTCAATTCCCACTTCCCACTGCCCACTTTCCACTTCCCACTTCCCACTTCCCACTTCCCACTTCCCACTTCCCACTTCCCACTTCCCACTTCCCACTTCCCACTTCCCACTTCCCACTTCCCACTTCCCACTTCCCAAGTCCCACTTCTCAATTCTCAATGCCCACTTCCCAACTTCCTAACTTCCACTTCCAATTCTCAATGCCCACTTTCCAATTTCCACTTCCCACTTCCCACTTCTCAATTCCCACCTCCCTACTTCTCAACTTCCCACTTTCCACTTCCCCCTTCCCACTTCCCACTTTCCAATTCCCACTTCCCACTGTACACTGCCCACTGCCCACTGCCCACTGCCCACTGCCCACTGCCCACTGCCCACTGCCCACTGCCCACTGCCCACTTTACAATTCCCACTTCCCACTTCCCACTTCCCAAGTCCCAGTTTCCCCTTCTTAATTCCCAATGCCCACTTGCCAACCTCCACTTCCCACTTGCCACTTCTCGATTCCCACTTCCCACTTCTAACTTCCCACTTTCCAATTCCAACTTTCCAATTCCAACTTTCCAATTCCCAATTCCCACTTCCCACTTCCCACTTCCCACATCCCACTTCCCACTTTCCAATGCCCACTTCCCACTTCCCACTTCCCACTTCCCACTTCCCACTTCCCACTTTCCAATTCCCACTTCCCATTCCCACTGCCCACTGCCCACTTCCCATTCCCACTGCCCACTGCCCACTGCCCACTGCCCACTGCCTACTGCCCACTGCCCACTGCCCACTGCTCACTGCCCACTTTACAGTTCCCACTTCCCACTTCCCACTTTCCAATTCCCACTTCCCACTTCTTAATTCCCAATTCCCACTTCCCACTTTCCAAGTCCCACTTTCCACTTCTCAATTCCCAATGCTCACTTCCCAACTTCCCAACTTTCCCTTCCCACTTCCCAAGTCCCACTTGCCACTTCTCGATTCCCGCTTCCCACTTCCCACTTCCAACTTCCCACTTTCCAATTCCCAATTCCCAATTCCCAATTCCCAATTCCCAATTCCCACTTCCCACTACCCACTTTCCACTTTCCAATGCCCACTTCCCACTTCTCAATTCCCACTTCCCTCTTCCCAATTCCCACTTTCCGATTCCCACTTCATATTCCCAATGCCCACTTTCCACTTTCTAAATCCCAACTTCCACTTCTCAATTCCCAACTTCCACTTCCCACTTCGCAATTTCCAATTCCCACTTCCGACTTCCTACTTAACAATGCCCACTTCCCACTTGCTAATTCCCAATGCCCACTGCCCACTTTCCATTTCCTACTTCCCACTTCCCAATTCCCACTTTCCAATTGCCAACTCCCACTTCCCACTTGCCAATTCCCCCTTTCCAAATCCCTTTTTCTAAACTCCCACTTCCCAATTCAATTCCCATTTCCCACTTCCCAATTCCCAATGCCCACTTCCCACTTTCCAATTCAAATAAAAGTGAAGACGAATCGCCAAGTTTGAAGCATATTTCACCTTAACATAGAAACTGTAGGTGTATGTAAGCCACCCGCAACCATTCTTTATAAACTTTATCGCTGCCTCGCGCGTGTTACATAGGAACGGGACCGTCTGAAAAGAAACGCTAAGTGCATGAAGATTGATTAAAACTTCGAATAAATTTATCTCCTACAAGGAATTATCCGAAATTGGTGTCGGAGAATTATTACCATAGAGTCTAAACCTGACTCGCGATTTCATCTAGAGATATACATATTTTAGGTTTTTTGTTCTCTGTACTCTTTTCTATTTATGATGTGCACAATAAAGAGTTATATCTATCTATCTATCTATTATATTGAAGAAAATTTCACGCAACTATTAAAACCACTAACTGGTAATTAAAATACAATTTCCAGTAACAGATGTTTTTTTTATAAATTGTCACACAGCTGGGCTTGCGAATCTTCTCGTAGTAAGAAGTCGTGCTGCCACCAAGTGCGAGTTGCCAGATTTTACACATCTTCCGTAACTCTATCAAACATGAAAGTTTCCTAACGATTTTTTTTCTTCGATTGAAAATAAATAAACGTGAATAGTTTGTATGTTTAGATGTTTGTGACTCAACCTCGCTAAAACGGCTAAACGAACTTCGATGAAATTTGCCACACATATAGTTTATAAATAACCTGGATTAACATATATAATACTTTTTATGTCAGAAAATTGTGGGATTATCAATATACAAACTACTGGACGTATCCACTTGAAATTTGGAATAGATGCGTCTTATGGAACATTATTCCGGGATAAAAGGTATCCTTTATCTTTATCTAATATTATAATAGCGTTTCATGGCTATCGCTTATTTGGTACCTACACAAATGTTTCATTTCTCTCTGACCCTAAATCTAAAGTTAGCGTGGACAAAGTCGCAAGCATAAGCTAGTTTCTTAATAACTCTAGAGACTCCGGGGTCCGTGCCTTCTTTTAATTTCTTTTCAACGATTTCATTAGCCATTTACGCAAGAAAAGAAACTCAAAACCTGCGGAATAGACGCCGGACGGTCTCCCAACTATCATACCTGAGACGAGAGCCAACATTATCCTCCTTTAGAAATTAGCACGGCAAGCTGTCACAGCTTTCCACTTTATCGCCCCAAAAGACTGCAGTGTTGCATAGATCCTTGTCATAATAGTATTTAGTTATAGCTGTTGAACACTTAGGTTAGCGCTGGTTTCATTATGAATAGCCACGGAACTAGTATTTTGCGGTTTCCCCATTGGAGGCAGACGCAAATTAATATCCGTCCTTTCAGCTAGAAATTAATGTAATGCACCTAGGTTACGTGGTCAAACAGTCGGTATTCAGCGAATTTTGCGAGCGCGACGGTTTATACGGCGTAACGTATAATTGAATTTTTGATAAGCCGAATTACAAATGGTGCGCTTTGTAGCAGGCCATAGTATGTTTATGTTATTAAAGGCTTAATACGCGGATCCTCTTGGAAAGGTGCCTGTAAATAAATAAAAATAGCAATTGATGCGTTGTCGGTTTAGGTCTTTCAATGAAAACTCTTTTGTGGTTTTTATTAGACTATCATCGCCAACATTATCGCCTACATTTTAACGAGGAATACTGAAATATAAAATAAATACACTATGGTTTAAGAAGTCATTTTCTTATTTAGTTATTATTGAATTGTTGCAATTTCAATACATAATTATGTTTATCACCGCGACTTAATCGTTGCGGCTTAACATCAGACAGAGTGTAACTTTGTAACTTTGTGCGCAATTAAGTCCCTATGACAAATATAATTCCTTATGCCCTCTTCTTATTCTATGAAATTGTAGGTACTTACCTACTTGTATAATTCACATTACAATTGTGATTAATACATTCAAGTATTAAGCGTGAACATGTTTTTTAGTATTGTTTATTGTCGTATTTTTTTAATACCACTGTTCCTAATTAGCTTATATGCTACTTATTTATGTACTGAAATTGTCTGAAAAAGATTATTCTAAGCGAAATAACCGCCTTTTCAGTATCTTACTGTGCTTATTCTTTTTGGAAAATAACTTTGCTAAATATTGTAGTAAACATTATAGATAAAATATCGTAGGAAAGTAAAAGTCAAAACGCTAAGCACTTATGCTGTAAGCTGAAGGAACACTTAAAGAGATTAAAAACGCTTATCGTGTGAGTTCCTTGCTCGTTTTTCATTCTTTAATTTAAGAGCTTTTACTTTCTTCCTGTTTACGCGATGCGCTAGGACACCCATGGCCAACTTCAGGCCCACTGTGCTATATTCGATATAAAATATTGTGCGGCGGTGGCGTTCAGTTTAAACCAAATACGTTATATTATACGTATATTATATTTGAGCTGATTTTATCCTAAATGTAGAACATGCGCAGAATGTATTTACAACATTTTTTACAATATTGAAACGTTGAAATTAGTCTAAACTATACATGTAGTTATGTTTTCATATAACTAACTGCTAATAAACTATAACCACTGCTGGATAAAGGTTTCCCCCAATTTCTTTTGCGTCTCGTTCACCGTCCACCTTATTTTAGGTTTTCGTAGATCATCGCGATATTGTATCTGACAGAGCCAATAATTTTATTACAATAATTAGTTTATGATTAAATTATAATTTTACCACAATAATGTCAAACTGTAAAAGCGTAGAAATTAATTAAAAAAACAATACTCTTTCCTTACGTAAAGGCCGGATACCAAAACAGTTGGTCGCGGCTGTTCTAAGAGATTATACATTTAAGGCCGCTCTTGTGGGTAAGCACTTTACAGCAATACTATTGAAACCTATCAAACTCTTCTCAGATGTGATCTTTACAAAATGTAACTTCATAGGTATCTACCACGTAAAAAATTATGCATGTAACAAAAATACTTGTATAAAAAGGTTTAATAATCTTCCAATGATAAGTCGAACAATATTCATTTATATTTAGAAATAGAGCAGAGTGAGTAACTAAATTGTGACCTATAAGTAATAATAACGTAGAAGTAAAACTGTCATCTGTCTGAGCATTCTGCGTGTGCTAGACTCGGATTCACGAATTCTGTGTAAGATAATAAAGCTGTAACATCTAAATTATATTTAGCAACAAAAACAAACGAAGAGCGCTGTCCTTTCTATAAATTACGTCATCTCGTGTAAGTAATGTCTACGATGCGTTCAATTTTTTCATCTTATTTTTAATGGAAATCGAAATTTATAAATCAAATTTTATCATCGTTATAATCAGCCTATCATTGTCCAGTGCAAAACAAAACCTCTTTCAAGGCTAATCGAAACAAACAGCACTTAAATATATCTGCAACTACTTTACACATTACCATTTGATAGTCGTTTGATCTTGGCTACTAGAGACCTTGTTTTAAGAGATTGACGAGTATTTTTTTACATTGACATATTTTATTTTGACGTTTTGTTTTACATTAACATGTAATCATTGTTTTAACAGTTTTTTAACTTTTTACTATTTTATATTTGAAATTATAGGTATTACGGAATTGACTGTGTAGCATTGGTGTTAAAAAATAGATAGAAGATAAAAAAGTTACCGATGATAAATTACAATTCAAAACAGTATGTTATAAATAACAGAACGTTGCTACCCATAAAAAAACATTTACAAAACTGCATCGCGGACAACAACGCCCCCCTTCGGGAATTGTAATCGATTTGTCACAATAATTTAACTGGTAAATCTTCCCTCATCAAAACCGAAAGAGTCTCATTTCGTTCCGCAAGAGCGCACATTATGTCTGTAAACATGTCGGAGGCATCCCGTCGGCGGATTCAGTAACAATTTTAATAAATAATTATCCTCCCGGTGCTCTCAGATAAACAGATACGGCTAATTCGTGCACACCCCCACTTATGGTTGAAACATGTTGGAATGCGAGGATTAGCATAACCCGTTTTCAGTCTACCGTTTTCAAGAAATATGTAACTCGTGCAAAACGATTCATCATCATCCATGGCCTTGCTCAAACCACGGATGCTACGTATAAGTTACTGCTTACTTTTTTTTAATGTTTTTTTTTTTTATGTAAAAGTTATGAGACGATCGAGGCGCTCTCCTGATGTTAAGAGATAACGCCTGTCCATGACCATTGTAGCGATACACAGAACTTTAAGTAACAAAACAACGTCCAGGGCATCGCTGCTTTGGCACTCATTACTTTGAGAGTATATGGTTATAGTCTCAACAGCTCAGTAATTTCGCTAGCTGCAGTACCCTTCAAACCGGAACACAGTAATGTTTGCACACTGCTGCTTGGCGGCAGAATATCTGGTACTGCGGTGGTACCTACCTAGATGACCTCCTGCTAAGGAAATCTACCACCGAGTAAATGTAATGAGACGAACGAGATGCTCTCCTGCTGGTAAGAGATAACACCTGTCCATGACCATTGCAGCGATACACAGAGCTTCGAGTAGCAAAACAAAGTCAAGGGCATCGCTGCTTAGCCGCTCATTACTTTGATACTATCTATGCTTAGTCTCAACAGCTACTGCTTGGTGGCAGACCATTCTGCCTACCAGATTTCGCCACCAAGTAAAGCTTTTGTTCTATAATCCGCCTAGATTCTAGTCTAGGTAAGACTTCTTTTGATTTGACTTCACTATTTTCCAGATTTTATTGAAAGAAACTCAAGTAATGTGGAGCTGGCAATAGATCTACATGATTTGTGTTAAGTACTATTTCCATGCCCTGTCAATATTAACTTCTTTTCGGATCAGCCCTTTTTATAAACTGACCCAACGCTGAGCGCGGACCTCTTCTCATTGGGAAAAGGGTAAGGCCATAGTTCACAAAGCCGGCCAAGTGCAGGTTGGCATATCACACGTCTTCGAAAACTTTTTTTAAGATCTCTTGGACATGTTTGGTCTTTGTTTCCCCACAATGTATACTTTCACCTTTTGCAGTCAGCAACAAAAATACAGGTGCGGGACATAGAATTCGAACCCTGGACCTTCAGATTGAAAGCTAGCCATTCGCCAAACTAGGCTACCAAAACAATACTAAACTTTTTTACAGAGATGTAATTATTTTAGTACACTTTAATCGTTCGTGGTGAGTAGAATAGCGGCATGTTCTTGCGATTGTACCTATGTAAGTTTAAGCACGTACTATTAAATTTTTCTAAGTAGGTTTAAAATTTTTGCAGAATATGATGCCAATGTTTCATTTGACCATTAAAAATGAGACACATAAATTCACTAATTTATGTTCATATTACATGCTTCATATGCCATTGTAAAAATGTTAGTACCCTCATTAATCAACCAGACCTACCCATCAGGAAACATTAATTACGTCTGGCAACATATTTCACACACGAATCTTCAGGTAAACGTAACACGATAGGTACTTAAACAATTTGTGAAATATTATTGATGGTACAACGTGATTTAAAGTTTCAATCGCGCTCCAGTAAGTGTACATCGCTCCCCTTTTTTTAAAATATATGATCGTACATTTGTAAACATTTTCAAAAGCCGCAAAACTAGTCGTAGGCACTCCTACAACACTGAAACTAATTGCAGTAAGATTCCGTCCTTTGCTAATACGATACGTTACAAGGCGCGGCTGAAAAACGATGTGTTCCAGTCACAAATTAGCTTTAACCCTTTACAGATTTCGACTCTATTGAACGCAACTGTAGGGTTCAGATTTGAGTGTGTCGATTTAAATTTGGGTCGTTCCTATTGCGACGCGCCTTAATGGAAATTGTGAGCCGTGCCCGTGTCGTTACGCGCTGCAAATGTACATAATGTGTCGTCAAAAGGGTGAAATATACTTTAGTAGACTGTGATTTCGTTTGTAGCGAACCGGGGCTTACCGGCTTTCAAAAGTTTTTCCGCTGTGTGTCGCAGAAGGCCGAGAGAGACGTTAATCCCTTGACGTAACATATTTTATATAATCTACATATTAAAGCTAACAAAGGATTTGTCTCGCCCTAAACGAGCCCCCAATAACGGCAATTGTTTCGAAATGCGACAAGTATCCCCAAAACAAATTAGATTTAATTTCTAAATAAATCCTACGGATAGTGTCGTATTCTCTTTTGTCGTTAAATGAAAATATTTGATACCTCCTCCAAATATGGCGCTTTTATTAAATTCTTGAGTTTATTAACTTGAAGTAAAATTCCTCGACTTGCAAGGAAAAGCTAAAAGAAGAGAGAAAAAAAAGTTTCATGTTTCTTCTTTGAGGAATTTTATTAATGTTTCCAACATTGTTGGTTCGTAAAGCATTACGGTAACACCCGCGAAATTTCATCTCGTCTTACTGATGAAAAGTAATAAACCATACGCCGACTTAAATCTCGACTCGTTAAAATTTCACCTGCTTACTAAAACTAATGTATGAGCAGCTCTCTCTAGACTTTTGGGTTACAAGAGTTTATGAGACTATTTCATAGACAATCTCAACTTGGTGGTAGATCCTCTTGGCTGGAGGTCGTCTAGGTAAGTATCACCGCAGTTTCAGATATTTTGCCAACAAGGAATAGTGTGTAAACGTTAATGTGCTCCGGTTTGAAGCGCACTGTAGTTTAATATATATAATATATATATTTAATAATACATGCATTTACATTTTTAATCTGTCATTAAATATAAAACATGTCACAATAAAATGTCAAAGTTGTAATGTCACTTAACGAATACTAATAATAATAAAACAATAATAAAACAAATAAATAACTTATCAAACTAAAACAACCCGCCCCTGACCGTTCCCGGCGCAAAGGTGCCCATCACACTCGCCGCATTTCCGCGCTGAATGGCAATGGCCAACCTCTGCACCAGGAACGAACCGGAGCGGGAGTCGCCTGTCCTATCCCTAAGCCTGTGACCTATTTCGCTAATAAACTTTTTCGCCTCGGTCCCCCAGCAACCCAGAGTCTCCACTGCGACCGGTACGAAAAAGTACCCCGGTTCGATAGAGGCGTACTTGAGCCTCTTTCTATTGGCTGCGTCTTCCGCGGCAGCTGACGGGGAGTGGACGGTGCGACTCAGGTGGCTGGCAGCAACGGTGTCGACGCATGTAGCGTCCCAGACAAGGCACTTGCCGTTCTTCCAGGGCACCAGAGTCATCCCATCCGGCCTCTTACCATCAGATCTGCTCAGACCCGGAGGCTCAAGTACGCAGGGCATGTTTGCCGAGACAAGGGCTCTACGGACAATGTCGTTGAGAGCATGATGACGCGGAAACCTACCTGTGCAACGACGACAACTCAGCGCATGATGGCCATCGGCCTCCACCATAGAACCGCATGTGCACCTGTGAGGTTCACAAACACTGCAGCCCAGGCGGAGAGCTACTGCCACGCGCAGAGAGTCGTCGTCGAGCAAGGTGCCCAGGTGGGGCGAAGGCAGAGCATGTAACCACGCCCCAGATTCAGGTTGCGACACAGCCCGTAGTCTGGCCAAAGTGACTCCCGTGGCACCCTCCAATAGACGCTTCTGGAACCGTTCCGCCCCCGCATCGTCCCACGCCCGTTGAACATGCGCCGCCTCCGGAATTGTCGCACCCGAGCTACGGGCCAACCAAGCTGACAGTGCACTTGACACAAACGGAATGCTTTCCCTGTCACCATTGGAATGCAATAGGACAGTGACAAGGTCCGCAACTCCGTGCGCCGACGCCAGGAAAGCTGGCAGGCCCACATCACGTGCACAACGCACCCCTAGACCTCCATACCGGATTGGAAGAGCCGCTTGACCCCACTGACGCTCATCCAAGGAGACATTGAGGATTGATTCCACCACCGATTTTAAGGCGTCATCAAACGATGAAACTTCCTCCGGACAAAGCCATGTAGGGGCAGTCCGCAACAGGTATGTGATCTTCGGAAGAGCGAAACACATGCGCAACAGAACAGTCGCTACGTGAGCAGAAAGGTCTTTGAGACGTTCGTGAGCAGTAAAAAGGAGCAGCTTTCGAGCAGTAATGGCCTCAGGAACTGCGTCAAGAAAAATTAGAGAACCTAAAAGATTGAAATTTGAAGATGAAAGTTCTCTGAGGCCAGGAAGAAGGGTACCAAAACGAGTGAAGTGTATGCGAGCCTCGACACTGCAGGGGAAAAATTCACACTTTGAAGGATTCACCTCCAAGCCGAGGTCTTTGAGGCGAGGAATGAGTGCTTCTAGATCTTGTAACACGTCATCCGGCTTGCCCCCAATAGTGCCATCATCGAGATACCACACATTTAAGGCCGATTTGAGTTCGAGAATAGCTTTATGAATAGCCAGGCTAAAAACGAGTGGTCCAAGCGGATCCCCCTGCTGGGCTCCCACTTGTGAAAGAATAAGATTATTATCGAAAAAGAGGTTAGATGGAATCTTGTAAGCCTGGTGAAGAAAGGGGTAGAGAGAAGGGATTTTTTCCTTAACCTCACCCAACAGAACGTCTCTTTCTAAGGTATTGAACGCATTGCGGACATCGAGTTTTAGCAAAATACAGTCTGCGTTCTCCGGGTTCATCACGAACGTTCGAGTAGCGTGAATAGCTGCTTCACAACCCAGGCGCGTACCGAAACCCAATTGATGGGGCTGTAAGTATTCGGCCATATCGTCCCTAACAGCGCGGCAAGCCAATTTCGCCGCCAGGCGGCGGAACACGCTACCGACGGCGATAGGTCTAATGCCACCGTCTTTTTTTTTTAATGCCAAGAGCGAGGCACCATAAAGATATGGACATACCAACGGGTTCAGCTGACCGCTAAGCAAAAAATTTGCAAGGCTGGTTAGGCATCCCAATAGGCGCCTCCCGTTCTCCCCAGCCGACACCGAAGTCAACTCTTTAAGATGCCCCGGCCGAATCCCGTCCAAGCCCGCCGCAGAACCACTGTAAAACGAGCCAAGCGCCGATATCACGTCTTCTTCAGTAACCAATACTGCTGCACATGACGAATCCGGATCTGAAGGAAAGATTAAAGGGCGTGAAGAGCTCGGGTGTTTCAACTTCAAAGCGGCTATCGTGTCAGGGTCCCGCTGCGCGAAAGAGTCCTCTGACATTAGAAGGCGGACGGCTCCCCTCAAGTCACCCTCAAAGACCTTGGACTCAATCGTCTTTTTATTTGAGCGCGACCCGGAGTACGCCCTTGTGGAAGCAAAATCATCACTATGGCAAAACCCGGCCGACAGGATATTTGCCTTTACCTTAGCTGTCATGTTTCCAGGCAATTCTTTTGACGGAACCCTTAAAGCCGTGTATGCGAAAGAAAGAAGAGCGCTCCATTCGACCACTCCGTTACAAGAAACACACGAATCAATAATATCGCACAGCTTTTCAGCCGCCTGATTTTGTGCATTTTTAGGGATGTGCCGAAGGACTGGTACGCACGCTTTCATATTAGAGACCCTATCCAGAGGACACGGGGCTGGAGGTGGTGTCGACGGCAGATGGTGCGCTGCCGCCGCTACCGGCGCATCCATTGAGTCGGCTGAGCATACCCAAGGAGCTGTGACTTGATGGCGCGCATCCTTGTGCATACGACCTATGTGTACCTTAAGCCCATGTGCTGAGAAAGTACGTGCAGAGCCAGGGCAGTGGGGACAAATCTGAATCGTAGGCATCACACTCGAAAAATAATAATAATAAAACCGTAACAATTAGGGAAGAAGCCTAATTAAAACACATGTAAAAAAAAAAAAAAAAAAATTCGACATTCGAAATAAGTAGGTATACCTAATAAAGTCAATTTCACTCATACCAAAATTAATTAAGTCAACTTCAATTAAAAACTTAAACAAAAATCAGTAAAATAAAATAAATAATAATTAAATTTAAATTTAATAATATATAAATTTACAATTAAAAAAAACCGACTCCATGTTACTTCTTAGGCCAACTAAACGCTCTACTCCTATGAAACGACAATGTTTCGGAGTAAACGAAAATATCATCAAAGAATACAATTTTTAGATTTTTTTACTGATTTTTTAAAAACCGCTCGATCGATAGCCTTAAAACATTTATGGGACAACCTTTGTAGTATGAATGTAAAAATGATATATGAATATAAAAGAATCATCAAAATCGATTCATAATTGGCGGAATGGTCGCGTAACATACATACAAAAAAAAACATACAGTCGCATTGAGAAACTTCACTTCACTTTTTGAGTCGGTTAAAAAGAACAAAATTTAATTTAATAATCATTTTACGGAACGCACAACAAAAATTTGGCGAAATTAGTTTCGTATTGGAAGTAATAATTTTCAATAAAAACTCTAAAACTACCTGCCAAAAAGACTTTCAAGGAGAGCAACAAGAAAGAACTTTAAAAAGTTACGGGGAGAGTCACAAGTCACGTGGTTATCACTAATTATTTATCGGACGTGCAATTAGATCCGACCTCATTTGAAACAAACCGCATTTCAGCACTAAATTAAATTAAGGAAATAATAGCAAAATTAATATATGCTCGCTCCCATATTATCATACGAAAAGCCAATTTTCCAAAACAAATTGAATTGGCGTTATCTAAACACACTAATCAGACGCTTAAAAGTCATTGATGGAATTTAATACCTGTGGTGTGGAAATGATAATATCTAATTAATAGATACAGAATTTTTCCAGTTTTATAATTGACAAAAAAACACGATAAAAAATTCTAAAATTATTATATCAATAGAGTAACATTGAATTTCATTATGAATAAACAAAATATATACAAGATCTTTCTATAAAAAAAACCGAGTCCGTGCCAATCAGCCCAAACACAGCTTGTACGATGGGGATCTGATAGAAAACGTGTAAACTTTTTTCTGTAAATACATATCAACTTTTTTTTTATACTGACAGAGAACAAACATCTGTATTCGGCGCACAAATGTTAGTCTTGAGTGGGATTTAAACCCACAGCCTTTAGCTCTCTAAGAAGAACTATTACTAAATGTGCTAACAGGGCAGATTTGCTTATGGTTGACAAGCTAAGTAGGACCACAGCCCACCTGATGTTAAGTGATGGTGTGGTCGAAGATAATAAAGCACACCTACCCTGGAATAGAACTGCTGTAGCTGATCGAACACGCCGTTAGATGAATGGCGGCAGATTTTCAACTTGAGGGTGGTAGCTAGCCAGCCGAGTACTAATGAAAAGATGAAAAGATGAAATTATAATGTCATTTTTGTTCCAATATATTCGGTTTAAGACTCGGTATTATCGGCCAGCCATAAAATTATAATGAACAGCAAAATATTGACTCGCTATTTCCATTAAACTTGATGAGTCATTAAAAGATAAGTACATAAATTTTATTTGCTGGCTGTATTTAGGGCAAACTAATAGAAAATAATATTGTTCAATTATAGCCCTTAAAATAAAAAGCCTTCATAATAAATGGATTTTATTATTTCTAGCTTTGACATGGTCTAAAAGGTTTGGCAGTATATATCCGGCTGTTCAATCTAATAGTAGTCTTAAATCATTAATAGAATACATATATATACCGACAATTATTAGAATCTGAAGAAAATACAAGTAGTAATCTTATCTCACACAGCATTAAACTAATGTTTAGCAGCATTGACAAACGTGCTCGAAGCGTCGAAATATAGGGCCTTAGAATTTACTTCGGCTTGCGTTTGACCGCCATATATGTAATCTGATGATAAACGAAATAAATAAACAATGAAAATGAACGACTGGTTCGTCATACCTAAGTTTCTTTAAATATAATACATCAGATCAATAGTATTCATCCCTCATATCATTCTTACTTAGTTCTTGTGATCCGATGATATGCCAAATAAATAGCGGATAGAGCCGGCCCAGCGCGGCAGCGGGCGTGGAGCCGTTTCGCACATGATAAATGTCAAAACCAGCTGCATTGCAGACCCGTACGAGCGCTTTGCCAACTGTAACCGCCGTGTTTCTCAGAACGGGATAATTAACCTTTTACATGACAGGTACAATTATTATGTTCAAACATGTAGGAGCGTGTTTCGTTTCGAGTTTTTTTTTTTCAATAAAATTAGGTTTGCTTTTTATTATCTGACTCCCATAGTACAAGCTTTGCTTAGTTTGGTGTCAGATGGCGCTGTGTGTAATGTCCTGCGATATTTATTATTATTATTATTCCAGTTATTTATTTCTTTTCTTAATTTTTAAATTTTTTTACATTACATATATATAAAAAACACATAAATAATATAAAAAAACTTAAAAACTAGGGTGCCGCCGGCAGCGGGGCAGGGCTCAAGCTGCCGGTGGTTAGGGCTGCAGAGTGAGGAACCTCCTCACAATGCGCGCCGTGTCAAGGATCACTGCCTTTTGAAGCTGACCCTTGACCCAACCGTCTAGCGAGAGTCTCTTGAGATGTTGGTCGAGACTCTTCGCTATAAGACCGTTTACCGTGACAACTATCGGGACAATGATCGTCGAATCAACATCCCACATGGCGGTTATCTCGTGAGCCAAGTCAAGGTACTTGCTGAGCTTGTCCTTCTCGGCCTTCACGAGATTCTCGTCATGTGGGATGGTGATGTCAACGAGCACTGCCCGGCGTTGGGCTCGGTCGACCACCACGATATCAGGCTTATTGGCGACAATAGTCCTGTCCGTGATGATAGACCGGTCCCAATAGAGCAAAGCACGACCATTTTCGAGAACTGGCGCTGGTGCGTACTTATAGTACGGCACCTCAGACTCGACAAGGCCGTATTGAAGAGCAAGCTGCTGATGGATGATCCTGGCTACTTGGTTGTGCCTGTGCAAATACTCGCCGTTAGCAAGATGCGAACAACCGGAAATAATATGTCGGAGCGATTCTCCGGGACGGTGGCATGCCCGACAGATGTCGACCGTACCGTCCTTCATGATATATTTCCGATAATTGTTCGTCTTGATAACTTCGTCCGCAATCGCACAGGCAAAACCCTCAGTTTCCCCAAAGAGGTCTCCGAAACGTAGCCAGTTCACCGACGCGAGCATGTCCACATCGGGGCCCGTTAGGACCCGATAGAACCGCCCGTGCAGCTGCTTGCTCTTCCATACTTCCTTGCGGTCTTCGGTGCTGAGCACCGATGGTTTGCGCCAGTTCTCGTTCGCTAAGGAGAGCGGCGTGAGGCCCTTGTCAACTGCCACAACATCGCGATGCATCCCGCACTCGTTGTCGCGGAAATAATCCCTGAGACTGCACACTTCACGATTATGGAGGTTCTTGGTGCTTAAGAAGCCACGACCCCCCAATTTTCGTGGAATGTACAGTCTCATAACAGACGAGCGTGGGTGTAGCATGCGATGAGTTGTGAGCTGTTGACGGACTCTTCTATCCAGGGCGTCCAGCTCAGTCTGAGTCCACCTCAGTATGCCAAAGGAGTATATCAGTAGAGGCATCACCCAACCGTTGAAGGCACGCACCTTATTGCCACCAGACAAAAAACTATTAAGTACTTTTGTCAGGCGACAAAAGAAGCGTTCCTTCACCGATCGCTTGATGTCCACTACCGCTATACCCAACGACTCTGACATACCGAGGTACTTGTAAGTCTCGGCCTCGGAGAGAGATCTGAAAGTCATTGTCTCGGAAAGCTGTAAATCTGGACAATTTACAACTTCCCCTCGCTGTACGTGCATGACCGCACACTTGTCTACCCCAAACTCCATCTTGATGGCATTGCTAAAAACCTGTGTAGTTTTTAACAATTCCATCAAGTCTGGACGTTTTGGTGCAAACAGCTTGAGGTCATCCATATACAGCAGATGAGAAATGACTTCACCACCTCTCCGAAGCCGATGGCCTAGCCCTGATTCCTTCAGCAAAGTGCTGAGAGGATTCAGTGCTAGACAAAACCACAATGGACTCAGACTGTCACCCTGGAAAATGCCTCGCTCGATCCTAATCAAGTCCTGCGGCTCAGAAGAGCCATCTCCACTACCTGGTTGACGAAGGACTGTGGTCCATTGCCTCATACATGCGCCTAAGAAAGATTTTAGAGTTGTATCAATTTTATATAACTCTAAAACTCTCTCTAGCCATGAATGAGGCACTGAGTCATAGGCCTTCTTATAGTCAATCCAGGCAGTGGAAAGGGCTCCCTTGTTCCGCCGAACTTGCTGGCTAATGGTCATGTCGATGAGGAGAAGCTCCTTAGTACCACGGGACCCTACCCTACATCCATTTTGAGCAGGAGCCAAAACGTTATTTGCGACAACATGCGCGTTAATTTTTGTTCTCAAAATGGACGTAAGGAGCTTGTAGATGGTAGGCAAGCACGTGATGGGTCTATAATTTTTTGCTTCTGTGGTACTACCGGTCTTATGGAGCAGGAAGGTGACACCAGTGGTCATAAAACAGGGAAGGGAACCAAGCTCGAGGGCTTCTTGGAATTGTGTCGCTAAGCGGTCATGTGAGCAACGAATCCACTTAATCCAAAAGTTGTGCAATCCGTCCGGCCCAGGACTTTTCCAGTTCTGTGCCGTACGAATCGCACAACTAACGTCTACGGGGTCTATTAAAACAGACCCCATGGATTCGATAGACTCACATTCCCGCTCGACAACACGCATCCAATCACCCTCGGTGTGCTCGACAGGCAGCGACCAGATACCACGCCAGAATTCAGTCATGACGCTAGTATCCGGTAGCTGCCTGTCACTCACACGTTGACCGGTTCCTTCCCAATCTCGATACACCTTCCTTTGGTCACTTTGAGTGACCAAATTGACCAATTATTATTATTATTATTACTCTCTGCTTGGTTTTAAGCAGGATAATGACGATGGAGCACACTTATTTAAAATAATATACATTTTCAATTTTAAAAAAACCGACTCCATGATCCTTAGGCCAACTAAACGCACTCAGGGAAGTTTCAGAGCAAACGAAAATATCATCAACGTACGATAAAATTTTTAGATTTTTGTTGAATTTTTAAAAACCGCTTTACGATTTCAATAAAATGTATATGGGACTATCTCTGAAATATGATCTACCAAGCAAAAAAATAATCATCAAAATCGATTTATAATTGGCGGAATTATCGCGTAACATACTTACATACAAACAAAAAAAAGACATACCTACAGTTGAATTGAGAACCGCCTCCTTTTTTGCGTTGGTTAATAAACTTGTTTAGTCTGGATTTTAAGGCACCCAAATTAATATCTCCTTCACGGTTAATACAGACTTCGGCAGAGAGTTCCACATCCTCACAAAAACGTGGAATCGAAGCACTTAAATTGTACGTGGGATTGCCAACATGTACCTACGAACAGTGCTTTAGCGGTACGGTAGCCCCATGGTAAGGAACAGGGGCGGCAGGTACAACGCTGTACAATTCCAAAAACCTAAAAACCATTTCATATAATATAAAAAACAAACAAAAAGGGGAATTTTTTTTTTTTTTTTTTGTTTTAGGAATCAATTTGGTTTTCGTAATAAAGTTTATTTATATCTATAGAACAATCAAAAATAAAAACCTTAGAAGACATGAAATAGTTACTTCGCATCAACACAAACACAATAATAATTGTACAGAAAAATCGTTTAGTTAAGATACTTTTGTAATATCTAATGAAGAAAACAAGTAGATAAACACTTTAATTAAACTTCTAAGACTGGCCGCCGGAAATACCTGCAAATTCTTTCTCATTTTCCTTTATTTTTAGCTCTTAATTTCACTACAGTATATTTGTATTTGCTTTTTTATTTAATCATTATTTTCACAAATTTGTTTAAGATTTCAGGTGACTTTATTTATGTTCTTTTTAATTTGTGTAAGGCGTAAATATATAAATCGTTTATAATAGAATACAACTTTATTACACATCAAACATACTCGTACATACATAAACACAATAATGCAACTAACTAACTTCAATTCACTGTATCCGTAAAAAATTATAAGCAAGTGCTTATAATTTTTTACGGATACATTTCGGAAAGTGTGCCCGGGAATTGTACGATTTGATTATGTCTGCCCATTTCTACCACGGGACGACTAAGCAGACGCGGCCAAAGCACCATCCTTACATGGTACGGTCTAAGTGCTTTGATTCCACGTTTTTCATACGCCCAGCGAGGATGTGGAACCATGACGAGTCTGTATTTCCCGTAGTAAACACTTTTAGGTAAGCGTACTCTTTCCTAGACCACACCACTGCTGGTTAAACGCATACCAGCTGTTCTAAATTTAAAAAAATCTGGTTTAGCTGTATCGTAGTCACGGCCTTGTGTAAGTGAATACGTTTACAATTTTTAATACTAAGAAGTCCTTCGGATTACCATGTTACATATCCACGCTCAACATAAAGATAAAGATAAAGATATTTATTTGTCATAACATGAGTAGTATGTATGATGTCCGTAACTTAGTTTAATGATCATCATGTTATACCTGAAAAGGTGTACAAATAATTGATGGCAACAAAATAATTAATCTAATGATATGAATTGAAATGTATACAATGTCAAGGAAAAATAATAATTGAAATATAAAAAATAAATGATAAAATTAGAATGTCAATGAAATAACAATGTCAATTAAATTAATAAAATGTCAAGATAAAAATTAAAAAAATTACATACGTGGTTAGAATTTGTCAATTAAATATTCATTAATTTTATAATAAGATTTTTGGACTAACAGTTTTTTTAGTTTTATCTTGAATGGAACAGTTTTCAGGTCTCTTATTGACATAACTAATTTATTTGATCCTTTAGCTATCGATCGAAAAATGTCACTTACTTCATCTTCAAATGAGATCCATAGAGACCCGTTGAGATCAAGTTCATTGGCTTTTATACCAAAAGCATTTTTATCTGATACTAGCGAAAGCCTCGCAGATTCACACGCGTAGTTCCCGTTCCCGCGAGAATACAGGGATAAGAAGTAGCCTATGTCTACCGCAGATAGAGTAACTTCCTAACGGTGATTTTTTTTTTTAAATCGGTCCTTTTATTTTCGGAGTCTATTCAATACAAACAAACAATCAAATCTTTCCTCTTTATAATAGCATAGATAGATAGATGTTTAATTCATTAGTAGCAACACTTATTTATGACACTCCTTCCATAATATTTCTTTTTTAAAGTTTATTCTACCATAATATACCTACTTGGAAATTAGAATATTATAAGTGTCATATTTGTTTTACTTATGCGGGATTACTCGCGTATAATTTTATAGAAAACTCCGACTATAGTTTCAGCCGCATTCGGTGGCCTTTATCATGGAGATAAAACTGAGTACAGCGCGCGCGCTGCCTCGTCTTGCTTCGCTCTGCAGACGAAAGCGAAGCGAAAATGCGTCAAAACCACGTCAGTTTCCATATTAAAAGTGTCCCCCCAAGACACGCCATGCAGCCGTAGCTTCTTTTTGTTTCTATCGCTGCTAAGGTCACGCCTTGTGTGACCTTGGTCACTCCACCGAGTCTCAGGGCACCTTCACTCTATTTCCAGAAGGGAATTATATTACACTAATTATAATGATACTGATAAAATATGAATAAGTAGAAGTATTTTTTAAGAAATTAATGAAAGCCATACACTTAATTGATTACAATTAATTTACTGCAGTAAGATTAGGCAGCCCCGTTGGCTCATTGGTAGTATGTCTGCCTTAAGAGCTGTAGGGCGTGGGTTCGATTCCCACTCAGGGCAATCATTTTGTGAATAAACAAATGTTTGTTCTGTGTCTGGGTGTTCTGTATATATTATAAGCATGTATTTACAAAAAAAAAAGTATTTATGTATTCTATCAGTTATCTGACTTCCATCACATAAGCTCTGCTTAGTTTGGGGTCAGATGGCGCTGTGTGTATAGTCCTATATATATATATTTATATATATTTTATAGATATTTATTTATTATTTATTTAGGTATTAATATTTATCGCCACCGTTGAACAAATACATATACAAATACAAATAATTTATTAATAACACCCTAGTTACAGGTCAAACATTATTTACTTATTTAAAAATTAGTGATTATATCCTTTACGAATAAATCTTATCGACATTGTAGACTTATCGACAATGAGTAGAGTCAACGAACCAAAATTAAAACTAACGCATTTACATTATAGCCATTTATAGCCTTATTCAAACCATGGCATCGACAACAATAGCCAACCACGTAATGGAAAACTACAACAAAAATTATCCTTTTGTGTATGAAAAATCCTTTGAAAAGGAAGCCATTTTACTTTTTTAATGTAGACCCGCGCAACAATTGCGATTGCGTTGAAACGTATGGCTTCTGTTGAGGAAAACAATGTCTTTGTTAGAGTATATTTTAATATTTTACCCTTTGCGTTCCTTAAGAACAATTTTACAATTGGGAAATTCGTGAAAATACTTTTTAAGGTAACTGCTGTCGTGCTGACGCATTGGCCAACATTGTTCTGACATTCTGATATTGTTTTAAACGTATGCTTCATCAATTAATTATCAGAATGTAAATGTTTATTTTAGCCTATCGTGTGTCCCCCTCGTGTAGCCCACTGTTGTTTATTGTTGTCCCTTGTGACATGCACACTTTTTTCTAACATTTGGTTGTGCGCTATTTACAAATATATATACCTCTACATACTAAAGTGTTTCCAGGCAATTCCCAATGGATGAGAAAATCAAACAATGTCAATGTCCTACAGTGTACTAGCAAAGAAGCACCTGTAACTTAAAATATTCATAAAGGACGCGCCTTCAAGAACTAGACTAGACTTTGTAATTTAGAGATGGGAATTGTTTTTTTTTACGTTTGTCAAACGTAAAAAAATTGTGATAAAACATTAACTAGGGTATCGTTATATTATGATATCTTCAATTACAGAATTTTAAACCTACAGTACCTAATATCACGGAGAGTCTGCTTTCCTACGTTTCTTGCACGCCAACGCCGCCGTCTCAGTGCAGCGAACAATAATCATTTTGAGAAACGACATTTACGTTAACAAAATAAACTAAATCTAAACACCATCTACTACCGGAAAACGCTATTCGAACATGTTAAACCTAATTCAGGAACAATAACCTAAAACCTTTAAAAGATGAGACGTGTACAAAGGTACACGAGAACGTTATTCGTTCCACGTTCGCTCCCCTATAACACCGACAGTGTTACGAGTCGTCACTAGAGGTCGACGGGTCAGCTGAAACCTTAGGGGGTGGGAAGGGGACGTTGGGGTGCGGACGTTGCCATGGTATCACGCCCCAAACACGCCGTCGCGGCGCCACTGTACTCGTGGATACACAACCGACCTTATTATGTATGTTTTATGTTTGTAACTCGGATTGCAACGGGTCTATCTATGTAGGAATATAAACCGTATAAACACACGCGTGGGAAATAGAACACGCTTTAATATTTAAAAAGCGTATACGCGTCACTATACCGACGCGATGCCTAAAGGTACGTGTACGATGCAATATTAATTAGGCTTTATACGAATCATTTTAATAAAACATTCCGTAGAAGTGGGTACTTCTGCTGTTTTATTAAAATTATTATTTATGTTCACTGGAAAGCTTTTTTTATTTTTTTAATGTTAAAGTTGTGATAAAACATTATCCAGGGTATCGTTATATTATCATTTATTACTTTGACACGTTAGATACTTAGTCTATGGCCGCCATACTCAAAGTGTGCTCCGCGGAACCCTATCGCAAAGTCTCTATGAAGGCTCCGCGAAAATACTGGTCATAAAGAAAAAAAAATCTAATGAGTTACTTAATACATATAGGTAGGTAAATATTCCAACATAAAGCTTAAAAAATAACTTTAAAAGTAGTAGTGGAATGCGTAATATAAAAACGCGACATTTCAGCCAGGTTCAACAGTTCAACACTGATAATAAAAACACACATACTTAAAACAGTTTTTGATTACTTTAGGGCTCCGTCAAATATTTCTCTATCAGGATAATAAACAATAAACAATAATAAACAAAAATATTTGCACACTAAGTACTACTTGACGGTAGAATATCCGATATTGCGTTAGTACCTACCCTACCTAGACGGTTTCTTGCTAAGGAGATACTAAAGATGCTAGTTAATACAGCGAGCTCTATACTTATTCATTTACTATAATACTCCTTGACACAAAACTATGTATAAATGTTGTGGAACTTAATGTTTTGTTAACTTTGCCAGCTATGGTGATTGTGCGCATTCTTTACATTGTGTAAGTACCCATAACGCACATTTCTTGTTCTGTTTGTCCAATTGTGCATATTTATTTTCTGCCTCATTGTCATCAAAGTTTCTGCTTACACAAGTTTTGGATTCTTTTCCAATTCTATCAGTTATTCAAAACATCAAAATCCATTGCAATTATTACTAGTTTTCTCATGTTTGACTCTGAAGTGTGCGTTTACCTTATAGCGGCTCCGGGGACTAGCGTTATCTAAGTAAAGATCTATTCTGCCACAATTGTCATTGTCAATACAATAAGGCTTAGTTTGTTTATCAATCTGTCTATAGGCGTACAGACTATCGACAATCTATCTAATCTACCCATACCTATTTGAACAGCTATTACGGCTTTGAAATCACAGTTTACATTGGCAAAGTTGCCCGGAAATTATGTATAGATTTTACCAGTGTTCTATTTAGGTAGGCATTTTACTATTTGCTGATGCACGGCCTTAATAAAATTCACAATGAAACAAGCGCCATCTATTGAATTGACGCTTCACTACTGCGGTGTGGACGACGTAAAGCCGGAACGGCTCGAAACACGCAAATAGTATCGCCATGTCGAGTTATCACATAACACTAGAAAATATTAAATAAATATCGTAGGACATTACACACAGCGCCATCTGACCCCAAACTAAGCAAAGCTTGTACTATGGAAGTCAGATAACTGATAGAATACTTAAATACTTTTTTTGTAAATACGTACATACCTACTTATAATACATGCAGTACACCCAGACACAGCCTAGTTTTACTATAGGAGGTTGCTGGTTCATAGAATTTCACAAATATATGAAATATTATTATGTAATACAAAAAAGTTTTTCACATTATTTAAATCAGTGTCCTTCAGCTTTACGGCACTTCCTTAGAAGACCTTGAATCTAACCCAATTCGGTATGTAGAGTTTTTTTGTTTATATATATATTTTTTTTACTCTTTTTTTATTAAACTAATTTCATTATTTTGGCTTTCTATGCGGGAGTTGATTTTTAATACGTTTTTAAACTTTTATACCAATGACGCCATATAGTAGGCTGAATATGTAAGCCCATACCATGTAAAACAAATGCTAGCTGTTAATAGCTATTTTGACGCATTTGACAAACAAATCTGATATCATAGCCTCAAAAAAGCAATATCAGAGTCCGCGTAACGTTTAAAGTAAAATAATCCAGATATTTCTATCAATAAAGCGAAAAACAACTCTACGTACCTACGTGTATGGAAGAGGTTATTATGGCTGCCGTTGACTTAACATTGACAGATTTTGTTTTGCTTTGCAATTGCTTTCGGGCACTGAAAGTATCCCAATACAGTAGTATACAGCCTACTATGTGACGTCATTAGAACTCAATTGAAAAGTTTATTTTATTGTTTGAGTTTTAAACGTAAAAATTTTTTTTCTACGTTTACATACCGAATTAGTAAATAGTACATTAATTAGGTATCACCCACTTCAATATAGGGCGAAAGTTCTTACGATCAATGAAGAGGTGGTGAGGACATTGGTAATATACCTACAACATTCATTAACATTAATGGAAATAATTTTCATACATTGATTTTTCATTTGTAAATGGTTGCTAACGTGATGTATTCCGCAGTTTACAAAGCTTTGTTTGCCCCTGAAATATAATCACAACCAAGATAGGAGTGTAATCACTATTATTATAGAGATAGTTTCCGCCACAATGGTGTGTACTCTATTATTACACCAATCTCGTCAGCCCTACTGGTCCTAACAGCGACAATTACATTACCACGTCGAGGTAGGAAGTGAAAGATCAATGGAGGAAGATAGCAACAATCTTTCCTAAATTGCCACCTTCTGTTACTACTAGTTAACGAACGCTGGCCACTAATATATCTTCACCTATTTGAACCATCTTCGAACTCAGAAAACGTAATTTGCGCGAAGTATTTTCTCAATCAAATTTTGCAATTTATCTTCAAACAAATACGGGGTTGTAACACGTACCATTGTAACATTTTTTTTAATACCAATTTCATACATTTGGCTCAAGGGTCGATGAACTATTAGTATGGAACAACTGGTTTGCATGGAAACCATACCATATGCTTGCGTTATAAGGTTCGCAGTCGCGTAGCTTTTTCGTGAGAGTCTAACAGATATCGCAATAAGAAGCTCAAAGTGCAGGCGCTGGGCATCGCTGTTTTGGTACATTATTCATTAATTAGGTACTTTGAGACATGCAATGATCAGTCTCATCAGCCCCGTAATTTTGCTAGCTCCCATTTATCTAAATTGATAGATAGTAAAATGTAAACCAACAATGGAGTATAATTATACGTAATAATCCTTAGGGTAGGTAAACAATTTCGACTTAACGAAGGTCTTCAATATACCTACCCATACCCACATAATAGTACCTATCCAATTCTAATCTAGTTAATTCATCCGCACGCAGATTAGGTGGCAGTCAGTACGCAAGCATGCGCGGTCCCATTAGGCATTCTGCGGTATTGCCTACAAGCCTCGAATATCAATGTCCGCACTGAAGGAGGGTTGGGCATCCCCTCTCAATTTACGCACCTAACAAGAAATTGCAGGAGCTATTTACATGTAAAGAATTGTATCACTAGAGCTCTGTCTACTTTTAGGGTTGCGTGCTTTAAAAGGAAAAATGGAACCCTTATAACTTCGTTATCCGTCTGTCTTTTTTTATGTAAAACGAAAGGGACGGTCTCCTGTGGGTAGGAAATAACGGTTGTTCATGACTATCAAAATAATAAATACTGTCGGACTGCGAAATCTAGCCCCAAACTAAGCAAAGCTTGTAGATAGATAGATAGATAGATATATAACTCTTTATTGTGCACATCATATATAGTAAAGAGTACAGAGAACAAAAAAACCTTATTAAATAGTGCCACAAGTGGCGGCCTTATCGCCACTACTACTACTACTACCACTATGTTGTACTATGGGAACCAAATAGAATACTTAAACATTTTTTTTTTAATCTATACTTATAATAAATACAGTACACCCAAACGCAGAACAAATATTGGTTTATACTACAAAATGTTAACTGAGTAACAAAATTAAATCTAAATCGCTACTAAGACACCCATTGATTTAAGACGATGGTTAATCTTAACAGGCCTGAAATTTCGTTAGCTGTAAGACCATTTAAATTGAACACAGTAATGTGTACACACTACTGCTTGGCGGCAGTATATCTGATTATACAGTGGTACCCACCCAGACGACTTCCTACTAAGAAGATTTGCCACCTAGTAAACGTACTTGTCTCTCTGTCTACGAAAAAAAAAACAAAATGGCAAAAAACAAGGTAAAACAAAGAACACGAGTAAATTTAAATATTTAATTATTTTTGAATCATTACATCACATTAATATTAAGTACAAATGCAATAGTCTGTTTGTATGTATGTATGTTTATTAAGTTTTCACACTGTAACGGTGTAATTACCTACTTATGATCAAATTTGGAATAAAGATAAGGTACGAGTTTATTGTGGATTAACCTGTAGTCTACTTTTTGGATTGGAAAACGCGTGTACCATCTAGGGCTATAGCTAGTATAACAAAAAAAACATTTTGTGCTATAATAAACTACCGTGACTTAGACTATGTCGGTGTATGACGGATGTTTTTGAGACGTTTAGTTTGTCGTTCAACCCGGATTATCTTATTATTGCAGCGACTTTCGTGAGCTGTTCATATAAAAATCTTCAAGGCTCGACATGCAAGTTTGTAAGGAACCCTCAACGTGAGAATCAATCTCGCACTTATCTAGTTTTTATTTAATTTAGAGACCATCTTTTTGCTTGTTTTTTTAGTAGATAGATAGATAGATAGATAGATATAACTCTTTATTGTGCACATCATATATAGTAAAAAGTACAGAGAACAAAAAAACCTTATTAACTAGTGACACAAGTGGCGGCCTTATCGCTAACAGCGATCTCTTCCAGGCAACCAAGAAAAGAAAAATACGATAGAAAGCTTAAGAAACAGACGGGAGATGTAACACTAATAAGAAATAAAAATAAAATAAAAATTAAACACAATATAGTAAGAAGTAATGAGACGAACGTTTTGCATTCCTGGTGTAAAAGATAACTATTTACTTGTCTACAGGCATTGCGGTAGTAAACAGGACATTTAATCATACAGCAATGCGCAATTGCTCACAGTATCCACAGCAAACTTCTGTACCGAAGCGTTTAGGCGGAGTTTTGGCGGAACGCGGTCGGACGAATAGAATGAAATCTTACGTTTCTTGTATCGAAGCCATTAGCCAACAAAGTTCAATCGACTTATAAGAAAGTCTCAATTGAACAACAAACATGATCGTAAAGAAATCTCGTCTAATTGTATTATCCCATCTGCGACCCTCCACGCCGTATTCCGAAAGTGTTACTGTTTGTGTTTACTCCAGTATCCATTAATTTCCTATTCAATTATCCAAGAAAGCCCTTACCTAATGTTTAGGAGTACATTGAGAGGTAATATAGAAACGTTATGGTACCTATAAGGTACTAATTGATGCCATAAAAGGCAGTTTTCGCGGCGAACAGTAGCTACCGTAACAAATGGTCCCTATGTACTGGCCACACGCACTCAAGCAAGCACAGAAGAAATATACGCAGTAGATAAACTAATTTAATTTTTTGAAGTGAAAACTTCTTTGGCCGCTTTGAGCGATTTTTGCTAAGGGCAAAATTTATAGGCTAGCGTCACCGACATGCCAATGTGACAGTCAATATAGGCAGTCACCATGACTGCCTTTTTTTAATTTTACTTATGCGGGATTACTTACATTTAAGGTGGTTCGATTTCCATAAAAACAATTTTTTCCCATTTATGGACAAATTGAGCATAAGTTTACAGTGAAATCACAGCTACTGGCATTGATTTTTGGTCTTTATTTGCGGTAAATCACAATCACGAAAATCAAAAATAAATCAGCCATATATTTGATTTTATGCTAATAAATTTACTGTTTATGTTAAGGTGAATAATCCCGCATAAGTTAAACAAAAATGTGTCAAAACTATGTCAGTTTGTATGGTAATATAAATTAAAATTAATTACTCGTATTTTAACCGTTTTCCGTCTGCAATATCTTCGTTCAAAAAAGTACGCTCAGTATAACATGACAATACATAAACGGATCTAATATTGACAGCTGTGAATTATGGGTTTATTTGATAGATACAAAAAAAAATAGAAAGAGAAAACGCCTATAGTTAGAAACATTTTAATCGATGCCTGAATAAATAATTAATAAATAGTGCTTCTCTCTACACAGTATCGTACTTGATAGAAGAAGATAAAACGCTAAAGAATCTAAAAGATGACAACGTTTTTATGTAAGGGAATAAATAAACTACTAGATTTAGGTGGCAAATAGTTTTTTTATTAGCTAAATCAAAAAATTAAGATTAACGATGGCTGGATTAAAGAGTTGTTTCTTGAAAACCCCGAATAAGCATACAATCGTGAGTTAAAAAATCTTGAACGTCATTTTGACGTTAACTTTTTATGAAGTCAACTTCTTTTTACTCTGTCATGTTGCCTGAGTCATGCTAAAAATGAGTAAATGTATATATAACACCAGTGCGTTGCGTGTTTATTAAAAACGGAATGTGCTAATTAAAGAGTAAGTAATGAGATCAAGTATTTTAAGTGGTATTTATGAAAAATAGAGAAATAATAACAAGAAATTTTCAATTGCATTTATTTGTATTGAAATTTAGAACAGTGATTGTGACATTACGTTTAGAACGATGATTGAATGTTGTTTCAAAAATTCCATCGAAGCTTTTAGTAAAGTCGCCACTACTTTACTAATTTATGACTGGACTCGACCGTGAATTACTTTGTGACTTAGACTTACAACTAGATTTTTCATTATATAGGTACATGATAAATCAATGCATTTACATTTTTCACGTATATCATGAAAAAAGACGCCAAAAACAAATAAAAAGAAAAATTTTACCACTAGTAGAAAGTAGAAGGTCATTTTTTCACAACCACAATCCACGCCACGTGACATCGGCAGATTTGTGGAGTATCTTCGCAAAGAACATTAATCACGAGTTGAAGTTCGTTGACGTCATGAATGACAAACTAACAAAGTCAAAATAGAATAATAACGATTTGTTGGCCGCATATAATTTTTTGCGATTAATTTATATCCCACGTATATAGATTTCGGTACATTTTCAGAGCCCCGATTTTAACATACTGTTTCTTGTTTTGGAATCAGAGCAGCTACGAATTCAACAATATTGTACAACATTTCACCCAAACTATGCAAAGCTTGTACTATAGAAACCATGCAGACAGCTGACAGACTTTTTTTTTGTAAATACCTCTTGTACAACATATAACACACCCAGACACAAAACAAACATTTATCGTCACATAAATGTTTGTCCCGGTGGGTATAAAACCCACGCCCTTCATTTCTTGAAGTAGAACTTTACCAAAATGAGCTAACAGAGCAGTCGGTAACAGAGAAACGTACGAGTATTTTAATTGCTCTTTTTATTTTTTCAGGTCGACAGATTTACGACCATCGTTGATTGCAACTACGAAATAGCTATCAAAATAAAAAATATCCTATAAAAGTAACTAATAGGTCAATAAAAAGAAACTGTCCAAATATATCCTAAATCCGTCATCACTTTTCAACTGAAAACTACTCAAAAACTAGCTTGCATAAAACATTTTGCCGATTGTTTTAGTTGAAAAAGTTCTGTTCTTTACGAGAAAGACACTGTTTTTAGCACCACAATCCCAGTGTTGGACTAAGGCGTTTTCATATTGTGAGAAGGGTAGGGCCGTAGTCCACCACGCTGACTAAGTGTGGATCGGCTAAAATGATTTATGTGTGGGTTGATAAGATGGATAAGAAGAAAAACAAAAGCAAACTATTTTTAAACTATCTTATCCCTCAGGAAGTCATCAATTAAATAAGCCTTTTCCATTAGAAAATCTTTAACATTCAAATTAATCTGTACATTTTTAAACGTATTTGGCAGTTTATTTTACACTTCTACCCTCTTTACAAACGTACTTTTTTAGATATAGAGTTTTGTAATATAAATAATGTAAAACGTTGCTTTTATAGTATTGTATAAAAATACAAATAGGAACCTGCCAAATACACATGAAGCTTTCATTTCACCCCTTATTAGTAGGTACCTAATAACTTATTTTGTTTTATAAATAAAATCCCTAGTTATATTTTCATTGCGTGTGCTGTCAGAGTTGTTTTTAAGATTTTGCGTGTGACACGCAGACTCATGTCAACTCCTTGCTTGCCTGCTAAGGTTGACAAATACCATAAAACTGTGAAACAGAAAAAACTGACAAGCACATGCGACCGATATGTTTTATGGGAAATTGAGTGAGTTATTGAATGCATTTCCACCGTGAATACCTACGTGATTAAAACAGTAAAGAAATCTTTTTTAATTGCGTAATTCTCGTGACTCCATTGTGACTCTCATGGGAAAATAGTGCAGTGGTTTCCCGTATGCTACGTATACCATGGCAAATGCTACGTATACCATGGACGGCCAAACGCACAAATGTATCTATTCTCTCCCAACTCGGCATTGAGACCCGACTGTCCGCCATATGTCAACAGCGTTTACTATCTTATTTCAGCCATATAATGCGATGAGGAGATGGCAGCCTTGAAAAGCTGGCCATTGGTGGCAATACAGAAGGAAAGAGACCACGAGGCCGGTCGCCAACACGATGGTCTGACCAAGTGAAAGAAGCCTCTTCTAAATTCTACCAGGTGGTGAGGGCTACTTCGGACCGGAGTCGATGGAGACAGATTGTCCGTCTAAGAGGTTCCAGTGACCACGTTCCTCAGACATAAGAGAACGACTGAAGAAGAATTGTGTAATTATGAGTACGAATTATGAGAATAAATAACAGTATTTTCATGCTCTTAATCCTAATCTTAATCACTAATATTATAAATGTGAAAGTTTGGATGAATGGATGGATGTTTGTTTCTCTTTCACGCAAATACTAATGAACGGATTTGGATGAAATTTGGTATGAAGGTATCTGAGACCCTGGATTAACACATAGGCTACTTTTTATCCCGTAAACATGTAGTGGATAACACCGCGGGTAGCTAGTGATTATACATGTTTTCTATCGTTTCCATAGGACCTACTTCAGTGCTTACAAAATAGTGAAATCGCGAATTGATTTTTCAACAATATAGTCAGACACAGTAATGGCATCAATCTAGTTGAACAGTGTCGGCGGAAATTGGCTCACTGCACGGGTCGGCGCGTACGCAGGAAATGAAATCGCGTCCGACGATGCGTCCGACATTCCGGTTGCTCTATTGTAACTGTCCAAACCGTTGAACACTAGTTGTGATATACTATTGAATTGAAGCCTTAGATGGGTGATTTGGCTAGTCTTCGCTGGGAGAGTCATCTACAAATTTTGCTTTGTAGAAAACGTATATAGACGTGTAACAGTTACAAGAGTGATCGAGGGATTTGACAGCCCCGTTGGCTCATTGGTAGTATAGATAGAACTTGAGAGCTGTAGGGCGTGTGTTCGATTCCCACTCAGGGCAAAACATTTTGTGAATAAACAAATGTTTGTTCTGTGTCTGGGTGTTCTGTATGTATTATAAGTATGTATTTACAAAAAAAGAAGTATTTATGTATTCTATCAGTTATCTGACTTCCTTCATACAAGCTCTGCTTAGTTTGGGGCCAGATGGCGCTGTGTGTAATGTCCTACGATATTTATTTATTTATTGTGTTTGTTTATTTATTTTTAATGAAATGATCTTATTTTAATAGAGATAACGACTGTCTATGACCATTGCTAAGGAAAACTAAGGACATCGCTGCTTTAGTATTTCTGGCACGACCTTCTGTCAAAGAGATCTACTACTTAAGAGCCATTCATTTATTACGTAAAACGATTTTTGACCTCTTTTCCCTATATGTAAGAAAAAATAAAAATAGGCCGACTAAAAAAAAGAAGGGAGGTTCTATTCGACTGTATGTATTTTTTTTATGTAGGAATGGTCGCGTAACATAATTATGAATCGATTTTGATGATCATTTTTTGCTTGGTAGATCCATACTTTAGATGTGGCCCCATATAAATTAACGAAAGCAATCGAGCGGTTTTTAAAACATCGACAAAAATATAAAAATTGTATACATCGATGAAATTTTCGTTTTCTCCGAAACCTCGCTGTTTTATTGGAGCAGTGTGTTTAATTGGCCTTAGGGTCATGGTCGGTGTTTTTTAAATTGTAAATGTATATATTATACGTATAACACATAGAGCCTTGAATTCTTCTAATTGACACTCTTTAAATTTTTACCCAATTAACACGATAACAACTTGGTAGTTGTACAGACACACCGTCTTATTGTACTAATACCGTAATAAACACGAGAGAGAATGATTGGAAACAATTCATAATTGCAAATGAATTCAAATTGTTGTTCTTTGGAACGTAGCGCACGAAGCGACTATTAGTAATCTGTGGATGCGCGTGCGCAGGTTTTCAAACCGCAACTGACCAATTATGGAAGTCTTTGATGCGTATAAAACTTACGATCGAACCTCCGCTGTTAGTAAATAGCTAATTATACCGTTTTCGTGAAATAATGTACTTAGGCTTTTATAATAGGTTAGTGTTTCCTGTGGAACAATCAGTTGCAGAAATTGTGCACGATTTTATAATATAAATCCGATAAATTAATTATGAAACCTATTATATTAGACCGTTTGATATAAATCTGGTTTTGTCTATTGTAAATAAATAAGTAAATAAATATCTTAAGGAGTAAGGTTGCAACAGAGTGGTGGCCTAGGCAAGGAAAGCGGAGCGTCGGTCGTACAGCCGCAAGATGGGTCGACGATATTGTCACCGTCGCGGATCGAACCTGGACCAGATTGGCACAGGACCGAGGCAGATGGCATGTAAAGAGAGAGGCCTATACCTAGCAGTGGGATAAAGAAGGCTGTGGATGATGATGATGATGAAGTAAATAAATATCGTAGGACTATACACACAGCGCCATCTATTGTGAAACTCATAATTTTACAAATCTCTATTCTCTCCATACATTTAACGTGCTGTTTAGTGCATTATAAAAAAGCAAGGCCATAAGCCACCACGCTGGCCAACTCCAAGCAGGTTTCCAATGTTCTCCTTCAACGTTTGAGGATAACAACAATACGCACATAGCTTAGAAAATACAGTGGTGGAAGCCGTGAGATTTGAATCCAAGACTTCCAGATAGGCAGCTAAACAGGCTCCCAACTACGCTGCCGTATCTTCTTTTTTATTTTGTTAAATATATCAGCTGGCCAGAAATTTGATTTTTTTAATTATGCAGTTCCTTTAGCTCATACAACTCTCCTCATCTCTTTACAGCCATGAATAATGATATGCTTATTTCTTTTTTTTATGTAAAATTAATGAGACGAACGAGACATACTCCGGATGGTAAGAGATATCGCCTGTTCATAACCATTATAGTGATACATAGAAATTTGAATAACAAAACAAAGTCCAGAGTATTGTTGCTTTGGCGCTTATTACTTTGAGACTATCGATGGCAAGTCTCGACAGCCCTGCAATTTCGCTTGTTGCAGTACCTTGCAAACCGGAACACAGTAACGTATACACACTACTGCTTGGCGGCGTAATATCTAGTAATGCGGTGGTACCTACCTAGACGACATCCTACTAAGGAAATAGGTAAGTCTTTCTTAGACTTAGAAGCAAATGTTAGGTAAGTATAACCCTCATCGCCAAGCTGCCCTAAACATGCAAGGGAACGGCACGCGAGTCACACCCTGCCTTCCACTGTGTGTTTTATAGCAGAAATAATTTCGCTTTCTTACTGTTTGTGAGAACGAACTAACTATTTGCTATAAAAAAACTCACTTTTTATAGACTGTGATAAACAGCCTACGTGTTAGGTAACATCAATAACATTTGTAACGGTTATAGCTCTGTGGTTAACACGGCCGGATCACGCGATGGAGGACGTGGGTTTTATTCCAATACCTTACCTTTAGTTGTTTGTGAAGGTAAACATCGGAAGGAAACGATAACGTGGCGGTAGAGTAGACTCTTAACGTCAAAAATCTGCCGCCAAGCTACCTAACGGTGTTCCGGCAGCCTCAATTTTTAGTTCAGTTCAGTTCCCATATCAGGCTAGGTGTATTTACTATTTTGGACCACATCGACACTTTACCCATACAAAAATAGATATAGATTCGATTCCCACACAGGACAAGCATTTTGTGATATAAAACAAATGTTTGTTCTGTGTCTGGGTGTACTGTATGTATTATAAGTATGTATTTACAAAAAAAAAGTATTTAAGTATTTCATCAATTATCTGACTCCCATAGTACAAGCCCTGCTTAGTTTGGGGTCAGATAGCGCTGTGTGTAATGTCCTACGATATTTATATTATATTTATTTCAGTGATATTTGTTGTTAATTTACTTTCTAATTTTGTTGGTAATTTTAATTAATGTCGGATTGTGAAGTCGAATTTTCTAAGACAGGTTCATGTCAGGTATCAAAAGTTTCAGCGGAGTTATTCAGTATATTGTGGCATCAATAAAAATTAGAGTTAAAATAAATATTCAATTGTATGTGAACGTTAACCCTGTACGCCCTTAATAATTATGACCTATAATATATGTACCTAATATGTATCTGCAACAGCCCAAACACGTAGTATATTGTTCATGAACTACGTTTTTGATGAAGTCATTCGAAAATTCATTCTAGCACAATGCAGAGTAGCGTACACAGCTTGTTCAGTTCTCTACAAAAAAATATAGTATAAATTAGGAATTTCAAAAATTGACACAAAGTGGATTTGTCAAAAATGTTATTTCGATCATAAAAACGTAATTAATGACGAAGTCATCTAGAGAATAAATCGAATGGCAATTATACACACACTTTGTTTTGGAGTTCTTTTACAAAGATATATAAGAATTCGTTGCTTATAGCAACGAATTCTTATGGCTTCCGACTTCGTGTTTTTTTAAAAAAAATAATAATAATAATTAATGATATAAAGAAACCCTTTAACTGATTTTTGTACCATAAATTGTTTGTCCTGAGTGGGAATCGCACCTACGCCTACAACTACAGCTCTTAAAGTAGATATACTACCAGTAAACCAACAGGGCTGTCAAACTTATACCCAAGTATTATAAGTTTGATAGCCCTTACTATAGTTGCTATAAGTTTCAAAAATGATAAGCAAAGAAAAATGATGATTCAACCTTCTATTATTTTCCAACTCCTATACATTTGACTGCAACAAAAAGAATAAAAAGTTTCCATTCAATGTAAAATATTAAAACAGGTACCAAGCTGCCAAACAGCGAAGTCACGGAAAAACGTAATTTGAATTCAGTAGAGCCGGCTCTACGCACCTTTGTTTGGCTTCCTGTCGTTTACCGAGTTTTCACTTTGTCGGGGAAATGCGTCTATATTAGGCAAATAGAGTAGGTATCTACCTAGAGATACCTACCTGTTTGCCTTGACGTTTGACGTACAGGCCAGTCTGTACAGGGGTTACATTGCTAGCTGGAAGTGACCGCAATTTATAATTTTATTAACTGTGCCCAGCGTTTTCGCGCACGCGGTGACGTAAAACAGTAATGACTAAGTCCTTTTCCATTGTTTAGTTTTAACATCTCTAAACAAAGTTTTCACAGATATAGATTATTTTCTAATTTAAAAATAAAGTTATAGAATTTTTCTACAATCGATTTCGATCGATCGATCGTTTGACGTCTTTTTGTTCCCGTATATAGCTTATTAAACATATATACATATATGTATATGTACAAGCAAATTCACTTGAAGTTGGGTAAATGATTGAAATTTAGTATTAGTAACCACTAACTGTCGGTACAAAATCCGATAACAGCGGGACTTAACCCCGGACAAAATACTATTCAATTACTTTTGTTAATTTTCGGTCATGTTGCAAAAGCCGTGGTCACGATGACTCGCATCCGACAGTCAACTCACGGCCATGGCTACTGCAACATAGCTGAAAAATCGAGGTGAACAAACAACATTGTATTTTGTACGCGATCAAATCTCGGCGATAAACATAACTGTGTTCAAATCGCGAGAGTTTAAAAAAACATGTAACTGACTTAATAATGTTCAATTGCAAAATCACAACGAATACTAGTAATGAATAGATTAATAAAAAATCACTTACGATATTTCAATACGATTTTCCTCGATATTGTAAAACAGTTCTTTGGTAGAGTCCCACAATTTTTCTTCTCATAGACTACGCGTTCCAGTAAATTTATATCAATGTTTCGAAATATTAATAAATGCTTATAACGTGTAAATATAAGATATTTTTTAAATATACAGGCACAGTAATGATATGTATTTACGTTTGATATAATTACAAGCTACATCAGTCCTGGGTCACTAGTGCGCGTGGCGAAGCACGCTTGTTGCCATGCACAGTTGCCCGCCATGAAGCTCATGACACAAAACACCTCTAGTTCTTTCTGTTTTCAATCCATATTCAGTCTCAGTTACACTCTTACATTAATAGTACAATTATCACTGTCCATTGCGGCCAAAATCACTTTATTTCATTAATATTCAATCAAGTTATGGCGACTTGACTCGGTTTGGTTAGTTTAGAAAACTGCCTACAAAACAAACGTTGTTCAACGTAATTTCGTTGAAATTGAATAGAAAGTTCAAAGGAAATTATTCACAGCTCACTAAAAAGAAAGTAGTTCGTTGTTTATTGAAGCTAAAGATGTTTTTTGGGTGTATTGCTTTGCAGACTTTAAGAGTGCCTTGATGTTAGAACTGTCATAGCTGCACATGCGCATTGCGAGGGTGTTTGGCAAACGTTGTACAGTATCGGTAAAGCAGACTGACTTGGTTAGAAGGGCCTACAATTCACTGGCAGAATTTGCGGCGTAAGTCTTTTCGATTCTAAGCTGCTAGTGAAACTTTTTCTATAATTTTTGTTGTGTTTGTAGAGTTAGTAAAGAATTTTATAATCATTACTTGTAATTAAATATATTGTCTTAATACCTTGATACATAAATATAATTTATAGTATTGGTATTTAGTTTGGTTTATAGTATTGATTAATTTTGGCTCTTAAATGATGTTGCCGGAACACACCGTTGAACGCTTGGCAGCAGATTTTTAACTTGACGGTGGTAGATAGCCAGGTAGATAGCCAGGTAGATAGCCAGCCACATACTTGGTAAAACCCTACAAATATTTCCATTTATGGACAAATGGAGCATTGTTTTACAGTGAAATCACAGCTACTGGTATTTATTTTGGTCTTTATTTGCGATAAATCACAATTGCTTAAATAAAACAGTAGATAATTAGCAAAAAATCAAATTTGTGAATAATTTTTGAATTTATGATTTTTTAAAGCAATTGTGATTTACCGCAAATAAAGACCAAAATAAATGGCAGTAGCTTTGATTTCACTGTAAAATTATGCTCCATTTGTCCACAAAGGGCTAAAATATATTTGTATGGAAATCGAGCTAAAAGTCATCTATAATCGCTACCAGTGTGAAATGTTTCGATGTTTTCAAGTCATAACAGAGTCAGGTCATGCCCTAGTAAAATATTTGTGATTTTACTACAAGCTTCGTGGGGTTATGAAAGCAACAAGATAAGTCATGTCACTCGACGCGCTGCTGCTACCAGCAACTACATGACGCCCACGATCAGTCTATTAAGAGCGTACTGAATGAGAAACAGAAAATCTAAGTGAGTAGGTACTTACTTGTTCGATAACAAAGTAACTTGTTTACGGACTTATTTTCTTTTATCAACATTCACCATCAGGAATGAACTTAACTTGACCTAACCATAATCCACATGCTATGTGGGTTTGCTTAGCGTGACAATTGACTTTTATTTTCCATATTTCAAGCTTTCTGGCAAAAAAAATGTAATGTAAACTTGCGGTAATTTTCACATGCAATGCTCTGCGTTGCGTGACTGTCGAACCCAGGTTTCGTCATGTTTGTGGTTTTTAATTAGCTATTTACTGTTATAACTTTTGAGAAAATGAAAAAACTTTTATTTTTATAAAGTACTAGCGGACGCCTCGCGGTTTCACACGCGCAGTTCCCGTTCCCGTGGGAATACAGGAATAAAAAGTAACCTATGTCACCCAGGGATAGTGCAGATTCCCAACGGTGAAAGAATTTTTGAAATATTTGACGGTCCAGTAGTGTCGGAGCCTATTCAATACAAACAATCAAATCCTTCCTCTTTATAATAGTATATATAGTAATTCTACGTAATTTTTTCTTGGTTATTAATTTTTTATTAAGGTGGTACGATTTCCATACAAATAATTTTTTGCCATATAAGGACAAATGGAACATAATTTTACAGTGAAATCACAGCTACTGTGTGTAGTGCGATTTTTTTGTAAATTTATACTCGTTTAACTTGATATTTCATAAAATACTTTGAAAATATCGAAACACTGGCAAATGCACAAAGTGTAATGCAAAAAAAAACAAAGAAAAAGAAGAACAGAAACTTTGATACAGATATTTATACTGATATAGTTGCTGACCACGAGTACTACACGAATTTCTTATCGCTACAAAGTAACAACTGTATACCTTACAGCGATCCAAACAATCCTATTGCTTCCAATTAGATTGAAGGTACGGACCATTTTAGTTGTGGCCTTCTCCTGAATTACCCAAACCCAAATGTATTCAAGTCTCACAAGACACTCAACCCAATAATAAAGGTCGTTACGCACGGTAGCAGTGCATTGTTCAAATGTACGTAATAAACAGTCTTCGCATAATAGTTTATTGTTCTTTGTGAGCGGCCAATGGATCGGAACTGGCTTTGTTGCGATACAGTTATGATAACCGCTGGTTTATGGGACGAGAAGCGCATCACGTGATGAAGTATCTATATATTTACGTGTTATTTTTTACGGATTGAACTTGTATTAACATCAAAGAAGATAATTAATCAATTAAATTAAGAGTTTAGTAATAATAATCAATCTTATAGTGCTACGACCTACGAAAGTCTACGGCGTAGCTGGTAGCTCGTAGACTAATGTAATATCTGACATATTTTTCTTATTTTATGGTTGACTGGTTAAATGTTTTTATGTTAAATGATTTTATAACGAACTTTTTTAATATCATCTATGCCAACAAAGTTTAATTGATCACTTTTAGTACAATACTGTTGTATCCATATCTGTGTGTAAACTAATTCTTTAGGATGACCCACCAATCAAAAGTCCAAGTAAATCTTGGTTTCCGATATTTTCTGTCCAAAACTTCACAACTTTTGTTGTATGTCACCATTCCACGATAAACACGAAATGAACAGATTCTTTTACATTATATCTCTCGTACTTATCGTTAATCTCCACTAACGCCTGAAGCAACCACCCCTATAATCTCCTATCTCGCAAGATCCGAGCGATCGTGTCCGTTTGCCGGTTTTCTGGATTTTGCACATGTACAAATTGTAGGTAATTGTACAAGGTATTCGTAGCAAGTGATAAGATTATTTTTAGGGTTCCGTACCCAATTACTAAGACTCCGCTGTCCATCCGTCTGTCTGTCTATCTGTCTGTCCGTATGTCTCATGAACCGTAATAGTTAGACAGTAGAAATGTTTATGTACATGATGTATTTCTGTTGCCGCTATAACAACAAATACTTTAAAACAGAATAAAATAAATATTTAAGGAGATACATATAACAAACGTGATTTTTTTGCCGTTTTTTAGATAATGGTACGGATCTCTTCGTGTGCGAGTCCGACTCGCTTAGTAGGAGGTAGATTTCGTTTCGTTTTTTGGACAAGAGAAGGGAAATAAAATTTTAATGTCATCGTAGCGTTGTTATCTCGAGGGATTGTGTTATTTTCATACGAAAAAAGCTTGTAAAGGAAACCCACGCCGCACGCAAAGTCCCTAAACAATTTACGTGTTGTATAAAGAAGCGACTGTGTCAGGAAGATTCGCCTGGACAGTGGGTTGATTGTCAACAAACGCAAAGACCTCACCAAGATACTGTGTACGCCATATAATAGAGATCTAATATTTTGATTGATTTATTTATTATTTAGTCTTTATATATAATTCAATGGCCTCGGGGCCCACTAACAATTCTCAACAAAAAAATTGTCAACAAATTTTAGCGCAATTTAACTCAAATAATAACAACTGTGGTGAATTCAACATGTACTATATTCAATCAAAATTTTACAAGATTACATCTACGCCCATGTAAGTAAAACCGAAGGAGCAGCCGAAGAGGCTTTTTTCTCTTTCTTCTTGGCATCGCAGTTTGTACATTCTGCCAGTTTCCCGAAGGGGCTTCGGCTGCTCTTGAAGCCGCCATGACATGAGTAGACATGAGCATTTTTTTACCAAAAATCGGCACATCACCAAAACATTTGTCTGATTTTAAAACAGAACTCGTTGCGTTCGTTGTTTAATTTATCACTGACATGAGAGTGTACCGTTCCACGCGAATTTGATACTAATTTCGCCATGTTACTTAGACGCGGTGCGTTACGTAGTACTCATGTGCTGATAGCGAATAAGGAACTTAGGGGTACTTTCGTAGTAAGTAATTACATATTCCTAATGTATTCTCTTACTTATCAAGGTTATCAAAAACATTAATATTGATATAAATCATTGCGTTATTAACGTTCCTATTACATTCATTGTTTGAAAGCGAATTGGTTCGGCCTTGGGCTGCCTCGCTGTAGGGACGCAACGTGATCGAATTATTATAATTGCAGATACCGTCGATACGATGCTTGCTCTAGATAAAATATGTACGTATGTTGTTGTGTTTTGTTTTGGTGTGTAATAAAGTTATATTCTATTTTATTCTATTCTATTCCGTTCCGTCCGCTCCACTTTACTCCACTCCACTCCATTCCATTTTGCTCCATTCCATTACTCTCCCTTCCACTCCACTCCACTCCGCTCCGCCCCGCTCCACTCCCCTCCACTCCACTCCACTCCACTCTACTCCGCTCCGCTCCACTCCACTCCCCTCCACACCACTCCAATCCACTCCACTCCGCTCCACTCCACTCAACTCCACTCCATTCCATTCCATTATATTCCATTATACAATACTTATTTTTTTTTTTTGTAAATACATACAGTACACCCAGACACAGAACAAACATTTGTTTATACCATAAAATGTTTATCCTGGGTGGGAATCGAACCCACGCCGTTCAGATCTTGGAGCGAACATACAACCAATGAACCAACAGGACTGTCAAAAATATATGTTTGTCCTGGTGGGAAATGAACCCACAGCTCTTGAAACAGATATTCTACCAAATGAGCTAACAGCGCAGTAGATTCAATACTTTGTATGTATGTATTTACGCTCTTATAAACGTTGCTCAAATTTTAGTCTGTCTTATTTTTACGTGAGACTTTTCTCGTTAGCAAGAAATTGACAGGTCTTTTTACTGATAATATCGATATCGCTTACACCAACCCTAGTTTCGACGCTAACAAAAACAATTAGAAATCCACTCAAACGCCTTTGCGTGCTACCGAAAACAATTAGACGAGCAGTTATCTAGGTAGCTAGGCCAAGACAGTGTTAGCGGAGTTAACGTAACTGTGTGAAGCGCAGCAAGCACGCAGTAAAATCTATCTAAACTTAAAATAGGTATAATCTAAACGTTAGGTTGATAACTTTATCCAATAATGAATTGGCAGTTTTACTATGGAAACTGACGTGATTTTGACATATTGGTTGTAAGGTTGTAAGGCACAATAAGACGAGGGGACGAGGAAACCTTGCTGTCCATCCCTGTCTCTTTCTGGCAATGAAGAAGGAAAGGGAAACAGGGATAGCGTTATGCAGAAATATTATAATACTTCAAGTATGACTTTTACATTCTGAGGGCATCATCATTAAGTTAAGCTGCTGGTGAAGGAAAACATCGTGAGGAAACCATAGCATGGTGGTAGGGAACTTTCTAGTACTCGGCTGGCTAGCTACCACCACCTCAAGTTGGAAATCTACCGCCAAACATCTAACGGTGTGTTCCGGCACCCTCACTTGAGAGCCAGTTCCATTCCAGGCTAGGTGTGCTTTACCATCTTCGACCACACCTTCACTTAACATCAGGTGAGCTGTGGTCAAACACCTAGCCTGTCAACCATACAAAAAAATCTTTAAAAAAATCATCATCATTTCAGCAGGACGACGCATCCAGCGCATTACTGCAGTCTATATTAGGTCGTCCGTCCACCTTGTGGGTAAACGAACTACGCTGCGCTTGCCGGTTCGTGGTCTCCCCTCCAGAACTTTGCAGCCCTATCGGCCATCAGGATTGCGATGGATTGACGCACACACCACACTCTCACATTACTCAACCAACTGAATTCGCACGATCCAGATATCGACGTATTTTGTTCGGACCGTCGCGTCGCATGGTGCTGCGTATTTGTTTAGCGCACCTACCAGATTTGTGTTGTTTTGTCGGTATATTTATTTATCTATGTAGTAATATTTAATTGTAGTAATTGTATAAATGTTTGTTGTTTGTGTTAGTATTGTTATGTAACTGTGTCCTTTTTTGTACATAATGTGTATTGTACCTACTATAATTAATTTTTTTTTTTTTTTTTTTTTTATTACTATACGCTCCACAGACGCTGGGGTCCGTGACCTTTGTCAACTTTAGTTACAAATTTTTTTTTTTTTTTTTTACAATTTTACATTACAAAAAGAGGAGAGGTTAGTAGGATCTTAATCTAAGGTTAAAGTAGGTACTAGATTGTGTGTATACCGCGAGCAGACCAGCGACCCGCAAGCAGCACCCGATCACGAGTATGACGATATAAGAAGGAGCCTTCGATGGTGAGCATGAATGCTCGAGGCATACACACAATCCTTATTTCTATTTACATGAGTTTTCGTTTGAAATCGCCTCCTCCCGACTCAAGGCCTTAATTAAAGGCAATAATTAACTTTAAAACGTTTTGGTGTATTACTGTAAGTTTTGAGTGAATAAAATAAAATAAAATAGGTTTGCGGGATTACTCACGTTTAATTATATCGGATACTCTGACTATAGACGAAGACGAGGCCGCGTGCGCATTTTAGGTACTCAGCTTTGTCTCCATGAAGAAGGCCACCGGATGTGAAATTATAATTAGTTTGAATACCCGATACAATGAAACAAGAGTAATACTGCATAAGTAGGTAAAACAATAATGAATTGGTAGTTGTCTTTCGCTCTACGACACAAGTAAATGTACTAAACTAGTACCTACCTACTATCAGACACGATCCAGACAAGTACCCAAGTTCTGATTATATACGTACCTAACTTTAGAAATAGGTTCAGGGAGAAATCAAACATGTAAGAAGCAAATAAGCAAGTCATGAATCTGGCATGTCAATCTGACATCTGTTAATATGACATCATGAATGATGATGATTCTGACATCTGTCATGAAAAAATTACTGTCAATTCATCAATGAATAAATAAGCTTTCAAATGAAATAAATCTGTTATAAAAAGTATTCAAGTTCAAGTTCAAGTTTTTATTCGCTCAAGATGTTAAATTACGCTATTCTATATGTTAATCTAGGTATAAGCTATGTGTATGCCAAATTTCATCCAAATCCGTTCAGCCGTTTTTACATGATTGATCAACAAACATCCAAACTTTCATATTTATAATGTTAGTAGGATATAATTATGTACACTACAAAACAGAGTACCTACAATAGTTAGTAAAGATTTTTTTTAAATAATTAAATATTCCGAATGATTTATAGGTATTAAGTTGTATAAAGAATAATCACGCAGATTGGTTGGCCGTTCTGGACACACGTTTTTGTTTTCGAGTTATCTTTTGTGTACCTACTTACATAGAATTCGTTACTAATAAATAACACAAGAAAGACTATAAATTTCTGTTAAGGACCTTTTAATTGAATAAGATACCTAATTGGATAAGTAAATTCTGATAGCCGGCGGTATTAGGTATTTTTAATTAATCAAAGTGCTCACTAAAAATAACTATTGTTTTAATTGGCTTTTACACATACACACGGAGCACACCGTTAGGTGCTTGGCGGCAGTTTTTAACTTAACAGTGGTAGCTAGCTAGCCATGTACCTACCTACTGGAAAGTAGGTACCTTACCTCCATGCTATGATTTTCTCGCGATGTTTTCCTTTATCGGCCGCTCAAGCTTTTCATTGGGATTTTTAGCGTTTTAATTTAAGTGAACCAATGAGCACTACAAAAAGTATAAATAAAATTAACGTCTATTTTATTTATTAATGCACGCCAACAGCACACATTTTGCTAAATTTACAAACATTGCAAAAAGTTATGTTCCAATACATGCGCCAGTTATAGGAAATAAACTTAGGTTTAGGTACCTACATCTTTTCTGACAGTAGCTTGTAATTGGACACACGTTCGCTCTAGGATGCTACCTTAGACCACGTTCTTGCTCAATATTAATTATATCAGGTAGGTAGATCGTCAACTGGAGAAATTATACTGGACTATTGATTTAACCATCCAATGAATCAAAATGTTAATTTGTTACTCAAAGTTCTGGTACTACTTCAATGACCATAGATTATCACATACACGTTATCTAATACCATCAGGAACACATTTTGTTACTTTTACATAAAAGAATATGAATTAAAAAATGTACACGTATCTAGAAAAATATTTCTAGCTAAAGTAGAGCATCGTCGCAGTGGAATCAAAGAATTCCTTTCAACTTTCATCAGAATTCCAGAACGAGCCTCATTAAAACTGAGAGTCAATGAATTTTAAAATAACGTTCCAGCGACTCGTGCGCAACCCAATCCGCGCATCCAAGATGGCGCGTAAAGCACAGCGCACGCTCCATGTCCGCCGCGCTTGGCCGCTCAAGCGCAAAACATTATTTTTTCTACACAAATAGAGTAGAAATCGACGGGCGTGACTGCGGCCATTGTTGTACTGGAGCTAAACACCGTGGATATCAGAGCGTGGTGCTGTAAAATAAAACATAATGTTTTATAAATGGCAACTGTCAAACGTCTCTTGGATCTTGGAGGACCATGAGTCACATTGAACCTAGGCAAATATGTAAAACTTAGAAAAGTAAGTCAGCTTCAATATTTTAAGTCGTGCAATATGATATTGAAAGACCATATTACCAATCATCATGTTTTTAGACTATCATAATCTACTATTGGACGATAGTATCTATACATAGAGTAGTCCCAAGACACGCCACTAAGCCTGATCTTCGGCTTTCGATCGATGCGATCTCGCTTTTAGTCACTGTCCGCTGTTTTAAGTATACCTCTAAAATATGTATATTTGACTTGGATGTGTTAATGAGGTGTGTGTGTGTGTGTTATGGGCGTCTTAAACTACATTGGCCGATTCGATGTCACCACTCTAGAACACGTCTACCACACAGTTGTCTGTACTGTGGCATATGTGGCTAGCCCTCTGCCATTTCAATTTAATAATACGCTGAGCTATATCGGTGATTTTCGCTCTCTGGCGAATTACTTCTTTCGAGATCATAGTCATTAAAGAGTACTTATTTTATTTAGTTTTTATAGAAAGGATGGCAAATAGGATGGTTCGCCTTATAATATACTTACCGTCGCGCATCGCCAGTGCAGACCTGCAACATTGGAGATGCTGTCGTCGCTAACTCAGAGAGATTTTTAGAAACGCTCTTTTTAAACAGTTCATTGTTTAATTCTACGGAAAGACCTTCGCAAAAGGAACACATATCCGTGCAAGAAATAAGCACCAAAACGTTAAGGTATTATAAGAAAGTACCGGACCACACCGTTAAGTATTTCGCGGTAGAGTTGTACCTTAAGAGTGACAGCTGAGTACTAGAAAGTACCCTTCCACCATGCTATGATTTCCTTACGATGTCTTTCTTCACCGCCTGCGCGTTGAACCCACGCACTTTGTCGTGTGAACCGACCGCACTTACCACTGAGCTAGCATCGCTTCAAATCGATGTATATGTTACATAGACTAACCTGCTCACCTAAACATTAGTCAAGCAACATGGGAATAGATAGTAAGGTAAACCGAACATGAAAGATAATTTCAACAGCCACAACCTACGTAGATACTTTTCGTACATACATAGATATATGCATGAGAATACTTCGATATCAGACAAGGTACTTCTACTTGCAATTTCTACCAGATGGGTGATTTATTTGACTTTGACTCAAATATTATCTTTCGATTTTTTAATTCAAATCACAACAGTTCAACAGGATATTGCTGAAAATGCCGAAAGCCAGCATGATTTTTCCTGTATGTTTATTGTTTAAAATACTTGCATACAAGAAACAAGCAGGACAAGAAACAGATACCTAGATATAACTCTTTATTGTGCACACCATAAACAGAAAAAAGTACAGAGAACAAAAGAATCTTATGAGCTAGTGTCACAAGTGGCGGCCTTATCACTAAGAGCGATCTCTTATAGGCAATCAGGACTAGAAAAATACGATAGATGACATAAACAGACGGGAGATGACGTAACACTTATAAGAAAATAAATAAAAATGAAACTATATACAGTCAAAATAATAAAAATAAAACGTATCTACAGTCAAAATCAAACAGTTTAATAGTAAAAAAACTACTTTCAAATGCAATTAACTTAACACTTAAAAGTTATAGTATAAACACTCGTACTTTTATCTTACACAAAAATAATAAAAACAATACATAAAAATGAAAAGGGACTACAAAAATTCTAATCTAAAAGGTCTCACGAAAAAGGAAATATGGCCAGATTGCTAGCTTAGCATGCAAGCGTAACATAAGTTATCTTTAGGTATTTAGAGACATAAAGAAATGTTAATTTGTAATTTAATAAAATAATGTACCTACGTACATTCACGTAGGTACTAACTTGGAATTTTAAAAAGTTACCTAAATCGGTCCAAAGTACCTACTTTAATAATAAGTACTTATTATCACTCGTCGAACTTGTTTGTTAAGCACTTCCGCTTGATGTACAAGTAAGTAAGTATATCTTTTGTTCGAACCAGTTCGAGCGCATCTATTCAAATTACTCGATATCGATGCGCATACGCAATGAGCCCGTATCGAAGATACCTACATCATTACATACAATAAGGTACAATGTTACTAACACACGGTTAAGGATGTAATTATTATATGCTAGCTGCGACCCGCGGTGTTACACGCTACATGTTATCGGGATAAAAAGTAGGTAACCTATGTTCTAATCCAGGGTCTCAGCTCTATACCAAATTTCATCCAAATTCGTTCATTAGTTTTTGCATGAAAGAGTAACAAACATCCATCCATCCATCCATCCCATTTCACATTTATAATGTTAGTGGGATTCTTATAGGTAGGTAATATAAAATATGTATGTACTTTTTGTATATTTTTATTGGTAGACCTATACACACCTATATACACACACCTATACACACACGGTTAAGGATGTAATTATTAAATGTTTGACAGGCTAGTAGTTTCACAGCTCACCTAATGTTAAGTGACGGTGTGGTCGTAGACAGTAAACACATCTAGCCTGGAATGGGACAGGCTCTCAAGTGAGGCTGCCGGAACATACCGTTAGATGTTTGGATGTAAGTATATGTATGTATAGCCACAAAGTAACGCCTGAATTAATTAGTTATCAGTAAAAGTCCATAATGATCTTTTGGCTAATATAGATAACTTAAGCTTAAATTGGTTATAAATTTAAGTTAAATCATAGATCAATCGATGTTTTGTCTTTCTACTTGAACTTAGTGGCATTACAAACATAAAACGTTTATAAGAAAGCCCTTATTGCTATAACTAACTATGAAAAGGGGACAAATTACTAAATTAATTGTAAAATAAATGTAGTCAGTCATTATAGCCCACAATGAGCAATGTGATTATAATAAAATAAATGTACACAACAATCTATGTTTATGTGATAATGTAAAATAAATGTGCATCATCATCATCATCAGCTCTTCGCTGTCCACTGGTGGACGTAGGCCTCTCCCAATGCACACCACTGAGCTCGGTCGATAGCTTTTTGCATCCATTGCTTTCCCGTCGCTTTACGCAGGACGTCGTCACACCACCTGGCCGCAGGATGCCCTACGCTACGCTTGCCTGTACGTGGTCTCCACTCGAGAACTCGTCTACCCCCCAAATAAATGTACATAATAAGCAATGTGAGTGGACAACAAACTCCATATTTACAAAACTAAGTACTTCAAGCAGGAAATAGCAGGCACCAAAGTCCCATGTTATCCTTTTTATAATAGATAATTTGACAAGTAACTCATGTTTGCCTAACCAGGCCAAAGCTATTATATAATCGATAGAGCTTCTACAAAGGCACATTTAGCCCGCATATAATATTTAAAACACGGCAATGACACCGCTCTATTTATCAGGGCCACACGACACGACTGTCTTCCAAGCAACATGTGTCGGTTCCCATAGCTTGGCTTATTTTAACCCTGGATCGATATCACTCGTCTAGTTTCAACAAAAGGATTGTTCGTTTAAAGGTAGCTCTTTTTGTAATTACGAGATAAAACAGTCCGTAACATAACTGGACATTTAAAAGTTAAACAGTTTACCCCACTTTTTCTAACTCTACTTTTATCAGTTGCGTCGTAAAACACTGCTGGTAGATAGTGTTTTTTGTGTAGAATTAGATAAGTATGAGGGTTGTCGTGCAATAACTCGACAACACTCGCAACAGTGTGAAAATTGTGGCATAACTTAAATTACGAACAAAAATTTGACGCGGCGTTGTAGTTTCAGTTTTTCAACCTATAGCTTTTTCATACATACATAGGTAGTGGCTACGAAACGCCAAGAAGTTATAGGTAGCTATACTAAGGCTCTGTGGTAAGTAAACGTTTCAGCTTTAGCTTTTTCATTTGTCACAATACAGTGAATAGCAAACTAAGTTGACGAATAAACGTTTGTTCTAGTTTGATAACGTTTCATAAATACTTTTCACTTGGTTGTTTCAGTTTTATACAGACTTTGAACACGCGAGAGTTTTTTCGACACGAATGTCGGTGACCGCTGGTTGATGACTTGATACAAAAAAGCTGCGAGTTAATAGGGCAAGTCCCTTGGCGGTGGGTAATTAACAAGTGGTGGAAATGCCTATCAAACTCTAAAACAAACGACTACTGAGTACCTACTTACCTACAATGTAGTAGATACATAATATCGACCTAGAATAATTATATACTTACCTACTATTTAGATTAAAGATAAGCTGTAGGTACATAATGTATTAATGTTAAGAGAATTAATTTAATGTGATGATAGGTAGGCTTGGGTTAACGACCACAAGGCTGAAGTTAACGACTATCGCTAGATGTTTTTTTAACGACTCAAGAAATGAGGAGAATTTTGAATTTGAATTTGGAGGTTCTCAGTTTGACTATGTTTTTTTTTGTATGTAGGTGCCTGTGTTACGGGATCATTCCGCCAATTAAGAAACGATTTTGATGATTCTTTTTTTGCTTGGTAGATCATACTTCAGAGGTGGGGTCCTATTTAAAAAATCAACAAAAATATAAATAAGTATTGTATAATACATCGATGATATTGATATTTAGGTACGTTTACTCCGAAACCTCGCTGTTTCATGGGAGCAGTGCTGCGTTTAGTTGGCCTAAGGGGCATTGAATTTTTTTTAATATTATTTTTGTTTGTGTTTGACCACGGTCTTAATAAATACATACATACAGTAGATATCGGAGTAAAGTTTGTTACAGTACCTTTATATACTTTTTAGAACACACAGACAGAACAAATATCTATGTACATAAGAATGTTAAAGAAATATGTATATCCCTAGGATGGGAATCGATTCCACAACACCAGCGGGCAGCGACAGCGGCACTACCGTCTTACTACCCGGCTTATTTAGACCGAGGTATTTTAATTTACTCAGGTTCATGACTGATAAGTCAGTTCTATAAGTTATTATCAGTCAAAATAGGTTACTCTTTCAACCTGAATGAAATAGAACACGGTTATCTCAGTCTAAATAGACCGGGTCAGTTTATACCTATTAGATAGATATTTACGACGAATACCCTCGAGTTCGCGGCCCATAAAATGTGGACGATACGGGACGATAAACAAGGAAGATAATGTCACATCTTTGAAGGGGAACATTGACATTTTCAAGCACAATTAGGTGGTATGGGGCGTGTTGATGCTTGAAGGAATACTGTTGGTGAATGGTAGGTAATGCTGAATGGAAAAGAAAACTGCTTCAATCGATATCCATATTAGTACTATCTAGAACAAACTAGAATTTAGGCGTTTTTAAGTAGTAGAATATGTTAGAAAATCGAACCTCAGTGCGCAAAATATTTGTAATCGAACGGAGACATCGCAACAATTTTATTATTCGTGCTAGCGTTTACAAATTAGGCTTTCGCTGTAAGCTTTTGCAGTAAAATTTGGTTGCCTAGCGAATTCAACTTTATTTTTAGTGTGATACCTAATGCCGGACAAGTTTAAGGTTAGTACATAACATTTATGTACCTACATAAACATTTCAAACGCCGTTGCAAGGTTCTAAAGATTTTAGAGTATAAACTTGTGAAAATTAGGTAAGTACGTCCTATGAAAAGTATTAAAATGTGTACATAAAACCTTTTTATTTACTCTTACCAGAGAAGCTGTACCTACCAGTTTCCTAACATTTTTATATCGATTACCTACGTACTTTTTTTTATGGTTGACACCTCAACTCAGGTGATGGTATGGTCGGAAATGTTAAAACACACCTAGCCTGGAACTAAACTGGTTCTCAAGTGAGGTTTCCGTACGTACCTACTACTAAGTAAATTCCATAAATTCATATGCAAACCCCTCTAAATATAACCTGTTCGTTTTTGAGCCTGTGGTGTCCAAATGCTAGGTAATGCCTCCATACCTTCCTTCCATTTGACCTTGTCCAGTGCTAGAACGAGCCAGTCTCTCCCGATAACTTATTGGAACCTAAACAAGTACACGGCACGATAGTAGGTATCTACCTATAAAGCTGATTGAGGTTTATTAGGTATACCTAATAATCATTATAATTTTTTTGTTTACTTTTGGACAGACTGAAAAAACGAAAATCAGCTATTCCCAATAAATAGCATTTACCCTCGACAAAATGTAGGAAGCATCAGATAAATAAAGGTACCTTTACGTAATTATAAACTCTTGAAAAAAAAAGATGAGTTCAATACGCTGAGTAATCATTTATAAGCCATGTTTGCCTGTCTAGAACCAATACCTACCTCGTATGCCTACTTATAACATATAAAGAATACAACACACTGGACAAGTCAGTTTGTCACATCAAATATTAACCGGTAACCTAGTTACGTGTCCCCATAGAATACACGAACTCTTTAATAACCGTATACCTAATAATACGCTAGTTTCCACGAAACTACTAACACTATAATCATTTTCACTAAGAAATTATAGGTTCTCGAAGAAATAATCGTTCCACAAAAGGATATTAAGTTTATCGATCCGCCAGCAAGGTTGTGAGAATTCTAAAGTACAAACAGAAGTTATATAGATTGCATTTTGTTTTTATTTTATTGCTTTTAATTAACGATATAACAAGCGCCGGTAACAGGAACGGCTGCCGTAAGTGACCTGGCGAAGGGTTAAAAACTTATTAGAATAAGTTTCTATGTATTTTTGACACAACACGAAAAATCCACTAACTTTTACCCACTTTTGTTTTTAATTTTCATAAATCCCCTTTCGGCAGACGTTCCAAATGTTGGCAGCCGTATGGGCAGTTTACATAATATCTGCACTTAACAAATACAAAACAGTAGCTTGTGGTATATAATAGATTTTCAATCACAATTTTAGAAGTTATTTCACTTATCGCTCGAAATGTTAAATTAAATAGTTCACAAGTGTGGGCCGCGAAAATTTTGTCCATATTTTAGGTGCTTACAGCATCTATCCATACCTACATAATACGAACACAACTTGTGGACACTTATATTAATGCATCTCGAATAAAATTACAGGATGTCTACGTACTGGGCGGCCAGTCGCTAGCAAAAGAATGAACGAAAATATATTTTCTATGTTATGATTAGGTTAAATTTGTATAAACTAGTAAATTAATTAAAATCATTGTTTATATAATCATTGAATTATGATTACATGCTAACCAGCCGATGCAGTATGAAGCAATTTCAGTTTTTTTCCCGAGTCTGTTATTCTCATTTTATACGGAAAATATGCCGATTGCGCGCTGAATTGCTGTCTATGTTTTGTAATAATATTTCGACCAAATACATAATGTCACTGAAACACCATAAATAATTACATACTTACTTTTAATTAAACTTCAGCTGTAGCTTACTCCCTTGCAGTGGATGCTTTGCGTAATTTGTATCATTCTGTCCTTTAACATCCACCTTTTTTAAAGTAAGATAAGTTGGAAATCAAAGTGTTAAGTGGACAATATCGCAAAATATCTGCGTTAATTTAAAAAGTTAGGAACTATGTGGACTCTCGCCCCACAAAATTCTTGTACGTAAGTATTTTTCTACGACCACAACCATTTGTCAATTGCTTTGTCAAGTTTTACCCAACCATAAATTAAAAGTTATCATTACAGTTTTGGTCACTACAGACTAGACAACAAAAACGTTTAAACTACGACAATAATAAAAATACTTACTTACTAATGAAAATTCAACTAATTCAATTCAATTAACCAATCCGCCTGTATTCCGCTCTTTGTATAAAATGCATATTTAACATTCAGAAATAAAATGTGTATCTATCCTATACCATAATTGTTTCTAAGGACATGGTCTGAAATAAATATATATATAATAATATACAAACAAAATTTCCTTAATATTACAAAACTCTTTACAGATAACACCGCGAGTTCGCGATTACGGCTCTACAGAAACGAGTCACGGGCAACAACCACCCATGGTCTGCGACAAGCTGACGGTCTAGCATAGAAATTTGGGATAAATCTGTAGTACCTACCTACCTAGAACAGATAGAAAAAAGAATGGAAACTGAAACAGCAGCGCCTCGACGACTGCCGAACGTAAAAGTCAACTGCTCTTATCATACGCTTTTATTAAATCGCAAATTTCTATCTATGTAAAATTATTTTTGTTCACGCGCTTTTTTATTGCGTTTCATATGTATACAGGACCTTACACGAATATCAACCTTACATAAATACTAACAAGACCAAAAATAACATAAAGTTAAATCTGTTTAGTCATAAGATATTACTCAAATTAGTCTTTTCTACACAAACTTCGTTCTAATTCACAAAACATCGCGTTTTGACGATAACAGTGCTGATTTTTGACTCAGCCGCTTAACGGTGGTTGGTTTATTCACGTCTCATCATCATCATCATTTCATCCGTAGGACGTACACTGCTGGACACAGGCCTCCCCCATTGACTTCCACAAAGACCGGTTTCGGTATTTTCGTCTGACTTAACGTTCTACCTTTTCAAGATACAGTGTAAACTCTATATAGCGACGCTAAGGGGACTGCGTATTTTCTGGCGTTATAGAGAGTTGTCGTTATATGGAGAAGAAAGTTTGTGAGAAACTAAGAATATGATAACGTGTTGAAAATGCATAATAATAACCTAACGACAGTCTAGCAACTGAGGCAAACACGTGCAAAGTAACAAAAGAACGAATTTCTTAGAATCTCTGGTTCGTATGATGCCGACAGTCGAGGTGAATACGGGCCAGACAATAAAACAACAAAATGACAAACAAAAGAACGTACTCAACTGCTGTTCTTATCAATTTCGGCAACTTAGAAACAAACAAACAGTAGGTGCTTTATTAGTTCCCGAAATTACTTGCTTTATAACGACATATTGTGGTCGTTATGTAGAGTGTGCGTGATGCTACATAGAGTGCATCATTGTATGGACAACAAGGCAAACCAACCAAAGTCGAGTAATTCCGACGTTTTAAGGAGTTTGACGTTAAATCGAGTGACGTTACATGGAGTTTACACTGTATTTGTATAAAACTTTAAGACTTTGTCACCTAACGCCGTTAAGGACCAATGCAATTTAATTCATCTAGCGCACGCTAGATACGCTAGCGTCGCATTTGTCAAAAATCCTGCATCGCGGTGACAAGATTCTCCGTGATTTGCAAGTCTTGTTTGGTATTTTAATATTACTGTATTCCGGTTTGAAGGGTACTGCAGCTAGCGAAATTACTGGGCTGTTGAGGCTAACTCAACTAAAAGTCTCAAAGTAATGAGCGCCAAAGCAGTGATGCCCTGGACTTTGATATGTCACTTAAAGTTCTGCATATCGCTGCGATGGTCATGGACAGGCGTTATCTCTTACCATCAGCAGTGTCTAGACGGTCTCATTACTTTTACAATAAAAAAAAAAAAAAAAAACCAATGTCAGCTGAGAAGCGAGTAACGGTGTATTAATGAAGGTTTATGGAAATACATAAGCCAATCTAGTTTTTAGCTTGCCCTGTTTTTTCATATATTGCGACTTATTGTATATTAACGCCCACACCGTTGAGGTGTGCGTGTTTCTAAGATGATGTTCATATAACTTGAGAAATGCTAAACCGATTTAGCTGATTCTTCCGGAGCGGATGCTAGGGGTCGATAACCTTGTAAATGTAGATTTTCACTCAATATTATATTTAAAAGCAACCAAAGTAGGTATCGAAGTTTAGAATGATTCTAATTCGTTAACCCGTCCCAAGAAATCTATTCTTAAACTAGACTTACGTAAGCTGCATTGGAATTCTTTACCCATTATTCTTTATAGAAATACAGTTCGAAATGTTAAAATACTTATTTACAGAACCTTCACATAAAATACAGGCACAATTTAAGATAAAGCTCATAAACTTCCATAACAACTAACTATAAAAGTTGTATTCATTAACAATCAACTTTAAACAACTGTATAAAAATGAAACAACTATTTTGCATATCCTGACCAAAGCGAGCTATTTTTGTTTTCAAAAAAGTACTAGGGTTAATTGTTTACTAGCTGCACCCCGCGGTGTTACCCGCTACATGTTTTCGGGATAAAAAGCCTACGTGTAAATCCAGGGTGTCAGCTACCTCCATACCATATTTCATCAAAATCTATTCAGTAGTTTTAGCGTGAAAGAGTAACAAACATCCATACATCCAAACTTTCACATTTATAATATTAGTGGTATTATATGATTCTACTATTAACAGTTTTATCACTCATATCATACTATTATGGTTCTTCTATGACAGAAAATAAATTGATTTAAACTTGTTTTTGTTTTAATTTTTTTCGTTGTTTTTCCTGGTAGTCAAGCAATAATATATAAGACACTATCATGGCAAAAGCTTAACCATAGCAGGAGTTTTGGCGGGAACGCGGGAAGAGTCGTGTCGCTCCGGTGTATTTTTTTACAAAACTAGTGTTTTATCGAGTGTTTATGCATAAAAATGGTGGTGTTTTATTCATAAAGTGCTGAATTACAAGCGTGAGTGTCGGAAAATGATATAATGTGGTGAAACATGACTTTTCGTGTTGCTTCCAAAACTCCATCGAAGCTTTATAGTAAAGTCGCCACTACTTTACTAAAGCATGACTGGACTTGACTGACACGGACTGGACTTGACTAAGACTGGACTTTGACTATAACTAGCTACGAGGACACTTATTTAACTTGAAAATATATAAATACTTGACACTGGCAAATGCTAAAATGCGACGCCAAAACCAAAGAAAAAAAAACCATAGCAGTGATACCTAGAACTTTGAGAGAGTTTTGGCGGGAACGCGGGAAGAGCCGTGTCGCTCCGTTGTATTTTTTTCCAAAACTAGTGTTTTGTCGAGTGTTTATGCATAAAAATGGTGGTGTTTTATTCATAAAGTGCCGAATTACAAGCGCGAGTGTGGGAAAATGATATAATGTGGTGAAACATGAGTTTTCGTGTTGCTTCCAAAACTCCATCGAAGCTTTATAGTAAAGTTGTCACTACTTTACTAACGCATGACTGGAATTAACTGACACGAACTGGACTTGACAAAGACGACTTTGACGATAATTATAGCTAAGATACAGCAGAAATAACACTTAAGACAAGGCAGTATGGCTTTATAGCTTTAGCCTGCCCGAAAGGGCAAATTATTAAAAAAAAAAAAAAAAACTAGAACTTTGAATAGCAAAACTATGGTCAGGACTAAGCTCAGTATCTTCTTCTTCTTCTTTGATTTTGTGCCGAGCGTTTTGATTATTTCAAGTTTCATTAGTTAAAAAGTAGACAAAGTTCAGTCTTGGTCAAGTCCAGTCCATGTAGGTAAGTCAAATCCAGTGATGCTTTAGTAAAGTAGTGGCGACTTTGCTATAAGTTTCGATGGAATTTTGGAAGCAACACGAAAAATCATGTTTCACTACATTATATCACTTTCCCACACTGGCGCTTGTAATTCAGTAGGTACTTTATGAATAAAACACCACTATTTTTATACATAAACACTCGAAAAACACTAGTTTTGTAGTAAACTAGTAAAAAATACAATGCGGCGACACGACTCTTTCCGCGTTCCCGCCAAAACTAATTCAGTATCTCATTAGCCCTGTAACAGATCGATGGACAATTGTTAGTTTAAAAAAATGTTTTTTTTCTTTACTTTTGGCGTTGCAATTTGTCCATTTGCCAACGTCAAGTATATATTCAAGTATTTTATGATAAATTACGTGAAATAAGTCTAATTCAAAGTCTTTGTAACACAAATTAAGTTAAAATCGAGTCTGGTCAGTAAATTTGTGACTTTACTACAAACTTTAACGGAGTTTAGGAAGCAATATGAAAAGTTTTCACAATCTCTTTCCCATATTCACTTACGTAATTCTGCACTTTATGAATGAAACAATTATTTTTACACAAAAACACTAGAAAAAAAGTTTTGGAAAATAGTGCACTGTGGCAACACGATTTTTTCCGCTAAAACTCCTATTGATTTATTTACTATCTATATTTATAGAAAAGAAAGTCAGTCTGTCAGAGACACATAAAAGATATCACAGCAGCGATGGTTGTTGCCTTCGACAGTGAGCATTGCTTGGGGCCATTTCTTGATAAATTAATGTCTCTATGCATTTTTTGTGAAAGTTTGAACTTTGACAATGCAGCATGAAGCTACCAAGCAATCCAAGGTGGTTGATTCATCTTGTTCAGGTGTACATGAGTCATGTTGATAGGCAAATTGATTACAGCATAGTTTTTCTTCATTTTTTTCAGTGTCCTCAATATGTTAAAACCGCTTCGACCAAGTAGGAACCCTGCTGGTATGTTGATGTCAACCTCCATCCTGAAATTTAAAGCGAGAAATATTTTATAAAATGAATATTACCCAGCTACCCTGTTTACTCAATTTGTCGCTTTATTTCTGGAATTGTACAGTGTTTTTTTTTCATGATTGACAAGCTAGGTGTTGACCACAGCTTACCTGATGTTAAGTAATGGTGTAGTCGAAGATGGTAAAGCACATACAACTTGGAATGGAACTGGCTCTCAAGTGAGGCTAGGCGCACCAGAGTACTAGAAAATGCCCTACCAACTACCACCACGCTATGGTTTCCTTCACTGGTAGCTCAAACTCATTGTTGCACTTTAAACCCACGCCCTCCGGCGTGTGAACTGCACCGCGCTAACCACTGAGCTATCATACAAAAATCAAATCAAATCAAGTTTTGCTTACTTTGGGATTAGAATGGTGCAGTGTAAATTATCTTTCACATACAAAATTAATCAGATATTTGTTTATAAAGAACTTATGCAGATCACTCCTAAAACCGATGATAGATGATGATAGTCCAGGTATTATTTCAATCATATTGTATTGATATACAAAAACAAAAATGTCTTCAGGCCAATCAACTAGTACTACAAAGAACCACCTTTAGCAACAGACAGGGGCGTAGCTACCGCCATATCAGCCGTATCAATGATATGGGGCCCCCGGGCTACAGAGTCCCCTAACGTGTGTAAGCATAAATTACTATTAAAATGTTATACACAATGTCACTTAATCTCGTGCTTCCAGGAAAATAACATACCTATATAAACTGTCATACGATCAACTGTCCATATAATCAACAAATTACACAAACTACTTGGTGGTAGATCTCCTTAGCAGGAGGTCGTCTAGGTAGGTACCGCTTGAGAACATAAATAACAAAACAATATAATCATAAATGGTGTATAACGGCGGTCTTACTGCCTAAAGCAATTTCTTCCAGACAACCTTTGGATGGAAAGAAAAACAGAAAAAGATACCAGGTTGGTATATTTTGAAAAATTAAAAAAATTAAATATTAATTAATAAATGGTAAATAACGTAACAAGAGTAGGTGTAGTCCTGGACCAGATTGGTATAAAACCAAGGCAGATGGCATGACAAGAGAGAGGCCTATACCAGTGGGATAAAGATGAATGTGGATGAGTAGGTTTAGGAATCTGTATGTACTGTATGTCTGTGTGCTATTAATAGAACCTACTTGTCATCCACCATCTCAATAAGATGGTCAAGTGACTCGTCCCACTTGTCAATGGATTCAGTGATGATCATAGCTCTTGCACCAGCCTGCTGAGCCTTTGCCGTCTTGAACACAAACGAGCATTCCCTGCAATTTAACAATTTCACTTATCAGGCAACACCTCTGAAAAATCTAAAAAGAAAGGGATAGTATTAGTATGTGTTCTACAATCATTTTCAGCTAAAATATAAAACAACAAATATTCCAGATACAATCACTTAGAGAAGAAATAGTGTAAAAAAATAGTGGTGTCAAATTATATAGTGTGGATAAGTGATACAATGTTGTGAAACATGTCTTCAATATTTTACTTGGACATGGACTGGAATGTGACTTTTATGACGACTAAGTAATTTTCTTGGTTTTATCATGAGACACTGGAAAATATGAAATACTTGACACTCGTGAAATACACGAAATGTCATGCCAAAATCATCATTGTTATTCTAATTGACCTAAGAATGGCAATAGCCTAGGGTTAGTTCCATGTAAAAGTGGAATAACTTCACAATATTTAAAGGTATACTAGCTACCACCACCAGCAATACTAGCTATATAAGCAGCAAGTACACATGAGTATACTAGTGGAAAAATACGTATTAGAAACCATACAAATTTGCTAGAGTTTTCCAAGACAAAGGGTATGAGCCTATGAGATAATCCAGTGTATAAAACTAATTTTCTGCATGTAAATTTTTTAAATCTCTTAAACCGGTAGTGTTATTTATAAACATATAGACAAACACACTTTTAAAATATAAATACTAGAGTGGCATATTCACTTTAGCGAAAAATGTTTAACAAATAATATACTTCTTACAAATTACATATATTTTTGGTTAAGAGGTTTAGGAAACTACCTTATCATAATAATAGTTATTGAATTGAAAATCCCTCCTTTTCAAAGTCAGGAAAAAATATTGCCTTTTAAAATTATACTGATGTTTCATATTTTATCATTATGCTGATTATATTTGTCATATTTTATAGTCGTGCTTGCTCAGCTAATCTTAAGTGACATTGCGGACGAAGATGGTATACACAACTGGAACTGGAATGTCAACTAGCTCTGAAGTGAGGTTGCTGAATCTGACAATTAAATGTTTGTTAGCAGAATTTCAGTATGAGGATGGCAGCTAGCCAGCTTTTCACAACATCTCACAACCATGATATAGTTTCCTCACTTTTTTCTTCACCAACAAGCTCATAAATACAGGGATTTGAATACACACCCACCTCTTACGCATGATAAGATCATACTAACCACTACACTATAATCGCTAAAAAAATAAGAAGCATAATAAGTAACAAGGTTGTAGCTACCCTCTTTCTGATAACGCAATCTGTCCAATAATTTCTTCATGATTGACAATGTCTGAACAACTGTGCAGTGGTACAGTAGGCACTAAGTGTGATTTCTGGAAATGTAGACTTTCATTCTGTAACATAGGAGTTTAATTTGTTAACAATAATATTAATATAATTAAAACTTAAATTAAAAATACATGTAGAGACATGTTGTCTATCTACAGACCTAATTATCATGTTTTTTCTTCATTAAAGCTCTGTGATTTTACTTATTTTAATGACTTGCTCATCAAGCTCACTTAACTGGCTGCCCCTTTTTTTTTAATGGTTGACAGGTTGACACGTCTGCCGAATGGCAGCAGGGCTATGGGCGAAAACCACCACCGACTGGGTCCCGGAGGTTAAACCGCCACCAGGCCGGCCTAAAAGACAGTGGAAAGATGATGATGCTCGATGCCCACAATAAGGAGTGGACCTCAACAGCACAAAACAGAGAGGCGTGGAAGGGGGGGGAGAGAGGCCTTTGCCCAGCTGTGGGACAAAGTGGGCTAAATAATAAATAATAATGGTTGACAGGCTAGGTGTTTGACCACAGCTCACCTGATGTTAAGTGAAGGTGTGGTCGAAGAAGGTAAAGCACACCTAGCCTGGAATGGAACTGGCCCTCAAGTGAGGCTGCTGGAACACACCGTTAGATGCTTGGCGGCAGATTTTCAACTTGAGGGTGGTACCTAGCCAGCCGAGCCGTTTAATTAATTCTGACCGATATCTATTATGATTAAATATATAGCAACACCAAAAAGTTTAGTCATTCACATCTTTCCAATAAAAATATGACCAAAATACTTCAAAAACATACTTACAAAAGGAGCACCAAAATCTTTAGCCGGTCTAATTCGATAAGAATACCTCAGTTCTGGCGGATCTAAAACTTCAAAAAAGACATCTCCAGCTATCACATCTGCCATTGATGATCCATCATAGAAATGAAGATCATTTGCTGAAATAAACATAAATACATGTCTGTTTTTTCATGAATAACCAATAATAATAATAACAGAGAATATCAGTATAGCACTAGTTTTTATTTTATAAGGGAATTTCTTTAATCATAGAATAAAAAAATATTGATTTAACATATTGTACTATTTAACCCCATTGTTTAAATAATACACTTAAGTTTTGAGGTAAGTGTCTATAACTACCTATCACATAATACCGCTTCATAGTTCTGTTGGTCATGTCTGTATTCGAAAACCATTTGAACGATTAAAATAATCTAGTACTAAAACAGATTAAGTGTAAAAAATTACCTCCAGGTAAAACAACTGTAACCAGTGTACTAAGCAGTAAAAAAAACAATGAAAAAACATTTTCTGGTGTTGTTTTGTACATTTTAAATAAAATATCTATTACTAAAGTCCACACCGCTGCACCTTTTTAGATAAGTTTTTTTTTTTCAAGCATTAACTTTGTAAAAGATTTTACATTACATTGTAACCTAAACTGTGTCTAACCCAGATATCTCAGCTAAATAAACTTGAAATAATTCGCACACATTTGACAATTGACACATTTTAGTTTTTTTTTTCTTTGCTTTGGTTTTGGCATTGCAATTAGGACATTTGCCAGTGTCAAGTGTTTTATACTTGTAGTAGTAAAGTAGTAGCGACTTTACCATATTGTGGTGAAACATGTTTTTTCGTCATTACTTTCCCACACTCATGATTGTAATTCGGTACTTTATGAATAAAACACAACTATTTCTATGCATAATAACTCAAAACAACACTAGTTTTGGAAAACACACAATGGGGTGACATGACTCTTTCCACGTTCCCGCCAAAACTCCCGAATTCGGTACGTAAAGAAAAAAAAACTTTACTGATTTCAAAAGTCCAAAACCAAGTGCGACGCCAAGCCCCCAAGCTCTTAGAAATAAGAAAAAAAAGTCCAAAACCGTTTCTGTAAACTATGGGGTTTATTTTAATAAAATAAAAAAACTTCACTTTCAATTAATGTCTAATGACGGTATGTAAAGTTTTTTTGAATTTATTTTATATTTTTTACTGATAGTAAACTTTATTTTAAGAAATGAATTTGAATATTTTGGCTTTTTATGCGGTAGTTTAATTCTAACATGTTTTCAAACTTTTTATAGTTATGACGTCATGAGTACGGCTAAATATGTAGAATATGCCTTTGCCATACGAAACAAAAAAGTATACAAAACATTTGACACATTTCATTTTTTTTTTTTTTTTTTCGTTAATTTGCCCTTTCGGGCAGGCTAAAGCTATAAAGCCATACTGCCTCGTCTTCAGTGTTATTTCTGCTGTATCTTAACTATGGTTATCGTCAAAGTCGTCTTAGTCAAGTCCAGTTCGTGTCAGTTCGTGCCAGTCATACTTTAGTAAAGTAGTGGCAACTTTACTATAAAGCTTCGATGGAGTTTTGGAAGCAACACGAAAACTCATGTTTCACCACATTATACTTCGGGTCTCAACCGAAGACGATTACATTATTTACTTGCAGCAGTACATGGGATTGTGCTGTCTTCTTCACACTTTTAGATATTCAACAACTATAAAAACAAACTTCACATCCTGTCCCCCTCTACCGGCGGCGTGCGGCAGAGGGCGCCTGCAACTTGTCATTACGTGTTGTTGTGTCGTCGGAATCACACTACCTACAAGTTAAGTTGAAAAGATAAAAGTTAGTTTTGACAAGGATATTTGTAGGAGCCCATACCATGATAGTTACTACGAGCCGGACTCGGACAGGGAATACCAGGCAAGAACAGGTAAGATAAGAGGAATTCTGTATATAATTTTTACGGGACTGATGTAACAAGTACCCACTTATTCTTTTAAAGTACCCTCCTTTTTGCGGAAAATAAATTATTTTACTGATATATCTACTCATTTAAAAAATTAAGATATTAATGTAAGAATTTGTTAACTACTTAAATACAAATAAATAAATAACAGCTAAAGAATTACAAAATTTATTCTTATGGCTAAGTAAAAGCAAACAGATTATTGTGCGTAGGCACATGATGACTGCCCAGCCAAAGTTAATAGCTATAGGTAACCAAGAAACAAATACACTTCGGCTACCAGCTCTTTCTCCATGTAAATCATGTTGAGACATGCCTTGCCTTCACGTAAATCGTGATAAGGTGACGAATCCTCCACGTATATCGTGTTGAGAAGTACTGACCTCACGTATATCGTGTTAGGTATCAAAATAAATCTTTCACCGCGTAAATCGCGAGTGATGTTCTTATAATGATATCAATACATCATAATATATATAGCCTATCAGTCGACTCTAGACAGTGAGGCTCCTCAGGTGGATGAATTCCTAAATGGAAAAGACGCATCCGTGGAAAACACACCGAATGTTGCATTATCAGAAGATACAGCAACGTCTACGGTGGAAGAGGTGCTTGACCCTGAGATCTCGATGATGCTTGGAGAAGACCTCGCCACTCACAATGAATACAGTGACGATTTGCACAAGGACATAATAAATAATAATAGATGGCCGCAAATTTTGTGTAATGGTCATCAGAATGGTAAAGTAAATTGTATTTACTAAAACAATATTTACCTGCGGAGAATTACAGTAATGCAAAAGCACCAGAACTGAATCTGGAAATAGAGGCAGCCCTGCGGCCTCTCAACGTAAAAAGGATCTGTTTTGCCAACATAAACAGAACCAGCCGTCCATACTGTTTAACAGCCAATGGGAAAAGCATTAAATTGGGATTTTTCGTCCAAAGCCGCTCAAGACATAGTAAAGCTACTAAGTGACGCTTGTCGTTTACTCAGTGACTGCCATTTTCGTGGATCGCAATCAAGGTGCTATGCGATTATTAATAATCTCAGCAAACAGACACGAGACTGTGTTAAAAAATTATGAATTTTTATTTGGCGAAAATTTAACCGATCACCTCAAATCGCCAAAGACCACACAAGGTCAGCGAGGAGCTTTAAACGCGAGGGGGATGGCGCGAGCAGCGGCCTTCGAGCCACCTCGGAACCCCACTCTCTGAAGGCAGACACCAGCGCCGCGGGACCGCCGCCTGGACTATAATTGCCGGAGTGACGGCGACATTGCAGGTACCTATCGCCGGCAAATTGCCATATTTTTCCTCAAAGGGTGTAGTATAACACACGACCGTTTGATTTATCCTGGATTTGTATCCAGGGGTATATAGTATACCGGTTAAAGAGGAACCTATACAAGTGAATCCTCCTCAAAATATTTGTCAGGTCTGCATCTGACGGAAAAATCAGATCATTGTATCACAAAGTTATTAGAGTGAGTTCATATCAGCTTGCGAGCCGTGGTCCTATCGCCTGTATTTACTATACCTACGTTACGTAAGGCTAATGGCAAACACCGCTTTATATTAAATATAAAGGGTTTAAAAATCAATTAATTCAATCAGAACATTTTTAAATGGAATATTATCGAATGGTTCTAAGAATAGTTTATTACAATTACTACATAACATGGCAACGTTAGATAACCTATATACCTACCTGTTATTTTTACTTGCTAAATGTGAAAAGAACAGAATGAAGTTTCGTTTCGTTTGGATATCACAATTGTGTTAATTTTATTTTATTTTTATTTAATTCTTGTTTTTGTCGATTCTACCGTTTAGTCTTTGTATCACTCTATTGGCCTTTACGAAGCTGTTGAAACCAGTATTAAAACACTATCGCAGGGTTTTATCTCTGCGAATTATTTAGATGATTTTATTTGTAGTGGCCAATCCTTTTCGGAGTGAATGAATAATATCTAGACGATAAATTAAATACGACGTTCCAGTTACAGTAACATTGTGGTTCATAACAAATCACGACAAGAGTGTTTTAATTCCAAACATGAAATGCTAATTTTTAGATTACGTTAACACCAAAGATTTATGACGGATCTATTTACAAGAAGAGGAGAAACAACGCATTTTTGAAAAGACTAGAATTCTTAAAAATCAACAAATGTACGATCAGATAATTTGTAAAATTCTTAGGTAATTTAACTTCCTCATATCCATCTGCTGGGTACAGATGGATATATAATGTTTGAACGGGTTAAACTGTTAGTATTTGGTAGGTACGTCTGAATTATAACAAAAGATTGTGATAGCAAAGTCACTGAAAGAGGACTTACATTGCTGGAAATTTAACATTAATAGATCATTTTGACTAATACGTACTATAAGTATTGTAATCTACAGTGACGCATCAACTACCTACCCGTTGGGGGGTAGCCTGCGATAACAAAAATTCGCACGGCAACAGGACGGAAACAGAGCTCACAATGCATATTAATATTTTTGAGCTAAAGGTTGCATTTTAGGGTCTTTCAATATTTGCTTCTCGAGACTTGAAACTTGAGAAACTCGATTCTGATGAACTTGATTAGATATACTTTTGAGAATAGATTACCATGACGGCAATTTGCTACATAAATCGAATGAGTGGGGCACACACAGTTAAATGACTGAGCTCGCAGTAACTAGCAGTAAAGTGAGCACAGAATCATTTATATTTTTGCATCTTACATAAAATCCTCGGCCGTGTTAAACCATGTTGGTCGCTGATCACGAATTTCGCAAAATTAACGTATACACGGAATAGAAGTTTGCGGAGTACGCCGTAAAAGAAATAACTAATAAATTAGGTGTGCCTACTTTTGATTGGTTTGCAAGCTCATAGAAGTATAAATGTCAACGATACCGGGCGTGGAAGCTCAATCTCCACTCAGAAATCGTAATTGCTACTTTTTAAATATATTTTTACCTTTAACTGGAGAGCCTTCTATGCCTTTCCCCCAGTTTAGTCTTATAGCTACGGTTTGACGAAAGATAAAAGCGTCTTAGTGGCAGGCATCTTAGTGCTACCCTACTGGCGGTCGCAGCATTGGTATCAAGTTACTAGTATCGGATAAAAGATTTTTCAGTCCTAACAAATACTTACTCCGTTGTCCTTTCAGAACGTGCCACCCACTTCTTCTGGCCTTGCTCTGGTGGTGATAAGATTATAAGGCAATCACTGATATCTCTTGCTAACTAAATTGCTAACCAAAATTTAAAACAATAGTGATTTGTCTATTAGTGCATGGTGGACCCTTGGTCGAGAAAATAATCATAGTATATTTATTGCGAATCATCCTTATGAAATTTTATTCTTAACAACGAAATTCAAATTAAACCAACGAAGCTAGTTACAATTAATTAAATACAGGCAGATCTGGTTTGTCTACAATATTAGGAACAAAAATGACACTACACGATAGCGTCAATAGCTTTATAAGATGAGTTTATAAATGGAGACCAGGAGGTCTCAATCTATTGAGACCTCTATGTATAAACCAAATATTTGTATAAGGAAATCTAAAATATTCAGCGACTTAGGACTCTAATAAGGTCTTAGTTTTTCTTCTAAATGTGTACCTTTATTTGGATGTATCTCTTAATACGATTACGTGATTGGCGATTGCGTCTAAACCGAGAATGCAAACTTTAAGCTTGTTAAAACTGGTAAATATTTCTACGTATGTCGATAAAATTGTAATTCAAGTTCCAGACTTAGTGAAAACGTCGCGACCGGGGTTTTCTAACCACTTATTACGCTACCATTTATTAAGGAAAAATCGTCTATATCTCTCCTGCGATGGCTATATTATGTTATATTGATAATACTTCGCTCCTAAGGGGTGACCAGCTAGATTAGCATCTGTTTATAAGTATACGAAAGCCGTATAGTGAGGTAGGCGCGCAAACCCTGCACGAACGGCGGTACTGATATATCTATACATGGAGCACGTTCCACTTGGCACTCCTTGACGTCAACGGTTCATTGGTTTGGTGTAAACCTGCGCGTGGTTCGGAAGACTGCAGGTTGGAGTGATTCCTCCAATTTTTTCTTAAAATATTACAATAAAGAGGTTATTACAACGATGTATTAAAATAAACAGAGGTAAAACCTCATTGGGTTATTAGCCCTGACAATAATGAGTTTTCAGAAACTATATTCAATGATTACTCATGTTCTACCTATCCAAGTACCTACTTAATTTATAATAATTGATCGAAGATGAATAAAATATATTGTTTGATAATTGTGTTGTTGATAATAATATATAACAGACGTAAACATATACTTGCAAGGAATAACATGCACTATTCATTTTTTTATTTGTATAGTTGCCAATAGCTCTCTAAACATCTGCAAGTAAATAATGTAATCGTCTTCGGTTGAGACCCGAAGTATAATTAAGAATCAAACGAGACTTACCTTGAAGTTTGATTCCAATTATGCGAGGGTCTCAACCGAAGACGATTACACTCCCAACCCACCCAAACGGGAACACCCATATATGTTAACAAATAAACAAAACGAAAATGTGTATTTATTCATGGTAGAACTTTTTTCAAGGCTATCTCTGAAATTAATGACAAGTTGCAGGCGCCCTCTGCCGCACGCCGCCGGTAGAGGGGGACAGGATGTGAAGTTTGTTTTTATAGTTGTTGAATATCTAAAAGTGTGAAGAAGACAGCACAATCCCATGTACTGCTGCAAGTAAATAATGTAATCGTCTTCGGTTGAGACCCTCGCATAATTGGAATCAAACTTCAAGGTAAGTCTCGTTTGATTCTTAATTATATCATTTTCCCACACTCGCGCTTGTAATTCGGCACTTTATGAATAAAACACCACCATTTTTATGCATAAACACTCGACAAAACACTAGTTTTGGAAAAAAATACAACGAAGCGACACGACTCTTCCCGCGTTCCCGCCAAAACTCCTGACACATTTCATTAAATTTGACAACAGACTGACGAGTTTTTTTTTTAATTTGCCACATCGGGCAGGCTAAATCTGTAAAGCCATTCTGTCACGTCTTCGGTTTTTACAATTCATGACATAAAGTAAACAAATCGTATGTCATAAAAGCGATATCAGAGTCCAAATAACGTTTCAAGTAAAATAATCCAGATATTTATATCAATAAACCGAAAAACATCGCGACGCATGTGCATTGAAAATATTGGATCGCCATTGACAAGTTTTGTTTTGGTTTGCCAGTCTATGAAAGTTGCCCGTCGAGATGACGTCATGAGACATCAATTGAAAGTCAAGTTTGATTTATGTTTTTTATTAAAATAAACCCCACCTCGTTTAAAGCTCTGTGAGCTTTAAACGTAAAAATATTGTACAGAAATGTACTATTTCGAAATGGTTTTGGAATCAGTAAAGTTTATTTTTTCTTTACAAACCGAAAACAAAGCAAGACAGCACAGCACTCAACACTCTTCTACTTTGATTTTGGCGTCGCATACTCTGTATTTGCCAATGTCAAGTGTTTTAATATATTCACGTTTGATAAGTTAAATAAGTAGTCAAAGTCCAGTCCATGTCGGTCAAATCCAGTCATGCTTTATTAAAGTAGTGGAGACTTTGCTATAAGCTTCGATTGAGTTTTGGAAGCAACATGAAAAATCATGTTTCTCCACATTATATCACTTTCCCACACTGGCGCATGTAATTCGGTAGTTTATAAATAAAACACCACTATTTTTATACATACACACTCGAAAAAACACTAGTTTTGGAAAAAATATACAATAGAGCGACACGACTCTTTCCGCGTTTCCGCCAAAACCCCTTACTACATGAATTTTAGTAGTCTAGTCTGCACCTAGCATTAAAAAAAAAATAACCCATTCAGCCAACTAGTGAATGCCACGTATTTGTACTGTTATCGTATAGGTACTTTCCATAACCACAGACAAAGAGAATTTTGTTTATGGTACGGAAAGTTCCGGATTTCATTACTTCTTTTACGTTTCGGTTAATGCAAACAAGCCACCAATTAACCATGTTAGACACGAAATAATAATTAGCTGTTATAAAACAGTACCTTTGCAACTATAAAATAATAATACTTTCTGTTGAATTGAGCCTTTCCTGTATTTCTTCTATTTTTCAATTATTACTTTAAGTTTAATTTTCAACTTTTATAAATTTTTTTGCAACGTATAACGGAACGGATATGTCAATGTATTGAGTTGCCAGTTTCATAAACTTACCAGTATACTTCGGTAATATTTTGTAGTAATGTAAAATCCAACGAATTTTCGGGAATGCAACAGCTTGCAAAATATTTTCAAATTGACCAAGTTGACTTAGTAATTGTATTGTAATAAACTAGACTTTGTAATTGTAGTAAACTAAGATTGATCAAATACCAACAAGGTGCAAACACTGATAAAATGATTGGAAGTCCGCTGTGGAGGAGCGAGGTTGTTCAACCACTAGAATTTAGTAATTTTGTAAAATAAGGGTAAATAAATAAATATATGTGTGTATCTGTAATACGTATATATACGACATCTCGACGTTCATGACCCGTTTCTATCCTTGTCACACGATTTTACACTTTGTTGACCGCCCTACGTCCTTATAATTATGGCATGGTACGCAAAGAAAATTCATTTATCTTGCAGCAGGTGACAGATGTCATTATTAAAGTCAACTGTTTATGTTGTTTTTAGTAATAGGTACTTATTGAGCTTTTACAAATTTTTAAAACGTGAATATTATTTTAAGTTAGATTTTTGCTGTTCCGCACCAAGTGCACTACGAACACAAGACGGCAAAATATTCGTGATTATGTGTTTCAATGTTCTAGCGCCAGGTATTTTATCGTAAATAAAGCTAAATCATCATAGAAACTATACATTATGAAAAACTTTAATCTGAGACAGTATAAGTAAAGTTTAGTTCGTAAGTTTTTCGCCATTATCTTCGGTTCAAAATATACATAAAAAATGAGAATGTAACAAAAAAAATGCGGGTGGATCGGGTAATTTCTATAGCTGCTACCGTGTCACCCAGCGAGCCTGTACTCATGTACTGTCAAGTCAAATGTCATTTGTATTCTGTAGGTAGTGTAGAGGCAGGAACAAAAGGAACAAAACAAACTGATTGTCTTGTTTTCTAATTTAAATGTTTGTACTTCTAAACTTTGGTGACTTGAAGTGTACGAGTGTGTAATGGAGGTATTTGTTTTACGATTCTTAATAGTAAATCATTTCTTTATTGATTTTCATTTGACGAGTTTATTATAAATCACGAGTAAACTGTCATTAAATTTAATGCTGTTAGTTGTTGTAGGTGTAAATTCAGCGAGAAAAATAGTGAAACATTTTTTTTTGCGCCGGTAAGATCAATTTGGCGTAGACTCTCGCATAACTCATATAAATCGATATTTATCTGCATGCGTACTTGTATATCTTCAAAAAATAATAGGTAAAGTACAAAGGTACAGTGCTTATTCTGTTAGTTTCTGTATTACCTCCCGAATAACTTAAATCCTAATTATCCTTTTACCTACAAACTTCTTATTTGATAGGCAAGTAATGATTTCAGATGTAGGTACCATAATAAATACTAAATGTATATTTATGCTGCTGTTGCTGTTGAATGGTCTATAATAAATGCCCCACGATATTTTCCCTTAAATTTATTTCTTCAGAAGTAATAAGTTAAAATGTAAATTAGGTAAAACAAATTTCCCATGTTTCGTTTTTGTTTCGTCATTCGGGTTGAATTAAAAACTATAAAAACGAAGTCGAGGCAGGACGTCCCCCTTCTGAATCCACCCTTGTCTTTGATTGTTTGAAGCCAAAATGATTTATCTAGGTAACCATGCATTAATATACACTCTAATACAGCTTAACATCAGGCAAGGTGTGGTCGCAGCCAAGCTACTTCAGAGCATTAAAAATGTCTCCCAAGCCTGCCAAATTCTTTTATATAACAACATATTGCTATGTAAAAGAACATGGAAATTTAAATTGTTGTTGACATAAATGTTGTATAGAGCCTTAATTAAATCTTTTTTTGATAGGCCAATATGGCTGAGGAACTTGTGTCCCGGCCATATCAGGTGCAATTAGAAGAAATATCCACCAAAAAGAATACCATCATACATCTACCGACTGGTAAGTTAAGCAAGAGGAAATTTTATAAAATTAAAAAAATCCCATTAATGGGTTTGGGAGCTACAATACTAGATAAATTACATTTTACAGAATTATAATCTTGAAGTATATATAATAAGCTGAAAAAGCTGAACAACAAAATAATATGTATTTTTAATTTTTTAAAGGATCTGGTAAAACATTCATCGCATTATGCGTTATCAAAAGATTCAGAGAGGCCCTACAGAAGCCATGGGGGCAAGGTGGCAAACGCACATTCTTTCTAGTCAACACTGTCCCACTAGTATATCAGCAGGTAAGCTTCATTTGCTTATTATATCATACCTACAATTATTATTCCGAGCAATAACAGTGATTCAGATGATGCAGTGATTCCGAGTGAAAAGAAATGATTTGACATGAAGAGTATTTTCATACTCTCTCATTCTTAGGTCTTCTTCAGCAAAAATACACATCTTATACCATAAACTGTAGTTAATAGAAGGTCACCAGCTTGTCTCATGTATATTTTTTTAAGGTTGATGACTACAGCTCGCCTGATGTTAAGTGATAATGGTAAAAACACTTAACCTGAAATTGAACTAACTCCAGCAGTATTAATTGAGGGTTCAAGTGATTCTGCTAGAACACAAGGTGCTAGGTGGTAGCCAACAGAGTACTAGAAACTACTCACCACAAAAAAAAACACCACCAAATTAAAATAAAAACAAATAATAAATTATATGCGAAGTCATAGAAGTGGTTGGCGAAGGAAAGTTTTTGTACCATGAAGGATTTCCTTAACAAGGCTTGGTGTCGATTTTACATATTACATAGGAAATATGCTTTCTAGAATTGACTTTTATAATATTATATATAATTAATTATACATTTTTACATATTATTATGTTTATTAATTATTCGACTTATTATTAATTTATATTATACTAGCGGACGCCTCGCGGTTCACCCGCGTAGTTCCCGTTCCCGTGGGAATACAGGAATAAAAAGTATACTATGTCACCCGGACATAGTGTAGCTTCCCAACGGTAAAAGAAGTTTTTAATCGATCCAGTATTTTTGGAGCCTATTCAATACAAACAATCAATCAATCAAACTTTTCTCTTTACAAGAGTATGAATATAGATATCTATATTCATTTGTTTGATTTGTAATTCTATTATTTTTCATAAAACATTTTTTTCGGCTCTATGTCGTAAATTAACTCGGGTATTTTTTAAAACCAACTAGGAGCCATTCAAGTAACTATTATGTGCAGATTTTATGTAATCACTAGCTGCGCCCCGCGGTGTTACCCGCTACGTGTTTTGGGGATAAAAAGTAGCCTATGTCTTAATTCAGGGTGTCTGCTACCTCCATACCAAATTTTATCCAAATCCGTTGAGTAGTTTTTGCGTGAAAGAGATCCATCCATCCATCCATCCATCTAAACTTTCACATTTATAATATTAGTGGAATTAACTCCTCCCTCCCCCTTGTCAGCAAAAGTAAGCAAAGCTCGTACTCTATGCTTACGTAAACATTGTATTATTATTTACTTAGCGGCATTGTTACATAGCGCTAAATATCGAGAGGATTCAAGTACATGTAGAAAACGTGATGTCAAAATAAACAATCAACATCATTTTCAGCTAACGTTATCACCATTCAGATCCCCCCCGCCCCCCGTCCCCCATGTCATCAAAAATAAGCAAAACAAAGACGACCCAAAGCGTGGGGGTATGTAATGCTTGAACGTTTTAAAATCAACTTATTCAGTTGTTCTAATTGCCAACTGGCTATCGACTTCATATTTCTGAAACTTGATATTGGTTGACCTAGTACACGTTCGGGTAATTAATAACAATGTGGCTATGTTGTGTGTAAAACAAAGATTCTGTTTAGAGTTGTGCTACTTTGTGCTACTGTTATATGAGTCGAATGTTGCATTTTAAGTCTGAGTCATAGTACCAACAAAGTAGTTAATGTTGTTAAGATATGAACAGAAGTTAACGAATTATTTACTCACTTCTACAGTAACAGAGCTGCACTGCGATAATAGCAAAGTGCAAAGTTAATTCTATACTACCCACTTTATTTTAACACATTTTTATTAGATATTTTAATTGAATATTATACATATTTATAATTGTTTACGAGGAAGTCAGGGCAACCACCACGGAGTAAGTATTAAAATAAAAATTGTTCTTTTAGTCTATGGGCCGCCTTACACGTTCAATCATGATCACGAACCGCGATCCGCGATCATGATTTCAAAATTTCTAGATATTATGCGATCCGGAGCATCAGTCCGTCAATCCGCTTCGTACACGATCAGTCTGGATCGCGATCATTGATCGCGGATCGCGGATCGCGCGCTACGTGTACGGGCTGCCTATAAATTGAAAAGCGAAACCGGGCGTAACAATGTCGCGGGTTGTTAGTGTAGGTACCTACTTAGAATATCGAACCGGAAAAACCTATTTAAAAGGTTATGATTGAAATCAACAACAGTTGTTAGTTAACAATTAGTTGTTTGATAACAACTAACCTGATGTTAAGTGATGGTGTGGTCGGAGATGATAGACACACCTAGCCTGGAATGGAACTGGCTCTCAAGGAGGCCGGTGATGGAAAACATCGTAAGCAAACCATAGCATGGTGGTAGGTTACTTTCTAGTACTCGCTGGCTAGCTACCACCCCAAATTGAAAATCTGCCACCAAGAATCTTAACGGTGTGTTCAAGCAGCCTCACTTGAGAGCCTGTTCCATTCCAGGCTAGGTGTGCTTTACCATCTTCGACCACACCATCACTTAATATCAGGTGAGCTATGGTCAAACACCTAGCCTGCCAATCATAAAAAATAGAAACATATTTTTTTTATTGTAAGTAAACATCTACCTTTATTTTATTTTATCTAGGTACGATGTTTTAACTCTTCATAATACAATTTTACATTCTATAATCCTAGTAGGCATCAACTAATATTAATTATGTGGGAACAAACCGACTGTCATGGTGTAAATACTTTGTATGGAATGTTTCAGAAAAAAGTCATCGAGATGTTATGCCCTGTCCACGGCGTAGGGGCGTACAGCGGGGAGGATGGCGTCGACTACTGGGATAAGGAGAAATGGGACTACGAACTGGAGTGCAACCAGGTACAACCTACAATGTTGTCTGACATTAAGAAAGATGACGTCTGCTTTATCTTGAAAGCGGCGGCGGCCATCGGCCATTAGACTGATCCAATTTTCATCAAACATAGCTAAAAATCTAATTCATCTTCAAACAAAAAAAACCGATGCCACAGACATGCATACACGTCAAACTTATAACACCCCGTCGTTTTTGCCGTGGGGTGTTAAAAAAGAACATCGATTGTTTTTTTATTTGTAATTTTCTCAAGCAATATTCGTTCGTTTTTAGGTTTTCGTGATGACGAGCCAGATTTTACTAGACATGCTGGCCCATTCCTATATATATTTGAAGGATATAAATCTAATGATATTCGACGAGTGTCATCACGCAGTGGACGATCACCCCATGCGGTCTATCATGAAGTACTTCGAAGCTTGTCCAGTGCAAGAACAACCCAGAGTGCTTGGTAAATAACAGATTCTTTATAGACAGTCTCCCTTTTTTTTATTATTGTTATTTCCGCTCCACAGACAGCGGCGTGCATACCTAACCTTTGTCGACATAACACAACAACACAGTCTGCCGAGGTTTTATACAGGAAGATTGTAGATCTCGTTAATAGCACATTAATTATCTTTGCACGCACAAAATAAATACATTCACTATGAAAATTTACAAATAAAATTCTATCTAAGTAAAAATAAACAGCTATTTCTAAAATATTATAATTTAAAAAAAATCTCTAAAAAACTAGTGTTTTTTCGATTGCTTACGTATAAAAATAGTGGTGTTTTATTCATAAAGTACCGAATTACAAGCGCGAGTGTGGGATAGTGTTAGGTATAATGTGGTGAAACATGACTTATCGTGTTGCTTCCAAAACTCCATCGAAGCTTACAGTAAAGTCGCCACTACTTTACTAAAGCATGACTGGATTTGATTGGCACGGACTGAACTCGACTAAGACTGGACTTTGACAACTTACTTAACTTTTAAAACTTGAAAATATCTTGATGCACACAAAATGCGACGCCAAAATCAAAGACGAAGTACTGGTAAATATTTTTATTAAATAAACTTTTTTGCAAAAAGTGCCATCACAATGACGTCATAGCGTGAAGTCCGCAGTTAAGTCGCACGGGTCGTATGTATGTTTGTATTTACGTGTGTTCCACCGCAGCGCTAAGACCACTTTAACTAATTTTGATGAGGAAGGTGTCAATCGAATCATTATGATGCTCCGGGTGAGCGAGCGAGTGATACAGCGAGGATGTGAAACTCTACCAGCGTCTGTGATTTCCCGCGACATACAATTTGGGTGTCTTCAAATAGAATAGGATAAAACTTTATCCTATTCTATTTGAAAATACATCATTCAGCAAACTCCCAATATAACACAGTCTTTATGCTGCTATAATATCGGTAAAGCGCATTTGTACTCAAAAGAAGTTTTAAAACTACCTCACCTTACAAAAAAAAAAAAACTGATTGTTGGTATTTTGTTTTTGTTTTCTATTTTCTCTTTAATTTGTAATGTTTTTGTGTACTTGTCATTACGCCTGCACACTATGCTTAGTGGCATAATAAACTTACTTAAATATGTAATCTCAGTAAGTAAATTACTTGTAATTTTTATGAGATTAAATGATTCTTAAACCGTATCGTGTGTACACCAAACATACACTCAAAACTTAAAAAAGAGAAAAAAATATAATAACAAAACAAAAATAACATATTATTATGACTAATACAAATCCGGAGTAAACAGGTTCCTTCTAGGTAAACGTGCTCCATCTTAGAACGCGTTCTGCTTAACTTTTTAGATATATTTAACGTTTCTGTCTCTTCCTTCAAGAGACATTTGTTTAAAATTTCTTAAATAGGTACATTACAATATTTTTATGCGCATGCTGTGTTCTCTCCAAGAAGGGCATAATAATATGCATATTGTATACTTTTGTTTTTGTTATTGTAACGCATGTCTTTGTAAATGTCCAGTTTTGTGAACCTATTAGTAAAAAAAAAATCATCAGGCGGGGCGTGTTTAAACACAAATCTAAGTTAAATAAGAAAAAAATTAAAGTCATAGACTACATTTTTATCCTTAGTTCAAGCTATTTGTTCTGCTGTCGGGTTATAGTTTTTTTAAAGCTTATAGCTTGTTAGCCTTAATATCTAGCTTACAGTTGCTATAATTAGCGTTAAGTAGCGTACTCTCTAGTACTCGGCTGGCTAGCTACCACCCTCAAGTTGAAAATCTGCCGCCAAGCATCTAACGGTGTGTTCCGGCAGCCTCACTTGAGAGCCAGTTCCATTCCAGGCTAGGTGTGCTTTACCATCTTCGACCTCACCTTCACTTAACATCAGGTGAGTTGTGGTCAAAACAACTAGCCTGTCAACCATTAAAAAAAAAAAAAAAAATTATGTTTGAATAGTTAAAATATATGACTGTATTGGCATTGAATATAAATACGGGGTAGGATGTTCTCTTCTTTCAGCTATTCTTCTTATTTCGTTGATCGATGAAACAACAACAACACAGTTACACATTTTTGTAGATATTATAATGTGTTATATTATTTTAATTTATTTCAGGTTTGACTGCAACACTTCTCAACTCAAATGTCACAATAGGCCAAGTTGAAAGTACATTAAAAGATCTTGAAACCACATTCCACGCGACAATCGCTACTGTCAATGAATTAGGCGAAGTCCTTACGTAAGTATTTAAGAAAACGTTATCAGCAAGTTTTGTTTGCTTAGAGGCAATATTAGATACATAATTGTAAGGAAAATAAATTAAACATGTACTGTGTTCCAAAATTACATAAACATAACAACATAAATAAATTAGCATGTGTTCTAAACTTGAGAACACATGATGTATTTTTCCATTAAATGTTGTCTTAAAAAATTTCTGCAGTGTGATTTTGTAGGCACAAAATTTATATTGCAATCATTGTTCCAGATACTCGACCAATCCGCACGAATTGGTACAGTACTATCAACTGCCAGAACCTACGACCGCGACCAAACAGGCTACCGCAGTACTCGATGAATTACAAGGGCTAGTCATTTCTGTACTACTGCCCAAGGCAAAGAATGACGTTCAACTTAAACTGTCAGGCTTTCAACATGATATTACAACGGATCCTAAAAAGGTGTTATAGAAATATAGATAATTACCCGGAGAAAGTAGCATCCCAACGGTGAAAGAATTTTTGAAATCGGTCCAGTAGTTTCGGACCCTATTTAATACAAACAATCGAATCTTTCTTAGTTGATAACTTTTTCATTTGGGCCATGAAATTAAATATAGAAAACATGTTACCAGGAAAGACAACAGACAATCCAGAATCCAGACGTTTCTTCAATCATAACTAAGTAACGAAACTCTTGTAATGCTTATCTACCACATAAACAAATTTGTCGTTTGACATTGGACCGTTTGAGCATTTTCATCTCGCTCGTGTAGACCCCAGATCTAAATGCGACGGGGCAGTAACATTATGCACACGTTCAAAAATCTGCTTCGGATACGTTCATTACTTCGGATATGCTCAAAACCCAACTAAGCGTATTAAAATCAAATGAATAATCAATGAAACAACATATGCTGGATGCTAGGCAATTGTGACACATGTTTTTTTCTCCAACATATTGCCTAACTTAAACGTCCCCTGAAACTGCTACGCTGCCTTTGAGACAATTGTATCTTTGTAATAATTTGTGATTTCGCTGGCTGTAGCACCCTACAAACCGAAACACCCTAGTTTGCACACTACTGCTAGGCGGCAGAGTGTCTGGTACCGCGGTCGTACCTACCTAGACGACCTCCTGCTAAGCAGTTCTACCACCAAGTAGGAGTAAAATTGTAAGAGATGAATAAGTATAAGTATTTACAGATAGTAAAAGCGGTGAAGAACATGGTAGTTTCCATGATGACGTTTATAGAGGAACTGGGCGCTTATGGCGGAGCCCTGGGTATACTTGCTTATGTTATACTGTTGGAGAGACTCAAACGAAAGGCGTCGACTAAAGAGGAAGAACTATTGTACAAATTTACTATAACACATGCCACTGCGTAAGTTTTAGTAATCTTTGCAATAAAAAACCTTTTAACATCTCATGCAGACTTATTATTGGTGTGCCATCTACGACTTTCAGTTGGAGCCACGGCGAAAATAACGTGGCCATTAATTTTTAATGGTTCTTAAAATCACAATATAGTGAAAAACAGTGTTGATAAATTAATATTTATTTACACTATAAGATATTTTTAAATGGCTCGCCGACGTTTGTCCCCAGTGGCTTTAATGGTTTATCATCTTGTGGAACACCAGTAACCAAAATGGCTCCAACGCAAGGAGGAAGTGTAAATCTTAAACACCATTTAACGTTTTATCTACGTATGTTAAACATTTAGGAACTATTTTATTGTATTTCGCTCCAAGACTGCAGTTTGTCTCTTCTATCAAATGGTCTAGCTCTATTACCATTGTTTTTCTTAATTTCTCAATGATTACTGAACGCCTAGACTAATTTTGATGTGAGTGGTATTGTTAGAACTGAACAGTCTTGTTGTAGTCATAAATTAGGTCTTAGGTCTGTGAAAGTTTTCATCTTCAACTTGATAAGATGGTTCCAAAAATATATTAAACTAGCGGACGCCTCGCGGTTTCACCCGCGTAGTTCCCGTTTCCGTGGGAATACAGGGATAAAAAGTAGCCTATGACACCCAGAGATAGTGTAGATCCTCAACGGTGAAAGAATTTTTGAAATCGGAGCCTATTCAATACAAACAAACAATCAAATCTTTCCTCTTTATAATAGTATAGACTACTAAAACCATTCAGTAGTACCTACTTTAGAAGAAAAGGATAATTTTTAATTCTTTTTTTTTTTTGTCAAATTAATATTGTTTTTATTTGCAGCGCAAGGCTTATCCTACTCAAGTCAATGGAAAACGACAGTGGATACACAAAAATCATGCGCCATTCTTCGCCAAAGTTTGTCCAGTTGCTGAATATACTAAAGGAATATAATCCTAACGTGATGAACAAACCTGGAGGTTAGTATCAGTCACTTTAATGATTAGGATAGTCTTAATTTTGGCGCTTATTCTTACGACACGTATTGAAATGGCCTTTTTGTGGAGTTGTATGGAGTTTTGTTTTCCAAATCTTTTATTTTTTTAACTTGATTAACAATTTAAATATAACCTATGTCACTCACTGACAATGTAGTATTCTAATGATGAAAGAATTACAATGCTACATTACCAAAAATGTTTTCGTTAAATTTTTCGCAGCTTGGCTCACATTATTGAAGTTTCCATACGGATCCCTAACTGTTTTTTAAATAAAATATAGCCTAAGTTCATCACGGATAATGTAGTATTCTAATAATGAAAGAATACAGGGAAGGGACAAGTCGATGAAATTGGCGAAAACCTTTGCTTAGCAGTAGGATGATCAATTATTTTATTTTATTGATATTAGGGAAATTAACAGCTAGTTTTTGTTTGGTTACCTTAAAAAAATATATAAGGCCAATTAAAAATTTCCACAAACAATTCAAAATATACATAATTATATGTGTACGGTGCGTAGATGCACTCATAGACTCATACTCTTAATGTTTGAAGAACGCGTCAACAATTAACCGCCTAAGCTGCGCGACAGACGTATGAAACAAATCAATGTCGTGCAGCGCTGCGAACTCATTAAAACTGCGGCTCGCTCTCAGTACATATGCGTTCTGCCTGTAGTTAGTGTTGGTTCGCGGGACATGCAGCGAGCACGGCCGCCTGTACGGATCTGCGGTTACTTTTAGGCCTATTTTGTCAAGCAGCTCGGGACAAAAAATACTACCCTGCCTGATGTTAAACTCGACGCAGTCTAGAATGGAGCCGAATGTATACCAATTTTTTGGTAAAAATAAAAAGTTTGTCATACTAGTTTTAATGCATTTGATTCTAATATTAAATACTTCCAGTGCTTCTAAAAGTGAACCACGCAAAAAAGCCTCTGTCTGCTATAATATTCACGCAACAACGATTTACGGCGAAAATAATTTATAATCTCCTGAAAGACGTGAAAGAAATGAACCCCGAAGAGTTTGGCTTCCTAAAACACGACTTCATAGTCGGCTTCAACATCAATCCTATGAAGTGCACGAGAGAACAGCACTATCATAAAAAGTCCAGCCAAAAAGCGCTTCTTATGTTTGGAAGAAAGTAAGTATAGCCTTTACTTTCACGGTTTACTTTCTAGTAGTGTTTTTATTATCGTTTTTATTAACCCAGTAATCGCAGCCGTCAACTATATGTACTTAATTTGCAAAAGCAGAAATACACTAAAGATATAACACCGGAACACCATATATGTTTATAAAATATACCTATGTACCTATCATAAACAATATTTTACATTATGAAAATAGTGGTGTTTCATTTACAAACTAACATATCACTTGCAGGAGTGTGTAAAAGTAATAAGTTGTGGAAAAACATGTCTTTTTGTCTTGGTTCCAAAACTCAGTCGAAACTTTCATGTAAATGCTTCAATTTTTAATATCTATGTTTTTTTCGCAGCGAATTAAATTGTCTTATATCGACAAGCGTGATCGAGGAAGGTGTGGATATCCCGCAGTGTTTGTTGGTGTTGCGATATGACCCGCCGTTGGAATATAGATCTTATATACAAAGCAAAGGTACTATTTCTATACAACGGTAATTTTCTCATCTCTATTAGCAAACAAGCTTTTTTTTTTCTTTGGTTTTGGCGTCGCGTTTTAGCATTTGCCAGTGTCAAGTATTTATATATTTTCAAGTTTCAAAAGTTAAATAAGTGTCCTCGTAGCTAGTTATAGTCAAAGTCCAGTCTTAGTCAAGTCCAGTCTATGTCAGTCAAGTCCAGTCATGCTTTAGTAAAGTAGTGGCGACTTTACTATAAAGCTTCTATGGAGTTTTGGAAGCACCACGAAAAGTCATGTTTCACCACATTATATCATTTTCCCACACTCACGCTTGTAATTCGAAACTTTATGAATAAAACACCACCATTTTTATGCATACACACTCGACAAAACACAAGTTTTGGAAAAAAATACAACTCTAAAATACGTTCCCGCCAAAACTCCCAAAAGCAAACAAGCTTAGCTTCAATAAGCGAAAATTGTTATTATTTAAACGTTATGTGTTCTATGGTAATAGAGCATTAGGTCCCTTTTATGCTTTACAGAACTAGTTCTCTTATTAGGTACCTAAATAAGAGCCTCATTTGCAGGGAGAGCGCGCAGCAAAGACGCCAGCTTCGTGATAATGGTAAAGTCGCAAAACCAAAGGAAGTTCCTCAAGAACTACGAAGATTTTCAACACATCGAACACTATATTCAAAAAGTAATTGATTCTGTTGTTTTTTTATCTCCCTATATTTTGGAACCTTGTAGGTACTAGGAAATTGTACATATAGTTTCACTAATGCACGGAAAACCAAAGGGTTGAATTGTTAGGATATTAGATATGTTATTGCCGACTTAACTTTACTGTCATCGCTTTAGACTTTTTAAACGATTTTTGTTAAATGAAGTGTTAATTAATTTTCCTAAGTTTAGAGATAATCCAAATCCTTTTAAACGTGTCTTATTTGTCACCCATAGTTTTGTAGTGTGGCATAAATATTGGACTAGGAAGTATATTCATTTACATTTACCTGTATGACAGAAATATATGCTAACTAGACTAAGAAATATAGACAAAGCTAAGTTTATTTATTAAAATCTAAATGAACCATTTTAATCAAATACACCATATGCAAAATTTCTTTTTTTTTTTCATCACACTGCATGCATTCTTCGAGTGATATAAGTATCACATATTTTAAAGTGCTTCATGATAAAACCAAGTAAAATTTATCTTTGTTACAAAAATCATAAAGTGAATCACGATCAAGTGAAGTCCATGTTCAAGTAGTAACGACTGAAAAATAAACACTCAAATACAAAATAAATAGAATAAAATATGAAAGAATGCAGCAACACGGTTGTTCTGCATTCCCGCCAAAACGCAATATTATTTTTTTAACATCGACATAAATTTATTGATCTTGAAAAGGCACAAAAATTTTACAAACTGAAATAGCTAATTTTATCCCTGCAGATATTGGTAGGTAGCACGGAAGATAGAGAGGCGCCGACAAGGGATGACATCCAAGAAAACCTTTATGATGAAGATGAAATACCGCCATACTACACTCCGCAAGGTGGTGAGTAGATATCAATCGCCTGTTTTCATAGGCTATTTCGAAAAGATCGGATCGTTACGGAAAAGTTTAGTAACATTACAGGGTCCTGAATTGCTACCGAAGCGGGACTACCGATACGCGTAGTTAGAATATCCCTCTCTCTGTGCTAAAACCACTTGAGAGAGAGAAGGATTTTAAGATTTATGGTTTATTTAATAAAAAATTTGTCAAATTATATTTTAAAGTTTATGTTAAATTAGTTCTAGATTTTAAGTCCTCATCACTGCTGGAACTGGAACGACTGTTAAGCGGAAATAAACTAGATATATACTTTGAACATTCAAAATGAACTTCCGCAAAGTAACGCCTGAATCAATCAGTTAACTTTATTATACACCAAAAACTTACAAATGAAACACAGACAGTTGTGTTTACTTACGGCTAGTACGGCTACGTTTCGCTGCTCACTCGATATTGAGTCAGCGACCGATACGCTGCTCAGTCAGTCAGTCGCTCACTGTGAGCCTAATGGGGACGCGGCCTAAAGATTTAAATCAAATTTTAAACGTCCCGCTTAGGGTGTATTATACGTATTGAGTTGATTGTTGGTATTTTGTTTTCTGTTTTCTCTTCACTTTGTAATGTTTTGTGTAGTTTTCTTTAATTAATGATTTAATTACGCCTGCACACTGTGCTCAGTAGCAACAATTTACTAAACTGTAATCTCAGTAAGTAAATTACTTGTTATTTTTATGACATTAAATGATTCTTAAACCGTCAGAAATGTCATCATATTTTGTGCATGTTCACCAGTTAAATACAATTAAATATCGAGAAAAATAAACCAACCCGTGGGTTGGATAGGAATGAAAATGATGGCGTGATAACGCAATTAAACTGTTTTAAAAAGCAGTGAGTTTGTCTCAAGCAATTTGCTTGAGATTCTAGTTTTCCTCCACCTGAACCATTTATTTACTTTACCTCTAAACTAATGAAATTGGCAACAAATAACTTTTACCTAACTTCAATCAATAACGAGTAATCGGTATCGGTTAGTTTCAATTCCAACGTGGTTTGTTCTAGACGTACAATCAAAATGTGAGATAGTAATTGCATACTTTGGCCCCATTTTTAAAATCCCAATTTTCGCCTTCGTCAATGTTGAAGTGGAATATTCGCATTTGCGAATGTGGGAAATCGAACATTTGTTACATCACTAATAAATAATAATTATAGTGTATTTAAGCAGGTATACGATTTTGGCGTACCCCTTTGTAAAATATATAATGTCATCAGTAGGAACGGTTAAGCATGGGCTTAAATTATGACTTTGAAAAGAGTACAATTATGAAAAAAGTTAACTGTAATTCTTTGTATTTATGCAATCAGAATCCGGTCAATTAAATGGTAAGTGAAACAAAATACCTAACTTTTTTTTTAAATTATTCGCTCTTAGCACAGAGTTCAATGTTCACTCTTCATCCGACATCTCAGTTTTTAGAAAAATGTAATCTCATCGAGATTGTATGAGATTGCATGTAACTCGTAAAAAGCTTTGTAAGGTTGGCAAACTGTGTGTTTGTGTTTGACCACAGCTCACCTGTTTTTAAGTTACGGTGAGGTCGAAGATGGTAAAGCACACCGAGCCTGAAATGGAAATGGCTCTCAAGTGAGGCTGCCGGAACACACCGACAGGTGCTTGGCGGCAAATTTTAGTAGTAGCCAGTCGAATAATAGAAAATACCTTACTACCATTTCTGACGATGTTTTTTCTTCACCGATAGCTCAAGCACATTGTTGAGGTTTGAAAGACCTCAGACATACAGATTTCCTCACGAAGATTTCCTTCGCCGTTTGAGGTTATCGGCAATACGCACACAATCTACAAAAGACTATGATATATATAGAGGTGCGTGCCATGGAGTTCGAATCCAGGATCTCCAGATTGGAAGCCAGACGGTCTCGCAAACTATGCTACCGAAACTTCACCACGAAACTTTTACCACTAATCACAATATATTAGTCTTAAAACATTTGATAAAATTAACACATACAGTGGCGTCGACACGCCTAGCGTGTCCTCACGAATCCCTGTCGCAAACCCCGAGCACGTCAGACGTGCTTTTGTTTTTTCATGGATTTGGGCATATTTTCTATCTGAAGCTAAAATACGGCTTTTATAATTTCACCTTTATACAGTGCCAGTGAACACGCTCAGCGTGCCAATGTAATTTCATCTTACAATGCCGAGAGCACGCGTGGCGTGCTCGCGTTTTATTTAGGGCGGCATCGTCTCGAAAATAGGCATAGGCAAAGTGTTTAATTAAAGATTTTCACAATGAAATAGGTACTATAATAACTCCCCTTCTTAGTACGTAAAACCCCGTGTTACTGCATTTCCCAGGTCGTCTATCATCAGTGCTGGCTATAAGCTTGCTTAACCGCTACTTCTCGATGCTGCCGCACGATCAGTACACCGTGATCACTCCCGCGTGGGTCGCGGAGAAGGTTTTAGATAAACACGGCGTCCACTCCATGCAGAAGGTCACCATTATTATGCCAATCAGTTGCCCCGTCAAGGATGCTATTAAGGTAATAATATACCAGATACAATCGTTCCATCCAAGTGAAAATCAGCCAAGTGCTAGTCGGACTCGCGCACGAAGGGTTCCGTACCATTATCTACTACTAATATTATAAACGCGAAAGTTTGTAAGAATGTATGGATGTATGTTTGTTACTCTTTAACGCAAAAACTACTTAACGGATTTGGATGAAATTTGGTATGGAGGTAGCTGAGATCCTGGATTAACACAGGCTACTTTTTATCCCGAAAACATGTAGTGGGTTACACCGCGGGGTGCAGCTATTTATTTATAAAAGCGGCAAAAAAAATTGCGTTTGTTATGTAATATAATCTATATAATATAATCTACTGTTTTATTGTTCAATGCTTTCTTATATTGACATGTTTGGATATTGACATACTTTATTTTGACATGTAAACAGTGTTTTAAAACCCATTTAATGACATCTTTAAAATTTTGAAGTGACTTGTGACATTGGTGTTATCAATAAAGTATCTGTATTTGTATTCAAGCAATTGTGATTTCCCGATTTCCAAATAAAGACCAAAATAATTTCCAGTAGCTGTAATTTCACTGTAAAATTATGCTCCATATGTCCATAAATGGCAAAAATTTATTTGTATGGAAATCGAACCACCTTAACTATTAATTACTTTTCGAAGGGTCATCCGCAACATAACTTGAAGACAGCCAAACGTTCGGCAGCGTTAAACGCGTGCGCCAAACTGCATCAAAGCGGGCAGCTCGACGCAGTCACGCTATTACCGTTAAAATACGCGTAAGTACCCATAACATATATAAACATTGATTCGAAAAATAAATTATATGAAAAGTTAAAGGGTGGCCATTTAGGTGGCGGCAAAATGTTGTATTATTTTAGCCGAAACTTCTTTGTACACATAATTATACATTATTATTATTTTGAAACCCGATACTTGTAACTCGATCACACCTGTAGAAGATCTCACGTTCCAGCCCAACCATAAAATAGTTGATAAAGTTCAAACGGTTGAATAGGTTTTCTTGAATTATAATAGCTAAAACACTGAATGAAGTTATCTTTTAAACAAAAAAGAAAACTAAATCAAAATCGGTTTAAACGTTTGGGAGCTACGATGTAGCTGGCACAGACAGACAGATACACACTTAAAACTAAAAACACTGTTTGCGTCAGACGTTAAAAAACCGGCCATGTGCGAGTCGGACTCGCTCACGAAGGGTTCCGTACCATTATCTATAAAAACGGCAAAAAAATCTCGTTTGTTGTATGGGAGCCCACCTTAAATATTTATTTTATTTTTAGTATTTGTTGTTATAGCGGCAATATAAATACATCATCTGTGAAAATTTCAACTGTCTAGCTATCACCGTTCTTGAGATACAGCCTGGTGACAGACAGACCATCGGACAGACGGACAGCGAAGTCTCAGTAATAGGGTCCCGTTTTTACCCTTTGGGTACGAAACCCTAAAAAGTGTATTCTATCTATACTATTATAAAGAGGAAAGATTTGATTGTTTGTGACTCCGGTGACATAGGCTACTTTTTATCCTTGTATTCCCACGGGAACGGGAACTACGCGGGCGACACCGCGAGGCGTCCGCTAGTTCAATATAAAGTCGCTAGATACTAAATAGAAGCTACCTTTTATCGCATCTTGTGCTTTAATATAGGGTTCTTTTTCGCAGTGACGTCGATTTTGACAATCAAGACGTGAGACAGTGTTTACCTAATTGGCCGTGGAACGGGCGACCCGATGAGGAGGTGGAAGAAGCGCCGAAACCGGGCAGCAAGAAGAACGTTCGCGTGCACAGAATTGCGGTAAATGCAGAGGATGTTTTCAAATAGTGTTAATATCTTGAAAGATTGTCAGACATTGCCTCTATTTTTATCTATAGGCAATGGTGATTACTTAATTATCAAAGACCCGGTTTTCTTTTTTTTTTCTTAATGTGTGGCAACGAAATTCTCGAAATAGTGAGAGAATGTAATGGTCATGCCATTATAGCAGTACCGTAAGTATATCGTCACTCCATCTAGTCTTTGGTTGTCTTAAACGATTCACCAATACTTTTATGTCCGATCTTTTTCTTAATTTTAAAGTCCTGTCTGACGGTTTAATTAGACCATTTTTAAAGGCTTCATTTATATTTAAAAGTAATAATATTATGATGCTTGGCGGCATATTTTCAACTTGAGGGTGGTAGCTAGCCAGCCGATTACCTACTAAAAAGTACCCTACCACCATGCTATGGTTTCCTCATGATATTTTCCTTCACCGGCAGCTCAAGCTCATTGATGGGGGTTGCACCCACGCCCTTCAGCGTGCGAACCGACTGCGCTAACAACTCGGCTATCATCGCTACAAATTATGTATTTTAATTTTTGATTACAGTTTCCGAAATGCCTGAAATCAGTGCCTAACTCAAGCAAATATTACCTGCATATTATCAAACTGAAATCAACATTTCCCGAGCCAACCGAGCCGAGAGAACGGGCGTTGTACAAGTTCCTTCAAGCCCGAGAAGGTTTCGGTTTCCTGACTGCACAACCCCTCGCGAAAATATGTGCTTTTCCCACGTTCTTGACTGTTGGCGAAGTAGCGACCGAGATCGAAATGAACTATGCGGTTATTGAATTGAATGAAAGACTGTTTGCGTTAGTAAAAAGGTACGTAAAGTTTTATAAAAATAAATAAATAAATTTGTTTATTGCTATAATACGTATTACATTAACATTAATTAATTTAACCTTGTAATTAGCATACTGGAGTTTTTGGCGGGAACGCGGAAAGAGTCGTGTCGCGCCGTTGTATTTTTTTCAAAACTAGTGTTTTGTCGAGTGTTTATGCATAAAAATGGTGGTGTTTTATCCGTAAAGTGCCGAATCACAAGCGCGCGTGTGGGAAAATGATATAATGTGATGAAACATGACTTTTCATGTTGCTTCCAAAACTCCCATCGAAGCTTCAGTAAAGTCGCCACTACATTACTAAAGCATGACTGGTCTTGACTGACACAGACTGTACTTGACCAAGACTAGACTGACTTTAACTATAGCTACGAGGCAATTTCCTTAATTTTTGAAACTTGAAAATATAAAATACTTGACACTGGCAAATGCTCAAAATGCGACGCCAAAACCAAAGAAAAAAAAATAGCATACTAGATTCTATAGCATTACTTGTGTACCCTGCACTAAGTAAAAACGTGTGTCGCAGGTGCCACCAGAATTTTTAAAAACTTTCCTGGGTTTAAAAAACTGAAGCCAATTTATATGTTACGAAATTCTATACTATATAAAAAATATCTTTACTATATAATTAGCTACAACACATAGTAACAGGGTAGGTATAATGGGTATATGCTTGGTGTGTACTGAGCCGAGAGGATATCGTTGAATTTTATCCGATTACAGCGAAGCAAACGTGAGGGTTATGTTTTACCCATAGTCTAACTTGTTTATAATGTTGAGTACAATGGCCCCCTTCCAGCTTAGTACTTTTTGGAGATTAAAATTTAGTTTAAATTTGCATCTCAAAAATGTAGTGACAAAACACATTTTAAATCACACTTTATATTATAAAGACCAAAATTGTGAGTATGTTAGTGTGTTTATTGCTTCTAAACGCTCAAACGGCTGAACCAATTTTGTTCAAATTTAGCATGAAGATAGCTGACACCCTAAAATCATGAACCTTATTTATGGGCAGTCTTGTGGAAATTAAAGAATCGATCAAATTGGTATTTGCAGATTCCACTTGTTCTTATTCGAGCAAGTGCTGGGTATAGCGAAGAAGTTTCTAGTGTTCGAGGGTACTGAAAGCTGTTTGTACTGTGTTCCGGTATTTGGGGAAGAGCTGGACATCGACTGGAAAACCATGATGGAACACCATATGGTTCCGCCGGTGGAAGTGCCGCACTTTACGGTTAGTACTTATTACTATTTTTACGCTATAAAATTTATCCAAAATCAGCGCGTTGTGCTCTTCTTTGACTCCTTAAAAATGGCCACCGAATGTGGATGAATGTAAAGTAGGTGTGTCCGACCTGATCAAACGTGAGTAATAACGTGAGTAAAATATAAATGTGTCATAACCACGTCAGTTTCCGTACGTCTTAACTATGACCATAGATTTATAGATAGATAGATAGATAAAAAAAAATAATATTTAAGTATTCTATCAGTTATCTGACTCCCATAGTACAAGCTTTGCTTAGTTTGGGGTCAGATGGCGCTGTGTGTAATGTAATAAAAAAAAAAAGAAAAAAGAAAAAAAAAAAAAAGATATATGCCTGATAATAAACTCTTCTACTTTGATACTGACGTGCTATTGGTCGACTTGACTTGTGCTTAATTTGACCTTTTGTGCTAATGTATTGTTTGATACTATGGCCATCGGACATCAGACAGATATAGACATCAGAGCCGAATAAATTTTCGATCACGAAAATTTATCGAATTCGTGTCGTAAAGGTATCGAGTCCTCGATAGCATACAAAGCTGTACAAATCTCTTACAAATTTTTGTCGATGTCGATACGAATACTTCTGATGAAAACAGAGCCCTGTGTTTTTTGGTGCAAAAAGTACCTACTAAGTTTGAATTTAATTTAATTGTAATTTAATGTAGGAGAGGCGATCGCTAAGCGTAACGGAAGAGTCTTACCTTAACTGCGTGGTCACGCCATGGTACCGCGGCGGTATAATGCCCGACAGGTAAAACAATCAAATTTTCTCTTAATTTTTTTTCAACTCGTGTTACTTCATTTTTATAGGCACAACTCTGAAATCTTGAAAAAATTGTGCTTGCCTCGCCGGAGCTGATGAATTGAGTGTCATCTACCACTTAGTATGCCCAAGAAAATTATGGTGATTTTCAACCATAGACAAATTATAGTTGAAGCATCCAGCTATACGTACAGCCTTGGCCAAAAGTATTGAGCCCCCTCAACATTTACCAGTTTTATGGGGATCGGTCTATGTTAACAAAATGAAACAAGACATATTGTTGTTCATTTATAGAAAATCAGTATTTTGTAACCTACCTTTGCCTTAATTTGCTCAATACCTTTGGCCAAGGCTGTACGTATAGCTGGATGCTTCAACTATAATTTGTCTATGGTTGAAAATCACCATAATTTTCTTGGGCATACTAAGTGGTAGATATCTTCAACAGTGGTGGCCTAGGCAAGGTAAGCGGAGCGTTGGTCGTCCAGCCGCAAGATGGGTCGACGATATTGTCACCGTGGCGGGTCGAACCTGGACCAGATTGACCACAGGAGAACACAGGACCGAGGCAGATGGCATGAAAAGAGAGAGGTCTATCCCCAGCAATGGGATAAAGAAGGCTGTGGATGACAATGGTCATGATGAGATGTCTCCAATAATACCAAAATGAGACTTGTGCGATTTATAGTGTTCTCGATTTTTCTCTATGGCTCCGAGTAATGGTTAATACGAGTAGTGGACAGAAAAAAGATTGAGGTCTTTGAATATTTGAATGTTTCGCATACCATTGAAAGCAAAATGGGCCAACATATTTATTCTTCAAATCAAGGTTATCCACGGTTTGGTCTACTTTGGTCATATTGTCCGGAGACAATCGGATCTAAATCAAAATCTAGACAAACTGGTTGTAGTAGGAAATATTGAGGGCAATATACTGCGGGGTCGATCACCTACTCGATGTTCTGATCAGATAAAGGCGATTACATGCCTCACCTTCATTACTGCCCTGAAACAAGCCGAAGACAGAGTAGTGTGGAAGCAGCTGGTGAACGCATCGGTCTTTGTTTCTTGTACCATCAGAATAGCATAATGAAATGGTAATTACTAATGGGGGAGGCCTATATCCAGCAGTGGACGTCCTACGTCTGAAATGATGATGATGATGAATAACAATTAGAAAGAAAGAAAGAAAACATTTATTTTGCCACACACAACACTACAACAACAAAAAACACAACAATACAAATAAGAAAAAAGAAAAATAACAATAATAATGAGTGAAAAGAAAAGAAAAGAAAGGAAGAAGAAGAAAAAAAGTGGTGGAAGTGATTGATATATTTGTTTCAGGTACATAGTATCGAATGTGATGGAATTCATGACGCCGCAGTCGCATTTTGACTCTGATTGCTACCAAACATACGCTGATTACTATTCAGCCAAGTACAACTTGGATATTTTGGGGCCGCAAGACCAACCGTTGCTCGAAGTGAGTGCCATTAGTACAATGATTTAGAATTTTCAAGAGACATTAAACTTCATTGAACTTTATATTTGAATAAAACGGCTTCTTACACGTCTAGCCATGCTTAATGATAAAAGTTTTCATCATTATAATGCTAATGTTTACGAGGATGTAATTGTATTTATTCTCAATCCTTGCAGTAGCGACTGATCTACATACATCCTTGTTTAACTAGGTCATATTTTTGGATGTCATATAGAATAGTTGGAAATTTTGGAAGGAATCTATTGGTGATTTGGTACTGCTTCTTTATACATACAGATATAATACTTATAAACTAAAAACTGTATTAAAAGTAACATTAGGGATTATAACCATTGTACTCATTGATTTTATAACAAAATAGCAGACCGTCCCGGCATAGCACGGGTTAACAAAAGTCAACTAACAATTCGTATGTTACTCAGTGATAATGTAGCATTCTAATGAAATAATTTTTCATATCAGTCCTGTAGTTTCGGAGCTTATTCAATACAAACAACCAAAAAATAAAATCATTCCTCTTTATAATTAGAGTAGTTAATATGGAAACTTATAAGTATGACTATGCAAAAATATGCGCTAATGACTATAACTAAACCGCAGAATTGAAAGATAGACAACGCGATAAGAAGTTTGCGGGAGGAGAGTGACGTACGGGTGTCACGGGCAAGGGAACTTTTTTCACATTCGGCAGTGCACTTACGGATCTTGTGTCTTAATCAGTGAACAGTTGACTTATTTGTTACATGCGCTTGGAACAAAAGGTACACGAGACAAACGATCAATCTCGAAATGAATCACTCTTCCTCATGCTGAGTCGAGGCCGGTTTGTGACATAAAATGTATTTCTTTGTTTTTTATGTTTAATTTATAAAATATGTACCAGTGTACCTATAAGTTTTTTGTTTTTTTATTTTTGTATGTACATATTGGTATTTTATTGAAATATGTTTTGTGTTATAAATAAAGTATTGTCTATTTTATCTATTATCTTAAGATTTTTGGCTAGAGATGTCAAGAGGGAATGATAGTAGCGTGGAAGAATAATTAATTTAATTTTAAACCGCTCTGGCATAATAAATTATTTCGGTTTTCATAGTAAATAAATACTATGTCGCTAAGTAATGATGAATGTTTCATATTGAATCCATGCACCAAACGTTATCTTGGGTTAATTAAATATGTGTGGGACGATACCCGTCCCCGCCGACCTTCATACCGCGCGGGCGATCTTTAAATTCTGTGGTTTACCTATGCAATATGTTATGACAAAACATGTATGCAGAATAACTTTATGACAAGTAATATTATGCGAATGCACAGGTCACACTAAAGCAATGTAGTTTGCGCCGCATATAACCCATTCTTACTTACTAATATCATTTTCCAAGGTCCGCAACATAAGTTCTAGAATGAACTGCCTACTGCGACGCGCGGCAACAATTCGCACATTCAGCGACAAGCAAAAGAAGCTCATATCGGCATCTCAGGGAGATGATAAACTGCGTAACTTTATAGAAGTTTTCATACCCGAGTTCTGTATCAAGTACGATTTTCCTGGCGTACTGTGGTACAAAGCAATGATGCTGCCAAGCATTATTCATAGGTAAGTTTGTAAAAGCATCATTAATATGTTCATTTTGAGGATAAGATTGATATCTGCATCCTAGAATTATGTATAGCATGGTGTGAACAATACAGAGTTATATTATTAACTATTTGCGCCGCACGGTGCTGCCCGTTACATGTTTTCAGAATAGAAAGTAGCCTATGTGTTAATCCAGGGTCCCAGCTACCTCCATACCAAATTCGTTCAGTAGTTTTTGCGTAAAAGAGTAACAAACATCCATCCATACACACAAACTTCCGCATTTATAATATTTGTAGGATTAATTATTGTACAACAACACAACAATGAAATGGCTTTGTACACGGTGCGCTAGGACAGCTTACGTCCTCGTATCTACATGAACCTCGTTAGAAGGATCATGATCATAAAAAAAAAGAATTAGCTAAATCGATTCAGTTGTTTTACGCTTTCCAATCAACATCATGTGATTTTTTTTTTTTTTTTTTATTCAAAATAGGTTCGCGTTTGACCACACTCTGCCTGATGTTAAACAGTAGTGTGCTCTAAGATGGAGCACGCTTACCTAGAAGAAACCTATTTACTCTAGATTTGAAGACGCCAATATTGTACCTAACACAGACACAGACTCCGGCAGAGAATTCCACAACCTCGCCGTGCGAATGAAAAATGTGGAATCAAAACGCTTTGTGCGTACATGGGGAACATCCACCATGTACGGATGACGTGACTTATTTTTATGGAACTATATATATACCTACCTATATGTTACTGGATAAACCCAATTACAGGATAAACTAGTTTTTCCTAGACTTAAACTGGTCTTCGTATAGGCGATAGGATTAACTAGTTAAGTCTTGGCCAAACCAGTTCATTCTAAGCCCGATAGGATAAGCTAGTTTCGCCTACACACACTCACATTCATTCTTGTTTACATTACTTTTTAATTATAAATACAACGCCAATACAACGAAATTACTAAAGATGACAAGGAATCTATTGACATTTTCAACTTGAAATTGTGTACATTTAAAACTAATGTCAGAAAAATTGTTTACATTTGTACCTAACCGGCTAGAATTTTGCAAATTTATTTAAATTTGCCACTCACTGCATTTTTGGTCATTTTATGGCCACTTATTTCAATCCTATTACTTTATTTAATTAACTGCTGCTTGAATTAGTCTTGTTGTTTACACATTTATAAGGGATGTAGTTCGGATCGAAACCTAAATCTGTTCACCTCTGTTAATTATTGTGACTGTATCCTGTTTTGTGTAATATAATTAAATAAATAAATTGTAATTGTTTCAGATTGCACATGCTTTTTGTGGCTCAAGAATTGCTCACGGAAATTGGTCGTGACATCCATTACGGGAGCGGGATCATACCTAAAAGTACGTCCAATTATTGTCATGACAGTCTTAAATATTAAATTATTATGATCGTTTCCTTCAAACGATCTGTTAAATCCTTGGCAGCTTGAATTATTTACTTTTTTTTTATTTTCATTTTGAATTATGATTTTATATTATTTAAATTTAATTCATATTACTTAATCAGACTTAAATTTGGCATATTTTTTAATTTTGTAACTTTGACATTTCCAAATTTTTTCCAAAATAAATTGTTAACTTTAAATTTTTATGCACATTTTTTGTCGTCGTCACCTATGATTGCATCTATTTTTTTTTTTGTGTTGATGACAGTTATGAATGTTTTAATGTGTATACTGTATAGTGTTGGTGATCCAAATAAATAAATAAATTATTTTTTAAGACTCAAAAAAACCTAAACGTTGCTAACTAACCTAACCAATGCTTAAAATAAAATATTCTGTCAATTCGCCATCATGAAATGTCACGTGTGTAAAGTCACTTTAAGCATAGATTAACTTTAAGTAATGTTTCTAAGTAAAGCTCTATGTAATTGTTCAGCACAAGAGTGGCTTCCCGTAGTAGTGGACGAGAAAATCACAGAGAGATCATTGCTCTCCATCATTGAAGAGCCGCCGAGCAATCAATCGAAGCCTGTCGACAGGTATGACTAAAGCTATCTTATATTATTTCAGCCTTACTGATTATGATTAACTAATTATAATTATGTATAGATAGACAAGTTATAATTATGATAATTTGGTGTAATCGTAGTGTACTACACCACTGCTAGGCAAAAGCCTCGCTGGATTGGATGGGTGAATGGACTGGATCACCGGAAAGTCTGGAAGGAGAAAAGGTCCTCCTTCCAGACTTTCCGGTGATCCAGTGACTCGTCGTCATAAATGTGAATAAAAGATGATAATTGTCATCGTCATAAAATGACAGCCCTGTTGGTTCATTGGTAGTATGTCTGCTTCAAGAGCTGCAAGGCGTGGGTTCGATTCCCACCCAGGACAAACATTGTGTGGTACAAACAAATGTTTGTGCTGTGTCTGGGTGTACTGTACCTATGTATTATTAGAAAAAAACTACATAAGTATTCTATCAGTTATCTGACTTCCAGAGTACAAGCTTTGCTTAGTTTGTGGTCAGATGGCGCTGTGTGTAATGTCCTAAGATATTTATTTATTTATCTGAGCATGACATTGACAGTTTCATCTAAATACGCTGCACTATTTCTACGTTTCCGTTTATTTGTGATATATTTGGCAATGGCAAATAACGACTGATTAATATTCTGTATGTTTTCGTTCTTTTTATATTTTCTGTTAATCTAAAGTTCTGGGTCCCGCTGCAATTGTGTGTTGTCTCTTATCATGAGGATAGTGTTTCATTCGTCTTATTAATTTTACATAAAAGTTAACAAACAATAATGATCGTGGATAATGATATTGGTTTATAAACACCATGTTTATTGAGGCAGCTAATTAACACCACTAAACACATATTTTTTTACAAATTGTTTGCTAAAAACCTTTCTCTCTTACAGTTTGAATAAAACATGATATAATTTTATTATACACTGAAACACAAACATACATAATTAAGTTGAAGTTCTTATTATTTATTTACTAGCGGACGCCTCGCGGTTTCACCCGCGTAGTTCCCGTTCCCGTGGGAATACAGGGATAAAAAGTAGCCTATCTCACCCGGGGATAGTGTAGCTTCCCAATGGTGAAAGAATTTTTGAAATCGGTCCAGTAGTTTCGGTGCCCATTCAATACAAACAATCAAATCTTGCCTCTTTGTAATAGTATAGATAGCATGTCTTTTTTTTAGGATAAATCAGCCTTCGACAAGCGTTGAGCCGGCTATGCCCAAAATATCGTCGATGAAGCAAAGCCTTTATCAGCTGCAAAAGAAAAAAATAAATAAGCAATATCCATGGGATGTAAGTATCCAGATTCATATCATTTTTCCAAAACATAACAGAGCTGGTATCAGACGGTTTACTTAGTCTTTTATGTTTATTTCTTACGCTTGACAGACCAGTTGTTACACCGCTGTTCACCAGATGTTAAGTGGCAGTGTGGTCAAAGATGGTAAAAACGTAGCCTGGCATGGGAACTAGCTTTCAAGTGATGCTGCCAAAACGCACTGTTAGGTTTTTCTAAAAAGTTATTCAAAGGAGACATTTATTTGAATAGGAGCGCCAAGAGCCGTTGGACATCGAACGGAACATAACTCTGACGACCGTGATGGACATAGAGGTTTACGATGAATTTGTTTCTGCGGAAATATCCCCCAAAAAGGATGCGGTACAGTGCTCTCATGTACGAGCCGCACCAACCAATGCCGCTGCCATCAAACCGCCGCCGCCTAAGTAAGAAACTTATAAATATATAAAAGAAACGCGTTTTGATCCCTATTGTTATAAGACTATTTATAGAGAGGCGTATGCACCGCGTGATTCGTTACATCACAGGGTGAGTTACACGATTATCGACGAATTTTATGACTGTGACTTATTTTCGTTCTAGCATGACAAAGTTTTGCCATGTTTTCGATATCAATATGCACTAAAAATGTCTGCATTACCTATTAGTTCAGTTTACACCCAAAAAGGGCGCTGATACATTTTTCATACATTTATATAACGAAAGGTTTTTCGACAATGCTAGATGCCCAGAGCTCTAAAACTAAGAAGTATGTAAAACGGCCAACCGATGTGTGTGATTTTTCTCTAGATGGCTTTGTCAAACGACGTTTTTCATGATAAAATGTAAAATAGTTTTGACTAAATCAGTCTCTTATTGATTCATTTTATTTTTTTAATCGGAGTAGGTTTTCATTGGACTACGCCTTGCCTGATGTTAAGCAGTAATGCGGTTTAAGATAGAGCACGCTTACATAGAACTTATTTACTATGTACTTAAAGGAACCTGTACCATTCGAGGAACATAAACTCCGGCAGAGAGTACGTTTTAAGCTTACGTAGGGAATATGCACCATATACGAATGACGACGTTTCAATCGCGTTTGTTGGCTCTTACGTTATTAAAAAGGGCAGATAGAATCAACTTATTCAATTTTTATAATTAACTCAAATTTAGGATTTTGAAGACCTTTAAAGTAATGAAGATGCTTGCGTGTTTGGTAGAATGCAGAAAACCCCTTATCGCTTGATTTTGTTGTTTTGTAGGACTTACGTTGTTCGTGTGTTTTTATTCGTAAAGTGCTGAGTTACATCCACGATTATAATAAAATGATATAATCTTGTAAAACATGTATCACTACAATTATCACTACCGCACTCGACCGTGACTTTGACTGTGGCCTAAATTTGTTTTACTTGAATTCGATCAAATGCGTCAAAAGTGTGATACGAAAAACGAACAAAAATTTACTGTTTGAGCTACTTCATTTATTTACTTTTACGTTTGAATTACTTACTGTTCAAACTACTATGCTTAAATTTATTTCCTTGCCAGATATGTCGACAAGATCAAAATCTTAAGCAAGAATCTGACGGGTCGCGGTCCAGAACTACGCGATGTATTGGCGGCTCTAACTACAATCAACTCTCACGATGCATTCAACTTAGAGCGGGCTGAAACACTTGGGGATTCATTCCTGAAATTTGCGGCCACTATATATCTATATCACAAGTTCCCGGAACGGAACGAGGGACAACTTACAAACATCAAATGCAAACTGATCAGCAACAGGTAACCAATAGATTTAATTCGGAACTACATAGATAGCGCTGTGTGAGGACAAATCTCCAAACTAATAACTGATAGAAACTTTGGATATCTTAACCCGAAAGATTGTCATTTTACTTCTCATTATAAACAATACCATGGGTACAACTCAGCCATTTGATTTTTTTCTCGATTTTAAAGTTGTGCCCGTAGTAAAAGTTGTTCATTATGATGAATAAAATGTGTGTTGATCCGTCAAAGCTTCTAGTAAAGTTGCCACTACCTTACTAGGACACGACTGGACTCTGACTTACTTTGTGGGACTTAGGCTTATTTCATTTAATTCATAAATACTTGAAAACATTGCAAAATACTTGGTTCGCATACCTTTACCATTCAGGTGTGTATAAACAGACATGATTGATTGAAGCGTCTATAGGTTCACTGAGGTGGCTTTAATTTATGCAATAGGATTAAAAATATTATGCCCCTTCTCAGCGTAGATAGATAAAAACTCTTTTTTGTTTTGTGTTTTAATTCGCTTTATAGTTCGACTTTAGATTAATTTCTTTTTTGTCAGGAATTTATACTACGCCAGCGAGCGCATAAATCTTGGCGGTCGCATGAAGGTCGAGCAGTTTAGTCCCAGGAAAGACTTCTTAGTACCCGGATTCTTCGCGCCAAAAGCTATCGAAGAATTCATGAAAAGCAAGCAGGTAAGTGCTAAACAACCACAATATATTGTATGTATTTAATATGATGTGTCCCAACAGGAACTCGTAACTAAATACTTTTTTACGAGCTTTATTACGGAACCAAACCAGAAATCACGAAAAAAATTTGCTTTCTGATACAAAAAAGCCATTCACTGTTGACGCACTATTTAGAATGTATATGATTTTGTGTAGCAATTTCAGGGTTGGCGCCATAGTTAGAGTTGTCCATAATGATCATGTCATCCTCAACTAGAGTTGTGCTTTTCTGATATACGGCTTTGCATCCAAAACGTAAAATTGAGTAAAGTCAAGTGAAAATTGTTGTAATATTTGATTCATTTTTATCTCTGTTAGATCAGCTTTTGGAAATAAATTTGAATTTTAAAATTCAAAATTTTGCTATCACTCTATATTTAACATTAATATAAAAATGTCATTTTTTTCATCGTTTAATTTTGTTTTAAGAAATATTTTACATTGTTTAGCGATATTTATAAGATCTCAACTTATACCTACATATCTTTCACCTTGTAAACTTCGTTTGATGAATAAATAAATGATTTACCACAGCGTACGTTGGTTTCTGTAAAGGCTTTTTAATATTCTATTAAACTGAAGCAATGACGCCATTTAGGAAACAGTGAAGTTAAAAACTAGTTTCAAGTTCATGCATCACACGTGTTGTAATAATTTAAAAAAATGTACTTAGTTTTACAATAGTTTATTTGCATTTGATCATCGTTTAAACATTCAATACCTATAAATAATTATGAGTGCACCGTCATTTACATGAAAATTGATAACTTATAATAATTAATTATTGATTTGTGTAACAATATAAAGTACAAATTGTTCCGATTATCACATACCATCAAGACAAGTTCTTTTGTTCGTCCTTTGAACTGATAAATAAGCAGATAACAATTACACGTGGACACGATTTACATATTTTATAACTCTACATTGATCCTTTTTATTAAAGTTCTAGCCGTCGATTGATACTTTGTGAACAACAAAGTTACCGCCGACGATACAAAATTAATTAATTGCTTACCATAATACCTGTACATAAAGGATGCTATTTAATTGCACCAAAAAAACGCGTTCCATTAATGAATGCCACGACAACTATTAACTGCTCATCAAAATCAGAAATGTTTTTGACAGATGTAATAAAACTAGATTAAATAAAAATGGAAGATTAAAGCGGAGCGCGAGGCGGATTTTAGTGCTTTTCGATCGTAAAGAAACCTCAAAACCTAGAAGAAATTAATTGCCGTGTAAGTACGTCAACACGCCACAGGCCAACATGGTGGGGTATTAGCCTTAGCATTTTTCTATGGGGTAATCTTATTCTCAGTATTGGGATGTCACTAACAGATGTAGTGGGGCTCGAGAACTTCCTTTCGTGGAGCTATCGCGTTATTCTTCCATCTTATTGTCTTTTAGATTTTGATCTGCAAACGTAGTTAAATTGATAGTCACATAATATTTCATACGTGCCAAGTATTCTTGATATGCAGTTAAATATTTCCTTTATAAAATCTTAATTCTTATCAATATGCCGAAGACTACAATGAAATGTAATGAGGCCACAGGACGAAAAATAAAACTGCAATTACTGCACCAGTATTGTCGTCGAAAGGAAATGAAGTTCTATAAAAAGATTCGCTGTTATAAAAAGAATCGTTTCCGGCGTTTGTAACTTTGTGACCTATATTTAGGTCTGATAATAATGAGTAGGCTAATAGATGGTCTTTTTGTATTATCAGCCTATAAACAGGCATGCCGTCAGAAATTAAACGTTAATCAACACATAGAAAAATCTCTGAATGTTACTCCATCTCTAGTAGGTAATACAGTTACGATTCTAATCATGGGCATAGCTAAATAACACATCTAAGTACATTTTTCTACTCTATTAAATTCTACTACCCCATGACACTTCCTACTTATCTTTTAAAAACAATTCAACCTAGCTACGCCAATATAGTCTTGATAACTATCTTTTGCTTTCACATGAAGCAAACCGCATACGATTTTTGTCCTTGCACTTGAACGCACCTCATTAACTCTTGACATTATCCTTGTTGAACGTTAAAAACTCTTGTCCGGCTGCGAACACATCATCGACCAAATCTTGTGGTGTGTGCAACGCTGCAAAGTGGCCGCCGAAGTCGTGAGTGGTACTCCGGACCAAATTGATGAATTTGTCTCTCAGTATCCAGTCTGGTTGGTACGCCACCTCGTAAAGGAAATTGATGGCAGCTGTTGGGACTTTAGTGGGTATTCTGAAAGAAAGGAATTATATGCCTTCAAGAATCAATTGCAATATAGTTAGAGAATGGAGGGTAGAAGTTTTTTATGTAAATAAAAAAAATATCGGAAATACAGTATATACTATCTAACTAAGCAAAGCTTGTATGTAGCCAATCAGATAACTGTTACAATGCTGTTACTTACATTTTTGTCAATATACTTATATTCAGATTATTTATTCACCTTATAACAGAGTTTAGTTATACTAGATAAATCATTTTAATACAGTTTGTTAAAAAAATTAAAATAATTAGTTATAAGTATCGTATTAGTCAAATAAAATTAAAATGTCATAAATTATCATGTGAATGTCATATTGAGTCAATTAATTAATAAAATAATCAATTTAGATATACACCACCTACCCCATAGCCACCCTCAAGTTGAAAATCTGACGCCAAGCATCTAACGGTGTGTTCCGGCAGCCTCACTTGAGAGCCAGTTCCATTCCAGACTAGGTATGCTTTACCATCTTCGACCACACCTTCACTTAACATCAGGTGAGCTGTGGTCAAACACCTAGCCTGTCTACCATTAAAAAAAAAAATAAAAAAAAAAACATTACGAATTACATTAGTCAACATCACAATACGTAGACGATTGTAGGTACATTCCAATTAAGTTTCATAAAGTAATTAAAGTGGTGGAGTAAGGTTGCAACAGAGTGGTGGCCTAGGCAAGGGAAGCGGAGCGTCGGCCGTCCAGCCGCAAGATGGGTCGACGATATTGTCACCGTCGCGGGTCGAACCTGGACCAGATTGGCACAGGACCGAGGCAGATGGCATGTAAAGAGAGAGGCATATACCCAGCAGTGGGATAAAGAAGGCTGTGGATGATGATGATGAAAGTAATTAAACTTATAAAATGCCTTCTGGAGAAAGAAGCTTTTAATTTTTCGATAAAGTCATTCGATTATAATCATCTACGAAGAATTGAAAAACGGAAAAAGACACGTTCTACCATAATTATCTCTTACAATAACTCGGGCTTATCTTACAGAATTACTATCATGAATAATCTAAGCTAAAATAAAATACTCGTTTAAAACTCAAGTTTTGTGAAATAATACATTGCAATGTTTTTCTTGCGTTCTCATCAAACATTTTTTTATTTTTAGTTATCTCTATGAATCTGCACCACGGTTTCTGTTTATGGAAAATATTATAATACTGGCCAAGTGTTTGACTATAGAGCTGCTTACTTAAGTAAGACTACCTTAAGTGTTGGCGTAGTCGAATATGGTAAATACCTAGCTTAAGAAAATAACTGTCTAAGTAAGACTGCCGGAACACATCCGTTGGCCAGATTTTCTACAGCTAGCTAACTCCCACGTAAGGAAGTACGTTTCTTTTACCAGCAGCTCAAGCTTTGTTGGGATTTGAACTTGCGATTATGATAGCAAATACTCAAGCCACGATAAAAGTCTATTCATTCATGAAAACGACACGAGTCGTGTCCATGTTCTAGCTGTGTCATGTTCCCACGCGTGAAAAGATTATTTTATCCGTAGCATATACTCCCTAGTACAGTGTCCTAGACTAACATCCTCCACATCTCATTCTTGAAAAGAAAAAATTGAGAAAAAAAAGCAAAGTCCAGAGAATTTCTTCTTTGGCGCTCATTACTATGAGACATTCTATAAAATGTCCTAACAAATCAAATCAAATCTTCCTATCAAATGTCTTACAGATTCAAAAGACCTCACCTGTGCACCAAATTGACCAGCGTGCCAGAATAACCTTCAGCGTAGATCCTCATCGATGTAACGATACAGTTGTTTATCCAGGTTATGGTAACAGTGTCCAAGACGTCGTCTAAGTCTAGGTTATCTATGCCGCCATGAGGTGTGTCGAGTTGATTCCTGTTGCTGCAGATAGCCATCTTTTCTATGATGTATGCCGCTAACCCGGCGGGGGAATCAGTCAGAGCGACTCCTGGAAGGAGTTACATTTTTACCATTACACGAATTCATTGGTATAAAATATTGCTGGGAAATTCGGGATGTGTCTTGCTTAAATGCTTAGGTGTATTTACAAAAAAAATATTTCTATATTTTTTTTGTAAATGTCTGTATGCTATCGGTTACCTATCTGGTTCCTATTTTACAATACAAGCGTTGTTCAGTAGGGCTGGATGGCGCTATGTGCCATGTACCCCAATCAGCTTGAGCTACCGGTGAAGGAGATGTTTTCCTCCACCGGTAGTTCAAGCTCATTGGGGTGCGGAAACCATAGTACTCGGCTGGCTAGCCACCACCCTCAAGTGTGTTCCGGCAGTCTCACTTGAGACCTAGTTCCAGGCTAGGTGTGCTTTACCATCTTCGACCACACCGTTCGACTTAACATCAGGTGAGCTGTGGTCAAACACTTTTTATTTCAAATTTTTATTTTGTCGACAACCTTGTCGACAAAATAAAAATTTGAAATGTCTTACGATATTTATTTATCTTCAAACAGCTGAACAAATTTCGTTCAACATAACTAAGAACGCTCGATTAAATCACCTTATAAACAAATATCTCTCATTAGACGTTTGGGTGTTACGATACCACAGAACAACTTAAAACATCGTCTATTTGCGTGTGGGGTAAACATTAAAAACATTTTAGATTATGATGCAAAAATATGTGTAGAGATTTGCTTGCTATTCAGCAAATTTAGCTGGCTATCGACGTCAACTTTAAAAGAGTTTACTAATGATTATTTATGGCTAATATTTCTCTTTCATTCAGTTTGGGTTTATCCATTATTCATCATTTTTTATAAGCAAATACGTGTTTGTTTTTTCAAAATACTAGATTTGATGTGAACTATAGCCGCTGTCTACAGAGAGCTAGTGTCATATTATTATCTACGATTTCAAATGACACGTTGAATACATATTATAATGTGCTTGTATGTATGTGTTACACAGATTCGTTGCTTAAGGGGGTTCGATTTCCATACAAATAAATTTTTGCCATTTATAGACAAATGGAGCACAATTTTACAGTGAATTCACAGCTGCTGGTATTTATTTTGGTCTTTATTTGCGGTAAATCACAATTGCTTGAATAAAACAGTTAGTTTTATAATATCAAATAGCACATCATAATGTCGGGCGGATTAAAAAGCAACCAAAAAACACAACACAATTGCTTGAATAGACCCACTCGCACTTGGCCGGTTTTTTTTTATTTACGCAAATTAATAATTTAAACGTGACTGGAATACATTATACAAAAAAAAACAATTATATTATAATTGTGCCGCGTGTGATGATTACAGGAAAACATTGGCTGTAAATATTAAATACAAACAAGTAACACAATGATGAATTATTTCAGAAGTATATACTTTTGATAAGCATTCGGTTTAATTTATTCACTAGAACAAACTTACTTGTCTAATTTAACGGTGATTTTGTTAAGGTGATGTATGAATGCTTTGGAAAGAACCGTGAAGCAAGATATTAGTAAAGTTAATAGCTTACCTATTGTATCGGGCTTTGTGGCTTGAATATGGAAGTAACCGCTTTCTCTCACCATGTAAGAGAAAAATTTTTTTAACGGATATATCCTCTCCGAATAAGGCGTAAGCGATGGAAACAAAGATCCCAATAATAGCTTAACGTTGCTAATCGGCCTTGAAGAAAGTGGCATGTTTGAGTGGAATCTGAAAAGAGGAAAGTCGTATTTCATGTTTGTTTTGACCATTGGGTAGAAACTGGCTGGCACATTCTCGGAAAGGAAATTTAACTCACAAGTAAGGCTATCGGAACTCACCATTGGTACTTGGCCATCCGGGCTCTTTCATCATTCACAACGTTCTTTATCTCTTTGCTGAATTTTTGACAAGCTAGATGTTTGACCACAGCTCACCTGATGTTAAGTGACGGTGTGATCGAAGAGAGTACCTTGATACGCCATCTGCCTTGTGTGCTATTTGGTCTAGATACGATCTTCTATTTTATGACACCTCTGCTAATTTATTCTCAAGTTAAGTAATGAATATTATGCATTAGTATTATCGTGGACATATTATGGCAAATACTATTCAACCGCCATGTTAGCTCATTTGGTAGTAGCTATACCTCATGAGCTGTTAGGCGTGGGTTCAAAACAAACAGTATTTTTTATGGTTGACAGGCTAGGTGCTTGACCACAGCCCATCTAATGTTAAGTGACGGTGTGTTCGAAGATGGTAAAGCACACCTAGCCTAAATTGGAACTAGCTCTCAGGTGAGGCTGCCGGAAGACCCCGTTTAGATGCGTGGCGGCAGAATATCAAACTTGAGGGTGGTAGCTAGCCAGCCGACAGCTACCGCCATGCTATGGTTTCCTCACGATGTTTTCCTTCACTGGCAGCTCAAGCTCATTGTTGGGGTTTGAAACCACGCATTTCGGCATGCGAAACGGCCGTGCTAACCACTGAGTTATCTTCGCTACAGTTTGTTCTATGTCTGGGAGTTTTATCTTTTATAAGCATGTACAATAAGTACATTTACAAAAATATAGTACACATATACATAAGTATTTTATCAGCCTATTTTCCAGAGTACAAGCTTTGCAGCAAGCAAACCAAGTTTAGTGTGTAAAATTTCCACACATATTTATTAACAGATTTCAAAAAAGCCTCCCCCTTTTTTGAAATCTGTTCTTGATTCGGTTGGATTTTTTTTAATGTGTTTTCTCCAAACTTCGTCATTTACGAACTGATTCGAAAAAAGATATTTTTTTGTTTGAAAGGATATACATTATTGCAGATTGGTTCCATAGAAATATTGTGAAGATCGGTTCAATAGTTTGATTTTTAAACCAAACTCTAAACAAAAGTTCAACATAAATTACGCTTTTTATGTGTGTTGGCTAGTGGATCTATAAGTAAACTGTTACCGAACTAGGCACTGACTAACACAAATACCTAAATCCTAGCTGTGTTTGAGCTTAAGGGGCATGGAGTTGGGGGGTTTTTTTTAATTGTAAATCACATACATAGTAAAACATACTTGTTTTATTCTAAATCATGGTAAGTACATTTTTTATGTACGCCACTCATCTACATCCTGAGTAGGTATATAGGTACATACAGTCAAGGCGTCCACCCGCGTTTTTAGTGATATTCACCCACCGTCAACAGTGATTAAATTCAATCAGACTCAGTAATTAAATTGATTAATTTTATTCACAGTGATGCGATATGTATTTTAAAAGTCAGTGACATATATGACGTTTTATCCATTCATTAATAATGGTTCACATTGTAAAACTCGCAGAACTTGTATTTACTTTATGATCTCAAAAACTAATTATTATTTATCTAATCTAATAGTCGACAAAAATAAACCTATTATTTATTATTAGAAAGAAAGAAAGAAACATTTATTTTGCCACACACAACACTACAACAACAAAAACACACTACAAATAAAAGATTAGAAAAATAAAAATAACAATAATAATGAGTGGAAAGTTGTCGCTGTAGCGTCCTGCAGGCGTACCATGAGGTGTTAGAGCAGTTCAGTATAGGCCCTAAACTGAACCGTTTGGCAAATTCGTACCATGAGGTCCTTATAGCAGGACAGTTTAGGTCGCCGCCATCTTTGTCCGCCGAAACATAAACATTATCGCAAACTTGTCAGAAAACGGCATTTCGTTCATTCAATTCGTACCATGAGGTGTTATTTGACGTTAGTTGCACCTAAACTGTACCGCCGAGTTGTCAAAATAACGATTCAATAAAAAGTTAATAAATATCGATCGTTTGGTATGCTTTTATTTAATTTGTGAATTTTCTTGATATTATATCTTTAATAGCCCCATGCCCATGGGAGTTTAAACGTGATGCTGCTTCCTCCCAAAAGCGGCGGGTGTGCTGCCTCAACTGTGGGCGCTTATTGAACCCTAAAGCAATTACTTGATTTCTATGGAGTAATTCCCACAGCTGCTCTAACTGAGCGTAATTTACCCTTCATAAGCGTTCTGAGGGCTGTCTGTAAGAACAATTTTGATTTACAATAACAACAAACTATTCGAAAAAAAACTCATGAAATACATAGGTACATAAGTAATATAAAACTATAAATATACTAACGACATTATTATTGACAATGCCAATAATATAAATTTGTAACCACAAAACAGTTTTGTTTGGTTTATTTCGACCTTTGAGTTATATTATATTATTAGAAATCTAAATTTTTGAGTTTTGGCGGGAACGCGGAAAGAGTCGTGTCGCCCCGTTGTATTTTTTTTTTTTCAAAACTTGTGTTTTGACGAGTGTTTATGCATAAAAATGGTGGTGTTTTATTCATAAAGTGCTGAATCACAAGCGCTAGTGTGGGAAAATGATATAATGTGGTGAAACATGACTTTTCGTGTTGCTTCCAAAACTCCACCGAAGCTTTATAGTAAAGTCACCACTACTTTACTAAAGCATGACTGGACTTGACTGACGCGGACTATACTTGACCAAGACTGGACTTTGACTATAACTTTAGCTACGAGGACACTTATTTAAACTTGAAAATATATAAATATTTGACACTGGCAAATGCTAAAACGCAACGCCAAAACCAAAGAAAAAAAATCTGAACAACCTTTTTGCTGTCATTCGCAGATGAATAATGAAAAAAAAAGTATTTATTAGGTGTGTTCCGAAACAAAGAGTCGTAATTGTTTCTCTGTTTAGAATAAAGTTTTTTTTTGGAATTTAAGTAAATGATAGGGTAATCGTAAAAATAAAACATGTTAATAATTATGCTGTAGTGCAATATAGTATTAAGTAATATTTCACCTTAAAATATCATATCATTATAAAACATTAAGAAAACCGATACTTCCCGACAATCACAATTTCGGAACAGATTTTTCACACGAGATACAATTATACTTTTGTATAGCGTTGTCCTTTTCTTCGGTAGCGGGACAGTATTGGAGCCAGAGACAAGTATCGTTCGTTCTTTGAAGAGCTAGCGATGCAGTTGCGATCCAATTTTAACATGCTCATGGTATGAAATAAAGCGGGACAGTTTAGGTACCTAAACTGAACTGCCCCGCAATTGGATGGAAACGTAAAACCTCATGGTACGCCTGCAGTGCGACAAAAAAGGTTAGTTCTCAGCATTAGTGCTGCCGATTTCTCAGCAGCGCTGGTTTTCAGAACTAACCTTTTTGGGACGCACGAGACTGAATAAAAAATACATAAATACATACGCGAATATATAATAGAATAAATAAATTATAAATATTAGTGTAAAAAATATACAAATCAAAGCAAAGTTTTCATTAGGATATAAGGTTTCGTTTAAATTATATAGAATAGAAACATTACATTACATTTAAATTTGATTTATTACAATTGGCTTAGAATACGGAGTGGACGAAATAGAGAGAAAAAAATTTACGGTAAATTGTAAATTGAGTCTCTAATACAGTGTACAAGAAGCAGCTTACGCTGGTTTTGTTGCTGAAGCAACAATTTGTATTGTACAGCTTAGATATTTCGTTTAGATTTCTTTGAATGGCATGTCACTTGACTATGCTAGCTAAGGCGCGGGCGGCAGCTATTTGCCAAATCACTTGGTGGTAGATCTCCTTAGCAGGAGGTCGTCTAGGTAGATAGACGACCTCTTGCTAAGCCTGCATCGCAGTACCAGATATCCTGTCGCCAAACAATAGTGTGTAAACATTACTGTGTTCCGGTTTGAAGGGTACTGCAGCTAGACGAATTACAGGGCTGTTGAGACTAACATACAGTCTCAAAGTAATAAGTGCCAAAGCAGCGACTTTGTTTTGTTACTCAAAGTTCTTGTGTATCGCTGCAAATGTCATGTTCATGCGTTATCTCTTACCATCAGTAGAGCGTCTCATTCGTCTCAGTACATTTATATAAAAAAAAAGTTTAAATTTCGTTTTATTAGCCTTGCATTGTAATATAGGTCATATTTTGAGTCTTACCCTAGGACGTGATCGGGAAGTATTGTCACCAGATGCGTGGCGACCTGCGAACCCCAATCGCCAGCTTGAACATAGAACTTGTCGAAACCTAATCTTGCCATAAGATTGCGCATTATTATTCCCATTTCCAAAGGAGTCAGCCCTGGTTTGTTTGTTCCCTGAAATGATAGACAAGTTAAATGACAATCAATAGACATCAAAAATCACCAAACACGGTTCACGATATTTTTCTGACACTGGTTTTCATTATGAATCCTTAAAAATTAATAGATTACAATCAATTTACTTAATAGTATAATTGAGGAAAAAATAATGAGGCTTCCACCAAATAATCGCAAAACATAAGCTAAAAATTACATCATCAATAGGCAGAATATAGAACAAAACATTGTAACTGAAAAAAAAAGTTTTATTCAAATATATCGACGACGCTCCGCGTACGTAAATATTTCGATCTTTAATAAACATAAAGTTACGTCACCAACGCAAAATGTATATGTAGCTATGGTAATCATTATATTTACATTGAAAATTAAAAGTATGTTATTGCAGCTAACTAGATCCTAAATATCTATTATATACAAATTTACAATTAAAAAAACCGACTCCATGACCCTTAGGCCAACAAAACACACTGCTCCAGTGAAACAGTGATGTTTTGGGGTAAACGAAAATGTCATCGATGTAAATATTTTTTGTTGATTTTTTAAAAACCGCTCCATCGATTTCTTTAAAATTTATATGGGACCACCTCTAAAGTTTAATCTACCAAGCAAAAAATAGTCATCAAAATCGATTTATAATTGGCGGAATTGTCGCGTAACATCGCTCAAATCTTGTATAAATTAATCAAAATAGGACTAAAACCGGTTGAATCGTGGCGGCACAGGATTACCTAGTTCAGCTGCCAACGAAAACCCAAATTGATACTTTTTTTTAAATAGATAAACTTACTACTTTGTTTTGTTTCTTAAAATAAATTAGAAATTAATTTGGTAATATAATATATGCAATAAATTGAATACAAAAAAAAACATGCAGTCGCATTGAGAACCTCCTCTTTTTTTGAGTCGGTTAAAAAGCTATGTAAAATTACTGAAAATTGGGAAAAATCGTCGTAAAAATCAGGTAGACAATTAATTAATTAATGGATATTCAACAGTCGAATGAAACTACAATTCATTGAACGGTAGCTATAAATAAAATTGTAGTGCTTGTCTACTTGATGCATTCTAATCTAATCTGGACTATCCGTGTCATTGGCCCTAGGTCTTACACGTGTATACAATTAGGTAAATGTGCCAAATTTTAGGCGCAGACGTGAGATAAAGAAGCAATTGAACATACATTTTTCAGTTTATTGATAAACAATATCAAAAACATGCTGATTTTTTTATATCCAATAAAACCCCCGTTATTGTCCCGGAAAAGACAAAACATACGAAATAACTAGTATTTCCAATACCATTGGTGTGATTTTTAAAATCTTCTTTTTTTTTTGTTTTAATTGTGTTTGTACAGGCTGAAGTGCCGATTTTATACAAAACTTAACCGATATAAATCCCGTTATTATTTACATTACCTACTAGCGGACGCCTCCCGTTCCCGTGGAAATACAGGGATAAAAAGTAGCCTATGTCACCCGGGGATAGTGTAGCTTTCCAACGGTGAAAGAATTTTTGAAATCGATCCAGTAGTTTTTAAGTTTACTCGCTACATAAAAAATACAAATCTTTCCTCTTTATAATATTAATATAGATGTATTAATATCATAAACGTTTCAATAGGCAATAACTCTTGCATATTTTTCAACTTTTTAAATCATTCAAACATGGTGACTACTCGTTTAGATTTGGCTTAAAAATCAATAGCATTATGTACCGTTACTAAATAAATACAGTCGAAACTGAATATAACGACATCGTTTATAACGACAGATTGGTTATAACAACCGAATGGCAAGGTCCCGGCCGAATCCCTGTACAAACTCATAAGAAAAGATACCGCCTATAACGACATCGGATACTGCGACATATCTCTTAAAACGACGAAACTTTATCGATAATCATCGGCAATAACGACCAACCGTTTACTTGTTCCAGCGAACAATTCTCATCCTTATACTAATCTATGAATGAATATTTTGACTTGGGTACTATTATTAGCTATACACTTTCTTCCACCCTATCCGACTCTTCCGCGCTCTTTTTCATTTGACCTTGCATGTTTCTTGTTTTTCATTTAGTGCAATAGTTGACAGAGTGATGTTGGTTTTATTTATTTTTTCGACATTTTATTTGAAAACACGTTCATATGCGTAACCTATACCCATACTACATACATACATAACTACTTGTGTATATTGCTTATAACAACTATCGGATATAGCATCCGAAGTATACGGTCCCTTCAATGTCGTTATATCCGGTTTCGACTGTGTAGTTATTAATTTGCATTCCTTTATGAAAAAACTCACATTATGTAAATTGGATGAGTAAAAAAATGTTTCCATGCTAATAAGTAACTGCCTATTGAATAGGTAGCGATGGTAGCTCAGTGGTTACCGCGGTCGGTTCACACGCCCAAGGGCGTGTGTTCAAACCCCAACAATGAGCTTGGGCTGCCGGTGAAGGAAAACATCGCAAAAACAATATGATATATGTTATATTAATAATGATGTGTTTAGTGTAATAAATTGTATAAATCTATAATTATCATGTATATGAAAATATATCCCATAAAAATGTACCTATATGAAGGAGCGGTTTCTCCTAATACAGGTTTGTGCAATATTAACAGGAGAGGCCAAACCCGTGATATTTAAATTAAGTAATTAATAAAGATTTATTTGTATTTGAGGGTATTTTCAAGTTCTCGACTAGGTAGCTAACACCCTCATATTGAAAAACTGCCGCGAAGCACCTAACGGTGTGTTCCGATAGCCTCACTTGAGAGCCAGTTCTATTCCAGGCTAGGTGTGCTTTACCATCTTCGACCACACCGTCACTTAAGATGATTATGTAACATGTGATCTGTGTGCCAAAGCTGTGATCAAATAATGTCACGTAGCTGTCAAGTATAAAAAAAAATATGTTTCATAATATATTGGAGTACATATACATGTACCTACGAATATGTTGTACTACGAATCTGGTATGTGGCTCTACTAACAACAAGATCAACCTAACATTGCTAGGGGGGCCTATAATAACCTAAATATCAATTACAGTTTAATATGAACTGCAAATAGATGTATCGTTATTCAAGGACATCAACTTGATCCTGATCTGCCCAACCCATTCAAATATGAGTTACACGCATCGATGCGTACGTTACCATACAGGCACGTAGCCTTTTTTTCTTTGGTTTTGGCGTCGCGTTTTGAGCATTTGCCAGTGTCAAGTATTTATATATTTTCAAGTTTCAAAAGTTAAATAAGTGTCCTCGTAGCTAAAATTATAGTCAAAGTCCAGTCTTGGTCAAGTACAGTCCGTGTCAGTCAAGTCCAGTCATGCTTTAATAAAGTAGTGGTGACTTTACAATAAAGCTTCGATAGAGTTTTGGAAGCAACACAAAAAGTCATGTTTCACCACATTATATCATTTTCCTATACTCGCGATTGTGATTCGGCACATTATGAATAAAACACCACCATTTTTATGCATAAACACTCGACAAAACAACGTTTTGGAAAAAGTACAACGGGGCGACTCTTTCCGCGTTCTCGCCAAAACTCGTACGTAGCTTTTCGGATACCTAAAAGAGGTTAAGACTACAAATCATATCAATACAACACAATACAATGATTTATTGATAACTCCGTAGTTAAATGTCAAACAATTAATAAATAAATAAATATCGCAGGACATTACACACAGCGCCATCTGACCCCAAAACTTCCGCTTACTTACCTCTGAAAATCCGAATCCTGGCAAATCGGCTGCAATGACTTCAAAAACGAAATCATATCCTTCTTTCTGCGTTGTTAATTTCGGTATAACCTTTACAAACTCTTTGGACGAACTTGGCCATCCGTGAAGCATCAGTAGTGGCAACACTTTTACCCCTGCCTTTACTTGCGGTTTCACCCTTATGAAGTGTATTTCTAAACCTTGTATTTGTGTCTTATAATGAGGTAGCTGGTTTAACAACTCTTCTCTCTTTTTAAAGTCATACTCTACCAGCCAATATTTTAATATCTTCTTCATGTAATCAGTGTTCATACCATATTCCGACTGTATGCCTTCTAAAGGTTTAGTCAGAGGTCTTGTGTTTCTAATTCTCTGTTTCAAATCTTCAATAGTCTGAAAGGTAGTACAGTCAAATTCTTTTATTACACCATCTTTTAAAATCTTTATCGAAGAGCTAAGAATAACTTCAATGTTTTAGCTTTGCTAGTCTTAAGCTTTTGAAATAAGTTCGAGGTGGTTCGGTTTGAATAGATTTGGAAAAGTATGTATATTTATATATGTATATTATTGGCATTATAAATACATATACATACATAATTATGTTACACAAGGAACGTCTAAATTATAATTTAATTAATTAAATTAGGTAGAATTTATAAAAATACAAATATTTAAACAAACGTCACTGCCTGATAATAACAATAATGTGGAGTGACATGACAGTGAATGTTTTAATGTCAAACAAATAATAAATAGTTCAAAACATTGACCTAATATATACCTATATAGTATAATATGTATATTAGATACATGCGTATATTATTAGATTTGGATGTTTTGATAACGAAAAAATTAATTTTTCCAAATTTAGCTTGGCTTGGGTTCTAAATTGTACCTTAGGAAAATAAAAATACATAAATGCAAAATTGTAAATTCGGGAACAGTGAACTGTTTTCACACTTATGTCCGTTACGTTCCGTTAGAAGGCATTGAATCGAGATCTGGGCGATTCCCACGACCTTTATTTGCCGCGATATAAATCTATATTTAATTTTATTCATAGGGCCTGCGGTAGTTCAAAGTGCGTTTTTTTTTTAATCAGAGCGTCACTTAACACGCTCTGATTAAATATCAAATTCCAATTATATAAGTGTCTAGTGTCTACACACAAATATATAAAGTATGTGCGATATATTATCATACCGAATTGCTGAATTTTATCTTGAAATGCTTAATGGATGTATCCTCATTGGTCTTGGAGCCAGCTCCCCACCATTTATTGTAATCGAGCTCTGGTAAATCAGGTACTTCATACAGTTTATATGTGATCAGAAAGCCAACACCTATTGCCGCACCGGCAACTACTATAGAAAGCATTTTGAACATCTGAAAAAAATTGGGAATTTTAAAAGTATTTATTTTATTAAAATCCTACAGGAAGCGATTGTTTTTTTTGGATTAACAAAGTAGTTTCCGACACAATGCCAAGAAGTATGTCTAGGTTGAACACTCCCGACCTAATCGAACTAGCGATAAAAGCAGTCAAAGCAAAATAAGACAGCGCGGCTTCTTAAAAAATGTGAACGGATGAGGAAATCTTTAGTCGTGAGTATCCGACCTAATCCAACGTGAGTAACCCCGAATATGCAAAACATTTGCATATTAATATTAAAGATTAACTACTCACTTCTCCGAATTTGATAATTCGATCTGCAAGCAATTTGTAAATAAAACATAGCGTCCGCCAGGACTAGAAACCTGGTGATTACGATCTTACATACGGAACTGTGTAATTGCAGATACAGAACATTGTGTAATTGTGTGAAAGCGATTTTTCGTAAGAAAATGTTTGTCTTGTATAAACAGTTTACTATGTAAACATTCTTCGGTATTATTATTTTATAGCTACCCTCATTACTTACAATGTTTCTTTTACAAGTTATGTTTAGACTTTCCTTGTTCATTGAATAATTTTACGACGTTATGCTCATATACCGTGCTAATTACGCAACGCTTCAATGGATTTGGATTAAAATGTATTAACGTTAGGTTTTTTTGTCTATCCTGCGTAATAGTGCCTAAAGCCGATAGCACTGCACGGATGTTACAAACATTAAAATCGGAAATCATTTTATTACGTTAAGATAACCTTCTTCTAATGCTATACATACAAAATCCACAAAAACAACAAACAACACTTATTTATAAAATCATCAATACTTTATATCTCTTAACTGAACTGCACGTGTTCTTATGTCCTGAATAAGTATTCGTTATTCAAATTCTATCTCGGACAACATCGTTAATTTCTACGTGAAATTCGGAAATTCGGTCATGTTCCTGTATTGATGATCTCGTATGTTCTTAGTGATTAGATTTTAAGTATTAATCTGAGGCCGAAGTCGAAATTGCCACTAAAAATAAATGCTTCTTACAGCAAATGAAGTCTCTCACAAAATCAATGTTCAATAAAAAGCAAAACGTGAAAAGTATTTCAAGATGAGATTTGTTAGAAATGAGTACCGCTAACCTTTGAAATGTGCAGTGTGCCACTTTCACTTTTAACCGAAGCGTACAGTCGATGCCCTTTTTAAAAGTGACTTAATTTAAAACCACAGGCATAATTTAAAAAAAATATCCGGCTTTCGCGGCGGCGGGATGTGACAGATTTTAAAATACTTTACTTGTTCGGTTACTTTAGGGACTACCCTCGTCTACAATTTACCATCTTATTATCTGTACCATCGACTACATTACCGATTATTATTTTTCCATTCATATTCAAGATGTTGCTTTTCATGAAAGGATAGATAACATCTCCAATAGCATAACCATTGTCTTTTTTATAAGAGTTTCAGGCTGCAATTTTTGGCAATGTCCGGAATTTTAATGTTACATAAATTATTTCACTAAATTTTCGTGTAACGATTTTCATTATTACATTGAACATGAAAATAAACAAAACACTTATTCGGTGGATTCTTTTTGAAACAAGATAACGGATAATCAAATAAATTTGTGTGCACATTTTTCGACCCAATAACTGTCAAAATTCTTTTTCATGATTATTCGTTAGGCTTATTTTATTTACATTATATTTGTCGGATAAAAATAATACTATATTTGAATATACATATATTATAATTCAAAATTTTCCATCAATATTTTGAAAAAAGAAAACGCTTTATTAGTTACCTTGATCGGTTTACTCTTAAATAAATCCTTTTACACTACACTGAACTGAACCCGGAAACCGCGATGTGCGCGTTACACCGATATTTTTTAGTTGTTTTTTGACACGTGCGCTGGCGCCGACTGTCGCCCAAATCTTGGATAGCACGAGTGATCACTGCGCCTCGGGCCTGCTTGTGTTTATCGCATCTAGGTGATAACTCGATAACGCTCGTCACAATTGATTTTTTTTTTACGAAAAATCGGCACGAGCCCGCGTCATTACCCGCTAGGTATATTAGTCCATGGTATGCATATAATTATTACTTTGTTTTACTTTTTAGCTTTATATATTTAGATTGTTAGAAACTCTTTTTGTGTAGGTACGCACAAGAAATCAAAAAAATAATTAATTAAATACAGCTAAGAATCTTATCGCTAAAAGCGATCTCTTCGAGGCAACCATAGGATGTAGCAAAACAAAAGAGACGACTGGTTTAAATGTTTTTAAGTCCGTAGTTCATTTATTGGCCTGTTAGTGTGAGCGTTGACGTTTCCAAAGCTGAAGAACGCAGATTTAGAAGATTCGAATTTACACAGAACCTGTAAAAGTGCTAGATTAAATTTCTCAAGAAACAAGGAAGCCGGTAGCTTGTTTCATTCTCTAGCAGTGTAACTACCTACAGTACCTAGGGAGTAGAAACGATGAACCAAATCGTTTGGTACATATTTGGGGTAAATCTATAGAGAATAGTTTCATAATTACACCATTCGACACTACCGCCTTTTATCTACATTAGTGCCATACATATACGCTTAGCTATCGACTCTCGAAACGAAGTCTGCTGACTTGGAAAAACCTATTTTTATAATAATATGTTGTATTGTTTTTTATACCCGGTTGCGGTTTAAGGTTTTGCCTTACACGTGTAGGTATATTCTTAAAGCAGCTGAGTAGAATCCACATTTTATGCTTGGCTATATATTTTCGAGGTATACCTACATTTATAAATATGTAATTATTATACAAACGAATATTGTTCTAATTTTAAATATAGAAATTTTGTTTAAAAATGTTTTTTCTGTCATTTAACTCTGCTTCATGAGTTGTGGAGAGTGGATTTGATTCTCGCCAAGGCCAAACTTTTATGTTACGAGCGTATTTGTTTATTCTAGTTGTTTATGCGTTTACAAACAATAAATATAAGTATTATATCAGTTTGTGTGAAATGTCCACAATTTTTTATCGATTTGCTTTTTTTTCTCGTATCGAAAAATTTAACACGAATGAATACGTAATTATTTAAATTATCTGAGTGTGCCTGATTCTACTCCTATGCCTTCACTAAATGTCTTCGAACTGTTTTCTAATCTGTGATGAAAATAAAGTATTTTTGAAAATGGTTGTAAGTTGTAGAACTATTGCCTTACTTCCTTAAACAATTACATTTTTGCAATCATTGTTCATTTTGATGCTACACGTTTGACGAAAAATAAATCAAGCTTAAATTTTAAGCGAATAGAAAAAAATATACAAAAAATCAGGGTGTTGCTACGAGTATGTCGTGAATACGGCCGCGTATACGTGTATATCTTTACCTAAATTTTTTAACACTAAGAAGTCATTGTGATTTTCATATTTCATGCAGGTAGTACTGACTCAACGTAATGAAAACTTTTATCTTTTAGCTATCGAGTGGTGTAATTAATTTTTGGATTTAGATGACATGTGGGACTGGGCGGGCCACTTTTGTCGCATGTCAAACGACCGCTGGGCAAGGTCACCACAGTTTGGACGCCTAAATTTAAGCGGCCTCAGGGTCGACCCAGACGAAGGTGGTGCGATGAACTACTTTGTCACGATAGACACTGGACTACTAAAGCCGAAGACCGGGCAGTCCGGAAGGAGAAAAGAGAGGCCTTTGCCCAGCAGTGGGGCTTTAGAGGCTGATAAAAAAATAAATTAAAAAAGATGATATGTAGCTGCATCACCAAACTGTATCCTCTGATTTTGTTTTCATACGTGTACTGAATTGCCTCCCATTATAAAAGCAAATTTAAAGAAGAGTCACTTCAGAAACTTAAAATAGATTATTAACGCAATGCTATAATAAATATTTTTTTTAATGGTGGACAAGCTAGGTTTTCACCACAGCTCACTTGACGGTGACTAATGAGGGCGTGGTCGAAGATGGTAAACACGCCTAGTAGAGCAAGATCCCATGGCCCCTAGACAGTAGTGTTAGTATGTACTTCGACTCTATGCATACCTGCTAGCTTGGTCCAACGGCCATTTGTCAGGTAAAAACTAATAAAGGCAGATAAAAATGGTACTTTACTTAAATTGTCAGTGCTGATTTTTATGTTTGTTTTAGAAAATATCTTTTAGCTATCATCACTACAATCATTTATTAAAGATGTGAAATTATTTCATAATTAATTTTTGTTTAATCTGTGCTCTTCATTGGTTGCCAAGCGTATGTTCCCAGTTTTGAGGCAGGATCCGCTTTCCAGGTCAGTTTTATTCAGTTCCCACTTGTCGTTGGCACCTTACATCATGAGTTTATGTTTCACGTACTCTATTAGCTAGAAGGTAATAAGTTCTAAGAATTTTAATTTCTTTGTGCGACCTCAGGTGGTGCCGAATTCTATGATACCTATCGATAAGGTCACACGCTCGTCTATTGTTGTTGATACCAGTACTATTTATACATTGTAAAAGTGACGCTAGTGAAATTTAGTCTGTGGATTTTATCCAAAAACCTTCATTGTCCTAACCGCTAAACAGTGTAATGCGCTGACTCAGTGTTCTCTGATAGATATAAGTCGAAAGTGAATTAGTATCTTCTAGGCAAGTACTCGATCGTAGCATTGTCACTTAACATCAGCTGAGATGGCAGTCAAATGCATGCCTATTTACATGTTAGTAATGTGAGCTTGAGCTGCCGGTGAAGAAAAAACTTCATGAGGAAACCATAGCATAGTGGTAGGGTACTTTTTAGTTACTCGGCTTGCTAGCTACCACCCTCAAGTTGAAAATCTGCCGCCAAGCATCTAACGGTTTGATCCAGTAGCCTCGCTTGAAATACTAGGCTAGGTGTATTTACCATTATCACAACGTCATTTAAATTAAGTAAACCATAAAAAAAAAAAAACCAGGTACCTTTAGAAGATTTCCCTCCGTTACAAAGGTGCAATAGGCACGTTTTTAGTTTCACGGCTAGCGTGTTTCTTTTTCTTTCGTAGGTATTTATTGGGTTACATAGTACAAATATATAAATTAATGAAATGACTTTTGACGATGCTATCAAAAAATTTGCAGAAAAGTAAATTAATAATAAAAAATTAATCAAAACTTACCATAGAAATAAAATAATAGATATACAGACAACTAGATAAATGCTACAATAAGTAGTACTAAATAATATTTATGTATATCTAAGATAAAACCTAAAAAAAAGCCCTGATTATCTTAGAAGTATTTTGGTGGAGGAGGACGGCTACAAAAAAAAAAAAAAATACATAGTACAAATGTGAAAAGAAAACCTGTCAGCATTAGCTCATTATGTGTAGATTATGCAAAAATATTGCTAGCGAAGTTCAAAGTGAATATAATATACGCGATGCATTATACCTGTCACTTTGAATAGATAACCTGCCATATTTTTACCGCATAGTTAAGAGGAAGGATCAGCAAACGCATTCCATATAAACTTAAAATGAAAAAAGATATTTAATACTGAATGAATATAAAAAAGTTGAAATACATACAATACGACATATACAATTATACACATGCATATGCACTATCCATATAGAGTCCGTCTTTCAGAGATTATAATGTCATGATTAATTTTATTCAATAATTTATAAATAAGTATTTTTATCAATAAAATATTTTGTACCTGCATATTTATAAACATTTATAAAAACAGTTGGTGAGTTTTTTAAACTATGTTAGTTTCAAAAATCTTGGGAGAATGGTATTCACATCGTTTTATAGTCATTTCACACGATGTCATCTAGCCTCATTGATGGGAACCAGATAATTGATCAACATTGATTAGACATCGTTTCAAGGTTGACGTTCCAAAAACTAAAAAAAAAACGTTCATTGTGCGGACCGCTACACAGTGGAATGCACTTTTCCCCGATGATTATCAATCTGCGTGTCTTCAAGTCGAAAGTTAATCGGTATTTTCTAGGCAAGCGTGCTCCATCTCAGACCGCATAATCACTTAATAACAAGTGAGATGGCGGTCAAACGCAAGCCTATATTTAAAAAAAAACTTGTATTTAGGATGCTAAACAAACTTTATTAAACGTTTACATGGTCAAAGATGCTGGTATTTCCCCTTAAGGATAAAATGCTGCTAGACTCTCTAAATCTATACCTGTTAATTAAATACAGTTGCCCGACAGCATTAAAGATAAAAAGAGGGTATTATGTATGTTTATAAGTTACCGCCTACAGTCTGAATACTTAACCGAATTTGATAAATGAGATTTAGAAATGGTGACCAGATAAGTGAATGTTCACTAATTTTGTTCTATTTCTAGTGACGTTAATACACAGACGTTGCAATTTAAATAAAATTTTGAAGTTGTACGTACGTAAAACAGGTTATGCAATAAATTAATTACCTATATTATAAGAAAAAATCTGGGTACACGGGAGTGCCCCCGCCAAGTCGAGCAAAAAAGCGGTATTAATGAATGCTTCCAAGCTCTCTATAGATAGATAGAAACTCTTTTTATGTACGCTACAAATGAACGTAAACGTGAAATGTTAACTTTGAGTTTGTACCACAAATGGCAGCATTATCGCCAAAAAGGATTTCCCACTTGAGAGCCATTTCCTTTCCAGGCTAGGTGTATTTACAATCTTCGACCACAACGTCACTTTACATCAGTTTGTAATAATAATAAATATCGTAGGACTATACACACAGCGCTATCTGGCCCCAAACTAAGCAGAGCTTGTGTGATGGAAGTCAGATAACTGATAGGATTCATAAGTACTTTTGTTGTTGTTGTAAATACATAGGTACTTATAATACATACAGAACACCCAGACACAGAACAGACATTTGTTTATCCACAAAATGTTTGCCCTAAGTGGGAATCGAACCCACGCCCTACAGCTCTCACAGCTCTCAAGGCATATATGCTACCAATGAGCCAACGGGGCTGTCAAGTTTGTGGTCAAACACTTAGCCTGACAAAGATGAAAAAGAAGAGTATTCCAAATTAATTAAGCCATATTATAACGCGAATATACATCATACAAACTTTTCCATTTATAATACATATTATAATATTATAATAAGTATTAGTATGGTAAACGGAAGATACTATCATATTTTTTAAGTAATCATTGTATAAAAAGCTTTAAGATAAATTTAACAAATATTGTTTTTATGAGGTTTTGATATCATTTATGAGATCGGTCAAAATCGAAATACCGTTGCCGATTTTTAAATTTTATGAACATATAAACTTGTTATTGATATGAATAAAAATTCCTTCCTACGCGTAATCATCTAGCTTCTGGAGATAGCTTAGTGGTTAACGCGGTCGGTTTATACGCCGGAGGGGTGGGATCAAATCCAACAAGAAGTTTGAGGTGCCGGTGATGGAAATCATTGTGAGGAAACCTTACAAATATAGTAATAGGGTACTTTATAGTACTCTGCTGGCTAACTACCACCTTGAAGTTAAAAATCTGCCGCCAAGCATCTAACAATGTGTTCCGGCAGCCTCACTTGGGAACCACTTCCATTCCACATTGTGATTCGTACCATCTTCGATCAAACCGTCATTTAACATCAGATGAACTGTGGCCTGTCAACCATTAAAAAGTTATTAGGGGTCTAACATGACAATTTGCGAAAATATCACATAGACATTAAATTGCCCATCATAAAGACGTGGACAAGAATCGTTTTAGAGTACCGCAAGCCTACTAGAAAACTTTAAAACTTCGTCATATGTATCCGCGCTCATTTTATCAGGATACTAGCGACCCGCCCCGGCTTCGCACGGGTGCAAAATTCGAAAAAAAACAATATGTTTATTTATCAAAATAGGATGCACCACATCACTTTTTGATAGTCAATATTTACATAGTCTTTACCTGCCTCATTTACCTATATGTATATGTATGCCTTCTTTTCATATCGCGTCGCGCTGCGGTCGGCGGCTGCTGGCCGATAGGTACCACCGCAAACGCTACGCAATGTATTTTTAAATCTGTAATATCTTCGAAAATATTCAAAGAAATTATGTGCTGTAAAAGGCCATATAAATCCATGTTAAATCAACAATCTATTTATGGTATTTAATTAAATAAGGAATAATGCTGTAGTGCTTAAAATCGCTTCGAAAATTAGCTATTATTTGCCGTAAAAAGTAAATGGCAAAAAATGGTTTTGTGGGATATCGATAAGAGATAGACATATACCATCACGGACTTTTCTGTAGACCTTTTCAAGGTGTACAATACTTAGTACATTATTTTTATAAATCCTGTAAGGTTAAGCCTGCGTACGCAATGTAAGCGGCAAGAAATGTAAGAATTTACGACACCACATTAGAAACCCTGAAAATAACAGTATTTCTCCATTATTTAATAGATGTTATTATACATAAAAACCTTCCTCTTGAATCACTCTACCTATTACAAAAAACCGCATCAAAATCCGTTGCGTAATTTTAAAGATTTAAGCATACAGACAAACAAACAGACAAAAATAGCGACTTTGTTTTATACTATGTAGTGAAAAACAAAAAATAAATGAATAACTATCGTAGGACACACAGCGCCATCTGACCCCGAGCTAAGTACTTTATAGTAGGTACTCTGCTGGCTAACTACCACCTTGAAGTTAAAAATCTGCCGCCAAGCATCTAACAATGTGTTCCGGCAGCCTCACTTGGGAACCACTTCCATTCCACATTGTGATTCGTACCATCTTCGATCAAACCGTCATTTAACATCAGATGAACTGTGGCCTGTCAACCATTAAAAAGTTATTAGGGGTCTAACATGACAATTTGCGAAAATATCACATAGACATTAAATTGCCCATCATAAAGACGTGGACAAGAATCGTTTAGAGTACCGCAAGCCTACTAGAAAACTTTATAATTTCGTCATATGTCCGCGCTCATTTTATCAGGATAAAAACAAAAAATAAATAAATAACTATCGTAGGACACACAGCGCCATCTGACCCCGAGCTAAGCAAAGCTTGTACCTACTATGGAAGTAAGATAACTGATAGAATACTTTTAAATACTTTGTTTTTTGTAAATACATACTTATAATGAATACAGTACATGAGTACACCCAGGCGCAGAACAAACATTTGTTTATATCACAAAATGCTTGTCCTGGGTGGGAATCAAACCCACGCCCTTCGGCTTTTGGATCAGACATGAAAGATCTTGAAAGAACGAACATTCATGCTCACCGCCGAAGGCACCTTGTTACGGCGGCCTCGTGTGTCGGGTCAGATACGGTTGAGGAACAAGCATCATACCCGTGATCGGGTTCAATATTATTGAATGCAACAGGCAAAAAACCTGCATCGTGTAAATCGAGGGATGAGCGTGGAGGCGTGCTCGTCGCATCCCTTGCAGGTTCTGTCAGCACTGTCAGGATCTGTCCCTGTCAGGATTGGCGTATCTGAATAAATTAGTAGCGATGATAGCTCAGTGGTTAGCGCGGTAGGTTCCCATGCCGAAGGGCGCGGGTTCAAACCCCAACAATGAGCATGAGCTACCGGTGAAGGAAAACATCGTGAGGAAACCATAGCATGGTGGTAGGGTACTTTATAGTACTCGGCTGGCTAGCTACCACCCTCAAGTTTGAAAATCTGCCGCCAAGCATCTAACGGTGTGTTCCGGCTGCCGCACTTGAGAGCCAGTTCAATTCCAGGCTAGGTGTGCTTCACCATCTTCGACCACACCTTCACTTAACATCAGGTGAGCTGTGGTCAAACACCTAGCCTGTCAACCATAAAAAAAAAAAAACCATTTCCCCTTGGCGAAAAATTTATTTGAATTTGACTATTTGTTCAAAATTGTGAAGATACAAAACATTTATTCCGAATGACCTATCTTAGCATGGCTGCCGAATAGTAAAACTTAACTGTATCTTTTCGTAGATCCGTCCAACGTTCCTGATTGGGACCCAGTTCTCCCCTGACGAGGTGCTAAGCGGCAAGCTCCTACCTGAAAGCTGGCAGTTGATGCAGGACCGGTTCCACGACGGAGACGGCACTGCTGAATGCGAACCACCAGGACAGGCGCAGAATGCTATGCAGTGCTATATACACTCACAGGCTGTGTCTGACAAAGTAGGTACCTATGTAACCAGTGCGCATCACTATAATATAGCCTATATATATTATATACTATATATGTATTATGAGTATGACATATTTATATATTTCGTTTTATTTAAATACATTATTGTACGATTATTTTTAGATACTTACTATATGTTTTATTTTTTTCTTATTAGTGTTACATCTCCCGTCTGTTTCTTATGTTTTCTATCGTATTTTTCTTTTCTTGGTTGCCTGGAAGAGATCGCTGTTAGCGATAAGGCCGCCACTTGTGGCACTAATTCATAAGGTTCTTTGTTCTCTGTACTCTTTTCTATTTATGATGTGCACAATAAAGAGTTACATTATCATCATCATCAATATTTATATATATATAATATGTATATAACTCATTAATCTTAGCTTTATTTTAATCCTTACTATTGGAATAGCTCGTTTTCTACTTGTTCTTGAATCATTTCCATCCTAAGGCTGCCCGGAATAGATCGATTTTAGCGAAAAGGCCGCCAATTGTTACACTACTTTTTTTTTAAAGTTTGTTTGGACATTTGGTGTAAACGATAAACAGTTTGTCTATATAAATGTATCTTTTTTGTTCACATCAAAATTACAATACGACCCCGTATCTGCTACGGTGGGAATGAATGATAGAAAATACTTTAGCATTCAGTTCTCTTATTGTAGGTACACATTATATTAGAAATGCCCGATAAAGAACTAATAAAACAAAAAAATTAAGTAGACTATTTAACAGTAGTGCAACAACCGGCGGCCTTATCGCTTAAACCGATCTCTGGCAAACAACTTTAGGATAAATAAGATTCACTGATCACTGAAATCCCTAAAAAATAAACACGAACATTTCCTTTGAAGGAAGGAAGGAAGGAAGGTTCCTTCAAAGGAAATGTTCGTGTTTATTTTTTCACATTACCATCACTGCGTTTGACCATTAATCTCTACTGTTGATCGACGATGTCGTAGAAAATGGAAACGTTTTTATGATATAGGTACCACTCCTCAGCACACTCACTTATTATGGCCACGAAAAGATCTCATGTTTTACAAACTTGTTAACTTTCGACACTGACAAAAAAAAAACATAAAATGTTGCTTAAAAATTTTGTAAAGATACTTGACCCTGCAGTTTTTGCTTGTTTACACGGACTACTATCAAACAAATACGCCATGACTTACGCGATTCTATAATATTTAACACAAGAAGTTCATCACTTACATAATAGTACAAATGAGCTTTATTTAACTCGAAGATAAATACACGAAAGCACAGAATACTACAAATTTGTAGAATAAAACTTTTAAATTACATTGTGTTAGTAAAATTAATTTAAAATATTTTATATTTAATCAATTGCACACGTATCGTGCTGATGAGCGTTTTTATGTGTAAGTTTAAAAGTTACATGGCCTTACTACAATCATACAAATGCATTGAGGTATTTGTGTGCGTGTAATTTTCATAAGACTAAAGTCTTCACTCATTTCCTACACCGCACAATATTTGTTCATTTTTTCTTATCTGCAGGCTTAGATAGATAACAACTATATAGGTTTATTTTTTCTTGAAAATTCTCATTATAGCGTAACCTAAAAACGTAGTTTGAGTTCTAATACATTATTATAATTGTCAAAATACGTGTTTATATCAAAATAAATAATTTTATATTTGTAGTCAATGTACATTGTACACGTTTTCATTACAAAACAAACATGCTTTATAAGAATAAAATACCTTATTAAAATAGCGGTAGTTCTAATAAAAACTTTACAGTAATATGTTACAAGTAAAATGTAAAGGTATCATGATAACAATTTGATTTTTAAACGCGCAAAATTAGGTAGGTATGTATGAAACGGCGTTTCGTATTTATAACTATGTAGAATACACGTGTACTAGTAGGTAACTAGAAAAATAATGTCGTCCGAACAGTGACCTTTGTTTGTGCCTACAGCAACACAATATTGTTATAGCTTTGTAGACTACACGTTTTATGCCTACTCTTATGTAATCTGGGACGATGCTACATATTTAAACATAAAACAATCTATCGTTACATCACCGGCGCGCAAAAATACTTTCTTACCAATATTTTCTGGCCAAATGCCTTTAAAAAAAATGTGCCTTCCTGATGGGTAAAGCTGCGACTCCAAATTGTGACACATGTGGAGTTGAAGAGGACGTGTACCACCTTCTGGTGGAATGTGTCCGCCTCCAGCGGGAGAGACGGGCGCTTGAGGTGGCTTGCCATTTGAACAGACTGGACGTTAGTAGATACAACAGGCTGCTGTCCAAGCCCTGTTCTGACGCAGCCAGGGAGCTGTTCAGTTGTGTAAGTCGCCTCAAGTGACCCACATAGATTATGATTAGTGCGTATGCGGCTGAGCGAATGTGTGTATGAGAGAGTGTGTATATGTTTGTGTGGTGTGTAGATAATGTATAACGATAACGATGGAACTGCCACGTGGCTACCACAAAAGTCCCCTTAATAAAATAGAATTTAAAAAACCCATCTTTTCTTTTGTATGCATTGTTATTACAATTGTTGAAAGGTAGTTTGTTAGAATTTGAATTAACATACTTACCTACGTACCAAAAAATTCCGCGTTGAATTGAGAACCTTTTTTGTTACAATTATTTAAATGTACTAATAAGGCTTTGTAGTAAGTACCATACACATGTTTCTACATTTTGGTGGGAATGGAATAGTAATATATAATCCATGTGTGAATATGTTTTGCCTACAGTTTGTAAAATAAAGCACGAATCCTGTGACAGATGTCATCGAAATCACGTCGCCGTCAAGTAGATACCGGATTTTGCGACAGTTCAGTAAAACAAATATCAGCTACAAACTATTAACGATATCTTAAAATAGCATACACTACTACAACAGCATAATTATAAAATACTCAATTTGATGAATGTAAAAAAAATTATTAAGACTTACCAAATGATAATCCGCCTTATGTTATGTAAAACTAAAATATATATTATATATGATTATTTTATTCTTAAGGAATACGACTTAACATACTATGTAATCAATAACTAACGATTAACCTGCAGGATTGCTCAAGCGACTCCGAATCTGATTTTGGCGTTGAAGATGATTTGGGCTGCATACCTTTATTACAAGAATAAAATAAGTAACGTGTTCCTTGTGTAAGATCAATTTTAAACATATCCAATTACATATTAGCAAAATATCGATAAATAATTATCGACATAGTCCCAGATCTAGGCATGTTACTCTGACAGCTGTCACGCGACTCCTGGTATATTTTACAAACTGTAAACAAGTAAGTATTAGAGTTTTGGCGGGAAGAGTCGTGTCGCTCCGTTGTATTTTTTTCCAAAACTCGAGTGTTTATGCATAAAAATGGTGGTGTTTTATTCATAAAGTGCCGAATTACATGCGTGAGTGTGGGAAAATGATATAATGAGGTGAAACATGACTTTTCGTGGTGCTTCCAAAACTCCATCGAAGCTTTATAGTTAAGTCGCCACTACTTTACTAAAGCATGACTGGACTTGACTAAGACTGGACTTTGACTATAACTAGCTACGAGGACACTTATTTAAATTTTGAAACTTGAAACTATATAAATACTTGACACTGGCAAATGCTAAAACGCGACGCCAAAACCAAAGAAGAAAAAAAGTAAGTATTATCAGAAATGTAGTTTTCCGCGCAATCACAGACATCAAAAGCCCCGACGTTATGTCATCCTCCAATAATAAAATCGTTTCTGCCAATTACGAACGTCTACTGTTTGAATGAATGTTAATCCGACCAATACCTAATGACTTACCTCCCCGGCTCGGCTGTTGAAATTGTTTTTGAGCTTGATGACGTATTAGTTACTTTACATGTTCACCTGCCTACATCCGTTAAGTTTTACACGTGTCTCATTTTTTTATCCGATACGATGACTGTGTATTTTTTTTATAAGCCCCGTGCTGTGACACAGAACTCGTAAAGTCACTAGCCGGTCGTAACTAGTTTTTTCTTCCAATGACACAATATAAAAGACTAACAAGGCCAAAGGTCAAATTATAACATTAAATAAAAAAAGTAAATTTTATTACAAAAGATCATAATCATAATGACCATCTCATACTAATATTATGATTTCATTTTTTTTTTATAGTTTAATTGAAGTCAATTTAATTACTTAATCACGCAGAAACGGCTGATCGGATTTTAATAAAGTTTGGCACACATGACAATGTAGTTTATTTTCTGGATAAACATATATTACATATAGGATACTTTTTATATAAGAAAAATATTAGGTTTCTTTGGGATTATCAAAAAAAATGAACTACTAAACGTATCCACTTGAAATTTGTTACAATTGCGTCTTATGGAACATTATTCAGGCATAAAAGGTATCCTTTATCTTTAATCTAATAATTAATCAAAATCAAACAGTGCTAGTTTCATGACTATTGTTTATTTGTTACTTACGCTTGTTTCATTTCTCTCTGAACTTAATTCTAAAGTTAACGCAGACGAAGTCGCGGGCGTAAGCTACTGTGAAATAATTTTAAGTGTATATACATACATACATACATACACAACATATTATGACTATATATGTAACAGCCCTGTTTTTGACATATTATGACTATATGTATATGTAACAGCCCTGTAATTGACAGCCCTGTTGGTTCATTGGTAGTATGTCTGCTCCAAGAGCTGAAGGGTGTGGGTTCGATTCCCACCCAGGACAAACGTTTTGTGATATAAACAAATGTTTGTTCTATGTCTGGGTGTACTGTATGTATTATAAGTATGTATTTACAAAAAAAAAACTAAATAAGTATTTTATCAGTTATTTGTCTTCCATAGTACAAGCTTTGCTTAGTTTGGGGTCAGATAGCGCTGTGTGTAATGTCCTATGATATTAAAAAAAACTAAAACAATTGATATTTCAAGGAAATAGTGAAGAACTAACACATGAAGAAACAGCACATGCTTATGAATGGTTACCGTTTACAAGGACCAACAATATCAAATATCTTGGAGTAAATATTGTATGTTGGAAATCTTAAATATGTAGATAAATGTATATGTAAATATGTATATGTTTCACGTACAAAACGACTAATTTATATTTTTAAACGTCTACTTTCTTTAGCAGACACGTAAACTCCCAAAACAGTATATTACTTGCTTGCCCAATCAGTACGTTCGTACTGTGTTACTGCCTGGGGAGGTGCCTGCACTACGAGTTTGTTATATCTTGAGCGTACACGACGCCGACGGCTATTATAAAGGTCATGCTTAAAACCCCATTCGATATCGTACTCATACTCTGAACAAAGATGTTGCAGATGCAGATGTTCTGACTGTCCAACTCTCAAAAAGGGGTATTTTCGGTGATACTATTTGGTATTAAGAAACATAAATATTAAAACAAAATAATATTAGAGAATGGGTTTAACCTGAAGAAGTAAAATAGTCGGATTGAATTTTGATAAAAGGTCGGAGTTTTACAAAAAAAAAAGAAATACTACAAATGTCGCAGAAAAAAATCTTATTTAAATCAAACTAAATTTATTTAATTGACAGCCCTGTTGGTTCATTGGTAGAATGTCTGCTTCAAGAGCTGAAGGGCGTGGGTTCGATTCCCACCCAGGACACACTTTGTGGTACAAACAATGTATGTTTGCTTTGTGTCTGGGTGTACTGTATGTATTATAAGTATGTATAAATTTACAAAAAAAAAGTATTTAAGTATTCTATCAGTTACCTGAGTTCCATAGTACAAGCTTTGCTTAGTTTGGGTTCAGATGGCGCTGTGTGATAGGGATTGAATACCGGGATCCCGGAATCCCGAAAACCGGGATACCGGACCGATTTTCTCCGGTATTACAATACCGGTATTAGTAAGACAATACCGAAATTTCGGTATTTGAGAAAAAAGGTTTTACCGACCAATATCATCTTTTCTGTTCTATTCAAATCTCGACAAATGATTGTCTTTCATGTATTGTTTTCTAAACTCGACAAAGTTAATCTCATTGCTTTGAAAATAACTTCACGCTTAATTAGGGATTCAATTTTCAAATGGTAGAAAAGATACACAATCTTTTCGAAATAACTCGTACGCGATTCAGGGCTGTTCCTTCAGTTTCGAAATTGATTTTAGAAATTTTAATCCCTTAATTGAGTATTAGGTTATTTTCAGAACAATGAGAGTAACTTTGTCGAAATCAATAAAACAATAAATCAATCGAGAAAAATAACTTGAAAAGACAATTTTTTTTCAAGACTCGAATGAAACCAAATAGATGTCACGTGTAACTTTTTTTCCGTGAATACCGAAATTTCGGTATAGACTAATTGTTGATTTGTTAAATTTGACGAACGAAAATAGATAATTATAATAAATGAATGCAACAAAACCAAACAAACGAAACATAAAAAATTATAACAAATTGTTTTTTATTAACATTTATATTCGATGCGTGTTGTGCCATTTGTTATTGATTGTTAATTTGAACAAATTTTAATTGTTATCATAATACCGGTATCAATACCGGTATCCCGGTATCATTCAGGTACAATACCGAAATACCGGTATGGAAAAACACCTTCGGTATTGCAATCCCTAGCTGTGTGTAATGTCCTGCGATATTTATTTATTTTATTTAAATAATTATCAACGATGACCCCACATTATTATTTTTTTTAATAAAATCGGTACACTTATGTTTTACAAATAGTAAAGTTACCAATTACTTTTTTAATTTGATGTAATAGTTTTGAGACATTAAATAAAACTTGATCAAAAACATACCCCGGATTTCAATTCATGCAATTCTCGACTTTATACTAAATTGTTCGCACTAGAGCGAATGAAATCTGTTTTTTTTCTGGCATTAAACGCGCTCTTTAAGGGTTGTCTAGTTAGCAAGAGGTCTTATGCCAAGGAAATCCATCACCTAGTGAAACAGCCATCTATCTACCAGCTTAGCTATAAGTCAATCACTACCATTATTCCTTGTGGATGAATTATGTTTTTGCTAATTCGACAAATAAACACGTTTCAGTCGATAGCGGATTGCGTGGAGTCATTGATCGGCACTTATCTGCTCAGCGGAGGTGTGTTGGCGGCTGTCAAAATAGTTGAGTGGTTGAAAATCATCCCAGCGAAAGTAAGGAACATTACTATATGTTACTATGTTTTTTTATGTACCTATGTTGCTCATACGTCCCTGATGTGCTGCTTATTGACGCGTTCTGGCGGTCTGCATGTCGTAAGGTGTATGACGTCACTGTAAATCCAATATGGCGTATTTTGTAATCTAAACGTATCTCAAAAAACCTTTTTTCATTGTTATTGTTGTCGGTCTTTGTGATTTCTCGGAGCATCAGAGTTTTTTCTGGCTAGATATTTGACTACAGCTTACCTGATGCTAAGTGATGGTGAGGTCGAAGATGGTAAACACACTTAGCCCGGAATGGAAACTGACTCTCAAGTGAGGCTGTTAGAATACACAGTGAAGTGCTTGGCAGCCGATTATTAACTTGAAAGTTGTAGCTAACCGGCAAAGTACCTAGTAGAAAGTAGGTACTGTACATCATGCTATAGTTTCCTTGCGATGTTTTCCATTACCGACAGCTCAAGCTCATTGTTGGTATTTGAACTAACGAGCTCCGACGTGTGATCCGACCGCGTGAACCACTGAACATCGATTCATACAAATTAATATTTAAAAGTGTTGCATGGTAATTCCAATCAAATAGATTTTAGTCATGTTTCAATCGTAACGTACCTAAGTCACGGCCAAGTCTAAGGCGTGTTCCAGATAATTTGTTGCGATTTGACTAACTGCTTTGACAGAATTTGGAAAATAACACGAATTGATATTCACAACATTATATCACTTGCTCAGACTCGTGTTATTGATTCAGCATTTCTTGAATAAAACATTACGTCTTTGATAGAAATATACTCGTATAATTCAAAAGGCATGATCCTCGTCCCGCCAAAACACTTTAAAACAAAACTTTTGGGCAAGACTTTTTTAGGGCATGCCACTGGTATATTAAAAGAGTTCAAAGAGCATTTATTTCAAAACTATATAATTTACAAATATAAAAATTGCGTAACTTATAAAGTATTTTTCAATTTACTTTCTTATTTAAAGGATAAACTGGAAAAATTGCTTCACAAGCCTGTATCGACGGTGATCACTGAAGGGAAAGCAATGAAGCGAGATATAGACTTCTTACTCGACGGCTTCCAGCCCAGCATCGAACAGATAATCAACTACAAGTTCAAGGATTCATCGCTGCTGTTAGAGGTGAGAAGTGTTTTTGTGTAATTCGGATGATGGTGTAATTGATTTTAATGATGACTGTAAATGTTAGCTTTTCGTAAATACAATGTTGTTAAGCCAACCAGTTGTTCTAGTTGTTGCTGTGTCCTCTTCTATCGCATGGGATGGTTCGCTAGGATCTCTCTGTCGCACGTATTCATTCGCAGCAATATTTCACTTTTTTAAACTCGACAACCGGAATTCAGGACTGATTTTTCGCAGACAACCCTTTACCACCGTGTTCGTAACGAAATTATCTTTATTTTAACTAAACTTTAATTCATTAATTATGACGGAAGCCGGAGGTTGAATCGTGGCAGCTGTAACACAGGGTTACCTAGTACAGCTGCATACCTATAGATAGCTATAATGTAACAGATAATCAATGTAAAATCCGCTTTCGGCAATAGGAATAAACATTCTGTCTCCTTCTTGCTCGTAGCTATAGTAATTTAACTCTCCTTATCTATTTTAGCGTGACGTCAATGTATTCAAATCTAACGTCAGACGTATGTACGTCTGTGTGAGTGGAAAATATCAATGTAGGTGTTCAAGCAGAAGTTCCCACGGTCGAGGACTTGGCCGTTAAAACTTATTAACCAGATTAGTGCAAGTTACTATCGACTTACCTGTTTATATTATACCTGCCTACCAGTAGTATGGTACCTAAGAGATGTGAAGAGAAAAAAGTAAAGTAGTCAACCTAACGTTTGCATATTCTATAGGCTTCATACTTTCGATTGGTATAGAATTTGCTTATTAACCAAACCAGTGAAATGTTAAATTTACTTTTATTTTTACATAATTAATACTTAATTTTTTTTTATTAAATTCTTTTCTTTCACAGGCCATGTCTCACCCGTCTTACATCCGCAACCGTCTTACTCGTTCATACGAACGGATGGAGTTCTTGGGTGACGCTATTCTGGACTTCCTGATAACGGCCCATATATACGAGAACAATCCGACCTTGTCTCCCGGTGACTTGACAGACTTACGGTCGGCCCTCGTAAACAACGTCACCTTCGCGTCCTATGTCGTGAAGCTTGGACTGCATAAGTGAGTTAAGCTTTAGAGTTCATATCAAAGTATTATTATTCCTGTTCGCCGCTCACGAAAAAACTACGCAACTACATGTATGCCAGCGCAATAAGGTTCGCAGTCCCGTAGCTGTTTTGTGATTACCTTATAGAAATCACATTAAGGAATTCGGGAGCTAGACTTTGTTTTGTTATCTAATGTTCTAGGTTTTTTTGTGTTACTTAAAACTCAGTCGACGCTTGTACTTCACTTGGACATGACCGGACGCCACATTTACTTTGTATGACTTCGACTGTAGCGTATTTAACTTGATTTATAAAATGACCATAATGCGAATTACAATAATTAAACCTTATATTCAACATTCAGGATTCAGTAGTAAAAGATCATAACATACCTATAATCTACATACTTAAAAGTAACGAAATACTTGACACTGGCAAATGCACGAAGTGCGATGCCAAAAACAGACAATGAAAACAAGAAGAAATAATTACTAATACTCTTACATAGTAAGAATTAAAATTAATTAAATTTAAAACAGAATAACCCTTCCCTATCATTTTCCAGGTACCTATGCAAGGAGCTGAACCCTTCTCTGGACAAGGCGGTGATGGAATTCGTGGAGCATCAAAACCAACGTAACCACGAGGTTGTGGAAGACGTGCTTTATCTCATCGACGAGGAAGAGTGCCAGGTCGCAGAATACGTTGAAGTTCCTAAGGTAAGTACTTATGTAGTGATTTTACTGTACACAGCGACATCTATCCTACAACTTCGAAAACAAGTTTATTTAGCGGATTAGAGCAGTACCAAATGATGACAAGACACTGGGAAGATGAGAAATTCCAGATCACAGAATACTATGGTGCCGATAATGCAATTGCGAAAAAAAATGTTGTTTTGTTGTAAAATGTCAATCACCCTTGACAAAATGAGCGGAGCAGCTGGAATTTTCGATTTCAAAGTTACTACACTAAGGTAGTACACTAAGGTAGTTACACTAAGGTAGCCCGAAGGTCGTGTTATGGGCTCAAGCAAGGCCAGAATCTACCTCGAAATTCGTGTTTAAAAGGAAACCGCATAGTAGCAATGCTCCAATTAGGGATTGCAATACCGAAGGTGTTTTTCCATACCGGTATTTCGGTATTGTACCTGAATGATACCGGGATACCGGTATTGATACCGGTATTATGATAACAATTAAAATTTGTTCAAATTAACAATCAATAACAAATGGCACAACACGCATCGAATATAAATGTTAATAAAAAACAATTTGTTATAATTTTTTATGTTTCGTTTGTTTGGTTTTGTTGCATTCATTTATTATAATTATCTATTTTCGTTCGTCAAATTTAACAAATCAACAATTAGTCGATACCGAAATTTCGGTATTCACGGAAAAAAAGTTACACGTGACATCTATTTGGTTTCATTCGAGTCTTGAAAAAAAATTGTCTTTTCAAGTTATTTTTCTCGATTGATTTATTGTTTTATTGATTTCGACAAAGTTACTCTCATTGTTCTGAAAATAACCTAATACTCAATTAAGGGATTAAAATTTCTAAAATCAATTTCGAAACTGAAGGAACAGCCCTGAATCGCGTACGAGTTATTTCGAAAAGATTGTGTATCTTTTCTACCATTTGAAAATTGAATCCCTAATTAAGCGTGAAGTTATTTTCAAAGCAATGAGATTAACTTTGTCGAGTTTAGAAAACAATACATGAAAGACAATCATTTGTCGAGATTTGAATAGAACAGAAAAGATGATATTGGTCGGTAAAACCTTTTTTCTCAAATACCGAAATTTCGGTATTGTCTTACTAATACCGGTATTGTAATACCGGAGAAAATCGGTCCGGTATCCCGGTTTTCGGGATTCCGGGATCCCGGTATTCAATCCCTAGCTCCAATATTTTCAACCTTTACTGCATCGGCTGACGGTCTTTCCACCGCTACCCACGCAGCTGATTGCTGTTTTCGTACTTTAAATTATATAAACTATCAGCTAGTTTAAGTTTCATCCGGCGTACTATGACTTTTTTTTAAGCGATTTTTTACAAGTTCATGCGATCGGCTGACGCATAATCCACCCTCTTCCATGCAGCTGACGACTATTTTTCAACTCAGTATGATGTCAACTATTCATGAAAATGGGTTTCAGCCGGCGTACTATCACTTTTTTTTAAATTTTTTTTTACAACTTCCACGACCTCCCACTCCCAAACCCACCGCTACCTGGGCAGCTGACGTTTGGTTTACTTATTAGCCATATGAGATCTACTATCAGTATCAATATCAGCCGGCTTACTATGACTTTTGTATTTGCAACGCTGCCACCCGGACTATTACTACATATCAATCTTTAACAGACCGCTGCTGGACATCCATTGTGATTAGACCTTACCTAGGTTGTACGCATAACATTTGTACGCTCGTGAATGAACCTTACCTTCTTACTTTGTCAGCTTTACTAACTTGTAAGTGTAACTTTTTTATATGAAAACTAGCTGCGCCCCGCGGTGTTACCCGCAACATGTTTTCGGGATAAAAATGCCTATATGTTAATCCAGGGTGTCGGTCACCTCCATACCAAATTTCACTTAAATCCGGTCAGTAGGTAGTTTTTGCGTGAAAGCGTAACAAACATCCATCCATCCAAACTTTCACATTTTATTCAATGATGGCACAAACGAAATAGTCTTTTGATGGTACAAGTAGGATATAATATCTGTCAATGATCTTTGCGGTAACCAGAACTTGGAGAGAAAAGCCCTAAGTCCTGGGCATTGCTCTTTTGACGCTCATTTACATTGATATTTGATTGTTAGTCCTTTTAGCTATATAATTTTATTAAGATGTAATGCGCTTTGTGCAACAAGTTCTTGTTTCAAACATATTATGATTTCATTCGGAAGGTTTGCACCCCAAGACGTCGCGCTAAGGAGATCCTTGTAAACTGTAACTTACAACTTCCAGGCCCTAAGCGACATATTCGAGTCTCTAGTGGGCGCTATTTACCTGGACACTGGCGGAAACCTGGAAACAGTTTGGTCCGTGGTCTACCCACTGATGCAGAATGAAATCCACGCGTTCAGTCTTCGAATCCCGCAACAGCCGGTCAAATTGCTTTACGAGATGATACACGCCTGCCCTGTATTCGGGTAAGTAAACTGCCTAAATGTCTGCCTGTATTTCATATATGACGCTTACGTATTAAACTAAAATTGACTTGTCGTATTCAACTTTACTGATAGTCGATGGGGATGTAAAGTTCTGGAGTAGAGACCACAGACAGGCAAGCGCAGCGTAGGACGTCCGCCCACGAGGTAAGGTGGACAGTTGACATAATGAAGACCGCAGGAAAGCGCTGGATGCGAGCCGCTTCCAACCGGTCTACATGAAAATTATTCTGGGAAGTCTCATGTCCAACACTGGTAGTCCTACGGCTGAGATGATGATGATTCAACTTTAATTGTTTGGGTGCCTTCAAATCCAAAGTAAGGTAGTTTCTAGGTAAACGTGGCTCCATCTTAGACCGTATCATGCCTAAAATCAGGCAGAGTATAATGGCCCACCGCTAGACTACATCAATTAAAAAATCAAAAAATTTGCACTGTCAACAAACTACAAAAATTAGGATTCCCCATAAGATAGGTCATTTTCATTTTCATCTATAATAATATGTAGGTGGCACTTTTGGCAATGGCAACCAGTACGATAGTAGAACTGAGTTGGAGGGATAAGCCCAAAAAGTTAATCAGAACATTACCCATAATAATACCTGTAGAACAGACTGAGCGAACCAATGTCCCGGCGTAAACGGTTCCAACCTGTAAGTTCAGTCAGGGTCATGAACAAGTAGGGATTGCAATCAAAAACGGATCCGGTAATCCGGCGGATCCGGCACCATTTAACAGTTACCAGATCCGGTACCAATATACCGCATCCGTTGCTAGCAGTTTGTGGCAAAATAATATAGCTGTTGCATTAGTAGGTCACTTGGTGGTAGATCTTCTTAGCAGGAGGTCGTCTAGGTAGGTACCACCGCAGTACCAGTTATTCTACCGCTAAGCAGTAGTGTGTAAACATTACTGTGTTCCGGCTTGAAGGGTACTGCAGCTAGCGAAATTACTGGGCTGTTGAGACTAACCATCGAAAGTCTCGTAACGTAATGAGCGCCAAAGCAGTGATGCCCTGGACTTTGTTTTGTTACTCAAACTTCTGTGTGTCGCTGCAATGGTCATGGACAGGCTTTATCTCTTACCATCAGGAGAGTGTCTCGTTCATCTCATTACTTTTTACATTAAATACAAAAAAAAACTTTTCTTAACATTGGTTGGGAAATAAAGTTGATTTTATACATTTGTGATTTTTTTTTACTACCTTAACATATAAGTGCAGTGACTTGATTAACTCACTTATTTTGTACTAAAAAGCGAAAATCATCCTGTTTGATGGGAATCCGGTCGTATCTGGCCGGACTGAAAATGACCCCGGATTGCAATCCCTATGAACAAGTGTATATATACATTTAGCTGAAGAGTTTTAGTGCGAAACCAATGGCTATGTACCGAGTCTTAGTAGGTACATACCCTGACTTTCGACTTGAAAAATACATGCTTTTATATTTTGTCCACAGGACAGTGCGCGCCGTAGACCATGACGTTCCGAAAATGATGGCACCCGTCACATTTACAAAGGGTGACCGCCAGCACTGTGTGTATGGGGTCGGCCGGAATAAGTCTCAAGCCAAACGGGCCGCAGCGAAGCTCGCGCTCAAAGTCATCGCTTATACATAAACTTAATTACCCCTGGAACAGTCACTTGAACAACTTATATATAAGGCTAATAAAGAAACTAAATATTTCCACCGGATACAATAACAAAATTTTAGTGCAATTTGATTACTTACTTCAATTTTCAATATCTACCAAAATAAACAGGGCTTTAAGCTTCGGGCGTCTAATCGGAAAGGTGGTAATAAATTTAAAATTTAAAAAACCCCCGATATGTGTGTACTGTATAGTATTCTTATAGTCAGGCCCTTTCAATTGATACCCATATTGAGGAGAAAAAAATACGTGATCCGCCATTTTGTGGCGGCGGCCATCTTGGACCGATTTTCATCAAACATAGCTAAGAACACTCACGGCTAATTCACCTTTCAAAAAAAATCAAAATCGGACCATCCGTTCGGGAGTTACGATGCCACAGACAGACACACACACACACAGATACTTCAAACACCCCCGTCGTTTTTGCGTCGGAGGTTAAAAATCAGCTGCTTCAACCTTATAACTGCGCAACGACTCCCCCGTGCGATCGTAAGAAATATGAGTTACAAATAGTCACAAAATACTCACTGTAAAGTTTAAATTTACAATAGTCAACTTTTTCTATGTAACATTCATGATTTTAGAGTTGTGGCTATTGCATAATTATGTAAGTGGTTCATAATGAGCTATTGAATAGCCCCCTTTCGGCTTAATACACCCCGGAGTTGTTATAACCTATATTTTGGACAGCCGAAAACATACTAGGCAATAGGAAATTTAATCAAATCAGTGTAGGTAGGATGTCAAATATCGCAAAATCTATTCATATACATACTTGCTATGAGTAATTGAACTGTAGCTACCTAATTATCAGAAAACGCAATGTAAACGAGATGACCCACCTTATCACCATTCATTCATTATAATTATCTTGTACTATAAGCTGGACTGGAATATTGATGGATAATGAGATACAGTCGAGTAAAGATGAGATGATGTAAATAAAAGCATAGAATATTTTTCTTATTTCTCTTAGATTATTTATTGATGCGCGCGGAGACCCATCAATAAATCTAAGTTATTTTTCTTATGTCTACATGTTATTCGTGTTATACTCGTAAATGAAAAAAAAAAAAGTAAATTAAGATTTTCCATGTGTAATAATCATAACTGGAATAATAATAATATCATATATATATTGTGTATATATCATATATTTTAGGATACGTTTTTTTCTAAATTCTAAGACAGATTGTTGAAAAATATTCGGTAGACACTGTTTCTAGTTACATAGTATAGAAATGACCAGACATGTATGTCACGGCCCGATAGCTAGGCCTCCAAATTATTTGGTCAAGTAAGTTATAAAGAATTTGTGTTTTAATAGAATTATTTTCTGAAAAATTATCGAAATTTTAGATTTTAAAGTATTGTATCTTTTGATTAAATTTTTTACCTTTTGTAAGAAAGTGCTATTTCTAAATAAAATTGTTGGACTAGCTCAGGGTAAATATAAATACATTTCTATCTAGACTTTAATTATGTATTTGATGTTAGTGTAGTAATTAGATATTATTCTTTTACGTATATAATTAATTGTCATTGATGGTAGGTAATCCTGGACCTTCGATCAAAGAAACAATATACAGCAGACATTACAATTTGAAAATAAATGAAGCTATATTTATCCATCATATTTCATCCATTCAAACAAGTACCAAATCGAAAAACTTCTGAGTTCTTTGGTGCATACAATAAATGTACTAGATGAAAAAAATCCATAACCAACGAGAAAAAATGTAACAAGAAAGGAAAGGGAAATGAATTCATACTTTCATACTATTGCTCAAAAGTCGAACTACTTTTTGTACTAATATTGTAATGTACTAATATTTATCAAAAGATTAAAAAAAAATAGTAAAATACTGTACTCTTCGGTTTGAATAGCAGCTGATCGTTGATCGTAGTCGATCTGAATTCATATTGCCGGCCGGACACGATCTGATGCGAAATTCGCTGTTTCTTTGATCGACACTTTGAACACTAAAAAGGTCACAACATTAAATGAAAACTTTTTTATAGTATTAATTATGATAAAATAACTTATTATAACTGTCTGTAGGATTGTACGTCTAGATCAGACCTGTTTCTTTTGTAAAACTATCCCACTGCTGGACGCTCTTTGTGATAAGGGCATGTATTTGTAGCAATTATAGCTCAGTGTTTATCGCGGTCGGTTCACACGCCGAAGGGAGTGGGTTCAAACCCCAACAATGAGTTTGTGAGTTGCCGGGAAAAGAAAACATCGTGAGGAAACCATAAACCATGAAGACATAATATGGTAGGGTATTTCTAGTTCTCGGCTGGCTATCACCCTCGAGTTGAAAAATCTGCTAACCTAACGGTGTGTTCCACTTCCGGCAGCCTTACTTGAGAGCCCGTTCTAATCCGGGCTAAGTATGTTGACCATCTTCGACCACACCGTCACTTAACAGTAGGTATGTGGTCAAACAAATTACTGGGCTGTTGAGACTAACCATCGAAAGTCTCAAGTAAAGAGCGCCAAAGCAGCGATGCCCCGGACTTTGTTTTGCTACTCAAAGTTCTGTGTATCGCTGCAATGGTCATGGGCATGCGTTATCTCGTACCATCAGGAGAGCGCATCGTTCGTCTTTTAAAAAAAAAACGGCTTGTCAAACAAAAAAGTGTACGACGTATTCCATTACCCTGGCTAAGTGTGGGTTGGTAGATTTCACACATCTTAGAAGTATCTACTCCACATGAATGCTTCATGGGGTTGTAAAAAACCTACTATATTTTCATTATAATAGTACAAAATCCTTTCACTCGCGTCCAGAATATCTTTATATGATTTTTTTTTCGTATTAATAATGATTATAATGTAATGAATTAATGTCATCGGTAATATTATTTATAAACCAAAAGAAAAATCTCAATGTATTTTACACGTTAGTCTTCACGTAATAATATTTATTAATAAGAACTTATGTCACATTTTAATCACATATTTGCTTGAAAGCAATCGCTCTTAGCGGTAAGACCGCCTTTGCAAATAATCCAAATTTATTTTGAAATTTTGTTTTGTGATGGTCAATTAGGTGTCATTTTATTTGTATTAATAAACGGTCAGATACATAAAGGATATCATTAGAAAATGCGCGCGAGCGAAATGACACGAAATCTTGATAATAAAGGAAATATATACACGACGCGCATGTTATATGACTGATTATTTTTTTTAATATAGGTAAAAGTAGTAATGTAGTTCCACACTTGGTAAAAGATCTCTTTAGCAAGAGGTCGTCTTGGTAAGTACCAGATATTCTGCCGCCGAGCTGTAATGTGTACAAATTACCATGTTCCGGGCAGCTAGCGAAATTACAGGGCAGTTGAAACTAACCATTAAAAGTCGCCTAAGTAGCGATGGACTTGAGACTTTGTTTTGCTATTCAAAGTTCTTTGTATCGCTGCAATGTTCATGGGCATGCGTTATCTCTTAGCATGAGGACAGTGTCTCGTTTGCCTCATTACTTTAACATTAAAAAAAATACTCAGCGCATTCTTTACGAAATTACGTCCAAATTTATTAAATGTTATATTTTACATAATTGTCACGAGAACGTCTTATTTGTTACACAACAACAAAACAAACTGTAAAAAAAATTAGGAGTCTCTTTTGAAAAATTAAAAAATTAGGCTATAATTATTATTAGTAATATACTTCGTATAGACCCAGACCAAATTTGTTTTATATAAATATTTTTTTTATAAAAAATCATTTTATATGTTGTGTTTGAAGTGTAATATCTGGTCAGTTTGTATAGGAATTGAAATTTATGTCTGTTTGATGATTTTTCTTTTTTTGTTATAATTGCGTAAACCTAATCATGCATGTCTATTTAAATTCATACATATTTGAGATTTTATTTTTAAACTATACGACGAATGAATGAATTATGAAAAAAAAATTATGAATTATAAAATTATTTACATTTAATTGAAATAAGTAAGTCTGCGTTTTAATGACCAGGGGCTTTATTCTCTCTAGCTCATCTAAGAACGTGTAGCATCTCAAAGCAGCGTTTCTAACATCACCTTATCATTACCTCAACGTAGTTTCAGTCTGAATTCCACCACATTATGTTGGTATGACAATAGAGACTGAAGCCCTTGCTATGGATACGTGAATAAAATTTCAAGGACCTTTGCAGACTACATACTTCAAAATTATGTTTACTTTAAAATTCCTTTCAATAATTTCGTCGTGAGTAAACAAGTTTCTTATAAAGTGAATCTTATCTTGTTTCTTTCAGAATTGTAATTGTCGTGGATTGACATTGTCTGCAAAGGCACTTAATTTGCATTACAGGAATGTTTTTGTGGTTTATCGAAATTTTGCTGAATGTTGAAATGAAATTTCAATTAAGACAAATGATGGTGATACTGAAATGTGGAGTGAGTTTTCTGGTTTTATAATATATTGTAATTAATTCAATAGTTACTTTTGTTTTATTTAATCTACCTACTAAAATGTATGTACCTAGATACATACTATGAATTACCTACAACAATCACGCTTTTTCACCGGAGACTCGGACCAGATAAGTACCTTCACTTGCTACGATCCTGGCGCGCATCTGCCGCTTCTTTTCATTTCATTTTATAGTGTGTCATACATGCACGTCTGTTTCGTCTGCTTTAGGTCTGCTCGGTACCTATTACGATTTTCGGTATTATGATTCCTATTAGGCGCTTACGAAAAAGCTTTGTAACAGCAATCCTTAGGACGCGGGCATACGGTATGCAGTCGCGTTTCACTATGACTATGATTCCTTTGCTTTCATCGACCCTTGCAAACTTGCCCTAAAAATGTGTTTCGTCAATCTTCTACATGATCTAGCTAAATACCTATCTCTAATATAGTTCTTATAAATGATTTCATATATGTACTAAACTAGGTACCTATACCTACAAAAATGGCGACACTGTGTAATCAGATCAGAGATACGCATAGCAAAGTATCAGTGGCTCAAAATCGACCAAATATAATCAAAAAAAAAAGGAACCCGTGCGCGTAAGTTTGCATTTGGGGCATACCATAACTTTTTGCTAAATCTTTCGAATATTTACATTGGCTGAATACGTTGACGAACTTGAGCTCGGTCTCTCGCATCGATCGGTAATGTACCCTCGCGAGTTCGCGCGATGCATCATAATATGTACCTTTTTAAAGTTGGTGGTATGCTCACCTATTAATAAACACCGACCAAGTACGAGTCGGACTCGCGCACGAAAGGTTCCGTACCATTATCTATAAAACCGGCAAAAAATCACGTTTGTCTACTATACACACAGCGCCATCTGCCCCCAAACTAAGCAGCTTGTGTGATGGAAGTCAGATAACTGATAGAATACATAAATACTTTTTTTTTTTGTAAATACATACAGAACAAACATTTGATTATCCACAAAATGCTTGCACAGAGTGGGAATCGAACCCACGCCCTACAGCTCTCAAGGCCACTACCAATACCATACCATACTATACTACCAATGAGCCAACGGGGCTGTCAAATAGTGGGAGACGAATAATCAAACCACACGAATCCATGTCACATGGTTTTTATTATAGTTGCGTACAATAAAATTACAGGAAATATGTGCTTGGCCTCTTGTATGCGAAGGTGTTGAGTTTCTTGTAGTGGTGCACGCGTTTCGGCAGAGGGAAACTGATCTTGCTGTTGTGGAATTGCTTGACCTGAGGCCGGCGGCACGCTGACGCCTTAATTACTTCCACTTTAATAATCTGTGAACAAGAGAACCATGAATGATGAATGATGAATTATAAGGGTTAATTTAGGGTGGCAAATTCTTACTCTAACAATAATTTTTTTTGGGATTTTGTGGTTTTGCTACAAAGGTCTTTGAACCATGTCATTATTTGCGAAGAATTGTACTCTGGTTATTTGAATTTTAATTTTATATATTTAGAATAGAATATAACTTTATTACACACCAAAACAAATCACAACAAAATACAAATATGAAACATAAAAAAAAAAGAAGAGATAAAACAATATAATAGATATTTGATGTATAAGGGTGGTTTTATTTATATAGAGGTTTAAAAGTACCGACGAATAGTAATAGAATAGGCTAGTTAGCGACACAGATAATACTAGTACAGACACAAAAGTGTCATATAAGAGGTCTATGGCGCCACACTTTTTTAAAAAATTATAAATAGGCTTGTTTGATCGCCATCTCGCCTGATGTAATCCACGATATAGCATGTCTGCCTAGAAGAAACCGATCGACTCATCACCATGTTTCTGGCCATTTTGGCTTTAGACAGAGACCATTTTTTTGAGGTATTAATAAGATATAATATCTTGCTAATCTTTATTTTGGTATATGCTAAAAACCATATTGTAACAAAATAAAAAGAACCTTCCATATTAATAAATACTGGCACATATAATTGTTGGTTTCATCACAAAAAAATCTTATGTAATGTTTGTTACAATGACTATGATGTCAATTAATATCCTATGTGCATGTCACAAGCTATTTTGGGTTTGCGTTGGTCACTTCGTAACATAGACTAAACAGATGGTTTGAGAATAGATTCGAAATGGGCTTTTTTTATGGTTGACAGGCTAGGTTCGACCACAGTTCACATGATGTTAAGTGAAGGTGTGGTCGAAGTTTGTAAAGCACACCTAGCCTGGAATAGAACTGGCTCTCAAGTGAGGCTGCACACACCGTTAAGATGCTTGGCAGCAGATTTTCAACTTGAGGGTGGTAGCTAGCCAGCAAAGTACTAGAAAGTACCCTACCACCATGCTATGGTTTTCTCACGATGTTTTACTTCACCGGCAGCTCAAGCTCATTGTTAGGGTTTGAACCCACACCCTTCAGCATGCGAACCTACCACATTAACCACTGAGCTACCATCGCTACTTTAACTGATTCCAGTTTAACTAAGTTCCAGCAGTAGTTAGTGTGGGATATAAAGTAGATATATGTATATATATATATATATATATATATGTATGTTTCTAACCCGTAATCAATATTAATGCCAAAATCATGTCAATCTATATAAAAATTACTTTCATATTAGTATAATTTTTACAAAAAGAAGTTTTACTTAACTTGACTAGGTTATATTGCTTTATTACTTGTGCCTTCTTACGAGAATTGTATAAGAAGATTGAATTAATTGAGACTATGCCAGTCCATACACCATTGAAGAGGCACAGGAAAGCAAAATACGCAATTTGGTTTACTTGGATGGTATATTTTTTTCCAATTATTTTGGTTTAAAAATTAAAGTTACCTACAGAACCGACCTTTTGATGGGACCCATCTGAAAGTATGTAGGATAAATATCTTTTCATTAAAAATAAAAAAAAATGCAAATCCGTTTACAAATGACATAGAAATAATACCTGAATTGAGTGAGCACGAGCCCTGTGTCGAGCGCCCATGTCGCGGTAGCACTGCGTGACGGCGCCGCCAACACTTAGGTCGCGGTACTCGCGGTACATGTTGTGGACTCCTGAACGGGACTCATAGCGCAGCCAGATGCCGAAGTTCTTAATCTTGATGGGGCTCTTTTCTGGGATTTCCTGAAATTAACATGGTTTACAATCATGAGATTATAAAATAAAAATAAATACCTCAGCACATTACACCAAGCGCCATCTGACCTCAAACTAAGCAAAGCTTGTACTTTGGAAGTCAGATAACTAATAGAATACTTAAATACAGTTTTTTTTTGTAAATATATAAAGTACACCCAGACACAAAACAAACATTTGTTTGTACCACAAAGTTTGTCCTGGATGGGAATCGAACGCATGCCCTTTAGCTCTGGAAGCAGACATTCTACCAATAAACCAACAGGGCTTGGCTATGGGTTCAAATCAGCCCCCTCAGTACCACACATGGACAATGTTTTCTTTCCTGCATGCAACCAGGTTAATCACTTGCATGTCTGTCTTGTTTGTGTGTCTGGAAAGTTTTTATAACAGCTGATATGCTAGGCAGGCTGTGCTTATACTATTGTATTGCACAGTAGTTAGTTTTTAGAATTTATGTGACTGAGTTAGTTTGTTCTAGTCAATTCCCCATCACCATTTCATAATGAAATGAAAATTATTTGGTGATTACATACATGGTTTATCAAAAAGTTAATCGTAAGTGTTGTTAAAAATATCACTCATAGAGAAGCATTGTTACCCATGCCAGGAATTAACCTGTGTTATGGCAATACCTTAACATCAATCAATATACTAGCCCCAATAGTGTCAATCATTCAAATAAAAAAAGAGTCTATGAATGCAACAGGTTTGAAGTTGATAAATATCGTAGGACATTACACACAGCTCCATCTGACCCCAAACTAAGCAAAGCTTGTGCTATGGAAGTAAGATAACTGATAGAATACTTAAATAGAAGAGATTGCTCGAAACAATCGTAGGGTGCCAATTGTTCCACTAGGTTCAAGTTTTACATTGGCAATTTGTTGGTACTATAAAAAGTAACCTAATGTCATAACTGACATTTCAGTGAAGGAAATTATGACTAGATATATTATGTTGTCGGTATTTGCCAGATTTTTTTTTTAATAGCCCATTCATATGAAGACATCTTGAATGTTTCAAGTGCAAAACATTTAACATGAAGAGGTCTGTGTTGTTAATGCATCAGCACAATAATATGCCCTACACAGTGTACAAAATAATGTAATTAAATTTAAAACAGCTATCAGTAGTTTTGCTAAGCATTTTAATGCTAGGATAATTGAGCCCCTTTGTTTTAATTGAGTTCTAGCTACAACAATAACAGTGTACCATGTTGTAAAAAATAAAATGTAACTTACTCTAATAGACACAATTTCACCAGTGGTCTTTTTGAACTTCTTCAGTTGTCTCAAAAAGTACCAGAAGCGTGATTTAGCGACTATCTTGTCAGGTGAGAAGATCCTCATTTTATATAGAGGAGTCTTTGGCTCGCTCTCCGAAGGGAGCTTGCGTCCGATGACTTCATACTCTTTCAACTGAAATAAACATAGGGTGCAGGGTTCCAATACATACCAACTTGAGGCATGTAGATGTAATCTGTTGTAAAGCGTATTTTTCTACAGTTTAGGGTTCTAATTCGCACATCATAATATATGTATGTACAGATCATCAGCAAGAAGTTTGGAAATAGAAATACAAAAAATGATACAAAAACGTGTAGGTAAGTAACTAAAAGAGTTGTCTGTAAGATATCTAATACAATGGGACCGCATTCTTATGTAGGTTTATCACAACACGACATAACCTTAAATTCATAATACATCGGCATCAAAGAATACAAAGTATTTGTGTGTTACAATAGAATAAGACACTTGAAATAGAGCGGAAATAGTTTGTAAATCATATAAAATATTCACAAATACTAATTTCAGATCCTGGGACTAGTCATGAAGATAGAACAACGTTGCGATGCGAAGACAACGTGTATGGTCGTCAGAGTTTATCACTTATTATTCACTTTTATACACATTTCCACTACATAATCTCGCACTTTGATGATTTTTGCATTCCTAATCAGCATTATCCACAGTTTTCGCGTAAAAATCACAAAACTTACCTCTCCTTTAGCCTTCATTTTCGGAGGTTTTTCCTAAAAGAACCTGTCAACGGAAACGGAACACAACGTCATTGACGTTTAGAAAAATGGCGTCACTTTAGTATTGCCATTGCAAATAAATAATTTTATGATAATGAAATGATATGACGACGTCAACCCTGAACATAGATTATGGTAAACTAAATCAAGCAGACACAGGTACACCTAACGATAAGCTCATCGTTGCCTATGGTTATCTGCAGCATTGGGGATGTTATGAGGAATGTCGCCTTTTAAGGATTTCGATGTATTCAACCAACCGCGGCGCTGTTTAACAACACTGGCTCTCCGAAAGCTGATCTCCGGCAGCCCTAGAGTTCAGTACCGACAGGGGGCACTGCAACACTTTTATGGTCTGTGTACAAAGGCAAAAATATATTAAATAACAAAGTCTCAGATCGAGTTTTGGCGCGAACGCGGGAAGAGTCGTGTCGCTCCGTTGTATTTTTTTCCAAAACTAGTGTTTTGTCGAGTGTTTATGCATAAAAATGGTGGTGTTTTATTCATAAAGTGCCGAATTACAAGCGCGAGTGTGGGAAAATGATATAATGGGGTGAAACATGACTTTTCGTGTTGCTTCCAAAACTCCATCGAAGCTTTATAGTAAAATCGCCACTACTTTACTAAAGCATGACTGGACTTGACTGACACAGACTGGACTTGACTAAGACTGGACTTTGACTATAACTAGCTACGAGGACGCTTGTTTAATTTTTGAAACTTGAAAATATATACATACTTGACACTGGCAAATGCTAAAACGCGACGCCAAAACTAAAGGGAAAAAAAAGGCTCAGATCAAAGTCAACTGAACACTGTCAATGTATTTTTTTCTTTTTTTGTCATCGATCATAATATACACAAGAGAGTTTTGGCGGGAACGCAGAAAGAATAGAGCCAGTGTATTTTCTCTTAGTAAACTAGTGTTTCTCGTATATCGTAGGACATTACACACAGCGCCAACCTTGGACCCATCATCATCTAATTATTCGTCTGAGGCGCTAACTGACCCCAAACTAAGCATAGCTTGTACTATGGAAGTATTTAAAGCTTGGACCTTTCATCTGATTATTCATCTGAGATTTGAAGTCAGATAACTGATACATTACTTAAATACCTTTTTTTGTAAATACATACTTATAATAGATACAGATAAATTAATATACTTATAATAATGTATAGTATTCTAAAAGTGAAGAAATGGATGCTATCAAATGGGGCATAATAGGTCTGTCGGAGGTGAAACGAAAAGGTGAAAACCTGATTAAGCTTAACTCTGGAGACCTATTCTACTATAATGGTCCTGAGAACATCACTTATGGAGGCGTAGGATTTCTAATTAGAAAAGAAATTGCACCAGATATTCGCCAACGTCATCACACCCAGACGCAGAGGTAGATGTCTTCTATGACGATATAGAAAAAGCCCTTAAAGATACACCATGCCACTTTACGGCCATCATTGGCGATTTCAACGCCAAAATGGGTTCACCACTCTCAAGTGAAAAATCTGTAGGTAATTTTGGACTTGGAGTACGCAACGATCGCGGACAAGCTCTTGTAAACTTCCTCGAAAAGAAACATCTCTTCGCAATGAACACGTTTTTTCAAAAGCGACCCGCAAGGAAGTGGACATGGGTAAGTCCCGGCGGCAAAACTAAGAATGAAATTGAATACATAATTAGTTCTCATAAATACATAGTACATGATGTAACAGTTCTTAATAACTTTAAAACCGGGAGTGATCATAGAATGGTTAGAGCAATGCTTAAATTTGATTTGAGAAAAGAAAGAACAAAACTGACAACAAATGGACAGACAAGATATGAAACACAAGAACTTGCTGCACTCGGAGATCAATTTCAAATAGATTTAAAAAATCAGTTCGAAGGATTGGAAGAGCTTAATTTAGATGTTGAGGAAATTAATGGAAAACTATGTGATGTATTATTGAGTACCACCAAAAAACATGTAGGACGAGGGAATAGAAAAACCAATAAACTTTCTGTAAAAACACTAAAAATGATTGAAGAAAGGAGAAAAATGAACCATAATACAACATTAGAACACAAATTAATTCTAGCCACTAATAAGAAAATAAATAAAGCCATCAGAACAGATTTAAGGAACTACAATACAGAGATAATAGTGAAAACAATCGAAAGTTACAGGGGTCCAAAAGTATTTCAAAGAAAATTAAACATTGGTACACAACAGATTTTGAAGTTAAAAGATAATAAAGGTAATTTGGTTACGGACCGACAGGAAATTTTGTCCATAGTTGAGAAGTTCTACGGGGACCTATACGCAACGAAGAGTGCTAAAACTATCTTGCCAGATGATGATCCCAGAGCCGACGCTGTAGAAAACCACAACATATTACCTTGCGAAATACAAAGCGCACTTACACATATGAAAAGTGAGAAATCGCCTGGGCAAGATGGTATCACAGTTGAGATGCTCCGTGCAGGTGGGCAACCATTATTAAGGGTTCTTGTAGAACTTTTTAACAAAGTCTTACACAAAAACTATACACCACAATCTTGGAAACACGCCATTGTCACAATTATACATAAAAAAGGCGACATCTCAAAATTAGATAACTATAGACCGATTAGTCTCCTTTCACAAATTTATAAACTATTTGCCAAGGTCCTTAGCAATAGGCTTACACGTCAGCTGGATGAATGCCAGCCTGTCGAACAAGCAGGCTTTAGAAGCGGATTTTCCACTATCGACCATATTCACACAGTGAAACAGCTGATGGAGAAGAGTCAAGAGTTTGACCGGCCTTTGTGCATGGCGTTTGTTGATTACGAAAAGGCCTTCGACAGCGTCGAACACTGGGCCGTGTTTGATTCTCTCCATCGCTGCTCCATTGACACTCGATATGTGGAGGTGCTTCGTGAGCTATATGATACGGCAGCAATGCAGGTGAAGCTGCATAATACTACCAACCCAATTCCTATTAAAAGGGGGGTGAGGCAAGGAGACACTATTTCACCCAAGCTTTTTACGGCAGTCTTAGAAGACGTCTTGAAAATGCTTGCATGGGATTCTACGGGAATAAAAATCAACGGTGTATACCTGTCTCACCTCAGGTTTGCAGATGACCTTGTACTGTTTGCCGAAAACCTGGATGATCTTCAAAAAATGTTAAAAGACCTATCGGATGCCTCTTTGACAGTAGGACTAAAGATGAATATGATCAAGACCAAAGTCATGTCGAACGTTTCTGGGACCTCAATCCCAATCATGATTGGAAGTGAGAGCCTAGAAACGGTTGACAGATACGTGTACCTTGGCCATACTCTATCTTTTGGCATAGAGCATCAAAAGACGGAGATCACCAGGCGCATACAGCTTGGATGGGCGGCATTCAAAAAGCTCGACGACATCCTCAAGCCACGCCATATTCCGCAGTGTCTGAAGACTCGCCTCTTTAATCAGTGCGTCCTGCCCACCATGACATATGGTGCCGAGACGTGGACGCTCACACATGAGGCTGTGCACAAAATTAGAGTCGCACAGAGAGCCATGGAGAGGTCCATGCTCGGCATTAAACTCCAAGACCGAGTTCGTAATACCGATATCCGGCGACGAACGAAAGTTCGAGACGTCGGTATCGCAATTATGAACCTCAAGTGGAGCTGGGCAGGACACGTTGCTAGGCGAAGTGATGACAGGTGGAGTAAGGTTGCAACAGAGTGGTGGCCTAGGCAAGGGAAGCGGAGCGTCGGTCGTCCAGCCGCAAGATGGGTCGACGATATCGTCACCGTCGCGGGTCGAACCTGGACCAGATTGGCACAGGACCGAGGCAGATGGCATGCAAAGAGAGAGGCCTATACCCAGCAGTGGGATAAAGAAAGCTGTGGATGATGATGATGATTCTAAAAGTACCGAACTACAAACACAAGTGTGGGAAAGTGATAAAATGTGGTGAAACATAACTTTTCCTGTTCCAAAACTTCAGCGAAGCTTATAGTAAAGTCGCCACTACATTACTATGGCATGACTAGACTTGATCAAGACTGGACTTTGACTGTAACTATAGTTCTTAAACATAACTTGCCAAACCCGAAGACGAGGTAATCAAGATAAAGAAGCTGAAGACTGAAAACTGCACACAAAATACAGTAACAATGAAACTGGCAAAATACACAGAGTGCAATGTCAAAAAGAAAGAGGAAAAAGCAAAACGTGCCAGCATTATGCCAGTTGCTGTCAATGTCTACTTCTTTTTTTAATATTAATTGCACTGTGAGCATTCTGCCAATATCGATATAAAAAAATAATTAAATTATCAAGAATCTCAAAATAAAATAAGTAGATAATAGATAGTAATATAAACCTATATAAATGTAGGGTTGGTAGTTTTAATTTTATAATACTTTTTCAGTTGTTCATTATTATAATTATTTTATGTAAATAAAATTCTCCTCATAGTAAAATAACCACACAATTAATCGTTGTCACAGGCAAAGTTGCTCAAAGTAAGTGACAGTGAAGTTCAGCTTACACTTTAACGAAGTAGTTGTTACTTTAATTGCAGCTATTTTAACAACAACATAAAACAATCATGATTTTTTTCACGTTTCCATTGCCTGCACTCTCACGCATGTAACAGGTTCAATATTAATTTATGTTCTTCAAGGATTTGTCTGTATATACTACATTTTACTCTGTATTAATTTAAATATAAAAAAGATTAATATGACAATTAAATATAAACATTAAATGAAACACAATTTCTAAAAAATAAAACATGATTATTCTGCTTTCCCGCCAAAACTTCAATGTCAGCTTTTACCGGCTGTCAAAGTGTCAACCAACTCTTGCACTTGTCATTGTTGTCAATTCAAAATTTAAAAAAAGTGTTAAATTTGCTTCTTGCTTATGAATGGGAAAATGATCATTTATTCTAATATAACTTTGTCGATAAAATACTATTCACAAAACAAAACCACTATTGTCGGTTTCTAAAAATGTAATATTCTGGTAAGATATTTTTTTTAACCATGAATTAAATTAGACTATAGACCACCAAAGCTAAAATTAGTATTTGGCACAGAACTGGAATTCACTCATGGAAAAACTGGCTTACATGTATTGATTTATTTTCGTATGGTTATGTACTGAAACCGCTAGCAAAATTAGGAACCTAACGTACATACTAAACTGTATTATATAGCTTTACGAAACATTATCATTTACATTCATTTATATCATAAACACAATCTTTAGATAGCAGTAACAGTTATAAACATTAATGTTTGTTTTAGATAAAAGCACAGTTTTTTATTGTAGATGTTCAGTGTCTTATATGCAGTTTGGAGACAAAGGACATACCAAAGACTTGTGTTAAATTCAGTAATTCGAAAATTTGAGACTGAAATCATGGCTGTCAACATAATGGAAAGTTGTAAAGAAAAAGAGTGTTTGAATATGAAACCACCTGTTTCCAAGAAGTACTACCGGCAAGCAGAGCACAGGTAAGGAATTATTTTTTTCCTAAAACCATTGTAACTTTGATCTGTAACCTTCTTTCAAAGCATAAATATTTATTATCGAATGGTTGCTTACAGATAGTGATGTTTTCTTGTACACCTGCATAAATATAGTAATAATGTGGTTAAAATTTGAACAGTTGCTGTTTAAAAGCCTAAAGTTCACAACATTCTTTATAAGTATCTTAAATTTTAACAAACTGAATTTAGTCCTCATTAAAATATAATTATGTTGTTTTACCAGCCAATATGTATATTGAAACTATTCACCAATTTTTAATTATTTGAAAAAATAATATTATAATAAAATTAATAAACATGGATGATAGTAGTTTTTTAATTACATGAAAAACAATATATTTTTACTAAGTTCTATTAACAAGAAATATTTCAACAATATATTGTATTATTGATTATGTAGAAATTTTACATGTTTAGGTAAATAAAAGTTCAAAAAACATTGTTGAATTTTAAATGTTTAACTGATGGCATTGCTGGGGTCAACAACATTTTGTTCTTTTGTTTTTTATTCATGTTTCATCTCTCGACTGTGTTGTTACCTCCGTTTTACTTGTTGTTTTTTGTTACTAGTTGTACTTTTGTTATTATAATACTACTGTTGTTGAGTTTCATATTTTTTTGGTTATCTATTTTGATAAGTAAACTTTGCTGATATACATTATGTATAAACTTTGTTCATGTCCTCAAGGGGCAGGAAGTTTTCCCCTAGTACTTTCCATAATTATGCAAAGGGTAATAAAATTCTGCCTTTCAGTTTTCAGTAGTAATACATAAAATATTACAATAAAACTAAATGCTTATTACACCTGAACTGCCCACTTTGAAATTGAAACAATTTTTTTTTTCTCTTATTACCATAATTAATGACTTTATTCTTTATCAAACAAAACAGGTCGCGTCATGTAAAAAGAATGCTGGCGGTCAAACATGTGTTTAATTATATTTAATGATAATTAATCTATCTAATATATTTTTCAAAGTACCTACCAATAACCAATATATGAAGCTGCAAGTGAAAGGCTGATTTAAGAATAAAATAATAGGCTAAGTACTTTGGTGCGCGAGTGTACCCATGCGCAAACACTTTCCTCCAGCATTATTTTTACATGACGTGAACTATACCTTTCACACTCTAAAATATTTAATAAATTTTTGTAGCGGTGATAGCTCAGTGGTTAGCGCGGTAGGTTCGCATGCCGAAGGGCGTGGGTTCAAACCCCAACAATGAGCTTGAGCTGCCGGTGAAGGAAAACATCGTGAGGAAACCATAGCATGGTGGTAGGGTACTTTCTAGTACTCGGCTGGGTAGCTACCACCCTCAAGTTGGAAATCTGCCGCCAAGCATCTATCGGTGTGTTCCGGCAGCCTCACTTGAGAGCCAGTTCCATTCAGACTAGGTGTGCGTTACCATCTTCGACCACACCTTCACTTAACATCAGGTGAGCTGTGGTCACCACCCAAGCCTGACAAGCATCACCTAGCCTGACAAGCATAAAAAAAAAAAATGTTGAGCACAAACATAATGCATTTAATAATCATAAAATTTGTAGTCTTCCCAAACGTCGACACATGTCATATTGTTAAATATTTTTTTTGAGTAAGTACTAAATTAGGTTAAAAAATCAGCCTACGACTTACCTAATGACCCCCATACTACGAAGATGCGTCAACAGGCACCTCTTGTCACGATTTAATTAGACATACATAGACTTTCAAAATCATAACTCTACTCTTAGTGTAAATCGGTTAAAAATAGAAAGGAACTAAAAATTGTTTTTGTGAGACTGAAGACCAAGCCTTAGTTCGGGACTGCGAGGTGGAAGGCTGAATGCATCAGCTAGCTCTGTTATAATAAACCATATTGTCTCAGATAACTCTCATAAGTCACTCTATTTATGCACACATTTTATTATGAGACAGATAAGATATCTTGTTGTTATGTACGACAAATACTACGTCATAGAATATTCGGATAAATATTTGTTACAATGGATCATTATATTTATTTATATTTGTAAATTTTATAACAATGTTTTATTCCGTCACATAATAAATATGGAACTTCTACGGAAATTCTATCGACAACTTATTTATAGCCCTAATTACCGATTTAGAGATTTCGGAGTGTGTTTCAGTTTTTTTTTTAAATTCAAAATAGGCTTGGGTTTGTTTACAATCTGCCTGATGTTAAGCAGTAGTGTGGTCTAATATTGAGCATGCTTACCTAAACGAAACTTATTTATTTGAAGATATTGTAACTGGGAATACAGACAGAGAGTTCCACAACCTCACTGTGCAAATGAAAAATGTGGGATCAATCAGATCTGCATAATCTTATCCTCTCATGCCCCATGAAAAAGCATAATTATCACTTATCATAGCGGAAGTCTAAAAGTTTTATCGTTTAAAATAATGTTAGATACCTTCAAGTTATTATTTACTTCCTGCTTTTTATAAAACCATATATAGTAAATAAACACGGTCAGTGTTTTTCCACAAACAGTAAGCGAAAGCTATGTGTGGTTGCGAGTCCGCTGTTGTTAGTCTGTGATGCGAACTCCGCCTGTGGCGTTGACACGACGTTACCGGTCCCAAGCCCAGGAGAAGGAATAGGGTTGGTCAGGAGGGGCCATACCTACCGTAAAATACTCGATTACCACCCAGCGCACGTAAAGCGGTAAAGAAAACCCCCACCTACTATGAATACAGGAGCACTCTTATAGAACTGTTTTCCACAACTTTAATAATAATAATGCTTTATTTGTTTAAAAAGTTTCCAAATTTTACAATTTAGGCTGGTGTCCTCATTTAGGCATGAATTGCCTGTGCCAGAGGACACCGCTCTTTCAATTTTACACAACAATTTATATAATTATTAAGTGGCTATTAATGTCTAACACTCAGATCTCTACTTCTATGCAGTGGCGGCCTTAAGGGGTGGCAAGCAGGGCAACCACCCGGAACCTCGCTCTTGCAGGGGCCTCGCGTCCTCGCGCAACTACATAGTTAGAAAAAGTCTTTACCATATAATGTACGTGTATCTCGCACCTCCCACTTAACAAAACCCCACCTGAACGTCCGATTTCTTTATTAGTACAAGCATGTTACGGACACTCGAGCACTAAACTAATTATTTATTAAAAGGTGCACAAAGAAAAAAGGGACTCACAATTATCTGTTGCCCCGGGTCCTCGCAACAGCTAATGTGTGTACTTTACAAACCAACCAAACAAACAGGAATAGATTTGAATGAACCGAACTGAGTTTGGGTGCAGTTAAGTAATGACTGCACTTAAACACATATAGGTACAACTATGGTTAGAGACACCATATAACTAAAACTGTTCGCCATTCCGCCAGCTGTAATCGAGAACGCCGCCTTAGGTCTAAAAACTTTAGGACGCCCTGCGTAGTTTACATCACCCGTCGACCCAAGTTATCTCCGTGTGGGGTCAAGATTATCGTGTTATTGTTAGTCTTGTTTACTTGCGACAACAGTTTTATTACCAGTCTTAGTTTGACAGTCAAAGTGATAACTCGTCTCTGAAAAAAATCGCAATGCCCGATGAAAGCGCGTACCCCCTTTCTCCGCCGTTGAATCCGCAAGATATTCGCGCACGCGCAAACTCGTCCTCCAAAAAGCGACCTGTAATTAGATTCCAAGCTGGCGACGATACCGTAGAAATACCGGACAAGTCTGAAGCGGGAGTGAGTAGACCGCTTTCGAGGGTGGATCGCAGCGAGGTAGAACTTGATAGCTACGCAGAGTGTTTTAACATGCACAGTAGGTGGTTTGACAAGAGAGACCTTGAACACAGGTGTGTATTCGACCTTATTTGTTTATTACTATGGTAACCGTACCGCATTTCATGGAACTGAAATCCAAAATGTACCGATACGTCTTTCTCCACTATCGACAAGGTCTAGGACTTCGTCCTATCCTCTAGGTTAGGTACCTATCTCCTCGTGATATGATGCCGCATCGAGCAGTTTAAATTCCCAGAATGTACCAACAAGCCTGCGCCTTATAAGATTAAGACATATTGGGGCAGTTTGGACTTTCAAAATGCACCAATGTCGTCGCGCTTTCACTAGTTGGGTACCCACCTCCTAATGATAGGACAAAAACGTATTGGGACATTTGGAATACCCTTATACTTGGAATACTTATCGTACATTGCTCTACCTTAGGTAGATCTATAGTAGAGTGAAATTGTTGCGTGGCAAATGACAATCCTGATAGAAAGCTTACGTATGTCTAATCAATCGCAAATGTTTTCTCAAAAAAGAACCAAGGCCGGCCTTGTTTTATGGCTTTTATTCGAATTCTTAGTTTAGTTATTAGTTGTTTAAGTGTTAGTATATTTATTTATTTAGTTCCTTTTCCAAATCTAAATAAAATAATAACAAACAAATGCCATCTAGCCCCAAAATACATATAGGTACTATGTGAATCATATAGCTGATAGAATACTACTATTTATACTTTTTTTTGTAAAGTACCAAATGAGCTAACAGGGTAGTCAAGAATGTAAAAAGCGTACATAGTATAGGTATCAGTCATTAGTGGAAGGAACAAAACATACAAAACTATGTGACGTAGCTTTTATGTACGTCTGTATTCACAAATTCAAGACTGGTAGAGTTCACGTCTTATCTGGTGTCCCGGTATTTTATGAAATATATATCTAGTCTTATTAGTATAGTTCCTTCTATCTATGTATGTACAGTTTCTTGTAACTATTTAGTAAATTATATTAGAAACGTTGTTGGATTTTAATTATCGACTATATCTACCTACTATGTTACGTGACGGAACACTGGTGTGATTAAGTACTATTTGACATTATCCTTATTATATTATCGATTTAAAATTTTAAATGTTGTTGGCAGTTTTCTGTTATAGCTAAGAAATAAAATAATTTTATTTTGTTACACAACCGAACACACACAAAAACAAACAGAGACAGACAGTTACAAAATATGGGCTATACTCGTTTATATGTGTACTTATTGGATAATCGGGTTTTATAGATGAAAGTTTGAACCCACGCCCTTCGGCGTGTGATCCGATCGCGCTAACTACAAAGCTATCATCGTTACAAAATCCCTATTAAAATTCAAATTTACAGGTTAAAGGTAAACAGGTGTGCTCCATCACTCCATCTTAGACTGCATCCTAATTAAAAAAGAGTTTTAATTTTTTTTCCGTGGCTTATTAAACTGGCGAGGAATATTTTTTGAGAATTATTCTTATTTTCTTCAGCTTTCTGTTCTGATGCTGCTTCATATTTATGGGAAACGTTTCCGTTTTAAATACCACACTCGAACGAATTCTACTTATACCTATACTCTACTAGTTCCACACAAAACATAGATACCCAGACCTTAGATCTTTAAATTAAATATTCAAACAACAATTTGTTCACACGAGTATCGAATTCAGGGCTTCTCGTTGTCACAACGCGTTGACTCTGAGCAGAAACTTGTCTTTAAAATTTTTGCTAATGATATTATGTAGCATACATATCCATATCGATATCAATATCGATATTTATTGCCGATTAAATTAAACATCGATAACATTGAATTTAATGATTTAATTAATTTTCTATAATATCAGTCACCAAACCCGCCCAAATTGTGATAAAAACATTAATAAATTGACTAGCAACCACACGAAAATATTGTACCAATTACGTCATCGTTATCTTACGATACTCTCTTATCTGGTGCATATCGTTCTCGGAATGTTACTCACGCATTGATGGTACTTATCCATTAGGTTGGTTAATGATTTCATTGTTAACGGAATTGTCTTTATCTGTAGCGGAAGGGATGAATTGTCTCATAACCTTTGCTTGTTTATTATTGACTTGTGATATGTGTCGATATGTGTGGAAGATACGGGACCTAACTTAAGCAGACCTTAATAATGACAAAAAATTATTGCTCTGTAAGCATTATCCAGGGAGAAAATAGGGGAATACATTTGTATGGAAAAGTCGTAATTCATTCGGCTGTTTGAAAGATCTACACGAAATAATAATAAAAAATACATTTTTTTTTAAATGGTTGACAGGCTAGGTGTTTGACCACAGCTCACCTGATGTCAAGTGAAGGTGTGGCCGAAGATGGTAAAACACACCTAGCCTGGAATGCAACTGGCTCTGAAGTGAGGCTGCCGGAACACACCGTTAGATGCTTGGCGGCAGATTTTCAACTTGAGGGTGGTAGCTAGCCAGCCGAGTACTAAAGTACCCTACCACCATACATACATACATAAGATTACGCACGAAAAACATAGCCCTTCCTTGGCAGTCGGGTAAAAAGTTATGAACCTACAAACACAAATTCAAACGTCTACAACTTTAAAATGTCAGCTATTCAAGATTACGTTTTAGTTGTACGCTTGTACCCTTTGTATGCAATGGTACGCAATCTAGTTAGAAGTTCGTCAGCAAAGGTGAATCAGCTGTTCGTTTGCGTGGAAGTGGTAGGTATATGCGACTGTCGACGCCGCCGGAGCGTCAGTACTCGCGACGCTTTCGATCACGCTCCACCGCACGTCTCTGCTTTTAAACACGATCCTTTTATCGTCTCGGTTTTGATATACGACTGTTATTTGCTCGGTTCAGTTCAGTGTCTCGTTTTTCAGCCACCGCCGTACGTCAATCAGTGTTATTCAGGAAGTGTATGACACCATATGGTTACATAGTTTCCGTCAAAAGAATGCCGCTTGCAATTAGTTAAATATTTGATAGTGACAAGGTTTCGTATCGTATTGTGCCTGTATTCACATTTGTTATTGCGCACATTCATTCATGTACTTTAATGCAAGCGTGATTACAAGTTTATTCACTCTGTATTGGCCTACTTTTTTAAGTTGCTTCACCTCTCATTGGATTCTCATGCCTTCTTTATATGCAGCAAAGAACGCGTATGTAAACACAACAAAGATGACTACATTATATTTAATCTTCATGATCATGACTCATGAATTTATATACGTTCTCATTTACTCTTTGTTTGAAAACATTCAATTACGTTCCAATCTACACATTTTTGTATAGATTGCATACCCCCATGTTATATTAGCATATTTTTATGTAAAGTACTAACTAAAATAGTACAAACAGTTACAGTAACGTAAATTCTTTTAAAATCTCGCTTCAGACACATATGATGATATATTGTTTTGTCATATCCGATTGAATCTCTATATATCCGAATCATACTGAAACAAAATAACTTTTAATTCGGATATCCGTTCTACCGACTATGACATCAACATTTTATCACAATCATTATGGGTATACCGTGGGACCCTGTCATAGTGCCATACCGATATATTATATAAGCAATATAATACTAGGTACCTAATAATGAATATTAAAATAGAATGAGGTCGATACACACATGTATTACACTCATTCGTTATGTGAAATACGCGTTCGACAACAGATCGATCTCCAGGAAAAATTATAGAGCATTAAAAATAGTGCTGAAATTTGTTCAGCGAGTCAATAACATTCGGTGAAAAGTCGTTGACTTCCCCTTGCCCCTGAATGTCCGGGATGTGTATCGATTGGTAGGTTCCTGGCAAACGTTCCCCCATGCGCTCGCTGCATCCCTTCTCGTCAGAGATTGTTCAATGGCCAGACGAGACGTCCCTTTTCCCCAGTAGGTACCTACAGTAAATTGACTAATTCTTCATAATACTTAATACTGATAACAAACATAGAACTTTCTTAATTATATTTCTACAATATAATAAATTAGAACCTATTCTTTTCTACTATTAAATAAAATCTAGGTGTTGTAGTTGTGACATTGACGAGATACGAGTAATTTACCCAACAGTATCATTACTTTCTTATTTCTATATCCTTGCAATTATTTTCTCTTTTTAATTTTTGAGAGATTTTTCTTTGTGTCCGTTAGGATAAAAAGTTAATTGAGAGATTTTATATTTGTTTTTGGGTATATTTTTAGTTATCACTTCAAAAGCAACTCAACAAACGCAGTATAGCTAATCACTTATACTATACTTTCTATTTAAGTGTGACTGCTATTCCATTTTTTGTATAGTCAAAGGGTAAAAAATGGCACGCAGTATTCAAATGATATTTGCAGAAATCACGCTCGAACGTAGTGTTATCACTAGTTGAATTAGATAAAGTCAAACATTTAAAAACGCTTTAGAAAAAAAATAACGATCAGAAATAATTAATGAAACATGACAATGTGGAGCAAAATAGACAAAAAATCAGAATGGTCATGACTGGTATGTCTAATTAAAAACGGTCCCAAAGAATTGCAAACTATTTATCATATCAGATTCATGCTACAAACATTATGTAACGCCTAACAGTGATGGATGCTCTTCTAAGAGCGACCGATCTTTCAGACCGGTATTACGACCTTGTTACTGTCAAGGATATCCACTCAAATACTTCCTTTGTAACACTGACACGATACTGTGCAGAGCTAGAGCTCATAAAGAATCTACATCGTTCAGTCTTCTCAGAAATAATAATATTATTAGTTGTGCAGATTCGTTCCTCCAAGAATATCAGCGTTTGCTTGTTTATATAAAGAACATTTTGGTTTGATGTAAGTGATACAATGAAGGATATAAAAACCCAGAACGGTTCGGTTCAGTTTACAGAACCTGTTGCTAATGGCTCTTCGTATGGAAAAGGCGACAGATACACGGCAGCACCTAATGAGTAAGTTATTACAACCTTGGATCTATTGTTTCTAGACACACAGTCGTATAAATAATATTAGCGTATCGGTGTTTATGATGTAAGCGTAATTTTAACAGATGGAACATTCCAAAAGGTTAAATGTGTGATTTTGATTGATTGGCAGCTTTGAAAACTACATAAAATGTGACGGAAATCTTAATTGGGTGTCCTTTTATTTATGTAATCTCTGTCAGTACAAGAATATAAATCAGTATCGTTATTGTGTGTGTTGTAAAACATAACTTGTTTGCACAATACGTTCCATAGATGATTCTTCTTATCTAATGGATTATGTCAGGTCTTTTAATAAACCACGCAACCCCAATAGTCTTCTTACTTGCTGGCCCTTCTATGAAACTAGTGCCGTAATACTTGAGGAATTACATTGCAGAAACATTTATTTTGAGGTGATTCTAGTAATTGTATAACGTACATTAGGTACAGGAGACCTTCGGTGATGGAAATTAATGAACTGGATGCACTGGTGATGGATGGACATGTAGGCTAATGATGATGTGATGATAAACATATTTATTCTTTTAGCATTCTAGTTGCGACTTGACAGAGATGTCTATCTATTTTGGACGATATTATCGTAAATTATTTCTAGGAGTAGGTATTTTTAATATGAATGATGATAATATATTTTGGAGAAGACTTATTTTGAGATTATGTAGCAATGTTTATTTTTCATCCTATGATATGTAATGAAAACACGCAGTAGCCAGTTGATGCGTCATGGTCACTTTAATCCTACACCTACGACTTGATCACTTTTTCGTGATAGCTAGATACGCAAAGCTGGATCGTTAATCACCATCACCAATGTATACATTCATACTCTATAAAGCTTTTTACATATTCTCAAATCTTGCTTTGTAAGGTCATATTACTATTTTGGCGCCAGGCGCTTTGAATTCCTGCTTTGGAATGCTGTCGAACAACAAAACTTATTAATAGTTGTTGTTGCAATTTTGAAATTGTTTCAACTATATTTAAGAAATTTCTTTTTGTGTTGTGTATTACTATTTTATAATGTATATTTATTTATTATTGATATGTTTTTTTTTTGTAATTATATGTATTCTTAAAATTACGTTACAATATCTATTTAGTTAACAAAATTTTGGAATATATGCGTGTCGTAATTCTATGTTTTGTGCATTCTGGAATTCCATAACAGCGTGCTTAGTTCCCGCGTGGGCGTTAACGTACGGAATGTCACTACTAATACGTTATTTATGTCATTAAACTGGATTTGTATCTGGACACTGGGAAGAGAACTGACTGCGCCAATATCTAAATCTGGAATAACACCAGACTTACATGTTCGTTTCCAATGTCGTGTAAAGCAGAACCGTTCACTACAATTTCATCATGTTCAAAATCGTATATGATACGTACGTATAATTACGAAAACATTATATATATATTACGTAAAATTTACCTTACGTAAAATTGTTACATATTTCTAGAAGATTTGTAGGAAAAAACCCACCGATGTTATTTTCGTTCTATTGTCTTTTCAGAGCGAGTCCAATTATAGACTTTTGAGGGGGTCGCGACGTTGCCTTTGTTTCCCCATGTTTCGGAGAAAAGGCTGCTGTTCCCAATCTTGTTTTTTTTATACAAAAAATAGCATCGCCTCGATTTCACCCGATGAAAAGTGACGATGTGATCTATTCACGGTTTTACAAGCAAACTGTTGCTTTACTAAAACTTATTTGAGAATGTTTAGTGCGGATTATAATTTTCCACTGTAACAGGTAGTCATTACGTCTGGTAATGCATGCAACATTAATTTTTATATCTCCGGGTTTTTCAATGACAAATATTGGAGCAATTAAATTAACTTTTCCGTATTCCACCACAGCAAAATATAGATTATTCTTAAAATGTTCTTAAAATAGTAAATTAGCATAAAAATGTTGCTCATCAGCATAGTTGTCTAGTTTTATACTTCAATCTAATCGACATGCATCATCATCATCATCATCATTTCAGCCGTAGGACGTCCACTGCTGGACATAGGCCTCCCCCATTGACTTCCATAAAGACCGGTTGGAAGCGGCTCGCATCCAGCGCGTTCCTGCGGTCTTTACTAGGTCGTCTGTCCACCTTGTGGGTGGACGTCCTACGCTACATATTTGCACACAATCGAAGCAAATTTGATCTGAATTATGTGAAATGTATATCAAATAGGATATCTGTACGATGATTTTTCTCGAAAGCTGAATTACACATAGAGAAACTTCAAAAGTATATAATCCAGTGTCTGTTCTTTGCTGCTAATTTTTAAAGCCAGAGGTCTAAGTGAAGAGCTAATTTACACCGTTACGACGATCATGGCACGAATTCCTATTGCTTCGTATCCACTGAAATGCCGGACGCGGTCGTTGTCTAGCGTGTCTTGAACTAGTGAATTGTATACTATTGTTATCGCAATTTCCTGTGGTTTAGCGGAACTCTTATCAGTATTGGTAGGATTACTTATTCCAAAGTTAGGTTTCTCTTCTTTCTATGAATAGTTTTCAGCAACATTGAATATTTGGCACCTTAAATATTTTTTATAACACTGAGACTGACTACTCTTTCATATTTACGTATGTATGTACCTGTGACTGCATATTTAACAACTCTACTTTTTGAGCTATTGCGTCTAACGTACGTAACCATGCAAACATGTACTCGTACAAAAGCATTAGTATCTTAAAATATTTTTATATTTTAAGATACTAATGCTTCAAAAGTTAATATCAAAAGTTTTGATGTTAGCTTTTAAAATCAGCAGATAAATTTGTTACATTCTAAAATATCATTTTACGTCGAAATGTAGAGGAGGGATAGGTCGACATCTTTTATAGGTAACTCCACTAAAAATCCATGTTATGCAATACAAGTAGGCTTTACAAATATTTTATCTAGAGCCGCGTGGGTGCTGCATGCTTGCACCAGGGTTTATGCTAAGCTACGATTCAGATTTACAGACACGAACATTCTTGCACAACACTGTTTTATCAACACAAACAGCTCTTAGCTGCTTGTATGTCGATATAAAACTTTAGCTAACTTTGGCTGGTGACCTTGGGTAAACTACTTATATTCAACTTTCATTGCAAGTTAACCTATCTATTTTTCTATACTATTATAAAGAGGAAAGATTTTATTGTTTGTTTGTTTTTATTGAATAGGATCCGAAACTACTGGACCGATTTCAAAAATTCTTTCACCGTTGGGAAGCTCCACTATCTCCGGGTGACATAGGCTACTTTCTATCTCTGTATTTCCACGGGAACGGGAACTATGCGGGTGAAATCGCGGGGCGTCCGCGGGTCATTAATAAAATATCAATGAGACTGTTTATTTCCCTTCATGCTTATAGTGTCATGGATTTTTATTGCCTTTATATTCGCGAGGTCTATTTGGTATGATTCCGTTTTTCAAACCATTGTTTCGTAATCACTATGTATCAGATTAGATTGACTAATTCATCTGATGCATTCTTTTTTCAAAATTATAGTTTGCACTACATGTGTATTTACTGTCTTTACTGTCCATTCCAACCACGATATAGGTATTGCCAAGTTAACCTATTCGGAATTCTTGAAATAAACTGAAGCGTTCTCATTCCGGATTCCTGTAGTTCGAATTCGAGTGATGCTTAAAATGGACGGATCGAGTTGGGTCGTGTATGACGTACCTACCATGTTTGTGATAATACAAAGCTCTTTATACCACTTACTATAGTAAGTCAAATGAAAACTAACGTTTATAAAGTCAAGCTGATCATTTTATTGGTAAAATAAACACTTATTTTATTGTTTATACCACTAATATTATCAATGTGAAAGTTTGGATGGAAGGATGGATAGATGTTTGTTAATCTTTCACTCTAAAACTACTGAACGGATTTGGATAAAATTTTGGTATGGAGGTAGCTGAGACCCTGGATTAACACACAGGCTACTTTTTATCCCGAAAACATGTAGCGGGTAACACCGCGGGGCGCAGCTAGTTATAAATATTTATCCACATTTTTGACTAAAGGACCATGCCTACTGAATGTTGAATGTCTGCCACGTCATATTTTTCGCACCCTTTCGGTAAAAAAATTACCCACTAGAGAATAATGGCTTTTTCATCCTAAGCATGTGATTTATCCATGCACGGTATGTCCTAGTGGTACTAAATTTCGTACTTAAATAAATAACGTTCAAATGAAACGTGTTTAAATTTAGCCCAGCTAGAATAATTTACTTGTTTATTGGTGATGAAATTAGAAAAGTCGATCACTGCTAAATTGACTTTAGTGTAGTGATCGACGCTGTCAGCTTGTAATTACTTATCGATTTCTAGAAATAATTAGCTTCAGTCTTTACACTCGGCACTCTTTACTTTGTAAATATTAGTCCTAGATTGCTGTATGCCCGATGACAGTATTTAATTCGTTATGAACTAATGTATTTAACGTAATTTAAATTTCTCTAATATTAGACAAAATAAAAAATCTTAAATTAATACTATTTACAAAATTTAGACAAAAAACTTAGTCTAAAAGTCCGTCAGAGAAGGGATATGTGCTCAGAATGCTGGCGGCATTGCCACGCTGGATGGCAATGCTAAGCTTTTGACCAAAGTAGATACCAGCATTCTACCAGCAATTTTTTTTTTTAATTTAAAAAGTAATGAGAGGAACGAGGCGCTCTCCTGATTGTAAGAGATAACGCCTGTCCATGACCATTGCAGCGATACATAGAACTTTTAGTAACAAAACAAAGTCCAGGGCATCACTGCTTTGGCGCTCATTACTTTGAGACTTTCGATGGTTAGTCTCAACAGCACAGTAATTTTGCTAGCTGCATTACCCTTCAAACCGGAACACAGTAATGTTTACACACTACTGCTATGTATCAGAATAACTGGTACTGCGGTGGTACGTACCTAGACTACCTCATGCTAAGGAGATCTACCACCATGTAAAGTATGTATTGAATAAGTTTATTTTACTGGTCTACGCCAAAGTTAAAAGGAAGGGCTTTTAGCAGCTTATGTAAGTATGTTTATAATTACGTGTATTCCACTATAGCGACGAAACTACTCATCCGATTTTGATAAATGAGATGTTAATCGATTCTCTGTTACGGGTGACATGCACCACACATACCTACATTTTTTGTTCTTTGATTATACATAGTAATTTTTAGTCGGCTTATAGTTTTTCAAACTTTTTAACTCGAAAAACAACTTACCTAATTTGTAAATGTACCTATATACTCCAGTCTTGACGAGTTCCAAATTATACTTTACGAAGTATTGATTGAGGCAGCGAGTGCATTGTATGTTATCTTTAAATAGAATATTAGCTACACGTGGTTATTATTATCTAGGAACCTATACGTATATAAGTATATTTCTATAATACTTCTTGTACGTAGTTTAAAATTTAAACTGCTTGCCAGATTCTGATGTCCATTAGATTCGTGTTGATATCTGTCTCGTGTATTATTAACTGCATTGCTGAGTCTAGTTTGTGTATTCCGCTGTCCGTCCGTCCGTCCGTCTGTCTGTCTGTCTGTCTGTCTGTCTGTCACCAGGCTGTATCTCATGGACTGTGGTAGTAAGACAGTTGAAATTTTCACACATGATGTAATCAGTTGCCGCAACAACTAATACTAAAAAACAGAATAAAATAAATATTTAAGGGGGCTCCCATACAACAAAAGTGTTTTTTTTTTTGCCGTTTTTATAGATAATGGTACGGAACCCTTCGTGCGCGAGTCCGACTCGCACTTGGCCGGTTTTTTTACATTTTAGTTTCAATAATAACACTTCATTTATATTAAAAAAACATTTCCTTCACGAAATCTCAATCTAAATTATCTTACAGGAGTAGGTATGCATTTTTTATGGTCTTTGTAAGACTCATTTATATGCAAGCTACATTTGAATTGATAATTAACTGTAAATAAAGCATTCACTCGCCTACAAAGAGATCGCAGCTCTGTACTTTGCATAGAACTGATGTTGGTGTTTTTATATTGCATATTGCGCCATAGTTACCTATACATAAATAATTTAATAGGACGTGGTGTGGGGTCAGCTTATGAATCGGAAATGAATCAACTTTCGCTCTGCGCTCGGTAGAGTTGAATTGATCAAGTCATCTACATAAACAACGTAGATTTTCATTTAAATATAACTGTCTAACGATATTAACGCCTATTTAAAATCTATATAAGGTTTTAAATTCCCTAAATACTGATTGCAGGGCTCATAGCTATATTTCGATAGATTTTTGAACTAACAATTCAAACAATTAAAAATACGACTTTTTTATTTAATATAGGTTCGCGGTTGGCCATCAGAGTAGGTAGTGTGGTCTAAGATAGAGTACGCTTACCTAGAAGAAGCCTATTTAGTCTTGTACCATTTGTAGTTATGATCAATATAAGCTAAAACATTTGAAGTATGTTATCATACTGAGATAAGTGCTGCACTCGATTTTACATGGATACTTGTTCGTAGTAGAAACGGCGTTATCTTATCGGTACCAGTATATAACTTAATCAATTATATTTAATAATTGCCGATTAATCGATTGCCGAATAAAGGTGAAAATCAGAGCTACAAGATTCTACTTTTCATTGAAAAAAAAACATGAAATTTTGGTTTTTAACTTTAGTCTAAATTAACAAAATAACAAATGATGTATTGTTAATTGTTTTGATTATGTAACTACATGAATATTCATACAGTTTATGGACATCTTCACGTAGAATACTGACTTCTTACTTCATTTTATGTAATTGTTTTTGTTCTGTTTCCTCTAAAGCAAATCAATAAATGTGTCTTAATTTTGATCTCGTCAAATATCTACACGTATGTTTTAGATTCTCGGAAATCTATGTGAGAACAATACTGAAATCCTTTATTACGTACAAACTATGCCCGCAAAAGTTTTAATTGACTCATCGTTGGATATTATTGTTTTTATATTGCAACTGAACCTGATACCATTCTTTAGCACTTCAAACAGAATCATCAGTAAGATCGTAAAGATGTCGCAAACCTTTTAAAAGTTTTGCAAAATTGCGCTACTCCATTGACCACTTCAGCTGGTAAACAATTACTATTTCACAATTAAAAGTAGTTTTTTTTAACTAATTGTAAATTCTGAGTAAAACTTGATACGAAATAGTCATATACTATTTTCTTGCGTTATAACGTCATGGTTTGCCTACACCTTCGAGTTAGAGCACGTTCCGAATAATTTAGTAAAGTCGCTAGCGCAGCCAACAAACAACATGGCCTTAATTATAAACGTAGCTTAAAATCAATATAGTAAATGCTAAAGTAGCCTGTCTCGTTTTCATACATGACATTCCACGTTAGCGAAAACTTGATAGATTAAATATTGATTAACGTTTGTAAGTAAGCGCCAAAAGTATCTAAATAAAAAACGATGTATAATTGACTTGTAATCTCTTTGTTTCAGAATCTTCGTGAATAGGTCATTGCATTTAGAAAATGTCAAATTCTATGGCTTTGATATGGATTACACATTGGCTGGTGAGTTAAGCATTTTTTTATAACTTGCATTTTGTCGTAACGCAAGATTTAGTATCGAATGATTTAATACTAATTAAATGTCACATGTCACATTTTACGCGGGTTTCCTCGAGATGTTTTCTGTCACTGAAAAGTTACTGGCATGAGTTTTTAATCCCCGCCTCCAACAGAAGGGTGTTATAAGTTTACCATGTGTATAATTGTTAGTGTGTGTCTCTCTGTAGCATCGTAGCTACCAACGATCATAGATCTATAATAATCGATTTTGACCTATGTATATATATAATTTTTTAAGTGAAAGATGACTTGATCGAGAGTGTTATTCATAGCTATGATTCAGCATCAAGAATATCAATTGTATTCTGTGATGAATGAATGGTGAGCTTGAATGCGATCTTCCATTGCCTGATTGAGTTGGAATTTTATATTCTGTTACTTTTAATTTACACTTGTTAATGTGTTTGTTTACCAAAGGTACGAGTTTCCGAAGATCTCATTTATAATAAATGTTTGCGATCGTATCCACGTCTCTGGATTGTCGCGTGTCTTTACGGATTGCTCATTTTAACGTAATAATCATAATCTAGTAGTTTTTTTCTATTTATGTTGCAGAATACCAATCGCCACATTATGAAACTTTAGGATTCAATTTAACCAAAGAAAGGCTCGTACACAAGGGCTACCCACGTGAAATATTAGAGTTCGAATACGACCCCTCATTCCCAGTCAGGTAAGCGGGATACAGGATGTTTTGTAGTGTTTTTAAGGGTGCTGATATACCTATCAACTTTTACTATGGGACCAACTACGAAACCGCGATTAAAATCGGCTGTTCCATAGAAAATAAATATTGGAGGACATGTCACAAAGCGCCTTCTAGCCCCAAACTAACCAAAGCTTGTACCTACTATGGGAATCAGATAGCTGATAGAATACTTATATACTTTTTTCGTGTAGTTATAATTATGTTAGCGATATGGACATGAAATAGGGAAATCCAAAAAACTTCTTCGTGTTCAAAAATATACACATGCTCACGAACACACGGTCGTGTTCACGACACAGTCTGGTTATTTTCACTATTTTAGTTTTGTGCCCTAAGTAAAAGTTGATCGTAATAAAAAGTACAGTGATCCCCTTTCAAAAATCATTTATTTACACAAAGTATCGCATCTATAAAATTTGTGCTAAGTTGTTTGTAATAATTATTATCTGTGTGTAATTTATAATTTTCCTTTTCAGAGGTTTGTGGTTCGACACGCTTTATGGAAACTTGCTGAAAGTAGACGCATATGGAAATATTTTAGTATGCGTACACGGATTCGAATTTCTGAAAACGTAAGTTTATGATAACGGTTTTTTTATTTTTGTTGTTTGTGAGTACAATGTTGTAATCGATTTTAAAATCATAATATGTAATTAAGTTTGAGGCAATATTTTTGGAAATATTAGTTTATGGTTATTTATTTCATAATATCCTTATAATAAAAATATTTCTAACTATAAAAATGTTATTTTCATGTGTAGTATATGATCACAATATTAATATTGTGTACATCACTTTATTTTTTGTTTTACTTATGCGGGATTTTGTAGCGATGATAGCTCAGTGGTTAGCGCGGTAGGTTCATATACCGAAGGGCGTGGGTTCAAACCCCAACAATGAGCTTGAGCTGCCGGTGAAGGAAAACATCGTGAGGAAACCATAGCATGGTGGTAGGGTACTTTAGTACTTGGCTGGGTAGCTACCACCCTCAAGTTGAAAAATCTGCCGCCAAGCATCTAACGGTGTGTTCAGGCAGCCTCACTTGAGAGCCAGTTACATTCCAGGCTAGGTGTTCTTTACCATCTTCGACCACACCTTCACTTGACATCAGGTGAGCTGTGGTCAAACACCTAGACTGTCAACCATAAAAAAAATAAAAAAATAATAAAACTTCACGTCACCTTGAGTAATAATGTTTATAATTTCGGCCACATCCGGTGGCTTTCAACATGGAGACAAATCTGAGTACAACGCGCGCGCGGTCTCATCTTATTTCGCTCTCTCTCTTTCTTTCTCGCTCCAACTTATGTTTAATTATTCTGATATCTCACATAATATTATAAATGAGCCCTTTTTAAACAATTAGATTATAGTCAATTCATTAAGGCGCTTCCCGTGACAAATGCGAGCGTGTTCTGGTACCTCAATACGGTATGTAAAAAATCTTACTGGCTCCAAAACCATTTCGAAATACCTAGTACCTAAGTCTGTACATTATTTTTACGTTTAAAACTCTGCATACTATGAGATGGGGTGAGGAAAATAAACTTGACTTTCAATTGATGTCTAATGACGCCAGCTAGTAGGGTTACTTTAATAAAAAATATAAAATAAATACTAAAAACAACTTTACATACCGAATTTACAGTCGCATTTATGAATGCAAAATATATGATGGGGCTTCTAATAATTTCTTCGTTGTATTCGGAAGTCGCTAAATATGTATACATTATATCGATCTTAGATCTTTGAACCCAACTAGGAGACCACTTTTTACGTCTTGATCTTGGTCTTGGTTTACGGTTTATATGTTTTCACGGATTTTGATTATTATTTTTAGCCTTACACTATATTATTTTAGAGCGGGGTTCTACATTTTTGGTACAGTAGCATGTAAAATTTTGAACTCTTAGCACAGGTCAACATTGATTTTACCACTTTTCAGCCTCGAAAAAATATCAACTGTACTCATTTAACTGTGAATGTACTTCTAATAGGTGCCATAATTAACATACGAGCTACCCAAAAATTATTTTACCTAAGTGAATATTTATAAACAAAAGCGTGTTATAACAACTGCTGACCATCTGTAGATGTAAACAAAATCATAACAAGTAACGACAGCGATATTTTTTAAAAAAGGTTCCTAAAATAATTATTGTTCGCTATCCCATATTTATAAGCTTTGACATCATGTTGTGTAAAAGGATGCAGTTTTACGACATAGGCAGCCATTTTAGCGCAGGCTGCCATTGACAACATGTCAGTTATTATATCTACTGGATGACGTCAGTATTTTGAGCACAACGAATATTGTAATAAGACTGATTTTATCACCGTGCATAGATTAGATTAACTATTACAAGAGTACTACATTTATATCAATACTGCGTAATTGAAAGTTTTACGTTTATACAGGATTACTTTACTTTACATGGTTAAAATTGTTGTTAAATTTCTCTATTTGTTCCAGTTCTCAAGTATACGAGTTATATCCGAACAAATTTTTGACGCTGGACGAGTCTCGCGTCTACGTTCTGAATACGTTATTCAACCTGCCCGAGACTTATCTGATCGCTTGTCTCATTGACTTTTTCACCAACTCACCGCAGTACACCAGGTAATTTTTTTATAAAACAGAAAAACAGCTGTTGATAAATATCAAATACCGCTGTTTGTATACAAAAAATAACTAAAATATGGTATTTTTACTAACTAAACAGGTTTCTGATTACGACAATACTTTTTTGTTATTTTTTACAATTTAATAGACTAAAATTACTATCTACCATGGAGTCGGATAGCGAGGAAACTAAAATTCTCGAAAAGAAGTGCTATCTATCGATTGGACACTTCACTTTTACGTAGTGGCTAACGCAAAGCCAAAATTGTCCGAAATACGAGAGTGGAGCCATCTATGTAGATCACCCGCATGATATTAAGAATAGCCTACTTTGCAGTAGTACCATAGTCTGTGTGGAATCTGTACTAATATTATATTACTAATCCCCGATGCAAAAACGACGGGGTGTTATAAGTTTGACGTGTTTTGTTAGAAAAGTTTATTTAGTCGGGAGTGTTTTGTGTTTGACGAAAATCGGTCCAAGATGGCTGCCGCCACAAAATGGCGTATTACATATTTTTTCACAACTCCCTCAATATGGGTATGAAATAAAAGGGCTTGACTAGTAGAATACTATGACAAATTTCAAATCATGAAGAGATGTGAGCATCTTCCACAGGTCTGATCACGTCGAAATTTGATATGCTGTTACTGATGTCGGGTGTGTTTTAAATTTTTTATTTATACTTGTCTGTGTTATATATTGAGAATGTTTTTGTTTTCAGAGAAAAACTTACCGGCGTAAGATGCGGAGACTTAGTAATGTCATTTAAGTCTATATTCCAAGACGTACGGAACGCAGTCGACTATGTCCACATACACGGAGATTTAAAAAGCAAAACCATCGAAAACTTAGAATTGTATTTGAAGAAGGATGAAAGACTGCCCATGTTCCTCTCAAGGATAACAGAAAGTGGGGCGAAGTTGTTCATTCTCACAAATAGCGAATATAATTTCACGGACAAAATCATGACTTATTTATTCGATTTCCCTCATGGCGCTAAGGTAAATGAAAAAAGACTTATCGACTAAATGTTTTATGGCAAGTTTACACAGTGCGTTCACAATGATATGCAAAAACCCTTACGGCTTAGTTATAAATTAAGGTCAAAACGGTGTATATAATAAATGAAGACAGCAGGGCTAGGTTTCTTTTGTAAGAAATCTTCTTCCCTTCATTTGGGCCCCCTAACTAATTTTGATACAGGACCCCCTCCAAGGAACGCTACGCCAATGAAACAAAGCCAAATTGAATATTAAACCAAAAGTAAAAATTGAAATGTTAAAATGAAAAATTTCAGCCCGGCGAGCCCCATAGGAACTGGAAGACTTATTTCGACTGGATCGTGGTAGACGCCAAGAAGCCGCTGTTCTTCGGCGAAGGTACCACCCTCAGGCAAGTGGACACGTGCACTGGGGCTTTGAAGATGGGACATCACGTCGGGCCTTTGCATGAGAAGCAGGTCTATTCGGGAGGTAAGACCCAAAATTATTTTGCCCTATTTTTACGAAGTGGTAGATCTTCTTAATAATAGGTCGTTTTAAATAACATCGCAGTATCAACAAGTATAAATTCAAACTTTAAAACACCCTCGATATCAGTAACAACATACCAAATTTCGATTTGATCATATCTGTGGAAAATGCTCACATCCTTTCATGATTTAAAATTTGTTATAGTGTATAGTATTCTACTAGTCAAGCCCTTTCATTTGATAGCCATATTGAGGGAGTTGTGAAAAAATATGTAATCCGCCATTTTGTGGCGGTGGCAATCTTGGACCGATTTTCATTAAAAATAATAAATGAATTGCTAAGAACACTCCCGACTAATTCATCTTTCAAATAAAATCAAAATCGGTTCATCCGTTCGGGTACTACGATACCACACAAGGACACGTCTAACTTATAACACCCCGTCGTTTTTGCGTCGGGGATAAAAAAGTAATCAACTGAGATACCAAAACACGCAACTTAACCACATTCAGCTGTATTTCAGTGCGTGACGAACAGTCACAAAACTTAAAACAGTGCAGTATCAGATTTTCAAATAAATATCAACTGACTGTGAACAGTCAGTTGATATTTGTTTAAAAATCTGAAATACAACACTAATTTCGCATATGCACATGCGTTGTTGATATATAATAATTTCTCATGTTTTCTTCAGGTTCTTGTGACGTGTTCACCGAAATGATAAGTGCAAAAGGAAAGGACGTGCTTTACGTCGGTGACCACATATTCGGCGACATTCTCAAGTCGAAGAAAATCGGTGGCTGGCGCACTTTCCTCATAGTTCCGGAACTAGTGCAAGAATTACACGTGTGGACCGACAAATGTCAGCTATTCGCTCAGTTGCAAAACTTGGATATACAACTTGGAGATATGTACAAGTGAGTACAATTATTTACTAGTCATTATAGTTATGTACAAACGAGCACTGTTTTTTTTTTGTTTTATGGTGGCCAAACAAGGCCACCGTTCACTTGATGTTAAGTGACGGTGTGGTCGAAGATGGGAAATGAATCTAAAGTGAGATGTGAAAAAAAAGGTGCCAAGCTAAGAATCTCGTAGATTGCGTTTCGCCTGCTCAATTGTGTATGTTCGTAATGACTGAGTGACCAGCCCTAGTGTTAGAGGCAATCTACCGCTCAAAGACCTCTGGCATGGTTAAACAATAGAACAAGCAATCACGGGCTGTACCGCAAGCTCTTATTTCTTTTCAAGTAAGTTTTTTTTACATTTCACACAGAGCTATCTGACCCCAAACTAAGCAAAGCTTGTACTATGGACGTCAGATAACTGATAGAATACTTAAATACTTTTTTTTTTGTAAATACATACTTATAATAAATACAGGTTACATAAAGGGTTAGCATATGTGAATCTCATCGCCTGGGTATAACCTATACAGCCGCATAACATTTTGAGGTGTCAGTTTGACCCCAGATTCTACAATATAACTAAACACAATTGCCAACTATTCGTTCAATAATTGTAAATTGTATTGTGTACAGATTATTGAAACTACAACTGAAGACAATTATTCGCGAGTTTGTTCACACAAAGTTGTTTGTAATTTCTTCTCTGTTCATAAAATTATGACATGCAACGAGGTCACATAACCTTTTTAAAAAAAAAGCGCCATCTATTGAGTTGATGCTTCACTACAACGGAATGGCTGATATAACGCCAAAATAGACCGATACACGCACAGGAAGTGGCGCCATCTAGACCCTTGTTGACATTAGAAAATAGACCGATTCACTTTAGTACCATTTTTGTATGGAATAATGTGTCAGTGCGTATCTATTTATCTGTAGCTCAGCTGAACTGTATTGAAAATGAAGACTGATAATGATAATTATTGGCAATTAGAAGACTGTTATGTAGTCAATCAAAAGAAATAAAGGCTATTTAATTAAAATATAATAAGGTCGTTGACCACTTTTTATCATTGACTGACCTTAGACCTCTACAATGAAAACAACGTTTTACTACATTGTCAACTTGTGTTTTAATTAGATTTCTGATGTGAGTTCGTAAACTTATCAGAAGACAACAAAAAAAAAACACTATAAAAAGCGGTTATTTTCTTGAAAAAAATCACAACTTAATTTAAACTAGAATAAACCGAATTATTGTAAGTGTATGTAAAAGACGCAATTTAATACGTCATCCGTATCAGGCCTCGTCCAGGATAAAGAACTAGCGCGGTGATGAAGGCGATATCAGAAGAGGAAATACCAAACTTTAAAAAAACGCCCTATGCGGGTTACGAACGACATAGTTTAATCTCCACTCTTAGTATAAAACAAAGTCGCTTCCCATCTGTACGATTAGATCTCTTAAACTACGCAACGGATTTTAATGCGGTTTCCATCAACAGACAGTGATTCAAGAGGAAGGTTTATATACATGCATATTTGTAGCGATGATAGCCGAGTGATTAACGCGGTCGATTCGCATGCCGAAGGGCGTAGGTTCAAACCCCAACAATCAGCTTGAGCTGCCGGTTAAGGAAAACATCGCGAGGAAACTATAGCATTGTGGTAGAGTACTTTCTAGTACTGGCTGGCTAGCTACCACCCTCAAGTTGAAAATCTGTCGCCGAGCACCTAACGGTGTGTTCCGGCAGCCTCACTTGAGAGCCAGTTCCATTCCTTGGAACCTTCATACCTTATTTCTTAGCTTATGTTTCATCTTAGAATACATATTTTTGTAATTATTTGTTTTTTTATTTTCAAGCGACATTACAATTTTATTGCTTACCTTACTTTGATGGCAAAATTCGCAGTAGAATCTCGTTGGGCATTCTTTGCCAAATTCTGCTGCCAAAGAGCATACAGGATAGGAATTAATTTCTGCCTTGAAGCAATCACAGTCGTGATCTGGCAGTGACACCTTTGTATTCAACGTGCATTAGCAAAGGTGCCTGCTTATTTGCCGCTGTGAGGCCGAGCTTTATTATTCTGAGATAAAAAAATCACGGAGTGCAGGCCAAGTAAAAAAAACGTAATATTTGTCGAAGCCCCGCTCTCCCACGTCAGATTTGGCTCAACGCCCCACGTAATTAATGAACGCCCCCTAATAGGGTACGTCTCATTAGCATAAGCAGCAGTGGGAGCGAGCGTATCTGTTTCTTTAATCACGTACATAATACCAATGCTAAAAATCCATGTTTCCTTTTCCAGAGACCTTGATTCGAGTACAAAGGAGAAGCCGGATATTTCGAAGCTTCGCACCGCTATCCGTGACGTCACGCACCAGATGGATCTCGCTTACGGGATGCTGGGGTCGCTCTTCCGTTCTGGATCTAGGCAGACATTCTTTTCTTCACAGGTGAGATATTTTCAAGAGATTACTTTCAACGTTTTTTGTAGACAAAGAAAGATAGCACCTAACTGTGTGTTCTGGCAGCCCCACCTGAGATTCTCATTCCAAGTTTGTTTTTCATCTTCGACCACACCGTTTCTTAATATCAGGTGATCACTGACCAGTGGTCAATCATCTCACCTAACAACCATAAAAACATGTTGTTTTGTTTAGTAAAATTACAAAAATAACCGTAAGCTAGTGTAGATATTTTAGAGTTACTGTTCTTTGATTTGAATTATTCTGCTGGAAACGTTTGTCTATAAACATATTATGTACATTTGATTTTCAATGTTAGTACCAGAAGTTAAGATTCGTTTTGATAAACCTCTCTTCGTAACAGTGACATCTCGTGACTATATAAAGAACAAAGTAGATCCGTGTGTGTGTGCATCTCATACACATACGAGAGAATTTGCAGCTATTCGCCATAGATGGCGTTACGTACCTACTGCGCTAATCACAGACAATAAATAATGTGGCGCTAATAGCAGAAGTTGCTTTTGCTATATTTGCTAGCAGTTATTTTTATCTGCTATATGCACTATATTATAATGAGCAATTTTATTACCTTGTAGTTTACAAGTAGGTACTTTATTGAACACCGTAACACAAACATATGTACATAAAGTACATAATATGTTTGTGTTTATGTGTTCAATAAAGTTATATTATTTGTTTATCATTAGGTGGTGAGGTACGCTGATCTGTACGCGGCTTCGTTCCTGAACCTGATGTATTATCCGTTCTGCTACATGTTCCGCGCGCCAGCCATGCTGATGCCGCACGAGTCTACAGTCGCGCACGAACAGAGGTTCACTGTCGACGCGCCTACTATTGACAGGTACCCGTTTTACTGTTGACAGGTATCCGATTTGCTGTTGATAGGTACCTGCTTTACAGTTGGGAGATATTTGCGTTACTGTTGACAGGTACTCGCTTTACTGTTGACAGGTATCCGCTTTACTGTTGACAGGTATCCGCTTTACTGTTGACAGGTACCTGTTTATTGTTGATAGATATCCACTATAATATTGACTGGTACCTACCCATTTTACCGTACAGCCTTAACAAACAGTAGTAAACAAAACTTTGTACTTGAGTACCTGATGCCAGTTTATTTCACTTAATAATTTATTTCAGATCTCGGCAAGCGAGCGCTCATCGCAACTACGGCGTTGTGCCTATTGATGAAGATGTATCTGAAGACAACACGGGAAGGAAAGAACACTTTGACCCGCCAAAGGTTAGCGCTATATATAGATGTAGATTTATTAGACAGAAAAACTGCGGTGCTGAGAGATACGGTATAACGTAAATGGAGTAATCAATTCAGCCGAGATAAGGTGAAAAAATTAGACGGGAGCTTTTTTGTTACCTTTCTTATTTATGAAGTTAATATAATGATATTGTCTTGTTAGTGTTATGATATTAATCTTGTTATTTTCAGGCATCAGCGTCTGTGCCACATGTCCGACCGGAGACGCCGCGTCAGCTCACGCACACACACGACGAAGACTGTTCCGACGACGAGGAAGTCGCGAAATCAACGCAAAAATAAACGCACACACACGCGTGTCTGCACAGATAGCGGACCGATAATGGCGCCTAACTTGCCTCTCTCGAACGCGTGCGAGTGAGATGCAAATAGATAATATGATTTTGAGTAAAAAAACGTCTATAAATGTATGTTCCCTGACCCTTAAATCCTTTTTTTACTTAATGTATAAACCCTCTACATCTTAAAATATATAATTTGGGAATTGAAACTTTATGAAGTCAAATTATGTATTTGTCGCATGACGTGTAACTTATCTTCTCCCTCGTACAGGGATAACGATTAGACTATATTTTCAACTGTTTCCTAAATGTAGTGTTCCTCACGTTCTTTTGTAACTGTATTGTCTAAGCGCAATAAGGTTTGCGCATATTGTTCTGGTTCGTGCATATTGTTCCGGTTTGCGCATATTGTTCCGGTTTGCGCATATTGTTCCGGTTTGCGCATATTGTTCCGGTTTGCGCATATTGTTCCGGTTTGCGCATATTGTTCCGTATGTTGTCTTTCGGAGTTTACGACCTGTCAGTGAAAGGTTCTCGAAAGTTTCCCTAACAGGCGTTTGGAGATTTCAAAATGTATATTTTCAAACTTATGCGTATACGCAAATCTATTTTAAAGAAAGTGTACAAATTGCGCCTAGGCTTAGGTCCTCTCATATGTTGTGACGCGTTCGAATGTTTTTTTTTTTAAATTAAAGTCTTTATTTAATCATATCTGCCCTCATTGTCATTTGTTGCAAAGTAAATATATAATAATATAATAGTGAAGAAAATTTTCAAGTTCTTTGAACCTAAAATAGGTAAATAAATAAATAAAAATCGTTGGACTATACACACAGCTCCATCTGGCCCCAAACTAAGCAGAGCTTGTGCGATGGAAGTCAGATAACTGATAGAATACATAAATACTTTTTTTTTTTGTAAATACATACTTATAATACATACAGAACACCCAGACACAGAACAAACATTTTGTTTATTCACAAAATGTTTGCCCTGAGTGGGAATCGAACCCACGCCCTACTGCTCTCAAGGCAGATATATTACCAATGAGCCAACGGGGCTGTCTAGGTACCTCAGAACATTGAAATTTATTGCAAACCGGCCTTCCGGGAGCTTATTAGATACAAATTAAACTTTAGATACTTTCTCCCGTACACTAACCAATTATTAACCTCTATTCTTGTTTTAGTGCAATTTGCTTAAAACAGAGTTTTGTAAAGTATCCTCGCATTAGTTTTGTTTTATCCGATTGTTTCCTTTCGCCTTATCTATATTAGCTGTTTGTTTTTAACATAGGTAAGTGTAGTTTAGAATGGTAAAAACAGAACATAGGGTTGTTAAATCGGAACATCTGGAGACAATAGCTATCATTAATAGATCTCCTAATCAATCGGGCATCACTGGACATTTTGCAGGATAATCGTCTAATTGAATGTAGGGAGTGTTCGGAACGTGTTATCTAGTATGTAGTACATCTAGATCGATGATTGGGGGTAGATTGGAATAGAATCGCGTGCTGGGGGAAAATACAATTTTCAAACGCGTCATATTAGGTATATCTGGAGGTCCTCAGCGTCAAGACACTTCGAGTCGATTATTATTGTGATTATTGTATTTCGCGATCCACGGGATCCGTTGGGAATTACATAGATAAGTGGATATGTAGGACAATATGTTACCGAGATTAAGTTTAGAGTAAAAGGTGTCAAATTAATTGACTATCTATATGATTACGGTTTTTTCGTTGAGATTTCATGTTATTTGTGTAAATATTTTATTTACTGTGCGTTATTGTAAATGTAAATTTTATTTCAAGATTGGTTTTTACTTTCATATAAAAAAAAATTATAAATATTTTTGTTTAGCATTCCATGGTTACGAATAAATAGTGGAACTTACCTGTTTATTTTATAAATTACAATTGAACGACTGACATTACTATAAAGTTATAAATTGCACAAATGGAGCGTTTGAAATTGATTTCAGAATCGTTAGACCTCATAATAAATCTACACAGACGTCAATGTTAAAATTCGTTTGCCTTTGGCTATGAATTTTAATTTCAACCGCTCAGAGGCTCAGACCTCAAAACATCGTGGGTGAAAAAAAATATAGTTTCAAATTTGTCGCTTGTGTTTGGAGTGGAATGCCTTCAACAATATTTTTATTCTAGACGGCAGTGGAATGTAGAAGTCAGTGTCAAATGAAAGATACGTAATTTCATAATTTCCATGTTAACAGTCTTAGTCGATAATGTTATATGAAAGTAGCTATTCCATTTTATACACACAACACGAAAATACAATGTAATAGAATGCAATAAAAATTATAAATAAAGAATCAAAATTGTCTTTTATTTTAAAGAATGTGTATCCTTATATTAAGATGATGGTGATTATAAAATTTTAAATATGATGTAAGATATTAGAATAGTACCTAGATATATCTTATTTATAGAAGAAGATCCTCTAAATACTCCTCGAATTCTTCTTCTCGTGACTTTTCCTCTGTTTCTGGTACTCCTAAAAGCAAAATAAAACATTTCAACTTTGGTTTAGGTTTAACAATACGGCCAAAATCAAAGTTGCGTATCATTTTTGCTTTGTTAAATGTCTTCCAAAGTATTAGATTTATAACTGTAGTCGCCAGGACGTTGGAGTTCGAAATGTTTTATTATTAAATTTTGAAGACTGTGATAGATCTTAACTTATTAAAAATGTCCTTTGATTTTGTAGCGTCGTATTTTGTGCATTTGCCAGTGTGAAGTGTTTTGATATTTTCAAGTTTTATGAGTTAAACAGTAGTCAAACTTTGACTACTGTTTTGCCTGGACTTTGACTGTTAAAGTCCAGGCTTGGTCAAATCCAGCCATGCTTTAGTAAAGTAGTGGCGACTTTAATATAAGTTTCGATGGAATTTTGGCAGCAACACGAAAACTCTATGTTTCACCACATTATATAACTTTCCCACACTGACGCTTGTAATTCGGTACTTTATGAATAAAACACCACTATTTCTATACATAAACACTCGACAAAATACAATGCGGCCACGCGACTCTTTCCGCGTTCCCGCCAATGTTACAACCCTTATTTGGACTACAATGAAAAGGAGAGCAACATTTTTTAATTTTCAAGTTTAGGCCAGTCAAATGAGGTCTTATTGCCTTTAAAACGCACCTTTTTTCCACAAAGATTGTTCATTGTCACCACTGCCTTGCACTTCTATAGCTGCTGAAGCGGAAGGTTCTTCTGTCTCGGGCGTATGTGGACTCTTCTCCCTTTCACTCCCTTCGTCATCAGAAGTCTTGTTTCTCTTCTTTCGATTTCGCTTCAGTCGCTTCACTTCACGCTTCTTTGATTTGTAGTTCAGTTTATCGGAGCATTCCGGGCATAGGCCTGGCAAATTATGTAAAATTATCACTATTTCAGGTGATGTTAATGTGACGGTGTTGTCGATGATGGTACCTAACTAGGTACGCTTAGTTTTTAGACAAAAAAAATTAAAGGAACGTCTTAGATATATATTTTTTTTAATTGTATACCCGGCCACAGTTCTTTGGTAATTTTAACTATACCTAACAACGTCTGTTCTATGATTTTTTAAATTCGTCATTGTTTTATCCATTCCAAAACGAAACGAATACTTATAGGTAGGTATTTATAATTAGTAATTGAATGTGTTTTTAAATAAAATAAGGCGTGAAGATTATAACGCAACTTTTCGTGATCGCCTAACTTGAATGGCAAAAGCAGACAATTCGGTCCCTGGACTATACAAAAAAAATTGTTATGCTTTTATAAAATTAAGAACTAAAAAATCCATGCAACCATTTAATTTTTTATTAAGGTTATTGAAAAAAAGTTGACATATCATATAACTTATTTAACCAGCATACAAAGCGTACCTATCATGGGTTTGCCTGCGGAGGGGAGGTACTGTGGCCGGTTAATTACAATAAATAAATAATTATTGATTTCAGAGGCTCTGTTTTATTGCATACCTAGCGAGATGTGCGAGTACGAAGGAAAAAAAGGGATGAACAAATATTGCTCCTATATACTTCCGCTACGGGCGCAGTCCCACTTTTCACATTTCATTCTTTTACAATTTAAAATTAATATGATTATGCTAGATATGTAGTGCCAGGTAGTTAGGGCCTTAGAGAGAAACAATGAAGAATAGCACGACGTGCTACTTACGTAGTTTAACGAGAGCGTTCCTCCTTTCGTCTCCCTCTTTATAAGCGAAGTTGACTTCCCAAGACTTGAGTTCTTCAGTGACGGTACATTTCTTATTTCCACAATGGAACTGCCCTTTGCCCAGCACAACCTCATTTTCTATGCGCCATCTTAATGCCACCTAAACAATGATTTAGGAACATAAAATCGGTAACTAGTTATAGGTTACTTATTATGTTATTATTATATTAGTTATAGTTATTTATTATTTATTTACTTGCATCAGTGTTTATTCTATTATCCCACAGCTGGGCCCCATGCCCACATTTAAAGTTTGTCAAAATAAAAATAAAACTAAAATAATGATGAACTTATGGCTCCATATTCTGACGTTGCAAGCACATTTGTTACTACACTATGAGTAGGTATGAGTGGAGTAGTAAGAGTGACCCACTCATACAAGTGAAGAAAAAGTTTGAAATATATTTTCCGAAATACATAAAAAATACCCCAAATTTGCCGCCCGAAAACCACCGAAAAAAAATTACAGAGAACAAAAGAACCTTATGAACTAGTGCCACAAGTGGCGGCCTTATCGTTAACAGCAAACCTAGTAAAGTAGTAAAAGAAACCTAGAATAATAACTTAACTTAGCTTATATTTCTATTTTAATTTTAATGTTGAAAAATTGTTCCTTTTAGTCCGTAAACCTAATAAGAAAACATGGCATATCCGCCAGGATTTATAAACTGTTGTATCAAAAAACCTGCATACAAAACTATCATGTAGGTATCTACATAGTTATCTTATTTGTACTTGTAAGGGAATTATAACCTGTAGGGTAGGTACTTCCCGTTGACCTAAAATCATGAAATTTAGCAAGAATCAATGTCTTATAGGACAAGTAAAGCGAAAAATCCGAAAACAGTAAATGTGTAAGGAGTAGGTACCTAACATCCCAAAAAAAATCGGAGTGTGTGAGTGTCGCGGACCCGGCGCAGAAGTCCTTGGGATTTCAATGTTTCTAGTACTCATCTACGTAACGAACAGTAGCGTAGTAGGGGCGACCCGCCCCGGACGGCGCCCTCAGGGGGCGGCTATATTTCACAATCCCACTAATATTATAAATGTGAAAGTTTGGATGGATGGATCTTTGTTACCCTTTCACGCAAAAACTACTTTAATAGATTTTCTGTACTCACTTGCAACTTGCAAGGATCCCCGTATTTTATTTTGTGCTTTAAATTGAAATACCTAAATAAGAGGGCGGCAAAATTTTCATCCGCCCCGGTCGGCTGATGCCTACACTACGCCACTGGTAACAAATTTTTTGATCCTTTAGCTATCGAGTGGTGTAATTAGATTTTGAATGTAGATGAAAGTTATTTATGTAGCAACACCAAACTAAACCTCTCCCCCAATTGTGTCATCAGTATTCTGAATTGCGTCCGGTCACGTCAAAAATCTGTAGGTATAAACTTTTTTGCAGTTGATAAACTGACCGCGACCGTGACCTTTGTATATGTGACCTGTAGAACAGCAGTTTTCCGAGGCAAAGATAAGTTTATACCTCTATCCAGTTTATCTTTTCGGTGATTTCATATCTTTCGAACTATTTACATATTTTTTTTATGTTGGACAGGCTAGATGTTTGACCACAGCTCACCTGATGTTAAGTGACGGTGTGGTCGAAGACGGTAAAGCACACTTAGCCTGGAATGGAACTGGCTCTCAAGTGAGGCTGCCGGAACACACCGTTACATGCTTGGCGGCATATTTTCGACATGAGAGTGATAGCTAGCCAGCCGAGTACTAGAAAGTACTCTACCACCATGCTATGGTTTCCGCACGATGTTATCCTTCACCGGCAGCTCAAGCTCATTGTTAGAGTTTGAACCCAAGCCCTTCGACGTGCGAACCGGCCGCGTTAACCACTGTGCTGTCATTGCTACAAATTAGTTATAGTTGTTCTTGGTAGGCAGAGGTCTAGTAGATTATAGAAACGTCTTGCTGGAATATCTCTCGCTCCCACTCACACTGCATATAAACTGATCATAAAACTCCATTCATTTGTCAGGTATTTCTTTAGCTTCATCGTGTGGTCTTAAGGGATATTTATTACAGTAAATTCTACAAGTACCTACTACACATTTAAAATATGTATATATGACTAAGTATAATAACGAGTAGGTTATCTATTCTCTATCTAAGCCCGCAAAATGATTCTAAAAGGCTTCTGACCAATGTCGTATATTTTTATCTTAAACTAGCCTCGGAATTCGGACGCTAGGTAACGCACACAATCGAAACAATAACATATCTAAAGCACGTGGAATTTACCCACTTGTACCTATTTTTAGCTTTGTCATTTCATCGCTTCTTGTTGTGATTCAACTATTCAAATAGGTTTTATCCAGTTCTTTTTTCATTTCTCACTAGCAGCTCGACCCGGCTTCGGACGGGAAAACAAATAATATAAATATAGCCTATGTCACTCAGTCATAACGTAGCATTCTAATGATGAAAGAATTATTCAGATCGGTCCAGAGTTTCAGAGCCTATTCAATACAAACAACCAAACAAAAAAACAAATCTTTCCTCTTTATAATAGTGTAGAGAATGAATAGGTAATGCATAAATAAGTACGTAACGGGACGCTTTCCAAATTGTAGCGACACTGTAATAATTGTCTCTTTTCACATCGTGAGGAAACCATCGTGGTGGTAGGGCACTTTATAGTACTACCACCTTCAAATTAAAAATCTGCCGCTAAGCATTTAACGGTGTGTTGCGACAGTCTCACTTGAGAGCCAGTTTCATTCCAAGCTAGGCGTCTTTACCATTTTCGACCACACCGTCACTTAACAGCTGTGGTGGTCACACACCTAGCCAGCCCTAGCCATAAAAACAAATAGCGGGAAAAAGTATTTAAAGCAGCGTTGGTAGGGTCATACAAAATTTGTTTAGGTACAGAAGGGAACAAGGGCAGTAGGTAAAGATGAGCGTAAATAACGCTGTCCAATTTTCCAAATATTTACCTACTGGAAACGCTTGGGCGTCACATTGATAGAACCTAATTCCAATGGCCAGGAGTGGTATAAATAACTGCGTTCGCCCTGCGTCGGCCTTTTAACCTACTTACATTGCTCTATATTTGCTTCTTGATGGTCTACCACATTTTTAAAAACATTATTCATAACAATCTATCACTTAATAGTTATTTGTTCTACAAAAGCGCAAATTTGCTTTTTAACCGCGTGCTCAATATTGATGACCGAGCAAGCGAAGGATTGTAAAATTGAATCACGAGCGCAGCGAGGGATTCCAAAATTAGAATCCTGAGCGTTAGCAAGGGAATCAAAAGAGCACGAGGTGAAAAATCTTTGCACTCGAGTGCAACACGTAACTTTTCATCCCACCTCAGCGAGGAAATGGCAAAAACTTTTACAATCACAACACCAAGGAGGTTCCGAGTCTGAGTTTAAAAAAAAAGAAGATAAATTCGGCACCGTGGAGGTAGAAATAAATAGGTTTAATGATGTTTTGAATTCACAAACTTGTGCACACAATGTTCTAATTTTAAATTTACTTTATCCTCTAGCGGATAAAAACGACATTTGCACTCCGATATCGAAGAGCAAAAATACTTTTTTCGAGATGGGGGGATGAAAATTCATTTTGCTGTCGCAATAGTAAAGAAAAAAGAAACAAAGTTACGTATAATCAATAAGTACCAACTTATGTATCAAAATAAGACATTTATAAATTGACAGTCCTGTTGGCACATGGGTAGTAAGTATAATATGCAGCTCGTGAATTCGATTCCCATCCAAGACAAACTTTTTGTGGTATATAAACAAATGTTGTTCTGTGTCTGAGTGTTTTGTATGGATTTAAAAAAAAAAGTATTAAAGTATTCTATCAGTTATCGGATTTTCATAGTACAATCTTTGCTCAGTTTGGGGTCAGATGGCGCTGTGTTTAAAAGTCTTACGGTATTTATTTATTGAAGTAACCGCAGGATCGCGCTGGAAGCGAGCCGCTACCAACTTGCATTCGGGGAGGCCTAAGTCCAGCAGTGGACGTCCTATGGCTGAGATAATGATAACGATCCGTCCGAAATTAACATTGAAATACCTATGAATATTTTAAAGATAGTAAGGAGTAAACACCCGGGTAGAGTTATTTCAGACTCGATAATATTTGATTTTAATTTTACATTAGGTAAACTAAAATTTGTGGTTTTCTTTACTACAGACAGAACGAGACAAATTTTAGTGACTTTTCTTTGTAATAAGCACGTAGAATAGCCGGACAGACCAGTCAGTTTGGCCGGAGATTTGGGTAAAAAGGACTCTACATTATTTAAGATTTTGTGTCTCATTAATAATAATAGGTACGACAAAAACGCTCGGCGTTTTTGCGAAATGTAAAAAGTCATCTAACAAAAGCCGGACACCGTTTATTTTGGCCGGACACGCAATCAAAAAGCCTAACAATGTCCGGCTTTATCAGGACGCCTGGCAACGCTGTACAGGAGAGATAGATTTTTTAAACAGGCCCGGTGACCTCCAGTTGCTAAGAGGTCACCGCACCGCACGCCACCGCATAAAAACAAGCATTGTTACTTTTATTCGACTACGCAAAAACGAGCATTATGATTTTAGTAGTCTATGTGTCTACGAGTATATTATGTATGTTCTCTCGTATCTTTTATACGACTACTTATTCGTTTTTACTAGGTAATATGACTTAGCAATACGCGTGTTACATTACATTAGTGTTGTATTAAATTACATCACATTAAATCCGATTTGACAATTTTTTGCACATCAAAAAATTAAGATAAACACGCATGTTTGGTATCAAATGAAAGGGTTTAATGTGTAGTAGGTACCTACGTTTTAAAAATGTATGCAAATATAAATTGTGTAACTAAGTCTGATGCAGCGTATGTTACAGTCTAAAACGAACGTGTTTTTGGTTTTAGGTAGGTAGTTTTTTTTCTAATAGGCTTGCATAGTTATAACCGCCATTTCATACTATTTCGTATTTGTTTATTACGATTTATGATTTCGCCTAGGCAGACTACGATGGGACACGCTTGTCTAGTTTTGTTTTAGAACGTTTCGTTCGTCTCATTACCTTTACAGAAAACAAAGTTAATTAGCTAGGACAGCGTGTCATCTTCGACCACTTTGTCGCTTACTGTAAGGCGGGTTGGTGGTCAAACGCAATAAAAAGAAACAATTCGCAAGTAAAGTACATACATACTCAATTACATCTAATTCCGTCAACTTAAAAAGCAATTCAGTGTAGGTACAATTGTACCTACATATAAAAAGTACCTCAATTTCATCTTGATACCAAAATCCGTCAGCGATTACGGAGCGAGATGAACGGGAAGCAAAACAATAGTCATAAACTTACGCATTTACAATGGAGCAATATGATAACGGTTTACTGGCGCATCAATGCATTTTCATCGTTGGATCTTCGAATCGAGTAGGGCGGTGGGACAAGCAGATGTGCGTTACTGTATAACAGTGTGGGTGAATGCATGTGGCTATATTTAGCTTAGCCTACAAAGGCACTGCGGCCATTGTTGCTCTCCCCAGTATATCACACAAAGGAAGGTCTCGCAGGCAAAAAAAAAAGCAATTGACTCACATAGGGGAACGGTCCCCATCTCAACCTTACACTGTTAGGGAGCCACATTATTGAATAAATGAATTTTAATGCGACCTTTGGATGCAGCCGTAGCAACAGCTTATAATGTATGTGTATGTAGATAGGTACCTACATAACCGACCACGCATCGCTCTGATAAATAATAAATAAGCTCAGTCAAGCCTGTTGGAAACAAAGGCGAATAGGTTTGATAGCCTTCTTTGTAAACTTCCATTAGATAGTTTAATTACTGTAGGTAGGTATGTGAAAGCATAGCCTCATTATACAATAATATCGCTCATTACTTAATTATATACAAATATAGGTATAAGTATACGTTCTTAAATGCCTCAAATGTAATTAAAAAGCCTACAACATAAATGACGCTAGCGTATCTACATAGATACTTATGTAGAGAATATGCACGTAAACATTAACGATTCAACGATGTAATATACATATAAACTGAGGAACCTCATGGAACAAATCTAATGATTAAAATCAAAATATTGCTTACCTACTTTTATCAAGAGAAATAAATCCGCTTCATTGAGTTGAACTGGCTGTATGAACACTGTATTGTATGCATATAGTCTGGGTACCTTCAAGTCGCGAGTGAATCGGTTCCTTCTAGGCGAGCGTGCTCCACCGTAGACCGCATCTTCGCTTAACATCAGGCGGGATGGCGGTCAAACGCAAGCCTATCTACTATAAAAAAAAAACAAAAAAAAAAACTGGCTACATTGGCAGCCCGTACACGTAGCGCGCGATCCGCGATCCGCGATCAATGATCGCGATCCAGACTGATCGTGTACGAAGCGGATTGACGGACTGATGCTCCGGATCGCATAATATTTAGAAATTTTGAAATCATGATCGCGGATCGCGGATCGTGATCATGATTGAACGTGTAAGGCGGCCCATAGAGTAATCGCTATTTCATTGGTATAGTTTAACTATACCAATGAAATAACTATAATAGTTATCCACCATAGGACCACTGATACAAAATCTAGTTATCGTCAGACTTATCTAACATCAGGATTAGTTCAGTTTGATGATTTTTAACTTACTTTGTTTTCTTTGTAACGGCTCAAATCGCAAATACAATACTCTTTGAACAGTTTATCATAATACTTTTTCGCAAGTTGCTTCTCCCAAGTATCAGCGATATCATCTTCTTCCCATAAGAACCTATGGTTCTCCCTGATTATGTCTATATCAGTTCTATCAGTAGAAGTGTCCCGTTTCAATGTTCCCGTCGATCCCTTCGTGTTCAGACAATACACATTAACTAGGTGCTTATGCAATTCATACGGATTAAGGTTACGCAATCTCGCAGACATCGTTAGACGCTATCGTAACCTAGAACAAAGGGAAAACGTGTTAACTTCCCAAATAAAACATGCTGGCTTTGCAACAAACAACTCTTTAATAAAATCAAAAATTATTATTATTATTACAAGTTTCCATTTAATATATTATTAATCTAATTGTCATGATTATAACAAGGTGCAGCAATAATAAAACTATTACAAAACGGTTGTTCTTTAAATCAATAAATAATAAAATTTAGTTTTGTGCTCCGGTACATTAATATCTACTCTGAATATTATTGTCAGTCTTGTAGATTTTGTGTAATTTTCTCATTTGGCTCAATATCAAAAATCTTAATCCTACAAACAAGTCATGCATGTTAAACATCTAAATTATTTTACAATAAATATATTAAAAATATGAATATGAATTATGATAAAATCTATAGAGAAAAGATCTCTTATACAAACAACCAGTTAAATCGAAATTGGCACAGTAGAAAATAGTTTACCTTTGGTTTCAATATAACTTAGCCAATCGTACAAAAATGTACTTATAAACATGCATTCATTAAAATCTATCAAAATCTTTGGAGAAGGCAAATTTTCAGTACATACTTAGTATTTAATATTATTTGATTGTTCATTTCCATTATAAATTTTATTTGTGATGTTTAAAACACTTTATAACTCCTAACGTAGAAATCTAAAAAATAGGCATTAAAAAGTCCAGTCGTAACTACAAGTTTACAGTTTTCAACAATTTATTTTGCTGTTGGGTCAAGCTTGAGACACTTAGAATACATTCGCTTATTGGAAAATAAATGGAATCATATGCAAGCCCAGGTATATCAAATATTTCCTATCAGATGGAGACAATAAATTAAAATATCTTCATTACAATATTCTTAGATATTGTCTGGAATCCCAAGTGGTGCTAAGCAATACTAAATGGAAATGACTAGAGCTGAAACTATTTATTTTTTAACTTATTGTGATGTATAAGACAAGTACAGACAAAATACCTACTTAGAAGATAACACAAGGATAAAATAATAGATTTAATATTGTCACTGTTAAGTCTCTTTGGTCAGTTTCCATCCATAAAAAAGAATGCTAACAAAACTTTTTCATCTGATTTGTTGTTTGGCAATATAGCATAGTTATAATATTTGTGATTTTCAATCTTCAGTCGATATTATGTCAGTTTTATACAATATGATGAAATTAGAGTTAAGCATTATTGGGCTATTTTAGACATTGCATACATTATCTAAGCATTGTACATAATACCAAATTTAATGCATGATAGCATATAAAAAACTGAATCAAACCAAGTACTTCTAACTTGCTCCCAACAAGCGAACTGGACAGCAGCACGCTCATAGTTATCTATTTTTTTTAAAATCACTATTTATAGTATAAATTTTATACCATAATGCATACTCAAAGCTATGTACATAATATTTGGTATAGTAGTAGGGAATATTATAAATAATAATAGGCACATTAAAAGTTATTGCTTTGGCTACAACACAGTACTAGGACATTAATAAGAATCACTCAATTCTTATACTAAAATTTGGCAAAGTTTTACAAGTAGTTACTAATTTGTTACCTAATAAAAATTTACAAAAATATATAATATATTTAAAGCTGGTTTGAAAGAGGAACAACTAATTGTGACAAATATTTGAAGAGAGTATATATCCATGAAGAATATTTCCCCTATCTTGAGTAAATATTTCAGTAAGGCTATCTGATCTTTAGGTGTATGACCTATATCCACAAGTTAAAATATCACTTTATCATATCTAGAAGGCAACTTTGGATAGAGATATGTGTGACCTTATTATAGAGCACCTGTAAAGGCATTTTCCTACTAAACTAGTACTACCCCAAACATGCATAATAAAATCATTATATAAATAAAATCCTTAACTAAAAAGCGACTACAGCAGCACTCTGAGTGATGACACTCACATAACACAATAACACACCATAATGACTAAATTATGAACTAGATCATATTTTGGTATAAAATTACGAACATACAACTAAGTTTTTGGCAATTAGAGAATCTGAAATTAAAGTTCCAAAGCCTTTGCAAATCATATAAAAGGAAGGCAAACTAGCAGTTTCATTTTCAAAACATTATTTTAAATTATGAATAACTACACTCTGCGTGCAGGGATATATTTATTACTTATTATTGTGATTAGCCATGAGTTTTTTCATGTTTCTTCATATTGTCAGAACGTGTAAAGGCTTTGTCGCAAACACCACAGTAGTAGGATTTCTGTTTAGTGTGGACAGTCATGTGGCGGGAAAGTTCACTCTTAGTAACAAATTTCTTCTCACAGACTGTGCATGCATGTTTGCGCACATTAAGATGGAATTTCATATGAATTGAAAGAGAACTTGATTGCGAAAAGGCTTTGTGGCAAAGTTCACAGACAAATGGCCTCTCTCCAGTATGCTTTCGCAGGTGATTCATGAATCCTGTCTTCGTGTAATCTTTTTGGCAGAGGTGACAAAAGCTTGATTTTGAGTCTAACATACCCGGAAAGTGACCGTTAATATGTTTTCGTAGCTCCCAATAACTGGGGAATTTATCTGCACACACATGACATGGATACTTTTTCTCTTCAGTGACTTTGGCACTGCACTGGTGTGAGCTCAGTAATTCTTCATTGGTGAACATTTGGTTGCACTGGTTGCAGACATGACTAGTCTCTGTATCTGTTGATAATGTCACTTCCAAGTAATTTTCTATGGACATAACATTCCCATTTGAGCTATCTGCGTCGTCAAGTTGAATCAGAGCAACTCCATTTTTGTCTGTGCTTGTTTTATCACCTTTTCCTAAGTATTCTCTGTAGTCTAAAGAGTCTTTACCTGTGTTGTTATTGTCTGGTTCGACGAGGTGTAACACAGGTGATTCGCTTTGTTCTCTATCGGGAGAAGTATTTTTCTCATTGTCGGAGTGGTCGGGTCGAGAGGAGGCATTGTTGTCAGATTCCCATTCGTTTTCCACTATCTCTACATCCGAATCGGATTCATCTGCACTCGATACTGTGCTATTGACTAAGTGGAATCCGATATCGTCAAAGCGTAACACGTTCGTTGGAAGTTTAACCCCAACGATAGCTTGAATCGCCTGCCATGAAAGCTCCTGGGGGTTGTTCTGCATATTAAATCGCACTACTCTAACCTATAAAGGATTTCACAGATTACTACACGGAAACTTCAACTGGAGAAATACTTATTTAATAAATATAATTACCTTTTCTATGGACGACCCGAAACAGAATTTTTATAACAATTTTTAAGATGACACTCCTGATTCCTACATCTAAAAATATTATTATGCTGCACTGGTAGGAGAGCAAGGGAGGCAATAATACACAACACAGTACTATACTATCAATCCAATAATGTACAGCCTACGTGCGACGGACGTTTTGGAGGGACTTTTAGCGGGAACACGGAAAAGTGTTGACCGACATATTATTTTTCAAAACATTTGTTGTTACGAGTGTATAATGTTTAAGTATTAAAATAGTGGTATAACATTTAATTTTATAAAGTGCCGAATTATACGCACGAGTATGGGAATGTGACATATTGTGGTAAAAGGTAAAATATGACTTATTTTGTTGCTTTCATTTAAAGTTTACAGTAAAGTCATCACTACTTAACTTTGAGTTACTTCGTGTGAGTAAAACTTGTTCTCATGAGTACAAACTTATGGTCCTGTATATTTATTTCTTTTATTCACTACTAGCTGCGTCCCGTAGCTTTATTTGCGTTTTACAGAATAAAAAGTAGCCGAAATGTTAATTTAGTGTAAAAGTTATCTTCCAAATTTCATTCAAGTCCGATATGCAATTTTTCGTAAAGAAGTACCAAAAAAATGTATAAACTGGAAAACTTTCGCATTTACAATATAAGTCTAATAGAACAAAACCAAATCATAGGTGTTTCGTTTTCTGGTATAATAGGTACTGCGAAAATACATACTCTTTTAAATGTGAACACTGAACAGCTTGCACGCAAAATTGAAACCTAAGCCATGGAATGAGTGTTCAAATTTTGGTCACAATCGCCGATCAGTGGCGGATTTACAAATTTTCAAGGCATAGGCTACACAGTTTTTGCCGCCCTTGCCTCTACAATTGTCATCTCCTACATTATTATTACAATCCAAAAATTTCGTTGAAATTACACGTAAAATAATTTTTGGGTATATTTTTGAACTAATCAACGCTCAGTCATTAACGAGCGGGGTAATGTGTGCTATTTACACAATATTGTACATTTGGTAAACGTGAATAAATAATCTTTATTGCACTGACAAACAATTAAAAATAATCAACTCAGTCAAGTTATAAAAGTTTTTTACTTCGTTACAATGTCTTTTTGCGTGATTTTTTGTTGGCAAAATCATCGATGATATCGTCGTAAGTAAATTTGTTCATTAATTCCGACTCTATGCACAGTGATAGAGGAAAGTCATTAGCAAAATTTGTTGCAGACTTCTATCTGTGAGGCATCAGAAAACCCGTCATGCAAAAATCTTTTTGATTTCTATGAGGTAGCAAAAAAAAAAATTCGGTCCCCAAATTTGCCGCCCCAAAAATCTGCCGCCCTAGGCTTAAGCCGACTCAGCCTACTGGTAAATCCGCCACTGTCGCCGATATATACATATTAAAGCAAACAATAAAGTTTTGGTGCTATGGAAACAATTTTAAATGTATGAATTCTATGAATAACGTATAATTTCATTTACATAAAGAATCATGGAATAAAATGATTTCAACTTGATTTTTCAGAATCGATGACCTTTCCCGACGGTCGTAGTCTGATTTTAGTTTTTGCACTTTTTATAAACTTAATGGAGGTTCGCTAGTATTTTTAATGTTTCTGACCTTAGAGCTCCGTAATTTATGAGGTGACTTAAAAATTTTTTTCTTTATTGAAAAGGATAATCTTTTGGTAAAGCCGCGAGCAACAGCAAATAATATACATGCATATTTTTGCAAATGTGCTAATTATGCCCTGCCATTTGACACCCAACACAGCATCATTAAATTTGTATTATTTTAGTTCAAAAAAGAATATAATTATTCTATCAGTTAGCTGGCTCAATTATACAAGCTTTGCTTAATTTGCGGCTATATGACCCTTTGTGAATAGTTGTAGGATGTTTATTCAAAGTCTTTTAATTTAAATAAACATCAAATCAATGTAATCTATGAGTAAATACCACACTGTTCAAACGAAAATGTTTAGTAGCGCTTTGATAAATTGGGAATTTTTGTAAATTGTAACTTTTGGCTCGCCTATTTCTAAAGATTGCCGACTCCTAGCCTTTAACCAGTGGACAAGTTGTCGAGTAAAATATTATTTTATATAATGAGCCTGTATTGTCGCACTGCAGGGCAAAGGTTTTTTCCCTTCTATTCCATCATTATCTGTAACCTGAGTCCATCCATTCATCCATTTCTAAGCATCCATACTGAGCTCAGATGTTTAATCTGAGATACTGAGCATCCATATCATGCTTAAGTCATGTTTGTTACACTTTGACAATACAAGACTGTGAATTTGAATCTGGCTAATATAAAAAGTGTGATGCCAAAAACAACGAAGCAAGAACAATAAATATCTACACGAAAATAACTAGAATCACGCGGAGTTTTGGCGAGAACGCGGAAAGTCATGTCGCCTCATTGTATTTTTTTCTCCAAAACTAATTTTTTTTTCTTCTACTGTTTATGTATAAAAATAGTGGTGTTTTATTCATAAACTGCCGAATTATAAGTGTGAGTGTGGAAAAGTCATATTATGTAGAACATGTCATGATGCTTCCAAAACATGGAGTTTTGGAAGCTTATAGTAAAGTTGCCAATACTTTACTAAGGCATGACTGGATTGGCATGGACTTGATTCGACTAAGACTGGACTTTGTAATTTTAGGTGTAAGACATCAATTGAAAACGGAAGACGAGGCATTATGGCTTTATAGTTACAGCCTGCCCGATAGGCAAATTAAATGTAAAAAAAAAGTAGATTCGCGCGCTTTTTGTATTCCCTTTACCAAGTTGCCTATGCCCGTATTTATTTATTTTTAAATTCCTTTTCTTTTCTTGCAAATTCCACACATTTTCAATATTTTATTTGTTCATGATAGTTAACTTTAACGATTCATTAGTAAGTCAATTGTCTACTATATACTGTCTACATAGAACAACATCGTTTCTTGATGGATTCCTTAGAAAAATTACAAAACTTCATCAAAACAAAGGACAATTACAACAATTTCGTAAGCTGTTCAGAAATTCCTGCTATATGTAAAACCGAGCCGTGTATACTTGGTGTAGACGAAGCGGGACGGGGCCCCGTTTTAGGTAAGTGCAATAATTAGATGTAGCATATTATAAAGAGATTTTGAGAGATGATTGAAACTTCTCTTCTCATGAAAATTACCTTCTATTTTCAGGTCCCATGGTGTATGGAATAGCGTTCTGTCCTTTGAGCCAAAGCAGTATTCTAAAAGATCTGGGTTGTGCAGATTCTAAAGCATTGACTGAAGTGAAAAGAGATGAGATATTTACCAAAATGCTTAATGAGGAAACCCCTGTCAACAATGTTGGATGGGCATGTGAAGTAATCTCTCCTAATTACATCTCTAATTCTATGTATAAAAGAGCTAAACATTCGTTGAATGAGGTAAGTCGTGAAATAGAATTAGATATACAGAATATGTCAAAAAAGCAGAAGTATTTTCTAAATTGTTTATTGTGGGGTCATCTGTCTTACTCACTTACATTAAGGTCCTATTTATCATCCATTCTAAACATTTTACCGCAATGTTGGAAACCTTGTAGTTTATAAATGAGACCTTTAAACCTTTACCTGGGTTGCTAGTCCTAGGCACTATAGATTCCTGTCCCTGCAACACTATGGACTTGGCACTTGCTTGCCCTAGAATGCTAAGTAGTTTTATCTCAGATACCACCAAGCCTGACAGTCAGCCAATCCAAACTTATTAGTCCGAGATCCGGTTAAGAAATATACATGTAAAGCCTTTGTCAGTCTCACTGCTCACTCTGGAAATTTGCATCTAACATCTAGGCAACCATGGATTCAATCAATTCAAAAAGATTAAATATATGATGAAGGTATATTAATAACACTTACTCACTTCTTTATACCTGGCAACTCCACAATTGCGCAAAGGGGGAAGTAGGCTACCTTTACTTTTACAATTCTGTTGGGTACAATCTCTCAACTAAAGGGCAATTAAAAAAATTGTAGAATTAGATTTAGTAAGTTTAGTTAAAAATCAAAGTGTTTCATATCATCAGCACACAATTTAGCTAGGCAATCTATTTGTGAAGTGTCTATGTGTACATTATCTATAATTAATTTCTTATCATTAATAAATAATAGATGAGGGTCCAGATCTTAGACTATATATTTATACCCATTTTGTAGAAATCATTAGAAGCTTTTTGTGACAAAGCAACCTACTAACGACTGAAAATAAATAATTAATGATGATTTCAACAATATTGTTACAATAGCATGGAGACATAACTTGTGCACGACTGATGTAAGACAGATGGCAAGAGAGAGGCTTAAATCCAGTGTGGGGTGATGATTATGAAAAAAATATCCCATTTACTCTAATTATATTGTTGTTATCATTTTCCAGGTTTCAATGAACTCAGCTATAGATTTAATTAAGAGAGTGGCAGACCAAGGAGCTAACATCACAGAAGTCTATGTCGATACTGTGGGCCCCCCTGAGAAGTATCAAGCTAAGCTGTCTGCGATATTCCCCACATATAAAATTACTGTATGTATCACACAACACAATTGCCCGTCTGTTAATCTGTTCACTATGTAACTTGTTATAATCTTGGGATGTACTAAACTGATAGTACTTACTCTTTGTACTCATCATTATAAAAAGGGAATTGCAAAAAAAAATGCTTCTCCATATGTTTTAATAATAGAACAGCTTATTTATTCACTACACCCTTTTGGCTTGGAATACCCCAAGATTTTAATCCTGTATACTAACAAAACACTATACACTCATGAAACTATAGATCTATTATCTTTGCAGCCAAAAAGAGCAGCTCAAAACTATAATATAATTATATGATAGCTTTGGTGGCTTTCTCTCATTAGCTATCTTAAGTAAAGGTAGATATTTATTCATTAATAACGTAGTAAGCATATTACTAGCCTAATGAGTATAAAAATCAAATAATGTTAGTTGGTATGAAGATTTTTTTTTTCCGAACATTCAGTTAGAAATAAAAACACTGATTATTTCTTTTCCCCAAAAGGGTAATTCATATTGTTTTTTTACAAGTCTTTTAACTTCAATACATATTTAAGGTTCTTTTACTAATAGATAGAAACAAACAATCTAAAACATAAATTAAGGCTTACCATTCTTTTTATGGTTAAAGTGTTTCTAATCTGATTACATCAAAGTCTAATGCAACAATTTACTGTAATAACCTTTCAGGTAGCAAAAAAGGCTGATTCAATCTATCCAATTGTGTCAGCGGCCAGTATTGTAGCCAAGGTGACTCGAGACCATGCCCTAAAAGTGTGGAGCTTCAATGAAGGCCTAGAAATGGATAACACAAAGTTTGGCAGCGGCTATCCTGGAGGTAACCTTAATTTTTGATTAGCTATCCACATCGGGTCACATCCGGTGACCTTCATAATGAGTCAAAGCAGACTGATGTTATACAAATTGTACAATGTGCTTAAGCCCCTTTTGCAGTGCTAATTTATGTTACAAAATTCACTTTATTATACCTAATATAGATAATACCTATGATGATGAATATAATATTTAAATATTTGGCTTTTATATTTTCACTAGGCGATACAATATTTCATAAGATAGAGCATTTTGAAAAGGGGACATTTTACGAAAGGAACAAGTTGCGAAATGAACATTTTGCGACGAAACCCTTTCCCAGACTATAATTCAAGGAGAGCCACATAGTTTAATCAAATACAAATATTTTATTGATAAAATCAAAATTTTTTATTTATAATTGATAGGCTTGCGTTTGACTGCCGTCCCGCCTGATGTTAAGCGAAGATATAGCCTACGATGGAGCACGCTTGCCTAGAAGAGTTACAAGTTGTGTTCCAATTTGGGTGTCTTCAAGTTTTGAGTGAATCGCTTTGTTCTAGTCAAGCGTGATCCATCGCTAACCGCATCCTGTCCCAGACGAGTTAGCCACTTACCTTCTCAATTTTTATCAAGAGCTCCATTCAGTAACTAAAGTGACGCGCTTCATTCTCTTCCAAACTGAGAGTTAAAAAAAAATTACGAAGTGTTTCTCTACCAGTATTAGTTGTTTGTCCCGCACTGTGACCCCGCGACTTGTAAAATCGCTTCGCTCTGTCAATTTTATTTAAGTCATACACACTGCTATTTAATTAAAAAGCAAATACATCTTTTCCTAGATCCCCTCACAAAGAAGTTTATTCGCGAGCAGATAGACAATGTATTCGGATACCCGCTCCTTGTCCGGTTTAGTTGGTCAACCGCCGAGCATATGCTTGAAGAGAAAGCTGCTTCTTGTACTTTTGAAGAAGTAGACGAAGAGGGAACAACTAAAAAACCGAAGAAATCCATCAGTTCATTTTTCTCAACACCCGACGAAGCGCCAAAGAAAAGGCATAAGTTTTTTGTGGAAAGATATTTAAGTATCGACAATGCGTTTGAATAAATGTGTAAGTAAATAATTATATACCTAGTAATAATGTTTTGTTTGCTTGTATTTTTTGCCGTGCTCTGGGAATATTAATCTTAACGATTACTGACTATAACCCTGCGGTATCACCTGCGGCGAAAACTTCTCTATAATACGTTAGTGTTTTTGAAATATGAAGTACCTACAGGAGCGTAGCTTGCACTTGACGGGCCCTGAATCAAATTTTATCTAGACTCCTCCTACCTCCTACTAGACTTTCATTTCGTAACTCACTGGGGTAATCTCTATTTATCTTTCACTATTTTTTTCTCATAACTTGTTAATGAAAGAATAATCGTATAAAGTGTAACCCTGGTCGCGGAAAATACAAAACGTCCAATGTTTCCGGGACCTAAAAGTTTTAGTGAAATCGTGGCTAACATTTCAGAATTTTTTTACATACATAGAGCCGCTATAGTCCGGGCTCCTGTATCATTAATAAAGTTGAAACGGTGGTTGCTACGCCCCTGATAAAGTATCAATCTCTTCATTCACTGATAAAACGTCACGTCGATCCTTTATTCAGATACTGCGAGAATAGAAAGAGATATAAGCATCTATAGTAGGTAAGGACATCGTTGTAGAAAAGGCTAAATCAAAAGATATGAAGTTACATAGGCCTTTTGCAAAAACTACTATTAACTACTATAGTCCGATAGTAAGGTAGTAAGGAAGCTTGGACATAGTCCGAAATGAATGTTCAATGTTTATATTTAGTTTATTTCCGCTTAACAGTCGTTCCAGTTCAAACAGTGACGAGGAGACTTAAATTAAACTAATTTTACACTGCTTATTAATTAAAAACCCTAATCTTACTTAAAATCTAGAACTCATAAATATTCTTAATTTGACAAAAATTAAATTAAAACTACAATAAATCTAATTAAAATAATCAAGAATCCTCCTCTCTGCAGTAACCACTTTGTCGACACGTGTTTCACCTCTACACGAGGCATCCTCAGGACGTGTTGACTCTTCGAGCGCTTGGTCGAGACTGACTGCTTGGTTGTAACGCCTGAATCAATCAATTATAGTCCGAAATATTTTTCTATCATCAATGAAAAAGCATGAAACGTCTTTTTATTTTTATAAAATAGGGGTTTGCATAAATATGCAAGTAAAACATTACTATCATTTCTTATGGTTCACTGGCTAGGTGTTTGACCACAGCTCACCTGGTCTTAAGTGACGGTGTGGTCGAAGATGGTGAACACACCTAGCCTGAAATGGAACTAGCTCTCAAGTGAGGCTGCCAGAACACACTGTTTTAGATGATTGGCGGCAGATATTCAACTTGAAGGTGGTAGCTAGCCAGCCGAGTCTAGAAATTACTCTACCACCATATTGTGTATTATACATAATTAGGTATATACTATATTACACATATTTGTACATAATATATACATACCATGGTATATATACTACCTACCTACCAATATGTTTGATTATTGAAAAGTACAAATAATAATTGGGAAAATTCAACATCTTAAAAGTATTTCATAAATAAATAGCAAACAGATCAACAATCTGCCGCCAAGCATCTAACGGTGTGTTCCGGCAGCCTCACTTGAGAGCCAGTTCCATTCCAGGTTAGGTGTGCTTTACCATCTTCGACCACACCTTCACTTAACATCAGGTGAGCTGTGGTCAAACAACTAGCCTGTCAACCTCTATTTTCAAGAAATGTCGAATTAAAAAGACAAGTGGTATTCTTGCCCGATAATTCCTCAACACGCTTCATAGAATTAATCCGGTCATTTAGTGTCATTGCATGACTACTCACTAATAAATTGACTGTCTCAATAGAATACTTACAACTTTATCTATTTGAGTAACTAACGGCTGGGATTAAACTGAGTTTTATGTAGGTAACACAAACATATGTATAAATCATTAGCAAATGTAATGCTACCTTCGTTACATTGTCATTTAACGCTATGAGTGAAAATGTATGGCGTAGCATCGCTGATCAGTAGAAATCGTCGACAATTTGAATACGATTTATGCAATATTCATTTGTCTTGCACTGTACATTTTATTTTGTACGCACATTGGAGCATCTCCAAAAATTTCAAACACGAAAACCGTTTCGAAAATTTTGGCATATTCAATGGTGTATCGATTTGTGTTTTATAAGTAAGTCCATATAAAGTGTCGTATCTCAAAAGGAGTAGGTACATTAAATATAACTCATAACTCGAAAATAGCTTATTGTGACCGATTGCAGCGACGATAAAACTTTCACAAACAAATTGCGGTCTATAAAAGATTTCTTTAAGCGATGAAAGGTCCCGAGTTGGGGGCTCATCCAAGAAGGTTAGTCGCTGGGCTGTCTAACAAACATTAGCATGCGTACCGTGCGCTCGCGCACCTACTTACCATGAGCAATGCGGAACGCGCCGGGTTCACTCTGAGAATTTAATTGTGTTCCATTATCATATTTAGGTTCTTTTACTGTAAGTCAAAAGTGAAAACTGAATGAGAGACCTCGTCGCTTGTCATTCGTCAGTGGCGATCGATGGCGACAACTTCTGTTTCACGGTAGCACAAAGATTATCGACATGGCGTTGAAGTATTTGATTATAGTGTTGGGTTTTAGCGTTTGCGTTAACGCTATACTGGGCCCGTCTAACGGGACTAAAGTCCTGAAAACTGACACGTACTTAGATGCGTACTCCAAATCTCGGATAGACGCAGAGAAGGCGAAGCAGGGGGTCGTGATTGTGACAGCAAAGGACGGTGAAAAGGAAATTACCAATCGCGACGACAGTTACAGTTCTGGGTACGACTACACGCCTCCCTTCTCAAGTGGGTCTAGCTTTAGCTCCAGCGGATCTTCGAGCTTCTCCGGAGCTTCAGACAGTTATCTACCACCGTCGAGTTACACGCCATCAGTGAAATTCGAATCGGATATCACGTATGATGCGCCACCAAATACGTACGGACCTCCTGCGAAGAATTACGGTCCTCCTGCACATTCTTATGGACCACCCGCACATACTTACGGACCTCCCTCGCTGTCATACGGACCCCCGGTTCATAAACCGCTGCCTCCGCCAATATACGGGCCTCCGCTGAAGCCAAGTTATGGCGTCCCCTACACTGCCCCATCGCTCGGTTTCTTCGACAAATTCGCCTTGAAGTTAGACATCTTGACAATTGCCAAACTTCTACTAAAATTCCTGATTTTCAAGAAGCTCGTGACGATGCTCGCCGTAGTGTGCATGCTGTTGGTGATACCGAAACTTATTAACTTCAAGAAAGGCGGAGACAGCCCAAATAACGAAGAAGAAGATCGGAAATTTGGAGAAAACAACAGTAAGTTAACATAGATAATTATTATTTTCATAGAGCTTTATATAACATAGGTGTTTAAACATAACACAGAGTATTTATGTTTTATTTTGCAATAGGGCTCTACTAAGTATTTGACAGTACGTTCTGAACACTTTCGAAAATGTTACGATTTGATATGTTACTCTACTGTACGTCTCAGTGATCGCAGGATACTGAGAGTCTAGATCTCGAATTATAAGTGTACGCCTATTGAGATTAGAGGGTCTAATAAAACAGTTCGCGAAAAACTTTACGTCAATTTTTCCAGCACCCATTGCATTACATTGTCATTTTTCTGGCAGGCGTAAACGGAAACAAACTCCTTTCATATTTGATATCAATAACTTGAAGAAACATTTTTTTTTCCGAAATAAATAAATATATCGTAGAATTATACACACAGTGCCGTCTGCCCTAACTGGCCTAAAAGCAGAGCTTGTGTGATGAAAGTCAGATAACTGATAGAATACATAAATACTTTTTTTTTTTGTAAATACATACTTATAATACATACAGTACACCCAGACACAGAACAAATATTTGTTTATTCACAAAATGTTTGCCCTGAGTGGGAATCGAACCCACGCCCTACTCTCATGGCAGATATACTACCAATGAGCCAACGGGGCAGTCAAAAATAAACCTAATCCTCTGAATGTGGTTCAGAATAAGGACACAGTACACGTTTCGTTTTTCTATAGGTCCTACCTAGTTTGTTTTAGATATTTAAATGTGCAGCGCCTAAACCTTCAAGATAATCGTTATTTCACTTATTTTTTTTATTGTAAAACGGGAAATGAGATGTGTTTAAGTAATATAAAATAATTGCGATCTACCTATGTAGCAATTTCAATATTAATTGCATTCTAATTGAGCGATACACGCGATGGATCATAATATTTTACGCTATTCACGAAATGTTCAATAGCGATATTTCACGGCTGAAACGAACGTAAGTAGATATTAACAAATAAGTCAGTTTCTAGAAGTGCTTACAACAGTAAAGCAGTTAAAACTAATCATTAATTATTAACACAGTACCTAATGTTTACACACAACTAGAAGTAGAACTAGAGATTATATTATGGCTATGGAAACTAACCACCGTAGATAAGTCTCAAAGTAATGAGCGCTATAGCAACGATGCCCTGAACTTAATCGTGCTACTCAAAGTTGTGGCCTCCGATGGTCATGAACAGGCGTTGTATTTTACTATAAAGTGACCGTTTCGTTCGTCTCATAACTTTTATTTTAGATTAAAATAATCATACTTACTAGTTATTTTGTAAGACCGAGGGACGAATCCGAATTTTTAATTTATTTTTTAATGTAAAAGTATTGAGCCGATCGAGATGCAGCGATATACAGAACTTTGAGTTAAAAAAAAGTTTGCCGTTGTTTTCCCTGGGCTCACTTATACCACTTAAGTCAGATCCCCAAGTCAGACCATCTGTAATCCCATTTTAACTAGCTCTTACGACAAGCAGAGAATATCGAAGCCGAATTCTAAAACTCAGGGTTAGTTAGTAGGTAAGACCTACGGGTTGCCTACTTGATATTTGTAGTAGGCGTTGGGCATGTATTAGATATTGTGAAATATCTCATATGTATTTGCTATATATCTTGCTATTTTGTTTACATCCGGAGACCTTGATCAAGATAGACAATCCTTATGTTTAGAAATATTTTTGTAACGCGTAGTATATTTCTTTAGATAAAAAGATAAGATATAAAGGGCATTGTGATCGCGGCATGTTTATGCTTAGTCATATTCGACAAACAATTTCGGATTTTGAGATTTACTCGATTTACGAAGGCCTCAGTAAATCTTTGCGCTTACGCACGCAAGCAAGCAAGAAACAAACGAATAAATACAATAATCACAATCAGCTATTATTAGTGCGCTGTTGGATACAGCCCTTTCCCAAAACACGTTACTTAGTTTGATCTTCAGCTTTTCGTTTCTGACTACTGCCGGGCGTGTTGCGTATATCGTCACTCTATCAAGTGTCAGGGCGTCCTATTTGATGATTGTCGATTCGTCTCGAGCTCTACAGTAGAAATCACAAACAAGATTTTTTATGCTATCATGACATTACTTACGTGTGTACTTTCATATAGGATAGGAATACGTTTATTTAAATGTCACTCATTAGCATAAAAATAGTGATTGATTAAATATGAAAAGGAAAGAAATTCTACTTGTTAAAGTACATTTTTTCATTGCTCAATCTTAAGCTTGATATTCCATGTTCATTTCAATCTTGTAACAGCAATCTTTATGTCAAAACGCCAACAACAATTTTTTAGAAAAAATTGTTACCCAATATGTTAATGTGATAGAAAATAACAATGCATTGTCGTACGTCATGCACCGTAAACCATAAACTTCATTTGCGGTTAGAAAAGTTTTCCTTTTATACTGCATTCAAGGTACCTACTAATGCGTAGGACTGCGGTTTGACATGTGTAGAGGTGTCAAACACCTACTCAGTCAGCCACAAAATGAAGTAAGTTGGGTCAAGTCCGGTCATGTTCCAGTAAAGTAGAAGCGATGATAGCTCAGTGGTTAGTGCGGTCGACACACCCTGAAGGACGTGGGTTCAAACCCTAACAATGAGCTTGAGCTGCCGGTGAAGCAAAAACAACAAAGAAACCATAGCATGGTGGTAAGGTATTTTCTAGTACTCGGCTGGCTAGCTACCAGCGGTGTGTTCCGGCGGCCTCTCTTTAGAGCCAGTTCGATTTCAGGCTAGATGTGCTTTACCATCTTTGACCAAACCGTTTCTTAACATCAGGTGAGCTGTAGTCAAACACCTAGCTTGTCAAACATTTAAAAAAGTAGGAACAACTTTACCAGAAGCCTTTATGATTACCACATTATAATGTAAGAAAAATAGTAGGTAGGTAAAATAAATAAATACATACATTCATTTTTCATATACCTACATATTAGATACATTCCACACAGCGCCATCTGACCCTAAACTAAGCAAAGCCAGTACTTACTATGAAGGTCAGATAAATAAAATAAAAATAAATAAGTAACTGATTTTTTTTTTTTTTTTAATAATTTGCCCCTTCGGGCAGGCTAAAGCTATAAAGCCATACTGCCTTGTCTTAAGTGTTATTTCTGCTGTATCTTAGCTATAGTTATAGTCAAAGTCGTCTTTGTCAAGTCCAGTTCGTGTCAGTAAATAAATAAATAAATAAAGTCCAGTCATGCTTTAATAAAGTAGTGGTGACTTTACAATAAAGCTTCGATAGAGTTTTGGAAGCAACACAAAAAGTCATGTTTCACCACATTATATCATTTTCCCACACTCGCGCTTGTAATTCGGCACTTTATGAATAAAACACCACCATTTTTATGCATAAACACTCGACAAAACACTAGTTTTGGAAAATAATACAACGGGTCGACACGACTCTTCCCGCGTTCCCGCCAAAACTCGCCATAAGTAACTGATAGAATACTTGTATTTGTAAATACATAATACATACAGTAAGTACACCCAGACACAGAACAAACATTTGTTTATACCACAAACTGTTTGTCCAGGGTGAGAATCGAACCCACGCCCTTCAGCTCTCGGATCAGACGTACTACCAATGAACCAACAGGGCTGTGTGTACTAGGTTGTTCTATTTATTGTTTTGATTAAAGCAACAAGTTTTATATTTTTTGAGTGACATCAAGAGTCGTGCCTTTTCACAATGAGACGAGGTCCGTGCCCAGTAGTGGGACAGATTGTATAAGAAAAATACTACGGAAGCTTTGGCCGCAAAAATGCATGTATGGATTCAAGTGTCTTTACTTTTGATTATATCAATGTCTGTTTTGTGGAACGCTGCTGTAATCTACTTTAATTGAAATTATTTTCTGCTTAACTTTTTTTTTAATGTAAAAAGTAATGATACGAACGAGACGCTCTCCTGATAGTAAGAGACAACGCCTGTCCACGACCATTGCAGCGATACACAGAACTTCGAGTAACAAAACAAAGTCCAGAGCATCGCTGCCCTGGCGCTCATCACTCTGAGACCCCCGATGGCCAGTCTCAACAGCCCAGTAATTTCACTACCCAGCCCAGCCCAGTATTTTTACTATTTAATTTCTCATATATCCTTGCCACACAAAAAATGCATCTGTGTTACTTTTTCAGCGGTTGAATTGACATCAGTTCAGCAATTGGTAGAGCGCGCGATGTCGGTGTACGGAGGACAGCGTGCTGATTGCGGGGTCACCTGCCGGCTGCGCAGGGTCGTTGATGACATCTATGAGTTTCAACCGTATTATAGGTAAGACCATTCCACGATGGGTTGACTGACAGTTGGTATTAGTGCTCCTAATCCCTGAGTGGTCGAATCCTATGGTCGACGCGTGGTCGAACTGGGTGCACCGTAGCTTTGAGCTTCTATCAGAATTGGTAGGTACAAATGCATCTATCAAATCAATATCAAGACAAAAGTTTGTAAGTGTGTGTGTTTGTATCGTAATGACTATACCGATTTTAGTAAAATTGGCATTGATGGCGTCGGCTTAGATTTTTTTTTTTTTTTTTTTATGGTTGACAGGCTAGGTGTTTGACCACAGCTCACCTGATGTTAAGTGATGATGTGGTCGAAGATGGTAAAGCACACCTAGCCTGGAATGGAACTGGCTCTCAAGTCAGGCTGCCGGAACACACCGTTAGATGCTTGGCGGCAGATTTTCAACTTGAGGGTGGTAGCTAGCCAGCCGAGTACTAGAAAGTACCCTACCACCATGCTATGGTTTCCTCACGATGTTTTCCCTCACCGGCAGCTCAAGCTCATTGTTGGGGTTTGAACCCACGCCCTTCGGCATACGAATCTACCGCGCTAACCACTGAGCTATCATCGCTACAGATTTTGGACTAAAATAATATGTAGGGGATTTTTTGGGAAAAATATTTTATTCTTATTGGCGGGGGCAACCCTAAAGCGCTCTGCTAGTTTGATAAAAATAATAAACAACTAAGTACGTCATCTACGAATTTACAGTGTCTAAGTGACATATTAATATGTTTACTATGTACTAAGTAGATGACGTGTTAATCACTAACACTGTCCAGCTCAACTGCAGATCAGTGTATACACTTTGATCACTAATCAACAAAAAAAATAATTAAGTGAATAAATTACAAATTTCGTAAAATCATCAATTTTTTTTCTATTATAAAAAAACGTCACGAATAACTTAAGAACAATCACGTAGATGGGTTGGCCATATTGCACACACTTCTTTGCTTTGAATAACTCCTTGATTTCTCCTTGTTGGCTCATTGGTAGTATATCTGCCTTGAGAGCTGTAGGGCGTGGGTTCGATTCCCACTCAGGGCGAACATTTCGTGAATAAACAAATGTTTGTTCTGTGTCTGGGTGTTCTGTATGTATTATAAGTATGTATTTACAAAAAAAAGTATTTATGTATTCTATCAGTTATCTGACTTCCATCACACAAGCTCTGCTTAGTTTGGGCCAGATGGCACTGTGTGTCCTACGATATTTATTTATTTTATTTTTTTATATATAGAATTAGTTGGTTTAGTCTAAAGCTGCATTCTCAACCTCTATTCTCAGCAGAGAGTACCTACCACATAAGGCGGCTAAACTTATGCTAGTATTATATCTTTAAGAACATTTTCATACACACGTATGCCTAGAGAGTATATCTCCCTCGAGTTTTATTAATCTTTCTTGTGTTGAGTCGCCCCAAAGTAAAATATGAAATATGATATTACATACGGGCAAGAGACAAAGGACGTTAGTACTTCAGATAGTAGGCCTACACATTACACAATAACCGTAAGGAGATGCCAAGGGGCGAAAATGATTGCATTTAAAAAAAAAAAAAACGCGTAAATTCAACATCACAATATTACATTCATTGATTCTGTTTATGTTCACGCCCCACTCCACTTTAATTTTTTCATGACAAAACAGACACACAAACAAACGTCCTCTCACCCCAAACGCATATACCGTCTCCGTTCCGTTGTGGGTAAAAAATAAGCAGCATATTATTTTAATTGGGAGACGTCGCATTTTGAAACAGTGACAAACAGAATCAATTAATGTGATATTGTGATGTTGAATTTACGCGTTATTTTTGTTTCTAAAATACAATCATTTTCGCCCCTTGGCATCTCCTTACGCTTTCATAATTGGAAACTCCAGGAAGCTAGGATATTTATTTATTTGTTACATATACCTGTTTCAGAATATTATTTGTGACTCGGTTATTGTGTAGGCCTACTATCTGAAGTACTAACGTCTTTTGTCTCTTGCCCTTATGTAATATCGTATTTCATAATTGTATTATTTTTTTTTTCAGAAGTTCCTCGTAAAGCAGACGGCGCGGCGCGGCGTCTCGGTGCCATTGAATTTAGTCTGAAATTTAGTCAGTTTTAAGTATAACAATAATTTATTGACTATTTATTTTAAATTTGTAAGTATTATTAAATAGTTTTATTTCATAAGCTTAATAATAAATTGGAATTGTTACTTAAATGTTAGTTTGTAATTTACTCACCATTGCAAAAACGATACTGTAATAAGTTGTTTTGATATTCGTTACATAATTATGAATTACGCTTTTTAAACTGCTTTTTTATGGTTTTCATGTAATGATTTTAACAAAATGCTTTGAGATAATACCTGTCCATGACCATTACAGCGGTATCTAAACGTCGTCGTGTATTAAAACAAAGGGGTATTGCTGCATTGGAGCTCATTACTTGACTTTTTTTATAATAGATAGGCTTACACTTGACTTTCGATGGTGAATCCCACTAGCCCCATAATGTTGCTAGCTACCTTTCAAACCGAAACACTGTTTACACACTGCTTGGCGACTCCTTTTTTGGTTTGTTTAGAATTAAAAGAATGTTCATAATGATGAACACAATGAACACCTTTCTTAGTGTAGTTTTCTGCGTAACCTTGTTTAACAATTGTCAACACTTTAATGTGTAATTTAAAGCTTGTTTATGTTATGGGATAAAGCGCTTAAGGTAGGTACATAGATGGCAGATACAAATTGTCGATTCTGATGAAGTATTACCACACTTAGCACATATTTCGTTTGCATTCCTTTATATATTTACACTAATATTATAAAGAGGAAAGATTTGTATTTTTGGATTTTTGTATGTTTGTAACGAATAAACTCAAAAACTACTGGACCGATTTCCCGATTTCAAAAATTTTTTCCCCGTTGGAACGATACACTATCCGCGGGTGACATAGGCTACTTTTTATTCCTGTTTTCCCACGGGAACGGGAACTACAAGGGTGAAACCGCGAGGCGTCTGCTAGTGGAAAATATAATTAAGACCATTTTCAATGCTATTCAATTTCGTCGTTTTTTTTTTAAAAATAGGTTGTTATTAGAGTTAATATAGTCCAAGTTTTATTAGTATATTTTATTAAAAATTTTTGTTAAAATACAAAAACAAAAATTGTATCAGCACAGCCAATTAATGGTACAAGCTGCCGGCTTCCTTATTATTTCGAAAAAAATGTCATAATCTACATCTTTTCAAGTTCAAAGTGATTAAGTTCTTTTTCTTTTCATCTTCGACTATATCGTCTTACCATCAGGCGAGTTGGTGTTCAAACCTCGTACGAGTTTATAAAACCTTCCGGTGAAAACAGCCCTACTTTTCCTAACAACGACCAAAGGTCCAGGAAGGCCAACAATTCCACACATGGTACCGTAATCTAACGCTCGTTGCATACAAATAGACGGTCGTCTATACCTCGTGACATTGTATTGTCTCGTTACAATCAAAGAATTAGGTGACTGATAGGTATGCAAGAGACGTCACGTTCGTGATGGAAAGTGTCTGCGAAAGCATGGTCTTGATTTATTTTCTCTGATTTATTCAACATTTAGTAAGCTTGCATGCGAATTCGTTACGTGATTTCCTTAGTTTGTGTGATTGAATGTAAGATTCTCGAGAAAGTTTTATTTTGGCTCGTCCAGCGTTTACGTGATCGGTAAGCTTTGGTAATATTGCGTGTACTTATTACAACTGATTGCGCAACTTTCTTTATCGTTATAGAAATCTCTACATAGTATAAAACAATGTCGCTTCCCGCCGTCTGTACGGCTAGATCTTTTAAACTACGCAGAGAAGTTGTAGAGCTGGGGCTGACTCCGTCAAATAGTTATAATTTCTACGCATGATTTTTCAGCATCTCCACATTTTGAGAGTTTATAAAGTTCTGTGTCAGTTACTTCCTTAGCGACCATGAAAAGTAACAGATAAATAGATGGACGGACTAAACTATTAAAATGTGTTGTAATTGTTTGACGTCATTATTATTTCAATCAGACAGAAATGTTTTGTAGATGTCAATGAAAATTCCTAACTAAAACAGTTCACAAAGAGAAACCCATCTTATTTCGTCTCACTCCTGTTTTAATTTTGGGGCTATGATACCGTAACGCAAAATTGACGCTACCTCTTAAACTTGTTAATTTTTCTAGGAAGTCTATTTGCATTTGTCCGCGACTTATCCTTATTTCAATTGAATAGTGCAATTATGGATATTTGTGGACGTTAATTTAAGCCAATTCAAGCAATTGAGACGTCTCGCGAGACGCCACAACCTCCACTCGGGTTTGGACTTACGTTAACTCGGTCATTTACCTCGAAAATACGGTTAAGAGTTGAAACAAAATCGTAACTATCAAGTTTAACTTTATTATCGCAGAAAAGTATGACAGTTCATTAAAAAAATGTGACATTATACTAACCTTGTGTTTAATCATGTGTTGACACTTATAACATCGTTATAGATTTGACCCTATTAAAGTAACATTACTCGGATAATGGGCGGGTTAATTTTAGCGTTTGCGTTAATTCGCGAATAGTTAATTGGAGTGCTCCCATTTGATAATGACGCAATGATCTGGGGCTGAACCGAGCTACTGAGCATTCTAGAACGAGCTAAGTTGAGTTCTAATCTACTCAGAAAAAAAAACATCACCAAAAATCTACAATCTAAATCGTGTATTGTCCAAATTTCCATTTGGATAATGAATGGAAAGGTGTTTCTTTGTTTCCTGAGGGATAAAATCTAGCTCTTTTCAAGGTCAGAGTAAATAGATATTTCCTAAGTCTGCGTACTTCATCTTCGACATCGTCTCTTACCATCAGTCGAGTAGGTGACCAAATTCGGACTTACTCGTATGCGCGTTAAAAGAAAGTCTGTTCTGTAAAATAATGAATTATCCCGACATGAACTTAGGCTATAGAAATGGATGCTCTAAATACATATTTTTGAATATTTATTTATCAGCTACTTAGACTGTAGGTATTTACTTACTAAAATTATCACGAACTTATTGTACCTACAATCTAGGTTTTATCTAAGGTGTTGACGGACTAGTTGTTTAACCACAGCTCACCTGATGTTAAGTGAAAAATGACCGTGTGGTTAGAGGTGGTAATAAAAAATCAGGACTTTGAATGCACCGTTTAATGCTTGGCAGCAGATTTCTAACTTGTGGGTAGGTAGCTGGCCAGCCGCGAGAGTGGTACCATGCAACGCTTTCCTCATGTTTTTCTTCATCGAGAGCTCAAATTCATTGTTGGGATTTGGCATCTCGGCGTAAGGTCCGACCGCGCTAACCACTGAGTTATCATCGCTACAAATCGATCGAGTCAGATTCCCCTCCCAGATCCTATTTTGAGTACAATTACGTTCCCGAAGAATACAATTTTGCAATAGTGTTAATAAGGGCGACGCGACAATGAACTTGACGGAAGCACTTGTCACGCCTGCAAGCCCGTGACATAGAACAATGCCCTGGCCGTCGATAGTAGCTGTTAGCCATTCCGAAGCGACACGAATTCAACACTAAAACGCTGTTAAGATTTGAGCAAATTAAAAACCGTAAACACCAGTCACGAAATATATATACCGTTACTTGCAATTGTTTTGATCTGAAATTTGGCGCATGTCAAAAATTTGTATAGAATTACCTAATTAAGAACAAATATAGTGTTATTGAAATTGAGATTCTTAACGTTCCAAAGTTTTCTTTTTCATTCCTAATAATGCGGAAAATTCTAGTACTATCAACGTAACGGTTGTTTGTGGTGCGTTTTCTGTATTCCTGAATGTATTTAAATAAATTAGACATTACGATATAAATGTTGGCAATCTGTACTTATATTATGCATGTTTGTAATATTACCTCTCGGATTCTCAGCTGTATCATCAATGTAATTAAAATAACTTTATAATTAAAAAAAATACTGTTGGTGTTGAAACCATATCAAGAAAAGTGGACATAAGATCGTTATAACTGACGTGATCAAGAAAAGTGGACGTAAGATCAATATAACTGACGTAATATCATTTACGTTTACTGACAATGGTACCAGGGCTGCTGGCAGTACCATTGATCCATTGTGGCGCTGGCAGGTTGGGCAGGTACTGGAGTCGGTGCAGGAGCGCTGAGCTGGAACGCTTGCGACTCACTGTGGATTCCACGCGTGGCGTCGGCACACGTGTGAGCTGACGCATCAAAACATCACGATTACGACAATAGCTTCAGTATCAGCTAGCGTTTAGTCTAAGCTAGCCTTTAGTAGAAGCTCGTGGAAAACTTGCCCGGAAAAGTGAGCTTTTTAGTGTAAATATGTGCTGAAAGTTTGGCAAAGCTGTGAGGAGTTTGTCGAAGATATTTCTTAGTGAGTATTTCGCTAACATTTCTTGAATTTATGGCAGTATTTAAAGAAAGAAGTTGCTTACGCCCATTAGACAGATTTCCATTTCATTACGGTACTTTATGTCTAGTACCTACCTGGGCGACCGAGCTTTGCTTGGCGTTTGCAAAGTTTGAACTCTGAATAATGCGTTTTCTTAGAGATGTTACCTAAATAGACCGATATTTCGCCCCCAAAAAGCTATGTATAACAAATTTCATCGATATCGTTAGAGCCGTTTTCGAGATTTCTATAAATAATATAGGTACATTAGGTATTATATACAAATATTGCTCGTTTAATAGTATTTGATTACATTGACTGATTGATCCGTTACCTAGATTTTGCTTTTAGGATGCCATAAATAATAATACAGAACCTACTTATTGCACTCGGCTAAAATACGGTTAAGAATTAGGCTCGTGCTCGCATGCAATTCTATACAGAATCAATTGTAATGCTCACAAACTTACAATGTGAAATTTTATCAAAATAAACACAAGTTTCAGAGAAGTATTGTACAGGTGTTGCTATAGGTACTGAACATTTTTTGATGAGCCGACCTTAAAATTACAAAAAAAATATTGTCCATGAATTTTCTTGAAGGCCAATGAATTTTTTTATGAAATAACTTGTAATTTTTCGCGATTATAAGACCGGTCTCATAGTTAAAGTTGTTCATCTTGTTAGGTACAGGTACCTACTCGTTTTATGGTGATACGGAACTCTCCGGGCGCAAATCTAACTTGCACTTGAACGTTATTATTGCTTTACTTAAATTTGAACATTTCACGAGTTGTGCCCGGAAACGAGTAAAAACAATGGAATTTGAATTCATTGTAAAGTCTAACATAATGTTTCTAAACACGTAGGACTCATGTCCTACATGCTTACTGGATGGGAAAATTACGTAACATCGATAACAATTTTATTAAGTTTAGCTACTTGACTCGGTTTAATAAGTTTTTTTTATTGGGATTGTGCCTTTATTAACTTTTTTATATGTACCTACCACGAAATACATGTATACGCAAATAACCTAAACTATAAAAAATAAACAGGTATGGGGACTGTTGAAAGAAGTGCCACTACCAAAAACCGCTCAACGCGGCTAAATAAGATTGCTCTTCAAAAATAGTAAAAAAAATTAAGTATTTTTAATCACAACTAAGTAGGTATACCTACGAGTTGATATTTTCTTCCACATTGTTTTGTGTTTGTTAAAATCAATGATCACACTACATCTTGTATTCAACTAATACCTTCAGTTAACTTATTAAATCATCAATCTATCAGTCAAGTACTTTTACTCGAGGTTAAAAATAAAAGGGATTTTTATCTCCGAATCTCGTGTTATCTTTTATCAGCCACCCACATACCTATCTGCAAAGGTGTGCTGGGAAACATTGTTTAGTCTGTGAGTTTCTACACCTGGATAGTGATGTTTACTAGATACTTTGATATTCGCTTTTCTTGGCGTTGTATTCGATACGAAATTCATTCATTGTGTGTCTTTTCTCGACCGGAACATACAATTTCATTGTCTGTTTGTAACTCTGTGCTAAACTGGATCGCATTCTCTATCTATGAACAAGTCACTATAATGTAAGTAGGTTCTTATAGTTTGCTAATATTAGAATGAAACGGGGCCTCTATCAATCTGGCAAAATTCAAAATAACTAATAGGTTACGAATAAATCCAACCGTAATTCCTCGAGGTACGCATATTTTTCACATGTAGGTACAGTATACCTACTTATTACGTACTTTTCTATCTTTTTCGTGGGCTTCCTTTGTATTCGTAAGTAGGTTTTAATATCGTTTGCCGGTATAGATTAGTTAATAGTACGTATACTATTAAGTAACTGACTTACAAACTATCGTAGGATGTGGAGGCAGTCTGACTATGTTTTAGAAGGACGCCGGTTGCGGTCGTGCGCTGGTAGAAATCGCGGTTGTTACTTCCTCCTAAATATTGTAGGTACTTTACGGGCTACCTAATAATCAGTAAATACATACAATCAGTCGAAAATGATGTTCCTACTCAAATTAAATAAATGATTATGTGAAGATTTTATACAGAATTTCATAGCGGGAAGCTGATTTTCGTGCGTATTAGATACGGAGGTATTCTATTCTTTAAAGATTAAAATTAAGTTATAATGTTTATGTTCAGAAATTTATGAAATATTTTTTTCTATACTCGATCAATTTGTATTGATCGGGATCACGTACGATTTGATATCAGCAAAAAACTAGATGGCTGCAGGTTTACATAGCTTCCTGTATTTATTTTGCTTAGCCGAACGGTTCACTCTGTTTTAATGTATACAAAAAACGTTTGGGAAAATTAGAACAACATTTTTCCACCCTAGTTACGCTGGTGAACTTTGGATGTCAGGCGTAGGTAAGGTTTCTTTACATTTAGATGTTCGTGGCAGTGCGAATTTTGTCCTATTTCACAGACTAAGTAGGTATAGTAAAACCGGTCTGAATTTCTCACGCTGAATGATGCGGGCGAGGACGGAAGACATTAAATGGAATGTAAGAGTGAAAGAGTTGAACCATGACCTTATCACTATGAGTCATACCAGTAGAGTGGTACTAACATATCCGTAGACTTTTATAGTGGACCAACCACAGAGACAAAACTATGGAGGGGCCATGGAGGTATGGCTGTAGGTAGGTTGTACCTATAGATAGGTACAACCCACAGTACTGGCACTGACGCGGAATGAATTTGTAGTTAAAATTGAAATGCTCATGGTTCTTGTGCAGTACTACCTATATCATCTCTATGGGCTCATCCCATAAATCCCATTTTATTGAATATACATATTCAAGAATTCTGTAAAGTTAAGACGTAAGTAATTTACGATGACTTTATTAAAATTAAAATCAAATATGGCACTGCAAAGTGTAATTTTCGAGACTTGCTAAATGATTACATGGTAATATGTACCTACTAATGGTAAAAATAGATTAGTCGTTTTATTTTTTAAGATTTCGTAAGAGTTTAGTTCAAGTAATGTAACTAAAACCTCAAAAATGAAGGTCTGACTCCGCATGATCTTGTGTCACCGCCATATTTTGTTCTGCTCAATTATTACTTCTGAAAAAGAATAAGAATAAAGAACTGCAGTAACAAAGGTGTCATAGGTGTTTAATGTAAAATGTACCTAAGTATGTTCTTTATATAATTGATGGTGTATATATATGGTTTTAATAAAATTGGATTATTTCACATTAGAAGCTCATGTAGAGTAGTCATTAGGCAGGCACAAATATGTAGTTTTGTAAGGACGTAGAGATACAACTCCGAGTTGATCGCACTTGGTTCAAAGGGCTCCATTATATGCCAAGTACGGCTAATTAAGTCTTTAATCTAATCAACTGTATTAAGACACTCTGAGGCTCGTTATTTCTGAAATAGGCCGCGACTTGATTCGCATATTTACTTACATCATTTACAAAGGAATTCGTGTGAATAATTTTTTTATCAATGTTTTGTTTTTGTTACAGCTGCGTGGACAAAGGAGTCTGATAGATAACAGATTTAGCTCTCTAAAAATTTATGGAACGTTGCCAAAGATACAGCCAAAATTGTACATCATCCAACTGATAAACGTATTACGTCACAATGCCAGAACTGGGGCCAATGATGCGAGCACTGGAACTCCAGAGATTGATCGAAGACAAAGTGTCGGAATGGCGGGAGAGGTCAGCACGGGTCGCCGGAGCAACAGTAGCCGACTCTTATCAACAACCACTCAATTTTAAACGTCATACGCACAGGCGCAAGAATAGCGCTGAAATAAACAGAATTATCGCAAAGTACTCCAGACCTAACAAGAGAGCGGACGAACCCCACGCGACGCGTATAACTCCGGAAATTCCGATTCGACCATCCCGGGGCACCCCTCTGCGGCCTCCTCGAACTAAGAAGCTATCTAATTCGAAAGTGTTTTCAAAAAGTGAGGACAATCTCGCCAGCATGGGCGATTGTGACATGCATCCCGACCCAGACCAAATTAAACCGCAATTCAATTTGGCAAAGTACAATGCGAAAAGCTGTGAGGACGTGACGGCATTTGTTGACATCCACCACACGAGGAAGAGCAAGAACTTCGAACACACTAGTATCATGAATTCAAGGACAGTTTCGGATAATCCTAGACCGCCACGACTGAAGCTCCACAGCATCTGTGAAGATTTGACAGTTGTGTCCGATTTCAACGACAGCGGTTTGGATTTGAGGAAAAAATCGAATTTCGCAACGTCTACTCCTTTGTCGTTGAGGAAGACATGCCCATCAGAGAGTTCAGTGTTTGAAAAGTGTAATAATTTTTCCAAAGTTAGTGATATGAGAAAAGGTAGATCTGAGCCGGATATTCTAAGTGTAAGCTCGATTGACTCAGTGAGTACATCAAAAACACTTGACTCCAAGAAAAAGTGGAAACTTGGATTGACGCCTCCATTCCGGAAAGGGGCTTTTGACTGTTTATTGCGATGGCGCGGGAAAAAAACGAAACAGATGGAAGAGCAGACCGCAACGCGAAAACGGTAAGTGAATCACGTTGTCTTTGTTTGCGTTTTGATGATAAAATACTTCTAATTAAAGCATGTGAATCAGCTGTTCGCGTATGATAACTTGCATGGTAAAATATAATTCACTGTGTGGTAGATTTCCTTCGCAAAAAGTCGTCTAAGTACTTAGGTACCACCGCAGTCCAAGATATAATACATATTGTAGGTCAGTAAAAAATTAATAAATTAAAAATCTGGATATTTTTTGTAGCGATGATAAGTTTGTGGTTAGCGCGGTCAGTTCGCACACCGAAGGGCGTAATTCCATACCAACAATGAGCTTAAGCTGCCGGTGAATGAAAACCTTACGATGAAATGATAGCATGTACTAGGTACTTTCTAGTAGGTAGGTACTCGGCTGGCTAGCTACCACTCTCACTTGAGAATCAGTTCCATTCCAGGCTAGGTGAGTTTACCATCTTCTTAACACTGATAAAAGAACTAGCTTATCTAACTAACCTAAGCCTAACCTAGCTCTCGATCGGCGGTATGGCGGTATTATCGCTCTAGGCTACAAGATCGCCGTAATACGCCATATATTTATTGTTTTGTTATATTCTTAATCTCTTTTTTATGAAGTAGGTATTATTATTAGTTTTTATTATTATTATTTTAGTCTAGTATTATTACGAATTTAAACTCTTCTGCAATTTTGTTTTTTTTTTTTTATGGTTGACAGGCTAGTTGTTTGACCACAGCTCACCTGATGTTAAGTGAAGGTGTGGTCGAAGATGGTAAAGCACACCTAGCCTGGAATGGAACTGGCTCTCAAGTGAGGCTGCCGGAACACACCGTTAGATGCTTGGCGGCAGATTTTCAACTTGAGGGTGGTAGCTAGCCAGCCGAGTACTAGAAAGTACCCTACCACCATGCTATGGTTTCCTCACGATGTGTCTAAGTACCTTTATTGCCTATGTTTATTGCTTATAGTATGTACCATATTAGTTTCCCGTCTTGTTTACTTTACTGTCTGTTGTTTATCTTGCACAATTAAGCAAGAAATTAGAATGATGTACCTAGTCTTAATTGCAATTAGCAACAAACATTTAATATGTTTATTTCCTTTTTATGATATAGATAGCTGTCTAGTACAATATGAACCATGATCTTAGATACTTCAGAATCGGAAGTTCAGATTCTAGAGCAGAGGTTCTCAAACTTATTTCATCTACCGCCCACTTTGAAAATTAATTATTTTTCAGCGCTCTCCTTTTTTTTTTACTTTATTGCATCTTACAAACTACAATGACATTCATTACTTTAATATTTTTTTTTAATTATTATGTGTTATTTTAGTCTGGTCTGGAGTTTAATCTTACACTCTAAACGAGACTTTTTTTCTTATTTAGGTGTCTATCTTGTACTAGGAGGTTTTAATTTCAGTGAATTTTAAAATATTAAGTACCTAGATGAAATTACAAATCAGCCTCAATGACTTAACACCCCCATTTTTTCTGGGCTTCTTACCGCCCCTTCTAGGCCTCCAGCGCCCACAAGGGGGCGTTATCCCACTTTGAGAAGGACTGTTCTAGAGTAACCATTAAGTAGGTCTTATCTATTTATACATAAAAACGATCATGCGAATGAACACGTGTGCGTGAGCAATTTGTTTTGTCATTTGTATAAACTCATTAACTACATTTAGCTATAAAACTATAGATCGTTACCGTTACAGGCATCGTAAGTGCTTCACGGTGATGTTTGTTATAAATTGTGCTAACACGTTTAGTGACCAATACCTGTACAGCCGCATGGAAGAGCCACAATCGTATTTTCCTAACAAAACTAACAATCGCCCGTAAAAAATGTTTAGTTTCATATTTGTCCAATTTTCTTATAAGTTTGTTACTTTGTAATAAGCGTACTTATTATTGCAACGTGCTGGAAAGTCTCTTGACGACGTGTTATCGCATTTCTATTGTGAATGTTATCAAACGTGATGGCCATTTTTTCATTCACCCTAAAGGGTAAATCAGAATGTGACAAATTCTTCGATAAAGATGCGTATTTAAATCTACAATTATTTATGTAAACTCGTAAGTTACTATTATCAGACTAGCGGATTTTTTTAGAACTAACTTTTCATAATTGGGTCCTTACTCAAAAGTTAATCAATGCTGAAACGGACTTGTCATATTTTATCGATCTCTCTCTCTATCTCTGGCTCGTTTGCACAAGACAGTTTCTGTATAATTTAAAATTTAACCAATGCTCATATTATGTAAGGCCGTTATTATAAATATAGCTAGGTAACGTGTAACTTTTAGAATGTTTTTAAAGTTTGTTGTTTACCTAGGTGTTATGTTTTCAGAAAACATCACACCTAGGTATTACCTATACCTCCATTAGACATTTTGAAGAATCACTTGGTAATCGATTTTATAACCAAGAAATTTTTAGTCTTTGGACCAAACTAAAGCGTAGGCTGGTGGGCTGATAACGTGATCTACGGCCAAAATATGTTCGGTTATCATTCTGTTGCAATGACTATTTAGTTCTGCACGTAACAGGTAGATGGCGTTACAATGGCATTCTTCACAAAAAAATACAAATATCGCTTAGCCGCCGGCTTATCACAAATAATAATATCAATGAAAGTAGGGATATAAAATGCCTAAAATAGTCTAGATACATTATCAATTGACTAACCTACCTTTGACGAAATTAAGACTAATGTACATACAATAGGTAATTATTAGGTACGTATAATAATTATCTTAAGATCTAGAAATTTCTAAGATACCTATTAATATGTATATAGAGCGGACACAGCGGCTAATAATTACATCGTGGTAAGGGAAGGTTCTCAGCTTTATCAAATACTAGGACAGTTTACCAGTTACTTGTTTAGATTGTGACTCGTTTACTAGTAACCTTCAGTTTAGCTTACTTACAACAGTACTCGTATACTAGGTAGATACGTGTCCTTGGAAACCATCCACATTGACTACTAACTATTATTGTGGCGTAACAAAATATGTAGATTGTTGTGTAGATAATCTTTTGCTGCTTGCAGCTCTTTATACATACAACAACAAAAAAAACTTCTTTTCCTTATTTGAGTCGGTTAAAAAAAGGCAGACTACAGACAGAAATGAAAAATTCTAACACGTTACAGGATGCGAACTCATAAGTTTGTAATCAGTGTTTGAAAACTTTTTTAATGATATATTTGAAATATTACGAAATTTGACGTGTAACTCGTATCAATAAAGTATTTGTATTTAAAAAATCGCTCGCGGCTAAAAGAGTTTTCCCTTCAATTATCCAGTCCACTGCCGTCTGTGTGATTGATATTCGACTTTGTTATGTATTTGGAGCTGAACATCTCTTTTAGCTTCATTAGTTTTGGTTCATTGTTTTGTTTTTATGCAAATGAGTAGATAAATGTAACCGTGTAAATGATTACCATCACAGAATACATAATAGTGGATACATCCATATAGATGTATTGTAACTATATGTACTAACTACCTAATATTAGCAATTTAATAGCATGTAGTTTTATTTTGTCGGTTCCGTTATTATAGTATTTTCCCTGAATCAACCCTGTTTTTTAGGGTTCTGTACCCAAAGGGTAAAAACGGGACCCTATTACCACAGTAAATTTACTGTGCTAAGAACAGGGATAGCTAGACAGTTGAAATTTTCACAGATGATGTATTTCTATTGTCGCTATAACAACAAATACTAAAAATAAAATAAATATTTAAGGGAGGCTCCCATACCACAAACTTATTTTTTTTTACCGTTTCTTGCTCGATACTAATAACGGTGACAGGTAGACGCTTTAACTGTTCACAGAATATTTAGTTTTATTATAGATAATGGTGCGGAACCCTACGTGTGTGAGCCCGACTCGCACTTGGCCGGTTTTTTTACACTATCCTGCTGCTGGCTTTCTTCAATGGGTATATATATCATTTTTTTATTTGTTGACAGTCTAGATGTTTGATCACAGCTCACTTGATGTTAAGTGACGTTGTGATGTGACGTAAACCCACATGATTTATAAATTCCGAGAACTCTAGGAATATTGATACTGCATCTATGTTAAGTTAAGACTGTGATGCATCCTAATGATTCTACGAATTTAGAATTTCAAACCTCATACATTATCTCAATTTTAGTACCTAGACAACGGAGTCTTAGTAATAGAGACCCTATTACTAAGACTCCGCTGTCTGTCCGTCTGTCCATCTGTCACTTGGCTGGATCTCATGAACCGTGATAGTTACACAGTTGAAATTTTTACAGATGATAACAACAAATATAAAATATTTAAGGCTCCCATACAACACACGTGATTTTTTGCCGTTTTTATAGATAATGGTACGCAACCCTTCGTGCGCGAGTCCGACTCGCATTTGGCTAGTTTTATTGAAACTATAGATGGCTCTATAGTTCAATTGTTCATGCATTGGGCGAATAGGAAAACGTAGGAAAATGTAAGTAAGTAGCTAAGTATATATTTTCGACGAGTATTATTTTTTTTTTTTTTATGGTTGACAGGCTAGTTGTTTGACCACAGCTCACCTGATGTTAAGTGAAGGTGTGGTCGAAGATGGTAAAGCACACCTAGCCTGGAATGGAATTGGCTCTCAAGTGAGGCTGTCGGAACACACCGTTAGATGCTTAGCGGCAGATTTTCAACTTGAGGGTGGTAGCTAGCCAGCCGAGTACTAGAAAGTACCCTACCACCATGCTATGGTTTCCTCACGATGTTTTCCTTCACCGGCAGCTTAAGCTCATTGTTGGGGTTTGAACCCACGCCCTTCGGCATGCGAACCTACCGCGCTAACCACTGAGCTATCATCGCTATCGAGTATATTGTACACAAATACTTGTAACTCTTCCATTGAAATTTAGGTCATCTTTAAGACATTTCATTGCTCTTGCGTTACGACTTGTTATGAACTGTCTATTGTTTAACAATGATAATTATCTCTTATCATTTGAGATAGGTATTTTGTAAGAAAGCGGATCGTTACAAATTGTGGGAAAGTATTTACTTGCGTCTCTAGATGTTACCTTAATGGTTATAGTGGCTTAGTATCCAGTTTTCCTGTAACATAGGTATAGTCTTCTTCTACAGGTTAACTCGATTTTAATTGGAAATTTCAGGAGCATTCCAACACTTCTATAATTTCCCCTAAGCCCATGACTTATTTCTAACTTCCCGTTTATGTTTTTCTTTGCGAAATGATATTGTTAGAAAATGTATTTTCTTGATAAAATTGTTTCCAGTTGGCATCATATTATGTTGGATTAGGAATTCCCGTTCGTTTGTTAGCATGTTTTTTTCGCTAACGAGGTTTCTTATTTACTTTATTGCAGGTTACTCACTTTGCGAGTAGGTATTCTCGCATTCGTAAAATTGTTTTCAGGTGCAAGTGGGTCGATATTTAATTTTGTGAGGGGTTCTGTAGGTATTTTTTATTTGTATGATCGGCAGTAAACACCGGTCGTTTGTTCTGAGCATTTTGATTAATACATCCGTTTGGTTACCATTTGTCTAACGTATTTAAAATTATATATTTCGTCTAAACTTGTGCGTTGTATGATATATACTCAGATTCTTATATATAGTATTCGTGTAGGTATATATTACTTAGGTACATATATATACGATAGAACATGGTATTATCAAAAGTTCAAATATATGACAAAAGTTCCTAAAGAAGTTGGGGAGTTTAACCCTATGCGTACTAAGCCGAAATGGATTATTTGACAGCCCTGTTGGTTCATTGGTAGTATGTCTTCTCCAAGATCTGAAGGGCGTGGGTTCGATTCCCATTTTTTGTGGTATAAACAAATGTTTGTTCTGTGTCTGGGTGTTCTGTATTTATTATAAGTATGTATGTACAGGAAAAGTAATCTATCAGTTATCTGACTTTCATAGTATAAGCTTTACTTAGTTTGGGGTCAGATGGGGCTGTGTGTAATGTCCTATGATATTTAATTATTTATTTATATTTATTGTATTATTCAGAGTTGTGCCCAAGAGATGTTAATAACGACGAATATAGATATAATAATAGAGATACAATGATGATCTTTTACACTCCAAGAAACTCTGTATATGTATCAAAATAGGTATTTCATAAAGGATGCTTATTTTGCGAAGATAAAGTCATTATAGGGGCTTAAGTTACGGATAATGAACCTTTTATAGCTAATTAATGCTAAGTTAGATTTCATCAACAATACACTTCACAAAAAACGGTTCACACACACCACCCAAGCAGCCTTGGATCTCTAAAAAACTAGAGTAGGTAAGTCTCGAGCAAACAAAGCTTGCATGCGGCATTTCAGTCAGCCAGTGGTTCACAAGGCTCGGTGAGCGAAGCCTGAAGTAATGTCAAGCTTTTCCCTGTATTCATAATTTTCCTTGACTGACAGTCTAGTGCAATTTACCGTGTGATCTGGTGTTAACGTGGGATGAAAATATTAATATTGTGAATTATTTATATTGTGTAATATAATTTATTTTTATTTGTGAAAATGCCGACAAACTTTCCGGACGATCCGTGGAAATTTGTTTATAAGAAACTTCAAGAACGCGAAATTGTTAGCAGAAAACAGTAAGATTTTAAATTTAATTTACGCTTTTTTGAGTTCCACGCTACGAAATATCGAGGTAAAGAACCCGATATGTTCCCGATGTTCCGCCAATTGAAAAACCCAATGTTGTAACTGCGCGGGAATGCAGAGGAAAGAAGATCATTCCATAATTTGCCGGTGAATACCAAAAAGCAACGCGTGATTCGCACAGTGCGCAAGCTCTATATGAGGTTTCAGATGCCGGCGGCTAGTGTCTAGTTTTTTTTTATAATTTCAAGGTCCCAAGTGAAAGTTATTTAAAATGAAATGAAACCTTATTTCGGCATGATTCGTTTCCCGTAGATTGGATCACTTATTAGGGTTTTCTGAGGGAACACAAACTCTACGGATCTCCACATCTTTACTGTGCCTATAAAAATGTGAAATCGGACAAAACCGCGGGTCAAAGAGTAATGCTGGACTTACTGTGGTTATGACCGTTAGCCCTTTGATAGTACTGTATTATTCTTTGCCTTTGACCGTCACGAGTTATCGAAAGTGCAGTTTGGACACCAAGCCATTTTTCATTACAAAAGTTGATATAGTACAAATATTGGTAAAATCGTTAACATTATTAATTTTTCATACATAAGTCTTAAATTATTAAATAAATATTACATTACTTTAGGGTATACTTTAATAGAAAAAATACAATTACTTAAAATAACAAGTATCTACATTAGACACGAGTCTAAAATTTTGAAATTATCGAGCAAAGACCATCCCTATAATAAGTGATGATGGCGAACAACAGCTCCAAAGAAAATTCTCATACGTTCGGGTTGAGGTTATAAAAAATGAATGGCTGTCAACACTTTTATACCTACATTTCTGAAGTACGGTATATGACATAGTACATATATGACGGTTGTTCAAAGAGGTTCTTTATAAATTGTCTCATTGCTACTGGCCTGTTCTCATTATGAGAAAGGTAAGGCTGCAACCATGTTGGCCAAATGCGGGTTGGAGTCTTCATACATCTTCGAGAACGTTAAAAACTCAGACATAATAAATATGTTTAAACGAGGAAAACATCCTCACGATGTTTTCTTTTCCTATATCAAGCCGCCCAAGCACAAGTGGCCCAAGCACAAGTGGCGGCCTTATCGCTGTTAGCGATAAGGCCGCCACTTGTGTCACTAGTTAATAAGGTTTTTTGTTCTCTGTACTTTGTACTATATATGATGTGCACAATAAAGAGTTATATCTATCTATCTATCTATCTATCAAGTTAGCACCGATACGTACATAACATAGAAAAGGCAGAGGTGTGTGGCATGGGGTTTGAATCCAGGCAGCTCTGAACCGCGGCAGTAACTTGATGGTGGCGCCCTCATCCACCGGATAAATTATTTTAAAAAACAACCAATCATATCATGCACTGGGTTATTTTTTTCCAAACATGAATGTGGCGTCCTCTGACATTTCCGGCCTTTAAATTAATACACGGTTTCAAATTGGGCTACCATATAAGTTATACAGGCAAATCTCTGCAATTATAAAGAAACTGAACATAGGCCTCCTCTAACATACCTACCTACTTGTACCATTGAGCTCAGTCGACAAATCTCTGCGTGTGTAGTGTAGCCCGCCGCTTTACCAGCAGCACAGCACAGTAGTGCAGTGAACAGTAAGAGGCAGATAATGACAAAGCATATTGCTTATGCATATATGTGCCAGCTGTGGGTAACGTTCTCGCGGAGAACAATAGGAGTTCAATATAATGACGCATACCCGTACTGCAGCGTCGAGCATTGTTTGCTGAGGCGGGAGGGCAAGAGGGAGTCCCCGACTTTTTTTAACTATAGTAAGGCATCGTGTGGCGTTGATTTGCTCGCGCACGAAGGGTTTCGTACCATTATCTATAAAAACAGAAAAAAAATCACGTTTGCTGTATGGGAGCTATTTTAGTACCTATTTGTTGCTATAGCGGCAACAGAAATACATCATCTGTGAAAATTTCAACTCTCTAAACTGTCACGGTTCAAGAGATACAGCCTGGTGACAGACGGGCAGACAGACAGACAGACGGACGGACAGCGCAGTCTTAGTAATAAGGTCCCGTTTTACCTTTGGGTACGTACCCCTAAAAATTGACTATGCACTATATTTTTGTGTAGGTAGCTACCTCCTATATCTACTGGTATTGTTATATTCTACGGGCGCTATCTCTGAAATAATGACTTATAAAAAAACTTAAAAATACTTAATGACTTTAGGAAAATATTTTGTTTTTTGAGAAAGATGATTAGCTAAAAGTCTGGTGAATTAATGTATTTAAACTGCATAAACAAGCAGCTGTTACTAAATTGTGTAACCGTTAATGCAGTTATACCTAGACATGAATAATTTTTTTTTACATTTGGGGTTTATCTGAATATATGTATTGTTATTTGCCACAAATAATATAATAATTGTAATATCATTGTACCTACGTAAATGGCATAAGACAAGGTTATTGTGACTTGTTCTCCTACATAGAAACCATTTCGGTCATGCCAGATATTCGCAGTTCTATTTCTCTGGCGTATTGTTGGTTTGTCATATTTAATTCATATGTTTTCTTTGGCATTAATAACTTCACAAAAAGCTAATCGCAATTTTTTTTTCAATATACTAGTACTTTTTCACACGGCGGCCTTCTAGCCCCAAACTAAGCAATGCTAGTACTATGGGAACCAGATAACTAATATAATACTTATATACTTCTTTTTACACTTAACACATATACACCTACATACTACATATAGAACAAGTAATTACCGTCACGTAAATGTTTGTCCAGGTGGGATTCGAATCAACGCCTACAACTCTTGTGGCAGATATTCTACCAATAGAGCTAACAGGCCATTCAAATTGTCTTACTAAACACGATTGCTCCCCACACCAAAAAATCATTAGGTAAGGCACGATATTATCTTGCTTTCTCCAATCAACGGACATAGATAAGGACAGACTACAGACAAAGCCGGGTTAGGTACCGAGTTACCAATGGTGATGTCATACTGCAAAACCGCTTTGTTTGTGATAGGAGTCAGGCGATTTTAGCGAAGACTTTTCATAACAATTGTGTGTCACGAGATGCAAACATGCATTTCGTGTAAAATGGCCATGCCCCAGAATCAGTAGCTACTTTAAGATAATTCCGAAAAGAATCCTTGCAATATGATTTCATATTGATCAATGATGTCTTAGGGTAAATTATTTGTCTTTAAGGTTCTTGAGTAGGGAACTGTTACTCTTTTATTTTGTTTTGATATTATATCCATTCAATATACGTAGATACCTATATGGTGTAAATTTTAAGCGTTTTTGAAAATACTGGACGACGTTTATGCATTGTAAGCCCTAAACCCTTAAGTTTAAAATCTGCCGCCAAGCATCTATACGCGAAACACGTGTCGGCAAGTGGTTACTACAGAGAGGAGGATTTTAAGACTAGTGGTTATTCTAATTAGAATTAAGTTAAATAAAATTTTAAAGTTTATGTCAAATTAGTTCTATATAACTAGGTTTTTAATAAATAAGTTCTAGTCAAATTAGTTAAATTAAAGTCCTCATTACTGTTGTAACTGGAACGACTGTTAAGCGAAAATAAACTAAATATATACCTTATAACCAAAACATATACTAATAATTAAACCAAATACATATACTAATAATTATTCTGAAGCACATCCCTTTGCAGAGGTGGATAAAATATGGAGAGCGCCCTAGCAAGCACCTCATAGGCGCCCCTCTAACAGCCATATTAAATTTATTACTAACTTTGAAAGAACCAGGAATCATCCTATTGTTTAGCGGGTAGTTGGTGATTATACTATTATGCGAACGAGTGAAGAACATCACTTGACACTTTGCTATAATGCGGTTTCGGTCGCTCCAAGATAATATTAGTAGGATATTATTATACTTAGAACCTGTAAAATCGCGTTGGTTGCTCGGGGCAGTTCTCCGTCGAACGCACCCCATCGTAACCTTGCGCCCCTATATAGGCACATGCCTAGTTTGCCTTATTCATTATTATGGATTATCTGCCACTGTCCCTTGGTGATATCGGGTGATATATTTATTGTTTGGTTTCCTTGAATGGGAAAGATAAATTGATCAAATTCACTTTGGTCAGCCTTCACGAGTTTTGATGTTGTAAATTAATTTCGGCACCGGATCTGCAGAATTATCACAGTTCAAATGTTTGTAGAGTGATTATGTGCCATTACAAAAGCACGTGTTTTGTTGCATAGCGTTTAGTTTGTACAGAGCCGACGGTCTGTGTGCGTGGTTGGACCGTTCCCGCCACCTTCGGTCAGCCTTGGATTACGTCAGCCTGCTCCGCCGCTAGTCGCAGAACCAAAACAAACGCACCGAGACGTGTTTGCGATAAAAATTATAAGCTTGAGTCGCCTAATTTGCTTATTACATCGTCTTTGTTGTCGCAATATAAAATTCAGTCTGCGTGTGTCAGTGACCCCTAACGGAATCGATGTCGATCTTCAAATGAGCTCGTCTGCGTTCACAACTTCTCAGTGAATAACGCTATTTCCGTACCCACATCAAAAGGCATTCAACTTCAATCTCAGGCTGTTCCGAGTTTACGTCATTGGCCAACACGGAGTATGACTTCTTTCCAGTGATTCATTGTGCATACTGATGACTGTATCTACAATACATCGTGTTTTAAACAGATGGCTTCAGTTAGACGCGTTGCGTTAAGTCAGTTGAATTAACAACAGGGCAAACAGTGTATTAATAAAGTACTTGTACATAACCTGTGAACTTTTTGATAGGACGTGTAAGATTGTGCATTTAACATGGATGAAGAATCGATGTGGAAAGGTTTTTACGATAAACTACAGCAGCAGAAGTCTGTAGAGGAGCAGATACATGATACCAGGTTGGTTGTATAGATGTGAAACATAATTTTTCTTGTTCAAAATATTTTGACGATCACGACAGAAGTAGGTGTAAAGTATATTTACCGGTAGGTACTTACCAATAAAATGTAGAAGTCGGGGAAAAAAGTTGTTAACTACTGATCACCTATAGCTACTTTTATTTGGGTAGGCAGGTATATTTTTCCACTAGTTAGGTACAATCCAGGCACATCTTTCGCTTCCTCTAGTTTCATTAGCATGTTCATAATTATGTATGTATGTATATGCTCATCGATAGCGGGTAGGTACTACCTATCTAGTTCTTTAGTTGAATTTGATTGTAATGCATTCGTCTACATCTCCCTTACAAGCTTGCCCACTCACACTCGCCTTATTCTGTTTCAGTTTTTGTTGTTAATCTTATTTCATGCATCCTATAAATATGTATACCTATACAGCTATCTATGTTTACATGTACCGCGTACGTATTTTATATAACTTCAAAAAGAGAACGTCTTATTTGACCCGATTTTTTTGTTTTTTTCTTGAAATTTACCAACACCGGTTAATTTAATATTTTTACGTGCTTGTTTTAAACTTCTGATGACATCACTTAGAAAATTAAAATTAAGCCAAAGGTAACAAAATTTGTAAATAATTAAATATGAACCAAATTAACCAACGATTTACTATTAAAACGGTCTATTTTAGTCCATTGGTGGTTTTGAGCATTCATTATATATGTATATCTATAATGTATGTAATGTTAATCATACAATCGTTTAAGGGTGAATTACATTTTTGCAATGGAATAGTTGGTTTTGTCATGGTGCCAGTATTGACTCCATTATAAAAGTTGTTCATAATGACCTCAGATAAATAAACTACTTTGGTTGTCTACTTGAAGCTAATGACAATTAAAATTATCTCTTTTCGGATTCGAACTCTAAACCAACACACTTTATTCATTGGCAATAAAACAACGCAAATAATAAATATTTTACGACATAATAATTAGGTATGTAATACAGACAAAAACAGTTTTTTTGAAAACAATACACGAATACAATGCGATTCCAAGATTTTCGTTGCGTTCCCACTTCCCACTTCCCACTAAATATCCGGAATAGTTTTTGACAGCTAAATTTTATTTACGTGACAAATGATAACATAAGTCAGTGTCATGGTACAGTCCGAAATATGCTAACTGCGCTAATTTTAATTCTAGCGCTAATAAAAACCGGCACAGCTACTACGCTCTCTTACAGTACAATAGTCATTGAAACTATTGGTTCTTATTAGCGCTATAAGTTTTTATCTTTTTATCGTAAGACATTTCACACAGCGCCATCTAACCCCAAACTAAGCAAAACTTGTACCAACAGTAACTATACAAGAACCAGATAACTGATCGAATACTTTACTTTAAATCGAGTACTTTTTATTTGTAAATACAAACTTATAATACGTAAAAAACACCCAGACATAGAACAAAGACAAACAAATATTCGTCGCATTTAAAATAATGTTTTATCTGGTGGGTTTCAAACTTTCAAATCTACTCCTTATACAGCTCGTCAAGCAGATATTCTACCAAATGAGCTAACAGTGCAGTAATAAGTGTTGATAGTATTGTTGGTCTATTTCGGAATGCTTGTCTAATCTATCTTTGACTATAATTGAGAATTGGAGATGAGAATTTGATTGAGGATCTTGTTTGACCAAGTGTTGGCACCCGGAACGGCGTTCGGCAAATGGAAAATTATATCTATTGAAAGCTGAGGCTCTAGTTTACAAAGTCGTGTCTTCAAAATCTGTAAAACTTAAATAAATAAATGAACCATTGTCATGCTATCTGCATTGATTTAGTTGCTGTGTAACGATTTTCGTAGTGTGCTGTTATCAGTTTGTAAGGTTTATAATATCGTAATCATCCGAGATAGCATAATGGATATATTGCGGGTTGGAACAGTTCGACATATAGGAATTTTCAACCAGTGTAGAAGAATGCATCTACTTAAGGAGCAAGCGTACATTGCCGGTGGATGGGTTAAAGCCGGAAACTCTGCTTCTTTTCCCGTGTTTAACCCTGCCAATGACAAAGTTATTGTAGAAGTACCGGACATGGATGCCAGTGACGCAAAAATTGCACTCACTGCTGCTTCAGATGCTTTCAAAACGTGGAAGGACACCACCGCCAAGGACCGCGCCAACATACTACGGAAATGGTTCTATCTATGCCAGCAAAACACGGATAATCTCGCTGAAATCATCACAGCCGAATCAGGAAAGCCCTTAATGGAAGCTAAGGGAGAAGTTGGATATGGCAATTCATTTTTGGAATGGTTTGCTGATACTGCCCGTCACATCAATGGTGAGATTGTTCCAAGTCCATGGCCTAACAAACAGATATTAGTAACCCGCCAGCCTGTTGGAGTTGTATCAGTCATCACTCCATGGAACTTCCCTTTTGCAATGATCACTCGAAAGGTTGGAGCATTGATGGCAGCTGGGTGCACTTGTGTCATAAAACCTTCAGAAGATACACCTTTATCTGCATTGGCTGCTGTAGAATTGGCAGAGCAGGCAGGAGTCCCTAAAGGAGTTATCAATGTTCTCACAACTAGTAGAAAAAATGCACCTGCAGTTGGCAAAGTTATGTGTGAGGATGACAGGGTAGGGATTATATCATTCACAGGCTCCACTCAAGTTGGAAAATTATTGTATGGGATGGCAGCTAAAGGTATAAAAAAAGTTTCATTAGAGCTTGGAGGAAATGCTCCATTTATAGTGTTCCCCAGTGCTGACATCGAACATGCACTAGACCAAGCTATGTTGGCTAAATTCAGGAATAATGGACAGGCCTGCATCGGAGCTAACAGATTTTTGTTACACGAAGATATACATGACAAATTTATAAATGGTTTCAAGGAGCGAATTGTACAGAAATGTATTCTTGGACCGGGAACACAGGAAGGTGTCACATGCGGTCCTCTTGTTAACTTACAGCAGGCCATTAAAGTTTCAGATATTGTCAATGATGCTGTTTCTAAAGGAGCTAAGGCTGTTATTGGTGGAAAATTCAATACTGGCTTAGGAAACAAATACTATGAATCCACTCTGTTGGTAAATATGAGCCGAGATATGAGATTGTACTCGGAAGAAGTATTTGGGCCAGTAGCAGCATGTTTTAAGTTTAAAACTGAGGAAGAAGCTCTTAAAATCGCAAATGACACAAGGAGTGGTCTTGCTTCATATGTGTTTACAAAGGAGCTTGGTCAGGCATTTAGAATGTCTAGGCAGTTGGAGTTTGGAATGGTTGCTATAAATGATGGTATAATATCTGCAGCCGAACCACCATTTGGAGGAATAAAAGAATCTGGTATTGGCAGGGAAGGCAGCCTGCACGGAGCTGAAGAATATACCGATCTCAAATATACTCTGATGTCTGCATTGGATAAATGAGACACTAAATCCACTTTCATAATTATTCACAAAAATAACAATTATTGAAATCATGTCGTTTCTTTTTTCTGTTGAGTTTTTCTAACAATAGGCTCGCATTTAACTGCACCCTGCCTGATGTTAAGCAATAGTGAGGTGTGGCATAAAAACTTAGATATGTAAAAAGACCTATTTTTTATATTGAGTTTCCACAGTTAAAAGGCCTATTTTACTACGATTTGTGAGACACCTACAGTAACTATAGTAAAATAGTAACATTTTGTAATCAAATCAAAGCTATATTAATTTTATAAGCATTTAGTAGTAAGTAAGTTTCAATTATAAGAATGATACATATAAATTTATTGTAGTAATTAATGTCTTTTTGATGCATCAATGCATTTTATTTAGGTTTATTGGTGTTAAACAAAAAAGTTTAGATATGTTAGTGAGTAATGTAGGTCTCAAATGTGCTAAATTTAGAGAATCATTCCAGTCTTCCAGTGCAGTGTGATCATAACTATTATTCTATGTACAATAGAAATAAATAAGAAGTAGATATTTTAAAAATGTTAACTTTATTAATTATATCTACTCTCAATAACTAATATTGTGCAATAATATACTTTTATGTACCTAAATTATTTTGTTGTTTTTAATTTGATAAAGTTGTTATTATATTGAGTTACACTATTACATAATATTATGTCCAGTTATATCTGCTCGGCTATTATATTGAACTAAATTATGTTAGTTCTTTCTGTTTGTTTTGAAATCCTAAAGTGTATTTGTCTGTTACTGAAATAATAGTCTACATGTAGTATAAAAGTGTAAAATAATCAATAAAGTATAAAAAAGATTTTAGTTTAAAAAAAGGCTTATTTTATTTTCATTCAATAACACCACCACTAATATTAGTTAGACAATTTTTATTATACATATACTCATATGTATACATATTATATGTTTAGGACCTCATAGTAAAGAACTGAAAAATTTAACTAGATTACATAAAGTTTATTTTTTTCTCCATTTTATTGGATTATAGCTATAATGGTGGGTATGGTCTTTTATTTTATTTATGTAATTTCTATCTTTTTGTTAATTATGACGTTTCTTCAACAGAGTACAAGAAGTCGACAACGGATTTTTCGAGAAATTCGGATCGATTCTGAAGCAAGCGTCACTAAAAGCGGCTTTAGAAGAGTCCACGCCGTTAGCACCATTGAAAGAGATTGAAGAAAAGGATGGCGAGCGGAAAGTGGAGACCGATCTTCAAGCTGAAAGCAGCAGCGTCACCAAAGACTCTGATAGCGGAAACGAGACCCTTCTCGATACGGATTCGGAGCCCGATGACCACGAAAAAGGAGTAGATCGCTATATAGAGGCCGTCGGATGGAATGTGAGTTTTTTATTGCAAATTTTATTATGATTTTACGGTTGGTATATAACGACAGGTTTGCGTCATGCACCTTAGATTTTTGCATTTATAGGCTCTAAACTCTGATCGTTTATTTATCTTTCAAATGATACGGTTCTAAAACTAAATTTGCTCTATCAAGTACTTATTTTTTTAGGATATATTATATAGATTAGAAATAAGAAACATTTATTGTAAACGTAACATTAAGATCTTCAAATAAACATACTTAGGTATATGTATTGGTAATAATTTTATTTCATTTAAAATATCATATCATATGATAATAGTTCTATTAGGGTAGGTACTCATAAAATACAAGTAGGTACATGGGGTTTCTGTCATCGTTCATATTTGGCCCAATAGCTTTAAATGGGCAAGAAAGAGATAGGCACCTAATAGGTAATGGTAAACATTTCATCACGTTCAATTGAATCCGACCCATCTATAGGCGTCAACCAATCAGTAGGGCCAGCGGGCAGCAAACTTTCCATTGTTGTATTTTAGGAAGTTGTAAACTCCATGTAGCTTGATACTATTTGAACTAGACATTGCGCTATTTCGAGAAATGTAGGTCGGGATTGGATACGAATCTGTAGTGTTGTTGCGACAACTTTGTAGGAAATGTACTTACTACGGTATTATATATTATTATTCTTATTACGTAGGTACTTTGTCATATGAAACAGACAAAGAATAAGTCAACGGAGTCAGTGGTACAAATTATTCAATGCGCAAAGGTATGACGTTGCATCGATGTCTGCGAGCAGGCGCACTACGAAATCCCGTTGTTGGTATTTTGGTGGCACATTGCCAGTAACTCTTTTACTTTTCCCCGGTCACTCTGTCAACTTCTTCCTCAAGGTTATTCTGAATGGCCCTAGCCGAGGGAATTTGTTGTTGTCCAATGTCATTCCCCTTAGATAAAAGTGGAAACCAGAAGTTCTATTCTACGAATGTTTTTTTACATTTAACAATCTGAATTAGCGAAATGTCTGTTTTAAATTATCCATTTCGATACAGCTGCAATTAGGCGTTAGATTGTGTTACTTAGCCTAGAACGAAATGATACTGCGCAGGTTTCTCAATCCAATTTACTTTGATGTGAGCGAGTCGAGTACATGAAATCGATATCTAGAAACCCACACAACTTTTAAAGTATGAATACATATAGACCTATGTGTATGTAAAACTTTTATTAAACCTCAACAGCATTGGATAGGTTTTTTAATCGATTCTAATACGAGTAACTGTTTGTCTTTTACTTATAAATCAGTACCAATAACACTCAACGCTTGCATGCTTATTGTTGAGTGGCTCTTTGTAAGAAAATTGTAAGATATTAATTAAGTGGCCGATGGAGTGCGTATCTACGCAAATGGGCTATAACGTATCAGAGTAGCTTCCGTTTCTGGCGAACATAAACGCATGTGGTTAATAAAATAAATAAAACATTCAACACGCGCCTGTTGCTTTGGTTTACTGAAGAACCTTGGATTTACGTAGCTCCGTGCTAAACCACTTAAAATTATAATAAACATTTTCTAAATACAGAGGTTTATGAAGAACCGGTTGCGTGGTTGCTGGGTTTCCGTTGAATGGAAATGAAGGTAAAGGAAATAATATTGGCCAATCCTTTCTGTCTTCAGACATAAACAAACATCAAGAAAGCTTTGTGCACTTTGCATTTTCACAATCAATAAAAGCTAGTTTTGTAATAGGAAAAATAAACATGACCGACTGCCGCATCAGTCTGCTACGATCCCGCTTCGAGTGCTTTTATTCTTTATGGTCCTTTATATGCCTCTGCCTGCGAATAAAACTTGTTATAATGTACTGCTTTATTGCTATTCTGTCGATTCAAGATGAATTTATGTGTAACTTATCTATTAGGATAGAAATTAAAAGTGTAATAAAACGTCTATTCCTGACATAGATGTATTTGATGGATCACTTCAGACATTATAACATCCACACGCGTAACTGTTAAATTCTTTGATAAGAGGAAGCCTGCGCAAGATTCACCTCGTAAAGTTTAAGCATCCAAGCTTCGCCAGGAAGTGGGTGAATAGCATTCTAAAAACAACTTTGAAGACGTCTGAGGTGTGTGAAAAATATTTTGGACAATCTTTTTTTTTATTTAGTTGAGTTGCGTTCGCCTTCGTTGGCGGCGCTTTGCAAAAATAGAATTTGGCGGCAGTGGCGGTTCATTCCCGAGTCCCAGCCGGACTAGCCAGTGCACCGTTAGCTCCCACCACATACATTTCAGTTTCAGCATTCGCTCCCGAATCCCTTTCTGTGGAAAACGATCAGTAATCGAGTTCGGGTCGGGTCATGGGATAGATCGCGGCTTTCGTTTTGTTCAGTGCAAGTGTTCTTGACAAATTCTCGTTTGTGTTGTGTCAATAACCGATGAAAATGAATGGAACAGGGACTCTTCGGACTAAGTTTAGGGGTGTGAAGAAGGAACTGTTAGAGCGACAGACGAGTATGCTGATCCAATCCATGACCGTGCGTATTGTGAATGAATGTTACGTTATTTTGAGACGAATAGTCTTTTTCTCTGTGTCAAGGTTCCTTAGTTAATTATATCGTGAAAATAAGTTAAGAACTTGTTGACCATTCTCCTTGATTTAACTCCAATTGCTTCCCACTTTTTATGCATTTTGATAAATTAGAAATTTAGACGAAAATAGCAAAAAATTTAATTCGGTAAAGAAGGAGGTGAGTCCTACCCTATATGTAGAAGCCTAAAACCTGTCGATAACGATAAATAAAATTAATGTAAGGCATTGTACCTAAACTAGTTTAGCAAGTAGTGGTTAATTGTTTCAATACTCGCACTTAAGTCTCACAATAAATTAAACTTGATATTAATATTATGCAACCGTGTTCATAAGGGGGAAAACCTCAGATCAAATCTGTGTTTTTTACTTAAAGTTTTACGGGATTTTACCAACGTAGGTAAATGTTATTAAAGTGAATCATTGTAAACCACGATAGGAACAGGTTCTCATGGTTTGCGGGGGGATAATTATTTACACATCATTTAGTTTCTTGGTGTCTGGGCACAAGCTCGTGTGTCCGTAACCAACGACGCGTAAAATCCAAAACATTAGTTGTTGCTAGCTTTCGATCAGATCAATAAGCATCCCACGGTAACCCGGCAGCTTAGGGTGGGTCGGTGGCGCTGTGGTGTATATTCCTCGTTTCATGACAACAAAATTCGGGCGCATGCCGAGCAGTGCTGTTCCGGTGGTAACCACCATCAATCGATGATTCATATTTGGGTAGGTTAGGTTAGTACTAAGTGCACTGCAGAGCGGGATTGTTGAAAGTCGGTTCGCGCTGCTAGTTTATGAAATTGAGATATTATTATGATTCCTCGGTTTGTAAACTTATATTTCTGTTTTGAACGTCCTTGCTTCTAGCTTTGTTTATCTTGCTTGACGTGAATTTTGCTTCTAGTGTTATGATGATTGAATGTCTTAGAATAAAATCGAAATCATTAGTTCTGAAAAGAGTGACTATCATCTGTGTCTTTTCATCGCAAAAGAAACAGTTGAAAAAATGTCTAACAAAGACGTAAGACGACCTGCCTCAAATGACGTCCGTGACACGCATTTGTTTAGCTACCTAGATTGTTATATTCTAGTATCGTTATTCATCAAATTACCATAATCGTTGGTGATAAAATGTAAAGTGATGCAATTATTTATGGGGTTTTTACCTCGATTGCAGATCGATGAACTTTACCTGGAGGTACTTTACGAGATTTTACACAATGTCGGGGGATGTGACGTAGGCTGCGAGGTGGGGCAGCTGGTAATGCTGTCTTACGTCCAGGAAGCCTTTAAGATAGCCAATGAGAAGCATACACAACTCCTCACTATGGCAGAGGCCAAGGAGCCCCCGGAACTGATGCTAAACGTAGAAGTAGTAGAGGCTAAAGACTTAGTCCCAAAGGATCCCAATGGCCTAAGCGACCCATTTGTCACGATATACATGTCTTCCAACTCCTCGCATAGATATAATTCGTCGGTGAAACAGTCGACGCTCAACCCTGTTTGGGAGGAACACTTTTCTTTGTAAGTATTTAGTTTTATTCCTTACTTCCTCATCCAAAACTTTCTAGTTATTATTCTGTAGTGTGTTCTTTAGTTCTTTTAGTAATTTCTTTGTTGATAAAACACTTCGTGCACGCCAATACCTACTTTGTTTTAGTGTTAACAAACTATTATTTTTAAGATCTTGTATCCTATGGGTTGACACCTTTTATAAGCGTATCCGTTCAGTTTTGATTTGTACCGTTAATGTAACTGTTAAAGACTTTTTTCAACAACTCAACATTGATATAATTATGTAGGTATGGTAGTTGGAAGGTGCGGAATTCTCGATATTTAACCTGGAATCTTACTACTCGTAGGTTTTAATGTATTTCGTTTCAGTATTACATTTTACAATGTTTGGACTACTTACAACTTGTCTGTTACTTGTATAACGAGACTTCACACATCATAGTTTAAGAGCTTTTCAGACTTTCCTTCATACGATTTTCGTAAATACTTACTAGAAAAATACATAGTTTCAAGCTATAAGTAGTCCGCGCCTGTCTATAACTTATTATCTTTAAAAATATATTTTTTTTTTTTTTATAGAGGGATTTTGAATAGAAGGATTGTTGCAAGAACATTGCAATGAAACGTTTGTATGTATAGAGAATTTCAATGTTTTGTTATTAAGTCGCCTGAATAAATTGAACCGATAAGAAGTCGCGGCGGGTCGCTAGTATGAGATATATCTTGATAATTGAAATTTATATTCAACGTGCGTCTTGATACTGAACTAATAAATAAGAGCAAGTATCACAAATCACACATTTATCTCAAATGTCATATCAGTTACGGACACACTCGTAGATACCAATGGCAATAAAAAAGTGCAATGAATAAACGCATTGTCTAACATTAGCGTTTTCAATAGAAATCTGCGCATGTGGCAAAAATAACAGTACTACATCTATAACTTGACTTTACAATGCTTGCATAATGTGACGCTGCGTATGGAAACATGTAAATTGCGTTTTTCATGGGTGACACAACTCGTATGATGTTAAGTTACAATGTTATAGAAAATGCTAAACATAATTATCTAGCCTAGAATGGGAACTAGTTTCCAAGTGGGACTGCTGGAACCTTTAGGTTCCTGGCGGCTGATTTTCAACTTGGAATTGGTAGCTAACCTATCGAGTACTAAGTAGATAGTGCCATACAATCATAAAGTTAGCCTAGTTCGTTTATCGTTTCAATTAGGTACGTTAAGAACGAACTAGGTACGTATGATTACCAACTGGTCTGATGGTAAGCAATGGTGTGAAATAAGTAGATTTTCCTTTTGTACTATATGAGGATTTGTCGCTTATTTCTGATGGCTAGTGTTAATTTTGATTAAAAAATGTTTTAAATAGATGTCACTTTTTTTTAAATTTATATACTCTTCACTGACACCGGGGTTCGTGACCTTTGTCAACTTTGAATTACAATATATTTATACGAAGTAATTTGCCAGAGAACTAAAGTCATAGACATAGCGTATTAGCAAGCTGAAGTGGCAATGGGCTGGACATATCTGTCGCAGAACCGATAACCGCTGGGGTAGACGTGTTCAAGAGTGCATACCGCGTATTGGCAAACGTGGCGTAGGACGCCCTGAGACTCAATAGAGTGACGATATACGTAGGACAGGCTGGCGGTGAATAGAAGCGAAAAGCCGAAGATCAGGCTGAGTGGTGTGTGTTGGGAGAGGTCTATGTCCAGCAGTGGACTTTGATGATGATGGTGATATATATTTATTTTACAATATGTATATGAATATTTAAATTATTTGTTAAAAATTGAATAAATATTGGTGACATTAATAAAAAATAACATTAAGACAATGAAATTGAATTAGTCATACTAGCAAGTTATAATTAGTTTGTCTCTTTCATACAAAATGTTAGGCAAAAACTTTGATAATTCTGAGTTTTATGACAGAGATGAGATGAAAAATATAGTAAGAGGACACTACTTATTAGGTTTACATTAAACTACTTGGTACTTACTTAGCAATGTTATGAACATCCTGTGATAATACATAATGAGTAAACAATATTAATTGGCACTTTATTTTCAGACCTATGACTGGGAGTTTTCATGAAGACTCATTGTGTCTCGAAGTGTGGTAAGTCCCCATTTATCTCTTACTAAGTACATATATTTACTTTTTGTTTTGTTATTAAGCCCAGCATCATCATCATCATCATCATCATTTCAGCCGTAGGACGTCCACTGCTGGACATAGGCCTCCCCCATTGACTTCCATAAAGACCGGTTGGAAGCGGCTCGCATCCAGCGCGTTCCTGCGGTCTTTACTATTAGCCCAGCATGAAGTTACACAATAGAAAACTTATTAGTATTAGCCCTGTTTTATAAATTATTCCACTGCTTGTTGAAGACCTTTTTACCCGACTACGGCAACGTCAAAAAGAAGGATTAGGTTTTTAGCTGTCTATTCTTTCTTCCGATTCTCACGTACGGTGCACAGACTTTGTCTATGTTAAAAGATCAGAAGGCCGCACTCGGGGTTTGTCAGCGAGCGACGGAGCGTAGTATCTTGGGAGTCGAATTAAAATACCGTATAAGGAACACGATACTAAGCTCCAAAATCAAAATCGCTGATGTCAGCCACAAAGCTGGACGACTGAAGTGGGGCTGGGCTACGTTTTTTTTTTTTATAGTCGACAGTCTAGGTGTTTGACCACAGCTCACCTGATGTTAAGTGACGGTGTGGTCGAAGATGGTAAAGCACACCAAGCCTGGAATGGAACTGGCTCTCAAGTGAGGCTACCGGAACACACCGTCAGATGCTTGGCGGCAGATTTTCAACTTGAGAGTGGTAGCTAGCCAGCCGAGTACTAGAAAGTAACCTACCACCATGCTATGGTTTCCTCACGATGTTTTCCTTCACCGGCAGCTCAAGCTCATTGTCGGGGTTTGAACCCACGCTCTTCGGCATGCGAACCTACCGCGCTAACCACTGAGCTATCATCGCTACAAACTAGGTGTATGTACGTTTATCTCATGTCAAACGACGACTGGGCAAAGGTCACCACAGTTTGGACGCCAAAATTTAAACGACCTCAGAGTTGACCCAGACAAAGGTGGTGTAACGAACTAAATCGTCACTGTAGTCACTGGATCACCAAAGCCGAAGACCGGGCAGTCTGGCAGCCTTTGCGCAGCAGTGGGACGCTAGAGGCTGAAAAAAATGCATGAATTATTGTAATGTGACGTCAATCGATTCATACTATGGTCCCAGTGAAATCGGTTATTATTTTTTCCGTTGTCGAATGATAGTTATTTAAACTTTTTAGTTTGTTTCTTTGTGCGAAGGGACAGACTTCACACATCTTTAAGAATGTTGTGTATTCTGTATGTATTATAAGTATGTATTTACAAAAAAAAAGTGTACATGAATACTCTATCAGCGATCTGGTTCCCATATTACAAGCTTTGCTTAGTTTGGGGCTAGATGGCGCTGTGTCAAATGTTTTACGATATTTATTTATTTCATTTCCTTAGAAAAAACGTAGTCGGTTATATATTTACATCGATCGTTGAACGTAAAACCTATTAAATTAATCAAATTTTTGTAGTGATTTTGACCGTTGTTAAATTTATGCGTTTATTTGTTTTAGGGATTTCGACCCCGCTGAAACGGTAAAGGAGAAAATGACTAAAATTTTCGAAGTAAGAGGCGTGAGAGGCCTCAGGAGATTCATGAAAGAAATCGCGATCACGGCTTCGACCGGAAAGCACGATAATGAACTAATAGGCACAGCTAATATACCACTCAAGGTAAGATAATTCTTCTATTTTATTCTGTAATAGCTGTTGCCCGCGACTTATTCCGCGTGGAAGTTTACAAAAAATGTCACAGAATTTTATAAAAACGATTTTTACGGGCTTTTACCATTAGAATTTAGTACTAGGTTTTATGAGGCAAATCCTAAGATTTACCAAGTCAATTGTGGTAAAAGTTCGAAATAAACGATGATCCTAGAACGGTTCGGACGGTTACCGTTAAGAGTTGGTAAATCTTATTTATTGGAAAATCTTAGAATTTACCGTAGCTCGGGCGTGGAGTTTACCGTTTTTGTAAAGGTATAGAAAAGCAATGTTTTGTACCTAAATAGGTTGCTAGAATAAATTTTACCTGTGTAATAGCGAGGTGAGTTGCTAATATTTCCAAATTTAACTCACTTAAACTTGCTATTTTTTCATACACGGCAAGTGATAGCACAGATTGAATATTAGTTACTGTTAAAAACAATACCAAGGCAACATTTTACGATGTGTTTAGTTCTTTGCTAATAATGTTTCCTTACTACATAAACACTAAAATTTCCTTATGAGCTTCGGTACTTAAGAACATATTACTATGTGCTTGACATTGTTCACTTTGGATGGGCATAAGGAAAATTTACATTTAAATTGAGTTAAATGACACTTTATGTAAATAACATTATGTAGGCATAATGCTTTATAGTTATTTTTATTGTTTTCAAGTATTTATGTAGCCTAATTAGAATTGGTCTTTTTCTTTTTTTCTGCTCCACACTTTTAAGAGTTTTAAGTATTTGCCTGTGACAAGTATTTAGATATTTTCAAGTATTTTATGATAAATTATGTAAAATAAACTCATAGTCAAAGTCACACAAAGTAAGTCGAGGTCGATTCTGGTCAAGCCTAAAATAGTGTTGACTACTAAAAGCCTCGACGGAGTTTTGGAAGCAACACGAAAAGTCGTATTTAACCACATTATAAAAGTATAGCTTGCCCACATTCTTGGACGTAAGTAGACATTCAATAAATAAAATATATGTTTATACATAAATATTCGAAAAAACACGTTTTATTTCCGCGTTTCCTATAACTAAATTTAATTGTATAATATACAATTATACATACCTACATACATTGTTTAGTTAAAATATAACATACGTAACTAATTTCAATTAGTTATGTGCAATTACTTTTACAAATTTGACGTTACCTATATCGAGAAGATGTATAAGTAGACCTCACAACTAGTAATATTAGTGCGATATGTTTTTGACAGTCGATCCCAGCCGGAGGTATGACGATGTGGTTCAGCCTGAGCAAGAAAAGCAAGTTGCGTCGGCAAGGCGTAGTGAAAGTCCGGCTTAACTTCTCGTCGGAGAAAAACTCTCAAGTGGCTGCGCAGGAGCACCGCCATCTGCTGAGGATATTACTACTCCACGAATTAGAGAACTCTAAGGTATGAACACATAAAAAATATATATCGTAGGACATTACCTACACACAGCGCCATCTGGCCCCAAACTAAGCAGTGCTTGTGTGATGGAAGCCAGATAACTGATAGACAACATAGATACTTTTTTTTGTAAATACATAGGTAGGTACTTATAATACATACATGACACACAGACACAGAACAAACATTTCTTTATACAGATTAGTGAATCCCACTAATATGATAAATGTGTAAGTTTGGATGGATGTTTGTTATTCTTTCACGCAAAAACTACTGAACGCACTTGCATGAAATTTGGTATGGAGGTTGGCTGAGACGCTGGATTAACACATAGGCTACTTTTTGGTTATGGACTTGCGTTTTATCTTACCATCAGGAGAGCGTCTTGTTCGACTCATTACTTTTACATAAGCGAGGATGAAGCGAGAATGTGGAACTCTCTGCCAGTGTCTGTTTTTCTCGCGAATTACAATTTGGGTGTTTTTAAATCTAGAGTAAACTGGATTTTTTCTAGGTAAGCGTGCTTCATCTGAGACTGCATCCTGCTTAACATCAGGCAGGGTGTGGTCAAACGCGAATCAATTTCTTATAAAAAAAACCATAAAAAACGGTCTTTATCCCATTCTATATTTACGATAGAAAGTCGGTTCACTGTCAGTTCATAAATTGTGGAGTTTCTTTCTGCGTTTACTTACCGAGTGTTTTGTTTCTACACTCTCCGAAACAGTTGATCTTGTTTTGACCTAAATAAAATAACAATACTTATAATGTTCGCAACATAATCAACTGTAGTCTTAATGCCGGTGTGTCGTTAAATACGTGTTTAAGCTTGATTAGTTTTTATCTCATGTCGACATACAATTTTATGAATCTATTTATAAACGTGACGATTGTGCATAAGTACAATAACAATGGCACTTTCCATAATAAGTTTGCAATGCCTTCTGAATAAATAAGTAGTGTCTAAATATATCTATTGGTTAGTTTGACTGACTGACATCATTTTATCATCATCCTTTGAGACCACAGACTAAGAATCATCCTCAGTCAATAGTCAAGTTAAAATGGTCTAAAATATTTCTACATGCCTATTTGATTGCGTTACAAGACTGCGAAGTTACGAGAATAAAATCTGGATAGCGAAACTAAAATCCAGACATTAACAGAACTAATTCTGGCACTGTCCGGACAAATGCTGAGATTGTTCCGGACATTTTTTTTATAACACGGACAATGTTTCTTTTTAGTTGACTTGCTAGTTGTTTTGACCACAGCTGACCTGATGTTGAGTGACGATGTGGTCGAAGATGGTAAACACATCTAGCCTGGAATGGACAGTTCCGGACACTTCTCGACTAAGGCTGTCGGAACTTGATGCTTGGCAATAGATTTTTAGCTTGAGAGTGGTAGTTAGCCAGCCGAGTACTAGAAAGTACTCTACCACCACGCTGTGGATTCCTCAAGATGTTTTCTTTCACTGGCAGCTCAAGCTCATTGTCGAGGGGTTGACCCCACGTTCTTTGTCCGCGCTAACCACTGACCAATCATCGATACAAAAGTCGGTTGATTGGTAACACACTAATGTAAAACATAAATATTTCCGTTAAACATTAATAACTATTTCAGGACTATAATCAATTTAATTCTCCTAGAGCTAATGAAATGTAACAGTGTTCACAATTACCGGTATTAGAAACGTATCCTAAGCATTAGTTGCCGATAATCACAAGTTGATTCTGCATTTTGACCTAATTTTGAACAGATCTGCATCGTAATGTTATTTAACCAGAGATTTATGTTTCCTCCTGCAATCGGAGACGAAAACACATTGCTTCGATAAGTAACCCACGCGCATCTAAATTTTCACCTCTACCGTGTCATCATTTCTATATTCGCTTATGATTTATTCTGTACCAATGTAAAGGTAAACTAATCATATTCGAACTGATAGAATATAAAACGGGCTATAATCCCACTAATATTATAAATGTCAAAGTTTGGGTGGATGGATGGATGTTTGTTACTCTTTCACGCAAAAACTACTGAACGGATTTGGATGAAATTTAGTCTGGAGGTAGCTGAAACCCTGGATTAACACATAGGCTACTTTTATCCCGAAAACATATAACGGGTAACACCGCGGGGCGCAGCTAGTTATACTGTGGAATAGTCCACCACGCTGGTCAAGTGCGGGTTGGAAAACTTCACATATCTTCGAGAGCTTTTTTATGAACTCCGTCATGCAAGTTTCCTCACGAAGTTTTCTGATGGCCTTAGCCCTCTCACAATGAGAAGAGGCCCGCACCCAGCAGTGGGACAGTTTATAAAAAACGGGGCTGATTCGGAATACTATAAAATAACAAATGATGGCATATTCTTTTCTATTCTGACGGTCAATAATACCCTTTGAGTGTTATCCTTTATGGAAATCCTTCTTTACGAATGCACGGATTATTATCAGTGGTAAATGATAAAATTGCATGGAATGTGCGCGGGTACCAATCGATTCCACCAATTGATCACGTAAAGTAATTCAAAAACCCAAAATGCTTTGCATCATGTCATTATGTCCTGATTGTTTTGTTTCTGCCCAGAACAATCGAGACTATCAGGTACAAATCCTTACATTTTCAAGCTAAGAAGTCTTGAACGAGTACGGGGGCAGAACGTGCTAACTACTGAGCGATCCTCGCTAAACATTCATATTGACTAAAGGTGGCGCCATATTGGTGGAGTGGCGACTTCAGTGCACCAGCGGAGGCTATTCTGACCCAGCATGCGGCCCAAAGCGGCCTGAGCCAGCAAGACAACATCCTGGCACAGTGGTCCGTATTCTGCGCCGTCACGCCAGACCATCCCCTCAGCTTCGCCCTCTTCAATACTCTGCTCGACAAGATCTCCAAACCGGTCAAATCTGGTAAGCATCAAGCAAAAATAGAACTTTACAAAGCGTGACTTTTGTTTTCTATCAAATCAATCATAATTCCGTACATTATTTTGTTAAAATTGCAACAAACTTTTTCAATAGAACAGCTGGTTTTTCCAGAGTTGTGTCCATAGTAAAAGTTGTACATAATTATGAACACAATGATCCAGTTTCGGCTTAGTACACTCAAGGGTGTAATAAAACTTATAACCCTGTATACGACTGCGGTCCTAATAGGGCTTAATAACCCTGATCATAATGTTCCCCTTTGTGGCTCTTACAATATACAGCTAATTCAATTATCTTTTACTTGGTGGTAGATCTCCTTAGCAGGAGGTCGTCTAGGTAGTTACCCTACAGTACCAGATATTCTGCCGCTAAGCAGTAGTGTGTAAACATTACTTTGTTCCGGTTTGAAGGGTACTGCAGCTAGCGAAATTATTGGGCTGAGACTAACCATCGCAAGTCTCACAGTAATGAGCACCAAAGCAGTGATGCCCTGGACGTTGTTACTCAAAGTTCTGTGTATCGTTGCAATGGTCATGGACAGACATTATCTCTTAAGTTAACATATTCTGTTATCCCAGTAACACAGCCATCAATAATTGACTCAACAAAATTAAACCAGTGTTTACTTTTTAGGACTTATTAGCGAAGAGGATGTCAAGCTATTCTGGGACGGTGCCAAAAAACTGTTACCCACCTGCTATAGCCACATTAGGAAACTGAGAAAAAAGACTGCTGGTGATAAGATTGTCATGAAAACTCTACGAGAAGTCCTCAAGATTTTACTAAAATTATCTGAATTGGACGTTCCGGATACCGTAGATCTATTCCCTACTAATTTATATGGTTGGTTAAGAGATGACAAACAGAAACTAACGATTCACGAAGTTTTACACCAGGCGGTATTACAAGGAGCCTCTGATTGGTTCGTCCATATTTTGGATAATAATGAATGCAAGGACAAAACTGAGGAGTCGAGGCTGCAGCATTTAATTATTGTTATACAGTTAGTTCGCTCAGACTTGCAGAGAGCCATCGAATATTATGAAAGAGTTTTTGTTGAGTGAGTATTTTTGTTATTTCACTAGGTTGTTTTAACTCGTTTTTTTAATGTAAAAGTAATGGGACGACCTTAATTATCTCCTTATGGCATGAGATAACGCCTGACCATTACTTTTGGAGCAATACCCAGAATTTGAAAGTAATAACAAAAACCCAGAATGTTGCATTACTTTGAAATCTGCCGCCAAGCATCTAACGGTGTGTTCCGGCAGCCTCACTTGAGAGCCAGTTGCATTCCAGGCTTTAGCATCTTCGACCACACCTTCACTTGACATCAGGTGAGCTGTGGTCAAACACCTAGCCTGTCAACCATAAAAAAAAAGCTTGTCTGTCCTAACTTATGAACTGTATCTTCCAAACTGCAATTGGTAAGATGTTGATTGATTGATTTCGTGAAAATGAATGTGACAGTGACTTTTTGTTTTTTTACATAGATTTAAACTTTATTTTCAGTATAATGAATTTACCTTACCCGAAGATACTATACGGTCTCTACGAGAGTAAGATTGCTTCCCTAGTCGAAGCAGAAGTGACGGAAGTGTGCAAAAGTCTAAAGAGGCTACATTACAACGCTGGTTCGAACACAAGCGTGCATTTAGCCGGCGGGACTAATGGAGAGACGGGAAATGGTACGCCGTCGGTGACTGATGAGCCGCTCACTATGGGAACTAAGTTGTTCGAGCTGTATCTCACACTGCAGAGGTTTTTGATGTAAGTCTTTTAATATCTTCATAGATCATCATACTTGTTTTCTCATATCTTCAGGCAAAAAAAAACCACATCACATACACACACCATCACACTCTCTCACACAAACACATCGCATCTTACCTTAACAATTTTTTTTATTTTTCTTTTATAGCTGATAGGCTAGGTGTTTGACCACAGCTCACCTGATGTTAAGTGACGGTGTGGTCGAAGATGGTAAAGCACTCCTAGCCTGGAATGGAACTGGCTCTCAAGTGAGGCTGCCGGAACACACCGTTAGATGCTTGGCGGCAGATTTTCAACTTCAGGGTGGTAGCTAGCCAGCCGAGTACTAGAAAATACCCTACCACCATGCTATGCTTTCCTCACGAAGTTTTCCTTCACCGGTAGCTCAAGCTAATTGTTGGGGTTTGAACCCACGCCCTTCGGCATGCGAACCGACCGTGCTATCCACAGCTATCATCGCTACGAAACATCAGGTGAGGTCAAACGCAAACCTATTAAATATAAAAAAATATAAAAATGATAAGTATATTATAAGGGTACCATTATGTTATACATTAAGTCGAATCCCATGATCATCTCTTATCCAAGTTGTATTGATCATGAGGAAATCTGTGTACATCTCACAATCTCTCAAATCTTTAGTCTCTTTCTCTCTAATACGTTTATAACTACATTTTAATATATTTTTTGTTTGATTACTAAATGCCCCCCATTTCTCACATAGCATCAAATATGATTAATGAATCTCAAGATGTTGTTAAATATTGAACCTACAAACATAGTTCCATTGATATCGAAGGTATTATTTGCTCGCTTAATAATATTGTTTGCCCTTTACAAACATAGTTCATATCGTGTAGTGTTTATAGATTCAATATTGATCTGGGTTCGTAATGACCGGGCTTTAAAATGTCAAACATTTGACCTACAATAGATAACCTTAGGTGAAATAATAAATTATCATTGTGTAAGAAGAATAGATAAAGTATTGTTGCTAACGAAGTAAATATCGCATTATTGGGGTATCCATACTTTATTTTATTCTCAAATAGCGACTTGTCCCGGTTTCACACAAGTGCAAATCATTTTAATCATCCAAGTATCGGACTTTTCCCGGGATTCCCAAACAATAATCTCTTATACAAAACTTGCCTTGACATGCACGAACACAAGGAAAAATAAACAAACCAATTCGGTCTCTTCATTCCAAAGAAAGATTGAAAGTTTTGATCACATTCTACTTTTATCTTAAAATAATATGCTGTAGGATGAAACACACTTTGGAAAACCCCGTTTACTCTAAACCTGAACCTGGTTACTGATTAGGGGATTTTTTTTCCTCTTATTTGAATTGCACAAGAATTTCACCTGTTCTTGTATGTATATACAATTATTGCGGTAAAACTTGCTTGTTTAGACTTGCCTTGATATTTAGGTTCAAGGGGGTTGTAAAACCCCATCCCACTCCTGATACAATGATGACCTTTTTCGGCATAAAAGTTATAATTCCACGTTACCCCGTAAAATACAATACAATCAGACACAATCTGTGTGCCTTAAAGTCGCGGTTGAATCGAATTCTTTAAGGCATCTTCGCTCAAATCACGCAAGCCTATTTATTTATATTAGAAAAGAAAATATCTTCTGGAAAATAACACCTGACCCAATTCCTTTTCAGGCTAGGTCAAGGACTCAACGAGACTGACTGGGATTCCTATGCTATCTCCAAATTCCACTCCTGGTTCTTCGGAGGAGTTGCCCAATGGTTGGATATCGCTGCTTTCAAGGCACTCACGCGTATTGAGAAAGCCGTGGAACTAGACACTCTAAGCCAGGTGGATACCAACGTCAAGTATAGCAGTTCTGGGGTCGATACTCTGACAATCTTCTACCAGATAAAGATATTCTGGCAACAGCTGGCGTGGCCAGACGTTGAGGGATGTTATACTTTTGTGGCTAAGATCGTTGATGTGAGTATTTGCTGTTTTTGTAAACATTGTCTTGATCGACTTCCTATTTGTTTCGGAGCACATTGTCGGGTTCTTAGCAGATTTTTAATTTGTAGGTAGCTAACCAACCGTGTACCAGAAAGCCACCATGCTATGATTTGCCCTTTCCTACGTTGCCTTTTACTGGTAGCTCATATAAGGAATTGAACCGACGCCGGCGTGTGTTCTTATCATGGTATCATCACTGAGCAATCATTACTAAAAAGTTCAAATTTGAGTATTTGAACTGTGAAATTTGCTTTATAATTGAAATCATGAATCCAAAGCCAATTTTTTGTGATAGTATTTTCGAATTTGTTTGTAGTATCACACTAATATTATAAAAGCGGAAGTATGTTAGTGTGTGTTTGTATGTTCGTTACTGTTTCGTGCTCAAACGGCTGGACTAATTTTGATAAAATCTAGCTCTTTATCCTCAAAAGCGTAGTTTTCACGTGGGAACAGCGGAGAATACCGAGGGGTGTAGCTAGTAGAATATAACTTCAAAAAACTAAACACAATCACTTTAATAAATTATGTGGTGTGCACAATAAAGAGTTTTATCTATATTTATATACTAAACTTTTTGAACTGTAATAATTATCATTTCCATCCAGGATATCTGCCGCTGTCTGGTGTTCTACTCGGACCGCATGGCGAGTCGAGTTGACAACGTGGGCATGGAAACTACAGTGTATGGCGACAAGTTTGAAGTTACCACCGAATGGTGTGTCGCTATTAACAACATAGACTATGTGCGGCAGAGCTTGGAGCCGTTCGTGGAGGAGCTGGGCATGGACGATATAGTACAGAGACTCAGCGAGGCGAGGTCCCCTGTAGAAGCGCAGAGGTAACATATTTCAATCATGTTTAATACATTTTTAACATTTTCTCGTACTAATTACCTCAGTAGGTACCTTAATTCGAGATTTTAAAAAAAGTTCAACTAACGATTATGTTGGTAACTTTAGTTCGTCTCGTAGAGAAACCCTGAGCATAGCACTCTCTATAGCTCGCTGTGCTAGATCGAGCTTACTTATAAAACCCATAGTTAGAGACCGCATTTCAGCCATAAGTCATCGCTGGTAACACACACTGGTCGGAGACTTTACTTAGTGGTAGATTTCCTTAGCAGAAAGTCGTCTAGGTAGGTACCACCGCAGTACAAATATTCTGCCGCCAAGCAGTAGTATGCAGCAGTAGTAGTAAGCAGTAGTACTTTGTTTGAAGGGTACTGCAGCTAGCGAAATTACTGGGCTGTTGAAACTAATCGAAAGTCTCAAATTAATGAGCGCCAAAGTAGCGGTGTGCCCTGGACTTTGTTTAACTACTGTTAAGTACTGAGTATTGCTGCAATGGTCATGGACATGCTTTATTTCTTACCATCAAGAGAGCGTATCGTTCGTCTCCATACTTTTACATTAAAACAAACACGTTTGGATCACAGGCCAGAAACAGGCGTGGGTTTAAATCCCAACAATGGTTTAGCTGCCTAATCGTGAGGAAGACATAGCATGGTGATATTGTACTTTCTAGTACTCGTATAACCTAACGAAACAGAGTGTTCCGACAGCCTCGCTTTAGAGCCAGTTCCCATTCCAGGCTAGGTGTGTTTACACACTTACTTTACATCAGATTTTTTTTTTTTTATGTGAAAAATAATGAGACGAACGAGACGCTCTCCTGATGGTAAGAGATAACGCCTATACATGACCATTGCAGCGATACACAGAACTTTGAGTAATAAAACAAAGTCCAGGGCATCGCTGCTTTGGTGCTCATTACTTTGAGACTTTCGATGGTTAGTCTCAACAGCCCAGTAATTTCGCTAGCTGCAGTACCCTTCAAACCGGAACACAGTAATGTTTACATACTACTGCTTGGCGGCAGAATATCTGGTACTGCGGTGGTACCTACCTAGACGACCTCCTGCTAAGGAGATCTACCACCAAGTAAAAAAAGATGAGTTGTGGACAAACACCTGTCCTTGCCACATATAAAAAAAATTGTCTAAGACACGTAGAATAAAGTGCGGAATAATCATACTATTTATCTTTCTTTTCAGGTGTAAAGAAACTATGAAGAATGTGATTGAAAACGCCATTGATACCGTTAGAAACAAAATCGTGGATCTACTAATGGTGATGGTTCAAAAGGTAAAAACAATGAACACTTACTAATTTATTTATTGCTTAACTAGACGCTCTCGGACGCCTCGCGGTTTCACCCGCATAGTTCCCGTTTCCGTGGGAATATACGGATAAAAAGTAGCCTATGTCACCCGGGGATAGTGTAGCTTCCCAACGGTGAAAGAATTTTTGAAATCGGTCCAGTAGTTTCGGAGTCTATTCAATACAAACAATCAAGTGGCAAGTGGTTAATGCAGAGACAGGAGGATTTTAAGACTTGTGGTTTTTTTAATTAGGTTTTTGTTAAATTATATTTTTTAAGTTTATGTCAAATTAGTTCTAGATATTAAGTAAGATTAGGTTTTTAGTTCATAATAAGTTGTCAAATTAGTTAAATTTAAGTCCTCATCACTGTTGTAACTGGAACGACTGTTAAGCGGAAATAAACTAAATATATACGAGTACCTTAAATATTCGAACAAACAATCAAATCTTTCCGTTTTATAATAGTATAGGTATAGAAAGGGCAGTTTCTCTTAGTACAGGTTTAAATTGAACTAGAGACGTTACCTCAAAAACTAATTTAATTGAAATTGTAAGAATCAAAAGTAAATCCTGCTAATATTTTAAATGCGAAAGCTTGTGAGTATGGATGGATGTTTGTTACTCTTTCACGCTAAAACTACTGAACGGATTTGGATGAAATTTGGAACACTGATAGTTTCTAACCTGGATTAACAAATACTTTTTATCCCGAAAACATGTAGCGGATAGCACCGCGGAGCGCAGCTAGTACATATATGAAGTTTTTTGTTTGATTGTTTTTTTTATTTATATTATTTAATTTATTTATATGGAACAGTTGATTTTTTCACGATTGCAGGGTTGTGCCTGTGTGGTTAATACACCTCAACTTCGTATATCTCTAATTTCCAAGTAGGTACAAATATAAACATATAAAAATGTGTCGTTTCAGATGATGCCGTCAATAACCCGTTATCTGGTCGAAGGCGCAGAATTGCTGCACCAAGACTGTTCAAGTATGGAGCGGGTTATGCGATATTTAGAAGCCAACTTAGACACTCTATATCAGCATTTAAACTATGAAAACTTTTCTCGGACACTCGATATAGTGTGGGACCAACTCGGAGAAGTTTTATACGAATTAATTCAGGCTAACTTGGAGGTATGTATTTTTGCAACGCGATCGATACATTTTAATTTTTCCGTATTAACAATTCTATGCTAACAGCTGTACAATGCGTAGCTCTAGTGTTAACACCTTTTAAATTGTTTTTGACTAATTTAATTTTCATTTTTAAAACGGACCAGTGAAACATTTGTTTAGAAATTTTGTTTCAATTACTTAATTATACAGCATGACTGGTGAGACACCTACGATACTGAAGGAAAGTACTTGATACTCGCGTTAAAATTATGTAATAAAATTAGGTACTTAATTTCTGCCCTCAATTTCCCTTTAAATAAATATCACAGGACGTTACACACAGCGCCATCTGACCCCAAACTAAGCAGAGCTTGTGCTATGGAAGACAGATAACTGATAGAATACTTAAATACTTTTTTTTTTGTAAATACATACTTATAATACATACAGTACACCCAGACACAGAACAAACATCGATGTTAGTCACACAAATGTTAGTCCTGAGTGAGAATCGAACCCACCCATCGAAATGCGTGAATACACTCCCGATAACGATGTTTTGATCCCGCGACAAGTACATGCTTGCCTCCCCGTCGTCGGCGCGAGCGTCCTCACAACGTCCAGCTCATGCGTCCGCGTCCATGCGTTGCGTAATTAAATACATAACTTTCGGTTAAGTTTACCTCGTAGTCAGTTAATATCTTTTTTAATATTATTTTTTGGTTCCTATATGATCGCCAAATATCACGTCCTCGAGTATCGTAGGTGCCTCACCAGTCCTACTGTATATGGTATACATTTGACATTTTCAATCTATTTAAAATTCGAGTGAAAAATGTAGAATACGTATTATATTGTTTTTTTTTCACTGGATCCATTATATTTCTCATCGATGACTAACATAGTTGATAATTTTGATTTTTAGAAAGAGAGGCTCTCCACCCGTTTCCGTTTGCTTAGGCGTAAATGTTTTGGAAAAAACAAAGTATCTCCCAACCTTGTGTTGTTTCGGGTAAATAATGTTGCCATTGTGTACGCACGCCATTGCAAAAAAATTAGATGTGAGCACCTTGTAAAATTATTTAAGCTTAGGATATTTTTGTGTTCCGTTTGTAGTATTTGACGAAAATGTCCTAGGCTCTTATTTTTTAGAGAAATATGGGTTTTTTAGTGTATTTTGATATATGTACCAGATTTTGTTTGTAAAAGTGAGTCGATGTTTATTTCGCAAAGTGTTATGGGGCGTTCTACTTTTCTACCGACAATCTGAGTGATAAATTTTTAGATTTCGAGAAAAAATAAAAGTGTAATTCTTTAAAAAAAAATATTTTTAAATTATTGTCCAGTTATCGAAGATTTCAGATATGTATAGTGCAGCGAAGTTTTGTTATTTACCTTTTATTTATTTTAAGTTTTATCGGAATAGTTAGAAAAAATAAACACCTCTGTCACAAACTAATATATTTATTAATTATTATGTAAAATTAAATTTACAGTTTTTTTTAACTTGGCTTAACTAGAATACAAGCATTTATTATTATCAAACACGATTTATCTCAATTCTTGTTACAAATCTAATATAAAAAATGACATTTAATACCACTCTGTCACATTTTTGCTCATTAAGACAACAAACTTTGAAATATTTTGCAAATAATTGAAATAAACATAGCTGAAATTCTGTAACTATCTTTTATGGTCAATATATAATAATATAATACGTTATTTTAGTGTATATGTTTTCAATAAACTGAACATATGCTGCTTTAATGCTTAATTACAAGGGGGACAAAATTGTGATAGAGTATGACAGAATGGTAGATATTGATAGGCCAACATTTAAACTTAATCGTTTAAGGTTTTGAAAGTTTTTAAAAAGGATAACAAAACATAATGCTTCTCTTACAATGCTACATAGGATATTATTTCTTGGTATAATCATTATTTGGTGAACGTAAAATCAGACTAATCTTCTCTTTTCTCTTATTCGACTTTTCAAATACTTCTATAACACGCCTTCCTCTTGTAATCGTAATCATTTTTATCAAGTTTTCAAACATCACATCTGATACATCTGATTTTACTAATTTAAATATTTTGTCAGTGTCAACAACAGTTTCATAAAATATCACCTGAACATCTCCATCTTCATCCACACAACTTTTTTCAACTCCTAAGTAGGTGTACTCGACTTAGTTTCTACTGGGTACTTTTACTGACATAAAACCATTTTTTATTAATAATGGGTCTCCAGATAGGTCACATGAAGCACCTGGTTTTATGTGCACAGGTTTTTTTCTGATTAACGAGAGGCTGATCATCTTCATCTTCTGAAGAAGTATACTACTTCAGAAGATGAAGATGATACAATGTTATACAACAGTCTCATAAAATCTCTTTGTAGGAGCTCTAATTATTATGTTGTTTATTTATATCAGCCAATGGTTCTTTTTAATCTGAGGTTGGGCTTCAACTACCTAGCTAGCTTTATTTTTATAAAGAGCAAGTTTCATAAACGTAATATTTGTTGTGCAGCATTTTTTTATTTCCAAAGTCTCTTGAAACTGTTGAAGTTTTAGTCCCGAACGGTTAATTGTTGTGTCTTGTAGGAAAGGATAGGATTGTTTTGAAGCAGTGTTTCATTTTGTTTTTGAATTTAATGTTTTTGTAATGTTCCTTAATGGCATTTGTCAAAATACTATATGTATTTTCTTTTTTCTTCTTTATTCGGCGCTTTTAAATTTATCTTAATTTTTTGGTTTTTGGTTATATTATGTAATAAGCTGTCTTCTTTAATTTTTTTGGCGATGAAGTGTTTTCTTGTATTTTCGTATTTTTTCTGTAATTATTTTACATGGCCTTGAAGTTTCATATTTTGCCTATAAATTTTCGATCTGTCTCGGCTAACTTTTTCTCTTCCCTTTGCTCTAGCAGCGGATGAGGTTGGAGTTAGTGAACGAGATCTAGGACTTAAAGAAGTAACCTGGGGTTTGAAGGAACAGATGTGGAAGTCGGAGTATACATTAGAACGTTCTGCAAAGCTTTCTGTTGTTCTCTTCTTGTTTCTAACTTGCCATTTTCTTTTCATTTGTCTGTGTACTCTTTATATATCATCTCTGCATATCTTTGACGAGCTTTTTGCAAGCATGGTATCTTTCTCAGTCTTATCATTTCACTTCTGCGACTTTTTCGGGGTCCTGTTTCCTTTTTTCACGACAACGTCACTGCTTTTCCGTCGCAGATAACGCTATTATTTAATTACCCTGATGATAATACCTTAAATGAATAAAATAATTGATAATGTAATATATAGAATACAAAAAATATCAATTAACAATTCTGAAAATCAATTAAGGCAAAGTTTCTGACAAAAAATACCACTCCGTCACGAGCTATACTACTCCCGTCACAGCTATTTTGTGACAGAGGTGCCTCGTGACAGAGGTGTAAAATAACAGTGTTCGAGGATTTCAACGTTCATAAAATTACAAATTGTTCGTAAAAGTGAGTAAATACGACAGATATACTGGGAAATAATAATATTACGTAAATAAATGGGAATTACAATAATATTTTAAAGTAGTAACTTACGTGACAGAGCGGTCGCCGAATAAACACACGCACCTCTGGTTCACTACCTGCGGGCGCCTAACTCGGCTCGATCCCGGGTGAGGCCTCAAGGCTTAAAGCCAAGAGGAGAAGGAAACCGTGCTGTTGTTTAGTGTTGAAGATCAAACAGCTAAGGTACGTTTTTTGTTTTGCGAAATCCGTGACGGAAGATAGCAAGAAAAAACATATACAGTCGTACCCAAGGATAAAATATTTTTTTGCTTAATAGTATGAACCTTTATGTTTATTATATTTTTATTAATCTAAAGATAATATTTCAGCATTTCAATAAATAATTTTATATTATAGGGTCCTATATGATTTTTTTAAGCGACATCATTTTGTAACATTAGGCAGCGTAAAGGGACACATTTTACTTGTATGTAAAACACCTCTGTCACACGTTTCGAATACTATGTCACAATAATTTTGTAAAAAGGAACAACAATAAAACCGGGATTTTAGTATTATAATAAGGTATATATGGTCCAAAAAATCTTGTGACAATAAAATTTGAGAAACTGCAATTTAGGACGGATACAGATTTTTTTTTCCTGAGGAGACACGTCATTGTCGGTAGAAAAGTAGAACGCCCCTTATACGTTTTAGTTATTTGAACAGAAATAGTTAGTACCCATGGTATATGTACCATTGTACCCGTTATGTTTATCAAACAATGTTGCCTGATAGTTTTGAATCGGAAGCAATAGGTGTTAGGACATTTCCTGTACCGGTGACCCAGTGTAAATATAGTAATGTAGCGCCATCTAGTATTTTTTATTGAGAACTAAAGTGCTATTTATTAGCAAACATGACGTATTTTTTATTTTTGCCGGTAACGCGGCACAATCATGTCGCTGCAACGTATAATATCCTAAAACTTATGTTTTTTCGAGTTGTTTTTATGTAGTTATATTTTATTTGTAAATCACCGAATTACATGCGCCAGTGTGGGAAAGTGATATATTATGGTTTGTGGTGAAACATGACTTGTCATGTTGCTTCCAAAATTCAATCAAATTCCATACAGTTTCATTCCACTACATTTAGCTTGTAGTAAAGTGGCCGCTACTTTACTAGGGAATAAGCGTATTTGTCCTTTACTCAGATTTATTTAACTTGATTCATTGTAAAATACTTGAAAATATAAAACTACTGGATACTGGCGAACTGCACGAAGTGCGATGCCAACAACAAAGAAAAATTATAACAGATTTTGATAACGCTGTGATCTTATTTAGTACTTGTCTTCCACCAGTTTCTTCGCACGTTTTACGATATTTTTCAATTGACAGCTGGCAAGCGTGTTTAATATTGTGTTCTTGTTTGTTAGCACCGAAGGGCTAAGATAACCCGCTATATCGACCCGAGACGCTTGAGCAAAACCGCTGCAGCGGCCCTTGATGCGGTAATACACACACACGCACTAGTATTTTATGTTTGTGGCTGTGGTGTCGCTGAATTTTAGTTGTACGACTTGGAATGTTTGATTAAACAAATTTTTTATCGTGAAAAGGCTTGATTCAGAGTTTTACGGGTTCCAACATGTGTAGACACTAGCAGCTTGTCCCGGTTTCACACGGGACAACAAAACTCGATTAACAATATAAATTTATCGATCCGGTAGTTTCGGAGTTAGTTTCGTATAATAGTATAGGTAGAAAGATAGATAGATATAAATGTACGGGTAGGATGACGTCATCCGAACACTATCTAGATTATAAAACAATTTTGTAACGTGACACAATATGAAACGAATTTAAAAAAGTCACGTATGTTAAAGTCGTTTCAGAAGACGGGTGTGACTGAAACAGTCACGCAGATTGATTGACAGCTCTTCATACCCTTCTTTGTTTTGAAGTTCTTTTAGATAACACATAGTTGGTACCTATTTGTTGGGTTTCAAGGTATTTTTTTCTACAGTTTATCGCTCACAAATTTACTTATTGAGAACATAGTTAACATCACAGAGTGTGAATTTCAAATAATATACAAATTTACAATTTAATAAAACCGACTCCATGACCTTTAGGCTCACTAAACGCATTGTTCCAATGAAACAGCGAGGTTTCGGAGTAAACGAAAATATCATCGATGTAAAATGTAAATTTTTTTGTATTTTTGTTGATTTTTTAAAAACAGCTCGATCGATTTCGACAAAATTTATGGGACCTCTGAAGTATGACCTGCCTATCTACCAAGCAAAAAAAGAATCACCAAAATCGATACGTAATTGGCGGAATGATCTTGTACATACATATACAAAAAAAAAACATGCAGTCAAATTGAGAACCGCCTTTTTTGTCGGTTAAAAAGTGTATGATTGTCAAATTTAAGTAGATACTTTCCTACTAAATTTGATATCTTGACGAAATAGATCGAAAATACTATACTCGTGTTATATTTTTATTGATCTCTCTATAGCTAAAAATAAAATATATTATATATTGTACAAAAATGTATCAACTGATAACATCTTGATTTTACGTAATAATATTGAGTCAGTTTATAAACATTCCGAGTCGTTTATTGTACACAAAATATAATTATTTTGAGTACATCAAAATTTTGCGATACAAAACTTAGTCTGGATGTTTAGATGTTGGAAAATATGCTGCCACTTATAAAGCTAGTTTTCCAATGCATGTGTCGTGTCAGTGTTTTTCTTCAGGTTGCACTCGTTCAAAATTTGTTTGTCCAGCTTAAATATAGCACGTTAAAGAACTATATCTAATTGTGAATTATGTGCCGTCTCAAATAGAATAAGCATGGGTTATATATGAAGATTAATAGTAGTAAGGCTAGGTTTACAATAATTATATGTCCTTTGTCTCAAACGATACAATTGTTCTGGAAAAGTAAATAATTTTTTAAAGTTGTTTTTATAGTTTAGGACTAACGAGGTCATTCGTGTGTTATAAATCATTTATTCATTTATAAGTTTTCTTATTTCGCATTGTCCTATTATGTTAAGCTTTTCTATGCATGAAATATTTTTCGGAATGATGCATGAAAGATCTGTGCCTTAAATTGCTATCTAAATAATGATGTAGATTTTTTTTTAATTGAACATCAAGCATGCGTTTTACCTTTTTCTTGATTTTCTTACGTTTTTTTTTAATATGACTTTGATGCATTCGAGAGGTTTGATTTACTAAATCTAATAAGATGTTATTTTCATTCCATCATTTTAGTTGATTCATCCGTGGATTGTGTGGGGATTGGCCACTTTGAATGAATCATATATCGCTGACTATGAGGTGACTGGGACATCATATCTGTATATAGTATATCGTATTCATTTATTTCATTTTTTCTCAAACAGGCTTGGTATTCATGCATTATTCAGAAAATATTTTTAAGGTTACGCGATACTAATTATTTGGTTGTTTTTATTTGAATATCTTGGCAATGCTTGGGAAAATTACAACAGAAGTACATATCTGAAGCTTACTAGCTGCGCCCCGCGGTGTTACACGCTGTTCCCACGTGAACACAATTTTTTGGGGGATATAATGTATCCAGCTAATCCAGGGAGTCAGCTACCTCGATACCAAATTTCATCAAAATTGTTCCAGCCGTTTGAGCGTGAAGAAGTAACAAACGTACAAACACACTCACAAACTTTCGCCTTTATAATATTAGAATATTTTTTGTTCAATATTTTTTTGACTAATGCGGGATTACTTCCTTTTAATTATGTCGGATATTTCGATTAAAGTTGCGGCCACTTTCGGTGGCCTTTCTCTAGGAGTCAAAGCACAGTACAAAGCGCACGCGGCCTCATCTTACTTCACGCTACGGCCCGCTGTGTGCCTCGTACGTGAATACAACAGTTGATATGCGGGCGCGGGGGTGGGAGTGAGTACTGTGCCGAGATGCACTGCCCGTAGTGCGAAGTAAGACATGGCCGCGCGCGCGTTGTACTGTGATGCTTTGACTCCTAGAGAAAGGCCGCCGAATGTGGGCGAAATTATAATCGAAGTATACTGTGTACTCTACTTTGACTTCTTGAAGAAGACTACCAAATGTGGAAAAAGAAAAATAGAAACGTTATTTAGTTACCTGCTTTCCATTCTATGGATGGTTTTACATTGCAAGTTTGTTTTGTTTATTTCATATTTAATTCCGTAAATTTTATTGTTATCACCCCCGATGGAATTGATTAAATATCTATAGCTTTAATGTTTTGGTCACAATAAAAAAGTTTAAAAATATAAAGCACTAAACAGAATTATAATTATGAGTACTAAATTAATTACTTGAAAAATTCCAGAAACGTCGTCCACCATCATTCTTTTCAAATCTTCACGAATGTCTTAAGATCATGATCAGATCATTCCGCCAAGACAACAAGGAAGTCGTTACGTCAGACACGTTGAAACGTGTTGAATATTTACTAAAGATCCACGGTATGGAAACCAGGGAATTGATACACCAGTATCACCTGGAAAGGTGGCAGGAGCAGCAAGCGATCACTGAACCTAAGATGGGCATATTAACTGTAAGAGCCCAGTTTATAGATGATAATTTGAAGATTGAAATTATGAACGCGAGAAATTTGATGCCGACGGATTCTAATGGTGAGTATCTGTTTTTTTTCTTTATTTTGGCATTACAATTTTTTTTTGCTTTTTTGTCGCACTCTCTTGTTTTGTGTAGTTTCTAATAATAGAATAGAATATAACTTAATTGCACACCAAAACAAAACACAACAAAAAACATATGTTGTATAAATCGCCGTTATTTTCTTTTAGATTTTTTGCATTGAGACTGGTAATACGTCAATATGATAAAATAAGTATTTAATAATTATTCACTATATCTTTACAGGGTTGTGCGACTCGTACGTCAGAGCAATTCTATTGCCAGAAGATACGTTTGCCAGCGTAGTGAAGCCCAAGACTCAAACACATAGCAAGAATCTCTTCCCCTTGTACGACGAAATGTTTATAATGTAAGTATACAAATAATTTTACTGTATGCTGACTTATGTTAGACATAACAAACTTATGTTAGTAAAAAAACTAACATAAGTTTGTTATGTCTAACATAAGTAAGAAGTAATGAGACGAACGAGACGCTCTCCTGATGGTAAGAGATAACGCCTGTCCATGGCCATTGCAACTATACACAGAACTTTGAGGAAACAAAGTCCAGGGCATCACTGCTTTAGCGCTCATTACTTTGAGCCTTTCGATGGTTAGTCTCAACAGCCCAGTAATTTCGCTAGCTGCAGTACCCTTCGAACCGGAACACAGTAATGTTTACATACATTACTGTGTTGTTTACTGCTTAGCGGCAGAATAACTGGTACTGCAACTGGTACGGTATATATATATATATATATATATATATATCTATCTATCTATCTATCTACATATATATATATATATACATCTATATATATATATATATTAGTTGCTAGTAGAATATATATATATTCTACTAGATATATATATATATTCTATTATATTTGCTACATAGCTGCTGCTTGTATTCCATAGTACAAGCTTTGTTTAGCTTGAAGCTAGAAATGAGGAAGTTTGTGTGTATTTCTATTACTTTACATTGTTACGGCTTAACAAATATGAACAAGATTTAGAATGTTAGTAGCTTATATCCTGGAGTGAAACATAAAGGCAAGCTTCTTTTCATCCCGGAATACGCGGATAACACCGCAGGGTATCGCTTTAGAAATAGGTAAATCAGTTTTAGTAAGTCCCGTTTTTCTTTTTAGCCCTTTAACGCACGATCAACGCAACACAACGGACGGTGTCCTCCATTTCGTGATAAAGGACAAGGATATGTTCAGTATGAGCAACGCATTCGTGGGCGAGGCTTATCTGCACTTCAGTGAAATTCCCGACACGCCAGCGCCCATATCCAGCCTACCACAGAGTTTATTAACACTTACTAAGCCTGCATCAATTGGTAAGTAATAATAATAAATCTTTGTTGATTAAATATATTTACAGAATAACAGTATAACTTTACAGAACATTACTAATTGTTTACCTTCATATCAGTTCAAGTTATCAATTGGTGTAAACTCTCAAACCACAGTAAAAAGTAGTGGATTCGTTTCATCTATTCCTTCATTTGGCGGAATTTTTACATTGTTTAATTTCTCATTGTCCATATTATGTTTGTATTAATTTCACTGTTTTCTTTTCTTTGTGTATGTGCCTAACACTTTCTGTTAAATAAATTTACCTCTTTAATGATTTTTACCCCTCCCCCGTCCATGTCATGTTACAAATTTTGCAATTATACATTTTAAAAATGTCAACCCAACCCAACACCCAAGTAATATCCATAAATTACGTCAAACGAATTTCATCATTTTTTAACCCCTCCCCCGTCCTTGTCACAGCTGGTCACATTTGTGAGACCCCCTACGTAGTGTGATGTCACATATTTTACATTTCGAAATTTATGACATTAGACATAAATGTCACAAAATTTGGGACCCCTCCCGGCCTCTTGCCACACAATGTCACACTTCGTCGACCCCCTTCCTCCCCCTTAACGTGTGACGTAATTTATGGATGCCCCCTAATATCTATGTTTTTATTTCACAGATGGAGACGCGATCAAAGCTCTCGAGTCCCGTCAAGGCGACAAGCAGGCCCGCGAGTTCCTCAAGAAGCAGAGACAAAAGATGCCAAGCACCAAACAGTTTTTCTCTTTAGGTTGAAATCATTGAATCCAATACTAATTTACCAGATGTAACGCACAGGGTCTGTGATAAACTAATAGGTACGATATTATCTTCTGGCGTAAAGAAATATGTTTCAATCATATTAACTGTACTAGATACTTTTATTCGTCAAATTATTTTCTCGGAAGAAGAAAAATCAGCCCAGTAATTAAAAAAACTGATCAAGATTCAAGATATTTATTACTTTTTTGTTTATTTCAATGCTAGTACCAGATAATGGAATTTAAACCTAATGACAACTGCTGTAACGACCAACGTAATATAACAGATAAAATAAAATTATTTTGTTAAAATTGACAGCAAATACTACCTTAAAAGTCCGTTACTGCGTTTATATTCATTTGAAGCACTTTCCAGTTAGTGAAAACTTTGGGTTTCCTTTCACGTGAGATTACTATAAATACATAAACTTTTGTTCAATATTCTAGAAAAATTCGCTGTCCGCAGCTGCCTGTTTTTCTGCAACAAATACGGCTTTCACTATAATTTAGAGATTTTTTCTCTGCGTTAAGAGTTGATCTCCTCTTCTTTTGAATAAGTTTGATAGTGAGATTTTTTAGACCCTTTCCTCTCTTTAGAGTTCTTGTAATTATCGACATCCCCTTTATAGTAAAAAGCAAATATACTTAGATAAGAGGGCCTAGACAAAGTAACATTCGATTAGCGGTAACGCAAATGGAAAAGCCAAAAAAATCGTGACACGTGACATATCAACAGCTTCTGTCAATCCATTTCCTTGTCTTTAATTTTTGGCTTTTCTATTAGCGTTTTCGCTTTACATTTAATAATGTTGCTTTAGAAAGATGTAAAACCATTGTGTTCGGTGTTTAAATTTAGTAAAATATTAGGTATACGAGTGTAAAATGTTAGAATCTCCGTCGATTTATGGTTGTTTTGAAAAATAAATGAGCAATATATGTATGTCGTGTTAGTTTTATAATTCTAGCTTAAATTTCTATGGCAGTAAAAATAGGTGTTTCAGATTTTATTGAATGAATTCCTTTAAATTATGTTTTAAATTCAGCCTCGTTCATATTGAATATTTGTGTATGAATTTAAAACAAGGGCTAAGTAAATGAGCAGTGCTTTTAGTGATTTAAAAAAAAATGGTAAATTATTTTAACTTTTTGTAAATCTCGCCCCAATATAGAAGGTTCCTGTGTAATTCGTGTAAATATTTGTATTAAATTTGAAATGTTAAGATGCTTTTTCACTAACACAATTGTTACCGATCGTCAAACAAATTTTGTCATAACATTGATTTAAAATTAAGAAAATCTTCTTTTTGAACATAAGTATTTTATCGAACCACTTGGCAATTTGACATTGTTTAAAGGTACAAAACAAGGAATTTCTTTTCACTATATCAGGGTTTAGAATTCATTTGGGAATTTACGAAATTGCTTTTTTTCGATGGCGCGAGCAGTAAAACCGCATTTGGAATTCTGTACTGAACAAATGGCAAAATGAAAATATTCCTATTTGGCATTATTTTGAGGTAGATTAGTGTTAGTGAAAATGCACCTTAAGAAAGTTTTTATACGATCCAATTTTGTAGAATCATGTTGTGTAGACGCTACTCTGTGATAAAAAAGTGCCTTATTTATTTTTGTCTTACATGTTTGGTTCAAAATTGTATCTTTGTTGTTTGCCTCTTGCAAAAATTAAGTATGCCAGTTTGGTGTTTTTAAGAAAAAAAAATTGTGTAGTAAATTGCAAAATTATGTTTAAGTTTTGCAGCTTTACATAAAGTGTCGAAATATGATTTACAGGGTTATCTTGGTGTGTACTAAGCCGAATGAGTCATTGTACTCACCATTATAAACAGCTTTTACTAACCAAAACTCTGAAATTGCAAAAACTCAGATGCTCCAGCTTAGATTGGTGTGTTTGCGCTCGGGTCGTGTGGTATTCCCATCTAAGCAAATCGTGCAATGAGGATACCGTGAATAACTAATATTCACGCCTGAACCTGTTGTTTTACTTATACTATAAGGTTTAATTTGGCTTAGTACGCCACTGGATAACTGCGGTAGGCAAAAGAAGCATTAGCGAATGTTAATGTTGGCTGAAGTGAAGCCGAGTCACACATAACGTTACTCAATGCATAAAGTTAGTTACTGAATAATTGCTGCCAAATTCTGTGTCTGTTTCGGGACACAGCGTATATGTTATGACAGTATAACAAATAACAATTTATATTAGTAAGAAATAAGTACATCTCTAATTTCTACGGTAGGTACTTATTGAAATTTATGATACGATGTAAATGTTTCATAGCTGCTTTGTATGAATCTGTTATTTCCTTATTTATAAAAAAATATGCATAATATGCCAATAAAATATTTAAAGAAAACATTTGTTTTTATACACCCACCTCTTGTCCACATTTTAAAATAAGAATTACTTATAATATACATCTACGTTTTATGAAACTTGTTAGATGCAAACAATATGTAAGTAATCCTCCAGATAATGCTATTGATTTTTTAAATATATTTGACTTTGACAAAACCTGAAAATAAGTAAGTAAAAGGTATTTCCTAAGTAAGCGTGCTCCATGAAACGACTGTTAAGCGGAAATAAACTAAATATATACTTATCTACCTTAAAAACTCAGAATATAACTTTATGGTACGCCGAAAAACAAAGCAACCAAAAGTTAGTAAGTAATTCAGATCAATCAAAAGTACCTAATAAGCGTTAAAACAGCCCTTGGCATTATTTTGTTATTCAAAGTTCTGGATACCGATGCAATGGTCATGGACACTGGACAGGCGTCATCTATGATCAGGAAAGCGTTTTTTCGTCTGATTACTTTTAATTTGCAGCGATGATAGCCCAGTAGTTAGCACGGTCGGTTCACATGCCGAAGGTTTAAACCTCAATAATGAGCTTGAGCTGCCGATGAAGGAGAACATTCTGAGGAACCATGGCGTGGTGGTAGAGTGTTTTCTAGTACTCGACTGGCTATTTACTACCCTGAAGTTGAAAATCTAGCCAAGTACCTAATAGCGCGTTCCGGCAGCCTCACTTGCGACCCAGTCCCATTCCAGGCTAGGTGTGTTTACAATATTCGACCACTTTTTTTTTTTAATGTAAAAATGTAATGAGTCTTACTCGTCGCTCTTCTGATGGTAAGAGATAACGCCTGCCCATGACCATTGCAGTGATACACAGAACTTTGAGTAGCAAAACAAAGTCCAGGGCATCACTGCTTTGGCGCTCATTACTTTGAGACTTTCGATGGTTAGTCTCAACAGCCCAGTAATTTCGCTAGCTGCAGTAACCTTCAAACCGGAACACAGTAATGTTTACACACTTTCTGCTTAGCGGCAGAATAACTGGCACTGCGTTGGTACCTACCTAGACGACCCCCTGCTAAGGAGATCTACCACCAAGTGCACCTAACATCAGGTGACCTGTGGTCAAACCACTAAACTTGTCAAACGTAAAAAAAATCTTTAAAAACACTAAACAATAATCGTCTCATCTCTGTTCGTGCGCAGTAACAAAGAAAAATTATGTGATGTGAGTGTTTACAACATTAATTACACATCAAAGTCATGGGTGTTATTGCTTCATGCATATAAAGTAATAACTGTTACAATCTACCTACATGTCTTAACTATTTCGGGTGTTTCCACTGCGATTGCCGATACGATATAGGTGCAAGTATATAGTTGTAATTGAAATTTAGTGGGTATTTTTGAAAGAAAAGTACTGGTACCTAAGCTTTTCTTATAAGATGTGTCTGATCTTAATTACCCCAATCTTTGTATACTATTATAAAGAGGAAAGATTTAATTGTTTATTTGTAATGAATAGGCTTCGAAACTACTGGACCGATTTCAAAAATTCTTTCACCGTTGGGAAGCTTTGCTATCCTCGGTTGACATAGGCTGCTTTTTATCTCTGTATTCCCACGGGAACGGGAACTACGCGGATGAAACCGCGAGGCGTCCGCTAGTGTATAATATAGAGTAACTAATGCAATCATGTTTTGGTAGGTGCCATGAAGAAGCACAAAGTTAGCGGAGCAAAAATATGACCGTCACGCGTCGACGTTGTGTTTCATACGATTAATTTGCTGATAAATATATGATTGCGTAAAATTATTGTGCAATAAAAAAAAACAGTCATGAAACGCCACGAACACGGTGATACCATATAATTCTAAGTAGTTCTGTTTAATGCTTTTTTTGTTGGATGATAATATTTAAAAAAAAACAAGGCTAGTAATCTATTTAAAAAAAAGGACACTGGTTACTTCTACCTAGTGATAGGTAAAGGTGTGCTACCTGTACAGCTTGGGTACCTACCGTAAACTCTTAATTTACTAAGAGTTCACGAAAAATACCAGAAACACATGAATAAATATTTCGTGAATATTACAGCGCAGGTATACGATATGTCTTCGCAAAATTTCAATGGTAATACGAGCTCTCAGTACTTCCAGTGGAATGCATTTCAAAATGCTTAAGTAACTTGTTACCTGTGAAATCATGCGAGAAGCCTGCAAATGAATCGAGATTGAATAAAACATGATATAATACCTACGCCATCGACCGTCGTCAAATTCCACAATCCACATGTGGTAAAGTGCCTCATAATCCGTACCTTCGTCATCACAATCTGACGCGGCGCTGTCATTCAAAATTGGAATTAATTAATTAATTAAAACGTCACGCAACAAAGGGAAGGACGTGACGGGTGGTGGTGGAAACGGTAACGCGGCGGGCCGCTCGTCGGCCGAACGGCGGCGCCTTTCATGTCCTCCCCTCGCTTTGATCGCGCCGCGCCGGCAATCCCGCCGGCTACTTATCGGCTCAGATTTATTGTGATTCGGATGCTGCGGCCGCGGGGAGTCTCTCTCCTCTCGTCGTATTCTCGAGTACCAGATTATTCATGTGGGGACCGTCACCGACACAAGCAATAAAAATATTTCCTCTTCGCGTTAGCAATTCGAGCCTATTAAATTACGTCCGGTATTTGACCACCATTGATATTTTATGGGTCGTCGTAACGAGCACTCTAACTTACCTAACTATCCTTCCGCTTCAATAGTAGGACATAATATGACGTCCATGACTATTGACAATAATCCACACGTACCTACACGTTTCATACCCGATGCTTTTAGAATTGACCCTAACTTGGCAATAGCTTTGTTTCATCAACTGTAGAGCGTGAGCTCGATTCTCACCCAGAACAAACGCTCATAAATATTTGTTCCGTGTCTGGGGTTTCTGCATTATTATTTATAAGTAGGTGTGTAAAATATATAAAAAGTATTTCAGTATTTGATTACTTTTCTGGTTCTCATAGTACAGGTACAGGTTTTGTTTAGTTTGATGCTGTGTGAAATATCCTCCATTAGAATAATAAATATCGTAGAACAATACACATAGCGCCATCTGACCCCAAATTATGCAAGGCTTGCACTATGGAAACTAAATTACTGATAGAACACCTACTTAAATAGTTTTTGTTGTTGTTGTAAATACATACTTACAATACAAACAGTACACCCAGACACAGAAGAAATATTTGATTATACCACAAAATGTTTGTCCTGGGTGGGAATCGAATACCCTACAGCCCTTGAAGCAGACATACTACCAATGAGCCAACAGGGGTGTCATTACATATACAAGTACTGTCGCCAAGCATCTAACGGTGTGTTCTGACAACCTCACTCGAGAGCCAGTTTCATTCCAGGCTAGGTGTGCTTTACCATCTTCGACCACACTGAACATCAAGTGAGCTGTGGTCAAACATCTAGTTTGTCAACCATAAAAAAACTTCCTTTACAACTTTAATGACAAGGAAAGTTTTTGCCTCATCCAATCACTCCTCACTAATATAGCAATGATGATTTTGTAGCGATAAATAGCCAACGTCACGGCATCGTCGAATCACGTGTTGAAGAGTGTGTTCAGACCTCAACAATGAGCTTGAGCTGCCGGTAAAGGAAAATAGTACGAAAACGATAGGATACTTTCTAGTAGGTACCTACTTCCTTAAAAACTTCCCGCCAAGCACCTAACGATATTACGGTAGTTCGATTTTAGGCTGAGTGTGTTTACCACACAGTTACTTAACATCAGGTGAGCTGTGGTCAAACACTTAGAGCCTGTAAAGAAAAAATATCCATATCACCATTCATCTATCATCGTTCCTGTTTTTCTTCCGCTATGAAGTGTATTCTTTGTCGTCATCGACAATGACTCAGGAATTTTTTGCGTCCGTAAACGCGGTAGCTACCGGTAGATGTAGATAAAAAGTATCTATGTATGTAGTATATAGGTATCATGCGCTACGGGTGACTAGCACCTAGATATTATGCCTTTGTACTCTTAATGTGATGTTGATGGCTACCGATCCATGGTTTTGTAGCTCAAAGACGTAGTTCACAATCTTTATTGAATGAAATAAATTTGCGATGACTTTTTGTTGGTGTAGCATAAAATGAAAGCGGGTGGAATCATTTTGTTCTGGATATGAAAATACCCATTATATACTTTATAACATACGACTTCCTAGAAATAGAGAGAGAGAAAGAAAGAAACATTCTACTGTAGAAAACATATCCTAATTTGAGGTAAGTTTGGATTAAATAGATTTAGATTGTGTTTGATTTGTTAATCACTTTTACTATTTTTTACCAGACCATATTTTACCATTTGGCGATCTTTTTTTGGCCATTTCTTGTTCTTATACATAAAGCTCCGTCAGTTTTTTACAATTGAATTAAAAACCCTTAACATACATTTTCAAAATTCAAGGGCAAATGGCGAGAGGTCAGAGCACAAAACCTTCTAACGTCAGTTTTAACGGGGGGATCTCGTTAATGCTTTTTATGCCTATAATATTTTAATAATCCGCGATATAACGAGCACATTGAACGAAAAAATATTATGTTCATTGTTATGGAAAATGGGCTTTATAATGGTCTTTTATATTAAGAGCGCTTTTAAAAAGGCCGTCCCGCTAAGTCTTTAATGGGATTGAATAATAAACCGTAAAGATTTTTGAATGGTATAACAAAATGGTTTGTTCTCTCCGGCATGTTCATGAGGCGGTAGCGGCCATTTCTTTTAGAGCCTTGATTTACTATCGCCTCTTCTAGATGTGTATCTGTGGCGATAAAATAAGTTTAATGAGAGTCGTATAGTGGCGGCTTCGGGATGGTAACTGTCAAAGAGCTCATTGTACCTTGTGGCTTCATAATGGCATTTTTACAAGCTGGTACAGTCTTTGAGAGCTTGGCATGCCGCCCGCCAATTATAATCTACTCAACTCTCTACAGAGTACACACCTGGCTTGAGGATGAATCTACGTCAACGATGCGTGTAGCAATCTTTTCGTGTTTTTTCTGTGGTAGCAATTGCGATCGACGTTTGTATGTACCGATAGCCAAAGACAAGGTACGCGTTGGAATCTTTGGTGATTAGAAAAATGCCTTTATTCTCGTAATCGGAAAACAACCTTGTATCTTTTAATATTTATCTGGTAAATCTGCTTAATAATTTGAAATATCAGAAATATGTACTAATCAATAAATAATGTGACATTTTCATAGAAATATGATTTAGGTACGGCTAGCAGCGAAATAGATGAATTAAATGTTTAAGCTTTATGCTTCAGTATTCATGTCTGTGTTTTGTATTACACTACGTATAATGTATACAGGGTAATTTTTAATTAAGCGGCCACCGCTTGCTTTTAATTGTATGACATCATACATAACATCTTTTTTCGCTTGACAAAATTCAAACGATTCTCAGTTATTTTTGTTTAGTGGATTTTAACTTTTTAACTTTATAATATACGCAAATCCCGGTTCCTTTGTGCTTTGATACATTCATTGCTTTTTTGTTTTGTTTGAAGTATTCAGTAGAATCATTTATCTAATTTCAATTTTTTCGTTTTTGGTAAACATTATATGTACTAATAATACTAAATTAAAAAATAAATGTAATGTACGATGACAAGAACCTGCTTGCTTGTGATGACTGGTTAAAGATGAAAGAAAAACATATTTATTTACGAAACAATAGACACTACAACGAACAAAAACTACATGCAATATGTATAGGTGTATAACACCGAAACTAGAAACAAAAGAAACTTGTCTACAACCAGTATAGTACGTGAGAGAAGTATTGTTATAATATCCAGTGCATCATAAAAGGCCAGATCTCAGCCACTGTCCTGCTGTTAATTGAATTTTATCCTGTATAACATTCAAAGTACGACAGCAGAAAACAATTTCATAACAGAGTTTTTGGCGGGAACGCGGGAAGAGTCGTGTCGCTCCGTTGTATTTTTTTCCAAAACTTGTGTTTTGTCGAGTGTTTATGCATAAAAATGGTGGTGTTTTATTCATAAAGTGCCGAATTACAAGCGCGAGTGTGGGAAAATGATATAATGTGGTGAAACATGACTTTTCGTGGTGCTTCCAAAACTCCATCGAAGCTTTATAGTAAAGTCGCCACTACTTTACTAAAGCATGACTGGACATGACTGACACAAACTGGACTTGACTAAGACTAGACTTTGACTATAACTAGCTACGAGGACACTTATTTAACTTTTGTAACTTGAAAATATATAAATACTTGACACTGGCAAATGCTAAAACGCGACGCCAAAACCAAAGAAAAAAAAAAAAAAATTCACAACAAGTGAACGCAAGAGATTCCTTATTCTGATACACCTGAACGAAAAGAAAATATAAGGAATTGGTTCACATTTGTCCGGGTAGGAAACAAAAAGCCCGATAATCCTTTGTTGTTCGTAGAAAGGCTTTCACGGTCGATTGACGCGTCAAATTCAATATTTGCTTTGGATTTTCTTTGTTTATTGCTCGTTCTCTCTTCACGATGAATATGTACTCGAGGCTCGAATACTGCATTTGTAATAGCTAATTTGTTTGTTGATCTTACAACTTTGTTTTGTTTGATAATGCTTGCCGTAGCACTTCACTGGTATATCTTCTATACCTATATAAAAATCTCGTGTCACGGTGTTTGTGGCCGCAGTCCTCCGAAACGACTTGGCCGATTTTTATGATTTTTTTAATGTATATTTGTAAAGTCGTAAAGTATATTTAATCCCGCTAGGTGATTAGAGAAAATTCTTTACTCGACGCAGTCGAAGTCGCAGGCGTAAGCTAGTCTGATTGTATTTTTTTAAATCGATGTGTTGGTGTTCTTTATGGACTCTGAAACAGCGTGATCGATTTTGATGAAATTTTCAGATTATCCCAGCGGGTGATTTTGCGAAGTTCGGTAGCGATCTGGTCGGAGTACACGCGGACGAAGCCGGGGCGGGCTGCTGGTTGCTTATAAGTTTTTTTTAAAAAGATTTGATTCCTTAAAAGTTGTGGATCAACTGCAGAGGATGATCATTATTATGGGTGTATGTAGACATAACGAATGATTTTAACTGATGTAAAAGTAATGAGATGAACCAAGAGATGAGATGAGCTGAGATGAGCTGCATTCGATATAATTAGTCTTAATATACCTGGTATTTCGCTAGCTGTAGTACTCTTCAAACTGGTACAAAGTATAACACTACTACAACTGGTTGGTTGGTGTTGACTATATATATATCTGATACTGTGGAAGTACTTACTAGACGATATCCAACTAAGATCTACCACCTGGTATATTATAGAGACTTCACCTAATGAAAATGTGCTTTTTCAAATTAATGCAAATATCATCATCAGTCACAAAATGCTGCTTGCATTAAACTGTTTTATAAATATTTTTATTACGTTGCGACACTAATAGATTCATCGAAGGTCACGCTACGATGCGTTTCCAGTTTTTTCGTTCACCAATACCGTGCATCGGACTCTTAAGTGGCTGAATTCAAATGTAAAATGTAAACAAATGCCTTCGTAGGAATCGCTCACCTGTTCGCAAATTGAATATCGTGCGAAATCATTTTCTAGAAGGAACACGATTGCGTATTGAGTGGCTAATTTGTGTGTCGGCGAGGCGAGGGGGAGGCGGTCGTTTTGTTTCCTCGATGCCGTTGACAGGTGGAGGGTGGCACAAGGCCCGCGGGGCGGGGCAACGGCGCCCGCGCAGCTCGCGTGGCCCTCTCCTGAGTCACGCGCGGCTCGTAATGCTTGCATAATAATAATGACGGATGCCGATCGCGCGGCGGCGCCTTTGATCTGCGCCGCGTTTGATCTCGCCGCTGGAGCCGGTCTCGCCCCTGCACAAACGAGCCGCCCGCTCACCTTTATTCGGTCCGACGCCGCGCCGCGCTGCCACTCGTTCGGCCCTTCGCCCTCGCTCTAAATAGAGGCTTTTATTTGATAAACAGCGGGAGCGCTACCGTGCGGGGCGACTCGCGGGAGTCGTACGTCGCTCCGTCAGTGGTGCGCAAGAGTCGCGCAGTATGGGGTGTGCCGTGTGCGTCTGCTGTGTTCGCCCGGGCCCGCGCCCTCAGCGATGACGGCAACCTGCGATCTTCGCCGCTGCTTCCACTCAAGGATCACATTGACGCTCTGTGTACGCTAACGTTTGTTACTTATTCCACGGAGTACAACGCCAAAGTACTTTGTTTTGATAGTTAAAGAATTTGGTGCCACAGGGACAGGCTGGTATTATCTCTTACCATCAGGATGGAGTCTGGATCAATTTACCATACTATAAGAAAAAAAATCAGTCGATTTGCAGCCGGGGCGTGAACTGTGGAGTGAATAATGTGAATTTGTGCCCCTGTTCAGTTTCCGCAATTACAAACCACATCGCGTTTTGTGATAACATTGATGAGAGCTGGTTGGAATGTGAATTTATTGTTTTTCGATTTCCGTATTTATTAATAAAATGTAGTTTATTGCAATGGTCTTCTGGGAAACCTTACGGACGGTGAAAATTAAAAACGTAATTTATGTTTGTGAGGATATCTTTTTATTACTTAGTTTCGAAATTACATTCATGATAATTTACATTGATGCGCTGAGCTTATTTGACCGTATTGAAACGCTTTAAGTAGATTTAAATTAATAGGCAAAACTTAATTAGCATAATCGGCCATCTTTACGATATGTTATGATTCATCCGTCTTTTTGTTCTTCGATAAACTTGTTCAGGTAGGTCCTTTCAGAGAATTGTCGGATTTCATTATTGGCTTTCGCTGTTACTCGTAGTAAATAAAGTGGTTATTAAATATTTCTCATTTTACTCGATGATGATATAGTAGCAACTCTTCTAACTCTATTAAATAGCTTAAGAGGTAATTGAGCCTAATGTCATTTGCTACACCAATTCCTTATACCTAAGTGAATAAATAAATGATAGAGGATGTTTCACACATCGCTATCTAACCCCAAACTAAGCAAAAATTATAATTTGGAAAATTTTTATGTCAATTCTAAAGTCCTTAATATAGATATCAATATGTCAAATACAATTTTCAATTTCCGAATTCATTCATACAAAAAAAAAAAGATTAATTTGGAAAAATAGTCTTATTATAAAATTTAGTTAAAGAAAGGCGTCAGTCGTAGTATGTACTATTTTAGCATCCCTTTCCAATTCTCCTTTTTATCTTTTCCTTTCCATAGCATGTTTTGTAGCCTATAATCTTGAGACAAGAAAGCAAAAACAAATAATCGTTTGTACACATATAAGTGTGTACAAGTGTACAAGTACAGGGTTACGCGATACGAATTTTATTAAGTCGATAGGAGGTCATCGTACTCATCTTTAGATTTTATGAGCCCAACTCCGAAATTGCGAAAACGATTCAGCTGCGCTTCATTGCATGTAATTTTTTATGAAATAACTAGTTTTTTTTAAAAGTTATCAGAATTGGTTTCGTAGTATAAGTTGTTTACAACGATGAGTTACAATTATTTTCTTTGTGTTCGTTTTTTGTAACGCCATATTTTAGTAACTAGGTAATCACTGGACTATTAGCTCAGTTTAGGTCCTTGAGCTGTAGAGCGTGGGTTCGGTTCACACCCAAGACATTAATTTTATGGGACAAACTTAAATGTTTGTTCTTTGTTTGAGTGTTGTAAATTATTTAGAACACCCATATTCACAAACAAATATCTAAGTATTATCTAAATAAGTTATCTGGTTCCCAGAGTAACTAAACATTGGTTAAAAGGCTGTGTGCGATGTTGTTATAAAGTTGTTAAAGATTTATTACCTAAAATAAAACAAAAAAAAAATAAGTTAAAATTAAAACACCGTACCATCATCATCAGTCTATCGTAGACCATTGCTGGACATAGCTCTCCCAAGATACTCTATTCAGCCCGATCTTCCCCATCCACCAATAGCTGTCCTACGTCCATAGATCGTAACTTTATCGAGTCACAGTCTACGTTTGTCAATCCACCGTCTGTACTATAGAACAGGTCTACTTCAGCGGTTGTCGATGTCCACTTGTCCAGCCCACTGCTACTTCAGCTTGCTAATACGTTGAGTTAAATCCGTCACGTTAGTTCTCTGGCGAATTACTTCGTTCCGGATACGATCCCTCAGAGAAATGCCAAGCACATATCACTCTCCTTACTCATTGAGCGACTTTGAATTTGTGTGAACCCATTGTGAGTGTCCACGTTTCGGCTCGATAGGTCATAAGAGATAAACCGCAATTAATAAAATAAATAAAAATAATAAGTTTTGATTGACGTTTTTATTTTCTATTACAGGCAGTCCTGAGCCTAGTGTCATGCGCGGTGGCCCCAGCTCCGCCTGACAGCCTGCGTCTGGTGTGGATCTCCAACTCTTCGCTCACTTGCAACGATGGATCACGTGCTGGGTAACTTTACTCGTACTTCTTAGTTTTATTCTTCTTTTATGTTCTTGGCGTCGCATTTTGTACATTTGTTTCAAGCCAAGTGTTTTCAATATTTTCAAGTGGGTATTTTATGAAAAAACAAGTTAAAAAGGTAAGTCAGTTTCAGTTCAGTCAGAAGTTTTAGCTTGGTTTGGCCGTCTGGCTACCAATCTGGAGGTCTTGGGTTCGAATCCTACTACGTACATCTATCTCTCTTTGTCTATTCTTGGTTATGTGCGTATTAACGATGACTTCAAACGGTGAAGTGTAAAATCATTGTGAGGAAACCTACATGTCCGACAGTAATTAATTTAATTTTTATTTTTTTAATTTGCCTAATTATTCTTTTTGAAGTTCTCTTTTATACATACATGGGTCAATTTAAAATCCGTGGCAGAAAATGTTGTCCCCAAGCAAAAATTGTTTGTTCACCAATATTTTTAAAATATTGGTCAACAAACAATGGTGTTTTAGTTAAAGTACAAATGAATTAATATATTTTCAAAAGAAAAACGGAGTTATTATTGATTTATCACTTTTTTTATCAGGTAACAGAATAGTAATTCATGGTAACAGAGGTGTTTTACATACAAGAAAACTCTGTCCCACATCTCATGGCACTATGTAAAAATCACAATATCTTTTTGTTAAAATTTTATTATTGTTTTGTTTAATATTTTTAATAATTAAGCTGATTTATCATATAAAAAAAAACTATCTCTGCCTATTTAATAAATTTATTGAATAATCTATGATTATTTAAGATTTAGTCCCTCGGTCGTTGTAATAACTGTCACACCTTTCTGTTACCATGTAAATTAGACAAATACTAAAAGTTGTCGCCACCGTTCTGTTCACAACAGTTGGGCCTTAATGTGTTCTGTTGCTTCGACTCCTTTCGAGGCGGGTGGAGCGCGGGGTACGCGAATCAGTCGTCCGTTAGTTGCGATGTGAGGTGCGTGGTTTTATTCTGTGTGTGCTATGTTACCGGCGTTTTGATGTAAGTATTCAGATATTTCTATATAATTTAATAAATGAAATATAGCATTAGGGGAATAATTGTCTTATCTGTTTTTATTTTGTCAAAATATATTTTAATTTTAAAAATAAATTATTCTAAGTGTTGAATTTACTACTCTGTTACTGCACAACTATGTTACCTCGTAGTAGTAATAGAGGTGTAGACCTGGTAAAAGAGTTGTCATTATTGAACTGTTAGTAGCTATAAGTCGTCATCTGTGTGTCTATATATATTATAGCAGTCAATATTATTTTATAATCATCTAATTAATGAATAATTTTGTTCTAGATAATACTACAACACATCACTATGGCTCTTACTGCTGCTGAAAAGCAGCGACGTTACAGAGAACAGCTCAAACTAGGGGTCAAAGAAGGGGTGTACGTTCTAGTCAAACTTTTCCTGTTCTAAAAATGAATACATTTACCTTGGCAAAGCATTAAGCGAAGTAGACGATGACGGCGAAGTGAAAATAGTGTTCATGAAGTCTGTTGGTGATACCGGAAAAACATTTCATTTAGTAGAAAATGATGTATAATATCAACAATAATTATGACAGTTCCGAAATGTATTACAGTTTTAAGAAAGTTATTATTAAATATAATAGGTTTTGTGATAGTAGTTCGTTAAAATTAATATATAAGGTACAACTATGTTACTCTGTCCCTAAATAAATAAGGCCAAATTTTGAAATTTTATAGAAAACTAATACTTGATTTCATATTTTCTATATGCAATATGTACTATTCAAATTGTTACATAGTATTATCGGTATGTTCTTATAATTTCAGTCAATTTAAGTAATTTATAAAGAAAAATAGTTTTGTTAAAACATAGATAGTAACAGAGTACATTTCATTTACATTATTATCAGTGCTTAAGAATAAATACTGTGATTCCATGGCTTAAACATGAGAGTATATATATAATTAATGTTGATTTCAAAGAAAAGTTACCAAAAAATGATTTGTTGTTTAACTATGAATAAATGTATGATGGCAACAGAGTTGTTTAATTTTCACCTCACTTTAGTTTCAGTCACGTAAAATCCTGAAAATATACGCAAAAGCTCGCGGCCAACTACGACATTGCATTTTACAATGTTATGTGCATGTCATGTTATTACCTCAACACTTAAATCAAACATTTTTTTTTTTAAAGAATTCAAAATTTATTGTCACTTTTTCTGCCACCGATTTTAAATTGACCCACATGCCTATGTAAGATACATTTGTTTGTAATATGCTAGGCGTAGATGCTTAGGATCTCCTAAGAAATCTTTTTAACAATTTGTACAAAAGTAAGTTGTAGGTACATAAGTTTAGAGCATAGTATTAAATGTAAACGAAGACAAACTTAGACTAAAAGACTGACTTAGATCATTTTCACACTTAAACTCTAAGACACGAGTATCGTGCTTAGGTCACTGAGTTTATGTCTTGAATACTCTATTATCATGTACCTACCTACTTATTTAACTCTGTACATTTTTTTTGTAAGTATAATTATATTAAGAACCTATATTTTCCTTTATTTCAGATATTACTTCCGTCGTGGCACAAACAGTGAGCACTGGGTGGTGTACCTGGAAGGCGGTGGATACTGCTGGGATGGCGCCTCGTGCCGCGCGCGCTGGCGGCGGCGGCCCGCTCTCATGTCGTCCTCGCGATGGCCGCGCGCCCGGCGTGCGCCCGCGCTGCTGTCCGCCGAGCGCGGCCCCTGGCATGCCTCCAACCACGTACTGGTGCCTTACTGCTCCAGCGACATGTGGGCCGGGACGCGCACTGAGCCGCATCCCACTGCGCGGTTCGCATTCTCGGGGCGTCTCATCGCGCGTGCGGTCCTAGCCGATCTACTGCGCGCGGGCATGCGGGGCCGCTTGCTACTGGCCGGATCAAGCGCGGGTGCCGCCGGCGTCATGCTTCTGGCGGATGCGGCGCGCCGCGCGTTACGTCCTCACGGGATTCGAGTACTCGCGCTCGCTGATTCCGGCTGGTTTCTGGATAGAGAGTCGCGAGCTCGTCGACCGCCAGCCGCCGCTGTCGCGCGCCTCGGACACTCCCTCTGGCGCGGCGTACTACCCGCCGCCTGCGCACGTGCCTACCCTACTCAACCCTGGCTCTGTTACTTCGGCTACCGTTTATATCCGCACGTGCGTACGCCTCTTTTCGTGATGCAGTACTTGTTCGACTCAGCGCAGCTGGCAGCCGAAGGCGTTCGAGCGCCGCGTACTCGTGCGCAATGGGACGCGGTGCATGCGACGGGAGCAGCCATGCGGGCTAGTTTGACATCTGTGCGTGCTGTGTTTGCGGCCGCATGTCTCGCACACGGCGTTCTGGCGCGGCCCGAGTGGCTCGCGCTTAACGTTTCTGGTGTGCCGCTGTCTAGAGCGGTCGCATGTTGGGAGCGGCGCGCGGGCGTGCGCGGTCGTGTTGGGAGAGAGGATGGAAGCGGTTTATGCGCGCCGCGGCGGCTTGTAGAGAGATGTTCGTGGCCGCAGTGCAACGCGTCATGTCCGCGGCTGCGGGATCCGCGCACGGGAGAGGAGGTGGCGCTGGCGGCCCTACTGCAGAGTTTCGGGCTGGACGTGCGCGGGGCTGCAGCCGCTGCAGGCCTAGACGCGCGCGCGCTTGCACGCATGAGCCGCGCCGAGCTTCTACCGTTACTCGCGCCACACACTTGAGACTCTGGTACAGAAATTTGCGAGAATTGCTCCCTGTGAATGATAGAAAAATGTACTCGTGCCTCTTATTGGGTGTAAATTGACGCTATTCTTTTAATAATACATTTTAAATCTTTTGCATACTGCGTGATTCTAGCAAATTTCTATGTCAGAGACCCTGACCTCGCCTAGCGGACCTGTCTGAGGTACCGTGACAAAAATTGCAAGAAACATCTTCTAATTTAATCGACTTCAAAAGAAGAGTGTCCGTATTCGACCGTCAATTTACTTTTCTTTATTTGATTGTCCAAGAACAATTTGGATGATGATTGTTTCCATATTATGATTTATTTAACTTATTTTCAAGAACACTTTAATAAGTAATTATTATTCGCTATGTGAAAATGAGCTATAGGTCAAATTTAATGCTGTTTTCGCAAAAAGCGTAATGAAAATGATGTCACGGTGCACATGCAAGGTCTGCAGGGTTACGTTTGTGTTGATGATCGACACAGTTAATCTACCTCGTTTTCGTTGTACAAGTATTTTTTAGAATAGTATTAATTTAGATACCTAATTATTTATTGTTAGTCTGAGTGCGTACCTTTTATGTACCTACCTAAATAAATGAAGAGTAAATGATTCGTGTTTTAATTTGAGCTAACTAGAATGAAACGCTGAAACGCTTTGGCAAATCTAGGCAGGTTTAATAAATCATTATGTACAAAAGAATCTCTTTCAAAGAGGAAATGGGACTAGTCTGAGTCTTATATATAAATTAACTCTAAGTAAACATCTTACTATAAACTCTTCCCTAGAAATTGTCCGATGGTAAAGCGCCGTGTGGCGTACTTGGTTGGATAATTCTTTTCCGTCTGTAGTGGACATAAAGTCGCGAGCGATTGCGGCGGTGAGGCAGCCAGGGCCGGCGGAAGTGTGGCGCCACTTTCCGCATATGACGCCCCCTAACCGCCACGCCGCCGCTCCTAGATCGGTGATGACGTCATAACCTCGCTGCACGCTCCACGCTAATAGCTATAGAGAGATCGACGACGTCGTTGCCGAGGAAGAAGTCGGTTGAGACAATGTTGGCCTGCTGTCTCCAGCGAGTCGCAAGTCTAGTGCTGACGTCACGGTTTACCGCATCAGCGTTTTCTCTGAGCGAACCACGTAGGAAGAGGATATCTAGCACGGTGGGAGTGGTTTGCGCCATTGCCGAGTGGAGAGGTGAGCGCGCGTTCGGCTGTGGTGAGCTTGAGATGGCGCGGTCCAAGTACGCTAGTAGCTCGATGGGATCATTAGTGTTGGCCCACAGGTGAGGCAAGTTCGGCCATAGCCAGCTGTTTTCTGAAACGGAACGCATAGATGTTAACTTTTGTGATACTGAATACTTACCCAAAATTCGTCGTAGGTAGGTACTAAATTACGATGGTAGATTACTTTCACTAGGTACTCGGCTGGCTAGCCACCAACCTCAAGTTGAAAATCTGCCGCCAAGCATCTAACGGTGTATTTCGGCAGCCTCACTTAAGAGCCAGATCCATTCCAGGCTAGATGTGCTTTACCATCTTCGACCACACCGTCACTTAACATCAGGGGAGCTGTGGTCAAACATCTAGCATGTCAACCATAAAAAACAATTATACTTCGTCGATAGAAAAATGTTTGATATAGGTATGCAGTTTCACTACGAAGACACACCGCGAATTTATGGATAGGTAATAAATTAAATAAATTTATTTTCTGTTACAGAATTTAACAACTGTTTTGGTCGACATTTTCAAATAGGTCAATAATGGCATTTAAACAATATTTATTAGTAGATGGATTTGTTATGGCCGAAGAATAAGAGAGCTTTCTTACCTCCTACAATAGCATTATCTACATAATTGAACACCAGTCTCCTCCGAGCGTTTAACAGTGTTTGCACCGTGGGACCTCTCGTACCCGCTCCAGTGCCAAACTCGCTGGCGGGAGCCAAATGGGGCCCTAACTCCCTTTGCACCAGCTCTAGTAGACCAGCGTGAACGCTACGGATCGGTGTGTTATCGGCATTGTAGAAACCGACTGGGAAGTGGTGAGCATCCAGAAATACCACCTAAAAGAGATAAGAGGTTTTTGTTATTAGAGGTCATCTCAAAGATTATGTCGCGTCTTCATTCTTCAAGTTACTTTTATTGTTTTTTTACTATACGTAGTAGTGTATTTAGTGACGTCGACTGCATCATCTGGAGGTCGTCTAGGTAAGTACCACAGCAGGACCAGATATTTTGCCGCCAAGTAGTAGTATTTAAAACATTACTGTGTTCCGGTTTGAAGGATACTGCAGCTAGCGAAATAACTGGGCTGTTGAGTTTAAGCACCGATAGTATCAAAGTCATGAGAGCGACCAAAGCAGTGAAAAAGTAAGGTCCTGTAAAAAAAAACAATAGCTAATAGTATTGTTGTGGTCAACCACCTAGCCTGTCAACTAAAGAAAAAGTTAAATCTGTATATTACCTCGTTTGTGACGTCTAAAAACTGTCTTATCTCTCTTAAAAGAGGCACCAAAGGACGGACTCGAATTAAATTGTGATTCAGCCAATACCTGGAACCAAACACGTTAAAATGTTAGTAAGTATATAATAAGTACTCTTAAAAATATTTATTACACCCCCTATTTAATAAATGTCAGTTGACTTTGTGCGCTGTTATTAAATATAGCTCTCAGCGTCATGCTCGTGATCGGGTGCTGCTAGCGGGTCGCTGGTCTGCTCGCGGTATACACACAAACAAGTACCTACTTTAAACTTAGATTAAGATTAAATTAATTTGGCTAACTTTTCTGTTTCTGTATTGTATTATTGTAAAAAAAAAAATGTAATTAAAGTTGACAAAGGTCCCGGACCCCGGTGTCTGTGGAGCGTATAAATTTAAATTAAAAAAATTTAACTCTTGTGGTCTGTATAGTATTCTTTATTTTTACTGTCTTCGTAGTACAAGCTTTACTTAAGTTTGTACTATGATTACAGTATAACTATGATTTGTATTTAGGGTTGAATTTATATAGAAGTGCTCATTAAATTACAGCATTCCGGTAGACAGTTTATTGCAAAACTTTATGCAATAGCTAAGGAAGTCATGCGAATCGTGATAATTGGTTGACCATGTAACAGTAACGCTGGTATGGAATTTGGTATTAAAAACATTTTTTTTTTGCAAAAGACATGCATTTTTATTTCGTCAAAACAAAAAAGAATCGGAACAATTATCTTTTTTGAAATCAGTTTTTTAATGTAAAAAGTATTAGACGATATTTTCATAACGAAAAACGCGGGTAAAACCGTGGGGTGTGCCCCAAGGTGTACTACATTTACTAGTAGAACATAAAACATCCTCACCTATCTTCTTCATTGGGATAGAAGTCATAATATGCGACTCTGAAGTCGAAATATCTGATGCCGTGCACAAGTTGGGCCCAGATGGAGCGGTCCTGGCAAAGCACGAAGCTGTCCCGAGCTATCGAGCTGATCTCCGTGTCGAAACGCCACGCGCCCGCGTTGTGGGTACCAGCTATGGCTAGTTCACCGATGCGGAGACCGTTGATTCTGGCGCTGGAAATGAACATCCACTTAGGTGTAATAGATTCCAGTGGCCACAGGTAATCTAGTCGATAGTGGCTGGATTCGAAGATAGAGTTGAATGTATCTTGTGACAGCTTTGTCTTGAGATAATCTTTTGTTTAGCAGTGACCTATGATAGGATTGACTGTTGATTAGGATCATGTTGTTTTAATAGATTATCAGGAATAAAATACGACGTCCCGTGATAGACCAACATACTAGATAAGTACATAATCCGCGGCAATACTTGTAAGCGTCGGAAAAAATTGCTTATCCGTTCTTCCTCCCGTTCGATCAAAGGTAACATAACAAAAAAAAAAAACAAGACGACAATTTCCAAAATGTTTTTTCTGAATAGGCCACGCGAGCGAAGGTAATCCTGTTGAAGTGGAACAGACATGTGTTAACACCAAGCCAGTTTCCAAAGATGTAATGTATTAAGTATTGAGACTTTAAAAAATACATAATACTGCTAGCATTATAAATGTGAAGTTTATATGTTTGGATGTTTGTTACTCAATCACACTAAAACAGCTAAATGGATTTGGATGAAATTTGACACATATATAGTTTATTACCTGGATTAACATATAGGATACTTCAGGTATATACGTCATTCGTACATGGTGGATGTTCCCCATGAACGCACAAAACGTTTTGATTCCACATTTTTCATTCGCACAGCGAGGTTGTGGAACTCTCTGCCGGCGTCTGTGTTCCCTGTTAGATACAATATGGGTGTCTTCAAATCTAGAGTAAATAGGTTTCTTCTAGGTAAGCGTGCTCCATCTTAGACCACACTACATTTTAACATCAGGCAGAGTGTGGTCAAACGCGAACTTATTTTAATTAAAAAAAAAAATGAGATTAGAAAAATGTTAGGGTCCTATGGGATTATAAAAAAAAACTACTGGTCGTATCTACTTAAAATTTGGTATTTATCTAAAATAGCGCAAAGTTTATGACTATTCCATATTTGTTACTTTCATTTCGCACTGAAACTAATTCTAAAGTTAACGTAGACGAAGCGCGAAGTCTCGAGCGTAAGCTAGTAGATAATAAATATACTTACGCATTATCTTCCATCCACGTAGGCTGTATTTTCAAACAGTTGTAGGCTTGTATTTGACCGTCGCCAGCGCCTACCCACGGCCACAGGCAATGTGGGCCCTTAACACCTGCACCTAACTGCCAGCCAGCTGGCAGACTTCCATCTCCGAGTGAAATGTTGGTGACCACGTGTCCTGCCACTGAGTTTACTGAATATACAGCTAGGGCGTTGTTCCATGATGCTGGTCGGTCGTCAAAGAGACCAATCTGTTGAATATAAAGATGGTACGCGTAAAGAAGTCTCTTCAAAACACGTTAGACCAATTTTATGATATTTGGAGCCTTCCCTTCCTTGTCACAGGTAATCAAATTTTTGAGACATTGACATTTTTCCATAGGTGTGCAACTGTGCAAGTCCCATTTATTGCTAAATTTTTAAATTAAAATAGCAGTTTTCAGCACACAGCAGAACAGCAAAACAGCAGTTCAAAAGAGTATACTCATACTTTTTTGAATGCCCTGTTAGCTCATTTGGTAAAGTTCTGGAATGGCGTGGGTTCGATACCCACTCAGGACTAACATTTGTGTGACATAGATTTATGTTCTGTGTCTGGGTGTTCTGTATGTATTATAAGTATGTATTTCCAAAAAAAAATGCGCTGCATCTACGGTCTTCTTATTAGAAAATCGGTCTTCTTTTTAGAAAATCGTAATGCATAACGGGTTATATTTAGATAACTTCTAACCTTAAAAACTAATTATACGTATTGGATAATCGGGGTTTATCAGGGTTTTTATAATAAGTGCGACCTTCACCCATTTCAAGTGATTCGCAATCATTTCGTTAGAGCAGTGGCATACGCTGGTGGAATAAAATTTACATACATTTTCATAGTACCTAATAATGCCATATGCCGTAGCATGACGTAGTGCGTAATGTAGATTACAAAATTAACGGTAACAAAAAAATGCAACCTTCAATTTACCGAAAACAGGGTTCGTTACCATGTTTTCAGTACATCGTACATTAGGTACGAAAAATGGTACAAAAGATTGCTTTTCCTTTTCTACGGTTTCGCACGCAATTACTGTCTAATAACCTATGGCGACTGAACTGTTCCCCAGTGTGTTGGATAACAGTTCCACTTCCACTACAATTATTAGGTTGAAGAAAGAAAAGTCGCCATATTTACTTACGAGGTTATGTTGAATTATCTACAATTCTACATACATACTCATATGTTTGAAGAGCTTCGCGCTTTTTGTAATAAGCCGCCTATAGTCTATAGTCGGACTATGTAATGAGATCATTATTTTCATTTCCATATATATATTTTGTATGTTAAACGCACTGACTTTTTCATAGCCTTAAAATATCTCAATTAGCTCCGATGGGGTGTTGATCATTGCGTAGGTTTCCTGCCACTGGGGGAATTTTTCAATTAAGTGTATAATTGATAAATTAAAGGTTTATGTAACGGGTAGGTACAATAGACGAAGCAAGCACGTCAAAGATTAATTTTACGATGAAGTAAAAAAATATAGAACACGTCACAATACAAATGAAATTATTGAAACAAATGCACAGTTAAATAAAAACCGAAAGTAGCAACAGACTTTGGAACAGACAACCTATTATGATTTGGGAGATGTGATATCAAAATAAGTTGGACCAGTCAAACGGACAGACTCGGGGGACTCCTGTTGGGTAGGTATCCTTCCGACACGAAATCCAAAAAAGAATAACTAAATATCTTTTTTTAGTCCTTATTTCTTCGGTTACCTTGGCTAATGCTGGCATGTCAGTTTCGTCATACCTACCTTAAAATATATATAGGAACAGCAAAAATATAAACATTTAGGTACAATGTATCGTGAGACATAATGCATGTATCTGTTTACTATACTTATATTACTATACTTTATTATACTTATATTTTTACCTCATACAAGTATTTTACTAGGTTGTAGATCATTTTAGCAGATGGTTGTCTGGGTAGGAATCACCGCAGCACCAGATATTCTGTCGCCACGCAGTTGTATGTAAACAATACTGTCTTCCGGTTTAAAGAGTACGGAGTATAACTAGCGGAATTACTGGGCTGTTGAGACCAACCATCGAATATTTAATTATTTTATTTTACCATCAGCAGAGTTTTTTGTTGTTCTCATTGTTTTAAAATGAAATACCAATAGGTAGAATTCTATGTTGAACAACGAGTAGGTGTTTGATATGTTGAGTGCACTTTGCATCTGTAGGTAATTGATAAATCGATATTGATAAGTTTATATGTATTGTAGATACCTAATCGATATATATGAAGGTATTTGCTTAACAGAACATAATTATGAATCGTTTACGCAACCGCCATTGAAGAACTTCAATGGCGGAGGTGGTCTTCTCATCTTCTGGGACTCTAACTTAAATTATTCAAATGAAATAAAATGTTATTAATTATTTCCGAAGTACAGGTATAATAGATTTACAGCGATATAAACTATTACATAATTATTCTTACAAACGCATAGTAGATATATGTAAAGTAAATTAAAAGTATAAGGATCGATGTACATAAGCACTTAAAACGTAAAATATCCGAAGTGGCTATATAAAAAAAATCGTAGGAAATTACACACATCGCCATCTGACCCCAAACTAAGCAAAGCTTGTATCAGTCAGATAACTGATAGAATACTTGAATACTTTTTTTTTGTGAATGACTGAATAACGTATCATTTGCGGTTACTTGCCACAAAGATACATGAAGCAATGAACTCGTTTCAATTTTAATGCCCCTCAGTAGGAAGGAACATGTGGGATGGTACCTATAATTTAAAAATTACGATTTTACCCTGTAAGCTCATTTAGCAGTAGATCTGCTTTGAGAGCTGTAGGGCGTGGGTTCGATTTCCATTAAAGACTACCATTTGTGTGACGAATATAGATGTTTCTTTTGTGTCTAGGTGTACAGTATGTATTATAAGTATGCATTTACAACAAAGTATATAAGTATTCTATCAGTTATCTGGTTCCCATAATACAAGCTTGGTTACGCTCTGTTATAGCGGTTATATTTCCGTCATAAACGCGTCAAGTGGTAATTAAAATTACAATTACCTATTAAAAAATCTAGAATAATATCTAAATTATGAAAATATTATGATTTATAAATAATGAATATTTTTTTTTTTTTACCATGTTATTTACTGAGGGGTTGGCTGGCAGAAAATGCTTTAGCATTAAGTCCTCCCTTTGTACATGTTTTTCTTTAAAGTGTGCAATAAAGCATTAAATAAATAAATATGAAAAATTGTAAGTAGGAAGTAATAAACATACTATTATGTTACTTTTTGGTGCTGTTACGGTTCGACATATTAGGATTGGAAAATAGAGATAGCATATATTCAAGGTAGCTATATGCTAGCTAATTAACAAATGTTACTTTTAATGTCGGAAAAATGTAACAGTTTCCGTGGGATAGCGAGTAAAACAGCAGGGTACTGCTAGTCATATCATAAAACCACAAGATATTGAATGCACTTTGTAACAGTAATTGCTGTATCTTTCCAATAACATTTGAGATAACGTGTTATTCCGATTCGCAAGAAAGTCCCTTAGCCCACTATCACCATTACGCTAATGGAATAGTTAGCGTGAGCGCTACACGCCTTTTGCCTCCTTATGTAAATTATATTGCGTCACTAAAGGTATAATTTGAACCTCTAATATAGCCAGTAGGCGACAATTTGGCTTCCGAATTGAGCTCTCTGTCTGAAGGTAAGATAAGTGCCCACGGTAATAAATGCTTATCTACATAATATATCTGCTAATGCATATCTAATATGTATGTATTATAACAATGTATAATATAATAATGTTTCCTATATTCTAATAAAGTGAAAGTTTGTATGTTTGCATGTTTATTATCCAATCACGCAAAAACGGCTCAACGGATTTGGATAAAATTTGTCATACCTATATAAAATGTAGTTTACTTCCTGGATTAACATTTAGGATACTTTTTGATCATGCAAAAAATGTTTGGTTCCTGTGGGATTATCAGACAATGAACTACTGGACGTATCTACTTAATTTGATATAGATGCGTCTTTTGGAACATTGTTCAGGGATAAAAGGTATCCTTTATCCGCGTCTTTTGGAACAATGTTCAGGGATAAAAGGTATCCTTTATATGATAATAAAATAGAGCAAGTTTCAGAATGATTGCTTATTTGTTTCTTACACATAATAATATGTAAATAATGGTCATTCACAATATGTGATTATTAGCTCACTTTATTTATTTATTTTATTTATTTAATATATTTTTTTTCTTTGTTCTGATAATAGTATTGTCACTTGGGATTGCATTTGTATTCTATATTGAGCGTTGACTTGGACCAATGCTTGTCACCTCTTATACAGTAGTCACAGTTCAAATGACTTTGTATTTTTAATTTCCATGTTACACATTATCTTGTTTTTGTACTATAAGAAATAAGTAAATGTACTACCGCGCATGTCGTAAGAGCCGTTTAAAAAGGGATTGTGGGTCAAATTTAAGGATCTAAGTGAGTCTTGGGAGCATATTGGCGCGGTGTGGCCCGTGTCATAAAAATAAAAATGGAATAGTACTAGTTAATTTTTTTTTTTTTTTTTTTTTCGTTAATTACGTTCTTTCATTCGTTGGTCACTCAGATATTCTTTGAAAAGATGATGTAGTAGTATCATTATCATCATCTACAGCCTTCTTTATTCTACTGCTGGGTATAGACCTCTCTCCTGTTATGCGATCTGCCTCGGTCTTGTGTCAATCTGGTCCAGGTTCAACTCGCGACGGTGACAATATCGTGAACCCATCTTGCGGCTGGATGACCAACGCTCCGCTTACCTCGCCTAGGCCACCACTCTGTTGCAACTTTTTTCCACCTGTCATCACTTCGCCTAGCAACGTATCATGCCCAGCTTCACTGGAGGTTCATAACTGCGATACCGACGTCTCGAACTTTCGTTCGTCGCCGGATATCGGTATTGCGAACTCGGTCTTGGAGTTTGATGCCAAGCATGGACCTCTCCACGACTCTCTATGTAACTCTAATTTTGTTAGGAAACACTTGATATTTTAAGCTTTGTACTAGTTTACCTGTCTAGGTATTGCTGAGCATCCACCGAAATCCCAGTTCAGCTCGACGGCGTCCTGCAGCCGCGCTCCGCCCCCCAAGTTTAGGTCAGGTGAGCGGACTGTCACCCACACTCTGCCGCATGACGACTTCTCCAAAATCTGCTTCTCAGCTGAAGAAGTTACAAATACCAAGTTACTCCAATGCTATCGCGGTCAGAAATTTGCAAAGTGTACAGTGTGAGTGGAGATCGATCATTTTGTTACATCTGAATTAATAAAAAAAAAATTGGAACAGTGCATATTTTACATTGAAATTTTGAGACGCGTCTGTTATGGGATATGCCCTTTTGAGAAATTCACGTTGTGGGAAATGTACTAACTGGGAAATGTATTTTGAGAAGTGCTTTTTTAAATACACTGTATTATCACCTTGTAACACCGTCACTTAACATCAAAACATCAGGTGAGCTGTGGTCAAAAAACTAGTATGTCAGTCAGTTAAAAAAACCTCTTCAAGCCGAAATAGGAATGTAACTCCACGAAGGCAAATGATTCTATTACTACAGTGGTACCTGATTAGGCTACCGAGTGGAAAGGAGATCTACCTCGAACATAGCTGATCTTATTGAAATAATCTAACACTTTTGATTTGAATTGCATAACATGTACAAAGCCTTAATCTCTTAATCTATAACATCTAATTTCTAGTGTTAATAATTCTGATGGTTTATGGAAAGAGTACATCATTTTCTTCTCAAAATAATGAAAAGGAAACGCCCTCTTGATGGTTAGCTACTACTACAACTAATAGATCTCTAACCATAGCAACGGTAATCAGAATTCTAAGTAACTAAACAAAGTCCAAGGCATCATCGATGCTTTGCCACTCATTACTTAGAGACATTTGATCATAAATAAGTCTCAACAGCCCAGTAATTTCGCTAGCTGTAGCACCTTCAAACCGGAACACAGTAATTTTTACACACTACTGCTTGGTGACAGAATATCTGATACTGTAGTGGTACCTATTTAGACACACTCCTTATTAGGAGATCTAGTGAAAATTTTGTTGATTTACTTAATTTGTGCGTTAGTATATTATGATTTTTTTTTTGAAAGATTAGGTTTTGCAATTTAAAAGTTTGTTATTTACAGCATATAAGTACAATACACAATACTAGGTATATATACGTTTCTAAATAAATCGAACTATCAGCTAAGTGAAGATTGATGATAAATAATAATTATAATCATCGGACTTCCTTGCCGAGAGATTATAAAGATAACTCAGCTAAACTGCTGCATGTGTTAAAATCTATGTAATAGGAAGGAAAAATATTACAGTTCTACGGCAAATTAGTTAGACTTAGGTTTAGTGCTCGATTGTTTTACAAAAATTGCAATGACGTCATCTTATTATTACAGTTTTACGACAAATTAGTTAGACTTAGGTTTAGTGCTCGATTGTTTTATAAAAATTGCAATGACGTCATCTTATTATTACAGTTTTACGACAAATTAGTTAGACTTAGGTTTAGTGCTCGATTGTTTTATAAAAATTGCAATGACGTCATCTTATTATAACGTTAGTGAAAAAGACCAACAGAGGTTATACAAAAAGTTGTGAAGTCATCGAGGTCGTGTCAAAACTGCTGAGCATCGACCAAAACGAATCTACTACAAAACATGTCTGTCATTACAGATGACAATATAACGATACTTGCGGATTGTATTCTCGGTTGACCTTTTTTGAGCATTTTTTTTGGTTATGTAGCTTTTTACACCGTGCCACCGGCCTCCACCATGATGATCCACAACTTTTGCTTAGGTTACGTACATACACGAATTAGAGTCTGAATTAATCGACTCGTTCTTACATCTGGCTCCTTTGATGGCATGTGATGTTGTGGCATGTATGACACTGAAATCATGACAGTTTTGAAATGGCATCTAAATGTTATCAGTGATTGTGAACAACAGTTTGTTGAACATTGTGTTGACTGCCCTGTTGGTTCATTGTTAGCATGTCTGATTCAAGAACTGAAGGGCATGTGTTCGACTCCCACTCAGGACAGACATTTTGTGTGTGTTTGTTCTGTGTGGGTGTTCTGTATTTATTATATCTAAAATTTGGAAGGAATTATATTTTTTTTCTTAATTAATAAATTACAGGCCATTCTTATACATGTTTCTTAAATTTTACTTATGCTAAAGAACTCTGTCAACTCGATGATGTGGAAATGAGTATACTTACTTCTTTAAGCCGTGTTTATTAATAATTTTTCTTCTTTGATTTTGGCGTTGCATTTTGTGCATTTGCCAGTGTCAAGTGTTTTGATATTTTCATGTTGCATAAGTTAAAAAGTAGTCATAGTCCAGTCTTGGTCAAGTCCACTCCATATCAGTCAAATCCAGTCATGCTTTTGGAAGCAGCACGAAAACTTATGTTTCACCACATTATGTCACCTTCCGACACTGGTGCTTGTAATTCGGTACTTTATGAACAAAAAAATCACTATTTCTATAATAAACATTAGTTTTGGAAAAAATACAATGGGGCGACACGACTCTTTCCGCGTTTCCGCCAAAATCTCCAATCCTAAGTCTGGTACGTCATAAAAACTATTGTTCTACAAGACGTCTAAATGTGATGGATGTACTTTACCACATCCATCATTCGTATCGAAACTTAGTATTCCCTACGTAGATACTCACGTAACGTATGTGAATCGAAGTTTATCATTTAGTTTTAGTACGACATCAGTTACGTAAGGCAAGGACGTCGCGCGTGTAACAGTGCCCCACTTTACTCTGCTTACTTTTCCTTTCGATCTATTCCTGTTTGTTATGTTTCTTCCTATATGGCTGTTAGTTACTGACCTACCTTAACCTACTTAACAAGATTAGACTGTCTTGTAACAGAGATTAGAGTACTTTTTACAAACGTTGATTTGACTTGTAATGCTTTTTGGGTAATCAAGTGATTTGCGAAATCAAACGAAATAACTATGATATAAACTGTTTAGCTTCAAGTTGAAATGCTTAAAAAAACTGTAACCAGATTACGGAAAATATAATCATAACAAATGGAATACCATAATTTATGTTAGCCGAAGTATATCTAGTAATGAATAAATTGACACCTAATTTACTAAAATCGGATGAGTACCTACCTAGTTTCGGCGCTACGATGGAACACACGTAAATATAAATACCTACATAGGCCACTAACATAAACCTTCCTTTCAGCTGCCGTAGTCGGGTAAAAACCAGTGTAAGCTGGTGGTCGTGATGCTATATTCTGAGGCTTAACGTAATTTTAATTCTTTAGTTTCGTCATACTATCCTCTTACTTAAAACAGATTTTTATGACACAAAGACTAAAATTTGTTCAGAACTCTTTAAAATACCACATATACTCGTAAATCACTAGAATAGTTTTTGGGTCTTTCGCAAATAACACATAGTATACACATAATATAGTTATACAGACAGACAGACACACATTTTAAAAACCTTATCATAGGATTCTATTGCTTTCATATGGCCGAAATTATTTGTAATGCTTCACAATTGTGTACATGCGAGTAAGTATCTTTGTTTAGCGATGAAAGCGCAGTGGTTTTATTTTCGGTATTTTCTAGTATCGGTACAACGAATTGAAAAACTGACGCCAAACACCTAACGGTGCGTTCTGGCAGTCCTAGTTAATAGCTAGTTTCATTTCAGTCTAGGTCTGTTTATCATCTTCTACCACACCGCCAATTAACATCAGGTGAGCTGTGGTCAAACCCCTATTCAGTTAACGAAAAAAAAAATATAGCAATAGTCTTGTTAGTTTTATTATATGTCTATATATTTATATAGATATATAATTGATTGTCTATATATTTATAATTGACAGCCCTGTTGGCTCATTGGTAGCATGTCTGCTTCAAGAGCTGTGGGGCGTGGGTTCGATTTCCACCCAGGACAAGCATTTTGTGATATAAAACAAATGTTTGTTCTGTGTCTGGGTGTACTGTATGTATTATAAGTATGTATTTACAACAAAAAAAAGTATTTAAGTATTTTATCAGTTATCTGACTCCCATAGTACAAGCTTTGCTTAGTTTGGGGTCAGATAGCGCTGTGTGTAATGTCCTACGATATTTATTTATTTATTTATTAGATATACGTGTATTGCATTAGCTGAGCAAAGAGGTACTATCTCTGTAATTTGAAACGAATGCATTTCCTTTTACCAGTGTTCACATGGCGTACGTAATTATGTAACTTTCAGATGTGTAATCGACTTACTTCCGTGTCCTCATATCAAAATACGAGAGTGTACGTACATTATATATACCCACACGGCCCACGGAAGTAATGCAAAATGGATTAAAAAACTGGACGAGGCATAAATTGTATAACCATATATTCATTTTGAAGTTTGATATCATGAATGAATGAACCACAAAACCATTAACGGTTTTGTGGTTCAGATATCTGCAGTAGAGAGCGAGAGAAACGAACAAAATATATCTCTACTGGCCCGCGGTGTTACCTGCTACATGTTTTCGGGATAGAAAGTAGCCTATGTCTCAATTCAGGGTTTCAGCTACCTCTATACCAAATTTAATCCAAATCCGTTCAGTAGTTTTTGCGTGAAAGAGTAACAAACATCCATCAATCCAAACTTTCACATTTATGATATTTGTGGAATTAGAATTAATTTTAAGAATTTATTTAAATTGTTATTTTTGATATTACAAAAATTTAATACATTTGCGAATATTTTCTTGATGTGTAAGTTCTGAACGCAACTAAAAAATTCAAAATATGCTTAAATTTGTTGTCCGTTGTTCTTGCGTTGCCGTTATGACGAGATGAAATATCAAACAAGCGTGCTCTATCTTCGATCACATCGTTGGTTTCCATCAGGTGAGATTGTAAACACACATCTATACAGGCTTATAGGCTTGAGGCGTTCTTATAAGTGAAATGGGACTCTATTACTAGCTTTTACTAAGAAAGTAAACGTGAAATCATGAAAGCAAAAAAATCTGCTATTCTTTAGCTTTCATGATCCTTACCGAAATGTTAAAAGTAGCTGATTTTGACCAAACGTTTTTTTTTGCGATATCAGAGTTGTGTTCATAATAAGACAGAGTGGTGTGGAAACAGCTGGTAGACACCTCAGTAAAGGCATTTCAGGACGGGCACGAGTTTCAGTAATGAAGAACACAAAGAAGAAGTTCATAATAAAAGATGTTGATAAAAAATACTACTACTATAGTAGGGCCGAATTTTGTTAGTAGGCACTCCCTAAACTTGTAACACTACAATCTGTTTTGAAAAAGAAAAACAAAAACTTTCACACAACCTCACACGCACACAGACAATCTCAATCTCAATCTTCCACAATTATTATGATCTAAAATAAATAAATAAATATCGTAGGACTATACACACAGCGCCATCTGGCCCCAAACTAAGCAGAGCTTGTGTGATGGAAGTCAGATAACTGGTAGAATACGTAAATACTTTTTTTTTTATAAATACATACTTAAAATACATACAGAACACCCAGACACAGAACAAACATTTGTTTATTCACAAAATGTTTGCCCTGAGTGGGAATTGAACCCACGCCCTACAGCTCTCAAGGAAGACATACTACCAATGAGCCAACGGGGCTGTCGGGGATCTTAGGGAGATGAGATCGGTGAAGCGTTCAAAGAAACCAAGAATCAATTGGTAGGTCCACTGCCAAGCAGGAACGAGCGCATGTCGACCTTTGGCCTCATTAAACGGTCTAATACTACACTGGCTTACACTAGCCCTAAGCAGTTAACGGATCCGTCTAACTAAAAAAACATTTACGTTTTCTTAGCTTAGTTTCCAAATTTCCGTATTACACTTTATTTTCCGCTAAGAACAAAAATCCTGTAGGTCAGAGAGGTTCTCAAGATTTTTTTTTTCACTTTTTTGCTTTTCTGGACCCATTATCGCCTCCAGCGCCCATAAAGGGGCGTTAAAGGTCACTTTAAGAAAGACTGCTGTAGGTAACAGGTAACGGCTGTTGCAGTTGCTATCATTGCAGCGGTACCTAGAAATTTGAGTAACAAAAGAATGTCGAGGGCATTGCCACTTTGGCGTTCATTATTTTGGGCCGTTCGTTGGTCTCTATTGGCGCAGAATGTCTGATACTGCGGTGATACCTAGACGATTTCTTGCTAAGGTCTACAATCTAGTAAAGCATTTCACACAGATAGATGATGATTTTGATCCCCGGTGCTCTAGCTGCTTTTTTGCGTAGACGTAGTTATAAAAACCGGCCAAGTGCAAGTCTGACTCGTACACGAAGGGTTCCGTACCATTTTCTATAAAAACGGCAAAAAATCACGTTTGATGTAAGGATGCCCTCTCTAATATTTATTTTGGTATTTGTTGTTACAGCGGTAACAGAAATACATCATCTGTGAAAATTTCAAATGTCTTACTATCATGGCTCATGAGATACAGCCTGGTGACAGACGGACATACAGATAGACAAGCAGACGGACGGATAGAGGAGTCTTAGTAATAGGGTCCCATTTTACCCTTTGGGTACGGAACCCTAAAAATCCACGCATTTTTAGTTACCAGCGTCATCAAATTATCATTAAATTTATCATTGTTTTTCACCTCAGATGACTTTAGGATAACTTATCTATTTTATTAATTACGATAATTATGTAGGTACCAGAGCGTATAGAATCTGATTAATGTAATTGATGTGACTTTATTTATCTGATATCTTAATGCTGAGATTTGTTACGTAAAATCAAATAAAACCAGGTGCACTGTACACACTTACCTACTTGTTTATAAATATAAATTCGAATTTATTTATCTACTTTTTAATGTAGCAACTTTGGCCTCACGAACAGAATAAAGGAAATTCGAAAATTATAAAGTATAAAATTTTACACGTATGTAGAGCGTTAAAAATTTAAGTTCTTGTACACTTTCTTACTGTCTATCCAATGTAATGTTTTTTGAGATCGCATGCATTGAAGAGTTTTGTGGCAGGTCATGGTCATAGTCAATTTAACTATGTCCGGACTAGTAAATTATTTCGATAGTAGGTAATATGAGTTATGAGTCTATTACTAGTACTATTTATTTTATGCTTTACACTCATACTCACTCGACTAAATCTTTGTTAAAACGTGATTTCCCGCCAATAACTGTTTATCAGAATGGATAATGAATATTTGCATTCACTGATGACAAACAATTCTATTTGAGTTTTACGCGCTAAAATCTGTGTAACTGCATTATAACTAAAAATAAAAATAAATAAATAAATAATTCAAGTCATCTATGTATAATTCAAGTGATGTATTGAAGTGGAACATGTCTTTTTCGTGTGGTTTCCAAATCTCTAGTAAAGTCACAGCTTTACTAGAGATTTAGAAGTTAAGACTAGAATTGTCTATGACTGTTATGTGACTTTGTCTATGACAATTACATGACTTTCACTATTAAATTAAATTTGTTTATTGAGGAAAAATGGATACACTCAGATGCATTTACCTCACAAGTATTTGAAGTACGTTAAATGCCAACTTTAAACTATACGATAGCATATCAGTATTAATTAAAACTGTAAAAATGTATACAAATATGTATTTAAGTTTCTCGAGTTAAATTTCAATGTCGTAAAATGAATGTCACAATAAATAATAAAATGTTAAAAAATTATAAAAGTATTTACAAAGTAATAAAAAAACAATGACAATGATAATAGTAATAATTTAACAAAACAGATGAACACTAAAACAACAATCAATAGCGAAATTAAATATAAAATATTTAAGTAACAATAGTTCGGTCAAATAAATTTTCACAGTATTTCAAAAAGATTATCATTTAAATTCTCAATTTTTCTCAAAAATTACGTTGGTAGGTGGGGCGTTCTACTTTTCTACCGACAATCTGAGTGATAAATTTTTAGATTTCAAAAAAAAATAAAAGTGTAATTCTTTAAAAAAATGTATTTTTACATTATTGTCCAGTTATCGAAGATTTCAGATATGTATAGTGCATCGAAGTTTTGTTATTTACTTTTTATTTATTTTAAGTTTTATCGGAATAGTTAGAAAAAATAAACACCTCTGTCACAAACTAATATATTTATTAATTATTATGTCAAATCAAATTTACAGTTTTTTTTAACTTGGCATAACTAGAATACAAGCATTTATTATTATCGAACACGATTTATCCCAATTCTTGTTACAAATATAATATAAAAAATGACATTTAATACCACTCTGTCACATTTTTGCTCATTAAGACAACAAACTTTGAAATATTTTGCAAATAATTGAAATAAACATAGCTGAAATTCTGTTACTACCTTTTATGGTCAATATATAATAATATAATACGTTATTTTAGTGTATATGTTTTCAATAAACTGAACATATGCTGCTTTAATGCTTAATTACAAGGGGGACAAAATTGTGCTAGAGTATGACAGAATGGTAGATATTAATAGGCCAACATTTAAACTTAATCCTTTAAGGTTTTGAAAGTTTTTAAAAAGGATAACAAAACATAAGGCTTCTCTTACAATGCTACATAAGATATTATTTCTTGGTATAATCATTATTTGGTGCACGTAAAATCAGACTAATCTTTTCTTTTCTCTTATTCGACTTTTCAAATACTTCTATAACACGCCTTCCTCTTTTAACCGTAATCATTTTTATCAAGTTTTCAAACATCACATCTGATACATCTGATTTTACTAATTTAAATATTTTGTCAGTGTCAACAACAGTTTTATAAAATATCACCTGAACATCTCCATCTTCATCCACACAACTTTTTTCAACTCCTAAGTAGGTGCACACGACTTAGTTTCTACTGGGTACTTTTACTGACATAATACCATTTTTTATTAATAATGGGTCTCCAGACAGGTCACATGAAGCACCTGGTTTTATGTGCACAGGTTTTTTTCTGATTAACGAGAGGCTGAAGAGGCTGATCATCTTCTGAAGTAGTAATACTACTTCAGAAGATGAAGATGATACAATGTTATACAACAGTCTCATAAAATCTCTTTGTAGGAGCTCTAATTATTATGTTGTTTATTTATATCAGCCAATGGTTCTTTTTAATCTGAGGTTGGGCTTAACTACCTACCTAGCTTTACTTTTATAAAGAGCAACTTAATAAAAATAAAGCTAGCAAATAATATTTGTTGTGCAGCATTTTTTTATTACCAAAGTCTCTTGAAACAGTTGAAGTTTTAGTCCGGAACGGTTAATTGTTGTGTCTTGTAGGAAAGGATAGGATTGTTTTGGAGCAGTGTTTCATTTTGTTTTTGTTTTTAATGTTTTTGTAATGTTCCTTAATGGCACTTGTCAAAATACTATATGTATTTTCTTTTTTCTTCTTTATTCGGCGCTTTTAAATTTATCTTAATTTTTTGGTTTGGGTATATTATGTAATAAGCTGTCTTCTTTTATTTTTTTGGCGATGAAGTCTTTCCTTGTATTTTCGTATTTTTCTATAATTAATTTTACATGGCCTTGAAGTTTCATATTTTGCCTATAAATTTTCGATCTGTCTCGGCTAACTTTTTCTCTTCCCCTTGCTCTAGCAGCGGATGAGGTTGGAGTTAGTGAACGAGATCTAGGAATTAAAGGAACAGGTGTGGAAGTCGAGTATTCATTAGAACGTTCTGCAAAGCTTTCTGTTGTTCTCTTTTTGTTTCTAACTTGCCATTTTATTTTCATTTGTCTGTGTACTCTTGGTGTCAGATCTTTGACTAGCTTTTTGCAAGCATGGTATCTTTCTAAATCTTATCATTTCACTTCTACGACTTTTTCAGGGTCCTGTTTCCTTTTTTCACGACAACGTCACTGCTTTTCCGTCGCAAATAACGCTATTATTTAATTACCCTGATGATAATACCTTAAATGAATAAAATAATTGATAATGTAATATATAGAATACAAAAGATATCAATTAACTATTGTGAAAATCAATTACGGCAAAGTTTCTGACAAAAAATACCACTCCGTCACGAGCTATACTACTCCCGTCACAGCTATTTTGTGACAGAGGTGCCTCGTGACAGAGGTGTAAAATAACAGTGTTCGAGGATTTCAACGTTCATAAAATTACAAATTGTTCGTAAAAGTGAGTAAATATGACAGATATACTGGGAAATAATAATATTACGTAAATAAATGGGAATTACAATAATATTTTAAAGTAGTAACTTACGTGACAGAGCGGTCGCCGAATAAACACACGCACCTCTAGTTCACTACCAGCGGGCGCCTAACTCGGCTCGCTCCAGGGTGGGGTCTCAAGGCTTAAAGCCGAGAGGAGAAGGAAACCGTGCTGTTGTTTAGTGTTGAAGATCAAACAGCTAAGGCGTGTTTTTTGTTTTGCGAAATGCGTGACGGAAGATAGCAAGAAAAAACATATGCAGCCGTACCCAAGGATAAAATATTTTTTTGCTTAATAGTATGAACCTTTACGTTTATTATATTTTTATTAATCTAAAGACAATATTTCAGCATTTCAATAAATAATTTTATATTATAGGGTCCTATATGATTTTTTTAAGCGACATCATTTTGTAACATTAGGCAGCGTAAAGGGACACGCTTTATTTGTATGTAAAACACCTCTGTCACACGTTTCGAATACTATGTCACAATAATTTTGTAAAAAGCAAAAACAATAAAAACGGGATTTTAGTGTTATTATAATGACTATATGGTCCAAAAAATCTTGTGACAATAAAATTTGAGAAACTGCAATTTAGGACGGATACAGATTTTTTTTTCCTGAGGAGACACGTCATTGTCGGTAGAAAAGTAGAACGCCCCAGGTACCTAATTTGATTTTGAGACAATTGAAAATATGAAATACCTACTCGGCAAAGTGCGATGTCATAAAAACATGGAACAAAAAAAAACAACTCAATTTGAAATAAACGAAGCGTCGAATTGAAGTGGTTATCATTGAGATATTACAGACAGACAGGGGGACAAATTTTGGTGGTCAATTGTTTACAAGTGCAAACAATCAACACTGATACCGGATTTATATTTTAATTGATGCTAATATTGAAACTGTAGCTAATAATTTTCACAACATGTATGATGTACCTAGTTCTCTAAATTTTTGTACATTTAAGTACTTTATAAAACTTTTAACTATTATTAATAAATATAAATATTGTGCTTTTTAACCAGGTTCTTACGTAATACATACTGTATTTTAATTTTGAGCAAAAGCATTTTTATTTATCCAGAAATATACATTAATTATACCACTTTGCTGTTTTACCAAAATTAAGCAATATTTTTTTCAGAGACATCACAAATATATATATTTATTTTTAATACATTATGTTTAAGTAAAAACATATAATATAAAGCTATTCAAATTTTATTAACGTTATTTAGTTTATTGATAAGAAACAAATCAGGGGAGAAAACATTTCAAGGGTGTAAAGATGTACCCATCTTTATAACCTCATTGTGTAGTAGAAAGAATCCATATTAGTTTTTTAAACATTCGACGATGTTATTAAAACAAAACTCACGCGCAATGGATGCTCCGAGAACGGTCGCAGCCAGTGCCGCCACTGCAAACCACGACACTGCCATCTTCGCCCGTGGCTGCCGTGCCACTGAACCATGATTTCAGATTTGGTGCTCTTTCGCCATTGCTGATTACTAACCAACCTTGCAACTATGCTTCTCCGTGCATCCATTACTGCTCGAACTCTATCAACTGACACATCTCAGTGTGCAAACCTCGCGATGTATAATATTCAAGAGATATAGTAGATTAATAAGCACATAGTAGATAAAAACAGTGCGGGCTTCCGACAGCTCCCTTATTTCCGATCGAGAGTCGCGTGCGTTTGAATGGAATAAGCACGTGCAGGATGTGACTTATTTGCTTTTGGCGCGGATTTGTACTTTTCAATTTTAAGACGTAAGACCTCGCCCGATAATTGTTACTCATGTAAATGAGGTGACATTGGCCTAGATGGATATAATAACAAAGTACATCAGTAAGCATGTGCGATTTTATAGGAATACGTATGTATATCAGTAGTAGGTACTAATCGTAAGATCAAAGGAAGTAATTATGAACAAATAGAGCAAAATATGGACTAGAATTATTGCGTGAATTTTTTAAGCTATTTTATAGAAAAATACTGTTTATTGTCGATAAAATGTATGGAACAGCAGAATTTTGTTCGTGATTTCAAGGATCCATACTAAAAATGTTCACATTGCTGTGTACAATGACTTTCTTTCGGCTTAGCACTACCGATACGTATAACACTGACCTGGGTCAAGCTGTAATAGTATAGTATTACAACTTGATCCAGGTCAGGTATTTTATATTGCAGCTCACCCAACGGACTCTAGTACCTAGAAGAGAAATTCAAAAGAAATAAATGTGTGTGAAACGATCACTCAATCTGCGTGATTGATTGACCGTTTGTCTATATTTTACTGCGTATATAACCTACTTAAATTTTCAATTTATTCACTAAAGAAAATAATATTAAATTGAAGTGGTAATAATTTATGAGATCAAAACTCATGAGAACGCGTCACTGACATGCTGCTATTGCTGCTGCTGCATGTTGCTGGTCTTTACATCGTTGCTTTAAGTTCTGTGTATTACTGCAATGGTCATGGCCATGCGTTATCTCTTACCATCAGGAGAACGTATCGTTCGTTTCATTACTATTACATAAAAAAAGTCAATCCATCGCCCTTTTGAAGTCTTAATCTTCGAATGAGTATAGTCATAAGCATTTACTCCGTACTAGACGTAATATGAACTCTTACGTTGTTCAGTTCAACTGTTACTTTATTTTCAGTAGCAGCTGTTCACGGCTACTGAAAATAGAATGGTAACATTGGAATTTCTAATTACTACTCGAAATTGATTTAATCAACATTGTCTTATCATAAAAACGTCATGCGTGACAAAGTCAGAACAATCACACAGATTGGTTGGCCGTGCTGCGAACACTTCTTTGTTCTAAAGTTATTTTCTAAGTATGTACATATAAATCGTTAAGTTTATTATGAATGTGTACAACATTACAATCTTATCACTCATCAGGTATGTATAGTAATTATGTATGTATATTGTATATATAGACAAACTAGATTAATCTTTTCCTATGACATTTATTTTGCATGTACCTATTGTTCAATTATACCATCTACACTTTTACACTAATATTATAAAGCGGAAAGATCTGTATTTAAGTATTTTTGTATGTTTGTAACGAATAAACGAAAAATTACTGGAACGATTAAAAAATTCTTTCACCATTAGAATGCTACATTATCCCTGAGTAACATAGGCTATATTTATTACTAGAATTTAATTAAAAAACAAATGTTCACCCGTGCGAAGCCGGGACGGGCCGCTAGTATTATACAAAAGTATTTAAATTCATATGAAACGTACACATTATTTTCTTTAACAAAACAAATATTTATAATATTGTTTCAATACAAATCATCATCAAATTGGATTCATTGGACGTCCTTTTCAAACGCCATAAAGTTTTCAATAGCGATGTTTCTCTTTTCCTTTTTCTCGGAGCTGTTCTCGGAAGACTCGAGAGAGGGCGCTCTACTCGGATTCTTTAGAATCGGTTTTTCTAACTGAAGCAAATTCAGCGACGCCTTCAGCTCTTGAACAAATGCATCTTTGTGAGTGAGCTGAAAAATACATTATATCTATAGATAAGTACTTACTGAATCGACTAGTATCTATTTTTATCATTTAATATATCAATGATGTTGTGAATAGATTAATCATGTGTATAAGCTAGTTCCATCCTAAATTAGATCCAAATCCGTCGAGCCGTTACTGCCTGAAGAAGTTACACAAATACAATTTCGCCTTAAAATATTAATGTTGCTTCTTGACCCAGGCGCTACTTTGTACTAGGCCATCTTATGGTATTCTAGAGTTATATCATTAGTGCATTTCCTTATAAGTCAAATTTAAATTTCTATTTAGATTTAATAATATAGTAAATAAATTCAAAATTACACGTATAAAAGTCGTTTCGGTTATAACAAGAATGAGGATTTAACTAAGCCTTAAGTAAGTATTCTAATTACACATGGTAACAAGTAATTATTAATAATGATTGTTTCAGGTTTATTTAGAACCTCGACATTTTTATAAACAAAACGCCATAAGCGGAAATAAAATAAAGGTATATTCCAGAATACCAACAACAATGTGATTTTATCATCAACTACAAATAAGATCTGGAACACACTGAGAGATATAACCTAGGTTTTTTTTTCATGTCAGAGTCAACATGTATTACAGTTTGCGTGTCCTATCTTCAACCATATTATTGTTGCTAATTTATTGGTGAGCTAGACAAAGCAGATATAAAACAAAGTATTCGTAATATTACTTTTACAGTATTCACTCACGTAACGCTTACAATGTTTAAAGTACAGACATATTATGCGAATCTCCATGTACTGTAAAGTTTAGATATCTAACAGTAGTATTACAACGGTTAAAAAGCAATTGTCACCTATCTAAGATAATGCACCAATGAAACCCGAACCCATAACTGAAAACTGCATCAAAATCGGACTAGTAGTTTTGGAGAAAAATGACAACATGGATTTGCACAAAAAATGTTTGCTGCAACGCCTCCTGGTGAATTGTCACCGTAACACCTATCAAAGAACATACACCAATCAAACCCAAATCCATAACTGAAAACTGCATCAAAATCGAATTAGTAGTTTTGGAGAAAAATGGCAACATTTATTTGCACAAACAAACATCCTCTCACCCCAAACGCATATACCGTCTCCGTTCCGTCGTGGGTAAAAATAAAATATGTACATGAAAAAAAAAAAAAAAATGGAACGTTTTTGATTCCACTTCCATTTTTTAAATGTTTGATAAGCACATACACCTAGTGTTTTGATCACAACTCACTTGATGTTAAGTGACAGTGTGGTCGAAGATGGTAAATCATACCTAGCCTACCGTTTAGATTGATAGATTAATAGTAATTGTTTCTCAATAGACGCAGAAGATTCTACATGAGGATTGAAATACAAAAAGCAACTTTTTTGTAATTTTATACATCTACATAATTCTATTCACGCGAGCAAAGCTGCCGGCAACAGCTAGTTAAGAATAAATAACGCACCTTTTCTCGAATCACGATATTTCTGATCTCATTGAAGAACTCTGCCGCCGTTACGATGAGACTTAGAAACAGTCCCACAACCAGAACAATGAACAATCCTTTCAAATTCTCCATTTCTAAATCACCTTCGGTATCGTCCTTGTCTTCTTCTTTCTGAAACAAACCGGGCCAATAAAAAACATACTTTTGGCTGAATTACCTCTTCTGGAAGACCATGTTTAGTCTAGACGTCTGGTAGGAATGCTAAAGTATCCAGTGTTTTATTGAAAATAGATATATGACCACTTTAGTAATTTCTCTTCCTATGCATTGACCTACACAAATAGAATTAGCAATTTAAACATATTGTATATCAGAGTTATTTTTGATAATGTCAAAATCCGCATAAACGTTTCGTAAATTTTGGACAAATCTATCTTATTTACGAAATATGATCATAGCTTCAAAACATTGTGTCGAAAAAAAATTTATTGTTTTCTAAAAATAAACAGAATTACTTACGTCACATTTTTTAGCACCGTACATTTCATCCCACCATTTCTTCTTGATATCTCCCAAAACCGTAGACTCTTTTAGACTTAGTATAGCAGTATTAATTTCAGACCTGAACGGTGAATCTGTGACAGTGAAAATAAAATTAAGTGAAACCATTTTAGAAACTCTAGGTACTTTCATCGCAATATCACACCAACATTATAAATGCGAATTTATGTCTGTGTGTTTGTATGTATCTTTTTTACTTCTTGACTGTGAAACAGCTGGACAGATTTAGAAGAAAAAGCAGTAAACATGACTTATATCTTGGATTAACACAATATACTTTTCATTTATTTTACACTTAGGACAATCAACAGCAACAAACATTAAACCAAATAAAAAAGACACATAAAACCAATTATAGATAATTGCGAATAATAACAAAATAAACACAAATAGAAAGAAACATGCAAACAAAATTCATATATAACCGTAATAGACTATGAACACAAAACATACCAACTAACTAACATCAAAGAATCCCGGAAAATGCGGTTGAAATTGAGGGACGCAACTAGCAATAAAACAGATGTCTCTCCGGTAGAACGTAGTACTTACTGGCAGGCATAGCAATCCCATAATCCTTTGAATCCAATTCTGAGCCTATTTTCTTGAGATTACAGTTTCGTTTAAGCTTGTAATCAATCGTAGAAGACTCCATGAAGAAGGCGTATTTACCATCTCCTCTTAAAACCCGTTTTTCACCTTCAAAGTTACTTCCAACGAGGACAGCTTCGTTTGCCATCATAGTTTCATACATTTTTTTGTACATCTTGTCTTCAGACCTCTGCAAGAAAAGAATCTATGAATCACATGGAGAAAAAAAAAATGTTTTTTGACCATGATTTTCATTGTTATTACAATCCATATCACATATAATATCCATTATGCAGATGCCAGTTTTTTTTCTTTTTTGACATGAAATATGATATTTTTTTCTTTTTACAGATTAATTCACTTTTGTTTTATTTTATATTTGGTTAAATTTCAGAAAGCTAACATTCGCCTGTAATACAAAGTTTTGGAAAACGCACATATCGATAGTAATTACCTGTACCTACCTACATTTGTACTAAAACTTATAACTTTGAACTAGTTACTGTTTTGAAAAAAAATAATGGTTTATGTTAATGGAATCAACAAAGGTTGGTTGGTTGGTTGATGGTTTATGTAATCTTTTAAACACATTGTAATGATAGTTTTAAGTTCTTTGCAAATTTATAAAAGGAGCTAACACTCACTCTTGTGCTAACGATAACATTCTATTTGTGCTTTTGCTTACGTTTTAGTATATGTTTCTATCTTACCTTAAAGAAGTCGAGCGTAGATCCTAGGCTGTATGCGCCGTATCTGACTTTGGTTTGTTTGGCCAGATCTTCGACACTGTTGATAGGTTCAACAGTGAGAGCTGAGGTCATAGACGCTGACAGCTGTGCGATGTAAGTCTGACAGAATATTACTGCGAAAAACCACCACATTGCACATACCCATCGCGTGCCCACTGCCCTAGAAAAGAAGCGGCAGTAATATAGCTTTAATGTATTCAAAGAATACGCCTCATTAAATAAATAAATAATTTAAAAAGTAAAATTAAATATGTAGAATTAATTGTTCTATAGGTTTATAAGCTTGGGAAATACATAGCCAAAAGAGGGTTATTATATTTTATAGTCATTATGAACTTGAACTTTTTCAGTATTATACCTCAAGTGAAAGTTGTACACAATGATGAGTATCCACCCCCCCTTTCGACTTACTACACCCCAAGCTTATAACAAAGTAAACATTTTGTAATTTACTACAGCATTCAGTGCTCATCCGATAGCACATGCCCGAGTTTATTTTTTCGTTAGCATTATTGAAATGGTCAAGACCAACGGTTCAGGTGGCGAATCGCTAGACAATCCGTCTCCGTTCCTTATATTATATTGACGCCTTTTTCGTGTAATAGTTTTTAGTGCTGTTTATGAAAGTCTCTTCAACACATACTAGATGGCGCTGTACATTGTTAAAACAATGAAGTTTCACGGTCGTATAGTTTGTAGATAATAAAATATTTTCTCAAAAATAATATAACATTCACTTATATGAGAAAAATACATGTTTTTTCTTAATTAGGGACTTACGAATTGCAGACATACAAGCGAGACGAAACAAACAGTGGCGGGTAGGCAGAAAATTTGTTTGTTGACACCGTAGTAGACTAATGAGTTAGATAATTAGTAATAATAACAAAACAAGATATTCTATTACGTATCGCGTTGGCTTAGTGGGATGTATATCGTGTAGGTTTTATCTTTTATGCCGTGAGTTATTGGTGACCTGCCCAGCGGTCTCATTCGATTTTCTACAAAGTAATGTTAAAACGGCAGATTTTATTTTTGAAATATGGATAATAAAACAATCGATCTAGTTATTTTTCAAACAAAAAAACAGTCACAGTCGGTTCATCCGTTTGGAAACTACGATGCCACAGATACACACGTAACTTATAACATTTGCATCGGAGGTTAAAAATAAAAATGTTCTGAATACTTAGGTAATATATCACATCCTTGAGTCATGATAGAGCCCATAGTAAGCCATGCACAGTTTTTAAATGTCCAAATATTTTCCAATTCTTCAGGATCTTTATCGCATGGCTCCGGATTTTCCCAGTCAGCTGGAGATATTCTAATGAAGAAAATAATAATATGTTAACAAGTTGTTCAAACTGACATCAAATACCAAAAAAGATATTGCATTTTGAGCTTTTTAAAGAGAGCATTTCAGTATTTTTGAAATTAGTATTCATTGAGAAATCAAGTGAAACAAGTCGTCAAAAAGTGAGTTACTGACAAGATTTGACTCTGAGTTACTTATAACTCAGAGTCAAATCTGGTCAGGTCCTAAAAAAGTAATGGTAACTTTACTTAGACGGAGTTTTGCAAGCAATACGAAAATACACGTTTCATAAAATAATTACATTTCACAGGTATTTTTACACATAAACATTGGAGAAAAAACACTAGTTTTGAAAAATATTGGAATGCTACGACACGATTTTTCTGCGTTCTTGTCAAAACCTAAGAAGCTCAATGCCTGGTACTTCGTACCCGGTGCGGTAAAGCTAGAGTAGGCCTTTGCCCTCGCAAACACAAGACAATAAATATAATATATAATATCCTCATACGAAGTATCATGATCATTTTAAAATAACAATCAGCTTTACTTGGTGGTAGATTTTCTTAGCAGGAGGTTGTCTAGGTAGGTAGCACTGAACTAAACGATCTTCTACCGCTAAGCGGTAGTGTGTAAACATTACTGTGTTCCGGTTTCAAGGGCTAGCGAAATTACAGGGATCTAGATACTAACCATCGAATGCCTCAAAGTAATGAGCGCCAAAGCAGCAATGCCTTAGATTTTGTTTTGCTACTCAAAGTTCTTTGTATTGCTACAATGATCATGGACAGGCGTTATCTCTTACCATTAGGGGAAAATTAAATGCTAAATTGGTTCAGCTGTTCTAAAGTTATGAGCTTACCATCGAACATCATTTGTTTTTTATTCATATTATAGATAGATTACCTGGCACAGATGTATAAAATGATAGACACTGCAAAGTACGCCGTCATAGCGTACAACCAAACGTCGACTGTGTAAGGATTGAGGAAAGAAAACCAGTCAGGAGTCTTTTTCTGCTCTTTAACGTATAGAATACTTATTCCAAGTGACATAAATGGAACTGAGAAATCAATTACTTTCTTCCTTTCCTCGGTGATGGTGAAATCGCAAACAGCCAAGTCGATTTTCTGTAAACCAAATAATGGAATTTTGTTGTAGCCACTTTTTAACAAGTATCTTGTTTTTATTTAATGACATTTTACGCTAGCATGAATTTAACTAGGCATTTAATGTGCGTATGTCTATACGTTTTGTATAGGATGGTGGTACTTTATGAATAAATACATAGTCAAATTATTATATTTTGTAGCGATAATAACTACGTGGATAGCGTGGTTGGTTTACATGCCGTAGGGTATGGCTTCAAATCCCAAGAAAGAATATGATCTTGCGGTGAAGGAAAACATCGAGGAAACCGGCGCATGTGCAGGCGGGACGATATTTTCCAGTACTTGGCTGGCTAGTTACCTTCATGTTGAAAATGTACCGTCAAGCTCTTAACGATGTATACCAGCAGCTTCAATTGAGACCTAGTTGCTTTTCAGACTTACTTTACTGTCTTCAAACACAACGTAATTTTACATTAGACGGACTTTGGTCTAACACCTAGCCTGTCAACAGTTAAATATATGTCTTCCAAAATATAATTCAAATTAAAAGTCACCTTATCCAACAATTCACCTATCATGCCGTTCCATTTTTTTTCCTTTAAGTCATATTTTCCTTGACTCTTTGTGACGTCATCGACAAAAACGTACGAATAATCGAACTTTTCTTTTTTAAAGTATTCAAATATGTTCTTTACTAAATCTACAACAAAGCCTTCGTATTTTTCTCCGGTTTCTGTTGCCTCGCAGTTTTCTTTTAGACATGAAAAATAAGGTACATTGATAGCTGACATAATCTGCAATTAAAAAATATTTGATGTAGTAAAGAAAAATAAAAAAGTAACACTAAATTATATTGTGGTCTTACCCTAAATTCTTTTCTTGTAGTCGGCTTCGATTGAATTTCTGAAGTAGATTTAGTTTCAATTATCGCTACACTGTTAGCTTCCCATTTTCCTATTATTTGTAGTTCATTATTAACAGGTTTCTCGTACACATAAAGAGTGTAATTAACTCTTTTTCCAGTCTCATCAAATGCTACTTTTCCAGACACGCCATCTGTCTCTGTCTGTATAACAAAATTATTACATAACATATTTAAATACAACAATAATTTATAACATAACATATTGAAATGTAAAATTTGTCGTAGCTAACTAACACAAGCAAAAGAAAATTAGTGCAACCAGCGATTAGTTTTAAAAACGCTTTGCAAAAATGAGAGATGTCTTTTTTGTACGAAAATTGATAAAAAAATATCTAGTAAAGAACTTCAAAGCAAATAATTCTGTGCAAAACTTTGACTAAAATAAAATGAAAGTAACTAAGACATGATTTTATCAGATGTTTGAAACATTGAAACAATAAATACACATGGAGCTTCTCTATTTCCAGAGAACAAATAGAGATGCAAAGAGGATAACCAATCTACGTGATTACTTTCTTGGTGACCTTATTAAACGTTATATTATTTATAATAAAAAAAAACAATTTTGACAAAATCAATCTCGTCTTTATTCACGTTCCGAGATTCTTAATTTCTTTGTGGAATACTGGACATGTGTGTACACTGCTTTGCAATTGACCTGAACAAAGCGAGTGTTCGGATGACGTCATCTAGTAGTCTAATTAAATATACATTATTGGAGTTTCGCATTTTTTTTTATGGACATTACACACAGCGCTGTCTGACGCCAAACTAAGCAAAGCTTGTCAGATAGCTCATATAATACTTAAATACTTTTTTTTTTTGTAAATACATACAGTTCACCCAGACACAGAACAAATGTTTGTTTATACGACAAAGTTTGTCCTGGGTGAGAATCGAATCCACGCCCAACAGCTCTTGAAGCAGATATACTTCCAATAAGCCAACAGGGCTGCAATATTAGTTGTAGAAGACATACGGTCAGTATAAGTTCTTGCAGTTTGGCTCCGTGCTTCCATGCCGTGGTTGTGTCCCCGCAAATGGGGGTCTCAGACGCCGCAGTATCATTAGTTATTGGTTCCAGGTACTCTTTCAGCGCCATCAGAGCGTGCGTTAGGTGGTTCGCGATATCATTCATCAACGTCACTTCAAGCTGTAATTCAAACACAACACTAGCGTGAAACATTGCGTAAAATACGGTAAGAATACAAACAAATTTACAAGGTATATATTTAATTTATTTTCGCTTAACAGTCGTTTCAGTTACAACAGTGATCAGGACTTAAATTTAACTAATTTGACAACAATTGATTAATTACAAACTTAGTTGTAATTTTACTTAATGTCTAGAACTAATTTGATATAAACTTAAAAAAATATAATTAAAATAACCACAAGTCTTATCGTCATCTCGTTGCAGTAATCACATGCCGACGCATGTTTCGCCTCTACAGGAGGCATCCTCAGGACGTGCTGACTCTTTGAGCGCGTGATATGTGAAATGACTATCAAAATTACTTCAATAACTTACAGTAAAAAAACAACAGCAAAAAAATCTTTAAATAAAGTTTTTTACTTACAGTAAAGTCTAGGACAGAGAGTGGGTGTGTGGATTTGATAGGTTCGGGACCGACCCACTTGCCAACTCTGGAGTTCATGTCAGGTCTATCGTTTTCCGCCATGCTAAGCCAACTGCTATTGCAAGCGCGGTTGACAATGTTTTTTGAAACCGTTGAAACATCCAATGAAGTGAAAATATAATGCTGAAACAAATTTTTTACAGCAAAAATTTGAATCATGAAAACTTCTAAGCATTCAATGATATCTGTGCTAGAATATGGAAGTCCCATTTTATAAAGTGCATATTGAAAAATTTAAAGCGTACTAAAATAATGTTAGAGAATGCTGTGCTATCTGTGTAGTTAGGTCGTTCCAATCTCAATTATGAATAGCGTTTGTCTAAATTTAATGTACCTACATAAACTTACTATGAAATATTCACAGAAATTTATATAATACACTGTAAGCCGCCTTTCAATCAACAAGGAAAGGAACTTTTAAATACTATTTACCGACAAAGTACACAGAATTAAGGCGAAAATTTGTGTGTAGGTGTGTTTGTACGTTTATTACGTTTTCACTTTCAGACGGCTGGATGAATTTTGATGAAATTTGGTATGGAGGAAGCTGACACCCTGGATTAACTCATAAGCTACTTTTTATTCCAAAAATGTAGTGTTCACGAAGGAACAGCGAGTAACACCGCGGGGCGCAGTTAGCTACTTATATATTCACTTGGTGGTAGATCTCCTTAGCAGGAGGTCGTCTAGGTAGGTACCACCGCAGTACCAGATATTCTGCCGCCAAGCAGTAGTGTGTAAACATTAATGTGTTCCGGTTTGAAGGGTACTGCAGCTAGCGAAATTACTGGGCTGTTGAGACTAACACATCGAAAGTCTCAAAGTAATGAGCACCAAAGCAGCGATGCCCTGGACTTTGTTTTGTTACTCAAAGTTCTGGGTATCGCTGTAATGGTCATGGACAGGCGTTATCTCTTACCATCAGGAGAGGGTCTCGTTCGTCTCATTATTTGTCACATAAAAAAAAAAAAAAAAAAAAATATTCGTAGATTATAGCACAAAAATCATTACCTGGTAATGTCCTGCCATATCTTGTGATTCAGCTTCGTCTAAATATTTATTAATTCGGCTCACGTGACAGTCGAGTAAGATACGGCTGTCTGACATGTGAAGTTGCTTGAAGACCTAAAAGTATAAACTTTGTTATCTCATTTGGTAATAACTCTGCTTCCTGGTTCGAAGAGTGTAGGTGGGATTCCCAACCAGGACGAACATTTATGTGACGAAGATGTTTGTTCCGTGTTTGGTAGTTCTGAATGTATTTACAAAAGGATTTCACTTAGTGGTAGATTTCCTTAGCAGGAGGTTGTCTAAGCACCACTGTTGCACCAGATTTTCTGCCAAGCAGTAGTGTGTAAACATTACTGTGAACCGGTTTAAAGGGTTTTTTATGAAGCAATGAGACGAATGATACGCTCTCCTGACGACTTAATTCGAGTAGATCAGGCTTTTCCGCCATTTAATATTAAAGCTTATATACTATAAGTACCACCGCAGTATCAGATGATCGGCCACCAAGCAGTAGTGTGCAAACATTACTGTGTTCCGGTTTGAAGGGTACTGCAGCTAGCGAATCTAACTGGGCTGTTGAGACTAACCATCGAAAGTCAAATTAATGAGCGCCAAGGCAGCGATACCCTGGACTTTGTTTTGCTACTCAAAGTTCTGAGTATTGCTGCAATGGACATGGCCAGGCATTATCTCCCACCATCAAGAAAGCATTTAATTTGTCTTATTACATTTTCATAAAAAATAATTAACAGAGTTTTTTAAGCATTTACCTACTAACTCTAATTACCGTTATAAGTAAAAGTCTTTAATAGCATCCTTAGAAATTTTATACCGAAAATATAAAGTGTTTCTGGGAAGTAATATTATTAAACGGTGCTAATGTACTTATAGAAATTTATTTAAATTTTCGAGAGTAAAAATGTATTTACAGAGAAAATATTTGTACCTTATAGTTGTTAATATCGGGATCAAGTCTTCGGACAGTGATAGGAAATTTGTCGGTATGGTTGGCCAAAATTTTCTGTATGCGCATTAATCCTAAAACAAAAAAAATAGAAATAGGAGCACATGTTCATATTAAAGATACTTAATAAAGTACAAAATATTTGCATTTAATTTTAATCATCAAGTATAATTTAAAAAAAGTTTTGAAAGCTAAAAAAATATTTTTAAATAAATATGACTTGTCCATTCAGTACTTTTTCCTTACCAAAATCATCCTCATATAGAGCTGCAAAATTTTCCCAATTATAATATTTAAGTAGTCTTGCAAAAGCAATATTTATTTCATCTGAATCAGGATAGAAATTAATGGAAATATCCTTAAATTCTAGCTTTCCTTCTTGCTCTTCGTCTTCCGTTTCCGTTTCCTTATTTTGCTCTTCCTCAGGTTGTTCTTCGTCATCTGATTTTGATTCACTTTCAGTTTCTTCAATATCTTCTTCCATGTTTGTGTCTATTTGTTCTTCTTCTGCGTGAATGTCTAAAGGCTGCCAGGTAGCCTGGATGTGTGGTATGTTAGCAATTGCACATTGATCTCGTATGGCTCCGTCAGAAATTGGATTTTGGGGTCCAATAATTGCTATCGGTCTCATATCTTTATTTTTACACACTGGAAAAAACTTTTTATATTAATATACCCACGTCCTAAAAGTTTTTTGTTTGGCAAAACAAAAAAGCTTTGCGCGCGAGTAAAGAAATAAATAACTATTTTGTATATTTAGGGTGCTAAGTTTTTTATGGTTGACTGGCTAGGTGTTTGTTCACAGCTCACACGATGTTAAGTGACGGTGTGGTCGAAGATGGTGAACGCGCCTAGCCTGGAATGGAACCGGTTCTCAAGTGAGGCTCCCGGAACATACCGTTGGATGCTTGGGGACAGATTTTCAACTTGAGCAATTGACCTTGAGCTTGAGGGAGGGTGGTAGCTACCCAAAGCACTCTAGCACCATGTTATGGTTTCTTCACGACATTTTCCTCTAACGGCAGCTCAAGCTCATTGTTGGGGCTTGAACCGACGCCCTCTTTCTTTGCGGCAAATATTTTTTTCACCCACATTAATCGAAAACTAAAAACCAATACCGTTTTGTCCTGTTTTTATAAAATTGTAAATAACTAAGTGTTACTTAAACAGTATTAATTATAACATAATTTTTTTAAATTGTTATTAGGAATTGGTAAATATATATCTAGTAGATTCCCAATCAAAAGAATAATAAGTAAATTGTTGAATTTAAATTACTAATTAATTTATAATTTTACAGCCAAAGATGGTAGAAGCACTTAGCATCGACTGACTTAACGGGTTTCTGCGACACCATTTGAAGGTTGCCAGCCCTGTTTTAATAAGCTGTCCCACTGCTGGGATCAGGCCTCGTCTCATTGCGAGAAGGATAAAGCCATAGTCCACCACGCTGGACAAATGCGGGTTGGCAGACTTCACACATCTTAAAGAACTTTTTTAAAGAACATGTCGGTTCACACGCACAAAGCGTTTTAATTCCACATTTTTCATTCGCACAGGTTGTGGAACTCTGTGCCGGAGTCTGTGTTCCCTGTTTGGTACAATATAGGTGTCTTCAAATTTAGAGTAAATAAGTGTCTTCTAGGTAAACGTTCTCCATCTTAGACCACACTACTGCTTAACACCAGAAAGAGTGTGGTCAAACGCGAACCTATTTTGAAAAAAAGAGGTTTCCTCGCAATGTTTTACTGGGTCTATTGAAGTTATTAGCAATACATATATCATAGGTGCGTGCCGTGAAAATCGAACCCAGGGTTTCTAGATTGAAAGCCAAACGTGACGCCCAACTAGGGTGCCGAAATTTCACTGAAACCCTTAACACCAAGTAATCATCACTTACGCTCTCTCCACATGGAAAAGCTGTCCGACATGACAGGGTTCAGGATGACAGGTTCAACTTTGACTATTTCATTATTGTTGTGGTGCATACTTTCGTTGAATGCATTTAGTTGCATTATGCCATGTCTTTCGAAAATACCCGCTGGAAATTACAACATTTTTTTTTGCATATATCCCTTTTTTTTATGTAAAAGTTGTGAGACGAACGATGCGCTCTCCTGATGGTAAGAGATGACGCATGTCCATGACCATTACAGCGATACACAGAACTTTCAGTAGCAAAACAAAGTCCGGGGCATCGCTGCTTTGGCACCCACTACTTTGAGACTTTCGATGGTTAGTCTCAACAGCCCAGTAATTTCGCTAGTGCAGTACCCTTCACCGTAGTAGTACCCCCCAACCGGAACACAGTAATGTTTGCACACTACTGCTTAGCAGCAGAATGACTGGTACTGCGGTGGTACCTACCTAGACGATCTCCTGCTAAGGAGATCTACCACCAAGAAAAATAGAAATGTACTTTAGCAGACTAAATACTAAAGCATTTTCTACCAGTCATGAAAGAGGATGTGGACGTAAAAAATGTATTATATTATAATATAAAGTAGAGTAAATAAATCGATCTATCCGTAGAACAATGTAACATCTGCAAATTTAATTCTCAAAATTATTTTCTAAAAACCTTCAAAATTCTTTTATAGAATATTAGTCTAATGGATTTAAGTCAGATAATAGAGTAAAATTCTTCAAACTGCTCTATTGTAAAGTTGAGTTTTGCAGATGTAACTTTATTCTACGGATTGGTCGCAATACTTGTACAAAAATTTTGCAAAAAAAAAAAATACTCTATTTACATAAGAACCAGTTGAATAATGAGGTCATATAAAAATACAATTAAGTAAAAATATTAAAATTGAAGACGGTAAAAAAAAATAACCTAACATCGAAAACCTGACTATGAGTAATTGATAAAATTATAGGTACTTTATTTAACATTATTGTATTAAAAGTAATTGTGGCATTTCCTATTTAGCCTATTTTGTTTGATTTCATTACCTTTTTTTTCCAGAAATAATTACTTTTAGCAATATGGAGCCCACTTGTGGCTCTAGCTCATAACATGTCTGTATGAAAAATGTATTCTTTTTTTCTTCATATCTGGCATAACACAATCTATTTTGTTTGAAGTTTCCACTTTTGTAATCACTTATGCCTGGAGTTTTGGCGGGAACGCGGGAAGAGTCGTGTCGCTCCGTTGTATTTTTTTCCAAAACTAGTGTTTTGTAGAGTGTTTATGCATAAAAATGGTGGTGTTTTATTCATAAAGTGCCGAATTACAAGCGCGAGTGTGGGAAAATGATATAATGCGGTGAAACATGAGTTTTCGTGTTGCTTTCAAAACTCCATCGAAGCTTTATAGTAAAGTCGCCACTACTTTACTAAAGCATGACTGGACTTAACTGATACGAACTGGACTTGACTAAGACGACTTTGACGATAGCTATAGCTAAGATACAGCAGAAATAACACTTAAGACAAGGCAGTATGGCTTTATAGCTTTAGCCTGCCCGAAGAGGCAAATTATTAAAAAAAAAATCACTTATGCCTGAATAGGATTTAGATAAATAAAAAAATAATAGACTATTTATAATTACCTACAAATAAACAACAGAACTATATTTTTCCTCAAGTAAATACCTACTTTTAATTTGTAATAAGGGAATGATATTGATTGGCATTTTCCATCAAGTTCTTCAACAATAACACTATAGGAACTACTACTACTAATAGGATTACAGGTCACAGTCTTAATTATAATTATGTATCTATACATAGTTGTAAACATTAAAAACTCAGAACAGGGAATGAACAATATGATTATCTCATAAATATTTGTCCTGAGTGAAATCGAACCCACAGTTTACAGTTCAAGTAGCAATAGAAATATATAAATATTATGATTCAGAAATAGAGTCACGTGGATTAAAATGTGACAATCAAACTTACCTATTTCGTACGCACTTACAGTCTTGACATCGTACAAGAACTGTGTATTACCAGCTCGTATGAACGCACACAAAAACAAAAGAACGACCCACATTTTCCAAATTTAAATCTCTTCCAAACTTTAATTTAACTATACCATAATTTAAAAAAAAACTGTGTCCTACCACAGCTTTCAAGCGCACGTCTGGTTACCGCTACACTCAAATAAAATTAGCTTTCACAGAACAAAAAATACATGGAGACGGTTAGTCTGCTTAATTATAAAAACTGTCTTTTTCGCTGCTCTTTTATCATGTTTGTTAGGCAAGGTATTTTGACCACAGCTCATCTGATGTTAAGTGACGGTGTAGTCGAAGATGGTTGGAATAGATTGGAATGGAACTGGCTCTCAAGTGAGGCTACTGGAATACCGTTAGGTGCTTGGCGGGAGATTTTCAACTTCAGGGTTACTACTATAATCAAGTAGCGAATTGAGTAAATATATATCTAGCGAAATAGGTTTTAAAGTAAAAATAATAATACGTTAAAAATACTAACTAAAAAAAACAGACAGACATTTTATTTAATTGTATTTGATTTTTGAAATGAAATGAAATGAAATTTGAAATGAAATTTGAAATTTGAAATGAAATTTATTTGGCAATTACATACATCGTTTATCAAAAAGTTAAACATAAGTGTTGTTCAAAAATATCACTCATAGAGAAGCATTGTTACCCATGCTAGGAATTAACCTGTGTTATGGCATAACAATACCCTCCGCCGGACAAGAAAACAATACAAGCACGTCATAGACAATAATATATTAATCTAAAGGAAAGAAAATTGGATGTTTTTGGGATGTAGTGAATAGGTGTGGGGGTTTGAGTGTGTGTTAATGTGAGTGAATGTGTGTGTGTGTTTGTGTGTGTGTATGTTGGTATGTAAGTTTAATGTAAATGTGTGTAAGTATTGAAACCTTTGAAGTCTAAGACGGGTAAACTAGAATGTCTTCAGTAGCAGAATAACTTAGTTGTAGAAGCCATTTTTTTGTGGTGGCTTTACAGTTGTGGCGGTTAAGTTTGTCCAAATTTAGTATTTTATTTAACTTGTTGTAGATAAAGATGCCGCGAGATTGGGAATGTCTTTGGGCGAAAGACGTGTGACGTTGTCGGGCTATACAAATATTTTTGCTACTTTTAGAGCGTTTTGGTAATAGAGAAGTAAGTTCAGTACGCTTACTATGTCTGTGATTTGCAAGGACAATATTAAGAATAAAAAGTTGGCGTACTGACAGAATTTGACAATCTGAGAAAAGGAGATGGGTAGGATATCTGGAGGGTTTGAAAGTCATAACCTTCAAAATTAATCGTTGAGCCCTTTCTAATTTAATGATTTTAGTTTTGCATGCCCCACCCCAAACAGATATACAATATCCTAACACTGATTGACAAATAGCATGGTAGACGGTTTTGAGTAATTCAAAGGAAGTTATCCTACGTAGGTTTTTGAAAACCCATGTTAGTTTTCTTATACGACATGATACGGCTTCAATCTGTGGCATCCAAGTGAGGTGTTCGTCAATTATAATGCCAAGGTATTTGATGGATTTAACTTGGTCGATGCTATTGCAATCACAAGAATTGCTAGGGTTGCCTTTGCATGAGTGAGCTTTAATTTTAAGTGTGTCTTTAGGTGGGCCAAGTCTTTTTAGTATGCTAAATGAGACAAATTTACTCTTCGTGAGATTCAAGGTAAGTAAGTTAGCTTGCAGCCACTTTATAACGTCCCTCAGACCCTGTTCTGCATAGGCACGTACTTGTTCCCACGACTTACCCTCAAATACCAGCGCTGTATCATCTGCAAAAGTGAAAACTTTGCCGTGCGGTGGACTATAATTGCACAAATCGTTAATAAATATAAGAAATAGACTAGGTCCCAGTATGGATCCTTGTGGGACTCCATATGTAACAATTTCGTCGTCACTTTTAATATTATTTATGATTACACGCTGGGTTCTATCAGATAAATAGTCTTGGAACAGTTTTAATGCTATTCCACGTATTCCGATCAGTTCTAGCTTTTTTATCAATAGAGAAATAGATACGGTATCAAAGGCTTTGGCCATATCCAGAAAGATACCAATGCATTTGTTTCTACTGTCCAAATTATTAACAATATACTCAGTCAAATGTGAAACGGCTTGCTCGGTTGATTTGTTAGCCCTGAACCCGTATTGAGATTCAGCTAATATTTTTTCTTTTTCAAGATAAGATACGAGTCTTTTGTTAAGTATTTTTTCAATAATTTTTGACAAGGCTGGTAAAATAGAAATGGGTCTGAAATTATTAACGTCATTTTTTGGTCCGGATTTGTGAATTGGGTGAATTATAGATATTTTGAAGGGTTTTGGGAAAGAACCGGTTTGAAAACAGAGATTAATTAAATGGGTTAAAGGAGTAACAATAACGTCTTTGGCAAATTTCAAGAAAGAGTTTGGGATTTCATCCCATCCACAAGCGCAGTCATTTTTGAGACCTAGAATGGTTCTTTCCACTTCACTTTCATCTGTGTCAAGCAGTACAAAAGAACGCATATGTGGCTGAGGGCCAATGCTCGATAAATTGTTGGATAAATCAACTGAGCAAGATATCTTATCCGCAAGTTGTTTTCCTATATTGGCAAAAAATAAGTTGGCTTTATTGACTGCCACTTGGGGATCGAGCTCGCTTTTAAGAAGATCGACAGGTGGCGTCTTGACCTGGGCAATATTTGCAAGTCTCTTAATTATCTTCCAGGTTTGTTTAGGGTTTTTTCCAGCTTTTTGAATTTGGGAGTGTTCATACTCTATTTTTAGCTTTTTGAGAAGGTGATTACAAAAATTTCTATATCTACGATAGCTCTTATTAAGAATTTCGTCATAGGGATGATCGCGTACTTTGAGGTGCAAACTGTCTCTATGGCGTATACATCTCAACAACCCCGGAGTAATCCATGGCTTAGAGGTGCGTTGTCTACAAGGCACTTGCTTGGTAATAGTACTTCGTTTCAGTGCACTCATCAAGATTTCAACAAAAGCGTCAGCAGCAATATTTGGATCGATTGCTTGTAATATTGGTGACATATCGGACGCTTTTAAGTTCGACAGGGCTACGACCATATTTGTCTTCTTAATACTCATAAGATCATTTTTTTTATTTAGACGAACAGTTGAAAGGCATGTAAGAACAGGGAAATGGTCAGTTACAGCGGATTGAAGAACAAAAGTCATTGCTGGTGATTTTGTCTTTAGTAATATATGATCTAGGCAGTTTTTATCTCTTGTTGGGAATGTGTGTGCTGGTAGAAGACCATGCTCAGCGACTAGATTAAGATACGGCTCACATTTGGGATCAATTTTAAATGAATTTATATTGATGTTAATGTCACCTGTAACAATTATATTTTCGTATTTTTTGAGAGAAGATAAGGTTGATTCCATAGAAGCAAGAAATGACTTGATGCAGCAAAAAGCCCATGGTCGATATATTGCCAGAATAGCAGTGTGGCCTTCAATTTTGACTACAATGCAATTTGCGCCTTCGAAGGGAACTTCTTCGACGATACATGTTATAGAAGATTTTGTATAAACTACCACTCCATCATTTTGGTTAAAGAGACGAGTTGTCGCAGTGACGTTATAGTTTGCTAACTGAGGTAGAATTCTATTAGAAGCTAGCCAGCATTCAGACAAAACTAGAACATCACAGTCGAAGCTCAGAGTAGATAACAAAACTATCAACTTATCAAAATTAGCATTAATGCTTCTTATGTTTTGTGCTAGTATTTTAAGTTGCTTTTTCGGTTGTGATAATGTGTTTGAACAAATCAGCGGTGAGCATAAGAATGCTTCTGATATCTTGATATCATCAACTTCATTTACGAGGTTCCTATCCATTATCTAGTAAATTTGAGGTAACATTGTTCACAGTGCATACTATTGAATAAGAAATGTTTGCCATCTATATTGTCTTGTTTAAAAGTGTAGTTGAAATCATCGATCACCTTCAAGCTACAGTCAAGGTCTAAACTTACTTTAAGGAGGGTTTCAAAAAACTTACTTAGTATGGATGTTTGTGTGTCGTGTGTGTAAAAGGTGGGTAATGATGTAGAGGATGTGTTAGTGTGATTAGAAAAGTTAGAATTTGAATATTTTTTATAGTGTTCAGACAGTAAGTGTTCAGACTTTTTCTTATTGTGGTCTAATTGACAAAACGTCGTATGAGACGTGAATTACTACAAATATAGAAATCTACCACAAAATAGGAAATTCAAAAAAGTATTTCCTGGCAGCATAATAGCAACACCAAAAATAAAAGGCCAAGAATGAAAAAAAAAACAAAGAAAAAAATAATTTAATAAACCATTTTTATCATAATAAATAACAAATAAAATTTACGTGTAAAATGTAATTCACAAGGAATTACTTTATATATCATGTTATGTATCTGGGAATACGCCTTACTACATTTACGACACATTTTTTCAATTTTTGTCACACCACCTTCATCTGGATAGACCCAGAAATCACTTGAATTTTAGGATTCAATCCGTGGTGACCTTTGCCCAGCGGTCGTTCTTCAGCATGCGGCAAACGTGTCCCGCCTAGTGAAATGATGTGATATTGACAAATTGTTTATATTTCTTTGACATGTACGTGAGCATAGGAAACAACCTCATCCATCATTAAAAAAATTGTACATCCAGATCATGGATTCATGAAACGGCATCAATGGAGTCGCGGGGAAACTATGCGACGGAACGTCGCGTCGCACCGGTCTGACCTAATACTGTTTTCTAAAAATACCTATTACAGACAGTGTGCTTACAAACCACGAGAGTGCGTGTTGCTAAACCAAATTCTACTGAAAACAAATGACTGCAAAATGCTAATAAAGTGGTATTATAGAATATTTGTTTTTGTGTTTTGTATAAAGTGTAGTGAAGGTGCCGGGCATGTCTTCACCAGAACTATTGCTCCGATAGGTAGGTACTGTCTTTGTGTGGTTCTATAACTTTAGAAATGGATTTTTAGTGGGAACCCTGAAAAACATGCTGTTCTGCATGATATTTTTTTCCAAAGCTTTGTTATTTCGTGTGTTTGTGTATAAATATAGTGGTATTACATTCATAAAGTACTGATTAACGTGTACGTGTGTGGAAAAGTGTTAATGTGTGTAACACATCTTTTCGCGTTGGTCCTAACTTTTTTGAATATTTTATTAAAGTTACCACTGCTTTACCTAATTCCTGACTTACTTTGTGTGACTTTGACTGTGACTTAGATCCATTTGACTTGATTGTTGTACTTGAAACTATTGAAATACTTTACACTGAAAAAGTTCACCTAAGTACGATATTTATCTATTGTATTTACACATTCACACACGGACAGGCGCGTGCCTGAGTGAGTGCGTACTCACACATAGTTCAAACAGAAAAACGATCGCTCATATTATGTTCGTGTGATTTTATTTTCAGGAGGGCTATTCAACCATTACAGCTCAAATAGCTCTTGGAAAGTGTTTAAGAAAATCGCACCAGAGAACAATATGAAAACTTACATCGGTTACGACTACCCTTCAAAAGTGCTGGACTCATACTCGACGTCCTTAGAACGTACGTAAAGTGACTATATATTTTTTCTTTCCTATTGTCGGCAAACCTAACTTAACCGATCGGCCTGGCTTTATATAATTCTGAGTTACCGCTACCCTATTAGCTCATTTGGTAGAATATCTGCTTCAAGATCTGTAGGGCGTGGGTTCTACAAACATTTATGTGACTACAAATAGATAAATGTTTGTTCTATCTTTGGGTGTGCTGTAACTAAACTATAGTCCTAGTATCCGATATGATTAAACGTAAGTAACGATGATCTTGTATACGTAAAATGAAAAAATTGTATTTATATTAAAAAAAAGTATTATAAGTATTTATCAGTTTCCTAATTCCCATAGTACAAGGTTTGCTTAGTATGGGGCTAGATGCCGTGGTGTGAAATGACCAAAGTGTGAGTGCGTACGAGAATGTGTATATGTGTACTTCTTTACGCTGTAATGAGTTAACGATTTGGATGAGATTTGGAATATCAGCACCATTAAAAAAAAGTAAAAGTCGTGTCAAGGTAATTTATTTAACGCTAAATGAGGGCAGACCCTCTTAATAATAAAAACAACCCTCTGTTTACAGTGTGCGATTATACCTCGAATAATAAAGGATTTGTAGCGTTGGTAGACGCCCGACCTACTGACGGAATTTGTGACACAGTTTGTCTGCTATGCAATATGTATAATGTGAGTATATAAGATATACTATATAGATATAATAGTAATAGCATGGTTTCCAATCCCAACAATGAAATTGAGCTACCGCTAAAAGAAAACATCGTGAGGAAATTGTAGCATGGTGGTAGGGTACTTTTTAGTTCTTGATTAGTTAACTAACTACCCTCAAGTTGAAATTCTACAGCCAAGCACTTAGCGATTTTTTTTTTTTTTTTTTTTTATAGCTGACAGGCTAGGTGTTTGACCACAGCTCACCTGATGTTAAGTGACGGTGTGGTCGAAGATGGTAAAGCACACCTAGCCTGGAATGGAACTGGCTCTCAAGTGAGGCTGCCGGAACACACCGTTAGATGCTTGGCGACAGATTTTCAACTTGAGGGTGGTAGCTAGCCAGCCGAGTACTGGAAAGTACCCTACCACCATGCTATGGTTTCCTCACGATGTTTTCCTTCACCAGCAGCTCAAGCTCATTGTTGGGGTTTGAACCCACGCCCTTCGGCATGCGAAGCGACCGCACCAACCACTGAGCTATCATCGCTACTATGCGATATACTAGCGATGTGTTCTGGCAACTTTACTTGCCTTACTATACCATTACCATACCATTTTGAGTTTAAAACTCTTTAATGTATGAGCATAAGCCCTATGTTTATTTTAATAAAATACACAAAATAAACTTGACATAGTAGACTGTATAGGGCTACTTTCAGTACCTGCTCAGCTAGGTATACTCTATGACGTCATCGCTATAAAAAGTTTGGAAACGTATTAAAAATATTTAAATTACTTTTTGAAATTTGAAATTTATTTATTTGTACAAAAAACATATACCTAACATGAAGGCAGGGACACAAAAAGACGGAGACACACAAAAAGAGATATTATACATAATTATAATAACAAAACAAAAATACGAAGAAACGCATAATGGAAAACCATACAAATAATAACAAACACAAGTACGGAGGAACACAAAATGAAATACTATAGATACGATATAACGGTACTCCATGGATCCCACACTAGGGTGACCTGTGTCGTGGGATCCAGGCTCTTTCTTTTAACAAGCATTTACAAGGCTAGGAACATATAATATGATAAAGGAAAAAAGACAAAATACAGAAGAAAAATAAAGAAACAAAAAGTAAACAAAACTGACGAGTACAATAAATATTTATCTACTACCCTTTTTTCATAAAACGAAGTTTAGTATTAGTTAAAATAAAAAATATTTACAAAAAAGAACCTTACATATACCGAATTATTATAAAATGTATCGTATATTAAAAAATATTGCTTACTTATTAATATTGTTAACTTTTTCCATTAAATTTTTTTCAGATAGCACATTTGTCTGTGGGATGGGAACCCATTACTTCTTTGGAGAAAAATGAATTTACATTTTCTTACTATCCACCATTAGATGTTATTTCAAAGGCTTACACTGAGTTAACTAAGCATTTAGGTTTCGATAAATTTACAATATTCTACGAAGACGATAGCAGTAAGTAAACTTTAAAACTATTAGAGATGACTGAGGGGATTAGTTGGTGTTGGTTCGCCGAAAGAGTTTGCAGGAGTTTTGTAGGAGTTGACAGAAGTCATATTATAGTGGTTGGTGTAAGGCCGCTGTCACATCAGTGTTTTCCAAGCGCATGCGATCGTCTAACGTTTGATCAGCGTCAACGCTGCACACACGTGGCATTTGCCTTTTTTTCTTTTTCTTTTTTCCGACAAATATAATCGTTCTTCTGCCTAACTAAAACTCTTAAATAACTATCTCTGTATTTTCGTTCCATCATTTGAAAGTGTTATATAAGTTCGTTGAATGTATTTCTTAGCTTAAGTAAACATACATTTATAACGTTTGATAACATTAATGTACTGTAAAGTTCTGAAGTGGAGACCACGGACCGGCAAGCGTAGCGTAGGACGTCCACCCACAAGGTTTGACGACCTAATAAAGACCGCAAGAACGCGCTATATGCGAGTCGCTTCCGACCGGTCTTCATGGAAATTATTGGGCGATGCCTATGCCTAACTGTGGACGTCCTACGACTGAGATAATGATTGTACTATTAAAAATAATCACTTTTAAAATGGTTATTAATTACACAGCAAATAGTTTTTCTTAAATCATGTTAGATTTTACGTGATTTAAGTAGTGAAGACCAAAATAGTATTTTATCAACGAAATCTCTTTTATCTCCGAATGTATGTAATCATAAGACTGGCGTTGCATATTGGCGTCGTCACTTTATGAATCAGATGAAAAGTTCAGAAAACGCTTGTGTGAAAGCGGCCTAAGTCACTGAGTGGAAGTCCAAATCTACAGACAAAGTAGGTGACCTGCATGTTTGGATAAAACTGACACATGTAACTTTATCATCCGATAAAAGTTTCGTGGATATGCTGAAATTATCATATAAATACATTGTTTGGTGCATACTAGTTTACTTATTATATATTTGAAGTTTCTTATTTAAATTTTATAAGTATGTGTTAATTATTTACAATTTTCTAGCTTTCCTTCGTCTTCAAGATGTAATAAATTCATGGACCAGTATCAAAGAACCGATTTTGTTCAGCAAACTGGACCCTTTAGGCGATAATAGGGAAATTTTCAAGAATGTTTTTAAAGTAGAACATATGAGCTACCACATAATGGACTGTAAAGTTGATCATACAATAAGATATTTTCAACAAATTACTGATGTCGAGGAAGCGACGCAATACCAGGTAACAAAGAATCAAACTTCTATATAAATAAAATTAATTTTTAATCGTCGTCATGCTAGGTGATTGGTCAATGGTCATAGCACAACTACAAGGAGATGAAGTTAAGTATGCGCACTGCGATTATTTTTTATCGTTTTAACGTGAGTAAACAAGACATTTTCCGATTACCTTATTGTTCTCACATTGTTCCTTTGATGATAGTATAGTAAGATCAGTACATGAACCATTGCTGTATGGTTAATGTACTGACTAATGAGCAAGTATTAAAATGCAATATGTGTTTGTGATTTATGTATTTCTAGTAATCTGACTGCTTCATGCTAACTTTACCTTTATACCTTTATGCCTATGCTTATGGTGAAATAAATTTTATTTTTATATTTGGTCTCTAGAGAAGTTCTTACAGCTTGAAATAATTCATTTAGAATATGTAAAAATTTGTTTATTTTTACAGAGTTTTATCTTATCGAACCTTGATGCATACACGTTGGACCTTGACGAGGTTCCAGATCTTAAGGCAAATGTGTCCGTTTTGCATTTAGCCACTGCAGAGAGAGCGGATAAGTGGAATGATATTGGCATGAGCATTTCTTCAGTAACCGTAAGAACCAATTGAAAAAACTTTTTATTTAAAATCATATTTCATTCTAACCAATTTTAGGTGATACGAAGTGCACTGGATCATCTAGTATAACAATAAAACTCCGACTACTGCGTTTGCTGATCATAGTGCAAAAAGAAAACACATGAATAAAGATGATATACCACAAACAACTTACTCAATGTGGCATTGTTTAGAAAATTTTCGGAGTATAGGCGATGACTGAGATAAATTTATGTTTCAATCCTAGTTAGCTCGTATAAGTGCCAACAGTTCGCTAGGGCGGTAAATATTTTTAAAATTCCATATTAATTTGCACACGAGATTAAGGATGATTTCAATTTCTAAAAATCAAATTCAACATATTTATTAAAGACAACTTAGAACCTGCTTTCAGTAGTAACATAAAAAATGAGTGTTTGGTTAACGAATACCAATGACAATGAATACAAGTAAACAAAAATAAAAACTGTTGCATAGGCTCTCCGCAAAGGTGCCGATAAGGCAAATATCCAATGACAGCGTGAGAGACAAAATATTTAAATTTGTTTCCATAGTGGGAGGTGATTTAGAAAACTGATGATAACAAAACTGAGTAGGTATATAGTGTTGTACTGCAGACATATATCTCTAACATCTACATTTTAAGTGAACATCTACATTCGATAGCTAAAGAAATAAAGAATTCGTTACGTTGAGTGAAGGTTTGAAACATGGAAATCCGAAGGACTTCTTTGTGTGCAAATACTGTTAAGGAAATAATTTAACAATAATCATACAGCTCTGTGTCATGATAGCGCGAGGGGATTTTGTAAGCTGGCTGATATAAGGAGTTTCCTAATTGCTCTAGAAAAATAATGAAATATCCAATCCCAAAGAAAGGTCCCATAATCATGCCCAATAACATTTTAGATTTTTGTAGCTTTTTTTATCGAAACTTCCTTTCCCGGACTATTGTGTGATGTTTAATTTTCAATTTTTTTTAATCGTTTGTTACAATTTCTTTTCATTTCAGTTAGAAACAGCACTAACAGCTGATGCTTTGTATCATTTAGAAGTAGCAGTGAAAACAACAATCAGTAAAATAAATCAAAACTCCTCATTTAAAAAAAGAAGATTGCCCAATCCACCCGCGTTATGTTATCAAAACACCGAAGCTGATTACGGACCCTTAGTCTGGCCTTTGGGGCACACTTTGAGAGAAGCTTTGACACAGGTAATTGATATTATGGGCTAAAGTATGAAATTGCTGTTTCACACTATGTTATTTGTTTTTTAACAAAATACTTATAGATATTTAGTTAATTGTGTTTAACGTCACGAGCAGTTTCTGTTGCGTTAGTTTCACTGTATCTATCTACACGCTAATGCCGAATGTAAAAACAATTGAAAGTAGAACTATCAAATGCCGTTTTTTTTAAACTTAGAATGTAATAGTTTTCGTACGAAATTATTTTTGTTCAAGGTGGCCAGTGGCCAGTACTTTTTTTTACATAGACACACAAGTTACACAGAATAAACATCTATATAACCTATATTCGTCACGTAAAATATTGTCCTGGGTGGGAATCGAACTCATCGAGTTTGGAGCAGAACTACCTTATGAACTAGCAGGGCAGTCACACAATACATGCGTAAAGAATTATTGTGGGACAGACGGATTAATTTACCTTCTTAATTTATAGCACGTTTATAACGGATTAACTGGAAATATACAGTTTGACCAAAATGGAAAAAGAATTGATTTCGGACTACATTACTCAAAGCTAAATCAATATAACCGCTTTGTTCATGTTGGGATGTGGGATTCCAAAACAAATACCCTGAGTTCCAACGATAACGGCGTCTCTACTCGAGCGTCGAACACGCAAGTAAATCCTGTAATCAAGGTTAGTCATATTTGTACACTAACTATGCAAAATTCTCTACTTACCATAGATAGCTGGAGATATATTTTCTTTAATCATTTGTATTACATACCCACTTACAAAGAGCGCTATCTATTATTTTCGCTTACGCTACTGTTTGAGTTTTAACGACTTACTGGCGCTGTTTTTTCACAAAATTTTAATATGAATTTTTATGGGAGAATTCTGGAATATTGGAAATTTATCAAGAAGCGATTATAGAAGGGCCATCTAGTCAGTGTGGTCAAGGTCTATGGTTGTTTTTTTTTGCAAACTTCCCAACTATGCTTATATGTTTCAGCATTAGCCTTTAGCCGGGCGCATTTTGCTCTGAAGTCTTAGTGTGTCAATGCTTTAGTAAGTACTAATAAACAAAAAGCTATTTTTAAAATAACTTAATTTTTTTAACGTTTAAGGTGCTGACCAAACTTGGCGAACCGTATGCCAGTAAATACGTCAGTATTGAAGGCGAAACAGCGCTTAAAGGGTATGCAATAGACTTAGTTGAAAAAATATTTCAAGTCATCAAAAAAGTAAACAAGATCGAATATCAATATTCTGTGACCTATATTCCCAGTGGCGAATATGGAAGAAAAATTGAAGGGTCAAAGAAGTGGGATGGTATCGTTGGAGAACTAATGGAACATGTGAGTTAAGCAAGCTTATTAATTAGGTCTGCGGAAGCTATTTCTAGAACTTAAATGTATAGTGGAAAAGTTCGACTTATGGGTGACATAACAATTTATTTTTTAAATTTGGGCCAGTTAGTTTTTATTATTTATTATTGTAACTGACTGTTGTATATGACGAACCACAATAAAACGAGATATTTATTAAAAAAAATTGCTAAGAGCGTAGCGTAAATAGCGTCTTAAATCTTTGCTTAAACTTAAAACTTAAGGTTACAAATGATCATTTTAGCAATAAGCCTGTCTAGTGTTACACTATTTTTTTTTTTTCGTGTCAATAAATAACTAGTTTAATTGTCATGAGTTAACTAAATGTGTAACATAACTGAGTGCTTTTAAATGAATACGTCAAGCAACATACAATTCGGTCGGTCTTTGGATGGTTGACCGTAAGTGGCATTTTTCTTTCTGAGTACTGCTGTGGGTCGGATGACATGGTATAATAAATCGGGGCGGTAGATTAACCCTGAAAACGACGTTTACGAACTTGCTTTACTTATTATTAATTTTAGAGAGCAGACATGGCGGTGGGAGATTTGACTATAACGTCAGACAGGAATGCCGTCGTGGATTTTTCTGTACCGTTCATGACTTTGGGCATCAGCATGATGATGGGTGAGCCAGAACCAGAGCCACCACAGATGTTCTCGTTTCTTCTACCCCTGTCTTTGGAAGTTTGGCTGTGTCTGGCGTCAGTGTTCATGATCGTGTCATTTCTTTTACTTATTTGTGCACGGTAAGATTTTAAATATTTTATTTGGAAAACATACAGTGATAAATTATAAATATCTTAATTACTAAACTATATTACTACCTAGTACATGATTTATTACTTATGTAATAAATCATGTACTTGGTAAGGCGCCTCGGTTATCCGAGGCGCCTTACCAAGACCACTTATTGCTTTTTTTATTATTTACTTAAAAACGTTTAGGTATTACACTTGCATCGGCGAATAATTTTTTTTTTTATTTAAGTATGAGCCAAGATGACTGGGTGAACCCACATCCCTGCAACCAAAATCCAGAAAATCTTCAAAACATTTGGAGTTTTTACAATTGTATGTGGCTGTGTATAGGAGCTATCATGTGTCAAGGATGTGATATTATGCCAAGGTGAGACAAGGAGATAATTACATTATATTTTAGATTTGATCCGACGAAATGTAGTCTACATTTCGACAGAAAAAAATTCTTTTACTTGTTCACAATTTGTCGCTTGTACATATTAGTCCTGAAGCTACGTCAGTCTGACCGTGCCGAGAACCGTCTGACTGCTGAGGTCATGGGACCAACGCTTACGGAACGGCCCTCTGACTATTATAAGTTGTGTGCGTATTGCCGCTAGGGACAAATAGTGACAAGACTGAACAGTGTACAACATACATACTTGCTGCTAAGACAAAACCGTAACAAGCTAAGCGAGTGAGCATATTTGTGTAGTATTAATCGTTTTCGATAGCCGAGTTGGAAGATTCGATAACTTAGTGTGGAAATTTCCGCAGCCTTGTAGGGAGACTGTTTGGCTTCCAAGGGTCTTGGGTTGAAATCCCACGGCACGCACGACTGTATTTTTTAAGTCATGTGCGTATTTCAAACGGTAAAGGAAAACATCGTGATGGACCCTACTTGTCTGAGAGTTTTTATTTTTATACAAAGTGGGAGCTATAAGTTTTGCACCGACGCGACGTCCCCCTTGGGTTGGTGTTTTTGCATGTCTCTGAGAAATACAAAAAAAGAAAGGCCTTGAAGATATCTGTAGTATGCCAACCAGCGTGGTTGACTATACCCTTATCCTTTTCATAATGTGAAGAGGCCCACGCTGAGTGGTTTATAGAAACAGGACCAATACGGAATCGCTTTTACCTTAGGCTATTCTCGTTCTAAATCTTCTACAATACCGGGCTAAATTCAGACGCTGCCATAGATTGTAAAGTTGTTCTCTCGACGTGCCTCTTTGCCAGTCAGAGTGTGACAACATCTCTATAAGAATGCTCTAAATTTTGAAATTCTTTTATCCCGGTGAGAAATCTGAAAGTGTACCTATATCTCAACAAGTAATTTAATGGGGTATCTGTAGCTATATGATGATATGTATATCTACCTATAAATTGTAATGAAATGACTCACATGTCATACAATCATTTTCAGAGCAGCAGGCTCGCGATGGATTTCAGGCATGTGGTGGTTCTTTGCTTTGATCGTGACGTCATCATACACTGCCAACATGTCTACCTTCTTAAGTGAAGGCCGGCGTAGCGATGTCATCAAAGACGTTCAAAGCCTCGCAGAGCAGAACAAGGTTTCTTATGGAACTGTAGAAAACGCTTCTACTTATCTTTTCTTTCAAGTATGTACTTAAATGTACTTATGGGATCGATCATTCAGTTCTCTGAGAGTCTATCCAATGATTTTTAATTTTTAATATTATTGTTCAAAATCTAAATTATTGTTATCATTATCTATTTCTACACACGAATTTATGTTTAATAGGTACCTGCAAATAATATTAAAAACTATTAGATATACACTGGTGTATAAACTTTTACTGATAATAATCACATTGCAATCTGCTAATCTATATATTTAGTTTATTTAGTATCTCAATATGTATGTACGTTTATTGTATTGTTCTTTTATTTATTTATTTCTTTTGTACACCAACCTTATATTTATTTACTCTTCTTTCCAACCAAAGGTTGTCTGGAAGAAATCGCTCTAGGCGATAAGACCGCCCTTATACATCATGTATCTATTCTATTGTTGTGTTATATATCTTCTTTTTTTGTTTGTTTCCTATTTGTATTAATTGTGATCTGTGTTTCATTTTTGGTGTATAATAAAGTTATATTCTATTCTATTGCAGAATTCAAACGACACCACGTATCAAAAATTGTGGCAAGTGATGAAGTCAGCGAAACCTTCAGTGTTTCCAAAAAACAACGAAGAAGGAAAAGATCGTGTGTCGAGAAGCAATGGGAAATTTGCTTTCTTCATGGAGTCCACACAAATAGAATATTATACAAAGAGAGATTGTAAATTAAAAATGGTTGGATCTGAGTTGGACTCTAAGGAATACGGGATTGGTTTTCCAAAAAGTATATGAAATATTATGTTTCTTTTTTACTTTAAAAAAATGTTCTTCTTTTATTTACCTTTTAACTTTTTAGGTTCACCCTACAAGGGCCAGGTAGATTATGCAATATTATATTTACAAGAAAACGGAGAGTTACAAGATTTGAAACAAAAATGGTGGGTAGATGAGAATAAAAGAGATGAAGCTTGTGGAGTAAGTACACACTACAATTCTAGCATAATGGATCCATAGCAAAACACAATTGTATTTTTTTTTTTGCAAAAAAGTGTCAATGGCCATGTTAGGCTTGACCACATTAACAAGGATTGACAGTCATATAGTAGATACTGAGAGGTTAGCATTGAAATTTGACACACAAGAACTGCTGGATGGTAAGTGTATTCCTAAACATGAATTTTCTTAATCACATTTCATTCCTATCGGAAGTGGGATAGCTATAAGATGATTCAAATTTTTGAGGCTACTGCGAGCAACCTCCTACATACAGTATATATGTATAATTCCACGGAACACGAACCAGATTGATCGTGTACGGAGTGAATAGATGGATTAACAACTACGAAGTCTGAATGCGTTGAGCCTGATTTCACAACCCAAGTTGGGTTGTGAAATCAGGCTCACCTGATTGCAATCCAGATTGACCATGTAAAAGCTGTCTAATAATCAAATTGAGTTAAATTAAAAGCATTAATAAATTCTTTCTCTTTGTCCTTAATTCTAAAGTCAAAGCCAGGGTTAACTGTTTCATCATCATTTCAGCCGTAGGACGTCCACTGCTGGACATAGGCCTCCCCCATTGACTTCTATAAAGACCGGTTGGAAGCGGCTCGCATCCAGCGCGTTCCTGCGGTCTTTACTAGGTCGTCTGTCCACCTTGTTAACTGTTTAATGCTTCGATATAATAAAAGAGCTAGTGTTAAATTTAAGGGTTAAAGGACATTGTTTTCATTAAGTTGCTGTTAGTTTGTTTGATATTTATGGTAGCTCGTACTGAACTGAACTGTTTTTTAATACAATTAAATTATGTGTTTGTTAGGAGGAAAAAGACAAAACAGATGATAATGGATCGCTTAAAATGAAAAATACAAGTGGAATATTTATGGTGCTTGGTTTGGGAGGAATCGTGGGACTTATCATAGCTGGAATCGATTTCTTGTTGAACGCGGAAGACATCAGCGTCAAAGAGAAGGTTCATATTATAAAATGAAATAAATATTGGAACACATTTCCACACAAAGTCATTTAGTGTCATTGTGTAAAATGTCCTTCGACAATTTTTTACACTAATTAATAATATTTAAAATTTGTATGAAGGATTGGAGTAATCAGGGGGTTTTCATGGAACAGAAAACACATCTGCATATTACTCGTATCTCAATCGCGATATGACTTCCTATAGTGACGTAGATGTCCAAAGTCAATCTACAGGAAAAGTCATTCATCAAAAAAAACCTTTAAAGAATTAATATCTGTAGAAGTTCAAAAAGGGATTGACTGTAACCTTAAAGCCGGCACTTAATTCCGAACCAAATGGATAGTTTAAATTAAATATCTCTTTTTTGTTTTCTCCCGGTGATATGATATACTAATAACGTTGTTTGTTCATCGTCAGGTTTCGTTCCGCGAGGCATTGATAAGTGAATGGCGAGCTTCTATGGATCCGAAGCAGCTGCACCGGCTGGCCGCACCGCCGCGCTCGGCGCAGCCCTCCACTGGGTCGCCGTCGCCGCGCCGCGAGCGTTCCCAATCTCGAGCCGTCTCCGTACTCAGAGCCGCTTCATCTTTCATCAACTTCGATGAGATTTACTGAATGATTTATTGATAGGCAGGCAAAAATAATGTTCATCCAACATAGACTGTGCTGGTGGCAATGGCTACTATGAATTTTGCTATTAGCGCTGGACGTATTTATGTGAAATGGATTTCACCGTCAATATACATTAATTATGTTATTACAAGATAATGACAATAGTTATTTTTGCTTGATTATGTGATCGTCTGCGTAGGATATAAAATTAAATATGTATTAAAATATAGTAGGTTAAGTTTAGTTTTTAATTCTATGGATTAAAACGTTTGTAATAAACCAACTTTTACTTTGAATTACAAAATATGTAGCATTAAAATTTGTATTCATATTACTGCACACACTGCAATAAACTGTGATGGTTTCAGAAGACCTATCAAGACTTATAGCTTAGACTGTACCTAGCCGAAAGAGGTTACGTTTTGCTAATTATTATGATAATATTATTAATTATTATAATTGTAATATAAATGTATACTGATACTTTTTGTAAACATATTAAAATTCAATCAAAAAGCTTATTCATTTATAGTGAAATGTTTACGGGATTTACATTAAAAAAATAATACATTTTCAAGGTATATATTTTTGCAACAATAGCACCAGCTAACGGATTTTATTGAGCAAATTTTTGTTTCTTTGTGATGACATTACGTGCCACTCAACATGAACCAGGTCATTTAAACAGTTCAATATGGAACAAATCCACCGCAGAGCGCAGCATCGAAGAGGCTCTCGAAGGATTGGAGCCTGGGTCAGTTGACGAGGGTCGCGAGTGCTTCACTGGCTTCTCAGTCTCCCAAAAGCTCAAGGCGAATGTGAACTCTGCCCAGAATGCTTCGGTTTGGGTCATCTGTGGAATGTTATTTTTATCTATGTAGTCGTTAGAAATGATAATGGAAGATAATAAGTATTCTGTGACAAAATTCTTACTTCTAATATCTATTATTAATTATATTTAGATGTAGTTGAAATAAAATATATAATGTATGGAGTGTTGAATAAATTTGGTTTGTTGACGAATATATACCAGTAGTTATACGGGGTTACGCGGAATGGCAGCACTAAGCGGAAACAAGCTGTACCTATGTATTCAGAAAATATAAACTACTTATACCAGGACCAACGTTGTAATTGCGAAATAAATTAGCTGATATTGTTCAGATTTTATAGAAAAAGTTGTTCAAAATATGTTACTTTTGGTTTGGTACTACGCACATTTCAGTGTACGGTTATTTAGGTACCTATAGTACATTTACATTTACAAAAAACAAGTCCAAATCTATTGATAATAATTTTTGATAATCCTAAAATAATCTTTCCATTTCGGTATTTTGGTAAAGCAGACTTCGTTTTGATAGAAATACCGAAATATCGCTAGGTTTCAGACCACTGCAAGCATACCTAGAATGTAACTTACCTTTTGTTCGATAGCGACTTCCCGCACGTGCCAAAGGAACTCGAGCATGCCCATAATGGCCGCCATGCCGCAGCCAATGCCAAGTACGACAAACACGCCACCAACGTTGCTGACACCCAGCTCAGCCGCACTTCCCCCTTCCTCCTCCGCTTCTTCAGTCTAGGAGAGGGATCCTCAAACTTATAGCTCCACATATATTATAAGACTTTGAAGACAACGGTGAACCCCTCTAAAAACTGACTAAAGATTGAATAAAAACAAAAACAAAAGAGCATTGATATAACATTTTTATGAATTAATTTATTAATGTTATGTAATGTTAATATGAACCTTTCTTAATCAACTTAAAAAAAAAGAGGAAGTTCTCAATTTAGTTACTTTTTTATATCGCTACTCCGTCATTTATTGGTAGTTATGAACCGGTTTCGAAAATTACTTTTTTATTTCAAAGTATATTTTTTAGATTGATGCCATTGAAATGACATCAGAATTGGTTTAGTAATTTGCTTTTAAATAAAGAACTGGAAAAAATATATCATCTAGGTATGTTTAATTAGATGACATATTTATTTGGATAATTGCGTAAAGCTTTCTTGTTTCTTTTCAGTAGTGTTTACGGTCACTAGAATTGTGCTGATGAACTACCTACCTTCCGCCTTCATCATAAGATGATGATGAATCTGGAAGGCAGACACTGGAATTCGGTAACGAAACAATATAATCTAGTGTTTGGGCTTATTGGAACGGAGTCGGGGTTTTTGCAAAACATATTATTCTTATCTTAAATGGAGTCGATTTTCAATTTCAATCTTAATTTCAAATTCGATTCCGATTCCTGTATTTCGTGTTTATGGAATCAGCGAAACCGCCACCACCATTACGTAAATTGTGTCACGTACGTACGATGTACGGATAATCAACTGGCGTACCCCAAGTGGTATATGTACCCTACTTTGACAAACCCTGGTCTGGGCATTAAAATTGATACTTAAGACGAAGAATAAGCCAGTTACTCATTTTCACCAGTTCGTGCTCATAACTCTGGAGCTAAAAGACATACCTCATGATGATGACATACCTTAGCTGGTGATAGTTCTACTTTAAACTTTATGGTGTAGGGTGTGGGTTTGATTTCCCTCTAGAACTATCGCTGAGTATTAGCTTATTTGGGTAATTATTTACGATATTTTTCTTCATCTGTAAGTCAGAGTTGTGTTCTCAAAGATGTGTCTGCTGATACGCACTTGGCGAGTGCGGTGTTGCCTTACCCTTTTCACCTTTTTCAATGCCAAGCAATGGTACAGCTTACAAAAACATGGTTGATCCGAACAAGAAATATAAACGATATCAAAATCTCGAGCGCTTTTACGTTCCATTGATTATAGTTTGAAAATGTCACGCGTGACCCTCGCACCGTTATTATACTAGAAAGGGACAAGTTAATGGCGATCGATCTCCGAGGGACTGTAAAAGTTATTGAACTTACTACACAAGCATCCTCCGTGGGAACTTGCCACCAACGGTTTTTCAGCTCGACCAATTTTCCGCTTTCCGCTAATTTCAGTACTGCGTTATCGACCGCTGTACGATAAGACGATACTGGAAATTGAAAACACTTCATCATCATCGATATCATCTCAGCCGTAGCACGTCCACTACTGGGCATAGGCCTCCCTCATTGACTTCCACAAACACCGGTTGGAAGCGGCTCGCGTCCAGCGCGTTCCTGCGGTTTATATTAGGTCGTTTGTCCACCTTGTGTACATCACTTAGAATCTTTTCGTAGCGATGATAGCTCAGTGGTTAGCGCGGTCGGTTCGCATGCCGAAGGGCGTGGGTTCAAACCCCAAGAATGAGCTTGAGCTGCCGGTGAAGGAAAACATCGTGAGAAAACCATAGCATGGTGGTAGGGTACTTTCTAGTACTCGGCTGGCTAGCTACCACCCTCAAGTTGAAAATCTGTCGCCAAGCATCTAACGGTGTGTTCCGGCAGCCTCACTTGAGAGCCAGTTCTATTCCAGGCTAGGTGTGCTTTACCATCTTCGACCACACCGTCACTTAACATCAGGTGAGCTGTGGTCAAACACCTAGCCTGTCAGCTATAAAAAAAAAAAAAACTATGTATTTCTCGGTGTTTACTGTTTTTAGATCTTTTGGTAGTAATTCTGCTTTGTAGAGTGTAAACAAAGATTTGTGTAAAACTATTGATAGTTACTTGTTCTATGTTTGGGTAGGTAGGTATGTATTACAAGAACGTGTTAAGTAAAAATTATACAATTATTTCTATCAATTATCTGGACAAAAACTACAACAACAACGTTAGCCGAGTTTAGGGCTTGAAGCCATCTGTGAACTTTCCACCGAAATTTGTTCATTCATTTAATTTTTCGAATATTCCAATTGCCGACATTACGGCTAGTCTTTAAATTTTATTTTTAAATTGGCTATCTTTGTACTTTTGGCAAGCAGAATAACTATTGCCGGCCGTTCCAACTATAGATGGTAAGACGATGTAAGTAAGATAAGATTTCTACAACCGATGGGATGACTTTTAGTCTGAAAGGACACACATTTTGGGGTGCTGCGCCACTAAAGACAATGGGATATTACGGCCTAATGTTGAAACTACGTCTACACACGTCTTAATAATCTAGTTCAATAGATACGAATTATGAATGGCTAATGCATTATCATAAGTTACTCACGAAGTTATGGCGGAATTGCGTATAGTTTCCAAAACTTTGTTTTTAGAGTGCTATAAAATAGTGGTGCTTGATACATAGTGTCGAATAACGTGCGCAAGCCTAGGTGACGGATATAATGTGGGGAAAACATGAATTTTCATTTTGCTTTAATTAAAATACTATAGAGACTTCCAGTAAAATTTATAATACTTTACTTGGGCGTGGCCGAACTTGACTTACTTTTTGTGACAGTAACTCAGGTGTAATAATAATATGATTTATCATAAAAATATCCGACCTTAATAAAATGAATAAAGTGCGATGCCAAAACAAACTACTCACAAAACGGCATGGCAATTCCATATCCTTTTGAGTCCAGTAATCCACCAACTTGCATCAAATCGCAGTTCCTTTCAAGCTGGTATTCTATAGCAGTTGACTCCATGAAATATGCATAAGCTCTGTTACTCTTCAAAACTCGTTCCAAGCCTTCGTCATTGTTCTTCACGAAAACGGAAGGACGGGCGGATTCCATTGCTGTCCATATTCTTTGATATGTCGTATCATTAGATCGCTAAAAAGTATACTCGTATGTACTAACAACATTAAAAAGTATACTAGTATGTACAATCAACTATTAAAAAAGTATATTCGTATGTACTAACAACCATTAAAAAGTATACTAGTATGTACAAGCAACTATTAAAAAGTATGCTTGTATGTACTAGCAACTATATCATCTTCTGTATCAGCCCTAAATGTCAGCAAGTATAACCTTCATAATTATACTTCTCGCCCGATGTTAGGCAAAGATGCGGTCTATGATTGTGTGATTACTAACTAGATACCTACCTTTATACCAAGATGAATCCGATTTACTTGCGACTTCAAGACATTCGGATCCTATCTATCAAGAAACATTTCCTCGGGCAGAGCATTCCTCTGTTTGGCGGTTTGGAGAAAAAAAGTGGAATCAAACCGTTTCGTTCAAGTTCTTGGAATGTCAACTATGAAGTGATGTCGCTTTTTCAAGCTTGTAGATGCCCAATAGAAGTGGTCATTGTACTCATCAATAGGAACAACTTATACTAAAAGTCAAAGTTCAATCCCGAAAAAAATCACTCGTTTCATATTAAAATATAATTAACTTTCAACAATATATGTATATGGAACAGCCAATGAATTGTAACATAATTATAGAGATCAATTGGAATGGCCGATTTTTATTTCGCATTTTTAGCGTCCTTCCTATATCAAAAGATGTTCGCAATGATGTGATTACCATTAATTCCTCACAGCTTAGTATTACTGTTCTGCGTGATCCTCTAATAAACTTACCATAAAAAAGAAATATGTAGATCCACCTTTTAAAGTACCAAATTTGATTTTGGTTTGCACGGCTAGGTCTTCAGCGCTTTTTATGGAATCATCCATGGCAGCGTTAGTGAGGAAAGCAGCAAGGTTGGCCGTGTACGAAGAACACATGATAAGGGCAAAGAACCACCACATCCCACATACCCAACGGGTGGAGTAACCTCTGATAAAAAAAATAATAATTTTGACCACATCTATTCTCAGCTCGCTAATGCAAATCAATTAATCATTGCAAACAATTTGGAATGCAGATAGTTTTTTTATTGTAACTTAAAACTACTTTTCTTCTTACTTTTAAATTACAATCATCATCGTTACACAAAGAAATAACAAAAATGAACGAACAAGATTTTTTTTAAGAATAAGCACAAAAAACAATTTTTTTACGTCACAAACCGGCCTCATCTCTTCATAGACTGCAGCCAGACGGCGCTGGTCTTTTGACGAATTTATATCTTGGATTATCACATGAGCTACCCGAGTGAACAGAGACTCTAAATCACACAGTCAAAAAGACGCTATATCACTAACTAAAGCTTTCAAAACTAGTCTCACTATAAACATTAAAATTAAATAAATATTCAATTACTTGGGCAAGATGTCAGATCCTTGCGTCATTATGGATCCCATGGTTAGCCAGCAAGAGTTCTTGAAATGCCAAATATTTTCTAACTCTTCTGGGGATTTGTCACAGGGGTGGGGGTTTTCCCAGTCGTTCGGAGCTAACCTGTAATTTTTATTTTATACGATAGTAGTAATGAAACATAAGAAATACTCTCTTAAAGGTAGGAAAATGGCTGTCCGCAAAAGTATGTCAGAGACAAAATAAAGCCATGCAATTTACAGTTAAGTCCAAATCATGCTTGAGTATAGGAAACTTTTTTGGGACAAAGCAAAAGACTATTGCTTTTAGGCCGTACTTGACTCTAACTTAGACTTTTTTACATAATTTTTAACATACCCCTAAAATATCAATATACTAGACACTGAACAAATACAAAAGTGCAATGCCAAAAACAATTAAAAAAGAAGAATCCTATTCAGAAATCGGAGTCTTTTCAAAATTGAAAATATTTCTTACATTCATTTAATTAAGGCTCACGAACTAGTCATAGGATGTGTCGCTTCTCCTATATAGTTTACACATCGATATATATGCACGACGATTTGATCGCGAGAAATCTGATCTCTATCAGCTCGCCCCGCGCCGCCCGCACCAGCCCCCGTGTCAAGTTCTTCAAGTTCTTCTGTCAAGCTTCTCTAGTACGTAGTACTTGTAACTCAATGAGTAGTTTTGGCGGGAACACGGAAAGAGTCATGTCGCCTCTTTGTATTTTTTTTCAAAACTAGTGTTTTATCGAGTGTTTATGCATATAAATAGTGGTGTTTTATTCGTAAAGCACAAGCGCTAGTGTGGGAAAATGATATAATGCGGTGAAACATGACTGTTCGTGTTGCTTCCAAAACTCCATCGAAGCTTTATAGTAAAGTCGCCACTACTTTACTAAAGCATGACTGGACTTGACTGACACGAACTGGACTTGACTAAGACTGGACTTTGACTAAAACTAGCTACGATGACACTTATTTAACTTTTTTAACGGCGACTTTACAGTCACCACTACTTTACTAAAGCATGACTGGGCTTCACTGACCCGGACTAGACTTGACCAAGACTGGACTAACTATAGCTACGAGGCAACTTTTAAAACTTAAAAATATGAAACACTTGACACTGGCAAATTCTCAAGATGCGACGCCAAAACTAAAGAAAAAAAAATCTCAATGAGTATACATTAGTTAGCCTACCATGTGCCAAAAAACTAATCTGAGGTGACAGACATAAATAACGCCCCGTGACAAATTGAAAAGCAGAAATGAAATACCTCGCCAGTATGTGAAGCAACAGCGAGACCATTAGGTAGGCCCCGGCCATGTAAATCCACACGTCAACCGAGAAAGGCGACAGAAAGGAGAAAAGCTCCGGGTCTGGCGGAGTCGCTTTCGAGTACAGAATACTAATGCCCAAAGTCATGAAGGGCGTAGTGAAATCCACGTAAGACCTTCGCTCGTAAGTGATAGTCAGGTCGCAAATTGCCAAGTCGGCTTTCTGAAACGTTAAACTTATTGTGAAACTTGAATTGCCGTGTGCGTAATTTAAGTGCCAGCCCTGTTGGTTCATTGGTAGGATGTTTGCTTCAAGAGCCGAAGGGCGTGGTTTCGATTCCGACCCAGGACAAACATTTTATGTTATAAACAAATGTTTGTTCTGTGTCTGGGTGTCCTGTATGTATTTACAAAAAAAAATCTATTGAAGTATTCTATCAGTTATTTGATGTCCATCACATAAGCTTTGCTTAGTTTGGGGTCAGATGGCGCTGTGTATAATGTCCTACGATATTTATTTATTTATTAAGTGGGTGAGAATTTCTATTGTGATGTTAACTACAAATAAATACTGCTATATAAAAGTACGATAGTAGCTACGATTTATTGTGTTTACCAGAAATTTAAACGTGCAGACAACAAAAGAACTTTACGAGAGTGCTATAAATGGCAGCCTGAGTATCTAATTTATAATAAAAGGTTTTTACTTTTTATACGTGAATGGTTTAGCTCTTAGAACGAAATATTTTTAAAGATTTAAAGTGGCCATATACAAAACTCTATGTAAGGCGATATGTCATAGAGTAAGGAAATAGAGACAGTCTTTATCTCAGACGAATAATCAGGTCTCTATAGAACCTATTTAATTTTGAAAAGAAAAAAATAACAATTGGTGGTAAAAAGAACGAACGAACTAACTAACGAACTAAAGACGTAATTGTCATTACAACCACTTGAGCTCGTTTGATAGCAATTCTGCTTCATGAGCTGTGCAGTGTAGGTTCAACTCCCGCCCAAGATAAAACATTTTATATGAAATGATTTGTTGTTGATGTTTGATTTGATTAATATTTGTGATATAGATATCTGGCTATTTTGCATTAATATTATAAAAGCGTAAGTTGTCTGTGTGTATTGTTACTTCTTCACGCTGTAATGGTCTAATTTAAAATAGTCTTATTTTTTACTGACATTATTGAAAATTATTGACCTGTAATATCTCCTTATCAATAAATATGATTATGATTAAGTACTCTACTTATATAACATTATAAATGTAAAAGTTTGTATGTTTGGATGTTTGTTACTCAATCTCGCTAAAGCGGCTGAACGGATTTGAGTGAAATCGGGTACACACATAGTATGTAGTTTATCTGGATCAACATATAGGATATTTTTACATCAGATTTTAATTCTTTAATTTAAAAACCCATTTATTCATTGACTAATTGACAGATAGTATTTGGCTAGATGGCGCTGTATGGAATGTTCACCGATATTTATGTATTTGAAAACTGGGTACCGCTGCAATTGTCTTTGTACGTGTTATTTTTTCCCATTAGAAAAACACCACGGTTGCACAGAAAAAAAACATTTTTTTTTGACGACAGTGTGATGCGGGCTCGACGGACCATCACGGACCAATGGAAACAAAAGAGTATGAATACTAATCCTTTTTCTTTCTATCTCTCTTTTTCTCTTTCTTATGGGCGGTGGTGTTCGCAAAAGAAAAATCTGCTCTTCTGTCAATCATATTAGATAGTAAGTACATTACCTATTATAGAATTTTGTACTGACCCGATCCAATAGATGCCCAATAAGACCATCCCATTTTTTCGTATCTTTATTATACGATCCGTAGGCATTTCCAGGCACGATCTCCAGCTCGTAGTTGAGATGCAAGGTCTCCTTTAATATTTCGTGTATTAAATCTTTGGAATATCCTTCGTACCGATCGTTTCCAGTCAACACCTCTCCGTCTTTGGGCTTTTTTTCCACTAAGTAAGGGGCACCGATGCGTGACACGACTTTGAAGGTTTTATTTTGCCATTTTTCTGCTAAAAGATCCGAGATTTCGTTCGAAGAACGCTCGTACTTAAAACCGATGTCAGGGTTCCATTTGGCTATCCTATTAAAGCCAATGTTGGACAGCTCCATTATTTCGACATTGAAATTTGTCCGTTCGCCTGTTATGTTGTCTATAACTATTTGGTCCGTTATGCCAACCGTTCGATTCTGGGAACGACGAAAGTAATGTAAAAGCGAAAGATATAGATAGATATTTTGTATTCGTACAAGGGTTAGTGGTAAGACACTCAATTATCAACTTGTTGCTGCCATATTATAATAGTGTTTTATGACTTCATTTATTATTAATGAAATTGTAACTGGTTAGTTATGTAGCATTTGACCACCTGATGTAAAGTGAAGGTTTAATGGAATATGAAGCAGATTTATCTAGGAAATTGACTTTTAAATCCATTCAAATACTTATTATAAATGTGAAAGTTTGGATGGATGGATGGATGTTTGTTACTCTTTCACGCAAAGACTACTGAACGGACGTGTATGAAATTTGGTATGGAGGTAGCTGAGACCCTTGATTAGAACATAGGGTACTTTTTATCTCGAAAACATGTAGCGGGTAACACCGCGGGGCGCAGCTAGTGTATAATATTATAAATTGATGTTTATTATTTTAAGAGTAGGTATTTTTAGCATTTTACAATAGATAGTTAGGGCAATTTTGAAAGCATTAGATTGACAGATTTAAATTTATACACACTACAATGAAAAATATAAGTAAAATCCTTTAAAATTTTATTAAAATACTAAAACCAGTAAAAATAATTAATTTTCTAATGGCACAGGTTCATTTAATTTATTTTTTTAATTTATTTATTTATTTCAAGATATTCTTCGTTCCGAATAGAATGCATTACAGAAGCGACGAACGCTCTTCTTACCGTTAGTAAATGATTAATGAATTCCTCCCCTATTTCCCACTGGTCTTCGGAGCCACACTCTATAGGTTGTGCTTCCAGTTTGAACTCTTCCGGTGCGCTTTCAACCGCGTCTGTGATGAGTTTAGCCGCATCACTCGCAAGAGCAACCTCCACCTAGAGCATACGCATTGTTATTCAAGGAGTAAATACTGCCAGTACAAAATCGTTAAACTGAATTTTTAATTCACTTGATACATGTTGTTATAATAATTACAAACTCTTTTGTTTATGAGAGTATCAATATCAGTAGTAGTATCAGAGTATTATTACTCACATGCAATATTATTTCGCTAAACCATCTAAATAACGAACAACATTAACAGAATGTTTTCCAACGAGTGCTCGATATAAAGAAAACATATCTACATACATTTAAAAAAACATTATTGTAAAAAAAAACAAGAACATAATAAACCTTTGTTTACGATAAACTTTCTAGCAATGGACCGTGAATCCCTAAAAAGTCTCACCAGAGTCAAATTTTATTAAATTATCCTTTGGGGAAATAAATGCGTGATAGGTAGGTACGCTTGGTCACACGCCACATTCACTCTAGAGGGTAAATTTCAGTTTATTTACCTAACGAAATAAGGCAACGAAAATGAAGGTCAAAATCTTAATCGCGCTTTCATAGTAAACTTATTTGAATTCCAAGAAGCACGGACGGCGGAATCCATGTAAATGTTGCTTTATGATTTAAAAAAATAAAGCGTAAAGGTAAATACCAGCGCACTTACCGTAATTTCATGAGTCTGTTTCGGTATTTTCACTTCGCTAGATCCTCGCACCTTCCAATCAGCTAAGTATGAGCGTGTGCGTGATTCCGAGTGATCAAAAATACGCAAACATGTAACATTGGACAACCCGTATCGGAGCTCCTCGAGGTTTAGTGTGTGCGCATCGAGTGACATCAGCACGTAACTCTGAAAAATATATATTTTTCTTTTTTCAGCTCACCTGATATTAAGTGAAGGCGTGGTCGAAGATAGTAAAGCACACCTAGCCTGGAATGGAACTGGCTCTTATGTGAGGCTGCCGGAACACACCGTCAGGTGCTTGGCGGCAGATTTTCAACTTGAGGGTGGTAGCTACCCAGCCAAGTACTAAAGTACCCTACCACCATGCTGTGGTTTCTTCACGATGTTTTTCCTTCACCGGCAGCTCTAGCTCATTGTTGGGGTTTGAACCCACGCCCTTCGGCATGTGAATCTACCGCGCTAACCACTGAGCTATAATCGCTACAAAATTTTTGTGCATTCTGCCTGTGTCAAGTAGTCTATATATCAGCATATTTTGGCAGAGTTTTTGGAACCAACGCGGTAATACATGTTTCACCGCATTATATTAGGTTCTTTTGTTCTCTGTACTTTTTTCTGTTTATGGTGTACACAATAAAGAGTATTATCTATCTATCTATCTATATCATTTTCCCACTCTCGTGTAATTTGGCACTTTATGAATAAAATACAACTAAATTTATACAATACTAGCTGCCCGCGGTGTTACTCGCCACATTTTTTCGAGGTAAAAAGTAGCCTATGTGTTAATTCAGGTTTTCATCTACTATTTTTCGAAGTGGTGAATTTCCGATCAAAACATTTTACAATAGGCCTGCGTATGACCAACATCTCACCTGATCTCTAAAGGTGCGTCTACGATGGAGCAAAATTGCTCAGAAAACAATCACTCTCGACTTTTAGAGTGATACAATGTGACTAATGCATAACAATAAAAATAAAAGTATGTAGATAGTAAACATACCATATAGTCTTCAAAAAAGTTAACTTCATTGGCTTGGCGTAGATAGTCTAGCACCCTTTCAGGAGGGCAGTCGAGTATAACCCTGGTTTCTCCGATAGCCTTCAAAGATTTCAACAGCGTTCGGATGTCTCCACCCGGAACAAGTCTTTTAATTCTCCATTTAACTTCAGGGTCAGTAAATTTTAGTATCTCTTGTAGCCTGATCAGTCCTGTGAATAATTATCGTTAATTTTCATTCAAAGTTGTTTTTGTTTTCATTTTTATGTTTGTACTTTTATATTTTATTAGGATAAACATGGATTTTGTATAGATTTTATTTCTGAAATAAATGAATTGCAATTAAGATTTGACTTATACTGCCATGTAAGGCTTGGTGTTTGACTGCAGCTTACCTGATGTTAAGTGACAATGTAGTCGAAGATGGCTGATCCGGTAACCCCGTTTAATGCTTACCGAAATCATCATCATACAGTAAGGTGTAGGAATTCCAATCACTATCCTTGATAAAATATGCTATTGCTTTAGATAGAGCAACTGCTTCAGGGTACAAGTTGATAGCGGGCGGGCTGGGACGCTGTAATCCTCTCTCAGGAGGCGGTTGCCAAACGGCCTGAAACCACACATTTTCTTTAATTTACGTACGAAGATTTATTACTAAGGAATAATGATTGTAGTAAACGCGGGAGACCTCAACATTTTAACTTTTTTAACTTACTGTTACAACATCTCCCGTCTGTTTATTACTATCTATCGTGTTTTCTATTATTGGATGCCAGGATGAAATCGCTGTTAGTGATAAGGCCACCACTTTCAGTGCGGACATGATGTGCCACACACTGTGTCAGTTATTTTTACAAGTGTACGTAAAGCGGTGTGTCTCGTCCGAAGATCTAATGGAAATGCGACATAATTTATTATGATGACTGTTGATTCATCTACTTGAATTATTTATTTTGATGGTCTTGATGTTTGAGTATAGCTCATCTGATGTTAAGTAACGACGAGGTCGAAGATGGTAAAAATATAAAGATAAAGATAAATTTATTAACAGAAAGAGTTAGGCACATACACAAAGATAAGAAAACAGTGAAGTTAATACAAACATAATGGACAATTATAAGTGAATAATACATAAGTGTTGGACGTTACAATTTTTGTTTCGGTGTATACACTGGTTATCGTTGGACCCCAAACTAAGCACAAGGCTTGTATCTTGGGGACCGAGTGCATTTTACAAGAAAGATAATTCTGGGATAACATTTTATTTTGGTTTACTTTCAAGAAAGATTTCAATTCAGCACTTGAAGAGTGTAGCATATGGCATTACAAAAAAAAACACTAAGCATTGTACAGACTAATTATAAGACTCAGTCATGTAACCCAGAACGTAAACTCAAATGCGACTGCTATCGGAATAGGAGTTAGGCAGTAGTTTTTCAACGAATACTAGAAAGTATCCTACCACCATCTTACGTACTTATAAATATATGTAGGTATAGTAAAGTTACGTAACATAATTATGCGAGATTTGCTTGAAATACTGAAAGCTTTGCCCAAAACACAGTATATTTTCTGCTTATTTAAAATCAGGATATTCTATCATGGGACGAAACTAAGCTTGTAACGGGAACCACAGAGAACTTGTATGCAAATCAATCCAATATTGAGCGTACGTTTGCAGCGTGTGGAATTCGAAATCTTCGATATTGCGCTGGTATTGGAGCAACGTGGGAATTGGAGTGGGTCATACAGTTGATGCACTCGCTAGCAACGGGTTTAAAAGAATTACTGGTACTCTGGCTCATTTGAAAGAAAGAAAAATATTTTATTTTGTAACTTAAAGACACAAAAAAACAAAAACGAACAAACAGTTACAAAATAAGGGCTCACTTTAGCATATTTGCTTGTATTGCAGATATCCATAGGCGACGGCGACGGTAATTGCTTACCATCAGGCTAACCGTCATCGTCAGCTTGATTGCCACCATTTTGTAGCGATGATAGCTCAGTGGTTAGCGCGGTCAGTTCGCATGCCGAAGGGCGCGGGTTCAAACCCTAACAATGATCTTGAGCTGCCAGTGAAGGAAAACATCGTGAGGAAACCATAGCATGCTGGTAGCGTACTTTCTAGTACTTGGCTGGCTAACTACCATCCTTAAGTTGAAAATCTACCGCCAAGCATCTAACTGTGTTCTAGCAGCCTCACTTGAGAGTCTGTTCCATTCCAGGCTTGGTGTGCTTTACCATCTTCGGCCACACCGTCACTTAACATCAGATGTGCTGAAGTCAAACAACTAGCCTGTCAACCATAAGAAAAAAAAGCAGTGGCATAAAAAATAACCTTTTTCTGTGTCAGAATTATTAAAGAAATTGTGATTTCTATGTGCAAAAACTTGGTTTTTAAGCTTCGTACCGACTTCAGCGTTCTTTTTATTAGTGAACGTACAAACTGCAATTTTGTTAGTTATATTAATATTACCGTTTATGGTAGAAATATAAAAAGTCCAATCATTAAAATCATAATCATCGAATTAGGTATTATTATCATTAAAAAAATATCCTTTTAGGAAATTATCAATAATTCTATACAAAATCGACTTTTCTCCTAAAAGACTGTAAGTACAGTAGGTAAAAGATTATTGGTTGCTTGTTTATTTTCAGCATAAACCTAACTTAAAATAATTTACTAAATAAGTTATTTATTGTAGAGTATTTTACGCCTCACGTCGGTTATAATACCTCGACATTGTCTTGTGTACCTAATATTATCTCAACCGTTGTGACGATTGTAAAATATGTACCTATAATGTATTATTGTAACATTGAAATATTAGTATAATATTTTGTTTGTGCAATATTTTATTTATAATGTATTTATTTATTTATTTATTGAGGCTTCATACTACAATGATTATTATTATTATAATTTTACATAACTTAAGTAATTGCCTAGCTAATTGCATTGCTTATTTAAAGAAGCACAACATGCCACATGTATTATTGTAACATTGAAAATACTCTACAATAACTTATTTAGTAAATTATTCTATACATACCTACTTTATGTTTAGAATAGAATAGAATAGAATAGAATATTTTATTCGCCTTATAACTACATATTTTACACTAGGCACGTTAAAATTACAATTATTAATCAAAATTATATAAAATTACAAAATGAAATAAGAACAATTAAACAAAATGTCACTGCCTAATATTAAAAAAAGAAAAGTCCAGTGATTATTATAAAATGTCAAATTAGTACTATTACAGTTTAGGTAGTGTTTTCTCATCTAAAAGTGATCATTGTAATTCTATGAGAAAATAAATATGGGGGGCAAACCCGCGGGGCTCAGGCAGTACTTACATAAACATGAGGGATCCTTGCAGCTCGGCAATGTGATTCCACTGCCAAAGCCGACACAGGGTCGCTGGGCCCGAAAATTGCAATTACTCCTTCGCCTATTAATTCACAAGCTGTAAAAAACACGCGTCCTTGTATTTTCCAACATAACAACGAGTGGTTGTTATGTTGGAAACGGACCATTTGTGAAAATAGGTAATAGTTAGATTTGATTAATAACTGCTTTAATCATGATGAAAAATGTCCTCTCCAGCACCACAACCAGGAGGAAAGAGTAGAGAGAGAGAGAGAGAGAGAGAGAGAAAGAGTTATCTTTATACAAGCGAAAGTTCTTCTTTAAACTCTTCAGTATCCACATCAAATATTACATAAAGTACCAAAATAAACATAAGTCTATAAATAACTGGCGACAATATCGTTGAAAGTGTTTTTTTTAGGCAACCTTAGGTAGGAAAGGATGCACGGAAGAAAAAGACGAGGTCTGTATTGTATGACTGTATATTTACTATTCCTTTATTCTGTAATGACTCGATAGATTCTGATAAAGTACGGAATGCATATAGCGTAGTTTTAAATATTTTAATTTTTAGTACACCACTAATGTAGTATTATAATTTGCTGACTATCACTTATAAAACTTCGTCTTCATATAAGCACTAATTTGCTTTTTAAAAAGCGATGATGTGAGATTTCGATTATCACTGTAATAATAGGACCATTGTGATTATAATTTTAAAACGGGCGATATTCGACCTAAATTTAGTAGAAAATCCCAAAACTAAATAAAGCCCATTTATTTGTCTAACCCAAAAACCGATATAACTTTAGTATTTAACAACGGATTTGTCTAGCCCCAAAAACTTTCTAGACAAATCGCGAAACCAAATATCGAATGACATCCACTAAACGCTCTTTTGAGGGTAGCAAATACAAATGTGTTCGTCTGTCAGATATTTTTTCATTGTAACACAGACATGTATTTACAAATGTATAGATAAAGCATGACGAGTAAGTAACCAAACAAAGGTCAGTGCACTCATTGCTGAGTGTCTCTATAATTTCACTACAGTACTTTTCAAAGCAAAAAATACGCGGTACGCTTTTATTTTTCTTCCATCATCATTAGCTTAGACAGGTAAAAGCCTTTACACAAAGTCTTTTTTTTTTATGGTTGACAGGCTAGGTGTTTGACCACAGCTCACCTGATGTTAAGAGAAGATGTGGTCGAAGATGGTAAAGCACACCTAGCCTGGAATGGAACTGGCTCTCAAGTGAGGCGGCCGGAACACACCGTTAGATGCTTGGCGGCAGATTTTCAACTTGAGGGTGTTAGCTAGCCAGCCGAGTACTAGAAAGTACCCTACCACCATGCTATGGTTTCCTCACGATGTTTTCCGTCACCGGCAGCTCAAGCTCATTGTTGAGGTTTGAACCCACGCCCTTCGGCATGCGAATCTACCGCGCTAACCACTGAGCTATCATCGCTACGAAATAAACAGTCTAAAACGTGTTTATTAGAATATCAGGAAAAATATTAGCAACAGTTATCAGTTTAATAACCCTACCACACTATATTTGTCTATATATCTTAAAGCGTTCCCATCACAGCCCGCCGTCAATCAACAAGGAAGGATGCCACCTGGTGTTCCTAGATTCAATCCGACATACATTGACTGCGCCCAACCCAGTCGAGCATCTTCGTCATCGTCAACAAAAAAATCTTCTTAAGGACATTAATTAACTCAAGATATTATATCTCACCCGCTTTAGAAGCTGCGAAGCTGTCCCCATATGGAGCGTACAAGGGTTTCATCTCAAAATGATAATGGGTGCTCTCCATGGAAGCTCGCGCGAGAGCTGACGCAAAAGCTACTTCTGCTACTGTGTTAGGTGGAAATATTGCTCCTGAAATCAGAAAATATGTATTTATTTTTTTAATTATAAGGTTTAGTTCATTAACTACTTAATTGTTAAGTTTAATTATTGTAAATAATAATAATAAAACTTTATTTCAGATATCAATGATGCTTAAGCTTAGCTTAGCTTAATAGCTTGCATAAGATAAAATACCAATAATTCTAAATAACAACATCTTAGTTTAGGCGGAAATTTCCACCAAGCGTCTGTACGTATGTGTCAGTAGCAGCATATCTGACAAGCTTCTAATAAGTTACCTAAAGTATAAATTCTGTGCATAAAAGGCGCTATTCTTTTTCGCTGTATAGCGGAAAATAAGTCAATTCTGCTTCGGTATACATTTACACCGCTACAATACCACCTCAGACCCATCATGTAACTGTAAATGTCATTGTAGGCCGCGCGATTGCTATCATGAGACTTTTAGAATATAAAGTAAAAATAAACTAAAATTAAAACCACTGCATCTTCTCCTACGGAGTTGATATTTGACATATTGGTTTAGTTCCAATGAAAATGCATTTTTGTGAAAAGCAGAAGTCTGATACTACGTCTAAGATTGGCTCCAGACGTAGAAACTTGTTAACGGTCAAATACACACAGCATTTTGTATAGGTACACATTTAATTTCGATTGCACATTTTAATTTGAACCATTACACATATTGCATTAATATAATTTCTAAAGTAATTCTTGCTCTCAGTAGTTTTAAACGGTGCAACAAATCATTGTGAAGAAACCTACATGATTGATAGCTTTTAACATGCTCGGAGATCTGTAAAGCTTGTCCAGCGTGGTAGACTAAAGACTTATCCTTCTTATAATAAGCAGAGGCCCACGCCCAGTAGTCGGACAGCTTATAAAATAGTGACTAGATTCAAGATCAGAGTCATGTAATTTATGGAAATGTAATATTAAATTTACAAATATAAACAAGGAAAATTTAATAAATACCTATGCATAAAATCAATGTATTTCAGGTAAAAATTATATGTAATTGAAGCCAAAATTCTTACCGCTTTTCCAGGAGAAGTTGATGTAGTTTTTCAACAGTATTAATTAATTGTGGCATAATTTGTCAGACTATAACTATGATTAAGTATTGTTAAAAAAATTAATAAAGGTATCCATAGCGGCTCAGCAGATTTGTATAGCTTGTATAAAATTATATATTCATTGTCATGCTTTACACGAATTAAAGCTCTTAAATCATAAAATAAGGTTAGCATTTAATATTGTAGTTCTTACCTATATTTATTGTGGTTTTCAGAGTTTTAAATTTACGAAACGCCGCTCCAGCATCTCCGAGGGTTAATATCAAAATAACAGTCACGTACTTTTCTGTAAACAATACTTGAATTCTGTTTTAAAACTTACAATGAAGTAACTGTAAACATTTGGTACTAAACATAAGCTGTCAATTTTTTTTATAGCCAACTTATATGTTTAGGTTTATTTTACATTCGTAAACATTTTTCGACGTCTTAGCTCGATTTAAAGCAATAATAAAGTAATGAAAACCCTACTAATATTATAAACGTGAAAGTTTGTATGTTATGTATGGTAACTGCGAAGTCTATTCTTTTAATTGTACTAGTTAAATTTATGGTTCTTTTTAACAGTATTGACCTATTTTAAGAACAATTTTACCAATTCATGTACCTACTAATAAAGATTAAAATTGAATTACAGAATTGGCGATTATATTGCCAAATATGGTATTGTGACCTAAAATTGGTGCCTCCATCCTGAACGACCCATTATCACCGCGTGCAGATAATGGACCAGTTAAGATCCAGGCATTTTAGGACTTCTTACTCTCGGAAAAAACGAATCATCAAAGCCCCTTACCCTTTGTGTAATGTCACAAACATAGACCTTGGATGGCATAAGGTCACAAATGAGCTTTCGTACTTGCCTTGCAAGAACAACATTTTGCGTTTTGTCGGAATCGATACTGGCTAACTGGAACAAGGGCGAGATTTCAGCACACAAATGTTGTCCAAGTTTGTCGACAGCTGTTTACGCGACACATTGCAAATAACCGAGCACAGTACTAGTTTTGTTGATACTTGGTAACTGTCATCTCACTTCGCGTATTCCTACTTGTTTCGTCTGTACTACTGTAATGATTTGCACTGTTTGTTTTGTAGATAGCTACGCGCGGTATCGTCAATTGGTCGACAATCATATAAATAGACTAGATAAGTAGGACGCACAATTTATAGCACGGCCTCTTGTCGTAGGTAAGCGATTGTGTTTTGATTTATTGCTTTTCGATAACTTGAGATAGGATCGGATTCCATTAGTAGAGGCCTGTAGATTGGGGACGCTATAATTTGAGGCGCAAAATTCCGTGCCCTGAAATTCGAGTTTCGCTATTGGGGAACAAAAAGTGGGATAATAAAAGCCTTGAGTTAGTTGACAGCCCTAAAAAGTTTAATTACCAACTTCGCAAAAAAAGAATATTGATTTTCTCTTAAAGCCCTTGTACCAAATTCTAATCAAACCGAGGCGAACAAATTAGGTTCTTTTGGGATTATCTGAATCCAATTTGCTCCAGCCAGAAAAGAGTTTGGGGGTGCTTAAGAAAATTAAATTACCTATATGTAAGTCACGGTATTACGGATATATTTATGTTACGGAAAAAAGAAAAGATCAGCCACATGTTTTTATTTAGCAGCGTAAAAAGTATGACATTGTAGGTTACGGTAATTTTTCTTTTTCTCTGTTTTTAGCGTCGCACGTTGTGCATTTGCCAGTGTCAAGGAATTTGATATTTTCAAGTATTTTACAATAATCAAGTGACACAAGTGTAAGTTAAAAACTAAGTCTACTCAGGTCATGCCCTAGAAAAGTAGAGGTAACTACAAGCTTCAAATGAGTTAGCAACACGCAAAGTCATAATGCACCATATTAGGTATATCACTTTCCCTTACTCAAACACGTAAAATGACAAACACTTTTTATGGTTTACAAGCTAGGTGTTTGATCACAGCTCACCTGATGTTAAAAGGCGGCGTGGTCAACAATTTTAAACACACCTAGTCAGGAGAGGAACTGGCTCCCAAGTGAGGCTGCCGGAACTCACCGTTAGATGGTTAGCGGCAGATGTTCAACTTGAGGGTGGTAGCTAGCCAGCTGAGTATTAGAAAGTACCTTACCACCTTAGTATAGTTTCTTCACGATGTTTTTCTTCACCGAAACCTCAATAAAACAAATGTTTTCAAATCTGGCTACGTAATTAAAGTATCTTGTTTGTAGCGATGATAGCTCAGTGGTTAGCGCGGTAGGTTCGCATGCCGAAGGGCGTGGGTTCAAACCCCAACAATGAGCTTGAGCTGCCGGTGAAGGAAAACATCGTGAGGAAACCATAGCATGGTGGTAGGGTACTTTCTAGTACTCGGCTGGCTAGCTACCACCCTCAAGTTGAAAATCTGCCGCCAAGCATCTAACGGTGTGTTCCGGCAGCCTCACTTGAGAGCCAGTTGCATTCCAGGCTAGGTGTGCTTTACCATCTTCGGCCACACCTTCACTTGACATCAGGTGAGCTGTGGTCAAACGACTAGCCTGTCAACGATAAAAAAAAAAAAAAAAATCTAAAATCAATGCTTTCGCCAAAAAAGAATTGCTACGGTTAATACATAATGTTATGTTCCAGATGGGTACCATGTTTTTATGCCATTTTGTAACTAAGCATCAATTCAGACGTCATTGTGTTACCGTCTGGTTGCAAGTCGCAGCAGGTGAGCGACTCGGTACGTAAGGTTAGTTGGCCGTGGTCCAGTCACATGGCCTACTGTCACAATTCTTCTATTAGCAGCTACCAACAATCATATCAAATATCATTATACTAATAATAAATCATCACACATGGATGAACATATAAAATTGCTTTTATTTAAAAAAACTACTAATGTTATACACGTGAGAGTTTGTATGTTTGGATATTTGTTACTTAATGATGAAAAACCGGCAAAGTGTGAGCCGGACTCGCGCACGAAGGGTTCCGTACCATTGTCTATAAAAACGGCAAAAAATCACGTTTGTTGTTTGTTTGTTTATTTTATTCTGTTTTTTAGTATTTGTTATAGCGGCAACAATTTCAACTGTCTAACTATCACGGTACATGAGATACAGCCTGGTGACAGACGGAAGGACAGCGGAGTCTCAGTAATAGGGTCCCGTTTTACCCTTTGAGTACGGAACCCTAAAAACGCCGGAACGGATTTGGGTGATTTTTTTAAACTGGATTAACATAATTATGAGATACGTTTCATACCGGAAAATGTTAAAATATTTTTTTCCGAGAATTACAGAATTAACGGACATTTTATTGTTAAATTCAACGTGTCGAAGTCACGGGTAACAGCTAGTAGATCATACTTATAAATGTGGATCTATGCCATCATCTATAAGATTTAGTATCAACCCCCAAACTGCGTATTTTCCTGGTTGTCGGGTGGTGAAAGATAACGTAACTACCAATTTCCGGGGATCACTATTCTTTAACAATAATATTACATAGGTACACGTTACACGATTGTGAGCGAGTGCTCATTAGCGTAGCTATAAGACAGCTAATAAAATAAAGATTTAAAAAAGACAACTAACATGTGGCGACCCAGCTATAGAACATGTAGTAATGTAGTAATCTGCTATTTCATTCAATCAATTGTGATTTACCGCAAGTAAAGACCAAAATAAAAGCTTGTATTTCTGAATTCACTGTAAAATTATGCTCCATTTGTTCATAGACGGCAAAAATGTATGTGTATGGAAATTGAACCACCTTAATGAAAAAGCAACATTATATTTGGAATTATATCACGAGAAAATGGTAGCGACTCTGTGGCTCTCAAATGTAACTAAAGTTAAACAAACACGGTTTTGTATTTTTGTAATTAAGCAACGTTGGCGATTGCATGTTGTTTCATCATAAAGGTTACAAATTATTCACAGAACAGGTAGCCAGCAATATTATTAAATACTAGCGGATGCCTCGCGGTTTCACCCGCGTAGTTCCTGTTCCCGTGGGAATATAGGCATAAAAAGTAGCATATGTCACGCGGAGATAGTGTAGCTTCCCAACGGTGAAAGAATTTTTGAAATCAGTCCTGTAGTTTTGGAGCCTATTCAATACAAACAAACAAACAATTAAATCTTTCCTCTTTATAATATAGATTTAGTGGGTAGAAATATGGATGTAGGTCATATCTACTTCATAGAAGGAAACATAAAATTTTACATCAGAATAATCCTTCCGAAAAAAGGATTACGCAAAGTTTTAACTCTCTTCCCATTCTGAAAACTGAGAAAGGATAAAAGGAGTTTATGCAAATTTAAAATCCGACTAATCCTGTTTTAAAAGGGTCGTAGAAAAAATATATTTGGAAGACTGTAAAGTTAGATATAAATCGTTTATTGATGGCCCAATCTGCCATTTTCTAGTGATAAATTGTCTTTTGTTTCAGCATCTACTTTGCTGTTCAGCTTTTTACTTGCATTACAGCTTTCCTACACACACACACACACACACACACACATGCGTAGTTCCGCTCTGTATCGGGACCTGGCCAAACGTTTAGAGGAGGCTTCAGGTGACCAGAATGCTGATATCTACTTTGGTCAAAAGCTAAGCATTGCCATCCAGCGTGACAATGCTGCCAGCATTCTGGCCACATATCCCTCCTCTGACGGACTTTTAGATTAAGTTTTTTGCATAAATTTTGTAAATAGTTCGGCTCTTTAGTAATAAGACACTAATATCTTTACTTAACTACGCGGTACGGTACGGTACGGGAACGGTAACAGCATGTTTTTTTAAAATTCAATTACATTATACAAACTATGTCATTGTGTAAATACATTACGTAATTACAGTAACTTACGAATGTAATATCTTTGAGGCGAACTTACGTTTCACACTTACATAGAATTTGAACCTCTAATTAATCTGTCTTATTTCTTCGTCTTTGCGGCGACTCTTACCCGCAACATCTGTTACTAATTTTACCACATAGTCAGCTTAGATGTTGAGGTAATGTTTGTGATGAAAATAGTTTTAATTTGAACCGTCAAAATAAAGTAGTACGTTTTTGATGAAAATTCATGGAATAACGAAATACACTGCTACGTGCTTGGCGACATATTTTCAACTTGAGTGTGGCTAGCTAGCCGAGTACTAGAGAGTACTCTATTACCACACTATGGTTTCCTCACAATGTTTGCTTTCACTGGCAGCTCATTGTTGGGGTTTGAACGCCCTTCGGTGTGCGAATCGACCGCGCTAACCACTGTGCTATTTTTTTTTTACAAAATTGATGTCTTGGATATAAAGAAACAGTGTTTTCATGTTTCGAAAAATCTATAGAAGCTTCTAGTAAACTCACCATTATGTTACTTGGGTATTGAATAGATTTGTGCCAACGTCAAGTAGATATTATAGTCGTGTCATATTTTATGTGACTTTGACTATAACTTAAGACTAATTTTACTTAATTTTATCACGACACTTAAAAATATGATCTACTTTACTTTAGTAGAATGTACAAAATGAAAAGAAATGAAAAATCTCTAACTTTTGTCATGAACAAAAGTAAAAAAAAGTTATTGATGTACGAGTATTTGTGTGACGTATGATATTAGTGATGTAGTAGGTACAAGGTACCTATTTAATCTTCTGCAACCTAAATAGACAAGCGGATAAGTATGTGTAGACAGATTGAACTTGGATATTAAACATAAAATTTTATAGCGTTACGTAAACTTCTAACTCGAGAGTGGTAATGGTTTTCCATCTGACTTCCACAGTTCTTTATCGAAAATGGCAAAAGTAGAATTGGAAAAATTTTTGATAGCCTTTCATATACTCGCGTTTAGGGTAAAAATAAATCATTTCAAATTAAAAGTTTGATTGTAAATTGTTTCTCTTAATTTAAATTATAACATGACGAATCAATGATGTCAATTTCTTGATTTATAGTAATTAATCATGATCAAACTTTACTTTTCCGGCCCGAACCTTAATTTTACGACCTTTATATCTTCTCATGTTAACTTTCACTGCACTTCGTCAAAACTATATCTCGAGTATTTTTAATAATTTTCGTATTTTATAAAATATCATATATGATACTCATATATCATATATGGTTGGACTGCTGTCCTATAGGACAGCAGTTAAAATGTTAGGTAACATATTGCCCACTGTCCTATAGGTAATTTTCCCCCAAAAAACGTATAAATAAAAATATTCGGTTGTTACTGATTATATTATAAGTATAATGTACACAATCTTGCGTAGATTCACTCAATCCTGCTCTCTATCTCTGTTACCCGCTCTCGCATGCTCTCGGCTGCACTCTGTCTATGTTTCGTGTTATTTTGATTTTACCTTGGCTACTTCGTAGTAGAGTTAGTGTACCGACATGTGATGGCGCGCTCTGGAACCCTTCCTCATCGGAGTCTTCCTCTACAGTGTCAGGAAATTCCAGCATACAGAGCTCACCGCGACATTTTCAGATCCGCAACCCGACCACTCTCACGAGCTCCATTAAGACAAGGCCTCCAAGTCGGTGGCAGATTCCACCTTCCATCTCTATTAAAGTTACCTCCTGAGAAGTTTACATATATAGAGATTTGTAAGCGTCCTAGTAATGCATTTTATAAAAGTAAGTAAGCACACAGTCAAAATATTTTTCTTCATTATTTAGCTGGATTGTACTTATGTATAAAGTTTGGTAGTTGTTTCTTAGTTCATAATGAAAAGCTCCGGGCAGCGCTCAACAGTTTTGCTTCGAGAAACTTCCAAGTCCAGCTTATTTAACTGAGACCGGGCGACAAACTATACGAAGAATACATAGGCAATAGTTAAAACTAGGTTACGTATATAAATACTTGTTTTGCCATTAAAGCGGAACTTTATTTTATTATAATATACGCTTTGGAACAGATTGCTAAAAATGTATGCTTTCTTCGATTACCTTAAATTTATACGTTCATTTAAAAGCGCTTTTGGAAAACATTTTGTAATGTGGTATTTACTATTTCTACTTTATATTACCTAGGTATTCATCATGTATTAAGTAAATTAAAATGTTTGATAGATAATATCATACATTGACATTGCAAGCGTAGTGATTAAATGTTTGCAACATTTCTCCATACTTCTCATTTTTCAAGTTCTGTTAATAAATCAAATATAATCAGTACCTGTCAGTATGTAGTGCTCTTTAGCGTATCATTTTATTAATTTTATTTCTCTAATTATATACAAAAAACAGTACCTACTACAGTAAATTCCAGGCTAGGAGTGCTTTTTCATTTTCGACCACACCATCATATGAGCTGTGGTCAAACTAAGCAAATTTGATGTTGATCAACCATGTAAAAAATAAATAAATAAATAAGATTATTCTTTGGGCGATGTTTAAGTATCTAGGATTTAGATGGCGCCACTCGCTGTATCTGTTGTAGATAATTTTGGCTTTACGTTGGTCACTACGTAATAGTGACGAATTGACAGATGACGTTTCTTTTTCAATTAATTTTAGTTTCTTTGTAGTTAGATGCAGAGCCGTTTGTAAGTGCAATACAAATCGGGCTAACTTTAATTTCTCTTCAAAGTAAAATTTAATTGTATTTCGTTCGATGTTGAAGCAGTCTGGTAACATTTCTGAAGTAAGAACTCTTGAGCTAGTCACTGTTTCCTTCCCTGGCATGAAGCCAGGCTTCAGGTAGCTTACGAAATCTATCCAAAGTACTCACACACATACCCGTACCTGTTGAATAATGGATTTTCGTCCCCGAAAGCCTTATTTGAATCAGATTTAATGATGTTTACCATCATCTATAGTAATGCAAGTCTGATAGCCGAGTTTCTAAGACATAATATGTTTGTAATAAGTTTTTTTGTTGTTGTTTGTGTGCGTTGTTTGTTTGAAAATCATCTATTTTTTTCGAATATAGTGGACAGGAAAAATAAGTTACGAAGCGAATAGTTGATAGATAAAGCGTACTTACCTACAAAAATGTCTTTTGTTTTGTTTTCGTCTTTTGTTTTCCTGCTAGTAAATATATTTAATTATAGCTACGAGGCGGGTATTGAAATACGCGATAGTAAACAGGATTTTGATTAAAAGAAAAATATTGGAAGACGTTTCACACATTGCCATCTGACCCTAAACTAAGCGAAGCTTGATCTAGGGGAACAACATAATTGATAGAATACTTACTTAATACAGGGTGTATAAAACTAAAAAGAGGTTTCTAAACTTTGAACAACTTATTTACAACTAGAGAAAAAGTATGTTGACTCTTGATCAGCAGGTTTTTTAAAGTTAAACAAGATTGCCAGAGTTACAGCAAAGTAAGTAAAAATCTATGAGTAAAACATCTACGCGATAAATTTAATAGGCGACACAAGTGGGAAGAGGCGGTGCGGTGGGGGCAGAGGACGCTTACCGGCGATCACTACGTGAGTGCCGACAGAGCAGTCGGGGTTAGCACTTCATGTAAATATTGATAAAATAATAAAATAAATAAATATTTTTATTTTTTGTAGCGATTCTAGCTCAGTGGTTAGCGCGGTCGGTTCGCATGCCAAAGGGCATGGGTTCAAACCCCAACAATGAGCTTGAGCTGCCGGTGAAAGAAAACATCGTTAGGAAACCATAACATGGTGGCAGGGTACTTTCTAGTACTCTGCTGGCTAGCTACCACCCTCAAGTTGAAAATCTGCTGCCAAGCATCTTAACAGTGTGTTCCAGCAGCCCTACTTGAGAGCCAGTTCCATTCCAGACTAGGAGTGCTTTACAAACTTCGACCACACCTTTACTTAACATCAGATGAGCTGTGGTCAAACACCTAGCCTGTCGAACATTAAAAAAAAATCAAATACGTAAGTTAAATGTCAAATTTATTCAAATTTACATCACAGAAGTTTACGTGTGTCTTATAGATTTGATGTTAGCGAAGCTACAAACACAAAAGTTAAATAGAAGATTTGTTCGTAGATGTGATGTCGGCAAACCTACACGCGTTTCGCGCTTAACTTGTGTGAATCAACGCTAGTAGTGAAGATGTTCCACTTAGTCGAGGCCGCGCGCTCCAAGTAAAAGTTATCCATAATGATCAATTAGTTTACTATACCCTATTCCACTAATATCATAAATGTGAAAATTGGGATGGATAGATGTTTGTTACTATTTCACGCAAAATTTACTGAACGGATTTCGATGAAATTTGGTATGGAGATAGCTGAGACCCTGGATTAACACATAGGCTACTTTTAATCCTGAAAAGATGTCGCGGGTAACACCGCGGGGCGCAGCTAGTTGATTTATAAAATGTTTTTTTTAATAGCCAGTGTCAACCAAGTTGATGTAATATAAGGATTCTAATACATCCAAAGTTCCAAGTTAAGGCTGTTTATTACCTTATTCGTCATAAAAACAGACAGAAAGACAGAGAAACATACTTGGTTTCGCTTCTGTAATATTAGTTAGAATTTCCCAAAATTTCCCTGGATTAATACATAGGCTACTTTAATCCTGAAAAGATGTCGCGGGTAACACCGCGGGGCGCAGCTAGTTACTATATTTTATATAGTAAACTCGTTGAAAATGATGAGTACCGATTACTTTTATTTTGTATTTACATACCAAGATTTAAAACACTACACAAATTTAAATGTTTATCCTGATTTTCATTTTGAATTTTACAGTCGTTTTTCATACACTAAACAAAATAACGAATGCTATAAAAATGAATACCTACAAGTGAAATATTGATCTAAAGGGTGTCGCTTTGTTGTCACGTTAAATAGCTGTTCTATTTTTACCCGGGAATAAGCGTATAACCGAATATAGCAAATAATTTGTGTCACCCAACCTACCAATTAGAATCTCCTGGGAGAGACAGACAAAAAAATGCCGAAATACCAAAGACAGCCCTTTGTTTAAGCTCGTTGTACTTATTATTGTGAACAGGACCGTTTTTAACATCTGCCACAAACATGTATCATGGTTGGTCTACCATTTGCAATTAGCTAGCTCTAGTCCACAACATACCACCAACAGATTTGAGACTAACGTGGCCAATTTGTCAAGTTTTCGATACAAAAATGCAAAGAGATTAAAAGAGATAGTGAGGTGGTTGGTGAAAACGCTGGAAGGTTGTACAGTGGATAGCCGCATTATATCATATTCCAAAGTTTGTATTTCTTCGAGAGTATATGTATAAAAAAATATCAGTAGTAGTAGTATTGCTAAAGTGTTTAATTAGATACCAGCGTGACTGGGAAAGTAATAGAATAATGAAAAATGATTTTTGTGTTGCTTTTAAAACTCCGTCAAAGCTTGGTTGTAGCAGTTCCAACATTGTTTTTTTTTTTTTTTTTCGTTAATTTGCCCTTTCGGGTAGGCTAAAGCTATAAAGCCATACTGCCTCGTCTTCAGTGATATTTCTGCTGTATCTTAACTATGGTTATCGTCAAAGTCGTCTTAGTCAAGTCCAGTTCGTGTCAGTTCGTGCCAGTCATGCTTTAGTAAAGTAGTGGCAACTTTACTATAAAGCTTCGATGGAGTTTTGGAAGCAACACGAAAACTCATGTTTCACCACATTATATCATTTTCCCACACTCGCGCTTGTAATTCGGCACTTTATGAATAAAACACCACCATTTTTATGCATAAACACTCGACAAAACACTAGTTTTGGAAAAAAATACAACGAAGCGACACGACTCTTCCCGCGTTCCCGCCAAAACTCTTCCAACATTGATATTTTTCAGGGAAAAATAAGCTTCAATTCTGTTTAGTTTGCCAAAAAGCAAAATTAAAATAGTCCCTTTCATTAGATTTGTTTGTGATCATTCAATTTACCTTCACAAACCAAAAACTAGAACGCTAGAAACCCGTTATGAATTATTAAAGTGTTAATTATACGTTTGCCTTGCGTGGTGCATGCAGGAAACTCAATTTCCTGGCACTCAAACGGTTTCCCGGTCTTCAGGGATGGAGGGGTAAGACAGGGGGGGAGGTATTCATTTCCTCGTGATAAAGCACTCCGTATATGTAAATTTTGTACCCTGTTAACTCGGAAGTGTAATTTATATATTATGCAAATCATATTTTTGTAATCGAGATTTTTCATTTTAGTTTAATTATCCCGTAAAAAATATACTAAACAAAAGCAGGCTAGTTAGATAGTGCTAACTACCGACACTTCTCGATAAAAAAACCTTTATGTAGCGTTATGCAGTTGAATAGTTTTTAGTACTGGACTGGCGTATTACCATCCTCTATTTGAAAATTTGTCCCAAGCACTGAACAATTTGTTTTTTTTTTCTAATGTAAAAGTAATGAGACAAACGATACGCTCTCTAGATGATAAGAAAACGCATGCCCGTGACCATTGCAGCAATACACAGAAATTTGAATAGCAAAACAAAGTCCGGGGTATCGCTGCTTTGTCGCTCATTAATTTGAGACTTTCGATAGTTAGTTTTAAAAGCCCAGTAATTTCGCTAGCTGCTGTTCAAACCGGAACACAGTAAGGTTTACACACTACTGCTTGGCGGCAGAATATCTGGTACTACGGTGATACCTACCTAGACAAATTCCTGCTAAGGAAATCTACCATAAAGTGTTGTAGAAACCTCGGTTCTCATTCCAGGCTGCGTGTTTACGTACTTCAAGCACACCGTCGCGTAACATCAAGTGAACTATGGTCAGCGCGTAACCAGTCATACATAGATGAACGATTTAGGAACAGCACCAGCACTATTAACATTATGTGAATAACACAAGCCATGGTTTCACACTGTATGACCCTCATCAAAACAATGATTAGCAAAAACTGCCTTTCAAGCTAAGCGCTCCCAACTTTCTCAAGGTCAATACTGGGTCATGTAGGGACATTACTCAACACCCGCTGTCAATGGAGAAAATAATGTTCTGTGGAGGTCACGCGGTCAAAAAAATTTCCTTTTAAAAGGTTTTTGTTCGATTAATAGACTTTATTGACTCGATCTTTCAAAAAAATACAAGTAACTAGCAAAGGAAATTAGTTTTTGTAACGACGATTGATTTTAGTGATGCTTTGCAATTATAATGTATTTAAAAACTTCAAAAATCAAAGTTTTACAAGCTCGAACTTGCGTAACTGACATATTTTTGCTTTGCTAAATGAGACCTTATGGATGCAAAACATAAGACTAACCGAAGTGTGGCTGACTGTAGTGCAGACATCTACACCAATTATAAAGAGGAAAGATTTGATTTTTTGTTTGTTTGTTTGTATTGAATAGGCTCCGAAACTACTGGAGAATCTTAATAATTTTTTCATCATTAGATTGCTACATTATCACTGAGTGACATTATCATAGGCTATTTATTGTATATTGTTAATCGAGTTTTGTTTTTCCGTGCGAAGCCGGGACGGCCTGCTAGTTTTTAATAAGGACAAGATTAGGTCTTAGTCATAACTATTTGTTTCATCCTACTCCTACTAATATTATAAACGTGAAAGTTTGTATGTTTGGACGTTTGTTACTCAACCACACAAACACGGCTGAGCAGATTAGAATGAAATTTGGCACACATTATAGTTTATTACCTGTATTAATATACAGAAAACTTTTAATATCAGAAAAATATTAAGTTCGTGTGAAATTATCAAATAACGAACTACTGGACGTATCCACATGAAATTTGGTATAGATGCCTCTTATGGACAACAGTAACAGCATTCACGGATAAAAGGTATAATTTATCTTAATATGATATTAAATAGCGTTACATGATCATTGTTTATGTTACACATGTTTCATTTATCTCTGAAACTAATTGTAAAGTTATCGCGGACGAAGTCGCAGGTATAAACTAGTACAATCAGATCTAGGTCTTAATACGAGTAATATGATGTTTAGTAAGCTTAACTCGCGAAATCTTTAAGAAATTTATTTCTAAACAAAGTAAAAGCCAATTTTAAGAAATTAAAGCATGAAGAAACCATCAATCTTAACTTTGAAAAGTTATTATACAGACATTTTACGGATAATATGTAGGTATAGGGAAACCCGCATCGGAATTAAGTTGTTAAGGGTGCGTTAACTTTTTCTCGAAACAAGTTACTCGAGCGATTCGAGGTAACAATTTGCTCTCTGGAATTAATTTTGAAGTTATGTCGATGTACAACCATCGTACTATCCATAGATTGATCACGTAGCTGTATTTCCGCTTATAAGTCATTTTAGTTACAACAGCGATTATGTTTTAAATTAAATTTATCTAAAAAAAAATTGTTGTCAAGTTAAATAAATTTAATTTAAATCCTCATCACTATTGTGATCAAAACGATTTTCAAGCGGAAATACATTAACTATACATATGTATGTATGTACATTCAACATGCATTAAATAAATTATAACATAGTTACACAAAGTTACTACGGTCACACGAAAGTACAAGTACAATTTTTATTTTTTATTTTTTTTAATAATTTGCTAATCAGGCTAAAGCTATAAAGCCATACTGCCTTGTCTTAAGAACAGAATAGAATAGAATATAACTTTATTATACACCAGAAACACAGATCACAATTAATACAAATAGGAAACAAACAACAAACAAAAAAAAAGAAGATAAAATAATATAACAAAACAATAGAATAGATGATGTATAAGGGCGGTCTTATCGCCTAGAGCGATTTCTTCCAGACAACCTTTGGATGGAATGAAGAGTAAATAAATATAAGGTTGGTGTACAAAAGAAATAAATAAATAAAATAACAATACAATAAACGTATATACATAATTATGAGATACTAAATAAACTAAATATAGAGATTAGCAGGCTGATAAATAATGTTTATATAGGTACTAAAAAAAAAGTGTAAAGTTTATAAGTGTTATTTCTGCTGTATATTCGTCTTAGTCAAGTCCAGTTCGTGTCAGTTAAGTCCAGTCATGCTTTAGTAAAGTAGTGGCGACTTTACTATAAAGCTTCGATGGAGTTTTTGAAGCAACACGAAAACTCATGTTTCACCACATTATATCATTTTCCCACACTCGCGCTTGTAATTCGGCACTTTATGAATAAAACACCACCATTTTTATGCATAAACACTCGACAAAACACTAGTTTTGGAAAAAAATACAACGGAGCGACACGACTCTCTCAGTACAAGTACAAGGTTTTTTTATTATCTGTTTAAAATTGATGAATACGAACGTGCAGGATATATAAAGAAAAGTCAAGTGTGTTTTTAAACTGATTTGTTTCCTTTTACAGCTGTTAATTAGATATAAGAATTCAAGTAAGAAATACTTGAGTAAAATGTAACATTGCCATCGTAACTGACCGTTGGCGAATAGCCACACCATCTGTGGCCATATTGACACAACTTTTTTGATTCGTTGTAGGTTCAAATAGGTACGCTCACAAACTGTAGATATGCCCGTGTTCGTAGCAGTTTGTTGGGTGAAGTACGACTGTGAATGGACCAGTTTTTATGAAACTTTTTGAATGCCAACCTTTTGATGTTTTTGTTTCACTTTGATGCTTTTTACTGTAGACGTGTTTTGATTGAACATTCAGAAATCCATGTTAAGTCTAGTTTTTTTGAATAACTGACTTAATTATAATAGTCGACTAAATGTGAAATTATGATTTATATATTTATTTATATTTATGACAGCCTGTAGGGCGTGGGTTTGATTCCCATCCAGGACAAACATTGTGTGGTACAAACAAAATGTTTGTTTGTTTCTGTGTCTGGTTGTACCTATTGTATGTGTTATAGTATAAGTATGTATTCACAAAAAAGTAACTGTTTAAGTATTCTATTAGTTTTCTGAGTTCCATAGTACTTACAAGCTTATACGACACGATAACCTACGATATTTATTTATTATTTATTTTATTTATTATACAAAGCATGTAGTTGAAATATTTATTCACTAACACGTTTTTACCATTCTGTATAAATGCATCTAAAGAAAACAAATAAGCCGGTATTCTCTGAATAAAAAAAATAAATGTGTTATTATCTCATAAAATATAACATTTATTTAATAAACTCTCATTTTATTGAAATTCTAGAATTATCGATTTGATAGAAATTAAAATGTTTAATGGATATGTACTAAAAGATATTGTTTTTTGAGACCTGCTAAAAGATTTCTTTCTAAAAGCATGTCAATGTTTTAGCAATAGTCAATGTCAATGTCTTAATAAATAATTTCAAGAATTTTCTATATTATCTAATAAGTGATCGTATCTTACACAACATTACCTACTATTTCAACATTAGATCTGATTACAAGAGATCTAACTATTTACAAACAGAATAACGTTAGTTGTTCGTTTGTAATTAACGTTGTAAAAATTCTAGAACATTTAACACAACGCCAAGCGCCCAAACCAGGTAGCTGTGGAATACTTGGCTATTTCTTTTTTGTTGCAAATACATACTTATGTATACAGACACACAAAATATTTATAGTCGTCATATAAATGTTTGCCCTGAGTGGGACTCGAACCCACGCTACACTTATAGCTATTGCAACAGATACATCACCAAATGGGCTCACTGGACAATCAATATATTAAAATGATATTAATAATATATTGCATGGTGGTAGGGTACTTTCTAGTACTCGGCTGGCTAGCTACCACCCTCAAGTTGAAAATCTGCCGCCAAGCATCTAACGGTGTGTTCCGGCAGCCTCACTTGAGAGCCAGTTCCATTCCAGGCTAGGTGTGCTTTACCATCTTCGACCACACCTTCACTTAACATCAGGTGAGCTGTGGTCAAACAACTAGCCTGTCAACAATTAAAAAAAAAAAAAAAAATACATTTCCACATAAGTAAGTACCCATCGTCATAAGCAAAACGAAGCTAACAATTCTGATCACAAACTACTAATATCCGTTTTCGTTTACTAGTATTGTATTCGACTCGTGTTTATTTTCTAAGGCAATATTTGCAAACCGTCCCGCCTGTCAGCGTGGGAAATAGGGATGTCAACGGGCAAGTACCCGAACAATATTTTATTACATCGTTTCGGGACAGCAGTGGAAAATCGCTTATGTGCGTGTGCTTAATGGCGTTGAAAAGATTTATGGAATACCCTTTGCACACTCCTACATATTAACCCCCGAACACTATCACTATAGTGGCGCGATAACTCTGCGAGATCATTGAGCGGGGGACGTGCATGTGACGGGAGACATTGAGCTATCACACGGAATTTAAAAAAATAACACGATTAACAAACGTTGAAAACATTTGAAAAAAAATTGAGATGTGGTTGTATCGTGGACATGTGTATATTTTTGTTTCATCCGATTGTCATGTTTCAAGTACTTTTTTTTGCCATGGAAATTCCTGGCTTCGGGAGAAGCAGGGTGGTTACGTGGGACTCTCCACCATAGTGTCGGCTTACCACTAAAAACCCTGGGGCGTCTCTTCCTGGCGCCTCTGTATCGGGGCTACGGGAACGCTTTTGCACTCGTCCGCGGCACCGACGGCGCTGGTCCCCTGAGACCCTGCCCTGTTAGGGATAGAGCTGGAGAGCCTCCATTCCTCTTTTCTTAAGGGGCATGCGGAAACACCGCGCGCGCCACCTCAGAAGCTACTCTTGGTAGGCGATGGACCCCCCCGACTTCACCGCCCAAGAACCAAAGCCCAAGGTTATGGAGGTTGGAGGAGGGCGTGAGTCAATTTCTCACTCAACGTAATGATTTCTCTGCTAATTGGATCTGGATGATAGATAGTAATTATGTAGCTGCAACACGAAACTGTATCATCCGATTTTGTTACTGTTATTATATTCTGAATTATTAATTCTATTAAGAGGCAAAGAGAAGGTTATACTTGGTGATAGATCTCCTTAGCAGGAGGTCGTCTAGGTACCATCGCAGTACCAGATATTCTGCCGTCAAGCAGTAGTGTGTAAACATTACTGTGATCCGGTTTGAAGGGTACCTACTGCAGCTAGTAAAATTACAAAACTGTTGAGATTAACCATATAGTCTCATGAGCACCAAAGCAGCTATTATGCCCTTGACTTTGTTTTCTGACTTGAAGTTCTGTGTATCGCTGCAATGGGCATAGACATGCGTTATCTCTTACCACCAAAAGAGCGCCGCGAAAAATTCCCTTCCGTCAGATATAAATAGTACAGAAACAATTAACTTCACAATTTAATGTAACCTATGACATGAATTGGATTGATACAAAATTAGATCAAAAGACACTCGTGAATATCCCTCACGCCTACACACTTCGGATGTAGAACTCTATTGGATTAATTGATCTCGTTTTGACTCCGGATGTACAACAGCCGACCGTGAAATATCCTGATTAGTAGCAAACGGGCGCGCACTACCAATAGGCCAGCGACCACCGTGCGTAGATCTCTCCATCTCGTTTTCTGATTCATTATCTGTTGGAAATCAAGAAGCCGAGAGTTCTTGCGAACTGGTCATGAACTGATGTTTGGTTTGGCAGCTCCGGTGTTATCATTTACCTAACTATTGATTGATTCCTGTGAGCATGTTAAGGATAACGAATCTGTGAAGATCTTGTTTCTAGAGTTCCAATGGTAGCTTTTTGCTTAGAATAATAATTATGATTGTCTTATGTTCATCTCACGTTTTTTTTTTTGGTTTTGGCGTAGCATTTTGAGCATGTGCCAGTGTTTATATTTTCAAGTTTCAAAGGTTAAATAAGTTGCCTTGTAACTATAGATATAGTCAAAGTTCAATCTTGGTCAAGTACAGTTCATGTCAGTCAAGTCCAGTCATGCTTTAGTAAAGTAGTGGCTTTACTATAAAGCTTCTATGGAGTTTTGGAAGCAACACGAAAAGTCATGTTACATCACATTATATCATTTTCCCACACTCGCGCTTGTAATTCGGCACTTTATGAATAAAACACCACCATTTTTATGCATAAACACTCGAAAAAATATTTCTTTTGGGAAAAAATACAACGGGGCGACACGACTCTTTTCGCGTTCCCGCCAAAATCAATCCCATGTTATCTGTAACTGCAATCACATACTACTATTGTAATTGCGAACACTTGTCTGTATGTTTGTTTTATTATACATAGATTATACAAAAATCTACTCGTATGTACATCATATAAATGTTTTACATGAGTGGTGATCGAATCCACGCCCACCATCACCAGTTCACGAAATGGAACTACTACTAAATGAGCTAACAGGGTCAATAAATAGACATTCAGTTGAAACTTTCACTTAATATAAATAAAATAAAAATATCGCATTTCAAAAATACGAACTATCAACAGAAGAAGAACAAAAGTTGTTAGATTTAATGTACTGAACATTACCGTGTTTATGTAAAGGGGTATTAAACCTACACCTGGGTCGCAAGTCCTAGGCACTGTACGGGTTTCTAGCCCTGCAACGCGATGAACCTCGCAAGTCGCCGTGCGATACCACTGAATGATAAGAATTTTTATCTCGTGAATTCTCTTTAAATCTCTGTAAAATCAATCGTACTGTTTCACGCTCGTATTTATGATAGAGCCAATAAATAATTAAACGTAAAAAACACATTTCTTTTTTGAACCACTGTAATTTTTTTATGATTACTTTTTACGTACCTAATCCGCTATACTAAACTATACCATGACAGCCCAGTTGGTTCATTGGTAGTATGTCTGCTTCAAGAACTGTAGGGCGTTGGTTCTATTCCCACTCAGGATAAATATTGTGTTTGTTTTTGGTCTGGGTTTCCTGTATGTATTATAGGTACCTATGTATTATATTTACAAAAAAAAGTAATTAAGTGTTCTATCAGTTATCCGACTTCCAAAGTATAAGCTTTCCTTAGTCAAATGGCGCTGTGTAATGTCGCATGAAATTTGTTTATTTACTAGCGGCCGCCTCGCGGTTTCACCCGCGTAGTTCCCGTTCCCGTGGGAATACAGGGATAAAAGTAGCCTATGTCACCCGGCGATAGTGTAGCTTCCCAACGGTGAAAGAATTTTTAAATCGATCCAGTAGTTTCGGAGCCTATTCAATACAAACAATCAAATCTTTTCTCTTTACATAGATTTACATAATCCGATCTTTAGTTATTAAGTTACTGGTATTGGGAGTTTATTAATTTCTCAATTTATACTTGTCTTATGCATTGTATTTATTTTGTGTTTTTTTGCGCTAGGCCGTGTTCATATATTTTTCCAAATATATAGTAATCAAGTTATCACATAAGTGAGACGACTATGTTTCCTATGATATTAATAAAGATCTTTGAACCTAAATCAACAAAACTACTTCAATGTGTTCTGTGACATTTCATTCGGAGAATAACCTGCAGATTAAAATTGGACTCACGCGTGTTCATTCACGTTAGGAGTGTTCCAGAAGGGGCGGTAAACGCAAAGCGAATCGGGCCGTGCAATTGGTTTGCTGGCAGTACGGTGGCATTGTCAAAGCGGAGTAGAAATGAATTCCCCTGGAGGTTTACGTTTTCCATTCGTGGAATAGCAATTAAACGTAAAACGAGCTCGCATATGATACAAACGTTTAATTAGTCGGGAACATGTCTTGTTTATTTCAAATTGTTTTGTGTCAGCCTGTGTAAGGTAATTTAGGTTACGTATCGCATTCTCTAATGTAAGAATGGAGTACGGGATCTTTTCGTAAATATTGTGCTTGTATTTAATATCATCCAGGGTTATAAGCTTGGGGTGCACTAATCTAAAGGGAGTCATTGTATTCATCATTTCCGACAATTTACTACGGGTACAATTCTGATATCATTAAAAAATTAACTTCCATGGAAAAAGTTTGTTAACTCTTGACCAACTGTGATTGGACAGAGTTTTAGGTCTGTTTACCCCTTTTAAAAAAGGCTCCAAAGCATTGAACTTTGTGGCAAAGTTGCTTGTCTGTCGGTTTTCTATCTGGATACACCCCGGAGAGTGCATTATCTGCCTAACCTAATTCCATCCTGCTTATTTTACTAGCGGACAGCCAGGCCCAGCTCTAAGAAGGGACATCGCTTCATGTTAGATAATCAAAAAACTTGAACTAAAGTGTTCGAATTTACCTATTGTAGGAACCTTTAAGCAATGGAATTTGCTGCCCGAGTGGGTGTTCCCTGATAGATACAATATGGGTGCCTTCAAGTCGCGAGTGAATTGGTTTCTTCTAGGCAAGCGTGCTCCACCGTAGAATGCATCAGGCGAGTTGGTCGAACGTAAGCATTTTAACAAGTCATTTTTTTTAAATGACGCCGCCTTAATTTCATTTTCTGGATAGTAATTCTCGACAAATCTGCTAATATTAATATATGACTTAGTCAAAAATTAGAACACCTTTTTTTGTTTTTTAAGAATTTTGCTATTTGATTACAAGACAAGTGAGATAAGTTTGAGTCACAGTAGATAATCATACAAAGTAAGCCGGGGTCAAGCATGGTCACTGCAGAACACTGAAAAACACAAGATTCGGAAAATAATACTTTATAATTAGATATTATATCATTATAACATATAGAATAATAAAGAGTGGACCACAACAGCACACAACAGAGAGGTGTGGAAGGGGGGGAGAGAGGCCTTTGCCCAGCAGTGGGAAAAAATGGGCTAAATAATAATAATAATAATATCGACCAACATCTCAAGAGACTCTCGCTAGACGGTTGGGTCAAGGGTCAGCTTCAAAAGGCAGTGATCCTTGACACGGCGCGCATTGTGAGGAGGTTCCTCACTCTGCAGCCCTAACCACCGGCAGCTTGAGCCCTGCCCCGCTGCCGGCGGCACCCTAGTTTTTAAGTTTTTTATATTATATATGTTTTTTAAATATTTAATGTAAAAAATTTAAAAAATAAGATGAAAAATAAATAACGATGAATAATAATAATATAACATATAGGACAATGAACAGAGAATGAAAAAAAAGCTCATCATAGATTTTTCTAAGTACGCTGCAATTTGAAAGCCTAAAACTAACGCTCTTTCCATGTTGGATGTTATCGCTAACTTTTTGCCTAAAGACGTAATATTTCTTTTTTCAATCAACTTTAGCTTCATAAGGTTTCCAATACACGTGTCTAAACACTTCACGTTCATTACACATTTAACTACGCAGTTAAAAATTAGAGCCAGTCAATATTTGGTAAACAAACAGCCGAAATTTAATTTGATTGCTTGTTTGAGTGCATAATGTAACTCAAAACTCGACTGAACGTAGATTAGAGAGATAGAGCACGAATAGCGCTAATATTTAACGAATATTTTGTGAATATTTAACGAATTTGTTTACAAAACACAGCGTTTAGAACTGTCAGCAGTAACGGGGCTTAAATAAATGAACGTTTTAACACACAGTTTAACAGTTTAGTACGTTTGAATAAACTTTGTTTAGGCTTTTAGATATCGCTCATGTACTCAGCGTATTTTTCGCCTTACGCTAAGCGATGCTATGGTGGAAGATGAAACACGTAAACTTAGAATATACTTCGCGTATGATGATAGCTCAGTGGTTAGCGCGCAGATCACACGTAGAAGGTTGTTGGCGATAATCCTGAGGTCAGCTGCCGGCGAAGGAAAACATCGTGAAACCATACCATGGAGGTAGGGTACTTTCTGCACAGGGCATGGCCAGACCCTACTTTGACTTACTTTGTGTGACTAAGACTTATAAAACCTGATTAAAATATACTGACTGTGTATTTACTTGACGCTGGCAAACGCACAAATAGCGACGCCAGTAATGTAGGAAAAGAATAGAGTAGATTTGACTATTTGCACCTGACTTTGTTTTCCTACTTAAAGTTCTGTGTATCTCTGCAATGGTCATGGACAGGCGTTATCTTACCGCCAGGAAAGCGTCTCGTTCGTCTCATTAAGTTTACATAAAAAAAATTAAAATTGTTTTTAGTTTTGCATGCTATGATTTTGCACTGCGTTTGAACAGAACACCGATTAAATCGAGAACGCGTTATCTAGTACGTAGTATTTTTATACTACACCTAAGAAGTTTTTTTGGATTTTATATATCTACGTGTGCACAAAGCGTAAATCTACAGGACTATAAATCAGCTTGATCCCGAGGTCCGAATACCGGTTTTCCCATAAACGGTTATATAGGTGTCACCGTCCATATCACGGTATATGGCAAGCGACACCGGTACGGTGTTCCGACTTTGATAAATTATGCGTCTGTCACGCGCCCCGTCCGCTTATCATCGATGTGACGACTGCGTTACACCCAATTTAGCCCAAGTATGACACCGAAAACCTTTATAAAAGAAAAATTTGACGTATTTGTTTACGTATCCAATTATTTTGCCTCAATTGAACATAGATATATAATGATTTTGTAGCTGTAATACAGGTTTGTAAGCTTGAGGTGTACAAGCTCGAAAAGAGGTACCTACTCATAATTAAGATACAATTTTTACTATGAACACAACTCATAAAATACCAGCTATTCATCTAGTTATTATTGACTCTTGATCAAATGTTTGGAACAGCGGATTTCTTTCCAGGTTATAGAGTAGTACCTAGTAACCGAGTAGTACCTATAAATTTGTTGATAATGATGGATGTGCTTTTTTATGATGAAGAAAGCGCATGGCTTGCGCGCCATCTCACCTGAATTTAAGTGATGATTCGGTCCAAGATGGACCACGCTTGCCTAGAAGATACCGATTGACTCTCGATTTGAAGACACTCAGATTATTTATTTACATCGGGGAACTTCCCACTGTTTAGCGGTCCGCACAATGAAAGTGGAATCAAATTGTTTTGCTCCAGCTTTTGAAACATAAACAATTAAATAGTATCGCATTGCGATCGTTTGGATGCCCGATAGAAGAATAGTCATGGGGAAATTAGACCATGTATATCGGAAGCACACTTGATAAAAAACCAATAAACTAGCAACTATGCAATGATTTTCATGTCTTTGTAGTTTAGCTTAAATAATGGAATCGTCGGAGATGAGTAGTTTCTCAACAGAATCCAACGATTCATTCCAAAAGGTGCGAGCAAGTCCATGCACGAACGAACTTGTACACTGTACTATGTGAGCAACTGTTCCAACTTGAAGTACCGACGAATCTTCGAGAGGAAACCCGGCTTTAGGTTTAATGTATTAATATTTTGGCTTAGTACTATTCAATACCTTTCTTTTAATATTTAAATTGCCGCTTTGTATTATTTATTATTTCTGTTTACCTGAAATTAACTTTTTAGGAGATGCGAATTTAGTTTAAGTAATCTACTATTTTGAATATAAATATATATATATATAAACAACACAACAAACAACAACGAATTTATAACATAATATATATATATATATTATGTTATAAATTCTGTAATGCCAAAATGTGATGAATTATTTACGAAATAAAAGGTATGCGTTCCACTAACTTTAAGAGACGTAGGTAAGGTGGAATCTGTCGTGGTGGGTTCTGTGTGTTGGAAATTTCTTCACACCGTACAGGAGGTCTCCGACGTGGAAGAGCTCCAGGCGCGCCGGCTCTTCACAAGTTCACAACACTTTACTCCTCCCAAGTGTACCCCCTGCGCTCGCAAACCAACCGCTGTCTTCACAAGTGAGTAAGGCGCGCAGCGGCACATAGAGCGAAGCAAGGCGAGACCTCTAGCGCGTCGTAATCAGCTTTGTTTCCTTGCGAATGTGTTCCGAAACTACTATAGTCGGGGAGTATACGACCTGAATTTTTTATATATGAAAGACCATTGCATCAATACACAGAACTTTGAATTGCAAAACATCCGGTCCGAGGCATCGCTGCTTTGGCGTTCGTTTCTTTGAGACTTTCATAGTTAGTCTCCAACCGGAACACAGTAACGTTTACACACTACTGCTTGGCGGCAGAATATCTGGTACTGCGGTGGTACCTACCTAGACGACTTCCCGCTAAGGAAATCTACCACCAAGTACAACGAAAATTAAAAATAATAATCGAACGTAAGTTATCCCGGATCAGTGAGATACGCTCTTGTATCAACTATGTATGTATACTTGGATAGGAATGATGTACATAACTAAAATCTATGGTAGGTACGTAGCATAGAATATGTATTACATGTAATACTAAAATCTTATTCATCCTTTTAGCGTCGTTAGGTAATAAAATGATATTTCTCCATAAAGTCTGCCCTCTCTTTTGTAAGGCAGACTCCTGTAATATGATCAACTGGTTGAAGTTTTAAAGTAACTTTAGATGTTTCGTTCTAATCTATTAAGAACTTGGTGAAAAGCTTGATTAATTCGTGGCTCTGGTAAATGACGGGTTAGATTTATTTAGATTTAGATTAGAAAAAAGTAGCACAGTTAAAATGTTGAGCCGAAAATGAATGGAGCTTCCATACCCCACAAATGTGCTCATACTGACTTCTTTTTGTAGCTAAGTGGTTTGCACGGTCGATTCACACGAAGAGCGTGGGTTCCCAAAAAGGAACAAGTTCTGTTGAAGGAAAACACCGTAAGAAAGCTATATCATTATAGTAAAGTACTTTCTAGTACTCGGATGGCTAGCTACCACCCTCAAGTTGCCGCCAAGTATATGTCAGTGTGATACAGCAGCTTCTTTTGAGAGCTAGTTCCATTCCAGGCTAGATGTGTTTCCTATCTTCGATCACACCGTCACTTAACATCAGGTGAGATGTGATACACTTGGCCTGTCAAATAAAAAAAAGCAATACTTCTAAGAATAATTACAATCTACGATTTGCGAGAAAGAAGTCTAGTTATATATTAAAGAATTTAATCTAGTCTCAATGATTTGTTATTTTCACTTAAATCTTTTATGAAATGCTCGCTTCCAAGATTTGTCAGAACTCATATATTCCACTCCGTATGGAGTGAAGCGAATGAATCTTGTATTAAGACATGAAATATGAATTTTGTACATTCGTCTCTTTGCTTTAGTAAAAGCAGGCTGTTTTTTTTTATTTTCTACGAATATGTAGGCGTACACACATATTATCAATAGGTAATTATATTACAGAAAGTTGTACAAACAAAAAATGTTTGCTAAAATGTTTTTTACTTCGTGGTAGATCTCCTTAGCAGGAGGTCGTCTAGGTAGGTACCACCGCAGTATCAGTTATTCTGCCGCTAAGCAGTAGTGCATAAACGTTACTGTGTTCCGGTTTGAAGGGTACTGCAGCAAGCGAAATTACTGAGCTGTTGAGACTAACCATCGAAAGTCTCAAAGTAATGAGCGCCAAAGCAGTGATGCCTTGGACTTTGTTTACTCAAAGTTCTATGTATAGCTGCAATGGTCATGAACAGGCGTTATCTCTTACCATCAGGAGATCGTCTGGTTTGTCTCATTACTTTTTACATAAAAAAAAGTCCATCTGGGAAAATATGTACGATGACTGTGAGACATCCGTATAAACATCATTCATAGGTTCAATCTACACAAACACAAGTTACAATCTGGGTAGTTTCATACTTGAAACTACAGTAGCGAGTGAATCAGTTTCTACTAGACAAACGTACACTACGTGCTGAACTACATCCTCGCTTTGCATGAACCGCAGCCTATAATATAAAAGGTTATTAAAAAAAAATACTTCTATTGTATTTCACATAAAGGCACTAAATATATAAAATCATCTGTGGAAACCCACTTTATGTATAAAGGGTCTTGGTTAAACAAGACCATGTTTGCTAATGATTTTTTTGATAAAAATGTACTAAATTCATTTTATGTCTGGAACAGTGTGTTTCCAGAAAATAAGGATTATTTTAAACTGAGCGCGTTTTAACTCTCGAAACAAGTCCTTTGGGCGTTACCGAACCACCATTGTGTAAATAAGTAGATCTACAACCAAATAGCAACTGTTGTTTACAGTATACAGAAAATTACTTGTATTTTGTCTAAAAATATTTTACATTTATAAACATTTTTGAACCATAGAATTGTTTGTAAATCGTAAAGGTGCAACTCTTAGGAAATACTGATGAAATTGGCTGTATAATATGTACTTTTAAGAGGATATACATTTAGGACATTCCTTATTTTAAGCTAGCTGCGCCTCGCGGTGTTACCCGCTACATGTTTTCAGGATAAAAAGTAGCCTATGTGTTAATCCAGGGTCTCAGCTACCTCCATATATTGGACTTTATTTACACAGCGCCATATAGTACTAAACTAAGCTAAGCTTGTACTGTGAACTCTAGATGTCGGATTGAATCTTATAAAGGTACTTTTTTGTTGTAAATATATGCTTAAGTGTTTCTGATGGATGGGAATCAAATCCACGTCCTAAGGCTCAGGATGTAGAGCTACTACCTAATGAGTCGACAGGGTAGTCGAAACAGAATAGTTTGAACAATTTTTACTAAAAACACGCTACTCTATCTACAAAAACAAATGAATTAACATTTATATAGACCAACGAATACGAGGTACTAAAAACAATACAAATGTACCTAAGTTGAAAGCATGCCTGAAGAAAGACTGTTGATTGTTGTTGTTTTTTAACCTACAACAAAAATGAATAACTTAATATATTGTATTTTGCAGAGAAGCCATTAGCTTCTACGGACATAAAATGAAGTTTGTTTTTCATAATAGCCCACAAACATCCCAAAAACTATTTTAATTCATGTAAGTAACTGAAATCTAGTCTAATGAAAATTGTCTAAACTAACATCACTATACAGAAACCAACTTAACTGAAGAGTTAAATGAGCCACTATTACCTACAGTTTCTTAGAAATAATAATAATTTCTTGCTTATATTGTTTGGCTGATTCTTGGTTACTTTGAACAATTTCCATCATTCCAACTTTTTTATTCAATATCTTTGATCTCAATTCGACGAGGCGGGCGATATTGATAGGTACAAAGCTTATACAAAGGGTCATATACATGACACTTTTTCTTTTTTTTCTCCATCTATGATATTGGAAAGGAAGATCGTTGAAAAATGAATTATTGTTGTGTCACTTAAATCCTCCATATTATTTTATGAGTGATGTGTTTGAAATGTACTCGTTTAAGATATTGTGTATAGAATTGTATATGACCAAGGTTAGATGACTTCATGCATCGCATTAAGGTTTAGTCTTAGAGTTTTGGCAATAAAACCGTCGTTTTACTACCGCTAACATGACGTGATTGCATTTAGTTTTTTGGGTTTCCTTTCCTGTGCTGTGCTGTGTCGTACCGTATTGTGTTGTAGTCAGTTTGAGTGTCTAGCCATCTTAATAATTGTTCGTGAGTCATGTTTAATATCTTAACCAACAGTAAAAACCATAACTTGTATTCATAAAAAAGTTTAAAAAACCCCTGACACGGGTAACAGAATATCAAGGGCTAAACAAATTTCTTTAACCGTTCCAAGAACTCTTTAAATCAAGTCAGCTCACAATCAAATATGATAAGATTGAAATCGTTTCAGTAATTCGATTCACATGGCCGCGGCGGAGAAGTGCTGGCGGGTGAATCGAATTGACGACAAGACAAGTTACAATGCCACAGACAGACACTATAAAACACAAATAAAAAAAACCAGCACACAAATAAATATCGTAAGACATTTCATACAGCGCAATATAGCCCCAAACTAAGCAATGCTTGTATTATAGGAACCAAATAACTGATAACATACTTAACATACTTTTTTTTTGTAAATTCAGACATACATACTTATAATAGATACAGAACACCCAGACATAGAACAAACATAACTTCTCAACTCTCTTTAACTTATAACTTCGCTGTTTGCGTCGGTCGCTTAAAATTCATTGTTATATTTATCTTAAAATATTAACGAGGAAAATCTGTAGGTAGCAGATTGTTAATCTGAAAAGAAAAAAAAACATATGTAAAATAAATAAAGACGCAGTACTCCCTTGTTAAGGTCGTCAGTTTTTCAGAAAACTATTATTCGCGTCGCAAACACTATCTCCCTATGCTCGTATAAAATCATGGTTCGATACATCGCAGACGGCAAAACTCTGCCTTTTCTCAGAATAGTTCCCGGGGGCGTTTGAGTCACATCGTCAATCTCGTCCGTATCGCTGGCTTTCGTCAAATGTACTACAAACTTGTCCGGCTTGCTTCAGACGGGGAGCTCAAGGATAAAACAATGACTGCCACAGAAATAAATCAGACTAAACTTCTTAACATTCAATGGTATGCCGTGCGGGTGCCGGGACCATCGCGTTGAAGACACGCAAACCCGTACAGTGTAACCCAAGTAGGGCTTTTACATACGTATTAACGTTAACCTTCACTTCCAGTGAGTCCTATATCTGCTTAGCCAAATTTGATATGATCAAACGACATAAAAAACCAGTAATCATTTTAAATTAACGACATAATAAAAAAAACAGTACAAAAATATTCATTGATCATAAAAACGTTTACAATGTAGTTTATGTAATTCCCCGCCTCTTATGTACTAGATATTGACCGTATTATAAGAATCTATTGCTTCGCAGTCACATCGCACAATAAATAATAACTTAATGAACAAAAAGAAATGTTACAACAAATGTCTTTTAATGTATGATTAATTGCAACTTGCAGATTCAACTTAAAAAAATAGTAGGTTACATTCTTGCCAATTGTTCTGATGTAGGGTTATTATAACAAAAATATCACAACCCGTATTTTCTTCCTCTGATCTTATCCGTCCAAAGGTTGCCTGGAAGAGATCGCTCTTAGCGATAAGGTCGTCAGTTGTTACACCTATATTTAAGTTTATTTCTTCCGTTTTCTGTATTTTAGTGTGTACACTGTACAATAAAGAGTTATCAATCAATAAATCAAAGATGTTGATAGATAATACTAAAAATATGCATTATCGAATAATTTTTACGTATATTTTTACCATTTAACTAATATTTTTATGATTGACACTCACTGTAAAATTGGTTTTTATTTAAATGCCTATTACATGTATCTATTATATTATTCTTTGCTTAAATTAAGTTAATGATGTTATTATAAGATTCCATTGCTCTCAGAATATTTGCTCTGCTTGTATCTCCAGGGAGCGCCACGCGTCGTGCCTTTGTCCATATGTCATTGAGTTGTTTTTTATAGGAACATATTCGCGGAGATAAAAAATACAAGCGCTACGTTACAGTCTCTACATCATCACAATCGTCGGGCGTCAAGGGAAATAATTATCTAGAAATGTACAATGTAAGAGTGCTTTTTCGTTCGAAAATAATTTCTATCAGATTTTCTGACTATTCGTAACAGTCACAACAAAGAAGAATAAATAATAAATAAATAATAAATATCGTAGGACTATACACACAGCGCCATCTGGCCCCAATGTGATGGAAGTCAGATAACTGATAGAATACATAAATACTTTTTTTTGTTGTAAATACATACTTATAATGCATACAGAACACCCAGACACAGAACAACCATTTGTTTATTCACAAAATGTTTGCCCTGAGTGGGAATCGAACCCACGCCCTACAGCTCTTAAGGCAGATATACTACCAGTGAGCCAACGGGGCCAACAAAGAAGAAGAAGCAGAATGTTGCATTTAAAATGAGTGGATACTTCTAGGCCCTATAATTTTTCTTGTTTTTTACGAACTTTACACAGCAAATACGTCAAGGCTTTATACAAATGCATCAACATGTTGCGCAGAAAATCAGAAAATAATCTTTAGTTTTATATTCGAGTAAGTAGTATAGTTAATAGAGTTGAGTAGTATTCACTAATTTTTTACATTTTGTTATTTTTTTCCAATCAGTGGTAAAAAAAAAAATATATTCATTCGACAAGTTTCAGATAGATCTCTGCCTCAAAGAACGAATCTCTATTGGTTGCCTTATCGATCTAATTCAAAATTCATAATTCATTTATTGCGTATATGGGTACAATAGATATTTTAAAAAAAGATAACGAGCGCCATATTCTGCCTTGCGGCATGCAAAACTTAAAATTAAACATTACAAAAAAAATAAAATAATAACTACAGTCAGTGATTAGTCAAATCAAAAGCAAAAATAAAATAAAACAAAAATGTCAATGATAAAATGTCAAGCAATAAAATACAATTAAATTAAATACAATTTCGTCCGAGCATAAAAAAAAAATTAAAAAAAAAAAATTAAAATATAAATTAATTAATGTCAAATTGAATTACAATATTATTACTTTTGGACAATTTTGTCATACTTTTACCCTACTAATTTGATGAGACCAATCACACACATTTAAAATTTATCTGTCAAGTACTCATTTACAGTGTAATATGCCTTTTCCAGTAGAAAATATTTTAATTTATTTTTAAAAATAGAAATTTGTTCCATTTTGGCTATACCTTTCGGCAGGTGATTATATATTTCTGGAGCCTAACAAAAAACTTATGTCTTCAAAGATGGAGGTGTTTGCTCAAGCAAAAAAAGGTCCCTGACTCTGCTTGGTTCTTTGACTATCTGGTTAAGTGATTACAGACTTGGACGGATGAAACTTATGAACCGGAATCCGTGTCGTTTTTCTACAATTGTGTAAACAAGTAGTTTCTGTAAATACATTTTTCCTATTCAATGATATGACAAATCAATCAAGTGTTTGTGGATCGAGGTCGCAAGGAAAGCTTAAGGCACAATAAAAATAACATAGTGGTAACAAGTTTTTTTTTCTTGTAAAAGTAAGGTGACGCTCTCCTGATGGTAAGAAAAACGCCTACCCATGACCATTACAGCGATACAAAGAACTTTGTGTAGTAAAACAAAGTTCAGGGCATCACTGCTTTGGCTCATTACTTTGTGACTTTTTATGGTTAGTCTCAACAGCTTAGTAATTTCGCTAGCTGCTGTTCAAACCGGAACACAGTAATGTTTACACACTACTGCTTGGCGGCAGAATATCTGGTACTGTGGTGGAAGCTATTGAGACAACTTCTGCTAAGGAGATCTATCACAAAGTAACATTTGCATTTTAAACGTAAATTCATATCAAACGCAAGCATAAATTTTACAGCTGTAGCGATTTAATCACCAAACTTTATTGTGGCTTGCATTTTAGAACTTTAACTTTTTGCATGGGGATTTTGAGTAATGTTTGAACGAGTTTCGATATCGATATTTATGGCATCTATACCCTGATGTACATTGTACAATGTAAACATTGGGGCACGCTATCTAAAATTTATGCATCAGCCTAAAAGATCTCACAAGTCAGAATCCAGTTTCCCAGCACGAAAATATATCAAATGAAAAGTTTTCCCTCGATAGAGAGGAAATGTTACTGACAAAACAAAAACATGTAATGAAGCTTTTGTTCGAGTACTCCCCAGAAAAAATAAGCCAGTGAAGAGGAACAAGTAAAATACATTAAAATTTCTTCGTCGTAATAAAAATTCTTTAAATGGTAACGGTATCATTAAAACGGTTTGTTTCAGTAGACATTCATCAGGCGGTGGTTTAATTAAAAGGAAAGTCTTGCCTCTTGCGGCATCCCCTTGCCGTTTGCTGACCTAACTGGTAAATGGGAACTCCATTAATTTATGCTGAACGCTCACCCTTGATTGGTATACACTCCGCTTCAACAAACAAAATTGTAACATGCGATGCGAAAGAAGCTGGATATACGCCTTCAAATTATATTCGAATAGTTATTGAATATATTTGTTAATACTTATACTACTTGACAGCCCTGTTGGCTCATTGGTAGCATGTCTGCTTCAAGAGCTGTGGGGCGTAGGTTCGATTCCCACCTAGGATAAGCATTTTGTGATATAAAACCAAATGTTTGTTCTGTGTCTGGGTGTACTGTATGTATTATAAGTATGTATTTACAAAAAAAAAATATTTAAGTATTCTATCAGTTATCTGACTCCCATAGTACAAGCTTTGCTTAGTTTGGGGTCAGATGGCGCTGTGTGTAATGTCCTGCTATATTTATTTATTTATTTATTTATTTAACAACTGAAAAGAAGCCCTTTTCAGAGAAAGTGTTACTTTAAAAGTTTTTAATATCTAGAGTCTAAAATTCTTGGCATTTTCGTAATAAGCTTGTCGTTGACCTCTAAGTATCTTGAAGAAAGCCAGGCAGTGAAAGGTGGTAAAGTTTCAAATTTTCGCTTTACTAATAATAGTAATGTTCAATGTTTATATTTAGTTTATTTCCGCTTAACAGTCGTTCCAGTGCCAACAGTGACGAGGAGACTTAAATTAAACTAATTTTACACTGCTCACTGCTCTGTGACTCAGTCTCGACCAAGCGCTCGAAGAGTCAACACGTCCTGAGGATGCCTCGTGTAGAGGTGAAACACGTGTCGACAAAGTGGTTACTGCAGAGAGGAGGATTCTTGATTATTTTAATTAGATTTTTTGTAATTTTAATTTAATTTTTGTCAAATTAAGAATATTTCTAAGTTTATGAGTTCTAGATTTAAAGTAAGATTAGGGTTTTTAATTAATAAGCAGTGTAAAATTAGTTTAATTTAAGTCTCCTCGTCACTGTTGGAACTGGAACGACTGTTAAGCGGAAATAAACTAAATATAAACATTGAACATTCAAAATGAACTTCCGCAAAGTAACGCCTGAATCAATCAATTATTTAATAATAGTAATATTTATTTATTTCAGAACAAATCCATATCGATTAGTACTTAGTGGATATTTTTTGGGCTTTTCGGGTAGATACTTAAATCATATTTAGAGGATTTGATAGCGATGTCTTCTCGATATAGGCCTAAAAATTAAACATAATGGAACACAAAAACCAAAGTGTCAATGTTTTTTTTCGTTTTCTCAGCCTTATTTTTCTCACAAGTATAATATATACAATATCTTATGACACACATATTAGGCCTGTTATGTTTCGATCGAAGCTCTAACCATTGAACTTGCAACATAAAAAGGCAAAACCATCAGACATATTCCAATATTTAGTGTTTGCGTTACTCATTTATTTTGAACATATACTGTTTAGTGCGGAAATTGACTGGAGCGAAACGTTTGCGCGATTTAGTAGAAAGGCTGCGCGCTACTAACGCCATCTAGTTTCATACCTTCTGACCAACATGTAAGGCTCTGTAATTATGTGGGAAACATCGCAAACATTTAGTGTATTACATACTTACTTATAATTAGTCAATAAAATTAATCAGGTAGGTATATGTTATGATCAATAATAAATAAACACGTGTGGCGCTTCTTACGTCCTAAGAACGACTGAGATATCTTGAGCGCCGGCGCTGATCTTACTGTTTTCATAAATATACTAGCCACTGCGCTCATCCATTCATTTTATTTTGGTCGAAGTTTCTAAACATAGACAAAATAACTCGTTACGCCATGGTGATTGTGGCATATAAAATTGGGGTGATACTTGCATAGCTGCAATTTGAGTGGGTCCTCTATTTTACTTTATTAATCTGGACGAAAATACATGAAGGGAACTGAACGAAGGTCAAACAGTGCATTTATGTGCGGCCAAAGTTTAACGTCGGTGTAACACAGTGGCTGGAAATATTTACGAGGCTTGTACCCTATTAAAATATTTTACGACCTTGAAGTTTACTACTTACATTTTGAGAACAATTCGGCCATTTTACCGACGTCCGTAGAATTAGGGTGAGTAGAAATGAGAAACAATGTAATAGAACTATTGGATTGCCGGCCGATTGCTGGGCACGGAACGGTTCCTGAGAAGCAATAAAAGAGAAGTTATTGCTGCGTTTCTTTTCCGAATGACTATAAATTTGGCTTTCGCATATATCGAATCCCTAGGTTAAATCGGCGCTTGCTCTTAGCTGTTACCAATCTAACCCTATTTTTTTGTTTCAGACGTTAAGTTCAGTTCATATAAATAATTTGTGCGTGGGTTTGAACCCACGCCCTTCGGCGTGTAAACCGGCCACACTATCCACTTTTATCTGTTTTTAGTTAAAATTTACATTATTAAAATGTCAAGTTATGTCAATAATGTAAAAAAACAAAATTTGTTAAGTATAATGTAAACAACTGTTGGTAAATTAAAAATTATACTGTAGAAAAAGGAAAACATTGTTTGATAAACAAAATAGAATGACTTTAGAAGAGTTTTGTCTGCACAATGCACGCTTGGACTGCCTATTAAAAGTTTATTTTCCCGGTACAGAATGCCCGTTGGCAGCAAAATGTAAACTCAGAATCTAAAAGTTCTTCTTCTCTAGCGTTTATTTTACTTAAAACGGATCGCTTTTCGTTTTAATATATTACTCCAATTACGAGTGACAGTGTGATTTTGCATTGGAATAAATGTTTATACCTTCTCTATATTAGTCTTTATTTGCGGTAAATCATAATACATTAAAGGAAACAATAGCAATAGTTACCTACAACTAAATTTTAGTTCGTTTTTGTGACTATATAAGTAAACACAAAAAGCGCCGTATGTAATGAAATACATATTACTATTTTTCTTGTTGTTATAGCATCACACATTTTGCATTTGGCAGTGTCGATGGTAAATCAACACTCTACTACATACTTCGACGGTATTTTGGAAGTAACAAAAAAAAATAATAATTTTAGAACATTATATTGTTCCCATACTAATGCACGTAATTCGACACTTCAATAAAACACCAGAAGTTTTTACATTAACACTCAAAAACTTTTTGAAAAAGAATATATTACAGTGACATGATTTTTCTGCGTTGCCGCCAAATCTCCGGTAAATCAAATTTGGTTGAAGGAAATGGAATATTAACAACGAAATTATGTTTCATATTTTGGTGAACATGGATAGCGTCGTATGCTTGCTTACAGTTTACAATATAATTATTATTATGTACTCGCATATAGCGTTGTGGCGACGTTGCTAGCTCGCAACATACACGGTAATGCGCTGTTGCCGATCTCCTTTATCATTTCCTTGCTCATGCTTAAAAAACAAACGTTGGGAGTTTTGGTGAAAACGTCGCCCACAGAAACTTCTAGGTATTGGACCTGGCCAGACTTCAATTGATTGATTTATTAATTCTTTACACGCACCAAACATTATACAATTAAGAAGAAAATGAAAATAAAGTGAACAACAAGTAATAATTAATTACCATTATTATTTTTTTATTTCATTATTTATTTGTTAAATTTAAATTTTAATCACCTTTGATAAATTATTATATGCCTAGCTAGACTGAAGGAACACTGAACGAGTCGAAAAAAACTTTTTCGACGTTAGTCGCTAAACAATTTGAGTTGACGAGTTGTGCTATTGAAATGTGCAGATATTATAAAGACCGATTGAAAACAACAAAAATAGTTACTTATCACCGGTAGGTCACATTATTTCGTATATTATATTTTGGCGTTGGTTACGCCAAAATATAATATTGAAATTACGTAAATAAATTAAATTGTTGTTCGCCATTTTATATTAGCCGTGTGGTGTTGCCAGTTTACTGTACTCAAGATGCCATTAATAATAAGTGTAATGTTTAGTCTTTTTTATTGTTTTGGTCGAATTTCAAGTTGAAAATTAGGTTTGTCATTAATAATTCTTCTTAATACATAATTATATAACTTGTTTGTAGAATACCAATCGAACCCACATTGAGAAGAAGATGGGTAAACATAGTACGAAGAAGTCGTGACGAAGAACTTTGGAAACCGGCTAAAAATTCTGTAGTTTGTAGCGATCATTTTAGTAAAAATGACATATATTTTGTAAACAACAACGCCGAAGATTAAAAAAGGGAGCTGTGCCGTGTAAGGCTATATACAAGGTTACGTAGAAACGTAGTATTAAGCCAAAAGGAGCTAATTTTATTCATTATTGCGCACCACTTTTATTAGGTATAGGATATAGCATCTATTGTTCTGCGTAACCTCGTTTAGAGCCAGGTCAGAAGAATTATTTAGTTGCGTAGTTGTAGTTTATCAATATTATGTTCTCGACGATATCATTTTCTCCTTATTTTATTGGAATTTGTATAATAACTGGTATCATTATGCACACACACTAGAACTAAGGGGTTTTGGCGGGAACGCGGGAAGAGTCGTGTCGCTCCGTTGTATTTTTTTCCAAAACTAGTGTTTTGTCGAGTGTTTATGCATAAAAATGGTGGTGTTTTATTCATAAAGTGCCGATTTACAAGCGCGAGTGTGGGAAAATGATATAATGTGGTGAAACATGAGTTTTCGTGTTGCTTCCAAAACTCCATCGAAGCTTTATGGTAAAGTCGCCACTACTTTACTAAAGCATGACTGAACTTAACTGACACGAACTGGACTTGACAAAGACGACTTTAACGATAGCTATAGCTAAGATACAGCAGAAATAACACTTAAGACAAGACTCCGGCTGAAGGAGTTGTGTAACATCCATGGCCAGAATAAATTATTAAAAAAAAAAACAGTCGCGTTGCGTCATTCTCTTAGTTCTATCTAACTAAGAGAATGACGCAACGCGACTGTCAGACGTCCCTGGCAGCACAAAAGTGGCATGTTGTTTTTCGTTCATAAACGGTACGAGACTCTCTCTAGACATAATTATAATTTCTCTAAGCTTGTAACATTGGTGTTTTCAATAAAATATTTGTATTAAAAAAATACAATAGTAAATTTAAGTACAATATATTGAGCAGACTATTTATAAAAGCAGACATACAGAAAGAGAACTAGACAGTTATTATTATATTAAAAGTAAAAAATGAAAGATAAAACATTTAAGCAACACAATGTAAACGTACAAATAGAAATAAACTGATTGCTGAAGCATTAGCGTTCGTTTTTAAATACTGATAGTGTGTGTGAAATGCGTGAAAAATAGCCCTAAAATGGAATAAAACATCTTTCCATGTTTTTGCAGCAATGCGAATTAACAGCACACAGTCGCGAGCGCCCCCTGTCGTCGACCACACGTCCTCATTTCCGTGATTATTACGCGAATTGCGGTTTACTTTCAATTTACACGACACAATATATACGAAGTGGAACAGACAGACGAAGCACACATTCCAGTGGACGCGAAATATATATTTTACTTGGTGGTAGATTTCCTTAGCAGGAAGTCTTCTAGGTAGGTACCACCGCAGTACCAGATATTCTACCACCAAGCAGTTGTGTGTAAACATTACTGTGTTCCGGTTTGAAGGATACTACAGCTAGCGAAATTACTGGGCTATTAACACTAACCATCGAAAGTCTCAAAGTAATGAGCGCCAAAGCAGCGATACCCCGGACTTTGTTTTGCTACTCAAAGTTCTGTGTATTTCTGCAATGTTCATGGACATGCGTTATCTCTTACCATCAAGAGAGCGCATCGTTCGTCTCATTACTTTTACATGAAAACACCCAAAATTAGATTTATACGTATATTAGATTTATACGTATTATTTATACGTATGTTCAAAATTAAACAATGAGCTAGAACTTTCAGTGAAGGAAAACATCGTAAGAAACCATAGTATGGTGGTAGGGTACTTTCTAGTAGGTACTCGGCTGAATAGAAATAGGTATTGGTATTATCCTCAAGTGAAAAATCTGCCGCCATTCATCTAAAGGTGTGTTCCAGAAGCCTCACTTGCGAGCCAGTTCTATTACTGACTACTGACATTTTTTTTTCGATCATACTTCGACACTTCGTCACTTAACATCAGGTTAAAAACAACTTAAAATATGATATTGTAGGTCTTTTCGTTATTATGTCAGTAAATGATCTTTCACTGATATATGGCCGAAGTATGTCTTCCACTTTACCCTTTTTTACTGTGTTAGCACTTGTGTCCTCGTAACCATATATTAGGGTTTATTACGACAAGATAATGAGAATGTGTCTTATAATTGTCCATAAACAAGGCGCACACTCGCTTTGACTCAGCTTCGGGGGTTAATTTCTAAGCTTCTCTTCATGAAAATGCTGCCAAGAAGTTCACCACTGATCATTCTCATAAAACAATGTCTTATTACAAATGAGACAAAGTACAAGGATTCATTTATTTGTGAGAACATGGTTTATAGTGTACGCACATACATATAAAGTAGCACACAGATCTTAAAATTATGTTATATCATACAATAGAAGATTTTTTAATCTATCTATCTATCTATCTATACTATTATAAAGAGGAAAGATTTGACTGTCTGTATTGAATAGGCTCTGAAACTACTGGACCAATTTCAAAAATTCTTTCACCGTTGGGAAGCTACACTATCCCCGGGTGACATAGACTACTTTTTATCTCTGTATTCCCACGGGAACGGGGACTAAGCGGGGGAAACCGTGAGGCGTCCGCTTGTGTTAAAATAAAGTGACGAATGAATGGATATAAATTAGGGTGTGTCTATTTTTTTAATGTGATAGTAATGAGACGAACTAGTCACTCTCCTCTTGGTAATAGATAACGCCTGTCTATGACCATATTGACCATTACAGCGATACAGAGAACTTCGAGTAACAAAACAACGTCCAGGGCATTGCTGCTTTGGCGCTCATTATTTTCAGATATGCGATGGTTAACCTCGCTAACCATGTAATTTCGCTAGCTGCAGTATCCGCCAAACCGGAACATAAAAATGTTCACACACTACTGCTTGGTGGAGAAATATCTGACGGTACTGTGTTACCTACTGAAACGAAAATATACATATACATATTTTTAAATACTATGTTCGAACGAGAGAACGCGCTGTAATAAGTATTTTCATAACTTTCATTCAACATGTTTTTAATATACACTGAAGCGGCCCTCCTACTTATATTTACATCAAAGTACAATACAATTAGTTGCGCAAGTACAGAATAATTTCACTTACAGTATTCCTGTTTAATTAAGGCAGGAAAGGAAAATACAAGAGCAAATAAGTTCATTTATTATAACGTACATTATTATATTGCGTAGCATTCGTAGCGCTCGTAGCGTTGTACCAGATGCTACGAAGCGTAAACTTCACTCGGGTTATTGTGAGAGCGAGGGATTTTAAAAAGGTTTCCGCTCTCTTTCTATCTGGATACGGAAACTCATATTGAATGCGCGTATTGTTGAAGTCATTGAAAGGGTTTCATATTTTCAACCTATTTTTGGTTTGAATGAAATAATTCATCCCTAAAGTTGTAGGTGTTCGGTAAATGTTTGATGTTATGGCTACGTTAATATTTGTTCCGAATTTATTTAATTCGTGTGTTTGGGACAAAATCTTTACTTATGCGGGATTACTCATGTTTCGACCTCACGCGCGGCGTCGTCTTTCTTCGTGCAAAGCAAGGCGAGATCGTACGCGCGTCGTTCTTTGTTTTGACTCCTTATAGAAGCCATAGGATGTGGGCGAACTATAGTCTGTTAAAACTAATAGTAACTTATAACTATAAATTACGATTCGTTTTTAATTATTAGTAAAGTAGTACAGATTCTTCAATCTCCAGTATTACTTTACGTATTGTTATCTAATTCGTACACCTTTCGGTTCTAGAAAGAAACCTGCGTTCCTGCACAACCAAGAGAATGTAATGCTGCACAAACTGAGAAATATGTCAAAAAAGTTTCAACTTTAATTTTTTTTATAAAATGTCAAATACTTTTTTTTTTTTTTTTTTTTTTTTTCTTTGGTTTTGGCGTCGCGTTTTAGCATTTGCCAGTGTCAAGTAATTATATATTTTCAAGTTTCAAAAGTTAAATAAGTGCCATCGTAGCTAGTTTTAGTCAAAGTCGTCTTTGTCAAGTCCAGTTCGTGTCAGTTAATTCCAGTCATGCTTTAGTAAAGTAGTGGCAACTTTACTACAAAGCTTCGATGGAGTTTTGGAAGCAACACGAAAACTCATGTTTCACCACATTATATCAGTTTCCCACACTCGCGCTTGTAATTCGGCACTTTATGAATAAAACACCACCATTTTTATGCATAAACACTCGACAAAACACTAGTTTTGGAAAAAAATACAACGGAGCGACACGACTCTTCCCGCGTTCCCGCCAAAAACCGTCAAATACTTTATAAAGTTTCCAACTAAGGTTTTTTTTTTCTTTGGTTTTGGCGTCGCGTTTTAGCATTTGCCAGTGTCAAGTAATTATATATTTTCAAGTTTCAAAAGTTAAATAAGTGCCATCGTAGCTAGTTTTAGTCAAAGTCGTCTTTGTCAAGTCCAGTTCGTGTCAGTTAATTCCAGTCATGCTTTAGTAAAGTAATGGCAACTTTACTACAAAGCTTCGATGGAGTTTTGGAAGCAACACGAAAACTCATGTTTCACCACATTATATCATTTTCCCACACTCGCGCTTGTAATTTGGCACTTTATGAATAAAACACCACCATTTTTATGCATAAACACTCGACAAAACACTAGTTTTGGAAAAAAATACAACGGAGCGACACGACTCTTCCCGCGTTCCCGCCAAAACTCCTCCAACTAAGGTTTCCAACGCTGAATTTAGGCGTAATATGTCAAAAAGGTTGCATCACTGAATTTAGGTATAAAATGTCGAAAAGGTTTACGACATAAACAACAAAAAAAAAAACATCACTCGGATTTACGTCGAGTGTAAGTGTGCTTAAAATCCTCACTTTATAAAATTAATTTGTTTCGTGATGTCCACGCATCGTGCGCTATGAATACAAAATGTTTGTTTTGTCTGATACAGCGAATGTTTGTCGTGGAACGTAAACACGGTAAAAGTACAAGTTATCTAAGGGTCAGGCGTGCGCCGCAAAACAACCTGCCATTTCGTTTTAGCTAATGTACTTACGTTGAATTGTCGCTTACCCTCGGGACCAGACTTGTTTAACCTCTCACAGATCTGGGGCTGTACCGTGAGCTCTTATTGTCATTCAGGTTAGGCTATCACGAAAAAGTTATGTGACTGCATTGACCGCGTACTACTATTCACAGTCGCGTTACTTATTAGAGAACGCTTTACTTGAATAGCATGAAGCGCTTATGGTACAGCCCCAGCTAATAAAATAGCTTCAGTTGATCACTACGTGTTATTTTTTTTTTGGCGGGAACGCAGAAAGAGTTGTTTCGCCCCATTGTATTTTTTCCAGAACTAGTATTTTTTCGAGTGTTTAATGTATAAAATGATATAATGTGGTGAAACATGATTTTTCTTGTTGCTTCCAAAACTCCATCGAAGCTTATAGTAAAGTCTGCACAACTTTATTAAAGCGTAACTGGATTTGACTGACATGGACTGGATTTGATCAAGACTTGACTTTGACTACTTTTTAACTAATGCAACTTAAAATAATCAAAACACTTGACACTGGCAAATGCACAAAATACGATGCCAAAATCAAAGAAGAAGAAGAAGCGGGCCGAGACGAGGAAAAGAAACGACCGTATTGGTTTTTGGCGGGAACGCGGGAAGAGTCGTGTCGCTTCGTTGTATTTTTTTCCAAAACTAGTGTTTTGTCGAGTGTTTATGCATAAAAATGGTGGTGTTTTATTCATAAAGTGCCGAATTACAAGCGCGAGTGTGGGAAAATGATATAATGTGGTGAAACATGAGTTTTCGTGTTGCTTCCAAAACTCCATCGAAGCTTTGTAGTAAAGTTGCCACTACTTTACTAAAGCATGACTGGAATTAACTGACACGAACTGGACTTGACAAAGACGACTTTGACTAAAACTAGCTACGATGGCACTTATTTAACTTTTGAAACTTGAAAATATATAATTACTTGACACTGGCAAATGCTAAAACGCGACGCCAAAACAAAAGAAAAAAAAAAAAAAAAACGACCGTATAATCTTTCTCTCTCTCTTTTTCATTGTATTGTTGTTAGACAGCGGTCTGCATAAGTACGCAAGTCCACGATACAAGGTTAAACACGCCCCTATTTTTTTATCGAACAAAACTGATCTTATTTTATACGGTACGTGGGCTATTTTCTATAAAATACGGGGCAATAATTCAATTTATCCCATTGCTATTATTTTTTCCTTCACTACATAAAATTCTCGTAAGTGTTTTATCGGAGTCGCTCGGTAAAAAGGATTCGACGCCTTCTATGCTCCTAAGTCATTTCTCTTAGCACATTTTCTTTGTTACAAGACAAGTGATTTAGCGTTTTTCTGATGACATTTTGAGTACACTGGTACTGGTACTGGTACTGGTACACAGTATTTTGAGCGAAATTTTAATAGCAGTAAAGTTGTTATTAAAAGTTAAACTAAAGTTTGTATCAAACTACAAGACTGAGTGAGAAATGTCGAGATCCGACGCCGAACTAAAGTGCGCGACGTCGGATCGGCAATCACAAAACTCAAATGAAGTTGTGCCCAACTTCATTTAAGTTTGACATGCAGACAGGGTGATGGTAGGTAGACTAAGGCGTTGACGGATTGGTGGCCGCGAACTGGTAATCGAAGCGTTGGTCGTCCTCCAGCTCGTTGGGTAGACGACATAATAAAAATCGCGTATTGAACCTGAATAAAATTGGCACAGGACCGAGTGGCGTGCAAGAAGAGAGGCCTATGCTCAGCAGTGGGCGATTACGGGCTGATGATGATGATAATGAAAATTGTTATTGCAACTAAGACTTCGAAATAACTTTATCGTTTCGTTGTCAATAAATAAAAAACCATTTACGCCCATAACAAAGCAATATTTGCTAGGTGTTAGCTTTTACGACGTTTTCTGTCGTATACATTACGGTTAGGTCGGATATAACTAGGGACACCTAAGTATACGTCGTATAAAAGTTATAAAGTTGCCGTCAACAAGGGTAGTCTCGTTTGAGAGTAGGTATTTTTACCTTATCTGAGTTTAACCGTTAGTTAAATTTGCGCCCTGGATATTTGCATTAGGATTGTGTTTAGATAATAAAACAAACATTCAGCACTTATTGTCTCATTGACCTCGTATTTACCTTATTCTAAGGTGCTGAAACAATGCAACTCGTGATACTTTGTAATACAAGGCGTACGAATCCGAAAGGATGTCACTGGACATATCACTATGAACAACTTTGGCAACATTTGGCCAAAGATCAACGAGTATTTTCTATATAACATCTAACCTTTTTCTACGATTTTTTGCCTATAGAAAAAGTTATTCTAAATGTTGAGTACAACGACTTTTTTCACTTAACACAGCATAAGCTAAAATCCCTGTATATATTCGTATGTTATTTTTGCATTAAACTTTAATTCTTATTAGACTAAAAATTGAATTGGCCAGATAGGTACTCAAAGTTTTTTGTATGATCTGTATGTACAAACTGTACAAATACTAATACATACCTTTAATCATTTATTTCCTTGTTCAATACTCGTAAAGTAAGTTAGTAAGAGTGTGTTGTTCGAAGTGTGAAGAAGAGACCACGTTGTACTCTTCTTTCATCCTAAAAGAATGCTACCAGATGTGGCCGAAACTAGTACCTAGTCGAAAATTTAAATAAAAACAAAAAAAAAAAGTTGAGCAATTATACCCCAAAAAGACATAAAATAACTGTAAAAATGTAGCGCATATCACTAAAACTATAAAAATGATTGACACCACATTCATAAAAGCAGATGAGAAGTTTAGGCGCGACGGTGGAACGCATTCTTACATAGGCTGATAAAACATAACCCTTTCTTTTGGCTTTACCTTAGCCGAGTAAGAAAAAAATAGGGGATGTAACAATAAAATAATTACTTTATTGAAAACATTACCAGTTTTTCATCTCTTACTGATCATTACATTAGTTGATTTTATGTGAATAATTAAAATGTAAATAACGACTACCGCCGCGCCGTCGCGCGGACGGATGTTAAAATTGTTTGGAGAAAAATCGATAATGAAAGTAAGCTGCGTAGCTTAAACCAAACATATCAAATGTAATTTCAGATAATGATAGTAGTAGATGTAATAAACTAAAAACAAATAAAAATAACCATAGCGCGCAGATAAATGGTGTACCTGCGAGAATTTTAGACAGCAACACATTTCATTAAAATTTATGAGCGTTATGGTAGCAATAAAACACGTTTTGTAATAAAACGATTTATTTAATTTAAACTTCGAATGGAACCTTACAAAATATTGTACATGAGAGAGATCAAAGTTCTTTGGCATTACTTTGGCACTGATTGAGCTACCTCGCATTGCTATAAACTTAAGTTTCATTCGTCTTATTATTCACTTAACTTTTAGTTATAATGGTCAATTTAATTTCACATAAGTTATCTTGGCTAGATTAAAATGTGTTAACCACTTATTACATGTAAATATTTCGTTTAAATTTGAATGGTAAGGTCTTGCCTTATGCTTAACTACCAGAATTATTTTTTTGTTATTAAATTTGTAAATCTAATTTTTGTCTTTTTCTAATATAATTTTCTTATCTATTACTTGAGGAAGAATTAAAATAAAGTAGTAAACATTTCAAACAGAAAATAAAATGGTTTATTTTGGCACCTCGATTTGGTACATTTTAAAACAAATTTGGCGTAATCAGACTTGACAATCAGTCGTTACATTGTTTTGGGTGGATTGCCTTTATCATTGGGTAATTTAATTAGCAATATAACACCCAATTACGAAATAGAATTAAATACATCTGAAAAATCAGATAGTCTTCCTTTTTCAATGAATTGTAACGTAAGCACTACGCTACTTGTTTCAGAAAAAGATTTCGATGATATCATTTATTCTTAATAAATATCTATATTATAAAACTATCAATTAGTATTAATATTAAAGTCTTAGCATTTTGTTCAGCACTAGTATTTAATAGTTTTGTTGGTATTTTATGAATGTACACTAATGCTATCTTGTTAGATGTGTAACCTACTTTAATATTCATTATAATTATCATTAGTTTATGTGTTTACGTAAAGTTATGCCACAACGGTTTTAAATTCAATCGTGAATGTGAAATCTTTGATATTTCTTTTTATTCTAGTTTCACCAGCTTTCTGTTTAATTCTTATTTTCCCTGATGTTTGATTGTTTAAATAAAATTATAATTCGCATTACATCAATTGAATTCTGGTTTCAGATTCCCAAAAGGCTGCTACTTGCACTGTCCTTACGATAAGATATGAATTATTTACACTAATATTACCGGGAGACCATCAATAAGTTACGTAATCACGTCACACGAATTTCATGATTTCGTCCGCTCTTGTCACAGGTAATCACATTTTAAGACCCCCTACCCCCCGACCCCTAGATGAGGTCATACATTTCGCAAAGTTATTAAAATAAAACCGCAGTTTCAAGATTTATTAATATGAAGTCACGATGCTTATGACTTGTCACCACTCTTGTCGCACGACGTCATGATTTGTGGAACGCCTCTCCCTTTAGACTTTATTGATGGCCTCTAACTGGTACTTAAAACTACTTAAACCATACATAAATAAAACTTTTAAGTTGAGCCTTTTCTAACAACATCATTCGAGCTTGGATACAATGTTATCATACTAAAGTCCATGAAAACAAGTTACTCTAAATTTGCGATACGAGTATCTGTTAACTCCAGACACAAAAAGAAGGGTGTTATTAGTTCAAACGTGTGTCTATCTATGACATCGTATCTTCCAAACAGCTGAACAGATTTTGATAGAATTTTTTTGTCTGAAAAGTGATTTTGTATGTAAGTGTTCTTAGCTATGATTCAAGAAAATCCGTTTAGCCGTTTGATGATTATTAACTCTTTTCTAGTTGATGATTATAGTGAACATCTTCCACAGTTCTGATTAAGTGGAAATTTGGTAAAGTGTCACTTTTATTGTTTTTTTTTTTTAATTTTAATGTACATTTGTAGTATTAGCTCCATTTAGACCGTACACTTCGATAAAAACTTTCACTGTTGTCTTTAGCCTACACATCGCTTGGAGGCGAGGAGGCTGGGTCTGGCCGCTAGTGAAGTTGACTTTTTGTACTGAATCCATAGTGGAGATATGGTGATCCAGCTCCATCCCTCGCCCCGCTTCCAGTAGCGCCACTCGCTCCGCTCGGACATTTCAAAGCAGAGCGAAGTTCGGACGCCATCTCCGAGCACAGAGATGCCTGACGAGAAAGCCACTAGATAGAATTAATTTATAAAGGTCGAAAGTTGTAATTAAAAGAACATTACCTCTTCCTTCTAGGTTTTTGTGGCAGCGAGGAAAGAAACACATTTGTATTAGCTTATTTTCAATATACAGGGTTATAAACTTTTACGAGCACAAGTCTGAATTCGTAAAAAAAATTGTTTTACAGAAAAAACATTGTCGATCTTGGACTATATAATTATGTCGGTGATTTTTTTTGCGATATTTCAGATTTATGCCCATAGTAAAAATGTTCAGTATATGTATGTAGTACACCCATGTAGTAGTAGCATAGTAGATTTCAAACTGTGTAATGGTATTACAGTGTTAAGAATAATGTTTCTACTGGTTTTAAAGATAATATGTAGCATAAGAGGTAGGGCCTTTTATAGAAGGAAAAGTTGTTGTGAATTTAGCAATGAGAAATAAGGAAAATCATTTGAATATTGATAACAGTCTCACAGCCGGTTCTAATGGGCGATCTCAGTCCATATTTGCCGAACTTCCATTTAAATTATTTCAATCGAATTTTAGCAATACGCGTTTTAAAACCCGATGCACAGATAAGGTCCTCTTTCCGATAGGACTGATGTCAAAATGTACCAAAAATGTTTTAATGTTTACTATTCGTTGTGATTGGTATGTACCTACAACTACATAGATGAGATCGCTTGAAAGATCTCATTATATTATTATCTTGGATTGATCCGATATTCAGATTGAGGATTTGACATTAGAACCAGCCGTTATCGTCACCCGTTTGCTTATTTCAATATTATTTAGATGAAGAAAGTGCGTTCTGAGCTACGAGTAATTCACACGCAAAAACAAAACAGTATTTTACCCACTTCAAAGGTAAAACTAAAACAAAACATCTATTTAATAAATAATTCATAAAGAAAAATTCAGCATAAGATTTTAGATTAAGTAAGGTCTGCCTAAAAATATAGGCCTTGTACATTATTCATACTCTTTAGTCTGAATTAGAACCAGTTGCTAAATTTTGAGAATAAAATTAGGCTCCTAAGGTTTTCCATTTCAGCGGTCGCTCATTGAGAAATAATATTTTCAGCATAAAAAGTTTCATAGCCCAGGGCTCTGTGCTTCCGTAAGGAAGATTTTGTTGGTACTTGTGTACACTCTTAATTAGCAATTATACAGGAGCTCGCTTTACGTCCATCTCTTTGAATAAATTACAATAACGGGAAAATTAGTGAAGCAAAAATCAGAAGGAAATTTTATCTGATTTAATTTTTAGCGCTTTTTGAGGTAAATTGAGAATTTATAACATTACAATACTAAACATTTTTTCCTGTAAAGATATTTTCCATTGTGACCTTGGGCTTTTGAAATTTCTAATTGGTACGTTCTGCGTTATCGACTAAAATGTGTTTGTTTATTGTTACTCTAAAAACTATATTGATATGAAGAAAGTAATAAATAATAGTGCAAAAAAAAAATACAACTTTGTGATGGAGAAAATTCACAGAAAATAAATAAGTGTAGTAGATAGATATATAAGTAATTTGATTTATTCTCTTGCTTTGGTAAAATCCGGTGATCTAATCGTTAGTAGTTCGTAGTAGTTTTAAATAAAAATAAATAACTATTGAAGGTTACAAGCCAAATTGAAATATTGTGGTTTATCAGGGTAACATAGTTACATTTTCACAAAGCTACCCAAATAGCCCCTCCCAATTCATAAATATGTGGATTTTTGCTCAAATATTTTTTTTTTAACGTTTCATTTATTATTTACCGCAAGTGTACAATTCTTGTCGTAAGAGAAAAAAAAATATTCTTATAAGATGAATATGGCTAAAACGGGAACACGTGTTACACATTGTTTAATATGCACGAGACTTTGACCCACTTAAAAACAAACAAACTGGAAAAACACACACAAAAAAACAAACTTAATTATATTTGTAAGTTGACCAATTTCAGTTAGTTGAATTTTATGAAATCCAAAACAAGAAAGGAATTGGAAAAAAATCTTTTATTTTTGAATACAGGACGGCGAAAATAAGATGGACTTTAGATCAAAAGTCATGTGAGATATTACTGAGATGTATTTTGAAATAATGCTATCAACTCACTCGTTCATCTACGGCGACTTTGCGAGATTTCCAGACGAATTCGCAGACTGCAATGACACAGGCTACGCCCATGCCGCCCATGAGCACGACAAATACCCCGCCAACGTTAGCCAATCCCAACTCGTTGGCGGTTGAAGACGCCTTTGAAGTTTCATCCTAAAAATTAAATTATACTATAAAGCGTTCACCACAGATGGGCAAAAAATTAAATTCTAAGCAATTTACGATAAAGAATTTTACTTTATATAAAAATAGTACAACGAACGTAAGTCTAGTCGAAACTGTCGAAACGTTTTTCTCTGAAAATTATGTTCTGACATGATTCGCGCTATTGAATCTAAATGTGCTCTTAAAAAAATACTTGAGGATGTGTAAAGACTGCCAACCTGTACTCGGCTAGCGTAGTGGATTACGACGTCACCCTTTTCACAATGAGAAAAAATCCAGGCCCAGTCAAAAGTTAGAAAACGGGTTTCATCCGTGTTAATGCAAAGAAAGAAACGCTTTTCTGATGTTAAGAGATAACACCTGACCATGGTCATTGCATCAGTGTCCAGAAATTTGAGCAACATAACAACATCGTAACGCTGGATTGGCACTTATTACTATGAGACGTTCGATGGTTAGTTTCAAAAGACGTGTAATTTCGCTAGCTGTCTTGAAATCGGAACACAATAATGTTTAATAGTACTGCTTAGCTGCAGAATATCTGGTACTACGGTGGTACCTACCTAGACGACTTCCTACTAAGGAGATCTACAAAGTGCAGTAAATTGCGTAGAAGTAAAAAGCCGTGATGCAATACATCGTAATTGATTAAATTTCAATCGTTAATGATGTTTAGTCATATTATGTTTTCAATATCTAAGAACTTATCGATTCAGTTAATCCAGTCTTTCCAATCATTTATCAGATATTCATTCGTAAGATGACTTTCTGTCGTGTTCGCGTCTTTTGTTTTCTTTGTTTGGATTTTGTTTTCTTCATTTTAATTGGTTTTGAATTACCACTGTAGGTCGAAGACAAGCTCATAAATAATTTAATAAATAAATAAATAAGATTAAAAATGCCGCTGGATTGCAATCCCTAGTACGTACGTCGTGCATATTATCCAATTTAATAAACAAGCTAAAAAGTTTAAAACCGCACAAACTACATATAAACCGCATAGTAGAATAGAATCGATTGACAACTTATTCATCAGAATTCAGGTCAGATGATTAGTCTCGGCGCTACGGAAGAACACACGTAAATACATACATAGATCGATATAAATAAACAACAAAATATAATACTGCTAAAAGCATAACCCTTCCTTTTGGCTTTTACCGAATTCAGATAAAAATAACACAATGAAGAAGCAGAAACAAAATTAAATATATTTATTTATTTTTCATATTTATTACATACATTTTTACATCAAACACCTCTTAAATTTTGTATAAGTAAGCTATCTAAATAATTATGGGTAGATTGTTGTCGAACAAGACACTAGGCCTGTGTTTCAGCATGCACCGCTCGCGCGCCCTCCCCACTTGGAACCGCTTGCATGCTACTAGCATGCAATTTGCTCACACTAACAATCTTATACTATTTTATTTCTAATCTATTGTATACTAATTTTTGTAATAAACATTATCAAGCTGCTAACACATATCCTATACTATTGTCGGTAGCTTGTCTCTGGCGGTTGATTATTATCCTTCTTGGTACTTAGTTACGTTGAACTCTGTATGAAATGAGCTGAGTTGATACTATCATGACATGAGACAAAAAGCTCTCATTGCGACAGACTGTCGTGGAAATTGTGAACAGAGGGAATACTTGTATCTCTAATTTGCTCAAACTTTGTGTACTTAGGTGCTGGGTGGATCTTAAAAGTAGGTATGAGTCTGTCTCATTTCTTGAATGCTATTGTGTTTTAACTCCAATGCGACAATTTTACTTTATTATAAAGAATAGAAAATCTGATAATTGGAATTGTACTCGTTAATAAATTGCTTTCCAATATTATGCCGCCAAGCAGGAATGTGTAAACATTAGTGTGGTAGCTTGCAACAAAATTGCGGGGCTATTAAGACAATTCTTTTTTTTATGATGCTTGTGTTTGATCGCTGTATGTGAAACAATGGAAATGGCCCTGCCTTAGAAACAGTATATAACTGCCTTTTTCGAGCGATAACGCCTCCTTGTGGGTGCTGGAGGCCTAGAGGGGGGCGGTAAGTGGCCCAGAAAAAATGGGGGGTGTTGAAGTGGTTTGACGAGGCGAAGGCTGATTTGTAATTTCATCTACTTAATATTTTTAAAATACTCTTATTATTATAAAGTTGAATTTTAATTGCTGGCACTGGTAAAAATGTCTCGTAATTAAACTAGTTAAAGTAATGAATGTTTTTTGTGGTAATATGTAGTAAAAAAAAAAAAATTGGAGAGCGGTGAAAAATAATAGATGAAATAAGTTTGAGAACCTCTGGTATATAAACAAAACAAACAAACAGTGGTAAGTAAACAGTGGTTAAATACTCTTCGTTCTTCAGTCTCATTCAAACCGTTTTATTCTTCATAGCGTAAACGCTTTATATAAGAGTATAAAAAACTCAAAGAAGGCAGATCTGTGACGTCAAGAAATAAAAAAATTGTTTCTACTTTTACACGCTAGCTCACAAACTTTAGCATAATTATATACCAGTCATATTTTCAACCCGCATAAGAAATCAGGTAAGCATGAGCATGGCCATCATTGACAAATAATACAAAACACATCCATTCAAATGTTAAACATCGAAATAACTACTTGACACCAGCAACATGCACAAAGTGCGATGACAAAAAAGAAAAAGTTTTTACAAATAAAATCATTATGATGTCTCCATTTTGCGTCGCTAAGTTAATGGAACCGTTTCCGATTAAATACGCACCCTGCAAGAACCGCCGCCTCGCTTCTCCTTCCACCATTTTGTTTTCAAAATATGTAATTTTCCTTCCTCCTGCAGTTTGAGCACAGCTCCGCTAATAGCGGTGCGATACGGGGAGTCTGCGAAACGAAAATAATTAGGGAGCGGCCTCACTAGAATTAAAAAAAAAACACAACAGTAACAGTTTTTACAGCGGTGATATTCCAGTTAGCGTGGTTAATTCACACGCTGAAGAGCGTGGATTAGTAAAAAAAAAAAAAATTAAAGTTGACAAAGGTCACGGACCAAGTGCCTGTGGAGCGTATAATTATAAATAAAAATAAAAAAAACCCCAACAATGAGCTTGAGCTACCGGTGAAAGAGAAACACCGTGAGGAAACCATAGCGTATTGGTAGGGTACCTACTTTCTTGTACTCGACTGGCTCGCTACTAGCTACCACTCACATGTTGAAAATCTGTTGTCAAGCACCTAACGGTGAGTTCCGGCAACTGCACTTAAAAACCAATTCTATTCTAGATGGCGTGTTTACCATCTTCGACTACACCGTCACTTAAAATCAAGTGAGCTGTGGTTGAACACTTAGTCTGTCAACCATTAAAAAAAAGTTAGTTCTGCTTTAGTTATTTCTAAGAATAATTTACAAACCATCGCTCTATCACAAAAATTAACAAAAAATATAAATTTCTATCTAGTGCAGTTAACAGTAGGTACACATAATACCTACATAGGAATACAGTATCATTGATGTGACAAGATTTTGTCATTGTCAACGTCTTCAGTACGATAGCACCCTAAACGCACCTATTTAATAGCATTAACCACTGAAAACCTAATTACAGATCAAAGGACACTTTATACGGTCTCTTATGTAAGTAAATGAATAGACCAGTTCGTGAATATTACTCGAAATCAAATTATCTCCTCTGTAGTGGATAGGTAATTTGATTGGAGCCTTTATGCCTTATAGTTTGAATGGAATGAAATGTTCAAAAGGGATAGGATGATAACTAGATCTGTTTATTTAATATTGCTTTGATATTAAGCTACATGACCCTTTTGTTATGACTTCCGGGTGGGTACAGAAGCGGATTGAATAGACTTTACTGTCGAGTGGAATCAAATCATTAATAACAGGGGAGTAGCTGTGTCGTGAACACGGCCGTGTGTACGTAAGCACGTGTAAATTTTTAATACACGTGTACAGATTTCCGTGTTTCAAGCCCTCACACAACATAAGGAATTATTTGACTATTTGCATTAGTAGCTACAGTAAAAATACACACATTTTTGTCCAATAAAAAAAATTATAGAATCTAATAAAAAAATCGTTGAACTTATTTCTCCTTTGATAAAGACAACTACGTTTATGTAATTTTTATTTAAAAGCGATGTTTTTGTTCCAGATAGAGATAATTTTAAATTTATATAACTAAAATCAAAGTAACTAAATCAAATCTAGCTTTCAAAATTGTCTGTTGTCACTGTAGCGCTATAATAGTCTATTGCTCAGTAATAAATTCCTTAACGCCTGAAGCAAAATGATAACTCAAACTTTCTCCTTTCAAATAGCTAGGTGTAATCAATTAGTCTTGAAAGCTAAAACAACAAAGCCTGAAAAGCGTTGTCTCTGATAGTATTTAGTTTAGACCAAATTCTAAAGCGAATATTCTAGAAAGTGGAAGTAATATAACACAATGAAAGTACAATACCGTACCGTTTTGCTTTATGACTCGATACACAGATTTTTTAAAAGTTTGACAGACATAACGTCCTGTAGAAAAAAGGACGTTATGACCATGACAAATTTTATAAAGGTGTTTTGCTAGACAAACAGGAACTATACGCGCACAGAGAGCTTGATATATTTGTTGTACCTTTCACGTATTTGTGTAAGCGTATGCCAAACAAAAGTGATAGGACTATGGAGTTTTCTACTAAACATTGTATCTGTACTACTTTTTGTAGTCTCTGGGTTTAATATAGTACAATTTATAAATTTAATACTTACTAGGTGGCATTGCAATTCCATATCCTTTCGAATCTAGCATGCCACCAACTTGTGTGAGGTCGCAGTTTCTCTCCACTACATATTCGATGGTCGTGGATTCCATTAAATACGCATATGCGCCTTTACCTCGGACCACTCTTTCCTCTCCTTCTTTATTAGTTGTAGCAAATACAGAAGGTCGTGCCGACTCCATGAACGACCACATGCGTTGGTAGGTTGAGAAGTTCGAGTCCTGTGTGAAAAAGTGTTCATTTAAATATATTTACCAAACAATAAATAGGCTTGCGTTTAATGCCCATCTCGCATGATGTTAAGCGAAGAAATAGTCTACGGTGGGCCCAATGATTAGAAATACAAAACGATTTTCTTAAAAGCTGTCATATTGGCTTTGTCGCAGAACACCTACTCGGTCAGCAAATAATTCACCGTTTACTCGTACGATGAAACTTAAATCAAGCCGTTTTGTTCGAGTTTGTGGAATACTAGATGCACCCCGCGGTGTTACCCGCTACATGATTTCAGGATAAAAAGCAGCCTATGTATTAATCCAGGGTATCAGCTACCTTCATACCAAATTTGATCCAAATCCGTTCAGTAGTTTTTGCGTGAAAGAGTGACAAACATCCATCCATCCATCCATCCAAACTTTCACATTTATAATATTAGTGGGATCAACTTTGGTGTTGCTGTTAGAGCTTTGTTACTAACTTTGTCAGCTTTGATTACGACTGTCGTTCCGCATAACCCTATTTTAAAAGCTTTTGACTATGGAAGAAAATGTACAGAAACACATCATGGAAACGTTAACAAATACTTTTATAGCTCCATAAAACTTATGTTCATACTGAATATAGTTATTATATTTACATTGTTGGTTTAGTTGTTTAGCCTTTGCAAAGCGTTTGGCTAAAGAGGAAAAACAGTACGCGAAGGTTAATGAACACTTTTAAAGCTCCATAAAACTTATGCCCAGTCTAGACAGAGGTATAATACTGAATACCACGCTGGGTGACCCCGAAACTTTTTAGGAAGTCCTCAGTTTATAGCCTACAAAATAGAAGGCGACTCACAGCTGAAAATATGCGTAAATGGGAACAAATATAAAAAGAATCTTACTTACTAACACTAAATACGTACGTATAAGTTGAAGTGTTTTAGCATACATTTTGATGAGTTTTGCGACATCAAGGTTAAAGAATAACGTTTTCATTATCAAATTGCTTCAAAACGTTTTTTTTTTATAATTGACAAACTAGGAGTTTGACCACAGCTCACATGTTGTTAAGTGGCGGTGTGGTCGAAGATGGTAAAGCACACCTAGCCTGGAGTGAAACTGGCTCTTTTTTGTCATATTTTTATTGTTTAATTGATTTGTAATCTTATATCATCTTGTTATCAATTAAATAATTATGACTATGACTACGGCTATCTCGAAATTACTAGAGAACTGAGAACTACTAGACAATACCATGCTATGGTTTTCTCACGATGTTTTCCTTTACCAGTAGTTCAAGCTCATGGGTTCTAATCCACGCCCTTTAGTGTGTGAACCGACCGCACGTAAACACTGAGCTATCATCGTTAAAAAAATATTTGTCAAAACAATTCAGTAAACCTTTTAAAAGGAGAGCTAGCTAGCTAGAGAGCTTTCTCTACATAATGTGATAATTACCACGTTAATCGCTTCGCAAATGTCGGAGCAATTGTTATGCAAGTAGTTTTATATGCAAATTCTAGGTACCTACCGCTGCAATACCGATATTTCCTACCATCGAGAGAGGTTTTTGTTAGTCTCGCACAAACACACTCACATAATATGCACGCGTGCACGCACACACTACAATTTAATAAGCTACACATTATTTTGCATACCATTTTCTTATTTCTTAGTTTAAATTCAATTATTGTTACTTCATATTCAGTAGGAAGACACTGGCTGCATGCAACACAGCGAAAGCTACACCTGCAGACAGGGTTGCTAGTATTATTATATTTTTACACGAAGCAATAAAGTTATTTGTATCAATTGTCTTTTACATTAAAAACATCCTATTGCAACAAAAAATTGACACGTTTAGGGTTCAATAACTATAAAAAAAAAAATGAAAACAAAACCCAAGAGTTTTTAAGTTTCTATCAAGTTATCTATTTCTGGTGGGCACAATAAAGAGTTTATATCTACCTATGTCTATGGTGTTTAGGTCAAGAGAAAATTCTTACTTACCCTGAAAAATGCTGCAGTCGATCCTCCTTTTAGAGCTCCGTATTTGATTTTGGTTTGTTTGGCGAGATCTTCTGCACTTTCTATGGGCGAGTCCATTCTCTCCACAGTTAGAAAAGCGGCCAAATTTGCAGTATACGATGATATCATTATAAGAGTAAAGAACCACCACATTCCTGCCACCATTCTTGTTGATACCGCTCTAGTCGAAACAAAATATTATATCTCGTTATCGGTAATCTTATTCAAACGTAACTAATAACTAAGTCGTATTGTATGTTGAGTTGTCATTTTGGCGCGAAGGTGGAAAAATCATGCGTTGTATTGTGTCCCAAAACTTGTTTTGTTTTTCAAGTGTTTTTGTTGAAAAGTGTTGGCGTTTTAATCATTAAGTTCCGAACTATATAAGTAGACACGAGTGTGTGTAATGACTATAATGTAATATGCAATAACTTTGACTAAATACTATGAGATATTTAACTAGATTTTTTTAAATTGAGGCGCTCGAAAATAATGACAATTTGACGCTGGCATAATTAATAAATTGGCGATTTTAAAAATATAGAAAAGATCTATAAAGTTGAAGTCTATAAAGTTTGAAGCGTAAGCATATATTTGACTAAGATTTAAATCACAAAAGTCAATAAAGATTTTAATTTATTTTAAAATACTAGAAAATATCGAATTACTTGACACTGGCAATTTGTGGCTATTGAAATGGCTGGATCTATGGCCAAGAATAAATTAAAAAAAATATGGCCGTAACGGCGAGGTTATATTAAATAAACATAATTAAGTACCTTTAAAAATTACACACGAGAAGAAGTTTCTATCAGAAGTTTTGGCGGGAACGCTTAAAGGTCGTATTGTCGCATTTTACTTTCGAAAACTGTTGTTTTTTGAGTTTTTATGTACAAATATAGTCGTTTTTATTAATAAAGCGCAGAATTATGAGTAGCATAACGTAGTGAAAAATGACTTTTCGTGTTGCTTCCAAAATTCCATCGAAGCTTGTAGTTAGTGATGTACTACGGTACGACCGAACTCTACCAAGACTTACTTCGTGTGACTTTGACTGTGACTCAACCTTACTTAACTTGAGTTTTCATAAAATACTTGAAAATACCGAAATACTTGACACTGGCAAATGCACAAAGTCAATGCCTCGATTTGAAGACTTATGCAAACATGCTAGAAATGTTTTGACGATCTAAAATAATAAATAAATAATTATTCAGCGAGACAGGCACTCTGGCTTCGTGGTTTCGTTCAAATATTTAGGTACATTATAATTAAACGTATACAAATTAACTCGAAGATAGATTTCACTTTCACAAAACATCTGTAAGCAAACTATTTGCTGATGGTTGGAAGAACAAGCTATTAAGAATTGCGATATGAAATCTATCTTAGTAAAGTTCGTCTAGGTTTTAGAAACTTTGATGCAGCAAGCTGTGGATTCTAAACAAGCACAGTCGACACACAGGTGCAGTGTTATCAAAATGTTGTAGCTACATTATTCAATTAGCAACTAAGTCTCAAAGTCTCAGACTAAATACACTGAAATGGAAACGAGGGGCTATTTGGGATTGCCGACACGTCTCTGTTTAAATTGGACGCTCTAGGCGACTACCGATGCTTGAAATTCACAAAGGGCTGTGGTCGCTTTGAAACTAATTAGTGAAAGGGAGTTCTTCATCCAAGCTCTGCAACCGAAGGCTACATTTCCGTATTGTAATTACGCCGAGATTCGTCCACCGGTTAGTAAGCCGTAGTTGAAGTTTCTAGTCCGAATTGAGTTAGAGAGCAGTCCGTTTGGACGGAAATGTAGCCGCGGGTTGAGGAGGCACTTACTTCGGCGCGATATCCGAACCTTGCTGCATCAAGGATCCGATAGTGAACCACAGCGAGTTCAAGAGAGTGAACTGATTCTCCAGCACCGGTGGTTCGTCAAGACAGTTCCGCGGGCTGTCCCACTCGTACGGACTGAACCTGCGCCCAAACACCACGCGGTTACATATTTGACGTATTTTTTGCAAAGTTTCAATACCAGAAGCCGCTTTACTCGACGGTTCACGATAAAACTCACAGTTTCCGAGTTACCAAGAATTTTTGCGTCGTAAGCTTTTATGTTAATGCCCATAAATAAGGAAAGAAGGCACCTGTGATGGTGTTTTTCTATCCCATTGCTCAGTACTTTGCTGATGCACGCCGCATACAAAATCTATGGCCGCGACGTGACATCAAGTAGGTAAACGAAAAATTCAGTTTTTTTTCATATTCTTGTTTAGGCGTTTAAATTGCATCACAGAGTTCAACGTTTTAGCATTTTTATTATAACATCACGAGTTTGTGACACGTGCGAGTAAATCCCCAAAATAGGTTGCTTATGATGGACGAAAATATACGGCCTTTCTAAATTGCGTCAATCCTCATTCTGTTCGAGCAGATGAATGGCTAAAGTTAGGATAACTAGCTTATGAGATTGACACCAAAACTCGGTGACATCGTCGGAATAATTTCGTATGAGGCGTGTATAACTTTCAAAGGATAACTTCCGGTATTGAAACTCACGCAGCGCCCCGTTTGATTAGTCTCTTAAATTTTTTAACCTTCTTATGACTTCGCTGAGGTTACTAAGAATACGTTGTTCCGGGAAATGAAAACTTTTGCAATTTCAAAAATAAAAATAAGTACATGAAATATTAATGCGTTCATTTCCACAGCAATTTGACCATAAATTACTAATTGTAGCCTATATAAGGATTTCTAAGCCTTACTTGGGCAAAAAATCACAGCTCTGTTGCATTAGCGATCCAATGGCAAACCATAAACAGTTTGCGAGCGAAAAAATATTCTCCATTTTCTCGCCTTCAGGTGAATGTGTTTGATGCCATTCGTACGGAGTGAACCTATTGGACGGATACATTTAGGAAACGAGAATTGTTAGCGATATATATTGCGTCGGAAAACTGCTTCGGTACTGAAAAAATACCTTATGAATACACGAGTATGTTGTGATAGAAACGTTCTCAGTTTCGTTCTATATAAGGTGGCCTACAACAAGTGTACGTAAAATAGTCAGAAAAAAGAGTAGAAGGGGTCAAATCGGCCATAACCCGCTCTGTAAAAAAACAGAAACTGGGATATGGGTATACTTCGATAACTAATATGTGGGTATATTACATTCATATTTATGATAAGACAAAAACAATGGTAATGTGATACATGTAAATTATAATACGTATTTTATTATTAATTTACTTCATTCAACCAGAGAAATACAAAGACGATTCGAACGCCGGCATTCATTTTACGGTCTTCAATAATGTGCTCTTTCTCTTAACTTTAGTCGAATATGTTTAGCATTTGTCTGGCTTTCCACAGCAATTTTAACGGACTAAGCAAAGCTAATTTTAGCTTATGTTTTGAAATCTCTTACATTGCTTTTTATTTATTATTATTTACGCAATGAATTATTATTTTCAGTAAAATTGATTACTTGAAAAACCTAAACAAAAAATGAGTAACGATATACCTTAAGTAACTACCGTAGGTACCTACTGTCGAAAACACAGTAATTCGCACACGCTGATAAAATAAAATCCATCTTGGCGTGGCAACTAAGTAACTCTTCCTAATTTTTGTCGCAATTTTCTCAAATATATTAGCAGATTTTTTTTGCTGGTGAGTAATTAAGTTTTTTTTTTACTGCGAAATAGGCTAGCGTGTGACCACCAATTCGCCTGATGTTAAGCGAAGAAGCTGTCTACGGTGGAGCACGCTCGCCTAGAAGAAACCGATTCACTCGCGATTTGAAGGCACTGAGATTGTACCTATCAGGGAACACTCACTTGGGCAGCAAATTCCATTGTTAAGTGGATAACATTTAGAAATTGTAATGTCCGTTTGACCTTGCCTTGGAACGTCAGCGTGAATTTCATCTACCTAACACGAACCTTGCCAATATGAAGAGTAGCACCGACACTCCCAAGTAAGCCGTGGCCATGTAGATCCACACATCTAGAGACAAAGGTGAGAGGAACGAAAAGAGGTTAGGCGGCTGCTTGATTGGTTTTCGGTATAGAACTGAGATCCCGAGGTTCATGAAAGGCATTGTGAAGTCCACGACTTGTTCCCTGTGAAGAAGTTTTAGATTAGTTCATTTGATAAAAGTAAATAGAAATAAAAATAAAAGTCGGCGGACAATCTAGCGTCATCTAGCTTCAAACTAATCAAGGCTTTATACTATAAGGTAACAGCTATAATATTATTGTGTACTAAACAAGAGATAACATCATAACGAAGAAACAAAAATTTACTCAAAAAAGCGCCATCTATAAATATAACTATTCACTCCTACGAAGTAGCCACTTCAAGGTAAAACTAAAATGTACAGAGAGTGGCGCCATCTAGGCATCTTGCATAAAATCACAAAATAGCTTTAAAAGAAGAGACATATTTAATTTATTATACTATTACTTGAATGGGATTTTATTACAATAACTCTAAACAGTAAAATACAATGAAATACAAAAGAAAAAGTACATTAACGTCTGCCCAAAAGTAGGTCTTATCACCAATAGTGATCTCATCCAGAAAGTCCTCGGATGGATGTATTAGTATTATTTATTATATACACTGCTAATATAATTATGTACTCGTATGTACCTATCATAAGTAATGGTGAGATCTGCAATAGCGAGGTCTGCGCGTTGCTCCAGCAACTCCCTTATCATCCCATCCCACTCTTTGGTCTCCCTGTTGAAGGATCCGTATCGACCGTCCGGCGCCAGCTTGAATGTATAATTGAAGCCCAGAATTTTAGATATCTCGTGAATAAGATCGATGGCGTAGCCCTCGAATTGCGCATTGCCGGTCAGTTTCTCGCTCGCTTCCTTCCTCATGCAATACGGGGCGCTCTAGGGAACAAACAAACATTATTTACGGAAACCATTGCCTTAAAACCCTCCCTTTGAGACAATGAAAGATTAAAAACGGATCCTTTTAAAGTAAAAGTAATTAGACGAACGAAATGCTCTACCGATGGTAATATTTTTGATAATTGTAACAATAACCATTACTTTTAGTAACAGCACTGCTTTCACGCTTGTTACTTTGAAACATTCGATATTTAGTTGCGATAGTGTTGTAATTTCTAGGCTGCAGGACCATTTAAGTGCGAACACAGTAATATTTACACAATACTGTAGCGGCAGAATACCTGATTCTGCAATGGTAGGCGACTTCCTGCGTTGCCACCTAATCAAACTTTTCTGAAGCTGTAAGTTATTTTAGTACTGAGATTGATAGGGTAAAGTATACAGCGTTTATTTTCAGCTTACATTAAATTTTGTAGCCATGATAGCTCAGTGGTTAGCGTGATCGGTTTGCATGTCGAAGGGCGTGGGTTCAAACCCCAACAATGAGTTTGAGCTGCCGATGATAGCTATGTGGTATATAGTATAAAAATAATTGTGTATATTAAAAGTAAAAAACTATGGCAAAGACAGACAAAATTATATACCTACCTACATGAAAGATATTTTACGTAACGTGTGGTAAAGTTAAAGAGCGTACCACAGTAAACTTATGTAGGAGCGTGAGCGGAATTGAAATGAATGTAATATTTAGGTAGGTATCCATACACAAACAGAGTTTTTATTCGCTCAGTTTTGTCTACTTTCCTTTCACAGCCAAAGCTCCAGTATCAAGTCGTGAATACGGATATGTCTCGCATGAATGTTTTCTCCTTGGGAATATATTTTTACAGTACGCCAGTCTACATAAATCCCCTTTTCTCGTCTCTCGACATCCATATGTACATGTACGCCACGCTAATTTCGCTTTTGTGTGCCACAAGAGAGCAGTAAAAAGTTTCGAAGATATATAAGCACATAATTTATAGCATCACTTACCAGAATCGTGGTGACGATAAGAGTCTTGTTCTGGAGTATTTCCACTATCTGTTTTTGGTTGTCGCCGTAGGATCTAGTGTAGTTAACACCCTCTGATGAATTCCAAGTTCCGGCCCGCTGGAGCCCGTCTCTTGTTAATTCGATTATGTCCAATGTAAAATCACTCCTAAATCCTTGATGGTCAAACTTTATCACTCCAGTTAAACCTTTCATTTCAACCTGTTCATTGAAACAAAGCGTTATTTAAGTTGTCGTGTTTGTCAAGTTTGCGGATTGATCGCCTGAAACTTTAAGGTCGTCACTGATCGTATCAAAGTTTCAATTTCTACCCGGACATTGATATAATCGCAAAGTTAAGGCCTGAGGTATTTTGAAGAACTTGATAAAATGAAAATATTGTGCACGACCATTTTATGAGGTTGAGATAGGCGTTTTTGAAGTGATTTAGTACTAAGATCAATTTTATCATTCATTGACTCGAAACATTTTTAATGTAACGTTTAAAGTAAGCTTAATAAGTGTTTCTATGTGTTATAGTGTTATAATTACAGAAAAGTCAGCGGTAACCATTATTTTTATAATTCGCAATTAAATTCCATTTTAAATTCGTTACCAAATTCCATATTGAAATCCGTAACTAAATTACATGCGTAAATACGTTTGTTGGTTCTAATTTTGAATATGCGATCTCGTAATTATATGGCAGTAGAGTTACGACTTTTTTAGTGTAGGTAACTACAAATTACGTGTTCAAAGAAAACCCGCTAAAGCGGATACTTAAGTAGAGAATGCCTCCAATGGAGTTGTTGTTGTGCTAATCCGTCAACCAACGTCCGTGCACTTATCCTCTTGTTCCCTTAACGGCGGCTTTGTTACTATTCTCTTAATAACAACCCTGTTACGGTAATTGTATGGTACGTAAGTCGTTACAGTAAATTAAGTATCACTTAATGAACTCTAAGCCTATAATGTGCGAAGCTGACCCAGATCTCATTAGTTTCTGCTCTTATAACTACATGCCACTATTTATTCTTGAGAATATTACTTACAATACAGGCAAGATTGTTTAATCTATCATTTATTGTGAAAAAAGGACTAATTATTGTTTAGGTTGCATCATGCCACTGAACAGCAAATACCTCATTTTCTTATAGAATGGAATTGACAGAAAAAAATAACGCAATTACACCTAACCATATATTTTTACTTAAGGTGGTTCGATTTCCATTCAAAGAATTTTTTGCCATTTATGGACAAATTAAGCATAATTTTACAGTGAAATCAAAACTACTGGCGTTTATTTTGGTCTTCATTTGCGGTAAATCCCAATTGCTTGGATAAAACAGTAGGTACATTATTAGCATAATCTACTGTTTTATTAAACAATCATAAATTCATAAATCATTCATAAATTTGATTTTATGCTAATAATCTACTGTTTTATCCACGCAATTGTGATTTCTCGCAAGTAAAGACCTAAATAAATTCCAGTAGCAGTTATTTCACTGTAAAATTATGCTCCATTTGCCCATAAATGGCAAGAATTGTGTGCAAGTACTGTGTAACAAACAGAAATTCTCACACAAATTGACAGCCCTGTTGGCTCATTGGTAGCATGTCTGCTTCAAGAGCTGTGGGGCGTGGGTTCGATTCCCACCCAGGGCAAGCATTTTGTGATATAAAACCAAATGTTTGTTCTGTGTCTGGGTGTACTGTATGTATTATAAGTATGTATTTACAAAAAAAAAAAAAATTAAGTATTCTATCAGTTATCTGACTCCCATAGTACAAGCTTTGCTTAGTTTGGGGTCAGATGGCGCTGTGTGTAATGTCCTGCGATATTTATTATTTATTAAATGCTCGAAGCTCGGTTATCGTTTACATGTCAGACTTACAATTTTCATGTAATTAATGAGGCTGTACCCATGAGGCCACGTGTCTTCCGCCTCACAGGATAGAGGCCTCACGTCAATCTGCTGGGATGTGTCCAGATCATGCAGAGCTTTTGCAAACAAATGAACCGCGTCGTACATGAGAGCAGTCTCCGTCTGTTACAAACACATTATTAGAAAAAGATTGGAAGGAGAACGTCACGGTCATATAATCAAAGTACCATATTTACATCGAGAACCATGCTAAATTAAACACAAAACATATTGATAGAGAATAAAACCAAGCTATCTACGAGCAGGTTTAAATCGATAAACGAGCAGATGAAAATCCTTCATAACATTTCTTCAAAAGATTATCGTTTTCTTACCTTTATAAAAGTCATGTTATCCTGCAAACGAATTACAATAGTTAAAATTTGTGACAAACTTTTAAATTAAAAAAAAAGGAGTTTTATAATGTATGTGTACTTTAGTTGTTGTATGACCAAGTTGTAGCTTTCGACCTTTTCTAGCTTCATCGTATACCCAATCTCTAACGACCCTTTGAACATCAGCCCTGTCTGGGTCAAGTAACCTCAAAGCTGTTATATTAGTACCGCCGTATTTGAACTCTTCCAAATCCACGCTGTGTAGGTCCTGAAAAGTTTGGTTACGTGAGCACAATACGGAGCGTTGTGGCGAAATAAGTTTGCGAAACTCTCTCAAATTGAGCCTCACCAATGAAGTGATAAGATAGCTGTGGTAATCAGACATCATCCCGATTTGTTGCGCCTGTTGGAGAACATCCCTGATCCGTTCTGTTGCGCAATCCAGCACTATGTGAGACTCCGCGGAGTTTTTAATTTGTTTTAGCAACGGCCTAGGAGTAAAAAATGTTCCAAATTAAATTCAGGCTCATTGTATCATATACTAGCGGGCCGCCCCAGTTTCGCGCGGGCAAACAAAAGAATACCTGTAGTCATGAGACTCTGGCAATTGTCTAACAGATACTGGTAATTCTGAAGGTCCATGGGCTTTGAGTAATTCCTGGAGTCGAACGAGTCCATCGCTATTTTCGTAAACAATTGTAAACGATTTCCAGCCCCATGCTCTTACGAGATCCACGTAAGCCTGAAAACAATATACCTCTTTATTCATTGACGACATATTTAACTGATATCATAAGTTATGTAGGTAAAACTGATAATTACTTTTTTATGGTTGACAACCTATTTGACCGTAACTCACCTGATAGTAACTCGAAGAAGTTAAAATCATCTAGCTTGTAATGGGAACTGACTCTCAAGTGAGGATACCAGAACACATAGTTATGTGCTTAAATGTGTTTGTAAATTTTCAATTTGAATTTGGTGGCTAGCCAGCCTTGTATTAGGAAATACTGTGCTATGATTTCTTCACAATGTGTTCCTTCACCGGCACCTTAAGCTCATTGTTGGGATTTAATCGACGCTCATTAACTCAGTCAAAAATCAACATCAAAACAGATTTTCACGTTGATATGTTTATAATCATAATACTTTTTATGTCAAAAAGTTACGGAAATCAGGAAAACATGGGAAACATCACGCAATCAGTTATATTATATGCAAGATCGCAGATGTTACCATGTCCATTTCAGCAACAATGGATTCCCCTAATTGCGGATGTCCCATCTTCCGCTTGGGTTCACCATTTCATTTATCCCCGAACAAAGGTTATGCATTTAATAGAAGGTCCTTACATATCTCTTGTGTCCGCCTTAGGGGAAATATTCCTTTGATAAAAATATTAGGATAACCTTTTGCAAACAGGTGACTAGGCACACGTCTTGATAGAGGCAAGAAAGTATTTATAATATATCTACAATTTAGGGTTTCGGCAAAGGTAAGAAAAAGGTGCTTACACGGCTTAGTGCAGCAGGGTGGGGGTAAAGGTTCACCAAGCAGGATTCTCTCCGAGTCCTGTAGTCCCATCTGGTCTCCAGATGTGGGAGTTCCATTGTATCACATATGGATTGCACGTGGGCAGCAGCTGGTGCTGATTGTGGCCCAAATATTGCCGCCACGCCGCTTCGGAGGAGGTGACACACTGTATAAAATAATAGTAAGCTCGCGTAGGCGGGAACACGGAAATAACAACGAATTTTTTATATTTGTCTCTTATGTCCCACTGCTGGGCAAAGGCCTCCTTTCCCTCCATCCAGACTGCCCGATCTTCGGCTTTGATGGTCCAGTGACTGTCATGACAATGTAGTTCGTCACACAACTTTCGTCTGGGTTGACCATGAGACCCTTTAAATTTTGGCGTTCAAGCTGTGGTGTCCTTTAACCAGCGGTCGTTTGACATGCGACATATGTAGCCCATCCAGTCCCACTTCAGTCGTCCGGCTTGTGTTTTTTTTAAATACGGATAAGTCCGCTTTTGTCCACCAACCAAAATCGTTGATTTTTTTTTTAAAGTACTAGATCATGTACAAAAGTTTGGGGAAATTATACAATGTGGTTAGATACGTCTTTTTGTTTTCAAAACTCCATCAAAAACTCTCTTTGATCAGAAATACTCTTTTCTTTTATTTTATTTTCTCCTCTCTATTTATAGAAGTTAAAGTGTAGTTTCGGAATAAATCTTGTAAATGTTAGGTACAAGTATGTGAAAGTATCATTAGTTACTAGGAAAGAAAGTTAAGACATAAGTACGCGGTTATAGACTTATTATGCTCATAACTTTTAATACGAAACATACTTATTGAAAACAGAATTATATACCTATATATTTATACCGAACTACTTTCTTACTGTCTGATGCAATACGTTTGTATATAGTATACAACAAAATAATTATAATTATAAGGCAGGTCATTGTGAGCTTAGAACGTGTTAACGTAAGGAAGCCCGGATTGGGGAGGAAAGAGTGCCCATTTGATATGACACATTTTGTTTGAATAAATCATACTTTACCCCGTTTAGAAGCATGAAAGCTGTCTTGAGGAGATATAGTCTCGACCTGGGCCAAAAGTTTAGCCCTTGGCAGCACTGCCCTGTCCGCATTCACTCGTTCCACGGCATACCTGAACGCCACTTCTTGCTTGTCATCTTCTGGATGGAAGAGACCCCCTGTTTCGACAAGCGAACCTATGTTTTGTAATTTTGTATGTAAACATCTTGGATATGATCCACATGCAAATATTCGCAAAGTACTCATTGTACACAGCTTATACTATAACATACTTTATGTTCCTAATTTAGAAAATCCATGGCAAGGAAAAGTACTCGTTAAAACGAAGCAAATGAGTCCAAACTTGAGGGATCTACTAGGAGCTATTCTACTCGTACTTATTACATGTTTTTATCCCAATGCAATATTGTTAGTAAAGAGTAAATTATATTTTTGTTATGTACATGTTGAAGTCAATTATTAGTATGCATTTAAAATGTTACCATGCAATCCAAATTACAATAAAGTAGAAAGAAGAATTTATTACTATTCAGCTGTTTTGATGACGGACCACGATTCGTCGTATGCATTGATTTTAGGTGACGAGTAGATTAACCCACTAGCTCAAACTGAAAGAGTGTAGGTGTTAAAAAGTTTCACTATTCACTACCTAGGTAGTCAAGGTGGTCCGTCATCAAAACAGCTGAATAGTAATACATTCTTCTTTCTACTTTATTGTAATTTGGTTTGCATGGTAACATTTTAAATGCATACTAATAATTGACTTCAACATGTACATAACAAAAATATAATTTACTCTTTACTAACAATATTGCATTGGGATAAAAACATGTAATGATAATTGTAGTTTTTTGAAAATAAATAAACTGAAATGAAATACTGTAATTAGAAGAACCTCAGTATAGTATACCTACAACCAAGTGAACCGTAATAAATCTTTAAAGTGTTACGTTTCCACGTGGAGGAAAACGATGTTTTCCCCGGTATGTAGTAAGCAGGTTGTTTTCCTGGTTAGTAAAAATAAAATTAAAATGAATACTGAACGAAATTGACACTGCTCAATATCAGCAAAGCATAGGCTGTGGGAACCAGATGACTGATATACTTACTACTCCAAGCAGTAGTGTGTAAACATTATTGTGTTCCAGTTTGAAGGATACTGCAGCTAGTAAAATTATAGGGCTGTTGAGACAAAAACGAATAACAACTACTATTTCTACTACTGCTACAACCTACTACTTAAATACATTTTTTTAAATTAATACAAGTATATTTGTGTATAATAAAGACCCAGCCATAGAACTACGTACTAAGAGAACATTTTAAGTCACTATAAGAAAGCAATAGAAAATATTTACTTCAGTAGAAATTTAAGTAGAGTAGTAATACTGAAGAGGTGATATTTTTTTGATAAAATACATCCTGAAGTTAAGTACCTATCTACTAAAATTTCAATTAGGCAAGGAAGAATTAATAATAATATTAATGAAGCAAACAAACAAAAACCGGGAAAGAAAAACAAAGAGAAAGAATGTTTACCTATTCGAATAGTGTCCGGTAGCGCAGAAAGATGCCCAAAAAATAATATGAGGAAAACTGCATTCGCCCCTCTCATTCTGGAACAAAGAAAATTAAAAAATTGTACCTATATGTGATTTAATTAAGACTTGAAAAGAATAACACAAATATTAAAGACTAGAGGACGCCTCGCAGTTCCACCTTTGTAGTTCCCGTTCACGGGGGAATTCATGGATAAAAAGTAGCCTAAGACACACGTGGGTAGTGTAGATTCCCAACGGTGAAAGAATTTTGGAAATCGATCCTGTAGTTTCGCAGCCTTTTCAATACAAACAAACAAAGAAACAATCAAATCTTTCCTCTTTGTAATAGTATAGATTTCGGACCTCGCAACTACGTGACGCTCTCGAAACAGATTATTTCGACACCAAATGTTTGTATAATCTTACACATTCCACATACAGTACAGTGGTAATGTTTAAGCATGGTTTCCATGAACGATTCACATGTCAAAGGGCTTTCTTTCTTTTAGTACTCTGTAGTACTCTGCTTTCTAGTACTCTGCTGGCTAGTTAGCACCCTTAAGTTGAAAGTCTGCTGCCAAGCACCTAGCGATGTGTTCCGGCAGTCTCAGTTCGGAGTTAGTTCCATACCAAGCCAGGTGTCTTTACTATTTTCAACCACACCGTCACATAACATTAGTTAAGTTTCGGTCAAACACTAAGCCTATATCAATAAAAAAAATACCCTTCGTTAGGTGGTGTAATTTTTAAATAATTTTCTACCTCTATGTCAGAAACAGTGCTGGCGAGAAAATGAATATTGTTCTTCAAAAAACATTTCCATACCATCTATTCTCACAGTTTTTAATAAAATTATTTTAGGGAGATCACTGGTTATCAAAGGATTGGACATTTCCGGTATTATCTCGGTGTTTTCAGGACATTAAGCACACTCGTAATGGGCTTTATTATCTCGATTGTACTCGTATATTACCGCTGTTATAAACTATTATAACTTTAAAAAGTTTTAATATTACTGATAAGGGAAATATTTGTAAGTATCACGAGGGCATACATAGGCAGGGAGAGACTAATCTTTCTTCCATGATATCAGATTCAATAATGCTAATTTGTATTTTAACTATTATGACTATGTTTTAACTATTTATTCATGATGAAAATTTTAAACTTATTTATTTAATACTCTAATAATAATAGATCTCTGAAATTTTTAAATATATGATATAAATGTAAATAATAAAACAATAATTAAAGAGTGACAGCCACAATTGTAGCACTTTTAAAATTGAAATGGTATACCTTAATTAAAAATACCTAAAAAAGGTTCTTGACTATATCAGGGGAACTTTGGTGTAGGAGGACAGCTAAAAAAAAATCTTCGACCTAATCTAATCATATAACTACTTATATAACACACGGCATTAATTATGTACTTACATAAATTATTTAAATATTTTACATTCCATGCTCCATTAATGAATGTTGCCATAAATTGACTCTCTGTTTTTATTTAACGGAGTTTTTTCCATCGATTTACAATGAAAATGTGATTAAAAGAGAATGAACACATTTTCAAAAATGGTAGCATAATTATGTTATTTCTTTAAAACAAAAAAACTATCAACTATGTAATAATATGTGTATCACGAAAATGATAGTTATTAAAAAAAAATCTGTCATGTTCGTTTTTCTCAAACATATTGGTAAGAAATGATTCGAAGGATGCAAGTAATAATTATTTTTAGTACTAACGTCGTCATTTTAGATTTTACAGTAAAAATCCTGTAACAGAAGACTTTAAACAGAAAAGCTCTGAAGGACACCTACTCTTAAGAAGACTGAAATAAATTATACTATAATTTTCAAGCAGAGCGTAATCATCATGAATACCAACATTCTTTATTAAGGGTATTGTAAATGTACTTTAACAAAGTGAAATCAATTCAGTGGTGCCTTCATCAATGATATTGTGTTTCAGATCGATTGTTATGGAGCTCTATGCTATGCTTTGTCTTTCAGCGCTTTTAATCTTTTCATTCGTTTATTGACAAGTCGCTATGGTATTATTTAAATACATTTTTAGATTTTTCTAGAGTTATACCTCAAAAAAGTAAAAAACAAATAATTTAAAAACTATATATGTACATTTCTTTTGGTACATTCAGTAAAAATATTCAAAATAGGTCTTAATTTCTTTAATTTGCATGCTTGACTTAAAAATGTTCCTTCATTTTAAAGTCAAATACCAAAAAAGGGAAAACTTTTTATCTTTGCCTAACTGTAACCTTTACAATCTTACCAAACTTCATAAGCTATTTCTATGCTATGCAAATCGAGTCATCATAATGGGCTTACAAACTTATAACAAAAACAAACAAGTGAACGGCAAAGTTGGATCGTTTGCCAAGGTCTTAAGACTTTATCATCTGCCTAGGCTATAAAAGGGGCCGTTTATACTACTTCTTGCACAAAATGTTGCCCGTTACGTTCCTAAAGAGACTCCCAAAATGTGAGTACTCCACTTGAGTTGAAAGGAATGTCATTTATTTCAGATCCTTGTGCTATGAAGGTGTATAGTGTTATGTTAAATTTGGGTTCCTTTTATGATGGTATCGACAACAAGAACGTATTCGTAACGTATTCTTATGCTATCATTCTTAAACTATACATATACTATTTGAGTTTGAAAAGAGTTATCAAAATGGGCTTAGTTAAAAAATAAGATTTTTGTTATGTTACTCTCTTGGGAAACAAATTAGAAGGTTAATCAGGTGATGCGTGAAAATTAACCTTTCCAAGTATCTACCCATATTATAATTTATCCTTCGAAACTAGGTCAATACTCTAAACCTGATAACTTTGCCGTTAATTACTCATATACATATGTTTGTTGTTATAGGTACATACACGTGTAGTGTATGTTAATTTGTCTTGCATTGTTTAGTCTTCTCTTATGTTATATTGGAAAAAAAAACTTGGTATGTATGACAAAAATTTTGATTAAACGACATGATTTTCCTCAAAAATACATGTAGGCACGTTAATACTATTTCGTAGAACTAATTGTAGTGTTTACGTACCTGTACACCAATGGGGTATTGCATTCACTAACAGTGGCTTCCACAACACATTATCGTGTCAATTAAATATCCATTACAATAGCACATGCACCGTCCACTAACAAATCACAAGCATTCATTGTTTTAAACGTTCGGTCTGCGAGATATTATCGAGTTGGAGCGACCATTCGCGGCAGTGAATTTTCTTTTTAATTTACCGGCCACAGTGACGATTTTGGCACGTGATTCGGGTTGATTTCGTTTGATTAATCGAGTAAGTATCGATTTGCAATCGAGAGGTGTCGAGTGAAGTAGGCCTGTGGGGCACGGCCGGTCGCGCGGATGGCGTCGACAAGCTGACGGTACTGCCAGGAGCGCAGAAGCCTTGTGGCGCTTGCGCGCTGACTCCCTGGGGTTGATCGCCCAGCCACTGAGATGAATTTGTGTACAAAAAAAAGCTAATTTATAATATAATATTTATAATTTAGTAGACTTGCGAATATCATGGTGTTTTTATCTGATTAGTATGGGAAAAAATTAAATCATTTACGTCATTTTTTTTAACTACGATATACAACTTCGCACGTTTTTTGCGTAAGTATTCTTAGTGTTAACATATTATGTAAAACTTTACTATGTTTATAGGAAATGCATCATTACATATATGTATAATAAAAAAAGAACCATAAATGCTCATTTTAGTCGAGGATACGTTCGTTCCATGGAACAGCTTTTTTTTTCCGATTTTAGAGTTGCATAATAGGTTTTCAAAATAATGAGAACAATGAATCCTTTCAGCTTAGGACGTGCCAAGCTCAAAATTAATGAAAGTTAAGTAAAAACTAGAAAACCACAACAATGAATGTATTAAAAGGAGTTATGACGGCAACGTGGAAAAATTATGACACCACATTGTATAATTTTTCCAAAACCTATGTTTATTCGAATGGTTATTAACAAAAAGTATATATGTTAATTTATTCACAAAATGCCGAATTATGACCGTGACACTGAAAACGTGACATAATGTAGTGGAGCTTTTTGTGTAGCTTCTAAAACTCTATGGAATCTTGTAGTGAAGTCACCACTACTACTACTACTATGACATGAGTGGATTTGACTCGACTTACTTTTTGTGACTTGGACTTACTTTATTTAATTTTTCATAAAAAAATTGAAAATATTTGCCATTCCTAAATGCACAAAGTACGATGCCAATAACAAAAAAAATAATGTACAGGGAAATTGACGCAAGTAAACCTTCTACGTGGCTGCATAACTCTAGGCTTTGCCGCCCACCGCCGCCTCGCACGCACCCTGTCGTCCGTTGAACTGGGGAGAATTCGCATCGCCGACGCAAATTGTCTTTTCATTATTCACACTGAGATTATTTCGCCCTTTGACACCACACAATAGTACAGGCGACAGGAATAAAGCGTCCAAACTGGAAATCGAACAAAACCCAACAATACCTGACTAATAATAATCTACAAATGATTTAGGAGATGATACTCTCAAAAACTTTGAGGAAGACTAGAAAGTTCCTATTTCTAAAGGTCTAACTTATGAAAAATGTTACGTATGGGGACGAGAAAGGCTGCTCTGATAGATTAACTTTGAACAACTTTTATACGTAAGTATGTACTAAGTGTTTTTGTCTACAAAATTCCTTATCGTAAAATAAGTTATAAATAAGGGGTTCTCTTGATAATAAGATATGTTTCCACAACTTTATGTAAATTATATTATTGAACATTTGTAAAAACAAGTTTTTGTCCGTGCAGTAACTAAGTAATTTAAAACAGGCAGTCAAAAAAAATCTGCATAAACAAAATTCGTGTTTTTTTAAAATAAGAAATAGGCTTACGTTTACCTGATGTTAAGTGATGATGCGGTCTTAGATTGAGCACGCGTGTCTAGAAGATACCGATTCACTCTCGACTTGAAGACACCCAGATTATATCCAACGGAAAACACCCACTCAGGCATTCCACTGTCAAGCAGTCCGCACAAAGAACGTGGAATCAAATAAAAAAAAAGTCTAGGATATCGTTGCTGTTGCGCTCATAACTTTGAGACATTAGATGGTTAGTCTCAACAGCCTTAGCTGCAGCACACTTCAAACCGGAACATAGTAATGTTGACATACTACTGCTCGTAGAGCTCCTTCGTCTAGAGAAAGGCATAGAAGTCGAAGCCGAAGTCTCACCGTCACATCGATGGCAAGTCTCGACAGCTCTGTGCTTAATCTTATGCCGTTATTATCAACTTATAATACACAAACACACACGAACACGCACGAACATACACACACACACACACACACACACACATGTAACAATAATAGGTTCAACTAACAAGCCCAGGAATGAACCACTGTGACCTCAGAACACAGGTACTCCTAGTCTGAGGAACAGAGCTTCCACCCAGGTACACAATACTAGGTATTGAGTTGGATATGTACCTATTGATTGTAATACTCACTTGTCTTATGTTTATTGTAATTGTTAATTTAAATTGTACCTAATACTCTGTTGGTGAAGAAATAAAAAGTATTATTAATTATTAATTATTATTATTAATTTCGCTTGCTGCAGTACCCTTTAAACCGGAACACAATAATGTTTACACAGTACTGCTTGGCGGTAGAATATCTGGTACCGAGGTAAATACAAAGTAAACAGTACCTATGGAACAATATTTTATATTATTTTGTAACACAAAATATTTAGGTAGTTCCCATAATAAAAGTTGTGCTTAGTGTGAGGTTAAATAGCGTTGTGTGAAATGTCTAACGATATTTATTTATATTGGTTACCTAAAACCCCCCCAGTGGCCTGCCTCTATGTCTGACGTAGAGCAACGGGATCTCTATTGAGTCCCCTCACCACTCCGCTTTCAGCAACACTCCCGGAAAATGTTGAATATATTTCTCATCCCTCTCTATGTAACGATGTGGAACACGTTGCGACATTGTCTATCTTAGAGTAGATACCTGCTAAGACAAGATAAACAGAGTCATAACGCTCCAAAACATGCAACGGTATGCTTATACTTATCAAGTTCGTATCGTATCTTAGCTATCGTAAGGTTTTCGCAAACGAGGTACAGTTTTTTTATGTATAAAGTAATGATACGAACTAGACGCTCTCCTGATGGTAAGAGATAACGCCTGTCTATGACCATTGCAGCGATACACAGAACTTTGAGTGACGAAACAAAGTCCAGGGCATCACTGCTTTGGCGCTCATTACTTTGAGACTTTCGATGGTTAGTCTCAACAGCCCAGTAATTTCGCAAGCTGCGGCAGAATAACTGGTACTGCGGTGGTACCTACCTAGACGACCTCCTGCTAAGGAGATCTACCACCAAGTTAAAAGTTATGTATGGAATGCAGTTTACTATTACCTCTCGAAGCATGATCGATAAGATAATCACTGTTTAATGTCGACTATATAACAGTCACGAATATGGCTTCCGGAGAATCAGCGAAAACGAAACAAGGTTTTTATGTACTCTTATTTTAGAAAATAAAACAGTAAAACGAGGATAATGAGGCAAACAGACATCATTTCTTAGAAGGAACAATTGAGCGTAACCAAATAACACGAGATTATTTAAAGGAAACGACAAGAGTCAAAACATAGTAGAATATAAAAATAGATGATCATTCAACAAGATAGGAAGAAATTAAATTTAAATTAAGATAAAAAATAAGTTATAAGTAAATATTTTTTAAATATAATATCGTTACTATAAGTATATTTAAAATAACGTGAATTCGCAATAATTAAAGTTTATAATAGCTTTTTCAGGCAAATAGAAATGCAAATCAACTGTTTATCGATTGTCCCACTACTAAGGGCGGGCCCTTATAGTGAGAAGAGTAAATCCATAGTTCACCACGCTAGCCAAATGCGGGTTGACAGACTTCATACATAGCTCATAGTTCATGCATAGTATTTATTAATAACAAATAATTAGTTTTGTAGCGATGATAGCTCAATGGTTAGTGCGGTCAGTTCACAATATGCCGAAAGGCGGGGGTTCAAACCAAACACTGCCTAGTAAATTCCGAAACGGAAAAGCAAGTATGTCTTTACTATTAAAAGCATACTTGCTTTTCATACTATTTCTGAATGGTACCACGAGGGCACTAAATACGCTACTAGAGAACCCACCAATCCTGCTTTGGCAGTTATCCAAGGGATAAAAGTCTGTTATCCCTGGGATAAGAGTCAAACAGACCGTGGCAAATGAACATGAGAGACCATTTTATCTTCACGCTCTAGCAAAAACAGTTGTATGGATATGATCCCATAATTAAAAATAATGAGAAATCACAGGAATTTGGCGAAAGATCCAATAGTCTTTATATCTTCTCTCTCTTCTTCTCTGTTTTTATATAAATTACATATGTATGTTTTTATATACTTACTATGAGATTTTTTAACGACATACATACAGTATATCTAACTAGGTGTTACCCGCGACTTTGCCCGCGCGGAATTTTACAAAAAGTTTGTTCAGTTTGCGGTATAAAAAGTATCGTACATATATGATAACACAGAAGATGGAGCACGCGTTTACGCTTTCCTTGTACTTGACCGGAAAAAACATACTCAGGTGAGTTCCACCCCTCTGATACTTTTAATTAAAAACGGGTGTAAGTAACATGTCTTGAACGATTTATGTATCAGTTTAGTTTCAAATTTGTCTTAAAATTCAAAGCACTATCGTAGCGGTGATTGTTTTTTTATTTTGTAACGTATAAGCTTGCGTTTGACCGCCATCCCGCCTGGTGCGGTCTACGATGGAGCACGTTTGCCTAGAAAAAACCGATTCACTCGCTACTTGAAGATGGGTTGGCGGGTGACCTTGTATTTATCGGGGAAAACCAAATCGTGCAGCAAATTCCAATGTCTAACGGTTCGTATGAAGAAGGTAGAAGGTGGTAATAGCTCAGAGGTTAGTGTTATAGGTTCTCACGCCGAAGGGCGTGATTTCAAACACCAACAGTGAGCTGGAGCTATCGGTGAAGGAAAACATTTTTTACACATTTATTTATTTTATGTCAAACATAAAGAAAAAAAACTATAACATAATTTTAAAATAGTATTCGTATCCAAGTTCAAAACAATACAAAAGCAGAAAGAAAATTGAGAGTTAATGAGATTATCTCGCCATCTAAAAGTAAACTTCAATGGAAATGTAAAGCTAAAAACAGAAACACTTATTTTTATAATGTTGTGGGAAACAAGCTTATAAGATGTTTTCGTTATTCACATTTTAGCTTTAGTGTTTATGGGTAAATAGATTTCGTGTAAGTAGATGTTGACTAACTTATCGTGTTTTTCATGGTAATTATTGCTAACATTTTATCTTTAACATCTGTTTTACCCATATTTGCTTATAAAAGGAAATGCATAGATTTAGTGGTGAAACATAATTTGTCGCAAAAATTATACATATTAACAGACATACTACAAAAACAATTTTAAATAAACTAATAGAGGCCAGCGTTTTGGTCACGTGTGGCGTGACCAAAACAACCGAGATGCCAGGTTTTTAAATATTTTCTTTGCTTACAGTCCCCACGATCTTGGGACTGACTTCAACCCCAAAAAAAGACGTTAAAGACGTCCCACTGTCCAGGGTACTGTGATTCCGACTTTTGAGGTGTTCTGCAAATTTTGCAGGCGCGCCAGCCCTGGTGTGAGTTATGGGAATATGTGATGGTACCAAAGTATCAACACAAATGGCGTCCCATACTAAGAGCCATCCCATCTTCTTAGGAATTAGTTATTCCGTCCGATCTCTTACCATCGTCTCGTACAAGACTTAAACCGCATCTATCATAAATTCATAAGCATAACAGTTACTATCTTTCATAAATAAGGCATACAAATTTAAGACGTGGTATATTTGACAAAAAGCGCCATCTATTGATTTGACGCTTCACTGTTATAAATTGGGCAATGTAAATCCTTAATCACGCACAGAGAGTGGCGTCATCTAGACAGACAATAAAAAACAATTTCTGCGCAAAAATTGACTTTTGAAGGTTTTTTAAAACTTTACTTTAGTATTATTAGATTGAGTTTGATCGCCATGTCGCTCGATGTTATGCGAAGATGTGGTTTACCATGGAGTACGCTTGCCTAGCAAATACCAGTATCCTTGCTGACACTCCGATTATATCTATCCAAGCTCGGTCATCATGGAATACAACATTAACTCATTAGATTGATTTTGAAAATAGTGCCTCTGGATTAAATTTGTAAAAGAGTTTCCGAAACATAGGTACGTATTTAGCAGAACTACAAATACTTTCAAATCCCACGGGAGCCTCGCCTCGCTCAAAGTATTTATAGTAAAACGTGAGCCCCTTATAACCTTCTATACTTCCGTATCTATTGGTATAGGTAGGTATATTTAATCTATCCCTAAAGATCAAAGATCTAATAGGGTACTGACTCAGCACGTTTACTTAAGACAAGATGAGTTTTCTCTGAAAGTGGTCAGATATGACGAAAATAATAATTCAATACCAATAGAAAATGAGTTTGCCCACTGAATATCGGCTATAAATAGCGGTTTGATGTTTATCCATCTATTTCCGATATTATAACTTTGGAAAGTCGGATAGATGTGGGTAGAATTGTTTGATTAGGACTTATTATGTGGCTTAGTTTGTTTTCAAAGTCAGTGTGAAAAGGACGGCTGTTTACTTAAGAAAAACATAGTCAATTATAGCACGACCGTAGTTATGAGCTAACTCTAGTCAAGTTTAGATAAATAAATAATTAATTGATTACTGGTTTTACCACAGAAAATATGTATAATCATCATCATCATCTCTTTCTCTCTCGTCTATTTTGCTTCATCTTCGGTCCGTCATCGCGTAGCTGCATGCTACTTTACCTTATGTCTATTGTATACATGTATTACAATTTTCACTTTATATAATTAATGTTGCTTACTATGTTAGGTATGATGATAAAAAAATCATATCAAATAATTTTATGTTATCTTAATTTTTTAATATGTATTTAAAATAAATAAATAAATAAATACCCAGAATAGGGGGTACACCTTAGAGCATTTTGGGGTTGAAACTTTGGGAGTGTGGGGACCAAAGAAAATATTCTAATACATTATAACTCGTCTGGTCGACGCCACATGTAGACGAAACGCTGGCCTTAATTTTGCTGTTCGAGTTCGAGTTCGAGTTATTATTAGATATATACGTTCGAGTATTGTCATACAACGCGGCAATGGGGCCTGCATTTTGGGGACTATTCCCAATGATAGCCTTTTAGATTAGTTAATTTTGTTTATTAGTTCCTCTGTAGTATTAGAAAAACTGTAGTATGTATGTTAGGACATGATTTGTTGATGGTTTTATTTTTTACAGGGTGCTCACCAGAAATATAAAAAAAGGATAGAAAATAAAATCGTCTCGTGAGCTAGTGCCACAAAAGTGGTCTGTACTTATAGTTATGAATATTTTCACAGTTTTTTAAATAATTATTATTTAAGACTGGTTTTGTCAAAGCAATAGAATAAATTGAATTTTACATTAATTTCACGTATAATTTCTGAAGGGGCTTACATTAGCCACGATCATAGACAAAGTCAGAAGCATCCATTTCGTTTAACAATGAAAGGCAAACCTCAAAGGAAGGCTGGGAGCGAGCGCAGACATACAAGCATGTTACGTATTCATCAGCACTGGGACTGTGCCGACAGCAACGCGGCGCTTCCGTAGACTTCCGCCACAGAGATGTAGAGATGTCCACAGACGCCGAACTAATACATTCTTCATTGTAAGTTGAAATTTACATATTTCTTACAAACATAAATATGATAGGTATTTATTTTTGTGATGTAGGTATTTTATGTCAACCATTTATTTTTAATACACAACTGCCGAAGAACAAAAAATTATATTTAATTACGTAGAAGAGAACTTCAAAGTAACAAAACGAAAACGGTCATCCAATCTGCGCCACTGTTTCGATAACTTTATAATTAGTTAATTTTACTGAAAAAATGTTGTACCTATTATCTTGTTAGGAAATTTATATTTATTCACAAGATAAATTAATAATTTTCTGTAGAGTACTGAGCAAGGCGTTGGACCATATGATGTTAAGTGACGTTGAGGTTGAAAATGGTAAACGCCTGTTCTGAAATGGTACTGGCTGTCAAGTGAGGCTGCTTAAAACCACCATTAGGTCAATTTGATTTTCAATTTGAGGGTACTAGAACTAGAGTACTAGAGGGTACCTTACTACCATGCTATAATTTTCTTACGGTTTTATCCTCCACCGGCAGCGCAAGCTCTTTGCGTGTGAACCAACGGCGTTAATTGCTGAGCTTTCATCGCATAAGTATGTGTTTGGATCGCGTATTTTATACATATATGTGATATATATATATGTAATATATATATATGTGATATATATATATATATATATGTGATATATATATATGTGATATATATATATCACCGCCGAAGAAAGTACACATTTACACGCTTACTAGACCAATTGCGGTTGTGTTATATTTTTTTTACTAGATCTCGTAAGCAAGAAGTCGTCTACGCAAATTCCATTGCAATATCAAATTTTCTGCCACCAAGCAGAAGAAAGTGTGTAAACATTTCTATGTTCCAACTTTACGCTATTTAGTTAGTGAAATTAGAGGGATATTGAAACTCACCATGGGAATGCCTCAAAATAATAACGTTGCCTCAATTTTATTTTACTATTCAACCTTATGTGTACGTAACTACAAGTGTCGTGACTAGGACTTATATTGTATCATCAGGAGAGCACTTAGTTCGTCTCAGTGTTTTCTTTATTATCTTGTCAGAAAAAACACTGTACTTAGTGTTTTTTTATTCGATCTTACTCAAGCGCTGAATCTTTCGGCCTCTCTATAGATTATCGTCTCTGTGGCTGCCATGAAATCTCATATTAACTTGTCTACTTTCACAGACTTCGAATTTATGTAGCTCGGAAAATTGTCCTGGAGCTGTCTTGATATTATGTCTTTATCACGTTTCATATGCATAAAGTTTGTTTACGGAAGCAGAAGATATTAAAGCGACGTACATACATTTGTGATGAAACAATATCTGCGGTAAACCTTCATTAAATTATGGAGGCTTTCCGAACCGACCCTAAATATGAATATGAAAATGAGTGTCTTATTGAGCAAGTGGAAATAATTTGAATAATGGTGTTTAGGTGAAATGAGAAAATATTCGCAATTTTAAAATAGAAACCCGATGTGGTTTTGTCATATTATTGATTTGCTTATCTATTAGGTATTGTCTCAAAAAGCTGCCATGCTAAAGTGGGACTGGGCTGGACACGTCTGCCGAATGCCAGCGGAGCTATGGGCGAAAACCACCACCGACTGGGCCCCGGAGGTTAAACGGCCACCAGGCCGGCCTAAAAGACGGTGGAAAGATGAGCTCGATGCCCACAATAAGGAGTGGACCGCAACAGCACAAAACAGAGAGGCGTGGAAGGTGGGAGAGAGACCTTTGCCCAGCAGTGGGACAACGTGGGCTAAATAATAATAATAATTAGGTATTGTGCTAATAATTGCAAAAATCGGTGTCAAACACTAAAGCCACTCCTGTCCTGTGAGCCACTTAATGAAAATCCTAAAGCGTTTATTTTATTTAAAAACATAAGTTTACATATATTTATATTATAAAACATTTGCAATCCTAAAGCTGTTTCATTCAGACAATAAATATTTTGACAGACATTTTATGTAGGTAAAAAAAAATTAAGATAAAAATTACTAAAATACCTGCCTTAATTTTGTCATAGTTTTTGTCTTGATGTATTACACAATACAAATTGTAACAACCAAAATTGTATGCCCTGTATAATATATACAACTTTTTGTATTATTGTTTTGACTGTATCTAGTACATAAATATTATCTTATCTTAAAAACCGGAGTGGTAGCGCGTGTATGTTGGTCCACAATACCCGAAGCTTTAAATTAATTAATGCACATCAAAATATTACTATATTTTGTACTAAGTAGTATTAGTTTCATTATTTATAGTTTTATTTACACACTGGCAGCTTAAAAACGGGAAAACAAAACTCGATTAATAATATAAATATAGTCTTTGTCACTCAGTGATAATGTAGCATTCTAATGATAAAATAATTATTCAGATCGGTCCAGTAGTTTCAGAGCCTATTCGATACAAACAAACAAAAAACCAAATCTTTCATCTTTATTAGTGTAGATGTAGACACAAACTTCCAGAAAATTCAGTACAATAGACTTCCAGAAAATTCAGTACAATATACGTTCTTTAAAAATCTTGGCTCATTATTTCTAGATACAAGCTTTGGTACAAAGAAAGTCGCTGATGTAATTTCTATGAGAAAATAAATAATTATTAGTATTTTTTATTTATTTAGGTTCAAAATGAAATTTGATCGTTAAACACGAAATATACAATAGCAATTTGAACCGAATAACACACGGCGGGATGATTGAAAAAGCATGTCTTAAATAATCATGTAAATTATAGACAATGGAACTATTTAATGAAACTTAGCGGTCTCAGGGGTGAAAGTTAGACGCGAGACTCGGGTCAAGCCTTCATTAATTAAAGAGGAGGGTGGCTAATACCCTCATCTTGCTAACCAAAGGAGCCAACCGCAGCGGAACCCACCGACATTAACTTTGGTATTGATCAAATATATAAAGATACAGAAGCTCAAATATAATAGCTCAACGGATGCTACTGTAAAGTTAGTCTGAAATAATTATGAGTAATGGCATAAGTTGGCTCGTCGTATAAGATGTATAATAATTTAGATATTTATTGACGACAACATAAATAAGATTAGTATAAAAATACTTTATACAGTGTATTAGAGCACTAGCTAATTTTTATTCCGAGATTTAGAAATTGCGGAGCGTAACTTATAATATAGAAATTGACGGTGATTTGACACTTTTTAAATTGATATGGGATTTGACACATTTTTTATTGGAATGAGTAAGAATCATCTCGCATAAATACATTGAAAAAGTGAGTAAATGAACTTAATACATAGGGTAAAAATAAATAATAATACATTATTGAATCTCAGATGAATTATTCTAGAAAGTGCAAAGAATCTGAGTTTACGTTATATTTTTTATGCTGAATGTACCCATTAAATATGCCAAAAGGCATAAACAGAAGAAAACGCTAAAGACGCCTAGCAACTGAAAGCGAGTGATGGCCAGCCAGTTTATTAAAATAAAATTCTGTATATGAGAACTAGAACTTATTATAATGATGTAGTTACAAATCTAGTTAATGTCAGCTTGAAACAAACAGGTGCTCTCAAATTATTAGAGAGCGAGTTTTGGCGCAGAGAGCAGAATGTAAATTTAATTAAACTCTAAACATTATTTGGCTATATTCCTAATTAAATACAACTAACATACGACGAGGCGCAAAGCACGTTGTTGCCAATAGGCGTATTTACTGCCTTTGGTTAGTGTAATGGTAAAAAATGATACAAAAAGAAAAGTTTTGTTTTTATTGGGGTGTATGTAATTTTTATTCCATTGTTATAAGGGTTAAAATTTAAAGCGACGATAGCTCAGTGGTTTGCGCGTTCAGATCGAACGTTGAAGGTATTCGAATTCGAATTTCAAAACTAAACGTGCGCCTGAAGGTTTCCTCAGGATGTTTTCCTTCACTTGCCGGTCAAATCTTATCATGGTAGTAAGGTGCATACTTTTAATTACTGAAATTCTGCCACCCCGCATCCATCGGTGTATTTCAACAGTCATATTAGAAAGTCAGTTCTAATTCTCAGAAATGTGTGTCTACCATCATCGACAACACCGTCACTTAACGTAAAGTTAATTGTGATCAAACAACTAATCTGTCAACCGAAATTATTTAAAAAAAATCCACTGTTCCTGTGGGGCTGAAGCTGCAGGCGAAACTACAAGATATAACTAGGTAAAAAATTTCTTAGAACAACTAATTTATATACACTTTGCAAAGTCAAGCACAATCGGCAGTTTTATCGAGATTTCTTTGTTAATGGTCTTTCGACGTTTCAAGCACAGTTAGGATTTTTCTCTGTATTTTGTCTTGATTGATCATGTAAAAGTTTGTTATCTTGGTCGTTTTTCTCTCTGCGCGCTCATTTTTTCTTGTCAAACAAAGCCAGGCCATGTTCTAGAAAATTGCCTGTGCGGCCGGTATCCCCCATCAATTTCTTTACTTGAAAGGTCATAGTTTGCGGGTTGTTAACCCTTGAAACAGTACCCTAAGCTAGCGTTTTAGGTCATTCACTGTAGCTTTTGTAGCTCATGAAGATAGTGGTGCTGAATGTTGTATGAGATTTCGAGAAAGTTATTTTTAGATTGTTGTACTGCTTGTTTGAAGAAATGTACAATATACAAGGTTATATACTTGAGGTGTATTAAGCCGAAAGGTGTTCAATGTCACTACTATATAATTATTATCACCACTACATTTGTTTTAGCTCTGGACACAACTCTGAAATCGGCAAAAAGCAATTAGATGCTGAACTTCTTATGAAACAGCTGATTTTCGCAATTGCTGAGACACGTCCATAGTAAAAGTTGTTCATAGATTACAATGACCTATTTTCAACTCGGTACACTACTTCCACTAAATCTCAGGGCGTCACGCGTTTGTGTTTGTGTGTGTACACGCGACCAGATACATATAGAAAAAAAAGAAAGTCAATCCCTTTTAAACAAAACACAAAATTGATGAGTTTGCAAGAAAAATACATCTAAGAAAGCAGTTTTCAACCGCCATAAGTCGGCAACTGCTGCGGGTTTTGTCCCAACAACAATTTATGCTAAGCATCTGATATATTTGAACTGAGGCGATCAGCTCTTACGAATTCTACTACCTACAACAAGCTTTGCGTAGAACTCTTTGAGGGAGCCACCGACTTATTTTTGGAACTAAACTAACAGGCATTCGAGTAACGTTTTTAGTTCCGTCATTTGACAAGGTCTATAAATAAGTTGGTCGCTTTTTATTTGTATGCAAACTGAAACATCTGTCGGAACTCGTTTGACCTTACCCTTATATTATGTTATTTGGCTGGAACAAAGTCGAAGTCATTTTTGTTGTTCTTATTGTTGCTTGCAACAAGATGATCGCCCTGAATTGGACCTTACGAGGCACTCACTTCTCCATCTCAATCTACAAAACTTCTAGACATTTGATTTCGTTTAATATTCGAACTTAAAAATGTATAAGCATTCACAAAGATCAGAAATACTTAAATAGTTTAGGATATCAGTGAATTTGTATATTTTTAATGTTTAACAGGCTAGGTATTTGAGCACAGTGACCAAGTGACGGTGTGGTTGAAGAAGGTAAATACAACTAGCCTAAATGGAATTAGCTCTCAAGGAAGGCTACCAGAATACACCGCTAGGTGCTTGGCTGTAGATTTTGATCTTGGGGTTTAATTAGTCACACCCACCAAGCTATGGTTTCCTCACGATGTTTTCCTTCACCTAAAGCTCAATGCTGGGGTTGGAAGCCACGATAAACGGCGTGTGAACCAACCGCGCTAACCACTGAGTTATTATCACTACAAACAAATTTATACCCAATGCAAGACTAGCTAAGAATAATTTTAATCACGTCAGCTTTCAAACAAAAAAAGTTGCACCAAGATCAGTTCATTTGTTTAGGAGCTACGATGCTACAGACACACATATACACAGACAGACATTTGACATTTGTCTGACGTTAAAATGATAACACCCTACTTTTTGCGTGAGACAGCGCCCTCTGGTAAATGTAAATTGTTTTTTTGTACATTTCGGGTAGCGTTTACGTAGGTATTTGCTTTGTTTTCTTATTAATAAAGATATTGTGATGCCAAAATGAAACTAAATAAATTAACAATCTAAATAATTGCAAAAAATTCTCAAAGAAAGCCAAACATTTATTTTAAAATTCAGAGCCATCTAGCGGTGAACTGTAAATTGTGTGCTGCTAAGGTTGGCCCCAACTGTATTATAACCATCACTTTGGTTTTCCCTTTTGTTGATGTAACGGTAGGAATATATCTGTGCCTTCCAAAGGTTTGCTGAAAGAATTTTAAGATGGCGCTATCCCAGAAAATAATATTTAAGCCAAAGATAAACTGTGATAAAACTTGTGCACTTCACATAACAGTTTGAGTTTGAATTGTTTAGCTAAAACTTTGTCTAGTTATTCTTGGAATCATAAAAGTAATACAGATAGATTTACTATACTAATAATTACCTTTAAATTGTGGAGTTTGTAAGTAATTCGTCCAACAAATTAACTTGAAGAAAACTATTTTTTTCTTGTAATTGGCAATGCACTTTTTGCTTTTTGTCAGTGTCAAGTGTGTCATGTGTTTGATAAAATCAAATAAAACCAGCCACAGTCAAGTCTAGGCCATGGCCTAATAAAGCAGTGATGCCTTTACTACAGCTTGTGGCAAAGTGGAAGTGGGACAATTATGCCAGCGACCTAAGGCGATCGTGCTCCATTACTCAAAGGAGCTCGGGTGGCTTAGATAGTCCCGTAAGGGGAATGCACAAAAGACCCCAAGCAGCATGTCAATGTACACCGTATACCCCTAATTTGTTTTGGAAAATACTACAATGCAGCAACTTATTACATGCATTCCCACCAATACTTCATCTATTAATTTTACTCACTACATAATATTTTCTCGATAAATTTATATTAAAATGCGATGCGTACCAAATACGCCTATAATAATAGCATTATACGTCTATAGGCTTAAATAATATGACCTATCTATATGCAACAAGAAAGTGTCTGCGATTCTAAATATAGCAGATACATTTAGATATCAGAACCAATAGAATAGCATTTGAAACAATTGTAGGGATTTGATTAAAGATTGCAATGAAATGTGATTTCTTTTGTTTTCGAATAAAAGTGTTAGGATGCAGTTTTGGTGGCTATCGCTGAAGATTTTTCTGACGTTTATAATCAGCTTTGTCTCCGGAAATAGAACAATCGGTACGTGAACGCTTAACCGCATAAAAATGCTTTTGTAGTGCTTTAGTGTGTTCAGCTCACCTATTTTATTTTTGCAAATATAATGAGACAAATGAGACGCTCTCCTGATTGTAAGAGGTAACGCCTGTCTATAACCATTACAGTGATACATAGAACTTTGAGTAGTAAAACAAAGTCCAGGGCATCGCTGCTTTGACGCTCATTACTTTGAGACTTTCGATCATTAGTCTCAATTGCCCTGTAATTTTGCTAGCTGCAGTACCCGTCAAATCAAAACACAGTAATAGTTACAAACTACTTCTTGGCAGTAGAATATCTGTTACTGCAGTGGTACCAATCTAGACGACCTCCTGCTAAAGATATCTACCACCACCAAGTAAACCATGACCAAATTGACCAATGGTTCCAAATCTGGATGCGCACACATGAATTTGTGCAGAAAATTATAGTAATTAGCACAGCGAGCCATGGAGATGTACAAGATCGGCATCAAACTCCAAGATTGAGTTCGTAATACAGAATACCAAAATCCGATGAAGAACTAAAGTACGAGACATCGGTACTGTGGTCATGAATCTGAAATATTGCTGGGTAGGAGAGACTTTGCTGGAGGAAGTTATGACATGTAAAGTAAGGTTGCCGCAGAGGGTCACCCCTTCTTGTGGAGTGTTCCGGTAGTCTAACTAACTTTTTTTATTTTAGTGTGGTTATACAATGTCACCAAATTTAAGCATAGGCCTCTTACCTTTCTACTACAGTCTTGTGCTACTTTCCCGATGACGTCGCTCCTTTTTCGGTGTTCGGTTTTTCTTTTAAAACTTTCGCTTAAAAGGTGCGATTTTCGACGATGGCGGCTTCAGTCTGGAAGCAGCGTTCACTGTTGCTCTGGATGCAATATCCGAAGGCCAGGAAAATCCATTCGTTGCTAATGTGATTAAAACTTCACCTGGCGATATCACTGAGGCGGAGAAAGCAATGTGTACTATGTTAGAGGTCAGTTGAAAGAATACATTTGAATATTTATGTTGTTTAAGTTTACATTCTTACTTGTATTCAAATCCATACATACATTTTTTTAACAGGTTTATAAGCATGGAGTGTACTAAGTCGAAAGAAGATTGCTGTACTCATAATTATGAATATTTTTTGCTACGTGTACAACTTTGAAATCACGACAAAAAAACCAGCTGTTCTATAGAAAAAAATCATTGCTCTGATAATAAATGTATGAAGCATTAATTTTTGTTTTATAATTTCAAAGTTGAATCGGAAGTAATGTTATTCATAATTATGAGTACAATAACTCCCTTTCAGTTGAGTACAGCCCAAGCTTATAACCCCATTATGTATGTTTATTTATTTTCCAGACAAACATATTTGGCGTTTTCGGCCCAACAGAAAATAATCCTTTGAAGCATGTCCAGTCAATTGCTGATTTTCTTGAAATCCCACAAATACTTACCGAGCCTGTTGTGATTCAAAACCGAAACTGGTCTGCCATTAATCTGTACCCACATCATTTGGCATACTCGCAAGTGAGTATAGTATAAAAATGATCATCAATGTTATCATGAACCATTTTTACTTTTTGCTGAGTTCTTCTGTGGTTAGCTGTGTCAGTAATCTTCTCCTAACTAACTAGCTGTACCCGGTGCAAAGGAGTCTATGACGCTGGCCGCATAGCTGCGCTAGATAGCTCACCTTTGCATCAGGTACTAGCCAGAGCGAGAGTAATTCATTTTCTCCCTCAATCTGCGCCCTATGTCAGAGACTTAGTGATAGTAAAATAATTTACTTGCAACATTAAACATAGGACCTTACATTGTCAAAGAGAAATGGCAGTTACGCTACAGCGTATAACCAACTTTGTTTGGCAATATGCAAGGAAGTTAATACTTTTTATGAGTAGTATATAGTCTTTAGTCATCGTCGGTAAGGTAGGTACTATCGCAGTATCAGATATTTTACTGCTAAGCAGTACTGCGTAAACATTACCATGTTATTGACACTAATCGTCGAATTGACTGCCCTGTTAGCTCATTTGGTAAAATATCTGCTTCAAGAGCTGCACGACGTGGGTTCAATTACCACCAACACAAACATTTATGTGACGATAAATGTTTGTTCTAAATCTGGGTGTTCTGTAAGGATTGTAAGCATATTTACTAAAAAAGTATATCAGTTAAGTTACGGTTGTCTGGAAAAATTCGCTCTAGATACGGCCGCCGTTATATTACCATGTGCATAGTCTATGTTATTTTGGTTTTGGCATTACTTTTTTAAATCTTTTTTAAAGTTTTGTTTGTGTAATGTTTGTTGTTTTGTTTTGTGTGATGTTCGGTGTACAATAAAGTTATTTTCTATTCCATTCCATTCAATTCCATTTCATCCAATATAAGTATTCCATCAGTTATCTGGTTCCCATAATACAAGCTTTGCTTAGTTTGAGGCTATATGACGCTGTGTGAAATGCCCTACAACATTTTTTAATATCTCAAAGTAATGAGCGCTAAAGCGGCAATGATCTGGACTTTGTATTGTTACTCAAAATTCTGGGTACCGCTGTAATGATCTTGGACAGGCGTTATCTCTAACTCAAGAGAGGGTTTCCTTCGGCTCATTACTTTTACATATAAAGTGAGATATATTTAGTTTATTTCAACCCAGAGCAACAACTTAAAATTGTAAATCACAGTAGGTACACAGACGTAGACATGCAGTGTATAATTCAAAGAGATTTATTAGTGTTTCCATAGAACATTATTCTGGATTTTCTCATTCCAGGTTTTCAGCGACATTATAGAAGCAAAGGGTTGGACAGAATTCACCGTTATTTATGAAGGCGCTGAATTTTTGCCGGTTTTAGAAAATATATTCAATGTGCAGGGATTTTTAGACACAGAAAATAGCCCTGTGATTAATATCGTTCAATTACCTGATGGAGATGACTTTAGGTAAATACCTATTGCATATTACATTCAGTCACAAATATACAGGATTACAAGTTTAGGATGTATTAAACCTATGATTATTAGTACTGACTAACTTGAACAACATTGTATCTAGTGAACATTTTATTATGAGCACAGATTTCAATAATTTAGCTTAGAGAAAGTTTGTTGACCCTAACAAAAAAAAAATGCTATGTTTGCCATCGAAATTATGTTTAAAGAAATTATTGAATATTGTTTTACTTAGAAAACATATTTATCAATATTTTTAAATTAATCATGACGCACACTTTCATTTACTTTAACAATACTGTTGTCTATCGCATCTTTACAATGTTGTGTGTGTTTTAGAACCCAACTACAAGCTATCAAAAGCTCAGGCTCCGTTAACTACTTAGTGAATTGCGAGATACAAAATGTAGAAGAATTTCTGATTCAAGCTCAGCAAGTTGGCATCATGTCGAATGACCACAGCTATTTAATCATGAACCCTGACTTTCACACAATCGATATAGATCGTTTCAAACATGGCGGATCAAATATTACAGGTAACCTATAATATGTATATCACACTAATATTTTTTAGTAAAGACCGCAGGAACGCGCTGGATGCAAGCCGCTTCCAACCGGTCTTTATGGAAGTCAATGGGGGAGGCCTATGTCCAGCAGTGGACGTCCTACGGCTGAAATGATGATGATGATGATGATTTTAAAGGCGAAAGCTTACGAGTTTGTATGTTTGTTACTTCTTTACGCTCAAACGGCCGGACCAATTTTAACTAAATTTGGTATGGATGTAGCTGACACCCGAGATTAACACATATACTGTACTTTTATCCTAAAAAAATATAGTAGGTACTCATTGCTTGAGGTTTTCGATGGTTAGGCTCAACAGCCCTGTGATTTCGCGATTAAACCGGAAGACAGTAATGTTTATTTATACTACTGCTTGGCTGCAGAATATCTGGTGGTAGTACCTACCTAGACGACCCCCCGCTACGGAGATCTACCACCAAGTGTATAGTTGTTGAGTAATGTACTAAGGAAGCAAATTAAAATGCAATTCTACTATAAGTGGCGTTCAGAAACATAGCGACACTACATTAATGTGTACGAGGGTCAGATTACAGTGACTGTTTACTGAAGCTGAGCAGTTTGTATTGTATTTTTTAAATCACAAGTCCCTCGAACGTAACCGCGGGCTATAGGTAATAATGATCTAAGAGACGAAAACAAAATGTTTTAACTTTACCTTTCCTGATAAATCACACGGGATTTTTTATTCATTCCATAGAGACAGAGCAGCGTCAATTGTGTGCGTCCTAAAATATTGACTTATGTTTTGAGAACAAATATTTCTTCTCGGTATTATTCTAAGCTGTCTTTATGGGGGTAATATTGTCAGATCTGACGAATCCAATTCTTCAAGAATCTCGAATGGCATTGTTTTTCAGGAGTCCGTTTCTTCGATCCAGGATTGGAATCCATTCAAAACTTCATCACATCTCTAAATGAGAAAGTAAAGGAATTATCCGAGGGGTTGATAGAAAATGCAATCTCTGAAAATGGTTTGAGTTTGGAGTTAGCTTTAGTTTATGATGCAGTAATGTTGTATACTTCGGCTTTGAACGCTATGGGACTCGAAGACGGAGCTAATGTTACTTGTGATCAAGATGACAGCTGGAATTTCGGCTCTTCTGTCATAAATTTAGCTAGAACTGTAAGTCAACAAAAAATAATTTTCGCTTCGTGAGCGACTGGTACTAACTACTAGATATACTTTTACTAACTAACTACTAGTTTGGGGTCTCGTAAAACAAATTTAACAAAGACATTTTTCGCTAAAGTAGTTTTAGTTTTTGTGATATACTCTCATAGATAGATAACATTTTTTTATGGTTGACAGGCTAAGTGTATGTCCATAGCTTACCTGATGTTATGTGACGGTGTGGTCCAAGATGATAAACACATCTAGCCTGGAATAGTCCTGACTCTCCTCTCAAGTGAGGTTGCCAGAACACAACAACTAAGCGTTAATTCTTGTGGTGTGTTTTTTTAATTCAGCTAAATACATCAGATTTCTTTTGGGCTAGAAATATTTCCATTATTGTCCGATGTAATTAGACATGATGTAAAATTAAAAATTATCCTAGTGGAATGCACTGCCTGAGTGAGTGCCCTCCGATGGGTACAACCTGAGTTGAAGACACGCAGTCAATAGGAAATTAGTATCTTCTTGATACGCGTGCTATACTGTAGATCGCATCTACACTTAACATCAGATAGCATGGCGATCAAACGCAAGCCAAAAAATAATAAATAAAAGAATCATAATGTTTTTCATGAATATGATTAATAATTTTTTATAACATTAGTAGTCTTCAAAAATATTTTTATTTTCTTCTTAACTTTGCTGTAGATGGAAGTCGATGGACTAACGGGACCAATTAAGTTTGACAGCGACGGTTTCCGATCTGATTTTGAAGTGGAAGTGATTGAAGTGGCGGCTTTTGGTTTTGAAAAGGTACGTAGGCAGAAAAAAATAACACAAGAAACGTTAGAAATAGAAAAGATGTCTAATTATTTCTTTATGATGCCTAGGAGTTTGTGCACAGCTCACCTAATGTTAAGCGACGATGTGGTCGAATATTGTAAACACCCATGATCTTTTTTTAATGTCCAATTATGATTGATCAATTATAATTATAATGTTTACAAAACCGAAAAAAATCAACTAAGTTAACGAAATCCATTCTAAATATACTCATCACTCAATGTTTACAAAATAATAATGTTAAACACAATTGAAAAACTAAACTTTAGACCATTGAAATGAAAACGTTAATTGAACTTATTTGCTAGAAACACGAAACAAGTTTTACAATACTTTGTACGATAGAAAAAAATGATCTTTGGTTTTCTTTAATGTAAAATTAGTTAAACGAACAAAACGTTCTCCTGATGGTGAGAGATAACTCCAGCTCATGACCATTGCGCTGATACCCAAAACTTTGAGTAACAAAGCATAGCTAGTAACAAAATAATTATTTTTATTGCTTATATGTACTACCCATTTCTTTCATGTAATATGTCCTTTAATTTCGTCTAACATAGTATAAAACAAAGTCACTTCCCGCCGTCTGTACGCACAGTACGCAACAGATTTGAATGCTGTTTCAATAGAATGAATGATTCATGAGTAAGGTTTATATGTATGGTACATGCATATACACCACAGTAGTATCTACATTGCACTCGTGCGCAGCCGGGGCAAATTGTTATTTATAAATAAACCAGAATTAATCATAATCCAAAAAATTGCAACGAATATAATATTTAAGAAAAACTTAGTGTGTATCACGATACACATAAATTAAAAAATGGACCTTTTTTCACGACTTTTTTTTAAAACCGACGCATTGAAGTTTGGGCTCAATTTCGGATTTGTTTTTTTCATCACGTTTTGAGTCAATTTTGAGACTCAATTCGTCTTAAACTATTTACTTCAAGCGATTAACACATCTTGAAGGCAACATTTTTTTAAATTTTTTTTAGGTGGCCAAATGGTCTACAGAAGATGGATACATGGAGACAAGAACTATAATTCCACCTGTAGAAATAGAAGGAGCCGACACTATGAAGGGAAAACATTTTATAGTAATAACTGCACTGGTAATTTATTTTTCTTTCTTGGCAACACACTTTAAGCTTTGTCCCTATTCTTTATAAACTGTCCCACAGCTAGCCACGGGTCTCTTCTTATTATAAGAAAGGTAAGGCTACAGTTCCCTGTACTTTTAAGTGCTCTTGTAACATATAGGTTTCTTCATGATGTTTTCGTTTACGGTTTAAATTTAGTACCCATACGCACATAACTAAGAATAGACAGAGGTGCGTACCGTGGGATTCAAATCCTAGACTTCTAAATTGGAAGCCAGACTTTCAACTGCTCCTGAAATTTTATAATTAATTATAAAATTTCAGTCTTTGTTCTAGTCACAGTCACGGTCAAGTCCATACCCTAGTAAAGCAGTGATGACTTTACTGAAAGCTATGGAGATTTAGAAACAATACTAAAAGTCATGTTTCACTACATTATGTGACTTGCCCATACTTGTACCATAATTCAGCACTATTATTTATTGTACATAAACACTTGAAAAACACAAGTTTTGGATTGATATGTTTTACCAATCAAAATTACGTTTATGCTAAAAAATTGTCTAACATTTTGTAGGTTTTCTTGGTTCTGGTATATAACGCTTCCTATCCTATTTCAGAGTGCACCCTACGGAATGTTGAAAGAGTCTTCAAAAAAATTAGAAGGCAATGAGCGCTTTGAAGGTTTCGGTATCGAAATAATAGACGAACTGGCGAAAATGAATGAATTCAACTATAGTTTTGAGATTCAAGAGGACGGAGTGTACGGCTCCTATGTCCCAGAGACCGGAAAATGGAACGGAATGATGGAGAAAATTATGGATGGCGTAATTATAGTTTATTTTCCATTTAAACTATTCCAAATTTACAATGATGAAACACAAAATATAAATAATTCATTGACAAATTATTAATTGTTAGGCACTTAGACAGTAGACACCCTATTTTTGCTGCAACACACAAAGTATTAAAAGATAAAAAAAAGTTTCATTTACTATGTTTCAATTCATAATAAGTGTCATCTACAAATGTCTTAGATCCTTATCGCTTAAGAAGTCATCAATGCTACTTAGCTGTTTTTATAGTTGGCAGCCAAAATGTTTGATCACAACTCACCTGAAGTTAACAGTGTGTTCTGGACAAACAGTGCTTGGCTGCAGATTTTAAAATTGAAGATAAAGCTTGTCAACTGACTACTAGAACCTACCAACATATTATTATGATTTTCTTAAGATGCTCTTCTTGTACAGATGTATGTATAGATTATTTTGTTCTCTGTACTTTTTTTTGTTTATGGTGTGCACAATAAAGAGTTTCTATCTGTCTATAGCTTGCTATAGACAGATAGAAACTCTTTTTATACGTAGAAAATGTTCGAAATCTTCTAAGGCTTACAATGCTGGCCTCTTAGGTTTTTTTGGCGGGAACGCGGGAAGAGTCGTGTCGCTCCGTTGTATTTTTTTCCAAAACTAGTGTTTGGTCGAGTGTTTATGCATAAAAATAGTGGTGTTTTATTCATAAAGTGCCGAATTACAAGCGCGAGTGTGGGAAAATGATAAAATGTGGTGAAACATGACTTTTCGTGTTGCTTCCAAATCTCCATCGAAGCTTTATAGTAAAGTCGCCACTACTTTACTAAAGCATGACTGGACTTGACTGACACAGACTGGACTTGACTAAGACTGGACTTTGACTATAACTAGCTACGAGGACACTTATTTATCTTTTGAAACTTGAAAATATATAAATACTTGACACTGGCAAATGCTAAAACGCGACGCTAAAACTAAAGAAAAAAAAAATGCTGGCCTCGTCAGAAGACCAGCGCCAGCTGACAGCAGTCGGCATTTTTTTTTTTTTTCTTTGGTTTTGGCGTCGCGTTTTAGCATTTGCCAGTGTCAAGTAATTATATATTTTCAAGTTTCAAAAGTTAAATAAGTGCCATCGTAGCTAGTTTTAGTCAAAGTCGTCTTTGTCAAGTCCAGTTCGTGTCAGTTAATTCCAGTCATGCTTTAGTAAAGTAGTGGCAACTTTACTACAAAGCTTCGATGAAGTTTTGGAAGAAACACGAAAACTCATGTTTCATCACATTATATCATTTTCCCACACTCGCGCTTGTAATTCGGCACTTTATGAATAAAACACCACCATTTTTATGCATAAACACTCGACAAAACACTAGTTTTGGAAAAAAATACAACGGAGCGACACGACTCTTCCCGCGTTCCCGCCAAAACATTCCGCAGTCGGCATTATGCCGAGTTGAGGCCGGTTTGTGACATAAAATGTATTCCTTTCCTTTTGTTTTTTATGTTTAATTAATTTTTTATTTATGTATGTATTTCTTTTTGTAGGCAGGTATGTACTATTGAATGTAATTAAATTTGTTTTATGTCACGAATAAAGTGTTGTTTATTGTTTAATAATAGTTTACTGTAAATTATACGCAAGCTTCTTTTCACTCACACAAAGATGATAGGATTAATTGTAGGATCAAGGAGTTCGTACATTTTTAGATTTCTATGGATAAAAGTAGCGCTATTTTCTGTTGCAGCGAGCAGATTTCGGTATAACAGATTTGACGATAACGTCAGCTCGACAGAAAGCGGTAGACTTTACTAGTCCTTTCATGAATCTGGGTATCACCATATTGTATAAGAAACCAACTAAAGAACCGCCTAATCCGTTTTCTTTCATTTCTCCGTTTTCTTCCGGTGTAAGTATCAAAGCTTTAATTTTTTTATTTGAATTTTTGTAAACACAAATTACATCTTTTTAGGTTTTTTGCTATTATTTAATTTATATATGCTTAGTACATATACAATAATACAAAAATTATATCTGTCAACCAACGTTGCTGCACTTACTTCCTTCTTTTCAAAAATTTTTTTTTTACAATTCTTAACGTAAAAATAAGAGTATGTTTGTATTTTGCATGACCTTTTTTGGTGTTGTATTTTGATTTATTTGATTAATATTTTTGTTATATTTTGTTACATCTATAGCTGTATTCCCACCATTATAGTAGTCTTTGCTTAACATCAGGCGAGATGGTGGGCAAACGCAAGACAGTTTATTGAACAAAAAATAATCAGAACTCAGTAATGTTTACTCACGACTGCTTGGCGGCAGAATGTCTGACCTGTGGTGATAAACTTAGTAAAAGTTAAAATCTTAAGCAAAATACACATGTTTAAAAAAAATTTCATGTATCAGTACGAAATATGTCGTCTTTTTATTATTTGTATGTATTGTGTTGTGTGTGACAAAATAAATGTTTTCATTCTTTTAATTTTTTTTTTTTTTAGGTTTGGATGTGGTTAGCAATAACTTACGTTGGAGCATCATTACTTTTTTTCGCCTTGGGAAGAATAGCTCCTGAGGAATGGCAAAACCCGTATCCGTGTATCGAGGAACCAGAAACATTGGATAACCAATGGACTTTAGCTAATTCTTTCTGGTATACTTTAGGTAGTATGCTCACACAAGGATCAGAACTTGCGCCGATGTGAGTACTTATTAAAAAAGACTTGATATGTACAATTTCATTATTATTTTCATTACCATTAGTATGAATATATTTTAGAAAGTTCGTTTCTGAACTCCATCATTTTTTTTTTTTTTTACATTTAATAGATCTACGTTTGGCCACCAACTCGCCTAATGCAAAGCGACGGTGTGGCCGAAGATGGAGCACGCTGATCCAGAAGAAATCTATTCACTCTAGCCTTAAAAACGTCCAAATTGTAATTTATGGGAAACAGGGAAGTTTCCTATTTCATCTAGTTTCCTCGATGCTCATTATAACTCGGAAACTCAAACTAATAACATTTTATTTAAATTTAAATAAAATGTTATTAAATATAAAACGTTGAACGATTAATAATGAAACGTTGTCAATTCATTCATAAAAAGTTGCCTATAGATGTGTTACGACCTCCTACGAAGATCTACCACCGAGTAAAACAAAATATAATTTAACTAGCTGCGCCCCGCGGTGTTATCCGCTACATGTTTTCGGGATAAAAAAATAAAGTAGCCTATATGTTAATCCAGGGTATCAGCTACCTCCATACCAAATTTCATCAAAATCCATTCAGTAGTTTTTGCGTGAAAGAGTAACAAACATACATACTTAAACTTTCGCGTTTTTTAATATTGTCAGTAGGAAATAGGACGACAATCGAAAACTGTAGTATTTTTAAGTTATTCTGATCGCAACATTATATCTGGTTTACCTTTTTAAATATCTTTTTTACTGCATTGCTTCAAAATGATTGCAGCGCTGTGTCTACACGTATGGCTGGCAGCATGTGGATGTTCTTCGTCTTAATTATGGCATCTTCCTACACAGCTAATCTTGCTGCGTTTTTGACAGTAGAATCAAAGTTTTATGCGATCAAAAGTATCACTGATCTGTCCACCAACCCTTATGGAATCCAGTACGGGGCCAAGAGAAATGGAGCTACTTTTACATTTTTCAAGGCAAGTTATTTAATATAGTGGTAGAAGAGAAAGATGTGTCCAGCATCGTACAACGAGGGAAGATAATATAGTCTTTGCCTATCTCTAGGAAAAAAGTCGTGCCTAATCGTATGTACCTTAATTACATAATTATTAAACCATAATTATATGTTACTAGCGGATGCCTTGCGGTTTCACCCGCGTAGTTCCTGTTCCAGCGGGAATATAGGGATAATAAGTAGCCTATTTCACACGGAGAAAGTGTAGCTACTCAACGGTGAAAGAATTTTTGAAATCGGTCCAGTAGTTTCGGAGCCTATTCAATACAAACAAACAAACAATCAAATCTTTATGCATTATCATTATAGATAGACAGATATAGATAAGATGTGCTCAGTTCCTTTTTTATACATATATTTTCTGTTGGTTGGGTAAGTGTATTGACCACAGCTAATCTAATGCTAAGTGACTGTGTGGGCGAAGATGGTAAACATACATAGCTTGAAGTACTAGAAAATACATTACCATCATACATCTCGTCTGAGCGACGCCACATGTGACCAAAGCACAGCAAGAACAAGTATATTTACTGTCTGCTATCACACCGTCGATTAACATCAGGTGAGCTGTGGTCAAACATGTGGCCTGTCAAACAGCCTGACAACCCTGTTGGCTCATTGGTAGCATGTCTACTTCAAGAGCTGTGGGGCGTGGGTTCGATTCCCACCCAGGACAAGGATTTTGTGTAATAAAATCAAATGTCTGTTCTGTGTCTGGGTGTTCTGTATGTATTATAAGTAGGTATGTATTTAAAAAAAAAAAGTATTTATGTATTCTATCAGTTATCTGACTCCCATAGTACAAGCTTTGCTTAGTTTGGGGTCAGATGGCGCTGTGTGTAATGTCCTACGATATTTATTTATTTATATTTTTATTTAGTCATAAAATAAAAAGATGGCAATTTATTATGTTATACATTATTCGAAATTATGTTATTTATTAATTTTCAATTTAATTTTGTAAATTTGACTTTGGTTAACGATTATGCCTTGTAACCTAAACGAGTATGAGTTTATATTATTGACCACCTTATTTATAACTATTTTCTTGTTATCAAAATACGTACTTGTTCCAGGAGTCCGATAATCTGCTCTATCAAAAAATGTATAAATACATGGAAGCTCATCCGGAATTCCAACCTCCCACTAATGACATTGGATTAGAAAGGTATATGACCAATTATCCCTTATCACTTACGTTCATTTAATTATATCATGACCATCAATATTTAAACTTGAATAAAATCATTAATATACCAATAGTAAATAGTGATCGATTTACTTTATTATATTATACCTATGCTAGCTTGCGCCCGCGATATCGTCCGCGTTGACTTAAATATTTGGTTCATAGACAACAAACATGTGTTAGTAACAAAAGAGCATTAGTTACCACTTCTGCTACTTTATTAAAAGATACCTTTTAAAATGATGTTTCATAATTTCAATTCTATGCCAAATATCAACTGGATACGTCCTGTAGTTAGTTTCTTAATAATCCTACAGAAATCGAACATTTTCCTAGGACGAAAAGTATCATAAATGTTAATCCAGATAATAATGTACCATATTTATTATATGTAGATGTATTTATACCATTTCTATATGTGTACCAAATTTTATCCAAATCCGTTCTGCCGTTTTAGCGTGATTGAGTAACAAACGTCCAAATATTCAAAGATATAAACTTACACATTCATAATATTAGTAGGATAATAAAGTGGACGGGACGTCTGGTGGTAAGTGGCAAGTTTAATATATCATAATTAAAAATATACACGGTTATACCCTAAGGGTTAAATAAGCCAAACAAGTTTGGCTTATTTAAACTCTTACCTAGGGTTTTAACCCTTAAACCCTTAGGGCCAATATAGGTACTCATAATTATGAAAATCTTTAACTATGAGCACAAACCTCAAAGTAAAATAATAATAATTACCCGTTTTGTGGGAAAAGTTCCATATTAACTGAATTGTTTTTGCGATTTTAGGATTTTAATTGAATTGACCAGCTTTCAGTTCTACTATAAAAATACAAACACACAAGTATAAATCATAAATTTAAACGTCCTCCTACATCAGTAAAGGGCAAATATCTAAAAGTACCGATTAGTGCAACTACGATAGAGTAGATCTTTAAACAGATGAATAGTTTTTTTTAATCATAGCTCGATTAAGTCATATCAAACAAAATCATAATCGGTTCAGGTGTTTGTGACTTACGATGACACTGACAGATACACATATAATTATGTTAAAATTTCTAACACCATTTTGTCTGCGTCGGGAGGAAAATAAATGCACATTAAATTTAACATTTTGTGACGCATCACCAAATCCTTTTATAGTAAAATGCTTTTTCTATAAAGTTTGAATCTATTCGAATACATACATATTCAATTTATTTCCAGAGTTAAATCCACAGAGGAAAATTATGCGTTTCTAATGGAATCTACTTCAATCGAGTACATGGTGGAGAGAAACTGTGACGTAGCTCAAGTGGGAGGCCTACTAGATAGCAAAGGATACGGAATCGCAATGAAAAAAAGTATTTATGTAGATACCTACTATGTATAAAATATGAATAAACGTAGCACTATCATAATGAGCAACTTTTACCATAGAAAATACTTTGAAACCCCGAGAACATCTCATTAAATTTGGTCAAGATTAAACGAACTTTTTTATGGAACAGCTATTTTTTTTAAAGATTTCTCCGTTGTGTTAGTAAAAGTTATTCACTATGTACAATAAGTACAATGAATACATGCCAGATTTTCTGAGTTCCTGTCAAAACTCTTCTAACAAGGACTAATATTTGCGATACTTACGTACAGCGTAAACTATAAAATATATATAGTAACTGGGACAGCGCTTCTGGCAGTAAAAGGAAACTGCTCATTTGCATTTTTTTTCTACACTTAATACGCAATTCTCGCAAATTGATATGCTAAAATCTCAGTTGTTATTTTTTTAGATTCTCCATACCGTCAGCCAATGAGTGAATCAATTCTCCAGCTGCAAGAAAAAGGCACTCTAACTAGAATGAAAAACAAGTGGTGGAAAGAAAAACGCGGCGGTGGTATGTGTACTGTAAGTTCTAAATCGTGTAATTATTAGCCAATTAGCACCATTTTTAGCAACGCATTTTTTGCATTGTACCAGTCATAACTGGTTCAAATGTAAAAACAAAAATCAAAAGTGTAAAAACAGTCACAGTCAAAGGTTAAAAAAGGAAGTTACACTCTAGCAAATTCATGTAGGTATTCGTGTCTACGGATGTTCCATCGGATACAATACATGTTGGAGAGAGTGCTTCGAATCTGCATGATTTAACCTGCCCATTCTACTATCGGATAGCTTTTAGCGACACCGTTTCATGGTTGACGTGTTAAAAACAGCTAAGGTGTTTTAAGCCACTAGTGATTCTATTAACCATTAAAAACTCTATTTATTATATACAGCGCGGACAAGTTTAGCAGCAGATCCAATCGCAAGTTTTTCCGCAACTGTAGTTGCGCACATATGCCTCTATAAACATTTGCTTCCATCAAATATTATCCTATAATTAACTGCAAATTAAATTTAATTCGTGTGATACAGGATGATGACGGGGGCGGTGGTGACGCTCAGCCCCTCGTACTGGCCAATGTTGGTGGTGTATTTATTGTCCTGATCATTGGTTGTGCGCTGGCAATCGTGTGCGCCTTTCTTGAGATGATTATCGACGTCTGGCTGATCTCCCATCGGATGAAGGTACGTGCTCAGCCTGCTATTGATTAGCATTACTGAATACCTTTTTTCCTTTTTTTTTTTCAGGTATTTTAACATTAGTTAAAAATCAAATCAAAGTCATAGGTAAAGTTACACAAAGTAAATAAAAATTGAGTTTCAACGCAGTTTTGTAATTTCGCTAGGTCCAGTACCCTTCAAACCGGAACACTGTGGTACCTACTTAGACGATCTCCTGCAAAGAAGATCTACCAAGAAAAACAACAAAACTTCGGAATATAATGAAATACAAGCATTTAAAAATTATACATTAATTTGTATTTCTCTTTCTCTATTTGTAATGAAACGAGTGTTTATATACAATTACATATTAGCGTCATGTTTATAAACTAACAGCGATTGTAACGATCCGATGACGTATACATATCCAGAGCAATATTAGAATGAGTTCCTCAAAGAAATGTATTATGAGTGTACTCGTCGGTTCCAGCACTGGAAAAAAGAAAAATAAAAATGTATATCGAACTTTTTTCAGGTCTCATTTAAAGAAGAACTTATTGCAGAGCTGAAATTCGTGTTTAGCTTTGGTGGAGATACAAAAATAGTTCGTCATCGAGAATCAACCGGCAGCGGTTCTGGAAGCCCAAAGAAAGAAGAAGAAGAAAGCGTGGAGAAAAAAGACGACGACGATCAAGAGACTGATAAAGATGATGCGGAGGATCGTGCGCCAACGCCATCGCAGAGGTCTACTCATTCTAGACATACATTACATAGCAGAAGACCTAGCAATGCCACACACATGGCTAGAATGAGGAAATATAGTGCACGTATTTAAAACCAACATTGTGATACATATTTGAGAAAAAATAAATTCACTGTAACTATTCTTATTTTCTTTTTTCTATCTTTGAATATCAATTGTACTTGATATACATGCACCTACTGCGTACAAGTTAGTGCGATCCGAACAATTATTTCGTTTATATTAACTGCAGAGCATTGTATACACCCCTTTATCAGCACTACAATAAAATAGTCAAATAGTCGGCTCTGTCTGACTTCACTTGTAAATTGAACTAAGGAATGGGTTAGACAGCTTAGTCCCATTTGTAACTCAAAAACGGCTGGACCAATTTATATAATCTTTTATTTGTTGGTTTTGTCTTTAAATTGAAGAACAGAATAATTGATTATTTATTAAAAAAAAAAAAAAAAAAAATCACGAAAAAATTACGAAGAAAATTAATTTTCTGATACAATTTTTATGTAACGGCTGTTTCGATGGTATCTCGAGGTATGATTGACTGATTTCGATGATTTTTTTGTCAACCTCAAGAATTTCTCAAATAAAAATAAAAATATCACAAAAAAATATAACAAACGCCGTATACAACATTAATTGAATCTTAGGCGGTACGAAGTTCACCGGATAGTTCTAGCTGTAAATCAATTTTGTGTAAGGACTTCCTACTAGGAAGTTTTCATCTACTTGCTACGCAACGTTATAATACTTGTATTACTTTTAACAAGCTTCTACTTAATTTGCAATGTTTCTTAAAATTGGAGCTCAATCCTTACACGCTGAAATAGAACCTCTTCTTACGAACGTTAAATTTGACATTTTACTTTAGTTTCAATGACAATACATTTTTATGGTAAACATAGCATTATACAATTGTACTCGTCAAGGGTCTTCGTACATACGCTATTAAATTTCCATTCATTGTGTGAGGTAATTCAGAACACTAATTAAAACAAAATCGGGGTAAAAAGTTTGTCGTAACAACTTATATCTGACACCTGAACAGACGACAGACGACCTAACAAAGACCGCAGGAACGCGCTGGATGCTAGCCGCTTCCAACCGGTCTTTGTAGAAGTCGGTGGGGGAGGGAGGCCTATGTCAAGCAGTGGACGTCCTATGGCTGAAATGATGATGATGAATACCTGAATCCCAAATGGAAATTGGAAGGACTTCGGACACACAGCAGTGTTCACGAAACGAACAAACTTCGTTTTTTTTTAATTTATGATGTTTTTCTAATCTGTTCCTATTAACTAATTATTACGTTTCCAATGAGTAAAATTGAGTTAGTGCGTAGAGCTCGCGTCTCGTATCTAGAGCCGTCTAAACTGGCGAGCCACAAACCACATTATGCCATCAGTCAGTTAATTAAGCACAAGTGAGAAATGTCTGCCTGTCCGTGTGTCCGTTCTCGTGATATGTCCAGTTGAGGAGGGTGTAATGAAAGCCGCTTGATTGAGAGGGGCCAAGCCGGCGAAGGACGATTCTGAAGAAATATATAGGCGTAGGTTCATATTAACAGTTGGGTAACGCTAGATTCAGTGGGTGGTTTGGTATCTTGATAATATTATAAGCATTATACAGCATGAATGGTGAGACACCGACGATACTGAAAGAGAGAACTTGGTACTCGATTCTCGTTATAGTTATGTAATAATATTAGGTACTTAGTTTTTGGCCGAATTTCGGAATTTGTCCCGCCCGCCGTCGTCAGCTCGAGCATCCTCATAAAGTTCAGCTCGTGCGGCCGCGCGGTGTTCATGCATTGCGTAATTGACTACTGACTTGACTACTGACTGTCGGTGAGGTCGAAGATAGTAAAAGAAACAAGTCCAATGTGAAATGTTCTCTTAGCGCATTAATTACATTTGTTTAATGTAAAAGTAATGAGACGAACGATACGCTCTCCTGATGGTAAGAGATAACGTGTGTCCATGACTATTGTAGCAATACATAGAACTTTGATTAGCAATACAAATTCCGGGGCATCGTTGCTTTGGCGCTTATTAATTTGAGACTTTTGATGGTTAGCCTCAACAGCGCAGTAATTTCGCTAGCTGCAATATCGGAACACGGTAATGAACACACTACTGCTTGGCGGCAGAATATCTGATACTGCGGTGGTATCTACCTAGACGACTTCCTGCTAACGAAATCTACTACCAAGTAAACATACATTGTTTTACAAATACTACCTTTGTTAGGATTATACTAGTTTACAACCCCGTTTAAGCGTGTAGGAGGAGAGAATAGGAGATGCTTTTGTATATTTAACAAACTACATCGGTTCATCCCATATTTGTCGAATTAAGTTATCCAAACTGTCCTTTACGAGGAGCTCTCCAAACTGAGGCAGCCTTGCAAGATAAATTATAAGTTTTGTAAAGCAATTTGTTAAACTAATGGAACGGAGATAAAAGATAGCGGTCAGGGAGCTGTGGTGTCCACTTCCCGTAACACTGATATAATAGCGCTATGCATCAAAGAAGCCGACTCGTGTTAGGTTACGCGGAAAATAGGGGATGTTAGCACGTAAACTAAAGGCTTATTTGCACCTTTGACGGGGACTGTGATGGGCTATTTATAATGCATGAGGCCTCCAGATTTATGAATATCTGAGCATACTTACTTCCTTGAGTAGTGTGTAATATACCATTTTAAGCTTGTATGTACTAAGCCGAAAAAAGGTTATTATGCTTTCATCCATTATGCCGCTTACATATTGCAATTTTTACTCAAAACTCTAAAATCGCCGCAAAATTGGTGATCAGTACAAAAAAGTTCGTTGACTTTTGACTTAAGAGTGTAAAGATAAACTAGTTTTTTTTCGTCATTTCATGTATGCCCCAAATAAAACTTTGTTTATAACTGTCAAGGACTATGACCATAGATATAGATATAGACCCTTAACTTATAACCCCGTTGAAAGTCAGGCTAGAACTATAATGTCGTTACCGTCCGCGGCGACGTCTTTAATTCCCTAAGTTTTTTTTTAAGGTTGATAGTTTAAGTGTTTGACCACAACTCACCTGATCTTGCGTGACGGTGTGGTTGAAGGTGATTTTTTATGTAGGTAAACGAGGTCAAACGCTATCATATTACATAATTTAAAAAATATAATAATAGAAAGAGCGTCAAACAATTAGACAGTTCACTTGATGGTAACTTATAGGCATCCACAGTATTAGGGATGCTGTCGATGCGATGCCAAATTAATTGTGTTACTGTTAATTTTATTGTAATAGCTTTGTAAATCACAAAACTTACTAAAATAGAGGATGTTATAAGATTTTTATGAAAAAGTATAATGTAATGATAGAAATAATTAATTAATTATTCAATTATTCTATTGTGAATAGAATGATTGAAATGTATATTTAGGTAGATTAAAAAAACAACAATTTTTTTAGTAAATATGTGTATTTACTTGATAACAAAGCGAGAAAATAACCGCGTGTGATAAAGATACAATATGTTTCACGATGACCAAAATGTGACCAAACTACAAAGAAACTATAGTTAATAAATAATTATCTTATTTTAAAGTGCAAGCTTTTACGAAATCATTAATTTATTAATCAAACTAACTAGTAAGCACATATATATATTTAAACATATTTATTTTTATAGTTGATGTTTAAAAGCCCGAACAAAACGGATTGATTTAACCTTCACCGTACGAACCGCTAAACAGTGCCATTAGCTGTCCGAGATTCAAGATTAATTTATTGCTGAGTGTGACTGGGGTTTCTTCGATAGACATATACAATCTGGGAGCATTTGAATAGTGTGTTAATTCATCGTAGACCGAATAATCAGACGATTTGTTAGTCAATTGTTAATAAAAAAAACATTAACTATATCTTCTTCTTCTAGCAAACGCGACACTCACACTTCTTGAAGAATGTCGAGAACTATGCGAATGACTCGTCCTATGTGTGCTAGTAGATTTTCCGGAACCTAAAGACTTAAGAGACCTAATTTCATCTCTTCCCTCCAATTCAGCGAGGGCTTCTGCACTGCCATCGATCGTCTTCGGGCTTCGCTTGACGGGTTTGACGCTACCACTAAACGATAGGGCAAATTTCAATTCTTCTATCAACTCATATTTGAAGGTAGTCTGAAACAAATAATTTTTATTCAAGAATTTATTTGTCGCTTTTATTTTTCTTTAGTTTTAGATTGTTTCCATTGATTGTTTTTACAACAGCCTGTCACAAGCGGTTACCGCAAAGGAGAGTCCTTAAATTTAGCCGCTATAATAATATTTTGTGAATTTTGGCTTCATTAAATCTAGCCGTGTCTATCACAAAACACGTCAGTTCCAGTAAGTCTACAGTCAAGGTTTTAACGGGCCACGTGTTGAGTCGCCAGTTAAACCCTCTCTATTCAGGGCTGGTTATACTTTGGTAAGGTTCAATAAAGGAGATAAATATTTGCCGTTTCGTGCCTCTTTAAGATGTATGGCATAGTTGATTTGTTTTTTCTGCTTTACGGAAGACTTTAAATTTTACTACATAATTGTGTTTATCACCGCCTCATTCATGACCTCGACTATTGTAACATGGCGTAAAAATGCATGAATGGCATGAAAAATTAAAAAAAAAACTTGTAACCATTACTCTGTTTAACTATATTTTGTTAAATGTAAGTAATACATGAGATACTGTCACAGCCTTACTTCATATTTGACAGAACGTTTGAAGACCCCCCACATCATGTCTAAGATGGATATGATTATTCCGATAAAGCATCCAACGCCAAGTACCACAAACGCTCCGACCATATTTTTCATGTCCAATTGCTTTTTCTCTTCGTCTTGTTTTTCCTGAGAAAATAATTTGTTAAATTTTTAGTAACACAGTTCCAAGTAGCTCTTTCTCATACTTCATCTAATGACAATAGATATCGAGTTCATGGATGGGTAGCTGAAGGCCTCTGACATGTCTTGGATATTGATGTTATAGAGCCAACAAATTGAAACCGATCATACGACTAACGATAGCGCTCAGCTGTAATTAAATAAAAATAAACTAATTTTTGTGAACAAGTAATATAGCTAGGGCACGTAGTTTTACAGTGGCTCTAAAATATTAATTATAATAATTAGTAAGAAAATGAGAAGAAAACGCATCACAAAGGGAGTTTACTTGTACTTTCACTAAAGACAGAAAAAAACGTTGTTTGTTCTAACTTACCCCACATTTGCCCCCACCACGCTTTTCCTTCCACCAAATGTCTTTAAGCTTTTGTATTTCTCCTTTTTCTTTAAACTTTAGAAGAGCAGCGTCAATATATCTTTTGTAAGGTGATTCTGAAAGAAAGTAATGTATGGTAAAAGTAATTCATGTAGTTGAATTTACCAATACAGATGCAACTTCTGTGAGCAAGCTTGTATGTGAAACATTAGTACCACAGAACCGAGTTTTTTCATGGTAATAAACAAGCAAAAACAATTTGTCAAGGTAAAAGGTAATATCGCCCAATAAACGTCACACATTTGGCAGTGCTTCACGAGTTGTAGGACGTGGTTTCAATTCCCGCCTAAGGTAAATATTTACTTATTACTTTAAAAAAAAAAACAGGTTTTGACATATTTTTAGAGTTGCAAACGATAATATTTTTTTTTTTTTTTTATGGTTGACAGTCTAGTTGTTTGACCACAGCTCACCTGATGTTAAGTGAAGGTGTGGTCGAAGATGGTAAAGCACACCTAGCCTGGAATGGAACTGGCTCTCAAGTGAGGCTGCCGGAACACACCGTTAGATGCTTGGCGGCAGATTTTCAACTTGAGGGTGGTAGCTAGCCAACCGAGTACTAGAAAGTACCCTACCACCATGCTATGGTTTCCTCACGATGTTTTCCTTCACCGGCAGCTCAAGCTCATTGTTGGGGTTTGAACCCACGCCCTTCGGCATGCGAACCTACCGCGCTAACCACTGAGCTATCATCGCTACAAAATAATTGTAGAACCAAAGAGTTTTCCCCCATTTTCTATGCAAAGATAAAAGTTATTCTCTGAAAAACTCTTACTCTTTTTCATTCCAATTCCATAAGTTTTCGTGTCCAAGAGGCCGCCGACTTGAATTAGATCGCAATGCCTCTCTTTATAATATTCTATAGAAGTTGACTCCATGAAAAACGCGTAATTCGAAGTTTCAGCCCTTAAATTGAAAAAAAAATAATTATGCTTATTTAATTTCATCAAGTTGTGTTTTTGTAGTACCCTTGCTCACGCTGTAGGTAGTCAAAATGGTTTCACGATATTTTTTTAACAAATTTTATAACTACATTTCAAAGCAGCAAAAAAGCACAATTATTTTAAAAACATCTATGAATAAACTTCTAAAATTGTAATGAAGTATTTTTTTGTTAATTATATAAGTTGTTTTGGTTAATTTGGTAAAAAATATACGCAATGCTTTAACATTACTGTTAGACTTCTATATATTTTTTTAAATAACACAATAGTTTTATTGCAAATAACACCTTAAAAACTTAGTGATTCATAATATTTAAATAATATTTCATCATAACTGGACTTACTCAAGTACTCCATCGTCGTTTTCTGTTTTTATCCAATTATTTTTTTCCATGTTTTTGTACATCTCTTTAAACCTTGGGTTTGCAGAATACTGAAAAAAGCATTTTAAACGTTACTTTCATTTTTTTTTTACCAGTTCTGGTTAAGCACTTTTTATATAAACTGTCTCAATGTTGGTTGGAGACTATTTTCATTATGAGAAGGGTAAAAGCCAATTACATTAGCTAAGTGCCACATTTCCCATAATTTTGAGAATATTAAGAAACACGCTGTAACACGCAGGTAACTTCATGTTACTTTCCTTCACAGCTTGAAAGAATCGAGAACTAACAATATATAATTATGCATATCATTTAGAAAAGACAGAGGTCCATGCCATGTGTTCGAACCCACGTTTAGATTGGTCAAGTAGGTGTTCTGACCACTAATCAAAATGCCAAAAGCTCAAAGTTAACCATGGTGTGGTTGAAGAAAACAAAAACACCTAGCTTGGTTTACGTAAATCTAATTAATATGCTAGTCTTAAAAAACACAAAGCTCAAAATGAATCCGATAAAATAGCCATCAATAAGCAATAAGCAATTGCACAAGGGAAATGGATACTGATCAAATATTATAATAATGTACTTACATTAAAAAACGACAATGTTGACCCTTTGGACTTCGCACCGTATTTTATGGACTTTAAGTGGTAAAGCCCGTCTATGGTCTCAAATGGTAAAGCATTTGGCTCTATGGTCAAGAATGCAACCAAGGTACCCACGTATGATGCCACCATTACTAGAGTGAAGAACCACCATACGCTTGTTATTAAACGAGGAGCTAATGCACTGGAAATAAAATATTCCAAAGTTATGAAGTGTGACATTATTTTATAAATAGGAACACACGACCATCCCATAACAGCTAGTTGTCTTTTTATACATAAGAATAATGAGCCGAACAAAACGCTCTCCTGGATAGTATGGGAAAAAACAGTTTTTATACTCCCGCTAGGAACGCTGCTACAGTTTTTTTTTACATCGTTTTTGTACCTATTACTTAAATCACGCAAAGAGTTTTGTTAGGAACGTGAAAAAGTCATATCGCCGAGTATTATTGTATCATTTTTCCAAATTTATGTCTATATAGTGGCATTTCATTCATAAACGACTAATGCGCGTAAGTATAGAAACGTGGGAATAATGTGGTGAAATATGACTTTGCGTGTTGCTTTCAGGACTCCATACAAAGCGTGTAGTAAAGTCAACACTATTTCACTAAGGTATGATCCAACTTGACTGACTTATTTTGACTTTTACTTTAACTTGATTTATGAAAGTCATAAAATACTTGAAAGTATTAAAATAGATAACTCTGGCAAATACACAAAGTGTTTTGACAGTAACATGAAACAAGAATTTATTAAAAAAATGGATACCAGTACCGCAACAACGAATTGAAAAAATTGAGACCAGCACCGTAACATCGATTTTGAAAACTTGACACTGAATGCACAGAAAGTGCATCGCCAAGTCTTTGGAGGAGAAATAAGAAAAAAAGCAACGAATTTTGTGACAACCTGTTGAAAGTTTTGTGGAAATTTTGTGGCACTTTCGACTTGATCGAAAGTGTTATTTCACAAACCTTTCAACTAAACACTAACTAAATCAAAATCAATTAAGCCGCTTGAGAGATGCCACAGACAAACACATAGATGTATGTATCTATGTTTAATTTATAATACTTCATTTTTGCGTCATGAGTTAAAAACAAAGAGGGAAACAATCATATTGATAAAGCTTTTAGTTCTTACTTACATTGGTGCGATCTCAGAACCTTGTTGCATCACGGATCCAATGATAAGCCACACTGAGTTTGCGAAACTAAACTGGTTGGACAACTCGTCGGGTTGTTCTACACAAGGAACTGGATTCTGCCACTCCTTGTTGGAAATTCTTCCCACGAATATCATCAATACTCCAAGACAGAACTGTATCAGCATCATATAGAGCCACACCTGGATATATCATATGGCACATTACAAATTTCAGTAAGTAAATTTATAAGTCCAAAATCACAACGCTATTTTATGTTCCCACACATGACAAACCATATCCCTGGCGACCCAGAATAAGGGGCAAACTAGACTACCAGAAATAATGGACCCATGTTGCACAGAGAAAGAAGCCTTTTAAGAAAAGAGCCTTTTCCTCGCAGTGGGACAATACAGGAATGATAATTAGATTTATAACATTTGTACATAGGTACTCTTAAGTATCACGATGACAGTTATCAAAACAGGATTGGAAATTAAGAATTATTCCTGGATCAGCCCTTATTCTTAAACTGTGTTCCTGATTCTTAAGTTAGGCGTATTGTTATTCTGTTGAGTTAGTTCCCTTGTTCTAGCATTTATCTGAGGTGGCCGATGAAAGTACCGTGAGCTCTTATCGACATTCAATTAAGGAGATGACAAAAGATATACGCGTCCGTTTAAATGCATAAATTATTTTTTTGCACGACTGCCCACAAAAGGAGTGTACCTAATGTTTTCAGGGTTTCATATTTTTAAATGCCAGAACAGATATGAATGAATTGGGTATCGTAAGAAATAATAAAATTGTGAGGAATAAGAATTCTTGCGTGACACATGCTATAATTTATATAAAAAAAATGGCGGATGTATTGCTCCGTTTGCAAAAGTGAAAAAAGAAACTTTAATTATTATCTTATTTTCAACGTTAATTTCAATAATAAAATCATTCTAGTTGTATTTATTGTGTCGAATAAATGTCTTTCCTTCTTTATTTTTATATCGAATACCCAAATAATATAAGTAAATAAAAGATTAACTTTTTAGTGATTGCCTAATTTGGATGGTCAGTAATGATAGCTCATGGTACGGCCCCTAATCAGTTGCATAGCTGTTGGCTGCTAACACATCTGCATAGGAGACAGAGGAGAAAAAAGCTCCCCTTTTCATAAAAATAAACATAAAGTAAAGCACTCCACAGTAAGATGAATATTAGTGGCTATAAATCTTGCAGATTACCTCTTTTGAAAACACCGCCATAAACGAAAACATCTCGGGCGGCAATTTACTTGGTTCCTTGTACAATATACTAATGCCTAAAGTCATGAACGGCGTGGAAAAGTCGATGGCTTCTTGTCGAATTTTTGTTATTGTCAGGTCGGTTATTGCCAAGTCAGCTAGCTGAAAAATTAAAGTCGAACTTCCTTCACTATGATGTAGTATAACAATAACAATATTGTAAGCATTGCTTATAGTTAGTATAAGCTTAAAGTAGCCCGTGTCGTTTTTCGTGTGATATTTTAAGTCAGTGAGAAGGTCAGTGAAATCTGCCGCCAAGCATCTAATGGTGTGTTCCGGCAGCCTCACTTGAGAGCCAGTTCCATTCCAGGCTAGGTGTGCTTTACCATCTTCGACCACACCTTCACTTAACATCAGGTGAGCTGTGGTCAAACAACTAGCCTGTCAACAATAAAAAAAAAAAAAAAAAAAGTTGCAAAACCATTTTGGGCATTGATTAACTTTAAACAACGCTTATAGGTAAGACCTTACGTATGTTATTGGCAAACAATTGTAACAAACCAAAATCTGAAACTTTATCTATCTATTCTATTATAAAGAGGAAAGATTTGTTTGTTTGTTTCTATTGAATAGGCTCCGTAACTACTGGACTGGTTTCAAAAATTCTTTCACCGATGGGAAGCTATACTATCTCCGGGTGACATAGGCTACTTTTTATCCCTGTATTCCTACGGGAACGGGAACTACGCGGGTGAAACCGCGAGGCGTCTGCTATGTTTTATAAAGTTAGTACCTATTTATGTTTGATTTGAAGCATATTCACATGCCGAGTCATGGCAAAATAGGCAAGACTTATGTACTTCATTTTGTAAAAGGTCTGTATATTACCCTATTTTAGTGAATAAATGATAATCGAATTAATTGAATTGAATAAATAAAAAGTTCCTTGGTTGCAGCAACTGTTTTGTCTAGTTGTGTCATTGGTAAAAAAATTTCATGATTCGCTTACCAAACTTCAAGCTTATAACCCTGAAATAGAAATCTCAGACCAACTCACTATTTTAGAGCAGGGTCTAAAAAATACCTAGACCTCTAGAGTTGGTCTGAGATACTAACTAAAACAGTACTTAACTTACATCTTCCCGGAGATCCCTCACCATGCCGTCGTATGAACCATTAGAAAGTAAAGTGCCGTAATTTGGTTGAACTTGAAATATATAATTGTATCCAAGCTCTTTAGAGAGCATGTCTATCAGATCAATACTGAATCCTTCATAACGATCATTTCCAATCAGTGTCTCCTCAGATTCCTTTTCGTAAGCATATGGTGGTGTCTGGAAATTGTCAAACACGTATTTGATATTTCTTAAAATGACGCTTTCAGTGCTGACGCCACTTGCGTCGGCACTGTCGACGCCAGTCAGACAATGATGCTAAAAGGTTAGTCTGCGAAATAGGGCGTAGGATTGTAGATAGCGGTGGTGACTTTTGCGCTGGCTTGCACCTTGAGCAGAGGTTGTCCATTGCCATCCAGCGTGGTAATGCAGCCAGCGTGATGGGGACCTTTGTACCGGGTATAGTTGGTTAGCTTGTTATTGCTGTATAAAATTATTGTCAAATTGTATGTTTTTTTTTTTTTTTTTTTTATGTGACAAATAATGAGACGAACGAAACGCTCTCCTGATGGTAAGAGATAACGCCTGTCCATGACCATTACAACGATACACAGAGTTTGAGTAACAAAACAAAGTCCAGGGCATCGCTGCTTTGGTGCTCATTACTTTGAGACTTTCGATGGTTAGTCTCAACAGCTCAGTAATTTCGCTAGCTGCAGTACCCTTCAAACCGGAACACAGTAATGTTTACACACTACTGCTTGGCGGCAGAATATTTAGTACTGCGGTGGTACCTACCTAGATGACCTCCTGCTAAGGAGATCTACCACCAAGTGTCATAATTATGTCAAATATGTAGTATGTCAATAAAAATTAAACTTTCTTTAATACATAAAAGTGAGTAAATTCTTTGTTAGTCTTACCTTTGCAATCAATACTTTTAAAGTTTTGTTATGTAAAACGTTTTCTTCACCAATTTCAGCATCTGGTGCTAGTAAACGGTCAATAATTAGCTCATTAAATTTCCATTGTCCAATCTGTGGAAAAAATGATCTTATAAAAATGTATTATTAATATGGAATACATAATATGTCTTATCAGGTTATTAGTTATTACTATAACTTTCTTTATACATTTTTATTCAAACAAGTTCAAATTGAATTTATTAACTTTTTTTACTATGGGCGCAACTTTGAAATTATGAAAAAAGCTGCTAAACGCATTTGAACAATGGTCATCGAACTTTTTCATGGGACAGCTAATTTTTTTTACAATTTCTGAATTGTGCGTTCAGAAAAAAGTTGTTTATTTGCCCTTCAGCTTAGTATACCCCAAACTTATAACCATTTAAATTCATTACTCACACTCTCATTTCCAGCAGGTGTTAGTTCTAAAATATCGAATATCACTTTTGATCTCAAGCCCTGACCATCAAATAATATATTTCCTGTTATACCATTTACTGTATGCTGAAACAAATTAAGATCGATGAGTGAGTGATGAGTATTGAAGATACGTAAAGTAGGCAGTGACTGGAAGTGAAAACCTGAAGATTTGCCTTCATCATCATCATCATCGGTATTTTGTTTAGATTTTGCAGCTTTGCAGCAAAGTTTTGGTAAAAAAAAACAAAGTATGACCTCTACATTAGGTTATAATTTGTAATCTGGTAATAATGTGTCATATTTTTCACTGTATTGTTTTAATTTCATTTGTAGAATTACAATCAATGTGACAGTGCGGTCTGTTTGTAACAGTTTCACTACTAAATCGCTGAATAAAAGTACATATTGATAAAATTGAAATAAGTTAAAAGTTAGTGTTTTTTCTCAGAAACAAGTTGTGTATATAAATTATAAAAAATCAGTAAATAATATTAACAATGTGCGCTGGTTATTGTAAGCCCCAGATAAACACAGATTTCGAATTCGTATTGCATACTTTGTGACAGTGTGTTTTGTATGTGGCGCGTAACAGATTATAGGTTATATGCCGACGGATACACGACACATGTATATTGTATATATTATGTGTCGTGTGGTTATATTAAATTAAGTTAAACATAATGTCTGTTTGTAACACAATTATTTCAAATGTATTAGTTTGGTTAAATAATGTAAAAGACTTGATTTCACTAAATGACTGTGAGTCACGTGTTTTTGTGAATATAAAGGGCCGCTCTGGCTCGAACACGAGATTCGGTTGCCTACCGTCGTACTGAACAGATCAAGAGATCCTTAAGCTAAGTAGCCTATTTATTATGTTGTTATAATGTTGGTTGATATTCTTTTGTGATACTTATTATGTGATAAATATTGATGCTTTATGTTAAATAACGTGTTATCATTATCTTGGTGTCTTTTAATGACTATTGCTTTGCAAATCAATATACGTTGCTTATAATAACAGTTTCTGGTCTTCTTTTCTCCCTACTTTTGTCTTACATAACGTATGATGGTTGGTTAATGACGTATGTAGTACATTCAGTTCTTATCCTTATTCCTTATTGATGCCTCAAATAAACTAAATTCTAACATCAGAAGTGGGATTGTGTCCACTATTCTTACATGATTATGTTATGATTTCAGGATCGATGGCGCTGCTTTGCAAGAACTTCTTTGGGCAATTAACGACGCGGTTTCCGGCCCTCTGCGAAGATAAGACGATGTTGCTCTGGCGACGTTCGACCCAACTATAAGCGTCCTGGTCGCCGAGTCATGGGGCAATAGTATTAAGACCATGGCTAAGGAGTTTGGATGGAGTACCATTGCAAGAATTGGTTGCCAAAAGCAGGTTGGCCGAGCGGGTTATAGAAACCTAAAAGACGGGTAAACGAAAATATTGCTGTTGAAATTATTATGTGATTGTTTAGATACTTATTAATAATTTAAAGAATTATTTGTACAGTGATTGCATACTATGAATAGAAATAACCGCTGGTCGGCCGTAACTTGGTGCTGATTAGTCTCATCGGCAGCGGGTGAAAGGAATCAGCATGTCTAGGTTAACAGGCCCTTGTTATAGAACCGCTGGACAGTCACGTACTTGGTACCAATGAGTCTCACTGGCAGCGGGTGAATGCTATTGGTATGTCTATGTACCTGGCCCGTATTCGCTGGACAAACTTGTTTGGTGTTGGTTTATCTCAATGGCAGCGATTGAATGGGACCAACATGTCTATGCAAGTAATGAATAGTTTAAAAATGTTATTTTGATGGAGTAATGGCACTGTGCAAATAACAATTTAACATGTGATACTTCGGGACGAAGTATTGTCAGTATGGCCGTATTCGGAATACATTTTTTTTTTTTAAACATGTGATACTTCGGGACGAAGTATTGTCAGTACGGCCGTAACAGATTATATGAAACGTATGTGTATAATTAGGTATGTATTTGTTATTGCCATTTATATTAAAATAAGTTAGACATTTCTATTTGTACTACCTACATTTTTTTTTTTAAATTGTATTGTTTGGTTGAATATTGCAATTACGTATTTATAATCTGAAAGTTGTCTGTACAGTATTCACATATTTTAAATAACATTGGTGCTAATTAATCTCATCGTCATTGCAAAAGAAATATTTTGTCCTAGAGAATGGGTTGATAAATATCATGTGATTTGTAGATAAGTATCTAAACGGATACTTATTTATAATCTAAAAATTATATTTCGCCGATTTTGTAATTGTATAGTGTTTACATATTTTAAATAACATTGGCGCTGATTAGTCTCATCATCGGCGGGTGAAGGAATCGGCATGTCTATGTTACAGGCTCTGTTATAATACCGCTGGTCGGCCACCTACTTGGTGTCAATTGGTCTCACCGGCAGCGGGTGAATGTAATTGACATGTCTATGTATCTGGCAAGTATTCGCTGATGATACTTGTTTGGTGTTGTTCTATCTCAATGGCAGCGATTGAAAGGGACCAACATGTCTATGCAAGTATTTAATCCCTTTTAAAATATTATTTAAATCAATTAAAGTAATAACGCTGTGCAGTTAGCTTTGTTAGTTATAAAGTGATATTTTTTTTATGTAACGTGTGATACTTCGGGGACGAAGTATTGTCAGTATGGCCGTAACAGATTATAGGTTATATGCCGACGGATACACGACACATGTATATTGTATATATTATGTGTCGTGTGGTTATATTAAATTAAGTTAAACATAATGTCTGTTTGTAACACAATTATTTCAAATGTATTAGTTTGGTTAAATAATGTAAAAGACTTGATTTCACTAAATGACTGTGAGTCACGTGTTTTTGTGAATATAAAGGGCCGCTCTGGCTCGAACACGAGATTCGGTTGCCTACCGTCGTACTGAACAGATCAAGAGATCCTTAAGCTAAGTAGCCTATTTATTATGTTGTTATAATGTTGGTTGATATTCTTTTGTGATACTTATTATGTGATAAATATTGATGCTTTATGTTAAATAACGTGTTATCATTATCTTGGTGTCTTTTAATGACTATTGCTTTGCAAATCAATATACGTTGCTTATAATAACAGTTTCTGGTCTTCTTTTCTCCCTACTTTTGTCTTACATAACGTATGATGGTTGGTTAATGACGTATGTAGTACATTCAGTTCTTATCCTTATTCCTTATTGATGCCTCAAATAAACTAAATTCTAACACGCGCAACTCGATCACGAAGAATTTGCATTTTGGTATTTATTTGCATGGTGGTAGGGTACTTTCTAGTACTCGGCTGGCTAGCTACCACCCTCAAGTTGAAAATCTGCCGCCAAGCATCTAACGGTGTGTTCCGGCAGCCTCACTTGAGAGCCAGTTCCATTCCAGGCTAGGTGTGCTTTACCATCTTCGACCACACCGTCACTTAACATCAGGTGAGCTGTGGTCAAACAACTAGCCTGTCAACCATAAAAAAAAAAAAAAAAAAAGAACACCCACATACAGAACAGTCTTGTAAAAAAAACCACGCCCGGCAGATGTAAAACATTTAAATAGTATCTATGCACACAGCTCACAGAAAAGCAACGAAGTGTATAGTATAAACGCGCACACACACAAGGGAATCAAAACAAGTGGCGTAGAAGGGGCATTACGGCATAAGAGAGCACCACGCCGTTTGCCGTCACGGCATACGAGTTAGTTTTACTGCCAAGGCGCGTCAACAGATGTTTCATATTAAAAAAATTAACTTTTTCTAAATTGACTCTTCTGAATAAGCAAAGCGAGCAAAGCCGCTCGTTTTGTTATATATAAGACTACATACTGTTCTCATAAAATTCAGCAGGGTAGTTCCATATCTCCAAGGTTGCATATTGTCGCAGTCAAGTTTTTCAGGCACCATGGTGTGGTTCAGATTTCTTTTCGTGTAAACTGCTAAGGCTGAGTAAAATGCCAAAACGACATCGTGAATTAGAACAACTTTGGTGCTTAGCTGTTCTGGTAGCAGTTCTAGAAAAGTTTGATTGGAAAGTTGGTCCGTGAAATTCCACAGCAGTACGTTTGCGTTATTGGTTAGATTGACGAGTCGAAGACCTAGAAAAACGTCATGAAAACAATAAATGTCGACACAAATAAATCAATTCGTTTTTGTTTTAATTATGCGGGATTACTCACGTTCGTTGGAATTTCCGATAAAATTAAACGTTTGTAATCCCGCGTAAGTCAAACAAAAAGTGTCTAAACTACACCAGTTACCATATTACAAATAATGTGTTGTTTAGTGTAAAAAAAAAGAAAATTCAATATACAATAACTATACAATATTTACTTGAGTAACTTTGTATAACAATTACTTATACAAAGTTACTTATATTGGTAGTACTAAACCGGAACGACATTGTTCCTACTCAACTTGTGCTATGGGGCTAACACTGGCTTCGTATAACAATCAAAATCAAAAAGGCAATCTAAGCTTAAAGTATGCCCATGCCATTTTAACGAGTGACATTTTGTATCTGAAAAATGTTGACAGAGTATTTGAAACGTGGGGTAATTTTAAGCAAATTGTATAAAGCCTTTCCTGTATATTGCGTAAAAATAACCACAGAAAATTATTACAGAGCAGTAAGCTCATTCGTATAGTGTGGAAGTGTGGGTAACAATTCCTAATCTGAAGAGATTGTTAGCTACTTAACAAAATCATCCTGATTCTCTGATTTGTTTTTATTTTACAAACGAGCAATCTTCACCTGTCATATTAACTCCTCCATATCTATAACTGACCAAATTCTTAGAGAACAGGTCCGGAGTAACAAATATATAAGAGTGTTCATCCGCCATAAGCCCAACTTGCTGTGCGTGGTCTAGAATCAGGTCTATGTTAGTGGAGGGGCAATCCACCACGAAATTCGTGTAGCCATTTTCCTTTGCGTTTATTAGAACATCCCTGAAATAATAGATTATAAATAAATCTTTATAGATAAATTATTTGTTTGACAGTTCAAAAAAGCTCGCTCGAACGCTCACTTTAAAGTCGCTCACGAGCAACGGAAAGGGCTATACTCGGTGTTTCTCTAAGGTATCGTTTCCGGAACGAAGTAATTCGCCAGAGAACAAAAGTCACCGACATATCATATTAGGAAGTTGAAGTGGCAGTGGGCTGGTCATGTTTGCCGCAGAACCAACAACCGTTGGAGTAGACGTGTTCTAGAGGGAAGATCGCGAATCGGCAAATATAGCGTAGGAAACCCTAAGACTAGATGGAGTGGCGATATACGTAAAACAGCTGGCAGTGGCTGGAAGCGAAAAGCCGAAGATCGGGATGACGTGGACTATGCAAAGTGTTGATGATGATGATGACGAAATAATTAGTTTGACCGCTAACTCAAACTCAACTTCACAGTATCTATTAACTATGGTTTATAATAATTATAATAAGTAAGGTGTAATTATATTTGAATTAGTATAAAAATAATGATAACGTTGATGATTTATTTTTTGGTGTATCTGCAACATCAAACTGTATCCTCCGATATTGTTTTAATTAGTTTACTGATTTTTTTTTCTTTGGTTTTGGCGTCGTATTTTAGCATTTGCCAGTGTCAAGTATTTATATATTTTCAAGTTTCAAAAGTTAAGTAAGTGCCCTCTTAGCTAGTTAAAGTCAAAGTCTAGTTTTAGTCAAGTCCAGCCCGTGTCAGTCAAGTCCAGTCATGCTTTAGTAAAGTAGTGGCGACTTTACTATAAAGCTTCGATGGAGTTTTGGAAGCAACACGAAAAGTCATGTTTCACCACATTATATCATTTTCCCACACTCACGCTTGTAATTCGGCACTTTATGAATAAAACACCACCATTTTTATGCATAAACACTCGACAAAACACTAGTTTTGGAAAAAAATACAACGGAGCGACACGACTCTTCCCGCGTTCCCGCCAAAACACCGTTTACTGATTTAGCTTCGAACGACACGCTCACCTGACGGTAAGATATAACGCATACCCAATGTCCATTACCATTGCAGGAATACACAGAACTTTGAATTGCAAAACAAAGTCCGGGGCATTGCAGCTTTAGCGCTCATTACTTTAAGACTTTTGATGGTTAGTCTCAACAACCCAGTATTTCGCTAGTACCCTTCAAACCGGAACACAGTAATGTTTACACACTAATGCTTGGCAGCAGAATATATGGTAAGTTTGATTGATGTTTGAAAGTACTATTGAACAATAGTAGATTTGGTACCTGTAATCATTTCCACTTAGTTCTCGAATAGCTATAGTATAACGATCGGTGTGGTTACCCATTTCCAACAAATCGCTTACTCTTAAAATACTGTGACCTTTCACATACAAGATGGTGAAGTTTTTCCAATCTTTGTGAATAATAATTTCTCTTATTGCCTGAAATTAAAGAAACAAACAATACAATGCCCTGCCCATTCTACTATCGGACAGCCAGGAGCTCCAAGAAGCGACACCGCTTCATGGTCGATTTTAAATCTACCTTCATTGTACGAACCGCAATGCAACAATAGAATTTGCAGCCCGAGTGGGTGTCTCCAGATAGAAACAATCTGGGTGCCTTCAAGTTGCGAGTGAATCGGTTATTTTTAACAAAAAAAAATACATCTAAGACTTTCGATGGTTAGTCGCAACAGCCCTGTTACTTCGCTATTTGCAAACCCGAACACAGTAATAAATAAATAAATAATAAATATTGTAGGACATTACACACAGCGCCATCTGGCCCCAAACTAAGCAGAGCCTGTGTGATGGAAGTCAGATAACTGATAGAATACATTTTTTTTTTTGTATATACATACATAACACCCAGATACAGAACAAACATTTGTTGATATGACAAAATGTTTGCCCTGAGTGGGAATCGAACCCACGCCCTACAGCTCTTAAGGCAGATATACTACCAATGATCCAACGGGGCTGTCAGTAATGCTTATACACTACTGCTTGGAGCAGGATATTTGGTACTGCAGTGGTACCTACTAAGACGACCATCTGCGAGCCCCAGAATGTATACCGATCGCTCCGACTTGACGAGTCGGTGTGACGGAGTTACCAGTTGATTTTTCTTTATATTGCTGCGAAGATCTATCGTGCTGTAGACGCACCTGCGTAGAAATTTATCTATGTTTGTATTGCCCATATGAAAACTTGTTTATAATGACGATTCCGATTCCTTTTCAGCTTAATAGGCCCCAACTTATATAAGAAAAAATACACCCTATAAGAAAAAACTTACTTGGTTATATGCCGAAGGACTTGGATAAAAATTCAATAACGACCAATCAGCGTCATACAAATCACTATGCTGTATCGTAATGTGTGGAAGTTCCAGAGCGTCTGCTAAAACTTGAATGTTTTCGCTGGCTCTTCCTCCTACTCCATCTATAATTCCTAGTACGCCTTCCTGTAGACAGAGATTTAAATCAATCGGCATTCTGCAATTCCACTTCACTTTCCAGATTTCTCCCCAGAACAATTAAAAGTTTACTCGTCTACCCAATTAAATTGATACATTTAATTAGGTTTAAAACATAATTAATGTAAAATTATAATTATAGTCAATAATTGCAATAAAGTAAAATACATATGTACTTATGTTAATTTGTCTTAAACCTGTACAATTTTACAAAAAATATGTAAAAAATTTGTCAATTTTGCTTTATTTAGTTCTTTTATGATAAAAGATAATAATAATTTGATCTTAATATCCAAAAAATATACGTAATGTAAGTTTCAGCTCTTTCTCGTGGTAAACCGCAATATTACAATATTACAATTGTAATATTGCGTAAGTTTGTAATTTTAAAGTTACAAACAAACAAAAAACAGATAACCTTTGCACATTTTTAAGTGGAATTAATGGAACAAAAAAAAACTGTGTTGCCACGCTGAACTGAATTTGACTGAATTTGCAAAACTGCATTTTTACGTGAAAAAAAGCTTTACTGAAAAAAAACTTTGAAAACTATTTGAAATATTCAGTTCTACCAACAACCGTTGGGGTAAACTTATTCTAGAGTGGAAATCGTGTACTAGCACACGTAGCATAGGACGCTTTGAAACTCGGTGGAGTGACGATATAAGTAAGGCAGTGTAGGTAATGACTACAAATTAATATAAAATACACCGAAAATCAGATTAGGTGGCGTGTATGAGAGGCCTATATGTGAAAAAGTAGCAAACAAGTCTATGCCTGCAGTGAACTTAAGTGGGTCGGTGATGATGGAGATAGTGGCGGTGGTGACAGTGATGATGATTAGAAATATTACTTACACTAGCGAGTTCACAAACATACTGACTGATCTCTATTATTTTTCTCTTTTGCGATACCTCTTTTATTATTATGTTGAAGTTATACATCGCTCCACTGACAGTCAAAACATCTTTTAGGCCAGCATCTTCGTAAATTATAGCTCCTGAAAAAAAATATACAATGTTCTACACTACATACTATTTTATTAGAAAATAAAACACTTTTTTTTTGTCAAACACGAATATAAAATTGTATGGTAAGATAACGCCTGTCCATGACTATTGCAGCGTTACCCAGAACCTTGATATACAGAATAAAATTCAGAGCATCGCTGCTTTGGCGCTCATTAGTTAGAGCAATTAGACGGTTAGTCTCAATAGATCTGTAATTTTGCTAGCTGTAGTGCCATGACACCGGAACACAATGACAATAAGAATAATTATGATTGTGGTCTTTATTTGAAGTTGTGTTTGTTTAGAAACTAAGACAACCCACAGATCAAGCTTCACAAACTTTTGGCACATTTTTAGGTCTGTGGCAAGAATATATAACATTATATACGTAATAGATATCACAGTACCGTCTGATTACAATATTGGAGTAAAGAAAATAGAAAAACTAAGTAAATGCCACTCAAAAAAGCTAGGCTGTGGAAAACATCAACAGAAAGTTAACAAGTAGTATGTACCACCGTAGAAATATCATAACACAAATATTGCACAAAATTAGACTCTAACATACATTAGCATAAACTAAACTATTAAAAAAAAAAACAAGCCGCGATTCATACAACAATAATGGTGAGAAACCGTAAATCGAGAGCTCGAGTAAAGGATAACCTCACCAACCTAATATGAATATAGAAACGTTTAGAGGAGGCGTCAGGTGACCAGAATGCTGGTATCTACTTTAGTCAAAAGCTTAGCATTGCCATCCAGCGTGGCAATGCTGCCAGCATTCTGGCCACATATCCCTCCTCTGACGGACTTTTAGATTAAGTTGTTTGTATAAATTTTGTAAATAGTATTAATTTAAGTTTTTTTTATTATATTCAATAAAGAAATTTACCCTGTAAAAAACATATAAATATTTAATTTTTCTTAACATTATTTAGTAAAAATAGCATAAAATGGATAAATCTTTACTTATTTAATAGACACATTAAAATGGATTCACTAACCAAGTACTCGAGTTTCATCCACCACTCTTTCTGTTTCCTGCGACAAAACACATGGCGACAGAAACGCAATCACAAATACACCAACTAAACACATTCTTATAAATAAACATCAACAGTCACCGGCCATTTAATTCGAAATTTTCTTCACAGCACCCGACCAATACACCATTCCTCGAACGCATGAAAAGTTAAAGCCGATAAACGAGAATGAGTTTATGTTTTACTACAAACATTGTAATTATCCCGAAGTTTAGTTAATCGACGTTTTAAAACAGTAGCGTCGTTAATGTTTTAGTTTATATCGAGTGCACGACACGTAATGTGTTTAGATCGGCAGTGGGACGAGCGGCGCGCGACACGGCGCGTCCGAAATAATCTTGCGCCTAAATTTAGGACAAGTTTTCCACAAAACGACATACTTTATCCAGCTACCGTCTGTCTCGCGCTAGATTGACACAATCGCGTAAAAATACCATCGCCAATTCATATTTCCTCATCAATATACAGGTATCTAAAATCGTGAAAAAAAATCAGCTGCTCTATATTTGGCTTTGACTTTTTTTTTTCTTTGGAACAACTTTGTTTCTACGATTTCAAAATTGTAGCCACAGTAAAAGTCGTTAAAAATTATGACCCCTGATAACCTCTTTATACACCTGAACTTTACAGCCTAATACATTTTGACCGCGGACCTGTTAGCATTTGGTAGTAGTTCTGCTTCGAAAGCTGAGGGGTGTGGGTTCACTCCCCTCAGGACTGCATTTGTGTGACAAACATAGATATTTGTTCTGTGTCTGGGTGTTCTGAATGTATTATAAGTATGTACGAAAAACAAGTACTATATAAGTATTCTATCAGCTATCAAGTTCCCATAGTACAGACTTTGCTTAGTTATAGCTAGATGACGCTATTTGAAATGTCCTCCAATATTTACTAACATTACTTATTTATATACATATTAAATTAATTATCTGTCCTGTTACGTCCTTTGGTAGTATGCTTCTTTAGCTGTCGCAGTACTAGTACGTACTGTAGGTTCGATTTAAGTGACGAACTTATGTACCTACATAGTTCTGTGTTATTTATGTATTCGATATCTATTTCCAAACAAAAAGTAAATGTGTATTCTATCTGTTATCTGGTTCCTATAATGTGTTATATAAGCTTTCCTTGATTTAGGGCTAGAAAAAGTACTGAAATCAATTTTAATAAACGAGTAAAAAGATTCTTAATTCATATCGCTTTAATAATAATAATCTATGATAAAATCACGTGACACGGTGTTTGTGGTAGCAATCCTCCAAAACGGCTCGATCGATTTTTATGAAATTATTATGTATATTTGGTAGGTAGGGGAAAAAGGTAAAGTCTATTTTATACCACTAGGTGATTAGCTACTTTTTATCCCTAAAAAAATGTAACCTAAAGCTAGTATACTATAAAATAAATTAATCTACATTTAATTAATGGGTATAAATGGTAATATACCTACTCAAGGTATATTAAATATTGCCATACAACGCGGCAATGGGGCCAGCGTTTTGGGAATTTCGTATAAGCAAAAAAAAGTTTTCAAATCCGTATAAGCAAATTAAAAATGCAGAAAATCGGAAAATGTCTTTTTATATCCAAAAAACGGACACAATCATGCAAAATGCCACTAACGTGAAATACATTTTATACAGTTTACTGTTAAAAAGTAGCTCTATATTGAAAGCTAAACATTACATAGAACGATGTCGGACGATTACGAAAGTTGGCCTAGAAGCATTGTCTACGCAGACGGTCTGCAGACAGAGAAGTTTGGATGAGCTTTGTGATTCAAAGTGTTCTATTTTCGTGGAATTTTCTTTGAATGATATGCTTTTGAGATTTGCAGTAAACGTGTTATTGTTTTGACTGAAATATTTGACTCAAAAGTCAACGTGAGACAAAAAAAATTGCCGACAGCCGGACGTAATGCCTAAAATTAAAGAGCGTTTAAAATATTTATAAAAAATTATAAAGATCTTTAGTAAAGTTACTTTACGTTTTAGTTACAAAATTAATAATTAATTAATTCAATAAACAATTAGTAGTTTTATTGGAATGGACAAGTGTTATATTATTGTAAAACTTGACTTCCATGTTACCATATTAAGTACCTAGTAGTTAGATATAATCTAGGTGTCTTCAGGTCGAAAGTGAATTGGTATCTTCTAGGCAACCGTGCTCCATCTTAGACCGCATCATCACTTAACATCAGGTAACAGCGGTCAAAAGTTCAAAAGTTTTTTAAAGTTCAAAAAGTAAACTGATTTGTATAAAATTCAGAATTCAGATAGATTTCACCTTGGAATGACACCTTTAGTTTACGGAATAAAAATATTTCGTATTTACAAAAATGTTTTATTTTAAATAATTATTTAAGTATTCCATAAGGTATTTAGTTCCCATAGTACAAACGTTGGGGACTATGTGGCATTGTGTGAAATGTCCACCGATATTTATTTATTTTACATTCACAAAATGTGTATCCGCATGATGCTTGTTAGAAATAATGTACTTGTTAATAGTTTGATGATGTTTAAAATAATAAACTTATTTTACTTTATTTTACAAATGTAAACTATCTTCGTTTCAATAACATTCAAATCTGTCTAGCCTCTTCAGCGTGAATGAATAACAAGCATATCCGTATAATATTGTGGAACATGAACTTTTTGTGTTGCTTTCAAAATTTAATTAGTAAATCTAGTAAAGTTTCTACTTCAAATACAAATACAAATACAAATACTTTATTGATAACACCAATGTTACAAGTCACTTCAAAATTTTAAAGATGTCATTAAATGGGTTTTAAAACACTGATTACATGTCAAAATAAGGTATGTCAATATCCAAACATGTCAATATAAAAAATATTGTCAATATAAAAATACTGTCAATATAAAATATGTCAATATAAAAATATGTCAATACCAAAACAATATTGTCAATATATTAAAATGACATGACAAAAAAATCATAATTACTTACTAGTAACTCAATAATCTTTAAGTTTGAAATACTCGTCAATGTCATAAAACAAGGTTTCTAGCAGCCAAGATCTTAACTTGGTTCTGAAACACGCGGTGGAAGCTGCATCCCGTACGGAGGCGGGTACGCGGTTGTAGACCGCGGGCCCCAAAATGTATACCGACCTCTCCGACTTGACGAGCCGGTGTGACGGTGTTACAAGCTGGTCTTTCTTTTTATTGCTGCGAAGATCCAACGTACTGTGTACGCCCCTGCGTTGAAACTTATCGATGTTAGTATGGGTGAAAAGGGCTACTTGGTAAATAAGCTCACACGGCAACGGCAGTATCTGCAGTTCCCTAAAAAGCTCCACGCATGAGACATCGGCCTGAACCCCACATATGGCACGAATGGCTCGCTTCTGCATAACAAAGGCTCTATTACGATCGGCAGCGCGGCCCCACAGCTCCAACCCGTACGTGATGTTACTGTGGACGGTTGCGAAGTAGCAGGAGCGCACTACGCTGCGGGCAGCGGTGCTCGCGAGCCGCCGGAGCGCGAAACACGAGCGGCTCAGCTTCCCGCACAGCTCGTCTATGTGCGTCTCCCAGGTCAACGCGCCGTCAATATGGAAACCTAGAAGTTTCGTACAGTAGACTTGTTGGAGCGCAGTATTACCGACTGCTACCGAAAAAGTCTCTGTCGCGTGGCCATTGAGGTTGAAGGTAAGGAAACAGGTCTTGTCTTTGTTTAGCGCTAGTCCGTTTGATCGAAACCAACTATCGAGCTTGTTCACCACCGTATTCAGTCTAGACTCCAGCTCGGGGCGTGTCGGTGCGGTAACTACAGCAGCGACGTCATCGGCGTACATGTATATCTCAGCGTCGTCGATGGCACCAGGCAAGTCGTTAAGGAGGAGACTGAATAAGGTGTTAGACAGACAGGATCCCTGTGGGACGCCTATCACATTTTCCATCTCTGAAGATACGACGCGACCTCTATCACCTACCACGACCTGCGTACGTTTAGTCATGAAGGAGGACAGTATGGACAGGGCGGGGCCACGGATTCCGCAAAATCGCAGCTTATTTGCAATGAGAGCGTGATCGGCGGTATCAAACGCGCGCGATAGATCGCAGCATAGTAGTGCAACCTGCAGTCTTGCCTCGCGCGCGGTCATCACTTGCCATACCACCTCACGTACCAAGTCTGTGGTCGCGCGGCCCGCCCGGTACGCATACTGCCGTTCCGACAGAACCTCCCGATCTACGACAAAATTAAGTATTCTTCTATTGAGGCCGACCTCAAATACCTTGCTAACAGCGGGGACGAGGGATATAGGACGGTAAGACTTAGGGTCTTCTTTATTGCCCTTTCCTTTGTATAATGGGCATATCTTTACCTTCTTTAGTGCCGTAGGGTATACGCCATCCCGCAGACATAAACTAAACAAATGGCTAATAACTGGTGCTACTGGTTCTATTGCTGATTTTAGAATACTCGCGGATATACCGTAGAGATCAGTACTCTTTTTAGGGGCGATACGTTTCTTCGCTATCGTAACCACTTCAACCGGCGTGAACGGTTCTAACCTTATCGACACGTCGCTGGCGGATGCCTCGTCCCCGAGCGCGGCCAGGGCGCTGGCGTTGTCAGCCCCGGGCGCTCCGCATCTACTAGCTGCCGTTATGAACTCCGAGTTGAGAGCGTCAACCACATCCTTTTTTGTGTCAAACGCTTGACCATCCGCGTTTCGTACCAGGTCCGTGAAATCGACTCTCTCGCGAGTACCGCGACCTAACTCAGAGTTTATCACACGCCACATTCGTCGCGGGTTATCCTTGATAATATTAGAAAAATATTCTACTCTTTTTTCTTTTAATAAAGAATGATATTTGACTGTAAGTTCATCACACTTAGTACGCAGTAAATCGTCAGTTGAAAATTTTCTTTTTAGTTGTACCGTCTCATGCAGTAAGTGCTTAAAATTATGAACTTCCGCGTCAACCCAGTGTTTCTGATGAGTAAGTAGTTTTTTTAGTGGAAAACAGATATTAAACTTGTTGGAAAGAATATTAACTATACTCTCAGCTAGCGAGTGGCAGGAATTGTTAGCTTTATTAATGATTCCCTCCCAGTCGATTGAAATCAGCGCGCTAATAAAGGTGTGTTCGTTGGCTTCAGTGAAACTACGGCCTATAATGTGAGCCGGCGCGGGCGCAGATGCGACGCTCCTCTCCAGCGTGAGGCGCTGGGCACCGTGGTCGCTAAGTGGCCGCGTGTCGACGCCAAAGATTGCAGTTACACGTTTCGCGGGCATGTTTGTATACACGTGGTCTATCAGTGACTTACGGCCACCTACGTCGACTCGCGTAGGTTCGGTTACTAATTGATTAAAATTAAAGCTTTCGAGTACGTCTACCAACTGCTTTTGAGCGCTAGAACTGTCTAGTAGATCGATATTAGTGTCACCCATAATAACGCAATTCAAGCCCTCATCCGTTATTTTACAAAGAAGGGTCTCAAATAATTGAAGGTACTCACCGTGGCTCGTCAAGTTGGAGTGGTACACACCTACAACCAGGATATCGTCATCAAGTAAGTGCACGGCGCACACGTCAAAAACTTGTTCCCGTGTTAGGTCACAGTAATCCTGTCGGTTCACTGCCATCATACCGGACCGCACGTAGATGCAACTTCCACCGTGCGCTACACGTTCTCTACAACTAAAAGATAATAGATCGTAGTTACATAATGTAACAGAAACCAATTCGTGTTTGCGTAACCACTTCTTTTCCAAGGTATGGTCGGGATTCGACCGTGACTTTGATTGCGACTAAATATTATTTTACTTCTGTCACTTGACAATAATAACTACTTGTAGTAATCATATAGTGCTAAGCCAAAAGAAAAAATGACCTTTGCCCGATCGGTCTACATTTCGCAAATACATTAGTATGCTGGCATGACGCTGCCCGTTGAATAACTAAACGTGCTTCGCGTGTTAGGCTCATCACAAAATACAATAATATTGTAGGAGGCGAGTATGCACCGTGTTAGAAGTGCTTTCATTCATATTCGCTAATGATGAATTGATTGAAAAAATACTGATGACCCGTATTTTAATAAATCTTCAAACTGTTTAAAAATTTAAATAATAAAATGATTTATGTGCTCTAGAAATGCAAATGACTACAAAGAAGATTCCAATTGAAAACACGTACATGAATACGAACTGGTCACATCTCGTAACTAACCGATATTAAATTAATTTAAAAATTGTTAAACCAAAGTTTTCATCGTAATATTCCACATAGGTAACTACAAAAAATACTTCGGTAAATTAACATTTAAAAAATGATACACAATAAATTAAATGAAGGTAAGCTGGCCAAGTGCGGGTTGGTAGACCTCACATTATTATGTATCTTCGAAAAATTTGTTTAAACTGACCTACATGTAGATTGTCTTACGGTGATTGTCTTACCGTTTGAAGTCATCGGAAATATGCACATAACTTAGACAAGATACAGGTACGTACCGTGGGAATCGAACCCAAGACATTTCGATTGAAAACCAGATGGTCTCCTAATTAGGCTGCCGAAACTTCACAGAGGAACTTACTCGTTAATATCTACTGTAAAATAAATTTAGACGAGATTTCGACTTCATTTTGTGCATCATAAAAATACCAGATACGGCAAAAATAATATAATTTAATAACACTTATACGCTATTTGCTCATAAAGTGGATAAACTTACAGTCTATAAAATCTCACCTCTGTTCATGTCCTAAATAAACGCCAAATGGAAATTTACAATGCTCGGATCGATGAAGCCCAATAAAATGTTTACGACCGAGGTTTGGCAACTTTTGTTTACGAGTGCGAAGTATCCATTGCTTAATTCGGTCACAAAAGTGCATTTTTATTGCTGCCCCATTACATGTGTAGTGTACTATTCATACACTTATTTCACCATACAAATGACCTGTGACTTTGGTGTTTTTAATAAAAGATTTGTATTTGTATTTGTACTAGCAACAAAGATAGTTCGTGAAAATATGTAGATATTTGTCATGGTAAAATCTGTGATCAGGTTTCTGAAATTCCATCTTATTTTTAGTAAGTAGTGACGCGAACAAATTTCTGTCCTGTTGGTAAGTGACGATGCCATGACCATGGCAGTGGTACCTAAAACTTTGAATAACAAAACAAAGTCCAAGACTTCGCTCGCTGCTTTGGCACTTATTACAGACATTCGATGGTTAGTCTATAGCCTGTATTTTTACATATTGTAGAATTCTTCAAACTGGATCACTGTAATGTTTATACACTACTGCTTGACCGCATATTATCTGTTACTAATTATTAAATCTTGATTTTTTTTTTTTGTACATTTAGGTATCTAGTGAACTCTCTAAAATGTAGGGAAAGACGCATTAACTACCTTTTTTCGAAGAAATAGCTAAATATACTAGAGTAGAAATTAGGTTGGTAATTTTTTTATGGTTGACAAGCTAGGTGTTTGACCACAGCTCACCTGATGTTAAGTGACGGTGTGGTCGAAGATGATAAATCACACCTAGCCTGGAATATAACTACTATATAGGTCATACATAAAATGGAGTTGACCACCAACTTGACTTGTAACTAGGTTGTTATTAATAAATTATTTGTATTTGTATCTAACCTGATATATATTAGAGACGTTGCGATATGTAGCAGCATGTCTAGAAGAAAGCGATTTGTAGAAAAACCAGCAATAGTGTACTAGCTTTTGAAACTAACGATAACATAACATTACATATCACTAGTTTCATGGACAACAGTTGTCCATCTTCAACCACTCTATATATACCAGGTGAAGTGTTGTCAAACAACGAGCCTGTCACCTGCCTGTCGTTTTCCCGTGCGAAGCCGGAGCGAGCTGCTAGTCTGTTATAAAGTAACGAAGCTTCCATTACCGGATCACTGTCAAAGTACGTGGAATCGTACCTCGTAAGTGCAATTGCATTAGCAGTAAGTCCTCGGACAATAACAAATTACAGTGAGTTAAGTGATTTAAAATGAAAAAGATACGTAGAGTCCACCAGCTCGCGTGAAAACTTTCAATTTAATTTCTCTACCGCTTAACTGCATCGTATTTAACCAATCGACTTAATGTCTATCTTCAGAACGTTTAGTTAACTGGTGACTCGGCTGCAAATAAAACCTTTCTTTGTAATTGAAAAAAATTGTATGGGGGAATTAAAATATGTCGAGCTAGTCGTTTAGAAAATAGCAAAATTGTGCATTAATGTACCTATGTAATTGTAAGTATCAAAATGTAAAAAAACAGTGTTAACACACAGGGTCTCAAGGTTAACAATATATATATATATATATATATTAGATCACATATACATATACACCAACCTAATATTTATTTGCTTCTCTTTCCATCCAAAGGTTGTCTGGAAGAAATCGCTCTAGGCGATAAGACCGCCATTATACATCAAATATTTATTATATTGTTTTGTTATGTTATAAGTCTTCTTCTTTTTTTTTAATTATATTTGTATTTCATAGTGATCTATGTCTCATTGTAATTTGTTTTTGGTGCATAATAAAGTTATATTCTATTCTATTCTATTCTATCATATGTGTGTATGTATGTATATGTACATAATATATTAAGTGACACACTTATAGACATTTTAATAAAATTGTAAATGAATTAATAAGGGTTATATGTAAACCATATGCAACGATGCCATAGCACATAATTGAATCTAAACATTTCAAATGGCTTCGACCCGGTTTTCCATGAACATTGCTCTATTTTCCGCTTTTGTTCCACGTCTTGTGGTGAATACTAATTATACTGCTCATGCTTTAAACGTTTATTATTAAAACGCAAAAAGAAGTTTTGAAATCAGACAATATTTATCAATTTACAAGAAATACGTAGTAAACGATAGTTTAATATATGAAGGAAAGCAGTGTCCATTTACTCCACCAGAGACGCTTTCCCAATTTCCATACAAAATATATCTACCGTTTACCTAGGTACTTAGTAAGATAATGTCTCTTATTAATATAGACATAATTATGAATATACCTTCGTATATTTTGGGGCATTTCACACAGTGCCATCTAACCCCAAACTAAGCAGTGGGGTTTTATCAGTAATATTTTTTTTTATAAATACATAATACATACCGAACACCTCGAACATAGAACAAACATTTAGGTATATTTGGTAGGACTCGAACCTGCACCACAAAGCTCAAAGGAAGCAGTGCTACAACCACATGACCTAACAGGGCAAATATGCAATACTCTCTGATATACCAATACAATAAATATCAACAGACCGTGTTATGTACTTTGACCGTGTGATGTAATTACGATTCAGGGCATCCTAGTGTGTGTTCCATTGCAGGGCATTCAGGTGTAACATTTAGGCGTCATCTGCAGCTGATAATAAAATACCGAAATACGACGTTAATATTCGCTCTGAGTATGGATGGACGATGAAGTAGTCAAAGTTACCTAATTAAGTATTGCGGGTATGCTCGGAGCTACCATGCTAATCTATGAGCTCCTTCTTGCTGCGGCGGCGTGTGGTTGGTCACCCTCTTCCCTCAAATATGATTGAGGAGAGCGATGGCAGCACATTCGTCACACTCGTGAACCGGTGCTTCTTGCGGGGGCTGGTCTGCTCGCGGTTAACTCGTAATGTAGAGATAAATTACGAGTTAGTGAGATTAACAGTACAAGTACCTATTGTTAAGTGTGTAATAATATTCCTCTTGCAAGCCTAAATTCACTAAAAAAAATATATGTAAATAGAAAAGAGCTTGGCCCCCGGAGCATATTAGGAGCGTTCATTAAAAAAAAATGTAAATTAAGTTCTTAAAGGTTCTTGTAAAATTTAAAAGTGTAGTCTTTTAATAATTGTGATAAATCTTCAAAGCTGAAGGTTACATAGGTAGGTACCACCGCAGAACCTGATATTATGCCGTGAAACCATCGAAGTCTTAAAGTAATGAGCCCCAAAGGAGCGATCCCCTGGACTTTTTTGCTAGTCAAAGTTATGTGTACCGCTGCAATGGCCATAGACATGCGTTATCTGTTACCATCAAAAGAGGATCTCATTCGGGTCATTACCTACAGTTACATAAAAAATTAGCAAAACCCGCAATTGAGAGATTCGTTATAAAATAATTAACAACTATGCATGACTCAATATGATTTCAGATATAAATAATTTTTTCAGAAAAATACAATCAAGAAAACATAACATTTTACGCAATTTGAGACTGCTAAAACGTATGATTTAAAAAAGCCGCAAATCTTTTATATGCACATATTTATATCAATAAATATATACATATGAAATAAAATAATTTATTTAAAGTGTTAAGTATGAAATACTGTTTATAGAATTGCAATTTTATGCTAGCAGATTTTAAGTACAATATTTATGTTCAAGTTTGGGTAAACCAATAAAAACGGAGGTCATCGCCACTATCTATGATCAATTTATTTCAATCTCTCGTAGACTGGGATTTGCATGATCGTATAGTAAAATGGATTATCCTTCATGATGCACTATTGATATTTGCAAGCTAGTCATAAAGTTTACGCCTTCATAGAAAATCACTAGTCGCGACACTCGCTCCCCTTTTATCCCTTTCACTGCTTCGATGAATATATCTCTAGACTTGATATTATTTGTTGACGTATTTTCACCTTTTGTATCCAAAAACGGCCCAGAGGAATTACGTCTCGTTGTTACCATTTGCATTTTACTTTTAAGGGATTACGTACTTTTGGTAAAGTTGGATAGTGAATACGTCAACTGCAGATTCGCTCATTTCCGGTTAGGTTAGCGTCACAAAATTTCCAACTTAAATATAAAAAATCAAATTTAAATGTCATTAAGCGGCGGAATTTGCAGAAGACCTCAAAAGGCGCAAGTATAGTACCCTGGACAGTGGGTACATATTTGAGCCTTTTGGGGTTGAGACTTTGGGGCCGTGGGGACCGGGAGCAAAAAAAATTTTTAAAGAATTGTCATCTCGTTTGGTCGACGCCACACGTGAACAAAACGCTGGCCTTTATTTTGCTCAGCGTTTGAGTATTGCCATACAACGCGGCAATGGGGCCAGCGTTTTGGGAACTATTCCCATTGATAGCGGTCTTTTAGAGTAGTTATTATTTTAAGTTATTTTGTTTTGTTTAATTGAAGATATTTATTATAGTTTTTTTCATAATTTAGCGTAAAATATGTTATGTTGGAAAAATAAACCAGACAAATGTAAAAAAAATATCATTACCTACTGTTTTTTATTTATTTTCAAATGCATCAAAATGTATGTTTGCTTCATTTTAATTTAAGTATTCGGTTGATTCGGTTACGTAAGCAAGGTAAGTATTGCAACGCTTGTCTATAACGTCTTGTATAGTAGTGCAAGTGTCGTCGTTTTGTAGGTGCTTACAATAAATCAGCTCCAAAATTAAAATAAAGTTAAACATTCGATAATTATGTTTTCTCTATTAAGATATACCTAATTTAATTTAATTTAATGTAACTTGATTTATTGTAATAATATTATTGTATCTTAATCTAAAAGGAGAAGCCACTGGCTCCTGACACACAGTCTTTGACTAGTTCGGGAGCCTATGGTTTAATGTGTCTATACACCATGTTTTATGTCAAATAAATAAATTATAAAAAAAAAAAAAAAAACCTATTACTAATTTCTTATACTGCCAGTATAACGTATAAAATCACTGGACCCAGACTGTCAGTTATTATTTAAATCTACAATTCACACAGAATTGTGTTGTGTGACGTGAAATTGAATCTCTGAGCGTATATTCAAATTAATCGCGTTAATTAATTAATGTCGGTACTGGGTAGACTTCATCAACAAGCTGCCGTGATGGTTTAATAAACAGTGAACATGAGCCCTATTGTTGTATCGCACGCAGTAAGTAGATATTCGTATACGAATATAATCGAAATCCAAAAAGTATTATTAGTATTTTTAAAATAAATAAATATCGTCGGACTATACACAGCGCCATCTGGCCCCAAACTAAGCAGAGCTTCTGTGATGGAAGTCAGATAACTGATAGAATACATAAATACTTTTTTTTTTGTAAATACATCCTTATAATATATACAGAACACCCAGACACGGAACATATTTTAACACTACATATTACATATTATATTTATTCATTTATATTAGGTACATATTATATGTATTTATTTTTACTTTTGTTTTTATTGACATTCAATTATATTGACAAAATTATTTTATATGTGACATATTATTTCATTGAAATTTTCATTTGCCCGTATTTTCAGAGTTCGGCTTTTTCTTTGTTTTTGGCTTCGCACTTTGTGCATTTGCCAGTGTCAAGAATTTTAGAATAAATCAAGTGATGTAAGTCTAAGTGAAAGTCGTACAAAATAAGTGAATTCTAATCCTGCCCTGCTATGGGAAAGTAGTGGTAACTTTACTACGAACTCCGACAGAGTTCTGGAAACAACACGAATAACTAAGATCACCACATTATATCTCTTTTGCAGACTTGCACACGTAATTCAACACTTTATGAATAAAATGTCAATATTTAACGCAGAAACACTAAAAAAAAAACAAGTTTAAAAAAATTAAACAATGCGACGAAATTATTTTTGCGCGATTCCACCAAAGCTCGCCTTTTTGACTTTGGTTTTATGTAGGTACTTTATTGTCTTTTAAAATCATTTTATCCAATAGGAAGTATAATAATTTTATCCATAGGCAACAAATAAGGTATGACAATACCTTATATTGGCGGGCAGTGCCTAAATAATACTTTTTTCTACAGTTACTATTTAGCGGTCTATTTCCAAATTCAAACTACTCTTACAAAGTTACTTAATTTAGCTTAAAATTTTAATACACTCAGACTAAACGACCACTATAAAATGGACTTAGCCAGGCAACGTGACACTGTATTCTAATAAAAAATAATAAATAGGTATTAGACGTAAACGTGGCCTTTACTTCAGGGTGCTATTGGCAGTGTCTACACTATGCATTCATAACCAACTGTTTCACTGCCTGGGCCGCAATATTTTTTTTTAGATTAAATCAATCCCAAAATCAAGTTACAACAAGTACTCATAAATATTATTTCACCAAAGGAAAGCCTAACATAAATATGAGTATCAATATTTAGTCACAAGTACTATACGTATTCCGTTTATAATGTAATAAATACATTTATTAATACCACATATTTCGCTTGTTTCATTCACACACTGGAGGCCTTAGGTCTAAATCCTAGCGACAACCTTAAGCTGCCGATTAAGCAAAATATCGTGAAAACCCCATAACATGTATGTAGGGCATTTTCTAATACTAGATTGGCTAACTACTATTATGAAACTGAAAATCTGCCGCCAAGAACCAATCGACTCGTTTCTCTCTCAAATCGTTTACACGTTTACTTGACTGCTTAGTTGTTAGCAGTTGAATATTTTTCCATCAACAATATTTTTTGTTACTACAAAGTTTTAAGTATGTGAACATCAACTTAAATCCAGTGAGGTTGCTATTGTATACCTATTTAGTTTTTTTTATTAATAATATTAATAATTAATAATTTACCTATTAATGTTTTTCAGAACAAAAACGGGAATTATTTTCCCGGGCCAGACATTGAGCCTAACTGTCTAGACGTAACCTCTTCAGAGCAGATTTCGCAGCTTTGTACAGAAAATACTTTTAAAGCTACGCCGTAAAAGGTAATCCATTCCATCTTCAGCAATAGCGTCAAGAGATTTGATGCTTTCAAAAAATGTAGACATTATAGCTCTTAGACATCAATCTTGAACAAATATTGGCTCTAGATAAATGTTACTAAATTAGTTTCATTTTTAAATTTAAATGCAATAAACTTATTTAAGCTAATCAAAAACATTTATTTTTGTTTTATAAAATTGATTAGCTTGTCAATCTATACTATTATACAGAAGAAAGATTTGATTGTTTGTTTGTTTGTATTGAAAATGCTCCAAAATTACTGGACCGTTTTCAAAAATTCTTTCACCGTTGGAAAGCTACACTATTCCCGGGTGGGTGTGTACTTTTTATTACTGTACTCCCACGGCAACGGAAACTACGCGGGTGAATGACGAACATCATGGAGACAAAATGAGTACAACGCGCGCGTGGTCTCACCTTGCTTCGCACTGCGAAGTTTTCGATAAAAATGTATTTGTTTTTACCCTCGATTAACGCATACCTACTTTTTATCCGGGAAAAGGCAAATGGAACTGTGTGACCAAGCTGGTTCAATTTGGTAAAATGTACGGTTTTAATATTAACTATATCGTATAGCATTACGATGTTTTAGTTTTGTATGATTTTTTGTCCGAGCCAATCAACCTCTCTGATTGGTCAAATCAAGCAGATAACTTTGTTTTCATTGTTTTTATGTACACGAGTTAGGAGAAAGATTCATTCTTGTTTTCGTACGTAGATAGTTTACATTTCACGGGGGTTATCTTTTGTAGAGCTCTTTAGAGACTATCTTATACTTTACGAGTTTGAATTGTGAGTCTCGTCAAAACACCACAATTGGTAATAAATCTTTGAATCGTAAGCATGCTACCCATATATCTTTGTTATCTGTTCATAGCGCAAAAGTAACGATTGATCTATGAGTTATTTAAACGATCATTAATTCGATTAAGCAGGTAACACAGGTATGAATGTATGTGTACCTATCTACTAGATGTCATACGCGCTGGTCATACTAATTAGTGTGACCAGTATTATGCTGAGGTGAGCCCCTATTTTGTAACTGTTTGTCTCTATTTGTTGTTATTTTTGTTTTCTTTTTTTTGGTTACAAAATAAAATTATTTTCTTTCTTTCTTTCTTTCTTTTAGATGTCTCGATCCGAATTCTCACTTTGATCGGTTTAACTGCAGAGCACTTTGTTTACTACTCCTTAAGAAACATAAACTTCGAGGTGCTTGATAAAAGTAACCGCAGATCTATACAGACGGCCTTGTTTGTTGCATGCCCCACGAACAAACACCAACTAAAGGCAGAAAGCATAATTACTAAGAGAGAGAGCCGTAGTTTCAATGAGTCCGCAGCGCTGCACGACATTAATTTGTTTAATACACCGGTCGTGCAGCTTAGGCGGTTAATTATTAGTGACGCGGCTTTCAAGCATTAAGAGAAGTATGAATACCATAAGTATTCATACCAGACACCAATACCATAGGTATTTATACTTCTATATAAGTAGTTTTTATCGTTATGTGTTAACCTAAGCACCGTAAACATATTAGTTCAGTTAGACTTTTTAATTGCTTGTGAAAAAAATTAATTGACCACATGAACGTATATCCGTTACTAAATGTATGTATGTACCGTAATTAAATGGTTATTTAAATGGTATCGGAAATTAAATGGATGTATGGGGTATCGTTATATTATTTCAGTAAGACTAGTGAAATTACTGGGCTGCTGAGACTAACCATCGAATGCCCCAAAGCAGCGATGCCCCGGACTTTGTTTGCTACTCAAAGTTCTGTGTATCGCTGCAATGGTCATGGGCATGCGTTATCTCTTACTATCAGGAGACCGCATCGTTCGTCTCATTACTATTACATAAAAAAAGACTCTTTAATTGCTTGTGAAATTTTTTAATTTACCATATTTTATGAAAGTATATCCGTACTTAAATGTATGTACCGTAATTAAATGGTATCCGTAATCAAATAGATGTATGGGGCATCGTTATGTTAAATGTGTGCACCTGTTAATTTCCCAAGTATTTATAAAATAAAATAAATTTGTTGAAAGAATAGGTACAGCTATAGACTGGAAAATGCTGCCTCAGTGGATGTTTCCCAATAGTTACAATCTGGGTGGCTTTAAGTCGCGAGTGAATCGGTTTCTTCTAGGCAAGTGTGATCTATCGTAGACCGCAGGCCAAACGCAGCTCGCATTCAGTAATAAAAGAAATAGTTAAAAATTTGATATCATGATAAATTATTATCATTTATTTTATTAAATTTAATTTAATTTATGAAAATGTCACGGCTGATATGAACACTCTAAAATACAGCAGATTTATTCACTAATACTTTTGATTTTATAGTAATGACCTAAAATATAAATATTTATGTACTAGATCCTGTTAGTAAATGATTTCACTCAATTTATAAACATGTCTATACTGTCGTCGCACGGATGCAATTTATTTTGGTAATTTGATTACTAGTATTTAATTGATAATTTGTACACACATGACGAAAGTTTTTGTACACAAATATCAAAATGTAAATAAAAACCGTATCAATATCCGTTTGCGTGTGGAAAGACAGATAGACGTGGACAGCTTAATGTTACACGACATAGAGATGAGAGAAGAGATGACGTCATACGCGAAGTAAATATTACGCGTATTATGTAAGTTATTTATGTTTAATTGATGTGGATTACTCACATTATTTTATATCGGATATTCCGACTACAGTTTCAGTCACATTTGATGACCTTTTTCAAGGAGTCGAAGCAGAGTACGACGCGCACGCAGGCTCGTCATGCTTCGCACTGAAGTATGAGTAATTAAAACGAATTAAAACGAAAATGTGTCAAAACCGTTGTGTCAGTTTCCGTTAGTTTCTAGATAAGTCTTGGTAGTTTTGTCTCAAGTCACTCGTTGAAAATTTTCTGAGAATAATTTATTAGTTCAAAACAACACCACTTTATAATATTTGAGGCAAGTTTTCTTAACGATAGTTTATGGAGTTAAATTAGGTAACAACGTGATTATTCAAAACTTAATCTAATATTATAATATTCTTAAAGTTGGTTTTTACTTGGCAAGCTGAGGGTATTAAATTCCTATGCTATCGTTATCTTAAGAGAGTTGTCCTGAATTCCTTGTGCTCCTACGCCTAGAACACCGCATATGACCTGTTTTGTAAAGCTATTTATGAGTATAAAAGCAGTAAAGCGGATGGATAATGTAGAGTCTAGGTGTGTTGTAGCTCGCAAAATATTTTGTTTTGTTCTCAAAAGGCCATATACTGCTCTAGATTATGACCAATTTATCTAAGATAAATTGATTACATCAGAAAACAATTACTACTATCGATAAAAAGATAAAAAAAGTTTGAAAGAGTTACTCTCAGTAACTAAATTCAGATTTTGCTGTGAACTAATTTGAGTTCGTTAATTATAACAATTTTACTGTACGCAACCAATCGAAATATGTTTTTTATTGTATATAACGTATACAATATACATACATAAATATTGTTAAGAAATAGTAGTTTTTTTATTTGAATGGTACTTAGACAATAAAATTAAATAGCTAATGATACGTACTTATTGTCAAGTATATCACACTAATATGTAACTATCATCTGTCTTTATTTTTAGCATCGCACATTGTGGATTTTGCCGATGTCAAGTATTTCATATAGGAAGTATCTCACAAGTAGAATAAGTCTTAACAACATAGAGTAGTTCATATACACGTTCAGTCCATGCCTTAGTAAAGAAATATAAAAGTGAAATTGACACAATCCGTCAATACTTTTTCCACTGATACTTCCAACTGTTGATTTTTCAACTGACTGATTTGACACAACTACTCAAAAAAGTAGTGTAATGTTTGCCGGGTTCATGTATGCATAAATGACAGTTTCTATATACCATAACTTTTATATGCGTAAACAGATTTGGATTTATGGAGTATGATTAAAATTCTTCCATCGTCCCCAGTGACACGAGCTTTAAAATTCATTTAGTAATAGGCATTCGGTTTTTTTAATTTACCTTGTTATAATTTTAGAGTTGTGTCTTTAGTAACACTTATTCATATCTACCATTGATATAACAACATCTTTTGCGCTTAGTACACCCTAAACTTATAACTCTTAAATAGTGTTGAAAAATTTTACATAATTATAAAATTACTTTCTGAATATGTTTTTTTATTTTATTACATTTCGATTAATACTATTTAAAACAAAATCATAAATAAACTATACTACTATAAAATGAACACGCCGTCGAGATCGCTGCCGCGCATTATATATATATATATTTCTGAATATATATAATTGATTTAATACTAAAATCTTTATGTAAATTTGCTAAACTTAGATGGTAGATAGTGTGTGTAAAATTTTGTTTATTTTAAGAATTACTATTAAATATAGGTAAAGATATTTATAAATATACCACTATTAGATAAAATATTGTACCTACTCTAGATGCATTGCTACTATCACGCAAATAAAAAATTTTCGCTTTGAATTTTGTACCCATAAAAGGTACTCTATTTAAAGGTTTAGGCTATTTAAAGGTACTGATAGATCTCATGAAAAAGATAAATTATTTTCTTTACAACAAAAAGATTTTTGTTAAAAGTTTATAGAGACATTTTATTGGTGTCTGTTTGCTCCATAAGCATTTTATCGACGCCTAAAACCTGGCAAACGTCAACACTATGTTTCATACACACGCCCTTTGTTCGACTTATATTCTCTCCTAAACTATCATGCGCTCACTTCTAACGAGACAACTCATTTTCACAATAAATTCGAAGGAAGCCCTTTGAATTATTCAATAAAATTCAATCGAGAAAGAGTAAAACAAATGCCGATGTGTCGAGACATTGTTCAAATTATAATAAAATATTGAATTTTTCGTTCGCGTATCCCCCTCAATATAGACAGACATTAAAACATTTTTTGTCGAGTCACTGTCAAAATATTGAATACATTACAGCAAAAAGTAAAAAAAAAAATCCATTTTCTATTTCTTACAAATAAGCTGTGCTGCTTTTAAAATTATAGAGAGTTTGATTTAACCCGTCATTGGTGACGTACATGCCTGAGAGACCGGGTGGTTCGAAGAAATAGAGTAACTTTTTAACCTGTCATCGATATGAGTCGTGACTTTAAAACTCTTTATGCATACGTGGGAATATGTATAATGTACATTGTACGTATGCAGATTTAATCGCGTTTGTTTGACCGTCTATAGTAAAAAGGAATCAAACCGCAGTTTTAGGGTATACTATTTATAATGTGTCCAAAATAAAAAGGCCCCAAAATTTTGCTTAGGTTCTGTCACGGTGTACATTTATCGCTATTACATTACATTAAAAAATACATTCACAAGATGTTAAAACTGATGCGGAGACAGTATATTAAAGCAGTCTATAAGAAAATTTAAAAAGTTCAAGACAGTATTTAAAGCACAAACCCTAACCGAATAAATCTGATTGCGGTATCTTCACAATTTACCAAAAACGGCTTACTACATGTAATTATGAATAAAAAAACACTTAAGTACAATTATTAATGGCGGCTATATACATCTCATTAGCAATTTCTTCTCACTCCACAAACGAGATCGCTTTAAAAAGTAATATCGAAATGCCGTTAAAAGTTACGGTAACAATCAATGAATCGAGGAAAATATTTTTAAAACAGGAGCTGATAGAGAGTTTTATCCATTTTGTCCATATACAAATGTTTAGGGTCTCGTAAAAAAGTGGTTTTATTGAAACGTTAATTACTTTTATAACCTGAGAATTAATTGTGAAATATCGTTGTTATACTCGTATCAGTATAACTAAGTAAATAACCCCAATATCAATTAAAAGTTGATGTGGGTTTAATAATAATAAATCTCCACATATACTCGTAACTTGAGTATTAGCGAGATCGCGGAAAAAATGTCTTACGCAATATTATATGATTTTAACTTATGTTTTCTTGAGTATTATATGTATTAGTGGCACCCTTCATAAAGTGGTGAATTACACGCGCGTGTGCGGGAAAGTGGTGTAAAGAAAATTGACAGCCCTGTCGATTCATTGGTAGTATCTTGTGGTATAAACAAATGTTTGCTCTATGTATGGGTGTTAAGTATGTACCTATTTTAAAAAAAAGTATTTATGCATTCTATCAGATAATTTGACTTCCGTCACACAACCTCTGCTAAGTTTGGGATCAGATGGCGCTGTGTGTAATGTCCTATGATATTTATTTATTTTTCATGTAGTTAAAAATATGTGTATGCTAGGTTAGTACTTACAAATATGATAACAGCCGTCAATAAATAATAATATATTATAATTTCGTAATTCATATTTAGGGAAAGTATGCCACGCATGTATTTACGTGTCGCTTCCAAAACTGACAAAGCTTCCTATATAGCTGCTACTACTTTACTCGGTCACAACTGTTTTTACTTACTTTTGTGACCTTGATTGTCATTTAAAATAATTACACTTAATTTTTTATCAGTTAATTGAAAACACTGGTATTATTGACTCTGAAAAAAGCTCTAAGTGCCATGCATACCAAATTAGTGTTAGGTTAAGTTAGTAATAATTTTTATCTAAATAAATTACCATACCGTACTTACTCGTACGCATTTTATTCAAGCAATTTTTTTACGGTGAAAATCGACTATAATATTAGCTACATTTGTTTCTTCTACAAACACACCGAAGTACCAACCTTTTCCCCTTTTATAAAAATTGCTGGTCTTTTAGAAAAGTGTCGTTATTTTTAGTTTATTTCTATTTTTCTTATTGAGAGGTTTTTTGCCTACCTACAAAATACTTTAGGCAAAAACGTAAACACAAAAGCTTGCAAACGAAACTTGACGGCTGTTTCCATTTCGTCATTCCCTTTGACGTATAAATAAATTGGGCTCTCTAGAGAACATGTTATAAAAAAATTGAATAAACAACGTAAAAAGTTGTAAAGGAATACATGCTTGTGCAATTTGAAAGCTTTTCCTTGTTCATAGTCGAACGGAAATAAAGAGAAAATAAAAGTGCTTCGCGCAAGATTTGTGCCCAGCACACAGGTAGGTGAGACATATGTAGATAGGCTGACTACTCAGGATGGGTATCAGATCGCTCAAGGCCTTGCTGTTCAAAAGGCTCTTAACAAACAAAAGTCTTCTAATATTTGTGATTTTGTTTGTGGGCTTGTACCACAGATGCCAGAGACGAAACTTCTTAGCATTCAATGGCATCACCGGGGCCGGAACCTAGTCCATCACGTAGCAGGAACGGGAATTCGTATAATGCCTATAACTTGCGACTCAGTCCATCGCGTAGCAGGAACGGAAACTCGTATAATGCCGAGAACTTGCGACTCAGTCCATCGCATAGCAGGAACGGGAACTCGTATAATGCCGAGAACTTGCAACTCAGTCCATCGTGTAGCAGGAACGGGAACCCGTATAATGCCGAGAACTTGCGACTCAGGTGTAGGTTTAAGGGGTCTCATTAAATACATATTAAAGGTCGCCATTGTCCGTGTTCCCATCCTTGCCCGACCAAATTTGATATGATCTTTCCAACGCTGGCATTGGTAAACTTTTCAGCAATTAATTAGAGGTGTTATGGGTAGGTCGGGTAGGTCTTTCTGTAGATTACAAAGAAATTTCGCAAATTTTTTTTTTTTTTAATTATCTTGCATATAAATTGATCTATATTTTAAAGTTTTTTTAAGGTAATCGAGTGAAGGCGCGAAGTTAGAAAATAAGTGAGTTTATTTTTAAATATATTACTTTATATTTGCATGCTCTAAAATCTTAAACGACCTACTCCAAACAAGCACCTGTATGTAACTGTATCTTATATGTCCAGTGAGCAATCCTGAGCGCCCGAATAGTGTACGGCACAATATATCGGCGCAGGTATGTACGCAAGTGATGTCATTGGGGGTAAGCATGTCCGACAGTAGCTGTTATTAAATTTAAGTTTTTACTGGCCATGCCCACAAGTCATTTTACATTGTCAAAAACAGCCAATTTAAAATGTATCTACCTAATGAAATGTCTAGTAGTGTTACATATATTACGTCAACGACCTTAGTTAAGAAAATTTAAGAGATACGAATGCCCACTAATATTATTTATCAAATTATAGCCAGTTTCACTTGGGATGATGCAAGGATTCTAACAATATCCATGCATCTAAATATGTTCAGGCATTTGAAAGTTATTATGCAATAAAGAAACTTATGTACATACAAAAACGCTGAAAACATTATACCCCATATTTTGGGCAGTTGTATAAAAATAAACTTTTATGGGAATGAAACAAATGCGAAATTTATTAACAAAAAAATATAATACTTTTGTAACAAATAACATCTTGGTTAGTTATAAAAAAAAACCACATTTCAAATGAAAATTGATAAAATTCAAGAACACACTAATAAAAAATATATTTAAAGACATTTTACATAGCGCCAATTACATAAAATGTGTACAAACGCAACGTACATGTTTTTTGTAGCGACTGATCCTAGCTGAGTGTAAAGCGTAACATAACACAATTATTGTTATATAAAAACGTCAGAAAGAAACATCAATATAGGAAACTAAAAAAACAATATTCAAAACAATCGAAGTGCGAAATCGTGTAGCGTTCGGAAACTTGAACAGTTGAACATAGCGCCAAACATGCCTTGAATGTGAATTGCTGGTCTCGACTCTTGCTCTGGTTGTCTAAACCTAACGGTGTCTTCCGGCAGCCTCAACTGAGAGCTAGCTCCCGATCCAGCTTAGGTATTATACCACCACTCGACATCAGGTGAGCTGTGGTCTAACAACAAACCTATGACCCATAAAATTCGGCCCCCAAAATTTACCCTTACCACGTACCTGATCAAGCATATTGGCTCAGTTTGTCGATATAGGTCGGTCACTTCCGCTATCTAGCAACAAATGAACATTGTCTCACCCTGGCACCGGTCCAAAAACTTCACGCATTTATGCACTTGGATCAACGAGGCCACAGTAAGGAGCTATCAACGTTAACTGGCCAAATGTGAGAACTAAAATTGGCGACATAAATTTTACGTTAAAAATACGTTTGTGGCGTACTCATTCAAATGTATTGTAAATCCGGTCGCCATCTCGTACTTATGTATTTTCGTTATATTGGATACAGTATCTACGCCTAGTACAAAAACTTTTATTGTAAAAGACGCTATGGTGATCTTGAATGTAAAACCCGTGACTAATGCAGATATATCCAGAACTTTGAGTTACAAAACAAAGCCCAAGGGGTTTACTGACATTACTTTGACACATTCGATGATTAGCCTTAGTAGTTTTACTTGGTGGTAGATCTCCTTAGCAGGAGATCATTTAGGTAGGTACCATATACCAGGTACCGCATTACCATGTTCTGGTATTGCAGCCAGGAAAATTACTGGGCTGTTGAGACTAACCATCTAATGTCTCAAAGTAATGAGCGCCAAATCAGCGACGATCTGGACTTTGTTTTGCTAATCAAAGTTCTGTGTATCGCTGTAATGGTCATGGGCAGGCGTTATCTCTTACCATCAGAAGAGCGCCTCGTTCGTCATTTTACATTTAAAAAAGTCTTGGTGAGCATTATTAGCTTCCAATTCCTTTTTTGCCACAAACCCCTTCATATCCGTAGTCAGTAACATAGTAAAGTTTACACCGTACTTGGTGGTAAAATATCTAACGCAAGAAAATCTTCGTTACCTATTTTAGAGCTTTGACTTGAAGTCAAAACGAACTCAAAGTCAATTCGCTCGGTCGCTATTTGATTTTCTATTCCATTTCCATACTGGTCACAATTTTTGTACTAAGGGCACAATGTGGCTGCGGAAAAATTTACCTATTTTATTCATATTTTTGTTATAAAATGGCAATACCTATTTAAGTGAATGGAAATGAAATGAAAATAAAGCATACTTTAAGACATAGGTATGTTGAAAATTCTATCCAAAGATTTGTGTATACTACGATAAAAATTAGCTTTTAACAATTTAGTTATGTAAAAATGCAGTTTAGGATATTTGAACACTGATAAAATGAAATATTTAGGTATGATAGTGTATAAAGTCATTCAATACAGACTGAGACAACCTTAAAATTTTCATATCCTCGAAATATTTGCATGTAAACTTTATCGAACTCCTTAGTTTAGTAATGAGTTTATCTAGGTAGGTACCGCTGCGATACCGTGCATTCTGCTGCCTACCAGTTGTAGTGTATAAACATTGCTGTGTTCTGGTTTGAAGGGTACCGCAGTTAGCAAATTTACAGGATTGTTAAGACTGAACATCTTTCAAACTACTGAGCGCTGATTCGGCGCGGCGATGCCCTGAACAATTTTTTGTTGCTCAAAGTTTTGTTCGTCTCATTGATGTACATAAAAAATGGAGATATTTATAAATAGTAAAAACAAAAATACAAACAATTAATAATTGTTTTCAAAGAGTAACCTTTCGCTTGGTAAATGATTCAACTTCAGTGAACATATTTCTTCAAAGCTTCCCTTCCATCGACTTGAAAAGTGGCAAGTTTCTCTAACTGCTGTGCACGAGAAGCATCAATTTGTCTAGTAGTTTATTCACTCAAGTAAAGTTTTAAAGTTTATTCAAGTAAATCTGAGCAGCAAGTGACAATTAAACGAAAAACTGCGTGGGTAGTTTACAACCAGTATCATTTCTCAGAATATTTTTTGGTAAAAATGAAGTTGTACAAAACATTTAAATGTTAAAATGACGACGCATATTTACGTCGCTATTTTTACCAATTTTTTGTATGTAAAAAAAGTGGTAAAAAAACGATGGGCCACCTGATGGTAAGTGGCCACCGCCGTCTATGGTCACCTACAATACCCGGTGTATTGTCAGTGCATTACCTACATTTAATGGCCCTATCCACCCTTTGAAGCATATACAGAACTTTGACTAAACTAGTTCAGGGTATTGCAGACGAAAACTTCTTAGCATTAATTGGTATCACCGTGCGGGAGATATTCGCCGGTATATCTCAAGAACCCAGGAATTTCGCACATTTACTAGAAATAATGGAAGTAGCAAAATAATTATGAACAATCGTCCATTACAATTCCGTCTTCCTATGTCGTAAGTTCATCCAGCAGAGAACAAACATTGAAGTCTATAATGATGACGTTGATCTAGGCTACTGAAATAAATAGCAACCACACTAATATCACAAAATTATGGAATGGAATGGAAGTCACAAATCATTAGAAGATTTGTGTCGTTCAAAGCCAATTCATTTAGAAAATCCTGCGTGCAACAAATAGATATCGTGGGGATTGTAATTATAAGGTCATTGAGCTAGATTTCTATATGAAGACATTTGGCTCAATGGATCAAATGTGAATTAATCAGGTCTGTAGCATAGATGTAATAAACTATTGGAAACAACTTTATTGTGTTTAAAATAGAAGCCGTTTCATGTTTCCAAGAAAATAATAAATAGGTAACTACTGTATAAGACTTTTACCGTAAAAGTCCAAAAGTGTTTAAATGCAACAAAGTTTCTTAATAATACAAAAAACTAAACAAATTCCTCACACTCTCAAAGAATTGCCAACAAAAACACTCATGTGAGTAAATACGAAGTGAATGAATAAGCAATATAACTTAGCATAGACAAAGTTAGTAAAAAAATTGCCTAGCTAATAAGTTATTTTAGCCCTTTCCATATAGAGAACTGCATATATAGGAATGTACAATTTAATATCAAATTACATTCCATATTAGTGAGATCTTGTTCTGCTTAAAATGAATCAAGATAATTTTGCAGTTCTTTAAATTAGCATCGAGGTAATATGGGAAGGAATGAGATAATTTTAGCGATATAGCTGTCAAAGGGATCTGAAGATAGCAGTGGCTATTTTATAACGCCAAATAAATATGTAGAGTGACTACGTGAGTTGAAATAAAAATTGCAGATTCATTAATTTAGACTTAATATTTTGGTAGATTTCGGAAAGTAGAGATGGATAAATAGACACAAAATACGTTAGCAAGACAATTCAATCATACAGCTAATATCTATAATGACAATGACTAAGTGGGCACCACCGCAGTACCAGATATTCTGTCGACAAGCAGTAGTGTGTAAACATTACTGTGTTCCGGTTTGAAGGGTACTGCAGCTAGTGAAATTACTGGGCTGTTAAAACTAATTAATCATCGAAAGTCTCAAACTAAAGAGCGCCAAAGCAGCGATGCCCCGGACTTTGTTTCGCTACTCAAAGTTCTGTGTATTGCTGTAATGGTCATGGACATGTCTTAGCATCAAGAGAACGTATCGTTCGTCTCATTACTTTTACATTAAAAAAAAAAGGTTTCCCAGTACACTGGCGGCATCTACCTATCTATAGTTGTATCTGTCTTCTTTGATGGCAATTCCGCAAATCTACCTTTCCGATCAAACTAAGTGGACGACCACGCATTTTTAACTCGATACCGTTCTTTGATCGAGATTAGGGTAAAATTGCAAATGAGTCGTGGTGAAATCGATTAGATCGCGTCACTAAGTTATGTTTACGGCTAATTGCGCCCCTGGCCGGTGACGGCTACCGACCGCTGGTAACATCATTACCGCTACAGCTGTGTAGTCTGCGCTAACCTACAGACCAACTTTATTAGGGCTTTCAATCATAAATACTGTCATAATGCTTCATATACAGATTATCTGCCGATCTCTTGATAAAAAAGATCTTTTTTTATCAAAAGGTTACCAAGGTAGGTGCTACCGCAGTATCAGATATACTGGTGTCAAATAGTAATATACTAACATCATTTTTGTTGGTAAACGGTTTTAGTAAACCGTTTTTAAAATTATCATCGCTAACTAAAGTTTTTTATCCTTTTTACACGATTACGGCAAAGTTGTTCAAAAAAGTAAAGCATGTTTGATCCACCGTAGCACTTAAACTACGATACAAACAAACCGCTTTCGCGATGGTATGTGATAACGGCTATCCACGGCATTGCAACGCAACGCAACGTACGCAGAAATTCAACAAGTAACAAAACAAGGCATAGCTGATTTGGCACTCATTACTTTGAGACATTCGATGGTTAGTTACAATAGCACTGCAACTTCGCTATCTGCAGTAACCCTTCAAACTGAAACACAGCAATGATTAAAAACCCAACTGCTTGGCGACAGAATTTCTAGTACTGCAGTAGTACCTACCTAGACTAACTTCCTGCTAGGGAAATCTACCTCCAAGTTGTTGTTTTTGTTTGACTACAACTCACTTGATATTAAGTGACGGTGTGGTTGAACTGGGACTCAATTGTGACTATCGTTACTCAAACTTACAACAACAAACAACAAACAATAAGCAAATAACAAAAACAACAAACACCAAAAACAACAAACAACAAACATCACACAACAAGAAACAAACAACAAACATCACACAACAAGAAACAAACAACAAACATCACACAACAAGAAACAAACAACAAACAACAAACAACAAACAACAAACAACAAAAAACAAACAACAAACAACATACAACAGACAACAAACAACATATAACATACAACAGACAACAGACAACAAACAACTAACAACACTACAACACTATAACTAACGACACTAGTCACACTAGGTTGTTGTTTGTTGTTTGTTGTTTGTTGTTTGTTGTTTGTTGTTTGTTGTTTGTTGTTTGTTGTTTGTTGTTTGTTGTTTGTTGTTTGTTGTTTGTTGTTTGTTGTTTGTTGTTTGTTGTTTGTTGTTTGTTGTTTGTTGTTTGTTGTTTGTTGTTTGTTGTTTGTTGTTTGTTGTTTGTTGTTTGTTGTTTGTTGTTTGTTGTTTGTTGTTTGTTGTTTGTTGTTTGTTGTTTGTTGTTTGTTGTTTGTTGTTTGTTGTTTGTTGTTTGTTGTTTGTTGTTTGTTGTTTGTTGTTTGTTGTGTGTTGTTTGTTGTTTGTTGTTTGTTGTTTGTTGTTTGTTGTTTGTTGTTTGTTGTTTGTTGTTTGTTGTTTGTTGTTTGTTGTTTGTTGTTTGTTGTTTGTTGTTTGTTGTTTGTTGTTTGTTGTTTGTTGTTTGTTGTTTGTTGTTTGTTGTTTGTTGTTTGTTGTTTGTTGTTTGTTGTTTGTTGTTTGTTGTTTGTTGTTTGTTGTTTGTTGTTTGTTGTTTGTTGTTTGTTGTTTGTTGTTTGTTGTTTGTTGTTTGTTGTTTGTTGTTTGTTGTTTGTTGTTTGTTGTTTGTTGTTTGTTGTTTGTTGTTTGTTGTTTGTCGTGAGATAAAATAAGATAAGCGATAAGCGACTAGACACACAACACACAACAAACATCAATTATTTGCTTTTTTGCGACATACGACATACGACATACGACAAACGACATACGACATACGACAAACGACATACGACAAACAACAAACAACAAACAACAAACAACAAACAACAAACAACAAACAACAAACAACAAACAACAAACAACAAACAACAAACAACAAACAACAAACAACAAACAACAAACAACAAACAACAAACAACAAACAACAAACAACAAACAACAAACAACAAACAACAGACAACAAACAACAATCTAGTCTTTTAACTAGCGCAGGTGTAAATTGTCTAAAAGTACATTGGGCATATGAAAAGTTCCCGAAATTTTCAATACTAGCTGCGCCCGCGGTGTTACCCGCTACATGTGTTCGCGATAAGCCAGTATACCATGTTCTAATCCAAGGTCTCAGATACCTCCATCCCAAATTTCATCTAAATCCGTACAGTAGTTTTTGCGTGAAAGAGTAACCAATATCCATCCCTCCATCCAAAGTTTCACATTTATAATATTAGTGGGATTAGTTTAACATAAAACTAGATATTAAAATGCATACTGAAACTGAGGCTTAACGCCAATACGCTTCATGGCACAGTTTCTTTGAAGCCGCAACTAACGATCAACTGTTCTACTAAACAACGTGAATATGAGCTCATGTCACGAACAACCAGCGTTGCCAGATTGAGAACTTTTACGGAACTTTAGGGAAAAATTTGGTCTGTGGAGAAATTATATCGTTTTATAAATCTCGGAGGAAAAATACGGGATTTCGTTTATGTTAGTTTCTAATTGCTTTATTAAAGTTCATTACAAAAAAAGCATTCTAAGGTTTAGAAATCAGATTGCCTTTAATGTGAAGTTTAGTATTGTTGATTATAATAATTGTTACGATTAATCCAACAGACTTGGCATACCTACATAAAAATAACATAAATACTAATGATATTTAGGGATGTTTTTTCTAGCAGTAAATTGTATCATTGACAAAAAATATTCAGTTTAGGGAAAATCCTAAAATGAACCCGGTAACTCTCGGTTTAACTCTCTGGACCCAATCCAAGGGGCAAAATTAGACCGAGATGGCTCGGGTAGCATTACGAAATATTAGCCAACTTTAGATACCGTATGTCACAGAAAGATGTTAATAAGTTGGACGAAAATGGAAATAATAAAACTCATTTATAAGGTTTGCTTGTGGCAGGCGCAGCAAAGGACAATAGCGGTGGTATACCGATCAAAAAAAGGGTTTTAGGATATCGCACCGTACATAATTATGTACAAAACGAATATTTTAGTATAATAATTATATTAGATACATATTTAGACAAATACTTAATTTAAACTAAGAAGTTATAGCGATATTTAGCGATAATAGTTTTTATTTTACTGGTAAAATTAATTATAAACGTGTATTAAAAAAAACTTAATATTACAAAAAAATTGTTTTTCGAGATATGTTAAAAGATTCAGACAAATGATATAAATAGATAAGACATTTTATTTAAAACGTGATTAGTAAGACTGAATTAAGTTTAATTTTTAATTTTTGATGTGAAAAAATCGCAGTTTTACACGCACGTAACCGTCATAATTTGGCCTTACTGAGTGTGCCCCTATCTAATACAGCGTTAGACTGATTTATTTATTTTACTTAAAAGTAATAATATAAAATAAGTTACGTTTTAGCTTAAACCTAGATACTTATCATTATAATGAAAAAAAAAACATTATACAATAAGATACTACTTACTTTCTATAATTATAATCAAATAATTTAACGTAGTCTCATAATACTGTAACCGTAAGATTGCAATATCATTACATCAGTTAAAACTTTGTTCCGTTTAACCAATTAGATACCCGAAACGTTTCAATCCCTGGAAGTATAATTGTATAATTTCAAGGTTATAAGCTACGTTCTCCTCTGTCCCGACTAATCAGTAATGATATGCCCGGAACGGTGAAACTGAGCTAAAAAAGGACCATGTGACAATTTAGATCAATATTTACTAAAAGACCAACCCTGAAATCTCGTAAAGAAATTAGCTGTTCTATAGATTTATTTTTCTATGGAATACTACTGTGGCAAGTTTTGCTAAACATAGCCGTTTCAACTACCATAATACCGCGGTGCGCGCTGGTATAGCCGTGGTCATAGCCAGCCGGGTTGTGCTGCCCTCAATCCAGTTATTTCATAGAAAAAGTATATTTATTCTTAAGTAGTTCAAAGTATGTACCTATACGTATATGCCCACTGTAAAAGTGGTTAATGACCCTTCGGCCCTTTGCCCCTTTCGGTACATCCCAAGCTTATAAACATTTATTCAGTCAAATCGAGGTAGGTACATTTATAAAAAAAGTGACGATCGACATGCTCTCCCGGTAGTAAGAGATATCGTCTGCCCGCCCATGACTATTACAGCGGGAGCCAGAACTTTAAGGAACAAAACAAAGTCCAGGGCTTCGCTGCTTTGGCGCTCATTACTTTAAACATTCGATGATGAGTTATTATGATATTAAAAACTAAAAATAACGTCGTATGTATCAAAACACCTCCTTAACGTAGCATTACGACAGATACCAGCTGGCCTATTTCCGACCCTCATGAAACGCTATATTCTTTCGCTCATTAAAAAACTCACTTTTATCCATTTTAACTGTTACTTTTAGCTCGCTTCGTCACTTATCTTGTTTCAATGTGGCAACACTGCATGGAAAAATAATAAAAGGTCAAACTTTTTGGAGCTTTTCCCAAGTCAGTATTAAGGACAACGAGGCACTCATTATTTAGTACTTTGAAGATAAAAACCTATCACTGAGCACGTAAAGCTGTCTTTTCAATCATCCTTGAGAACCAGTTGTATGGCTCTTTGGTAGTATATCTTAAAGATCCGTAGGGCGTGAGTTCCATTCCCACCCATGACAAATATTTTGTGGTATAATTAAATGTTTGTTCTATGCCTGGGTGCATGTTTCGTACCTATATATCATAACTACATATTTAATATTATATCAGTTATCTGACTTACAAAGTACAAGCTTTCCTTAGTTTTGGGTCAGACGGTACTGTGTGTAATGTCCTACTATATTTATTTATTTTTAATATCTAACGCAGAAATATCAGTATTTTTGACTGTATTATTACGTTTAGAAACGTAGATGTAATGAGACAAATGGGACGCTCTTCTTGTGACTTAACAAATGTGCATTCTAGCGGTACCTAGAACATGAGAAACAAAACAATGTTAAAGGGGCATCACTGCTATGGCGTTTATCGACGAGAGATTCGAGGCTTATATAGTATATAGCAAAATTACTTAGTTATAGGAACCTACAATGATGCAATTTTGCAAGCTGTAGTACTTTTGTAACCTAAACACTACAATGTTAACAAACTATTGATTGCCGTAAGACAAAACAACAAAATACAAGCGCAATTATACAAGCCAAAAATGCGTGAGATGGAAGTCAAACAAATTAAAATGTTTAATTTAATAACAATACGAAGGCAACGGAATGTTTCAGCGTTACTTCTCTAAGTTTCATCTTATGAGAATCTACAGTTATATCTCTTGTAATATAATTATGTAGTCGTTTTAGTTATAATAAGGATAAAGCCCCAATTAAACCTATTTTTTTTTAAATTTACTCATGACATAAATTTATTACAAAATATTTCATTTTTAAGTATACAAAAAAACTGAATCTAAAAGTCCGTCAGAGGAGAGATATGATGCCAGAATGCTGGCAACATTGCCACACTGGATGGCAATGTTAAACTTTTGACCAAAGTAGTTACCAGCATTCTGGTGACCTACTGGTTCTGGTCCTCTAAACGTTTGACTAAAACTAAACTGAAACTACGTAAGAACATACACTAAGATCTCACTCCAGATTAGCAATACGAAGTTTATTATAACCAATTAATTCTAGGAGCAATTATATTGTATAACAGATCATCCAGAAACGATTCTCAAACTGTGCTAGAAACTCTAGAAGTATCAGGAGCAGCAGCGCTTAGGAACAATTTAGGCCAGAGTACTGTTGGGTAACTGGCACAACTGTTCATATAAAGTGCCCTAAGCTTATTCAAATTTATATTCTAGTGGCTACATCTCAACATTCAAATTGCAACGCTAAACGTAAAAAATGTCAACTTGCACTCGATACCGCAGCTTCGCTTCGAGCTAGCAGCCAAAAGCCCAGTTAAGGTGAAATACGCTTCAAACTTGGCGATTCGCCTTCACTTTTATTTAAAACGAGACCTTTAAAGACAGTTAATTGACTTTCTTTTTTTATGTGTGATAAATGTTTTCACAATCACAAAATTCTTTTCCCGAATGTGATCACCGAAACACTATTAAATAAATTTCGCTCGATAGAAAAAAATCAACTACATTCATTTCTTATCAAAAGGATTTTTACAAAAAAAAAATTTGTAATCCCAACAAACAAGCAGTTTGGCATTGGGGCATTGGGGATTGGAAAGTGGGACTTGGGAAGTTCGAAGTGGGAAATGAGAATGGGAAAGTGGGCAGTGGGCATTGGGGATTGGAAATTGGGAAATGGGAAGTGGGAAGTGGGAAGTGGAAAGTCGGAATTGGAAAGTGGGAAACGGGCTTTGGGAATTGGAAAGTGGGCATTGGGAATTCGGAATTGGAAAGTGGGACTGTGGGAAGTGGGAATTGAAATTTGGGAAGTTGGAGGTGGGAATTGGGGAGTGGGAAGTGGGAATTGGGAAGTGGGAAGTGGGAAGTGGGCATTGAGAAGTGGAAAGTGGGAATTGGAAAGTGGGAAGTGGGCTTTGGGAATTGGAAAGTGGGCATTGGGAATTGCAAAGTGGGACTTTGGGAAGTGGGAAGTCGTAAGTGGGAAGTGGGAAGTGGGAAGTGGGCATTAAGAAGTGGAAAGTGGGAATTGGAAAGTGGGCAGTGGGCATTGGGGATTACAAAGTGGGCATTGGGAATTGAGAAGTGGGCAGTGAGAAGTGGGACGTGGGATTGGAAAGTGGGCAGTGGGAATTGGGAAGTGTGAAGTGGGAAGTGGGAAGTGTGAATTGAGAAGTGGGAAGTAAAAGGGGAAATGGGCATTGAGAAGTGGGAAGTAGGAATTGGAAAAAAGGCAGTGGGCATTGGGAATTGGAAAGTGGGCATTGGGAATTGGGAATTGGGAATTGGAAAGTGGGACTGTGGGAAGTGGGAAGTAGGAATTGGAAAGTGGGCAGTGGGCATTGGGAATCGGAAAGTGGGACTTGGGAAGTGGGAAGTGGGAAGTGGGAAGTGGGAAGTGAGAATTGGGAAGTGGGAAGTGGGAATTGGAAAGTGGGAAGTGGGAAGTGTGAATTGAGAAGTGGGAAGTAAAGGGGAAAATGGGCATTGAGAAGTGGGAAGTAGGAATTGGAAAGTGGGCAGTGGGCATTGGGAATCGGAAAGTGGGACTTGGGAAGTGGGAAGTGGGAAGTGGGAAGTGTGAATTGAGAAGTGGGAAGTAAAGGGGGAAATGGGCATTGAGAAGTGGGAAGTAGGAATTGCAAAGTGGGCAGTGGGCATTGGGAATCGGAAAGTGGGACTTGGGAAATGGGAAGTGGGAAGTGAGAATTGGGAAATGGGAAGTGGGAAGTGGGAATTGGAAAGTGGAAAGTGGGAAGTGTGAATTGAGAAGTGGAAAGTAAAGGGGGAAACGGGCATTGAGAAGTGGGAAGTAGGAATTGGAAAGTGGGCAGTGGGCATTGGGAATCGGAAAGTGGGACTTGGGAAGTGGGAAATGGGAAGTGGGAAGTGGGAAGTGGGAAGTGGGAAGTGTGAATTGAGAAGTGGGAAGTAAAGGGGGAAATGGGCATTGAGAAGTGGGAAGTATGAATTGCAAAGTGGGCAGTGGGCATTGGGAATCGGAAAGTGGGACTTGGGAAGTGGGAAGTGGGAAGTGGAAAGTGGAAAGTGGAAAGTGGGAATTGGGAACTCTAACTAGAACGTGAATTGCTTATTGTTTGTTGTGTGTTGTTTGTCGTTTGTCGTTTGTTGTTTGTTTGTCGTTTGCAACAGGCAACAAACAACAAACAACAAACAACAAACAACAGACAACAGACAACAGACAACAGACAACAGACAACAGACAACAGACAACAGACAACAGACAACAGACAACAGACAACAGACAACAGACAACAGACAACAGACAACAGACAACAGACAACAGACAACAGACAACAGACAACAGACAACAGACAACAGACAACAGACAACAGACAACAGACAACAGACAACAGACAACAGACAACAGACAACAGACAACAGACAACAGACAACAGACAACAGACAACAGACAACAGACAACAGACAACAGACAACAGACAACAGACAACAGACAACAGACAACAGACAACAGACAACAGACAACAGACAACAGACAACAGACAACAGACAACAGACAACAGACAACAGACAACAGACAACAGACAACAGACAACAGACAACAGACAACAGACAACAGACAACAGACAACAGACAACAGACAACAGACAACAGACAACAGACAACAGACAACAGACAACAGACAACAGACAACAGACAACAGACAACAGACAACAGACAACAGACAACAGACAACAGACAACAGACAACAGACAACAGACAACAGACAACAGATAACAGACAACAGACAGCACTACTGTTTGTTGTTTGTTGTTTGTTGTTTGTTGTTTGTTGTTTGTTGTTTGTTGTTTGTTGTTTGTTGTTTGTTGTTTGTTGTTTGTTGTTTGTTGTTTGTTGTTTGTTGTTTGTTGTTTGTTGTTTGTTGTTTGTTGTTTGTTGTTTGTTGTTTGTTGTTTGTTGTTTGTTGTTTGTTGTTTGTTGTTTGTTGTTTGTTGTTTGTTGCTTGTTGTTTGTTGTTTGTTGTTTGTTGTTTGTTGTTTGTTGTTTGTTGTTTGTTGTTTGTTGTTTGTTGTTTGTTGTTTGTTGTTTGTTGTTTGTCGTTTGTCGTTTGTCGTTTGTCGTTTGTCGTTTGTCGTTTGTCGTTTGTCGTTTGTCGTTTGTCGTTTGTCGTTTGTCGTTTGTCGTTTGTCGTTTGTCGTTTGTCGTTTGTCGTTTGTCGTTTGTCGTTTGTCGTTTGTCGTTTGTCGTTTGTCGTTTGTCGTTTGTCGTTTGTCGTTTGTCGTTTGTCGTTTGTCGTTTGTCGTTTGTCGTTTGTCGTTTGTCGTTTGTCGTTTGTCGTTTGCTGTTTGCTGTTTGCTGTTTGTTGTTTGTTGTTTGTTGTTTGTTGTTTGTTGTTTGTTGTTTGTTGTTTGTTGTTTGTTGTTTGTTGTTTGTTGTTTGCAAAAGCAACAAACGACATACGACATACGACAAACGACATACGATATACGACATACGACAAACGATTGTACATATTATACATGTTGTACATATTATCTACAGACATTTCAAAAACTGATTCTATCGTTTCTATACACGCTTCAAACATGTTTTTCAAGATTGTCTTATACGTGCAGAAATCTTCTCCTTACAGTTTAAATATAATATGTTTGACTTGCTAAGTGTTTTGACTACCTGCTGATGCGTGGTCGCAGATAGTAGACACACCAAGCCAGGAATGGAACTGGATTTCAAATGAAGTTGCTGGAACATACCATTAGGTGCTATGTATCCATAGATATAAAGATATGAAACTGACTATATTTAGTAATTAAATGTATTTATGCCCGAACAATGTATTAAAAAGGCTAACGTAGAATGTTCAAAGTAATTTAAAAAAAAAGATACAGTATACCCAGACACAGAACAAACATGTGTTCATACCACAAAGTATTGTCCTGGGTGGAAATCGAACCCACGCCGTTCAGCTCTTGAAGCAGACATACTGCCAATGAACCAACAGGGCTTTCAAACTCATCCTAAATCGAATCTTAAATTGTCACCACTGCTGCAACTGAAATGACTGTTAAACGGAATTAAACTATATAATATTATATATATTATGTATACCTTGAACACTCAAAATGAACATCCGCAAAGTAACGCCTGAATCAATCAATCAATTAATGTAGAGAGAGTTAGCTAGTAAGCGAATTGTGGCTTGTGGTAAGTGAACGCTTTAAGTCTAAATCCCATCTACGTGATGTAACGTGAAGAGTGAATTGGAAAATTAGCAAGCAATATAGATAGTGATAAGTTTTTATTATATTAAAATTTTATGTAATTTAAATAAAAAAATTTTTTTTTAGAAAATCAGACGTGATGAACCTGTTATATACAATCGTTGTTTACTACTGCATATATACCTCTCCTAACCACTGCCAGCTGTCTTACGTATATCGTCACTCCATTGAGTTTAAAGACGTCCTACATTATACGCTTGCTGAATGATCGTGATATCTACTCCAGAACACGTCAATTCGGTATGTAAAGAAAAAAAATACTTTGCTGATTCCAAAACCATTTCGAAATATTACATTCCTGTACATGATTTTTCCGTTTAAAACTCTTTAAACTATGAGACGGGGTTTATTTTAATAAAATACATAAAATAAATTTGACTTTCAATTAACCTCTAATGACGTCATGTCCTTGGCTGTATAAGGATTCTTTCAGTGCCTAAAAAAGTACATATTTTACATATTCAGCCAATGTTATGACGTCATAACTATAAAAAGTTTAAAAATGTATTAGAATTAAACTACCGCATAGAAAGCCAAAATATTCAAATTAGTTTCATAAAATAAAGTTTACTATCAGTAAAAAATATAAAATAAATACAAAAAAAAAACTTTACATACCGAATTCTAGCAGCTATCGGTTTTGCGACAAATATGGATGTACATACATATCCAGGACGCATCCACTTAATTTTACTAATATATTAGTATAAGCTATGTCGGATATGACTCTATTACATCATTTATTTTTTATCATGAACTAGCTGGCCTGACAGACGTTGTCCTGTCTTAGCGCCAAAGCAGTGAAGCCCTGGACTTTGTTATGTTACTTAAAGTTCTGTTTATCGCTGCGATGGTCATGGACAGGCGTTATCTCTTACCATCAGGAGAGCGTCTTGTTCGTCTCATTACTTTTTACATTAAAAAAAAGCTTCATCAAACACACTAAGTTAAAATAGTCGTTAAGTTTTCTAAAACTTTTCAATTATCTGCGCAATTTTCTTACCGTCTGAACCTTAGACAATGTATTAGAAAACTTAAAAAAAGATAAATGAAATCAGTATTTACATTTTTAACATAAGCCCGCGTTTAACTACCATTTCACCTGTTGGTAAGCGACAACGTGGCCGAGGATGGAGGACGCACGCAACGATACTTTTCCTCTCTATGGATTAGAGAGACTCCCTCACAAAACAATCTTTAAGCTCGCCTAAAACCTCCTTCATCATCCAATTAATTCAGGTGGGCATCCCGACCTAGAAAGTTCACCACCACTATCAGATCAGAAATGTTATCATAGCATATCGCCAGTACTGGCCCAGCCTTGGCTCGGGACGCACGTGCCGTCTGCAATGAATTCCGATACTTTGTCGGAGCGCGATCGCGGGACGTAACTTTGTGGAATACTTGGTAAGTTTTGATTACTTTAGTTTGAAGATGTTGGTCAATCAAATGATTAGGTTTGTTGTTTATCATGTTAAACCTAAACCTTTAGAGTTCTTTTATAATTTTTTGTGGACTTATTTTTATTCTTGTTGTAATTAACAAATACGAAAGAACGTTATTGAAGAAAAAATATAGATATTTTTGTTAATAGGTAATCGATATTTAACCGTGTTAATGGTATGCATTTTCTTACAATGGCGTCAACTGATCGCGTATCGCTTTGTGTATGTGGGAAGTATTATAAATCAAGGCGTGGGGTTAAAGTAGGTACATCACGTTATTCCGATTTGTAAGTGGGTAGATAAAATCAGGCTATGAAAAAGATTCAAAGTGAAATAATTATTTATTTATTTTATTTATTATAAGTGCATTTATCGCAAATCTAAACAACAAAACATTTTCAATCGTCACGGTAATGAAATACATAAGCAAACAATTCAAAACTAATATAATCTTTTCTGACATTTTATACTTTATGCTAAGTTTTTTATAATCAAACTTTGTTGATCTTAATACAATCCTTCAATTAATAAAAGTGTCACGATTTCAAACAGTATTATACTTAATCGAAGTCCGAAAAGTATTTTAAAGAGTAAACTCAAGTGTTTCCAATTTGTTGCACGTTTAAGCTATTTTTCAATTATATTAAGTCTTAACGATATTTTCATTTTGGGAACCTTCTCTAAAGAGGGTTTTTTTGTTGGAAAATTGGTTATTTTGTCTTAGCCAACTATGAATGTTTTCTTAATGGAACCTAAATAGGTTTTAAATTGGATTATACCTAATTTGAGAAATAATAACCATTCTGGGTTTAATCTACATTTTCTATATTGTTTTCGGACACAATAAACAGAACAGAGGATTGTTGTAAGTTTTCGTGTATATTTATGGTATTTTGACTCCCAAATGGTTAAACCAAATTTAGATATTTTTAGAATGGTGAATGGTGGTGAATTTGATCGAGAGTGTTTTTAACTATAAATATCTAAGAAAATCTTTTTAGCTGTTTGAAGATTATCAGCTCTTTTCTAGTTAAGGTATGAATGAGCTCATCTTCCACAGGTTGCATTTCTTCTCATCGGGTCAATAAATTTGGTTATGTTAATAGTGACGAGGATTATATAAAAAACATATACTTAAATAATTTATATTTATGTGATTGTATAAATATAATTTGTTTCACTTTTACAAATTTTAAATTAAAAAATGTGGAACTTCAAATATAACTATGTTTTGATAAAAAAAAGAACGGAAAATATTTGGTAAAGTAAACCAATCTAGAGAAATAAGTATGTAATCGTAAATTATAATTATTGTCATAATCCCGCGAAACTTACTCCATTATCTCCAAGGGTGGCCAATTCTATTGTTGTTAAGAAATAATTACCTACAGAGAGTAAAAGTTTGGAAAATTAAAGTTCTTTCAAATTAAGTATTTTCAAAACATTGAAAGTAAATATCGTCGAAAGTCTTTTATATCTTCAAATGTATACTAAACCATCATTGGACTTCTAATCTTCTAAGTTAAAGAATAAGAAAAGTTAAAATATGTTAACATATAAATCTGTATTATACTAGATAACTTTTTTCTAGAGATCATCATCATCATCATCATCAGCCTATACTAGTCCACTGCTGGACATAGGCCTCTCCCAAGACACGCCACTCAGCCCGATCTTCGGCTTTTCGCTTCCATGCACCGCCAGCTGTCCTTTTCTAGAGATAAATTCTATAAATTGAATAGAGACATATTACCTATAACCTTATTTAACTTTAATAAATATTGTGACCTTACAAATGCATACATCAAAAATGATTGCATCATAAATGATTTCATGGTCAATTTATATGCAGTAGAAATGGGAGCAATATAAGTTCCAGCATAATCTCTCTACAATCTACTAAAAGACATTTGCCTGCCAAGAACATTTGTAAATTCATTGTTAGAAATTTTATTCACAGTAGGTACATAGTTTATTTGGTGGTAGATCTCCTTAGCAGGAGGTCATCTAGGTAGCAGATATTCTGTCGCCAAGCAGTAGTGTGTAAACGTTAGTGTGTTCTGGTTTGAAGGGTACTGCAGCCATCGAAAAGCGTCAAAGCAGTGATGCCCGGACTTTGTTTTGCTATTCAATGTAATGTGTATCGCTACAATAGTCATGGATAAGCGTTATCTCTTACCATGAGAGTCTCGTTCGTCTCATTACAATTTGGTTAAAAAAAAAATAAAAAAAAAATACCGTTCTGCAGTACTGGCCATTTCAAATCAACAAATCAAAACCATTTTTGTTTGGCTAAGAATTCTAATTTCAAATTAATTTTATTATGAGAACATGGAATTATTTTTTCAAAAATTGACATTTATTATCAATTAGTGTTATGTTTTCATCGCATTGGAATCTTTTTCGACATCGTGGATACGTTTTAAAATTCGAGTATTACATTATGGAATATGTTAGTTAGTTTGACTATACTTAATAACTTATTAGTAAATTAATTGTAAAAATACTCTGAACCTAATGGTTATCAGATCGGAAGTTTCACCCAAAAACATTATTCGTGAGTCCCTTGATTAATCAAGCACTCAATTACATAAACAGTAACGTTGCCAAAGAAAACCAGTTAATAACATCATGTTATTTAAATTAGCCCAATAAATTATTCAAATTCAATGCTGGCCGCAAAACAACCGAATCACAAACGCCCTGCTAAGTTTTCCTCGGAAAACCCGAGGTCATTTGACAAATGAGGCAAGTCGAGTAGCATTCTCGGACGACAGCGGCAAATGCGACTAACCTCTGCACCTAGTATAGCTGAGGGTCACTGACAGATCTAGTTACTCATGGACTATCATGACACCACACGCAAAACTCGACACTAGAGCTCTCATTATTAATTATGCATGAATGCGGGTCAAACAAGAGCATTAAATACTTTTCAGCAGCATTCTTTACCATGGGTAATTAACTCCAGGTAACTCATAGCATGTATCTGTTATATATGTAAATAGTTGGATAAAAAGTTTTATAAAAGCTATCTATGTACTTAGATCGGTATTGTTACTGCTTCAATTTTAGTCATAATGGCAAAAGCATTTATTTGGTTATACATTACTTTCATACTTGATAATGTGACAACAATTTTACAACACTAATTACGTAGAACTCAAACAAAATCTCATTGCAACCTAATGACGAACAGCATTGGGAATTACTGTGACATGGAGAAAAAACATATTTAACTATAGGTATAGCTTGATCTTTAACAAGAGACTTGGACATTGATTTTTAATCAACTCCGTCATGACCTTAGGACTACTCACTACTTAGGAGTAGAAATTAATGAGATTGACAGCCCAAAGCTTTGGTTCTGATTCTTTACATGGAATTACTTTTAGTTTCGAAAACGCGCACAGAGTTTAATAACGCGTTATATTACGTTACTTTGTTTATTTAAAAGTCCAAATTCAAAATAAGCGCGGAATACTCCTCATCATATTAATACATTTACCATTGGTATAAAGAATATCGTTCCATGCAAATGAGTCTTTGTTATGTCAATGCGGCGTGTTACGTTTAGTTACTTGATGACTATGCCCTGGACTTTGTTTTACTACTCAAAATTATGTGTATCACTGCAATGGTCATGTGCCATGGTCTTGGTCATGGGTCATGGCCATTATCTCTTACCATCAGGAGAGCATCTTATGCGTCACATTATTTTTACAATAAAAAACTACCTACTCAAAAGGAATAAGGACTTCGAATGTGAAATCATGTTTTAGTAACAAAACTCAACCTTTGCTTCCCATCTACATATTTTGTCGCTCTCATGACGTCACGCCACCCGAATTGTCCCATTTCCTACCTTAGCAAAATGTACCTTTCATTCGACGACCATGTTTGAGCGATCACTTTCCGACCGAGAACTGGACGTTTTAGTTGAAGTACAAGTCACGTACAAAACGGTACAATGACAATATAGATGTTACTGTGAAATGCTAACATAAATACTCCCGACTCTTTATTGTTAACGTTTATTTTTATTTAACACTTTATTGTTGAAATTTATTTTTAAATAATACTTTTTTGCGTACATTTATTTTACACAATCGAACTTAACGATGTATTTGGCTTTAAATCATAAAGAAGTGACAAGTATTTTAAACTTTTAGATTTATAATATCAGTAGCATTATTGATTGACAAAAAAAAATGTCGATAAAATATGCCTAGTATGTCATAATGATAAAAATCGTACTTAAAAAATAGGCGGGAAGGGCCCTGTCATTTAGATAACACAAGTATAAGATCAAGCTCTAAGATTGTAAATAGCTAGCATAAACAATGAAATTTACGTTTGTAATATTTACAAACTTTCTCAAAAATTTTGCTTGAACCTAAACGACAAAATTACTTCATTTTCGTTTTGCATAGATCATAATTGACGAATGTTGATTTAAAAGTAATTTTAAGTCAGATACAAAAATACATTTTACACACTGAAGCATTTATTAAACAAAATTAAATAAAAAAAAACATTAAATTAATACTATTTACAAAATAGTATTATATACAAAAAACTGAATCTAAAAGTCCGTCAGAGGGATATGTTGCCAGAATTGCAGCATTGCCACGCTGGATGGCAATGCTTAGCTTTTGACCAAAGTAGATACCAGCATTCAAGTCACCTGAAGCCTCCTCTAAACTTTTGGCCAGGTCCCGATACAGTTCGAGAGCGGCCGGCCCCCACGGACCTAAAGTTTTAACCCCAAACGGCACAAAAAGATACATTCTATATTTGTGCCGTATAAAGAAACAGTGAACACATATAATTTCTGTTATGACGTAGGGTATTCATTCACCCCAAAAAATAAAACAATCTGAAGTAACGGTCCAGTTTCAGTTTGTAATATAAAAATTCGGTTAAAAACGGAACTTTCGTGAAATATCGATATGTGAAGAAATTCCGAGTATGTTGCAGCAAACTCCAAAGTACTTTGAAAACAGTTTTTATAAGTAAATATTTTTTGTAGTGTTTTCGCGCGGGATTTTATTCCTTTTTTTACTGGTTACATACAAAAAAGCATAATACCCACTGTAATGTTCAAATTAACAAACATTATTATACATAACCATAATCCCGACTGCAAGAAAAGTATGTATTGACGAAAGAAGTATTTTAAGTTATGAAATATCAACAAAAAAAAATAGTATTCATTGAGATTAAAAACTGTCCAGCCAATTAGATTAAAATCAATCAATTAATAAAGCCAATTAAATTAAGATGTCAAATTAAATACAAAATAAAAGAATGATTATATGAATGAAAAAAAAAAAAAACAAATTGTCATCAGAGCGTGGAATAGTGTCATTGCATCGATTCCACTGGTCAGTTAAATTTTCACATTTGGAAAGATGCATCTTTCCAAATGTGAAAATGCATCTTAAAATTTTAATGTATATCGAATGTTATTTTGTCTAGACCCTCTTATCTACTTATGCGCCATACCTACTCAGGTGTAGCGCAGGCGACGAACAGCTGACCCAGTTGAGCGCGGGAAGGCGTCGTGTGTGCAGGAGGAGAAGCATCGCATGCGTGTGTAATAGGAAGCGCGATCACTGACCGCTCGTAATAAGGGTTGTCAAATAAAACACAGAATAATGCTTTTTACATCTGTATGGTAAAATTAAATAACGATTTCAGTTTTTAATATTCACATTTATACGTCAGTGTTGTGGTTCGTTTGCATAGCTCCCTGATTTGTGTGTATTGAATGTTTGCCTAGTGTCGAGCATGAGACCGAGGTCTCTTATCTCTGAAACGCGCTTCAGCGCGTCTCCCGACATATTGTAGTCCCAAACGAGATGGTAACAAGATTTTGTAAAAGTAATAATTTTACATTTCGAAACAGCACTCTCCACTCAACTACACTGTCAATATCGCGTTGCAGTGCTTCAGCCCACTTATCTAGGCATCATTTCAAGTCGCCGGCGAACATCCATCCATCATAGTGGAGGCGTAATCCACAAAGAGATTGGTTGTACTGGATTTACCAGCGCAAAATCCGTGCTGGTTTTCACATAGAAAAATTGAATTTCCAGGGAAATGTGACGATGCAAAACTATTTCAAAAACCTCATCGAATGTTAAAAGAACGGCTTCCGAGTTAGGCCTGTTTTTTATAAACTGGCCCATTGTTAGGCGTAGGCCTCTTCTCATTGTGAGAAGAATAAGGCCATAGTCCACTAAGCTGGCCAAGTGTGGGTTGGCAGACTTCAAACTTATTTTTAAGAACTCTCAAACATTTAGATGTTTTCCTTTACCGTTTGAAATTATCGGTAATACGCACATAAACCAGAAAAGACATAGGTGCGTGGATCTGAACCCAGGACTTCCAGATTGAAAGTCAGACGGTTACCCAATTAGGCTACCGAAACTTCACAAACAAAGGACGATTTTGGGCCTGTAATTCTCGATTTGATATCATTCTTAGATATAGGTGCCACCCATGAGATTTACCACTCCATCGTCGGTTAGACTAAAGTTTTTAACGACAAATTAAAACTGTGAAGTAGTGATTTTTTAAAGGCACGTATACAATCTGTTATTATGTACGGTGGTATACCATACAGGTCGATGATAGAGTGAGCTTTACGTCGCTTAACCGCATAGTATACCTATAAACAATGCCTCAGTAGATATATCTACGTACACACGTAATATTGTTTTATAATTAGTACAAAATTTATAACTGAAAAGCTTTGATAGCTTGTTGTATCTTTATGAACATTTATGGCAAAACATTATGAGAAATTAATTTCTTTCGTAGCAATGATAGCTCAGTGGTTAGCGCGGTCGATCAACATACCGGACGGCGTCGGTTCAAATCCCAACAATACTCATAACCATGAGCCGGTAAAGGAAAACAACGTGAGAAAACTGTAGCGTGGGGTATGATAATTTCTAGTACTTGGCTGGTTCGCTACTACCCTTTCGTGTTGAAATGCACTTATCGTTCTGTTCCATCTGCCTTACTTGAGAAATATTTTCTCAATTATTTTGAGAAAGTCTCTAAGTCAGATGTGTTGTAGTCAAAAACGTGCCTAGTTGATAAACCATAAACGAGTTGATGGTCAAACTTCGATGGATTACGAACAAAATCTTTCATAATACACTGCTAAAGATGGAAGAGAGAACAAGTACATACATAATTATGCCTCTCTTAAAACGCTCGATCTTGAGCTTTTCGTTTCCAGCCATTGAAAGCTATCTTATGTACATCGATGATGACGATATAATATCGTCACTATTAAATCTCAGTTCATCAAACCAATAATCTTTACATGAAATAAATTTATCACAAAGCGCAAATTGCAAAAATTAGAGACGACTATTGTCAAGTTTGCTTTAAAAATAATATAATTAATCTAATTACGATATAAGACATCAAAAATCCTTGTTTTCTAAAGAAACGTAAATAACAAGATACGAAATGTGCAAGATGGTTGTCATCAAATCCAGAATAAAAATGTACTTTCTAAATAAGCGTGTTCTATCTTAGACCACATTAACACCCGAGTGGTCGAACGCGAGTATGTATATTCAAAGTGAAAAAAAGATTGTGTTGCAACTTCCATCGCATTAGAACACAAAATAAACAGCAATACGATGAAAGCTTTCCCTGCGCTTCATTCCCGTGGTTCATTTATTAGAACAAGAATATCCCGGACTCCAGTTTCATCTCGCATAGCGGTTTCCTGAAAATATTTCAAAAGATAAGGGACATTCTCGCTCCACTAGGGTATTGTATTGCATCCCACTGTTTGCATTTTGGCTGTTTGGCTCGAAATGGTGGCAAAAGCTTCACAGACAGCATTTTCACTGTTGTTTTTTTTTAGCCAACGTAATGCAAATACAGTAATATTATAAAAACCAAAATTTATTTTGAAATTGGATGAAACATGGAATGCAAAGAGTTTATATTCTCAGTTACCACATAAGATACAATTTATTCCGAAAAACGCAGCTGAAACCGAGTGGTCAAGCTAATCTGTGTTGAAACATTTCTAATTAAGGTGAAAATGCTGCTAGAATTTCATTACTACTTTTTGTGTTCCACTCTGCCGGAGCTCACTGCTCCTAATTTGTATGAAAACATAAACTTTTCAGAAAAAAATCTCTGTATGACAGTAAAACCCGTACTTAAATCCGTTTCGTGGTTTAGACCATGTAGGTGGAGAAACAGACAGACGTGATTTACAAATCACTAATATAAGTTGCTACAGCAATGATAGTTCAGTGGTTAGCGCGATCGGCTCACACGACGAAGGGCGTGAGTTCACGTTTGATACCGCCGATCACGCTCTCATTGCAAATAAGCTGCGACTTTACGGAATCCGTGGCCCCGCCCTGTCCATACTGTCCTCCTTCATGACTAAACGTACGCAGGTCGTGGTAGGTGATAGAGGTCGCGTCGTATCTTCAGAGATGGAAAATGTGATAGGCGTCCCACAGGGATCCTGTCTGTCTAACACCTTATTCAGTCTCCTCCTTAACGACTTGCCTGGTGCCATCGACGACGCTGAGATATACATGTACGCCGATGACGTCGCTGCTGTAGTTACCCCACCGACACGCCCCGAGCTGGAGTCTAGACTGAATACGGTGGTGAACAAGCTCGATAGTTGGTTTCGATCAAACGGACTAGCGCTAAACAAAGACAAGACCTGTTTCCTTACCTTCAACCTCAATGGCCACGCGACAGAGACTTTTTCGGTAGCAGTCGGTAATACTGCGCTCCAACAAGTCTACTGTACGAAACTTCTAGGTTTCCATATTGACGGCGCGTTGACCTGGGAGACGCACATAGACGAGCTGTGCGGGAAGCTGAGCCGCTCGTGTTTCGCGCTCCGGCGGCTCGCGAGCACCGCTGCCCGCAGCGTAGTGCGCTCCTGCTACTTCGCGACCGTCCACAGTAACATCACGTACGGGTTGGAGCTGTGGGGCCGCGCTGCCGATCGTAATAGAGCCTTTGTTATGCAAAAGCGAGCCATTCGTGCCATATGTGGGGTTCAGGCCGATGTCTCATGCGTGGAGCTTTTTAGGGAACTGCAGATACTGCCGTTGCCGTGTGAGCTTATTTACCAAGTAGCCCTTTTCACCCATACTAACATCGATAAGTTTCAACGCAGGGGCGTACACAGTACGTTGGATCTTCGCAGCAATAAAAAGAAAGACCAGCTTGTAACACCGTCACACCGGCTCGTCAAGTCGGAGAGGTCGGTATACATTTTGGGGCCCGCGGTCTACAACCGCGTACCCGCCTCCGTACGGGATGCAGCTTCCACCGCGTGTTTCAGAACCAAGTTAAGATCTTGGCTGCTAGAAACCTTGTTTTATGACATTGACGAGTATTTCAAACTTAAAGATTATTGAATTACTAGTAAGTAATTATGATTTTTTTTTGTCATGTCATTTTAATATATTGACAATATTGTTTTGGTATTGACATATTTTTATATTGACATATTTTATATTGACAGTATTTTTATATTGACAATGTTTTTTATATTGACATGTTTGGATATTGACATACCTTATTTTGACATGTAATCAGTGTTTTAAACCCCATTTAATGACATCTTTAAAATTTTGAAGTGACTTGTAACATTGGTGTTATCAATAAAGTATTTGTATTTGTATTTGTATTCAAACCCCAACAATGAGCTTGAGCTTCCGGGGAAGGAAAACATCGTGAGGAAACCACAGCATGGTGGTCTGGGTACTTTCTAGTACTCAGCTGGCTAGCTAATTGCCCACAAAATCTACCGCCAAGCACTTAACAGTGTGCTACGGCAGCCTCACTTGAGAGTCCGTATCATTCCAGGCTAGGTGTGCTTTACAATATTTGACCACACCGTCACTTAATAGCAGGTAAGTTGTAGTCAAACAGCCTACAAAGGCTTGTCAACCATAGAAAAAACCTGGACAACTTTAGATTTAATTTAACTGAAAGACTTTGTTTAATACTATTTTGGTATAGTTCATTTGCTTTTGTCTACCTTCTTATCTCATTTAGTAGTAGCTACGCTACTTGATCTGTAGAACAAGGTTTCTATCCTCAACATTTAGTTTGTTCTCTGTCGGAGTGTTTCTAAATGTTTGTCCTGTGTCTGGGTATTATTTACATGTGGTTAAAAACATTTTTGCTCTCATTGCTTCTTTTAAATACGTACTGACGTCACCTCATTACCTAAACGGCTGTAGGCGTTTCCAATGCAATGTTTACTACAAAAACTAGGTCTTCGAACATTTCTATTCCAATACTACAACACAAAGAATGCTTATTTAAGATCTTAATTATCATTTTATGGCTTCATATCTCATAACAGCCATAACAGTCTGCTTAATGGAATGTCACTTAACTGAAAGCATTCACTCACCAAACAATACTAAGCTTTGCTCGTATTAATTTATGATTCATTTTATAGCTAGGCGTTATCGTGCTTTTAATTCGATTACTAATACAGTAGTTAAAATATTAAGAGCCGTAAAATGTAATTTTATTCTGAAGATTTGAGTTTCTGAGTAAACTTAAGTGCTAAGTAACGGCCTCTTACAAGCATTTTATGAAAATAAAGAGCAGCTTACATGTTTTGGGAAATTCTAACTAATATTACAGAAGCGAAACCAAATATGTGTCTTTGTCTTTTTTTTATGACTAATAAGGTAATTAAGAGCCTTAATGGAACTTTGAATGTATGAGGTATAATTAGAATCCTTGTATTACATCAACTCGAGTGACACTGGCTATAAATTAAAAAGACATTGTATAAATCAACTAAATGCGCCGCGCGGTATTATCCACTACATGTTTTCGGGATAAAAAGTAGCCTATGTTCTAATCCAGAGTCTCAGCTACCTCCATACCAAGTTTCATCCAAATCCGTTTAGTAGTTTTTGCGTGAAAGAGTAACAAACATCCATACATACATCCATCCATCCATCCAAACTTTCACATTTATAATATATTTGTGGGATATTGGACGATATTTCACAAGTACCATCTAGCCCCAAACTAAGCAAAGTTTGTAAACCAGATAGGTGATAGAATACTTATACATGTTTTTGTAATACATACACATAAATATATACATAACACCCAGACAGAGCAAACATTTATGCTCGTCACACAAATGTTTGTCTTGAGTGGGAATGGAACCCACGCCCTTCTGCGCTTGGAGCAGGTCCACTACCTAATGAGCTAGCCAAAAATTGGCATTCGTTTTTTTTTATTTTAAGCTTGTTCAATCTACTTTTTATTTACTATTGATTACTACTTATAGTTTGTATAATTGCATCGATTCGCGTACAATTCTGCGAGCTGGCAACAAAGGCATCGTCATGGTGAATTGAATGTCAATTTTCATCTGAGTGGATTGCGCGGACGTTTAACGCAGAGAACTTGATTATGTCTGTTCATGATATTATGACCAATGACTATCACACATAGTCGCAGCGTTTTTATAACTTAAATGTATAGTCTTGAGTATTTTGTTTACGCTTGGCAGGCTAGGTGATTTATCACAGCTCACCTGTGTAAACACACCTAGCCTGGAATGGAACAGGTTCTCAAGTGAGCCTGCCGGAATACATCGTTAGATGCAAGGCGGCAGATTTTCAATTACCATGTTGTGGTTTCCTCACGATGTTTTCCTTCACCGGCAGCTCAAGCACATTGTTGGGGTTGAACCCATGCCCTTTGGCATGCGAACCGACGCTAACCACTGAGCTATAATCGCTACTGCTAGGTATTTAGCAGTATTAAAGGTATATGCAGCCCTGTTGGCTCATTGGTAGCATGTCTGCTTCAAGAGCTGTGGGGCGTGGGTTCGATTCCCACCCAGGACAAGCATTTTGTGATATAAAACCAAATGTTTTTTCTGTGTACTGTATGTATTATAAGTATGTATTTACAAAAAAAAAAAATGAAGTATTCTATCAGTTATCTGACTCCCATAGTATAAGCTTTGCTTAGTTTGGGGTCAGATGGCGCTGTGTGTAATGCCCTACGATATTTATTATTATTTATTTATTTATTATTTATGCAATACTAAACAAAAAAAAAATCAAAGCACTTTTTAACTGCTTTAATTTTTTTTCTTATTAGTTCTGTTGTTTCGTGTAACTAAACTAAGTTTATAAATTAAGTGACAGCAAGCAGTAGTGTACATACTAGTATTTTGATTTGAAGCGTACTTACAGTAGCTAGTTAAATTTCAGAACTAATGCGAATCGCCATCGAAAAACGCAAAGTAGTGAGAACGTTGGAAAAAGAACTTTATTTTGTTAGACTCCCTACCGCTGCTATGGTCATGAACAGGGGCAATCTCTTACAATCAGGAGAGCGTTTTTTTCTTGATCTATTCTACCTTTGTACACAAGAAAAATGCCTAATTCCTCAGAAATACAAATATAAAACATGCCTTTATGTTCAGTTGTATCAATCAAGGTTAATAACATTCTTTCTACCCTAAGATTAAGTTTTAAATGTATGTATTTATTTGTATTTAAAAACATGCATTACTGTGCGTGTCTATTTAAACAGATACTACTCAGATATTTTTTTTTATTAATTAGCGTATTATATTTTTTTACGCGTAATTTTTTCATATCGTATAGTCCCGATATAATTATACTATCCACGCGTATCGATAGCGGCTCTTAAACCTACTAGAGCTACTGGACTTGTCCTTGTCCGCAAGCGGTAATTTAATACATAGATTTTGCCAATCTAAACGTATAAAATGAAATTCTGCTCTGAAAATAAATTCTTCAGTACGTATTTTCTGATACTAATCTTAATTTCCGCTCTGAGCTTTGCATCAAGATTGAAAACTTTCCGTAAAGCAATTAATTATTTTTTTTAAGTACTGTGGTGGGTTGCATTATTAGTACCTACTTGTTTACCTATGGTTTCTTATGTACATGATTGGGGTACAAATAACATTGATTAATAAAACAAACACCATTGAAGTATGTCTATGGCAATGCATCAATCAAGTGTACGTATTATTACTCTCTATTGTCGGCTATTCTGTAGTGTATGTTTACAATGATGCCCCATATAGATTCTACGTGAGGATACAAGTCAAATTAGTTTAGTTCTAAAACTCTCCTGGGATTGGTACTACAAATTATTACTGTATGAAGGACGTACAGAGATATCACAGAGGTGCAACATAATATTCTGCGATTTTTTAGTTGAGACATCAGGAAAAGAGGTTGGCCTCTGCTAGTGAAACGAAGTGGTAGGAATTAGTAGTATGTACTTCTTTGGCACTGTAAAAAAACTGGAAAAAAAATATGTAGTTCAAATTGACAAAGGCCAGTGTCTGTGGGGCGTATATTAAAAAGAACTGTGTAGAACAAATTAGCTTCAACTTTGTTACAACATTAATTATTTTATATTAATTTATACAAATACTATTACGTACACACTTATAATTTATAAACATAAACAAAATTAAAAGGCGGTAGATCTTCGTAGCAGGAGGTCCACCGCAATACCAGATATTCTACTGTCAAGCAGTAGTGTGTCAACATTACTGTGCCCAGTTTGAAGGAAGATAAATTACAGGGCTATTGCGTTTAACTATAGAATGTCTCAAATTAATAAGTAATCGTCAAAGGAGTGATGCCTTGGACTTTGTTTTGTCATGGTCATGGACAGGCGTAGTCTTTTACCACCAGGAAAGTCTCATTACTTTAAAATAAAACGTATTAATTATAAGAAATGAGTTATACCTATAATTATTTTTTTCCAATGAATTCCAAAATGCTTTCTATATTTATATCTCGTAAATAATTTTAGCTACGATGTACTTATACAGTGAAAAATATGATATAATTGCCACGCTGAATTGCAACGCTGAGTTTTTGGTCAAAGTAAATGTCAGCATTCTGGTCATCTGACTCCTCCCCTAAACGGCACAAACAAGTACATTATATCTAAAAACTTGTTATTATGTTGTATTAGACAATTTTTCACTGGTGATACAAGGTTAAAACTGCAGGGCACGCACGTCTTCTTGAAATTAAATACGTGCGCTTTGCCTCTAACCCTAAACGGTAAAGGGAAACATCTTGAGGAAAGAGAATCTTGAGAAAACTTTCGAGTGAAGTCTGCCAACCCGCAATTGGCCAGCATGGTGACCTTACCCTTCTCGTACTGAAAAGTGGGCTGTTTATAATAGGTAATTATTTAAGTATTTCATTTCCAGTTCCATTATTTTATTCTGTTTTTTAGTATTTTTTGTTATAGCGGCAACAGAAATACATCATCTGTGAAAATTACAACTATCTAACTATCGCGGTTCATGAGATACATCCTGGTGACAGACGGACAGACACACAGACTGACGGACAAACAGTGGAGTCTTAGTAATAGGGTCCTGTTTTACTCTTTGGGTACGGAACTTTAAAAACGGGGTAATGCTGTGTCGTGGACACGGCCGTCAGTACGTGAACATTTTTTTTAAATTTGCATTTTCATTCTTCAACTCAACGCTACAAATATTTGGAATTTTGGACCTTTAGCTATTCATTCTAGCGATGGCGTAATTAAATTTTGGCTGTAGATGTTAAATATGTAGCAGCATCAAACTGTATCCCCCGATTTGTTCAGTTTTCTGAAACGCTTCCCGCTATGAAAGCGAATTTAAAGACACATATTCATGTCAAAAAATGCAGTGACTCATCAAGTGAACTAATAAAGCATCAGCCTCAATATTGCTCTCTGTGTTGTCTGACTAAGATAAATGATTACCATTTTTGTAAAGCACTTATAGGAATAGATTTATGAATCCTTACACCTTAAGTTCTATTGAATTAAATTGCGACTACAGCAAACAAAACCAATGCAATTATAAATCGTTAATGTATACTTTAATTCGGTATTAACTATTAAATGACGGGCCTACATTAATATTTATACGCTTTCAGTTTATCTGATTCTTATTTGGTACCGACATGTTTATGTTTAAAACTTTAATTAAGTTCACATGTTGGTCGGATTGCGGCGTAGAACGAAATAACATCATTATTTACTTGAGGACATTATTTGTAGAGTAGTCTACGTCTTTAATGTCCAGAGATTTATTTATATGAAGTGGCTTTTTGTCTTTTGACACAAAGAATGTAGTTAAAATCTTTTAATTCGAGTAAAGGAATAAGAAAAGATATATGATACTATACAATGTACATATTGACAAATAAATTCATAGTAAAAGAAACATTTTAAAAGAGCTGCTTCATTAGCAGTAGCCAGGTAACAAATGATACATTGATTGATTCAGGCGTTACTTTGCGGTAGTTCATTTTGAATATTCAAGGTTTACATTTAGTTTATTTCCGTTTAACAGTCGTTTCAGTTACAACAGTGATGAGGACTTAAATTTAACTAATTTGACAATAATTTATGAATTAAAAACTTAAAATCTAGAGCTAATTTAACATAAACTTTAAAAATGTAATTTAACAAAAATCTAATTTGTCAGATTAGATTAGGTAACAAATGGCTGCAATTATAACGGACGATCAAGATTAAATGTGTATGATGTTGGCCGTTGAAGAGATTTTTCGACTGAAACCAATCCTAAAAAACGAAAAGCGAAATTACTGGGCTGTTGGGACTAACCATCTAGTCTCAAAGTAATGAGCGCCAAAGCAGCGATGCCCCGGACTTTGTTTTGTTACTCAAAGTTCTGTGTATCGCTGCAATGGTTATGGACAGGCGTTATCTCTTACCATCAGGAGAGCGTCTCGATCGTCTCATTACTTTTACATAAAAAAAAAAAAATCCTAGGGGTAGAAATAGGACCATTTAAATTAATTATCGTTGGAACTGAATTACCGACACCGTGCCAGTATTCAACTTCGGGGAAGCAGAGTAAGTTGTTCAAAGATTCCAAGATTTTACATAAATCAAATAACCATAAAATATTGCAAGTTAAATTTATTCCGTTCAAAAATTAATGAACAATAACAAATTGTTATTTATATTACACAAAATATTATAATTCACAAATAAATATTACAACTTAGAAACTAGTTAAATAAAAGCTTGTATTATGTAACAAAAAACGAACAAATTTCAATTCTTTAATGTATTTTTTACACACTTTATATTAAACTAGTTGCGCTCTGCGTTTTCACTAACGGTTTCCTGGACAAAATTTTATATGATGCAAGTCCGCCGTTACAACTTAAAAAGGAATAAATAATATAAGTGAGAAACGAGTTGAGATGTCGTTAGATATTATTTATTTCACTTTAACTTGGACTACATTTTCAATCTCCGCTTTAATTGGTTGCAGTATTGATATTAGGTATCCATTTCGCTTACCAACAGACGAATTATCCGCCTTGTTTGCTGTTACCAACTTTCCAAGTGTCTCTAGAAAGAAAATCCTTTCTCAGATTCCACAATGTCGGACAAAAATCATCGACAAAACAAGCTAATCCTAAAAGCAAACATGCCACAAAACATAACATTAACAGCCTCCATATCGGATAAGGTTGCCATAAGTAATTTATAGAGATAATGGGACTCAAGAGCGGAGATAAATTGCCTTTTTCTTGCGCCCTTGAACTCTGTAATAATGAGCTTCTTGTTGACGATGTATTTGGATGTAAGATTGATGTTGGCGGGATATATTTGAGCTCATGTCGGTTTAAATAGCTCAGCTTTGCTTTTAGAACTTTTATAATAGAAAAGCGTATAAATAAGTGGCAAAGGTATTTGGTGTAACGTCAGGAGTTATATCTCGCCGAATGCGGATAACATGAATGTGATTGTACTACGAGAACCAGATAACTGATGGAATACTTAGATACATTTTCTAAACTTTTTTATAAATGTTGTGAAAAGGTTAATCAATCTAGGCCAATTAGAACTGATTCCCACGGGATCCGTCATTGACGATTCGTAAAAAAAAAACGATACGTCAAGACGGATGCACGTTCACATTATATACGGAAACGAAGTTTTTCACGTTTCATTAAAATATCCGAATATATGTTGATTCGTGATTCGAGTTCAGTCGTGGACGTCATCCAACACGATAGATGTGAATACTTTGACCTTGTATTGGAATTATTGTTGATTACAGAACAATAAAAGAAAGAGTACACAACAATTTGTCAAGTTCATCTCTAAGTGCATCAACGGATCCGTCACAAAAAAATAGCGATTCGTGTTTTTCACGTTTGACGTAGGTGATTTTTAAAAGACGGAACGGCATTTAAGACTTGCCCGTCATTTTTCACTATTCGTGACATTGTTAAAACCATTTCCGCCGTCAAAAAAAATCCCGAATCGCTTAAAATTATGATATGGCAAAATGACTCTTACTTCTCGCTGGCGTGAAACTCATGTGTGTTAATGAAACAAGCTACTTATAGTATAGATCAACAAAGATTTTTTTTTTAAATAGATTATATAGTTTCGTTTGATAGCGTTTTTTTCTTACTAATAGCGGCAGTTAAATTCATGAAGGCAATACTACAATTCACGAGTTATCGTTCTAGAAATCGGATCTCGTTCCCAAGATCACTTTACCATAATACAATATTTACTCTACTTTCCCATGTTTTCTGAAAGTTGTACCCACGCTGTGTTGGCAGCCGATCTAAGGAAACCTTATTTTTTATATAGACTGATAGTTTCCACCTACGTGAAGGCTTTATCAGAAAATACGTTTGATTATCTTTTATGGTTTAAAAGGATAACCAAGATTACAGCCTATTATTAGTTGAATTGCTTAAATATATGAACTGTAATGTTTTTACAGAGATCGTTTGCATAACAAACATTTATGTATACCACGAAAAATGTTTGTCCTAGGTGGGTATAAAATGCTATGATGTGTTAAAATATGTGTATGTGTTTAATCCACACCAAGTCATTTTGAAGTTTATTCATGTAATGTTTAAATAAATTACTTATTACTTTAATTATTGCTAACGTACCCACCGTTTTCGCGCTACATGATCAGTGAAATATACTAGGTCAGGTAACGACGTGAATGTAAGTCTCTCTCAAAAGAACCGCCTGAGATCCACGACAAATTTCCTTTTCTCAGAACCCCAGGGAACTTTCTCGACGGCGAACGGGACAAAATCATATGCTAATTCTAGATCGGTGATCGGCGGTGCTTACCTTTTGCCGGCTTGGCCGCTATTTCCGCTCCCGCACTAGCGCCCCATTGAGTTGTGAGGAAATGACAAGAAGCGCAACGCACGAGAAAAAAATAAAGATCTCAGTACGATATCGGGCAAAAACTTGGGCTACTGTTAGATTTATCATAAAGGTAACATAAAAAAAGTTACAATAACTTTACATTATTATTTTTAAACAAATGAATGAATGCATGTAGGTGCGTTATTTATAGCGTTGCTTGAATGGCAAATGGTATAAAAAAATTGTGTAGTTTGTATAACTAGTCGCTCTTGTCACAATAATACAATTTAAGATAAGAGTGCTTTCGATATTCCATTTAGTTTTAATTTCTAGCAAAAAGTAAATGAACTAGATCGAAGTAAAACAGGAATCTTCAATATCGGAACGGGGTTGAGTTGGAAATAAATCCGAGTTTTCAAGCAATCGCGCAAGCTTCTGCAATGGATGCCAAGTAATTAAAAAGAGAATAATTAAGATTTCAAATAGTTTTTTCGATGTGCGGTAGATCTCCTTAGCAGGAGGTTGTCTAGGTAGGTACCACCACTGTCTCAGATATTCTGCCTCCAAGCAGTAGTGTCTAAACATTACTGTGTTCCGGTTTGAAGGGTAGGTACTGCAGCTAGCGAAATTACAGGGCTGTTGAGACTAACCATCTAGTAATGAGCGCCAAAGTAGCAATGCCCTGGACTCAACTCTAAGTTCTGTGTATCGCTGGAATGATCATGTGTAGGCATCTCTTACCATCAGGAGAGTGTCTCGATCGACTCATTACTTTTACATTAAAAAAGGTTTCTACCTTTTTAGCAAAGCCGAAATACTAACCGCCTTATCGCTGAGATAGATCTTTTTCAAAGAATATCAATAGGAACGTTTTTAATTTTTTCATGGAAGAGACATTGCAATCTTGAAAAGTTGAGACCAACCATAATTAAAGTAAGCAACTGGTAACATGCGATGAAAATTTGGACGTTGCTCTCATTACCTTTATTATTCAAAACTAGCTACCAGACCGCATAGTTTAAGATGAAATAAAACATCATAGTAATCTTTAAAATAAAACTACTAAATACGTAATTTATGATAAATTTACTCGATATAAATTTAAAGACAACACTGGAAATGTTTTCTCCATTTCCATTTTTTCATCTCATTGTAAAAAACATTTTTTTATTTTTGGGACTTCAAAACTGAATTAGATTTTATTTTCTACTTATAAGGTAATGCAAGCAAAGCTCAAAAACAAAAGTTATCTACCACGCATCATTTATACGCCACATTTATAGTTAGTTATCCACGCATGAACTTATCTAACTTACATAATTATTATATTTACCGCTTATTGTGATTATGTGATACTGTATTAGATTGACAATAGTCTACAGTACAGTCGTTCTACAGTATGTGCTCAGAAAATTGAAATGTAGCACCTCAATATTTGATTTTTTTTATTCAACAGCTATCATTGTAGCTTCTACTTATACGATTGGTTAAACACATTTCCTAACGACCAAATGATGGCCAAACAGAAAAACAAAACTATCGAGTTGGCATCCATCTACATTTGAATAAGAAAATTAATCACAGGCAAAGTCGCTGCGAAAAACTGGCGGTTTTTTTATAAATAAATCTAAGAGCCCTTGGGAGAATTAACCTAGATTTTATCAGTCTTCTTCTCGGTTTGGTAAATACATGATTGATTGTTCAGTAATTACCATTTTCACCCATTAGCGAAGATATATCAGTCTTTTAATAAAGTTGTCAACCTTTATAATTATGTTGATATACAAATTAAGTAAGCTTGTTAATAAAGTGTCATGCTTGACAGCTTTTTCACGTTAATTTCCTAGAAAACAAATGAGTTTATTTAAAAACAAAATTCTCGTTTATTTGTAGTTTTCTTTGTTAAGGCGCGCCTAGTAGTAATTGGAGTGTATTTTGGTAACTCATTTGATTACTAAGCTAATGTAGCAATTAGAGTCAACAGATTCGCATTTAGCGAAACAAACATTTCGCAGTTACGTGTCGTCTTGTGATTCGTAATGCAAAATTATTAATAAGTAAATATAAAAACCATCAATTAAACAAGAAAATAACAGTGCCATTAAATAAAGCATTGTGTGCAACCGTTACTAATTTGATATAATGTACAGTAACACAAAAAACGCACTTCAGAATTATTTTAGAGGTTAATTTATGATTTTTCTGTCGAGTAAATGATGAAACTTGTTTTGTTAAAAAATGTAATCAAGATTAACATAATTATAATTAAATTATTATATTTATAATTAAATAAATATGATTATTTACATATTTTAAGAAAAGGTGTTGAAACAAAATTTATAGCAATACAATTTTGACTACCTTCTGCGTCTTAATTAGTTATTTAAAGCCCTTGGTAGCTCATAAAATTGCAATTTAGGGATTCTACACAAATAAAAATAGTATTTTGTGTAGTGGTGTTGACATTTGACTTTGATGAGCAGTAGTGGTGTTGACTGTTGCTGACATAAAACTCGGAGAATGTCAACAGCAAAAATATCAGGAAACTGTATCACGTAGACCAATATTCAAATCCTGGCTTGCCCCGATGTTATCCCGGTCAGTCATCAACTTGTATGTATGCGAGTTAGTTAATAATTCATAATATTTATTTGCGTATATGGGTATACAAAGTATAGTTGGAAGAAGTACAGTCATAGAACGCAATATCCTGCCTTTCGGCGTGCAAATCTTTGTCTTATTATTATTTGCTGCGTCACATTCAATATTTTCTCGTATTCGTTTACTATAAAATAAGTATTTTTATTTACCCTCATACACGCACAAAAACACACTCTCCTACCTACCTTATAATACCCGTCAATGACAAGTTAGTCGTGAACTGACGCTTTTCCACAATCTTCAACGGTGCGCTTAAAAAACTCTTAATTCTCATCGCGAGTGCTATCAAACCAATAGATCGATGTGTGAATTGTGTGAATCATCATCATTTTGTGGAAACCTAAAAACGCACACTGGATAGGAACCGGGTCGTACCGACCAGCACCATTGCTTCGGCTATCGAAGAAAGCTACGAACAGGTATTTCCCGGCCTCACCAATTATTGTTTAACATTTTATAGTGAAAGAAACTATTATACGACCAACATTTAAATTTAATCGTGGTGGTGATTGATTTTTTTACTAAAATTTGAGAACATCTTGTCTGAAGCTGTAATGCGATCTAGGATAGAACACGCTTACTTAGAAAAACGTGTTTACTGTAATTGTGACCAATAAGAAAGTATGCAAAATGATAGTATTAAGGTGGTTCGATTTCCATACAAAGAAATTTTTGCCATTTATGGACAAATGGAGCATAATTTTACAGTGAAATCACAGCTATTGGCCTTTATTTTGGTCCTTATTTGCGGCAAATTACAATTGATTGAATAAAGTGAAGGTGTGGTCGAAGATGATAAAGCCTGGAATGGAACTGGCTCTCAAGTTTTTCTCTATAACTTGCGGATTGCTAATAAATAATGTAGATTAAGTAAACGAATCCCTGGATGTATCATTTATTTTTTGACTGATTATGTCAGTTTATACAGAATTCGCAATTGTTAGACATTTACAGTTTATTTGGCTTAACATTTATATCTAAAGTTACCCCAAAAGAGAAATGACACTTTTATTATGGCAGCACCTAATGCGGGAACGAGAGAGCCTCTAGCTCACTCGTGTCACATCTAGTAAGTAGTTTTTAATCTGAGGAATAATTAGATTTTTTGAAAATACGCTCACACATCATTAGGACAGGTAAAATTATTTAGGATAATATATTATTTAAATATTTTATATGAAACACCCGATTTTATTATCGTCCGTTTTCTAAATTGCCTCCCGAAAGCAGGTCTTCTATATAAAAATTTAATTTATAGAACACATATTTTATACATAAATATGCGATATATAAATATTCGATATTTATTATTCAAATGCAAAACGCGGTCTACGACACACTTGCCTAGAAGAAACCGTATCATTTAGGCCTTTAAAGGTACTAACCAGTTTTTTTTCCGCTACTTCAGAGTTGTGCAATGAACTACTATCGACTTTGTAGGATCGATCTTATCGTATACAATGGTTAGCAAATTGTTACTAATCCAAAGCACAATCTTCACAGATCGAAAGAAATATACACGCAACAAAAATAGTTCCAACAAGCCCTAAGCTCCAATATTTTCACTTACTGGAATATTCTGTTGAGCAGTTATCTTTTACGAGAGACTGTTCGAAGTAATCATCGCAGAATGCAGTTCCAACGACGCAGTTTAACAGGATTAATTTAGAATAAAAACTAACAACGGCACCTCGTAAAAAACGGATGTGACTATTTTGTTTGTTTTTAAAATATTTCTGAGTTTTTGTTTCGGCAATAAATGTTTTATGTTCATGTTCATGGTTTTTATTTTTAACAAGCTTATAATTGATTTAGTTTTATTTTTGTGTAAAGATAATGAAGCAATTACACTCTCTTCAATGTTTCTTCTCTTTTGACAGCCCTGTTGGTTCATTGGTAGTGTGTCTGCTTCGAGAGCTGAAGGGCGTGGGTTCGATTCCCACTCAGAACTAACATTTGTGTGACTAACATTGATGTTTGTTCTGTGTCTGGATGTACTGTATGTATTATAAGTATGTATTTACAAAAAAAAGTATTTAAGTATTCTATCAGTTATCTGTCTTCCATAGCACAAGCTCTGCTTAGTTTGGGGTCAGATGGCGCTGAGTGTAAAAAAAAATAAAAAAAAAATGGTCAGAGGTAACGTTCAGAAATCAACAGCATGATTTTGTCAGAAAGGATATACCTATAAGAATCTTACAAAGTAATTTTAGAAACTCGTAATCATTCGATTTACTCATATGCCATAAGAAATAGGATTAGAGTAAAAACAGCATTTTTACTGAGTATTCAAATACTGATGTAAATATATCCGCTCTCGTTAACCTTAAAATACGCGGACAAAAAGTCAGACACGCGTAAAATGCATTTATTTATGTAGGTTGAAATAGCCGTCAGTAAGTCAATTTGAGTCTATTGGAAATACAATTTGAAAGGTTTTTTTTTAAACAAAACGAAAACTATTTATTTCTAATTCATTATTTATTGTTTTACTTATTTTTTATACGTATTGTCATTTATTTTTATCATGTCATTTCTACTTAGTTTTTTAGGGTTCCGTACCCAAACGGTAAAACGGGACCCTATTGCTAAGACTCCGCTTTCCCTCCGTCCGTCTGTCTGTCTGTCCATCTATCACCAGGCTGTATCTTATGAACCGTGATAGTTAGACAGTTGAAATTTTCACAGATTTCACAAACAAAAACATGTTAAAATAAATATTTAAGAGGGCTCCCATACAACAAACTCGATTTTTCTCCGTTTTTGTAGATGGTACGGAACCCTTCGTGCGTAAGTCCCACTCGCACTTCACCGGTTTTTTTACCATTCTATTTTAATATTTAAAATTTTAAGTAAACTAAACTAACTTAAACTAACTAATGATTGTTTTAAGTTTCTTCAGATCTTTCTAAATATAGAATATTTATTTATTTATTCAAAAAGTCCGCCAACACAGTGTGCACCATACATTAAAAATTTAATTACAAATGTCAATATAAGTGTCACAGCAATTGTAGGCGAAGACGGCATGCATTACAAGTAAATATTCAGTCAAAAACAATTATAGTCAAACATTTTGTTAATACTAAGTCAAAAGCTACAAATACGATGTAGGAATAACTGAAAAATAAAATGTGTACTGAGTACAAGCATAAATTGTTAACGCTCGAGCGGTCGCGGTTAGCCGTTACACTTTGTTAGCACGTTATTTAAGCACAATTAATCAGCGGAAACGAGAATATTATTTATGACAAATTCTAGTTTAGACGCGCCTACGGCTTTTCCCATATTAGCTTAGTCATATTTATTTTGAACACCTACGTTAGCGTGGATTTTCTAAGTAGAGCCGAGGCACTTTAAGCTACGGCGATAGACTGTTTTGGCGACTGCACAGCGTCCTGGCGACTAACAATATATTTCTCCCTATTGTTTTTTGTTTAATTTATATATACACTATATACCTGTAAGTTTTTTCTTTGTTTCATATTTACTGTTTACTTTTTTGTATGTATGTATTATTAATTATGTTGAAATGTGTTTTATGTGTGCCCTGGTGTATCCGAAACGAAGTAATTCGCCAGAGAACTAAAGTCATTGACATAGCTCAGCGTATTAGTAAGCTGAAGTGGCAATGGGCTGGCCATATCTGTCGCAGAGCCGATAACCGCTGGGGTAGACGTTTTCTAGACTGGAGACCGCGTATTGGCAAACGTAGCGTAGGACGCCCTGAGACTCGATGGAGGGACGATATACGTAGGACAGCTGGCGGTGGATGGAAGCGAAAAGCCGAAGATCGGGCTGAGTGGCGTGTCTTGGGAGAGGCTTATGTCCAGCAGTGGACTAATATAGGCTGATGATGATGTGTTTTATGTCTCATATAAAGTGTTGTCTATTGCTTATTGTCTATTGCCAATATTCAGTCGAGTTAATATTGTTTATCCAATCTATCGATGTTGTATCGCCGTTCGGAGAGATAAAGCACGGGGAGAGGGGAAGCAATGGTGAAAAAGCAACTTGATAGCTTCTCCTATAGATTCGATCAGCGGGCCTAGGAGGGTCTAGTTATAGTAAAACTACATACATTATTTTGTTACTAGTCAAGTAGATGTAATATTTTATAGAAATCCTTACAGCATTTTGTCTCTTACAATGTTTATTTGCTAACATAAAAAATGTTACTTTTAAATAATCTGTTCTAATTTCTGCAGCTCCCATTTACCATGTCCACCTCTGAGAGGCGTTATCTTTGTATAAAGTGTATTGCATTATACTTTTATGGGCATCGTAGCCCTCGCGCAAGGTTTTTTCACATCATTTGCTATTGATACTTTGTAAGCTATTACAAAAAAGCAATCCGAATTTAAATTGCTAATTTAGTACTAACGACGAAATTAGTTGTAATGTAATTGCATGCTGATATTCAAAATTTTGATAACCGATATTAGATTTTAGAAAGAAAAATTTCAAAAATCACGTCCACTTAATACATTTACCTAATTTCGAACTGAAAAAGACCTACTATGTAATCTTTAATTAGCTTAACAGATTTTTTTGGATCATAGATAAAACAGTCTCGATCAATTCACCTATCAAAAAAAAATCGAAATTTGTTCAGCCGTTTTGGTGCTACGATTCCACATACACGTAAACTTATAACATCTCTCAGTTTGTGTAAATTGCAAAAATAAACATTGTATATAAAAATCATACGCCCCCAATAGATCCAGAACAGCCTGAAATCCACAAATACTCGATTGCGATACAAATTACATATGAGATAGTTAGACGTAACCTCCCTTTAGAATATTATTAAGATTTTTTTTCCATTATAGGATCTATTCAGCATAACCCCTAAAGATTACGGACAACGTTTACCTAAATCTCTCTATTAACATAATATTGAATATCATGAATATTTCATGGAATATTAAATAGGAACGCTGGATGCGTTTATTTTAGTCGATTATGAAAATAGGCTTAACACGAAAATAAAATTGCCAAATTACGTGATAGATAGGAAATCGTTAGCTAGAAGTACAAACAAGTAGATATATGTGTGATCGTTATATTGAGTATATTTTCAGTTCTCTCAGAGGTCGCGTACGTACTTACCTCTACCTGCACTATTATTATAAAGAGGAAAGATTTGTTTTTTTATATGTTTGTAACGAATAAACATAAAACTACTTACCCGATTTCAAAAATTGTTTTACTGTTGGGAAGATACACTATCTCCGGGTCATATAGGCAAAAAAAAAAAATATAGGCTACTTTTTATCCCTGTATTCCCACGGGAACAGGATCTACGCGGGTGAAACCGCGAGACGTCTGCTTGTTATAAATATTTGGAACTTTGACTAACTTTGACACAACAAAGTCTAGGGTTTTCATGCGCTCATTACTTTGATACATTCGACGGTTAGTCTTAATAGAATCTGCAACAAATTTGCAAAATCAACTAAGCAATTTATTTATTATTTGTTTAATTATTTCAGGTTTACGACTCTGTAGTCACACACACATGTTCGGGGAAAGCAGAATAACGTAAGGAACGACAAAGCATTAAAAAATGAGACCCTTAAGGAACGGCCATGACTCTCCGTCGATCTGACAGCTTGCCCACGCGACTCCGGGTCATCCCTGCTCCAGCGGACCCAAACCAAAATAAAATACCAGACTCCGCGACGGTCCCAGACTTCAATCACACGCCCGTCCGGGAAGAAATTATCGCCACTTGGAAATCCCTCCACACAGACGTCAACAGCATAAAAAATGGATTTACATCAAAAAACGGGGCCACCGGCCACAACGCGGATAGAAAGGAGTCCATTACGAACAATCCCAATACCGCTTTCATGTATAACAATAGACACGTGCGAAAGAAAATCACTTATGATAATCGGAACGGCGGGGAGGGCGATCGCTGCGTGTCAGTGCCTCTGGAACCAGGCCAAGCGGACCAACTCGAGAACGGCAGAAGCTCCACGAGACGTAGAAATCTACTGCAGCGGCTGTTCTCCTGGAAAACTCAGGAGTGCGATTGCCGGGAGCGATGTATGCCAAAGTATACGACTCGCCGACTCCAATCAAAAGACTGTATGTGTGCCCTGTGTGGTGCAAGTGCCAACCGCCTCAATTTACCGAACAGAAGAATAGCTAAAAACACGGAGCGAGGCCGCTCCAAAAGTGTAGGATATGAGGCGTCGCGTGAAGTGGCTCAATTCCGGCGGTTAGTGCAACGATTTACTCGTTTGTAGTTTTTAAAGTGGAATGGAAATTTGAGTGCTCTTATTGCCAATCGGTCAGATAGCTTAGTAATTGACAAGGCAAATTTATGCATCAACATTATGGGATCTAAATGGCAACTGGCGAAGCCGGTTAGATTGCACCAGAGAGCACACAAGCATTTTCTCCATCAATTTATCGTAGTAATTCTTCACCTTGAAAGCTACATTAGAAGTGTGACACATCAGGTGCGCGAGTGCTGGCGCTACAGTAGGAGCGGAGACAGCGGCTGCGTTGCGCGCCCGAGCAGCGCTGACGCTGGCTCGCCGGTACTACCCCGAAGGAGGTTGGGGCTGGACGATTATCGTCGTGGCCATGATAGTCCAAATACTCTCGCACGGCTTACAGCTTGGAGGCGGCGCGGGGCCGATAGCCTGCTCGGCCGCTCTCAAGTACAGAGTACTGCCGCTCTACACACATGGTGAGTTACATATTGTAATATAATCTGAAAGCTGCTTTACCCAACATCCTAATTTGTTTATTTATTTTTGGCAACGCGGTCTGGCGATAGATCTGTTAAGATCATGTAGTTCATATTTTCAAGAGATCTTTCATAAATGACTTTGTCAAATAAATTAAGTCGCCACCAAGTCTAATCCACGCCCTAATAAAGTTTTAGCGACTTTTCTGGTAGTTTTTCTAGTTTTAGAAACAACACGACGTGACATATTTTACCGCATATCACTACCTCGCATTAGTCTTTACACGACTATTTTTAAACAAAATACATGTTTTGGAAAATACTACATTGCACAGACATGCGTTCCCACCAAAACTAAAACAATTTTGCGCCAAATAAAATATTTTTGTACTTCCGTTGATGTGTAGTGTATGTCAATATTAACTAATTTTATTCATCTTATGGCTGTGTTTTAGACTAATTTCTTGTCTATAAACTGATATACCTACAGACTGTATGTACCTTATTCTGTTGATGCAATACAGATACCACAATATTATGAGCTTTAACGTCCACTTTGGTATATTAATAACTTATAACTTATATTACTTTGTGATCAACTTTAACAATTTCATCTTTCACCCCAGTCGTACGTACGCAAAGTAAATATACATGAATAGCATATTGGCACTGTAGCGATGATAACTTTGTGTTTAGACTGTAAAAAAATAGTGGAATACATAATTATGTCTACATCCCACTAATGTTATAAATGTGAAAGTTTGGATGGATGGATGGATGGATGTTTGTTTGTTACTCTTTCACGCAAAAACTACTAAACGGATTTATATGAAATTTGGTATGGAGGTAGCCGAGACCCTGGATTAGCACATAAATAAATAAATATCGTAGGACATTAAACACAGCGCCATCTGATCCCAAACTAAGCAAAGCTTGGAAGTTTATGTCTATGTCTAGTCTATGGAAGTCAGATAATTGATAAAATACTCAAATACTTTTTTTTGTAAATACATACATTACACCCAGACACAGAACAAACATTTTTTATACCAAAATGTTTATCCTGGGTGGGAATGGAACCCACGCCCTTCAGCTCTTGGAGCAGACATACTAGCAATGAACTAACAACCAACATAGGCTACTTTTTATCTCGAAAACACGTAGCGCACGAGGCGCAGTTAGTTTTTGTATAAGACTAATATGGAAACTTACCTTACTATGAAAACGCACCTTTTCATACATCCACCTCTTTTATCATACCAAAGTTATTTTATTTATTGTCTACATGAGATGTCTAAACTTCTCTATCTTGGCTAAGTTAAGTAGGTTTTTGCCAAATCTTTTTATGAATCAGAGCGTTAAAAATAATGTGACACAATAAATCCAGTTATGCTATTAGCAGTAATATTTTTTTATTCCCTTAGCCGTTCATAACTTTGAAGGGCTTCCTACGCTCTCGATAAAAAACGTTTTCTTGCGTCCAAGATATTCAAATGAGCCAAAATATGGGAGGACTAAAAGAGCTTACAAATCACAGATTTAAAAATATTAGTGCGAACAAGCATGCATAAAACGCTAAATCATTTCTCAAATTTTCTTCGCATAAAATTGCTTATATTGGTTTTTCATGTAAACGTAATGAGTCTAACAAAACGTTAGACAATATAAAGTTCAGGCCATCGCTGCCATGGTGCTCATTATTTTGAGACATTCGTTGGTTGGTCTCAATAGGCTTGTAATATATATGCGATAATAATTTTTCGACATCGATTTTTTAAGTTTTTTTTTCATAGATAGGTTCAGAATTATAGCAGTCTATAACGCCATATTTTTCTAGTAATTAAAAAATAGTGGTGTATACAGATATGCTGACTAGTCTTTTGTACGTACCAACGAAACTACATAACACTGTTATAGTCTTCCTAGACAATATATTTTATTGTCTTTCATGGTACAGTTCGTAATTAATAAGATTGGTCTTGTTTACGAAAGTAACTCATAAAATCACGTATTGCATATAACTACTGTCAACGTATATAATACGTCCTACATAAAGAAAGATATGATGCTATAAAACTATGGAAATTATAAAATATATCAAAAAGAAGTTTATTTTAAGTTAAATTTACAATTTTAATGTCCATTTACACTTTTTTTTTTGTTTCAAGTTAGTAGATACTTACTAGTAATAGCCATTATGAAATAATAGCTAACATCTCAAAGTAACTGCGATATCACGATATAACTAAAAACAAAGTCTTCAGTTGACAATGTGATAAAAGTGCGGGTGGATTGCAGGCAAATAAATCAAGCTCTTTCCCAATATCGAAGCATCACCCGGGTGTTCAAATATTAAGAACGTGAGACGCCTTTTTCATTCGTCAGACCAAGGTTTGGCAATAAATTATCCTAACTTATATATTTTTTACTCACCGTCTAAGTGTTAAAGAGGCTTGAGAGTAATGTCCTAAAGAAGCGCACCGCATCGGCATTTCAAATATTTACACATAAAGCCACAGATTAATTTTTTTTTTACAGAATGACTAAAATATTGAGTAGAAAATATGTCAAGACTTTTTAATCATAAAATTTCCGCTTTTTATTCGCTAATTACTAAGCACAAAATTACTGCACCTGAAGATTTTGGATCAGCTCCGTTTTGAAAGTTTTCCCACTGCTGGGCGTGGGCCGTTTCTCATTGTGAAGAGGATAAGGCCATAACTTATCATGCTGGCCAAGTGTCACAGATCTTCGGAACCCTCAGACATGCAGGTTTCATAACGATGTTTTTTTTCACGGTTTGAAGTTAGCTAACAGAGGTGTATGCCGCGAGATTAGAACCCTCTAGTTTTGCAGTGGGAAGGTCTCGCAACTAAGCTGCCGTAGCATCAAGGCTTTACATCACACAAATACATTAAGGTGTATAGTCCGATATCTCAAGCGAAATTGTAGACTCTAGGAGACGCTACCTATTTTCTACGCAATGTTAATTTTTTTTACTATTTTTATGAATCTGTTCAAAGCATAATGAAAGCTAAAATAATAGACAAAATGCATTAATTTCTACCAAGACATAATTTATAAATTTACTATTACAAAAAACTGGCCTATGAACATGACCCTTAGACCAACTAAACGCACTGCTTAAATGAAACAGCGAAGTATCAGATTAAACGTAAATATCATTGATGTATACAATTTTATATTGTTGTTGATTTTAAAAACCGCTTGCTCGATTTCGGTAAAATGTATATGGAGCTCTAAAGTGTGATCTACCAAGCAAAAAAATAATCATCAAAATCAATTCATAATTAGCGGAATGACGCGAATTATCGCGTAACATCCATACAAAAAAAAAACAGTCGAATTGAGAACCTTCTTCTTTTTTGGGTCTATTAAAAAATAAATGAGAATGGAGTTAGCTAACACCTCAGCAAACACTAGCAGATTCAGCATTTTAGTTTGGGAAGGGCTTGACCGCGCTGAGGGTAGTTTTATTCATGGTAAAGAGGTAAGATTTGTTACGGAAAGATTCGGATGTCTTGCTTGAGTCTCTTACCTCTGCTCCTGCCTACAAATAATATTGTTCCTGTACGATACCGAGCAAAACTGTTAGACTCTACTAGTTTATAGTTATCTCATTCCTAAATGCCTAATATTAACACTATTTCCGTCTCCATTATTGTAATGTGTCTGTGTATAAAGCTTTCAGAAGTAGGGCTACATGCATATTAATACGCACACTCCCGTGGAGTGTGTAAATATGCATGTATGCACACTCGCAAAGAGAAAGGACAAAACAAAGAGTGCTTGTTTAAAAAGCAAATTTTACAAATCCATATGATCATTTTTTGCTAGCATTTGTAAAATTTGCGGTGAAAATTCTGGAAAATGGCCCTTTCAAATAGACTTAAAAATGAGATTTTAAAAGTTAACTGTTTATAGTAATACCCCTTATGAAGGGCTACTAATCTTGCCAGCTTGGTGAATACCGAACCGAAAGAAAGCTATTGCGTGCTTTTCGCCACGATCTCTGTCTAATAGAAAGCGACGATGTGGCCGAGAATGGAGCACGATTGCCTTGGAAATACCTATTCACATTTTTCTTGAACAAATCCGGCAATATCAATTTTGATGATGAAAAATGCAACGATCGTGTTTTTCTATTCTTGGTTGCCTGGAAGAGATAGCTCTTAGCGATCAAGCCGCCACTTGTGGCACTAATTCATAAAGTTATTTTGTTCTCTGTACTTTTTTTCTATTTATGGTGTGCACACTGCACAATAAAGAGTTCTATCTATCTATCAATATCTTTTTTAATGATGAATTTCGAAAACGATTAATAGAGCTCTTAAATATAAGTAATTAGTTAACACACACTAGTGTTATAAAAAAAAACAGCGTAGAAACAGGAGAAGCTATTTTCAGATTCGGATTATGTTGTTAACTATTTGAATTCGCAATCGCTTGTTTGTAAAACGAATGGCGATAAACGCGATCTAGCTTAGTATTTCCTGATAAAAATCACATTCATTTTGATCTCTGGATTATTGTTATTGTTCCGTATGAGCTTAAGAGATTTACATGGAATGAATGCTATAAAAAGCGAGAGAAAAATTGTTGTTGCCTGTTAAAACAAATACATTGCAACAGATGCATTACAATATTTCAGAGATAACAATATTGATAAAGCGCCACATCTTCCCTACACCACACTGTCCACCATCCACTATCCAGCGGCGGTCTTATCTGTTGCAAGGCCCGGCGACAGATCATTGTGAGGCTCTTTTTCTTTGAGTCCGTTTTACTAAAATATTACTTCTAGTGCTCTAGTGGCCGTAACATACTTTTTCTTTTTTTTTTTTTTATGGTTGACAGGCTAGTTGTTTGACCACAGCTCACCTGATGTTAAGTGAAGGTGTGGTCGAAGATGGTAAAGCACACCTAGCCTGGAATGGAACTGGCTCTCAAGTGAGGCTGCCGGAACACAACGTTAGATGCTTGGCGGCAGATTTTCAACTTGAGGGTGGTAGCTAGCCAGCCGAGTACTAGAAAGTGCCCTACCACCATGCTATGGTTTCCTCACGATGTTTTCCTTCACCGGCAGCTCAAGCTCATTGTTGGGGCTTGAACACACGCCCTTCGGAATGCGAACCTACCGCGCTAACCACTGAGCTATCATCGCTACAAAATACAAAATACTTGCACTAATAACCATAATTCGAACCTAGGACCTGCAGATTAGAAGCCAAAAAACGGTCTCCCAAATAGGCTGCCGAAACTATTTTTCACCTAGTAATAATATGAAGCAAAAGATGGTGTAATTGAGGACCACATGAGTTCAAGTAAAGCTAATACAAATTATTATTAAAGTAGTTACAATGATAGTAATTTGACTGTATTTTATAGATACATAAATAATTAAATATTGGAAGACATTTAACACAGCGCCATCTAGCCCCAAACTAAGCAAAGCTATGGGAACCAGACATCTGACAGAATACTTAAATACTTTTTTTTTATAAATACATACAGTACACCCAGACAAAGAACAAACATCGATGTTAGTCACACAAATGTTAGGCCAGAGTAGGAATCGAACCCACGCCCTTCAGCTCTCGAAGCAAATATACTACCAATGAACAAACAGGGCTGTTCAACAATTCCTATTTAGCAAGGGATGTGCACGTTTATGCATGGTGAATGCATACACATAGTGGACCATTCACTCCAAAATGGTAAATTCTCAGTTACTAAATCATTATAATGTCTATTTTGAATCCAGGTGTAAGTTATTTTTGTCGTTCCGTATGCTAAAGGGAACGTAAATAAGTAGCTATCGTTCCACGTGATATAGATATCTTTTTTAATTTGTGCTTGTTCATCCTATAAAAATTACAATTAGGGAAGATATTCCGATCAGCGAACAGTGCTATTTTCTAACAAACCCTGACAATAGATATGTTCTCCAAGACACAAACACTGCCTATGGAAAATGTTTCGTAACTTTTCAATTGTATTATTTTGAATAGAGACCCCAGAAGTGGGCGTAAGACTTTCTACATAAAGTTGCAGAACAACAAAGTTTTAAGCAATGATTTGCAACAACATGATTGATATTTGTGTTCAATACGATATTTTTAGTCAATATTTAGTTCAAAGATTCTCATTTAGTTTTTGGACGAGATTATTGGCTCCGTATAAAATAAACATATCTAAATTTATGTCAAATGCTGTACTAAGTAGGTACTACAAAGTATGAATTATAATTATTAAAACATATTGTTTCCATACGTGGATCGCAAAATTTTCATCTAAACATCATACCAAAATCAACATTGAAAAATGGAACTTTGATTTATTAACTTGTAGCGCTGATAGCTCTGTGGTTAGTGCGGTTGAATCGTACGCCAAATGCCATGGATTTAAATCTTATTGATAAGTTTGAATTACTGATAAAAGCAAAACATAGCATTGTAAGGAAACTAAGTATAACATGGTGGTTCAAGTGCTCGGCTGACTATCTATATATACCTACCAACTACCAAGTAGATAAATAAACCTGTCGCCCAACACCTATTTACCGATACACCGATAGCCTCACTTGAAAGCCAGTTTCCATTCTAGGCTAGGTATACTTACTATCTTCGACCTCGCCGTTATGTATATAAACCACAAAAATTAAGATAATAATAATAGTATAAATTGAAAATTATGTAAATGTTTTTATGGTAAAAGATTTTATTTGTTAATACAAATAAAATCTGCCAAAACGTCTTTTTGGAATTTCTTCCTCTATGAAAACTATCGATGACTGAGGAAATCAACCTCACGTTCTTATAACAATAAACAAACTTAAACCGACGGCAAAATCAGTTTAAACGTAGTCTAAATATTGGTAAGTCTGTATTCAAAATTATCGATAAATGAACTCGATCAGAAGTAGAGCAAAATAATTATCGATTTCAACGCCCAATTCTGCCAAAATAAATAATGAAAATAACTTCGACCTAATTAGAGCAATGAACCGCATATAAATACGTGTCTGTCCGAAACCCAGTGATTATACAAATTAATTATACCTTGTCATACTCAATGACAATGCATAAACATTTCGACGGATGTGCTCCTTTGGGTGGGTCTTGGTCGTTGCGCCTAATCTTCATACAACTTTAAGCAAAGCCACAGATTAAAAAATGTTGTATATAGAGTTAGGTTATAGTATAAAGTTAGGTTGAAAATACAGTTAAGGACTCCATTTGTTTTTTCGAGTGTTATCGCTAGAAAATGTTGCTATTTCGATCGTTTAGTCCTAAATTACGGGTTCGAGTGTGGGCAAGCGGTATTTTATAATGTGGTCTACATTTATTTTCGTGTTATTTCCTGAGCTCGGTCGAAGCTTCTACTAAAGTTGCCGCAACTTCACTAGGACTAGAATGGACTTACCGAGGCTTTGTGAGGTGTTGATCGTATCTCTTAAATTTATTTTAGGTAAATTGAAGAGGTGCCTATATAATTGCATATAATTTTTTTTGAAAAATTGACTATTAGACACTGGCAGAATGCATAAAGTGCTATGTCAGAAAAAGAAAGAATGGTCACAAAGGGAATTCTTTTATTTTAGAAACAAAAGAAAATAACGCTTGTCTAAATATGTGTATCGTATTGAACACATAACATGATTTTGACAAATTTACTTTTATATTGATGTTCTTTTTATGTTTCCATCATAGTATTTCCATTTGCATAAGTAAATTCCACATGTAGCAATGAATATGAACGTGCCGCAACTGTGATTTGCGAGGTTTTTTTGATAGCTATACTCTACTTAGGCTCGTATTCTAAAACATGCGAAATTATTTCCGCTCCAGTCGCTTTTATACCAACTACTTGAATAAGAATGACAGATGGTAGAAAGCAAAGAAGTAGTAGTAATAATATTCCTTTTGCCACTTGAACATTGCATTTAATGATGGATATATAAAAGAATGATCTGATTCAATGAACCAATTTCCAAACCAAAGGGATATCATCGATACAAAATCTTACGAGTATATATACGTATATACATATATACCTACCTCTTGTCGCAACTTAAATACTATTTTTCAAAGCGAATGGGTCGGTTAGCTGGTTGGACCATTGTGTTGTTACTAAGTCAGCACTACAAACTGTTGCCAAGGCATATATACAGTATGACCCTGTGTGGTCCGACCATCTACCCCTCATAATACAATGTAACCTAGAAGTAATCAAACCAAAAATAATGCAGAATAATAATTTAAATGTGAATTGTAATAAAGTACGATGGGGTGAAAGAAACCCGGAACAAATAGAGTTGTATAATAATTTATGTTGTGAGCAATTACAATTAATTGATTTCCCCGCTGAATTGTGTATGTGTAGTGACAAACATTGCAGTAACTCCGACCACAAGCATGTAATAGATAAAATTTACCAGAGTATTATCGATAGTCTAAATAAGGCGGCCTGCGATAGTCATTCTGGGGCCCAATCTAGTAAGAAAAAAAAACCTGTACTTGGGTGGAATAAGCATGTTCGAGAGGCTCACGGGGTGGCCAGGTCTAAATACAAGTTATGGATTCTAAGTGGGAAACCGAGAGTAGGTTTTGTCTGGGAGCAAATGAGAGAGAGTCGTAGAATCTTTAAATCGAGGCTGAAGTGGTGTCAGAATAACAGTGAACAAATTAAGATGGACATGCTCGCCTCGCAACATTCTAAACATGATTTTCGCAGTTTTTGGAAATCCACTAGGAAGTTAAGTAGCAGACCTGGTTTACCCGTGAGTGTCAACGGTGTGAGTGATCACAAGTGTATAGCAGACATGTTTAAAATTCATTTTACTGTATCATCATCATTGGGCCCATCACGATCTGTCTACATGGGTGGTACGCATGGGCAGGAGATGAGTACCTGGTTTGAAGCAAAGGATGTTAGAAAAATTATTAACTCAATGTCTCGAGGGAAGTCTCCTGGCCATGATAGCCTAAGTATTGAGCATCTGAAGTATGCTGGTGTCCATCTGACGGGAGTTCTTGCTATGTTTTTTAACTTATGCTTGGGACACTCATACTTGCCGGCAGACATGATGAGGACCCTGGTGGTACCAATTGTAAAAAGCAAAACTGGTGATATAAGTGATAAAAACAATTACAGACCAATTTCATTGGCCACTGTCATGGCAAAAGTGCTTGATAGTTTGCTTAACACTCAGCTTGATAAGTACTTGAATATCCATGACAACCAATTTGGTTTTAAATCAGGACTGTCGACAGAGTCAGCTATTTTGTGTTTAAAGCAAACTGTCAAGTACTACACCGACAGAAGCACGCCTATTTATGCGTGTTTCCTTGACCTCTCGAGGGCATTTGACTTGGTTTGTTACGACATCTTGTGGCAAAAATTGAATGATATTTCTATGCCTGCAGAACTGGTAGAAATTTTTAAGTACTGGTATCTAAACCAAGTTAATGTGGTTCGGTGGTCAAATGCGATGTCGGAACCGTACAGGTTGGAGTGCGGTGTGAGGCAGGGGGGGTTAACTTCTCCAAAGCTCTTTAACCTGTATGTGAATGCCCTGTTGGAGGAGCTTAGCAGCACACATGTCGGCTGTCATATTGACGGTATCTGTGTCAATAACATTAGCTATGCTGACGACATGGTGCTGCTGAGTGCCTCCGTGTGTGGTTTGTCTACATTACTGAAGATTTGTGAACGGTACGTGCTCAGCCATGGTCTGATTTATAATGTGAAGAAGAGTGAATGCATGGTCTTTCAGGCCAGGGGCCGGAGGTGTCCTGATACTGTGCCAGCTATTAAGCTAAATGGAACTGAATTAAGCAGGGTGCAAGAGTTCAAATATCTCGGACACCTTGTTACCTCGGACCTGAAAGACGATGCAGACATAGAGCGGGAGCGGAGGGCGCTGTCTGTGAGGGCCAATATGATTGCCCGCAGGTTTGCTCGTTGCTCGGAGGACGTCAAGGTGACTCTTTTCCGAGCATTCTGTACGTCTTTCTACACTGGCAGCCTGTGGGTGTCATATACGCAGAAGCGGTACAGCGCCCTTCGTGTTCAATACAACAATGCATTTAGGGTGCTGTTGGGGCTGCCCCGGCACTGCAGCGCCTCTGGGATGTTCGCCGAGTCGCGAGTCGACTGTTTTTACTCGACAATGCGAAAACGGTGCACATCCCTATATCGTCGGGTCCGGGGCAGCCGTAACAGCATCCTAAATGTGTTTGCCAGTAGGTTTGACTGTCAATACATGAACCATTGCTGTATGGTTCATGTACTGACTAATGAGCAAGTGTTAAGATGTAAAATGTAATATGTTCTAACTGACTGTTTTATGTAACCTTACCTTATGCCTATGACTATGGTGAAATAAATGTATTATTATTATTATTATTATTAAAGCAGTTCCGTTTCTTCCTAAGAAGCGCTTTCACCAACAACATCATAAATAACGGTCTGACTTATTTAGAAATAGACTTTCACGAAATTCCTACCTACAAATTGCTCTCTACAAATTTCTTGGGCACCTTCCCTTTTCCGATTGTCTTCCCTATTGATAGTAATTGTCAAAGCGTGGCTAAGTGCGGCCTATACAACTGCTACCCTTTGTGAACCTTTTGTCCCCTATCGGAAAAGCCGTTTTCTGAACAATCTATTAATAACATCCTATCATAACTTACGCACTCTCGGAGAAAGATTTCTTGACTATAGAAGACACTTTTTATGTGCTGTAAGCTTGAAAGTTAAAATAAGTTTTGGGCCTCCTGTTATACATACCTATTAAGTTACCGCTTAAGTGTATAAGTTTTTTATAGGGTGAATAATAAATTATGGTTTAAAAAATACGCTTTGCTTTATTTATCAGTCCTTAACAGGTGTGCAAATTTAAAATTTAGAAGTCTATCTAATAGTATAAATTTAGAACATCTTAAAGTTGTTTAAAATTAAGTTCAAAGAAAGATTCCGTTATATATATATCCATGCAAGTCAAGGTAATAAAAGTGTCTAAAAAAATATATTAATCTACGCATCAAATTAAGGCACTTTTGGTACTCTAAAATATGTCCTAAATAGTTAAAATTGTATTAATCTCCACATTTTAATTCGCGCGACAAGAATGTGGAAAACTCTGTCCGAGTTCATTTCCCGCAAAGTACAATATGTGTGTCTTCAAATCTGAAGTAAACAGGCAACTTCTAAGAAAACGTAAGCCATCTAAAGCCGCATCAGGCGGTATGAAGGATAAATAAAACCTATGAATGATAAAAACAAAATCTTCTTAATTTACCTTTTTAAAAAAACCTTGTTCGTTTATTACTGACAAATACTTATAACAACTTAAAAAATGTCTTAAAATTGATACTACTTACACCATTCAAAAATTTGTAAAAACAACCAAATGTAAAAGTTCATCTGGGGAGGGGCAGGCGACCAGAACGCTGGCAGCATTGCCACGCTGGATGGCAACGTTAAGCTATTAACAAAAGTAGATGCCAACATTGTGGTCACCTGAAGCGTGCTCTGAAACGTTTGGCCACAGGTCCTTACATAGATCGTGAGCGGCCAACCCCCAAGGACCTAAAGTCTTCACCCCAAAAAATTATTCAAAAAGTATGTATTTATAAATAAAAATATATTGTTTTCGAATTTTGAAAAAAAAATATTGAAATCTTAAATTGAAATGTTTGCTGTATTGCTTTTATACCACAACGTATCACATTATAGACACGTTGCTGTCATATTTTTGCTTATGTCATTGACTGCTAAAATCTTTGTTAACAGTTAATGGGTGATGACAACTAAATCTGAAGAATTTAGATCTCCTTAGCATACGGTCGTCTAGATAGGTATCACCGTTTTAACAGAAATTATGCCAACTGTAGAGTGTTACTGATATTAGGTACTGTGTTCCGGTGTGAAGTGTACTGCAGCTTGCGAAATTACAGGGCTATTAAAAATAAATAATCATCGAATGTCTCAAAGTAGTGAGTACTAAAGCAGCGATTGCCGCTGTTACTAAAAGTTTTGGGTACAAGCGATGCAATAGTCATGGACAGACAATATATTTTACCATCGCAAAATGATGTTTCGTTCGTTTCATTTATTTTTCGATTTAAAAAAACTTGCTAAGTTAAATGGCCACACGTAGTAATATCTGATGACTTTATTTAAACTTTTGTATTTTTAGATACATAGTGTTGCTTAGAAATTCAGGGCCAACAGATTTAAAAATTATTCCTATAGGAAATTCGGGAAAACATCGGGATCGAACAATCGGGAATATTTCGGAAATTTCTTTGATAAAAAAGGAACAGCAATTCGATTAAACCGCAAACCACACAATGTGCGCTACTTTTGATATGAGTAAGTTTTCCCAATGTCGACTCAAGACAAGGTCAGCGAAAAATTGTTTTGCTAGCCTTTGCCTTTAGGTGGTGAGTGATGTTATCAGACTTTTCGAAGTTCACTAAACTCCTTACTTTCCAGTGATGTAGTGTAGGGAAGGGAGGATTACAAAGTTAATGTGTATGGAAAGGGGCTCATTCTACTCATTTAAAAAAGAACTTTTAATATGTATACGCTGAAATCGCACAACTACTAAAACTACTATTTATCTGCAGTTTAAACTAATAGATCTGTCATCACATCCATCGTCATCTAGTACTTACATGTATGCAAATTACTATATTTTTAATATTCCCACTGAGATTTATATGCAGAAAGTTGTAATAACTTTTTGTCCTATAGTCTTTTGTATCTTGTTTATAGGATGGATTACCTATTTCGGCATATTGAATCCAAATATTACGAAACAGGTAAACTTAACTTTAAAAAAAATTAAATGAAAAAAAGGCAGCTTGATAAATGGAAGCGCAATTCCGCTGAGACAATTAATGAAATGACCAGATCCGCTGAAACTCACTCATTCTAATGAAATTGGAATGTTTACTCCATTTGCATACGAGTGAAAATGGAGATTGTATTTTGTGATGTATAATTTTAATCTGTTCTGTTTTATATCATATTTTGTAATGTTCTGAAACATAATTGCCATATTTTTCCTCTATGACTAACTTGCAAAAAGGGATGGTTTTCAATGTTTGTTTTTTTTTAATGTAAAAGTAATGAGACGAACGATACGCTCTCCTGATGGTAAGAGATAACGCATGTCCATGACCGTTGCAGCAATATACATAACTTTAAGTAGCAAAACAAAGTCTAGTGCATCGCTGCTTCGGCGCTCATTACTTTGAGACTTTCGATGGGGAATCTCAACAGCCCAGTAATTTCGCTAGCTGCCCTTCAAACCGGAACACAGTAATGTTTACATACCACTGCGTAGCGGCAGAATATCTAGTACTGCGGTTATACCTACAATACCTACATAGACGACTTCATGCTAAGGACATCTACCACCAAGTATTAAGATCTGTTTTATTTATATACGTTGATATTTTTATTGGTAATAGGCTAGGTGTTTCACCACAGCTCACCTGATATTAAGTAAAGCTGTGATCGAATAAGGTAAACACACTAACATGGAATGGGAGCTAGCTCTGAAGTGAGTGATTACTTCGACTTGTGAGAAATTTATTTCTATTAAGTAGACAAAGCTGTCACATCGGTATCTTTGATTAAGTAGTTCTTTAGCTAGCTTGAACCATGTTTAATTTTCTTGTAGGTACTTATGTACCATTGTACCTACTATTAAAAGTCGGTTTCAAAAGATAATTAAAGCATATGTAAAGTTGCTTAGTAAATCTCTAATGACATACGGACGAAAGATGTAAACCCCTAGTTTCTACGATATCCTAAAAAACATCGATAGAAATTTCACACAGCAACAAAAGGTTTATACCTAACCTCTGATTTCGCATGCCACGATTCGCACCACTGTAATCCTAACCTACACATTTTCAACGAAAACTTCATCGTTTGCATTTTATGCAAATCTATATGTTATCCTTTGTGAAAAAGTATTTGAATCGCGATAAACCTTCCTATGCTCTTTGAGCTGAAACTCCGTTCAGCCGTATAAATGTATTCTAGGTATATCTAATCCTTATAACTCCAGTGACTAGACTATTTTGATTGATGGATTTCTTACCATCAGCCCTCTCGTAATATAGGTGAAAGCGACGTGACGTTGCAGATTAATTCCGAATTTAATTGTTCAGATTTCAACGGGTAGGCGTAATTTAAATTAATCATTCCTTGGGACAGGATCTTACAAGATATTGCATTGTTATGTATTGAGAGCGCAACTTTAATCTCTCTAGCTGGCTTACACCATCCACGCAAGTGTGGTCAGTTTTTATAAATAAATAAACATTGTAGGGCACTTCACACAGCGCAATCTAGCACCAAACTAAGCAAAGCTTGTACTATGGGAACTAGACAACTTATAGAATACATTTATACTTTTATTTTGTAAATACATACCTATAATACGTCTGGGTGTACTGTTTGCATTATAATACTCAGTTAGAGCAATTTAACTCTCACACTAAAAAAATTGGGAGTCCTTTTTTATCATTTTTTTGCTATACAAAAATTAATTATTATCTAAAAAAATACTATGTTCAAACCTTTACAAATTCATATATTACGCCCACAACGAGGAAGATCAGCCGTTTCGTACTACGTGCGGTAGCAGCATAGTCACAGACCCTCAAAGGCACTTCGTTTTATACCTTACTGTATAATTATTAACCAAACCCAACCCAACCTAACTAACCCTGAAATCGCAAAAAAATCAGGTGCTCCATATATTTTGTTGGAGGCCAATTGACATTCTTCCATTGAACAGCTGATTTTTTTGTCAGTATTAGTTTCTTACTAAAAGTTGTTCAAAGTGATGATTATAATGACCTCTTTAACACCCCAAGTTTATAACCCTGTAGTACAACAAAGTCTACGTACCTAAAAGAGAATTTCAATACAAGGAAAGGTGATTGTTCTGATATTAATTTGCGATTTTTTTTTCCTTCAAGATTTCGTTTTATTCAATATGTCACCATAACTTTTACCCTAAAGTTCGTGTAATACATGAGCTTCATCCAGTCACGCTCAATTACATAGCCAAATATAAAAGGGGCGTTCTACTTTTCTACCGACAATCTGAGTGATAAATTTTTAGATTTCAAAAAAAAATAAAAGTGTAATTCTTCAAAAAAATGTATTTTTACATTATTGTCCAGTTATCGAAGATTTCAGATATGTATAGTGCATCGAAGTTTTGTTATTTACTTTTTATTTATTTTAAGTTTTATCGGAATAGTTGGAAAAAATAAACACCTCTGTCACAAACTAATATATTTATTAATTATTATGTCAAATCAAATTTACAGTTTTTTTAACTTGGCATAACTAGAATACAAGCATTTATTATTATCGAACACGATTTATCCCAATTCTTGTTACAAATATAATATAAAAAATGACATTTAATACCACTCTGTCACATTTTTGCTCATTAAGACAACAAACTTTGAAATATTTTGCAAATAATTGAAATAAACATAGCTGAAATTCTGTTACTACCTTTTATGGTCAATATATAATAATATAATACGTTATTTTAGTGTATATGTTTTCAATAAACTGAACATATGCTGCTTTAATGCTTAATTACAAGGGGGACAAAATTGTGCTAGAGTATGACAGAATGGTAGATATTAATAGGCCAACATTTAAACTTAATCCTTTAAGGTTTTGAAAGTTTTTAAAAAGGATAACAAAACATAAGGCTTCTCTTACAATGCTACATAAGATATTATTTCTTGGTATAATCATTATTTGGTGCACGTAAAATCAGACTAATCTTTTCTTTTCTCTTATTCGACTTTTCAAATACTTCTATAACACGCCTTCCTCTTTTAACCGTAATCATTTTTATCAAGTTTTCAAACATCACATCTGATACATCTGATTTTACTAATTTAAATATTTTGTCAGTGTCAACAACAGTTTTATAAAATATCACCTGAACATCTCCATCTGCATCCACACAACTTTTTTCAACTCCTAAGTAGGTGTACTCCACTTAGTTTCTACTGGGTACTTTTACTGACATAATACCATTTTTTATTAATAATGGGTCTCCAGATAGGTCACATGAAGCACCTGGTTTTATGTGCACAGGTTTTTTCTGATTAACGAGAGGCTGAAGAGGCTGATCATCTTCTGAAGTAGTAATACTACTTCAGAAGATGAAGATGATACAATGTTATACAACAGTCTCATAAAATCTCTTTGTAGGAGCTCTAATTATTATGTTGTTTATTTATATCAGCCAATGGTTCTTTTTAATCTGAGGTTGGGCTTAACTACCTACCTAGCTTTACTTTTATAAAGAGCAACTTAATAAAAATAAAGCTAGCAAATAATATTTGTTGTGCAGCATTTTTTTATTACCAAAGTCTCTTGAAACAGTTGAAGTTTTAGTCCCGAACGGTTAATTGTTGTGTCTTGTAGGAAAGGATAGGATTGTTTTGGAGCAGTGTTTCATTTTGTTTTTGTTTTTAATGTTTTTGTAATGTTCCTTAATGGCATTTGTCAAAATACTATATGTATTTTCTTTTTTCTTCTTTATTCGGCGCTTTTAAATTTATCTTAATTTTTTGGTTTGGGTATATTATGTAATAAGCTGTCTTCTTTAATTTTTTTGGCGATGAAGTCTTTCCTTGTATTTTCGTATTTTTCTATAATTAATTTTACATGGCCTTGAAGTTTCATATTTTGCCTATAAATTTTCGATCTGTCTCGGCTAACTCTTTCTCTTCCCCTTGCTCTAGCAGCGGATGAGGTTGGAGTTAGTGAACGAGATCTAGGAATTAAAGGAGTAACCTGGGGTTTGAAGGAACAGGTGTGGAAGTCGAGTATTCATTAGAACGTTCTGCAAAGCTTTCTGTTGTTCTCTTTTTGTTTCTAACTTGCCATTTTATTTTCATTTGTCTGTGTACTCTTGGTGTCAGATCTTTGACTAGCTTTTTGCAAGCATGGTATCTTTCTAAGTCTTATCATTTCACTTCTACGACTTTTTCAGGGTCCTGTTTCCTTTTTTCACGACAACGTCACTGCTTTTCCGTCGCAGATAACGCTATTATTTAATTACCCTGATGATAATACCTTAAATGAATAAAATAATTGATAATGTAATATATAGAATACAAAAGATATCAATTAACTATTGTGAAAATCAATTACGGCAAAGTTTCTGACAAAAAATACCACTCCGTCACGAGCTATACTACTCCCGTCACAGCTATTTTGTGACAGAGGTGCCTCGTGACAGAGGTGTAAAATAACAGTGTTCGAGGATTTCAACGTTCATAAAATTACAAATTGTTCGTAAAAGTGAGTAAATATGACAGATATACTGGGAAATAATAATATTACGTAAATAAATGGGAATTACAATAATATTTTAAAGTAGTAACTTACGTGACAGAGCGGTCGCCGAATAAACACACGCACCTCTAGTTCACTACCAGCGGGCGCCTAACTCGGCTCGCTCCAGGGTGGGGTCTCAAGGCTTAAAGCCGAGAGGAGAAGGAAACCGTGCTGTTGTTTAGTGTTGAAGATCAAACAGCTAAGGCGTGTTTTTTGTTTTGCGAAATGCGTGACGGAAGATAGCAAGAAAAAACATATGCAGCCGTACCCAAGGATAAAATATTTTTTTGCTTAATAGTATGAACCTTTACGTTTATTATATTTTTATTAATCTAAAGACAATATTTCAGCATTTCAATAAATAATTTTATATTATAGGGTCCTATATGATTTTTTTAAGCGACATCATTTTGTAACATTAGGCAGCGTAAAGGGACACGCTTTATTTGTATGTAAAACACCTCTGTCACACGTTTCGAATACTATGTCACAATAATTTTGTAAAAAGCAAAAACAATAAAAACGGGATTTTAGTGTTATTATAATGACTATATGGTCCAAAAAATCTTGTGACAATAAAATTTGAGAAACTGCAATTTAGGACGGATACAGATTTTTTTTTCCTGAGGAGACACGTCATTGTCGGTAGAAAAGTAGAACGCCCCAAAAACAGTTTTGTTGGAAGTAAATAAAGTTTGCGTGGATACCAAGGCCTTTCTTAGACTTAGAGTAGACTTTAAAAGTAAACGACTCGGTTTCCCGATAAGATAACACTTAACTATTTCTAACCATATTATGTAGGAATAATTTAACTAAGACAATAGCAACTTATTTGTAGCACAAATCAATGTAATAATTTAGATAACCGAGTAACTAGACCTTTTTTATCTATCTATCTATCTATACTATTATAAAGAGGAAAGATTTGATTGTTTGTTTGTATTGAATAGGCTCCGACTACAGAACGGATTTCAAAAATTCTTTCACCGTTGGGAAGCTACACTATCTCTGGATGACATAGGCTACTTTTATCCTTGTATTTCCACGGGAATGGGAACTACGCGGGTGAAATCGAGGCGTCCGCTAGTCTTCTATATGGCAAGGATTCGATTTTCGCTCATGACAAACATTTTATGTGACCAAAATGTATGTTTTTTTTGCGTCTGGGTATTCATGTACTTAAAGTATCAATCTTTGTACATAAAAAAGGATACAAATATTACATTAGTTATTTTTATCTCTTAGCATAAGTTTTTCTTAGTTTGGGGCTAAATGGCGTTATAAATATCTATAGACATTTCATGTCTGCAGATATTTATTTATGTCAAACTAGCGACGCGGCTCTCTTCACACGGGCACAACTTATTTTGGTGACTTGATTACAAAATATTAACTTCCTCTAGTTACATTAAAGTGTAATAACAATAAACCTTATAATAAAAATCTTCTTTGAAAAATGTCTAAATAATAAATAAACAAATATCGTAAGACATTACACAGCGTCATCTGACCCAAGTCAAATAAATGATAGTTTTTTTTTGTAAAGATATATTATATACCTATTTATAATACCTACTTAGATAAATGACATTAAATGACAGTGAGAACCGTATCGAAATCCGTAACGTAAGCAAATTCAGTTGACGGGGAAACAGACAGACGCGGACAGGGACTTTGTTTTATTCTATTAGCGAAGATTTTAAAACGAATTTTTCTCACATTGACGCGACATGCGGCTATATGTAAATTTAGTCGCTACCGCAGGCCGTGCCTGATTAAATCAGTCTTTAATATCCATAAATATAAATTTTTAGATATATTCCATTTGCTAGCTTCAAAAGTTTTTTTTTTGTCATTTAATTTTAACGTGCGCAGTCGATTTTTATGTTAGCGTGGAAAATGAATTTAAAATTCGAACGTGACGGCGCAAAACAATTTTTTAAACGTTATCAAATCCATCTCTATAAACAGTGCTATGGATTAAGTACCAATCAACCAACTCGCTTTATTTACGTATACCTATTATTATTGTTAAAAACTCTAGTTCCAAACACGGCATTTGTGACTCGAAACAATTTTGTAGCTTAGTGTACAAACAAGAATTTAAAAAAAAAGTTGTAGCAAAAGTTTATTTTAATAGTTTCCAAATCATTCAACGTTTTTAAAGCATGATTAGGTGCATATTACTGAGATTCAGTTTGAAGGATTCCGCAGCTAGCGAAATTACGGGGATGTTGAAACTAATATTTTTTTTTGTATTTAAATAAAATTAAAAACCTTGACACTAGCAGAATGCAGAAAGTACGATACCAAAAATAAAGCAAGAAAAATTTAAGTCGCATTTATTTCTCGTTTCGGCGTCGTTTACGTTCCTGTGCATTTTTAATTGTCAGGTTATTTCCGTTGCGCTCGTCTCTTTTTAACCCCACTTCAATGAAAGGAAGGAGCTGTTTCACTTTTAATATTATACTAGCTGGTACCACACGCCTTTCTACAGCAAAAAAACCAGCAGTGCATAAAATACGAATAAACTAACAGTCATATTTTTATCTTAGACTAGCGAGCCGTCCCGGATCCGCACGGGAAAACAAAGCTCGATTAAAAATGTAAATATAGCCTATGTCACTCAGTGATCATGTAGCATTCTAATGATGAAAGAATTATTCAGATCGGTCCAGTAGTTTTGGAGCCTATTTATACAAGCAAACAAAAAATCAAATCTTTCCTCTGTATAATAGTACATAGATAGATCTCTGTAGATAGATTGTGCATAGAGCTATTTATGTATATAAGTATGGACGGGTTTATTTGTAAAACTACGAAGTAAAACAAAACACTTCACATGTTCGCGTGACGTAAACAAATTTACACAACGCGGGTATAAAACAAAACAAGGTACGTAGGTAAGTAATTAGGAAAACGAAATGGTAAATAAAGTTTGTTTACTTGAAACTATGTTTCGTTGGTTTTTAGCACTTTACTAAGCCGTAAAGATGTTCCGACCAGTGTATTTTAAGGCATGTAATAATTTGTCTCCCGTTCAGGAAATCCTTGAAGGCCTACGAAAATAAATTAGGGCGTCGTGGAAAACATACTGACAGTCTGTTTGGTGTGCGACCACCGTGTCTCATACCTTGTATATCTTTAGCAACTTTGCTTTGATATTATCTATTGGTTTTATCTATAAAGAAGTTGCCTTCATTTTTAATGGTTTGACAGGCTAGGTTTTTGACCACAGCTCACTTGATGCTAAGTGACGGTGTGGTAGAAGATAATAAACAGACCTAGCCTGGAATGGAACTGGTACTCAAGTGAGACTGCCAGAACACAACGTTAAATGCTTGACGGCAGATTTTCAACTCGAGGATGGTAGCTAGTCGGGCAAGTACTAGAAAATACCCTGCCACCATGCTATGGTTTCCTCGCGATATTTTCCTTCACCGGTTGCTAAAGCTCATTGTTGGGGATTGAACCCACACCCATAGGCATGCAAACCGACCGCGCTAAAAGTGGAGAGTGTTTTTTTCATTATGATTAACGGGTATGCGTTTTGTTCACAGCTCATGTGATATTAAGTGACGGTAAACACATGTACTTAGCTTGGAATGGAACTGTCTTTTAAGTTTTTTTTTTCTATAAAAACTAGACACATATGTTTAAAAACGAAGTTTCATTTTAAAATGATTTTGCTAGAATAAAAATTTAAAAAAGTTATTATACTAAAATAAAAACTTTTTTAAATTCGAGATATTTTTTTAAATAAATACAATAAATAAAAATTACTTTACCAAAATTTTAATATTCATATTGTTTCAAAGTGCTTTTACAATACTAATTCACTAGTACAAGTGATAACATCAGACAAGTTGGCAGTCAAACGCGGACTTATCCGTATTAAAATATATATGGCGTATAACGGCGGCCTAAAAATTTCCAAAAAAAATGTTGTCAAACCCAGAAAGTAAAAAAATGGTAAACAGGTTATTCTTAGTAAAACTTGCACTTTTAAATTGCCATACTGCATAAGAGATTTACCTACAAATGAATTTAAAAAGAAGCATAAGAAATTCTGCGAACTTTACTTACTTTTGTTCGATAAACGAATTTATGAGATTGCGGCTTGTAGAACCTTCTATCCCGATTAAATAAGTTACTTGATTTGAGTGAATTGTAATTTGTGTTGGTATGATTGGTGTTATTTGTTTTCTTAGTTTTTTTTAATGTACAAAAAATCGTAAATAATATTTAAAAAAGGAGGTGCCGCCGGCAGTGGGGCGGGCTAAAGCTACCGGAGGTTCGGACTACAGAGTGAGGAACCTTCTAACAATACGCGCCGTTTTAAGTATTTTTTAATAAGGGTCATATCCAAAAGGCAGCCTTTTGGATATGACCCTTATTAAAAAATATATTTAAACGTACCTACTCATGCGTTACCTAGTGTATGTGGAAAGTGTTATAAGGCTAATAAATAATTCTAATTCAAGTTTATAACACACCCTTTACGTAATAGAGACTAGGATGAATCAAAGTCTAACGAGATGGATCTGTTTGGAATGTATAATCATTTCATCGCAGTATAGAGAATATTAACTTACCTAAACAAGTCCTAACTAGCGATTGTGTCTGATTGAGGGGCATCTAACTTTTGGAACAAAACTTCCGGATAAAACTTATGTCTCGATGTGTATTTTTGTAATTATAGGGGCTAAACTTTCGTTAGTTTATGTGATATAGGCAATAAGAAATTACTTGATTGGGGCACATGTAAGCTTGTACTATGGTGGCCAGATAGCTGACAAATAAATAAAATAAATAAATATCGTAGACACACACAGCGTCATCTGACCCCAAACTGAGCAAAACTTGTAGGTACTATAGAAGTCAGATAACTGATAGAATACTTAAATACTTCTTATCTGTAACAACATACTTATAATAAATACAGAACACCCAGACACAGAACAAACTTTTATGGTCGTTAACTAAATGTTTGCCCTGTGTGGGAGTCAAACCTACGTCCTATAGCTCCAACTACCAACAGGGTAACAGGGTAGTCACAAGCTTCAACGTATGTTATCTATTCACGCTGTAACGGCTTAATAGATCAGGATGAAGTTTGGTATGTAAATGTATAGTATAGGCGAACGCAAAAGCTACTTTCTATACCGAAAAACGCGGGTAAAATCGCGAGTGGAAGCTTATAGTTAATATTCTTTCTTTAAATGGAAAAATATTGTTTTGCTACTAAGTGATCAATGTGCAGTGACTACAAGTTAATCTAATTTAAATAACCAGAGGTTATACTGAAGTACAAACACACTGTTTCAAAATCATTGTCATAATTTCGTAGAATTTAGGTAAGTTAAGTGACGTTTGATGTTCATTTCTTGGCAAATGGTTCCGAATATGTTAGCATCTATTTGAATAAAATTTCCTTCATCCGAAAACAATGCAAAGTTTTGACCCAAATTTAACTTTATAAACTCCTTCACACTTGGATATTGTCATTTTAGGCAGTTTACCCATGACGCTACACTTATAGGACTCAGAAACAGAGACATTTGATTAAACATATCGCTTGAACGAACTACTATTGCGGGCTTCTTTCAACGAAATTCCGTACAGAAAGAGATAAACGATTGTTGAGAAAAGGCAGTTTTTTGACTTCTTTACAGTTTCTAATAGCACTGAAGTCGAATATTCAATCATTAAAAGTTCCATGGTAAAAAGAATTTGTTATGTCAAGCGTGCAGAGCCTGCAAAACCTCTGCAAAGCCTGGAGGTAAAACACAATTTTATGGTTGACTGAAGCAAATTCTCAAGCTTCCTGTTGATTGCTTACATATCTAACCAAACGCGAACAGAGTACGGAGCGTTTAACATAAAGACAATACACAAATGATGAGAACGTTGGGTAGCAGTGAAGAAGGAAAGAACACTTCAGTGTTTGGCAGAGATTTCACAAAAGAATCCATTAATTATCTTTAAGGGAAAGTTAATTGAATACCTTTGTTTGACGTTCGACGAGCTTTAGATTTCTTTGGAAATCAATTCTGAAGGTTTTGTAACGATTACGAAAGCTACTGTACTTTATCATGTACTTACTTTATAAAATCTGGCCCATACAGATGCGGGTTTGCGGTACCTTTATGCTTTTAATATTTTCAGCAACACCATACACAGAAATATAGTTACTGCTACAAAATCTCTCTGGGTTGACAACGGTTCGACAAGTTCGCTAATATTTGTGTCCATAGTCTGCGGAGAGTTTGTGTTATCAGACATGATGCGTTATCAGACGAGCTATTTGCTTCTTTCTATTAAAAAACATATCTATCATAGACATCATCAGGGAAGACAACATTCAGCAAGATGGCAAGTAATGTCAGTTTTGCTATTTTTGTATGATACACGTAGTCTCGGGAAGGAGATTATTTAAATAGTGGACTAGATGAGGTGAATCTAAAAACAGGTGGAAAACGGATAGACCATCCCCGTAAGCTCTCGAAGCTCCACCAACTTTCAATCCACGACGGCCTATACGGCTTTAGCTTCCATCGCGGGCTTCGTACAACCCCAGCACGGCTAGAACTGCTGGTGAGTCCAAATTTGTTCGGCACCTTAACGGCCACAATGTCACGGACACTGGTTTCGATAGTTTCTAGAACAATGCGCGCGCTGTGACCAGGAAACGTAACGTACATCCGATCTCGACCGCAACGACAGAGCTTTTTTGATCGAGGTTTGCAAATGTAAAAATTGATAGAGAAAATCTCCATCAACCGTCTTTTGTTTGCTCGAAGATCGAACAATTTTCGTAGCAACAAATTTTATTAAAAGTTTTAAGACTCGACTGAAATGCATTATGATAAATCGATGTTTACTGAAATAACATTTACGTGCTATAAAACTACACAGCTTTTAGTACGCAAACAGTTGGGTACCATGTTTGTCCTTTGGTGTGGGGAGAAATTGTTCGCCACCTGCAGTTAATAGACTTTAGTTCTAACTCTACATTCCGTTCCACTGACTTTCCACAATAAAACGCTTCGTCAAATCGTATTCAGTCGGATGCGTCACTGCATCTGCAAATTATATTTGTGCCTAAAACGATCCGGTGTACCTAAATCTTAAGGTTTCATGATTGCAAAGTGTAAAGCTCATATTTGTTTTGCAAATGCCAATATTACCAAATAGATGAAACTATATAGAGATGCTCAAATTCAGCTATAGATTTATGTAACCTCAACGCTTGAGTTAATTATACGCACATTTACACATGCACATGCAGCCTGTCGCAATTTGTCTACGTAAGCGTATAAGTGTTTATTGGACCGATTTTAGTAAGACCCTACATTTCAACGTTTTGAGCATATTCGTTACTGCATTCGATCATCAGTCTAGTGCTGTGTCGGATAGGGTCACATTTAACCTAGCAAAAAATATGGTGAGGACAATAATTATGTGTGCATTAAAATTAGATTTTTGAGCTATAAACTAAACCCAATAGCGTGTTACGAAGGTTGGGAAAATGAAGACACTTATTACTTATGTATTCTCATGTTTTTACAATAGAACATCTTATCAGGTCTTGAAAAATATTTTTCTAATGTAATTCTATCGAGCCAGTCACTAGAGTTAATTAATTACGTTTTTACGTTAAGAATTACGTTTCTATTTTACCAAGTTTTTAAACACATTATTTTTTTTTTGAGATGTTTTTTCAAAAGTTAGATATATTTGGTGTATATTCTATAAATGTTTCATTTGGTAAGGGAAAATTAAAATTGCTACAAGTCGGTGAATTTAGTATGTCTGTAATGTCGATCTAATGCCTTTTTCCTGACGTCTGCGTCTTTATAGAATAACATAATTATCAGTGAATGGAAAATTCGTCCTAACGAATAACTAACATCTAGATTCGGAGCATACACTTTCCGCTAGATTAGGTAATTTGGTAAGTTAGTACGTGCGTCTATTTAGTTCCAGAGTATAGTAGAATAAGAATGACCAGTCTTTTAAAGTAAAAGTTTTCAGACCAATCGAAAAGTATGACTTACGTAAAACTTGTGTAAAACGGTCCGGAGTTAGTCATTTGATTTTTTTTTTCGTTTTTGTTGTGTTACTTTATACATTCTGCCATTGCTCGACATTTTTTTTTCTTTGCCTTAGTTACATAAAGACGGAATCAAGTCCAAATTATTTTCTAGTAAAAATTCAAACAGTCTACTAATCAGTGTAACGTACTAGAAGATTCTAAGAAGGTTTAAAAAATAAACACGAAAATATTTCATTTCATGTGATCGTCACTTGTTTTCCCCTACAACTTTGGAATCTATTTTTAAGCAACACGTCGATGATCACGTACAATATTATATTCTAGAAGGTTGTAAAAAGGTTTGATTTTTAAAACAAAACCTACGTTTTCATTATCGTCAGCTTATCTTAGTCCACTAATAAGTCTCTTCCAAGTTCCAAAACACCACTGACCAATCAGCCCGATCTTTGACATTTCGCTTTCATCCACCGCCAGCTGTTCTACGTATGCAGTCACTTCATCGAGTCTCAGACCCTCCTAGGTTAGGTTTGACTTTTCGCACTCTCTACTCAAGAATACGTCTACCTGGGTGGTTATCGATTCTACAAGAGTTAAAACAACCTACTTCGCTACCTACTCATACAAAAATCAAACTTGAACTTCGGTTTCCACAAAAGAACTTGACCTAATTTTGTCTTTGAAACTTTTAAACACTTCAGTCCTTATTACTGGTGCGAGTCGGTGTCAGTGGTGGCAGTAAAAAGTGCACTCTGTAGATGATGAGCAATTTGTTCCAGTTGCTGGCTCCAGCAACTTGACTCGCGAGACATTATCTGCGCTGAACACATTTTAATTATGTTATAGCTATACTTATTAGTAATTTTACCTGTGTTTTGCTCTGTCTAAATAGAAATTCGCTTTATTTTCGACATAGTGTCTGTACATTGCCAAGTCTATTATTTTTTATAGTCGATAGGCTTAATAATTAACCAACCTAAAGTTATGGAAAATAAATAAATATCGCCCTATTTCACAAAGGCCTTCTAGCCCAAACTAAGCCAAACTTGTAGGTAGGTAGTAACTATAGGAACTTAATAACATTTTTTTTAAATAAATATATACTTTTAAGGAACACTTAGATACAGCTCAAGCATCTATATTCATTACACAAGTATTTGTGTGTTTAAGGTATATTAGTTAGTTAGTTCAGTCGTTTAGGTTACAACAGGGATAGGGATTAAAATAAAAACTTTTACTAACTGGACGGCAATTGAAAAACTTATCGGATATAATTATCATAAACTTAAATCTAAAACAACTTAAAACAAAAAACTAATTAAAATAACCACAAGTCTTTATAAGTACCTATGTCCTCTTTCACGCAACAAATTAATGTTTGTCCCAGGTAGAAATCAAATCCGCGCCGAAAAGCTCAGGAAGCAGAACTGCTACCAAATGAACTAACAAGGTAGTCTAAGGTTGTAGTGGAGGATAGAAAATACACATCGATTATCTTTTAATATAATTCAGTAAAATAAGTCAAAGTCAAGTCAAGTGTTATGTATGCCTTAGAAAAATAATGACGTTTTAATAATAATAATAAATAAATAAATATCGTAGGATATTTCACACATCGTCAATTAGCCCAAACTAAGCTTGTACTATGATAAACAGATAACTGATAGAATAGATACTTACATAGTCTTCAAGGTGTATATTTAGTTTATTTCCGCTTAAAACTAAATATACTTATACCTTAAAATCAAAATGTACTTCCACAAAGTAACGCCTGTATCAATCAATTAAATTCTTTACCTTATTTATTACATTACATTTAATGTATTACTTTATTTATAAACAACTTTTACTATGAGACTAAATATGAAATCGCGAAAAAAACCTTCAAAATTGTCATAAATATTTAGATAACTAAGTGTAGAGTCAATAGCTAATTTACATAATTATATCGCTATTTTGACGTCGTCTCCATAGTAGGTAAGAGTTATTTACATTGATGGGTAAAATTATTCCCATTTTATGGTGAATGTTCCAAATACTCAAACTAGGTACTTGTATCATTCTATCCTACCACTATTTCGATTCCACCTTCTTCGTACGAATTGCAGAATTTGCTACCCGAGTGATGTGCCCCGATATACCTATACCTACAATCTGGGTGCCATAAAGCCACAAATGTATCGGTTTCTACTTAGGTACTATGCATGCGTGTTCTATTGTGGACCGCATCTTCGCTCAACATCAGGTGAGATAGCGGTCAAACGCTTCAATTTTTTTAACAATTAGGTACCTAGGTGTCTATTTTTTAAAAAGTATATTCTATATTGCTCTGGAATACCCTTATAAAATTTGACAGAAACATGTCTTTAAACAAAAAAATCCAGTTTATTCTCGATTTATAAGATGCCCACTTATTGCTATCTTTCTGCATAACCTTATATAATATAACCATACAATTTTAAATAAGTCAATATCACATACGTTTAGGTACAGCTTGAAAGATTTTATAAAGATTTTTTGCTAGATCGAAGTAAAAACTATTTTATAGTACAAAGTAGGTACATATTTCATTTGTATTTTAGGTTAGGTTAGTTAATACTTAGGTACTTAATAAAATATAAATCTCATTAAATGTTTAGGCAAGTGGATCACATATAGATAGATAGACTGCTGTCGAACTAGGCACTAGACCTTAAAAATCAGCATACACCGCTCTCCCTACATTGATTGAACTAATTACTAACATATTGTTGTAGGTATGAACTTTTCTAAATAAAGCCGAATTTAACTACATTATTATCTTTCAAGTCTAAAAAATCTCTGAATAAACAAAAATAGTCAATTTATTCTCTTTTCAATTGCTAAAACATATAATCAGTGGTCTCCAAAAATTTTGTAGTAAAATTATTATTTTATGTACTAACTACAACTGAAAATCTTTATTTGTTAGCGCCATCTGTAAAAATATTAGTGAACTTTCACGTGAACGTCTACGAAAGAAACTGTTCTTTTACTAAGTAAACCTTTTCCAATGTTTAGTTTAGTTACTAAGCTAGACGCTAGAGGGCGCGAGTAAAAACAAAAATAAAACGGCGCGTAGCTTTTCCGTTCCGTATTAATTATTGTTTTAACATACTTGGTAAAATTTCATAAAACATTATTCGAACTATTACTACATAAGAATAATTATTTTGGGACTATATCTCTATCTGTCTAATTACTTATTTCCTGTATTATTCAGTTCGTTTTTTCGTTTACCTAATATACCAACATTTTATCTAATTTCTACACAAATAAACATAAAGATGTGCTTGATATTTACTATAGGTATTCGTATGGTATACAAGGAGATTTATTTGTGTAATTTTCCGGAAAAATAAGCCATAACTCTAAGTTATTCGTTATCAGTGAACGAGGTACTAACTAGAGACATCATTCACATACGCGAAAGCTAGCTTGTCGGAGAAATTAGAGTAATAGGTACCTACACAAGATAGATAGTAGTTACTAAAACTATTTTTGTTCTTTATTATCTACCCTACTAGGTTTTACTCGTGGTTTCATTCACATGCCCTATTCGGACTATTTTAGATAAAAATGTCTTGATTTTATGACTTAAGATGCAAGAGATGGTGTAAGTATTTTGCGTTGAGACGCAAAATAGCTGTCATTATTTTCCTAACTAAAATAGCGCAATGTTATATTGATTCTCCGCATCTCCTCTCTAACATACATCTGAATGTCCCTAGAACATCCGCAAGACATCCTAAATACTTGCATATCCCTTATGGTGCTACTAACTACAGGCGAAATTCGTTTTTCTTAAGATCGTCTAACTTCGTAAACAAACTGGAAGGCTTTCCCGAGTTTGACTTATTTAATACTAGTACTAATTTGATTAGACTAAATCTTACTACAAACTGGTTCGGTGAGTCCCCTGTCTGGCTTTTGCTTCTAATATAACTTGTACCTACTATGTACATAGGTACTTTTCTCAAACAAGCTTAGCTTCAATATGCGAAAACTGTTAAATGGTGTTAAGATAGAATTATAGTTTAGTAACTAAGATATTTATCACTGTGTTTTCCAAATAAAATAAAATAAAATAAAAATAAAATAGATGTAATATGTATCTTATCCTGGAAACTTAATAAATAAGGTTCATTTCTTTTTGGCGTCGCACTCTGTGCATTCTACCAGCTTCAATGTTTCCGTATTTGTGTGCAGTCTTTAGTCTTCAGCTTCTTTATCTTTATTGCCTTGTCTTCTCTTCGGTTTTTGCAAGTCAAGTCTAACATTTATAGTTACTGTCAAAGTCCAGTCTTGGTCAAGTTTAGGCAAGTTCAGTCATGCCTTAATAAAGTAGTGGCGACTTTACTATAAGCTTAGATTGATATTTGGAAGCAACACGAACAGTCATGTTTTACCACAATTGTATCACTCCCGCACTCGCGCTTGTAATTCGGCACTTTATAGGTAAATAAAGCACCACTATTTTTATACATAAACACTCGAAACTATTTTTATGCATATTTATTTTATTTATTTATTTACATAAAAAAAACAATTTCATTAACTGCAGTACCTTTCAAACCGGAAACAATATTACTCGGCCGCAGAATATCTGGCACCGCCGTGGTACCTACCTCCTACTAAAAAGATGTACCACCTAGTAAACTTGCTCCCTTTTGAGCGATAAATCGAAGTTCAAAATGTCGTGAATAATACACTTGTAAACTTTATTACTACGAAATATATAAGCACCTATACGACCACACGTAAAAGGTACAAATGACGTCAAACCACAGAAACAAAAGCTAACAAGGAAACAAAAAGCCATAAAGAACCGGCGAAAACTACCGCTTAGGCTTCCTGTCATGTATCAGGACACCGACACACTCGGTCACTCGAATTGAGATAATGCGACATATACGACACAAAGATAGAGATTCAACACAAAGATGCGGATATCGTGAGGTGATTTATTATGTCGATGGTTATTTATCAAATAAAAAGGGCGCGTACTCTAAAAATCCGAGTGTTTAGATTTTTAGCGATGCTTTAGTTTAAAATGCGCTTTTGTTTCTGTTATTTTATATATTGAAGGTAGTTCATAATTATATTCATAAAGAAATCTCAGCATACAAATACAATACAAATACAAATAATCTTTATTTATGCATATTGCTTTAAAACATGGGTTTGGCCTCTCCTTTTAAGTTTACATAAACCTGTAGCATAAGATGTTATTACGCATAAGATGTTATTACGCTAAAATCTACAGTATCAAATACGGAATAATTTTTTAACCATTACTTTTCATTTTCCTTTATTTTATTACTACACGATTTTATTATTGGAGTTCAACAAGTTTGATGGGTACTTAAAAGTACACCCCTTTTAATAAAATTTAAAATATCGCGGGGTTAAAATATTCAAGTTCAAGGCAGCGCGGAGAAAGAACGTAGTCAAGTAAGGTGGGAGGCAACCTTTGTAATGTAAAGTATTACCTAAATGCTCAACGCTAGTTAGAAGTACCTACTCCTGCACGAAAGAGTAAATAATACCCGGCGTTCTTCAAAACGTACAAACGTGTGTATTCAAATCCAGAGTAAACAATTGCCATATATATATTGATGTTATCCACCGCATCGCTTCTCAACATCAGGCGGAATATGGTTCAACGCAAATAAAATTAATAGGTTTTTTTTAAATGACGTTTTTACAAAACTGTATATAGGCATTATGTATATACTTATATGTTGTGTAATGTTTGCAAAGTATTGTTTTTTCCCCCCCACGGGATTCTAGTTCCGTCCACGGGGCCAACGTTTTTAAGACAACGCCCGCCCTCTTCTTTTAATATATTTTCGTGGTGTTTTTGTGTCGGCAGCGAGATAACGAGTCTCCGGAGATGCCGGTTTTTAGCATAATCTCTTGTCGTCACTTTAACACACGCGCCCAATGCGAATTTTATATCGTTAGCTAGGTACGTAATGTTCTTAATGGATGACGATTTTATATTCTTATTTCTTTGATGGAGCTAAAAAAGTCAATATGTGTCACCTACTACATAAAAACACCAGCAAGAGAAAATCATATAGATGTTTGTGTTACCTGAAAAACATATTTTATCATAGAATCGAATCGAATAGAGCATCCAGTCTTCTAGCTTCTACCTTTCGTTACCTACTTTCTTTTTTTTACTTTTTATACATTTTGTCATTTTTAGTTGTAATGTTTTCTTTACTCTCTACTAACTTTAACTGATGTTTCACCTGATGTGGCTGTGTCTAAGATCTAAGTAAGTAACTATCTAAGTCTAAGCTGACACACCTAGACATGAATGGGACGATCTTTTTACTTTGTTCATTATCCATACTTTTTAAATTGGATCTCTTTAGTTACATCATGCCTATGAGTTCTTTTTCTTTAACACATCCACAGATTAAAAAAATATCGCAGGACAATACACACAGTGTCATCTGACCCCAAACTAAGCAAAGCTGGTAGGTACTATGGAAGTCAGACAACTGATAGAATACTTAAATACTTCTTTTTTGTAAATACATACTTAAAATAAATACAGAACACTCAGACACAGAACAAACATTTGTTTATACCACAAAGTTTGTCCTGGGTGGGAATCGAAACCGGTTTAATAGATTCGGTATATAATATTTTTATTAAATACCGAAACATATTAACTACCCTAAAAAACAGCTATTCTATGTATTCTATTGATTTGCACTTAACAAAGTGTATTACTTACGATAAATTGTTTTTTTTTTCTTATAATTAATCTTAGCTTTATAACCATGTAATTGGCTGATTAAATTGATCCGTATTAATGATCAGATCAATAAGTTATAATCAGTTCTAATTTACTCTGATCTATAGACCTATTCTATTTTGTTTTTCTTAGAAAAACTATATTTGTTGTGATGGGTTCCTATCTTATGATCTAGAACCTTTTTGAGGGCATCTCAGTTACATGATCCATCCATTTGCTTCCATAAGAAAGGTAAACGAATCTTGGATAAAATATCGAGTAAGTGGTTTTCCTGGTTTTATTACAGTTCAATGTGAATCTGGGTAATACAAATTTTATCAAATCGGTATTTCATTTTGAACAACTAAATATTTACCTACTGGTCATAAATACGTTTAGTCAAATTTAGTTTATGCGAGTCCATGACTACTACGGACCTGTTCAAGTCATGTGACTGATACTTGACACGATACATAATCTTCCTAATATTTTACTATGGAAACCGACGTTTTGACTGGTTTTTTTTTATTTATTTATGCAGGATCACGTTATCGGATCATTGCAACACGCGCACGCAGCCTCGTCTTGCTTCGCACTGGTAAAGCAAGTGCGTTTCAAAGCACTTAATTATGTGTTTCAGCACATATACTTGAGGATCAATTCCATTCCAGACTAGGTGAGCTTTTAATCTCAGACCACTGAACATCAGATGAGCTGTAGTCAAAAACTTTTTCTGTCAAATTTTTTTTTCGCTGGCGTCAAACTTACAATAGCTTCCAATTTATAATAGCAATTCGTTTATCATTTCAATACACGTGAACAAAATTATATGCCATTTAATATTCCAGTTTTTAAATCTAAAATAACACCGTGCTCTACGCCCATTAACACTGGTCTCCAAACCCACCTGCGAGGTACTAAAATATCAGTTTTACGCGCTCACGTGGGACGGAAACAGTTGCAATTTTATCTTGTTTTGTTTCAACTGGCTACCGTTATGTTCAAAGCTTTATAACCTGACACCTTCGCGTTGAAATGGTAGATACGAACTTTTTCAAAAAGGTTTTTAGTGTTCAAATGCCGCTCTCTGCACGCGAATGCAGTCCGATATTCCGTTGAACCGCTGGTTGGTTAATTATTTAAATACAGTGTGGGTGTATGTCGTAACTCAATTGAGGTGATGTTTACACAGATGCATGTAGCCTAATAGTACAATACACGAAGCTTGGCTCTGTGTTGATTGTCAAACAATAGTAAATAGACACGCCTTAAATGTGTACCCAAACTGAATATCAATCCTGTACTATAAATTACTACATCAAATGATATTTCTAGTTTTAAAAAGAGTTTGAGGTCGATATTTAGTCATATCTGACTTTATTTTAAATCTTGGATATATATAGATAGATAGACTAAAATACAACCATTTTTTTTAAAAGTAGTAATCGTAGAAAATGGATAATTATACTTGTTGGTCCTACAATTTCGCTTGATGTACGAAATCAAAACTACTCAAGAAGTATACCGCGCACCGAGCCCCGTCCGACATCCCCAAAATGTATTTATTTATGTCATTGTTTTTAATTCTTTTTTAATAATAATTCAAAACAAAAATAGTAATTATGAATTGAGATGTATAATATTTATTATTAAATTTAATAGATACTAAGACTAAGACTATATAACTATACTGAGATCTATGTACACAACAATTTAAAATTCCTACGTGTAATAAAATATTGAGTATTTAGTATTCGTGTAATGTAAGGCTTGACGTATTTTTCGTGTGTGTAGTTAGCGTATGACAAACGAACATTGTAGGACTCCGTAGTCTTTTTCCATTTTATACGCAATGTTAACTGTATTACTAAATAAATAAATAAAAATAAATATCGTAGGACATTACACACAACGCCATCTGAACCCAAACTAAGCAAAGCATGTACTATGAGAGTCAGATAACTGATATAATACTTAAATACTTTATTACTTACTATCTTTAATAATCTTCTACATAAACATTGTCTATTTGCATATTAATTGGTAGGTACGTATATGTGTAAATTTGTATTTGTATTTATACGTGCGTACGTTTTTGTGTATTTATGTAACACTGTGTGAAATAAATATCGCTACACCTTGTATACACAGACACATAAAAATAATTTACAAAAAATGTGCGTTGGCCGGGAATCGAACCCGGATCAACTGCTTGGAAGGCAACTATGCTGACCATTACACCACCAACGCTCTGTCACAACTAACTTTATTTTAGCATTTAACCACCGTATTTTACTTTACTTAAAAAATACATTACGTTGTCCTTCAACTTGCCTGATAAAATAAGCAAAGTTGTAACTGTCGATAGAATAGGTTGATCTACAAGAAATATAATCACTGTAGCCTTAAAAATGCTTAGTACTTAGTTCTTAGAAAATAAGGAAGCCAGCAGTAAGTTAATTTCTTTAGCAACGTTTTGGAACAGTAGAGTCGTAGGTAGGTAGGTACTGTTGCATACAAAATAATGCCCACTGGTAATGCCCACGAAAAACAGGCAGTAATCTACTACGTACTAGTAGTAAAAGAAATGCCGAAGAACAATAATGGAGTTTTGGTGGGAACTCGCAAAACTCATGTAGCTAGATTGTATTGTTTGTAACTTGTGTTTTTTCGGGTGTTTATGTACCTATATAAATAGCGGCATTTTAATCATAAAGTGCGGAATTATGACAATGATGTAATGAGGTTAAAGATGTGTCGTTTCCAAAATAACGCTTATTTTTATTATGAGAGAGTTGAAAATACAAAATAGTTGACGCTGGTAGAATGCTCCAAATGAAAAGCGGAAATATTCACAGTATATCCCGACAGAATGTCGAAAAGATTTATTACATTGATGAAATTCATGACAAATTGATAATTGTTTGAATAACTTAATCATGATTAAGTTATTTAAACCTCGTCGAACAATTAAATTCATTTAGCACATACCTACCTATACATAAATATGTACTAAATAAATATCGTAGGACATTACACACAGCGTGTGTGGTTTATCTGGTAATATCTATTATTTATACTGTGAACTTAAGCTGTATCTGTTAAGCTGTAGAATGTCATAGTACATATTAGAAATTCCTGCTTCAATTAATTTGCATTAATGTGTGTTTTTCTAAAGAAAAACTTATTTTTTAGAGTTTCAACAGCCTTCTTGGGAAACCGTTTGACTTCCAATCTTTGAATCCTAAGATATGCACCTCTTTACAAAGTTTTGTATTGCCGCTAACTTAACGGTGAAAGAAAATTTTTCGTGAGAGTTCTTAAAAAAAATGTCTACGATGTGTAAAGTCTGCCAGTCTATACTTGGCCTGCGGTGGACATTATTTGCACAATGACTTATAGTCTTCTTAATAAGAAGTGGTCTGCGCCCATGAGTGGGTCAATTCATAAAAAAAATAAGGGATTCTTCTTTGTCGAAACCATGTTTAATTATTTTTTTATAAGGTCTCCGAACGGTCATTGTAGACAAATGTCATGTCACTCACAGTTGAACGTTGCATCACTTCCGTTGAACGGGTAGCCGGTTGGTTTACTGACTAAATAAAAAAAGTTTAAAGCATAACGTAGGAGCTTTCAAAACGTGTTTGTTCAATCATTAACGTTTAAACACCTTTCTGCTCGGTGCACGTCGGTGTAAAAATAAACCATGAACATGAAATACGTCCATACATTACAATCGAACACGACAGTGATGTGTGAAATGATCTTTATCTTTGACACGCTGATATACAGCTATTAGTTTTGCAACAATAATTCGGGTGCGTATTACATGCGCACGTGACCTGGTTAATATGAAATTCTACGTAACCTTAAGTTTCAAAATTGTTCATGCGTAGTATTGAATTATTTAATTCAGTCCCTATACGGTAACATATAGATCACACTATTAAAAGTGAAAGTGATTCTGCCTGTTTGTATGATAAATAGATAAATAACTCTAAATTGTTCACATCAAAATTATATAATTGCATAAAGAATTTAGAACAATTTCTTCCAGGCAACCTTTTGTACGAAAATTACGAGGTGTGCTACAAAAAGGAACATACTTAACATTTATGAAATTAACATGTAAAAATAATATAATTAAAAAAATATGCTTCACCTAACTAGTGTGCTGTCTGACGGCTAGTAGCAACCTCAAATCAACCGCAATCTTAAGACTAGAGGTTCTAAGAACATGCACATGATTATATACCAATATCATTTAAAAAATGGATTTCACATTAATGTAACATTGACAGTAAGCATATTTTAATAAAGATACATCATTAAATACTATAGATATGTAACATTCAAATGGTAGGTATAAATGTTTTTGTTATGCATCTCAGTAAATGTACAACAAAAAAGAAATAAAGAAAAACACGCGTAATATATTTTACATTACGTAATGAATGAATTTCTTAAACTATTTTGTCGGTGCTAGGTTTTTGCTATTGGTTTGGGACTAAAATGGAGCTAAGCCTTTTTCACTTATTGTAAGGAACAAATAAATGCCTTCCCCTTCAGGCATTCTAGATATTGCGGCGGTCGGTATTTTATTCAAATTCTCTACTTTATTTTGTCTCGATACTACATAAGAAGTACGAAAACTTTTTTTGTCCAAACGCTGCTTCAGAGCTCATTGCTTTGAGACATGACATGATTAAACTACTGATCAAATGGCTTAAAGTAGCCTTGTAACTTCACTAGTATTCCTCTTCAAGTTAGAACACAGTAACTAATGTTTACACTGCTTGGCGGCACACCCATACTGCGGCAGTACGTAACCTAAAACTAACCTACCTAGACAAAGTTTAGCTAAGGAGATCAAAGAACCATCTGGCACTTAAACCATTGCCCGGGTCATAAAAAACTTAGAACAGCTAGTTGGAAGAGAAGGCTGAAAATTCTGTAATGCAAATCCCTATAGCTATGGGCTAAACGATCAGCTAGTGTTAAAGTTAAAGTACCACCCCAGTGCGTCTAACATACTCTTAGGGTTGATCTAGTAATAGAAATAAAGAAAGAACTGAGACATAATTTAATGTGCCATTCCATCGCGGTCACCCATCCGATGACTAATTATGTTTTGAATCTTTTGAATACCTAAGTGAAACTATGAGCGTCACAGCTAATGTTATTAAATTGTAGGCTTTCTTATTGTTAGTATTGTAAATAAGGTGAATTTCGTAATGTGCAATAATAATACAACTAAAAATCTTTTGTGACATTTAAACCAAATCACCTACTTGAAGGCGATAAAGTAAAAGCAGTAAATAACTATTGATCAAAGGGCATGCTCCAAATATGGCGACCTCAAATCAAAGTGCCAACCCTGTCAGGTCTCAATTTATTTTGTACCAGATAATCATTATGCAGAACATACCTATTACAGGTACGGCTACCTGTATGTACCTGTATATATACCAGTCGCAAACTTGATCCTACTCGGCTGGAAGATGCTGACTGAAAAAAAGTAATGGAAAGAATTAATATTAGGAATATTATAATAGAAAGTTTCATTTCGTTTAGTGCCTTAATTTATTTTGATAAATAGTTTAATCGCGTTTTCTTCCATCATCATCATCATCAGCCCGTAATCGGCTACTGCTGAGCATAGGCTTCTCTTCTTGTACACCACTCATCCCGGTTCCGTACTACTCTTGTCCAGACTTTTTTTGTATTTATTTAAATTTATACGCTCCACAGACTCCAGTCCGTGACCTTTGTAAACTTGAATTACAATTTTTTTTAGATAATATAATAGAATATACCTGTGGAATACACCGTCGAGCTAATTCAGTGAAAAATGACAGTAATTTTAATATACAATATAATATTTAAAAAGTACATATAAGGTACGGAATTAAGAGTTCTGCTAAAAAAATAACACGATTTGTTATTATATTCTGATAACACCTCGTTAAACTAAGAGCTACCGCACTTCAAACTAATTACAAAAAATCGTACAAAATCTACTCAAAAAATGACGGCTACCTCCTAGTCTCTGAACAGTATAAAACAAGTCGCTCTTCACGCCTGTCTGTATGCCCTTGTACTTCTAAACCACACAGAATATAATGATACGGTTAATAATTATCATTATCATTTCGATATATTTTACGAAAAGTTTGTATGTACCTACAATACATTGTAATCCAATCTAAAAGTATTTACTTTGTACAAGTAGAGAAATCCAATGTTTTGTAAATAAGTTGCCAAAAAAAATTGCACCTTTACAAAATCAAGATCTGTAGATAAGATATGAGTAAGATTTTTTGGCTAATCAGATCTAAAAATAGAATAATGATTTATTTTGAATTACGTGCCGTGATATAATTCTACATGTTTTTTGTAAAGAGCCCTCAGCAAAGTGTCCGTCAGCTCTTCACATTGGGAAATATATTTTGACCACACACCAAAAGTAGATGATACACGATAATCGCAGTATGTTTAAAATTATGCACCCGCATATTAACTTAACAAGTAGCATTCAGTTAAATACAGGTTTTCGATTTTAATTCGGCTGAGAAAATTATTTAAAAATCTAGAGTTGGGCTTGAGGCCAGGAATTAAATGTCTCTTTTATGAGAATTAATTATTTATTGGTTGTTTTTGAGTTTTTAATGTGCGTGTAACGTCAATTTTAAAATATGCGTGAATTTGAGGGAAATAAAATGAAAACATTAATATAGCCGCGATTAAATCCCGGCGATAAACATAATGTGTTCAAATGCGAAACATGTGATTTATAGCAAAATTAGTACACAAACATTTTTAGCTTATAAGTTTGACACTATATATATCTGAAATCGCGACAAAATATCAGCTGCGTTATACATTTGAAACAACGAACTATGTCTTTTTCAACTAAACCCTTTTAGTTTTGTCCACACTAAGAACTTATAAATCTTTAGTGTTCACATCAATGTAGGTATGCATGTCTTTTATGTTCTTTTTTTGTTTGTTTTAAAGAGTTATATTATTTTTATTATTACACATCTATATTATAAAACATAAATACTAAAATATACATTATTTATAAAATATATACTTATAGATTTACACATACCTCCCTATAGGTATTGGGTATACATTTACATAATTTTGCTCTATACATAAATTTTAAACATAAATAAGAAGCGATTAGCGCATAACAATAAAAATAACCAGCAGGTTATTTGTATAGGCTATGAGACTAAATTTCTTAGCATTCAATGCTATCGCCGGCGCCCTACGAATGCCGTGTCAACGCACATCCTACCTAAGACTTGCAGCCCAGAAATCAAGGGGCTTCTTTACCTACATACGTAGGCATAATAACGTTCACTTTTACTGCTTGTATTCTCAACAATTAATTTATAGATGTTTATGGTAGGCTTAGAACTTTAAAACATTTTTTTTTTTTTTTTAATGTTTGACAGGCCAGGTGTTTGACCACAGCTCACCTGATGTTAAGTGAAGGTGTGGTCGAAGATGGTAAAGCACACCTAGCCTGGAATGGAACTGGCTCTCAAGTGAGGCTGCCGGAACACACCGTTACATGCTTGGCGGCAGATTTTCAACTTGAGGGTGGTAACTAGCCAGCCGAGTACTAGAAAGTACCCTACCACCATGCTATGGTTTCCTCACGATGTTTTCCTTCACCGGCAGCTCAAGCTCATTGTTGGGGTTTGAACCCACGCCCTTCAGCATGCGAACCTACCGCGCTAACCACTGAGCTATCATTGCTACAACAAAACATCTCTCAACCAAGTCTTTTATTTACGTAATTTAGTAAAAATCTCTTGTGTTACAGTTATACTTGATACAGCACAAGTCTACATAATTATGCGTTACAATAATACAGACCTATTAGCAGCAGCGATCCCTAAACAACAAGCCATCAGAAGAAAGTGTGGAAAATCACTATCTCGTTACAAACAGACACCGTGAAAGAGCTTTGTAACTCGACACTAAGGAAGCGAGATATAAATGTAGACGGGAATCACCCGCCTGTGAAATCCAACGATTGCATTCGACTCTGAACAAACTTTGTATAGAATACGACACAGTAGTTAACATCTACGTAACACAACATAAACAAAATGTGGTTTGTTTGTGTAAGGAAACGGAAACCGAAAAAATAAAGAAAATGTCATATAAACTTTTCTAAACTTTGATAATCCATTCTATTTAGTTATGTGTAACTCTATATAGATTAGTGCAAGCTTGAATCGCTCTTGGTGAGTTTTTATAAATTAGTTTTAATTTAGAGATTGACTCTTTGATAAAAGTCAGTTTCAGTTGAACTTATTGATTTTGCTTATATAAAATAGTAAAATTTATTTAAATAGATAATTTTAAAAAAAGAAAAAAAAAGTAACTTCGATGTCTTTAATAATACCTATTATGTAATTCTGTAGCAGAAGGTAGTCTAGATTGGTACCACACAAATGCAGTACATATTCATTTAAGAAAAGCTACCAAAATTATATGCCTACTAAGACTAACCATCAAATGTCTCAAACTGTTAAATTTTTGGGCACCTCTCAAACGGCCACGCTAGTTATCTCTGTCATGTACATAAATATGTGTTATGTGGCTTGTCTCATTTTTTTTAAATTTTATTTAGCCTTTATAGCCAACACAATATACATACAATTTCAAATTATATTATTTACCATGCAATTAAATTACATAACATTAAATATTAAATTGACATTAGCATTAAATTCATTATTATTATTACAATTAAAATTATTATTTAATATTATGACTTAATTTAAACTAATATTATATTATTCCTGCGGTCTTTACTAGGTCGTCTGTCCACCTTGTGGGTGGACGTCCTACGCTGCGCTTGCCGGTCCGTGGTCTCCACTCCAGAACTTTGCAGCCCCATCGGCCATCAGTTCTGCGTGCTATGTGGCCTGCCCACTGCCACTTCAACTTGCTAATCCGTTGGGCTATGTCGGTAACTTTGGTTCGCGTCGTAACGCGCTGGATGCGAGCCGCTTCCAACCGGTCTTTATGGAAGTCAATGGGGGAGGCCTATGCCCAGCAGTGGACGTCCTACGGCTGAAATGATGATGATGATGATTATATTATTAGATATGTCACAGTTGTTGGGCGTCGGCGTGTCTTTGCGACATGAAGGCCTCCTCCAGCTCTTTCTATTCTGCTCTTGATTGCGTTATTCTGTGCCATCTTGGACCCGCATGCTTTTTTAGTAAGCCTCATTACTTTTCATTTAAAAAAATTGGTGTGCGGCTGTGTCGTGGATACGGTCGTGTTTCCGGGAACACGTGTACATTTTTAAACACTAAGAAGTCCTTTAAACTATCATGTTTCAATTCCTCACTCAACATAAATAATTATATTATTTGAATCGAGTGGAGTGAAGTATCGAGTGGAAATTTTGGATGTAGCTGTAACACTAAACTGTTTCCCCCGATTCTGTTACCATCAGTTTTCTGAGTTGCCTCCAATTTTGGAAACAGACAACCCTGTTGGTTCATTGGTAGTGTGTCTGCTTCGAGAGCTGAAGGGCGTGGGTTCGATTCCCACTCAGGACTAACATTTGTGTGACTAACATCGATGTTTGTTCTGTGTCTGGGTGTACTGTATGTATTACAATGTATTTACAAAAATAAAAGTATTTAAGTATTCTATCAGTTATCTGTCACCCATAGCACAAGCTCTGCTTAGTTTGGGGTCAGATGGCGCTGTGTGTAATGTCCTATGATATTTATTTATTTATTAGATAAAAAAATATTCACATCAAATTAAACAAAAAACGTGAAGAACGATTTATTATCGCGTAACATTGATTACTTCTTATATCGTTGCTACACACTAGTGGTTGGGTACCAATCGCAAGAGTACACGGTATTCAGTACAGTCCACTTTTAATAAGTAAAGTTGCAGAAAACACAGTAACAAAATTACGCACGCACGTTCCCAGATCGTTGTCCTATTTGCATTTCTGAACGCTGCAAATGTTTAATCTACTGCAGCTGAAACTTTCACGGAATCAACGGAATTGTTTTTCGGAAACTCTTAACTTTTTAAGTAAGCACAATGTTCAAGACAATTTTAATGATATACTTATTTTTGTTTTATATATATGTATAAGGTAAAGTTCATATTTGATTAAGCCGGAAACTCCGTCTATACAGGGTTAATATAGATAAACAATTATGTATATATATATATTATTGTTTATCTATCTGCAATCAGCCCGGAAGCCATAATCAAAATTTTTGAATAAATATTTAATAAAAAAAAATATAAATGTCAATGGTGAATAATATAATATAAAATTAAAATAAGAATAAGATGTGAAATAAAAATTAAATCATGTTAAAATGTTTTAGATAAAATTAGCCAATTAAAAGACAAGAGACAAAATTTGTCAATAAAAGATTTGTATTTGTACCTATTATAAGTATGTATGTATTTACAAACCAAAAAGTATTTAAGTAATCTATCACTTATCTGACTTCCATAGTACAAGCTTTGCTTAGATTGGGGTCAGATGACGCTGTGTGTCCTACGATATTTATTTATTTAAGTAATAATAATAATAGTGACTGCAATCCCCCCTTTGGGATTAGTATACCAGAAACTTATAACCCTTACTGATACTACTCCAAAGAACAACAACATCTTAGAAGACTCGATGAGACTTTAAGCAAAATATACTTAAAACAGAAAATGTTCTTTTTCTTTACGAATGCTAAAAAGACACGATTCAATTCCAGTTCCTGTCACTTCGTTCGCAGTGAAGTAGCTTTCTGGCGGACTTATATTAATGAGAGACTTTTAAAATTCACTAAAAACCCGCCACTGCTGGCGGAAGAACACGATTAATTTCCTCGACACTTCGGTCAATTTGGTTAGAGACCACTGTTATTCAGGCTTTTTAAACGTTTTAAAACGATCTATAGTATTTTACACCAGTTATTAATTAAGCGTGTTTTGGTTTCTCAGTTGATTACTAAACTTATGAAGTAACAATAAAATTGGATTTTAATTTAATACTATTTACAAAATTTATACAAAAAACTTAATCTAAAAGTCCATCAGAGGAGGGATATGTGGCCAAAATGCTGGCAGCATTGCCACGCTGGATGGCGATGCTACCAACATCGAGTTTAATTATTTTCTAATGCTACTAAATCAAAAATAAAATAAACTAATATACGAGGCCGCTATCAATGGAAATAGTCCCGAACACGTTGGCTTTAAATTGCCGCGCTGTACGGCAATACTTAAACGTTAGGCTAAAATATAAAGGCCAGCGTTTTGGTCACGTGTGGTGTCGACTAGACGAGATGACAAGTCTTCGCATATTTTCCTTGCTTTCTTACATAAAAATCCTTTTTTTTATAACACCAAAGCTACAAGTCATACGCGCGTCGCGTTTAACGCAATAACATGGCAGTTACCCATCGAAGTTGTGATTCGTGCGTCATTGATTAAAAATTAATTGCATTAAAAGTATTTCGTAATTCAGATAAGGAAGATAGCAGTGGCATTCAGAAAGATATTGCGCGAAGCTTTTTTTTTCTTTAACGCTTCTGAGTCGTTGTTTGACCGCCGACTCGTTTGGTGGAAAGCCACGATAAAGCCGAAAATAATACGCAGACTTAAGAGATACATATTTTCTCTAACTTTACTTAACTAATTAAACCCCACTAATATTAGGTATAAATGTGAAAGTTTGGATGGATGGATGTTTGTTACTCTTTCACGCAAAAACTACCGAACGGATTTGGATGAAATTTGGTATGGAGTGAGACCCTTGATTAGCACATAGGCTACTTTTTATCCCGAAAACTTGTAGCGGGCAACACCACGGGGCGCAGCTAGTTAAATTATATCTTGTTTCACTTGGTGGTAGATCTTCGTAGGAGGTTGTCTATGCTGGTACCACCGCAGTACTCGATATATGTCGCTAAGCAGTAGTGTGAAAACATTACTGTGTTCGGGCTTGAAGGGTAGTTAATACAGCTAGCGAAATTACAGGGCTGTTGAGATTGGCCATCGAAAATGTCAAAGTAATCAAAGCAGCGATGAACTATGAACTATGTTTTGCTACTCAAAGTTCTATGTCCCGCTGCATAAACATTGACATATGAGAACCACGTCCGTCTCATTTGTTTATATAAAAAATGTATGTTCACGAAAATTAAATATAACATTAACTCAGAAAACTCACTTTAATATTGTTTATAGGTTACGTTCGGTTGGCAATTCTACCGAGATTGTTTTTTCAAATTCTTGTAACGAAAACAATTAGTAGCTACTTGTTATATTTTATTTGTTTTAAAATGTATATTTTACAAAAAAAAGATGTATTTGGTAACCATTTTGTTTATCCACAGCGTTTAAAAAATAACAATTGTGAACGAGAAGCAACACGATCATACATTTTTTTTATAGCTCGATCTCATTTTGTTTGTGTTTCATGTTGTTTTTCATTACGCCTTGAACAGAAAAACAAGTTACCAATACATCTCCATTAGGGGAATTGATTTCCGCGTCCCCCTTAGGTATAGGTAAGAACTTTTGCTGTAACTCATAGGAACACTAAGACAGTTTATTACCATAAAACAGAGAATAACATAGGTAAGTCCTATCCTCCTTACAGACGGCCTTTAATGAAAATTATTACCCAGATACGCCTGTTGTATAAATCAGCACTAAGTACAGGGATACGCGGTAAACAGGTCGTTGTATTACTGCCGTGAATTTCTATTTTACCCACGAGGTGGACAGACGACCTAGGACCTAAAAGAGCCAGTTCCATTCCAGGCTAGGTGTGCTTTACCATCTTCGACCACGCCTTCACTTAACATCAGGTGAGCTGTGGTCAAACACCTGGCCCGTCAACCATAAAAAAAGTAATTATTGTTACAAACATTTGACAAATTTTATATCTTCGTATGCTTTCTTGAAGTATCAAATACATCAAAAAACAAAAGTCATATAAAAAAATAGTTCAGGAGTCACATTCTACACGTGAGTGCATTTTTATAAGTATGTCATTATATTTTGCCAAAAAATCTAAATTCATTTCAATAAACATAGTATAACATATATGTAGTCCCCATTTTGTTTTCATTCGTCGTTCCGGTGTGAGACAAAAATATACCTACACATAAACTTACTTAGTGCACTGATCTTGGCTCGTTGTTAAAAAGACAATACAATGGTTAGTGAATGTATTTTTCTATTCTTACCACTTTTATTATTTTTTACAAACCAGGCAGCAACCTAGCAACCTAACAACCTAGCAGCTCATTTGATTTTATGTGATAGTGTGGTCGAAGACAGTAATCATACCTAGCCTGGAACACACCATCAAGTGCTTAGCGGCAGATTTTCAACTTCAGTGCTTGGTGATATAGTTTTCAAGACGTAAAAGTTTATTAAAAGCTGTCTTAGAGTTTGCGTTTTATTATTTATAGTCATTTTAAAACATTTGGCGTGGGCCTTTGTTCTTACTGTTTTGTTATCTGGTCAAAAACTTAGCCTGTCAAACATTAAAAAAAACTTATTAATGTATCTAAAGTCCAAACTGATCTTAATAACATTTACCAATAAATAAAGTCAACTTATTTGATCCGGAAAAAGTGTAGAAAGCTACACTCACAGATCAAGTGGCATAGAATAAAGTAAAACAACATAACAACAAACCATTGACTACTGTAACTTACTAACAAAAAAATTGCTTGTCCCGTAAGATTTATCTTGTTTTTATTAACTGCATTATTGGCAGCGAGTGATACATGTGTCCATATATCACCTAAAAGTGAAGAACTTGCGATATAAAAAACTGCTTATGCAGGCTATATCATAACTCAAGTTGGGGCCCCTTATATGGGTGAAAACAATTAATCTTATTGCCAAACACACGGCCAGACACAATGAACGCGACTGGGGTATGTTTGCAGAATTTATCGCTTCATCTTGTTTATTTTTATTTGTAAGTAGCTATCCGCCTTTTGGTAGTACCTGTCCGAACTAGAATATCTGTTTTTACTCTGAATACTCGAGCTGCGTTTGATCACACCCTGCCTGATGTTAAGCAGAAGTGTGTAAATATTACTGTGTTTCTGTTTGAAGGGTACTGCAGCTAGCGGAATTATATGGTTATTGAGACTGGTTGTCAAAAGTCTCAAAGTAAGTGGTACAAGTAAACGTTTACGCTTATCTAGATGGAATCTATTTACTCCAGATTCGAAAACACCCGTATTGCTCCTATTGACTCCGGTAAAGAATAGTTGATCGATTCAGGCATTACTTTGCGGAAGTTCATTTGACAACAAATTTTTAAAGTATCTCAGCCAAGCGCCCGAAGAGTCAACACGTCCTGAGGATGCCTCGTGTAGAGGCGAAACACGTGTCAGTAACCAAACTCTCAAATCTCTTGTAACCAAAGCGACTTTTAGGCGGAAATACACTAAATATATAACTCTGGTAAAGAATTCCACGACCTCAATGTGCGAATAAAAATGTGGAATTGAAACACTTTGTGCGTACGTGGGAAATATCCACCATGTACGGACGACGTTTTTATCACGTTTGTCCGGCCGTCTGTCTGGTAGTAAAAAGGCGCAGATGGAATCAAATTATGCAGTTTCAGGGCTCAATCTGCCAAATGTATCCGATAAAAAATCAACAAGCTCGTAACTCTACATTGACACGCAAGGGTTTGTAACCAAGACTTTGTCCATTAGCCTTATAAAACTATAAACATTATTTAAGCACATCGTTTCCTTTGCATAATTTAATATTCTGAATATCCTTTATTCAGATGATCTCACTCTCTCACGTCATACAATACAAACAACATTTACTCAGATACCAACTCTAAAACAGAAAAAAAAAAACTGTTCTGTATTCACATTTAGTCGAAGGTAAATGTAATTTTCCTATGGAACAGCTGTTTATTTATACGTAATAGATTTACGTTTAGCCATTAACTCTCCTAAAGGAAAACGAAGAAGTGGCCCAGCGTGGAGCACGTCAAACTAAAGGTACTTCAATCTAAAAAATCTATTCATTCTACCTTTAAAAATGCCTAGATTATAGATTGTGTTTTTTTTTCACTATTTCAAGATCAGTACTGTGGAAATCCCACTTCCCCCTAATATTATAAATGTGAAAGTTGGATGTACCTATAAATGGATAGATGGATGATAGACGTTTGTTACTATTTCACGCAAAAACTACTGAACGGATTTGGATCAAATTTGGTATGGAGGTAGCTGATACCCTGGATTAACACAATGGCTACTTTTTATCCCGAAAACATATAGCGGGTAACATCGCGGGGCGCAGCTAGTTGTTCATAAAAAAATGTACTCCTTTCGGGTTTGTAGGTACTACCGATCGTCATCGTTGCGGGGTGAGCTTGGGCTCCCCGAGGCGGGTCCGCGAGGACAAGCGCTGTCGAGGCCGTGGTAGAGTGCGAAAGCGTGCCCGCAGCCTCGACACAAAGCGCCGAGGTGGAACACTCCAGGGTTTTAGTGGGTAGGCCGTCATTAGGACGGAGAATCCCACATAACTACCGTGCCCGCCCCAGGGCCGGTGGTATACACAAAGTATTTTCCCTGGGGGGACAAAAAAAGGTACTACGATACTAGATACGCGTAGCTCTGTGAAAGTATGTCTAGACATAATACAAAGACTGAAAGCTCAAGCGTCACCTATCAATCAGCTGCTTGAAACGTGTTAATATGACGATGTCAACAGACCGACGAAAATATTATTTATCATTGATATAACGAGTAATGTATACCTCAAAAAAGTTTCCAAAAGTGTGACTGGCGCCTCAAAACCGCAAGGTCGCCGAATGGCTATTATTCATTCATTTCTCGTCGCTGAACAAGTCGAGGTATTTATTATTGTTTATGTGAACAATTATTTACAATTTCGCCTCCTCAATTGATGTTATGTTGACGAGATAAATTATTACGACATCACTTAATTTTGGAAATTTTTCCTCATGGAAATATCTTTAAATTTAACCAAGAAGACTCAAATCCGTACTTACCTAGCTGATTAATTTTGATGATTTTGTAAAATTATTGTGTTTTATTATAGTTGAAAGGCTAAGTGTTTGATCACAGCTCACCTGATATTAAGTTAATTATTTAATCATATCTTTTTTGACAATCTTAAATTTTTGTGCTGTTAAGTTACGAAAATGACACTTAACTAACATTTTAACTATGAAAGTAACACATACTTTCATAGTTAAAATGTTAGTGTAGCGTTGCGTTCGTTTGAAGTTTCTAACTTTTTCACACCGTAATAACTTAACAGATTTGGATGAAATTTGAATTGCAGATAACTTACCTATACCCTGGATCAAAATAAAAAAAATAAACATCTAAATATAGGTCTGTAATGTCTCTTTCAAGAGTTCGTAAAGTGAGTCGATAAAACACATGTAATGTAAACCACCTTTTACTAAACACATGTCTAAAATAACATGTCTATCAGTGTGGCCCATCTCGATGTCACGATGTTCAAGATTGATGACAGCTAATGAACCGAGAGCGGTGTCAGGGGTCACCACGTGCAAATTGGCTTAGCACGACGCTTTTGAAATGGTTATGAAATGGTACACTCTTAGGGATGGAGGTAAAATTCAAACACTTACCTACTTGTTACACTGTTTGTATATTCAATGTAGTTTAAATTTATCTTAGTGAACATCTGTGGCAACATCAGGCGTAGCACAAGCAGCACGGACAAATTAATTGTCTTTCCCTTCTGCCATAGAATAACTAATAGTACCTACAATGTATTTAAGGATCTCCCTCGAACATATTTCGAGTAGAATAGAATACAACTGTATTGTACAACAACAATCGACATAATAACATAACATCTTTAAAAAAAAGAAAAAATTACAAAGCATTACCTGTTTGCACTTTCACTAGAAATTGAAATTAATTTAATAGTACACGAACGTTCATAGATAATAATAAAAAAACCGGTTTAGCTGCGAGAACGCAGGGTTGAAAATCGGTATAAAAATAAAAAAATTAATAAAAAATATACACAAAGTGCGTTCAAAAAACCTTAACATGAGTACCTAATTGTCTAATCACTAAACGTAGTAGACGTATATGATTGTTTAGCATTTAGCACTTTCATGATGTTGATTGAGCAATCCCGCAAAAGTAAAATAAAAATGTGTCCAAACCACGTCAGTTTGAATGATTAATAAATGTTTAATACATGGAATGAAAAGAAAAAAATCTAATCCATCCATGTTCTCAATCAGTGGTATATAGTGTAACATAGCGAATCATATTTTAACGATATATTATTAAAAGCCTTCACCAAAATATCTAGATCTATGACGATCCATCTTGACAGCGGATTCATGTCAGGTATCGGACTCAATTTATAACCGATAAATTTTGTGTTGTATTTTTAATAATCTTCTTTAAAGACATGTGCATAAGTTTGCAAATAATATTGACCGTACTTGTTACCTTGATAAAATTAAGATGATGATAGTTGGCGTCCGCATTAATCAACTTGTGAAAGAATGGTAGGTGTAATGTATATCAAAAATAAACTTGCGTTCACTTTTGTTTCAATTATTTAAAATGAATTTTAAAAAAATTATTGTATGTATATAGTTGATAAATATGCGACAGGTGTTTTATAGTGAGTATGTATTATACTAAACGTAGGTATACTTACCTATATATTTTTATGACTATAATCTTGTGTTTGACCGTCAACTAGCCTGATGTTAAACGAAGACGCGGTCTGCACGCTTATCTTAAAGAAACCGATTCACTTGCGACACATGTGAAGGCGCTGATGCGGAAATACAGGCGATAAATTTAGTTTGGCCGAAGTAACCGCAAGCTACTATTTGCATATCCCTATAAGTTACGATTTACGTAATGTAATTTTGTATGTTATAAATTTCACGAATTTATTACACTTTATCATACGAAAGAAGTGCTTTACAATGGAATTGCTGTCCGAGTGTCAGTGGGTGTTCCCCGATTGTTACAATCTGGGTGTCTTCAAGTCGCGAGTGAATCGGTTTCTTCTAGGTAAGCATGCTCCGTCATCGCTTATCAGGCGAGTTGGCAAAATTCATAAACGTCGCTTACTCTCAAAAATATTAAAAACTTAATTATATAATAAAATTATTCTTTCAGAAATTATGACTGGCCTTCATTCTAAAGCTTATCCAAAGTCAAAAATAAATTCTCTAAACTCTCCTAAAAAAATGTTTATGAAAGTATCGCTTTCCATGGAGATATATTCTAGATAAGGTGTTTTCCAGTTCTTTCAAGCAAATTTTTGAATCTGTTGCAGTTTTTACTGCAGCTTCAAAATTTTTTTTGTAAATATTGAATACATAATTATGTAACTATGTGTCAACTAAAAAGCCATCAATATATCCTTATAGTATTTCAATATTTTTTTTCATGTACATGTAATGACTCTGACTAAACTTTTCCCTGATGGTAAGAGCTAACGCCTGCCCATGACCATTGTAGCGGTGGCCAGGACTTTGTGTAACAAAACAAAGCCCAGGGCATCACCGCTTTGGCGCTCAACAGCTTGAGACATTCGGTGGTTATAATGAATAAACCAATATATCGTATATCTTCATATACTTATTAGATTAGATACCTACTTGAACAGCCAACACTGAGCAGCAAACTGCACTCACGGTCCGCTGCCTCTTAAAATGTTAATCACGCCAGAAGCCACAACCCATTAGCGAGTTATCAATCTCTTATCTGATCGGAATACAACACACCTCAATGGTTTTAAATACAGCGTTCGGAGCTTTCTTTTTAGGGGTCCGTAAGGATCTATTAATGAGAACAATATTTCCAGATAAGATTAAAATAAAAATCATATAATTTATTATTACGTTTTTTGCACAATTGTTCTTTTTCGTTTTGGTGTCTTCACCCTACAAAAGTTGAAAACGCTCGTTATGACACGAACAGTTCCGATATGTGTACACATATCGGAACTGTTCGTGTCATAAGAGTGTGTTTACATTAAGAGTTTTATTTTAAGGGTGTACTGATGGTACTTAATAAATAAATAAAAAATTACCTTTTTTGACGCAAAATCACGTCACGCATTTTCAAAGCTTATATTTTTCGAGCATTAATGTATAAAAATAGAGGTTTACATATTAGGTGTTGAAAGTGAGAGAGTGATATAAAGGGAACTTTTCTTTTCGCGTTGCTTCTAAAACTTCGTAGCTTCTAGTAAAATGCCGCTACTTACGCTAAAACAATTTAAAAAATCAATTGTCATTGACATACAGACGTAAAAAGTATGCATGTACCATGGATGAATGTATAAGTTATATACTATTGTACATCATCCAGCACTCAAAATACAGGTGTTTCGGGGTAGGGTAATATTGGAGGATTTTAATCAATGTGATGGCTGAACCAATGAACGAAGCCATGGCCAAGAATGAATGAAACAAATCTGATCAACTTATTTATAACGCTTTTTCACAATAGCCTCGACAAGAATTCGTAAAAAAAATCTGCCGTTCTGATTTGATTGAACTGTGATTTCACAAAGAATTTTCTCGAAGTGCAGATCTAAAAAAAGCTAGTAACATAAAATTAATGTTTCCTTTTTAACTCTGTCATTCATATCTTCAATGTTATATTACAGCTTTTTTCACATGAACATGTTATTTTTAAGTGGAACATTTAGCACTATTTCGACTCATCCTTGCCACCTTATTTCTGGAAGTCAGTATTAATTAGTCTATTAAACATTATTATTGTGCCTTATTTTTTGTACTCGGTACATTGTTATGTATTTTTGATTGATTTTCGACACGATTTGCCGGAACAAAATGTTTAGTGAAAATTAGGAAATACTTTTCCGATCAGCAGAAATGTTCGTACTGTCACTAAAACTTTTTTACTTAGTTGTAATACAGTCACAACTTAAACTGCTCCTATGAATGACACGCATGAGACAACACATTAAAAATATATCTTAAACATGTTACCAACATTTAGCAATACTTTTCGAAATTATTCAGCGGGTTTATGACCTCTTTTTTCGTAGATACCTATACCATAAATCTCTTTGAAGTGAACGTCCGGGTCTGTTCATTATAAATCATTTCAGGTGAAAAGCCTGCCACCTCAAATTTAAGCCTATCTCCTGTCGTATTATCGCATAGCAATCTAATGTACCTACTTACCTTCTTAACTTAGCACTCTAATGAGCTTTTTGTTTTACTTATACGGGATTACTCAAGGTTCTATTAGGTTGGATACTCCAACTATAGTTTCGGCCACATCTCGGTGACCTTTTTCAAGGAATTAACACCACGCGTGCAGACTGGTCTTGTTTCACAATGCGGCCCGCTGCGCGCCTAACACGGGAAGACATCAGTTGGCGCGTAAGCAAGTAAATGGGGGCGGGTGGCGTGTCGTGCAGCCCTCCCTCATCAGAGTCCTCCTACATGGTGTCAAGAATTAAAAAAAAGGCGTAAAAGAATTTCAATAAAAAATTAGCTGTTTATATCTAAAATAAAGATCATCATCATCCGTGCCAAGCTATTAGAGACGGTTAGCCGTCAGATCTTTTCTGTCGTAATCAAGAACATAAACTGTTCACTTATTTTCTAAAAAATACTAGCCTGATTCGTGATCTAAACAAACAATGGTTATTGAGAACCGTTTCAAAAAATTCTCATTGTCAAAATTTAATAAAAACTGCGAGATCGTACGCGGTGGGCCTTCAAATTTACGTTAAAAATTCTTCGCGCGTGCTGGACAAATATAGCTTTATTGCGATCGACGCAAACATGAACCGATCTATAGACGCAAATGCAAGACCGTTGTTATTTTAAAAGCGGCGATACCCCGTACTTTGTATTGTTACTTTAAGTTATGTGTACCGTTGCAAGAGCCATGTCTTATTTTACCATCAGGAGAGCGTCTCGTTCGTCTCTTTATTTTTATTTAAAAAAGTTCACTGAACTGGTTTTATTTTGCGACAGACAATACAACAGATGAGATTTCGTGGATCGCACTTACAATGTTATTGGCATACTTAAACGTTATTGAAATGCCTTGATTCTCGGCTCCAGTCGTCACACCAAAAAACTGCGAATTTTTTACAGTTCTCTCTACGACATGTAATAAAGACGATTCATCGCTAAAACTGTTTGACTTTCGTATTATTTTCTAGATCTTTGATATTAAGTTGTTTAATTTTATGGGAATTTTACCGAAAACACTTTCCGTCACACCAATAAAAATAACCTACCTGTATCAAAAAAAAGGAAATTCAAAATAATTAAGCGCTTCTATGGTAGGTATATTTACAAAACATACTTTAAGTGATAAGTCTCATTCGCAAGATATTTTTTCGTAATGGTGGCAGGGTACTTTCTAGTACAAATACAAATACTTTATTGATAACACCAATGTTACAAGTCACTTACACAAGTACTCGGCTGGCTAGCTACCACCCTCAAGTTGAAAATCTGCCGCCAAGCATCTAACGGTGTGTTCCGGCAGCCTCACTTGAGAGCCAGTTCCATTCCAGGCTAGGTGTGCTTTACCATCTTCGACCACACCTTCACTTAACATCAGGTGAGCTGTGGTCAAACAACTAGCCTGTCAACCATAAAAAAAATAAAAATAAAAATATTTATTTATTATAATAATAACGGCACAATAATCACTTATCCTTACTAAATTATCAGTTGCAATGTCAGGTAATAATTTTTTAACAATTATAAATAAAAAATAAAAGAAATATGTAATACTATTCTGAGGTTCCATTGTTTAATAATAAACATTACTACATAAGAAAAACACGAATGTATGTTCTTTATTCATAACAAATATACTTGCGCTTGACCGCCATACGCCATCTCGCATGCGGTCTACGATGTAGCACGCTTGCCTAGAAGAGACAGATTTGCTCGCGACTTAAAGATACACAAATTGTCGAGTAATTATTGAATACATATTTACATTTTATCAAGTTTGCTACAGTTTAATGACGAGTTTTAAATTCACAGACTAGTATAGTAGATATATTAGCGATAAGACCCCCTTTTGAGATAATTGCAATGTAACCATTCTATTTGTAGTTGAACTTATGCTTTAGAAATCCGTGCTCGTCTACTTAACTTACTTAAATGACCTCGAATCCCTTTCAAGCCTGTAAAAGATGTCATACGCCATTTAACTTTAAATCAAACTTTGTTCTTTATAAGTTTCTTACTTAAAATGAAATAGCGCAAATTTATGGTAATTAACTTTTTATAATATATTTCCTTATCTAAAGGGTTAAAATGGAGGCCATGAAGTTAAACCGTTTGTCTTTCTGTCAGACCTAAATTGTACTTTTATTTTTAGTTCGAAAAATTTGGAAGCTAGGTATTGGTGATTTTTACCTTCTGCCCGCATGATCATAAATCTACGTCATACCTTTTTACTGCTACTCGTATCAAAGACCGGGCAGGCTTTATGACACCTATCGGTAATGTCATTAGCACTTCCAGGATCTCAGTGACCTCCATTCAGAAGGAAATATCCACTTAAAATGTAACATCTTTTACTTTCTTTCCTAAATAAGCTTTTATTATTCGTGTCGTAGGACGTAAGTGATATTTATTTATACACAGATAGGTGTATAAGGCAATTCCCCTCAAATTAACACCAAAATTGTTAAATGTATCAATTCTTTTATACTTAATAGATTCATGATTGACAACATACTGCGTGATGTTTAGCAATTACGTAGTCTAGGATGGTGCACGCTAACCTAGTAGGAACCTGTTTACTCTGGATTTGAGGACAACCATAATTATTTATTATACATTATTATATATCGCATTGTTATCGCTTCTATTAATATTTACTTGGTGGTAAATCTCTACAGCAGGATGTCATCTAGATGGGTACCACCGCAATTGATACCAGATATTCTGCCACCAATCAGCAGTGTGTAAACTACACATACGCAAACAACATTTCAAAAGAAAACTTAAGTGAAAATACATGATTTGTTTAACAACCTAAAAGACCGCTTCACGCTCCATAAATCGCCTCATAATCATCTTTATGAGACGTTCTGACTTGTTAAGACCACTTATCCCATACCGTTTAGTGTAAATCGTACGCGCCTTCATGCAATTAATGTTGTTTGGGGCCACTAAAATTATTTTACAAGTTTCGATTGCAGCTGTGCATTTGTACAATTTACGAGAATGGATATTTTGGTGCGGGAAACATTTTTTTTCCTGTTGACGAGCAAGGTATTTGATCACAGCTCACCTCATGTTAAGCGACGGTGTGATCGAAGATGGTAAAGACACCTTGAACGAACCTGGCTCTAAGGTGAGGCCACCGGAACACACGGTTAGATGCTTGGCGCGGCAGATTTTCAACTTTGCTAGCTAGCCGAGTACTAGAAAGTACCCTACCACCACGCTTCCACACGATGTTTGCCTTCACCGGCAGCTCAAGCTCATTGTTGGGTTGAACTCACGCCCTTCGGCATGCGAACCGACTGCGCTGACCACTGTGCTATCGTCGCTACAAATAAATGTAAATCAAAAATAAGCTTAAATTTTACATCGAAAAAATTCATTGCTTTTTTTGTAATTTGCCCGCTTGCAATTACCAAGGCCTCATAAACAAGTCAGTAATATCAAGTAAATTACGAATTATTCCTGTTTTTTATAAAAAAATATCCCACAACTTGGTGTGGGTCTGTTCTCATTGTGAGAAGGGTAAGACCATAGAGCAACACGATGCTCAAGTGCAACTTGACAGACTTTACACATCTTTGGAAACAGTTTTTAATAACTCTTTTTAGATAATCATTAATTATGTAGGTTTCCTCACGATGTTTTTGTCACCGTTAGAAGTCAGCGGTATTACGCACATAACTTACAAAAAACTGAAGTGCGTGCCGAGGGTTTTTTTTTTTTTTTTATGGTTGACAGGCTAGTTGTTTTGACCACAGCTCACCTGATGTTAAGTGAAGGTGTGGTCGAAGATGGTAAAGCACACCTAGCCTGGAATGGAACTGGCTCTCAAGTGAGGCTTGAATTGATTTGAATCCAATGCCTCCAGTTTGGAAGCCAGGTCTCCCAACTAGGTTGTCAGTTAAACCAATAAAAGTAATTTTCTTATTTTACTACGGAATTTTTGAACACTATGGTTTCTGTTTTAATGTTCAAATTTAATTGTGTTTGTTTCTTATAAACACAATTAAATACTTTTTTTTTATTCTAATTAGTTTAATAAATAATAATAAGAACCAGCCAAGGAGTTAAGAAGTAACACACAAGAATAGTAATAAACTTTGTTGACCATAATGTATAAGAATTACATGTATATGACAAGTTTAGCGTCTCTAACCTTTACCCGTAATATTTTGTTAAATCTACATTTTTTCTGGATAAATATTTTATGTTCCTCCTCGTAGTGGGAATTGACGCAGTTTAGTCGAAAAGGTTATAAATAAGTTACTCACATATTTATCGATTGACTCATTAGCCATGCCATACGTTTAATTTGGAATGAATCAGAATTGTGGCTGCGTATTTCATTTTTTAATAATATTTGTAAAATTCCATAACAAAGTTTAGAAACATTTTAATTCCGAAAAACCATAAAACCAAGAATTCGTTTAAAAAAACAACCGATTCTATTTCAGGCTAGGTGTGTTTAACTTCTTTGACTACATCGTCACTTAACTTCTGGTTCGCTATGGTCAAACACCTAGTCTGCCAGCCTTATAACAATAATAATAGTAACCCAAATAATGGTATTTTTGTGCCGGTATGTGCATAACAATAAATAAAAATGTAGGGCATTACACACAGCACCACCTGACCCCAAACTAATCAAAACTTGTACTGTGATAACTGATAGAATACTTATATACTTTTTTTTTGTAAATTCGTACAGTACACTCAGACAGAACAAACATAATTATATCGTCACACAAATGTCTGTTCTAGTGAGAACTGAACCTCCGCCCTACAGCTCTTAAAAAATATATTCTACCAAATGACCTAACAGGGTAGTCAATATTAAACTACTAGCAAACTTTAAATCATTTAATCAATACATTAATTGGGTCAATTGTTTATAGCAAAACTTAGCGAACTCCCTAGCGTAACTCTACGTTCTAAGAGAACCACGACTGGTTTCCTCCTAAATTTGTCCGCATAAAGTTTCTGATAGCAGTATTTATAACTTTACTTTTGAGATCACTTTCATTTCCTATTTTACAGCGCAGTTGAATTCAGTTTTATGTTCTTACTATTGTTTTGGTAGAATTTGATCTGGACTACTTGAATTTATTTATCTTCTCTGAAACTTTCAGCTCAAATTTCATGAAATGTATTATCACTCTTCGCAACTGTACGGGATTCCTAATAATAAATGCTATCACCTAGATATAAAAAGAAACTTGCTTGAGGTTTTTTTTTAATGTAAATGTAATAAGACAAACGATACGTTCTCCTGATGGTAAGAGACATAACGCATGCCCATGACCATTGCAGTAATACACAGAACTTTGCGTTGCGAAAAAAAGTCCGGGGCATTGCTACTTTGGCGCTCATTACTTGGAGACTTTCGATGTTTAGTCTTACCAACCAAGTACATAATATTTTTTTTAATTGGCTAGCTACAGTACCCTTCAGACCGTAACACAGTAATGTTTACATACTACTGCTTGACGGCAGTACATCTGGTACAGCGGTGGTACCTACCTAGACGACTTCCTACTAAAGAAATCTACCACCAACCAGTGGTTACAACGCCATGCAAGTCGGCAAAATATGTGCTAACTTACGTTACTTAAGAATTAAAGCGTATATTCTATCCTAAACTAGCAGTTTACCAACAAGCCAACAGCATAACCACTGAGTTGTGATCCAATTCTTTGCTAAGCATAAAAAATGTTGAATTTGAGATACAAAAAGTTTGTTCGAATTTACTGTGAAACAACCATACCTAACAATATACGATGCTTCTTTTTATCTGTCTTGTAAAGAAGACTTTTCATTTTTTGAAAGGACAGATACAAAATACAGCTAATTAATTGACATGTTAACCGCCATCCGAGAGTGTCCGTTGCAACATTGTAACGCGTTTAAACCGAAACACTCTCAATCAATGGGCTTTATAAATTTAAAATCTACCAAGACGATGACATTTTTCATCTTCGCTTTTGTCAGTTTTATCCCGGAAATAAACGGTGCGCTCGAGTTGATAAATGATGGCAGTCAATGTTAGTTTAGAATATTATTCATAATTTATTTATTGCATTAACTTAAAGTATCTAGTTTTTTGTTACACTTAGTGTGTAAATAGTTAACAACTATATAATTGTGGCCTTCTACTTAAATCCCAAAAAACTTTTAAAATGGCTAGGAAAACCTAACTTAACCTAACCTAACCTAACCATCTAAAGTCTCAAAGTAATGAGCACCAAAGCAGTGATGCCCTGGACTTTGTTTTGTTACTCAGAGTTCTATGTATCACTGCAATGGTCTTGGACAAGCGTTATCTCTTACCATCAGGAGAGCGTCTCGTTCGTCTCATTACTTTTCACATAAAAAAAAAAAACAACAGAATGGTATAAATTGAGTAATAAATTTAGACTACAATTTAAACTAGAGTACTCTGGTATGCTATGTTCAGTCGAACATAGCACACCAGAGTACATTCTCGAGGTAGGTTCATATTATGATAAATAATTATAGGTTAAAGATAAAAGCTACATAATTATGAGGTGTGAAAATATTGGGCAAGTCGTCGTCGTAAAATTAAATATTGGGTAAGTTTAAGAAATCGTTTTCATTATTTATTGATGTTAAATAACATAATATAAAGATTTGGTTGTATGAATGAGGTGTTAAATAATATCATGAGAAAAAATAAGCAATTACAATTTGACTTAGCTACATAACTACGATAGTTTGTTCCAATTCACTTCTCACTATGGTATGAAATGATAGGTTTTTGCCTACAGTGTTTTTAGGACCATCTGTACTATTTTGTATAATAATTATTCTTTGACAAAAGATAACTTTTGAGTTGTCATATTTTATGCCTGGGAATAAAAAAAAATAGAACACTAGTGAAATGTTTTTAGAAGGAAGCTCTTGAAAATTCCAAATTAGAACTAAACCTACCACCAGATGCAACCTATTTAGTCCATTCCTCTCAAGCTGCTTGTTAAACTCACATGCTTAACCGCAGTTTATAAGCTAATGCCTGGGCATGTAGTTAGCCAATTACTTTATTATGGGAACTAATAAGAGCTTCGTTAAGTCGACACGCTGTGATGTCATAATTGTTGGGGTTTCTGTGGATTTGTCATAAAATCTCGTCTATCTAAAAATAAAGTGGTTGCTTTGTTTTTTTTTTGGTCACTGTACGTTATACCCAACACTTAGACAAAAAAAACAATACTTTCAATAAAATAAAGTTAGGATGTATGACAATGTATAAGACTGTATTAATTTTTTTTATAAAAATCTTGAATCTTGAGTCTTATAGTTTAGTAGTCCGAAAATAGCGCCAAACAAAAAGTTGCTTATTAAATAGAAACTAGGCTATAATCAAAGTGACTTTAAGACATTCTTTTTTGGTTTACAAAAAATATTACTAAGTATTAAAGTATTTCAAGTTCCTGTTATTGAAGCTTAAACCATAAACACTATTTCGGTACAACTACTTTCGCTGCCCACAATTTTATTTTTTGCATATATAATGAAGTTATAAGTATTTACCTAATGTTACACGAGAAATCACTGAACTTTTTAATCGTGATTAGGACTCAAAGTATTATGTGAACTGCAACTATCCTCTCATGATTGTCTCTAATGGGTAAGTGGTATGTAATCCAGCCAGGTGGGGAAGTTAACTGGTCGCAAAGTGGCTCTCCGGTGTTGTGAATTTGCAACTAGGGTCGAATAATAGGTCTGTTCTCTATGTAGAATTGAGTTAATTTAGGGTTCCCAGTTATGTTTAATACAGAGCCCGTTGTACTGCCCGCAACTACGGAGATAATTATTGGGCTTAGATATGCATACCTACTGTAAACTCAATTAAAACAATAATAGTATTTTTTTAAACAAAAAAGATTGCGCGGTCTATTGACTTCCATAACTAAACAAAGATAGATGATCATAGAACAATATTTACCTATAAGAGTACTTAGGCCAATATTTAATCAGATATTAGCTATGAACTTTTGTAAACTGAAGCGTATTATTATTTGAGAGTACATAATATTATGTTTCAATTCCGTGCTAGGTACGTTTACTATCTTTGACCACACAGTCAGAAATATTTTAAACACCTAAACTATCTGACTGTTTAAAAAGTATTACTAAAATACGAACTCCGAATGCTATACTTTGTAAGCATTTTATTTCAGTGGCTTCCCTGAAATTTTATGATACCGAATTAACTCTGAAAGCAATAATTTGAACTGTTAATGAACTCTCCTTTCGTACTAAAGTTACGGAATGATTGGTGATTACTAAAGTTACGGAAATGCACTATATTATATTAATTAAGTTAAGTGCTTAAATATAGTTATTTATATGGCATTGACGGAATCATAATCGGAATCAACGTCTTTCGGAAAAATGTTCATTCACAAATCATTTTGCGACGGGACGGCCACAGTTGATCTACATATAATCGTCAAAGTTTATATAATTATAATCAACATCATTGTAAATATAAACTGTAAATCATTTTAGCTAGATACTGGTTTAACATGAAATGTTTTAAATTATTAAAATAATTCATAAGCTTATTGTGAGTCCGAAGTTGTTAACACTTTTCTGTGTAATTTGCCTATTGATAACTTTCAATACAGCCTCTGTGTTAATCGGTCTCAATTCGAGCAAAGCATTACTGGGCCGTCAGTCAGCCCTATCTTGTATCGGCGTATCACACCGGTCGTCGAATGTGGAGCACGCGGCAATCCGGCGATGCCTTCGTCTCTGACAAAAAATCAGTGTAAGCTCTACTCTAAGGCATTGCGGTCGTGCGCGCCCGCCTTACCCGCGAACTTCCGAACTTCGTATTCCGTATCCAAACTTTTCACTAACTTTTATTCTAAGTAACTCGATCAGCCAGTGTTAAGTGTCGCATGTTGTGTAAGTTGGCGGCTTATGGCCGTGGCCCGTCCGGTTGTTAGATTGGTCGTGCTGCGATAGAATCGAGTGACCACGTGTACTTGCTGGAGGTTCACCGCTCACCTCGCCTATTTTGTCATCTCGCACTTGCAATGTTATTATTTTCGAAAGTCAGTGTTAGTCATCGTTCGATTTGATTAATTTTCTTGTTCATCTAATTGGGCTATTGATTGGCTGATACAGTTGGCGGCCTCTCAGCGTTGGCCACTTACTCGTGTAGATGAGTCGATGTAACAAGGCTACAAAACTTTAAAACGTTTGTACATACTGTTCTACTAATATTATTTAATCTATTTGTGAAACATTATCTATTCAAAGGTCTCGACAAACTGTTAATTTCATATTTATATATTCATTTCATACTGGAGAAGTGTACAACTGGACCATAATAATTCTTTCATGAATGCATAAAACAAATATTATAGCGTGTTGATACGGAACTCTTTGTCCGTGAATTCGTGCACTTGACCATTTTATGTGATAGTTATAGAAAATTATTTGACAACTAACTAATATATATATATATATATATATATTTTAAAAAAGGTAATTTGCGTTGTTTTGTTAGATTAGTTTACAAAGTATCAATAACAATTAGAACCACTTAAGTAACAAAAACGGCGTCGCGACTAACAACGCCCTTCTCCGAGAGGTATTTGTTATAAGTACCCTTTTTTAGTTTAGATCAAATATATGTATGAGTTTAGTTATCATAGTTGTAATATATAACCATCATATAATAATTATATTGTTATTAGTCGATCATCGTTCACGTTTAGTACCAACACCGATCAATCTTAATTTAATCCTACGAGTTTAAAAGTACCTACTTTTTTTGTGGAAATAAATTGATTACCGCTCTACATTGCAATTAGAGTTTATTCGCGAGGCTTTACATTCGTAAATAAAAATTGGAAAAGTGTTTTGCTATTCAAGATTAAATACTTGTACCTACGTACGTAAACAGGTATGTCCTTGTTTAAATATTTTGACTAACCACTTACTTTACATATGTAGACAGTGAATGCAGACTACAACTTCCAGAGAGCAAGTTTGTATCAAGGGAGCAATGAATATATTTATTATTAGACAAGATTGCGAACTAAATTTAGACACATTAGATACAATGACCATTGAACATCGATAGAGATTGGTGAATACGTGAAGATAAATAAGATAAGGTCTGACGCACGTAGATTACCTATTGAACTACATGTACAAGTAAACTCCTAAATAAAGTTCGTATGTAGGTAGATAACATTAAAATAATTAATGTTGATCATTCAGTGGGTAGCGCGGTTGGTTCATACGCTGTGGGGCGTGGGCTGAACAAAAAGTAACAGGGTAGTTTTTAGTGCTCGGTTGGCTAGCTAGACTCAAGTTAAAAATCTGTCGCCGAGCACCTAACGGTGTAGTCTGCTAGTCTTATTTGAAAGCCAGTTCCCATTTCAGTCCAGGTGTGTTTACCACTTTCAACCGCACCGTCGTGTTGTGTCGTTTTACTTTAAATGAGTTTATATCAAACATCTAGTTTGTAAAAATAATAGGATAAAACAAATTCAATTCCTGCCGTCTGTACGCTTAGATCTTTTAAATTAGGTAACACATTTTAATGCAGTTTCCGTCAATAGACAGATTGATTTAAGAGAAAAGTTTGTAGGTATGTATGATACATGCATATGCATCCTACCCACATTGCATGTATCTACATTGCACCCGCGAATAGCCGGGGCAGATCGCTAATTTGTAAATAACGATTAGTGATGTACAAGACAGAAAAGTTTGGTCCGTTAGCGATTTCCACCTCCCCTAAAATTCTAATTACCAGTCATAACGATCATAGTATAAGGGATTCGTCAGAACTTTCTTAATTTGTATTTTTACTCGGCAAAGAAGATAGCGTAGTAGAGATTTTACCTATCTTACAAATGTAATAAACCGTAAAAACGGAAAATATATAGACCACTTACACTATATGAACTCATTTTATATACTGTATCTTATTTTGACATCCCATTGCTGGTCAAAGACCTTGCCTCGATGGGCGACTTTACTACCCAATTAGCCTATCTGCTTCACGGACGTTCATTTATCCTGGCGCTGTTATAATTCCTCCATTTTTTTTATTAACTGAGCATAATTCCACCATACTGACCCAGAATTTTTTTTTTTTTTTTTTTTTTTTGCCGTCCTCCTCCACCAATGTACCCCTAACATGATCAGGGACCTTGTCTAGGTTTTTATTTATGTATACATGTAAGTTTTTAAGTGCTACTGTTGTAGCTATTATCTATATTTAAATATTTGTTGTATTGTATACATCTTTTTATTCAGTTATATAAATTGCATTTTTACTGACCCAGAATTGGTAAGTAATTTAACATGTGACGTACAATCTATTACTAATAAACTGCGATTAATAATTCAAAGTATGTATTTTAGTTTGGGAAACAGACATAGTATTGTTATAGCCAAAAAAAAAAAAAAAAATAAAAAAAAAAAAAATGCATCTAATACGTATTAAAATTTACGTATTCACGACTTCCAGCCCGAAACAACTAATTTTCATCCATAAATTTTCTGCGGGGTCTTTAATTTATTCGGAAGCAGGCTTTTGTGTTAATTTTATTGAATTTGGGGCTCTAGTTTAATTTTCTTATGTGTAATAAATTATTTACTACTCCATATTAGTTTAATTTTGGTTTTATGAATTAATAACAGTTTATTTCTTCAAAGAGCAACCAAATGGAACTTAAAGAGGTGCTTATATGTGGTGATTTTTTTAATTTTATAAATTACGGCTTACGTTTGACCGTCATCTCACTTGATGTTAAATAATCATGCGGTCTAAGATGGAGCACACTCCACACACCGCACCACCCTCTAGTTAAAAATCTGCTGCCATACACCTAACGGTGTTTCTCGGCTGCCTCACTTGAGATCGATTTGTAGCGATGATAGCTCAGTGGTTAGCGCGGTAGGTTCGCATGCCGAAGGGCGTGGGTTCAAACCCCAACAATGAGCTTGAGCTGCCGGTGAAGGAAAACATCGTGAGGAAACCATAGCATGGTGGTAGGGTACTTTCTAGTACTCGGCTGGCTAGCTACCACCCACCCTCAAGTTGAAAATCTGCCGCCAAGCATCTAACGGTGTGTTCCGGCAGCCTCACTTGAGAGCCAGTTCCATTCCAGGCTAGGTGTGCTTTACCATCTTCGACCACACCTTCACTTAACATCAGGTGAGCTGTGGTCAAACAACTAGCCTGTCAACAATTAAAAAAAAAAAAGATCCAGTTCTATTCCAGGCTAGGTGTGCTTTACCATCTACGATCACACGGTCACTTTCAAATGAGCTGTAATCATACACCGAACTTCCCAACCATTGAAAAAAATAGTAATTATCTTACCTTTATAACTACCACAATGATTTCCTTTAGATATTTTCCTTCAGTGGCATCTCAAAAATTATACAAATGCCATATTTACAAAAAAAAAGTTAAAACGAGTTCTATTAAAAACGCTAGCGTAAACACCAATTTCAAATAAACACATCGTCTGATACATAAACGGCACCGAAATTAAAAGTAGTTTCGCAAGTGTAACTTCATGTTGATTAAATATTACTAGGTCAATCAATTTCCGTTCTCATCGTAAGATTTAAAAAAAAAAGTTTTGCTTGCGTTTGACTTTCGTCGAGTGAATTTTATGTGATAAAAAAGGTTTGTTTGTTGTTGAAAATTTTCTGCTTTTTTTAAATCAAGAGTATCAAGAGATTTTGCATGTTGGGCGTGCACAGAATTTCAATCAGCGTATATTTTTTTTATTAATTACCTACTAAATAAGCTTGTCTTTGAACATCAAATCGCCTGATGTTAAGCGAAGATGCGATCTTCAATGAAACATGTTTCCCTAGAAGAAACAGATATACTCGTACATAATGTTTATATAGGTGTTGCATACAACCGTTGTTTAAAGTTAGCTAATGCTTAAAACCGCCATCTTTTCGCGGTGTAAAATGTCACGCGTAAAAATGATATAGCAATTTTTTTATGTAAAAGTAATGAGAAGAAAAAAATGTTCTTCTGATAGTAAAAAAAATTAACGCCAGTCCATGAGCAGGCTAAAGAGATCTACCACTACAAAGTATTCATGCAAAATTAAATTTAACCAACGTTTATAAGACGTTTTTTTTTTTTTTTCTTTGGTTTTGGCGTCGCGTTTTAGCATTTGCCAGTGTCAAGTAATTATATATTTTCAAGTTAAATAAGTGCCATCGTAGCTACTTTTAGTCAAAGTCGTCTTTGTCAAGTCCAGTTCGTGTCAGTTAATTCCAGTCATGCTTTAGTAAAGTAGTGGCAACTTTACTACAAAGCTTCGATGGAGTTTTGGAAGCAACACGAAAACTCATGTTTCACCACATTATATCATTTTCCCACACTCGCGCTTGTAATTCGGCACTTTATGAATAAAACACCACCATTTTTATGCATAAACACTCGACAAAACACTAGTTTTGGAAAAAAATACAACGGAGCGACACGACTCTTCCCGCGTTCCCGCCAAAACTCCTTATAAGACGTTACATTACGGTCTTACATTTGTAAGACCGTACATAGCTGCGTATATATTGCTTGCCGCCAATATTAAAAAAAATAAAACTGAAAATGACAATTTTATTTAGCACAACGAAAATACTCTGCAATATATAAAATTAATTAAGAACTCAACGATAAAACTTATAAATAAAAAATCGGCAAAGTAATCAGGTAACAAATGTATTTACATGAAAATAAGTAACATAATTATACGTATATTTATTTATCTATTCCATGGACATTTTGTGTTTCTATACAGTTATCGGTTAGCTCGGTTAAATCAAAAGCGCAATGTATAAAACGCATTACAGCGCAATTTATAATGTTGGTTGTAAGCAGTCGTTGACACCTACAAGGGCTCAGCGGAACAACAATTCATACCATAAAATATGATCAGCATTATGCTGAGGTGCGACCCTAAATATATGTATTGTAACAGCGTTTCTTTATTTCGCTAAAGCGTTTACTTTAGCGCTGCAAAATTAAAATTATTTCATTCTTGCTTTAAAGTTTGTTTTTTTTTATGGTTGACAGGCTAGGTGTTTTACCACAGCTCACCTGATGTTAAGTGACGGTGTAATTAAACACACCAAAAAACACATATAGAACACCCAGCCTGGAATGAAACTGCTTGGTTTGGTTGCTTGCCAGCCGAGTACTAGAAAGTACTCTACCACCATGCTATAGTTTCCTCACGATGTTTTCCTTCACCGGCAGCTCAAGCTCATTATTGGGGTTTCAACCCACGCCCTTCGGCATGCAAACCGACCGTGCTAACCACTGATATAGCTCGCATCAGCATCGCTACAAAAGTTTGCCACTCAAAAATCATAATCATTATGCATTATTTCTGTTAAAAAATATGCATTTTATTTATAAACTGACCATTTACTCAAATATTCTAAAGATGCAGTTGAATGTTAGCTATTTAAAATAACCAATTAGCCAAACGGGTCGAGTCAGAACAAAGCAATCGTAGCAAATTAGTCACAAAGCCAGCAACTTCCTTCAAACTGAAATAAACTTACGTCGTTTTATATTCTTAGTATAAGAATTTTAACTGATTTACATACTTTTAAAATAATGAATTTGTGATAGTATTAGCGATAGGAGTATGATTCTTTGAAAGAATTGAAAGAGTTTTTAAAATATGGATTCTGTATACCACATTAGGAAGAGTCATGCTTGAGATCCACATTCATTGTTTATAACGTATTTTTATCGAAACAAAACTTGAGATAAAGACCGGTTGGAAGCGGCTCGCATCCAACGCGTTCCTGCGGTCTTTACTAGGTCGTCTGTCCACCTTGTGGATGGACGTCCTACGCTGCGCTTGCTGGTCCGTGGTCTCCACTCCAGAACTTTGCAGTCCCATCGGCCATCAGTTCTGCGTGCTATGTGCCCTGCCCACTGTCACTTCAACTTGCTAACCCGTTGGAGAAATCGTTGTATTCTTTGCAAATGTTACTTACATTTGGCAACATTGCGTTTTTACGTGCACCTTTACGTGCGAATAATGCGAATAATCCATGGCCAAGAATAAATAAATGGCAAAAAGTGCATCTTTCTATATCAATTCCGGGTCAAAAGATAAGCAAATCTGTATTATACACGAAACTATTTTGAATAAAGGAAAAAAACGCAATAACAAGCAGACTTTTTTCATTTCACTTCAAATATTTTAAAGGCTACGTGTCAACAGGGAAAGGAAAGTTCCTGGTTCTTTTGGCAACACAAAGTTTTCCATACCCGAAAAACGCATGAATACGCAATTTCAAATATTTCTGATCACGTACGAACCGTTCTTCTTTGGGTGTCAGCCAAACTGCCCACGGACTGCCTAACTTTCCTTTAATAATGTGGGCCTTTTTGGCACATTTTTACTTAGTAAGTTAGTTCAAATATGAAAAATATTTCTATAATTTCAGGTAGAGTTAAGGGAACGAATAGAAACAAATTCAGCTAGGTCTTATCACTAAAATATTATAACAAATATACATACATACAATCAATACATGCATATTGCATGTATCACAGTGCATCACTGATGAACCGCTTATATGATATTTTTTTCGTCGTGTTTGTAACTGCTGCGCCCCACGGTTTTACCCACGTGGTTGTGTATAATGATGATGATGATGATGAAAAGTAGCATACCTATGTCTTATTCCAGGGGCATGTAAAATTTCAATAAAAAAATATTATTATTTTTTTAATTATAATTATTTTTCAAATATTTTAAGCATAACAAACAAAGAAACTCACGTTCGCATTTATAATGTTAGTTAGGAATAAATAATATAATCAATTAACGGCTCTTTTTTACTAAAAAGGGCCGACATCTATACATCGTTTCTAGAGACTTTCAATAGTCTTTATTAGGTATTCACTTGCGGAATTGATTTTGACACCTCCAAAGACCTTTTATGTAAATTACGGTCGGTGATTCCTTTGTCGTAAATGTAAGAAAATCGTATCTAGAAAGGTATTAAATTAAGTTATTCTTTAAGTAACACCAAAAATTATAAAAGATTTTTAATTGAGGTTGGTTAAAGTGTGGTGTTTAACCACAGCTCACCTGATGTCAAGCGACGGTGTGATCGAAGGTTGTAAAGCACACCTAACTGGCTCTCAAGTGAGGCGGCAGATTTTCAACTTGAAGTAGCTAGCCAAGCACTACAAAAAATCTTACCGCCATACAATGGTTTCCTCACGAAGTTATCCTTCACCGGCACCTCAAGCTCATTGTTGGGGCTTAAACCCAACAATGAGCTTCCCCCTTCGGCGTGTGAACCAAATGCGCTAACAACTGAGCTATCATCGCTACAAAGTTAATTTCACAATCCCAATCATTATGTGTACTAAAATGCAGCAGTCAATCATGAAAGGTTTCTTCGAATGTACGTCCACGCTCTGATGTAGCATCTTTAGTTAACATCGACGAGTTGGCCATTCTGATAAAAAAGAACATGAAACGTTGTTTAAATTTCTTGTAACATTTATTAGTTAAGTTTAATAGTTTAATAACTTTAAGAACAGATTATTAGAAAAACAAAAAGTAAGGGAAGTTACAAAAAAGAGTTATGAATTAGCCAAGTAGTTGGCTTATTCATGTGTTTGAGGGTTGTTACAGTCTCGTATAGACACAGTGCGTAATCATTTACGTATATTTTTGTAAAAGATGGTATCTGATAGCGATATAATTTTCCAAAGCAAATTGATCTCAAGATCTTTCTGAGTTTCGCTGGCTAGTCCTTTTCCGAGCCTAAATAAACATGTCTAAGAATGACGTAGGTGTATCCTCATTTTCTTAGCTTATGGCATCGTAATGGAACCTTATGGAGCTTAACGCTTCATTGGAAAAGCTACTTAATAGACAGACAAAGAACGAGTACCGAAAAGGCTGCATTAAGTTAAGTAGTGTTCTTTCTATTGTTAAGAAGTTATATGTAGTCATAATGGTTTCGTAATAAAAATATTCAAGGAAATGTGTACATTTTGAAGCAGAAAATGTATCTAGTTAAACTATAAGTAAATACAATGTATGTTTAGATTATTTTGATGATATTTATGAGGACACCATTGTTCTCGAAATACAATGTCAAATCTATAATAATAGTAAACTACGTTAAACTACGTGTAAATCATTTATCGATCATAGAAATCGATACAAAATTGAAATAAAATATTATACTTTATATAATGGTATCATTGTCTTCTTTTCTTATTAAACGCAACAATTTTTTACGTTAAGTAACTCGAGCGAATCACAAAGCCGACGCGTAAAGTTTTTAATCGTAAACTTATTGGAACAATCTAAAAGGTAAAGTCTGCGCAGATTTGTTTGCCACCTTTGAAATTTTGCTTACCGATCTCCAAACATCAGTATAAAGATGGCACTTTATGATGATGATGATGATGATAATAAAAGGAATAAGTCGATGACGATTTATGTGTACTTACTGCGCAACTACCCGCACTAACATCAGAGGCCTCAAAAAGATTAGTGCGTAGGTACTCTACCTGTTCAAACTAGCCTCTACATAAAAAAAACGAGCTGTTATATGGAAATTTCGAACTCCCAAAGCTTAATTTAGACCTGCTCTTCAACAGCTCTCATACTGCCGCTCATGCGTGAATGAGCATATTCAAACAACATCGCGTCCTAGATGATTGCGCATCCATATAGCCCGTCACGATTACCTATCCCTCTACACTTTGAATTATTCATGTATAATAGGCACATCAGCGCCTATTTGTACACCAAAGAATCAAAAATAATATTTTATCTCTATTTCTAAAGCTATGCATTTCTAGTAATTATAAATTTATAAAAAAACCATTACCCATGTTTACATTCTTTAGAATTATATATTATATTATGTAATCTTTACAGTCAAATAAGTATGTAAAGAACGCACGTAGTTATCATGTAAGTCAAAAAAATTATAGTTAAAAAGTAAGTCTAACTACGAGCCCGCCGCTAAAAGTGCCTATTTACCTGGCGGCTTTTCCTCAGTGATTCCGTGCCCTTTCCCTTTGGCGACACCTCAACTCAACAACAAACTTTTTAGCATCAGACATCCACGAACACGCAGTTTCGATGGCAATCGGAACGAACTCATACACAGACTCAAAACACGCATATTTGTTTCCAACTTGATGGGATGCAGTAAGGAGGTAGGCGGTAAAGGTACTCACACAAGTGGCGTCTTAGAGCAAACAACGGCTTCTTAGCCAGGGAACCAGCGTATAACCATCCAAGTGTTTGCCATCGGAACGTGTCAGACCAGGGGTTCTAATGTGCGTTCTGCTTCAAACAGGATTTGCCATTTTAAAAAATAATAGTATTTCTTTTTTTAACACACTGCGCCTTCTGGCCCTAAACTAAGCAAAGCATGTGTGATGAAAATCAGAGAACTCCTAGAATACTTAACTACTTGTTTTGTAAATACATACTTATAATATATATGTATACAAAACACCCAGACACAGAACAAACATTTGTATAACTTTAAAATGTTTGTCCTGAGCCTGAATCGAGCCCACGCCTTTATACTACCAATACCAGATATACTACCAATGAGCCAACAAGGCTGAATATTTAGATTAGATCATTTCATTCTTTCATATCCAATCTATATCTAGGTACTAACTACTCCTGTGACGTATCTAGTCCCATATTTTGTGACAATTTAGTTTACCCTAGAACGCAGTCGACCTAATTGCATTTCGTTATGCACTTGATAGAGTTGACTGTAAAATATCGATTTCAAAACATAAAATCGAATCTTTGTCTACAAATTGCAGTAACATTATTTACAAAGTTAATCACGGTGTCTATAACATTTATCGAAGGTTAATCACATACGCACATAATGTAATCAAATATTATTTTTGTATCACAACGATAATATAATCAATTATAATTTTAAGGCTAGACTTTATTTAGGCCAAAAAGAAAATATATCTTATTCCAAAAATAACAAATCAAATAAAAACAGAGATACGACGCAGATAATTATTATGATTTAAGATGGTAGAAAATTTTGAGTAAGGAAGAGAAGTAACGTTACTTGTTTTCAAATTCTTCTCTTGTTCTTTTATTACCGATTTCCGACCAGAACTGCATATACCTATCCCTAGTTCCAATTCACTGCATCCGTCCATACGACACACGTGACAATTTACCCTGCATCCTGCGAGCATGAGACAAGAACTATTTTTGCTTGAAATATTTGCAATTCTCAGAATTATATCGATACTAAATAACCACAAATTTAGCTGGACTATATGCACATCTCTAGTTCCAATTCACTGACGTGTCGTCCGCCATAAATGTCCGTGCCACACATGTGACAATTTCCCCTGTATTCAGCATGAGGCTGGGACTATTTTTGTTTGAAGCATAATTGCGTACAACGTACGCTCAATAAACTGATGCAATCAAAGAAAAAACTAAAAAAACAATACAACGATTTGGCCCCTGGTGATCACATAAGATTCCATGCCATAAACGCGTATGCCATTTTCAACGTTACAAGTTTATTTTGCTAATTCAAAACGAGCGCCAAACAGACCGCGTCGCGATTTTTAATTTGACATTGGCTTATAGAGTACTTACTAATTCAAATATTCCACGCGAATTTTACTCGAATTCCGCTGCGTTACGTGCTCTTATGCTCATAACGAATAAGGGCCTTGTACGGTACAGTGGTGTGTTTGTTTTGAAAGCCAGTTTGATTCCTGGCCAGCAGGTGTTTTGAATAATATACGAATTTGAATGTAAGTAATGGTGGAAAAACATTATTTTGTGTATTTAAAAAGTTGTTGACTGATAGTATTCTTTATAAACTTTTTGAGGGTTTAGGATGACACTTCCACTACATATTAGAATCCCAAGAATTTAGACTTTCACTGTACATAGACATGTATGGCGTCCGTAGACTATTCTATAGCTTTTAACGGCACAACTCGCCAAGCATGGTAATTTGCAAAAAAATCCTTGTCAAGACCAAAATGTAGGAAAAATGTTTCAAAACACCTGGCGAATAAACGAAATCTGAAATTAACATATTGGTATCGAATTTTTTTTTCACAAATTGTGCTGAACGAAAAATGACATTCACTTGAAACTGTTGTCAATTTATGAAGAAAGCATTTTATAGGGAAAGTATTAGAAAGCATATCTTCCAGTACATTGCAATATTCCGATTAAATTTCGATTTAATAGAGCTTTACCTAGCTGAAACGGCCCTCGTTCAAAAAGCCGTAAAGTTTATCTTATTTGGACTATCTGCCACATGCCTATAAACTAGCAAGGAGGTCATTAAGTGATATACGATTAGGAGTCGCCCTCGAGTACGATTTTAGTGTCCTGCCAAGTGCTTTATGATAGTTACGAGTACTTAGGTACCTACTAAAGCTGTTACGTAGTATGTAAGCACATTTTCCTGGTTCCTAAATGTTTTCTTTCTTGTTTATTACGTTTTTAGGGTTCCGTAACCGATGCATGTCTTACGGTACTGTATAACTAAATATAACAATTATTTATCCAACTTTGTTTTTTTATGTAAAAAGAATGAGAACGAAACTCTCCTGATGGTAACAGATAACACCTGTCTATGACCATTACAGCTATACACAGAACTTTAAGTAACAAAGTCCAGGGCATCGCTGCTTTGACGTTCATTACTTTAAGACTTTCGATGGTTTGTCTCAACATACTAGTAGATGTGTCCGGTATCTTATGAACTGTAATACTAGTTGAAGTTTGTAATACTAGTTGATTTTAATAATAATAAAGTTTGTGGGCCTATTTACTGTCGATAAATATTTAAAAAATGGAATGTAACCTTTTTTTTGCTCTACCACAAAAACTAAAACATGGTTTAAATTTATACGCAGTAAACTTTAGAATGTATACTAATACACATTCTAAAGTTTAATAACAAATATAAAAAATCAGACAAGCGCACATTTGGCTTAAAATAAATAATCATAGTTTCAGAATTGACCTGTATTAATTATTATCATTGAGGCAACAAAATACTAATTTTCTAAGCGTTCTAACACGATAAAAAATATATTCTATTCTTTTACCAAAATAGGTAGGTATATTTTTCTTTTTTGACATAATTATACCTTTTTTATTTGCTTTTTTAGTATAGACCGTCTGAGTGGGCTGGTCTAGACGATTTACTTCCGCCCTAGAGCAAAATAACATTGTACCAACGCTCGAAAACAGACAACAAACATTTCACGAAAACACAGTTTTCAAAATATATTGTCAAGTTCTTTTGAAAACAAAATTAATAGGTATCTACAAACACAACATAAATTATATCAAAAATCACAGTACTGAAACTAAGTTTTCTTCAACCGTTGTACTTTTATGAACAATAATAACGAAACAAACGAAAATCAACGCGAAAACGGATCTTCGATTTACACAACTTCTTATAAGTAATGTGTTGATACAAAATTCCGGCTCCTTCAGCTCCTATATTTCTTCATAGATAAATGATTCGCCAGCAATTATTTACCTTGTAACTGTGACAGTTATGGGTCGGATACGTTTGTCTCTTTAATGAAATAGCTCATTTATAAAGTGTTAATACTATACATGATCATTAACATGTTTTACGGCATATCATTAAGACATACGGTCGTTTTTATCGTTCAAACTGTCAACAGATGTAACAGCAAATAAATCAATTGAATAATCCTATCTTATAGTAATACCCATGAATCAGAGAATATCTGAATTACTGTACAAAAAATGTGACAGTGCCCCAGTGACAGGAGTAAAAAAAACTATTTTTTGCATACATCTCATTATTTGTTTCAAATTACGTAGTACGTAATTGTCGCTAATTAATATGCTAGATACATTATAAGGGTACGAAGTTACATACATTTTATGTAACAGAAATATGGTAGTTATACGTAAATGTTGTGTTTGTTTCATTTATTGAACAATTTAATGCGTGGTTAAAAAAAGAAGACAACAGTACTATTATTAAGTACCACTATTTTATAATAAAAATTGTTGATAGGCTAGGTGTTTGATCACAGCTCACCTGATGTTAAGTGGCGGAATGGCCTAAGAAGGTAAACACACCTACGCGGTTAAATCACACGCCTAAAGGCCAACTTTAAAAAAAAATGTATTATTGTTCATGAATATTAGTCCTCCAGCTAACAATAAACGTGAGCTGCCAGTGAAAAAAAAACCGTAGAGTACTTTACAGTATTTGCTTGGCTATCCCCTTGAAGAACATAGATAAATTTCAACGCCGGGGCGTCCACAGCACGTTGGATCTTCGCAGTAATAAAAAGAAAGACCAACTAGTAACGCCGTCGCATCGGCTCGTCAAGTCGGAGAGGTCGGTATACATTCTGGGGCCCGCGGTCTACAATCGCGTACCCGCTTCCATCCGGGATGCACCTTCCATCGCGTGCTTCAGAAGCAAACTAAGATCTTGGCTTCAAGAGACCTTGTTCTATGACTTTGACGATTATTTAAAACTAAGAGATTATTGAATTACTAGTAAGTAATTATAATATTTTTGTTTTTATGGACATTTAATTATATTGACATAATTTTATTGACATTTTATACGTGACATATTACTTTATTGACATTTTCATTTTCATTGTTTTAACATATGTAATGATTTTGATAATAATTTTTAAATATGAATGGAAATATGACCTGTAACTTTGGTGTTATTAATAAATGATTTGTATTTGTATTTGTATTTGTATTTGTATTTGTATTTGTATTTGTATTTGTATTTGTATTTGTATTTGAAGTTAAAAGTCTGCCGCAAAGAACCTAACAGTATGTATATTCTAGCAATCTCACTTAACGATCTAACCACTGACCTATTGTCGTTACAAAACCAACAACCAATTTAACTACTACACTTTTTTATAAAACTAATTCAGAAAACGTACTTAATTTTTTTCCATCGAGAAAATTTATTGATCGGAATCATTTTTCAGAAAAATCATTGTGAAACCATTTTTATTACGTACAACGTCTTAACGCAACTCTGATTTTAACAGTTAAAAAGAATTAAATATTTTAATTAACATTAATTAAAATTAATACTGTCAATCACAAGAACCGCGCCGGCTATATTGTGTTCTTTATGACCATTTAAATCTTCAGTCGACACCGAAACTCGCCAAAATGTACTGATGTCTTTGTTGCATTGCAATTTATTAAAGTTAACCCATCAAATCATTAACAGAAATTAAATTTTAAATGCCATCACTGGAAAAGTATGAGAAATGTCGCGCCGATCTCTCAGTAAGGACCTATAACGGAGCGTCGAGTAATCAAGAATAAGCAAAGTGCTGTTACAGCTCATAAAAAGCTTTTTAAACAGTTCCGAGCTTCATAACCGAGAATCTTTTAAAGGGCAGAAATTTTGCAATTGCTATGATTCATGTTAATTTACATCTCTGAGCTTGCGTAAGGCAAAATTGAGATCTATGATTCAATTTAATTTTTCATTTTTAAAGATTTGTAAGGCAAAAATTAGATAAGTGTTCCTAGGTACATAGAATTCGAGTGAATTCACGTTTTTAACTTGCAGAAGGCAAAATGTGAGATCTATAATTCAAGTAATATTCACGTGTTTGTACTAAGTACGTTGAGCTATGATTATGGCTTCAGTTCTCGAGCAAAATTGCTTCGTTCCAGATACGATCCCTTAAATATACTAAACATAAACTAAACGTCTGGGTGTACTGTATGTATTATAAGTATGTATTTACAAAAAAAAAAAATTTAAGTATTCTATCAGTTATCTGACTCCCATAGTACAAGCTTTGCTTAGTTTGGGGTCAGATGGCGCTGTGTGTAATGTCCTGCGATATTTATTTATTTATTATTTATTTATTTATTTATAACGTACGATAATTCTAAACACAATAAAAAAAATGGTTTACAAAGTATCAATAGCAAATAGAAAGATGCCACCTACTAAAGTTTAAAAATTGAGTTGCGTGTAAAATCACCCACCTCAAAAACATGATAGATCCAAAATTATACATTTTTCTTAAAATTAACATAAATATGTATTATGCATATAATATATTATATCTATCATACTTATAATAGATCCCAGAGATAGGCGTTATTGCGGGTAATAACGCCCCGCCCACCTCTGGAATCCCGATTAGTATCGTACGTTAAAATGTTTAGTTACCGTAGGTACGTTAAAATGTTTAATTTCTCTAAGGGATCGTATCTGGATCCAAGTAACTCGCTAGAGAACTAAGGTCACAATCGTAGCTCAACATATTATTATTGGCAAGTTGAAGTTCTAGTGGACTGAACAATCTGGACATATTTGTCGCAGAACCAATAATCGCTGAGAGTAGACGTGTTCGAAGACCGCTCATCGACAAATTGTAACGTGGCACGCTCTGAGACTCGATGGACGGACGATATACGTTGGCGTTGACAATTGACGGAGGCTAAAAGTAAAAAAGTTGAAGATCGAGCTAAGTAGCGTGGCTTATGAGATGCCTATGTCCAGCAGTGGACTACGTTAGAACGATGATAATGAAAACGTTGACTTGTAACATTGGTGTTAAGCTTTGAAAAAAGTAATCCTTTATCAGGTCAGGTTTAGGTAGTGTAACCCAAAACACTTCACTTTAACTTACTGCGTACTTCAGTTTAATGTAATAAGTAAATCCTTTGCCAATCTACCGGAAATTCGTAATCTTAATCTCTATTGAATCTGGATCTATATAGACAGTTTTCGCTACTGGTGCCTGTTCACAGAGAAATGTGTAAGCATTTATCACGGAAACATATCGGAGCTCCTCCCTACAATTTGGACAGTTAAAAATAAAAGTAAATGTAAACTGTTACACAATGGCATGAATGATATGTGAGCAATAAACCTGACATTAATGGTAGGTCCCTGTCGTTTCGTTAATTAATCTTCGAGAGAAAAATATCGCTTTTACCACCTTATACTATGGCCGATTTTACGGTCGACAAAGTATTCGTAGATATGATGAGAACAGGAGATAATAAGATTAAGTGAGCAAATAGTGATTTTTCCAAATAAGGTGTGTTTTTATAAAAAGTTTTGGTAAGTTTCCGGCAGTACTCGGCATTTTTTTCAATGTTAAAGTAATTAATACATAAAAAAACGAGACGCTCTCCAGCAATCCACTGAACTTCTTTTACAGAATGTTTTATTAACTTTAAATACAATACATGGAGAGGGGATATTTTTTTAATTAATCTTAATCAAAGGTGCTAATTTTTGTTTATACCGCAATAAAATATTTGTTAGGTGTTATTTTACATGTCAAGCGAAAATTTAGTATCAAGGTGTCCTCGACCATTTTTTACGCTTCATTAGGTATATCTATCTTATTTTCTATAAATTTTATCCAAAAATCAATGCATGTTTTTTTTTTATTCATGTCGTTAATTCTGGAGAACTTGTTTAAATATTCGAAATCGAACCAGCAGACTCTCTATTTTGAAAAGTTCCATCTCCCGACTGTGCTGCTATTTATTAGAATAAGAACCCTTTCCCCAGACTTTACACTTACATTTATCTATTTTGTTATTATATTTCATTTAATCTTACAATTACTACACAATGCAATTACACGAAGTAATTTTTGTGGTACATTCCTTACAATACGTTATATTATATTACTACATTAATATCATAAGGGTTTCTTGAAGTGCATCAGTGTGCCATCCGCTAAAGATGATAATGCGAGTCAACAAATCTCTAGTTAAAAAGGTCCCCACGCAAAGACTCCCACCCAAAAGTACCCATAATACTCGCGGCGTTGCTACGCTGAACAGCCAGCAACAGATCCTGTACTAGAAGTACTAAATTTTTTTTTTTTAATTGTTGACAGGCTAGTTGTTTGACCACAGCTCACCTGATGTTAAGTGAAGGTGTGGTCGAAGATGGTAAAGCACACCTAGCCTGGAATGGAACTGGCTCTCAAGTGAGGCTGCCGGAACACAGCGTTAGATGCTTGGCGGCAGATTTTCAACTTGAGGGTGGTAGCTAGCCAGCCGAGTACTAGAAAGTACCCTACCACCATGCTATGGTTTCCTCACGATGTTTTCCTTCACCGGCAGCTTAAGCTCATTGTTGGGGTTTGAACCCACGCCCTTCGGCATGCGAACCTACCGCGCTAACCACTGAGCTATCATCGCTACAAAAAAATAGGATCCAGCTCCGAGCTCACGCCCTTTTTCACTGAGACGCCGCCCCAATTCTAACATTTTTTGTATCCATCAAATTTCAATCTCTGAAAAAATACGCGATACACTTCAAAGTCGTCAAATTAAATTACTTACAATATCTGTTTGTACCTAATTTAATTGTTTAACCTTGTTGTTCAGTATTTTTGCCGAAATTGAATTAGGCATATTAATGTGAAATCGGTCGTGAAAATACTACCTAAATTATTTGCCAACTTCTGGCCTTTGTTGGTTCTGATTTATAAAGGCAATTAGACGGGAATTTAAATTGAAAACCTTATTCCCAGGATTTCAATCGAACCTCGTATAGAAAAGACCTAAATATCTCAATCGAATAATAATTTAGTATTTCTTTCTTTTGCTATAAGTATTAAAACATAGATAAAATACTTAAAAATCTATTAGAGAATCTTCTTCTGCGTCCATCTATGTTATTGACGTCACACTTTTTTTTTTTTTTCTTTGGTTTTGGCGTCGCGTTTTAGCATTTGCCAGTGTCAAGTAATTATATATTTTCAAGTTAAATAAGTGCCATCGTAGCTACTTTTAGTCAAAGTCCACTTTATAATACTTGAAAAAAACTAAAAACTGTCACTGTCAAATATATAAAGTGCGACGCCAAAAACAAAGAAGAAAAAAGTAAAAGTCTATGGTATAGAACATATTAAATAACTTTTTGTTAAATTTTAAGGTTGGGTTTTGTATTGGCGATTAATTTACTCGTACATTAACGGGAAAACATGACGTTTTCGTAGCATATATGAATATAATATAATAAATATTTTAAAAAAAAATGTCACATGCTTGATTATGATATATGATTAGGTAAAATGAGCGAATAGATGTATTGTCGCGTAACAAGATAGACCTGGGGTCCGTGAATATCACAAAATAATAGCAATAAATGAAACATCAACGGCTTGAAAATCTGTCGTACCCTTGTCAGGAAATATAACGAGTTCATGTTTTACGAGCTTGTTTATCCCGATTCCTAATAGTAAAGCCTAGTTGGATTACATCTTATTACGGAGGTCGGTAACCTCGCCATCTGATTTGGAACAAGAGGTTCAGTAAGGAGTAAAAAGCTTCCGCACGTTTTATCTCTGTAACCACAAACCAAACGTCAACAAAAACTGACAAAACAAGAGTTGCAGAGTGGTTGCTTACTTTAGCAACGTCGGTAATGTTTGGCAATAAATTGTCTGCAACAAACAAGTCGGTATCTACTATCGCCATAGTCGGCTCTCGCCTATCGACAATCTTTTTATTCCAAACCATTTAACAAGCCATAAACGAAATATCTCGCATTATTAAATTGTTAGTCGATGCTTTATTTATTGTGTTAGATAATAATATATTTGAGACCAAAGTAATCGGCTCTACTGATATTGTGAGCGCTACAAAATTAGTTTCTTGTTTAGCCATTTTTATCGCTTGGATTTATTTCTACCTAAAATCTTTTCTAAAAGAACATATTATACATATATACCTAGTGCTTACGAGTCTAACATAATAGTCACTATAGTATATTAAACAATGAACGGTCCAGCTAGTCTTCAAATGGGTGACCACAAGTTTTATTTTCAACTTATCGGTACCATGTTAGGGACAGAGTCTATACGAACGAATAGAATTGTTTTTATAAACTGTCCCACTCTTTTTCTTCTTTTCATTGTGAAAAAGTCATAATCTCCACGCTGGCCAAGTGCGGATTGACTACATATTTCTTTGGAAACATTAAGAACTCTCAGACATGTAGGTTTCCCCACGATGTGTGTTCCTTTGCCAAAAACTCCAAAACAGGCGGTCTATTAACTGGGTTGCCGTAACTTTATATGCACGAAATCACTACAAAAGCTGGCAAACAAATAGCTTCGTTTTTTTATAAAATAAAAAGACTTCATAAGTATATTTCATTACTGATTTGATTATGAATAATGAAAGACAAAGGTAAATCATACATTTCAACTGAACTGATTCTTACATATTATATAACCGTGAATTTCTACCCATACACGGTACCTAGTAGGTACCTACCTAGATATCTAGTCCCTAGTTTTGTACCTACCCGTTCTGTATGTATTTTTTTTGTTTACAGGCTAAGTGTTCGATCACTGCTTACCTGACGTTAAATGTGGTGTGGTCGGAAAATAGTTGAAATACCTAGCCTAGAATGGACCTAGCTATCAAGTAAGGCTGCCGGAACACAGCGTTAGTGCTTGGTGGCATATGTACAACTTGAGGGTGGTACCTAGACAGTCGAGTACTAGAAGGTACCCACACTGTCATAATGCTATGGTTTCCTCACGATGTTTTCCTTCACCGGCAGCCCAATTTTTTTAATAAGATTTATGCCCACGCTCTTCGGCATATGAACCGACCACGCTAACCGCTGAGCTATCATCGGTGACAAAAGGTACTTTATCAAACTTTTATTTCCGTTATTCCGAGACTAAATATTGCCCAACCACCTGGATACGATGATGTAAAATCTTTATTGCACGATAAATAAAATATCTCCGTACACACATCTTCAAATTAATATTTAATGCGCTGCGAATAAGGCGGCGGATAAATAGCATCACTGCGGGCAGACGAGCATGTTTACGACGCGAAAGACAACTTAATAATGATCGTTTTGACGATACTGTTTAATTTTCAATTATTTATTTTATTACTGGTTTTTCGGATCTTGTCTTATTAAAAGAGACGTCATTACGTAGTAGGTACTGTTGTCGGGGACTAAATTAGATTTTAGCAATCTACGTATGTATCTGAGATGTATGTACTCGTATGTTCATTACAATATTTTAACAAAATGTTTTTGACGTATCTAAGCTTTTTTCCCTTAGTTTTGGCGTCGCCTTTTGAACATTTGCCACTGTCAAGTAGGTATTTTATGTTTACAAGTTTCTTAAGTTAAATAAATTGCCTCGTAGTAATAGTTATAGTCAAGGTCCAGTCTTGGTCAAGTCCAGTCCGTATCAGTCAAGTCTAGTCATGCTTTAGTAAAGAAGTGGCCACTTTACTATAAAGCTTCGATGGAGTTTTGGAAGCAACACAATAAGTCATGTTTCACCTCATTATATCATCTTCCCACACTTGCGCTTGTGACTCGGCACTTTATGAATAAAACACCACCATTTTTATGCATAAACACTCGACAAAATACTAGTTTAAAAAAAAAATACAAATGGGCGACATGACTCTTCCCGCGTTCCCGCCGAAACTCCATCTAGCTTTATGCATGATGTAAAGTATATGACGTCACAATATTCAAAATTCAAATATGTTTTTTTTGCCTAAAGTTAAACAATAGACAAAATTGATTAAATCTAAGAACTTTAGTTAAGTGTTTACAAATTAATTTTATCTGTGGAACTGGCTGTTTGGTGAATAAAATCAATTTTGAATCAATTAAACTTACATTCGCGCTAATATACCACCGCTACCGGTAATGTATCATTGTATTGACGGTTATTTTTTACTATTAAACATATATACATATTTACATTTCGTTGTACAATAAAACTAAATTATTTATTTCCATTCCATTTCATGCTGTTACTACGCATGGGAACAATCATTTCATTTATCTTAAACTTTACCAACCCCGTCATTTACCTATAACAAATCTGTTTGTCTCTGTCTCTCCGTTGCATATCTGTCATCGACTCTATTGCATATCGTTGTTGTTTTACAAAGTTCTTCTGAAAGTTTTTCTACGGTCGCGTCTACTTCTGGAAGGCCTACTGTTACATAATATCTAATAAACAGAGTCGTACCTGGATTTAATTTTAATACTAAATTACGCTATACCACATGCATTTAATGTGCGATTACGCATAATTTACTTAATCTGACATTAACAGTTAATTTACGATTATAATTCTGCTGTTTTGAAAACGTCATTCCGATAACATCTTATACACTCAAATTAAAGCCTAGCTTCGTAACATTAACGGTACTAACACATAAAGCACATTTAAAACGACTCATGAAACCCTTCTTAACCATCGGTTTAAAGCCGTTTCATTTGGCTGACGGTGGAATAAAATTTTTAACTTTCGCAATTTGAACAAATATAAATATTTGATTTATAACACCAAAGTTACTAGTCAAATTCCGTAACTTCATTTCAATGTCAATGTACAAACTTATAAACATAATTATGTTTACCACCCGGGCTCAATCGAGTACAAAATACTAAACATAAATTATGAATTACCTCGTAACAACGATTATTGTTACATGACTGTTACGTGGAGGTAAGCAAAGAAAACAAATTTATAATACATATTTTATGCGCCATTAAGTCCCGGTGAAAACCATAATTACGATAGGACCTCCGTTTTCTTTTTGGTACAGAAAGTTAAATACCTATCTTATAGGTATGTAGTACTGCCACATGATACATACCAACTTGTAATACTGATTAGGATTTAGGGTAGACGGTTCGCCGGGAAGTAAATAAACAGCCTTGATCGCAGAATATCCGGGAGAGGAGGAATTGCCAATGTTTTATCACTTGGCTCAAGACACTAGATACTTGCTAAGGAGACAGGCAACTTCCAGTAGTTGACGGATATATTATATCTATGATGATTCCTTGGTCTCCAAAGCACGATGATTCTTCAAATCTTGCAGATGCTAACCTCACATAAAATAACATCTATCGTTCTAAGCAATATTTAACTGATACTGGAATGGCCAGGCAAGATTTAGTACGTTCAAATGCTGACACTCGAGTCTGAAGCGATTGATTTATGGTCTCTGCCAGACTTCGTCTCCTCAACGATTTTTCTCGTATCTGTAGCATTACCTACGTCCAGAATACGATATCTCGAAAAGACAATAAGCCTGGATTTAATACTGATAGGCTTTATTAGCCATTTTTCACAGACGCTGATATGTCCCAAGAAAACGTTCTATCAAATTCTGTCAACGATATCCATTAGTAAATTTGGTCGTCCTAGATATGAAAAAATCTGCGCAAACTTCTTGACTGTCTCGCAAGTCCATTAAATATTATATCGTATGTCTCTAAATAACGAGCTACCAAGCAACGATACCCCGTACTATGCTATTTTACACAACGATCTCGGTATCACTGCAACCGTCATGTACAGGTGGTAAGTATAATACCATCACAAATGCAATTCTTGTTCGTTCAAAAAAAATCCTTCTCTTAATTTAAGTACTGACACAAAACTTTAACAAAAGTCTCGTTACCGTAAATTGTCTAGAACATCGTAACATATGACTAGTATCGACTAATGATAAGTTACGATCCTAAGACTAATTTTTGGTCGTGGCATTCATCTAGGCATTCTGCGATCACATCACCGTGATATCCAAAATTAGAGTACTTGTTCTAGGTTCCTAAGAAAACGTTCAAATCTGGTTGGGTTAGATAGTTATTATTATTTGTGTTAGTCGGTGATCCTCCAGGTGAAGCGGCGTGTCATGCTCCAACAAAAATCCGTGGATTAAACATAATAATGAGCGAATGGACATGAGAAAGCGAGAGCGCGTGTGCGGTGTGCGGTGATGCGTGCGGCGCACGATGCGCTCGCGCATTGATGGAAGAGTCGTGGTCGTCGGGCGGTGCGCCGCTGCTGCGGACGCGGTCGCTGCCGCTGGTACTGGAGGCAAGTGGCGGCGCGCCCACGCGGCAGACCAAGCTCGACCCTCGGCAACTGTTGACCCTCACGCGCCACTACTACCCAGAAGGTGGCTGGGGCTGGGGCGTAGCGATAGCTGCCACCCTCGCCCAGATGCTGGCACACGGCCTGCACCAGGCCTCAGCCATTCTAGCCGTAGAAGCAGTCAAGAAGTTCGGTCCCGAAGTCCGCATGCAAGCAGGTAACATAAAGGCTAATCATCGAACGTTTTGAAAGCATCCGCAACATCATGCGGACCTTTAACTACAATTCTTGTTTCATTACTCAATGATCAAGGTACCTACCTACTGCTGCTGCTAGTAATGGACAGATGGACATACGATATCTCTCCCCATTAAGAGCATCTCGTTTTTCTCATTTACATCTTACTGTAACAAAAAAATATATGTAGGTACGTGTATCTTTAGGACATCGAACGACTACAGAGGATGACGACGAACAACGACTCTAATTGTAGTAGTAAAATTAACGGCGAGTATAAATTTATTTACATGAAAGAAATAGTACCTACACTAAATATATATACACTACACTAGCCAATTCTTGATAGTATTATAACAGTAATATTTTTTCAAATAAAAAAATATACGAAACATCCAAAATATATCTTAGTTTCATAATTTTTGTATGTAAAATTAATAAAACGAACGGTTCTCCTGATGGTAAGAGTTAACGCCTGTCCATGACCATTGCAGCGTTACACAGAACTTTTGGTAAGGAAAAGTCTAGCGCAACGCTGCTTTGGCGCTCATTACTTTGAGACTTTCGACGGTTAGTCTCAACGGCCTGCAATCTATACGTCGTAAACCTAAAGAGCCTGACTTCCCGAGGTGGGAGCCCGACGGTACATTTCCCGGTTCTAAGCTACTAGTCCGTCAACGTTTTAGTGCATCGGCCTTCACTCTGCCATGTCTTGCCTTACTCTATTTCATTTTATGATTTCATGTTTTATTATACAAATTATAATATATCTTCTTGTCATTTTCCTATCCAGCCTAGAATTCGTATACAATAAAAGTGTAACTAGCAAAACATTAATTAAATGCACGGCCAATCTAGAGTAAAATAACACTCGTAGGTACTTGTACGTTAGTTTGACGTTTCTACAGAACACGTAACGCTTAGTTTGTTTGCATTTCTGATTCCAGTTCAACGCTCCTCTATTCCCGTGGATACTTTTATGATTCTCCGCGTTCATGTACTTTCCTCGTACCCGTATTATTTTATCTATCGCATAATAAATACGAATGAATCGGGCCTCTGGAACTTTGACAACACATGGATCGTTTTGTTCAGAGATAAATGAGAGCATTTTTCACAAGTACCCACTATATTTGTTATTGTCTGAAAAGAATGAAGAAAAGACATACATGTCTGTTCTTTATACGTTTGTTGCAGAAATTGAAAGTTTACGCACGCATTCAATGTGACAAATCGACAATGGCTGCCCAAGTTTATTTCACAGAATTCTAAAGCACATGTCGTTTGGAAAATCTTTCGAGATATTCTAAGAAGGGGGCAATGAAATCAGAAATATGAATTTTCATTTGTGTAGAAGTCAAGTGGAAAATCTATGAGCTATGCAGACTGAATCATTTGAGTAGATATCCTGTCACATTCATTTTTAACCAAAAGTATGAACGTTTTATCTCTTCATGCATAATATTACCACATGTCTAATATACTAACATTACCGTATGTTTATTCATTCAATATGGTACCTACACTGCCTGGGAACATTTCACTTGCTTGTCGAAATATCGAAAGTCTTATTTCACAACACAATCACAATTTATATGTATATTCTGTACATTATAATCATATAACTGCAGTGAACAACCGTGATAGGTCAAAACAATAGGTAGAATTTTTATGGTAAAAAGTATCTGACTCGAATGAGATTCTCTCCTTATCGCAAGAGATAACGAAAAGAAATGAGTACCAAAAAAATAATGGTACGTTGAGTGTTATACAAATTTCGATAAATAAATTTTAACGAGAGCTGTCCCGCTTAGGAAAACTTAAATTTGAAATAGAGCAGAGTTCACGAATATAAATGAAAACCACACGTTTGCTAAAACATTGATTGATTTACCGACAGTACCAGGCGGGTAACGCCTTCACGTCAATCATCAGCAATCGTTTATTAGGATCAGAACTAGACAGAAGCAGGGATGGTTTAAGGATATACACGACAACCACAAGCCGTTGTAAGCTCGACATGTTTTTAAATTACAATTAGGTTTTTGTTTGACAGCCATTTCGCCTGATGTTAAGCGATGATGCGGTCTACGATGGAGCATGCTGGCCTAGAAGGAACCGATTTTTTCGCAACTTAAAGGTACCCAGATAAATAATTGAATATTGTACCAAATAATGAAAATACGGCACCTAAATCATTCACACTCGCAGATGTTAAGACTATAGAAAAATGTCCGTAAGTTACAACGGTCCATTATTTCCTTTGCGATCTCACAGGAACCTCCAATGTTTCGACTCTTAGTTTGTGTATCCATGTCAAAATCAGGTCAATCTGTCACTGCTTTAATAAAAAAAACAAACATACTTACATTTATAAAAGTAGTAAGATGCTTGTTTAGCAATTATTTAATCTAACCAAATAAACTGGCGTTTTCAGATCTTGCTCTTGTATATCTATTTATATTTTCTTTCTTAAATACATATTTATTATACACATAGAACACCTAGCATAGAACAAACAGTTTAGGCTCATCGCACATATGTTAATGAGAATCGAAATTTAAATTAATGTTTAGTAATTTACTGAATATAGTATATATGAACTAAGTATCCTTTTATACAAGTGGATATAATATACCTAACCCATTTGTTTTAAGCGACAAAAGATCAAAAACAAAAGAATTGACCGTCTTTTGTTCTAAGATAGTTTAAATACTGTATTTTTCAACTTCGAAAAATAATTGTTGCGCTTTCATTACTCATTTACAGTATTCTTGAACCAATGTACAATATGCTCATGTCTACAAGGAATAAAGCGGATGAATTTGTAATGATTAATCATGATTATTTTATAGTTAACAAAAATATTTATTATACAACTTTAGATTCTAACTATTTTTGGAAAATAAATTCGGCATAATTAATTACCTGATCTGAAAACGATTCAGTATTCATTCGACAGCATTCAGTCACGTGAACGTGAACATCAAACTGAGAGTGATACGTCACGCCATGCGAAACGCCAATATTGTAGTTGATATTTTCGTAGACGTATTTTCGTGACGTCATGCAAACGCAATGGCAGTTCTGGCTGTAATCGCAATATTTTTTATAGAGTTTTGAAACCGCAAAACACAAAATGAAAATTTGCAAATTTTTCGAAACATATTTTTGATGTAGTCTATTCCACTAGAAAATTGTTTCCGTGTTATTATACAAGCCTTAAGGATTTCAATGCGAGGATTCAAGTAAAACCAACCAAGTGTAGGTATAGCACACTTTAATTTTTTTTTAATTGGCCCTTTCCTGAGTCCACTGCTGGGCTATCTGATCCATGGAACGCCCGACCTCATCGCTCATTTATCATCTCAAAGGACGTTTAATATGTTTCGGTCGGTTGACAGCCAACGTGATAACGACTCAGCCGACCTCACCGCGGCTGCCGATTACAGATTCCATGCCTCTTTTTGCTACGTGTTGTCCGTTATACATATTGTGATTTTTTTACTTATTGAAAATTTAAACGGTGACCGGGACCAATGCGGGCACATTTTTACCGCAGTTGATTAACAGGCTTATAACGTGTCGAATAGGATCATATTTAGCGAAGCAAAATATTCATCGTCGTCACCATCATTGATTTTAGGTGAAATACATGAAAAAATAACAGTAAAAAAAAAATACAACACCATGTATTAAATAATATTATATTACCTCTGGTTGGTCTACTTGTTGTGTTCGATTGCCATCTAGGACATTTTTTTTCAGAACATAGATGTTCGTTTTGTGTCTAGGTGTTCCGTGTGTATTATAAGTATGTAATTACAAAAAAAAAAACAGTATGTATCAGCTTTGCTTAGTTTATGCTTGCGTTATTTGAAATATCTTCCGATATATGTTCATTTAATTATTTTATGTTAAAAAATTAATGAAAATATTAGGGTAAAGTTTTAATTTGATGGTTATCGGTTCTGCGACAGATATGGCCAGCTCACCGCCACTTCGACTTGCTGATATCCCCGAGCTATATCGGGGACTTTGGCGAATTACTGCATTCCGGATACGATCCTTTAAAGAAACGTGAATCCCGCCCGCTAAAGTCAAACAAAAATGTGTTAAAACCACGTTAGTTTCCATAATAAAATTTGACGTCTCTCTTCTATTTTAAAAAGTATTTTAGAGTTATTTAAAAACTGCTTCAACTAGAAAGCGTGATAGAAATTATTCTACTACAAAATTATCCTGCGGACATTAATAAAAAATTTGTTATATAATATGTATAAGTTAACTAGCTGCGACCCGCGGTGTTACCCGCTACTTGTTTTCGGGATAAAACGTAGCCTATGTGTTAATCCAGGGTCTCAGTTATCTCCATACCAAATTTCATCTAAGTCTGTTCAGTAGTTTTTGCGTGAAAGAGTAACAAACATACTCACAAACTTTCGCACTTATAATATTAGTAGGAATAGGATAGCAATAGGATCCTTTTTATACCTTCATAATATAACAGTAAAACTTCCCGTCTCATCTTTATCTTTTCTCATACAACTTCTTACGTCAGTATTTTACGTAGAGAAACTCAAATCAAGTTAGTCACAATCAGCCAGGTGGTCGGCCTGATGGCCCTGCTGGAATGAGATTATAAGACATTATATCTCTTGTACGAAACACGCCTAAACAATGAAAATAAGCTTTTGTAACTTGTAACTTTGTTATTATCAATAATATAATTATATTTATAAATAGTACTCATGTGACTCATGCTTTTACCTCATTTTACGTACCTTTCTTTACGGAATCACACAAGTAGTACTAAGTATAAATACAAATATTTGACTGACTAGACATTTTTGGCAGCACTTTTAACTTATTTGGTAGTATTAAGCTGTACAAAAGTAAACATACAGCAAAGAAAAAGCTCGAACTCATTCGCTAAGCCAGTAGGAAAATATATACTTACATTGTTTATCTAATGATTTCGAGTATACAAAACTCATCTACTTCTTAGTTTAAGAATTTTGCCTACAGTGAAAATTTAATACCGTTCGGTTTAGTCCCTACACCCCAACCTTATAAAAAATATATCATGGAAATGTTAAAACAAAACATAACAAAACAAACAAATAAAACTAAAAACTACTTAAAAAAATGTACAACTGCTTATACAAAATAAATGTGTACAATAAATTAATCCAAAAGTTACAAATCATTTATTGATGTATTTATGTTATTGTCGCCAACGGATTTATAGTTACATATCAATAATAATTTTGATTATTAAATTTAAAACCAAACAATTATTTATTAACTTTTATAGTCTTACATATTACAATTTGTGTCAAAACAATAATGATATTTAAAATAATAATTTATGTTTCTACAAGAATTAATAATGATTTATGAATATTTTAATAATCTCTAAATTTACCTAGTCTGTGCACTTTGAAGTTTCATTTTAAGGTAAGTAAAAGTAAACCTTCAAAAATGTTTTTATTGAAAAGTTTTGCTTTAGAATACCTAATCTTTTGATTCGGTGCAATATTTTGTGTCTGTTCGTGTTGAAATTGTAATTTATTCATACTTACCTATCTACACTTTGCAAGTATTTTACTCTCAATTGTGTTTCGTGCAGCAAAGTTAAAGTTGAGCTAGGAAACATTTCACTATATATCTAACAGCTCTTTCTTGTAAACCAGATAGATAGCAAGTTAAGTTTATTATATTTTACTAGGTGTTAGATCTCTTTAGCAGAAGGCAGTATATATATTCAGCATATTGTGTTGCGGTTTGAAGCTTCTAGCTAATATATAGGGCTATTGAAACTAACCATTGAATGTCTTAGCGTAACGAGCGCCAAAGCAGCAATGTCCTGGACTTTATTTTGTTACTCTAAGTTGTAATACAAAATAATATTTAATTTTATGAAAATTACAAGCAATATTCTTCCATTTCTGTTAAAAATAACATTAAAATGTAATGAAACATAACATAATAAATATCTATAAGAATTAATAATAACTAATTAATAGTTCTGAGTACCGCTGTTTATTATAATTATAACATGATCGGAACACTCACTTCGTTAAACTTAGGTAAATACAGAAAAATGTACACAACTTGACTAGAAGGTATTCCACAAAAAAAATCATATAAAATATATGAAATTGATAGTCATTTTTTTATCTCATTTATCCATGACAAAGTAATCCAAAAAACGATCAGGCAAAACAGTTGGCCGTTTTGCACACATTTTTTGTTCTGAAGTTCTGTTTTAAATGTACATAGAGTTCGTATATTTTTTGACATAAAATCTATTTATTACTTGCACAAAAAGGTAAGCGAATATTAAGATAGCAAACAGAATTCGCAGCAATAATGAAGATAATTTAAGAAATCGAGACACGTTTTCGATTTTATTGAATGGGGCCGCAACGCTCGAAAGTGTCTGATATGAGTCCATATAAAGTTAAGGGACAGACAATTTGCAGTTATTTAGGAGACGATGATGCAGCTCAATTTCTTTATTTAGTTTCTTGAGACGCGACCCAACCTATCGCTATGTTCCACCGCGTTTGTTGCCGACTAAAGTATAAGCCCAACTCTTTATTTATAGCCTTATATTTCGCTTTTACTGCTGTTCTTTCATAAAAGTCACATTTTTAAGAAAATCTCGGGAGCTTTTTGCCGAAACGTTAACGGTCTAGTCGTTCGGAAAGTTGTAACTTATTGATTTTCTAATTGCGTTTATTTTACGGATTGTAATCTAAGTTTTATATTTTAGGACTACCAGTACGTTTAATACTTTTATTTTCTTTAATTTTTAGTTTTAACATCCGACGTTAAGAACTTTGTGTTACTCCAGCAGTGTAAAGCTGTGTGGTGCTTTCGTAAGCTTGTTCGTGCCAAGCAAGTAATATACACATCTCCAATTAAACAACTAAACCCAATCCTGTCTTTCGAAAACATGAAAAACAAAAAAGACTTTTATATAGTTGTATACTATTTATAATTATGTGTTTACAATTGAATTTCTTACCGGGTCTCGATAAACCCATAATTATCCAGAATACATCATTGATTTTAAAAAAAAATCTAGGCAATCATTCTTAACCAAAATAAAATAAATTTCTAGTTTTACGAAGTTCTTGTATGTATGATTAATTTAAATACTTTAGTAGATGTAAAACTAAAATTGCTAAAAGTTGAAAAATATCGCCTTAATTTTCGAGATTTGACTGTCTTATTGGCTCATTTGGCAGCTTTGTTTCATGAACTGTACAGATGACCAAAGTTGTTGGTTCTATGTTTATAGGTGTTTTTGTATTATAAGTATAAAAAATTACTTATGTAAGTAATTACATCAATTATCTAAAATGTGGCCAAAACGCTGGCCTCTACTTTGCATAAAGATTAAGTATTGCTATACAATGTGACAATGGCGACATTGTTTTGGGACCTATTCCCAATAATATCCGTAAGCTTAGTTTGAGGCTAGATAGCGCTGTGTTCACCGATATTTCTTTTTATTAACGTTTAGTTATATTATTATTCTATTTTTTTCGCAGGTTGTGTACTATAAATTTCAATTTTCTTCCGGCGTCATTAAAAGTTAAAATATTTTAACACAAAACTATCCCATCTATCTAGATCTTTTAAATTTATTCAAGATTCTAGACTAAACAAGACTAAGATTTATGCGTCCTTCACTATGGTCACACAGAGCACAGAGTGATGCTACTTGTTAAAAAGTCGTCGACCCTCTCGGACGTAAATCGGACGAACTCAGTAACCAAAAATTTCTCACACTAAAGCGGGTGAATAATTATTTTGTAAGTTTTTTAACCGTTTACAAGTTATGTGTTTGAACACAATGATCTTCTTTTTTTTTGTTGTTTTGCAAAATTGTATCCTTTGTAAAAGTAATTCAGAATTATGAGTAGGTACAATGATTTCCTTTACCACTTAGGTACATAACTGAATCCAATAACGTAAGTCGATATAAAAACAGACGACTACTGATAAGTCAGTAATAAAGTTGTTTGACTTAGTAGGGATTTATTTCATTTCTAAGATATTTTTACGACTACACTCTAGGAGCATTTAGAATCAGTACTAAGTATACCTTGTTATTCATGGCTCCCCCAAAGACAAAGTCCTGCATTCGTTCGTTTACTAAAAGCACCCAAAAGTCTTTAAAGTTTTGTCAATAGATGTTTGTCAGACGCTGCATCGTCTACACTTGAATGAAATACTGTTTTCTGTGAAATGCTCGATGTCTTCTGCTGAAATCTGGGTGGGTCGCGTGATTAACTCAAAGATACTCACAACACTCGCATTACATATTGGAGATTTTTTTTAAATAAGTACTTACCAAAATATTTGTTTTGCGACCTTTGTAAAATGTACCTGGAGTTTGTATTGCGGAATAATTGTTCTAGAATTCAAATCTAGCTTATTAAAAATAAATAAACATCGTAGGACATTTACACACAGCGCCATCTGACCCCTAACTAAGCAATGCTTGTACTATGGAAGTCAGATAACTGATAGAATACTTAAATACTTTTTTTTTTGTAAATACATACTTATAATAAATACAGAACACCCAGACACAGAACAAACATTTTGTTTATACCACAAAATGTTTATCCTGAGTGGAAATCGAACCCACGCCCACGCGAAGTAGGTTTTGAGGATTTTAACTAGCCAGAAGAATAATAGACTATATCCTACCACCATGATATATATCTATTCCTTACAATTTTTTACTTCGCCGGCAGCTCAAGCTCTTGTTGGGATTTAAACCCACGCCCTTCAGCATGTAATCCGCGCAAACCACTGAGCTATCATTGTAAATGTTACTCTGGATTTAAGACACACTGTACTTTTTGGTGAGTTGTGACGATGTAGAAGAAATATTATTTCAATGTAGGTGTGTACTATATTTCACAAGGAAGGTGTTTTAATATCTAATATACAGTATCTAACATACAGTTATTACAGCTTGCAATTTTCTGTTGAAAGGAAACCCCCCATAGACTTGCAACTTGAGTGTCCAGCGACTATCGGCGAGGCGAGAAATGAAATAAAACTTGAAGTTACTTTGTTATAACGATGCACTTCCACATCAGAATGCAAGTTATAGGAAATATTTCACGTGATCACACGAGAGAACGCCGTTTTCACGACTTGTGGATTATACCGAAAAATGTTACTGAACATGTTAGAAAACTTGATTTTTGGATGTTGTACGTCTTTTCTACAATGCCGTCAAATGTATTTACTTAACATCAAACTTTTCTTAACGTTTTCCTCAGTGTAAATTAAATAAATGACAATTATAACTACTATTTAATGAATACCTATTACCCATAAACTAATAGTAGTATGTTAGTTTTTTCATAAATATACAAATAAAAGAAAGCAATAACACTATATTATAAATAAGGAAATAAGGAAATTCAGTTCCAGACTTGGTGTCAAAATAAAAATATAACCTACCTACATAATATATGTTTGTGTATTATTTTAAACTATTTTTGTGTTATGTAAACTGATAAATATGGGATTTTACCAAATGATGAGTAGGTATTTGTGTTATTTAGGCAAGATTTTTATCTCCAAAGTGTCCAATTTCAGCACTGAAAAATAAAGAAAATGTAGAATTAATGTAGAGATAAAATGAATAAAAATAAATTTATAATAAAATGAACACATTTTCACAAGTTTTATTTCACTTGCAATGTAGACATGTAACTAAATCTTCTGTTTCAAAATTTGCAAACCATTTTTCGACTACTTACTAGTTTCCGATTGGGCTGAAATTTGGCATATTTGTAAATTCCGGGACAATGCATTATTGCGGTACCAATAGGCTAATCTGACTAAGGATCCCGAATGTAAAGATTTAATGGCAAATGTAGGACAGTATTTTTAGTTACCACGAGTAGTACAGTAGTACTGTCTCGCTACACGTCATGAATTTTTTTTAAATTATTTATTAGTGCTGGTTTAATTTTTAGTGCAGGTGCAATACTCTTGCCAAGCTTACCAGTGTAGGTAAATAACCCGCAAACTAAAAAATATATAAGCATCATGAGCATAACTGCTTATACAATTCAAGTAAATTTTCGATCAGAGTCACTTGAAGAAGTAAATAGATAAACTCGGTGCTAAATATCGTTTCCCGAGGCTATAATAAAATTGATTTTAATTGGCTATTTAACTAATACTAGCGTTAGGATTGGATAATAACCATTGAATTACGTATAGCGTTTCACATTAGGTTTGTCATTGTCAGGCGAGTAGGGTTGGCACTCTGTAGGTACACAAAACTTAATTGTACTTAGTTACAAAAAAGAATTAATATTCAATTCGATCTGTATCATTCTGTTTTATTGGAAATCTTTGAGATTTGTGAATTACCTATGTTTTTTAGTTTTCCATTATACATATTCCATATTTACATTTCAAATTTTCCTTGTTAGGTACCCTTTGTCCTACGTGAGAGTTAAACATAGCAACGCGACGCCGCGCGAAATTATCAAGCATTGTCTTTTAGATCGTTTTATAGGATCACTTACAGATTTTCAAATCGCAAAAGGTTGTATTTTGTTGCGTACATGGAACAACGATCTTTTATCTCAAATTTTTTTTACAAAATATGTACATTTTATACAATTGTCTAATTTGTATATGTGTACAATACCAATACATATGACCTTTAGCTAGGATTTTTTATAATATGGTTTGGTTATTTACCAACAGTACTTATCAGTTTTATTATATTGTTGTGAAAAATATTAGATCAACTTTATCTACTTATTAAACACCCACTAGTCCGATGGCATTTAATATCAATACATCAGAATATCTCTTGTGCTAATCCTGACCTGACCTACATTTTTTTTTTTTGACGACAGCCCACCTGATGTTAAGTGACGGTGTCGTCGACGATGATAATCACACTTTTATTTTAATGAGCCAAGTCTGCCAACTAAATACTTAAAAAAATAATTCATTACACGTTGTATTTTACGTTGTGTATTGTGTACAACTGTATGTCACAGAGGCAAAAAAAATTGTTTCTAATATCTTTGTCTGGTTTGCCTGTACATTTGTGCACGCTGATCTCAGAAACGACTAAACCGATTTAAATGAGGTTTTCACTGATGTATTGTGGTAAGTTTTCAGATTTATTCCAATCGGTTTACATACAAACAGCTAAATCAATTGCATTCGCTTTTTAGAATTCCTGGTCGTCGTTAATGGAATGGGTAGGGGGAAATCATTTCAAACAAGATGTAGAAGGGAATAAAATTATACTATTTGATGATTAGCAGTAACCTCTTGGCTACTCAAAATAAGTTTATCTCTCAATTAGTTAAATATTCAGGGCCTTAGTCATAATGTTTAAGATGCACTGTCATATTCTCGCTGGCGTAAAATCTCAGGAGTCAAAACAAGACGGGCCACTTTAATCATAGATTAGCAACGTTTATAAGCAGCAAGTTAAATATTATTATAATCTTCAGCAAAAAGTTTTAAGTCTTGCGCATTTAATAAGTTTAATGAGTTTCTGCAAGACGACCCCATTAAGAAGAAATAAGTTAAAATTATCGCAAAATTAATTGAGTTTGCGCGCAGTTTTTTCGCGCTCAACGGAATCAACATCAGCATTATCAACACGGAAAGGACGTGTTAAGGTGGTTCGATTTCCATGCAAATATTTTTTTTCGTTTATGGACAAATAGAGTAGATTATGCTATTTATCTACTATTTTATTCAAGCAATTGTGATTTACCAATTAAACACCAAAAATAAATGCCTGTAGCTGTGTTTTCACTGTAAAATTATGCTCCATTTGTCTATAAATGGAAAAAATATATTTGTATGGAAATCGAACCACCGCGTCAAATTGACAAGGAATTAGCACGTGTTTGGTAGCCCTACACATTGTCGCCGTATAAGGAGTGGAATGTTCGCACGCGTATCTTTACGACGCCAGAAAACAATAAACAAACCCGTCTGAGCTTTTTGTCGTGATCTTATGATGAGGCCGATTAGTGTCAATATGGAAATGTTTTAGTAAAAACCTTTACGATTTTAGGTACCTATATTTTTTTATTGTTGATAGGCTAGGTGTTTGACCACAGCTCGCCTGATGTTAAGTGACGGTGTGATCGAAGATAACAAAGCACAGCAAACCTGGAATTAAACATGGGTTAAACGTGCAAAAACTTTGTCACGTTCACCATGAAAGGAAAAAAACACACAGGAATTGTTTTTCTAGACATTGTTGATCTATTTTTGCAATTCATTTTCACTTCTTGCAACAAAAAAACGCTATATTAGTATGTATGTATCCATTTGTCAGTCATAAAATTAAGATGTTCTAAATATTTGTCGTTTGCTCATAGTTCTCTTTTGCAGTGCTACGATTGACGATTTCTTTTTAGTGACACCCCTAAATGTGTAGGTATCGGACTTTGAGTCAAGTTTGGTGGTTATGGAATAATAAATTAATTACCAATATCCTTTTCGGCCATGTATGTCAAAGCAACAGGCTCTTTTAATTTCTGATAGCCGGATATAATTGTATCATTAATTGTGCATACCTGAATATTATGTTTCTTGTTTACTGAATTTATAAATAAACCAACTTTATTGTTATATAATCAGAGAAACTAGTTAAGAAACCACCTTAGTGTGAATAGTCATTACTTTTAAAGTAGGTAGGTACTTGAGTTCCTATATGATGCCTAATTTCTATTATCAGGGTTTATAATTATGTCAGGTTTTAACAAAACTTGACATAATTATAAAACGCATAAACACTACCATCGCTACAAAACATCCAACCAAGCAACGATTTTAAAATGAAACCTTGTGTAGTATGTAGGTAATAACGTTTGTTTTGTTCTAGGATGCCTGGGAGCATTGTCTGCTGGAGTCGCCCTGGCCCTGTCTCCGGTGACGGTGGCTCTGTGCGTGAGGAAGTCGACGCGAGTGACGGCGGTGGTCGGCGGATTAGTTGCAGCGCTTGGCTGCCTCTTTACATCCTTCGCCACGCAGTTTCACCAGCTTTTCTTCAGTTATGGTAATCAGAAAGACTAGATTTCAAAGACAGTTTTTTTTCTTTAGTTTTGGCGTCGCTTTTAAGGCATTTGCCAGTGTCAAGTGTTTTATCTTTTCAAGTTTCAAAGGTAAAATAAGTTGCCTCGTAGCTATAGATATAGTTAAAGTCCAGTTTTGGTCAAGTACCGTGTCAGTCAAGTCCAGTCACGCTTTAGTAAAGTAGTGGCGACTTTACTATAAAGCTTCGATGGAGTTTTGGAAGCAACACGAAACGCCATGTTTCACCACATTATATAATTTTTCCACACTCGCGCTTGTAATCACAACTTTATGAATAAAACGCCACCATTTTTATGCATAAACACTCGATAAAACACTAGTTTTGGAAAAAAATACAACGGGGCGACACGACTCTTTCCGCGTTCCCGCCAAAAAGAACCCAAAGACAGTTCTTTAAGTAGTACATACTTACATGCAACCGTACCTCTTTATTTAGATAGATACCTACACTTATTTTATTAATTTGTACATTAAATTGATATAAAAACTTAAAAATGTTAGGGATAGGTATTATTATAATGCTACTCTCATTATACACTTTAGTAACGAGACCTTTGACATGTACCGTGACTTATTATTGCTATTCTAGTTAGGGGATCCGTAGTTTTTTTGTGTTCACCTGACCGAATGAAAAATAGATATCACAGTACCCTCACTACCCTTTCTTAAAAACGTCTGCAAGTTGCTCGCGGTACGTTCGCCTATGTCGATCCTTATCAGCTTGCCCATGTACCCTTTTCACATCTGTTTTTACCCGATTGCCAAGGAAGAGTTTTGTTTTTTTCGTGTATCTTGCATGTATGTTTGTAAATTTCTTTATTGCCTCGTATCTTCCAAACGGCTGTATAGATTTCGACAGTTATGGTATCGTCATATTCGTCTTAAAACCCCAAGTATCCATAGATAGGTATTTGAAAAAAAAAAAAAACAATACGATGGATTTATGGCGCGAAATAGTTATACTATTACTGGGCTGTTGAGACTAACCATCTAGTCTCAAAGTAATGAGTGCCAAAGCAGCGATGCCCTGGACGTTGTTTTGTTACTCAAAGTTCTGTGCATCGCTGCAATGGTCATGGACAGGCGTTATCTCTTAACATCAGGAGAGCGCCTCGACCGTCTCATTACTTTTACATTAAAAAAAAAAAAACTATTTCACGCCAAAAATCCGCCATATTGTTTTTTTTCAAAGAAATAGTATATATTATAATAATACTAACGTATTTATTTTAAAATATTAACCAAACTATCATGTAAGCGATCAAAATAAAATAAATTAAAAGGGGATTACAAAAATAAATGTATATACAAAAAGTTTACCTAAAAAAAGCTACCTATTTTATTCGCAGTCGGGTTATAGATTTTTTAAACTTTTCAGATTTTTATCAATCTTCTTTCATTCATCCCTTCTAAATACATTAACCGACTGAGTATTCTTTTCTGAATCTTTGTCATTTTATCTTCTATTTCATCGCAACGTTCCTTGTTAACGTTCCTTGTTCCTTTGTCAACAGCATCTGTTTGAATTTTCTTGTTCTAAAGTAGGTACATAATTATACAAGTCATCTCTACGTTTTCATTGTTATGAAAAAATAGAAACAACTTAGAATCGACTTTCATTAGATAGATAGATAGATTAGATATAACTCTTTATTGTGTACACCATAAGACGAAAAAAAAATACAGAGAACGAAAGAACCAGATTATTAGATTTCATGTAAATTACATCGCGGATGTTGTAAAGAAAGGAAAAAAAAGTAGGTATTAGACAACCGGATCTACAAACCCCAAACTAGCCCAAGATTGATGTTTATAGTGAAATGTATGAGTATGTGTATGTGTATGAATGTAAAGGTTCACATATAAATGTGGTCGTCACCTGTAAAATGATATTCATCAAGATCATTTAGCGTTACAAAAGAAAACTAATTGAATTCGCAGCAGGCATTTCCATTTCTTAAAAAAATAAATAATTAGAACGTTAATGCACTTGAAATCCAATGCAACTTGCCGGCAAGTTGACAAGTTAATTTATTGCACCTGATCTTCATATCCAAAACTCGTTTTGGCTTACATCAAAGGTACCCAGTAATTGGCTCTCAGAGTAAATAAGGATATCTACATAATCGCACGATTCACAAACCATGCTAAAATAAACACGAAATTATTCCACAGCGGTATTTCGGTTCCCATTTACCAATATGTATACCTATACCTAGGTACTAGTGGATCTACAGTTCCCATAACGCTCTCAGTGAATCACAATGTCAATAGTTTCGTAGAAAATGTTACGAAATCAACTTACAATACACGTTATATTCGCTCGCCTGGAATACAGAAATATCATTGCATTGTACAAGCCCACAGAATAGCGTCGTATCAGAAAAATAACAACAAACTTTGCTCGCTGCATAATACAAAGCTTAGTCTATCTTCGAATATAACGTGTTGGCGCCTGGTAGAAAGCAAATTAGCATTTAAATTGGAGCAGTGACTGCCGGTTCTTCGCTACACTGTGACTCTAACTAACCCCGTATTACCAGAGTTAGCCAATAGTTTGTTTTTCGGTTAACTGCGATCTCAGCGCTATGCATTGTTTTGCATAGAACAAACAAAAACTTTGACCATTTTTAGATCAAACAACTTTACGGGACATGAATTTTAACAATTTAGAATTGGTTGGTAGTGGTTTACGAGTGCATTGGTAAAACCTTTGACGTCATAAGGTAAACATGCGAACGAGAGAATGAATCCCTTCATTCACTCCTTTACCCTGAAGGGCTTTATAGGAAATTAATATACTAGAGCCAGTAAATAAAATTTTCTTGATTCCCAAAATGGTTTCTGACACAGTTAATTTTATGCTATTCCTGTATTTTTACGGATAAAACATAAAGATTTATGAAATAGAACCACTAAACAAATCAAGAGATAACTAATACGTGTGTCAAAACAATTACAACTACTAATTTTTCACGTCTACTTCTTAGTTAACTAATTAACAGTCATTAATCATAGAGCATGGTAAAAATTCGATTTCAAAACAGAAAGGAAAGGGCTTATAAGATTTACGATGTGCGATACACAAATCAAGATTTGTACCTATATCGAGAGTAAGAAAGAATTTATGTCTCCTAGAAATAATTTTTGCTACTAAATCATTCGGCGGTTTATAATGTTGCGCATTTCTAATACGACAAAGTCGGATAAATCTGACATAAAACGGGTTACGGGCAAACCACAGTCCAACGCAGCTTATCCCCGCAAATGCTATTGAATAAACATCGATTGCAGACAACGATACTAACACCTACTAAATAAAACAAAGACCTAAAACTCTCTTGATTAAAGTTGCAGATCCATTTCAGACTTCATCTGATCCGATGAATACCTAACTGTAATAGTCTGTAATGAGTGTTGAAACTAATAAAATAAATGTCATTACAAGTACGTGAAGAAACTTTTCTAACTGCAAATGAGCTTCTCAGACCGTGAAGTCGTTTCTTACTCGTTCTATCTAAAGTTAAATGGAAATAGCCAATAGTGTATCTGTCTCATTGCTATAGTTCCATTCAACGAGTCATTTATGCTCCCCTTTGTGTCTGATGGGTGTTGATTGGCACTTCCTCGCTACTCATTGGCAATTTGCATTTGCTTGGTGTCATTATGTTGGTTACTCCGACTATAGTTTCGGTCACATTCGAGGACTTTTTTAAGGAGTCAAAGCAAAGTACCTACAAAGCTTGTGCGGCCTCTTCTTGCTGCGTACTTCAGTGCGTGGCCGTAATATTGGTTTGATGGTTGACAAGCTAAGTGTAGACCACAGCTCAACAATTAGTCTGAAATGGAACTGGCTCTCAATTGAGGTTGCCGGAACACACCGTTAGGTGCTTGGCGGCAGATTTTCAACTTGAGTGTGGTAGGTAGCCAGCCCAATATAAGAAAATACCCTAGCATCATGCTATGATTTCCTCACGATGTTTTCCTTAATAGCAGCTCAAGTTCATTGTTAGGGTACACTATCAACGCACTCAGTGAGGATGAAACTATAGTCCAGAGTATCCCATGTAAATGTAAATCCCGCGCATGTTTTTTTTAAATAACTTCCGATACCTACAGATACCGTAATACCAAATTCGAATCATTTAAGACTTGTTGAAGATGCTGACATCCATTCATCGACTATGCTATTAAAGAGCTGAGAAAATCTTGAAACGGCTAAACAGATAATCTTAATTCGTAGCTAAGTAGGTACATTCCCGATCAAGTAACCTTTCAAACTAAATCAAAACCGGTTCAGTCGCTTGGGAGCTACCATGCCACAGACAAATGCACATATACCTCACACACTCATTGAACTTAAAACAAAAATTGAGGAGTCGTTTGGTTTTCATCAGGGGTTAAAAAGATAATAAGCTAATAGATATGTGCCTGTCTACGTGTTTCACACATGTATTTAAAAAAATTAATAGCCCAGCGAATTAGCAAGTTGAAATGGCAGTGAGCAGGGCACATAGCAAACAGAACTGATGGTGGATTGGGCTGCAAAGTTATGGTACGGAGATCACGGACTGGTAAGCGCAGCGTAGGACGTCCATCCAGACAGACGACTAATAAAGACCGCACGAAAGCGCTGGAAGTGGAAGTCAATGAGGGGGAAGCCTATATCCAGATGATGATGATGTTGATGTTGATGATGATGATGATGAGGCTTTAGCAGTCTTCATTAACCAGCATCGTTTTATATTCTCTGTAAATACTACTCATATCTACACTCCTTTATTGTTAATGGCAAAATTGCCCCTAAGCACAATGGGAACAAAAGGCCAAAGAGAAAAAAAGCCAAGGCTTACGTTACACGTTACACAAATATCTTTACTAGACCTTTTTTCTGCTACTACTTTTTTAATCTATGTTACCTACTGTTGACATTCTGATTGATTCATAAAGAACTATGCTTTTATTTATACAGAGTTATATATAAAATAAGATAGTGGTGATTAGGTACTGATTTTACTTAGGTAGGTACTTGGAGCAGCGCTAGAGATTCATAACTTTAATGGAAATCAGCTAGATTGGATCGTTGCTGATACGGTTTCACCATTACATTATAATTATTATTGTATGTAAAGCAATTATTTCAGTTAGCACATTTTTTTGTTTTTTTTTTTTTATTTCGATAAAGCAAACGCATTTTTTTAACACCTATAAGTCCGCACTTGATCGCTTACTTGCCTGATGGTAAGTCGAAAATTTGCAAATGGTGCAGTTCGACGCCAAATACAGAAAGGAAGAAGACACGACTATGTTCTAGCAATGTGGGCGCGTTTGCGCCATTTGGCCATATACCTAGTCACAGTAAAAAAATTGGCTTAATAAAAAACTTATGGTTGTTTTACTTTTTTTTTTATTTATTCATGGCCATGGAATAAAAACATCTCTCGTCTTGTGTTGCCAGGGACGGTAGTCGGTGTGGGCGTGGGCCTGACCAGAGACTGTTCGACGCTGATGGTAGCGCAATATTTCAAACGGAGACGAGAGCTGGTAGAGATATTCATCGTGAGCGGCAGTGGCCTCGGGATAGCTGTCATGTCTACTTTTATCAAAAGCGCCATAAGGTAAGACCTCCTTTTTTAATCGCTATGTCAGGTCAGGTCCTATTAATTTACGAGAATAAAGTCCCTACGCAAAAATACAAAGTGCTCATAGTAAAAGTTGTTCATAAAGATAAGTACAATTAATACCTACCTAGGCCTACCTACTTAGGCACATATCAAACATGTTTATCACATAAACCGGACTGGGTATTCTGGGACTCGAACCCACACACTGCAGCTTATAACGCACAGTTACAACCGCATGGACTGACAGGGAAGTCGGAAAGGCAATCAGGCAGTAGCGTCCTTGGTGCGCAGATCTCAAACCAGCACTGACGCCGTTCTGCAAATGGTTGGCACCAGATTTGACTATGCTTTCCTTCGGTCTTACTGCAAGTACCAATTCCGGACTACACACACTACACTATAATCTAATAATAATAATAATCTTTATTCACATTACAGATAATAATAATAATGGTACACAGAACCTACACTAAGCTAACACTTGTATCGTAGGTTCTGTACTCCTTCAGGGATTCATTTACATTTAAAGATAAATATGGTGATAAATATGGTGATGTGTGTGTGTGAGAGAGAGAGAGAGGGAGTGTGTGTGTGTGTGTGTGAATGTGTGTATGTGAGGGTATGTGTCTCTGTGTGTGTGTGTGGGTGTGTGTGTTTGTATCAAGATTTTTACTATACACTAGCGACAATATGTAGGAGGCATACATAGATAACATGGTTTCAAATTTTATTTTATTACCATGTTGTTTTTCAACAAGTTTAGTGTGAATATGTGTAGGTATTGTACCTTGTCTGAAATAAATTATTTATTGTTAGTTACTTATTGTTTACATAAAATATTTCAGAGCAATCGGCTGGCGACTCGGACTGCAGGCCGTGACAGGAGTTGTGTTTGCTACTTTTATCCTGGGCACATTTTATCGCTCCGCCTCTCTGTACCACCCACAACGACGTGCCATCCTGCATCTTAAGAACCAGAATAAGATCAAACGGAAGATGAAAGACAGGAACAAAACCGATGACAGACAGCCATTCTTTGATTTCTCGACACTGAAATCGAGGACTGTGAGGATACTTCTCATGTCGACAGGAATATCAGCGTTTGGAGTCAACACCCCGATATTTTACTTGGCCTATCATGCCGAAGAGGAAGGTAATTATGATTTCTTTTATAAAATGGGTATTTTAATACGAAAGACGTACTCTAAGTGACTATAGGCGAATCAATTTTCAAAATACTTTTCCAGTTCACCAAGTTGGAAAACCTTTCAATTTAACTCTTTTTTGTGCTCAATCGTGTAAAATACATTTGTAATATGAACGCGACGAAGTTTTTTTTTTTTTTTTTATAGTAGATAGGCTTGCGTTTGACCGCCATCCCGCCTGATGTAAAATTAAAGTAAATTAAGTAAAATAATTTTCAAATATTTTTGAGCTGTTACTGTTACGCAAAACAGTCCAACTTTTGTGTACAGCACTTTAATAAAATTAAAATAAAATAGATTTAACGTAAAATATTATTCTATACGTAGAACGAAACGAAATGTAAAATTATGATATTCATGTTTTCCAGGTCTAGGCGATACGGCGGAACTCCTGCAAGCGTACCTCGGCATGGCCTGGGCAGTGGGATGCGCAGCCTTCGGTCTGCTAGTCCGCCAGAACTCTGCAGAATGCCGCATAGCGAGGCAGTATCTTACTCAAGCTGCTGTGTTTGTTTGCAGTCTGGCTATTATGGCTCTTACTGCAGTAGAGGGCTCGTACAGGGGTTATGTTATGTTTGCGTGGATATACGGTAAGTCAAAGTTTACCTTAAGACAAAAAAAAACTTAGTTCACAAAAACAGAACCAAACTCTGACTGTATTTTTACAGTACAGTGTAGATAACGCTCCATCACATCACAGTTGTCCATATCGTTCTCCCATTATAAGTTATAGTGCTTACTGTTTGCCCTTGTAATAAAAAACAACACAAGTACGGGGCGTGCAAACAAACCATCTGATAAATAGGCTATATATAACAATCGCTAAAAGAATAAACATTTCTGAGCCCTGCCCCATTTTTGAAGCCTGGTCTTTTTGCTTTCTATAAGCATAACAATAGTTTTAAGTAGGTACATAAATTTCCTTACTAGACCTGTGGTTGCAAAACACATAAATGCCCCAACTATTAGCATGGTGCATGATATTTACAGGCATTTTCTGCGGAGGTTACCACTACTCATTGAAGATGTACACCTATGAGCGAGTTAGGTCAAGAAACTTCGCGAGGACTTGGGGCTTTGTCCAGTGTTCCCAGGCTGTTCCTATAGTCATCGGTGTACCATTGTCAGGTAAACATCAAAATTCATTGATAGAATTTACACTTAAATTTTATTATAATACCTACTAACTTCTTCTTCATTCTGTACTTATTCTGTAGGTCGTACTTGATATGTGTGAAAGTCATCACTATTTTTGCTGGTTTTCCGCTTTTGTCGCCAATTGAAAGTGGGAAAGCCGCATGGGGTGTTTTGTGAATTTCTTCGTACTAAACAAGCCTACCCAAAACAAGCCGAACTCCTTAAACTAACAATTAACGTCTTGGGGTCGCTGACATAATTGTTATAATTATTAACTATTTAAAATTCCACTGCAGGATATTTGATTTGTTTTTTTTTTATTTGATATCTCTACCGTGGTAGGTAGGTTCTCTTCCAGCTTTTACCTTCGACTAAGAAATTACAAAGATACATTGTCTAGTGGCCGGATAAATGTTATTAACACCTTTCTAAAGATTTATGTCCCTATTTTGTTCATTCTTAAAAATATAGATACAGTAGATATATAAAAATGTTTGATATGGGTATAAGACAATATTGCATTAGATTATATTATTAGATAGTACATACTACTGTACCTACAATACATATACCTACCTATAGTTGTTTTGAGTTAGCTCGAAGACAATGTAACTACGGATCATTAGTTCAGTTTAAGATGGCATCTATATATTGTGTACTTACCTATATTAGGGATTATATACTTACTTAATTACACGGTGCCCCCCTTGGTTATAGTTTTACGTTCATTTCCAGGGTATATAAGCGTTGGATGCGGAGGCAAGGCCGGCTACTACTTCAGCTCAACTTGTTCTCTTATCGGTTCGCTGTCTCTCTTCTGCATAGATCTGCACAAGCGCAGTGTCGCCCAAAAACACACCAAGTAAGTAAATTTAAGCATTTAGCCGCAGTGAAACCATATGGAACGGACAGTATTTAGCGTTAAAATTGGTCCTTCGAGTCGCTAAGACGAGTAGTTTGTTGTATTTACAAAAAAGATTATTTACTAATCATGTAATCGTCTAAATACGGTTTAAGGATACCTACACTGTTATAAAAAAGGTCAATACAGACAAGATTTTGTCTATAAAGGACGCTTGACTTTTCCTGGCGCAAATTCAGGCTTTTCTTTGAAATCTTCTTTATAGGTAGCCCGTACACGTAGCGCGCGATCCGCGATCAATGATCGCGATCCAGACTGATCGTGTACGAAGCGGATTGACAGACTGATGCTCCGGGTCGCATAATATCTAGAAATTTTGAAATCATGATCGCGGATCGCGGATCGCGGATCGTGATCATGATTGAACGTGTAAGGCGGCCCATAGTGTTGCCTTATTGACGGTGTCAACATTTTGAAATTTGATTCAAAAATAAACTTTCGTCCGGCTTGACTAGTATCCGTCGCCGTTGAAATGTAGGTAACCGGATTGGTTAGGTACCTGTGTACCTATTGGAAACACAATTAAAAGCGAGTAGGTACACGGTTTGTATGAAACTGCACAACGCATTTAGATTTCTGGATACCGCACTTCATGGGTCATGGGCAAGCGTTATATCTTTCCATCAAGAAAGCGTCTCGTTCGTCTCATTACTTCTTACCGTAAAAGTGTTACCGGATTCCGTCACGTGGGGTCAGATCGTGATAATTTTAATGTTACAAATTTTCAGAGAAAACGGCAGCGGTGTACCGTGTGAATCTACGTGCGGGCCTTCACGTCACAGTAGAAATCGCGACCGGGAGCCCCGAACTGCTATGGGAGCAGCCACAGCCTTAGGTAAACCGACAGAGATTATTTAGTTTAGAATAGCATAGCACTGTAAGTACAAATAATATTTAGTTGGTTTGCCACCAAAACAAATCAAAGACTACCTGCCTGTAGCTAGTAAAATTTTAATCGCAACATTTTTCTATAAATAATCCTTATTATTTAATGATACTTTCAAGTTTTTAAAACACTTGGGTTGTTGTGTATTTACTGTGTGGATTTAAGTTATACTGTACCTACTTAAATCCATCTTAAAATACAGTTCTAGGCGCAGAACTGGTAGCACCAGACCGAGCTGGCAGAGACATGCTTTTCGACAGCATCGGTCCTGGTACCCTCGGGTCTCCTCCACCGAACATACCTCCAGAGCTGACCTGCATCAGCGAGGAGGGCGGGCTAGATTTAGATCTAGACCTGGACATACCAGAACACCTGCTGGACGACCTGGACTGTGGCGGCGATTGTATTACTAGTTGTAATAAGGTAGTTTGCTATATTGTCTCTCCCCTTTCCATATATCTCTGGACTAGATTTAGATGAACCAAACCATTTGCTTAAAGACCTAGTCTAAGTTAGCTATTGTATCACCTGCTACTCCTACAAATTGTAATAAGGAAACATGCCATTTGCTCTTAACTCCTCTATTTCATGTATCTTTGTGACCTGTATAAGCTACGGTAGATTTGATTTAATAACTGATGCACTTAAACGTACCAGAACCACATAACTTTAATGCAAACCGAGTATCAGCTAGGAACAGCAGACTAGATCTGGGCCCGTGCATATCGAGGCACCTTGCTCGCTGATTTTCTAGTGCTGACCTGCACAAAATCAAGAAGGTCGTAAAACTTTAAATTTGAATCCACCGAATCCAATTAGGTTTTGTTTAATTTGCGACGCTATCTACCGTAATGACGGCATGAGAGCCGTGATAAGTCTTCCACACGTGAAAACAAGACAAACGTATTCATATTTTAGCTTTTTCATGAATAAAATTTGTTCACGGCGCGACCTATACGGCCGGAGAGCGTTTAGTTCATGTGATTACTTTTACATTAAAAAATCCTTGTTAAGTACCTACCTACCCAACAGTTTCCATAGAACTTCTACAGCAAAATGATACTGGACAAAACACCTGTAGAGAAACTTACTTAGTCATAATTTCGCTTACAGGTGGAAAACTATCTAATGTTAAGTGAGTATGAAAATAACTTGATAGCTGAGTTACCAAATCTCAACGAGCGCCGTGGCCGACGCTGGTCTATCGTGGTATCCAACTCCTCTCCCAAACCAGAGCAGCAGCCCACGTCTCCCGAGATACATGGCAACTCGATTAAATGGAAGAAAAAGTGCCATAACTCCAACAATAGACTGATCACAGTGATCAACGAAGCATCACTGTAAAAGCCTGGGCTACATTTTCCGATATTAACATTTTGCTGAAAGTTTCCATAAATTTGTGTTTGAAATGTATTCTCCACATGTATGAAATATATAATATGTCACTGGACACATATAGTGAAGGTATTAGAGATTACAGCGGGGCTTTTCCAGAATATGCGATAGGTACTATTTCTGTCACGTGTCAGAATTAGTATCGCATTCTCACTGTCACTCTCGTTTAGATTAATATAAGAGCGACAGAAATAGAAACAATATCGCATGCTCTAATGGAGTAAGTCCATATGAATCAATCAAACACGTAGTGTGCGTACGCGCATTGAACATAGCATAAGATTAATAAAAATATTGGTTTTGGCAGGAACGCGGAAATATCACTTTTGTTTGCATTGTAGGTAATGTTTTTCACTAGACGTCTATTTTAAACTATATTGTTGTAAAATGCACAAAGCCGACATAATTATGAGTAAGAGTGCGGTCAAGTGATTTCTACTACTTTACTAAGGAATTTGCTTACCTATTTCATGTAACTGTGGTTAAGACTTATTTTACTTGATATTTTCAAGAGTCAAGTGAAATTATAAACTATCTGACACTGGCAGAATCTACAAATTGCGATGCCAAAAATTAAGAAAATAAAATTTTCTTATTTCCTTCGCAAAACACTTGAATTTAAATTTGACCATTCGGTCTGATGAACTAATTTTAATATGTGTATGTGTATTTAATATATAGATACATAGATACGAGTATACATTGATATAAAAGCGCAAGCAGTACCTATTAACATGTACCTATCTATCATAAGTGAATTTGCATTTCATTGTTTACCTACCTATTTTAGACTGCTCATGAAATTAGTTTTACTGTAAATGATGTTTGCAAAAGGCTACAGCTCATTTTTACGAGACAAGAAAACACCGTTATGATAAGAGTCCGACCTTGTTTTTCTTTTTTCTTCTTAGGTCATGGCAAAGTCTGACTCTCGCCGATAGTTTCTTACACAGATCATAATTTTATAGCAAACGTGACCCTTTTCAAAACTAAGTACCTAATAGGTACAGTATTCAAGAAGAAATTGTTGAAAAAACAAGAAAAAGGAAGAATTCTTGAAGGGGCATAATATTAATATGTTTTTTATTTCCTTAAAGCCAAGCAGTTATGGTACAGAGGGTACAAAACCCGCTAAAACAATATTTTTTACAAGACCTTATTTATACGTCGTTCTATGTAAACTATCAATGTAACTACATATATCGGAAAATGTAACCTATAAGGAATGATAGTGAAATAATTATGGACAATAATAGTGATTAGTGTATTCTTTTACCTGTAACCTCATTAATTTATTTGATGTGCGTGAATAGTAGCATTTTGTGTAATTGTCAACGTAATTTATTAAATTATTATTACAAAATAACTTCGTTTTATTAATTAGTCTATTCAATATATACATGAAAACACGAAAGAACTGTGCACGAAAGCCTGTCCCGCTCTTTCGTACACAGAAACTTTGTAATACGGTTGAAGGTGTAGGTACTTATTCAGAAACTAGCGGACGCCTCGCCGTTTCATCCGCGTTATAGTTCCCGTTCCCGTGGGAACACAGGGATAAAAAATAGCATATGTCACCAGGCGATAGCGTGCCTTCCCAACGGTGAATGAATTTTTGAAACGGTCCAGTAGTTTTTCACTTTATTCGCTATAAACATACAAAAATCCAAGAATGCAAATCTTTCCTCTTCATAATAGATATAGATGATGATGATAGATAGATGTAGATATACTTAAACACTACATTTTAGGTGTACCTACAGACTCAATAGAGATTAACTGATGTTAAGTGACGGTGTGGTCCAAGATGGTAAACACGCCTAGCCTGGAATGGAACTGGCTCTCTCTGGAAGTGAGCTGCTGGAACACACTGTTAGATGCTTGACGGCAGATTTTCGACTTGGTACCTAGCCAGCCAAGTACTAAAAAGTACTCTATCACTATGCTATAGTTTCCTCACGATGTTATACAAAAAAATACAAAAATACAAAATAATTTATTTACTATAATTTAGTGGCTACAATAATACTAGTGGACCCTGCACTAGGAGAACCTGTATCGCAGGGACCAAATTAAAGTGTTTACTAAATAAAGTGCGACAGGTAACAGTATTTATAAACAGAAAATAATATCCTTCACCGACAGCTCAAGCTCATTGTTGGGGTTCGAACTCACGCCCTTCGGCGTGCGAACCGACTGCGCTAACCACTCAGCTATCATCGCTACAAAATGTGTAATAGGTACCCTACGATATGTCATGTACACACAATGTCAGTTAGTGCACGAATCTTAAATTCAAAGTAAAACAAAAGTTAAAAAGTTAGTAGTTAAATATAATGTCGTTGATATCACGGTATACAATTACATACAAGTAAACTTAAACTATTAAATACTGCACCAAAATACAAAGGAACACAAAATGTTTTATCGCAAATAGTCAGCCGTTTTAAAAGCAGGGATAGAAAATTGGCAAAAGCATGAAATACACTGCAACGTACTTCGCATGCGCTGTCATAGTTTTGTAGTATTTGTGGATAAAAGTAAAGAAATTACGTCTGTCTCGTTCTAACAGTAAGAGTAGGTAGGTACTGAATTCGTACTGAGCTGCCAATGTGCTAATGATTGAATAAACGCTTGCGTGCCTTTCGATACGTAGATAAAATATATTTCAAATAGTGCGTTTATCTCATTATTGGCATTCCAATATTCATTAATTTTGAGCTGATTCATTATTTTTAATTGTGTACATGAGCAATTAATCAATGAAATAATTAAAAGTGAATGAGGCTATAGCGTATCCCTTTTCGCAAATCACAATGTAATTGACGTAACTAGGTAGTCTTGTGTATTATTGGTTCTATATGTAAGTTTTATTAGAAAAAGCTACGCTGAACTAAATGTACCTACTATACCTATTGCTACGCTAACGCAAATCGAATATTGGTATATTAGAACTGTCATACTCAATGAACGAATTAAAAAAAGATGTGCAAAATAAACCAATAGCGGTCAGTATTAATTTTAGTTCCAGTAAGGTTTATGTTCATGTTTGTGGCATCTGCCATCATGTTTTTTTTGGTTGGTTCCTTTCTAAGATTACCTATATGTTGCTGTTAGCGATAAGGCCGCCACTTATGATACCTAGCTTTTAAAGTTCTTGTCTGTATTGTTTGTTTTCTTTTTTCATTTCTACCGAACACAATAAATATCTAAATATATCTATACCAACTCGCGCATACTGTTGCTTTTTATCCGAATACGGCAAGTCGAAAAGGAAGGGTTATCTTTTTAGCAGTCTATGTAACAATTTTTCATATATATTTTGTAGTCGAGATATCCGAATATTCATAACTATATGAAGTACTTTCAGTTCAGTTTTAACATTCCCATAGATTTCGTTTAAATGGTATTACGTTGAAATGCAATATACTTGTGGAGCGATCTCTTTTATGACCAATAAGACACAAGACCATAAATAGGGCTTTTAATATTGCTTTAGCGACTGACTGTTTGCACACTTCATAAACATTACCGATGAGGAATTACAATGATATCCTCTAAGAACTGAGCGAAACAACGCATCGCCTGTAACAAGGCGGCTAACAAAATCGACAAAGATAAACTTAGCAACTTTTGATTCTCCCTACGAACGAGTTCGTTGTTTCCCACTGGAACTAAGCTTAAACTCTCTACACTAGAGTCACTGGGATCATCACAATCAAAACTATTTGTAACTACATCGTCACATCTACTAATTTCGCTTATATCCTCGACATCACATGTCAGATCTATCACAATGAAATCTGTAACATTAACTTGAGATTCGTTTGTTTGGCTTTGAGATTCTTCAATAATCACACTTATATCTTTAACATTCGAACAACCAGGAATCTCATTCCCGTCCGCAGCACACTGTTCATTATTTAGGCACTTAATTTCTTCATTAACTGAAATTTTGTTACTTACAGGGCTCAACTTTGATCTGAGAGAGTCTTCGTTTTCTTCGGACGACATACCACTGTCTATGTCATCCGTCGTATCGTTTTCATCTTCGTTTTCGTTTTTAACATGTTTTTTGTTAACTTTGGAATGTTTAACATTAGCATGTCGATCTTTAACATTGTTATGTTTTACTTTTGTATTGCCGAAGCTGCCGTAAGGCGAATGGGAAGCTTTGGTGAGTATATTCGTGCCCAAATTGGGCACGGCCTCTTGTCAAGACATTTTAGCGTAATTGACATTGCCCTTTATGACTAAAGCACTGCTTGGTAAGTCTTGGTTGAATATGCTTTCCACGTCTGCCAATGATTCGTTGTTTAACGAACAGTCATCGTCTAAAAGTAACTCAGAACGTAGGCCCTAGAAAGATAAAAGATAAGATAAATTATATAACTGCAAGCGAATTATTTATTAAACGATTGATTACATACTAAATTTATGGGTTTAAAATGAAAATATAGCTACAGCGTACAAACAAGATAGGCAGTTCACTATCACAAAACTAAATGTTCATAACAGCTGCAGTAAAAGAAATTAACTAAAATAACAAAAATTAAATAACTGAACAGCAATAAATTTTAAATGGCAGCTTCTTTAAGTTTAACGGTTTTGTCTGTCTGTGCTTTAGATAGCCTCGAATCTATAGTAATAATAATACCCTCTGACCATTCCACTATCGGACGGCCAGAATTTCGAAGCGACATCGTGCCACGGTTGACATTTCAAAAACTTAAACGAAAAAGTCTGATTCCATTTTCATTCTAAGAACCACTAAGAAATGGAATGCGATGCCCGAGTGGATGTTTCCTAGATACAATGTGTTTAAGTCGTGAATGAATTGGTTTCTTCTCCATCGTACACCGCATCTTCGCTTCACATCAGACGATATGGTGGTCAAACAAAACCTTAGCTGCATGTAAATAAAATCTATCCAAGTGTTACCATTACAAAACTTCCAAATTGGTGATAAATTTACTTTTATAATTGATTGTAACATAAGATTTCGTACTTTATTTATGTGCTGAATACGAAGTGATACTAACCTCAGCAAAATATTCATACTCCTTTTCAAAAGACAATATAAACACGCAAAATATGGCCGCCAGCATATTAGAGCAGAGGCTAGTCACTATAAAACAGAAGTAAATACCACTGGAACCTCCTGCAACAGAGTAAACATTTATTTTTCTTTAGCATTGCATTTTGTGGCTAGCTACTCTCTAGTTAAAATTTTGCCGCACAACTCCTAAGGTTATGTTCGAGTAACCCCACTTGATAGTCAGTGTCTACTTCAGGCTAAGTGGTTACCTTTGTTTTTGTGTGAGCGTTTAACATCCCATAAGCTGTGGTCAAGCTTACTTATCATATAAAGAATGTACTTACCTCTAGGTAAAAGTGAGGTCGCAGTTCCAAATATTGCCATAACAATTACAATAGGGAAGCTCACGTTTGCAAGGCATTGTCGGAATACCGTCAAATTCCTATCATAAAATAGAGTTGAGATGTAAGTTGTCAGGATGCACTAAAAAATAAAAAGTAATGTCGCCATCAAGTTGAATAACATTAAAATTTTAATAAAATAAAATCAGACGCATGCATGGTATCGCGGGTTAGATTACGGGACGGAGATATTTGACCGACATATTTTGAGGAACCATTTGTGGCATTATAGACGGATTTCCTAGACCTGTTAGTGCCAAAAAAAACTAAGTAGTTAGTTTTCTCAAAGAACTTAGCGCCATAGATATAGAGAAGAATGGACTGAGCAATGGCCTCACAAAATTTACCACTCTTTAGAAAGAGACAACGCGACTGTGCGGCCAATACCTGTACTGGGTAACCTACTGGCCGCACGATCGTTTTGTCTCTCTCACGCTTTGCCACCCGTATTTACTTCATACCTGGATAGGGAACAGTCCATTCTCTATGTCTAATGTTTGGTCCATTAATAATAATGGACCAAATCCATACAATGGTAAAAATAATGTTAGTAGAAGCAATAGTAATAAGGCACACGGCGCTAACCGACTCCAGCACTTGGGAAGTATTTTATTGAAAATCACTTTGCAATCGACTGTATTAAATCACTAATATACAACAATGTCGTCATTTTCTAAGTATACACTACAAATTACGAAGAGCGTCATCTGAAGGTTTTACTTGAAGTGCGTTGCGTAACCTTGTATAATATTGATGAAATACATACTAAAAAATAACTGCGCTCCGCGCTGTTACCCGCTACATGTTTTCGGGATTGAAAGTAGCCTGTGTAGTAGTATATGTGTTAATCTAGGGTCCCAGCTACCTCCATGCCAAATTTCATCCAGATCCGTTCAGTACTTTTTGCGTGAAAGAGTAACAAACATCCATCCATCCATACTTTCACATTTGTATTTTATTGCTTGACATTTTATCATTGACATTTTTGTTTTATTTTATTTTTGCTTTTGATTTGACTAATCACTGACTGTAGTTATTATTAAATTTATTTTTTTGTAATGTATAATTTTAAGTTTTGCATGCCGCAAGGCAGAATATGGCGCTCGTTATCTTTTTTTTAAATATCTATTGTACCCATATACGCAATAAATGTATTATGAATTTATAATATTAGTAGGATAGACTTCTTTTGTCAAAAAAAAAAAAACACAAAACGTACCTGCATCCATATATATAAAGTACCAAATCCACATATAAAAATATTCAGTGCTGTTATGCATTGACTATCAACCTGAAATAATTACAAAATACTTAAATTATATTTATTCTAGACTTCTAAATAATATGGATTAATATCGAAAACATTTCACTTAGCACCAACTTAGTCACATTAATTCTTACTATAGAAAGAAGTGATCTAAATAATTTTTGTTCTGTCACGTCCAATTTACAAAGTATATGAAACAGAACAGATCCCGAATATGTATGCTATGTAACTGAGTAAAGAAGAGTAGACAAGCAAATCCTTCGACACATGGTAAGCATTAATTTCTTAGTGCGGTCGGTTCGCATGCCGAAGGGCGTGGGTTCAAACCCCAAGAATGAGCTTGAGCTGCCGGTGAAGGAAAACATCGTGAGGAAACCATAGCATGGTGGTAGGGTACTTCCTAGTACTCGGCTGGCTAGCTACCACCCTCAAGTTGAAAATCTGTCGCCAAGCGTCTAACGGTGTGTTCCGGCAGCCTCACTTGAGAGCCAGTTCCATTCCAGGCTAGGTGTGCTTTACCATCTTCGACCACACCGTCATTTAACATCAGGTGCTGTGGTCAAACAACTAGCCTGTCAGATATAAAAAAAAAAAATAATAATAATAATTGCCACCCAGGATCAGAATATCAACAGTTTAAAACCCAATACAGCAATGCATTGCTTTCAACACTAGAGAAATAAGGTTCTGAATTGCTTTTTGCTAGTGTCTAAGAGTCTTTCATTATTTTGTAACTGCACTGCTCAAGGCACCAGTAAAGTTTATTGAATAGAACTACTTGGTAATGGGTAATACTAAGGTTTACTGAAAAAGATTGTTTAAAAATGGAAAATAATGTGTAGGAGCGAGACCATATTACAAAAAAGCTATTATAAGTAAAATAAAGCAAATATTATGTATATCATTGACATCCCTGTTGGCTTCTCGGTAGCATGTCTGCTTCAAGAGCTGTGAATTCAGGGTGTGGGTTCGATTCCCATCCAGGACAAAACATTTTGTGGTATAAACAAATGTTTGTTCAGAGTCTGGGTGTTCTATGTATATGTATTATAAATATGTATGTATTTACAAAAAAAAGTATTTAAGTATTCTATCAGTTATCTGACTTCCATCTTACATAGTACAAGCTTTGCTTAGTTTGGGGTCAGATAGTGCTGTGTGTATTGTCCTACGATTTTTATTTTTTATTAGACTAAAACTTAGAATGATAATACTAAACTATTGACAAACTGCTTTGCAGTTGAATAACCAGTAAAGGTGTAGTACTTCCTCTGACCACAGATCATAAAACAATACTACTAAAGAGTCTTTAATTTGAAGTTTTTTTGATAAGAATCAACATTCAATGTTAATGTGAACTTATTAAGAATAAAAAACAACAACAATTATATAAAAAGGTGTTGCCTCGCAGAAGTTCATTTTGAGTATTTAAGTTATGTATTTAGTGTATTCTGCCTAAAAGTCGTTTTAGTTACAATAGACAAGGATTTCATTTAATTTAAATACAATTTTAAATATTTATCTGAAATATTCCAAAACTTAAAATGAACTATCCATAATAAACTTAAAATTTAAAAAAACCATTGAATGACCACAAGTATTTATATTCTCTTCTCCCTGCAGTAACCAGTTACTAACACAGAAATATAATAAAAATATAACTCTTGAACACATAAGTTAGGTGTAGTTAATTATGCATAATTTCACAAAAAATTTAGTTTGAATGAAATGGATGTTATAAAGATTAGCCAAGGTTAGTCATATAGGTTAGCAATTAGATTTGTAAATTACACAAAGACATTAAAATTACTTTTTGTACAAATTCCATCACATTTTGTGTTGGTCATATGAACCATATTTATTTTTATTAAAATCAATTATTTTAAGTAACTATAAGAAATTAACTTAACTTATTTTGGTTTAAACCAATTGTTACATAAAATATCTCAGAAATTTTGGCTTAGAATTTACAGACAGACTTTTACAAATCAAACGTGTAAATTCACTATAGAATGCTATGTTATGACCATGGTCTATTGATTTTGTCTATTGTCCTTTTCGTTTGCAAGAAAGGAAGCTTAGCAGTTAAATATAATGAGACAAATAATTTTAATTTAAGAATCACAGAACAGTTAACTCTACCTGAATCTATATTTCATGGGTTTACTTGAGTTTTTTAATTTGTCAATATTTTTTATGTTTTAGACTTAACTTATTCTATTCTATACTCTTCAAATATTCATTTCTTACAAAATCTCATCAACATTTTTAAATACCTAAAAATAGTTTATAGGCATTTGATCAAAAGTTATTTGTATCATTTGCACTAGGTGTGTGACAGCTGTATTTTTTATTTGAGTTTATAACAGCGGAAGTTTAACTAACAAACTCAACCACAGAGTCAAGCTTGGGTCATTTAATCAACATAATCCTCCCAAATTTTCCCAACTTACCTTGAACAAGAATAGGAAGAAATATACGAGGAAGCCCACAGAGAATAATGAAGCCGATAGTGAGGCTATCCTGTTGGCAAATGAGGTCACATGAGGGTTTGGTGTTAATGAGCCCAGGATATGAATTTGCTGGTATCTGTCATATATGATTTTGCCAGCTGTAAAGAAATTTTTGTTAGTATATTAGTCATCATTATGGAAGTCTTGAATTTACATTATCATGTTAAAATATGTTAGTTAGTTATAGTGAACTTTTTTTTTTTATGGAGTAAGCAACAAATAGCACTTTTTAACTGTTACAAGTTCATTAGTATTGATAAATAAGTATCATATTTTATGTATAAAAAATACTTGACAACATTTTGTTAAAAATAAATCTATGTACTTTTTAGTACTTTTATTGATAAAATAAAAATTATGGTAAAATTATTTGCTATTTATAAATTTGTATACGCATGTGCAGTAGATTCATAAGTATTAGTTGTATCTAAAAAAAATTAAAAATATGTATGTAACTTGTAACTAGTATGATGTAAATTCGTGACTTCCAAATACCACTCAATACATATCAAAAGATTAAGCATTGTTCAAGCTGTTTTGTTGTATTAAGTACGACTATCAAAAAAATTAAGTTCAATAAACATGGTTAGGCAATTCACACAATAACACTTTTCAATTGATACAAATTGTTTTGTAATCTGTGCAACACATTGTACTTAATAACTCCCAACAAATTCAACAAGATTATATTATTTATTTAACTGTTCTAAGAAATTGATATAAAAACTCAAAGTAGATGAAGATAATGTACATTTCGACACAAGTTTACATAACAACACAAAAAATGCCTCTCACCAACTGCACCACTGACCACGAGAAAAAAAGCAAGGCCTGTGTCCAAGGAATTTATCTCTTTTGTAACTTGATAGCAGACACTGAAAAAAAAGAAGTAGGTTGCAAACACACGATTCTATATATGTATCAGAAAGTGAAAGGGATTATGTCGTTTCATATTTTAGACATATAAAAGGGAATTTCATTTCATTACCTAATAGGTCATTTAACCAAGTAATTGCTAGTCAAGAAATAGTAGAACTTTAGTTTCTGTTTCAGAAAAGTATTATCCAAATATTATTTGAAACTTGTACCTATGTTGTAGTACTTACGATAATATGTAGGTAGATGCTAATATCACTAAACCACACTTGAATATCAACATAGTACCTAGATATTTAATTAATAAAAGAACTCGTTAGTAGTTACGTATGTTTTGTCCACAAAAATATGAAGTATGAACTCTTTCTTAATATTTACTTCTCTGAGCTGTCTCAGTCTCACAAACAGGCTTAGCTCTTGCTTGGACCCTTCATCTGATTTGATTATTCGTCCGAGGCTCAGCTGCTGTTTTTGACACTAACAATCGAAAATCTTTTGACACTTCTTTTTTTTCTTTTTTGATTTAGACAACTAATTTTGAACATTTGCCAGTGTCAGGTGTTTTTTATTTTCAAGTTTCATAAGTTAAATAAGTTGCCTTGTAGCTATAGTTATTATCTAAGTCCAGTCCTGATCAAGTCCAGTCTGTGTCAGTTAAGTCCAATCATGCTTTAGTAAAGTAGTGGCGACTTTATTACAAGCTTCGTTAGAGTTTTGGAAGCAACTCGAAAAATCATGTTTCACCACTTAAATCATTTTCCTACACTCTTATGCATAAACACGCAGACTTTATCTATAACTATAGCTACGAGACAACTTATTTAACTTGGAAACTTGAAAACGTAAAACTCTTGACACTGGTAAATGCTCAAAATGCGACGCCAAAACCAAAGAAAAAAAAAACTTTGCGCCAAAATTTGACATTGACAGTTAACTAAAGTCAATACAAAGTATGAAATGATCTCAGGAACTCACTTAATTGTTTGTGTACAAAAGTTTTTATCAGTTTCTTTTAGATAAGCTAAATTAAAATTCTCAGTTAAACACTTTCTTTTCTTGAATATAACAAGTAAACATTATCACGCGATGTCATCATTACAACCAATCCATGCATTAAGTTTAGGTAACTATTCTTAGCCAACGTTAGTAAGAATTCTGTGGTATAGTCGTCTGTACTTATTAGACTATTAAATGCCGTAGCTTCCACGAAATATATAATTTGGTCGACACTGACTGGAATAACATTAGTATATTGCGTATAGAGTGCCTTAAATAACATTTATTAAACAAAAAGACCTTAAATTATACTATTTACAAAATGTACACATAAAACTTAGTCTAAAAATCCGTCAGATGGGTATGTGGCCAGAACGCTGGCAGCATTGCCACACTGGATGGCAATGCTTAGCTTTTGACCAAAGTAGATACCAGCTTTCTGGTCACCTGAAGCCTCCTCTAAACGTTTGGCCAGGTCCCGATACAGTTCGAGAGCGGCCGGCCCCCACGGACCTAAAGTTTCAACCCCGAACGGCACAAAAAGATACATTCTATCCAAATAAATATTTGTGCCGTTTGAGGTTTTCAGCTTTAGATGCGGCAGCACCAGCTTGTCCCGAAGTCACAGGAAGATGAGACTGCGCCAAGGTGTCGACACAAGTAGCGTCCCACACAAGAGGCCGTCCCATCTTCCAAGGTATAAGGGTCATCCCGTCGGGTCTCTTGCCGTCGTCACGCATCAGTCTGTTTGGTTCTAAAACTGATGGGACGCCGGCACTGACAAAAGCTCGACGGATGACGTCGTTTAAGCTGGCGTGCCGCGATATACAGCACTCCTAATGCATGAAAGCGCGTGGTGGCCGAGGCTATCCACTGTTTCACTGCATGAACAGAGATGAGGGACAAACAATATAAATATATAATAAGAGCTTAGCTTTAAAAAATATTAATAATTCATTTATGCAGACTTAGAAACTTTCTGTAAATTCTAACTCAGTGTTTTTCAAATCAAATGATATGTATGACCTCAGTCCACAGACACCCAGCTATTCTGTTCATTGGCAGTAGTCATGGTATAACCAAGATAGAAAGTGCAAACAATTCTTGAAAAAGACCTGGTTATTACAATTCTAACCTTACTATATGACTATAGTAAATTATTTAAAATATCAAGCTGAATCTAGAAAATTTGAATTTCCGAGGAATATGATTATGATGAGCTTTCCACTATGTCTTTATTTATATTGTCAGTTGTCATTTATACATCACATTTTACTGTGCACCAAGTACTTACATGTTATCATAAGTGTTCTTGAAACTATTTATTACCACATTTTGCATTTAGTTTTTTAAAACTGTACTTACATAAACTTTAAGCTTTCCGAATTTCATAAATGTCAATTATGTTCTGTTCAATATTTTTGAAATTTTTACAGATACAGTGCAGCAACAAGCATTTGTCAGATACTACAATTCTCTACCTGAGGTAAGTTCAGTGGCTTAACGTTATGGGGGAACCCGCCCGGTGCAGCACCTTTAGGAGGTGGCAAAATTTCACAATAAATAATAGAAATATCTTTTTTTACTTTAAATAGATATATGTTTGGCCACTAACTCACCTAATGCAAAACGACGGTGTTGCCGAGGATGGAGCACGCTGATCTAGGAGAAATCTATTCTCTCTATCTTGTAAATATTTGTACCATTTCATATTTTTGTCGCACCTATGATTTAGACCAATTGAAATGAGCACAGAATTATCCATTTAATACCTAAATAAGAGAGCGCCAAAATACTCTTCCTCCCTGGGTGGTTTATACTGATTATACCCAAACTATGCCGCTGGGTAAGTTATTTTGTCTTGCATTCATACTCATCTACAGGTAGCCTAGTTTTCAAGCGTGTTTGTGATGGTGCATGTTTCTTAGATGAACACAGCATTTAATGTTATCACTGTGCAGAAACAGGAAATGTGCAGAGTTTAAGACACAAATGTAGGTTTCCCTTTCAATATGTATAAATGCTCACCTTCACTGGCCGCGTTACCTTCACTGCCTGTGATGTATCTCTGTATGTATCTCTGCCTGACCAAATTCGATTAATCCTTGAACGCTGCTTTGGATACTTTTTCCAACAATTTATAGCTATTCTTGATTTAAAAACCTAATTTAAGTGGCTCAGAAAGATGTGAGCTTTAAATATTTTGAATTTATACTAATAATAGCAAATAATGAGAGTAAAGGGTTGGTAGTTAGACTTAACTGGATCCCACCTCATTACTTTGCCATAAAAATGGGTCTCATGTTGCACATTGATCTGCTTGGGCTGGTGACATAACTATGTGGCATTCTATCATTCTATTACTATTATTGTGTCAGAGCTCGGAACTGATCTAAATAAACTTTTAACAAGCCTGTAATCTCATTAGTAAAGGAAGGTATGAGATACTTTTCAATTAGAAAATATAAGAGTATTTCAGTTAGAATTGCATAGCTAGTAAATAAATGTTTTTCAGATAACAGCTTTATTTATCTTCTGTCTTTACTCCAAATATTCATTACCATTTGACAGCAAAAAAAAATTCAATACAAAATTCAAGCATGGTATCCACAACAATACTTGAATTTAAAGTAAAGTAGGCAGAAGTAGATGTTCCTTTAAGTTTACTAGGTCCACACCAAGGGTACCTAGATACATATTAGGGGCAAATACAAAATAATATTGACAAGTAATAGCATAAGAACAGCTGATTCAGCATAGCCTAAGGCGACCAACACTGTTAGCCTGTCTTTTTCATTATTTCCATAATATTGTCACTTTTTGAGGGAGACATAAAACATATTGTTAGCATGTTTGGATTGATTAATTTTATAATTGTATTTTAGTATTTTTATCATTTATAATTAATTTCTTTTGAAGAGCCAATATAGAAACATATTATTTCACTATAATATAACAAGATTGATGAATGAACTATGAATGTATGATAATCAAGTTTATTATTATACTATATAATTATACTTTACCATTTCTTCTACACTTATTAAAATAAGTACATAAAAAATAATAACTATTCATAATTTTTGTTTGTTAATTACATCTTAAATGACTAGAGTTACTGTACTAAAAATAAATCATGTTGATTGCATTTCACTTCAGTTATATCCTAGGCCTAGGTTGAGACGTATTACTTAGCTACTTGAAAACCATGATTTTACTTTGTCTTTTGCACCGACAAATTTTGAACCAACTTTATTCCAAAAACTGGCTTTTTCAGTCACTGCTTCTGGTGGTGTATCTACATTATTTGTCTTTTTTGTTACAAATTCAGATTCATTGACGGAGTCACTGTGAGATGGTGTGCTGTCTGCCTTATAGTAAGTTGCTGGTGGGATGAAGGTTTCAACCTGAAATTTATGTTGTTCTGAATTTGGCTTCAGGATATCTTCAGACTGACTCTGCTGTTCTAAATTCTCATTTTGTTTACCCCAGTTTTCTAACTGCTGATCTTTCTGAGGAGGATGTGTGTTATCACTTTTATGATTGAAATTTGATAGGGATTCTTGCTGCGACTGGCCATGTTGTTCTAAGCCATTAAGACTTTCTTGCTGAAAACCTTCACTTTGCTGTCCAAAATTATCAAAATGCTGGTGTTCTTGGCCCAAATTTTCACTTTGTTGTCCAAACTCACCAAGGGTGTCTTGCTGAAAATCTTCACTTTGTTGTCCAAGTTCACCAAGACTTTCTTGCTCAAAACCTTCGCTTTGTTGTCCAATGTTACCAAGGCGTTCTTGCTGAAAATCTTCACTTAGTTGTCCAATGTCACCAAGGGTTTCTTGCTGAAGACCTTCACTTTGTTGTCCAATGTCACTAAGGCTTTCTTGCTGAAAACCTTCACTTTGTTGTCCTAAATTACCAAACTGCTGGTGTAATTGTCCTAAATTTTCAGTTTCCTGACCTAAATCTTTATTTTTTTCGTAATTCTGTTGGTTTAGATCTTTTTGTTGTCCTAGAATCTCAATTTGCTGTTCTTCCATTTTATGTTTTTGTCTTAAATTTTCTTGTCGACTGAAATCACCCAGTTGATGATTCATATTCTGTTGATTAAAACCTTCAAACTGGTTATAACTTTGTTGATCTATATTTTCATCCTGTTGATCAGTATTTTGTTGAGTCTGCTGTTCAACATTCAAATGGGGATGTATAATATGATGATAACTACTTTTTGGGGTATTGCTAGTCATTTTTTGGATGTCACGTTGTACCTTCCAGTTATCAATCTCAAGATGAGGTTCAAGTTTTTTTTGATCATCTAAACTCATTACACCTAATTCGCTTTCAAACTCCTTGTCGTCTTTTTTAATGTTAATTAGTTTGTCTACATCTTGGCTATGAGAATTGGCATATGCAGTTTTGTTATCTTTTTTTATCAAACTTAAAGTCTCAATTTCTTCAGGTGTTTTATGAACAGATGGTTTATTAGAGCTTATTTTTAAAATTTCCAAAAGTTTATTTGGATTATTTGAACTATCATTTTCTTCTGGGCCGATATCTCCTCGCCCCGCTTCTTCCTGAGGCTTCTGTTTTTCAGATTCAGATTCAATGTCACCTCTTTCCACCGTTTCCACGTCATGGCGATGTAAATTGTTTTGTTTAATTGTTGTAGTTTTTAAATTTGTTTCAGTTGTACTAAGTAATGGAGCTGTCGAATTTTGATTGCTATTTCCATGGCTAGATATACTATTATTAAAATTTTGCATGAAACCAGCAGTACTATTGGTTTGCACATATTCTATGTTCTCTTGGTACGGATGGGAAGAAAATTCTGTTTCCTTAGATGTTGTCATTTGTTTGTCAGTTTCGTCTATTAGATTCCAGAAATTATTTAATGATGTTGAACCAGTTTCTTCAGCTACGTTAAGATTGCTAGTGGAATAAGTAGAATGATTACTATGACTAATGTAAGTTTGAGTGTTTGCATTTTCGGGATGTTGTATGTTTGTGTTAGGATTGTGACTGTATGATGAAGGGAACCTCCAGGGGTAGAAACGGAACTCTGTATTTAAGTTTGTGGGTAATAGTGTGTTAGGATAGTGGCTGTAAGTCGAGGGCTTAGAATGAAATCCAGTATCCACATATGGATATGGTTTGTAGTTGTTTGATGGTTGAATCATCCATGTGTTAGCACCATATACTGTCTGGTAATCATTTTGTCCATTATGACCATAAGCTGTGCTATGTTCCAAATACTTCTGCCAACTCGGAACTTCTTGATGTGTTTTATCAGTATCAAAAGGAGATATAGGAACATACCCGTTCTGATTGTGTTCATTTATATTCGGTGAAAAAGCTTGCCAAAAGGTCTGCTGTCCTGGTTGTCGAGTCAAGTAATTCCGAGGTACTTCTGTTTCGCTATCTTTACCTAATATTGGTGTTTCTTGGTCTGGACGATGTTCGTTAAATATTGTATCTGCAAATGAGTTTGTTTTGTTTTCTTGCGTAGTATGAGACTCAGGTTGATTCTGTGATGGATGGTTTATTTCGAAAACACTACCTTGTGTTTCTTGATGGTCAAATCCAGTATGCTCCATTCCGTTCGATTGTTTTTGAGTGTCTCTGTCACTGTAGTTGTGTTGTGTATCTAGCGTACTCCATGTGTTTTGTGTTTGCTGTCCCGCATCCGCTATTAAGAAGGACAATAGGTCAGTATCCAGTTAAGAATATTTTATGTAGGTAGTGTTAGTAGGGTACTTTAAGAATAGTTAATATTGCTATTACCTGCATTAAGAATTGTAATATGATATGTTTTGTATTTGAAAAAAGTAATATTACCAACTGGTAGAAATAGTAATTATTTTTACCATAATTGTTAGTTACCAATAACCATTTTTATAATAGTAAGAAAAGTAACATATCATTTAAGTGAATGATAAAAAATATTATTATGATATAGCTATGAAGGTGAAATAAAAATACTTGTTTAAATAAAATTAGTAACTTTAATTTTAGACACTTACATTTTAGTTAAATTACTATATAGCTATAGATGAATAAAGTGCTGAAGAACATGATGGAATTTTTAGTTTTAATGGTTATTAATAGACCCTAATGATATGATATATTAAGATAGCTTCAGATAAACTGTTGTTTTCGCACATCTATTACTCAAATTATTTTATTTTTGTTTGATCACTAACACTATGTTCATTATCACATGATATTCAAGTTTATAAAAGTAAGTAAATATTAAAATATCACAACAGTTAAAGACAGCATGCAAAAAATTAATGTTAAAAATAAGTCGCAAATAGATCTAAAAATTAATTAGTTAGTTCCGCAGACCATATATAATATCTTTTAAGTCTTTATAAAAGCATAAAGTCGTATCAAGAAGGGTTAAATATTGTTCTTAGTTGTAATGGAAAATTAGAATCAGTCAAATATAGTGGACGACTTTTATCTTAACTTACTCTGACTCTGCTCATCCCATTGGTTCTGTGCTTGCTGTCCTAAATCCTCTGTTCTGTCAAACCCCTGTGTGAGTTGACCGACATCCTGTGTTTGCTGACCGAAATCTTCTAGTTTTTGCGATTGTTGACCAAAATCTTGTAAATTTTGCGATTGTTGACCAAAATCTTCTAAATTCTGTGACTCTTGACCAACATTTTGTAATTGTTGACCTAAATCTTCCAAATGTTCGGATTGTAGTCCCAAATTTTCAACGTTTTGGGATTGTTGATCAAAGTCTTGTAGATTTTGCGATTCCTGGCCGAAATCTCCTAGATTTTGAAACTGTTGTCTTAAGTCTTCTAAATTTTGCGACTGTTGACCTAAATATTCCAAGTTTTGTGATTGTTGACCTTCGTTAATGTTCTGGCTTTGCTGATAAGTGGATTGGTCGCGGCCGAGGTTGTAAGAGCGTGCTACGCGGATGTGTCCGTTTACATCACAATCGCAATCGGGGTCGTATGAATAGCCCTGCTGACCTTGATGATTATGAGAACCATATCGCTGTGATCTGTAACCACTACCTTGGTTCGACGATGAAGACGTTAGCCGCTGGGAAGCTTGTGAATCTGCAGCAGCGTATATACCATTTGAAGAGGGTTTAATAACGTAAGGATCTCCCTGATGTTCCCAAGATTTATGATAAGAATAGGAGGACTGATAAGTTTTGGGTTGCGATCCGAAATTTTCAACTTGACTATTCAAATTGCCTGAATTTAAATTACCAGATGCTCCGTTGTATGCTCCTTGAGTGTTTGCACTTGCCAAATTAGATGCCGCCGCGTCAGAAGATGAACTGTGCTCTTGTGCACGAGATGCGGCGTGATGTCTAGACGAACCTGATTTTATATTGTATCCCCGATATTGGCTGCTCGAGTGCACATTTCTAGCCTCCTGTGCGCTAGCTTCATGCTGTTCTTGCCCATGCGCTTGCGTATCTTCATAAAGTTCACTGTTAGAAGAGTAGGGATTGACTGTAGGCACTGCGAGAGGCGCGTTCGTAACAGTGTCATGTTTCTCCCATTCCTTGTGGTACTTGTAAGAAGATTCGTAATGTTTGGCGTCATTTGTTGGTTTGTATGCATTCTGATAGTCTCTACCCAATACTTCAGCCTCGCTGTTGATAGAATTGTGATTGGATGTCGAGGCAGAGCCTTGAGAGTTCTGGTTCTGAGTTGAAGAGTTCTGGTCGTAGATAGAGGAAGAACCTTGAGAAGTATCGAACGTTTGTGCAGCAACTGGTATTGCAACTGTGCTACCTGGCCTTATATATACTCGGACTGGTGAAGCACCGACCAGACGGTAGTGTGATCCGCGGGTACCAGATGTTCCATAAGATGTATGGTACGAATCGCCTATCTGATCGTGATCACTCTGTCTCTGGTAACCAGTTTGAGAATGATATCCAGAGCCTTGACTCGATTGTTCTGCATTATATTGACTCGCTGATTGTAAATTGTCAGCAGATTGCATATTGTTAGCGTATAATGCCTGTTCCGAGCCCGTGTTGTATCCATATTGTGAACTTTGAGACTGTCTACCGTGCGCACTGTTTGCGGCAGAAGAGTATGATTGAGATTGGCTTCCGTAACCGGCTTGTTGTGACGATAACGATTGCGCCTGAGAGTTTCGTAACGACGTACTTTCTTGGAAGTTACGTCCTTGGACGTTACTGAGATCATAATGCCCTGACCCGTAAACCCCTCTAGAATTGGCAGCAGAAAATGCACTGCCGCTTTTTTGTTTCGCCCCATCTCCTAAATCGCCTTCTACAGTTCTTACGAGGCCTCCCATTTGGTGTTGTGCCAATAAATCCATGTTATGGGCGCGTTCGTAATTCCCTCCCATGTTGCCTCTTTGGGCTCCGTAAAACCCCGACTTTGTGCCTTCATCTGAAGAACTTCTGGAGTACTGGAAATCTTCTTTTTCTTTATACATATCCGGCCTGGCCACGGCCATGGCCGCGACTGTGACTATCACCAACACGTATCGCATGATGAAACTGCGCCCTTCTGAAAATATACCTCTTATCAGCATTGGTCACCGTAAGCATGGTAAAAAATAATTTTATTACGTAGGTACCTACTTGCATTATTTCGTTTAAATGTAATTCTTTATAAATGAGTAACAGACAATGTTTTATCTCAGAATTTATTTGTTTTTGCTATAAATTATACTAATAATAGTTTTTGACGCCGAGCTATGACTTCGCAACCTCTATAATTATCTTCACAATTCCTTAACGAAAACGCTTAAATTCGAAATTTTACAGGGGGGAAAATCATATTTACACAAGCTATTTGCCCACATTTGTCACATTGGAAGTTCGTAAGTTATTGCCCAATAAATAAATAAATACAAATACGAAATCAGTTTGGTCCATAATTGACTCTGACATCACTTCGCGCGATTAATTATTGTTTTAAATGTTTCTAGTAAAAAGCTCGACTAAACATAACATTTAAGTAGGTACTTTTTCTTTTCTTATACTTTAATTTAATTTAATTTAATTTATTTATTTATTTAACATTAAACATGGTGTATAGATACATTAAACCATAGGCTCCCGAACTAGTCAAAGACTGTGTGTCAGGAGCCAGTAACCAATTAACTTACCTATAAAATGTAAAGGCGTGCCCCACACACGGATCTGTTACACTCAGTTACTAGCGACGGACTGAGAATATTTCTATAAGACTGGGTAATTTATGCTGAATTATTGTATCTGTCTCACGATAACCCTTGTGGCCAGGTCATGAGTGATCGCCATTCCAAGAAGCACGCAGATGCAGAATACTGGCAACTCGTGAAACTTAAACCTCGAATTGATGACGACAAGTCATAACCAGGTTACTAATATCGATGATTGTCAACCTATCCAAGTTGTATTTATTAGGATGTGATTCATTATGACTTCATTAGATGAGACAATAATTTACGTGTAGGTGTTAAAGTAATTTCTTAAGTACCTAGGCATCCTTTTTTAACCAAGGCAAAAAAAATATGATGTACCTAGGTATTAGAGTTATTGATATAATAATCGAGAAAAGCCTCAAAATTCCCTATACGTTTGCACTTTTTAACCGACTTCAACGGAGAATGGTTATTCATTCGATCCATATTTTATTTAAAGTCTAAAGTACCAGTGTTCGGATATTTTACAATAACCCTGTAAAATAATATCGAAGTAGATCTGGGGCCGTACCGTGAGCTCTTACTCACTTTCAAATTAATTTAGATGCAAATTGCTACAATAATTTCACTCTAGTTTGCCTAAAGTCATTATGAGCTTCTGTGTATGCCTTTTGTGGCAGCCAGCAGGCCTATCCTTGGGCGTGTCATGTTAAATGCTGATAAAGATGCGACAAATATACAGAATTATAAGCTAGGGATGTGCTAAGATGAATTGAGGGGCATTGTATTATCATTATTCATGGGCAACTTTTACTATAGGCAAGTAACTTTGAACTTCCATAGCACAACATATCAGAAAAAAGCACAGATAACTGATAGAATACATAAATACTTATTTATTGTAAATATACTAGTAATAAATCAGTAACTAGTGAGACTACAAAACATACATACCTACATACATACTACAAAATGTTTGTCCTGGGTGGAAACCGTACCCACGCCCTATAGCTCTTAAAGCCTTACTACTAATGAGCCAATACGACTCATTAGTAGTAAATGGAAAGTCAAGCGTATTTTTTTCTATAAAGCAGCTGAATTATTTTGCGATTTCAAAGTTGTGCCCATAGTAAAAGTAGGTATGTAGTTCATAATGTTTACTGACTACAATGGTTTCTGAACTTATAAAACTGTAAATATTATTAGTAGGTATGTAAAAACAAGTACCTAAATGTATACCTACAAATAAATGTAGCGTTCTTTTATTTCTTCGTCATTTTTTTAAAACATAACATACAGATAACAATTGGCATTGCGCTTATTAAAAATGGGACACCGGTCTCTGTACAATCAGTAAAATAATATTTTTCTATATACTTCTGCGAAAACTAAAGTGTAAACAATTCTATATATTTACAATCTGTTATAGATAAGAGCATGTACGATATATTTAATGTAACATGAGTTTCAACCTTTCATAAGATGCTTTACCAAAATGATATAGAAGATAAACTCGCGATAGAAAAATATGGACGGAATCAGGGGAAGCCTATGTCGAAGAACGACCTGAGAAATAAACCGGTTGCTTATAAATTATCTTATCAACTTGTTATTTTTACTATAGTTTATATCTCATTCAATATTATACTAGATACTAATGGTCAGTGTTCAAACATAGTTTAACCAAATTTTATTTTTTTCATTCATAATATTTTGTTGTCAGCCAGTGAAACTTAGGATTAGGTTAACAATTAAGGATTTGTGTAATAGTAATTAAAGTAATAAGACCATGAACCATTCTTTCTTTTCAGAAACCTCTCACTACAGTGCGTATATTCGATCGCAATGACTACTACAGTGTACACGGAGCGGACGCGACAACGGCCGCACGAGAAGTGTTTTCGTCGATATCCAACATCAAACAGATGGGGCTAGCACCTAACAAACTCGAATATCTCGTACTATCTAAAGGAAACTTTGAAATTCTCATCAAAAAACTTCTGTTGGTAAGCTGTCGCCACTTTCAGTCAGTCTCAATAGCCCTGTAATATGACTAGCTCTATGAAGGATACTTCAAATTGGAACACAGTAACGTTTAGGTACACTCTACTGCTTGATTTTATGTATTTTAAGACGGTTTTTAATTTTTAATGTAAGATTGAGATTTTGTTCTGTTGATTTTTATGTCGCAATTAATGCCTTAAAAATACTACAAATTTTGTCCTTGCAATTATTTTTCCTTATTCGTCATTTTGAGCAAGTTCGGATTCCTAGAATCCTTGATTTTTTTTTTTGTAAATGTGTATCGTATGATTCTATATGTCGAAGTGTTTATATTTGACCTTAGCCTTGCTATCGAAAAGATACGAGGCGCATTGAACTATCTCTCCTACGTTTGGACCGTGCTCTAAGATAACATAAAAATGTGGCCACAAATCATAGATATACTAGCATATAGATTTACTTGGTGGTAGATCTCCTTAGCAGGAGGTCGTCTAGGTAGGTACCACCGCAGTATCAGATATTCTGCCGCTAAGTAGTGTGTAAGCATTACTGTGTTCCGGTTTGAAGGGTATTGCAGCTAGCGAAATTACTGGGCTCTATCAAAAGTCTCAAAGTAATAAGCGCCAAAGCAGCGATGCCCTGGACTTTGTTTTGTTACTCAAAGTTCTGTGTATCGCTGCAATGGTCATGGACAGGCGTTATCTCTTACCATCAGGAGAGCGTCTCGTTCGTCTCATTACTTCTGACATAAAAAAAAAAAAAAAAAAAAAAAAATAGGTGTCGGATTAACGTTCAAAGATGTCTTACTAAAGACAAACTAAAGTCTTCATTACTAGTTCGTTTAATGCTTTATTGCACACTGGCAAATAATAGTATATTACGATACGTGTGACTTAAGTAGTCGATTATTGCACGGCGTGAAGTTAGCACCCGAGCGTAGCGAGGGTGCTAAACGCCGTGCAATAATCGACTACTTAAGTCACGAGTATCGTATACTATTTTATAGCTGTGTGACATAAACCCGCACTTTACACACGCTTTTCCGTGCAAAAAAGGACTATTTAAGTCACGGAAAAGCGTGTGTAAAGTGCGGGTTTAGGTCACACTGTGCTATAATAGTATATTACGATACGTGTGACTTAAGTAGTCGATTATTGCACGGCGTGAAGTTAGCACCCGAGCGTAGCGAGGGTGCTAAACGCCGTGCAATAATCGACTACTTAAGTCACGAGTATCGTATACTATTTTATAGCTGTGTGACATAAACCCGCACTTTACACACGCTTTTCCGTGCAAAAAAGGACTATTTAAGTCACGGAAAAGCGTGTGTAAAGTGCGGGTTTAGGTCACACTGTGCTATAAATATTATGTACAATAAGAGGACTAAATGCTGAAGTATATGTAAATCTGTAAAAGTTTTTGGTAAATAAATTGAACTATTTATCTTTTAATCGATTTAAATTAGTGTGTATTTTTGGTAGGAGACAGACTAGGTGTTGACAGACTACAGCTCACCTGATGTTAAGTGACACTGTGGTTGAAGATGATCCACGCCTAGCCTGGAATAGAACTGGTTGTCAAGTGACGCTGCTGGAACAGATCGTAAGGTAGATTGACGTAAATCTATTAATCTTATAATAGTCGCATATAACGTGATACTTATCTCACGAGTCCCATATTCCGCTGCATTAGCTAAATGCGAATCTGCACGTGACTCTAAGTATAAATATCAGTATTATTGTAAACAATACTTGATTGGATTTCAATAACATCTCACTGTTTTTATTATAATAGAAGATACGGCTAGCCGTCTGACGGCTAATCTGGAGGTCTTGGGATCAAATCCCACTACACCACTCCCATTGCTTAAGGAGGTAGCTTTAGCCAGAGAAGAGATAGCCGTGATCAGAAAGGAGACGCTGGCTATCAGAGACTGGCAGAATTATGATACAAGGGACCCACACCAACAAATAAAGGCGACAGCAGACGCAGTATCACGGACCTCAATGTCTGTGGAGAGAATTTATTAAATAAAAAAATTGCACTGCACGACACACCTTTAAACGATTTCATTTTCACCCAGGTACGTCGGTACAGGGTCGAGATTTACGTGGCAGAAGGGTCAGTGAAGAGCAACGAATGGAGCATCCAATACAAAGGCTCGCCTGGGTGTCTGTCTCAGCTCGAGGAAGTGCTGGGCGAGAGTCTCGCCAACTCAGATGATAGCACGCCGTGCCTCATGGCTGTCAATATCAAGACCGACCCCGTTAGCAAGGTAAATATCGCTAAAATGACATAAAAAACAATTTTGAAGATTTTAAGTGACAGATCTAAACTTACTAAAAATATTGTCTTATTTGTCATTGCAGTGTATAAATGGAGGACAACTAAATTTTCAGATAAGTTTAGACCTGTCAAAACTTGGTATAATTGGTCTTAAAGCAGACTAGCGACGTAGGTACTTCAAATTATTTTATTTCTACGGGACTAACGTCCCACCCCGGCTTCTCACGGACATACAAATCTTCCGGAAGAAATTTATTATTATTAAATGGTTGCAAAAACCGTAAAACTGTTGCGTAGTTAAGAAAAACTAAGCGAATGTACAGACACGCGAAATAAGACTTAATTTTATACTATTTAATTACGATTACCCATACACATAGATAAAAACTTACATAGTTTCATAGTTATATTAAGTATACAGAAAGAAAGAAAGAGAATTGTCTAGCTAACAGGAAACCTATAATAATATCAGCGCTGCGGAGAAATCCTCAACACAGTAGCAGAGCAGTAACTTCAAAATTACTAAGACTGTCCGTCTGTCCGTCCGTCACTCTCATGAACCGTGATAGTTTGACTGTTGAAATTTTCACAGATGATATATTTCTGTTGCCGCTATAACAACAAATACTAAAATACAGAATAAAATTAATAGGGGGCTCCGATACAACAATGTAATTTATTTTGCCGTTATTTTAGATAATGGTAAGGAACCCTTCGTGCGCGAGTCGCAACTCGCAATTGGCCGGTTTTTTAAACCAAAACAACTATTGTTAGAGCGAGTCACATTACATTACATTTTTATTTATTTTATTTAATCGTTGACAAGCTGGGTGTTTGACCACAGTTTACCTGATGTTAAGTGATATGTAAAGTATTTAAGTATTCTATCAGTTATCTGACTCCCATAGTCCCATAGTACAAGCTTTGCTTAGTTTGGGGTCAGATGGCGCTGTGTGTAATGTCCTACGATATTTATTTTATTATTTTTATTTATGTTATTGCGATAATAACCATTCATTCATATGTTTCCCCCTAAAACTAGGTATAACCCATAATATACCTAAAAAAAACAATTTAAGTAATCTACCAGTATCTATCTGACTTCCATAGTACAAGCTTTGCTTAGTTGGGGGTCAGATGGCGCTGTGTGTAATGTCCTACGATATTTATTTATTTATTATTAATATGTTTTCTCCGACTGTTATAGATACGTCGAATGTTATGCATACCAACATTGCGTTGGTATAAATGTTTATCTTATATAAAGTATTACTTCCCAGGGTCGTTTGCTAGGAGTGGCGTGTGTAACGGCAGGGGACTATCAAATATCCGTAGCAGAGTTCACGGATGACGATCTGCTGACTGAATTGGAGACCATCACCGTACAGATGGCGCCTTCCGAGTGCCTCGTACCGCTGAGTGACCACGATGACGTAAGATATTTTAAAATGTTTATGTTGTAGTTATCAATTTTACGAAACGGATTTTTTATATTTTTTACCTATGTCAACTTGTAAATTACATTTTTTTTTACTTTAGGTACAATACAGGTGGAGGGGAAGCTAGTTTAATTAATCTTAATCTAAGTTTAAAGTAGGTACTAGTTTGTAAGTATACCGCGAGCAGACCAGCGACCCGCAAGCAGCGCTCGATCACGAGTATGACGCATGTAAAATGGAGAATGATCCTTGATCCATTAAAAAAACTTTTTTAGGTATTCATTTGTTTGACTCATTCTAAGAAATATATTTTTTTACTGTTTTTTTCTCTCTGTGTTTTAAGAATGGCTCTAAGCACTCCTGTTATTTAAAATTATTTAGTTTCTGCTAAACAAGGACTACAAGTTAGCTATACATTTAATAGAAGCAAGCAACTTTACTAACCTATTAGTTCATTTTAAGTACCTCTGTTGCATAAGGGTTCGATTTCCATCCATGATAAACTTTTATGTGACAAACATAGATGTTTGTTCCAGTAACGTTACCACTATATTACTAGGACATTTTTGGACTTGACCTTGAGGTTTTTCGTGTGACTTTGACCATGACATTGGCCTATTTTACTTTAAAAAAAAAACTATTTAAGTATTCTACCAGTTATCTGTCTTACATAGCACAAGCTTTGCTTAGTTTGGGGTCAGATGGCGCTGTTTGTAATGTCCTATGATATTTGTTTATTTTTTTTATTTTTCATCATTTACTTGACATAACATGACGATACTTGACACTGAAAAAATGTAGAAACTTCGATGCCAAAAACAACATATACAATATACATGGTAATACTAGTAATATGGGATGTACGAAGCCAAAAAATTCATTATGAAAATTAAAAATATTATTAGCTAAATAAGGTATGGAATAGCAAATTTCTTTTTGCGGTTTGATGATTGGTTCCCTAATAAAAAGTTGTTTATAACGATGAGTACAATGACGCCCATACGGCTTCGTACACTACGAACCTTATAACCTTGTAGACTTGTAAACACGAATGCCCCTTATTCAAATTACAGTACAAATCCCTCAAAAAAGTTATGGAACGGACAAACGTCACAGTGACCAAAGTAAAGAAAGCCGAGTTTTCCACCGAAGGCCTGGTCCAGGACTTGAACCGGCTGCTAAAGTTTAAAGACAGTCAGCAGCAAGACGCCAACGCATTTCCTGAAACGAGTCGACAGTTGGCGATGACAAGCCTCGCCGCTTGTATGAGATACCTGGCTCTGTTGACGGAGAGCACAAATTTTGGAAGGTGATATTAATTTTTTAATGTTCCTTTCCACAAAGGGAAAAATAAACTCTTTGTTTTGTTACTCACAAATGAGACCACTGTGACAAGGACGGGGAAGGGGTAAAAAAATCATGAAATTCGTGTGACGTAATTTATGGATGGCTCCTTAAAACGCCTTTTGTAAAACCCAATGCTGTAACTCTGCGGGAATACTGAAGAAGGACGATCATTCCACAATTTGCAAGTTTACTATACCGCCATTTTACTGTACCATTTATTTTTTTTCAGGTTCCGTCTATCAACAATACAAGCAGATTGCTTCCTACATTTGGACGCGGCCGCGCTATCAGCTCTCAATGTGTTACCGGAGCTCGGTGATACGCATCATTCGCCTTCTCGCAGCCTGTATGGACTTCTCGATAGATGTCGCACGCAGCAAGGCAAACGGTAAGTTGTAATAGATCTTACCGGACCAGGTCATCCCTATTTTTATAAACTGTCCCGATGTAGCGGGCCTATATGAGAAGGGTAAGGCCGCCACGCTGACCAAGTGCTAGTTGGTAGACTTCTCTTCCTCCGACACCTTCGAGAACTTTCGTTTAAGAATTCTTCACACAGGTAGATTTTCTTCACCGTTGAAGTATTAATTTTATGCACATAACTTAGTATAGACCTCCAGATTGGAAGACAGGCGGTCTCAGAACTAGATTGCCAAGACTTCAATGTGTCTTATCTATCTAATATTGTAAATGCGAAAGTTTAAATCTCTATTTTATCTTTTCATAGACAATATAGATTTTTTGCCATAAAACTTAGGTATATTGTCGACACTAAAAAGAAGTTTGGTCTGGTTAATTTAACGGATTCCCAAAAATTGTGTCGGATACATAAATAAAATACGTACATATACGTTACAACTAAATTTAGGTTCATTTTATTTTATCGACACAATAATCATTTCTCAGTCGGTACCTAAAAATGTGTTGCATTTGTCGGTACCTAAAAATGTTACATAAGTCGAATTGTTCGTGTGAATAAAATTGGTATTTTATAATAAATAGTTAGATACTTGTACGTTACACACATTATAGTGTGTTTATTTTATGATAACAGTAAGAAGAACAAGGCATTCTGGTAACGGATAAGAGTTAACTTATCGATTACAGTGATACCCAGAATTAGAAAAACAAAACAAAATGCATCATTTCACAGTAATACTTATTATAGTATAAGGCAAAGTTCGTCCATTTGTATACATGTTTGATGATTCGTCACCCTGTAACGGCTCAACGGATTTTCATGAAATTTGGAGTGTAGATAGCTTTTGCCCTGAATTATTACACAAGCTATTTTCGTCCAAAAGCGTCAGCAATACAAATGTTGCTTAAAACATTTTGTATGCAGTGTTTTTATAGTTATTTTTTTCTATAACTACAGCCTCTTAGCTCAGTGGTTGCGACAACCACTACGCGATATAAACCTCATCAACGAACGACTCGACATCGTGGAGTTGCTAGTGAATTGCTCGCAACTGAGACTACAGTTACACGACGACCATCTAAGAAGAATTCCTGACTTGCAAGCGCTAGCTAGACGTCTGACTAGGAAGAAGGCGAACTTGCACGACTGCTATAAAATCTATCAGGTAATTAGTAAATAAGTATAAAGTAACTGGTGATTTGCCATAAATTCGTCAAACAACGGCTCGACATCGTGGAGTTGCTAGTAAATCGGTCGCAACTTGCAGCTACATGACAACTATCTGAGAAATATACTAAATATGTCTTGAGGAAAAAAGCTAACTTGCAAATTTGCTATGAACACCAGTTAGCGATATATAAGGTAGAGACCTCATAATTAGCTAACTGGTATTTTCTCAACTTCAGCAACATACTAGAATCACTATTAGTAAATTTTAGTGATACACGTCAAAATCATATACAAAGGCTGTGTTTTATGAAGATAAAGTTTATAGTGTTTTATTATGTAATTTTTCTTTTTAAGGCCAATTAGGCTATGTCGGATCCTTTTTAATTTTCGCCAGTGGCAATGTACGGGAAATAATTTCCCAGTCGTGACTTTTCGTCCCCACTTTCTTCTTGGCATCGTATCCAATGCATTCTGTCTAGTCAAGTCCAGTCATGCCTTAGTAAAGTAGTGGCGACTTTACTATATTAAGCTTAGATGGAGTTTTAGTAGCAACACGAAAAGTCATGTTTCACCACATTGTATCACATTCCCACACTAGCGCTTGTAATTCGGCATTTTATGAATAAATCACCATTATTTTTAGTAGATTTAAAAGGTTCTCAATTCGACTGTTTTATTTTTGTATAAATGTTACGCGATCATTTCGCCAATTATATTTATTAATTGCTTGATAGATCATACTTCAGAGGTGGTTCTATATAAATTTTAACGAAATCTATAAAGCGGTTTTTAAAAAATCTAAAAATTTTGTACCTACATCGATGATGATGATAAATCAGATGATTTTCGTTAATTTCGTTTACTGCGAAACCTCGCTGTTTCATTGGAGCAGTGCGTTTAGTTTTTTTTTTTTTTATAGTAGATAGGCTTGCGTTTGACCGCCATCCCGCCTGATGTTAAGCGAAGATGCGGTCTACGGTGGAGCACGCTCGCCTAGAAGAAACCGATTCACTAGTTGGCTTAAGAGTCATGAAGTCAGTGTTTTAAATTGTAAATTTAACAAGACAATTTCGGGAAATAAATACAATGAAACGACATGACTCTTTCCGCGTTCCCGCCAAGAACTCCACTCGTGACATAAATGCCATTGGCAATTAGTGAGAGTATACATAGTTACATACACGTCACCAATTTAACTTATTTTAGGCAATCGAAAGGCTACCATCGCTGCTTCAATGTCTAGCGGAAGCGGACAACGCCACGGTGCATTCTGCTTTGACTGAACCTATTTCCGAGTTAAACAGCGATCTTGAGAAGTATCAACAAATGATCGAGGCTACTATGGATATGGATGCCGTCGACAGAGGTAAATCGACTGCCCTGTTAGCTCATTCGATACCAGCTTTACTTCATGAGCTGCCAGACGTGGGTTCAATTCCTACCTACACTTACGTTATATCCGTATGTTCCAAGCTAATGTATGTCTTCTCTAAATTTTGAAGAAAATACGCTAACTAACTAAAGTACTAAAGTCAATGCTACATGGCTAGATAGACATTAAAAATATCTTGAAAACGATACCAAACAAAATACTCAAGGCTCATAACAAAAACGAATAATCAAATAAAACCCAAAAAACTGTAAATGATCATTTTCTCAAAACGCGTGTTTTCGACTTTTACAGTGTGCCTTTACATGGTAGACATTTCCATGACACTCTACATATTATGTGATTTATTGTGACTAAGTCTTGGTTGGATTTGTCATGAAAATATACAATACTTGACGCGAGGTTAAAAGTAAAGAAAATAATTTATTTAAAGGAACTAACTTCAGCACAGTTGCGCATTGTGAATGGTACCGAAACATATCTTTATTGATTTTATTTGTACTTTAAAAAAAATACGGAATAAAGGAAAGAAAATATATAATTTCAGGGGATTACCTCGTAAAACCATCATTCGACGAACAGCTACAATCTCTAGCGGAAGAGCTGGAGAAGCTCCAGAGAGCAGCTGAGAAAGAACTGAACAAGGCCGCGAGAGACCTCAGCCTGGAGGCGGGGAAAACTATCAAAATAGAAAGCAATCCACAGAATGGATTCCAATTTAGGTACATTATTTGTGGATATTAACTGGATACCCAGTAATAGATCGCATCTTCTCTTAACATCAGGCGAGGGTTCGGTTAAATTATAAAAAAAGTTAAAATTAATAAAAAGTACTATAATAATCGTTTTAGGGTAACACTGAAAGAAGAGCCTGCTCTCCGAGGCAACAAAAAGTACACAATAATCGACGCAGTGAAGGGCGGCTGTCGGTTCAAGACGAACGCTTTAGAATCTATATCCGAAGACTACATACAAACCAAGACGGCGTACGAAAAGGAACAGGACAAGGTCGTGGCTGAGATCGTTGGAATCGCTTGTGAGTTATGCTATAATAATATAAATAAATGCCGTAGGATATTACACACATCAGTCCCCAAACTAAGCTAAGCTATAGAAGTCAGATGATTGATATTTTTTTTTTTTGTGAATACATACTTGTAATGCATACAGAACACCTAGCCTCATGATAAACATTAGTTTATCTCGAGTCCCACGCCCTACAACTTTTAAGCAGTCCAATGAGCCAACAGGGCTGTCATATGTCAACAGGGATCTCTATAGGCAATAAAGATAATTATTTACCTATTTAAGACAGAGATGCAGACACCAAAAAGAATAAGTTAAAAAATTGAAGTTAAACGGTTTTATTGAAAATAATGTACCTATTGTGTTTATACCAAATCCCACTAATATTATAAATGTGAAAGTTTAAATGGATGGATGTGTTTTACTCTTTCACGCAAAAACTACTGAACGGATTTGGAAGAAAATTGGTATGGCTGAGACCCTGGATTAACACATAGGCTACTTTTTATCCAGAAAACATGTAGCGGGTAACACCGCGGAGCGCAATTAGTATTAGATAAATTTGTCAACAGGAAGGGGGTAAAATTTCAATGACTAAATTAGACCCAAAAACAACAACAAACAGGGGAAGGTATATGAAGCCGTTTAAAAAGACAGTTTTGTTGGGGGACGCTGAAAATCGTGTTGCATTCTATAATTTGGAGATTTATACCGAGTGTTCATGTTTGAACTATAACTAAATACATATAATAATGGTAGTAGCCAAAAATTGCAAAAAGGTTGTAAACACCAATAATTCTAAGTTCTGGTTGGTTCATTTCAGCCGGATACTCGGAATGCCTATTCTGCTTATCCCACATACTATCGCGTCTCGACGTGTTAGTTTCCTTTGCCGTGGCGGCGGCCACTGCGCCAGCGCCGTACAGCCGGCCGGTGCTCACAGAGTCCTTAGACAAGATGGAGATGATACAACTAAGGCACCCGTGTTTGGAAGTACAGGACGGCATCTCCTACATACCTAATGATATCGTTTTTGAACGAGGTAAGTTTTTCCATAATAATGCAGACGTGTCGATTTTCTTGTTCACGTTTTCGCGCGGGGAACGACGAAATTGAGAAATGTATATCGACGCAAGGTTAATTTTCTAATGGATACATATTGGAGAATGCGCTTCAAATCTGCATGATCTAATTCCACCCTTCCCATTCTACTATCGGACAGCTCTCAAAATATATTGACTCTAAAAACCGACACCGCTTTTTGTCGTTTTTATAAAAAAAAAACTAACTGAACGGTTTGATTTCACCTGACGAACCGCTAAACAATGTAATTTGCTGCCCGAGTGGGTGTTCCCTGATAGATACAATCTGGGTGTCATCAAGTCGCGAGTGAATAGGTTTCTTCTAGGCAAGCGTGCTCCATCGTAGGCCGCATCTTCGCTTTACATCAGGCGAGTTGGCGGTCAAACGCCAGCCCATATGTAATTTAAAAAAAAATCGTATTACGATGTTTCCAGGAACGTGCGTAATGCATGTAGTAACAGGCGCTAACATGGGCGGCAAGTCAACTTGGATGCGATCGGGAGGAGTATGCGCCGTACTCGCGCACGCGGGTTCGCTCGTGCCAGCGCAAACGGCTACTATTCCGCGCCTCAAAGCACTCAGCGCTAGGTAACTCACCACATAACTAATGAACACACACATGTAAAATTAACATGGGCGGCTAGTAACACGGATCGCTGCTGGTAAATCAATAAGCTAATAATACTTTATATAACTGAATTCACAGACAAAACTAACTCAACTAACTGTTCAAATTTAAATAAAACCTTAGATAAGTTACCTCCTTGGTTGCCATGTTTCAAAGTAAAAGATCGTTCCATTTTTAAATTACACGACAGATGTGAGTTTTTTTTTCTTTGGTTTTGGCGTCGCGTTTTAGCATTTGCCAGTGTCAAGTAATTATATATTTTCAAGTTTCAAAAGTTAAATAAGTGCCATCGTAGCTAGTTTTAGTCAAAGTCGTCTTTGTCAAGTCCAGTTCGTGTCAGTTAATTCCAGTCATGCTTTAGTAAAGGAGTGGCAACTTTACTACAAAGCTTCGATGGAGTTTTGGAAACAACACGAAAACTCATGTTTCACCACATTATATCATTTTCCCACACTCGCGCTTGTAATTCGGCACTTTATGAATAAAACACCACCATTTTTATGCATAAACACTCGACAAAACACTAGTTTTGGAAAAAAATACAACGGAGCGACACGACTCTTCCCGCGTTCCCGCCAAAACCTCAGATGTGAGTTTATCTACTATGTAATTTATTTGGCCGCTAATCCACGACAGATATGGACTTTCGTACAACTTTTATCGGCCGCCGCTCGCATGTATTTGGCCAGTACTACAGCAATTTCGAATTGTCTCGAAGAAGGTTGTCAAAATAATGCTTTTAAATCCAAGCATGTTTGAGAAAAATCTATTTATATATTTACGTATTAAATACATTAATTCCAGAATCGGTGCTGCTGATTGCGAGGATAAAGGGCAGAGTACATTTATGAGAGAAATGATCGAATCCGCTGCGATATTACGGGTAAGAACAAGACGGAACTTTTTTGTATCATACGTACGAGTACTTACTATAACACTCGCCTTCAATGCTCGAGTGTTGTGCTCATCTTTGCCTAACCAAATTTCATGTTTTTTTTTCGTTTTTCAAACTAGGTGTTTGGCCACAGCTCAAATGATGTTAAGTGGTGTGGTTAAAGATGGTCAACACACTTGGAACGGAACTGGGTCGCAAGGCTTCTGTGCTGTGATTGAACCAACGCTGCTTTGGATACTATTTCCAGCTATTAATTTTTTTTTTTTTTTTTATAATTTTCCCCTTCGGGCAGGCTAAAGCTATAGAGCTATACTGCCTTGTCTTAAGTGTTATTTCTGCTGTATCATAGCTATAGTATTGTCAAAGTCGTCTTTGTCAAGTCCAGTTCGTGTCAGTTAATTCCAGTCATGCTTTATTAAAGTAGTGGCAACTTTACTACAAAGCTTCGATGGAGTTTTGGAAGCAACACGAAAACTCATGTTTCACCACATTATATCATTTTCCCACACTCGCGCTTGTAATTCGGCACTTTATGAATAAAACACCACCATTTTTATGCATAAACACTCGACAAAACACTAGTTTTGGAAAAAAATACAACGGAGCGACACGACTCTTCCCGCGTTCCCGCCAAAACTATTCCAGCTATTACAATGTTGTGATGTATGTCCACCAAGAAGTTTTTATACTTTTTGTGAGTGGCCTGTTATGTTTTGTTTTGTGTTCTGTTCCCTGATCGTCATCTGATTGGAGCGTCGTTTGTAAAAAAAATTGATTGATAAAAAATTTAATTCTGTGTTATGTTACAATTACACTACTGTCATTTGTTACTTTTTTTTTTGTAAAAGTAATGAAAAATCACGAAGTTTTGTAAAATTATATAACGCAGTGACACTAATTTTCCGCGTTCCAACTAAATCTTTACTTTTACGTATAACTTAATCGTTTTAAAACCAGCCCTGTGTCTACTTTTGACAGCCCTGTTGGTTCATTGGTAGTATGTCTGCTTCGAGAGCTGAAGGGCGTGGGTTCGATTCCCACTCAGGACTAACATTTATGTGACTAAGATCGATGTTTGTTCTGTGTCTGGGTGTACTGTATGTATTATAATTATGTATTTAAAAAAAAAAAAGTATTTAAGTATTTTATCAGTTATCTGTCTTCCATAGCACAAGCTTTGCTTAGTTTGGGGTCAGATGGCGCTGTGTGTAATGTCCTATGAAATTTATTTATTTATAATCATTATACACTTAAAATTAGAAAATGTTAATAACAATTTCGATTACATTTTTTTTACTTTTCAGACCGCGACTCCAGATTCTTTAGTTCTCATCGACGAGCTTGGTAGAGGCACTTCGACCTATGAAGGCTGCGGGATTGCTTGGGCTATAGCGGAGTAAGTGTAGAAAATTCATTTTGGTGATATTGTCTAACTTTTATTATGCGGCAGGTGGCAATGAAACAAATGCTTGATAGTAAGCAACCAGTGTCGTCTATGAGATATTTGCAATACCAAATACGTTGGCGACCTTTTAAGAACCCAATTTTGTAACTTTGAAGAGTTTTAACTTTTTGGCCAGCCCTGTTGGCTCATTGGTAGCATGTCTGCTTCAAGAGCTGTGGGGCGTGGGTTCGATTCCCACCTAGGACAAGCATTTTGTGATATAAAACCAAATGTTTGTTCTGTGTCTGGGTGTACCTACTGTATGTATTATAAGTATGTATTTACAAAAAAAAAATATTTAAGTATTCTATCAGTTATCTGACTCCCATAGTACAAGCTTTGCTTAGTTTGGGGTCAGATGGCGCTGTGTGTAATGTCCTGCGATATTTATTTATTTTATTTATTTATTATTTTATAAATGTAAACATTTATTGGCTTGCCTTGGCAGTAAAATCGAGGCGTATGCCGTGACGGCAATCGAGTCTAGTCGATTTTGATGAAAGTGGAATCGGTTTAAACTTAGCTTCTCCTAAACTTAGTTTGTTGCACCTATATTAGTGTTTGTTTGAATGGTAAATAAATAAATGTCCAACATTTCACACAGCGGCATCTAACCCCAAACTAAGCAAAGCTTCTATGAGAACCAGATCACTGATAGAATACTTTACATTTTTTTATTTAACAGTTATGCTCATCACTCAAATGTCTAGCCTGTGTGAGAATCGAACCCACGCCCTACAGCTCTTTTTAGCTACGGTATAGAAAATCTGTTCAGCTGTTTGAAGATTATTTATCTTATAATTACTTATTATTATTTATCAGCAAGTTTATTAGCAACGGATTAGCAAGTTGAAGTGGCAGTGGGCAGGGCACATAGCACGCAGAACTGATGGCCGATGGGGCTGCGAAGTTCTGGAGTGGAGACCACGGACCGGCAAGCGCAGCGTAGGACGTCCACCCACAAGGTGGACAGACGACCTAGTAAAGACCGCAGGAACGCGCTGGATGCGAGCCGCTTCCAACCGGTCTTTATGGAAGTCAATGGGGGAGGCCTATGTCCAGCAGTGGACGTCCTACGGCTGAAATGATGATGATGATGATGATGATGATTTATCAGCTCTTTTCTATTTGATGAGCAATGAGCATGTTCGACACGTCCAATTGAGTCGAAGTTTGATGTTCTGTTACTGGTGTCGGGTTTCTTTTCTAATTTATTCTTGTTCCAATTGCCTCCAGGGAGTTAGCAACAAAGTCTCGATGCTTCTGTTTATTTGCGACTCACTACCACGAACTGACTCGACTCGCGTCTCTCCATCCCGGCGTCATCGTGAACTCGCACGCCGAGGCTTCTGTAGTGGACCAACAGCTGCTTCTGTTGCACAAGATCACACCAGGGCCGGCCACCCGCTCCCTCGGCTTGCACGTCGCCAAACTAGCCGACTTACCTGACTCTATTATTGAGGTAATTTTCAGGAAAACTGTCTTATTAAAAGTTCTATTCGTTTAGATGCAAAACGTCACACAATACCATAACGTCCCATTCCCGCTCTACTTTTTTGATGCGCACGGCCCATGAATGGAACTCATTGCCGGCTCCCCTGTTTCTCATAAATTACAATTTGGACGTGTTTAAGGTTAGATTGAATGGATTTCTTCTTGATCAGCGTGCTCCATCCACGGCTACACCGTCGCTTTGCATTAGGCGAGTTGGTGGCCAAGCGTAGCTCTATTTAAAGTAAAAAACAATTCAAAACGTTCTATGCAAATTAGCGGTATCGGTTTGTGCTCAAACCATATTTTTTTGGTGATCGGCCCCTTTTGCGTGTTCTATAGATCTTAAGAACATCTCCGTTTTAGTGTATTAGGCTTAATTAACAAAGCGCGTGGATGCAAACCCAAACATGAAGAAAAACTGGAGGAAACCATAGCATGGTGGTAGGGTATTCTGGTACTCAGCTGTACAAGCTCGTCCTATTTTTTTTTTAATCTGCCACGGTGTTCTCCTCCAGACTTGAGAGCTAGTTCCTAAAGCTTAAAGTTCCATTACATGTGATTATCTTGACGGTAAGAGACACGTCTGCCCAAAAAAAAATTGCATTTGTATCAGAACCTATTGTATATTTCAGTATGCTGAAGCGAAGCAAGCGCAACTTGAAACCGACCTATTCGAAGTGGAAACCGCCCTGAAATCGCAAGAAACAACAGAAGGTCAACAACTCATATTACATTTCCTCAAGAAATGTAAAGAAATACAAGAGTCGGCCTCATCTGATGCTCAAATGATGAATGAAATAAATACACTCAAAATGGAACTTCGTCAACATAACAACCAATATGTAGCCTCGCTCATGGCCTAGTGTTACTGTTAAACTACGTACCTACTTATATGAATAAATTACCTCTTAAGTTGAACGAGTTTGTTTTTGTTCTAGGTTTAGATAGTGTATAAATACACAGCCCCGTTGGTTCATTGGTAGTATATCTGCCTTGAGAGCTGGAGGGCGTGGGTTCGATTCCCACTCAGGGCCAACATTTTGTGAATAAACAAATGTTTGTTCTGTGTCTGGGTGTTCTGTATGTATTATAAGTATGTATTTACAAAAAAAAAGTATTTATGTATTCTATCAGTTATCTGACTTCCATCACACAAGCTCTGCTTAGTTTGGGGCCAGATGGCGCTGTGTGTATAGTCCTACGATATTTATTTATTTTAAATAATAATCATTTTACTAAAAATGCTCAATATTAGCGTTACTTGCGATTTAATAAAATAATGAATAGGCTTGACTACAAAAAACCTATTCAATATCGTTCAAGTTTGTCCTACTGGATTCGGTTTCTGTAAGATGTGTTATAGTTATTTTATTTCCAACGCAAAATACCATGACTAGGCAAAAATATAAGAAATCTATTCTCTGTTGTTCTTCTGTTCTTTTAGCAAGTGCCATGGACAAAATTATATTTTCCCTAGCATAAAGTGACACTTAATTTAAGTTTTTTTCATTTTAGCGTGATAAGGCAAAGCTAAAATTTAAAAAAAAAAGTGATCGTATTTGTTTCAAGGCAGCTAGTAGCGTTAAGGCTTCCAATATGTTTCTAGGTAGGTTTCTAGGCTTTGGTTTCTTGCAACGACGGTTATGGATTACAAATAAAAGATTTCATATTTTTTAACATGTGTTTATTCGTAACATTCAACAAGGTGAAATAATCAAAATTTATTCCCTATGAAGATCTTTTGGACTTTACCGTCTTTTTAAATAAATTCTCTTAATCATTAGTACTTTCAGCGACATCGTTAATCGTATTAAAATTATGACCCGGGCGTTGATCCACCTAATATACTTATTTTGCACTTGGATAGTTGTTTCAAGCGAAAAATAAGTCTTAAACTGAGTCCCAATGCTGCTAAGTACTTAATCATTTCGACCAGCAGTCATTTAGAAACGATTTCTTCTTAGTAAATTGGAAGTCAGTAAGTTCCTAGAGCTATTTAATTCAATGTGCATGGTTGATAGTGTGACTAAATTTACTGAAACTAACCTATTTATAAATATTTATCAACTTTATATGCAATACGAATTTTCTTGATATTACTTTCTTATTATCACACAGTAATAGCAAAAAGAAATATAACTAAGGTTGTTACTGCAATTAGTTACAATTACAAGTCATTAAAACAAAAATGTACATTTACAATAATGGAAATCAATTCTTATTTTATTGGAAAAAAAAAATGCAAACTGAAACTTTTTTTTTACATTTGAATGACTCTAGTACCTATTAATTAGTATAGTACCATATCTATATGAATTTACTATGTCAATAAATAATTACGTCAATGCAATAGTCAAATAAAAAATAATAATAGACATGATCATCAGATAAATGAAGATATCAATTGCCGAAGAGTATGTGAGGTGTCCAATTTAAAATTGAAATCAAGGCACTCACAAAACGCAATTATGAAAAAGTAACAAATATAGAAAAAAAAGTAACTACAGATTGATAATCTTCCGCTCACAGATTATAATATAAAGCATCCAAGAGAGAGATCAATCTTATAATGGAACTTAAGAAACGTTGCATATTGCATTGACATTTTTCAATTTCAGTTCTAGTTATTTACACTTGTTGGTGGGACAAAATGAAAAGCTACAATTAATATATTATACATTATATTATATACAAATGTCATAGAATGTGTACATTATAAATAATTTAAAATCTTTATTGACTGCCCCTTAAGCTCATATGGTAGTATTTCTGCTACAAGGTGCTGTAAGGTGTGGGTTCAGAGCCCACCTAGGACAAAGGTCTTGTTGTATTATGTATTTACAAAAAAAAAAGTATTCTATCAGTTCTCTGGTTCCCAAAGTACAAGCTTTGCTTATTTTGGTGCTAGATGGTGCCGAGTGCAATGTCCTACGATATATTTATACATACTTATCAACATCAGTCTACAACACAAGTTAGTATGTTACTCCTGCCGGTCAAACTCCCAACTACAGAGTTATTACTTAGTGATGCCCCACCACTCTAAATAATTATGTAAAAAAAAAAAAAAACTACAAAAGCGTTCGTACTTCGGAGCATCGCCGTCACGAGATCGGATGGTGGCGGTATAATTCACGAGATTCGGTTCATTACCGGTGAATTAGAAACTTCTGTGAAGTCGGGATGACGTTACGCAGTCAGTCGCTGACGACCGCCCCATCTCCCTCTTGCGACGACAATGCATGGTTTCAGCACGCACCGGGGGCTCACAAGACTAGCATCGAGCCGGTACCGCGGCTCCTTTCAAGAGAAGTATAACCGCACCGCATTAGTGAAAGTTCTGCGACACATGGGGCATTTGTCGGTTGAGAGCGCACATTTGGCGCAAGCCACCACGTGCCCGCACGGCACAAAGCACACATTACGTTCCTCTTCGTAGCATATTTTACAAAGTTTAGAGTCATCGACTTCGCGTTTCTCTTCACTCTCAGCGGAGCTGGTTACCGGTTTGGGTGCGGCAGCGGGTTCCGGGGTTGTTTCACTCTGCTCTTTAGTCGCAGGTATAACGCACGCGTTAGATATCACCTTTTGCACGTAGTCTCGTCCTTTGACTAGTTGGACGTACGCACACCTGCTGAACCAGCGCGCGTGTTGCTCCCACGGTACGTCCTCTTCTTCCCAGTCTTTTAGACCTCCATCGCACAAGAAGCATTTCGTTTTGTCGCCCTGGCCCGTGTAGAAGAAGCCGGCTTCGGCGAGGTCTTCAGGTTTCTGCTTCAAGGAACGCGGCCAGTCTTTGAAACTGCGGAGACGCGCGGCGGGTGAAGAATAACGCGGGTGTACGGGGCCGGCCATGCGCGTGGGCGCGGCAGGCGCGCGCGTTCCGCACTCGTCGCGTCCTCGTACTTCACACGCTCCATCGACTGGCACGTTGCCGTTGTTTTCATGTTTCCAAAGGAAAGGACACTGAGGAGCCCAGCGCTGGTGGTCCAGCGCGGGGTCATCGCCCTCCACCCATCGCATAATTTCCACTTTGCAGAACGCGCAGCGCACTTCATCACCGCGTCCGAGGTAATAGAAGCCGTTCTTGGCGAGGCGTTCCGGCGAAAGGAAGGGCACGGGCCAGGTGTCGAAGGTCTTTATTCGCTCGTCTTCGCGGCGCATATCGGGCGCGTCAGGGAGGAAGCCGCCGAACCCGTCGCGATTGTCCGTCTTGTCTATGGAGGAAGAAGGCGAGGGAATCGGCGATCCTGTCGGGGAAGACCCGCCCGAGCCGCCGGACTCGCATCCCGTCGCGGCGCTCGGCAGTTGCAGCGAAACCAGCGGACGAATTTTGTTCAAAAACGCATTATGAGTTCCATTGGACACCACTGGAATAGAAAGAAACACAGTGTTAATTATTATGCCATACTCGCGAACACGGTATTATACGTAGGTATAGGTACAATGTACATATTAGTCAAACAGCCAGGTTATCTGTATCTCTCTGGCGAATGTATTAAAAAGATATTATTTTTATCGCAACATCAGATAAAGAAGATAATTATAAAGCTCCTCAGTAGGCACCTACATTACGTAAAAATATTAACTGCACAGTGGGTTTGTTCAAAATGTATCCGATCATACTTTCATTATTTTTAAACAGAAAATCGAGTGCAAGTTATAATTCAGTTGATTGTGCAGAAGGTGTGTTGGAATGTAATAACATAGCGGTGAACGAGCGCTCAAAAACAGTTTCACATAACAACAAGTCCGCGGCCGGCGGCGGCGGCGGCCGGCTGAGAACCTCTTCGTGGCATTCCAAGCCTCGTGTCCCGCTTCGTCCCACCCTCTTACGATCAGTGCGCATGCACTGTCAAGACCAAAATCGTTTTATCACATGGTACAAATTTTCCCAAGATTTGTAACTACGTCATCGTCTCTTTACGGCGAAACCTCTTTGAGACTCCTTATGCATAGCAACGTAGTAATAACAGAGCGCTATTCTGAACAATTTTTTACGGTCCTTTTCACACTAAATGCCATTTGTGTACATGCATGGAAGGAGACGGGCAAATTATTATCAATCGATAATCGCAATAAAAGTCACTTCTAGATAAACATTTTTGGTTATTTTTTTCTCTGTAATATGTATTTAATCGATAGTGTCTCCACAGTCGACATGCCCGTGAGCGTTTCATTACTTGAATGATAGAGAAGTTTTATACGGCATGACACCTTCATATTACACATGAAATGAACCCGTAACTAATGTCTAAATGTTCAGGAAACTCTTAAATTTTGGGTAATTGCTCACCCGTATAAAAGGCCTACGCAATCAATAATGGCTGCGACGATACACTAATCGATAATTACCATTTATGCTGCTGCGATCAAACAGAACCATATTGAACGGTGTGCATGCACTAAAACCACAACACCTTATGTAACGCTCCATTCGCACATAACATTGAAAACTTTAACGTATTGACTGATAATTTATTTTGTACTTATATAATTTATTTTGTTTAGAGTGCAGTGATGGCTGCCGAATAGATTCGGGCATCGTTGACTAGTCGTTTGTTGTGCCGACCGGGTGCTGTAGCAAAGTCCCCACCGCGCATGCGCGAGTATTTTTAAAGAGGGGTCGAATTCGCCGTCGTGGGGTGTATAGTGTATACTGTATAGCACAGCTGTGCCAGACAACATAGTACATACATTATTGCTACTAACATAACTATGGCGATTTATGTCTTTGTTCAAAATAAAACAATGTTATGACCTAAATAAATATATTTTTCATCTAGCACTATTTCCAAGTAATTTGAAATAGCGCATTTGCGTTCGTTAAAGAATGTTTTGAATCTCGTTAATGATATTGATAATGTCGCATTCCATTGATGTTTAAAAATGTAGACCACCACGACGTATACAACATTATCTATCTACGCTATGATATACCATACGATAACAAGCGAGAGCGAGCGGTGTGAAGGGACAACGCGGGAGAGATGTAGGTAGTTTTCAATCAAGCAAGCGTCTGATGCGGCGTTGCCGTCCCGTTCACAGCCGACCGGATTTCATTCATATTTGAGGGAACGCGACGTTGCCGTCTTCAGCGGAAACCGCACGACCACACAGCGTAAAAAAGGGCCTTAGGAATGTGGCTGTAGTTTACTGTTGGGCGGGTCTAAGTAATATGAAATAAAAAGTAGACAAAAGTTGTCTGGAATGCGGACACTGTTTAGTTTTAAGCGCTTTTGCTTGGTAGATGACGAAGGGTTTGTAGTTAGAATTAGGAGATATTTAAAAGTACACACACGTCCTGGAAAACATCTTTGGATTTTAAAATGAGGATTGAAAGGGGCTATACTACATAATAACTGTATCAAATGAGTATTATAATATCGTTAAAGAAATATATTTGAAAATGTAACAAATTCTGTCAATTAGGCTGATGCTTTACAGTTCAGAGCCAAACTGAAGGGAACCAGTTTGTTAACTACGCGTAAAAAAGACAATGGAACACAGGGTCCAAGGTTCATTGTGTTATCCGCAAAGAGCAAATGAAATTCAGCATTGTATCTGAGAGCGGCGAGAGGCGGCGCCCACTGCGGGCGTGGGGAAGGGGCCGAGACCGCGTTCTCATGCCTATGGGTGGTCGCTCGGCTTCGGCATTCCAATGCTTCGCCTGCATCGCCTACGCGCACTAGTCTACTTAGCCACACAAGCTGTTTAGAAAACAAAAAGATGAAGATCAAAGACAATGCCTTCAAATTCAAACGAAATATTCAAACAATTACATGTAAATGATTAATTATGATGTAGAAAGCGGTATCGAAGCTTCGAAACAACCAGCAGATAAAATAACATTCGATAGGCAATGACGCTTGATGGAAAAGATTAATTAAAAATGAATGAAGCCATCAAAATGACACGTGGTATATTCTCAATAGATTTACAAGATTATACTATTATTAATACTAATCAACAGTATCTATGTATATATATAGCCTGCGATCGGTATCGTCAACTAAAATTTTCAAAGGCAACCTCCAAAAAGAGTTTTATGAATGACATGGCTTGTTACGATAGGATAAACTCGCTATGAGTTTTTCAATTCATAAAACTTCTTGAAAAAACAAACTGTAAAGGATAACAGGCCGGAAACGGTGTCAGCGGAAGTTAACGTCCGCCAGATGGAGCATTGGGTTGAATAAAAACAAACTTAATTACCTACTTCTCCTATCAAAATTAGAACAAGCTAAGGGACTAGAATGATTATACTTAGGTAGGTATCTAGATGTCTTTTCGTAATAAAAGCGCGAAATATTTTCGTATAATTAATGTAAGTGTTAATGTTTTTTTTGTTATAATTATTGTAAGTAGGTATATCGTACGCCGATTTAAAAAACAAAAACGTTTTGAAAAATCTGAGCAGAATTTAAATCGAAATATTGTTTACTGTGCGGAAATTTACCAACAACTTTTTTTACTTATGTGACCAAATAATCATGAGGGTCGCACCACTGTGCGGTCTCTGCTCATACTATGCTTTATAGATGGCGCTATATATTTGGTGTAGTAATATCAACCTTAGCATATAGCACATAAGGGCGACGGGTACTACTCTTCAACATCAAGATTAATTAAGAATGAATTGACCTTGTAGAGGCATAAATAAATCTAAAAGGTAAATTTAACTTTTATGCATTTTGCTACCTTCGTACTTAACAATCACAAACATATTTTAAATCTAGCTATTTTTACAATAAAAACAAGGAGATAATTCAGTTTCCATATTATAAAATAATTACATGGATAAAATATAAGTACTGACATCATATTAAGGACTATTTACTATGATTAACAGGTTACTTGTTCAATCACAACATACCTGGTGATATGTGAAGGTCAAAGTTAGTAAACAATATTCAATGTGACTCCTTAGTTTTTTTAATCAAAAGATAGAATCAATATTCCATAAGTAAACAGTCTATAACATCACAGTTTTCCTAGAGTTGAATGCAGTCCCGCAGTAGTGGCATTCCATAGTACATATCTAATTGGATTGGATGTTATATTAGAATGGTAATTATCCACATTTTCAACACCAATATCGGTAAATATGTAGCAGTTTACATAAGTATTTTACATTTACTTATAATAAAAGAAATACTTGACATCTAAAAATTTTAGTTTTCAAATATTCCACTAGATTAGATAAGCTGGACAGATTTATTAACTCATATCAATTCCAATTGGCTGATGGCCACCAATAGCAAAGCACAATAAACTTGTTGCAGAAAAACTCTAGCAGATGGCGCTGGCAACCACATATGTGAAAACAACCGCTCAAGGAAACTTTATATTGTACTTGTAACTGATGAATCACAAAGAACATTAACAAATAAAGTTTCCTTCCTGGTAATTATCCATATTTTATGTATGTATACTACAAACTTGAGGACTCGATTGAAATTGTACTCACTCAATGCCAAATCCATTGGTTCTGAGCTGGTTACATCACCATTGTAGGGCCCCATTGGGATATCAGCACACAACAATTTGTTAACAAAAACTTGTCTTTTTAGATGTGTGTAAACTTTTAAAGAATTTATATATATGTTATTATTACAGAACAGGTATGAGCAAGACTAAAATAAATATAATTTTGTCATGAGTTATATGTAAGTAGTCTCGACTTGATAAGCTATCATACATAATGATATCAAATATAGCAGTCACAATAACTAAATTCTTGGAATCACCACTATCATAATGATAATGAGTTTTAGTACCTAACTGGCAAACATTATATTCCCAGTAAATAGAAAAGACATTAACATTTCATTTTCCAATATTTATGAAATGGGGACTGTGTACTTACACACTCACTCACATTCCATAAATTTTATTGACAAGATTTTAGGCCTATTGATTAAGCCAATAAATAATGTATGGTATTAATAGATGGCTGTCGAAAATTCTAACAGTAGGTAATACACTAACAAAATAAAATATATTCAGTAAAATATTATTATTTTGCGCTCAAAATGCTTTGTTTATTCAAGTGGCAGTGCAATTTAAGAACATTTTATAATGACAGATTAATGAAATCCATTACCATTTCTATCAATTTCAAGCACAATATTTACAAATGGTAAGTACATATAAATACCAAAACGATGTACAGGAAAGTAACATAAATCCCACAATAGAATTAGCTTTTTATTAAAGATAGGTTTATAGGTTTTAGTAATAATAAATTAATTAAAATCAGAGCATGTACGTAAGCTAAGCAGAAGGGCCGAATATCCGCTTCATTAGTACCTAACTAATAACGAAAATATTTTCTCTCAGCTCAGAAACTGTTTGAGCAACCATTATTTCAAAATAATCTAGTGACGTAGCTTGCAGACGTAGGCCGCCCTCGTTCTCGATGTAAGCAAAACATATGGTTGAGGAAAGGTTAATTCATAAATTGAAAAATCACCTGGTAATTCCATTTGCGTGCCACGCTCTATCGATCTATCCAACGTGAAATAATCACTCATAACTGTAGGATTGTCTATATTATTGATTAAAACACTATCTTTCTAAAATCACTAGAACAACACGGAAACAACAAACATCACACACAAGCCCTCCACATGAGCGCGAAACACTATCGCAACTAGCGCCAGTCGGTCAAACGACAGACGGGTAGTCAGTGGGGAAGCGAGCTACTCGACATGACAACGGCGTGGAGCGGCCAGGCGACGGCCCTACAGAACACTGGCAACTGGCAACTAAAATAAACTGCTACTGGCAATGCAATCTTATGCTATGGCAATTTTATGTGTTTGTACCAAATGAGCGACCGAATGCGCGTGCGTGACGTAAGAACTATTTCTCTGTATAGAGTATAGACTACTGTTTTGTGATGTGGAGTTGTGGGCTGTAGAGTGTAGAAGTGTAGAGTGGGTGGCGCCTGGCGAGTGAACGCTGTGTTGGCAGTAAAAATTAAAAAGAGCCAGATTTGGCTATATCTCAAACATTGATTGATTGACTTGCATGTATCACGATGTCACTTGTATGTTGCTACTAACGGCTATAGGCTAATATAGTCACCACTAACTTCTAAAATAAATTAAGAAAATAATTAACAACGCTTTTCCATTTTGAAATGTTTCCTTTACATTGCAATTGATTTAAATTAAGCATAAGGAATAAAAATGTGTCAGAATCTAAGCTGCCCTTTTCTGGCTCATTGATAACAATCAAATTCAAATAACAAAAAACGTTAAATTTAGCTTAAAAAGGACAATGATAGCCACACTGTACGGGTGGGCCGTGAAACGTGACATGACTTAACTGATGTGACAGGCGTAAATTCAGTATTGCCAGAACGTATTTACCAAAAACAGCTTTTGACAAATCAAAAAGTAACAAGATTTGCAAAAATTCCCGTTTAATTGAATTATTATGGACGGTATTCGTTTATAATATTTTGAAAAAGAGATGTTAAAATAATCCAATAATAAATGTCAGTAACTTATAAGTTGTATTCTTCCTTTTTTGTACAAAATAACAATAAAAAAGCAAGCTTTAGCAAGGTTTACCGAGGTAGATTTTTTTAAATAGTTAATTTAAAATTATTTCAATCAATGAGGGTAGTACATAGGTTTGCGTAGGAAGATTTGTATTGACTTTATAAATTAATGTTATTAAAAAAGAATTTCGATTCCAAATACTGGTTGATAAACACATTTGGACATTGTATCTATGATCAATGCTAAGCGTGGTAGTATTGTGTATTGATAAAAAAAATGCTTGTCCTAGACATTGCACTAGATGTGGTATCAAATGTTAAAAGTGTCATGTGCCTACGATGAAATAAATAATAATAATGATGCGTGCGTATTGCACATGCATTTTTAGGATTAAGTATATGCAGGAACTTCTTTGGTGTGAACAAAAAAATATTGTCTTCATTCTAACAAATTTGAACTAAGACAAGTGATCGATAAATGACACTAAATACCATTAATAAAATATGTAACACGTAAATGAAATTAAACAATAACTGCACAGGTACGATGTGATGCGATGCGGCGTGCGCAACCCGTGACAGAAAAATAAATTACTTTGACCAGAAATACCTTACACGCCAAGAGAGTAGGTACCTAACTAACTTCAATTAAATTAACTAGGTATATTGAACATTTACCCTCAGTGTTTTCAGTTGAGGTGCCTGGAGTCGCTTCATTTTCTTCAGATTTTGCATCATCATCCATTCCGGTTGGTCTGTAAAATTACTTATTTTTCACTTTTTTTTTAAATGACATATTATACTGTTTTTAAGGCGTTTACAAGTATATTTTTATAATAAAACACATACAAAAACAATTTAAATTGTAACTAAAACTCACGATGGTCATTGACGTTTTTGTCACACTTCAAAATTTTCAATAAAATTCACAGATTATAAATTAAAATTCCACCTTCTTGAACTTTTTATTTTTGATTTTTAGCACTTATTAAAGGCTCCGTTTACCTTTTTTCTTTTTCTTCTTTTTCATATTTTGTAATTATCATGTCTCGCGAGCACTGCAGTTGTCGTGTAAATGCTTGCTAATCTAGGTATAGAGGTGCATGATAAACAATGTTACGCAAGAGATTGATACATACTCGTACATACTAAGTATTTTGTCAACTACGTAGGACGTGGGACGTTCTGCTAGTGGAACCGTATTAGCACTGTGAGGCATTAGTAGTCAATGACTATAAATAGGTAACCTAGAAGTTCAAATAAACATAGGTACCTACCTATTAACTACCTCCCACATTAGATGAAATCATCGGAAAATGCATTAGTGCAGTTTCATGTCGTGAAGCAATGATGCTGTAAAAAGTTTTCCACTTCATTATTTAAAATAATACCTACATACATTCTGCAGTAAACATAAATATTTTCCATAATAATATAATATACCTAACTATTCCTTTTAGACAATATCTTATGTTCTCAGGTACCTAAGTACTTTTCTACATCTACCTTTTCTGCATCATAGGATGTTAAAATGAGTTTTATGCTGGGTTAAACTATTATTAGGTTTTAACAGAGTTATGTTTTTTAATATAAAAGTAATGTGAGGAGCAAGGTACTCATACTCTCATGATGGTAAAAGATAATGTAGGTACATCCATGACCATTGCAGCGATACACAAAACATTGGGTAGGAAAACAAAGTACAAGGCATCGCTGCACTCATTTCTTTGCGCATGTCCAATATTGTCCATGACCATTACAGCGATACACAAGGCGTTGAGTAAAAAACAAAGTACAAGACTTCGCTGCTTCGGCGCTCATTACTTTGAACTTTTTGTCTCAAGGTCTCTACAGCCCTGTAATTTCACTAGCAGCAGTGCCTCTATACCGGAACACAGTAATATTTATACACTCCTGCTTGGCAGCAGAATATCTCTTATGAGGTTTCCAGTATAGTTTTAAGTAGGTGCCTACGTCAAAAACACGTGTTTGGCGGGGTAAAAAATTGCCAGAGTAAAAAAATTTTAAAATTGAGTATGTCATTTTATATGAAAAAAAGTATATCGTATTTTATTACAGTAAAATCTACATAACACCAAATATTCAAATCCCCTATGCCAATAAAGGGTATAGAAGTAATAATCACTTATCAAAATTTTACATTTAGGTACCTATAACTAAAACTAGTAAAAAAAAATTTTGAAAATATTACAATGTGTAGAAATGTGTTGTCGTCATTCCCACCAAAACTCCTTCGAATATCCTGAAACAAAGGATTTAACATTGGAGCAGATGCCAATCAAATAGCATCTTTTGTGATGAAGGTAGATTGTAAAAAAATGTTTGGCGAAGGTGGCAGGTGCGCGCGCAGCTTGCGCGGGTGTTACGAGTCAGCTGCCTAGCCACGTGCTCCCCAGCTGGCGTACAACACTCCTCACCCGCTCTTACCCCCTATACCTAATTGAATACAACCAAAATTGTATTATACCACAGTTTCGTCTTTGTCAGTCATTTTTTACGGCCAGATAACCCTATATAGGTAAATGATTTTGCAGTTAACGTCATCGGAATCATCGGTAGGTTCATCTTTCTTTAAAGCATGTTCAGCGGTCTATCAGCTCTGCTTCATAAGCTGTAGGGCGTAGATTTAATTCTCAAGCAAGGCAAACATTTGTATGACACTTTGATACAAATACGCTTACACTTTGATACTTTACCTTTTTGTGATAAAAAAAAGTATTACCTATAGGTACCATAAGTATTCTATGAGTTATCTGGCTCCAATATTATAAGCATTGCTTAGCTCGAGGTTAGTTGGCGCTGTGTGAAATTCGCTCGTTCGAAACATTAGCACAGACAGAAATTGGTTTTGTGGCCCTTGTTTCCAAAAGCAAACATGAACATGACACTCAGAACAATAACAGTCAACAATAGCAGTCGTCTGCAAATAGATAAAATGGATAGATAGTTTAAACTAAGATTTGTGATCATGCTGAAGATGATGCAAACAGTATGGGGCAAACATGCAGTCTTTCAAAAGAGCCTCAAAAAATAAACAACAAAAAGCCAGTCTGCGCCAATTTAGCGTCTAGCCGCTAATAGAACTGTGGCTGATGCTTATAATAGTGTGGACTAGGATAAGTCAAGCCGCAGACGCACGTTAGTAATAAATGCATATTTTAATGAATGAACTCGGCTGGAGCGGTGCCTGTAGCTGTTAGCTTCGTGACTCCACAATGGTCAAAGAGTATGGCTTTGGCTTTGGCTTTTGAAAATCAATCATAGTTTTTACGCATACGTATTTTTTTCGGTCATCCCCTTTTATAGATCTTTGGCTTTGCGCGATAAACGGGCGTTACATCTTCTAGTAGTTATTCAGTTCTTCGGACTTTCTGCATTTCGGGGCTTTCAGTAACCAGCACTTAAGAGTTTTGGCAAGAACGCGGAAAATCGCTGTGTTGTATTATTTTTCATAAATTGTGATTCTTTAGTATTTTATGTTAGTGTTTTAATTATTGGTAGGGCAAGTAATATGAGGTGGTGAGACATCTTTCTTTCTCTGTTGTTTCCAGAAATCTGTGGAAGGTTAAGGACTATCTTTGAATGTAGTGTTTAATCTGAGCTTTGAATATAATCTACTTGTTTGTATGACTTTGACAGGGACCAAGAGTAATTATTTTACTTAATTTTACTAAGAAGTACCTACTTACTTGAATATAAAATTGGATTCCTGACACGGGCAGCATGTACAAAGTGTGATAAGTAAAATAAGGTTCCGAATACACAATATAGGGTTTTTAATTATGATGGCTCAGGCTAAGAATTCCGAAAGGATGTCTTATCTGTTGCGCATTTTCTTTGGTCTGGCGGGCGAAGTCAAGGCGGTCCAATCGTGGCCCGTGGCGTGGTATGCGGTCCGCTTTCCCAGCCAGCGAATCTACATCACTTGTCTTGCCCGAGTTGGGCGAAGTAAGTACACCTTTCCTTTCCCATTTACAGAGTATGTACTGAAGGAATAAAATCGATTGAGATTGTCCATAATTATAATAATTATATTATTTATACTCAATCCACAACTGATTCCAAAGTAATAATAGGTACCACTAATAGTAATTGTATATAGTACCTACCTACCTGCAATTTGAAACCATATTTTTTCAAGTTTTTGTTTAGTTTTCCTGAGATGGTTTATACCCATATCCATTGTAGATATTCTGGGACATACGAATCCTCAGGGGATTCTACTTCATAAAGTCACGTGGTAATCTAAAATTTTTAAATTACAACGACGGCGCGTACCATCTTCAAATTTATTTCAAAATGAGATGATGTTACGAAAACGAACTCGATATTACAATGGATGGTTCCACAATGCACTATTTTTTTCTATCGAAATCCGTTAACATTCCATTCTGTTGCTCCGAGAGCGCGGCCCCGAAGCGATCTCGAAGAGATTTCGAAATTCCAAGAAAGGCAGGGCCTTATAAATTATCTCAAAAGCGCCGACGCGGCCTGGAGCGAGCCAATGCTTTTTTTACCACAGGTAGGTTGCTGGCGCTAAGGCACAGGAATTTATACCTGGCTCCAACGATTTTGATACTTTCTTCTCTTAAAAAATAAAGGTGTAAGGTGTTATATTTTTCCTAAGTATAGTGACTTCGTTTTGACGAATGCTCAGCTCAATATTTTTTCAACGAAGTGCATTGATGAATTTGCTATAGATATGTGTCGTTTCGTCTGTTACTTAAAACCTTGAAGAGGAAGATCAATCGACAAAACATTTAATTAGATTACTACCCTATCAGCTGATTTAGGTCCTGTTTTCAAAAATGAAAGTACCTACTTGTAAATTGTATATGTATACCCAGTTATTACCTAAATAAATAATTACATTATTAATAAACTGATACTTTGAAAGTAAACAAGTGAAACTACTTCAGTGAGGACCAGTATCAAGACTATTTCAACTTCCAATCATTCTGTAGCAGGCTAGCAGCGCTGCTTTATCACCAAAAAAAAATATGCGTGATACGCTCACGAGCACGGTTCTTAGAAGAGTCAGGGTCTCTCTTAGAGGCATTTTGTAGCCCAGCCATTCGAAGGCCGGGCGGGTCTAAAAATATTGCAACGCCAGAGATCAACTCACTATGAGTCTTCAAGAGTTTCAGTGTTCTCGCACATGTCTCGCTCGGTCCTCATTCGGAAAGAAACTCGACGCGCATCCCAATTTAGCATGAGAACATGGTAACGTGCATCGATTTAATTGCCTCGTTTGTGCTCGAAAGCTCTGGAATAAATGGAGACGGGCGATAAAATGTGGATCTTGTATACTTTTAGATGGGACAAGCATGGGAACAGCTTCGAGATAATCGAAGGCGGACCGTATCAAAGGTCTTCTCACTCCCAAAAACCGAGTCAGATGTATCTATCTATATCTACCTACTATCTTAATCATGTTTTCTTCCGCGGAAAGACAATTTTGTCTCTTGTGCGTGCTTTTTGTTACATTACGATTGCAATAACTAAATCTTTGTGGATAGTATCTGTGGATGAATAATTATAAGGGGGCAAGAAGCTAATATTTATTTTTTGTTACTTTTGTTATATACAGTATGGTTTGCGTCACAATTTTCTTTGAATCCCAATGTTTAGAAGAGCATGAATAGTTAGATTTTATAATTTATAATGAATGAATTCTGCCGATTAAAGATATCTAAGTAGGTATGTAACGCAGTGGTTCTATTTAAATGCCATTAACATTTGACTTAAGGATTGTAATAATGTTTATCTAGCTATTTACGTTGAAACAACGGCTCTTTGAAGCGAGTGGTGAAGCAAATTGATGTCTACCGAACGAAGGATTCGGTTGATATTGAAGTGCAACTGCTAGCAGATGGTTTGTTGTGGAATTTGGGGCAACGAAGCTGACTCAACGTTCTAAGTTCCTTCCTTGTCTCGGGTAATCTTGGCTTAGGCACGGTGGATCTCGGAGCTAATTTGTAGAAAGAATTGAAAGAATTAAAGCGAATACTATAGAAGTACGTAAAGATCTAATTCCAAAACAACCTAATTTAATATGTTTGAAAAAAACTACATAGTTATTTTAGGGAGTTTTGGCGGGAACGCGGAAGGGTCGTATCGTCGCATTATGTATTTTTTTTTATTTGTGATTTCTCGTGTTTATGCATAGAGTAGAGATGTTTTATTCATTTATAGAATTAAACATCTATATATAAAAATAATAATAATCTTATTTATAAGAACACTGCAAGTTTATCCAATAAAATAAAATAACGCGCACACATTATAAGCTCGAGTGTAGGAAAGCGATATAATGACATGAAACGTTTCATGTTGCTTCCAAAACTCCTGTGAAGTTTGTAATAAAGTCGCTACTGTACTTTATTAGGGCATGACCACTTGACTAGTAGACCATAAGGCTTGATCTTTACTTACTTTAGCTGAGACTCTGGCAAATGCAGAAAGAGCGATGCCAAAACCTTACAGCAACAGCTACTTACATTTTTTACCCTTATGACTATAGCTTGTTTTTCAAATGTTTAATTATAAAAGTAATGATGTGTTTATCTATATGTGCCGAATTACGTGCACAAGTGTGTGATAATCTGGTTAAAAATACCTATCTGTTCGGGTTTTTTTCCGAAATACCGTCGAAACTTTTAGTTAGGTTATTAGCGCTTTACTAAGATATGACCGGACTTGATTTTAATATAATTTGTGTGGCTTAGACTTATTTTACTTGGATTTTTCAGTGCATATTTAACATTATCGATTAACTTTAAACTGACAAAATGCACAATGTATGATGCTAAAAACAAAAAAAGAAAACATGATAGCGTTTTTTTTTAAGAAAAAGTATTGCGTAATTTGCGTATCGCTTATCTATCTATACTTACTAAAAATAGGAAAGATTTAATTGTTTGTTTGTAATGAATAGGCTATGAAACTACTGGACCGATTTGAAAAATTTTTTCGCCTTTGGAAAGCTACACTATCCCCGGATGACATAGGCTACTTTTTATTCCTGTATTCCCACGGGAACGAGAACTACGCGGGTGAAACCGAGAGGTGTCCGCTAGTAGTACGATAAAAGGAAGTAAATTTATGTAAATAAGTTCACCATAATATTAATAATGAGGCTAAACACTATAGCAATTATCATGGTAACAATAATTATTTCGGAATACTTTCGATATTCAACTTATTTAAAGTGGTATTTTTCTGGAATGACCTTTACATTTATCCAGTAATTGTCATTAAAATACATTATTTATAGGCAATAACTTTATAGCATTGGGGATCCAACCACAGAGGCCCGCATCTTACTGGGTCTGCGTTCTCAAGTATCCAGGCCGGTTTCTTTTGTTATGTCAGACTCTTTTGCTGATGTTAATGATTCAATTGTTTTATTTTTCAAGTGAATGGTTTTAGTTGCATTGTTTCAATTTTGTAGCATAGAGCCCTATGCTGATGTAGCACATATGTCAGTCCAAAACGAGGTTTTGTGACAACGTCAAGATGTCTAAACCATAACACTATTGTAAGAGATAATCGAAGTATCCGTCCTAATCAAACGTAAGTAATCTGGTGTAAATAAAATAAAAATATGTCGAAACCAAGCCCATTTCTATGGTAAAACTCGTAAGTTGTAACCATTATGTAAGTTTTCATTAAGTAATGAATTTTATTTAGAAAATTAATGTTTTGATGCATGAAATGTCTATCATTGTCAGACAACATCGGTTTAGGCACTAATAAATGGTTTCATCCGATGTAGTCATAGCCTAATCCTAACTTTACCCTCGACCCTCAACACTTAGAGGAGTTTATAATAAATGAAACACGTTTTGGAAAATCACGTTTGACCACATTCTAACAACGTGAGGACATGATTTTTCCGCGTTCACCCCAAAATTCCTAATCTATAATCCAAAAATGCTTTATTTCCTGTCATCTAATAGATTATATGAAATATTACGCAATTTCTTACTGATAATGTATTTTCATTTGCGTCACCTGTCCGCAACCTTGTTGTGCAGCCACCATGACTATGGTTTTACTACGATGACCCTGACGCCCCTTGTTTGACTCACCGTAGCCTATAAAATAAAATACATAGGCGAACGTTGCTTAAACTAAAAGTGCTATACAGTACTTTTATACAAAACTAATGAAATAAACAAAATGCTTTCCTGATGGTAAGAGACAACGCTTGCCGATAACTATGGCAGCGGTACCTACCCAGACTTTGGGGTAAAAACCACAAAGTCCCAGTAATAGTCTGCAGTAGATACTAAAGACAGTACGTATAATTTACACACTATTGCTTGGCGGATATTTGATACTTTTATATGATTAATACAATTCCAACACAAGCCCTTATACATCCAGTATCTATTATATTGTATTGTTATAATATATCTTCTTGTTCTTTTTTTATATTTGTATTGTGATCTGTGTTTAATTTGTAAGTTTTTTGGTCTAAAATAAAGTCATATTCTATTCTATTATATTCTAGCTGCTCGTCCATTTATACAGTCTTCATCGGGCTTCCATGACTATAAGGTTTCTCTGAAGAGGTACGGGCCCTGTTTAGTTGTTACTCATGAAATGGTCCTAAAACGAACAAGATTTATTTTTAATATACTTCCATCTGTTTTAAATCAAAGTAATATCAATGAGATAGCCAATTAATAGTTCTAGCAAAAGTGTTCTTCTTTTGATTCTTCTTTTCTTTTCCCTGCTTTGAGTCCTTGAAAAAGATCACCGAATGCGACGAAAAATTAAGTCGGATCGGGGTATCCGACCTAATCAAACGTAAGTAAACACGTATAAGTATGTGATACAAACATGTACCGAATTTTATTTCTTGCTCATCGAAGAAGAGTGTCAGCACCAGCTGCCTATTATTATCATATTATATTGCGCAGTTTTTGAGAAGTTACAACGACAGAGCGAGGTCGACCGGCATTGCCAAATTTGAGCGGGTGACGTCATCGGTGATTACATGGTTAAAGACCTTGGTTGTGCATCATCGCTGGAGTAGTTCAAAACAACAACATTATCTCCATTCACAGCAAGCATTCGATATCTAAGTGTTACAAAAACAAAACATTAGAATGGCGTTTGAGGCCCGGATTATTTATTCAAGTATTAAGTTAGTAGGTACTTATAGTCGGTACACGTTAGACTTCTGATATGTGAGTCTTATACGTTTGATAGACAAGACATTTTGGTAAAAGCATTTTGAGCTAGATTGAATAAAAATGTGGTTTTAGTATTACATCATAAAAAAGAAAATGGTTTTTATTTCTGTAGCCAAAATTTCACTTTTCATATATTTCACGCTATCTGTTTTAGAATACCTCGTTGATTTCGTTATTCGTCCACTTGATATTTGCATATAATTTTACATACCCACTTAAATAGTAATTGTATGTATTAGTTGTATGCTTTCATGGAACCATTATGTAACTGAAATCTTTGTGCTTCCCACAATGGGAAGAAGACCGCGCCCAACTGTGGGACCAGTTATAAAAGACTGCTGAATTCGATGGTGAAAGGAATACCTAATTACTTATGCCTGACAAAAATCTGGATCAGTTATAATCCTTAGAGTTCGTGGATCCCGGGATAACGAGCCACCCACTTCCGACGCGGGACGTGGAGACTGGCTTTCGCAAAATTTTCCAATCGCAGCTAAACTTAATATTATTAGGTATCTCTCGTGCACTTCGGCCATTACCGGCAAAAACAGTCACGTCTTGTTTACCGAACGGTCGACGACGTCTCCTTGTGAGAAACAAAGAGTGATCACGTTACCCTTCACTGAGTAGGGGCCAATTAGTAGATATTGTAATTTTTGTAATGTCTGTATCATTTACTCTGCAAATAAAACGTCCTCTATTATATGGACCCATAAAAAGTTATCAACAATCCGTTTTAGGACAATCTTTCATATTACTCTTTCTTTTTCTTTATTTTTGGCATCGCACTTCACACATTCAGCTAGTGTAAAAGACTGTAAAAGACAAACTAAGAGAGGGGCGATAAATACCTAAATGGAAATGTATAGGTACCTGTTTTGAATTTATGTTTTTTTTTTAATTATCATATCATCATTAATTTTTCAATAAAACCATATGCCCCTATGTAACCGGGTTATATCACTTAAATACTAGCAGTAGTAGTGGCCCCATTTGGTATAACCGGTTATCGTAGACGGAACCGTTAATTTTCCGGAATGCAATGTATCGTATCAAAAATCATTTCTATGCTCCAAAAATCCGTAGCTTCGTGAAAAACCAATAAACACCTTCAGATACAGTTTTGCATTTTATTTTGAATTTTAAAAAGTTGGTACCTATCGTAGATCTTGTTACCTCGTTCAAATTGATTTCTTTATGTAAATGGTTAAACATCTTTTTAAGCCGGTATCGAGTGGATTTGGAACTGTTTGTTTCGTTGTATTTTCGTTATTACTAAAACATCATTTATGAGGTTAATGTTTAAGATATTTAAGGATCCAATCTATATGTGATCTAATTTAGAAACACGATTACTTTTAGTTTCCTCGATAGAAAAAAAATCCAAAGTAACCCCAAACAATCTATAGAAAACCTCGATACGGCGTAAATACTGCACGGAAAGTCATCAGGCTTTGTATAACAATAAAATTACATTTTCTCTAAATAGTTATTACATAAAAATTACCAAAATATGATTTTGCTTGAACAAACGAAGGAAATACCTAAATTTTTGCGCGTTTCGTCCATTCTAAGCAGAGCTACCACGCTGTTCCCCTATCCGCTTTAGTACCGCTTCGACTGTCGGACGGGGAGGTTGTGTCGCTGTTGAGGTTGCTTTTACGTACGATCACAAAGTAAACGAACCGGATCAACAAATTTGCCACTTGTAGACATAGACAGGTGGCCGAGTGGTATCGGTACCCGATTCTAATCCGCAGTCACGGGATCGAAACCAACCAACACTCGAAGATTATTTTTGCACACAAATTTTGATGTATTTTATTTTATTTTTTTAAGACTCGATTTTATAAATTATAATAAAATTAAATAATATATAATTATCATAGGACATTACACACAGCGCCATCTGACCCCTAACTAAGCAAAGCTTGTACTATGGAAGTCAGATAACTGATAGGTAATACTTCAATACTTTTTTTGTAAATACATACAGTACATCCAGATACAGAACAAACATTTGTTTATGCTTGTCCTGGGTGGGAATCGAACCCACGCCTTGGAGCAGACATACAGGGCTGTCAATTTTAAAAGGAGGAGGTTTTCAATTCGACAATTTTTTTTTGTAATGGTTTGTTATGCTAGGTCTGCTATACTGTAAGTGTGTTCCGCGGAACCCTAGGGTTCCGCGATACCTCTGTAGGGGTTCCGCAAGAATTTAGAAAAAAAAATCAAAACACCTGTCTCTGGTCGAACGTTTTGACTCCGCGGCCGCGCATAGGTTTATTTATTTATTTATTTGTATAAACATGTGTTACAATAGCTGGTACAATATCTCATAAGTTTGGTATTTTTTTTTTTTAATGGTTGACAGGCTAGTTGTTTGACCACAGCTCACCTGATGTCAAGTGAAGGTGTGGCCAAAGATGGTAAATCACACCTAGCCTGGAATGGAACTGGCTCTCAAGTGAGGCTGCCGGAACACACCGTTAGATGCTTGGCGGCAGATTTTCAACTTGAGGGTGGTAGCTAGCCAGCCGAGTACTAAAGTACCCTACCACCATGCTATGGTTTCCTCACGATGTTTTTCCTTCACCGGCAGCTCAAGCTCATTGTTGGGGTTTGAACCCACGCCCTTCGTCATGCGAACCTACCGTGCTAACCACTGAGCTATCATCGCTACAAATCAACATGTATACTTGTATACTTGTGAGCGCGCTGTCCCTTTGATAAAAGCCGCCTCTGAATTAGACGCTATAGTTGTCAACAAGCGACTTTCGACTCTAACTTTAAAAAATAAAGTCGAGATTGTTTACAACGCAATTTTTAAATTTCTCATTTTATTTTTGCTTTTTGTTTATCAAATCCCATTAGTTACTTTTTTTTAATATCTTCTATTATTGTACTTGCCATATGGTAAAGTAAGTAATAATTAGTAACTGTTACATTGTACTTTTATTATGCTTATTAATAAAGATTCTTTATTAAAGAACACACTTTTAAAAAGTATTGTTTTATTATAGGGTTCCATCAAGTATTTTGCTTCCCAAAAGGGTTCCGACACCAAAAAAGTTTGAGAACCACTGTGCTAGGCTATGTTTGACCACAGCTCACCTGATGTTAAGAGAAGGCGTGGTCGAAGATGGTAAAGCACACCTAGCCTGGAATGGAACTGGCTCTCAAGTGAGGCTGCCAGAACTCATGGTTAGATGCTTGGGGACATAATATTTTCAACTCTCGTGTGGTAGCTAGCCAGCCGAGTACTAGAGAGTACGCTACCACCACGCTATGGTTTCCTCACGATGTTTTCCTTCACCGGCAGCTCGAGCTCATTGTTAGGTTTGAACCCACGCCCTTCGGCATGCGAACCGACCGCGTCAACCACTGAGCTATCATCGCTACAAAAATGTATATGTATGTTAAATAAATATAAATAAATAAATATCGTAGGACATTACACACAGCGCCATCTGGCCCCAAACTAAGCAAAGCTTGTACTATGGAAGTCAGATTACTGATAGAATACATAAATACTTTTTTTTGTAAATACATACTTATAATACATACAGAACAGCTAGACACAGAACAAACATTTGTTTATTCACAAAATGTTTGCCCTGAATGGAAATCGAACCCACGCCTTACAGCTCTCAAGGCAGATATACTACCAATGAGCCAACGGGGCTGTCTGTTACGCGATAATTCCGCTAATTATGAATCGATTTTGATAATTTTTTTTTTGCTTGATAGATCCATACTTCTGAGGTGGTCTCATATAAACTTTATCGAAATCGGTCGAGCAATTTTTAAAAATCAACATAAATATAAAAATTGTATACGTCGATGACATTTTCGTTTACTCCGAAACCTCGCTGTTTCATTAGAGCATAAATAAATAAAATAAATGAAAAAGCAAATCCAATATGGCCGCCATCAAAATAGATGCTTACATATTTTTTCACAACTCCTATAATATGGGTATCAAATAAAAGGGCTTGACAAGTAGAATAGAGTAAACTTTAAAAAAAGCAAATCCAATATGGCCGCTAACAAAATGGCGGATTACATATTTTTTCACAATACCATCAATATGGGTATCAAATGGAAGAGCTTGACTAGTAGAATACATTATAATAAAAAAAGCAAATCCAATATGGCCGCCATCAAACTAGAGGATTACATATTTTTCCACCACTCCTATAATATGGGTATCAAATAAAAGGGCTTGACTAGTAGAATAGAGTAAACTTTAAAAAAAGCAAATCCAATATGGCCGCTAACAAAATGGCGGATTACATATTTTTTCACAATACCATCAATATGGGTATCAAATGGAAGAGCTTGACTAGTAGAATACATTATAATAAAAAAAGCAAATCCAATATGGCCGCCATCAAACTAGAGGATTACATATTTTTCCACCACTCCTATAATATGGGTATCAAATAAAAGGGCTTGACTAGTAGAATAGAGTAAACTTTAAAAAAAGCAAATCCAATATGGCCGCTAACAAAATGGCGGATTACATATTTTTTCACAATACCATCAATATGGGTATCAAATGGAAGAGCTTGACTAGTAGAATACATTATAATAAAAAAAGCAAATCCAATATGGCCGCCATCAAACTAGAGGATTACATATTTTTCCACCACTCCTATAATATGGGTATCAAATAAAAGGGCTTGACTAGTAGAATAGAGTAAACTTTAAAAAAAGCAAATCTAATATGGCCGCTAACAAAATGGCGGATTGCATATTTTTTCACAATGCCATCAATATGGGTATCAAATGAAAGGGCTTGATTAGTAGAATAGATTATAATAAAAAAAAGCAAATCCAATATGGCCGCCAACAAAATGGCAGATTACATATTTTTTCACTACAACCTCAATATAGGTATCAAAATGAAATGAATGGGATTGACTAGTAGAATGGAGAATACTTTAAAGTTGATCCAATATGGCCGCCAACAAAAATTAAAACACACATCTATGTTTTTCACAAAAAAATTCGGGAATTGAACCCATGCCATAAAGCTATATTCTACTAAAAAAGAAATATTTATTATTATTTTATTTTAATTTAGTATTTTTTAAATGACTTCTCCAAAATGGATATGCGAGTAAAGCCATGGGTAAAGTAATAAACTATTTTTTTTTAATAATTATGCACGTCATTATTTTGAATCAATCAATTATGAACATACTAAAGTATACATAAACACCCAAACAAAACAAACATCTATGTTCTTCTCATTAAAATTTGCCCTCGGTGGGAATCGAACCCATGCCATACAACTCATGACGCAAACGTGCTGACTGGGTAGTCAAAATAATAATACTTTTTCGTCGTTTATTATTCGTCAGTGGAAAGGAAAAAAGTGAGGTGTATCGTAGGAGTTGCTTACGGTATGTCATATTCTTAGGTTCCATAGTGTTATAATAAATTAATTATTTTCAATAGATAAAATAGGGAATTAAAAATGTTCAGTTACATAAAAAGAAATACACAAATTTACAAACAAAAAACCTACTCCATGACCCTTAGGCCAACTAAACGCACTGCTTCAATGAAACAGCGAGGTTTTTTAATACTTGTGTTGATTTTTTTTTACTTGCTCGACCGATTTCGATAAAAAATATATGGGACCATCTCTGAAGTATGGATCAACCAAGCAAAAAAAAGAATCATGAAAATCGATTCATAATTGGCGGAATTAGCAGGAGGTCGTCTAGGTAGGTACAGACCACCGCAGTACTAGATATTCTGCCGCCAAGCAGTAGTGTGTAAACATTACTGTGTTCCGGTTTGAAGGGTATTGCAGCTAGCGCAATTACTGGGCTGTTGAGAATAACCATCTAGTCTCAAAGTAATGAGTGCCAGAGCAGCGATGCCCTGGACTTTGTTTTGTTACTCAATGTTCTGGGTATCGCTGCGATGGTCATGGACAAGCGTTATCTCTTATCATCAGGAGAGTGACTCGATCGATTTATTACTTTTACATAAAAAAAAATTGTCGAATTGAGAACCTCCTCCATTTAAAATCGAGTCGGTTAAAAAAAATAAGATAGATAGATATAACTCTTTATTGTGGACATCATAAATAGAAAAGAGTACAGAGAATAAAGAACCTTATGAACTAGTGCCACAAGTGGCGGCCTTATCGCTAACAGCGATCTCTTCCAAGCAACCAAGAAAAGAAAAAATACAATAGAGAACATAAAAAACAGACGGGAGATGTAACACTAATAAGAAAAAAATAAAATAAAAATAAAACGTATTATAAAAATAATAAGTATACAAAAATAATCGTATTATAATGTATTTAAAAAAAACGAAATATTTATGTATTATATTTATTTAAAATACCTATCAACAAAATTTGTGTGCAAAAATAATATTCCGTATTAATATGGTGTTGATTTCGATCCCGTGACTATGTGGCCGTACTCATACAGCTTGTTACCACTCGGCCACCAGTCTACTAAAATAAGCGGCAAAATAGTTGATCCAGTTCGTCTACTTAGCCGTTTAAGTATTTAGCTCAAACCGATTTTCATTTCGCCGCCGTATGTGTATCGACAATGCCTGTAGCGCGTGGCGCCGACGGCGGCGCGCGGTACTAGCTGTTCGCTCGTGTGCCTTGCGCACTCACACACGGAGCGCACAGAATACCTAAAATCGACTAGAGAAATGCACTCGATAGGCCCTTAAATGTAAGTGCACTTGTTTTGTATTCCGAAAGGTCAAATATGGAGGCCTGGTATGTATAATGTGTTTTTCATCCATGTGTATAATTATGTATTATGTAATAAATAAATTATGATTAATGATATTCAGTAATATACTTATAAAACATGTATTTTCTTCCAATCACGGTTTATTTGATCTCCGTGACCTGGAATTCTAAGCACAATCTATAAATTATCACCTCGGAAAATATCGAGCACGAAAATTTAATTAGAGCCATAAATTCTACTGCGGCGTCTTCGCTCAGAGGGCACGCAGGCCGTTGTGTTCGTGTAATGCGAACAGCCGAGAATTAGAGTTGATCTAGGGTATACTAAAGTCCTCCTTCAAACCGGAACACAGTAATGTTTACATACTACTGCTTGGCGGCAGAATTTCGAGTAAAACGCGCGTCTATGTCAGTTGGTAATGATGCTGACATCAGTAAAATAACGATGACAGCATTATTTGTTTTGGTTTATAGGTTCTCCTTACAAAGAAGTAGATACTATTATCTCAATAAATGTGCTTTTGACGTTCGTGTGGCGGATCGAATACATTTCCAAATCAATGATGTTTTTTCTATTTTTATTATGCGACTGCCAAGGAAGGGTTATGTTTTTCAAAAAGCTGCCTAAGATTAGGGATGCTGTCGATGCGTTGGTAACCCAGAGATAAGTTAAAAGACGCCCTGTATCGTAGAGTTCAGGGCAGCCCTGATATCACCCTAGATGTGTGTTGCCAATAATTTTAACTGTCAGAACATTAACCATTGTTGTATGGTTCATGTATACTAAATAACGACCAAGTAGTAAAATGTATAAAGTTTTAAATCATTTTGTTATTGTTTAATTTAAGGACTGACTGATAGAAAGTTTTTTTTTTATTATGAATCAAAAAATCACAAAAAGGGTCAGATGTTTGAAAGAAAAATTTCATTTATCTTTAGGAAAACTTATAGATACAGTCATGATGAGTACAATGGCTTCCATTCGGCTTAGTGCTACCGTTCCGCGTAACCCTGTATAGGTAGAGATTCGTTGCACAATGAGTAGGTGTCTTGTTTCGCGTTCACGTGGCGTCACATCCGATCCTACGCGGGAGTCGCACAATGCACATTGTCTGCTCAGTACTTGGATGAATGGCCTCATTCTGTGGATAGAATGATACATACTCATTGTGCTCGCAAAAATGCAAACACATATGCGCACACTGAAAGCTTGTTTGCTGAATGTAACTACTGGGATGGGAGCACCCCATCGTTTCAGAAGCCGTATAATTATTTTTCCGTGATAAAAAACAGCCATTATTAATATATCCCGCTTGCCGCATATATCACGAGTCATGTTAAAAGTCTTTTAATTTTAAAAACGAGAGAAACCCTTGAATTTATAGAAGGTACTTTTCTTTCAAATTTTATCCAAATTTTTTGTCACTTACAGAAATTAGAAACATAAGCTATGGAATCTGAATGTTGATCACAAAAATATGAAAGTATAATACTAGTGTGTACCTTTGGGAGTAGTGAGTAAGTGCCATTTTGAAGATACCGATAAATTTCCAAAAAACGAAAGATGGTCTACAGTATTTTCCTCGCAATTTCCATTATGATAAATAGTGACAAATATTGGCGGCGTTAATGATATCAACGATAATAAGAAAAATATGACGATGTAAGCAATATTTCCTCGTCGATTCACACTAAAGAACTTGAGTACCGTGGATGCCATTTTTTCATTTTCAAAATCAGCAAATCCATGGCCTCATAGTTTTGTAACTTACTAGATAGGTTCGTATACATTGCGCCTTAGCTTTCCGTACCCCTTCATAGTTTTCCGTGACATTTTCTAGGTAATAAAAGGTCTAAGTAGTTCTTTTAAAAAAAACCATTCAATATGATCAATCAACGTGACATGTATTGAAGAATTGCTGCTGCCCACGATTTCGCGCGCTTAATCCACTGATTCGCAATTCAAAGTATAATCTCAACGAAATACCAATCATCATCATCATTTCAGCCATAGGACGTCCACTGCTGGACATAGGCTCCCATTGATAGTTACTACTTCCACAAAGACTTCCACTGCTTCCATAAAGACCGGTTGGAAGCGACCCGCATCCAGCGCGTTCCTGCGATCTTTATCAAGTAAATACCAAAGTAGTAGAAAACTTTTCAGCTTTGATAAAATAAACCAGTTGGTATAAGACGAGCCGCGTACATTATTTATCTATGTCACCATACTTCGGGGCTTAACTTGTAGTAGACATTATATGTTTTTGCCTATTTTCGTCTCAACTCCACTTTACCTGAACTGATTTTGATGAAACAAAGACTAAATGTTGCTTAAGACTCTAAAAATAATTATTTGGAAAACAATACCTAAATCTTTGCTGCAATTTATAAGTTTATTGAGAATGAACAGACAGTTTTTTTTGTAAACTGTACTTTTAGCTTCTATTGGTTCCATGTTCAGCAATCGTCATGTTACAGTTTTATTATATATGTTATGTATGTATAGATAGATGATGAGATAAAATCTTTGTTAAAGAATAGTTATGGCGACGATATAAGTAAACTTATTTTCCAGAGGCTTCTGCAATACGCGCATACCTTTCTCTAATCTTAGCGCATACCTGGCATTTTTAATAACGAAGAGCAGACGCAGAGTTAGTATGGAAAGTGTGGGAAAAGAAATTAATTGCAAAATCTGAAAGATTCTCAGCCACATCTAGTCTTTTTATCGTTCCGATGCTTGCTAAATGATATCTTAGCTTGACTCGAGTATAATATATTTACGTTTCCTTCTAACAAGCACTCTTGCACGTAGAACGCTAGTAATCTAATTTGATTCATTGGCAGATACTTACGATGCCCGTAATGATGTACAAATAAGACCCGTTTGATGGAGCTGATCTCATACTGACATCATTATTTACATACCAAGTTTATTTTTCCTTTTTGAGATGTCGCGTAAATGCGATTCAAGAATTGCGAGATGATGTTTACAGTAAATGATTATAATTACTTATCTAAAATGCAGTACTTCTTCCAGATCTACTACGTGGTAGATCTCATTAGCAAGAAGCCGTCTAGGTAGGTACCACCGCAGCATCAGCTGTTCTTCCGCCAAGCAGTGTATAAACATTACTGTGTTCTCATTTGAAAAGTAATTACAGCAGCTAGTGAAATTACTGGCCTATTGAGTCTAACTATCGAATGACACACAGTATTGAACGCTAAAGCAGCGATGCCGTGGATTTTGTTTTGTTATTTAAAGCTGCAATGGTGTTGTCTCTTACCATCAGGAAAGCTTTCGTTAGTTTCAAAAAGCATTCGGTGTAAATATTATCCAACTACGACAGGGCTGTCTATTTACGCTTACATATTCCTGTTTTTTCTTTTGACCTTACTTAAATGTAATTTATTCTTTATCCGGCTCGTAGGATTATCACATCATATATTATGTATGTAGACCGCTCCAAAAATGTATCAGATCACCAAAAAAGTCATTGACTGAATTTCATCGTTGACGAAATTCATCCATATTGTTGATTTTTCAAGATTTCAGGGTTAGTACCTACCTAGACAAAGCCGATCAATATAATGACAGCCCCGTTGGCTCATTGGTAGTATTGCCTTGAGAGCTCTAGGGTGTGGGTTCGATTCCCACTCAGGGCAAACATTTTGTGAATAAACAAATGTTTGTTCTGTGTCTGGGTATGTATTATAAGTATGAATTTACAAAAAAAAAAAGTATTTATGTATTCTATCAGTTATCTGACTTCCATCACACAAGCTCTGCTTAGTTTGGGGCCAGAAGGCGCTGTGTGCAATGTCCTACGATTTAAAAAAAATAAAAAAATTGTTCGAATGTGTACAATAACCTTCTTTAGGCGTAATACTAAGATCCCGTGTGAAAAATACAAACTTTTTGTGTTAGGGATATTGAGTAAATAAATGAGCAAGTAAAGGTGTGTTGGATGACGACTGGCTTATTCACTCGCTCACTAGTGGAGTGAAAGTGAGGTCGCAGCGCTTTCTATCCGCGAAACTTGTAGGTGAGTAGGTACCTACTCAATCGTCGAGGGAAACTTGCGAAAGCAAAGTCTATAGCCACTCAGTTAGTTCTAGGAATCTATAAAATCAGTAGTAATTCTCAATACTTATATTTAGTATGTAACAGAGATTTTGAATGTTCTGTTGGGTCTTTTGATAGTAGATCGACTTCATGAACTGTGGAACGTGGTCTCAATTCGCACCTAGAACGAACATTTATATGATGAAGATAAATTCTTGAGAAACAGCTTTGTTTTGTTTGCTATTAAGAATCAGTATAAAACTGATAAATAATTATTGATAGTTTGACCGTTCTGCAACTTTCCGCGCACGACTACTCTCCATAGAAATTAAAAAACAACACATTAGTTACAATGAAATGAAGCATGTCTAATAACGTTCACAAGAGAACAATTCTGGGAATGTCATTCATGAAGCTCGTTTAGTCAATTTACTCAATGTCAATTGATTTCCAATAACAGTTTACAATTGAGACAGACGACGGCATGCGGGGCCCGCTCAATTGTATTATCAACAATTGGCTGGAACAATTCCAGTAACTCGCCACGTTTACAAAACAAAATACCGTAACCACGGGGGTCGTCTTTGCTCAGGACGTGGAAATTTTCTCCCGAGCAAACACTTTTAAATGTGAAAAATCACAGTCCTACCAGAGTAAGTACATACACCAACAGTCCGCATTACAAAGGCAAATAAACCTTACAACCATAACCAATACGATCACGAAGCGTGAAGTCAAGAAAACGTTTCATATTTATGACATATTTTGCTTTTTGTGCGGTGTTACGAATGCCCACGAGGTTTTATTCAGCAAATATTACAGCTCTACAAATATATTGTCTATGAACTGATTAGTATAAGACCAACCCTCGAGATGATAGAACTTTTAGCTTTTTCTGCTATCGTTAATGGTTTTTTTATAGCACCTCTTTTATCAGCTTTTGGCATCCCACTGCTACCACTAGTAGTCTAGTACTACTCTCAAATGATAATAGGGTCATCAACTACAAGTATAGAAACTTGACGTGTAAATAGACTCATTAATACGCTATTAATTTTTTCCCCCGGGCATGAGAAGTTTTAGGTCAGTGAAATGAGTCCTGATGAGTCCTGTAAGTGGAAAATTCGGATGAATCTATTAATTAACGGGCTCGGGAAGAAATACAAAACCTTATTTATTTAAAATTAGCTTAATGCGTGGTACCTGGTAACGGTGCGGTAGTACTCGGCTTTTATCTTCCCATGTATATGAAGCTTATTTGAAGTAGGTATCACGAACATAAAAAAAGGATTCAGCTAAATGTTAAATTATGCGCTTACCATCATTTGATTTTAATTTAACTATATCTAGATAGATAGATAGTTCAACGAGAAGTTTAAAATTATTATCTTAAAAACGTAACGCTTGTGCCCGAGTTTCGAGCCATTTGGTGGTTTATCTCGATAGATTCGCAATTTCGTTAGTTGCTTTACTCTTCAATCAAATCGTAACACAGTAATGTTTACACTACCTAGGTATACCAACAATGCAATATTTTATTAATAAAACCAAAGTTGCACGTCGCATTTATGCTTGACGGCAAAATATCTGACACTGCGGTGGTAGGTACCAGACGACCTCTTGCATAAGAGATTTCTACGGCCTTGTAACCTCAGGATTGTGAGGCGTTTTATTTCCAACTGGGCCTCTGATCTTATTTTTAATAATCATTATCCAACTACAGTTAAATTCGCAGTGTTGAGAGTTCACGGATGCTATCTAACCCAGATCCCAATTTGATAAAACTAAAATTAAGGGTTTGCTAAAGTAAAACTGTGCGCACTTACATGGAAAATAACATTTTGTGTGGGACAGGATGCACGGCACAGTGGAGCGAGACGGTTGCGCACTGTGGCACGGAACATTCTGGTTCCCTCTAGAACAAACTTTCAATCTTAAGCTAAGGAAATAAAGCTGCTTCTTACAAACCAGTTAACCGCTACTTGCAACGTTTACGTTGCCGTCAGCTATAACGTTTCACACTCGTTGACGTCCCGTAAGCTCCGGAATTTGATGCAAGTGAGTCAAAGTCGTGTTTCTATACATGAAGGTTCATAATCTAGAAACATGTAGCTCTTTCTAGGCTGTTCCAGAATGTGGTATTTCAGTTCCACGAACCGCTTCCGCCGCTCCTTCCGTCTCGGGTTGCTGGCTGCAAACATTCCTGGGCCGGACACCCGAGCTGGTTCAGGAATGCTGACCAGACGGCGATGCGCTGATGCCAGATAGCTTAATGCTCTCTAGAAAGGCGACCTCACCTGACATTCCTAACCAAGCCAAGGCTGTTCAAAGATATTTTGTGTTTGGATTTAATCACTCGACACTAATCATAATATTATAGTAGGTACCTACTTAAAATAAAATTGGTCTCAGGAGATATTGAGACACATGATTTAGTTTTTCATACGAACCGAATAAAAAACGAAATCATTGAGTAGGTACCTACTAAAGTATCCACATCTACGGTTTCACAAGACTTCAACTCTAGTTTAAGTTCAAGTTGACACTTCTCGTGATAAATGCTTAGTTTTCGTGAATAACTCAATACTCTACTGCGAGTACCTAATAGGTAGGTAGGTATACCATACTTTTATTAATGTGATACTTTTAGTTAATACCATACTTTTAGTAGGTACCTACTACGTGTAATTTGTTTAGAATAATAATTCTAAAAAAATTACCTTCGTGTAGCATATTTTCATTTCATGATTGTAGTACGATTGTTTAAATTAAATTTATTACGATCTGAACCCTATACCTAATATACCTACAATAAATTAAAATTTTGTAAATATTTCATTAGTTATGTACCTACATAATATGTAACAAGCAAAACTGTAATGTTACTCGTATACATCCATGGCCAATAAATTAAACAAAAAATAATTCTGCTATACAATACATAGAAATTGAATTTTACATATGTATCGTGACTACGCGAGGTAGTTATAAGTGATGAGTTAATACAGTTATACGTAAAGCATATTGTACGAGAATTACGTTGCACAAAAAAAAAATGACGGCGTTAATAGACATTATTAATAACTTCATTCGGGTTCAACTCTTTGTCGAAATTGAAATGCATTGCAGTTTGCTTAAACCACTATTATCGCTTTTCTATAATATTATATTCGTTTGTGGGTATTTTGGTCTGATTCACGTCATCCTATCGCAGCCATTTGAACTTTAGTTTCATTCATAATTCATCAGTGTCATCATTGTTGTTGACAGTTTATCGGGACGTGCATTATCAGTCGGTAAAATATTGTATGTATTCTTCGAAGTCTGGCTCAAATGATGTAGCTTGGGACACGACATCTCAACAGTATTTTTTTATCTATTTGTGTAAACCGTAAAGCGTGAGAATGGGTAAAAGACTCGGTCTCATGTCTTTTCATTCACTAAATATGGTTGTAAGGGCGGTCCCACGCACATTTGTGGTCCACATGGCCCAACAGATACCTCCTTGTGATCAATGAATTAACAAAAACCACAAAACTAAATTTTGTGTTCAAGACGGAAGCGATTCAGTTCCCCTACTTAGTAAATTCAAATAAAATATTACCTATTAGTGACTACTACAAACTCCGCTGGGAATTTTAGAAACAACACGAAAAGCTATCCCCGATCACCATTGTTAATTTGGCCTAATGGGAATAAAATGTTACAAATTTTATACATTTTAAATACTCGAAAAAACACGAGTTGTTACCAATATTATAATGCGGCGACACGACCTTTTGAGTTTCCCGCCAAAAACATATTTAAAACTATAATATAACCAACAATCAGTAGTCATTGGAAAATGTATTCGAATAACTTAAAAGTTATTTTGGCAGTAAGCGCGACAATACCAAGTGCTCTAGAATCAGCTTCAATTTCAGTATCAGCTCCCACCAATAGACTCCATTCAACAGTTATCTTTTGTCAGCGTGGCGTTTACATTCCAAGATAAGAATTCGTGAACTCCCGATCATACTAGATATCTCATATCTACCAAGTTTACTATAACGGGGGTTAGTAGAGTCAGTTACTCTACATAAACTTATCAATGGCAAGCATTCAAGACTTATGGGAACATTTTTTTGAGAGCGCGTAACGGTTTTTATATTATTTTTTGTCGCCTTTGACCGTGTGAAAGGACCTCAATGGATGCAGCATGTGTATGAGCAATCCAGTTATTGAAGAGCTGCAATATTGCACGACGTTACCCTTATTGTCAAAGGATATGTGCGAGTAGAAAGGGGCAAGGGAGTTCTTCCTTATTTGGCGGTACGCTCTGCGTCTTCAATGAGCTTGATTCTTTAAGAAAATATGCTTCTTTCTCAAGACATTGTCCAATGTTTTCTCACGAAGTTGCTGAGAGTTATGTAAGCGGTATACTTTAGTTAAATAATAAATAAATATCGCTGGCCATCACTCACTTAATATTATTTTTACAATTTCTTAGGTTATACTTATAACGTACTATACTTAACCCTATATTGGGTTTTATCAACACGTATAAATTCACTCATTTAGCTAAAAATAGATTAAAAAATGTGCGGCGTAATTTTTTATCAGCGTCATTAAAATAATCAGTTAATAAACATTGTTAATACGAGGAAATCAATCAAAATAACAAAGGTTCTGAATAACGCGTCAAAATATAATTACAAAAGTCATTTCCAAATGTCAAAACGGAATGCTCTTGTTTGTCTGTCCGTCCTTCACGTGATTAGAGGCCATCGACTTGCCCTAAATTGCTGCATGCATTAGTATCGTATTAGTTAATTACATTGTATTTACGTAAAACTCGGGTAGCTAGTTCATCGAAAACTATTTAGGTAGATAATTCAATTTATTCTTTATTGTTCACTTCAATATAGTATACTTGTTTCTAAATTCGTACTTAAATACTGCATAGATACACATATTAAGTACGCCACGTTAGGTAAATGTTTGTCCATCACCGTTAGCACACAAGGCTTTCAAGGCACCGCAGTTTCAGATATTCTACCAAACAGGTACTATCTTTTATTCAAGCAGTACTTAGTGTTTTTTTAAACACATGTTTTGGTTTGAAGGGTACCTAGTGCAGCTAGCGTAATTAAAGAGCTATTCAGACTTACCCATTGAATAGACCAAGACTTAAGGCACTAGGAGTCTGGACTCCAAGTACTGTAGGTACATGAGAATGACTGCGAGTTCGATAATACTAAATACGTGAGTAATACGTTTTGCGCGCAGTACGCAGCTTAGCGGCAAGCCAGTTAGATGTCTCTGTCGTATGTGCAATTACTTTTACCTTCGTTCCCTAATCATGCCGTACTGTGTGTTCAAGGACTGCAAAAACAGTTCACAGAAACAAAAGAGCCACGATGGTATATCTTTTCACAGGTAAGTATAATTATTTTAACGAATATCGCTAATTTAATTTTCTGTTCACAACTTGGAACACAAAACCTAAATAGTATCAGCCAGCATCTCTTAGTATCGCCAGTATCTAAAGGTACAATTTTCCATAAATTTCGTAGTAATTCTATGACGGAAAATGGGTAATGTAATATGGCTACCTATGGGACCATGCGAGGGAAATTCCACCTAATTCCGTCTGTTGGGTCAGCTAGTTATAGATAGATTGAAACTCTTTATTGTACAATTGAAAATGTATAGAAACAAAATAAACTTATGAGCTAGTGCCACAAGTGGCGGCCTTATTACTAAAAGCAGTGTATATCAGGCAATTATGTATTGGTTTATTTATATATATTATACTATGAAAATAGCAAAATAGCAACAGCCCAAAAAAGTGCCATTTTGTTTATATTCAAGTATGCAATACCATAATTTGAAGTGAATGAAATCGTTCGAATTACTGCACAATGCCGAATAATGTCACTTGAGACGGTAACACAGTATTAATGTCAATTAAAACCATGTTGGAGTACGACTATGGAAAACAAATAACAGCAGTAGCATGTTTTTTTAAATATGGCCAAAACTTATGTCATCTTGCCACGACGACGACGACTTTGTTAAATGAATTTCAGAAACATAAAAAATACATGTGTGTGTTTTGTATGGATAGATAACAAATAAACGGAAGACCACAACGGTCCCCAAACTAAGCAAAGTCTGTATCTTGGACCAGTTATGTTTTTTCGTTTTTAATAACATAGCTGGTTTTTTCCTAATTTATATTTACCTTATAATTTCAGATTTCCGTTAGATGCCAATTTACGCAAATATTGGGTGTCCATTATACGCGAAAATCGAAAAGATGCAACATGGACTGCATCGAAATTTTGCGTCATTTGCTCAGTACATTTCAAAAAAGAAGATATTTATCTCAGAGGCAAAAAAGGTCACCGTTGTCTTAAAAAACAAGCGAAACCAATATTGGTGCTAAAATCTCCAGAGATTATATTTCCAGAATTAAAAAATGAAATAGCAGGGCCGTCTGGAGAGAAAAATTGTGAACATGATGATGCTAAAGTTTCGGACTTAGATTCTTCTACATTTGAGACTCCTCGAATACATCAATTAAGAAAAGAACTACGGAGACATCAATTACTAAGAATTACGACAAAGAAAAAAGTTGCATTATTACAACAAAAAGTGAGGCGGTTTAAAAAGCGAAATTCTTTGTTAAAAAGTATTTTGAAAGACTTATTTGCCAGACATTCGTCTGATTGTAAGTGCCATCTGCCCATGATTCCTGAGTAAATCCTAAGTATTTTAAATTTCTAAACAAAATACTATGAAACAGGATACTGCGTATTGTCACATTATTACATCTTACGTGGGTGGTGTACCAACATCTTTGCACAAAAAAAAATGCGACACACAGATTTATATGACGAAATTAACGATTCTCATAGAACAGCAGAACTATAAGAAGGCGATTACTTCAACTCGTGTTTACCTATTACATAATTGATTAAATAAAATAAAATAAATAAATAAATAATAAAATTAATATTTATTTATTTATTTATTTTATTTTATTTATTTTAATTGATTAAATCAGTGGTCTTTTAATCACAATGCTTGCAACATTAACTCTCACAGACACACGAACTCCGTTCCTACTGTGTAAACAGCGCCCGGCGAATGTGTGTGCAGTGTTACGCACACAAAGCTAGCCGAGTGACTTCTCTACGTTTGCTGTGAATAATCCTCCCTTTTACTTCGCCATAGTCGGTTAAAAACTGCCTTTTTCGTGACGTTTGTGGACTGACTACCGAATGTCTCAAAGTAGGTACATCAAAACGGCGATGCCTGGACTTGGGTTCTATGTTTGACTGCATGTATGTTTTTTCTTTACGTAGGTATATTAACCGATTTGTCTGACAATGTCAGACCGACCTTTAGAATTAAGTATTTTTTTATTTGAAAAGGTATGCTCAGGTACCTATTCCCGTTATCATCAAGTTAAAATCTGATTAGAGGAAAGCCCCATGGAAAGCAAGGGAAATCTTTACATTGTATTGTAATAAAAATGAATCCCGTATATTTCCAATTCTTCAATTAAATTTAATATGCATTACAAAATAAATTAAATGTTAAAAGTTTCACATAAAATAATTATCTTTGATCCAAAATTTCATTACTTAATTTATAAAATTATTGTGTAAATAGCCCATTCAAATATATTTTTCTTTGAAGTTTGGATTATATTTTCGTTTTAATCTCTATCACTATTTCCTTTGATCGGAACCCCTTCTAGAATAGGCCTCCCTGTGTATCTTGACACAATAATTATGTGGTCTGTACATGTCATGTCTACCGCCACTTCTGTTTTAGAGCATATTACATTTCTATAACTTTCGTTTTCCGCCTTATGTGTACGTTTTTAACTTTATGTAGGTATTCTTCTTATTTTCAGTAGGTACATTCCTTTCCATCGCCTTGTGACATGCTACGTCAAATTTGATTACTAGGAACCATTTAAATGCACTCGATTAGTTGGTCGGTCAGGTTCGTAATTTTATGAATCATAATTCTCAATCTTGGGTTACTATAATGTTTTGGGTACCGCTGTAATGGTTACGGATAGGCTTTGTGTCTTGCCATTAGGAATGTATTATACATTCCCATTACTTAACACTAAAAAAATACTTCAGTTGGTTCGTTCGCAAATCTCGTGACCTTACCTCGGCGTGGTATGCGGCGGCGGGCGCGGGCGCTGCGTTCTCACGGGAACGCACGGTGATTGCACCGCATTACATCCTGCACTGGGTCGGTACGGTCCACAACCAACCACGAACCGTGGACAAGTTATCGTCAGTTATCAATTTATAATTATAGAGCACGGAACAGTTTGCCACAGTAAAATAATTGTAAATAATAAACAGATAAAATATGTAGCTGTGTGACCGTTCACGAAGCGCCGCCTAGCACCAAAATAAGGTTGTTACCACGGGAACCAGATAACTGATAAAATACATATTTTTTTGTTTTACTATTGCGGGATTACTCACGTTTAATTTTATCGGCAACTCCAATCATTGTTTTGGCCTCATCCGGTGGCCTTTATCAAGGAGACAAAGCTGAGTACAACGCGCGCGCGGCCTCGTCTTGCTTCGCACTGAGAGCCGCTGCGCGCCTCGAATAAACGTGAGTAATCACGCATAAGTAAAACAAAAATGTGTCAAAAACACCATAGTAAACACATACATAAATGCGAATGGAATGGGAACTGATTCGCGAGTGAGGTTGTCGGAATTCTTCGTTTTAACTGTCTGGCGTCAGATAGGTAGTTTCAACTTGCAGATGATAGCTAACCAGCCGGAAAAGAGAGCAGATACCAACTCCACTTAACAAGGTAGCTTCGTAACATCGCGACTTTTCCCATTGGTTGTGAGAGTCGCTTCCAATCAACAATGGAATGCACCGACTTTTTGGTCCGACTGTACGCAGCCTGTTTCGATCCCGGGAAAAACGAGTTTTTTCCCGAAGATATTTCAAGCACTAACTCAATTGGAAACAGGGTCCTTGCCTTGGATTGCTTTTACAGTTATATAATGCTTTTTTTTAATGCTCGGTCTTTTAACATTGTAAGTTTTATTATTTAGGTACCTACTTTCTCAATTATGCTCGGAAACGCGAATTTATGCTTGATCGCATGTGATGGGTATCAATCTGTCTCATTTTTGCACAATAAAATGAGTTAAGATTTTTTTTCGCGACACGCATTTTATCCTTGGCGACCTAGTCGAAAGTCGAAAAAACATGAATACTTAACAGACCTAAACTTATTAAAAATGTTGTTGTCTTTCTAAAATTAATCTTGAATAATAAAGATATACATTATTATTCATATTTTGATCATAATGTCTATTATCCCTTTATTTATGACGACGCGCTTAATCATTTAAAAAAAAAAGAAATTGCAACAAAATTATGTAGCAAGTACGTCTTAGGGATTCTTAGAGTTCTTTGACTCATGTTTATCTTGTAAGCTAGTTTCAACGGCTTCTAATCTGTCGTTAACTTCTTGTTTCATTCTATACTTGTAATTGTTCTTTGTTATACAAATAGATAGAGCTATTGATAAGAAATGTATCATGGATGAAAATCTTAGGTAGACTCTTACCTTGTTTAATTAATATTTGTTATCCGTACATGCAAGTATTGTGGTAGTAGTAGTATACAGTAAAAAATCATGTCACCGTATCGTATTATTTTACAAAGCATTTTATGTGAAATATGCCTTTTCATGGTGGTCCTAAATATGTGGCAATACTGCTTATTACTGCCCCTATGTTTATAATACATGCCCGGACTTGACCTTGTCTTATTTTTACTGTGATTCCAATTTAATCCACTTAACTTATAAATATATAGGTACTTAAAAATATCGAAATACTTGACACTGGCAAAATGCACTAAGTACGACGCAAAAACAAAAATAAAAACTCATGTGCAAGGTAAGATAAAATAGGTATTTGAGTTTTGGCGGGAACGCGGGAAGAGTCGTGTCGCTCCGTTGTATTTTTTTTCCAAAACTTGTGTTTTGTCGAGTGTTTATGCATAAAAATGGTGGTGTTTTATTCATCAAGTGCCGTATTACAAGCGTGAGTGTGGGAAAATGATATAATGTGGTGAAACATGACTTTTCGTGTTGCTTCCAAAACTCCATCGAAGCTTTATAGTAAAGTCGCCACTATTTTACTAAAGCATGACTGGACTTGACTGACACAGACTGGACTTGACTAAGACTGGACTTTGACTATAACTAGCTACGAGGACACTTATTTAACTTTTGAAACTTGAAAATATATAAATACTTGACACTGGCAAATGCTAAAATGCGACGCCAAAACCAAAGAAAAAAAAAAATAGGTAATTATAACTGATCAGCAGTGACTATAGCATATTTATTTGCAAGAATTACGTTGGTAAACTAAACTAAACTAAACTATAGTTTAATGTTTCTATTGTAAGTCCCCCAAATTGTTAAGCTAGCCTTGCAGATCGACTTTAGTTTTTCAACTACCAATGTTTTTCTCATCTCTATGGTAGTGGCATTAATTTCCCTATTCAAGAATATTTTACGTCGTTTATATGCAGACACGCAATCTATTAGGATAGTGACTCAGAGCTAAGATCTGTTGGTCTTCGCCCACGTTTTCATAACTACCCACGATGGAAGCGTATTATCAAGTCGTTTGCTTATAAGTCTACTCGTATACGGTGGGGTTGCCTTTTGTGTTAGAATTTATAATCTATCATTTTTTTTTAAGTTTAATTCGGTCATTATGCGAACATTTTAAAGATATTTTCGCTTAGCAAGTTTAAGAAAGTATGAGAGAGTTTCCCATTAGGCCACGAACGTGTAGATATCTATAAATGTCGTAATAAGCTAAGAGAAAAATAGGTACACTTTAGAAATACGTACATATGTAATTATGTATAGTTTAGGGTTATATCTCTGACTCTTAAGCAAGTGCACAAAGCGGAGTAAACTTTCCTGCCAAGGGTTGAATAAGATAATGGATAAATAAATAAATGTATGATGGCTAAGACCTGAGTCATATTTTTATTTGCAGCAAGGAATTTTTGTTGTGGTCTTAGAAATGATTCACATTAAAATAAAATTTTGCGACTGCGAACTCTTGTAGTCCAACAAAGGATAGGTAATAAACATTGGACTTCATTTTGTAGACCAAATCTAAACTAACGGTGCGGCCTCCCTAGACCAGCGAATCGACTCACTGCCAAAAAACTAGCAGATGGTCGTTAACCTCTATACTTAGTGTCTTGTCTAGTGATTCATCATGGGAAAAAATATAATTCCGGAAGATTTTTTCAAAATTTACCGAGAACTATTACAATCATATTTATAAGGGAGACCGCTAAATCCAATTAAAAATGTTATGAACTAGTACTTCTCTGTAACGTGGTTTCCGTTCTTGATTGCCTGGAAGAGATCGCTTTTAGCAATAAGGTCGCCACTTATGGCACTAGCTCATAAGATGATTTTGTTTTCTATTACTGGTGTGCACAATAAAGTAAATATAATTTTAGTTTATGTTACATGTTTAAGTTGTTTTCGTTCTATCGTTCAGTATAGTACGTGGATTTCCGTTTCACCACGCCCTGACTGATGCTGAGCAATAATGCCGCTTCTATTGCCGACACCGGGGCAATAGAATTCAACATCAGTCACCGTCTACCTGCAGTAAAAGCCTGCTAATAAATGAATTAAACTTAGGATGTTGGGGTTCCGACTATCTATTTGGAGTACCTACTGTCGGGTGTCGTGTTGGGGCCAGTACGCCGCTGTCCTGGAAGGAGCGGAAACGCTCCTGGAGATCCCTTAGCTCTCTGTCAAGCACCGAGCCGAGGAACACCAAGGAAGGTTTGTGGCTGTAATTCTAAATACCGCGACTGTACCCAAACGCAATCGAACATCTTTAAAGATTTCACTCTCGTCAACCATAAATGAAAGAGTGGAGAGTGATATAGAAGGAATATATCTATGGACTTTTTACTAAGCAATTCTTGATATAAATTTATTTAGAGTCACGGTACGCTCAGTTGAGACATTGTAATTACACAACAAACTAATTCTCTAACTACCCACACACTTTGACTAAAATAGCTCCGAAACGATGTCGTGCCTTATTTTTAGCCTGCGTTGAACCTATTAACCGCAAATGAAGTAATGACTTCCAAAATCCACATCTGCGCCTCTTTTCTAAAATCTTCGAGATGATCTTTGTTTTTTTAGGATTTTAACAGTGGCTGTAATAATATCGATCGTGCCAGAACGGGGTCTCGATCGAATCAAACGATCCGAATCGGGACTGTATTATGCAGGAGTATGCCAGATGGTTATTTCAGTCGCTGACTCGATGGTGAGGCATCATATGAGATCACCAGTTTACTTAAACAAAGTAGCCCAAGATTTTAATAAAAAGGTTAGCGATGCCTTTTATGTTGTTTCAAAGTTCAATGCCATTAGTGGCAATTTTCAAAAACATTATATTACGAGTCAAGGTCTTCATTTTTGCCTCCAAATTACTTGAGCTCAATTAATACAACAGTAAAGATGTTTGTACAGACTACACGAGACATTTGCAAACTTATTAAGACAGGTGACCAATACAATACGTGTAAGAACACAAGTGGGAACATTTCAATGGAAAATATTAGCTGTTATGTTCTTTATTTTGTTACTCAGAAAATTGAGTAACAAAATAAAGTCAAGGGTACCGCTGCTTTGGCGCTCATTAATTAAAAGATTTCCTGGGATGGGGCAACTCTATTGCTCCTCTAGCTTTAGTATATGTACCTACTCCAAAAAGCGCCGAAATTGATACAATTTGATACAACAATATAAACTATAAATCAGTGTTTTAATGTTATGAAGGATAATCATCATCCTATCGAAGACCATTGCTGGATATAGGTATCTCCCAAGGTATGCCACTTCGCCCGATCATTGACTTGTCGTTTCCGTCCACCGCCAGCTGATCGACGTATATCGTCACTCCATCGAGTGCAAGGGCGTCCTACGCTACGTTTGCCGATTCACAATCTCCACTCTAGAACAAGTCTACCCCAGCGGTTTTATCTGCCACTTCAACTTGCTTATACGCTGAGCTATGTCTATGTCTGTGCGTTATGGACTTATGGGGGATTTTATATCAAACAGATTGGTAAGCTTTCGTAAAAGTTATTGCATTGTGTCAGCCGCACAAAGGATTTTTCAGAAAGAAAATAGAAATTGTTTCGTTCCAATGTTTTTAAAATACTAGAAAAAAAATGTAATTGGATCAGTTTAACATACTGGCGTGTTCAATTTGAATAGTATTTTATAATGCATGTACTTTATTTCAAGTGAAAAACTAACATCAAAACTACATAAAACCCAATAAATAAAAAATAAACTGATCTAAGACGCCACTGTCAATGGGAATAGTCCCCAAAACACTAGCCCTATTGCCACGTTGTATGGCAATACTCAGGGGTTGGGGAAAATAAAGGTCTATGTTATGGTCACATGTGGCGTCGAGCAGACGAGATGACAAATCTTTAAATAATTATTTTCTTTGCTCTCGGTCCCCACGGTCCCAAAGTTTCAACTCCATATGATTTGCGTCTATTGAGGTCTTCTGCAAGTTCTGTCTTAAAGATAATATACTAATAGACGCGTACAGCGGCTTTCTTTTATATAATCATTTCGACTAGATAAGTATATACTTAATCGGGTGATGCCTATCAGGTTCAATAAATGACATGTTATATAAATCCTGTACACGCATTTGTACATAATATATTGCAATAAAGTTTTGAGTATCGAATCCTATAAATTTCCACTGCAACAAGTTGATAAAGGGATACTTATGCAAGTATGCACAGATAATAATTAATAGACCTAGGTAATTACGTTGTTTACGCAAAATTTTACAATACTTTACATTCCAGATAAGAGATTTACGCGATGGTGACTCATAGTGATGAAATAAGACGCAACTAGATAGTACTTGCAGGTAGTAGGTACTGGGAATGGATTACTCCCGTATAAATAGCTGAACAATCACTGCTCGTGGGAATGAAATCTTCGGGAAAAACGTGTAAGAATGAAAACTACGCGTTACATTAACATTACAGAACATAGCGTAGTGTCTTTGCAGATTCGAGCATTGTGCCGATTTTGATAGATTTATTAAACAAAATAAAATATCTTAAATTAATACTATTTACAAATTTATACAAAAAACTTCATCTAAAAGTCCGTCAGAGGAGGGATATGTGGCCAGAATGCTGGTAACATTGCCACGCTGGATGGCAATGCTAAGCTTTTGACCAAAGTAGATACCAGCACTCTGGTCACCTGAAGCCTCCACTAAACGTTTGATTTTTTCAAGTGTTCATCTTAAGGTATTAAATTTTACAGTTTTCTTTTTAATTTCTAGTGTACACACCATAATGTACACAAAAAAGATTTTATATTTACATTTATCTATATGTTTATTTGAGTACGACGGACCACGTAGATTTCCTGTACCTATTCGATTAATGCGTAGTGGCCTTCGAAAATAATTACTGTATACTTACCATTAGAAGATCGTATCGTTCATCTCGTGTAAATGAAAATTTAAAAAACTATCTTAAATTTTAAATAAATTTTAATTTGATTTCTTCTACTTTTTTGTTTTTGACGTCGCTCATTATGAGTTAGCCATTTTCTCGAGTAATTCAAAATAAAATTTTAATAAAATATGTCATAGCCAAAGTCACACAAGTTAAGTTAATGTCGAGCTTGGTCACACCCGAGTAAAGTACATAGTGGTAACTTTACCACAAGCTTTAATTAAATTTCGGAAGCGTCGGTAATATTCACTACATTATGTGTACCTACCTATATAATATTCTCGCAGTCTTGCACATATTTCGGCAGTTTCTGAATAGAATACAATTATTTTTATACAGAAACTCTCGAAAAAATATAAATAGTTTCGGAAAATAATATAATGCGTAGTTTCGGCCAAAACTCCTAATTCGACTTCTTGTTGACCTTGATTCTAAAGTGTTTTGATAAGAAACCAATAGATATTAATTTGTGATAATTATTCTAGCACGTAAACAATAGTCATATGTTAGAAGAAAAAAAAGTTTCTATTTACTTCCCGCGGTCTATCTCTCCTACTTTTCATACATTTTTGTATCGCTTACCTACTTAGTACGTAAATTTCGAAAATTTCGCAGACATTTTCGAAATTTACGTTTTATTTATTTAGTAAGTTTTAATGTCCAAGAAAATACATTTTTTAATTTGTAAATATACACCCCACGTATTCCGTGGTCTTTACTCGTTGTAAAGGTACAAACTGCGTAGCTATATACCTACTACGGGGTCCGTAGCTCATCGAACATTTTTTTAAGCTTCTTGTCTATATTAAATATTTAGCTTAATGAGATACATTCCACGGACACCGTGGTACACGCTCGTTATAAAAGTACCGCGCAAGGACTCTGTATTCGTGCTCGTTTCAAAGATTCAACTGCCTAGGTACTCCTGGGTCGTTGCTCATCGAACATTTTTTAAAGTTCTTGTCTTCTGTGTCTGGGTGTACTGTATGTATTATAAGTATGTATTTACAAAAAAAAAAGTATTTAAGTATTCTATCAGTTATCTGTCTTCCATAGCACAAGCTCTGCTTAGTTTGGGGTCAGATGGCGCTGTGTGTAATGTCCTGTGATATTTATTTATTTATTTATTTATTTATTTATAATTAATGTTTAATTTACTAGGATACATCCCACGTTCTCCGTGAACCATGCTCGTTATAAAGGTGCAGCCAAAGGACTACATCCCACATACGTACTCCGGGGTTCATGCTTAGCAAACATTGAAAATAAAGGTATTGTATAGGTATAGGTGTATGGTTATACTTAGAGCTAGTCTGTGATATTTCATTTGGTAGCAATTTAATAACAATTTGTTATTTGCCCTATCATTGACATTAATGACATTGTGACCGGTGAAGACAGTGAATAATTTATTTACACCTGTAGAGTGCAGATGCTTTAATTAAACTGGTTTTCGATTTTTACTTTTCTCGATATTGTCAACGATCTTATTTTGGCCACTGGAGTCTGCGCATCTGGCCATTTTGTCAAGTTGAGACATGTTCTACACTACACACGTGCAATTCTTATAGGGGGACAGTTTATTCAACAATTCGCTATCCATTATTCTCCCCCTAATGTAGGGCCCGTACCAAATTAAGTATTAATACATTCATTCCAGTTTTCATTCATATGTAATTCAATGTTTTTGTTACAAGCTCTGTAAAAAATAAACTAGGTTGGATGGGTGTTGGATTGAGAAATTTGAATAATAAGGGCATGCAGACCTCTATTGAAAAAGTGCTACGTTTGAATAAATTCAATGCTATTCTCTTTTTTCACTTGGAATTGTTATTACTTTTTCATAATTATGTCAAGGAGAGTTTTGGTGGGAACGCAGAAAAGTCATGTCGCAGCATTTGATTGTGTTATTGTTTTCTAAAACGGGGGATTTTCGAGTGTTTTTGTATAAAAATAGTGATGTTTTATTTACAAAATGCAGATTTACGCGCATGATTGTGGAAACGTGATAATTATGTACAATGTAAACATGACTCCGCGTAATGCTTCCTAATTTTCATCGAAGCTTGTAGTAAAAAGTCACCATTGTACTAAGTAGATACCTACTAGGGCATGATTGGACTCGATTATGACTTAAAATGTGTGGCTTTAACTTTGTCTTATTTTACTTGATCTGTCATAAAATATTTAAAAATATCGAAACACTGGTAATGCGTAAAATGTGACACCAAAAATAAAGAAGAAGAAGATAAACAAGGACTGTGAACTATGATTATATTTAAATTAGACACAACTAATAACTTCTAAATAATTAATTATCATAATTATGTAGGTATCAGAATAAGATAAGAATATCTAAGTAGGTTTTACAAGTAATATATTTTTAATTTAATAAACTAATCCGTCCTCTTACCTCCTCCGGGAATCCTATCTATAATAAGGTTGCACGGAAGCGATTGCTGTGAGCGGTAAGGTCACGTTTCTTGCATTACCGTGAAATTGTTTTATTCAATGATTTTTAACTATAAAGATAGATACTCTTTATTGTTCTATCCATCTAGGTACTCATTTGATACAACGTAATACTCTACGGTGAATTAATATATGAACAATGTACATACATATGTAGCTACTCTGAGGTAAGGTACTAAGGTAAGTTAATATATAGGCTACGGTTGAAAAGCAGACGCGGATATTGCAGGCATGCGCGTGCGCACGTTTCGAACGTTGTCACTCATTATTCTCCATTGTTATGGTTGCGTGACTGAACAGATAGCTAGATAAAATATTAATTAGCTGCAAAAGTACTTCAACTACTCGATCAATCAATAGATTCTCCTTGAGCTAATAAACAAGAGGTTATGCCGCTTAACAATTCTGTCATGCACAGCGCAGTGGGCGAGACAATTATAATGATATCTACTAGTGCACTTCAGATGTACATAATTATAAATACCTACTTCAGAATTACTTGTTGGTCATTAAAAAGAGGCGGGAATATCGTTATCGTATTATCGTTTCAATTTCCAATTTCAATACTTGTGAATAAATAAAAAAATAATATATCGTCATTTTGCAGGGCGAGGGCATTCCTTCCCTCTCTCCATTTTTTCTGTCTTTTGCAATCTGAGTCGAGTCTATCAAGCAGCCGTCAAGCTCGTCCCTCCATCTCCGTCTGGACCATCCAGGATCTCCGTCTGGGCCATCGAGGAAGTCGTTTAATATCCTGAGGAGACCGCTGTGTCGTATTTTGGCCCAACGATCTCCCGACATGTGGCTAACTAACATGACCGGCCCAGTTCCACTTTTAGAAGGCGGCATTCTGAGCTACATAGACTTTTTGTTGCATTGGGATATATTTGATCAAGTCTCGGTGATACACATTTCAAAACGAGAAAGTCTACCTAATTAAATTAATGTATTTTTATGTTACGAGAACGAGTTAAACGAGACCGACTAATTAAAGCAAATATTAGATCTAACAAGCGATTAAAATGTGGCTACATTATTTTTTGCCCGCTTAGTTTTTCTGAACTACGCAACGAAATTTTTATACGATTAAATTTACGACTTGCAAGCGCCAATGTTGCCGTTTGCGGGACTTTGTTGCTAGATCTAGAAAAAATTGATGCCCTACGATAACGAAGTTATTTCGATGTGGTGCGCGAGATATCTTGCTTTTCTTTAACTATGTCTCCATTCATTGCTAATAAATAATCGATATAAACCAGTTTTTTATTTAGGGACAACGAACGGTTTTTTTACTATTTCAAAAATCTGGGATGTTTCTTGGCAATCTCTTTCCTACTGGAAGCAGTAACACTGATAAGCACAACAAACAAGCAACCATTCTCACTTCGAACCTAATCAATCATGTTGAGCAGACAACCATATTATATCCAGATCTCGGGAAATGTAGTATATTGTGGGCATGTCGGAAATGATAGGCCTGATGGCTTGGAAAGGCAGTGGGGTACCGATGCTACGGTGGTCTCATTCCAGCTAGTAACGGTACAACAAAGACGTCAGCGAGCTTACGAATCGGTGGTACTAAACTGAAGCTTGTGCGACTACTGCACGTACTAGGGCCAATACGAATGTCAATACCTACCTACTAATTGTTTTAATTTTTTTTCTTCAGCCAGTTTGACTTGTTTTACTCTGTGCAGTTTTAGGTTTTTTTTCTTTCTTGTGGAGTTTTCGCGGGAACGCGAAAAGAGTCTTCAAACTAGTGTTTTTTTGAGTTTTATGTATATGAAATACTGTTTTTTAATTTATAAAGTACCTACCGAATTACAAGCGCGAGTATATAATGTGGCGAAACATGACGTTTAGTGTTGCTTCCAAAACTCCATTGAACCTTATAGTAAAGTCGCCACTACTTTACTAAAGCATAACTGGATTTGACTGAATCGGACTGGACAGTTTAACTCATGAAACTTAATAATATCAAAATACTTGACACTGGCAAATGCACAAAATGCGATGCCAAAATCAAAAAGAAAAAGAAGATATTCTTGTTATCTGACGTTCATTGCGTAGGTGATTTTGATCTGATCGTTCTAGCAATTTAGCTACAGATCCATTATGTACGGAAAGTTCCCATGGGTTCCGACATACCTGCCATCAGTGACTAATTGTTTTCTAAGCTCCAGATGATATTGATTAAAAAGTTGTCGTGACCATATCTGTGAAGTGTGCGAAAGCCGTGACCGCGCCATTCCCATGCCACTTGAGGGCTGCCATGATCCTTTTTGAATTCTACGAAAAACAGACGTTACTTTCTATGAGTGAAACCAAGTGGTTTCGCTTACTTTTCATAATGTAACAACATAATATTGTAAATATGATAAAAAATGTATATGTATAACACACAATAAAGTTCAACTAAAATATAAATCTCGGCTGGCGTAAGTTTTGAGTTTTCTTTAAAAAATGTACTGACTAAAAATTGTTACCTACTAAGATGCTAAAAAGTTACCACAAAGAATATCTACATATAATTATATTAAATAAGTATCAACATAAAAAAAAATAAGGTTCAGAAGCAGGAGAGTTTGCCGGATTCTCTCAGAAGTAGTTAATGTACCAAGTATACTGGCATCAAGATCGGAAAAATTACGGGTCTAATAAATATCCTTCTTTTTGAAGTCAGTTAAAAAGCCAACATTATTTAAAAATCTCGTAAACGAGAAGCTCAGTAAGCTTAACTTGACTCAAGAGATAACCGCCCTGTGGACTGTAGAATTGACGGTTTTTGACCCGATAGTCATCATGGTGAACGGTCTTATAGCAAAGAGTTTCTACCAACATCGATAATCTCCCCTTGGGTTTGGGTCGCGTTTGGGTCAAGGGCAGGCAAAAGACAGTGATCCTCGAAACGGCACGCATTGTTAGGTGGTTCTTCTCTATGTAGTCCTAAACATTGGTAGTTTGATTTTTTAAATTTAAGATTAATATTTTAAAAAAAACCCGTTTTTTTAATATTAGAATAGAATATAACTTTATTATCCACCAAAAAAAATCACAACAACATACAAACATGAAACATAAAAAAAAATTTATTAAATGTCTATTTAAGAAATAAAATACTTAAATAAATGAAATAATAAATAGATTGTTACCTACAGGTTTGCGATGCTACTTTTTTTCGTAGATTAGACGTTTTACACAATTGACAGCGGTCGCTGTAGGGTGGTTAGTGACCGGAACCCGAGGTGGGGCTGCTTCTCCGGGTGTTCCCCCGGGCCTGGTAGAAGCGGCCAAGTAGGTTGCGGACTGTGTGGGCGGTATCGCAACTGAGGCGGGCTGCAGTGTCGAATGGGAGACACTGCGGCTGAGGGCTGGAGGCCGCGGCGGGAGAGGACTGTCGGTGTTTCGTTGCCGCTTTCCCTACCTTCCGCGGCCTTAACGGGGCCGCCACCGTTTGATGGCGGACACGGTGGGGCTGCAGGGGAAGAGGAGTGTCGGTGTTGCGTTGTGCCGCTCTCCCTGTCCTCTGCAGCCGTGGTGGCAGGCGGCGGGGCCACTCACCTGACCCGTCGCATGAGGACCACTGGCGTTCAGACATGGGGTCGTCTGGCGCCAGTTGTTATAGGTCCTCGAGGTGGGTCACGACAAGCCATGTTATGGCATGTCGCGACGGCAGGAGGGGCCCGACCCCGGGAGGTGGCCTGGCGACGGGCTCTCCACGTGTCCCTCTGATGAGCTGAGGGCGCAGTGGAGGAGCCGAGTGGGAGGGGGTTGCGGAATGGGGGGAGTGCCGGTCTGGCGATCCCCATTCCAAGCAACCAAGTGGCAGGCGGCGGGGCCACTTATCTGACCCGTCGCATGGAGACCAGGGGCGTACGGACATGGGGCTGTCCGACGCCCATTTGCTGGTTTGGTCTCCGAGGTGGATGACGATGTGTCGGGTGTTCGGACACATCGTCATTGTTGCGGGGTGAGCTTAGGCTCCCCGAGGCGGGTCCGCGAGGACAAGCGCTGTCGAGGCCGCGGTAGAGTGCGAAAGCGTGCCCGCAGCCTCGACACAAAGCGCCGAGGTGGAACACTCCAGGGTTTTTAGTGGGTAGGCCGTCATTAGGACGGAGAGTCCCACATAACCACCGTGCCCGCCCCAGGGCCGGTGGTATACACAAAGTATTTTCCCTGAAAAAAAAAAAAAAAAAAAAAAGGGTGGTTAGTGACGGTTAGTATGCGCCCCGTCTTTGGCGAGGCCGATCGCGTAGGAATGCAGCTCCGTAACTGTTTGTACTTTGGACGCGGGTAACGTATCTGCGGGTGAATGAACCGGCTGATTTGGAAAACGCAGCAGGAATCCTTACAGTATGTTTTTTTAAGATTCCAATTAAAGAAGCGATCAAAACTCCCATGAGAGAGATTACACTTTACGGTCCAATAAGTCATGTACCTAATTAGCCCAGCTAACTGCGAGTTTTTAGAAGCTTTTATTTAACTTGCAATATAGATATAGATATTGCAATATACTTGATTTAGATCAAGTCTTGCAAGTTGAAAAAGAGCTATTTTACTTATCTCACTGGTTGAAATTTTACAATCTGGTTCGGTAGTAAACATTTTTAAGCATTTTATGACAAACATGACCTGATTCTACTCCAAGGTTTGGCTCCAGACGAAGGAACTCCTCACCGGTCGACATAGACACAACATATGTATTAGTATTAGTATAGGTACGGTGTGGAACTCTTTGCCGGGGTCTGTTTTTCCCGCGAAGTACAATTTTATGTTTACTCTAGATTTGAAGACACACACCCGTCTTCAAATCTAGAGTAAACAGGTTTTTTTCTAGGTAAGCGTGCTTCATCTTAGACTGCATCCTGCTTAACATCTGGCAGGACGTGGTTACACGCGAACCTATTTGGTAGGTACATAACAAAAATAAAAATAAAAAAGGTATCTTTACCAGGCTGCTGAACCCAGTGTTGGCTCCCAGCGAAGGACGATCAACAACACGAACACTAAAGTTATAAGAGCTTTTTTTAAAAAAAAATAAGTTAACTCTTTATTGTTTACACCATAAAATATAAAATACTAGCTGCGCCCCGCGGTGTTACACGCTACATGTTTTCAGGGTAAAAAGTTAATCCAGGGTCTCAGCTACCTCCATACCAATTTTCATGCAAATCCGTTCAGTAGTTTTTGCGTGAAAGAGTAACAAGCATCCATCCATCCAAACTTTCACATTTGTAATATTAGTGGTATAGTGGGATTGACAACAAAAACAGCTTAATAATAGTGCTACAACAAGCGGCCGCTTAAAGCGATCTCTGCGTTAATTAAAGCGTTTACGAAACGCGGCGCTATTTGGTTTAAGTTCGTGTAGAATGTAAACTAAAACGCAACGAGATACACACCTGTTTTGAATTGTCAATGTAAACTTCACAAACGTGTATAACTATTTACACAAAAAGAAAATTAGTTAGAGAATGAAGGCCCAATCAAACTCTTTTAACTTGCACCAAAGTAAATCATGACTTGGCGAAGGTGACATCGCATTTTGCCAAGTGCATGGATAAATAACTCTCAAAAGCAAAGACGAAGCGGACTATAAACATTGCAAAATCAAATAGAATACTGATATTATTCATGCTTAATTCCATTTACTTATGATGTGATAGTAAAAGAATAAGATTTTTTTAGGATGATACACTTAAGTTTGTGTTTCATTGTAGACTTTTTTATGTAAAAATAATAATACGAAACGTTCTCCTGATGGTTGAACATAGCTGTTTATAAATATTGTAAAAGTAGAAGTTAGTAACAGAACAAAATCCAGGGCATCGCTGATTCGGCGCTCATTACTTTGGGACATTCGATGGTATCGTAATAATCCTGTAATTTCGCAGATGTATAAAATAATAAAAGTATCGTAGGACATTACACACAGCGTCATCTAACCCCGAACTAAGGAAAGGGCAGATGGCGCTGAGTGTAATGTCCTACGATATTTATTTACATGTTTATTCGCTGACTCTGTTTTATTTTTCAGAGACATTTATTGTTTGTTTGTTATACATATCCGAAATATCAGGTGAAATTATTTTTGTCTTTGTTTTTTTTTCTAGAATTGTAGTCAAAATTAAAAACTAATAGGAATTATCCATATCACGTAAGAAAAAAAAAGAAAAAATGTTATAGTGTTATGTGTTGTGTTGTGTTATGTTATAGTTTTGTGTTAGTGACATAGTATTAAATGCGGCTCCAGCAGTAAACAGAGTACTTTTATTACTAACTTTGCTATGTACATATATTTGTCAAAAACAATTTTGTTTGGTTACATAGAAAGCTGTTTCCAGTTGGAGCTCGTGCTTGTTACCTTTCCGATCTAGAACACATCGTAAATTATCAGTGACAAGTGAGAGCAACCAGGAAGTTCTTTGGTGTACCAAGCCATGTTTGGGTCAATGCACAAAGGTACCGCCTGCGACCATCTATGAGTAGAGCGGATCAGCGACCGAATCGAGTAACGGTGTTGCTTTCAAATGTTTTAGCACAGCTATAAAACGTTAGCTGTTAAAATTAGTCAACACTTAATATTGGAAATGTTATTGATAGTTTAATAATAAACATCGTAACAAACATGATGCAAGTCATATGTTTTAATAAAGTGTTCTTATAAAGACTTTAAATAGATTTGGCACAAGACAAAAATATTTGTAATTTCAAATGACGAAAAATTTAACAAATTTATTTCACTACCTCACTGTAGGAAGTCTGCTGGCTCACTGCATTTACATATCATCATTTAAATAAACAGTGACACTACGAGATATAAATAAATACCTGATGAAAAAACCTGAATTTGATACGAAATTGGGTTCATCCGATGCGGTGTTTACAAAGTTTTTGTACAAATGCATCTGTGACAGTTATTGGACTAATTCAAAAAAGCCGAATGCTGATAAACATGCCGATATGATTGTGTGCCCAACTCGTACGCTCACTCCATGTCTCGTTTATCAAAGCTTGCGGTTTCCACTTATTCCAAATAGCTTTTCTAAACACTGTTATGTTGATGTTTAGTCATTGCGTTAAATAGTAACGGTTTGGAATTGAACGGTGCGTGCGAAAATGCGGCCAATCGATTTGTGCAAATTTAGCTCGAGTAAACAAGCAAGCCAAAGTAACATTATCGAATCTACCATGCTTGCTTTTGAAATAGAAATGATTCCAATTGGGATTTTAAGAGCGCATGAGTCATAGATGTTGTTTATTGCAGAGCTGCTTTCAACGACCCATCAATGCAACGGTCCGTTCGCGACCGGTGTGAAATTAACAGCCAAATCTAGCTGCCTTATAATACGATCAAACTAAGATGACATTTTTGTGAAGTTGGCGGCTAACGTCGATACGAGGTCAAATTTTTATTACATGTGGCTTCAGAATTGAATTTAGCAAATCACATAATTATGATAACTTACTGCAAAAATCCCAGTAAAATAAGCGATAAAGACTATTTTGGCTTGCGATTATAATTTACTAGCTGTTACCCGCCCGCTTATGGGATCGTATTATCAAGGTAGGAAAGTACTAAATACATCAAGAAAAAATTTAAGTCGTCCCCTATTTCACTTTCTATGGAAAGGTAATAATTTTTTTACTTGTATTAATTAATAGTAACAAACATACAGACAAACTTTAGCATTTATAATAGTAGTGTAATTAATATTGCATAGGATGAACACAACTTTTTTACCATGAGCCGACCCTGAAATCATGAAAATAAAATTAGTTGTTTTACGATCAACAGTTTTTCTATGGAACAGCTGGTTTTATTCAGTACTAGCAGACGCCTCGTAGTTCCCGTTCCCGTGGGAATACAGGGATAAAAAGTAGCCCATGCCACCCGGGGATACCGTAGCTTCCCAACGGGGAAAGAATTTTTGAAATCGGTCCAGTAGTTTCGGAGCCTATTAATTACAATCCAACAAACAAACAATCAAATATTTCCTGTTTATCACTCATCACTACATTGTAGGGCTCATCTATAGTATATAGATGAGTCCTACAATCAGTTGTTACATTGACGGGTAGATTAGTATCCTTAATGCCTACAACGCTTCTCCGAAACAGCCTGTATACATTCTCGTAGTTTTGAGGACAAATGATAAAAGTCAGGTAGGTACACTTTTCTAATGTGCTATTGAATAATACTAACTTGTTGAAATAATGACAACAATTTATCTCCCGTCTGGCGAATGGCGACCAATTCTGCAAGATCTATCTGCTATGCGACACATTGCGCTCTCATGTATCATGTCATGTCCAAGACTTATTGCTCTCATAGATAAAATATTCTGTTTCACGTGACGCATGCTCTTAAAATTAACCCGCCATTGTCATAGAATGACAGGTTAATTACTTATTATAAAATTAACTAAACGAAATTAAATAACTCATACTCAATATAAAATCTGTTTTTTCTTGAAAATAGATCTCGTTTAGGAAACTATTCCCATTTATAGCGGCCTTTTAGATTAGTTTATTTCGTTTAAATTTATTTAATCCCTCTGTAATATTAGAAACACTGTTACTGTTAGGATATAATTTGCATATAGCTTTACAAATAACTAAATACTTTTTAGTATTTAATTTAGATTTACGTAGATTTTAAGTTAATGTCGGTTTTAGTTTTCAATATAATCTGACATTTGGATATGGATAGATTCTGACATTTGGATTAGGATAGTTTTTTTTAAATTGTCGTCAAGTTAGTTAAATTTTAATTTAATTCCTCATCACTGTGGTAACCGAAACGTGAAAAACTAATTTTTTGTTTTGTTAATGTTAATGTACTTTTTGGGGGGAAAATCTTTAGAACTACTAACAACATTAACGACGTAAAATCTAAAAATAAGACTGGTATCCAGCGTGTATGACATAAGGCAAGATTTCCTTATTGCGGTTATCACTGCAAATAAAACTTGAGATAACAAACCTCATCAACTTTGTTTTAAATTACGATTAGTTATTGTTCAAAGTAATTGGCAATCGAACAATAGGCATGCACATTCACGATTACAGACCTATAACAAAGGTGTTATCAAAGTACAGTTGCAGAACGAAATGCTAACTGACGATTAGATGGTACATTGACCGCTGAGTAACATCAGACTCGATAACCCAACTTGGTCTGTAATGCTTTTATTTCTGAACTCTCTGGTGGTGCACTCACGTGCGTCATCCCCAGTGGTCTCCACAAATAAATATACATAAATTAACATATGGTCTCTTCTCGATATGATTGAGACCGTGCGAGTCTCGCATTTGGTTTTTCGAAACTCTCCAGTGCTAACACGGCTGGCGACGTTTTCTGCACGATTTTACAAATGAAGAATTAATTGAGAAATTTACACCTGTTTGTGTAAAAACAAAATGGTACAATGCTGTATTGTGCTAAATTTAATGTTGTAAGAGCATCTACTTTCATGCAAGTTAGTCGTCCTCCTTGAAGCAATTACTCGCTCTTTTTGAAACATTTTAAACAAGACAATAGAAGTCAGCGTCCCTTGTGATTGCTGCAGACATGCGCCAAGTTAAAAGAAAGAGCATATGGATCAGCTCAAGTCAAGTGTAAGCAACATGGCAAGTCATTTGCAAAACAAAGAGAAACGGGGTCGAAATAAAAATATTTACGCGAGCTTGCTGACTCAAGCGCCGCTTTGTTTGTACGGAGGAATAACCCTTTTACAGGAAAATACATTGCTGTCAAAACAGGACCAAGCTATGTAAGATAATGCACAGAAGTGCGTTTAAGTAATAAACAGAAGAATAGTAAAACAATATTTTGTCTACAACTAAAGTATATTGAATAAAAAAATAGCAAAAAAATTTAAAGTAAAAGCGATTTCTTAGACTTGCTTAAAATGAGATCCCATATAATATGTCTTAATTATGTAGGTACTAATATTGCTACTCTACACATTAAGAATTCACCTATTTTTAGTAATCACCATTTTTAGTTATATTGTGAAGCCAATGCTTTTTAGGAGCGACAGCAACCACATTCTTTCTACTAGGCCAAGAATATAATATATTATAATTTGCCCAGTATTTGTATCCATGGCTCTACAATATAACTGAAAATATTGATTTTGGGTGGATTTTTATTTTGTAGAGTGGCAAAACTAGTAAGTTACTAAGATTTTATCATTTAACACCGTCTACACAGCGAAAACTCGTAAAGGTTTACCTATGTGATAACAATGTGAGACGCGCTTTGTCTTGTCCAATAAAAATTTTGAATTTGTTTCACGTGAATTCTTACCAATTCTATGTGTTGTATCTTGATGACGGGGTTTTTATGCCACAAGCAATCAAGCAGACGGGTGGCCTGATGGTAAGCAATCACCGTCGCCTATGGATATCAGCAATATCAGTGGCACTACAAATACGTTGCCAGCCTTTTAAGATTCTATTAACACGTCTTTTGAAGTACCTGATGTTATAAAATCTGATGGGTTATCGGGCGGAAGCACATCAAAAGTATTAGATGACCTTAATCACATCATCCAACGTTTCGAGTCCCATTGCTTTGGCGCTTAATTTCAAATAATGTGAAATTTTCGTTGATAATATTATCTTGAAAATGTCAGAACATTTTCAATATTCGAACCACATACCAAAATTAATTTGTTTTGTCCAAACATTTGTAAGCAAACCAAAAGTTCACCAGCTCTCTGTTAGGTGCTCTATTTTTTTACAAGTATTCCCGACTTTGATCATACCTAAAAGTACGGTGTTATAAACTAATATTTTACTAACAACAGTTTAACCCATTGTGGAAAATGTCTTTTTGCAACACTTATAAAATATGTACCTAGGTACCAAAGTAGGTATAAAAAGTATAGATTAAAGTACCCATAACTTTGTGGATATACAGTATACATTATAGTTTATAGATGTATAAAAGTCGTTACGATATCTATTTATACCTATGCCAATAGGCAGCAGGCGTAATGTCGCGCCGGACATGATGCATTAACCTAATAAAATAATGATATTTGACATCCGGCAGTGCCTACCCCAGGCGCATAACATACTCGTAGGTAACTTATGCCAAGCAAATGCCAAGCAAAGAGCAAATTTCCGCTTGACAATTTGAACCCAAATATGGAAGATGCAAAATCTTATATCTACTTAAAATAATAAATAATAATAATAAATAACTTATACTGCAAAAACTGCACTGTACAGCAGTCAAGAAAATACTTATGTATAAAATGTATATACAAGGCTATACGCTTAGCATGTACTAAGCCGAAAGAGGTTTATTGTAATCATTAATCTGAACTATTTTTACTGTAGACAAATCTCTGAAATCTTAAAAAAAAAACAGCTAAATAGAAAAAAGTACATTGACCTTTTACTATATATTAGGAGCAGGTGATTTTATTGCGATTTCATGCCGTGGCATAATTTTGAGTAGCTACCTACAATAACAGCCTTTCTGTTCAATACATATTAAGCTTATAATAATGTTTAGAATTCACCACGGAGCTAGTGGAGCGTATCAAGAATTATTAAGACATTTAACATGAATACATACACACAATATCAAGTATGAGGTTATGAACGGGTCTACGGTGTAACCGTTTTCTATTGCACATTGTTGAGCCTCTCAATGAGCCGACTTATGACTCACGATCCTCAATGAACATGATTCTTAATTGAAGCGGTTGTCGGCATGCCATAGTTCACCAGCGGATTCTCGGCAATTATGTCTGAATATTTACATACAATGTTTTATGGCTGTGTTAACAGCAGCGACAAGTATTGCATTGCATTCTCTACGCAAGTATCTAGACTCTCTCCGAGATATGCCTGTAGTAACAGTATATAATAGTGAAGGCTTTCGTCGGGTCTCGCTTGCTCGTATAACGAAAGATCTCAAATTTACCCAAAAAGAAGTGCCGTCTCTTGATTTGAAGCTTCACTACTAAATTATGCAGTGTCTGTTTTTTTATATTTTACGAACGTGACGCTCTCATGATGGTAAAGATAACGCCTATCCATAGTCATGGTCATACACATCACTAAAACAACGCCGCATTTGGCGTTTATTACTTTGAGACTTTCGATGGTTAGTCTCAACAGCCCTGTGATTTCGCTAGCTGCAGTACCTTTCAAACCGAAAGATAGTAATGTTAACACACTACTATCTGACGGAAAAATATCAGGTACTGTCGTAGTACCTACCAAGACGACCTCATTCTACCACCAAGTGAATCTAATATAAGATACATAATATCTAGATAATTATTTAAATCCCGACGTAAAAATTGAACTAGCCAGATACACGTACAGAGAGTAGCGCCATCTAGGCCTCTACAAGATAATAACCAGATTTACCGTAGGGCCGTTTTTTGTATTTGTAGGTACTAGTATTATACTATTATCTTATCTGTACTTGTGTCGTGTCTTTACTTATAGTACTGTTAGATATCTCTGCTTTTATCAGTGTTTTCGCTGAAGTAAAGCCTCGTCGATTATTAGGCGGTGTATGCACACAAGAGTACATATTTTGTGCCCAGTTCACATTTGGAATGTATCGATAGTTTAAATGTTGTCCTCGGTTATTCTCACGTAATATTCAAAACACAACTTGTGTTAATGAAGAGTAGCTTGCTTTTCATAAATACAGCACTGTAACGGAATAAGCAATAGGAATCACAAAATCTGCGCTCGTTTGGCACTTACAACTACACTTGATGGTAGATCTCCTTAGCAGGAGGTCATATCTACTGAAGCTAGCACAATTACAGGGCTGTTGAGACTTACCATCCATAGTCTCAAAGTAGTGAACGCCAAAGAAGTAATGCCCGGGAGGCCGGTACCTACTTTGTTTTGCTACTCTTAGTTCTGTGTATCTCTGCAATGGTCATGGACAGATGTTGTCTCTTCCCGTCAGCAGAGCGTCTTATTTGTCTCCTTACTTTTACAATAATCGCCGCACATTATCAATATTATTTACCGAATTTCGAATTTACATACGAAGGTTGGTTTTAAGAATAAAGTAGCCTATAGGCTATTTTATTATGAAAAAATTTGAAATAGTTATAGGATGCTTCTAAAATACTAATATTTGTTGTTATATTTTATTTCGTCAATTTAATTCAAAATTGAAATGGATCGACATTTCAATTTTCATCAAGGCCTATTCAGCTTTCGTGAAGATGGCGCAAACAGGCAGAATGATAAGCAGATAACATGGGTAGGTATAGGATATTTCAATTTTTATGCCTATGCTCTACCAGTTATTGAATACAGATTTATTTGTTTCTTTTTTCATCAGACAACACTGGGAACCTATCAGGATTGCCATGGAGATACTGCGACAATATCAAGATAAAAGGCTGATGGATGACAAAATTCACAATCGATAAATGCAAAATGAGTGGCACACCTCAAAGATTGCAATGTCTTGGGCCAGTCATCGTCAGCGGTTATTTATACACAAACATGTTTTCTAGATGTATTTCGAGATAATGATCTAATAATTTGAACTTAACATTTAGGTATACAGCGTAAACCCTAGATATACGTCTAGACTTTACACGCAACTATCTTTAATCTTAGTTAGTGTCTTGGCTTACTAACTTGCTAGGACGCTGTTGAATCAAATGTTGCAAGCACTAATCAGAGTTGCAGAGAAAATTAACGTATTTATCTGTTCTCTTTTTGATTTTGAAAACGACTATATTGTTTGAATTAGGTTAATATTTGCAATACTTTTATTATTATTTTAATACATGTTTTTACACTATTACGTTATGAAGCAACTGAAATAATAGTTGAAATACAAAATCCGGCAAAGACATTCTCGCTGTCATGTCCGTATAATAAAAAACCGTCCAAGGGCGAGTCGGACCCGTGCACTAAGGGTTCCGTACCATTATCTATAAAAACGGCAAAAAATCACGTTTGTTGTATGTGCCATATATATTTTTTAAATAATAATTTTTTTCTCTTTTTTAGTATTTTTTTAAAATTGAAAATTAAATCTCAGTACTAGGGTCCCGTTTTACCCTTTCCCTAATCCTACGTTATTTTCACTCTTCTTAGCTCTCTTTCGGATCGAGGACGCATTCTCGTCATTACTGTTTCTGTACAAATTTGTAAACGGAGCAATCGACGTACCTGAACTATTGTCTTATTCTATTTTTCTGTGCCAACTACGCTAACTAGGGTAAAAATAAATATACCTATCGATCGATCTTTTTACTGACGCTGCTAGTAGTTACAAGCGGGCTATCCGCAATATTGACTCAGCTGACATTTAAATTATTGTATTTATGAGTTATATTATACATAAGTCGTTTCAGTTATGACAATGATGTAATTGCATATTTGAATGTAATTTTAAATATTTTTCCGAAATAAAAAAAAATTGACATCTAAAACTAAAATTGAAATAAAATAATCTAATTAAAGCAACTACCAGTATTTATATCCGCCACTGTGGTAACCAGGTTCCGACGCGTGTTTCGCCTCAACAAGAGGCGTGTTGGCCTCAGGACGTGTTGACTCTTCGAATGCTTGACCGAGTATGAATACTGTATGTTGATAGGTTGATACAGTTAGTTATTTTAACTAGATATTTTAATTTAAAATTTTAGTTTTAGATCTTAAGTTTATTTCGGATAAATATTTAAAATTGTTTTCAAGTTGTTGGTTTTGGTTACATCGGTTACATTGGTTACATCGGTTAAGTTCATCCTATAACCCGTTATTTATTATTGTATTGTTAAATATTATATTTAATTTTGTCTTCGACCAAGTAACAACGACGTTTTTATTCTGAACTCGATTTTGAAGCTTTTATTGCTTTTGACTGAATATTTGATTGTAATGACAGCAATCTTTGCCTGTAATAATTCATGAGACACTAAATTTGACTTGTAATTTTTCTAATTTGATTTTTAATGTATTGTTACTATGGTGGTGAATTAAAAAAATATATGTTAATATATTTACGTGTGTTCTACAGTAGCGTCGAAAGTACTTATCCGATTTTGGTGAGTGAGATGTCAATCGATTCGTTTATGCTCCGAGTGACATAGGCTTCATTTTTTTCCTTATGAAACAAAAACCTTTGAAATTGTAGGCAGAGCTTATTATCTATGACGTATTCATACTTGATAACTGATAGCAGTCCACGTGAGTGGGCAATCAAAGTGATATGTCGCGATAATAGCTCACATTTCTATACCTATAGCGGTTATATTGGCGCCTACAACATGAAATGTGAATAATGTGATAAATGATAACGTCAATGCCGAATCGCGATCTATGTAAACAGTAAATACACATAAAAGCTGTTAATAATAAAATTCTGTCTCAATGTGCAATGGACACGACAGACAAACTTTCTAGACCGAAAAGACTTGCCATTGTATTGCAACGCTTCCATCGTGCGCGTTACCTGAGGGGCTAGCAATATAACTTCATTGGGCTAGCACATCAAATTGCGAGATTTAGGAAAACGATAGAAACATGTATCGAAAGAGGGACAGCACCCGCAGCAATTAAATTGTCATCATAGATAGACCCTGGTCTCTAACTATGTGCCTTAAAGTAAGCTTAAAGTAGCACAAAGAGTTATGGACAGGGCTGTGCTCGGAGTTTCCCTACGCGATCGAATCAGAAATAAGGAGATCCGTAGATGAACTAAAGTAACCGACATAGCCCAGAGAATCAGAAAGTTGAAGTGGCAGTGGGCAGGGCACATAACACGCAGAACTGATGACCGATGGGGCTGCAAAGTTCTGGAGTGGAGACCAGAAACCAGCAAGCGCAGCGTAGGACGTCCATCCACAAGGTGGACAGACGACCTAATAAAGACCGCAGGAAGGCGCTGGATGCGAGCCGCTTCCAACCGGTCTTTGTGGAAGTCAATGGGCCTATGTCCAGCAGTGGACGTCCTACGGCTGAAATGATGATGATGATGAGATAGACCCTTTCAGATTAGATCAAAATTTATAAGGTACTCATCCGATTTTGGTGAGTGAGGTGTCAACCGATTTGTTTATGTTCCGAGTGACATAGGCTTCATTTATTTCCATAAGAAACAAAATCCTTTGAAATTGTAGGCAGAGCTTATTATTATCTATGACGTATTCGTTGACAGTATTCTTTGTACTTGGATATATAGTATACCTAGTTATATAAGCTATAGCTTTGATGCAATATCAGCGGACGATTACCTTACATAACAATGAATTCGTAATTTTCACTATGTATGATTCACTTTGTTATGAACATTGCGAAAATAGACGCGAAAATGACATGTTTTGCTAAATGACGTAATGCGGAGATTTATTAATAAATTGTATATTGGCAATAATATACCCTTTCTCTCAGTAAGAATTAAGAAAGTAGCAGATGAGGAAAGCTGAATTTGACATTGAAACTGGCAGGATGCAGATGGATAGAGAGCTATGCCAAAGGAAAGAAAATAATTATAATGAACCAGCATAGCGGCAACGCCGGCAACCATGAGCGGCTAACATAGAAGTTGAAATTTGTTGAAGTTTTGGTGGGAACACGAAAATAGTCGTGTCCCATTGTATTTTTTCCAATACTTTTGTTTTTCGAGTGTTTAATGTTTAAGTATTAAAATAGTAGTATTTATTCAAAAAGCGCTGAATTAGGTACAAGCGCGAGTGTAGGGAAGTGATGTAATGTGGTTCACCACATGACTTTTTGTGTTGCTTCCAAAACTCCATCCAAGCTTATAAGTTTATTAAGACTTTACCTACTGGACTCGACCAACTTAGGCTTAACTTAACCAAGACTGAACTTTAACTGCATCTAAAAACGTTAGACACATTATATACTATACATAGTACTAATGAGTTATAAAGAAAATAGAAGTCCGCAATAATTCGTATTTTCGTAGTAGTAAGTAAACGTACGAAAATCAAATGTAATATGTACCTATGTCTGTTTAAAAAGAAGTATCCATTAACTCCCGCTAGGTGAGTTTTCCATAAATTTTCTACCATTTACGTAGTACGTAAATCTCGCAAATTCGCTATTCCCTCTGAGAAGAGTAAAGCAAAACCTGAGTAAATACACCGAATAAAAGTTGTTGCCTAGTTTTTTTTTTTTTTTTTTAGTTTACCTATGTGATCACTAGAAATCATAAATACTAATGACATAAAGTCACCTCATCTGCAGAATGAGCGGTGAAGTCAGAGGACAAGTATTTGCGGCAGGCGTCTCTAAGAGATCAACTAGGTCCGGCTAGTGGATGTCTGTCCAGGGCAAGGACGTTGTACGGCGCAGGCGCCTCGTGCTATCTTAGAACGAACCTAGGAGGGCCAGAGTAGGGCCAGCTCCCCCTTTAATTAGTGTCAGGCTAGACTTTAGTCGTGTACGACGCGTTAGCAAAAACTGTTCTGTTCATAACTTTCTACACTTACGAGTAGAATTTATAGATCTTCGCCAAGTAATGCAGTGACGGCTTGAAATATGTAGGTATTTTATCCGAAAATTTGTAGCAGATTCAGATATACTATATATAATTCTATATAAATGAGACATCGAGAGATGATGAGACTCACTACCGAACGTCTTAAAGTAATGAGCGTGGAATTGAATAAATGGTTGATGAGTGAGAATTTTTAAACGGTAAATTATTACCGGCAAGAAGTCTTCTGTTCTTGCCGTTATTAACTAAATTTTACCACGATATTAATAATATAAATTTCCTTTAATTTTAAGCCTACTATAACATGGCGAGCAACGATGTAATAGGTATCTATCTATCACGCAACATTTTGATTCATAGGTTACGCTGAAAGGTAATACTTAGTAAAGTGAAAAGAACTCATTACACTAGTTATTTTGAAAATTTTCAGTCATAGAACCACCATCCCTGAGATCGCAAAACATTAGTTCCTTCTCCTACCTATGACGTCCTTTTATTTTACCTATGATGTCCTGTAACAGATCATATAATACTGCTTCATAAATACTTAATCCAAGTAGACCTACCCAGTCTCCTTAATGTGCTCACTCACCTATATCGATTCGATATCGCCGATATCGATTCGATATCGCCGATATCGATTACTTAGTTTAAGATTATGATAATTTCATAAACATACTGATAAACAATACTAAAAACATATCTACTGCTCGAGTGATTCAGGTTATTTCGTCGTAGCACCAGGAGTTGAAATGCATTTTTCTGTTGCATATTTAGCTACAAAAAACCGTGAAAAATAATCGGCATAAAAATTATAATAATAATAATAAATAATTGCCTGTGACATTATTGTTATTTATGGCCAAGAAATATTACCGATTTACTGATCGGATATATTTGCAATGATCGATTACATACACGAAGAGATTGATGAAGAATCGATATCTCGATTACGAGATGGGTTTCGAGGTTTTAATTGTTAAAAATATGTACAATGTACATACACCTACATAAACCATTTGACCATAAATATCGATCAACCGTTTTCAGGCAAATCTATTACTATTTTTTTTTTATTGTTGACAGGCTAGTTGTTTGACCACAACTCACCTGATGTTAAGTGACGGTGTGGTCGAAGATGGTGAAATACACCAAGCTCGGAATAATTCCATTGTGAATCCGAAATTTTATAATGATAGAATTAGGTACACCTAGGTACTACTCATTTTCTTTATAAGTCTTGATTTGTTCAATCGCTAAGAGGTAAGTAACACGAAGATGATAGAATAAACTGGTTTAAGGTGGTTCGATAGTGAAATCACAGCTACTGGAATTTATTTTGGTCTTTATTTGCGGTAAATTACAATTGCTTAATTAATATTAAGATGTACTTAATTCCTTATACCTACTTAGTTTTTTTACATTAAACCACTAAATTCTGAAGTGTCATCTCTATAAAGGCTCATTCTTAAAAGATTTTTGTATGAACAAGGTATCAACTTCGTACATAAGTTCTCGCCTTTCTGCTATCGGCAATTGTCTCAGTTTCATCGCGATCAGTCTTCCGTAGAGATCGCACTCATCTTCATTATGTTTATTTGTTTCCTTGCTGACAATTTCTTTGCTGATAATATTTATCACATTGGCAAGTGTCGTCATAGTGTTAGCAAGGTATTTCTGACAGGATGTGCTGTTCGGATCAGAAGATTTACTACGGCGTCGTTTTGGCGCTGGCTGGTGTTCAAAGGAACCGTCGTCCGATAGCTCTTCGACACCTACCTCGACAACTGGGTTCCATTTCTCTTGAAACGTCATTGATGATGAAGCCTGTGAAATAAAACAAGACGAAATTTCTTAGCATACAAAGGTATCATCGTGCGGGTGCCGTGCCCATCTCGTTGCAGGAACGGGAAACCTATACCTACCTAATCTTTAGTAGCGATGGCTAAGACGGTCGGAACACACGCCGAAGGGAGCGAGTTTCAATTCCAACGATGACTGAGCTGCCGGGAAGGAGAACATCATAAGGAAAACATAGCTTGGGGATAGTATACTTATACCTTCAAATTGGAAATCTGGCGCCAAGGACCTAACGATGTGTTCCTGCAGCCTCACCTGAGAGCCAGTTTCTATTTCAGGCGAGATGTGTTTACCATCACTTAACATCAGGTAAGTTGTGCCCTTACCACTAGTTCAAAAGAACACTAATTTCTTTTGTGGAACTCGCATCATTATGAACAACTTTCACAGTCAGCACAACTTCCAATTCGTAAAAAATTGCTGTTGTACAAACATTTTTGGGTCAACGAGATTTTTCACGATTTCATGGTCTATCTTTTACTTAAAGTGGTAGATAATGATACAGCGAGTAGGTAAATCAATGTTTTTTGAACCCCCTGGTCACCCTGTGTAATAATTGATAATATACGAGTAAAATTGAAAATGGTATTGCAGATAAATGCTACTCACTCCATCATCAGAATACGAGTTTCCTCCACTTTTGTATTCGTAGAGCTCAGACAAAAATTCCGCCATAGGTTCGTAGAATATCCAAGCCGGGTTGAATACGTCTCGAGAGTCGCCAGTTTTGAGAGATACCAATTTTTTCTTATGATTCAATCTAAACGCAGCCATCAGGGTTTCTTTTTTTTTCTTTAAAACTTCTACGGGAACGTTCATTTCAGCTGAAATGCGGTCCCATGCATCGTTGATCTATAAAAAAAGAGTATTCTGCTCAAACGATTAACAATTTTCTTTTTAATGAAATTATGTGTAAGGCTGGTAATATTTGGATTTTGTAAAAAAAATGTGTTAGATGTTGTTTGTTCTGTAAAGTAAATACTTTTATCCTAAATTTTGTTTCGTTTATGTTCATGTACTACTGGAACTTTCAGTTTTGTATCGATTTTTTTTCATCGATACGATCTGTACTAGGCATCACTTCCCTACTCAAGCAGTTCTAGAAACTGACATCAATATAAAATAAATAATAAATAAATAAATAAATATCGTAGGACATTACACACAGCGCCATGGACACTCAACCTAGGCATATCCTCCGTCCATTTGATGAAAGGTCCAAGGTATTCTGTTATTCTTTTATAATTGGAACTTACTTTCTATAGTACTCTCGAGATGTATGTTGTCTGTTGTTTGTACACGCTGCATGCAGTTTACGATGTGTAAGTATTTATATCCAACGAAAATAATATTTTGGATTTTTGCATGGCATTTTTGCATTTTGGCAGTATCAAGTTTAGCGATGTTTTCAACTATCGCAAATGATATAGGCGTTACTCACATTCAAAGTAGCAATCATATAGGTATTATCAAGCCTATGCCCTAAAAAGTAGTAGCGACTTTACTATTTAGAGCCTTCTATGGAGTCTCGGAAACAAAACTAAAAAACACGTACTATCACACACTTAAGCGTATAAATTGGCAACATCACTATGTAAACAAACACTAGAAAGAATATATATAACTCCAATGTTGCACTTTAATTTTTTTCAAGAAATATCAGCTGTTTCATAAATTTCGTCAAGCGCCAATTAACTTTCATATTGAACAGCTTGTATATTTGCGAACGGATATTAAAATCCGTAGAAATTAAATAAATTTAAAAATTTTTATTTAATCTTTGCTTTACCAACTGACTATTTTGATAGTCAAACGCTGATTTATAACTACGCTAAGATAACAAAAATATTGATGGTCACGGTTTCCTGTAGGTTTAATGACAGATAGGTAAATGTGAGATAGGCACCTACTCACCTTGCTTTTGTCTTTATGGTATGTATTTTTTGGGTTCCAAATAGAGGCTTCAATTCGGTATAAATCTATAAATTTAAAGGTTACTTCATTACTCCATGCCATCATAAAAACTCAAGAAACGCTGACGTATACACACCACGATGGACAATCACAGACTGTGTGTGGAGGGGGCAATGGCCGCGCGCAGGCCATGACGGGCCATTCCAAGTCCGACCGCTATTGATCAGAATCGCCATGAGCGACATTTGCGCCAATCATAGAGACAGATAAGCCCCGCGCGAATCGCTTGTGATTGGCCATGATTGGCGGCGTTGACTTTTTAATGTTGGCATTATTATAAATTCCAAGGAATACTATCAAAAGTTTTTTTTTAAATATGTTTACCTTTGACACGTAATAACCAATAATGTGGATAGCGGACGGTTACCTAATTGTTTCGAGATGGAAACTATTTCCTTTAGATTTAAATAAAAGCATATTGTGCTTGTAGTATTTTATTATAGGTTTATTAGATTTCACTTTTAACTAAACGTTGTAGGTAATAATAGTTTTTTCCAGAAAATATGGCGGCAAGGGAAAAGGCATAGCAACTGTGTAGTTTGTTTTCCATGACACACTTAGAAAAAACTGGCTCAGATAAAATGGTTGCTATTATCAGATACAGCCTTTCTGATAAAGTGGGGCACATGTGTGCTTGTTATCGTGTTACTAGATTTTACACATTTAATCTACGCTACGTTTTAATTACTTAAGTATGTAGGGAAGTAGCTGGATATATAAAGGGATTTGACAAGTTTGATTTCATGGTCGAAGGGTTGTGTTTTGGTGGTTTTGTAACTGAAACTATAGACAGACTAGTCGACTATAGTTTAGGAACAAATAGAATCCTCCCGTGAAAGTAAAATTAACATAATATGTTATGTAGGTACCTACCGACTATCTCAAACACGCTGAAGTAAGTACTTGTTTAAATTTTGTTACCCGAAGATTGTATCTTAACTACTTTTAAAGTTTCTTTCGATTTATAACCTACACAGGTAGGTGTAAGTGTACCTATTATGACTTAAAGGTAACCTGTTAATGTGATCGTGTCTTAAAGAAACTGTGAAGTGGACTAGCAAGCTAATATAAAGCCAAGAATGGAAGCTGTGGGCTTTTACACCCTTTTATGGGCCAACTTCCAAGCAATATCACTTTTAAAGGAAAAAGGTACCTACAGACTGATGTGAAATTTCAAAGCTATCGGCGATCTGCGTTCATCAATACGTAGTAGATATTACTAATAGATTAATAAAGAAACGGTAATTGTAAAAGAGTTTATGTTTTGTCATTACATTAAAATTATTAAGTGTTCCTCATTTCTTTGATTACTTAACTGGACAGCTCATAAGTTTTGAAAAGGATTGCAAAAGAAAACATTTGCTCGTCGCGTCTGTCACGAATGGCACAAAAGTTCAAGTCGTGTGTTATGCATTAACGCATGATCTGTTTTACTAATACAAAGCAGTACAACAATGACGAAAGAGTCATCTGTCAAAAAGTCAAGAGCACAAGTCTCAGGCCCTCAAGGACTGGTATTCATCGCTTTCAGCGGACGAGCTTTCATCTTGCCCTGAGTGATGAACTGATGGACACGAATGATTATAGGCTGACGCTTTTGTCAGTGAAGACAGTTTTTCTTTCGACAATAGCGCGGCCTTATCAAAGGTACGCATGAGAACCCGTCAACCTGCTCAAAAGATTCTCTATTACTGTCCGTCGTATTAGAGACTTCTTAAAATGTAGAGTAACAAATACCTAGAACTTTGACCATGCCCGAAAAGGGTCTTGCTAAAGATGGTCGTTAAAAGTACGGTGAAGGTTTCTCACGGTAGATGCATTATGCTTATTTTGTTCATACTGTGAGGAATTACAAAAAGTAGGTAATGAGTAAGTAATGTTATGTATTTTTAAATATAGACTGATATGAGTTCGGAGAATATTTTTTAAAACAGTTGCGCAGTTTGGTTTTACTTACGTCACGTTTACCAGACTTTTATGCTTGTATGGAAATTTATGGTAATGAAAAAATAATTATTAATATTAATATAATGCCATGCATATCTATCTACAGGGTTATTGTAGGTAATACTGAGAAAAAACAACAGTATGTATGTAACAGCTGTTTTTTCCACGAATTCAGGGTCCGATTTCATTTTTAGGAATATTTAAGAAATTTTCACATAATTATGAATGTAAACAGCTTGGTAATACCATTCCGTATAACCCTGTACATTTTTACTCGGCACAAGCGCTGGGGAAAGCTGCCTTTGGATCTTACTTATATAGGTGTATATTATTTTTAGGTAAATATATCTTATTGCTTCTTTGTTAATGGGTAAGGTCAAAGTTGTAAGGAGAGCAACGACCAACGACCGACGCGGGCCGGAAGCCCTTTTGACCCTTTGTTTATAAGCAGCCGGATATGTACTGCTGACGGAAACGCTCGTCGACTAGCATCAAGAGCTTCCCTTTACAGGGTTGTTACTTCTAAGAAATTTTGGTAAAGTAATTCCACTTCATCATCTTTTTTAGTTTTCACTTTATCACCGGAAGTTGTCCTTGTAGGTGTACATTTGTACAATCTGGATGCACGTCACTAGTGAATCGATTTTTTCTGAGCAAGTGCGCTCTATTCTAAGCTTATTGCTGTTATGAATTCGACCTAGCTGTCATCTTCCTCAGTCGATCCATCTCTTATTATATTGTTAATCGGATGACGTAAGCACAATGCCCGTACTCTCTACCATTGCCATAAACTCGTTCAGTTGACAGCCATGGCTTAGCATAAACCGTCATTTTCTTCCACAAATCTTCATTATATAGCGCCAACATCGTTCAGGTGTTTAAAGATTAAGTCGTGCTCTATGTACCTACTCTATTAAATCATATCAGCAACATTCCTCAACTACTCCATTGTGCCTTTCCTTCAGGTGACATCGTGGTTACAATCATGGCCTATTTGTAAAAATCCAAGAAGTAAACGTCATACAGCGGAAACAACAGTGCTAATACATCGGTAATTACTCAGGTCACCTTTACCTATGTACAGTGTGTATTATTCGTCATAATCACGGATGATGGTTGATATGACAATTACGAAGTCTATAGAATATAACTACAATTATGCTGGCAGGAATTCTTACATTACTGACCATCCGTCTTGCTAAGTCTGAAATACCTACATTAGTTTCAGGAATTCGGTTAAATGAAGGTGGAACAACGGAAATGCATCGCCAGCTGACTTCTACGTCTGTATTATTATTATCGATCTTAGTGCAAAAGCTACGAAATTTACCAAAAGAAATAGTTTGGTCTACAAATTTGTTAATGTCGTTCCACCAATTTATCCTAAGTTTATAGCCAGCGGTTGCATGGGTTAACTTAATTATGAAACACAATGAATAAACTATTTACCTATCTAAGTGTTAGCACTTTTTAGTTTTAAATCTTTGATGATGGAAATTGTTAAACTACCTAGAATACCGAAAATGATAAGAAACTTTTTAGCATTCGATGGTATCACCGAGCTGGTAATCGATCCAACGCGTTGCGGGGACATAAACCTGTACAGTGCTTAGAACTTTAAAAAGTAAAGAAAAACACAGAATAAACTAATTAATAAAAAATCTCCTATGTATGCGTGTTTCATTTTCGACCAAATCGCCTCTTACCAACAGGCGAGTCTAGGGACAACCACGCGGACTTATCTGAAATAAAAAAGATTAATGCCTGAATTACGATAAAAAACTGAAAACGATTAAGCAGATGACAAAATAAGGGCGCACTTGAATCTACTAACAGGTTATACTTGAAAAACATAGCACATAGCTTAGCCAGACCACCCAGCTCTTTCTTAGACGGAGTAAATATTTTATTAGTTACTCAGTCTATGAATGAACGGGTGAGCAAATTGCTTTTATGCGCCGTCGGCTAATGGTTGTTGCTGAAGCATCGGAATGCAGGTTACACTGACGTGCTAACGGAAATGATTAGTAAGATCCCAAGAAAGTTTATATTCAGTCATGTACGTAATATTTGCTGAGAGTAGCTTTATTTCAGTATTTCGCTAATTACCAAATTTCACGTGATTGGATGGATAAATTGATCAGTTTGTCACGGTCACAGTAGCTAACTTAATTTTATTTGAGGAAAAGTAATAAGTAATGAGATTTAAATGACATGGATAATAATATAATTAATTACCTTAGTCAGTAGCGTAGCTTGCCCTAGATGTCGCTGTATGGAAACTTGTTGAGGGGCCCTTCTACTAGACTTTTAATTCCATAGCTCTACTGTCATTCTATTTTTATTTAACTTATTTTTTTTCAAAAACTTTTTAACGAAAGAATATTCCTACAAAATGTAACCCTAGTCACGGAAAATACGAGACATCCATTGTGACGTAAGAATTTGAGTGAAATTGTAGCTATCCTTTTAGAAACGAGTTTCTCGTCGTTAACTCCGAGTTGGAGGAACTGATTTCAATATAATAGAGAAATACTGAAATGGCCGTAGGCTGACCACGTCTGTCGTGGAACCGACAGCCGTTGTAGATGTGTTCTAAAGTAGAGACCATACGTTGGCAAACGTTGTGTAGTACCTACGCCCTGAGATTCAGAGGAGTTACAATAAACGAAGGATAGCTGAAACAGATCCTAAGTGACGTTCCTTTCTTCTTTAAACACATTTTATTAATACTAAACTGATCTTGTTGTTGCTTGCACTAAAAGTGGCTTCAAGTTATTGTTGCACACTTGATCAAAGTTTCATCTCACTTCATCTTAATATTTCAAGCGAACCTGTTCTAAAGATTCCTTAAATTAACTAAATATACCTCTCACAAACCAATTCTCAGATTTCCTTTATCATACAAGGGAACTCGCAGTATCCTGGTGAAGACATGAAGACTGTCACGAAAAGCGGTAATATCCCCGTTAGTTTCCCTAGTAAAATATGTCTGTACTAGCAGCAATGTAGAATACCAAGACTTAGGTAACCTTAGACGCATCATCCTCAATTAAGAAGTTAACAGGTTGTTAACACGGCAAATAGCTACTAGTAATACCAGTATCTAACTGTTGGTGTGTTAACAAGAGTTTCCAGTTCAGTGACTTCGAGTCTTCACACATCACCTGTGGTAACTTGAAATTCGTGTTGCTATTGACAGAAAACATTAGAAGTAACATAACATGACAAGACTTAGAAGCATAATTTGTGAAAAAAGAAGGCAGATAACTTCGAATTGAATATAGGTACATATATTCCGATTAACACAATATGTATTTGGCATAAGTTCCAGTCTGTATTGTGTCAAATAAATGTTTTTTTTTTACAATTAAATTTGTTAATAATAATAAAATTTGCGATTTCATAGTTGTGCCCATACGAAACGTTCATAATAAAAAACAATAACCCTTTTCAGCTTAGTACACCCCACCAGTTATAACCCTGTAGTGTACATGTACAATTGTACATGTTTACATTTTATAGTGATTAATACTATTAATCATACACAAACAATATACACGCAGCGACAACCCTAATGCGTTCTTCGTTTCCGAGGAGTATCGACACTAATCGCTGAAGACTCAGTAAGGACAAAACTGCAACTTTTGTTTTTACTCATACAGGGTTACGCTGAACGGTAATATTAAGCGGAAAGGAGACATTGTGCTCATCACTTTTATTATCAATTAGCGAGAGATAATCTGTTCCATACATATTGTTGAGAGTGATTGGTATTTTTTTCTGCGAAACAGCTGTTTAAATCCCCCCCGCAGGGTTACACTAGTAATAGTTGTTTACAATAATTAATACAATAAAGTCCTTTTGGCTAAGTACTACCGTTACACGTAGCCCTATAGATTTTATCATCATCGTCATAATCAGCCTATAATAGTCCACTACAGGACGTAGGCTTCTCCCACACGCCACTCAGCCCGATCTTCGTCTTTTGAAAGCGAAAAGACGAAGATCGGGCTGAGTGGCCACTGCCAGCTGACCTACGTATAGCGTCACTCCATAGAGTCTGAGGGCGTTTACCGATTCGTGATCTCCACTCTTGGACACGCCTATTCTAGCGGTTATCTGTTCTGCGAAAGGCCATGACTAACATAGACAATATCGAGACCAATTTATCAGTGAATACTGAGTAACTATTTAGCAAAGATACTTGTACTTACATGTGAATGTTTATGAACTACCAAATAGAAATTCGAGATAATCCATATATGTATAGTTGTATGTTAGTGGCGCAGCACTACAGAGCGAGCGCATGTTTCATAAGTGACTGTACAGGGCTCGAAGGACCAAAATAATCCCACTAATATGTACAATACTATTTGTTCTTCTGTCTGTAATGGCCGGATGATTTGGATGAAACTTGATAGACAGGTAGCATATACCCTGGATTAACAAATAGGTTTTTTTATCACGGAAAAGCGTAAATTGTGTCAAATATTGCACTACAGTTTTTTTGCTTTCAAAGCAAATATCGAAGCACTGGAAGACCTAACCACTCACCGAGCAATGTTTCAGTGTTGTTTGAGTAGGTACGTGTATCACTTTGCATAGTGTTCTTGCCAGTTGATTTACTTTAGGCTTAGTGACGACGCGCGACCTAAATATCGACCCCAGGGTATTAACATACGCAAACAAGCCACTCTACTGACAACGATAACAGATAATGGTAACCGTAACACTTATGTATGTAAGTGAACTTCTATGTAAGCAAATAGCTTATATCCATGTAAGTGGAATATATCTAATGACGTGATAATACATAGAGTGGTACAGAAACCATAGTATGTAAAAAAGGTTGCTTCTAGCCGTAAATTGTTTTTGGCCCATCAATTGGAATTAACCCAATTGTATTTACTACCCTGTAGCTCAGTTGGAAGAAGCTCTGGTTCGTATGCGTCGAGTAGGTTCAAACATCTATGACATCTAGAAAATATCTTCAATATTTATTTATACTTAGGTACCTACTTATCTTACTTGACAAATTTAAACGTAAATTAAATTCTTGGTTATTGTATAAATGTTACTACACAATTCTAGAATACATTAATGATAAAAACATGTAATAAAATATAACTTACATTATTGTACACCTCTAAAAGAAGTAATTTGTATGGAACTGTATTAATTATTACATAAGATCTTTACTACCTACATTTGACAATAAAATTTTGAATCTTGATAATGATTATGTTTAGTGTTTACCAAAAGTAAACACACTCAATTAAATTTAACACACTTAATACAATTAATACAAGGTTTTAAGCTTGTGTATACCTACTAGGTCGAAAGATATACTTTGACTTGTAACTTGGGTGTTATCAATAAAATAATTGGATTGTTTTTTTTTGCACTCATTGTTATGAATTATTTTCGAATTGAATTTACTCTGAAATCGTGAAAACAATAAACTCAATTGTTCCCTACATTTGGTCATGGTTCAACGTTCGCCATCAGTAATAGTTATTCATAATGACGAGAACAATCTTCCTCTTTCGGCTTAGAAGAGCACAAGCTTATAATCATGTATATTGTGAATTTGTGCAGAACAGGGCTAAGCGCTGGCCTTTATAAAACAGTAGAATATCAGAAAACGGATCATGTAAGATGGTAAGGCAAACACACAACATTCCAAGCGCACCTGTGAGGTAGGGATTAGCGAACAGCCACCCACAGTCGAGATCAAACATGCACGTCATCCAGACTAGATAACTGCCTCATGTTTGTAATGAACGTGTTTAACTACCTTATTTGGTTAACAAATATCTGCGTAGCTGCAGTTGTTCTCGTATCTTCTGCTGGAATGTTCTCAAGATGTAGTAGAATTTTTTAGAAAGAAATTTATTTTTCGAAATTAACAAACGAGCATATTTATGAAATGAATAAAAAAAAAATCTTTTCTTAGATAGTCTTCTTGATCATTCGCCGTTAAATGAAAAGTTTGAATTATAAAAGGATAGGTGGAAATAACTTGCTTTATATACATTATACATAGATTGCAAACACATTTTTTTTTACAAAGTTGTAAAGTAGAACTAGGACCTAACTTCTCTTTGTGCTAAGGCTGCCTAAAAAAATAATTATTAGCGACAATGTCGTCAGTTAGTTACACTTTTTTTTAAGTTTATTTATTTATGTTAATACAATCTTTGGTATGAACAAAAAAGAGAATAAATATCTATCTAACTAGAAAGTAGTTCAAAGAGAACATGGAGACAGTATAGAAGGGGTGATAATTGCTTGACCACGAGTTGAGGCCTGCCCGAGACGTCTCAATTAGCCCCGAGAACGACGCCATTGACTTTAGCTGCCATTCACTCCTGCAGGAGCCATTCATTTCTGTCACTCACAGAATATACAACAGTACAGTGCCGACAGTCCAAGGTAGAAGGTACCGTAAGATAATGATGCCTTTCAAGCCAATATAATAAGCGTATCTATTAAGTACATATCTACTAGACTAGATATGGCTTGAACTCTCGCTTCGTTCAGCTCAATTGCAGAGCAGTGTTTACAGTAGGTATACACCTCTACTATCCTACATGTTTGGGATGTGCTTAGCCGAAAACGTGTCATTGTATTACTTATTATCATTATGATCAAAATGATAAGTAATCTATGTACAACGTATTACACACATACATACATATATATCAATAGGAGTAGATAAATTCTGTTTCTGATTTTACAGTTGTGTCCTTATTATTCACAAAAATGAGTATATTGACCCCTTATTAGCATAGTATACCCTAAGCTGTAGCCTTGTGTAAATTCTACAAAAAGTATTATTTCTAAGAATACATTAAAAATTTCGTAAAATGATTCAATGCAACATTGATTTGACAAAAACATTTTTTTCGGTCATAAAAATGTCACAAACTACAAAGTAAATTACAAAATGATCACGCAGATTGATTGACAGTTTTACACACAGTTCGTTTAAAATAATATTTTCGTTAAATAGATATGTATAAGTAATTTTAATATTTTGTAAAACCATATTTCTTGAGGCCGAAAAACATAGGCAATGCATGTATTTACACGTAAGCAGCAAGTCGCACTAATATTATGAATTTTAAAAAAAATGTTTTTATGTGTTTGTTTGTTACAACGACTCAACGATTTTAGATGAAAATACAGACCGCAGATTGTCACATTACTATTGTATAACTATAGTTCAATTGAATTACTCAATGTATGTATTGTATTGTATTTTTTTAAGAAACGGCTTTAGCGAAAGGTATGTAAAACTCTCAATAAATAAAATTAGTCTACTTATACAAATTTTATCTACTACCTCATTTGAAACTCAGTATAATAAATGTACCAAAACAGTCGGCCGCCGACAAAAATTTAAAAGCTTTGTACGCCTTTGTATAGAGGATTTCCGTGGCCAGGTGGTCCATCCGACCCTTTACCGTGTGTTAGCTTGCGTCTGTTAATTGAAAGGGGTCTGTTTGAGACGTTTTAGATGTTCGACCTTGCAAATGCTCGTTGATTGTTACGTATACCTACTAATGAATATGGAGCAGCCTAATCAGATCAAAAGCTTTGAAGCTAATGACTGAATTATTTAACTCTATATTGTTGTATTTTATACAAAGTGTCATCGGCTCGAAAGACCATTTGACTATAAACTTAGTAAAGTATACTGTCAGATTTATAATAGTTTGAAACAAATAAAAGAAAAATAATAATTAAACGTTCTATATTATGTTTTATACGAGGTGCGATAAGCACATAGGACCGCATTGGGCGAATCCTGCTAAAATATGTTTTTAACACACACATATGTTTTTCGTGTAACTAATCGTCACACGAAAACTATTCCGTTGATTCTCATTTGATTTTGATTATGACTAGATAGAGAAAGAATATTTAACCGACTATATTTAATTATAGCTGCATATTACCTAATTGATGACAGTAACTTAATTTCTTTGCCGTCTTACTGTTATCAGCTCCTGGCATATCAATATTATACGTCCGCATTTGCAACAAAGAGCAATAATCATCGTGGACCTTTATAGTTGAGCCATAATACTCCAAAGGTCAAGAGTCCACTACAAGCGTTCATTTCTACCGTACCTACTGACCATTTCCGCGATACCAGGCTCAAAGCACTCGTGTTTCAGAGTTAACGTAGGTTCATGATTTTTAAAAAATTAGGTGTTAAGTTTTACTAGGGCGTCGTCTAGATAGATAACGCCGCAGTAACAGATATAATATTCTGCCGCCAAGCAACAGAGTGTAAACGCCAGTGTATTCCATCCAATCAAATGTCTAAGTAATGGGCACCAACGCCGCTGCTTCAGTCTTCCGTTGTGCCCTAAACTTATTTTTTATGTTGCTGTATTGAGACGAAAAATGGTAAGAGATAACGCATGCCCATGACCATTGCAGTAATTCACAGAACTTTGAGTAGCAAAACAAAATTTAGGGCATCGTTGTTTTGAAACTCATTACTTTGAGACTTACGATGATAGTCTCAACAGCCCTGTAATTTCGCGAGTTACACAGAAATGCTTACACACTACTTTTACAACTCTTAAAACGTAAAAGTAACAGCTGCTTTATAGAAATACTTTTTTCATGACTTTTGTTTGTGCCTGTATTAAAAATTGCTTTTATTTATGAAATGATAACTTCTTTTCGACTTAGGACACCCTGAGCTTATAAGCCTGCACATTAATCTCTACTAATGCAGAAACACGCAAATACAACTCTATCAGTATGAATAGATATCCTTTTAAAGCGTTCTAAGTATTGCATTTGCGGATGACGTGTAGACCTTGTCACTGGCGCCAGTAAATACAACTATCTTGGCCCAAGCGTTAGAGCATACTGAATAGATGCGGATTCCGCAGACGTTAGTCATGAGGATAAGGCACGTTGTAATGAATATACCATTGAGCAAGTTTCTAGGTACTCTGAGTTATTGCGGCCCTGAGACACAGAGCAATATGGCTTAGAGATATTTATAGACATATATAAGCTAAACCACTGCACCTGAGATTTGGTGCCGAGATGGTCTATTATTGGACGTCTGGCTTGACCAGATACTAATAGAATAGCATTTGGAGATTTAAAGAGTCGTAAAAAGGATTAACGCTTTCTTAACTTGTGAGTTCTAATATAAGTATTTTATTGGTTCACTAACATTAAGGTAACTGGAAGTTTTGGTGGGAAGTGGAAAGTCAGTGTTCATATTTAGAAATAATGATGATGCTGAATTACGTGCAAGAGTGTGGAAAAATAAATATATGTAATATCCCGTTTCGTGATGTTTCCAGACCTTCATCAGTTTCTAGTATAATTGCCATTACTTCACTAGGACATGGCCGGACTAAGACTTTTACTTTGTATGACTTTTGACTGTAATTGACTTATTTAAATTTCTTTTTCGTTTAATATAAAAAAAAAATTAGAAAACTAAGTAAATGGATGAATACATAAATTTGTAATATGTATTTTATTAATTATGATAATAAATAATTATAATTTAACTTTGAACTGGCAAATACAAAAGATAATTCAACAACAAAGAGAAAAATAATCATAATATAAAATATTTGATTTGTTAAGGCGAACTGCACTTAAAGGTAGAGCATAGTACCTACGTATATCTACTTATGGATTTGGTTTGTACGATTTCTTCATCGTACGAACCGCTAAACAATGGAATTTGCTGCTCAAGTGAGTGTTCTCCGATAAATTCAATCTGGGTGCCTTCAAGTTGCGAGTGAATCTGTTTCTTCTAGGTAAGCGTGTTATATATATCGAAGAACGCATCTTCGCTTAACATCAGCCGAGATAGCGTGGAAATGCAAGCATATTTGTAATTAGAAAAATAAAAGGGAAGATCACGGTGGACAAACGTCTGAGCAATGAGAAAAAGAGAAATAAATTATTTTCTTTTCTTTTGTTCTCGTTGGTCCGCGATTATCAATGGTTTTATAAGACAAACTATCATTACTATAATGCCTTTCAATGTTTATAATCAATTCAAAGGAAATTGTTCCTACCTATTTTCTACGGCCGACTTAAAGCCTTTCTATACTGTCTCGCTTATTCATAGTGAAAGTCATACTGTGGCATATTTGATTGCAACATCGCATCGGGCGGTAGACATTGCGGAAGGCAAGCGCCAGTATTGCCCCACAACTCAAGCACAACCGCTCAAGTGTAACCAACAACCGGGTTACAGGAACTTTCCAGACATATCAGGGATCAAAATTACTTACAATGAATTAAGTCTTGTAGCGATAATAGCTCAGTGGTTAACGCGGTCGGTGCACTCGCCGAAGGACGTGGGTTCAAATCCCAACTATGAGCTTGAGTTACCGGTAAAGCAAAACACCGTGAGAAATACTGGAGGATAGAAAAAAAACTGAATAGACTACTTCTTCTTATTCTTATTCAAAGTGGAGGCGATGAGTCCTGCACTGACGTCCCGAACCAACCCAGCTCCTCGAAGTACCGGAGCAAGGCACTGGGCCGCTGGCATAGTAGCTCCAGTGAGATGGGTGGAATATTTAAAGGCATTGATGACGAGAAGCATTCAACGTGCTGTGGCGACATGGATGATAGCGAATAGACTACTTCCAAGTTGAACATCTGCCGCTAAGCTTCTAAGGGTATGTTTCTGCAGCCTGCCTTGAGAGTCATATTTATTTTAAGTTAGGTGTGTGTGTTAGGCGTCCTTAACCACACCGTCACATAACATTAGGGTAGCAATGATCAAACATCTAACCTGCCGACAAAAAAAAACTATAAATGGAAAACTGGAGCAAAAAAAGTTTTGTGTCAGAATTTGAATTTGAATGTCAGAATTTGTCTCAGCAGGTGATCATGTAGGTATTTCTCTAAATATCTTACTTTAAATTAACTACTTACTACGAACTTATGGACTGGCTTTACTTTAATTTAAACAAATCTCTTCTTGCGTCTTGGAATAACAAATTGCGCATGCACATTGTAAAATTAGCAATTTAAAACTCGTGACGCCAACTATATTGGACGGAAATATAAACTAAATGCCACTTAACATGTACAAAAAATGACGCATGCAGTAATCAAGAATTTATTCAGTCAGAGTAATTACGCAGTCCGCAGACTGATTAAATTGTTTTAGTTACTACTAGATGCTATAAAAAGTAGCCTATGTGTTAATCCAGGGTGTCAGCTACCTCCAGACGAGTTTTCATCAAAATTGATCCCGCCGTTTGAGCGTGACGAAGTAACAAACATGCAAACACACCTATACATCATAAGAGTTAAGTTTGGTTGTAAGCATGAAATAATAATTAACCCTATCACATAAACCATAACCATACCCATAAAACAACAGAGGACATTTCACACTATGCCAACCATTCCCAAACTAAGCATTACTTGTACTATGGGAACCAGAACCATCTATGCTTATAGCTATACATTAAAGTTAGGTAAGAACAACTTTGAGAAACTCTTTCTCGTCAATAAAGGAGTCCAGCTGAGATGCTGCCCGTATTTGGCAAGCTACGTCAAGTCTTCACGTCTTCCATACCACAATGCCTCAAAACGAAAGTCTTTCATCAGTCTTCCGTCAGCACATACGGTTTCGAAACCTGGTCGTTCACCGTGAACCTAGTCCACAAATTCAGAGTCGCTCAGCCAGAGAGAAGAGAGCTATGCTCGGAGTTTCTTTACGGGACAAAGTCCGAAACGAAGGTATCCGACATGTAAATAAAGTCACCGGCATATCTCAAATAATTAGTAAGCTGAAATGGTAGTGGGTTGGTCACATTTCTCGAAGAACTGATAAACCGTGACGTAGACGAGATGTAGAGTGGAGACAACGTGGAGAAACGTAGTTTAGGACATTCTGCGACTAGGTAGTGTGACGACCTGCGTAAAGCGGCTACCAAAAACTGGATACAGAAAGCTGTCGACCGTGAATTAGGAGAGGCTTACGTTCAGCAGGGGACAGCAAAAGGCTAATGATGATGATACTTAATATAAGTTTTTATTTTAGATCAAAAACCGCAAAACATGTCGCGCTACTGGAATTTTCTTTTACGGTAACCTTAGTTTTCAAAAGAGGAATCCTCAGAAACCCGACAATACGCATCGGCACAAATGTAAATGAGCCCGAAGTGGTCGTGACCAGTCATACATCGTTGAAAACCATAAAGGAATCGTGTACATCCCTAATGTAACTACATATAAATGCAGAACTTATCTGTAGAGTTGGCTACATACTGGTACTAAAAATATTCTAAGGTTGTATGTTGATATTGGTTGGGATGTGCTACAGTGGCTCCCTCACTAAAGTCTGCCAATAAGTTAGTGGTGCTTTATGAGTGTGTAAGGGTGTAGGCGTGAATCAGCGCGTGACTTCTTCGCGCGTGCGCCTGCGCACATTGTTCTTGCTACAATAGTCTGATGTCATACAGATACGTGATATGGGTGAAAAAGGATAAGTTCCTTTTGCTATGGATATAGGAATGGATAACCATGTGGTTTGCCTTAGCGGGATACATTAAGGGCGCAAAGCGGACGTAGGTTTTAAAATAGACTGTTTAAAAGTATACTTACCGATTGGTACAGATATTAAAATTAAATGCAGTCCTTATACGTATATATTATATACTAAGGTTAAATTGATTTTAAAATAAATTTGTTACTACTTTGTAATGCTATATTTTATGCAATAAACGAACTTGATTTTTTTTTTATGTTTGACCGACTTTTTTTTTTGGCAACAGCTCACTTGATGTTAAGTGAAAGTGTGGTCGAAGATGGCATTGAATATAATGTGACGAGTGGCGCTTCGACATTCACGTTCTACGTAAACGATAGGAAAATATGTGCATGGAAATTAGAACAGCGCCTCTAGTGAAAGTAAATGGAAACCGCTTTGTTTCATTTCATTATTATCGATTGCGTACTAAGGGGGCGTCCATTAATTATGTGGAGTATTTAGGAAGGGAAGAAAGTCGAGTCGAATATTACCTAATCTAAAATGGGGGCTGAAAGGATATTTGCAAATGTCACGTAATTTGTATTGTTACTAGAAAACTGGGTCAAAGTAAACTCAAACATGTTTCTCCTCTAAAATTTGACTTAATTGTAGGTAATTTTTGGGACTTCATAGCATTACAGTTGGATGGACTTAGATGAATCATTCAGCACAGGATAAATTAAATAGTTCAGTGGTCAGTGCCTTTCCTTGAAGCAAACGCATATTGCATTCACAATGCCCAAGCGTACTGACAAATACCAAAGTGTCACCAAACCACGAACATAACGTATAATACGAACCGCTGGACATTGGAATTTACTGCCCGAGTGGTTGTTATCCTTTATAAATACAATCTGGGTACCATCAAGACCCGAGTTTATCGGTTTCTTCTAGGGAAGCGTGCTCCATCGTAGACCGCATCTTCGCTTAGCATCAAGCGGGATGGCGGTCAAACGCAATCCTATTGGATGTAATAAAAATAGGACATTTCAGAGATATAGTCAGTATATATATAAAAAAAATATCGTAGGACTATACACACAGCGCCATCTGGCCCCAAACTAAGCAGAGCTTGTGTGATGGAAGTCAGATAACTGATAGAATACATAAATACTTTTTTTTTTGTAAATATAAACGTAATATTGAAGTATGTTGGGTAGGTTATCCATAAATGTGTGTTTGTACCGAGCAGTAAGTATTCCTTTACACAAACAAGTGCACCATATGAAAATATCACCAATTTCACCACACACAAAATTATTATAATATTTTTATCCTTTTTTTCAAATTATTTTCCAAAATATTGTTTCATTTCCCTAGTCTCCAAAATACGAAGCTTGAGCCTAGTGTAGGGCCGCCGCAATACTGTATACTTAGGTCTTTTGGAGTAAATAAATTTGAATTTGATGATCAATGACATTTATCTATGAAACAGCTGCTTGTTTAGCTATTTTAGAGCTAGTATTTGTTTTCTAGTGGCATGCTTAGTGGTTAGAACATAGCTCATCTTATATTATTTAAAGATATGGTTGAAGATGATAAAAACACTTAGCTCGGATTGGAAACTGACTTTCAAGTGCTTTATCTACCCCACTAACATGCAAACATCATCATTATTCAGTCCTGTTGTAAAAATTCTATGTAGTTCAGCCTTAAGAAGCCTTCCGTAAATGTACCGTAGATATCCGACATACCTACTGGATCACAAATCCTTGACACATATTTTAATTTGATAATTTTTGTAAAATATGTGAGTGACATGACACCAGAGGGTTTTTAGAAAAGAGACCATCTGTGACAAGTACAGGCTCTAAATAATATTTAGTCCGTGTGACGTAATATATGGGTGATCCTTATGTACTTCTCTGAATCATCCTGTAAAGTCATGCTTATAAATATAGTTACATCTAAAACCCGCTTTTGAGTGACTTACTTAGGTATTTGCTGTAATAACTTGTACGATGATAAAAATGCATCGCAATAAAAGTATGGCAGTAAAACTGAAGCAAATCTAAACAGCAAACTCAATGGTTTTACTAGTTTATATTTCGTCGGTACGAGTTCAATTCCGTCATCAATTCAATGCTCTGCAGAATTCCCACGTCAAAGTTTGCTCACAGCATATTCTGTGAACCGACCCTGGAATGTGGTGTGCAATACTATATGCCCGATGCAATAACAAGCACCGGCATGAGCTCATTTTGTACTCATATCAAATGACCCAGTGTCCCCCAATAGCTGGACAACGCCAATAACTTTGAATCATAGAGGTCAGCATGCAAAACACAATAAATAAACAAATAAGTAGACAAACCCTGTTTTTCCTTTGTTAGGCAGCAATTCTAGAGCGACTGCGACTTGATGTGGATAAATCTTTACTTTTACATATAATATGTCCGGTTGGCCTTATAGTACAGGTGTATAGAGTAGGTGTCTTTCACCAACTAGAAGATTTAGAGTCTATTGAGAAATGTGCCAAGAAGCTTATCAGCGACGATTTCATTGTTCTACAAAGCACAGAACATCGTCGCAAAGTCCACCTGGTCGGAATCACTAGTGGCCACCTGTAGATATAGTACCTACATAAAGGCCCTATAAGATGCGCAGAAAAGTCAACTCTTTTTCCTAACCGTAGATTGAAAATTGTAGATAACTTATGTCGTTAAAATCCACCATCAAGCGCACAATTTCAAGCTTACGGTAAAACGGGTAGAATTCAATTTTCTCTATTGGTTGTAGGAGCTCTTGCGTATCGGCATAATATGTAAGAAATGATCTTGGAAAACCCTAGTCATATCACAACACATCATTATAGTCAAACCTATCAACAAACATAAGTGAATTTCAACTGTTACTAATAATTAATTAGTGTATAATGAAGTCGTGTCACGTGTTTTTTGTTTGTTCGTTATTGATTGTTAATTCATTAGGTAGGTATTTATTATTTGACAGTTTAAAAGCAAGACTGATTCGGATATTGAATTTACTTAACGTCACAATAACGTGAATCGATTAATGTCTTAGTCGTTTCATCGACATTGGACAATCGGTAACTGATTATTTCAATCGCAAAAATAAAACACAAATTTTCATACGGTAAATGCACAAGTTCTACAAAAAGTCACTCGTATGTACCTACCTATATACAAAATTTGAATCGGCCTGATAATAGGCTATACAAAAACCTTAGATGTGCACTGGGGAACTTCCCTCTATTAAGTACTGATTTTTTTCACCGAGCCTATAGCAGATCAAGGACCTCTGAATAGATTTTTCTACGGGCCCGCTTTGCTAGCTTAATCCGTCACGGCATGCTCGATGTTCCTATTAAGAAGGAATCATATCCGAAACAACGTAATTCGTCAGAGAACTAAATTCGCCGTCATAGGCCAGCGTACCTTTTAATTAAAAAGGTAAAGTGGCAGTGGACTGATCATATGACGCCCTGAGACTACTAGACTTAGAGTGACGATATACATAAGACAGCTGGCAGTAACTGCAAGTAGCGTAATTGAGTGGAATTTCTTATGTGAGATCTACGACCAGACTATGGTAGGATGATGAATATGATGAAGATGATGATTGTCGCTTGCCCGACCAATGGTAGACATCAATGAATTCCGTCTGCCTTTAAATTAACCAACATAAAAGGGCGGCTTCAACGATGTCACGGTAATTACAACAAACGAGTCCTTGTAATAAACTGTGCTGTTAAGCCGAGTTAAGCTCTGTACATAAATTTAAAGTTAAATTTTGAAACATGCACTTGTAAAAGTAATTTGTATTTCAACTAAAGTTTTTCGTGTTATAGACTGCATTACTAAACCTTTGTGGGCCTGGCAAACGGAACGAAGCGACGGCGTCGGTAGAGTTGGAAATCACAAAAAAATCTGTGCATCAGACGTAAATATAGTAGTAAAATAAAGACGAAGTATCTATTATTTCTTAGAAGAATTGTAAAATAATTACGCTAGCAGCATAATCCATTCTTACGTACAAAAAAGAAACAAAGATATCACAATCAGAAAGATTTTAAATTTGGAAAGTTTAAAAATTAATTTCTTCCCTTCCATGTTTATTATACGCGTACATTCGGTTGAATCAATTTGTGAGATTTACGTACTCGGTACTCGATAGTAAAATGTATAGAAAGTTGTGATTTTGTGATTTTTCCTACATTTTACAATTAGTGATGTACTAGATAATTCTCGCAAACTATTAACCTAGAGTAGAAACTGGATGAAAATATTACCGATTAGGAACGGATGGGTTGGCATATAAATTTTCAAGATTTACGTAGGAATAGTGGACAGCGCTCCTGGCGGGAGTATAGCAAAACTGCTTTTTAAATATTATATTAGACTATGGTTTATATACGTAAACGATACATACGTAATTGTCGCAAACTAATATGCTAGAGCCACAGGTGATAGAGGCTCAAACGAAACACCACCAATTAGATTCAGTATAGAAGCTATGAGCCCGGATGACCATGGACCACAAGCATAATATGTGTCTTAACAAATCACTTAGTTATCATCTAAATAGATGTACTATTTTTCTAGGGAGCCCGCAAAGGCTCCATTCAAAATTTAGGGGGAGATACATAAAATAAATAAATGTTTCTATGCTTTTAAGTTTCTTGTTAATTCCTTTTTGAACTCCAGTGTACATAATAAAGAGTTTCTGCCTATCTATCTATATGTACGAGACTTTACACGGCTATTCCTAATTCGAAGATTGTAACGGCTGCGCCGGCGCCGCCGATTCGCTACACACCCACACACGTAGGTATTAGAGTCAAGAGAGCGTCGTGGGTGGACGTATAAACCTTGATGCACACAGCTATCTACACAGATTTTTTTCAAAGGGTAAATAAACTATTGAAACAGGCATAAATGTGATTATGACGATCTCTATAAACGTGATACGAAGATCTTTGACTCGCATTGATGAAACCGACGCAGATAGATTATTCAATACCTTTACCCAGCAGTGGGGTGAGAAAAGTTGTGGACACAGATGATATAATTATTGTGTCGAATAAATGTTTTTTACTTTCTTTTCTTACACAAAAAGAGACATCTAATGGTCAGCAGAGGACTATTGCAAATTGAAGACAATCGTAATGAACATAAAGAAGTGCTCGCATTTTCTTTCTTCAGATAATGTAGTTTTTTGTTAATAGTAAAAAAGGGGGAAGTTACAAAAATTCGACAAAGTAGGTAGGTACCTACTTTTTTATGACGACTAATTCACATCAAAATTTATATTTGCCGGTAATTCTCACTCTAACTAAAGCATTGGTTTTAATTTTATTAGTCTGTAAAATACTATTACTACGTCGAAGAATTACTTGTCAACTTGACTGTATTTTATTTGAACTTGTCATTTATTTGAAATTAATGTGACATATTTTTTGCTCTCGCATTACATAATATGTGTACCTACGCTTCACCAGGCATGGATATGTGTACCTAACTCTTAGACCTAAGTATGCTACTTTATATGTTGTATCTCGACCATGTCCTGACAAAATAAAGACTATGATTACTAAGTGAGTAATCTAAAAAATCAATTCTCCTTATACTTACAGCGTATACCTACCTATCTTCATTATCTTCTATACTTAGTATGAAACAAAATCGCTTCCCACCGTCTGTACACTTAAATCTTTTAAACTACGCAACGGATTTTAATGCGATTTCCATCAATAGACAGAGTGATTCAAGAGGAAGGTTTATAATTATGTACCTATAATGATACATGTGCTCCATATTAGTATCTACATTGCACCTGTGCCAAACCGGGGCGGGTCTCTAGTCCCATTTAAAAAGTACTACGGTAAATCCAATGCGGTTTTACCTAATACCTCATTTTGTATAGTAGGTACATCGTTGGGTAAATCGGGTTATTCCTTAAGCTATTTTAATAGTGGCATGCATAATCTAGATATTACCACTCTGTGCGTATCTCGGGGTGTTATTGCTTTATGTTGGCCATAATTTTCATAAAACGTCAAATTATGTAATAGATGGCGTTTATTTGCGAGTGATTTTTTCTTCCTAGAGTGTCGCGGATATGAATTCAGAATTTTGTTCGATTTGTCTTATAACCTATAACTTTACAAGGAAAATATGCTAGCATGACTCAGTTCTAAATATACACGTCGCCTAGCTAAGTAAACAAATTCAATGGGTTTAATAGTAACGTCGAGAAATAAGCAAAGGAAAGCAATAACAGTTAAAGAGGCATTCTATCGGTGTATCTAATCACCGCTGGGTACTTCTGTATAAATAATTCAAACGGCGACCAAGAGTATAAAAAAAGACCGTATTCGTCAGAATATGATAAGACTGAAGATTCAAACTAATTCAGTCTGATGATGTAGATGAGCTTCCAATCGCTAGATACATAGGTAGATATAATGTTAAGAAACAGAAAATAAAAGTAATCAACGACGTAATGTAGGCATATCATAGTCTTATAGATCTAAGCGTGGTGCCTACTAACAAATTACCTACTGTACAAGTTCACTTGGAACTTTTCCTTGTAGTAGGTACTAATTAGAAAATAGGTTATAATTTGTATTCATCACTGAATAACTTTTAGAGTTTTGGCGGGAACGTGGGAAGAGTCGTGTCGCTCCGTTGTATTTTTTTTCCAAAACTAGTGTTTTGTCGAGTGTTTATGCATAAAAATGGTGGCGTTTTATTCATAAAGTGCCGAATTACAAGCGCGAATATGGGAAAATGATATAATGTTGTGAAACATGACTTTTCGTGTTGCTTCCAAAACTCCATCGAAGCTTAAAGTAAAGTCGCCACTACTTTACTATAGCATGACTGGACTTGACTGACACGGACTGGACTAGACCAATACTAGACTTTGACTGTAACTATAGATGTAAGACATGAATTCGTTCTTCGCAAATAATGACATGGTTCAAAGGCCTTTGTAGCCAAACCATAAAATCCAAAAAAATAAATATAGGTAGGTACCTACCTTCTATTTAATTTAATTCTGCATTATTACAGATGGCTGAGCATACTATAGGTAGAGCATTGAACCAGCGTAGGCACTTGTTTTACTGCATAATTATTATATAGAAGTAGGGACGTAGTGTGTAAATATTGTTTATTCTGTGACGGGCCGCAAGCGCATGCTAGATGCACGTGATCCGCAGCAGCCTTGCAAGGACGCCGTCTATGCACCGCCATCGATAATTAATTCCTCCCTCAACCGCTGAGTCACTATCGCTAATCCATCGACGAATGTATTCTTGACAGACCAGTGTCTTGCCAGATTATTGGGATTGGGGATTTTGGCGGGAAATCAGAAAAAACATTCAGTGTTGTATTATTTGCCAAAACTTGTGTCTTTTCATATGTATGTGAATAAAAGTAGTATTTTATCTATAAAATATCGAATTGCTTGCAAGAGTGTAGAAAAGTGATGAAATGTATTTTTAAATTGTTTTCAAAATTTTAAGTAAAGTTTCCACTACTTTAGTAGTGAATGACTGACCCTGGCACCGACTTATTTTGTGTGATTTCACACCTAATTCACTTGATTTTTTATAAAATACTTCAAAATTTAGAAACACTTCCCCCTCGAGAAATTAACTAAGTGCAATGCTAAAAAACCGCTAGGCCGATTGGCTTGTGACGGAGTTAATTTGCCGCTCGATAACCTCTGACATACATACAGTTTGTACCTACAATAATTTATTAGCGGGCGATGTTATTTAGCTCAACGATCATAGATTTAGCTCCTTACGAAGCTTTTGTAGTTACCGATGATGATACTAGCGACCTCTAGTCGTAAACATTCACGACGCAAACTGTTTTAGGTAGGCTTTTGAGAATGCGCCAAGTTATGGGTTCGTTGTATCGCATTTTACCGTCGCTTGGCTGTAAGGTCGACATTCCAGGTATTGAAACCGGTAACTTCGTATTTGATGTTATCAACGCAGTAATCAGTTTTTAATCAGTATCTGATAAACATATTAAGCCGGTATCGAGTGGATTTGGAACTGTTTGTTTCGTTGTATTTTCGTTATTACTAAAACATCATTTATGAGGTTAATGTTTAAGATATTTAAGGATCCAATCTATATGTGATCTAATTTAGAAACACGATTACTTTTAGTTTCCTCGATAGAAAAAAAATCCAAAGTAACCCCAAACAATCTATAGAAAACCTCGATACGGCGTAAATACTGCACGGAAAGTCATCAGGCTTTGTATAACAATAAAATTACATTTTCTCTAAATAGTTATTACATAAAAATTACCAAAATATGATTTTGCTTGAACAAACGAAGGAAATACCTAAATTTTTGCGCGTTTCGTCCATTCTAAGCAGAGCTACCACGCTGTTCCCCTATCCGCTTTAGTACCGCTTCGACTGTCGGACGGGGAGGTTGTGTCGCTGTTGAGGTTGCTTTTACGTACGATCACAAAGTAAACGAACCGGATCAACAAATTTGCCACTTGTAGACATAGACAGGTGGCCGAGTGGTATCGGTACCCGATTCTAATCCGCAGTCACGGGATCGAAACCAACCAACACTCGAAGATTATTTTTGCACACAAATTTTGATGTATTTTATTTTATTTTTTTAAGACTCGATTTTATAAATTATAATAAAATTAAATAATATATAATTATCATAGGACATTACACACAGCGCCATCTGACCCCTAACTAAGCAAAGCTTGTACTATGGAAGTCAGATAACTGATAGGTAATACTTCAATACTTTTTTTGTAAATACATACAGTACATCCAGATACAGAACAAACATTTGTTTATGCTTGTCCTGGGTGGGAATCGAACCCACGCCTTGGAGCAGACATACAGGGCTGTCAATTTTAAAAGGAGGAGGTTTTCAATTCGACAATTTTTTTTTGTAATGGTTTGTTATGCTAGGTCTGCTATACTGTAAGTGTGTTCCGCGGAACCCTAGGGTTCCGCGATACCTCTGTAGGGGTTCCGCAAGAATTTAGAAAAAAAAATCAAAACACCTGTCTCTGGTCGAACGTTTTGACTCCGCGGCCGCGCATAGGTTTATTTATTTATTTATTTGTATAAACATGTGTTACAATAGCTGGTACAATATCTCATAAGTTTGGTATTTTTTTTTTTTAATGGTTGACAGGCTAGTTGTTTGACCACAGCTCACCTGATGTCAAGTGAAGGTGTGGCCAAAGATGGTAAATCACACCTAGCCTGGAATGGAACTGGCTCTCAAGTGAGGCTGCCGGAACACACCGTTAGATGCTTGGCGGCAGATTTTCAACTTGAGGGTGGTAGCTAGCCAGCCGAGTACTAAAGTACCCTACCACCATGCTATGGTTTCCTCACGATGTTTTTCCTTCACCGGCAGCTCAAGCTCATTGTTGGGGTTTGAACCCACGCCCTTCGTCATGCGAACCTACCGTGCTAACCACTGAGCTATCATCGCTACAAATCAACATGTATACTTGTATACTTGTGAGCGCGCTGTCCCTTTGATAAAAGCCGCCTCTGAATTAGACGCTATAGTTGTCAACAAGCGACTTTCGACTCTAACTTTAAAAAATAAAGTCGAGATTGTTTACAACGCAATTTTTAAATTTCTCATTTTATTTTTGCTTTTTGTTTATCAAATCCCATTAGTTACTTTTTTTTAATATCTTCTATTATTGTACTTGCCATATGGTAAAGTAAGTAATAATTAGTAACTGTTACATTGTACTTTTATTATGCTTATTAATAAAGATTCTTTATTAAAGAACACACTTTTAAAAAGTATTGTTTTATTATAGGGTTCCATCAAGTATTTTGCTTCCCAAAAGGGTTCCGACACCAAAAAAGTTTGAGAACCACTGTGCTAGGCTATGTTTGACCACAGCTCACCTGATGTTAAGAGAAGGCGTGGTCGAAGATGGTAAAGCACACCTAGCCTGGAATGGAACTGGCTCTCAAGTGAGGCTGCCAGAACTCATGGTTAGATGCTTGGGGACATAATATTTTCAACTCTCGTGTGGTAGCTAGCCAGCCGAGTACTAGAGAGTACGCTACCACCACGCTATGGTTTCCTCACGATGTTTTCCTTCACCGGCAGCTCGAGCTCATTGTTAGGTTTGAACCCACGCCCTTCGGCATGCGAACCGACCGCGTCAACCACTGAGCTATCATCGCTACAAAAATGTATATGTATGTTAAATAAATATAAATAAATAAATATCGTAGGACATTACACACAGCGCCATCTGGCCCCAAACTAAGCAGAGCTTGTGTGATGGAAGTCAGATTACTGATAGAATACATAAATACTTTTTTTTGTAAATACATACTTCTAATACATACAGAACAGCTAGACACAGAACAAACATTTGTTTATTCACAAAATGTTTGCCCTGAATGGAAATCGAACCCACGCCTTACAGCTCTCAAGGCAGATATACTACCAATGAGCCAACGGGGCTGTCTGTTACGCGATAATTCCGCTAATTATGAATCGATTTTGATAATTTTTTTTTTGCTTGATAGATCCATACTTCTGAGGTGGTCTCATATAAACTTTATCGAAATCGGTCGAGCAATTTTTAAAAATCAACATAAATATAAAAATTGTATACGTCGATGACATTTTCGTTTACTCCGAAACCTCGCTGTTTCATTAGAGCATAAATAAATAAAATAAATGAAAAAGCAAATCCAATATGGCCGCCATCAAAATAGATGCTTACATATTTTTTCACAACTCCTATAATATGGGTATCAAATAAAAGGGCTTGACAAGTAGAATAGAGTAAACTTTAAAAAAAGCAAATCCAATATGGCCGCTAACAAAATGGCGGATTACATATTTTTTCACAATACCATCAATATGGGTATCAAATGGAAGAGCTTGACTAGTAGAATACATTATAATAAAAAAAGCAAATCCAATATGGCCGCCATCAAACTAGAGGATTACATATTTTTCCACCACTCCTATAATATGGGTATCAAATAAAAGGGCTTGACTAGTAGAATAGAGTAAACTTTAAAAAAAGCAAATCCAATATGGCCGCTAACAAAATGGCGGATTACATATTTTTTCACAATACCATCAATATGGGTATCAAATGGAAGAGCTTGACTAGTAGAATACATTATAATAAAAAAAGCAAATCCAATATGGCCGCCATCAAACTAGAGGATTACATATTTTTCCACCACTCCTATAATATGGGTATCAAATAAAAGGGCTTGACTAGTAGAATAGAGTAAACTTTAAAAAAAGCAAATCCAATATGGCCGCTAACAAAATGGCGGATTACATATTTTTTCACAATACCATCAATATGGGTATCAAATGGAAGAGCTTGACTAGTAGAATACATTATAATAAAAAAAGCAAATCCAATATGGCCGCCATCAAACTAGAGGATTACATATTTTTCCACCACTCCTATAATATGGGTATCAAATAAAAGGGCTTGACTAGTAGAATAGAGTAAACTTTAAAAAAAGCAAATCTAATATGGCCGCTAACAAAATGGCGGATTGCATATTTTTTCACAATGCCATCAATATGGGTATCAAATGAAAGGGCTTGATTAGTAGAATAGATTATAATAAAAAAAAGCAAATCCAATATGGCCGCCAACAAAATGGCAGATTACATATTTTTTCACTACAACCTCAATATAGGTATCAAAATGAAATGAATGGGATTGACTAGTAGAATGGAGAATACTTTAAAGTTGATCCAATATGGCCGCCAACAAAAATTAAAACACACATCTATGTTTTTCACAAAAAAATTCGGGAATTGAACCCATGCCATAAAGCTATATTCTACTAAAAAAGAAATATTTATTATTATTTTATTTTAATTTAGTATTTTTTAAATGACTTCTCCAAAATGGATATGCGAGTAAAGCCATGGGTAAAGTAATAAACTATTTTTTTTTAATAATTATGCACGTCATTATTTTGAATCAATCAATTATGAACATACTAAAGTATACATAAACACCCAAACAAAACAAACATCTATGTTCTTCTCATTAAAATTTGCCCTCGGTGGGAATCGAACCCATGCCATACAACTCATGACGCAAACGTGCTGACTGGGTAGTCAAAATAATAATACTTTTTCGTCGTTTATTATTCGTCAGTGGAAAGGAAAAAAGTGAGGTGTATCGTAGGAGTTGCTTACGGTATGTCATATTCTTAGGTTCCATAGTGTTATAATAAATTAATTATTTTCAATAGATAAAATAGGGAATTAAAAATGTTCAGTTACATAAAAAGAAATACACAAATTTACAAACAAAAAACCTACTCCATGACCCTTAGGCCAACTAAACGCACTGCTTCAATGAAACAGCGAGGTTTTTTAATACTTGTGTTGATTTTTTTTTACTTGCTCGACCGATTTCGATAAAAAATATATGGGACCATCTCTGAAGTATGGATCAACCAAGCAAAAAAAAGAATCATGAAAATCGATTCATAATTGGCGGAATTAGCAGGAGGTCGTCTAGGTAGGTACAGACCACCGCAGTACTAGATATTCTGCCGCCAAGCAGTAGTGTGTAAACATTACTGTGTTCCGGTTTGAAGGGTATTGCAGCTAGCGCAATTACTGGGCTGTTGAGAATAACCATCTAGTCTCAAAGTAATGAGTGCCAGAGCAGCGATGCCCTGGACTTTGTTTTGTTACTCAATGTTCTGGGTATCGCTGCGATGGTCATGGACAAGCGTTATCTCTTATCATCAGGAGAGTGACTCGATCGATTTATTACTTTTACATAAAAAAAAATTGTCGAATTGAGAACCTCCTCCATTTAAAATCGAGTCGGTTAAAAAAAATAAGATAGATAGATATAACTCTTTATTGTGGACATCATAAATAGAAAAGAGTACAGAGAATAAAGAACCTTATGAACTAGTGCCACAAGTGGCGGCCTTATCGCTAACAGCGATCTCTTCCAAGCAACCAAGAAAAGAAAAAATACAATAGAGAACATAAAAAACAGACGGGAGATGTAACACTAATAAGAAAAAAATAAAATAAAAATAAAACGTATTATAAAAATAATAAGTATACAAAAATAATCGTATTATAATGTATTTAAAAAAAACGAAATATTTATGTATTATATTTATTTAAAATACCTATCAACAAAATTTGTGTGCAAAAATAATATTCCGTATTAATATGGTGTTGATTTCGATCCCGTGACTATGTGGCCGTACTCATACAGCTTGTTACCACTCGGCCACCAGTCTACTAAAATAAGCGGCAAAATAGTTGATCCAGTTCGTCTACTTAGCCGTTTAAGTATTTAGCTCAAACCGATTTTCATTTCGCCGCCGTATGTGTATCGACAATGCCTGTAGCGCGTGGCGCCGACGGCGGCGCGCGGTACTAGCTGTTCGCTCGTGTGCCTTGCGCACTCACACACGGAGCGCACAGAATACCTAAAATCGACTAGAGAAATGCACTCGATAGGCCCTTAAGAACAGGTAGATGCTGAAAACAATGACACAGTGTATTTAGTCCTATTAAGTACTACATATTACCATAAGGGTCAATAATTTTATGTACCTATAAATATTTTTTTTAAATATAATACTAAAAAGTTCTCAAAAGTATCTACAGAGGTAGGTATGTAAATACTTTTATGTAATCCTATGATATTTTTCGGGTAAAATCCTATTTCTACTAAGGAAGTTGAAGTATTCTTAGAACTGTCTATCCGTTTCTAAAATGTCAAAATAGTAGGTAGATACTTAGTCATAGACGATTAGCCAACAAGCATATAATAGGTCTTAGAAACTGAATCTTCTAAGCCTATAAGGTAATGAATAATGATAAAAACCAAAAGAAAAACTCGATTGTAAAAATTGAACTTACTAATGTGACACTACGAACATAAGACGTAAATCTAACACATCGTATTTACTTAAAAAAAAATTGGTCAAGTGCGAGTCGCGCACGAAGGGTTCCGTACCGTTATCTATAAAAAAAACAAGTTTGTTGTATGGGAGCCCCCCTAAAATATTTATTTTATTTTATTTTTAGTATTTGTTGTTACAGCGGCAATAGAAATACATCATCTGTGAAAACTGTCCAGCTATTACCGTTCTTGAGATACAGCCTGATGACAGACGGACGGACGGACGAACGGACAACGAAGTCTTAGTAATAGGGTCCCGTTTTTACCCTTTGGGTACGGAACCCTAAAAACCAAATCAAATTCATTGATTAAATCCAGTTTCTCGCTGTAAGCGATAAGACCGCATATTGGTAAAGAATCAACATGCTACATGCTGTTCACAACAATTGTTTGATTTTTATAAAGAGTCAGTAAAGCATCCCCTGAGATCACAAAAAAAATGCTACTCCTTGAAAATTAACCTTTAAGTAAAATTAATAACACAAATGTTTTTTTATGGAAAATGTTGTTTTTTTTATGTAGGTATTTTTATTGGGTCGCTTCCATTGTAAAAGTTCACAATGGTGGGTCCCTTCAGTATAACATTTTAGAAATAGACAAACACATACGCACAACGAAAGAACATCATTAGAATGAAAAAGGTTTTAATGCAAAGAAAAAGGAACGAAAACAGTTCAGTTGTAAAGAAAATTGTACAATAGAATTTTCACAGAAAGAATAGTCATAGATACAGATCTACATGATATGTATATAAAATTGTAAAATGTACTTTTAAAGGCGTCTGGGAAAGGCAGTGATAGTAGACCTCCTTTAGAAACCGGTTACTGGCATAGCCTGTTCATTGACAAGGACGCCTTGAATTCCATGAGTCATTTCACGTTGACCGCTAAATGCCTCAGGAAACTTGGAGTTTCAAATAAATCTGAACCTTCTTGCACGTATTTTTCCTCAATTCTTCGTCCGCAGCATGTCCAAAGAGGCCATGTTCATAACACAACTTGCCATATTTATAACATCTGTGTCATCGATTCTCACCCAGGACATACAGTTTGTGTTATAAACAAATGGTTGTTCTGTGTCTGGGTGTCCTGTATGTATTATAAGTAAGTATGTATTTACAAAAAAAAAACTATTTAGGTATTCTATCAGTTATCTGATTTCCATCACACAAGCTTTGCTTAGTTTAGGGTCAGATGGCGCTGTGTGTAATGTCCTACGATATCTATTTATTTATCTATCTATTTACCCTGTTACCTATAGCGAAGGATTGTTAGTAAACGGTAGGATACTAGATACTACTTACTATATGTAAAGTTTATAAATAGGTACACAAAAATCGTTAAATAGAGGTAAATTATATTTTCCATTAATAATATTCTGCAATAATTGAAAATTCGTTTTCCTAATGTTTATGACCTACATTTGGCATTAACGCTTTTAGCCGGCTTATAAGCTAGCCCTTTCGAATACGCTCTAAGCACTTGTTAATTCAGCGATTCTTTGTCCTCAGTTGGTGGTATAAATTAATGTCAGTGGCGCCACCTACATTGCAAAGATGAAATCTATTCTATTTCCCGTACGCTGGCATCCAAATGTGTCTTGTCGACGGAAAGTATCGTCTGTGCTATTTTAGACGCCGCCGCCCGCCTTGTCCGGGGCTTAGTAAGACGTTATAGAATAATGAAATAAATACAGATGTGCCATTTAGGAAAACATTTTATTATGTAAAAGATATGAGAACAACGGAACGCTGTTCTGCTAGCAAAAGAAAACACCAGTTCATGACTATTGCAACGGTATTCAGAACTTTGAGTAACAATTATTCGCATTAGGAAAACCCTGTAACCCTGTATGGTGTGAAAAAAAATACCAGAGCTTTTTATATCGAGACATTTGATGATTAGCCCAGTAGGCACCTAATCTCACTAGTTGCAGTACCCTTCAAATCGGAACATGGTAATATTTACACCCTTCTGCTTTGTGGCAGAAGACCTAAAATAACTGTGGTGCCTATCTAGGCGATTATATCATTAATTACTACTTCGAGAGCTGTAGAGTATAAACTCGATTCCCACCCAGTACAAACATAAATGTTTATAATTTCTAGATGCTTAAGTATGTACCTATTGTAGGCACCTAAGTTGTATTTAATGGTTTTTTTACCTAGTTGACAGCCTTAGTGTTTGACCAACAACTCACATGATCTAAAGAGATGGAGTGGTCGAAAATGCTCAACACACAAAGCCAAAAATGGAACCGGCTCTATTCTAGTATCTTTGTCTGATTCCTTATTTTATATAGGCTAGATGGCTCTAAATAAAACTTTAAAATAATTGACGGTGGTAACGATACAACACAATGTAAGTATGTATGTAATGTTTGTGTAATAAGTATAGGTACATATTAAAATACCTACAAGTATATCTATTCTAATATATTTTTTCGAGTTCTAAAATTAGCTCAGATTAAAACGATATTACTGCGGTAACAAAACCGGAAAATTGAGGCGCACGATATCATTGTACAAGGGAAGTGGACTTTATACTATCAAACAATATAACTGTACAGTAACTATACACCACCGCAGTCGACTGTGATAAGAGTAAATAATTCACAATATCACTAAATAAACTAAGGACAAATGAATAACAGTCGTTCAAAAATCGAAACTTTCCAGAAGCTAATTAAAGAACAACTTTTTCGAAAAAAGGTAACGGCACGAGGCTATTATTTTATGATCCGATCGCCATCTCACCTGATGTTAAACGATGATGCGTTAAACAATGAAACACGCTTGTCTAGAAGAAACCGATTCACTCACATGTGCGCATCCAGATTGTATATTTCGAAGAAAGCTGACTCGGGCAGCAATTTTCACTGTTTACCATTACTAGAAATGTGTGCTAATAGAATGAAGCGTATTATGGAAAACTGGAAAATAATATACTAAAAACAACACTATAAGGTCATAACCAAAAATATATTTGTCAGGACATGCTAGGCAAAGTTATCACTAAGACTAGCAGGCAAAGTGATCAATAAGTTTAGCAGGCAGTTATCACTGAGTTTAGCAAACAAAGTTATCACTAAGCTTAGCAGACAAAACTATAACCAAGTTTAGCCGGCAGTTATTACTAAGTTTAGCAAAGTTATCACTAAGCTTAGCAAGAAGTTATCACTAAACATAACAAGCAAGCCATGTCTGACCTTTGCTGGCCAAGTAAATAGGTTCGTCTGAAATAATATGTAATATATCTCTTTTAGTGCTGTTATCAATAGATGTACCTATTTATTATTCAAATATAGTGCAACAACTGGTGGCCTTATCACTTAGAACTATTTTTTCGAGAAACCTTGAAATGAGTCACTTTTAAATAGTTTCTTCCAGAAGCAATGCAAAATTAGGTACATAAGCACATTTCCGGCTATTATCTATTCTATGACATTACGTATGTTGCTATTCAAGCTGCATTAAAATGTACGACCTTCTCTGATGGTGTTAATAATTAGGCACATTATCCCGTGCTATCTGTTGCATATTCTACATTCTTGCGGGTAGACGCGTCGCGCAGACGGACGGCGCCGGCGCGCATAACTCTGGCCACTTCACCTCTGCGCAAAAAAAGCTCTTTGATCCAAAACAAAACCAATGCACACTGATCTTGAAGGATTACATTTGTCCAGTAACTGGAACTGTATACTTACTGGAATCGCTTTAATAAATTGATTACAATACATAATAAGTAGGTATTCATTAATTTGTATTTTACGTGACTGTGTGCTCTGTTTTTTTAATCTACGCAAGGAATTATTAAGATTTCTATTATTTTGTTTGGAGGGTTTATGATTTTTATGCGAAGTCAATTATCGAGCGCTAATAAAAAGTATCGATAGCCGTTAACTTAGCTGCAGTACCTACTCTACAACCGGGACCAAGAAAAACTTACACACTACTGCTACTCGGCATATCTGGTACCCAGTCGTCTTCCTGCTAAGGTCTACCACCTAGCAATACCTAGTAAACTTAACTAATCTCTATCTGAGTTATAAGAATGAGTTAGAGCTCAGTTAGATATAAGTAGTAAAACAGTAGTAGGTACTTTAAAACAAATCTAGAATCTCATATTCATTATTACTTATTATGACTTGAATCCCTACTCATGTATCAAACTAAACATGCTAGGTTATAAATTAAATTCATTTCGTCCTGTCAAACTCGTGTATTAACTACAATATAATTAATGTAAATTTTACGATGTGTACCTATACAACTTACAAACTATAAAATATAGTCAAATTTAACAATGATGCGATAATAGGTTTTTAACCTATACTGATACGAACTACATTGGTAGTAGGGTAACAATATGGCGCTCATACACTTTCGATACGATCAAGTTAGGCAGTGACAAGGCTTTCGTTCTTAATCTAAGGACAGTTTTCATCTAAACTTTACCAAACTATTAGTTAATTTAACAGCATGAATTTGGTTCGCGTCGACTATTAACCGCTGGCTTGTCTTTTTGAGCTTTTTTATCTCTTTTGGTCTTGTCCAAGAGTCGGGGATAGTCGTGTGAAAAACGACTGTGAAAAAGTCAACGATTTCCATAATTATTTTAAAGTCAAACGCTGGTTAAATCTACAAATCGCCTGTAAGTTATACTAGAAGATAGTGTAAATTCTTAGCCTAAAATCCGGTTAACTAACCAACAACTGTCGATCGATATACACTTGTCAAAAATAAGGCAAACAAATGGATATAATTCCATTTAATTAGTACAACGCTAATCTTATTTGTTGGCGTGGTAATTAACATTTTGGGGCGATAAGTTTTTTACGCTGAATAATGAATGATTAAAACGGAAACATCGGGTTATTAGTCATCCCTGCAAGTGGCGAAAAGGGACGGAAATACTTTTTTTTTTCATTATTCCCACCAGTGCATACGTATTCCAGAAATGACGCATCGCAACCGAATCTGCTTCACCCATTACTCAGTATTTACACGAACTTAAGACAGTCACTTGCCTATTTGTATAGACATGATGAAATCAGTCGAAGAATACGGTAACGTGTAGGCACCATTTTCGTTTTTTCAGATCTTCTGAATCTAAATTCTACTTAAATTATCTATATACTTATTAGGAAGACAAGTTACACGCTTATCACGGTTCTGGTGTCTATATTAAAATTTACGGTCGAAATGAAGGACAATCAGTTAGAATTAAAAAAAACAGACTAACTCAAAAAACCTGTGTTAATTTTTAATTTTAAACTGCTGGACAGTTATATATTATACGTATATGAGCACCAAAACAATAATACCTATTTTTTTAAATAACATTTAAATTGGATAGACACTTCCAGACCAAAATTTTTATGATCTTTGGAATTTATAAATAGAAAAAATTATAATATTATTTTGTACAATGTGATGTATAATTATGTGATATTCATCTATAATTATGTATACATACAATAATAAAACTGTAACGAAACGATTACAGCCCACAGAAGATAATATTGAAAATACCTAAAGGGTATGTAAAACAATAGAGGCCAAAAGGTACAGTTTTAAAAATGTATGTCTGCCATAAATTTTAATGTATTTTTTTAAACAGTCCTAAACATTTAGTTTTTGGTGGTATCGGTTTAGAGAAAGAGAAATTATGAGGAAATTAAAAAAGCAATCAATTTGTATAAATTACGTTAAAATATAGCGCACCAATGAAACTGTGAAGCGCTCACGAAAAAGGTACGCGAGCGCAAGTCGTATGCATGTGCGATAAGGTTAACTGTCTTGTAACTTTTTCGTGAGCGCCTAACAAGAATCTCAAAAGAATCTCTGTTTGAGGGAATTACACATTAACAGAACTGAGCATCGATATAACGTTCAAGCGTAGGTACAAAAATTACCTTTTACATTTATTTTCTTCGCGTTATTTTTTAAAGCTTTGCCATAAACATTGTTCACGTAGAATTCACACCACATAAATGTTTGGTTCTGAATCGTGGTAAGCTCCTATCTTACTAAGACTAACTTTTACCGCTTTAGTTGATAGACTCATGTCTATCAACGTCTTTTTCATTGCAGCCCAGAGGACTGCTACATTTCTAAACAAGTTTATAAAATTTTGTTTTCCTGTTTATAATTTAAAATAACCTACTGAATTTAATTGACACCTATTGGCGAGTCAATCCGTTCAAAACAATTATGTACAAAGTTTGGCATGCATTACATCATTCCACTTTTAAAGGTATGAGAATTAGACATCCATATTTTTTATACAGGGTTATAAGTTTGGGGCGAACTAAGCTGACAAGAAGTTATTTTATAAATCTTTAGGAACAAATTTTACTATTTTATTATACTCTAAAATCGCGAAAAAAAGCTATTCCATATTTCATTTTGTCGAGGGTGATTGACATGTATCAAAGGAACAGATGATTTTTTTCACGATTATAGTGCTGTGCCTATAGTTATTCATAATGATGAGTACAATACCCCCTCTCAGCTTAGTACACCGCAAGCTTACAACCATGTATAGAATTGGCATGCGAGTAGGAAAAATGAATACATCATTCAAAAAACCTTGCTTGTGTAATGTTTGAATTACTCATGAGTTTAACCACTTTACTGGTAAATCCCTTAGCGCAAAAGATATGGATTGACAATAATTACGAACACTTTGTTCTTGTTATGCAATATGTCAATATTATTCAATACAATTTTTGTTCCCAAAACATTTATGAACACTTTGAATCGGTCCTAAATATCCGAAGCTTAGTTTATACTAGATTATATTATCTGTAGAGTTCAGTGGAGGAGTCACAATCGCAGTTTCTTATTGAAACTGATAGCGTCCTGTGGATTTTTGTTTCCAAATTTGACCACCAATAAAGATAAATTAGTCGGATCGTGAAGGCGTTACTTGTCCCTCCTAATATACCACAGCCTAAAATACCTAACAATTAAGTGCGGTCGCACACTGAACACACGTTTTATTTTTACAAATGTCCGATGTACGGCCTGCTTATTTAATAACAACTAGTGCTTATATTTGCATAGCTATTTACAATAGTTATACATATTTTTATATTCAGAATATATATACTACACGAATATATAATACATGTAACATGAATGTAAACTACTAATACCAGCTATCAGCTGTAATCTATAAAAATTCGATAATTTTTATTTTTCGCTTCATTTACATTATATTATCAATTCTAAACTCTTCACTTGTAAAAGTGAAAAAAAAAGAAAAAAAAAACGTATATATGAGAACTTGTACGCCTAAAAACGACACAACAAAATTGTAGCTAAAACATGCATTATGAATTAAAACTTTTATAAACTTGTACCTATCTGATAGAAATAGGTAAATCAATTTTATAGTCTATTTCGTTTTAGATATCCAATCACCGTGTAATATCTGCGAAATTACGAATAAGTAGAGCAAGCAGATGATAAATACAGGTATTATACAATTTTAGTCTAACAAGATGGGAGGGCCAAGTATAAGATTCTCACTAATCGAAAATGATGGTAGATATAAAAAAGGACTTATACCCAGCAGTAGATGAAGACATTTAATATACATACAGCGTTCTAAGTTTGGGGTGAACAAAGCTGAAAGGGGGGCACTGTACTCATCACATGATTTCAGAGTTCTGCACATAGTAAAAGTTATTCATAAAGATAAGTATAATACCCCCCTTTCGGCTTAGTTCACAATAAGCTTATAACCCTGTAGAATTATGGGGTTATTCTACCAATTACAACTCTTAATTTTTTCGTTGTATTTTGATTGGTCGTCTTTATACCATGACTGGACATCTAAAAAAATAGACTATAATTTTTAAATATTGTTACTACGAAAATGTTTCTAAGAACAGATAACGGCAAAGAATGTACAAATTAGCCAATTTCGAAGAAAAGGTGGATAAGATTATTACGTGTCTCCATAATCGCCAAATATCACGTACTTTCACCGAATCATTGCGTGACAGTGTTTCCTCTTTTTGTGATAAAATTATATTATTCAATAAATTACTCATTTTGGTAAATGTTCTATTTTTAACTCATTAAAATAATAAGGAAACTGGAATATCGGTATACTAAGGAGTTCTCAATGATAGAAAGCAGTAAGAAAACGCACTATGAATTCGTATTAAATAAAGAGACCAACTATTTCCGCTAACAACCCTTTCAGATTTTTTAGATAGTTTTTTTTCTCTCTCTTTTTTTACCTTTCAAAATAGATTTTTGTTTAATGATGTTTTTTAAAATAAGCTGTGATGAGAAGACGCTCTCTTAATAGTAAAAGATAACTCATGTCTATGAGAATTGCAGCGGTACCCAGAACTGTGTAACATAACAAAATCCAGGGCGTGGCCGCTGATTACTTTGAGACGTGATGTTGTCTCGTGTATTTTCACTATTTTAATTTTTGTGTTTAGTATTAAAACAATCGAAACTAATCACGTTCACAGACAATTCATTATGGTACTTGAAGGAGAAAATGTCATGATATTTAGCACGCTATACGTGAGTTATACTTAGTTTACATAATAACCAATATTTATAGGTAAATAAGTTAATGCATATTAATAGTAAAATAAAGCATTCTAGGGATTCAGCTAAAATAATTTTATCTAAAACGAGGTCTATGATAATAATTATTATTTCTAACGTAGCTACAGAACATTCTACAGGTTGCTCGACAGATATTTTCTTTTTACATTTTGAAGTGAAATAGAGTGGTTACAATACAGAACTATAAGCTTGGAGTGTATTCAGCCGAAAAGGATCATTGTACTGATCATTGACAACAAGTTTTAATATTGGCACAACTCAAAAATCGTGAAAAAAAATATCTATTCCATAAAAGAAAAAGCTTTTTGATCTTTAACCAAATCTATGGTGTTTTTTTTTTAATATTTCAGTTGTCTCGAAGTAAAATCAATTCGTAATAAAGACCACAATGACCCGTTTCGGCTCAGTATACCACGAGCTGTATTATATTGGACGCGTATAATATAATTATACAAACTTACACTTTATGTAGGCCTAAGTCACTCAATTTAAACCAAATTGTATATTTACATTTTGTTTTAATATTGGTACTTAACATCTTAACTAAGTGTATATCAGTAAGTTACTATTTTTAACTTATGAAATCCGTTGTGAGATTAGAAACTGAAATTACTTTATGTATATAAGGGACGAAAAATAGGCAGGTTTCATCTGTTAAATTACGTTTCTACAACAACACAAGTCCCACCACGAGATAATGCTATTTTGTATGTACGGAAAACCTCAAGCAAAGCAAATAAAATCTTACTTAACTCGCATAAAGTCACCATAGCAGTTTCGCTGAAGTGACTCCGAACGATTAAAATAAACTGGAGACAGGTTACTTTTTTAACGTTGTCAGGCTAAGGTAGAGCACAGTAAAGTTTTTCTTTACTAATATTAAGTGACAATATGGTGGAACGCGGTAATGGAATATCACCTAAGAATGGGAGAATACATTATTAGTACTTGACAATAGAATTTCAAAGTAACCAACCAATGACTAAGAAAATATTCGTTTATAAGTTGGTTTGTGACTTACGGTTGTAGGTAAATTTTGATTATTGCGGTTATAGTTACAGGTAGTTGCATTAGTTAGGCGAGGTAGGCCCGCACGAGAGCCCTCACCGCGCTGCGACATAGCGGGCAGGCGGCCAGCGCCGCCCCGCACCGCGCACACGACACCAGGTGCCCGCAAGGCAGGAACACCACGCTAACCTACGGAAAATACGAATTATTTGTTATACAAGAGTACAAAGTTGCTTTTTAACCGCGTGCTCGATTTTGATGACCGAGCAAGCGAAGAATTAATTAATAATCTTAAGGCAGATATGCTACCAATGAGCCAACAGGGCTGTCGTGTATCATATCTAAACATATCGTAACTAATTAAAACATATAACAAATCAGCATTACTCACCTCACTATCCATACACACTTTGCACAGCCTAGCTTCTTTCAGTTGCCTATTTTCCTCTTCTAACGATATATTTTTATTTTCAGAAGAATCAAATTCACTTTCGCTTTCACTTTTTTCAACTTTAGCTGGTTGGCTCACTGTTTGATTTTGATCAGTTGACTGAGTTTGATCGGCAGGTTGAGTTTGATTGTTACGTTGAGTTTGATTTAGGTTGATTCTTGGTACTCGATTAATTAAAACAGGTGGAACAGGTGACGGGGTTCTAGTTCGATCCGATTCTGACGCCGTGCTGTCTTGTATTTCTCTCTGTCTTGGTACGCCCAGTCTGAAAAGTCACTTAGTACTTTAAACATCAGTAGATTTCGAAGAAAAGAGGTACAAAAGTGATGTAGTAGTTTTCATACAATTTGTTCATATTCTTTAGGCCATAAATTTGTATGGCAGTTACCTTGCTTAGGTTCCGGTTTTTACAAGTCTGTTCCTACTTTTATAATAATTTCGAAAACCCATGCATTTATAAATAAATAAATAAACATTTTACACAGCGCCATCTAAGCCTAAAATAAGCAAAACTTGTACAGACACCCGCGAGTAACCTTAATTTTTTTTTTATTTCTTCTTATCTCGCTATATAAATCGCGGATAGCGGCTGACTTGCTCACATATTCAGAACTTTCTACTCCTCTTTCAAATTTAGTGAAGCAATGTGGCTAAAAATTAAAAACTTTAAACTTTTTATTATCTTAATATATAAATCGTAACATGAAGATCACGTCTAATGAGTTTCAATTACCGCACAAATGCCTCCAAAGAAAAAAAAAAGAGAGGTATTTTATTTTTTATGTTTTTAGCAAATAGCCTGGTTTTGCGTCCGTGTAACTTGCCAGTACCAAACGAATAAGTATAATATGTATATATAAATCATTTTGGTATGAATTTAGTATAATATGCAACTTACTCCCGGAGTGTTTCGGTGAGTATGTCGTGCGCGAACCGCTGGCTCTGCGTGGAGACGCTCCACGCTTCTTCACCAAGCTGGTCGTCCAGGACTGCGTCTATCAGTGCCTCTGACGACATGAACGGAGCGCCTGCAAATTGTACAAGTGTTATACTACAATCCGTCGTTTATAAACCCTTCCGGGATAAAGCTAGCGGAATTTTACATTCCAGGCTAGATGTGCTTTACCATCTTCGACCACACCTTCACTTAACATCAGGTGAGCTGTGGTCAAACACCTAGCCTGTCAACACTAAAAAAAAAAGTTCCATTCCAGGCTAGATGTGCTTTACCATCTTCGACCACACCTTCACTTAACATCAGGTGAGCTGTGGTCAAACACCTAGCCTGTCAACACTAAAAAAAAAATATATATATGACTTGTTTCCCAATATAGGTACATTTCTAGCTAACATTTCAGTTGGCGAGATTCACGTTCTACATAAACGTTAGACAAATGTATATAAAATGGAACAGCTTCAATAGCAATTTTAATATCATTCTACTAACACTGCTTTGGATACACTTTCAGCATTGAATTCATAGATGTTCTTGGTGCCATAAAAAACCTACGCGACTATATATCGTATACCCGCGCAGTAAAGAGCGCAGTCGCGTAGCTTTCTCGTGAGCACCTAAAGGGAATCGCAGTAGGAAACGCAGAGTATGGGGGTTGGACTTTGTTTTGCTACTCAAAGTTCTGTGTATCGCTGCAATGGTCATACACAGGCGTTATCTCTTACCATCAGGACAGCGTCTCGTTCGTCTCATAACTATTACATTAAAAAAACTATTCTATAAAGGACATAAAACCTACATCTTCATGCTGTAACGTCCTAGCGAACATTTACAAAATTGGTTTAAATTTAAACAAACAGGCGAACACGGTTGAAATCGCAGCCAGCTAGTTTTAAAATTAACAGATACCTTCCTAACAATTCCATAATTAACAATTTGATTTGGGCAAATTTATAATGACCAAGATGAAACGGGCGACTGACGAGCAAAACCAGACGACACTGAAATTTTAAAATAAGCTTGTGATGACTCACCAGTGGAACGCAGTCTTTTGATAAGCGCCCGCCTGACTCGGGCCGCGTCTAAGCCAGCGCCTAAAGCACCCAGAGCAATTGCGCTTTCCATGCACTCGTCTACCTGGGAAATATTATATTCAAATACTAAGAGCAATCTGGGGCATTTTAACATTTTTGTTTCACTAATACAGTTTGATTAGGTTAGATACTAATACTGTAATTTCGGACACATATCTCAAGTAGCCAAACCAGAGCCTTAAAAAATTTCATAGCAAAAGAAGTACAGCGTTTTTACCTGAGTCTCGGTGATAGGTAAGTTGATGCCACGATTTCGACGATTCCCTCCGACATTATTTGGTGCTGGTACCTGAACAATATTTTTTGTACTTTAAAAACATAGTTAACAAATCGATATATGTACCTGTAAGATAGTCTCAAAGTAAAGAGCGGCAAAGCAGCGATGGCCTGGACTTTGTTTTGCTAGTTAAAAGTTCTGCCTATCACTGCAATGATCATGGACAGGCGTTATCTCTGACCATCAGGAGTCTCATTCGTTTCATGCTTTTACACTTTTTTTTAATGTAGCGCCGTCTACTGGATTTTGAGTGCATTTTCGTTTCTTATTGTTAAGAGCTCGTAACCCACAAAAATACTCTAAATGAGTGATACCGTTTTTAGGTTCATTGCTCGGAGTTTCTATATTGTCACTACTATGGGGACTGTCTTTCGAGTAAGGCTGCCAGAACACACCGTTAAGTGCTTTGTGGTATACTTACAACTTGAAGCCAAGTACCAGAAAATACCTCAACACCATACATATTCGAGCTTGGTCAAGTTTTCAAATGAACAAAGATAGCAATTATAGGAATAAGTAATCAATGTAATAAAGGTTTTTTTTATACTTGTTTTACCATATTACAAATTGAAACTATCAAGAAGTAATAATGCTTACAGTTCGTTGCTCAGTGTTTCTATCTCGGCACTCCTCGACATATTCCGGTCCTTTTACCAACAGGACGTATCCGCATGTGGGGAACCAGCGCGCGTGTTCCGACCACGGCGCGTCCCCCGCCTCCCAGCGGCCGAGTCCACCGTCACAGTAGAAACACCGCACCTGAAAATAAATAGAAACATTATCAATACCGGTTTCACGATATTTTCCTTCACCATTAGGTGCTAGCGGCAAGACGCATATAACTTGAAAAAGACAAGGGTGGCAAAAAGATTGTTTTTTTTTAAATAAGGAATACAGCTGGTACATTAAACACACTATGTAACCGATGACCTAAATATGTAAATAAAATTGGATGATGATGATCTGGACACTGTTTCGTTTATCAAAGTTCTGAATACCGCTGCAATGGCCACGAACAGCCGTTATCTTTTACCATCGTGTATCTAATTGCTTTAGAAAAACGTTTCATTTGTTAATACAAACTTTCAACGTGGAACAATCTCTCGCTTTTAGCGTTAATAATACCTTCAATGCTCGAGTACGCGAGATCGCGGGGGGCGATTTACCTTCTATGAACAAGTAACGTTTCAAAGAATACAGCAGAGCGCGAACGGGAGATTACTATAGATAGTCCCATGCGCCGCTGGAGAGCTGGGTGTCGCACAAGGATCTTCCACGCTCTTCTCCAACCTTCATAACAGTAAAGAATAGCAGACTTGTGGGTGTTTGCCGTAGCAATATAATATAATATGTAAAAGTAGCTCCTGAGGTACACGCGCGGTTTATCAACGCATCTCTCAAGGCAAGAGGAGAAGAGGCTTTCCACAGGAACGGCTCCCAGAGAACTAACGCTGTCTGATCGCGGATGAGTGCCAAAGCATCTCGTAGCCCAGGCACTAGGGTACCAGCTATCTACCTGGTGTCTGAATGCCAGAAGGTTCAGATTAATACCCTAATATTTTAATGAGTAGGCCGGCTTACATTCTCCGGAGCCGGTGGTATCCATTAAATATTTTTTCTGGAAAAAGGCTTTCAACATACCTGGTCATCAGTACCAGTGTGAAAGAATCCTGCCTCCGCCATAGTGCGGGGAGATTGCGTCTTGTCAGTGGGCCAGTGTTCGAAGGTCGCCAGCCTGGTACTCAATGAAGCTTGGTTCGGATGTCTCGCACCAGAACCGACGACGCCTAATGCACGCCATGTGTTGCCCGCATTCAATATTCGAGTATTATGGGCTGCGCCAGACCTGTGCATTAAAAAAACTCGGGTTTTTACAAGCTTTAATTTAACTTGCAATGCACGTATACGTATAATATGTATGTAGGAGTGTAACTATATTTGTTCGGGTGGAATCTTGCAAGTTAAATTTGACCCACTTCAGGATGTACGATTGGACTCAAAATTGGTGTACTTATGTATCTTTGGTGACAATACAATTATATGGTACCATGGAGCTGGTCTGATGATGGAGACCGAAGATGGCCATTGGAACTTCTGGGCTAAATAAGTTTAACCCATCGAGTTTGGGCTCGATCCATTCGTCTTAAAGAGCAATTTCTAAAATACTAATACTACTACTAAAAATAAAAAAACAGGCACTACCCATTACAGGTTAGGTACACACAAGCTTTTAAAAATATAGGTAATTATCTACACGCCAAATACTTACTAGAATTCATTTTTATTAAATTTTTAGTTCATTAGCCCAGATAAAAGCTTTGTTATAAAATATATTTTTTTACTTTTAATTTATAATTTACCTAGCTAGTCATAAAATCCCTAGAACGGCTATAATTACTTAATAACAATAATCTAATGTGTCGAAATCTAATGTCAACAATTACGTTGGTGTGACCTCAATAAATGAATTTACACATTGTTTATTTTCTAAGACTAACATTACAAAGGTTCCGCAAAAATAGGGCAACAAAGCTTTCGTACCTAAAAATGGGATTTAGTGTGTGCGAGATACGCCCTAATTTCTTTAGAGATACTTTCTATTGAGGTTATTTCAATGGTATTCGGGTTAACAATCTTAAGGTGACACACACGTTTAATATTATGTTCTCAATTTACCTTTTACGAGTTTTAAATAATTTCTTCATCATTTCGATACACAGTTTGTAACTAAGAGAACCACTAACCGATGTAAACCATTCACATTGACTATACGTACACGTACGTAACGTACGTGACTATACGTACGTTACGACACCTTCCGCATATACTAGACAATTAGGAGGTTTATGAACCATGGTTAAACTAGTGGGTAAGGTGTGAATTTGTAACTTATTTGGATTCCATTGCAAGTTCAGGTTTTGTTTCCTTCCTGTGCCTAAGGTCGTAAGTCGTTATAATATAACTATACCTAATGAAAAATTCTCAAAAAAGGTATCACACAAGAATAGACACAATATTTTTTTTTTGCTTAAGAAAAAATAATAAACTTTAATTTTAGTTCTAGATGTTAAGATTAGGTTTTTAATTAATAAGTTGTTGTCAAATTAGTTAAATTTAAGTCCTCATCACTGTTGTAACTGGACCGACTGTTAAGCGGAAATAAACTAAATACCTATATACCTTGAATATTCAAAATTAACTTCCACAAGTAACACCTGAATCAATCAATTAGTATATGCTTATTAATTAAGTAATCTGTATTCTTTAACTTACTATTAAATACGCACCGATTTCCGTAAATTATAGGAGTATGATCTCACTGGCTAGATTCACAGCCCAGACTGCTGACTGACTGTATTTTTCTGCCTACCCTCATTTCTGGACATAACACTTACGATAAAATGTTGGTTTCATTAGTCTCCGGTGATTGTACTGGAGGTGTGGCTGAAGGTGGTGACAACGGAAGGGATAAATTTCTAGAGTTAGAACTCTGAGCTGCTTCCACAGTAGCTGCATGATCACAACGAGGAAAATACCTGAAAGGAAATATGCTTTTTATATTACAAATCTGAAAACAAACATCTTGGATTTTTTTCTACTTATTTATAGATTTCTATTTTAGACCTTGTAAACTCACATTCTATGTATTTCAATGGGATTTATTAAAGAACCAACGTTTCTGTAAGGAGTCAGTTCACCCCCGCACCAAGCACAGCGGAGTCTGCCTTCACCTGTTTGATAGAAGCCAGCATTCACTAAGGCCTCACGTCTAACTGAAGAATCCTGTAATCAATGCATTTAGTCATATTACAGTAAATTTTTTTCTTCAGATAAATTCTCATTGTGCAGTCAAGTCAAGTCAGCTAATTTTAATGTCAACACACAAACATTATAAAAGCCAAAGTATTTGTGATTGTTCTTTCTTCATGTTATAGTCTAGACAAAATTTGAAAGAAGAAAGCTTATATCTTGGATTAACATATAGGCTACTTTTTACTCTGAATATGATGGTGAAACTGCAGGATTTATTTTTTCTGGCATGGGCCTCGTCCATTATTTTACACATAGGACTTGTTCAGTATCAAAACTGTGAAGTCAAGTTGAGACTCTTTCATATTATAACATATGATGAATAGAAACCATGAACCATATCAGTGTTCCCTATATTTTACAAACAATTAAAAACAAATAATTTTAGATGTGCATATGAATCAACAAGTCAGCCAAACCACATTAGGCCAGTGATCTTTCAAGGATAGGTCTATGTTCAATATAAGTATGTTAAAGGTTAACACACTAGTAGTGGCACACATATTATCTTCGACTGCCCTGTTGGCTCATTGGTAGAATATCTGCTTTAAGAGCTATAGGGTGTGGGTTTAATTCCCCCTCAGGACAAACTTTATGTGATATAAACAAATGTTTGTTCTGTGTCTGTGTCTTCTGTATGTTTTCATATACTCTGTATGTGGATTCATATGGTTTCGGTGGAAGTGGTGGTGGAAGTTCTCAGAATTTCTGCTTTGTGTATACATTTATATGCAAGCTGTATTTACATACCTTGTAAATACAGCTTTGTTCATAAGAATGGATATTACATTTGGTTTCAAAGTTGATGGTCAATGTACAAATAAAACATATAAACACATGCCTAAATGAAAATATTGTGCAATACACTATATGGACTAACTTCAGTAAGACATTGTAATTTTTATTAAGGTTCTTCTCTTGTGGAATTGTCTATATTTGATAAAACAATATATTCCTACTTGAATAAAAAGCTGAAATAGAAAGTTACAGAAACTGTTTTACGACTCTATTTTATCATATCCATTTATATACCGATGTAAAGACAAAAAAGTGTAGGTAAGGACTTACATCCCAATTTATAAAAGACAATAGTCTCAGTGCATCACTTCTGTACATTTCATCTTCTTCTGTAAGCCCATAATCTCTTGGCCCACTATCTTCATCACTAATGGATTCTTCTACATGCCAGTGGGCTGGTTCATCAGTATTATTGCACTCAAACACATCCATTATTGGGATATTTCCCGAATCCGTCGGGTTCAGCACAAATGGGCAGTTTGGCTTTAACTGCCTATGCCTCCACATAACTTGATCACCATAATTCCAATTAACTATTTTGCTTTGACAGCAGAAGCACTGTACTTCCAACCCGACACCCGTATAGTAAAACCCTGCTTTTGCTATTCTAGGGGGATCCACTGGAGCCGATGTAGGCCAGTTACAGAAAGTTTGAAGCCGACTAATTTCCGAATTCATGGTTTATATAAATCGAATAAGTACGCTGCTAAACACACTCGAGTCGTAATATAATCCTGAATTGACGCAATCTTCTGAATAATATTGACATAGACGTAAAAGAAGTTGAATGTGAAGATGGTTTTAGTGCTCGTTTCAGCTTAGATGAGGAGTGCTTATGAACAATGAAGTTATTATAAGCTAGCATAAACTAACACAAAAACGCACTCACATTGCATTAATGAATTGCACGTGCATATTGCAACATGCAAATTAATAGTACATAATCAATTGTACATAATATAAAATTAGCATTGATTGATCAAATTTGATCTGTGATTCTGTGACTGTGTCTTTTTTGGGCACTAAACTATTTCTATTTTTCACAGGTCAACTCTGGTGACAGTACTACCAGCGCGCAGCGTTGCAAGATCGAAAAATAGGTCTAGGAGCTAAGAACGGTGCAAAAAGACCTTTATATGAAAAAAATCACGGCCCAAAAATGGGCTAGATTTTACTACTCTTGTTATAGTATAATGGAATAAAAGACAGTAAAGAAAATAGGGCACTCTTATTTCTTTGATCATACCTTTTTTCGGTAATGGCAATTACATTTTAATAAAAAACTAGATGCAGCCCGCGGCTCCACTAGCATTGACACAGGTAAATTATAAAAAAAAATCTGACGTAGTTAATAGTTACAGATACAATATATTTTATTACAAATACAATGTCAATACAAAAATCTCAGCAAAAAATAAAATACATTGTACATTGTGCAGACGATTACCAATCTCGTCTGAGTTATCAATGTACAGAAGATACTCTGCATAGATCTGCAAAAATTTCCTGGACAGCAAGTTGCCTTTATTATCCATGTATGTACTATTGTACTAGTATTTGTACTCCGTGCCAAGGCCAAAAAATTAAAAAAAACTCATTTTCGTAACGTAATTTCGTTAGTTCCATAAACGTAGTGATTACATTCTCTTGGGTTCCATACAAATTACAATATATATAATTAACGTAGTTAAATTTTAATTAATTCTCCCATTGTATAATCAGCTCTTCAAGTATGTAGGTGCTTAATTACTTATTCGTCTGAGTTTTATCCTCTTCCTCTTTGCGACTTGCTTACACATTAATAAAATCTTAAAATGTTTATTCATTAATGTTTAGTAATCATAATCTAGAAGTGATAGTGTTTTTTCTCATTTTCAGGATTTACTTCAGTGTATCCATTGATCTACATAATTGTAATTCGCTGAGTATATCAAATATACATCACTGATTACAGTAAAGAATAGGGATACCTAGATTCATTGATCTATTATTTGAATACAGTTTTATTAATTGGTAACTATTTAAGTCCAAAGCCGGACAGTTAATCAGTTTTGTTCATAAATATCAGTAATACGCCTACCTAGTACCTACCACACAGGTAAAATATAATAGAACTAGAATAATCGTCGGAAATGCTGTGGTTAGTGTGTATTGGACTTTTGATATGTCTTTACGGAGCATACATAATCTATACGAAAGACAAGCGCCCTAGATACGGAAACCTTATTGGGAAACACGTAGTTGTTACTGGAGGCTCAAGTGGAATCGGAAAAGCGGCGGCCATAGAAGCGGGAAGACTTGGAGCTCATGTCACTATCATTGGTCGAGATATCAAGAAACTAAATCAAGCAACAGGGGAAATAAAGTCTCAATGTCCTGACCAAAAGAATCAGATCTTACAATATGCAGTTTGTGATGTCACATCTGGTTATGAAACTATTAATGAATGCTTCTCTGAACTAGAAGCGAAAGTCGGTCCTATATTCATGTTGGTGAATTGCGCTGGTGCATGCATCTGCGGTTTATTTGAAGAAATGAAAATTGAAGATATCAATTCTATGATTTCCTTGAATTACTTTGGCACTGCATTGCCAACACGCTGGGTGCTACCAAAGATGAGGAAAAGAGATGAAGGGATTGTTGTCTTTGTAGCATCTGAAGCTGCTATGGTGGGTGAGTACATAAGCTTTTTTTTTTATTTCATTGATTTTGTTGAGCATGTATGAGCCTAATATAATACCTAGGTGTTTTCAGGCCTAACAATTTTGTTTCAGTATAATGGATCTAAAACCTTGAATTCCATTAACTTCACACACATTTCACCATATAGGTAATTTGATGGAAAACTAGATAATGTTTAGATTAAAGATTTTAGATAGCTTAATTGATTTTATATTTTAGATAGGGATTAATTGATTTTAACTGGTACACAATATTAATTGTTTTGAGGAACAATTATTTTTAGAAAATTGCAAGAAATGCAATTTTCTTTATGCAATCGTATTGGTTTCATAAAAGTTATTTATTCTCATTTTCACAAATATACTGCAGTTATCTAGAGCTCTCTATATTTCCCTAATGTTGTACTATAAATAGCTCTTTATACTGAACAAGTGAGTTTCCATCCTATTTTGTCAATTCTTCCAAGTGTTGTCAGGAAGTGATTGAATGTTCTGTATCATTAATAGTTTTTACAGAACATGACATATTATAATGACTTTTATAAGTAATTTTTTGAAAATTTGGGTTACAATATTGCAATTTTCATTTGTCTCAATGTTTTTAGAACAAATTAGTCTATGATCCTCACTGATAATGTAGCTTTCTTATAGGTGAAAGAATTCTGAAGAAATTGTTAAGTAGTTTTTGAGCTTGTCAATTACAACAAACTTACAAAAAATAAATCTTTTTTCTTAATAATATTAATGTTTATAATAGCCTATACACAAAAAATCATATTAATGTGTAAATTCTTGAACTAGGCTTATTTATGTTATAATTGTTGTAATATTTCAGGTATCTATGGTTATAGTGCCTATAGTGCTGGCAAATGGGCTGTGCGTGGCCTGGCTGAAGCTGTGAGCATGGAGCTGGTCGGCACTCAAGTCCGTACTATGATATCTTACCCTCCTGATACAGACACACCTGGCTTGAAGCAGGAAAATGAAACTAAGCCGAAAGAGACTATGCTAATATCTGGATCCGCCGGCTTGCATTCACCTACAATTGTTGGGAAAGCTTTAATTTATGATGCTCTGGTAAGTTACATGTGAAATTTGTTTTCAATTGTTTCTCTTTCAGCTCAACCATGCGCCACCTGAAATCATAGATAGAAAGAGGCCTTACCCAGCTGTAGGATGAAAAGGCTGGATGGATGGTGCTGATTGTAGTTATTTAAAAAGTAAATTATGGCTCATCTCTGGAATTTATATTTTATTTTATAGATTTTAGTTTAAATCCAGTCTATCTTGCGTTTTGTCTTAATTTTCTGTGTCCATCACATTTTGTGTAAGGGTTTATTTGGTGATAGTGTTATTTTATTTTTTTAGGAAGGTAAGGCATATTCAGTCTACAGTGGCAGTGGCATGCTTTTGAACACAATGTATGGACTAGCGATTGAAAGTATGGGCCAACTTATGGCACAAATATGTTTCAATGGTATATTCCGAGCAATCATGGTTGGAATTTTTGCATCATTCCATAGAGTCATCAGAATAGAGCTGAAGAAAAAGATGGCCGTACAAAAGAATCAATAAAGTGTCACATTTGTAAGTTTTAAAAGTATTCAATTTCATTATTTTTACCTAGAGTAGGTATAATTATAATATTGTATGTTGACTAGCACCATCGCATCAGGGAAACCCTGTAAGCATGATGTGAAATGTAATGTAAGTAAATATTTATCACAATTTTGAAAGCATGTCTGTTATACATATTCAGACTACTGTTTATGGGCCATGTACTAATACCAAAGTATTGTGGTTATAATATTTATAACATAAGTATTAAATACATGAAGTACTATGCTTCCTGTGATTAAGATAGTAACAATAAATTGTTTTATTTTTTATTCTTATGTGCAGAGATTGTAATTATTGCTTGAATATTTTCCCAAATGAGATTTTTAAGGTACAATTATTATTAAAGATTACATTACACTACATACTTACAGTACATTTTATCTCTTAAAATTTTCAATGGCATTTGTAACTTACCTATGACTTATACTTTTACTTATTAAGTACCTATGTAAGTATAATATTTCGATATTAGTATTTTTTCAAATAAAATATAAAATTATTTTCTAACTAATGCTTTATTTCAATGAGATGTACATGAGTTCTGTTCATACTGTAATCTGAAGCCTCTACCTACATAGCCTTCGTCAGATCTGAACCACACCACTATTGGCCCAGCACTGTTATCTGAAACAAAATAATTATGTAATTCCATTGTGTTAGCTCTACATGCATAAGCATCTTATAAATGCGAAAGTTTGTATGTATGTATAATGTATATGTCCATTCGTCAACAGGAAACGCGGGACGCAGCTACTTGTTTTTTATGTATTATCTATGGATTAGATAATATGAAAATTAGGGCTTGACTATAACACCAAAGTGCGGCTCTGACACTGAAACTACAACGTCATGGTCGCACATCCAAGTTAGTGTGTATTCTAAACATATGTACCTACTAAAATGTCCATGAAGTCTATTCAACCGTTGCAGTGTAAAGAGAAGTGATTAACAAACTATTGGAGGGTAGTTGTGTGTACTGTTACCAAAATCTTTTACTTTGCTTTTGGCATCGCTCTTTGTGCTTGCCACGGTTTTTATTTTATTAGTCTTCAACTATCAAGTGTTGTCTTACATTTTAGTCAAAATTTAATTTATGTGAATGTTACTTATGTGCAAAATAAACCTTTATTATTTATTTAGTTATTCTGCCGCTAAGCAGTAGTGTGTAAACATTACTGTGTTCCGGTTTGAAGGGTACTGTAGCTAGCGAAATTACTGGGCTGTAGATACTTTTGTAGAGACTAACCATCGAAAGTCTCAAAGTAATGAGCGCCAAAGCAGTGATGCCCTGGACTTTGGTTTGCTACTCAAAGTTCTGTGTATCGCTGCAATGGTCATGGACAGGCGTTATCTCTTACCATCAGGAGAGCGTCTCGTTCGTCTCATAACTTTTTACATAAAAAAAAAAAAAAAAAAAAAAATTATTTAAGTAGGTATTTCGAAGGCAAAGTCGTGTCTGGTCATACAGGGAATGCTCAAGCTCATGCCTGATGCCTAAACGAATGGTGACTGTACTAATTGTGACAGAGTTTTGGAAGCAACACGAAATGTCATGTTTCACCACATTATAGACGCACATAATGCGGACACATTCGGCACTTCATGATACAAACACAAACACTCGAAAAAATATAGGTAAGTTTTTAAAAAATATACAAATTGCGGTGACATGATTTTTCCGCATTTTCGTCAAGACCACGAAATCTTTGTTGTGAATAATAGGAAAGAAGTAATGATCACCTGTAATAGGAGCATTGAAAGCGAAGTCCTGAAGCACAGAACCATCGTTGAGTCTGTCCCCACAGAGCCTTGTCGCGGATATCAGCAACCAATCACTGGGGCAGTTAAATATTTCCACACCAGCTTGACCAGGCGGTATCACTGGCAGACCCTCTGAAAATATGCTTAGGTAGATATTGTTTGTTCGAAGTAAAGGTAAGACGTCTTTTTATTGCTTAATATTATTACTTAATTGCCTACATAGAGTCAATAATTGTGTTGTCGTATATAAAGTTAGTCAGGCCCCTGATTCTGTAAGTTACATGGGAGATGAGAATGCTTGTAGAAAATGCGTAATAGTTACGCGTTTTATTTCGAAATAATATCTTGCTATAGTATAGCAAGATACTATACACATACCTACCTACTATAGCATTTATAATCGATAAGTATGTTTTATTAATCAACAACTTATGGCGCTCGGAGATTACAGTTTACGGATAGGTATTTATGAGATAAGGTAGTGGTACCATGAAGCAGAAACAACAAAAATGAGCCATCTGAAAATTAAAACTTCCGGCGCTTTTCCGAATGAGGGCTGTAGCATTTCACACGGCACCATTTAGCCCCAAACTAAACAAATAATATTGTATGCTTGTACTGTGGAAACCAGATAATTGATAAAATACTTACCCACCTATGTACCTACCTACTTTTAGAAAACACAAAATATATTTTTTATAATACACAGTATATATACCTACGTTACATACATGTTCACCATGCAGATAAATAATCTGCGTGATTATCTTGTACCGTTTTGCACAAATTTGTTATGAAATATAATATCGGCAAAGCGCATTTGTATACAAAAGAAGTTTTAAAACTACCTCACCTTAAAAAAAAAACTGATTGTTGGTATTTTGTTTTGTTTTCTGTTTTCTCTTCAATTTGTAATGTTTTGTGTACCTACTTGTCTTTAATTATTTAATAACGCCTGCACACTATGCTTAGTGGCATAATAATTTTACGTAACTATGTAATCTCAGTAAGTAAATTACTTGTAATTTTTATGAGATTTATTGATTCTTAAACCGTAAAGTGAGAAAAGTTCATTATACCTTATACATACTTAGATGTGTATGGGAATTGTAGATGTTCCCCACTTTTGATGCAAAGAATATCTTGTAGCTATTTTAGTAGGTTTCATTATTCTTTGTTCGATTACCTGTATCATAATTAACTATCTGCAGGTATCCAGAATTCTTGTACGTCACGGTGCATCCACCAGGGGTTCTTTCTATGCACATAGCGTAGTTTAGATTATTCTGGAATGAACATTGTACCATAAAATTACAAGAAAACGCATTTCCATCAAGTTCGGCGCTTGGATAGATGTGTTCTAGAGTAAATACTTAGACTGCAATTTGGCAAACGTAAGTAGCGTAGCCTAATAAGGTATATTAGGTATAACTATGAATTATAGGTAGGTATAATGTTGTAATTTTGATTGAATTATAAAGGTATATTTTATCTAGGTATCTATCTAGTCTTCAAACGAAGCGTGAATAGTCAAACACGAACTCTATTCTACGTCTCTACATATGAGTATCTCTATATTTATTATAGTTCTTTTTTCAATAGATACTTGCCAAGTAACTGGATGACCTGGCGATAGAAATTTCCGATCTATCACGGTAGTTAAAGGACTCCACGTAGCCATTTGGTTCTTTGTAGTATTGGAGGCAACCTGGAGGGGCTGCCAATTCGTCTAATGGCATAAGTTGTGTTACCTGGAACGGTTTTTGTTGTTATTAACTGCGCGTTACAGTTTGCGACCCAAAACGCCACATGAACCACACATTTTTTGAGGTAAAAGTAATCTTATTACTATAACTATTCTCAAGCCGTCTAACATTTATCATCTACTTAGATATAAGTAGGTATACATTGAGGTTTTAATTTGGCTGCTGCCTGCTACGATGTTAGCGTTTGGTCTGGTCTATATAATATGGAAATGGATACGGCTGATACAGCATGGAGGTTTCATGTCAAAAACGAGAACTAATTTTAAACTAAGACGCTTTACTTCTACGTAAAGAGTAATTAGCTAACGTAGAACTAAAATAGGTCGTAACACGCAAGATACTTAGTACTACCTACCTACCTATTATTTAGCCCCGCACGATACTAGGAAAGTAGGCACCTGTAATTGTTAAGTACAACTCAAAACCGACTTCATGACATTAAGCCCAAATTGAATTTTTTGCAGAGTAGGTACCGGTTTCATCATCAGCTAATCAGCGGAAGGCAGGTAGTTCAATGAGACAATTCTAGTAACAGTACAACACTGGAAAGGAAAGGAAAATACGCAATTTAATTTACTTGGATGACGTATGTAGGTACCTACCTTAGAAAATCTACACCGGAATCTTCTAAGACCTATACCTACCTACCTACCTATCTTTAAAAAAAAAAAATCCCAAATCGGTTTATAAATGACTGAATTCTGAGGTAACAAACCTAAAAAACATGGTGAATTAAGAACCTCCTTCTTTTTTTAAGTCCGTTAAAATAGGCTGATTTATCGCAGTAGGTACCTACCTTTTTTGTAAGGGATGATTCTTTAATGTACCTTTGTATCTAAAAATAAATAAATGAATAAAAAAGGAAATTAAATACATGGTTAATCGGTTATGTAAAAACGTACCTTTATAGAGAATAATCTATTTTCTGTATTTGCTGTCTGTATAGATAAAAAGATGGGACCGTCTGATTCTCCAACTTCTATGTAAGCTAAAAATAAAAGTTAAGTAGGTAGGTAATTCAATTTAGGTACGAGTAGGTAGGTACCTACCTACTTTATTTTGAGTAGTTATGTATGTATGTTTTTCAATAACAGCTGATGTTCTCACCATGTTGGCCAGTATTGATACCGCAGAGAATTGGAATGACGCTGTTGATATTTTGTCCCGACACCACAAATTGGTCTTCTTGACATGTCCCAGCAGTGGGTGGCAACAGCTGAAATTATGGCAATGAATTGAGGATTCGTTGTGGAAATCCAGTAAAGTGTATAATTTCGACTCAACTTTAACGTTCGTCAATGAAATAATTAATAGCATTTTACGATAAATGTACGGAAAGTGGAACAGCGCCCCAGGGAGATGCTCATCATAATACAGGTAACCCATTATGCTTGAAAAGAAAGCTTAGCGCCTAGCCCCCAGCGCACGTTGTTCTATGGATTATTCATTTTATTTTAAAACGTGGCTTCGGTACATGTCCTACGTTATGAAAATATTTTAACGCTTGCATAGTGTAGGTACCTACATGTTCATTATCATATTTATTGGGAAAATTAATTTAGGTACATGTCAATATACATAGTGTACCTACATAACGTAACATACATTAAAATCATTCCATAGAAAATTAATAATTAAATAATAAAATAAGGTATGTACATTTTTTTAATTGACATATTGACGTATTACTTCTAAAACTATACATAAGCGTATAGTAAGTAAAGTCACCACTACTTTACAAGGGCATGACTGGACTTGAACAAGACTTTGGTAGGTACTTATTGTGACTTTTGACTTATTTATCTTATAATAATATCTACTTGAAATTACCAAAACACTTGATACTGGCAAATATATAAACAAAGTGCGTTGTCAAATACTAAAAAGAAGAACTTCAATACGACGACGGTCTTAGACTTAAGACAAGGCAGTATGGCTTTACAGCTTTAGCCTGCCCGATGGGGCAAATAAAAAAAAAAACAGTAGACGTCTGTGTTTTTTTTTATTTAGTTTTGGCGTCGCGTTTTAGCATTTGCCAGTGTCAAGTATTTATATATTTTCAAGTTTCAAAAATTAAACAAGCGTCCTCGTAGCTACTTATAGTCAAAGTCCAGTCGTAGTCAAGTCCAGTCTGTGTCAGTCAAGTCCAGTCATGCTTTAGTAAAGTAGTGGCGACTTTACTATAAAGCTTCGATGTAGTTTTGGAAGCAACACGAAAAGTCATGTTTCACCCCATTATATCATTTTCCCACACTCGCGCTTGTAATTCGGCACTTTATGAATAAACCACCACCATTTTTATGCATAAACACTCGACAAAACACAAGTTTTGGAAAAAAATACAACGGAGCGACACGACTCTTCCCGCGTTCCCGCCAAAACTCCGTCTGTGTTTTCTCTACTTACTTCGAAAGAGCCAAAGTCTAATCGAAGCTGTGTAACCTCTTTCGAGGCTTTATTTATAGCAACTGCACACGACAGCCTGTCGCTAGTCGGCTGTGGATAATCAGGGTTGGTGAACCATCCGATGGGTGCTGAAGACATGCTGTCACATGGCAAAAGTACTGCAAACAAGATTGAAGAATTTAAAAAGTTACTTTTTTAAAAGTCAAGAAATAGGTTGGAGTTTTGGCGGAAACGCGGGAAGAGTCGTGTCGCTCCGTTGTATTTTTTTCCAAAACTAGTGTTTTGTCGAGTGTTTATGCATAAAAATGGTGGTGTTTTATTCATAAAGTGCCGAATTACAAGCGCGAGTGTGGGAAAATGATATAATGTGGTGAAACATGAGTTTTCGTGTTGCTTCCAAAACTCCATCGAAGCTTTGTAGTAAAGTTGCCACTACTTTACTAAAGCATGACTGGAATTAACTGACACGAACTGGACTTGACAAAGACGACTTTGACTAAAACTAGCTACGATGGCACTTATTTAACTTTTGAAACTTGAAAATATATAATTACTTGACACTGGCAAATGCTAAAACGCGACGCCAAAACCAAAGAAAAAAAAAATAGGTTGAGTTTTGGCGGAAACGCGGGAAGAGTCGTGTCGCTCCGTTGTATTTTTTTCCAAAACTAGTGTTTTGTCGAGTGTTTATGCATAAAAATGGTGGTGTTTTATTCATAAAGTGCCAAATTACAAGCGCGAGTGTGGGAAAATGATATAATGTGGTGAAACATGAGTTTTCGTGTTGCTTCCAAAACTCTATCGAAGCTTTGTAGTAAAGTTGCCACTACGTTACTAAAGCATGACTGGAATTAACTGACACGAACTGGACTTGATAAAGACGACTTTGACTAAAACTAGCTACGATGGCACTTATTTAACTTTTGAAACTTGAAAATATATAATTACCTACTTGACACTGGCAAATGCTAAAACGCGACGCCAAAACCAAAGAAAGAAGAAATAGGTAGGTAGGATACCTACTCATTGATCAGTTATTTTTTTACATTAACTTTTTCTTCATGACCGTAATTAAGTAAGTTAATTTTAATATTATCATGAGTGTAATTCGTTAAGTATCCGGTAGGTACTAATTGATTGAATAAATAAATAAATAGATACGACTAATTAGATGTAGAAACACGAGTTTGATAGCAATTACTAGAACGTGACCAGCAAAATATGATATTACTCAGAAGGAGTAACCAGACTCGACTTTGACTTACTTCACTTAATTTATCGTAAAATACCTGAAAATTTTAATTGAAAATGACAAATGCACTAAGTGCGATGCCAAATAAAAAAAAACACTTACCGACGCAACAGGTTCCGTAGCCATCTGCGCAAGATCCCATACCAGTTCCTCCCGTCGATTGACACTCGTATTCATGGAGGCATGTTCCTTCTAGGCCATTACTAGACAAACAACTTTCATTATCGAACTCCACTACTTGAAAAACTTCTAAAAATCTTTTTTTACTTTTATTTGACTTTGTTTTTCGTATACACGCTTCAGGACATCTTTTTCTTATCCTCGATTTTGTCTTCGTAACATTATTTATGGTAAATCCTGGTGTTCGATATAGGTTATTGAATGCACGATTATTTGATTTTTGTTGCATGAAATGCCATCTATTTGTGTCTTCTGTAGAGTATCCATCATTAGATCGTCTTTCGTTAATTGGTAACAAGCTTTCCTCAGTGCTGTGAATTTCTTCAAATTCTTTTCCATCTATAGATTTATATGGTTGGTCTGTTTCTATTACAGTTGCCGTGTACCATCGCTCAGCTTTATTTATTGATAATAAACTTAAAATTAGCAAGAATTGGGTTAGCGAATGCATTTAATTTTTTTACTATACCTACTAGGTAGGTACTTACAGCTTACTACGTTCAATGCCAGCACTATAATGTGTGCGACGAACTGCTATTGACAACTGACTTAGTATGTGTACCATGACGATTTTAACAGTCTATTAATTGGTATAATAACACATAAGTAGATAACTGAGAACTTTCGCAATTTCTCTATACGAGTATCTGTTAATATGTTTAGCGGGCAAAAGACGTTCCTGGGGGCGATTGTATAGAAATTTGCTAGAATTACGTCATTCGATACGATAGAAAAATATATGGAAATTGGGACCGCCGTCTCAATGTTATCCCCTGGCGGGAGTAAATAGGGACTGTTTTTTCTTCATACATTTGACTACCAAATAAGTAGGTAAGTACAAACATATATAGGTACTTATTTCATTGATAACACCAAAGTTAAAAGTCATATTTTCCCTACCTATTTAAAAATATCATTATCATGTAACATCTCAATATTATATGAGTGTCAAATATAAATAAATATGACAAAATCATTAAATTTCAATAAATAATATTATTATGTAAGTCATGAAACAAGGTCTCTTGGAGCCAAGAGCTCAGTTTGGTTCGCAAGCGATGGAAGCTACGCGGTTGTAGACTGCGGACCCCAGAATGTAGGTATACGGATCTCTCCGACTTGACGAGCCGATGCTATGGCGTTGCTAGTTGTTCTTTTTTTATTGTTGCGAATGCCTAACATGCTGTGCTGTGTTTTTTTTATTTGGCACTTAAAAATAAAATGATAGCTGTGATATGATAGCGATGATAGCTCAGTGGTTAGCGCGGTAGACTCGCATGCCGAAGGGCGTGGGTTCAAACCCCAACAATGAGCTTGAGCTGCCGGTGAAGGAAAACATCGTGAGGAAACCATAGCATGGTGGTAGGGTACTTTCTAGTACTCGGCTGGCTAGCTACCACCCTCAAGTTGAAAATCTGCCGCCAAGCATCTAACGGTGTGTTCCGGCAGCCTCACTTGAGAGCCAGTTCCATTCCAGGCTAGGTGTACTTTACCATCTTCGACCACACCTTCACTTAACATCAGGTGAGCTGTGGTTAAACAACAAGCCTGTCAACCATAAAAAAAAAAAAAAAAAAATAAGTATACTAGAACTCACAGTTTCCATTCACGCTCGATACCCGTGATATCGTTATCGATACCCGCGATATCGTGGAACCACCACAACTCGAACCACCCAATCAAGGTCTCTCTAACAACACGTACTTAATAGGAATACGATAATACGTATTTAAAGGGGTCCCATCTATACCTAGGTCACAAATCCTAGGATATAGGTTCCTGCCCCTGCAATGCGATTAACCATGCACCAGCAAGGCATTACCATTGAACGTATACTAGTTCCTCTCATGTATGTATTTGTCTTATCTTTCTACAATAACGCTCTAAATTGCACTGGCATAAGTATGTATTTTATTACTATGGTATCCAACACGCCCAATGAAATAAAACAATTTCAATCAGCCTAGAATAACTTACGTACATATGTAGGTATTTACCGACCGAAGAATGTCAGATACTCTAGTCAGTGCACAATGTGTAGCCTGCTGTTAGTTCAATTTGCAACGTCGTGTGCGCACAAATAATAATCAGATTGGCCTATCTGTAATGATTAGAGTCTAGGTTGACAGGTTTAGGTCACATGCCTAGAGACTTGTAATGAATAAAAGACAGACCTAGCCCCGCCTTCTCAGACAATCTAACATATTGTGCTAGATGTATGTAATGAAACTGTTAATACCCTGGCATGACCTATAATGTGAAGAATTTTTGGTCTCAGAAGATTGATTGGTAGGTACCCTCCCCAATAATAATAATTCCTGTTCAGCGCCAATCTTATCCAGGGGCCGCCATAGTACCGTGTGCGCATATTGCCTTTCAAGTTAGGCAATCATGAAAAAGTTACACGATCGCATATCATAAGCCCGCGCAATAATGTTTGAAGTTTTATTTTTTGTGATTCAAATTGAATTGCAAAAAAAGCTCCCGGTAAGCAACGATGTACTATTATCTATATAAACTGAGGTAAAACGTCATAGCCGGTAAGTAGGTACAAAAACCAAAAACTGTCAAGAAACACTATGCTTAGTGTTTCTTGATCGTAAATAACTCTACAAATCTACAGTGGTATTACCGGCATAAATATAATCGCTACTCTACAAGGCCATTGCCTTGTAGAGTAGCGATTATATTTATGCCGGTAATATCCATATCCATATAATCCAAAGTAAACCGTTAAAAAAATTATGAAAACTGGAAAAGCCTCTATCGGGTGCAAACAAGACCTACTTTTTTCATACATTTAGCTATAATTTATCTTGCATACCTACCACCTTTTATATTATTTTTTGCTTCATAACATAATTATTAAAAAAATCGTCGTTAAGCGTCAAAAAGTTAGTAAAGTTTATAGAAACTGCTTTTTTGATATAAGTAGATAGACATTTCTAAGACTTCTAAGGTGTGAAACCGTGTTATGACCACTAATCAGACTTTTAAGCAAAAAACGAATAAATAATTTGAACATTTCTCAGGTGCAACATTAATAATATGTCGCTAGGTGCAATATTTACAATTTCAACTATATAGTATCTAGTCGAACTTGGTCTACTTTAGACAAATATTGTTTTGCTGAGCATGTGTGCGGACGCAATTTATTGGAATGATTGCGTTGACGAGGTTACTCGTTAGTACAAACTGTAGGTAGGTATATGGTGTGTATCTATATAAAAAGGTGCTGAGAGGTGGCTTTTTGAAACCACAACTTTTATTCTAATGAGTAAGTACACTTATGGAGTTTTGGCGGGACCGCGGGAAGAGTCGTGTCGCTCCGTTATATTTTTTGCCAAAACTTGTGTTTTGTCGAGTGTTTATGCATAAAAATGGTGATGTTTTATTCATAAAGTGCCGAATTACAAAGCGTGAATGTGGGAAAATGATATAATGTGGTGAAACATGACTTTTCGTGGTGCTTCCAAAACTCCATCGAAGCTTTATAGTAAAGTCGCCACTACTTTACTAAAGCATGACTGGACTTGACTAACACAGACTGGACTTGACTAAGACTGGACTTTGACTATAACTAGCTACGAGGACACTTATTTAACTTTTGAAACTTGAAAATATATAAATACTTGACACTGGCAAATGCTAAAACGCGACGCCAAAACCAAAGAAAAAAAAAGTACACTTATTTTCTCCTGGTTGGCCTCGCACTTCGTGCATTTGCGTGTACTATTTTTTTATTTAATGTGCCTGTGTCGAATATTTTAAAATAAGTAGGTAAGCCAGTCATCGTGTGAATATTGTCATGGTCAAGTCTAAGCCATGTCATATTTAAAATGGCGGCAACTTGATGCTTCTATTGAGATTGGTTAATGGCGCCATTGACTCATGGTCATGACTGGTGGTCATAGTGTTCGTGCAAAACATCTTATTTATTTTGATATAAAAATTTTTGTTGACTCATATTTTTCTTAACAGTTTTTCTTGAAATTGTAAACAAAAAGAGGTCTAAGCGAGACCTTTACGGACCTTTAGTACCTTGAGTAAGACTATGTCATGACTAAAAATATAAAACCTTACAATTGAATTTAACCATAAATGGTTTTGGGTTAATTTATATGCAGTAAAAATAGGATCGAGATGATTTTTTTTTCTATATTCTACTAAAATACCTCAGCCTGCCAAAATCAATTTTATAAACCAAGTGCTGCAAATAATATTCAAAGCAGCGTTGGCAGGAACATAATTATACAGTTTAGTAAGACGGGGGCACGGGTAGTACGCGTTGAAACATGTGTAAAGGGACCATGCACATGGGTTGCTAAACCTAGACGCTGTACTGGTCCCCGTCGCTGCTACGCGATGGACGCGGCACCCGCACGGCGGCGGCGGCGATGCCATTGAATGCTAAGAAGATTCGTCAGTCTTGTTTTCGAGACATCTTGCGAAAGCATCCCGCATTTCTGGCTGCTCTGCTCCTACGCGTATATTCATGCGTTCCGCAAGTAGTTAAGAATGCTCATACATAATATTACAATCGCTTTATTACACACATATCCTAGCTTATGGCTAGGTATAGGTAGGTCTAGGGTTATTCATAAGTGCCGACAGCTTGGTATAAAAGCCTGATCGCGCCCGGCGTTGTTACAGATCTCTGCGAGCTTTCGAGGGTCCATACAAACATGATTCTAAAAGTAAGTTGTTTACCGTGCTCTTTATTTAAGACAATTTAGCTATTTTTTTTCATCAATCTATAACCGTACATAATAATATAGGATGGTGATTAAGTATTACAATCTAAAAGGCGTTTTATAGAAACCTTTTAATGTAGCGATAAGTAATAACTCAGTGATTAACGCGGTCGGATCACACGCCAAAGGGTGTTAGTAAGTTCAAATCTTAATAACAAGTTTGAGCTTCCAATGGCAAAGGAAACACATCACGCGGAAGTGTGTTGGTACATAGAGTACTTAGTTTCTAGTACTCGAATGGGTAACGGTGTGTTTTAAGCTGTGGTCAAACACCTAACCTAGGTAACACCTAAGTATAAAAATCGATTTGAAATTTGAATGACATATTTAGGCAATTATAGGTATGTACCTACTTATGTACCCTAACCTGTTTCACCAAATCACAGATAGGATGAACATAGATAGTTAACGATTTGTTCCCAAAAATGGCGCCCAGTTTTCGAACATTTTTCTACCCTTGATATAGGCACAAGTAGGTACCTACGTATCTACCTAGGTAGGTACATATTTTTCTTTATGCTTGACATTTATCTAACGGCCTTATTCTCTATGAACACGTAGCACATAACGCGTCCACGTTTTCGTAGGTAACATGGTGTAATTGGGGTTTAATCATATAACTCACAAGGAGGGTTAAACTCGCAAGGAATTGTAGTATCTATACTAATTTTAAAATGCGACAAGGTGTCACACGCGCTTGTTTTAAACGGTCAAAAGAAACTTTATAAGCGAATAATGTTATGCTACACACGTTTTCGCCCAGGAAACAAAATGTTAATAAGAGAATTAGGGCCCTGGTTTATACAGACAAGCCAGCACAAGTAGGTATTCCGTGTACCTATGCTTCTTTGAACTTTCCAGGTGTTTCTCCTAGTGTGTGTGGCAGCAGCTCACGGAGGGGGGCTACTAGCTCCGTACTCTTATGGCGGGTACTACGGGAACCCTTACAGTGCTTACCCCGCGCAACCGGCCCTCGCTTCTCATGCTACCAACACTTATAGATCACCTTTCAATCTAGGACAGGTAACTACTTATTTTTTGTGTTCTATGTCAGTTTTTATTCGTTCATAATATCAAGTGTCACAAGATAAAATATGTCTCATAGTACCTACCTACAGTGCACATATTTTATATGTATTGTTTTTTTTTAATTTTGACTAGATTGTTGCTATGATTTTAACTGAAGATTTGCTCTAATTTTTAAGGAAAGAGTTGGCGTTGAATAAATTAACATTCTCATTCCCGCCTGGACATTTATAGCTACGCCTATTTTCAACAGATTTCCACATACTCAAAAGCACTCGACACTCCATTTTCTTCGGTACGCAAGTCAGACATTCGCGTGAGTAACCCTGGGGTGGCGGTCGGATACGGAGGCTACGCGGGATACAGGCCCGTCGCAGCGCCACTAGTATCGCACGTTGGTGTGGCCGCGCCCTTCGCCTCTTACGCCTCACCTGTTGCCAAGGCAAGTTTTTTTTTCATGATGTTAGGTATAACATCAGACGAATGGTCAGTGTAACTGTTTGTGCATTCTGCGTGTGTCAAATATTTCAAAATATATATTTTTCATGTTAAAAGCAAGTATAATAATTACCCATGTTAAAGTCACATAAAGTGAACTACAGTAAAATGGACTGGATTTGCTCATATATAGCTTCATATTAGTAAACTAGTGGTGCCTTTACTATTGCTATAGCATCTACGGAGTTTTAGAATTAAAATGAAAAACTATATAATTATTCTACTACATTATAACACTTTTTAAACTCATGCGTGTCGTGAGATACTTTAGGAATAAAACACTAACTACTATGTATCTTTAAACAAAAACTCCAACGAAACACAGGTTTTAGAAATTAATAGGTACCTACAACACGGCGGCGGCGTTATGATTTTTCCGAGTTCCCTCCAAAACTCCTTATTTACTTTTCGTGCCAACGAACGTGAATAAGAAAAAGACATAATATCGTGTTGCCGTCACATATAGTGCGCAATGTATAACTTAGCACATGCTGAGTTAGCATCAAACTAAAATTACGAATATACAATGGGACTACCATTGGTTGTCGCAAAAGTATCTTGCATAAATTGGAATAAACAAAACTTAAAGGACTTATTTAATTTCTCTTTCCAGGTGGCAACAACCGCCGGTCTCCTTGGAGTTGCGTACTCCGCTGCCCCAACAGTATCCCACATGACCTACACTAATGGACTCGGCCTGGCATACGCCTGGTAAACTGATGTTCAGCGCTTCACTAGTAATCATTGTTATTGTTAAAAGCATGAAAGATTCCTCCTAATTTATTACCTGATAGTTATAACATTTTTTATTTACATTGTAATAATAAATGTGTAGCTTTTAATTTGGTAATTGTTTTACTATCGTGTTACCTAATACACAAAAATCTGTAGGGATAGTTAATTCTTTTCTACTACGTAGGTACTATCTTATTGTCCGCAGTCACCGCAGTGGCTCTAGGTAAGCGAGAATTTCGTAGAACGGTAGTTGAAAATAAACCAGTTTCTACCATGTTCTATTGTAATGCTATTCTAATGTAAATTCTATTTATGTACTTTTTTCTTTGTACCGTAACATTTTATTGGAAAATCCATAATGTGAGACGTCTTGTAATCCTCCCAAATGAAAAAAGATATAAAATCGAATTGCAGGCACTAAAAATAATCGACTAATTATTTGGAGTGCTCACTCATCTCTAGTTTTTTTTTTTAAATTAATTTGCCCCATCGGGCAGGCTAAAGCTATAAAGCCATACTGCCTTGTCTTAAGTGTTATTTCTGCTGTCTCTTAGCTATAGTTATTGTCAAAGTCCAGTCTTAATCAAGTCCAGTCCATGTCAGTCAAGTCCAGTTATGCTTTAGTAAAGTAGTGGCGACTTTACTATAAAGCTTCGATGGAGTTTTGGAAGCAACACGAAAAGTCATGTTTCACCACATTATATAATTTTCCCATACTATCGCTTGTAATTCGGCACTTTATGAATAACACGCCACCATTTTTATGCATAAACACTCGACAAAACACTAGTTTTGGAAAAAAATACAACAGAGCGACACGACTCTTCCCGCGTTCCCGCCAAAACCCCCTTTCTAGTTTAATTGAAAATCAAACTGACTTAAAAGTCAATTAGCCTGCCAGATGAGGCTAATTAATAAAAAAAAATTGAAAGTCAATTCCATTCTACTGCCACCGTGAGTCCATAGGCTGTCAACTTGTCATTGTCAATATTAAATTAATTTCTTATTTCAGTTTCATACAATTTATTTTTTTCCTGTTTGCTTGAGTTGTAAATCAAACATGAATTAAAATTACTTGTGTTTAAATTAGACTTTTGGTTAATTCTTGACTTAACTGTAATACCCTGGCCCAGATAGTGGCTAGGTGTTTATCCACGTCTCACTACGTGCGAAACGTGTAGAGTGATAAGAGCAGTGTGTGGCGAACGCCTATGGTGAAAGTATTGTTTCTTTAGTTTATTAGAATCTCGAAGATGTCGGATAGTGGAGACAGTGACGTTGGGTGGACGTTGTATAAAGACAGGCCTGAATGGAACGACGTGACTCCTGTGAAGGAAGATGATGGCCCATATCCAGTTGTGGTCATTGTACATTCTGAGAAATGTGAGTTATTTTACTTAGTCATCATTACACTTACATTAAAATGTCGTAGGTAACCCTCATAATTTATAAAGCCGGAGGCTTTTAGATGGCTTAACGATCTTTTAGGTACCTTCATATGGTCTAAAATGATTGGAGGTCCTGTGTATTTCTTAAACCGCAATTATTCTTATCTAATGATCATTATTATTAATTTTTAAACTATTTGTAGTTGAGGATGTGTATGACTACTTCCGTGCAGCTTTGCAAAGCAATGAGAAGTCTGAGAGAGTTCTTAAATTGACCAAGGATGCTGTTGAACTCAACCCTGCCAACTATACAGTGTGGCAATACAGGTTAGCTTACTCTTTATCTTAATTATAATCTTTTAAGCATTAGTCATTATACACAAGGAAGCACATTTGGTAAGTACAAGATCTGTTTATTCTTCTTAAACAAATTTAAATTAATTATAGTTACTACTAAGAGTATGAGTCTGCATGGGATGCATATGGGATGAAAGAAGGGGTTCCTTATGTTTCACCGAAGCGCTTAAAATACTACTTAAGAATATATGTTTTGTATACTATTTCATCTTAATCCACAAAGGATTAAGATGTTTGTAAAATAATGATGTTTTGTTTTTAAAACATGTTCTTGGCAAACACTTATCTTATAACATGTGTTGTATGTTATACAGTGTTGCATGAGTATTATTGAGTATACATTGAGAATTTTTGGGTTGAAATAAAAAAATCTTTATGAGAAGGCTAAGGTTCTCTCATAAACCAAAGCTATATAGCTACCAAACTAATGGTAAAAAGAAATGGAAAATCAGCTCTTTTCATAAAGTCCTTACATCTACCTAAGTCACATCGGTAAATTGTAAGATACTAGTAAAACCTAAAATTTACCAATATATACCTAGATGAGGTTTTACAGTAATGTAATATGACTATCATATCATGTACATACATTATTATTATTTATATATTACATACATGTGTAGGTATAGATTATTATTTCCACATTCAAACCATATTTCCTTTGTGGTCTATATCACAATTTATCAGCATATATACTAGCATATTCCAGTGATAACAGCAATAGTTATTAATTTATAATACTCATAATTATGTTTAGCTATGTAGGTAAGCTATTACAAAGTAACTTTCTTAAATTTTCTGTGATAAAAAAGCACATAATCTACTATGCAGATTCTTATGTTTCAGAAGTAGGTTTTAATGCATTTATTTTGACAGCCCCGTTGGCTCATTGGTAGTATATCTGCCTTGAGAGCTGTAGGGTGTGGGTTCGATTCCCAGGCAGGGCAAACATTTTGTGAATAAACAAATGTTTGTTCTGTGTCTGGGTGTTCTGTATGTATCATAAGTATGTATTTACAAAAAAAAAACTATTTATGTATTCTATCAGTTATCTGACTTCCATCACACAAGCTCTGCTTAGTTTAGGGATAGCGCTGTGTGTATAGTCCTACAATATTTATTTAAATAACTATTTGTTATTAATATCCTATTTTTTGTCTCACATATCCTATTTTGAAGTATGCCTATTTTTGGTATGTTATTAATTAATGTTGTAGGTAGCTAATGTGAACCCTTGATAAATAAAATAAAAAATGAGATGTCTAAAAGTAGTATCCCAATATTGACTGATCACCTGATGCCTAGCGAAGGGTAGTGAACTGAACCGCGCAACCAGACACCGTACAACAGGAAAATCTTGTTGCAGTTTTCAATATGACCAGTGATATTCTGATGGTTAATAGTTATGTTTTGGAAATATATAACTAGTCTTCTCGTCACCCATTCCACAGGATCTCAAAAAGAAAAAAACGTAAACGAAAGTCTTCAACCAGTGCATACTACAAATAAATACAAATCCATTGGGGTACCATACTGTTGTGAGACCGCATATTGGCAATCCTAGCGTAGGACTATAGAGTCTCAGGGTGTCCTAGGGTCAGGGTGGAGGGATGATATATAAGGCAGTGGGCAGAGACTAGAAACAAAAAGCTGAAGATTGAGCTAGGCGACGTGGATTAGCAGATGCCTATATCCAGCAGTGGACTGATAGATGATGAATATTTTTATGTCTGTCTATTTATCTACAACTTTGCAAAATGAATCCGGGAAGCTCGTTGCTTATTGTTCGCGGACGACCTTAAGTTGCTCTTGGCGGTTAAAGACAGAAACGACTGCCAGCGACTGCAGCATGACATCGATAGAGTGGTTGAGTGGAGCAAAAAGAACAAACTGCAATTCAACGTCACGAAATGTTCGATGCTGTCGTTCAGCAGGTCACGTGAGCCACTCCACTTCGACTACAGCGTGGACGGCGAAGCTTTGAAGCGGGTAGTGGCAGCCAAAGATCTCGGAGTCCATATTACTAGTGATCTGACATTTAGGAATCACATCGTCCAGGTTTGTAGGAAGGCCTACAAGAGGTTGGGTTTTGTGTTGCGGCAAGCTGCAGGTTTCAATAATATCAAAGCGGTATCGGTCCTGTATGATGCGCTCATCCGTAGCCAGCTAGAATCTAACTCGTCTGTATGGGCTCCGCATGAAGCTAAGTACACTCTTATGCTGGAAAAGATACAGAATAAATTTACAAGATACCTGTACTTGCGGCTATACGGGGTTTACCCGTTTTACCCACTGATGTATCCAACCTTGTTCGTACTGGGCATGGTCGGATACAACAAATTGGAAGTGAGACGGAACTGGGCGCTCGCATATTACATGATGCGTGTATTCCGGGGCTTTCTGTCAAATCCGGACATACTGGCGATGATGGGACTGAGCGTGCCAGACGGGTACGTGACGCGCCGCCGGCGGCCGCAGCTGTTCTCGGTGCCTCAGGCTAGGACCAACTTATTGGCTAAGACGCCGTTGGTTCGGACGTTGCATGCACTGAATCGGGTTGCCCAGAAAATTGATGTTTGTGTATGTTCGGTACAAGAATTTAGAATGGCGGTTAATTATGACGCATGCTATAATTTGACATAGTAATTTAAGGTTTTTATTTATGATTTTTATGATTTTTATTTTTTGTTTGACATTTTAATTTATGATTTTTATGATTTTAATTTTTTATTGTTTGACTTTTTAATTTAATTTTTTTTGACATTTTTAATTTTTATAATTGTATATTGACATTTTTCTTTATAATTTTTTGACATTTTTAATTTTTATAATTGTATATTTACTAGCACCATCGCATTAGGGAAACCCTGTAAGGATGGTGTGAGATTAAGGAATAAATAAATAAATAAAAAAAAAAACTATTTTTATATAAATAGTAAGAAATAATTCTTATCATAAAATAAATAATCAACTGTTAAATTTCCTGCTGTTATTATATATTAATATTATCTTTATCATGTCATGCATTCTATCTGTGTTGCTGTAACATTTCAGGAGGGATCTCCTGAAAACGCTAGATTCTGATCTGCGAGCAGAACTCGATTATGTGGAAGCAGTAATAAAACAGTCTCCTAAAAACTATCAGGTTTGTTTGTTCTCTATTCTTAAAATAAATCATTTTGCAAAATTGTTAAAATGATTAAAATGTATTAAAATTGTTAATTGTTAAAACATTGGTGCTTAACACTCATGATTATGAGTAGATAGGTGTAGTATTTCCTTTCCCTTAAAAACATAACAAGAAAACTAACAGTTTGTAAAAAAAAGAGATTTGCTTGAAAAGTATGAAAAGATCATAAAGAGTTGAGGCTTTGAAAGATAAAGTAGTATTTAGTAGCCAAATCCCAAGAACAACAAAGCTATAACTTGTTTAGTTAGTATATAGTTATCTGGTTCCCATAATACAGATTTGCATAGTTTGTCACTAGATAGCGTCGTGTGAAATGTCCTACAATATTTACTTATGTTATAGGTTGGGAAGAAGTAACTAAACAAGTTAAGCAACGTTAACTTCACACATAAGTAGAAAAATATAATAAGCGCAACGTAATGCTCATGAGAAATATCGACAGATCGTGCGATCACTGCGACGTCATTAGCAGTCATCGCGTCTGTCCATGCATGTTTTCAAAGCTGACGTTTATACCGAAATCTGTAAAAGATTCGGTATCGCATGAATAAATAAATAGCACCTGTTATAGGTTCTTATGTCGCTCAGCGAGCTATGGAAAGAGCTATGCTTGGCATTTCTCTGAGGGATCGTATCCGAAACGAAGTAATTTGCCAGAGAACTAAAGTCATAGACATAGCTCAGCGTATTAGCAAGCTGAAGTGGCAATGGGCAGGACATATCTGTCGAAGAACCGATAACCGCTGGGGTAAACGTGTTCTAGAGTGGAGACCGCGTATTAGCAAACGTAGCGTAGGACGCCCTGAGACTCAATGGAGTGGCGATATACGTAGGACAGCTGGCGGTGGACGGAAGCGAAAAGCCGAAGATCGGGGTGAGTGGCGTGTCTTGGGAGAGGCCTATGTCCAGCAGTGGACTAATATATGCTGATGACGATGATGATGATAGGTTCTTATAAGCAAGAATACGATAGACGAAAATTTATTGAGTGCATTTTTTTGTTCAATGCAAAGCTGGGCATGAAGAGCGATGACGAGCTGAGAGTGGGGCAATTTGGATATGGGCAACGGAACCCTCGAGGACAGAGGCTGGCTGACTTCCTGGAGAAAGAGGGCCTCTTTATGATGAACTCTTTCTTTCAGAAGCCGCCTCACAGGAAATGGACCTGGATGAGTCCCGATGGTTCTACGAGAAATGAGATAGACTTCATCATGACCAACAAGAGACGAATATTCAATGACGTCTCCGTGATCCACAGGGTGAAAACCGGTAGTGATCATCGACTGTTAAGAGGGTCATTGAATATTAATGTCAAACTTGAAAGGTCACGCCTGATGAAGTCCACACTCCGACCTACTCGTGCCCATTTACAAAACCCCGAAAGCTTTCAACTCGAACTCTCCAATCGCTTCGATTGCCTAGAGAATCTTGCTACAGTGGACGAGATCAATAACAGGCTTGTAGAAACTGTCCATACGGTGGGCTCTAAGTTTTTTAGACCCCGCCGTACAAATAGACCTCAAAAACTGTCCGACCATACTCTAGACCTCATGGCTGAACGACGTTCTCTACGACTACAGTCTTCCTATGATGCAAAGTCATATGGGCTGCTCAATAGACAGATTTCGAAATCCTTGCGACACGACATACGTAACTTTAATACTAATCATATTAAAGAGACGATAGAGCGGAACAAAGGCTCCAAAGTGTTCGCAAGAGACATGTCTATTGGGCAAAGCCGGCTGACGAAGCTGAAGAGAGAAGATGGTAGTATAGCGTCGACCAAAGCAGAGGTTTTAGAGGAGGTCGAAAGGTTCTATGGACGGTTATACGCCTCGGTTGCCGAGCCTGTTAGCAGCGCGGCCAAAGACCCAAGAGCCAAGCTAACCCGGCACTATACCGAAGATATCCCGGACATCAGCCTATACGAGATTAGAATGGCCCTGAAACAGCTTAAGAACAACAAGGCGCCGGGTGAAGACGGAATCACATCGGAGCTTCTGAAAGCGGGTGGTACACCGGTACTTAAAATCCTTCAGAAGCTCTTCAATTCCGTATTACTCGAAGGTGTAACGCCAGAAGCATGGAACAGAGGCGTGGTGGTGCTGTTCTTCAAGAAAGGTGACAACACTTTATTGAAGAATTACAGACCCATCTCGCTTCTGAGCCATGTTTATAAGCTGTTTTCGAGGGTCATTACGAACCGTCTCAGTCGCAGGTTCGATGACTTCCAGCCTTCCGAACAAGCCGGTTTCCGAAAAGGTTACAGTACCATAGACCACATCCACACGCTAAGGCAAATTATACAGAAGACCGAAGAGTATAATTTGCCTCTATGTTTGGCGTTTGTTGACTATGAGAAAGCCTTTGATTCGATCGAGACATGGGCGGTGGTTGAGTCTCCAGCGATGCCATATTGACTATCGGTATATCGAAGTGTTGAAGTGTTTGTATAATAACGCCACTATGTCGGTCCAAGTACAGGAGCAGACTTCGAAGGCGATTCCATTGAAAAGAGGCGTAAGACAGGGAGACGTTATATCTCCGAAACTGTTTACTGCCACAGTGGAAGACGCCTTCAAGCTCCTGGAATGGAAAGGATTCGGCATCAATATTAATGGCGAATACATCACTCACCTTCGGTTTGCCGACGATATAGTGGTCATGGCAGAGTCGTTGGAAGATCTCAGCACAATGCTCGAAGACCTCAATCGAGTTTCCCAACGGGTGGGTCTTAAAATGAACATGGACAAGACGAAGGTAATGTTGAATGCCCGTGTTGTGCCCACCCCAGTATCAGTTGGGAACTCGGTTCTCGAAGTTGTTGACACATACATTTACCTAGGACAAGCAGTCCAATTAGGTAGGTCCAACTTTGAGAAAGAGGTCAGTCGTCGAATCCAACTCGGCTGGGCAGCGTTCGGAAAACTGCGCGACGTCTTCTCGTCCGAATTACCTCAGTGCCTCAAGTCGAAAGTCTTCAACCAGTGTGTGTTACCAGTGATGACTTATGGCGCTGAAACGTGGTCTCTGACTGTGTGCCTTCTTGGTAAGCTCAAAGTAGCACAACGCGCTATGGAGAGGGCTATGCTCGGAGTTTCCCTACGAGATCGAATCAGGAATGAGGAGATCCGTAGACGAACCAAAGTTACCGACATAGCCCAACGGATTAGCAAGTTGAAGTGGCAGTGGGCAGGGCACATAGCACGCAGAACTGATGGCCGATGGGGCTGCAAAGTTCTGGAGTGGAGACCACGGACCGGCAAGCGCAGCGTAGGACGTCCACCCACAAGGTGGACAGACGACCTAGTAAAGACCGCAGGAACGCGCTGGATGCGAGCCGCTTCCAACCGGTCTTTGTGGAAGTCAATGGGGGAGGCCTATGTCCAGCAGTGGACGTCCTACGGCTGAAATGATGATGATGATGATGATGATTTTTTTGTTGTTAAGGTTAGGACCCCTAAAAGCTTTATACGGCTATTTTCTATTTTCTTATTTTTTATTACAAATAGGCTTGCGTCCATGTACAATGTACATATTTGAATATTGCTAGTGGTATTTAATCTTTTTTATCTGCAATTTCAGGTGTGGCACCATCGTAGAGTGTTGGTGGAATGGCTTCAAGACCCGTCGATGGAGCTGGACCTGACAGGAGATGCTCTGCTGCAGGACCCTAAGAACTACCATGCATGGCAACACAGGCAGTGGGCTGTCAAAACTTTTGGGTATGTTTATAAGTATTTAACACATGTACCTGTTTCTTATGCGGTGCTACATAATTATATGTGAGGTAGTAGCGATAACGTCACTAATATTTATTTATTTTTTGAATTGCATTGTATTGGTGACCTTTTCTATTTTCCGTTTATTCATCCTCAAAAAAAAATTACATACGATAAAAATGACGGGATATAAAAAAGAATCTCGTAACTTTTCCAGACTGTACGAGAAGGAAATGGATTTCGTTGACCATCTTTTAACAGATGACGTCCGCAATAACTCTGCTTGGAACCAAAGGTATTTCGTCATGAACAACCACTTAGGCTGGTCCGATCTTAACGTACAAAAAGAATTACACTACGCTTTAGAAAAAATCAAATTCGTTAAGAACAACGAAAGCGCCTGGAACTACCTCAGAGGGGTAATGCTACATGATAAGAGAGGTTTAAGCGGGAATGCCGTTGTCAATTCCTTCTGTGAAGAATTATATACGAACAAATGCCGCTCGCCTTACCTCTTAGCTTTCCTCATAGATATTTGCGATGAAGCTATCAAGAAAGGCGAATCAAACTGTCTCCAAAATTCAACTAGAGCTATAGAACTATGCCAAGCGTTAGCCACCAAATACGACAAAATAAGAAGTAAGTACTGGAACTATCTCTGTGATAAATTCAAGAAACATCAAACGGAACAAAACGAGGAGGAAAAAGTCACGGAGGGATAATTTTAATCGGAAACTGAATTGCTATGTATAAGAAATGTTTCACCTTTCCAGTTCACCTTGTTTGAGTGTTAGCTGTTGTAAATGGCAAACGATAAAAATAGTATACACGATAAAAAAGATAAAAAGTCCAATTTTAAATCTGTTATTCCCGGTTCTTTTTGTAAAGCGGCTTTACATGTTCTGTTTATAAAGCATTTGTAAATAAAATAATGGAATTGAGTTGTGGGTTATACTTTTATTGTAATAAAGGCTTAAGGTAAATTATTCTGGTTCGTTTGTCGGCGGTTTTGGTTTAGGGTTCCGTCGTTCAGTTAGGCCGATGTTCTGATGAATATGGGTACGAAGAGCGCGCGCTGTTACTTCGCAAGTGCAGTCCCTGTCGTCGCTGATCAGAGCCAAGAGACTCGATCTTGCCGGCGGCTGGCGAGGTGGCGGTGGTGGCTTGAAACCAAAACCAGATTAATTTTCCTATGAAATTTCGTAAAAGTGTAAAGGCCATGACCTAAATGTTTAATGATGCAATTGCACGTAAGTAAATAAATATTGGTGGACATTTCACACAGCGCCATCTGACCCCAAAATAAGAAAAGCTATAGGGACCAAACAACTGTTATACCTAAATATTATTTATTGTATCTAGGCGACCTGGGCGATCGTGCTTTGCTCCGTGTATGCAGTTTAACTTGGAAGTTTCCAAGTTTTAACTTGGTAAAACGCGTTTCCCAGAGATGATCAACATTTCGCCCCCAAACCCCTGTAGGTATAGCAAAATTTATCGAAATCATATCATTAGAGTCGTTTCCGACATCTCCACGTTGTTATATAGCCACCGCTATATATAAATATTACTCATTTAATAGTATTAAGTAGATATTATTGTTATTATAATAATAAATGTTTGTACTAAGTTGGAATCAAAACTAATATAAGCCTCACATAAAAAGCAAAGCTACTATCAAATAAAGTAACAGGGTAATCAAATAATTTAATTATTAAGTCATTATGGATATACGCCATATATCTACGCACACAGCATTTCAATTCCACATTTTTATTCACAGTTTCTGGAATTCGCTGCCTGTGTTTCATTGAAATTATTGTACTACTATTAATATTATATTGCTACACTAATACGATAAATGCTAAAGTAGGTACCTACTGTTTGTATGTATACATAGATATACTTTAGATTAACACAGATTACTTTTTATGCCGGAAAAAGTGGGTATTCCGCGCGGGATCACCTAGCGTGGAATTAAATAAATACAAGGCTCTGGAGACAGTTTCCGTGTGACGCATGCTTAGCTGCAGCGGCTACCCAGGTTGTTTCTATCTCTGACAGCTTTATAGATGTTGCAATTAGGCTTACCGCAGGCCAAGGTGGTGGAACACACTTGCTGTGGTACTTGGATGAAGGTTTTCTTTCCATTAATTTGTTTGATGTCCACTATTACTGTTTACCTGGCTGGCTTCTTGATTTGAGTTCATGGCTGCATGTGGAATATTAAAACTCAATTCTACATTTTACATAGTGATTATATCTTAGAATGTTCCCTTATGGATTGAAAAGCCAAACATTTCTTGCCTACAATCACTTTTCCTGAAAATGATAGATTGGAGATATCATAATTTTTTTTTTAAATTAAATTTGCCCTATCGGGCAGGCTAAAGCTATAAAGCCATACTGCCTCGTCTTCAGTTATTGCGATTATTCATGTCTTACATCTATAGTTACAGTCAAAGTCTAGTATTGGTCAAGTCCAGTCATGCTTTAGTAAAGTAGTGGCGACTTTACTTTAAGCTTCGATGGAGTTTGCAAAGTCATGTTTTCATTCACCACATTATATCATTTTCCCACACTCGCGCTTGTAATTCGGCACTTTATGACTAAAACACCACCATTTTTATGCATAAACACTCGACAAAACACTAGTTTTGGAAAAAATACATCGGAGCGACACGACTCTTCCCGCAAAACTCCGGAGATATCATAATAAAAAGGACGTCTAATGACAGCCTATAATCCAAAGATAACTTGATAGGAACCTTTATATTATTATAGCAAAAGACCTTACAAAGGTCATTTACTATTATGTTTTCACTATGCACTTTATTTACATTGTATATTAAAAATAATACTAGGTCAACAAGAGTAATGTTATACACTTAGGCATACGTGCGTAGGTACAACGACGGTATGGAACGAAGTAGCTGCGGGATTCTATTCTCGATAGTACCTATAATACGGCTTCCATATACCTATATGTATTATACCTACTTATTATTTTTATTTATACAAAATATGTATACCTATTGTAATTAGGTGGGTAAAATTACACACGGTTGCAGGGCGGGACCGTTTATTTCTTGTTAATTAATGTCGACGTTTCGCCCTGATTCCCAAAATGCGAGTGCGTCCCCCAAAAACAAAATTATATAATATTCTAATCTACCCAGCTGTCAGCGGGTCAACGACAATCATCCACCTCTCTTCTTCATCAGTGTTGCCCGCTGACAGTGTCTATGGATCTTGCATCTCCTAGGTAGTTGGTTGGTGTTGCCCGCTAACACTATATAATATATTCGTTTTGATGCGCGCCTACAACTACAACTCATACACTGTGGGAATGGCTGGCAGAAAATGCTTTAGTATTAAGTCCTCCTTTTGCACATATTACCTTATGAGTGTGTAAAAAGGAATTAGGTAAATAAATAAATAAATATTGTCTGCCTGGGTGTGGTCAAAACAGTGTTGAACTGGGCTGCAGGCATAGTAGCCCAGCTCCAGTGGGTGAGATGGAGGAATAGATGATGGCGAAAAGCATATTCTGTAACCTGTACCTAAACACAGTATAGGTACTTTTTATCCCAAAAAAATGGTGAAGCCGCGGGCCACATTACTGAATAATTCCTGATTCCAAACAATAAATACTTACAATGAAAAATATTGTAAGTAGGTAAGAACTTTATTTATTTAATGAGGTATTTGAGTCGAAACCGAAAGAGTTTTTCTTTTTTATACTCGATTTGGGCTGGCTGTTTTTTTGGCTATCGCATACAATTTGGCTACTTTTTGGGCTAATTATTTGTACTCTGCACCGGGATTTGGACTTGCTGCTGCTGCACCGTTCTAGCGACATATCAAGAAGCGGTTTCTCGTATAAACTGGCGTTTTCTGTTATGGGATCATTCTTAAGCGGCTTGGTGCCAAAATAACATGTTCCGTTTGAAAATGTGATTGCCAAACGCTGCAAAATATCTGGACAGTCTTCACAGGTGCAATCTTTGCAGTCGCAGAAGGGCTGTAGGTATGAGAAAATTAGCATGTCTATCTGAATAGTTTAACATTGTCACTAGTTTTATTTGTTCATTGTATGCATAAGTAGATTTATACTATAGAAAAAACATTAAAACTTCGTGAGGAAACCATAGCATGATAGTAGCGTATTTTCTAGTAGATATTCGCCTGGCTAGCTACCACCCTTAATTTGAAATTCTGCCGCCAAGCACCTAAAGGTGTATTCCGGCAGCCTCACTTGAGAGACAGTTCCATTCCAGGCTAGGTGTGCTTCATCTTCAACCACATCGTCACTTAACATCAAGTGACATGTGGTCAAACACCTAGCTTGCCAAACAAAAAAAAAGCTAGACATGATATTTTGATTTAGGTAGGTACTTACGCATCCAATTACCACCAGCATTTCATCGATCGTCACACCACCTAACCGTAGGACTCTACACAGCAGCGTTTAAAAGTGAAAAAGAAAAAATCTTATGCCAGATGCATGGAAACAGTGGGCAGAGCTAGGTAGGTACTTGCCTTGAAAGTCATAGGTCTTCCCTTGTCATTTTGAGACGGCTTCTCTTTTTTTGTGTTATTCCCGAAAAAATTGTATCTAGACATTTTTTTTATTCGTGAAGTACCTACTTATATCATTGGTATTCTGAAAAATGTTAAGTTGGCAGCAGGTAGGCACCTACTACCCGTTTAAAGACATTACATTTTTACATGTTACTATTATAATTATTATTGGCCGAGGAGCATTTTGTATTTACATTATTATCGTACACAAAATGCGAATGGAAGTGACAAATAGGTAACTTCAAGACAAGAATCTATAGATACCTTCTTAGAATAACCTTAAAAATAATTAGCTAATGTTATATAATTTTTTTTCAATTACTAAGTAATATACTGTAGAGGTGAGTTTTAATTATACCTACACCTCGTTTAATAGAGTTCTTATACTTACTCCCCGACTATTTATCAAAAAATTCGTCTATGGAAAATTAACATAAATGTTTGTCACGTTTACCTCCCAACATGACAAGAACAAGACTGGCACCAGAACAACAAAACAATATTATGCTGTAAATTCGACTCAACAAAATCATGAGTGACGTGAGACCATTTAAAGAAAGCCGATGCCGTAGTCGATAGGGCCAGGTAGGAACAATAATGTGGACATTGAAACCGAAACCTAACCCAGCCGATCCGACCTGGGAGCCGGTCGAACTCATAGTTCTAAAGCAGAAGCTGGCAAAGCTGTCGAGTAGTATCTGCAAATGTCTCGTCAGTAGATCTAATATATCTCCCTTCGCGCTACGGGCCCATGTCAACCCACTTGATAAAGAAGTTCAAGTCGAAGAGCAAAAATCAATCTCATTTGACCGATTTACTCAAGCCACTCAAGATTCCATTCGTAAAGATCGCGAAGAACTCACAAACTTCCTGACGAAGGATGTGCTTTGTCCCAGTTGCTTCGTAACCATGAATTTATTACGAGGTGGAGCATTAAAAATCTTAAAGGATGAAGAAGCAGAAACTAATCATGACATGTTCAGCTGCGACAAAGCAACGGAAAATATCGCCAAGTTAGTAGAGAAAAGTACTTCTTTCACGGTTAAACCGAATGTAATGTTCTCTAATGTGTCCATGTATGATTTGTGCGAAAGCAACTCATCTTTGCTGCATAATATGAGGCGCAGTCCGTATCAAGTGAAGTTTGGAGATATAACAATGAATACACAGCAGCAAACGTCCCGAACAACTGCGCCGCCGTGCTTTTGTTTGGAAAAATTCGTGGACTCTATTAGACCACCCATAATTAATTCATATGCATATTGATAATTCAAGTTTAATGTAAAAAGAAGATATAAGTAGGTATCTACTTATTACAGGCAAGAAAAGGTAAATGCACTTGATTCGTTTAAACAGTTGTTCACAAAATAAATCGTATCATAGAATTACATTGTTTCATGTAGTTAGGTATTCTAAATACATATAATATAGCCCAAGGTGCGCTTATTTCAATCTAATGCTCGTAGGTAACCTTGCTATTAGGAATGTTTTTACAGTAAGTACAAACAAGTGATCGTTTTCTTTGATTGCTTCATAAATAGCGCCCTACTTACACTACTGTACTGTACTGAGACTTCGCTATCCGTCCGTCTGTCACCAGACTGTAGTCTGTAGTCTCAAGAACGGTGATAGCTAGACAGTTGAAAATTTCACAGATGATGTATTTCTATCACCGCTATAACAACAATACTAAAAATAAAATAAATATTTAAGGGAGGTTCCCATACAACAAACCTGATTTTTTTAGAGATAACGGTATGGAACCCTTCGTGCCCGAGTCCGACTCGCACTTGACCGATTTATTTCATGTCGTGTCGATCCGAGAATGTATGTACCTACTTACTGACAACTAAACATTCACTCAGTATAGATATTAGAATTTATCGATCCTCTCTGTCCTAACAGGAATCGAACGGAAGATTTATATTGTAGGTATAAATCAAATCTAGCAAACGCTTAACCATGACGAGAGTTCGTATCGTAGAAATGCCAAGAAAAGGCCAGCAATAATTGTAGTTTACATAGGTAAGTATATTTAAGAAAAAAGTACGAAAATAAAGTATATATGTGTTCTTTTAAAGAAAGACTTTATTGTACAATTACAAAGCACAAACAAAACATGTTTATTGCCTTTGGCACTTTTATTAACTAGCTATGAGGATATATTCGAGAGTACCTACGCGAAACATTGCTTTTAGCAAAATGAATACTGGGGAATGGTTTTTCTACATAAGCACATATAACGTTTCTGTTTCGTCTGTTTTAATTTTTGTAGCACAGCAGGCCGGTATCACCTAATCAAAATGATTCCGTGTCTAAATTTAATACTTATTAGACTAGAAAAGGCAGTAGCTCGCATAAAATCCCTACAGCGCTCGGCGTTGTTTTTACAATCAGTGACAGAATCAGCATTGGTTCAGTAGTTTCAAAAAATAACCATTCCTACATTCAAAAAACAAATAGGTATTATTGAGATTTTCACTTAGAGAGATCACGAAGCTTTAGTAATGTACAATTATATTATTAATGTCAAACATTTAAAACTTTACTTAATTTCTATTTTTACAAAACTCCATTGAAAGTTTTGAAGAACAATTCAAACAAAAATATTGACCTAAAAAAAAATTATGCCACAGCAAGAACAACTAACCATCTCGAATTCTCGACATAATTCCTGTGTAGGTACTTAATGAAAATTATGTTATTTAGCCGCGTAATGTTTTATGAATCTCGCAGACGGGTCAGACACTTGGACCCACTTGGGCATCCAATAATACGGCGTAAAGTTGTGTTGACCAGGATAGGATTTCTCGAACACATGACGATAGTATTTAGCTTCTATCGTTACAGGTTGCGTTCCAGGGTAGTGGGTATCATCTTCAGGCAATCTTTCCTCAATTATTTCTGCAATTGTCGTAAACAAAGACTTCTTAACAGAGGCTACACCATCGCTGAAAGCTTCCTTGTGCCGCCATAGGATCGAGTCCGGGAGCAATCCGCTCTTGGCAAAGCTGTTGCGGAGCAAATGTTTTTCAACTCCGTTCTGAGGTCGGCGCACCGTTTTATCCATAGCGAGGTAGTGGTGAGTGAATTGAATGTCCAGAAAAGGCACACGGAGTTCTAAACTGAAAGCTGAAGTGGTTCGATCGGCTCGAAGTCCGTCGTATAAATAAATATCGGAAAGTAAACGTATGCTTTCTTCGTGAGCAGCATCTTCAGACGGCGCGTCTCTGAAATAGATGTATCCTTGCGCTAACTCGTCAGCCCCTTCTCCGCTAAAAATGACGGTTGTGTTCGTTTTCTCCTTGATATACTTCGATAGGAGATACATAGGCAGACTAGCACGAATTGTTGTTATGTCATAAGATTCTAAGTGATAAATTACATTGTCCAATGCTTCTTTGACATCATTTTCATCGAATTTAACTGCGTGATGTTCGGTACCCAGATAATCTGCGACAGTCTGAGCTGCAGCTAAATCTGGCGAGTCGCCCATTCCAATTGCGAATGTTTGTATTTTGTATGGCAAGTTGAGTTCCTTAGCAAGTTTAACAACTAGTGCAGTAATAAGAGAAGAATCGAGTCCTCCGCTTAGGAGACACCCGATACGTCGATCTGACATCATTCTCTTACGACAAGAAGCTTCCAGCAAATGTGCTATTTTTTCTGTTGCATTCATTTCGCTCAACACTTTTTCAGCAACGAAAGGAATAAATCTCGGAGCGTAACCTGGTTTAAAGTACTGTTCCGTGAAGTCAATTTTAACTTTTCCGTCTTCTAACATAGTCCAGACCTGTAAATGTCCTGGCGGGAATTGACCTAATGTGGCTTTCTTACTTGCAGTTTGTTTAAGTCCAATTAACCCTTTAGCTTCTGAACATACGCCCATGACGCCATTTTCTTCATCATTGAGAATATATAGAGGACGCACGCCGTACGGGTCGCGAGCGATGCATACTTTTTTCTTCTCACCATCAACTAAGCAAAATGCAAAAACACCGTCGAGGTTTTTCACGGCATCGGAGATTCCCATTTGATGGTAGGCGTGAATGATGGCTTCTACGTCGCATTTGGTTTCATATTCGTAATTGCGTTCAGCTTGAAGGCGTTTGAAGTTGTAGATTTCTCCATTGCATATGAGGTTTGTACGAGGGTAGCAGTGGAGACGCATAGGTTGCATTCCATGTAGGCCGTCTACAATAGCGAGCCTTTGAAAACCAAATAGTGTGAGTGGTTCGCGAGTGTCGTTCTCTATTCGCCAGGCGTCAGGGCCGCGGTGTGATATGGCTGAAAAACATTTTATACATATGGCAGACAAGCCACCGTCTATTCCAAATGTTGCCCAAATGCCGCACATTGTAACCTGAAAAGAGCGAAATACAACAGGTTAAAAATAAAATTTTAAATGGTTTGTTTGCACAGTTGGACAAGCAATGTTACCTACTCAGGCAGTAGAAAGGTAAAAATATATAACAATTTGTTAAGTATACTGTACGTAATGGGAGAGCCAAATTGCATCATCAATATTCGCCAGGTAAAATTAACGTAAATATTTTTTCGAAGTAATAAATTATTTTAGTACTAATTTCACAAGATGAAGTAAGTATATATATATAACTATATTATTATCATTGGCAGATATCTAAGCAGTATTTCAAAGCTTAAAAATAAATTTTCAGCTAAAGCGACAGTAAAATATAAAAGATACCTATTACCTACCTATGTGCTTATATCGCAAAACATTAATTTTAAACATTTTTCTTCAAAATAATTTACTTTTTTATTTATTTTTTACATAAATTACAATATTGGCTTACATAGGTACATAAAAATGATGAAAAATATTTTTCAAGTTAATTTTTTAAAAGACAAGAAAAACAAATCGGTAAATTAAAATTTCTGTACAGTTCCTTGCAATCACGGCTGCTAATATTTGTTAAAATAATTACAGCGGCTGTTAATTAATACCAAAAACAATAATACAATTTCTAACCTATAACACTCAGCACCTACAATCACAGTACTCAACCGGCTGTATTTTGCTGGCGTTCACACTTCACATGCAGCATGTGAGAATTGAGATAGATGTCAAAACCTTTTTTGGCAGCAGCTGTCAAAATCAAATCTGCTACAGATAATCATGTCATAGGTTTTTTTTTCTTTGGTTTTGGCGTCGCGTTTTAGCATTTGCCAGTGTCAAGTATTTTATATTTTCAAGTTTCAAAAGTTTAATACGTGTCCTCGTAGCTAAAGTAATAATCAAAGTCCAGTCTTGGTCAAGTACAATCCGTGTCAGTCAAGTCCAGTCATGCTTTAGTAAAGTAGTGGTGACTTTACTATAAAGCTTTGATGGAGTTTTGGAAGCAACACGAAAAGTCATGTTTCACCACATTATATTCTTTTCCCCATACTCGCGCTTGTAATTCAGCACTTTATGAATAAAACACCACCATTTTTATGCATAAACACTCGACAAAACACTAGTTTTGGAAAAAAAATACAACGGAGCGACACGACTCTTCCCGCGTTCCCGCCAAAACTCTCATGTCATAGGTTTGATTAAAACAAAGTTAGTCGATTTTTTTCTTGTTTTACAAAGTCAGCGGGCTAGATACTTATCCTGAAGTATTTTTTGATAGAGTATTTTACAGAGTCAGCATCTGAGGTCACCACCTTGAACAACATCTGTCTCTGTCAGCATGTTGGGTTTAAGCGGGAACGCGGAAAGAGTCGTGTCGCCCCATTGTATTTTTTCCAAAATTAGTGTTTTTTCGAGTGTTTGTGTACAAAAATAGTGGTGCTTTATTCATAAAGTGCCAAGTGATAAGCGCGAGTGTGAGAAAGTGATATAATGTGGTGGAACATGACTTTTCGTGTTGCTTCCAAAACTCCATCGAAGTTTCCACTACTTAACTGAAGCATGACTTGGATTTGACTGGCAGGGTTGGACTTCATCAAGACTGGATTTTGACTGTATTTAGCTAATTAGAAATGTTAGACATGAATTGCAAAAACCAAAGACAAGGCAGTATGGCATTATAGCTTTAGCCTGCGCGATGGGTCAAATTAAATTTAAAAATAAAATGAACACAGTTATGAATGCTGTTGAAAGATGACGTTAGTAGCCTAGAGTTCGTAATTTTTCTAAGAAGTTTGTATTCAATGCAATTACGTTTATCTTTATGTAATGTATACTATTTAACAATTAAATTTGCACACCATATTTGTCAGTGTTACTTGCAAGATAGCATGACAAATTAATGTAATAAAATCAATCAGTAAAATAAAATTAGTTTAAAGCATAAACTTAATTAATTTGATATTATGAATTTAGCAAAAGGTAATCACTAGGTAAATAATATAATCTATGTGTTATTAATGTTATTATTCCATTTCGGCGAAGCCAAAATGGAGGTATATGAGATTGACATTGTGTAGATATGTAAGAAATTACTAAACAGCTGAATCGATTTTGATGAATGTTTTGTCATTATATAGATTTGTCTATAATGCGCAAGTGTCACTGGGTAAACTTGTTATGGGTAGTCAGGTTGTTTTTTTAAACTTTTATTACAGTAACAATACTGTAATAACTAGCGACAACGCTAATATAGGTACAGACTTACTTATGTATGAGTTTTGACAGGAATGCGTAAAAATCATGTCATTGCATAGTACCTACCTATCTTTTTTTTAAACTTGTATTTTTGAGGAGTTCATGTACCTACAATGTACATGTAGTTTTTTATTCAAAAAGTACCGAAGCTCGTGAGTTTTGGAAAGTAAGTACTATAATATAAGTGAAACATGATTTTTCGTCTTGCTTCAAAAACACCATTGAAGTTTGTAGTAAAGTCATCCTTTTTTTCTCTAATCTCAATTCATTTCTTTTATTTTTTTATTTTTCACAAAATACTCAAAAATATCGAAATAGATACTACAAAAACAATAGGCACAAACTATACCTAAATAAAGAAGAAGAAAAATAGCAATGTAAGTTTTATAAAGAAATAAAACCTGATCGTGTATTTCCCACTTTTATTATTTTTAGAACGTGAATCGTGATAAAAGATTTTATAGAAATCTAGACAGTTGTAGCTATTCATACTATTGTTACTTTGTCGTTATTACGCGGTGAAAGACGCTTTCGTCCACGGAAAGTGCTAAAAGAAAAAAATTGTAATAGGTACACTGGTACAATGTCGCAAATATGCTACCTAAATATTTTCGTTGATTTTATAAAGTTAAACAAATTCAAGTCTATAAATTCATTTTGTGGTGTCTTTCCAAAACTAATTAACGTCATAACACTTGTCCAAAATTAATTTGAATAGTTTGCGTTTTAGACGATCGTTACTTATTTAATTTCTTTCGCGAGTGGAAAGGATTTTATCACGGCTTGCGTGTCAGGCGAGATGGATGGGAATTCCCTTGAAGGATGATTGGGCGATATTCCACCGCATAAACTAATGGCGCGTTACATGAATACGCAAGTGAAGTTTTTCTGTAATAATAACAAATATTGGACTACATTTCACACGCTGTGTGACTTGATTTCACATCTCGCCTGACACGCAAGCCGTGATAAAATTCTTTCCACTCGCGAAAGAAATTATATATGTATCTACCTATAAGTAGTCTAAAACGCAAACTATGTACATACTTATATATTTACTAGAAGTCGTCTACGTAAATACTATCGCAGTACTACTTACCAGATATTCAGCCACCAAGCAGTAGGTACCTACCTAGTAAACACTACTGTTTTAGATTTGGAGGGTATTTCAGTTCTGCTTCGAGCTGAAGGGCGTGGGTTCGATACCCTTTCAAGAAACATTTGTGTGTCAAACATAGGTATCTGGTCTGTATCTGGGTGTTCTGTATGTATTATAAGTAGGTACATATTTACAAAAAAAAAAGGATACGTACCTATAAAATATATTCTATAAAAAAAAGGATACGTACATACCTATAAACATTCTATAAAAAAAAGTGTACGTATAAATAGGTATAGTACCTACCTACAAGTTTAGCTTAGTTTGGGGCTAGATGGCGCTGTGTGTAATGCCCTTCAATATTCAGTCATGCCCATAATATGCAAGTTCATTCATGTTTTCCTTTACCTTTTTGCTGTAAGCTTGTAAGTACGAGTGTTTTTAATTCGTACCTACGCAAACTTCGAACAATTCATTGGTTTCAAGCTAAGAATCAAATAGGTACTTCATCATTGTAGGACTTTTTCTCTCTCAAGTGGACTACAATTACTATTTTATTTGTAATTGTATTATTTCTATATTGACTAAGTATAATTTTATTTTTCTTGTACCTAATTGACTATTAATTTAATGTAAATGAATTTGACTATTCATTTGATGTAACTGGCTTTTAGCCGTTTTTAATTAATAAAATAAATAAATAAATACAATGTTTTGTTATAACCTAGGTAGTTTTTACATATTAGGTAGGTATTTTTTTGATAGTAGATTTCTTTACTACTTGCTTGGCTTCAGAATAATTATATGTGTTAAAGTAGGTATTAGCAGTAGTGTGTAACAAATATTACTGTGTTCCTGCGTGGTTTGAAAGGTACTACAGGTAATGAAATTACAGGGCTATTGAGATTGCGATAGAATGTATCAAATCAGGTGAGCGCAATGCCAAAAATCATATTTATTTGGGGCTTAATAGAATAATGGATGAAAAGTGGGGCCCACCCAGCTGCCCCAGTGGTAGCTGTAAATGGAAACTGATTACATATATTTGACTATTATTTAACTATGCTAGAGCCTCAGAATACAGAAAGGTGTTCTGAGGGTAGAGCCATTGGACTTGGGTAGGTACTTGGTGGTAGATCTTCCAAGTAGGACATAATCTATGTGGGTACCACCGCAGTGTCAGAGCAGGTACCAGATATTCTGCCGCCATGGAGTAGTGTGTAAATATAACTGTATTCCGGTTTGAAGGAGACTATAGCTATCGAATTTACAAGGGTGTTGAGACTAACCATCGGATGTTTCAAAGTAACGAGCGCCTAAGCAGCGACGTCTTTGGCGTATATACTCTCTAGTTTGTATAATCGGTGCATTAGAGAGGGTCTGTACCCGGCTTCATTAAAGCACGTCAAAGTCACTCCGCTATACAAAGGGAAAGGAAAACAGGAGGACATAAATAGTTACCGACCTGTCTCTATAATCCCTGCCGTTGCGAAGGTTTTTGAATACGGATTAAGCTCACGGCTGACAAGGTACCTGACAGAGAGTTCGTTTTTATCAGAAAGACAGCATGCTTATCGAAGCGGGTACTCTACTACTACCCTTACTCGGGAGCTAATTCGGAGTGTTTTAAGTGCTCGTGAAGATCGTCAGCAGGTCGCAGTAATATTCTGTGACCTATCCAAGGCGTTTGACGTTGCTGATCACAAAGTTCTAGCGGCTAAGCTTAGCCACTATGGTATAAAAAATCGTGAGTTGCAGCTGTTATCAGATTTTATGGCGAATAGATGTCAGATCGTGGTAGGTGAAGGAGGCACGGTTAAATCACAGCCGCTTACAACCGTCATTGGAGTTGCGCAGGGGTCCTCGCTCTCCAATATAATGTTTTCACTCCTCCTCAACGACCTACCTGAGAACATAACAGATGCACATGTGCTGATGTATGCCGATGATGTGGCTGCAGTGGTGACTGCCCCAACCGTGGATCTCCTGGAAGACAGACTGAACAGAGTCGCGTACGCTCTCAGTCAGTGGTTCAAAATAAACGGGTTGATCTTGAACATAGCCAAAACGCACTTTGTTCAGTTTGATCTTTCAGGACACAGAAGAAACCGAGTGCTGAGCGTAGTTGTTGGAAACAAGAAATTGGAACAACTGACGAACATGACTTTTTTAGGTTTTGGGATAGACAGCGCCCTCACATGGGAAAGGCATGTCGATGATCTGTGCCTTAAAATTGAGCGTGCGTGTTTCGCGTTATGGAAACTATCAGCAATCCTACCGAAGGGAATGGTCCGGAATTGTTACTATGCCTCTGTACACTCTCTCCTACAGTATGGTGTAGAGTTCTGGGCGTGTTCTGCAGATTGCGAACGCGTCTTCAGAATGCAAAAAAGAGCAGTGAGAGCCATAGAGCGAGTGCCGGAGGACACGTCAGCACAACCGCTGTTCCGGTCGATGAAAATCCTCACCCTTCCATCGCTAGTGATCCTGCAAGCCGCCCTGTATGCGCGAGATCACATGGACGAGTACCCGCGCCTGGTCTCGGCGCGACACGCGCACGTGCTGCGCGCGCCCGCACGTCGGCTTGCGAAGTCATCCAAGCAGGTGCACGTTATGGCTGCAGATGTATATAATCGCCTACCAGTCAGTATAAAGGATGCACCCTCACGGCACTCATTTAAAACACGTACCAAGAAGTGGCTTGTGGAGCAAGCATTCTACAAAGTAGATGATTTTCTACCCAGAGTAGACTAGTTATATAAGCCAATCTATTTATGTTATATTTATAATTCGAATTAAATTAATTAATTGTGTATTTAAATTATTATTATTTGACTTTTTTATATTGATTTAGTTGCGAATTTGATTTAATTTTGATTACCTTAATTGTCTTATTTATTGGTTGTGACTTGTAACTTTTCGTTATTAATAAATGAGTATGAGTATGAGTATGATACCTTTAACTTTTAATTTGCTACTCAAAATTGTGTGTAATGTTATGGACATGCGTTATCATATACCATCAGAATAACGTCGCGTTCGTCTCTTTACTTTTACATAACTAAAACAAACTTTTTCCCGTCTGTTTCGTAAAAAAGTTACATGCACCTATAGAATAAATAATGAATAGGTACTTATATTTTTTGGACTTTGTCCGACGTGATCTAATTTGCCTCATTGTGACATTTGTATTTCATTGAACTATGTATATATCCTGTTTAGGTACTTTAGCTGCTACGCTGTTGGAAAACCCCTACGCAGAAGATGATTAAAATTCTGAGCGCTTTTACGTCTAGGTAGATTTTATTATCATTGAGTGACGCGTAGGTAATATTGTCTGGGGTCCTATTTATGCATATACACTTCAGTTTTCGTATACGAATATGTCCGTCAGTCCAACCGAAATCGGCCTTGTTCGTATACGTAAACTCTTTCGCACGATATAAAAATGGGTCTCCATACGATATTGTTCGAAAATGGCCCATGTTCGTGTGGGATTTTTTTTGTACCTATACCTATATATTTTATTTTTCTTTTTGGATTTGTCGAAAGTCATAGAATAAAAATGGTTATGTAGGTATGATGCCAAAAAGTTGACTGTAATTACTCTGGGTTTTTTAATTTTTATGTAAAAAGTAATGAGACGAACGAGAAGCCCTCCTGATGGTAAGAGACAACGCCTGTCCATGACCATTGCAGTGATACACAGAACTTTAAGTAACAATACAAAGTTCAGGGCATCACTGCTTTGGCGCTCATTACTTTGAGACTTTCGATGGCTTTATATAACCCTTAAATTTAATAGAATATAACTGTTTTTAATTTAAAAAAGGTTTGATCGAAATCTCGCCTGATGTTAAGCGAAGATATGGTCTACGATGGAGCACGCTTTCTTAGAAAAAACCGATTCTCTTTTACGATAGAAGAACTGAGTTGCAAGTTGCGAGACTTGGAGTTTGTTTTTAATGGCTTTATATCTTTACCTATATCTGTCCACATTCAGCTTGGTCAAGATATTTATTATTCAGGAAAGAATTTTTCTTATCCATATTTAATATAAAAGGATAATCTGGGGTAACTTGTGAGCAATCAGTGAAAAAAGGAACAAAGATGTTGCTATCACGAAGTAGGTAAGTAATCCTACTTTGTGATAGCAACGAGATGAATAATAAGTTCTCTTGGGCTTTTATTCGTTATGAGCTCGTGACATGTACTAACATGCGTCGTTAACGTAACGCGGCCAAATTCAAGTTAAATCTGCATTGGTGTAGATAGAGGGGGGCCGGGTGGGCCATGCCCACCCCAGTATGGTCTATATAGTGCCAACCCCAGGTTGTTGATGTACCGAGAGAGTTAAATAAAAAATACGAAACGAGAGCTTCCGATCTGTCATAGTTCGGTTTTTGTAGTAGAGGCCCAGGCCGCCTATGAAAAATAAACTACCTATAGATACACCCAATGAGGTTTTTATAGTACCTACATCATTGGATACACCAATGTAAATCTGCGTGGAATAGAATAATCTGTGTGTGAGTTATTTATATTAATTTCTTTCATAAGTGGTATTTACTCGTCAAAATTAAATTAATTAATTGTAGGATTATAATGCAGGGCAACGTTCTTTACGTTCCCAATTTTTTTAAAGTAAAGGGCAACGGATTGTTCACTTCTAATGTATACTACAAGGTATACTGTGTAGGTGGGATACTTTTAATATAAAATTGTGTTATTTTCATATAAAATTGTGTAAATTTGTCTGTAGTTTTATTTATACCAGTGAAGTTCTAGGTACATATCATTACCTACTACAAATTATTTAAATAAATATCGAAGGTAATTGCATAGGCACAGCGAAACTATGGCACGATTCTACGCTATATATTGGCTCCAGGCAAAGGATTTTCCTTAATGGTTTTGTGTTTTGTAACAGATTTAATTCTAATGAACACCCTTTAAGAATCTACTACATACCAACAGCACAGCCAGCACCGTACTACAATATAAAAACTCATCGCTTTTACAGTGATGTATTTCGTTTTCTCCACTAATGAGAGAGACAAAGACAAAGTTTTATTTAATACTAGTAGGTCGCCCCGGCTTCGCGGAAAAACAAAACTCGATTACTTAACAATATAAATATAGCCTATGTCACTCAGTGATAAGGTAGCATTCAAATGATGAAAAAATTATTCAGATCGGTCCAGTTTCGGAGCCTATTCAATACAAACAAACAAAAAATCAAATCTTTCCACTTTATAATTAGTGTAGATTGACTTACCAGGTATGCCTTCTGAACATTTGAATCCTTACGGTATATAAAGGTTCATTACTAGGAGCACAGACTCGTCCCGTCACAAATTGGTTAATAAAATTGTGAGTATTTTGTACTTTTAAATGAAGAGGAGCACTTAGGAAAATGTAAGCAAAATCACATATTTACGTAAGTACGGCAGAAGTAAGCCAATTAGTTAAACAAGGTAGGGTTAATTAGCGTAAGGGCGATACTAAAAGCCATACACACACTAACAGTATTTGGCTTGTTTGAATACACCAGACTAGTTTATAGACAAAGTCATGTTTAAAAAACATGACTTTGTCTATAAACTAGTAATATTGTCATAGTTTTATTTAATTCGCTAAGTTTACAATTACAATTATTATCTTAGGACCTTACTTATAAACTTTGCTTAAATATATAATTGCTTATAATTTATCTGTTAACTTCTTGCTAACATGAAATGTCACGCATAGAAACGAGATAGCCTACTAAAGGAAAACAAGACGCCTGCTCTATGAAAACGAAATATCCCACAGCTAAACAAAACGGCATACTAAATAAAAATAAAACAACCTACTACTAAGTTAGACATCCTATTAGGTAAATGAAAACGAAACAGCCTACTACTAAACAAGACATTATACTACTAAACGTGACGTCTTAGCAAATAAAAACGATACAAACTTCCATTAAACGAGACAATCTACTGAATTAAAACGAAACACCCCACTAAATGAAAACGAGATAGCCTGCTAAATGAAAATGTACTAATTGTACATGGTATGAGTGAGCCAATTCTACTACTAAACTAGACAATCTACAACTAAACGAGTTAAAACGAGATAACATACTAAACGAAACAGTCTACTACTAAACGGAACAGCCTACTGCAGCAGACAGCACCATATTATGTTGTCTTCTAGCAACGATTTAAAGTAAGGCCCTGAAATGTTTAGGTAGGTATACTTACCAACTTCAGTTGCTACCCGAACTTTGCCCGGACTTCAGCGTTCCTTTTTCATTAAATAACGTAAATTATGGTCATTTGGAGACCGCGGGCCATGCTATCGCTCTCCGAACCTTATTATTTATACTTTTTGTACAATGAAGCTATATTTGCAGAGATAAAAATGTTTATTGCACACAAGTCCAACACGACAGCTCAGCAAATCGCACAACATCAAAAACATCTATGACGTTCCGTCCGAATTCCGTGTGTTACTGTCTTTACATCGCCACTCAGTTGTGGTCGTTAGGGAAAACATGGGTAGATACTAACTGTCCAGTATTAACCAGATATAATAGATCTGAGAATCAGAAGTGTTCTGTTCAATCTACCTTGAAATTAACTGAGATTTCTGCCAGCAGTCTACTTTTTTTTATGTAAAAGTAATGAGACGAACGAGACGCGCTCCTAATGGTAAGAGTTAACCACAGAGCCTAGTATTACTAGGATCTGTGAAGATAACACATGCTCATTACCTACCGTTGCAGCGATACACAAAACTTTGACAAAGTCTAAGGTGTCGCTGATTTGGTGCTCATTATGTTGAGACTTTGGATGCTTAGTTTCAATAACCCTGTAGTAATTTCATTAGCTACCGTACCCTTTTAGCCAGAGCCAAGGTAATGTTAACAGATTACTGCTCGATTTTTTTATCTTGCACTACGGTGGTACCTGCCCAGACGATCTCCTACTAAGGAGATGGTGTAAACATAGACGTGGTATAAATAAGTAGATTTTTACACATATAACATTTTTACAGGGAAAAAGATTATTTTTGTACTCACGAGATCAAAATACACGTGCCTCTTTACCCGATTCCCCTAAAGAGGGTAATGAATGTTAAAAATATATATTAAAGATTTGCATATTGGTATAAATATACTCAATATAAAAACTTTGCTCCCGTGACTGATCGATGAATAATCTTCTTCCACTTTAGTTGGTACTTTTTACACCGAAAACACGTGATTACTTTAAAATGTAACTTTTCTGATGGATCTAAGGACTTTGTTCTCACACCTACGTGCCATCTCAACTTCAAAAACACACACAAGTCGGTAAAACCCTTACCGCTAAGTTGAATTATTCTCTTAGCTCACGCGTAAGAATCATTGACGCGCCAAAATCCCGTAACATCATTTTTCCTTCTTCTAAAGATATTGTCTTAGTATAAAACACAATGAGGGTGTAGACAGGTATCAGTTGAAGCGCACAGCTCAAACCTTAGAGACTTTACTTACTAAATAAATTAATATTGCATCAAGATGAAGATTTTCAATATCATGCTTGTGGTTATCGTAGTTCTGGCTTTGATGGGCGGTACAATCGCTAGCCCTAAAGGCAAAGGAGTGGGCAATGCTATCAAAAAGGGCGGGAAAGTCATCGTAAGTACCTACTATAGGTACTAATGCTTTTACTATCTACTCTTCTTTTATGGACTAAACTTTACCTGCACACAGACCAATTCACACAGCGCCATCGAACGTTTACGTCCTTCTCATAAATAAATGTTTGTCCTAAGTGGGAGTCGAACCCATGGTCTATAGCTAATGTAGATCTAGTGTGATTTTGAAGCTGTTTAATAAGTAGGAACTTACTTTTGAATATTTCGTTTCAGAAACACGGTCTCAGCGCTATAGGGATCATCGGCACCGGCCACCAAGTCTACCAAGAAGCTAAAAACCAAGGCTAAACGTTCCTATTGTTGCGTAGCTAAAACTAATGTAATGTGTACTTTTATTTATGTTATTTCTTACAATATTTGCCAATAAATTAATTTTGTAACTTGAACAATATTTTCAAAAACATCTAGTATTCAACAGCGAACTACTTACAGGAGCGTAACGTGAGCTTATATTGTCATCAATTACATGACCAAGTTAAGCGATCACAAAAGGTTATTGAAAAGGCATTGAGTTCAGTTATACTCAATGTGACCATTTTAATTGGTGATCAAAACGGGACGTTTTCAAAATTACAAATGTTAATAGTCTTCATTTTCATTAATAACATGAAATTGACGACGACATTTTTTAGATGCCCACAATTCATGAAAGAAATAATACTTCTTATAGTTGTACTAGTTTGAGTTTGTTCTACGCAATCACCATAGGTATGAATACCAAAATGCAAAATTCTGGTTCAAAATAGTTCTGATTGCTTACATAAAATACATAGTATTGAAAAACTTCCACCGAATGATTTGAAATTATTAGTTACAAATGTTTTGATTATTTGATGTATACGCGCCTCCCTTATGAGTTAGCGTTGTAACTCCGGCTCGGCAGGCGAGTCAGTAATAAACGAGCGTTCAACCGAGTACGTGTATTATTTGCACCTCTATCTACACACATATCAACTGGCGACGAGGATGGGATACATACATATCATTATTCCAATCTGTCACTCATTTGCTAAGCTAAGCACTTGTCTTTTATGAATTTTTAATATCAGTATTAATCTTTCTGTAACTAATAAAGAGACAATTTGGCATCCCGAAGCTTTCCCTGGGGACACCGGGACGAAGTAGCAGAAAATGGGACAGTCCCGTACAAAACGGACAGTATGGTCACTTTAGTTGTACTTACTAGAACATTATTGCGCTCGCTTACGGTGATATGTGATCGTCTAGGTTTTTGTAAACCTTAAATCAGCTATCGTTAGAGCAAACATGGGTAGAAACTATAGAAGGTTCCAGTTTAGAGCTCAGAGTCGGGAGTGTCATGTTCGCTCTACCTTAAGGACATCACACATCATCATCATCATTTTCTCATCTATTATGTATTTTGTGCTTGAGATTAATTGACCGCCCAAAGCACTAAAAGTGCTACAAATAAGTCATAATCATTATTATCAGCTCAGTAGTTCTGCTAGACATATCCTCTCCTAATACACGTCACTGAACTCGAACTTCCGCTTTTCGTTTTTAGTTACTGCCTGTTGCCTTTTTGATTTTAATTCAACGCTCCACAAGCTCCGGGATCCGTACTCTTGTTTGTCACACATAGGTATTTTAATAATTAATTAAGGCTTGCAAGAGAAAGATCATTATATTCTAGTAATACGTGTTGTACGTGTGTGTGTACAAATTCCACGTTTTGACCTACGGTGTCTTGACGGTTTCTTTTTGTACTCATAAGTTCAAAATAAACGTCATTTCACCCAGCTGCCCAAGAAGAGGGTAAATGTTTTTTCATTTATATAGCTACTTGGGTAGATTAGGTGCGCTTTACCAAAATTCAAATTCTACATGCAAAATTATTAATTGTAAGCTGTGTATAACAAGTCAGTGTCATCAATTGGGTATATAATTAGCTAGGGGTCGGACTGAGCCAGGCGTTTAGGAAATAAAGTGTTTTTGATATAAGTTCTAAATTTGGGAGAGAAGATGTCGACAATTATATCCTCATTTGCCATCTCATTATACTGGCGAGCCATCCGTACTAAAGGGTTGTATATAGAAATGTTGTTATTATAAATTTGTAAAGCAAAGAGATTTAGAATTACGATTAGAACGACGCGCGCTATATTTGATATTAAAATTTAATTGAGAGAGTAAATTTGGAGTATCGACAAACGAGTGGACTATTTTATGGAGGAAAACAAAATCGATGTAAAAAAATGTATTTGCAATGTTATTACAGTAAAAATTGTAAAAAAGAAATACATTTATTTATGTAGCAAACTACCTTTATAAGGACTAAGGATTATGTCTCAAGTATACCTAAAAAGTAACATAACATTTAAATTTTCATAAAATGGTAATAACTTGGATTCTACATATAATTTATTTATAACCCGCACCTAACTTACAGACGATTACAGTGACCTCCTTTCAGCTTAGTACATTACACACACATCGCACCCTAGTATGTCCTAATATACATATTAGTCAACGAAATGATTCTGTTGAACAGATGATTGTTCTACAAGTAGTTGTTGTTGGAGTTGTAGGTTGTTACCTACAATGTGTACAACTTTTTTTTCTTAAGCTCTTTTTGGCTAGTAAAAACTGATAACCCTGTGGAGTTGACTGCATCGTAAGTATTTAATTAATAAGATTTTTGTTAGTAATCATTTCTATGACCGTTTATTCGAAGTAGGTAGTGGTTGAAATTTGTTGATTTCTTTAGTGAATTTTTAAGGAGTGAAAGAAAAAATTTAAATGCCTCTACGACGTTGTCTCTAAACTTATCATCTGAGAGTTGTCTGGAAGAGATCGTTCTTAGCAAAAATACTTTTTAAGCCTATATTTATTGTATTTAGATATTGTTTTTGTGGTTTTAATCTGGTGTAAGAATTATTGTATTGTATAAACTTTAATCTCCATGCCTACCACGTTGCTAAGGCTAAACTGGCTGGCAAGAATCTTAGATTAAGATGTAAGTACTTCTCACCGGGACAGTTGGCTCACTCATACCATGTACAAGTCTGGACGTGTGTATTAGTAGGTACTGCTGCCGCCTTTCTATTGGCGCACCTAAATAACAGCTGGAAGCTTTGGAAGCGGTGGACCGACGTGTTATGAGTAATAGCGATTCGTAATAGTGAATCGCTATTAGTAATAGGGATTTAGTCGCCAAAATATTGCTTAATCTAGAGTAGGATGTCTGTCTATTTTTTACCGGATATATTTAAAGGATTGTGCGCAAGAGCTCCATGACCTTACCTCTCCGTTCCACCACAGGACAAACAGAAGGCACACGGCACACTATTGTTCCTTCTTCATGGATATTCCCAGTATTCGTAAACAACGATTCGGCTCTACTTTTTTGATGCGTACAGCCCATGAATGGAACTCATTGCCGGCTTCGGTTTCCTATTAACTACAATTTAGGCGGTTTAAGGATAAAATTAACAGATAGATATCTGTTAATTTTATCTAGATCAACGTGTTCCATCGTCGGCAGCACCACCGTCGCTTTCCATCAGGCTAGTTAGTCACTAAATGTAGATAAACGTAATATATACTATATAACTATATGTATATTTTAATTACGTTAAATTTTTTCAATGATATATTTTTCCATAAATATAATTTTAACATAAACTAGTTATTTTTAAATTAGTTGTAATAAATATTTTTACAATAATTATTGTTTTCAGCCGCGGTTTCGGACGTGGTTGTACACTTCATGGGCAGTGCCGGCAGCTCCAATAGCGCTCAGTCCAGCCTTCTGCAAGAAAAAAACAGTAATCAATGTTAGTATAAAATTAAAGATACGTCACACCTGTACATAATCGGTATTATGTTATATTGGGCAACAGGTAGGTGGTCAAAAAAAACAAGAATGAGCTATCTTCTTTTTTGTTTTTGGCATAACACTTAGTACATATTTTGTCATTGTAAAATGTTTCGATATTATACCTACCTATACGCAAGTAATTTAGCACTTATGAATACCTCTATTTTTATACACAAACACTAAACAATCACAGGGTTTGACTACATTATTTAGTCGCATTCCCGCGAATATTAAAATAATAGGTAATTATAATTTGAAAGATATAATAGGAAACTACTTACTACAACTTTACCACCTTTCATGATTGTTTTAATAGGGATTTTCGCTTCCACACCCACAAGCATAGCAATAATCAAGAAGACGAAAAAAAATATATTAAAGATCTGCATTTTAGTGTAAATATATTTAAATTGCTGTAATATATGAAAACTTTGCTACCGTAGCTGTTCAATGAATGAACTTCTTCCTCTTCGGTAGAAACTTTTTATACCGAAAACACGAGTGTGACATCCGAGGAATCTAAGGACTTTGTTCTCATACTTACGTGCCCTCTCAACTTTAAAAACATACACGAGTCGGTAAAACCCTTACCGTTAAAATTAATTATTCTCTTAGCTTACGCGTAGGAATCATTGACGCACCAAAATCCCGTAACATCATTTTTCCTTCTTCAAACGTTATTGTCTTAGTATAAGACACAATGAGGGTGTAGACAGGTATCAGTTGAAACGCACAGCTCAAGCCTTAGAGACTTTACTTACTAAATAAATTAATATTGCATCAACATGAAGATTTTCAATATCATGCTTGTGGTTATCATAGTTCTGGCTTTGATGGGCGGTACAAGCGCTAGCCCTAAAGGCAAAGGAGTGGGCAATGCTATCAAAAAGGGCGGGAAAGTCATCGTAAGTACCTACTATAGGTACTAATGCTTTTACTATCTACTCTTTTTTTATGGACTAAACTTTACCTGCACACAGATCAATTCACATAGCGCCATCGAACGTTTACGTCATAAATAAATGTTTGTCCTAAGTGGGAGTCGAACCCATGGTCTATAGCTAATGTAGATCTAGTGTGATTTTGAAGCCGTTTAATAAGTAGGAACTTACTTTTCAATATTTCGTTTCAGAAACACGGTCTCAGCGCTATAGGGATCATCGGCACCGGCCACCAAGTCTACCAAGAAGCTAAAAACCAGGGCTAAATAGCCAACTGTTCCTATTGTTGCGTAGCTAAAACTAATGTAATACTTTTTGTGTACCTAATACAAGAAATAAAATATGTATTTATAAAACTACCCTTATAATTTTATCGTGTTGCTACTTTAATATCTATTGTACGGTGTTAGGATATGCTTGTGCGTATATTATGATATTTAAGCATAATTGAGGAGCGTCGTTAACTGACGGAACTTCATTTTCTAATCCTGTAGGTACTCCTGTAAAAAACAAATTGTGAATACTCCTTTTGGTGTAATATTTCAGACTTATTCAGGATGTAAGCGCGAGTTAGACGGCTTCTTGTTTTGTCTCGCTCGCACACTATAAATATACGAGCGAGACCTTGCGCGCGCCAGTCTACGCGTGCCGCCCGCACGGGATGATTGTCGTCGCTCTGCGCCCTGCCATGCTTAACGCTGCCGCTCGTAGTCACTACACAGACTTATTCAAAACTTATCCAAATAGCATTAGCTGATGGCTAGACCTTTAGAGCTTAACAAAGTAGCACCTGGAACCTGAAATGAGTAAAACGTGAAATTGGCTCCATCGTCCAGGCGTTCTAGAACGCCAGTGACAGCTTTAATGCGCAGAAGTTCTCAAAAGGTACAAGTTTTCCCCGACACAAAAACGACGGGGTGTTATAATTTTGACGTATCTATGTGTGTATCTAAATTTTAAATTTTAATTTTATACTTGTTTTAGTAAAGTGGTAGAAATCGTCGAAAGAGTCTCGACTGTCTGCAGATTCAGATTCAGAGATTCGGGGTCTGCAGTGGAACACACCAGCACGCTAAGAGCGTCTAGCTTGAACATTTTTAAGTAATGAAATGAAATTTATTTGTCAATTACATACATCGTTTATTAAAAGTTACATATAAATGTTGTTCGAAAGTATAATTCGCGTCATGTAGAACGCTGGAAGAAAGCGTTTGGCACATGGGTACACTCACGCACCAAAGTACTAGCCTAGTAGCCTATTGTTTTATTTTTGAATCAGCCTCATAAAAATCTCTAACTTTTTTAAAAGTTTTTCTTTTTTTTTTATAGACTAGGTGTTTGACCACAGCTCCCCTGATGTCAAGTGAAGGTGTGGTCGAAGATGGTAAAGCGCATCTAACCTGGAATGGAACTGGCTCTCAAGTGCGGCTGCCAGAACGCACCGTTAGATGCTTGGCGGCAGATTTACAACTTGAGGGTAGTAGCTAGCCAGCTGCATACCTACTAGAAAGTACCACCATGCAACCTTTAAGAAATTTGTTGTTGTTGTTGTTTGTTTTTTTATCACGGGGTAACTTAGGGCTTAAATGATTTGTTTGAAATGTGGAATGCAGACAACTTGTACCTACTTGTACTTGATTTAACAAAGCAACGCTACTTGTTATTCCGAAAACGCAGGGTCATCGCATTACTTATACTAAAATTGTTTGGAACACAGACGTCAGACATTAAAAAAAATCCAACTGAAATCTAATAAAAGCTATTTTATATTTCATTTACTAATTGGTAACTTTTTTCGCGATTTCATAGTTGCGCTCATTTTAAAAGTTATTGATTAATGATAGGAACAATTACCTCCTTTCTGCTGAGTTCACCCTAAGCTAAGTACCCGGTATGTTATGCTTACAACTCTAATTTATAAATAAGCATACTACGTACTTAATACCCTGCTAAGTAAGTTTATACAGATAGGTTGAGTGATCAGACTTAGTGTTAAAGTGAATATGTCACCGGAAGACCTGAAGAGTAGGTACATAAATATTAAAAGTCCATTTTATTTGACATAATTTATTTTTAAAGCTAAATAAAAAAAATTAAAGAATCGTAGGACTTATACACAGCGCCATCGGATCCCAAACTAAGCAAAGCTACTATAGCAGTCAGATAACTGATAGAATACAGAAATACTTTTTTCTTGTTAATATGTTCTTATAATACATACAGAACATCCAAACACAGAAAAAACATTAGCTTATACCACAAAATGTTTGTCCTGAGTGGGAATCAAACCCACGCCCTTAAGGCAGATAAACTACCAATGTGCCAACAGGGCTGTCAAACAATCACACAATACAACAATCCTCCTCCAAATCCAATCAATCATCACAATGGCTGGACAATACCAATTGAAAATAAAAAATAACAAATTAACAATGTATAAAACTTGAATACTCAGAAATTAAAAACTATAAAACGTTTGTTCTCAACCGCGGTTTCGAACGTGGTTATATACGTCATGTGCAGTCCCAGCAGCGCCAATAGCGCCTAAACCAGCTTTCTGCAAAGAAAAAAATCTTAAATGGACCATGAGTAACTCATAAATTACATTACATTTATTAAAAAAAAAAGTAAATACAATTGAATTTCGCACTCAATCCATGTTATCAGTAAGCGTACTGTTGTTTAACATAAAAATAAATAAATTCAAAACAATTGGCTATTAGATAGATAGATAGATATATCTATGTATGTGTGCACAATGAAGAGTTATATATAACTCTTCATTGTGCACACCATAAACAGAAAAAAGTACAGAGAACAAAAGAACCTATTATTACCTTGAAAAAATATAATACTTGTTTATGTTACTGATAAAATTTTGGTAGCGTCGCATATTCTATTCACACTATTTCTTTGCTAAATTTATAAGAGAGCCCGGCATAAAAAAAGGCAAGTACTTAGTTTGAGTTCTGCATGATTTTATCATGTTCATATAATGAAATATTGATTTGTTACAATGTTAGGAAAAAACACTTACAATAACTTTTCCACCTTTTTTGATTGCCTTCAGCGGTACCTTTGCTTCCGCTCCCACGAGCATAGCAAGAGCCAAGAACACGAAGAAGAATATGTTAAAGAACTGCATTTTGTTTTAAGATAATATTATAATCTTGTTATACAGATTTGCTATAAAAGCTTAGCTCTTGTGTCTTACGATGAATGATATTCTGCCATCCAAGTAGAGTGTATTTATAGTGAAACAACTGATGATTTACCTCCTGTAAAGTGTGACTTACCGATGCGTTAAAACCCTCTTATTGTTATTCGTGGTTATGCTTGCGTATTGAATCCAAATCTACAAATGCAACCGTTACGTTTTCTGTTTTGCATTGTGGGAAATACACCTGCAAAGTAATACCTACTCCAGAATAATGTGCTAACAAATTCGGATTGTACGTGACGATATTTTAAAACGCGTCAATGTATGCAAATACTCGTACTTACCATTTAGCGCAGTCACTTTATTGCTTTGTTGGTAGTTGTTTTTATCAGCCATCAGCATCTTAACCTATCATAATCCACTGCTGGACAGAAACCTCTCCTAAGGCACTTTATTTAGCCAAACGTCCCTTTCCCATTCCAGTTTCGGGTCTGAATAAGCTCTGTTATATTAAACTGTCCCATTGTTAAGCGTCAAGTTTTATTTATCTGTGTGTGTAGATACACACAATTGTGTTTTATTTCTTAGAGTGTAGCTCTACTAAAAAAACCTTGATTTCTCGCTTGTTCTAGGTGATTTAGAATCTTTAGAATTTGGTACATGCCCAGACAATTTAATGTAACTAGATACTTATTTCTAATTCTACAAAAGAACTCAATACAATTACGATGAATTACGGTGGCGTACGATACCAAAATCATAGAAGAATATTGGCATAAATAAATGTAGGTGCAGACGTGTATAGCGATAAGCTGACATTACATGGTCAATTAGGTTGTAGGATTGAAATTGCCTGCTGAATATTGCCTTCGAAATTTTTATGCTTCACTGATTTTTATTCATATTTTCGGAGATAACGTCACACCCAACGATGTGGATGATTTTTGAGACTGTAATAGTGATAATCTATTGTATCATCCCAACTTATGTATTCTACGTATTATTGACACGGATAGAAATTATTATTGGATATTACCTATACAGTATATATCATAATATTAATCATTGCCAATTATATTATGATTTAAAACTGCTTTTTGAACCGTTGCGTTGTTTGTTTCGTAGCGATGATAGGTCAGTGGTTGTTCAATCACTTGCCTGTGAACGTGAGTTCAAATCCCAAGAATGAGCTTAATTTTTCTTGTGTACGAAAATATTACACGGAAACAATAGCATGAAAGTTGAGTACTTTCTAGTATATGCCAGTAAACTTTATTTTAAGAAACTAATTTGAATATTTTGGCTTTCTATGCGGTAGTTTAATTCTAATACGTTTTCAAACTTTTTATAGTTATGACGTCATGAGTACGGCTAAATATGTAGAATATGCCTTTGCCATACGAAACAAAAAAGTATACAAAACATTTGCCACATTTCATTAATATTGACAACAGAACTGACAAGTTTTTTTTAATTTGCACCATCGGGCAGGCTAAAGCTGTAAAGCCATTCTGTCACGTCTTCGGTTTTTACAATTCATGACATAAAGTAAACAAATCTTATGTCATAAAAGCGATTACAGAGTCCAAATAACGTTTCAAGTAAAATAATCCAGATATTTGTATCAATAAACCGAAAAACATCTCGACGTATGTGTATTGAAAATATTATTCTGATCGCCGTTGACTTGACATTGACAAGTTTTGTTTTGGTTTGCCAGTCTATGAAAGTTGCCCGAAGAGATGACGTCATGAGACATCAATTGAAAGTCAAGTTTGATTTATGTTTTTTATTAAAATAAGCCCCACCTCATAGTTTACAGAGTTTTAAACGTAAAATTATTGTACAGAAATGTACTATTTCGAAATGGTTTTGGAATCAGTAAAGTTTTTTTTTTCTTTACATACCGAAATTAAAATCTGTCGCCAAAAGTGGGTGTGCTAAGTCTTGCACTGACGTCCCGCTTGAATTGTTTAGTACATGTCTAACGCCAAGTCCCTAATGATGTTTTCCAGCAACGCACTTATGGCTGTACCCATTCTAGGCTAGGTGTGTTTACCATCTTCGACCACATCGTCACGTAACATCAGGCGAGCTGTCAAAAACCTAGCTCAAATAAAAACCATTACTGTTTTGCTTGCCGCATCTTTTCTTCTTGTATGTATTTTAGTTTTGGAACTCCATAAAAAAAATCTGGAACATGCATATAAATGAAGCTAATAAAAGCGTGTTATTATAGCATGACCAAATTACATCTATCTTCTATCTAAACATATAAAATGCTTTGTCCTGAATGACTGACTGACGGATCAATGCACAGCCTAAACCTGAAACTTGGAGGGCGTGTTCTTTGTATGACGTAGGCATCGGATAAGAAAGAAATTGACATAATTTTATTGACATTTTATACGTGACATATTACTTTATTGACATTTTCATTTTCATTGTTTTAACATATGTAATGATTTTGATAATAATTTTTAAATATGAATGGAAATATGACCTGTAACTTTGGTGTTATTAATAAATGATTTGTATTTGTATTTGATTTTCCGAAATTCTACCCCAAAGGGGGTGAAAAACGGGGGCAAAGTTTGTATGGGACAACGTGATTCCTTGGTCCAATCTACTTCAAATTTTGCATAAACATTTTTTAACAGAATTGATGGAAGACGTATTTCGTATTTTATTGAAACTCATCACCTAACGGGGTTTAAAAGGTGTAGAAAGTTATTTTGGGGGTGATTTGCATCGAAGTTAATATCAATACTCCTTAGTGCTTTTGATTTAAATTAGGTACATTTTATTTTGACCCATTTTGAAAACATAAACGATTTTATTCGAAATTTGGAACACACGCGTAATTTAATAATAAAATGGCGCAAGTTTCATGACTATTGATTATTTGTTACTTACGAAACATGTGTAAGTAATTTCTCTCTGAACCTACTTAATTCTAAAGTTAACGCGGACGAAGTCGCGGGTGTGAGCTAGTCTGCACTAAAATTGTTGAATGTAACCTAATGTTATCTCACGCACGCGATAAGACAATTCTTAATATGAGCATGTTTTATCCCCTGTTTACTACATGATGTAAAGTCCCGAGCCAGCGGTCCATGTTATAAAAACTTATGTCAATAATTCATTTAGCAGTTGTGCAGACAATCCTTGCATATTGATCAGAATTGGTGTATGTGAAGACGCAAAAATTAAAATGAAAATGAAATTTAGTGCGATTTTCTTTACCATTATTGTGTTAGTAACTCTTTTATCAAGTGAATCTGACGCTGGAAAAATTCCTGTGAAAGCTATACAAAAAGCTGGAAAAGCCATTGTGAGTGTTTTTCTCCATTAATAGTTAGAACAGATTTGCCGACCTTTGTTTTAAAAAGGTGAAAAAATCCAACCGACTCACAGATTCACTTTATTCTAAAAAAAAATCGAAAAACTCATTCACTTTAGAATTTTTAACTCTAGTCCGACCGACAACGGATACTTGTTGTTTTGTCTGTCAGTTTTTTAATTGCAAATAAAATCTACATCAAATTTGACGTACAGTTAACGGAACCACACCGTTCGGTACCTTTTTTACCCACGGCGGAAAGAAGACAGTACATATTATGTATATGATGTATAATTATATATATTTGACATCATAAGACAGAGTTACTTACTACTTATAATGTCAAATATATCTGTTTGTCTGTTACTTTCACGTCTAAACCGCTGAACCAATTTTGATGAATTTTGGCATAGACATAGATAGGACCTTGAAGAAGGACATGGGTACTTTTTTGCAAAAATAAATATTGGAGAGGGTGAAATAGTGGACCAAATTCTGTGTGGGGATCACCCCCACACAGAATTTGGTTGGATTTGTCAAGGTAAAATAGGGGGTGATTTCAATTTTATTCTTGATTACCTACCTTGAAGGTACAAATCCAGCGAAACGGGTGGGTAATTCTACATAAAAACAGACCGTTTCACTCTACATAAAAAGGAAATTCTGTATTTATTAGGTATAATACCACCCTTTATAACCATCATAGTTTAATAATCATTATTATGATATAAAGTAGGTACTCAGCTAGAAACAGGGATTCATTTTCATATATTTCGAGATATTAAATGTAAATTACTTTTCACAGGTACGTCAAGGTACATAATATATTAAATGTATCAAAATATTTGTGTGCGAGTAATTTATGTAAAACAAGTATAAATGGTATGGCCAAGGACTCTCAATTACTTTTTATACGAAACATTATATCTGACCTTTTTATAATCTGTGCCTATAGGTAGTTAGATTTCTTTATTGTATGATATGTATTGTAAATACAATTATACATAAATTCATATTTTATTATAAACTCGGGCTTTTGTTATTTTTACAGTTTTCCTTAAAGCCTGGAATGAAAAGGTAAGAAGGAGAAAAAAGGTCTTTGAATTTGCAAAGAGCTTTCCTATATTTAGTACAAATGGATAAGTAGGCGATATAATGCTTCATTTGACACCTTTATTTTTTACAAATAAATTTCTCGTTTCACACTGTGCTATGTAGGTAACTTAGTATTTATTGTAGGTAACTTTCGAAAAATTTATGACAATTGGGCATATTTTTGCACCAAATTTCCGTCGTGTGATTAATACATTTAAACCTGAAAATCTAAGTAGAACATGTTCACAATTTTTAGTTTTTTTCTGTCATTTTAATAACTTGTTATAGTTGGTTAGAATACATTTTCTCAGTCAATTATGATGTTTTTACTTTAAGTATATTTTCTTTGTCGTTTACTTTGATTGTTATTCTTACAAAATATACAATTAATAGAGCGATTGAAGATTCTTAATGTCAAAAAATAAAGATTGTTTTGATATATCTAACTCTAGTCGACTGCACCTCTGTGCCTATAGGTACATTATACAACGAGAACAACAAAAAATATTATATCTCTATTTATATAGCTATAACAATACTCTTCTTTTCAGGGCAATACCTTGAGAGCGATCAATGTGGCCAGCACTGTCCATGACATCGCAAAAGCTTTTCAACCCAAGAAAAAAAAGAGAAAACACTAGAAACGTTTATGAAAATCATATTTTTAATGCAGTGGTGAGAGCTTTATTTTTATTCAAATGTTCAACTGTTTAAGACAGATTTTTTCTACGCAAAGTAGCGCTTGTGGCGTATCTTCACTAAATGTTTTTAAATAATTACCATTGTTAAAGCAACGGTCGATTCGCTCTGTCTTTGGATGGGTGACCATCAGTACTATTTTTTCTGAGTACTATCGGTGATTGGACGACATGCTAAATTGCTATGCAATTTCTTTATTTCTAACATCAACCTACAATCTGTCAATATATCAGAGACCCTAATGCGGCAGATTAATACTAATACTAGGGATAACCACTTAGACTATATAAACTTTTTTATAGAAATCGACGTTGCAGCTGCAGATGGAGTACCTACTGATCCACTCTACCTTAAAAACGACTACATAATTGTTTTCAAGAAAGAAAAAGATAAGAAAGACTTCCGCTAGTACTGGCTTGTAGCGGGCATCACGTAACGATGTAAAATACAGAAAGATATTTATGTCGCCGCACTGTATTTTTTACCAAAACCTGTATTCAATTTTTAAGTGTTTATGTATAAAAATGGTGCTGATTCAAATTCCGAACAATGCACGTGAGATTGGAAAAGTGATATAATGTAGTGAAATAAGACTTTTCGTGTTGTATTTAAAAAATAAAAATATATGTACGGGCAATTACGGGACAAAGAAAATTTGTGCAAGTTGCCCATAGCTAAATCCTTTGTCTGAAAATTCTGTAGAATTTTGATGTTCACATTTTTTTATTTCCCTACCCCATCTGAATACATTGATTGTGTGCCAGATAAATATGATACAGAACACATACACAATACGGGAGTTTAATGATCCTTAGCCGCATTGTTCGCGGTATATAATACCAAGAAAATTATAAGGCTTTGGTTTGCTCTTGTTTGCTAAGCGTATTTAGTGGTTTTAACTCTGTCATGTCAATTTCTTTTGTGGTTATCTCTTATTAGATTAAAGTCTGTTAATCTGCAAGAAAGATAGACAAAGTAGTTATAATTACCGTCATAATTATACAGGGTTATAAGCTTTTTTGTGTACATTAAAAAATAAAACAACTGTTACATTCAAAAAGTTCGACGACCTTTAATCGAATGTATAATAGTGCAGCTGTAGGTATAGATTAACTAGCGACGTCTTTTTTATATATTAATTTAATTCAGAAACATGCCCATAAAATAAGAAAATATACTTAAAATAATTATATAGAAAAATAATTATGTATGTCATTACTAATGTTATAAAAAGGAATGATTTGTATTTTTATGTCTACACTAATTAAGTATAAAGAGGAAAGATTTGATTTTTTGTTTGTTTGTATTGAATAGGCTCCGAAACTACTGGACCGATCTGAATAATTCGGTATGTAAAGAAAAAAAATACTTTGCTGATTCCAAAACCATTTCGAAATATTACATTCCTGTACATGATTTTTCCGTTTAAAACTCTTTAAACTATGAGACGGGGTTTATTTTAATAAAATACATAAAATAAATTTGACTTTCAATTAACTTCTAATGACGTCATGTCCTTGGCTGTAAAAGGATTCTTTCAGTGCCTAAAAAAGGTGCACATATTTTACATATTCAGCCAATGTTATGACGTCATAACTATAAAAAGTTTGAAAATGTATTAGAATTAAACTACCGCATAGAAAGCCAAAATATTCAAATTAGTTTCATAAAATAAAGTTTACTATCAGTAAAAAATATAAAATAAATACAAAAAAAAAACTTTACATACCGAATTATTTCATCATTAGAATGCTACATTATCACTGAGTGACATAGGCTATATTTATATTGTTAATCGAGTTTTATGGCCCGCTAGTAATGAATAAACTTAAAAACTAATGGACCGATTTCAAAAATTATTTTACCGTTGGGAAGCTACACTTTCCCCGGGTGACATAGGCTACTATTTATGCCTGTATTCCCACGGGAACGGAAACTACGCGGGTGAAACCGCGAGGCGTTCGCTAGTATCATATAAAAATAAGCGGCTTGTATTCGGAATGCTCAATAGGTATGCATCTTTGCATACTTTGTATGCATTATTATTATGCATTGTTGCATAACGTTAGCAAAACTAAATAGGTTCCTACCTAATAAGTTCTTTTTTAATTGCACATTTTTTGTCATTTTGTGCATTTGGCCAAGTAGGTATTTCATATTTTCAAGTAAAATAAGTTTTACTCACCATTAAAATAAGATAAATTAACTTACGGTAATGTCCAGCTCATGGCCTATGTAAGGTAATGACAAAACAATGTGTTCAAATTGCAAAAGTTAAATCTGCTAAAATCACTGAGAACAGTCATTTTTTTGGTAACAAGTAACATCACAAGTTTAACATAATAATTAACAAGTCTGGTGTCTTGACCATGACAATATCGTTACGAATCTTCGGCGAAATAATTAGCAAACAGAAAAACTTGGCATTCTCATCAGTCAAACCGTACTGGGAAATTGGAAACTCCGGAATAAATGGCATTGTTTTGTGACAGTAAGTAACGTGATACCTTTTGTGATGTCACTATAATTTCTTTCTCTTGTCATTAAATAAATAAAATATCGTAGGACATTACACACAGCGCCATCTAACACCAAACTAAGCAAAACTTGTTCTATGGAAGTCGGATAGATGATAGAATACTTAGTAGTTCGATTTCCATACAAACAAATTTTTGCCATTTATGGACAAATGGAGTATAATTTTACAGTGAAATCACAGCTACTGGCATTTATTTTGGTCTTTATTTGCGGTAAATCACAATTGCTTTACTTTTTTAGTATATTATATTAAGAAATAGCAATATGTAATATGTATATAAAAAGTTTATTACTCGTAATAATAATGCAAATGTACAATTTTACATAGCACTTTAACATCTTACTTTGAGTAGGTATAAATACTTTTCCATAAAATATGTATACTCGAAGCCTTCCCTGATCCTATGTACGGCCGGCTTAAAACCGTTGTTTGTCTACCGCTTTGTTTTGTAGGTATATTAACTTCATTAATGAACCAACAGATTTCTAAAATTAATGTTTTGTGTGCTAAAGTGACTTGTTCAAATGATTTATGCTTATATAAGCTAATCTGTTAAAATTACATTGACTTAATTACATAAATAGCAGATAATTCTAATTATAATAATTGTGTAGGTACCTGCATGCATACATTTCCCGGATCCGTTCTGTTTTTATAAGCTATTCTACTGATGGTCTAATTATTAGGTATATAATAATAATAAAATAAAAATAAATTTCATTTTCAATTTCGCAATTTTCATCACACTGTAAGGTTCACAGCCGTGTAGTTTTTTCGTGAGCGCCTAACAGGAATTGCAATGAGAAGCTGGGGTTACAGTACGGGGTCTATTTACTGAAAACCATAAACGTATATTTTTTAATAAAGACACCAGTTACATTAAAATGTGTCATTCATGGGGTAAAATCCGCAATGTGTAATAAAACGAAAATTTCCTCGATGTTTATGCGTAATAAGGTGTGAACGTGACAGTTGTGAGTAATAAGTAGGTCTGAGTAGGAAGGAATCGTATTTTTTGTTTATTTTCCTGTAGGTATTTTAAACTCTATTTAAAGGAAGACGAAACTGGAGGACTGTTTTATTATTGTTAGGTTATTTGAAGTAGAAACATTGATCTGAAAATGAAATCTTTAGTCATTTTATTGGTAGTGGCGTTATGCTCTGAAATATTATGTTCTATAGAAGCCAAGTCTACCACGAGCATTCCTGGTTTTACGTTAAATACGACAACAGCTAAGCCTTGGACACAGAAATTTAAGGATGGCTTTGTACGTTTTTGCTATACTACAAAATTAATATACTTAATTACTATGTCAACAGGCATACACAGTGCTCTGGAACATGTGCCTTCAGTTACTGTTATGTACCGGTGTAACTGCATCAGTGGCACGACGTTCACAGTAATGAATTATTATTTATCATTATTTCATTTTTTATTATTATTTGTTAAATAAAATAAAAAAAATGGTTGCTGTGAACGATTTTTTGCCATTGATTTTGTTTGAAAGCTTTATACGTTTCAAATCGGAGGTGTATTATTCTTGTACGGGAATGTAACAAAATGGACGTTTACCAATTTGGATGCAGCGTGTCCAGAAGTCCATTTTTGATACCAAATAATAGTGGCTACATTTTTTTCAGTTTTCGTTCACGTCTGCCAGAGGCACTGGTCCATTTTTAATACAAATCAGCTGACAATTTTTTTTTCACAAATTGCCTTGCTAGAGGCCCTCAGTTTTATTATTACGTAGTGTTTGCTTTTATACCTATAGTAACTATAAAGAAAAATCTTACTTTAAGATTTCCTGCTTATAGTGACAAATGTATTTAAGCACTATGCTATAAAAAATAAATTGAAAGTGCGACGTGAATATATTATCTTAAGACGTTATTATGGCAGTTGTTCTATCTAATGTCTATTAAAGTTTAATTTTTGTTAACAGGGCAAATTCTTGCAAGGAGCAGCAGTAGTCAGTGCTGCGCAGCAAGGTTTCCAGAACGCACGAAGCAGCGGCAGCAAGCACAAGGCAACCACTCACACCGGGTCCTCTCCATCTACTAACTTGAAGCATTAACAAAATCAAATCAACAACCATTTCTCATTACAAATTTGTTTCCGAAATAAGTTGCGTCTGAGATTGAACATGTTTTAAAATACACGGTTTATTTGTTAGTCAGTTATTTGTTGAAAATTTGTTATTAAAAGTTTGAATTTTGGACCCAAGAGTTATGTAGGATACTCCGACGCGAATCAAGACGAAGATGCGCGCGCGTTGTACCCAGCTTTGTCTCCATGAAAAAGGTCACCGGATGTGGCCGAAATTGGAGAAAACAAGCCATGTAATTAATGTAATTAATAAAACGTTAGTATGTAATTAATTTATGTATGTAATTAATAAAACGTTAGTACCTAATCTCATACAAGTAAAACAAAATTTGAGTGTATGTTTGTATCTCTTCGCGCTGCGATTTCAGTCCGGATTAAAGATAGCTTAATAAACTCGATTAAACCAATAACTTGAGCACTCGGGCACTCTGCACAGCATCTGTGCCTTCTACACTGGAACCGAGCGGAATGTCAACAGATGGTAAGCGACCAGACGGTGCCACGTTAGTTCCATGGTCCGTAGGCCGAGCCTTGGTCTGGGATGCTACTTGCGTGGATACTCTGGCACCGTCACATGTCGGTATTTCCGCTCGCAGTGTAGGAACCGCAGCAGAACAAGCCCAGCTCAACAAACAAAGAAAATACTCCATGCTGAGTATGCATTATGAGTTTGTTGGGCTGGCTGTGGAAACAATGGGTCCGTGGTCGTCCGACACAAAAAAAATTATTAAGGACATTTCGAAGCGGCTGGTCCTCGCTTCGGGGAATCCCAGTGCTGGCGCCTACATATGTCAAAGGCTAAGCTTAGCCATACAACGGGGCAATGCCGCCAGCGTAGGAACCCTACCGCGCGGCAGCGATCTCGACGGCGTGTTTATTTTATAGTAGTATAGTTTATTTATGATTTTGTTTTATTTGTTAATTAGTCGTGTATATAATAGTCAAATTATTATCTAATTTAAATAAAAAAATTAAGTGAATATATTTCAATGAAGTTCTCTGAATAAAAACTTGAGTAAAAACGCAACACGCGGATATTATTGTCAAATAAAATGTATATTAGGTACCTATAATACAATGATGTGTTATGTGTCTGATAACACATCATTGCATCAAGTGTTTGGTGTTCCCTGATCCGAAAGTGCCTCATTTACTATTGGTAACTAGAGAGCAGAATAAATAAACTGATCTAAAATCGGCACGACACGTTTGGCGGGTCACTATCAATCTATCGTCACGACAACACAAGGCCTGACACGGCTCCCAAGTTAATAAATGTTTCCTTATTTTGGGAATCGACACAACATACACTGTTTATTTTACATCCCCAAAATTGAATCGGGTTTCATGTTGTTCCTACATTCTTACTAAGTAATTTATATAAATCAACTTATAGGTACATATTCCCTATATCTCTTTAATAATATGGAAAATCAAAGCCGAAGTATAGGAAACTCAATTTCCTGTTCTAGAAATGATTCAGACCAAGTATAGTATTGCGTTAGAATAATGTACCTATGTATATGTACGCCCTTGTCCAGAACAGGATATACAGAAAATTCGTAATAATAAAAGTAGCAAAATAATGTAGGTCATGAGGAAGTACTTCCTGATACGTATTATTGTTCAAATATTTGAGATTATTTGCTCATTCAGTTAGTTTGTTTTGTATTTTTTTTAATGCAAAGTTCTGATATGGTCGAGACGCTCTCTTGATAGTACGAGATAACACATATCCATGACCATTGCAGCGATTCCAGACCAATTTGAGTAACAAAGAGAAGTCCAGTGCATCGCTGCTTGTGCGCTCATTATTTTAAGACATTAGATGGTTAGTCTCGAGCGGTGCTTTTTAGGGGCGGCAAAATTTTACAAGATATAATAATATCTCGTGAAAACTTTTTTTAACCATTTTTTTTTCATATTTGTGTCGGATATATTAAGAACATTAAAAAAATATTCCAGTGAACACAGACTTATTATGTGACGAATCATATTGTGAAATGCAAGAGGCATTTCACAATATGATTCGTTACATCAAATTCAAAAAGTTTAATCAGCTAAAACCTATCAATATTGTTTTACTTCCAGAATATCAGGTTATCATTGAGAATAATGGGTAAGTACCTAAATGGAAACATTTAAAAATATACATAAAAATATGACTGGGACTCAAAAAATAACCTTTCATCCTTTGTACAAGAGAATGGCATCCTAAATAATATATAAATAAGTAATTACTTTTTTTGTAAATAAATACAGAACACACATTTGTTTATACAACAAAATGTTTGTCCTAGGTGAGAATCGAACACACGCCCTACAGCTTTTAAAGCAAGATATACCAATGAGCCAACATGACTATCAAGTAAATTCATATCGTTAAGGTTTTAGCTGATCAATATTGACAGGTTTTAGCTTAATCCATATTGCTAATTGTAGCGACTGGTGACAACAACGTTTGTGCCTGTGCCTGTTTCATTTTGTGCACGGCTCATTTACGAATAATGTTTATTCAGCAAGAAAGAATTATTGTCTTATTATCGTTCTTGTACTAATTAGAAGCAGATTTGTGTTCTATATTATATTTGCTAATAAGTTATTCTTATTGTACCTGATATACCAATAAATAAATAATTTTGCATTTCATGGCTGTTCTTTCCCGTAAACAATATTGTCATCTGCAAAAAGAACAGTAAGTAGGATTTGCCTGTAACTTTGGGAATGTCATTAACGAAAATTTATCTACACTAATATTATAAAGAGGAAAGATTTGTATTTTTGTATGTTTGTAATGAATAAACTAAAAAACTACTGGACCTATTTCAAAAATTCTTTCACCATTAAAATGCTTCATTCTCCCTGAGTAACATAAGCTATATTTATTACAAGAATTTAATTAAAAAATAAATGTCTACCCGTGCGAAGCCGGGACAAGCAGCTAGTTTTTGATATTTCACAAGTTAGGTGTTTGGCCACAGCTCATCTGATGTTAAGTGACGGTGTGGTCGAAGATGGTAAAACACATCTAGCAATAGAAAAAAGATTGAAAATAGAAGTGGGCTTAGTACATTTCCTTGTGGCACACCATAATATAGCCCGATCATTGGCTGATCTCCTTTTTTAATTTTGGACAAATCTCATTTATTTGAGTACATTGTTCTCGATTAGTCAAGTATAATTTTAAAAGATTGTAGATGGTAGCTTCTGATACCATACTTTTTTAGTTTGTATAAAATAGCTTAGCATATTTTTGCCCAACCTTATCATTATTGTTTCCAAAAATCTGTAAGTTGCCTGATTTATGGTTTTGGTTTTTCGAAGCCTAATTGTTTAATTTGAGAACGAGTTATTTTGTTAAAAACAGTTAGAGCTATGGTGTTTAAAATAAATTTCTCAAAAATTTTAGACAGGTCTTCGTTTTTTTACATAGATTCAATAACAATTTATATTTTTTAAAGCTTTTAAGGAAAGACGCTGTTAGAAATATGTAGGTGCGTACATTTATAATGTAGCTCAAGACATGAGATGTAGCGTCCGTGACATAGTGTGTAGGGATTTTATTTGTAACCTGTCCAATAATACACAATAATGACATTTATTCTTGCTGAAAAAAGTTCTTTACAATAACTGTAGGTATATTCTGAAGTCTTGAATTTAAATAAGTGTCTAAAAGAAGAAGGCAGCGAAAGTCAGGCAACGCTTCTGTGCTGGGCAGTTGAAATCTGTCCTTGAAGGATGATTCGGCTATATTCCACAAAGCTGAAGCTGGTCCGACGCGCGTCTTAGAAAAAAAACTTTACTGATTGCGAAATCATTTCTAAATAATACATTTCTGTACATTTTTTTACGTTTAAAACTCTTTAACAATGAGATGGGGTTTATTTTAATAAAATACATAAAAATAACTTGACTTTCAATTGACAGCCCTGTTGGTTCATTGTTAGTATGTCTGCTTCGAGAGCTGAAGGGCGTGGGTTTGATTCCCACCCAGAATAGATATTTTGTGGTATAAACAGATGTTTGTTCTGTGTCTGGGTATTCTGTATTTATTATAACTATGTATTAAAAAAAAAAAGTATTTAAGTATTCTGTCAGTAATCTGACTTCCATAGATTTGCTTAGTTTAGAGCAAAATGAGCTTTGCTTAGGGTCATATGGTGCTGTGTGTGATGTCCTACGATATTTATTCATTTATTACTTCTCACGACGTCACCTAGTAGGCTGCATAGGGCTACTTTCATAGACTTAAAAAAACCAATGGCAAACCAAAACAAAATCTATCAATGTCAAGTAAACGGCAGTCACAATAACCTCTTCCATACAAGTACCTACGTCGAGTTGTTTTTCGCTTTACTGAGACAAATGTCTGGATTATTTTATTTTAAACGTTACTCGGACTCTGATATCGCTTTTAGGTATATATATATATATTCTTTTATTTCATGTCGTGAAATAGTAACTTGTTAGGGTAAGATCTTTTTAATTGATAATTATTTACCATCGGTACATTGCCATACATGATTATACATTGGTCTTCCTCGCTTCAAACAAAGGGTGTGACCTTACCATCAAGTGGACAGTTGCTTGTTTTCACATTTAAAAAAAATTGAGTACCGATCTAATGAAGTACCTGTTCCAATTTTTGTTTTAATTCTTTTGACCTTTTCAGCTTCTTTAAAGAATACATGAAAGTTTGAAACCTAATAAAATGAACTAAGTAAACAAAATAAGTACTGAATAAAATAAAAAGTTCAAACTTTGATTAATACATCCACAGGCTTTCTAATAAACTTTGCTGACAAATTGGCACATTTTTTCTTCAAACTTTGGTAACAAATTCAAGCTAAAAGAATGTTGGACTTTGTTGACCAAAGCCACGAGGAGCCGGTAAGAAAAATACAAAAGTTGGAAACTTTGGCTTCATTTATTAGGTATTTACTTATGAATTTTAATGAACAAAAGCTATATGCGGTTATAATTCCTTGGCTAATTAAAGTCGTTATACAAAGTGTTATTAAAAATGTACCTTTTCAATCATATAGGTAACTAATTATTATTATTCTACAAAGGCTCTTCTAATGTTTAAGAAGAAAACTTATTTTGTTTTATTAAGGTTTTTCGTTTTTTTTGTAATTCTTCAGAATTTTCTGTCAACGCTTTAATTTTTCCTTTAAGATCCGCTTTCCCTCTGAAAAATAATTACTTAGTTTCATTGTAGCAACAAGATGGTTGTTTTTCTACAAAATTGAATATTTTATCTCCCATTACATATTTATAGAGTACTCACAAAAATCGGCTGATTTTTTAACCGGTTTTATTTACAAATTAATTTGTAAAAGTAACATTATTTATGAACGTTGCATTTTTTTTTTTGTATAAAATTTGCGCAACAGTAACTTTTACATTATAATTGTTATGAACAAATAACACAAACACGTTTATTGAAGACTAAAACAAATCAATCTCGAGAGACTAACTTGATTCAGTAAATAGTGTGTCACGGGAGAGTTCCTGTAGTAATGTCACGGCAGATAAACGCCTTTTATAGGTGAGAATAAGATCTCATAAATAGCAATGATCATACGTGGCCCCCATTTTGGGCATGTTGCCTAAAATTAGATTGTTAACACTAGTAATAATATGCTTTTTTAACCTCCGATACAAACTGCATAACGGTATTAAAAGTTTAATGTACAATATGTTTGTCTGTGGCGTCGTAGCTTCGTTTTTGTTTATTTATTGATTGTTTGAAAGGTGATTTGATCGAGTGTGTCCTCAGCTATGATTCAAAAAAGTCTGTTCAACCGTTTGCAGATTTCAGTTATTTCTAGTTCTAGACCTTCCACAAAACTGATCTTTCTGGTTTAGGATATTGGTGTCGGGATTCAATTAATTTTATTGTCTTCTTAAACATACCTACTTTACCCGATCTCTATTCAGTTTTAAGTTAGTTCAATATACTTTAAGTTCGTTTAATAAATGATTTGTAGTGTTATAAAATGCTCTCTGCAATTAAATAAATAGTTAAATAATTATCCACTTTTAGTCTTGTTCCAACACTGTTTTCATTTTCTGTTTTCTCAATTATTTATTTTGAGGCTCTTTCATAGAATTTTTCGAGTAATACAAATTAGGTGCGTAAACGATAAAAACACTTACATTATATCAAGAAGGTTCTCCGGAATCTCTGGATGTATGGCATCCACTCGCGCTCTCAATCCATCAACAACGCTTTGTTTTTTGCTCTTTCCGTCCTTGAGTTCAGCACTTACACTGTTTACTTTGTCTATCTCTGTGTTTATTTCCTCTTCGTTCTAAACGAAATAAACTCATTTAAACTGGGCAACATTTAAATGGATTGGGAACTCTTTATCTTAATTTGGGGAATTGAGAGCTGTAACTGAATGATTACACCCTTGTTTATACCGGGAACGTATTTTTGGATTTACGTAGTTTGCTTAGTTTCGCTAACAATAACCCATTGATACATATGAAAGCAAATATTAAGCTTCCCCTTTAAAGGATATCAAAGCATATGTATTTTTTTGAAACTTTTCCTTTTGAGTGTGTAGGACTGTCGAAAACAAAAGCAAATGATAATGCTGATGATTACTTTTTTAATTCTTCTTTTCTAAAAATGTATCTTAAATCTATCTTCTTGCAATGAAGTCAATTCTCAAATAATGAAATATATTATTAATTAAATAATATCATGTTTATGATTGTTGTTATTACAACTCAATAAAGCTAAATTACAACTGACTGACTGACTGACTCACTTAGAGATAGAACTCATGTTAGGAGTTCATTGTATATATACACACATGTGTCAATTTATACAATTTAATAATAATAAATATCGTAGGACATTACACACAGCGCCATCTGACCCCAACCTAAGCAAAGCTTGTACTATGGAAGTCAGATAACTGATAGAATACTTAAATACTTTTTTTTTTTAATACATACTTATAATAAATACAGAACACTCATCGATGTATATCGATTGAAATAGGTTTCGCTGTTCTTGCCTCAGCTTGACTTCCGGCAAAGGCCTTTTACGTCGATTTCCACACTTTCCTATTTCGTGTCAGCTGCTTCCAATTTATTTCACCTTATTTTTGTAGTCATCCTTACATCTAACTTGCGGTATTCCTGTATTTATTTTTCCTTGGTTACCATTTCAGAATAAAAATGATGTTTTTTTGTAGTTTTTATTAATCCTATATTAGTAATTGTCAGCACAATCACCTTTGTTTTCAAAAACATTTCCCTTGCACCTAGTACAGTAAAACAATAAAGATACTAACTGAATCTTTCTTATGTCCTTGACCTTTTTGGATTTTTTAAAATGTCTACATGATTCATTCTAGACCACACATCTGCGGTACCATCAAAAATTGTGTCATAAAATTAAGAAAGTATTGACTTATAACTCTGCGACTAGATTATATATACAACTAGTATTGTAATCTAGCATTTAGTATTGTACTTTATGCTTGTTTAGCATATGTAAAGTCATATTCTGAAGATCTGTCGTGAGTTAGCTAGAGACAGCCCCGTTGGCTCATTGGTAGTATAATTAATTATCTGCCTTGAGATCTGTAGGGGGTGGGTTCGATTCGCACTCAGGGCAAACATTTTTTGAATAAACAATTGTTTGTTCTGTGTCTGGGTGTTCTGTATGTATTATAAGTATGTATTTACAAAAAAAAAGTATTTATGTATTCTATCAGTTATCTGACTTCCATCACACAAGCTCTGCTTAGTTTGGGGCCAGATGGCGCTGTGTGTAATGTCCTACGATATTTATTAATTTATTTGTTTGTTTGACACAATTTGTTTTATTGTGGCAGGATACAATATTCATTAAAAGTGGCAATGACTTGGCGGATGATTCCACTGTGAGAAGAGTTTTCTTCACTCATTATATACCTACCAACTTCATGATCACAACACACGAAGTACATAAATACATACATACATACATAGTCCATACATAAAATTTCATATAATGCAAATAATTAATTTAAAAATCACCTGAAAAAATAACTTATAAAATATACATACGTAATATCGATGTGTTTTTCTAAATCGTTCTGCTTTTTCTCGCAACGAATCTTCGTATTTGCGGCTGTAATTAGAAAAAGTTGAAGCTTTGATTAAAATACAATAGCTTTGAATTCACATCGTACATTGGCAACATGTCAAACATAAGTTAAGGTCGTACGAAATAAATTATGTCATATTGCGATAGAAAAATAAAAACTCGAATGATATCATAAAGAGTTAAAAGGAATACTTGAGGGGGACAAAGCGACATATTATGCCTGGTATATTTATTGGAGAGTTAAAAATATGAGTTATGAGTACCTATTGTAGAATATTATTCACGGTCGTTCATGACAATCGGCTTCAAAAGCATTTGTATGGGTGCCCGTACCTTGTTAATTATATCTTTAAAAACATTAATAAAAATTATTGTTTCAATAATAAGAAAGTTTTTTTTTCTATGAAGAAGAACATGAATATATTTTTATAACGAAATATTACGCACTGTCATCCAAGTGGACGGACGAGCGGACCGCTCGTCTGTCGCTACTGCAAAATTACGGACTGACTTCTACCTGATGTGGCCATATGTTTGCATCCATAAAGAACTCAGATTTGGATTTTTTTTAATGGTTGGCAGCTCAAGCTCATAGTTGGGGTTTGAACCCACTTCCTTCGGCATGCGAACCGACCGCGCTAACCACTCAGCTATCATCGTCTGTACTCGGGAGTGTGAGGACAAATAACGCGCAATAAAGGTGTTTCAGCGCCACTTTCTGGACGTGAAACTCGGTTAACGGGCTTTTCTTTACCTCGTCGATTCTTATTTATCTGCACCGTTCAGCTACTGTTAGAGAATCGGTAGCAGTTATGTCATTTTGCAGTCACTACCGTTAGAGGTAGTGACTGCAGGATATTTATTAAGTCAGTAAATAAAGTAGTAATTTGTGAGTTGGGTGATATATGTGATTTAGCCGTAATAGCTGAAAATATACGGGTATGGATGGAATGTGCAGAATGGCCGCTATGTCTCGCTGCCGCCACGGAATCGCACGATATGAGCGCGCTGTCCCAGCTGATTGTGCGGTAATCATAGGTATATCGAGGGTCGACGTCCCTTTTCTTAGCTTTAGCTCCAATGCTCATTATTTTAGTTGTTGTGCTGCATCACAGGGTTTATTTTCTTATCCAAAACATCCAGACACAGAACAAACGTTTATGCTCGACAAATATGTGTCCTGAGTGAGAATGAATCCCACGCCCTACAGCTTTTGAAGAAGATCTACCAAATGAGTTAACAGGACCGATTTAGTTATTGACTGCTTGAATTGGCGTTAAGTTCTGATTATAAACCGCCATAATTTATAAAGGCAAGGTAAATGGAGAATTTCTTAATAACTGAGCAATTGAAATAAAAGTAGAAATAATATCAAGCTATAGAATGCTATAGAATGCCGTCGCAAGTTCTATAAATACTTCAAGTCATATATACATGAGTAAATCGATTGCCTGCTCCTCTTCCTTGAGAGACTCTAGTAGGTTGTCGCGATATTGGCGAGCTATTTCTAAGCTCTCCAATATGTCATCACTTTGTCGTTTTAACTGCACACGCTGCGCTGTTAGTTGCACTGAAAATATACAATTACATGAATGTTTTACGTATACGTATCAATTTCAGTACATATGTATATATCTAGTTAATGAGACGACGAATAAAACATTATTTAATTATAGTTTGATGTTAAAATTATTATGTTAATCACATTGGTGACAATGTGGCTTTATTGATTAAAAAGCTTTGTGTTAAAGTAAATGAGTAGTTTTGTTTATTACTGAAATTTAATTGCGCTTAAATTACTATAAATTAGATGTGTTTTTTGTATGTGTTCAAGCAGAAAATTTACAATTGCATGTAGAGTTGCATGGAATTGTAAATATGTACTACATGCTAAACATCTGACAACCGCATATGTATGTGTATGTGTATAGTTGAATTACAACAATTAGAACGTCTATTGTAAATGCATGGGCTACATAAACTGACAGCGAACATTCCGAAAGCTATTGTAATTTAGAACACATCGTACAAATTTGCTCATGTTATGCGATTGGGGACGAAGCGTAGCACATTCACAATTATTATTGACGCTGTATTCTTGTAGGTACACATAGCACACACACACATATCATTCCGGTCAGTATTTGTTGGTGGCACTATTTATTTTCTAGGAGATTTCTCAATTAAAAAAGCGCCTGTACTTTTAGTTTATCCCATTGAATATCGAGAGAATGTTACTCAACTCTAGGGGCAGAACGCGCTCAATTCATAGTAGTTAACTTTCGGAGGTTCAGTTCTCCAATATTTTACCGGGAAAAATAATATTAAGGTCTTTACACCTGTAGAGAGAGAGAGAGAGAGAGAGAGAGAGAGAGATAGAGACAGAGCTATTGTATGTACAAACTATTACTTGTAGTATGATATGAAACTCAGCTACGACCAAATAAGCTAAAAGTGCAGTCGAATAAGACGAACAAAGGGCGTTCTTGTGAGAAAACACCGCCTATGCATTACATCCCAGATCTTTCGGAATAAAACAAAGTTGAGTGCATTTACCGCATAAGCGCTCTTTACTCTGTCACATTAGATGTTGAATAATATAAAGTCATAAAATAAATATTATTACAATATACGTATGGCCGGCCTGTCCCTACTTATACAAGGATGATATTTTTTTAAGCGATGTGTTATTGAATTTGTCTTTACCTACGTCTTACTAAACAGTCGCCTACACAATTTTACAATAACATACATACGGTGTACCCACGCATAATTAATTTGTTTTCAACATAGCGGAAAACTAGCCTATTTAAAACAGAACTCTGCTATTTAAAAGCTTAACTAAATAACAACTGAGCTGAGTGTCAAAGCCAGTTTAGCATTAGGCTAAGCTGTGAACATAGCATGCAGGCGACATACGCTGCGGAGCAGATTTCACGGCTCGTTAACAATACAACCTGTTATCGCGCGCACTCAGACCGACTAACGAGATTCGGAGCAACTCCTCGTGTACTCCTGGTAAAATATGACAAATAAATATAATTTCACCTTCAAGTATTTAATATAAAACCAAGATTTGTTTACATGCTTCGAGGGATACATGGAACGGTAATACGGTAAGCCGATAGGTGGTCATATCGTCTGAAAGCGCAAAAAAAAGCTCTATACATTCTGTCAAGAGTTAATTTAATTTTGCTATTTTTTTTTTAATACAACCGGCACAGTATACATTTTGTCAAAAGTCAAAAAACTGTTTTCCTTGGAATAGCTGCTTTATTTTAGTAAACGTTTAAATAATAGTTAAATCGTTTAATTTTATTTACGATTTGAGATACTTTTAGAATTGTATAAACAATTCTAAAAGTTGCTAATGAAATGACTAATTTTGGCTTAGACACTTTACACCCCAAGCTCGTAACCCTGTACTAAGTAAGTCAATCTTCTTATTCTTCGTTATTGGCGTCGCACTCTGTGCATTTGCCAGTCTCGTGTTTTCTGGTAGGTACTTTAATAGCTGACAGATTACTTAAATACTTTATTTATAAATGCATACTTATATACATACAGTACACCCAGACTCAGAACAAACATCGATCTCAGTCAAAGAAATGTTAGTCCTGAGTGGGAATCGAACTCACGCCCTTCAGCTTTCGAAGCAGACATACTACCAATTAACCAACAGGGCTGTCGAATTAGCTTAAGACACAGTCAAAGTCACATAAAGTAAGTCAAGATCCAAGTTCAATCATGCCCTAGTAAAGTACCTAGTAGTGGTTTTAACTACAAGCTGCAACGGAGTTTTGATAGTAACACGGAAAGTCATGTTTTACCATATTCAATTACTTACCCACACTTATGCACACAATTGGCAATTTATGAATAAAACAACACTGTTTTTTATAACACTCATTTTGGAAAATAATATAATGCGGTGACACTACCTGCCAAAACTCTAAGTTAGTCTTGTTTCCATATAAAAATAGACATTTCAACTCAGCTGAAATAAACGTAGTTACACGCAGCTACGGTGGATTATTGACTTATTGCGACTTATTATGGCGAAAGACTTTGACTTTGACGAATTTGACTAGTAACTTTGGAGTTATCAATACAACATGAGTTTTGGCGGGAACGCGGGAAGAGTCGTGTCGCTCCGTTGTATTTTTTTCCAAAACTAGTGTTTTGTCGAGTACTTATGCAGAAAAATGGTGGTGTTTTGTTCATAAAGTGCCGAATTACAAGCGCGAGTGTGGGAAAATGATATAATGTGGTGAAACATAAGTTTTCGTGTTGCTTCCAAAACTCCATCGAAGCTTTATAGTAAAGTCGCCACTACTTTACTAAAGCATGACTGGACTTAACTGACACGGACTGGACTTGACTAAGACTGGACTTTGACGATAACTATAGCTAAGAGACAGCAGAAATAACACTTAAGACAAGGCAGTATGGCTTTACAGCTTTAGCCTGCCTGAAGGGGCAAATTAATAAAAAAAAAAAAAACAGTACAACATTTGTAAATATCTATTCGAGTTTTTTGGCGGGAACGCGGGAAGAGTCGTGTCGCTTCGTTGTATTTTTTTCCAAAACTAGTGTTTTGTCGAGTGTTTATGCATAAAAATGGTGGTGTTTTATTCATAAAGTGCCGAATTACAAGCGCGAGTGTGGGAAAATGATATAATGTGGTGAAACATGAGTTTTCGTGTTGCTTCCAAAACTCCATCGAAGCTTTGTAGTAAAGTTGCCACTACTTTACTAAAGCATGACTGGAATTAACTGACACGAACTGGACTTGACAAAGACGACTTTGACTAAAACTAGCTACGATGGCACTTATTTAACTTTTGAAACTTGAAAATATATAATTACTTGACACTGGCAAATGCTAAAACGCGACGCCAAAACCAAAGAAAAAAAAATAAAAAATACTATATTCGTAATTTAATATTGATGAAAATTTACAAGTAAAGAATATCAACTGTAAATTTAACATGATTGTTTTAAATTAAAATATTTTTTATAACTTAAAAATATATACCACAATGAAAATAAATTGGTAAATTGAAAAAAACACTATCAATGGGCATAGTTTCCAAACGCTGGCCCCATTGTCGCATTTTATGGCAAATACTGTATTGAATATCACATGTATATGTAGGTATTACGTATTCTGGAAATCTACAAAGAAAAGGCGGAGAGTCTTTAAATAGTACATATATTATTCTGCAGAGTAGCTGTCCTCGTCTGAAATAGATTGATCTCCGCTAGTTTTTCTACACAATACAACGGATTTTGATACTGTTATTTCGAAATATTTTACGGAAGGAAAAACATAACACACCTTATGGAACTTTTGTATAAGTAGGTAGCGAAATTTAATGTTTTGTAATCAAGTCCCCAAAATAAATGCAAAGCTGGGGCAGGTCGATAGTCTCTCATTAAAGTAAAGCGTATAAAATAATTATAAATCACTTACCATTCACTAGTTTTAACCGCTCTATCTCTGTATTCAATGCGCGCACGTTCTTCAGTGCATTTTTTGCTTCAACATATGTTTGTTTGTTCTCCGCTTCCAAAGCTGGCAACGCCACCGATCGCTATAACAATATTTAGATTCATCTAAAAATAAATCTAATTAAAACTAATATTTTGTAATGAAAAGCAGTCAATTTTCAGTCATCAGTGTTTTGTTTCAGAACCAAATCAAATCCTACTTCATCTTACCTGAGCAACAATTTCATTCTCAATTGAGTCTAAATTAGACTTCAGTAAACATATTTCAATTTGTTGTTGTTCGGGCTCAAACATTTTTAATATTCGTTCGACTTGTTATATTGTTTCAATTCTTTATTTCTTTATTGATTTCACAACAAAAGCGAATAACTTATGTTATAAGTTTTTTCAGTAGTGAGCGTGATAAAGCCGTGTTAAGCACCAACAATTTTTTTTCTTTTTTTTCTTCGGCCATGGCACATTCGTGCATTGTGCCAATTCTCAAGTTTTCATTGTTTTTTACTAATAAAAAACGGAGAAATACAATATTAAATATTATATAAAACGAAACAAACAACAACATAAAAGGACTAAAATCAGATCAGATAAGTTTACAAGTAGGTACGAAAAGAAATGTTAATGACTAAATATATACAAGTAGATACAATAATATAATCACAAGTTTAATATAATCATTTACAATTTTCTATACCTTATATTACAATTTCATACAATTCAAAACTAACAAGTCGGATTAAGCTTTAAATATTGCCTGCCTCTCAGAGGCAAGAAGGAAAGAAATATTAACAGGAAAAGGAGTGTCAATGAATAATTATGTTATTCTATTTTTTTGTTTTCACCGGGCAAAGGATTGGGCCAGGCTAAAGTTAATATCTACGTCGAAGTGTGATGATGGCAATTTTTTGCAATTAATTTATTGATGAATATTTTTTTCTCAAAACCTGTATTTTTCCAACGTTTAGGTTTTTACCATTCCCAAACTTAATTTGAATTCAAATTCTATACTATTGTATGACAAATCATTTTAGCGCTACCTGATACAATACACATTTTCTAAGTTATTTTATTGTTGGTGGAAATTTAACCCTGTTAATAAGCCAAATGTTAATTTTTGTGCTAATACAAAAGAAAATACTTTTTTAACAGACTTCTGGATCACTACGAGTGATATAATGTAGTAAAACATGTTTTCGCGTTGCTTCCAAAACTCTGTCTGTGTCATATCTATTAAAATTGCCATAGTGCCACCGTCAAGTCCGGTCGAACTTTAGTTAGATAACTAAAGTTCGACCGGACTTGACGGTTACTTTTTTGTGTGACTTTGATTAAGACTTATTTGGATTTTTGTCTTTTTTATGTCATATACTTGAAATATCGAAATTCTCGACACTGGCAAAATGCAACAAGTGTGATACCAAATACAAGGAAAAAATAAGTTCGCGCGCTTTTTTACCGCCGTTTTTCTTACCGGCCTGTAAAGGGGCAAATTAAAAAAAAAATACCGGCCTGTAACTATGTAGATAAATAGGTCTCGTTGGTCACAAAGAATTTTATTTGAAAATATAGAGCAAGGAGCGAGAAATACGTAAACACAGTCAAAAGCGTTTATCACTTATCAAGTATTTTTCTATCGTTTAAGCAGTAAGTAAATTTTAAAAATTGATAATATGTTATCTCCTCAGACTAAGAGCGGAGAATACTATTTTTATACACAAACACGCGAAAAAATACTAGTTTCATGGAGTTATTACCTAATGGTTTTGAAAAAAAAAAAACAATAAGGCGACACGACTCTTTCCGCGTTCCCGCCAAAGCTCCTCAAGAGCACTCGTAGGGTAGGTAGTACAACGAAAATTAGGGTGGGATAATTTTACCAGCGAGTTTTCAAAATACAGCCTGATTTAACTGAGTTAACTTTTCCATGCCTAAAGGAAAAGTTAACTTGTTTTACTGAATCGTCATATTAATATTTCTTGTAATTATGCAGGTCTCACCGGTCAGTAAGCAAAAAAAAAGTTTATACAAACGCAATATGTGGCATTTTATTTTTTTTAGGCTCGAATGGTTCGAATCTTAAAAGATCTAAACTTCGAACAATTCGATGTGCATACATCGAATTCGATGTGCATACATCGAATTGTTCGAAGTTTAGATCTTTTTGATAGCTCTCTTCGACCTGAAAATAGAGTTACCAGCTTTCAATATCCGATCTTTTTTCAGCCGTACTTTGAACAATGTGATTTTTTTATAACTTTTAAAATGAGTTTGCTTGCGTAAAAACTTTCCTTATTTCAAAAAACTTATTGTTAGTTTCAGTTTTCATTTACAACCGCCAAGCTGATCTACTTTTTGCACATTTTGGTAGCGAAAATTTAACGTAAGTTTTTTCGCAAATTGTTCTGTAGCTTTAGAATATCGATTTGCTAGGATAACATAGTACTAAAGTACACAATTACCTATACATATGACAAATGTACATGTGGTATATTTACTTAGGACAGACGCCCAAACTAGGTAAAACAATTTTGAAAGTAAAGCTAATAGAAGAATACAGTTGAGCTGGGCAGCATTAGGAAAACTACGTCGAGTCTTCTCGTCATCCATCCTACAAAGGCTTCAATCAGTGCGTTCTACCTGTCATGATCTACGGAGCCGAAACAAGGACACTCACAGCGGGAATGAACCGTAAGTTCAAAGTCGTGTAGCGAGCTATGTAAAAAGCTATGTTCGGCATTTCTCTGAGGGATCGTATCCGGAACGCATTACTTCGCCAGAGAACAAAAGTTTCTGACATATCTCAGCCTATTAGCAAGCAGAAGTGGCAATGAGCTGGACATATCTGTCGCAGAACCAACAAACACTGGAGTAGACGTGTTCTAGAGTGGAGACCACGAGTGACTAACGTAGCGTAAAACGCCCTGAGTCTAGAAGGAGTGATGAAATATTTAGGTCAGCTGGTAGTAGATGAAAGCGAAAAGCCGAAAATCACTCCAATGAAGAAAAAAAATAGAACTAAAAGAGATTTGCAAGAAGTTCGAATTCTGTACTTGGCAAACTAACAGTTTTTTCGTTTAGCACTTCCTCTACATTTGCCAATGTCAAGTAAAGTAATAGTTATTTGTTGTTTTTACCTATATGGATGGTGAGTGGATTAAAAGTGTGAATACAATAGCAATAGTTTCAGCGAAGACAGCTTAAGCGCGCGTCGATTCCAACGTTGAAAAGCTTGGGTACAAAACCCAACAATGAGCTTGCCGGCGAAGGGAAACAACGTGAAGAAACTATAACATGGTGCTTTGTAATACTCGGCTGTAGTAACCACCGTTTAATTAGAAATTTGCCGCAAACCTAATCTAACGGTGTGTTCTGGCAGCCTCCCTTCAGAGCCAGTTTCCACAGCATGTGTGCACATCTTTGACAAAAGAAGAATTGTGGTCAATGTCAACCGCAAAAATAGAATCCCGAGCGCAGCGATGAATTCAATTCGCACAATACATTAATGAAATTAGCAACCGAGAGGTACGCACTACTTTAATCTCAGTAAGGAGAATACGGGGCTACGAATAACAGGTACTAAGCCGAAAGGAAATTATTGTACCTACTGGTAACTTTTAAAAAACTTTACCACGTGACGGACGGATATTGCAAAATAAAAACAACTGTACCTTTGCTACAAAAAATACATTTATCAAAATAAGAAGAAAATTGCTAAAAAACATTTCGATTGGCCGTTTTTGCGCAACATACCTATAACATTCGAGGTTAAAATTAGAATCTCGATTAAATAGAGGTGCTTTCCCAGAATATTCCTTTTGATATCTGTTCAGTGATACTAAATAAAATTGGAATTACACTGTATTAAACACTGCGAAAAAAGGAGTCATCATTTTGAACAAATTTTATTGTGAATAGTGAACTCTAGAGTAATAAAAACCTTGATCAAGCAGCGTATTTCCTTTACGATTTCTTTAAGTACTCATACTTATGAGTAAAATTACCCCCTTTTGGCTTAGTACACCACACGCTAATAACCTTGTTTCCATTCAAACCTATTGATTTATTAAGCAGCTGTACACAACATCGTACAAATACAATCATGCCTTTTCACCGTAGCGATAGGCAGACACTATATTTTACATGTTGTATCTTTCCACTTGTTACGATAAAAGCATCGAAGTAACTTCATATTAAGTACTTACATAACCTTGACTCTGAAATTCTTAAGAACATGATTAATGGCGGTCCTCCATAGCAGCGAATCGTTTCAGGAATGCCCGTCATGATTCTACATCGCACCCAATAACACCCCTTTAAACATTTCAGCTATTAATTTAAACGGGAAATAACAATTAATTAACGATTTAGGACAAAATTGGAATCATGTTTCAGCGTATTGTAAATATTATTACATTAATGAATTTTCGAGAACAAAGTGTTCCTAATTAATCATATACAAGCTTAGGGCCAAATCAGAATTGAAATCGTGTCTTGGTAGCTGTACCTACATCAGTTTCATCGGTAACTGACTGCTATTGACTATTTTTTACTATTGACGGCTCTGGTAGCTTATTTGGTTCTGCTTAGAGAGCATGAGCTGAGTTCGTGGGACTATGGGTTCATGGTGTGAAGTACAACCATTATTTCTGCGCTAAGGTGAAGTAGAGCCATTATTAGAATTATTAGAAAAGAATGGAATACAATCTTTCTTTGATATGGTGAAGTACAGCCATTATTTCTGTCCTAAGGTTAAGTATAGCCATTGTTTCTATGCTGAGGGTATGTATATTTTATTCATATAAAAGTAATGAGACGAACGATGCGCTCTCCTGATGGTAAGAGATAACGCATGCCCTACATTGCAGCGATATACAGAACTTACATCAAAACAATATCTTAAACCAAAACAAAGTCCGGGGCATCGCTGTTTTATCACTCACTACTTTGAGACTTTATTTTATTTTACTTTACTTACCAAGAATAAAAGACGTTGTTTTAGCGTCGTTACAAAATATCATCATCATCATCATCATCATCTCAGCCGTAGGTTTCCACTGCCGGATATAGGTGAGCCCATGGGGCTCACCTATATCCGGCAGTGGAAACCAATGGGGGAGCCAATGGGGGAGCCCATTGACGTCCATAAAGACCGGTTGGAAGCGGCTCGCATCCAGCGCTTCGCTCGCATCAAATTACAAAGTATGAATAAATTATGAAAAATGATTAGAGATGCTATAGTTACCAAGGAGTCTTTATTTATAATAAGCTACATTAATTACTGAAGCTGTTGGACAAAAAAGACACAAATGTAAGAATAAATACCTTTTGACATATATAATGTACCACGATACCGATAACTAAGATCAGACCAATATTTTGAGCATGAAAAGGAAACCAAACACTCATCGATACACACACACACACAATCATTCAGATAATATGTAGCATTACAGAGCCTAGTCACAAAGTCTAGTATACTAGGTTCTGTGTGTAGCATATTATTATAAGAAACACTACACAGAAGAGACCTAGCTCCTACAAACTCCGGGTATCCTATTGCGGGAGCTGGGGCTCCCAATCAGTTATTGAACCTGAATGGCTTTACGTATTTTTTATTGATTTATAATTAAACAATGTACTTTGTTCATAAATGATAATTTGTATTAAATTTATTAATGCAAATGTAAACATATAAATAACACAGAAACATTTATTGAAACAAAATAAATTATATTATTACTATACCTACCTACTATTATGTATCTAGAATTGAAATCTGTGTTTGTCACACGAATTCGCTATTGTCTACAGCGCTTTTGTTCCTGTGACAGGTTGATATACGAGGCACTAAATGTAGGGTTACATTTTGCATACAATTCATGTGTTAATTGGAAAATCCATTTTGTTACCTTAATTTAGTAAAAATAGATATACGTATCACTTAAATATTAATTGATATATCTATCAGGTACAATTTGGAAGATTACGGTAAAAAGGAACATGCAAATCGCAACACAGGATTCTTCAAAATGCGTGTTAACATAACATAAAAAAAAAATTACTACATACTTCGTTAAAATATAGTTTAATTAATCATGTTTCGCTCTCTCTCAAGCTCAAAGCTCAATCTCGTCATCAAGCTAATTACATCTTGTATATACGAGTATATCTTCCCTCCAGCATGTTCTGCGACAGCAAATCTACCTGGCTTTTATAACCTAGTTAAATTGACATAAAGCTAAATTAGATAGGGTTTCCTCCACAGTTTTCCTGAATAATTCTATTACTCAGGAGTAGCATGTGCAATAGCTCCAGCGTGGGTACGTGAGTAAATCCGTCCATTTCACCGTTTAGTATTCAGGAGTGAGTTCACATAGACGTGAGAAATTAATCTTTGTATGCAATGCAATAATTCTATTGTCCACACTAAAGCTGCATACTCGACGAATGTAAAAAAAATATTACCTTTTAACATCGAGATATTATTATACGTAGTAATATTAGTTCAATCCCTGTTAAAGACGCCAAATTAAAATTAGGGATGTTTGCTCAAACTTATTTGACTTTTTTTACTTATAGCATACAGTCTGGTTTTGTCTTGTCTAGTCCATGCATTAATAAATTGAAGAGAAGTAAAGTTCCCTTTCCTATGAAGTTTAGTTGATCATCGTGCAAACTGTTCATAAAATATTCCTTTACACTTATGATAGGCAAACTTACAGTAAAGGATACTTCAAAGAGTTAATTTTAGCTAAACAGATTTAGATTAGTAATTTGCTTGTTTTTTGAGTCTATTCGCTTAATTTTGGAGTCACTAAAGATTTCTAGCGCCTGAGATTCATCAGCTTTACATTTGAAATTGTATTAAATATTAACCACTCAATTAAAATCAAGGCGCTAATAAAATGTAGAAGCAGTCTCCATGTGAACCACGGGGCTTCATATGGCATGTCTGAACAATGAGGTACACGTAGCTTTTTCGTGAGCGCCTAACAGGGATCGCAATGAGTCGAGAGCAGGGCACGTTTTTCATGACATGCAAAGGTTTTCGCTTGAGCTTTAACTCGAAAGTAAGTCATTACGTCATTCGACTAAACACTGAAATTTTATGAACTTGATTATAAGACAGAAGAAAAAGTGATAATATGAACTACAGGAACTCAAGGGATTCAAAAGGCTCGAGGTACTCGTAAGATCTCGAAAGACTCGTGACTCACGAGGCCAATTAGTCTGGAGACTTGTGAATAAACCAGTCTTGAAATTGAAACTGAAATATTCCAGTTTTTCTAAGGTTTATTTTATTACAACTCACAGATCTTTTCTAACACTAGTCGATGAAAGTAAAATCATTAACACTACGACAATAGGTACATTTATTCAACAAAGGTAACTTAAAAATTACAGATAAGATCACTCAGATCTGGGCAGTAGTTTATTATCTGTTAGAAAATACCATTAGAAGAAAGAAGATTTAAATTCCGAACTATGGGTCGGAATTTAAATCTTCTCTTTCACTCGAAGGAATTACTTTGTTCGACAAAGAATTTAGAAATTTGAAAGTGTTGGGTTACCTGTGATTTTAATTTAGTTTCGCAATTCTGAATTGATAATAATTCTAAACATTTTGTACCTATAGCTATCTATTGCTCAAAACATGTGTTAATTAAACAGGATTAATCGCATGACCGAAATTATATAATCAGTGTTTAGATCTGCATTGATAGCTATCTATATTATATACCTATATATATAGTAGGTATTGTCAATATAGGTCAATATAGGTCAAAGTAGGTATGCATGTAAGTAGCACATACTGACACTAACTCAGAGAGATAACCAAACAACTTGTCCAACTTGGTACTTAACCGCTAAAATTTGCATAATTTGGTAGTGCAGTAATAGGTACTAGCTACGTCAATCTGAGTCAGCTGTTCCTAATATTTTTGCTCAACTGCCATAGGAGGGTAATGTTATTCAAGCGTATATGCGTCTAATTCTTTGGCACTCTCTACAACCTAATCAGTTCAATAAATGAGATATCATTAGATTAGTATCAATTGTAATTGGGAGTGGCATAGGCTTATGACATCTCAATATGGCATCCGTGTAAAAAAAGTGGAAAAATGTAATAAAATAATTCGCTTTTTAGTTACTATTGTTAACACAGTCGGATTTTTTGTTTAATATTTAATCGTTCTTATTTCTAAAAACAACCAAAGCAGGAGTTTGAATTCACCAATGAAATATTTTGCTGGTTCAGAATCAAAACGTGGACTTTTTTATAACATAGAAATACAAACACGCAATCATTGAGCGATACCTAATAGTCGTAGGTACTAATTATGTTGTGATTAAACGTACATAGATTGAGATAACTCGTACCTTCTTATTTCATTCGAGCTTACTTCCCTATCACATCTGATGTGAAGGTGCTTTTACACGTGATTTTTTGAGCATTACCTGGAAACAGTTTCCACAAATAGCGCCATAAGTACCTAATAAGAGCTGGAACGGGATCATTGTGCTAATTGTTAGGTACTATTTTTATTACGGACACAAGTTTAAAATCGCAAAAAAACAGCTACTCCATACAGTTGACCACCAAACATTTGCATGGTGCTAGGGTACTTTCTAGTACTCGGCTGGCTAGCTACCACCCTCGAGTTGAAAATCTGCCGCCAAGCATCTAACGGTGTGTTCCGGCAGCCTCACTTGAGAGCCAGTTCCGTTCCAGGCTTGGTGTGCTTTACCATCTTCGACCACACTGTCACTTAACATTAGGTGAGCTGTGGTCAAACACCTAGCCTGTCAACCATTAAAAGAAAACATTGGAACAGCTGATTTTTTATCAAAATTTCAAACTGTTATTCCCTTTTTGTTGTTGTTTGTTGTTATTATCATATAAAAATTGTTCAAAATGATAGGTACAATGACATCCTTTAGGTTTACTACAACCGAAACTCATAACCCTGTATACGTCGCAAATATTTTTTTAGTAAAATAAATAAAACCATCGAAACGCTCTCCTGATATAGAGATAGCCTCTCTCTCTCTGATCCCGACTGTTGCAGCGGTATCCAGAACTTTGAGTAACAAAACAAAGTGTAAGCCATCATTGCTTTGGTGCTCATTTCTTTTGAGTCTTAATAAGTCCCAATGACCCTGTAATTTCCTTATCTGTTCTTACCTTTCAATCTCGCACATTGTAATGATTAAATACTTGGAACTGCTTTGCGGCAGAATATCTGGTATGCGGTGGTACTTACCTGCTTAGAAGATTTACCACCTCGGGAGAAGTATTGTATGTAAATTTAAAATTTTATAGTCTGTGTTTGCTAAATAAATTAATAAACACCACACTTGGCAACTGAGTCTTGGCAAGTGACGCCTCGCGGTTGCACCTGTGTAGTTCCCGTTCCCGTGGGAACACAAGGATAAAAAGTAGCCTACGTCACCCAGAGATAGTGTAGCTTCCCAACGGTGAAAGAATTTTTGAAATCCGTCCTGTGGTTTCGGAGCTTATTCAATAAATGTTTGTTTGAATTTTACATTAAATAACATTAAATCTTTATAATAGTATAGATAAATAGATAGGCTTGCGTTTGATTGCCATCTCGTTTAGTGTTCAACGAACACGTATGCGGTCTACAATGGAGTATGCTAACCTAGGAGATACCAATTCACTCTTGTAACACACCTGGAAACTGATTCGTTGTAGTTTTTCGTAGACCAACTTTTCAACGTTCAACTGTGCAGTTACATCACCTTTTCGAGTGTTTTTTTAATGTATTCCCCAGGATTGTACAATTTTTAAATATTATCCCTGTACACTGTTCTTAAGCAAATCTTGTTAGTAGGCGCATAAGTAAATGCGCAGGTGAATAACCATCCAATTGTGTCAAAAGTAGGTAATTATCATGCTGCGTAAAATTTCTACCATAACGTTCTTGCAATGTACCTACTTTTTAATGAGAATATGTCTTTATAGAAGGTTACGCGGAACGGTCATAACACGCTGAAAGGAGTATTATTATTATTAATTGAATTATTGAGAATAACTTTTACTATGCGTCTGACCCTGGTATGCCATACATTTTGTTAAGGATGAAAAACATTTTTCAATGAGATAGCTGATGTTTTTTATTATTTCAAGGTCAGTCCCATTGTTAAAGTTTCTTATAATTCCGAGTACAGCGACCTTCTTCAGTCTTAGTATACGGTTACGCGTAGCCCTGTACTTATAATTAGCAATTAGCAATTGAAATAGATTTAATTGAATAGGAAAAAAACAAGCAAGTATTTTGTAAAGTCAACAGTTTAATAACGAGAATACTTAATTTTTATTGTATCGGACATCTTGATACTTGTAACTTAACAATCCAGATCACGCCGCATATTCTACGTTATGTCATGATATTTATCGTGGCAAATATCGTAAAAACTTCTCTCTATTTACGATCGTTAATACATAATTACAATAAACATCTACAGATTTACACGGGCGGGTAGATTATGCATACCTACATGAAAATACTTAATCCGCGTCGGTCCAGTGGATCTAGCATATTCACTTGCGAGAATTATGAAGTTAGTATAAAGTAAAAAAAAAGAAAAAAGTGATAAAATAGCAGGTTTAGCAGTGTTTTTTTTTGTAAGTTTTAATTTGTTCTATTTTAATGTTGTACCAAAATAAATTTCACGAATTGAATTGTTAGCTCGTACTTTACAAGAATAAGTAGATAATTCCAGCTATGCCTTAACTAAAATTGTTTTCTCTTGGCCATACGTAAATACCAGCGAGAACTGAGAAAAACACTATCTGAATTGCTCTATATTCTGAGCTTTGTCCATTCAAAGAAATATCAAAACTTCTTTCTGGAATTGGATTTTGAAAAAAAGCTTATCTAAAAATTTCAGTGTTCAGTGGGTTTTATGAGTGAGGTATACAGTGTGTATAAATAGGTTTATTCTGGGTAAGCGTGGTCCGTCGTATGCTACAACGAACGTATTCATTTTAATGCAGCAAAAATATGTATTAATCTTGATGACATTTCTGAGAAGTCATTTTTCTCGAAACACGATTACGATAAATTTGCCCGATAGAAAACGTAATTATGTACGTTCTTTGAAATTTCTTATCTGTAGACATCTAGATAATTATTATATTAGATAAAACAACAAAACGTAAACGGTAAAGTACGTCACAGTAGGTACTTTGTTTATAATACTGTCGTGTTCTTTTTTAAATACCACAACAGTTTAAATGAAATTAACTATTTTCCAATAAATTAATCGTACAAAATATCATACGCGCGTCGAATTTTTAGACGAGTGCCCAAAAAAGAAGTGTAACGATTTCAGAATTCATGTACGTTTATGTATGTGAGTTTCTTTATTCCACCATAACTTTTAAATACCTGAACAAATTTTGATGTATATGTATATATACGTATATATATGTACATATATACGTGTATGTATGTATTAAGTTCTGTGCATTAAACGTAAAACTTATTATTTAATAAGTATGATAATCAAATGAGCTAATAAAACACGTTCATATTAGTTAGTGGGAGTGTCCATAAAGCAGGATGTGGTCGAGTATGAACCTAACTAAATTAAAAAATGTAGATAGGACTAAGTTAGTACATAAGGTACCTAATCTATGCGGGCTTTACTTATTAACATTGCATAATGTTAATAATGCCCGTCTCATTTATTATACGCAAGGTGTTACACGTCGGCGAGAAATTGGCACAGCATTTTGAACATTAGTTAAGTTTGAGCAACGTTTATAAGTAACAATTTTATTGTTCCACTGCTGATCATAGTCCAGCTCCATTTCTTTCTAACTGTTTTAATGTTTATAAAAGTTGACGTGATTCATGTTATTGGAAAATGTCTAAGCCATCTTACATTTTCCACTAAGATCATAAAAAGTCATCATCAAAAAAATTGTCCTTCTCATATTGGTAGTATAACATACATAGTTACGCGGAACGGTAGTACGAAGCCGAAAGGAGCTTGTTTTAGGAACTCATAATTTTGACTATTGGGTTAACTCGAAATCGCAAAAAAGAGTTTTCCATAGATATCGTTTCGGATTAACGCTACCGTAACGCTCCCGCGGAACCTTGCAGAGTGTGAACTATAAAAACGTAGAGATTGAAACAGTCGGGGGTTTGTCTGGACCGTGGCAAAAAAATCACATCACATTGTATAATTTTCCAAATCTCGTGTTTGTATGAAAATTAAATGTTTTATACTCTTTTAAAAAAGTGGCAATTCACGTGCGGGAAAAAGTATATAATGAAATATGTATTGCTTCTAAAATTCAATTGAGGCTACTAGTAATAAAATAAATAAATAGAACATTTCACACAGCGTCATCTAGCCCCAAACTAAGTAAAGCCATGTACTATGGGCACCAGATAACTTATAAAATACTTGTATACATTCTTATAATGCATTCAGAACACTCAGACTCAGAATAAACATTTACCTACTACCCTAACTTATTTTGTGTAATTTTAACTGTGAAAAATGCACAAAGTGCGATGCCAACAATAAAAATGAAGTTATCAGAAATGACAACAACATTGTAGCGGCAACCTGTATTTAGAAACGTGTATGGTAAAATATGATACTATAAAGGGCAGTTAGTAGCGGCGCAGAGACGGGAGGCGGCGGTGCGGCGCAGTATGCCTTCGGCTGTGGGGTGCACACTGCCACGTCTTGTGCAAGCACAAATGCCATACGTTTCAGCAGGAAACTACCCGAGCTGGAGCACACTCGACCTGCATCAGCGACGCACATCAGAAACACGTCACGGGCGCTGTCAACAAGGAATAGTATCATCAGCATAGACAAAGTGATAACATAGAGATCTGGAGCGTGTATACTGGAAAGGGGGGAAAACAAACAATGGTGCCATTATACGCAGTAAAGGATGTAAAATATATTTTTTATCTCGTTTCCTAACAGCCACTAGTGCATAAGTAATCTGCCGCCAAGCATCTAACAGTGTGTTCCGGCAGCCTCACTTGAGAGCCAGTTCCATTCCAGGCTAGGTGTGCTTTACCATCTTCGACCACACCTTCACTTAACATCAGGTGAGCTGTGGTCCAAACAACTAGCCTGTCAACCATAAAAAAAAAAAAAAAAAAGTTTATTTCGCTTATACAGGTATTGTTATTTAAGTAAAGGGTATAAGGTATAAGTGGATAGGCCGTCATTAAAACGAAGAGACCCACATATCCACTCTACCCACCCCAGGGGCGGTGGTATTCATAATGGATTTTCCCTGGGCAAAAAAAATACATATTCCTAATTAAAGAAAAGTCCGTTCATGTTTGGAGTATTGCTGCCGCTTTCTTGAAGAAGCAGCAAAATACCAGCTAATTGGAATTATTGGAAGCGGTAGATCGACGTGCTGTGAGGTTGCATACATTTTTGTGAGTGTACCCAAGAGCTCCATGATCGTATTTATTTTATTGACGTAGGGTTACAGTAACAGACCTTAGGCTACTTAGTATAGTGTTTAAGTAGAAATAACGTAGACTGCACCTATAGGTTAGTAATTGGTAAAATAATATGATAATAACTTAAACCAGTAATATTACAAAAACCTATTCATTTAAATAATTCACAAACACTAAGCTTGAAGGGATAAAAGTTAAACGAGAACATGTCTTCCTTTAATTAAACCATTGTACATATTTATGTGCGGCACATCCTTGCAGAGGGATGTTTTGCGAGACATTATTGTAGGCTGGCGGGATGCTAAATAATTTGAAAATTGCATGTGGTTAATTTAAAATTAACACAATGCATTAGGTACCATGTGCCATTAGCAATCTTGTCTTGTCAGGGTGCACAGGTCTGTGATAGTTCTGCGACCTTCAAGAATCTTAATTTGGAATTTGCTTATTCTATCCGAATATTCCGAATATATTAAGTTATATTCCTTCGTCTTCCTTTAACTACAGGACTAGTAGAAACGAAAGAAGTAGAAGAATGTGACATTGGCATCCGTTCTTAGTGGACGGTCTTAGTGTTCGCAATGGTTTGACTCTAATTTCTTAGTACCTACTGCCCAAGAATTGAACCCACTGCCACCATATTCCAAAGAATTAAAATTCTAGATCATTCATAATTTCTTCTAGATCTACGTGCTTCATTCTCAACTTAACTATCGCTTTCTATCAAGTGATGTGGTGGTCAAGCCTAGATAAATTTATTATCACTAAATTAAATTATTTTTTATTCTGCACAGGGAGGCTCATGCCCATGCCCAACTGTATGCATCATGTCTGATGTAATGCAGTAAACCGTATCATCACAGAATTAGTACATGTATTATCAAATAAGCTATAAATTATTATGAACGTAGCGAAGGTCTAATGGTTAGGTGCCTGTTTTATTAAATTGTGAATACCAAATGTACCTGAGAACTTCTAGTCGTCTGAAACTTCATACTGTACGGGAAACTTAATGTAATATCCTATTTTAATATCGCGTCCGTCTCGTAAACTAAATAGAACAGAATGTCATCAATGCATAAGGATATTACTTCTATTATTTTAGGTAGATATACAACAATTCTGTCTATACATGTTAAAGATTTACCTCGAACATTCCTTTTTATCATGATATAATTACTTGAAAATTTGTAAAGACCACCGGAAAACGGTTTCCTACTTTTTGAAGTGTCTAAAAATAACGTCTGGTGAAACTATCATCAAGTATTCGCTGTGAATGACAGGCAAACATCTAAACCTTTTAATGCAATGTAGGTATAATGAAATAAAATTTACAAACCCCTAAGGGAAAGCAATTTTCAATTTTGTATAAAATAGGTGAAGGCTATTATTTTTAAGTGCTTTTTCTTAACGACGTTTTAGGGGTTTTAAGTCTATTTAGTTTAATTTAACAAAATTATTTAGTTCCCATTGGTTTAAACCGTTCTGACCATAGCGTAATTAGATAAAAAAATTGGGGTCAAATGTGTCAGATATCCCTGAATGTAAGTTATGTCGTTGACACTTTCACATATCAATGAGACATGGTCAACATTTTTTAATCGTCTCATGAATTTTAGCTTTCAAATAAAGATCAAGATATCACGCTGTGTACATCTAATAACAAAGACAACTGTGCATTTACTAAATTATGGCTTTGAGTAATACGCTAAAGTTGATGATTACCATACATAACTCTAACGTCGTAAAAAAAACAGGTGTTCCATAGAAAAAAATAGTTAACGCTTAGTATAGAGCGGTCGATTTTAAACTTGTGATTTCAAACATGCCCATAGTAAATTATATTAATGATTATCAGTATTTTGGCCCCCGTCCAACGGAACCGTCCCTAGCTGAAAATCCAGCATTCATCATCATTATTTTAGCCATAGGACGTCCACTGCTGGATATAGGCCCCCCCTTATTAAGGTGACTATCGGACGAATCCTCATGCGAACAAGGATAGTAACAAAAATAAAGACGCGTAATTCACGTAATTACCAGCAAAGATCTGAGTTTTTGCTAAAGTACACGAGTTGCTGGGTGCGCTCTGTTATTTCTCTAGCATCGTCATTCAGTTCATCCACGCACTGCATCCAGCCGGGAGAAACACGGCTCCAGCAGCGTGACTCTTTCAGGTAATCTGCAAACAAGAAATTTAATGCTTATTTATTTAACTGTTTACTCAGGCCTAATCATTATTACCCTCACTGACTATTTTCAGAATGTTAAATTTCCATTCCTCTCCAAGCTACAACTGCTACAAGCTATGGAGAAGGCTATGCTCGAGATTTCTGTAAGAGATCTCATCAGAAAAAAGTGGATCCGTAGACGAGCAGTTACCGTTATAGCCTAGCGGAATAGCAAGTTGAAGTGGCAATAGGAAGGGAACATAGCATGCAGAAATGATGGCCGATGAGATTAAAAAGTTCTTAAACGGAAACCACGGACCAGCAAGGTGGGCAGACGATCTAATAAAAACCGCAGGAATGTGCTGGATGCAAGCCAGCTCCAACCACTGTGAACGTCGTACGGCTAGACGATGATGATCATGTATTGATCAGTTCAGAAAGATAGCCTTTTTGACTTATTCACATTTTCCAGATTTTTTTCTTTTGACGTCTATTCTGGCACATTTTATGTATTTTGTGTGCTCACTACTCTACAATGAGGCTGTGTGCCGCAGCGGAAATGTCCGTTGTGGTCGACATGACATACAGCGGCCCCGCTGTCACTGCTTTTCATAGACGTTCGTATAACTTTCTTATTCCATGCTGAATTTTATTATAGAAATAAGTGTATTAACAGATAATGAGGCATACACCGCATTATAAGCATGCAAGTAATTCCGACTGCTCTCACATGTCATTTATATGTTTATTTTTTTAAGTTATTGGTTCTTGTCTCTATTTAATTTTATCATTTAGAATGTGCTCATTCAGTCATTTGTTTTGATATCAAACACAAAATAACATTTGATTTAGAAAGACAAAGTATTTCAGGATAAAGTTGAATAAATATGCAGAAAGTACTTATTAGAGAAAGTTAATAACAATTGTCATTATTCAATTAAAAAAATTTGTTTAGTAAAGTATTATTTTTTATATGGACATTTTTTTTAAATATTCTGTAGTAATATTAGCTTAGATCCACCGACCCATCTCCTCAGTATTATACATTCTTATCTCATACATTCTTATGTAACTTTGGTAGTTTAAAGTTATCAGCACAATCAAACGTATGGTGAACCTCATCTTGTTAAACTTTGCTAAATAATTAAAGGTGAAATTCTGGCAAATGACGTTTTAGAAATATATTTAGTTGTCTTTGTGAACATTTCTCATCACAATGCGGTTGAAACTAGTCAATACTTTGTGCCCCAATTTGTTCGCATCTTCTCTTACTCCTAACTCTTATTGATAGTTTTCGCGTGATGTAGACATGCGTGCAAATGGAACTAGTGTGGGATGAGCTACTAATTCAACTTGGCATGGCCACGGTGAATTGGGTAATATTTTTTTATTATTGCTAAAGACTTTTTTTAATTACTACGTTTATGCGTTTCGTTTGTTGATGCGGTCGACGATGCAGGCTTAGGAGAAACAAATTCATTCGCAATTTGCAGGCATCCACATTGTAACTATCGATTAAATCCATAATATTTACCTTTGCGCAAGGCGGTCTCGTTTGAGCAAAGGAAGCGCATCAACGCTCTAGCGCCCCCGATCTGATGCTGTAATATTTTCTGACCATCACCGGGAAGACATCGTTTAATCCAAGCATCCATACATGTCATGCCGGTTTGGAATGCACTGCACAGAAAAAAATATTCTTAAACTTACAATACAATAGTTAAAAAAGACTCAAGAGACGGTCTTATCGCTCAAATCTCTTTCAGACAATTTAAATGAATGAGTAGCATTGTGAATTAATGACGGCAGTGTTTAAAAGTTCAACAAAAAGCATTAAATTCTTAAATTATTTGTACCTATATGTAATTATGTATCTGTAATAGAATAAAATTGCGGAATTTCGGCGAGAACGTGAATGAAATTATTTATCTACCTACATTGTATTTTTCTTTCAAAGCTTGAATGTTTATACGAAAGTATGTAAAAATAAGGAGTGTTTTAATCATAAAAAGCCGAATTACACACGAGTGTGCACACGTGCTATAATGTGGTCAAACATCTTTTCGTGTTGTTTTCAAAATTCCATAAAAGCTGTGTTTTTATAAGTACTGCGTTCCCAACAAAAATCCGAATTCGACAAAGACGAAGGGTTCAAATTAATACAAACTCATTGAACGATAACAAAAAAGTATAATATAACATTAAAATGCTTGGAACTATGCTATGCTTAACACTGTTGGCTATTTGACCTAAAAATTACCTAAATTGAATAGATTGCGCTGTTTACCTCACTGAAGTTCTGAGACTTATTGATATACAATATTTAATTTGTTTGCGTTATAAGAAAAAGTTTGACTCCACACCCAAATAAGTACGTAAAGCCAATACCGCCTTTATTTAATAACGAAGTTGGTCAAGTCAAGTTCGTGAGATCGTTGTTAGTAAATAATAATCACCCAAACAGTTTTACCTATGCAATATTTGTATTTACTACAGAGAGTTAGCTCCGTGGTCTGATAACATAATATGTTCATTAATAATTTATAATAAGTTACTCGTGGGTGAATTTCGATGGTTTATGCAGAATGCTTACACAAGCCACAAGGATATCCCCAATGAAAAGAGATCTAAGTTTCGCGCAGCCGTCATTTATCTTTGTAACTTTGTCTTTTAAAAGAGTTACCGTATATACCTAAATAGTTTTGGAGCAGAACATTACCAGACTTCCTTAGGCCAAAGTTGGACACAGACGTCTAATAAAGAAAAAAAAGGCTAAATAGCATGCATTGCTTAGAAGATTATGCATTGCGTTTGCCTTTTTTTATTTATTACCCAACGACGGAACGGAGACGGTATATGCGTTTGGGGTGAGAGGATGTTTGTTTGCGTCATGTTGCCATTTTTCTCCAAAACTACTAATCCGATTTTGATGCAGTTTTCAGTTTTCAGTGCGTTTTTAGATAAGTGTTACGGCCACACCTCACCAGGGGGCGCTGCAGCAAACATTTTTTGTGCAAATGCATGTTGCCATTTTCGGGTTTTCGGGATTCGGGTTTGATTGGTGCATTATCTTAAATAGGTGTTACGCAGGCTGGGGCGGCGCGTTATGTACATAATATCTATGTTGTCTAAAAAGTTTAAACATCAAGTGAGCTATGGTCAAACACATAGCCTGTCAACCATAAAAAAACATGTTTTCGTGCGGTACTCTAAAAACTTCCTCAAAGCTTTTTATTAAGTTGCTTTACTTGTTTTGTTTGCATGACGGGATATGGCGGTGACTTACTATGAAAAACTTAAGCCTATGGTACTCGTATCTACCTACTTGATTTTTAATTAAAGAGGTATTTGAAACGATTGAAATATTTGACACTGACAAGATACACAAAGTGTATTGCCTTCAAGAAAGAACATTTGCATGGTGGCTGACATATTGTCGCCCTCAAGTTAAAAATCTACTGCTAAGGATCTAATGGTGTGTTCCGGAAGTTTCGCTAGAGAGCCAGATCCCATGTCAGGCTCCGTGTTTTCACCATTTTAGGCCACGCCATGGGCTGTGGTATTCTGAACATTGCGAGCCTAATATCACTGACGTGTTATTTTTCAGAAACTCGCATTTAGACATCTCATATCACGAGTAGGAACTTAGCCATGAACTCTAATATTCGTAATATTTTGTATGTAGTAAATACTTATAAAACATAAATCGAATTAAGATTGTAATATTCAACTCTGAAGCACTCACAAATATAATACATATTTAAATCTAATTTAAAGATTTCCATAGAATTGCAAGTATAGAAATGGTTACTAAGGAGAATCTGAGTTCAATTTATTGGAGCGTTTGATTTTTATAATAAGATCGATACATTGCGCCAGTATTTTCTAATAAATAATGTTACCGTTTTGACGTAGGGCTAATATATTTCATCTTGAAGATTTTGGCTCTGTATTAGGATCGAAAAATACATACAATGAAGTAGATAGGTGAGCTCGTCTTGGCGAGAAAAAATAAATATACTTTTGGGCTCGTTTTGACGGGCGTAGGTATTATCTTATAAGTAGAGCGGAAACCCGTACAGTGCCCAGCACTTGTGATCCAGGTGGAGTTTTACATATACATATGTAAATTATGTAACTTTTATATGTGTAGATACGTATCAACGCTCACTTTTGTTGTCTTACGATTGTTGATTGGTTATAGTCAGGAAACAAAGAAAAGTTATCGAATGTGATAACTTTTCTTTGTTTCCTGATATTATGAAGATGCAATCTACAATGGAGCACGCTTGCGTAGAAGTAACTAATTCACTCGTGACTCGATGACTCAGATTGTATCTCTCTAGGAACACTAAACAATTCGGCCAGCAGTTCGTATGATGGGACACTTCACCTCACGTCATTAAAAATAAATTCTTGTATTTGGCGTGTAGGTACCTAACCTGTTACAGGGTACAGGTAAGGTACTTTTTGTATTTAAGAATATTAGTAACCTACTAACTAACTTAACCTACACACCAAAGACTTATTAGAATTTATTTTTAACTTTTTAGTTCATTGTCCCAGATAAAAACTTGTTTAAATATTTTTTTTGATATACATAATTTATTTTTAATAGGTACACATTTTAGAGAGTGCTCCTCAAACGACGAAACGAATAATCGATCCTAAACTCGATGGGCTTATCTTGTTTAGTTCAGAAGTTACTGTGACCATCTTCCTTCTCCATCTTCAGGCCAGCTCCGTGGTACCATATTATTAGCTGTCTGCCGTAATACAGAAGTTAATCCTAGCTCGGCAGCAGTCACTCGTTTATATATATGAAAATATTTTCAGTACAGATTTATTAAAGTCAAGTCAAGTCAATGTGTTTATGTGAAGTTTGATGTATGTACCTTTATTATTACTATATTGTCACCGAAGGTAAGTACACTAAAGTTGAGTCCAATCGGTCATCGGAAAATGAGTCTAATTTAACTTGCAAGATTTGACCCGTACTTACATACAATTTACATTGCAAGTTAAATAAAAGCTTACAATAAAATTATAAAAAGAACAAAATTTGATCCAAAACCAATAACAACAAACAGGGCAAGCTAAATAAAACCGTTTAATGATCTTAATTGGGATAAACAGTGCCATTGCAGGTAAATAATATTTTTTCTTGTTGTGTTTTTGTCAGTGTCTAGTATTACGTTGTTCTCATGTAGATGACGATGAAAAAATCAAGTGAGATAAGGCTGAGTCACACATAAAGTTATATAAAGTCAGAGTTCAGTCATGCTTCAGTAATGTAGTAACTGCTTAACTTAAAGGTTTGACGTAGTTGAAAGCAATACGAAAAAAAAATGTTTCATCACAATAATAGGTACAGTCAAGCCTGGATAAGCGAGTGTTCAAGGGAGCATAATCTCATTCTCGCTTATAGAGGTTTCTCACTAACCTGAGTTTCTCGCTAATGCAGGTACATGGGCAGCGTTTCTCTCTTATAGAGGTACGCAGCAATAACAAGTCACAGCAAGTACGAATGTAGTAAATATTATTATAAATATTGTAGTAATACCGTCTCCAACGCATTTAAAGCTAGCTTCATTGGAATGATCTTTATTTCTGTTTCCGGAATCTATGCCTCGATAAAATAAAATAAAATAACAACGTTAGTTAGTTCCACGAAATAGAATAGGTACAATATTGACGAGAAAACAATACAAAAACAATGATAGAAAGCTCCACGAAAGTTAAGAATGAGTCATAAAATATCAAAATAAATTTGTAATTTATTTTGTCATTTGTTATACTACATGTGTGTATCTTTTATGTATGTATGTATTTTTATTGTAGCTATAGTTCCTCCTAAATAATATAAATAAATAAAGCTTGACTGTCGCTTATAGAGGTATAGATAAGTAGCAGTCTCACTTACGGAGGTTCATGAGGGGAAAACGACTCTCTCTTACAGAGGTTTCTGTTTCTCGCTAATAGAGGTTTTGGGAGCTTAAAATGACGGGTCCTGGCTATTACTCTCACTTATAGAGATTTCTCACTTATCCAGTTCTCACTTACCCAGGTTTGACTGTATATCATATTTCTATACTAGTGCACGTAATTCAGCATTTTATGAATAAAATATATATGTATTATTATAATGTAAACTCTAGTAACACATAAGAACTAATAAATTGTTTAAAATTACAACACCATTTCGATTTTACACGTAATACAAGCAATGTATTAAGTGTAAAATCTAAATTTCCCCAGGCTAGAGCCGCAGCGATTCAGTCAATTTATATTGCAAACAGAACCTAACGTGATAAATTATTGTTTTATTTCGTGGAAAACTTTTGCAATTACATTTGAACTGAACCCTTAACCCTTTGTTCAGTCAACCGTCAATTTAAGTACATGCAACAAAATACAAAAGACCTTCATTACGGCAGAACTTTAAACGTTTTCAGGTGAAAGGGATACTTTTATAAACGATTAAAATTTAACTAGAATAGATCCTTAATTACATTTTAGAGTTTTAACGATTGGGACAATATTATAGCAAGAGCTGAAGTGTCTTTATTTAATATAGAAGAATTTAATGTCTTAACTCTTAGTTGTTTAATTATTCAAATATTTATTACTAGCTGCGTCATTCCACCCACGTTTTCCAAAGTAAAAAGTTGGGCTAAAATACCTTCATTTAAAATTTTATACAAATCCAAAACAGCTGGGCTGTTTCAACATGAGGAAGAACAAATATAAATACATACATACTTACATACTTACAAACAAACAACTAACCAACTGACCATGCGATTACTGTGAATGTATTTAAATAAACTTTAGCAATGAAATCGCAGGCTTATCACACAAATGTATAGTATGTTGTGGACCCAAGGATTCATTGGGCATTACATATAATACCCGGGCATATTGCAAAATTTCCAATATAAGAGGGCAATATGATAATAACTATTGAAATAATGAAATTGCCCGGACATCATACATAACTATCTAATTTCTATAACATATTAGGCAGAATAATAAAAGCATTAATCTTTTGTCCAATCGGTGTTGTGTGGTTTAATTTTGAGTTGTCTTATAGATCTATACTATTATAAAGAGGAAAGATTTGATTGTTTGTTAGTTTGTATAGAATAGGCTCCGAAACTACTGGACCGATTTCAGAAATTCTAATAGTAATTTAGGCTCCTTTTTTTCTGTATTCCCACGGGAACGGAAACTACGCGGGTGAAACCGCAAGACGCCCGCTAGTATATTATATGACGGCTTACCTAAACACAAAATAACAACCATCCTTTATTATAGGTAATTCCAAAGTACATTAGCTAACTAAGTATTTGTTGCTAACGTTGGTATCTAGACTTTATGTGTGCAATATTTTTTTTTATCCTATCCATTCGAAAAGAGGCGAAGGGCTCCTCGATAAATGCGAGCAAAATGGGTCATTCCGGCGCACTTGATAACAGTGTTCCAAATTCAAAAGTCATTTACTTTTGAATTTGGAACACAGTTTTGGCATGATGCTCTATCAAGTAACAGACAGACAAAAATTAATTATTTCGGCGTGATGCTCTATCAAGTAACAGACAGACAAAAATTAATTAAATACATTTTTCGCTTCAGAATCGCAAATTATTAATATTACTTCAATGTTCTGTATATTGAAGTAATTTTAATAATTTGCGATTTGACTTCTTCTAGTTTTATTATACCTATACCTAGACAAAATATTTTTGTTCTCTTAGCTATGTACGTGATACCTTATTATATCAGTAATATTTTAAGTGCCTACTAACTACTTGAATACTTGAATAGTACTTTACTTGAATATTCAAGTTATATATTTAGTTTTTTAGGCATATTTAGGCATCCTCAGGACACGTTGACTATTCGAGCGCGTAGTCGAGACTGAGTACCGAGCAATCTTAGAGTAATCCTTCTCGACAGCGGAGCCCTCACTGTTGTACCCGAAACGACTGTTAAGCGAAAATAAACAAAATATAGGTATACCATGAATATTTAAAATGAACTTCCGCAAAGTAACGTCTAAAACAATAAATTTACTGTACTTTTGTTGTTTTTTTTTGTTCAAATAAATTCATACACAAATGGTGAAAATCTAAACAATATTGATGTAACATTATATGATGAATCAGGTTTGTTAACCATCTTCGATACACCGTCACTTAATATCAGATGGGCCGCGGTCAAACATTTAGCTTGTCATCTATAAAAAACATGTAAGACATTTGTGTAGTACCAATATTCTGTCTTGTGCCACAAAATACATATATGCTTGTACTTACAAGCAGTGCGCGTCCAATTCGTCCTTATTCCGCGGCAAGCCCACAGGAGTGCGAGGGACTGATTTCACGCATACATCGAGCTGCCCTCTGTCGCAGTTCTCCACCTCCTCTAACTGAGCACTGCCTCCACCTTTAACAAAACAAAGCTTTTTATTCACAAAAAGTTGAGCAATAAATATATAGGTATAAAGAATGACTCGCATTACACTGGGCACTTCCGGGACGGTCTAGATAAATTGTGTAATCTGTATGAATGGTAAAGGCGATGATTTGCATTAGCTACACCAATATTTAGCTGGCTGTTCAATTTGTTTTGCTTTTTTGATTGAATTTTGCTTTCTCACTAATGCAGCAACAGTCGTTTCGTTCATCAGAGTTAATCCCGTGTATTTTCAAAGGTACTAAAATCAGTAATACCTACGGAAAAATCACTGTCCTTTTTGTATACACGGGACTCTGCAGCGACAACCCTCTTAACTACCTACATACACTGGTGATGTACAACATAAGTATATTTTGTGTCTATGTAGTTCTTATAGTATTTATGTGTTAACTTTATTTGTGTCTAGTGATACGTAAATAAATGTTTTTAAGTAAAAATAGGCTTGCTGACTAAATTAAAACAAAATTAATACGGTACTATACTACGGTATTTACCCGGAAAATATGTTTTTTTGAAGGAAAATTGCAAATTTATTTTATCCAAAAAACAATTAAAATGAATCACGCAAACGGCTATGATTGTCATGGCGTCTGAATAGCTTCACACCCTGTGAAACAATCATATATCTGTATGGTTAGTTGTTCTATGAAAAATGTCTGTCTGCAATAGCGTTTCACACGGCGTGACGTAATACTATGTTTTGTGTTCGTGACTGAATGCTTAATTTATCCGAAATCCGTATCCATTATGCAAAACTTATTAGTTTATGTTTTTCATAATTAATCATTTTATTTTTTGTCGCCTATGATTAATCATTACAATACCTAATTCATATCATAAAAGTCTCGCACCCTTCAATTTAATTTTATTGATTGTTTCTGTCACGTATCAGGCAAAGTGTTGGAGTACCATCTTCGTATTAGCTTGACTGTGCAGCGCGCGAGTGATCAGTATCAAGAGATAAAAGGGACTTCTTAAAAGGGCGTGGTGGCAGTTATCATAATGTTTATTCTGGAAATGAAATACGTAGAGAATAGAGGAGATGTATCTTTTAATAATCGGCTTTTCAATCAAAGGGTGAATTATTATAGTTAGAGAATTTACTATCAATGCCCCGGGTATCTATTGTAAGTGTTCATCAGTGCCTGTCACTGATGAACACTTAGACAATACTATTAGATACTTACAATCCGATTTTGATCTGACTAAAAGATTAATGCACTGTCTGTTCGTTTGTATAAGACAAAAACCCGACAAGCAATCTAAGTGTTTTTTTTTTATATTAGCAAAATATAGGTTTCTGATTTCAATAAGAATAATTTGTTTACAGTTTTAGGTTTGTCCATGTTCGGTGCGTTGTGAATAAAGCTTAATTCGAGCTCTAATGATTGTACGTGCGCAGATGTGAGTAACCTCTTCCACCGGTGCTTACTTTACTTTTTATTTCAGATTTTTTATATGCACGCAATAAAGTTCATGTTCGTGGTGTTTTCTTCTTAAATATATTTTCAGGCTTTGTTGTTGTTAGGTGCCTGTCCTACTTGCCTGTAATGAAGTTACTTACTTGAGAAAATTCAGACCCGCCATGATGTTAATTGAATAAGGCTTGATAATTTATTTGTTTACTCTCTTTATACGTGAGTTTCTTATCGAATTTTTTCACGAATCGAGGAACATGATGATATTATTTCGTGACAAACATAACACGTTCGCAAAAGGACTGTAAGCGTTAATAATTCATAGTCTATTAATAAGGACAGGAATCGTAAAACAAGTATAATTTAATAACTTAAAAAGGCCGACTCCATGTCTAAATTGGTCCATAAATAAAGATCTGAAACAACAAATAAAAAACTTACAATCGAATTTTTAAATCAGTAAAATACTCGCGTTATCTATTGAATAAATAACGTAAATAAAAGCAATGTATCGTTTAACTTCTGTACAGATAAAAATAATAATTTTTTACGTTCTGTGCTTCAAAACTAGGTAGGTACTTTAATTTAAGATATCGAGTGGAGTGGAGATGGCTGCTGATTTGCTGAGTACAAATAAGGAACAAACAGTGCTTTAACTTTTCTACCTTATAATCTACCACAGATAAAGGTCTGATTACCTAAAGACGTATAAAAACTTTCAAAAAGACACACTATATGCAAGACCCGGATACAATAAACAAATATCTGTAGCACCGCCTCTGATCTCAGTCTTTGTAATCGGTCTGTTACATCCAATAAAGAGTATCGTGAAAGCATAACGATGTTTGCTAAGACCGCCCATTACCCCAAATTGTTAGACGTTAGCGCTAATAGTGTTGCCTGGCTCGAAACTAAAATGCCTCTATTACGAGTGATTAACACTACAAATACATGGATCTAGTATCAACTCACGGTTTCACAGGAGTAGATAATCCCACATGAGCCGTGTGTGTTCCTACGATAAAAATGTACTACTTGTCATTTTCTAGCTTACACAGAAGTATAGTAAGTACCTAAACTGTAACCTGTAACAGGTCGTGCCTCGAGCTTTTAAGAATATAGGTAAGTACCTACACGCCAAATACTTAGTTGACTTTATTTTTAAGTCTTAATCTATCTATACTATTATATAGAGGAAATAAGTAATAAGGATTAAAGTGCTTAAAAATAAAAGGTAATCTTTTACCTTTCAGAAATCCGCTTAGAAATTTATCCCATTTTTCCTGTTTTTCAATGACTAGACAGTATTAGGTATAGTTTAAAAGCTGATATTGTGTAGTATCGAAACTACTGAAGTAACTTTTTTAGAGAAATTGTTAGATATAGTTTTGTCTTCATATAAAGAGCGCAGTGCACTGCTACGAAGAGTTTCTAACTGCCAAAGATTGAAATTCTGATTGGCACTGAACTGTGATTTAGACTTCTTTTGCTGCCTCAGTTACGTGTTAATATTGTTTGTTTTACATAAGTATACACGGTACGATTGTTAACTTAGAATGTATTATAAAAAACGACAACCTTCAGTTGATAAACATTTTTAGCCTTTTTCTTTTTCATAAAATCCAGACAAAGATAATGTTAAAAACCCCAGGGAGCTTTTGACGACATTAAATACTAAACAAAAGAACTTGTGATCATTGCAGATTTTGTTATGTTATTATACAATGTAGTAATTTTACCTGAAGTGGGTTAGTAAATTTTTTTGCATAATCGATTAACAATAGCCTTTGGGATAGGGATGTTTTAGAATGGAGACTTTGAATCGGTAAACGTGTTTAAAACATACTAGGACTGTTTTAAGAGTGAAAAAATTTGTTTGACTAAATCAATTTTGTAGGTGTCATTCATCCAATGTCTTTTTTCAAATGCAGTAATTTATTCAATAAATGTATTATTGTTTTATCGCGAATTTCAGGGGTAATCCTATAGTTGAAAATGACGATGGGTAATGACTGTTTGGCGGGCTATCCTTTCGGTTTAGCGTTTATCTTTCCCGTATAGTTTCAAGTACAAAAGTTTTTGTAGCCATGATAGCTCAGTGGTTAGCGCGGTCGGTTCCCATGCCGAAGGACGTGGGTTCAACCCCCAACAATAAGCTTGAGCTGCCGGTGAAGGAAAACATCGTGAGCAAACCATAGCATGGTGGTAGGGTACTTTCTAGTACTTGGCTGGTTAGCTACCACCCTCAAGTTGAAAATCTGCCGCCAAGCATCTAACGGTGTGTTCCGGCAGCCTCACTTGAGAGCCAGTGCCATTCCAGGCTAGGCGTGTTTTACCATCTTCGACCACAGGCTAGGTATTTGACCACACCTGATGTTAAGTGACGGCACTTAACATCAGGTGTGGTCATGGTCAAATACCTAGCCTCAACCGTAAAAAAAAATCGGAGCGAAATATTATTTAATACTTATGTCAACTCTGTAGGCTCATTGATATTGTATGTCAGCTTTAAAAGCTGTAGGGCGTGGGTTCGATTCCCACGCAGGACAAGAATTTTTTGGAATAAAAAAAAAATGTTTGTTCTGTATGTAATTTAAGCATTCTATCAGTTATCTTACTTGCATAGGTAGTACAAGTTTTGCTTAGTTTGGGGTCAAATGGCGATGTGTAATGTGCTACGATTTTTATTTATTAAATTCTTTTGCGTCTTTTAACTAAAATAACATCATGATACTCCATTATTCTTACTCCATTGTAAAAGTTTGTCCTTATAAAATGATATTGTAAGATTTTCAAAAGTAACCCTTAATAACCCATGTCTATTTTTCTTTACTTCAAAGCAAAAATTTTACTTCGAATTCAGCATCGATATAAAAAGATACGTGAAAGTATTATGTGAGATGTTTCTGCAATAGATTTATTGCTCTAACCTGAAGCTCCATATTTTATTACATGTATAGGAAGCACATTTTATAAGGTGGTATCAGATAAATCATCTACAACAAATCTTTACAGGATTCTTTCACGGAAAAGAAAACAGACCCGTGGCAGTAGTCTTAATGCAAACTAGTATTACAAGGATTTATTACGCAATCGAATTCAATGATGTCCTAACTTATAATAAGCCATTATGTTCAAAGCAAGTAAGTAAGGGTTCCGATACAACATTGAGTGTCCCAATCTACCAAGTTGTAATATTTCGTGTGGTTTTTTATATTTGTATAGATATAATTGTATACACAATGATATAATTGTATACACAATGATAAATAATTACTGGTTTCTTTAAAAATTGGGTACTGTGCTCTAACTCAGATTATTTATTGAAGTGACCTTATAAGCAGCCATACTAAAATAGAACTGGGGTGGATACGTCTGCTGATTACTAACGGAGCGATATATGGACAATGGGTAATCATCACCGTTTCGATCCCGGAGGTTAAATGGTCACCAAGCCGGCATAGAATAAGATGGAAAGATGTGATATGACGCAATACTCATGACAAGGATTGGTCCGCGATAACAGCCAACAAGCATGGAAAAGGAAAGAAAATCCTTTACCCAGCAGCAAGACAAAAGAAAATAAATGATAAAGGTGATTTGCTGTTATGTGAAATGCTTAAGGCTTTATTTGCTTCTCAAACAGAATTTAAAATTTGCATTGCGATTATGCCCCGTTATTTTTTACCGTCAAAGACGCTACAACCGAGCTACTTTTACTAGCAGGCGTCTATGTACAATACATGTATATATTACGGACATTGCTTAGCGACTGTAAAAAAGGAATGTTTGACTGTAACAATCCAAGGTAGTTTGTTTATTTGAGTGCTTAGAACAAAAAGTTGCGGTGCGATTTATTGGGGCTGTAGGGTTGGAGGCCACGGCGGGAAAGGGCTATCTGTGTACCATTACTGCTTTCCCTGCCTTATGCAGTCTCAGTGAGGCCGCCGTTTGATGGAGGATGCAGTGGGGCTGCAAGGTAAGATGAGTGCCGGTTTTATGGTGTACCGCGCTCCATGTCTTCTGCAGCTGTGGTGGTGCTGCTCACCTGACTTGTCGCTAGCCGCTAGTATTTAGACATGAGGCTGTGCCAGTTGCTGTCTGATCACCGAGGTGGGTCACGTCACGACTAGTCATGCCATGGTATGTCACGACGACAAAAAAAGGGTGTAGAATTGTAGATGCACCGTATCCCAAGATATGACATACGGGAGGGTGTTTTTCCGCGCGCTCTTTCGATTTTTAGAAGAGCGCGCGTAGAAACAATTAAATCTTGGCCTAAGTCGAGTGGGTCCGAACTCCGGACCTATTCGTCCTGACGTGAAGACTCTCCACGTGTCTCTAATAAGCTTCGAGTATTGTGGACGAACCGAATGCGACCCCGCCCGCTGCGGTATTGGAGGAGTGCCTATCCCGCGATCCCAGCGGCCAAAGTGACAGACGATGTGGCCATGCACTCATCTGATCCTTTGCATGGAGACCACGGCCGCGCAGACGAGGAGCCATCGAACGCATATTTTCTGATTAGATCTGCGAGATGAATGAAGTGTCCGGTGTCACACATCGTCATCGTGACAGGGAAAGTTTAAGCTCTCCAAGACAGGTCCGCGAGGACAAGCGCTACCACGAAAGAGCGTGATAGCGTGCTCGCAGCCTCGACACAAGTGCCAAGGTGGACCACTCCAGGATTTTTAGTGGGTAGTCATTAGGCATTAGGATGGCGAGTAATCACACCGCCCCAGAGCCGGTGGTATTCATTAAAGAAAATCTTTAACCCTGAACAAAAAATATAGGCGTCGATAGCAGAAACAGGGCAACAATGGTCTTAATTTATAAACCTAACGGTAAATGCCATTGTGACGCTTTCATTTAAAAAAATCCTAAGTAAAGGCGTATTCATGAATTTTTAATATTTGAGCGTTTAAGTAAAAAAATAAAGTGTTTTTCTTGTTTACAATCGTGTAAAAGCATTTTAAAGTACTGCGACATGATTGCTTTTCTGGGAATTCTTTGCTATGAAATTTTTTGCTTACCTATTATATTAGGTACTAGCGGACGCCTCGCGATTTCACCCGTGTAGTTCACGTTCCCGTGAGAATACAGGGATAAAAAGTAGCCTATGTCACCCGGGGACAGTGTAGCTTCTCAACGGTGAACGAATTTTTGAAATCGGTCCTGTAGCTTCCGAGCCTATTCATTACAAGCAATCAAATCTTTCCTCTTTATAATAGTATAGAGGGCATTTATGAGAGTTTGCGGTGATATTTTACTGTTTTACTATGATACTACCTCTTAACGCTACTAATATACAAATGGTTTTCTTTACACTAATATTTTCATTTCTTGTATTAGATCTTTGTGAGCCTAATTCCTACTAGTTTATCTTAAGTCGCCCAATTAACAGCACTGCTGTTAACCAAATAGGATAGGTAATTATTTTCTATTATTCTCACATTTGGTTGCATCAAAAATCAGTAGTGTGAGTTTTTAAACCTGTGAATTCCGAAAAGTTCATTGGTGCGGAGATTGGGAAGCGCGTTTTAACCTAACAGGGTTACTAGGTCATAAAGACTCTGGCTTTCAGATGGCATCCTTTTCAAGAAACATGTATACTGTTTCTAACGTTTAACGTTTATAAACTTTTCGACAGTTCAAAACAAGGGAATAACCTGGTCGCGTTTTGAAATTTGACAATAACACCATTTCCGCGAATTCTACCCGAATTCCACCGCGTTACATAAACACGACCGTCTTATGTGCTCATATAGAATAAGACCTCTGGTCTAACATGGCATGTTGGGCAACACCACACGGCATATGACATAGTCACAGTTTTGAGCTAGCTCAATTTTTATTGCCTTATCCATAACAAATTAGATAAATGAAATTCACTTAATGCTCACAGAAAGAATGTCGTATCAATAAACCGCGATATAAAACCGCAACATAAAATGAAAAGGTTCTTTTTCCGACGCGACGACACATTGGGTGTGTCATAATACAGGGCCATAAACTTCGATTCCTTTGTAATTTATAGCTTTCTTTTATCTGATGGCTCGCCTAATGACCGGGTATTGGATGAAACAATTTATAAGCGCACAAAGTCCTAAAATTGAAACATGCGAGACTGCCATTATAGAGTGAAACAGCAGGTTCACGATCATTTAGTCGAAATTTTAAGTGTGGTAACTTAAAAAATCTGAATATTGTGTTTAACAAGTAAAAAAAATATTTAAATGATATAATACACTATATTTAAGCATTGTTATATATATCTTATGTTATTAAATCACAAAGAAACCTAAAGTCATATCTTTTAGTTATTAGTAGTCTATTACCCAAAAGTTAAAAACACATAGATTTATTTTTATTAATAAAAATTAATAATTTTTCTTCGTTAAATTTGTTATTAAAATAAAATATAGCTATATATTTCAGCGCCACAAACGTAACACCGAATCTTTAAATGTACTAATAATACAAAATTTACAATTTAAAAAACCGACTCCAATGACACTTAGGCCAACTAAACGCACTGATCCAATGAAACAGCGAGTTTTCGGAGTAAACGAAAATATCATCGATGTATACAATTTTTTAGATTTTTTTAAAACCGCTCGATCGATTTTGATAAAATTTATATGGGACCACCTCTGAAGTATACCACGCAACCAAGCAAAAAAAAAACTTCCTTCTTTTTTGAGTCTTGTTAAAAATCAGTTACAATACGAGTATCACAAACCCGTGCCTAATATTTAGTAACCTGTGCCCGTGCGCATAGCGAGAGGCGGCCGATTTTCAACTCAACACTGTCGGGCGATCAAGAATCAAATAATCTTCAAGATGGCAGCAACCAGGGTAAATAAATACTTTGATTAATTAAATACGTTTTAGCCTATAAAGAATTCTTTGTCTGTTTGTTGACTTCCATCAGAACTATGACTCATAATACCTACTTGTCACACTATATTCTACATATACCCTAACCAGTAATTAACTTGTAATAAATAATTTTATTTATGAACCTAAGTAGATATATGTCCAAACAACAATTAAAATGGTTCAACTTAGTGCTACACTAATTTAACACCTAAAAGAAAACTAATTTTATACTTCGAAAAATGTAGGCAATTGTTTTGAACGAAACCTAAACTACTTAAACCCAAATAGGCAATGGTCGTCACATATCAAACGTATACAAACAAACATTTACTTCAAAGAAACTAAGTAGGTACTTGGACACGAACATGAATTTACACCTTTAATATACTAACAACAATTTAAAAAGAAACAATGTTTACAACAAACAATTAATAATCTATATATGTAATTTCTAAACTACAGTAGAAACAAAGTAACACCTTAAATAAAAACAATAACTAAATAAGTGGTCCTAAAAACAAAACGTTCTTTTCAGGACTACTATCAGTATTTTTTATAAAAAACTGAGTTCAAAACCATATTTGTACAATGTACATGGCAAAGTCATCAAAACAATCGCACAGATTGGTTAGCAGTTTTAACACACGCTTCCTTGGTCTAAAATTTTCTTATAATGCTTATAATAGAATCCGTCCTTTTCAACGTGTTTTTAAAAGTACCCGAATAAATAAGAGAGATAAAACTCCACGAGAATGTTATGATAATGGAAAACGAAAAAATAACAGTTAGTGCGGAAGTTTCACATGTTATTCTCTGCAAAATTAAACATGATAAATAGGAACACGAAAAAGATTTTAAGTAGATATTAGATTTTTAGCACATTCATTTCACTGCTTCAGTTAAACTTTAGTTTATACATACTTATGTCTACTAAATTACGTCTTATTTTTAACTGATTTAAAGTAGGAGGAGGTTTTCAATTCAGTGTTTTTGTCATGTTTTAATTTTTAATTAAATGTTCAATTTTCAAATTGAAAGGCTATAACTATAATATCTTTTCTGATGATTTATGATCTATGATCTCCATAGATATTTTGTGAAAATCGGTTCAGTAGCTTGATTTTTAAACCAAAATACATAAAACATCGCCGTGTTTGGGCTTAGAGGCATAAGGTCGGTTTCGTTAATTGAAAATGTATGTATGTTGTTTAATAAAAAAAATATGTTCGATCCAAAGTGGTTGTTATCAGCTTAATCACGTGGTTTTCATTTGAAGAAAAATGTTACTCGTAGCTCTCAAACTGGTTTAAACTAACTTTTAAAATTATAATATGACTTATGTTATATGTAGGTATTTAAATTTTGGAGAAACACGTAGTATATTCTTTTCTTAGGTGTTTTACCACAGCTTACTTGATGATACACTGACGATGACGATGGGGTCGAACTTGGTAAACATATTTAGACTGGAATGGGTTCTGGTTCTTAAGTGAGACTGCGCGTACATTTCATTAGATGCTAGACGGCAGATTTTCAACTTGAATTTACCTACCCCTACTACCATGCTATAGGGTCTTCACTATGTTTTCCTTTTCCGACAGCTTAAGTTCATTTTTAGGGCTAGAACCCATGTCCTTTGGTGTGTGGTCCAACGGCGCTAACTATTGAGATATCACGAATTTTGTGAATAAACCAATGTTTGTTCTGTGTCTGGGTGTTCTGTATGTATTATAAGTATGTATTTGCAAAAAAAAAGTATTTATGTATTCTATCAGTTATTTGACTTCCATCACATCTCCCTAGTTTGGAGCCAGATGGCGTCATACGATATTTATTTATTATTTATTATCGTCACTAAAAACGATACCATACCTTCTACGTATTTTCTCGCTATGCTAGCCCTTCTGAAATCATATTATAGTTCATGAGATATACACATTCGAAAAAGTTAACGTTATTGATGAGTATAAGTATTGCAAAATGTTTCGGATAACCCGCTAAAACGACATAAAACAATAAATTGACATAAAAAATAATCAACAAAAAAAGCACTACTAAAATATATACTGACTTTTCTAAGGCGTTTGACGTGACTACAGTCTTCTTATTCATATAAGCTAGGCCGTGCAGGAATCTACAAAATAGACTGCTTTAAATGGTTGACAGTCTAGATGTTTTACAACAGCTGCCATGTGACGGTGTGCTAGCCTGAAAAGAAACTGGCTCTCAAGCGAGAAAAAATTTGAAAAATTGTGATATTAACTTGATCTATTTTATAACTTTTTTTATTCAAATCAAATGGAACATTAAAAAATAGCATTGTCTTTAACTTTTGATGATGTGGTATAATTTTGAATGAAATGGGTTAGAACCTCACCTAAATAAGGAATTTAATTAGGGCCGGGTTAACTCGATCTTAAGAGCTTATGCTGACTTACGTTACACAAATTCATTGACTAGATCAATCGGTTTCGGAGTTAATTAAAATGGTTACGCATTGCGTTGAGATATTCGTGGTTAATATATATTCACATTCTGAAAGGGCAAGTTTTGGTATCAAAAATCAGTGCGCAGTGTAAACTGAGATATTAGTTCACTAAAGTAAAATGCTTTCATTTTTCATACATTTTATCAAAAACATGACATACATTTTTCGTAAATGTATCATAGTAGACGCTCTGAATATGAAGATATACCTATATTTCAAACATAAAAAAATAATAACTAATGTTTACTTTTCTGATGTTTGAAATGTACATTTTCTCATCAAATTTCTCTTTACTGTCATTTCAAGACCATATTAAAAGTCTTAAGGTACTGACGTATAACATTTGCTTGTAATCGCTTAACTATTCAATTCATCATGCAGAGTGGAACAGGAGGATTCGTGAAAAAACCGATACTGAACATGTCCTTGGTAGCCTATGACGTGAGTGCAGTCAATTTCTCCAACCCTGAAAACCTAATTGAATTCCAATTTGTAGCGATGATAGCTTGTAGTTAGCGCGGTCAGTTCACACGCCGAAGGACGTGGGTTTAACCCCCAATAATGAGCTTGAGCTGCCGGTGAAGGAAAACATCGTAAGGAAGCCATAGCATAGTGGTAGGGTACTTTCTAGTACTCGGCTGGCTAGCTAACACCCTCAAGTTGAAAAAATGATACCAAGCACCTAACGGTGTGTTCCGGCAGCCCCGCTTGAGAGCTAGTTCCATTCCAGGCTAGGTGTGCTTTACCATCTTCGACCACAGCATTACTTAACATCAGGTGAGCTGTGGTTAAACATTTCGCTTGTCAACCATTAATAATAATAAATAATTGACGCTCTATGGTAAGATGTACTTATAGTTTTTTTTATCTACTTACTCGATACGACCTATCGAATTTACTGCCACTTTTTTAATACGTAATGAAAAGTATGATAATAAAACTTGCCATAAACAGCAACTCTATTTTTGCTTACTGTATAAATAAATAATAATTATAATTTGTTTCATGAAAAAAAAAATATATATATATATTATATATATATATAATACATGTTAGGTACTTATCTATTAACTCTTACTTCTTCCTGCTTCTATATAAATAGATCCAGTTTCTTCCGCCGAACTTTGTTATAACACCTGTATTTCAGCTTCAGTACCCTCCCCACATTGCTTTATTTAAATCAATAAATATACCAATGTTTATACATGCACGTTATTATATATATATACAGTCAAACCTGGGTAAATGAGAACTGGATAAGTGAGAAAACTCTATAAGTAAGAGTAATAGCCAGGACCCGTCATTTTAAGCTTCCAAAACCTCTATTAGCGAGAAACAGAAGCCTCTGTAAGAGAGAGTCGTTTTTCCCTCATGGACCTCCGTAAGTGAGACTGCTACTTATCTATACCTCTATAAGCGACAGTCGAGCTTTATTTATTTATATTATTTAGGAGGAACTATAGCTACAATAAAAATACATACATACATAAAAGATACACACATACAGTAACAAATGACAAAATAAATTACAAATTTAACATCTGCTATTTTATGACTCATTCTTAACTTTCGTGGAGCTTTCTATCATTGTTTTTGTATTGTTTTCTCGTCAATATTGTACCTATTCTATTTCGTGGAACTAAATAACGTTGTTATTTTATTTTATCGAGCCACAGATTCCGGAAACAGAAATAAAGATAATTCCAATGAAGCTAGCTTTAAATGCGTTGGAGACGGTCCATCAGTACTTTGAATACGCGGCGGTTGTTGAACAAGCAATATTCGACAAAATTTATGAGTTAGAGAAAAACATTCAAAATACAAAAACAGAAACCCAAACGAAATGGACTGATTTTTTTAAGTGTAAAAAATAAGTTCTAAATAAAATAAAATTACATAGTGCATGAATTTTTGTTTTGTTTTCGTAAGCATCTTGATACCTACCCTTACAAAATACTTACAGACTTTTTAAAATATGTTGTATCTTTGACTAACGATTGATTTATATAAAACAAAAAAAAAATACATGTTATTTAGAATTTATAAAATATACTAGCAGCTCGCCCCGGCTTTGCACGGGAAAACAAAATTAGATTAACAATAGAAAAACAGCCTATGTCACTTGGTGATAATGTAGCATTCTAATGCTGAAAGAATGATTCAGATCGGTCCAGTAGTATCGGAGCCTATTTAATACAAACAAAAAATCAAATCTTTCCTCTTTATTAGTATAGATAGATAGATAAGTTTATGTAAACTATAGTGTGTGTTTAATCATAATTTAATGGTATAAAAATGTTATAATACACTTAAATAAAAATAAATAAGAAAACGTACGTTGTACGTTCACTAATAGATAGAGTGATTCATGAGGAAGGTTTCGGTGTATAATTTGTAAAGGTTTTGTGTAAATTGGCTGAAATATGATAGTAATTGTTGGAAATTTCGGAAAAAGTCAAGCCACTTGATGAGTACTTGAGTAGCGATGATAGCTCAGTGGTTAGCGCGGTAGGTTCGCATGCCGAAGGGCGTGGGTTCAAACCCCAACAATGAGCTTGAGCTGCTGGTGAAGGAAAACATCGTGAGGAAACCATAGCATGGTGGTAGGGTACTTTCTAGTACTCGGCTGGCTAGCTACCACCCTCAAGTTGAAAATCTGCCGCCAAGAATCTAACGGTGTGTTCCGGCCGCCTCACTTGAGAGCCAGTTCCATTCCAGGCTTGGTGTGCTTTACCATCTTCGACCACATCTTCACTTAACATCAGGTGAGCTGTGGTCAAACACCTATCCTGTCAACCATAAAAAAAAAAGTCTCAATAGCCTGTAATTTTGTTAGCTTAGTTCTATATCTTTCAAACAGCGGACACTGACAACATCCCGCTTAGGAGATCAATCAATGGTCCTGGAAACCATGTTTCTTTACGTCACTTTTTAATTTCTAAAACCCCATACAGGTATCCTTGGTCTTGTTGATGTAAGGTTTCCTACCGACGGCTGGCTCTAAAGACGCCCCTAGACGGTCATGCGGCATGATATGCGTTACCTGCTGTCGTGCACGCATGACCGTTTAACTGTATTGATTGATGTGAATGACATGCAAACTACGTGCTGGTAGCTGATTGATATTCATTTTTATTTGCTATCCTGCAAGTTATAGTGATAGCTAGTGACTGACATGCATGCATGATCGTTTAGATCGGTGCATGTCGAAGTAGTGAGATGCTGTTTACTGAATACTACACTACCTATACATATACTAGGCTGGACTGGAAGTGCGATAAAAATGAATGATTTGATTTTTTGGTCGATCATGCAGCATGATTATTCTCGTAAACGCATGTCATGCCGCATGACCTTCTAGGGACGGCTTTAGTGTAGTAGAGCGGCATGTTGGCGCGGCATCGACCGGCTCGGCACACAATGACTGCTATCATGTTCGGACTCGCAGTTGTAAAGCGATACAATACACCGAAATGTTACAGTCAGTTAGTCAGTCGCTAACTTTAGAAACGTGCTAACTTTTTAATGATTATTCGTGAGGAACATGAAAAATACTTTTAATGATATAAGACCACAGAGAAATGAAAAGAAAAACGAATATGAAATAAGACAATTTTAGATTATTCGCAAACTAGCGAAATATTAATTGTTCATTACGGTATGCAGGGGTTTTATGTCATATTTAACTACTTTATTGCAGGTCGATTTTATATACTTTAACTGAGACTGGATTTGCTTTCGTTACAAGTTTTTGTAAACAAATAAATGAAAAAAAAAACGTATTTAAATATGTATGTACACAAAATCATTGCTCGCGTATCTATTTTACAATTTCAAGAACAAAATTGTAGAAACAATATAATATTTTTCGTACCCTGCCAATTCTAAAATATGCATGTCCAAACTACTACCGTTCTATCTAGTTCTAAGACGACGGTCTTAGAACTAGATAGAACGGTAGTCACACTGCTAAAATCAAAGGGTTGTCTGCCGGTCTTGTCTACTGCGTATTGCCACTAGGTTCATACGGAGATAGAAAACATGCCGAGAAAACCTGCAACCCACACTTGGCTAGGTGGCGGAGTACGGCCTTGCCTTTTTTACAATGGGAAGAACACCAAGCAGTTTCATAGTTATAGTTTATAAAAACAGGATAGTTACACGTGACTCTCACATTGTTCGTTTAAATAACTGAATCTCACTTTGATAGAACAATAAAGTGGCACAATGATTATGCAAATCAACTCACGGCTTCCTTTAATCACAGAACTTCCGTCATGAAAATAATTATGGCGTAATAATAATAAGTAGAAGTACCAAAACGCTTCTGCAGAATTTTACTAATAATTAACTTTACGCGGCTCTTTGGTATACACTTTATAAGATTCAAAGAAATACCCGAACAAGACTAGCTTTTAACAGTGAAGATTTGCGAAAGATATAATTGTGATGATGTGAGCATTTAAAATTGTGTTCTCGTTTAAAGTCTCACGTACAGGACGAAAACGGAAAAGCAATTATTAAAAATATGGCATGCTTGGCTAGTGACGATATCCAAAGGTTCCAGTAGCAAAACAAAGTATTTATATTGACACGTATATATATAACGTATAGTGACAACTCAGAGTAAAGATGAACAACGGCATTAGACTAAAACAACCTGTTTTTTGTTACATGACAAAGAAACTGACTTCCTAAACTTGTTGCCGCCTTTTGCAGGGGCTTAGCAAAAAGGAACACGTGTATTGAACGGCGATATTCTAGAGTTTGAAATGAATTATTCATTAAAAAATATAACATTTTTCTTCTACCTCGCATTCTGAGTTCCCAAGATGGCTTTAATGGTTTTCATCGAATATTTTCAATTCCGTTACTTTGTAATTTTGGCACATAGCCAGCCCTCAGCTGACAGTTTTGTATAATTTATTAGGATTTTATCAGATCAGAAAATCAGTTTTCAAAGATTCTTTGTGTTAAATACATATAGGTATGTATGTAACAAACCACGAATTCTTTATCTGGAAGAGAAATTCTTTTGATTGAATCAATTTTTACGAATATCAAAATTTATCCACGAAAATTTTTTTCATAAATTAATTTTAGGTTCTGTGTCCTGTACAACGTGTACAGATAGATACTCTACAATTGAACTGAATAAAGTGAATGATCGGTTTACGACATCTACTTAGTTCGTTTTTATTACATAGCGTTATAGGTACCTACACATGGGTCGCATAGTCTCGTTATACGTTCAATCTCGAAACTTATGACATAATAAGTCGCCGATAAGCTCGTCAATTGTCGTATGGTCGTGATACCCGACTGATTACATCGCCTATTGTGCCTGTTGACATTTTATCATGACGAGAACAACTAATATAGATACTCTCGCAAGGTGATTGTGTCAAGGGTCATATTCACAAAGTAGTATGCCTGGTATACTACAGAAATGCTGAGTGTCTCTTTCATTGATTACCATTGATATTCATTGATACCTTATGCGTGGCGGGTTATAACCCAAAAAATAACCCCACAGTCGATGTCGCCCGCGCGACCGATGATCACGTTGTGCAGTTAAAAGTTTTTATCAAAATGCTCACCTGCGCACTGAGTTTTTTTTACTAATGTTAGTAGGTAGTTGTAAATTTTGGTGGGGCGGACTCTAAAACAACAATTGTGATTATAGCCGTCTCTGTTGTAGGTACACTAGTGTACTAGGCTTTGTGGTCAGATTCAAAAGACAGTGGTCCATGACACGACGACCGACGACTAGAGCACTGTCCTACTATACTACAGCCAGCATTCTTGAAAAGAAAAAAAACATACTGAGTTAATTGCAAAATACATATATTACAACTCTATAAAGCCAAATTTTCAATTGTCATACGATGAAATACATAGATACCTACGCCAAGTCCTTACGTCACAAAAATAAAAGAAGTTACAATGAAATACATCGAGGTAAGCGTGTAGTTCCCGTATGTCAAGGGAAATTATAAGACATAGGGCCATTTTCTACGTCACTGTCAGTATTCCTATATCGTTCTAGATATAAACAATACCAGCTAATATTAGCTTACTTCTTTTAAAACTTGTAGTACCTACTAGTACTAGTAGTTTTAAAGTAATGAGCACCAAAGCAGCGATGCCCTGGACTTTGTTTTGTTACTCAAGGTTCTGTGTATCGCTGCAATGGTCAAGGACAGGCGTTATCTCTAACCATCAGGAGAGCGTCTCGTTCGTCTCATTATTTTTCACATAAAAAAAACTAAGAGTTTAAAAAAAAGTAACTCTGAAACGTCAAAGACTAAGTCCATTCTTATATATATCAGATACATTTTTGTGTAGGTAACAAATATTATTCATAATAAGATTAAAGGATAGGTACCTAATATGACCCGCCAATCTCGGCGGCATAATTATGGTAATGTAATTTAACAAAACATGTCAGAACATTATTTCATAAAAGCACCTTCTCGTTCCTTACGACGCTCTTAAAATACAGAAGAAAAAAAATGGAGAAACGTGAAATCTAATTGCCAGCATGTACAATTTATTATTACGACACATTAAGGACGAAACGCGCCTGCAAATTTAAATGTACCTATCGATTTCCGAGGCGTATTTTTAATTTAAGAAATTTGGGTGTTGTTTGATCTATTTCAATTTCATTAATGTATTTTATTTTTTATCCAATGTTAATTATTAAGTACATTAATAAAATGTTGATTCAACTTACTTGCAAATCTCGTCGCAAGTAGAACACTCAACACTATCACAATCATATTGTTATTTAATATTAATACCACTTGATTATTTATTTTTATTAAAAGTTAAATTAACCTTCTTATAATCAAAGCGAAATTTCAAAATTAATTTGTGTTTATCTGATCTAGATAAAAGCAAACAATAGCAGTCATTAAAATGTGTTGTTCTCAAATGTAGGTAAACTTCATCTGTTTCCGATGTTTTCATTCAGAAGGTATCGATGAGCGATTTACACGTGTCGCTCCTTGGAAAGCGCGTGTTATACTGAATTTGGCAATAATACTCTCGGGCGGGATTCAGTGGTTCTGTATAAGACTAGATAGATAGACTGCTACAGTACAACTTCTACCTAGGTATATAGATCTACTAACTCTGTGTTTATTGCGCGAAGCTTAATTTTTGTTCTGACGTTATTAAACAGCTCTTAACTGTTTGTTTTGAACATATTTTTGCGTCGCTTCCACGAGCGTGTGTGTCACGACAAGATATAAGATGTCATATTGGAATACTAATTCAACCAGTTTTAGTTAGTTTTGTTTCTTGAATTAAATTCTAATCTCAAAACCGACATATTTTCCTGAATTCAACAGAAACTACAGGTTTGCTCAAGAGTGCATTTATAATAATTTTTTTGCTCTTTGTACTCATGAAAATTTTGTGTAAAATGTCGTGTTATAAGCTTTGGGGTAAGTAAAAAGTATTTAATAATAACAAAGTAAAATTCGTAATACGAAAAAGGATTAAAACATTTAATTAAAACCATCTAATTAACATGATGCTCAATGATGAAAACTGGAAACAAACAAAAAAATTAAGTTTGATTTAATAAAGTGTATTTCGTGTACAAGCAGTTCTAGGAATATGAAACAACATGTCTTTTGGTTTCAGATGAGTTTTTATAAACTGTCCCAGCGCTGGGCGCGGACCTCTTCTCATTGTGAGAAGAGTAACCACGCGTGTCAGGCTCGAGTTGACAGGCTTCACACGTTTTCGGAACTCTTAGGCATGTAGGATTCCTCCTGATGTTTCCCTACTTACGAAAATTACCAAATTTATACATTCACAAAGTTTCTGATAATATTACATGAGTAGGTACAAGGCAAACATGACAACTTTCAGCTTTGAAAATTCATTCTCATTTTATTTATTAATGCTCTGTACAAACTTGGACCTCACATCACTGAACAGGAACACTGATTATATCTTCATCTTCATTAACTTGAGAGTTCTTTCGATTATTAACTTATACACGTAAAACAAACTTCGGAAAGTAACAACGGAAACCCTTCCTAATTGTTCTGTGTAAATATTAACCAATATCTTCATGGTCGCGTCCTTTTGTTCTGTTTTTAAATTAAACTTTATTAGTACCAATACATTTATGAGAGAATAGATAAAAGCATTCTTGAGAAACTCTGTACAGAGTTACGCGGAACGGTTGTGCTAAACCAAAGGCACGCCAGTGTGCTTATCATTATAAACGTTTACTACGGGGCCAACACTGAAATCACATGAATGAGGATGAGTAATATATTTCTATATACATATTATTATAACAACCTGATTTTTTTTCGAGGTTTCAGAGTCGATATTTGTATTTGTATTTGTTACGGCTATATCGTGTACTGTATGTTTTTTTTTTTTTTTTTTATAATTTGCCCCTTCGGGCAGGCTAAAGCTGTAAAGCCATACTGCCTTGTCTTAAGTGTTATTTCTGCTGTATCTTAGCTATAGCTATCGTCAAAGTCGTCTTAGTCAAGTCCAGTTCGTGTCAGTTAAGTTCAGTCATGCTTTAGTAAAGTAGTGGCGACTTTACTGTAAAGCTTCGATGGAGTTTTGGAAGCAACACGAAAACTCATGTTTCACCACATTATATCATTTTCCCACACTCGCGCTTGTAATTCGGCACTTTATGAATAATACACCACCATTTTTATGCATAAACACTCGACAAAACACTAGTTTTGGAAAAAATACAACGGAGCGACACGACTCTTCCCGCGTTCCCGCCAAAACTGTGTACTGTATGTAGGTACCATGTTTTTTTTTATTTTTATTTTTTTAATAATTTGCCCCTTCGGGCTGGCTAAAGCTATAAAGCCATACTGCCTTGTCTTAAGTGTTATTTCTGCTGTATCTTAGCTATAGCTATCGTCAAAGTCGTCTTAGTCAAGTCCAGTTCGTGTCAGTTAAGTCCAGTCATGCTTTAGTAAAGTAGTGGCGACTTTATTATAAAGCTTCGATGGAGTTTTGGAAGCAACACGAAAAGTCATGTTTCACCACATTATATCATTTTCCCACACTCGCGCTTGTAATTCGGCACTTTATGAATAAAACACCACCATCTTTATGCATAAACACTCGACAAAACACTAGTTTTGGAAAAAAATACAACGGAGCGACACGACTCTTTCCCCCGAACCCGCGTTCCCGCCAAAATTTCTTTTTTTTTAATTAGATTTTTATTTTTTTTATTTGAATGTTGGTATAAAACTCATAGTTTATTGTTCATAGTCCTCTAATCTTCTAAAATGAATACTAAAAAGAAAAATATGAGTATATATAAAAGAAATGAGAGACGTACCGAACTTTGTGTAACATAAAGTCCATCGCTACTTTGGTGCGCATTACCTACTTAAAGATATTAGATGGTTAGCTACATTCTAAGGAACCTTGACATATTACGTACTTTATTATTTAAGCGACCAAAACGCAGCACAAAGCGTTTTGATTCCATAATTTTTATTCACACAGCGAGGTTGTCGCTGCCAAAGTCTGTTCCCTGTTAGGTACAACATGGGTGTCTTCAAATCTAGAGTAGGTAAATAGCTTTCTTCTATGTAAGCTCTATCTTAGACCGCACTACTGCTTAACATCAGGCAGGGTGTGATCAAAGGCGAACCTATTTTTAATAAAGAAAAACCAAAGGGCTATAATATTTAAAAAATAAATTGATGCTCGTCTACATAATAAAAATAACTCCTGTGCCAAATTACCAATTTTACTAATTTTTACTTTTTTTCTTTTTTTTTTTTACACGGTGCGATTTTTTTTGTTCATAAGATTAATGGGGCTTAGAGAAAAAAATCTCCGCTTAGTTTTCTTCGTGTACTTTAACAGTAATGAGGCGTACTAGACGCTCTCCTTATGGTAAGAGATAACGCCTGTTCATGGGGCATCGCTGCATCGGCGCTTATTACTTTGAAACTTTTGATGGTTAGTCCGTAAACCTCCGTAATTTCGCTGACTGCAGTACACTTCAAGTAGAGACACAGTAATGTTTACATACTATTTGCGGCAGAATATCTAGTGCTGTGGTGGTACCTACCTAAGAAACCTCCTGCTAAGGTAATCTTTCACCAATTAAAAATGTATATCTAGAATGTGTATCTAGAATCAATAAGGTATAAGGAGGTAATGTGAGCTGTTTAAACTTCCCTATTTATGGCTAATTCTCTTTATTTATATTTATAAAGTTTGTGGCAGCACGTTGTGAACTTACCCACCGCAAAACTTTGTTCATATCCTGAAAAAGCGTTGGTTTCAGTCTTTGATATAACACGTTGTATAGTAAAATTGTTAACTGCACTGACTATATTCATTTTTCATTGTTAATTAATGTTTGCATTTCGAGTGAACAATAAAATACCTATCTTATGTTATCTCTCACTTTTTTTTTTGTCCTGGGCAGAAATCCAACCTACGCCACGTTCACAAAGCACAGCTACTGCCAAATAAGCTACCGTAACTCGATCAAAACAATTTATAAAAGAGATTTTTTTAAGCTAGTAATAAAACGAAATCCTACACTGAAAAAAGTAAAACGGAAATTGATCTGCATACGGCGAAGTAGTGTACATGGTACACACAGTAGTACATGGGTGCACAAAAACATCTGAATTGCATTGCAATTCTTCCTTTGAAAGTCGGTTGAAACACCATTTCATACGAGTAACTTGGTGATATGCTTAACGTGTTTAGGGTTCTCTAATTTTTTTCAATCCAAGGAAAGTAAGCTAAATAACAAAATAAAATAAAAAAAGCATTTTTGTTCAGATTTCATTTCTCTTAACGCTGGCTTTATCACCTAGCACAATGGGCCTAAATTATTCCGGGGTCGAATTCACACTCCACCGCGTCGCACCACTCCGCGTCGTCACAGAAATTGTCGTGTGCAACATTTAGGTTGCGGCCCGAAATACCTACGCAATGAATGTCCCTGACGCCAGTAGAGATTTTAAAAACAGACACTATCCAAATAATTTCCCTTTGTGCTTCACATTGATTCTCATTAGCGTTGTTATATTTTTTTTTTTTTTTTTTTTTTAATGGTTGACAGGCCAGGTTTTTGACCACAGCTCACCTGATGTTAAGTGAAGGTGTGGTCGAAGATGGTAAAGCACACCTAGCCTGGAATGGAACTGGCTCTCAAGTGAGGCTACCGGAACACACCGTTAGATGCTTGGCGGCAGATTTTCATCATTATAGTAATAGAGGACTCTCTTAATTTTATTATGACGGAACTCAAACCGATGCTGAAGTCACTAAAACCATCTTACCCACAGTAATGAGACTGTCTTTATTGATTTACTAAATTTAATGCTGTAGATTAAATTAAATCAAAGTAAATTTGATTTAAGTGACCATTCTGCCGGTATCTAATAGAGCTAAGGTAAATTTTCTTGTCAGGGACCTATTGGTGAGTTCCTATTCGTGTGATTTGATTTTTGTTTTAATCTCATAATAGATAATTACCTATATAACTGTAAAAAAAAATACACAGCTAAAACTTTTTTGAAACATAAAATAAATGGCGCTAAAACCACTACTTGTGGCTTTAGCTCATAAGGTTTTATACAAAAAATAGAGAAGGAATGAATTAAATTAGTCTATGTGAATTTTTAATACAAATAATTATTCTAATTTAATTACAATGTTTAACTATATTAGAATATCCATTTCTATCTTTCAGTAATTCCTCAATCCCTTTATGCCACAAGTTATTAATATCTACCTTGTACAATCTGGAAAAAAATCAAGTACAAAATAAACGCATGTCAAACATAACTTATTTTATGTAATTTGATTTCATATCATTTAAGCGTACGCTAGCTAATAAAACATCTCAGTTATCTTATCACGTTATCATCAACACTCCCCTAAGTATTCTCGATGGAATACCAATTGGATTAGATATTTCATCATGAACCAATAATCTCGTTTCGTCCTTCCTTTCTTCAGGTATATAACGCTAACACCTTCTCCCAATGGCAAAAACCACTAATTGCTACGCTGTCTTAATACCGTAATTTGAAGGGCGAGTAGGTGCTACATATATTAATTTATTAGTTTTTATTTAAGTATCACGTATACAATAGAAAAACGGATTGAAAGCGAGACAGCGTCTCTGTTGGGAGTATGTAATTTTTTTTTATTGTTGATAGGCTAAGTGTTTGACCACAGCTCACCTGACACAGTGACGGTGTGGTCGAAGATGGTGAAGCACACCTAGCCTGGAATCGAACTGCTTTAATGATACTGCTTTTTTAATTAATGTACTGCGTAAATCTCAAAAACTAATATACTAAAGTCACTGCTTGGTATACCTACTTACTGTTGTGACATATTTTGGTTTTACTTCTACAAGATGCGGGGTGCGAAGCAAATCGAGGCCGCGCGGGCGTTCCGTACTTTTGCTGCTTCGTCTCTTTGGAAAAGGCCACCAAATGTGACCGAAACTATTGTTAGAGTAACTAAGTTAATCAAACAGAATAATCTCGACTAGTTAAAACGAAAAAGTTTTAAAGGTCTACTCTTTTCAAAAAGTAAAACCTTTGCCATCAAAGGTAAGAAGGTACCTACAACATCTAATAAGAAATGGTTATAACTTCCGCGTCGATAAGTATTAAAAGATAGGGGAACTAAAACTGGACGATTACAGTTCCAATAAATCATCGTTTTGTAGGCCATCATATTGATGGTCGATTCTGCACGTATCTGACGATATAAACTCGATATGAAAGCTTCAGAATTGGTATCGGCTCACGTACCGTGTTATCCACTCTCTAATATAAGTATGCTTGTTTCACGTCAACAAATAACCCATTCTCCACGTATTCACAAAGCGCTTCGATTCAACTAAATGCAAAAGTATAAAAAAAAGTATCGATCATCGTCATCGAGAACCATTTGACGTGAATATATGTTTCAAAAAGTTTGCTTCCATAGCCCTGTTGGTTCATTGGTAGTATGCTATATGTATGCTCCAAGAGCTGAACGGTTCAAATAGCTGAAGCTGTTCGATTCCCACTCAGGATAAACATTTTGTGATATAAACAAAATGTTTGTTCTGTGTCTGGGTGTTCTGTATTTATTATAAGTATGTACCTATTTACAAAAAAAGTATTTAAGGTGGTTCGATTTCCATACAAATAATATTTTGCCATTAACGGAGAAATGGAGCAAAATTTTACAGTGAAATTACAGCTACTGGCATTTATTTTGGTCTTTATTTGCGGTAAATCACAATTGCTTGAATAAAACAGTACATTATTAGCAGAAAATCAAATTTATGAATTTATGATTTTTGAATAAAACAGTAGATTATGCTAACAATCTACTGTTATTCAATCAATTGTGATTTACCGCAAATAAAGACAAAAATAAAAGCTTGTAACTGTGATTTCACTGTAAAACTATGCTCCATTTGTCCAGAAATGGCAAAAATTTGTTTGTATGGAAATCGAACCACCTTAAGATAAGTATTCTATCAGTTATCTGACTTCCATAGTGCAAGCTTTGGCTAGTTTGGGGGCAGATGGCGCTGTGTGAAATGTCCTACAATATTTATTTATTTATCACTTTACAGCTAATGTATCAAAATTATAAATTCGCTACGTTGAGTGAGAACTCTAAATATGGAAATCCAAAGGACTTCTTAGTATTTAAAAATTTGAACTATTACATACACGTATTCACGTACACACGACACGTCGTGTTCACGACACATTTTTGAGATAGCACTTTATGCATTCTGCCAGTGTCAAGAATTTCGAGATTCTTAAGTACCTACATAATTATCTCAATTTCATGATAAAGTAAAATAAGCCTTAGTAATAGTCAAAGTCACACTATGTGAGTAATGGCCAAATCTAGTTCATGCCATCGTGGTGACTTTAATACAAACCTCTGCGGAGTTTTAGAATCACTTGCCCGCACTCGTGCGTAGGTAAATATTGTTCGACATTTGTGGTCAAAACACTGGTATTTTTAAACAATCAAAAAACACATAACTGGTTTTGAAAAATAATACATATAAATAAATGAGAAGGTACAATACGACCAGTAATGGCGTTTCTGACGGTGTGACATAACACTCTGCTGGAGTTCACATAGATAAATTTCTACGCAGGGGCGTCCTTAGCATGTTAGATTTTAGGACCAACAAAAAAAATCAACTTACATGTTCATGTCATCAATAAGGCATGAACAGATTAAACAGTTACCCTTTTGGGCATAAAATATTAAGTATAGGTATTTAAGACATTATTCTAATAATTACTTTTGTAAAAAAATAATAGTACTTAATAAGTATACATTTTTCTTCAATTAATAAATAGCATAATCTATCTATCATCTATCTATCTATCTATTAATGTCAAAGAAAATTATTAATATCATGGTATTATTTAATGTCAAGTTCTTTATCATTTTAGAATTCGTCAATATTTTATTATCTAATATAAAGTCAAATAACATTTTAATTGAATTATTTTTAAATTTTCCTACTCACATAGATTTCATTTCGTCAGGTACCCAAATGATTAAATGACTTTCTACAAACTACATACATTGTTCGATCCCAGCAAGCAAAAGAGGGTAGACGGAGATTACTCCGTCAATTTTTATATTTGCAACCGTCGATCGAGAGAAGCTTTGTCGTTGCGGTCGAGATCGGACGTACGTTACGTTCCTTGGTCACGGTGCGCGCGCGTAACATATTCATCCAGAAACCAACGAAACCAGTGTCCGTGACATTGTGCCGACTAGTTGCCGAACACCATTTGGACCCACCAGCAAGTCTAGCCGTGCTAGGATTGTACGAAGCCCACGACGAAAGCTGAAGCCGTATTGGCGGTCGTGGATTGAAGGTTGGTGGAGTGTTTTCTGAATGCCTTCGATAGCTTGCGGGGATAGTTTATCCGTTTCCCACCTGTTCCTGGATGCACCTCATACAGTCCACTTACTAATTAAATTAGTCTTCTCCCGAGACTGTACGTGTATCGTACAATCTTTTTTGGTCCTTCGAGCCGGATTAAACCGGATTTTATCTTTACTGTACAGAATACTGTCATTTACCTCACCTTTGAGTTCGTAATTCATAGGTAATTTATAGTGCAGACGTTCTGTTCTATAAATTGAATTCTGACCGTGTCAGTCACCTCACGTAATTAACGCCGTGCGTAATTACCAATAACTTGTTAAGACGTTCTTAACTTATCTAATACATATTGGCCGTGCCAATTCACCTCAATTTCCCTACTTTTCAGTATATTTACACTCTTTGTAGACGTTCTACAAGTGACGTGTCTTATACCTAACTTGCCTAATCTGCTCTGGTTATATATTATACACTATACACATTTATAATCTTGTGATATAATAATTTATTTATCTATTGTGTGCTTAATTTGCGTAAAATATAACGTATTTTTTGTAAAATTGTCATATTTGTATTGTAACGGTTTCGTGTATCGTATTTGAAAATGGCGCCGCCAATTAAAGAAAAGAAAGACAACTTAGAAGGAACAATGTCGAAAGAACTAACCGTGTTAGTTCATCGCAAGCAACGTATGTTTCAACAAATGCAAGTTGTTTACGATATGTCTCGTGATTTATCTGATCCCGAAACTGTACAATTATTTATGATGCATACCTCCGAAATTCATGATTTACGTAGTTCATTTGAAAAATTAATATTTGAATTGTTCGAAAAGGAACTTGAATTTGATCCGAAATCGAGTCTTAGAAGTCATGAATTAAAAAGTTTTGATGACCTTTATTTCCGTGTAAAATTATGCGAAAACCAAAATAAGCCTAAAGACTGTGGTAACAGGAGCGATAACGCTTCACGCTCTGCACCATGCAAGCCTCGCTTACCTAAACTTGAGTTGTTCACGTTTGATTCGAATCCTGAGAATTTTACAACCTTTTATGAGACGTTTTGTTCTATGGTTCACGATCAACCTCATATTCCGGAGATAGAGAAATTCCACTATTTATTGTCATGTGTGAAAGGATCGGCCTTAAATATTGTTAAAAGTGTTCCGATTACCGCCAATAATTATGATCTAGTCTGGAAAAGTTTGATTGAGAAATACAAGGACGAAAGATTATTAGTGGGTAGGTACATTGATAAAATGTTAAACTTTTCACCGTTGACAAAGGAGTCTTCTACTCACCTGAACTTATTTATTGAGAACTTTGATCATTCTTATAAAGCTATTCAAGCGTTAAACATTAAGGACTTGAATAATTACGTAATTTGTCATATTGCATTGCGGGCGTTAGACACTCAAACGAGGAAACATTTTGAACAAAATTTAGATCAAAATTCTATACCTACTTTTGATGAACTTATTTCCTTTGTTCACAATCACATAAAGGTTTTAGATCACTCTTCGTCTTATGGTACTGCGAATACACAACAAAACAAACGCTATCAAAATGATACGAAGGAGGGTAGTTCGAAAAAATACTCGCATGCATCTTCGACCAGTCCCAAGTTTAAATGTTTACACTGTGGCGAAGATCATATGATTTTCCGATGCGATCAATTTCGTAAATTATCCGTCGTTCAACGCATTAGCCGTGCTAATGAGTTGAAATTGTGCCACAATTGTTTGAAACAAAATCATTTTTCGAGTTCGTGTAAAAGTAACTTTAAGTGCTTGATATGTCGTTTGCCTCATCATGTTTTGCTACACAAAGAAATTAGCGTCGATAACAAACCTGCACCAACTCTGATCCCAGCCGTGCCATCTACCGTGCCGTGCAGGGTAGATCAGCCGACCGTTATCAGTAGCACCTGCCACGTAACTTCGACGACTAACTATGCAGTCATATTAGGTACAGCTGTTGTGAATTGTTTAGATGCGTTCGGTAATTATCAACCTTGCCGCGTTTTGATCGATTCGGGGGCTCAATCGAGTTTTATATCGATGGAATGTCACCAACGACTCGGACTAGCTGCAAATAAATGTTCATTTAATATTTTCGGACTTGGTGGCGAATACGTAAAAAATTACGGAATGGTTTCGTGTGTTATTCAGCCGAAACACGGCACGACACCTACTTTTAAAATCGATGCAGTGATATTACCTAAGATTACTTCCGATTTGCCTACCGTACCTATTCATGATAAAATAGTTAACGAATATAAATGTTTGCAATTGGCTGACCCGTATTTTTACCAGAAAGCACCGATTGATATGATTTTATCCGGTGATCTATTTCCGTACATTTATGACGGAAAGAAATATATAATAAATAGTAATGTACCAGTAGCGTTAGGGAGCGTATTTGGTTATGTAATAGCCGGAAGACTAGGGATGCCTTCGCCTAGCAACAGTGATGTTGTACCGTGTGCGACATCATTACACACCTCGTACACTTGTGAAAGTGACAATTTAAATGAAACTCTCAAACGGTTTTGGGAGACGGAAGCTTTGCCGTGCGAAGTTCCGATAAATCCGTTAGATGAATTAGCGGACAAATTATATGTAGAAAAACATTATCGCGATGAAACCGGTCGTTACGTTTCTCCGATTTTATTAAACCCAGACCACGCGCCTATTGGTGATACTTATGACATAGCGTTAAGGCGTTTAAATCAGGTCGAGCGCCGCCTAGCTCGATCTCCAGACCTACGTAAGGCCTACGTAGACTTTATGCGAGAATATGAAGCGCTCGGGCACATGGAGTTATACCGAGGTTCAGAACCTTCTGCGTACTATATTCCACACCATTGTGTTCTACGTCCTTCATCACTGAGTACACCCTTACGTGTTGTTTTCGATGGATCAGCCCAGGCTAAAAACGGGATTTCATTGAACGATGCACTTTTGACTGGCGGTAAAATACTCCAAGACCTACTAAAAATTATCTTTAATTTTCGATTATTTGATGTTTGTTTTACTGCGGATGTGTCAAAAATGTTTCGAGCTGTGTTAATAAATCCTGCCGATAGAAAGTATCAACATATTCTGTGGCGTGAATCTTCGACGGAACCGGTTCGTACCTACGAATTAAAAACTAATACCTACGGACTTCGTAGCGCGCCGTTTGTAGCTGTACGCACGTTGCATCAGCTGGCGACAGATGAGCTATCTCGCGCTAATGACTCGCGATCTGAAGCCGCTAAGGTCGTCATGCAGGGATTTTATGTCGATGATTTGTTGTGGTCTTGCCAGTCTAAAGAACAAGCTTGCAAATTGCAAGACGATTTAGTATCACTTCTAAAAGGTGGCAGGTTCGAATTAAGGAAGTGGGCAAGCAACTGTCCGGACTTACTAGTTAGAATGCAATCGGATCAGGTTTCAGCCATTAACTTTCAGGACGACACGTTGTCGTCATCGCTCAAAGTTTTAGGTTTGACATGGCTACCTGCCTGCGATAGTTTCGCTTTTAATTACAGCATGACCGACACAAAACAGACAAAACGTTCCGTTTTAAAATTACTCGCGAGTATTTATGATCCTGCCGGTTTTATTGCACCCTGTACGTTTGTCGCGAAATGCATAATGCAAGATCTTTGGAAATTAGGAATCGGTTGGGATGATCAATTACCACCCGAGCCGTGCTCGCAGTGGAATCGATTTATCGAACAGTTGCCGCTCTTGTCCGAGTTACGTTTCGAGCGTCACGTGTTAATACCTAACTTCAGTGATGTACAGCTTATAGCGTTCTGTGATGCGTCGAGTCTTGGTTTCGCGTCGTGTTTGTACCTACGCAGTGTAGATAGAGAAGGAAATGTGAAGGTCAGGTTACTGGTCAGTAAATCGAAAGTCGCACCGTTAAACCCTGTCCTCTCAATACCTAGACTTGAACTAGAAGCAGCCGTGCTGCTCAGTAAGCTCGTGAGTTTTGTCGTAAAAAACTTAATAGGCGTGACTTATTCGATTATCGCCTTCAGCGATTCTAGGAACGTTTTAGCGTGGATTCAGACTCAACCATATATGCTGAAAACGTTTGTAGCTAACCGTGTTAGTCGCATCACAGCTGTGGTTCCGCCCAGTTCTTGGTTTCACGTTAGGACTCACAACAATGGCTCAGCTGACATGTGCTCACGTGGTGCGCTGCCCGCTCGCTTCATAGAAGTAGCTACGGAGTGGATGGAGGGCCCCGCGTGGCTCAGCGATGAACGCGATAAGTGGCCTATCGAGTCATTTTACGTTGATAAAGAGTTTAAGGTTCCCGAACTTAAGGCTAGTAATACAACGTTTGCGTTTAATTCATCGGACGATAGAAAAGTTGTCTGTAACGACCTCGAAGAAACTTTTGAGAAATTTTCTTCATTTAATAGATTACAGCGTGTGATTTCGTGGTGTCACAGGTTTATAAACAACCTACGATGTAAGGTTCCATGCCGGTCTGTAGGACCTCTAAAGACCTTAGAGCTGATAAAAGCTCATGACACTATAGTTAGTGTTTTGCAAGCGAATCATTTTAATTATGAAATCTTATCCTTAAAAAAGGGTAAATTTGTTGCCTCGCTACGAAAGTTGTCACCTTTCGTAGACACTCATAATTTCCTCAGGGTGGGGGGTCGACTCATACAAGCCGACCTGCCCTATAATACGAAGCACCCGGTGTTGCTTCCTAAGTGCCAAACGAGCAAGTTATTAATAAATTATTTACATGTAAAATATTTACATGTAGGTCCCCGTACGTTACAGGGAATATTATGTAAAAAATATTGGCTTGTTAGTGCTCGTAGCATCATTCGATCCGTGTTATCGAAATGTAAAATTTGTTTTAAATGTCGACCTATCGCGTTACAACCGGAAATGGGTACGTTACCCGCACCTCGGCTTATGCCTAATAAAATCTTTGACCATGTTGGATGCGACCTAGGCGGGCCATTCTTCGTTAAAGAAAGTTTACGTCGTAACGCGAAGGTACATAAAGCATATCTTTGTTTATTTTTATGTTTTTCCACAAAATCGGTTTTTTGTTAAGTCGTTTCACAATTATCGTGCGAGTGTTTCTTAGCCGCGCTAGATCGTTTCGTTGCACGACGAGGAGTTCCGTCATGTTTTTATTCAGACTGCGGAACAAACTTTGTAGCTGCTGCTAAGCACCTTAAGGATGTAGCAACGTTCTGGAATGACAAACATAATCGAGATGAAATTCTTAATGGTTTAACCGCTCGTCAAATAGATTGGCGAACGAATCCTCCAAATGCTGCTTCGATGGGTGGCATTTGGGAAAGCGGGATAAAGCAATGCAAGCACCTGCTTATCCGCGCTGTAGGTGATACGACACTTACATTTGAAGAGTTATCAACCGTATTTTGTCGAGTTGAAGCCGTGCTAAACTCACGACCTTTGTGTTCGTTATCGGATAATGCTAACGAATTTGAAGTCTTAACGGCAGGTCATTTCCTGATAGGTCGAAGTCTAGTAGCTGTCCCGGAATATGAGTTTGAGGACGTGCCTATGAATAGATTGACACGTTGGCAATTAATTCAGAAGGTTTCACAGTCATTTTGGAGACGGTGGTCTGATGATTACCTTCACACTCTCCAGCAGAGAGCGAAGTGGTTTTCCTCACCACCTAATTTAAAAATTGGTGACTTAGTGCTACTTAAATCTAATTTAACTCGTCCTTTACAATGGCCGCTCGGTAGAATTGAGGCGACACACGAAGGCGTTGATAAAATTGTGCGCGTTGTCACTCTTAGAACTAAAAATGGTCTAATTAAAAGACCAGTGAATAAAATTTGCCCATTACCTTATGCAAATTAAGTACCTATTTCTATAATTTACACATAACTATATGTAATTATATTTTTTAATTTTATTTTATTTATGTTTACTTACACACCTCACACTTTACCTACGTTAGGTTTACCTCACTGATAAGCTTCGTAAGCTTATTAAGTATTTTATTTTTTCACCTCGCTTTTGAGGATTGTAATATCCTTTTATCGTACCTATATTTGTTTAAATAGAATTCAATCATGTTGAATTCGGTGGGGGGTATGTTCGATCCCAGCAAGCAAAAGAGGGTAGACGGAGATTACTCCGTCAATTTTTATATTTGCAACCGTCGATCGAGAGAAGCTTTGTCGTTGCGGTCGAGATCGGACGTACGTTACGTTCCTTGGTCACGGTGCGCGCGCGTAACATATTCATCCAGAAACCAACGAAACCAGTGTCCGTGACATTGTGCCGACTAGTTGCCGAACACCATTTGGACCCACCAGCAAGTCTAGCCGTGCTAGGATTGTACGAAGCCCACGACGAAAGCTGAAGCCGTATTGGCGGTCGTGGATTGAAGGTTGGTGGAGTGTTTTCTGAATGCCTTCGATAGCTTGCGGGGATAGTTTATCCGTTTCCCACCTGTTCCTGGATGCACCTCATACAGTCCACTTACTAATTAAATTAGTCTTCTCCCGAGACTGTACGTGTATCGTACATACATACATACACTTAAATACAAAATTTTATTTAATTACCCCCTCAAGGCCCTAAAACGGCCTTGAGGGGGCAATACATAGTAGCTTTTCCTCGTTTTACGTTATATTTGAGTAATTTTAAAAACAAATTGTATTTGTACTACCTACATGTTATGATAATGATAATACCTACTTAGAAACTTATTTAAATTTATCCGTTATTCTTAGTGGATACAAGCCATTAGCAAAGGCTATTTTTTGCATTTATTTTTGTATTTGATTTTATATTTTGAGTGAGTTTTGTATAAAATTGTGACGCAGTGACCCACGTAATAATTCAACCTACGCTCATGTTTATTACAAAAGGGAACTAGATAAAATTAAATTTGACTGTGAAGGGTCAGGATACGCGTCCACCGAATAACTTTTCAGGCATTAAACGTGATAATAGTTGTGTCCTAACTTACAAATATACAAGGTTGAAATAATATATACGTACCTTGATATAATATTTTTTATGAAGATATAGATATGCATTTACCTCTTATATCTATTTAAAAAAGTAGTACATAATATAATATTGGGCAGAAGTTGTGTAAAACTTGTTAGTCCTACAACTTCGCTTGATGTATATTGTATATATCTTGAGGTGTTTTATGACTTCAAGCCTTGATGTATTTACTGAATGTTGTGTGATCAAGCGAAAAATCTTCTTCCGACGCCGACGCCCGGCTCTCTGTCGGCGTATTGGGATATCTGCAGTGATCTCCCAACATGCAGACGTTGACATGTTATTTTAGATTTTCTTTTAGAAAGATAGAAACTTCTTTATATTGTGCTCACAAGCAATAAAAAAATGTATAGAAACAAAAGAATCTTATAAGCTAGTGCCACAAGTAGCGGCCATTACGCTAAAAGCAATCTCTTCCAGGCAACCAGTCTAGTCTAGTATTTAAACTATTTAATAAAAAAAATCATTTTGTATTGTGACTATTTTAGGTATAAATATTATTTTATAAATTCATTAAATCACAATTTTAACTATAACCAATATTTCAAGTGTTGGCGTATGAGCTTAAATTGACACTTGAGTTGCCATCGCTACAATATAGTAAAAAATAAAACAACATCGACACAATATCGATTTGATTAATAAAGAGTTACGTACGTACCAAATACTAGATATTTTTTGAGTTCGTTCCTGATTCAATCGATTCAAGTACTTACCATCTTAGTTACTTACCTATCTCGAGCAATAACAGACTGCGCCACCATTTAAAAATTTGTCGAGTGCTGAGTCACCTCTACAGAATATTGACAATTGGCTTGTAATTCATGGCCACAATTTTGAAACAGTGCTACCAGTTAAGAAAACTATTAAGGATTCATAATTCCATTAAGACGTTCAAATATACCCAGAAGTTATACATTTTAAATATTACTTACTAATGAAGATTTAAAATGTGAAAGTAATTCAAAAGTTACATAATCAGGCAGGTCCTTTGCGACAGATTTTAGTAGCTACTTACTAGAAATATTATAAACTAAAGTAACAATACCCAATCATAATTTCTTATACATAAAGTGGGTAGTTTTCCAAAGTATTTTAAAATAACAAAACGCATAGTATCTCGAGCTCGGAGCGCCGCCCGGTAAGAGTACGAATATAGATAGGTACATATAAGTGTGAGTGAGTCATCGCCGCGTGACATAGGCTATATATGATGTAGGTATGTATTTCTTTGTTAGTTGTTCGCTTACAAACTTATGGAGTACATAAAAAAATCTTAACTCATTATTGTAATTCATTACTGCTCTTTTAGCAGTAGATCTGCTTTGTGAACAGAAGAGAGTGGGCTCAATTCCCACTCTGGACTTACATTTGTGTCACAAACAGATGTGTGTTCTGTACGTATATTATAAGTAAATAAGTATTTACACAAAAAAGTATTTAGGTATTTTATCAGCTATTTGGTTCCTTTGCTTAGTTTTGGGTTACAGAATCACGTGTGTGTGAAAAAAAATACAATCGTGGATATTAAGAATGTATTTTACTATTCAAATTTTAGTTACGTCATCTTTAGTTTAAATTTTCTGTAATTTTACGACGTAGTCAGTATTTCGTGCAAAGTTAAAAGTAAAAGCATTAATTTCCAGAACTCATTTGTAGCCACAATTCAAGGTTTACGTTCACACTGCCCGCAATAAAACGTTTTTATGATTTGTTACTTCCCAAATGTTTGGAGCCCGTGGTCTCTAAAGAATAGGGATAGTAATGGAACTGCTTTTTTCTAAATATCGTTTATCTCGTGGTCACTTACAAAAATCCTTCAAAAGCAAGAGTGATGTATGGTCACAGCAGTTCGTTCTGTTTTTTAATTCTCATATTCGTATGTTTTCATGCTGGCACTTTTATACACGTACAAATTACTCTTTATGCAGACGCTGAATTGTTTTTGTTCTCTTTCTTTTAGATTTACACTCGCTGTTTCCTAATCTGTGTACAAAGAAGATTAGTAAGTAGATATTTTTTGTAGGAGCACGTATCTAAAACCATCAATGGGATCTTTTTTTTTTTTTTTATGTGACAAATAATGAGACGAACGAGACGCTCTCCTGATGGTAAGAGATAACGCCTGTCCATGACCTTTACAGCGATACACAGAACTTTGAGTAACAAAACAAAGTCCAGGGCATCGCTGCTTTGGTGCTCATTACTTTGAGACTTTCGATGGTTAGTCTCAACAGCCCAGTAATTTCGCTAGCTGCAGTACCCTTCAAACCGGAACACAGTAATGTTTACACACTACTGCTTGGCGGCAGAATATCTGGTACTGCGGTGGTGCCTACCTAGATGACCTGCTAAGGAGATCTACCACCAAGTAAAATCTTCTCTATCTTCTTATTACTGTTAGACTTAGATCTTATTACTAAATAAAAGCTGTTCATAATTATATTTTAAGAATCAGTTCTATTGAATCATATTAAGAAATCGCTCAGATTTTCACAAAGGTTTTTTAAAACGTGTATAATAAGACGTCGTTTGACCACAAGCTCGCCTAATGGTAAGCGATGATGTGGTGAAAGATGAAGCACACGGATTCAGAAGATACCTATTCCCTCAAACCCTAAAAAGATCCAGATTATTTTTCTCAGCTTGTTCCATTCCTTGGACGTGCGGATGAGAAACGTAAATACGAAACGTTTGGTACGTACCCAAGGAAATTCTACTATGTAAAACCTCAAATAATCTAATTGCAAATGGCTAAAATTATCTATAAAAAGTACTTAGGATATTTCTTGGGGAGGGGCATGCGATCTGGATTTTAATTTCTTTATGAATTGTGATAAAACTCGGTAAATAAATTAATAAAGACAGACAAAGCCAGATTTTATGATCCCATTACAACAGCGTGTAGTGTGACTCGAAGCGTGGGATCAACATTCACGAGCATACAATACAAATAGCTATTACAGATTACTATGACATCTATAATACTTATTTGGCGAAGCTGGCTACATAATTGGGGTTATCCTATCCGAGTCCCATTAGTTAAGCTTTCCTATGCGTCTAGATCTATCCGTAAAACGTAACAGAACGAAGCCGTATAAAAAATGGCATAACTCTTCACGCAATCCAAACCGTGGGTAAAAGATAATTCGGTCTTAATTAGGGATTGCAATACCGAAGGTGTTTTTAAATACCGGTATTTCGGTATTGTACCTGAATGGTACCGGGATACCGGTATTGATACCGGTATTATGATAACAAATAAAATTTGTTCAAATTAACAAACAATAACAAATGGCACAACACGCATCGAATATAAATGTTAATAAAAAACAATAACAAATGGTGCAAATACGCATCGAGTGTAAATGCTCGTAAAAAAAAGAAAAACAAAATGGAGAAAATAATAAATGAGAATAAAAGAACACACTAAACACATTCATTGAACTTTAATTTCTTTAATGTCAAAATTCAACAGTTATCTCACAAATATGTACAAAATCTTCTTTTCATTTGTCTGTACGCAAAAAGTAAGCACGCAAAAAACACAATTTGTCAATGCTGTCGTCACCAAGACGACTTCGCAGTTTAGTGCAAAAACATGAAAGACAATCATTTGTCGAGATTTGAATAGGACAGAAAAGATGATATTGGTCGGTAAAACCTTTTTTCCCAAATACCGAAATTTCGGTATTGTCTTACTAATACCGGTATTGTAATACCGGAGAAAATCGGTCCGGTATCCCGGTTTTCGGGATTCCGGGATCCCGGTATTCAATCCCTAGTCTTAATGTACAATGTTTATTTTATTTGAATGCACTCTCAAACTCTTCGTAATGGAAAATCGGTAATTACCCACATGCGTTTAACGTACTATTTTATAAACGTTTGTAATTTTGTAATTGAATAAAAGATAACAATAAAAACTGGCAAAAAATTAGCTGGATTCGCAGTAAAACTCGCACGCTGGATAAAGGAAATATTTTTATTTATTTATTTTATGAATATCAACGTTATGTACATTATCGCATGACTTAAAGTAAAAAGGAAAATAGGAAGTATAAAGATGAATGTCACAACAATTACAGGTGCAGACAGCATGCAATAATAACAGTAAAATTAGTTCATAATTAATACAAAATTAGATGTCAAAGAAATAGGTATATTTTTTTGCGAATATTTATTCATATTATTATTTTGTGGAACGGAACCCTCGGTACGCGAATCAGCACTTTGCTCATTTTAACCCTACAAGGCACCCAGTTCCATAAGTGGAACACCGACTTTAATCGTTCCTATAGCTAAAAAACGATGTATTAGTAAGCGACATCTTTTGAAGTCTTCATTTACTGCTACTGACATTTAGCAATGTAGTAACACAAATCTTTACGTACGATATCGTTTGTGTTTTTGTTATGGTGCACTCAGTGTGAAATTCGGATGAAAGTGATACGTTGGTCGTTTTTCTCAATTGAAAAATAAATAAAAAATAGATAATGAACAGTTTTGACTCGAAAAAAAATACTGTGTGTTATAACGAAGTGTATATTTTGCAGAGGTAAGTTCTTTTGTATATTACAATAGTAAACGTATTAGTAAATCATATTTTTACGTGTGTTCTACATACGGTACGTTGAGCTTTAGTGTCCGTTTTTACTTATACGTACTTACGATAACTTTCCTTATGAATACTTTGGTTTTATTGCAGATTATGTCGCGAAGAAGATTGCGTGATGAAGATATTGAGCGTTTCTTGAATATTCCTTCTGGATATTCAAAATTGGACATTTAAAATAAAAACGTCATTAAACAAAAAGAAAGGTAGACCAAGTTTATCTGATGAAGTTGAAATTAAAAGGCAGAAGCCAAATACATCAATCCTACCTCCTCGTGATGTCAGACGGTGATGGGTTTGAACATTTTCCTGTTTGCACTAAGTTTGTGAATTAAAAACATCATTAAACCTATTTACTTCTACCTCCATGGTGCCAAATTTATCATACAACTTTTTTTAATTTGTTAAAACCTCAGACTCGGAACCTCCTGGTGTACGTTTTTTTTTAATTTGCTTTGCGCGCGCAATTTTCTTTTCACGTCATATTGTTAATGACAGACACAGAACAAACATTTGTTTATGCCACAAACACTTTGTCCTGGGTGGGAATGGAACCCACGTCCTTCGGCGTATCAGTGACCCAATTAATCCTGTAGTATAGGGCATCCTTCGGTCACGGATCCCTAAAAAGGAACGAAACTGAATTGCTTTTCAATTATGCCGTGATGGACGATGTTTACATTTACGCATCAGTGAATCAAGTGGTACTTCTGGTCGCATAATTTACGACTGAAATTACTCAGCATTAGTAGTAAGTACATCACTCATCTAGCTAGACTGTCTAGAGTCTAGACATGACAGGACAATTTCTGTAGAATTTACGCAAGGTTGCATATCAGTGTAAGGATTTTGCACTTTCTTAAGAATATCGTTTCCAATTACGGTTTGAAACAAGTAGTAGGTACATGATGTATGAGCGTCTGATGATGTAGAATATAAATCGGCCTGAACCAATACCATTGTATTTTTTTACACTTAGATATACAGTTCCAAAACTGTAATCAAAAGGGTTCCTTATTCACCGGTGATATAAACGTTCTACTTATTAGATACCATTATCCGAACACTCACTTTGTTAAGATCAACTGCAGATCAGTTCATTAATCCACAAAAATATCAATTTATTCAATGAATTAAAAACATTGTAATATAAGATAGATTAGTCTATATTCAAGAGCTCTATTTCCAAGTAACTACAAACAAATTACATTCACCGAAAAATATAAGTGACTTTTCTTGATACTTGAAGCGGCTGAATGAACCAAAATTCAAGAGTCCCGACATGAAAAGCGCATTTTGGTCAAAACCAAAACTGTGAACTTTGTTATAAATTTCAAAGCAACTAAAGATGTTTCGCAAACTAGAAACCGAACACTCAGTCTTACAAAGTTAGGTTGGTACCTAAACGATCAAGTGGTATGTGAAGTGTACCTACTCGTAGATTAACAATAAAAATGATACTCTTCAGATACACGAAATACTCTTCAGATGCCATCTTCACAATTAAATTTGGAGGTCAGTAGGCAAAACTTGCGAACCTGTTTTACATTACATGTTTTAGATGTTAATAGTTCAGTCAAATCCACTCCTTGATGTCTAACCATTTCTGTCAGAGACTTCCTAGACTTCTCTTCTCCGTGATTCTTCGAGGACCAACCTTGGAAAGTCGTACGAAATAATGTCAAATAAAAATATCAGTACACCATACACAAGCAGTATCCGAAGCCATGCACATGTATTATAATGATATTTTGTTAATGTCGTAGGACATTTCACACAGCACCATCTATCCTTAAACTAAACAAAGCTTGTACTGTGGGAATCAGATAACTGGTAGATTACTTGCATATTTTTTAATGATACATACTTATAATAGAGAACATTTATTGTATCATATATGTTTGTCCCGGACGGAGTCGAACCCAGATCTTGAAGCAGATATTCAACCAAATTAACTAACAGGGCAGTCAAAAGCCATTATAGCGTAGATAGATAGATATAACTCTTTATTGTGCACATCATATATAGTAAAAAGTACAGAGAACAAAAAACCTTATTAACTAGTGACACAAGTGGCGGCCTTATCGCTAACAGCGATCTCTTCCAGGCAACCAAGAAAAGAAAAATACGATAGAAAGCTTAAGAAACAGACGGGAGATGTAACACTAATAAGAAATAAAAATAAAATAAAAATTAAACATAATATAGTAAGTATATAAAAAATAATCATTTAATTAAAACGAAATATTTACATATATAAATATGTATACACTCATAATACATATATAGTATACAATATATATAGGCTATAATATACACATACACATATATATATATATATATATATATATTATATATATATATATATATATATATATACATTAAGATATAATCAAAAGTAAAATAAAAACCAACATCAGCAGCGACGTACATAAACACAAGTAATCCGACTTACAGCAATGACGACTCAGCATTGTGACAAGTAATGCGACTTTACTCTGTCCTTAAAAATGTTTAAAGACTGTGACTGTCTGATAGAGACAGGCAAAGCATTCCATAACCTAATGGCCTTTACAGTAAAGGCACCACTATAAAAAGAAGTTGAGTGTACTTACACGTAGTACTTGTACGTACGTAGTACTCGTTTATTATTCGTAGTACTTTTTCGCAAGTTCAGGGTAGGAGTTTTAGTAAAAGCTGTTCATAACATGTTCCTCTCTACTGACCTCCTTTCGGCTCAGTTCTAGAGATCCGTTTAAACTATATACTCATCAGCTCTAATGGCTACCCTAACTGCAGCTAACCGCGCTCGCCGTGCCGGATATGCAAGCATTCATCAAATACCTGGAAATTCAGTGAACGCTACATTTGGCGGATTTCAAACAAGAGAACTTGTCAAACCAGAACAACTGTAGATAGATATCGACAATCAATTAGTCGGAAAAAAATTTTTGCCGTTTTTATAGATAATGGTAACCCTTCGTGCGCGAGTCCGACTCGCACTTGGCCGGTTTTTTTTATAAAATACTTGACTGTTCAAGGTATTTATTTAGTTTACTTCCGTTTAACAGTCGTTACGGTTACAACAGTGATGAGGATTTAAAGTTTAAACTATCATTCAACTAACTTGACGACATCCATTTGAGATCATTGATTTTTTATAATATTTATATTTGAATGTTCAAGGTAAATATTTAGTATATTTGCGCTTGAGAGTCGTTTCGCCTACAACAGTGATGAGAATTTAAACTAAAATTTAACTAACTTAGACACGCAAGAACAAAAGATTCATAGCGATGATAGCCGAGTGGTTAGCGCAGTTGGTTCGCACGCCGAAGAGCATGGGTTCAAACCCCAACAATGAGCTTAAGCTGCCGGTGAAGGAAAACGTCGTGAGGCAACCATAGCATGGTGGTAGGGTACTTTCTAGTACTCGGCTAGCTAGCTACCACCACCCTCAAGTTGAAAATCTGCCGCCAAGTATCTAACGGTGTGTTCCGGCAGCCTCACTTGAGAGCCAGTTTCATTCCAGGCTAGGTGTTTACCATCTTCGACCACACCGTCACTTAACATCAGGTGAGCTGTGGTCAAACCCCTATAAACCTGTAAGCCTGTAACCTGTAAAAAACCTGTAAGCCTGTAAACCTAAAAAGAAAGAAAAAGTGCGACACGACCATTTATGAAAAAGAAATTGTTAAATTTTCTATATGATCAGCGCCTCTGGCGGACACAAACAGAAACTGAAACCAAAGTGAAGTACTGGCAGTATTGGTGTTTAGGTGTGTCAAGGTATTTTTATGCATTTCATGTCGAAAACATGGGGAATAGGTATATTTTTTTCGCTAACAGTCATTGATTCTCTGTTGTTCTTGCGTTTCTATTTATCTAATCCGCGCAAACGGACTATGTTTGAAAGCCTCGTTAATCTTTATTCACTTCGGATAGGATGTTTGAAGGAATTCGTGTCGGCACCTGAGCTTTTTATTTATTTTATCATACATAAGTGCAATCCCATGGGTGAGCATTACAGGTACAAGTAACAATAATATAGACACTAAAATACAATTTTGTATATTACTTTTTGAAATTATACTTTTGTTATATATTATCTAGAAACTAATATATTTAATTAAGCTATTCACTTACTCAATCAACTAATACAGACTTAATACAAACACTTGCAATTGCCAGTGTCAAGCTAATGTAGTCGAGACAAAGTCATAGTCACACAAATTAGGTCTAGATTGAGTTCAATCATGCGATCGTTCCCCAACTACTAAATTAGCGGCAACTTTACAACAAGCTTCTATGAAGTTTTAGAAGCAACTTTTATGTGACATGTGATACGTCATATTTCATCACTCTCTCATACGCACACAATGGATTTCATAATTAAAACTAACACATTAGAAAAAATACATTTGGAAAATAATATAATGCAGCATGACAACGTGTTTTCAACAAAATTTACTTCTGTTTTTTTAATTAATCTTTTACCTGTTTTTTAAAAAGATCAGCATTACTTTAACGGGAAAAAGTAGATAAATATTGTCAATTTCATTAAATAGCTATCAATTTACCAATCGAAAGTTTTAATTACAGTTATGTTCTCTGGCCGTGTCAGTTTTGTGTATTTTCCATCATTGTTTTTGTAATCATCAGCAATTACTACTAAATAAATAAAATAAATTAGTTACTGGTAAATAACGCATTTTTGAACTTATTATGTTAAAACATCTCTTGTCTGTTCCTAAGCTGTATCGTATTTTCCATTCTTTGTTGCTTGAAAGAGATTGCTCTTAGCGATAAGGCCGTCACTAGTGGCACTACTATATCAGTTTTTTTTTTGTGTGCACAATAAAGAGTGTCTATCTATCTATCTATAAATAAATATGTATACATTTCATAAATATCACAGCGTGTATTTATTAATTTATTTCAGATATTTAACGTGCGAAGTGATATACTAATATGTATATAATTATCTAATCTAATATCTAATTAGTATTCCGTTCTTACTAGCTACTGTCGCGGCTTTGCTCGCAATCTAGAGGGCGAATTTTCCATAAATATTTTCTAAGCAAAATCTCTACTTCATACGACTATCGATACGATACTACGATACGTTTTTAAGTTTGTGAATGAATTACTGTTTTGTGACCTTTCACTTTTATATAAGTAAGATTTTGTGTTTTTTAAATTTTTCATAAACTTTTAACTGAATATATTGCTCCTACACGGAAGCACTCCCATTCAGCTTAAAAGCAGTGCTACACAGTTTACTGAGCGTAACAAGAATACTGCATAGGTATACTGTATATTTTTCCTTTTAGGCAATCGCTATTTCAGATTTTCACGTACCTATAGCTGTAGAAATTGTAAAATTTATGTTTATTTAAGTACTTGGTGTGTTATGAATTAAAATAATCTTCACTATGATTTGTGAGGAAATATATGTGCTTGTAGTAAGTAGTAGACTTCAGCTATCATTTTATTACCTGTTTTTTTGTGGGAATAAGTTTAGAACAAAAAAAAAATGTGTAGAATCTCTTTAAGAGTAGGTTTATTTCCATAAACAAGCAATATGTTCATCAAGCTGCGTATGCCTATAACTGGCGCATGTATCGGAACATAACATTTGTAAATTTACCAATGTGTGCTGTTGGCGTACCTTAATAAATAAATAAAAAATAAAATAAAAATAGATCTTTTTTACTCACGTTTGACCACACTCTGATCGATTTAAATATACCTAATCTCTAATAATGTATAGCGATGATAGCTCAGTAGTTAGCGCGGTCGGTTCGCATGCCGAAGAGTTCCAACCCCAACAATGAGCTTGAGCTGCCGGTGAAGGAAAACATCGTGAGAAAACCATAGCATGGTAGGGTACTTTCTAGTACTCGGCTGGCTAGCTACCACCCAGAGTTGAAAATCTGCCGCCAAGCATCTAACGGTGAGCCGGCAGCCTCACTTGAGAGCCAGTTCTATTCTAGGCTAGGTGTGCTTTACCATCTTCGACCACACCGTTACTTAACATCAGGTGAGCTGTGGTCAAACAACTAGGCAGTCAACCATAAAAATAAATCTAACCTACACTGTAGGTAAATAGGTACACCTAATACACACGAAAAAAGTTGTTGATTACATGTTTGTTGAACTGAGCGAAAAATCGTTATTATACCTACTGTAAAAATATGCTGTACTCTTTATTTTACTTTTTTTGTTCTGTGTTCGTTCTCTATTATGTTAGTTATTTAGTCATTTAAAGTAAGACTACAAAAATAATACAAAATGAAATAACTAAACTAAACAACTTGAATATCCCTATAGTAGATACGTAGTAGGGCTTTATAATGGGTTAATTCAGACTTCATAACTGTTAAGGAGTTGAACTATGAGGTAGTTTCGAGTCTGAAGAATTTCTAGAGCCAAATAACTAAGATTTTTTTAAATAATTTGTTAAAGGATTTTTTCATTTATTAACACCGTCGCACTAGTTGTCTGAAAGTGTCATAAATGCGCTGTGCAAGTAACTCAAGAGAGGTCGGTATCTGTCATGAAGAAGACTTGCACAATAAAGCAAGTAGATTCTCTTTGGCTGCATGCCAGAGGCGAGCTTAGCCAACGATGCTAAACGTTTTCAACAAAAACTAGACAAATTGTTTCACAAGAATTGTATAAATCGTTATTAAGTATATCTTTTCACGTAAAAGTAATAATATGAACGAGTCGCTCTCTTGATGGTGAAAGACTATTACAGCGGTACCCATACTTAGAACCAAACTGTGCCCATCCAAACAAGACTCTGCTGCTTTATCGCTCTCAAAGTAATGATTTTGAGCTGCAGTATCCTTCAGGCCGGGCACAGTACCTACTGCTTAACTGTAGAATATCTGACATTCAGAAGTCCCAACCAAGTAAATATTAATTAACAGAAGTACTGTTATCGTGAATTGACACTTGACAAATGTATCTAGGCATTATTAAATTAGGTATCTAAAATTCAAATTACTAGAAGTAAGATCAGGATGAAATAGGTATAAGAATAGGTAAAAGTCTATGCTCAGCAGTCGGCGATTCTAGGCAAAGTATAATGATAATGATAAAAATTAAAATGCATGTAATAAGCATAAAATATCATTTTCATACTTTATACGCAAAAGTTGTTTTTGAATAATTGTGCAGTGAGTTGAAGTGTATTTGCATATGGCTTGTTTACATTCCAGACCAACATTTTACTTCTGTCACCTGTTTATTCATGCAGAGTTTCGATGGTCATCAAGCTACCTGTAAACACTAGTGGTGGGATAATGATACCGTTGAGAGACAGGTGGATGTATAAAACCCCTGTTTTATTATAACACGCAGTCCATTTTCTTTTAATCTTTTCCATCCTAAGGTTGTCTAGAAGAGATAATAAAAAGCTTAACAATTAATGAACGCTTTATTGTGTGCCTATATCAGATATTAAAAAACAAACCAAAAAAGTAAAATGCAGACAAGAACCTAAAGCCACAAAAGGCCACCGTGTCGCTTAATCTCTTCCAGACAGCCATAGGTTGAAACAAAAGCAAAAAAGAAAGGATAGGAGAAACCACAAACACATTCATACATAATTTAACACGTTCACGTATTAAATTACGTATTAAATTATGTATTTATTATTATACACGCAATTTTACACAAGTAAAATGCAAATCAACCTTTTTTATGTTATTTTTAGCTCGAGTAATATTTTTTTAGGATTAATTAACTACCCGAGAGCCCTATTTCCTATGACCGGCTCAGTCTAGTATGGTAATAATATTGAATGCTGAAAGATTTAATCTTTATTAACTTTGACAAAATGTTAATAAAATTAATAAAAACTAGAATTGTAATACACTGCAGGTTAAAACAATAATTTATTAAAGTTCTAAGCCACTAAAATGTTTCGAAACATTACAAGTATAAATCTCAAAGTTCGAAGTAAGAGTTACTGCTTCGAATAGTTGGGTTACTCAAGTCACACCACAAAAGGGTGGAACCCATTTATTGTAACATCGCCTACTCGTTTTTGCTGACATCAGGGGCATCCTTTTGCCGCATAGATAGAAAGATATACCAAAAATTGTGTGACTACATTACAGAAAATAAACCCTGGTGTAACTTCTGGGGGCTTTATAGCTAAAAGCGATCTCTTTCAGGAAGATTAAGATGATTCCAGAACAAGTAGAAAATATATAGGTGTACTGAAAAAAAGGAAAGAAAACAAAATGAGTTTTCCATAAATATAACATAGACATTAGACAAACATGCTAATTAATATAAATACATACATCCTAAAACATAAATTACCTACTGATGATTAAAATGATAAGAAAAATCTACTGTTTTTTAGTTTGGGAAATTGACATAGATAATTCTGACTGTTCTGTTGGCTCATTGGTAGCATATCTGCTTAAAGAGCTGTTAGGCGTGGGTTCGATTCCTACCCAAGGCAAACATTTTGTGGTATAAAACAAATGTTTGTTCTGTGTCTAGGTGTCCTGTATGATTTATCTCATCTCATTTCATTTAATTAAAATACAGTGTACAGTAAATATCTTAATTACGATACGACTATGATATTTATTTTATTTTACTAAGGTAATAATTAGGTTCCACATGCTAAAGCGAATTTTTTTTAACTATTAAATTATTCAGAAGACGAAGAAGAAAAAAAAACGTTCAAAAAGAAAGAAAAAGTCAGGTCAAAATAACTCGCAACCGCCGATCGTATATTAAAGTAAAAGAAGTGAAACATGTGTGCCAGGCAGCCAGGATCGCAAAAAGTGAAAAGAAATAGTTTTTACCTGCTCCTACGGGGAAAAGGCGTGATTACAGAGTTAAGCACTCCCCACAATTTAGTTACGTAATTTTTATACTGACTGTCAGTTCTTGTTCAAAATCTATGAAGGAGTAATAAAACATTTGCCATGTTTAAAAACCTTAAATTCATAGCATTATCACACCTCGAAAGACACTTGTAATCAGCAGTAAATTACTGTTTTGCAGGAGGGGATACTCAGCAGCATTCTCAATAGGGGCAAAACGTCAAGGACGTGACAAGGGTTCTATGAATAACATAAAACCATAGATTTATAGATTAAATTTCTCATCATATTATTATTAATAGTATGTTTTTTTTATGTGGATCAGAAAAACTGTTCAGATTAATGATACTTCGTAGAGCATATTAGTTCATTTACTAGTTCTGTTTATTAATGGACTTCGTTAGTCTATAACTCAACTCTACGAATTTCTATTTCTTCGTTCAATTTTCATGCTAATAGTGCTTTGTAATTAATTTTTGCTTCCAATATTCACTGTCTACATAAGTCCTACAGTGCCTCTACGAGCGCTACGGCAAAAACTACGAGCACGGCGCTTTTTCTTTATTTTTGACATCGCATTTTATGTATTCTCCCAGTGTGTTCTTTATTTCCTTTTAAATTTCCAAGTGTGTCATGACAAAATAAAATAAAATTTTAGTCTTAGCCAGTATAAAATTTACGTAAGTAAGTCACGGTCTTACTCACTCATTTACTTACTACATTTCATTTATTTTGTAAATACATAATTTAAAGCACTCAGCCATGAAACATATATAATACATCTATACATACTCGTCACAGAAATGTTTGTCTTATATATAGATACTACTACATCGCCTAACGGTAAGTCTAACAACACTGCAAAAAGAAGTATGAAGTAGTAGGATGAAGTTTTCCAATCTATAAGTTATTTTTATTTTACGTCCTTACTTAGATAGATACATAACTCTTTATGATTCACGCCAAGATTACAGAAACACAAATAATACAAATATTTATATGAACCGGCGGTCTTATCGCTTAGTGCGATCTCTTCCAGGTAACCTAAGTAACTTAAAAGAAAAATTATAATAATGCCTGACCTACGCTTGAATATCTCCAGTGACTTGGATCCCCTTGTGTGAACGGAAATCCCCTTAGATTTCCGTTGGAAGCTCATTCCAGTTTGAGTGCCTGCACAGTGAGCTTCTGTAGAATGAGGATGATAGAACGTCGCGGCATCGAATAGGAAAGCGACCTTGGGTTCGACTGTTTGGAGGTTTTCACTAGATAGGTTCTTTGAGGGGGAGAAAAAACAAGTCGAATAAGAAAGACAAGTATTAGTAGAAATGAGCCTCTACTAATACTTACTTCCTTTACTCATGATTCCTTCTAGGTCACATAATTAATATCACCTTATAACGTAATTCGTTTCACAAAAATGATCAGAGAGTTTCATTAGCAATATAACTCTGCACTTAATACATGTACAATTGTACAGGTTGTATATTTGACAAGCTGTACCTAAAAACATACTATTTTGCAAATTCACGCAAGAGTACATTTGTTCTGTGAATATAAAGTTTATCGTGTATTCATATTCAGCTCATAAAAATGTCCTGTAGCTCAAATGTAAATACTTTACTATGGGAACTGACGTGGTAAAAATGTGTCAAAAGTTTTGACACATTTTTGTTTAAACATGAACTCATGTTTAAACAAAAATGTAACTTATTACTTTTACATTAAAAAATTAGTGTTACTTTTGATTTTATAGTTTTAGTTTGGATTGAGATTAAATGGCTTTCGAACGAAGTTGTTGGATACTCAGACTCAGAGTGTGTGAATCTAAAGTCCTCAAAAGCGATAGCATAGAAATGCTTTTAGCGGATGAACCGTTCGATGTACTCGTTTGTACAGGTAGATACCTAAATAATAACTATTGGCTCGTTGTCCGGATCAAACATGTTTTTACTCAACTGAAGAGTTCTTTATTTATAAAAAAAAAAAAAAAACGGACGGATAACCATAATATGATATTAATTGCATATTTCATTAAATTTTGTTTAATTTCAGTTTTTGACTCGTAATTTAATCAATCTATGCTATAATAAAGAGGAAAGATTTAATTGTTTGTTTGTCTTGAATAGGCTCCGAAACTACTGGACTGATTTCAAAAATTCTTTCACCATTGGGAAGCTACTTTTTATCCCTGTATTCCCACGGGAACGGGAACTACGCGGGTGAAACCGCGAGGCGTCTGCTATTTATTAATTAATAAAACTGTTTAACTACACATTAGAGTTAGATACAGCGCCATTGATAAAATCAGGTTTATAATGCCCATTTATATTATTTTTTTCTTTTATGGTTGACAAGCTTATTGTTTGATCACAGCTCATCTGATGTTAAGTGATGGTGTGGTTGAAGATTGTAAAGCACACCTAGCCTGGAAATCCTGGAATGGAACTGGCTCTCAAATGAGGCTGCCGACACACACCGTTAGGTGCTTGGCGGTAGATTTTTAACTTGATAGCTAGCCAGCCGAGAAAATGCCCTACAACCATGCTATGGTTCCCTCACGATGTTTTCCTTCGCCGCATGCTCAAGCTCATTGTCGGAGTTTGAACCCACGTCTTTCGGTGAGTGAATTTACCGCGCTAATCTCTTAGCTATCATCGCTACAAATCACTAAATAAATATTTGACATTCTCAAGTTACCAAATACCTACATACCATATTATTATATTAACTTCCAGAACAAAGAACATTTATTAAACAAAATAAAAATACCTACCTACATATATATTTGACACTTAATTTTCTGTTAGATTAATTCTCAAAAAGGAATAATAATATTTCTGTTTCGTAGGTTGATTGAAGCTAACGAATAATATAATAAAAAATTGTCAGTTAACTCTTAATAATTGCACAAACGAATTGGTGCGTGTATCTATGTGTTTCTTTCTTCTCAAGTCAGTGACAGCTAAAAAAAAGATTTAAATAACATTAGCTACTAGCTAGCCATGTCTTTTTATTCACATTTTCCGTGTTAAAAAGCAGATTACGGGTGCCAATTTTAATTCTACATGGGGGTTATGCGACGACTTTCACTTTTAAAATTACTATATTTGCGTATTTTTCTATATTCGCGTATCTACAGTATCTATCACGTACTATTTCTGAAAAAATGTACCTTATAAATTAATCTAGAGCTAGATCTATGACTGTTTATATTTTGTTACATACTGAGACGTCTTGATAGATATAAATGAAATTTGATAGGGATTATCAAATTTCAATATCAAACGTCTTGATAGATATAAATGAAATTTGATAAGGGATTATCAAATTTCATTTATATCTATCAAGACGTCTCAGTACATAACAAAATATAAACAGTCATTTCAGTGAGCTTTTGCATTTACTTTTGCATAAATGCTTTTACCATAAAATCTACTTCTAAATAATTTCCGGAAAACTGTTTTGTTTAATTTATCTACTGAAGAGTATCTACTTACTAACATGCCTTTTACTTAGAATAATTTTATTAAAATTGAAGCAATCCATCATATTGTCTCATACAAGTGATGCAACCCCACTGAACCTTCGTAAGTAGGTACTTACAGCCGTCCCGTACCTACACCCGAAAACAAGCGAATGATTGATTGAGATTTAATTAGTGGAAGAATCAGAGCAACACATCGATGTAACTTGCTATTATTTCTTGAGACAAAGGAACAGCTATAGGTGGCTATATTCACAAAAGTTAACGTATTGAGTAATTAAGTAGGTAATAAATTTTACGTTGATCAGAAATTTTATATTCTTAAAATATAATTTACTAAAGATTTGAAAAATATAATTTTGATTTCGAAATAATGAACGAAACAAGATATGAATTAAATATTGAATAAAAAATTGAATTAATTGAATATATTTATTTTCACATTTTGTCGTAGAAATATAGTAGTGTATTTTATGTATAGGCATACGACAATAAATACAGTACCTACCTACCTATAATCAAAAAAAATATAACATGACATATTATCAAATAAGATACAGCTATTATCAAAAAATAAATCTTAAATTACAATAAACAAGTCAAAAGTCTTTTAAAAAAAAGAATCAGTTAAATCTTACCAACGAACTTCACTTATTTTTTATTCATAGGTTAGATAAATTTGCGTTTCACCACCAACTTAGGTGCCTGTTGAAAAGCGATGGTGCAGTTTAGAATGGAGTAAGTCGATCTAGAAGAAACCTATTCGTAAAAAACAAAGAATCCGGCAGTGAGCCCTATTCTTTTTTTTATATTTGACTGGCTAGGTGTGTGACCACAACTCACCTGATGTTAAGTGACGGTGTGGTCGAAGATAGTAAACTCACCTAGCCTGGAATGGAACTGTATCCCAAGTGAGGCTGCCAGAACACACCGTTATGTGCTTGGCGGCAGATTTTCAACTTGAGGGTGGTAGTTAGCCAGTCGAGTAGGTACTAGAAAGTACCTTATCAACATGCTATGGTTTCCTTACGATGTTTTCCTTCACCGGCAGCTAAAGCTCATTATTGGGACTCGAGCCCTTCGGCGTGTGAAGTAACCGCACTAATCACTGAGCTATCATCAAAAACACTGCTACAAAAACATCGGTACTTGGGTCGTACCTACGCATCAAGAAAGTTAAGTTGAATTTACCTACAACGTTAATTGAGATTAATTACTTTACATAATCTTTGATGTATTTGTGTGTGCGTTGTTACCATAATAATTATGACGATTTAAACTTAAGGAATCAAAGAGTCTTCATCCATTTTTTACGAAACATCACATTTATGTAAGTACCTACTATCTTTTTTAGTCTGTAATTTTACCTAACAACCAAAATTTGAGATTCGACAGTGAGTTTATGTAGGTAAGGTCGAATCTTCTTAGCTATTTCCTTCCAATAACTCAACATTTAATACACACATTTCTTAACTTAAAACCACCATAAACAGCAAAAGTGCGTAGAGTAGGTATATCTACACATTTAAGAATTACCCAAATGGCAAATAGTTCCGAAGTTTCAAACCACTAGATAGGTAGATTGACCGGTTCTTTCCGCCCTCCTTCTATTGCCAAGCGTTTACAATATATTAAATTTGATCAACATTAATAATGACTGAATTAGGTACCTCATAGTCCTATTAACATCTATCTGAAATTCAATTTAGTAAATACCATATCGAAATACCATATCGATAAAAGTATCTACCATTGAATTAGCGCATTCTAATCATGTTATCAAACTAATGAACCTATTGCCGGGACAGGAACAGAAAAAGGAAAAAAACAATAGGTATTACATATTATTATATACGAGAAAGAAAGAGAGCCAGCTACAAATTACACCTAGGTATGTTGTTGGTACAATTCATTCCTATCGCTAAATGAGATTTCACGAAACTTGGTAGGTACGGTGAGTAGGTATAATTAAAATGTACCTACCTAAATTGGCAAAAACGCATTCCTACCCAGGATAAACATTTTTTGTGTAAACTTTTGTGTTATAAACACATGTTTGTTCTGGGCGTTCTGTATGTATTATAAGTATGTGGTTACCAAAAATTTGTATTTATCTATTCTATCAGTTATCTGACTACCATCATACCTACAAGCTTTGCCTAATTTGTGGTAAGATGGCGCTGCGTGTCGATACCATCTTTATTTGTTTATTATTTGCTCGCCAAGTCATAGTAACAACAACAGTAACAGTGAGTGGTGGCAACAATACAACCCCCGCTAAAACGTCTGCGGTCAAAGTCACGAAAACAATTAGGTATCTTAAATTCTCAAACATAATTAATTATGTAGGTATGTAAAACTCCAATATAAATCCAATATAAACAAAAATCGTGCTCAATAGTTATTTGTTATACAAGAGTGCAAAGTTGCTTTTTAACCGCGTGCTCAATTTTGATGACCGAGCACGCGAAGGATTCAAAAAGAGGAATCAAAAGAGCACGAGGTGAAAAATCTTTGCACTCAAGTGCAACACGTAACTTTTCATCCCACCTCAGCGAGGAAATGACTAAATGCAAAAAACGTACACCAAGGAGGTTTGAGTTTTTAACAAATTAAAAAAGTTGTATGATAAATTCGGCACCATGGAGGTAGAAGTAAGTAAATAGTTTTAATGATGTTTTGAATTCATAAACTTAGAGAGTTTTGGCGGGAACGCGGGAAGAGTTGTGTCGCTCCGTTGTATTTTTTTCCAAAACTAGTGTTTTGTCGAGTGTTTATGCATAAAAATGGTGGTTTATTCATAAAGTGCCGAATTACAAGCGTGAGTGTGAGAAAATGATATAATGTGGTGAAACATGACTTTTCGTGTTGCTTCCAAAATTCCATCGAAGCTTTATAGTAAAGTCGCCACTACTTTACTAAAGCATGACTGGACTTGACTGACACGGACTGAACTTGACTAAGACTGGACATTGACCATAACTATAGCTAAGAGACAGCAGAAATAACACTTAAGACAAGGCAGTATGGCTTTGCAGCTGCCTGCCTGCCCGATGAGGCAAATTAATAAAAAAAATCATAAACTTAGAGCACCCGATGTATTAAATTCAGATTTACTTTATCCTCTAGCGGATAAAAACGACTTTTGCACTCAGATATCTCTATATCTCTCTTTCCGAGATGGGGGGATGAAAAATAAATTTATATACCACCAATTTTTGACCACAGATAAAATTAAAAAGTGGTACAGACATAGAATAAATTCTATGGGTACAGATATAACGTTGCGTATACATAAATACGTTGATCCTACAATTTTGTGTGACGGTATTGAAGTATTCGTGGCTACACTTTAATTTGACAAACGAAAATTGTAGGACTAAAGTCTTCGTCTAATTTCCACACAGCTTTCTATCTGCGCTTCATTTTTAATCTGTGTACTTAAATAACAATATCTCCTGAGATGAATTACGAAAAATCTCTTCTGGTAGGATAAATTGAAATGTGTGCTTTCGTGACTGGTAGCGGAGATAATCTGAAAGTACCTAGAAGTCGCCGTTCATAACGGTTGATTTTCGTGTTTCATTTGAGAAGCAGCTGTTGTAACATTGTCTTGATTTGATTAAGTAAATCGGATATCTTCAACAAAACAAGGAGGGTATCTGAGTAAATCAAACAAGTACCTATACATATACTTACAAATAATAAATTTATTTAGGATGGCAGCAATGAGAGAGAATGTTTTATAAGTGGAGTGCTTAGAATCAGGAAATACAGTGTAAACTCTTTATAACGAAACTCAAGGGACCGAGCATTTTTTATCGTTATAGAGAGTTACCGTTATATGGAGTGAAGAAAGAAAAACAACCAAATTAATAATTATTTTCTTTTTAACGCTTAAATTAACGCTTTTCTTTTACTGGCCATGTTAACAGTTTCAAAGTTGGTTCACGACTGATAATACGATAGGTAGGAGTTTAGTTCGAGATCATCCTTTCAAGCAAACCAAGCACGTGTTCAAGGCAATTAACAATAACAAAAGCAAGACGGCTGTTTACGACCTCAGAAGTTTCGGGGCCTCAAAGGTTTAGTCGGCATCTTTTGTAACCTGATAAGATAACATAAACAATAACACCGTGACGATTTTCTGTGTCTAAATATGAACACATTTCTTCGTAATAGAGAATGACTGCTGCGTTATAAAGAGTGTATCAATGTGTGGGTTTTAAGGTAAACCAACCAAATTGTGATCTTTTCTATGTTATAGAGAGTTTATCGTTATAAAGAATAATGTTATAAAGAGTTTACACTGTACTTATAATGCAGAAACAATTTTATTGACATTATATAGTAGGTACCTATACGATTTTCCACGCTCTCTCGTAGATGACAACTGTAATAATAAAATTGTTAGACATACCTATGATATTGCGGACTTTTTTGTAGCTCTCAATTTGCTTTATAAAACATCACTTTATTCTATTGTCAAAAGTTTTCGCTGCGCATGGTAAGGGGTTTACGGTAAATTTTTCGCAGCTTGGGTTACTTTATTGCAGTGCCCATACGGATCCCTAACTGTTTTTTTAAATAAAATACAGCCTATGTCCATCGCGAATAATGTAGCATTCTAATAATGAAAGAATTACCTAATAAGATCGGTCCAGTAGTTCCGGAGCCTATTTAATACAAACAAACAAATCTTTCCTCTTTATATTAGTATAGCTAGATTTGAATGAATGTTTTGTCATAAAAAAAACTCTCTGGTGACTCTTTTAAAGGGGATTATAAGATTATTATAATATAATTAGGTATATTAAGATTATAATTATAAAATCATTCAAAATCATCAATCAAAATATTTTTTTCGATCATGAAATACTCCAACGACAAAATCATTTAAAAGAAATACATATCTCGCAAAACTGATACATGCGTGAGTTAACTTCGTTGCTTCCAAAACTCAATCTTATTCAGATTACGCATTATCATAGGTACCTAATCAGAACCAAGCTAAGAAAGGTCTTCGCTGTTAAAAATCTTATTTTACGACGTTGAAAAGTATTTTAAACCAAAAGATTATTAAATTACTACCTAGTACACACTTTGTTGATTTTTTTTTTTATATTGACATATTGACAATTCTATGGCATTGACATTAAAAATTTTAGTATCTCGAGGAACCTTTTGTAATCTGAAGAGTAGAAACATGCAAATTACTACGTCGTATAACTATGAATTATTATCATCGTGTCTCGTAGCGTCGAATAAAAAACAGGGGTTACCCTCTGTTGAGTGGCAGTGGAAGTGGCTCAGCCGGAATTAATGTTTCATTTCATTTCATTTCGTCCGTAAACTTCCGTTTCACAGATCTTCAGCCAGCGGTATGGGCCTAGTGCGTTGTTAGCCTCAGAGATGACGCTACTTGCATCTAGAAATTATGACAGATTCAAATAGAGTCCCTCAATTCATCACTTTTTAGCGTGATCACATGGCACACATTATCGTTGGCATTAGTCCCCGACGTCCAACGTCCTGTAGTGTCTGAAAATGCACCAGCCGAATTTCGGCCTGTTTTCTGTTTATTGAAGAAATAAAATTCCGAGATAACACTTGTGCACCGCAAAAATGCTGTGAATACTATGTTAATCGTATTATGACCGCAAAACAATTCAAATAAGTTATACATATAAACAACATTATAAATATGCGGATGTCGAAGTGTAAACGGGAACTTACCCTTACTTTTCATTGTACGTATTTAAGTAATTAATATTTCTTTTCGAGCTTGTAAACTCTAATTTGATTTTAGTCCTTTGTTTCGTTTTATGTTATAATTTGGAGTTGTTTTTATTAGTAAAATAAAAACATGAGAATTGGCATAATGCACGAATGTGCCTTGACCAAAGAAAAAAAATGTATTCCCTCATGATATGACATTGGGTTTTTGGCGGGAACGCAGGAAGAGTCGTGTTGCTCCGTTGTATTTTTTTCCAAAACTAGTGTTTTGTCGAGTGTTTATGCATAAAAATGGTGGTGTTTTATTCATAAAGTGCCGAATTACAAGCACGAGTGTGGGAAAATGATATAATGTGGTGAAACATGAGTTTACTTTACTAAAGCATGACTGGAATTAACTGACACGAACTAGACTTGACAAAGACGACTTTGACGATAACTATAGTTAAGATACAGCAGAAATAACACTTAAGACAAGGCAGTATGGCACTATAGCTTTAGCCTGCCCGAAGGAGCAAATTAATAAAAAAAAAAATGATATGACATTGGCATCAAAAAGGGTTTTTTTTAGCCATGGGTAACTCAACAGATTTACTTGAGTCACGCCGCGGCTCGCAGCTCAACCCCTGAGCTGAAAACTTGAACCGGCTCAACAGGTCATTTCAGATCAGTTCACGTACTAACTCGAGGAAGTCATTTAGTCAATAGCGAAGGAAACTAGACCTTATGCAGCGATAGAATATGCAGCTCACATAGTTGGTTTATAGTTTCAGTTCAACAACGTTGGAAATGTTCTCACTTCATCGGGAAATTCATACACACACTGCTTCAAAAAACAGATCGCGTCGCATCGGCTCCGCTCGGTTCACTTTTCAATTTCGGTTCGGTTCGCAATTCAGTTCGATTGGCTGCGGTCGGGTGCGCGACAACGATGACTCGATGAGCCGCAAGTCACGATTTGAGCTGCTTAATCTGCGGTTGAGCTGCAGCTCAACGGTTCAAACCTACGCGATCTGAATATTTGAACCGGTTCTGATCTGAGTTACACACGATTAGTTTTTTTGGCGGGAACGCGGGAAGAGTCGTGTCGCTCCGTTGTATTTTTTTCCAAAACTAGTGTTTTGTCGAGTGTTTATGCATAAAAATGGTGGTGTTTTGTTCATAAAGTGCCGAATTACAAGCGCGAGTGTGGGAAAATGACATAATGTGGTGAAACATGAGTTTTCGTGTTGCTTCCAAAACTCCATCGAAGCTTTATAGTAAAGTTGCCACTACTTTACTAAAGCATGACTGGAATTAACTGACACGAACTGGACTTGACAAAGACGACTTTGACGATAACTATAGCTAAGATACAGCAGCAGAAATAACACTTAAGACAAGGCAGTATGGCTCTATAGCTTTAGCCTGCCCGAAAGGGCAAATTAAAAAAAAAAAAAAAAAAAAAATTGGCATCAAAACATTCGGATATGGTTTGACTTTGAAAACAACATATCAAGCGCCGATGACTTCAGCAACGCTGGCGTTTATCAACTCGGTCAGAACAGTACTCTAATGTTCTCACGACGATTTTTATTAGCGTCAATAGTATCTCGGGCAATACTGCTATATTTAAAACATCACTCATTGTTTTGCATTTTGTTGTCATTTAGGTGTTAAATAAAAATAATTTTCGCATATTTTAGTTTTGAGATTTATAATCGTTTGAGTGTTTCACAGAGGTTTGCAGTAAGATACTCATAATTTTAAAGACCAGGGAACCTTATTACATATAGACAGCAGTTTTCAATGAATTGATTAAGAAAAATGGGCTGTTTAACGTGGATCCGAGGTATGACGTACAATCATCGTATTTTACACCATTATCCTCAATTTACAGCTAAATTTGACACGTAATTCATACATTTTCTGTACCTAGCGTTTGCTTAGGGATCTGAACATTATTCTATAACTTGATAGATATGCAGATATTCCACCATTAAAGTACTTGAAGTTAGTTAATTTCTCGTACATATTTTCGTTATAAATGGTAGGTATCTTTTTATTTGGGAATACATGTGGTTTCCGAGATATGTTTTGAAGATAGACCCCACACGAAGAATGCAATACTTTGCATGGGATATGATGTCTATTTTTAACACTGTACAACCTTAGGCTATTACCAAACTTTTACCTACTACATTTTTACCTGGATAATTCAAATAAGTACTCACTAAACATTACTTCTATAGAATGGAGCAACAAAGTAGATTGTTCTGTAATTTAATTAGTGATTATTTGAAAATGAATACTTACCATACTTAGTTAAATGAACTACAGTTATTTTAAAATATTAATTATGCTATTAATATTGTATAATCTATGTACTTGCTAGTATTTAGGATTCAGGCTTCATTTTGGTGCATAGTTGTGCATGCATAGTCATATTATACATTCCACTAGTATTCTTTTACACTTATAGTAATTTTTGTTAGAATATTAAGATGTATAGTAAATCTCTTTTTTTCGTTATAACCAGTATTTTCGCAGAAACCTTACTTTGCAGATCCCTTGGTTTCACACTTGAAGTATGGTGTCTATAAGAAGCTATCTTTTATTCAAACTGTATTATAGATAATTGTTAGTGACTAAATTTAGAACATTGATTTGTGTAGAATTCTAGTGAGTAATTCTAATGGCTGTTTTAGTTACCATTGTAATAACTACTGCTAATCGATAAGAAATGGCTACATATTAGGAAAAACAGCGTAATTTTTGTTACATGCTGTTTGAAGCAATCCACACCTGGTTTCGAGATAGTTTGGGTTGAGTGGCAATTATAAAGTTAACATGCTTTTAAAGACCATTGATATGGTTTTAATGTGTTTAACCTTCTATTTATTACAGTTGTATAAGTATTTTTTTAAATGTTTTAATTATTATTTTTTTATGGTTGACAGGCTTGGTGTTTGACCACAGCTCACCTGATGTTAAGTGAAGGTGTGGTCGGAGATGCTAAATCACACCTAGCCTGGAATGGAACTGGCTCTCAAGTGAGGCTGCTGGAACACATCGTTAGATGCTTGGCATCTGATTTTCAACTTGAGGGTGGTAGCTAGCCAGCTGAGTACGGACAGGACTATTGTCACCAATAAGCCTGATATTGTGGTGGTCGACCGAGCCCAACGCCGGGCAGTGCTCGTCGACATCACCATCCCACATGACGAGAATCTCGTGAAGGCCGAGAAGGACAAGCTCAGCAAGTACCTTGACTTGGCCCACGAGATAACCGCCATGTGGGATGTTGATTCGACGATCATTGTCCCGATAGTCGTCACGGTAAACGGTCTTATAGCGAAGAGTCTCGACCAACATCTCAAGAGACTCTCGCTAGACGGTTGGGTCAAGGGTCAGCTTCAAAAGGCAGTGATCCTTGACACGGTGCGCATTGTGAGGAGGTTCCTCACTCTGCAGCCCTAACCACCGGCAGCTTGAGCCCTGCCCCGCTGCCGGCGGCACCCTAGTTTTTAAGTTTTTTATATTATTTATGTTTTATACTTATTTAATGTAAAAAAATTAAAAACTAAGACACTTTGACAGCCCTGTTGGCTCATTGGTGGCATGTCTGCTTCAAGAGCTGTGGGGCGTGGGTTCGATTCCCACCCAGGACAAGCATTTTGTGACATAAAACCAAATGTTTGATCTGTGTCTGGGTGTACTGTATGTATTATAAGTATGTATTTACAAAAAAAAAAATATTTAAGTATTCTATCAGTTATCTGACTTCCATAGTACAAGCTTTGCTTAGTTTGGGGTCAGATGGCGCTGTGTATAATGTCATACGATATATTTAAGATATAAAATAAATACCTGAAAAAATAATAATTAATTATTTATTTAATCGTTTTATTTTAATTACTGTGATCAATGAATAATAATCCTTTTGTTTTTAATTCCAGGGTTTAAAATACCATTCCCATTTAAGGATAAAGAATTGAACAAGATAGCAGCACTGTTTAATTGAGATTCGACAGTGAGTTTATGTAGGTAAGGTCGAATCTTCTTAGCTATTTCCTTCCAATAACTCAACATTTAATACACACATTTCTTAACTTAAAACCACCATAAACAGCAAAAGTGCGTAGAGTAGGTATATCTACACATTTAAGAATTACCCAAATGGCAAATAGTTCCGAAGTTTCAAACCACTAGATAGGTAGATTGACCGGTTCTTTCCGCCCTCCTTCTATTGCCAAGCGTTTACAATATATTAAATTTGATCAACATTAATAATGACTGAATTAGGTACCTCATAGTCCTATTAACATCTATCTGAAATTCAATTTAGTAAATACCATATCGAAATACCATATCGATAAAAGTATCTACCATTGAATTAGCGCATTCTAATCATGTTATCAAACTAATGAACCTATTGCCGGGACAGGAACAGAAAAAGGAAAAAAACAATAGGTATTACATATTATTATATACGAGAAAGAAAGAGAGCCAGCTACAAATTACACCTAGGTATGTTGTTGGTACAATTCATTCCTATCGCTAAATGAGATTTCACGAAACTTGGTAGGTACGGTGAGTAGGTATAATTAAAATGTACCTACCTAAATTGGCAAAAACGCATTCCTACCCAGGATAAACATTTTTTGTGTAAACTTTTGTGTTATAAACACATGTTTGTTCTGGGCGTTCTGTATGTATTATAAGTATGTGGTTACCAAAAATTTGTATTTATCTATTCTATCAGTTATCTGACTACCATCATACCTACAAGCTTTGCCTAATTTGTGGTAAGATGGCGCTGCGTGTCGATACCATCTTTATTTGTTTATTATTTGCTCGCCAAGTCATAGTAACAACAACAGTAACAGTGAGTGGTGGCAACAATACAACCCCCGCTAAAACGTCTGCGGTCAAAGTCACGAAAACAATTAGGTATCTTAAATTCTCAAACATAATTAATTATGTAGGTATGTAAAACTCCAATATAAATCCAATATAAACAAAAATCGTGCTCAATAGTTATTTGTTATACAAGAGTGCAAAGTTGCTTTTTAACCGCGTGCTCAATTTTGATGACCGAGCACGCGAAGGATTCAAAAAGAGGAATCAAAAGAGCACGAGGTGAAAAATCTTTGCACTCAAGTGCAACACGTAACTTTTCATCCCACCTCAGCGAGGAAATGACTAAATGCAAAAAACGTACACCAAGGAGGTTTGAGTTTTTAACAAATTAAAAAAGTTGTATGATAAATTCGGCACCATGGAGGTAGAAGTAAGTAAATAGTTTTAATGATGTTTTGAATTCATAAACTTAGAGAGTTTTGGCGGGAACGCGGGAAGAGTTGTGTCGCTCCGTTGTATTTTTTTCCAAAACTAGTGTTTTGTCGAGTGTTTATGCATAAAAATGGTGGTTTATTCATAAAGTGCCGAATTACAAGCGTGAGTGTGAGAAAATGATATAATGTGGTGAAACATGACTTTTCGTGTTGCTTCCAAAATTCCATCGAAGCTTTATAGTAAAGTCGCCACTACTTTACTAAAGCATGACTGGACTTGACTGACACGGACTGAACTTGACTAAGACTGGACATTGACCATAACTATAGCTAAGAGACAGCAGAAATAACACTTAAGACAAGGCAGTATGGCTTTGCAGCTGCCTGCCTGCCCGATGAGGCAAATTAATAAAAAAAATCATAAACTTAGAGCACCCGATGTATTAAATTCAGATTTACTTTATCCTCTAGCGGATAAAAACGACTTTTGCACTCAGATATCTCTATATCTCTCTTTCCGAGATGGGGGGATGAAAAATAAATTTATATACCACCAATTTTTGACCACAGATAAAATTAAAAAGTGGTACAGACATAGAATAAATTCTATGGGTACAGATATAACGTTGCGTATACATAAATACGTTGATCCTACAATTTTGTGTGACGGTATTGAAGTATTCGTGGCTACACTTTAATTTGACAAACGAAAATTGTAGGACTAAAGTCTTCGTCTAATTTCCACACAGCTTTCTATCTGCGCTTCATTTTTAATCTGTGTACTTAAATAACAATATCTCCTGAGATGAATTACGAAAAATCTCTTCTGGTAGGATAAATTGAAATGTGTGCTTTCGTGACTGGTAGCGGAGATAATCTGAAAGTACCTAGAAGTCGCCGTTCATAACGGTTGATTTTCGTGTTTCATTTGAGAAGCAGCTGTTGTAACATTGTCTTGATTTGATTAAGTAAATCGGATATCTTCAACAAAACAAGGAGGGTATCTGAGTAAATCAAACAAGTACCTATACATATACTTACAAATAATAAATTTATTTAGGATGGCAGCAATGAGAGAGAATGTTTTATAAGTGGAGTGCTTAGAATCAGGAAATACAGTGTAAACTCTTTATAACGAAACTCAAGGGACCGAGCATTTTTTATCGTTATAGAGAGTTACCGTTATATGGAGTGAAGAAAGAAAAACAACCAAATTAATAATTATTTTCTTTTTAACGCTTAAATTAACGCTTTTCTTTTACTGGCCATGTTAACAGTTTCAAAGTTGGTTCACGACTGATAATACGATAGGTAGGAGTTTAGTTCGAGATCATCCTTTCAAGCAAACCAAGCACGTGTTCAAGGCAATTAACAATAACAAAAGCAAGACGGCTGTTTACGACCTCAGAAGTTTCGGGGCCTCAAAGGTTTAGTCGGCATCTTTTGTAACCTGATAAGATAACATAAACAATAACACCGTGACGATTTTCTGTGTCTAAATATGAACACATTTCTTCGTAATAGAGAATGACTGCTGCGTTATAAAGAGTGTATCAATGTGTGGGTTTTAAGGTAAACCAACCAAATTGTGATCTTTTCTATGTTATAGAGAGTTTATCGTTATAAAGAATAATGTTATAAAGAGTTTACACTGTACTTATAATGCAGAAACAATTTTATTGACATTATATAGTAGGTACCTATACGATTTTCCACGCTCTCTCGTAGATGACAACTGTAATAATAAAATTGTTAGACATACCTATGATATTGCGGACTTTTTTGTAGCTCTCAATTTGCTTTATAAAACATCACTTTATTCTATTGTCAAAAGTTTTCGCTGCGCATGGTAAGGGGTTTACGGTAAATTTTTCGCAGCTTGGGTTACTTTATTGCAGTGCCCATACGGATCCCTAACTGTTTTTTTAAATAAAATACAGCCTATGTCCATCGCGAATAATGTAGCATTCTAATAATGAAAGAATTACCTAATAAGATCGGTCCAGTAGTTCCGGAGCCTATTTAATACAAACAAACAAATCTTTCCTCTTTATATTAGTATAGCTAGATTTGAATGAATGTTTTGTCATAAAAAAAACTCTCTGGTGACTCTTTTAAAGGGGATTATAAGATTATTATAATATAATTAGGTATATTAAGATTATAATTATAAAATCATTCAAAATCATCAATCAAAATATTTTTTTCGATCATGAAATACTCCAACGACAAAATCATTTAAAAGAAATACATATCTCGCAAAACTGATACATGCGTGAGTTAACTTCGTTGCTTCCAAAACTCAATCTTATTCAGATTACGCATTATCATAGGTACCTAATCAGAACCAAGCTAAGAAAGGTCTTCGCTGTTAAAAATCTTATTTTACGACGTTGAAAAGTATTTTAAACCAAAAGATTATTAAATTACTACCTAGTACACACTTTGTTGATTTTTTTTTTTATATTGACATATTGACAATTCTATGGCATTGACATTAAAAATTTTAGTATCTCGAGGAACCTTTTGTAATCTGAAGAGTAGAAACATGCAAATTACTACGTCGTATAACTATGAATTATTATCATCGTGTCTCGTAGCGTCGAATAAAAAACAGGGGTTACCCTCTGTTGAGTGGCAGTGGAAGTGGCTCAGCCGGAATTAATGTTTCATTTCATTTCATTTCGTCCGTAAACTTCCGTTTCACAGATCTTCAGCCAGCGGTATGGGCCTAGTGCGTTGTTAGCCTCAGAGATGACGCTACTTGCATCTAGAAATTATGACAGATTCAAATAGAGTCCCTCAATTCATCACTTTTTAGCGTGATCACATGGCACACATTATCGTTGGCATTAGTCCCCGACGTCCAACGTCCTGTAGTGTCTGAAAATGCACCAGCCGAATTTCGGCCTGTTTTCTGTTTATTGAAGAAATAAAATTCCGAGATAACACTTGTGCACCGCAAAAATGCTGTGAATACTATGTTAATCGTATTATGACCGCAAAACAATTCAAATAAGTTATACATATAAACAACATTATAAATATGCGGATGTCGAAGTGTAAACGGGAACTTACCCTTACTTTTCATTGTACGTATTTAAGTAATTAATATTTCTTTTCGAGCTTGTAAACTCTAATTTGATTTTAGTCCTTTGTTTCGTTTTATGTTATAATTTGGAGTTGTTTTTATTAGTAAAATAAAAACATGAGAATTGGCATAATGCACGAATGTGCCTTGACCAAAGAAAAAAAATGTATTCCCTCATGATATGACATTGGGTTTTTGGCGGGAACGCAGGAAGAGTCGTGTTGCTCCGTTGTATTTTTTTCCAAAACTAGTGTTTTGTCGAGTGTTTATGCATAAAAATGGTGGTGTTTTATTCATAAAGTGCCGAATTACAAGCACGAGTGTGGGAAAATGATATAATGTGGTGAAACATGAGTTTACTTTACTAAAGCATGACTGGAATTAACTGACACGAACTAGACTTGACAAAGACGACTTTGACGATAACTATAGTTAAGATACAGCAGAAATAACACTTAAGACAAGGCAGTATGGCACTATAGCTTTAGCCTGCCCGAAGGAGCAAATTAATAAAAAAAAAAATGATATGACATTGGCATCAAAAAGGGTTTTTTTTAGCCATGGGTAACTCAACAGATTTACTTGAGTCACGCCGCGGCTCGCAGCTCAACCCCTGAGCTGAAAACTTGAACCGGCTCAACAGGTCATTTCAGATCAGTTCACGTACTAACTCGAGGAAGTCATTTAGTCAATAGCGAAGGAAACTAGACCTTATGCAGCGATAGAATATGCAGCTCACATAGTTGGTTTATAGTTTCAGTTCAACAACGTTGGAAATGTTCTCACTTCATCGGGAAATTCATACACACACTGCTTCAAAAAACAGATCGCGTCGCATCGGCTCCGCTCGGTTCACTTTTCAATTTCGGTTCGGTTCGCAATTCAGTTCGATTGGCTGCGGTCGGGTGCGCGACAACGATGACTCGATGAGCCGCAAGTCACGATTTGAGCTGCTTAATCTGCGGTTGAGCTGCAGCTCAACGGTTCAAACCTACGCGATCTGAATATTTGAACCGGTTCTGATCTGAGTTACACACGATTAGTTTTTTTGGCGGGAACGCGGGAAGAGTCGTGTCGCTCCGTTGTATTTTTTTCCAAAACTAGTGTTTTGTCGAGTGTTTATGCATAAAAATGGTGGTGTTTTGTTCATAAAGTGCCGAATTACAAGCGCGAGTGTGGGAAAATGACATAATGTGGTGAAACATGAGTTTTCGTGTTGCTTCCAAAACTCCATCGAAGCTTTATAGTAAAGTTGCCACTACTTTACTAAAGCATGACTGGAATTAACTGACACGAACTGGACTTGACAAAGACGACTTTGACGATAACTATAGCTAAGATACAGCAGCAGAAATAACACTTAAGACAAGGCAGTATGGCTCTATAGCTTTAGCCTGCCCGAAAGGGCAAATTATAAAAAAAAAAAAAAAAAAAATTGGCATCAAAACATTCGGATATGGTTTGACTTTGAAAACAACATATCAAGCGCCGATGACTTCAGCAACGCTGGCGTTTATCAACTCGGTCAGAACAGTACTCTAATGTTCTCACGACGATTTTTATTAGCGTCAATAGTATCTCGGGCAATACTGCTATATTTAAAACATCACTCATTGTTTTGCATTTTGTTGTCATTTAGGTGTTAAATAAAAATAATTTTCGCATATTTTAGTTTTGAGATTTATAATCGTTTGAGTGTTTCACAGAGGTTTGCAGTAAGATACTCATAATTTTAAAGACCAGGGAACCTTATTACATATAGACAGCAGTTTTCAATGAATTGATTAAGAAAAATGGGCTGTTTAACGTGGATCCGAGGTATGACGTACAATCATCGTATTTTACACCATTATCCTCAATTTACAGCTAAATTTGACACGTAATTCATACATTTTCTGTACCTAGCGTTTGCTTAGGGATCTGAACATTATTCTATAACTTGATAGATATGCAGATATTCCACCATTAAAGTACTTGAAGTTAGTTAATTTCTCGTACATATTTTCGTTATAAATGGTAGGTATCTTTTTATTTGGGAATACATGTGGTTTCCGAGATATGTTTTGAAGATAGACCCCACACGAAGAATGCAATACTTTGCATGGGATATGATGTCTATTTTTAACACTGTACAACCTTAGGCTATTACCAAACTTTTACCTACTACATTTTTACCTGGATAATTCAAATAAGTACTCACTAAACATTACTTCTATAGAATGGAGCAACAAAGTAGATTGTTCTGTAATTTAATTAGTGATTATTTGAAAATGAATACTTACCATACTTAGTTAAATGAACTACAGTTATTTTAAAATATTAATTATGCTATTAATATTGTATAATCTATGTACTTGCTAGTATTTAGGATTCAGGCTTCATTTTGGTGCATAGTTGTGCATGCATAGTCATATTATACATTCCACTAGTATTCTTTTACACTTATAGTAATTTTTGTTAGAATATTAAGATGTATAGTAAATCTCTTTTTTTCGTTATAACCAGTATTTTCGCAGAAACCTTACTTTGCAGATCCCTTGGTTTCACACTTGAAGTATGGTGTCTATAAGAAGCTATCTTTTATTCAAACTGTATTATAGATAATTGTTAGTGACTAAATTTAGAACATTGATTTGTGTAGAATTCTAGTGAGTAATTCTAATGGCTGTTTTAGTTACCATTGTAATAACTACTGCTAATCGATAAGAAATGGCTACATATTAGGAAAAACAGCGTAATTTTTGTTACATGCTGTTTGAAGCAATCCACACCTGGTTTCGAGATAGTTTGGGTTGAGTGGCAATTATAAAGTTAACATGCTTTTAAAGACCATTGATATGGTTTTAATGTGTTTAACCTTCTATTTATTACAGTTGTATAAGTATTTTTTTAAATGTTTTAATTATTATTTTTTTATGGTTGACAGGCTTGGTGTTTGACCACAGCTCACCTGATGTTAAGTGAAGGTGTGGTCGGAGATGCTAAATCACACCTAGCCTGGAATGGAACTGGCTCTCAAGTGAGGCTGCTGGAACACATCGTTAGATGCTTGGCATCTGATTTTCAACTTGAGGGTGGTAGCTAGCCAGCTGAGTACGGACAGGACTATTGTCACCAATAAGCCTGATATTGTGGTGGTCGACCGAGCCCAACGCCGGGCAGTGCTCGTCGACATCACCATCCCACATGACGAGAATCTCGTGAAGGCCGAGAAGGACAAGCTCAGCAAGTACCTTGACTTGGCCCACGAGATAACCGCCATGTGGGATGTTGATTCGACGATCATTGTCCCGATAGTCGTCACGGTAAACGGTCTTATAGCGAAGAGTCTCGACCAACATCTCAAGAGACTCTCGCTAGACGGTTGGGTCAAGGGTCAGCTTCAAAAGGCAGTGATCCTTGACACGGTGCGCATTGTGAGGAGGTTCCTCACTCTGCAGCCCTAACCACCGGCAGCTTGAGCCCTGCCCCGCTGCCGGCGGCACCCTAGTTTTTAAGTTTTTTATATTATTTATGTTTTATACTTATTTAATGTAAAAAAATTAAAAACTAAGACACTTTGACAGCCCTGTTGGCTCATTGGTGGCATGTCTGCTTCAAGAGCTGTGGGGCGTGGGTTCGATTCCCACCCAGGACAAGCATTTTGTGACATAAAACCAAATGTTTGATCTGTGTCTGGGTGTACTGTATGTATTATAAGTATGTATTTACAAAAAAAAAAATATTTAAGTATTCTATCAGTTATCTGACTTCCATAGTACAAGCTTTGCTTAGTTTGGGGTCAGATGGCGCTGTGTATAATGTCATACGATATATTTAAGATATAAAATAAATACCTGAAAAAATAATAATTAATTATTTATTTAATCGTTTTATTTTAATTACTGTGATCAATGAATAATAATCCTTTTGTTTTTAATTCCAGGGTTTAAAATACCATTCCCATTTAAGGATAAAGAATTGAACAAGATAGCAGCACTGTTTAACATTTTAACCTTCTTGCTGACATGTACTGCATTGCTCTTGCCTACATGGTTTAAAATAAAAGGTTTACATTGCACACCACAAAGCTTGTCACTGTCTCAACTCTTTATAGTCTTAAATGATGATGATGATAGTGACAATGCAGACCAGATATTCTTACGCCATGATGGTAGTTATGATACTGGTACTAGAGACTTTAATGGTAAGTGACACTTATAAAAATATATCAAGTAAATTTAAATTAATATTAAAGTAAATTTTTAGTACTACTCTTTCAGCTTATTTTATAGTACAATACATAAATAGCAAATGGAAATGTTGACCTCTTTGATGGAGAAGTCTCATTATCAGAAGAATGCATGTAAGGAAGGCTTTTGCCTTGCGTCAGTAGGATGTTTCAAGCTAATTTAATAATGGAAAATATCTTATGAGACCAATATATTTCCTCATAATTTTTAATAACATATAAGATTTAGTGAGGACTGTCAAATTTTCAGGTCTGCCCCCATGCACTACTCCAGAATCCATTACCCTGATGAGGGTACTCATTCTTCTGTGCTTCATGGTACTTCTGTCATCATGTATTGGTGCACTCATCAACCTTATCAGTTTGAATAGCAGAGCTATCAAGATCCTGCGAAGGAACGCTGTGCCTAGCATCATGTGTGTCTTCTGGGTCATAGCCATTGTTGGAGTTTGTTACTACACCACTGTAGTATTGGGAAGTGCCAATAATGGAGATCCAAACACTATACAAGTTGATTATGAGTATGGATTTTACACTATAACAGGAGCAGGTTAGTACAATTATACCTTTATTAAAGCAAGCTCCGCACAGCTCCATGGCTTGTAAGCATGGCGGTCGCGGCTAAGCAAAAACAACCGCGCACTATCTAACTTTATATGACACCTACATAAAATGTTACACGCAAGTATTTTTGTGTTCTTTTTCTTTGAAAAACAAGAAAGGCTAGAAGCAATCACAAACCTTTGGGGCAGATACTTCTTGCGTTTCCATTACTGAATTCTTTGAATGCATATAGACTCAGATTGTTTGCATTAACTACCTATTTGATTTTATTCTAGTTCTACCCATAATATAAAATATGGGACCTGATTTTATAAGCTCTTTAGTTTATATTAGGTTAATACTAGCTGATGTTAAAGGATATTACTATTTTTGTAATTGTTTGACCATCACAGCGTCACACATACAAGTATATACCTACTCACAAATAATACTATTTCTTTCGATTTCAGGTGCGCTAGCTTTGTTAGCATCCGCTGCTAACCTATGGGGAGCGCCGCTCTCCAATGATGATGACATTCAGAGGAGGAATCTCATAGAAGACTGGGACGGGTATGAAGCTCACAGCGTGGGACCGACGCCGGCCGTGCCTACACTGCCGCCATACACGCCTTGTGCTGATTACGTGCCTGCCATGCCACCGTACGCGCCGCCGGTATTAGGCTCGCAACAATACTTCCCTTTTGACGACTTATCTGTACTCCCACCGCCGCCGCCTTATACGCCATAGATTTATTTTTCTTGTATTTTTGGCATGACACTTTGTGTTAAGTATGTCATATTTACAAGTGCTTCATTCTAAAATTAAAAAAAATGTCTTTTATCACAGTCATAATCACATAAAGTAAGTCACCAAAGTAGTGGTAAACAACACAAAAAGACAGGTTACACCATACATCACTTGCCCACACTCGTCCATTAAAATTCGCCTCTTTATTAATGAAACACCACTATTTATTAACATAAACACTCGAAAAATGTATACTATGCAGCAACATTTTTCCGCGGTCCCGCCAAAACCCTCTCCATAAGTTTCAGTGGATACTTTGTACATTCACCAAAACTTCGGCGTTTTAGGCCTCGCACCTTGTCTCCGATCGTGTTTTAAAATTTTGGAAGGATGAAATTCCAAAAGTTTAAGGGAATGTAAAATGTTTGGGCCTTTATTCGCTATATACCTAAGCACATGAGCACGTAACGCTCCGAGTTTACGTAACATGTCAGAATTCGAGTTAAATTCACGTGGAATTGTAGTCTATGCCAATGACAAACTAAAAATAGACGCCATACGCGTTTTCATACTCTGTTAGAAAATCATGGCACCTTAGGGGAACAACCAGGGTTTTTTAAAGTTGAGTACCACAATGCGTTTTTTTTTTAATAGCTATAACGTTTTCGACCAAGTTGACAATCCCGCAAGAACCACATAATTTCTGGGAAATAAGTACCCTATGTCAATAGTTAACTTTTAATCATGGCAAAAATATTGTCGATCCGTTTCCTTGTTATTCGAAAGAAGGACAAGCTGATAACCACTCTGTTTATTTATTAAGGACATAGGTACATGTGATATAGCTTCTAAACACATCACATCCAACTTGACAGTGGCTGTACATCAAAGTTTGATACACTTCAATCAAATTGCAGCATTTTGAAGTAAAGCTTTCATGGCTAACAAGTCTATTTCTCGAATCACCTTTGGATCACAGCAAGGAATTTATTATGCCATAGAATAATTATTTAAAATAGAGAATGATGTAGGCACATGCATAGTTGCCTAGATAATGTAATAAATATTATTCACAATAAATAACAGCCTACAATTGATTTATATGATCTGCCTTAAGTTTTTTTTAAATGTAATGGTTTTTTTACTTTGTTGTAATTATATTCATTATTATTTCAGTATTGGTTTATATTTAAGATTATTTTGAATACTAATAGGTATTGATATTATAATAAAATTAGAAGACATAGTAGAAATCTCAGTATATAAAAGTGATGTTAGATAAATTAAATTTATACATAAATAATAAGAATCTACCTACTTAAATTATTAACATAAGTGTTTCCTCGAATATGTAAGCCAAAACTGTCAAACATAAAAACAAAAACGTAACATTTATGTAGGTATCAAATAGTATTTTAGAACTATGTATATCATCTAAAACATCATACTGTCTTGTATGTATATATTGTGGTTGTGAGTTAATCCTTGTACACTTCTATATGTGATTTGCCATTTTAGTGCCTATTCATGTTGTATTTCTAACCAAATACTTTAAAGATATCGAAGATTGCATTATGTTGAGCAAAAGTAGGATAGAATAAGGGAAGGACCTTTGTATAAATATGCACTTTCTTGACGCTTATTATAAGTAACATAATATGTATCTATCAAATTTAATTTTTGTCATAGATTGTATCCAGTATTTGTCCATATCATGCATATCCCAAGATATTATTAAATATGAATGGAAAAATGACCTGTAACTTTGGTGTTATTAATAAATGATTTGTATTTGTATTTGTATTTGATATACTTATCTAATATTGCATGAAAAAAATACCATGGAAAAATATTTAAATGTATACATATTACTAGCTGTCTGTAGATTAAGCACTGTTCTTCATGTTTCTTATGTGCCTTACATTTTGTCTTATATGTATTTAAGTAATGTACTTGTGTAACAGCAACCTATTTTGATTGCTATTGTAGTAAGATCACCATTGTGAATTCTCTGTCATTTTCATTTTAACATAACCACAATCCATGTTATTTTTGTGGCATTCTTGGATATTTTTAACTGATCGTCTATGTATATTTTGTTTGGTTTTGAAAGTGACTGTTATTGTGACTATTTCTTTCATAAATATTTATTAGAAACAGATATGAGCTTCTAGTGATATTTTCTTGTGAATTTTGCAATTTCACAATGAATTTGAGTATTGTAAAATGGTTATAGTTAAAACCTTTACCAACTAATATAGTACGATATTCTAGTAGTATTTGTCTGTATAAAAAAATAATTACCAAAAATGTTATGTATTAGATAAAATTGTTTGTTAATTGTATAGATTTTCTTCTAGTAATTAAGAATAGTTATTCCTGGTACCACAGCTGGGAATTTTATTTTTACATTTAAAACAAGAATAAAATTTTATTTTTGTGTATGACCAATATGTAATACATATCTATGTAAATAAATAAATCTTTTATTTTTTAACTATCCTTCTAATGTATAACTTTTCCATACAAGACATACTGGTTTTCTGAATTCAAACCTAGACCTTTCGGTTTAGTTGTAAGGTGGTATCCTTACTGAGCTGCTGTATGTTCAGTAGCAGCATGCTGGGCCCATAAGGCATGTATTGAGGGCTAAAACATGATTTTCCATGATCATACTAGACATGTGGACAGGAATCACATATAATATGTGGTAGCATGGATAAAAAAGAACTTCATGGATTGGATATCTCTGAAAAATAATTTCTAGTTATTGGCACATTAATGAATAAGTACCTACATAGGTAATTGATTGTTCATTTTGAATGTTTAAGGTATATATCTAGTTTATTTCCGCTTGTACAATGAAACCTAGTACAACCTAGGTTTCATTCAGTAGTATCTGTTTGATTTGAAAAAATAAAAAACCATATTGCAGTTATAAGATAAATTTTATAAGTACATATAATTATATACTAAGGGAGATATTTTATTTCACAACAGGTGTCAGATGTCTTAATAAGGCTTTTCCCAAATGGTATCTGTAGTACAGAGTTAAAAAGCACTCCATGTTTAGTTTCTTGTCTAGGTTGCACTTTCAAATGTTCTGGTATTAAGAGTATTGGTGTATCTATTATTGTAAACAACATTACTATGCAATGTTATATGTATTAAACACATTAAAGTTACAAGTCCTTGCTATGATGCTTACAATGTGTGGAACAGGTGATTTTTTCATGATTTCAGAGTTGGTCCTAATTGTAAATAAATATTGACAGGCATCAAACATCATCTAGCTAAACTAACCAAAGCTTGTACTATGAGAATAAGATACCTGATAAATACTTTTTTGTAAATTTTTTTAGAGCTACTTGACACCATTCCCACATTTATGTATAATATATCAATGTTTATCCTGAGTGGGAATCTGACCCACAACCCAAACAATAGAAGTCAGGAGGCAGTAGTACTACTGACTGAGCCATAAGGTAGTTTAGATATTATATAAAAGTCGTTCCCAATCATGTGACTGATAAAGGAACTGACTCTTACAAAACAGGTATTAACCTGGTAGAAAAGTCAGATACTTTTGTAACCATGTTTAGGACAAGTAAATATTTTTATTAAATGATGTGCACAATGACCTTAGGCTTACTTAAACCATTCTGTGTAACCCTGGAGTAGTTTTTAGTTATTTCTAAAAGCACTTAAATCAAAATGAGGTTGCTGAGGTGGTCTCTCTGTGTTCATCACATTTGTAGGCCGACTTTGAGACTCTCTTGCTTCTTGCTTTTGGACTGATTCAAGATCAAAATTTTTCTTTAACTCATTATACGGTGTTTCCAAGTTTAAAAATTTTACTCTCTCTTTTTCCAAGTAACTAACCTTTTCCCTTAGAGTAGCATTTTCATCCTTTAAGACTTCAACTTGCATAACAAGCTGTTCAACTAAAGAGTGTAAGTTTTGACTTAGTATTTGTAACTCTTCTACAACCGTTTCTTTACTTTTTTCAGTTTTTTTCCCTTCAATGACATCTTTAGTTAGTCCCACTAATAGTCCTTGATCTGAGTTCTCCGGTTTATTTAATAACGCGTGTAACAATGAATCTGTTTCATTTATGGCTCGATATATGGCTACCTGCAGCTTACTATAATCATTGCCCTGCAAGGTAATGTTAGCATCTTTCCCTAATATTTTGATATTATCCATTGCTTTTTTCACACGAGCATATTGTTCTTTCTTACTTTTAATAATATCTTTTTGTTTTAGGTGATAGCTGTGTTGTAGAGTTATAGATTCTAATGCAACTGCTGAAGAGGTAGATTTCATAGCGTCTAGGAGTAATTCTGCGGCATTGTGGTGGCATTGCATAGCTTCATCGTATCTATTATTCATGAGATGAGCTTCAGCACGTCTATGTTGCTGATGAGCCTGAAATTTCAAACATTTAATAAGTCGCAATAAGTTTGTCATCACGATCTCTGCTTCTACTCCTAACTTCGTAGAAACCATTAACGCTCACCAGATTCAATGGATGCGACTCCATTTACTGTATTAAAACCCTTAATGAATAATATTAGACTAACTTTATGTATTTTATTGCAATTTCTTTTGTTATAAAAACAAAAAAATATTTACAATCTTTATCTTTAGTTTTTTTTTTTTTTTTTCGTTAATTTGCCCTTTCGGGCAGGCTAAAGCTATAAAGCCATACTGCCTCGTCTTCAGTGTTATTTCTGCTGTATCTTAACTATGGTTATCGTCAAAGTAGTCTTAGTCAAGTCCAGTTCGTGTCAGTTCGTGCCAGTCATGCTTTAGTAAAGTAGTGGCAACTTTACTATAAAGCTTCGATGGAGTTTTGGAAGCAACACGAAAACTCATGTTTCACCACATTATATCATTTTCCCACACTCGCGCTTGTAATTCGGCACTTTATGAATAAAACACCACCATTTTTATGCATAAACACTCGACAAAACACTAGTTTTGGAAAAAAATACAATGGAGCGACACGACTCTTCCCGCGTTCCCGCCAAAACTCTCTATCTTTAGTTTAATTTGACAATCAGACAATGGCAATGCCCTGCCTGACACTGAAAATAGTGCCGGATGTGACACTAATACTTTTTATTTATATTGACAATGCAATTATTGTATTCAGCCACTGTCAGGTGTTTTACATTTCCCAGCATTAAAATAAATAGTTTACCAGCTTAATAAATGTAAGTTTGCACAATTTTATCAACCATGCAATTTATTTTAAGACTGCTTTACGAGCTTCGAGCGATAGACAACGATACACTATTATTACATACACTTTTACATACATACGCGACTGTATGATTGCGAATTTGTGACGAATTACTGCATTACCTATTCTATGAATCGTTATGGATATAAAATTACGTTTGCATGTTTGCAACATCTGACAACTGATTAATATAATTAATTTCTACCTAAGAATACCTATACGAAAAAGTGCCAAATTGCCAATAAAATTATACGATAATTTATACAGCACCATTTTACCTTAAACTGCATGCATTTATAATAACCATATCCTAATCAAACTTTTACTGTCACATAAATGTGTGTCTTGGGTGGGAATTGAACCTACACAGATCTTAAAGTATATAGAAACCAATATAGATACCTAATACCGAACTCAGTATATCTGAGAATCTGAGCTACCGAAGAAGTAAAAACCGTATATGGTAAAATATGGTTTATACCGTATATAAATAGTAGGAGCATATAATAAGTCACTGCTACTTTACCAAAGCATGGTCTATTCCGTGACTAAAGTAATTTATGAGACTTTTACTATGATTAAAACTTATTTAACTTTTTAATATTTTGAGACACGTAAATACCAAGTACATTGACAAAATACGCAAATTTTGATGCCAAATGCAAGAAAGTATTTATAAGGCAAAGGTATACGCATTACCTCAGATTAAAAATTACGCTTTTGTTATGGCAGCACCTAATGCAGGAATGAGAGAGGCTTAGGTAGGCACACGCGTTTCAGATCTAGTAGTTCTTCATCTGAGGGCATTACGCATAATCTCTATAGTCCGGTGACGCTGTAGAGGCCATATGCGGCCAACAGCAAGTCATTAAAAAAAAAAAGCATAATCTCTTTTAGAGTGCGATACCAAGAAGAAACAGAAAAAAATCGCTTTTTTGAATTTAGGAATAGTGAATAAGTTACATTGTATCAAAATTATATTGTATGTACTTGTTATTTTCAATTTGACGTGAGTTTATTTTCAATTTTACTTGGAAATGCATAAGTATTATTAACCTTGGTTCTGGTTGTAAATGCTACATGACGAAAATACAATTATCTCGTTTTTGGCAAAAAAAAGAATATGCATTATTCAGATGCCGAAATATATCAATCGAGCGTAAACTATTGGCTTACAAGATATTTCTAAGACCTAAGTTGATACACGAGTGGTATAATAGTCGTCCTGGAAAACTTAAATGTCTGGAACTTGAAGTATTGAAGTCGATATATGGTACAAGCAACCAGTCAAAAATATTTAGAATGTATTCAGATTTAGACGTGGTGGGACTCGCGGAGGTGCAAGCACTTAGATGGACCAGAGCTACTAACTTGACGATCGAACTATTGCGTAAACTATTGAAATCTTTTGATAACGAGAGAGGAAATCATATCCTGTTTTACGCGAGATCGTGTGATCGTGTCCGTCGCAGTAACAGCGTGAACATAAGAAAGAGCTATTCTTGTACTAGATCTCAGCACGTACCCTTTACTTTCAAGAACGGTCGTCGCAACAATAGCACCAAATAACTATTGAATACTTAATACTTTTTTGAACTTAATCATACCCACCTACGTATTCATTTTATTTTAAAACATTTCGGTTTCCGTTGCCAAGTTTACAAACTGTCTATAATAGGTAGGTACATAATAGGCTGAAACTCCATAAACTTGTGGCTTTTAATTTGAGAAGAAAGCATATTCATTCGAGAGATTTAAGATGCGACGAGAAGAGAGTAGTAGGTACGTTAATAATAGTATCTACGTAAAGTAGTAAAGTGTATGAAGAAAGCAGTTTCCACCTACGCCCGCCGGGGGTGCTGCCCCATTTCCTACCTTTGCATTTTTTAGTTTGTAATACGTACTAAATTTCGCAAATGAATATGCTAGGCCCTCTGATGGTAAAATTAAAAACCTATTTCAATGTATTTATACACGATATACCAAGCTTATAAGCTATTCAAAAAACCAAGTGCCTTTTCATAGGTACCTACCTACTTTTAAAATCTTAGTCAAATGATAACAAATTATGTAGTTACTTAGTTAGGAAGGTACATTAAAAGTTAATCTAGTGGATGCAAAAGTGTTATTAAATTTGAAGTATTTTATAATTGTTTTATTAAGGGGACTGTCTTATCACGAGTGAAATCGATTAGTACTGTACATAATTGTGTATTTTCAGTTTATTTAATCATCCGACCAATGCACATGTCTTCTGATTCTACGAGTACGTTTTCTCTTTCGTATTCGTTTTAGAGCGATCTTTTCGTGTCTCAACAGTGCATTCCATCGTAATCTTTCGTTAGTAACATGGTGGATGACGTCTGGACTCCTATATCGAGTGTAGATTTTATGTAGATTAGGTTTCAGACGCTTAGGGTGCCGTTGAGGGTACTTGGACTTGTAAATATTCGAGAGAATGGTGCACTCGAACATGAGGAGTTTCCTGGAGTTAATGCTGTCAAGGGCGGAAGGCCATACTTCGCAGCCGTATGTAAGAATAGGCCGAACGAAGTATTTATATACTTGAAATTTAAATTTGGCTTTTATTGTAGGATTGGATAGAAGCCGTGAGTATCGTAAACACCATAACTTTGCACAGTTAATCCTTTCTTCTATTTCGTTAAGCATCTCTTCACGGCTCAGCTCTGGAATGCCAAATCGACGTAGGATATTGTTTTGCATTTTATAATTTGCGTTAACAGACACATTTTTGTTGTAATACTACTAAACAGATTTCTTTACAGCATAGTTTTAAAGATATTCCTTTGTAAATTATTACAAGGGACCTAAAGTTTGACATTACGCCCTATAAATGACATTGTCAAAAATATTGCGAAATTAAAAAATAATGCGCCTTCGTACGAGGCCATTATTACAACGAATTTTTGGCAAAGAACTTATAAGAATTAAGAACACAGTCATACCATCGAGCAACCACCTTATTAACCAGATAGGTATGGCTCGAGCCGACTTCTTTAAGCAGCATTTTGTTGTCTCATTTATATGAATCGTTAAAGATTGGATGCCTCTCAATGTAAGTTATTAAATGGTGAATGAGTTAAAGTACCTACGTCGTCCTACGTGCATATAGATGTAGACCTATATTCTCTTAAGTTCGAAAACCCCGATTTATGTAAGGCACAATATTTCTAAAATATTTTTTCCTCTGTTTTGAACGCTTTTCGCACAGGTAAAATGCAACTTACATACTTATTATTATGGCATAAGTAGGAATAATAATATTTACATATTCACACAATGGTATAGCACCTAGCTACATGTCAATAGGTATTGCAATATTTACATAACAAACCGGTACCGTTTTTGGTTAAGCCGTGTTAAGCTGTTGACTTAAGATTTCCATTATAAGAGAATTCATGAATCATTTCTCTTAGTAAACTGGTGTAAAATGATTTCATTATTAATATGGCTTTATTTAATTAATTTTGCCAGTGGAGCGTCAATACAATGTAGTATGACCGATATAAAAAGTCTATTAGAAGGTTGCGAACACGTGTTAGGACTTAACGTGACAAGTGTCGGAGGAACTATTGTTAATGATCATAACTGCGATGTTCTGCTACCAAAGCAAGTTTTCAATGAAGAACCCTTGTTTCAATACGCTTTAGCTGATTCGGTAAGATGAACACTTTTTAGCATTCAATGGTATCACCGTGCGGGTGCCGAGATCGTCGCGTTCCAGGGAAGGAACTCGGACAGTAGATATGCCTAATATGACTTGGGACCTTGGTATAAGTAGGTTTAAGTTTTATCCTTTAAATATACACTTCACTCAACCAAATTTGATATAATAGGTACGTACTACCAACGCTGCTTTGGATTCACTTTCCAGCAATGAATTTATGGATATTCTTGGTAGGTCGCGGTCTTTTAACAGATTATAGAGATTTTGCGTGAACTCTTCTCACTTTTACTTCATAGGTACAAATGAACTATGGAACCATTTATGTACTAGTTTGGAAGGTTATAAGATCTCTTTCATTCATCGTATGTGAAAAACAAAATGTCTGGCTGAGATGATGAAACAGCCAAAGGGAAAATCCCTTTGGCTGTTTAATAATGTTTTTCATATACATCGATCATAAGTCGAGTCGAACGCAGTAGGGCTTGTTCTTAGGATTCGCAATAAAATAAATAAATTAAACTTTTAAAATAACTTAAATGATTTTGATTTTTTTATAATTTCAGAAAAAGTTTTACACAATAATCATGGTAGACCCTGACGCTCCGCCACAAGTGGAAGGCGAATTTTATTTGCATATGTTGAAATCCAATATACCAGTAAGTAGATACTTATAAAATACATACCTACCTAGATATCAAAATATCTTAAAACTATATTCTTCAACTATTAGTAATTTTACTTATTTCTACAAAATATTACTCTGAAACAACAAAAATAGCTCATTTATTAAAATTGGTCACTTATTCAAGAACTTTGTTAAAGTAGAAATATAAATTAAGAATAATGACAAAATGGAAATTTAAATTTTATAAATGATAGGTACATAAATGTGTTTTCATCCCATCTATTAGAACACATAAATGGTACAATCGAATTAAGAATCTCCTTCTTTTTAGAGCCGGATAAAAAGAGTCTAAGGATTCTTCAATAAGACCATTCCTAACACTGACGAAATGACTTTTGAATTTGTAAAACTATTTAGCTAAAAAGTTTCAACTTTTAATTCCCTTCGATAAAGTTCTGGCCGGTATTAATAAAAGCACGCCTTTCGACGCGACATTCGACACATCTATATCTGAAATCGCGTAACGAATAGTAGGTAGGTATTTTAAACAAGTAATATATTAATTGAATTTTTGATCTTCATTCAAATATAAGTATGAGCTACTACAACATACATAACACACACACAACACAAACAACGGACATAGTCTGTCCGATAATAATTATTGCCCTAAGTTTTGACCTCGATATTGACTTGCTATTTAGCAGAAAGTCGTCTAGGTAGATAGGTATTACTGCAGTATCAGATATTTTGCCACCACAGGGCAGGTAGTGTGTAGGTACCTCAAAATTACTGTGTTTCGGTTTGAAGGGTTGGTACTGAAGCCGGTGAAAGCAACCATTGAATGTCTCAAGGCAATGAGCCAAGCTTTGGAATGTGTTTTATTACTCAAAGTTCCGTGTGCTGCTGCAATAGTCATGGACATGCTTTGTCTCCTACCATGAGGACAGCATTTCGATAATCATTTTTATATTAAAAAAAAAAACTCGACAGACGGACAGACAGCTATGCAACATTAAAAAATGTTCTTGGTTTGTTTGCAGAAGAGAAAGGCTAAAATAGTTTTTATAATGTTCTAGGGTCTAGGATTAAAAGCTAAAGAGAGCAGCAAAACAGTTGGAATCGATTATAGAGGTAAGTTTATATATTTTTGGAATATTATATATCTATCTACCTAATTATTACCGAACCGCCTGGTGGTTAACCAACTTATAAGTAATCTATTTACTAAGTAAAGGTGTATGTATACGTTGTGCTGGGTGTAGGTACTGTATATTATACTGACTTCCAGAACAGAAACAGTAAGCACCTAGATAATATATTTTAAGATTTATGAAAGTTTTACTAGTAGGTACGATTTTTCAGGATCATTTAAAGAGCAAAAACAGTTTTATATTTTTAATTAAACTCTATCTCGCTTTGTTTGTTGACAGCAAATGAGAAAAACTTTATTGTAATCAGGTTTTAAAACCTATACGAGTATATTTTCTTCCACACGTCATCGCTGTCCATTAGTCTCGCTACTCTAAAGCTTAGGTGACTTTCTTTGACCTATAAGGTAATTTAGATAAATTTTATCTGCATCAAACATATTTTGCTGGTAGTCAACGTTGTATAAAGCATAATATTTCTTTATTAATATTTGAAAAAAATGTGTTGATTGTTTGCGATTCGGTCTTCCGCCTCTGCGTAAAGTAAGTTGCGTCAATTTTTTTATTGAATTAAAAAGACTTTGACCGCATTCTTATTTGATGTTACCTAGAAGAAACCAATTCACTTGCAAATTGAAGACACCATTGCTATCAAAAAATCCATTTGGGCTGCAAATTACTTTATCTAACGATTCAGAGTAGGGGTAGAATTTTCCTTATAATTTTTTCAGGCTACAAACCGCCAGCGCCACCCCGCGGCACGGGCCCGCACCGCTACGCCAGCTTGCTTTACGAACAAGCAGATGGCAACAATTTCCTGCCCAACGTGCCGGCCACAAGATTCCGCTTCGGCCTCGGCAAGTGGCTGCAAGGAAAGAACCTATGCGGACCCGTTGCTGGCATTCAGTTCCGTTCCGAATTCTAGATGGCGTTGGTAGTCTCGATACATTTATTTTAACAGTGGTGTAGAATTAGGGATATCGTGATAAAACTGCTACGACATATAACACAAAACGATGTACTTTGATGTAAACCTCCATTTTAATATCTACCTCTTTTAAACTTTTTCACGAACATGTATTTGGTAAACATTTCCTCCTTTATTATTAACGAAATAAAAGTATTTGAAAAATTCATCATAAAATGTATTTATTAATTTCAGACTTGTTTTGTTTGTGTATCATATTTGTTATAAATAAATAGATGTGTATAAAATGTAAAGATATTTTTCCCCCCCCGATTGTTACACTTGGAGGATACCTACAGGTAGGTACAGCTACAACTATTCCAAATCACACGTAACAGAATTAACATAGATTGTAACTTTGTTACTTAACGTCATTCGGTTTTTTTTTGTACAGTATCCCATAAAATGACTAGTCAAGAAGGGACAACGCTTGCTGCATTCATAGTAGGTATCTACCTACTTATGAAGAGACAAATGTCCTTGTCTAAAGTAATTTTGGCGGCCGATACTGGGATACTAATTATGATACAATAATTGTAGGGCTGTGTCTCTCGAGTAATTCAGAAGAAGCTAAATGTTTTGCCCAATCGACCCTCTGGATTATCAATGACATGACAGGAGATGAGTGCCACGTAGGACCGAGCGCTTGATCAATTACATGCAATTAATTCTGCGTCAGTATCGACATGAATCGTTGTAGTATCATCTCTATGGGATTTCCCTATAAATACATAATATGAGGTAGGCATTTTGATGGGAACGCGTAGAAATACCACTAGGGTATAACTGGACTTGGCTAAGACTTACTTTGTGCGACTTTAACTGTGACTAATATAACTTGTTTTTTTGACAGTGAAACACTTTGTCACTGGCAAATGCTGAAGGTGCGATGTCGAAAACAAAAAAGAAGAATGATTGTATTTTGCTTCTGTCAGAAGCTATCATCATGGTTGTGTGATTGCTGGGTTTGTTTATATAAATTAGGCTCGGTGTCAGAGCGGCGTGGGTGCCAGGTGAGAGGGAAGTCGAAGCGCACGCGCAGCCTACGCGCCGCTCGTGCCGTCATTTATACAGTCTCTTGTTATAAAACAAAAGAAATGCATGCAATGCTGTGCCTTATTGATGGCTTAATTTTATGCACTTGTAATGAACTTTGAAATAAAACTTCGTGGAAGTTCATTAAAAGTAAGTCCAGAAGAACCTGCCTGGAAAAAGTAGGTATGGTATCTATCTGCGTCTGGGTAGGTATCTATACTAAGACCTGTACAGAGGGGCTAGTAGGTAAGTATATCAATGAGCGAAATGAATCTAGGTACTGTTTAAATGATAGAAAAATAGTTGGAAAGACAGTCCCTTGGTAGGTGAAATCGTTTTTTTCTTACTGTAGGTATTTAACTATAACTTACATAAGTAAGTACGACAAGTCATATAGTACGACATTTTTATTCTTTTTATTAATGTTCTAGCTCAGAACAAATTATACATATAATATTATCTTACTAAGGTTCATAGTAGGTAACCTACATACCTAACGAAAAAAAAAGAAAATTAGTAAACCTGGTATTTCGTAGTATGATTATCCTAAATTTGCTTAGAACTCTAGAAGAGCGTAATAGGAGTTAACGTAAATACCTAGAGTTGAAAAATAACCACTTTCGTCAACCTATACGTAAATGTATGAAAACTGGATCAGCGCCTCTATTTGTTTGTTCGTATGTTGTTATATTACGATTAAACTTGGTCTTATTGCTTGCATTTGTGCGAGGGTTATAGTACACTTTTTTTTTCTTTTTTTTTCAAATTTTCATTGACCTTCACGTTTGACTACTAGGCACTTGTAGGTAACAGAATTACAAGGTAAATGAGACTCATTACTCTAGTATTTTACGATTCAGATAAATTTTAGCATTTTTGTTATTTTTTCAATACTAATAATGTCTCAATTATTTAAGTAGGTACCTTGAACATTGAACACCTTTGCCTTAGTAGGTACCTACTGTACAGGTAAATATGTTTTTATTGAATCAGAAATCGTATTCTTCCATTTAGACTTTAGCATTTCACCAAAATAAAGTGTGTGTCACATGAAGGGTCATTTCTTGGAATGAGCTTTTGGCCGGGTGGTCCCTCATGTTTTATAGTGGTACTTTATGTCAAAGTGGTATAGCACTTCTTGTTTTCAGACACATACAAAGTACCCAAATTCCATAATTTATTGGTACCTACCTAAATACTGTTATTACGTTTAGCACTTCATTATAAATAGAGATTTTTTTCTCATTTCGATTGTAAATTTATTAAAAGCTACGTGAACGTCGCTTAAAGTTAATAAATTCGTTTTTTTGTGTAAATAAGTAATGAGACGAACGAAACATTCACCTTATTTACTTTTAGAGAAAACAATTGGCAATTAAAAGCAATTGGCAATTATTTGGCAATTGGTCGGAAGTAAAATGCTGAAGAACGGACTGAGTGGCGTTATTTGTGAGAGGCCATGTTCAGCCGTAGAATTATAATCGGCAAGTTATGACAATGTTGACAATGACGATATTTCGTGATCTTTGCTCATGAGACAGCTTTGAACACACACTACCTACTATATGCTTACTTTAACTTCAGCCTAACTATATTAAACAGTACCTATTAGGTATTTAGCTTGCCATGTTTGTTGTTTTAAGTTCATAGTCTAAACATTGTTGTACTGAAGTAAGTAAATAAATACACGGCAGATAAGACGTTAGGCATGTTAACTCAGGAATCGTACGGTTCCTAGAAATCTAGCCAGAATCATGCAGTGCTGGTACCGCGATGATTAATTCTAGCTAACCGCAATAGGTATTGCCAAATGACAAAAGGAACCTGTTTGTGTTACTCTGTTAATTATGATGATCATAGCAGTATTAATTCAATTCTAAGAAGTTATCATAATATGTACCTACCTTTAGTTTATAGTTTAATGAATCTTTAAATATTGGTGACGTCATTGCCTATGAGAAAAAAGTCTATACTTCCTTGTATATTTTGATGACAATTATCCTGTTAAATAGATAGATATATGTTTTCAACCATACACTTCAATTCAGCATCTTATTTAAGAAATAGTGACAAACACCCACTTACGTTTTCGATTTCAAAATTAATTTATTTTTAGGAAAGGTTGGACCACTAACTCGCGTTTTGGTAAGTAATGATTTTGTCAAAGATAAAACACGCGGACTTAGAATATATGTACGAATCTATCTATTTGCTCTGACATTGAGGAAAAAAGAGCAGGCAGTTTGTTCCATTCCCCAGCCGTATAAATAAGAAAAGTACGTATAGGTATGTTTGACTTTTGGGAGTTATCTATGGAAAATGTAACGATGCATTAGTAGTAATTTTTTTTACATGGAAAGAGATTAGATAAGATGAACGAAAGAATATACACGACCACTGCAGCGATATCCAGAACTATGAGAAACAAATCAAAGTCCAGGCAATACTAATGGGCCGTTTTTCTATTAGTCCTGTAATAAAAATGGGATAGAAGAATAAAGTCGTACTCTAAATAAGCTCAATAGTAGGTATATTCTTCCAAGCGAATCTTGTAGAAAGTATAATTGCTCTCTTCCAGGGGAGTTCCATACTTAGGCTTCGTCGTTTAGGTACTAATAAATACGTTTTCAACTAAAAGATGAATACCAAAGTAGAACGTAATAGATGTCACCCGTTAGTCGCGTGTTTGTGACAGGAAGCGCGACAATCGTAAATTAGTAGTGATAGCTTTTAAATAAAACTTGTGGACCGGTTTGGCGTGTGCGGGTATTGAGCGCCGGAAATGCCTGCCCGCGCCAATGCTGGAAGTGAAACTTGTCTCGTTTTTTATCAATTTATTAGGAAGGCTTTAGTAATGATTTTTTTGAAAATTTCATCTTAGTTGACTTTCAAGTTTTGGGATGAATATTGTAGAATATATTCGAAAACGAATGGGTCATGGCTCGGGAGACGTAGTAAAGCTAAATTATCTTATTTATTCCGACATGTTCAAGTAAATACTTTTATTCATGACTTCAAACGCAAACATAATTCAACAATTTTGCAATATTGATATAACAATTGTGTTTGACATTTTCAGAAAGTATAAGCTTAGATATTCTTTACAAGCAGACTAGCAAACGTACCTTACTCTAGCTAATTGTCTGGTGTTACCTATCTGTGTATTTTAAAAAATCAGTCATTAATGGCAACATGGATTTGCATAAACAAACATATACGTTTTACCGTCTCCGTTCCGTCGTTGGGTAACAATCCGTGAATAAAAGCGACAGATGTCTATTTACTCGTAAGATTGCATTATCGTTATTACACTGAGTTGCCCTTGCTAAAGAGTTGCAACCATTTGTGAAAAACCGAAAGCTACGGCTTCCTTCCGGTCACCCACTCTACACCCACGCGTGGCCATCGCCCCCGCAAAAATACACCAATCAACTCGACAATAAACAACAGCATCTATGCACCGCTTTTGAGCCGACTTCATTGACATCTATCATGAAATAAAAAACGTTTTGTACTATAAAACTCTTCTGGATGTTACTTTGTTCCCTGCAATGCACGTTTCAAAGTTTTCACGTTCAATATAAAGATATACATGTGTATTATATCTTTAAAAAAAGTTGATTCAAAATATTGCATAGATTTTTGTCAAAGTATAGATTAGGAACATTTCCAGATCAGCTACTTTTATTTAGTTAGTATTACAAATTAGCTTCAATAAGGTCTTAAACATTTTTTTGAGTAGGTATATGCCTACGCGAGATTGCTTAATCCTTTATTTGATAATTTATGTCTGTCTGTTAAGTGGATAAGACGAAGTGCGTTAGATAAACGGACATAAAGAGAGCCTATTGCATTGCATAGCCAAATACAGAATTGTGGCTTAATAGTCACGCTAGGGCCACGTCATAGCTAAATCGAATGAAGGCTAACTGGGGGCGTTATGTATTCCCGAAGCAATTAAATTAATTAATTATTTCCTTTCCAATTCGCTTGAAAGTCAAAACTGATAAATAGTAAGATAGAGCGCTATTTCGTTCTGTGATGTTAATGTAAATATGCCTTTTATGATAAAATCACTAATTCTACCTACTTTAAGAGTTGATTTGAATACATATGTATGTATATTGGGCGCAGTGTATTCGAATTGCTTCGACCCGCTATTTTTAGAAAACAGTTATAATGTTGTTCGTGGTTATATGATATAGGATAATGATTAAATTACGGATACGTATACTTATTTACAATAAGATAAAGGGAAGAAATCATTAAAAGTAAGTTAAAATTACGTTGTAGACGAGCCCTGTTTTTTTTAATTGTCCCATTGCTTGGCGCGGGATTTTTTTCATTGTGAGAAAGGCAATCCATCACGCTGGCCAAGTGCGGGTTGGCAAACATTATAGGTATTCGAGAGCATTAAGAACTAAATAGGACTAAATTGTCTTCTTTCTTGTATACCGTTACGCGACTTTTGATATTTAGCCTGTAATCAGTCTTAGCTATTGAAAAAATGTTTAAGAAAGGTAAATTTACCAAAGTAGCAAGTAAAGATAGCGTAGCTTAATTAAAATAGTTTAAGACAATTTCCAAAATAATCTAAGGACAATGCTTATTATTTACCAAGGAAATATAAGATAAGTTTTGACTATTTTGAATCGCGAGCACCTATCATAGTTCCACGTACATTTTTAAATTATAACAAACAATCTATCTGATGTCTTAACATAAAAATTTGGCTCGTATTTAACCCGATATTAAAATATATATCTAATTTAATAACATGAAACGAACAAGTATTACACAATAAGTTTAATTACTTACAATATGTAGGTTTATTTTAGGTAAATTTCTTTTTGCATATAACATCTAGGTTTACTTTGTCTTGATTTCAGAGTTTCATTTCTAATAATAATGTTTCTTGATGACGTGTACAATGACCCCTTCTCGGCTTAGTAAGTACAAGAAGCTACATTCATCATAATAGTCATGTTTGAGCACGCACTTAGATTACCTTTCAACTGCAATAGACTGCATTAACATTGGTGCGATAGGTAGCTTAATTGTCATTCAAATTGCAGAGGGATATAGCTTCCAAATTAAAAGCAACAACAAAGTGTGTCGCTCGCGTGTTGACATTTGGTGTTAGCGAGGCTTGTGGCCGCCATCGGCCGTGACACGAGGCGTGCGTACGCCACGAATTCGCTGTTCATTGATAAAAACACCCACTCTCGTCTCTTGGAGGCTCCATTCACCGGCGCCAGTGGTTGCACAACGCGCATGCTTCGCAGCCGGCGCCCTCCGCGCGTCTCAGCGCTCCCCTGGACCTTTAACGAAGCTCTCACAAAATAGTAGACGGACAGTATGGACTATTTTTACAGAATATCTGATACTGCGGTGGTACTTATCTATCTATCTATAAATAGATATAGGTATAGGCGTAGGTGCTGTCCTGTGTCATGTTACGAAAATCTTAATTTATTCTCCAAATAGTATCTAGCTGTGTGAAGTAATATCTTTTGTGGAGAAGGTACTGCACATTGCACAACGTGTAGACACCGCTTGGCATAGGTGCATTTTTTATGGTTGACAGGCTAAATGTCAAAGATGGTTAACACACGTAGCCTGGAATGGAAGTGACTCTCAAGCGAGGCTGCCGGAACACACTGTTAGGTTAGGTTAGTAGCCAGTCGAGTACTATAAAGTACCTACCCTGCCACTACGCTATGGTCTATGGTGGCTATATCCTCACGATGTTTTTCTTGACGGCAGCTCAAGCTCATTGTTGGGGTTAAACCCACGCTTTGAACCGATGGCACTAACCACTGGGCTATTATCGCTACAAATACTAGTGATGTTAGCAAAGGGTGTGTTCCGCATCATTTAGCTCAAACCCAATCTGAAATCTTGTCTTCAAGCGGTGATAACATGAAGTATATACAAATATGATCTGAACCCTAACTTCGTTTATGTATGTATAGATGCACACTACGTAATTTCACTGTATACGCCTCGTTTCTCTCCTTCAAATTGTCTTCCACTTTAGAACGTTTTTATCCCTCCCTTACTGTTAGAATAGTGGCAAGAACACCAGCAACAGTTGTCACTAGTTCGTTAGAAACACGTTATCGATGTAGACTCGGACTCGATCTTTGAGATTGCGTGACACGTAGCTGCGAAATCATTTGACCTTACGTAGGTTTCATTCATAGAGGCATTTGGTGAATGACAGAATTACGTGATAATTATTTACATAACCTAATCTTACAAAATACTCGCTTGGCAAATTATTAGAAATACAGAACATGGCCTGCATATTCTTCAATACTAGTGTAATTATTTTATTAAAATAAGGTAGTCTGGATATGCCACCGCAATACCTTGAATGCACAAAACACCCCAAGTGGGATGTCAGTGCAGGACTTGTCGCCGCTACTTTGCTAAAAAGGTGCTAGTCATTCAAAAGCAAAGCTTTCGGAAAGTTGAAACAATCACGAAATCTCTCCATCCGCGATTATAGGTAATTTACAGAAGCTGTTGTGTTTTTAATTGATATATAACTGCTACGCAGCACTATGTTCTTGTTAAGCTGTAGTTTAAATTTGCTCTTATACGTGTGCTTAATATTCTCGGAAAAAATATAAATATTAACTAAAAGTCCAGTTATGATAATACTCTGATGCCCAATAAGCTTTTAAATATTTAATTAAGTCCCTCTACATTAATAAGTAGAACCTCAAAGTATTTATTAGTTTTCTAATCCACTCATTTGTCACGATTAAAAACAAATCTAGTTAAATACATAAAGTCGATGTTAACGATGCTCTTACACCGCGAACATTAAGAAGAGCCGTAAACGGTTGAAGGGAATCTCCTGAGATAATCGCTTGGTATGGCATATCTTGGAATATTATGTCAATGGGACAGTAGCTGTAGGGTTTCCATGTTTAATAGATATATGCTAACATACTGATCTTTGTCCTTTGAAGCCATGCTTTAAATACATGATGATAGGTATCTTTTGTAGGAGGTCATTTAAGTACATGCCACCGCAATATCAGATATTTTGCGATTTTTTGCTGATATTTTAAACTAAGTAGAAATGAAATCTATAGGTAGTGTTAAAGATCTCTAATTGCAGACAACGTACTTAAAATGTTGTTTGCGTACCCATAATTTTTGTTGGATTTGTTTGCGAGACTGTTTTTGCACGATAAAAGTCAGCATTTTGGTTAGGTACGTGAAAACACTCGATTAATCATTATTTTAATTTAAAGTAATGATCACCAATGCTGGATACCTTAGATTTTTTATTCAATGTTTTGGGTACTGCTACTGTGACGTCATTACTTCTTACCAACACGAAACCTTTACGTTACTTCATTACTTTCTACCCTTAAAATTACTTTAATATTATAATAAAAGCCCTGCCCGTCGCACTGGTATATGTAGCGTATATTGACAGCTCAGTCACTGTATAAAAAAAAATAGGGACCTAAATATTATTAATACAAAAACTACCTGAAAACAGGAAGGTATCATACAGCAAATACAAGATAACTAGGTATACCGTGGGATAGAATTTCTGCATTAATAAACAAAGTTAATAATGTTGTGTTAAAATCTAATATTTTAGTGAAATGTGTTTGACCACAGCACCTGAAGTTAAGTGACGGTGTGGTCGAAGATGGTAAAGTACACCTAGCCTGGAATGAAACTGGCTGGAATAGAAAAGTACCCTACAACCATGCTATGGTTTCCTCACGATGTTTTCCTTCACCGGCAGCTCAAGCTTATTGTTGATGTTTGAACCCACGCTCTTTGGCATGCGAACCGACCGCACTAACCACTAAACTATCATCGCTACAAAATAGCAAACTGCTTGTGCCCTACGGTGTCACATGCGTTTCCCGGAATAAGAAGTAGCATACAGTGTATACTGTGTATGTAGGAAAGTAGTATAGTGTTAATCCAGGGAATAAGTTGTCTGCAATAAATGTACACTGACAAACTTTCACATTTGTAATAATTTTAGCGTTATTAGAGAAATTAGGTATTGAATAGCCACTTATTCCTTTCCTATTGGTTATAAGCTCAATAAAACATAAAAAATCAAACCACTTTACAGTTTGATGATTATTATCCACGAAAAGTAAAATGCTTACTGACCTTAGGATAGGAATAACTTCGCTATCACATTAACGTCCGAAAGAGTTATGCGGTGGATCGTATTAATTGATGTTAAATATAAACAGATTTACAGGCACTTAGAGTAATCCAGCCTTATTACACCCGAGTGTCGCAACCGCGGTCCGGTTTCACGCATCTCACAAGTCGATGAATATTTCTGTTAGTTTTTAGCTTTAGCTGTTCCTCATGATGACGAAAAAGACTCAATAGTACCTACTAACATTGTAAATAGTTAGTAGCAGTCTAAATTATGCTGCTCGCGTGTTTGTTTTATACAACACTAGCAGACGCCACGCGGTTTCACCTGCGTAGTTCCCGTTCCCGTGGGAATACGGGAATAAAAAGTAGCCTATGTCACCCGGGGATAGTGTAACTTCCCAACGGTGAAATAATTTTTGGAATCGGTCCAGTAGTTTCAGAGCCTATTCAATACAAACGAACAATCAAATCTTCTCCTCATTATAATAGTTTAGATAGATAGATGTAATATCTAGAAGAAGGTCGTCAAAGAAATGTAAAAAAAAAAATAGAATAAATGTAAAGTGCTGTAAGTTTATTTTCTCAAATATTTAAAGCGTTGTGCAATGAAAGTTTATCGCAAACGAACTTTCCAGTACGTATTTCTTGTGAATTTGTCGCTGTATTGTGTAAGTAGGTAAATAACTCGTAAATCGTGAAATAGGGCCTCGTCAGTAATTACCTGTTTGGAAACTGGTAGTTATATTTTAATCTACTTCGGCCGATGGAAATAATTGGAAGTTTTATAACAGATCTCGCGTATAAAGGCAGGAGTTACTGGTATTGATACTTTAATTAATATTTAGTTTACCAAGCGTTTGATTAACGCAAACAACGTTTATAATTCTTAATCAAATTGAGTCGTAAATAAATAATTATTTCTTCTATGTGATAGATTTTTATATTAGAGCAACGATATTGTTAAATGTTTTTAAACTTATAGAAGTGACTGATAAACTATTATTCATAAATTCATCGATTTCTTGATATACATTTTTAGGTATCTATGAGGTATAGCTTCTAGGTTAAGTTAGAAGTTGCTATAAGAAATTAATTATAAAATATTTATTTATAATTTATTGTAAATAACTATAATATAATTTATTTTTGATTATCCCGTTGCACACCTACCGGTTATAATATATAGTACAGTAGTAGTTATAATGTATAAGTACAGTTCAAACATTCATTTATCTATACTAGGTATTGTAAAATAGAAAGATTTGATTGTTTGTTTGTGTTGAATGGGCTCCGAAACCACTGAACCGATTTCAAAAAATCTTTCACCGTTGGGAAGCCACACTATCCCCGGGCGACATAGGCTACTTTTTATCCCTGTATTCACACGGGAACGGGGACTACGCGGGTGAAACCGCGAGGCGTCCACTAGTAATTTATATACCTATTGAAACATTTCGTAACATGACACGATATGAAATTGATTTGGTCAACATTATTTTTTTGTCATAGGTATAAAATGTATTTATATCGAACGTCATATCATACAAAACATTAACGCAGATTGGTCGGTCATTTTGCGCACATGTTATTGTGTTGTTTTGAAGTTTTTGTCTAGGTAGGTGTATATAATTCTTTATCTACAAATATACTATTATACTTACTTTGTACGAAAAACAAACCTTGCTTGTGTAACAAACAGTTTGGGTTATAATATTTGGGTTACTTCGTGGTCAGGCACTTTCTTATGTACTTCTTATATTAGGTACAGGAGTTAGCAACTGAGAGTCAATGACCGATGCATGTCTCTGAATAGACAAATCAATTATAGTCAATACAAATCATTTCAGTGACCAAAATTAAATAGTGTCACTTATTTAGGATTTTAACTATCAGAGACCTAGTTAACCTAATGGAAGCTCTTCAAACCCACCCACGGATTGTTCGTAATTTATGAATAGTTTAGCACTGAATACGCCAATTGTATCTACTCCTACATCATGGAAGAAAAGGCTTTTTGTAGTTAAATTATTATTCGGCCTACGTGTATATTATATCCTTTATTAACAAGCTTCTTTTGTTCGCTGAACAATGCAATGCATTTTGATGACTTTCCGCGTCTCATGCTATACCTACCTAGTTACAATTTTCGTGCATAAAGTAACGCTGCTTTATGACAAATAAGCTAGTATTTATATAGTTTTACTTATGTATAAACATACCGATCTGTATATTGATCGAATTAAACTGATTGGTGTCTAAACATGGAATGGAATAAAAGCAAACCAAGAAATCCAGATGTCAAGAAATGCAGAGAAAAATATTAGTTAACACGTATCTATGTTTTTGTGAATGTTTTGATAAAACTCCTCAAAAGTAACTCAAAATGTCATCGACATTGCCCTTTCGTCAGCGCAAGAATGCAGTGTTACTAATTTTAAAAGTGTCCATTTAAATGAAGTTATAACGTATCTTCATTAGGGCAAGTAATCGCGTTACTTAAATACAGGTTGACGCACCTGAACCAGTTTGTAATTAAGAATACATTTATATTCATTAAAAGGTATTAAAACTTTCCTCCGATACACTTCCAATACGGTAGCTTTGGCTAAGTGGTACAAGCCAACTTGCCGATGACATAATTAAGAGCAGTGAATAACAAACGCGTTAAGCTTTGAAGTTTGATGCAAGAGTGTTGTCAATTCTCTAAATTTCTGTTTGATTTAAATTGTCAGTGAACTTCTGAAGTTTTTTTTATATCAATCTATGTTTTTTTTCTAACAGATATATTTACAAAGGTTGCGTATATACCCCTTTTAATTTGTAGACTCTCGTACGTATCTAACAAGCTAATACATTCTTTACAATCAACAAAACCAGGAATCAAAAAGTGCCAACTTCTTTATTCATGACGATTTTGTATTGTGTAAGGCCAATATTTGTGTATGCTGTTAAGTGGCTTGGACACCAAGGACATTAAATATGTTTCCAGTCCACATCATGTTAGTAATGACGAAATATCGAAACTTGTAAGTCTGAATCGTTTGAAAATACGACAGGGTCATGCGGATTTTTTATTTTATGGTTGACAGGCTAGGTGTTTGACCACAGCTCACCTGATGTTAAAGGACGGCGTGGTCGAAGATGGCTAGCCTGGGATGGAGCTGGCTCTCAAGTAAATGTATACAATGTAGACAATATACAACACTTTTACGATTTTTTCGTACACCCAGTCTTTCTCATACGTTAACGAATGTTCAGCCGGTATCCTGTCATTTTACCAATAACCAATTTAGACATGTTTACTTGTCAACTAACATTTCGCAAAAACATGAAACTCCTTGCAAGGGGTGCCCGCCTTAGCTTTCTCGTATTTTTTTTTAAATTTCTACCGTTATTAGGGAATAACGGTAGAAATTAAAAAATGTTGCACGAGTAATGCCCTCATTACTCGTGCAACATTAGTGACACTATTTAATTTTGGTCACTGAAATGATTTGTATTGACTATAATTGATTTGTCTATTCAGAGACATGCATCGGTCATTGACTCTCAGTTGCTAACTCCTGTACCTAATATAAGAAGTACATAAGAAAGTGCCTGACCACGAAGTAACCCAAATATTATAACCCAAACTGTTTGTTACACAAGCAAGGTTTGTTTTTCGTACAAAGTAAGTATAATAGTATATTTGTAGATTATTAGGGAATAACGGTAGAAATTAAAAAATGTTGCACGAATGAGGGCATTACTCGTGCAACACTGTATGTACAATTGTAGGTACATATATTACACAGACAGATCAATTGGCTCGGTGACAGATCTATCTCGGATAGGTTAGGTGACAAGGCTTTTTCTTAACTCTCTCAACTCTTGATGAGAGGCCTTTGCGGAAATACTCCACAATTCTGCCAGACAAGGCTTTTTAAGGAAGCGGAGGATTTTTTACTCAACCTGACGTCTTCATGACATTCTATAAAAATTGCATACTAAATAAGCAATGCAAAGTAATTCAAAACAAACAACAGAAAATATTTTTTTTATTTCTGAAAAATAAAACAACGTCATATACGCTTGTAATAGTTTTTACAGTTAGGTCTTAAATATAATGTAGCCAACATACATTTTATTCGTAAGTGAACAAATTAAGTGAGTAGGTACCTATGTATCTATATATAACTAAAGACAAATTTGTGATTAGATAGTACCTACTTAACATTTACACTAAGCAAACCCGGTATTACATCTATAGAATGACTATATAGGTAGGAATTCTATATAAGTATGACTAAATTTTATGCCCTGTCGGTAACATAATTATGTATAGGTACGTTTAATCTTTAATGTAAACAATAAATTTCAAGATTTTATACTTATATTAATTCCCGTTCCCGTGAGAATACACGAATGCCTATGTCACCCAGGGATAGTGTAGCTTCTCAACGGTGAAAGAATTTTTTAAATCGGTCCAGTAGTTTCGGAGCCTATTCAATACAAACAAATGAATAAACAAACAATCAAACTTTTCCTCTTTATAATAGTATAGATAGATAATTGCTTAAGTTTTACAGGAAGTGTGGTCAAAACTATAAAAACACTATCATTATTGATAAAAATTATAACGTTAATTCTTTTGTGAGTTCTAAGATCATAAGTTTAATTCACAATTCAGTTCTGACAGATCAGTCAATGAACCTCATTCCACAAAGGTCTAAAATATCCATTAACATTACACCTAAAAACTCCCATTAGCGTGATGTAACTGTAACTAATGATTTATTATTACTTAGTGTTTCATTCAGGTGTCGCGACTACCTTGATCCATAGCAGATATAGCGTATACCAACTTATTTATAGACTTGACTGTAACATTGTAACTAAAGATTTACTATGGAAGCCAGTCAATTTTGCTTAGAAAATGTGATAGTAGCTCCTTAATTTGTTTCTAACGTTAACTCGGTCGCAGAGTACAGAGTCATCAGTACAGGTCAAGGTTTTATTTTTGTTCTTACAATGTTCTAAGAGATTGTCATTCAAACTAACTCATGGTTATTGAATATTTCAAATTATACAAGGTTTGACAGTGCTTGTAAATATTTATATGATAGGATAACAAGTAATAAAAACACCGTCACACATTTTTTTTTTAAATGTAAACGTAATGAAGACGCGGCGCTTTCTTGATGGCAAAAGAATATGACCATTGCACCTATACACATAACTAAGCATTTATAAGGTAGCTAAGTAATAGGAAATAAATGTTATTTCCCTTAAAATATAAAAGGAAATATTTTTTGTAGTTGAACAATGAACACATATTCAGATATTTGTTGTGGCTGTGATAATTTTTTTTTTATCTCTCACTTTTATTCAATTGTACCGTATTGTAGTGATGATAGCTCAGTTGTTTACGTGATCGGTTCACGCACAAAATTCCAAAAAAAAGTTTGTGCTACCGTCGGAGGAAAACATATTGAGGATACCATAGCATGGTAGCACCTTTAGTACTCGGCTAGGACTATTTGAAATTTGTTCCATTCCAGGCTGTGTGTTACCAATATTTAACCCCATCATCATCCTTTCAGCCGTAGGACGTCCACTGCTGGACATAGGCCTCCCCCATTGACCTCCACAAAGACCGGTTGGAAGCGGCTCGCATCCAGCGCGTTCCTGCGGTCTTTACTAGGTCGTCTGTCCACCTTGTGGGTGGACGTCCTACGCTGCGCTTGCCGGTCCGTGGTCTCCACTCCAGAACTTTGCAGCCCCATTGGCCATCAGTTCTGCGTGCTATGTGCCCTGCCCACTGCCACATCAACTTGCTAATCCGTTGGGCTATGTCGATAACTTTGGTTCGTCTACGGATCTCCACATTTCTGATTCGATCTCGCAGGGAAACTCCGAGCATAGCCCTCTTCATAGCTCGTTGTGCCACTTTGAGCTTTCCAAGAAGGCACACAGTCAGAGACCACGTTTCAGCGCCATAAGTCATCACTGTAACACACACTGGTCGAGGTCTGGTTTTAACCCCACCGTCACTTAATATCAGCTGTGGACTGTGGTGTGCAGTGGGGAGCTGTGATTAAACACAGCCTAGTCACTAGTAAAAAAACATTCTTCACGAGAACTAACCTAAACCTGTCGTTCGAGAGCATTTACCTAACACCCATTATATCCACAGATTAGAACACAGAAACTGTTCATTTACATATAACTATCAGCACAGAAAACTGATAGCAGTTATGCAAACAATAATATATTTTTAACGCAATTTTACACTTCATGACGTTGGCTAGAATATGATTTTACCCAATCTTTAGTCTAATGATAAGCGTAAGCAGGAAATGAGAGGCAGATGTTGCGAATGAAACAATAATGGTTGATTTACGTTTAACTAGTTACTGGATCCTATTTAAGTGTGGCTGTGCAACCAGCGCTGTTGTAATTGTATGCCTGCTTTGATTTTATAGCCCTGCTAAGTTATTGGTAGGAATCGGATAGCTCGACTAGATTCCAATGGTTACAACACCAAGACTAGAATGTGGGATTACTATACAAGTGACATTTCTCGGTTTAATAGACTCTCAAAACTTTGTTGACTCTCATGATCAAGCCAGATTTTTATAGTGCTTTTGATTTGAATTATTTTTTTGATAATTGGTGATGATGCAATAATTTGACCTATCGTTGATAAAATTGATATTAGACCTGAAATTTAGATATTGTATAAAGGTTATTGGAATCGAGATTTATAATAATTATTATTTTCGATGATGACATGACAGTAGGTAACTTTGCATACAAAAAACATATTTATTGTTACCCTTGCGGCTGATCTTTAAGAAAGAGTAGTAGTTGTAGTAGTGAGTTCGATTGCCACCTATTATTAACATTTATGGGCTTAACATAAATGTTTGTCGTGTGTCTGATTGTTCTCTATGTATCATAAGTATGTACTTATAAAAAAATATGTATTACATGTATATTAGTTACGTATTTGATTTCTTCGTTTTATTTATTTACTACATATGTTTATCTACAACATGCTTGGATAAAGTAACTCTCACGATACAAAGGAAGCATACAGTTAGCGAATAATTCGTTTGTTTTGTACGTCGCGTGGTCGTGGGGGCGTGAGGCATGAATGGTGGCGCGTGATTCACTGAGCCCCATTCATGCGCGCGTGCGCATCATCCGCGCACAGATTCAATGCCACTTATACAATATTCCCGCGCTGTGATGTGGTGCAAACCATCTGCTTGTCATTCAGCTAATTGAATAGACACATAATATGACAGAAGACAGAACTGAACAATCATTCACGAGCTGTCCTCGTGTCCCACATTTTCTCAATATCAAACCTTGCCCAACTAACTTAATAATGATAATGACAGTTATACTATTTCTATTATTTAGCTATCCCTACATCAAGTCAAAACAAAAAAAAAATTAAGAATACAAACCGACAAAAAAAAAAATCTAAAATTAAAGAAAAAATGTATCCACGTCACTCGCACTGTAATAATAACGTATCGATTGATATCTTATGAGCAGTTTAGACTCTGTATACTATACCCACATAAATACAAACACACATAGACTACTAAAAACGTAATTCTTTTAACGTAACGCTTTGCCGTAGTCGCATAATAAAAGCGGAAAACAATCAGGTAAAATAGATAAGGTCTTAACCTGCCATCTCTGAGGTCTTTTTCTCTGCAGTGGTCTCATGGCTACTACTTTTTCCATCCAAGTTTTTGGGTCCATTGATTTGTAAATGTCTAAAGTACGACACCTTAGACATTTACTTTTTACATTTTCAATTGAAATGTAAAAATACTCGGATGGCGAAGTGTATAAGTTAGCTGTTAGATTTTTACTATTTACTGTTACAGTTTGCCTTACATTAATGTATACTTGGCCCAATGCAAAACACTCCGCGGTCATCTTCTCGCAGTCTCATTACAACGAAGACTACATATAGGTAACTATAGTAATATATAAACGAACTGTAGAACCCTACAGTTTGTTTGACTCGAAGGCAAAAGGTTATGAGATTCAACCCATAGATTTGCTGATAGCATTTAGCTGGATGGGCAATTGTTTGGGTGAGCGACTGAACGGCTATTAATTTTATATAATGGCTTTAAGTAACAAAACGAGCTTTAACATTTAAAACATTTAAATACTTATAAACGTTGAGTGAGTTATTGCGGTTATTATTTATATACATGATTTTGATTTTCTTGTAATATAAACATACATAGAAATATAAATTCATGTATCAGCATGAGGATTGAAGAAGTCACTGAACCTCATGACACTCCACGACTGGAGTATGTAGTCGTGGACTCCATTTATATGTTATTTTTAGTAGGTAGACATATAATCGTGTATCTTAACTTTTAGAAGAAAGCAAATAAATTGATCAAAAGCTACTACTTAATTATTTTTTCAAGAATTGTCTGAGAAAATCGCGTTTTGAGCCTATTTTATTATACTGTTCTTTTTTGTAAGTTCTCTTACAGATGTGTCAGTGAAAAGTTATAACGAACAATTTTAAAAAGCTTAGCTTGAGGCTAGATTGCGCTGTGTGATAAATCCGATGATTTATGATTTATATTTGTCCCTTTATTAAGTTTTTTTTTAAATTATGTATTTATTTATTATAGTAAGAAGGTATTTAATATAAATGTCATTAGACTTTCAGCCGCAGTTTAACTTTGTCAGTTTCTCTTTGGTGTAGGCCTCCCCCATAGCTTTCCATGCTTTCTTGTCTCTAGCTTTTCTCATCCACATTATCGTCTAACTATATCTTCCCATCGTCTAATGGATACTAAGACAAAGCACGAGAAAACAAGATATGGTGCTACTCCCTTTTAAAGATCTGGCTAACAATGTAGAAACAGGTAGACTAACATGCTCCATAAACGTAAATAAATACAGCGCCAAATGGTAATGTTACAGATATCTGATTATCATTATCCGTAGATATGTTTATTACAATGAATTTGCATGAAGACAATCACATAACTACATGTAAAAAATATCCTGTTCAAATCGGCTTAACAAGGATTGCAGTATATAAAAGGCTGTGCTTTATAATATACTAAGCGATAGATAAACAATAAATTGTATAACAGGCATTCCAATATGTTAACAGTTTAAAGTTTTAAACACTAAAAGATAAGCTTCTTCTGACAGTACTTATTCATAAGGTTGCGGGAATGGAGAAACTAGAATTCCTCATAAGACATGTTATCAGTTCAATTGAGAAAAGTCGATGGTAGCTCCCTCATTCAACTTTAGAGCAAGTTAACCTGGTTGCACTTTAAGCCGTTCTGAAATCTTTCGCAATGTAAACAAGATCCGATTAGATCTGTCTGTGGATAATCTAGACTTATTTATTAACACCTGTTCAAGCCTATCCAATATTAATATTTCATTATAGGAAATATGCGAGTACAACGTACCTAAAGGGACGGGCTTGTTTTTGTGCGATGCAATGCGCCTTGATTGCGTTGTAACGTTGGATACTATATTTTGAAATTATCTGACAATTTGTTATCTGTAGGTACCGATGTCATTATCCATACTTACATTACTTGGTGGTAGATTTCCTTAGCAGGAAGTCGTCTAGTCGCACCACCGCAGTATTCAGATATTCGGCCGCCAAGCAGTAGTGTGTAAACATTACTGTGTTCCGGCTTGAAGGGCTAGCGAAATTACTGGGCTGTTGAGAAAAACCATCGAAAGTCTCAAAGTAATGAGCGCCAAAGCAGCGATGCCCCGGACTTTGTTTTGCTACTCAAAGTTCTGTGTATTGCTGCAATGGTCATGGACATGCGTTATCTCTTACCATCGGAGAGCGCATTGTTCATCTCATTACTATTACGTAATAAAAAAATATACCATATATATTTTTGCATACCATTGTCCTATTATTATTGTTAAATTTCATATTTAGTAGAAAGACACTAGCTGCTGCAACAGCTACAGCTACAGCTGCAGACAGGGTTGCCAAAATTATTGTATTTTTATACGAAGCAATAAAGTTACTTGTATTTATAAATCAAATTATTAGTTAAACGTTTTTACTATAACAATACGATTACAATAAGGAAAAATAGCTCTTAAAAAAACATTGTTTTTAATTTGATAAAAGTCATTCTCATTAATATTATCTTCATTTTCAGTCCTGCATCGCCACTGCTGAGCATAGGCCTCTCTTCTTGTACGCTGCGCACCCCAGTCCTGCACTAATCTTATAGGTACGCATTGGACGAGCTGGCGGGTGCCCTTCATTTCGTTTTCCTATTCGCGGCTACCAGTCCGTCGATATTTTAACACATCTACCTACTGACAAAAGTCCATCTAAGTTTTGTGATTGTTAAAAAAGTGACACCTGTGCAAATTCATTAATTAAACCCCATAACGCGACATTGTGACATTTTTTTTATTTAAAAACTCTTTTTTAGTTTCAAAAACGACATTCAGAAGCATGCCATATGTAGAAAGGGATAAAAATCATGTTGCTACGTGTGTTCAGTGTGTTCACCGCACAATTTATTTGACAATGCAAAATCCACAAAGTGCAATGCCAAAAATAAAGAAGAAAAGAATAATGAAGCATAATAATTAAAAAAAAATGAAAATGGTATATATATCCATTTTCATTTTTTTTAAGATTAAGATTATCTGTTGCTGAAATAGATACATACCTATCTAAGTCTATACATAATATAAAGCTGTTTTGTGAATGAGCCAGCGTTGAACTTTTTTATACGAGGGCGTAAGTTCTTATATGAGAACTAGTTAACCATCAATATTCAAGTTCACATTTACCTGTTTTGGTCACGACTTCACTTAAGGTTAGCAACATAATAACAGCTCCATTACTACTATAAGCTTAACAACACCTCATCGAGTCCTTTCTAATTATCCCACTTTTAGTACGGGGCAATAGAAGTCAAAGTACGTTCACAGATTTAAAAAACTAGTACCTACAAAAAAATAACGTACCTAATTAAAAAACGTAGATATCTGGGAATTGGTAGGTACATGCTAGGTATTAAGTATATATTTAAGTTATATTCTATTCTATTCTATTATTAGATGTACGCATACATCCGCATTTTTGTAATCGCGAGGATGACTTGTACAACATTACACGTTAATTTTTGTGGATATATAAATTTGCGTTTGGTAAGATAGAGTTTAATATAAGTTTTTTTTTCTTTGATTTTGGCGTCGCGTTTTAGCATTTGCCAGTGGCAAGTATTTATACATTTTCAAGTTTCAAAAGTTAAATAAGTGCCCTCGTAGCTAAAGTTATAGTCAAAGTCCAGTCTTGGTCAAGTACAGTCCGTATCAGTCAAGTCCAGTCATGCTTTATTAAAGTAGTGGTGACTTTACTATAAAGCTTCGATGGAGTTTTGGAAGCAACACGAAAAGTCATGTTTCACCACATTATATCATTTTCTCACACTCGCGCTTGTAATTCGGCACTTTTTGAATAAAACACCATCATTTTTATGCATAAACACTCGACAAAACACAAGTTTTGGAAAAAAATACAACGGAGGGACACGACTCTTCCCACGTTCCCGCCAAAACTCCAGTTTAATATATTAAATTTTTTTTTTTTGTTTTTCTTCTTTATTTTTTGGGCGTTGCACTTTGTGTATTTGTCATTGCCAGTGTCAAGTATTTCGATATTTTCAAGTTAAACAAGTATAAGTTATTGTCAGATACACATAAAGTAAGACATGATTAAGGCCGGTGATCCCATATAGAAGTAATGGTGATTTTAGGTACGTAAGCTTCAATACGAAAAGTCGTGCTTCACCTCATTATATTAATTTCCTATAATCATACGCGTAAATTGGCACTCTGAAATAACACACGTTTTGGAAAATTATACAATGCATTGACATGATTTATCTACGTTCCCGTCAAAAACTCTTTAGTACCTACACTAGAAACAGACCAAAAGTATAGTTAGTTTAGGAAACAAGTATACGCGTGAGCTTGTGGGCATACATATTATATGTAAGTATGAGAATAACGTAGAGATTTCCTATTTATTTCTTAAGTTATCAAAATCACTTGTTCAATTGGTTGAGCATATCGTATATCTGGGTAAGTAAGCAGCCCCATAAAGAAGGCAACAGTCCAGAGATGGTTATCTCCTAACTAGCTGTCTCTAGTTCGAAGCGTGTAGTGGTAAGCCGTGACTTTTACCGACGTGCTACCAGCAAATTGTGAAAAGTTAGTACACGTTTGACTAGAGCTCATTTAAATGAAAATATGTTGCGGATGCTAATACTCATATATTCTATAAATACAGATAGCATCAATATTAGCTTCTGACTAACTTAGTAGACCTTAAGTAACGGTATTTTAAAACTTATGTAAGTGTATTTGTAATTTAAAAGGTTTAAGTGTATTTTAAGTACTTACACTGCCTACGCATAAATCATAATACGTATATTACAAAAGCTTTTTTAAGGTTGTCCCACATTGGCGCTGCCTGCGACAGCGGTTCTGACAGTGACCACGGATTCAGGCGGTATCTCATTCTTCACTCTTTACCCCCGCGTGACAAGTGCACACGGCAGTGTGCAATGTGGGCAGGTCTAGTCACGGTTTAATCCGGCCGCATGTTTAGTCGCTTCTGTCTGAAATAGGCTTTATACTCTTATTAATTCGTTAATGCACAAATTGCACAAATGTAACAATTTAATCACACAAAGTGTGTTACAAAGTTAGTGGTAGTCTGCATAAATCATTACAATGTGACCGCTGTTCTATTTACGCCTACACTGCGTGTTTGTGAATGGATCTTGGAGTTCAGATGAAAACTAGGTACCTAGGTATAATAATTTAGTAGGTTAAAGTATCATTTAATTTTATTCAAACTATTAATAGAAGATTGTTCTGTAATTTTATTAAAAAGTATTTCGAAAAAAAATATCTAATGTTTGTCAAACCATTAAGCACACTTTCGCAATTTATACTTGAGACGAGTAGAGAATTCTTTGAAAAAACCCTCTTTCTTTTTAAAAAACTCTTTTTTTTTAAAAGCATCTTTTGTCTGTTTTTCTCTTTCATATTGTTTTTTTTTAATTTTTCTCATCTGCATAATTATTTATTTTACTATGTTTGAGTTTTAATACACTCCGTTCCATATATCTGCGAGTTGTTAATACATATTTCATTTTAGCGTTTATTTAATTTCCATGTTTACGATATGTCATGGCCGATGTTTGGAAGATGACTCTAGTAGGTTGTTTATGATGTTAATAATATAAGCAAGCACCTAACCTAATTTGACATAATACCTACACGATATCATAATTATGTATACTATGCTCAAACTTAATATGATTACTGCTCCCATGGCTGGATCGCCGAGAGTTTTCAAAATGTGTCGTTGCTCGGGTTGTACCTAATAATAATCGGAGCACGCCCACGGAGTCAGTTCATGAATGGATTCTACTTCCAAGCAGCCTCGTCGGTGACGCTATGTTGCGACAGCCTCGCCTACGTTGCTCTGGAGGCCACCAACTTTCATTCATAACACCAAGTTGCAATCTTATAAAGCGATAATTATCAAGGAAATATAACTGATTATGTAAAATGTATTTAAAGTCAGATGATTCTTGGAGTTGGGGGTTTTGGTGCGGATAGTGATTAGAAAAAGAGGGCATCATAGGAGGTTCCAAATATACATTTAATTTTAAATATTTTATTTTACAGTTGTCTTAAATTTTTGCAATAAAGTTTCTTTGATCCTTAAAATTGTATTTTTTTTAATGTAAAATTAGTGAGACGAACGATTCGCTCTCCTGATGGTAAGAGATAACGCCTGTCCATGGCCATTGCAGCGATTCACAGAACTTTGAGTAACAAAAAAAGTCCAAGGCATCACTGCTTTGGTGTTGTTTCATTACTTCACTCTTGTGTCAGATGTGTTCTAAAAACAAATAATTTTAAAAGCCTAAAATAATACCATCAATGTTTTTAAGTAACACAAACATTTTGTATAAATAATTTAGTAAGTAGGTAGGTAAATACTCGCAAACACAGTAAACAGCAAACCATGTGAAGTAGGTAGATAGGACGGAATGGAATTGAGATTGTGCTAAAGAGGAACACTTTGGACGTTTATTTTACCACTTTTCTATTCATTGTTTTCACACAGTACAGATAACAGTACACTGGTGCTTATTTAGTACATTATAGATTTGTTAATTCCTTTAAAATTTAAGTAAACAAAACATCATGTATGTTCCGAGTATGCTATAGACTTATTATATTATCTGTCAATGCTGTCACACTAACTAAGAAACGCAGATTATAAAACCGACTATTAATGCTAGCCTTTATTAAACGTTTTAAATCATAGTCGGACAAGCTCGGGTCGTCGTCGGTGCGTCCAAAATATTCCCGTCGTTCATTGACACGTGCCAAACCTGTTTTCGGGCAAGTTTTATTCAATGGCCGCTTCCTTTGTGAGAGTAAACATATTCAAATGTTGCGATTAATTCATGGCTAGATAGTGCCTTGCTTTTATGAATGGAAGCCAATGTGCATTTGTGTGGGTGCAACTCTATAACGTATGCACACATGAGCAGCTAGATTTGCATACCTGCCACCCAAGCCACGTGCTGCCTTCGTTTCACAGTTATCTTTTCAATATTCGAAAAGTTAATTTTAAATGTAAATGATATTTGAAAGTCAATGGTTTATGCAGTCAGGAAATGGGATCTTTAATGTTTGAAAGCTCATCTTCTCATATGAGAACTTTATCTATGTACGAGGCTATAAGCTTAGGGTGTACTAAGCTATACGGGGTCATCCATTGTCTATAAGACTACTTTTAAAATAGGCGAAGCTTTGAAATCATCGTTAAAATCAGCTATTCTACAGTTAAAGTAGGTACGTAAACCCTTGACCATATGTATGGGGAAGCTATTATGTATAGTATATACATATATCATCTTAATTCACGTGTAACGAAAAGTTTCGATTTTAATTTGATACTTCTGCTATTTAAAGCGGCTACTTGAATATCATAATATTTCCTCAAGGTAATTTGCGAATGCATTGTATATAATTGCAGCATCTCCCAGTTTTGTTGCTCCGTGGAATTGTTTGTAGGACAGCAGGTTAAAGTTTATGAAAGTGACAATTATTTATTAGCAGTGATTTTTATTTGTCATGTCACTACGCCATTGTGGAAGCTTAACGCCGGAAATGACTTGCCCAGGTTCATCGAGTTATGTAGGTCCAACTGATCCAAGCGTATGGAAATTTAAAAAATATATATTTGGTGTCTTGATAGTTCATAGCATAACCAAGAAATCACCAGAAAACCTTTGAAACATTTTTCACGAGCTGTTGTCAAGTTTAGTGTATTTTTTCGTAGCACAAACTATTTCTAGTGTGTTAGTAGAAGGATAAAATTTCCTAATCACCTACGTCTTTTCTTGATTCTTGAAACATAGTACGATTATAGAATATATTTGTTAATTATATTGTTTTTCCTACGATAATACCTACGCTGGGATCAATTTTCACGTCATCTCGTCGAAATTGCGTGGAAGTATTCTTAAGCACTACCACGCATTATACCTATTCGTAACTGCAAATACTTCGCAAGTAAGTATAGATATTTTTACTTTCAAACTACGTAGGCAAATCTAATTCAGTATTGAATACAATTGTTACTTAGCGTTAATACCATAAAAATCATACATTTTGTATTTATCTATGAACTTTTTTTTAGTAAATTTTGTGAGTATTTTATTTTTTATTAAACAAAAGAAGTATAAGTGCAATACTATATAATATTATGTTGCTCTAAAAGCTCAAACAACGGTAGGTACCTAAATCATATTTCGTTTTAAAATAAAATAATTTCCAGTAAAATCTAACATTGTAAAAGTCTGAATTGTTCTGTGAATATCATTCAATTCGAACTATTACCACCATTCATTCGGTTAATCTTTATTTTCTTCCTTGGAGACGCGGTGAATGTTGAGAAATAGTCATGTCTGGACGTGACTGTCGTATTATCACTACATGATATTATAGTACGTGATGTTAAATATGACTACATACTTAATAATATTTTAGTTATTACTAAGTGTTATAATAATAAATCTTTATTGACTAAATTAATATGTATTTAGATCTATACAATTTATTTTATTAAGCTATGATATATGTCTCTAATGGAAAAAATTGTTTCAGTTAGTGGAACTCGTTGGCGTACTAGTAATTAAACTGTGCTACAGGAGCTAGAACCACCCATATGAATATACATATATTTTAAGATTACATGCTTTGTAGTATTATAGTATTACTACATACACACGTAGTAGGTACTCTTAGCCCTTATACATCAAATATCTATTATATTGTTTTGTTATGTTATCTATATCTTTTTCTTTTTTTTATTCCTTTTTGTTCATTTTATAGTAGTATAGTTTATTTGTTTTGTTTATTTATGATTTTGTTTTGAATAGTTATTTATCCGAAATGTATTAAACTTTTGTATAAGTAGAATAAATAAATAAATATCTTTTTGTTTCATATTTGTATTTCATTGTGATCTGTGTTTCATTGTAATTTGTTTTTGGTGTTTCTTAAAGTTATATTGTATTCTAGTATTACTATAAAAAAATATTTCTTTTCTCTGTCATTGTCTCGCTCGTACTTGTGTTTAGTCTACAGCCCCTCGCTACTCGTATTACCTCCTTTCGTCCGCCGCCTCCACTCGCCCTGTTCACATTAACCAAAAATACTCTCGAAACGAGCAAACCATTCATTTTTTTCTAGATCTTTCGGTAGTTTAAGTTCTCTTGATTACCGTAGGGAGTAGCGTATGGGCGGAGCGAACTACAGAGCATTTTTCTAGGAAGCCTGTTCTTAATTCAAATTATGTTTGTGTTTTAGATGCCCAAAAGAATTTATACATTGAAAAAGGTTACTTGATGATTATGACTATGATTTTAGTAGTAAATTGAAAATGAATGATTACGAAATTTGAATTTTATTTCTAAAACCAAGATTTACTATGCGTTATGGGTAAAACCATTGAATCCCTAAAAATATTTTTTATTTAACCAAATAATGTTTATCAAAACGTGTTTTCTAGTAAAACTTAAGACTTACAATATGTATACGAGATTTTACAATAACATAATTATACACACACTCCTTTGCCGACGCAGCTACCCACGACTGCGTCTTGGCTTCCGATACTAAAAGAACTAGAACTGCTGATTTTATCTTGTATTCCTATTTAATATCATCTAAATATAAGTACAAATAATGCTAACAAGCTGTTTGTGGTGCTGCCTTTCCTTTTGTACGCAAATGACACAATAACCATTGTGGATGTGCTTAGTGCATAACGATATACACTAAGCTTCTTAATGCCACTTAATGCAGTGGAAACGGATACATCAAATTAAATAACTAATAATGTGGAATTACAAGATTGTTTTATTTTATGAAAAACAGGTGAGCAGGGTGCATGATGGTAAAATGTAGGTAATGGACGCAAATGGCAACTTCAATACCAGAATAACAATAAAAAGATGTTTAACGGTTTATAGTAAAATTTTTGAAAATATTTACTTTTATCACCAGAAGTAGTAAGCGACCATCAAAATTGATTCTCCAATTCAATGATGTAGTGATCACCCAATAAGTAAACACAATTTAGCTATCATATTTAAGTTAATGACAGAAAAAAATATCAACCTAAATTTAGTAAACGAAGCATACATTTTTTTTTGCGATTTTAGAGTTGTACCCATAGTAAAAGTTGTTCAAAATGGTAAGTACAATAACCTTCTTTCGGCTTAGTACATGCTTATAACCCTATAAACTAACCAGTTCACAAAGTGTAAATGAAACACAATGTATAAACACTATTACTATCTCAATAGTAGTATAAAGAGTGTGTTTGTTATTCATATAACGAATTACAGGAATACGACAAAATTTGTAATGCAGGAAGTTTATACTTTAGATTAGCCCAGATAAGTACCCGTGTTATTTTAGTTGTTTTGAAAAAACGCGGCTGAATTTCCGATATGTGTGTCGCATGTGCAATGTAAATCAATATCGCAGGTATTATTTACTTTAACATTCATTACCTAGTAGGTATATGAATCGTGTGGGTATTAACACGTGGTTTTATTTCGAAAAAACTAATATTAGGCGCCATTTGACGCCTTGACGCTTCACTACTATGAAGAAGTCAAAGTAAAGCAAAATTTACCCAATACGTGCCCAGAGAGTGGCGCCATCTAGACTCTGCGCATGACAGTAGTGTGCATCTCTCTTGTATTCAATACTATACCTATTACTATTATCACACAAAGTACACAGATTTTTATCTGAAGCAAACTTACCGCTTAAATTTTGTTTATTTGATTGTTGTAAATTGTAATAAACATTAAATTAAATGTATTATTTATTGGAGGGTTCTGGCGCCCGTAACACGGCGCCGTTTTATAACCAGAAAGTGCGCCAGCCAGTCTCACAGGTAAATAAATTTGTAATCACTTGTGTAAAGTCCTTAGATTTAAAATCAATTTTGTCTATTTTTTTAAATTTAGACAAAGAAAAAATTGAATTTTAATTTTATACTAGAATTATTATTACATTAGCAACAAATAGAACACTCGTATTATTAAAGAGAGACTAAAGTTTTTCCAATATTAACAAGTTAAGATCCACGAAGTCACCATCAAGATGATGATAGCCTATGCTATAGGTACACCGTACAGCTTAGCACACTTTTCATTATGACTCATCTAAGTCTGCTAGCGTGTTGGTGGAATAAAATGAACGCAACACGCGCATTGCACAATTTTGGTTTCATCTATAGATTACTGAAACCCTGCAGCTATTAGATAACGCCCACAGTCTTCGTATAAGTAAGTGTGAAAAGGATGATCTGACACAACACACATTATTCAATATTATTTCGTGTGCAACAACCTCTTAGTGAGATTTGTATCAATAATTAATTTGGCAGAACAGTAATAAATTATTTAAACTGTTTTCACGATAGCGTTTGCGCATTTGTAATCATCGCTCATTTTTTTTTAACAATCTAAAAACAAAAATATAATTTATTTATTAAAGTAATCTAATCGAAATCTGAAGATGTGGGAAGGAAGACCTTACCCTTCTAGCCTTACGCACGCCCAGTGGACACTCTCGCATAAAAAAATAGGCTAATCCAGAATAGGAAACTGTAGTATTGGAAATTTAAGGAATGTTATATTACCGTACAAGTGCACTGTATGGCATAGGGATCTTAATCGCGCACGAAATGCTATAAATTTAGTCGCGAAAGCTTAAAAGTTACATGAGTAGGTACCTACTTGGTACTTAAATCATTGTTATTGTTGCTTTAAATAATCTCATAAAATTAAAAAGAATATTCTTGATAACGGAAAAAACAAACAAGCCAAACAAGCACTAATAGTATCATAAATTGAATCACAGTTACAGTTACAGTTTATGGAAACATTAACATCTTTAAAAAGTTAAAAGCTGAGATGTGGTACGACATTATCAATGAAGCCTATAAACCCTGGGTCACAATGTCAACACAAACCACAAACATAAAATAATCCCTTCAATTTATGCGGTCATGAGAGTTGTTTTAAGACTTAGAAAGTCATCTCGACATCGCCACATCTAATTATGCAAATGGTTACCTTTCTGGCCATTGTTGGCTGTCAATATTGTCGTTTATGGGACATAGTTGCAGTTGGTGTGGCCATGTATAGCAATTATTACTGTTTTCATTGTGGTATAAAGCGCCTACAAAATGTTGCACTATTTGTGGAACTTTGTAGGGCTTTGAAACAAGAAAGCTACAGTTGAAGCTTGCATGAGTCAAATTACATTAAATGTTGAAGTTCGCAATGGGACGCATAGGTAAGGTAGCTAATTAATGTTAGGTAACCAGGTAGCCCATAGGTGGTGGTAAACTTACCATCAGCCCAATTACATGTTTGCTGATATTTTATTACAAAAAAATTGATTCCAAGTTTAGAAATTGCGTAAATAAGTAAAAAGTGAATAAAATCACATACGACATTTTAGTTGAATTTGAAATATTAACACAAGCGCCATTTAAAATTTAAATGGTGTTAAATGGCGCTACCAAACATGTTTAGTAATAATTACTTTTTACAACGAGTATACATACCACTGAGAAGGTATTAGTGATACTTAAATATAATTAGAATATTAATCAGCGACGCCTGACGCCCTGACGTAAACGGATACTGAAACTAATATGAAGGGTTTCATTTCCCATACGTAAAAAACGAAAAATTGACGAAAGCTTTGTCACAATTTTTCACACTATACGCTGAATTAATAAATTTCTAAGTGAATTCATATTACGAGCGGCAACACCACGTGCAACCGGTCACTGTTACTGCATCTGTGCAGCGGTCAGTATTCAGCAGCGTCGCTCGCGCCGGCGCCAAACATGAAAGTTAGTTTGTACTATCCCAATTTTTCCGTTTCCATATCATTAGCGGGCTGTATTCAACAAAAAAACACATTAGACCGGTTTTTGTTATGTATTTATGCAAACTAAACGCGGTCGACTAAACCCAATCGCACTGTCCGTTCGTAATTGATTTCGTTATCGAAATCGGTGCCCGACCATGTTTCCATTTTGGATTTAATTACCTGTATCAAATTTTAGTTAATAATTTTATGGACTAATTAGGAGGATCGTCTATTAATGTTAAACCATAAAAAGCTGATTCGAATAAAATTATAATAATTTTCATCATTAAATGACACGTATCTTAAAAACACATTAATTATAGAACGGGTTCGTCGTTTAACCTTTCTATTAGGTAAGTATCGACCCACAATTATTTAACACTTCCGTTCGTTTCAATTATCATTTCCAAAACGATTATTGAGACATCAGTCTCTAAAATGCTCACTTTTGTTGCATAAAAAATAAACAGAAAAATTTTGGGATAAAAAATTTCGACTCAATGGCCACACTAATTACAAAACAAGTTAAATAGGTACACACAATTTAGCGGCGCCAGAATTTCCTCCTACGATTATTTATTTTTTTAATTATCGTCGCCAAAACAATGTTCATGTCAGAGGTGAGATATCAAACTTAACCCTAGAGTGCTCGCGCTATGAGCATTTTGCCGCCCGCGGCACAATATTCGTATTATTTTGTAAACGATGCGTTTGTCCAGGTCAAGCGTCCTAGTAGCTGCCTCCCTGTTCTTCACCTCCTTGTTTTAGAAATTACAGTAAATTCAGTGCGCGGGTGACTGCAGGAAACAAAGTTTGTCGCATGTGTGTCGCGTTTGACGGCAAATTGCTAACTGCGCGACTACTCACGTAAGTAAAATTTGTGGGTCTGGTTTTTACTATAGTTGAAATCTTATTAGTTTTCATTGCGTTTAGTATTGTTTTGATGTAAATAACGTATTAAAATTGATTTTTGGTTTGTTTTAATTAATTATTGGGCGTTTTTTTTGCTCTGTTTATTTTACATATTTTTAGATAGTTACCGCGTGAAATTAACAAAACATGGTCAAACAAATACTTGCGTGGTTGGAAGAGGAGAGAGATGACGAAGAAGATGATGCACATAGTTTATGGCAAATAATGTTTGAAAATGGTTTTACTATTGTCACCTTTACACGATCGACGAACTACCAGTGCTGCTTAAAAACCAGAAATCATAAAATATTATAATGGGACTAAAATTGACGTTGTTGATCAAATGTAAAGGAATAATCCGTGGGTAGTATGACTTGTAGATAGCCAATGAGATTGTTTTTCTCAATTCTGAACATTGCTGGCATAAATAGTCAGATAATATAAGAAAATACAGAATAATTATTATTACGACGAAAAATTTTGAAAAAATTGTCCTGGCGATGACTAGACAACATATTATTTCAAGATCCAACGTAAACACATTACACAAACAAATGAGAAACCAAATCGCTTGATTTGAGCCATCGGTTCATCAAAATATAGCTTCAGCAAGGGAAGGTATGTGCGCAGTATCTCCGTCCAAGAAAAATAAAAGGACGAAAAAAGGGTGCCATAGATGTGCAAAGTTACTGTGCAACGAACATTGCCTGTACATGTGTCATGATTGTTTTGCTGAAATACAGGTTATAGATGATGAAAACGTGTAAATTAGCTATTAAGTTTATTTTTTGCTTTTTTTATACAAATAACTGTAAAGGTGTTGCAAAAAAACATTTTTTTTTACCTAAGATCTCTCAAAGCATTATTTTCTAAATGTTAAGTATAAAACTGTAATAAATATTTCTCGTTCTGATAAGGTATGTTTTATTCTATCCTTTGAACATAAATATAAAAACATAAAACTCTAACTTTAAAAAAAAAACCGTATTAAGTACGGGCGGCAAAATGCTCCCCACGCGAGCACTCGCGTTTCATGGATAGGCGCGATTACTCTAGGGTTAATCAATGTATCTTCAATTGCAGCAGATGAAACAAAAGAATAAATAAAACAACATCTTTTTACAAAAATAATCGATGCTGCCACGATACTCATTTATTTGCTACTCATGCACTTAACAACTCTTAAGGCTATATTTATTTCGTATATCGAAAATTGCATCGAATCGTTTGACCAAAACTAGGAAGTACAACTAGAATTGGTCGATGCGCCCGTAGGCGGTTAACGGGATTTCACGGCGCCACTCGTTTGTTGCAAGTACCAATTCGCTGTAAAGCTTGTTGACTCGCTGAGTGCTGATATTGGAGACAGGAGTGAGCTTCGTATTTATTTGGTCAGGTATCAAATAGCTCCATTATTAACTCTAAAAATAAGAGGCAGGATTTAATTTTTATGTTGATATAACAAACCTCATATACATTATCTGTGCTAAATGTAAATATTAGTCGACATACGGTGGTGGCAGTTTCAATAATCTAGCATCTTTCAGCCTAGGTTATATAGAGTTAAAAGCTTGAGAAATAACAGCTGCCAGCAACTTTTTTACGTATGCATGTATGTATGTATGTATGTATGTATGTATGTATGTATGCATGTGTGTATATATGTATGTATGTATGTATGTATGTATGTATGTATGTATGTATGTATGTATGTATGTATGTATGTATGTATGTATGTATGTATGTATGTATGTATGTATGTATGTATGTATCGGCGCTCTCGACAAAGTAAAGCAATTTACAGTTTTACAACAGTAAACAAAAAGTTACATTTGCATTGCCAAGAGCGAGTTCCAATCTCCATACGTGATTTATCTTCGCCCCGCAACTTAATCGTTGGCCTAAACTTAAATCAGCGAACAAGTTTTCTCATTTCCATTGTTCGTAGGCGCCACATCAATTTCTAAGCCTAATAAAATCAGACACTTCCACGTAACGATAGGTCACGAGACGGTTGTATTGACGCGGCACGGAAAGAGTTGGTTTCGGCGCCAAGCGCACGATCACAGAATAAGTAAAACTACTAGACAATCAAAGTTTAGAGCTACTGTGTTGCCATGCATCTAGTGTCGCAACAATCAATAGCGGTTTCACATGAGCTTAACGGCGTATTCACACTTGGTTACAGCAAACAACACGTCAAACAGGCGGCAACTTTCCAATGTCAGGCCAGAAAACGATGATATTTGAAATAATGAGAAAAACTCTAGTCTTTTCAATTTGTTAGCAAATAAGGTAGACAAGATAATAAATCATGCAAAATATAAATATGTATAATTGTATATGCACACATGCCTTTTCTAGATCTGAATGAGTATTTCCAATAATAGGAAACACCAGCAATTAATAGTTTAAAAAAATGGAACAGGTTAAAGTGAGCACGAAGCTTAAACCGCAAAGCGTTGATATATGACCGGCGCCCACACGTGCCCACAACATCTCTGCACACATCTCCATGCCTGCAAAAGGCTAGCGATTACTAATATAGGTCACAGAACCATTGATGCTGTAATAACTTTTTCAAGCTTTGTTATTTTGAGCTCGCCGTTTCTTAAAAGTTGCTGAGCTTTCACATGCTGAAACTTTCCTAGCTTAGGTACCTACATAATTGCAATTTACGTAGTTTTAGGTTACAAGATAAATTATGTGGTACTAATAATAGCGTCCGTAATTAAATAATAATGTATTATGCATTGACTGCTACCACAAAGGCTTAAGGGTCCCTGATACCACTTACATTATATGCCATGCCAAGCTACCCCGGATCTAAAGGGGACGCACCGTGGCATTTACATAATTCTCGCTAATTGATATGCCAAAGTCACTGTTATTAGTAGAATAAAAATATAGCAATGAAAATAGCCCTACATTTAGTAACGATCTCGTCTTATAGAAGCTGGCTTCTACACGGCGAGGCCAACAGAGGCAATCGAGTTGGGCCTTAATACCTAGTTCGATTTTGTAGTTCTGAGGAAACAAAGAACATTAGTTATTGTATGTTTTACATTAATGTTAAAATTTAATGTATAATTACGACTCAGGTTTTCTCCGCGTATAGTTTCTGGAGCGAACAAGAGAAGGGCGTCTACACGCGTCTGCAGTTACAAGTTTTTATCAAACAATCGTCTTACGTGATCGAAGTGTCGTAATTGCACTTTGTAATGAGCGAGGGCGTTACGTAAACAAAGAGCTGGGCGGACCTGTCAGTGGCGCCTCCTTGCCCCCCCCCCTCACGGCACCCCCGACACCTGCGCGGGCGCTTTTTTGCCATCAACATGAAATTTGACGAGTGCGCGACAACAACCAACGTCTGGCGCTAACACATCGCCAGAAAGCTGACTGAGCTATATATTCCCTCATATTATTTATGACAGAATAGCAGCAATTGTTCAGTTATAAAACTTAGCGAAGTTCACACTTCGAGCTAAGCTTTACCATCACTGTCATAAAAGGGAATTACCATTTGAGAACTGTTATGATTGAAATAGACGCATATACCTATGTAGGTACAATTGTACATACTTACTTTTATACATACACACACACATACACATTGTACACACGTTTGTACACATATGTACTATGTAATTTTAATGAATTTTTTTATGAAACTTATGTTTGTGATACCTACCTGATTACAAAATTATATGAGACCAAACTAAATGGGTCAAACATTTAATTTTTCTTTTGTTTTTATACTTACTATTACATGGTCCATTACCAAATCCTTACATTCCAAGTTAATGATAAAGAAGGATCTTTTTAAGGTGGTTCGATTTCCATACAAATATTTTTTTGCCATTTATGGACAAATGGAGCATAATCTTACAGTGAAATCACAGCTACTGGCATTCATTTTGCTCTTTATTTGCGGTAAATCACAATTGCTTGAATAAAACACTTTAAGTTTCGATGGAGATTTGGAAGCAACACGTGCCATGTTTCACACAATTTTATCACCATCTCGCACTGGCGCTTTCATTTTTGCATAAAACATAACAGTCTTTACCCAAAAAAAAAATACAATGGGGTGACACCAAACTCTACATAGATATCATATCTACGAATACATAGAATGAAAAAGTTCTACTTTACCTCTCTAATAGCACTATTCATATTATGTTTGAACCAAAACCACTATAAAAGGCGATCGAAGTAAATTGGAGGGGTAAACATTAATGATTTTCATTCATTTACTTTTCATATTAACGAAGAAATATTCTTTAAAGTCGATGTTAAACGCGACCACATATGGAGCGTATTCGGAGCGACACTGGACAAATATATATCCTTTTATGGCCACTGCCGGCATTAACGATACTGATTGGAAAATAAACAAAGTAAGGATCTCAAGCTAAAGGTGAATCAGCTTCGATCGAATGATTAGGCGCGATTAGCATGCGCTCGCGTCGCTCTGAGGCCTACTGTAAATAATTTTAGACTTGTTTTAGCCAAAATAGGTGTTTGTAGGAAGTCGACTTGGAGTTTTACTTCCTTACCAAGGCCGGGCACTGGGAGACACAGCCGCCAGGGTATATGGAGCGCTCGCTCCGCCTAGGAACTCCTAGTTCGCAGCTCGAGCACCCTCATCCCTTAATTTATCTATCTTTCGGAGAGGCAGGGAATCGGACTCGAGGCATCCCTCTTTTCCGAGGCTGGACACCGGGTGACACTGCCCCCAGGGTGTTCATATTTATCTTCGGAAGAAGCCGCTTCAGTCTAGTTTTGACGGTCGAAACACAGACTACTACTATAATACTATATAATATTATGGCAGATAACTCTACGTCCCTGCTGTTTGTATAAAAAAAACTACATATCTACAAAAGGCGCTTTAGTCGTTGAATGAATGTTTAATTAGATTACTGTTTTGTTTTATTTATTATGCGGAATCATTACTTTTTTGTAAAAGAGTCATGAGAAACATCTATGACTAAAAAAATGTCACATTTGCCATTGTCTTTTTGACATTGTCATTTTTTGTTGTATCGTTTTTTTTGTTTACTTGCCTCCCTCTTAACGTACATAGAAATATACATACCGTGCATATGCCACATTACACCAAAAGAAGGTAATGGTTTGTCAGAAACATTAAGTGTAAGAAGAATAGTGTTGAGCGCCAAATGTATGTATTATGAAATTCGTGTAGGTAGGTAATATAATTTTTAGAATGCGAAATATTGCTACATATTGCTAAAAACTCGTAGTATTGCTACACCTCCGCGATACTTCCTGTGTAGACGCATATACTTACTACTGTAAGTGCAAGATTACCTCACAAGAGACATGTGTACATGTGGGGTATGTTGTTAACTTTAACACAATTACCACTCATTAAATCTCACCGATGATCGAGAGTATCCCCCGAGTTCTACGGCGACCCACGTGGGAGGTGGGTGGACCTTTTCCATTGTCTTACAACGCGATAGCATTATAATAGCACCATTGCACACTATTTATGTTAATCCATTTGAGAATTCAATTTGTCTATTGTAATGTATTCCTGAACGGATATTAGGATCCGAGATACATTGTGATTCGTCTACATACAACCTGTCAACGAACACTGACTGGTTCTCGTTCGGTCCCTCGTCAGTTAAGTACTAATCACATCACTACATATTATAAAATAAACTCATCCGCCGCGTCTGTCTGTATATATTATGTCTGTATATTCACGGTAAACTCAAAAACTACTGCAGGGATCATGTGAGTTTCACTAATAGATAGAGTGATTCATGAGGAAGGTTTCGGTGTATAATTTGTAAAGGTTTTGTGTAAATTGGCTGAAATATGATAGTAATTGTTGGAAATTTCGGAAAAAGTCAAGCCACTTGATGAGTACTTGAGTAGCGATGATAGCTCAGTGGTTAGCGCGGTAGGTTCGCATGCCGAAGGGCGTGGGTTCAAACCCCAACAATGAGCTTGAGCTGCCGGTGAAGGAAAACATCGTGAGGAAACCATAGCATGGTGGTAGGGTACTTTCTAGTACTCGGCTGGCTAGCTACCACCCTCAAGTTGAAAATCTGCCGCCAAGCATCTAACGGTGTGTTCCGGCAGCCTCACTTGAGAGCCAGTTCCATTCCAGGCTAGGTGTGCTTTACCATCTTCGACCACACCTTCACTTAACATCAGGTGAGCTGTGGTCAAACAACTAGCCTGTCAACCATAAAAAAAAAAAAAAAAAATTTGAGAGATTTCATAGTAAACGCTGTTTATCCTCTTTGAGATATAACAAAAAAATGAATGGTGGGATATTCTTCTTTTATAGAAAGACTAAGTACAAAAAAAAACTGCGGTGGCTTTAAAAGATAGGTTACCATACACATTCTATCTTCAAAAAAATGTCACATACAATGATTTAATCGGAAAGCTGTTTAGACGGATATTGTTATAAGAAAACTTATAACAATAAAGGCATATGTGATTTGCTTAAATATAAAAGACAACATTTAGGACCATGAAAAAAATAACTCCAATGATTCGCGATTCACATAACAGAAACTTGAAATATGACAACCCAATGCATGATTTGTGAGCACAGTAGATAAGAGTTTCCATTCTTAATAGAGTGCAGGTCACGGCGCGCCCTGGCTTCCATTTGTCTAAGGGATACGGTATCCGCACGAGCGCTAACAGCATCCTGCCTTATTGTACGCCAGAGTAATAAATGGACGCACAGGACGATATCGCCTCGAACGAATACCTTTCATTGTAACAACATTGAAATGATAGCCAACAATGCGAGAGAAGCCGGGACCGACGGCTGCGAGTTATCATCGGTCGCACCTCGCAGCGCGTGCGCGTCACCGCTGACCGTTTTATTGAAGCCGGCGCCATCGGCAACTTTCACGTCTCGCAGACAATAACGCTCAAATTGGAAACTAAAATGATTTTTACAACTCGCTCCCGAGTCACGACAACAATCACGCGTCGGGAGCCGATCGCGATCGCCTATTAGGTACCTTTACGCGTCGTAAATTCCGTGAGCGGACGGCCACTTAACGCGGGAGCGATACTCGGAGCTATTTCGGCTGTTTGCTCGTTACGTCCGAGTAGGTACTTCTAACGAAGGCACCCAAAAACGTTCCCACAGTCGTCGATCACCGCGGTAAAAAACCAAGTATCTACGAATTAACACGTCCGCGCTTTGTGTGTGTATGAAAACACTCGGTGGTCGCGGAGGGCTCTTGTGGTGAACGAGAGGTGTCACCGTAGCGTCAGCGCCGACGCCACTAGCGCCCGAGATCGCGCGTAAGTTAGTTGTCTTTAATTTACTTTAATTTTAATAAATACTTGTCTACTCATGTTCAACGGAGCGCGACGAGGGCCCTCGTGGAAATGACAGCCAGTCACCGACTCAAATATTAGTAGTCATTTACGAGTTTCGTGAATAGGTTCGGACATGAATGAGTTGTCATTGCTTTCAAAATCATGTTCATGGTGTTACAAAACGCACAATAATGGCTTGGAATGTATCGGTAGAGGGTCTGCGGGCCTTTATTAACGAAGCGGTCGCGAGGTGCGACAGTTGCACTTCTCCTCTAATTCATTGCACAAACATACGAAGGGAGTACGTGTGTGAAACTTAGTCCAGTTCAAATCGAACACAATTGTTAACACGGAATGTAAACTCTGGTTAATCTTTCACTTTGTACCGCTTAGAGAGAAATTAACGAAGAAATGCTGCGCAAACATTCGCTTTTGAGAGATACGTATTAGCGAGTTACTTCGCCGTTTGCGGAAATCAACGTTAAGCTTCTATTTAGTACCTAAATAAAACGATAAATTTGTGTCAGTGTGTCATGGGAAATTATTCTGAAAGTAGAAATCTCTTTGTGTTCGGGGACACTGTGACGTAGCAGAGAATATTGTACCCTGTCTGTTTCATCTCGAATTTAATTCACAGAGTTGATATGGAATGTAAGGTTGGGCAGACTTCCAGCATACTAATATAGAATTAAAATGTAACTAGCTACCTATTTAAATATGTATTGAAATGTCAGAAAATTCTCACACTTGAGTGAGCACTCGTGTTCTAATGATATTAAGAACCTACAACATTACACACAGTAGGTACATTAATATTATAGAAGCAAAAGATTGCCTGTTTCTTACTTTACGTCACGATGTAAATAAGTAATTTAGATGGGCAATCTGTATTTAAAATTGTATCTACATTAACATCCGGGATAACACAGACTAATTTTATTCCTGACTTTTTTTTTTTTATGCCACAGGTGGCAATCAAGCTGACGGGTTGCCTGATGTTAAGCAATCACCGTCGCCTATAGATATCTGCAATACCAGGGGTACCACAAATACGTTGCCGACCTTTTAAGATTCTATTAACATGCCTTTTGAAGAACCCAATGTTGAAACTCCGCGGGAATACGGAAGAAGGAAGATCATTCCACAATTTGCAAGTGTATGGCAAAAAAGATCGCGTGAATCGCACAGTGTGCGATTTCCATGAATCAATAACATGTGGATGACTAGCGAACTAGCGGACGCCTCGCGGTTTCAGCCGCGTAGTTCCCGTTTCCGTGGGATTACAGGGATAAAAAGTAGCCTATGTCACTCGGAGGTAGTGTAGCTTCCCAACGGTGAAGCTACACTATCTCCGTGTAGCTTTATCCGTATAGAATTTTTGAAATCAGTCCAGTAGTTTCAGAGCCTATTCAATACAAACAAACAAACAATCAAATCATCATCAAGATTTAAACACTTCCAGAGCCAGTTCCATTCCAGGCTAGGTGTACTTTACCACCTTCGACCACACCGTCACTTAACATCAGGTGAGCTGTGAGGTGAGCTGTGGTCAAACACCTAACCCGTCAATCATAAAAAAAAACTTTTACTTTATCGCAAATGCTCATGATGACGTTTGAGTAAACTTGGCCCCAAAATAGATAAAATAAAAAAAATAGTCGTGGGGACTGTTGGCAGAAATTAAAAAGAAACTTAAAGCACCATAACATTAGCATTTCGGTGACGAGAATCCATACGTTTTACCCCTACCAAAAACTCGACGCGAGTTACGAGGTAAGGGGCGAAGGCAAGAGGCTTTTTAAAAGACAATTTAGGCGTGTGATCAGACTGGAGAGCAAATCAGAACTAACTTTATCAACTTAATTGTTACATAAATGATTCTTAAACAAAGGATTGTATTCTATTACTAATGCTTCCTGTTACTCACTACCAGGAAGCTACATGACACTTATTATCTACATATGTATACTGCCCAATTATGAAGTAAACTATTGTGTATGGCGAGGTTGCGGCGACATAACTCGCGGCTATAATTTTCACTTCAAAACGACGTATCGATATCACAAGTTGTTGTCTACGAACGTTAATAATGATACATATGCGGAGGACAATCACTGCACAATAGTGCCAGCTCATCGTCCACTCGTATACTACAATCAGAGTGCAATAATACAAAGAATGGGCGACATCGAGCGAGCGTGTCCAGTGGGCGCGAATAAATCAGCATTTGCGGGTAAGATGGACGGTTTAATTATTGATTTATTGGTCAGAGAACGCTTGCAGGCGCCGGCTAATTGGTGCGGCGAGCCTCGCGTGACACTGGCTTGCGCTGCACTCGAATTATTGAGACAAAATCGTCCAATATTGAACACGACCGCGCATGACTTCGTTACGCTTATCACGAATAATATATTAAAGCTCTAAGACTTTATTACGAAGTAGCTGGAGTTATGGACGCGGCGGTGCAAGTGGTGAACTCGATACTGCAACGATGCTGCGGGCAGTTAGATGGATGATTGTTTAATTACTCTACTTCTGCTGGTAATCGTACGACACGCTAAGCTATAAACATGTAATTGATACGTATCTTCGTTTATATCTAGTTATTGAAAATGCAGTTATATTGAGCGATTAGACCATTAAAACTGATATGGAATAGATTTAAATTCAGGTAAACTAGTATTTTGATACTCTACAATGGCTAGACAAAACAAGTCGCAAACTTGTTCACTTCCTGTGTCGCACCACATCACACGCCTCTATCTACAGATGAAGTTTAACGACTATTTTTTGTCATAGAACCTGTTTTACCAGTAGGTTTGGGCGGTGGCTAAGACGAATATTTAAAGGAACATGACTCCAAAGCTCGTAAGGATGTTTGCCCGACACACTCGACCACTTCCGATGTTCTGCAACTAGATTGGATTTAGAAAAACTAGTCATGCGTGTTATATTGTGCTGCCGCATGCCGGTGTTTTCGCGGGTCGCGGAACTTTACCGAAGCGTCGCGTCGATTGTGGAGTCACTGGTTTCTGGCGGTGATGAACTGTGGACGGTGAATACTCCGCGGAGCTACAACAAACACGCGTGAGAGACTCGCACAATGTAAGGTTTGTGTTACACCCAAAGGAAAAATATACATATACGTAAGTATATATTATATTCTTTAACAAATGCACATTTACAAAGCATATACCTAGGTACCTACAAAATTAGATTTGGTTATAAAAGAAAAAAGATTAGGGTATGTTAAGTCGAAGGTGGATCATTATACAGTATACACATCTTTATGAACAAATTTTATTATAAGGCCATCGCTGCTTTGGCGCTTATTCGATGATTAGTCTCTACACCTCTGTAATATCACATACACTAGAAATCGGATATATACGAGAATACATAAGATATTGTGGTTATGTTCGAACTAGCGTATCTTGAACTGGTGCTTTTGTCCTCACGAGTCGACATGCAAGCACTCGGCCCTAGTTTCAATATTTTAGTAGCGACGCAACGCAAACACGACTCCTTTGTAGGGGGTCATACGTGTGTAAAGAGTTTCCGCGTCTCGGGCTGCTTAGCAGACTCTATGGACAAATATTTTTTTGTTCTCTCATGATCACTATTAGCTGAAGCTTGACGTGTTGTTTGCTGTGACCGTTCACACACTATGTGTAGCGTTTGACGGTGATGTCGTTTTACGTGACCTGACAAACTTTTGCAAATATTGCGATTGATTTGATTCTTGACAATCTAGAAGGTTGCAAGAATGAAGATAAATTATTTGACTTTTCTATTTTTGATAATCGATGTTAATTGAAATTCGGGCTGGCGACGCGTGACATAAATCTTCAAAAAAGATTTAACTACATATTTCTAGACTACTAGGTATTTACAACTACATGTAATTTCTTGATTTCTAGTTGATCTATGTATTAGAATGCATTATTATTAGAATGATTATTATGATATATTTATGCTATTGTTATATTCTTCTGTATGCATATCCTTGTTAATGACACTCTCCGTCTTTTTCTTCCTTTAATCTTTTCCGTCCTAGAAAAAAGGTATTCTAAGGTTGCCTGGAAGAGATCGCATTTTGCGATAGGGTTGCCAGTTGTTACACCTGTTAATTAAGTGTATTTCTTCTGTATTATATAATTTTTAGTGTGTACAATAAAGACTTAATCAATCAATAAATCAATCTTTCTCTGAATTGATACAAATAGTATATCTGAAATAATAAGTAAACTGAATTTTGTTCGTTTGTTGTTATTTCCTTTGATGGAAGTGTATGCGTTTGTGTGTGTAGGTTTGACACGTGTAAATCGCGAAAAACTGATCCAATATGTTTTTTGAACGACACCGGAAATCCGCTTCTTTTTTCTGCGCGTGCTTTATTTTTATTTGGGGTAATTAGCAAGGTGTATTAAATCAGGCGATAAATTTCGCGCGCTAGACAGGAAATGTTTATTTTCTACTTACACAGAAATGTTGATAAATATGTGCTTTAAGTTTAGAACTCAGTGTTTACTTACAGTCAGTACTACGGTATCCCATCCCGTCGGCATTAGCAGTCGTTAAATAAACATTATGAACAGTAACGCCGTCTTCCCAATACAGCATTGTATTAGGATGACGGCTGATGTCAAAACACCGTCCAATAACCTCTAAACTTCACCAGAATTGATAAACATCACTGCGAGCTCAAATCATAGACAACTAGTATTTTGATTAGACACTAGCTACAAATTATAGTCTGATACAACCACCAACAAACAAAACGATAATGTTTCATGAAATAATTACGCTGGCATTTTCTAGAATCGAATAAAATACTAACAGATACAGAGGTTATGCAGAAAATGACCCCGATGTCATCGCATATCTCTGTTATACAAGATTGTAGGGTCCGAGTTTGTACCAGTTTTATGTGTTGACGATAACATGGTATCTATAGGTTATAAAGTTGAAAATAGGTAAAGGTGCAATAAAGAAACTTGAGCGTAAACAGCCTATAAATAAACATGAAATTATGTTGCGACAAAATTATTATCACATTTTGTGTTCGACAAGACTATCAAGATAAGAAATTGTCATGGATGTAACGTAGAGCTTTACATGTGAGAACTGATTACAAATAACGCTAGCTTTACTATTATCTGGGTTTTTTTATTTCTACCAGAAATGATGTCGGTAGACTGGCAAAGACAATAAACGTAGTTATACATAGCGTTCCCGAGGGAATACAGAAATGAAAAGTAGTCTATGTCACCCGGAGATAGTGTAGCTTCCCAACTGTGAAATAATTTTTGAAATCGGTTCAGTAGTTTCGGAGCCTATTCAATACAAACAAACAAACAATCAAATCTTTCCTCTTTATAGTAGTATATAGATTAAGGTTTAGGTAACTAAAAAATGACCTCGATACTTTTAGCATAAGCACCATTATTTTTTACATCTGTTTTGAACCTTAGTGAAAAGGAGTTTTTTGTTTTTATGCTTGAACCCCGTTTATGACGATTATGAATACAAAATGAAATCATTAATTAAAATACACAGAAGGGGTAGTTAATAAATTTGAGATTTAGATTTAGTTACGTATTGTTATAGTTGCTTGTGTGTGTGCGCGTGCGTGTGCACAGTGCACACGCACCACGAGCATTGAGCTCTTGCGCGTGCAAGCGCGTGCTAGGGCCACTGCTTATCCGCCGTTATTACTTACATTTCATAATGCTGGAATGTTGATAGCTTAGATAATTATTAGAATAGCGAGTTTTGTTTTTAATAATTTTAAATTATTTGATATCATTTTTTAATTGATCACCGCTCTGAGCTACCAACTTCACAATGTCAACGTGAGTAATTCATTCTCGAATTGAACAGCATTATAATTACCGCTCTCATATAACATAATTGATCGTTACTGTACTTGCGTAGTCCAATTATTTGCCTCTAGGGATCCAACAGTACTTTTATCGAACTATTCTGTCGATGTTCTGATAGGATGCAGGCGGTTAAAAAATTACTTTTGTATACTGTTTTTACTCTGTAAGGAAAACCTTCATTGATAGATATTAAATCTATATATTAATACTTGATATATTTAATATATATCAATGAAGGTTTCCTTACAGATTAAAAGCATTATAAAAAGGTAGACAATTATTACCTATGTCATATGTTTAGTTCCTCATTATTTTGAATATTTTTTTAAATATATTTCTTATGAGGTTCATATAGATGTAATGCTGAAAGCCAAGCGCTACCGTACCGAGTACGAGTTACTGTGAATTCAGCCAGTACGACATATAATTAAGAAACTTTTAATAAAATCGGAGACGTAGAATTAAATTCGTTTTCTCTGCATTCGCCACGTAGGACGTATCGAGCTCTGTTGGTATAATTAGATCGACAGCTCCAAATATCAGTGAGTCAAGAACTGCTGTTAGCTGTTAGTATTTAGCGCACTACATATTATTAATTACAGTGTTACTCAGTTATAAGCTAAAACGAGGGATGGAATAACTATCAATATTTATTTCGTGACTTTACAAAATATAACTCGCAAAAGATATGTTTGAAAAAATTGCTTTGTGCTTTGTAGATGCAAAACCAATAAGTCTAACTTTAAAGGTTGGTCGTCAGCATCTCAGTGATCACGTTTCTAACGTGAACCAAACAAAACAGCCGTTCTATGCAAGCAATGCTCTCTCAAATGTTCCGCAACCAAAACTTCTTTCTTCTAACAGCGTGTCGTTTACTCTCGACTAAAAAACAAGGGTTAGTAAAATTTATTTATATTCCCCTAAATTGTGGAGTATTATAAGCTTGGGGTGTACTTAACCTAAAGGGATTCATTGTACTTACCATTGTAAAAAGATTATGTATGCCCTTGATAAAATCTATAGAGCAGCTGATTTTTTTTCAGCGATTTCAGAGTTGTGCCCGTAGTAAAATGTATTCAATATATTGCGTGGCCCCAATGACCTCCTTTCCTTTCCACCCTAATCTTAACCCCTTTATAGAACTGGTGTATATGTGTATAATAACGCACGGAAACTGAATCAGTATATATTCTAATTCTATTATGTTGGTTCTATAATGTGGGCTCCATCGCTAATTTTAAATAATAATACTGTTTTTATACTCAATAATTAAGATACTTTTTAAGGAGCACAATGAAAAGCATGACTAATTAAATTTTAATCCTTTTGATAGGTTGAAATTAATTGAATGATATGATCAAAACTTGATTGTCAAGAGTTTAAACTTTTAAATTATAGGAAAAGGAATGCATCAGCAACAAATACTATAGCATTGTCTATCGTAATATGAGTGATTGCGGGTTCTCATACCGTGTTCTCGATGGATCGTCTAGAGAACGGCAATCGCACCTCCTGTGGTGGCACTCACTATGCCTTACCGTCAGGAGGTTAACCCTGCACTATCTAACATAGTGACTGGGTGATTGTCTGTATTTACAAAAAATTTACATTTTCGTATAAATTAACCAGTAAAAGTAGTAAACGCGTCAATTGTACTTTCTATGTTGCATCACTGAGAAATTGTTCTGATATCAGCGCGTAACATGGCCGAGTTGAGATGTACTGTAATTATACCTATATATTTACACATTCCATAGGCAGCCCGTAATTGTTCTGTTGACCAAGTGACGTGCTTGCTTCAAATCAGGAATTGCTCTAGGTGATAATCTTGCCGTTGTACTGTCGCGTACTAGATATTATAATAAGTATATGTACTTACTTATTTTTAATTGCGTTTAGTTTTTAAGATACATGCATAATTTGTATTTCATTGTATAATAAATGTAAGTTTTATGGGCCCTAATCGGCGTCACTCTGGTCTTATTTATTTCGTCGATGTTTAGGCGACTTGATAACATAACATGTTATTTCTCTAATTATAACAAAAGTTTAATTAGGATGTACTGAACATACAATTACTGGTCTGTTGAGACTTAAGTAGTGAGTGCCAAAGCAGCGATGCCCTGGACTTTGTTTTGTTACTGAAAGTTAGAACTTTCAGTAACAAAACAAAGTCCAGGGCATCGCTGCAATGGTCATTGACAGACGTTATCTCTTACCATCAGGAGAGCGACTCATTGTCTCATTCGTCTCATTACTTCTTACACTAATAAAAACTATCCGTAATAAGAAGATATCCAACAGATAGTGAAAACTATATCGTTATCGATTGCGTGGTTTGTAAGAAGTAGGTAGAAGTAGTAAGCGGAGAGACAGACACAGACAGCGATTTGTTTTATACTATTTAGAGGAGAGATAAAAATAAATATATGTTTAATATTACTGTATAGAGTAAGAGCTACAAAATGAATACTTTCGTATTCATAAGTGAAATGTGACATGAAGTATCGAGAGTCAAGTGTGTGTGAGAATATAAATGTTAACATAAAATATAAAATGTTAAAACATAAATGTTAAAAATCATGTTGTTAGCTGCAAACGATGAAATCTTTGTTGGCATAAGCGAAGTCGCAAGCGATTACTAGTAACGTAATAAATACTCGCTTATCGCAAATCAGGTGTTCTCACCGAGGTGCAATATATTCATGAGCCAGCGTTATGCTTCACATATATCATCGACACCTCAGTCAATTAAATTAAACCGGATCATCGAAAATAGCTCCTCTATGTAGAAGGCTTGCTCGCACAATCTTGATTGAAATGGATAAAATATGCTACCCTCTTTTCTAATGATAAATGATTCAACTTTTAACTCGGCATCATTATTATTACTTATGAAAGTCCACTGCTGGATATAAGACTTTCCCAAGACACGTTAAACCGACTTTTAGCTTTTCGCTTCCATCCACTGCCATCTCCACATCTTACATATTATATCGTCACTCCATTAGGCCTGTACTCTCTCCTATAGCGTGGTACTCTAGAAAAAACCGAGCCGCACCGAACCGAACCGCTAAACTAGAGAGTTTAGCGGTTCTGCGACAGATATAGCCCAGCCTACTGGCACTTTAACTTGCTAATACGCTGAACTATGTCAACAAGTTACTCTGGTTCTCTGGCAAATTATTTCTTTCTGGACACGATCCTCCAGAGAAATCCCGAGCATATGTACCTTTTCCCATAGCTCGTTGACTTTGAACATGTGGACTATTTAACTGAGCTGTTAGTACAAATGTTAAATTCCAGTTACGCAGATATACTGAGGTATTACCGATATACACATATTGGTATCAGATAATAATGGTACCAGAGACTACATTTTTCCCATTACACGCAACGTGGGAAAACCCAGACAAAATTAATATTCCATCACTATAAGAAGAAAGGATCAGAGCGTATTTGTAGCGATGATAGCTCAGTGGTTAGCGCGGAAGGTTCGCATGCCGAAGGGCGTGGGTTCAAACCCCAACAATGAGCTTGAGCTGCCGGTGAAGGAAAACATCGTAAGGAAACCAAAGCATGGTGGTAGGGTACTTTAGTACTCGGCTGGCTAGCTACCACCCTCAAGTTGAAAATCTGCCGCCAAGCATCTAACGGTGTGTTCCGGCAGCCTCACTTGAGAGCCAGTTGCATTCCAGGCTAGGTGTGCCTTACCATCTTCGACCACACCTTCACTTGACATCAGGTGAGCTGTGGTCAAACACCTAGACGGTCAACCATTAAAAAAAAAAAGAAAAAAAAAACAGAAAAGAATATTTTTTACTAAAACATATCCGATTCCACTCCACTAAGCCCAAACACTGCTAGATCACATTGTTTTATTACGGAGTTCCGATGCTGCCCTTCTGATTTCATCATCATCTGATTATGAAGCTGGAAAGTAGGTAGTTGATTCTAGTGATGTTAAACACCACTAAGAATTCACAAGAAGGCTTAGATGATTTTTTTTATTTATTCTGGTTTACAAGTAAACTACTAATTGATTTTGATGAAATTTCTATGGGACCAATCTAAAAGTATGTATATCTTTTTAAATATTTTTAAATAAGGTTCATAAACGGCGCAACAAACATTTAAAAAATCCAATAGAATTGAGAACCTCCTCATTTTTTGAAGTCAGTTTAAAAAGTTACTTTTACTTGAAACAGTCATATTTAAGTAACTAAATAAAACCATTTCTTATTTGCCAGTTACCCTAACGTGCTTAAGTTCTGTACAGTTCTGCTGAATGTGCTAAAACTATCAGTTGCCAGATGCTCAACCTCAGCGCAATCAGACTAAAATAAATTAGTCGTTCATTTTCATTTGTACCATACAACTAAACATAACTAACATACATACTACATAACTAATTAAAGTTAATTGAGGAACGATTGAAGCGGAAGCACATGATATCTAAAACAGAAGTAATGCTAACATAGTTGTAAAAATATGTATTATTTCAAAATAATTTCCTACACCTACAAAGAGCCTACCTATAATTGTACGAGAACACACGCACACGCGCCAGAATTATTTATACCATTGTAAGCGGTATTTTTATTATTGGTTTATACCATGTGGATTTATCGACAAATAGTTCGTTTGATACCGCCGCTGCAAATTTGAGATTACACAAAGATGAAGTGTCTGAGGCAAAATGCCAATGGTTAATCTTCACAATTTATGATCTACGAAATAGTCGATAATAATAATCTTCGCAGCATTAATCATATTGGGAACCAATACGCAAAGTACATAAACAATGATAGTGACTTCGTTGTTATATCGATGTATATCGACGTATTTGTAATTGTAATCGTACAAAAGATTTTGTGTAATCAGGGTCATGAGTCTTTATGGTACTTTTTTACTGTTTGTTTGTTTTGTTTTTCAAAGTTCTCGATTTATCAGAAATCTATACTTTTATAAAGAGGAAAGATTTGATTGTTTGATTGCTTGTATTGAATAGGTTCTGAAACTACTGGACTGATTTCAAAAATTATTTCACCGTTGGGAAGCTACACTATCTATAAGCTACTTTTTATCCCTGTATTCCCACGGGAACGGGAACTACGCGAGGGAAACCGCGAGGCGTCCACTAGTCAGAAATAAATATACAAACTAGACAGCCTATTTTTTTACTGTTTAATAATCCTGTTATTTACTTTTTTATTTAAATTTTAAAATTCTGATTAGTTTTATGTTAAATGTTGTTTTCTTCTGTGCTATTCTTTATTGTCGTGTGAATTCATCTTTGCAAATATTTTGCATGCCGTGAAGATATGTGTGACGTTCTTTTTCCAACTGTTAATAACTGTAACATCTTCAACTTATACCTACCTATATCATATTCTTATTCTTATTCAAAGTGGGGCCGATAAGTCCTGCACCGACGTCCCGCTTGGGGTGTTTTGTGCATTGCCCCCTACCAGCTCCTTGAAGTAGTATCGGAGCTAGGCTCTGTGCCGCTGGCATAGTAGCTCCAGTGAGTTGAGTGGAATGTTCAATCACGATGAAATGAATGATAGCGAAGCAGCTTCATGCAGCCATAGTAGCAAGCGCTAGTAGCAATTCTAGTATCATCTGTGGATTTGCAATGCAAAAGCAAATAGATACCTACTTAATATTTTTAATGTAAAAGTTGTTATTTAATCACATAAAACGGTTCAACATATTTAAATTAAATTTGGCACACATATAGCTTATTACTTGAATAACATACATTGTATACCTATCAAAAAAATGTTAGATTCTTTTGGAATTATTAAAAAACGAACTACTGGACGTATTCATTTCAAATTTGGTATAGATGTACCTTATGGAACATTGTTCAGTGATAAGAAGTACTTTATCTAGTAATAAAATAGTGCAAGTTTATATTGCTTAATTGATACTTACACAATGACATGTTTAATTTCTTTCTGTACCTAATTCTAAAGTTAACGCGGACGAAGTAGAGGCCGTAAGCTAGTAATTCAACAATGGTTTTTGTTAATTTCAAGAGTTTAAACTAGTAACAAATTCGGCAAGGGTTGAGCTTTATTTCGGCGCCGACAAGGCTCCGCTTTTAACACGCTGACGGTTTCAAGCGTTCATCACAACATTATCCTTTCGACACGGTAGCACTAATTGGATAAAACGTCTAAACAAAAAACGTCATAGAAACAAACACTTTAATAATACGGACGTTCGTAATTTCAAGGCGCAAAGGGAATTCCATTTAACATGTGAATTGGATGTGTCGGGTCGGCGTGAGGGCTGTCATTAGGGGGCGGTGCCGACCGGACGATCTCCGGGCCATCCGAGTCGTTCGTCTGCCGTCCGAGCCATCCGACCGGTGTCGGCGACGACAGCCGACGGCTCTCAACGCCACTGATTGATGGGCCGGTATGAAACGTCAGGGATCGAACGATTGTTAGTGTTTAACTAACAGTTACGATTCAAAACACAATTTGATCTTGATTGATGGACTAATGATATAAAGCAAACATGAAGTCGCGTCGGTACGTGTGTAACCGTCTGTCGCCTCGAGCTGACGTATTTCCATCAGCCGAGATTCGATGCAGTTGGAAATGTTTTAACCGACTGTTACATAATATTTCATTAGTCATAAATATTGGTATTTCAGTTCACTCCATCAACATGACTATAAACAACGATGTGCAATTACCAAAATAAATCACGTTTTCGTCTAAAGCATTAGCAAATTGTAATTACGTAAAATATATCTTTAATTCGTGACGTGTGTATATTTATTTTTCGTATTGGTTGTTTACTAAATTTAAAGTATAATCATTTTATTATAGATATTCAAAAGTGTTAGTATCCAGTTTAACATTGTGTGATACATTTATTTACATTACAATTAATAAGTATTGTTTGAAAGATTGGAAAGTATGAGACAACTTATGTATAGAGCAGCTGATTTTTTAAAAAGTTTTTCACAATAATGACTGCTTACGTGCAATGCCATTCGGCTTAGTATACTTCAAACTTATAACAGGTTCATCTTACACTAAGATCTACTTATAAATAATATCAGGTACTGATCATTTACAAACTTCCACAACTTATATTAAAAATCTAATCTATTACGACTGTCAGATTATAATTATTCGATATTTCTTACATTTTTTATCTAGTCAATGAAGTCCTACAACATCAAGGTCAATTTTCACAAAAAAGTTCTTTACATTTAGAACTTTGAGCCAGCCATTTTAATAATCATTTCCGGCCCCATTGACCCGACCATCCTCTCGGGCCGGGTCGCTCACTATCACGTACGTTTAATATTATAAGGTATTAGGCCTCGCCGGCCCTCCATTACTCTGTCCATATCATAATACGGAATTGTCTGAACGCTTAGATTTTGTACTTTTTACTTTCATTGAGTGTAAAATAAAAAGGCGGGACCGTCGGCGCCGGGCATTGTTCTCGACGGCCATTCGTCGCACTTCATGCTATTCACATTCAAATTAAATGCCTTGTGTACAAAATTAATTTGTCTTTTGTCTTAGCTCGGCCTGGAGCAGAGCCGCTGACATGTCACTGCGCAGCAGGGCGCTCGCTCTCTCGGAGCAAGGAACGAACAAAACATACATCCAAACACTCTCCTCTATAACATTAACGATTTAGGAAGTTGTTCAGATCAGACAAAGTTTTCAACAACAATAAACCTTATAGCCCAAGAGCCCATGACAGCCAGACCTTCGTTATTTTATAAAAGCTGAAAGTTTTTCTGTGCATGCCCCCTATACAGGTAAGAACGACCAGCGATTATGGAGTTTGTGGTTACTTTGGCAGGTAACAGTTAGTAAAGGTGTATAAAATAGTACCTTAAATTCGTTAAAGTGTAAAGCTTAATTTTTTATATTTTCTTCGAGATAACCTTAGAAATCTCGTCATCCATTGCCGGACACTTATGACAGTTGCTACCCCCTGCCAGACACACCTAAGCTTTAATAAATTTATTAAAGTTCAGGGGTTTAGTATAAAAGGTAAATTTTATATATGTTACTTGGGGACCTATAAAAAAATGTTACCTCGATAGTCGGACAGTTTTAAGGTGAAATATGCTTAAAACTTGGCGATTCGTCTTCACTTTTATTTAAAACGAGACCTTTAAAAACAGTTAATTGACTTTCTTTTTTTATGTGTGACAAATGTTCACAAAATTCTTTATCTGAATTTGATCACCGAAACACGATTACATAAATTTCGCTCGATAGAAAAAAATCGTAAAGTTTCCTAAAAAACGCCCGTTTTGACTTTTCCGTTGATGGAATGAATCAACTACATTCATTTCCTATCGAAAGAATTTTTACAAATAAAAAAATATGTAATCCCAACAAACATTCAAATCCATCTGTGAGCTCAGTTTTTTGAACAATTGTAAGGTTATTTTAATAAAACAAAGTAAAATGAATATTGCATACGCGCAGGCAGAATATGCAGGCATTACCATGTCGCCCGACCCCCGTCAGTCCGCCGTAGCGGGTTGTCGAGAGAGGACGTGTATAACTTTATTCGAACCTCCAGCGCACCTGGGCGGTCGACTACATCGGCTTTCTTTGTGGTCAATATAACAAACAGATTATATGAGGATACACTGCTATTACATCTAAAAAGAATATATAGTAAACATGGGAAATAAAGATAATAAGCAGAAAAAATATTCTGCTCGAAAATACAAAAGAAACAAACTATTGAACTTGAACAAGAATACGTAAGTACCGACATACATACATTGTTGTTTTCATTCATTGTCTTCGCGTAGGTGCCTATCTACTAACACTATATATTTTTACTTCTTTATTGTCTGGAGAACAATCCCATAATGCAGAAGTATTGCTGCCAACTTTATCGGAATCTTCTGATGTTGTACCTGGTTTTTTCGAGCAAGTTACTTCATTTTTTTTTTGTTTGACAGGCCAAATGTTTGACCACAGCTCACCTGACCAGTTCAGTGAAGGCGTGTTCGAAGATGGTAAATCACACCTAGCCTGGAATGGAACTAACTCACAAGTGAGGCTGCCGGAACACACCGTTAGATGCTTGGTGACAAACTTTCAACTTGAGGGTGGTAGCTAGCCAGCCGAGTACGTTAAAAGAAAGTACCCTACCACCATGCTATGGTTTCCTCACGATGTTTTCCTTCACTCTTGAAAGTTGCCGCGATTTACAAATTATGACTCAGTGTTTCAGCTGTACCACATTATTCGTAATATATTAAATAATTAATCACTGTAGTTAATTAAATTAACCCAACCAAAATATTTTAGTCTACAAATAAAATCTAATGGAAAAAAATAAGCAAAGTGTTATGCATATAACATAAGTAAACATAGACTAACATTTTGACCAACGGACATAAGTAAACATTTTGGAAAGTGGGAATTGGGAAGTAGAAGTTGGGAAGTGGGCATTGGGAATTGAGAAGTGGGAAGTGGGACTTGGGAAGTGGGAAGTAGGAAGTGGGAAGTGGGCAGTGGGCATTGGGAATTGGAAAGTGGGAAGTGGGCGTTGGGAAGTGGGAAATGGGATTTGCGAAGTGGGAATTGGGACTTGGGAAGTGGGAATTGGAAAGTGTGCAGTGGGCATTGGGAATTGGAAAGTGGGAAGTGGGCATTTGGAAGTGGGAATTGCAAAGTGGGCATTGGGAATTGGAAAGTGGGAAGTGGGCATTTGGAAGTGGGAAGTGGGAAGTGGAAATTGGGAATTGCGAAGTTGGAAGTGGAAGTTGGGAATTGGAAAGTGGGAAGTGGGCATTGGGAATTGAGAAGTGGGAAGTGGCAAGTGCGACGTAGGAAGTGGGCATTGGGACTTGAGAAGTGGGAAGTGGGAGTTGGGAATTAGAAAGTGGGAAGTGGGCATTGGGAATTGGGATGTGGGAATTGCGAAGTGGGAAATGGGATATGGGAGTTTAGGAAAAGGGAATTGGAAAGTGGAAATTGGGCATTGATAATTGGCAAGTGGGAAGTGGGCATAGGGGAATTGGAAAGTGGGAAGTGGGAAGTGGGAATTGGGAATTGCGAAGTAGGAAGTGGAAGTTAGGAATTGTAAGTGGGAAGTGGGCGTTGGGAATTGAGAAGTGGGAAGTGGAACTTGGGAAGTCGGAATTTATAAGTGGAAAGTGGGCATTGGTAATTGGAAAGTGGTCAAACACCTAGCCTGTGGACCATAAAAAAAAGGTATCAACCAACGTAGCCTACTTTGATATTATAAATCAGCATCGGCACTTGCCACTACATAAAATACTATCTAGTAACCGCACGCGCGCGCGGGTGGCTAAGCTGGCTAGACTCCTTACGCCGCCCGGCGGTCTGCTTCTGCCTCCCTTAAGGCAATTTCGTACGTTGTGGTTGACAGATATAAATAATGTTCCAAAAACTTGCTGCGCACTGCGAGTTCACCTTAGTTTTTCGGTACAAAAAGTAACCTATGTGTTAATGCAGAGTATAAGTTATCTGTATTTCAAATTTCACCCAAATCCGTTAATCTTTAATAGCGTGAACAAGTAACAAACATACAAACTTTCGCATTTATAACATTATTTGTTTTGCAGCCGTTGTAATTTAATATGATTTAAAGAAAAAGCTACCAATTTTATTTCAACTAAAGCCTACAAAATAGGTCTTACGAAATTAAAATGACGTATTCTACAACAGATTCGTAAGCACGAACAATGTAGTTTTCTTTTAAATAAACTCGACTGAGGTTTTATTTATTAAAACCTTCAAGTAATATCACTGACGAAACTACACTTACCCATTATGAATATTAATTACTCGTGAGGTACGCCAGAGAAGTGGTTACATCGAAGAAAACTGACATTAAATATTTGTTTAATTCCCGCAAGTGGGTTACCATTTTACCAACAACGTTCATATAGAACATATTATTCGAAGATGATGACATTCAGCAACGGTTGATTCAATATTTATTCGTTTTCCTTATCAAATTACATTCATTTTAAAACTGGTTACACAATGTGAATTATTATTTCGCCTAATGAAATAATGTTATTTAATATCAAGCTGTCAGAGATTAAAAGCTTTCCGTGGTGCAAACTCCACGAGGAATGCGTTCGTCGGAAACGAAAAACACAACAATGCATCAGTTCAGTTGAGAGATAACCGTGACTAAAACATCGCACCCCGCCTCTCTAATAACAGATCTTTAGTCACGTGTGTAATTAAAAACTCAAACATCGACAACTAACAAATCACAGCACGCTCGACGGACGCTATTGCCTAAGATGAATCACTACGCGTGTCAATTAAAGCTATTATTTAAGAAAAAGATAAATTATTTTGAAAATTTACAATATTTTTCTAAGAAATTACGATCACCATAAATGAATCACGACCACACCTCTGACGACTCACTCATGGAGATTTCAATCTTGATATCTCACCATGAAGCTGGCAGAACAGCCGTGACTATCGCATTTATAACCAACGCACCGCGAGTGAAGCTGTGCTCGCATAAACAATGTTTGTGATAAACAAGAAGCGACATGGCGCGATCGTGATCGTATACGCCGAGTGATCACACCTCTTAATTAATATTCAGTGACTTGGCAAAACTTGCAATGATTTGTAATAATTATGGAACGGCTAATTTTAGCCGATTGTTTTAAGAAAGAAAAGAAAAAATCTATGAAGATTTCGTGGCTAATTTCCAGTTTCATTTAACACTTTTCATAATAGTGCAAAAATTACAAATAATAATAATTGAGGGCCTCATAATATAGAATCGCGACCAAGACCTCTCGCTAGGTGTTTGAGTTGGGTCAAGGGTCAGATCCAAAAGACAATGACCTTTGGTACGGCTTGCATTGTTAGGAAGTTTCTTACTCTGCAGCCTTCTACACCAGCAGCTTGAGCCCTGCCCCTCTGCTGGTGGCACCCAAATTTCGGTCTCGGTACTATGCATTCAGACAACGTTTCCAAACCAACTCCCAGGTCCAGTCGTGAATCTACACAAGGAACCACTTAAACACACACACAAAAATATTATCAAAATCGGTCCAGTCGTTTAGGAGCAGTTCAGTGAGAAACACACGTTCAGAAAAGTTATATACGTGTACCTACTAGCTGAATATCCGGTATCTCGTAACCGATTACGATTGCAGCGCTACCTACCGGGTCCAGTGTTATAACTAAACACACGCAAAAAATGTTGTCAAAATCGGTCAAGCAGTTTAGAAGTTCGCGAACATTTACAATATACTTAATATATGTTAATTAATCATACATACGTGTATATACTTAAGGTACAAAATTTGAAAACAAATTAGCGGAAAATATTACCAATTTATTTCGGAACATGTCCAATTGTCCATACATACATAATGACAAAAACCACAAAACTTTGTGAAGATAAAACTTCAGTTTTAGGTACCTACCCACTACTTGAAAATAATCATGGAAAAATCCAGATGTTATCGCAAAGGTCTCTAGTGTGGTAGCGAATTCGCGGGTAATTAAATTTGGACGCGCTGCCGGCTGCCACAGCGCGACGTGCGCTGCGCGGGCGCGCTCGGTATCATCGCGCATGTAGTTGTGAACCGTCGACAACATCGATACCCAGACGAATTAATATTCCGCACACGAGTTGCGTTTGCGAACAAATTGCTGTGTTTACAGGAAATTACTGCCGCTAAATCAAGTTTTAATAACCGTTTAGTAAAACGGTTTCACTTCTTGGAAACGAGAAGACATCGTCCTCTTTATACAATAGACGTTTCAAATAAAAGGAAGTCAGCAACAAAGTGACGCTGCTCGATTGTAGCATCGTGAAGAGTCAGTACTAAGGACATTTCTCGGAATGTCGACCGAGACAGTAAAGGACTCGTCGACGTTACCTGGCCATCGAACGGCACTCGAAACCTGTCTCGATCAATCCACCTCTTGTTGCTCATGTTAAACGAAACCTTTCTTACAAATACCAACTGAGCGCTGACACTCGTCATTCCGGTGCTCAATTCTTTATATTTGTCTTTGAAATGTGATGACAGTGGTACAAATTACGAATACAAATCTGTGCGCGGTTCGTAGCGCGCTATCTGACGCGCGTGATGGATGCACGCGCGCCGTGCGCTCGAATCACTGCGCCGTAATTAATACGAGCGGCCCGATCCATGGGAATTGCTGTCACTCGACGTCGTTTTCCACCTCGTAAGGTAATACTGAATGGTGTTCTGTCACCAGGTTATTTGTTAGTTTCTAATCCGGTCCAGAACCTACGACGCACCGAGGTCGAACGCCGACATAAGTTTTTCATAGTAACAATGTATAATTTAATAGTTAGCGAGTGAATCGTAAAGCTCATCATAAATAGGTTCTCGTTGGTGCAACGTGCTATTGTTGTGTGCAATTTACCGCCGGCTTCAATCGCTGAAATATTTCGTGCAACGGGCATGTCCAATTGCTAACGAGGCGTGTGCGACGCGCAAATGAATAATCTCAGTGTGGTGTAGAGCAGGCGATCGCAGTTGTACGAGTACATCGCTGTCATAATATTGACTCTAGCATGCAATTTGTGAAAATCTTTTATTAAAGTTTTCGATACCTAAATTAATGAAAAATAAAGCAGTATACCTGGTGAGCGTACCTATACGGAAACTGAAACTAACGTGATGAGCTGTCATTTTCTATACTTTTTGCTAAACGAAAGTTTTTTCGCAGTGTTATGTGCTACAGATGATAAACTAGAAGACAGAAGAAGTAGCAGCAGATTAGCTAATGGTAACCATTCACCGCCACCTACAGGTATCAGCAATACCAGGAGAACTACAAATATGTTGCTAACCTTTTAAAGAAATGATGTAAAATCAGTGATGCTTTCCTTTAAAATGTTATTGGTGTCTATAAATGACTAAACTTATATAATAGACATAGTTGTACGTAATACGTTACAATGTAAAAAGACCTGCGCTTGAGGTGAGCTGTGGTCAAACACTTAGCCTGTCAACTTTAAAAAAGGCAGTAGCTATACAAAAACAGAACTGATCCGGATATGATAGGTATAGTTTTGTGTTCCTATTATGAAATATTAGAAACCTAACTGATAACCGTTAGTCGTGACGTGTTCTTGAGTGCAGACCACGATTTGACAAACGTAGCCGTTGGCAGGGAAATGCTGCTGTTAATAACAGATGTTATTAACGATTATTTACAGAAACACTGTAGTGAACAATCATGAGTAATCAAAAAATAGTACAATAGGATGCCCTGGTAGCCAAGGAGTCATGACATTGCCAGAGGAAGCAATAAACCTAAGCCAATCGGCCTAACTAGTGTTGATAATTATTTACAATAAAAAATTATATTACTATTAGTCTTTATTTGTTCTAAATAAATAAATAAACTGAAGAAGTTTTTGAAATAATTAAACGTTCGTTTATTTATTGAGGATTTTATTTAAAGAAATGACCAACTCTATATTTTCTATGTCTTATTGTAAGTCAGTTTAGCGCGTATATATTTATCGCTGAGCCAAGTACGGGAATTATACTCTTAACCTGTCAAATGGATTCATATGAAACAGTACGAGAAGGTTATATGTACCTTACATGTGTGTAAAGTATTATTTATAACTTAGCTAGGCTTAAAGTTATCACAAATCTTTTTCTGTTCTCAACTATACACAGTAAAGTAGGTATTCTATGAATGCGTTTTTTTTTAAATGAAAATATGTACGGCGTACAAAAAGCTTCCGATATAGATAAGTTCGGTAATAACCTACATGTAAAATATTACATTATTTTACTGAAACAATTTTTTTCAGTATATATACTAGATAGTAAAATAAAACTTATATAAATATCTTACAAAATATTCACACAAATATTATAAATGCGGCTGAAAATAAAGGTCGGTTTGTTTGTATGTATGTTTATTACTTCTTCGTCAATGCTGCAACGTCAAGCAGTGAATAAAACATGCGTAAAATCAAAATTGGATGAAATTTGGAATAAGTTTTTGTCTCGATAAGCGCGGATAAAACCGCAAGATGCAGCTAGTACAAAATAAACACAATGCCGCTAATTTATTTTAACTAACGCTGTCCCATCGTAAGCAAAATATCTTTGTCTCAAAACATATATTTATGAGACCAATAAAATTCAACATACAGGCAGACAAATCTCATCGCTTCAAGAATTCAAGCAGGAACCTCATTAAACTTCTCATACAACATCCAAACGAGTGTTCCCATACGAGCCGTGATTCCTACCGCCGCAGGCGCACGCGCCCGCGCCCGCGCCGCCTTCCACACGCTTTGTTCAACATTAGCCAAGAGCCGAGACAATCATCTCGCGGTCAATCTGTTTCTAGAACTTTCGTAATCACTGAAATATGGCTTTCTGAGAACTCGTTTAGCCCATCACAAGATGACAACAGAGACAAATTGATATTTGTTAGCATGGCATTGCATCAATGATTCGAATCTTCAAATTATATCTAACGAATGCAACTCGATTTCAAAATATTTGCTATCGTAAAGTACGAGGTAACCATGAATTGAATAATGCAAACGAATTGCTATAGATGTCCAATCACGTCTGCAGAGACCGATTCCAACGAGTCCTTTCTGAGCTGATTGAAACAAATTTATACTATGGTTCCATATACTAAATTATACAACTTGTCGACACTGCAATAGCCGTTCACAACCTGTATCAATCGATTAGGGCGCGGCAACAGATGTCTAGTTGCAAACGACAACTTTGCAATCAATATATTTGATTTGCAGCCTTCTTTACGAGTCTGCTCTCACGACTGTCATTTTAAAGATACAGTAACATATTATGGGGTTATCCGACCACTAGTGCTTATACAATGGACATCTTTTCTATTTAAATCTATGATAATTCAGTGCATACACTTTATATGCGTGTCAGGTGACGGAAGGCGTTTCTGTGGTTAATATCTAAGTGGATTTGCTAAAGATGTAGCTACTTAGCCCAGCTTTGACAGCCCCGTTGGCTCATTGGTAGTGTATCTGCCTTGAGAGCTGTAGGGCGTGGGTTCGATTCCCACTCAGGGCAAACATTTTGTGAATAAACAAATGTTTGTTCTGTGTCTGGGTGTTCTGTTATGTATTATAAGTATGTATTTACAAAAAAAAAAGTATTTATGTATTCTGTTAGTTATCTGACTTCCATCACAAAAGCTCTGATTAGTTTGGGGCCAGATGGCGCTGTGTTTATACACACAGCGCGATATTTATTTATTTATTATTACTTACCTATAATTATGAAATAAAACATAAACGAGTGTTAAACAGTGTCACATATTTTAAAGTGCTTTCCTACAGGAGCAGTTCTGACATGAATGTGATAAACTACTTACCTCCTTGTAAATTTGATTTAAACTATTTAACTATGTATATCGAATTAAAGTAATGAAACAGACTTACAAAAACTCTCACTCGCACGTAGTTACGCACAAATGTTCGTCACAATTAATATAATTCTTGTACAGATACATGTATTATCCCAAATAAAAAGCATAACTACGCTGTATAGGTTGTAGGGTTGTTTTCTGACAGCGCCACTTTTTGTGCGTATTTTGAGTCATTCTGGCTTTACGTTGGTAGTAGTGAAGCGTCAAATAAATATATGGCGTTTCTTTTTGAGTGAATTTTTACGTGTCTTCAACATTTTAATACCTATTAATGGTAGTGAATATGTATGTAGGTATGTGCTACAGAGATCTTTGTAAACAGCGTATTCTGGAGAAGTGTAGTAGGTAATGTTCAAAGGGCTGATCTAACTATCAATGTAGCCTTTACTATGAGATCCGACACTGATATATAATTGTCAGTGACCTTCAATTAAAATGGAATAGCCATTTTTTTTGCAAGTAAAGCTAGCTTTTAGTAAAAATTGTTTTAATTGATTTGTAGATCATCAATATTACAACATATTCAAAACATCTTCGAATCCTCCTACCTACTCCCCGTGAGGAATAAAGGCGTTAAAAGCAGAAAATTTGATATGCCACAAAAAGCTGTTTAAGTAACATTTGCCACAAGTGAGATTCTTGTGACTTCAAATGCTGTCAATCGGCGGTGCATTGCCCGATTCATTGTTATAACGGGGTGTGGTTCAACTTCCCCGAGCCATCGAACCTCGGCTTGGCCTTCCATTACACATTTCGCCTGAGTGCCTATAAACACTTTAGTGTCCACAATCCTTACCTCGGCACCGTCAGATTCAAACAATACTCTATACACAACTAAAGAACAGTCACCCAATAAAAACGATCTTGAATGATTTATATTTTGAGGGCAACAAAAGTAGATTGTTAATGTTGCCAAAGATTCTAGGTAAAAAAATATTATTATAAGATTGTTTGTGTACCCACTTGCAATACTTAGTGCCATAAATAAATATCTTAATGTAAAATATCAATTGTGAAATAAAACCACACACTCCCCCACACTTTTTAAATATGTTCAGAGGTCGCATTGATCTATTCGTGCAAAAAAGTTTGGAAATAAAAGAAGTGAACAACAAAAAACTATCAAAACATGTATAGTATATCTAAATAGTAACTCTGTTTTACGGTACGCCACAATAAATTTAAACTTGAAACTCACAAAAGCATGGTTCATTTACAACATCACAGTCCATTCACAGGTTTTTATAGTAAAATAATATAGCTGCTCGCCGACGAAACATATATCTGTAACAAAGACGTGTAAAATTTCTCAAACGTCAGATTTATAGGATGATTTTCTAAGCGTGAGCGTTTCAGGCAAGACGCGTTTTATCCGATGTGAACACGTGTGTAACCGAATCGCCTACAAAAGATTAAAAGGTGGTAATTTGACGTTGATTTAGGAAGAGTGAAGTCGCTTTCATAGCGTTAGCGTCTTATCCCAGTTGTATTGTCTTACCCGGGACGTGGAGATGCGTTTTGTTTAACCACGGGACCGACTATCCTTTCAAGAGGTTTATTATGTTCTAATTTATTGCGTGTGACATTAATAAATTGTGTGGAAGTAACTGATTAGTTTTCATTTACCGTATCCTAATGACAGTAATCCTGATTTGTTTTGCTATGTATCAATTTTAATGTAAATCTAGGGAACTCTATAAAACAAATATTAGCTTACTTACATCACATAGTTAAATTAAATCATGTTCATATTGATCTGATATTTGTACTGTTAACAGCACATCTAGAATGGCTACATTTATTTCTGTGAGAACTAATTTTAAGTTGCCATTTTAAAAGCTCAAATCATAGATTAGAAAAAGTTGTATTTAAGTAAAATGTTTGTCATACGCTAATAAAACTCGCACAAATACACCCAGGATTTTTTGGACTTTTGGCGGGAATACGAAAATTTCATTTCAGTCGCATTATGTTATTTTCCAAGAAAATATTTTCGAGTGTTTATTAAAATAATATAAATTTTACATTTATAAAGCGCGCAATTAAGTAAGTATACGAGGACGGGAAAATTATATAAGTATTGCAGCTATTTTACAAAGTCTTGACTGGACTTGACAATTATTTATGCCGCGTGACTTTGGTATTGAGACTTATTTATTTATTTATTTTCTAGACTAAAACGGCACAGTATGCCAATTACAATAGTCCTTAAGATAATAACTAACTTAATTACTTATTTAACTTAGTCTTTCATCAAATACTTGAGGTTAGAAAACTGCACTAAGTATGATGCCAAAAAGGAAAGAAAAAAAAACGTTTCTTTTTTCTAACCAAGGCTACCAGAAAAATTAATTAATCTGTATCTTTACATTGCAGTTTGCGCATGCGCCGTTGGTTGCAGCTGGCGGGCGCGGCGCGGTCGCTGCTGATGTCATCGGCTCAAATGTTATTTTGCGTCGCTCGCGTCGCGTGGGTGCGGCAACCAACCTCGGACAGTGCTGCACTGAGAACCCATTTGAGTTAGAAACATAGTAAGTGAACAATTATATAGCGATATCACTCTTAGTTATAACTAGCGACCCGTCCCGGCTTCGCCCGGGTGCAATGTACGTATAAACCTTTCTCTTGAATCACTTTGTCTATTGATGAAAACCGCATTAAAATCCATTGCGTAGTTTAAAAGATCTAAGCGTATAGACGGCGGGGAGTGACTTTTTTCTTTACTATGTAGGTAAAGATAATAATAAATATCGTAGGATATTAAAACGCAACGCCATCTGACCCCAAACTAAGTACATGTTGTACTATGGAAATCAGATAGAATACTTTTTTTGTTGTAAATACATACTTATAATACATATAGAACACCCAGATACAGAACAAACATTTGTTTACTTTTTATGTTTATTCGCTATTTACTTAATACCGCAAAATGTTTGTCTTGAGTGGGAATCGAACCCACGCCCTACTTACTTAGCTCTTAAAGCAGATATACTACCAATGAGCTAAGTCAGTCGGTGGCTGGCAGTTGTGCCCTATGTTCTGTCCATCCAAAGGTTGCCTGGAAATCGCTTTAGGCGACAAGGCTGCCATTGTACTACATAAACAATACTACATAATTATACAACATTCATATAAACATAAACATAAGTACCAATAAGCATATGGATGTATATTTTTTATATCCTGGATTATTAAATACAGATACAGATTTAGCCTGCCTAATAATAGAAGGAAGCGCCTTACAAAGCAAGACAGCTTCAACAGTAAAATAAGTGCCGTTGGAAAGATTTAAGTGAGCAGAAAGATGACGTTTTTGAGCCAAGAATGAGAAAATGCAAAGCGTTTCTTTAAATAATGGCGGATAGTAGGAGTAAAAAGGATTTTATAGAGAAGGGACAGGATGTGAGTTACGGTGAAGATGAATTTAAGCTTTTGACGAAATTTAGATATGTTATTCGCTTAAACCAAACCTTTTATGTGTTCAAGGTATATAATATTTAGTTTATATCCGATTAACAGTCGCCTCGGTTACAATAGTGATGGCGATTTAAATTTAACTACTTTGACGACAATTTTAAAATTTTTATACGAAACATTAAAATATTTACTTTTGAGAAATCTGTACTTAATTCAGCTGTTGAGCTAGCACGTATATATTAATTTGCGAGATTCACATACAACGAAAACGACTGACAAATTTATGAAAAGTTGGACAACACTCCTTGCGAGAGTCAATGGAAATATTTTTAAAACATAAAGAATAACAGCGTTTATTATTATCCATTGTTTATCAAATTTTTCTCTTACAATTTGCCTCAGGGTCGTGCTAGTTTAGTTCCGGAATTATACCGTTAACAACTCAGGCTATAATATCCTCAAATAGTGTCGTTACATTGAAGTTATGGCATAAAAGTTCATGAAATATAAACACGCATACATAAAAACGCATGAGTGATTTTGACGTTACTTTTCTCCTAATTTGTGTATAATTGTACATATACACTAACTACTCTCAGTGTACATACAACCTCCGCCAAAGTTATGAATGAAATAACGTTTTGCAAGAGCGGATGTTGCGAGGTTGTTTGCGTCGAATTAGGTTTAGAGCCTTATGGAGGTTGATGAATGAACCTCCCGCTCCGCGTTCCTCTCACCTCCCCTCCCGCCTTTAGTTCAAGATCACGAGATATCAACCTCTGTGGCGCATGGCATACTGTCACAGATTATAATATATAACTACTTAGGTTCGATAACCGTAGAGCGGCATTTAACTTTACGCTTTTACGTATTTCCTCTTCAAGCACGTGCTCATTTTAATGTAAATTCTGGCTGCTACTTTTACACTTTAAATTCAGAATTTATATTTTTACTTATTTTATTTGTCTAAACAAATATTAACAAATGAAAGCTATTACCACAAAAAAGAGTTTTCTTATTGATCGTAACACTTAGAAACAAATCAGAGGTCGGACGATTATGTTCAGCATGTGATACCATGTTCAAAGCATCAAATTCTAAGTTTGTATTACAAAAACAATAACAATATTTCAAAATGAGATCACCTTTTATTACTCCGAAATGCGAGGATTTGGTTGCTTTGATTTTCAGAATCGAATGTTAAATATCCGAACACATCGTGGACCCATATTTATCAAAATACGCTTAGTAAACAATTTAATGGTTGGTTGATATCTGACGCGAGCCTAAATATAAATATCTTAGAAACATCTTAAAGTTCTCATTATCAATCATTATTATAATTATAATATTATCTAATTAACAAAAAAATATCTGAACCTTAAAAATATCTTTATTTTAATTACATTTATCGCGGTCTTAATAGTTTATTTTACCGTGAGCACTCACGCAAAATTTAACATAACTTCCCTATTTCATTCGCATCGAAAACAATAATGATCACTTAGCTCTGCATGAGAGAACCATTCTGAATAATCATTGCTTCCAAAGTATCAGTGCCCCTTACCACAAACACCTATTTTTGAAGTTACCTGAACGGTAAAAAATGTACATAAAAATAGTTTCCTTTATAGTTCATTCGCTTCTAATGTATTTTACTATCGAATACTATACCAAGATTTCTTTGAATAGTGTTTGTGCTTGGTGTACTAAATGTAGGCATGCGAGTGTCAGTGTCTAGCTGACACGCATCAGTGGCAGATAGGAGTGAAATGTCGCGAGCGCGTGTTCCCTCTCCCTGCGCCCCCTCCCACCCCTGCAAGTTAACATAAAACTTCAATTTGCATAATGCATACGGAATATGTAAACTTATCTCCGACACGCCCTTGCCAGTGACACGGGCTGAGGTGTGCCAGGATAACATTATTCTCGCCGCGACGATATCCAAGTCTAAATAGATCGCATTTGCAAAGCCGCATGTTCACTGGAATTTTATTGTCGCAGTGGATGTTTCGAATAGATATTATTTTTATGTGCTATTTGTGAGCGTATGTTTATCACTTGTACATGTACACGGTTGTTCTCGTTTTGCGAATAAAAATAACTGATTCTCGTTATTCATAGGATCATTTCGAAAGTTGAAACAAGGATTATGGGCCCATATTTTACAGATATCAAACACTTATCTACCATTTAATGTCTTATTCAGTCGAATGATGTAGGTAAAGGACCGGTGACCACACTCGTTCTGCGACGTTTTTGGTAAGAACTTATGAAGCTCGACTTAATAAAACGTGATTTCATTTGCCACGACGGCAAATATTATCGACGTAAAGGATCGTTAAAGAGCGGTCAACCGTTCCTTATTAGCCTAACACGCGCCACGGGCCCTATTTCGAATGCAAATAAAATTATAAGACTACCATAAAAAGTGTTTATTAAGACTTTATTCGCGTTTAAAAATTCGTAAGATCTTATTCAGCCGAGTTGAGCCCACTCGATCGAGTTCCGAAGTTTTAAAATGACAAAATTACTGTCGAGTGCAAAACAGAAATGAGACGTAAATGGGAATGTTTGCAAAAAGGGAACGAGTCGCGACAGAATCTGATCATTGTTGCATAAACTGCGGGATTAAGGGGTGCATACCCTAGAAGGCAGGATTACCCACCGCTCGCAGCGTACCTTTTGCCCCGACTTCACTCGATAATCGATTCATCTTTTATGGCCGTTTGATAGCTGCTTTATATTCGAAATCCTCGGGCATTCGGCCGCTCTTTTCGTGACCAACCTGTCCATGTCATTGTCGTTCCTTTGGCTTTATCAGCTTTAAATGGCACTAGTGCCGTGTTAAATAGTGCGAGTTACTTCCCACGTTCGAATCTTTAACTCGCAGATGTCAACCAAGGCATTATCAACCAATACAAAATATAGTTCAAGTGTTAAGCAAGCTTCACTGCTGTGCTATACAATTTCAAATGAGTCGTTAATATTTGTGCCAATGTGTTTAATGAATAAAAAGTCAAATAACAGATTGTTAAGAGATATTTTTAATTTCGTTTTATTTGTACGAGATGTGGGGCACGAAGCAAGACGAAGCCGCGCGTGTGCAGTACTCTACACTGAATCCTTAAAAAAGGTCACGGGATGTGACTGAATCTATAGTCGTAACATCTGACCTAACCAAACGTCAAAACCACGTTAATTTCTGTAGTAAACATAATATTCATTCACTTGACTTTATGTTTCAATGGTAATATTGTATGAAAGCGTTTTGTCGGCCCAGGTCAAGGGATCTCACGTAAGGTCAGCGTGGCTAATACATATATTGATATCAGTGATCGGGGCATGCTCTCTCCAGCTTTCCAATTAAGCAATTTAGATACGAAGTTGGGTTGTGACACGACGTTACACGAATGTAAAACAAGGGCTATCGCCCGATAATTCAGTGATGTAAATAACAATAAAGTTATCAGGGAGTGCGGTGTCAGTATGGCTTTTGACAATAAAAAGCCCGTGGAGTGTGCGACCCGCCGCGCGCGCCGGTATTAGGACGGATTTACGATCGTTCTTGAGACTTCTTGAGTCTAAGAATATAAACTGGTGACGGTTCTAATAGTCATCATCTTTACCTACGGCACCAAATCTAGCTACAAAATGTTCGTTAAAGCAAAGTACTTTTTACCAGTAAAAAAACATTAGATACCTACTAGTAGAAATAGTTTTTTTTTTTTCATTTCTAATTGAGTCGTAACGAGATCATCATTCTGAAAAAAAAAGACTGAATAATGTGGAAGATTTGTTCTGTGAATAGATTAAAGCTTCATACAAATAAACAAACTTCATAAATATCCTTCAACTAGATATACATGGTTTTTATAATTAGAAAAACGGAATATTTTTTTATATTTATACTATAATCTAGAAAAACATATTCCCCTAGAGTAATTAAGAAAATTTGAGGATTTGTTTTCATATCCAGATCGTTATTGTCTAGATCGAGATCGTCTCGGCTTCCAATCAGGAGGTCCTGGGGTCGAATGCCACGGCACACACCTCTGTCCTTTCTAAATTATATGCGTATTGCCGCTGATTTCAAATGGTTACGGGAAACATCGTGAGGAAATTTATATCACCGAGAATTCATAAAAATAGTTTCGAAGATGTATAATGTTTGCCAACCCGCACTTGATCAGCGTGGTGGTGGACTATGGTTTTATCCTTCTTACAATAATAAGAGGTGGGGCAAGTTATTAAAAAAACAGGGCTGAATCAGAGTGTTTTGTGAGTGAGCTAACCGTCACGGTAAAATTCACATCTGTATCATTAGCTAGTCTATGTCGAAAGGTTGCATCACGCCGCGCCAGCGCTATCTGCGTCGACCTCGTGTTGTCCGCTCTGCACCTATCTTGTCGAAGATTGTCGGTTACTCTATGGTTATTAACTTGTGAAATAATGCCTTTCTGTCCGACATTAGATCGTGATTCAATGGAGATCTTTGGTTTTTGTAGAAATACTCGTACTTTGTTCATGTTATTTCACTATTTGATATCAACATACTATGTATATGTAGTGTCATTTTATAGAATTTATCGGCAAAGTTTATTAAAGTATCATAAAGTCTCTCACCAAATTCAGATTTAAAAGGTCAGTGTTTTAAGGTTTGTAGCGATGATAGCTCAGTGGTTAGCGCGGTAGGTTCGCATGCCGAAGGGCGTGGGTTCAAACCCCAACAATGAGCTTAAGCTGCCGGTGAAGGAAAACATCGTGAGGAAACCAAAGCATGGTGGTAGGGTACTTTAGTACTCGGCTGGCTAGCTACCACCCTCAAGTTGAAAATCTGCCGCCAAGCATCTAACGGTGTGTTCCGGCAGCCTCACTTGAGAGCCAGTTGCATACCAGGCTAGGTGTGCTTTACCATCTTCGGCCACACCTTCACTTGACATCAGGTGAGCTGTGGTCAAACACCAAACCTGTCAAACATTAAAAAAAAAAAAAAAAAATGTTACGCACTTTTGACATCGACGCACATGGTCACAAGACCTTACAATCCATCAAATGTTTGCCATAGTTTCGAAGCTATAAAAATCTAAGACTAATAATAGTAAAGCAATCTAATTTTGTTACGTCAAGGTTTTCTCTCAGAAAAATAGGTAGCTAATTCATGGTTTGGTTAAAAATCAACACTACAAACACGCTAATATTACAAAAGCGAATGTTTGTCAGTTTGTTACTTTTTCACGTTGTGCTGGTATAAAGGATTTCGATGATCAGTCATGCCTTGGTCAAACGCAAGCCTTTTGTAAAAAAATTTTTTTTAAACCCCGGTAAACACAGGTGAAATCTCGAGGCGCACCTAGTTCTACAAATAATAATTTGATATAATAATAATATGACCTAGCTTAATACGTAGGTATTTGAAATAGTTATTATATAACCCTCTTCCAGAACAAATAAAGGACGCTTCGTCACGGCATTCATTTCAAATAAGAACAAAAAATTGACTCGTCGAGAAAACATTCTATAAAATGGACAATATTCTAACACATACATGATATACGTAAATTTAAATATTATATTTGACAAATATTGATTATTATTGTATTGTGTATTAACGATTGCTTTCTTTTTTTTAAATAATTTATACGTGTAAACAATTTATTAATGAAGTATGGCAGATGACGTATTGATAATAATATGAATAAAATGTATATGAGTATTTTTAATAATATAATATTCATTGCTACGGGCAAACGCTCGTCAAGTCGGAAAGGTATACATTTGGGGGCTCGTGATCTACAACTGCGTACCTGCTTCCGTCCAGGATGCACCTTCTATCAGAACCAAGTTAAGATCTTGGCTGCTAGATACCTTGTTTTATGACGAGTATTTCAAACTAAAGGATTGTTACATTACTAGTAGGTAATTCATTATGACATTTTTTGACATTTTATTATAATGTCAATATTTTTTATATTGACGTATTTTCTTATTAACGTATTTTATATTGGCAATATTTTTTATATTGACATGTTTTGGAATTGACATTTTGTTTTTTTTTTTCATTGGCATGTATAATTAGCGTTATAAAACTCTTTTAATAATAATATATTTAAAATGATATTACGGAATTTGACTTGTAACATTGGTGTTATCTATAAAATATTTGTATTTGTAAATGTGCTGTTCAACTCACAAAAATAATAATATTATAATAAAAAAATTTAATAGATGGGTAAGAGCTTTTTCCTATCTACGAGATATCTAAGGCTGAAATAATAATATGTAAAATTGTATATCTCTAATAACATTATAGATACAAAAATGTGAGCAAAAGATCAACGTAATTTTTCACATTAGCGAGAGTAACTTGTGTTTATTGTGTTGAACTCATAAGAATAACGGTTTCTCAGGGATTTTCATAACGAGGTACCAACTAACTCACTTCTTATTGATTTGAAAATATACATGCGAAAATTTGTGAATGTGAATATTATACATTTGTTACTTCATTACGCTGTAATAGCTAAACAGATTTGAATGTAACCTGAAATGCAGATATGGATGAAATATATAATGCTATATATTTATATATAGGCTACTTTTTAACAAAAACACATATAACCGCAAAGAACAGCTAGATAAAAAATAAATAACAATAATAATTTTCTTACAACACAACAACGCGTTGAAATCTTTTATTCACAGCAATGGGATGCTTGCGACGTGCGTGCTATAACCGAAAGATATAGAATACAAAGATAACATCGTCAGGAGACCATAGCATGGCTTTAACTTTTTAGTACTCCGTTAGCTAGCTACCACACTCAAATTTAAAATTGCTTTCAAGTACAACGATGTGTTCCGGCAGGGTCATTTGAAAATTAGTTCTCATGCTAGGCTTAGTGTCCTTACCATCTTAATTCTTAAGCCACACCGTCACTCAACACCAGATGTGTGGTTCGACACATAAGAAAAATTCTTGAATGTGCTAAATAAACTGACTCCTAGCAGCTATGCAATTATCAATGACAAGTGCCAACTAAAATCTAAACACTGCGACAGGTTCAATTACCATTATCTCAACTGATAGCAGGGACAAATGTTACATTACCAGAACACAATTGACGCGAATAAATCAATCGTGACGATATTAGCATTCGGCGTTAATTATACGCAATTGTTTATTAGTTTGGACCGCTTTAATCTATCGCCATTTAAATAACAGATGAAACAATAATGGCAACAAGAAAGCCTCAGACCGGTTTGAGCACGTACGAGAGCTGTGTAAAGATAGGATTACATTGGTAGACCAATGACTATATTTTTGTACTGAACCAAGATTCTACATAATTATATGGTAGGTACTGAATGTTAGTCGTTGGTGTTAAGCTGTAAGGTTTTATTAGAAATTGAAAAGTATATAACACAATAGTATCAGATATTCTGCTGCCAAGTGGTGGTGTGTAAGCGTGACTGTTTCGGCTTAAAAGGACTACCTACTACCAGCAAAGTTACAAGGGCTAATGAGACTAGCCGTCAAATCCCTCAAGGTAATGAGTGCTAATACAGTATTGCCCTGGATTTTGTTTTGTTACTCAGTGTCCTGGTCATAAACAGGCGTTATCTCTTACGATTTTGTAAAAAAATGAGAGAGCTTCAATTACAAGATATACTTTTAATTATTTTGAATACAGGTCTAACCTAACACAAGCTAATATACTTTGGTGGGTCAAAAAACGAAAACTCCCCTAAAAGTGTGGTAGGTACCCCACGCCGCATTCCATGAAAATATAAAATTAATGTTAAGATATCTAATGTTTCTGAAGAGGTTTATTGGCATTAAGCATAAGATAAATAATCACCAGGATTGCGTATTTGTCTTTAGTTTATCGATAAACGGATGACAGTACTTTGAGTGTATAATCTATAACCAAAACAATAGGTACATTCTTCGCCAGTGTAGAGCCGGTTTTATTGTAAACCTGTTTCAGTTGCTCTAATTAACAACGCACAAATCGTAGCTTGTATGCAAATGAGGGGGAAGCGGACAGGCTGCACTTGAGGTAACATGGACCATTCTTAGAAATACACTAAACTCTAAAAGTGACCATTCTGTGCGTTTTTTTCTTACAATTTCCCTTTTCATTATTTTTAAGTGATCTCGCGTTTGACCGTTGTCTTATCATGTCGCGTAGACGAAATCAATTCACTCGCGACGTAGTTGCACCTGATTATATCTATAAGTAAAAAGACAACAAATAGATACCGTTATTACCCTCAAATCTTTAATATTTTTAACGTCATGGTAATGAGACGAATGAAACGCTCTCCTGATGATAAGAGACAACGTCTAACCGTGATCATTACAGCAATACCCAGAATGATTGGTATCAAAACAAAGTCCAGGCCACTGCTGCTTTGGCGCCGATTACTTCCATGATATTCGATAGTAAAATACCTCTATAACTTCATTAGTTACTGTTTACTTTAAACCATAACACATACTATTTTATACACACTACTGGTTGGCAGTATAATATCCAGTACGATAGTGGTACCGACCTAGACGACCTATTGCTAAGAAGATCTACCACCTAGGGAATCTTTTTACCATGATTTTGTTTAAAACTCAAGATCAGTTAGTATAATAATATGTATATTAACTCTCTATACTCCCGTATATGAAGTGGTGTTGTGGTTACTTTATCTCGTTCGTATTTTTTGTAATTCGAATTTTTTATTGTAAAAAAATGGAGGTAACTAATCGGTATTTAACAATACAATTCAGATAAATACAACTGACGTGCTCTCTATTTTTAAAACAGTGATAGGTATAGAGATCTTAAACTCAATCTACTAGAAATAAAATATAAAGATTCAGACAATTATAAAATTTCTGTTTGTTTAAAATAAAAATAATTTTAGAATCACTTAAAAATAATTTACTTAACCACCGATATTAATGGAGTTATTATCTAAAATCTGTCTAAATTGAGGTTACCAATTAATGAATCAAGTCAGGTTAATTGTAGATACTTTAATTATTATGCACGAATTATAATTGCAAGCAAATCAATGGAAATTTTCTTAGGTTGAATTGAAATGTGACTGAGGTATTGGGGTTCAGCAGTATAAAATGTTTAATTTACAATTACATTGCTTTTTGTAAAATAATATAATTAACTGGTTTCTTCTAGATAAACGTATTTTTTCTAAGATCGCATTCCGGTTAATATTAGGCACATATAATATGAATCAAAATAACTGGTTTTAAAATCTATAATTATTAATACTTTCAAGTCCTGAAATCCACACACACATCTTGGTTTTTACTAAGTTACTAATGTGTACTTATTGAGGCTAATTTCAATCGGAGAAGAAAAACATCCCGAGCAAAACCTACACAATTATCTAAGATTATGTTCACATTCAAAACGGGCAATCAAAATTAAACGTGTTTAGAAAATTATTTTAATGTTTGTGATATTTTTATCATTATTATTATTTAAAGACGAAGCCCCTATACAGCCTATATAGACTTATTAAAAATTGTACAAACTTTTTGACGAGTCCATATAGGAACACTGATATTGTTTAATTAAATTTAATTTTATGTGTGTGACATTTTGGGCAATACAGATTATTCTATTCTGTTCTATTCTAAATGTTGTGTGTATATTGACCGTTAAGGAGTTCCCTCGTCTGCAGCCAATTAGGTGTAAAGTTAGGTCATGATTACTATGCATTGTCATCGAACTGAACTAATGTCGAATTTTGACTCCGTAGTATAAATAAACAGAAAGTGGTTCTAATTCAGCTTGCAAAATTTGACCCAAGCAAACAAATTTACAAACATTGCAAGTTAAACAAAAGCTTGCAATAAATGATCCGATCTACTTAAATACCAAAGCTTCATTGCAATAAACACCTATCTAACCTATGTATATGATCTACATTATTTAATGATTCTTCCAAGTGCCCTTACGTTCGTGGAGCAGAGCATCATATTGCAGTCGCACCCTTTATCGTAAAATTGAATTTAAAAAAAAACAAGACAACAAAAGGTATCGGGTCGTAATTCTGGCGCGCGCGACAACGCAGCACTTTTATTTGGAAGCGCACGTGTGGCGGCCTGGCGGCGCAGGCGCAGGCTGCGGCCTAATCGTGGAGTTTTACGAGTTCCACTTGGATCTAACCGTAAGTCACTCAAAAAATTACAATTTATATTGTATCTGTCATCATGTTTTACACAACACAATATTAGCGTGGCGGCTTTCAAATTTGCTAAGGCATTCTGTTTTAGTAGTTTATTCGTAGCGATTTGTCTCTCATTATCTCTATTGAAAAAACAATACCTAGATATATTAAAGACACGTAGTTTTTCTAATGTCCTAAAATTATAATTAATTTTACGGTGTTACGCGAAATCCTAATCGTAAACTAAACCGAAAATAGGTTAAAAAAATCTGCTGTTCTATACATATTTTTATTACTCTCAAATTCGTTTCTTTTTTCTCGACGAAATGTATAGACCTGCTGATTTTTTTTTCGATGATAGAGTTGTTGATAATGAGTACAATTACCTCCTTTCGGCTTACTACTATCGCTCCACGTAAACATGTAGGTATAAAGCATTTTTCATTCAAATTTCCCTGTTATACAATAAAATTCAGCCGTGTGTGTTAAGAACGGATCGAAGCCAAGTGGAACCCGCGACGAAGTGCTGAGGTCGCGCGACGATCTTTTATTTATATCCGCTGTAGAACATGTCAGGTTCGTCTCTACCTGATGCGTGCTCAATTTGGTTCAGAACTAAACATTGATTTTCATTCATAGCATATGTATATTTTTAGCAGCATAGTTTGTTTTAAGTATGCAATTCAAATTCTGCTATTTACTTTAACATTTACAAGTTAACTATAGTGTAGAATTTTGCACTGTTATTGTGTTTGTTTTCGCATCTCTGTCTTTTTAAGTTATTTACGTAATGCCGCTACCTTAACACAGTGCGTTTATAATGATCACGAAGATGTGTACCTAGTCTTGGCCAGCGTAGTGGACTTATAGCCTAACTCTTGTCGCAATAACGAGAAGTCTCACTTGAGAGCCAGTTCTATTCCAGGCTAAGTGTGATTACCATCCTCGACCACACCATTACTTAATATCAGCTGAATCGTTGAGGATTCGATCCCGGACCTTTTTTCTAATCCCGGGATTATGGGATTGTATACAAGCATACCGGGACTGCGACGCCAAAATCAAAGAAGAAGAAGAAGAAACTTCTTCTTTTCGAATTTAAAGACAAGACAAGATGGCTGCGAAATGTCAAATGACAAATTCGTTTTGCTTCAGTGGATTGATTTTGTAAAAAATAGTTTTTTTTGCTTGCAATCCCGTAAATCCAGGATTAGCCAAACACAATCCAGAAATTTCTGAGATCGAAAATCGTCCGGGATCCCGTGGTTTGGGATTTTCGAATTCTCTAGTTGTGGGCAACCATAAAAAAAGAGGCGCGCGCCCAGTGTTGGGACAGTTTATAGAAACAGGGCTGATTCGAAATCATTTAAAATTATATTATGCGTGTGGTTTTGTCCCTAGTAGATATTTCAGCATTTTCGGAGGACAAGTATCCTTTGTATGCCCCCATGATGCACACTAGCACTATGCAGAATTTAACTGAAATTGGTTAAGCCACTTTGTTGTAAAAAATTAATGGGCAGACAGAGTTGCTTTGACTTTTTAAATATTAGTTAGACGACATTAGTAGTCAAACACAAGTATATATCTATTTTATTAACATAATATTAACTTTTTATTATGATGTAGGTACTTTTATTTTTATTTAAAAAATGTTTATTCATTTTAATATATACCTGCCTACTTGGTAAGAAATATTCAAATTGATGCAATCAGGAAATCCCCGTGGTGCGTGTACCAATTTAATATTTTAGGCACCAATAGTGAAACTTAGGTGAAATCCGATATCAGCATCCATAAACGTTAAAACTAATAGGGTAACAAGGTGAACCACGTCATATATATTAATTTTAATTTCCATTCATCCAACATATGAAACACTTCCCATTGAGAGTTTTGAATCAAACATTTAAATAAAGCCATCGATTTGAATAAGTATCGTGTTTCCACCATGTCCGAGTACACCCGCAGTTATAAAACTCAATCATAGACAAATATGTATGAACAATTTTTATTTTTAATTGAAAATGTTGTCATGTTCTCCGTCCACTTAAAACATCATTTTTTATGGTGCTGTATAAATTATTTTATTTTTATATCCAATAAAGTTTACGAAAACTCGAAATATTTACTTAGCGTTTCGTTTTATAGATGTATCCCAATATTTACAAAAGTTATAACAAAGTGATGTAAATATCGCACTAAATCCTTTGACCAAATTATAGGATACGAGACTATAAACAGCGGCCAACTCTTTAAATATTCATTATTTATTTTTCTCGACAAACTGTGGAGACACCGTCAAAATTTATAAATAACCTGACTTGACCAGCTTGTAATTAATTATAGATTGTTTATATATTTTTTATACTTTTTTTAAATAAAAAATAGGCTTGTTTGGCCGCCACTGACCTGGTGTTAAGTGATGATACGGTCTAAGATGAAGCACGCTTGCCTGGAACATACCAATTGACTCTCAACTTGAAGACTCCCAGATTATATCCATCGGGGAACACCCACTCAAGCAGCGCGTATACATAGATTTTTTTCGTACACACCAGAAACTGAAATGTGTAGAAAACAAAAGAATCTATAACCTTGAACCTTATTATTATTTTAGACAAAAAATGAACGAGCTTACAGCTCTTATTCTTATTTAAAATGAGTGCATCTACCCGCGCCAACCCTGCTCCTTGAAGTTTCATAGGATCTGGGCCGCTGGCACAGATTTAAATTCAAACAAAGTACTTTTAGTGTGTTAGTATCCAGTGCTTTTTGGGAATTCGTCGATTGAGATACGAGTAATTGTGCATATAACTACTATGTATGTTTCTTGTACCACTAACTCCTGACTAATCCAAAATGCATTTAATATCTGTTTTAGTTTGCTAGGTAGCAATCCCAGATTAGATTTTTTTTTTTTATATTGATTTGCCCCTTTGGGCAGGCTAAAGCTATAGAGCCATACTGCCTTGTCTTAAGTGTTATTTCTGCTGTATCTTAACTATAGTTATCGTCAAAGTCGTCTTTGTCAAGTCCAGTTCGTGTCAGATAATTCCAGTCATGCTTTAGTAAAGTAGTGGCGACTTTACTATAAAGCTTCGATGGAGTTTTAGAAGCAACACGTAAACTCATGTTTCACCACATTATATCATTTTCCCACACTCGCGCTTGTAATTCAGAACTTTATGAATAAAACACCACCATTTTTATGCATAAACACTCGACAAAATACTAGTTTTGGAAAAAAATACAACGGAGCGACACGACTCTTCCCGCGTTCCCGCAAAACTCTGACATAAAACAAATTTCATTACATTCAAGAGAGTTTTGGCGGGAATGTTATGTTAGCTATAATAAAGAAAACATTTATAAATATGACGATACGTGTTGCTTAACCAAAAAACCAATGGAAACTAAGTTTTGCATGCTGAAAGGCGGGATATGACGTGCTATGTTTTTAATTTCCACCATTCTACCCATATACGCAAACAAATAAATGATTATGATTATGATTATGAAACAAAAAAAAACTGTGTACATTTCATCAGTTCAGGAGTTTTGGCCCGAACGCGGAAAGAGCCGTGTCGCCCCATTGTTTTTTTTCCAAAGTTAGTGTTTTTCGAGTGTTTATGTTTTATTCATAAAGTGCCGAATTACAAGCGTGAGTGTAGGAAAGTGATACAATGTGGTGAAAAATGATTTTTCGTGTTGCTTCCAAAACTCCATCGAAGCTTATAGTAAAGTCGCCAATAGCGGCGCCAAAACCAAAAAACAAGTCTCAACTACTTTACTAAGGTATGACTAGACTTGACCAGAGTTGAGCAAAACTGGACTTTAACTGTAACTAGATATGTTAGACATGAATTGTAAAAACCGAAGACAAAGCAGTATGGCTTTATAGCATTAGCCTGCCGGATGGGGCAAATTAAGTAAAAAATAATAATAAAAAAAAAGTTGTAGAAAACAAAGATGCACAATTGAAGAATCATCGTTATATCTTTTTATTTCAAGTGCGTGAACCTTCGCTCGGTGCCCCACACGTCGGGTGGCGTCGAACAATATTTTTATTTTCATCGAGCGTAACATTGGAAGCGCATTTTTCCGGGTACGGGTCGTGAGACGAGAGGACCGTCCAGGCTGACTTGTAATTTCAAGTGTTTACCCAGCGCTCGCACAGCGGGGCGTCTCACAACAATGCCCATATCCTTTTCACATAAAATATATGAAAAGTCCGGCTACCAGCGAAGCACGGATCGACCGTGCGATACTGCTGCATAATACTCGCTAGCTGCCCGCCGAGAACTTTTTATGAGGGATCAAATTGATTGGTTCGGTGATAATATCACACTCGCATATTGTGCTTGACACTGGTGCGGTCGGCTTCCGTTCCCTTGCTCCTGATTATATATTCAGCTCTACTTCTCACACCTTAAAAATGCTGGCATGTGATTTTAAGATCCCTGGAGGTATTTACTAAAGTAGTTCATCGACGTGAACATTTTAACATTGTGACAAAAGATTTCTAGCACAACACTACGAGTCGTGAAAAAATATTATTATCTTTTATTTGTTTTACTTATGCGGGATTACTCACGTTTTCAATCTCTCTCAATTATAATAACGAAGACTCTACTATAGTTTAAGCCTCATTTCATCTATTTCCTCTTTATAACACGCGAAAACAAGACGTGTCCATATACTAGCTTACAAATTTAAAATTGCAACTAACCAGAATATAGTCCATAAAAATATAAAGATTGTTGGACTCCAGAAATCCCATTTCCAGAAGCAGACCTCTTCCTGCTTACACCGTGCATAATAAAAGTTGTTATATATACGGGGTTATAAACTAGGGTTGTTTGAAGTCAAAAGTGGGCCATTGTACTCACCATTATAAAAATGTCACCATATTTTTTACCCACGATGAAACGGAGACGGTATATGCGTTTGGGGTGAGAGGATGTTTGTTTGTGCAAATCCATGTTGCCATTTTTCTCCAAAACTACTAGTCCGACTTTGATGCAGTTTTCAGCTATGGGTTTGAGTTTGATTGTTGCATTATCTTAGATAAGTGTTACATTGTTTTGTCCCTTTTCAATTATTTTTTAACCGTTGTGGGTTTTTTATTTTGTTTTTTTTACTTGTTTTATGGAACAACTGATATTTATTGAAATATAGTAGATACGTTGACCACTGAACAGAATATGGGAGCAGTCGATTTTTTGCGTGACTTCAGAGTTATAATAATAATAGACATGAAAAATTATCATTAATAATTATTTATTAATACAAAGTAACAATGCCCTGTTTAGGCTTAATACATAGCTAGGTACCCTAGCTTATAACACTATCTAATAAATTAGATAAGAAACTTAAAAACATCTAGTGTAACAATTGGCGGCCTTATTGCTAAAAATGTCAGGGCAACTTTGGAATGGAAAGAATGCAATTTTTTTTATGGTTGTCAGTCTAGGTTTTTAACCACAGCTCACCTGATGTTAAGTGACAGTGTGGTCGAAGATAGTAAAGCATACCTAGCCTGGAATGGAACTGGCTCTTAAGTGAGGCTGCCAAAACACACCGTTAGATGCTTGGCGGCAGATTTTCAACTTGAGGGTTACCACCATCTAGTTAGTTCTCGGCTAGCCAGCCGAGTCCTAGAAAGTACCCTACCACCATGCTAAGGATTTTCTCATGATGTTTTTCCTTCACCGGCAGCTCAAGCTCATTGTTGGGGTTTGAACTCACGCCCTTCGGCATGCGAACCGACCGCGCTAACCACTGAGCAATCATCGCTACAAAATTATAGCAAGTAGAAAATAAGATGTACCATTAATAAGGATGAAAACTAAGCTAACGTTATGATCAGGTTAATATAAAAAGTATAACGTGCGTACATTCCAATGAAGATACATCCTAATTCTTAAATTAGAGATACTTAAAAAATGCATTAATATATACTAAAATATAGCTTTAATAAAACCAAGTAAAGAATATAAAATGAAATATACAACATCAACGTAATGAATTTTGCAAAAGAAAAAATGTTCATATTATTTTTACACAATATACCTATGTATAATTTTATATCCTTATCGTCAAGAAAAAAGTTTTGTCTCCGGCGCGTGCTCAACTCTTACTTCATGAGGGATCACTATATATTTACGAGCTGTCTGTAGCACATACACATCGTGTGCCGGTTAGTCTGTGATGATACAATTTTGTAATGCCAAACGAAAAATATGATATCATTTTGTGGTATGGATGGAATCACTTAATATCTTATTTGCCCCGGCAGTTACCGAAACCAAAATTGAATTGAATTCGAGATACACATGAAATTTATTAGACAGTCGCAACGAATCATCCGCGATCGAGCAGGACGTGCCAACGAGAAACACAAAACCACGAAGATAAAAATATATTACAAAATGAGACCCACTTTGTGTTTTGAAATTACAATCAAATAAATTACATTTTATTGCTCAATCTTGTTCGGTTTTATTAAGGTATCGCCGAATGCGAGAGAATAAAACATGGTGGGTTTACGCGATACAATATTTCCGTGCGCGTTGTCTTGGTCGATAAAGTGAGGTGCTTTACATGGCCCTCGAGTTTCCCAAGATAAGCCATCATGCACTGCTCATGTCGAATTTACCGAACATGACCCAAAAACCGGTCGGTGGTCACGCTGTTTATCTTCACTCCTGTGGAGATACAGTGAGCTCTTATTGCCATTAAAGCTAGGTCATCACGAAATAGCTACGCGGCTGCATGTCCGAACAATGAAAATCGTTGTCAACTAACTGTTTAGTGATTGCTTAAATTCAATGCCTATGAGAGCTTACTAAAGGTACCCTAATCGTACCTTTACTTAAACTATATTGGCCAGATGTTGATTTTTTATGGCAATATTATAGGTGGCAAAAAAGCAGAGGGGTTACCTGATGGTAAACAATTAAATTCAAACTCAAATCAGAATCTATTTATTTGCGAAATACTAAGATTTGCCATTGTATATCTGCGATACCAGAGGCACTACAACAATGTTTTTGACCTTTTAATAATATGTTAACATGCTTTTTGAAGAATCCAAAGACCATTGCTATATATTTTAAAGGCATCATACTACATTCTTTTAGATTTACCTAAAATAAATTTTGTAACTGACTTGATTTCTTTTAGATTTTATCTAATCTTTGACAAGCCATTCCATATTTTCAATTTCATATTATTTAAGCACAAACCTGTATTCAAAATAGGTGTTTGGTGATCATGCTACAGATGAACAAATATATACGAATACTTGTTTATTAAATATATTCTTTAACAGACTTTCTTAAATCGTCATAAAAAGTATTTTATATTGTATTGTAAAGCAGCAAGTAACAAAAAATCACAGAAGGTCGTGATTTTTTTTCAAGTATATTCAGGTAAAAGTCTTAAGAAGAAGTGAGATAAAAGAGATGAAAGGCTAAGCTTTTGACTACCGCTTTACCTGATATCAAATGTTAATGTAGTCGAAGATGGTTAATACACTTAGCCTGGAATCAGAAATAGCTCTCAATGGAAGCTTCCCCATACTGAAAACACTATGCCTTCCTCACGATGGTTTCTATTAAACCCCATAGTTGGAATTTGAAACCATGATACCATCCGAGCGCGTTAACTACTAAGATATCGTCGCTACGAAAAAATCTGGCATTTTCCATAAAGGAGACACAATGGTAGCGTCTAAAATATCGCAATTTATTCATATGCAATTTTTGAACTTATACATCAAGAAGTTGAAGTTTGCATGTGTAGACAGGAGAGCATAATTGTGTTGATGAATGCTGATTGCTAAACTACAGCCGAATGTATAAGTAATGTACCTACCGGGACGTTTCCGTCATAACCGGTCCTGGAACAATGTCCACCGACACTGTTTAGCTTATTTTCACGGATAACAAAACATAACTCAGCGTCAAAACTTTAATCGTACATACCTATGTAAAAAAATACATATTTACAAAACAATATATACGCGCGTTGTATGTAGCTATTTAGATATTTGACTAAGTTTATTTTTCAATAATTTTAATGACCCGTTTAAACGTCTTCAAATTCGGAGTAACTAACTGACTGAGCTCAAGACTTCGAACTAAGCTTAGTCATATAATTTTCATATTTAACTAATCTGTAGCTAAACTAACTAAGGATTAAAAATGTATTGTATGAACTCTCTGTCTACGTTTATTGAATACTGTTAAAACGGGTGGTATATTTTCATGTGAACTTAGAGCTTTTGGACACATTGTGAACTGTCGGATTTAGGCTAAGTTCATGTCACTGTGTTGTAAGTCACTTATTATTTTCCAAAAGTTGTGTGTTTTTTAATATTATGTTAATAAATATGGTATTTTAATGGGTGCTAAGTGCAGTGCTATGTGAGTAGGATTTCATTTATTTAATCTATACTAATATAATTATAAAAGGAAAGATTTGGATTTTTGTATGTATTGAATAGGCTCCGAAACTACTAGACCGATTTCAAAAATTCTTTTACCGGTGGAAAGCTACATTATCCCCCGGTGGACATAGGCTACTGGTTATCCCTGTATTCCCACAGGAACGAGAACTACGCAGGTGAAGCCGCGAGGCGTCCGCTAGTAGGTATATATGTTACCGGCCAAACCCGATTTCAGGACAAACTAGTTTTGCCTAGGCCAAACTAGTTCTTCCTAAACGCGTTAGGATTAACTAGTATAGCCTAGTCCAAACTAGTTCATCCTAAGCCCGATAGGATAAACTAGTTTAGGCTAGGCCAAACTAGTTGATCCTGATATAAAAACGCATACTCCAGGACAAACTGGTATGGCCTAGTCTAAACCATTTTTTAGCAGAGTCAAAAGTAATTGAGCGATCGTGTCAGGACGTGTACATGCGGGAGTTCCCAAATCACACCCCGAGCGTCCCGCACCACTCCTCGCTCGTCCATACGTCGCGTCGTTTTGTATCATTTTGCGTCTAGTTGCCACCCGTGCACAACGTGTTTAGTTTAAAATTAAAGGTTTTCGTATTACACTACATTATATTTTTATATAAATTATATGAAGTTTCCTTCTTTTTCAATATGGATGAACCCACGTCAAGTCGACAAGCAGACCAAAAACAATGGAGGGAAAAGTTTTTGACAGAAATTTTACAAAGTGAAACTAAAAAGTCTTCTCATTATAATGTGTTATCATCAGACCAATATTTGGAACTCGTTGAACAAATTGAAGATGCAGAAAAATCTGAAAAAAAGACACCATTACAACAAAGAAGATTGAAACGATTTGCTGTGTTAAAAATCGGGGATTTGAAAAAACTGATTGCACGGAGTGAAGGTAATATAAAATACTATCTTCCATCCGATGAACTTTATGATGTGATTGACGCAGCTCATGTGGCTGTGGGCCACGGTGGTCGAGACAGGATGTTAGCCGAAACCTCAAAAAAATATGCCAATATTACAAAAGAAATGATAAGCCTATATTTATCTATGTGTAGTGTCTGTCATCAAAAGAAAACAAAGAAGAAAAGGGGATTAGTTTCTAAGCCCATTCTTCATTCGGAAATGAATAGTAGATGCCAAGTAGATCTGATCGATTTTCAGACACAACCAGATGGAAATTTTAAATTTATTATGGTTTACCAAGACCATCTAACAAAATTTGTTCTGCTACGCGCTTTACAATCCAAGAGAGCGGCAGAAGTGGCTTACCTTTTGAATGATATATTTCTAACTATAGGAGCGCCGTGCATTCTTCAATCTGACAACGGTCGTGAATTCGTTAATAATGTTATAAGTGAGCTTGCCAGTCTGTGGCCAGAACTCAAAATTGTGCATGGAAAACCCAGGCACAGTCAGAGCCAGGGCTCAGTTGAACGTGCCAATCAAGATATTGAGAATATGATAGGTTCTTGGATGAAGGACAACGCTTCAACAAAATGGTCAGAAGGCTTGAGATATGTTCAATTCATGAAAAACCGCGCCTACCATTCAGGGATAAAACAATCGCCATACAAGGCATTATTTGGAATAGAACCCAGAGTAGGACTTTCGACTTCATCTTTGCCGCAAGAAATCATAAATGATATTCAGGATGAAGATGATTTAAGGAAGGTAATACAAGATGATTGCAATATTAACCTGACAGAAGACAGTGATGGTAGTGTTGCCGAAGTTAGTAACCAAGAAAAAGTTTCTTCATCTGAAAATGACATTCAAAAAGCTAGAAAAACTGCAGCAGAAAATCTTGTGAAACAGGCTAAGAAAATGAAAGCTACTTCTGACAAATCTCATCCACCTGCCAACATTGGAGATAATGTGACTATACCGATTCCAGATGTTGACAAAGGCAAAGGTGATCTCAGAAACATCATTGGAGTTATTCTTCAGAAAAATGACGAAGATTTTTACAAAGTCGGTACCAAACATGGTGTACTTCAGAAACTATATTGCAGGTTCTATTTTTTTCTTACTTAATTACCTATTTATCTATCTTTCGGGAGTATTAATGATATTTTTAAGTAGCTAATATGATTTTTTTTCAGATCAGAATTCGACATTTGTAATCAAACTTTTTTGGAGGTAGCAGATGTAAACCAAGGCTCTGAAATATCATTAAGGACTGCAGCTACGAAACATTCAGTTGGATCAGGCCAAGGTTTTGTGAGATGCAGTTGCAACAAAAACTGTGCCACAAACAGATGCCAGTGCAAGAAGGCAATGATACTCTGCAATTCCAAGTGCCACCAAAGCACACCATGTAAAAATAAATAATAATTTTAATAGTTGAAGCAAAATTATTGCTTCTATTTAAAAAAAACATGTTTGTAATAGTCTGATTGTTTGTATTACCTATTATCCATTAGTTTTAGCGACGGATCATTATCTTCTTAATAAAAGTGATTATTTTTCCAATTACAGAGTATTTTATTCAGTTTATCTACTTGTTTTGTCTTTCTGGAAATACTTTAATCATTAAAGTATATCTAGAATGGTATGGCCTTGTCTAAACATTAAAGTTTAATGTTTAGACTAGGCCATACCAGTTTGTCCTGGAGTATGCGTTTTTATATCAGGATCAACTAGTTTGGCCTAGCCTAAACTAGTTTATCCTATCGGGCTTAGGATGAACTAGTTTGGACTAGGCTATACTAGTTAATCCTAACGCGTTTAGGAAGAACTAGTTTGGCCTAGGCAAAACTAGTTTGTCCTGAAATCGGGTTTGGCCGGTAACATATATATAATTTACTTTACTATACCTACCTATCGAAACGATCGAATAAGGGAATGAATCCGTTTTACAAGTGCAAGTTCTTCGTGCGAACTCGTTTATTTCTACACTGCGACTTTGTATCGCAGTTTCGTTAAACCCTAAGGTGCTTCATAATCCACATCATAAAGTGTAGTTGTGCATATGGAAGCTACGAAAACCTACTTTAAAAAACATTGTTAGGTTTTCTCTCACGTGGTTATATTAATACTGAGCTGCTTACAAAGTGTCTGGTGTGCGATCTACCTATATTTAAACATGTACAAGGTCAGTGTCAGTGGACCTCGTAGTGAATTTATTAAAACTCGTTTCATCCTAGTGGATCTGTAGAAGTACCTTAATACTACTGGCAATACAGAATTAGTTTTACCATATTTCAATAAAGTTTTATGTGATTTACATTTCAATGGAATTTAAAGAAACAAAAACATATCTACTTGTTTAAACTTTGGTTACTGTTTGTTCTGCTTCTATGCTGCACTCGCCTAAGGAAACTTGTTTATCATCGTCACTTCGCAGGCGACTTGTAATTGTGCGCCATATTGTTGCGCTGAGTTATGATCTTCTAACGCGAATCTCTTCCGCTCGGCTCCATGTAAGCATTTCGCATAATGCATAAGTATTCTGACCATAAATTTAAGCAAGTGATACTTTTCCAGTATCATGTACTCGTAAATCTAAACTAATAATAGCATAGCAAATTATATTTTTCACAGTTGACAATAAAAAACAGAGTAGGCATTTTACACCAACGCAATATCTAATGTCAACGGATTGAGTGTTTCTTTGTTTAAATAAAAATTGTCTGCCACGTGTAGAATTACAAAACCACGCATTTCTCTGAACCCTTACCCCACGCAGTATCACTAGACAAAAGTCACATCGACTGGCATATCTACACTCAAGTTGTCAACTGAACAATGCGAGGGAAAGAATCATGAAACGGGGCGGCGCCACCGCGCTTAGACGATACGTCTACCTCTCTGTTCTATTATACCCACACGTGAATGTGTATGTTGTATGTATTTTTATAAATATATTGTATTTTTAGTTATAGTATGCTTTTAATTGTTTTTTATACTATTTAAACTCTTTTAATGTTACATTCATTTACATAAGCTTAAAAAAAACAATACATTATTGACCATTATATACATCCGCCCAATGGTTGCTTGGAATTAGTTGTTTTAAGCGATAAAGCCACCGTTGCACTGCCGCATAATTCTGAAATTTATTTACTTGGTAAATTTTATGATTGCATTATGTTCATTAAAATATGTATGTATTAATAAGATATGTATTATTTTCCACCAATACGCATATCGGTGGAAAATAAAGTTTTATTCAATTTTAACGCATTCGGCTAGCACTTACCCTATGTATATACATTGTATATATTCATATAGATAATATCCTTGCGTATAGATTCAAATGTATACATTTATTCGCATCTTTTCACGAGTACGGGGAAAAATCACGTATCTTTAATTTCTAAAACTTGGATAATATTTTTCTTCTGTATTAATGTACGTATGATTTTTTTTTGTAATACATCGGAAACTCAGTCGTTGCGTCTAATAAAGTAACCGTATCGTAGGGTATGCCCAGACTTGATCCCGACTTGTTTCGTGTGGCTTTGAATTATTTTACTAAATAATGATGTTCAATCGTATATTTGAAAATATCGAAATACTTAACGCTGGAAAAATGTACAAAGGGCAATGCTAAAAATAAAGTAGAAGAAAATAGATTCCAACGTATATTCAGGTTTTTAATTTAACAGAAATTAAAAAGGTGGTCCCGACACTCGACGTCATGGAATGACGTTCTGAAAAAAGTAAAAAAACCATATGGCTATTAAGTTATTACATGTTCTTATTGTGCCATTTTCCAGAACCTTTGAGTAGGTACTCACAAATAATATTATGAATATGAATTAGATTTTTAATAAAGTAATATTTTGGAAAGAATACATGAAAGTAACAAAGTGTTGTGCCATTTTCAAATCTTAATTAAATGGGTAATTTTTTGTATGGGTAAGTGTAATTTGTTTTTATCTATAAAGAGACCAGAAGAACTATATGTTCGATTTATAAGTGTAATTTTAATAGATCAAGTTAGTCAAAAAATCACTGTTAAATTGTGAAATTGTGACCGACAGTACTTGATGATGTGTTGTCAATTTTCAACATTTTAAAAAATATGCTAGTCATTGCTTAATCGAGTGTAATAAATTCGCCTCTACACATCTTCTAGATGTGTTGACTCTTCGTGAGCTTGGCCAACAAAATCTCAAAGTAAAACAAAACAAAACACAAAAAAAAACAGCGTAAACAGGGCAGAATCCAGCGATGCCCTGGATTCTGTATTGCTACTGAAAGTTCTTTGTATCGCCGCAATGTCATTAACAAGACTTAGCTACTAAAAAAAGTACGTTTATTGCATTAATGTTTGAGCAATGTATTAAAACTATTGATACGCAGCTTGTTACTAGGTGAATAGTTTCATGTATGAGACCACTGCCAGTGAGTTAGATTCCTAGAAAACACAGGTTAACTTCTGAAATGTTATAGTATTGCAATTATAGCATTTCAGTTTCCGCTTATGATGTCAGGGGCACATTCTCAGACATGTAGGTACACGCATGTAGGGCACTCTTTTCTGGCTATTTTCCTTCATCGTTTGATGTCAGCGGTAAGACACACATAACTTAAAAAAATATAGAGATGAAAAATTCTGGAATTCAAACCAGAAAACACGGTCTGGAAGCCAGACAGTCTTCCAACTAAGCTGCCGAACTTTCTGATTATGAATGTTGACAAATTAGTCTGGCAACCCTACTGTTGAATTGCGAGCAGAAGGCGTCGCAGACGCGTGATGTCCCTGCGATTGCGATTTGTCGTTATTTGCGCGACTCGCGCGGACGCCGTAAGACGGGTCTTATCCCCCATCTCACAGCCTCTCGACAGTCTCTCCTACCTGCCTACCTACCTGCATCAGACTGCCACCGAACATTTCTCACAGAAACAATGAGCGTTTAAGCTTTATTATGACAACAAATCTACAAGAAACGTCCCTCGCTAGGACTTTTTATGGGCGAGTATTTTAAACTCTTTGTTTTTGGAGCTGGGTAGGTAAGTGCACAAAACGAATACAGCTGAAGCCCATAGTACAATTGTACTAAAAGGCGTTCAAGATTTTCTCATTACACATACTGTTACCTAAAAACAAAGTGGTAGTAATCCCCGGACTAATACATGCATTTTTTCAATAGATTTTCATAACAGAATTTTATTAACGTTTTTATTAGTTCATTGATATTTTGGCTGTGAGGAAAAATTATGAAAGTAAATATATGTGTGAACTAAACTAAAACCATAGTCCCACTGAACTTTTTCAAAAAACTTCATCTCGTAGAAGCACAAAGCGCCTGAAGCGAGGTATCATAACCTGTAATAATGTTACTCCGACAACGATATCGCGCCGGAGATCGCCGAAATCAATTTTAAACAAATTCTGACCACCACCTACAATTATTTATCGAACAATGCGTGGCAACTACACGATGCCACAGAATAACTCACAATTACTACGTAAGTATCGGTCCAGTCAGAGGGTCCAGTGTTAGAGGTCACGGTCGTAATAGATCTTTCCGTATCACACAAGATGCAATCGCGGTGATTTGTCGATTGAATACAACATAAATATTGATATTAATATTTATATGAGATCTTATCGGTTTCTATGGCCCGTGCGTCAATGAACTTATCTATCGTGAATAGATAAGTTCAATTGTTCCACACGTTCAGTTACTCTAACTCCCAAGTAAACGAACGGATAGAAAGCAAAACGCAAGCCAGATCGATTCAAACGTATTGTTGTTACAGGATAAGTTTTAGTAGGTCATGTAGTTCAAGGTATGTATGTATGTCTGTCAATATAGCCATCAAGTTTTATACCCCGGGTGTAAAATCGAGAACTTAATTTTGCTACCGCATAGTTTACACAGAAAATGGACGTCAGTAGATTTATCGGTATCCAGTGAACAGCGGCTAGGATTCTACGTCAGCTACAGTAAAATTAAAATTGATGATCATGTAAACTTTATTAGTGGAAGCATAAAAACGTAAAGTAAATCAAAGAGTTGTGGTACGCAATATATTGCGTGGAGCGGCTTGATCTAGTGTAGGGGCCCCGTTAACACTTTATTGCCTTTCATACTTCTTGCACCATTCCGAGAAAGTAAATTACTCGTCGCGATCGTAAAATTAATACCTCATACGGTAATACGAGTACTTCGGCATGTCACTGTCAATTTTTATGATGCACTCACTTGGTATCAACTCAAGTTTGAAACTAGCTCTCAAAGGAGATATTTCTCTAATAAAATCGTGCATTTATTACTTACCTTCTAAGCTCTATCATTAGTTACTGTAAACCGATCTAAAATAAAATTTATTTTCTTGAAATATATTTTACGGGTTGAAGTAGTACTTACCTACCTACAAAACAATTAGTAGGTACCTACCTTAAAAACACGTGCTGACGTACCTGTGACTACTTTCAGAAAATCGATCAGCTTACAAGTATTTCAAACGAAACAAATAATAATCAAACTTCCATAGTACAAGCTTTGCTTAGTTCGGGTCAGATGGCGCTGTGTTTAATGTCCTACGATATTTATATTTATTAAAATCAGTCTGTGTGAGTAACTAAAATTATGTGCATACGTTATTAAATTAAATTGCATTTCAACAAACTATTTACGAGAGTGGTAATTTTTCATGTCTGATAGGCGCTAAAGCCGGGGGCCAAGTCTACGCGAAAGCTGGTTTAGGCACACACATAAACCTATTGTCGGTGAGCTGGTATCACTCTCAGAAATCTTCACATGCTGATTTCCTACTGGAAAGATAAAACAATAATTTGCTTACTTTGAGTTAAAGTTAAAGCTAACGATGTAAATATAAATAGAAGGGATATCGTACTGTTGATGAGACTTCGGTCCGGACACATTCTATCAAACAAGTTTAAATACCTGATGGGAGTGACAGATTCACCGAATTGCACTGCATGTGAGATCGTGGAAGACGTGCATCATGTGCTGATGGAATGTATCCGGAACAAGGCGCAAAGGCAAGATTTGTTTAGTGGTGTCCATAGTATTGCTTATGATGTAGGGTGTTGTAACAGCATTTTGGCTTCACCCGCTTCAGAGGAAGCCAAAATGCTGTTAAAAGTATATAGATAAAAGTAGTGTATAAATTATAAGTTAAAAAAAAAATGTAGTTTAGTGTATTACGGGGGTGACATAGTCACTGCGTGACTAAACCCCATTCAATTAATAAATAAAGATTAAAAAAAAAAAAAAATTTAAGCTAACTGACACGATATTGTTTCCGCACGTCAAAATATTACATAGGCTGTTCAAATTCAGATTCAATAAGTATTGAGTGTCAACAGTCTCATCCATTGTTCATTGTGTATTATAATTATTATAAATAGAAATGTAAAAATATGAAAGTAAATGAAAAACAACACAACAATTAAAAATTAAGGACAAGCTAATGAAATAAAACTAAATAATTATACAATTACAAATGTCAAGCTTTGAAATGAAAATAATAACAATAATTTCAAAAAAAACTTTGTATTAAGCTTTCGATATTACCAAATTGAACACAGTCATACTTTTCGATTTCAGTATCGCTTTTTTTTTTGTTTAATTTGGATCTTACATATAAATGTTACTTAAAGTTAATCCATACTTAAAATGCAATGTCGAATTCTTGAATTGTCGAATAAAATACATGTCCTTGCTTGAAAACGAGATAATCTTTAGATTAAGTTTAAAGTTTAATAAACAGTTTATACTATTACAATACTAGTCCACAGGTAATATCAGAAGTCCGAGCGGATAAGCGTATTTCATTGATCTCTACGATTATTGAATGAGAAGTTCTTCGAACTATACTTTTGTATTGTTCTCCAAGTAATTTAGCGTGATTTAATGATGTTTGTACTGGCTAGCTGTTAACAGGAACAATACATGCCAATGCTTCTACAAAATCTTCTCAGCCTGTCAAATTGTTACCAGTTCACAGTTACGTGCAATCTCATGACTGCTAACTGGGAAGAATTTGACAAACAAATGCATAAAAACGGAGAAGAAAAGACAAAGAGCTTTGTGATTCAAGAATCCTTGATCTCCAGTAAAGCAATTATTTTCTTTTCCTTTGTAGAGCTTGACTAAACGTTTACGCTCGACTTGAACTTGATTACCTTTTAGTATCTATTGAACATTAGATCACTGCGCTGACAAAGTATTTTTTTAGACTGACCATTTATGCTACTTACTCATTCAAGTGATTGACAATTTCGCGTAATGATCAGTCTCATAGACACAAAAAATCTACGCACTTGTAGATGTCATAACATGATCTGTTTATATTCCCAATATAGATAGGTACATGATTGATATATTATGTAGATCGCATCGTTTCGCGCCATGCACAGTATTTACACACAATATGTAATTAACAGAGACAGAAACGTGGTCATTTTCATTTTCAGGTCATCAAAAAGTCAACCTTTGAAACGATTTATTAAATCATTTGGATTATGTCTAAGATCTGTGGTTTAAAACAGTATAATTTTTTATTGTATAATAAGTTAAATAGATGCGATTCTTATTTCGTTTTTTAATTATGAAGAGCACAAGGCCAAAATATGATCATATAGGCAGGTGGTCAGTCTTAATATCGGAGTTAATATACTGACCCTAGGCCTCTGACATGTGACGGTTGTTATATATCTAGTAGGTAGGTAGAAAACACAGAAACGAGAACCGACCATTTAAAATATTATCAGACTCGCGGTAGCGCTCTGTTGTTAATTCCACGCAAAGTCACCGATATCATGTCCTTAAAAAAAAATCAATCAGTTACACTATTCAAGAGAAGGCCATGTACAGGGTTACGAGGTTGGAGTAAATCGAGCCGAAAGGGAGTCGTCATTATGGCCCACATTTACTACAGACATAATTTTGCAATCATGTAAAAAAATCATTTGTTAACCCTTGACCAAATGATTGGGCAGTTGGCTTTTCTTCACGCGATTTTAGAGTTTTGCCCTTGTTAAATCTGTTCATAATGGTGAGTGCAATGAGTTTCGGCTAATTTATTTATTTAATTTTTTTCGGCAGGTTTATAACCCTGTATAAACAACCTGACAGTATAATAAACAAATCTAAAAGCTTACAAAACAGAGTACAGCTCTTACAAGTATCAAAAAGCAAAGATAAAGCTCGGCGCAGGCGCAGTAAGACCGAGAGCGATCTTTCAAGCTTGGAGATTATTCCATGAAAGCTCACGAGCGAATCATTACGTCGCGGCACCTGCAATCAATCCTGCTGTAATTAAGACATTGGAGCAAACACGTTTTAATCTGTAAATGTATTTTAGCCCTTAACGAGGCACGGAAACTTTTGGACGCCTGCGAAATGGAGGACCTGGTATTGACACATACCTACTTTTACATTGGTATTATTCACGTACTTTCCCATATCGAAGTGTAAACTGTTTAAAAACATGTAAAAAGTAAAATGTATTTAGTGAATTTAGTTTTCAAAGTTTTCAGAAAGAAAAAAATATTTTATTATGATTCTGAACTTTTGATTTTTTAGGTTAACCAATTAACCTACTAATTTATATCCAAATGATGAAGCTTGTTTGTTTGCTTGTGGTAATGTACCTATAACGTTTTTATGTCAATAAAATAATTTGAATTTAAGTTTTATCACAATATTTTTTTTAGCAAAAATTAAAATTTGTGTTTAGCTACTTAGGTAATTTGATTTTTAGTTTTACGAAACTTTTACATGCACCGTTTTACAATTTACATTTTTACATTTTACCGTTTTACATACATGCATTTTTTCATCACACTTGATAAGTAATTTCACGGAGAGTTTAACACTGTGCACTGTGGTACACACAGTGCTTCGTGCTATTTGGCGTTCGTATAAACTTCAATCTGCCTTATATATATTAACTCAATAGTAGATATTTATGGTTATATTTTTCTTTTGATAAATGTTCTACCTTCGTCGATTACAGAATATGATCATGCTCATTTTCACCCCTAGGCGATTAGAGAATTATTAAAACTGCTTCATATTCAAGAAATAAGAGCATGCAGTAGCAAGTTTGCGGCTCATTTAACGATATCCTGAACAGAATTAGGGCTGGCGTAACTGCAAACTCAATTTTTAAATCTTGAGACTCGATCAGTAGTAATTTTTCAAATATTTATTAATTTGTATCCTATTTTCATTTTAGTTGCTTGATCAAATTTTTATGATACCTATTATAGTTTCCAGTTTTTCAAAAAACAGCTAACAACAAGTAATTGGACAATTTTTGGGCTTATGGGTTAGCTTTACCGACATGCTAACGTGATGTATTGGACCGATTTTTTTGTACATAATATGTCGAAGCACTAAGAAAATTAATTTTAAAAATGCATTTCTTTTAATAGACAAACATAAACAGTCGTAGTTTGTTACTAAAATAATATTAAAATTAAAAAATCCTTACATAGTAAACTAAACTAAACTAAACTAATATATATCTACTTAAAGTTAGATCATCAATTGTACAAATAAAACTAAGCGATTATCTCAAACTAAACGCAAGGCACTCTTATCTTCTGGGTCTTGTGCGTTATGACTGCATAATTATCTGGTAGTAGGTACATTACTACCACTGCATATCTTATACATTCATAGATGTATTTAATGACTAGTATAAAATTAAATAAATAATAATCTATGCTATTATAATCTATCTATCTACTATTATAAAGAGGAAAGATTTGATTGTTTGTTTGTATTGAATAGGCTCCGAAACTACTGGACCGATTTCAAAAATTCTTTCACCGTTAGAAAGCTACACTATCCCCGGGCGACATAAGCTACTTTTTATTCTTGTATTCTTACGGGAACGGGAACTACACGGGTAAACCGCGAGGCGTCTGCTAGTTTCTAATAAATAAAGAACTTTGAAAAACCAAAAAAATGCAATAGATAGGTAAAAAAAATACAGCTTGTTTAAATTGAAACACCTTATACATCCATTGATTGTTCAACAGCAGAAATAACGGTAATGTAAAATGCTCATAAAACATTTACAATTTTAGCACGTTCATTTTATTATTACACCTCATAAAACTTTCGTGTACACGTTAAAACGTATAATAGCTTCTTAAAGACGTTAACCCTAATCAGGCGAGTGACAACCATTAGTCTTTTCCAGACAATTGATAAATTAGCTCTGGACATGCAACCGTAGCTTGGTGACATTTCTTCGCTTCATCTTGGCTGAACAAACTTGCAGACATGGATGAATAACTCGACCAACTCTTTATTTAAAAATCGCTAGTCGTCGCTACTGCCATTTTTATTTTACACTATCTTACTCCATACCGCAGTTACGCTCCAATTGTAACCAAATTCGAACGTATTAGGAAATTATGAAAACTCACATAAGACGGCCTCGTTTAAATACTAAATGTAGGCAAGTGCAGTGAATTATGATAACTACGAACATAATTAGTTAAGATTTACAAAATAATCGCACCAAAGTTTAAATCAAAATCTGTTTAATTTTTACTATAGAGCAAAACATCAAAAACGTGTTGGAAATTTAACTGTTTTTATTTGCGAGCTAATTTGGCACAGCAATCTATTATGAGAAGATTTCGTTTCGGAATCCTAGGTTTCGTTTTTGATGATATTGCTCAAAACCTATCATGTTCGTCTGTTCAACCCAAACTGACGAACATGATAGATTTAATAAAAGGGTAACTCTAAAGACTCGTCATTTTATTTCATCTGAACCTTCGATTTTATTTATACTCGAAGAACTCGACGCTACCTAGCACCTAACTAACGCTTTTTTTATTACATCAGGTACTGCTTCAATTGAAATTAAGTTGTAATTGCTAATAAATAAAATAGCAATAAAGTTACTTATAATGTCAAGTGCTCCAATAACTCTAACACAAGTCACGTCTCTTCAATTAACGAACCTATTAATAAGTAAAATATTTAAATTTACGAGTTTTTTTAATTCGCTTTTCACGGGTAACATGTCTAAACTTAGAAGCTAGTTTCTAACTTCTAATTTTTAAGCGCCATTGTGCTTACTGTGTCTACTTCTGCATTCTGGTAATAATAAGTAGTTGTAATATTTTAAAGTGTTTTATAAAAAAACGTGTAAATAAGTCGCAGACGAGTAGTAATTTGTTTACTATATAGTAGTAGATAGCTTACACAAAATATCCAGATATTTCGGTATTTGTTAGAACATTGGAAATAATATGAAAAGATATATTTCACGGTAAATCATTTGTCTACACTTATTTAGGCTCGCTATTAGACATTTTCTTACTAAAATGAAATGATTTCTGATTTAATTCAATTTTGTTTGAAAAACAAATTTTGGAACAAATAAAATAATAATCAAAAGAGCGACATGTGTTGTTCATATTCCCGCTAAAAATATTATTAGTTTCCCTTCGGTGAATTTTCTTGCTATACAACGTCAAAAGAAGACACAAAAAGATTACTTCAGAACAAATTAATTTTATAATACTCGAGGTGTGGACTCTGCTCTGCAGTCGATTTTAAAAATATCATTTAAAACTAGCTGCCAGTAAGCAAGGCCATAAACGATCCAAATCCGAATATCTCGATGTCAGATTAAACACAAATATTTACATGTGTACAAAGGCAGAGAGATAAAGGTTCAACCTTTTACAAGCAATTTGAGGTTATTTATCATGTTGAATGGCGCGCTGCGTTCCAGTAGGTTTTTGGTGCAGCTTCTTTACACAGAAGCCATTATAAGTATCAATTTCATATCATAGATCATAAACACATTTATTTTGTGAGAGGTTCAGCGGCCAGGTTACGGGGGGTCCTCTGTGTGAGCCGATCCATTCATCTGCACTGACTTTTTATTGTACACGCATGACACAAGTTTCGTGGACCTCTCTAAACATACGACACCATAAATATGCCTAACACTAGTTTCCGAACTTCGAGTATTTATGTGAACACCGTATATCAAATAAATACAATTTTGTAGCCTAATCTTCGTTTTATGATTATCGTAAATTTCAATTTGATTTTTAATAACTTACTCAGTTTTTGTTGTGTCACGGATATTTATCTTAATAATAATTATAGCATAGCGTGACAGTTTGACTCGGAATACTAATAATAATATATCATATATCGTATAATACATATATCGTGTTATACGAGTATATCTGCGAAACAAAATCTCATAAAGCGAAAATTATAACAAGAAGTCATAAGCAGGCGATGCCCAAAAATACTTTTAAAAATAATAAAAGGTCACAAGGGGTAAAGAAGTGCATAATATATAATGTTATGTAGAAAATGGGAAGAATCTTTAGTCCTACAATTTTCGTTTGTCATATTAGCATATGCGCGCACTATAACAAAATTATGTAAGCCTTTTACATAAATAAATCAAAGTATTTGTGTGCGTGTAGTTCCCATTTGTCAAGCGAAATTGCAAAGCCAAGGTTCTCGATCTAAAGTACTTTTTCTACTACGTGTAAATATTATTCCCACACTATTCTTCTACGATTTGACGTCATCGTTTGGAGCGTATCTCAAGTTGTAACCATTAAAATAGATCACTGGCTACTTTCTCTTCGTCAACCCTTTTTATTGTGCACTTATTTTCAATGGTATTCGCTGCGCACGTTCCTCAGTAAAATACCTCTAAGTACGGAACAAACGCGCTCAATCGTAATAAAATGTTAATAAAGTATGTAAATCAAGATAATGTCAATAGTTAAGAGAATTCGACACGAAGAAATAGTCTCAAGCGAGGTGAAGAAATTACTCCACGTTATGGATTGGACATTACTCTTTCCAGCTTTCTTCGAAACATCTGAATAAGCCGCACACTAAAATGTACCTTAAAGCAAGGCTTTTATGACTATATCATACGAGTAAACGAATGTATTACAAAATAAAATTGTCGTACAATATTATTTTAATGGTAGAGTCTAAGAAACAATATTCGACAAGGTGTATTCGAAATCATCTAAAAATCTCGATCGATGGTACACTCAGAATTCTCGAACGCACAGCATCATAGGCACGCCACGTCGGATTAGCAAAGTTCAAAGTGTCACGGAATACGAGACCATTCAAGACATAAACCGCATTAACGATCGGTATTAGTGCAATAACGATACATAAATATGTCGTATATTGTTGTTGGCTTGTAGTAGATGCCACACACGAACTGATCGAGTGGAATGGATGATACAGTCATGGAGCATGGCAAGAACATCGCAGACAGCCCGCGCTGGCGCCTCTCGATAGAGCGCCGAGTGCGACTAATGCAATTCGATGCGGGATTTTACTATCTAATATTATAAACCACACCTTTGCGTTAAAAAGATAATAGCCGACAATATATGCTAACAACTCCAATATTTTTTTACAAATGGACGGTATCGTAAAAGACGTAATATAAAAGCTAGGGTCGACGGACAGTTTATTGACAATAACATAATTTGCGGTTAAATGTAAAGGTGAAATTGGAATGAACATTAAGTTTTCGGCTATAACTAAGTAACGTGGTAGATTAGAAACGATTCACGAATGCGATGAAGCTCTACTAGAAATATTTGCTACTACCAATAGTGTTACAGATATGAGTTTTGTATTTTTATAAGGTTTATTATTTCTTAGAAATAAATAGACAAATGAAGCGCTCTCGTAATAGTAAGAAATGACGCCTGTCCATGACAAATTTATTAAAAAATAATAGAACTAAAACAATAATTATGCATATTTTAGGACGATTTTTATCAATAATAATTATTATTTCGATTAATATATTTCGGTATATAATAATAATGATTATAATCGATGGTCTCAACTTATCGTTAGAAGGAAAAAAATCCTTAAGAAACTTTTTAATTCCTACTTTATAAGCCACGGCTTCAAAAAGGTTTTAACTTCTGATGGTATCATAGATAAATTAAATTCTTTAACCTCAAGCATAAAAGTCGAATCGCTATCAATCCTTGAGCATCAATAAAAATTTGATCATCGATATAATTTCAAATGTAATCTTTTAAATTTTAAACATTCTTATCTTTTTATTTATATCGATGTACACATTAAATCACTCATGAATTTAAAGAATTTTATTGCCATTTTGAAGTGAAAACAATATAAATGTATTTTATGTCAGGAATGATTTATACTTTATAGGTGAGATGTGATTTATTTCTAGCTGATTTAAAATAATCTTGGATAGACGTTGTTCTAGAGGAGTCTTTCTTGACGACGCTTTTTCTACGAGACACATATTCCAACTTATTGTCATGCTATTTATAAGAACATCAATGGATACATTGGGAATATTTCATTTTGTAGAGCCACCAATGAATTTACAATTCTTACTGGTGCATTGTAGTACCGGTACCGGTAGTAAATTTTATACAAATGCCTACCAATTTTATTACAATAGTTTCCGAATCATAAGTCTAGTATTACAATAATCCTACTATTACGTCGTAGTTGGCAGATACGTCTACTTATATTATTATAAAACCATTGTCAGGAATCTACTAAGCTAAACTAGGCGGCTTAAACATATTATTTCAAGTCGTGATTCTTAAGAAAAATAGACTTTGAAATCTATTCACAAGATTTACCAACTTCGGGGTACAATGAGTGAAGCACTATGTATTTATATTTACATACATTTACTACCTATTCCCATCGATATTCCGTGCGGTAAATCTTAATATCTTGAAAGCTTATAAAAATTTTCTGAACAGTAGAGCGCAGGGATGGCAGACAGGTTAGTTCTTAAATTTGGATTACACGAATAAAATGGCAGACGTAGCTTCGACATTCTAATCTGCATATTACTTAGTTAAGACGAAATGTGTCACACATTGCACAGGTTCTGAGGGTGTGAAGCAGACGCAGACCACCGAGCGGCGTAAGGGGTCTAGCCAGCTTAGCCACCCGCGCGCGCGTGCGGTTACTAGATAGTAGGTACTCTATGCAGTGGCAAGTGCCGATGCTGATTTATAATATCAAAGTAGGCTGCGTTGGTTGATACCTTATTTTTATGGTCGGCAGGCTGGGTGTTTGACCACAGCTCACCTGATGTTAAGTGAATCGTGGTCGTGGTTGAATAAGTTAGTAATAACCAATATCTTTTTTTGCAGCGCCCTTATAATACTTACTCTTATTTTATACCTACATAATCCACATAAATATTAACATTCTACTTCATACGTACGGCTTTATGCTAAGTGCTTACTATTTCATGTACTTAAAACGTCCTAATTTTTTCGAAACGATAAAGAAGGTCACCCTGTATATATATTTATATACACATAAAAATATCTAACTATATACAGGGTGCGGCTGAAAGGGCCAACAATATTTTAAGAGGTTCATTTATGTCCGGTTTGGAATTATTAACGCGAAGAATAAACGTTAAAATCGTTATTTAATTTTCCCATACAAATTTAAAAAATAATTATTTCGTATTTTATTTGACAACCCTTACAAGCGCGAGCGGTCAGTGATCGTGCGCACACGCACACGCGCGCGACGCTTCTCCTCCCGCTCACCCGACGCCTTCCCGCGCTCGACTCGATCAGCTGTTCGTCGCCTGCTCACACGTGGGTAGGTATAGCGCAAACGAACAAGTAGACCTAGACAGACCCTAAAATGTCCGTGGAAGTTATTTACCTGCCTGCCTGCTATTTTTTTAATTTAATTAAACCAGTAAAATGATTGTCATCAAATACTGCCAAAAAAGGTAATACGTCAGCACTAACAATAATACTTACAGTATCAATTTAGGTAGATACGTAGGAATTGTTGTCCGAAACCTACCACCTAAATCTCATACCGAGTTATACCTACATAATTATTGTTTAAATGAAAATGAGTGTACCTACCTATCCAGTTGTCCGGAAGTAAAACATAGAAACAGGTTATTTACTAATTTTAACAAAATTTTACATAAAATAGTAGATTGCCTAATACTTATGCCTAAACTTGAATCTGAGAACTAACCTTTTAGTACTTGTATACTACACACTAGTACCTACAATACTTTGAAACAGAACTTTACTTCCAAGTAGGCGATGCGACTAAGGTAACCGTAACACTTTTATTAGTTCTCTGTCACAACACAATCACATCACAGAAGTGCTGGCCGCTCTTAACAATCCAAAACCGAGTACGACGTCGGACGTTGGACGAATTCGAATTCACTTTCGAGTTCGAGTTCGAATTCACGTTCGAGTTCGAGTTCACGTTCGAGTTCGAATTCACTTTCGAGTTCGAATTCACTTTCGAGTTCGAATTCACGCTCGAGTTCGAGTTCGAATTCACGTTCGAGTTCGAACTCACTTTCAAGTTCGAGTGCGAATTCACGTTCGAGTTCAAGTTCGAATTCACGTTCAAGTTCGAGTTCGAATTCACGTTCGAGTTCGAATTCACTTTCGAGTTCGAATTCACGTTCGAATTCGAATTCACTTTCAAGTTCAAGTTCGAATTCACGTTCGAGTTCGAATTCACGTTCGAGTTCGAGTTCACGTTCGAGTTCGAGTTCGAATTTACTTTCGAGTTCGAATTCACTTTCGAGTTCAAATTCACTTTCGAGTTCGAGTTCGAATTCACGTTCGAGTTCGAGTTCGAATTCACTTTCGAGTTCGAGTTCGAGTTAGTTCGAGTTCGAGTTCGAGTTCACTTTCGAGTTCGAGTTCTAATTCACGTTCGAGTTCGAATTCACGTTCGAGTTTGAGTTCGAATTCACTTTCACGTTCGAATTCACGTTCGAGTTCGAATTCACTTCGAGTTCGAATTCACGTTCGACTTCGAATTCACTTTCGAGTTCGAGTTCGAATTCACTTTCACGTTCGAGTTCGAATTCACTTTCGAGTTCGAATTCACGTTCGACTTCGAATTCACTTTCGAGTTAGAGTTCGAGTTCACGTTCGAGTTCGAGTTCGAATTCACGTTCGAGTTCCAGTTCGAATTCACTTTCGAGTTCGAATTCACGTTCGAGTTCGAATTCACTTTCGAGTTCGAGTTGGAATTCACGTTCGAGTACGAATTCACTTTCGAGTTCGAGTTCACTTTCGAGTTCGAGTTTACTTTCGAGTTCGAGTACGAGTTCACGTTCGAGTTTGAATTCACTTTCGAGTTCGAGTTCGAATTCACGTTCGAGTTCACGTTCGAGTTCGAATTCACGTTTGAGTTCGAATTCACGTTCGAGTTCGAATTCACGTTCGAGTTCGAGTTCACGTTCGAGTTCAAGTTCGAATTCACTTTCGAGTTCGAGTTCGAGTTCACGTTCGAGTTTGAATTCACTTTCGAGTTCGAGTTCGAATTCACGTTCGAGTTCACGTTCGAGTTCGAATTCACGTTCGAATTCGAATTCACTTTCAAGTTCAAGTTCGAATTCACGTTCGAGTTCGAATTCACGTTCGAGTTCGAGTTCACGTTCGAGTTCGAGTTCACGTTCGAGTTCCAGTTCGAATTTACGTTCGAGTTCGAATTCACGTTCGAGTTCGAATTCACGTTCGAGATCGAGTTCACGTTCGAGTTCCAGTTCGAATTTACGTTCGAGTTCGAATTCACGTTCGAGTTCGAGTTCGAATTCACGTTCGAGTTCGAATTCACTTCCGAGTTCGAGTTCGAGTTCGAATTCACGTTCGAGTTCGAATTCACTTTCAAGTTCGAGTTCGAATTCACGTTCGAGTTCGAGTTCGAGTTCGAATTTACTTTCGAGTTCGAATTCACTTTCGAGTTCAAATTCACTTTCGAGTTCGAGTTCGAATTCACGTTCGAGTTCGAGTTCGAATTCACTTTCGAGTTCGAGTTCGAGTTCGAGTTCGAGTTCGAGTTCGAGTTCGAGTTCACTTTCGAGTTCGAGTTCGAATTCACGTTCGAGTACGAATTCACGTTCGAGTTCGAGTTAGAATTCACGTTCGAGTTGGAGTTCGAGTTCGAATTTACTTTCGAGTTCGAATTCACTTTTGAGTTCAAATTCACTTTCGAGTTCGAGTTCGAATTCTTTGAATTCACGTTCGAGTTCGAATTCACGTTCAAGTTCGAATTCACGTTCGAGTTCGAATTCACGTTCGAGTTCGAATTCACGTTCGAGTTCGAATAACACTGCTTAATTTTTTTCATTACATTTTATTTGTACACTAGAATATTTTGGTTGGGTTTAATTTAATTTACTACAGTTATTAATCATTTGAAATAATTATTACGAATGTGGTACAGGTGAAACACTAAGTCATAATTTGTAAATCACGGCAACTTTCAAGAGTAAAGCGAAAAGTTACTGAAGCTGTCACCCGCACCATGCTACAACGCAAATAGTGTAGATAGTTTACATATCACTAAAGCCGGCTACACACGTAACGATATATCGTAGTTATTTCAGACTGTGTAGATAAATCGATCGTTCCTAGTGTCTCCATATGCTTCCGATATTGGCGTCAAGTCAGTTCTCGCAGAAGCTTACGCAAGAAACATTTCATCCAGGATGGAAAATGATGACGCACTTGCGATATTAGACCTAATTGTGCGAGCTCCGTGAAGTTCTGCCGAAATGAGCGATCGCCATCCACACGCGACGATAAAACTGTGCAAACGCAATCGACAACGATTTATCTAATAGAAATTGCTATCGATGAACGGTTGGTTGAATCGGTTTGCACAGATAAATCGCTACGATATATCGTTACGTGTGTAGCCGGCTTTAGCGTAAATGAAAATCTAATAATAATAATAAATTGAAGTGAAGTAATATTTAGTAATATGTTGTGGCGATGATAGCTCAGTGGTTAGCGCGGTAGGTTCGCATACCGAAGGGCGTGGGTTCAAACCCCAACAATGAGCTTGAGCTGCCGGTGAAGGAAAACATCGTGAGAAAACCATAGCATGGTGGTAGGGTACTTTCTAGTACTCGACTGGCTAGCTACCACCCTCAAGTTGAAAATTTGCCACCAAGCATCTAACGGTGTGTTCCGGCAGCCTCACATGAGAGCCAGTTCCATTCCAGGCTAGGTATGCTTTACCATCTTCGACCACGCCTTCACTTAACATCAGGTGAGCTGTGGTCAAACACCTGGCCAGTCAACCATAAAAAATAGCTATACTAATACTAATGAAGTAACTTGCTCGAAAAAACCAGTCACAACATCAGAAGATTCCGATAAAGTTGACAGCAATACTTCTGTATTATGGGATTGTTCTCCAGACAATATAGAAGTAAAATATACCGTGTTAGTAGATAGGCACCTACGCGAAGACAATGAATGAAAACAACTATGTAAGTATGCGACATTATCGCTGTGCAAAAAAGCACTATAAACAATGATTTAAAAAAAACTATGTATGTATGTCGGTACTTACGTATTCTTGTTCGAGTTCAATAGTTTTTTTTCTCTTGTATTTTTGAGCAGAATATTTTTACTTCTTATTATGTTTATTTCCCATGTTTACTATATATTCTTTTTAGACGTAATAGCAGTGTATCCTCATATAATCTGTTTGTTATATTGACCACAAATAAAGCCAATGTAGTCGACCGCCCGGGTGCGCTGGAGGTTCGAATAAAGATGTACACGTCCTCTCGACAACGCACTACGGCGGACTGACGGGGGTCGGGCGACATGGTAACGCCTGCATATTCTGCGTGCGCGTACTCAATATTCATTTTACTTTGTTTTATTAAAACAACCTTACAATTTTTCAAAAAGCTTAGCTCACAGATGGATTTGAATGTTTGTTGGGATTACATATTTTTTTATTTGTAAAAATACTTGCGATAGGAAATGAATGTAGTTGATTCATTCCATCAACGGAAAAGTCAAAACGGGCGTTTTTTAGGAAACTTTACGATTTTTTTCTATCGAGCGAAATTTATGTAATCGTGGTTCGGTGATCAAATTCGGATAAAGAATTTTGTGAACATTTGTCACACATAAAAAAAGAAAGACAATTATTTGTTTTTAAAGGTCTCGTTTTAAATAAAAGTGAAGACGATTCGCCAAGTTTGAATCATATTTCACCTTAAAGCGCGTATTCGTGGCTGGCGTTTCAATTATTTGATGTACACGCGAATTAGGTATTATCAGATGTAATAAAATGCAAGCATGTGAAGGGGAGGGGGGCGGAGGGCAAGCGGCTACTGTGATACAGAGATGCCGGCGATGCCGCGGCCGCCGCGACTCCGGTGGCCGCTACTTGTCTTACGATAAACTTATCTTTACAATCGATACCTTCGATAAAAATAAAAACACCGATACCTTAGATCTTGAACGGTTGACGCGCTGCGAATCAATAACATTTTGAATTTATCGAAGCAGCTATCCACATTTGCATCTGTATAGGATCGATACATTTTGTTACCGTATTATTAGCATGCCAGCGCCACTTATGTATTCAGACGCGGCGCATTTTTTGTAGAGAATCACATCAGCAGTCGGAGAAATCAATGGGAACGCAAATTTCAGATTGACGGCAGCTGCAGTAGAGCGACGTATAAACTTCATGGACTGTAATAAATCTTATGTAAGACGATGTTACATGCAAAGGAAATAAATTTATAAAATTTTGTAACCAAAACGCAGCTATATTTTAAAGTTATATCGTTTGTCATGCTTTTCGTATTACTATAAGACACTTTGGAACTGAATTAAGAATCTTCTTGAATTGCCATGTTAAAATCAATTTATAATGAAACGTGTGTAGTGTGTACTTAACAAAGAAAGAGTTTTGATAAGAAAGCGGATTATATCGCTTTTGTATTGTTTCCAAAACGTACGTTTTAGTGTTTATGTTTAAAAATAGTGGTGTTTAATTTAATATGATCTTAATGTATTACGCATGTGTATGGGCAAGTGATAAAAGTGATGGAAGTTTCGTGATTTTTCTAAAACTTAATAAAGTCACCGTTACTTTACAAGGACGTGGACTGGACTTAATCGTGATTTACTTTATAGACTGTGACTACTATTTATTTTACATGATTTTTAACTTGAAACACACATCAAAATATGGTTTATTTAATACTGGCAGTATACACAAATTACGATGCCATAAATAAGGAAGAAATAAAACTACTACATAATAGCATCCTTCAACTTTAACTAACATTTTATGCATCAATTTAAATACTTATCAATTCGATTCAAATCACAACATTAAAATTGTAGTAACAGGAACTTAAGTGTAATATGGACTAGATGGGTACATATAGTAATCTGTTGTTTAGATTACCGGTGACGTAGATGTCCTACATGTTAGATGAAGTGGAATACACTAGGGTTCAGGTCAATGGTTGTGAGATGCACGAGCGGCAGAAGTGTCAAGTTCTAGCTGTCATGTTACATTATAAATCATAAATCTGTCTAAGAACTTTTGTATGCTTGTTTATTTTTAGATTTTATCCTCCAGCGATCTGAAGCGATTTTCCAATATTAATTTGATCTATCGACTGTAACTTTTTAAAAGAAAACAGGTGATAGAAATAACTTATTTTTCACTATGAAAACTGATGTAGTATCAACACATTTTTGTTTTACTTATGCGGGATTACTCACGTTTAATTTTATCGGATACTCCGACTATAGTTTTGGCCACATCTGGTGGCCTTCATCATGGAGACAAAGCTGAGTACAATGCGTACGTGGGTTCGTCGTTCGCCTGGCACGTAAAGACACCGATTGATGCGCGGGCGCGGGGGTGGGAGGGAGCTGGTGTACCGAGATGCGCCGGTGCACCCTGGAACCCTTCCTCACCGGAATCCTCATCTTCGGTGTCTGGAATATTCCAGCACACAGAGCTCACTGTTCCACCACCGCTGAACCATTGCTGTCTATGTTCTTCATGGAGCGTACATGTTCAGTGAGTCTAATGGCCATGTTTAACTGCCAACCCAAGCACCCAACGGAGTGTTCCGGCGTTCACGTCAGGTGAACAGTGGTAAAAAAATTGCAATGCTTTATGTAACCCTATCTAACACAACACTACTGACTATTGGCTGCAGTAACAAACGTGCTACGAATCAGCCCTGTTTTTTCATAAACTGTCCCACCGCTGGGCTTGGACCTCTTCTCGTTGTGAGAATGGTCAAGCCATAGTCCACTACGCTGGCCAAGTGCGGATTGAAAAACTTCACACATCTTTAAGTACTTTCATTTTTTTTTAAGAACTCTCGAACATGTAGGTACTCACCATGTTTTCCTTCACCGTTTGAAGTCATCAGCAATACGCACTTGACTTAGAAAAGATAGAGGTGCATGCCGTATGGTTCGAACCCAGGCCCTGCACATTGGAAGCCAGATGGTCTCCACACTAGGCTGTCGAAACTTCGTGCCCAATTCGTGTAAAAATTGCCTATTTTGACATAGCTATAGTGATTCGCACCAGTCTAAAGTTTCGCAAAGTACTATTACTTTGTCTTCACAAGTACTTATTGTCAAGTTGGTACCTATCTTGGTGATATTCCTGTTTTTTCTCAAACAATGAACTTAACAAATGGGTAATTAATTTAATTTCGTAAGTAGGTATATTGCTACACTACGCAAGTTTAACGCGGTCAAAGTGGAGGGCAAAGCTAGTTGATATTAAATTTCATTAAAGGAAAAATCTTTACAGATTTGTTGATTAATTGATTCAGAAAAATTTAAGCTTTATTCGCAACTCGCACAGCGTCTGCTACTAAATTTACCCAATAGGTTTCTCAAGAATGAATGGATGAAGCAATCTCAGCAGCGGTAAACATTAGTTATATCGTTTCTCTTCCATAAAAGAGCGTTGTAGAACGGGTGCAGCTTCTGTTCAACAATTAGAAAGAATACGCGTTGAGCACGGAGCGACATTGTCTTTATCGTGAACTAGTAGCGTAATATCGCTACACAATCTCACGAAAACGCCATTCTCGACTGCACCTGTAATAAACGAGGGCAACAACCCGTTTAACTTTCAATTAGCCACAGAATGGAACGTTTAACAAACGTTAGATAAGTAAACAAACGTGGTCCTCGGGCTATTTGGTTATGGCGGGCTCTCCTCTCATCAATAATAGTTCAGGGGCGATAATATCGCAGACGCGTGTCTCGCGTAGAAGAACTTCCAACACCGTTATTAACCTCGCGATACTCATCTCGAGCGAGAGATCATTTAGTGATATGCTTTATATTAAATTACTCGGTCGTGCGTTGATAAAATATCCCCGGTATTCTATTACCGAAAGCGAGATAAACACGGCCGGAGGTATCAACAACTCGAAATTATAAAAATATGTAGATAGAAAAATTATAAATGCCTGGAGTGGTCGCGCATTATTAGATAAGTAAAATGACATAGGCAATAAAATCAGAGGGTTTACTGTAGTCCCGTGAGTGGTGCATATACGGTGAATTGCTTATGTTAATGGAAGCATTAAGAACACATTAAGGACGCAATGTGTCAAGTTGCGTGTCGATATGGAATCGCGCGTCGCATGTCGGAGACAGACACTTCGTCTCACGCGTTAACCCGTACTCCCTCTGTTCACTTTTCACCACATCTTGGTGTGTTTACATGTCGGCACTCGTTATTTACTGTCACATTCGCTCTGTTTATTGCGAGTATATGTCTTCATCACCGCGCTGTGTCCAGTGTCGAGTATTTAATATTTTAATAAAAGTTTAATAATCGAGTAAAATATTTCTTAGTCAGTCACTCAAAGTACCTAAATCAAACATCAAATCCAGTTCCCTAGTAAAGTTGTGGTGATTTTTCTACAAGATTCTACGGAGTTTTGGAAATAACAAGAAAAGTCATGTTTCACCATATTATATCACTTGCCCACAGTTGTGCATATAGTTCGACAGTTTATGATTAAAACAGTATCATATGTAAAACACAATTTTCCGAAAATAATACAATGCAGCAACATGATTTCTCCACTACACTGCCAAAACTCCGCCGCACAGTTCACTTCATTTATCAAATGATCACTATACGAGTTCGTCTTCGTGTGTTATCGTGAGTTCCATCACAATATCAGTTAACACGAGTTACAAAGCAAGTGTTATCTGGTATTCCCGCAATTATGGTTTACTTCTGGCATCGAAGTGCATACCTAGTATTAGCCTCCGTTCTATATTTCGTTTGAGTTCTGATTACTAACAATGTTAGCGAGAAATCGTTTGCATTCTCTTCATCGTCTGCTAAATATCAGTAACCTGAAACTCGTTCGTAAATCACTCGGCAGATATCAGTTCTTGTATTTATACTTGAAAGTGGCAGCGTTGTTCCTAGGTGCCTTTCTCCTGCCTAGCTTGAATATTTTCTTTAGAAATGTTGCTCGAGATAATGTTTGTTTAAGTGCGTTTATTTTTCTCACAAATGATCAGTTTATCGGCTAATACCGAGCATTAAACCAGCAGAATGCGGCCGTGGTCCGCGTCGGCAGCCACCGCATGCCACCGGACCTCGAGCACGCTATTTAGTAATTTAAACATCGCTGTAATTTAAATTAACGTCTCTCACTTTATCTTTACTCCGCGGCTTACATAAAAATCTTAATAAATCGATAAAGCTGACTTCTTTTTCAAGCTTACTTTGTTGATGCCCCTGATATGATACGATCCGACATCACAAAATTTTGTATTGGATGTCTCCATCAAATTATAATTTACGTTGACATTAACGGAGATACATCGACACCTACTTTGTATACCATACAAAGTCATGACTGTGTTTCTATGAATAATGAATACAGAGTCAATTTGTAGGGCGGCATCTTCAATATATGTAGATGAAACATTAAATCAAGTAAAGCTAACTGACATTTATTGCTTTTGCGCATTAAAATTCATGTAATCACTATCGAGACATAAAAATTAAACGGCATTAAAATTACTTCCATTAAGGTCTCATTAATTTCCTAATCTACGCTCTGGGGCACGTACCATCGGTGCTTGATTTACAATGAGCCAGCGGCCCGAGGAGAGCAGCGACGGCACTGACAATGCAGGAACAAGAATTATTTACTCCTCTCACAATACTTCTAATTAAGATCATTCGTGAACCCGATGAAGCTAAAGCTAGGGACTGTGTGCTCACTGCATAAACTGGACGTTATAAATAACTCAAATCGTAACTCATTTCTTTTTGGAGTCCACGAAGCGAAGCGACGACCTGCCCTGGCTTTCCTAATTTGGACTTTTATCCATAGGCGTTAAGAGTCATGTAGCTTACGTTGAAAATCGAAATGAGAAGTTCAATGGAGGTTCACGTAGTGTGGCATTGTTACAGAAATTAAATAAACTATGAGTTCTTTATACCATGGTACTAACTCATTTGTTGCTTCGGGGTGAATACGCACGGCTAGAACTTGTATGTAGGTATTCATGTTTTGAATAGTTGGTTTCGTATAAAATAAGTATCTACCTATTATACTTTTCCGATAATTATTTTTTGTCATGCATGTGAAAAGCTAGTGGAGTAATAATTAAATTCAAAACTGCTCAAAATCTATCACAAAAACACCTATGACATTATTTTTACACGCTCATAAAGTTATAGATAAAGTTTTGGCGGGAACGTGGAAAGGTAATAAATAATAATAAATAAATATCGCAGGACATTACACACAGCGCCATCTGTCCCCAAACTAAGCAAAGCTTGTACTATGGGAGTCAGATAACTGATAGAATACTTAAATATATTTTTTTTTGTAAATACATACTTATAATACATACAGTACACCCAGACACAGAACAAACATTTGGTTTTATATCACAAAATGCTTGTCCTAGGTGGGAATCGAACCCACGCCCCACAGCTCTTGAAGCAGACATGCTGGTCACAAACAGGTTGTATTATTTTCCAAAATGTGTGTCTTCTGTTTCTTTAGGTAATTTTTATTTATTTCATTTTATGTACCCAATGTCAAAAACTAAGAAAAAGTAGAAACCTCTTTGGAGTTAAACACAGGGAGTTAAGAGTTAATTTTTCTCGTAACGAATAAAGACCATGAAAAAAAAGCATTCAGAAAATCAACGAGCACTTTAATATATTTTAGATTATAGAGATTCAATTAAATTTCCAGTAACATGTCTACTTGTAACGTATATTCATCTGGAATCATGTTTTCTATGTTGAAAGGAACCAACAGTTCTATTGCCTATTGTGTCGAGTGCTAACAGGTAAAGAGCAAATAAATATTGTCTTTACTTCCTGTTCTCACTATAATAGTAGATAAGTAGGAAGTTAGAAGTCATCCGGAATGTAAGTAACCACTTAACATCGCTGTCTTCACTCATTACACGAGGTGTCTATGTGTACAGTACCTATGGTACCTCAAGAATTGTTTTGTTTATGTACTTCCCTAAGAAAAAAACATTGACCAATTCATTGAATAACAATAAAGATAATATCTTTATTGTTATTCAATGAATTACAAATGAATGAATTCAGGTATATGTAAAAATATATTATATTTTTACATATACCTCGCTTCATTACTGTTGACTATGAAGTTTTTCGGGTGTTACATCGATTTCATCAATATATGCATTAAAGCTACTACTAAATGAGCAAACAGAGGAGTAGAGCAAATATCTGGAAACCAAACACGGATGAATGTGTTAGAATTTAATTTATTTGAGGCATCAATAAGGAATAAGGATAAGAACTGAATGTACCACATACGTCATTAACCAACCATCATACGTTATGTAAGACAAAAGTAGGTAGAAAAGAAGACCAGAAACTGTTATTATAAGCAACGTATATTGATTTGCAAAGCAATAGTCATTAAAAGACACCAAGATAATGATAACACGTTATTTAACATAAAGCATCAATATTTATCACATAATAAGTATCACAAAAGAATATCAACCAACATTATAACAACATAATAAATAGGCTACTTAGCTTAAGGATCTCTTGATCTGTTCAGTACGACGGTAGGCAACCGAATCTCGTGTTCGAGCCAGAGCGGCCCTTTATATTCACAAAAACACGTGACTCACAGTCAGTTAGTCAAATCAAGTCTTTTACATTATTTAACCAAACTAATACATTTGAAATAATTGTGTTACAAACAGACATTATGTTTAACTTAATTTAATATAACCACACGACACATAATATATACAATATACATGTGTCGTGTATCCGTCGGCATATAACCTATAATCTGTTACGGCCATACTGACAATACTTCGTCCCCGAAGTATCACACGTTACATAAAAAAATATCACTTTATAACTAACAAAGCTAACTGCACAGCGTTATTACTTTAATTGATTTAAATAATATTTTAGAAGGGATTAAATACTTGCATAGACATGTTGATCCCTTTCAATCGCTGCCATTGAGATAGATCAACACCAAACGAGTATTATCAGCGAATACTTGCCAGATACATAGACATGTCAATTACATTCACCCGCTGCCGGTGAGACCAATTGACACCAAGTAGGTGGCCGACCAGCGGTATTATAACAGAGCCTGTAACATAGACATGCCGATTCCTTCATCCGCCGATGATGAGACTAATCAGCGCCAATGTTATTCAAAATATGTAAACACTATACAATTACAAAATCGGCGAAATATAATTTTTAGATTATAAATAAGTATCAGTTTAGATACTTATCTACAAATCTCATGATATTTATCAACCCATTCTCTAGGACAAAATATTCCTTCTGCAATGACGATGAGATTAATTAGCACCAATGTTATTTAAAATATGTGAATACTGTACAGACAACTTTTAGATTACAAATACGTAATTGCAATATTCAACCAAACAATACAATTTAAAAAAAATGTATGACAAATAGACATTATGACCAACTTATTTTAACATAAATGACAATAACAAATACACATATGCTTCATATAATCTGTTACAGCCGTACTGACAATACTTCGTCCCGAAGCATCACATGATAAATTGTTATTTGCACAGTGCCATTACCCCATCAAAATAGCATTTTTACACTATTAATTACTTGCATAGACATGTTGGTCCCATTCAATCGCTGCCATTGAGATAAACCAACACCAAACAAGTTTGTCCAGCGAATACGGGCCAGGTACATAGACATACCAATAGCATTCACCCGCTGCCAGTGAGACTTATTGGTACCAAGTACGTGACTGTCCAGCGGTTCTATAACAAGGGCCTGTTAACCTAGACATGCTGATTCCTTTCACCCGCTGCCGATGAGACTAATCAGCACCAAGTTACGGCCGACCAGCGGTTATTTCTATTCATAGTATGCAATCACTGTACAAATAATTCACATGTCTTTATGAAAACGGCTATATATATTATATTTCATTACAATATATTGTATTTATTAAATCACATTTTATAAATATTTATTATTATTTTCAATCATAGATAAGTAGCTAGATAATTAATCACATGGCATTTTCAACAGCAATACTTTCATCAACCCATTCCCCAGGCCAAAATCTTAATTTCTCTTTTGCAATTATGATATCTCGTAGACTACCCAATTCCTTCAAAGCATAACGATCGTTAGAAAGTATTAAAGAAATTTCATAAGGACCCTTAAATTTTGGTCTTAGTGTATCGTTACGTCTGTGATTTTGATTGACATAAACTAAATCACCTACACTATAATTTTTGCTATTGAGTCTAACATAATCAAAACGTTCTTTAAACTTTTCTGATACTTGTAGTAATCGTTGTTTGGCAAGTTGTCGGTCAGCTAGTATATCGATACGAGACTCTAAACTATCATCACCAAGAACATCGTTTAATCGGGCTTGTACAACAGGTATATTGGCTTCTACACCAATCAATAAACGTAGGGGCGAAAACCCAGTGGATCTTTGGACCGTGGTATTTATAGACTGTTGTACCCTCCACAACCCGCTCGGCCAATCTGAAGATTCATTGCACATAGTACTTAACAAATTGATCACTGTGGCTACGTAACGTTCAACCTGTCCATTACTTCTGGGTGTACCAGTTGCTATCATATGGTGTTCGATATGTAATTCATTAAATAGAGTTCGGATTTGGTTAAAACTAAAATTAGTCCCTGTTCAACATTAATAAACGGAATTAAAATGTCATCCATATATGCTAAAAGGAATTTTAAGTGACGTACAGCTTTTGTAATTGCTCTCTGGAACACCGATGGGCCATTACAAATGCCGAATGGCATTTTGCAAATTTGCATCTGGTGTGACAAAAGCCGTACATTTGGTAGAGTGGCTAGATACGGGTATTTGATAAAAGCCATTTTTCATATCGATGGATATGTAGAATTCAGATTGTCCTAATTTATCGATTTGGTCCTCAATTAGAGGGAGAGGGTATCTGTCTTTTTCTATTAATTTATTTAAAGCTCTAATCTATACACATCCTGTCACTTCCATCACTTTTTTTTTTACCAAAATCATAGGTCTTGCAAAGGATGAATTACTTTCTTTAATTATCTGTTTATTTAATAAATCTGGTATTATTTCTTTAACCTTCTCTCTCTCTATTGGGGCCAATCTATATAGTCTATAATTCACAACTCCATCTTTTTTTTTTTAATTTTATTTCTAATTCACCGGTTTTAACGTTACCAATAGCTTCTAATACCGAGGGATACTTTTTAAAAATGTTTTTAACTTTATCTTTTAATCCGTCATCTAGATGTGCCAATGTCATCGAAAGTTCCAAAAAAGGATCTAAATTATAAGAATTGAAAGAGTTTATTTCAAAGGTAAGTTTAGGTGAGCATCTTCGCACTAGACGGGACCCTAATGAATCTGTCACAATTTCTATGTCGGGATGTTGTACAGCATTTCTACCTATTAGAAGATCATAACGACAATCAATGTCCCTAGCTATATAAATATCTAGTTCAATGCACAACTCCTCAAATTTAACCGGTGCAGTAATTTTTGAAAACACTTGTAAACTACCATCACCTATGCCGCAGATATTAAAACAACATGGAATGAGGGGGCAACCAAGACGCTTAGCTATGGATTCCTTTAATATACTGCAATTAGCCCCAGTATCAATAAGAGATTTCATAGTAAAATTATTAATAGACACGTCTGTTAACTTCAATTTGGATGTCCTAAAAAATTAACTTCGGCCATAGGAGTTTTGTCATTCGATTTTGGGTTGTATCTACAAATAGATTCTAAATGTCCGGGTTTTTTACAGTATGTGCATAATTCTCTAACAAATTCGCCGGGTCTTTGTTCACGTGTAGCTAGCTTGTTTGTTTGTAGGTTAGTCTGGATATTATTTTTAAAACATTGCGCCTTGGTATGTCCTGTTTTACCGCAGTTAAAACATTTCCTTTCATTAAAAAGGGTATCTAGTTTAGGACGCTTTGAGTAAGTAGAACCAGAGATATTCCGAGATTCCCTATTGTTTAGTTCTAAAGGTCTCTTTTTTGTTTTCACATACGAAGTGAACAGGGCAATAAGGTCGGAGGTAGTTTTGATATTGCTGTTAAAAGATGCCATCTTTACATTAACATCTGATATACTGCCACACACTAGTTCAACTAATTGTATCTCACTAAAAGCAATTTTGGTGTTACGTAAGAGCCTTATTTTTTCCCATGATCGACCTTCTGAAGGATCCCATGTCTCGAACCATAATAAAGCAGACCCTTTTAAGGCCTTACCTGCTTTGGCAACCGTTGTAATAGTACTCCATCTGAACTCCTCAGCAAGGGTTTCGATATTCTTGCACCACGACTCAACACCCAGGTCACTTGTAGTTGGGTTGAACACTGGTAGGGCAATATCATCATCTCTTTGCCGAGTGCTGGAAACAGCATCCTTGATTGCTTTGAAAAGCTCTTGAAAAGCAGTGACATCCATCCTGAAATCATAACATAATCATGTAAGAATAGTGAACACGAATCCCACTTCTGATGTTAGAATTTAATTTATTTGAGGCATCAATAAGGAATAAGGATAAGAACTGAATGTACCACATACGTCATTAACCAACCATCATACGTTATGTAAGACAAAAGTAGGTAGAAAAGAAGACCAGAAACTGTTATTATAAGCAACGTATATTGATTTGCAAAGCAATAGTCATTAAAAGACACCAAGATAATGATAACACGTTATTTAACATAAAGCATCAATATTTATCACATAATAAGTATCACAAAAGAATATCAACCAACATTATAACAACATAATAAATAGGCTACTTAGCTTAAGGATCTCTTGATCTGTTCAGTACGACGGTAGGCAACCGAATCTCGTGTTCGAGCCAGAGCGGCCCTTTATATTCACAAAAACACGTGACTCACAGTCAGTTAGTCAAATCAAGTCTTTTACATTATTTAACCAAACTAATACATTTGAAATAATTGTGTTACAAACAGACATTATGTTTAACTTAATTTAATATAACCACACGACACATAATATATACAATATACATGTGTCGTGTATCCGTCGGCATATAACCTATAATCTGTTAAATGCTTATAATATTTATATGTAAACTGGGACAACGCCACTGGTGCCAAGGGCTGCAAAACATCTACATAAGTCGCTAACTACTATTGCATACACTCGTAGTGTCGAAAATGGTCTTCATAGTGAGTTTAGATTCTGTCACGCAGTGCTAGCTAAACACTTGTCGCGTCGACTGCAACAAGCGTAAAGCAGTTTGTTATTATTAGAGTAAGCATTCCGAGTTCCATTCCCGGTAAAACGATGTAGAGGTGTTATTGTAACTAGTAATTGGCATATAAAGGTTATGATTTTTAGAACTTTATTTCTTTGAAATTTATATTTTTTTTTAGATTCAATTAATTCTATTCACCCAAGAGAGAACATGAAAACAAATGAGCTTAAAACGATGAACTGCGTAGGTAATTTTACAGATGATCTTGTTATTCGTGACGTTTTTTAAGATCAAAAACAATCATTTTAACTTGTTCATTGTTTCATCAGATTCTAAGTAGAATGCTTACTAAACAAAGTGTCTACACTAGAACTCAACGTAATCCTTGTTCAAATCGGGTTTAAAAATAGTCGCAGTAGCATAATTAAAACAAAAATATGTCAAACCCCCATAAATTTCCATAGTAACATATGAAAAATTTACACAATCGAACACTACATTTATCGAATTCTTTAGAATAGGTAGGTAATTTAGTTACGTTTAAAATTTCTTTATTCAGTGATAAATAATACCAATGTTTATTTGATCCTAGCAATACATACAACCGATCTAAACATTACAATGTCAATTAATCAAAATATATTGAAGCAATAACAAGCTCAAATTAATTTTTTTTTTGATGATTTATCACATAAACTTTAGATAAATGCTATAAATAACTTTAAAGGGATTTTGTCAAAAAAATATGGAAAACCAGACTGGAAGCTTAAGAGTAAAGACATTGAGCTGCGAGGCGTGCGTTGGGAGTCTTCTAGCAGTGGCCAGACGTGGTATAGAATTGCCGGCGATAATGCACCGTCTACTTACATTATCAAGACTATAATACAAGTATAAATGTGACATAATTGCTCTGGTATGCGATACCCGTCAAGATCTTTACACTCCACTTGAGTGGAGACTATGTAGTAAACTAGATTTTAATATATGTATTACTCGTGGTATCGGGTACTAAATTCTATTTCTTAATACTTTGTGGAAACATAAAGAATACAAAGTGAAAAGTAGTAATTTTTTTATATTTTTCATTCTCAGTAAATAAATGTACCTACTAGTTAGGTACGAAGGTGAAAAAAAAACAGTTCTACAAAAAAAAAAGTTTTCTTTTTAACTGAGAAATTATTTAATTTCCTTGAAAGTACCTAATTTCATCAATTCTTATTAACATTGTATTATGTTGACGTATTTTTATACTGACATATCAATATATTGTAAGTTACAAGGTCATGTTCCAATTCCTGTTAATTAAAATGTAACTTACAGTTATTTTGGTGTTTATTAAAATATTGTATAGTAGAACAAATAGAAGAGCTGATTATTTTACAAAATATTAGGATTACGCACGCAGTAAAAATCTAAATACTTAAATAAAAATTAAACTTATTTTATTTAATTAGTAAGTACACCCTATAATTATAACGCTGGATATGAGTATCGTTATTCTACCTGAAAGTGATATTTTAATGACCTTGACTTATACTTGTAATTCAAACTGTGTACGCAATTATTAAGTTACCTTCATTGTTGTTATTGTTTTTTTTAAATTCATTTTTTATGCTCGACCATATTGATGAGAGTTCAACCTAAATTGGATATGTTTATATCTCCGAATTTATGCATTATAATTTAACTATGTGTTCATATAAACTTTCAATCAATTCATGTACTACAATAGAAAACTGTAGGTATAAAAATAAGGGCAGTAAAATATACTGAATATGATGATGCTTTCTTTCATACATTTTATATTTTATTGACATATGTAGGTACAGTTACAGACCTTAGACTACTTAGTATAGTGTATAAGTAGAATTAACGTACCACAGTGAACCCAAGGTCCAATTACTACAACTATACACAACTTATTTATGTAGTAACCGACAGTATATAACTTAGTTAATTGTTAAATAATAGCTTAGATAAATAATTTTACAAAGCCTTTATTCATTTAAATGTTTCACAAACACTAAAGAATAAAAGTTACATAAGAACATGTCTCTGGGACCCTTTAAACCATCGTTATTATTGTTATCGTTACCACCACCATATTGTTCATATTAATCGTATTCAGTAATTCTCGCAAACTAAATATATAATACTTTTTTTTGTTAATACATACTTATAATACATACAGTACACCCAGGCACAGAACAAACATTTGTTTATATAACAAAATGCTTGTCCTGGGTGGGAATCGAACCCACGCCCTTCAGCTCTTGGAGCAGACATACTACCAATGAACCAACAAGGCTGTCAACTAATATGCTATAGTAATTGTCTTATATGTACATAGAATGTGTTGATTAAAACACTCCTAACAAAACACTAAATAGGTACACCTACTTACAAAGCAACGAGACGGAACTAAGAATACTAGATCTCAGTCGTACTAAAGAAGAAGCAGTACAAAAAGTCTATTACAATATTAAAATGTTATCTCCTTTATGTTAATGAAGCAGAATGACAGTACAAATAAACAAGTTGTAACAGGACGTGCATTCCTTGGGTCGTCAATAAAATCAATAGAATACAATAAAATTGCTGCTTTCAATGCATCGTAGTTAGGGTAAATGAGGTTTGAGTAATGTGTGGTGCACACGAAAGGTTCGCGTGGTGAGATGCATTACCTGTACCCGGCCTTGGGCAGCTCCAACACTTAGAGCCTTACTTATAAACTATATGCTTAAAATGCTCTGTGAACTTCTCGCTGTCGTGAAAACAGGACAAATACCTTGTCCTGTTTGTCTTTTTAAAACGTTCATATAGTAGATTCTTGTACTTATCCTGATATATATATGAAATATATAAAACAAATACAGCAGAATGTAGAAAACTTTAGTATTTAAGTAAAAACAGCTGTGTAGAAATCGTTAACTGCGTAAGTTTTTTTGATCAAGTATGCAATCCAGAAATGTATGCGATCAAGAAAACGTGAATAGATAATTCTTGCATTAATGTGCTCCATCTTCGGTCCCAATACGGTTTTTTTTTCATGTGTGCTCGGGGCCAAATGTTAAGAAAACCTATTTATATTATTTCCATACATTTATTTTACGTTCTGCATATTTTGATGGTATGTATGTATGATGGTATTAGATTAGAAAATTTGTATGAAAAATAAAACATAGGGTAGATTATCTGTTTAAACAATAACACGGTTGTGTTTTTTTAAAAACTAAATTAGATTTATATTTTAAGCATTTATTTGATTAATTATGTTAACATTAGCATAGACTAATTAATATTCTTGGTTTAAACACACATCGAACTTGTATTCGCACAGTAAACTAATTATAGACAGAGGACATTATAGCAATGATTAATTTTAAATAAATAATAAACTCTGTACTCATCCGTTACAACGCCGACAAAGGGCCTCGCAGCAACCGCTACATCAATTTATAATGCGATTAACAGAAAAAATGGCGATCAGACTGATTGCGCGGTTCCATAAGGACCTCGCCAAAATCCTCATCGGAATAATGACGGTAACTTCCTTAATCGTCAAAGGATTATTATTAGCTCGCCCGCAACGGTTATATTTATCGACTTTCATTTGTTTCTCTGTCTCAACCTCTTGACAGTAGTTGAAAATATCTCAATTAATATTTAGCCTTAAGATAGTCTGTAATGAGAATAATCTAGGGGCGCGTAAGCCGAGTGAGTCTGCAGAAGGTGATTAATATGATGAAGTGAGCACATCTATCGAAGCGGCTCCCGACGGTCGACGGCGGACCACACTGACTACCGACAACCATTCGAGCCCGTCGAAGCGAACCGACTCCACTTTTAATAGTAACATTAATTGCTCGAAACCTTTTCACGAGATTTCGTTTGAGAAGAGATTATCGCCCGCTTGTTTGGTTAATCCGTGGCAGTGAAATCCGCCTGTGGGAAACTTCGATGATCGATCTCCGGTACTTTGCCATCCCGTGAGAAATATTCTATTTAATAATTATAATCTTATTTTACACATATGCTAAGAGCTTCTGGTTGAATAACAACCAGTCGATCGGGACTCACCACTGGATTACTTAAGCGAGTTTTCGAAAACGGCTCAACTAGATGTAACATATAGTAACGAGGCATCGAAATAACACACTGTATCGATTTTATGGAGTACAATAATTATCTGTTTATGATACAACACCCGTCAGTAAATACACGGTAATAAAACCGAAATATCGTTACCATAACTAAGTGTGGGAAAGTGACGTGTCGACTAAGAAGCGTATGAGCTTTGTCGAAATTAGGATATAATAACATAGCACCGAGTTTCCCTTTACGGCACCGGACTAAATAAACACACAATAACTGATGGCAGTCAGCGTCTCCAAAAAGATATTATCAGACGATTTACAACCGATCGGGAACGGTTACGAGCGTTAGCTTTTCTCACTTCACTAATTTAGACGTTACCAAAGTAGCTCAGCGTTAAATGGAGGATGAACGGTTACACAGTAAATACGGTCAGTTTATATGACCGGTAAACAGCGCGACGTGAACTGTACACAAGGTGATTTTTTTATTTGTATAGTTACCAGTTCAGGCTTAAATACCCGTGAGAAGTCGCCTCCCAGAGCGGGCGGAGATCATGCCACCGGCATAATCTTGAATGACACCACAGAATCACTTTCTATCTATACTTATATTTCTCAAAATTAATTTGCTAACAATGTTGTGACGACGACGGCGTGACGAATTGATTAACCTATATCAGATTTGCTTTAGATCCGTTAACAAAGAGATCAAGATAGGTGCTTTCGAAACTCTGCTAGCATACGTTAAACTTATCAGATTAAGATTTGTTTACATTGACACTACTAAAGGTCAATAAGCGCCCGATAGATATCGAAATTTCGTATGCTCGAACCGGAATGTTTTGATTTGACTTTTGTCCAGTCGTTGACACCATCAATTCAAGATTACCTGAAAATCCGACGAGTGAGAAATTTCCACGAGCCGTAAGCGAATGTCATTTCAATGTAAATTGTATCAGACGGAACGGAGCGCGCGCGTCGCGAGGTCGTACCTTCTTCTCATTGTGCGTATAACAAGATCAGTATCGACTTAATGACAATATATTGGTAATAAAATTAGATAGTCCATGCCGTCATCTGGGCTAACATCAGGCCCGCGCCGCGCGTTCCGACTCTCATATTTATTGCGAACTAACTAGAAACATTATCGTGTGGCGGTCACGAAGTACCTACCTCAAATAGTTCGGGACATCTTCAACAAAGGAATTTACTCAAATAGAACCTTACTTCTCTCTCAAGTAGGTTTTAAAATGCGTCAGAACTTTTCATAGAAAGCGCTCTTGACTTTATGACGGTAGGTTATAAGAACGTTAAGTTATGGTATAAATATTATGACACTTTTATCGGCTAGTCGGTTGAAAGTAAATATTGTGTTTATCCAGATAGTGCATATGTGTATATTTTTAGTTTATGAATATAAAATTTGCAAATTACGTGTTAGCAGCTACAAGAAAAACATTGCAATTTTAGTTCAGTTCATTGTGCTTTTATTAGTATTTATTATAAGTTCCCTACATTTAACTTCCCTATTAGCTCATTCGGTATTATGTCTACTTAGTGAACCGAAGGGCGTGGGTTCAATTCCCACCTAGATCATACATTATAATGCAATATATGACAAGCATAGATGTTTGTTCTATGCCTGAGTATTCTAAATGGTATGTAGGGTATTATAAATATCTCACACTTTACAAAAAAAAAAATATTTTAATGGCGAACAGGCACCTGATTTTAAATGGCGGTATAGTTGAAGAATTTACACTCACCTAGCCTGGAATGGAATGGATCGATATAAGTTTTTTACATACATATCGCAGGACATTACACACAGCGCCATCTGACCCCAAACTAAGCAAAGCTTGTACGGAAGTCAGATAACTAATAGAATACTTAAATCGTATTTTTTTTGTAAATACATACTTATTATACATACAGTACACCCAGACACAGAACTATCATTTGTTTATACAACACAATGATTGTCCTGTGTGGGAATCGAACACACGCCCTACAGCTCTTGAACCAGACATTCTACCAATGAACCAACAGGGCTGTCAACAAGTATTACATGGGTTTTCTGGTACTTAAAGTACACATATTTTGTTTAGTTTAAGACTAGAGGCGATGAATGAAATGTCCTCCAATATTTATTTATTTCTTTTTTTGTATAAGTTTATCATTATATTCATTCATGTATTAGGTACACTTTAGTATTACTATTGCTATACTAGCACAACTTAGCGGCGAAAAATACATTTTCAGGAATAAAAGTAGTTTGTTTTGCGTATAGATACGTATTAAAATAAATAAAATAATATAAATAAATATCGTAGGACTATACACACAGCGCCATCTAGCCCCAAACTAAGCAGACCTTGTGTGATGTCAGTCAGTTATCTGATAGAATACATAAATACTTTTTTTTTTGTTGTAAATACATACTTATAATACCCATAGAACACCCATATATGTATTATACTATACTTATCGCTGTGGTTCTTAACAGCTACTCCATATCATATTAAAAAAACTAATTTTTAGATTGTAACAGAGTTGAATGGAAACAAACATAACCCTTTTGCCAAAAGGATACATAAGCAGACTTCATTCAAAGCGTTAAAAATGTACATCTCATATTGTATTCAACAATACTGATAAAAGACTTTTTATTCGTTTAGCATAAATCAATTCCGACTGTATTCAAAATATACATACAAGAAAACTGCATTAACATTTGCATTAAAATAATGCACGGAAATTTGAGGAGAGCTACTTTCTGTGTAACAATGGTGGTAGTCATTTATTTATTTGAACGTGTCGTCATAGTACGATACATAACGTTAATTTTAATTACGATTGCGCTATGATTGAATATATTAATACTTTCGCAAATACGAGTACGAATATAGCTAGTTGTATGATTCGCCTTATTTCTGTTTGTAATCTTGGTGTGAACAATAAAGAGTTTATCTACGAGTATATCATATAGGGTCAATTAAGAAGGCTTTAGTTGACATATATAAATTTATTTAAAAATTAATTAATTATTAGAAAACGTACTTGCATATATTTTTGTAATCTACTATAAACTATTAAAAATGATGTAATAACTTAAAAAGTAGCATTTGCACTTTATTTTGGCAACATGATACCACACAAATTCCGAGTTTTTCCGAAGATTTTTCCAAAAATATATTTCATACAAACCTTGTTCTGACCATTACGAACACAACGAAAAATAACAGCCAAATCGATCGTTCTCAAGTGACTGATACATACAATGCTAATTATTTTATTTATACTGACGTTGCAGTCCCTGCTTAATAAACTGCAATAAAAAATGCAGCATAATTTTTTTCTCCTCAGGAACGTGGAAAAATCATGTAACCGCATTGTACTACTTTTCTAAACCTGTGTTTTCTAAACAGTACATTATTAGCATAATCTACTGTTTTATTAAAAAATCATAAATTCATAAATCAGTCATAAATTTGATTTTATGCTAATAATACTGTTTTATTCAAGCAATTGTGGTTTACCGCAAATAATGACCAAAATAAATGCCAGTAGCTGTGATTTCACTGTAAAATTATGCTCCATTTGTCCATAAATGAAAAAAAAATTGTTTGTATGGAAACCGAACCACCTTAAAGTTACTTTGTGCTTTTTATTGGAAGAAGTGACAACTAAAACTACCTAAATATAGTATTGAATTTGAATAATTATTCCTGATAACTATCTGATGTTTTTTAAAGTTCATCAACTCACAAAAATCAGCTTCACATATTATTTTTTAAGTAATGTAAGTTGTTAATAAAATAGACAAATAAATTGGCTCAAATAAATTAAAAAATATTTTTTGTACTGACATGTAAGTAAATTAAATATCAGCTCAAGTACTATTGGATGCGTCCAGGAGCGGCAGGCACGCGATCATCTTCGATAGCGATCTGTGAGATTAACGGCTACGTGTGACATCGCCTTAAGACGGCCGAGTGGTCATCGTGTGGCTGCGCCTTAATTACTCGCACAATAAACCTTATCAATCGATAATCTTGGGAATCGTTCCTATTGAATTATATTTATTGCTGCAATATTTCAACAAATATTATCTTCTACTGTTTTTAATTGCATTGCAAATTGCAGTCTCAAATAAGTAATAAATAATTTATTGAATTATTTAATTTAGATATTGTTCTATGTAGGTACCTACAACTATATGTAAAACAAACAAATTTACTAATGTTTAATTATGTTGAATAGTCAGATTATAGTTTCAGCCACATCCGGTGACCTTCTTTAAGGAGTATAAGTATAGTACAAAGCGCGCGCGGCCTCATCTTGCTTTCCACAGAAAGGGACAAGTAAAACAAAAACTAGTTAACACCACGTCAGTTTCCGCACTAAAAAACATTCAAAAATTCAGTTTTTATTTGTTTAAGGGACAACACTGAACTTTAACTACGTGCGACTGTTTGTTACTTCCTAAGATCATTAGTTAAGTATTGACTCGTTTTTGAAATAACACCAATTTTGTACATATTATTTTATGGCGATGATAGCTCAGTGGTTAGCAAAGCTGCAAGAGCTGCTACCGCTGAATAAAGTGCAATTGTAGAACGCTGTAGAACGAACGAAACTACGACTGTAGATTCACTTCCGCGACTCGTCTGATTTCTAGTTTTGTTATATTGCGTTCTAAATAAAATAAATTGAACATCTGTAATATCAATTAAAGTTCCGAGTTGTTGTGTAAAAGTAATTTTTCAATTGAGACAATTGAGGTTACTCGAATGTTATGTACGTGTCGAGTTTATGTACGTAGATATGTTTGTTTATCTGTTTATGTAATCTTCTGAACTCCTTGGCAAATAAAGTCTCTATTGACGCATTTTGGTCTCCGTATTTAAATGTAACGTAACAAATCCAATATGGCGTATTTTATAAACATTTTTTTATATACTTAATTCTAATATCAATAACATTCGGCATCAAAAGAAACCAACTTTTGTTGGTACTAATCAGAATAAGTAGCGATGGTAGCTCAGTGGTTTGCGCGTTCCAACTGCTATGAGCTTAAACTACCAGTGAAGGGAAACATCAAGTATGAAAGACGTTATCAAAAAGCTATCAGATCTCATGTAATGGCAAGCTTCTAACTTTACATGTCCTAACGCTTTAAGCCCTAACTTCACAAACTACACCTTAATCAAGATATGTGGCTTGACAATTTGCTATATTCATGAGCATAAGGTGAAACATTTATTCACTGTTCATTACTTTTCTATTAAATAATAATACTACTTAAAATACCTGTAGTAACAAAACGGCCAAGCCACATATTTTGACTAAGATATAGAGTTTGTGAAGTTAGGGCTTGTAGAGTTAGGACGTGAAGAGTTACAAGCTTGGCTTTACATGAGATCTGATAGCTTTTTGACAGTGCGAGCCATATGTTCATGGGATTCAATTTACAATAAGTATGAAAGATTATAATGTATACTTACGTAAAGCCGTTAATAAAACCGAGCCCCTCAAGTCAGCTAATTTACGCATACATTTCCGTTCCATCAATCGTAATACATCTGATAAAAAGGTAAATAAATCTCGTATTTATTCTACAACAGGTTCTACGAGATTATCTAAAGCCTCTGATAAATGTCCGTACACACGTGGATAGATAAACGGAATGCAAATGAGTTCATATGTATTGCTTTACAAAATCAGATCTTTAATTTAGAGAGCTCGTTGTAAACAAATGAATACTAATGTGGACTTGTGTCGCAATATCAATATAAAAAATCTATAGGGCTGCCATGATCGTGAAATTGATTCACACAAACTCAGCTAAATCTTTCAGAAAAAAATACTATATCTAGAAAGTAGTCCGTGTAAATTGGTGAAACAAAGATAAAGCGACAAATCTGATATCTAACTCTACTGAAAAATAGTTGAGTAAGTAACCCTAAAAGTCGTTAAGCAGTGAAGAGTAGGCACGTGCATTTGTTTTAATGAGTGCATGCACATTAACCACCCAGCTCCGCTACTTAGGCACTATTCAGACGAATCGATTCAAGTCCAAACTCTTGACCATTCATTCTAATTACCGAGATCGTATCGACCATCGATCGACGATTGAGACACCGTTATCATTAACATTCATAAAATTGGATACGTTTAATTCATTAATTATTGTCTTTGAACGGTTTTTGTTGGTACTGCGGTAATGAAAGTGGGACATAAAACTAAAATCAATTAAGATAAATCTACTCGTATATCTTTGTCATAGAAGCATCAAGTGTCCATTACGTTTAGAGGTTATAAATGTTAGTATTGTTTACTCTTATATAAATAAAAATGCTGATTCGAAATATTTGTATTATTTTATTTTGGTTGCGGGGAAAGGTTCTAAACAGAAAGGAAATATGTGTGCTTGCATTTACAAGTTTTACCATTAGACTCGTGGTAAATGTTTTCATATGGTTGTATTCCGCGTAAGCCCGTAGTTTCAATCCTTACAAGCAAATCTTGTTATAAAATATTTACTCAATCGTGACCAACAGTTAAAGAATATCTGAAAAAGATTTTTCTAACAGATAAAACATTATGTAGCCGTTTATCGTTTTGGTGTGAACAACAAAAAATTACAGTAATTATCTGGATATAAGGCAACTTGTTACCAATCCTTACAGAGAGGTATTGGCTACTGCATGGAGACTTGCAATATAGGCTCGGTCATCACGCGCTGCAAGACGCGGACATCTGTAGTCGTATTTAAGTATTATCAGGTTCATTAATCAGTTAGCGAGCGCGTGCTGATGTAGATTAATGGGGTGCCGGCGCCGGCGATACCATCGGATAGGATTCCGGGACAGATGGGATCGGGACATGAGATTCCGGGACTGAGATCTATTCGGAGGCGTGCGGATCACGCGAGAAGTACGTCACTGGCACGTATAAAGCTGGAGCCTGTGCGTGTGTTTTACGACATAGCTTCATATATCTTACAAAGAAACGACGGAATTCTACCTACGTAAGGATGGGACAATGTTTGTTTATCCTTAAATAACATTTGCTATCGATACTTCCAATTTAATTGAAATTGAAATTAATTGAAATTGAAACACATTTTGAACTGAATTTTTGTTGTCAGAGAGAGCACATTTATTTTTGATTTTGTCTTTAAGATTTTTTGACATTTATTTTGTAAAAAGAATAAAATTTAAGAATGAAACATAAAATATCTTTAATTTCTATTTACAGATTTATAGAAATAACTGATTCTTATTCTTTTATGTATATCTTACTCTCAGCGTCCAAGTAAAATGTATCATTTAGTTACTATCAGTAAAATTTATGAATAGTGATATATTACGTTCACAAAATTTGTTTTTTAAAGAAATTACAAAACGAAAACTAAATTACTGAGAAGATTTCCTAAAAGTTTTGGATTTCCTATAAGTATAGAAAGAGTTTAATATTGATCGATTGTCAAGAATTGTCGCAAATAAAAATTCGCCAATTAAAGTGTTGAAATGCAAAAAAAATATACATTTCAATTTAGTGTAGGTATCTATTAATTTTTCATTGAAGATTTTTAAGCATAAAAAAATCAATTTTTTATTTTTATTTTCTTTCTTTTTAATCGCAACATAATATGTATTTTTATCTATTACAATTTTTTAAGTATCATGTTCCATGTTTGATGGCGTTACCGAGTCTCGCAAAATATAACGCTAACATTAATTTAAAACACAATTTTTTTGTCGTAACTGGCGAGACCGCTACCGTAGGAGCAGTAACATATAGGTAATATTACAAATCGTATGCCCACACAATAAGGTTGCAGTCGCGGAAGTATTTTGTGATCGCTTAACTTGAATGGCAATAAGAGATCTCGGTACGGCCGCAGGCGCTCGTCCGGCCTGTGCTAATGCCGCGAGAACAAGAATCCAACATATTTATGAAACCACCATTAATTATCCGAATAATCGATCGCAGTCGTCTCGTGATTTATCTAGCGTCGATAAGATTTTAATGAAGTACTTTGATTGGGCGCACACGGACATCGAGACGCGGTTATCGGTAAAACGATAGCGCGCGCACCATTGACTCTTCTATACCTATCGATGTATTAAGTTATTAAATTAAAAAATACACCTTGCGTCGCGCATAGAATTTCACACCTTATAACAATACAAATAAAATACACTTTGTGCGATGACATTTAATTAACGAGGTGAATCATTCAGATTAGAATTTGGGAGATATCGGCACGTCGTTCATTGTAGAAACTACTTACGATACTACCAGTCGATAAGATAAATTGTGTTCGTAGGCGTTTGACTTGATGCCTACTATCAAGGGTAACAAACAAGTGTAAGAACTTCACAACCAAGGACGCTTTAACTAGCTGAATGTCTGCTACGTATTATATCGTATCGTAGTGCTTGCCTTCGCATCTATTAAATCCTCATGCGAAGTGCAAGAATCAGCTAAATCAGTGCAGCCATTCTCAAGTTATGCGCTTCCCAAAAAATATCATTTCATTTTTATTTATATACATAGATAACTTCGAGCGGCCCGATCCGTCTTCGCACGGGTGCATTATAGAAACAAAAATTGTTGATCCAATCGCTACCGATCATAGGATCATCTGCTGAGCTAATCTGAAAATTACATGTAAATTTTATCAAAATCGGTTACACCGTTTTAGAGTTCATACGGAATATACATCGAATTTTATATATGCATGTGTATAAATACTATCCATATTGGCACAAATGTAAATTAACGCTTTGTTACGTGAATTAATAGACGGATACATATATAGAACCCCTTTATTGTGCACTCCATGTAGAAAAAAGTAGAGAAACAATATAGAACAGAAAAAAACAAAATCAACCTGAGGATGCCTCGTGTAGAGATGAAACACGTGTCGGTAAGTGGTTACAGCAGTGAGAAAAGGATACAAATCCACGTGTGTGGTTATTTTAATTAGATAATTTTAATTTGTTTAGATTTAACTTTATGTCGGATTTTACTTTTAAAACAAAAAAGTTTAAAATTATATTCAAATTCAATCCTAGTCACTGTTGTAACCAAAACGACTTTTAAGCAGAAATACTCTTAAAGTTTAACTCTTAGCGCAATAGCACCTGACTGCCAGAATCACTAGGTTAACCTATAGGTAAATTAAGCTCGTTTCAGCTTAAAAACAGCTCATTATTACAGTTCACACTTAAAGTTACGGACGTAAATCATTAAATAATAATAAATGTACAATAATAGCGGCTGTAAAATAATATCTATGTAGAATCCAACTGTAACATCTCAATAAATCAAAATGAATGTGTCGCTAGGATCGCGTGTGAACAATACCAACACGATCGCGGCCGGTGGAAGAACTAATTAACGAAAAGTTACGTTCGTAGTAAATACACGTACCGACTAATGATCGGGAATACGTTCATTTGCATGGAACAACTCGTCTTTTGCTCTTAATTATGGGGAAACTAAACAAAATAACAAATTAAAATAAAAGTAATGGGAAACTATTTTTTTTTCTTCTGAATTTGTACCTAAGAAACGATAGGTGTTTTATGCTTGACAGACTAGATGTTTAATTACAGGTCAATTGATGTTAAGTGATGAAGTAGTCGAAGATATTATTGACTCCTAGACTAGAATGGAACTGGCTCTCAAGTGAGGCTGCTGGAACCCGCCGAGTCAGCCGATTTTCAACTAAGACTGCTTAGTTTGGGGTCAGATGGCGCTGTGTGTAATGTCCTGCGATATTTATTTTATTAACTTTTTTGGTTAATACATCATTTATAAGCTTAAGGTGTTACACTATTTTTCATTTTGAAAAACTTTTAGACTTTTACTATTTTCGCGCTAAAAAATTAGGTGCTTTATGCACTTAGTCAACGATATTTTTCTGTAAAACTGTTGATATTTTTCAATGATTCCTGTATTGTGCTCATATCAAAAGTGGTGTATGTAATAGAAAGTAACAAAAAATTAAAAAACACGAATGTCCACTAATAAACGAATAGCCAGTGTCACACGATGATGTAAGAGTAAAATTGTAACGATACATCCACTTTTGTTCAGGTGTTTAACAGTTACGATGAAATAAAGAAACTCACATTCATACACACATGGCTCCTGAATACACTAACACTACACTCCTTTTTTGGATAGTTGTGTAAAAATTTATACGTTATTGCAAATCATAGAACATGCAAAAATAATGCGAAGTTTATTCAACAATGGATAAATCTTATAAATCATCTTGTCTCCACATTATATCGAATCTCAGATTGCTCTCGGTTGAGGAATATTGTTTCTGCACCATAAATTAATCATGTAAGCTGTCGCTAAAATATCGGTCTTCTAAGCTTCGTGCGGAGTGGAGTGGTGGCGAGAGATGGCGCCTGCGCTAGCGGCCTAGAACACGCTTGGTGTGCGGACACACAATAAAACCACGTCTACCACTCGCCATCATTTCCTGGCGACAAAATCTACAGATACAATCGAACCTTCGTGTCGTTCGCGACGCGCGATATAAATCAACCGCAAAGGGACACTCGACGCCGTAACCTGCTAACAACCCTTTAAAAACCATTTAAATAAGCTATCAACGCCTCGGCCGCATTTAACGAACACGAAACTCCAATAAAGCACAAGAAAATTATAATAGCACACCACTAAAACCACTTTACCGACACATCTCATTTGAATAAAGTAAATTACCTACCTCCGGTAAGTTTCTATAATATTGACTGCAATCAATTAAACGAACTTTTGTTAATTATTATCTATAGAAATAATAGTAGAGTTTAATTGGGGTCTTTTATACGGACACGCAAAATAATTAAGTGATCAATTAACTGTCCATGGCGGCTTATAAACAAAATAACATCCAGCGGTGAACTATCAGCTTGCATCTACAACTGAGTTTGTTTATACAAAGAATATGTAACCATGGAGAGCTATGGACAAATTAATATTTTAAAAAAAGTAAGCCTCGCAGTTTGCTTAGTACGTCAACAATTATGTAATCACATATTAATTTTTATGGATTCATTACCTGAGTTGGCATATATGGGAGACAATCATACACACGTGGTTTCAATCCCGTGCCCGTATAAATGAGTTTTTCGGATTTTTCGGGAGTCTTAAAAACTCGCGTGAAAGAGAAAGAAAACATTGTGAAAAAAATCTGCATTATATATAATAAAATAAATTGAATGGCGTTTGCGCATTGTGAATCAATGGAGTTTCGCTCAATCACTCCTAAGAGGGAAGTTGTAAGTAATTAAGTGAAGAAACAATGAGCTTGAGCTGCCGGTGAAGGAAAACATCGTGAGGAAACCATAGCATGGTGGTAGGGTACTTTCTAGTACTCGGCTGGCTAGCTACCACCCTCAAGTTGAAAAATCTGCCGCCAAGCATCTAACGGTGTGTTCCGGCAGCCTCACTTGAGAGCCAGTTCCATTCCAGGCTAGGTGTGCTTTACCATCTTCGACCACGCTTTCACTTAACATCAGGTGAGCTGTGGCCTGGCCTGGTCAAACACCTGGCCTGTTAACCATAAAAAAAAAAAAAAAAAACGACGTTACTTTATGATTCATTGTTTTTTAAAGAAATTGTGTGGTATATTTATACTACCTCTATGTCTTCGAACATGGTAATATATTTGATAGAATTAGACATTAGAATAATTTTTGAATTATCATAATATTCTTTGACAGTTTGAAGGTACACGTCGCGTCGTGCAGTAGTAAAGCTGCGCAGTCCAATGTTAATTCATAATGATTGACGATACTCTCAACTAATTCCTATACCCGTGGCTTCAATTAACACTTAATATAATAAAAAAAATATTTGATTAGCCGGTCGCAATCCAGCCGCTTTTAATTAGTACTGTTTAATGGCTATAAGTTTTATAGTCATTGATCAACCAGCCACTTAATCAAAGCCGAATCGTTAGTTTAGTACCTGAATATCACGCGTAACGTGGTGTCACAACATAAAATTTAATCAAAATACCTATCGATTAATGCATGGTACTCGTATTTATGTATCTATATATGAAAACTTATTTGGACCAAAATTATATTTTTGCAAAACCTTTTCAATATTCTCAGCAAATTCTTAATGTCAATTTTTCATTACTAATCTAAATATTGTCTATGCTTATATATATGTATAGATAGTAGCGTGCTGTATTCTATGTCTCAGAAAGCTCATCAACCACCTAGATACACACTATTACGTATTGAGATGTCATCAGCTTGCCACCCAGGGCTTAAAAATAAAAACCGCTGAAATTATACGCTGCGCACGAGTTGAATTATCACTACTATTAGTATAATAGTTATCCCGTAGGAGCCTCAAGTGGTGGCGTCGGCCCGTGTCCCTTGATGAGGCACGCATGTAGCTATTTGGTCATATCGCTTTCTACTGTTGTCATTAATATATCTTGAACCTTAAGGTCATAGGTTCGTTAAGCTTACTCATTCTATCACAAGACTATGTTAGATAAACAGTATGTTAAGTTCGTTTTTGAATTGAGTTGTACACTGGTTGTATGTCATTAATCAAAATAGTTTACGTCTATGTTACGAATTTACCTAAAAAAATATAGTTTATCACGACACAAGAATCTGAATCACTTAGTGAAACTTGAAATAAAGGCGATATTAGCATTTCTTGAAGTCTGTCTTGAGCTTACAGCGTCTTTAATTTGATGTGATATTAGGTTTCACTTGAGTAAGCCGTAGCCGTACCCAATACGTATGATACTACCTTTTGCCAACCTATTGCTTGTTACAGTTGTTTTAACGAATACTAGGCAGTCGTTATCTCTCATCATCACTAGCGCATCATATTCTTGTTATCAGTAGAAAAGGAAAATAAAACTGAAGTAGGTAATACCGAAAATCTAGCCAGATAATTAAAATAATAATTACTAAATAAATTTTAGAGGACATTTCACACAGCGCCATCTAGCCCCAAATTAAGCTGTACTTTTACTATATTTATCTATCTATACTATTATTATGAGTAAAGATTTGGTTGTTTGTTTGTGATGAATAAGCTCCGAAACTACAGGACCAATTTAAAAAAATATTTCACCGTTGGGAAGCTACGCTATCCCCGGGTGACATAGGCTACTTTTATCTCTGTATTCCCACGGGAACGGGAACTACGCGGTTGAAACCGCGAAGCGTCCGCTAGTTTCTTATAAATACATACAGTACACCCAGACATAGAACAAACATCTATGTTCATCACACAAATGTTAGTCCTGAGTGAGAATTGAACCCACGAAGCAGAGCTACCAAATGAGCTAGGCAAATAGCACTGTAATCAATAACTTTTGTTTTCGCCAACTGAGCAGAGTCATTCTGTAGTAAAAAGTACAATCATGATACCCAGTATATTTCATTTTCGAAAAATCTAACTATATATACAGGAATAACTAATATATGTTTACTGATCAGTATTACTTTAACACTAGCAGCAAAGTCAGCAACAAGTAATAAACACTTCAAACAGACCGAAAACACTACCGCGTAATTAAAGGCACACAAACAAAACAGCTACAATGTAATAACAAACGAGCAAAGCTAACATTAGCTTAGAATACTTGCCTATTACAAAACGGTCTGCAAACTAATTACGTCAATAATATAGTTATTTATCGTTCCTCTTCGATTACCCATATCATGCGTAATTGCTTACAGATAGTTTCCCATGCCTCTTAAATTCTAAGCTGTACTTATTTGTCGATATTTCAAATTGCCTACAAGCTTAAAATAACGCATAATTATGAAAGCGGTATTTGATTAGGTATCTTCATTGAATTATTTTTTAAATAAACATCATTCAATCAAGTAAAAGAACGTCCATTTTGTTAAAATTAAAGTAACTTATGTGCAAACAGCATTCCATTTAAAAAACGCATGTCAAAAATCGTTATACAATAACAGGCAACGGATTGCAAGCAACTGAATTAAATGGAATCCTGGCGGTTTACTTCGTTAGTGCGTCCATTCTGTATAGCCCGTGTCGACGGGCGAAGGACGCAAGGGCGCCGCCAGCCGCCTGTCCCCTTCTGACACTAAATGCATAATAAACGTTGTGCTTGCTGAAAATCAATGCCGATTTGATTTTGCAACCTTCATTAGGGACCCGGTTCTTCATTTCAATAAGCGCACAAGCCTTAATGATTCCGCGGCAACAACGTTTTACTGGTTAATAAAATCATCTTGACAATAGGCTTAGCCGCTTAGGTCATGACTTTTTTATTTGTTTTTGTTTAGCTTTAAGATGTATTAGCTTTTAGCTTTTAGCTATTTGCTTAAACTCTTAATAGCTACAGAAGGCTTTCTTTTAGGTATCAGGTTTTGGTTCAAAACTTATCTCGAATAAGGATAATGAGCTAAGAGCAATGAAACTAGTGCTTTGTCTATTGTAGCGGTGATAGTTCAGTGTCACTGTTACTTAACATCCGATGAGCTATGGATAAATACCATACACAAAAGTCTTTGGATCAATCTTAATTGGATTAATAATCACTTTATTGATGCAATTTATAGAAATTCGAGGTTGATGTAGGTTGCACTTTGATTTTGGTATTTATGCGCCGTATTACACACAGCATTTGTAACTACAAATACTATTGTAAAATACAAGATTACAGATAGACAGACGGTATCCCATTCAGCCGGCGCTGTTTTCACATTAGTTTCGGACTAACATCGAGAATTCGAATGGCGTGCGCGGTTGCCCGTAGCAGAGAGATAGCGCCTATCCAGTCAATTAATATGCCTAATGCTAACATCATTATTACTAGGCAGGGCGCACTTAACATACTATATCCATTTACATTTTGATTTGTGTGGAGCTAGGTTGCGATTAATCGGCGAGTAGGGCGCACGGCGCGGGCGCAGCTGATTTATAGAGCGCGCGCGCAGGCTTGCGATATGGTACTGACGCCATGCAGCACATCTTTTAATGTTTCTTAAAAACGACTTCAGCGACTCTTAAATAGACTACACATGAGCATTTGCCTGTTGGCATAAACATTATCATGGTACTTACCATTATCATGGTACTTACACACTGTTTTTTGCAAATGTTAAAATTTTGGTCATTACAAATCAAAGAGGTTGTTTCGGAAAATTGTAGTAATACTGAAAGGTACTAATGTGCCCGTCAATGCTAACTAACAACTTTAACTGTGAGTTTATACTGAAGATTATTATTAATACGAGTCCATATACTATAGAAATACGTATTCTTTATTTTTGGCATCACACCCATTGTGCATTTTGCTAGTGTCAAATATTTCAATATTTTCATGTTTATGTTAAGCAAGCAAGCAAAGTAAGTCAAAGTCAAACAAATAAGATCTTTGGCTGTTGGCTCAGTGGTATTATATCTGCTTTGAGAGCTGTAGAGCGTGGGTTTGATTCCTGCTTAGCACAAATATTTTGTGATGTATTATATGTATTTACAAAAAAAAAAGCATTTATGTATGCTATCAGTAATCTGACTTCTATAGTACCTAAAAGCTTTGCTTAGTTTGGGGTCAGATGGCGCTGTGTAATCTCCTACGACAGCTATTTACATTTATTCATTTATGTGTCGAGTAGGATCCTGCTTTTGTAAAGTAGTCATGACTTTACTACACGCTGCGCATTTGGGATGCAACACTAAAAGCCATGTTTCATTTTATTTTCCCATACTCACGCACGTAATTCGTTTCGCTATTTCTTTACGTTAACACCCGGAGAAACATAAGTTTTTGAAATTAATACAAAATGGCACAACGGTTTTTCCGCGTTCCAAAACTATTTAAAAAAGTTTTGTACTTGGCTATGAACTGTTTTATGACTACAGACAAAGAAAATAGAAGCCTAATGGGCCTAGAAAATAATTAGAAAAGTAGTCGTAAAACGCTAGGTATCGGTAAAGTAAAGTGTTAAACCGTGCTTATTAAGTTATTTCTAAGTAAATAGCCCTATAATCTTTGCGTTGATTGACTCACTCAAGACTCCGCGCATGATGATCAATTTATTCGATACGATTTAAGTAATTCTATAGTGCAACAGTGTGAGACCGTAATTATGACCCTTTTCAACCGACTTCAAAAGGAAGGTTTTCAATTTAAACGACAAAAGTTTTTTTTTATGTCGCTACATTAATTACTATTATTTGCGAATCGAGAACTAAACATTCTCCTTGCTCAGCCTGCTGTTTTATGCTTCGAATCTCTGTTAACCGTCACAGTTCTATATCCCTAAGTGTATATTGACATTTCATGACTGCGTCAACGATATCTCAAAAGATTTTCCTACATTCTATTTCTTTGTAGGTTTATAGATAAGTACAACTGATGTATTATATATTTTGTGACGAAGCAGTAGTGTGTACCTAAACATTATAGTGTTCCTATTGGAAGAGTAGGTACCTACTGCAGCTAGCGAAAACACAGGGTTCGATAGCCCTGTGTTACTAATATCGAAAGGGTGCCAAAATGATGCTGACCTTTTGGAATATTCAAAATTCTGGGTACTGCTGTTTTGGTCATTTATTACGATCACGAGAACGCTGCGTGCGTCTCATGACTTTTTTTATATTTTCTTGTAATTTTATTGAGCATTGAAAATTCAGATTGAGCAAATTTATTTTGGTTCTCTGGCTAATCATTTCATTCCCTGAAATAGAATCGCCTTAATTTTGAAATGGTTTCATTGATTTACAATCTCAGTAGGTAAGATCATTAGAATATTAAATCTTGTTATCATGCATTGCAGTAATTCATTTTACCAAGGTTTATAAATGCTCGTTTAATGAAACCACGTATTAGCTTTTACTCTAGCTAATGGTAGAGTAACGTGGGGTACGTAATTCTTCTTGTAATTATGTAAATAACACATTTCCATTAGCACTTGTAGTGACTACGTTCAAACTGAAGTAGTCATAATAGTTTATTGCAAAAGACAAGCATTTGTATTCCAGGTATTTACTAAGATTATTAAAATAATTATTGGATGGAATGGTTCGGTTGGATTAATTCTGTTATGAGCAGATATTTCTGTCTACTAAGCTTAAAAATCTAAGCGTGGAAAGAGGGCGTCGATAAAGAGTAATAGAGTATGAATTGAATTCTTAGCAATAAGTTTGAGCTGCCTTCTTGGAAATCTATAGGTACTTATTAAGCAGGGTTTTCTCAAAGAGGGGACGAGTACCACTTAAGGTGCGCCAGTTGATCGTAGTGCGGGACAAAATGTACGCAATGGCGGCGGATTCCATAAAAATGAAATACAGAGTTCATCTGAACGTTAAATCTTAATTAAGATAAAAATTTAAAATCCACCTCATTTAGGATTAAAAAAAAGTTCCACTCGTCATATTAATTCAGAGAAATAACCATGTTAATGCTCTTTTCGAAAAACTTACATACGAAATTTTTACAGTGGATAAATATTAATATTTGAAGTATTTTACTATTGAAAACCATTATTTTATTTTAGCATGCTTATCATTATAAGCATGCTAAAATTAAACATAAAAGATTTTTGCTTTAAAAAAAATTACAATATTATCAGAAAATATTATATTACAAAGGGTATAAGAAAATGTTCATCGAAATAATTAATTAGAACTTTATTGTCCCTTCACTGTGATTGTAGTCTAGGCATATATTATTGTTTACTGAGCGTGGATTTACGATTACAGTCAAATAGCTCTCAATTCTTAGATTGCTATACTTACAGCAGTATGCATAAATGCATAAATACTGTGTAAAATCTTGAGCATAAAGGCCTTCAGACCCTCCAACACATAACTTCTTAAACAAGTTTTTTTTATAGCAATGCAAAAGAATTTTGAGATTTAAAAAAATGTATTTAAAGCATTTCAAAAAATTTACAGTAATATTTGGCATTTATTATTATGTATTTATTTATTATTTATGGTATTTATTTGACAGTTATTATAATTTTAATATACTATGAGTTTTTTTCAAATTTTTCATATCTTAGGTTACATTATTGAATTTTCCATACGGATTTCCTAATTGTTATTTAAATAAAATATAGCCTATGTTCATCGCGGATAATGTAGCATTCTAATAATAAAAGAATTATTAAGATCGGTCCAGTAATTTCAGAGCCTATTCAATACAAACAAACAATCAAATCTTTCCTCTTTATAATAGTATAGATTTCATCTTCCCTGCATTACAACTGTATGTAATGCTCCCTGTAAATTATGCAGCTAATTGAAGGGTTTGCTTTTGAAAATAAAACAAGTTAATGTACCAATTATTGTCTTCTGTGGATTTTGTGATTTCGATTATTATTGGTACGTTTCATACCACGTGTGGTTTTAATAACAACCAGTTGTAATAATATATTTTAGCGATGATAGCTCGATAATGCTCTAGATAGCACACACTGATGGGCACTTATTGGTATCAAAACTCAACCATAAGCATAAATCTGCCGGAAGGGAATTAAAGCATGGTAGTACATGTTCGTAAATACGTTAATAAATACGTAATTAGGTTAAAAATCTACCGGAGGTAATCATTTTTTTTTCGTAATGTTATCTTCCGGCAGCCTCACCTGAGATCCTGTTTCCATTTCAGTCTAGGTTTGCTTACCATCTTCGACCACAGCGTCACTTAATGTTAAGTAAGCTGTGGTCAATCACGTAACTTGCTAACTATAACAAATTTTAATAGATAAAAAAATAAAACAAAATTAGATCATTACCAAGTTACGCCACAGTTACGCCACGAAACGGTCCAATTGAATTTCATATTTTCTGTGATTCATGCAGTAATTCAAATCTCATGTGACATGAAATGTTTTGGAGTAAATAGATTTATGTTTACTTTGGATTTTAAATAAAAAAACACTCATAAATAAATACATATTTTTTGTAATGGTCGACAGGCTAGGTATTTAACCACAGCTCACCTGATGTGAATAAGAAACACAGTAGTTTTTATATTTTACAGAGTTCTGATATGCACTTATATCAAAATGTTAAATGATTAATAGGTACAGTTATAGAGAGGTACTAATAAATTTAATTATCTTAAAGGCCGCTGGTAGATAATGGGAATTGTTCTCGAAACGCTAGCGGCATTGCCGCGTTGTATGGCAATATTCAAACGTTGTGCCAAATAGAGGTTAATGTTATGGTCATGTGTAGCGTCGACCAGATGAGATGACAACTCTTTAAATATTGTTTTGCTCCTGGCCCCTATTTTCCTAATGTTTGACCGGCGCAAATTAGACAAAGGGTTTAAATATAGCCGTATACAGGACGTTGGTATTGATGTTTTGGGGTTGAAAGTTTGGAACCGTAGCAGCTATGTTTATAAGGAATTACATAAAGATAGTTCGGCGATTCTCGCACAAGGTTAAATCTGTATCGCCGCTATCTTTTTGTTTTTTTATTTAACATTGCAATAATACATTACATCATGACTCAACTAGTTCCTAATACAGCGAATCGTTTACCCAATAATGCATTGCCTCCGCCACAATATCTCAAAGTTTGACGTAAGACAATTCCGTACCCATTCGGTTTTATGGTGCGTACAGCTGGAAGCGACATTAAATCAAGTATCAGATGATCAGAGGTAAACGGTAGCAGTTATTTAGCGGGAACAGCGGCGGCGACGCCCACCGGCGTGATTTATCCACTCGCCGTCAGCTGCGCCGGCACACGATTTGTAGTCTGGCTAAAATATCGGCAGACCCGTGACGAAACGCGACACGCTTATAACCTAATCGAAATCTCGTTGACCTAATTCAACATTAGGTAGGTACGATTTTTCCCCCGGCTTCACGTACCTATGTACAATTGTACATGTGTAGGGTAATTGGTTTTTTTGATTAGTTATTCATTATTGAAACAAAAAGTTTATCAAAAGGTTGATAACGCTGTACGTATTCTTTGATATCTTTGATAAGTATTAATTCAGGGGTTTAAGTAAGCCTTCTAATAAAATTTCATCTGAATCGGTTTCATCACTCAGTTCGGAATTGAGTGACATTATAAACACAAAACTGTAAAGTAGGTTTACAGGTTATTTTCTATAAAAAAATATACCTATGGCTCCTGTAAGATACTTACGAGCAAATTGCGAGGAAAATTCCGGGGCGTAGTATAAAATTATTGACGTTATTTATCAAGCTGTCGTTGAAAAGATGATTTGCTAACGTCAAATATGCTGGAATAAACTTGCTTTATTACGTAGTTTCAACTAATAAATATTGTTATATTTACTGAAAATATTTCATACTTAAACGGAGATTTTAGTATGACAATTGCGAGAAAACGTTCGCCAATTTCTCTTAAAACCAACTGGAAGTGGCAGAATTTTGTTTACATTATGGTATTACGATCTTTTAACGTTGGTTTTCAAGTTTCTCTGAATAGATTTTCAGGTACCTACTTACCGAATGGAAGTCACCCTATGCAAATCTTAGGCACATTGCCACGATATAGTCATAAATTTCACACCATAGTTCAGTAAACTCCAGTATCAAGTCCTGTCATGAAGACAATACAAACACAACAAGCTCACCGTTTCATAACTCTCGAGTTCGCAAACTTTATCTCAAATCTAGATGTCTAATAAATCTTCTGGCCATATCTCAGAGAACTCGACCAATTGTTGAGCGATACTTTCATCTGGCTCGTAGCGGTGTCAGAGCGGCTCGAAGGGGATAATATAGTGAGTGGATAGTGTACCTCCAACATTACCATACTTGTCGTTTTATGAGCTCTTGTAGTGTTTAGGCGCCCACTCGACTACCACTCTGCAACCATTTAAATTTATCATTCGTGGATTATTGCTTATTGGAACAACAACAGGCTCAGATTATACAGAGATAACAGGCTGAATTGCGCTGTTCACTCTTTCTTTATAATAAAACTACATAAGATTTTAACTACTGCAGACGTGCAGATATTTATTGAGCATCATAACAGGTACCTATAAAATAAATGTTGTACCAAAAAGTCTAGACTGGCGATTCGCAAAAAACTTTCAACAATTTTTTGATACAGAAATCTATGAAAAATAACAGCAAATTACATTAGTGTCAGTTTTCTTTCATGCCCGCAGGGGCACAGATATATATTTCACATATTCAGGCGACGAAAACTTACAAATTGCCATTCTAGGTTTTCTGTTTTAAAAATAACTTTGATTAGATTAGATTTTATTTTGATTATATGGATAGAAATAGGTGGCATACAGAAGGAAGCTTTAGTAGAGTCTTCTTAAAGTTAGTTATTGCTAATGATTCAGTGTCCGAAAGATGTCTAGTAAAGCCGTCTATCCGTCTTATTTATCCTAGATAATCACTACATATTTTGCAACGCAAATTTAATGACTAGGAATTTTCATAGCGTTTTAATGTATTCTTACGGTGAAATTCGTAACAAACAATTTTAAGTTAAAAACTAAACAACTAAGGAGAATCACTGTGATTGTTTACTACGTATTTATCATATTCTATTTTCCTTTTCTATATAATAAATTATAATAAAAGCGGTCAGGTGCTTAACTGTAAATAGTTACAGAGAAACGTTACATTTGGGAATATTATACATTTTATAAGTTGCAGGACCTGTACAAGTGTACATATATTGCAATAAACTATTGAGTATGTAAAATGCCTATTTTGAAAGCAGTAGTTAAAAATCTTAACTTCAATAAACAAGTCAGCTATATTTTAGGTAAATTTCCAAAGCATAATTATACATAATATATAAATAATCGGTCTCAACAAAAATAATTTTAACTTCTATTACAGGTTTAATTTCAAACTCGATCATTACCAAAACGCGCATTTAAAGTGTATTAAAGCAATGAATGTGATATGGCATCTCGAATAAGCCACGAAACATCTCAAGCCATTATCTCTGAATGGCGTTGCGCGAGCGCTTGACGTATCTGGCAATTAAATCGACATTCAGAAGCTGTGGTGTCGGTGCGACTGTAATTCCATGCCACAGCATCGCTACCACGCTGTAGCTGCCACCGCCAAACGCACAATGCCTCCAATGCATGACAAATAACGTTCTGATTGGACATTCACATAACAAATACAGAGAACGCATTTCCATTACACTAGATAGATAGAACTCTTTATTGTGCACACCATAAACAGAAAAAAGTACAGAGAACAAAGGAATCTTATGATCACTGGTTCATACCATCTTGATCACGTAATGAAAAAATTGATAGTACATACAATATGATACGAAACGTAATTTCCAAGGTTATAAAATCGGTTTGTATTAAGCCGTTAGTAAAATTGGTTAGTCTATCTACTTGTAAGAATTCTTGTAATTTTAACTTTATTTTGTGTTACATTTTAATTAATAAATATTATCATTTTGTACTTAATACAAATATTTACTTTGCATGTTTATGACAATGATCATGTATATACTAAATTCTATAGAAATTAGAGTCTGCAATAAATGATTTGAATTGTTGAGTTGAATATCAATGAGCCTCATTTCTACTAACAACAAAAATGTAGCTATTTGATAGAAAATTTTATTCTTAAATCATTCTTACGCTAAGTACAAAATCGTATATAAAGTTCCACAAAACTATGTGAAAATAGTCGGCTGACTAAATTATTAAAACACAGTTGAAAACAGAGAACCCTAACCTAACGAGAAATACAATTATTACTTAAAAGCACTATCACGCTGTCCAACAACAACAATCAACATTCCACAGAAGAATCTAAATTATAAAAACCATAATGTATCTTAAACGAAAAGGCACTGATTGAAATCTTTAATGATCTTTTTATTCGGCATGTAAATTATTGTGTCATATTAGCGGTAATCTCGTATGATAATGGAGAACCTTCTGACAGAATGATAAAGTCATCTGCATCGTTATTACGAATCATAATGAACATTATATGATGAACTTTCATATCTCACTCAGCCCTTGACATTTTAGCTAGAGGACTTAAATCATCGTGGCATCAAGATCTAATTCGATTACACAAAAAGACTTTAATGTATAGTTGATACTGCATAAGGTATACACGCTTAAATTACATTCACATAGTAGAACAATTCGAGTCACTCTTTAGATTGATGATATACCGGCTGTGTCTGGAAGCGAAAACCTGAAAATATGTGAGAGTGGACTATTATGATAGGCTTCGTATGATGACAGAGATGTATTAAATCTCAAACTTTTCCGATTTAAAAATAAAACTATATTTATCACCGGGACTTAATCGCGTACAAAACACTAGGTACAACTTACTCGTTACAAAGATTTTTTAGCATAGCTGAAACGTCGCGGTAGATAACTAGCTTGTAGTAAGTATTCTTAGCTCTGGTAATAAATAATTATTTCATCTCAAACCCTTAAAAATGTACGTCCTTTGTGTGCGACATACTTTGTACTCGAGTTTATTCTTTCATAGCGTTTATACTTATCTGAACTGTCCAAGGCTATCCGAGACGGGACGGGAACAGGGCGTGTATGCGGACTTGTAAATATTCATGATGTTACTTGGTGACAAAACTCTTTTCATCGGCCACCCGACGCGTCACTTATGGCGTAACTTTCCGAACCTGACATACGTCGTTTTATTTTAGGTACACTTACTTATAGACCAGAACGTTTAGTAGCATATTCATTTGCGAAAATTAAACCAATACGAATACGATGTGTCCGGTGTTCCGATGACGATGTGTCGTCATCGTGGCAAGAAGCCTGGGCTCCGAGGTTGTGTCCAAGAGGATAAACGCTGTCAAGTTCGAGGAAGAGTGTGAAAGCATGCCCGCAACCTTAACACAAAGCGCAACTCCCAAAACTGACTCGAGCAGATTTGTGGAAGAGACTTACATGTTTTCACCAACTTGAAAAGATATTCTTCAAAAGCTTAAATAATAAAAACCTAAAACAAATGTTGATCAAATCATCTTTAAAAAAAACACATTAAACTTAAAAGATACGAACAAAACAACGTTACTGTTTGAACTTTTGTTATTAAAAGATGAGGCGCACGTCAAAACCTTCTAAGTATCTCGAAAAGTCCAAGAGACGGCTCGATTGTTCTACTGACTTAACATATCAATTATGTCGAACACAAAGCCAGATAAAAAGTTGAGCGACGTGAATAAAATAATTACCTGATTGGTGTTTGTATAATTTATCAAGTGAAGTTATTCCGTGATCGGGCGGCCACTTAGAGTCGCGCTATCAGATAAGTCTAGCGTCTATTTCGGAGAGGCACAATAAGAGAGAAAGAGAGGAAATAGAGCCGTAAATGCGTTCACCTATTGTTTTATTTTTATATTTTTATTTTTTGTTATTTTAAAACGTTGTGTATTTGATACGGCCGCCGGCAACGTGAATATACTCGAACATACATTAAAAAAATGTCATTTGTAAAATTGATCATGTATTCAAGAACTTTGTTATGTAAATTTTTTTATGGTTGTTGGCTAAGTGTTTGACCACACCTCCTGTTAAGTAAAGGTGTGGTCGAAGATGGTAAAGCACACCTAGCCTGGAATGGAGCTAGTTGGACCGACTGATTGACTTGATAGAATTGTTTTTCGAGTCATACTAAGAGATAACACTGTAACAACAACATGCAAATGTTACAGTAATTAATTAAGAATTGGAATTGGTTTTTTACTTATCAAGTAATGTGAGAAAAGCCTTAAAAATTGCAGTTTTACACGCATAAACTTCGTAAACCGCTATATTTTGCTGTACTAAATCTGACTGAATCTGTCTGTATCTAGAATAATTAAATTGTTATCTATTAGACTGTAACGACAAACTTACCACAAACGTCAAAATACAGAGCCTAATAGCAAGTCGGTGGCATGACATGTTAATTATAATTAGCTCTATTCACGAACTCCCAAATGCTTTTGCGACTTTTCATTTCAGTGGTACCTACATAATATTTCGTCAATATATAACAACTATGTCAATATATTACACACTTTTATTGTAATACTTCAAGACTGCTTTATTCGTTGATAAGGGCCTAAGGTAAAATTATTCCATGAAACTAGGTCGTTATGAGCACTTGAACACGTAACGAGCCGCGTTTAACTAACGTAGCGAAATTATAAGAGTTGTATGGAATATTAGAATAGTCTGTGCCTATGTCAAAGTAAAAAGCTCGACGAAGTCTGTCAGCCGCTCATTTTGAGCTCTAGATAAACTGGACAAGTGTATAACGTTGTAAACGCTATACACGTTTTCAGAAAGTAATCTCATGTGAGTTTATGAATCCGTAGCTAAGACAAGTGTTATTTTAGGATTTAAAGAATTAGTGAACTATAGAAAATCTCATAGTAATGAGATTTTCTCTCCTTTAAAATACTTCCACAACAACAACAGATAAACGATATTTTTGAAAGGGCATTTCTATTACTATCCTGTATACTAAATTTTAGTTTTTAATTTAAAAAAAAAAAACTTTTGATTTACACTTCAAAATTTGTTGTTCAATTCAAAACTTGTTGTTTCTGTTATTTCTCTTAAACTTAGAAAAGTTACATATCTCTTCAGACCGTTTATCTTTTTAGAACGAGTGTTGCGCGACCCTGCGGCGCTACAGCGGTACTAACGCCATCATTTATGTCCACTGACGGAAATTAAAGAGAAAGGAATAAAAATGTCCCGGCTAATGATGGGCGCGGGCCTCTCGCGGCGAATGTGTAATAATTTGCCTGGGGACGCTCTGCGCCGACTATAACTAAATAATTTTAATTACATGTTATTGATAAATATTCTCTCCCGGAGCGGTCGGATCTGTCGATAACGCCGCGCAATTAGGCACTGAACTTTGACTTAACGATTTGTTGTGGGAACGGCGAAATTGGAACCCTGAGGCGGTCCCGGTGCCGGTGACGGCCGGCCGACGCGCTGCGCGGGCTCGCGGCCGCATTTGAATGTATACCAACGCATTTACGGAATCTTACCAGTCGGTAAAGGAAACCGACACGTGAAAACCACAGTATGGTGGTAGGACACATTCAAATCATAACACATTATTTATTTCCAAAAAGAAATCTTATGAAACGAAGCGTTTTTAATTACAGATTAATAATAAACTTAACCGTTGGAACATGAATGCTACATATTCTTTGATGAGCACCGGATCTCTAAAGTTTGTGTTGCCCTGCTACGTAATTTCAAGAGGTTGGTTGACTTGCCTCTACCCTATAGTTGAAAATTTTCCGCTTAGCAACTTAACATACATAGTTACCTAAGTAATGCATGTTACGGTTGCCTAATACAAGAGATAATGCCCATTCCAGGAACGGTAAATTTTGTAGGACATTTCATATAGCGTCATCTAGTCTTAAACTAAATAAAGCTTGTACTAGGTAAGATCTTATCTATACTATTTTTTGTAAATGCATACTTATAGATAGATAGATAGATAGATAGATAGATAGATAGATAGATAGATAGATAGATAGATAGATAGATATAACTCTTTATTGTGCACATCATAAATAAAAAGAGTACAGAGAACAAAAAACCGAACAAACTTATAATACATAGAGAACGCTCAGATACAGAACAAACATCAATGTTGTTGGCTTATTTGGTAATAGTTTTGCTTCGAGAGCTTGGGTTCGATTCCCACTCATGACTATTATTTGTGTGACGAACATAGATGTTTGTTTTGTATCTGGGTGTCATGTATGTATTATAAGTATGTAGATACTATTAATTTACAAAAAAAAATAGATAATTATTCTATCAACTATCTAGTTACCATAGCTAGGTTACAATGTATAAACTCAGCTATCTTTGGAGCTAGATAGTGCTGTATGACTCCAAATTTATTCAATTTTATTTATGTTCGTAGCGAGAATCAAACTCACGCCCATGAAGCAGAGCACTACCATATGAACTGACAGGGCTACATTTTTACCATTTGTGATCACAACACTATTTGACATCAACCTGACACCAATAAAATATGCTGCCTTGTCAGGAAACCACACAAAATCGTATTACGAAATGCATCCATAAATTTACAATAAATAACAAATTGATAGATATAACTATAATGTAACTCACATCTATTAATTCAAACAACATAAAAATAAACGTATATCATAAACTGTGTATACGACCATTAACGTCATACAGGTCTACAACTTAACTAAAGACTCATTATGAATATTGTTTGAGGGGACACGCTTGAATACCTAATGGCACTTCGCTCAGCACGCCGCTTTAAGTTATTATGCGAATGATTGAACTAACATTAGCGGTACGGGTTAAAACAAGACGCTTGTAGCGTTTCAGATACAGACTAATATTCTAGAAAAATTAAAAACAGTATTGTAGGTATGTTCTTCTTTATTACGTACGCTCCGTTATTGCGTATGCAAACTGTGTTTGTGAAAAAAAAAATCCTGAGTATGTCATGTAAATTTCGGTTATAAGCTTCATATGTGTTCTAAGATGTAAAGAGTTCTTTTACTCATAATTATGAACAACTTTTGATCTAAGCACAACTGAAACTAAGGCTCTTTTGCTAAGATTTTCTATTCTGTTTTATTCAATTCTCTAAGCTCGTGAAGAAACGAAATATCTTTTCTATAGTAAAAGAACGAAAAATGTACGGAGCAGCAAAAATTTTTTTATGACGATTACATGGCCTTCTTTTGGCGTAATACTCCCAAAGCTTATTACCCTGTTGATTAAAGGTCAGAGAGCAACATAAACTATATTTTTTTCATCATTATTAATCGCAAAGTTGCTTTTCAAGACCAAGTGAGAAAAACCATAGGACTTAAAATTTTATAGACTGCTCTCCTTATACGAGGTAATTTGATGAAAATACGATAGAACCGTTAATTAATAATACTTTTCGTCGATGCTCTGTTTTACGAATAAATCTTTTTGCGGTGAATCGGTTCACAAATAATACTCTTTGTCGATGATTGGTTTTCCAAAATAAACTTCTTTATCGATAGAGTGGCTTGGTTAAAACGTTGATCGCCAGAACCTGAAATATTTTTTCTTCAGCTTTACGCAAACTTTTATACTTGAGCTACATCAATGGATAGATAAAGTCACATCAACTAGGTACTAGAAAAAATATTACTTATGTCTTATTACTAGAATTATTTACACGTTGGCATAGAAAATCTTAAAATAAACCTGAGGGAAAATGTTTAATGTGATATCTACCAAATTTTTAGACGAATTGGTTGAGTGCAGATTAATACAATATGTTAAAAATCATAACATAAAATGTTTAATATAACATGCATTGCAGAAAATATAAAAATGAACTATGATTCATTGCTAGAAAAATCAGAAATTAATAAGGTAAGTCGTTACAAGACTAATAAAGCAAAGTTGATACAATAGCAATAAAATAAGCATACAAGGACTCGCGCAGCGTGAACCGACTACAATTAATAACTGCGCACGCGCCGATCTGCCACAGACACTACAATAGTTTCTAAGCGCTATTGTAAACACAAGTCACCCTATTAACTTCAAGCTAAATTTTTCCCCAAACTTATTTACCTCTACAGCCGAGTAAAACGTACTCTTTAGAATACGTTGTAATTTTTTTTATTTAACAGCTGGCCATTTCACAAATGCATTTGAATTATTAGAAACAATGAAAGACATCACAAAATGTGTTATCAATATTTTTAATACAGTAGCTACTTTATTCAAATTGGATGTACGCGTGACTGAGTTCATTACAGAAATATGCCGAGCGGTTGATAGTGATGAAACATTAGGATTAAACGTGATAGCTATTCCATTATATTAAAAGCATTTCACCTTATTAAACACCTTAGTGAACACCGCTGTATATACTACAAACTACCACAGAGTATTATCATGAAGAAATAAAAATTCACTCACAAAGAAGCGCTATCTATTGATTTAACGTTTTACTACCACAAAGTGGTCAACGTCAATTGAAATTAGCCCTAAACACGCAGAAAGAGTGGCACCATCTAGACATAACACCTAATTTCGATGGTATTTTTCATATATTTTTTTGTATGTTTAGATACACCTATCAACCATCTGTATTAGATTATTTGTTGTGCGATCGATTGCAATCTATGAGTCAGCACATAAAGATTTGAACAGCGCGCTGTGCAGCAATACCGCGTTTTCAAATTCTACATATTAGCCATTCCAGGATAAATGTAGTTTATCATCTTTGACCATACCGTTTTTTAACATCAGGTCCGCTATGACCAAACACCTATCTTGTCAACGATTGCTTTGTATGCTTGCTTTACTTTTGGGCGAGTGTTTACTGCAGCGAGAAGAGGATATAAAGACTTGTGGTTATTTTAATGAGTTTTTAGTTTCGGATTTTGAGTTTATGTCAAGTTTTTGATATTAGGTAACATTTCGGTTAAGCTTTTTCAACATTTTCGTTAAATTAGTTAAATTTTTATTTAGATCCTCATCGCTGTTGTAACCGTAACGACTGTTAAGCGGAAATAAACTAAATTTATACCTTGAACACTCAAAATCAACTTCCGTAAAGTAACGCCTGAATCAATCAATTTTGTTATATTACGCACACACGTCAAATTCATTGTTAAAAATACTCTGTAGGTACATATATGTAGCAGCTCGCCCTGGTTTCGCACGGGAAAACAAAACTCGGTTAAAAATTTAATTAATATAGCTTATGTCACACAGTAATCATGTAGCATTCTTATGATGAAAGAATTATTCTGCTCGGTTCAGTAGTTTCGGAGCCTATTCAATACAAACAAACAAACAAAAACAAATCTTTCCTCTTTATAATTAGTGTAGACAAAGGCCAGGATTGAACTTAAAATAATATTGGTTTCAAATAAGTACCTACTACCTACAAAATTGAATAAAGATCTTATAACTGTTCTCGAGCTATTAATAAACAGGACAAAGATTTTATAAAACAAAAAAAAACATTTGTAGTTCTAGCTATAAAGTTATATAATATAAATAAGGTACGGTACGCACTTACTTCCCAAATGTAAATTTACTGGTTACATAATCATAATATATTAATGAATGCATATTTAGCTGGAGCATTAGTCTCCTAGATGACGTGAGTGAAGGTACTCTATTTCCTAATCTTCATAGAGGCTTAAAACTATGACAGCGTTGCTGCGATATCAGCGTATTGCCTCGAGCGACGACCGTCCACCCTATCGTACAAAAATACCACGGGATAAAGTGTTGGATTAATAATTTGTAAATATTAAATATTCATGAGCCGAGTCGAGAGCACGGGTCAAACATTCATTTTTTTAAGTGCCCGAGAACTGTACCTTCATATTTATTAAGGAGATGATAATAATTATCATAACCGAGTTAACGGAACATTCCAGGTAACCAGTGAAAGAAATCTTTAGGGCACCGATTTTTAGATCTCATTATATTATTTTAAATTTCCGATTAAACGCACAACGTATCGGCGCTACTTTCTTGATACGTATTGCCCAAAAATCAAACTTATCGTCGATTTATTTATTTTCTGTGAACTAATCTAGACATTTTTAAACCCCAAACGTAATCTATTTCATTTATAAAGAAAGAGATCTTTTAAAGTCACTTTCCGTAGTTTTTTGTAGCAATAAAAGCTAAGTAGTTAGCGCAGTCGGTTCACATGCCGAGGAGCGTAGGTTCACTCCAACAAAGAACAATGAGGCTATTTATAAGTTGCGGGTGTAGGAAAACATCGTGAGGAAATCATAGCATGGGACTAGGGTATCTTTAGTACTCGGCTGGCTAGCTACCACCGTCAAGTTAAAACTGTCGCCAAGTACCTAACAGTGTGTTCCGACAGCTTCACTCGAAAGCCAGTTCCATGTCCAAACATCAGGTGATCTGAGGTCAAAAACGTAGCCTATCAAACATAAAAATAAAAAAAGGTTTTATACTCAATATAGGAATTTCAACGTTACAAACGTTTGGCGCTTTTTTTTTCAGAAAAAAAAAGCGCCAAGACACTTAACAACCTTGTATGGGCAACGTCGGTCTAATTATAGTGGCATTGATACATTGCAAAATATACTCGTATCGCGTGGTATTCATTATTTATTATTCTCAATATTTAGAGAGAAAAAAAAATTATGCTACATTCCAAAATCAAGCAGATTGATTGTTTTGTACAATATGATATTTAAAACTACCTCAAACGTTTATTTATTGTAGCTCTCTTCTAGGTACATTAAATTCGTTGTTCGAAACGTTTATTTTTCTGTAGCGCATAACTCTTCCTTGATATCTGTAACACTTGGCAGAGCTGTCTTATTTGAAAGTATTGCTGCTATTAAAATTGATACTCAGACCAACACGTAGAAATTTACACACAGAATGTTTCGTGTGTGTACTTACATATTCATAACGAGTTCTTCGCAAATTACCTCCTAAATGTAGGTAAAGTTGTAATAATTTAAATAAAATTATTTAAGTCCGCATATTAAAATCGCAGCAGTATAAATAAAATCACTTAATGCTCATCGCGTTTTAATTTTGTTACAAACGCGACAACTGTAAAGGAACTTTTATTTTTTCATTTTGAGATTCATTACTAAACACTTACTTATACAGTATAACTACAGTACTTTTACTTATTGTTTTCAATAAATTACGCGGATTTCACCGCTTTATAATTTGAAACCATATGAACTCGGAATATGTTAACTTTATTATTGGACTCATTAAAATGTAATGAAAATTCGATACCGGCACTTAATAATTTGTAAATGTCAACTCTAACATTATTTAATTCTGTCTGCATACTAAAATAGGTGAAACCAACATCTTTTTTTATTATAAAAAAAAACATTGGTTAGTTTCACCTATCTACGTAGTTGGTTAAAATAGATAATTATGTTTTTATGATCTTTCATAGATCAATTTATATTAAATACATAACTTTCCTATACCTTGATGAGCTTTAAAATAGGCTGAACTAGCTTCACTTACATACACTAGATTCAGTTGCTCGTACAAAGCGCGGAGCAGCTACAAAAAAAATGTACTTGTAAATGTAAATGTATGCCTATAGCCTTCGCGCAAGTGCAAGCAATAAGTTGACCATATTTCATGACAATGGGAAGAACGGTACGGTAACGCATAAAATACGAACGTTCTTTTTGTAAAATTAAAGATTTGTTATCTAAAATGTTAGCCTTGTTCTCCCTGTTATTAGTATCAATATAAAAAGAAAATAAAACAGGTATTTAATGTTAAAATTAGCGAGTGCTTTTACTCTCTAAACTTTTTGACGACCTGAAATGTCACGCTTGGAAATACAACAATAAAAAGCATGGAATACACTATACATACATTATGTATGTAGATAACTTTAAGGAAGCCGTTTGTTACATGCTAAACGTTTCGTGATGTTAAATATTGTATAAACGATAAATAAATTCTCAGTTATTTTTTTAACAGTTACGGAAAGATTAAACAAAGTATTTATAAATATCCAATCACAGCAAATCCCAAAGTACTCCGCGCTAAGGGCTCAAGCACATTTTTAAATCGAAAACTGTCAGAAATAATCTTTGTTGAGTTATTTGAACTCGGTGTAGGATATTAAAATACCTACTATCTTAATACCTTTACACTGTATCCTGGCAAATTTTTGATATTATTTAATGAAAACGCCTTTTATCAACGAATTTTTGTACCCTAGCTTTATGAGCTTAAAAAAAGAGATGTGTGTAAAACGATCAACATAACTGCTAAGTTTTTGTTCGATAACTTTTTTGATTTGTAACGTTTTATAATCTCAAAAAATATTTTGACTATACTAATTTTCTGTCTAACAATTAAGACAACTAAGATTCTTTGTTGATGATAATTAAATAATTATTATTGTACTGATAAATATATAAAGCATGAGCTTTGGAAACATTGTTGGAAGACCGTCTGACTGCCGATCTGTAGAATCCGAGTTCCAATACTACGGCAAGCACCATTGTCATGTTCATTTGTTACTAGCGAACGCCTCGCGGTTTTACCCGCGCAGTTCCCGTTCCCGTGGGAATACAGGAATAAAAAGTAGCCTATGTCACCCGTGGATAGTGTAGATTCCCAACGGTGAAAGAATTTTTCAAATTGGTCTAGTAGTTTCGGACCCTATTCAATACAAGCAAACAAACAATCAAATCTTTTCTCTTTATAATAGTATAGATTTTAGTTGTGTGTAACTACAAACGATAAAAGAAAAATATCGTAAAGAAACCTTCAACTGAAAGTTGGTAATGTGCTCGAAGATGTATAAAATCATGCCAACCCACACTTGACACCACACAGCGTGGTGAAATTTGCCCTTTACACGATGAAAGATATCCTAACAGTGGGACAATTTAGAAAAACAGGGCTTCTGGAAACCGGCATAAATCACAAAGGCCAAACAGATTGCAGATCACTTCCCGTCGTACATGCAATAAAATGTATAATGACATCCAATGTCCTATCAATATATAAAAATAATTAATACATTTATATCGAAGAACAATAATTATATTATTACTATTGTACTGATATAAATCACAAAGGTTCTTCAGAACCATCCGGTAGAATGTACAAGAATATCCGATGTCCCATAAATGTACAAACAGAGGCATATACTTGAAAAAGGTTCTGATTAGGAGTTATAAAGGTAGCAAGAGCGTTCCGTGGGCGTGGGCGGTAGTCGCGTGCCGGCCGAGGGCGGACGCGCGGTGTGGGCCTTCGGTAGCGGCTCCAGTAGCACCGACACAATACAAATTAAACATATACATTTAGGTGTCACATTAAGGGGCAATATACAAACGTTTCGAGTACGTTGGTTACAGCGACCATTCAATCTAGTGTTGTGTTAGCTAAACGTCACATTAAGGAGAGAAAAATATTTTATTTTTTAATTTAAAATAGGTTTGCCTTTGGCCACAGCCTGCTTGATGTTGATTGCTAGGTGTGTGTCTAAGATGGAGCACGCTTACCTGGAAGAAACCTGTTTAATTTTCTCTATTTATAGACAATAGACTACACTTTATTAATGACACAAAACAAATTCCATTACATTCAACAAAACATACAAAAAGAAATAACAAACAAAAATAAATTAAACAAATAAATGAAATAAATTTTATGTTATAAACCAGCCTCAACTCAGCATAATGCCGACTGCAGCTAGCCGGCGCCGCTGGTCTTCCGTCAAGACACGGCACAAGTGTGCCGGGCGATAAGAAAAAAGAGTTATATATATACGTTTATACGTACACAATATGAAAAAACAAACAAATATACCTAATATAAACGTTATCTGCTATATAAATAATATGATGTTTGTTTAAGTATGATTGCGAAGATTGCGTACGTATATACTGTATAACCAACCATGTGAAGGACCAACATGAAAAACTTTTAATAAGATCAAAACCTGTAACTGCAAAAAAATCTTGTAGATTCTCATAGTAAACGTTCACATTGATGTTTGTTGTTGTTAATGTTGATGATATTGTGATTTGAATCTGTTCATATTGATAAGTAGATCAGCATCCTGTAATATTAATACTACACTTCGTCGAAACACTCTGTGCAGGATTGAGTTGAGCCCTATTTAAGATCCCTATATAATATCACTCAACGGCAACTATAAAAAGCGTTAATATGATAATGAGTTTCAATTATAAATATTTTAAATCTACGAAACAAACATATTACTTTCTAATAAAACTGCCGTAAATAAAAACAAAACACGAGTCTCGTGCTGTCGTAACAATGTTACAAAAGTAATGCACCGCCAAAACCATATTTCCATAGTAATGACAGTTAAATAATGTGTGGACAGCATAAAAAGGTTGTATAAGAGAAATATAAAAGTATGAAGTGACATGTTCGTAGACGAGTGCATCTTAGAATGATATACGGAATATCGAACGACGAGATCGAGGGCGCACAGCCGAGCGGCGCCGGCGCAAGCCGCGCGGCGTTTCGTTGACTTATGGCCGTGTTCCGATCGCGATGCCTCTATCACTCATGAATATTTATTTTAAAAATATATAATTCAATGCATAATGTCGTCGAGTCACATATATGAGTGTGTTCCAAAGTAATAAATATATCACGGCGAACATTACGTTTGAAAGCAACACGCGTAATTATTTTAGTTTTAGTAAATAAAATGAGACGGACGGTCTAATAAGCGCATTAGGGATGCTGTTAACGGCCTCCAAACGACTCGGAGTACGGCGGCTCTCTGCAGGCGAGGCTGCGTGATCGTTAATTTACTACGTTTTTAATAACTGACGACGGAATCTTCACGCCGAAATAATACTTAAAGATATTACATGTACTATTTCAACTCGAAAAACAAAGAAACGTAAAAAAAAGCCTCCTTAGCAGGGGGTCAAGTGGGTAAACATAATTGAGTTTCGATTTGAAGGATACAGCGGCTAGCGAAATTACATGATTATTGAGACTCACCATCGAATGTCTCAAAGTAATGAGCGCTAAGGAATTGCCCTGGACTGCCCGTTGCCCTGGATTCTGTTTTGTTGCTTTACCCGGTACCACTGCAATAATTATAAACAAGCATCATCTCAGGAGAACGTCGCGTTTGCCTCATTATTTTTACATAAATAAAACGAAGTGTCATATTACAGAGTAATGCGATCAACGAAATCGAATTATATCTAAGACTTAATTATACTTAGCTGCTGTTTACATTGTCATCTTCAATAGTACCTTTAGCTTTCTAGTCTGCGCCTTAATATGTAACGATACGCCTAATTTAGATACGAGTGGTACTTTATAATAATAGATAATGAAAAACCATATCATAAACTAAATAGGTACTTTTTACCTTTATAGTTTGAAATATTCATTAATGCAAGATTAAAATAAAACAACGACTTTACGACCGATTGCTGCAATAAAATTGATGAAAAATAGCATTAAACATTAAGTTGCATTGAATTATGCTAAAATTCCCTATTCCAATCTCCATTAGTCTCATTAATTTAAGATGTTACAAGACATTCATATTTTTGAGTCTTAAACAGAGTCTTGTTTGCGTTCAATTAATTTAAATATTAAATAAAAATGCCCCAAACCTATAAAAGAAAACGTATGTGTAGTTTTTCTAATCTGTATCAAGTGGAGACTGTGTAACGGCTCTCGGCTTCCCGCGGCTAATAAAATGCAGGGTAGTCATTAAAAGTATATTTTATCGCGTTTTAAATATTTAGATATTCATCTGGTGAAAGTTAAGTTTAATTTGGTTCATTACTAAGTGTAAGTCGTGAAACTAAATCCGAAGACACAGGGCGCGTTACGATCATGCGAGTTGGTCGTGACGGTCTCTTCAGAGTCAGCTACAATATATCACACCTTAGCATAATTATACCCAATCTTCTTTTTTTCTACTCCTTACCATTCTTTCTATTTCATTAGAGTTTTACTACAGATAAATAAATAAATATTGACAGACATTTTACAAAGTGCCATCCCATAGATAAGCAAGACTTGTAGTATGGGGACCGGATAACTGATATAAATCGTTAATACTGTTTTTGGTAAATGTTTATTATAACACATACATTTAGAACACTCTGATACAAAACAAAAATTTACATATGTTTGCCTTTCTATTTTGGAACTGCATCCACGCCCATATAGCAAAACATAATTATGTACTTGTTACTTGTATATAGCAGAGTCAAATCATTTGTACATTGTTGTGTACGCCACCTAAACTTACTTGGTGGTAGATTTCCTTAGCAGGAGGTCGTCTAGGTATGTACCACCGCAGTACCAGTTATTCTGCCGCCAAGCAGTAGTATGTAAACATTACTGTGTTCCGATTTGAAGGGTACTGCAGCTAACGAAATTACTGGGCTGTTGAGACTAACCATCGAAAGTCTCAAAGTAATGAGCGCCAAAGCAGTGATGCCCTGGACTTTGTTTCGTTACTCAAAGTTCTGTGTATCGCTGCAATGGTTGTGGACAGGCGTTATCTCTTGCCATCAGGAGAGCGTCTCGTTTGTCTCATTACGTTTTACATTTTAAAAAAACGTGTTTGAAACGAATATAATAATTATGTATAAGGCCTGGTTGACGAATATAATGTGTATATGATCTAAATCCAGGTATTCGTTCGAGAGTAGTGCTTATGGTTGAGTAGAGTTTGTTCTTCGGCTTCGTAATTGACGTTTATTTACAAATTTACTATGAAAATAGTGGTCAATTCACAAAATATTGTTTACAGTGGCGATGTGCGTAATAACCTTTAAGAAACAGTTCCTTGGATCCCACCAGCAAGTGCCCATTGCTACACTAAAAATATGACTTAATTTTCTGATGTTGGATCGATGTAATGCGATGTAAGCGTGTTTTTTTAAATTGTATAAAAGGCGTGTGTAAAGTTTAGAAATTTAAAAGAACAGAAGACCGGTTATATAAAATAAGACGTTACACTTCAAGTGTAAAAAATGCAGAAAAAAATAATTTAAAAACAGTAAGAAAAATATCTACTCAACTCGTGTTGTTGCGTACGAATCAGTAAAGTTTATGAAACAATTTTAAAATACAACTAGAAGTTGGTAAGTAGGTAATATAAGTCAAGTCAGTCAGTCCTGCAGTAAATAGCTATTAGGATATCTTATTGCGCAGTGTGAAAGAGCCATAAGTCGATAACGTGTGTTATGGCTTTAGACGTACCTTTATAATGAAAACTAAATGCCAATAAATAACAACCGCAACACGTAATCGTATTTAAACAAGCGAAACAACATAACTCAAACATATATCTTTTTAAAATGACTACTTGACGTGCTGATTTAATACGGGACCACTCATTGACATCGTATCATTCAAAAATTACATCAAGTTTGACGGTTTTTACCACGAATTTTACGATAGACCAAAAACATTAAATTGAAAACTCGTTTACTATTCAGACAAACTCATAACTTTTACCTTATTTATTGAATAACCCGGTGTATAGGTGTATAGTAATAAAGTAGTCAAACAAAACCGTCTCACTGACAATTTTGGAAGTTCAGGTTCAAATCCCACAACGCGCACCGCTGCAAGCTACGTTCGTATTGCCTGCGGCTTGTTTCCAACGGTGAACGAAGACATTGTGAAGAAGCCAGCATATCTAAAAGTTGATAATTTTCTCGAAAATATGTGAAGTCTGCCAACCCGCACTCAGCCAGCGGCTTTGCCCTTCTCATAATGAGAAGAGATCCGCGCCCAGCAGTGGGAGAGTTTACAAAAATAGGGCTGACCCGGCAGAATGTAAACCATATCGAGTGTAATCGTTGTATACAAATTAAAAGACTACTAGGTACTTATTACAGTACAAGAATACAGCCATTAAGCTTAGCTAGGAAAAATGGATATTGAGTAATATCGCAACGCGGTCCCGTTAGATACACTATAATACGAAAATAAGAGAGTTAATAAAAATAAAAACTAAAACTATTTAACATTGTATTAATTCGCTATCGATAATTTAATATTACTTTTACTATTTAGCAATGATAGCTTAGATACTATGTATATGCTTCCCATAAAAAATTTAAGACTAGATTATTAACGTATTAGCATATTTATTTCCATTTATTTAACGACTCAATTAGGATCATGGACGCTTTATTAAATGTAATATTATATATCACTCGCTTATTCCTGCGGAATCAATTTCGTTTTATTTCACTAAACGCTCTAAACTTCTAAATAATGAGCTTGTTTAATATTCAGAAAGGTACCACTCGGATAATTTCCCAACTCTCGAGTATCATGCGGAGCGAAATAAAATGTTTAAATTGCCGAATGTCGATTAAGAAACCATGTCTTGCTTTTTAATGAGGTCGATACGTCTCCCCGCGCATTATGAGATCAAGCAAAGGGTCACCGCGAGAGAATTTACAAGCGTACTCAATTAAATACAATTAGATCCTTAAGCTGCTTAAGCTGTTACGAAATGATTCATCGTCAAAAATGTCTCGTGATAAGGCTGACATTATAATAATTTTGATTAAGACATTTTATTAACATAAACGTTCGTGTACGTTTTAATATGGTCATTTTTAAGAGACTATTCTTATTGGTGTCGGTGAGGATTAAAATAATAATCTGCTAGAAAATTTAGAAGGAATGATAGTTCCCGGAGTCTCCATTAAACTTAAATGAAGTAACACTTTTTCGTAGTGCATAACAAAACTTACGTAAGTTGATAAAGAAAACTCTAAGAACTGGCGACCTAATCGCCAAAAGCAATCTCCTTCAAGAAGCCTTATAACGAAAGATAATTCACATGGGGTAATACAGACGAGGAAATATGCTATGTAAAAAAAATTATAACTGTAAACAACTTTTATTTTGTAGCATTGATTTGCATATTACTACTATCTGCCTTAATTTAAGAGACAACGCGGTCTAGGGTGGAGCACCGTTCAATAATATTAATATGATATTTTGGAATTGCGCATAAGAGTAGAAAGAACTCAGTACAGACATAATTATGAACAACTATTACTTGACTTTTACAACTTACGTATCTTAAAATGCAAAAGGACAGGGGTTCATTTTGCTTAGAATCGAATTATATTTTTCTATGGAACAGCAGATTTTTTTTCGATTTAAGTATTAGTCCAATAATAAAATTTGTCCGTAATGATGAGTATACAAATTTTCCTTTTTGTATATTTGGCGTTTACATGTATACCTCTCGTGGCGTAGCTACTAAGGGGTTAGGTGGTGTCCTGCACTAGAGCCCTTGAGCTCAGGGAGCCCCTTGGATCTAGAAGCCTAAATAAGTATTAAAATTTCACCTGCTAAATAATTGCTAAAATTTCACCCACCTTTAAGATATAAAAATAACTGATTACAACGCAACTATAATTATGGCAACTCAGTTAAAAGCAAATTTGTAGAGAGTTCCCCCCAAATCCTCGCTGTTGTTTGTATGGTGTTGCAAATTTTATGAAAGTTATATTGCATAGTAAGTTATTTATTTGATACAATCCAACTAGTTTACATAGGGCTCTCATATTTTTTTGCACCAAGGTCTTTATGTATCTAGCTACGCAACTGTTTACATCCTAGTTATACTTTGCTGTTGCTATAAAACTCTGGTTGCCATGACATATTATGATTACTGCCGTGCAAAACAAATACATTTCGTTGCACCTGTAGGTACTAATGTCAAAATAGTATAAAACTAAGTCACTGTCGCTGTCTGTCTGTGTCTCCAGTTACTTGTTATAAACTACACGAAGGATTTTGATCCAGTATTCGCTATCATTTAGATATTTTTGAATTGATTTGGATAATACCTCCTAATTATACTTTTAAATAAGTAGAGAAATTCAATGTTTAATAATAAAGTCGCCAATATAAATTGCACTCGTGCGAAACCTGGGTGGAACGCTAGTTACGTATAAGATGATGTTTCACATAAATATAATCGGCTGTGAGGGCTCGCTCATTTGTACGGCGGTCGCGGCCGACGGTTGTCATGTACCAGCATTAATATCGATGAATAAGAAATTCGTTATGGATGGGTTACAAGACTGACCATTACCGTGCGCTGTTCTGCCTCTGGCTTACGTACTAACTGTTGGGTAAGCTACGGCCGGCTACCATCCCGACCAGCCGACTCGAGTTTTTATCTACCACTATTTGTATTGCGTCATGTACTGTAATTATTTATTTCGTCTGCATTTTGTACTCGACCGCTAGAAAAAACAAAAGGCAATTAATGTCGATATCTAATACGTCGCAAACTCGATATACGATGATACGGAACTTAGTTATGTTGTATCGGATTTAGACATTTATTTAACAAATAGCTGAGTGGAATTTTGGCAGAAACATAGAAAATATTGTCGCTATATCTTACCTATCATGTTCCAAAACTTGTGCTTCAAGTGTTTATTGATGAAAATAGTGGTGTTTAATAGTGTTCATGGCGTTAGTGGTGTTAAAATGCCCGAATTATACTCATGAGTGTAGGCAAGAGATATACCTAATGTCGTAAAACATGGCATTTCGTGATGTTACCAAAACTCCATAGAAGGTTCTAGCTTCGAGTTATTTACTAGGATAAGGACCAGTACATTATCCTGATGTAATACTTTATCTGCCTTTGACTGAAACTTAAATTACTTCACTTTACCATGAGACACTTGAAAATATGAAGTTCTTGACACAGGCAATGTTGCTAGACAAATATATATAGGATAAAAGTACCTAAGCCTTTAATAGAAAGATACCATAATAGATCCAGCAGTTATAGACGTTTTTCTATCTACTTATTTAATGAGGAGTTCAACATAACCGTGGTAGGTTATTGGGAAAACACACAATTCGCTATCAAGAGGTAGTACTTCATGAACGGTTTTCAAATTTGAAAAATACAAGTCAAATCGAGAACCTTCTACAAAAAACTTGATTGAGAGTGTTCTTGTTTTAGGAAAAATCTGTTCAGTCATTTGTTCAGCTTTTCTAGTTGATGAATGGATGAGCATCTTCCATAGGTCTGATCGATCGAAATTAGGTATTCTACTGGTGTTGAGGTTGGTTACCTTATACCTAATTGTGAAGATTTAGTTTACAAAATTATGGAAACTTATTTGGAATGTTGCAATCCTTGTACCTACAACAGATGGAATGAAAAAGTCAGTGACATATTTAGTAAGTTTAGATCTGTCAATTAAAGCCTCCAACATGAGCTATCTAGCCACCTACAAAGTAGAGTTACTTGGCGGAGTCAGTAGATGCACCGTGGACGGCGAAAGCCGACATGCAATATCCATTCAGGAGCGGCCACACGGGGGGGCCACGAATCCGTCGTCCATCACGACCCGCCGAAACTGTACGATTATTATACTTGATTATATTCGATTACGCCCGATAATCGATGAGCATTAAGTGAAATTAATAATCGAGTAATGGAACGGGTCATGCGCGTGCGCCGGCCGCCCGTATTAGTAGCAAGTCGTGATCGCGGCTAAATAATGCCCCCAATAACAAAGCGATTATTGCTAATCAATCCAACAATTCTATAAGCTACACCCTACGGTTTTGCTTGCTATATTATATAGCATTTTTTTAGGCCTTCTGATTCAATTTTTTTTTATCGTAACTCAACTCTAAATTTCTCGTAAATAAGATTGTAGAATGAGACGGTGACGTTTTAATCAAAGTTATCGATATAATAACTAATTCCAAGAAAGAAACTGATTGAGTGCGAGTCGGATTTGCACGTCAAGAAATCGAGGATCGAGACATATCTAATTGTTTACATGCGTTTCAAACAACCGTATTGCTTGAAACTCATATCAACAGAACCATTTTTCACGATGGATCTAAAACAAAAAAAATGGTTCTCGGTGTGAGGAAAAAACATATTTTTCTATTTTATGTCATATAATGCACCATAGTAACTCGTGTTGTAGGTATAGACATTTCTACTGGTTACCTATGAGTATTTCGGTTCCAAAATACAGGGCAAACAGTCAGATAAACACGATAGTAATATAGTTCCCTGGGACACTTTTCAATAAATAACTTGTTTTCTATTAAGCAAGTTTCGGCAACCTAGTCGGGAAAAGATCTGACTTCCGAGTGTTTCGACTCACCTGTCTTAGACTTAGACTTATGTGCGCTGACTTCAAGCAGTAAAGGAATACATCGTGAAAAAATGTCTCGAAGTTTGCTAACACGCATTCGGACAGCGTGGTGGACTACGGCGCCGTGGCATTACCGTTCTCACAATGAGAAAAGTCCCGCGCCTAGCAGCTGCAGTGGACACTTTATAAAAACAGGTCTGATTCGCAAATAGCCTGTTTACATTTTCACAGGGTAACTGTATCATAAAATCTCATTAAATTAGATAATTAAATCCGTAGATATAGTCTATACATACCTACTGCTAATAAAATAAGTAGAGATTGTGTTGCTTACTGTTTAGGTACTCACGCAATTGTTTTTATCATCAAGCGCTCTACGGATCATAATGCAATTAAAATACTTATAATAAAGGTTTAACAAATAATTAGTGGCAGAATCCATTTAGTCTTCCAGTCTTGCGTCATTTTCTAATATTACCTACTCGTACAGTGTTGACATCATGTTGTACCGAGGTGAAACCATTTGTGATTCGCCTTCTAAACTTGTGATACAGATTATTTCCACTTATCCTAGAGCGGTAATGGCGCTTCCATATTAGACGTGATTGTGCTAGCCTAGTTATGTGGTAAGTATTAATACTATCTGTGCCAATGGGGTTGGCGGGCACAGAATCAATTTTGTCTATAGTTCCATGCAACCTGACCTCATGCTCGTTTCTACTCGACCCGATAATTCTGCTCTATATTTCAGTTTGGAGCAATATTATATAACATACATTAAGTACACATAATATTACTTATGTTCTTTTGTTCTCTGTACATTTTTTTATTTTTGGCATGCACAGTAAAAAGACCTTTCGGTTGAACCATAGGTATAAATAGAGCTATACAGGCTATTTCGGAGAAATCCATTGCATTGAACGGGGCTAATCTACCCATCAATACAAACAGCTTTTGGTGTTAGCCAAACCTGATGGCACTGATTTTATTTTTCGATTTCTAGGTAGATTCTATTGTAAACATTGTTGTACATTAAAGATTAGATAAGAAGCCCTTACGTATTATGTTGCCCCAAAACTTCTTATATAGTATAAGTCATGAAATCAACATCTGAAAAGATATCAAATATTAGAAATTATATCGCATGTGAGTTAGTATTAAATCTTCAGCAAAGCTGACGTTATTTAAAAAGTTATTTCTTGTCTATGATTTAAGTACAATCTAGCTCGATGACAGAGTGCACAAATTGTGAATAACCAAAGATGTCCAGTCCACACTTTTACCTACCAAATTCGAGTGCTCTTATCAACAGTACAAATAAAAGAGAGAACAATGAAATGGTTCCATTATAGCTTTATAGTCGTTACCTGTAACCGATCGGATGGAAATCTCTTTTAAACCGTACGACAAAATTTTAAACTTCTCAACAATATTTATTATGAATACCTATATATAGACTTCCTCTTGACCGAATATAAAGGTTATAGGTCAATGCGGAAATCAGGTACATCGTTATATTGGTCAGCTAAAACGTCGAAACAAGAGTTCGCTGGTCTGTCTTAACTGCTCTGCAACAGGCACACGTACTCCATCTTGGCCGGTCCCAGAAACTTCTGTCGTGACCACAGAAGGAAAACAAACCGAGCGGCACCACTAGAGCCAACAGATCCTGACCTTCTAGAACTTCTACCAACCAACCAAGAATTTGTAAATTGAAGAGACCAAACTATGTACCATAATTTTATAGACGTAATATTTGTCTACCATTTATGTATCAATAACAGGCAACTAAGTAGATGTAAAACATCACTTTAGCGTGAAATTTCTTATTAAGTAAACAACAATTTGACCGCCACCTCCACGTTACACTTTTTCTAACCTAGTCATATCAATAAGCATCTACTAACCCGCAACATTATGCGTTCTATGCCTGCATTTTTCATTGGATACCTGTCGAATGTCACGACGACCTTTGTGACGTATGTGTTGGAATAAAGCTATGCTAAGAAATAATCGTTTGATTTCCGGCCTGGTATTTTCCACCTTCCATTTGGCCATGCCGTAGGTATTATTTTCAGCCAGTATTGCATTTCCTTGTGCTGTTTGGTCTCAGACTCAGGTCAACCTTTAAAATTTTTACTAGTCGTATGGTATAAATGTGATTGGCATGAGATGACTCGCGCTATAAGCCATCGGCGCGTGTGTGGCCAACCGTTACCTTCTGAGTGTCCAGCAACAATGCACCACTGATATAAAGAAAATATTATTTATTTAAACTCACAATAAAACGCAGCTGTCGCTATCCGCTGCCGCCATGTTGTATGTAGGTTACATTTTACATACTTACGTAGTCGAGTCGGGCTATAAAGGGACGTCTATACAACTTTTATCTACACTCGCGTAATTTACGACGATCGAAACAGCGTTCCAAAATAAAAGGAAAGGGTTTATTATAGCGTCGAGAAATGTCTATAAAAAGTTTCAAAATATTTTTAATGCACCTGCAAAGTTGTTGTTTATCGAAATAACAGAAATTTACTAGAAAACTTTATGTAATCTATATTCAATTTGACAAGACAAGTATTATACAACATAAAATCAGGTAATCAACCTGGAAGGAATGTAGCTAGTATCGACGTAGGCAAACCCACTTTTCTTGACTTTAGTAGATGTAAGAATGGACTAAAACTGCCACATTCAACCACAAACGGGACCTCGAACAAATTTCAGTCGTGGTGTCGTGGGCCACAAACTAAAGACAATTAGGTTTCAATAAAAACATAATTCCAAAGTAACGGTGTATTAATATAGTTAAAAAAGGTTGTCACAAGAAAACAAGCTAGGAATACAAGATCTTGAAACCTTTACAATACAAGGTTATTACGAAGCCACAAGCCCAACACTTTTTCAAAACTTTTTCGAGTTCTGACTTATATAACCATAATGCATCATCCAGATGAGAGTCTGTAAATATTCTTTGTGGATTTTAAACAATCCATTCTCATCATATATTCTTTTATGCTTAGAAGTGTCTGACTTGTGGCATTATTTTTGATAAAAATAACAATTTTACTATGGAAACTGACGTGACGTTGTCACATTTTTGTTTTACCTATGCAAGGAATCCCAAAAAAATTAAACATCGTCACTACCGGCATCAAAGCAACACGCACTCACGTGAAAATACTACTGGGAAGGGGATTCCCGCTGTCTCGCGCGCGCGACTCACACTAACGCTCAATGCAATGAACCGCGATAAGGTTATCTAGTAACTATTTTACTCAGCGCGCTCAAAGTTTCACTGATGAGCACGAAATTTAAATTGTTGAAAATGAAGTAACAACCCGGCAGGCCACAGGTTGAGTATAGCTGAACTAAAACAGTTACTTAGAAGATAAATAGATTTCTCATTAAAATATGTAGCTATTAATTACTTAAGAGTTTTTAGTGTATACGTACGCGACTGCTCATAGAGTTCATAGTATATACTTTCTCATCATACCGCACATAGAATACCTCCAGTAACCACCAACAAATAAATAATTAAATGATATTAATGACTACGGCGGCGCGCTCTCCATTGCGATTTCACCCGGTATAAATCAGAACTGTGCGCTGACACGGTCGGTACTGCACTCGATTAATTAGACATCAATGAAGCCCGCATCACGAACAGAAGGCTTGTAAAACTGCTCACATTGTATCTGTATTGGTTTTGTATTTTGAACAAACATACGTATAAAATCTCAGACTTTTTAAATCACTAGAAGCGTCCAAAGCAAAATCTCGTGAAGTTTTGAGGCTTTAGTATTATGCGATTATATTATTTAAGCAAGTATTATCTGTTTGCGAAATATGCGTTCATATAGATAAAAATAGTAGTAGTACATTCATAAAGTGATGAATTACGTACGTGAGTGTGGAAAAGTTATGTTATGTGCCACGTGTCCTGTGTACCTACACAACTTTTCGTTTTCCTTCTCTTCGACGCTTGTAGTTAAATCCCCACTACTTTATTAGAGCACGACTGGACTCAATCATGACTAATTTTGTGTAACTTTGACTTGCTTATCAAAAATTATAAAATACTTGGAAATATTGAAATACTTGACATTAGCAAATATATAAAGTGCGACGATAAAAACAAAGAAGAAGAATCATCAAAGAAAGCTGGTGCAATTCATACACAGCTAATGTACCAGTTTGAGCATTATAACTAGCATTGTTTACTACATGTGTTCAACAAGAACTTATTAAGGTCTAAGGTCCTTAGCGAGTACAATCTAGCAGACGTATAAGAAAATGGTATTTACGTGAATACGTCTTTAAATTTGCTTTTATAGTGGGAGGCATCTCAGAATACGGATGATAACAAAATCAGGGAGTACAGTTTGGTGTTGCAGCTACTCATATATATCATAGACATTCAAAATTTAATTACAACTTACAACTCGATAGCTAAAACGAATACTCCGACTATAGTTTCAAGGCTGTTCAAGGATTCAAAGCAGAATATTACGTGCGCGCGGCCTCGTCTTGTTGCGTTAGTAAGCCCACAGAAGTAACACAAAAGCGAATTAAATAAATAATTACGTTAAATGAGGATTTGAAATATAGAAATCCGAAAGACTTCATAGTACACAAAAATGTACGAGTATTCACGTACACGCGGCTTTGTTTACGACAACGCCACATCACGATTTCATTTTTGACATCAATCTGAGTTTAACTTTTGAATTTAACTTTTAGTCTTAATCTAAAACTTCATGAATATTAAATGCGTAGATATTAAACTGTCTCTTTGCTTGAAATCAATTGTCAATTTATTTGTTTACCTTACAACGGATGCTGGCTGTCTGATGCCATGTAATTACTGAGATTAGCTCGGCTCAGCACTAACCATAGTAACCATAACCATAGCAGCTATAAGAAGTTGAATAAATAGTAATAGTACACTTTTATTTAACAAGTCTAGTGTATAATCACAATCTTACAAAAAGTTGTTTATGAAGAAGAAAAGATTTTACAAAAGTATTCAATATAAAATAATATTGTGTACTTATAACACAATATTATTTTATATGTCAAATTAAAACAAATACACATAACACATACATTGGTTATTTTTTTCCTACTTTGTCAAAACAAGTAGTCACTCGCGCTCTGTCCCTGTTCGCCCAAACCTATACTACTACCACTACCCATACCCATAAGACTACCCATACTACCCATGAGACTCGCAGCGTTTCCCCGTTGGATGGCCAGCGAGATGTGCTGGCTCAAATAAAGGCCCAAACTTGGATCGCGTCCCCTATCCTTTATCCTTTGCTACTGTTTCTGCACCTGAAGCAGCGACCCGCTGAGTGGCCTAGAGGTGACAGGACGCGTACGTACTGACGCACGTAGCGTCCCAAATGAACAGCAGCAACCTCTCTGCCACGGAACCAGCATATATTTATATATAAATATATATATACCTACCACAAAATAACTAGAAGTTATTTTGTAGATATTTGGCAAAATAACTAGAAGTTATTTTGTAACTAGAAGTTATTTTGTAGATATTTTGCAAAATAACTAGAAATTATTTACTTGCAGAACAATGCCTACAATCTGTTCTTCGGCTGAGCTACCTAGATGTTGAACGGAGCTCTATTTATCATCTGTAATCAAACCGTGTCATACGAGAGTTGATTAAGCGTTTATGTTATCCGAGTTAGCAGACACTGACATCATGACACACTTACATATTTTCGAGAAGACTCATCTATTTATGTTACATACTTACAATAAAAATGTAACTACTGAGAAAACCAGACAAACGCGACCAATGCGTTATCCGTACGTGGTGGACATTCCCTATGTGCGAACTAGGCGCTTCGATTTCATTATTTTTATTTAGACGGCGACTAGGATGTGGAACTCATTGATGGAGACTGCGTTTCGGGAATATAATAATATGGGCGTCGTTAAATCCAGAGTAAACAGGTTATTTCTAGATAAGCGTGCTTAGTATAACAAATAATTATTTATTATTAATTTAAGGCCATGATTTTCCAATAAGTAATTATAATAACCTACGAACTTACCAAAATCTGCAAAGGACATAATAATAATTATCATTATTATTATAAATAAGATATATTATTAAGATCGGTTAACTGCAGGCAAGTTAACTCAGGTCAATTAAAACTTCAAAGACATTTCAACGCCGCTTGCAAAGTTACTAAAGAAGTTCACATCATTTTATTTCCATTAAAGTGCAATAAGACATCCTTTAAGTTGAATAGAGATCAATTTAAAATTTCAATAACCGGTCCTCATACTGTGTACGAGTAATGCATTATCACCGATCAATCTGCTTTTGACATGTTGCATAATTATCATCTTCCAGTTTATTCATGAACGATGCATGGTACAGGCAAATAGAAAAATGGATTTATATCACATATAAAATTAAATATTTGACTTAAAATAAAGTCATTCATAGGCTAGGCTAGACCTCATATCACTTGATATTAAGTGTGTTAAGTTAATACTAGAGTTACCTACATCCATGCTATGGTTTCCTGACGATGTTTTAATTCACCTATCCATTACTAGTTATTGATTTTTATATTAGCATTAAGCCGAAAAAAAGAAAAAAATAATGATAAAGATAAAAATAATGTATTTGTACACAACACGAGAAGTTTTATACAATATGTGCATAAAGATGCTCCAGTAGTCAATGTGGCTGAATCATGTTGTGCCGGTTAGGCGTACAAATGTTATGAGTGATGGCGCTGTGCTCGTACAAACATTTAAAAAGCTATTTTAATTAAAATGCAATAAAAATAAATGTGAAAATTAAATTATATTATTATGTCAAAATTAGATTACATGTAATATTTCAAAATTAAAATCAAATGTCAAAAATTAAAGTCTGACGGGGTCATAGTCATTGTACTCATCATTACGAACGACCGAAATAACTCTGAAATTGCGAAAACAATCAGCTGTGCCATACGAATGCTTAAAAGACAGCAAACTTTATTAATAGAACAGCTAATAAGTACATTTTTTATGATTTCGATCGGTCCCATAATAAAAGTTGTTGATATTGATAGATAACCACCACCCTCAAACATTTTTACATTTCGCCGAAACACACTGAATTAAATCGACCTTATTTATCTTTATAAATTGACTAACAGACGCCTCACGGTTCCACCCGCGTAGTTCCTGTTCCCATGGGAATACAGGGATAAGAAGTAGTCTATGTCACCCGGGGATAGTGTAGCTTCCCAACGGTGAAAGAATTTTTGATATCGGTCCAGTAGTTTTTAAGTTTATTCGTTACATACAAAAATACAAATCTTTCCTCTATAGATGAACCAACCCAAACCAGACCCAATTAATTAATTGCGTCTGGTTTGGTAACTACAACATCATCGGTAATTTAATGTTTAACGTCAATAAATGTTTAGTAAAACATTGTTTACAAGCGATTGTACTTGCACGTTCGCTGAATATCTTGTAATAACAACATCGTACCCGGCACCTGCAATCAAACGTCGGACACGGCGGCATTATGTGTCGCATGACGATATCTGATCGCGACTCCCCTCAGAATTGGAGCTTTCGTATTAGTGCTACAACTAAATGCTTCCTGAATGCCAGTTGAAGTGTGAGCGTTTACTATATGTATTATTGTTGTGATTACTATAATATAAATTATTTATATATATTTCCATACGCTAAGTGGTCCGATCAGTCCAGCAAATATTATATTCAATCAGGCTAGTAATCAGTTTGCGAGGTTTAGGTAGTCGTAAACGATAAAGAAGTGTGTAGATGTGGGACTGTTCAGAATTTGTTTTTATTTAATTGACTGTCGCTTACAAAATAAACAGCCTTGTGTAAACTTTACTCAGTTTCAGCTTTAAGGGTAGGTACTATAGCAAGTTAAATTACAGACCTGCTAATTAAACTAACCTTCGAATGTATCAATGTAACGAGCGCTAAAGCAGCGATTCAGCGATGCCCTAGATTTTGTTTTACTATTTAAAATTACGGGTACTGCTATAATGGTCATGGACAGGCGTTGTATATTACCAGCAGTAGAGCGGTCCTATCTATTTATTATACAAAAATAATACCCTTATTTCGAATTTTACAGATTATAATAGCTAGACAGCTGGTTATAATATTTCGCAGAATATGATTTATCTATAAATGCTTGATTGATTCAGACGCTACTTTGCTGAAATTAAATTTAAAGTGTTTCCGCGCCATTCCGTGTATGTAATGTATTTTCACTTAAGCCGTTTCAGTTACAGGTTTTAATTACATGTAACTGAAACGACTTTTAAACGGAAACACACTATAGAATTAGCTTTTTATATATGCGTATCATATTATATCTAGGTACCTACTTCTTGCTGTACAGTTTATCACATTTCATGGTATTTGTAGTGTATATAACCTGGATTAACGAAACATAAAGTAATTTTTATCCCGGTAAAAGCCGCGTACTGCGGTACCTTTTGTGGAAAAATAGTAACTGCTATAACTAGTAAAAAAAACAGAGTTATAAGTCTAAGCCGCAGTCAATCACACTAAGAAAGTCATCACCGAGTGCGGTCATGCCCTCGTAAATAAGTGGCAACAGTAATAGAAGCTTCGATTGAGTTTTTGAAAACAACAAAAAAGAAATATTTTATCACATTATATCACATCCCTTCACTGGTAGGCGTAATTAGGCACTTATTAGATAAAACGCCACTTTTTACAAACGCCAATATTTTTATATTTATAAAAACTTTTGGTAAATTGTAGCGACATAGTTCTTCCGCGTTCCGCCAAAACTCCTAGTTGACAGTTCGATAGTTTTAAATTAGGGATGGCGATCGTTAGCGAGTCATCTGCAAATTATGTGGTTACAACACGCTTACAATTTGATTTTATAAGGTCCGTGTCAAAACATTATGATGCCTCTTTGCAACTATAAAAAGACTTCATAAAAAGTACCGCTATTCATCGTTGTGTCAGTTCATTCAAGTCTCACCGTATAATTATTGCCGTAAGATTTTCATAACTTGTCCTTTACCCGTCGGAAGAATGAGAGATATCTCAAACGTCGTGTGTTGTCTCTTAATTACACGGTACAGCGAGCTGTAATAGAATTTAATTTGCTTTTGATACAGCTTTGACGCTTACAAAACTCGTTTTGTTCAGATATTACCAATAGATACTAGGTAGGTACTACTCGTAGCTATACAAACAATTTTAAGTAAAGCATAGCGTGTGATTTTCTTGCACATCAAAAGCGCCATGTGGCTTCTGATTCTCTAAACACATTTGAGATTCCTAGCCGAAAACGTGTATAACGTTTTTCTACGTTATATTATTTAAAGAGTTCAAGCTGAGCGCGTTGCACTCCTTGTCACGTTTTTTTTTAACTTTTACTTATATAATGGTACACCACGGGACTTCAACCGCAATTGCACCGCGTTACGTATTATGTGCTTATGGGGAATATCTTCCCAGGAATACTTGTTTGATCACTCCGCAGGTCGTGAAATTAAAATACAACAATGAACATGAAGGAAAACATCTTGAAGTTACCATAGCTGTTTCATCTTTTTGACCACAGCTCTCCTGAATTGGCGGTGTGATCGAAAATGGTAAGCACACCCTCAAATTGTTAAATTTGCTGCCAAAAGTGTGTTCTATATCTATGTATTTACAATAAAAAAAAGTATAAAGTATTACATCTGGTTCTCATAATAGGTACAAGCTATGCTAAGTAAGGCTAGATGGCGCTGTGTGACAATGTAGGAAAAAATCTAACAGTGCGCTTCGGAAGCCTCGCCCGAGATTTCAGGCTAGGCCATTTTCGAACACAACGTCACTTTACACAGATGAGCTGTGGTCAAACACCTAACCTATGAAAATCTAGATTAAGATTAATAAACGGTGTAAAGAAATGCTTTATGGATAAGGCTTTCTGTCCGAAGTGTGTGGTCTCAGTTCCTACTAATGCAATAACAATCACATGTAAACGTAATAGACTGGGTTTCATTCCGATTCTATCGCGTGTATCGATGCTACTGCACTTAAATATAGATCAAAAACTGCTGAGTTAGAACATCCATCAATATAAATAATAAAAAATAGCTTTTTTACAAAAAGACTGGTTGTCTACAAACCTAAAGACAAGCTAGAAATATATGCTAATATGTTTTGAGACAAGAGTGTAACGGAGTTTTGGCGGGAAAGTTAGAAATAATCATAGATAAGGTATGATTACGACATTGCAATATTTCTCCAAACTTTTGATTTGCGACTGTTAGAATAGAGACGTTGTATTTGTGAAGTGCCGAATTACGTATACGAATATAGGAAAGTGATTTCGTGGTACTTCCAAAACATCGTCATGGCTTCTAGTAAAGTTGCCTCTACTTTACTAAGGCAATGGTAAATTTACTGGGCACTAAAAACCTTAAAAATACACCGATCTCAACCCTGACTAACTTTGTAAGACTTTCACTGTGACTCAAACTCATTCCGCTGGTTTTGTCATGAAATACTTGAAAGTAAATAGTTTTTGCCACTTTCAAAATGCACAGAGTGCAATGATAAGTTGTATAAAAAAAACACTGTTCATAGCGTTTTCCCAATAGCATGTCTTTCTGTACGTCACCGGCAGACGCCATTCACTTTCCTTGTAGTCTGTTCGGTGCGCACGCGGCTCGCGAGGCTTGTTACGCGCATTGTGCCGCGCCGCCGATGATACATTATTTTTGTAACAATAAATCGTTGCAAGTAAAGCACCGCCCGCGCCGGTGGTCCAACTTTAAGCGTGCTTCGTGTCCGCTCTAAATGTGCACATAACTTCTTTATGCAATATAAATGTTTTATTGAAGTTTTGCCAGTGATGAGTAATAAACACGTCACTGTGAAAATAAATAAATAATAAATATCATAGGGCATCACTGTCACGTCATTGTTTTTATTACTTGTCACAGCGCCATCTAGTCTCAATCTGAGCAAAGTTTGTTTGCAAAAGTAAAACTAGATAATTGGTAGAATACAATCACGCAAAAACTGCAAAACGGATTTGGATGAACTTGGTATAGAGGTAGCTGAGACGCTGGATTAACACATAGGCTACTTTTTTATCCCGAAAACATGTAGTGGGCAACACCGCGGGGCACAGCTAGTCAAACATAAATATAAGCAGCATTTGAAAAAACTTTGATTTACGATATTATCATCAAATGATTTGATAAAACCTATAAAATATCATACATAATATATGTTATAGGTTTCATCGATGCCATTATATATTTGACTATTGCAAAAAAACTAGGTTATACAATAAAGTTTTAAAACTTTATTGTATAAAAATAAAAAACTATAAATCAGTGTAACTTCATAACCAGAATTTGGTTCCGTGATAGCACTCGTTAAAATAAACAATCCTTGACGCAAGTGTTTAATGTTTTAATTAACGGATTAATACGAATCAGTAGGTATCCTATAGAGATACATCTTATGAATCGATAATTAGATTTGTCAATTGATTATTCTCTCCGACATCTATTCGTTCCAATATATTGGTTGGTTACAAATCAAAGATTGTGAAATAATGTAAAATAATACAGGCTAGTATCAAACTTAGTTATTAGGTAGAACACTAACCTTTTACGTGTGTATGTAATGAAATACCTAATCAATATTCATATTTTCGTGAATAATTACAATATAAATGATAAAATATTATTGTAACACAATAAAAACGCCCAATACACCTAAATGCTGTATATAATTATTACCGAACGTTTAATCATAATAACAAACCGAGAATCAAATTAAACATCGGATTAAAACATGTTCCATATAGTCGTTTGATAGAAAAGACACAATTACGACAGTCCATAACGCCGAATTCTCTTAATCAAATGTCAGATTTAGTGAAATTCGTTTTAATGATAGTATTCGAGCGCTAAGCCTATATGATTAATAGTTCGACAAAGATATAGGAGGTAAATTTGAAGATATTATTGAGCGAGCACGTGCCTCTACGACCACCCAACAATCCCAACATAGATATCAGTAGAAATAATGTTATCGTCTTTATTATTTATATAGATGCTAATCAATACCCACAGACGCCTCAATTCAAAAAAGGTACGAAATATTTGTAGCCAGAAGGCTACAAAATTCACACAGAAAAAAAATAGACACTTATATCTACTGCTTAATACCTATGCCTTAGCGTAGATAATATTATCTTTATTTATGTAATAGTATGTTGTCGACATAGATAATAACACTAAGGTGAACCACTATGGAACAAATACCCATAATTTTGATATTTGTGTTACTTTGTCAATTATAAACTGGTATGGATCTTTTTAGGTTTCTGTACCCAAAAGGTAAACGGGACCCTATTACTAAGACTCCGCTGTCCGTCCGTCTGTCTGTCCATCGGTCACCAGACGGTATCACATGAACCGTTTAAATTGTCATAGATGATATAAGGTACAACAAACGTGATTACATTTTCTGCAGTTTTTATAGATAATGGCACGGAACCCTTCGTGCGCAAGACCGACTCGCACTTGTCCGGTTTTTTAATACTAAAAGCTCTTGATAATTTCATAGTTTTGGCAGAAATGCATATAACCATGTCGCCGCATAATATTATCTTCCAAAACTTGTGTATTTTGAAATGTTTATAAATGATAATAATAGTTTTTAATCATTAAGGGCTGAATTATACACAAATGTAAGGAATTGATATAACGTAGTGAAATAGGTATTTTTGTGTTCCCAGAACTACGTAGAAGCTTTTATTAAAGTCGCTTTTACTATACTTAGACTTTGACTGTATGACATGTTTCATTATTTTAAGAAACTTAAAAATATGCTTGTGGCATGTAACTAGCAAAGCGCACAAAAGGCGATGCCAAAAGTAGCGCGAAAAAATAAGTGGTAAGAAAAAACTTGCGTAATGTGAAGAAATAAGTAAATGCACGCGCACGGGAGCACTATCAGCATACCATCTGAGTGATTTACAGTCCACGGACCGCGCACGACGACGCACGACATGCCACAAACTTTTACATAAATCTACCAAAACAAATTAAAACGATAGAAATACCCATCTCGCTAGACCACAAGCGATGAATCAATTTGTATTTACATAAGTTAAGTAAAGAATCTAATAGCTATCATTTTAAACTTTGCTACCGGCTTGCTAGCCATTACCATCATTTTAGTGACGCGACTGACGCTGACACAAGACACATAATTAGAGATGCGCTGTAAATGTTGGCAATCTTACGTACAGAAGCCAATAGCATAAAACTTACAATAACACCTCCATTTCGAAAGGGCAACTCACCCAGGAAGCATTAAAGTAAAATCACAATTCATTAGTTCGTCATTGAGCACGCAAGCGCGAGTGGTTGGACTGATGGGCCATTACTCGGGATGACGGCGCGCGTGCCCGAGGATACAAAACCACCGATGTAACTAGACCTCCCTCGCCGACCCTCACTCGCCACTCCTCGACCAGACGAGGGAACCACGCCAAAACATCAGGGCTCATTCTTGAATGGAAACGCACTGCCCGCCGTCGCCTTTAAATAGGAAACGACACGTTTATCCAATTAGAAATTCACCATATCTTTGTGATAGTTGAAGAGGAAATTTGAGCAATCAGCTTGCAGAGCGCCTCGGTACGGCGTTCCTATCACAGTTTATTCAATTGAGCTCGTAATGAAGTTATGCGAGCTATGAACTATGAAATAAGCACTCCACGTTTAGAACGCTGACCGAATGTTTCAATAGCGACCCACTAATAATGGTCAGGTAACTTCGGAGCGTCACATAGCACAATGCAAATATTAGAAAATGAAATAGATTCGACTGGGTTTGGCTACGAAAATTAGGTACCTACTATTATCGTTTTGTATGACGAACTAAACTGTATCTTGAAACTATTAATGAGTTACTTATTGCGAAGGGCGCTCCTTACACATTTTTGAACAAATTTAAACTACTATTTCTACAATATGAGTAAACTGAGAACTCTGGTGTAACTGGCAACCTACTAGTTACATTGCAAAAAAAAACAACTACAGCACAGCCTTATCCATTGCCTTACTTCAGAGACAAACGCGGGAATGCGACACAATGCTATGCGACGCGAAAATTAAAAGCTATTGTTCCTACACGTAACCTACGGCTGTCGTTGCGAAGGTCAGCTTAGGCGAACACTCTTTCGTCAGTCACATCGCGCCATGTCCTTGGTCCATAGCTCACGTAGGGCACTAGATTAGTTTGAGATTGAGAGATACGTAAGAATACCGCAGACAAAAGACTTGTGGTCCAGTAATAAGATAAGTATGACCCCAATACTGGATCCACGAACTGACCAGTTTGAAATATTACTTCCCATTCTAAAATAGTCGACAAATTTACTGAGCGGACTGTACAAAGCACAGGCTAAGAACAAGTTGTTATTACAAGGTGTTGAACCTGGTTCCCTGATTTATTATTGCATGCTATTTGCAATGATCAATGTTGTTTAGAGGTGTCTCTTTGTTGCGGGCGTATCTGCGATAATTACGAAACTTACTGGTATAATAAATAATCGCTCCGCATATTTCATCGCAGACTAAATTGAAAAGATTAATAGAATTATTGTATGATTTCCGACCCACGTTAAGATATTTTAGAGAATCTGTACAACTGTACTTTAAACTTTATAAATATGTATAATGTATATAGTACAGTAATTATCGAGTAAACAGGATACTAATTAAAACGACACTTTTAAACAGTTTAATACCTAAAAAATGTCTGGTAATTACTTATCCACGCGCATGCGCCGGAGTGGCGCGTGGCCACTACGCAGCCGCCACGCCGATTGATACACAGAGTTAGCGACCTCACTCGCCGCTCTGACCTCATTCATAAATCCTCATTTACACTCCCATTCAATGACCCAGGGTCCGCACGACAACATAAATCTTCACTCGTTTAAAATTATATCATAAACTACAAAAACCCGTGACGATGTTGTCATTGTTTGACTTACTGGAAACAACAATTTATTACTCATCATAAAACTCGTCAATAATTAAAATCACAAAATTCGCGGTTATGTAACGTGCGCTCGTATCTAGGACGAACTACGATCGCGACCGCATACCCCAGCGATAAGCTCCGTCATGCGACAACCACTCCAAATTAATATATCCTGGCTCGCGCCGTGATTCCTAATATTATATTTAGACGTGACACGCGCTCGTTTGTTTCAATTGGTCCCGTCTGCTTCGCTGATATACGGCCGACGCTACTTTAGAACAATGATGGCACAAATTGCGCTATTACGCGCTTTAGCAATGCCCTGCGACCCCGCGACCCGTCGACTTCTGACTCCCTAATTGACAAATTAGCCTGCACTGATACGCTTGCATGCGCAATCCACGATACAATCACGGCGACACACGGTGCCTACGGTCAGCAGGCTGCCTACGCGAGCGGCCGCGTTCCGCTCGAATACACCAGAGCCGCCGACTCGAGCAGACGGCTCGATAAATGGCCGCACAAACGAATCTCATGTCGGAGACCCTCGATTACAATGCTCATTAATAACTACTTGTGCGGCGTCGCTCACTTCTAACTAACACAAATCGGTCTAATGAGTAGATTCCATGAGAGCCTTTTAATTTTCCATTTGGTGCGGCCACCTCCGATATCAAGTGACTGTTATTAATATCGGAGAAGGGCCGCTTGTCGGTGGCCGGTGGCGTAGCTCCCGACAGCCCCGATTACTCTCTCCGGGCGGAGGTATCGCAGACGCTCTCCGCGACTTATCTCCCACTATTAATTACGCTTAGATATTCCACGGACAAGTTTAATGCAACCGCTTCATTTGTTGGTACTTCGAGAGTCACATATCGACTACGTTATAGAATCGATAACTAAGTATTTATAACGTACACGTAACCCGCCAGACGTCTGACATGACAGAGTCTTGACTGACACGCTTCGTATCGGACTGGTAACAGGTTTCATCAATATATTCATAATACGGATGTGAGTAAAACCGCAGACCTAACATTTAATACCGATAGTAATCGTGCGTTAAATCAGGCGTGTTTTGCAGGCGGCGAACTACCGGCAAGATGCCGGTACTCCTCGGCGGTAGATCGCTCATACAATTACAGTTTCTATTCATAAAAGAATCGGAATCAGATCAGATGCAGCCGCGGGCTTTGCCAGCCTGTGGTTAATAACACTCCACCATGAATATTGACTGCTGCTACAAATTAAAGGAAACTAGTATCGTGCTTTATGTAAATTACTGTTTTTGCGTAATTTATTGCCAGGTATGGTTAAGCTTTTTATGGGTAGGAAAGCTTACAAAAGTTAAGAATAATTTATTTTGTACGTCGCATTTGCAATGTGTGCTCATTTTGTTCATCTGTATCGGCAAACTAGTTCATCGTAAAACAAATATCCGATTGTTTCGATATATGCACATTCCAATTGTCGAAATGCTTTATTTCTTAAATTTTCCAACAAACTGTGTGATATTTCTAACGCACAATGAACGCTTACCTCTCAAGAAATGATTTGTCGTATTATCTGGACTATAATATTTCAAACTACCTAATAAACAAAAACACGAAACTAACAAAGCAAAGCTTAATTATTCACGGGAATTAAAATCAAATTGAATCGAATTATATTAAAATATCTGATTAGTCAAAATTTTCCTCAACAACACTGAATTATATTTTTTGCCTTTTAAAGCTATCTTGATTATTATTACCCTACTGTCATTAGTAATATATTTTACAATTACGTAAATAGTAGGTAAGCCATAATTATGAAAAACAGAGTCGTAAAAGTAGGCAAGTAAAAGCAATAGTAGATCTTTGTTATTACAAAGATCTACTACTAAATTGTTGGCAAGTTGTATTTATTAGCTACTTTCTTTTTGAAAGTCTTAAGTCTTGCTCATTTTTCTGTAGCTAACTTGTGAGGTGATGATATCGCAGTTCCATTAAGCCTTTACTCTACTAATAGCTTGCGAACAGATACAATATACAAATACACACAAATATTGATATTGTATCGTTTCAAGTCCAAGAATGCTCTGGAAGGATGCAGATTGGAAATCGATCATTCTATTTATAAAATAGATCTATACATATATATATAACGACAGCAAGATAGAGAGAGAGACGTTTACCCAATAGTGAGATAAGAAAAGCTGTGAATATAGCTCCCCAATGAATATAGTCTGGGTACCTTCAAGTCGCGAGTGAATCGGTTTCTTCTAGGCAAGCGTGCTCCACCGTAGACCGCGTCTTCGCTTAACATCAGGCGGGATGGCGGTCAAACGCAAGCCTATCTACTATAAAAAAAAAAAAAAAAAAAAGCTGTGAATGATTACAAGCGAATTACCTGTTTTACGCTTTTATCTACAGTAGGTATACTTTAAATTGTCATTACTATAGTCTCACAGCCTGGCATAGCTGGTTGTGGTGTATATCTTAAGCTGGTGTCCAGGTGCGACTTATCTCGTCAGCACAATGATGGTTGGAAACTAGACACGATGAGGAATCTCCCAGAGAGCTTCTCCAGCCATAACTCAACCGATAACACGCCACCCCGCGGACCTGTTAACGACAAATAACACAGATAACATAACGGCCACCTAAACGAGCCTATCTCGCAACCGATAATATTTAATAATTATTTACATTTATATTTTTATCAGATGGATAGAGCGCGTGCGCTGCCCGCTGACATCTTGTCGGCAATAGCGTTTATTATAGTAATTTATTTTGGCGTTTGGTTACAACATTTTAGATTTTTACATTCCGATTGCAATACTTAATTCTATCCTAGCTACTGCTTAGAGATTTTTGGTGTTTAGAATCAGATAAGCCGAATTAATTACCTATCATTTCTATGAAGAAAAATAACCATATCGTTTAAAAAGTGAGTAAATAGCATTGGCAAATCCCCAAGTACAAACTAAACCACTTAAGCATTCCTACATTAATAATTGTTTTTCACGATGTACCTACGTAAAATATTCCGGCTTTGTGCCTTGCTCTTTAGTTTTTCTTGCATCGGTGTCAAAAATCATTACGGTTAACCTAAGTGTGAGGAAATTTTGACGTTAATATCACATATGACATCTAGATCAGTGAAATAAATTTAGGATGTAACTTTGTGTAAAGGTAAAGCGCAGATTCAATGTTCTATTTCTTAGTAAAGTGAGGAAATCTTCTAAAGATTGGCTATATTGGAGGTACAGTAAAATATTATGATTTTACCCACTAAAACACCCTCCATGAATGAGGTGGAGAGAGAGAGTATCGCTGCTATGGTCATGAATAGGCGTTATCTCTTACCATCAGGAGAGCGTCGCGTTCGTTTTGTTACTCTTACATAAAAAACGAAACGGAGGAGACCAGGGTCTCTATAGGAATAAGGCACTGTACTTTCGGCTAATTCAAATAAATGGAAGGCCACATCATCAAATAAGCCCAAATGTCACTTTTTAATTGGCTCTATTTTTTAAGACAAGTTGTGTATACCAAAGCCGTATTGTAATTCCCTGGATGTAGGTATAAGTTCCGCTATTCTACTCGTAGGGTTTACTTTCGCGTAACTATTGCAGAGCTAGATTTAGATATTCATATAGATTGCTAGTGACAAATGATGCTGCTGTCCTTAACGTTCAACACGTGTTATTAAATTTTAAGTACAGACATTGGTACTTAAATATAATATAAGGCAATATGAAACCCAATACTGTGTTTTTGATTGACCTTTATCAAGATAAAAACATTTCTACCTTAATAAACTCAGTAGGTTTAATAGCTTTGCCTTCTAATGTACCATAATAAGTTTCATATTTTATATAGATTCAAAATATGACACAAATGGAATTACGTTTGTTTATCAGCGTACTTCTAGATATTTTTACATATGTAGTTACCAAAACATTCAGATTTGTCAGTTCTCAACTAGAAACGATTCCTTATGCGGTTAAATTAGATAAATTACGCCTCATTTTTGTTCTATAATTTCACATTTTTTCCTGTATATGGATATGGTTAAACGTTTAACGTTTAGCTATATCTATATTGAGTATGAGTTATTTTATTTTCCTCTGATTCCTAATTGTAACGAATTAGCTAGGTATCTACTATCTGTAACGTTGGACGTAATTAAACGTGTATTTATTATCATGCAAAACTACTTACCTTATATAGATGCAAATTCTGGAAATATCTTATCGCAGAACTGTCTATATTTATGATATATTTTAGTATGAAAATGAGTTAATTGAGGCTAGCTAGAGGTGCAGAAATCAGAAGGCCAGAACCTGACCAACTAACTAGCAAGCGCCTCAGGATATATCGATGTCTCAATCAAGCATCATTAAAGGACAACGTTACAAATTGCATTCCAGTGAGCCAATTAATTTATAGTTATTTATAAATCGGTATCACAACGGGCAGTGGACAGGTTGTCCTATCAATATCAATCGTTTGACAAGTGTATTACATACTTGACGGCAAACGTCAGTTGAAACGTGCCGCTCGCCTTAAACGGCGCTGTATGATGAACAAAATGACAGGATACAGGTAGAATAACATGGTTAGAAGAAAAAAGGGTGTGATTTACAGTTTAAAACGAACCGAAATTTGAAGAGAAGCTCTTAAGTTTCTATTAAGACAGAAAAATTAAAACTCCTTTCAATTTCGATTCTCATCTGAAAATATACTAAACTCGAATAGGTTTATAACCTTGGGGAGTAGGAAGCCGGAAAGGAGTCCATGACTTATCATTGTAAACAGCTTTTAAGGTATTTATTACTGCTGCGAAATTGTCTATGGAACAGCTGACTTTTTATTACTCTTTCAGTTTAGCGTACACCAAGTTTATAACTTTCTCTGGTTAACTATAATATTTATTCAAATTTAAAAGACAAACTAATTTGACATAGAAGACGTTCATGCAAAATAGATGTCGTAAAAACTGCGATTTCTGATATTTGCGTAAAGTTTATTTAGATTTGCGTATTTTCATGTGCGCTAACGCAGTTACTTCTCGCTATTTATGATAAAGAAGTGCCTATTAAAGTGTGTACTCGCATTACGAAGCATTTACCTCCCTGGTTCGATCATAGAACGCTACATATCAATAAACATATTATGACGATATACAATTCAAAGTCCTTAGCTGTATAGTATTAAATTACCTTTATGATATTTTTATGGGCATAGCAACAAACAAAATTTTAGACCTCACATTGCACTTTTAAGGTTTTGAGCTGCTTCTACTTTTTTTTTTTTTTTTTTTTTTATGTTTGACAGGCTAGTTGTTTGACCACAGCTCACCTGATGTTAAGTGAAGGTGTGGTCGAAGATGGTAAAGCACACCTAGCCTGGAATGGAACTACTTACGATAATACGTCAAAATAACTTTTTCTTGACAGTTTACTTCAGTTTGAAACCACACTGAAGCTTTTTAATCAGTTTGAGGTGCATGATAATAAGCTATAATAGCAGTACCATAAAAAGATAATAACGCACTTATCGCACAATTATATGCAATTGTGACAATTCTGAACATAAACTGTAGATATCCGATATCTTACACAGATATTTTCTTAAAGACACTAAATTAGTTGTCGTATAATCTCTACAGTTCCAATTTCGTATTAAAATCTACAATACAAATCGTACATTGTGTGACAATTATCGAAGCAGAATGTTAGCTCGTTATCTAACAAACAGCAAACCCGTCTCTGGGACCACTACTATTGGCACTGTATTTGGTCACATTGGTCGAGTAATGCTATAATATATTTTTCTACATTGTAGTATCGACGCATATCAGTTCGTACTTGTGAGTGGCATGTCCTTTGCTGGAATAATATAAGATTTTTATGCGTATCCTTGTTAGATTTATAAAGGCAAAATACCGACACCGCGCTTCGCTGAATAACGCAATTATTAGATATAGGTTGTATTGTAATCTCAGCTACTGTATTATTCTTATTCATAAGATATTAATTCGGAAATTATCTTTTTTCATTTATCCATTCATCCAAGTTTTCCTTGTAATTCATTTTACAGCATACTAAGCTAAGTACTTATATAAAAGCTGCAAATAACTGTAAGAAATTATGTTGTTACTGTGAAATTTCCCATAGTAGGGTCGTCGGCAAAAGCCCTAGCGGTCACCACTCAGCCTGATCTCACTTAATGTCATAAATAACTTTGTCAATCTGCTAACTTAATAGTATAATTTATCCGTCCCAGGACAACATAACGAGCAATGGCGATAATAAACCAGAAAAGCCAAGAGGTGATAATAGCCATCCGTAAATAATGATTCTTGATTGTCGGTCCACACCTCAACCTGCAGGTCGTCGCGGTATACCGTTGCTTGGTTACATAACTGTTTCGATAACGTGCAGAACCCGGTGAAATAGTAGAAGACAATACTAGTCCGATGTACAAACAGCAAACTGACCTCGCGAGCGTGTCTTCGCTGGCAAAATGCAATCGGAGGCTAATTAACGCAACTCGGACTTAGCCCGCATCGAGGATGTACCGATTACACTATGCGCCTATTAAGGAAGAACAATCACATCACAAACAAGGAATAGACTAGACTAATTCTCTGCGCTCTTTATGCAGTCACTACAGTTAGATATGCATCTCAATGAAATGCGTATATTGCAAGGATCGAAGCTGAAACTTAATAACGCTCGTATTTACTTGGATCGGTGATCCGTTTTGAAAATACACTTGTTTAATACGAGTGGCAGAGTATTGTAAAGTGATTTTCGCCAGTTACAAACAGCGACAAGCTGTGGAACCGCTATTTTCAAGCATTGGCGGTCACGCGGCTGCGGCGAGCAGTAGAGGCGAGCAGTGGCAGCATCGCCCTCACTGTACCGTCGTATGTCGATGTGCTCCCGCGATAGCCCTCGCTCGCCTACCATTTATTCATAGTGCAATAAATTCAAATTACCGGAATAACCAAGCGGATACCATCTTTCTTAGTGATATTCACAACGACCGATATCAGCGACATAAGCTTCTTTTAACTTCTCATTTTGTTAATTTTATCATTAGTGACATGTTATATTCTACTAGCTACGCCCCGCGGTATTACCCGCTGTTCACACGTGAACACTACATTTTTTCGGGATGAAAAGTAGCATATGTGTGTTTGCACCCTTAGGGGTAGACTTTTTAGAAATACTTTCTTAGTGCACACCGACGTCACCTAAGGAACATTTGTGCAAAATTTCATGCTTCTACACACAGCGGTCTATCAGTTTCTTTTTTTATATTTTATGTTCTATTACACAACATTTAATATTTTTAATGTAATTACATTCATATAAGTGTATTTATATTTAAATAGTAAATAAATTGAACTTCCATTATTTATCGCTCACGTCTGTCTCAAATGCCTTCTCAATTAGCTCGTTATAATCGCCGGTTGCCGTACACACACCGCTAAAATCTTTCAGTTTAACAGCAGCAGTTAAAATCTAACGAGGCTATAATAATCTAGATACAGCTTATGACAAAGCCGTAAATAAGTCTCGCGGTCGTAATAAAACCAGCCGGTGTGAAATTGAATCTAATTTTAATAAGTACGGTTTATACAAAACATTGGTATCAATAAACGTCAGGCGCGGCGGGGAGAGCTTGTCGCGAACACATGAGCGTCGCGGCCGCCTCGCGATACCGAGCAATGAAATCCAACACCGCGACGAATCGAACGCTGTCCTGTCGCTTTTGAAATTTCTGCAATATTTCGCCCTTTTCACGCTGATATCCTCGGCCCCGTGTCTAACCGCCGGACATGAAACACAATATTGCCGAGTGAGCTCCATAATTTATACGCACCGTAGAGCGAGGCAGATATTAGTAGACTCGAGTGTAATCTTAAATTACGAGTCTTGCTTGCTTTAAAAACATATTTCAAGGTCTTGCTGAATCTTAAGATGCTATTGAAAATAATGCGAAGACGTTTGGGTGTCACTGAAGACTTAACACATTCCTTACGTCGCGGTTGCTCTAAATAGATTGTAGCAAATGCGAGCGATTAGCGTGCCCCTGCGACGGCGCGTCTGCGCTGCTTGCATCAACGCCCGCACCAGCTTTGTACAGGAACGGGTTCCAAGTGCTACGTACAGTCGTACATACTAACCAACAAAGCCAACTAACTTATGGCGTTACTATATTTTAATTGGGATACTGCGACAGCGATTGACATGAGGCGCCCACAATCTGCGCGTTCAAATCACTATAAAATTCAACCTTCGTCGTATAATCGCTTAATTAATTTATTCTACTGCTTATTTATAGGACACTATGCCGTAGTAGCAAGAAAGATTCGTAATTCAGTAAGTAGTTTTCGTATTTCTTTACATTCGTTGACTTGCACTACTGTTATAAATGCAAAAGTTTGCCTGTGTATATATTTATTGCGTATTCACGCTGTAACTGTTTTTAATTAAATTGGTTAGAATTGAAATTTTTGAAAAAAAAACAGAATTTACACATAGCTTAACTTTATCGTGAAAAACACTGATGAAACCGCAAGGCGCAGTAAGTCTTATACCTATAAGTGAAAATTTTAAAATTTTAATATCTGGATCTAAAAAAGTAGCAATTCTGATCGTAGTACCACACAAAAGTACCCATCCATCTACATGGATGGGTACTTTTGTGGCCAAATAATGTCAGGGTAGAATCGAGCCTACTAGTCAAGTAATGAAATGAACTATGACTATCTTCCTTGCCTTTCATTTTAACCACAATTAATGTTGTTCACTGCCTCAGAACTCGTGTTTTTTTTGTGTGTGTAGAAATAAAGGTGATTATGTAGACATTTAGTTTATGTTTGGCTGTTTTTACATACGTACATCTTAGATGTTTTGTTTTGTGTTTAATTAATACCTAATGTAATTTAGCAAAACATTGGCCCTGTTGTAAAAAATTGTAGGGTCAAGGACTATAGTAATTTTCTACGAAACATTTCATATGTTCTTTTTTTGAATCGGTCATAATTCTCAACTAAATTCCCTGTGTCGAAAATGTCTTAGTCATAGAACATACTTTGCATGAATGTATGTTTTTTTAATGTAAAATTAATGAGACAATTGACACGCTCTCCTGATGGTAAGAGATAACGCATGACCATTGCAGCAATACACAGAACTTTGAGTGGCAAAACAAAGTCTGGGGCGTCGCTGCTTTGGCGCTCATTAATTTGAGACTTTCGATGGTTAGTCTCAACAGCCCAGTAATTTCGCTAGCTGCAGTAAGTACTCTTCAGACGAGAACACAGTAATGTTTACACACTACTGCTTGGCGGCAGAATATCTGGTACTGCGGTGGTACCTACCGACTAGACGACTTCCTGCTAAGGAAATCTACCACCATGTCTTGTAATACTTTCACAAATCTACCACCGTATCTTGTAATACTTACACAACCAGCCGACGAAGAAACATTGTTGCATTCCAAATTACTCGGTGATTAGGTACGTATACCTACTAAAAATACAACGGCTCCGAGACTTGGCGACAATCCAAACAGAAATTAAGAACACCTACAACGTAATTGTTTTCCTGAGAAACAACAACAGACGTAACTAGTTGACCACGCAGTACACCTGATAAGTTATCATCTTCACAAGCAAATAAATCGCACAGGATTTTTTACCACGTATTAGTTCCCATTCGATAACCCTCATTCTCAAACTCAAATTCGTTTGTTGATTATTTCACTTTTTCACTCTATGATTAACATACGTTGGCAAATACATTTTCAGAGTTACGGGTTTGAATGTCTCAAAGTAACGAGCGTCTATACAGGACTCACACAGCATCACTTTAAACTTTGTTTTGTTACTCAAAAAATCTGAGTATCGCTGGCGTCATCTCTTACAATCAGGACAACGTTTCGTTTGTCTTTGTAACTTATACATAAAAAATAACCCTTGCATTTTGTCTTCCTATAAGTCTGTATATGTATACTACAGACTTTTTGTACTAGTCCTGTTTTTATAAACTGTTCCACTGTCGGACACAGATTTCTTCTAACTATAAGAAAGGTGTGGCTATAATCCACCACGATGACCAAATGTGGGTTGGCAGACTTCCTAATTATCGAGAACGTTATAAACTCGGAGACTGATATAATACAAACATAATTTAGACATATGCCGTGATATTTAAACCCAGGATTGGCAGTAACTTAGTCTTCCAACTACACTGCCATAGCCCCCCGGTTTCTGTTAGATAGCGGGTGAAATCGTGTGGCATTACTAATTCAATGTAAATTAAGAAAAATATTAAGCCCGAGACTAGCGTTTAGTGTTTCACTAAACATTTTCAATGTTTACGGCGGCGTACCTATACATTTTCTATGTCATACATGTCGGCTAATATAATTGAAGGCATTTTCTAAAAATGCGAAATAATGCGAAATAACTTATTGAAATATCAATCATAAATGTCGGAAGGAGAATATCATCGTTTAACTTGCTCGTAAAAATGACGTCTTAGCTTTCACGACTTCCACGTATTAACTCATAGCACAAAACAAGATCTATTTTTCTGGAACGTCTAATTTTAAACATTTTAAAATGTTTTATGATATATCTCATTGTTTACTAATGAGTGTGAGCCAAAATTAACTCGCATCATTTTTCTTGACGCAAAAAACACGTTAGCTATTCTCGACGCATACTAGAATACTAACATACCAGAAAAATTGTATTTTTTGGGGAAAAAAACCATTTAGCTTAAACGTGGGTGATAGCTTGATATCTAAACAAAACAGGTTCTCTTTGATCATTGACTGCCTACAGAAAAATTAACAACAATTCTAAAATTAACAACGTTTCAGTTAATTCCTACGCAAAGCCTATTTGTAAGTAAAGCTATTTGATCATAACCTGACAAAAACTTGCTTTCACAAAGTTCTCTATTGTAACTTTGAAACGGACACTGTCAGCCATTTTTTTGTGTCAAATAACAAATTCAAATTTAAAATCATTGATTGTAAACTGTGTATTATAAGTTGGTGTCGTAGATTTGGAACCAACTACCCTTTTGGGCATACAATACTCTAGAAAATCTATTAGCGATTCTGAAGAAAAAATGTAATGTAATTAATTTTTATCTGGCTGTCAGTTTGTATCTTGAAAAGTATAACGCCGAAATTACTGGCGGGATCCCGCCAATCACGCCGTTGAGTAAACTAAATAAATAAAATAAACTAAATATGTATCATGAACACTCAAAATGAATTTCCGCAAAGTAACGCCTGAATCAATCAATTGGTTAAAAAGGATTCATACAAATTCATTATTAACTTTAAGTCGGTGAATTCGTATACTTATACAAAGTTTATTATAGATTTATTGAACAAAATAAAAAAGACCTTAAATTATACTATTTACAAAATGCATACAAAAAAACTTAGTCTATAAATCCGTCAGAGGAGGGAAATGTGGCCAGAATGCTGGCAGCATTGCCACGCTGGATGGCAATGCTTAGCTTTTGGCTTATACAAATATTATGAATATCTAATGATGACAACTACGAATGATGCTGTATTTTTATGATCTTTGTCTCTTCTTCTGTTTTCTGTACTTTTTTCCGTTTATGGTGTGCACAATAAAGAATTCTATCTATCTATTTATGTCTCTTCGCCTTTTTTCTTTCTTTATTATATCTATTTCTGTCTTTAGTTTTCTCTTTGCATCTTTCTTTCATTTTCTTCTTTTTTTTATTGCAGTTTGGTTTAGAGTTTAAACGTGTTAGAAGGTTCTAGAGACCAATTTCAAACATGTGATGGTCAACTAGTGATTTATGCACCGACCTCGGTAATGTTGGTATTCATGGAAACTGATACTGATTCGGGTCTTGTGAAAGACCTCAACACAACAGCATCACCCGCTAAGGAAATATAATATTAACGGCAATCATGATGTAATAATCTTGTCCTCACACGTTGAAAAGGCACGTCTTCCCCTCGATTACGATGCTAAGTGACAATAATTAATTCGTCGATGGCATCGGCTCTCGATTACTCCAAGTGGCTTATAATTTAAAACCTCCGTTAGCCATTAGGTTTGAACATTATTATTTTATAACTTTCATCTGTCGATATGGAAAAGCTGTTAAGGAGCCGCGTTTGACATTTATTTTAATTTAATTTAGAAGCTTGTGATTTACATTATTTTTCTCCTCCCCCATAAATAGATACCTACTATCTAGTAAATAAAAAATCCCTATTTATTTACTATTGTCGAGGTAGATAAGTACGAAATTCTACTTAAAAAGTATTATTTTACTCATTATTATGAACAACTTTGGACACAAATGTAGAAAAGTGAAAAAAAAAAATTTTGAGAGATTTCGTATTATTAAAAAAATATTGGTTTAATCTAGCTTTAAACGGGCAATCAAAAACAAAAGTTTGTGTAAATGTGTACTTGTGGCACTAGCTAATAAGATTACTTTGCTCGCTGTAGGTACTTTTATTTTCTGTTTTTGGTGTGCACAACAGTTTCTATCTATCTATCTAAATATGAATACAAAATTGTGTATTAAAACTGCTGACCGCTAATGAGTTTCTGTCTGTCGTCTGCGGCCATTCCTGGATGTAAAATCAGGGCATGCTTACTGTAAACATGAATTGTCAACGAAACTGAACGAACATATCAAATTTTAATGCCATAGGGTAGGAGGAAGTGTTTCTAATTTTGCTTGCAAAATTTCACCTAAACAAATAAATACAAACATTGCACGTCAAATAAAAGCTTGTAAAAATAAATGCAAATTCCAAAATTGCAAATTGCAAATCGTCTGAATGGAAACTGCTTTTTAATACATATGAATATCGTTACTGTAATTTTCACAAACTAATATACTAGAGCCATTGTCTTGTACATAAAGTTCGTTGATCCTGGACCAAATTTTATTATAAAACTAATTAGTAAAAATCATTCATAAAGATGAACAGCTTCAACTTAGTACAGCCGTGTTTAAACGTATGCCTCTGTAGAATAGCAAACAAATCAGCATTAGAGCTTTGCATCAGCTAGCACTGGGATATTGTTTCTCCGCTTCTTATTTTATCCTTCAACACAATGCTATATCCGATTCTTTATGCAAATTAATGCTACAATCCACAAAAGCTGCCTTTTCAATCACTATGGTCACGGACTCGTTATGTTTGAAAAATATCGCAAACTTTCTCCGAAGAACTGAGTGAACGTTATTATTCCATTATATGCATCATTACAACGATATGAGTTACTGCAACGTTCGGACAGAAAGCTAAACTGTCTCTCTTAGATTATTTATTGGCATATAATGGCTTCTAATGGGAGGCTATTGAATCTGCCACCTGGATCTCTTTTATTTTCCTGGCCCAAGAGGCGGGCTGATGTCTCGTCTGGACGCAAGCGAATATTACTAATATTCATAACGCAAAACATTTCGACTGGTGATTTAATTGATACCGTGCCAAGTCTGTGTACCACACTTATACAACCAGCTTGTACGGACAAAACGTAATTGCTCGTTAAGCCTCGTTTCTCGATTGTTTCTTGATTATGAAAATAAAAAAGCGCACCTTGTGAGAATTCAAAACATCCTTGACAAATGATTCTGTACGAGCAGTGCTGTTAATATGAAACAAATTGATATTCATAAGATATTATAATAGTAGTATAATAAATCGATATATTGGAGACAAAAAGGATCGCATCGCATTATATCTGTAATACTTATGTGTCTATATGAGGTAAAGATGATGATATCAACAGGGGCGACAAACGAATAAGTACAAGTTGAATTTATTTATGTTTTTCATCGACATCGGTTCTTTTTATTTGTGAACGCGATGAACGCAAGTACAATTTATTGATACTGTGTTCGATAACCAGAAGGTGCATCCTACGCGGCGTGGCGCAGCCAGCACGCTGGCCAACAGCCGAGCTTGCATCGCAAGAACTGTAAGCTTAGTCCCTTTGGAAGAAACTAGATAATGAGCTCATGCTAAATATGTACTTACGCTCTATAAATAGAAGCGGTCATAGTGACTTTTAAAACATAGTCAAAATGTGCGGACAGGCCTAAAGGGCATAAAAAATACGTTTCGCCTCACTATGCTTATTTTGTTTGCACAGTATACTATATATATGTATACCGCCCGAACGCCTCCGACATATGTATGTATCTTAGCAGTTGTAGTTATATAAATATAGAACAAACAAGCGAGACCTATAATTCAATCTGTCTGACTGAAGGTAGCGCTCAGAAAGAAATCACACTTACGGTCACACAGCCGAAGACAGACCGAATTGTCCTTTGCTACTCGAGCTATGCCGTAGGAGAGGTGCGCCTCTCTTGCTATGTTATTGCTATTAATGTTATTTTTACTAAAACTATATTATTTTGCATTTTTGTAAAGATTGAAATGCTGCAATGCCTGATAATGAATTTTTAACGAACATCCATTTTTTTCTATCATGTTATATCTTCTAAACTCCGACAATTTGTAAGTTAAACTGTCAAACCTTACACTACTTACAATAACAACTGTTGTTTGTTCTACAAGGCTTCCAAGTTGTTATTCGTTACAACTCGCGAGTGCCAAATATTGCATCTAAAGCAAGTGAAGGATCTCAACTTCTCTTGAGCGAAGCGAGAGGTCCAATAGTACTTAGTACCTACCCTAATTGCAGTTATGGATACAAGATACGTAAAACGAAGAAATCCATATTTTAATCTGTGTTCGGTGTCTACTTACAAAAAAACGAAATAGGGTGAGGCTTGAAAGTAATATTTCCTCATAATTAGTATGATATTAAAATCACTAGCGTGAGAAAAATCATTATAAGTGCGTTATTTTTTTAGATTGGATACTAAAACACACATTGAAGTCTAAAAAATATAATCAGAAACGGAACAAATTTATTTTATATTTGTTTTTAGTTCATTATCGAAAGATTAATGAAAAACAAATGGAAGAAGACTTTAGATGGAAATCAATAAAGTAGTAAGGGTACTAGCTACAAATGCGATGAGGTGTAGTATGTTATGTAGCAATAAGTTAATTATTAATTAGAATATATCTTGCTATCGTATAAAGCAGACGTACCTATCATTTGATATCCCATCTCCGAAGCGATTACCTACCAACTGAAAAAAGGCGCTTTTAAAACGCCTTTAAAATCATTTTTATTCTAATTTACTACTGCCCTAATTTACTTTCTTTAATTTTACTTTCTCTGAGTATATCAACGGATTCCTTAGAAGTAGGAACGTAATTTAAGATGGTTAACTTGCTTGAAATTTAAGCCAAGTATTACAAACAAACTGTATTTTTCTAAATTAGTTAACATAATTCGTTGTAAAAACATGAGAATAATAAAATAATAGATAAGATTGTTTAAGACTTAGACAGAATTGGGTTTAGTTATATTTTTTGAGTAATGTGAGAAAAACCTCAAAAATGTAAGTTTGACATACATAAACTTTTGAAGTTAGACCCCATTCTTCACAGCATTAGATTGACGATTGACTGCAGAAACGATATCACTTTAAACTTCGGGAGTATAGGATATCAATTACTTTGATGCTACAAGTATTACGAGAGCATTATATCTGTGAAATATTTTTATATTCAGTGAGCGGAGAAATATACTAAAAACATACTAATACGTAGGTACCTATTGTGTAGCACATACACAATCACAACACATCTTTGGATATGTTTTAAGTCGTGAATATCTTTTGACAAATTACGATCAACGTAATTTTTTTATTATACTATTTTTGTTTCATTTTAACTTATAATACATAAACATTCGGCGACAAACAAATGTTCGTGACATACCTAAATGTTTGGAAGGGAATTAAGCCAGTACGCTACGCAGATCATGAAGTCTATTTCATGAGTCTGCTTTCATTGCTACTACAAAATAAACTAACATGACAGTCTTTCATATGCCACCCTCTGACGACATCAGATTCGTTACTGCTCTTCAATGAACTAGAAAACTAGGTCAAGATTTTGAGGCTAATAATATAGTTGTAACTTAGTTGTTTCGCGCTCAGAACTCATTAACAAGACAAACTGCAAAGTTTCAGCGCTTCTTTTTTTAAAAAGATCGATAGTGAGTCTGTTAACACGAAACAAAGTCCATGGTATCGCTGCTTTGGCGTTTATTACTTTGAGACATTCGATGGTTAGTCTTAACAGAGCCTCGATCAAGAACGACTTGCGAAAAAGTATTCGTATCGACATCGACAAAAATTTGTCTGAGATTTGTACAGATTTGTATGCTATCGACAACTCGATACCTTTACGATACGAATTCGATAAATTTTCGTGATCGAGGCTCTGCCCTGTAATTTCGCTAGCTACCATTCAAACCAGAACACAGTAATGTTGACACACTACTGCTTAGAGGCAGAATATCTCTTACTCCGGTAGTATCTACCTAGACGACTTCCTGCTAAGAAGATCTACCGCCAAGTAATTTGTTGTGTATGTTTGTGCGCAACCGGGGCGGGTCGCTAGTCTCTAGTAATGTGAAAATGTACTTCTATGTCTTCAATGAAAAAGATGTGAATTTATCGAAATCTCACTCTATCAAACATCACTATTACTTTCATCTAAAAATATAATAAAAATCCATAAAATTATATTTAATAAAATTACATCAATAGAAATGAAGCGCGGGCGGTTCGATTGGAAGTTAATTTGGAATATTGTAAGTAAATTAAATATTTCAGATAAATGAGTGAAGCTCACGTTGATGGGTCGTTAACCAATCTCCTATCATCATAAAGTTCAATTTGAGGCTAATTGAAAAAGGAAAAGCGGAAAGTGGTCACAAATTACCGACACTATATCAAGTGTTAAACGGCATTTATCGACGCCGAAACGGCGAGAGATCTCTGACGATGAAAAATACACAATTTGAAGCAATAAATCAACGTCAACGCACGCACGCTCGCGCGGTAGCCCGACAAATGTTTTACTTTATTATTTATTACTTATAATGTAATTTTATAAGAGGAAGCACTTAATTACACGGCTATTATACGTTTCAACACGCTATTGAATGTAGTTTACTCAATAAGTTGCCAAAGAAAATGCCTACCAAAATTATTTATTTATTATATTTTAGCTTCTGCTCACGACTTCGTCCGCGTTGACTTAAGAATTGTATTGTTGTCTGCTAGATATAGGCATCTCCCAAGACAGGTCTCTTAACCTGATTTTAAACTTTTCGCTTCCATCTACCACGAGCCGTCCTACGTATATCGTCACTCTATCGCGTCCTACGCTACGTTTGCCAATTCGCAAACTCAAGAAAATGTCTACCCCGGCGGTTATCGGTTTTACGACAGATATGTCCAGCCCATTGCCACTTCAGCTTATTAATACGCTAAGATCTGTGACTTTAGTTTTCTGACGAATTACTTCGTACCGGAAACGATCCCTCAGAGAAACGTTGAGCATAGCTCTTTCCATGGCGACTTTGAATTTACGGACCATTCCGGCTGTGAGTATCCGGACGTGGACGTTTTGGCTCCGTAGGTCATGACAGGTAGAACGATTGAAGACTCGATGTATGACGAATGATGAATGATAACCTCAACTGTATTCTTCTGTTAGCTTAACTTTTAAAATTGTTTTACTTAGTTCGAGCATATGCCCTAAGTAAATACGAATATGTATAATTATGAACAATGTCTAAAGTGAAACCATTTATGGCAACTGGTTCCAGAACGACGTTCTCGTTGAACATGACCTTGATTCTATCAAAGTTCATCCGGAGAACGACGCGTGTCATGAAATTAGAATCATTATCATCAGCATATTCTAGTCCGCTGCTGGACATATATAGGACTCTCCCAAAACTCTCCCTCAGAACGATCTTTGGTTTTTCCTTTTCAGTACCTAACTGTCAACTGTCCTACGTATATCGTCACACCACCTAGTCTCAGGGTGTCTTACACTGCGATTGCCGATTCGCGATTTCTACTCTAGAACACGTCTACCTTAGCAATTGTTGGTTGTGCATCAAATATGACCAGCACACTGTACCTTATAACTAATACGCTGAACTTTGTTATTCCTCGGGCGAATTACTTCGTTTCATTCCGGATACGATCCCTTAAAGAATCACCGAGGATAACCCTCTGAGTTACATGAGAATAAAACCTAAACCTTAAACCTTTATTATTTCAACGGCAATCTGCCTTACCCGTTGTTTTCTAATGTGATAATTATTATTATCTACGTTTAACACCTACCAACCTACATCGTATTTTTGTTAAAATACGTAAGAAGAATATAAACAAGGCTATGAGCTTGGGGTGTTCGAAATAAAAAAAAGATCATTGTGCTCATTATTATGAACATCTCTTAGTAGGTACTCGTATAAGCGTAATTCATAAATCGCGAAAAAATCAAATGCTCCAAAATCCACATGCAAAAGTCGTTGAACAACTCTCTTTCGGATAGAAATCCCTTAGTCCACAATATGTATATCAGCAAGAACACATAAGTTTACAACTTCAAGAGTTATAATGCAAAATTCTCGTTCCGAGATATACCTATGAATTTGTATTCAATAGTCGTACGCTAATACCACAATCTATTGACCGGCGAGCAATTTATCTCGGCCGAGAATCGAACCCCAACCTTGCAATGCAATTGCTACAGTATTTCCTGTTGCCTTGCATGACACAAAATTGCTTCTGCAAACGGTGCGGAATGTAGATTGTTCTATTATTGTTTCCAAGCCAAGGATTTACATTGCACCGCACGTGTTAACGGACTAAACAAGTTTCGCCTTATACGGCCAAAGAAATTGTCTAACTCGCAGGTCGTACATAAAAACAGGTGTTGAAATTGGTCCATAAAGAGTGTTGATACTATAAAAATCTATACTATATGATCGTTTGAACCATATAGATATAGATGGTCTTTCTTTTTGTTTAAACGATATGCACTTAATAATAAGTTAGTTTGTTTTTTTATTGTCTGTCTGTACTGTTCGACTGCAGGGCAACGGCCTCCCTTCCCTTCTTCCATTTTTCTTTGTTTTTTGCAACCTGAGTCCATTCTTTTAAGCAGGAGTCAAGTTTGTTCTTCCATTTCCGTCTGGGCCGTTTGGGAGGTCGTTTGTCATCCTAAGGAGACCACTGTGTCGTAATTTTGGCCCAACGATCTCCCGACATGCAGCTAACATGGCCGGCCCAGTCACACTTTAGGAAGATAGCTTTCTGAGCTACGTCGGCTATCTGCGTCATGGCGCGCAGTATTGTTTCTTATTTTGTCTATTAGTTTCACTTCTAAGATACTGCGCTGCGATACAGTCTCGGTTCCATAGTGGGTAAAAATGAAAAAAGTGGTATATTAATTGGTTTTTAATGGTGGCCCCATAGTAAAAGTGGTACAATAATATCCTCAAGGTTTAAAACTACTGATATACGAAACCCTACCCTTACACCCTTATACGATTACTATATTCAAACATAAACAAAAAATATAGTAAAACAAAAAATGTGTCCAATCTACTGTACTGAATATGCTCGCGGCGGGCATCCAACTGTCCAAGAGACAGATGGTCGGATTTGCAGGTACTCGGGTGAATAATCATAACGCTCTCGTTGTTAATTAACATGAGCTGGCATAATTAAACAGTTACAATGTTCGCTATTACAATAAGTTTCAGCAGCCTAGTTGGGAGACCGTCTGACCAATCTAGAGGTCATGGGTTCGAGTCCCATGGCACGCACCTCTGTATTTTCTGTGTTATGTAGTTATTGTCGATAACTTCAAACGGTGAAGGAAAACATCGTGGGGAATCATACAGTCTCAAAAAAAGTTCTCGAAGATGTGTGAAGTCTACCAACCCGCACTTGGCCAGCTTGGTGGCCTACGGCCTTATCCTTCTCATAATGAGAAGACTTCCGCGCCCAGCAGTAGGCCAGTTTGGAAAAAACAGGGGTGGCTCGTAATATTCGCTGACTTCAATGTTATAAGGTCGAGCGAACACTGTGGCTTTATCTAGAGTACCGAATTTCATTTTATCAACGCACTTGAATCTCGGATGTGTAAATGTGTAAGTAGGTAGTGCTGTTTTAACTGTGCGGGCATCACTTATAAAATCCAATTCTTATGTAATTTATGGGGCAAGCATATATTATGCATGTACCTATAATATATTTCAGTAATATTTTTCAATATTATCCATTGCAGCGGTACACAAAACTTTGAGTAACAAAAAGAAATCCAGGTCAGGCATGCCAGTAGCTCTGCTTCCTGAGCTGTAGGGCATGAGTTTGATTCCCATACAGGATAAGCACATGCTTGTTTGTATATTCGTATGAAAAAAGTAAATCTAAGTATTTAGTATCTACCTACTATCTGACCGCGACTTCGTCCGCGTTGACTTTAGAATTGGGACCAAACAGAAATGAAACATGTGTGCGTAATAAAAGTAATAAATAGTTTATTACCTCGATTAAGATAAAGGGTACCTTTTTATTCCGAAATAATGTTCCGTAATAAACTATCTGTGTGCCAAATTTATATTAGTTGGAAGTAGGATTATATCAATTGTCTGCTTCTCTTAGTACACGCTTTGCTTAGTTCGAGGCAAGATGGCGCTGTGAGAAAATACTGTCCAAAATTTACTCACATCACTGATTACTTTGAACAGCTGCCACTAGCTACAGGATCCTTCAATCTAGAACAATAGTAATGTTTACTCAATGCTATATGGCGCTAGAATTTATTTTAGACTGCTGTGGTAATACAATTACTCTGAATTAGTTTACTATAAATGTAACTTTATTTATGACACATCGTCACAGGTAGGAAAATAGTCATGTTAATACTTCCGTAGAGTTGTATCTGTCACTTAGGTAGGCGTACCTTCAAATATACTGAAAATTTCTATGAAAACTAACCTTTGAACGGTTCCGATTTCCGTCATGTTTGTTTTGCAGTAGGCGTCACACAAAATTGAATACCACGACCTTAAAAGTCCATGTATGAGGCTGTTTGTTCGATAGTGAACAACAGCTAGTAATCGGTGGTAAATCGGACGGTGACGTTGGAACGAGCTCGCGGCATACGTCCATATAAGTCGATCTTCCTATTCGCCCCCGCACTCACCTCTAGTTGACGATCTGACGGAACTTCTAAGCAGCGGCCAATTTTCCAACACCGACCATATTGATATGTTAATGCCGAAAACATTGCCTTAATAAGTATGCGTTTATTGAGCTGTTGTGACACAAAACGACGCGCGACACTCAGTCCATTAATTTATTTCAAAAACATATTCTTGGCTTTAATATACCGGATAAGGTGTAAACTTAGGGTGTACTTAACTGAAAGGGGGGGATTGTTCTATATTGTAGGTGTAGATTGTAGTAATTTTACTGTGAGCACAATACTGAAATTGTGAAAAACAAAACAATTGTTCCATTAAAAAAATTCGGCAATCCGTGACCAAATATATGGTGCAGTTAATTTTTTTATGATTTTAGAGTTGGTATAAGTAGTTCATAATGATGATTACAATGTCCCCTTTTCGGCTAAGTATGTATAACTGACCCTTTATAAATGTGATCATTCAATAATATTGTAAGTAAAATACCTAACTAGTTTTAATGAAGTATTGTGCCTAATTATGACAATCTTCAATTAATGGAGCATTCCTGATTACAATTACAAATTTCAAAAAATAGATTTCAAAACATTTTCCAATCAATAATACCTACCTAGAATAAAAATAAAAAGTAAGTCTACCTCATTGAGTACCTAGTAGAGACACGGTCTATTTGATAGCACTCATTGAGTAGTACAGGTACTTGACATCAGGTGAGCTGTGGTCAAACAACTAGCCTGTCAACCATTAAAAAAAAAAAAAGTACAAAAATATTCACGGTTGCTTCATCCCACCCTAGAACTTTCAGAGGCTTACTGATATTCCGCTCTCGGTCTCATTTTGTTTTCTGTTCCATAGGCATAAAATATCGATCACATTGCAAACAAACAAATACTTATACAGTCAATGGGTGTACCTACTGTATGTATTTACAAAAAATATTTACCTATGTATTCTATCAGTTATGTCTTCCATAGTACAAGCTTTGCTTAGTTTGGGGTCAGATGGCGCTGTGTATAATGTCCTACGATATTTATTTATATGATAATCCAAATAATAATTTGTACACATGTGAAGTTAAAACTATTTTAAATCCCCCGCGCATCGGACCCTGGCCGAATGTTCTCGCTTAGGCTATGAACCAGCCAGAACGGGAAAGCCACCCTTTTTCACACGGACGCCCAAATCCCGTACAAAATTACGTGTCTTGGCTTACCACAGACCCACAGTTTCAACGCCAAAGGGACAAATTCTTACGCCGACCCAAGGCAAGCTTATTTGGTGACCGCCTCCGCTCCTGCACCAGCGGACTGTAGGGTAGAGGAAAAGTTTAATTTTTACAATCAATAAAAGTGTATCAATGATAAATTTTGGGGTTAGTGTATTTAGATCCAGGGCTTTGCTGGTTCAAATCCCAACAATAATCTTAAGCTACTGGTGAAATAGAACTATGTTAGGAAGCCCGCAACATAAACGTCGAGATGCCTACTATTGCCTCCGTTGGGAATTAGTTCCCATGCCACTTTTTTACCCATTGACAGTAAACTTTGTTCGCACAAGACAAAGTTTATTAACAATTAAAAAAAAAAATTAATTCTAGAGTAAATATATTACTTGTACTTGCTGCGCGGCGTGAATTTACCCGCTTTTTGGGATAAAGATGTACCTCAGCCTATGGGTAAAAGCAATCTGCATTACAAATTTCAGCTTATTTCGTTTATCCTTTACAGCGCGAACGACATAGTTATACACTCATATTATCGCATTTTTTTTTAAATTATTTATTGAGACTACAGAATAGTTAAATAGCTAAACAATATTTTTATGTTTGTTATTTCTATATGTAGCTAGGTATGTATTGTTGAATGTAATGAAATTTATTTTTGTCACGAATAAAATGTTGTCTATTGTCTATTAATGAGATCAAAAGCGAGATCACCGAACATGAATACTTAATCACCAATGGAAAAATTTCTACAGGCTTTATATAAAATATGGACGACCTAAAATTGCTTTCACAATGTTTTTTTTTAATTCTCATTTTTTACTAGGGGCTTTAATCGATTATGCCTGCCCTGTATTACAAAAAACTCAAAATTACATAATATTACATGTTTATAATATGCCATCTGTACTTCGATGGACTAGTACGTCCGAGATGCCGGAATATAAGGCCTTCGCCGCAACTCTGATGAATTTCATAGCAGTCTTAAATAATAAACCACATAACACTAATGACGTCACGAATGGTATACGGTTGGCATTGATAACTAACCCGTCAATGAAAATGTCGGTCTATATTTATCCAAAAACATTTTTCCATAATATATGAGTATGTATTCCTATCGACCATCATTATCTGAATGGGATGTTACGAAACACAAGGACGTCAGTATAGGAGCCGGTGCGTTGACGAAATCGTGTCCCTAAGTGCGTCAATACGCCCCCGAATTATGAAATAACATCTGAGCAAGACTTATTAACCGTAACATTACATAAAGAAAAAGTTATGTAAATTGAGATTCAATTTTCCGTGGGAAGACACTCTTTTGTTTTTTCAATAGGAAGAGTTTGATCAGTGAGCTTATCCTAAAACGATTGTTACCTAAACATTGTTTATTTCAACGTAGATACGGGAGCGGTGCTGACAGAAATGTCGATTGCCTATTTTTGAATCAATGTTGTTGGCGGTGTGTATATTGAATAATATGTAAGTATGTATACTAGTAGTTGTAAGTAAACTAATAAATATCACAATAAGTTACTTAACATCGTGGTGTTATTTGTGCTATTCTAAAATTTCATCCACATTTTCATAGTAAAAATGTAGCATATGTGTTAATACATGTGCATTCCAAATTTCGTCTAATTCCGCTGAGCCATTACAGCGTAAATAAATAACAAAACTGCACATATCACATAGGTACTTAGTATATGTTTATTGTATTTATTTTTCAGAAAGATAACACACGTGACTTTTAATGTAATTAACTTGACACTGACATCATCATCCTAATTAAAAAAAAAAAAAAAAAAAAAAAAAAAATATTTTATTTTTGACAAGGTAGGTGTTTGACGTTCGAAGATTGTAAGCCACACCTAGCCTGGAATTGAACTGGCTCTCAAGTGAGACAGCCGAAACACAGCGTTAGGTGCTTGGCGGCAGATTTTCAAATTAATGGTGGTAGCAAGCCAGTCGAGTACTAGAAAATACCTTACCACCATGCTGTGGTTTCCATACAATATTTTCTTTCACGGTTTGAACCCACGCCCTTCGGCGTACGAACCGACCGCGCTAACCACAGCTATCATCGCTACAAAAATTTTAAAATTAAGTATATTGTACTGATTCTTAGGACATCCTATTTCCATAGCTCGCTGAGATATTATTAGATACTTTTACTATCAATAGGTAGGTTTATTCCGCATTAGATCAACTCGAAATAGAGTAGTACACTCATACCCACAATGACTATGAAAAATTCGATAATCTTTGACAATAATTTTAAAAAACCCTAATCTTAGCCTACGTAGCATTAAAACGTAAAACGTAATGTCTATGTGTTACAAAACATTAGTAATAGGTACGTATGCATAAAACGTAGGTAGAAATAATTAAGTAGTGGGCGTCGGATGTGCGGAGGTTGTAATCTGTTACATTTTCACAATTTCCTCCAACTTTACATATTTAGGACCTGATTGACATTCACTCATTAAATAATAACTTGTCCATTTTATATTTCCTAACGTACCGTTTGATGTTTGCGAGCCTAGATCTTCAGTTATTATTTATTTGTATCTAACTGGTGTAATGTTTTTTATTAGATTTTGAGTTGAGGAGCAGTATGCCAGGTCCCTCATCGCTGTTCGTGCAGGGAAATAGCGGATCGCCTCGGCTACCACGCGCTTTCATGCAGTAGGAGTGCTGGGCGTATATCGCGGCACGCCAGCTTAAACGACGTCATCCGTCGGGCTTTTGTCAGTGCCGGCGTCCCATCAGTTTTAGAACCAAACGGACTGATGCGTGACGACGGCAAGAGACCCGACGGGATGACCCTTATCCCTTGGAAGATGGGACGGCCTCTTGTGTGGGACGCCACTTGTATCGACACCTTGCCGCCGTCTCATCTTCCTGTGACTTCGGGACAAGCTGGTGCTGCCGCATCTAAAGCTGAAAACCTTAAACGGCACAAATATAGTTATTTGGATAGAATGTATCTGTTTGTGCCGTTTGGGGTTGAAACTTTAGGTCCGTGGGGGCCGGCCGCTCTCGAACTGTATCGGGACCTGGCCAAACGTCTAGAGGAGGCTTCAGGTGACCAGAATGCTGGTATCTACTTTGGTCAAAAGCTAAGCATTGCCATACAGCGTGGCAATGTTGCCAGCATTCTGGCCACATATCCCTCCTCTGACGGTTTTTTAGACTAAGTTTTTTGTATACATTTTGTAAATAGTATAATTTAAGGTATTTTTTATTTTGTTTAATAAGTATACTATGTCATTTAATATGGTGTATCCAATCTGAAGAAGATTTTGTGAATATTGTATTGTTTTTTCGAAAATGTAAGGGTAAATAAGCATAACTGGGGAGTTTCCATATTATCTATGCACACAAACCAAGTGGTGTCTTTTTCAAAATTACCTACTAGCCAAAATGTCCAATTCTTTAACACATCACAAGTTTATAGCAGTTACTGTAATGTTTGTCAAAAGTATTTTATTTGAGCTTGCTCATCTGAGTTCCTCTATCAAACTATTTGATTTACTAACTCTTCCGAAGCAACTCATAAAAGAGCGTCTCTATTTCCCACGTGGATTCAAATTTTTTAAGCAATGGACATGAAAATGCATCAACCTTAAATCACGCTTTCGTCTAGGTGTTTCATTTTTCTGTACTAGTATATTTATCTTGAAAACGAAACAAAAAATCACTAGCATCTGACAATCCAACAATGACTGCTAACATATCACAGCCAATTAGGCAGTCCCATGCAATGGGGCAACGGAGTTCCAGGATGTGGCAAGACAACATAGGTGATCAGACATTTCGATGTCGACAGAGACGCTATCATCACAACTACAACATCTTGTGATCCAGTGCTGCTTGAGAGTTTCTAGTCTCCTCGCGGAATACATACATACTAGTACATACTTTAACACTAGATTAAGATTAATTCAGCTAACTTTCCTCTACCTGTAACGTAAAAAAAATCTAATTCAAAGTTGACAAAGGTCACGGACCCCGGTGTCTGTGAAGCGTTCACAGCGTTTCTCGAACAAGAGATTTATGACAACCAAGGTATAGCTTGAGATTAAGATTAGCGGTCAACTTTTGCTTATTAACAATTGTTAGCCTTAAAAAAACATAAATGTTACAGGTGTCATAACGAGTAACTCTTATGATGAGTGATCGACGCTTACTTTTTGACATTTGTCTGCTTTAGAAGATGCATTATATTTAGAGTTCTTTAACAAGAACTCTTATGATGACTGATCGACGCTTAATTTTTGGCATTTGTCTGATTTAAAAGATGCATTATATTTAGGGTTCTATAACAAGGAACTCTTATGATGAGTGATCGACGCTTATTTTTTGACATTTGTCTGCTTTAAAAAATGTGTTATGTGTATTTAGGGTTCTATTAGGTACAATGCACATGATGAGTAATCGACGCTTATTTTTTGGCATTTGTCTGCTTTAAAAGATGCAGTATATTTAGGGTTCTATAACAAGGAACTCTTATGATGAGTGATCGACGCTTAATTTTTGGCATTTGTCTGATTTAAAAGATGCATTATATTTAGGGTTCTATAACAAGGAACTCTTATGATGAGTGATCGACGCTTAATTTTTAACATTTGTCTGCTCTAAAAGATGCATTATTATAATTATGTAAAGTGGCAGAACAAAATGGTAAAAAGAAAGCTGTGATTATGATGACAGAGCGGCGTCTATATGTCTATACATAAAAACTGACTTTCTCAACCAACATCAAACTGATTTGTTTTCCTTGTAAAATAAAATATGTATCGAATTTATTTCTTATCTTAATTCATTCACAATCACTTGTATCGAAGTGTAAGATATAACGGGGGCGCGTAACATACTTCCTAAGTACGCCTCTCTCAAAACTTTGACATTTAGAACCAGCCCTCCCCCCGCTCGGGGATCAACAGGTAGTTGCCATGGAAACGGCGGAACGTCTTGACCTTTCCTTAAATTCCCAGTTATCCAATTTCTTTTGCCAGATTAGTTAACCCTCTTAGGGGATTCTTTTTCAAATACTTTTTTCTTTTTTTCTACTCCTCTTACATAAGTCACTTTTGTGCATAATTCAATATTGCCCTTGTATGTGTCGTCTATTCGGAAATCAACCTCAAAGTTTTGAAACAACTATGGGCAATGTTAGATTTGTGGATAATCTTTTCCTGAATACAGTGCAAAACAAAAACAAAAATTCAAGATAATTTATTATGATTAGGGGTCTTGCCTATCCAACACCTCGTTGAATCTGCTCCTCAACGGCTTACCCTACGTCATCGTTGACGCCGAGATATACATACATGTCTGCTGACGACGTCGCTGCAGTGATCACCGCGCCGCTGGAGTCCAAGCTGAATAAGGTAGTGAATGAGTTCGACAGAGGGTTTCATTCGAACGGACTAGCACTGAACAAAAATAAGACCTGCTTCCCTGCTTTCAACCTCAATGACCACACGACAGACTTATTCGGTAGCAGTCGGCAATACCGCACTCCAACAAGTCTACAGTACGAAACTTCTCGGTTTCCATATTGACGACGCATTAGCGTGAGAGACACACCTAGACGAGCTTTGCGGGAAGTTGAGCCGTTCGTGCTTTGCGCAGCGACGGCTAGCTTTTTATATGTATCTTTTGTTATGTAGAAGCGAGCCATTATTGCCATATGCCGACGTCTCCTGCATGAAACTGTTTAGGGAACTACAGATACTGCTTTTGCCATGTGAGCTCATTTACCCTGTTTACCCATTTAAACACGTACGTATACGTAGAGGCTTCCACAGCACGTTAAATATTCGCAGCAGTAAATAGACAACTCCAACACCTGGCTCGTTGTACTTCGACTTTTCGAGGTACACCGATTGCCTATGCAATAATTAAATCAATCTTAGAATTATTATCACAGTCTAAGGTGGTGATTCTACAGTGGATTCCCTCACACGTGAGCATCAAGGGCAATGAGATAGCAGATAGGTTAGCTAAAGAAGCTCGTAGCGATGGTTTTGGCCTTGATTTGCTACCTAGTTACAGTGACTGTTTATACCTTGTTAAAAACATGTGCCGTGATCTCTGGAAGGAGTATTTTGACGAACGATCCCGAGAAAAAGGAATCTGGTTCAGAACAATGCAGCCGCGACCTATGTACTGCCCGTGGATAGATAACAGTCTACTATGCAGGCAAGATTTTGTATTATTGCTGCGACTTCGTTCCAGTCACATTCCAGTGAATAAGTTTGCCTACCTAATGCGCAAAGTTGAATCGCCGCTTTGCTGCGACTGCCTGAGAATGGAGGACACCTACCATATTCTTATGGAGTGTGTCAGAAACAAACCACTTAGACGCTCCTTATTCCACGACAGTTCCATTGGATTACGTAACTCATATTTTGCCCTGCCTGCCCTGCCACAAAAAAGGTGATAGATTTGGTGAAAACAAGTTTGGTGAACAGAACAAACCTTATTTGATGTCAGAAGGGGTTTGTTTTGTTTTCTAAACTGTAATGATAATATAAAGTGTAATTTAACTGTAAGAGCTATTATGTACAATGTAAGATAACTAGTGCAACATTTTCGCTGCGCGAAAAAGCACTCTAAATAAAGATTATATAAAAAAAATATTATGTATAATTGAACAAAATTAAAATAATTGAACGACCAACTAGTTACGTTCATCGGCTCGTCAGGTCGGAAAGGTCGCTATACATTCTGGGCCCGCAGTCTACAATCTCATACCTCCTTGCATTCGGGATGCGGCTTCCATCGCGTGCTTCAGGACCAAGCTGACATCTTGCCTTCAAGAGACTTTGTTTTCTTATTCTTATTCAAAGTGGGATAAGTCCTGCACTGACGTCCCGCTTGGGGTGTATTGTACATTTCCCCCTACCAGCGTCTACCCGAGCCAACCCAGCTCCTTGAAGTATCGGTGCGAGGCTCTAGGCCGCTGCCATAGTAGCTCCAGTGGTTTGGGTGGAAAGTTCAATAATGATGGCATGAATGATAGCGAAGCAGTTTCATGCAGACTTTGTTTTATGACTTTGACGATTATTTTAAAATAAGAAATGGTTAATTACTAGTAAGTCTTGATATTTTTATATTGACATATTTATGTATAAATTTAATATGATAATTTATCTCATATTAATGATTTTGACATTTTTTAATGGAAATATTACTTGTTATGAATAAAATATTTGTATTTGTTTACTTACTGCCGAGTAGTTAGTACTTAGTGCATAATTTTGAATTATTTGTTTTTTTTTTACTATTTAGGTTAGGTTAGATTTACTCACCTAATAGTTTTGTCAAGTGTTTTGATTCCACACGTTCAAAGAGTGATGGCGTGAGAAAAGAGTAACAAAACGGCTCTATATTTCACTTCGAAGGTAAAATTTGACCCATACCAAAAAATTTTATCAAGCTGTCAAATACGCCGAATGCTATTTGGCTATAAAATATATGTATTTAACAATATTATAAGCATTTTAATTAAGAAATTTATTCGTTACTAAATCATATTTACAACAAGTTTACCTAGCATACAGATTTAGATAACGATAACGATCTAACCGTCATTACGTACCTAAAAATATGACCAGGTAGTATTTTTAGACGAAGCCAATGATTTATCCGACATACGTAACGTCCGAACTATTCGGCCGGTCGACGTCACGGGTGCGTGTGCCACCCGGCTAATTGTGGCACAACCAAATCGGTCTCCGGCGAGCGTCACTGGCGCACGCTGCCCACGAGTGCTGAGCGCACCGATCCGGCGGGTGACTCATGCCGGAGAAAGTGGTGAGATGCGAGCGCGCAGCCCGGACCGGCGGCTCCAGCGGCCGGGACGCGCGGTGACGCGCTCGGCGCGACGAGCCTCCGCACCCACGCGCCGCCCGCGCGATCAGGCCGCGGGCCGCACGCCACCCGCCGCTTCAACATCACAACGCTCGTGCTCCCCGCGCTTTTCGCGCGCCTCCCTTGCCGTCGCGACGCCGCGCCATTTTCTCGCGCACGTGGGCGACGCCGCCGGCAGCGACCATCGAGGGCGGCTAGTCTCACCGCCATTAACGCAGCCGTCGTGAATGAACGCCGACCTCGACCGGGTGGCAGGCGTCCATTGATAGGGCGCGCGGCCGACGACCGCTCCGCGCCGCTCACGGGGGCGGCGCTGCACGCCCTCATGCCGCTGCGAGCGCGCCTCAGTCGAGGATGTGGCGCTCTCCGCGCGACGACACTTACCGCGTGCGAAATCTGTGTTCATTTATCAATAGACGCTCGTGACCCTGCAGTGTGATTCTCGTGCCGCATATTCTAGTTTCCTATAATAATATGTAACATTCTGTGATCGCGTCAATTCGGTAGAACTTAAGTTAGGATAAGTGAGTGAACGGTGTCGCGGCGTATGCGCCGGCGCGTGTGCGTGTACGGTGCGGTGTGGTGCAAACAGTGCGGGGATGCGCTCGTGCGATGCTCTCGGTGATCGCGATGCGACGGCCGGAGGACGAGGAGCTGGGCGGCCGCGGCGACGGCGACGAATTTGTGGACATCTCGCAGATGCAGTTGCTGGTGGAGGCGGGCCCCAGCGGCCTGCACTACGGCGGGCCACCGCCGCCGCTTGCGCAACCACAGCCCTACGCGCACGTGTCCACCGCCACCGCCACCATCGCCGCCACGGGCACCACCTCCGTGGACGACCTCTTCGCGCTCTACTTTACTCCCACCTCACATGGTGAGCATCTACTAGGTACGACATTACTATACTTACTTACATATCTATCTACACAAAGCGTCTATTATCACAAACCGGACGGTGAAGTTAGTCGTGAATAAGTTCGACTTGTTTGACAACTTTGACTCCACCGGATACGAAGCGGAGAAGTGTGCAGTTCTATTGTGACTGGATTCTCGTTTTTTTACTCTTGATTTTGAAGTTCAATAACATATTTAAATTTGTCATACCAATTAATTATGAGTTCTCAAAAATTACAAAAAGCTTGAAGTGAAACGAGGAGATAGGTAAATAAATGCACCGGCACATTATGTACGTAACTAAATATATAAGCAAGCATAGTAAGTACCTAAATAACATCACATGTCCATCAAATAATACAATATAAAATAAAATAAAAATCTTAAGCGAGCAACATACACTGTTATGTAGACAGAGAATCATAACAAGTCCGCCTACAATTAATACACACCTATACTTAGATACTGAGTTCCAATATAAGTAGACAGAAATATAAGGTTTTGACAATGTACTAAATAAGTTTCAAAATTCAAAATTCGTAACTCATAGGATGTTGTTGTTGCCATCCTTTCGTACTTATAAAAAATTTTGAATTTTTTTATCTAGAAGTTCAGACAGACTTTGGTTTAACTAAAAATTAATTAAAGCTATTAATTGAACCGATTTACATGATAAAAACCAAGTCAGCTAAGAAGTACTAAATTTACCTTTACTGTGATCTTTATTAGGATTACAACCTTAAATCATACAACTTCGTTTACCAGTCAAATAAACTCATTGTATATCATAGGTATTATTTTATTTTGTATAATTACCTACTATGTATAAGTAAAGAAACTTGCAAAATAAAGTCCTCACAAAACTCTTTTAATGGTGAGCAACAAAACTTTATTAGAACATGAATTGTAAAACAAAAAGTCTTCTGTTTACTTAAGTTAAAAGCTCTAAGTAGGTAGTAAGTAGGTACATGGTTGTAGGTTTCTTTCCAGTGCTCGGCTGGACATCCTGATGTTAAGCAGTGATGGAGCATGCAGACTGACAAGAAACTTGTTTACTTATATTGTACTTTTCGCGAAACGCAGACTGACAAATAGTTCTATTATATAAAACTAGGGACCTGCCCCGGCTTTGCACGATTGCAAATTAGATGACAATGTGGTGCATATGCATGTACATTGTACATACTATACATACAAACCTTCCTCTTAAATTACTCTGTCTACTGATAGCTTTAATTTTAGGCACGATGAATATTTATTGTGACTTGTTAACGTTCTATCGAACAGGATCAGTCATACAGGAATTTGCCTCTGTATAAATTTATTCGTTGTTCTACGCACAAAGTATCGGTAAAGTTGAGTATGAAGTTATTTCACGCTGTCAGCTTTACTCATTGCCTTGTAATATTTCGGATCAGCGTTCCAGCACTCCGTTATCTGAACCGGACGGCCTTAATCGGCTGCGTCTGCGCAACCAATGATATCACATATTCACCCAACATAAACAACGGCTCGTGGACATTGTATCACTAATGTCTTTATTGGGTTGTTATCCATGCCTGCAATATTATCAAATGCCCACGGCCGATTGAATAACATTGGTACCTAAATTTTCACAGGGTAACTTGTAGAAACACTGTATAAAATGTAAGAAGTTTGACTGAATATTTTGTTTAGTTTAATAGACTACCTGAAATAGCTTGCTTAGTAGGAAAACTCAGTGCCATCGAGTTTTGGTCCAAGATTTTGAATTGATGAACGTTATTTTTTGTTGCAATAAAAACTTATAACAGAAATATGCCTAGTTTTGTATTAATAAAATGTTACTATATCTACCTATTCCTTATTAACGTACATCTCTTTGCTACACTGGCCTGAGCATGAAGAGTTAGTAAACTCTACGTTCTCAAAATACAGATGGAGGTACACGTTTCATTCAAGCCACACGTCGTATTCTCCCATTTTTATTTTTATGGTTGGCAAGCTTGACCACAGCTCACCTGATGTTAAGCGACGATGTGGTCAAAGATGGTAAAGCACACCTAGCCTAAAAATGGGCCTGGCTCTCAAATGGACTGCCGGAACACACCGGTTGTTTTTTAGGGTTCCGTACCTCAAAAGGAAAAAATGGAACCTTATAATTATGATCACTTTGTTGTCCGTCTATCCGTCTGTCCATCAGTCCGTATGTCCGTCTGATAAGACTTGCTATCTCGGGAACGCGTGGAGGAGTTGAAATTAAAACCATATTACCATTACCTACGCAAATCTGTGCAGCTATGAAAAAATCAAACTTCTTAATTATCGTAAAAAAGGTTACAACCGTTAATGTCGCAAAAAAATACATATTTCGACACTCACAAGGGAATCAATACCTATGGGGTACTTACCTAGACTATAAAAATTGTGTTCCTGTTCTTCTTCTTTGATTTGGAATCGCATTTTGTGCATTTGCCAGTGTCAAGTGTGTTGATTTTATCAAGTATAAGTTAAATAAGTATTCAAAGTCTTGTCCTAGTCAAGTCCAGTCCGTGCCAGCTAAATCCAATCATGATTTAGTAAAGTAGTGGTGTCATTAAGCTTCGGTGGAATTTTGGAAGCAACGCGAAAAATCATGTTTCACCACATTATATCACTTTACCACAATCGTACTTGTAATTCGGTACTTTAAGAATGAAACACAACTATTTTTATTAATAAATACCCCAAAAACAATATTTTTGGAAAAAAGTAGGGAAAATAAATAGTAAATATAAATAAATAAATATCGTTGGACATTACACACAGCGGTATCTGAACCCAAACTATATAAGCAAAGCTTGTACTATGGAACTCAGATAACAGATAGAATACTTAAAATACTTGGGGCGACACGACTCTTTCCGCGTTCCCGCCAAAACTCTGTTCCTGTTTAAAGGGTACTATAGCTACTGAAATAACAGGACCAACGACTAACCATTGGATATCTCAAAGAAAAACAACTAAGTATACCTTGGACTTTGTTTTCTGGCTTTGACTGACTCAAAATTTTGCGTACTATCAAGAGAGCCTTTCGTTGGTCTCAATACTTTAACATAAAAAGTATTTTATTTATAGCGTGCGTTATTTATAACCTTTGATTGCAGCAGAGATATTTCAACATAAAATAATACTGGAAAAGTCTAGGCGAAGCTTTGAACTTCTGAAGCCTGAATACTTTTTTGCTAAAACCAACAAACAACCTACTCTACTCACTTTACTTAAACTTGTTCTAAATTTAATTTTACATAAGTCACACAAGTCATATTACAATACATATTTATGTCAATAAAAACCGGTGAACCTATACACCGGTCGAGCCCGCCGCCAAACGTAGGTACCCACCAAACTGGCGGCATTTCCTCGCTGGACTGACTGACTGACTTATTCTAAGGATTGTTTACGCAGTATATCTCCAATTCTCCATATTATACTTTCTTTAAGATCAATTGTTTCTTAGAATTACTACTTTATAAGTAGGTACTATACGGAAAGAAAAAATACTTATCTGAGAAACTTATGCTTCCGAATAGGTCACGTAGTAGCTGTCGTAAGTAGATTATCTTAGCGTATGTAGGAAACACAAAGATCATTTTTATCATTATGTCGTTTGTAATTTCCAGAAGCTGTTTTGCTGCGCGTGATTTGAATCTGATATAAGCATGTGTGACTCAATGTTGGCTTTTGCAAAAATTAAAAAAAAACATGTTTAACTACAGTTTCATGTCGAAGATTCAGGAGCAAGATTATCTGCCGTATACGCACATAATCTTGCTGTAGATTTGTAGATATAATTTTATCGCACCCTAATTACGAGTACTAAAAATCCGTATGTTTTATAGTCGCAGTCAATCGTTCGAGACGGATCCAAGTGAGTCAGCTGTAATCGATACAATAATTGCAGACCGTGTATCGAGTGAGACAATGACGGTGGAATCGGACGGCAGAGTTGAGATCGTATCGTAATCGGGGACGCAGTTACACGCGTTTAAGTAATTGCGGGAACGGGCATTGTTAACCGCCCGACGCAAATTGGGCATTAGCGATAATTTATTGTTTTTAAAATAAAGTCACATTGTAGTTGCGTCTGCTTGAATATGTATCGTGTGGGCTCGGGAACCTGTGATGGTCGCTAATGATAGCAATTGTTCTCCATCATTGGTCACAGGTGCGTCTGTTGAGACTCCGTTCTGATGACCATAGCATTCAAAGCAACAACGAAATTATTTTATCGTGAGATTTTTAGCCCTTGTCCATTATTTAGATTTCTTTAACCGAAACGAGATTAAGTGCGGGCAAAAATATTATTTAGATGTAAGTGTTATTAAAACACTATTGATGAAACTAGTAAATACAATACATATAATAGAGCGGAAATTTGGCATTATTATAGTACATACCTACATACTATAAGGTAAGTTCTTAGAACAATGTGTCCTTAATACAATGTTTTGTAACGCGTAGTCTCATTTTTGTTTTTTTTTTCAATGGTTCTCCAAAAATTGTTAAGTAAGTAGGTAACTATAATTTACAACGTCGTAGGTTTTGTAGTTATAAAATATCATTAGTATTTATATGACACCTACATAAAATGTTATAGGAAGTACTTACGTTCATATTATTATTATTAGAGAAACGACGAACGCTAAAAATAATCCCAATAATTTGGGGCAGAATCTTCTTGTTTTTCCATAACTGAATTCTTCCAATTAGGGTTCCTGCTCGAGCTTTCTCGAACTCGAGAAAGCTCGAGAAATTTGGCTTCGTTCGAAACGAGCAAAAATGACCAAGACTCGAGAATTCTCGAGTCTCGAATTTAAGATGCGCGGGGTGCCAAGCCGGGTGCGTTCTGTAGCTAGTACCAGTTGGACGAGACTCTCACCAAGTTGCAAGAAGTTTAATCAGAAAAGAATTTAGTATTATATTTTCGAATCAACAAGCAAAGATACTCCCAATCTAGAACGACTGTTTATAACGCTCGTGGCTATTAAGCCCACTTCAACTAAAAATGAGCGTGTTTTCAGCCTAGCTGGAAATACTGTATCGAAAATATTAAACCGTCCTTCGGACGAGTCTACAAGATGCTCTTATACCTATTAAAGCTTATTTCCTCAGAAAAACTAAGTTAGCTATTATTATACCATTTATCTTTAATGTGTTTATTTTGTTTTTTTTTTATTTGTTTTGTATTTTATATTTAGTTTGATACAATTTGTGAGAAATGATCACAATTAAAACGAATTAGTACACTATGTATGACTGATTAAAAGACTTCAAAATATGATTACTACTACTCGAGTATTTAATTAAATTTTATGTTATTTTTGTTGAAATATTTTTTTCTGTTTATGATTTATTTTGTAGATGTTTATTATTGCGACTGCAGAATTTTTTGTTACCATCTTTAATGTGCACGTGTATTCATGGCTTTTGGGGCTTCTTTTTCCTTGCATTATGTCCCGGTCTATATTTGAGGTAGGTACCTACCCTTGACTATGATGCAGAGTTGAACTGAAATATATATGTATAAATATTGGCCTCCTGCGATACAACCTTTAACTTAGTGCAGGGACCACTGTAACGTACACTTTTGTATGCGTTTTGAAATTTACTGCTCAAAAGCACTTTATTGAGAGTGCGTGAAAAAAAATATCCGGCAAATAAAGTTTTCGCGTGTCACGAACGAAGTCGCGGGTACAGCTAGTTATGAATAAAACCGTTGTTGATTATCGTACAACTCTATGTTAACAGCTAAATACTAACTGTAGGCTTTATTAGTATCTACCTATCTATTTTAAATTTACTTAGTAAATCAATATGGTCGCTTGAAAATAGCAAAATAAACATTTTTGTTATTTAAAAACACAATGCCTACTAATATCAAAAAAGTACCTATTTAAGTATTCTATCAGTTATCTGACTTTCATAGTACCTGCAAGCTTTGCTTAGTCTTTAATAATTTAATATGACACTCACCGGTTTTAAGACTAATCTAGCGATACATTTCATCAATTCGCTATTTTAATCTTTTTTTATAATTGCGGTAAGTTCCAAAATATCGATTTTAATTCTAAAATCAAGGTGAAAAACTGGACTAACTCTGGAATCAGTAAATAGAACCAATTTTGCATGTCCTTTAATTACAAATGAACTACTAATTAAAAGATTATTTCTTTCTGGTCAAGAGAATTAACAAATTAAATATAGGGACAATATTCTTGCAGAATTCCGCTACCGAAGCAACAAGACAAGTTTTAAAAGTTAAACATGTAAAACGTGCGTTAGCTAGTAAAAACAGCGGAAAAGATCCGCGTTTGAAGATACCACTGTCGGTAGCTTCTTTAAAAATCTCCCGCGTGCTAGGGTCTCGCACACATTTTTATTATACACTAGCTGTACCTGCGACTTCGTTCGCGACACCTGAAAACTTTATTTGCCGGACACCTTTTCTTCACTCGCTTAACTACACTAGAAAGAAAGTAACATTTTAAATGAAAACAATAACAAAATAAGTAGTCCTGAAAATAACATTTTTATCAGTATTTACATTTAAATACAGACATCATAAACCAAATTTGAAAGCGCCGCGGGGTTATCTTATGGCAGTTCGCGTCTTATCAGTGGCCCTCCTCTACCCGCCTTCAACGCTCTGTCCCGCGCTTAAAATTTTTTATTTTCGAAGAAGTGCGTAGAACCCAAAGAGCTTGTAAAATAAGGTTACATTTATGTATGTATAACATAGGTGGATCCAGAATGAAATCAGATGGATATTGTAAACAAACTTCAGTCTAAGTGCATGGGAAGAATTCAGTTATGGAAACGCAAGAAGTTTCTGCCCTAAATTATAAAGATTAAGTATCAAGTGTCAAGTTTAAAAAAAAATATAACACAAATGTACTTTCCACAGATCTCTAAAACTAAAGGGTACTTTCCTAGAACATTTTATTGACTGATGATATATAAAAACCACAAACCTGCCGACGTTGTTAGTTTTACTTGATAGCTCTTGGTGAACCTTTCCAACAAAAAAATAATAATTAAAATCGAACCATTACTGCAGTAAATATTTTCGATTTGTATACCCCGACCCACGGGAACTGTGTCGAATTACAGCAAAAAAGTTCCTAAGAACCTACTTCATAGTATGTAGCAATGATAGTTCAGCAGTTAGCGAGGACGATGCACACGCGGGCGTGGGTTCTAACCTTAACAATGAGTTTGAGCTGCCGGTATACCATCACGTATACCGGCAGTATACGTGTAACATCGTGAGGAAAACTATACTTCCTAGTAGATACTCGGTTGGCTAGCTACCACCCTCAAGTTGACTATCTGCCACCTAGCACCTAACAGTGTGCTCCAGTAGCCTCACTTGAAAGCCAGTTTCATTCCAGATTAGGTGTGATTTACCATCTTCGACTACACCGTCACTTAACATCAGGTGAACTATTGTCAAACACCTATTTGGTCAACCATTAAAAAAAATGTACTATGCCAGGTTCAATCAAATTACTCTGGTAAATTAGCATGATGCTCTTTCAAGATACAAACAGACAGAAAAAACATTTTTGTATAGGTAATAATAGACTGTAAAAAAAACTAAATATCTTTAATGTACACAATTTAATATATTCTGCCGTCAAGTAACAGTGTACAGTAATTCTCTTTCGGCTTAGTATATATTCAGATACTGCGAAACTGACAGTTCATGTGTGTGACGATGCAAATATTGTCTACTCATTGCAGTCCCGTAAAGGCTAGTTGGTCCATTTGCCTGCGGTGATGTGGACGGTACGCGGATGTCTCAAAGACACGTGCTTGCCCTCCGTGGTATCGGGCAACCGCTCAAAGCAAACTCCGCTATCATACATCTGGAAGCATCCATAGGAGGTGTAATGGCCCTATATGGGCACCTCTAAGAAGCCGACGCTTCTGACGTGGCGCGTCACGCGTGGGACGCGGCTTTTTGACATTAACAGCTCAGCACCTACAAAAAGCACTTTTGGGAAGTTGTTGGGATCAAGCTAAACGCTCTAAACCTTGGTGCTGCATTAACAATAAAGATGGTAAGAACGATTGGCGATCCATGTCGAAAATTGAATAATTCGAAAATTCGGTAATTGAATAAATAAAAACAGGTGTTCCACATTCATTTTGTTGAAAGTCAATAACATTTTGTTTACAGAGTTGAACATTTTTCGTGATGTCAGGGGTGGTCTCATTGTAAAACCTGTTCACTAAATGAGGGTCGGTCCCCATGCTTAAAGATTGCGACGCTTGCTCGAAACTTCGAGAATTAATCAGCTAGGATGCTTATAAATACTCAAAAACCCCTTAGTATTTATATAAGACCAAGCTCTATCGGTAAAATTATATTCTAATAACCTGATATAATAAACATATTATTTGATAATAATAACGTCGCTTACCGTCAGGCGAGTTGATGGTCATACGCGGACTTATGTGAGTTTGAAGAATCCGGCAACAAATTTTATTTTATTTAAATTTAGTTCAACAACAATTAGCAAACCTAGATTCACAAATAATGACAACAAAGAATACATTACAAATTTGCTAACCCAAACATTGAACACATCATAAATGAGATAGCTTGCTTATCACATCAAACTAGCAGCAACAATTCTGATTAATATTACAATAAAATTAGGAAATGTTATTAAGTCTGGTTTTGAATTTGAATAGACTAATATGAAAAATATCAAGTTCAATAAAAGCTTCAGCTATTACGTATCACAGAATTTAAAAAATGTGTTCAATACTGTTGGTAAAGAAACCAAAGTTACTGTTATAAAGCAAACCTAATTTCGAGTAGGTACACCAGTTATTGTTGTTCTTGGGTGTGTTTTCGTCGAAGCGCTTGATACTTTGCCTTTTCGCAATAATTGTAGAGATATTAGACTCATAGGCTTAATCAATCGAAATATGCGGTGGCATAATTCTATTCCTATCTTCTTTTCTACTTATTACTAAAGTTAGAAATGTATAAGATGTTAATATGTTAATGTATAATTTATGTAATTTTAGATTTAGCTCATAAATCACCTTAATTCAAATATTCTTTAATTTACTTTTGTTACGAAGATTTTGATGTATATCTACTATTTGATTATTAAAAAATATTGATTCGATGACATTTCATTTTAAATTCGGGTTTATTTAATAAAAATTGGGCACACAATTGAAACATGACACATTTTTTTCATAATTATGTTTAACAATGTACAGTTTTCGGATTTTTACCTTTTTTTTATAAGAAATAACATCATAACTGATGGAAAAAGAAAAAACAATAGAAAAAAATCAAAACATGTCTATAATCTCAATCAAACAATCATATTTAAATACATATGTTAAAAACATTATGGCAAAAGTTGAACATAAATATTTTTTTTTTTTATATTAACATTTCATATATTTATTTATTTACTTTATTATATACAAATATAGTTTTTGTGCACTATGGAGAGAAACGGCCAGGACCTTCTTTGATTTCTTTATTTAATAAAATTATTTGTCTTTACATTTTGATCGTCCTTGTATCCCGTTCTACTAATAATATTCCATCCATCAAATCTGCTTTCTCTGACAACACTGCAAGATTAAGTACATTTTGGGTGTCTGCAAATGCAGTGCCTTCAATCTGACTGCCCTGTTCATTTCTTACTGTAACTGTTTGTGGTGACTACGAGCGGCGTCGTAAAACATAACAGAGCGCAGAGCGACAGCGACCATCCCGTGCGAGCGGAACGCGCAGACTGGCCGCTGGCGCGCGAATCCGCGAAAGATCCCGCTCGTATATTTATAGTTGTGCGAGCGAGGCAAAACGAGAAGCCGTCTCCCTCGCGCATCATCGTCATTTGATATTATTGATGATATTTGAGAAATGCCAAATTAAATGATTGACACAGAGTACAACAACGATTCCGAGTTTCTCTCTACCTTCTGAGAAGTGCCCCACATGTTCAGTTCTTTCTTATTTGGTAGAATATCTTCTTGAAGAGCTGTAGGGCGTCGGTTCGATTCCCACCAGGACAAATATTTATGTGACGATAATAAATGATTGTTCTGTGTCTGGGTGTTCTGTATGTCCCATAAGTATGTATTTACAACAAAAAAAGTATATAAGTGTTCTATCAGCTAGCTGATTTCCATAATACAAGCTTTGCTTAGTTTGGCGCTAGATGGCGCTGTGTATTCATCCTGCATTACCGCTTAACATCAAGCAGAGTGTAAAAATATTGTTTTCTTTTTTAATCAGGGTGTGGTTGTGTGTAACGTAACGAGTCTTGGAACGACCGTGTGTATACGTGAATATGTTTACACTTTTTAACACTAAAAGGTCTTTAGGATAAACATCGTAAGGAAACCGTAGCGTGGTGGTAGGGTACTTTATAGTACATACTCGACTAGCTAGCTACTACCCTTAAGTTGAAAATCCGTCGCCAAGTACCTAACGGTGTGTTCCGGCAGCCTCACTTGAGAGCTAGTTTCATTCTAGGTTAGGTATGTTTATCATCTTCGACCATACCGACATTTAACATCAGGTGAGCTGTGGTCAAACACATAGCCTGTTAGCCGTAAAAAAACTACATAGTTTCAAACGTAACGAATTGTTTGATTATCGAGTGGTGAACATAAGTTATGGATGTAGTTTATAAATAAATAAATACTAATAATGCCTATGTAGCTGCAACACCAAACTGTATCCTCCGATTTTGATTTAATCATTTTTCTGATTTGTCTCCTACTAAATAAACTAATTTAAAAACGTAGGTATTCATTTAAAAATCGAGCACTAACTGGCTCCGTACGGCCTACGGTAAATATAGGCAAGGTAGTAGTTAGATTGGTATCGTTGTTAAAATTCCTGTGAGTGCGAGAACTGTTACGTGATGTTACTTTTGTCGCATGACTCAAGATACAAAACTAACTGTCATAAAACACGGAGAAATCCACTTTAGCGTGCCTGAGAGAACTCATCACAAGCTTTTTGACAAACTGTAACGTCAACGTTTTGAGTTAGCATTGAATGTAATAAGCGTAGACAGAACGATATATCACACTTCCAAACTGTTTTAGCAAAATGATTCACAAAGACGCAAAACACCTAATCTAACATTTATTTTACTTACGTCTCCAACAGTTTTTAGTGGCAAGGAGACTACAATTTAATAGTATCGGTGTTGCAAAGCTGGATGTGAGCCAATGTTTGACCAGTTTTTTAGTTTTGTGCAATCGCCCTATTTTTCTAAACTAAAACTGAATTGCTTGCACGCGACACGCTCTGGAAAATATGAAGGTCATAAGATGTCTGAGAAGATTTATCCAATAAAAGTTTTAGAACTCACAGTGTCCATTTTTATAATATCAATGGATGATGAAAAACCTTTAAATCGTAATTCTAAAAAATTAATTTACGACATGTAATGTAATAATTGCGTCTCATTTTTACCCGTTTAGAAATTTATATTTAAACGTCTCAAGCATGATCAATTATAATTTATCAGACATAATTATCTTGTATAACGTACGGTCTCATTAACAAAAAAAGAATATGGCAATTACAAGATCGTACGTGTCAACTTCGATTTTAACCCGATTATGTCTTCACAAAGTTCAAAAAAATCTATTTCTATAACATTACAAATGTATTCTAATGTGTTATTTTTTACTTTGTTCAGTAAACATTTGAGGTAAATATTGATATATGCTATATTTAATACAATTTCAATTAAACAAAATAAAATAACTTAAAATAATAACTACTCTAAAAGGCCGCTATCAATGGGAATAGTTCCCAAAACGCTGGCCCCATTGCCGCGTTGTATGGCGATACTCAAACCCTGGGCAAAATAAAGGCCAGCGTTTTGTTCACGAGTGGCGTCGACCAGACGAGATGACAATTCAGTAAATATTTCAAATGCTAATGTAATCTCGTAGCAGGTCTTTAACATTTTTAGTGTTATTTTTGTTTCAAGTGTATATCCAGCTAATCTATCTAGGTAAATTAAATTTCTGTTTTAAGTCTTGGTACAAATGATAAAAATTTTCTTTTTAAATTATGTTTTGATTTATAAACACACAATTTAAGATTGCTAAATGTAAAATAATATCGCCTCAAACTCAGTTTAAATTTAAATTATTAAAGTACCTATATTTTCGAACAAAACAAAGAGGTTATTGATATTAATTGTGTCCGTCAGCTTGTGACCTCGGATTTAACTCATCACATCCCCAGGAAGACAATGTAAACTGTCAAAGAAAAAAACGGATACTTTAATTGACAGACGGGAGCAAGGCTCTGACCGGAGCGTCTTGAACCGGACAATTAAGCACCATAATTAACCATCTCATAGACGAATATTAAAGGCCAGCTAACGTCGCCTTCTCGGACATGACCTTGTCTGTAGAGCGGCGTTACAGTATAGTCTCGTTGTTCGCTTCCGCGAGATGACATACCATCAGTCTTAGAAACTCATTAGTGGCGCCGATGAACGCTTTTGCAGACTTCCGGGTACTTCACGGTCAGTAAGAGATTCAAAATTAAATTAATTTTGACTGTGAGATCCATATTGCTGGCTACGCTTGTCATTATTTAATACCATTGATGCCTGCAATTAATCAATTGCGCCTATCGTCTTTTCATTGGTCTGATATCAAAAGACTTCGCCAAGTTCTAAGATGAACTGTTGAGTTATAAATAAGATTCGTTTTTGTTCTTTGGTATGATACTGACTTTCCGACCATAGCAATAATCTTTCTGAATTATTAACATGCGAAGTAGAGTAAATAAAAACAATGGACGACTTGTTCACGCAGCGCCGTATCGCCCCATATAAAAAAACTAGTATATGGGGATCGTCACAAGGAAGGCGTGGGTTCAAATCCCAACAACAAGCTTGAGCCGTTGAACAAAACATCATAAGGAAACCATAGCATGGTGGTAGGATATTTTCTAGTAGGTACTCCGCTGGCTATCTAACACCCATAAGTTGAAAATCTGCCACCAAGTTCGTAACGGAAGGTTCCGGCAGCCACGCTTGAGAGTCAGTTCCATATCAAGCGTATTCACTTTTTTCCAGCACACCATCACTTACCATCAGGTGAGCTAAGGTCAAACTTTTAGCCTGTTACTTTAAATACAAACATTTAGAAAACCCAAAGAAACACAAGCAGAACAAACATCTATATAATTATGCTCTGTTCAACTCTTAAATTTTTGTCCTAGGTTGAAATCGAACTCACACACTACAGCTCAGGAAACAGAGCCTCTACTAACTAAGCAGCACAGTGAAATAAATAGCTAGAAACTCATTACTTCGTGCGCACGATCTTTTAATATTTGATACTCACCTGATGTTGTCAAACACCTTGTCAATCAAGTGAAAACAAAATAAATCTACGTTCGCAGTCGTCATGAACTAAGTAGAATTAAATACCGAACAAATAACTGCTGAAACTTTCTGTTTTTAATACTATTACTGGATTTTGTTTTGTTATGCCAAGTTCTGAGTACCTACCGCTCTAATGATGCTGCAAACGCTATGTTTTTCCATTAAGAAGAAGTTTATTCTTTATTCTATATTCGTCTCATTGCTTTTAGATAAAAATAGCTAACGGCACATTTGCTCAAGTAGGAAAGTGATACTTAAGTACATCGACGTCGTCTACGCCCTGTCTACTTCTCTGCGTGTCGCACCGACTTGGATCCTAAACTATGTATTACGGGCTTGAATCTGGCGAATGAGATACCTATAGAGAAAAAAAATTGCGGCATCCAGTTCACACTGTAGTTATAAATAAGTCAATGTAATTGGAATAGAAAGCAAACTAGATATTTTTACGTAGGTATATCTCAGCTTTTGTTTTAGAAACCTTATTGATTTTTAAAACATCCTTCATTTATGTACCTATATCTAAAAATCAATTTTACTAGTAGTATTCAACAGCAAAAGTAGGTCTGAGATTAGCGTCCACAGTTAATCCCACTAATATTATAAATGTCAAAGTTTGGATGGATTGATGGATGGATGTTTGTTACTCTTTCACGGAAAAACTACTGAACGGATTTGGATGAAATTTGGCATGGAACTAGCTGACACCCTTTTTTTTTTTTTTTTTTTTTTGTCCAGGGAAAATACTTTGTGTATACCACCGGCCCTGGGGCGGGCACGGTGGTTATGTGGGACTCTCCGTCCTAATGACGGCCTACCCACTAAAAACCCTGGAGTGTTCCACCTCGGCGCTTTGTGTCGAGGCTGCGGGCACGCTTTCGCACTCTACCGCGGCCTCGACAGCGCTTGTCCTCGCGGACCCGCCTCGGGGAGCCTAAGCTCACCCCGCAACAATGACGATGTGTCCGAACACCCGACACATCGTCATCCACCTCGGAGACCAAACCAGCAAATGAGCGTCGGACAGCCCCATGTCCGTACGCCCCTGGTCTCCATGCGACGGGTCAGATAAGTGGCCCCGCCGCCTGCCACTTGGTTGCTTGGAATGGGGATCGCCAGACCGGCACTCCCCCCATTCCGCAACCCCCTCCCACTTGGCTCCTCCACTGCGCCCTCAGCTCATCAGAGGGACACGTGGAGAGCCCGTCGCCAGGCCACCTCCTGGGGCCGGGTCCCTCTTGCCGTCGCGACATGCCATAACATGGCTTGTCGTGACCCACCTCGAGGACCAATAACAACTGGCGCCAGACGACCCCATGTCTGAGCGCCAGTGGTCCTCATGCGACGGGTCAGGTGAGTGGCCCCGCCGCCTGCCACCACGGCTGCAGAGGACAGGGAGAGCGGCACAACGCAACACCGACACTCCTCTTCCCCTGCAGCCCCACCGCGTCCGCCATCAAACGGTGGCGGCCCCGTTAAGGCCGCGGAAGGTAGGGAAAGCGGCAACGAAACACCGACAGTCCTCTCCCGCCGCGGCCTCCAGCCCTCAGCCGCAGTGTCTCCCATTCGACACTGCAGCCCGCCTCAGTTGCGATACCGCCCACACAGTCCGCAACCTACTTGGCCGCTTCTACCAGGCCCGGGGGAACACCCGGAGAAGCAGCCCCACCTCGGGTTCCGCTTAGTTTCACCGTGGTGACCAGTCACGGTTACTCAGCCCCCCCGCCACGACAAGGCGGGAACCCACGGGGGGGAACTAGCTGACACCCTGGATTGACACACATTTTTATCCCGAAAACATGTAACGGATAACACCGCGGGGCGAAGCTAGTTTTTTATAAATTAAATAAAAATATTTATGTAAAGTGAACATAAACAATACGGCACTGTTGACATGTGTGAGTAAGAATAACAATATATGGTAAGACATTTCATGCAGCACCATCTAGCCCCAAACTAAGCAAAGCTTGTACTATGATATAACTGATAGAATACATGTAGGTACACTAATTTTTGTAATACATACTTATAATACACACAGAACACCTGGGCACTGAACAAACATTTATCGTCACATAAAATATGTTTGTCCCGGTGGTAATCGAACCCACGCCCTACAGCTCTGTCTCTGTAATGGTCATCAAAGCTGCAATGCCCTGGACTTGGTTTTGTGCCGGGTACCACCGCAATGATTGAGGACATGCGTAATCTCTTACCATTAGGAGGGCATTTCGTTAGTCTCATTATTTTTATACAAAAAACTACACGACTATATATTTAGTTTTTTCCTATGACATCTCCTTATATGAGTTCCATTTCTCTAAGTCAGTCAGTGAGTGGTTATTTAGCTTTATATTATAGTAATAAGTTTAAATAATCTCTATAGGTCATCTTGTTTTAACTGTAATGTTTTTTCTTTTTTGTTTAAGACGTTGAAACTCTGAACCGAGGCATACCTTACTTCCGAACGTCAAACGTACGGACGTCGTATATCTAGAGTAATTACCTAATTGTGACTGGCATAAGTGAGTCAACGGCAAGTGGCGTCCTATATGGTTGATTATTTACGGGCTGCAGTTAGTAATTGCGGTCGAGACCTCGCGCCGCCGCGACCACTCGTTTATCTAATTAGGAATTCTACAAGGAATATTGCCTAATGTTGCTTTATAGTCGTGTTTCCCAATTATTGGGGAGCTAACATGCCAAAAATATAGGAGTTATACTTCTTTAGACTTTTTCTTAAATCTTTCCATAGGTAAGTATATTAAGTTGCACGCGCCGCATCGCATCATACCGTATGTGTTTGTGTACTAAGAGATTAGATACATTTAATTTTTCGTTGTATAGTTTAGTAGAACTACAAAATAGTTATTATATAGTTTGGTAAACAAATAGACACATACGAGACGCATATTAATTTTATAAAAAATGATGATAAATCAAGTAGACGTTTAATTTCCAAATTATTTAACCTAATTGAAATACCTAACATTAATGTGTGTTTGTTTGTTTGTAGACAAGTTGCGAACTATTGATTTGATCACTTACTTGGTGGTGGATCTCCTTAGCAGGAGTTTGTCTAGGTAGGTGCCACCGCAGTACCTACCATATATTCTGCCCCCAAGCGGTACTGTATAAACATTACTGTATTCCGGTTTGAAGGGTAGGTACTGCAGCTAGCGAATTTAAATAAAATTCATAAATAAATTAAATCTCAAGGTAATGAACGACATAGCAGTGGCGCCCTGGACTTCGTTTTGCAACTCAAAGTTCTGAGTATCGCTGCAATGGTTATGGACACTTGGACAAGCGTTATCTCTTACCATCAGGAGAGTGTAACGTTTGTCTCATAACTTTTCCACAAAAAAAATCAACGTTAGATTTTTTAAAATATTATCGTTCAAATATAAGTGATCAATTAAGATTTAATGAAAATAAAACTTTGGAAAGGTAACAGTTTAGGACAACTATTCACTTTGTTTTCGTATTATAATTTCGCGCTACCTACATTTTCTCAATGGCGAACGTACAATACAAATACAGGGGTTGTGAAATGAGCTTAGGGTGTACTAAGCTGAAAATGGGTCACGTTACTCAAAGTTATGAACTACCTTTACCATGGACTGAAATCAAATTGAAATCTAAAATCAGAAATCAGAAAATCAGTTGTTCAGTAGAAAAAATAAATTGATTTTGATTAATTATTATGAATAGCTCGAACTAAGCGGTTTGATTCCACCTTCTTCATACGAACCGCCAGACATTGGAACATGCTGCCCGAGTGTGTGTCACCGATAAATACAATCTGAATCCTTTCAAGTCGCGAGTGAATCGGTTTTTCCTAAGCAAGCATGCTGCATTGTAGACCGCATCTTCGCTTAACACGCTTAACATCATAAAAAAACAACAGCCCTTTTCGACTAAGTAACTATACCCCAACCATATAACACTGTACTTGCACAAAAAATTAAATTGTATTAAAATACCACAGAGCTGGCAACACAACTTGGTGATGATTTACCGCGCTCGTGGCATCTGCACTGGAAACAACTACAGCTACCGGCATCGTTGGCAGTACTGATATTTCATATTTGCCTTCAATAAATTTTATGTTTGATGACTTGTTTATTGCCGAAACTATGACTATAAACTGGATGAGTAAATCGAGCTTTCTTTATTAGCTATTGTATTCTTATGACTATAATTAGGTATTATTAGATACAGTACTAAAACTATCTACGTTACCTACTTTTTTTTAGTTTACAAAACTTCATAGTTGTTGTTACGTTATAAGGTATGAAAAATATTCGTAACAAGTGTGGTCAAAATCGGTCAGTTTTGTTAATTAATGTTCTATATTTACCACACGCCATATAGCTTTTCAATCATTTGTCACGTCCTTAGTCACAAATCTTTTTATTAAGTGACTAATCTGTTAGCTGCAACTTATTAAACAAATAAATATTTTTCGATTCATTTAACCAATGATGTCACGCTAAAGATTATTTAGGTAAAGCTATTAAACTCATCCGTAGATTTGTAACTTATTAAAAGTATCTAACTTTAACATCTACTTGGCTATAACCGGGTTTTTATATAAATGTATAAACCAGAAAGGTACCAGATGTCTACTATTATACGACATAAAACAAGGATAATTGCTGAACTATAACTGTAAATGTTAGCTTGTGAAGCAGCACTGGCCAGTTGTGGGCGGGATAGCCAAAAGCGATCATCACAAGTCTGACTTGCGATTGCCAGTGCTATAAAAAATAGACTAACGAAACATTAGATGAGTCAAGTAAGAGAACCGATATGTAACGTGGCAGAGCAAAGCAATGATTTAACGTGTTGGCGGAGACAATGCCTCTAATCCGAGCTTAAAACCTGCAGACCTTACCTTGACTCCTACGCACCATGCTCCTTTTACTGTACGAAACCTTGTCTTGTAATCGCTTACTTAATATATCTAGCTTCCACATCCGACATGGTAACAATTTTTATAAATTTTCAGTACTTAGCCTTTTTTCATGATCAACAAATTATTCAATGTTAATAAATTAACATTGGCAATAGTGTTATATTATATTACGTACCTATATTTTGTATTTTTGGCTCTTAGATTTTGTCTTGCATTTAGATTTTTGCATCTTTTTGTGTTTTAAAAAACTCTATAAAGCAACAATATTTTGTTTTTCCTAAAACAAACCCAGTAGAAACCAATTCTAAGAACAGAAATTATCAAAGTAAACATTCTTGGAACTGTTTGTTTTGCTGTTGTTACTGTCACTGGGTATTATGCCTATCACATGAGATTGCGGTCCATCACAGGGTTAGACTCATACCTATTCATTTAATCATATAAAATACTTTGCCTACTAAACAAGCAGCGATGTTTGCCTAAATACTTTTTTTGTTACTCAATTTAGAATTTGTGCTTTTCAAAGTTTACCTCAATCGGATACATTAATTAACTAGTTGCGCATTTAACCGCCGGGATTCCGGGATGAAAAGTAGCCTATGTAGGTAGGTACATATATTTACGGTATAAACTGACTGCATTTTAAACTTTAACTAAATCCATATAGTCGTTTCAGCGTAAAGAAATAATAAACATACAACCATTTGCATTTATAATATCAAAGTAATTGTAAAATATATCCTGAAAGAAATGATTTAATCCTCTGTTAACAATTTTATTTTATTGTAGGTATTTATTTATTTTGCTGTCAATCTTTTGTGTCACTAATTCATAATTACCTCTGTCGTTGCCAGTTTTTGTTATGGTTTTATTCATGAGGAATGACCTCCAAGTTAATGAATGAATGGGCTACGCTTAGCGTGCCGTGGCCGCCCACGAAAACTTCATTCATGCACGAGCCCTGAGTGGTGGCGGGCTCGGTCTCCGCGGGTTTGCATCGCCACCGCTTACGACTTGATCAATTTTCTCTTCAAACATAGTTATAAACACATAGTGAGCTTCTTCAAATATGGATGATATGGCATTTAAAAGAATAAGATAGTATTTTTTCACGAAATTATTTCATCACCCTTAAATGGGGTAGAATTCCACTAAAAAAATTAATTAACTTCAGACGTTCATCCGAAAACCGGCAGAGAAAATTCTAGAACGATGACCGACTTGACCCCTTTAACATAATTCGGTTCAAAGTTTATTTTCCAAAGGTCAAAATCGATTATAAATGGCACAGATGACTATGAATTAAAGGGAACTAACAATGAGGGATCGCCGCAGGAGTCTACGGGATGAATGGCATAGTGAGGCGGGTGGAGGGGGGCAGGCGGTGGCCGGGGAGGCGGAGCAACCTGGAGCGAGGATGAAGGCATTGCGGCACGTGTTTCGTGGTCATGGCCACGTCGTGACGTCTGACATTTAGCAAGCGCATGCGTACCAGTACGCTCAGGTTCAAGGACGTTTTATCGATCCCCGGTAGTGGTGTGGCGCCGTGTGCCTCGGGCGGACGCTGATCTTCACCCTGAACAGGAAATCAATGCCGAGGACTACAGGCGTGTCCGACGCCGCCAACACATGCTACACCTACATAAACAGCTGTTTGTCTCCTACGAGAGAAGTTTACTTGGTCTTTGCCTGAATGTTATGGTACGACAGTTTAGTAGCATAGCTCTTACCTATAGTTAGTATCACGAGAATGCTTCTCTATTATATTTTCTTGCTTATGCTACAAGAACTCCGCTCAACGGAAAATACTTACTTCGTACTTAAGTCTCACGTAAAACTTTAAGAAGAAATTGTATGAAAATATAATTAGACATCTTTGAAAATAAGGTCATGTAAATTCAAGAAGAATGATGACCCATTGTCCTATAACAGATATAGGTACCATGTGTGCGCGTAATCCAGCGTATATGAGAAGCGCGTATACCTTGATTGTATTACTTTCACAAGGAAACCTGCGAGTCGTTTTTATTTCGAAAATCAAATACTTTATAAGAAAAATTTATAAAAATAATTTGTGAGTGGTTTATGTAAAAACAGAGGCTTTATAGGGCGAGAAGTAAAACAAAAATAAAGTGACTAGGTTCGGCCATACTAAGTAGGTAACTACCTACTCATCAAGAAAATTAGACAAAATTAATGAATCGTAATGAAGTCGGTTGACTTTATTTAATGGCGATTTTAGTTTGTTTATGTCACTCTCAAACATGTTTACATATTCCCTGACGTAGGTATGTACTCGTGTTGTTTTTTTTCCTCTGAAATTTAAGATCATTTTTTGATAAGGAAATAATTTTGCTAAATATAAATCTAACTTATATTTACTACTCCCATTAGGAATAGTAAATATTTTACGAAACACTTCGACATCACTATTTTTTATTTGCACGGCAAAGATACGGAACTCTTTGTTCTTCTTTGCCTAAGTCTCTAACTTCCGAAGAGTAATATGAATGTAATCAAACCCAAAGCATTCTAAGTAACCGAGCTTGATCCTAGAACGTATCGTTGCTTAACATCGGGTAACATATGGTAAAAAGCATACTTATTAAGAAAAAAAAAGGAAACCGAACAAGACATCTCCATCGGGTCTTGTGCTAACGCACTGATTGCGAATGCAAATGTCGCCGGCGCGTGTCAAATCGCTGCCAGCCCACGCGTTTCAGAAAATACTGACAGAAGTGCAGGCAGGCAGTGTTCACACATTCTCAGTAATCCTAAGAATTCTTCTTTTTTTTGCATAGATAGCACTTTGTGCATTCTGTTAGTTTCAAACGTTTCACACTTTCAAGTGTCTTATAGTAAAATAAAGCAAAACAACTCTTAGTAAGGGTGAAAATCGCATAAAGTGAATCACAGTTTAGTCCATGCCCTAGTAAATTCGTTGCGACTTTACTAGAAACTTCTGCAAAGTTTTGGAAAGTTAGAAATACACGAAAAGTCATACCACATAAAATCACTTGCCGACACACACATACCTACTACGTAGGTATCTACGAGTACTTTAATTTGACAACGACGCTAAACTGTTGACTAGAAGCTTCTTTAAGGGAAAATTTGGAATAGCTATAAATAGCTAAATAATGACTAACTATAAAGCTAGCTATAATAGCTATATAATCAGAGAGCATCTACTTAATCAAATCATTCACGACACAAACAACTTAGAATACAAAGATACTTACATACTTAGTAGTCGAGACTTCTTGGCAATTTAAAGCTGATTGGCTCATTCAAGATCACAACATCGGTACATACCTACCGATGTGGCATTGGTGGATGAGTATACATACCTATATGTAAAAACGCCATTTTACTAATGTCACTTCTGAAAGTGTTCATATAAGGTGTCTATATGGAAGATTGTCGTTGATTATTTCGCCAAGCAACAGGGGCGTGTACACTGCACAAGGAAGTAGCCCGTTTCGTTCTGTTTATATAAATACCTACTCGAGTGTATTAAGGTGGATCAACAGAAATGGGCAAACATGAATAGAAACATTTTATTTGGAATATAAATTGCGGTTGCGGTAAAAAAAAGGTTGCGGTATCTAAAAAAATATCCGAACATGTTAGATACTGGGTTTAAATAGAATAGGTAATAATAAAATAACTCTCCGATAAATTGAGTTTTAGCGAGTCGAATTCTAACCGTATTAGATCTTAAAAAAAAAATATTTTCCATTTAGGTATTTATATTGATGGACCTACCACGGAACTACTTATTGTAATGCCAGAAATATACTATGTTGCGTTGAGAAGCATACGTCATATAGTCCGTATCTAATTATTTAGCTATTCCCAAAATTGCAATGTTATCAGCGCGCCATTCATGAACGGTAGAGGAAGGCTGGCAGTGGAATGGAGTGGATCAGCCAGAGGGAGGCGAAGAGGAAAAGTTCGGGAGGGTCGTCATAGGGTTGAGGCGCCTCCCCTTTTATGAATGAGGGCGTACGTCACTGGGTATCGATCGCCGGCAGCCGGTAGCCGGCGACCGTGGCTGAGGTTACCGCACAAGGGCAGAGTTGCCCGATCAACAGGTGGCATTTGACGCACGCCGCATATCTTTCAACTAAATTTTGTCACTTCACCGAATAACGTCATACCAATAGATTGATAGCAGTAATACCACCCAGCCGCGTGCACACTTGCGCATGTCCTTTATCTGTGACAGCATCGGTCTATCAGATAGGCACTTAAACCGTCACTCGAAGATCGCGTGATCGTAAAGTTCAGTAAACCTGAAAAGCAGCCTCGTTACTGTGACTATTTGCATACGTGATTAGATTACATGTGGAACAGGAAGGCGTGTTAAGAAGGAGGTGTCAATGTGTACTCAGACATTATCGTCACACTTTTCCTATGACGTAGCCCGCCCACTAAAATGGTCTGATTTTCAGGCAATCGGTATTTGAACCCGTTACACTCATTACAACGTAGGTACATAGTTTCTGATTGGCGTATAGGGTATTTATATGATTTACAGGTCACAGTGGGCAGTGTTTCCACACAATGTTTTCCTTCACCGGCAGCTCAAGTTCATAGTTTGGCTTTGAACCCACGTCCTTCGATGTGTGTACCGACCACGCTAACCATGTCGAAATTTTTATTTTAAAATAAAAATAACAAAAAAGAATGTTTGGTAATTAATTTTGTTTAGGTTGTTTCTCTACGACTACGACCTTTTTAAACCATCTCGCAAACAAAGGGCATAAATAGGCATTATAGCTCCCAAATGTCTGAACCGATTTTGGTTGGGTTTCTTATTTAATATTTTATCAAGATTGATTCAAGAAAATATATTCAGTTATTTGTATTTTGTACCTAAGTATCAGTTTTTTTCTAGTTGATGAATAGTTATGAGCATCTTCCACAAGTCTGATAGAGTCGAAATTTGGTATGCCTACTGTTAGGTACTGGTATGGTCGATATATTTTTGCATTGTAAATTTATACCCACTGCTTTTAACTTTTCCAATTAATAATATCTAGCTCCAAAATCACGGTGAGCCGTGCTTACACGTACACTGTTTTGTTTTTTTTAATCCATTACCACCATATCTCTCAGAAAGTAGGTAGGTACTTTTTTTTTATTGTTAACTTATTGCATGTTGTCGTCACCTGTAACTGCTATCACATCTAGTTTTGTTTTTTTTTTGTGTTAATGACCGCCATTACTGTTGTGATGTGTATAGTGTTGGTGATCTAATAAATAAATAAATAAATAAATAAATAAATAAATTCATCTCATTGTGTTTGCCGTCACAAAATATATGCTTTTGTAGTAGGTACACAAATTTCGATTAAATTATTCTAGGTAACATGTTCGTCTATATTGAACTAAATAATAAATATAATACTTAGGTACTAATGCTTAATAATGCTTCGTTTCTCTTACGAGGGGTGTTCCAAAAGTAATGAGAACAAAATACTTAATGAAGATAGTTTGAGAAAATAATTAACATTATGTAAGTATAGCTTAGCTATCTGTAAGATTACCCACAAATAAATAATTGGTTTTATATCGTAGTGCTGAATAAAATGACACACATTTGTTTATGACTTGTCGCTACCATGGTAAAAATGGATAATACAGAAATTCGTGCGGTGATTAAATATTTTTGTTTGAAAAATTTTACTATGGAACAAGGTTTTCTAGAATTAAAACCAACTTTAGATAAGGATGCTTCTCCCTATTTTACAGTGGCAAGGTGGTGTGCAAAGTTTAAGCGTGTAAGAACAACGACTCAAGATGATCCCCGCTCGGGCCGCCCTTTGACGTGTTACTCAGGAAATGGTTAAAAAAGTTGAAAATATTGTATTGGATGATCGTCGTTTAACAGTTCGTTTTATTGCTAAAGAGTTGAACATCTCGATAGAAAGTGCTCATAGCATTTTACACGATTATTTAGGTATGAAAAGGGTATCCGCGCGGTGGGTACCCAAAATGCTTACAGACACACAAAAGCAACCGCGGCTGAAGATTTAGGAGAGCTCATTGAAGTTGTTCCAACAAGATCCTGATTGTTTTTTGGCTAACAATGATGAAACATGGCTTCACTACTACGACTCTGAAATGAAACAACAATCGTCTGCCGGTTAGATCATCAATACCTTGATCATGGAGCGACACGAAATTCGTGAAAAACGTCGGAGATAACTCCCGAAAAAAGTTCGTTTTCATCAGGACGACGCGCCGGCACACAAATCTGCCGTTGCCATGGTAGCAATCCGAGATACTGGCTGTTATATCCTTGAACATCCCCCATATTCACCAGACTTGGTTCCCAGTAATTACGTATACGTATACGTAACGTACGTTATCCCAGTAATACTTATTTCCACGCCTAAAGAAACATTTAAGAGGCACAAAATTTTAAGATGACCAACAAGTGATAGCTGCTGTACACGATTTTTAAGAGGTCAAATATTTTTATAATTTTTTAAAAAGGAAATCCTGGCTTTGGAAAAAATATATTTAACCTGAGTGATTATGTGAAAAAATAAAATTATATTAAATCTAACTTCCCTCTAACCTAGTCATTTGCATTACTTTTTGAACGACGTAGTATGTATCATGTTTACTTTCATAATGCATTTATAGTAAAAAACAGTTATTTTGACAAACTGATACTTCAATTTTATTTATTTGTTGGTTAATTAGTAAAATATTATTAAACGGAAAGCAAATTGCTAGAAGTCGGACAATAGATTTAATTTATTACGTTAAGTGATGGCTAGCTCAAAGCTATGCTCAAAGCATCAACGACATAGATGAAAGATGACTAGTACGAAAAATTTAATTTTGAAAAACGTAAACCAAAAATATCAAAAATTTAAAGTACCTACCTACCTTACAAAGTACTGCGTAGGTACTTAAGTATTTAACACTGAATGGAAACATGATCAAAGCCCACATTTTTTACGTAATGAAAACATTGAATGACGCTCGTAATATTTGTAATAATAATAATCTAAATGCACATAACATATTATCGGGAAATGTGAATGAGGACTACGGGCGTGCGTCACGCGGATTATTCCCGTAACGGGGTGGTAACGGGTGGCAAGGAGGGCGTGACGTCAGCACCCGTTTCTATATACCTACTATACTCTTACTTTGATACTAACGACCGATCGTTTCCACGAAATCCTATATCACATTGAAGGCTACAAAATGAGACGTTTGTTTTTCTTGAGTTGGTATCTAAGTAATGCTTAATTTGAAACCGTACCTACCTATATAAGTAGGTACCTACTTATGTATTGACAGGCGTCATGAAAAACAATTCCAATCATTTGGTAACTTTGGTCAAACATAAATAATATATGGCATAGAATAGAATATAACTTTATTATACACCAAAACAAAACACAACAACATACAAATATGCAACATAAAAAAGAGATAATGATATGATGACTGATATATATACCTAAGTATATATAGCTATATCAGTCGGGTTTCATCATTAAATCTCCAGGGATAAAACAATGTCGCTTCCCGCAGTCTGTACCTACGCTTAGATCTTTTAAACTACGCAACGGATATACCTACGGAACGGAAATAGACAGTGTGATTAAAGAGGAAGGCTTATACGTATAAGCCTTCCTCTTTAATCATGCATGCATAATTGCATATGCACCACATTAGTACCTATACATTGCACCTGTGCAAATCCGGGGTGGATCACTGGTGTAAAATAAATTAACTTTTAAATGCTCACTTATTCTGTTTCTTGAGGAACATGAGTAAAAATATGTGTCGAAAACAACTCTAACGACTTCGATGAAATTTCAACGAGGTTTTGGGGGGGTTAAAATCGATCTATCTAAGTATCATCTCTGAGGAAAGCGGTGCCGATTTTTCTGATATTAGTTTTGCATACACCGAGCAAGCTCGGTCACCCAGATATCTTGTCTCATTTGCGTATCTAAGTATAATAGGCACCTACACTTTTGTCAATTTATATGAATGCTTATTGTGTTATTTCAGTTTTATTCGGAAACAGAGATATACTCGTATCTAGTAGGTACCTACCTACCTATATTAATATACCTACCTATACGAAATACGTATGATATAAAAATGTATTGAAAGTGGGATAACGCACCCTGTGGGAGTAAATAAATGGTAGGTAACTGTTCTTTCTCATACATTTGACTATAGTTTACGTGCTTTGTAGGGTACCTACCTAATTCTCACAAAATAATAAATGCTTGAGCCACTGGTTTGCTTTTGGCCGCCATCTCGTTTTATGACTTCAGAACTATAGAATTTCAGGACTAACATAGATTCAAGATATTTATTGCTTCCATACAATACAAGATGTTTTAAATACAAAGTAGGTAGTATAGGTATGGTACACAGTCAAATATGGACCCTGTCGGGCACAGCAACGTTTACCATAGGTACCATAAATACTAAATATTAAATGTGTGTACCTGCCTATATAAAACAAGATTGCTAGACAAGGTTAAAAAACACCGCTCTACAGTTCAGCTGAACGAAGTGACGCTCATATCATGTGATCATGGTAGGTACTATATGGTATTAAGTTCTTCGAAATAACGTCAAATATGAGGTAAAAATATAAAAGTCTAAAAGTGAAAGTGATTTCTAGATGTACCAATCAGCTAATCTGCTTGGACGATTCGATAATTACGCAAGTGAGATAATACAACAATAGTATCGCAAACATACGTAAACTGAACTACGTCCGCGCAGACGATTACCTACACAGAATCTATAAATGAAACGCGATAAACATTTCCACTTTCCATGGTGTCAGACGTCAGAGTCTGAAATTGTATGGGTAATATGTTTTTCGAGCAGATACGTAATTATAAGCGTGACAAAGGCGTGACGCGCTTGTCTAATGAACCGATGAACTGCCACATCTATACGTGACGACGCCAGAATTACTGCGAGATGAGTGCGAGCTATTTCACGCCATTCACGTCACTGCGTGTTATTTCGACGTCCACGAGTCGAGGTCGATCTCGAAGCACCGCAGATAACAAACTCCTAGAGTCTTTTTGGTTAAAATACCTGATATTTAACGTGCCCATTAGATATATTCAGTGGTTCTTTCTTATTAATTTGGGAGAACCACATACCTCAATGTTAAAATTGACATGGCCCAAATCCCATAGAAAAAAACCCAGGTCCAGCCCAAAAATTATGTATCTCAGATTTTAGGTTAATAGTAGGTAATAATATTCTAAGCTATCACCATCGACCATATTAGTGGCTAATTTGTCGCCTACAAACTTCGTGCATACTAGGCGTACTAGCACAGGACCGGGATGAGTGGCGTAAGTACTAGAAGAGAGGCATGATTATTACATCAGATTGCTTTTTTTTATTACAAATATACAATAAGGAACATTTTAATACGCGTTACAGTGGACCAATCCATTAACGAACGCCTATATACAAAACTACAATGAGGAAAAAATGTGTTAGCCTCTCATTTGGGCGATGGGAGTGGTTTAGAAAATAATTACAATTTTTACTTTAAAATCTAATATACAAAACTTTTGCGCCGGGGCCTGGGAACGATTTCGGCCATGTCCTTTGTAACGATGATAGATCAGTGGTTCACACATCGAAGAGCCTGGGTTCACACCCCAACAATGAGCTTGAGCTGCCGGTAAAGGAAAACATCGTGAGCTACCTACGTAAAACAGTGTGTGCGATGAAATTTTAGTATCAGATAGGTATTCTAATTGTAGCTAACAAAATTAAAGTGTTATTAAGACTAACCGACGACTAAAGAGTTGAGAGAGGTAGATATACCCTAACCTTTGTTTCCTTTCACAATAGATTGGTACTTTCACAACACCTAACTAGTAGTGCATTACAGTTGTCATCTACATCTCCACTAATAAAATTAAAGAGGAAAGATTTGATTTTTTGTTTGTTTGTATTGAATAGGCTTCGAAACTACTATATGTATAATGCTAAGTATATTGTTAATCGAGTTTTGTTTTCCCGTGCGAAGCCGGGGCGAGCTGCTAGTATATTATATATAGAAACTGAATACACTGGACTGGAAAATAAAGTAGTAATTTAAAAAAATATGGCACGTGGATAGATCTGACTTGATATCTCACCTAAACAGAGCAAAAGGGCTTCTTAGTGAGTCAGTGAAGACAAATGTGAGATAATGTAACATGCGATATAAATAGAGACGGTGGCAACATCGTCACCTAGAACTGCAATCGCAACATAAACCGCGATATTATTAGACCGTGATTGCGAGAGCTCGCCAAACGGTGCTGAGGCGTACAATGTACCTTCACTCTTATATAGAACATCGGCACTTTTTTTTATAAAAAATAAAGCTGCAACGATAGCCACAACCTTTTATTTATCCACGATACAAAGTAGGTAACCTATGTCCCTTCTCGAACCTAGCTTTAAAACTGGACTAGCTAGTCCCAACTGGACTCTCGGGGAACTACTGTTCCACCCGGCCTGATGACGATGTATGGGAACACCACATACATCGTTCATCCTCGGGAAACTCATTCATGGGCGAAAGGTTCCCCCGAACCTGTTACCCTGAGATCCCTGTTATGGGGGTTGGAGGAGAGCGAAATTTCTCCTCCGACGCCCGATTCTTCGGCGGCGTATTGGGAGATCAGTGGTGATCTCGCGCTCTCTTTCCGCTGTCTCCTTCTGCAACATAACATGTTCACAGAAGGTGAGCACCGCCTCCCACGACCTCTCGGAACCGAGCATTGAATTCATCAATGCTGGAAGCGAGAGGTCGCTTCCTACTATATCAACAAGGACACGGCGCTCCCTTGTCCATGCAGAGCACTCCTCAAGCGTATGCTGCGCCGTGTCGTCGTCGCAGCCACACTCGTAGCAAGCAGGTGTCGGCCTCTGCGCGGTACCATGAAAAGGTAGTTACCAAAACACCCATGTCCTGTCAGGACCTGAGCAAGACGAAAGGAGAGGGCCCCATGCTTTCTTTCGACCCATTGTGTGAGAATCGGTCGGATCGCCTCCATAGTGCGGTGACCTGCACTAGGTTCCTCCATCCTACGCTGCCATTCTACCATGGCGGCTTGCCGGCCCGTTTTGCGCCATCGTCTCATGACTTCAGGGATAGGGTAGGTAGTCTCTCCTGGCCCGGGATTCCGACAATTAGCGGTAGATGTATGCCAGCATTTTTGCATCTAAGTCCCATGGTGGAGTACCTGCTAGCGCGCACGCCGCGCCGCCTCAAATGAAACGGTGCGATATCCTCTGATCGCCCTGATTGCCATGACTCGCTGAGGCCTTCGCAGGAGTCTTAGGTTGCGGACATTCAGGGCGTCCACCCATAATATTTACCTATTACCTACATGTGAGACTGTAATCTACCTAATAGGCATGACCGTATTAAATCTCAATAAATATTAGGTATTCAATTCATTTAATTAAACACATTTTCGCATTTATAAATAACTGACGGATTTCTACCTGTCACTCTAATAAAATGTAACATCTTGATGTTGCAGTTTCAAAAATTATTATCTTCCATGAACTATCATATTTAGGATTGAATGATACCTTTAGGTATAGGTACCTATTAATCCAGGCTACAAGTAACTTTCACACCAAATTTTATTTAAATATTCATTCGTTCCGGAATTCTATAGGCGACGGTGAATACCTACTTAACATCAGGCAACTAGATGGCCAACTGTGGCTTTTTTTTAATTAACAAGGGAGAACATAGGTTGATCATAATATACATGATAGGATGAACATTAGGTTTACATTTACCTTCATAATTATATCTACATAATTTAATACGTTAATAAATTTAGCAGCAGCAATGCGTAGTACATTCTAAAAACAAAACTATGGTTTAAGTAGATTAAATAACTTGTGCAGTTAACTCATGAGATTTAGGCACTTCTCACGCTACATACCTACCTAAGTAGGTATAGTTAGGTAGGTACCTACATACAAATATTGAACACATTTGCGATTTCGAGTAGTAGTAGTAGTAGTAATCTAAAAATTATAGGTATAGCTATAATTTTTGGACTATATACTTTTTACACCTACCTAAATAAGTACCTACTCGTATATCTAATACACCTAGTACTAGGTAGGTACCTACCTACCTACCATATACCTATTTTTTTACTGGTGACAGGCTGAATTGTCCCGCAGATCACCTGATATAAGTACATATCTATATTAAGTGATGGTGGGGTCGAAGTTACTCGGGAGCGGACGCTTTAAAGTGGACAATAGAGCCAGCCCAAAAATGTGCTGGCATAAACACCTCGACGAGTTCCTAGCAAACCGATCCAATCTGGCGGATGACCGCAATATTCGGAAAGAAAGAAAAGAGAGTTGGACAGAAAACATCCCTTCGCCGTCTTTCTAAAAACAAAAACTTATGTCGTTTTAAAATCATAAGAAGTTAATTTCAGCTTTGCATTTCAACTCTCACTGTCTAAAGGCAATAGTTAAACACCTATGTAGAGTCAATTATAAAACAAACACTCGAGATAGATATCTACCCACTCGTACGTATTGCAGTTTGTTTGGTCAAATGTCACTGAACCATAACAAAGTGGACTTTGACGCAGACGCGATCCGAAGCGTTCCAACCACCACCCACCGACCACAGCGCGGCGCCGGCGCAGCCGTGGGAAGACGCGAATGTTTGTATACTAACTGTCACTAAGCATGTTCACATGCACGACACTCGAAGTGACACTCCTTTTGAACATTAGTCAAAGTATATATCACAAGATAGCTTCCCATGAAGTTCTCGTGACAACCTGAAGTGCCATTCGCAAAATATTCAGTTTCTTTTCCCGTCGCCGATGAGAAAAACAGCGTTTCCTGTTTGCGAAAAACAGATGCTGTTTTATCTACATCCACAAACGAGTAGCCGAGTCGCGTGACTCCTTACTCAAAGTCCAAACAGATGAAACAATCCAGAAGAAACAAATAGCAGCGCGATCAAAATAGACAACACGTATTCAAGCCACGGTCCGAAATAGAACCCGCCTCCGGACTCCGAACCAAAAGTAGTCTTGTTAATAATAGAACGATTCCCGCAGGGACGTTTTCATCCCGTGATTCACCTGCTGAAAACTCGATTGTTCGCATTTTACGTCAATCGGCCGCGTGGTGTTTACGAGGCTCGCCTCGCGACGACGGCGCGGCGGCGTCAGCTGACGTCCAGGAATAGCCCTGACATCGCGGCCACGCTATGCCGCCTGCGCCCGCGCACCCACAAATAGCGCGCTATAATTAGACGGCGGTGAAATCGTGGGTTTGTTATTTTTCTTTATCGTCGTCCGTTACGCGATAATTGGGTTAGCACGAGCGATGCATGTGGGCCTGGGCAAGCGTCGGCGTGTCTCGCCCGCTCGGACTTCCACCGCCGAGCGCGCCATTGTCCTGGAGCCCCGCTTGGCGCCCGCGCACTCCGCTCCCACATCATACCTACTATTGAATAAATTATATCATACTATCGTCACGTAACGCGCAAAAACAAACAAGCCAGTCGCTATCATCTGCCAAATAATGCGAACGGCGCACTCTAATTTGCTTATAGGTAGGTAAGTAGATACTAAAAGTGCCAGTGAATAAAAAAATATCGAAAACATTTAAGATGTGATAATCGTATGGAAATTTAAAACATTTATGAAAAAAGAAATAATGAAACGAAACGATTGTAAAAAAATAAACAGAGTCAATAACACATCTCATAATAGGTAAAAAGCACTAATTTCCTTTAGTTAACACAAACTGATGTGGAAATTAGAAGACACGCCCAGTATGTCTATCGTATTTACACAACCGTATCAGTATTGGTACAGTGGCCATTTTCAATTATTTAAAATAACTACACAAAATAAATCTTCAAAGTACAAATCATTACCTAAGTTGCAACTGTCTTTAAATAGAATGAAATTACTGGGCGGTTGAACACTAACCGTCTAAATTCTCAAAATAATGAGTGCCAAAGCAGCGATGCTCAGCACTTAGTTTTGTTACTCAAAGTTCTTTGTATCAATGCAATGGTCATGAACATGCGTTATCTCTTAGCATCAGGAAAGCGTCTAGTTTGTTTCTAATTATTACCTACATTCAAAAAAAATTTAGGTACGAAACGAAAAAATAAGTCGTCTCCGGAAAGTAGAAGTATCTAATACCTATAAGTAGGTAGGTAGGTACTAATAGTAAAGATAACATGACAACTATATACCTAATAGTCAAATGACTCAAAAAGCAATCACGATCTCATCTACTGTAATAAGCATAGGCAAGTAGGTAATTATAGATATAGACTTAGTATAGGTACCTAAAAAAATACCTAGTAAGTAGGTAAAGTAAAAATAAATATAAAATTAAATAAATAAAGATAAGTTTTGGTCAAAAAACTTAGTTACTATAACAACCATAGGTACCAAAAATTAAATCAAATTAGGAATATCACACGTTGTTCGATGTTCGTTCGGTTTGTACCTACTGGGTCCATCCGGGTTTACCCGTGAGCTACGGGCTCTTCCTTTTGAAGATAAAATTCTTTAAAACCTTTTATGTTTAACGAAGAAATAAATTATTTTAAATTTATTGAATAAAATAAATAAATCGTCTACATTTTTAGCGATATTTTTATCACCGTCATCTCAATATTTCAGCATCATCCTTATTATAATATTATAATAAGTAGATATCTATTTTTTTATATTATTAGTATTAGATAAGTATCTAAGATAGCAAATTAAATAAATATTATTACAATGATAAAGTGAAATATAATAGTAATTGAGTCAAATTAAATTAATGTCAATTAGAACTATTTAAATGTTTCCTTTCACGTAGCAATGGAACAACCGATTGAGGTGATCTTTAGCACGAATATGGATATACCTACCTAGTTACCTATTAGGTATAGATTATGAAACGCACAGTAAACATGTGATACTTTTATCCAACTTTTATCCATTAGATATATCTACCTAGCTGAAATCAGGTGCATGTATATTTACTATACCAACTATTTAAAAAAACTAAGTAGGTAGTAGATATAATTATGAAGATTGACATGGTTGATTGCAATTTTCAGACTATAGAAAATAGTAGATACCTATACGAAATAAGCGGCAACAACCTTATTATACCTACTACCCAATACTATGTAGGTACCTACTAAGTACCTACCTACCTACCTATGTAGGTACCTACTAGACATTTGTTAGCACTAATAAAGTAATACAAATCTAATGACGGTTGCCGGTTGACGGTTGACGGATCCTGAAGCTTTCGGAATTCTAGTTAAAAGTGAAAGTTACTGAAAAAACTCGAACACGCCAGAGTAAGGTAGGTACTCGTATGTTGTTGGCTAAACCTGTCTATAGGTACCTACCTATACAATGATAGTAATAATAATAAATCGTTTATTGACCAAAATATTAAGAATTAAATTCTTACGGCCTACTGGTTTACATTTTGCCCCTTGCCCCCCTACAAGTGAGGATAAAAATAATAATAATAATTAAAGAACTTCAGTGTAGGGTTGTGTGTTAGGTACCTACCTATTTTGATCCTTTAATTAAAATAAAAATAAGAAAAGTATGTGGATTCAATTAGCACACTAATATTATTAGTAGTATTTTTCTTTTCTTGGTTGCCTGGAAGAGATCGCTGTTAGCGATAAGGCCGCCACTTGTGGCACTAGTTAATAAGGTTTTTTGTTCTCTGTACTCTTTACTAGGTATATATGATGTGCACAATAAAGAGTTATATCTATCTATCTATCTATTATTAGTGATATTAGATAATAGATATATATAGGTATACCTACACGATAAGTACACGTAGTTATAGCAAAGAGTATTTAGAATTTGTATTAGTTTTATTTAGAAGTGTGCTAAATTATGATCATACCTCACCCCTGGATTAGCTTAGCTACATAGGTAGTACCTACTTGTTTATCTTTTAACTTGCACAGGATACTTTTTATCCCGAAAAATATTTCATAGGTTGTAATCATAAGGTTCCATAATATAATTATCATAAAAGAGCGGATGAAACCGCGAACCACTGCCAAAGCTCGATTCAGGGCTAATATTCCTTGATTTTGTGTAAGGTTCAGGTCGCGCCCACTCGCAAAGCCTTATGCCGAGCTAATCTCAGGCTAAGAGGCAACAATCAACCAATTAGTATCTCGTATACGCCTCGCCCGTCATAAGCATCGTTAGCACGTGCGCTGCTAATGATCGCCTTATTACAATATAAGGAGATTGATGGAGAGTTCGGTAAAACATTGATGTCAAAACCAAATACTTACTTACATATTTATACAATATATTAATAAAAAATATTTTAATAAAAATCGGTCGAACCGTTTCGGAGGAGAACGACCACAAACACCGTGACACAAGATTTAGGTAGGTATATAAATATACCAAAAAAAAGTTAAAATAATTAAAAATTAGAATGAAAACAATGACGACCTCTTAAAGTGCGGTGACAAAACGTAGAGAAAATAGATCGGCCAAACAAAAACAGAACGGAAGTTCATAACTCAACCGCAACAAAAAATATGTTCGTGCGGTAAACAGGGGCGCTAGCGGCCAACGGTCAGGTTGAAGGCTCGTGGAGGCTTCGGTCGCGCCTCGCGGCACGCGCCAGAGCGCCCCACCCGGGGGGGCGGCGCGGGCGGTGGGCGGCGCCGGGCGGTGACGTCAGTCGGGGGGGGGGCACTGAGGCGCGCGATTGGCGGAGATGCGCGCGCCGCTACCGAATATGGGACCGCGGCTCCATTGATAAAACTGCGGTGCGGGGTCGCGCGGCGCCAGTCCTCTTCGCACAGGCCGCGTGAGAGGCCGTTTTCACGCTGGCGTTGTTCGTGATACCGTTTGGCCAGTGGGCCGAGGAGCAGGTGGTGCCGGACGGGATGGGCACGGACGCGGAGCCCCCGACCGGGCCACACCTGCTGTCTCTCGCCGACATGGGCGCGCTGGGGTTCGAGTGCGCGCTCAAGCCGGCTCCAGCACCCGCGCCTGGCTCCATGCCTGCCGACCTCAACACGCCCGTCACCACCTCAGACCTGCCCGCCTTCTTCCCCAACTTGCTGGAACCCCCGCCGATATCAGGTGCGAGTCTGCTCTATACCGTCATAGCACCCGCCGCGCCGATTACACCGTAAACAAACAAATGCCGTTCATTCGCGTAGTTCGATTGCAGTGTTTCGAATCGTATCTCCATGTCCACGAATGCGAGATAACCGCGGAGTGATAGGGGTTGATGTGACGTCACGCTCTGTGTTCTCAGTGAAATAGAAAGTTCACCCGGTGTCATATGGTCGGATCGATGCGCGGACCTGAATGAAACTTCTATTGTGTAGGCCACGTCTTCCCGCCCCAGGCTTGTGCTCTGTTAGTGATTGTTCCTTCTTCAAATAATAAAATTTCACCGAAGCGGGTAAATATGATACAACATTATAATAAAGTGAAAATCATTTAATATTAAATTTCAGTACACTATAAAATTTTTGAAAAATAATTGCAAATTATTATTAATTCATAATTTATTTATTGCGTAGATGGGCAAAATTGATATTCAATTAAATAAATAACTAGTACCTAAGTAGTACATTTGTAATGTGGGAATACCCAGATGGCCTACCAAAATGTAGTAGTATGTAGTCCAAGTAGGTAGGTATAGGTACCTACAGTACCTACCTACTTTCCTGTAGGTAGGTAGGTACCTAAAGCTTTCCTTTCACGGTAAATTTTGAGCTTTTTATTTTATTTTACATGGATAACAAACAGCTACTTAATAATAGAGTGGGTACAATAATGGTTATGGTAATCTTACACATGGAAATAATTATGAAGTGTCCTGATGCAACACTAATAAGATTAGATAGATAGTTATCCCTAAATATAAAAGTACATAATTATCAAGCACTTACGGTTCACAGCCATACAGATAAATACATATATATATAATTAGTCGATGATATTACATTTAAAAAAGAAGTATATGTATCTATATATATAATATATCGCACTAGCGCGCACAAATTGTTGCAGACAAATTCAGACAATGATTGCAATTTGATTTGCACTAGTGCTTCAAGCGCATCACTCTACTTACTTATAGCTATCTCTTTCTGCATCACGCATTTTCACGTTCTGTATTATCTATCGCAATCGTAACTGTAAGTGAAGTTTGTAATAACAACGAAACGCAACAAAATCTGAACGCTGCCACTTAGTATGAACGTAGCGTATCTTTATAATATCTATCATTGTAGTTATGCATGTACCAGTGTACCTACTACAATATGTGCATGTGCAAACAATATTATTTGTAGCGGGTTTTGTCAATATTCCTAATCTTCTCTTTTAATTTCGTTTTCGTAATTTTGAACGTATTTGCTTCATCGTAAATAAACCAACATACTTACTAGGAGTATGTACCTACTATTTAGTTGTCATTAAAGTTAGCTATTGAGCGGATGTGAACTGATTTTTTTCGATTATTAGTTACAAAATATGGAGAATATACCTATACCTAAGTACCTAAAATGTAAACGTTTGATATTAAAATCTTACTGAACATTACCTACTTAATTATTAACAGAGATTTTTTAGATATCTACTTATCTTCTGAATTGTTTGATAGGTACCTACCTAATTTATTCTTCTATCCATAAGTTTATTTGCTTAAAAAAAAGAAAGCTATGATAAATTGTAGCTAGCGACAATTTATTGGAACTTGAAATTTCAAGAAGACGTACCAAAACAACACGTTTATCTACCTAGCATAGAAAACCTAGCGTTTTAAAATGTTCAGCTAATTGTTTGTTAGGCATAATTAATTTATTATATACCTATATACCGACATAAGTTTGTGACAGGCTAGGCGTTTGACCACCTGATGTTAAGTGACGATGCGGTAGGTAATTAGGTACATATTTGATCAGGTACACCTACATTTGCTAGAAGGAGAAGGTTTTTGAATGTTAGATTTTTTAAGATTATAGTAGGTATACCTACCTATATTCCCAACAGTGAGTGCTGATTAAATAAGACTTTTTCAGAATTTGTAAAAAGCCTCAAGCACTCTGACCTAAAGAGTCGTCTGACATATTGTTTGATACGTAGGTATGTAGGTACGTACAGATAAAAGTTGCGTAGCTTAGAAGAAGTACTACCTAAGCAAACAAATAAGACAGAGATGAGACTTTATTTTATATCGTTTAGTACCTAATCAAAATTAAAAATATAGGATTGAAATAAAATGTGTTAATTGAAATAATAATGTCCTCTGGTGGCCGCGATACGTTCACGATAGCTGACTATCGACTTCCGATGGACTTATCGCTGCGCCTTCCGGCGACATACTATTGAAATGCGCAAAAATTCTAACATTTATCTATTTAACTCGCATACCTACTCATTACCAAATACACAACGATTCTTCTAACTAGGTCCGAAACTGCGTCCGGAGTTATTATCTAAGTTGGATATGAAGACTTTTAAAGTAAACGTTTTCGTATAGGTACAGCTTTATCTAGGTGTCATAATTTTGTTAGGGGTAATAAAGTGTTATTGTATTAAATTAGAATTCAGATAAGCAGGGGTACTTACTAACGTGTCCTTTCTGCGGTTGTTGCAGGCTCCCTACCCGGCGATGAACTATCGCTGGGATGTTCTCCGCGACGGCACAAGCACGAGTCATCGCTGTCGCCGGGAGCTCGCGCCGAGGATGCCAGCAACGCGTCCAGCGCGAGTGCCTCACTGTACGGGCCGGCAGGTGGCGGTGGCGGCAACAAGCGCGCGCCCTCGCCGCCACTACAGTGGCTGCTACCGCCCGGGCCCGGCCCTGGCGCCGTTGACAAATACTTCCAGCAGGAGTACGAAGAGCGCGTCGACCTCCTGCCGCCCGAATACTGCACACCGCCTGCGCCCGCCGCCTCGGCCGGCCCGTGTGCGCCGCCGCACCACTGCGAGTACCGCGCGCCAGCGCACCACCAGCACCACGCGTGGGAGACACACGAGTACGCGCCACCGCCGCAGCCCACGCCCGGCCCTTCAGGCCTCGCGAAGCGAGAGTATGCGAGCCCCGGCGCAAGTTCCGGACCGCCGCCCGGCCCTGACCGGCCCGTGCAGCTCGCGGAGTACAACCCCTCCACGAGCAAGGGGCACGAGATCCTCTCGCAGGTGTACCAACAGACGGCGCAGCCCCTGAGACTGGTAGCCGTCAAGCCGCGCAAGTACCCCAACCGACCAAGCAAGACGCCGGTGCACGAACGCCCATATGCGTGCCCCGTGGACGGCTGCGACCGCCGGTTCTCGCGCTCCGATGAGCTCACGCGGCATATCCGCATCCACACGGGCCAAAAACCGTTCCAGTGCCGTATTTGCATGCGTTCGTTTAGTCGGTCGGACCACCTGACGACGCATGTTCGCACACACACTGGAGAGAAGCCGTTCGCGTGTGACGTCTGCGGCAGAAAGTTCGCGCGCTCCGATGAGAAGAAGCGACACGCCAAAGTGCACCTGAAGCAGCGGCTGAAGCGTGAGCGCGGCGGTGGTGGCGGCGGCGGGCCGTCGCACCACCACGAGGCTCACGCGCCACTCTAGCGCTGCGCTGAGCCAAGCCCGTACGGTAACACCACCGCCTCGGACACCTCATGAACTTTTTCACGTTGAAGTTATCGAATAATTTCATCGCATAAGTGTAAATGAATTGTCTTTAACGAAGCTTTATTAACTCTACATTTTGTAAATTCACTGAAATTTATATATATCTTTTTATACATATTTGTAACGACTATGTAAAATCGATTTATTCGATGTATTTATTTGATTAGATAGGCAAATTGAAAGAATTCGACTGGGATCAAACTGTAGCATGAGGCCTAATGCAGGTACGTGTCGGTAGGTAGGCACTCCTGCCTAGAAGGCGCCGCGCGGTGTCGGTAGGTAGCTAGATCGCACGCCGCGAGACGGGTCACACTGTCAACACATATCTCACTGTCCTACGGCACCGGCAGTCCGCAGCTAAGCTGGCAGTTGATCTCCTGGCATAGATATCGAGTGGTGCAAATTATAGTAATGAGCGACGCCCGCTGTTGGCGTGGCGTGTAAGAATGATTCTCGGTGCCAGAATTAACTTTCCTTTCGTACGATACTAATGTAATGTGATCGTGAGCCGCGAAGGTAAACCTTCGTAGACTACATGAATAGTGTTTTATTTAATTCTTATTTTTGACAAAACTAACGTGAAACTGTGCCATTAATTTAACTTTAAAACGTGCCACTGCAATTTTTAATTTACAAGTTATGTACTAAACGTAACACGACTGTTGAATACGTGATAACTTTAATTATCTCGTTAAACTATATTTCTAGTCGAATATTATTGTAATATTAATGTGAGAATGTCGACTATTATGACCTATGTATGTTTCTTTAAGATATGTACCGACTGTGACTAATATTCTAATTTATTTTCGACAGCTGCTGTCAACATTTTCTCTTGCTCAAAAGTTTTTATTTAACTAAATTTGCTCAATTCTGCTTTTAGTTGAAACAGTTCTACTGCGGTCCTTCTGATAACTCTTTAACTCTTTCCTTTCTCGCCTCACATTGATTTATGTATACGTAGCGCTCTCTCTCTGTCTTTCTCCACTCACTTGTTCAATGATTTCACTCGTGACTATTTCCCAGTGGCATATATTTTTGTAATGTGCGTATTATTAAAATAGACTAATATAAATATAGTAAAAGTTTTAGTAATAGCATTAAATTATGATCTCTTAATCATTATTAATTATTTTCAAATGTAGCAAGGGCTCCTTATTTATAATACTCATAAGTTGCGAGTAAATATATGTAACTACAATTATTATTAAGAATTCATTTTTTAAGATTTCGTTAGGTCCTGTGATGACAAACTTATGCAATTAAAAACCAGGTGACCAGTCATTTAGCATTGAGATGTTTACAGCTTTTTATAAACATTGTTATGTCTTGTGTAAAGTTAATTTAACGTTCGTTTTGTTGCCCACATTTGGAAATTGTAGAAAGGAGGTCAACGTTATTCGGCAGTTTCTTCTAAAATGTTCACTGTCAAATAAAATTAGCGCTATCTGCGTTCTAAGTACAAAAATTATTCATGTACAAAAAATGCACAAAAACAATTCATTGTTTCTTGTGTGGGGTTGTGTATATTTTGAAAGGATCTTTCATAAAATTGTCTTCGAGATTTGGAACCACTGTTATAATCATAAGTTCTATGTACAGTTTTTTTTTTTACGAGAGTACTACCTCTGATACGATTGTCATCAGATCATAGTTTTAAGAGTTCAAATCTAAATGAAGATAGTGAAAGCACTAAAGATTAATAGTACAGATGCGATTTGCGCATTAAACATTACGAAAAAGCAGGAAATACACAACAGGGTGGAACTTTCAAAAGGTTAAAGGTTTTTAAAAATTTAAGATTTTGGACAATAATGTTTGAAACTGTTGCGCCTACAACCAAACCCAAAACAAGTATAAGCAATGTATGAAGTTCTATTATTTCACACCTACTGCATAAATTGTCAAAAATACGAAGTTATGACAGTGTTTCGATGGAAATCGTTGAATCGGAAAGCCTTCACTGGGTGACGTCACTCGCACTAGCCGCGCTGCGCGCGACCCTGTGTGCAATGAGAGTGGTGGACGCGTTTATTACGTTTTACTGTTATAGAAGAGACGAAGTCTCCGATAGACAAGGCTAGAAGTAGATAGGATTTAATAATGTGTATTCATGTTAAACTATCGAGTGACATTTGGAACGGAAAAGACTAAAACTCTTACACACTATACGGAATGTTGCATCTCGTTGAAGTTATTGATTATACGGTTTTCTACAACGTTACAGTGACCTTGTTACTGGACAGCCCTGTTACAAATACGAAGAGTAAGAGGACTGAGAACATTCGCGTTAGGTCATACGAACGAATTCTAACTTTTTATAAAGTTCACCTGAACTAATAAGTGTACGAATTCTTAATGAATTTTGTGTAGTTGTAATTATCATTTAAGCTATTTTATGTATTTCACCAGAGTGAAAGATGTTGTTGATGTTTAAAATGAAGTTAGTTTTAAGTAGGTATTGTTAAATCTCACTAATTTTTACTAAATTCTATTTAATTAATATATTTGTAAATACACTCTGACTAAATTTGGATTTAATGTGTATATAAGAGAAAAGAAATTTTTATTTAATACAAATCCACCTAAGGTGTGAAAATACAAATTGTTGAAAACTGACGACCGCATTTTACATTTCTCTACCTTACTCCATAACCTGTTACTCGTAAGACAGAAGTTTACTTCCAGAGTAGCTCAGGAGACCCGTGATACAAGCGTAGTCTTACAATACTAACGATAGGTAAGCGATACTAAACGCGACAAGTATCGCACCTGTACCTATATTGCTTAGAGCACAAGATTTATCTAAACACTAATAGGTATGTCCATTGTAAGCAGCGGCCCATAAATATGTAACGCCTATAATTCGTTGCCCAACTATTTACATAATTTAACATAGGATTGAATAACGAGTATTACTACATACCTACTATTGTAGGTAATAACTTAGTCGATATTGCACCTCTGAAGACCTAACTTAAACACGCTGCTTTTTTAATGTAAATTTCATGTTACAAATACTTATTGTTTAAATTTCCGATAGGTACGTTCTAATACAGCCCTGTTGATTCCCCTGTTGTTGGTAGTATGTCTGCACTAAGAGCTGAAGGGTGTGGGTTCGATTCTCACCCAGGATAAACATTTTGCGGTATAAACAAATGTTTATTCTGTGTAGTACACCCAGTACTGTATTTATTATAAGTATGTATTTACAAAAAAAAAAGTTACGATCAGTTTTATCTGACTTCCATAGTACAAGCTTTGCTTAGTTTGGGGGCAGATGGCGCTGTGTGTAATGTGTAATGCTGTGTGTAATTTAAAAAAAATGATTTATTATATATGCCATATAAAATAATATCGAGAAAGTAAACGGCTATATGTACCTATTAATTTTGTTAAAATAATAATCACGTTGCAACCTTTAATGACTAAAATGTTTTTGTAAATTCGTACCGAAATGGCATATTAGCATATTAATAACCTATTCATTACGGTTTTTGAAAAATCTAGGCCTTAATTATAATACAGCTAACCTAACCTACCTACCGACACTTTATTACACGATCGCTGCAAAGAAAAAGGCATCTTGAAAAATAAAAAAAAAACGTGAAAGTATAAAATATCAGTTTATATAAAACAAGACACAAATATAATAACTATAACTGTTATCTACTATATTAACAAGGGCATGGAATTTCACTACATACCTACATATATAGGTATACATTACAAGTATGAATAAGTAGTATAGGCAAAACTATTTAGGATTTGAAACATATTCTTTGATTTAGGACAGAACTACACCCCGTTTATGAACTTCACTAGTTTATTTTCCAAGCTCTTGTAGCCTTTTATTCGGAAATGTCAAACGTTAGAAAAAAATAGCCCTGTATTTTTTAACTGTTCGTAGATATTATCGTAAAGTAATAAAATCTAAATTATTATATATGTAATAAAGCGGAAGAGTTTGATTGTTGCCTTGTTCGAACGCGCTAAGCTCTGGAGTTCTGGAATCCAAGTAGGATTTGAAAAATTATTACTTCTGCATTTTATAGCTCATTTCTTGCGAAAGATTGTAGTCAATACGATACGATATAGATCCGATTGCGGGTGAAACCACCGGGCACAGCTAGTTTATCATAATTATGTTTATTTTATTTCTCTCTTCGAATTGCACTTCATGAACACATCACTCTGTTACAGCATAAGCAATGGCACTGGAAAAATCTGCGTTCGTTACGCGCTTACAACAACGGCCGCGCATAATCAATATTTATAGTAGGTAGGTACCTATACGATATACCGTGTACCGAATTTCTCATATCTTAATTTACATCAAAATCTAGTTTATCTAGCCTATGCCCGTATTCATGAAAATATACTATACGTATACTATTACAATCCATCATGGAAAGATAATAAACGGACAGCGAGATACCTAACTATTTACTTTCGCTTTTATAATATTAATTATTTAAAATACGTTCTCGATGAAATATCTGAGATGTATTTCATGGTAGATTATAATCTTGACAAAATTGCTCTAAAACATAATCAAACAGTGCCAAATATTTAAAAAAAAAACATAATTTTGAGAAAAGCTTTATAAAGTAGATACTTTACTACGTAGAAAAAAATACAAATAGGTATATAATACCAAACAGAAATAGAGTTAAATTAAGACCTTTTAGGTTTTAGATTTCTAAAAAAAATTACTACAAAGAATTGACTACTTTGAATTAAGAGTCGAAAAATATTACATTCAATGAGACCACGTGAGACATCTGTGATCACTATACAGAAACTTTATAGCAACTCTACGACTCGTAGACTTGTGTTGTCTGTACAATGAGTTAAGTCTCACGTCGCGTCGAGTCGAATACCTTGTATAATCCGACACAAAATAGAGGGCGCTAGCGATGTTAACATTTCAGGCAAAGAATACAAGCGGGTTTTTCATGGAAATGTGGATTTCCTAACGGTTTACCTTATCGTTTCCCAAAATTTGAGTTTTTTCGAGTGTTAATGTATAAAAATTGTAGCGAAAAAAATATTTTTGTGTTGCTTCCGAAACTCCGTCGAAGCTTGTACTTAAGTTGAGACTTCTTTACTCGGGTGGAGTTGTCCTTGACTTACAATAAAGCACTAAATCAAGAAATACCTTTCAAAATAAGCCTTATAAACCAATTGCTTTCAATAAATATTAATAAAATTATCTAAGTATTTTAAAATAATAACAAATATATTTTAGTATCTACTAATAGACTAAGAAAGTACAAAAACATAACACCGCAATTTTACTACACCACAAAATTAGGGATTAGTTTTAGGATATGTGGCGTTGGACCTTTAATAACAGCTCATTTTAGTTTCTAAGATTTATCTAACTCGACACAACTGAAATTGACCGAACTGCTGGCGCTAACGCTTTCCAACAGATAAGCATTAGGCACTTTTTAATTTAAGGTAGGCATCACAATATGGATTTATTTCACATCCTAGAGTTAAATAAAATATAATGTGTCTGTTGCAAATACAAAATTAAATAAATAAATAATTTGAAACACTCTACATTTTAAAAATTACATGACGAAATGAAATCTATTATTAGAATAATTTGGAAAAATAGTGTCATTTAATAATAACACACATACCTAACCGTATTTCTTACTAACTAAATTATGGCCAAGGAGCGAAACCTAAACCTATCTGAATCTTGCTCCTGAACTTATTGATGCACAACCCAGATGAATAAGTTACGAAGACTAATCGCCGAAATAGGATTTACACGTAAAAAAAAGAAAAAAAATAACAACGCAAAAAATAACTAAATAAAAGAAAACGAAGAATAAACGAAGTAAAATAACGCGTGAAATAATCTTTAGCGATTGTAATGCAGATTTCCAATACCATTTGGAAAGACCGTGCTAATTTTGATAAGCAGTTTGTGAATTGAACTAGATAGCCGAACGTTGAACGTTTTTAATGGTTTTTTTTTTTGCTAAGGATTATGAGACGGGCGACACGCATTTTGATGGTTTAAAAAACCGACTCCATGACCGTTAGGTCAACTGAACGCACTGCTCTAATAAAACAGCGAGGTTTCGAAGTAAACGAAAATAACATCGATGTATCCATTTTTTAGGGTTTTGTTGATTTTTTTAAAACCGCTCGATCGATTTCGATGAAATTTATATGGGATTACCTCTAAAGTATGATCTAAAACCAAAAAAAATAATCATCAAAATCGATTCATAATTGGCGGAATGATCGCGTAAGCGTAACATACGTACACAAAAAAAAAGAAACATACAGTCGAATTGAGAACCTCCTCTTTTTGAGTCGATATAATATAGTCGATTAATCGCTACATTGAGCTCATTACTTCGAGACATTCGATACCTATTATAAACAAAGTGAATAAATGAAACCTAGACCGAGTAGATGCAATATTAATTATTTACGAAAACTGACTCATAATAAGCACCCGAGTCATATCAGTCTTATTCTTTTTCTACAAAATCCGTATCTTCATTTTTGTTCTCACCGTTTTAATGACACGTTTAAGACATTAAAGCACATACATAAAAATCACTTGTAATGTATTATTCAAATAGCTTTTTTGGTAAGTTTTGACAATTTTGCGGTGCTAGAATATTTTTGCGATTAGCTTTTACAGGACAGAATGTGGTATTAAAAATGTTGTAGGTACCTATGTACATAATATTTTTTACTAATATGAAGCTACAGTATTCAAATTTGTGCTATAGGTTATTTTGTTCACAACTCGGGGAAATCAGCAAGCAAAAACTAGTTTTACATACGTATACCAAGACTTAATAGAAAAATTAAACTATTATAGCTATTTAGTTTAAATGTCCATTTCGTTTCTACTCATCGTGGTTCCAGTCTTTGCACAAAGATGTCTTTTTGAGGTCACAAATAAAATTCGTGATATAATAAATATAATCAAGGAGCACACACACGCATCGAATTAATTTAGTCAAAAACACGCCCTAGATTTTTAAGACCAAAATCGCCGATAAAGTGCCTACTTGACATCTGTCCCTTTACATTTCTTACTAAGCATCAATAATTAAAAAAATATTAAATATTTTAATAACTACTACTGTCAAGATTTCTTGGCGTAATGTCTAGTTAGTCTTTAGCAGAAATAGTACATGATCAAATAAAGTCATAAATACACTCAAAACACACGCGTCATGTGTACAGCAAACACAAACGCTACTAAGTCTTCTCGCATTCGTTCGCTATTTTCTCATATAATGTTGTTCAGAAATCCCGCTACGTGGTTTTCTACTTTAGCCAACACCAGATTAAACTCAAAACTTCCGTGAGAATTTACAATGCAATTCCTCTAGACTTTTGGCTAGAGACGTTATGTAAAAGTCAATTGAGACCATAAGTACACTCATAGGTATGTGGCGCATGCACTGAGCAGAAGTGCTCCTTTACTTTACCCAGACGGAACTCAAATTTTCCATGAGAATCTCGCTTAAGTTGACACGTAGCAGTCAAGTAACGCCATGGGTACGCTCACAGACTCGCGACACGTGGTGTACCGGGCAGAAGCAGAGTGGTCGCTACGTGGTTTCCTCGTAGTGCTCCTCTACTTTAGCCAAATTGGGTTCGGATTCGGAGCGACGCTTGAGGCCATCAGCGTCGGGTGAGAGCGGTCGCTCGGTCACTTCTGCTTCCATTTCCGAACTGGCCGATTTGATGTCCGGAGCACTTCGGCTTACGTCCACCTGATAACAACAACACTGTTTCATAAAGTTATTTATTTTACTAGGCTGTAAAATGTTAAATGTCGGGAGTGCATAGTATTTAACACAAAACAAACTAATAACTCTTTTGCTCATCCTGAATGTAGAGTTATGTTTTTATAACTTATAGGCTTAATAAAGCAAGGTGGGTGCATAACGATTGGAGAGGCCGGGAAATACCTGTTTGTAGTTTCCGTCGATAGCCGAAGCAATGGTGCTGGTCGGTACGACCCGGTTCCTGTCCAGTGTGCGTTTTTAGGTTTTCCGCAAAAATTATGTTGATTCACACAATACACACATCGATTTGTGATATAAAAGCACTCGCGTCGCACTCGCGATGAGAATTTTGAGTTTTTTAAGCGCACCGATAACAATTGTGTAAAAGCGTATTGCGTACGATTCAACCGCCAGTTCGCGACTAGGTACTTGGCACTGGCAGGTATTGTAAGGAAGGTGAGGGTAGGAAGATGTGTTTTGTGTGCGTGTATGAGGGTAGATAAAATACTTATTATATATTAAACAAATATGCGAAAACATTGTATGTGGCGCAGCCAGCGATGACTTTGGTACTTTACAAGTACTTTGGTTTTCTCTCTTTTTTTTAAATATAAGTATAGTACAAAGAAGCAGATGGGTGCTAATAGTAAGTGGCTCGCCGCCTGTGAACAACTTCAACGCTAGAAGCGTTGCCGGTATGTTACCTACTCTTCAAGGTTAGGACTAAGAATGTAGTCTCACCAGTTCTGTGTCCAAGTATGCTTGGGGTTCTTGTTTGATCTGCGCGTTCATCTTGTCGTTGAGATAACACACTCCGTTGAGATCTATCGCGCTGTTGGAAAATATAGCCGCTGCACCCGCTGAAGCGTCCACTAGCGGTTCGGCCTAATAAAAAAATCATAAATATATACTCCATGAAAAAAATGTCGACGGTCTGTATTATTATCATAAAACTTGCGTTTTTTTCAGTTTCATTGTATAAAAATATTGGTATTTTTATAAAAAGACACTCATCACTTTCATACGTTCGCAAGTATGGTAAAGTATTAAAATATGTAAACAGAATTAGATTATCATTACATATAGGTACAATATTTGAAATTATTACAGCAATATAATATCATTAAAAGTTTAAAATACGGACGAGTGCGAGCCAGACTCGCTCATCGAGGATTCCGTACAAACTAGTAGGTATGATAAATAGTTCGGGAACCGAGTGTTGATGTTATTTTCAAACTTTTCCTGAAATTCAGTTCCCATGTAAATTACTGATGATTTATTACATGTGTTATATATAGGTGCATTATATGAATTAAAAACCTAAGCTTGTGCTAGTGAAGCCCTTTCATAATTATAATACGGTTATAGTAGGTAGGATAGTATAATACCTAACATGATATGGTTAACTCACTTTAAAATTTGTAACCTCATTCATTGCATAAAGGTCCTTTTCTTGTGATTAAATTAAAAATATAGTTTTCGGACTGTTTCCTTTATATGTGTACTATAAGACAATGTTGCATGCCAAATTTCGTAGTTCTAGGTTAACGGGAAGTATCCTAGAGGTTTTGATCCTCTTGTGAGTGTCGAATCATGTGATTTTTAGCGACATAAACGGCTGTAACTTTTTTTTACGATAACTGAGATTTTTTTCACAGTTTCAAGAGACTACAGATCTGCGTATGTGGTTTTAATTTGAACTCGACACATCTACGAGAAAGAAGGTCTCGACAGACGGGCAGACGGACAACAAAGTGATCCTATCATATGATGTTTTTTCACCTTTTAAGATAGATAAAAAAACCCCTAAGGTCTACGGAACCCTAAACATTAACATCTAAGATTTGTTACCATGGTTTTCCCAATTGTGGTATCACGGCTTATATACCTACTGAAAATAATCTTACCAAAGCAACATCATCGGGTATTAGGAACTTCAACAGTGTTGGTTTTTTTGGCGACACGGTTTCTGCTTCTGGCGTTTTATGCGACAGCGGAGTGTCTTTGCTCGATAAGTCTTTCGTCTCTCTGAAATAAAATCAAAGTTTATTATTAACCGGACAAATCGATCCGATCATTTACGTTACAAGCATGATAGAAATGTGTATGAAAGCTGATACGCTGTGTTTTGTTATATTATATTTGTAAAGTTTATGTATTAGGTACTTATTTTTCGCATCTTTGTATGTTAGTGCTCTTGGTGATAAGTACCAGATAATAAGTATAATGGCAACACTGCGTAAACGTCATCATCACACTATGTAGTCAGTGGCACTAGTGACAGAATGTGGCAGTGCCAGAGTGAAGATCTGTGTCGACGTCATGTAGGTAATAGTACTATCGCCAAACATATTATAACTATGATTATTTATTTATGACAGCTAAATCACAAGATAATAGCGATAAATATCCAGTAAATAATCATACGCAGCAATGTAGTTGTATTTAAACTAAAAAAAAACATTTTTTTTTTTTTTATGTGAAAAAGTAATGATACGTCCGAGACGCTCTCCTGATGGTAAGAGATAACGCCTGCCTATGACCATTGCAGCGATACACAGAACTTTGAGCAACAAAACAAAGTCCAGGGCATCGCTGCTTTGGCGCTCATTACTTTGAGACTTTCGATGGTTAGTCAAACGCCCAGTAATTTCGCTTGCTAGTGGTACCTACCTAGACGACCTCCTGCTAAGGAGATCTACCACCAAGTGAACATTTTCTGCTACATCTAGATCTGAATCTGCATGGTTAGAGAACTGAAGGTAATTTAGTTATCTTTGGTCTGTATTATTTATAATTAATGGTGTCGACATTAAAGAGTTTATCTATCTCCTTCAATGAATATATTGTATGGTGTGCTATTTTAAACTATATAGATATGGAAACGGGCATGGTTTTGACACTTTAAGTGTTGGTTTTTATTTAGGTATTACCTCTTAGGAGTAGTATGGTGGCTGTCGCTCCTGTCAGCTTGGTGCTGCGTTATCAAGTCGCACGCCTTGCCAAGTATCACAATAGAAACCAGTACGCGTACCGTAATAAGGCATAAATACGCTAGCAGTATCAGGAGAATAGCTGCAAACCTATAAAAAAGACAGTGAACTGTTATACTATCTGATTCATGTGGACCGTTTTACTATAAGATTTCTAAGGACTGTTTTACAGATATCTGTGTATTGTTTTACTGTATGATTTCTTTGGATAAAATAGTTTCATTCCGCCGCACAAGTGGCCGAGTCGGATACTAGGTTTGTATGTTATTGTATAATGTTTACCGACCTGCCGACCTGTACTGTCTGAGAAAACTGACGAAATAAAAATAAATGTTATGTAGTCTGAGCGTGACCGACTCACCCGTCGACTTTAACCGCGTGTACCAGCACTCTAGTTATGACGACTCCAAGAGGCAGCGGTATAAAGCCCATGCGCCGCGCCACTAAGTCTGAATGGTCACTGAATGCGTACTTCTGTCTCGTCTGAGCCACATCATATGCCAGGCTGACTGTGTACTCTCTGTATACTCCATATGGTATCTCGTTAAACCTGAAAGAATTTAATGGAATTCAATTATATCGATCTATTTAATATATAGTAGGTAGATTTAGAGTAGAGAGGTAGCTACTGGTATTGTTCACGATATCCATGCCTATGTGGAAATATCCACTCAGGCATTAAGTGACTGATATTTAGCAATACCAAACTCAGAACTCTAGATCAGTCACGGCGGATGAAGTCCCGGTCAATTTTATTACCTACCAGTGAATCTATATTGGAGGGAAATGTGGCGCAGCAGCTAATGCAGTGTAGAGTGTTGAATAAAATGATCTTTATATTCTTACCTGGTGATAAAAGCATGTTTCACCCAGTCAATGATGACTTCGAAGGTGAGCACGAGCATGCAATCAGGGGCAAGAATCCAGAACCGCTCTTCCCTCCACATGTATTCCTTCATGGTTTGGAGTACTACAATGAATAGTAATACAGACAAATGTAAGCGTTCCCTTACGTCGCTGCAGGACACTTGGAAAAGGTTGTTCTTGTCAAATTTCTTGAATACACTGCCTTTTAGTTCCACAAACTGGAATAGATATTTTTATTTATTTATCATTTTACTAAATTTTTTCTTAAATCCATGAAACACACCATTAAACCTCGCCGAGCACCTGCAGTTTGAAACCGACAATGAAGTGTCCTAAATGACACAAGCCCTACTTGGAAGCTAATAATAAATAAATAAATAAAATAAAATAAATTTATTTCAGGCAACAACGCCCATATAAAAATACAATACAAATTATGTTGACTTTAACATATAAAAGATGAACAAACTTTTATATTTGAAATAGAGATTTAAGATTTTAATAATTAATATTATAAGCTTGGGGTCTACTGTGCTAAAGAGGATCATTCTACATAATATTATGAATAACTTTTACAATGGGCATAACTCTAAAATCGTGATAAAGGAACCAGCTGTTCCATAGACAAAGTATTTGACCTCAGATCAAATATATGGAGCTATTTAAGTATTAAAAAAGTATTTAAGTATTCTATCAGTTATCTGTCTTCCATAGCACAAGCTCTGCTTAGTTTGGGGTCAGATGGCGCTGTGTGTAATGTCCTGCGATATTTATTATTTATTTATTTATTATTATTTATTAAATGTTATTTTCATACTTTTGCTATTTGAACACTTAATTATGTTTAGCATACAACCACCAAACCGTGTCTCGCACACACCCTCGAGTCAACTCATTACCACAGCTGTTGCAACATATATAAATAAAACTGATTTCATAGTACATATATTATACGTGATTGAGACCCTGTGATGAACAATTATGTCAAAATACAATTATTAATTTGTCAGATACTGTAGAATTATTAAATACTACTAATACAACATTCAATTCCTTAAACTAAAATAATATGAACAAATTTTATTTCTCCGATTTCAGAACTGTGCACATGATAAAGTTGTTCATAATGATGATTGTAATAACTCTCTTTTTGTTTAGCTTATAATAATAATAAATAATTCAAATAATAATAGTTACTTCTTCAGGCTTAACAGATTTGGATGGAATTCAAAACGTAAATAGCTTTCACTTTGGATACACACATAGGCTATTTATACTATATAATACCAGAAACCGCGGGTGAACCCGCTGGACGCCGCCAGTTACACAATACAAACGTAAAGAAAGTTGAAATAATAAATTTTTTACTCACATTATTTGACATCATAATAATAAGAAGACCTTTGTTATTAGAGTTAAATGCTACATTAAGAGTTGTTGCTTGGAACAGAACCAGTAAGCTGTGAAGAACTGAATGATCAAATTAAGAAAATAATATAGCCTTACTACATTCAATCACACATAATTACTTTACATACTGTTACTTAAGTACCTACAAGTTATTATAGTTCAAGACAATAATTTGTTGACATGCTAGGTGTTTAACCACAGCTTACCTTATATTAAGTAATGGTATGGATAAACACACCTAGCTTGGAATGGAACTCTCTCAAGTGAGGCTGCTGGAATATACCAACAGGTGCTTGGTGGCAGATTTTCAACTAGAGGGTGGTAGCTAGCCAGCAAAATACTAAAGACATATACCCTATCATCATGCTATGCTCTCATGGTTTTCTTTTACTGTCCGATCAAGCTCATGACTGAAATTTGAACCCACACCCTCTCCTCACCACGACCATGCTTACCACTAAGCTATCATAGCTACAAAAGTATGTTGTCTGTTTCAGATAACTAGTAAACAAACATACTTAAATATATTTTCAGAACTTACTCATCTGAACTGGACATAAGATAGTAACATTTATGTATATTTATTATTTATATAATCTAATGCAAAACTTGTATTAATTTTTATGTCAATTTCTTCACTTCAAAAAGTAAATAATAACCACCACTCATTGTCATTGCCATATCAAAATTATTTTGTTACATTATATGTATGTATAGAATATTGGTGATACCTCTTTGATTTTGCTTATAATCAATTATAGAAATGGTAGCACATGAGTGGAACTTAGTAGGATTGCATTCAAGTATAATTATAGGCGCTAGTCAATATAAAAGGATACAGACATAAATCATGGCAAACAGCAAATGTGGTATAACACCCAAATGTTCTCTCCTTCTATCTCTTGGTTCTGTTGCTGTCCAGAACAGTGCATCAATTGTATCTTGTCCAAAGGCAGAGAATAGCCTGTCTCCAACCTCCAACATATTATAAAAAATGTACAGCTTCATTACACTTTGACTCTTCACTAAATGATACATCATGTTTGTGTCAATGTAGCACATTAATATACTGCATACCAATAGTATCGAGCCTTTGAGCATGTCACAGGTCTCAGCAGGTTTCAATACACTTTTACGAAGATGGGATGATAAGCTGAAAAGTTTAATATATGTTTATAAGTAGATTTAGATTACTCATAAATAATTACATTCAATTGGCAAAACACTTGTACAAAAGCTACACTTATGATTAACTTTATTTTAAACCAGCTTAATCTAGTTGAACTTTATTAATAATGACCTCAATAGGAGGGATGTGGCAAGCATATAAAAATGTAAACTTACTTACCCAAAGCATCTTCTGAATAATCTATTGAGAAAAGACCAAAAGGCCATAATAAATCTCAACGGTAAGAAAGTGTAAACAAAAAGCAAAGAGTCTGCACACTGAAAGAATCCATAGGCCATAAACTTTTCCAATTCTTGGGGAATCTTAATGAATGAGTACACTTTTTCACGACGCGCAGAGAATCTCTCTTCATCGTGCTCGAGCAAGTACCCTCGGGTAAGTTCAACATGCAGAAATGCGAAAAGAGATGTAGACTTATCGCCATCTATAAAATTATTGGACATAATAAGTTAATAATACAGGTGGAAAATGTAATGTGGTAGTACATCTCGTCCACGTGAAGACTGAAGAAAAAATACTTTTACCTTTCTGCTTGATTTCCTTTATATTTTTATCCGCATTTCCATCTCCTGGTTGTTGGACGCTGGTGATAGACTTAAAACGTAACCTTTTCGTTTGCTCTTGAACTTCGTCATTTTTACCTACCATTTTGTAAATTACATGTGTCTCTCTAACGCATGGATCTTTAAACTTTTTGCCCCATGTAATCGGTACTAATCAGGGAAATAATTATTATTTAGCCGCAAATACAAGACATAAACTTGTTACTCGTATCTAAGAATCATGGATACAAAATAATTAAGTTTGATAAATAATATGAAAACTAGTACCTTATTTGTTCGTCATAAGATCTAAATTTGTATTAAAAAAATTAACAGTTTAATATTTTTAGCTGTTTTTGTTGAGATGTCACTGTCATTAGTGATGTGTATAAGTTGTTACGAAAATCGATCGACTAGGCGTATGATTCGCACACAGGTTGCCATTTTTTTAATTTATATTTTACGGTTTTTGTTTCATATCTAATTGCACGCTAGCCAACATTTTCTGTGAAATCGAAAACTGATTAACCCGCGATTGCCTACGTATAGTCAATGTAAGATTTTAGTGTACTTTTATCACTAAATGCAATTAAAATATTGATAACTACTTGCTTCTTACACAGAAATAACAAAATTAAGCGATAAGTACACTAAAATCCTCTAATTATGGCGTCAAGTGAAGGGCGAACTGTAACATCAAACTTGCATCAGCAAGATCTAACCAAATTGGTGAGTAAAATAAACTCTATTCGAACGTAAACCACCAATAAACGTAATCCTTTATATATTTTCTACTGAATTATTGCTAAATATGTCTTGAAATACATCATTTTTTTATTATAGGGCCACTTATTGAACATAACCTCTAAGTTTTGATCCACGATTATTTTAATAGCCTCTGACACAACATAACAGATTTATACTATGTCTAGCGTATATATCGAAATTTTTTGCTTAAAATGTACTACAGATTTCTAGGGATTCGTCATGGATTGAAACTATTGTTCAATAATTATTATTTTACGTTTTAGGATGTCACAAAGCTATCGGCTTTATCGCCTGAAGTAATATCAAGGCAAGCCACTATTAACATTGGTACGATCGGACATGTAGCGCACGGTAAATCAACTGTAGTGAAAGCTATCTCAGGAGTCCAAACTGTTAGATTCAAAAATGAACTGGAGAGAAACATTACTATAAAGTTGGGTAAGTGTTCTCTGTTTGCTTTTTATCAAAATGCCTCATAACTATGTCACGAAAATGTTCGTCCTAATGTATGTGATTTCCAGCCTTAAGTTTTAGTATAATTATAGTGAGAATATATTTTTTTGTATATTCCACCTATTAAAGGATAAACTTAAACTACTATGATTTTCCTATATTTCATTAAGGATAAATCTACATTTTGCTATGCAGATGCTATGCAATATACCATGTGTATTAGTATGCAAATTTTATCTTGATATATTATAATTGCTTAGTTTATCTATTGGACATAATATTAACCAAAACACATGGTATGTTGCAGAGCGCCTACCGGACTCAATGGTTAAAATGTACCGTGACAAAGAAGATGTGAGATACGAAAACATATTCTTTGAAAAATACATAAGGTCAAAGAAAAGACGATTATCTCTGGATCAAGATGATCAACCTATTGCAAAGAAGCAGAAAAAGAATAGAATTACTAGAGAACCTGAAGAATACATCATAGAAACAATTAAAAAATTTAAGTATAAAAATGGCAAAGAATGCTTCTTTGTGAAATGGCAAGGCTACTCTGAAAGTGATAATACCTGGGAGCCCATAGAGAATCTTGATAACTGCCCAGCTGTTATCAGAGAGTTTTTAGCCAAAGAAGAAGTTCAATACTGTGATAATATTGAACAACTAAAAGAAGAACTGTCTTTTGATGAATTACTCAATGAAGAAAATCTTATCAAAAGGCTGGGAGAAGTACAGGAAACTGACCTTTCACACTTACGGGATTTGTTGACCTTGAAATTAATCTCTATGATAAACTTACCAAGTACATCTGAAGATCATGCAACTAAGCTAGTTCAGGATACAAGAGATCTCTTACAACTGTATGTCTTAACCAGAAAGAGGTGTCAACAGCTGATGAAGTTGAAGCAATGGGAGGAACACATAAACCAGGTTGATAAGTCCAAAAAACTTGTTGTAGAAAATAATGCTGACTTGGCGGGTCCACCTGAAAACTTTACATATATCAACCAATCAATCCCTGGAGCTGGAGTTGAGATACCCAATGAACCACCCATTGGTTGCGAGTGTGTAGCTTGTAATTGTCGCTCCAAATCTTGTTGTGGAATGCAAGCTGGTCTCTATGCCTATACAGTAAATAGAAGGCTACGAGTTGCATCCGGTACACCCATCTATGAATGCAACAAAGCTTGTAAATGCTCATCAGAATGCAGTAATCGTGTAGTGCAAAATGGGCGAAATATTAAACTGACTATATTTCACACGTCTAATGGATGTGGCTGGGGAGTTAGAACTGAACAAAAAATCAAACAAGGACAATTTATATGTCAGTATGTTGGAGAAGTTATAACGTTTGAGGAAGCTGAAAAAAGAGGCCGGGAATATGATGCCAATGGGTTAACTTACCTTTTTGATCTTGATTTCAATTCAGTTGAAAATCCTTATGTTGTTGATGCGGCAAATTTAGGAAATGTGTCACATTTCATCAATCATTCTTGTGACCCTAATTTGGGTGTGTGGGCTGTTTGGGCTGACTGTTTAGACCCCAACTTGCCAATGTTGGCATTATTTGCTACTCGTGATATTGAAATAGGTGAAGAAATATGTTTTGACTACTTACAAAAATGTTCTGAAACTGAGGACAATGAGACTGGTACTCCAAGTGTAAGCGGGGAAAGCACAAGTGATGTGAGTGTGAGCGAAATTAGAATTCCCAATGGATCTGATGCAGGAACTGCAGATGCTGTATCATCACCCATAAAATCAAGATTTGAGCTTCAACAACAAAATATGGCTATGTTAAGGAACCGCACAGAATGCAAGTGTGGAACAGCCAAATGTAGAAAGTATTTGTTTTAAGAAAAAATCTTTCAGCCTGCCTTGCATATAAAACATAATAAAAGTCTTTCCACCCACTAAAATGATGTGTGTTAAAATTATTGCTTCATCACATTTTCATGTGGGGTACAGAAAATTTTATCCATGGCACATGCTAGGAGGGAAGAATTAACAATTTGTTGCAGTACAAGATTTTTTATTAAAGGATAATATCTAATAAATGAATCTCAGAAAAGAACTTCTGTGCAATGAAGTAAAATATAAAACTTATTCCTATTTTTGAAGTTCTTTCTGTAAATGACATTACTGTTATGTGTTTTTTTTTTCTAAAGCAATTGTTTCTATTATTATTGAATGTTTTGGTTAGTATTATGCCTTGTGCTATTTGCAATTTTTTAAAGATTTACTTGATGTAGTTTTCATTAATCATGTTGTAAAACTGAATAATATGTACAAAGCTGTTATGTGTTAGCTATTTATGTAAGCTGTTAAAAATATAGCCTATTATCTCATTTGGTTATTAATTATAGTAACGAAATCACAACAGCCTTAGCTGACAATGATCAATGAGCCGTGATATGTCAAAAAATTTACATTTTTGTGACACTAACCATACCGTAGATTTCGGAACAATATTCCAACTTACTTTTTCTCTGGCTTCCTTCATTAAATTGCTTTCCGACCTATGCTACTGAGATCTTAGTCAACTTCTCCCTGCTTTAGAGTTTTTATTTATGCTGCAGGATGGGTCCACATGAAGCTAATTTCTAACTCTCTGTGAATTTAAGAATCTGTTGACCATTCCTTCAAGAATCAGTTATCTGGTTCTTAATTTAATCTTGTATGATAGGTCATCTTGTTACAAAGGTCTTAAAAATTCTCCTAAGACAAATACATTTTGCTACTGCTGTTGTCTCGTGTAGCCAGAATTTGGTATTATTACCTCTATTAAATGAAGAAATTAATTTAAAATATATTACTTGTATATCACATTATTTTAGACTTAAAACTAAGGTGCCAATTGAAGTGCCTGTAATGTAATGTTCATTAAATAAAGTGAACCACTATAATATATGTACATATATTTTGATTATACTTATAGAGTATGAGTATACTTTTGAAGGGGATGGTTGTTATACCTTATACTGTAGTATTATATTTTTATTGGTGTAAATTACATTTTATGAGTTGTATTATTTTTAAGAGAAATAAATAAAAAATTTACAAGGGTTAATTTTTCATTCTTAACATCCTATAAATAAATATTATTTATGTAATTCTATATTGGAAACTTACAAAATAACATGTGTAAAAGGAAGACTTAATGCTAAAGCATACTGCATTATTATACTGGTATAAATGGTTATTCTTAAGAGCCTGTCAATACCAGACCTAAAATTGGTGTAGCTGTTTATACGTGAAGATTTAACATACACACCCACAAACTTTCCCCTTATAATATAGTGTGATTAAAATTGATTGGAACAAAATTTTATTCTTTTTCAATTTTGACTGTTATTCAGTGAAAGGTATAATTATGCCCTTTTTTGTTTATGTTAACTCTAAGTAGTTAGTCCCGAATTTGGAAGTTTTTATTTAGTAAATCTCAATTTTGAGAACCACTGGTCTAAATACTTTTTCCAGTCTGCCATAGACACCACTTCTAACTTCTACAATCTTATAAAATAAAGGATGGTACTGGTATTCACGTTCTTTCAGCATATCATAACGATTCTAAATCTAAACAAAGTTATTGTATTCATTATGAAAAAAAACAACTGTGAACAACTCTTCTTTCCATCCAAAGGTTGTCTGGAAGAAAACGCTCTAGGCGATAAGACCGCCCTTATACATCATTTATTCTATTGTTTTGTTATATTATTATATCTTCTTTTTTTTTTGTTTGTTGTTTGTTTCCTATTTGTATTAATTGTATTAATTGTGTGTGTGATCTGTGTTTCTGGTGTATAATAAAGTTATATTCTATTCTATTCTATTTTATTCTGTGAAAATACATATGTTGGTATATCTGATATTATCTAGATGTTATTCATTCTAGACAAAGTGTACCGAATAGCTGACTTTTTTCTATGATAGAGGCTCTGGGATCTTACGTGTCTCGTCACTATCTAGTTTCAGATCGTCCTACACAACGTTTTATCAATTCGTGACTTAGTCTCACGTCTATTCCTATGCGTATAATTTTTTTTTTATGTATTTAGGCTACGCGAACGCGAAGATCTATAAATGCGACAATCCGAAGTGCCCGAGGCCCACCAGCTTCATATCGGGCGGATCGTCGAAGGACGACAGCTTCCCGTGCCTACGTGCCGCGTGCTCGGGCCGCTTCCAGCTCGTCCGCCATGTGAGCTTCGTCGACTGCCCTGGGCACGACATTCTCATGGCAACCATGCTTAACGGAGCCGCGGTTATGGACGCCGCGCTTCTGCTTATTGCTGGTGAGGATTAACACTCTAATATTATCTATGCCAGTTTCAACATCTAAGCGTGAGATAGTCCACGCGCGACCTATGTAACCGGAGATCCTTTTTGTATCATTATATAGGAAAGTAAACAACTTACCTGTTGATAAATGACGATGTGGTCAAAGACGAAACACGCAGACTTAGAAGATACTCATTCATTCTGATTAAAAAGATCTAAATAATGTCCTATAGGAAGTAAGAAAGCCGGCAGCTTGTTCTATTCTTTAGTCATACGATTCGTGATGTTTTTCGGAGAAAATGTCAACTATTGAAAAATGTAATTATCCTACAACAAAGTTTATGGAACAGACAAGTTTTTGCGCGACTTTATAATCGGCTCATAGTTAAAGTTCTTCATAGTTCTTCTTGATGGGTAGACCGACACCCTTCAAAATTACTGCGCTTCTCCGAAACATCCTGAATAATATAACAAAACATTTCAATATCAATTCGATTGCTTTTATTCCAGGTAACGAATCCTGTCCCCAGCCACAGACTAGCGAACACTTGGCCGCTATCGAAATTATGAAGCTGAAGCACATCCTCATCCTGCAGAACAAAATCGACCTGGTGAAGGAAGGCCAGGCCAAGGAGCAGCACGAACAGATAGTCAAGTTCGTGCAAGGAACGGTGGCAGAGGGCGCGCCTATAATACCCATATCGGCTCAGTTGAAATATAACATAGAGGTTTGTACCTCATAACCATAGACAATATTAGAAATCAAGGTACTTTCTAATAAGTACCCGACTGGCTTGCTACCAAGTTGTATCAAGTTTAAAATTTGCCGCCAAACACCGAACTGTGTTCTGGCAGCCTCACTTAAAAGCCTTATTCTTATTCAGAGTGGGGGCGATAAGTCCTGCACCGACGTCCCACTTGGGGTGTTTGTGCATTTCCCCCTGCCAGCATCTACTCGAGCTAACCCAGCTCCTTGAAGTACCGGAGCGAGGTCAATTCCCATTCCGTGCTAGGTGTGTTTACTATCTTCGACCACATCATCACTTAACATAAGAGCTGAGCTGGAGCTAAATTGTTAACTATAAAGAAAGAACATCAAGTCCTTATATTTATGACGGAAATTAAGTCATTAATATATTGCTGAGAAGTAGAAGTACCTAGTAGTAGAAGCTTCCTTTTTATCCCCCGACCCAAAAACGACGGGGTGTTATAAGTTTGACGTGTCTGTGTGTGTCCGTTACTCTCAAACGGATTAACCAATTTTGATATTGTTTTTTTTGTTTGAAAGGTGAATTAGTCGGGAGTGTTCTTAACTATGTTTGATGAAAATCGGTCCAAGAGTCAAGTCCGCCGCCACAAAATGGCGGATTACATATTTTTTCACAACTCCCTTAATATGGGTATCAAATGAAAGGACTTGACTAGTAGAATACTATACACAATGATAAAGTTCAAATCCAACATGACCGCCACTTGCATTTTTTATGCGACTTGATCGAAAGTGATCTCTAAGTATGATTCAAAAAAGTCTGTTCAGCTGTTTGAAGATAAACAGCTCTGTATGTGAGTATTTACCACTGATCGATTCGAAATTTAGTATTACATGTATCACTGGTGTCGGGATTTTTTTTTAATTTTAAATTTTGAATATAAAATACGACACATTGGTGTCAATACCTTGAGTCACGAATTTACGTTGAAAAGTCCACCGTGTTTGAATTATGTGATGTAATAATACAGGGTTGTAAGCTTGAGATTTACTAAGCCGAAAGTAGATTAGTTATTGTAACAACAACTTTAATTATACGAATCTGTTATTCCCTAGAAAAGTTCACTTTCGATTTTTGTGATTTTAAGGTTGACCCCATAATAAAAGTCGTCCACGTTGATGAGTATCTATAGTAACCCTTTTTTCGGATTGATATTAACAATCCGCGTTTATAAGCGTATTCGACTAAAATAAATTGACTATGTTTCTGTAAAAGGTGCTGTGTGAGTACGTGACAAAGAAGATCCCAGTACCCTTGCGCGACTTCACGTCCCCGCCTCGCATGATCGTGATCCGATCGTTCGACGTAAACAAGCCGGGCTGCGAAGTCGACGACTTGCGCGGCGGCGTCGCCGGCGGTTCTATACTGCAGGGCGTGCTCACCGTTGGGATGGAGATCGAGGTAAATCCACTACGATCTCTGATGTGTACCTCCTACTTATGACTTTATCTGAACACTCATTGGTTCATTACGACTGCAAGGCAGTATTATATACACTTTGTTTAATTAATTTTTTTTTTTTATTAATATATTTATTTTTATAGATTACGTGTACGGTCGATTTTTTCACAAAACATGCAATACTTATAATCACCTAAAAAATTATTTTAATACTTGTTTTTTTTTTAATAGATCTCTGATAGTATACTTATTACTTGCGACAATTTCTTAAACTTTTTCTATAGAAATATTAAGTGTTGTGAAATCGAGTATTTTTCATAATAGCTATTGATTTATTTTAAAATAGAAATCGTATTCGTAATCGAGTATTTTTCAAAATAGCTATGCAAAAGTGGTTCTATGTTCTTTGCTGTTTTTACGGTATACGCTAACTGTATTTAAAACATAACAACGATGCTGTTGGATTCCGCACCAAAATCAAAGTTACGAACTAATTTTATCTTATATAGATTACGTAAAGTTCTACCACCATAGGCCTTACAATTTATTGAACGTGCACTTTCCTGCAGCGTTAATTTTTATACTAAGGATAATAATTTATTGGTTGCAGGTGCGTCCCGGCCTCGTGAGCAAGGACGCCGACGGCAAACTGACTTGCCGGCCTATCTTCTCTCGTATCGTGTCGCTATTCGCGGAGCAGAACGAGCTCCAGTACGCGGTCCCCGGCGGACTCATAGGGGTCGGCACAAAGATCGAACCCACGCTCTGTCGTGCCGACAGGCTCGTCGGACAGGTGAAGCACTGTTTTTGTAAACTGCTATTCTGGGGCTACTTCTCATTGTGCTAAGAGTAAACCCATAGTCCACCTCGCTTACCAAGCAGAGTTACATATCTTCGAGAACATTATGAACTTTCAGCCCCCAGGGTAGACGCAGGTTTCCTCACGACGTTTTCCTTCTCAGTTTCACGCAAGTTCTCCAGATTGTTTTTTCGCGTGTAAGTATATCTTAAAAATGATAGCGTTTCAATCAAAATATTCCGTAATATGTATCTCAGTGATATAATGTGGTCAAGCTTCGTACTATTTCCAAAATCCCATCTAAACTTCTGACAAAGTTGCCACTAATTTATTAGGCATGACTGCACAAGACCGCGACTTATTTGACTTAATTTATTATCAAAACCTAATAATAATATCATATACGTGACACTGGCAGAATAAATAAAGAATGCACAGATTGTGAGGTTAAATTAAATTTTTAAATTGCAATGGCGTCTTTAAACATTTTTCTGGACTGGTAACACATCGATAACATCACTAACGATGCAAATGTCTACTGAAATGCTTGTTAGTCTATCTTAAAAAAAAGAATGTAATCTTTTCAAAAAACAAATGTCTGGTTTCATTGCAGGTGCTGGGAGCAGTGGGCGCGCTGCCTGGGATCTTCGTGAAGCTCGAAGTGTCATACTATCTTCTCAAACGCCTTCTCGGAGTGCGCACGGAAGGGGACAAAAAAGCCGCTAAAGTTCAGAAACTGACCAAGAACGAGGTGAGTAACGATATCGGCAGACCACTGTCAAATAGTCGGTAACAATTATTTGTCAAAGCCCTAAAAAAATATTTACAACTATTGTAAGTTCATGTACCATTTGCTTAGCTCAACACAACTGAAAAAATTTGGCCCTATAATAAATAATAGCACCAACAAATAAATAAATTAAACTTTTTTTTTTAAGTTTGTGTTCCAACTTGTTAATTTATCTTTAAATGTAAAGTACAAATGGATATACGTTCCTAAACGAATACATTTAAAACAAACAGGACTCGCACAAAAATACATAACATTTAGATACTAAAAAGTAATTAAATATATTTTCATAACAAGCTGCTTTAATTTAATGCATATTGAAAAGATCAAATTAGTTCCTTACCAAGAGAGTTGACACCTCTATGCTATTACAAAGCTATTTTTGATTTATCGTGGATATAGGTACCGCACAAAACCTTTCGATTTCACTTTTTTCATCCGCACAGCGAATTTTTTTAAAACTGCCGGAGTCTGTGTTCTCTAAAGGTACAATATGGATGTCTCCAAATCCAGATTAAGATTTCTTCTTAGTAAGCGTGCCCCAATCTTAGACCGCACTTTTGCTTAGCATCAGGTAGGGTATGACCAAACACGAACCTATTTAAAATAATAATAATAAAAAAACAAAGTAAAAGTAGTTCACATAGATGAAAACAATGACTTTCTTTACGTGTAGTACTGCCGTTCCGCGTAGCTCTGTATTATTTGTGGTTAAACTGATGTGAAATATTTGTCAGGTCCTCCTGGTGAACATAGGTTCACTGAGCACGGGCGGCCGCGTTCTGGCCACGAAGGCTGATTTAGCCAAGATCACCCTCACCAACCCCGTCTGCACGGAGATTGGAGAGAAAGTCGCACTCAGCAGGAGAGTTGAGAACCATTGGCGGTAAGTCAATTTTTTACCAATGTGGTGATATACAGACTGTAGTAAAACCATGTTACAATACCAATAATATTACAATTAGTATTTTGTCGATTAAAACAATTATTACGTTTTTGGCGGGAATGCGGAAAGAGTCGTGTCGCCCTGTTGTATTTTTTTTCCAAAACATGCGTTTTGTCGAGTGTGCATGCATAAATGTGGTGGCGTTTTATTCATAAAGTGCCGAATCACAAGCGCAAGTGTGGGAATATGATATAATGTGGGGAAACATGACTTTTCGTGTTGCTTCCAAAACTACATCGAAGCTTTGTAGTAAAGTCGCCCCTACTTTACTAAAGCATGACTGGACTTTACTGACACGGACTGTATTTGACCAAGACTGGACTTTGACTATAACTATAGCTACGAGGAAACTTATTTAACTTTTGAAACATGTAGCAAATGCTCAAAATGCAACGCCAAAACCAAAGAAAAAAAATCCATTATTACTCTGAAATGGTTTTGAATTCCACAACCAGACTATGCAAAAAGGAATCTTCCTCAAAACAATACTACAAGTTGCGCTTTATTTATATCTGACATGCCAGGTTTGACTACAGTGGGTATGATGTTTAATGACGGTGTTGTCGAAGATGGTTATCACTAGGTGTGTACTTAGAAAGTTTCAACTTGAAGGATGGTAACTAGTCAATCCATACTACAATGCTATTTTCTTAATACCTATAGTCCTATATAGACTTTAACGTTTTTATTAATTTGTTGGTTATCTCTGCCTAGGCTGGGGCGTTATTCTTTAACTCACATGAGATTCCTTGCTGAAAACGTGTACAATGTCTATCCCACAAATATTACAAATGTGAAAGTTTGGATGGATCGATGGATGTTTGTTACTCTTTCACGCAAAATCTACAGAACGGATTTGGATGAAATTTGGTATGGATGTAGCCGAGACCCTGGATTAACACATAGGCTACTTTTTATCCCGAAAACATGTGGGTAACACCGCGGGGCGCAGCTAGTAAATAATAAAACAACTTTTCCTTACAATGAAATATAAAAAATGGGTCAAATGCGAGTCGGACTCGCGCACGAAAGGTTCCGTACCGTTATCTATAAAAAAAAAACAAGTTTGTTGTATGGGATCCCCTTTAAATATTTATTTTAGTATTCGTTTTTATAGCGGCAATAGAAATACATCATCTGTGAAAATTTCAACTGTCTAGCTATCACCGTTCTTGTGATACAGCCTGGTGACAGACGGACGGACAGCGAAGTCTCAGTAATAGGGTCCCGTTTTTACCCTTTGGGTAGGAAAAAACAACGGAACCTAACTACGGAACCCTAAAAAACAAGCAACAAGTAAAAACACATTTCTTAAATTCTTATTTCTCATATTTTTTTTTCTTTGCCGATACGGTTTTAAACACGGAATAATTGTGTCATATTCTAAGCCAGAACAAAAATGATGTAAAATAATTCTATGATAACTGATAACATTAATTCACAAAAAATATTCTAGTTTATAAAAAAATACGTGACTACACAACAAATTTTAGTATTGGTTTCGTTAATTCACCTAAATACATATTATCGGTATAACCAGCTATGTAATGTTATACCGATAATAATAATTTGTTACGGTTTAAAAGGTACTGCAGCTAACGAAATTACGGGGCTATTGAGGTCAATTGAATGTCTCAAATATTGCGCGCCAAAGTATACAGCTCAGTGACGGTGTCATCGAAGATACCTACACACCTAGTCTATAATGTTACTGGTTCTCAAGTAAGGCTGCCGGAACATAGGTGCTTGCCAGCAGATTTTCTACTCGAGGGTCTAGCCAGCCGAGTACTATTAAGTACTCAACCACCACGCTATGACTTCCTCACGGTGTTTCCTTTCACAGGCAGGTCAAAAGCTCATTGTTGCGATTTGAACCCACGCACTTTAGCGTGTGAAGCGACCGCGCTAACCACTTAGCTATCATCGCAACAAAATGTAAAACGTATTTAAAGAGTATTAATATAAAAAAAATATTTTATCTAACCTATCAGATCTCACAGCTGGGTTAAAGTCCCTCCCATTTCGTTTCATTCGAAAATAGAAGGGAATGCACGGCATACTATTGAAATATACAATAATTATGTTTGTTTCAGATTAATTGGCTGGGGTCAAATCCAAGGAGGTGAAACTATAGAGCCCGCAAAGAATTAATATTATATTTTAACTTTTATACACTTCAAATTGTATCTATATTATGTATTTAATAAAAGTAAACAAATAATTTTTTTGCTATTATCATTTTTATTTTGAAAAACTGTTAACTTTCCCGAACCGCTGGGCTTGTGATAGGTAGGTACCTTGCAGTTGTGTAGATTGCCGGTAATTTCAATTAAACCCTTAATATACATCTGGGGCCCTGATTCTCTAACTTTTTTTTTTTTTATTGTTGACAGGCTAGTTGTTTGACCACAGCTCACCTGATGTTAAGTGAAGGTGTGGTCGAAGATGGTAAAGCACACCTAGCCTGGAATGGAACTGGTTCTCAAGTGAGGCTGCCGGAACTCACCATTAGATGCTTGGCGGCAGATTTTCAACTTGAGGGTGGTAGCTAGCCAGCCGAGTACTAGAAAGTACCCTACCACCATGCTATGGTTTCCTCACGATGTTTTCCTTCACCGGCAGCTCAAGCTCATTGTTGGGGTTTGAACCCACGCCTTTCGGCATGCGAACCTACCGCGCTAACCACTGAGCTATCATCGCTACAAAACTAACTCACATAATATACTTATATTATACAATTCTTGCCGAAAACGCGAGGCGCATTTTTATAAACACTATATGTATGTTTGTGAAATTTATTTGGACACTTCAAATTCCTACCTCGTTGCATTTTTTAATTTTACATTGACATTCTACGCGAATTCACACTGAATTAGCAATGACGAATAATACAACAGTATTGTGTCGCTGTCATTGGTTTCGTTTATATCGATCTCTGTCTTCAAACTGGAACACAGTAATGTTTACACACGACTGCCTGGCGGCAGAATATCTGGTAGGTACTGCGGTGGTACCTACATAAATGACCTCCTGCTAAGGAAATCTACCAAGTGAAATCGTTTGTTTATTCTTCACGATTAAAGGACAAAGCCAGTAAAATGACGAAAATGTGCATCACGAGCTTGAACATAGTCACCATGTTCAAGCTCGTGATGCGTACTCCTGGCGGAAAGAGAATACTTTTCCCTCAAAAAATCGGCAAAACTATGGGACGCAGCCTGTCAAGACCACATTACCAAAATTTATTATTTCTATGAAAAGACACGTCACCGCACCACCTCTATTTCCTTTTGTAGATTTTGTAAATTACGTATCCACAAACCACAGTTGAGGCAAGAATCTTTTTATAAGAAAATTTTGTTCCATTCATGATGAAACAATTTCCCTAACGAAAAGTTGCGACTTGTAAACTACATAGTTTTGTTAATTAATAAAAAAATTGGCGAGATTCTGCTTATGATTTAATTACAAAGCATGGATATGGTTAAATAATTTATTGATTTTGTTCACGTTGAAAGCGGTCTCTAGGCCATGTATATGAAAGTGTTGAGGTCGTCATCGTCGCGCCGCATGTATTTGTGTTCGATGAGCCATTCCAACTGCTCCTTTATCATCTTTTTAGAAGGCAAGAACATGTTCTTCAATATTTCAACAAGTTCACTCTGTAAAAGATAAAATATATTTTATTTATCAAACTTTAATTTGTACAATAGTGTGTTTAATAATTATTTAGTTTAATTAATGTGATGGTTATTTTATTGGAATTGTAGTACTATGGACTATATTTTTAAATTGAAAAATTAACACAAATTTTACAATAAACAAATTACATTTAATTAAGGTGGATGATTATTGTTAAAAGAATTGAATGTTTGGCCACCTATTTGCTTGATGGTAAGCTAGGCAGAGGATGAACCAATATACCCTACAACTATGTGTGATTGAATAGCTGTGTGCCTGTGCAAACTGACTTAGCTGCTGAGCAGGTTTTCTTGTATTTTGCTCCCATAATGAACGGTTAAGTATCATAAATAGTCCCAGTAGTAAGCATAGGAAATAATTAGGACTGTGCATGAAATTGAATTTAGACTAGAAAGTTACTCTCAAAATACCTGCAAGAACCAATGAATATTATAATAAGTACATCTGAGATATTGCATTTCAAGAAATATGTCTGCAAGATTGTATATTTAGCAAAATGCACATCTACCTGCAAAGCAGTATTTGTAATGCGTTTCCTCATCTTCAATATTTTTATAATCGCTTCTTGTGTCCTCAATATCCGAAGTTGGACGATGGACTGATTATCTTCCATTTGAGATCGTTCAGTACTCAGTTGCAGTCTACCAATCAAGTTGATTTTCCCCCGGCGTTGAGCTTTCCCAGTTTTAACGAGAGCAAACTCTTGATTCACCCAAAAAATAGTATTTTCAGCAAAATCTTTGGGATTTTGTACGGCTGGCTCGTAAGATAATAACTGCCGCTTGAGTTTTGGGAACGCGACCAGAGACCATAAAGTCCTTCTCAATTCCGGATCGGGTAGTTCAGTTGCGAGCCGCAAGTTCTCATAGCTTATTCTTTCATTAGGTCTCTGGTTCCAAGCAAATAAAACAGCCATCTGGAACGTTGTAACATCTAAATCGAATCTACCGACGGCGTTCGCGAAAGTAATCGTGCCATTGCTCATATGGTGATACCACTGCAACTTACGACCAGAATGCTTCTTTTTATAGAAATCTTCAACTTCTGGTATGTAATCCTCCAACTCTAAAGGAAGACTAACGGTCACACGTTCGGAGCCACGCGCCCACGCTCCAGCATTCAATATTTTGATGTTTATAGCATCATGGCGAGTTGTTTCTCCTCGGAACTGAGTGTTGAGATCTTCGCTCACTTTAATGTCTTGGAACATACGAGCCAACTTGTTGACATAGTCTGCTGGCATCCCGACTTCCCGCAGCCATTCCACCATGTCCTCTTCTTTCTCTGAGTCTGCACTAGAGTCTAATATCAACCGTCGAGTCAAATGAGCCTTGTGATATCTCATAAAGACATCTTTGTTTTCAATATACTTAAGAACTAGTAAAACGTCTCTCAATCTCGATTCGATTTGCTCAGTTGTTAAGCGTTTACTTAGTGGAGTTTTCCTTAGCAACATATCACAGTAGTTAGCGAGAAGTTCAGGACACTTGCTTTCTGGTGCAGTGCTTTTACTTCCGCGTATGAGAGCCGAAAAAGGCAGTTCCAACTTGAAGACTGTTGTGTCATTAACTACACATTTATAAGCCTTATCCCTAGCAGTTAAAAACCGAGGATCATCCAAGAATGCATCCCTGACTAAGGAACTGAATCTTTTGAATAAATCTAGTAACCGTTCCACATACTTTTCAGAGTCAGTGGTAATAATATCTGCAGATGCTACCATATCTGCTAAGCCTGCTGAAACTATATGGGCTTCCAGGTCCCGCAAGATAGGCACAACTCCCTCGGGGACTCTATCCAATAGGCGGAACATGAGCTGCAATTGCTCAGTTTGACCAGCCTTTATAAGTGGAGCACTTTCTGCTAAAAGGGTGTGCAGATGTTCCCCGATGAGAACTTTCTCACAGCATTGTGTAAGTGCAGTGACACTACCACTTCCCGGTTCAAGGTATCTGTGTGCCCTGGCTTCCTCCTCTTTTAGCCGCAAGTCAGCATACTTCATGTAAGGTTGTACCCCATTAGCCAATAATTGTTCACTGGCTTTTAATTTATAAAAGTCTTCAGTTGCCTGCATGTAGGCAGCTTCAAAATTATCCCTGTATATTTGTAGCTTGTCAAGTGCACTGGAGCACAGATTAACTGAAAAAATAAGATTATTATACAACAAATAATTAGTCTACTGAGTACTACTAACAAGTCTACTGAGCTACAATTACTATTAAAAGATTAATACAATTTATAATTCTAATCTTTTTAATGTACCTATAAAAAAATGTTTATTTGTTGTTGATAGTTATTATAGATCATTTCATAAGTTCATTCGCCAACTGATTCTTGAAATTTGATTGCATTCCCCTTATTTTACAATATATATAGATAGATAAACTCTTAACTACTTAACTCTTAATTAAACATTAAATGTATGAAGTATACAGTAATTAAGCTTCAAAAGTGGATAAGTAATGTCACATTTAGTTTTGTACTCACCATAAGACTCCCTCACTCCAATCACCAGCTGAGAGTCAAATGATTCACCATTTCTTTCTGCTTGGACAAGCTTCATTGCAGAGTCTTGCAACCGCTGCTTTATGTCCACAAATATGCTTTGGTTCCAGGAGTCCAACATCAGTTTACGAACTAAACTATCCTCATTGTTGTTGTTATTGGTCTTTTTGTGTTGTGTATGTGAGTGATGTGTGTTTGAGGTATTCACTTTGCTGATATTATTTATAGAGTTTTCTAACTGCCGAAACGGTGTAGGCAAGTAGTTACATTGGGTAAAAAATTTTCCCCATTCGGCTATATAAGCCTTGAGAAGCGCTTGGTCTTCTCTTTGGGCTAGCACGCGAGCCTGCGCCTGCTTGATGTACATCATGATATCCTGCTGCAGAGCATCCCGTAACTTGTACGGACCTCGATCGTCCCACAAACACACAGAGTGAACTGCGCCGAACAGATCTTGCCATTCTATTTGAGTAACCGCTTCTTGCTTGAGCAGTTTTAAAACTATCGGTCGCATTGAAGGCCATTTATCTTCGAAGGTGACTTGTCCTTTATCCTGGGAAATACACGTTGGTTACATACCCACAAACTAAATAATTCTATTTGATGGTGCAAATCTTGCGTCTCATTTGTTATAAAAATCTTACCTTAAGCATGACTACAATTTTAATGTATCTTTCTAATTAATGAATGTTTTCTCAGCTTTTCATTCCTGTAAGAGCTAACTGAGTTTATTTTTTAATTTTGCAAACAAAATAGTAGTACAGTCTCTCCTCCTCCCTTCACTTTTAAATGAATGAGTGAATGTGTGACTATAATTTTATTATGAGAACCAAAAAATAAAGCCTATCATACACTATCAAACTTAGCGCAGCATGCTATAGCAGATAATACCCCTCAGAGTTTTGGTGGGAACGCGGAAAGTGTTGTGTCGTCCTATTGCATTTTTTTCCAAAACTTGTGTTTGTCGAGTTTTTATTTATAAAAATGGTATTTTATTTATAAAGTGCCAAATTACAAGCGTAAGTGTGGGAAAGTGATAAAATGTGATGAAAAATGACTTCCAAAACTCCATCAGAGCTTATAGTAAAGTCGCCACTATTTTGACTGGATTTGATTAGACTTGACCAAGACTGGACCTTGACTGTAAATATAGATGTACATGCCGAAGACAAGGCAGTTTGACTAATTTGGCTATTCAGCTTTAGCCTGCCCTATGGGGCAAATTAAAAAAAAAAAATAACGAGTTTATAATATAAATATAGGAGTTTTTGGCGGGAACGCGGGAAGTGTCGTGTCGCTCCGTTGTATTTTTTTCCAAAACTAGTGTTTTGTCAAGTGTTTATGCATAAAAATGGTGGTGTTTTATTCATAAAGTGCCGAATTACAAGCGCGAGTGTGGGAAAATGATATAATGTGGTGAAACATGAGTTTTCGTGTTGCTTCCAAAACTCCATCGAAGCTTTGTAGTAAAGTTGCCACTACTTTACTAAAGCATGACTGGAATTAACTGACACGAACTGGACTTGACAAAGACGACTTTGACGATAACTATAGCTAAGATACAGCAGAAATAACACTTAAGACAAGGCAGTATGGCTCTATAGCTTTAGCCTGCCCGAAAGGGCAAATTATTAAAAAAAAAAAAAAAAAATATATAAATATAGTCTGTCACTCAGATAATGAGTTTTGAATTATTTAACAAAAGTTTTACGAAATTGAAATCTGAAAGTCATGACATGAGTGTTGTGCTTGTGGAGACATATTAATAATTTTGATTTGATTCAAATAAGTTTTATGACAAATTACAGGTGAAAGTATTTATTTGAATATAAGAAAGAGCCTTACATATACACTATACAGTAGTTTACCATGAGCTTCTTTGGAGAAATTGTTGAACCTGGCACTCGAACTGCATGGGAAGACTGGGATACGAATTTACAGGAAGATGACCAGCCAAAGTGAGCATTATTGGTGGTATCCTATCTATTTTCTTTATTGCAAGTTGTACTTTTCCTTAATAGTAAAAACATTTCAGATTGCTATGGTGTAAAGAAGCGACTGTGCCTCCTGAAATTAAAAGATTTTTTATTATAGAAGGGAGATACATTGCAGATAGTGTTCAATCACTTACTAAATATAAACTAGAGCTTGTAAATATTATCCAACCAGTGAATATACATTTATATCGAGTAGAATGTGCTGAAACTTATATCTGTGTCTTGAAAGATTATGATTTACTATTGGCGAGTGAAATAGTAGATTTGTTGAAATTGTACATCAATGTCAGCAATGATTTGATTGCAATATTAACAAAACCTATTGCAGAATACCAAGCCACTGAATACCAAGAATATGTTATAAGATGTGTGTCCACTACTAAACCCCCACCATTACCACTCGTGAAAGCTATACCCAAATTGGAACAACCAAACATTATATCAGGAGTCACTGCTGGAGGTAATATTTTATTTAAAGTATAACATTTCTAATATTTATATATATTAACAAATAGATTTGTATACCAATGGGCACTAGACTTGCCGTGGAAAATGCTTTCCGGGCCTGTTGGGAGGGGTCAAAAGGTCAAAACTCAACACTAGTATGTTAATGGTTGATACACTGGTATGAAAGGTGATGTCGGCAGCTTAAAATACCTTCTTAAGTAATCAAATATAACAAATCTATATTTTTCTTTCTTATCTATGAATTTAAAGAGTATTGGCACATCCAAAATCTACCCTAAATATGGAGCCAATGTCTGCATTGGGTCCATATTTAGGGTAGATTTTGCAGTGTCGCTATAATACATTTGTTTTAAATCTGGCAAAAGCTTAAATTAGATATCATTATTTTCAGCAATATGCCTGCGAGAGATGAAAAACGAGTCTGGAGTAGCTGTTATATTTTATATGGAACACAACGAAGAGTACCAGATTGATGAGCTACAAGAATTGCTAGGCACACTAGACTTTGGCCCTGTTGATTCACTGCCAAATAATAGTTTTCTGAAGTCCAATTTGTATATTTAACTTACTTTAGGAATTGTAAAATACACATGTGTAATTTTATTTGTTTTGTTACTGAGCTTTATATTTATTTAATAGCAGTTTAAATATGTCCATCACACTAGTGGTAAGCGACAATGTAGCTAAAGATGAAGCATGCAGAACCTGGAGATGCCTATTCATTCTGACCTTTAAAAGTCATGAGTTATCCAATACAAATAAGATGCCCCATAAAAATACAATATAGACTCATTCAATACTAAAGAAGCTAATATTGCATACCAAAACAAAACTTTTCAACTAAACCAGATGCAATTCTAGGCCAATACAAATTACTAAGCAAATTGAAGAGCACAAATGAAATAACTAGCATTTTTAAAGTAAAAATTAAAACATACACACTACATTTTGTGTATAATTATTTATTAGTTCTTCATCATCTTTTACTGTATGTACAGTAACATTAATCATAACAATAAAATAGTATTGTAAAAGGAAAGTCTTCATAATTTCGCAGGCAACGAAAATATAAGCAGAGCAGTGCTTTGGGCAGCCCTGAACTAAACCTTTTTTTTTATGCTTGACAGGCTAGCTGTTTGACCACAGCTCACCTGATGTTAAGTGACGGCGTGGTCGAAGATGGTAAAGCACACCTAGCCTGGAATGGAACTGGTTCTCAAGTGAGGCTGCCGGAACACACCGTTAGATGCTTGGCGGCAGATTTCCAACTTGAGGGTGGTAGCTACCCAGCCGAGTACTAGAAAGTACCCTACCACCATGCTATGGTTTCCTCACGATGTTTTCCTTCACCGGCAGCTCAAGCTCATTGTTGGGGTTTGAACCCACGCCCTTCGGCATGCGAACCTACCGCGCTAACCACTGAGCTATCATCACTACAAAATGTATGTAACATCCTAATGTATGTGATGCACTTTATTTGAACTTTTAATTTTTAACACACATTATTTTGATAAAACCTGTCTGTTTATGTTTGCTGTATCGTGATTTTATGCATATATGTGTGTACAGATGACTCTCCACACAAAATTTTGGGCATCTCATATCAAACATAAATTATGAACTTCCGTTCTCTTCACACTATCCACTGTATCACTTCCTATACAGATTTCAAAAATCCAAATGATATTGGAAAGCAATTATATTATCTCTAAAAATTTTATTTTGTAAACAAATTTATTACTTATTAATAGGTACATAAAAAATCTAAATGAAAATTATTAGTTACAAAAAAAAATCTTAAAAATAAACTATTACTGTAACAATACCTGTTAGTTGTGTTAAGTGGTGTCTCAAGAAAATTATATCTACTGTAAGACACAAATGTTATACATAACACAACTAAGTGTGGATGAAAAAAAATAGTGTTTGTGCACCTCAGTCAAAAAAAAAATATATAACCAAAAAAACAAAAAAAAAATATTGATAATAAACAAAAGTATTAAATACAGTATTACTACACAGTACAGTGTACAGTATTATTTATAGTTATTTAGTATTTTAATATATTGATTGCAAAATAACCATGAAATCAATCACTGTTCTACTACTATAAGTTAGACTAATAAAATCACTTGAATATTATTATACACTATAGCAAAGCGCGCACACTAACACATATTCATGCATAGATACGCACATTCCATAAGTATTTATAATTGTACACAAAGAAAAAAAAATGATAAAAAAAAGTTTTAAGTCTGTTTATGGCATTTTGTTCTGGAATAAGATATTGCCGTTGGTTTCCGAAATATAGTTAATTACTAGTAGAAAATGTATGCTAAATAAATTAGTTTGATTTGTTTCTAATGCTATACGATACAGAACAGAATTGTCAATTTTTAAATTAAAAAGTTTAACTAAATCAAAAAATATTATGTAACCATTAGCACTTGTTTATGGACAACTTAAATGCAGTAGTATGAGCGAGAGGAATTCCAGCAGTCTAAAATAGTATCCAAAAGCAGCGTTGGTGGGATCATACCAAATTTCTTGAGCAGATATTGGAACATGGGATGTGAAGATGAGCAGTAATATACTTATTACTGCTCATCTTCCAAGGTAGCCCTTGAATCTGGGTCGAAGTCTTAGGCACTGTAAAAGTTTCTCTAAAGCGCAGGACCCGGCATCCGCTCAATGATATAATAGTCAGTCAATAAGGTAAAAATATAAGCAGTCACATGTGGCACGACAAAGTTCAAATTTTGTTGCCCAGTGTGAAATAAAATTTTTATTATTGCATGGTAAAGAAATTTTGTCTAAAAGAATGCACATTTATTTCAATTTTTGTGGTTGATAGGTGAGGTGTTTGATTAAAGTGACAGTGGGATCGAAGATGATAAACACACCTAGCGTGCAAAGGCTTTGGGTCTCAAGTGAGGTTGCCGGAAACGGGAAGCTCCTTCGAACCCGTTTCCGGCAACCTCACTTTTTAAACTTGAAATAAAAAAGCTAGTCAGCTGAATACTATAAAGTTTACCACACTATAGTTTCCTCATGTTTTCCTTTACTGGCAGCTCATTGTTGGTATTCGAACCCACGCCCTTCGCCGTGTGAACCAACCGCGCTAACCACTGAGTTACCATCCCTACAATATACTAAAGATATTATGCCAGTACAGGACCAAAGCACAATACAATGGTATAAGTAAGACTGGAGATAATAAATAATACAATCAATCATAGACTAAAAATATTTATTTTAACATTAAATAGATACAAACATTAAAACGGTTATACATAATTTTACATGTAAATTAAAAAACAGTAACAATGATAACTTAAATGAGTTCGTACAAATAAGCACAGCCTATTGAATCGCAGGATAAGTTATGATTTTGGTATAACTTTGTAAGTTACAAAAGATAATTACAGAACAACTAAGTATCTATAACATTTTTATAAGTTATAACTAAGTAAAAATACAAAATAAGTTTTCGATTTATCCTTTATAGTAAGATTTTGCTATACTCTAAGCAAAGAAAAAAAAGACAAGAATGATGTAGCGAAGAGCTATGGCGGAGACGCGGAAAAATGTCGCTGAATGTATTCTCCAAAACGTATATATTAAAAAAAATATGTTTAATTCATTTTCTTATCAAATTGTAGTTCGCAGGAGGGAAAGTGATATAACGTTGTGTGTCTTATAAAACCGTCAGAGCTTCTAGTAAAGTTGATTTATTACTATTTTACTAGGACATGACCGGACCTAACCTTGGCTTACTTTACGTGACTTACTACTCTTGATTTTTCATCATATACTTGACACTAGACAATGCACAAAGTATGATGCTAAAAATAAGCTGTATACATTTTCATACCTACATATTTGTATCAAATACATATTCTGTACTAGGAATGATGTTATGCCAAAACCTATGTGTACTATTACAATCATGGCCAAAAATGCTTAAAATATGATTCAAAAGTGAAAGAATTGAATCTATGCAACTGATATACTTAAAATAATTATTTATGTATAATAATCTACACTTATTAGTACAGAATTATAAGCTAAAGGTTTACTTAGCTTTCAGGGCGTATTGTACACATAATGATAAAAAATTACCCCTGACCCGATGTGAAGATATGAAGTTACTGATTCTATTGCGATTTCAGTTGTTTTTCAATGTTAAAGTAATAAGTAACGAAACGCTTTCCTGATGATAAAATATAACGTATGTCCAATTGTCCATTACTATTGCAGCGATACACAGAACTTTAGAGTATAACGGCATCGCTGCTTTGGCGCTTACTGTAAGACATTAAATGGTTAGTCTCAACACTCGACAGTCCTATGATTTCACTAGCTTCCGTACTCTTCAAACCGGAATATAGTACCTAATGTTTACACACTACTGCTTGGCGGCAGAATATCTGGTATTGCGGTGGTACCTACCTAGATAACCACCACCAAACAAGATCTACCACCGAGTAAAAAAAGTTGTGCTTATAGTAAAAGTTATTTATAATGACGAGTACATACAATCATTCGGCTTAGTATACGCGAATCTTATAAACATGTATAATAGTTTTTTTACTTATAATGTTTAAATGATATAATTACATTATGAACCATCAATATATCTTGGGTGAGGAATTTACAAATAAATACATATAGGCATTATCATTATACTTATACACACCAATCATACATTGTTTTTTTATTTATAATAGTAATAATAAAAAAATACAAAGTGAAATCTTTTCGAATGACTAAACATCATGTTTATTAAAAGACCTATGCCACTGACCATACACCACCGTTTTTAGTATTTTAGGTTTTTATATTAGCAAGTAACAAGGAACCCTTATGTCTATATTTTATTATCATAGCGGTTGTTTTGACTATCTATAAAAGCGATTATGGCAAGTGTTTAGACAATGAAACCGACACGTTCTGCGTTTTTTTGTAAATAAATAGGATGTAAAGTGACGGTCCTGAAACGAATTGATGTAGTCCAGTGGTGATTCCGACTCAACTTGTGACTTATCCCCTGTCTGTCAGAGACAGTAAGTGTTGTTAAGGCAGGGTTGGCAGTCTACTATGATCGTGTAAATAACTATTGCACGTCATTGACCATTGCATGTGTCACTACTCATGACTATCAAATATAGGTTCATAATTATAATTGTTAAATATATTCCCACTAAATTTTTAAATGGTATGATATCGCTAAATTATACTTTTATATTCTAGATTCCTTTTTTTTATTAACTTTTCCTTACCCACCTACATCACATTTTTAAACATGTTCCATATCTACACCAAGTATTTTAAATAAAAACTAAATTTTTAACATCCAAAGTGACTTATATTTTATCATAAAATTTATCACAACTGCAACAATCCATTTAAGGTTAAGTATATAAATATATATTTGAATTTAATCACAAATACGTAATATAAATAATTTAAATTATTTATAGCAAAAATAATGGATAATATAATATGTAATAAAGTATTCGTTTTTGATATGAATACAACCAACGATTTTAAATGACTATCTTAGAATCTATTATTAAACTGGGTAGTATAACTACAATTACGAATAGATAATAATAATTACATAATTACATCCAGATCGCATTTTATACCTATGTAACATCTAACTATGCTTACGACATTGAAATTCTGACTAAGACTAGAATTAAAATATTTGTGGTAATCAACAAAGTAAAAATGAAGTTTGTGGTAGTTCAGTGAAGGGAATACATACCTTACATTTATGAGGTCTAGGATTCGTTCGAGAGCGCATATCCCCATCCACGGGATCTTAGGAAATTATGTAGGTAGAGATTTTCAAGATAGACAACATATCATAACAGTGGCTTTTCAATACAGAAAAATATCATGAGGAAGGAGGAGGCTTGCATAAGTGCATATGTCCAGAGAAAAAATTCGAAGGCCTGTGGGAATCCAACACCAACCGAATCAGCATTGTGGAAATAAAGGGTGACAAAGAATTTTTTAGGATATAAAAGTAATAAGATACAAAGCAAATACATACAGTACCTAAACATACTAAACAAGTGTTGGGCACAAAATTATTTTAATAACAATAACTATTATCTGGTGATAAGGTATTGGCAGCCCGTACACGTAGCGCGCGATCCGCGATCCGCGATCAATGATCGCGATCCAGACTGATCGTGTACGAAGCGGATTGACGGACTGATGCTCCGGATCGCATAATATCTAGAAATTTTGAAATCATGATCGCGGATCGCGGATCGTGATCATGGTTGAACGTGTAAGGCGGCCCATCAGGTATATTTAATAAAAATAGAATAGCTGACATCAATATTTATTAGGTAAGTATACAAATAAAAATCGATAAATAGTAGTAATTTATGGCCTTTTGAAAATTGCTTTCATAATCTATTATTAAACTTAATGTTGAGCTCATTTGTGTCAATGAGACGCACTCCTATTTTGCTCGCACATTTAATAAAATTTCTAGATGTAAAATGACTTAAATAAATATGGTGAAATCGCAATCGGTAAAATCGCTGTGAATAACAATGATGCAGCAAAATATAGTTTTGATCCAAACAAATTTACAAAAACTTGTACCCAGAAGTGGCGTTCGGTCCATTTTTGAGTTTATAAAACTTGTTTAGAACATCAATTTTTTTTTTTGCCAAACCTCCATATTGCAATCTCGACAAATTTTATCGATTGCGATTTTTCATAACAATATTCATTGACGTTATTATAAATAATTGACGCTATATTAACTATAATAATATGTTGCTTGTGTATAAAATATACATGTACTTAATACTTAACTCTTATTGAATTATATGCCTATTGCTTAGAGTGGTCGGTCTTGTTGACAAATAAAATTCTAGTTGTGGTAGTTTTCTCTTTTTTTTATGTAGAGTTTCATTCTCCTCTCTCCTCTTTACGTTATTAATGTGGCTATGGTTTTCGACATAAGAGTACCATAACAGTACAAGACGGTTTTGGCGGGAACGCGGGAAGAGTCGTGTCGCTCCGTTGTATTTTTTTCCAAAACTAGTGTTTTGTCGAGTGTTTATGCATAAAAATGGTGGTGTTTTATTCATAAAGTGCCGAATTACAAGCGCGAGTGTGGGAAAATGATATAATGTGGTGAAACATGAGTTTTCGTGTTGCTTCCAAAACTCCATCGAAGCTTTGTAGTAAAGTTGCCACTACTTTACTAAAGCATGACTGGAATTAACTGACACGAACTGGACTTGACAAAGACGACTTTGACTAAAACTAGCTACGATGGCACTTATTTAACTTTTGAAACTTGAAAATATATAATTACTTGACACTGGCAAATGCTAAAACGCGACGCCAAAACCAAAGAAAAAAAAAACAGTACAAGACATTTACGACAATAATAATTTTGACTTATGTAAATTATATAAATTTATTCCAATTCTTTAGGAAAAGTATTATTTACTTTGATAATAATAACTATCTCAGTAACCTTTTTTAGAATTATGAACTGGATAATATGTGATAGTATAATGTATTAAATATTAATTTATTGCATCCTAATGACCAATAATAAATTTTAGTACCTACAGTAGGTATATGATGTTCTTAATCTCTATTTTTGTTATTTCCTGTATTTCAGTAAATATTGCACCATTTCTATGATTTTTAGGTTTTATAGCAATATAAGGAAAACTTAAAAACCATATTATGTCAATATGAGTAGTAAATTATTAAACTTCTAATCCTATTCTTCAATTCAATAGCAATGTCATTGTAGGCAAAATTTAAAATTAACACTTATAGCAAGATCTAATTATACAAATACATGTATTGTTATGAATAGCTAAAATATGAACTTGTATGTTTCAGAATATATACATATTTAGTGTTTTCAGTTACCAAAACACTAAATATGTATAACAAAATAAGTCATAACAAAATATTTACTCAAAATTGTGGAACGCAACTTTATAATCTTAAGAATTTATCATCCCATTGATTGCTTTATTTTACTGCACACAGCAAGCAGGTTATTACATATTTGTTGTATATGTTATTATGTTTGTGCTTGTGTATACATACCTACTGTACATATGGATAAATAGTTATGCATTCTGCATGATGAAACAAGTTAATTAATTTCATGAAATTTTTCTTCTAATACTATAAGGAGTAACAAATATAGAAATCATAAATGAACTTTAAAAGGCATTACCACTATTTCATATTATACTTATTTATAAAATCTTATCATCAACTATAATTAATACCGAAGAGTTTTGCTTTAGGCAAATGTAATAGACAACTTTGTATCATGATAAAATGCAAACCACCTACAGGATGACGGTACCTACCGACGCAAAGCTACAGGTCAAAACTAACTGCCGGTATATTAGATATACCTAAAAAAATTAAATAAAAATGTAGGTACTTTTATCAAGTCTACTCAATACATGACACTAATCCCATTATCTACTTTTTACAAAAATATATATAAGTTATGGCATATGTATAGTAATAGACAAGAATTAACTTAATATATTTTAGTTGCCTTGCAAAGCTTCTAATGACTACCTACACACCTGATACCATACAAAAATAAAATTGTCTTGGACAATGATAGCTTTACATGATAAGACATAAATTCCATTTATTATTATTTATATATATTTATAACTTTGGAGGTACATAGAACAGCCTTTTGTTTTGTTGTCGAAATCAATTTTCAATTTGTTTACCTTAAAAGTCATTGATTCCACCATCATGTTTCCCTGCTTTAATATTGTTCAAGACTTTGTTAACATACTCTGATGTCTTACCAGCAATTTTGACCTCTGAAAATAAAAAGTAATATATATTTAGTGCATTGTGGAATAAACATAAATAATTGCACAAACAATGTTATTGAATAATTCATAAATTTCCTAAGGATAACCATACCTGTAGCTGTATTAACTATACTTTGTATATGCAAGTTCCAGTCTATATTATTTTGAGATTTTGTCACCCTATTGCTTAGTACTTGCTTCATTTGGGATATGCCATTTAATAGACGCTCTGAAAAATGAGAAATTTTTTAAGGTGTTAAATATTTATCAGTATTTCCACTTTAAATCATTGTGGAGAGTTAATAATTTTAGCAAGTCATTGTTAAATCTTGCCCACTTTTTTTATCACTCTAGCATTGTTACATTTTCGTGCAGGAAAGACAATCCTGTCAGTCAAGTCAGTCCTGTGTATGTAATTACACAATTGATACAATAGAAGTGATAATCATCTATGTGTAGCACATTAACGGAGCCTCTGCTGTAATATGTTTGTTGTTGTTGTTAGATTGGGTTAAGTACTTGTATATAGCTTCGTTCATTAAAGTGTAATTGTAAGGTTTTTTTGTACAAATGACTTGCCTTTAACATGATTGTTATTTATGGCCAATAAATATTACTGATTTAATGAATTTTGAACACGATTATTAAAGGTCAAAGAAACTTACTATGTTCTTGTTGAAGACCATAAAGTTTAATTTTATTAGCTTCATGTTGTGCTTTTTTCTTGAGCCTGCAGGCCCTGGAAGCTAATTTGTTCTTTTCTTTTCTCGTTTTTGGCCTTACATTGAAAGGCAGCTCACTGACAGGTATCATATCATTTATAACCTTACTAAGATTGTCTAGTTCTTTTCCTATGACATGAAGTTTCCGTGGATTTGGAGTCAGGTCATTACCATCGCCTTTTCTTGCTTTTCCACTGTAAGAAATAAAATACAATGTTTAATTAATTAAAATCTATTTTCTTGCTTTTCCATTGTAAGCAATAAAATACAATGTTTAGTTAATTAAAATCTATAAGCTGTGAATTTTGCCATCCCATTGGATGACATTGTATTCTACTGTTGCACAGTATAAATTAATAAAAAGTTTTTACTATAGCATTATTTGACTAATTTTTTTAGGATTTTTAAATCTATAAAATATTTTTAGGAAACAATATTTTCTGTTTAAGGTAAGGATGAACAGTGAATGTAGAAAATGATGGCTGATTTTTTTAATGTAATTGAGACTTTCGATGGTTAGTCTGAACAGCCCAGTAATTTCGCTAGCTGCAGTACCCTTCAAACCGGAACACATTAATGTTTACACACAACTGCTTGGTGGCAGAATATGTGGTACTGCGGCGGTACCTACCTAGACGATTTCCTGCTAAAGAAACTGCTACCAGCAAGATGGAGTGAAGTGCTGCACTAACCCCCCCACTAGTGGGATAAGGATGAAAAATGTTGCTAAATGTACAACACAATTACCTGTGTTTAATTCCCCTAACACCACAGCTAGGGCTGAATACTGGATCAGTAACTAAATTTAAAATATGTGGATCTTCGGATTTTTTCTTCATTATTAACCTTTGACCCTTCGGACCTTTTGCTTGAACATTGTACTGCCAAAAATATCTCTCTTTTTTTGCATTTGCTCTTGCCTGTTTTGATTCAGAACATTCATCATTGGATTCTGCAATATTAAATAAGCTTCATTAAAAACGACAGTACCTTGTGTATTATTGGTTTACTGTGAAACCATTGTTGGTAAAATGCTAACCATCTGAAGATAAATCTTCATATCTATCACTATCTTCATCTGACTCAAAGTCTTTATCTTCTTCATCTTGAGAGAACTCTGCAGTGCCAGGGCTCAAGAGACCTCCAGAGAGTGAGGAAATGGAACCTGCCTCTGCCACTGAACTTGTAGACAACAGATGCTTGCGAGGCTCTCTTCTCTGCCAGATCTAAAACATTTTTGAAATAACAGATAATATTCATGACATAAATGGTGGTTTTCCTGAGAGGGAATAAAAATTATACCCTACAGCCCATGAAGTAAAACTACTGGCAAACAAATAAGCCCTATCACCTATAAGCATTACTTCTTAGCATTGTACATTAACATCATAATAGACTCACTGGAGCTATTATGCCAGAAACCCTGAGCCTCACTCTACTACTTCAAGGAACTGCATTGGGTTGGCATGGGGACTAGGCAGTCAAAGTGGGATTTCAGTGGAGGACTTATTGCCCCCACTTAGAATAAGAATTAACACCCAAATTTATAAAAATACAGCCTCACTTGAGAGCCTGTTTCATTCCAGGCTAGGTGTGTTTACCGTCTTCGACTTCAAAGTCACTTATTATTAGATAAGCTGTGGAGAAACACCTAGCCTGTTGACAGTAAAAATCAAAATATGTTTTCATTATCAAATTAGCAAGACCAACACCAGATCTTGCTCCCAAAATTGCAAGGAGCTGGGTTGGCTGGGCTGGTAGGGGGAAATGCACAAAACACTCCAAAGGGGATGTCGGTGCAGGAATTATTGCCCACACTTTGAATAAGAAAACAAGTTACTGATAAGTAGCATTAATTTAATAAACAAAACAAATAACCCAATGGCCTACATTTTCATAGAAAACAGAAATTAATTTTACCTGTTCCATGGTCAAGTGAGTGGGAGCTGATGATGAAAGTTGTGCTGGTTGTTGTTTTACAACAGGTTGGAATGGTGGCAAGATAGTAGATGCAGGCACCGATTGTCCTAATGCTATTTCCCCGCTATACCCATCCATGCGAAGCAGTAATTCTGGTAACTGATTAATAGGTTGAGCAAAACTTGATGACGCTGAACTGTGCTGACTAGCAGGGGAAAATGCTAGTTGTGTGTGGCTATAAGGACTGCAAGGGCTTTCTGATGCCATAATATGGCTTGTGTGAAGAATATTAGGATTACGACGCGAACCACTCATGGCACCACCAATTTGTACACAATAGCCACTTTCCTCAGGCAGCAGAAGATCATCGAAATTTAAATCATCTAGCAATGTGTCTGGGTTCGCATTCAACTCTGCTAGAGTGGGTCCTAATATTAAGTCCGCTTTATCAACTTGGAAAATATCATCGTCGTCCATTTTAAAGGTATCCATTTTCGATGTGTTGTCTGTATCATAGGCTATCCTGCCGTATTGTGAGGGCACGTTGTGAAAAGAGCCGCCGAAGTTGTCCTGGAGACACATATCCAAGTCAGTACTGAAGTCAGTATCAGCGCGCCGCTGCGGAATCGGTACCGATGCAGACATGCTGTTCAACTCGAAAGGCGCCTCTTGCTTTATCTCGACGCCTGGCTCGAGAAGAAAGTCATGTGTGTAAATAGAATCCGACATTGCACGTGTTTGTGCTGACTGACCTTGACTATAATCGTCTTGTTGATAGAGACTAGCGCACGCGCCCCGCGCCTCTATCGATTATTCAACAGTAATACCCACGTGTCGTACTTATTTAAATGTTTATTTACATCATCACCCAACTCAAAACCTGGCTCGTCAGCGAATCTTCCTTATGTGGATGAAATTGACAAACCGATGGTTCATCCTTTGATTACATAACTTGCGAAATCACAACACTATTTATTATCCTTAAGCACTTGATTACACATTCACGATGACTTTCGATATCGAATTTAGTCTTCACAATACTTCCGTTTCTCTAGGAAAGTACAAAGACGACAGATTCACTTCAACTTGTGTAATGTTACACGTATTTGCATATGCTAATCACAAAGGAAGTAGATTTTGATCAAAATATTCGCAAAAATAATATTTGTCACTCACAATAACAAAAACACTCACGCGATAGTCGAAGTAAACAAAGATATTTTATTATTATTCCGCAAACTCAAAGGTCACAAGAGTGGGATAGACTCATGTTACTTTAGCGAACAGAAAAGAGATAACAAAACTCATGATTGGGGTTTTTGCGGAAGTGGCAGAGGGGGGGCCGTTGGGTGAACAAGATGCTAGTGCTGTGCCAAAAATCGGTAAAATCGAGTTATTAAAAAATGACGTGAATGCTATTCCGTGAAGACTGAGAAGTTTTCGCGGGAACGCGGAAAGAGTCGTATCGCACCATTGTATTTGTTCCAAATGTAGTGTTTTTTCGAGTGTTTATGTATAAATATAGTGGTGTTTTATTCATAAAGTACCGAAATATAAGCACGACTGCGGCAAAGTGATATAATGTGGTAAAATATGATTAAATTTTCGTATTGCGTCCAAAACTCCATCGAAGCTTAAAGTAAAGTCGTCACTACTTGACTAAAGTATGACAGGATTTGATTGGCATAGACTGGACTTTGACTATTTTTTACTTTTGAAACTTAAAAATATCAAAACACGTGACACTGGTGAATGCACAAAATGTGACGCCAAAATTAAAGAAGAAGACATCAAAGTGACAACAATTTGACAGCTCTACGAAAAGAAAAAGGCCAGTTAAGGAGGGATGTCGTAACCAGCTGAACGTCAAGTGTAGCAACAAAATATTTCTAGTATTTATAATTTTTAAAGTTTACTATTATGGGTGACGACAATACAAATTCCAGTAAAGAATGTGATAAAAATAAGTTTAATGTAATTATTATCGGTGCTGGTATGGCTGGCTTGTCCGCCGCTAACCATCTTCTGAAAAATGGAATCAAAGACTTCCTCATTATTGAAGCTAGAAAACGCATCGGTGGCCGCATCATATCGATACCGTTGAAAAATCACAATGTGGAACTAGGTGCCAACTGGATTCATGGAGTTCTGGGCAATCCCATATTTGAGATAGCTATGGCAAATAACTTGGTAAACATCATTAACATACCCAGGCCTCATAAGGTGATAGCGGCAACGGAGGACGGAAAGCAGGTACCATTTGGTGTTTTGCATGAGACACACGAGGCGTATGTCTGTTTCCTGCGCCGATGTGAGGAGTACTTTTTGTGCCAGTACCTACCTCCTCCTGACATCCACAGTGTTGGAGAACATATTAATTTAGAGGCCACTATCTATCTAGAACGACTCCCTACCTCAGAGGAAAAAAAACTCAGAAGATTAATATTTGACTGTTTGTTGAAAAGGGAAACATGTATATCTGGCTGCAATACTATGGATGAAATTGACTTATTGGAGCTAGGCAGCTACACAGAATTACAAGGGGGAAATATTATAATACCTTCTGGATACAGTTGCATATTAGAGCCACTAAAAAAGAACATTGCTCCAGATAAGATCCTGTCTAATCATCCTGTGCAGAAAATTATTTGGTCTTCAGAAGATCAAAATTCCATGAGAGGACTTGATGATTTAGGCGAAGAGTCGGAAGATTCAGATCAGACTGTGATAGAAGATATGTCAAAGAGCACAACACCAGAAAATCCTGTAAACCCGGGAGAAGGTACCTCACATACAGATGTCTCACATAAACCAAAGAAAAAGCATCCTAATTATGTGGAAGTTGTTTGCCATAATGGCAAGACTTTCTATGCTAACCATGTGATATGTACTATTCCATTAGGTGTTTTGAAGGACAATGCAGCAACATTATTTGAACCAGCTCTGCCGCAGTATAAAATAGAGTCCATTGAAAGATTATTATTTAGTGCTGTAGATAAAATATTCTTAGAATATGAGAGACCCTTTCTCAATCCTGATATTACTGAAATTATGTTGCTATGGGAGAGTTCGTCAAGCCCTGAAGACATTGCAAACTCTTGGTACAAAAAAATATATTCATTTAGTAAAATATCAGAAACATTACTTTTGGGGTGGTTGTCTGGCAAAGAGGCGGAATTTATGGAGACCTTACCTATGGAAGAAGTAGCCACTGCATGTACAAAAATATTAAGAAAGTTCTTGAATGACCCTTTTGTTCCGGAACCTATAAATTGTGTGTGGTAAGTCTCATCCTTTAAGCTATGCATCAATTTCTTTTGTCTTTGGCAGTATTAGTACAATCACATATTTGTGTAATCTTATCAGGGTTTATGCTTTGGAAACCTATTACCCTTTCACTGCCATGTTTTGCCACAATAATCATGCCCCTAGCACCAGTGATGTGTAGGTATAATTTTAAGAAATGTTGGGAACTCTGATAAAAATGTCACATTGATAAAAATCTTGATCTGACTCTACACCAAATTGTGTGATTGTAAGTAATGTTCATAAAAAAATAATTATTTGAGAAAAAATATAGAGCTTGTATAGGCTTAGAAGAATTCACTCTGGCCTTAAAATACCCAGATTATAACTAGCAGCGAACAAGAAAGAAGAGAGTTCAATTCCTGCATAGGGATTAAAAATGCAATAAACCTGTTTGAGCTCAGTAATTTGGTAGGTAAGTAAAACATAATTGTTGTGGGTCAAATTTAATTTGTAAGATTCAATTACAGTCGGACACATATCACTTGTACTGGAACTATCGTTAATAGCCATATCACTAATTTGTTGTAAAACATTCTATAATTTATTGTTTCAAAATACATCTATAGCAGTCACATTTCTTCAAATTTAAATGAAAGTCTAGATATATGCATGAACAGGCATGTATTATATTATTAATTATAATTAATCATTTCTTTAATTATTTGCTTATTACCCTTGCAAGTGAACATAAAATCATGAGTTTGGCGATATAATTATGTAAAGTTTGTAGATGTACTTTGAGACTACTAGATTTGGTCTACTATCAAAAATATTACAAAAATGTATATTTATATAACAATATCTATTTTGTGTAGTGGACAATTTGACATCAAACAAAAGCAATGTAATGTTGCATGTGGCACCAATTGCATTTTTATCAGAACAATATTAGAGTGATGACAGTGAAAGGATTAATAATCCAAAAACAGCAAAGTTACAATGACATTGTATTTTTTTTTCTTTCAGCACAAGTTGGAAAAAGCAGCCATTTTCCAGAGGATCTTATACATCCATTGGTCTTGGAGGTAGCCAAAGTGATATTGAGAGTATAGCTCAACCCTTGTTCAGAAATGTACATGATAAAAAGGTTTATAATTATATCTCCTATTTAACATTTTATACATAAAGGATATCAATAGGATCCTGTTACTAAACCTATGCAGATTACCTATTGTACCTTTTGAAGCATTTTGATGACTATAAGTAATCAAAAAATTACAAATATACATACTAATTCACAAACTGTTGCAATTGTAACATTATTATGAGCATTATTAAGTATCCTTTTCATGTTATTTTTCTCTTTCAGCCTGTATTGCTCTTCGCAGGTGAGCATACACATAGTAACTTTTATTCAACTGCACATGGAGCATACTTGTCTGGGCAGACAGCAGCACGTCGACTTCTTGCTTCAGAAGAACCTGCAGCTAATATTCTGAACTGTCCAGGGTCAGCTGACCTACACTCCTGGATACAAGGTATCCAACTTGAAGGATAATGCTTATCCCAGTGTCAATGCACACTGCCAAGCTAGTACAGAGATAGAAGTGTCTCTAACCTGCCTTCATACTCCTGTCACAGAGTATAATTGGTGATACACTTGTCAATATCAAAGAAGACATTGTATTTATGTATCACTTATCATGACAAAAGCTATGCAATATTGATACTCTTTTATGACATTAGGTAATAATTCTTATGAAAGCAGCCGTCCATAAATTATGTCACATATTAAGGGACAAGGAGGATTATGTAGACTTACAAGGGGGTCAATAATTTTGCAAAATATGTAATTTCACAACAAGGACAGTAATCATGGAATTGGTATGACATAATTTATGGACTATTTTGAAGGGTTAAAATTTTTTTTTTTTATATTTTAATGTCCACACTTGAGTCGTAGAAAAAAAGATTCTGTAGCACAAAATAATAGATATTGCAATATTATCAGTGTGCGTACAATGGATATGTCCTTTTTTTTTTAAAATTGACAATCCAGTAATGTAGGAGTGTGGAAACTAGACTAATGCATACTTTGCCTGTGAATAAAATTAAATGCTATTTTATGGCTAAGAAAATATCATGTGTAATATTTTTTGTTCATGAAATGTTTTAAATTTTTATGAAGTTGTAGTATAGTATTTGATTTTAATGAAAGTAAAGAAATTTTATTACCGAGTAAAATGACCAAAGCTATTTTTAATATTTAAGTAGGTATTTCTTTCTCAATGATTCTCTGACATACTTACCAAGCACATAGTCCATGCTGGGATTTGATAATTGTAGCAAATTGTACAAAGCTAAATGACAGCATTTTCTAGTAATATATCAGCCACCAACCAATTTATTATATCCATTCACAAACATAGTAAATACAAGCAAAATTTTACCTTCTATTTAACTTTTTACCATCTATCCTCCAATGCATAATTATATTATTAATATACATACATACAGGTACTGGAGCCAAATCTACCATGAACAGAATTTAACTGTACAAGGTTATAGATAATCACTTGTTACCCATATAAAGGAAAGTTCTGCAATTCATCATAAGAAACTTAATTAATTCCATGATTTTATTAATTTTACATCTATATTTGTTTAAAGCAAAAACTAGCTGTCTGCCCCTCTTCACATTAAAACAATTTGTTATGGCAAATTGCCAAAACAAGTTGATCTCACATTGATCAATTAGGATGTATTGTTTAAACAAAACAAACCACCTGTGAAAAAAATTTATCTCAATGTAAGCAGAGAAACAGACAGTCACAGACTAAGCCTTTATACTGTTTAATAAATGCATTACTAAATTTTGTCATTATAGTTAACCCTGTATATAATTTAGATCACTGGTTGACTACTGAAGGTCTCATCTTTAGTTCCTATGCCTAAGTATTAAAAAGACAACACTATTGAATAGGTTGTACCGGTAAGTATATAGCACTGTTGCTGTCTTTACACATAGATTTATATAAACTCTGTACATCCATACAGCATATGTACTTATTGCAAAAAATGTGCAACTACAATGAAGTGCTTTGATAAATTGATGTTAGTGATTGTCATGAATTGCATTATATTGTGGATTTTCCATTATTTATTAGTGTACTTTATAGTATAATAAAGCATTTCCATGTTTTGTTCATGTGTTATAGTTATTCAATAGCTAGGTTGTATTATTCGATTTTCTAGTCAGTGCAATAATTTTTGTATCGCTTAAATAAATCATGAAAATAAATTATATTTTTTTCATTAACTTCTAACATCATTCAGACATTGAAAATTCAAGATATATGTATTTTAGTTCTTTATTATATGTGATTGTTAAATAAAAATGGCATTAATAAGTAAATAAAACAACATAACAAAACTTAAAAATATGTTACAATAGTAATACATAAAAATATTTAAAGCCCACAAGAAATAAGATCCCATAAACACTAAAAAAAAAATATTCAAAAAAGAAATAGGTAATGATTGAGATTTTATACAGTCTCAAACCACAAATATTTTTATGGCCAAATTAGAGTGACTTAAATTAGACTTAAAATATAACTACTTTCAATTAATGGAATGTTCCATTGGAATAGGATGCATGTTATGCAATTATACTTTTATTTTCTTGTATTAGATTTTTAATCACAAAATTATTATCCATCTTATTGAAATGATTCATACTAGGTATTTCTTACTAAAAGTCCTTCAGAATTCTGTGAAAAAGACTGATTTTATAAATAATTTAACAAATGAAAGTATAGTAATAATAACAGTAAAGAGAGTTCATATCAGTCAATTTAGTGTAATACTAATTAAGCACCTGTTAAGAGTTGTGTTTTAAAAAATACAGAATACTTAACGAACAACATGTAGTTCTACTGTCGAATTCTTTTTGTTTATAATAGACAGAAACTTATTTTCAACATCAAGTGAGAGCTCTTGCCACACACATTTGCCTATCAATGGGACTTCTTCAATAGGAGGCCTGAAGGCTACCAGTAAAGACAAACAGCAACCGTCTGTGGCTGGATCATGTTCCACATTGAGGAGCCCCATTGGTCGGTGTTGCCCCACATCAGCACCAAACATTTCCACCATAAATCTTCTCAAAGTTGAATGTGCACTCTTAGCAGGATTCAATTCACAAGTGGGGAAATGTAATGAGGACTTTTCACTTAATAAAACATGTAATTTATTTGTACTTCTCTTTTTTATAACAATGATCAGCCTCATTAAATCTTTAACATGCTGAGTGGGCGCTGGTAAGATATCAGTGTGCCAAGACTCACTAGGTTTGCTATCTTTGTACAGCTGTGCTTTTTCAATTAAATGCAAAATGTCATTGGATCTCAAGGATATTTCTTGCATGTCTGATATCCACTTGGCTTGGAGAGACTCTTTGTCAGCCTTAGCTGGAGTTTTTAATTCTCCTCCTACTACTTGTGCTGTCAAAACAAATCTGTACCACATGCCACCAGCTGTTTCAACAACTAATAATGTATTAGGCTCGCAATCTAAACCAGTTTCTTCTAACACTTCCCTCACTGCAGCTTGGACTATTGTCTCGCCCTTTTCCATTCGCCCTGCCGGTAAGTACCATTTGCCGGCACAACTTTCTTTAGCTTCTTGCATCATAAGTACTTCGTTTGAGTCATTTATGATCACACAAGCTACGACGTAAGTGACGTTGCTTCCAAGTACCGGTTTGAAATTAGAAGGAGTGGTAGGTGTGATACCTTGAGATTCCGCAACAGAATTTTGGTCCGCAATCGTGAAGTCACATAATGTGTGCTCTTCTCCGTCGAGGCCTAACCCGTCTAAAAGCCTAGTCAAATTAGAATCGACTGTGCGTGACATGTTATACGTACTTAACGTTTAACGGCACTTACTAAAATAACTTGTATACTATTTTTATATGACTAAATTATTTATATAGGATTAATAATTAATTGTGAAATTTACGGAGTTCGATCCCATGAATGGATGGGACTTAGCAAACAATAATTTAACGAAAAAGAGGCGACGAGCAAAAGCTACAAACGTAAGCTATATTTCCGTCACCACAGATTGCAAAATAAATCATTCATCGTTCGTTTAGTCGCATGAAGCTTTAGGTCAGGGCTGCCATTGCTACGGCAATTGCCGTGTTTTACGGAAATTAGTTTACATTTATAGGAAATCTACGGCCTACGGCAATAAATCTATTACCGTAGCAAATCTACGGCAATTTTGAAAGGTTGTGTTTTGGTAAGTGCCAAGCCAGAAAAAAATGCGTATCTCTGATAAAGGAATCCTCTTTTATTGTATTCGGAATTAGGCACAAATTCAACTTATTAGTTGTGGGCTTGTGGGTAGCGCTAGTAGGATCATGTTATTTACGATATTATTGTATTGAAATTGTATAGTTCTTGTTTTGTGATAAGCTTTAATCATAAACCCTGAAAGTGACGCAGGGCCACACCAAAAAAGAAAGTGTCATGGAAACATTATGCACGAAATTATTATAAAGGGTACTCCAAAATGTTTATACCAACACTAATCGTGTGTAACTCAGATCAGAACCGGTTCAAATATTCAGATCGTGTAGGTTTGAACCGTTGAGCTGCAGCTCAACTGCAGATCAAGCAGCTCAAATCGTGGCTTGCGGCTCATCGAGTCATCGTTGTCGCGCACCCGACCGCAGCTAATCGAACTGAATTGCGAACCGAACCGAAATTGAAAAGTGAACCGAACGGAGCCGATGCGACGCGATCTGTTTTTTGACGCAGTGTGACCTGAACAGAATGATGAACGAAACAGAATGACTTAGAAAGGGAAGGAGAGCATATTGACCACGAATCTTACAATTCCCGGGATAAACAAGATAATAAACTATTTATATACAATTTATTTTGCAAATCCTTTCATTTGTTTTAGCATGATTGATTAACAAATATCCATACATACAAACTTTGGCAATTATAATATTAATCGGAAAACAAAAAAAAAAAAAAATTTTAACAAAATATTTTTTATCAGTAGATTTCCCGATAAATTGAGAACATTTCCAACGTTGTTGAGCTGAAACTATAAACCAACTATATGAGCTGCATATTCTAGAGCTGCATAAGGTCTAGTTTTACTTCGCTATTGACTAAATGACTCCCTCGAGTTAGTACGTGAACTGATCTGAAATGACCTGTTGAGCCGGTTCAAGTTTTCAGCTCAAGGGTTGAGCTGCGAGCCGCGGCGTGACTCAAGTAAATCTGTTGAGTTACCCATGGCTAACCAACACTATCAACTGAAGAAATGTTCGTACGAGAAAGATAAAAATAAACTCGAACTTAATAATAATGAAAATGATTATGTAGAGAGTATTAGAAACTTGTTAATGTTTTGTTGACTTTTTTATTTTAGTTGAAATGTTGAAATACAACTAAAAACAATATTTATTATTTGCTACGGCAATACGTCAAATTCATGACTATTGCATAAATAATAATTGTTACTTACATGCTTCATTTCTCTCTAAATCTAATTCTAAAGCTAACGCGGACGAAGTCGTGGTGTCAGCTAGTAATAATATTAATATACTTACATAATATATTATAACTACTTTGTAATAAATCTCCTAAGCTCATCCTAAGAGATCATCTGGTGGATACCACCGCAGTACCAGATATTCTACCGCTAAGTAAAAGTCTGTAAACAGTAGGTACTGTGTTCTGGTGTGAAGGGGTACTGTATCTAGCGAAATTCGGTATGTAAAAAAAAAAACTTTAGTGATTCCAAACCCATTTCGAAATAGTACATTTCTGTACAATATTTTTACGTTTAAAACTCTGTAAACTATGAGGTGGGGTTTATTTTAATAAAAAACATAAATCAAACTTGACTTTCAATTGATGTCTCATGACGTCATCTCGTCGGGCAACTTTCATAGACTGGCAAACCAAAACAAAATTTGTCAATGTCAAGTCAACGGCGATCATAATAATATTTTCAATACACATACGTCGAGTTGTTTTTCGGTTTATTGATACAAATATCTGGATGATTTTACTTGAAACGTTATTTGGACTCTGATATCGCTTTTATGACATAAGATTTGTTTACTTTATGTCATGAATTGCAAAAACCGAAGACGTGACAGAATGGCTTTACAGCTTTAGCCTGCCCGATGAGGCAAATTAAAAAAAAAACTTGTCAGTTCTGTTGTCAAATTTAATGAAATGTGTCAAATGTTTTGTATACTTTTTTGTTTCGTATGGCAAAGGCATATTGTACATAGTTAGCCGTACTTATGACGTCATAACTATAAAAAGTTTGAAAACGTATTAGAATTAAACTACCGCATAGAAAGCCAAAATATTCAAATTAGTTTCTTAAAATAAAGTTTACTATCAGTAAAAAATATAAAATAAATACAAAAAAAAACTTTGCATACCGAAGGTTTGTCAAGACTAACCATCGAATGTCTCAAAGTAATAAGTGCTAAAGCGGTGAACTTTGTTTTGTTACTCAAAGTTCTGAGTGTCACAGCAACGGTCAAGGATTTACACATTATAAGACGATCGTCTTGTTTTTCATTTATTACATAAAAGATACTATTATTTTATAACAGTTACAATTTTTTTGCAAAAAGCCATTGCCAGAATTTGATGCTTGTGTTTTTGTAAACTAGCTTTGTCTGGTCGATTATTGCCGAAGCAAATCAGGACTTGGATAATAACTCGCTTATAAAATGTATAATTGGTATTATAAGCGATTGGGTATTGCATAATGTAATTTCCTATTGATGGGCTAACTAAATCCTGAAATATGCCCCTTTCTTTCTGATCACATCCCGTGCACCCTTCAAAAGAAGGATGGTGTAATCGTGCCAATAGCAATAGGAAACACTTTAGGGCACACTTTGTCGCCAAACTCTGCTGCCAGCATGACTGGATTTGACTGACTTAGACTGGATTTTGACTATTCTTTAATTTATGAAATTTAAATATTGTAATACTTGACACTGGTAAATGCACAAAATGCGACGTCAAAATCAAAGAAGAAGAAGAAAAAAGGTTGAGTATATCTGGGTTTTTAAATTTTATTTGCCCCATTGGGCAGGCTAAAGCTGTAAAGCCATTCATAGTTACAGTCACAGTCCAATATTTGTAGTATTGATGGATACTATAAGCTTCGATGGAGTTGTAGAAACAACACATGAAGTCATGTATGACTCTCCCACACCCGCGCTTATGAATAAAACACCATTATTTTTATACATAAAAACTCGAAAAAGTACTAGTTTTGGGGAAAAATGGGGTGATACGACTCTATACTCGTTCCCGCTAAATCTCAATGCCTGGCTTAGCGGATTAAAAAAACAAAAAAAAAAACAACTATGACTATGACAGTGACACAACGCCACAAGTAAAGGTCGAACGAGTAAGCTGAGAGTGAGAGCGAGAGCGAGACGCGAGCAAACTACTATTCGATTCGATCAGCGACACTCAGAATTAAAAATTGTCAATTTGGATAATTCAAAGAATTTTCTGAGGTTCATTATGTCGTTTACTAAAGGACAAATGCTGGTGATTATTAAAATGTCTAAAAGATACTTATTTATCTAATACAAAGTTTTTAACCCAAGTTACGTAATTGTTTTAGGTGCGCTCGCTGAGTACATCCTCAGCTGCCGTTCAACTTATAAAACCCCCAGTCCAAGTTTTTGGTTTGGAAGGCCGTTACGCCTCAGCTTTGTACTCGGCAGCAACAAAGAACAAGACTTTAGACACAGTGGAAAAAGAATTGACTCAGTTCCAACAAACCATCAAAGCTGATCCCAAACTTAAAGAACTTCTTGTTAACCCAACTTTAAAACGAAACCTAAAAGCGGATGCTTTGAAGTACGCCGCTACTAAGGTAATAGGTTTATACTTTTCGTACATATTAACTCTTGAAAATGTCATGCAATTATTATTAATCTCATTAACCTCAAAATATTATTGATTACTATTTATAGACTTGACTATACACCTAAATAATTTTGTAGCCCATATAATTGTCCATTGCTGAGCATAGACCCTCTTGTACATCACTTCCTAGTAGATGTTCTTGGACAGGCGTTATCTCTTACCATCAGGAGAGCGTCTAGTTCGTCTCATTATTTGTCACTTAAAAAAAAAAAAAAAAAAAAGATGTATTTACCAAGGAGTTAATGAATGTAATGTAATTTCTATATTTTAAAATATTTCAGTTTTTTTACAACTAATAGACTACTTACTGTTAATATGAAAGCCAAAACCACTGTAGTTCACATTGAATGTAATTTCTGACAAAACTTTATGCATTTGTGGACAAGCACTGACAGTTCATCTTTGCAGTTGGGGATTAGGGTTACTGAAATCATTAATAGTTACAATTAAGATTCTTGTATACTAGGTATAAGTTCCCCTGTTTTCATGGGCCAAAGAATTGAGTTGGGATTGCTTTTATACATTTATCTGCATGATGTATTTATGTTTCAGACCAATTTGTCTGCCACTACTGGAAACCTGCTTGGTCTTTTGGCTGAAAATGGTCGTCTTAACAAGCTTGAGACTGTGATCAATGCCTTTAAGATCATGATGGCAGCACACCGTGGTGAGGTTACATGTGAAGTCATCACAGCTAAACCTCTAGACCAAGCTCAGAGGCAGAACTTGGAAGCTGCTCTTAAGGTAAAATTTTGAGTATTACTACCATCTAGACTAACCCACAATATTGACAAAAACAATACTAAAACAGTGGAGAGCTTTACTATTAAATCTTATTAAAAATGTCCTAAACAAATATACCACACCTCAAGTTGAGTATATTATCATTCAGTCTCTTTTAGTACAGTGTGAAAAGATGAATGAAAAAATCTAATTTTTCTTTTTTGTGGGCCATAACTTTACATATGAAATATTACAAAGGTAAAAGAAAGCAGAAAATCTGTGATCTTTTTTATGGTTAATAGGCTAGGTGTTTGACCACAGCTCACCTGATCTTGAGTGACAGTGTGGTCGAAGATGGTAGAGCACTATTGAGCATAGAGCTACAATCTTTTTAATAATCAGTTGCAGCTGTCATAGATCATCTGGCATCTACTTTATAATTTATTACAAACTTACCCTCCTCTGCCTCATTACATTCCCTAACCTCATTCAATAAAGAAGCTGATAAGGAAGTTTCCAGATAAAAAGAAACAGAAAACTTGACACTGGGAAATGCACAGAAAGTGCAATGCCAAGTCCTTTTTGGAGGAATAAGATAAAAAAAAGTACTCAAAGACAGCCAAAAAAATTGGTTGTTACTTAGAGCTATTTATATTGTTTCAATAAATAATTAATTATCCATAAACAAAGTGCTAGCTGTAGCAATTGTAGTATTCTTTTACAATCATTGGTATTAAAGGGTACAAAAATGCCTTTATTATAATCCTAATTATCAATATTCATTACAGAAATTCCTGAAAGGCAATGAAACACTCCAGCTCACTGCTAAGGTTGATCCTACACTGATTGGAGGCATGGTTGTTTCCATTAGTGACAAATATGTCGACATGAGTGTAGCCAGCAAAGTCAAGAAATACACCGATCTCATCAGTGCTGCTGTCTAAATTGATCAATGTTGTAAATACTAGTAAAAAAATATAAGTTTAATCTGTCTTCAATTAGCAAAGTTGTTTTTTATTTCATAGATATTATAATAATCAGTATTTAATAACAGTTTCCAAGCACTATATGGACATGAAGAATTAGTGAGTTTAATGAAATTACTAATTTTCTGCTAAAACTCAACTCAATTGCCTCTGGGTGTATATATAAAATATTAATTGTTATTATCAACCTTTAATTACCTAAGCTATGTAATTTGAATTTTAATTCAACTAATATTTCCAAACATGATAGCATGTCAGGTAGATATTGTTATCTGTAACTTGTTACATTGTCGTATAACTTATAAGCCATTAACAAAAAATGGTTTAAAAGTTATACAAGGTGGAGGCAAATACAATAAAACGTGCAAACATCATCGCAACAAAAAATTTAATGTGCTCCTTCTGCACTGTCAACTTAAATACTCTTAATCATAACAAAAATAATACTCTCACAGTATTTATAACACTAAGTTATGTATATATCTAGAATCAACAGGAAATATTTAATCTGAGATCATGGTATCTTTGAGATCTTTCATATGTGGAAATTGTAAACTGAATAGAATTATCCATCTGTAGGTGCTGCTTCACCTTTGAGGAGTGCATTTTCAGCTTCTAATTCTGCGATTCGCGCTCTAGCTGCTTCCAACTCGTCATCGCCTCCATCTGTGCCTAAATGTTTGCGGACATATTCTAAGGCATCCTCTGGCTTGTCTGGCTCTTCATACAAACTAACCAAAACTTTAGTCAGGGCGTCCATCACACCAGCCCTTTCCAGGTAGCGTCGAAATTCTTCTCGTTTTGAATCAATAGGCTGTGAAACAAACCATCGGTAGGTTAACATGGAATACAGTGGGTAAGTATATATTTTACTTCATATTTATCAACCCGCCATCATCAAAATTTCTTCAGATTGTTAGATTTTTATGTCATGAGACTAACGAGACGCCTTCGGTCCTTTAACAGTAAGAGACAACGCGAAAAACACTATCATATTTAAATATGTATATATATGTTCGAGTACATTAAAAGCAATTTTATGAGATGCAAAAATAAAACATCGTTGTAATGTTTCGATAGTTACCTTATATGAAGACATTTTTTTTAAATCTGTATAGTTTCTTAGCTGCTTGTTGTGCTGTGTTTATTAACAGTTACCTACTCGTAAAAATAAAAATATACCTAGGTACATAGGTAATTCACAAACTGACAAACTTCAAGAAATTCAAGAATCAAGAAGCGAGCGACGCGTTTTGTATTACCAGCTCAAAATAAAATAAGAGAGATTGGCACAAACTACAAAGAGATTCATAGACAAAATAGTAAAATAGACCAGTTTTTTTTCTTTGGTTTTGGCGTCGCGTTTTGAGTATTTGCCAGTGTCAAGTATTTTATCAAGTACAGTCTGCGTCCGTCACGTCAAGTCCAGTCATACTTTAGTAAAGTAGTGGTGACTTTACTACAAAGCTTCGATGGAGTTTTGGAAGCAACACAAAAAGTCATGTTTCACCACATTATATCAATTTCCCACACTCGCACTTGTGTTTCGTCACTTTATAAATAAAACACCATTATTATGCATAAACACGCGACAAAACACTAGTTTTGGAAAAAAATACAATGGGGCGACACGACTCTTTCCGCGTACCCGCCAAAACTCTCTAGATCCATTCTATTCCATTTCAAAACTTGTGTTTTCGAGTGTTTAAAGTTACACTAATGTTTTAATAATCAGTCAGTTGCTGAATCATACGTACGAGTGTGTACAAGTGATATGCTGAAAAATTTATTTTCGTGTTTGTTTCAACTCCGTAGCAGCTTCTAGTATAGGCATGGGCTGATCTAACTTTTGTTTTACTGATGCGGGATTACTCACTTTTAATAAGTCGGATACTCTGACTGTAGTTTCGGAGTCTTCTTCAAGGAGTCAAAGCAGGTACACCGCGTGCGCTGATTCGTCTTGCATGTTGGACTAACTTTATGTGACATAATGACTAAAACTTATTTGATATGATTTTATCATGAGCACATTCATGGTTTGTATGTAGGTATGTTATATTTATTTCATTAGATACAGTATAGCTATAACCTACGTAACGTAAATATTTATTCCAGCACGTGCCTGGCTGTTATTATTTAACTTTACTCTTATCACAAACTTGAATTATAGGTAATAATTCTATGCAAACATACTTTTATATAATCGTAATAAGTTAAATGTGGCGTGAATCTATGTATGTAAATTTTACTATTTTTGTAAGTGTCGAATTTTAATCCGTTTATTATTCGAATTAATTGACAAAGGAATGAAAATTGAAAAATGTTGTTTTTTTTAACCTCATCGTAGTGGCAGTTATTTTCAGTTTCGAAATTAATTCACAATCTGATCTTTTTGGTACCTACATAATAAGCTCTTGTTGTAGATAAGTTTCTTTAATGTAAGGATAGGACATTTACCTAGGGCTCGAACTAGGTAAAAACAACTTCGAAAGTGAAGGCAATAGAAGAATACAGTTGGGCTGGGCAGCATTTGGAAAACTACGTCGAGTCTTCTCGCCATCCATCCCACAAAGTCTCAAGACAAGTCTTAATCAGTGCGTCCTACCTGTCATGACCTACGGAGCCGAAACGTGGACACTCACAGCGGGAATAGTCCGTAAGTTCAAAGTCGCTCAGCGAGCTATGGAAAGAGCTATGCTTGGCATTTCTCTGAGGGATCGTATCCGAAACGAAGTAATTCGCCAGAGAACTAAAGTCATTGACATAGCTCAGCGTATTAGTAAGCTGAAGTGGCAATGGGCTGTACATATCTGTCGCAGAACCGATAACCGCTGGGGTAGATGTGTTCTAGAGTGGAGACCGCGTATTGGCAAACGTAGCGTAGGACGCCCTGAGACTCGATGGAGTGACGATATACGTAGGACAGCTGGCGGTGGATGGAAGCGAAAAGCCGAAGATCGGGCTGAGTGGCGTGTCTTGGGAGAGGCCTATGTCCAGCAGTGGACTAATATTAGGCTGATGATGAATGTAAGGATCACTTGGATAGGTACCTGTAACTTCCATTCATTTTATTCTGAACAAAATCAATAAACAGAAACATTATTAAAAGTAAATATTTATTTAATTAAATAAAATATCCTAAAGCTAACATTTCATTGTCATTCCTGTTCTCTATAAACGATTAGAATTGAGAACGTACAACACTATTTGCTTCATTACTCGAATACGAATAATCGGGAGTACATGTAATAATTTGATAAAGGGTCCAAGCTTCATTACTTCATAGAACCAAACGCATATATACCGTCTCCGTTCCGTCGTGAGTAAAAATGAGAACAATTACCATACCTTGAAGCTGAGCGATGAGTGAAAGTATCGATTTTTCATATTCATTGCGTGTTTTAATGAACAGGATTTACAACTTTGTAACTAAAAGCGACAATGTGTCAGAACATGCGGTTAAAAACAAAATTACATGCTGATGTTTTCTTTATACAATATTATCCCTCCTGAAATTCCCCGTCCTACTTCCCTTAAATGTCTCCTTTCCCTTGTATTCACCCCATTTGTACATATTTTATGTAAATATATTTAAAAAAAAAAACTGTAAATATGTGATATTTATAATGAATGTTTGTTTGTATATATCTATATATGTTTGTTTATATTTGTGTTCGTCTATAGTTAGTTCTAATTAATTTGTTTCAGAAAAAGGAAAAACACAAAACTCTGTAAACTGTACCATATACAAAAATAATAGTCGATTCATAGTCCAATCTCTTTGTGAGGCAGTCTATCATTCTACGTGACATTGGCGGAATTGTGGAGAACCTCCGCAAAGGCCATTCATCAAGAATTGAATTACATACTGATGAAAAGAAGCGTTATCTTTATCTCTGTGAAGTTTTTACAGCTCAATACAACTACTACTACAACTAGGCATTTTTTTCATATACGTATGAAGTCCGGCACCGACAGCGGCCGAGTGCGGACCCTAGATAAACCCGGCGCAGACCGATTAAAATAGCATCAAAGGCAGTGTACTACCCTTTGGTACGCTCAGTAGATACGTACCTACACTAGCGGCATTTATTTCTAAAAGAACAACGCCTGTGACGATTGCTGACTGCCCCCCACCAGCCCACCACCAATGTCGTCAAGTCATGAGTAGAGTAGTCATTACTATTGTCCATTGTGATACTTGGCATCTGGTAGGTGTGGTAGTGGCCCTTGAACGTTTTCAGAAAATCCCACAGGAACCTAACATTTTCTGATAATAAAATTATCTATATGTAAATCCAGGTAATAACTATATGTGTGCAAAATTTCATCCAAATCTGTTTCGCCATTAATGTGTGATTGAGTAACAAACATACAAATATAACAACTTTTACATTTATAATATTATTTTATTAGGATTAGTTACACTCCAAAATAACTTTAGCTACCTAGGTATTTTACTTACTACTACTTTAGCTACCTAGGTAGCTAAATTTATTTTGCTTGAGCACAAGTTCGACTCGTACTTGGACATTTTAAGAAGGTAATTGTTTGTTCTTATAACCCAGTGTGTACTTAGTATAGTAAGAGTATATAAAAGTAATAAATTCCAATATTTATGTTTAGTATTTTATTTCAGAAAATTAACACTCTAAAGATTGCATTGTGACAATACAATAAAGTAATTTAACATAAAATAAAAATCATTGTTATTTAATACTTCAATTAAGCAATAAAATGATGACAACCAAGGAAATTAGGAAATCTAGCAATTAAAGATGTGCAGTGAATAACAAAGGTGGGAGAACATCCGGCGAAGCAAACCACAGCAAGTTTCACACTTTGACTACAACTTTCGTATTTGTGGATGTTTGGCGGGAATGCAGAAAAATTAATGTTGCTGCATAATTGCTTAGCAAAACTTGTGTTTTTACGAGGACTTTTAATGCAGAGTTATAAGGCAAGCAATATAACATGATCAAACAAGTCTTGTCACCTATAAGCTTGTAATAAAGTCACTACTACTTCGCTAGAGCAAAGACTGGATTTAACTGTGACTTAGGATGCATAATAATATGCTACTATGCATGAGATACATGAAAATACTTGTAGAATGTACAAAATGCGATGCTGGAAGTTGTGCGAGAAATATGGTAACATAACATACATATATTTGTATGTAGTATGTCAATGATAGAAACATGTATGGGACAGCAGTGCCACAATGGGGTATCTGACGTTAAACACAGCACACTATAGCATTGTGCGTATCGGCTCCTGAGAATGTATAAGCGATACCTCTGCCGCTAAAGACCAGCTTTAGCTTTAATATGAAGTTAAATTCACTATTCATCCAGCCTAAAAAAAATAGGTGCACTAAAATGAACAGTTTATATATGACAGTATGGTGTACTGTGGGCACAATGTTTCAATATTGTTTGCTCAGTGCTCACCTATACTTTGATTTCCCTTCGTCAGGTTCTCCCAGGCACATATCGCGAGCGGTTTAAAATTAAATGCATTCAAGTGTTTAAAGTAACATAACTAATACTTTAAATAAGCAATTATTAATATTATCTAGAATTTATCTTATGATTCATCATCACTTCCTCCGCCTTGTTTGGGTTTAGGACCACCCGCTCTCTTAGCCATAATGATCTGATCAACCTTTAAGATTGTTGTGGCAGCACCAACTGCATATTTGAGGCCCCAGTGTTTCAAGACAAACAGGTCAAGGATGTTCTTTTCCTTTGCATCACACACTGCATTATTTTCAGATTCAATATCATACCCAGCATTCTTGTTGCCATCCTGTAAAATAAGGCTTATAGAAAATATTTTTTAGACTAATATAATTTTCATTTTGCCCCTATTAACAAAATATTTCAAATGTTATTCTTTATATATCTATTTCTGAGGGATACATAATTTGTTAAATAAAAAAAATTATAAAAAAAATTATTATAATAGTATGATCGATCAGGACAAAATTCAGCAAAGAGAATGAAATGCAATCTGCAACATTTTGGGCTTGGAAACAAATCTAATAAAATCACATTTCAAAATATAAACCATTGATGCGACAAGGGGGTTAGCATCGAAACAGACATACATTCAAAATTATTTCCTTCTGGGTAGTTGAATAAGGTTTAACATGTTCCATGCTCTTTTCTAGAGTCTATATTGCTTGAAATCAGGCAATTATAGTCAACAGTCAATTACTCTTTAATACCTTACCTTTTTTACCTTGAATATTCTTTAATACCTTTTAATAAAGGCAAACATAACCTTAGTTTTCAAGCAACTACTCACAAGTAGTGCCAATTCATTGTTGTCTGGAATGTAATAAATCTTACGCGCCAATCATAGACGTCGGAACTTGAATGACCATAATTTCTGCCTATTTTTTTTTTAATGTTAGACTGTCTAGGTGTATGACTATAGCTTACCTAATGTTATTAAGCACACCAAGCCTAGAATGGAACTGGCTCTCAAGTGAGGCTGCCGGAAAACACCATTATGTGTTTGGCATCAAATTTTCAACTTGAGGGTGGTAGCTAGCTAGCCGAGTACTAGAAAGTACCCTACCACTACCCATGTTATGGTTCCCTCACAATGTAATCTAAAATCGTCCCCTGGCCCAGGCCATGAAGCGATTTATGGACTGCTTTATGAATTTAGATGGATGATGAATTAATGATACTATTTTGTATCAAATGCTTGTATACTTAGTTAAAACGGATTCTTACTTTATGCGCCTTGTAAATGTTGTTGACAACCTCAGTGGCGTTAGCCCCCGAGTTGTCAGCGAGGGCGCGTGGTACCGCCTCCAGCGCTACAGCGAACTTCCTCACGGCGTACTGCTCAAGCCCAGGCAGTGTGTCTGCATACTGAAGCAGACGATGTGCTAGTTCGATCTCTACTGCACCCGCACCAGGAACAAATCTGTCATATATGAAAAATAAACTTATTTAAATGCTAAAAAAGAGAGATCATAAACATCCGAATTTATCACCCTTATTTGTTAAGAGCACAGTCTTATGTGGGTTAGAGAATCAGGGGCCAGGTTGTTATCATTTGTAAATGATACTGTCACTGTATCTAATTAGATTTAGATATCATATAATGTTGTTTGTATACCTAACAGATCACTAACCAGATATAATATGTACCAACTTGTTCAGTGCGTAACATTGAACCTTACGAACAATCTGACCTATTTTTATTTGCAAATTCATTGAAAAAATAGTTGCGTGCGTCGCATATTCTACACACTGGTAAGACAAGTACCTAGGCGTTTTACCAGTAGCCCCCTCTACAAGAATTCACCACTCTGCCCAAAAATGTGCTTAGAATTCAAAAACCTCATAAAATAAGGTTTCATATATTATTATCATAGGTGGAACTTGAATAAAATCAGATAGGTATAATTATTGTGAACAAACTGAGTCTAGGTGGTTATGGAAGAATTCAGTTATGGAAACACAAGAAGTTCCTACCCCAAATTATTATCAATCAATCTTCGTCAATTTTGCATGAAAAATAATAACACAAACATACTTGCTATTACAATTATTTTTTGTATTTATTTATGTATTTTAAAACCACCTTTCTAAAAGCAAGGTCGCTTTCATAGGTGTCACAATTAGATTTGAGGAATTAGCATATATACTATAATTGTCTTTTTTTAAAGGTTTTGATTCAAAAATCTTTTAAACCTACCTTTTAGATCCTATAGACCCATTCCCATTCGGAAATCAGTTTTTGTTTTCGCCATAATTGCTAATTAAATGCCCTTACCGTCCATCACGAGCAATACCCTTGAAGGTATTGACCCCATCATCAATTGCTCGCTCAATATCATCCATGTAGTTATCAGTAGCTCCTCTGATGAGTACAGTAGCAATTCGTGACTCAGAAGTTTCCATACGGAAGACAACTACGCGAGTGTCGCCTACTTCTTCTACTGTGACAATATCACAATAACCCAGCTCTTCGGTTGTGGGTGTTGTGAGCCTGGGCAGCACCTAAAGCATTGCAAATATAAAATTATTTGTCTTTCTAGGCTATAGGGTGGCTTAAAAGTGATTGAGTAATATTACACTACTTGACCCAATGAGTGTTGACAATTTCAGATTTAACAATATACCATTAAATTACTCCTGCTATGTGACAACCCTGTTGGTTCAAGAGCTGAAGGGTGTGGGTTTGATTCCCACCCAGGATACTTTGTCTTATAAACAAAATAGGTATGTTTGTTCTACGTCTGGGTGTTGTGTTTATTATAAGTATGTATTTTACAACAAAAATGCTGGCTTCCTCACCATTTCGTTTCATAGTACAGCCATTGGTTTTAAATTGCAAATCAAATAGATATCTTGTATATCACATCTTTTCATTACCCTAGTGCACCTGATGTTAATCAGACTAGTTAGATTAGTAAATTATAGTTATTTTATATACTCACAGTAGCATTCACAGTTTTCGCTACACGACGCAAATCAAACTTCGAATTAAGACGTACTGCCATGACATTATATTTGTTTAAGAAATGCAAAGCCATATCACCAAACTTAGCCCCAGCCACAATGACATTTACTCCTGCATCAGAAATATCTTTAATTTGCTTCTCAAGCATTGATTCTTCTCCTCTGCTAAAATCTATCAGTTCATTGGCAGATTTGATGAGCACTGTTCCTTTGGTCTCTGTCTGAGTAATGTCAATGGGACATGAATAAACAGCTACTTTAGCCTTTTTGGCAGATGTAATATCACCTTCTACTTCACGTTTAAATACCATTCCAGATAAAACTTCAGACTGTAGAACACCTGCTCCAGGAATCTGGAAATAAATACCAAATAAATCTTATCTAATTTCTATCTTTTAAATTATTATTTATTATTTATGGTGTTCTCATAGTTCAAGGTTGTGTTATTCATGCAAAATTATGATGTCATGTATTATTTTGTTTTTACATTTAAATAAGCAAATTTTATTAAAACAATATTTTAATTAATAATACTCGTTTATTTTAGGTTACTAGGACTAAGATATGTAACTAAATACAGAAATACAGTTCCTAAGTTAAATAAAAATTAATAATAATAAAACTAAGAGGTTCCTCACTCTGCAGCCCTAACCACCGGCAGCTTGAGCCCTGCCCTACTGCCAGTTTTTTTATATTATTTATGGTTTTTTGTATATTTAATGTAAAAAAATTAAAATCTAAGAATGGGAATAAACAACTGAAATAAAACTAAGACATTGTGCACATTGTCGGGAGGTTCCTCACTCTGCAGCCCTAACCACCAGCAGCTTGAGCTCTTCCCTGCTGCCGGCGGCACCCTAGTTTTCAAATTGTTTTGTATATTTAATGTAAAAAAAAAAACTCAGAAAATAAATAAATTACTAAAATAATAAAATAAAAATAATTAAATAAAATTTATATCCAAAGACATAATACATAGCAAGGTGAATCTGTTTAAATGTATAAATTTGCCATTTTTTTAATGTATTATGTAAAGGGTTAGCTTATTTTGGTTTTTAAATTATTTTTTCATTAGTTTTAATTACCATTTTACAACCTTAAAATCCTAAACAAAAACAGAATTATATAAATACCTTGCATATCCTGACATTGTCAACATTGAATGTAGTCTTCTCTGGCAGAATAGCAACACATGCCTTGGCTACCAAGTCTGAAATGAAATCTTCATAACCATATTGTTTTGACATAATAGCTGGTATGATGCCTTTAACAATTTCTGTTGCATTCCTAGGATCCTTGATCTCATGGCACACAAGCTCTGGCAAGATTTCCAAACATTTTTCCATAGCTTGTTCATAGCCATCAGCTATTTCACTAGTGGTCACACCCAGTCTTAAAAGTTCTTCAGCAGACTCTAATAGGGCACCAGAAAGCACTATAACAAAATTAGTTCCATCACCAACTTCAGCATCTTGCATTTGACTGGCTAATACCATCAGCTTGGCAGCAGGATGTTCTACATCTAACTCTCTGATGATGGTGCCTGCGTCGCTGGTTACAAACTGTTTGTCTATATGGTTAATGATCATTTTGTTCATTCCATTAGGACCATAGGCAGAGCGCACACTCTGTGCGAACTGTTTGCACGCATTAATGTTACGAAACACGGCTTCTTCCAAACCAGAATACATCTGAAATTAAGTTATTAAGAAACTTTCATATAAAGCTTTGTCAATTCATTAAAATTAATCAGTTTCTGACTCATCACTCATGAAACCTCATTCAGGGGTCGCCAAAGTCACTACGAGTAAAACAAAATGTTGTTAAATCTCTTTCTTTCATATATGTAACATCTGAAACTAGTAATTTACATGATACATAAAGACTGTATTCCTCTGAAAATTGTGTGCGGATAAAAGTAATGGCATAAAATGGAAAAATAAAACCACACTGGCCGGCACACATGACTGCATGATGGTTGGTTAGAATATGATAAATTGGTTTCTATTACTTACTCGTGCCCCTTCTTTTAGCATAGAGGGTACGCCTGGAGCTTTAGGTATATGAAGAGCCATATTCACGGATTTTTATTAGTTTCCTTTGTTAAAATAAATATTTCTCAAATTCTAGCAAAATCCGCGTGAGGAACGAATGAACGAGTAAGAAAGAACAATGGCGACGAATCAAGGATGAACGAAACTGAATGATTTTTAATTATTTTTTTTTCGTTAATTTGCCCTTTCGGGCAGGCTAAAGCTATAAAGCCATACTGCCTCGTCTTCAGTGTTATTTCTACTGTATCTTAACTATGGTTATCGTCAAAGTCGTCTTAGTCAAGTCCAGTTCGTGTCAGTTCGTTCGTGCCAGTCATGCTTTAGTAAAGTAGTGGCAACTTTACTATAAAGCTTCGATGGAGTTTAGGAAGCAACACGAAAACTCATGTTTCACTACATTATATCATTTTCCCACACTCGCGCTTGTAATTCGGCACTTTATGAATAAAACACCACCATTTTTATGCATAAACACTTGACAAAACACTAGTTTTGGAAAAAAATACAACGAAGCGATACGACTCTTCCCGCGTTCCCGCCAAAACTCTCGAATGATTTTTAAATAAAAACTATAGTAAACCGTTCAGAGACGTTGCCACTCCGAGCCTCACGCGGCCGTGTTCCCGCGCGTTTCCTCGAGTAGGCACGTACAACCCTCTCGCTCGCATCTACGCGTGTTCCACGCTCGGTCCCTTTCTACTGACGCCGCCCGCCAAACGGTCGTGCGACATCTACCGCGCGAAGCCAGTCGTCTCCTACTCTATTCCCGATCGACACGGTTGTACGCGCGCGCTTAACCTAACCTACGAACTTTCCATTTTCACTATTTTGTATGTCTGGTGGACAATAAACTGTTCCCTGTGACTTTCTCGTGTTTACTCATATGAGGGCACATTCCACCCCCTCATATGTGGCGCCCAACTATTAAAAAAGCGCCCGCGCAGCGTCAGTGTTAGTATACCATAACGGTATTTTGTGTGAGTGATTCATATTTGTGATCTACAATGCAAACAAGGAGTCAGCGGGTCGCAAATGACGCCGCCGGCGCCGCCGGTACGGACATTTTCACATCAGCTACCCCGACCATGACGCCAGTAGACAACACACCCGCCGCACCCGGTCGCTTTGACGAGCCGACACCGCAGCGCCCCTGCCGCGTGCCGGACGACGGCGTACCAGTAACGTCTACTCCGAGGAACCCCGAGGAGACGTTTTCGCAGGCCAGTGTGTCAGCTCTTTTAACGGCATTGCAAAGATCGCAATCAGAAGCCTTCCGGGACATCTTAGAATCGGTGATAAGAGCACCCCCTGTGGTTAGTAGTGACTCTCAGACCCTTGCTCGTTGCCGAGCCAGCTTCAGCGGCTCTACGTCGGAGTCCGTTACAGCTTTTATCGACAGTGTCGACAGTTACGTCGACTGTTGCAAAGTTTCAGACATAAATGTATTAAAAGGTCTCTCCATGCTGCTGCAAGGCGATGCCGCAACCTGGTGGCAGGGCCTGAAACAACAAGTTACAAACTGGGCCGAGGCGAAGGAAAACTTAATTAGTGCCTTTGGTGACCGCCGACCGCCTCACAGGATCTACATCGATATATTTAATAACCCACAGCGGACTGAGAATACAGACTTATTCATAGCTAAAATCCGATCGCTGTTAGCAAAACTGCCAAAACAGGATTTATCGGAAAACGCCAAATTAGACATTACATACGGCCTTTTACACGCAAGGATTAAGGCCAAGCTCCGAAGAGAGGAATTTTCGTCATTTGGTCAGCTTATACATTTAGCCAGGGACATAGAGGATTCCTGGGAAGACGAGCGGAAAACCGCGCGAAACGATCACGCCACGCGCGCCCCCCCGCCCGCCTTCATACCATCAAACACGCCGGTCGCGCAGGCCGCGCGAAACCGGCCATCACCGGTTGCCACCGCACCGCTCCCGCCCCGCGCAGCGCACGAGTCGCAACGCGCCATCACCGCGACGCCGCCACCCGCAGCTTCATCACCGGCTGCCAAGACTGACTTCACTGGCGCCAAAAAGCAACGCCCGCAATGTTCATACTGCAAGCGTTTCAATCACACCCGTGATCAGTGCCGTAAGTTAGCAAGTCGAGGTGAGTCCAACATAAATAACTTTTCCGCGGAAGTGTGTGATAGTGGTGATAAGGGTAAAGAGAGCTTTTATAGTGTCGAACTTTTTAGTTCACGTAATAAAAAGTGCGTAAAATCGGGTAACAAATGCAGACGTTCGAACCGTGGTGCTTTATCAAATTATAATTTGAACGTAATAAACACTAGTAATAATACTAAAAATACTGCTAAAAGTGTTAACCATACTTTGTGTTCATGTTTGCCTGTTGCGAATGATGCAAGTAACTATTTGCAAAATAGTTTCGACCATCGCCACCCGCATAGTGATGCGCGCGAGTTAGATTCAAAATCACAAACGACCAAGTGTCCGTCGGCAAATGCTTGCAACATTCAAAACAGTAATAATGTATGTTATCAAAAATGGGTTCCGCATAATAACGCATGTACATGTACTTGCTCAGAGAAAAATACTGACTCCGATTTTGTATGTGGTGTGAAGCCAACACATTTTGATTCTCACAAAATCGAAGATGTAACACGTTATAGTGCGAGAGCCAGCGGGACAGAAAAATTACCTGTCTTTATAAATAGTTCGAGAGCCAGCGAGACAGAAAAATTACCTGTTTGTATAAATAGTTCGGAAGCTAACTACATGGAAAAATTACCCCATGGTTTGTGTTCATGTCAAAGTTGTCAAAGCTTGTGTTGTCATAGTGTCACAAAAATAGGTTGTAACTGTAAAATTCATAAATCTCCGAATCTGTCCGCTGGAGAAATTGATGTTAATTTTTTTTCTATGAATGGTATCTCTGATGACTGTGTATGTAGTAAAGAGGTTTTAACGTCCGGGAACATTCGTGAAAGGCCGCTAGGTTGCCGCGAAATTCGTCCAGTTTTCAAAATTGAAATTTTAGGTGTTAGTGGTACAGCGTTAATAGATTCCGGCGCGAAACATTGTATTGCCGGACACACACTGTATGCTCTCCTTCTACGAAAGGGTCAACCCCTCGTTACCTCGACGCGTCAAATCAAACTTGCTGATGGTCATGTGAGGACCATGCAAGTACTCACAACTACATTGGCGGTAAGTTTAAACCAGACAGTCATTACGGTCCCATTCCTGATTTTTCCGGATTCCGGAAACAACGAAACGCTTCTCGGCATCGATTTCATCACTGCTGCAGGAGTGGTCATAGATTTTCATAAAGAAATCTGGTATTTTAGCAAGAATAATAACATAAAATATAAACTGCTTTTCGAGCCCGCCTCTCGACAAATAAGCTGCTCCTCTGCAAATGTTCTACGTGACGATGAAGGTGCCCAACTCAATCCAGCAGAGCGGAATGCTCTTGCTGAAGTCCTCGTCAGACACGGGAATATTTTCGAAGCAGGGGGAGGTCCAACTCCATTCGCCGAGCACTGCATCGAGACAGGTAACCATCCACCGATAGCCGTGCCTCCGGATCGTCTCAATCCAGCGAAAAAGGAGTTGATGAAGCAGGAAATAAATAAATTGCTCGATGAAGATATCATTGAGGAGTGCGAGTCAGCTTGGTGTTCTCCGGCTTTAATGGTGCCAAAGCCTGATGGTACGATCAGGTTCTGTGTTGACTACAGACGCCTCAACGCACTCACCAAGTCTGACAACTACCCGATGCCACGCATCGACGAGCTTCTACAATCAACTAAGAGGAACTGTTATATGAGTTCTTTAGATCTTCGGTCCTCTTACCATCAGGTCAAGGTCAGGGAGTCCGATAAAGACAAAACTGCCTTCATATCTCCTCTCGGTACTTACCGGTTCAAAAGGATGCCGTTCGGGTTGAAAAATGGACCGGCAACTTTCCAACGCTTAATCGACCGACTCCGTTCTTGTGCAGCTCTAAAAGAGGTAACTATTCTAGCCTATCTCGATGATATTTTACTAATTTCTGAAGGATTTGAGCAGCACCTGGAAGATCTGGAGCTAGTATTGAAACGGCTGGAAGAGTTTAACCTTCAGGTGAATCGGAAGAAGTGTGCTTTTGCGAGAGAAAGTGTTAGATATCTTGGACACATCATTACGCAAGAGGGCATCTCCGCGGACCCTCAAAAGGTAAGTGCAGTGCTGGGCATGAATGAACCTGCCAATTTAAAACATTTACGAACCTTCCTTCAAACGTGTTCATGGTTTCGGAAGTTTATCCCAAACTTCTCAAAAGTAGCCGAGCCGTTAACACGTTTAACTAGGAAATGCCAAATCTGGATCTGGAGCAGGGAACAATCCCAAGCTTTCAACGAGCTGAAACGTTTACTCACCTCTGCACCAATACTGGTTCAACCTGACTTCAATATCCCCTTCATTCTGCGTACAGACGCAAGCAACTACGCATTAGGCGCAGTGTTGTTACAGGGAGAAGGTAAGCAGGAACGCCCTATCGAGTATGCCAGTCGACTCTTAAACAATGCAGAGCGAAACTACTCAACAACAGAACGGGAGGCACTCGCCGTAGTTTGGGCAGTCGAACGTTTTAGGTCATATCTCGATGGGCAGCCAGTGGTCATCGGAAGTGATCACCAACCACTGCGTTGGCTGCTGTCTTTAAAATCGCCAACAGGTAGGTTGGTTCGTTGGGCTCTAAAACTCCAGTCCTTCGACATCAAGTTCGAGTATACCCCGGGAAAAGCAAATGTCGTAGCGGACACACTCAGCAGACCAATCTGTTCAAGCGAAACTTACAACGATTGTGGTATTTGTTCGATAGTCTGTGATCTTCCTACGAAGTCTCCTCACCAGTTACGACAAGAGCAGCTGTCCGATCCCGAGCTCACAAAAATCATCAAAGATCTCGAAAGTACTGAGGAAGTCGCTTCCCAGAGATGGTATGATCGAGGTTACCTCATGAATCAGGGTGTTTTGTATAGGCATAACCCGGATTCAGAGAGCGAATCCCCTCAACTTGTGGTTCCTGCTGATCAAGTTATAAATATTCTTAAAGAACTGCATGACTCATCTTTAGCAGGCCACCCGGGAGTCGACCGCACATACCAAAAGGTAGCGCAACTATTTTATTTTACAGGAATGCGGAGAGTAATAACAGAGTATGTTGGAGCCTGCATTCACTGTCAAAGATACAAAGCATCCAACGCCAAACCTACTGGCCTTCTGCAAACTCCGGTCATGAGTCAACGAAACGAGGTACTCGCTATTGATCTGTTTGGCCCTCTACCAGAAGGAGACCAGGGGGAGCGTTGGGTTTTTCTCATAGAGGACACAGCGACCAGGTGGGTTGAACTGTTCGCCCTTCAAGAAGCTACAGCAGAAGCCTGTGCCCGTGTCCTCATTGAAGAATATTTCTTGCGTTTTGGCTTGCCTCGCCGAATAATATCGGATAACGGTGTCCAATTCGTTTCCGCTGTCATGCGCCAGTGCATGTTGGTCCTGGACGTAAAGCAGAACTTCGTGCCTCTTTTTCACCCCCAGGCAAACCCGGCGGAACGAAAAAATCGGGACCTAAAGGCAATGCTAGCACACCTGGTAGAAGAAGATCACACATCATGGCCAAAGAAGTTACCGCTTGTTCGCTTTGCCCTAAACGGGTCTAGATGCAGAACAACAGGTATGTCACCAGCTTATTTAACCTTTGCCCGGGAAATGAGGTCTCCTACCGAGGTTACAAATGACATTCGTGCTATTTTAAGCAAAGATAATTTTGAACCACAAATAACTCCTTACCTTAGGAAGTTTATTAATTCACTTTCGGCAATCCGTGAACGTGTTGAAATGCAACAAGACAAGACTAAAGAGTATGCCGACCAATCTCGTCGTCCTGCAGTGACCTTTCAGGTAGGCGATTTGGTACTACTTAAATCCCACGTACTTAGCAGCGCCCGGAAGAAGGTGACTGCAAAGTTTGCGCCAAAGCGTGACGGGCCGTACCAAATTTTAGATAAGGTAAGTCCGACAACATATACCGTGTCAAACGTAGACGATCCTACTGAAATCCTTGGCAAGTATCACGTCCAGGACCTGTCTATATTCAAAGGTAAGGACACTTCACTGCCTAACCCGGTTATTCCAAAAAGGAAGCGAGGTCGCCCAGCAAATATTAATAAAGTCCTAGTCCAGGAGCGAGGACGTTCCCCTGTACTAGAGGGGGAGTATATAGTAAACCGTTCAGAGACGTTGCCACTCCGAGCCTCACGCGGCCGTGTTCCCGCGCGTTTCCTCGAGTAGGCACGTACAACCCTCTCGCTCGCATCTACGCGTGTTCCACGCTCGGTCCCTTTCTACTGACGCCGCCCGCCAAACGGTCGTGCGACATCTACCGCGCGAAGCCAGTCGTCTCCTACTCTATTCCCGATCGACACGGTTGTACGCGCGCGCTTAACCTAACCTACGAACTTTCCATTTTCACTATTTTGTATGTCTGGTGGACAATAAACTGTTCCCTGTGACTTTCTCGTGTTTACTCATATGAGGGCACATTCCACCCCCTCATAAAACTAGATAAAAAAAGAAAACAGATAATGTTTTTAATTAACTTTTGATGTTCACTGTTCAAATATTGTCAGCGTCGCACTTTGTGTATTTGCCAGTAGTCGTAATCGAAACTGATTAATTGATTATTCTCTAGTAAAGTAATGGTGACTTCCTTGGACCCTGACTATTCGTCTGAGGTGACTTCACTGCAAGTTACGTTGGAGTTTTGGGAGCAATACGAAAAGTTATGTTGCACCACAATCCATATTATATAATTTTCTCATACTCACGCAAATAATTCGACTCTTTATGGTAAACCACTAGTATAGGTATACAAGTTTTCGAAAATAATATACTACGGTGTCAAATAATACTCAAAGGCAAAGATGGAGGGAATTTAGCCATTGTAAGAAATTTACCCAAATGGCTAGTTATACGACTAGTTGTAGTCGCCCACAGAGGACATTATACATGTACTCGCCACCGCATCCGGCGTTAGTATCGTGATTCGTGGGGCTACTTTTGTTTAATGTGCGCACGGTGCCCCCTAGATGGAGTTCCGCTATTTCTTTTGACGCGGCCACTGTGTGCCAACCATTGGTTGGCAGGAACAACAAAATAAAATAATTGACACTTCCTTATTAGGTAAATTTATTTATTTTATTTTCAAGGTAATTTAAATATTGGGAATAGTTCCTGCGATCATTTCAACCACTATGCTATAGGAACTTCTTGCAGGAGAAAAAGTGGCTAGCTTCATCTATATTAGTAGAACCAATAAATAGTGAAGAAAGTAACAAACATACCAACATGTATGCAGGCCTTTTTTTGGGGCACGCTCATTCTCGAAAGTCCATAAATTTTTCTCCGCCCTTGCCGAGGAAAAAATCGAAGTAAATGATTTTTTATTGTTTAAAAACATCATATCTTTGAAAATAAACCGTGAACTTATATTTAGGAGAGTATCAATATTAAAAAGTAACTTTCGTTGTCAATATACTTAGCCTAAGGTAGGCCTTAACTATAACTACATACATTTTAAAATAGTCTCCAAATTTGCATCATAAATCTGTAACTGTACTTTGTATACCCATCTAAAGATTATGAATTATTTTGAATTTGTATAATTTTGACCTATTAAAAAAATCCATTTTTTTTTCGTTTTTATGGGAATTTTTCGACATTTTAAAAATTCATTATTTAGTATTTTGTTTGTTACTTTCTATGATTTAATACTTATTAATGTGATATGGTTAAGTATGTGCAGAAAACTAAGAAAATAAAACAATATCAAATTTTACAAGTAAAATACTTTTTATTAAAAATATAACTGCTACTACAGGTCTTAATTCACTATAAAAGATATTAAAATGTTTCTAAATTACGTGTAAGAACAAGTCTAAATATTTTGGCAACTTGTCTCACTATAGAAACGTCTCGCAATACTTATTTATGTTACACACTAAATCAAAACATGGATGTGTCTGTCTGTGTACCTAAAAGTTATTGGTGCGCTAGAGAATATTCGTGTACTTTACAGATAGGTACTTACTTTTACCTTCACTGAGTTCATAGGTTAAAATAGGACGCTTTACTTAAAGACGTTGCGTCGCCATCTAGTTTATTAGTTTCCTGGAAGTGGCATTTTTAAGACTCCAGTGTGAAGACTATCCAACAAGATCTACGATACAAAAAATGTTGTTGGATTTAAAGAAAATTAGGAATAGTAGCGTACATTAGTCAGAAAATAATAGGCAAGTAGGTAAATTATCCACATACCAAATCATGTTGTATGTTATTGTCAATGATCTAAAAATAACTCGAGTAAGCTCAGTCTCTAATTCAACGAATCCATAGTCTACAAGTTTTTATTACAGCTATATCCTAGCCTTACATAACAATGTGTCCAAGCATGTAGTAATTTTAAGATAAATTACAAAGAGCTTCATTACTATTACCCATTCCATAACTAGATAATTAATTTCACTTGTCATCTAGCAATTTCCTACCACTAACATCACAGGTTGGTCCCCTAATACTTCTACAAGCCTATAAAAACAATGATAGTATGTCCGTGTCACTATTATATAATATAGGTCATAAATAATAATACTGGTTATACAAATCAATCTTGAATGCAGGGTTAGGCGAAACAGTAGTACTAAGTCAAAGGGAGGTCATTGTACTCATCATTGTCAACATTCACTAAAATTAACTATACAATAAGTGTTAAAGTAATCAAATTTCGAAAAAAGAAACGTCAAAAGAGAAGGACATTTTTCTATGGAACAGCAGATTGTTTTTTGCAACTACGCTTATTTCTGTCTACAGTAAAAAAGTTAACAACAACAAATACAATCACCTCTTATTACCTTAGTTAACATGACAAAAGCTTCATAATTAGTCTAAGTCGCGATGTTCTTACATCGCGATATGCATTTTTAAGTCTTACTTTTAAGTAATAAAAAAAGATAGTTAAACAATACATAAAATAATATAGAGTCCAATTTTTTTATCATATGCATGTGTGCAGTAGTATTATATGAGATTTCCCACACAAATACCGGTAATTAATGCTAAAACGAATCAGAATCGTGCCCTTAAAATTTTATTTTGGCACAGCAATCTAACATAATATATATACATTCTACATTTTTTAAATTTATAGGTTTAAATTTTTAATTAAAAAAAGAATTAAAACTTGGGCAATAACTTGAATTAATTTTATGAACCTACATATATTTTAGATCAATAACTAATAGATAAAAGATAACTTTATAAAATGAGTTCAATACTTTGGTAATATTGGGTTTTCCCGTTTGGTATTTTTTTTTTTTCTGAAACATTTGATATTTTTTTTCTTACTGTTGTTGCATTTTTGTGACATCCTTGCTATGCTCTAGAGAAGAAACATACTTCCAAGACTTGGTAGCAAGTAGACTCGTGTGTATTGGCATCAAAAATGTTTCTCAATATAATTACTAATAACACAAAAACAAAAGTCAAGTGGTATGCGCTGACAAAAAGTAGACAACTTTTGTCAGCGCATCACACTAATCTTTTGCATTAATTACCTTTTTGCACTTAGGTATGTTGAGTATCTTAAAGGGAGCCTTTCTTATGTAGATATAATTATTATAATTTAAATTCTGTTAACCCAGTTACTATGAGCACATAATTTATTTACTAGCTGTCACACTAAATTACATAAAGTTAAGTACCTAATAGAAACTAAAATTTCATTGAGATCAAATACATAACAAGGAATAGATACATACATAGTTATACAGCTACCGTCTGTAATAAGTTTTAAGATAACAAGAGTATAATCAATACAAACTATTCGATATCATTAAATATCTCAAACACAGCTTTAAGTAAGTTTGTATGTTTGTTTTGATCTGTGGTCATAAAACAATATGTCAAGTTCTAAAAAGATTACAGTACGTTTCGGATAAGTGTAGTGTAGAATACCTACTGATGAGTGATCTATACATCAATATGAAAATCTTTTACAACAAGCCGACCCTGGAATCTTGAAAAACATTTAATGTTTTGTATATTTTCTTTATTAAACATTCATTTATGGGACAGCTGATTTTTCACGATTTCTGGGCCAATCCTATAGTACTATGTTAACATTGATGTTTAGATCAAAGTATTAGTACACTTCTCCAAAGCATCTTGTTTAACTATTGCAAAAGGCTGCCAAATATATTCATTGTGAATTATTTACTACTTTACTAAATAGAGAAATAAAATACAAAATAAATTCGAGCGTGGAATAAGATACAGTCTTTAAAGTAATACGAGTAGACTACAAATCACATATGTAATGTTAATTGAGATAAGTGTAATTTTTACTAATGCTAAAATTTCATCAGTAAACACTTTCAGGTAGATAGTTAAATGTTAGTTGCTATAAATAATCTAAAAAGTAGCACTCAGGTTATCGTACATGCTACGAGAGTCTTTTGAGAACTCTTGTTCACAATATCAATCAAATCCTATTAATAAAATAAATTTCAGCCCCTGAACCGACTAGGTAAGGTATAGACAGGTTCTATGACTCAGACATAAATTTAAACGAAATTATTAATTAAGTCGAATGTTGTTATCGTACTTAAGACCTTGGCAGGAGGGGCATCTTATTCTATGATGAATTGAGCATCAGTAAGCAAGTGGAGTGTCAACAGGGACAGTTTGAGTTTTGTGACGACACAGTGGTGACTTACAAGGTTTTTGTCACACTGGTGGGGCCTGTGGTAGCGGCAATGTGCGTGAATTTAGCCAATGCAGGAAGCTGCGTTCGAGTTTTCTATTTAAACCCGCTTAGAATCGCTACTCGCGCTCGCTATCGCCCCGGGTATGAGTACCCGGACCTACGAAAAAGTCTAAGTGGAAAATGAGTTTTCCACTTAGACTTTTTCGTAGGTCCATGTCAATGTTGCAATTTGTGATATTATTTTGTAAAACATGCAGTAAGTTTAGATCTTTCAACCAAAACCTTAAAATTGGCTTTAATGTCTAATTATTTATTCATTAGGAACAGCAGGGTTTATTTCCTTACGGCCATTTTAGTTTGGCCCTTTGGCCCCTTGGTCTGGTCACTTCAAGCTTGCGTAGAACAGGCTGCATCGTGTATTGGCGCGCGCGACAGTTTCAGCTGGCCTAGAAGATTTTAGCTGGTCGTGTTTGTCTGGGTCAAGTTTAGAAGAGGTTTCGAGGTGGCGGGACAGCGACGACGGCGGCGCCGGCGCGCCCTGTGCTCAGAGGTGCGAGCTTACGCCAGCAGTTAGACTCAGAATCGTACACTTCTACTACACATAGGTACTGCACGCCGTCGTACCCCCCTGAAACGTTTACACGATAGCATTTACATTTAGTCTTACTCAATTATGGACAAAACACAATTATGAGCAATTCCACAGCTTACGAGACATACGTACTTTAAAAAATTTCTATGCAATTATAATTTTTTTTTTATGCTAAAAGTAATGAACGACGAACGAGACGTAAGAGATAACGCCTGTCCATGACCATTGCAGCGATACACAGAACGTTGAGTAACAAAACAAAAGTCGAGGGTATCACTGCTTTGGCGCTCCTTACTTGGAGACTTTGGATGGTTAGTGTCAACAGCCCAGTAATTTCACTAGCTGCAGTACCCTTCAAACCGGAACACAGTAATGTTTTCACACTACTGCTTAGCGGCAGAACAACTGGTACTGCGGTGGTAGACCTACCTAGACGACCTCCTGCTAGAAAATCTACCACCAAGTAAAAAAGTAAAGTAAAGTAAAAAAGTAAAGTAAAGTAAAGTAGTAGTAAAGTAAAGTAAATAATGCATTAGATATGGCCAGACAATATTTCGATCTAATAAAAATAGTCCAAGCATAGAATTATTTATTACCTAAGAGATTTTGAAGGCGAAGAACGATGCGCGAGGGCGTTTGACGTCGTATTATTGCGTGAAAAAAGAAAAAACGAGTATTGTTGAATTATTTTGGAATTGTATTATGGCTTTGCGGAGCCCGAGGTTAGATGTCAAAATGTTTTCCATTAATAATAACCGATCAATTAATAACATAATATTAATTATCTCAATGCAGCTCGGTCACGGTTGCCACGGCCACGGAGCCTCATTAATAAAGAATGACATTCCATTAAAAAAAAGTGCCATTTTATTAATTCGACGTTTTACTTACGAAGTGGAAATGCGAAATCAAAATAGCCCGAAACATATAGAGAATAGCGTCAGACCCCCGTATGACATTAGAAAGTAGTCCGAAGAATAGCTCGATTTATCGTTTTTCGTATGGGGTGACGTATCTGTGTTCAGGATCGACCCTGTTTTATGCAGTTCATTTTTCGGTTATGCTCTCACACACACACACATGAAAATTTCCTTACGATATTTTCCATTCTAAGCTAGAAGTGCTTCATCACCTTCGACCATACCGTCATTAAACATTAGGTGAGCTGTGGTAAAACACCTAGCTTGTCAAACAAAAAAAAAAGTACTGTGTGAAGCTAACGGCATAACGCGCATATAACAAAGAAAAACAGATTCTTTTGGACATGTACCTACGCAGGACGTCTCCCTACTAGGCTGCCGTAACTTCAATTACTGGACTATATTATCTGTGGCAATACATACCGACGGCAACGATTCTGTCGCCGAGCAGGCAGGAGCCGATGGCGTCGCGTCCGTAAGAGAGGCGCGCGAGCAGCACCCACGTGTCGGCAGCAGGGTCGTAGCGCTCCACGCAGGCCAGCCGCCCGCCGACGGAATTGGCCGGCGCTTCGTGCCCGCCCAATGCGTACAGAAACCCGCCTGCTGCGCACACCTGCACGGAACGCACATCGTGTCACATCGTGCTCATCGCGCCCACTCTACCATCCTTCTTTCATATCTACCTAAAGCCTAACACGATAGGTTGTTAACCAACACACACGTTTACTACATTTTGTTTCTCCAGTCGCTCATGATTACGGCAATTTTATTACTGTCAATTTGCCTGTCAATTTACAATTGCCGTTGTGTATATCTACGTTAGAAAACTAACTATTACTTACATATAGATTTTATATTATTATTGATTAAAGTTACATCTGGGTTGTCCTTACATCCTAGCAACGCGATGGACCCAGCACTCGTACCTACTCTGATACTGTGGTGGTACCTACTTAGATAACCTGCTGTTAAAGAGATTTACCGCCTTGTTATAGTTGGTAATACTTACTCAAGTTACATTTACTAAGATTGATTGCGATTAATTTTTAGGGTATCTATGTTTGTGTTTCGGTGCATAATAAAGATACATTTATTGTACAATGTGGTGTTGAATACTGACACTGACGCCGCCGCGGCGGCGCGTCATGGGCGCGCAGTTGGTCCAGTGGTTGGTAGTGGGGTCGTAGCACTCGACGGAGCGCAGGCAGGCGCCGCCGTCGCGGCCGCCGACGGCGTACAACCGCCCGCGCAGCGCTGCGCACCCGCACGTGCTCCGCGCGCCCGCCATCGGCGCCACCATCGTCCACGTGCGCGAGCACGCATCCCACCTGAGACACGTACACAAATAAAATTAGGAATCTGTACATCGAAAGGAACCCACAAGGATAACACCGCAGGAAATACCAACCCAATTCTGTTTTACAAAGTTTATAAAACAAAAAGACTTGTTTTTACAACGAAATCTCTTCCTCTTGAAAAAGCAAATCAATAATTTTAAATTAATTTATTTCAAGTATGGGGCCAGGTGAAACATGTTAGAGATACAAAAAAGACAACAATAATAATATTCATTTTAGAAGTTTTTTTGTAGAAATTTTTGACTCTGGCTTGCGTTTAACCTTACATGTGTAAAGTTGCAGTGTAATCTAAGATAGAGAACTAAAATTTTTTAAGTCAGAGAGATGGCCTTAAGATATGACGGTAGGTACTGTCGCAGTTTATAGTACTGACCGTTCGACCGAGTTGAGATAGATCCAGCCGTCATGGCCACCGACGGCGTACACGGGCGAGTTGGGCCCCTCGGCGAGCACAGACACGCCGAGCCCGTGGCGGTGCGTATTCATCGGCGCCAGCGTGCTCCAGCTCAGCGACGTCAGGTCGAAACACTCCACCTATAGGTACAAACACGGCTAATAAAACTCATTCTTGTGATACAGATGCCAAGTCAGTGAGATGGTATAATTGCACAATATTATTATATAGATAACTCAGAAAACTAAAGAGTTTGATCAATTTCAAGTCTTTGCTTAGATTGAGGGTAGAACCTTTGCCACACGCTAAACACCCTACTAATATTATAAACGTGAAAGTTTGGATGGATGGATGTTTGTTACTCTTTCACGCAAAAACTACGGAACGGATTTGGATGAAATTTGGTATGGAGGTAGCTAAAACCCTGGATTGACACATAGGCTACTTTTTATCCCGAAAGCATGTAGCGGGTAATACCGCGGGGCGCAGCTAGTAGGTAGATTAGTTTATTTAGTAGGTATATCTCTGACCATAGTCTTATCCCGCGGATGAGTCGCTATGTACCTACTTATAGCTCTTTGTTGCACTAGCGTCCGTGATGACAATAATGACAGAATTATTCTCAATCGGATTCGAAAAACTCAAGCTACTCAAAGTTCCGTGTATCGCTGCAATGGTCATGGACAGGGGTTACACTTACCATCAAGAGAGCATCTCGCTCGTCTCATTAATTTTACATTAAAAAAACGCAAAAAATTACAAAATGTTACTGTCACAAGAACTAAATTATCTCTAATGTAGGTACCTATTTTATTTATAAGTTCGTGACGATTTTCTAATTATGTATAGTATATTATAAATGTTGATACATCTCAATTGTAGCGATTAGGTATATTCTACGAATTTATTGCTTTTTTTACATTTATTCTTGGCCATGGAATTTATTAATGGCTTGTCCTTTAGCCATATGTAAAAACATGTCATGTGCTTGCTGTGGGTCATAGGATAGCTAAAAATTATTCGAAGTTGACATAAATCCAAAGTAGTCACAATCAAGTTCAAGTCGTAGTAGTCCTAGCTGTTGAAGCGTGAAACACCATCTTAAAAGCAAAACAGAGCTAGTGAGAAAGAAAACAAACTAGACTTAGCTGTTTTTTAATAATTTTTGAAAATCAAGGATTTTCCGAAATCGGTAGATATATATACATAGTTATATCTTCGTCACTTTCTAATCCAAATAAAGTCTAACTAGTGCATTCGGGAAGCGGATGCGGTACCGAAACTATTATCTAATGTGTGTTACCGTGTTAAGAGTCTTGAGTCCATCGCGGCCTCCCACCACGATCAGTTTATTCTGCAGTACTGCCACTCCGAACTGCAGCCGGCGCGCGCCCATCCGCATGAACGGAGTCCACGTATTCGTTCGCGGGTCGTACATCTCCATGTTACTCGCCCCCTTGTTGTATAACACGACAGTTCTCTGTAGGTGGTCGCAGTTACTGAGAAGTTCTTTGAAGTTATGGCAGTATGAGCTTTCAGTTTATCATTGGATTATTAAAAATTACATTTAATTTTTTTATATTATAGGCTTGCGTTTGATCGCCATCAAGTCTAGTTTACGAGATGCGGTCTACGATGGAACACTGGCCTAGAAGAAACTGACTTTAAGACAGACAGATTGTATCTATAAACACTTACGTAGCTGCTCAACAAAAGTTAATGGAGTTTTATACAAAGACAAACTGACATTACTAGCGAGTTATGATGAAAAAATATGATGCAAATATAATTGACAAATATTATTTGAAATAGATTTGTATTTAAAAATTATATGTATCCTATACATAGGTATCTACTTGACATGTAATTTTTATAATTTATTTACGGACGTCCAGACAAACTTGACCAGAACGTCACCCGTAGGTACATGGTGGATATTCCTTACGTGCGCACTAGGCGCTTCGATTCCACATTTTTTATTCGCACGGCGAAGATGTGGAACTCTTTGCCGGTGTCTGTGTATAATATATCTAGGTTTCTTCTGGGTTAGCGTGTTCTATCCTACACCACAACGTAGCTTAACATCAGGCAGGATGTGATCAAACGTGAACCTATTAAGAAATAAAAAAAAGAGATACGTAAAAGGTGCATAGGCAATTTCCACGCACTTCCGGCGCGTGGCTTGCGTGCCAACTGCCGCTCATAGTGCATCAAGGCTAGTACCACGCGCTTGCGTTAGCAAAATCGATGTCGAGTAGACAGCGATGTTCACTATTTTTGCTTGTGAATCCAAAATGGACCTGATCCCACGTAGTATAACTATTTTTTTCATTTTTATTTCTTACATCCCATTCTTGGTCCCACACTCGTGAAACGTCTCAATTGCAAAATGTTACATAAGTACCTAAATCCATGCGAATTACATAATGGCGTAGCTTATACTAGTAGAATAGTAGTAGCATACTCAAGTCATTTGAAAATGGGATTTTTTGAGATACGGACATTTTGAGCAAGATGTTCTAACGTGATGCGATCAAACAGTCAAATCATACCAACTGTGTGATCCTACCTTGTATCCATCCATGCCTCCGATAGCTAGCAGGCGACCGATGGTAGAGGTCCGAGGGCGCGTGCGATGCGAAAACAGGAGCGACCGGCGTTCAGGCAGCAAATGCCACTTCACCGCCTCCATGATCAGCGGCTGGCATTCAGCCACGTTACCGCATGCTACTTCTACCTTGTCTATCAGGTACTAAAATCAAATGGTTTATCCTACAAAGCTATGTATTTGTCGACCTTAACCAGAGTTATAAAACAATCTTTACTCGGTGGTAGAACTAGTTAAAAGGAGGTTGTCGCCTCAAAGTTCTGTGTACTGCTTCTCGCTAAAAGCGATCTCTTTTTGGTAATAATAGCAAAGATTAATGATGATTGAGAAGTATACGAACAGTATTTCTGAATGATTAGAAATCTTAACCACTGCCCACAAAAATTCTTGTAGTGACTGACTCCAGTTTTCATGGATAAGATCAAAAGCTTTGTGTACAATTTATATTTAGACCAGGACATTAATAACTTGAACACATTGACAAAGTCTTTATGTTGTATTGACCTTGAGTCACCAGGAACAGATGAATCAACTACGTAAAAATAGACCAAAGCTTTGCCACTTGATTCAGTACAAAGGCAGGCCTGGTATGTATAAACAAAGGAGTTTACAACAAGTCTTGACTTAATCTTATTTAAAAGAGGTGCTATTGGAAAACAATGAACATTATTGGTTTGGTTAAGCCGGCTTATTTCTATCTGTTAATAGAATAAGGTAAGTCACTTTAACCCAAAAATAACTTTAATGGAGTTTTGGCGGGCACATGGTATAAAAATAGTGGTGTTTAATTCAAAAGTGCCGAATTAAAAGCGCGAGTGTGGAAAAGTCATATAATAGGCTGAAACATGACTTTTCGTGTTGCTACCAAAACTCCATCGAAGCTTATAGTAAAGTCGCCACTACTTTAATAAGGCTTGACTGAAGTCTGAACTTGACTAGACAACACCAAGACTGGACTTTGATTGTAACTATAGATGAGATATGACTTGCAAAAACCAACAACAGACAATGATACATATAAAGAAGCTGAAGACTGAAGCCTGCATACAAAATAAAGAAACATTGAAACTGACAGAATGCATTAGACAGTAGTTAGTGCGATGCCAAGAAGAGAAAACAAAAAGAACTACAATGTGGAGGTATTCATGATGTCATATTATTATGTGAATAATTCTTTAACTCAATTTTGGAATTAAATCAAGTTTTCTGTCAACATTGAATGGGTAGAATAGCAGCCATTAAAACTTAAAAACATTGACAGCTGTTGTTTGAAAGTTACATTATTTTTGCTTTATTAATTAAAATGGGTAATCTCCCAAGAAATTTTAGAGTAAGTAAAAGTTTCTCACAATGAATAATATAATAACTTCCTTTTGGCTTTGAGTAACAAAGTAACCAACAAACGGCATATCTTACCTCAGACGAGAGCAAGGGAAGTTTAATAAGTTTAAGCAAAGTCGGTAAATATTGTTCCCTGTTGGAACTGTCATGTTGCACCCAGGTCATGAGACTCTCAAACACATTTTCTTCTGTAACCACATTCAGATCATCTGATTTGAGCAGGCTAGCCAGCTGCTCTGAGTGGAGGCCCAAAAATTCTTGGTGTTTCACTACCTGTACAAAAACCAAATATTACTTGCTATTTTCTTTTTATTCTTATAACTACTCTACCTGTGCACCATGGTACTTTGTTACACTTCTTACAATCACACAATCAATCAATTCTTTGTTACAATCTATAAAAAAGCGAATCAATCATCGGTTTTCTCTAGTGTAGGGTCCACTAGTACTATTTAAACCCCTAATAATTGTACAAAGCATAAATTTACTTATAAAGTTAACAAACATTTCACATTTCATCACATAAACAATTTTGACTAATAAGTCATTTATTCTGTAGTTTAGCAATTTCATAGGTTTAAAAGTTTAAAGTTTTAAAGGGGGGCCATTTAAATTTATACTTAGGTTTCAAGTCTTAGGTACTAGGGGTTTCCATCCTTGCATTCTATGCTAAGATGTTTTGCTCCTTGTCTTTTGGAAAATTTGTATGTGTATGATTATTTCTTCACATTGCATTGTTTCTATAGATTTAAATTTAATTTTCAACGCAAATAGCTTATACCTGGGATTAGCATATAGGCTACTTTTTGTCATGGAAAAAGCAGGTGTATCAGAGGGGCACATCTAGTTCATCTCTAAAATGAAGCTAATATAAGCAAAAAATGTAACCGAATTGTTTTAATATTATTACCTGCATAAAATGCTGGTATGTGTATTTGAGAGCTGCTTTGTGCAAGTCCAAGCAGGACTGCTGTTCAGCAAACAGAGCTATGCCCAAACAATTGCAAGGATCTAGTTGTTTCTTCAAGAATGTACAACATGCATTTGTTACGGAATTTAGCTGAAGCAAACTTGCTGTTGACAGAAGCACTTCAACTGTTTCTTCCCTTAATTCTGAAATGTAGAGGCTTAATAAATACATGTATTATTTTTCTTTTATATGATATCTAATTAGTAATTATGTTATACCTAAGAAGAGTTTAACCTAAGAGTTTGATTTTAGACTATACAGTGGACATTTTAGAACTACCATCTAAATCATATTATCTACATGGAACAACAAAGAAGTACAAACAATTATCATTATGTTTGAAATGAGGATCACATTTTTTGTACTCCAAAGTTATATTGATCGGCTCTTAATTAATAACAAGAAGAATAGGGTACAGGATCATTGTTTTTATAAAGGTATAAGTCCTGTCTATTGCTAGGTAGTTTTCTATATGATGATTTCAAGTTTGTATAGCTTATTCTATTTCTATGTGTAACTGGAACACTTATAATAAAAACTATACACATTTGCAGGTAAAACTGTTAGAAGTAGGTATTCATTGTATCAATGAGAAATAAATATACAAACCTATTGTGCCTGTGTAGCAATAATGTACCAGTGCCTGAAGAGCCTGTGAGTCAACTCTTTCAAGTGTTATTTCAGTGAGCTGTGCTTCTCTCAATGACCCAGTAAACATCGCCGCAAAATATTCGCTGCAAGATGCCAACAATACTTTGTGCGCTGGAATTCTGTAGTAATAAATATACCATTGTTATCTAAACAATACCATGTATGTCATAGGCGAATAACCAAATCTAGCATGTTTTGCGTCATTAGCAGGAATTTATTAATTATTTTCGGATGTAGAGTTCATGAACCTCAACATGCGTAGTGTGCTAGCACCAACACAAAGTAAATAACTAACCTGCATCCTCCTGCTATGAGAGCTACGTCACACAGTTTTTGAGCTTGAAAGTAACCAAAGATATTTTTAAGTGTCGCCTCTGAATGCCCTTTATCAGAAAACGACTCGTCTTGACTTGTAGCACTAGAAAGGCTTAGCTGGCTCAGGTCTCGTGGCAAGCCTTCATCGATAGATGTAGTGGAAATATTGTCTTTTGAACATTCCGGCTTCTGAGAATCACAAGCCGCCATATTTCTATATTATTTTTAATAATTAGTTAATTGTCTTCAGAATTTTAACGTAGTATTCAACGCGATCATAAAACAGAGCTGAACACTGAACTAAACAGAAAATCACAGAAGTAGCGTACAACAACAAACAATTTTTTTTTTATAATTTGCCCCTTCGGGCAGGCTAAAGCTATAAAGCCATACTGCCTTGTCTTAATTTTTTTTTTTTTCGTTAATTTGCCCTTTCGGGCAGGCTAAAGCTATAAAGCCATACTGCCTCGTCTTCAGTGTTATTTCTGCTGTATCTTAACTATGGTTATCGTCAAAGTAGTCTTAGTCAAGTCCAGTTCGTGTCAGTTCGTGCCAGTCATACTTTAGTAAAGTAGTGGCGACTTTACTATAAAGCTTCGATGGAGTTTTGGAAGCAACACGAAAACTCATGTTTCACCACATTATATCATTTTCCCACACTCGCGCTTGTAATTCGGCACTTTATGAATAAAACACCACCATTTTTATGCATAAACACTCGACAAAACACTAGTTTTGGAAAAAAATACAACCAAGCGACACGACTCTTCCCACGTTCCCGCCAAAACTCTCTGCCTTGTCTTAAGTGTTATTTCTGCTGTATCTTTGCTATAGCTATCGTCAAAGTCGTCTTAGTAAAGTCCAGTTCGTGTCAGTTAAGTTCAGTCATGCTTTAGTAAAGTAGTGGCGACTTTACTATAAAGCTTCGATGGAGTTTTGGAAGCAACTCGAAAACTCATGTTTCACCACATTATATCATTTTCCCACAATCGCGCTTGTAATTCGGCACTTTATGAATATAACACTACCATTTTTATGCATAAACACTCGATAAAATTCTAGTTTTGGAAAAAAATACAACGAAGCGACACGACTCTTCCCGCGTTCCCGCCAAAACTCTCCACAGATTAATAAAGAAACATGCATCCACAGAATAAACATTTTTTTACATTCTACGCGTTCGCACCATGAAGCTCTATCTACCTATAGCTTCTTCTTCTTTGATTTTGGCGTCGCATTTTGAGTATTTGCCAGTGTCAAGTGTTTTATATTTTCAAGTTTCTTATGTTAAATAAGTAGCCTTCAGTCTTGGTCAAGCAAGTACAGTCCGTGTCAGTCAAGTCTAGTCATGCTTTAGAAAGTAGTGGCGACTTTACTATAAGCTTAGAGTTTTGGAAGCATCACGAAAAATCATGTTTCACCACATTATATCATTGCCCTACTCGCGCTACTAAAAACACCATCATTTTTATGCATAAACACATGAAAAAACACTAGTTCTGGAAAGAAATACAACAGGGCGACACGACTCTTTCCGCATTCCCGCCAAAACTCCTACATACAGCTTGAGTGATCCGATGCAGTTGCAGACAGATGTTTTATTTCTTCCTGAGAGAATTATGCGTCCCACGTGATTTAATTTACCTGACCCAAGCATTTACATTACCCAAGATATAAATCTTCTAAGACATTGTATCATTGTATGATTGCTTTTAAAGTTTCTACCATTATTTGTTGTTTATAAGTTTCTACCGGGAGTTTTGGCGGGAACGCGGGAAGAGTCGTGTCGCTCCTTTGTATTTTTTTTCCAAAACTAGTGTTTTGTCGAGTGTTTATGCATAAAAATGGTGGTTTTTTATTCATAAAGTACCGAATTACAAGCGCGAGTGTGGGAAAATGATATAATGTGGTGAAACATGAGTTTTCGTGTTGCTTCCAAAACTTCATCGAAGCTTTGTAGTAAAGTTGCCACTACTTTACTAACGCATGACTGGAATTAACTGACACGAACTGGACTTGACAAAGACGACTTTGACTAAAACTAGCTACGATGGCACTTATTTAACTTTTGAAACTTGAAAATATATAATTACTTGACACTGGCAAATGCTAAAACGCGACGCCAAAACCAAAGAGAAAAAAAAAAAAAAGTTTCTACCAACAATAATAAGTCACTGTCAAAGTAGATAAGACGAGTCTTTTTTTTTCTGTTTTGGCGTCGCATTTTGAGTATTTGCCAGTGTTCATTTTAAGCATTTTCAAGTTTCATAAGTTAAATAAGTAGCTTTGTAGCTGTAGTTATAGTTAAAGCCCAGTCCGTTTCAGTCAAGTCCAGGCATGCTTTAGTTTTCATGTGTGAAGTTTGCCTGATCTGTCTGACTTTCATCTGTTGACAAATCTTTAAGATTTTTTTAAGAACTCTTAGCCATACAGGTTTCTTCATGATGTTTTTCTTCACCGTTTGAAGCCATCAGCAATACGCATAATTATAACTTAGAAGACAGAGGAGCGTTCCATGGGATTCGAACCCAGGATCTTCAGATTGGAATCCAGAGGGACTCCAAAATAGACTGCCGAAACTTAAAAAAAAGGAATATGTGGGTGAAAAATGTTTTTTCGTGTAGCTTCTAAAATTGTCGAAGCTTATAGTAAAGTTGCTAATACTTTATTACAAGGTTCGACCTTGCCCTTGACTTATTTGATGATTTTGACTGGTTGATTCGGATTTCCTTGATTAATCTCCAGAAATATTTGAAAATACCGAAATGGTCATTATTGTCAAAATAGGTATCTATCCTATTATAAAGGGGAAATATTAGATTTTTTGTTTGTTTGTAATGAATTATTGTTATTTTATTTTGTTATTATTTTTATTTATATTATTATTGAATAGACGCCGAAACTACTGGACCTACCATACCTATCTGAGTAATTCTTTCATCATTATAAAGCTAAATTATCACTGAGTGATATAAGCTGTATTTATATTGTTAATCGAGTTTTGTTTTCCTGTGCGAAGCTGGGGCGAGCTGCTAGTAGATATATATTCGGTTGTTCGGGCGGGACCGTGAAAAATTCAGTCATCGCATTGTATCATTTTCATCTGAGCTTTTTAGAGTGTTTGTGATTTAAAATTGTAGTATTTTATTCATAAAGTACTGAAATACACGTAGGATTGAAAAGTAGTGTGAAAAATGGATGTAAAATCGTGTAATTTCTAGAATTCTCTAGAAGGTTCTAGTAGGTAACGTCGATACTACTAGCGTTGATACTGACCATTGCTTGATCTTGACTTAGTTTTTGTGTTTATAATAGTGGCGAATTTTGATCAGCAAACAAATCATCCTTTAGCAAAAAAAAACGAATATCCATTTTAGATAGGTGCCTTATGTCTTGTGAGCCTTGTCAATTAGGTACCTACTTTGCGAATAAACAAATATCGTAGGACTATACACACAGCGCCATCTGGCCCCAAACTAAGCAGAGCTTGTGTGATGGAAGTCAGATAACTGATAGAATACATAAATACTTTTTTTTTTGTAAATACATACGTATAATACATACAGAACACCCAGACACAGAACAAACATTTGTTTATTCACAAAATGTTTGCCCTGAGTGGGAATCGAACCCACGCCCTACAGCTCTCAAGGCAGATATACTGCCAAATAATAATAGTTAGCGTATCTATCTTATTATTATCTATCTTTTAGAACCAAGGAGAAAATGGTTCTATGTAGGTAGGTATTTGTACTGCTAACTGCGGCGTATTGCATAGTATTATAAATAGTAATAAATCATGCAGTTATATCTATTTCTTCAAAAATGTGTTCATAGTAAATGAATCATGAATCCTAGACATGATGTTCAATACTTATTAGGTAAGTACTAGATACCTTTTCAGCTCTTTACAAAGTCTTATGAGACAATATACTTACAGGTCTTGACATGTATTGTAACTACTGTAATTTATTTTTATTTACACAGTATTTAATTTCTAAAAATATAAAATATTTAGTAATAGCTCGCATTGCTAAGCTAAGCAGCCACTAGACAAATTGCAAAACAATGAAACACCCCTCATGAATTCTGGCTGAGGCATTTATTAATATTTATTTTTGTTTTTCAATTTTCATCTTAATACAACATACATAGTAATTAACAATACATAATAAATAGTCCAAAAGTATATTACGCCTACAAAATAGCGTAGTCGTTTAAGATTATCGCCGTAAGAGTTGTTCACGTATTCTGCGGAATGAGAACTGCGAGACCTACTAGAAAAAATGGAAATATTCAGAGAGTACAACTTTTGAGTTAGTGTTTGGGCATCAATTAGGTAAACCCGTTTTAACTCGGAAATTATTTAGGTTATCGAATGTGTCAGGTTGATTTTAGGTAAACAGTTATAATTATTATTACTTACGTTGTAGATAGATATAGGAAGCAAAATTTCCCGGAGCTAATTCCATTTTATCTATAGGTAAGGGATGTTAGTTTATTATGACGACAACGAGCGGGTAGATTGTGAAAAACGTTAGTAAGCTTTTATCCAAAGTCGTTTGATACCATTTCGATTATTGGATACAGTCATGCAGCCTGTTGGCAAATATGAATCAAGTCTAAAAAGTTTAAACGATTTATTTTGTACGAATACAAAATTAAATGTTATTGTAAATTGTTTGTGTCCTTTGGCAAACAAAAACACTAGTTAGGTATTTGGGAATACGTATACCCATATGTAAATCTCTATCTAAAGGTAAATCAAATATGTATCTACAAAAATAGTTGCATTTTAAAGTTATATTTATAAAGGAAAACAGCGAATCAAATTTGAATTTTTATATTAGATATAATTATATAATATTACATAGGTAGGATTACATTCTGAAGCCATAAAACTTCTAAGTCCAAGTTGTCATAATGGTTGATCGTTTAGTTTATTTTCCTAGTTTATTACCTATTAAAAACAAAGAGACCTATTTGTTAGTGTAACAATCACAAGGGGTTCGTCTAAAAATATCAATTTTCCATCAGTAAGTACCTATAAATCGTCAAAGTTAGGTTATTTCCCCATTTGAGCTTTGAATTTGTATCGTGAGGTTTCAAATGGAAACACCACTTTTAGGTGTAATAAAATACACGTTTGTAGCCGATTTCGGAAGATTTAATAAGTCAATCCATCCACATCTTCACAAGACAATACAAATTTCAGTCGTGTGTTTCATTTGTGAAATAGATTCCAAGGTATACATATAGACAAAGTAACATTTATTGTGTGAAGATTCTACATTTTTAAGAGGAAAATAAAACAACAACATTCATTGACAAATGTGCTTACGTGCTTTACACATATGAAACTTTTAAGTATATAAATATAATAATATAATAGACAGTGAGGGGTGCGCTGAGTAGGATTGATGAGACGCAAGAGCAGTCGCTAAGCCTAATGGCAAGCGCGCGGGCCATGAGAGTGCGCAGACGCGCCAGTGGTAGCGCTCGTGGCGCCGCGTCGCAAGTTCCCGCGCGCTGCCTACGCTGCTCCATTTGAGACTGGAGACAGTGAACAACGATTAGCATTTATTTAATTTATATTCTACACACATACAGGTGTATCGGCAAAATTGACCGAAATTGCTCAACATTTCTAATAAAATAACACAGTCGAGAACACAAATTGGAATCGATCATAAAATAGCAAAACAGCAAATCCATTACAAAATGTCTACATATGTAGATACAGTAAATAGAAGTATGCGCGCATGTGTAACTGGTCGTAGCAAATGAACATAAGCTCGTATTACATACAGATTTTCTGACTAGTATATTTTCACACAAGTATAAACATGCGTACACAATAATAAAATTATGAAAATTAACCGTAATAACATTGATAGGTACAATTAGTATTTCCCGAGGGTTTCATTTGTATCTTAACCTATATAGTATTTAAAATATCACAATAAATTGCTGTGCACATACGAAACAGGCAAAAATTTAAGTGCAGTTATCTTATAGTTTATATAATAGAAATATTTTAAATATTTCCGGTTCTAGTTAAAATATACATTGTAATAAAATTAATAGATTAACATTTTCTTGTAAAATTAAAATATTTCACGAATAGTCTAATGCTAACCTCATGAATTGTGTTGAATAATGGAAAGCTGGGTATTCATGTAAAGCAATGTAGTTTAAAATGAGGTACATTTTATGAAACATTTTTTTTAATGTTGCCAAAAATGTGCTGCTTTTATTTTCTCCACGTCATTCACATTGAGATAATTAGGCAGGTGACGTGGTAGTATACTTTTAAAACTAACTATTTTTGAAGGACTAGCGTAACTATGAGAATCGTCATTACACCGCGGGTATCAGATTCCAGTAAAAAAAATCTCCTAGCTTCCTTACGTTATTGTAGCTAGCTGTTGTAAATATTCATGCATTTAGACCCGACGGTTGGCTATGCGATGTCTTACAGTCAGTATTTTATGTTGATACGGTTAGTAGAATTGTAATATTATGAAGAAAATGAAAAATAGCAATCTGCAAACTGACAGGTGAAACTACGTCCGATCTTTGAAACGCGCGCTTGTTTCTGCTCTTCATTCATACCATCCAAAGGAAACAAGTACCGTATATCCATTTTATTTTTTTAACTTTATTTTAATATAAAAATTTTTCTCACGGCGAATTATAATTATAAAAGCATAGAGAAAATAATTGAGTGGTTTTAATTTTTTCAAGACTAAAGAATATTAGGTAGTTAATAACACGCAAGTATGTATAGGTGCTCTTCCTTTGAACGCCTTGGACGTTTTATGTCTTTAAATAAACAATGCCTTCTTGTTATTAAAGCACTTTCAGTAGTTAAAAAAAATTGGAGTAATCGGAAAAAAATACAAAGACGTAGCAGATAATTGAAAATGTACTAAATGTAAATAAAACTTTCTGACACCACAAAACTATGATGTAAATGTGTTAATTCTCTACTTATCTAATCTGTAACGAAGAACTTTTCGGTCTTTAGACAGCCTCACTTGTGTCCATTCCAAATTAGACGTGCTTACTATCTTCAACCGTAACAGCAAGTAAGCTGTGCTCATATGCTTAGTATGTAGGTAAATAATTAAAAACTGAGAATAAAGTCAAAGCAACAGAACATTTACTTACAACAAGTTAAATTGTAAGCTGGAACAAGTAGGTACCTAATATATGCCTGCAAAGTAAATAGTTATTAATATAAATAAGAACAACAAAGTTACTTAAATTACTATAATTGTATTTTAATACTTATTATCAAGATTTGCTTAAAATCCACATTATCTTCCAATCGAAGCATTTCACTGATATTTTAGTACTTCCATTATAAATTGACCACTAGTTGCATTATGGGACAAGTATGAAAATATTTTTTATAAAACCGAATAAGTATCTATTATACTAACCTAGACTAAAAGTAATAGAAGAATATGTGATCAATGGGTAAAAAGGAATTTTTACTTCAAATCGTTAAGTTTTTTTAGGAAGAGGAGGCATATAACTCACTGAGACAATTTCCCATTAAAATTTGTTCGTATACCGTGTTTGTTTGATCGAGTAGTATAGAGAATACCAACAAGCCAAAGGTCTGGTGGTTTTGACGGATATGCTGGCGGTAATATGGGCTAAAATCCAACTGCATCTGCATCTAACGTGATGACGTTTTTTTTTATTTTATGCAAAAATATGTAGAGATACTTTTTTATACTAATTTTAAGTGGGATTTACAAAGCATTTTATTTATGCACTCGATAGATAGACTTGATTTAAACCTAGACATCATTCTCGGGGTCATTCATGACCCCGAGCATCTGTAATCGAAGTGTAGGACAGCTTTTAAAAGCTATTTCGAGTGTATGTATGGATTAGAAAAAATTTCAAAGACAGATATTAATTTCGATAATCCTTATTTAACAGACTTCACCACCAAGCATTACCTTAATTAAATACTATTTACAAGAATTATTTGGTTAGCAGTATGTGATTTATATAATATGTGATTCTGGGGTTACACCGAGACAACATCTTATAGTGTGTTCAAAATTAGATGATGCGGCGTAGGTCATCTTTAAGTGGCAACATCAGTCAGTTCCTACGTATCGTATTCGAAGGTTCGAATTGATATAAATATTATAAAATATCGGAAGCATATCAAATACTTTCATTCGACAACTTGATGGGATTGTGATGAGCAACTAACACTATAATATGATTTTATTGGCCATGAGTCAAGTTTGTCGTAACATCGTGCGTAATTTTATGTTAAGATTACCAATGCATGATGTCATCTTGGTGTAAACTTAGCTTTAATCTATGATAAACCATTGTTGTCCGATGGCTCTAGAACGAATAAGTTCTAACAGGACCAACAATAGTTTTTATCGTTTTTATGTCTATTGTTTTTAACGACTTTCCAATTATGATCAATTAAATAATTGTTGTAATGCATGATGTGCCTCCTGAGTCCATAATAAGAATTATCGCTTAGTCAGTTCACATCCACCCTTATATAATCTAGGTGCTACCTACTTACAAATTTTAATCTAGAATATCGTTATGTTAAACAGACATTTAATGTTTAGTTAAACTCTGTTTGATTTTAATTGATGATTGTATATTTATAAGCATCATGCTTAATTTATACTCCATCTAGTCAAACCATGTACGCATAGTAAGTATGATATAATAAATTAAACACTCTGTGCACGTATTATTTATGATTCCTAATATTATAATGTTTGGTGCGTCTTAATTTAAAATAGTTGCATTTTTTTGAAAACGTGCATTTTTTATACCTACTCTTACACCTATTCTATTCAATTCTGCAGTATGCCAGTTGAAAAATACTCAACTGATATATTTAGTCAGACAGTAAAATGACATATTATTAAATATTACTGTTTAAATTTCAGTTGAGTGACAGAATTGTTTAGCAATAGGACAAATAGTTTCGTGCTTTACAATAAAACGCAGTTAGAAAGAGATATCTAACTTTCTTTATCTTATAGTCTAACTGATAAATTTATAATTACACTCATGTGGATGTGAACTTTTTGAGTTTCATTGTTTTGATGTAAATTTCGTTTTACTTTTATGAGTTGTTGTTGAGAAGGCAGGAGAATACAACTTTTAACACTTGAACTATTTTCATTTGTTAATACCTATTTACTTATTCTAATTAGTTAGGTATAAAATTAATAGGTAGGTATATTTATTTTTAATTCTGATGTAAACTAACAAATCATTATGGGTTTGTCGTCTTTGTTTTGGGGTAACTGCAAAAACTCGTCATGCTCACGGCTACATGCCTCATTATAAAAATATGAATGTTTGAAAAACGACAATTTTTATTACTTTTATGGCTTTCTCTGTCGAAGTTTCCCAGAAAAATAAAAAGATTACGTAGTCACAAAATGAAAATTGCTACGTCACCAACGGCAAGTGGCTTACTAAGTGTCCAGGAATGACAATGTTGACCATGTTGATAATAATGTTGATATTACAGCACATCTTAAAAGCTGTTACAAAGATACACGCAAAATAAATGTTGTTTTATCTAAATATCGGAAATTGCTTATAAATAACACATGCAAATCAAAGAGAAAAAGAAAATCTATCCAAGTAGGTACATAAGAAAGAAGTAGACACGTAGGTACTTCGATCAATAATAACCCCAGATTACCGATGAGCGCTTCAAAAACGGTAAAATACCTTTGTTGTCTTATTTAAAATTAGAATAGTCCAATCATAAACTAAATAAGCCAATCGTAGCCAATGTTAAGACGTCAAAATGTAATACTAAGAACCATGTCTAGTTCCAAAGCACGAAATTGTCAACAAAATGTATTTAATCGTTTTACTTACATTTTATGTTTTATCTTGGAATAAATGTTTTTGTACTAATTGAATTTTTATTTTCAAGCGGCATTTAAAATATAATGCTTACTTTTCTCCTATAACAAGGACTTGAATATAAATATTTTGCAATCGTAATTTAACTTTATGTAAGATTAATAATAAACTGAAGTTGTTAATATTATTGAACTTTTTTAAATACTTCGTAGTAAGAAGTATAAATGTTTAAGTGTGTACAAACGTGGCCACTTGATCGACTCATTATTGATTCTAATCCTTAAATCTAGTGCTATTATTGATCGAAGACCACGTATGATATTGCATACACGGAATGTACGGGTTAATACTCTATATGCCAAAGAATGCCCATTAAAAATCAATTTCGCAAGATATCATTGATGTAAGATAATATAACTCGAGCTCATAATAAAGTAATGTTACAGGGCCTGTACCTACTTTTAAACATGCGAACATATGGTTTACTTATACTTGGGTGTTCATATGTCATGCATTTAGAAAGAAAACAAGATAACAAGATGATTGGATATGTCGAATAAATTATATGTGCACTAAGTCGAATCAGACTTGTCCGGCAATAACAGTAACTTCAGTCAAAAAGCTATATTTATGCTAATAAATAAATAAAATTAATCGTATGCAAAAATATCAATAGATTTCAACAATAAACAAAAATATCTAATACTCGTAGATAAAGATCACATTACAATGTTATACAATATGTATAGCTGCCTAAGTTGAATTTGATGTTTTATACCATACAATGCCAATACTTCAACTAAGTAAATCTAGTAAATAATGTGAATTTTGCCATAAGAATACCACCAACCCACCAACACTGCTTGCCTGTATAAAGGGTACCGCTATCAAATAAGAGCTATACCACAGCGATACCGTTTGCCATGGATCAGACGCGTTTCGCCATATATACGAGTAGGCCGTCCAAACTAAACAAAAGTACAAACAAATTTATCAAGTATAAACTATGTACACAAATAATTTCTCCTATTTAATTTACAACCCTCATCGTACAAAGGAATGTCGTTAGGTAGAATGAATCCATAAAATAAATAAAAGTTATAACAAATTTTTATAAATGTCAATATCTTGTCAAATTAAGAATTATTCTAAAGTATTTATGTATAATCTCTAATGACTAACAATGTCGACTACCAGTCTCACATTTTAGTTAATAAGTGCTAGAAGGTACGATATATTTGGAAAATAAATGAGCTGCATAGAATTTTAAATTGAGACGAATGACGAAACCCAGTAATATCAGTTCTTTTCTTCGATTTAGCACGCACCAGCACATTTCGCGTTCCGGCTCGGTAACCTTACACTACACTTTAAGTGGTCATGTGTTTAGCGTAGGCTGCACCACTACTTGATATGTTTCAATACGTTCAACACACGAGCAATATATACTGGTTGCGGCCGAATATCTGGGAGTTCGCAGCGTTCACTGTTGTGACAGTATGGTTCGTTCGTTTAAATCGGAATACAAGGAATGGAATGTCGGAGCACTAGTTGAAGAAGGCGCGGGCGCCAGATGCACCCTAACGGCCTCGCGCCCACCGCAGTAGCGCGTCAGCTAACACGTCCAGATGCGCCTTCGTCTGAAAATTCGCAAATAAAAAGTTACTATTTAAGAATATTTTTTCATAAACAATAATGGATAAATATCTTAACTATAAATTAGATAATTTCGTGTAAGTAGAAATGTAAGTTAAAATAACTGGTTCGATAGAAATTAAAATTAAACATGACACTAAATACTTTTTCGAGACCTGTTAATGATTCTATTGTAAAAATATGCCGTTTATTAAAGCATTTGATGAGGGGTTTGTATCGATGATAGCTCAGTGGTTAGCGCGGTCGATTCGCATGCCGAAGGGCGTGTGTTCAAATCGCAACAATGAGCTTGAGCTACCGGTGAAGGAAAACATCGTGAGTAAACCATAGCATAGTGGTAGGGTACATTCTAGTACTCGGCTGACCCGGGTGTCAAGCATTATTCTAGCGGTTGTTGGCACTTACAGGTGATTAGGAACAGAACAAGCTAATGCACGGAACATAACTCATTATCTTTATACTTGAATCTTAATCGTCTATATGTGTATAAAAACTTTTTATTTATTAAATTTATTTTAAAATACTTAAGCTTTTTTTCTTTATTACATAATAAATATATCTATTATATTGGTTAGCTATTTAAGAGAAACAAGTACCCTTTTAACACGAAATTTTAAAATGTAACCTTGATGTACCTACCACGTAAGGAAAACTTTTTTTTTTAAATATTAAATAGATTACGTTTGGCCACCAATTCGCTAGATGTAAAGCGACGGTGCGGCCGAAGATGGAACATGCTGATCTAGTCTATTCACTGACCGTTTTATAGAACATGCAGGCTTGTCTGTCCTCGTCCTCGCCGCTGGGGCAGTCGATGAAGCCGTCGCAGAGCACGTGGTCGTCTATACACCGATACCGGCCCTGGCGATCCGGCGTGGGGCACGCAAAGCGCTCCATGCCGTCAGCAGCCGGCGGACACTCTGCAATACAAATTTTCGACCTTAATGTTAATAAATTAAATTTATGCTAAAAGTAGGCTGTTTAGATATCACGCCAGCGAGAAGTTGAAGTTTTAAGCAATGTTTATGAGTGAGGCCTATTGTTTTATTTTTATGTTAGGTAGTTTGTAGACTAAAACAAACAATAATTTACTAAGTTCAAAAACGTAAATCATTAATTGTTGCGTTCATTTAAATAGAAATATGATTCAACTTTAGTAATGTTCAAAACATTACTAATTAGTAGAGATAAATGATGAGTTTCAGATTTTTAAACTAAACTATGAGTAAATTGTGCTTCCCTAGCAGCGTTGATGAAAATAGTTGGTTTCCTGCGGTTACCTAGGCATTTTGTAAAACAAATATAATTACTTTATATTACATATTATAATAATTACGTAATCACACCATCTGACTTTGGATTGAGGTATTATTTTATCATAGAAATATAATTATGCACATAATATACACTACTTTGGTAAGCTGAAGTCTAAGCGCTTGCGTGGAAGAATCATTTGTTTTGACACATTTGTCTTCTATTTTGTGGCAAATATGAGTCTTCGCCACAAATTTCGTTATTAAATTTTTTTTGGTTTCGTCCAATCAGGTAGAGGTATGTAGATAATAAACTTTTATTCATCTTATTTACTTCATAACTTTAGTAGGTACTTAGATATTTCACTAAACTCAATATGCCTTAGTAGCCATGTCTTTATTTTGATAGCGTGTGATCAAGTTACGCATTTTAAACTTTTTTGTTTTATATTCCTTAGTTGATAAACTTAGTCGTCTACCAAATCTCGACTTGCGCTCCGAGTTTTATTTTTTAAGTTTCAATGAGTATGCGAATATTTGTTATCGTCAAGTAATAAGTAGGTTTCTCTGTAACCATAAAACTAAAGTCGTTAAATAAAAATGTGAAGAAGTTAACTGTAAAATATTATTATACTATACCTACTAAGAAAAAAGATTTATAATTATTTATAGAAGCTGTGAGTTTATAAAGGTTAGGTACCATTGAATAAAATTAGATATATAGGACTCCGGACATATCAAGGATGTATTTATAATGAAAAGCTTTAAATATTAGACCCGTATATGGAAACAACCTTAAAATTACGGAAGAAAATTTAGTTGTTACGCACATTTATTCAAGGTGATATTTTCTCATGGATCAGCTGAAATTTTTTTGGTTAAAAAGATTTGTAATGATTTCCTAGAGTACTCGTATGTCGTGTATTCGTATACTCAAATATACTTATATTTACTTTTACAAAATATGTATAACTATTTATTATTGCTAGTGAATAATTTAAAATCGTCACACGCGTCGTGTTGGTCGTATGTGCGTGCGTGCCTCAAGGTAACGTCAAGACGTAGCCCAATATAATGAAAGCTCGATTATGGGATTATCTAATGGCGATGTTATTTTAGGCAGCTTATTATTAAGGCCTGTGTTTTAATATAAATTGGCAATAAATGTTATTGAGCGTTTGGTTACTATCAGTTTTAAACAGATTTATCAACTTATCTATATATGTACTTATGTACATATTTTGGAGGCTTTATTTGTTACATCTAAATGTACTGAAAATTCAGTCGTTTTGACACGAAACAGTCGTTTTGTTTACAAACAAACGAACATTGTTTATAAACTTAGATTTGACACCTAAAGCCTTTAAAATTGACTATTGTAATATTTGCAAAAGTAATATTAATATTACTGTATTTGCTTAGTTTTAGGCTAGTTAGCGCTGTACAAAATGTTCGTTAAAAAAACACTGGTAGCGTTGCCCTATTGAATAGCCACACACAATTTCTATTCAGAAAATTTGTGTGTTTAAGCCAGTCGCGAGCGTCTATTTTTAGATATCAGGGAAAGCGAGGCTCGCTTCACTGCTTGCCTTGTAGTGTACTGCTCTACACATCTATACTTAGCCTATCTATTCACTTTGTGAGAGGCAGCGAGACATCTTGTGCATTCGTAAGTAGAAATCGGTATCATTCAGGTAGGTAGGTAAACCGAAGGTTTTAAGGAGCGTATTTGCTATGTTGGTGTTGTTATATATTCTTTTTTTGTTTTGTTTTAAGACAAGAGGGTCTTGAAATGTTTGCAGAAATAAGTTTTCTTTTCAATCCATAAACATGTATTTGTGCCCAGGAAGTTTAAGCAATACGAAAAGTAAAACTTTTGAAAAAAACTTTATGCTTTGAACCACGGTTATTACAAAAGGTATGTATATAAATAAATAAAATAAATAAATAAATATCGTTGGACTATACACACAGCGCCATCTGGCTCCAAACTAAGCAGAGCTTGTGTGATGGAAGTCAGATAACTGATAGAATACATAAATACTTTTTTTTTTGGTAAATACATACAGAACACCCAGACACAGAACAAACATGACATGTTATGTTGGTTAACTATATCTATCAATTTGAATAAGTTCTATTGAGTTAAGTTTATTTGTTTAAATATTAATGTAGATTTGGAACATTCTGTTGTAATACCTTTGTGCTGTAATTTTGTTCGCACGAATATTTTCAGTAAGTCCACTCAATCAACGTCATTGATCGATAAAGTAAGCAGATAGTTGAGGGATAACTTTTATCTTCCTATGTCGAATAAGTAGTCTTGTAACTACAAGTACCTAAATTAGATAAAAATAGTACAGATCTACGTTGTGTAGAAAATGTATGAAAATCTCACACTAATATGTTGATTTGTGTATTGTAAGGTCTTGACGTGTTTTTGTGTGTTTAGTAACCGTATGAACGGCAAAAATTATACGAGCAAGTAGTTTTCACATATCTACTTTGTACGCAACGTTATGTCTGAATTACTTTTTTCTAATCTTTACTATATCACTAAAGTATGTGAAAAATGTATTTAAGTATTCTATCAGTTATCTGACTTCCATAGTACAAGCTTTGCTTAGTTTGGGGTCAGATGGAGCTGCGTGTAATAACTTACGGTATTCATTTATTTATTTACGAGAGCATCCGACAATTGCCTTTAATCCTGGTTCTTAAATAATTTATATATATTATTTATATACAAATAGTTTTAATGACAACCGGTGACCTTCAGTGCGAAGAAAGAAAAGGCCGTGCGGGTGCCATTATCTATGTTAATTCGTTAATAAAGTTCATCGGATCTGACCAAAACTATAGTCGGAGTATCCAACCTAATCAAACATGAATAATCCTGTAGAAGTAAAACAAAACTGTGTCAAAACCCCGTCAGAATAATGAAGAAACGAATAGAGTTGACGAAAGTTCACACGAGCCTTGGCGAGTATAGACCATTGTCAACTCGTTTGCAATAATCCACAACAATTTAAACCTGATTACATCGCTTTTTAAGTACTATTGTCCGAACAACAAACGCTAAAAAAATTCTCACAAAGAGCATCTAGCACGAGGTTTTTACTTTGTATACTCGTAGACCCAAAAGACTTTTTACAATATTTAATTACTGTTTTGAAAATTTTATTAAAATTAAAAATAAAAAAGAATAGCAATAGATAAGTACTTACTTATATCTTGTAATGGAGGTAAAATACCACTGCAATTGAATGGTCTCACAAGACAATCTCTGGTACCGTGACGGAAATTTAATCAAGTCCAGGGGGAACATAGGGAATGCGTTTCAATTATACGCCTCGATACGTTGCCCTTATGTAGGTAGACGTGACCTAAGAGGGCAGGTGAGATGCAAACCTATTCTGGGTGTTCCGTTAGTGCCCAGCGTTTTCTCACTTGCATTTATTTAATCGATTGCGAGAATGTGACCAATATTTGTATCAGAGCTGCTTATTGTTTACCTAGTGTCAAAATTTGGCAACACTTATTTTATATAAATTGTAACTAGAATCCATCGCCAAGAATAAATAAAAAAAATATATATTTTGTAGTTAGAGCTAATGCTAGAGGCTTTCAAGGGACTCATAAACTCTTGAAATTAGGACAGGTCACTCACGCCATATAAAAACTTACTTCCAGAATAAAAAATATTTTTCAAAACAAAATTTGTCGCAAATGCTACAAACTATTGTGTAAAAAATTTATTTATCAGAGATGGAACGGATTTTCGGTAACTATCCGGCGTATTCGGCCTACATTTAAAATCTAGCCAAATTCCGGATAATAAACGAGTGTCCGTATACCGAACATAAAAAAATACGATATAAAGTTTTAGAGGTATTTAATCCAAATAACAAAGAGAATAATCTTTTTTTTATTACAGAACAAAGAAAATTAATACTCAAACTGCACTAAGGGCAGATTATGATGAATAAATAACAAACGGTTTCGCGTGTACCAGAACAACTTCCGTAAAAAATCTTTCGCTGTATACACTGCTGCAGGACGATGAAAGATAGACTTTAGGAAACCTTGTTAAGTTTGGGTATTGTACAGCATTAGCTCACCAACGAATACAAGGATCACCATCGCAACCAATGCGCACTGAATTTAGATAAGAATCAATCTCTCGTGCAATCGCGTTTTTTTCTTAATCGTGATGTATTCGGCTAAAACAGCTATGTTCGGCCGGATATTCGGTATCAGGTATCCGGCATAATATCTATTCGTTTCATCTCTAAAAAAAAAAAAAAGAAATTATAGAAGCTGATACATTTTAATTGAACCAGTGCATATTGTCAGATTATGTATGGTTATTAGTTATTAAACAGTTATTGATGCTTAAATACCTATAGTGTTATGATTTTTCCATATCACACCCACATAATTAATTTGAAATAATAAGAACCATTCTTAACATTAAAAATATTTTTTTCGTAAGGTATCTTAAACGGTGTACGTGGTGACTGGTGTACTACCAAGTGAATAGAATCTTGAAATTGAGAGCACTTCGGTTGCAGAAGGTTATAGTTGTATTTGTATTATTTATATTTTTGGTGAATACGTTAAAGATAAACAGAACCTTAATATTTTTAACGGAGTCAATTCGTTGAGTGCGCTGTGGTGCCTATACACTTTCAGATATACTGACCCAAACGGCGGACAGAAACTGTTGCTATCCTTGTTCTTTGAGTCAGGAAGGTATGAGAAGTCAATGACCTGGTTCGCGTCATTTTGCCTGTTTTGTGGGTGCTTACACGAGTATATACATACATATATTTTATTATTGGAATAAAAAGTAGCATATTTACTACTCAATGGTTCTGAATTTAGATCCATTTGCTACATGCATTCCAAACAAAACATCAAAAAAAAAAAACACCAAATTCACTAAGCCGTTCCTACGTAAAGAATTAACTTACACACTGATGAGATCTTTTTCGGGTCGTTTTGGGCAATTTAATGACGACTTGTCTGGCCTGTGTTCAGCAACGGTATATACCACGACGAGTCCACGAGCACTAAGAACCATTGAGCTAGCTTTTTCTTTTCACTCCGGACTAAGTTCTACTCACTATATCAGCAAAACAGACCGGGATAGGTCTATTCCACTTGTTAGACTTGCTTCCCAGGCGATAGCAGGTCAGCAATGATTCAGCTTGAAAGTCTACTAGGCTCATCTTAGAATGAACATCAAGTATAGTACTCGAACACTTCTTACCATTGATTTCCTTCACTCCGTCACTCTGCTCCCATAGATAAAATACTACGCCAGTATAAAAAATGGCCAGTGGAAATTATGCGCTATTCAAACTTAAATCGTTATTAATAAACTCTTCTTGCCATGTATTATGCATAAATTCATTTCATTCATTCATTCATTTTTAGCCAAAAGAGAGTGATAATAATAATTGAAGGCTTAAAGAACGTAATTCGGCGAAGAAACACTTAAAAAATAACATATATGACAGTAACAACAAAAAATACATGCGGCTAATTTAACCAAAAACAAACATAAGTACAAATTACGAAGTAAGCAAAAATTGTTCAGGAATTTTAAAGCATTTAACATACACTAAAATATTTCTTTGAAAGCAATCCATTTTACTATTTAAATGAATATATGTGTGTCCATTAATATCTCGGAAAACTCATTTTTGTATAAGAAAACCCACTTATTTTCAATTTCCTATAGTGTATTCACTATGAAATTTAATTTTAAAACGCTTTTTTATTGTTATATTGACTGGCTTGTAACAATCGTTGTTATTTATGTCTAATAAATAATTCTGATTCCGATTCTTAAAGTAAGTTAGTGATCTTAGAAGGGACAGGATTAACCATACAGACATTTTAAAATCGGCGTATCTAGATTGATACTTGTTTGGTATAGTAGACCTTAGTTGCTGCTCAAAACAGATCACTTTGGCAAACAGGGATTCTTCAATCTGCTTCTGGGTTTATTTGTTTGTTACAGTTTCAAAACGAATCAATGCCTACCAAAGTGAAGAGATCGAAAAGTGAAGGCAAGATTTTGGTCACAACTTTTTCTTTGATTGGGTATTTGGTGTTAATTTTCTAATGAAATCAAAGAAGCATTAATGCTTGACAGAAGTGTTCATTGCTGTGAGCAACAAGCGACCAAACACGGGCTCCTCAGGCTACTGCTTTACCGCGACAACGCGCCTGCGCACTCAGCGCTCACGTGAGACTTCCTAGACAGCACACCGGTTAAACTTTTGGGTCACCATTCTTACAATTCTGATTTGGCATAAAAGTAAACATCAACTCGAAAGGATACAGTTTTTATCGCCGGAAGATGCGCCAACAGAAGATTGCTTGATTGTTTTGAAGATTGGTTTAGACTCTCTGAAATTTTGCATGGTGGCAGAGTTCTTTGAAAAGATTTAGTTTGAGAAGCTTTACCTATATAGTTTAAATTTAATTTAATTTGTATTATTTAATTTGACTTATTGAAAATTGACATATTTATCCATTGACTATCTATTTAGCTGACATTTCTTAATTTTTGTAAATAATTGTTAAGTTATTGCATGTTGTCGTCACCTATAATTGCTGTAACATCTAGTTTTGTTTTTTTTGTGTTGCTGACCGCCATGATTGTTGTGATGTGTATAGTGTTGGTGATCCAAAGAAATAAATAAATAAGTAGTATCTATTTATTTTTTTGTTTCGTAAAACTTTCTGAGTACCCCGCGGATAATACCATAAAGGAGGAATAAAAAAAACCACAAATTAGTTTATTCAAGGTAAGTTACGGCAGCCTATTATTATTTTATTTTATTTTTAAAAGGCGTGGCTTAAGCGTTACTTAGCGCGCGCCACCTCACGCTCAGACGACTTTAGCTTTAAGCCAGGAGAAACGAAGAGATAAGTAATCCGGATCTTCAGGTGCTTAAGGAATACCGCAAACTCCCGAACTGCTGCAAAATGTCACATGGCGAGTCAGCAGCATACATATCACGTCTTTCCGTATAAGTGATAAGAAAAGATAGCTACATATATCAAGTATACAAATATATATATTTACATATATTTTTCAGCGGTGATAGTCCAGTAGTTATCGGGATCGGATCATACGTCAAAGGGCGTGGGTTCAAATCTTATTTAAAAATTGAGCTGCCGGTAATGGAAAATATCGCAGAGAAATCAGAGCATAGTGGGTGGGGTACTTTAAAATAGTAATAGTAAGGTGTGTAGTATCTAAACACATACAAATATATAAGTGAAAGTCTGAATCTGGTAACCGCATCGTATCAGTGAATATTTTTTTATTACGGGCATTACACTGTTTATCTTCACACTGCTCTTACTTGTGATTTTTGTGCATATTGCGTACAAACAATAATGTCAAAAATGTTTTTTTTATAATTATCAAAATTTCACATTTTTATTCATTTCATTTTTTTAAATACGTATAATATATTTGTCTTATTTAAATGAAAAACAAAAAACTTACAGATCTTTCGTAAAAATATATGAATGATAGCGAAAACCGTACCAAAATCTCTTCCATGGCGTTGGAGAAGTGAGCGGAGAACTAGACAGACGGTGTCAGTGACTTTATTTTATAGTATTTAGAAGAGAGAATTGCAGATAATATAGTATAAATACATAGTTTTAGTGCTTTATGCGTACACGTACGTACACGTAATGCTAGGAAAACTATTTTATTTGACGCTTTACGAATATACGAACTGTGCTACGACGTGCTACGTCGTGGTGACACATGCTACGGCGTAGCATGTCGCTACAATAAATATAACACACGACATTACACACAGTGCCATCTAGCCCTAGATGAAAGAAGGTTTGTACTATAGTAACCAGATAACTCAATTACATACTTTGTTGGATATAGGCTATCTTATAATAATAATACATTTTGAACACCGAGAAAAAACATTTGTTTGGAACATAAATGTTTGTGGTGAGTATGAATCGAACCCATGCTCTACAGCTCATGAAGCACAGCTACTACTGAGTGAGCTAATAAAGTAAGAGTAAGGAAGTTGTGTAAGGTCAAGTAACTATTGTAAACTGAATAGTAAAGTTTAACCACGTTGAGTTTGAACTAATTGGTCCTGTCTTTATGCCTCATTTTTATTGCAAAGTATGTATTTGGCGAGTTTTCATATCTCTAGTTGATATTATTAATGGTAATTAGTTTTTACCCCTATGTTTTAAAAATAGTCTTCAACTAAAAATTCGATCAAAAGCTCATTAAAAAGTTTTAACAACTTGCTTTGAAATGAAACACTCGTAAAATGATTTTAAAAGTTCAGAAAGAAATTAACGTGCCGTCATCACGTCGTCGCCGTCTCGTCTCAGCGATTTAAAGTTGATGGAACCAAACTTAGAGATTTGCGAGTTTTCGATACTTTTCACCGTTGAAATTGTACGCCATTACAGAAAAACTTTAAAACAAAAGTTGTTCCTACAGCTACTCTTCTTCTTTAATATTGTAAAGCTGTGGTTATCATTTGTTTCCAAATTGCCCGTAAAATACTATGAATAGTGAATATATGGCTAAGTAATTATTACGAAACAATACTAAAAAATTATGTTTGTAATTATGTTTTTATTAGTAATATGTTAAACAAGCTCAGATTCAATACGATTTATTAACTAACGTTATAAGTAGTAGTTATTATTTTAAGTTATTTTATTTTGTTTAATTGAAACTAAAATTGTGGAGACCTTAAATAAATTTATTAACTTCAGTAAGAAGTTTGAAATTGAATTCAAAGCTGTGCAAACAAGCAGCAAAAACATAGCAGTATTAGAAATTTAATTGACGGCCTTGGCATTTAGCAACTTTTTCTTGAATGAAACGCGACACAGAATCAGGGCAATAGCTACCTTATTGGCAAAATACTGAAATGAAACAGTGGCTCGAATTTGTGTTCTATAAAACTAGATTCTGGCTCAGCCTTTTGTTTTTATTCGAATTTTGATATAGTAAAACGTCGTACTTGTACAGTGAGTAACGAGCAAGATTTACACGAACGGGTGGTCATCGAGCTGAGGTTGCAAGGCCATTAATCATGCAACGGTTGCTTTATTGCTTCAATGGGGAACTGATATAGGGCCATGTTCAATGTAGCTCAATGGGGCAAACGTGAGTTTGCGCCGATCTCGCGCCGCCGGTTCACGCGCGGCCAACAAATTATTGCGCGCCATGTTTCGTAGCCCGGTCACTTTCGTACAGAATTGCCTTTTTTATCGACTTGTAATGCCAAAGGTTTAATAAATGGGATTTAAATTTTAGTAAATAGCGACTGAAAAATGCTGCTATGATGCTATGCTTTTGCTAAAGAACATGGCTAAGTATGTAGAAGGTATTAATTAACTTATTTCTTAGTTGTTAAGTGAGGCAGATCTTGATCATAAAGTTTCGTTGTAGAGTTAGGGTAAAGTGTTGCATTGGAATAATTATGGTTTTAGCAGTTATTGTATTTTTAAAATGAAGATAATGCAATTTTATTTATACCTTATTGTTACGTAATTATATGAGTGTATCTTTTCACGACAAGCTATTTATATTCCAGTTTCATGAATTTAATAGTCCAACAATATTGATTTGATAATCAGTTTGTCATCTGAAATGTAGAGTAGTGAGAATGTATTTAAGAAATTGTAACCCGATTTGAACTTCCTCATGATTGAGATATTTTTTCTTAGAATTTCGTTAATACCAGAAATTGAAATGAAAAGATAAAAATTTAACACCGAGCTTTGGGAATAATCTTTTAAACAAATTATTAAAGCAGAAAAAAAAAGATTGATTCAGGCGTTACTTTACGGAAGTTGTATTTAAGGTGTTTAAGAGTAATAACTCTACTTAAAAAGCTTGTGTGCTTTAAGCGGAAATACACTAAATATTGAATAGGTCCATTAAAATGAACTTCGTATTTATTTATTTATAACTGACGTACCTAATACCTTATTTTATTAACCTTTCGAAATAAAAAACTAAATAGCGCAAACCATATCAAAATCCGTTCTTTAGTTTAGAAGAACAAAGCAATCAAACACGTACGAAATGCAACAGTGATAAACTTCGGTGCACTTTACTAAAAGTTGTCCAACTATAATTTCGAGTTTTATAATAATGTGCCAATGCAAACTAGTTTTGAAGTAAAGATGCATTTACACGTTTGTGTCAAGTATACCGGAGATTATACAGAGTGCCATCACCAACGATCGATCGCCGTACAGTACACCGCACCAAATTATGTAGTTGCCGATTCATCACTTAGCGATATTTTTACTAGCTTTAGTAAATATAGAAACAAACCTCAATACTAACGGCACAGATAGTAATATCACACACACAGTACACCAATAATTAGTTAAACTACTCCCATTAGCATCAATGTTTGTATATTTTAGAGGTATATCTATTTATGAAAAATAATATTAACATTTTTGATGTTAAAATTACACAGTGACCACGTAAAATAAGAAAAGTATATTATGCCCTAAAGGTCCTCAGGGCCCTACAACAAAATTTAATAATGAAAGTATATATGTAGTATGTATGTTTATTGTTTATACAAAACTATATATTCAACCATTTGCTTGACGAAATGAAAGCTACATAATTATGTCAATAGGAAAATGCAAAAAACATTTAATTAAAATGTTACTTGACAAATGCTATTATACTATTGACAAATTGTTAAATGATAAAAGACTTGACATTCTTATTAAATAATACTATGACATTTATATATTTTTTTACTTAAATAATTAATTAAAAAATAAAATAAAATATTAAATAAAAAATAAATAAAAATAATATATTTTTTTAATAAATAATAAAATTAAATAATATATTAATAATAAAAATAAATAAATAATAATAATAACATTTAATTTTTATTTAATTAATTTAATAATATATTTTGACTTTTGAAATTGACTATGACATTAACAATTTATAATGCCATTTACTCATTGAGAAAAAATATATTATTGTTAATATTTGACGAATGTAATTTTATAATAATATCCTAAAATACCAATAAACGTACTTAATATTGTATGCCCAAAAGTGTAGCTGATACCTAACTGACAACACCAACATATATAACACAAATACACACACAGACTACAATAAAATGGTTTGACTTTATAAATTATTTTTTTATTTACATACATTTATTTTTATATTTACAAAATATCTGATTTTTAATCTGTATAGTAACACGAATTTTGAAAACTTTGCTGACTGATCTTAACAGTAAGCGTTGCGTTATAGTCTAATGGACCGCAATGAAAAAGTTAGCAGTTTTTTAGAAATTTTATATTTTTCAATTAAAGCTTCAAAATATTATTGGTCTTCGAACTTTGCTTTTTAAATATGAAAAATGGTTTGCTAAATAGTATGATAGGTGCTGGGTACTTAATGCTCATAAATTATTAATTTGAATGTAGATTTGTAGAATGTTTGCTCAGAATCAATATTTAGTATATTTTATAGCAAAAGTTGTAAAGAAGTAAAACGGTAAGTGGAAATTGCAGAATAATGTTAATTATTTTTTTTGTATTTATATCTCGGTTAAAAAGGTCAGCGGTATAAGCGATTAAATAAATTACTTACCGCCAGTATGTTAATGTAATTGCCTGTTCACTGTAACAACGGAACTATTAGCATTTATTTATCATTAACGTTTTGGCTGTAGATTAAGTACAATGAAAATAGTGATTATAATCATTCAATTTGTTTCAGTACTGATTTTTTTTCTATCCTTTTTTTTGTATTAACAAGACTGAGAATAACAAGAAGGTTACATGATCGCAATAGAAACACTTGATCATTGTTATTGCATATAGCTGTGTTCGTGTGTGTTTCGAGAACTTAATTTTGTTACTTCGAGTTACAAAATTAAGTCCATCATCAATGTTAACAACTTGAGTCAATCTGAATTTTACTACGGAAATAGATGTGTTTTTGACACACATTTTAGTTTTCTCGATTACTAAGGTTTAATTACGTCGGATACTCCGACTATATATTAATTTTTGGTGGCCTTTTTCAAGGAGTCAAAGTAACAGTAGGCGCGCAGCGACTTGTAGTGTGAAGCAAGAAGACGCCGCGCGTGTTTTGTTCTCGGCTTAGCCTCCTTAAAAAAGGCAACCGGTTGTGGCCGAAAGCATGGTCAAAGCGTTCGATGTAATTACGCAAGTGATCTCGTATTAGTAAAACAAAAACGCACATATTGTTGAACTTCAATGACATTTTTAATGGAACGGCTGATTTTTTATTCAGTTTTTAAGACAGTAGTAAAAGTTGTGTATTATTTGACATTTATTATTTATTTCTGATTATTATTGACCTTATGATAAATAATTTTTGACCTATGACACTATCAATAAATATGATTATGATTATTTTGGGTACATCATCACTGTTTATTGATACACTTCTTCGAAATACTCTATGAAATATTTTAAGTTATGTGCCTTAATGTTCATACGCTTTAGGTTTTAGTACTTGAGCTGATAGCACAGTCTACAGCGCTGTGTGAGATTCGATGCCAAGAGTTGAAGATGCCAAACAATTGACAATGTAGTGCGGTAGTGGTTTCGTCGTTGTATTATGAGTTCCGCCTATTCCGCTGTCGAATTCTTGCGTACGGAAGCTGTTTCCATACCATGTGGCCGATTGTCGCTTGCACATTTTCATTTTACACACAGAGATCTCTGAACTGTCAACTTTAATTCTTTTCATCCTCATGTTGCTTGCAAGAGCTATTTTCTGTCGTACTCGTATGTAATCTTTAGCGTAGACGATAAACAGTTATTCATTTTTGAGATACATTTCTCAAACAAACATTAATAATAATAATAATCGTGACGAGAATCTCGTGATGGCCGATAAGGACATGAGCTTGTCCTAATACATTGACAATAATTGCAACTGCATTGCAAATACCTTGACTTAGCTCACGAGATGAACCGATTTGGTTCGATGACCATTGTCCTGATAGTCGGCATGGTGAACGGAATTACAGCGAAGAGTAAACAACAACTAAAGAAACTATCGGTAGACGGTTGGGTCAAGGGTCAGATCCAAAAGGCAGTGATTCTTGGCGCACATTGTTAGGAGGTTCCTCACTCTGCAGCCCTAACCATTTGGATTGCGGCGGATTGGCAGCGCTCAAGCTGCTGGAGCTTGAGCGCTGCCAATCCGCCGGTGATCACAAATTTTTTATATTATTTATGTATTTTACATATTTTTGATGTAAACAATTAGGAAGAAAAATAAATATGATAATAATAACAATAATTATCATATCTTATTATTATGGTTATATTTTATTACCAAACAAGAAACACAAAATAGGGTTACGTTGACCCCCAAAAATAGCCAACGTGGCTTGTGCTATGGGGTTCAGAACACGAGCACATTCACAAAAAACATAACTTTTTTTCTTCTATTAGCATGGCTATATTCTCATAGTTATAGCCTCATTGGAGAATCAGTTCTCATTAATTGTATTGATACATTTAGATGCATGTTGTGCTTCTTTAAATAAGCAACGCAATTAGCTAGATAATTACTTGAGTTATGTAAAATTATAATAATAATCATTGTAGTTGCTAATATCGTAAACACGTCGGTATCAGCCGATTGTTCCAGCCCGACTCCGGCGCCCTCTAGCGAAAAACGACGGCAAACTGCGCGCTGCGCTAATCAACCGAACATTTCGACAACGGCAACAGCAACGCCTGCGGCGGATACCAATATCAGCGACAATGAAGAATGGGTGAGAGTCGAGAATCGTAGAAGAGGCTGTCAGGGACGACGAACCGTGATTAAAGGAAGTGGCGCGTCAGACGACGAACTGAAAACCGTCGAACGAGCACGCAAAATTCACGCTTGTTTCTTTGCGCCCGAAACTACAGCTGATACGATAATATCGTACATGAAAAAAAAGAAACAGTGCGATAACTACCATGTTGAAAAATTGAAACTAGCTCACTCGTACTACTCGTCGTTTTCCATCTCAGTACCAGGCAGCCACTTTGAGTTCTTCATGTCCGCCGAGAACTGGCCGACAAGCACTCAAGTCAGCGAGTGGTTTCGAGGGAGCGGCGGGCGTGCAGGAGGCGCCCCCCGCCGGCACTCCGCGCCGCGACGACAACCGCGCGGCCTCGACGGCGCTACCACCGGTACCGCCGACGCCGTCGCCCCTGGGAAGTCGCAACAAGGGACATACGCCAGCGCTGCTAGCGCCGCTCGCACCGCGCCGCGCGCCTTCGCGAAAGCCACATAGACCGTGTAAACCTTCGTCTGTAACGATCTGTCACCAAAATATCCGGTGTATAACAAACAAGACTAAGCAACTAGAAGTACTATTGACAAAGGAACTTACCTGCGATATAATCATTTTAACTGAACACTGGTTACGGAAACATGAACTGGTCTCTGTTACACTATGTAACTATGATTTATTGTCATTTAGCTGTAGAGAACGTATAGCGCACGGTGGAAGTTGCATCTACGTACGGTCAGGTATGATGGCAGTCAACCGACAGGATTACTGTGACCTAACACGGGAACAAACTTTTGACGTGTGCGCCGTGCACTTACTTGATGACGATATCCTGGTTGTAGGTGTGTACCACTCCAACTTGACGAGCCACGGTGAGTACCTCCAGTTATTTGAGACCCTTCTTTGTAAAGTAACAGACGAGGGCCTAGACTGCGTCATTATGGGTGATATTAATATCGATTTGTTAGACAGTTCTAGCGCCCAAAAGCAGTTAGTAGATATGCTCGTTAGCTTCAATTTTACTCAATTAGTGACCGACCCCACGCGAGTAGATGTAGGTGGCCGCAAGTCGCTACTCGACCATGTGTACACGAACGTGCCCGCGAAACGCGTAAATGCAGTAACTGGCGTCGACACGCGCCCGCTCAGCGACCACGGCGCCCAGCGCCTCACGCTCGCGAACAGCGCCGCGGCAGCGCCTGCGCCCGCCCACTGTCTGGCTCGTAGCTTCACTACGACCAACGAATACAATTTTATTAGCGCGCTAGCGTCTATCGACTGGGAGGGAATTATTAGTAAAGCTAATAATTGTTGCCACTCGCTGGCTGAGAGTATAGTTAATATATTATCTAATAAATTTAATATCTGTTTTCCGTTAAAAAAACAACTGACTCATCAAAAACATTGGGTTGACACGGAAATTCACAACTTTAAACATTTACTACATGACACTGCACAATTAAAAAGGAACTTTCCAACTGACGACGTACTGCGTAGTAAGTGCGATGAACTTACCGTGAAATATCACTCTCTATTAAAAGAAAAAAGATTTAACCATTTCTCTAATATGGTTAAGGATAATCCGCGACGTATGTGGCGTGTTATAAACTCCGAGCTAGGTCGCGGTACTCGGGAGAGAGTCGATTTCACAGACCTGGTGCGGGATGCAGATGGCCAACCGTTTATCACAAAAAAGGATGTGGTTGACGCTCTCAACTTGGAGTTTGTGACGGCAGCGAGTAGGTGCGGAGCGCCCGCGGCCGATAGCGTCAGCGCTTTGGCCGCGCTCGGGAACGAGGCATCCGCGAGCGATGTGTCTATAAGATTAGAACCTTTTTCACCCCACGAAGTTTTTACAATAACGAAGAAACGTATTGCCCCTAAGAAAAGTACTGATCTCTACGGCCTGTCTGCAAGTATATTGAAAACCGCCATAGAACCGGTCGCACCCGTAATTAGCTACTTATTTAATTCATGCCTGCGGGAAGGTATGTATCCCGCGGCGCTTAAAAGAGTAAAAATATGCCCCTTGTACAAAGGAAAGGGCAAAAAAGCAGACCCCAAGTCTTACCGCCCTATATCCCTTGTCCCCGCTATTAGCAAGGTGTTTGAGGTCGGTCTCAATAGAAGGCTACTTAATTTTGTCGTGGACCGTGGTGTCCTGTCGGAGCGGCAGTATGCGTACCGAGCCGGTCGCGCGACCACAGACTTAGTGCGCGAGGTGTTGTGGCGAGTGTTAACTGCGCGCGAGGCAAAACTGCAGGTTGCCTTACTTTGCTGCGACCTATCGCGCGCGTTTGATACCGCTGATCACGCCCTCATCGCAAACAAGCTACGATTTTATGGGATCCGTGGCCCTGCCCTGTCCATACTGTCCTCCTTCATGTCTAAGCGAACACAGGTAGTGGTGGGTGATAGAGGTCGCGTCATGTCGTCAGAAGCGGAAAATGTGATGGGCGTCCCGCAGGGCTCCTGTCTATCTAATACTCTATTCAGTCTCCTCCTTAACGACTTGCCCGGCGCCATCGATGGCGCTGAGATATATATGTACGCCGATGACGTCGCCGCAGTGATCACCGCGCCGACGCACCGTGAACTAGAGTCGAGGCTGAATGGGGTGGTGAGCGAACTAGATAGGTGGTTCCGATCGAACGGGCTCGCGCTAAACAAAGATAAGACCTGCTTCCTTGCTTTTAACCTCAATGGCCACGCGACTGAGACTCATTCGGTAGCAGTCGGCAATACCGCTCTCCAACAAGTCCACAGTACGAAACTTCTAGGTTTCCATATCGACGGCGCGTTGACCTGGGAGACGCACATAGACGAGCTGTGCGGGAAGCTGAGCCGCTCGTGCTTTGCGCTCCGGCGGCTCGCGAGCACCGCTGCCCGCAGCGTAGTGCGCTCCTGCTACTTCGCGACCGTCCACAGTAACATCACGTACGGGTTGGAGCTGTGGGGCCGCGCTGCCGATCGTAATAGAGCCTTTGTTATGCAGAAGCGAGCTATTCGTGCCATATGCGGGGTTCAGGACGACGTCTCTTGCGTGGATCTGTTTAAGGAGCTACAGATTTTGCCTTTACCGTGTGAGTTCGTTTACCAGGTAGCCCTGTACACACATACAAACATAGATAAATTTCAACGCCGGGGCGTCCACAGCACGTTGGATCTTCGCAGTAATAAAAAGAAAGACCAACTAGTAACGCTGTCGCATCGGCTCGTCAAATCGGAGAGGTCGGTATACATTCTGGGGCCCGCGGTCTACAATCGCGTACCCGCTTCCATCCGGGATGCACCTTCCATCGCGTGCTTCAGAAGCAAACTAAGATCTTGGCTTCAAGAGACCTTGTTCTATGACTTTGACGATTATTTAAAACTAAGAGATTATTGAATTACTAGTAAGTAATTATAATATTTTTGTTTTTATGGACATTTAATTATATTGACATAATTTTATTGACATTTTATATGTGACATATTACTTTATTGACATTTTCATTTTCATTGTTTTGACATATGTAATGATTTTGATAATAATTTTTAAATATGAATGGAAAAATGACTTGTAACTTTGGTGTTATTAATAAATGATTTGTATTTGTATTTGTATTTGTATGAAGCCTCACTAAATAAATAAAAAATATTTTTAGTAGTCAACACGAAATATTGATACGAATAAAGCTATTCAGCTTCATATTTGGGATTAGAGCTCAAAATTAACTGAAACAAAAATAGACGGAACCGCCGAGTCTAAGCTTAAGTAACTGTTTCTATTCGGCAGTCTGTGGTAGTAGACACAAATACAATGTTAGTAAATTTGGAATTGATTAAAAAATTCTAAAAGTGCTAAATAAAAAATATCGAAAACTAATTTTTAAGTGTTAAAAAATAATTTTACTTTCATTTAAAAAAATGTGTTATCCATGAGCACAGTTTGCGTAGGTAAAGACTAATGAGACTATGATTTCAGTTACTTTTCCAATAGAGTCATACATTACTACAATAAATACTAAACTTACTTTCATTGTACGAACCGCTAAACATTGGAATTTGCTACCCGAGTGGGTGTTCCTTGATAGATACAATCTAGCCTTCAAGTCGCGGGTGACTCGGTTTCTTCTAGGCAAGCGTGCTTCACCATAGACCGCATCTTCGCTTAACATCAGGCAAGATGGCGGTCAAACGCAAACCTCTCTACAATAAAAAAAATAACTGTGAACTCGAAACAGAAAGTAACGCTACATTCAATTTTCTTCAGTTCATTTTGAAATGCATTGACATTTTAAAAGCAGCAAAGCGTAAAATCTTTACCTATCTCAAAAAAAAATCTCAGAGCTCCATATAAGAAGAACGTCAGAGAGCGTGAATATTTTACTTAAAACTAGAACGCGTAGGACGCGTTTAATTTTTTTTGCTTTTTTCGGTCGAGTTGAATATAGAGTCGACGTTTTCACTTTTCGTTGTGTCTGAAGTGTAAGGCCGTGGAAGGAGGATAGCGCTCAGCCCACTACACCGCCACAATTTATGCTCAGCACGGCGTCCTGGCTGCTCGCCAACACGCACTTGTGCCTCGACGCACTCGTTAGCCTCAAGCTGTCCACTACGCTAATGGTTTTGTCATCTTTCAGATACTATTTATATTATTTCAAAAACTACAACGCAAGCCTGTTTACCTTGTTTTTGTTACAACTTAGATAACATTTTAAAGGTTATGATTATCATCGGAACAATCGCGCACGAAATACTATAAATTAGTTTTGTTTCTAAATCATGAAAGTTTATGAATAACATTTTTTCAATAATCAGCTGTTCCATTTGAAAAGTTAATTAACCCTTGACCAGATTGACGAAGCAGCAATATTTTTTCAATGGGCAATTTCAATATAATGTTCATAGTGCTCACAAAGATGAACACAATAACCCGATTTCAGCTTTATATACCCCAAGCTTATAGCCTTCTATAGGAATGATTGATTTTTCAGGATTGGTCACTATGGCACTTTCTAGTTTCTTAAACTATATCCATTATTCATGGAAAAAATCACGCCAATTCGTACCCTTTTACTGTGTGAATTTCAGTCAGGCATACAAAACAATAAGTCAACAAAGATAGTTTAATATTTGTTATAAATTATCAGAGATCTCATTTATTTATTTTCAAAGTTAGCAGTGGTGACTCCCGCGCTGGCTGATACCTTGTGCAGAGGTTGTCCATTGCCATCCCGCATGGTAAAGCGGCCAGCGTGATGGCAAACTTTACACCGGGTACAATTAGGGGTGGTTAGTTTATTTTTTATATTGACATCTGTCTTATTTCTTATCTACACTAATATAAAGAGGAAAGTTTTGATTTTTTTGTTTGTTTGTATTGAATAGGTTCCGAAACTACTGGACCGATCTGAATAATTATTTCATTATTAGAATGCTACATTATCACTGAGTGACATAGGCTATATTTATATTGTTAATCGAGTTTTGTTTTCACGTGCGAAGCCGGGCCAAGCTGCTAGTCATTCATAATTCGCTTATTGGTAAAGCATATTAATTTAAGTTATTTGTTTGAAACTGCAAACCTCATAAGGTGAGAACGTAATAATTTGACTTGGACCATTTTAATCAAGTTCAAATAAATAATTATAATTTAACATACATTGCTACGAAACCAATAACAGGAATATATCAATCTACGTCGTCTTAGTAGGTAGATGTTTTGAATGATTAAGGAATATTAAGTGAGCGAAATGTATACAGGTCGTCCTATGGGACAAATCCGGCTGACCCTCGTCAGAACACTAGCATACCGTGGCGCGACGTATTGATTCATATTACGAGTATCTAACCTAAGCGAGCATGTACAGTTATCTGTCTACATTAGCGGTAAAAAATATTATCGTATTGGAAATACTCCTTAAAATAACTTACTTAAGTTACCATATCGCGTTTAGAGTATTGTATTCGCGCAAATTAACATGTTTGTTGAGATTAATGATAGTAGGCTCGATTTCTCGAGTGGTTATGATTAGCTCAAGGTCTTTAAATTATACGGTTAATTGAACAGATCGTGGTGATTGTAGTTCGTTTCGGTACTGTTTAATTGAGGTTTCAGGTCTAATCGTCGATCACAAGATACGTTCATGGCTCACTGTATACTAAAAATAAACTTTATGGATGCGTGCGTGAGAAGGTTTCGAATAACCCGAATAGCAAAGAATGAGGTCATTTCCCTTTTGTAGCTATTCTTATTTTTTATTTTTACTTTGCAACTGGGTCGTATACCTATATTTACGTTTTTGTGTACACAACTTTAAAAGTGATATTAATGTTGCTTTCGTAATAATAAACTATGGTTCTACGTTCCCATTTTAGAAGTATAACTTTGATTTGTGTATTTTCTTTGGTTTCTTTTTAAATCTTTCGTTAATTGTTATAAATTGTTTACAGTTATAATATTTTACATTGGTTGGTTCGTGCAACTGTTGTAGTTACAACAGTTGCACGAACCAACCAATGTAAAATACTATATGTTGGTAAAAATAACTAGTTATCAGTTTCAGCCAAAGAAAAGTTTTTCTTCATTCCAAAATTTTGTTTATTAGCAAAGACTTGCAATATTTAAATAATTTTAATTATATTTAAAGACTTTCATAGTCTATAAAGCAAAACGACACGGTGAAAATATAGTCACTCGTTGTTATAAAAAAAAGTATTTAAGTATTCTATCAGTTATCAAACTTCCATCGTATGTATAAGCTTTGCTTAGTCTGGGGTCAGATGGAGCTGTGTGTAATGTAAATTTATTTATTTGTACGGTTATGTACCTGAAAGTAAAAGGTCCTTTCCTCAAATCGGCAGTTTCATGCCATTGCCATAGTTTGTTTAGAAATCGTATTTTATGTGTATGTTTGAAGAAAAATGTAAATGGCACATAAAATAATCTGTAAACGAGCACGGCCATAAACGCTACAATAAAACTGAAATTTATTAATTTTCATTTTGTAACATAAAAACAAACAAACTGAGACAAATAAGAGCGTTACAAAATAGGGACTCACCTCAGAATAATGCTGGCCATACTATGTATTGTATTGATTGACTGTAATGTATTGAGTGTTTGATTTTCCTACATTTATAATTAATATCCTATTATTACGGGTTTATTTAAAATTTTCTTTAGGTGAAAGTTACAAAGCGAACGAGACACTCTCCTGATGTAGACAAGAGATAATACATGCCCATGATCATTGCTGCGATACACAGAACTAAGAGTAGCAAAAAAAGTCCAGGGCACTGCCTTAGTGCTAACTACTTTGCGGCTTTCGATGGTTAGTTTTAATATCCCTGTAATTTGTTAGCTGCAAAAGGTACCCTTTAGCCGGAACACAGTAATGTTTACACACTAGATGACGTTACATTTAGTAATTTAAGTTAAGTGAAATATTATTAAAGGTCAAGTCCCACTAATTAATGGCAACTGGAGTTCAAAATTATATTTAATCTCGAAATTGTTACTACATACATATAATACTTAAATTAGGCAATTATTATATTGTATGTTGAGAATGCGGCCGTATACATGTACGTTATATAAACGTATACATACAGAATATGTATATACGTATATAAAAACTTTATTTTCAGGTAAAGTGTATTTAAAGGAGCGGCCTCTCTTAATACAGGTTGTTTAAACTTAAAAGGCGAGGCCACACCCAATAAAAGGTCAAAAAGTAATATTAATATGTAGGTATTTGTAGTATAATTAAAACAAATATTTGTGTACCTATTGCCGTTTTGGCGCTTTTCACCTTGAGACATGGTTAATCTCAATAGCCCTAGCTTGTTGCTAGCTAGCTGCAGTAACCCTTTAGACCGAAACAAAATAATATCACAATATTGATTCGCGGCCGCACATCCAATACAGCGTACCAACCTAGACAACCCCTTGCTAAGGATATCTATTAGTTACCTACTAATCAAATCATACTATAAAGTACTAATTTTGTTATGAATATCGACATAAAACTTCCTTTCCGCGTTCAATATCAAGCGTAACCAATTTGTGCTAGATTTTACTAACAAGGTAATTTTTTTTTTAATTTTAAATAGATTTTTTCCGCGTCTTATTGTGACATTTTAAATTGTGAAGTAATTTTAAATCTTGTTTTTAGCTATGCATAAATTCATTAAAACATATTTATGTTACTGCTTGACTAATGACAGCAAAAGCTTTACTAAGAAACAACTTATTTGAGTATACCAGTAGTATTCTTCCAGATCACAGGTAACAACAATGTTAGAGATGTGAAGACTAGTACGTGTGCTACATTTAAGGCGTACTTGATATCCTGTTTGTACGGTATAAAATGTGTAGAGGAGAATGGGGGAAAGCACCTGCGCAAGATGCACCCGCGTGCAGCCACCGCGCCAGCCAGTCTGGCGCCACCCACGCCTCCCCTAACAACACCCCAGTACACTACTCCCACGCCCGCGTTTGTTTTCAACTTTGATTGATAATTTGTTATTGGAGTGCGTGTAACGTTTCGAAAACATTACTACTAAGCTCGCTGTAGGTATGGCATTCGCATTTTCTAATGAGAAAAATAATACCACAATTGTAAAACATTGTTTAACTAACTTGTTTGTTTTTATAAAAACTATTATCTATAGTTCTGTTTGCCAGTGGGAGGGACTTAGTCATGCAAATAAATTCTGGTGGTAAACATAATTATGTTCAAATTCGGTATGTAAAGAAAAAAAAAAACTTTACTGATTCCAAAACCATTTCGAATTAGTACATTTCTGTACAATATTTTTATGTTTAAAACTCTGTAAACTATGAGGTGGGGTTTATTTTAACTAAAAACATAAATCAAACTTGACTTCCAAATGGTCACCTCGTCGGGCAACTTTCTTAGACTAAAGAAGCAATGGCAAACCAAAACAAAATTTGTCAATGTCAAGTCAACGGCGATCATAATAATATTTTAGATACACATACGTCGAGTTGTTTTTCGATACTTTTTTGTTTTATATGGCAAAGGCATATTCTACATATTCGGCCGACCTCATGACGTCATAACTATAAAAAGTTTGAAAACGTATTAGAATTAAATTACCGCATAGAAAGCCAAAATATTCAAATTAGTTTCATAAAATGAAGTTTATTATCAGTAAAAAATATAAAAAAAAAAGTTTACTTACCGAAAAGATATCCATATTCGTCATAACTCTTAAGTTACATTTAAGAATATACTGTTTGCATAATTTGATTGAATTGAAGTTGCCAATATAGCAACAGTTTGGTGAAATTAATACAGAACGTACAAGCTCATGAATAAGTCAAACAAAAGTCGTAAATGGTTTTTTAAGGTAAATAAATAAATAAATCAATGCATATTTCGTAGAGTGCTAACTAGCAAAATAAACAAAACATGTAACTACGATAACTATGTGTATTAAAAAACGAATAGTAAATTTTTGTTTAGTCGGACTTTTTTGCATATAGATAAAAAAAATATATTATAATTCTTTTTGCATACCGCGATGAGTATCAAAATGAATGAAGAAGCAATATCAATCGGTCAGTCAGTCAATTAGTCAGTTTTTTATTTTATATATATACATATTTTTTATGTATATTTATTTATTTTATTATACATGAACCTTAAAGACCTATTGTACATTATCCTATCTTGTATTTATCTTATTGTATTTGGAGCATGACAATTAGGTTGTTGGGTAAATACCATAGACTTCAAACTAGGAAAACCTGTGTCGCGAAGCCTATTGTCTTTCGTTCCATGCTCGTTTACATAGTAATTTTAAAATAAATTTACACAGTATATCAAAAATAAAAACAAGTTTGTGTGTCAGGGTGTGTGGATATATGTATGTGGATGTATGTATGTGTATCAGGGTAAGTATGACAAATGTGCTTATATGAGTAAAGATTATTTATTAGTATGTATCGGGTATAAAGTGCGATATCTATTCCTAAAACTATGCATCAATATAGAGCTTGGCGTGATTATGGTCTGGAATTGTTCTCGAGTCAGAGGCAATCCAGACCATCACTGTTATTTATTTTGGGGGTATGATTAGGTTATCAATATAATATAAATTGTAACGTTGGTTACGACAAATGTCTACGATACGTCACTGGCGGGCTACGAAATACGAGCATTTCTACGAAATATTGTTGATGTCGTAGCCGTCTACGAGAGTTCACTACGTATTTACGAGCTTTTTAGGCGTTCTATGTGGTCGACCGTTAAATCTGCCATACTCTGTTGCGTTCTACAAAATTCAAACCCTTTTCGTTAAATTCTCCATGATTTCTCTTGACATATTATATCATACGTGGACATGGACAATGTGGACATATGTCCACGTAAGTCAGAGTTCATATTGATTCAATGTTCCACGTAAATGTATTTCAGCGTTTTATGTCAATGAATATGATTTAAGTAAATAGATTAATAGATTTAATTTAAATTCTGCTACATATATCGTGAGTAATCGCGCACCTATTGCCACACCTTCACACAACTTTATACCGGATTCAACGAAACCTGTGCATGACTTGCCAAAATACGCCGATCTCTGCTTCCTGTGATCACACTTATGTTCTCTTATCACGACATATAAATTCTATTTTGCTAGCATTATGAATAACTTTTTTATTCATTATTGATTGCGATTTGCATTGATTAATTTATTATTACTTCAAATCTGTTTTGAAATCATCAGCAAAATAACTGAACGGCTTTTCTTATTATTTCTGCGGAACACTATAATATTTTTTATGCAAAAGTAATAAAAAGCTCTCCTGATGGTAAGAAAACGTGCATGACTATTGCAGCGGTACCCAAAACTTTGAGTACTAAAACAAAGTCCAGGGCCTCGTTGTTTTAGCGCTATGGTTAATCTCAATTTATTTTCGCTTACTACTTATCATAATAACGAGGAAGTACTCATTCCATTTACTTAATAATGTAATTTTAATTTATTCAACTTTGTAAACGATGAATTTTTAATATTTAATACTCTCGTAATGTAACTGGAAGCTTAAGTTCAATTTATATTGGAAAACTACCTAGGAGCAAAGTTTTCTCATATCAGAGGGAAATGGGAACGATGAAGATACGGCTTGACTTACGTTCATTGTCTGTGCCATTGAGATCTTCGAAACCAACATAGAATAGTACTTACAATATTGTGGTAGTTCTTCTGTTCGCCATAAGTGAAACGATTATACTAAGGGCTGGATTAGTTATATTAAAAGTAATGTTCGAGATGACGTCAACCACAGTGACGTCAAACATCGAATCTACTTTCATTGCTAGAATTGTGACTCATTTTTCTAGGAATTTGTTATTTACATTTTCACTCAAGTTAAACGCATATATTATAAAATTGTGACAACAATATAATAAATTTCGAGGGTGAACTATTTATTTTATTGTGCGTGGGTGCGTAACTAGTGTGAACAATCTTACTAATTGTGTTCTAAATACTAAATCAAACGTAGCCAGGATAATCCACGTAGAAATCATGTAGAAAGAAAATAAATATTTTTTTATGCAACATAAATGAAACATTTAACAAATTCAAATAATATGTCACAAAATAGTATTACTGCAGCATAATGCCAAACAACATTATGTGATATGATTAGCGCTGTTCTTTCAGCGAGCCCTTGTCAGAGGTAATAGAATAGAACATTACTTTATGGTACACTAAAACACAAATAACATATTATCTTTAAAAATCCAATTTCTATGACATGTTAGCGGCAGTACAACGGCGGCTTTATCGACTTAAAGCGTTTTCTTTCAGGCAACCTTTGAATTAGATGGAAAGTACTAATGTCACAGCAAATATGGTCGATAGTGGTCGTGGTGTTATTTGAAAGATTGGAGAGAGCAGAAAGATAAATTTTAAGGGAGGTGAAAGCTTTTGTTTTGCATGTTTGAATAAACTAAAAATAAATAAATAAATAAATAAATAAATAAATATCACAGGACATTACACACAGCGCCATCTGACCCCAAACTAAGCAAAGCTTGTGCTATGGAAGACAGATAACTGATAGAATACTTAAATACTTTTTTTTTTGTAAATACATACTTATAATACATACAGTACACCCAGACACAGAACAAACATCGATGTTAGTCACACAAATGTTAGTCCTGAGTGGGAATCGAACCCAAGTAGAAAAATAAGTAGATAGTTCGGGTGCTAAGACTATCTTTGTATATGACATAAAAATAACTAGCAACAATGATTTTTTGTGCATGGATATAACCATAAACCTCTTACTGTTAAGTTAATATAAAAATATATATTATGTAGTTATTGTCAGCATGTTAATAAATGGTTTGTTAATTTACGTTTACACCAACATTTTTCTGAGTAAAACTATATATGTATGTGTAAATTTCTGGTATAAGCTATCTGCACCCAAATTTCATCTGAATCAGTTAATTCGTGAACGTCAAAATAAATAAAGAAAAAAACCATCATCGTCGTATGAAGAAACTAGATCCTTTGCAACACGAAGAAGTACAACAAATATACCTACACACATCTTTAATATTAGCGCGATGAGAATCAACAAAATGTAAATCAACTACTCAAATGAAACAACAAAATTAACCTATTTAGGCAAATATAAGATACCTAACGCTAGCTTTACTCTCGACATAGACACTGACACGTTTCATTGTGACCTGTATTCTGCTGGTCTTGTACAAAATACTGTGAATCACAAAGAATATTAACTTTACATTATTATATCTTTCAAGAGCTGAAAATAGTAATAAAGGATCCGCATTATTTTTTCAGCATAATGTATAACCGTCAGCAAAAAAACAAAATGTTTGAATATTTTCGAAGTAACCATTGTGTTTGTAACACGATTTACATAAATGTCTTGCAAGTTACCTTTAAAATAATACTGAAATACTTTTTCTGTGTTAGTTTTATATCAAAACACATTAACGAAATTGGTAGTTTCATACTTCATTTTATAGGACTGTCGTTTTATTTTTTATTTATTACGCAATAGTTTTAACGCAAGTACCACCAATGGTACAATCTCACATAATTCATTATCTTGTAAAGATTTTCTTATGTTGAAAGCTCTGTTATCTCTGATCACAAGCTCTGCTTAGTTTGGGGCCAGATGGCGCTGTGTGTATAGTCCTACGATATTTATTTATTTACTCTACTCTAGGTAAATTGTAACTAGTTTGAAGTGAAAGCTGTTGTGAGCGAAAACAAAATAGATAATATCGATAATTATAGTCATATTGAAACATTTATATTTAATTTTGACAAACAGCACAATTAAATTCAAATTAGACGAAAATTCTAAATACGGTCAACGTTCGTGCCTTTACATAGTTTCTGTTTTGCCTTATTATACCAATTATATGTAGCTATGGGACCAATATAACTACCTAGTTATTTTACGAATAATTCGAATAGAAAATAGAAACTTGTTTGATTTACAAATTACTATGTTTTACATTATCTAATTCAGGGTTCTTGTAATTCGGTCATTAATATATCACTAATGTTTCTTTGTGAGCGGTTTTTGGACAATATAAATACAATTTCAAAAATATACACCGGCTTCGTCACGATTAAACATAATACTATTGTATAAGAAATAGAAATGTAAATAATAAAATTTATGCAACACCCAAAATAATAAAAAAGACACCGTTGTAAATGTAAGGGAGTCGGTTAGTCCTTGAGTAACCTCTGCGAGACATGCGTGGGTAGACAGAGGCGCCTCCAAGTATACTTAAACCAAATTATACGTAATAAAACCTCAGCTTAGACCGCTGAAAAATCAAACATTTGTCTTGGATAAGATCTTGACCACTCGAAACTTATTCAACTTATCGGATAACCACTCGGCTAACACTGTTGTACCGAACTATTTTCATCCTTGTGCCATACTTTTTTCAGATCTTACTCACCAAGTTTGTACGTTTTACGGATATGGTGTCTAGGCTTTTACGTATTCGAGATTTTAAAAAAGTTAAAATCTGACCTTTTTTTGGTGCAGTAAAGTAGGTTCGTGAATCTTGCTATAGCTGAGTTACGTCGTAGGTACGTAATCTTACGTGGGTGGACCGACAGTTTCCAAGGTATAGACATAATGTGTTTAAAAATCTAATACACCTCTAGAGTAGGTTTAACGATCAATAAGGTAGTTTAACAGTATATCAAGCGATTTGATAGCGATAGTTACAATATGCCATTTCGAGGTTAAATAAATATCACTGTTATAATTTTTTCATTTTCTCCCGACAAAATTAAAATTATCTAATGTCAAAATTGATTAAGCGCGATAAATAACTCTTGATTGGCTAATCGAGAGTTGTTTATCACGCTTTTAGCTGTTAGGAACATACAGCCGGATTAATTTAAAATCAGTTTAACGACGATTCAAATATTGCTAGTAAAACGATCGAAGATATAACCGCAAACATTTGTTTTTGTCGACCAAGTGAAGAAACTCTTTGAGTTTGTATCATTCTTTTAGAATTGTTTCAGTATGTTTATTTGTCCGATCATAACTTGCGAACTATTGATTTATTTACGAATCAAGTTGGTAAAACGGTTGTAAAGATATACATAGATGGCGAACAACAAGTTAAAATTATGCGAATGTTTGACCACCATCGCGCTTGATGTTAAGCAACACGACAAAGCGACTTTTGATATTTTGAATGACTGTATATATACTGTATACATTGGTTTTGTTATTATTAGATTTACTGTTATAATAAAAACTGGAAGGCAATTTTGTCGAGTCTATAATATAGTTCCTCTGGGATTGCTCGTCACAGAAGAAGCGGCAGACGCGCCCCCGGCGGCGACCCTCTATTTTGTTACGAACAAGCGACCAATCGTTTGTATGATAAACTGCTTCATAACTTTCATTCGAACACAATGAGCTTTGAAAATCTTTTTTTGCAGAAAAAACGAAATAGCTGACAGGGAGAACTCAATAATGATGAATGGTATTTTTATAGAAAAGTAAGATTGGTATAAAATGTTTTTAAACTTACATTATAAAGAAAACAATTTATAAAGGAAAATCTCTAAAAATAAAATTGCAATAAAATGCGTAAGTCGCCATTGTTTGTGTCAAATGGACAATGACTGGGACGATAATTTTAAAAAATACTTAAATTACCAGAATTCATTGTTTTATGGAAGACAAACCCACGCTTATAACAGTCATAAACAAAATACCTATACAAAATAGATTAGTTTATTGTCAAAAACTACAAGCGACTTGGCAAAAAATATTTTCATGACAACTTAAGGGCCAAGTCCTCGACCGTGGGAACTTCTGCTTGAACACCTACATTGATATTTTCCACTCACACAGACGTACATACGTCTGACGTTAGATTTGAATACATTGACGTCACGCTAAAATAGATAAGGAGAGTTAAATTACTATAGCCACGAGCAAGAAGGAGACAGAATGTTTATTCCTATTGCCGGAAGCGAATTTTACATTGATTATCTGTTACATTATGACAGAAGTTTTTTTTTTTGTTTTGGCATCGCGTTTTGAATATTTGCCAGTGTCAAGTGTCAAATACAAAACGGGCGGGAAGCATGCGCGCGGTGCTCGGTACCGCCGCCACCGCGCGCCCTCTCGTGACGTGCTATACACGACCACGAGACTCGTGACGTTAGATTGTCAGATTCAGAGATTCTCGATGGTTTGTAGCGCCTACCAAAATAAAACAGCAACAGACGTAACGCAGAAAAGAGATTTTCAGCAGGCACTATCAGAAATTTTCATCAAACTATCCGTACTTATCTGCTAATAGAATAAACAAAACGTACAATAAAAGGTCTAAGCCTTAAATGTATCTGCATCAAAGTTAGCATCTATAAAATTGCGCCTTTCCTATAATTATTTTGATGTCAAGATTACGGATTAAAAATAATTTGGCCATATTCTATTTCATAATTTCAAGAAACGAAAAGCGTTTGAAACTATTTTTTCTCCAAGCATAATAATTCAGGATATGTACTATAGTATTCATTAATTTCAAACTTCCACATGATGTATAACGGCACAAAAATGTTGACAAAAACACATCGATTGCCTTATTTCACAAGACTTGCCCGTTAACTAAGATTTTATTATTTTTAAGACCATACCCCACCACGCTGGCCAAGTGCGTAGGTACTCTAGTACCTATTGTAAACGATTTTCAAAAATATTGTAAATGAATAAAAAAAATATCATAACTGGGATGACGTATTATCTAATACTATAAAACGAGCAATACTTAGATCTCAAAAAACGGCTTTAACGATTTTAATGAGTTTGACCATACATGGATATTTAGGGGCGAATCGAATCGATCTAGATAGTTCTCATATCTAAGAATAAGCGTTTTTCCGAATTTTAAATTATTTTCCATTAGCCAAAATAAATAGAAAAAGCAAATAAGATATTTCCCACCAAGCCCTGAACTAAGAAAAACTTTGTACTATAAGAACTAAATAACTTATACAATATTTGCACACCTTTTTTTTGTAAATACATACTTCATTTACAACACTCGGATACAGAACAAACATCCATGTTTGTCCTTTGTAGGAATCGGTAAACATGATGTATCTGCCGGGGAAATCACCGTCGCATCTAGAACTAGGGGCTCTACGAGCGAGTTGAATAATCGCGGGTGTTTTTATAGCCTAAAAATCGATCTAGCTGTGTCTCATCTCTAGGATAACGCGTTTTTTCAAATTTTTGAATTGTATAACTGTATATACACCGAGCAAAGCTCCGTCACCCAGACACTAAGTAATACAGTCTTAACTACAGAGTACAAATTCATTAAAGGGTATTCTCCCGGTTACAAAAATGCCACCTATTTATACATATTGTGAGATTTTTAAACTATTTATTTTGAACGCTGGAAACAAACGCTGGGGGTTGAGGCCACTATCATATTTCTGCCCTGGTTGGAAAAATAGTAGATCCGGGGCTGGCTAATGGCTACTACAGAATGAGCTAGCAGGATAATTAAAAATAGTGCTCATTAACAAAAGTTATATTTGAGTAGTGCTAGTATTAATTTAAATAAGTTTTAAAAAAATCCATCGCGCCGTACTTTTTCATTTAGAATTCTTGTGACATAATGTAATAAAGATGAGGGTTAAAATGTGCGTTATAATCTGGGCGCCGGCGTTTGCGAGGCGAGTGCGGTAACAAGTGGTCGCGTGCAGTGCATGCACGGTTATAGTTTAAACACTTGCTTGTTCCTTTTTGCCACGAGACTAAGCAGCAAAACTCTATCCAATGCTTAGTTTCTGAAAGTTACAGTAACTTTAAAGTTACAACTACGTATTTGCAGTTATCAATGATATTTTTTTTATGTCGTTTATTCGTTTTACATCAAAATAAAATGTTATGAACCTAGGCTTTTATTCAGTACACATGATATATCCGTAGAAAGTTACCGACATGTCCCAACTGATTAGAAAGTTGAAGTGGCAGTGGGCAGGGCACATAGCACGCAGAACTGATGGCCGATGGGGCTGCAAAGTGCTGGAGTGAAGACCACAGACCAGTAAGCGCAGTGTAGGACGTCCACCCACAAGGTGCACAGACGACCTAATAAAGACCGCAGGAACGCGCTGGATGCGGGTCGCTTCCAACCGGTCTTTATGGAAGTCAATAATGGAGACCTATGTCCAGCAGTGGACGTCCCACAGTTGAAATGATGTAATGATGATGACATATGATATGCATAAGTATAAAAAAAGCTGACAAAAACTAATAACAAAATATCTTAAAATTAATGCTATTTACAAATTTATAAAAATAATATTATCTAAAAGTCCGTTGGAGGAGGGATATATGGCCAGAATGCTGGCAGCATTGCCACGCTGGATAGCAATGCTAAGCTTTTGACCAAAGTAGATACTAGCATTCTGGTAACCTAAAGCCTCCTCAAAACGTTTTGCCTGGTCCATATAAATTGTGACCAGCCTGCTCTCACGGTCCTAAAGTTTAAAACCCAAATGGCACAAACAAGTACATTATATCTAAATAACTATATTTGTGCTGTTTGAGGATTTCGGCTTTAGATGCGGCAGCACCATCTTGTCCCAAAATCACAGGTGTCAACACGTCGCCAAGGTGTCAACACATGTGGCGTCCCATCTTCCATGGGATAAGGGCTATCCCATCAGGTCTCTTGCCGTCGTCTCGCATTAATCCGTTCAGTTCGTTCAATCCGGGGTTGTTCAAGAAGAATGTGAACAGCTATTTTCTAAGCAAGCGTGCTCCATCTTCGGCCACATCGTCACTTTCCACCAGGTGAGATCGTGGCCAAACGCATGCCTAGTCAGTTGTAAAAAAATATTCTAAAACTGATGGAACGCCGGCACTGACAAAAGCCCGACGGATGACGTCGTTTAAACTGGCGTGCCGCGATATACGTCCACCATTCTTACAACATGAAAGTGTGTGGGGATCGAGGCGATCCGCTGTTTCACTGCACGAACAGCGATGAGGGGTTTGGCATGGAGCTCTTATCCTTAGAAATAGGCCACTCAAAGTTATTTTTTTAAGGCGATCTGAAACTGTGTTAAAATTTTGAATTTTCTCATCAACGAAATCTTGAATTGATTCATCTAAGGTTGAGGTTCCTAAGAGACGGAGTGAACGATTTTCTAGAAATTGAATACCCGGAGAAATTTGTTCAACAAGTTAGCTTTTTAATTTTTGGTGTTTGAGTGGTAGAATTTGAGATAAAAAGTTCGCATTATGAAAAATACAGTGTGGCCTATGGAGTGAAATTCTGTTGTAAAATTTTGTAAGTCTCTCCAATCAGTGGTAACATCGCCTCCTAAGGTCCCGTCTCGTAGCAGGTCCAAGTCCAAGCGGGTCTCCTTACTGACATCCAATTTCTGACCATATCTTATTATTTTTGTACATTAATATTTTAAAGCGTGCCTGCCGTAGCATTGCCAAATAAAATGATATGTATTATAACTATAAAGGGAATTTTATCTTTAATTTGATTTAAAAAAGTGGCGTAGCAAGCGTTTTTGACATCCACCTTGAGCAGCACTTTGTTTCCTAGGTGATGTAAAAAAGTTCTTTAAGCATGTACCGCTGCTTATCAACCACCACGAGTTACAAAGCCCAAGTATAAACTCAAAGGTCAAAAAGGATTATAGCAAAAGGATAATAAACTCCTGGATTAATGGCGGCGATATACCGTACCGACAGCAATTGGTCTTATGCCATCATCTTTTTTAAGAGGGCGCATAAATTAGCGTCGTATAAAATATATTTATTATGTGCTCATTCACTTTACCTGTCAACATTACATTTACTCGAACTCTTTAAGCAAGCAGTCTCCGATCCACTCCAACTTTTTCTCACCGGTCTTTTAATTTGTGCGGTAAGACAATCAAGGCCCCCCGCTGTGCCAATGGGGGAAAACGCTAGTGCATAGGATACATCTTTTAAAGTCACAGTCAGAGAATCTTTTTCAATATCATTAATAGACAAAAGAAGAGTTTGGTTTGCTGCAGCTGGTAATAATTAGTTTTCATAATGCGTTTTCAGGTTAATAAAAAATAATTATTTGAATGTAGTTACAAATTACAAGTAAGTACAAATCACTACATCATAACTTATGATATAAATTTCAATCCATCATTTAGCAATAGATCAATTTGCGTCTTTATATTAGAGAACAAAAATTTTAGCCAATTTTTATTAATTTTCTGGTGCAAATAAGTGGCTGTTGCCGAGCTAGGTTTAACTCCTGTATTACGGCACGCAACTGACTTTATAAAAAGCTTCAATAGAAAATTGATAAAGACTAGTTTACGTCATATATAACAAAAAGTTTGTTTGTTATCATTTTGTAGTTTAGTAGTTTAGCATAAAGTCGTACCATACTACGGTATAGCATGCAATATAATATAATATAATGCCATTCTTTGTGGTGTTTGCCATATTAAATAATATGTTGCGTATTTTCCATAACCTAACATTTTCGCTTGTACATGTTAAAAAAATAAAATAAATCATGTAGGTAACCACATGTACCTATTCTATGGAACAGATTTTACTATTTTAAGAAAGTACATTAAAAGTCCTGCGGTCTTTATTAGGTCGTCTGTCCACATTGTGGGTGGACGTTCTACGCTACGCTTGCCGGTTTGCCGTCAGCCATCAGTTCTGCGTGCTATGTGCCCTGCCCACTATTACTTCAACTTGCTGATTCTCTGGGCTATGTCGGTTACTTATAAAGACCGCAGGAACGCGCTGGATGCGAGCTGCTTCCAACCGGTCTTTGTGGAAGTCAATGGGGGTGGTCTATGTCCAGCAGTGGACGTTCTACGGCTGAAATGATGATGACAAAAAATATGAGTATAATTTTCCCAACGTAGTGAAAGGTTACGCCGAAATCTGAAATGAACCCAGAATATTTTGTTTCATATGAATGAAATTCAGAATCACTTTCTAAATGTCACGATTTCACGTTATTTTATCACGATAACGGTAATATTTATACAAAAGAAATGAAGATTTTTCTGTTCTTTCTACTACTCACGTGGTTTTAAGGTTTTTTTATCATTTCGTGCTTGTACTAAAACTAACAGCAAAGGTTGTATATTTTGTACCCTTTTTGGTATTATTTCATACTCGCGAAGTTATAAGACTTACTAAAATGTAAACGAATTAGCACTCTGTTTTGAATTTATTTATATTTTGCAGGAGGAATTACGTATGCAGGTCTAGTGATGTTTTAGTAGTAAGCGCATTAAAACGTGGGGTTAAGTTCAAAGCCCAATAAGAAGCTAGAATTGCCAGTGAAGAAAAACGTCGTGAATGGAATAATTATTGGATACTTTGTTCTATTCCACTTTGAACATCTGGGTTATTATATAAGTGTCTTACCACATTTTCACACCGTCACTTTTCAATAGAAGGTGTGGATGATGTAAATCGTGTTGATATGAAGTGTCGTGTTGTCACTCAACTAACATGTTATATTTTCCCATCCAGCACACTCACAATCTTTCCACGCACACATAAATACACAGCTCACACTCATACACACAAATGCACACACGCACATCCATACACAGAGAGAGAGAGAGACACCTATTTTTATTTTCATGTACAATTCTTTTTTGTATTAAAATATGTAAAAATTCTTGTTCCATAGATATATAGATGCGCGAAACCTAAACTGGCAACATTGTGAACTTAGGTCAACAAAATATAGGCTACGCGTAATTTGGGGCCCAATGTACCTACTATACAAATCGTAAAATAGTAAATTAAATTGTGAAATTTTAATGGTATGTATGGTAGTAAAGATTATTTTTCTTTATATCATATAGCACTTATATACTCATGTACCTACGTGGTCAAATGGAACGTAAATGCCAAAAGTTACGAAAACATAAACATAATTTGAAAGCGTAAAGCCGCACAATTTCCTTTACCCTGACTTCGCAAGGTAATGTATGATGGCAAGCGGTTCGTAATGAGAAAATATTTCATTGGTGTGGATTTTGTTACTGTTCATATCGAGTCATATCGAGTCGATCATCAGTCAGTCAATCGAACAAACGATTTAATCGTTCGTTCAAAAATAATAATTTACAACTGCATTTTGCTACCTACGTTTTAAAATGGAGGAGATTATTATACCTACCTACTCATAATTAAGGACAACTTTTGAGCACAAGTCTGAAATCAGGAATAAATCAGGTGCAGATGTATGCAAATGCAAATAAATGTATGTATATACATTTGCATTGCATTTTTTGCATTTTTTTAAGGGTTAATGAACTTTTTCCATAGAGCTGCATTTTTATTTTGCGGTTTAAGCACTGTTTTTTATAAAGTCGAGTACAATGGTAACTTTTTTCGGCTAACCCCACCGGACTTTTTTTGCTAACCCCAAGATTATAATCATGTATTTGTGCACTAACGAAGCGGTTTTTTAGCTAAACATTTCTACATATAAAATGTGATCTCGCGCTATTAGTTAAGAAAATATAATATGTTTGCTGAGTATACTAGCTTTGTTGATAGTTATTCGTTATACATAAAGGTTACAATTAGGTTAGGTTAGAGCTTTCGTCGTATGTCCATTTGGTTCCAGATGATTCTATAAATAAATGACAATAGCAAAATACTTCAATGTTTATGTTTGTCGGTCCAGTATATACCGACCTATCACATTGCGTTATGTGCTCTGTCGTTGACAATAATAAGTTTCACGGAAAACTAACTGAAACGTGAACGTGGATTCAATGTATGTTAGACATTCTCGTTTGTGAGAATGTCTAACATACGATTACGATTACACATGCTCGATTTTATTCAATGACAAGAAAATTAAAAGATATAAATAGATCTTAAGCCGCCTCCGTATGCCGATGGACGAGTTTCGTGCAAAGTGCGTGCGGTCTTACAACGCTTTCTTAGAAGGTGGCGGACGCGCTGACACTCGTTACCGCAATTTATGACGTTGCTAAGGCTTTTTCATAGCGGCGTGAGATTTACACCCAGAGATGACTATTTATACACTCACTTGGCTTACGACCACAGTTGAGTAGATACCTGCTCTGTGGCAGGGCTCGGGTAGGTACATTGTCGTCCCGGAGAGCATAGTTTCGATGTAATTCACCGCGGTGATCTCCGTCCTCGATTTTGAGCGAAGCTTACGAGTCGGCGTAACCTCCTTATAAATTTTCTGGTGGCTTTAAACCCAGGATTGGGCATGTAATGGAGGGGACGTGTTCACCCAAAGGTGACCCAAATCAAGGTGCGTTATGTGAACGACGCTAGAAACCATCTCCTCGTGGTAGGAATTTCACCAGTACAGAGGATGTAGAGATAATGTCGATGTAAAGAAAGGCTATATCAAAATATGTCAATATAAAAATATTGTATCTCTTCAGAAGTAAGCTTTGGAATGGCAAAATTTACAAATTGCATATTTGTTTGTCAAAAATAAAAGTTTTCTAGTTTATATCAGCTTTATGCTATAGGGACGGACACTGTTATCGAACAATATAAAAATATGAAAGAAAACATTCTCATCAATCATCAAAGTTGCCAGACTCGGTAAACATACCGTGACGTAGACAGGTAGGGAGCCGGATAAGTCGTTCACGAAAATATAAACGCAAGTGACACAGGTAATCATACAATTGTGCCCAATTAGAGGCATTTGGCTAAAAGCTCGCAGACGATGTTCTGGTCGCCATTCACAGGTTGGTCTGTAAGATACCTCAACCGTGCTTCGTGCCATGCTTACTCCCCTTGATTTCCCTAGCGCTTAATTTCTCTCCACTATAAAGAAACGCCGGCGCGTCTCACTCGCTCACTATTGTAATATTGCCATAGAGTTTAGTTATTGTTGCCTGTAAAGGACGCTGGTTTAACTAGAATAGACTTGTACTTGCAAGTCTATTTAGTTAATGACAATAATAAAAACGGTTTTTTTTAATTTGTGTGAAAAAAATGCGGCGGTAATAATTATCTACTTGTATCTCAAAAGCGATTATCGTCGTGTAAAAGTGGAGTGACGTGCGTTAGATGCATGTAGTGGTGAAATAGTGTCATGTGTAGATGTGGTAGGGGTCCATAGATGTGTGCGAGTGTGAATGGGCCTGGGCAGGGCGCCGGGCGGGGGCGCGCGGCTTGCGGGTGGTATCGACGCGAGCGCCGCGCCTGCGCCGCGCCTCACCTGTTGCCGCGAGGCCGTGGAAAGATACTCTTTCAAATTAATGCGGACACCTGACACCGAAATAAAAGCAAAGTTTACACAACGTTTTCTTACCGGGAACATGAACAAACTGACTGCGGAAAGTTGTTGAAACATCCTCGAGATATGTATGGGAGTACCTTCCCACTTGAAGTTAGATATGAGCGCCCATAATTGTCTTGTCTCTGAACTTTTGCCGTTAATCACAAACTTTGGAATTTAGTATTTATATGTGACGTCGATATGTATGGTTCTCGCAAAAATAGAATTTAATGTGCAATTTTGTAATAAAAATGCTCAACCGTTATGAAACTAAAATTTGTGTCGTTTGACAGAAATAACAAACTTTAGTCGGCCAAGTGGCTTACCTGTAAAAGTTACAAAGTTACTTAGCAGAAAGTTGCAAACAAGTTTATTGTACCGATTATTTATTTCTGTTGATGTGGTTCATATACTGTGTAAATTGAAACTATGTTTTATTAACTACGAAGGAGCGCTACGATTTCATATTTTTTATTCAGCAGCGAGTATAAAAATGTGAAAGAGCCACTCTTTGCCGGTACTAGCAAAATCCGCGGTCTCACTCGCTGTTATATGGGGACTTCACATTTTCCAAGATATTTCACATGGGAGCCAGTTCCCAATTCCGGCTATAGGTATGTGTTAACAACTTTTCATCACACCGTCACAGCATTTTTGTAATAAATAGGCTTGGATTTGATCGCTATCTCACCTGATGATAAGCGAAAATATGGTCTACGATAGAGTAGGTACATTAGAATAATACAACACAAAATAGAGAATATCAAAAGTGTTTGGTTTACTGTTGTCACAAACCGGATCCAACTCTGCACCGCTATCAAAAAAAGCGGTTGCACCTTAATTCGTAGGTACTTTGATAAATTAGTGTCTACCATGCAGTCTCTTGGTAGTACTAACGTTCTATGGACTTAATAAGTGTAATTACTGTAACGTATACTATAACATCCTGGCGGCTTAATGAATTGATCATAAAATTACTCGTGGGAAAAGCGTTAGGTGATGTTTGTGAACGCTAGGTTAGGTTCATGGCGAATGCGGTGTGGGCGTTTACAGCTTCTCTGAACTGGCAGGACACAAGCATGCGACACGGTTCCGAGAAAACGGTGCGTCAATTGTTGCGTGTGACTTATTCAAATTTCCATAATATTATACAGCTTTCATTTTTTTGTGTCGATGTTTAACTAAAACTTAGTTGGCATTCAATATACTTTAAATTAAATTTGTGGAAGATTAGCTTTGTTACTGTAGGTAAAGAAAAATGTTGTAGGTGTATCCTTTTAATTTCCTTTTAACGTTTAGTTAATTACTGAACCCCCGCAATTGGATTACCTATACTGTAATTGTTTAAGATATCCGAAGCTGTTGTCTGGAGCTGGATGAATGGAATGGAGCTAAGTGTCATTATAATTGTCTTTATCTAAGAATCTATACGTATAATTATACATATTTAGCATTTTTGGATTTTTTGAAAATTTTATTATTATATTTAAGTAATTGATTGATTCAGGCGTTACTTTGCGGAACTTTTTCTGATAAACTAAATATATACCTTGAATATTTATATTTAAGTATTTTTACCCTTATATGCAAAAAGGTGCGTCGTAATTACATTGTAATTTGAGCTGTATGCTCAAAGAAGCTCGTATGCTGCAAAGCTGTACGCTGAAACTGTTTTGCGAGTAATAACGTTCTTTCATCAACCGTACGAGGAAACTTACATCACTCGATCAAAAGAAAATCATATTACGTGTAGTTAGGTACACTTTAAATTTTATTTTGGTGAGATAGTATGTTTTTGGCTGGATGTTGGGACAAAAAATGTCCAAAAACGTCAAATCTCGTTGTTTGAAGTGTCGTTTGCCTGAATATGTTCACATGCGCGACTGATTCATGATAGATATGTCGCAGTATGATTCCGCTTTTTAAAAACAGCGCTAAATTTATTATTTGTCGATAAAACCGTGATATACATATGTAGAGTAAGTTACAATAAAATGGGTGATGCAACATAAGAAAGTAGTCTGGTTTAACTTTTTTATCATGCATGTGATGAAGTTTCAACATTAGTGTATATAATATCTCGGTCGAATTACACGCCGAAGGAGTGGGTTCAAATCCCAAAATGAGTTTAAGTTGCCGTCGAAACAAAACGTTGTGAAGTAACCTTAATATTGTGGTACGGTACTCTTCAGTATTCGACTAACTAACTATCACTCTCAAGTTAAAACTCTGCCGTTAAGCACCTCACGGTGTGTTCAGAAAGTCTTATTTAAGAGCCAGTTTCTATTTCAGATGTGTTTACTATCGTCGATTACACTATAACTTAACATCAAGATGAGCTGTGGTCAAATCCTAGCCTGACAACAGTAAAAAAATACAACATGATAAAATTTAGGTAATATTATGCTTAAATTTTCTAAATCCGTAAATTAAGCCTACATTTGTATCGATTGCATAAACGATATATTTGGTTGTTAACAGGTGTAGTGCTATGCCAACTGTCGGAAGTCGCTAATGGACCTGTTGCCCATGACTGATAGACTAAGTCTTCGTGTGTCCGGTCTTTGACCACACCCACTCTTGACCATTTCTTGTAAATTGACGATTAATAGAACTGACCTTAAACACAAAACTCTAATGAAAATTAGCCCACGCTAAATAAAATACTTGGAAATTGAGTCACTCTGTGGAATTCAAGTCTTTTGTTTTTATCTAATTATTTATTTTAAATTCAATATAGGATTGTGTTTAACAGCTCTTTACCTAATTTTAAGTAATGATATAGGCTAGGATGGAGCACGATCATCTAAAACAAATGTTTAATCTGGGGTTGAAGACACGATAAATATGTACTTAGTGGAAAATCCAGACTCCGGAAATAATTTCATACATTGAATTTCATTTCATATTTTGCACGCTGTTTCTATGAAAAATGTGGAAGCGCTCAATGCAATTATCCAAAAAATAGGTTCACAATAGTTTGTATTAACATTGTATTTGTGTTTCTTTTACTCTACTTATCACATTAGTAAAAAATGAGCTGAACAAAACAAGATGTTAGGTGTTTTTCAAAATGCACATTCAACATTTCTGTTTTTTTGGTTTTTTATTTTGTTTTTACTTAATTTCTTTATTTAAGGTGGTTCGATTTCCATACAAATAATTTTTTGCCATTTATGGACAAATGAGCATAATTTTACAGTGAAATCACAGCTACTGGCATTTATTTTGGTCTTTATTTGCGGTAAATCACAATTCACAATCAAATCGAATCACCTTAAATACAAAAAAGCATATCATTTAATTTTTTTTTTAATTTCATGGTATTTTTCTCCAAAACGTAAGTATTATAAATCAAACTGCTTACAGTCGAGAACAGAGTTTGGATTAGTCCGAAATCAAATTATCTGAAGGTTGGCGGTACTCGGTTATAGATTACATTTATTCGAATTTCCGAGATCGTTACTTGAGGTAATTAATTGAAGGAAAGTCACAATTTATCAAGATAAATTTCTGTGCTTATTGTGTTTTAAATATGTATGTTTATTGAATTGAATAAATAATCTATCTATAACTATTATAATGCGGAAAGATTTGATTGTTGGTTTGTTTGTATTGAATAGGCTCCGAAACTACTGGACCGATTTCAAAAATTCTTTCACCGTTGAGAAGCTACACTATCCCCGGGTGACATGGGCTACTTTTTATCCCTGTGTTCCCACGGGAACGAGAACTACGCGGGTGAAAGCGAGGCGTCCGCTATCAGTTATTATATAAATTAAAATTGAATATTTTTCTAAACAGAGAAACATGGAAAGGAGGAAGAGCGGCTTTTTTACAGCAGTTGGACAAAATGGGCTGAAAAAATAATAATATTTTTTCTAAAGATAATGTAATGTGTATCATGTTCCTTGGATAAGTAAGCACTCGTAGGTATACCATAAAATCCAGTTAGGAAATACCTACATAATTAACAATATACTGAGCCATCGTACAAATACATATGAATACATACTTTCCCAAACTTGACTTTGCAAACACAGGTTAGAAAAAAGTACGTATGGAATGTTACATAGAAAATGAGCGACGACTTCGTTATACAATTTCTTCATGTCTTACACTAAATACACGCACAGAAATACGGCATAGCTATATGTCGTGTGTGCTATATTTATTTATTTATCACACTAATATATTAATGTCAAGGTAATCTGCTAAGCAGTAGTGTGTGAACATTACCGTGTTCCGGTTTGAAGGGTACTGTAGCTACCAAATTACAGGACTGTTGAGATTAACCATCGAAAGCCTCAAATTAATGAGCGATAAAGTAGCAATGCCCTGCACTTTGTTGTGTTGCTCAAAGTTCTGTGTATATGTATAGTTCTACATTGGTCATGGAAAAGCGTTATCTTTTACCGTCAGGAGAGAGTCTCGTTCGTCTCATTAATTTATACTAAAAAAAAGGTATTTGTTCATGTAAGTCACGCAAAACTATAGGGCTGAGAAATCGTCACTCATTTTATACATATGTACTTTTTTCTAAATGTGTGACCAAAATAACGTGTAGATCATTGAAGAGAGACATTTTCAAGTGGCGTAGATGTATCAACAGTCGAAATGTCTACTTACGTTTCTACCTAATCAGAAAGACATTCTATTAGATGGGCTAACGAGCTCATTGAGTTGAAACGGCAAAGGTCTGTACTTACAAGAAAGTTTGCCGTTGAGTGAAAATAAATATGGCAGCACCATAGATTTTCTAGATGTACTTAAGCCGGTTTTAAAGTAGCATGAACCGCCTTGTCAATATATAACAAAACACGCATACACTAAGTTTGACCTAACATATGTAGTAACAGAAGTATGTAAGTCCTATATTATATATAAGAGCTATGTTTTGGTAAATTTAGAATATTTTATATGTAAAAAAAAAACTTTTAAGTTAAAACATTTAAAAACTGAGATATTTAATACAAATACAAAATACAAAATATTTTTATTGTAACCATAACTGATGACTAATAATATGTAACCCTGTCTGCTGCTTTAACGTATAGCTGTAGTGCAGCAGACAGTGCTCTCCCTTAAATATGTGCATGTTAGTTAACAATAATATTTATAATTTTATATAAAAAAAATTAAGCTAAGGATATAGTTGCTCAATGCCGTGTGGGTGTGTGTGTATTTGTGTGTGTGTGTGTGTTTGTGAGTGTGTGTGTGTGAGTGTGAGTTTGAGGGTGTGTGTGAGTGTGTGTGAGTTTGAGGGTGTGTGTGTGTGTGTTTGCGTGTGTGTGTGCGTGTGAGTGTATGTGAGCGTGTGCATATGTTCTTCAGTCTACTCTAGTCAAAAGTTTTTCAAATGTGTCATATTCGTATGTTTGAAGCCATGTTCTGGTCTTATTCTTAAGTTGGAGAGAATTTAAGGTGGTAATTTGATGTTGGGACCTGAGTAAGTTATAGAGAATAGGAGCTATGTGATTATAATGTCTCCAGGATAGGGCACACTTATACTTTGGGATAGGACATTTGTCGCGTCTTTTCTTGCTTTTGTGGTCAGAAGCTACATGTCTATGGTATCTTTTGATGCATTCAAACGCGAACATTTTCCGTACCGAAAGTACATTGCATACAGAGTATAAGTCAGCAGTAGGGTACCTGAAGGGTAGCCCCATTATTACTTTCAACAGAGCGCGTTGCGCTCGCTCCACTTCTATCATATATGTTTTTGATGCACTACCCCATGAGCATATACAATAGCCAATGATGCATTCGCAAAGAGCTTTATAAGTGTCTAGTAGTAACTTCTTATCTGCTACAGAGCGAAGTAATTTAAACACATGTATAAATTTTCTAATACGTTTTGAAATCGCATGGATATGAGGTCCCCATGTCATTTTGTGGTCCACGAATATTCCCAGATATTTTATAGTGTCCACTCGCTCAAGAGTATTGCAAGTACATTTAGATGGTTTAGGCAAGATGCGATTGCAAGGAAATGTATGCACGCGGACTTCAAAGTCAGAAGGTAATTTAGTTCTTTCTGTTTTTTTAAAACACATATATTTGGTTTTAGACGTATTCAGCGACAAAAGGTTGTCCTCTAGCCAGGATGTTACATGAGCAAGCCCATTTTCTGTTAGTTGGCGTACATTTGACCAATTTAAGTCGTGGAATAGGAGAACGGTGTCATCTGCAAACATGAGTATATCTGCATTGGCTAGATTTATATTGCATAACTCATTGATATAAATCAAAAATAGTGTTGGTCCCAGTGTACTGCCTTGGGGGACACCATATTTGCAGACAGCTTCGTCACTAATGAAATGGTCAACTTTTACTTGCTGTCGACGGTCTAACAGATAATCTTTGAACCAGTCAAGTACGTTTCCCCTAACACCTACACTCTGCAGGCGCGCTAAAAGTATTGGGATAGAAACAGTGTCAAACGCTTTTTGCAGGTCTAGAAATACGCCGATGGTTTTCTCGTTATTGTCGAGGTACTTAGTAACTAATGATGTTAGCTGGAGAACAGCATCATTAGTTGACTTATTAGATCGGAAACCATATTGGTAAGTACTCAGAATACAGTTTTTTTCTAAATATGAAACCAGCCTCTTGTTTACAATTTTTTCCATTACCTTAGATAAAGTAGGTAGGAGAGAAATTGGTCTATAATTAGATGGCAGTTCTTTGTCTCCAGACTTAAAAATAGGGCAGACAATAGCTTTTTTGAAAATTACGGGAAATATACCCGCAGTGAAACTCAGGTTACAAAGGTGAGCGATTGGTTCAGCTAGGGAAAAGGAACACATTTTTAATATTGTCGACGTGATATTATCCCACCCAGAAGCACTGTTATTTTTTAGTCCAGATATAGTACTAATGACTTCTTTAGCATCTGTGTAAAATAGTGAAAGTGAGCCAACTGGTATAGTCGAAGATGTGACAGCAGCTGCGGCTAATTCCATATCAGTTCTATTAAGTTTATTCAATGTAGTATTTGCTAAATCTTGACCGACAGTAGTGAAAAATTTATTGACTGTATCGAGTGAATTCTTAGGGTTTTCTTTTATCTGCAATAAATGATCTGATTTGTTTTTATTTTGACTATAGTCACATACTTCTTTTATAACATTCCATGTTTCTTTGACATTGCCGCGAGACTGGTCTAATTTGGATTTATAGTAGTTATTTTTAACTGTTCTGATTAATTTGTTACATGCATTGCGATATTTGATGAATTTACTAAATAGATCTATGTTATCTGGGGCAGCTTTTGATTGTTTTTGTAGACGATTTCTATGCCTAATACACTTTATTATACTAATGTTTATCCATGGTTTAAGTGGTCTGTTCTTACATGATATACGTTTTATTGAAGTATTGTTTTGTATAATTTTACTAAGTTGCTTTACAAGTTCCGTTGCCACACTGTTGACGTCGGTTATTTTATAATATTCTGTCCAGCAGTATGATGACAAAGTTTCTTTAATAGCGTACAGGTTTACTACAGGTTTGGACTTTAAATTGTGGTTTTCAACTTGTTTACTTAGTTGGTCATTTAACTGTAATAGAATTGTTGAATGATCTGTGAAGTCACCAAACACAAGGGTCTGCCATGTTTGTTGGGTTTTGATCATAAAATGGTCAATACATGTAGTGTTTCTAGTAGGTAAGTTAATGCCTTGAACAAGGGCGTGCGAAGCCATTAAATTAAGGTATTCCGTACCATATCCTGAGATTTTTCCGTCAGGTAAAATGTTTACATTCATATCTCCTGTTAGAATTATGTTACTCTTAATTCTCAGGTTATTTAAGATATTATCTAATGAATTAAAATAATTAGTTGGGTTTGGAAATGCGTACGGTCTGTAAGTGCAAACCACTGAGTATTTGTCATTTATTTCTAATATCAGAAAGTTGCCTTCAGGCATCATTGACTCTACAGCACTAGCAGAGTGCCGTTTATGAACATATGTTACTACTCCGTCATTTTGGTTATAGCTACGTTTGGTAAAATACATATTATAGTCGTTGATAGGTGGAGGGTCATACTTGGAAGTCCAACATTCGGACAATACAATAACATCAATAGGTACGTCAAAGCTACTCAAGTACACTAGAAATTTGTCCAAATTTTGATGAATACTTCGAATGTTTTGTGTGATTATTGTTAGTTTATTAGTGTTGCTATTGTTAGATTTTAATAGTTTAGAACATGTTGAGGGGTCATACGTACGTTTGCAGTTAACGTTCTCTGTCATATCAAGGTCTTGCAATAAGTTATTATTTATTACATCAACCATGGTGAATAGTTTTTTAGGTAGTGTTTATGATACAAAATGATCGGTAATAATACCATTTCGCTGAATAAAACTTGAACAGTACGTACGTTTAGATTATAATGATAGGGTAGTTTTGTCAGATCACATGTATTTAAAGTTGGGGCCTTAATAAGTCTGTCAGAATATATGTTAGACGTATTAAACTTTATTGGGAAGTGTTTATAGTGGTGAGCATCTATATTATTTATTGGAATATTATATTTATAAGATAATTTAGTAGTGTAGATCAAATAAATGTAAGTATTTATGTACAGGCTAAATATTTCAATGTTTAAATTTACTCTTTGAGCAGGTTTTTGTTTTTTGTATTTATGTAGTGTGGTGTGATGTTTAATAATAATGTGTGATAATATTGTTTGTTCAGTAATGAGTGTAACAACTGTGTGTATGTGTGCGTGTGTAGTGTGTTGTTTAGTAAAAATATGTGATGATATTGACATTTTAGAATATATTGTGTTAGGCGGTTTAGACTTTGTTAGGAAGTTTGTATAGTGGTGTGAATCTATATTGTTAATTATATTATAAGAAAATCTAGTAGTGTAGTTAAAACAAGAGCAAGCATTTATGGGCAAGCTAAAGATTTCTGCGTTTGAAATTACTCTTTGAATAGGTTCTTGCTTTATGTATATATGTAGTGAAGTGTGTTGTTTAATAATGATGTGTGATAGTATTGTTTGTTCAGTAGTAAGAATAACATCTATGTTAAATGTTGGTGGCATTGAGTAATATTTACATGAAAAAAGACACAAAGTATGTGAAGAAGTAAAAAAATAAAACAATTTAGAAAATATTTGCATACTTAAAACTACAAGAATTATGAAATAGCAAGTTGCGTGTACAACATCAAGTCATTTATTACTGAGTTTATTGAGATCTGTTTCGGTAATAATACGGATTTGCGGAGTTCCTTCCGTTTTGCGTATGAAAATTCGTCCGAAAGATGTCCAGCAGTAGGAATAGCCATGACTTTTTGAAAATTCACGAGCAGTGTAGAAAAGTTTTCGTTCACGTTGCGTAAGATTTTCAGAAATAAATATAGGTGTACTAGGCCCCTCAATATTTATGCTGGATGTACTTAATCTGTTTTGTCGATGTTCCTTATTGTATGTCTTAAAAGAACTCAAAAAGCTATTCCGCAATGCAACAGTAGTAAAGTCGACTACAATTGGTTTGACTGTGGCTTTCGTGTTTACTCGGTGGACGTCTTTAATATCATATCGTGCAATCGAAATGTCAAATAATTGCGCTACATTATTTATCACCGCTTTGAGATCATCCTTTGTTTCCTTGGTGCTTTGTGGGATATTCCTTAGCTCTACACTAGTTCCTCGGGCGTTTCTGTCATGGAGCTCTAATCTGTTTTCTAGATCGTGGATGTATTTTTTGTCATTTTTCCTCTCGCATTCCAAAAGATCGATTCTTTGAAGTACTTCATCGTATTTGGAAGATATAAATTCTAGTGACATTTTTAGATCGCTAATGGAACTAATAATTTCTTCAAATTTAGTGTCTTGCTGTTTTGAAATGAAAATGATATTCCAATATCAGTCCTGCTTTATATTTTTACTACGGTTTTTATCCACGACGGAGTGGAAACGGTATATGCGTTTGGGGTGAGAGGATGTTTGTTTGTGCAAATCCATGTTGCCATTTTTCTCCAAAACTACTAGTCCGATTTTGAAATTTTTTCGATCGACTTTTTTATTTAATATATGTATATATATACATATATATGTATATATATATATATATATTGTCGGACTATACACACAGCGCCATCTGGCCCCAAACTAAGCAGAGCTTGTGTGATGGAAGTAAGACATCTGATAGAATACATAAATACTTTTTTTTGTAAATACATACTTATAATACATACAGAGCACCCAGACACAGAACAAACATTTGTTTATTCACAAAATGCTTGCCCTGAGTGGGAATCGAACCCACGTCCTACAGCTCTCAAGGCAGATATACTACCAATGAGCCAATAGGGCTGTCGCTGTCGCTGTCGATTATAAACAAATACCGTTAACGTTAACAAAGTTAACGTTTTTGCACTATTATCTAATCTGTGGTTGTACTAAAAACTCGCCCGCTTACACACTGACCGCAGACAAATAACGTTTGTGATTTTGCTGCTGGTTGTACACATAAGCAAGCAGTTATATCAACCTCAAAGTCTAAGCAACTCCATGGAATATCACTCTGTGTGTAGCACTCGTTGGTAAGGGCGGCACGTTTCAGGCTTCAGTAGGTACGTGCTTGGTTCGTTTTGAATGGATGGATGGAATGGACTCTCGGCTCGCGGAACAGCACATTACATTATTAGCGATGATATTTGATTATTATTAATAAAACCCGATACAACCCAAATATAATATATGGTGGAAGTTTTGGTGGGAAGAGTTTGTCGCGGCATTTTTGTCTACGATTCATTTTTTTGTTATGGTTGACAGCCTTGGTGTTTAGCCAACAGCTCACTTGATGTTAACTGACGGTGACGGTGGACCGTTACCGTCACATCAGCCTGGAATAGAACTGGCTCTCAAGTAAGACTGCCGGAAGTGCTTGGCGGCAAATTTTCTACTTGAACTGGTAGCTAGCCAGTTGAGTACTAGAAAGTACCATACCACCACGCAATGGTTTCCTTACGATGTTTCCGGCTCAAGCTCATGTATGTAATGTATGTGTGTTTGATGTTGTATACTATAAGATAGTAGTGTTTTATGTGATACAATGTGATAAAATATGTCTCTACGTGAGGAATCTTCGTGAATCTTCTAGTCACTACTACAATACTAGGGCATACAGTATGTGACTTTTACTGTGACTAATACAAATTTGATTCTATCGTGAGACACTAGAAATGACACACTATGAAATACTTGGCGATGGCAGAATTCCCAAAGTACGAAGCCATGTATAAAGAAAAAATGTGTAAGAGTCGTCAAATACATAGCATCTTCATTCAGAGTCGGTTGCATATTTAGCAAACTTTTAAGGGCAACTTCTATAAACTTCACTCTATTCGCAAACAAACAACTTCAGTTCCAAGACTTTTAATTATCTTTCCTTTTTTAATAAAAAAAATATATGTATTTCATATGATTCCGGATTTTTAAAAATGATGGCGTTCTCTTTTATTCTAAATTACCATTCAAAAATTCCACTAATCCTTGTTGTAAGAGGAATATTTTCACAGTGTTTCGCTTATGAGTTTGTAAATATAAGGAAATATAAAATAACAAACAAAGGTTTTGTAATGAACTTCGGGCTTAACAAGATGCCATTAATAGTCCAAACAGAAAAGAAAACACAAAAGCACAACACACAAAGCGTGGGCATTCAATTATGGAAAGAAGAAAAAAACATAACTATGACTTCAACTCTGCGAAGCCTTGAAAACGAGCGAAAGTAATTATACTTTCATTTTTTTGTTATTTATCTTTTGTGCTTTTTACTGGCATTGTTATAACTTATTTCTTAAACTTTTCAGTGTAGTTAATAAAATGTATTCAAACCATACATTTATATGTTTATACATATATTCCAACTATATGTTACTTTGTAGAAAAATTTTAACAATTCACATTTATTTTATTCATATTACATTTCAATGTATAATAAAAACACAAAGTAAAAAAAAAACAAATAATATCACTAGATTGCTGTTCGTGCGATGAAACGGCAGATTGGCTCAGCCACTGAGTGCCAGCTCATCAGAATTAAAATCAAACAGACTGATGCGGGATGACGACAGCAGACCACACGGGATGACTCTCATCACATTAAGGTTGGGACATCCCTTGGTGCGGGATTTCACTTGCATCGACACCCTGACGCCTTCTTTTCTTTCTGTTACTTCCAGACAAGTTGATGTCTGGAAGTAACAGAAAGACCAGAGTATAATAGAGACAATTATCCAGAGACAACCGGACAGCAAAACGGCGCTCGCGCTTTTGAGCGCGGCTGCCGCTCGCTCGGGCACGTTCGCGTCAAGGTTTTATCGCACCTCTTCCCACCCCGCAGCTCCACGGCCGCCACACAGTGCGCCGTGGTCCGAAATACCTATTATTTTATAAGTAATGATTTTACACTATTCATGTGCACTAAATATGGAAATAATAATTAATACTAAATCCCAGTCAATAACGTAATAAATACGAAAGTCGACTATACTCTTAATTATCCCACTAATATTATAAATGTGAAAGTTTGGGTGGATGGATGGATGGATGTTTTCACGCAAAAACTACTGAACGGATTTGGATAAACTTATTAAGATCGGCTGTCATCAATTTTGATTGCTGATTTATACATTATAGGCAAGTGTAAGTAAGTAAGTGTTCCTAATAGAATCAATTAATTGAAAAATTATAATAAAATGATAAAAATTTACTAGTTTCTGATTTATTCCTTTGTATTCATCCAACTACCTATCTTGATGCCAAATTTGAACTTTCTAGGTCATCTAAAACTGGGTTAGAGTTTTGGTCTACAGGTCAGGCAGTGATAAAAATGACGATTTTTGGACGTTAATATCTAAATAACCGTTTGTGGTGTGTTTATGAAATTTAGAGCACATACGAATACTATCGTACGAATACATACGTATCTCGCTAGTCTCAATATATGAGCCAAATTTGACATGTTTATGTGAAATGGTTTTTGAGTTATGAGGGGGTCAAAAGTGGCTCCAAATGGTTTGTGTAATATTACACACGGTACTGCTCGCCAGTTCTATAACTTGAACTTGGCTTGACACGCTGCCCCGTATCTAGATTGCATACTCACCATATTTTAAAGCTTGTAATATTTTTTTACCAAAAACATTTCTCCAAAAACATTGAATCAGCAGAATTTATTCAAATTCCATAAATTATTTCTAAATATTATGCTTTACGCGCTCTTTTGAATAATTTGGGGCAGAAACTTCTTGCGTATACATTACTAAATTTTTCTAATGCATATAGAATTGTACAATACCTATCAGATTTTTTTTATTGAAGTTCCGTCTCAGATATATGAAAACTTATTTTACAAGCTGTTCGAGTTCTACGCACTCATTTGAAAGTAAAAAAAAATTAGGCGCAGAGCAGAGCGGTGAATGTGATTAGACGGGTGCCACTGGTAAGACGCATACATCTGTGAGATAGGTATCCGGGCATCTACTAACAGTATTTTGTTCCATGCTACTAACCGACTGACGTTTCAAATGTTTGGAATTTATATGTAAGAAGCAGGTAGGGCTCCAATTCCAAACTGAGTTTATGAGTTCTTTATTTCTTGAAAGCAGATTCTGAACTTCTTTTCAAAACTACTACGGCTATTGCTAGTTAGTGTGTTACTTTGTATCTACTGTTGTTTAGAAATTACATGATAGAATAGGAATAGTTGTTCGTTTGTTAGATGTTGTATTAAGTAGTATAGATTTTGTTAAAAGCAATTTGATTTTCAGGAGTTAAAAATTAGTTTGAAGTGTAAAATTAGTAAATTTTAACTGTTGTTCTTATTAATTAATGTTATTGCGTTCAATACGTTGGCACAAATACCTACTTACATTTATTCTCGGATTATTTTAGTGGTTAGATACTAGTTAGGTGTATAAATAAAAACATTACCTATATGATATCTGACTAGATAGGTACTAACCGAAACTTAGCTCGCAAGACGCAAACCTTTTTAAGTGCTCTTAAAAAAAGGTTTGTGTCTAATGTAAACTAGCTGGGCCTGCACCTCATATCAACTTTGTTTGCGTCACAATAAAGTACTATTCACTGCAGAAAAGCAATTTTTGTGCGAGCGATTGAAGAAAAAATGTTCGGCACATAAAGTCTCCACGTGTCCCAAATGAAGTTGTGGGTACAGCTAGTATAATGTAAAAACAGATCTATAAAAGAATATCATAACATAACATTTACGTAATGAACATAGATGTTTGTTCTGTGTGTTTCATATGTCTTATAAGAATGAATTAACAAAGCGTAAATATTCTATAAATAGTAGATATAAATATTCTCTCAGGTACCTGGTTATATAATATATACCTCAGATATCTGGTTTCCATACAACAAACTTTGTTTAATTTGGGGCTAGACGCCGCTGTATTAAATGGTCCTCCGATATTTATTAACGCCACAAATATTTAGCCGTTCGGCATTTTACTTAATTTATCAAAAACTATTAGTAGCAAAATAACAAATGGCAATCAAATAAAAAATCATTAGTATGACATAGTTTACCACAGACAAAATGACACCAACTAGGTACACCAGTAACAGAGAGTGATATAGGCGATGTGATGCTGTTCACAGACGTTCCTTACCCGCGCTGGGCAATTTGCACACAGACAATGCACTCGGAATTCCTGTCACACTCGGCGGACGCAATATTGCAGCCGGAATTGCTCCAACTAAGAGGATTTCATGCCATATTCTCACTAATGTCGAGCTTCGAGCTTGTTACGAGAACCCAATCGGCTTAACTGGATTATCATTGATAATAATTATTATTCATATTTTATATGGATAAGTACTTTACTGGACAAAAACTATAGGTACTTAAATTTAGGACTATAATATCGGAGAGGTACGTATAGTATAAAACGAAACATTCTCTGGTCATAATCTGGTTCGAAGGACCAAAGAATGTCCAAAACATTTATTGATAACACTATGTGTTTTATTATTATTTTATATGTACCTTTCCGGGATTTTAATCCTGTAATAACACTGAGGTGTTATCAATAATAATAATGGCTTTGAATTGAATTGTGAATGATTAAATTAAAACAATAGGGTTGATCCTAAGTGTAGGTTATTTTCTTCATTGAATAAACTGTGAAAAGTACTCACCTATCTGAGGAACATCATACGGTCGGCTGGACCGTGAGGCTCGCAGCATCATCTGGCTTGCGATCTCGGAGGGCAACTGGTGAGAGGCACGCTTGTTGTTGCGCGGGCGGCGGCGCTCGTTGCGCAGTGCGCCCGTAGGTAGCGGCGGCGGTGCGCGACCGAACGTAGACTCGGCCGGCTCCGGGTCCGGGTCGAAGATTTCGTGCAGTGGCGCCAAGTTGCGGTCCCGCGCGCGCCACTCGGCCGGATACCGACGCGCTGCGGGCTCGGCCGCCGTACGTAGCACCAGCGCCGCCAGCACGGTCACGCAGCACACCCGCATACCGATGTGCAACCGACCCCCCCACCACGCGCACATCGCCCCGGTACTAAGTGCACTGGTACGCCCGCACCAGGCGCATGCCCGACCACATTATTCGACCTCGTTCGCTTGAAAGGAACTCTTCACCGCCTCGAGATCCTCGTCTTAAATCGAGGGTTTAGTAATGATGTTCAGTAAATGAGTAACGTAACTAGCGTCTCGTGATTCTGCAAAGAAAGTAAAGATAAGCGTTACAAAATATCAAGCAGACCAGTGAACATTACAACTCTAGATTGGACACAGACAATAATTTGATTCACTTGGGTTGATTTTGATGGTTTTTCATTAGACCTAACGTTCATTATCGGCGCTTGAACCTTTCGCCCTAAAATTCACTCAGTTAGGCACCTACTATTTTGTACAATTTTGTTTGAATTTATATTGTGCGAGCCAGACTTTTTTAACAGCTGATATTAATTTGGCATAGAAATGTACCTGTCCAGTAATTGAGCAACACTTACATTGTTGTTATCTATTGATATACCTAGATAGTTCGTCAATGGTAACACTGTGTAACATATCCATCTGTTACCTTTGAGGATGCTGAAAATGTGAAAAGTTTTACGATAAAAACAAATTTGCTGTGGTCTTAGTGCTAAGATTTGCGTCTTTCTCCGTAGCTTTCAGTGCAAAACTTTTTCCTCATCTTATTTGTTACTTACAATGACTGAACGTTAGAATAATAAGTATTAGAGAATTCATTTTGAACGACAAACAGGGGCGGTGATCGTTGACACCAATTTTGTGCTTTCTGTTGTTGGCTTAGCGATTTATCACAAGTGCCAATCTAAAATACAATTATTTACTCCAAAGTTAGACTAAATGTATCCTCGGAATATATTTATGGGCTTCTTTGAGAAAATATTTATCTCGCCGCAGAATATAATATGTATACAGTAATAACTGTGGACAAGTATAAATCGCCAAGTAAATTATTTTTAAACTAAGAAATTAATTCTAGCTTGTTTCTATTTTCAGCATTTTTTATTTTTTTGCTGTTATCATTAACGGCGCGTTCCAGTGGCCTTACTGAACAGTTCCAGTAACAAGCTACATGTATTATTATGATTTTTGACAACATTTTCTCTGACTGATGTAAGTAAAAGACGGTGTTGCTGAGCTGTGGTTAACATTTAGCTTGCCAACTATAAAAAACTTACTAATAAAAGCAAAGTTGTACAGACTTTTTATTCTATTATAATTCATAATCCATTTTTTTCAAACTTATCTTCAACTCGTACAGTAATTGTCTTGGCCCTATTTAATTACACATGTGGCTTTTTGTCGTTAATGTTGTATAAAAAAATTGGCTTAAATAAAGTAAACCGCTTAAATACGTTATTGTTTGGCTATGCACGTGTATAGCTAAAATTAGTTACTTGCATGTATTGGCTACACTAATAGGTACTATCAAACAAACAAATCTATTACGTAGGCTTACTATGCTCAACATTGGGCGATGATCATAATGATATGTGGCATAAAGTAGTAATATAAACTATGTATTGGATGACGTTACCCAGTGCAAACTAGGAGACATAAGTGGGTAAGAGGCGGTGCGGTGGGGGCAGAAGACGCTTGCCGGCGATGACAACGCAATACTGACCGACAGTCGGGGTTTGCACGTAAATGTCATTGTTTTCTGTTGTGTAGGTTGTCATGAAAAAGTAGTCTAAGGTGTTCATATAAAAATTTAATAAGTTAGTGACTTTTTCAGAAAAAGGGATCAAAAGTCACAGAAGTTGTCTTATGGATTTGATGTTAGCGAAGCTACGAACAAAAAAGATCCATCGAATGTTTGTTCGTAGATACGATGTCGACATCACTACACGCTACTCGGGCTTAACTTACTCGGGGCCGCGCGTTCCAACTGCAGAGCAGTGTATACACCAGAAAAAAAAATACAAAGATAATAAATTCAGAATTTCTTATCAAGGTACAATACGAAATTGCTGACGTCACACATTGTTCTGATGTTCTCTTTCAGGCATTTTGAATTTATTCATAGAAACGACTAATAAAGACTAAACGACTAATCATACTTATCTACTAATATTACAAACGGAAAACGCAGGCCGCATCTAATAATTCCATATTATCTATCAATGAAACGGAGTAGTAAACTGTCGATCATCTAAATAGAGTCACATACAACATACATATATATGTATAGTATATGTATGTATTTGTCTATATGTTTTCCACGGCACGTTTAAATTAATAACCTTCCTTTTACACGTATACGGTGAACATACGTAAATTGAATTTTAGGCTAACATCGGTTTACCTTTGAAATTTTCATTAGAGTAAAACGTTCGCCTACGTACCATCCATCACTATATATACATGGTTATGCAGAACGGTAGCACTAAGCCGAAAGGAGGTCATAATATATATTCACTATTACGAACAACTTTTTCTAACTGTATGAAATCTTGAAATTGTCTTCTTGCAGGTAGGTAAAGAACTGCTGTGTAAGAGTATAGCACAACTAGAAAAATTAATGCGTATTTCTGGAAGATTAAAAATAATAAATATCTAAGGATATTAAATATCTATAAAATATATTATAAGCATCATGCGTGTGTGTGCGTGTTCGTGTAGGGCGTTTGTTTGCGTGTGTGATAACGTTCTATGAATTGTATGAATTAATATGCGTGCATAAGTACATTGAGCTGGCAAAAAAGCTAAGTACTTACTTAATAGTATGTAAGAAGTCTAATCACGCCAGTAAACAAAGCCAACAAAATTATAACTGTAACTTTCCTCTAATTCAAGATGAGCATAATTGTGAAAGTAAAATTAGGATTATGGAACTCTTCTCACCATTTTTGGGGCTTAGTTTAGCGAATTCTTTAATTAAACAACCCCAGACAATATGTAAGTACTTACTTTGATAATTTGTGTGGAACATTGAATACGTTTTCTTACAAGTTAATTTTGGTAATCTTAACGGGAAAAGGTATCCAATGCGGTTTCATTGTGGTAATGTAATTAAATAAATTAACATAAATCTCCGGTTTCTCTTCTTAACTTAGTGTTTTTAAATATAGGTACAGTTAGTATGGAAATAGTGTTAATAAATATGTATCATTATCATCATAACCAGCCTATCAATTAATTAATTTAATAATATGATTAATATTGTTTTTTCTTAGTTCCTGCTAGATAAAGTTCATCTTTTAACTTATAATGATATTCTATAGCATCATTATATGAGTATAATGATGCTATAGAATCCCAATCCCAATCAAAGCCCAATCTTTGGGTTTTCGCTTTCAGCCATTGCCATCTGTCTTACGTATATAGAAAGAAAGAAAGTAAATAGTTTTTGTTGCATCAAGCACAAAGACAAAAACAAACAAATAGAGACAGACAGACAGTTACAAAATAGGGATTATCATAGGTTAAAAACACAATTACAAAACAATACATACAACAATAGTTAAAAAGTAGTATCTTCACTCGTGTGATTTTATCTCTCTACTCACTCTACTCATCTAGTCTCAAAGCATCCTACACTACGTTTGCCGATTCTCCATTTTAGAACACGTCTACCCCAGCGGTTTCGCGGCAAATATGACCAGTTCACTGCCACTTCGACTTACTAATAAGCTGAGATATGTCATTGACTAGTTCTCCGGCAAATTACTTTGTTCCAGATACGATCCCCTGGAGAAAAACACCGAGTATATCCCTTTTCATAGTTCCATGCGTAACTTTAAATTTATGAATCGTTCCAGCTGTGAGTGTCCGTTTCAAAACTTTTCAGCGCCCTAAGTCATATGACGGGTGGAACGCACTGGTTAAAAACTTTTGTTTCGAGGCTTTGATGGGTGACGAGAAGACTCTACGTAGTTTTAAAGCTGCCCAGCCCAGCTGTACCTATTCTTCTTTTGGTCTCACTCTCAAATTTGTTTCTTCCTAATTCGAGCATTTGCCCCAGTTATATATATTTTTAAACATTCTCAAGAGAAACCATTAAAGGTAACTAACTGGTCCTGGAACAACATGCTCGTTGTAAATGACCTTGGTGAGACCGAAGCGTTGAAAAGAATCGGTTAGGTTGCCCAGCATTCATTTCAAGTCTTCCAGACACTCAGTCATTATGCAATGTCATCTGCAGATCGTAGGTGAGAAATATACTCACCATTTATTCATTTATATTTGGAAGATGACGTCTCACGCCTCGACGTAGGGGGATATGTTTCGTCTGCTGGTTCTGGACTTGAACTTCCGCTGTTGCGGCTCAAATTTCGACCGAGTCAAAAACCTTCTCATAGTCTATAAGCGCCAAGCAGAAGAGCTGCTTGTACTCTTTGGCCTTCTGTACAGTCTGCCGAATGGTATGGATGTAGTCTATGGTACCGCACTCAATTCGAAAAACGGTTTGTTTTTAAGGCTGAAGCTTGTTAAGCCATCGTGTAAGACAGTTTGTGATTACCACCTTTTCTCCAGAGCAAAGGTTTAAAGTCGTCCTCACTTGGTGCTTTTTCAAATTTAATCTGTTTAAGAGTCATCACGACTTCATCCTATCATGGTATCTTATCACTAAATTGTAATTAGACTAAATCAAAGTTTGCCTAGTTTACAAAATTACAAATTACATACAAAATAGTAATTTACCATCAGGCGAGTTAATGGTTACGCGCAGACTTATACGCTTTAAAAGAACACGTAAGTATAAATTGACATTTAGGAATAGAGTAAATAGATTAAACAAACTTGACATTACTTATTCAGGACATACAGTTGAAAACGTAGACATAACAAAATTTTTGGGCCTAACAATTGATTGCTAAGCTGGAAATTTCATATAGAAAACTTGCGAGATAAAGAGTATTCTTATGCCCTTTTTACATGTTATCAAAATCAGTTAGTAGACCTACAATGCTTAATGGCCATATTTCGTCATTGCTCAGATATGGCATTATGTTTTGGGGGAACAGTACAGAGAAAGAGACTGTTTTTAAGGCACAGAGGAAATGTATCAGGGCCATATGCAAACTGCAGCAAAGGAACACCTGTAATCCTGTTTTAAAAGCTCAAAAATCTTAACCTTGCCTTTATGTTTTCGAATGTGTAATGTTTATACGGAAAAACATCAATTTGTACAAAAATAAAAATAGCTCAACATGGGCACAAAATTTGTAGATCTAAAAATAAAACAGCGTTATTTGCTAATAGCGTGAAGTTTAGAAGTTTATAATCATCTGCCGAAAGATATAGCCAAAATCGATCAAATTTCTTTCTATAAAAACAAATTAAAATATTTTCTACGGGAGAAGGCATATTAAGCTGTAAATGAGTACTTGACAAATACATTTTTAAATGTGTGTGATCGATCGCATCAAATTAGCGGAAGTAAAAATAGAAGATAGACTGTCTAAAATTAATAATATTATATTGTTCTCTGACATCGTACGTTAGCATTAATTATACTAACATTAATAATTATAAATTCGGTTTGGCATTCATTAATTTATATTTTTATGCTCGGACGAAATTGTATCTATTTTATTGTTTGACATTTATCTCATTGACATTTTTATTTTTTTTACTTTTGAGCATAATTTGACGAATAACTGGCAGTAGTTCCTACTTTGTTTTGTTTAATTTCGTTTCTACGTCAGTATTGTATGTATCTACACGACTATTTTTGCATGCTGCAAAGAAGAATATGACGCTCTTTGACTTTTATGAATATCCATTGTACCCATATATACGCAATAAATGAATTTTGAAAAAAAATCTGTACTAGGTAGTGGATATCTTAAGCAGATATTCTGCCCCCAAGCAGTAATGTGTGAACATTACTCTGGTCCAGTATGAAGGCTGCAGCTAGCGAAATTACTAGGCTGATGATAGTCTTATTCCATCATCGAATTTCTTAGAGTAATGAGGCCTATAGCAGCGAAATATCAAGATTGTGACCCTGGGCCCGGGTCACAATCTTGATATTTCGCTGATGGTGACGATGTCATCGAAGTTTTTTACAGTTGCATGACGAACGTTCCGTTTACCCAAATTTTAAACAATACATAGATTTGTTTTTAAGATGTAGCACAAAAGGCGTTTTCGTTTATTGTGTTAAGAAGTAACAAAGCTGCAAAGGGCGTCCAAGGTTTAAGGTTCGCTCGGCGCTGTTCAAACACAATTACCAGTTGCTAACGCAATTCAAGTTCGGGACTATTTAAATGCTGAGGCTGCTGACATTTTCAATATAAAAGAGCTGAAAATTACACAAAAGAATAAAAGAACACGCAGGCATCATATCAACTTAAATTGATTTATAGAATCCCTACTGGAAAAACAATGTAGGATATAACATAACATCCTTAGCAAAATGAAAATATAAAATGTCTATTGTAGCAAACATGGTTCTAGAAAATATGTGTATCTACTAGAGGAGTCCATTTATTGAAGCACAATCATAAAATCATTATTTTTAGACCGTGATAACCCATTGCTGAGCATACGCCACTTTTCTTGCACCTGTTTTTTTTTTTTTTGTTGATTTAATTTAACTTCAGACCGCGTATAGAACACACTTTTTTAAGTAAGATATACATATATGAAAAGAACACTCATTTTTACAAATGTTTTTTAACTATATTTTAAAATCTTTCCTCTTAAGAAAGAAAAGGAATCAATAAAATCATTTTAGCGGTGAATAATATTTAGTAATTCCAGTTTCAGTATTTTCGCAGGTACGCATATAAAGTTATATTAAGTGTTGTCGAAATTCGAGTCTGAAAAAGTAGTTGAAAGTGTTGTATAGGAATAGAAGGGCCAATACCTGTGGCGTGCTGTTGGCGTCGCGGCTATATTTATAATCGGGTGGCGGTGGGCCGTTGACGTCAGCGCAAGGGTCGCGGCTCAGGGCCGCGGCGTGGGGGGAGACGCAGAAGGGGCGCGGGGCGCCGGGACGCCGCGCCCTCCGATACGCACTTGCAAATTTACACCTCCATGAATGGATGAATTAAATTATCTTTAGTCGAGCGCTGAATTTACACGCACCTGACCTGAACGCCGATTGCCTTTTCTCAATTTATCGCCCGGTGAACACTTTACGATCTCGTATTAACATTTTGCCATTATCACGTAAGTTCTGATACGTTATTGTTCTCTAAACAATACGTTTTTCTTATATGATGACGTAACAATGTTGAATACGCTTCAAGTCAGTGTAAAAGTAGCAAAATTTGAATGAATATCGTTTCTTCATTCATTTCTGGTAACGCACGGTGTAGCATATTCAACAATGTCCAATTATTTATTGTTAACCTAATCTAATCGTGCCCCATAAGTATAAGTAGTTCATAATTTTTATAAAATTGACTTAGCAGTGTAAAAGTTATTGACTTTTCTGTCTGGTAGCAAGTTTGTAGGTACGTACTGAGCGGCTAGCCCTAATGTTAGGCGTGGAGATAAATCTGTGCAGGCAATTTGAATTTGGCAGTGAAGACATTAGTACGGGAAACTTATTACTTCAATTTACATGTTGTTTCATTCAATGCTAATTTCCTTTGTTTTCGTTCAGGAGCAAAAAAACGTCTGTGTTATTAAATTTACATTACAAGCTTTTATTTAAAATTACCTCTTTGACGTTTTTACGGTATTGAAAGTTGATGAAGTATATAACTGTAGTAAAGTTTCGGTTAGGCAAGCGTTCATTTAAATCCTATAAAAAACCTCCGAACAAAAAAAGTTGTAGAATGAATATTAAATACAGCCTTGAAGAAAATTGAACTAAGTAGCTATTTATCGTCGAACTTAGAACTGAAATAGATATCGGAATGTGAATATAATTGGGTAAATTATTTTATTATAATTGAATGTTATTAGCAAGTGTGAGTTTTTTACCAGCTTTTAGGTTACTATTCAAGTAAAGAAGTATAAATACGAGAGAAATCCATTTAATCAAAATCTCAAAGTAATAAGCACCCAGGCAGCTATGCCCTGCACTTTGTTTTGCAACTTAAAGTTCTGTGTGCCGCTGCAATGGTAATGGACATTTTCTCTTACCATCAGAAGAACGTCTCGTTCGACTCATTAATTTTACATGAAAAAAAAACTTCATAAGCGAGTTAATACAAATACAAGTGATTTAACTCAACCTGAGTGATTTTATTTCTAAAAGATTGATTGATTGATTGATTAACTCTTTATTGCACACACTAAAAAAAAAGAAACAACAAAAAAAGAAGACTTCTTAAGCAATAACTCCACTGTAACAACAACTTCAACCCATACATTATGTTACTGTGGATAATCGCGAAGTAGCAGAAGCGCACCACGCTGCGGGCAGCGGTGCTCGCGAGCCGCCGAAGTGCAAAGCACGAGCGGTTCAGCTTCCCGCACAGCTCTTACCTTACCTTTATTTTACCTTCTTTAGTGCCGTAGGGTATATGTCATCCCGCAAGCATTAACTAAACAAATGGCTAATAATAACTGGCTCTAACGGTTCTATTGTTGTTTTTAGAATACTCGCGGATATACCGTCGAGATCTGTATTAGGAGCGATGCGTTTTTTGCTATTATAACCACATCAACCGGGGTGAATGGTTCTAACCCTTTCGACACGTCGCTGGCGGATGCCTCGTTCCCGAGAACATAATAGGATGATTGAAGTAGCTGTTATGCCGTGGTACCTACCTAGGAGAACAGTTGCAAAAGAAATCTACAACCAAGTATACAAACACTAACTTAAAAAAAACTTTAACCGGTAGTGGTAAAAAATCTTACATCAAAAGTTCTTACATTTACATTTGGCGCTTCAGAAACTCATTTCTCTTTATAAAAGGCTTATACTCAAAGGTCGCGAAGAATTGATGCGTCCCGTGAGCTTGAACTTGCGGGATTGGATTTCTGAAATGATGCTCATTCCTGCCATATCTACCTACTTAGTGGAATTTCGAGGGAAAACTAGTAAATTATTTTAGTAATTTCGAGACTGTTATTTGTCAAATATTTAACGTTTCAGTTACAATATTGAATAAAACTAATAAATATTTTACGGGTAACGTAAATGTTTCCTAGGGAGGGTAGATCTTTTTGCTGGAGGTCGTCTACGTAGTTACTACCGCAGTACCAGATGTTTTGCTGTGTTCCTCTTTAGAGAGTAAGACAATAGCTAGCGAAATTACGGGGCAGTGGAGACTAAATACCGAATGTCTTAAAGTAATGAGCGCCAAAGCAGTGATACCCAGGGCTTGGTTTTGTTCCTCAAAATTCTGGGTCCATACCGCTATGATTATGAATTTGCGTTGTCTCTTACCGTCAGGAAAGCGTTTTGTTTGTATAATTTCTTTAACGTAAAAACAAAAAAAATAAAATTCAAAAAAATTGTATTAAAAGTTTTCTAACACAATACTGCAAATAAATGCAATCTGAGAGGGTATTTCTCGATAATTATCTAAGTATAATCTAAGTATCTTCAAGTCTTAGAATTGTTGAAGCAATTGCACTTCATCGCAGTCTTCCAATTGTATTTTGAAATTGACTCCATTTTTGCACACAAGAAGTCGTCCGGATTTTAATGACCGAACTCGCACCTTTATTTTTGGGGAAACGACTACAATTCAACGGTTTCTGTGTTTACTACTCATTCAGATTATGCCAGTACAGTTTTAGAATAGATGTGGCGGCATGCAACGTGATACCGTAGCGTATAACTTGCGAGAATGTTTTTAAAAAGTGTTGTCCTTTATCGAAATAGATGCGTGAGTAGAAATTACATTCTGCACTTCAGCAGTGCAAAACAACTGTCCATACTGAGATTTTTTTATGGTTGACGATCTAGATGTTTGACCATCACCTGATGTTAAGTGAGTGCGTGGTTGAATACGGCTAGCTCCCGGTTAGGGGTAACCGGAAATAGGAAGTGGCTCTCAAGTGAAGCTACCGAAACACACACCATAAGACCGTATCGAAGTACTCTATAACTGAGTTATTTCCTCGTGATGTTTTCCTTTACCGACAGCTAAAGTTCATTGTTGTGATTTGAATACATACCCTTCACACATTTAGAGGAGGCTTCAAGTGACCAGAATGCTGGCATCTACTTTGGTCAAAAGCTAAGCATTGGCATCCAGCGTGGCAATGCTGCCAGCATTCTGGCCACATATCCCTCCTCTGACGGACTTTTAGATTAATGTTTCATTTTGTTTAATATTTTCTTTATCCTTCCACTAAGCAATTCGAGTGCGCTAAACACTGCTCTACAAACGTTATGCTCTACAAACGTTTTATTTGGGTACATTTCTATTTTCTCAGTCAGTAATCTTTACCTAACTTAACCTTTAGTTAATCATATTCTAAAGTAGTCAAGCATAAATTTATCAATCTATCGTGAAGCTTTTAGTAAGTAAATCCATTAGTTTGGAATTTCAATAAACTGGTGAAACTTAAATTATTCATCAAGGTTGCTTTAAGTTTACTAATAATAAAATTATAATTTTACCATTACATTGCATTTACTTGTAGTTTAGTATTGAAGATCATTTGAGGTCAATAATAATTAAAAAACTATTCGTATTAGAAACATTTCTATTTTATTTCTATTATCCTTATTCTTGCCCTAAACATAACCAGACAAAAGTTTTAATGTTACAAGCAAAAAGTGTTTTTTTGTTGACCAGTGTAATCAGGAGTTCTGGAGACACGGTAGTGCCCCCGCCAAGACGAGCCAAGCGAAGCGCAAGGGCACTACCTACCTTATCTCGAAGAGCTTCGTCGTTTTTTGGAACCCTCATAACTTAGGTCTAAATCAGATAAACAAAATTCCCGGAATATGATGTCAATAGTGGACTTACAAAGCATATAAATAGGTAATAAAGTTTCAATTGCATAATTTTAATACTGTAGATTTTTTTAAATATATCTAAAAAAATCCGATTTCGACACTAACTCACTCGCTCACTGATGATCATCAAAATTGTTAGAGTACTTCCTAAGTTTCTTAAGTCTTAGAAAGCTAAAGTTTGGTATATAAGCTAGTCTACATCTAAAACTTGAAACTGTTACCCCTAACCCCTTGAACTAGGAGATGAATGAGTTTGTTTCCACAAATTTTGATGAATGAGGTCTGAAAACAGGGACTCCTTGTTATAAATAATATTAATACATATAATTATCATTGACCTATACTTCATATCATATATACGAATTACGAGTACAGCACAAAAAAGTAACAAAATTAAAAGAAAAATTGTCATATGCAACTTACCCTATCCAACAAACTGAGGGTATATTGTACCATAATAAAACCGATTTGGACATATGGAATCCAACTGTGGTCGACAGCCAGCAAATCCAACACCATGTGCCTCCAGAGAGCCCAAAACAATATACTAAGGGTACTCTCCTCGGCGCCCTGGTATGCTCTCAATTCGGAAATTCATGAATATCTGGAAATCCCAACTATTTTGGACGAAGCAAAACCATACTCAGCCAACTACAAGGACCGCTTGACAACTCACCCGAACCCGTTATCCAGTATGCTCCTGCTGCCAAATCCAATAAGAAGACTCAAGAGAGCCGATGTGCTGACTTACTAAGGGGAGATGGAGCAGTGGCTCTATCTCTCTAAACTAACAACCTCTTGCAACTCACCTGATTATAGTCTAGGCGACTGACCGCAGGTATAGTAAAGGAAAAAAAAAAAAAAAATGAAACTTACAAAAAGAAGTGAAATCCTACCAAAAACATTTCATGTCCAATGTTGCCAATATGGCTCGCACTGTCAAAATGTTACCAGATCTCATGTAGAGCCAAGTTTCTAACTCTATACGCCCTAGTTTCACAAGCCCACAAACTCTACACCTCAGTCAAAATATGTGGATTGGCCATTTCGCTACATTCACATGGAAGGTGAAACATTTATCCACTATTCATTACTTTTCTGTTAAACAATAGTTTTTGTAGTAACGAAACAGCCATAACGGGATTACAGTTTCTGCAATACAAATGTCATATGCTACAAGCTAAAACTAAGCAGATGAAAACTGTTAAATAGATCAAATGCCTATAACAAGGCTACAAAAGTCAACGATCAAATTAAAGGTCAAATATACCTCAGAGTACATTCTTCTCTTAAGAAACAGTTCGTCTTCATATAAGCACCAGCATGTTCTTTCTGGCACTCTAAGTTTCTAAATGTTCCCTAATATTCTACCAATTACAGACCAAAACCTTTCTTCGTTAGATCTCCTAAAACTGTTCATTAATAGCCTAGACTTGTTTGAATTTGATCTGTCAATGTAAAGCCCGGAACTTATGTTTCAAAATTGGTTTCATAGTAGGTACTTCCTAACTTTCGAACTCTCTAAGTTTGTATAAATGCCAAATGAAACTTTTTTTATTGTAGTAATAGATAGAGATAGAGTATATTCAACATGGGAAAACTCGTAAATGATGTTTAACAATACTAATTTTAATTAATCATAATCTAGTTTCATTAGAACATTGTACGTTTTTCGAATAAAATTATTTGGTATTTAGACTTCATGTTTGGTTCTGGTACCTATGTGTAAAATCTAAGGAAAAATACTTTTTACCTTTTACAATATTTTTTAACAAAAATAAAATGAAATTTATTCACTAAAAATAGGGTTAATAATCCCACATAATGTTATTTTTTCCAATCAAGTTCAGTATGGAACTTATTTTCAAACTATACTAAAACTATACTATTTTTTGCCTTGAGAGCTGTAGGGCGTGGGTTCGATTCCCACTCAGGGCAAACATTTTGTGTATAAACAAATGTTTGTTCTGTGTCTGGGTGTTCTGTATGTATTATAAGGATGTATTTACAAAAAAAAAGTATTTATGTATTCTATCAGTCATCTGACTTCCATTACACAATCTCTGCTTAGTTTGGGGCCAGATGGCGCTGTGTGTATAGTCCTACGATATTTATTATTTTTATTATTACTACACTATGGTTTCCTCAAATTGTTTTCCTTCCCCGGCAGCTCAAGCTCATTGCCGGGGTTTGAACCCAAATATCAAATATTTGATTACCAGATATCTTCCAAACGACTGTATGGATTTCGACAGTTAAGGTATCGTTATATTTGTCTTAAAATCCGAGACTCCTTAGATGTTTAAACAAAAAAAACAAAACGGTGCATTTTTGGAGCGAAATAAAAAACGTTAATAAAAAAAAATAAGCAAATCTATCAAGTAAAATAAAAAATAAAGGAAATTGTTTTAAATAAACCTGTCCTGTCTAGCTCCACATTAAATTCAAAACCTTAGTACCGATGCCGACGTCTCAAACTTTAAAGTTAAGGTTAACATACCATGACTTATTTATACTCTGTAGATAGAGTTCAGATGTTAAGTAAAACTTGTATAATAATATGATGACAGTACAATAAGTAGAAACGACAATGCAAATGACGCGCCAAGCTTCGCCAGCCCTATTGTGTTACCAACCTACTTGGCTTCACGGATACATGGTTTCTGTCTTATGCTGAAAGTAAGTACCTCAGCATATTTATGTTATAGCTCTATTGTGCTAAATTCAACGTTTAATATTGTAGAGACATGTTTAAAATGTTTTTATTTCCTCGAATAAAGTTAAAGAATACGCTTTAATATTGATGGTATTACTTATTTTTACATAACATCATCTTCAGCTTTTTAAAGTAAGTTTATATATTTATAAGTCAGATATAATTATAGATATAATGTATAAAGTAGAAATAGATTTTTTTTTTATAATGATTAACTAACAAATCTAAAATTAGTTTTAACGTTTCAGATTAAAATAAAAGTTCAATACGAACTTGAACTTATCTACACTTGTTGTTTTCCGGGATTAAAAGTAACTTATGTGTATAAGTTATCTGTATTCCGAATTTCATACAAATCTGTTAAACCACTACAGCGTTAAGAAACACCAAAAATACATACAGGCATAAACAATAAACATACAGAAACAAACTATTGTTTATAATATTTGTGTAAGTATCTTTGCATTGACAATAATAATTAGAATTAAGGTGACCACGTCTGTTAATGCAGTCTAATGCTCTGTTACATGGGGCGTTATTTAGTGGAGCTAAAATGTGTCGGTTACGTTCGTGCGTCAAACTTAGATTTTTAAGGCTTTTCTCATATAACTCGAAAAGTAAATATCAAAACTTCTTCAAAATTTCTTACTCTTTTATTCATGTCTTTACAATGGAATCTCTTAGCAAAAAAACTACTTTTAGTGATATCTTTCGCATAAGTTTTTATCGAGTCGCTCATTCTGAATTACATATTTATTTTTATGGCGTTATTTAAAATATGACAAATTTGAATAAAATTAAATATTTTTATTTCAATACCACATTTTAGCAGACAAAAACAATTGATTAAAATTGTTAGAAGTCACACAATACTAATATAGTACGGTAGTTTACTATGGGGTTTTTAAATATGTAGATACAATGCACATGGAACCTTATTAAACATGATATTTCATAAGTTTCGTCATTATTTCAAGCGATGTGTAAATAGCAACGTCATTGTTATTTAAATACGCCCTTTCATTAGGCATTTGTAAATAATGATACTTCAATCTACTTAGACAGATACTTATTGTATCGCACTGTAGCACTAAGTTTAGCTAACAATAATACTCGTAGGTCGTACGGTTCTCCTAGCACTTGTAGAACGAATAAGATGGATTACCTTTAAATTCTATAGATATTCTGTAGTTGTTAAATGGCAATCCGTTTTAATCTGGGTGATTTAATTCGTGAGACGATTAATTTAATTTAATATTTTTAGTGTATATTCGCCAGATAATTTGTGGTGCTATATTGTCTCTTAAATATGAAGCGTTTGTGAAACAATTCAATGTATATTATGATTACATAAAATAAATACAGCTCAATTCGATATTTTATTAATAACACTAAAATTATAAATCATTAAGCAAATAAATTTTCAAAAATACCTACGATTAAAAAGTCAAAATGTTAATTACATGTCTTATATAATATTACTAAAATAAGTCAACATGTAAAATGTCAATTAGTTTCAATTATTACTAGTCCGATGTAAAAAAAAAAGAATCACGCGGTAAGCGGGATGCACCTCTCACCCTCCTTTTGGCTTAATACTACCGTTACGCGTGACCATTAAGGCAAGTTATAATAAGAAGAAAGTAAATGTAGCTTACTGTATTTTTTAATGTTACTCCACATACCGTTCGCATGAGATCGCGGTTGCATTATGCACAATATGAGCATTGAGGTAGCAATTAATGTTGTATCGTTGTAGATGACTTAGAGTGATGTCTACAAATAATCTGACTACATGAACTTGGGAATCACTATCGTATATTCTGAACAATATTGTTAGCTATCTTATAGAAGTGTTTAGTGCTACCATTTGACCAACTCTCTTGATAAGTTGGTCGATTTGTAATGGTATGTAAATGGTAAGCAAAGCTGAAGCGGCACGGGCTGGCTACCCGTGGCCTGCCACTCGCGCACACTGCGCCGCTAACCTAATTGGCGGCGAATCCACACGAAATGCTAATTTTACGACTATTACTATGTTCTCTCTTCATCTCAGCAGTATTTTGCTAAGTAAGAACACCATTTGTAAGCATAATGCCGAAACTCACATTTTTAAGTGTATTAATTCGTATATATGTATTTATTGCCAGAAATAAACAAATGGAAGTCATTTCATTTCATCAGTTATTAACGTGATTGATACGCTTTATTTACGGGGGAAAAAGCTCTTAGTTTTAAACCATCATGGTATCTCACTGCTATAATACCTAATTACGAAATATTTACCATGATTATACTGAGAAACGAGCTCCCAATATTTTGGTACAGTTCTATGCACCGTATTCATCTCATCCAATCATACTAGTAAAGACGATGCTGTATTTATTTTGATTGTTATTATGTCGATTTTGCTATATCTATCATAAATTAAATTTGTGGCGTTAACATTGATACTGTATCATTGCCATTATAAAATTTTCTTTGCAAGAAAATCACCACAGAAAGAAATGCAAAATATTCTGATCTACAAATTCAATGTGAGCTAAGAACGTCGTAGCATATCGGTTGCGTTAGCGCTACGAGGCTACGAATTGCTACGGCTGCTACGAATGATTAATTACTTGCTTGAGAAAAGCCATGTTACGAAATATCCACCTTATTTAGATCGATCTAATTTTATCAAAGATGACTCGTATGGTTTAATTTTACGGAGAAATAAAATACCACAATTATTTTTACACGTTTTGATATGCAATATTTAATACCTATCATAAATACATATATTAAATTTTAAAGTGAGATACTACTTCGAGTATGAAATACTAATATGGAGCTTACACGGCTACACGGATTTAGATGTAATAAATTAAAACATAAAGGCCATTTTAATTTTTCATATTAGAGTACTTATAAAATAACAGTATACACATTTTAAAATCATAATAACTGCTTTAAGCGTATTTTTCAATATGAAATGAGTTTAAATACTTTTAAAGAGGTAATAGTAATTTTAAATGGTGTTAAGATAGAATTATAGTTTAGTAACTAAGATATTTTTCACTGTATGTTTTCCAAATAAAATAAAATAAAAATAAAATAAAATAAATAAAATAAAATAGTATTGCTTTCAGCAAACAAATTGGAGATGCCACGAATAGTAAAACCGATTACCAACTATCCAGCCACGCTGTAGGCCGAAACACTGAATATTCAACACGGCGCCAGGTTACTACCTGACTCATTGTAGTGCGTGCGGTGTGGTGGCAGCGCGAGCAGTGGAACATGTCTACATCAATCAAATCTACAGAACAGTCAGGTGTGCTTCAAATACACGACAGTTTATTTGAAGCACATTTATATATTATATAAAATATAAAAATAAAAGTCATAATACAAATGAGATTGATATTTATTTTAAAATGGCTTACCTTCTTAATTGGACAGCAGACCTTAACAAGAAAGTGGTTAGCAAACGCACCACAGTAACCATGAAATTAAAAAAAAAATACATATAACATCGCCCAGGAACAATGTATACAGTGAGAGGCTATTTTCAGAAGCGGGTAAAGTTTATGAGGAAAAGCGCAATGGGTCGCTATCAACAAATGCAAAAAAAAAATGTTTTTATTTATTACAACTTACTTCTGATAGTATTTTTTTGCCACAAACATTGACCGAATATTCGTGGCATCTCTAAAATGAACCCTCTTGACAATGATCTCTCCTTTTGGCAGTACAAAAAAAAAATGAACAAAGCAATTTTACCTAGTGTGGGTTGGATCGTTTGATTTAAAACCAGTGACGCCTACTTCCCATTAATACTCTCTCGGTGACCTATGGAGTGAAATGGTTCGGTAGGCATTATTCAAAGCATGCAAGATTTACCTTGAATTTACTAGTTCGTCTAAGTTATTACTACTACTAGTTATTTGACCAAACTGTGCCCTCACTCGGGTCATATCATTGGCGTCATTATGAACTTTTATGTAATCTGGTCACAATTCTGAAACTGAAAAGATATCTGCTCCTAACATTTGATCATGGGTCATTGTTTTTCTTCTATGGGACAACTGATTTTTATTTACAATTTCACAATTGTTTTCATTGTAAAAATTGTTCCTATAGAATGCCCGACTCCTTTTTGGATTACCCTAAGGTCATAAGCCTAAAGCCTAAGCGTCTTCAGAACCATTTGTCTTATTTGATTCAATTCGAATTTAAAAATGGTGTTAGCACGAACTACCTTACACAACTCCAAAAATATTGGATCAATGGTTCCCAACTTTAGTTAAGGCAAAAACAATTCGTTCAATGTAGCAAGTTGGCACATTTCAAGCCCGGTTGTGTACGACTTACGATTGTTAAGATTTTGGAAACCCATTGTCATCTCGGTCTATAACTGACGCTGGGAGTAAGAGGAGCGAATGAAGCAGTGCGATCCGTTGCGGTTACTAATTACTTAAACTAACAACTTAACACAATTGGTAGAGATTTGTCAGTCAATGAGTGTGTACAAAAAAAACAAAAACTTGTCGATCATCAAAACTCGCAACTAGTATTGGTATATCTGCGCAGTTACTTAAAACTGAAAGAGAATTGTCATCTATGAAGGCTAGCTAGTTGCGAGTTGCTTGTTGCCGCAACTCGCAGATCAAAGTTGCTCTGTCTGCGTAGCTCCGGATAAGTTACACGATTTCTAAGTGAGGTGATGTGGTCAGGCGCGGCCCAGGTCGGGTGGTGGCGGGTGGAGTATCGGTGCGCGGTCGCCGGTAGTGCTTGTTTGTGCAAGTTAAAACCACAAATCACGCTGAACTGTCCCGGATTAAACGCTTAGAGAATGCCTTTGATGTGGCTACGTTTTGTGTGGTAGTAACCGAACATTTATTTTCTCAATGCTCGTTGGACAATGAAATTTGTAACTACTACTACTCGTGGCTTATATTACAAAAATAATTAGTAAGTATTAATATTAAAATAAGTATAAAGACGTGCTTCAAAGCCTTGAATACGTAGACGTAATGTAGCTTTATTATTGTTTTTGCTTACCGCACATTTTTCGAAGTGCGTGCTTGTTAAAATCGCCATAACTTGATTCTCATACCCATTTTACTTTTGGACAATCAGATTAATTGATTCATTGATATTTTTTATGATCATAAGTTTCATTGCAGCCCTGTTGGTTCATTGGTAGTATGTCTGCTTCGAGAGCTGAAGGGCGTGAGTTCGATTCCCATTCAGGACTAACATTTGTGTGACTAACATCGATGTTTGTTCTATGTCTGGGTGTATTGTATGTATTTACAAAAAAAAAGTATTTAAGTATTCTGTCAGCTATTTGGTTCCCATAGTACAAGTTAGTTTGGGGTTAGATGGCGCTGTGTTAAATGTCCTCCAATATGTATTTATTTATGATACAAACTAATCGTACTGACTGGTTGGGTTCAGCGTGATAGATAAAATCGGGCAGTCTTGAAATAACCAAAGCTGCCGTATATTACCTACCGAAAAAAACATAGGTGCTTAGTTAAAGGGTTTTTCATTTTTAACAATTTTTCTTAACAAATCGTCTAGTTAGTCTGTTATCGCAGACAACACTTTTGCAATATATCTAAAACACAAGCCTAATGTACTTTTAAACTTATTGCAAAAGATGAGAACGCAAAAACAGGCCTGATTATAATTAAATAAGTATGCATGCTAAGTTTACCCATTTATGAGCACCATCCATTAAATCGACAGGCTGTTTCATAATGCGTCGTTCTAATATTTCGAACTTGTGTATCGTAGCTTTGTTGACGTAGGAGATGCTACAAAGGTTCAGTATGTATAGTAGAATGTAGGAATCGATTGTGGTCGATGGATAGCCAGGGTTCATTACCTCCACAGCCGTTTAAAAGGTTATGTCGGCAGCCTAACCATTTTTACACCCGTAGGTACGACCACTTGGCATATGAGTAGCGATATAAATTGGTATAATACCGTTATGGCATAGACATTATGATATGCGCTGTATAATCACCAACATATATACACTATGAATAGCCTACATATGTGAATAGCCTACTACATTGTTTAATTTTAAGTCCTTTCACATTTGCAGTCTCGTAACTAATGTATATATTTATTAAACTAAAGGAAAATTAAAATAAATTATTTGGTATTACTAATCCCCGCCGATTATATGATTAAGTTTTTTTAAGCCTTAATCGAGAGTGTTCATAGTTATAACTCAAGAAAATATGATATCTTTATATTATTACTTTGTTGTTTGTAATAGCATTACCTTAGCAAATATAAATAGAATCAAACCTTATTTTTATTATTCAGATAAGCTAACAAAATGTGAGTAAGACCTTAGTCACGATATTTAATTTTTAATTGTTTAGTTTTTTTTGTCTTCATTTGGCCTTCTGTATAAAAATATCGGGAGAAGCCATTGGTTCCCGAAACACAGTACTATTACTAGTTCGGAGCCAATGGGTTCATTTTTATGTAACTATGAATTGTGCCAAATAAATAATTTGAATTTGAATTTGAATTTGATATTATTGTCGTAGAAACAATATTTATATCACGAAACCTAAAAGTAAAGTATTTTAAGAAGGTTCAATGGTTTTGCCAATATTACTTCTTTGTCTTTTATCATAGAAATCTTTTGCCGTTATTACTTAAACAAAGCTTCTTGAACGAAATAAATTTTTATAATGCTTATGTGGAGGTGGTTACGTTTGGTATATAATTGTCTGGGTCAAGGTATAACGCAAAAATTGTTTATCTAGATTTTAAAGTAGGTACTATAACATAACACAAACCGTAGTTTTTAAACTTTCGCGACTTTTCATTTCGGCTATGTTGCAATAGGTAATGTCCAGGTTAATAAACAAAATTATTTTCATAGTATTTCATGGGTGATTATGCGTGAGATGGAACACGTTTGGCTAGAATATATCAATTCGCTCTCGACTTGCAGTCACCCAGATTGTTCTCAATATTTTTTTAAGGATATATATTATATATTGCAAAGAAAAAAAATAATTGATTTTGCATTCTGAAATCGATCTTTATACATAATTGACTCTAAATAATTACAGAGCCAATTATATCAAGTTGTATGTCCTACCACGAGCGTGTTACGACACGCACTTAACAGCATTTTTACTGACACACGTTTCACGGAAGATGAAAGAGAAGCCCGGGAGGCAGAAATCTACGTTCTGTGACTGGGGTAGACAAGGTCCACTTCAAGACACAATTTAAAAAATAATTGGAATTTCTTTCACGGCGCTTTTGTCTCGTTACATTTTGTACGAGACGTTCGTTTTTCCATCTCAAAAACGATGTTCATCAAAATTGTTCCCAAGTTAAATAAATGGTTAGATGTTTGTAACGAAATAAAATTAAATGTTAAGTGGTTGTTTCACATTACCAGTCAATGCGCCCCAACAGCTTACATCTTGCGCCTCTCTTAATGAATCGTTATTTATCTTCCTGTCTATTCAAGATTATCTGAATCTCACTCGCGCAAGAGTAGGTAGGTACTCAATTGTACGGTGTGAGTGAATTAATTTATCAACTCGCATTAATTATTCACACCGGAAAGAGCGATAGCATTCTTCACGGTAAATGAGATGAGGTTTTAGGCACGCATCTAACTATATAAAAAACAGAAACACAAAAACTAGTATATATGTACATTGTATGTATACATGAAGCAAATAACTAAATATGATACTACTTAATTGGTTCGTTCACCGAACCAGAGTTCGGTTAATTTCCCTTTAGTTCTACAAATTTGAGTTCGCGCGTTAAATGCAATTCTACTATCATGTGACCACACATAAACAAACATTAGTTTTCGAGTATTGGTGTTGGGGGACTTGCTACGCGCCTATTGAGAGTTCGTTGTGTTGGTGCATAAACCGACGCGACGAGAGTGTGAGACAAGCTTCCGGATACGACGCACGTCTCCCGGAACTGAGAGTGCATCCTCGACCCTCGAGGTGTGCGAGCGCAGACATTGCCTTTTTCTATTCCTCCATCCTTTTGGAGCGACCGCCGCGGTACCGCATGTGAGACCACTGCCGTCAGGGTATTTGAGTTTTGTGCCTATGGATTGATATAAAACCCCGAGGAGGAAAACACCACGTGACCACAACAGGAGCGCTGCCACGGATCACACAAGGTCGGTGGCACTCCCCTCACCATTAATCTTTATAAATAAATAACATATATGTAAATAAATGTGTATTTTATCAGGTGAAGAATCGATTGGACACTTTAAAAAAAATATATTCGCGTACAAGCCTTTAAAAATAGGTTTCGACAGCGCTCGCTAACTTTAATTGAGAGCTCATTCAGAAAGTGCAGCGCTACAACACTAAAATAATGGCCAGCGAAAAAAGTATTATGACAAAGAGTGCTACGAAGAAAAAATTTACTAATTTTAGGAGCGTTGGAAAACATATCAGAAAGGTACATGAAGATAAGAAAGAGATTCAGGAGAGAGTACCAAAATCCTGGCGTTTCTTTTGTTGCGGATCATAAGCCATTTAAGTATTGACTGTTACTCAGTAATGTCATCGTACTTTCGAAGACTGAAAAAAAAGCGAATTGAGATCGTTTTGAGTAATCGCTTAAATTTATTCATCTTTCTGTAATATAGAGATAACATGTATCGGTATAGTCGATAATTGACAAAACAAGGGGTTTAACTAAATACATTTTTACATTCGTAGCTAAAAAATATTGTTCCATGTAATTGTATGTAGGGAACATACAGTTTACACGAATCTTCTTTAATATGTGGTTATCACGACCAATTGGAACGTATGAGTATGCCTAGATCTTTAACCGTGTTTGTGAATTGGATAGCACACTTGTTGTACCTGGGCGAATAAGATCCACACAGGAAAGTCGCCGCGAGCTCCCCACAATTATTGCTTGACATTTGTCTGGGTTAACCAGAATACGAAAACGAGTAGAGAGAAGCGCTAATTCAAGATCATGTACGGTAGAGTTACTAACGTGTGTAGTTCTATTTGATCGGGGAAAAATAAATTGTTGTAAGTAATAAAATTTAATTTTAAAATATACTAATAATAAACTAATTATTTGTGTAACACTACCAATTAGAATCTAAGACTACAAAAGAACTTTACGTGACATATAGTATATAACTTATATACTACGGCCAACTTATATACTATTGGCCGCAGAAACCCTGATAGCCTGGAAAAGCTTATGGTAATTGGTCAGACCTAATAAAGACGATCACTGGCCTACCAATACTAAAGCTATTAAGACCGCCGAGGACAGAATCAGGTGGAGGAGCATGCATGCTAAACCGAGTAATAGTTAAGACTAGACACGACCTTCAGCAATGAAGATGCTGATTAAGAAGACATGTTGGTACTACCAAAAGTCACAGTCTTATCGATGGAAGTCATCTCTTCCAGTCAACCATGGAATAGATAAAATAAACAGATTACTGACTAGGAACAGGCCGGATATATCGGTAGACGTTCAATGAAAAATTGAAATGGATGTACAATTGGATACATACAACCTTGTTTCCATATTTTTTATTTTCATACAATGCTTTAGTGCGTATTTTAGTATCTTTTGCACCCTAGCAACAGCCCAGTAAAATTCCATTGAAAGACTAGGAAATAAACTGTAAAACAAAACTGCATTCTATTAAACAAGTTACGAGAATTCAATTCACGTGGAAAGCTACTAGTTCGCAATTGGCTTGATGTTGGTTCTATAAACGCAACTTAGTTGAAAATATTCTGCTTAGTAGTGCTTGCAACTATATAACAATTTCATACGTAATTAAATATTGGTATAATTATCAAAATGTTTAAAAAAAAATGTAATTAGATCAGTTGCAGTTTATTTGCGACATTAATAGTATTTGTTTATATTGCACGTATTGAGTTTATTAAAAAACCAATCAGTTAAATAGCGATATTTTGGCTTATCGATATAAGTACATGGTTACGTATGTTTTAAGAAACTCGAAAAATTATTAATTATAAAAACGAAATCCGTACACTACACAGACACATGATACAGTAATAGACATACATTACACATAGTATAGTAATACACATAGTGTAGTACTATACATATATTATAAGATTTTAGAATAAATCATAGAGAAACGTTACGAAGTGACTATTTATCGACTGTGGCAAACAGACGGCCAGTCAAACAGGCACACATGTGAGCTCCGTTTTCGTCCAGATCCCAGATCAGTCATGATCCAGAGTCCTTAAATTGCTTTTACCTCTGAAACATAATTATAACAGTTGAAAATAAATTACGCTAGGGAATTTCATAGAGGTATCGAAATGAATGACAGCATCCTTGACGCAGCCGACTCGTCGTATTTCTCAAACAAATACTATCCAAGGTCAAGTTAACAATAGCATTGTAAGACTATGGTTGGTTTGCTTTCGACAAAGTCGGTTCACCACAGAATCTCTTGTAAACTTATTTGAATTGGGTCGTTTCTCGAAAGTGAGTAAGAATGTTCAAGCTTTGTATGGATTTTCTATGTAGTGGTTTCTTTTAGGGTTTTATATTGAGAGTAATAAAGAAAAGGCACTTTCCTTGTTCGACCTGCGGCGATGGCCGGAGAAGTGACGCGGCCGCCCCTAAAGCTTTATTACAACTGTATGAACTTAACGCCATTTCTACCAATTCACCATTTTCACTGATGAGTACGATTAAGATACAAGCGTTTTTATTTCATCAATCAGTACTTACTAACACAAGTAAGCAAGACAGTGAACAGTTTTAATGGACTAAGTCAAGAAATTTTAACTGATTTTAAAAACAAGGAAAAATCTCAATTCGACTCGAATTGTTTTAATATAAATGTGTTGAACAGCAACTAAGAATCTTAAGCAAAAACGTTACTTGCAGCAATCCTTTCGTTTACAGTAAAAAAGTACCTAGAGGTTACAAAAATAGGTAAAATAAACTGAAAGTGAGCAATGAAGTTTAATATATTTTTCCGTGACTTGCTGACATCTTGCTTCGAAGATCAAATTGGAACGTCTATATCACCCATATACGCAAAAAACGCGTGCCTCTCGCAATATGACTCAGCACATAAATCCGGGATGATACCCACACGCGTACAATATTACCATTGAAAATGATCCTTGTAAAAATACGCTATGCTAATAACTGTTGAAGCCAAGTTATTATTAGAATCCATTTCTGTCTCACTCGTTGAATTAAAGAAGATATCTCGACTCGCTTAAAACTGATTTTAAGGAATGCCTTTTTCGAGTAATGAAATTTCACTTGCAAAGATATCTAAGCCAAAGACATTGTAGTATATTTATTTTTTGATACAATCTTCGTTTTCTATCGAAGTTTTCGTTTGTGGAACTTGCTACGATTCTTTTTAATTGCATATCTTCTCTCTCAATTAAGTTGCAATCTATAATAATCGCTGAAATTCCATAACTACTTTTCTTTATTATTATTATATATCAACTTTTTAAACGAAATATGTTTCATATTGGACAATTCATCCTCACAAATATATGAAACTAAACTTTAAAAACATTTAATTGTTTTTTTTTGTGTGTAAATCTTCACAAAATATTCGATTTGGATATGTTATACAATTAAAAAAGTTTGACTCGATAAAAAACACGGGAGTGTTTTTTACGTTTCCGTCGGTGAAATGAATTAAAACCATTTAATTTTGATCAAAGATATATTTACAAAAAAAAGGAGGCTAGATTGTAATTAGGTGTGAATAAAATAAAGCGTATTGACTAGTAAACATCGGAAATAAAAAAATATAAAGAAAAATATCTGCTCGGAAATACAAGAGATTGTTGTACTTAAAAAAGAGTATGTTAGGTACATACTCTTTTTCAATTACCTATTTTCATTCAATGTCATTGCGTACCTACCTACGTTGGCGTAGTTCGACAAAATATATTTTTTATGAAAATGATTTACAATAATTGAATTTGATTTGATTTTATTTTAAATCTTATTTACGTAAATATTCCGAAAAAAATATACTGTATATTTTGTCGGATTTGGACGCATGTATCTAGATTTTCATACATTTTAATTTGTTTTATTTATATGATATAATTACATAAGTATGTAATAGGTATTTACCAATGAAATTGCCGTTTTGCAGTATTGGCCATTTTAAATCAATATAATTTTTGTTTGGCTAAGAATTCCAATTTCAAAACAATTTTATTTTAAAAACATGGAATTATTTTTCCAAAAGTTATACTTTGTTTATTGATTGGTGTTTAATCGTATTTGAAACTTTTTTGTCATTATAGATACGTTAAAAATTCGAGTAAATAAGGAATATGAGTACCTACCGTCGTGGCAGTAATGCGGCACAAGCGATACGCAACATCAACGACATTTACGGAGCTAACACTACTAACCAACGCACCGCCTGTTATTTGCCGTGGTTTGCCCGCTTCTGTTTTGGAAATTTCGACCTGAAAAATGAACTTTGTGGTCATCCATTTGCGTCAAATTGGCAAGGTAAAAAAGCTTAACAAATGTGCCCTGCGAACTCAATAATCGCCAGCACGAAATATGCGTCGAGATGTGCCTTACACTGCTCAACAGGCACACAAGCGAAGGAATTTTGAACCGCATTTTTACCTGCGACGAAAAATGGATTCTGTTTGACAATCGCAAGCAATTAGTATATTGGTTGGATCCAGGTTCAGCATCTAAACAATACCCTAAATGAAAACTTGCCACTAGCAATGTGATGGTTACTGTTTAGTAATCTATTACCGGCTTCTTACCAAACAGGATGAGCATAACTGCGGATGTGTACTGTGAAGAACTGAACACAATGATGGAGTAGCTTGCACATCTACCAGCTTAATGGTGGCTGGTAAATCGTTCGTCTCCGCTGCTCCTACACGACCTGATACTGTAGAGCAGATGGTCACCAAGTGGCAAGAGCTGGGGTTGTAAGCTCTCCGTCATCCGCCATACTCAGCAGACCTTACGCCTGCAGACTTTTTTCAGAATTTGAATAACTTCGTGGCGGGAAAAAAATTCAATACCCCGAGAGGCAGTAAAAATGCCTTTTAAGAGTTTGTTGCCTCCCGTCCAGCTGATTTCTTCAAGAAGGGCATGAATAAACTGCCATTGCGTTAGCATAGATGCATCGATTGCATGGGTGATTATTTTGACTAACAGTAATAAAAAATGTAGAAAAAAACATTTGATTTTTTCGAATTAAACGGCAATTTCATGGATATAATATTTTGCCTAACATTTTTAGTTTTGAAAAACAAATTTGTATAATTGTTGATTGTTTACTCTTAGCTGACACATACAATTATTCATTGGTTAATATTAACTTATCCAATGGTTTTAGCATTCTAGCAAAAATACTCAACGCTGAAAAAACAATATAGTTTTATTTAGCAGACCAGATAACACGGATTTTAGAATAACCACGATACAGGCAGAGACAACAATGCCACTATTGTATATTGCCGTATATTGATCCAATCTGCATCCTGCATATATTGCGGTTTTGGATCAGAAAGCGTTTACGAGATTCTACCCATGCTTCTTCGCGCGAAGAGAATAGTACCTATTGCGCTGGGTGCACAACCTCATAGCAAATGTTGTTATTGGACAGGCGTTATCTCTTACCATCAGGAGAGCGTCTTTTTTTTTTTTTTTTAATGGTTGACAGGCTAGGTGTTTGACCACAGCTCACCTGATGTCAAGTGAAGGTGTGGCCGAAGATGGTAAAGCACACCTAGCCTGGAATGCAACTGGCTCTCAGGTGAGGCTGCCGGAACACACCGTTAGATGCTTGGCGGCAGATTTTCAACTTGAGGGTGGTAGCTAGCCAGCCGAGTACTAAAGTACCCTACCACCATGCTTTGGTTTCCTCACGATGTTTTCCTTCACCGGCAGCTCAATCTCATTGTCGGGGTTTGAACCCACGCCCTTCGGCATGCGAACCTACCGCGCTAAAGTCCGCGAACCTACCGCGCTCTAGTTTGTCTCATTACATTTACTGTAAAAAAAAGTAGTGTAGAAGAGGTATTTGCGGCAGACTGGAAAATTGGTTTAGTTGGATAAATGCTAGCGGAGAGTCCTTTGAAAAGATTTAATTAAAGAAGCTTTACCCATAGAACTTATTTTTTACATTCCTAATATTTTCTGAGTGTACTTACCTATTTAGATACATGTATATATAACTAAATAATATAATTTAAGTGAAAATGCAAAAAAAATGTAGGTTTGTCAAAAAGTTTTGTATGTAATAAACGAAGCTGTTGCTGTACGTAAGTGATTTATCCCAATCAATACATAACTATTATCATATACTATCCATATCACGTCGCTTAAACTTCAACCATAAATGTAAAGGTTCCGTATGCCTCGTGCCAAATAACGAAATATGTATATTTATATTAATATTAGAATTTATAATTTAGCATGTTATCGGAAAATCTTTTCATAAACTTTTTACATAGGTATCAATGCAGCCGACTCTAAAGTCGTGGATCAGCATCGGCACTACTTGCTACGCATAGAATACTACTCGTATCAAGTGACTAAGCACGCGCGCGGGTGGTTAGGCTATGGCTAGACCTCTCGCGCCACTTGGAGATTTGCGTCTGCTTCTCCCCCTCACAACCTGTGCAACGCCTCTCCCACAATAGGTAAAATATTTCTTCAAATGAATTTAAATAATTTTAGTCACTTTTATATTACATTTCCAAAAAAGCAAAATCTTAAAATAAATAAAATCTTGTAACAACTCTTTCACTCGCAATTTGTAGACGTTTGCCTTAAGCTACTGGAGTTGTTTTTACTTTTATCTCTGCGCATCTCGCGAGTAAATTGAACCCATTTTCGGTACCTGCCTTGAGTTTATGTTGAGAAAATTTACCTTGTTTAAAGGCTATAAAGGTACATATATTATGTTGCAGTTACAAACCAATAATTTATTCAGACGAAATCTGTGTAGTGCGTTAACTTAATTATTGCTTAAGTCTATCTGAATATGACCTATTAATAATGTCATCGGATTTCATATTCAAATGTACACGCTAAGAAATACAACAAATTATAAAAAGTATCACCAATCACTATTGCGTGAGATTATTAAAACGTGTGAGTTCTAATTCTATGTACAGCAGAAAGAACCGTGTCTTCCATACATTTTGAACATCCTGAAAGCAAGATATAGAGTTTTTAATTACATTAATACTAAACGTGGTTACATGGGAGTACTTTGTTAGAAAAATACCGCGCCGCATTAACGTTTACCCCAAAAACTAGTTACCGTGGAGTCACACTGGATACATGCCATTAATTTACATACGAAAAGGTACGAAAAGCTTCACAACGTTTATTTTAATTAACGTTGTCAAGCTTATAATATTAATGTAATAAAGTAAAACACAAACTGACTCTGATGGGTAAAGATAATTTGGATGCCGTGAAGTTTATTTTCAGGGTGGGATCTAAAAGATTTATTTTACTTTTGGACAACCCAAAACCGACGCCTCATTGTCGACTCTAAATGAATAACCCTCTTAATGGTTTAAGTTTAGGTTACATAACTCTGTTAATGTGATGATAAAAAGCTGACGTTAGGGGTTTATAAGCCGTCATATGATTTAGTTCCTACTAAAAGTTTTATGTACGCTCAAAGATCCGCAGATAGCTTACGAAAAAGTCACTTGATATTAAAATAAAGCCTGCCTCTATAAATGACGTTGTAAAGGTGGTAGTTAATTGAATTCTGATGATAACATTTTTGTTGCAATTAACTTAGAATTAACGTAGTAATACCATAGTTGTTTGAATTCTTTGGTATATTACAATAGAGAAAGCCGTCAGGGCGTGACGTATGCCTTTGGTGACGTATGCCTACACGAAAGATGAAACGTAAGGTACTTAAGAGTATCTGTACCCTGACTTGACACTCTTGTAAATACAGGCATGTTATTACTAGAATAATACAAGACATGTTTGTGTGTGTATTTGAAGTTTAGCGTTCTACACAGCCTCTGTTCCGCTTCCATTTATAGTACTGCCTACTATGAATGAAACACTAACGAACCTTCCATTTTTAATTCTATTCACATTATGTGTACTGCTAGTAGATCTTAAGCATATATTTATTCTTTTGAATTAGACTTGATTTGAATTAAAATAAAACGTTTTATGAAATTCAAAACTATATAAGGTTAGTAAAAAAGAATTACTTTAACGCAACTATCGCTATGCCAATAATTATATTAAAAAACTACACAAAGGTTTTATTTATTTTTTTGTTTAAATAAAATAAAATAAATAAATATCGCAGGACATTACACACAGCGCCATCTGACCCCAAACTAAGCAAAGCTTGTACTATGGGAGTCAGATAACTGATAGAATACTTAAATACTTTTTTTTTGTTGTAAATACATACTTATAATACATACAGTACACCCAGACACAGAACAAACATTTGTTTTTGTATCACAAAATGCTTGTCCTGGGTGGGAATCGAACCCACGCCCCACAGCTCTTGAAGTTTATTTATCAATTTTGTTAGGATTTGTCGTAAATGTTACAGGTAAGAGCAACGAAGTTAAACCTACGCGTCTTTGGAATCTTTACTGGTCAAGTATACACGTGAATCCACATCGATCCGCAGTCACTTGCGGTCGTAAAGAATTGTCTAAGAGATTTTTATGTCCCGATTTCTAAGAATAACACTATTCTGTATTTCACTAGGGAATACTTTATAAAATGTCGGCCTACGCATGAACTCCTAATGTACCTTTGGAGATGTATGAGTATATACCTATGGTATATTTGCTTAAAAATATAAATAATATCGGCCGAAAAAAAATGTATTTATGACTGTATGTATTTATGTAAATCTCGTAAATATCTAATATCGTAGCGATGATAGTTCAGTGGTTAGCGCGGTAGGTTCGCATGCCGAAGGGCGTGGGTTCAAACCCCAACAATGAGCTTGAGCTGCCGGTGAAGGAAAACATCGTGAGGAAACCAAAGCATGGTGGTAGGGTACTTTAGTACTCGGCTGGCTAGCTACCACCCTCAAGTTGAAAATCTGCCGCCAAGCATCTAACGGTGTGTTCCGGCAGCCTCACTTGAGAGGCAGTTGCATTCCAGGCTAGGTGTGCTTTACCATCTTCGGCCACACCTTCACTTGACATCAGGTGAGCTGTGGTCAAACACATAGCCTGTCAACCATTAAAAAAAAAAAGTAAAACTGGATCAGTCCCTCTTCACAGGTTTTATTAATTCAATTAATTATACTTAGATTTAAAAGTACATACTTTACTTAATATGGCTATTTTTTTTTTATCTGAGTAATGATTGATCCAAGGACTGACGGAAGTGAAACGTTATGACTTATGTATTACAATGAAAGTAAAGCATTCAAATTGTAAATTCCTAAATTACTAAAAAGTACAGGTAGACTTATAAACCAAATTTTGCTCATTATCAATACGAATTAGTATACTTACTTATTTTGAACATTTGAAAAGCAAGATTATGTACATTTTGTTTCTGGATAAATGGGAGATCTAAATTAAAAGTCACCTTATAGTTATAGGTAAGCACATAAACAAGGTTCTTGAATAAACGATCAATTTTTATGGCTGCTAAAATAAGACGGGTATCCAAATCCCTAACTTAACATACATTAAAATATATATATGTATATATATACTGTAGATACCTTTTTAACTTAATTTTACTTTTTTTCGTTTAACTGGTTTGCGTCTCGCGAGCAAATTTTCGGTTAGTTAAAAGCATATTAAACAAAATAAAAAAGACCTTTAAGAGAGAGTTCCATTTTGGAGGCTTCAGGTGACCAGAATGCTGGTATCTACTTTGGTCAAAAGCTAAGCATTGCCATCCAGCGTGGCAATGCTGCCAGCATTCTGGCCACATATCCCTCCTCTGACGGATTTTTAGACAAAGTTAGTAAATAAGCTATCATATAATGTAATTGTTTGTACACCTAACAAATACCTAACCACTACATAACAGGTATTCATTATTTACAACGAAAGGAATATATACGTATGTTTACATATAATAAAATTGTAAAAGAGTCGTGTCTGTTTATAAAAAAAATCTATTTATATTTATATTATACTTTGTCCTTAGATATATATGTTAAGAAGGCCAAAAAATAACATTTACAATAGATTTTTAAAAAATCTGTATTTTTGTGTACGCTAAACTCAGAATCGGCTAAACCCATTTGAATGCGGTTTTCACTGATGTATTGTGGCATAATCTCCGTAATATTTAGTTTATTGCAATCGGTTTACAAATTAAAAAGTTACATTAATATATAATAGATAGAAACGCGCTTCGGTTAATTCAGCTAAAATGTTTGTTATAGATCTATCTGTCGCGCTATGCGCGAGTCACCGTCAACAATTTGGTTCGACATAGGAAAAAGATGGCGCGTTGGCACTAGGGCGGAGAGAGCAGACTGGTAAGCACGGCGGAGGTACAGGCGACCGACAGTAACGACCAGTTTCGATCTGGTAAGTGCTTATACATTATCCAACCATGGAGAGAAATAATGAGGAGACCGTGTCTATGTATGGATTACGGTTGAGCAGAGTCCAATCAATGCGTACCATATAATTAGAGTTACGTAAATTGGACAGGAAGAGCTCTTGCGTTGCGCAGGCTCACCCCCAGGGTGTACCCGGGTGTACACCTAACTGGGTAGCAGACGATCGGCTATGTAGATTGGAGAAAGGGCAGGACTAAAGGGGTGGTGGAGGTCCTCGTGAGGCAAAGCCCCATGTCCAGCGTGTGCAATAAAAGGGGGGATGAACTGTACCGGCCAGGTATCCCCCCACGCATGGAGCACCCGGGCGCAGTCGCTGCGCTTTGACTGGAGCCGTAGTCGATCGCGAGGGTAACTCTGAGTTGATCAGGCCCTCTAGAAAGGGCTTAAAGCCTACAAATATAAATCATAAGCGAAGCGTAACCTGCAAAGATAACGGTCGACTCCTTGTTTCATATTCTTATTGTACTTTGTTGCCCAATGAATTATTATAGAGACCCATGAATCGAATTTATTGTATAAGGCGCGACAAAATGGTGGAGATGCTGGGATCTGATTTGAATATGGGAAGCCAGATTCGTTCAGGCTATTCCATTAAATACAGACACATAAAAGATTTTCGCGTAAAAAAAATAATATTTTTTTTACCTGTGGTTATTTATGTGGGGTTATTTTGTGTGTCGTTTATTATTACAACGAGGGTGTCAGCGGGAAAAAGATCGTTAGAAGAATCCAAATTTCCAAGGTATTAATATGGAAAACCCGCAAAATTAAAGCGGTGCTACGTGAGTACGTTGTTTCTATTATAATATGATACAAATATAAATGTGAAAGTTTGTATGTTTGGAAGTTTGTGATTTACTCAATCAGATAAAAACGGCTACACAGATTTGCATGATATTTGGCACACATATTACCTGGATTAACATATAGGATACTTTTAATACCAGAAAAATATTAGTTTCCTGTGGGATTATCAAGAACGACCAAGGGAACTACTACAACCCACCACCAGATTTCGTCAAGTGTCACAATACCTAATAGTAATGACTATTCTATTTATGACTTGACGACGTCTAATGGTGAGTAGTGTTAGTACCCTCTATCTAAACCCGTTAACCGTTAACAGATGGCGTTAGTAGTATTAAACATTCGTCAATCATCATTGGTGAATATCGTTGGTTCGAAAAAATGTTGGCTATAGTATTCCACTCACTTTGAGATGGCAGTAATTGGAGTTGAACATTACTGTGTTTAAGTTACATACAAATTACCAGACCAGCTCCTACACAATAAGACCGTAATATATAATAATATTATGTTATACATAATATATAATTTGCGCCAATTTGTTTATAAACAAGGTACATACCAACGTATGCCTCTTAGGTCTTCTTAGGTTAAAGTACTTATGCAGACATTGTAAAGAAAAAATAGTTTTCTGATCTACCTACATACTACTAAGACCTAGACTAGGTTTATTTGAAACGTCATTTGTTCACAAAAGTAGAGTAATAGGCACATATCTACCTAACTGGAAATTAGGTTTTTATGGAAGTTAAATATTCAGATCAAATTATTCTTTAGAAGATGACAACCCTAACGTCGTCAGAACAGGTAAGAGCTACGCAATAGAAAGAGTGGCAACTTCTAAGTATGTAAGTACTATAACTGTATGTTTAAGATCGCTGTACGAGCTAAATTGCACTTAATTGAATTGTAGTAAAAGTCCCTATTTCTTTAACTAATTTTGTGGAGTGAATCCTTTGTACGTTTTTGAATACAATGTATTCTGTGTTTTTACTAAATGTGTACGCAAGTATACATTGAATATACATATATACGAAAACCAATTTCTAAGATTTTCGTCTGTCTGCCTGTCTATTTGTTAGCCAGACCAAATCTTCGATACGGCTAGGCTACGCTTGAAAGAACTGCCACTGCCAGATAGCTGATTTATAGAAGTAACATAGGTTCTTATTATTTTAGGAAAAAAATTGTGTGCCGCGAAATATACAACCCATTAAATTGTGAACAAAAAGAGAAAAATACTTAAATAATTCAAATACAATCACAAATATTTTATTGATACCACTAATGTTACAAGTCAAAGTACATAACATAAGCACTTATGTATACATCTATACAAATAATACAACACCAATCTTCTTCATCCTCAGCAATCATCATCATCGTCAAATAAATAAAGTTGAAGTTGCTGTTTGCAATATCAAAATAATAGATTTTTACTAAATGCATATGCAAGTATACATTATAAGCATTAGATATACAAATTATTATTATATTAATACATCAATTTTTGTTTGTTCTCGTCTGTCAGGTTGATGTTCCCGCTAATCTCTGATACAGCATGGCGGATGGCGAATAATCGAGATAATATATAGGTACATACAAACATTTAGCTTTTGAAATATTAGTATAACTACAGGAAAAAATCCTTAAAGGAATGCAATTTTACAAAGTAGCACACTAAACTAGGATATAGAAAAACCGGACAATTAAAGAAAGTGTGGCTTGTGAGTACGTTGATCTTCTCAATCTGCTTCAATAGCTCCAAATCCTGGTCAATAAGGCAACAAGAAAATTGATGCTGTTGAAATGTGGTGCTATTGCGAACTCTATGGACCGCACGTTGAACCGCACAAACTTGTACATTTTTCAAGAGTTCGGAATAACCATAAGGCTGTCCACTATCTGCTTCCAGCGAATACTCATATACATTAGACACGTCCTTCGCAGAAAACCTGATAGCTTGGAAAAGCTGATGGTAATTGGCCAGGTCAGCGGGAAAAGTCCGCGCGGTCACTCGCCTACCCGTTGGTCAGACTTAATAAATACACTCATAGGCCTGCCAATTCCAATTATTAAGAACACCTAGGGCAGAATCACGTGAAAGAGCATAGTACACCGAGTGATTAACATTTGAAACAAGACACGACACAGCAATGAAGATGCTGCCTAAGAAGAGAAAGGAATTGTTTTTAATAATTTAACTAAAACCATGGCATCGCCTAAGTTTAGATAGTTAAGATTTCTTAAGTCAAGTCAAAAAAAAATTTCCTATTCCCTGAAATGGCCACCTTGACTGACAGCGAGCCAAAGGTAGATTTATATAAATCTAAATCCAAATCATCGCTTTCGCCTTTGGTTTTCGAAGCTTTGGCTTAGAATAAGATTCATTACAATCTTAAGCAAGTATTAGGTAAACTGCCTCAACCTTGTATTATGAACACCAAATGGGATCTCCTTCATCAATTAACAAAATAAAAACTTTGTTAATTGATAGATAGATAGATAGATAGAACTCTTTATTGTGCACACCATTGCACACCAAACAGAACAAATTACAGAGAACAAAAGAACTTTATAAGCTGGTACCTTAGGTATGATTGCAGTTTATGTTCACAATCTATTCTTTACACAGCTTGATGGATTTGAGTATAATTCGAAATGGTGATAGCTAATACCTTGGATTAAGGCATATACCAACTTTAGCACGAGACAATATAACTAGTGCGGGTGAAACTGCGGGGCGCTGCTTTTTTGTATAATTAGTAGCAGTCATAATAAATCTACGCGACCACATGTTGTATGCCCACGCAATAAGGTTTACATTTGCGTTACTTCTTTGTGATCGCCTAACTTAAATGATATACGAGCACATACGAAAGTGGCAATTCTTACACACGTCGCCAGTTTCGAAGGAATTGTAAACATTTCATCTACAATTTTACAGACCACTATTTTACCTAAGTTATTGTATAAGGCCTTTGCCCAGCAGTGGGACAAAATGGGCTAAATAATAATAATAATAATTGTATAAAAAGCTATAGATAGCCTATCTAAGTGAAGCTTGACTATTCAATGTGATCAATCAGGTTTTTTTTCAAAGAAACACTTGTGTTTTGGAGCCCAAGATGCCAATATTTGTGTCCCATCTAATTTGTCTAACTAACGATGTTGATCGTGTTTGCCTTTAAAAGTACCGTCATGCAAGTTAAAAAAAGAAAAATGGGGAAATATTGAAATGTTAACTATATGAAGATTCATTATGCTGAAAATTAATCCGTAATTGTGACGAAAATCTGAGCTGAATTGTTTACATTCAAAACACTCTATTTTTGTCCTTAGGAAAAGTATTATGTAATTTAGGTAAAAGTCCGTAAAAAATTGCATAAAATAACTCTTTCATAGTCGAACTAGGAAGAAAAAACTTGCTTATAGCTTTTATGACAATAAACAGTACATTTTAACTAAGAAAAGCCCCTATGCATGGTTAATATAAACAACGTGTATGTTTTAAATGCGAGGTAACTACTTCTTTCAAAAGCTAAGTAAAGGTTTTATTACGAGCTTGTTATGGAGGTTATTTAGAAAATACATAAATGAATAAATAATGACATTATATAAATATCAGAATAACAACTGAACTTGCACTGGTTATCTACTAGTGTCAAGAATTCGTTAATTTCTACTTCGTATTCGTTAATTTCGTCTTTTCTATCAAGAACTTTTAAAAAAAGCATTCAATAGCAAATATGCTAATTGGACGCGTTCCATAGTAACCTTTTCAAACATAAGTAATTGCCGCAAACATTCATTTAAGTTTCTGTGAGTACGTGCAGGTAAGTAATCTACTTTAATTAATATTTTCTGTCTGTCAGAATATTACATCGTGCTATGTCCATGCTTATAAAAACCTGTAAATACGCCTGAATATTAAATGTGCATACAGGTAAAGGTAACTTACTCGCTCGGTGGTGCAGTATCGGCGGCAGGTGTCCCACAGGCGGAGGCACTAGGCACAAGGGCACGGCGCGCGAGTTTGTTATGCCGGCGCTCGGAGGAGCAAGCTCGGGGGGTGAGCGCGGCGCTCGGGGGAAGGACAGGTTGTGTCGGGACGTGCGACTGGCGCGATGGCTGGTGGCTACTGACGGCGCACGCCCGCGCCGCGCCGCGCCGCGCCGCCGTCCGCCCACACGCCGCCGCCGCGCTGCGCGCCGCCCGCGCCCTACCCGCGCTAAACTCACCCCACAATTTTTACACCACATATAATTCACATAAGTTGCAAATTGAAATTTACGATTTATTTACCGATGTCGAACATACGATCGCTCATATATACACTTAACAGCGAATTTTGTCCTCTATTCCTGCAGAATAGAAGTGTCAAGAGTTAAATATCATTATTTAAACATATCGTGCTCTATTTATAATACTCGTGTCGATAGATTCTATATACACACTATATGATAACAAATCAGATATTTTTAATTCATTGACTCGGAAAAGTTGTTGTGTCACTTCTTCGGTAAGTGACAAAGTTGATATTACTTCATCAATTTAGAAAGTCTGAATTTTTTAATCATATTTAAGTACTTTGGTACCAAAAATTTATATAATTGGACTCGTATTAGTAAACTTTTACTTTCGTAGGTATGTATCGTAAAAAAGGCTCTTTAGTAGTCATTCCAGCTCTTTGAATTCCATACAAGACCAGGTTGTCGCACAAAATGAATAACAATAGAGCATTTTTAAGAGTTTTGGAGCTTAATTTATTAATCATTTAAAAGTGGTTTCGCATGCAGTATCGTCATCGTCATCAACCCACTCTTATTGACTTTAGCGAACTTAGGCCTCGCCTAATGCATGCCACTTAGCTCGATCTTCAGCTTTTCGTTTCTAGTCACTGCATTACATATTTGCGTCACTTTACCTGAGGCCTGGTGGAACTACACTACATTTTCCTGATACGTGACTTCTACACTAGGCCGCGTCTACTCCAACGGTTATCTGTTTTACAGACATGACCACTGGCCAGCCCATTAAACTAAAGTAAAATTGATATAAAGCGAATGCACTGAAACAACTCAATAATATGTGTACACGGTTATAAGTTTGCGATGTATAAAATAAAAAAGGGATCATGGTACTTATCGTGGATTTTCCTTGGGTAAGTAGCAAACGTTTTGATTCTACCGTACTCAGTCCTATGGTCATGGAATGGAACTGTAAGCTTCCTTGTTTTCTGAGGGATATAATCTGGATCTCTTTAAGGTCAGAGTAAATAACCTTTGTTTATGATTAAATGAGTTGATGGTAAAACGTGGACATATACGTGTTAAAATAATCGTTATTAACAATTTTTACTATGGGCACAACTCTAAAGTCTAGAGAAAAATCAGAAGCTTCATATATATTTTGGTCAATATATTATATACATTGGTAATCGCACCGCTAGAGAACGGTTGGATTGATATCACTATTTTGTAAGAAGTTGTCCTAATAAAAAAAAGAAAAATTGTAATAATTGTCGACAAAAACAAATTTATTCGAGGACAAAACAGTGTCTTTCAACTTAGTACATATTGTAATCGTAATTTAACTAGGAGCTTTATGCCAGGTCCCTCATTGCTATTCGTGCTGTGTAACAGCGGATTGCCTCAGCCACCATGCGCTTTCATGCTGTAAGAGTGCTGGGCGTATGCGATGCGGCACACCAGCTTGAGGTGGTTTGATTTCCATACAAATATTTTTTTCCATTTATGAACAAATGGAGCATAATTTTATAGTGAAATCACAGCTACTAGCATTTATTTTGGTATTTATTTGCGGTAAATTACAATTGCTTGAATAAAACAGTAGATTATTATTAGCGTAATCTACAATTTTATTCAAAAATCATAAATTCATAAATTTGATTTTATGCCAATAATCTACTGTTTAATTCAAGTACTTGTGATTTACCTCAAATAAAGACCAAAATAAATGCCAGTAGTTGTGATTTCACTGTAAAATTATGCTCCATTTATCCTTAAATGGCAAAAAAATATTGTATGGAAATCGTACCACCTTAAACGATGTCGTCCGTCGGGCTTTTGTCAGTGCCGGCGTCCCATTAGTTTTAGAACCGAACGAACTGATGCGTGACGACTGCAAGAGACCCGACGGGATGAACCTTATCCCATGGAAGATGGGACGGCCCCTGGTGTGTCGCGTGGCCACTTGTGTCGACACCTTGGTGCCGTCTCATCTTTCTGTGACTTCGGGACAAGCTGGTGCTGCCGCATCTAAAGCCGAAGACCTCAAATTGCACAAATAAAGTTATTTAGATAAAATGTATCTGTTTGTGCCGTTTGGGGTTGAAACTTTAGGTCCGTGGGGGCCGGCCGCTCTCGATCTATATCGGGACTTGGCCAAACGTTTTGAGGAGGCTTTAAGTGACCAGAATGCTGGTATCTACTTTGGTCAAAAGCTTGGCATTGCCATCCAGCGTGGCAATGCTGCTAGCATTCTGGCCACATATCCCTCCGCTGACGGACTTTTAGATTAAGTTATTTGTATAAATTTATAAATAGTATTTATTTAAGACATTTTAATTTAAAAGAATTTTTACTGTTTTCGGTAGATATTTTGTTCATATTGTATGAAAGGTCAATATAAATATTTTCCACTTACAAGCGATAACAAGCTACACAAGTACCTAACAATTGACTACATTATGTGCTTATTAAAAGGAAAGTCGATAGGTACTTAGGACCTTCGGCCCAAAGTTAACCGATGCCTGCCTTGTTTTCGCGATTGACATTTCATGTAAGCAAGACATTCCTAGGACTGATTAACTTTATAAGTAATGGTTCCAATTTCCATTCATCATCGTGCAGTAACATATAAACAAGCAGATTCACTTACATAACAGATTTTCAACCACGAGATATTATTATGACAGTTGTGATATTCCTCTATACCTACTCGAAACATATAACAGATCCTTTAATATACGTGCCTTTTGTAAGCCGAGAATATTTTTGTTTTCGAGATGTTTATAAGTTATGGAGCACTGTAGTGGTAGTTTTGCAATAAGTTTGTTGGATAACAATAATACAAAACATTTTAAATAAACTACGATTATTCGTTTTAGATGGTACTAAGTTCCTTTGTTCCATTTGCGACCTCATTTCACAAAAATTGAGGCCCGTTTGTTATATGTACAATGTACATTCTTCACTCCACAGCGAGAGGGCAGCGTTAGAATTCTAAGGTTTTTGAGCAAGGCTGAAGGCACGACTCAAATACACAGATAGTACTTATGCATTTCTTATACTTCTAGACTATACGATATTAGACCAATCGTCTTCGGTGAAACTTTGGTATTTGAAGGCCCATTTATACCGAGCCTTTTCGTTATTGTCTGAGAACCATGGTTTTTCCTGGCTTTACAGCCCCTCAAGCCAGCTTCCTGGAATCTTCCTCGAGTAGTTCAAATTGGTATTTTAAATTCGTATGCCAACTCTGCAACAAGGTCTGAAGAAGTATTCTTCCGATTTTTTAACGACTCTCTCATTAATTTCCGGTCCTCACGATCTGTAGTGACATGTTTTCGCCCAGTTTTGAGCCTATTTTGATGAGAGTCGTTAGAGGCAAAACGCTTATTCAACAATATTGCACGTCTCTGCGCGAGCATTTCAGAGTTTTAAAAATCTCTACTTGCAATTTCACACGATAGTTTTATTAGGCATTATGCCACAACATGGCTAAACCTCTTCAAATAAAAATACCAAACACGCACTAAATCATCAAATGCGTACCTACACAGCGTGCGAAAGCAGCGAACTGATAAAAAATCACAAAAATGTTAAAAAGACAACTTTTATTGCACCAAATGTTTTAGACTATTGTGGTGTGTTCTATTGAATGAATCTTTAAAGTTGCAGAACTATATCTAACAATTCTTAAATAAAATGATTTGTTTTCTGCTATACTTTCCGTGCAAGTGCACTAATTGCAGAGTATAATACTTTTTGACAAGGCGTATAGTAAAAATATTCAATAATTATTAAACTGCGCAGGGTCAAATTATATATAGACCATTTTATCGTTAACATAGTAATCATACTCATAGTAAGCATTTTGAATTAGCCTTTTCTTAATGTATCTTTTAAATTTGTGCTCACTTAGATTTAGCACATCCTTTGGGAGTTTATTGTAGAATTTTACAGAGTTACCAATGAATGATCTATGACTATTTTGCAAATAACATGTCACTTCCATCCTGTGTGTATTTCATAATTTATGAGTGTCAAGATCACTCAACTTTTGATGTGTTTTCGTATGTACATGACCACTTCATGAATATACAATGAAGGTATTAGGAAATAAAGAATTTCGTAGCACATTATAACTTTTTGACTATGTTATAATGACTAATAAGATGTATTAACTTACACACTTCTGTCCCATGAATAAATTAATGATACTAATTACGGCTCACGTAGTATACTACCCAAGTTGTACCGTACAAAGTAATATAAACATGAATATATGTTGGTTTCTTCATTTAGTCAGTTAACCCTGTATAGACGGACGCCCAGTACAGCAAGATTAATTTTGCACAGAGCGCCTCTATTCCTACTTAATCAATTCAATTCAAGGACAACCTTCGCAATTGAAATGTATTTGTTACTGACAAATACATTTCATTATTTTATCAAGGATTTGATTTAAATATGGAAGGGGAAATTTATTTTTGCAATTAAAGTTATAGTACTTTAACTATTAATTCGAAATAAATTGAAAGTAATTTAGACGCTCGATGGTAATTTAGCTATGACCTTTGTAATTTAATAACTCTAATTCAACGTTTACTTTAGTATTCTGAACTAGTAAGAATAACTTTTTATTTTGTATTTTCATCTGGTGGAAAGTAATGTGACCGAAGGTGAAACATGCATTCTTTGGAAAAATGTAATGTAAGATATTTCTTAATCAACGCTAGGTTGCACTTGAAAGGAAAGAAACAACACTTTAGTAAACAGTTCCACAATTCTTCAGTTCACGTCAGTTCTTTATAAAAAGGAGAAGTCAAAATGCAATTTAGGGTTCACAAATTCACATACGCAGTGGAACGTGAACGTGAACCTTATCCCGATTAATTATGTATTCATAATCTCAGCCATAGGACGTCCACTGCTGGACACAGGCCTCTCACAATGATTACCAATAAGGCCAGTTGGAAGCAGCCGCATCGAGTGCGTTCCTATCTATATGCGTCTTCTATCAATCTAAAGGAAGAGGCAAGATTTTTGGTTAACAATGAATATGTAATCTTCCAAAATTAAGCGAAGTTTGATAATATCCTTTTGACAAAGTCTGCGAAATACTAGTTAAATATGAAGGATTTGTTAATGTATTAGAAAACTAAACCTTATAATTATACTGTAATACTGTAACCTTCAAAATACATGTGGTCGTTGACCTTGCATGCTGGCGCAGTGAACGATATTCGCAGCAGATAATCCCCCCCAAGCGGTCACGGCGTGCCACCACCGGACGGCACAAACCTTTCTCTCTCGGCGGACAGTGACACAGTGACCGTGTTGTGTGCGGAAGGTCTGCCATGCACGAAGCAGCGAAACGCGGTGTGTTCGCGCTGGCAGTGCTCCTCATCTGTCAGCTGTCAGTTGCACGACCAGCTGATTCGACTACGCACCGATCGGACGCAGACCTCACCTTCGCCGAGTCTATGTACGTCAAAATGTCTGGCGCATGTGAGTATTTTTTTATAGTTTTGCTGCAGTTTTCTAAAATGGTTTAGTAATAATACTTACTAAATATTTTCAGGTAGAGCCATCATGGACTTTCGTTACAATACGATGACGGACCAAACAAAGTTATTAAAAACTATGAAAATTGTACAACTGGACGGAGAAATGGTCCGGACATTTCCAATAGATGAAGCTTTTGCCGCTTTAACGAAACCTTCTATTTATGATATAACTAAACAAACAAAAATAATTATTCACGGTTACAAGGACAATTCACAATCTGAAGTGCCTTGGGATCTAGCACAAGCCTATAATGAGAAGAAAATGTTTAATGTGCTCTTAGTGGATGCCCAGGAACTGATCGATAAAGGATATATTTTATCGGCACACAACGCTCGTTTTGTAGGAAAGAGACTCGGTAATCTCCTCGCAAACTTAGAAAATTTCGGGGCCAAAGCTGAAGATTTTCATCTGTTGGGGATAAGCCTCGGCGCGCACATTGCAGGCTGGGCCGGCAAGTATTTCCGACGATATAAACTTCAAAGTTTGGGCCGTATCACGGGACTAGATCCTGCTGGGCCTTGCTTTTCGTACGCGTACAGTGATCAAAGGTTAGATAAATTGGACGCAGACTATGTGGATGTAGTGCATTCAAATCGACTCGTACAAGGAGTTATTGAACCTTTAGGACATGCGGATTTCTACATCAACGGTGGTGGACCAAATCAGCCGGGTTGCATGTTACCTTCTTGCAGCCACTTGAGAGCTGCTCAAGTTTATACTGAGAGCATCAAGATGCCAAAGTCTTTTGTCGGTGTTCGCTGTCAAAGTTGGAAACACTTTGAAGCGAACGCATGCGATAGCGACACTTTTGGTGTATTAGGTTATGGATCCTCAGTGACAAATCGAGGTCTTTACTACTTGCGAACATTAGCGAATACTCCTTATGGACTTGGCATGGATGGAACGAAAAACATGGAGCCAATGGTAGAAAACTGGTTACGAACTTTAAATATAAATAAATAATATATATTGGTGTAGAAAATAAGTAGTTTCATAATTGTTGCCATAGCGCTTATTTACTCTTCGAAATTACGGTAAAAACCATATACCTATTTTAATTATGTATTGTAAGTAGATACAGTTTTGTTGTACTACTAAATCGTACAACGTTTGTCAAAACGTTGATTTTAAAGTTGTGTTTGATATAAACCTGGCTGATTTTAATTAACATTGAGTATATAAAAAGTGAACGTAGAAACTATAACCTTCGTCGTTTTGTGGATACATGCAGTTAACAAACTCATATATTCTGGGGTTTGGCATTTTTTAGTTGTCTAAATCCTAGTCACATATTTTTGTATTATTTTATTACATAATATGTACTTGCAAATGCAACAGTTAATAAAACACAATTCGTCACTAAACAATGCTCAAAATAATATCCGAAGCCCTAAAACTACCCGCCTACTCAAGTTAAACCTGACAATTAAACTGAACAATAGACATTTTGAGGATTCATTTTCATTGTGCGGTCTATTTATGAGAGCGAATCAGGGATTCATTGTTCTGTTGATTACCAGGGAGCATTGAGTAAAACAAGCGAGAGCGGGCGTTACGCCAGCGAATCACAAGTGTTGCAATGTCGATGTCGCACGGTTGGATACCGCACCGAATGCAGAGCAACGGACGTCGCCGAACGCTGCGTAACAACGGTGTTAATAATGTATTCGTCACTCATTACCAAACTCACGTCACTAGCTTACATTACGCAATAAATCTAATGGCGGTCTAGTTTCAATACCACGTTTAGTAATCCACTGAACTATGTAATTACTAAAGACACATCGACAATAAAGCTCGTTCCCGCGCGTCGGCGCAGCGCATGAATTTAAATATAGTTTTTGATTTCTGGATTTTTTAAACGTAAACTCTGATAATGACTTTATTTTCAGGACTACTTACTTAGTTATTGTTTTTATTTAAGGTGTTCCTATGTTTCTACTGTAGTTTAGAAATTACATAAATACCAACAATTCAAATTGTTGGTATACATCTAGGTGTAGATAAATCTGATTATATTTTTTGTTAAACGTAATAATGTAATGTTCGTGTCCAAATCATCATCATCATCATTATCAGCCTATCGAAGTCCACTGCTGGGCATAGGCCTCTCTCAAGACACGCTACTCAGCCCGATCTTCGGCTTTTCGCTTCCATCCACTGCCAACTGTCTACGTATATCGTCACTTTATCGAGTCTCAGGGCGCCCTACGCTACGTTTGCCAATACGCGGTCTCCACTCTAAAACACGTCTACCTCAGCGGTTATCGGTTCTGCGACAGATATGTCCAGCCCATTGCCACTTCACCTTGTTAATACGCTGAGTTAGGTCTATGACCAAGACGTAATACGTATGACGTGTCCAAGTACCTACTTAGTTTCTTTGAAATAAACGTTTGTTTGTACACATTTGATATGTGATCATTATTTGGTTTTAAGTAGTTTAGGTTTCGTTCAATAAAGTTTGATGTTTCAAAGTGAAAAATTAGTTTTCTTTTAGGTGTAAAATTAGTGTAGCACTAATTTAAACCATTTTAATTATAATTGGGCTATGCCTACTTAGGTACATAAATAATTATTATAAGTTAATAAGTGGTTTGGGTATTTGTTACATACACAAACAACATAATATGATATTTGATTAGGTAGTAACCGACACTTTGCTCCCGGGACGCGAACCTGTTGACCTGCGTTCAACATTGTGTACCCCAAAGTAGTATTCACTGCGGAAAAGCACTTTTTTGTCGAGCGAGTGAAGAAAAGGTGTCCGGCAAATAAAGTGTTCAGGCATCGCGTACGAAGTCGCGGGTGCAGCTAGTTAGCTATAATATATTTAAAAAAAAAATATACCGTAAAAGCTATTAAAATTTTGAACGACCATAGCAGTCGTTCAAATCGCGGAAACAAATCGGCTGGTCCACACATTTCATTGCAGGTTGAAGGATCTATGATTTATGGAACAGGTTGTTTTTCCGTGACTTTAAGAACATTCGGTCCCGTAGTAAAATGCACAATACTGACAACAATTTAATCTCCTTTCGGCTTACTACTATCGTTTACTGACAATAAATACACTACGGTAAAGGACTCTCACTCTATCTAGCTATGCTGCTTACTGAAATTTAATCTACATAATTATGTTTAAAGGAGCCTGTCTCGTTTTCACGCAGGACATTTCACGAAACTCAAGAGTTAAAATGGCATTTTAAGCATTGATTAACTTTAATCAAGGGTTTTGTGTGGGGCTGTATGAGTTTCTGATCGTAAGTATTTATTTTTGTGATGTAATTTATCTACTATTCATTTTATTACATTCTTATACTTGAACACAAAGACAAACGTATTAACAAATGCTTTAAAATATTTTTTACAGTAATAAAAATATGGTTTTGTGTAAAACTCTTTACAGTAGCTGTAGCTTTGTAGTGTTTACTTATCTTTCGTTTTTATAAAGCCTTCATCTATACTATTATAAAGAGGAAAGATTTGATTGTTTGTTTGTTTGTAATGAATAGGCTCCGAAACTACTGGACTGATTTCAAAAATTTTTTCACTGTTGGGAAGCTTCGCTTTCTCCGGGTAACATAGGCTACTTTTTATCCCTGTATTTCCACGGGAACGGGAACTACGCAGGTTAAACCGCGAGGCGTCCACGAGTTTAATATAAATAGCTAACTCCAAAAATGAATGATATTTAGGTCAGTTAAATGCCTTCATTAGTTTAAAATAAATCCATAACAGTAAAAACCAGATCAGCGAGCATAATCGTAAAGGAAATACGAAACCCTTAATGCACTCACTTTAATACTTGTATTCACATTTATACTGATGATAGATCAGTAGGTAGCGCAGTCAATTCACACGCCGAAGAACATAGGTTCAAATTCCAAGAATGAGCTTGAGTTGCCCGTGAAGAAAAACGTTGTGAGAAAATCATAGTACTAGAAGTAAGAGCACCTACTAGAAAGTACCCACTTTATAGTACTCGGCTGTCTATTTATCACCTTCAAGCTGTAGTAAATCTGCCGCAAATCACCTAACGTGGTTAGGTCTGCTTCGGCAGCCTCGCTCGAGAGCCATTTCAGGCTAGATGTATTCCCCATCTTCGACCACACAGTCACTTAACATCAATGAGCCAACCCAACCCGTCATCCAAAAAAAAAGTTCCAATTAATATGTATGTTTTAACATACAGATCGTTTTACCATTTTTACACTGCATTCATCAGTATTAAAATTTATTAGAACCTATCATCGAGTACCTGTCACTTGGTAACGGAATTACCAAAAATTCTATTCTATTCACAAAGACAGACTCTTTATAACTGCTATAGGTTTCTTCAACTCTACCCGAAATAAAGTAGCAGATCTGTTATTTTGCGGCAACAATACTAGCAGGAGGTATGTATTAAGCAGACTACCTTACAAAGACTAACACTGCTATTGGGTTCTAATAACTACTAACGATGTTTCTGTTTAATTCTAGATAAAGAACCGACGGGTTTCAAGTTACTTTGTACATCGACCTCTGAATGTACCTATTTTCACTTTTGAGAAAAGCTCGGGGCTATTTCCATCAGCCAACCTGATAACCGAGAGTCGTCGCGTCCCACACAAAGAATCGAACTGATTCTCAATGAATAGGTAGGAATTTCTTAAGGAACAATGTCTATGTGGCTTCTAAAAACCGTTGTAATTTCATTTGTTTTTGTTCGGTATTGGCATCACTGTATTTATAGAATTAAATGCGCAAATCTGTACCGAATTACTTATAATTGCATGTTTTTTATACAATAACAAACCAAAATTATAAAATGTTTGTTGTAATGTATACTATAATAATAATAATAATGTTTAGTAAATACATGCAACACAATCAAGACCCATATCAATTATCAAAAATTACATTTATAAGAATACAATTTAATTAGTAAAGCTATACAAATACAAAGTTCATTGAAATAAAACAAAGATATTTTTAAACTCAACGTCATGTGGGTACTGGGTGAGAATACGGGGCGTGGGGCGGGGGTCGAAGGGTCAACCAGTTCTGAGGAAAATAAATGTATATCCATATTACTAAGAGTTTTCGCTGTTTTTGTTCCAATTCTGAGGGTTTTAGAATGTACACAATCATTGTTATAATATTCTTGATTCTGTGAGCAAATGTAAGATAATTTTAATGAACTAATCTTTGTAAAATTTTGGTATCACAGTAGGTACCTAATGATGTAATGGAGTCAATCAGTTTTGTACATTTCCGAAAATATGCTACTCAACCCTTACCCAAGTAATATGAAATTATTATTTATTATTCCCAGAATTGGTTTGATAATAACTCCATACTGGCATGACGTTGAGTTTTGGAACACCATGTTATAGTATATAGTATATCCTATATACATGGTGTATACAGGTTAGGTCGTGATAAAAGTAAAATCCTATACCTAATCTACATTAATGTACATAAATAAAAACACTTATTAAACAAAATAAAAAAGACCTTAAATTATACTATTTACAAAATGTATACAAAAAACTTCACGTCTTAAAATCTGTCAGAAGAGGGATATGTAGCCAAAATGCTGACAGCATTGCCACGCTGGACGGCAATGCTTAGCTTTTGACCAAAGTAGATACCAGCATTCTGGTCACCTGAAGCCTCCTCTAAACGTTTGAATTAATGTACAGTAGGTACAATAATATTTTACTCGTATTGACACCATATAAAGAAAAACACTACACATAGGCACAAAAGGCTGTATTTGTTGGTTTACACATTTTTCAGACCTTTAAATATTATTCGGAATATTTGTCAAAAACTGTCTACGTAGTTCTCATACATAGTAATTCTCCATATGCCTAAACGTAATGTCTTAATTTCTCAGTAACGCTAAATAAAGTTTTTCAGTATAAAATTCAATCAACTCTATTACAATGCGATTATGTAATAGTTGTATAACAGTAGTATGAATTTCGTAACTCGATTTTCGGAACGAGAGTGATACTGAGGATTTTAGATACAGGGTACCCGGTCAATACTTGAGCATTGTGTAAATAGTGATATTAAATGAGGCGGAATAATATGTCTAATTGCTAAGATATACTTTGAGTAAACCTAACTGGACATGTTTTTACTATGATGTTTACAATTTTTATATTTCATTTCTTGGATGAGGACTTCATTTTTTTCGCTTTCTTCATAACTTCGCTTTCATATTTCTGTGAACTACGTTGATCTTCAAAAACTGCACAACTGTTTATTTTTTAAAAGCCGTACTTCCACGTAATCACTCAGGAAACATGAACATAAAATCTTTGTTCTGAGTCTAGGTGCACTAGGTATCTGATTTCCATAGTAATTTGCTTTGTTTGTTAGTCGCTCTAGTGTGAAATACATGCACAACGATCTTTATTTATTTAAATAAAAAACGGAGGATATTAAACACAGCGCTATCAGACCCCAAACTAAGCACTTGTACTATGGAAATCAAATAACTGATAGAATACCAATATACTTTTTTTGTAAATACATACTTACAATGCATATTAACAAATTTAAAATTATTAAGGTATTAACCAATTTAAAATCATCTTCAGCGACGAAGCAAGTTGGGACGGTATCAGTAATGATGTTCTAAACTTTAGAACATGTTTAGGTACTGAACGTGTTTAGTGTGGTTTAGATTCTAAAGCATACTAAACACGTTCTTACTGAACCAGTCGCACACATATGCAATCTTAGCATGCTTTCAGCCACACTTCCTGATATCCTCAAGGTAGCTACAGTTATTCCCATTTTTTTAAAATGGTGACGACCCCTACGGCGTCATATTTAGAAAGTCCCGTTTGCTAAGACTCTGTTTGCCCGACGCTTTTTAAGGTTTTTGAGAGGAGTTTATATGTACCGTATCCTTGACAGTTAATAGTTAAAATGATTTTGTAAACGAGTATGAAACGAAAGACACTAGACTTCGCGACACAGGTTTTCCTAATGTTCAGTGAAGTTACCCAACTACCTAATTGTCATGCTTCAAATACTGAGATAAAGTAATGTACAATTAGGTCTTTAACATTCATATATATGTATCATAAATATATAATATAAATACAGAACATCCAGACACGGAACAAACATTTGTTTATACCACAAAATGTTTGTCCTCGGTGGAAATCGAACCCACGCTCTACGCTCTTAAAGCAAATATACTACCAATGAGCCAATAGGACTGTCAATTTTTTTTACCCTATTCTTAGATAACATAACTTTATGTAGGTAGACAGTCAAGTGAAGATGCTTACTCATGATTTGTCTGAAGAGTGATAAAGTCAACTAAACTAAAAATAAACAGCAAAAGCATGTAACAAAATAAAAACACTATTAACAGTAGAGACCGAAATATCCACGAGCATCGGAGAAAGGCCATGATAACACAGATAAACAACGCCCGCCCTAAACAAATAATCCTTTAGATCCAGTAATGTGGGTACTACAGTAAACGAGAATATGTAATAGAGATGACGAGGCGCGACGTGACAACTACTACATACATATAAATAAAATATATTACGACAACTATCTATCTTCGTGATTGATTCTGTGATTTTAATTAATAATTTTATTGGTCAAGATTTGATCTGGGTAGGTACGATTTTTTAACCGAACTATGTGTCTTACTTTTAAACCAGCAGAGCTCCCTCACTATCTTACAGGAACTGTATAACGTTTTGTTATAAAAATAATTTGCGTGTTTATCCGGATTATATAATCTACATAATTATGTACACCAAAATGTCGCCTAAATCTGTTAAACGGTTGCAGCGTGCAAATTTACCACATTAAGTCATAAACTTTCCATTTATAATATTAGTATGCCTATTTGAAAGTTTTTAGACGCTCCTCCGAAAAATGTGGGTCTGATGGCTTGTAGTACAGGGTCACGTAGAAAGCAAGAAAGTGTCTACCTCACCCTGCATGAATCCGCATCTTTTAGTTCAGTTTAAAGTAACAGCGGTTAGCCACCTATGAGATGCTATTCGCATATGGTTTACGAGAAAAGCGGTAGTTCTGAAAAGAGATAACGGTGACGAAGACAATTAATGCTAAAATATACTGTAGAAGAGTAGATAGGTACAACATTTTCTTAGCGTAGAGATAGTAGATAAATATCTGAAACAAATAAAATACAATATTCATACATAAAAGTACTTATATCTATTAAGTGAGACAGGTCGCCTGTTCATATTATTTATTTATTCGGCTCTGCAAGTGAATTCTATGTACCTGTTCAATTGTTCATGGTTGGCTTCATTTTGGTTGACGGTTCGCCGGACTTAATTATTTTCTTATTACCTTGATGTAACTCGAAAAGAAACGTTATAGCGGTTCCACTTGTTCTGCTTCAATAAAGCCAACCTATAAAAAAAAGTGGCTTAAATGTTTATTGTCCGACAAAGAAAATGTTTTATTAAATATTTATGAAGTGAATGAACAATGTGTATGCACTACTCTTAACGAAGTGACTATGCAGATCACGTCATCTAGTGCGTAACAAATTTATACCATACTAGCGGACGCCTCACGGTTTCATCCGCGTAGTTCCCGTTCTTGTAGGAATACAGGGATAAAAAGTAGCCTATGTCACCTGGCAATATCGTAGCTTCCTAACGGTAAAAGAATTTTCGAAATGGGTTTAGTAGTTTCGGAGCCTATTCATTACAAACAAACAAAAATCAAATCTTTCCTCTTTATAATAGTACTAGCGGACGCCTCGCGGTTTCACCCGCGAAGTTCTGGTTCCCGTGGGAATACAGGGATAAAAGTAGCCCATGTCACCTGGAGATAGTATAGCTTCCCAACGGTGAAAGAATTTTTGAAATCGGTTCAGTAGTTTCGGACCTTATTCAATACAAACAAACAAACCATCAAATGTTTCCTCTTTATAGTAATATAGATAGAGAACAATTTACATCAATGACCAAATAAAAATTTATATTTTGAGATCGCAACATCGATTGATCGATTTTGACACGGCATCGCAAGTTTTGCTTTATTCAGAGCTATAGATGTTTTTTTTGCCCCTAACTAAGCTCCGTTTAAATCCTGTGAGGGCTATTTCATTGCTGTCATGAAAAAATATAACCCCTGACAATTAGAAATCAAACAAGACATCACACATCAAAATCGATCGAGTTATGTATGGGTAAAAGTTTGTTAAACGCAAAAAAAAAAACATTCGCCGTCTTCTTTGGGTAAAATATTTGGGTAATATTATTATGCTAACTTTTTAATGTAAGTGGTTTCGTAAATTAATTTCTTTGTTCAAGTTACGGGAAACGCTTGTACATATTCGGTCTTCGATTCGCATGATTTATTTTACTTAAAAATGGTAGAATGAGCCAATCAGTATCCCATGTATGAAAACTGAAATTTATTGGGCGGAATAAACATCTAAGAGCCATTAAATATTAAATTAGACGATCGTGAATAAACATTGTGCTAGGTGTAAAGTTATCAAGCACTTAATTAACTAGCTAGTAGCGATTGGGGCGGGGACAGCAAATTACGAGTATAATCTCGAATACTGTTTGTAGTCCTCCAATCTGTACCTACGTTTATATACACGGCTAAAATCTTAGATGTAATAAGGCAAAAGAGGTAAAACAATAAGTGTTTTTTACCATCTTCGACAAAAACTAAAAAAAGTGTCAAATATTTCTACAGAACACCAGTTTTTTTTATGATTTTAAGTTTGTGTTCGTAATAAAAGTTCTTCATAATAAACAGTACAATGACTCGCTTTCGGCTTTCGACAGCCCATGGTTATATATATTTTTTTTTATGTACAAGTAATGAGACGAACGAAACGCTCTCTTGATGGTAAGAGATAACGCCTGTCCATTACCATTGCAGCGATACACAGAACTTTGAGTCACAAAACAAAGTCCATAGCATCGCTGCTTTGGCGCTCATTACTTTGAGACTTTCGATGGTTAGTCTCAATAGCCCAGTAATTTCGCTAGCTGCAGTACCTACCCTTCAAACCGGAACACAGTAATGTTAATGTTATAACCCTCCTTTTAACTAACGTAAATAATGTTCATAACGGTTTGTCTATGTCTCTTATGAATCCAAAATTAACTAGACTTACAACAAAAAATACTATAAAGTATACTTGGTGGTAGATCTCCTTAGCAGGAGGTCGTCTAGATAGGTACTACCGCAGTACCAGATATTCTGCCGCTATGCAGTAGTGTGACTGTGTTCCGGTTTGAAGGGTACTGCAGCTAGCGAAATTACTGGGCTGTTGAGACTAACAATCGAAAGTCTCAAAATAATGAGCGCCAAAGCAGCGATGCCCCGGACTTTGTTTTGTTACTCAAAGTTCTGTGTATCGCTGCAATGGTCATGGACATGCGTTATGTCTTACCACCAGGAGAGCACATCGTTGGTCTCATTACTACATAATATATACATATAGATATATATATATGCGAAATATAACATCTAAAACCCTAATAAACCGACGCTTATTTGATCAAAAAAGCCAAACTAAACATTCGGGGTTAAAGTATGAAAATGCCATTTCGTACGTTGCCCTTTCGTCATTTTTTGCTAAAATACATAATTTGTAATAAAGTTTTATACTTTCGTTACCTATACATATCTGACGTCTAATCGGAAGATCATTTAATCCTTAGCGATAGAACTCTAGGGACATAGACGCCACATTTTTTTCCAAAAAAATTTAATTCGACAAAATTTTCCAGATCGTAGTTAAAAAAGGTAGTAGATTAGAGCGAGGTCCACCTAGCATGGAGAAAGATAAATGGTTTCTGACTGTAGGTCTTGTAGTGTTTAAACTATTTCTTGTATAGGGAGAGGTCTTATGCGCTACATTTTCCGGATCAGTCAAATCATGAAGCACCGATTTATCCAGTTTTTAATTTTTTTGAATTGCTGTAAATGATCCAATATTGTGGGTATGCTGTCCAACAGTAAATAAAGCAGTCGTTCTTCAATTCATTGTTATTTGCCTAGGGGCTAGTGCTAGTAAAGCGGTTTCTTAGCAGCGTATTTAAGCCTTTTTTCTAATAGCAGCGTCTTGCGCGGCGGCTGACGGAGAGTGCACGATGCGACTCAGCTACCTGGCAGCTATAGTGCTGATGCAAGTAGTGTCCTAAACAAGACACTTGCCGTTTTTTCAGGGCACCAGGGTCCACCCGTCCGATCTTTTACCATCAGATCTGCCCAGACCCGGAGGCTGTTACATAGTACAACACATACATAGTTCTATACATAATACAACACATACCTACAACTACATAGTTCTATTTACGATAGATACTCGTAAAGTATCCGAGCTTTCTAGAGCACGAATGTTGGATCATAGTTAAGCTTCTCTCAAACATTCAATATCGCTGACCTAATAGGACTCTGTACAAGCTGTGGCATTGTGGCAAAAGGTTTCTGATGAATTAAACCGGACCTAATGTGCGTCTCTGTAACTATTACCCAACATAATAATATGTATCGTGACTTTCCGCCACGACACTGCTGCTGAACGCAGTTATCAATGTCTTTTTCATTTCTCAAAAGATTCTTTTTTCGTAAAAATAATTAGTCGAACAAAAGGTTCTCCTGATGTTAAAATATAAAGTCAGTCTTTGACCATTTCAGCGGAAGATAGAGATTCAAATAATAAAACGAAGTCCAGATCCGAAAACCGTCCAGACTTCTGTTTGATCGCCATCTCGTCTGGTGCTGAACGAAGATGTTATCTGGGATGGAGCACGTTTACCTGGAAGAAAGTGTGTGTGGCTCTAACCCATTAATTTGCAAAAACTACGTAGTAGGTAAACAGTAGTCAAATATGTAAAAAAATCACGTCCCATTCATATTTTGCTTTTGTTGATGTAGTAAGTACTTAAATCTTGCAAATTAACATGCTAGCCCCTCTGATTCCCTCGCTATAACAGCGTAATTAAGTATCTTCATTGCGTGATTTGGTAAATGCGAGTCCGGCGTATAAGATAGATCTAATAGACTTACGTATATCGTATGTGACATAAGACGTGAATAAATAACGACAATGACAAAATGAAGACAATGCCTTAGACCATCCAACCAAGGTCTAAGGACAATGCTAATCAAATAAGTAAGACCGTCGTTTCATTATTAACAATATAATTAGATTAGATTTATATAATTTGGTTTATCATAATGTACTTGAACATATTGAAACATTTGTAATTTTGACATATCTAACATGATTTAATTTTTACATTGTTGGACACTAATTAAAATAGCCTTTTAATGTTTGTACGAGCACAGCGCCATCACCCGTGACATTTATACGCCTAACCGGCACAACATGACTTAGCCACATCAACTACTGAAACGTCTTTTATGCGTATATTGTATAAAATTTCTCATGTTGTATAAATTATCTTTATCTTACCTTTTATAGAACACATGAACAAAGTGTCTTCCCCTTAATAGAGACAGTAAGAAAAGTGCCGATTGACGCATTCTTCAAATAGACTCTACTTAGCAATTTAAGTTACATTAAAATTACTTATTAGTCTTATAATAAAGCCAAAGCAACTCTTTGTCACAATCAAAGTATATGTTACTTTGATTGTGACGTAAGTCACAGTCAAGTCCAGTTCCTGCCCAACTAAAGCATGATGATAAAAACGTCAACAGAGTTTTGTAAACAACAAAATATATGTTTCACTAAAAATCCCTTACCTACTCATGCATAATTATGATTCAGCACTTTATGATTAAATCATCACTATTTCTAAATAATGCAATGAGATGATTATTCCCGAATTCTCGTCAAAACTATAAAGACGAAGAAAACTTTTCCGAGCTGGTAAAGTGAAAAAAGTATCAAAAGTAATAATAGTTTTTTTAGAGTAACTTTGTGCATGGTTGAACATATTTAATAAGCTTTTATTCTTCTCCTTAATTTAGCATCGCACAGATTATTTAATCTAAGCAACATAAAAATTACTATGAAGTACCTAATTTGTTTTTATATAAAAATAATGAGACCCTTATTCTGTGAAAGAAAATAACACTAATTCCAAATCGTGAAAATAATCTTTTATGTGCCTTTGATTTTGCATAACACTTTCCAAAGTTGTCAAGTATAGGTTTTTAAAATGTTTATTTACTTACAAATGAAAAGTGATTTGTATATGAACAATTGTGGAATCACTTTTTATTTGTAAGTAAATAAGCATTTTAAAAACCGCATCGCTTTTGACACTACTTTACTACACACGAGGGCATTTTTGTGGAAACAAATATCGCACAAATACAATTCAAACACACCTTAGAAACGTTCAGATAAAACCGAATGATTCGAGTGACATAGCAAAACTTACAGCACCGCGTGGTGTGATTATAAAGCAACGCCCCCCTAGGCGTGTATACCGAGGTATCATTTTTCAGCTTGAATTACATTTCTTTACTAAAATAATTCGTAGTTTGGCGCTCATTATTTTAATAAAATTTTGACTTTGTTACTATGTCATTATCTAGTCAATTCTAGTCACTATGTCACTTTTGTCACTATTACAGACTATTGTCACGATGGTTTCAACAATATTGTTAAAACGAATTAGTAGGATAAGTAAAACCATTTTACAAAAAAAATATCGTATTGAAAATTAAAGAACGCGTAGTCGTCGCCAATGATTTGGAAAACATGAAAAAGGGTGGCATTTTCTGATTCAATTGACATGTTTGCCTGAAAATAAATAAACATAATCTTCAGGTTGGTTTGGTATGACCTTTTGAAGTGAATCATTGGAACCTACTGTACTTCTAACTCCACAGGACTAAAAGATCTCGTTGCCTTTTGGTAAGTCTATTACAAACTTGGTTTGCTGAGCGTGACTTCAATGAAGTTTTCCCAGATACTTGATTAAAAATACGGCAAAGTCTTAGAAAATCATTACCTGTTTTATGATGTAAATTTTAAACTTTCGTGATTGGAGATTTCGTGATTATAAATTATTATTATTATTATTTTATATCTTAGTCCAGTGCTGGATGCTGCGCATCAGGAAAACCTAATGACTCAGCCCAATTTTTGACTTTTTACTTTCTGGAATAGATCTACGTATGTATATTGTATACATATCGTTATGATACATCAGTGCGTTCGTATACGTATCGATCGATATATATAGTATATCGACGATCATACGTTTGCCCGTTCGTAATCTTCACTCACTTGCTAATATGCTGAGCCGTGTCGTTAGCTTTGGTTCTCTCTGGCGAGTGACTTGCGTCTGGATACGATGCCTAAGAGAAACACTTAATATTTTTACCAATTCAAACCATTCCTTTTCTTTTTTAAGATTATACCTCAGGCATTGCATACGGCAAGAGCGTAAAATAAGTCATCTATATATTTAGACTTATAGCAGGAGCGTTTTGTTTCCATGCCCTGATCCACGCGTAATTGAGCGCCTCTTCAGTCCGTTCCGCTCAGCGGCTCAATTTCAATTACTTTCCTGGGTTGTTTGTTGTTCGGATAAAATTTTAGTTTGTCTCGGAAACCTGCGCTAACGAGGATGACATTTAAACAACAGCCTCATAATTCGATATGTAAAGTTTTTTATATTTTTTACTGATAGTAAACTTTATTTTATGAAACTAATTTGAATACATATTTTGGCTTTCTATGCGGTAGTTTAATTCTAATACGTTTTCAAACTTTTTATAGTTATGACGTCATGAGGTCGGCTGAATATGTAGAATATGCCTTTGCCATACAAAACAAAAAAGTATACAAAACATTTGAAACGAAATGTACTATTCGAAATGGTTTTAGAATCAGTAAAGTTTTTTTTTTCTTTACACACCGAATTCTATTCTACATAAATACACCTGAAAATAGTTCTACATGCGCCGAGTTTAGTAGTCATTAACGCCTACGTGGGCTTTGTCTAACTTACCTTGGCTGCAAGAAATGGTATCACCCTACATTTTGTTACTAGTTACATTTCGCAAAAAGAGAGCTTTTTACCTTCCTTATTAGTGTTACAATTTCTGAAACTATATAATCTCAGTAACCATTATATTACTGCACCTGCGAATTTTCAATATTTTATAATAAACATTCGAAGAGGTTTACGAGTAAATTATTAACATACTGCGATTTTTTAAAAAAATACAGCTTTCTCGCAGAGATGGGTGACGATGATTGACTATTTATGATGCGGGTTCTTGTTCCTGTAACGCGATGTACCCACTCCTGTATTCACTTCTGTCGGCAGTCTCCATGACTGGCTCTGGCTATCGTTATTATTTGTTCGTAGATACTTATTTAAGTGTATTATTGTAACGTCTAATGATACGAGTATACATATAATTATAATCTCTAGTGTAACACTTACCTACCTAGGTACCTCGCAGGCGTAGGTACTTTGTTTTATTTCCTATTTTATTTTTATTCAATTTACTTATCATACACAGTATTACCACCTATGTCTATATAGAAGTGGTAAATACTTTTAAGGATGCCAAAAAAACACATTTAATCGTACGCGCAAACTTTGAAATAAATTGAGTAAAGCTATGAAGTTGGCGATATTAAACTAGAATTTAGAAGGAAGCAAGTCAAAAGAAACTTTATCGTGAAGCAATCTTTGAAAGTTGTGCCACTTGCGAAGTCGAAGCTTTCGAGACGCACGCGACTAGACAAAACTGCAATTACTTTCGATAAAATTCAATCGAGCTCGAATTTGGAATTCTGTAGTTTTTTTTTTAAACAAGTTCTTTTGTCTTAAATTTTAAAATTTCAAGCTTATTTGCGGCTTTTTTTGCGGGAAGATTCTCGTATTGACACTTCGGGTGAAACACCACCCGGCTTACCTAATTGCGGTGCTGCTATGCAGGCAGTCCATATCAACCAAAAAGAGTTGCTCAGGACACTCACAATGTTGGATGTGAACAAAGCGGACGTTATACCGGACGTTATTGTGTTAAAAAGATATGCACCGGAGTTGACTCCAGTCCTTATCCGTCTTTTCCGCCTATCTTTGGTGACTGGCGTAGTTGCTAAGAGTTGGAAGCTTGCGAATGTCCAACCTGTCCTTTCAAAAGGAAGCCGTGCCGACTCCAATATTTACAGGCCAATCTCAGTCATATCTGTATTGTGTAAAACCATGGAGCGTGTACTGTATAGGAGCGTCATGGCATACCTGAAAAATAAAAACGTCCTCAGCAACCAGCAGCGTTTTGCCGAAACCGGCCGACAGGGGATCTCCTTGTGTTTGCCACGCCCATTCTGAGCGAGGCTTTAGAGAAACACGGCGAAGCCTTGGCTGTGTCTCGACATCTCTGAAGCCTTTGGCAGGGTCTGGCATGATAGACTCATTGGCAAGCTTCCTTCATTCACTGTCTGCTCTCTTATGCTCTCTCAGCTTCACCTGCATTGCTGCCGTAGCATATAGCTCACGAAGTACTTCCACATACCGAGTATCAATGGAACAGCGATGGAGAGAATCAAACACGGCCCAGTGTTTGACGCTGTCGAAGGCCTTTTCCTAATCAACAAACGCCATGCACAAAAGGCCGGTTAAACTCTTGACTCTTGTCCATCAGCTGTTTCACTGTGTGAATATGGTCGATAGTGGAAAATCCGCTTCTAAAGCCTGTTTGTTCGACAGGCTGGCATTCATCCAGCAGACGTGTAAGCCTATTGCTATGTCATGAACTCATGAATTGCAAGAAGCGAAGACGTGGCAGTATGACTGTACAGCTTTAGCCTGCCCGTTGGGGCAAATGAAATAAATAAACATCGTAGGACTATACACACAGCGCCATCTGGCCCCAAACTAAGCAGAGCTTGTGTGATGGAAGTCAGATAATAGAATACATAAATACTTTTTTTTGTAAATACATACTTATAATACATACAGAACACCCAGACACATAACAAACATTTTGTTTATTTACAAAATGTTTGCCCTGAGTGGGAATCGAACCCATGTCCTACAGCTCTCAAGGCAGATATACTACCAATGAGCCAACGGGGCTGTCAAAAAAGTTAATCAAATGTGTCTAAATAGCTATGTATACTTTTTGATTTACATAGCAAGAGCATATATTAAACCTACTTCACGACGTCATCGCTATAAAAAGTATGAAAATGAAAATAATCTACCGCATAGAAAGCCAAAAGAAATTTGACTCATTGATTCCTGACCAACGAGTCAAATTTCAACTACGTGGGAAAAGAGGTAATGGTTTTAAGACTTGACCTAAAAACCATTGCTAGTTAAATAAAAGCTTATAAGAAAAACTAAATCCATTCAATGATAAAATATCGATTAACAGTTTTAACCTTTTGTTAATGATACTAAGGAGGCGTTTTATTACGGAAATATTGTAAATCTTATCGCTTTTACGAGCAGTTACCGACTGGTATTACTTTATACACTTTCATCTTCAACAATATTACAAAGACGGACGGTCTGAAGAGACGTAAGCGAACAATAGACAGGTAGAATTAACTACTGCGTTAATTTGGTTTATATAGTGGCGTAATAAGTGGCATTGTGGTGAAAAACCAGAGCTATTATGGATAACTGGCCTGTTTGGTTATTATTCGCTATCTAAAATAGGCGGCTTATTCTGCTCTTCTAGAATAACGTGTTGTCGTGAGTAATGAAAGTGAATTGGAGAAACAAAAGTCCAGTCTATAAAACTAATATTATCAATGAAAAGTGTATCTGTATGTTTGTATTTTTGTATGTGCATATATGTATGTTTGTTACTTCTCATGATTTAGATAAAATTTGGAATGGAAATAGCTTATACTCCACATTAGTGGGCATATAAGTATCACGCATATGCTACTTTTTTATCTTGGAAAACATTTTTAAATTACCATTAAGTATAAGCCTGCGCCTGAACCAGCGCTTTGCGGTATAAGGGTACGGTACCTACATGTTATCTTTTTTGTTTTTGGCTTCGTCAGTAACCAGTGTCAAGGGCTTCGATATATTCAAGTATTTATGGAAAATCAAGTTAAATAAGTGTAAGTCACAGTCACACAAAGTCTTGTTCGAGTCCGTCCATGCTCTAGTTAAGTAGTGGTATATTTACTACAAGCTTCGATGAAGATTTAGAAGCAACACGAAAAGTAACCACAAAACATTTTTCCACGCTCACGCGCATAATTCGGGACTTTACAAATAAAATACCACTTTTTTCCATCCCACAAAGTCTGAAGACAAAAGTCTTCAATCAGTGCGTCCTACCTGTCATGACCTACGGAGCCGAAACGTGGACACTTACAGCGGGAATGGTCCGTAAGTTCAAAGTCGCTCAGCGAGCTATGGAAAGAGCTATGCTTGGCATTTCTCTGAGGGATCGGATCCGAAACGAAGTAATTCGCCAGAGAACTAAAGTCATTGACATAGCTCAGCGTATTAGCAAGCTGAAGTGGCAATGGGCTGGACATATCTGTCGCAGAACCGATAACCGCTGGGGTAGACGTGTTCTAGAGTGCAGACCGCGTATTGGCAAGCGTAGCGTAGGACGCCCTGAGACTCGATGGAGTGACGATATACGTAGGACAGCTGGCGGTGGATGGAAGCGAAAAGCCGAAGATCGGGCTGAGTGGCGTGTCTTGGGAGAGGCCTATGTCCAGCAGTGGACTAGTATAGGCTGATGATGATGATGATGATGCTTGAAAAAACGCAAGCATTCGAAAATAATGTAATGCGGCGATACCAACTTTCCGCGTTTCCGCCAAAACTGTTTAAAATCTATCTACATTTCAAATTTAATCTAAATCCGTTACAGTATCAAGAAGCAACAAAGAAAATTATACATCCGCTCTTTCGCTCACACTGAGGAGTGAGATTTTTATACAGACTAGTCCGTGGAATTGGACACTAACGAAACGTACGAAACATAGCGCATGATTTATAAAACTTTTTGCTTTCTAAATTTAAATGTAATATAATTTAACATTCATTCTTAGTATTGGCAAAATAATTTCACGACGCACACATCGATACAAGTATTTAGTCAATTCATGGCTAATCGATGTTTACCCTTTCCAATTAATATTTACAATCCATGTTGGACCCTAAAGTACAGCTAAAGCCCTACCGTCCATAACTGTCCGAAAAGAGATTAGTTCAGCCTATATAATGTATAGCCTCACTGGAAACGGGACTAAGTAACTCATCCCTGATGTTGCTGTATAATATAGCAGCATTATTATCAATCTCCTACCCTAACAAAAGCCTAACCTATCAGTATTCCTAACGAGACTTTTGTTTCATTCGGGGTATACCTGCTTATTTATACACAACGCGCAGAATGCACGGCACGTATGACATAATCCCTTGAAATTAAACGTCGTCCCGGTTTCGGACCGTATCCTACTGGACAGATATCTCAAGAGGCTGGAGGTAACATACTTGGAACTTGCCCGAGACTTTGGTTAGAGTCGAGACACTAAATAGACTTTAGTGTCGTAACGACACACGAGCCCTCATAAATTTCTTCCGCGGTTGCCGACGCTTCGTTTTCTCTAATCTCTAAACAGTATAAAGCAAAGTCGCTGTACGTGTCAGTCTGTTTCTTCGTTTACATAATCTTTACTATGGTTTAGATTTTGATACGGTTTTCGCTGTTATTTAGATATATTTTACATAAGTTTGTGTACACTATACATCTTAATTGCAATTTACAAAACTGGTACATAAATTGCACCCGGGGAGGGTCGCTGGTGTACATGTACATGAAAGTTCACTTGGTGGTAGATTTCCTTAGCAGGAGGTCGTCTAGGTAGGTACCACCGCAGTACCAGAAATTCTGATGCCAAGCAGTAGTGTGCAAACATTATTGTGTTCCGGTTTGAAGGGTACTGCAGCTAGCGAAATTATTGGGCTGTTGAGACTAACCATCTAGTCTCAAAGTAATGAGTGCCAAAGCAGCGATGCCCTGGACGTTGTTTTGTTACTCAAAGTTCTGTGTATCGCTGCAATGGACAGGCGTTATTTCTTAACATCAGGAGAGCACCTCGATCATCTCATTACTTTTACATTACAAAAAAAAAGTACATGTAAATATGTATGCATCGACAAGATGCGATATAATTTATAGCTCTAATATAGATTTCATACTTACTCTAGAAACCTAGAGGTTACTTATTATAATTATCAAAGACTTTCTATCCAGGATAATTACAAAACGTTTGTGAGACGGGACTGTTGACTACAAGTCTATCTAGTCTAATTACTGCAAATGGAGGTAACAAAAGTGTTTATGAACGGTCATGAAAACGCAGACCTATGAACAGAATATGTAGGTGAAGTCAACATGCGTTATGCAATAAATGTATTTTTTTTTTATATATCTTATAAAACGCTTTTCTACAACATTTTGAAGAAATTTAATCTAAAGAATATTTTGCACATCATGAACACAGGTACTGTATCTGTTGTCATATTTTCGAAAAGTTGAAAAAGACAGTTATACAAACTGCACTTCTAAGCAAAAAACTTCGAAATGATAACGATTCGAAAAAAAAGCCGTGATTGTAAACTAACGTGTCCATTGGTTAGCGTGTATTGCCGTGCCATTCTTCAACATTTACGTAAGTCCACTCGATCGGAATCCAATCTGGATATTGTGGAGTATCCCGGCGATGAGTGTGAGTGGGAATTATTTTGGTAGATCGGCGCCTGGCACCGGTTCAATCGGCCGCCGACGCCGCCGCCACCGCGGATACAGACTCGCAGTGTGTCGCCTACATTTTCGATCCGACAGTCTACACTCGCCTCTAGGCGACACACTTACCAAAATAATGTTACGTATCTTCATGAAAAGTCAACAAACACTTACTATTGCCTCTATCTGTGCTACTGAACAGAAAAGTGCTCCTGATCTATTGATCGATAGAACTGAGCCACTCATTTAAAATTTCTATAATAGAATAATTAAAATAATTATTTTTTTCAAATCTGGAACTGATTTGAAAAGTAATTGTTTCCTTCTATTTTTATATTTATAAATATTAGCATAATTTGAAAGCAAAAATAGAGTGCCTACGTACCTAGATATGAAGACCACAAATTTGTGTACCTATTTCGCAAGAAATAAATGAATTATGAAAAAGTTAGTACTTCCAAGCTATTCTTTCAATTTTCTAAAGTAAACGAAATTAATTATAGCCGAAGATCTGTTTAATGTCCATTTTAAAATGTGTAAGTAATTTTAAGGAAATAATGTCGTGACAAGTAAGAATATTAAAAGAATAGAGCGAGACTAGAGCCCTAAAGCATTCACTTACTAATAAACCCTGCATTATTTTTTAATATGTGTATATTATGTATTAGGTACCAACCTTTTAAATTAAAATCATGTGGATAAATTAGAATAGACATATGTTATTTGGCTGCAAAATAAAGAAAACTTTTTACCTAATTCTTTGTTAAGAAGTAATTTGAACCTTTGAATAAAGCATAATCTTATTTCCAAACTTTTTATTCTTCTCGTAAAACGTTGTCTCTTTATTTAGATTTGTTTATTTTATATCTTAATTAGGAAGGACAGACTAAACTTATTAAGAACCAGCCCTAATTAAAGACGTAACTCTTGCCAGTACTTGTCTCACAACTTTAAGCGTTTGCTCAAAATCATCCGTTCTTTCTGTCCACTAACAACACACCACACCGAGTTCCTTAACAATTTTAAAGGTCAAAGGTCAGTCTTTATATGAACTAGCACTCAATTAAATTATTTTTTTATTTCAGCAAATAGAAATTTCATCGCGAAAAACAAAGTCTCATTGAAGAAAAAAAACATTAATTTTAAAATTACTACTACTAATACTAAAATTCAGAACAACATTTTAAAATTACTGGGCTTCATTGATTTTATACAATGCTACATGCATTTCACTTATATGAGGAAGACAGACGTCCAGAAGACACATCGTGCTGACGTGTGCTGACACGCCAATTTGTCTTTTCGTTTTTTCTATATTTTTATGTTTTTAAAGGACGATCTACATCGTGTATATAACTTACCTTTAAAGTTCACCCCAAACATACGACCATACTAATATACCGATATTTGTACCTACTACGCACTTAATTATTGTCAATGTTTTGTCTTCTCTTTATAGGTTGGGATATAAAAAAAAATATTGTTCGTTAGTCTCGCTAATACTCAGAAACGGTTTGACCGATTTAAATATATGTTTTTTGTTGTCCTCGCTATAGTTTAGAAATGGTTTACAAAGAAAAATAATAGGAAAAATCCTAAAATAAAGTAAAATGATAAATTTTGTATGTAAAATCGTCAAACTGACGTACTGATACACAAGATGTCAAGTGTCACAAAACAAAATAGTTATTACTATTCAACGACATCTGGTCGTGTGTAGTGGTAGCACCCTCCACCTATACCCGCTAACCGCTTACAGGTGGCATTAGTAGTATTCATTATTCGTGAATAACGTAAATAATTACGTCAATAAGTTATCTGTCTGTGTTTCGACTAATCTTTGATACGAATGGACTAATTTTGAGGAAGCTTTCACCGCCAGATATCCAATGTTATAAGAAGCAACATAAGCTCCTATTATTTCAGAACTCCGATAAATATTTGGTTGTCTACTTGAATTGTGAACAAAATAGGGAAGTATACAAATACAAATACAAATCTTTTATTGATTGATTGATTGGTTAACTATTTATTGTACACACTAAAAATAATACAATACAGAAGAAATTAAATTAATTGACAGATGTAACAACTGGCGACCTCATCGCTATAAGCAATCTCTTCCAAGCAACCTTAGGACGGAAAGGATCAGAGAAAGAAAAAGACGGTGTGCGTCAGTAAATATCAGATATGTACATAGATTAATACAGGGTTGATTACATAACGAAGGATATGATTTAAAAATGGTTTATACTAAGTTATACTATAAGTTCTGTACGCAAATGATATAGCATTGCGACGACACAATTGGCGAAAACATTTTACACGGTAATGCTGGGCATATTTGATTTTACAGTCTTGAGTGAAATCGTAATAAATAATAATGCGCTTGAGTTTAATTCGGGAAAGAGCGGCGTGAGATTCTGCAGTGAGACTTTGCGCGTCCGCCTAAACACTCCTGCGCCGCCAGCTCCAACGACACACACGATTGCGTTAAAAAACTACGACTAATATGTATGTGAATTCTGAATACCATCGTATTCGTAAACAGATATAATATTTAACATTTCGAATGTTTAAAAGTGATGCTATAAATAATCGTTACCACTAAACGATAATGTTATAGAACTATTTAAAAGTGAATTGTGGCTCTACGTTGTGCATTTCGGGATGTTGTGTATATGTGAATAATAATTTTAAATAGGTACCTCGAAAACCTCGTAACTTTGTCTATGTCAAAATAAACATACCTGCAACTAATAAGCTCGACAAATAAGAATATTAGCTCGTACTTGTCTCATTGACGTCACGGCGCCTTTAATATTTTTGTTTTTATGCTCATAATTTTATTTGGAAAAAGTAAAAAGTGTTTACCTTTAGTAAACTTTTAAGTCTTCATTTCAACATTTGAACCCCCTTTAGAGCTACCGTAGACGATGGTAATACATTTGTATTGTTTGTAAAAACAAAGCATACTTTTGTTACGTTTAGGTCGGAAAACAATGCGTTTAGGAAATTTTATCAAGTTACATGATTGTTGTCAAGAAAGCACGTTGTCAAACAAATGTGGCTGTTTTGGGAATTTACCTAAAAGCAGTGGAGTAGACCAAGAAACGTGATATGAAGTCGAGAGAAACACTTCGTTGTTCAACGTCGTATACTCCATTCAGACACTGGCAACCAATATCCTATCCGTACATGATGGGCATTGCCCGCAGTGTTCACAAACTGCTTCTATTTTACGTGTTATATGCTTAGCAAGAGAGTGAAACTATATGCTAGATTTATGTTCCTTGAAAAGTACAGTATGGCTGTTTTCAAATTAATTAATTCTATGAATTTAAATTTAAATTAAAAAACATGTTTGAACCTCCATATTACCTGTTGAGAGTAAAATGTATGAAATGGGAACACGGAAAAAGGTTCAACAATTCATTCTTGTACATGGGTATCTATGTATTGTTATTATTTAAGGTGAATTTAATTTGAAGAAGCGAACCGATAAACTTATTACATTACCAAGTTTAACGACGGTGACAAACTCAAAACCCAAAATAGACAAATTAACTTAGAATATCTTTTTTCGATCAAATCGCCTACAGATTTACGTGGGCTTTTGGGCAAAAGCCAACATTTTGTTTTCGCTATCGATATTGATTTCTAGTGAACAGTGACGTCTATGAAACTTATTTAACAGTTAAATAGACAGATAGAAACTTTTCTTTTTGCACACCAGATATGAACAGAACATAACAATATTAAAGTAAAAAACCTTATGAGCAAGTATCACAAGTTACAGCCTTATAGCTAAAAGCAATCCCTTGTAGGAAATCATAAAATGGAACTAGATATACTATTAACGAAATTGTAAGGAGTGTCATTTTTCAGAAAAACATTTTGTTTAATCTCTTATGTAATTTATTTATGTAACTTATGTAAATATTAGCCCACTGTACCTACTAAAAATCACATTGCAATTTATAATTTTTTTTTATTTACAGTCAAACTTATACCTAATTGTCTAGTAAATTTAGTTAACAGTCAACGAAAACCTACAAACCTACCTACCTACTTTTATTATTCGAACGGCTAAAGCGTGGAATACATTACCCGAGTGGGTGCTCCCTGATCTAACTGGTGTCATCTGGGTAATCTGGGTGTCTTCAAGTCAAGAGTGAATCGGTATCTTCTAGGCTAGCGTGCTCCATCGTAGATCGCATCTTCGCTTAACATCAGGTGAGATGGCGATAAGCGCAAACCTATAAATAATTTAAAAAAACCATAAAACTACCAATTTAATACGGATGTCAGTTTATGCGTAAACCACACATCCTAAGATAAAAATTCCACTCGCGGTTGTAATATTTTTATTGCCTATTAAACTTTACAAATAAAAATACCTAATATATTGAAACGAAGACCGACGTACGTAATACCTATACAAAATAATAACATGCATGTATACATTGCGGTTACATAGGTACATTTTGCACCTAGCATGCAACTGCGATAAAGACTCGGATAATTTACTCGGAAAAATTAAGAGAAAACCATCGCCCAACAGTGGGATACAATAGGTTACCACCAAAAACAAAAACAAATACGTCGTATTTTTTTAAATAACAAGCAAGTAAATAAGAATTTGGCATAAAACCATACACGTAATAATTATTTAAAAAATATAATCCCCTAGTTTGCAAAAAGATTTACTGCTGTCAAAGTTTGAATGAATAAACCGATAACCGTTTTGATGGCAAAAGTCATATAAATCTGGCAGTAGCGTATTCGGGCCACAGCGACTGTTCCCAGATATAAATAAACCCGTGTCCGGTCAGCGGCAGCGGCCGCACTAGGCGTCCGCGACATTTAAATTGGCTTGCACTTTCTATTTGCAACACGGCTTTAGAGCGACATGATATTAAACCTATGACGCTGCGCAAGATCCGCTCGACGATAGAGTAATACGGGATATTATTGGAAGTAAATTGTAAAAGAAAACTCGTATAGGTTGTATGGTCCGATGTGGCGGCCGAAGATTTCTAGCAAACACACGGGACAAAGACATAGTGCTCAATTGTAAAGACTAATCATGATCGCACATCCGAAAACTGACCGAATCCTCTGTCGCTTATCTTTACTGATTCTTAAATAACTAGTAGTCGAGGTTCACCGCACAGACACTGCCAAGTTATGCAGATTAAGCCCCATGTTATGTGAGCTAGATTGCTAACGCGAGAGTAATAGTATCTATTAGAAGCTTTGATTGTAGAAAAACTGTTGTTATCGGTGTAGTTGTACGGTGTGCGGAGCAGCAACCATGGTGGCCGGTGACGTCACCCGGCGAGCTTCCATCACTGCCCCGTCGATGCACCGAAGACCCTCGGCGCGCCGTGGCTCACTCATAAAGAACCCTCAATCACAATCACAGGTATGAGAATTGAGAACGTCCTCTACAAACATTTGGCACGATCATCTTGTCAAAGGTTACATAATATATTTACTGACAAATTCCACTCTGAATTAGATTCTGATTTAAAATTACAACTACGACAACTGAAATACACCATTTGTAACGGAATCATACAACAATATTATAAATGCGAATGTTTCTATTTGTTTCTGCTTCGCATAGACAGCTAGACGGAATTACATGAAATATGGAACGAGGTTAGCTTAAACTCTGGATTAGCACATATGCTACTGTTTATTCAGGAAACTGCGAGTAAAACCGTAAGGTATTAATAAAGGTATAAAGGTAAGTTAGTAATAGATAACATTTACATCACATTTTTGTAATAAATGCTATCAGTTTAAATGTACGTGTTACACGCTGAACAATTTGTAACACAGATAAATTGTACCCTGGATTAACACATAGGCCACGTCTTTTCCGAAAAAAGTCACGAAAAAATGGCGCATCCCTGTAGATAGTACATACTTTAGATACTTTCGGTTTAAATATTTATAAATACCTATTCATTTCATCCCGGCTTGCAGTTAATCATTTTATAGTTATAATTGTTGTTGTTTTTTACCCAATAAAACTGAATGAGTGTTTGTTTGTGTACTTGTTCGTTACGCTTTCACGCCTTATGAAATTGTGCATAGCCTTTGTATCGCCTTGTATCGCCATCTACCTATTGTGACCATTTAAATTTATGCTATATCTAGTAAAAACGATACACTTTTATAATAAAAAATAATAAATAATATTTATAACTGACGTTAGTAAATAATTATTTACTTTATTGTCAAAATGGCTGTGATATCTGAAACTGAGGTTTTACAGATGTCTACAATTTACTTATCAAAGAGAATATTTGTACTTGTAGAGAGAAAGAGAGCGAGAACAGAGAGACAGAAAGAAAAGAAAAAATTTTAAACATAACAATTTTATAACATCAAACATATATCTTAGCCCTGGTGGCATTCAGAAAAAAATCAACGTTTCATTCTGTAAACACTTAGCTGGTATCGCACAAAAGTTGAAAAATGAAACAATGCCACAAAGAAACAAAATTGTGTTGTGAAATTTTGCTTACAAAAAGCGTATTTGTATTTGTTGTATTTGTAAAACAAATGTTTGTTCTGTGTCTGGGTGTACTGTATTTATTATAAGTATGTATTTACAAAAAAAAAAGTATTCAAGTATTCTATCAGTTATCTGACTCCCATAGTACAAGCTTTGCTTAGTTTGGGGTCAGATGGCGCTGTGTGTAATGTCCTGCGATATTTATTTATTTATTATTATTTACAGCTCACAATAAAATTATATGACAAAATATACAATTACATATAATAACCGCAATACCAGATATTCTGCCGCCAAGTAACGCCAAGTAGTGTGTAAACATAACTGTGTCCCTGTTAAGAACTGTTGAGACTAACCAGTGCCGTAAATAGGGTGGTGCCACCGGTGCCCAGGCACAGGGCGTAGACTCTGGGGGGCGCAAGAATGGCCAGACCAGGTAGGACAATTATTTTTTCGGTTTGCTCCTGATAAGTTCCCGCTGCGCCCCTAGCGCTCGATTCCACCACATACATACGAACTTACATGCCAGTATCATCAAAAACTTCTGTTAAATTAGACAAGGGTACCAATAATACAAAAAAACAAGGGCGCAGTTATAGAAGCTCGCATAGAGCGCTTAAAATGAGACAAATGAGACAGACCATCGAAAATCTCAAATTAATGAGCGACAAAGCAGCGAAACCTCGGACTTGTTTAGCAACTCAAAGTTTTGTACATTGATGCAATGGTCACGTACATGCGTTATCTCTTATCATTAGGAGAGCGTATCGTTCGTCTCATTACTTTCACAAAAAAAATTAAACATTAAAAAAAACCGGTGGAGGTCAAATTAAATAAATAAATAAATATCACAGGACATTACACACAGCGCCATCAATTCAGTGCATTGAAGATATTTTGAACATTTTTTTATTGAAGGACAGGGTTGATAATAATGTGGATATTAAAATAGGTTCAAAATAGTTGAAAATAAACTATTTATATAACATCACATACTAATTCAGGATATTATTATGTATTATAGTATTTATTAATTTCAAACCTCCACATTATAGATAAAGTAACGACAAAAACACATCGATTGCCTTCATTTCACCAGACTAGCCTCTAAAGCAAAAAATGTAATTTAATTAATTTTTGTCTGTCTGTATCTTAAAAGAGCCAAAACTGCTGAAGGGATTTGAATGAAACTTACCATTATATAATAATATCATTATAAAACATACTATGATGTAGGTACTTATAATTTTATCCCGAAATTCTGCACCATGCGAAGGGGAATGAAAGTCTAAATGTTTACTTAGCAATCATTCTTTAACGCATACTCTGATTTCAATATTTTTTTGTTAGAAATATAGTTTTCTAAAAATTGTCCAGTAAATTATTCAATTTCATCGGTTTGGTAATGCCCAGCATAACACCCACAGTGTCGATGCGACGTGACGGTCTAAAGAACCCCAGAATGTAGAGGAAACTTTGAAAGCAAGGTTCGTATAAACTGACATTTGAGCATGTCAATTAATTTACTATGCACGTATTTTTTCATGCAGACTGAGTGGTTAGCCCTATTGCCATAGTCGAAGCGCCTCGTTCAAAATAATTCGAAGCGAAAATGTAAAGGTAGTTTTGGATGACTATCTATGCTATTATCTACGCATAATAAAACTGTTGAAGGTCAAATTCTGCACATTGAAAATATTTTGAAAATTTTTACTGACTCAGTATCACTAATAGACTATATTAGCGATACTGAGGTAAAAAATGCTTTTAAATTGTTTTTTGTCTATCTGTTACTTAAGAGAGCATCACGCCGAAACTACTGGATTACTGGGACTACTGGGGTTTGAATGAAACTTGTGTTCTTTCAAACCCCAGTATGTTCTTAGGATTTTTTTAATGTCGAAATTCTGTACATTTCCCGTGCGAGAGTTAATATTTATATTTATATATAGCATGGCATAGCATTTTGTTAGAAAATTCTCTAAGGATTGTCAAGTAAAACTCACAACGTCGTCGATTTTGTAGTTTGAAAATATTATCAGCCATTAATCATTATATGACGCCTACAATCAAGTACGTAAGTAGTAGTAGTAATGTTATAACAAGTACGTTCATGTAAATTGTCTTCGAAAAACGACGAAGGTTATAAACAATCATTATAATTTGGGACAGAAACTTCTTGCGTTTCCATAACTGAATTCTTCTCATGCAGACTCAGTTTGTTCACAATACCTATCTGATTTTGTTCTTGTTCCATATAATAAATGAAACCTTCGTTTTACGAGCTAATTGATTTCTACGTACTCCTTCGAAAGTAAAAAAAATAATTGTGGGACAGAGCTGTGAATGCTGGTAGAAGAGGGCCACTGATACATATACATACATGGCTTGACATACCTACATTATATTCCATTTGTAATTTATTGACATACGAGGCAACCACTAGAATGAAATAAAACTATTACGTCAAGTAATAGTTTTATTCAAATACATATATTTAATTTGGATTTATTAAGATGCGTACATCGTCTTACCAGTTCGTAAACTACACGATGTGACGCACGCGTTCAAATTGAGTTTTTAAACAATTTATTTCTTGGATACCAATTCTGATAAAAAAGTTCTTTTTAGAACTACTTATTTAGTTATTATTTTTATTTAATGCGTGACTTTGTTTCTATTGTATTATAGTTTAGTAATTACATAAATACGTAATTAGGTAGTTCGTTTATTAGGAGCTGTATTGCTTTGTTTCTTTTGAATTTTTGGTAGGATTTAGTTATTGTAGTTGTAAATAAGTCTGATTATATTATAATCTTGTTCAACGTACACGGTGGTTTTTGTTTTCGAGTAATTTCTTTGAAATTAGATACGTAGGTTCCTAATTGTTTGTTAGGTGTATTGTATAACTTTATTTCTTTTGAATTTGGTAGGATGTAAGTAGATCGGTGTAAATAGATCTGATTTATTTTTGTTCAACATAATAATATAACCTGTCCGAGCACCTACTTAGTTACTTTGAAATAAACGTTTAGATACTTATGAATGTGATTATTATTAAGTTTTAAGTAGTAAGGATAGATTTTCTAAATTATTTTTTAGATATATAAAATTAGTGTAGCACTAATTTTTTAATTGACATCTAATCGAATTGATTTGACAACCCTGTTGGCTCATTGGTAGTATTTACAAATAAAATTATTTAAGTATTCTATCAGTTATCTGACTCAAAGTATAAGCTTTGTTTAGTTTGGGGTCCGATGGCGCTGTGTATAATGTCCTCCAATATTCATTTATTTATTTAATTTGATACTAACCGAAACTTTACTCGCGGGACGCGATTTTTTTTTATTTAGCTGACCTGCCCTCAACTTTTTATATTCCTCTTCCTCCTTGTGTCGTATTCTTCATGTCATGTCTGTCACTTTGTATATTACGTCAAAGTATTATTAAATGCTGAAAAACACCTTCTTGTCCAGAAAGTGAAGAAAATGTGTCCGGCAAGTAAAGTCTTCACGTGTCGCAAGCGAAGTCGCGGATACAGCTAATAAATATATAAATATCACAAACTCCGTCGTTTGTTTTGTATGTATATGTGGTCTTACATTCGAAACTGACAATACATCAGCAATAAACATGTGATGGTATGGTTACATAACTAGGAATAGATTGAGAGCTACAAAATCGTCCCGATTCCTCCGAGAATTCTAAACAGCAGACATATCTATGTAGGTCTTGGTGCAAACAGATTAGAAAAGAAAATAACAACTAAGTTACTTTGTTCTGTTTCGGAGTATTGTGAATGTATTCATTATAATGGTGTATTTCCAAAAATAAAAGTGTCTCTAGTATTCTTTCAGTTTGTGGTTTCAGATTGACAATCCATCAATGAATAAATAAATAAGCTTTCAAATGAAATAAATGTAAACAGTATTTAATCCGGGTAATGTAAGCCAAATTTCTTCCAAATCCGTTCAGCTGTTTTTGCGTGATTGAGTAATAAACGTCCAGACATACAAACTTTCATATTTATAATATTAGTAGGATGTATTTCAAAAATAAAAATGTATCTTGTATACTATCAGTTTCTGGTTCCCATGGTACAATTAAGCAGTCGCTATGTAGCCCCAAACTAAGCAATTTTGGGGCTAGATGGCGATCCAATGTCCAACGGTATTTGTTAAAATCCACTCTACATATTTGTCACGTCTACTAAAATTAATATTTCACTTACAAACTTTCGAGACACTACTCGTAGGTTTTCGAAATTGAGCATTGGGTATGTTTTTTTTGTCTCTTAAAAAACTCTTTGTAAGCTGCAATATTAAAAAAAACAGTAATTCTTTAATCGACATTAAAGTAGGTAGGTACTTGGACGATTCGATTTTATTCCAAACTCGGTTTTGCAAAACACGTTTTCGATTGAATATAATTTTTTTTATGGCTTACAGACCATATAAAAAATTATATATATACAGTTGAAGAAGAGTGAGGTTGCCGGAACATACCGTTAAGCTCTTAGCTGCAGATTTTATTAGTTAAGGATGTCAACTACCAAGCCATAGTTTCCTCACGATGTTTTTCTTCACCGGCAACTCAAGCTCAATGTAGGGATTTGCTGGAAACCACGCCTTTGGCATTCTGGTCACGGTAACCACTAAGCTGTCATCGACATAAATTATAAATACTAGGATTGAAACATACTTTGAAAGTTGTGTTGTTTTTTATAGCGATATTCGAGGAGGCGTTGTAGCTGAAAACAAGAAGAACAAAAAACTTGTGTTTTTTTTTCATACCCCACTTTTCACCTACTTATGAAGCGGCTGTTGTCGTAACACTACAAAGTTGCTTAAAGTTGATCTCTGCATATTTTTTTTTTTTTTTTATGGTTGACATGCTAGTTGTTTGACCACAGCTCACCTGATGTTAAGTGAAGGTGTGGTCGAAGATGGTAAAGCACACCTAGCCTGGAATGGAACTGGCTCTCAAGTGAGGCTGCCGGAACACACCGTTAGATGCTTGGCGGCAGAGCCAAGCATCTAACGGTATTAGGTATATAGCCCGGTTTATACGCGGGACATTTTACTCCAGCAAGAAGTTCTCAGTACATTTTAAGTAAAATTTTAAGCTATTTTTAAAATATTGTGCACTTTTTTAAACGGCTTCAAGCTTCTTTATTCGAGGAGGGATTTTATTATTCAGTTCTGTTTTGGAGAAGTGTATTATCCAACTAATGTACCTAAACATTATAGTGAAGTAGTGAAAAAAAAACAAATTACTATAAAATACTATATTAAAATTGTTAATTATGATCAGTACGATGTCACATTTCTGTGTAATGCACCCCCAAATTTATAACCCAGTATGTACAACGTACTAGATTACACCTATTTATAAACAATATAATAGTTCATTTAGTAAATAAATTTTAAATTTCACAACACAATACGAAATTGCGCAAAGGCCATTTCGCACACACTTCTTAGTTTTGAAGTTCCCTTCCAGGTTCAAAGAATTCGTTGAAAAAAATGGTTTGTTTTACAGGAGGTGCCGTGGGACATAATCGACCGATGCGCGCTGCCGATAGTGCTGTGCCACGCGCTTGCCGTGGTGCTGTCGACAGCTGCAAACGCGTTACACATCAGCAACATATCGGTGTTCACTTTGTTTCTTTGGTTCTCCATCTCCGTTGTCGGTTCTCTGTGGTTCTACCATAACCTACAGGTGAGATCACATTTTTAGCTCAAGGAAAAAATTAGGAATATTGACAGGAACGTGGAAAAAGCATGTCGCTTCATTCCATGATTTTCGAAAACTTGTGTTCTTTGTGTTTTTCGAAGTTCATTATGTATTTAGTAATAGTGATGTTTTAATAGTGATAACTAGACCTTACTATAATTTACTTTATGTGGCTTTAACCATGACTAAGGCTGCAAGTAAAGTTCAACGAGAACACACGCTCTTACATATAAGTAAATTAAACTCGTTTATTAATTTATAACAAGCACGAGTACACCTACATATGAAATTTACCATGAAAACAGCATAGATAGCAAATACATTCCACGTTGATAATTAACATATGAAGTAGCTCATAACGCTAGAAAGAAGCAACCAGGGAATCTTATTAAGGTGTATACATACAAAAAGCCCCACAGCAGACCAGAGCGGCCTAAACAGAAAGATTGATGCCACCGAAACATTACAAGCTACGTTAACTGCACGAGTGGTACGGCATCTGTGCTTGGTTTACAGTTGCTTGAATTGCTGCCATATTTATTTATTTGTTCTTTTCACGTTTAGGGCACGATCTATCAATTGGATTTTTGAGCATAACATGATCACGGCTCTTTATGCAACACGGATCTTATAAATGTCGTGAGAAGCTTTACTTGTTTCTTGTTATCATTGGCGGTAGGACACCTGCCTGAGCCAGCCTTTTCTGACGGGCAGACACCTTCTACGAGTATGTGTACACATACCTTTACGTTTCATGCATATTCATTTTGGTGGCTCTGCGGCTTTGCACGGAACAAATTAAACTTCCGCTTCATATGTAACTGCTCCAGTGCTGCTAAACAATTACACCTGCTTTGTTCTAGGAAACGATTCAATTACATATGATGATGATGGTTTGTTCAATCACTTATTGACTTAGTTAATTACCTACCTAGTTTAAATTTTCTCACATTAATCGAAGACAAAGACAAAGTTCCCTTCCTAAGTAAATTTGCCCTTTTGCAATGATTCAGTGTGCATATTCATAGACTTTGGCATCAAAACTTAATCTTTTTGTCGCTATTAACTTTAAAATAAAACTGCTATTCACTGATTACTACAAGAACTTTTATAGAAGTTAAAATCAGATTACGTTTGTGTTTGAATTTAACCTGAGACTAAAGTATAAGTCAAGAAATATAGTAACTACGTACAGACTAATAAAAACCACGAAACAGAGATTAAAAAACCCATCGCTTTGCATTATGCTTATACGTTCCTTTAAGAAAGTCGTTAACACCCACACTAGTATTTCTTTAGCGGATCTCCTCCCACGGACATGGATTAAATGGCAAAACAACCTTAAGCAGACAGACGGGTCGCCGCCATTCCTTGCGTCATGATCCCTTGATGCACGGACTCCTGAGATAAATAAATCTGAGTGCGGGAACATGTTAAGGATTAATCTCGATATACTGTTCACTGTTCACTATATTCTTTTATAAAGAATTTCATGAATCATAGCTAATGCTTGCAAACTCGTAAGAACCATCAACATGACCAATTCAACCCTACTCGTTATTAGTGCTTATAATATATACTTACTTCACTTTCTGCACCCCGCGGTTTCGGTCGCGTTTACCGGGATGGTAAAGTAGCTTACTTGTTAATGCAAATTTTTTGATAACTTCTACCGAGAATTAACAAATAATATGCTATTATTTTATCCCGGAAAACGCGGGCGAACCCGCGGGGCGCAACTACTGTTGTGATGTTAGGAACTATTGTATTGCAAAATATTGTAATGTATCTAATAGTAATCTAGTATTTTAATGGTTATAAATTAGAACAATTAACAGCGACAGTCTAACAACTAACATCTATAAAAATTAAATAAAGATTTAAAAAAAAAACTATAAAAATTGAAATCAAATTTTGTTTGTTCCTTAGCGCGTAACGTAACAGCTGATTCTTTTTTTGTAATGTTCGTGATACTGAATGAGATTGATATATGAGCCAGGACAAATGCCGAGCTCTACCGCACCGGGTACGAAGTACCCATCATTCAGCTAGTACATCCAACCTTCAAAATTTTATACACTACGCGACGCTGCTATTTGTTTTAAACCAGTTAGATGTCATTATTATAACGGATTGTTGTTTACATTATAATTTGAAAATCAACATCATCCTTTATTATCTGCTCACACTGATGAACATATTGACTTGTTCAGTCTAATACTAAATAGATACAAACTACATGAGAGCAATAATTATAAATCACGAGCCAAGCTTAGCAGTAAAATTGTTTTACTCATGTATTGCTTCCCATATTTCTTTTAATACTTGTGTTTTAAAAAATGTTTTTAAGTGATAAAGGTTTCTAACACACAAACACCTTTTTTTAGTGAGTCTGTTTTAATAATTTATACAACTCAGTAATACTTCTGCCAAGTTTTATACAAATATTAGTTTATGGAAAATCAAAAGAAAACTGCTGCAGCAATAAACTAGAAGGCATATAAATAAAACATAAATTACCCATTTAACTAACTGCGCTTGTTTATGGCTTTGCACATTTATAAGTTGATCGAGAGTTGCAATTTAACCACCATAACATTATATTGATCGATTTGCGACCCCGTTAGCTCATTTAAAAGTAGCTCTGTTTCCTGAGTTTGTAGGGAAAGGGTTCGATTACCACTCAAGACAAATATGTATGTATCGAACTTAGATATTTGTTCCTCGTTTGGGCATTCTAATTGTATGTTAATACATACATGACTATTTTCTTACATCAGTTAGATCCAAATGTATGTTATTTATGTTGTTATATCAAAGTAAGGCATATTTATTCTTACAAGAGATTACTTATAGCTGCATCTTGAACTGGACTCTGCCGACGCCGACTTTCACAGTAAGCAATAACAATAGTTCACTTTATTATTTTATTAGTAGGTGTATAATATTGAAACGCAGTGGGAATGTAATTATAAATGTAATAATACAAAGATTTGCAAGCCGAAAGGCAGGATGTGGCGTTCTATGACTGTACTCCTTCCAACTGCTTTGTATACCCATATACGCGAATAATTCGTTAAATATTATGAATTATGAAATCAATATTAATATTTTTTAGGACAGATGGTAGTTAAAAATATACTACATTTTAACATAATATGTTTACCAGTACGGTTTTATATTATCTTATATATGATGTGTACGCATTTATATTCCTTCCACTAATCTTGTCATAAAATTGATCGATCTCATAAATTTTACCTGATGGCTTAAATTTTTAATAGAGATGTAAAAGATTTCATGGTGTAGGTGGTTGGGCGTTCTCGATCGTACATAAGCAAACAGGACAAACAACAGGACTGCGTTGACGTTGTTTACGAGACTATTGTAGTTGGGTTGGTCTGTAACTGACGAGTTTTTGTACAGAATGGTCACAGATAATAATATAATAAAAATATTTGTGCCCACGCAATACACAAAGAAAAATGACATGACTAATGGTAAAAAGACTAAAACTAAAATACCATAGGTTACGAAAATAGAATGAAATCAACATAATTCTTAGTTTGAGACTCGAGGAGTTGGAAAGTTTCTAGTCATGTGATATCCCCCTGCCCCTCTCCTAGTTACAGCCATGCGTATAACCTTTGGTATTATCGGAAGTACGGGATTTGCAGACAGAGCAGCGCCATGTAACGTCACCAAGACGGCCGCCCACGTCGCATTTCCTCTGCTCACACCACACTATAAAATAGTTATTGTATCATACTGAATAATAATGCGTCTAAATGTCTGCGTGAATACTGTCGTATTATATATTGCCAAGGAGGTTGTAACAATTGTAACATTGTGCCAGCCTCCATACTCGTGTCATCAATCCATTCGAAAGTACGATTTAAAATAGGTTAATCGTCATGTTTTTACCGAATAGACACAGTTAAATAAAATATTAGTGTGTAAGTTAAGTGCCCATTTTGTGTCTCGTCACATCTTAACCTTTGAGATTATCTACAGTTTATGAAATATTCATCTGTCGGCCGTCGTTGGCAAACAAATGTTTGGTTTCGTTTATTTTTTTTCTTATAAATTTTAATCATCGTGATGAGCCAGGACTAATTGTCGACATAATTAAGTAATTTATGCAAAACTTGACCGTGATTGGTGCGTGACTTTGAACAGTGAGAGGAGTGGAAGATTAAGAGTTAACGATCAGGGAACCCTGAAATAGTTTACCTCGAACGTCACGGCGTCACGCATACCACACTATGAACCAGAACCGCTTGAATAAAATATTCACTCAGGAGTTATTATAACGGACATCCATCAATCAACCTGTCGCCGTACAATTTCGCCGAAAACTTAATTTTGTCGCTTTCCGATAGCATTTTCTGAATAGAAGCGTTTATTTAGTGATATTATTTTACTTTATTTGACACATAATACTTTTGCTAGTATAATAAGCTTGTTTATGGTGCAGGTAACAGCAGCAGGCAAGGCTGTTCTGGTGACTGGCTGCGACAATGTCCTGGGAAACGCCCTGGCGAGGCGGCTGGATGACATGGGATATCACGTGTTCGCCGGCTTCCAGAATAAAGCCGGTAACATCGACGCGGACATGCTCAAAGAAGATTGTTCTGGAAGGTTGCACACTCTTCAATTAGATATTACATCAGAGACACAGGTAAGGATCGATATTACCAAGTTAATAACTGCGACCAACATTCCAGGAATAGTGCTTCACCCCATTCATCCTTGTCTCATATAATATTGTATAAAACACAAGTTACTATTATGTACCAAACAGATAGAAACGATAAGAAATCGACTCTTTGTTTTCAAAAAGCTAAAATTGGTGGCAGACACCAAGTCGATATCAATGATCTAAGCTGCTCTATGTAAATCATTACTGATTTATTGCATCACATAATGGGGGCCGACTTGCAGTACACACCTTATTAAAGCTGAATAAGCCTTAGCTCAAAGATTCCATTTTGAAAATTGCTCGCAAAAAGTCCTTCCGGTGCCCTACAGATGACCTCTATACAGGTACCAAGAAACTCAGGATTCGGCAACTTTTTATTAAGTACTGTATATATTTTATTAAGTAAGTTTCACAAATCGACTCCTTTACTAATCAAACGTCAACGGCCTGATAGCATCTCGCGCACTCAAAGATGGGAACTACCTCTAAGGAAAATTAGACTTGGGCAGAGATGCTATATTACCTAGGAGCCTATTTTTATAATAAGCTACATAAATTACTTAACTTATAAGACAAAATCTCAATAGACATACACACATCCGCACTTCTTCTCTAATACACTCTCACACTCATATAGACTTTGTTTTATATTATTTAGTGGATATACATAATTATATGTAATGTGACATTTTTATAATAATTAAATACGTTAAGATACATCGAGACATTTTTTAAATAATAAATCGAAACAATTGTAACGAGTGTCGGTACACGTGTTTGTAATATTTAGGAAGTATATAATAAATGATAATATATTTCACAAAACTTTCATTACCATTTTGTCGACAACGTATTGTCGTTATTTTATAATAATCTGTGGCAAGTTAATTTGATAAATTACGGGTATATAGGACATTTTCCAATCCCTTGAGAGACTACCTTTTACGGCAAGACCGCCTATTATAAGCTAAATCCTTGTAAATTAATTTCGGAGGAATATCGCTCGCAGCTAACACCAATCTGGGGGATGTACATTGTATACGTCTCTTAATTAATTCAGGCTAGCTACAAAAAAGAAAATTTTACAAAATTGTACGCCTACAATTGGTTCATTATTTTAATGGCTTGTTGTGAGATCTTTTTTGAAAGCAATTATTATTAAAACCTAAAATAGTATTTTTGAAAACATTATAAACATATATAGCAGTAGTAGATAATTATAGCATATTAATTTACGAGAATTACTTTAATATGTAAACGATAGTCATATGGATGACAAAAGCAGTCCTCATTTAATCCCGCCAGAGGCACTGTCCCCATTTTCCATACATTTTTATATCGTTTACGTACTAACTTCGTAATTCTCGCAAATCCTCTAGCCTCTCTGGTTGAGTTCGCGAGATAAATTGTAAGCAAGATACAACGTGCGCCAATTATATTATTTACATAAAAAACCTAGACCGTAACTAAACTAAATTAACGTAATTACTTTAGTAAATATTAGAGATCTCTACCTAATGGCATCTAGCAGGTAGCGGGTAAAACTTTTCAACATTAAATAAAATTCTTCAAATTCTAAATTTGTGTCAGATACTGTCGGCGTCCCTGTACATTGTGGACCACATGCCAGAGGGCGCTCAGGGACTCTGGGCCATCGTGAACTGTGAATCATGGTGCGCTCTCGGCGAACTGGAGTGGGTTCCCTTCTCTGTCATCAAACGAGCCATGGACGTAAACCTGTTAGGTGAGTCCTCGCGCTACGACGCTACGAACGTCTGTAGCCTTAGTATTTCATTGCAAACAGTACAGATGGCGTTAAAAGTAGATTTATTTCATTATCAATATAGTAACATTATTATTGTAACTTATTTAGATATAAAAGTATTGTATAATGTTTTGAAGTTAAAAAGAAAAAAACAAAAGCAACAAACAGTTAACTAAATTTTAAGTGAAATAAATTTACTTTTTAACATGCTTTCCGGGTATGAACGATACCTAAACTGTAAATCTCTAATAACTTTTATAGTTTATTTCATTCAAATATTGTTAGTAGGCTCAGTAATAACTACACTCATTGACGTCAATTGAGACGAGAGTTCTCTTGAGATGAGTTTTTCGACATACAAAATATATTTGTAAACATCTAATTTGAGTCCAGCGGGGAGTGATTCATCTATTTATCCAAATACTAAAATACTTCCAGTAATTTGTAGTCTTAAATATTTCATTGCAAACATTAAATTTAAAATTTTACGAACAAGCACTAAATATGTGATTTATAGTTATTTATCGATTTCCCGCTGTTCTCATTGATAGGGTAGGTATGGTACGAATTGGGTCTAAAGGATATTTTTTTTAATTAGAGTAAGTATAAAACTTGAATATTTCAACCCATATTATAAATCCAAAATATCCGTAAAAATTTAAGGATTTTAACCTTGTAATCAACCAAAACTTAACAAGACAGGAAAGTTTTAAATTAGCAAGTGAAACCACCGGTAGGAACTATGAGAGCCAGATAAATTACATCAGGAAAATTAATGAGTGTCTAATTAGCCAAAGAATTCAGTTACAGTAAATTTTAAATACGATTTACATGAAGCTATTGCCATGGTGATTTCATAAACCTCAATTATTTATAAAATAAGCCATCCATTTTAATTAGATCTAATGCGATATGAATAATTTTGATCGGGTGGTTATTGATAGGAGCTATTTATTTTAGAGATAATTATGAAACATGAGTAAACCACGTGTTTCTGAGAAGTGTATTAATACTTGAGGGGTCGATACTTAGACGTTATTTTCCAACTTTTACCAATTTTAGGTAGTGGTTTTATACTTTCAAAATAGAATTTTTGAATAAAACAATCCTTAAATTCAATATTTTTATTGTGCGGAGACATGGTCTACTTAAGTATCTTTAGGTAGGTGAGGTAGGTATTACAAAAGTTAATAAATAATTTATATCACCATGCTCTAGCCGCCTGGCATGCAAAATTATGATATAATATTAAGTACTAAAGTAGTTAGTACTTCATCATCATCATCATGATGACTGAACAAACAAATTATTTATTTGATACTTTCAGTAGAATAACAAGCCTTTTTAATTAAATAAATAAAATTACTCTGTAAAACTTTTATCATAAGTTATTGTACACTTCTAACCTCTTTACACACGTAGTACTTTATTATCACCTATAATTCTTTTTATACTGTTTTCATCAATTATCTTTTTTCATCTTATTCATTTTAAATTGAATCGTAATTTAGATGATTTCAATTTCTATCGGTTCAATTGATCAGATTTGACTTTCACTTTTATATACATACCTACCTACTTACTTGTACTAAACCTAAATGTCATATACTTTTGCATGTACATATTTCTCGTCTATTATTTGTAGAACAAACTGAAAGCTTTGATTACCTACCGTATTTCAGAATCTATAGGACGAACAAAACGCTTCATTAATTTCGTCATTGTGTGTCGAATGTAAAGTAGGCACGTACCAAATTTAGCGAGAATTCAATTAAGGTCTTTCAAACGATGGCCTTGTAACGAGCAGACACAATTACAACGTCTTATTTACTTTACAGCCTAATTAATTTAAGTTAGTCTAACACCAAGGATGATGTTTTAATCTATTACTTTTCGTGCCTAATCTAACCTAACAGATAAACAAAACGAGAAGATTATAATATATTTCTAAGATTTGGGATAGTTCACAAAAGTAAGTCAGAATTATATTATAAAACTCGTGTTGATGAAAAGGAAAGTTTTTTTTCCATCTTTTTTAGCCTCACTGTAGAACCACTTCATATTACAAGCAAGGTGTTTACCATCTTCGATCATACCGTCACTTAACATCAGGTGAATAGAATCAGAATAGAATAAAATACAACTTTATTACACACCAAACATACATGACACACCTACATAATAAATAAATAAAATAAAATAAATAAATAAATATCACAGGACGGTTACACACAGCGCCATCTGACCCCAAACTAAGCAGAGCTTGTGCTATGAAAGACAGATAACTGATAGAATACTTAAATACTTTTTTTTTATAAATACATACTTATAATACATACAGTACACCCAGACACAGAACAAACATCGATGTTAGTCACACAAATGTTAGTCCTGAGTGGGAATCGACCCCACGCCCTTCAGCTCTCGAAGCAGACATATTACCAATGAACCAACAGGGCTGTCAATATATTATGACTGTGACGCCCACTGATGCTGCCGCCCGGGGCAGGTATCCTGGTTTGCCCCTTTCTAGATCCGGGGCTGAATAACGTTAAAATATACATTTATAGATGAATGATGACGATGTTGATTTACAAATAATAATGCACAGTATTTTTGTTCGTTCTGAGTCTGGGTATTTTGAATGCACCTGTCTATACGGGTTGTGTAAAAAACAAATAAAAGTATATGCATGTTCCATTAGTTATCTTGTTCCTTGCTTTGCTTAGTTTGAGCTAGATGACGCTGTGTAAAATGTCTTCCATTATATTTACATGTTTTTATTTTCGGTATTTTTTGTAACGTTTGCGTAGGTCCCGCTCGGCTTGCGCAAGTCATGTTGCCGCTGGTGCGCCGTGCTCGCGGGCGCATCGTACTGGCGTCCTCGATCCTGACGCATGTGGCGGCACCGGTGCGCGGGGTGCACGCAGCCTCGCTCGCCGCTCTCGACGCTCTAGCTGCCTGCTTGCGACGCGAGCTCAAACCCAGAGGCGTCGATGTAGTGAGTCCACTTATCTTCTTTTGGCGATATTCTCCGACTTAGCAGTTTTTAACCCCAAATCTTGTGTTTGTGATCTTTGTGTGTGTTATATATGTGGCATCGTAGCTACCACACGGCTAAACTGATTTAGTTTTTTTGTTCGTCCTCAGTTCTTAGCTACGACACAAGATAATAATCCGTTCAGCCATTTAAAGATTGTATTATTTATCTTTTCTTGTATGTTGATGAATGGATGCAAGCATCTTCAACAGAACTGATCGAGTCGGAATTTAGTATTCTGTCACTGGTGTCGGAGATATTGTACTTTAAAATGTATCCTTGTATGTACTTTACATTAATATTATTTTTGCAAAAAATAATCTCATGTAACAAATTCGATCTTATATTCAAGGACTTCGTAAAAGTAGAAACACATACTAGAATGATTTTAATTTATACGACAATTTAAAACAATGATTTTATTGTAATAATATCACGCGAATGTTATAGCAATGAATAAAACATCTTTTTAATTGTTGTTACAGACTTCGATTTAGTTTTTCACTTTTGAGGTATGTGAGAAAAACTTAACACGCACGAGTTTGCGTAGCCACCATATTTATATGCTCAGTTAAACTATCTGACACGGTATTAGATTGATGATCGACGGCAATAACAAACGTACTTCACGTGTCGGAACGTATAGCTATTACGTACATATTACAGCGTGAAAAGTTAACAAACATACACAAATTTTCCATTTACAATAACAATAAAAAGTGATAAAAAATGAGTGAGCTGAAATGGAGTTGAGATAAGATACTCCACGTGTAGAGTCATCAGGTAAGGCGCAATAGGCGTTTTTCGTGACATTGGGAAAATACATTGTGGACTACGTTTTGTCACTCAACAGCTCCAGCACTACTCTATACATTAAAGTGTATGCGATTACACGCAAATCGTGTTACCAACGCAACAAGGCTTACGTCAGCGTTACGCTGATGGACGAAAATACCAACTACTTGATCAATGGTGCTGATTTATATCTTCCTATTTTCGTCAGTAGGTATCTTAGAAACATCATTATACATTCGCTGTTTGTATTTATGCAAGGTTTTAAAATTTTACTGGTTTCCGTGCATATTTTTTGTTCTGTGATCTTAATCTTACCATACAATACCACACGGTAAAACTAAATAGATGTTATAAATGTATTTATAGCCCTACAAATGAATTAACCATAAGTGATTTCATGGTCTGTTTGTATGTATGCTGTAGGAGTAGGAGTGAGAAGAATACCAGCAAAATCCTTCTACTATCTACAATAATACCTAGGCCTGCCAAGAACATCCATAAATTAATTGCTGGAAAGGGTATTATTGGCAAAGCAGCGTTAGTGGAAACAAATTAAATTTGGTTAGGCAGGGATAGGAACATAAACAGTGTAGATGAGCGTTAATACGTATTTAAAGGAGTCCTAAATTTCCGGTAAACCTATTCCCTGGGTCGCCTGCAAGGTTATGGGCACAGCTATAAATACCATTGAAGGCTAAGAAGTTAAGTATCACTAAGTAATTGGCTAACGGCTGAAGGACTAGTATCCATGACCAAGAATAAATTTAAAAATGCTGTTCCATATTTTTTTCTATGCATTCGATTTTTACATATTTTAAATTTTGAGATTTCACGTTCAGCTTATATTAAAAGTTGTTTACGTTGGTATGTAATTCAGCACCTTTAAATTAATTCGCCGCTCCTAACCTAGTACCTAACTAGATTGGCAATGATTGTAGATACAGGTTGGTCTTTTCAAAAATTACATAGAAATAGGTATCTGTCCTCATGCCAGCGAGTGAGAAGATTTTACTAAATTGCTGTATAAAAAGTCGTAAAATCTTTTTGCTCTTCAGCGGAATTATAACAACACTTGCTACAACTACTTGCACTCTCACTGTCTATTTTATTTATTCAAAAGCGTTGATTGCAACACGACTGAAATGAACGCTCTAGCGACGAGCCAACTTACGTCATATTAAATATGTTTATATTGTTTTTTCTGCTCCCACGCCCATTTCATTTCAGGCGAAAAAATAAATAAAAACAATTTAGCCTCGTCCCAAATAACGACGATGCTCAGTGATATTAAATCAAGATATTGTCACGTAAACATCATAACGTGCAGGAATCGTACACAGTCGAGAACACTCCGGTGGTACAGTTAACGTGATATCGACAACCAACTACTACAAAACACATCGCTTATACTATCATTAAATGACTCGATATCTTAGGAAATGTGTTTGCAAAAGTAGCGCAAAGTCTGCCTGGAATAGTATCTGGTCTTGCGATAACAGGATCAAGTTTACCTTGCCTTGTTTGTCTGAAATGGTCGATCGGCACACAACCTTCCGAGCTCGTCTATATAGCTCCCGATTAGATTAGCATCAACACATGTGGAGGGCTTTGTTCAATGCTTGTTTTGTAAAGCTTGTTAGCAACAAACTATTATGTAATGTGATTACTTCCCGATGGATGGATGCGGCGTTGAATTAATGTGGGTTGTACTCGTATGTGATTAAAGTGGATGCGTTCTATCCATCAGCTCGCGCTTCAATTCCGATTAATGAGTCGAAACCGACGGAGATAATTCCGCGCGTTATAAATATTAAGTGTCGATAAATGATGCGCACATTTGGTTATATTTGGTTCATAATAAAATTAAATGTTTTGAACTTTTCGTTCCCGTAATTTCTACAGTGCACAACAAGTACTTTTGCCTAACTGAAGGTTTCTTATTATTTCAATCCAAAGATAATGTTTTAGCGCAACTATTAGTGATTTTCTGACTTTATTATCAACTTTATAGCGAAACAATCATAATATTCCCACACTCTTAATTCTGTGATGAACTGTAAAAATGTTCCAATATTAGAGAGTCACCTTGACTTTGCTGATTGTCAATTTGGGGTCGGTCAAACCAAAACCCAAATGCCAAACACGTTTTGATCATAAAGACCCTGTGCTGTCCTATTTATCACTTTTTATTGTTATTAGTTTCTGCATTGGATCTAAATATAGTTGAAGACATCATGGCAATTCAACCAAGAAACTGTACTAGATATGTCTTCTCGTCATTCAATACCGCCCACACTGAATAGGATATATAACAAATATGTTTTCGAGATGTAATGTATTTAGTTTAAGCTATACTGGATTATAAGCTTGGACTATATTTAGCCGTAAGGGAGTTATTGTCCTCATCATTTTTATTAACTTGTATTGTGAGCATAACTCTGAGATCGCGAAATAAAACAGCTGCCCCATAATAGCAAGCTTTTTTTCTTCTAAATTTAATCGCACACAATATACTTGAAATTAATTTTGCTAACGACGTTTCAGTCATATCACAATCAAGCTGAAGGTCACCAAGCTGAAAAACATTTTTTTCTCCATATCAGATTTGCGACTTCAGTTAAAGTTGTTGATATTGATGAGTAAAACAACCTCCATTCGGCTTGGTATACTTCAAGCTTATAACCTTGTATAACTACATATTATATCTAATTCTGCAGTAACAATGCCAACTGATACTACTATATGAACTATAATAACAAGTTGTTGTTAAATATGATAAGATATTTAGATACCGTAAGGCGTAACCTAAAGTAGACGTAGATAATATTCTCCGGTATACCTAAAACAACAATATTACAAACGCAACCTTTAACAAAGGCAATGCTGATTTAATTTGACGGCCGACAATACACTAGGTAGATACAACAATAGGTTAATGGACGAAACTTGAAACTGTTTCTTCTGAACAAAATGATCTTTGTCCTGTTTGAAGCTTTGAATAAATTTGAATTGTATTTCATATACCTCACTTTTGAAACGCCGCTGCTCTACCAGAACGGAGTTAGGTATATTTATTAGAGTTTTTACATGCACTTTGTGAAAATTTATCTCTCTCATACCTACTTGCTCATCAATTAATATAATATAAAATCGTTTTTCGCATATATCCGTTCGTTTGCTTTGTCCTTGTAAACTACGTAACGGCTTCAAGTACGGTTTTATTGTCGTTCAAAAAATTTGTGCCAAAAGGTATGTACACGTACGTACTGCCGCAGTGAAGCCGAGGCGGGTCGATAGCATAAAATACCCATGAAAAAGCATAAATCAAATACAAAAATAATAAACCAAAAAAAAGTTAAATGCACAAAACTAAGTACAAAAATCGATCTATTGATTTACGAATATTTTGGGAGATTATTTTCTTGAGCGGACGCGGGAAAAGGTTCCAAAATGATTACAACAACAAATATATTTTTTCGTGTATTTGCTTCAAGGTTGTAGTGGCGGCGGGTGAATACACGACTGGTAGCGCGTGGCTCTCAGAGGAAAAGCTTTTGGAACAAGCCCGTGACATGTGGAAACGACTTAGCGATGAACAGAAAGGCGCCTACGGAGAAGACTACTTCGAACAAGCTTTGAGGAGCCTCGAGAAATACACTAAGAGTGCTGTAAGTACTAATACTAATTGACACCTAACCTAATGTAACATGAACCGTGAACCTTACTGAAGAAAATTGATATTTTGGTAGTCTTAATCATAGAATTAAGATGTGCATCGACTTATCAGCAATTGGGGGTAAAGCATATGGGGTATTTTGTTAAAACATATATTTATATATCAGAGCTAGTCCTAAGTATATAAAAAAAAATTAGTACAGAGGCAACTATATCCTAGAAAATTTCTCGGTATCAACAAACTGGTATAAATATTTTGAATTGAAAATTTTATTTGAAAGTCTTCCGAGAAATGTCAAACTTGTCATTTTATAAACCATTTTTATGAAACTTGTGTGTAAAGCCGAGGTGCGCAGTTATTGTGTTAAAACATAGCCAAGTTTATAATTAAAACGCTAAAGAATTTGTCTTTGTTAGTCAACTTAATTCCATCGAAACTCAGGAACGTGACGACGCTTAATTTAACGCTATTACCGGCTTGCATGAGCAAGCACGCCACATCAAGATTATTATTTATCAAAGAAATGACACGTCAAATAACAAATAACAAGGTGATATTCCTACACCGCTCTAGGAAGTCACTTTCAGTTTGGCCAAAAAACATTGATCAAAACAAGAAAGCCGTAAAAAGATGACCTTCCCCGCCTACTCCCCGAGTGATAATAATATAATACGGAGGGTTTGTAAAAACAAAAGAAGGATAAGTGGTTAAAAGCAAAAGATAAGATTATTTATCTGACATGAAGAGACGTAAACTTCAATGAGATTTATTATGATTTTCCATAGTTTTTAAGTATACACAGTTAAGTGGTAATATGGCATTGTGATTATTTGAATTACGTAGATTTTTAATTTATTACAAAATATTTTAGTCGCCGCAAACTCTATCGGGCCGTTTCCAACCGGTCTTTATGGAAGTCAATGAGGAAGGCATATGCCCAGCAGAGGACGTCCTACGGCTGAAATGGTGATGATGATGATGATGATGATGAAACTCTCTCGTCTCTAAATAAATCTCGATGACCTTTTAATAACTTGCTCCAAAATCTTATGAAGAAACGATTAAAAAATAAAGCAAGTTCTAAACATAAATTACCAACGAGTCACTAGATAGTCTCAGTGCTAGTATCCTAATATTAAGGTATATGCAGACAACAAAAGACAACAAATACAAGTGTTCTAGCTTTCTAGTATTTCACTAGTTGGTATGTGTAGGTAATTTGCATTTCATCATCATCACAAGTAGCCAATCATGGCCCGCTGATGTACATCGACTTCTGGCTCACCGTTCGATATTTTGCTTTACTATAGAAACTAACGTGGGCTTAACATGGTTTTGTTTCATTTACGTGGGATTACTCACCTTGAATTATATCGGGTAGTGTGGCTATAGTTTCGACCACATCCGGTGATATTCTTCATGGAGACAAAGCTAAGTACAGCGCAAGCAGTGAGTGTGTGCAAAGCAAGACGAAGCTGCGAGTGCGTTGTACTCAGCTTTATCTAGCCAAATGTGGCCGAAACTATAGTAGGCATCACTACATAGTATAAAACAAAGTCGCTATTTTTGTCTGTTTGTTTGTCTGTATGCTTAAATCTTTAAAATTACGCAACGGATTTTGATGCGGTTTTTTGTAATAGGTAGAGTGATTCAAGAGGAAGGTTTTTATGTATAATAACATCTATTAAATAATGGAGAAATACTGTTATTTTCAGGGTTTCTAATGTGGTGTCGTAAATTCTTACATTTCTTGCCGCTTACATTGCGTACGCAGGCTTAACCTTACAGGATTTATAAAAATAATGTACTAAGTATTGTACACCTTGAAAAGGTCTACAGAAAAGTCCGCGATGGTATATGTCTATCTCTTATCTATATCCCACAAAACCATTTTTTGTCATTTACTTTTTACGGCAAATAATAGCTAATTTTCGAAGCGATTTTAAGCACTACAGCATTATTCCTTCTTTAATTAAATACCATAAATAGATTGTTGATTTAACATAGATTTATATGGCTTTTTACAGCACATAATTTCTTTGAATATTTTCGAAGATATTACAGATTTAAAAATACATTGCGTAGCGTTTGCGGCGGTACTTATCGGCCGGCAGCCGCCGACCGCAGCGCGACGCGATATGAAAAGGCATACATATACATATAGGTATATGAGGCAGGTAAAGACTATGTAAATATTGACTATCAAAAAGTGATGTGGTGCATCCTATTTTGATAAATAAACATATTGATTTTTTCGAATTTTGCACCCGTGCGAAGCCGGGGCGGGTCGCTAGTATCCGATATAATACATTGTGAGTAATCTCGCATAATAAACAAAGATATTCAGCATTTAGTGCCAGCATTTTCCAGCTTTCTTACACAACACTTAACAGAAGAGGCCAAACTCATGTAAATTAATATAAGTCATTAGTAAAGATTATTTGTATTTATCGTCACGGTCAAAGGCCAATTCTTATACGTAAGCATAATATATAATCAGGTTCTAAATGTTAGTTACTGTTTTATTCATCAGTTCCGCCAAACCATAGTAGATAAGTTAGGCAAGTTAATTATTAATGTTCGATATTTGTTTTTTGTCAGTTTGTCCTTGGGAGATAGGTTAGTAAGCGGCATCCTGACCCTGTCAATCATCTGTGATCCCGTAGCTATTATGCTATGATTAATTAGTTTTTAATTGACCCCAGGATGCGGACCTGACAGCCGTGACTCGAGCCCTGAGTGACGGCGTGACGCGCACCTTCCCCCTGGCACGCTACACACCCGTCTCGCCGAGGGAGAAACTCAAATCTCTTCTGGCTGAGCATATGCCAAGATCGTTATACGAAGGACTTTACACTGATTAATTGACGAAACTCCATACTTTACCGGTGTATAACTACTGTCTTTATATAAAGAATTGTAAAGGATAACTAAACTACTTTTCAATTTTTAGAGGCTGTAGTTTTAGCCCAATAAAAAATCTTATTCCTAGCCAAAAAAAATGCTCTATGTTGAATATTTTTCATGATCATTTATCAACGGACTTTCAATTTTTTAATTTTGACTTAATTGCTAAACTCTTTCCATTATACATTACTATCACCACAAAGAGTTTCTCTATAAAATTTACAGCAAAACTTTAGAAACTTCACAATTTTAATTTGACTTTTAATCCGCCAAGTTGACGAAGACATGACCGTCTTTGGTGAAATGAGTCTGTTAATGATTCTACTCTAATTAGATAGACAATGTGGTCGGGTCGGAAATGCGGGTTGAGGTTTGCCTTTCTGTAGTTAATGAGATTAGATCCGGTATCAACACTCCTCTTTGAAACAATAATAACTAGAAATCGTGAATTATAAAAATTGGTTAACTCAAACCAATTTTACAAAAAAAACAACGAAAGTAATCCTTTCCTTTCTCACAAAAAAAACATCCGCAAATACATAGGTATTTGCAAAAGCACATTGAAATTGGAACGCGTCTTTTATATAGTGAAGAAATCTGCGTTAGTCGCTTGATTTTTGTTCGACTATAAGGTCAAAAGTGAACAACATATAAAAGGTAATAATACAAAATCGTTTCGCTGAAATATAACTTTCTCGTAATATTTATTCCTTTCATCAGGATTGACGGTTCAATACTCTACTACTCTACTCTTAGCAAAACTTTAGTTATATAAACTTCGTGGTATCGGCACTCATAATTCCTGTAAGAACCGTAGGTAAATATGTTGGCCTCGAAAATGCATATGCAGCGAAGCACTAATATTGTGTAAGCTTCTATATAAGTTTTGTGATAATTTGGCAGCATTCACCCACTTGAAAACGTAATGAAGACACGTCATTAAAAACTTGCTCCAACCCTAATTCAAGGGATTCGAAAACCCCTGTGACCGTCATCAAAATTATCTAGACGTACCTATCATGCATGTACAATTGTACAATGTACATACTTCTTATCTCTATGAATGACAAGACTGTGTTATTTTTCATAATTGTACGTGTATAATTTTAAAAGGCTAGTTTGGTGATCAAAAACCTTACAAAAACCTAAAACCTAAAAATTATCTATAAAGAAATACCTGTACCCGTAAACAACTTGGCTATAAATAATTATGCTGCAGAAATTTGGATGTTATTTAAAGCTGTATTGTAGGTGGGCATAGTAGTCAGGTCAGGTTGCCCTCATTAATACTTGGCACTCGATCAAATCTGTCATTCACATGTGTTACTCATCCATTTTCGCGTTTGGCGATGAACATTTATTTTTCGCGATCAAACTATATTGCATTTGCAACTAGTAGATAGTTAATTTATGTGTTTTCTACGCTGTAGATATAAATTTGTTTTTTTTTTAAGTTGAACTTTCTAGTCGCTTTTTAAATGTTATATAATTATAAGCCTATCTGTGTTTTCGTTATTTTATCCCTTCGTATTTTTATGATACAAAATGTATAATTATGTACGCTTAAGTATTTTGTATTAGGTTTAATATTACCATTTATGTTCCTCGTTGCTTTTTACATATTTTGTGTTTTCTGGTAAGTGATGTTATTTATTTATTTGTATCTAAGGTTTGTTTATAAAATATACAGTAAATAGATAGGTAGTGAATGTAGTTAGCGAGCAAACAGGGCCTTACTTTTCAGCTTATAATAATGTATGTTTAAAGTAGCTAAACTCGCAAGGGTGAGGCTCGGCCTCCGGCGCTCGCGACTCGTGACATTACAACGACAAGTTGATAGAGCATTTTAAGCATTGGTTGATTTTAATAAACGCTTATAAGTAAAACTCACAGTGTCTAAGTGGAAGTCGCTGCAGGTTTGTTGCAATTTAAATGCATTTAAGAGCGACGTACTGTATTCTGTCCAAAGTTTGTCATTTCTAAGTAAATTGTGTGGCGTAATTATTGTAAAACTGTGCCTTTTTTAATCCTAATAAATAAAAGTAAAAATTAGGAAATGTTTTTATTTATTTTTGAATTAATTTTAGGCTATGAGTAATACCGAAAAATGCAAATTTAACATATGAGGTCAACTAACGAAAAATGTAATTATAACATACCGTAAAATACGACCTCGCTAAGCTTGACCGTTGTTGGCAGAGACTGTTGTATTAGCCAAGTTCTCTCCCTTTACCTAGATGCCCATTGAACTACTTCGGATGGCTTAATTCAATACTGAATTTGTAGTCGTTTATATCTCACGAGATAGTTCTTCGATGCCAAAGTATTGATAAAATTTACTCTAAAAAGTAAACACGCTTTTTTTTTACTTTTAATAGATCTACGTTATTATTATTACAACTATTACAATAACAATTGTTAGTAAGATTCACCATCAAATATGAACTTATGAGACCCACACTAACATGATTAATGTTCCTGGACTTTGTTACCAGAAACTTTGGTATATAACTTGTAAATAAAGGAATTAGAGAACTAGAAGAACTAGACCCACAAAGTCTGAAGACAAAAGTCTTCAATCAGTGCGTCCTACCTGTCATGACCTACGGAGCCGAAACGTGGACACTCATAGTGGGAATGGCCCGTAAGTTCAAAGTCGCTCAGCGAGCTATGGAAAGAGCTATGCTTGGCATTTCTCTGAGGGATCGGATCCGAAACGAAGACGAAAACGAACGAAAACGAATTCGCCAGAGAACTAAAGTCATTGACATAGCTCAGCGTATTAGCAAGCTGAAGTGGCAATGGGCTGGACATAACTGTCGCAGAACCGATAACCGCTGGGGTAGACGTGTTCTAGAGTGCAGACCGCGTATTGGCAAGCGTAGCGTAGGACGCCCTGAGACTCGATGGAGTGACGATATGCGTAGGACAGCTGGCGGTGGATGGAAGCGAAAAGCCGAAGATCGGGCTGAGTGGCGTGTCTTGGGAGAGGCCTATGTCCAGCAGTGGACTAGTATAGGCTGATGATGATGAAAGGAATCTAAAGTTTTCGTAGCAGACAGCTACGAAAACTGCGCATTTAGTTAAAGCGTAGTCTAAACTGCATACGAGTTCGTTCTTTGAATTCTTTTGGTTAATATTCGATTGAAAGAGTAAGCGCCTAGTCAGTATTTTGTAATGATGATAGCTCAGTGGTTTGCGCGGTCGGTTCATACGCCAAAGGGTGTGTGTTCAAATTCCAACAATAAGCTTAAGCTGCCTGTAAAGGAAAACATCATGAGGAAACCCTAAAATATAATAGGAATGAAAATGCTTAGTGCATAAGTAGAAAAAATCCACCATGTAGGTACGGATAACGTTTTTGGTCGCGTTTTCGTCTTTTATTATGGTTGACTAGTGGCTAGATTTAGGTAACATCGCTACAAAAATGTCTGTCTACTTACTTCTTTATGTGCTGTGTTTTGTGTAGGTACTGAAAATATGGTAAATATGATTGGAATATAAATTGTTTGTAAAGTTAGATTCACGACCAAACCTTGTTCATTGTAACAAAGCGCGAAATAAAGTTTTACCAATAGGTAAAACTTTATTTCGCGATGATATCTCGGGAATTGAATTCCTGAAATTCCATTCTCATCCCGACCCTAAGCGTGAAAGAAAAATATGAACCTTTGCAGATGTTTAGATAGTTCATGCTTTTACATCGTGTAGGTACTACTACCTATAAGAGTACATTCTTAAAAATGTGCTCAGTGTAAACAATTTTATCAAAGTAAGGAACGGGGTAACGTTACTTTATAGTTTCTTGGTGTACCAAATTCAACGTAAACGAACAGCCAGGAACTCTAAAAAGCGACGCTTAATGGTTGATATTCCAAAAACAAGCGGGTTGATTTTACTTTCATACGAACCGCTAGACATTGGAATTTGCTGCCCGATTGGAGACAGTGAATATAGGGATTTGCTGGGCATCTACGGAGAGGTGGTTGCGTTGTGCTATTCTGCCATTATTATTATGCTAGGTATGCTGCGGAGGCGAAGTCACAGCCGCGACCTCGACCTGAATACAAAACTAAGGTACAAAGCATGTAGCCACATACATGTAGGTACATGTAGCCTGCAACGGCGCAGTTACTGTATCTGAACTAAGCCTTCTGTATTTGACCCATCTGTAATGTCAGCCTACAATGAAACTGTCAGCTGCCCAATTTTACGATGATGGATGACCCCAAAAGCCCCAAACGAGCGCTAAAAGCTACGCCTATCGATGGTATTGTTTTGGTGTATCTGTCTATTTTGTTGAGATTTATGTTGACTGAATACAACGCGAAATCGAAACGTGAACAACCTGCCTCGAAATACAACGCGTAATATAACAAACTCTAATGTCTCACTAAAGTTAAATAACGAAACAAAAATTATAAATAAATAAATATCGAAGAGCATTTCACATAGGAACTAGATAGCTGATAGAATACTTGTATAGCTTTTTCGTAAATACGTCCTTAGAACACGTGCGGAACACCCAGATAGAACAAACATGTACATTGTATATATGTTAGTTACACAAATAGTTCTCCTGAGTGGGTATCTAATCCACGCCTCACAGATTAAGAAGCAGAACTATTATTAAACAAGGGTCGTCAATTTATTATTATATAAGTTACATTAATAGATGAAAACTATCATACAAGAATCTTTGCACCAGATCGTAGCTCACCGGCGCCTGCAACATTAGGAATGTTGCCGATGCGTTGCCAACCCAGAGATGTTTATAGAAAGATGCCTATTTTAAAAAGCACGTTCGCGTTGCACGTTTTCACGTTGTAAATCCGCGGAAAGACCTTCGTATGTAGCTGTGTTTGATATCTTGCAAGTGAGCGGAAAAAATGAGCGCCAAAACTCCTACGGTCCGTACCGTAGGAGTTTAGTTATAGGAGGAGAGTTTAGTTATGTAAAATGTAGAGATATGCTGTACTGGAACTCCGACGCAGGAATGAACTCAAAAAGCTCATACAATATTGTAATATTACCCATCTATTCTTTGAATCCTCTCATCTGTGTAACCAAAAAAGCTTACATTTTTAGCAATAAGACTGCTTCTTGCCGCGATTATCATTATCATGTATTATATTATAATCAGGAGAATTTTATATTAATATTCCAGTTATTTATTTCTTTTCTTAATTTTTAAATTTTTTTACATTACATATATATAAAAAAAAAACATAAATAATATAAAAAAAACTTAAAAATAATAATAATTACTTATATTAATTATTATTATACGTTCTTTGCATTACTGTTACCATTAAAAAATCCTTTTCTATTGTTATGCTGATGTTACAATACGAAAACGTTGATTTTAGTAGATTATTAAGTAGTTACGTTTTTATATTTATACCCATGTTATCGTTACAAACACCTTCATATGGCATTGGCCGTAAAACCGAAACGTACCTTTATTCTCTTGGTACATTAATTACGTGCCGAGTGTGACTCAGCTCTGAAAGTTCTTTAATCCAATATCAAACTCTCCCGTCCGAAAATGTATCGACCTATCCGTAACGTATCCTCAGCTTGAAACCAACTTACTTACATATACATATTAAAACTATATACTCTAGTAGAAAGTGAAGTTAATTCACTAAGATAAATCTATGTCTACTATCTTAGAGCTACTTGAACAATATAACGCTTATAGTGCGAAATAAGGGAACTAAAATATTCGAGTGAAGGCAAAGGTTTTTTTAGAAATACTTATAGTAGCTCCCTCACGGAACTATACCAGTATGTTTATTGTATTACGCATATGTGTCTATCAATAACAGCATACGATAGCTGTGTGGGAAATATCTTTGTCTCCTTATGAACTATAAATGGTGATGGTGAATGAACTAATGAACTGTAGAGTATACTATTGAGACCCACCACATAGCGACAGCCTGTAGGCGTCGTATCGAGTAGGTGGTTGCATTACCTTGCGACTATGTAATACCCACATAGTAGTCCTTTAATGTAGGTGTATTCATTGTTATTGATAGTTTCTAAGGTTAACCAACCTTAGAAACTATCAATACCAACCATAATGGTAGAAAATTCTGCGATATAGGTACGTAGGCGTGACGACAGGTGAGTAAATTAATGGTTTTAAAGAACCAGGACAAATATTGGAATTATAAACTTTTTATAGACGTAGTAGGTATAACATGGAACAATACACACTTCATTTTAGTTCTATTCACGAGTCTGAAAATTTAGCAATTTTACGTTGCAAATAAATTTAGTGAAACCTCCTTGAAAAAGAATACTGTGGTTTCTTTATTTGTCCCACACTACTATGTAGGTAACTTACATAGTTACGGTTGCTGTGTAGCCGACACACATTACCATTATTTTAATGTAAAAGTGATAAGACGAACGATACGCTCTCCTGATGGTAAGAGATTACGCATGTCCATGACCATTGCATCAATTCACAGGACTTTGAGTTGCAAAACAAAGTCCAGGGTACCTGCAGTACCCTTCAAACCGGAACACAGTAAAGTTTACACACTACTGCTTGACAGCAGAATATCTAGTGCAACTGTGGCTTGCAGATGCTCAAGTAGATGCTTTACTTCACGGAAAAATATTACGCTATTATATTTTAAAGGAGTGGGTTTAGCACGACTGTAACACTATTACCTGAGTCAAGAGGCAACTTTCCCTATTTGAACGGCTATTGCACTCTGAGACATGCAAGGTGTTTTGGAGATGTGCAGTTATTACAAAAAGGGTTATTTGTTTTATTAATAAATAAGCTTGTCATTAACCACCATCTCGACTGATATTAAGATGTGGTCTACGATGGAGCACTCTTGCCTAGAAGAAACAGATTCACGCGCTACCGGAAAACACTTAGATTGATTGTATGGTTGACAGAATAGGTGTTGACCACAGCTCACCTGTTGTTGTTTGACGGCGTGGTCGAAGATAGTAAACACAGCCTAGAATTAAACTGGCTCTCAAGTATGATTGCTGGAACACTCCGTTAGGTGCTATATATGTATGTCGGAAATAGTAACTCGGGTGGCAAATTCCATTTTTTTTTTTTTTTTTTACACACAGCGCCATCTGGCTCCAAACTAAGCAGAGCTTGTGCGATGGAAGTCAGATAACTGATAGAATACATAAATACTTTTTTTTTTGTAAATACATACTTATAATACATATAGAACACCCAGACACAGAACAAACATTTGTTCATTGAGCAGTAGGTACACATTTTACAGTATCACTTATAACACCTTGTATTATACACTTATATAATACAATGTAAAGAAAATTAATGATATTTCTATAACATTGTAAAAAAATATGACAAAAACATTTGTTTTAGCATTGCATTCTGATAGAACTACTTAATATCAGCCAAAATGTTACATTAGAAAAAGTGACACAAGTGATTCAGAAATAACAGTTTTTGTAGTTTTTTTTTGTATTATTTAGACACTAGCAAACCTCTACGCGTAGATAGGTACTATCGTAACACTATACCTACCTATATACTATTTTCTTTTACGCCTTAATGTCTACGCGTTATGGTTCTAAACGGTGCAGAAAATATGAAAGCACTTTCTTCTTTACTGGCTGTACTAACATAAGCTAGGAGAATTCTTTATTTGTATTAAGATTAGTGTTTAAAGTTAAGAGCTTATGAGTGCTTCTTTAATTATTCACGTAGTTGCACCTGAGCTACATACTCTTGTAGCATATTTTTGTATTAAAACGCAGTTTCATATGTGTACAAGTTACGTAACATAGTATCAGTAGTTATTTAAATATACTATGTAAGTAGTATTTATGTACTTTTTATTACTCTATTGATCTAACTAGCCTTATGTTAAACAACGATGCGCTCTACGATGGAACACACCTGGAAGAAACCGATTCACCTGCGACTTAAAGGCACACAAATTGTAACTATCGGGGAACACCCACTTGGACAGCAAGATCCACTGTATGATGTCCGTATGATGCATAATGATAGGCAGCCTCACTTGACAGCTAACTGACTGGAATGGAACTGTCCATTCCAGGTTTAGTGTGCTTTACCACCTTCGATCACACCGTCAACTAACATCAGGTGAGCTGTGGTCAAACACCTTGCCTGACAACCATAAAAAAATGATATGATGAAAGTGGCGACAAACAAACAAGGCGAATCGTTTAAGTTTTTGGAACATCGACAGTGAAACAATGAAGCTTTTAAGAGCACCTGCCGGTCCGATAGTAGAATGCAGATCTGAAGCGCAGTCTTCAAAATGCACCAGATAGATAACCGATAGACCAGCAACTTTGCCTCGGTACTCGAGGCTTTGGAGCCTAGTTCAAACAAGGGAATCATCACTGATGAGCGTCTTGGTACGCTACTCATAAGATTTTATCGGTTCGAGTAGGTATTAGGTTATAACAACTATATAAAATGCTCACTATATGGTTTTGAATTGCGCGTAGACAAATAGCTACGCGTAGACCATGCTACGATACATCGTTATCGTATCTTAAGGTGAAATATGCTTCAAACTTGGCGATTCGTCTTCACTTTTATTTAAAACGAGACCTTTAAAAACAGTTATTTGACTTTCTTTTTTTATGTGTGACAAATGTTCACAAAATTTTTTATCCGAATGTGATCACCGAAATACGATTACATAAATTTCGCTCGATAGAAAAAAGTAAAGTTTCCTAAATAACGCCCGTTTTGACTTTTCCGTTGATGGAATGAATCAACTACATTCATTTCCTATCAAAGGTATTTTTAAAAAAGAAAAAGTATATAATCCCAACAAACATTCAAATCCATCTGTGAGCTCAGTTTTTTGAACAATTGTAAGGTTATTTTAATAAAACAAAGAAAATGAATATTGAATACGCGCACGCAGAATATGCAGGCATTACCATGTCGCCCGACCCCAGTCAGTCCGCTGTAGTTGCGTTGTCGAGAGAGGACGTGTACAACTTTATTCGAACTTCCAGCGGGCGGTCGACTACATCGACTTTTTTTGTGGTCAATATAACAAATAGGGCCGCCTTACACGTTCAATCATGATCACGATCCGCGATCCGCGATCCGCGATCATGATTTCAAAATTTCTAGATATTATGCGATCCGGAGCATCAGTCCGTCAATCCGCTTCGTACACGATCAGTCTGGATCGCGATCATTGATCGCGGATCGCGGATCGCGGATCGCGCGGAACGTGTACGGGCTGCCATAGATTATATGAGGATACACTGCTATTACGTCTAAAAAGAATATATAATAAACATGGGAAATAAAGATAATAAGAAGAAAAAATATTCTGCTCGAAAATACAAGAGAAACAAATTATTGAACTTGAACTAGAATACGTAAATACCGACATACTTACATAGTTTTTTTTAAATAATTGTTTATAGTGCTATTTCGCACAGCGAAAATGTCGCATACATACATAGTTGTTTTCATTAATTGTCTTCGCGTAGGTGCCTATCTACTAACACTATATATTTTTACTTCTATATTGTCTGGAGAACAATCCCATAATGCAGAAGTATTGCTGCCAACTTTATCGGAATCTTCTGATGTATCGGAGGCGTGTGGAGACACTAGGATTGATCGATTTATCTGCACAGTCTGAAATCGCTACGATATATCGTTACGTATGTAGCCGGCTTTAGTGATACGTAAACTATCTACACTATTTGCGCTGTAGCATGGTGCAGGTGACAACTTCAGTAACTTTTCGTTTCACTCTTGAAAGTTGCCGCGATTTACAAATTATGACTTAGTGTTTCAGCTGTACCACTTTCGTCATATATTAAATGATTAATAACTGTAGTAAATTTAATTAAACCCAACCAAAATATTCTAGCCTACAAATAAAATCTAACGGAAAAAAAATTAAGCAAAGTGTTATGTGTATAACATACACTAACATTTTGACTAACGGACATAAGTAAACATTTTGAAAAGTGGGAATTGGGAATTGGAAAGTGGGAAGTGGGATTTGGGAAGTGGAAGTTGGGAATTGGAAAATGGGCATTAGGAATTTGAATTGGAAAGTGGGAATTGGGAAGTGGGAATTGGGAATTGGAAAGTGGGAAGTGGGAATTGGAAATTGGGAAGTGGAAGTTGGGAAGTGGGCATTGGGAATTGAGAAGGGGGAGTTTAGAAAAAGGGAATTGGAAAGTGGGAATTGGAAAGTGGGAAGTGGGAATTGGGAATTGCGAAGTGGGAAGTGGAAGTTGGGAATTGGAAAGTGGGAAGTGGGCATTGGGAATTTGAAGTGGGAAGTGGGAATTGGAAAGTGAGAATTGGGAATTGGGAAGTGGAAGTTGGGAAGGAGGCATTGGGAAGTGTGAATTGGGAATTGGAAAGTGGAAGTTGGGAAGTGGGCATTGGGAATTGAGAAGTGGGAAGTGGGACTTGGGAAGTGGGAAGTGGGAATTGGAAAGTGGGCAGTGGGCATTGGGAATTGGGAAGTGGAAGTTGGGAAGTGGGCATTGGGAAGTTTGGATTGGGAAACTGAAAGTGGAAGTTGGGAAGTGGGAATTGGAAAATGGGCAGTGGGCATCGGAAAGTGGGAAGTGGGAAGTGGGAAGTGGGAATTGGGAAATGGGAAGTGGGAGTTGGGAAATGGAAAGTGGGATTTGGGAACTGGAAAGTGGGAAGTGAGAATTGGGAAGTGGAAAGTGGAAGTTGGGAATCGGAAAGTGGGAAGTGGGCATTGGGAAGTGGGAAGTGGAAGTTGAGAATTGGAAAGTGGGAAGTGGGAAGTGGACATTGGGAATTGAGAATCGGGAAGTGGGAATCAGGAGTTGCGAAGTGGGAAGTGGAAGTTGGGAATTGGAAAGTGGGAAGTGGGAATTGAGAAGTGGAAGTTGGGAAGGGGGCATTGGGAAGTGTGAATTGGGAATTGGAAAGTGGTAGTTGGGAAGTGGGCATTGGGAATTGAGAAGTGGGAAGTGGGACTTGGGAAGTGGGAATTGGAAAGTGGGCAGTGGGCATTGGAAAGTGGGAAGTGGGTTTTGGGAATTGGAAAGTGGGAAGTGGGCATTGGGAAGTGAGAAGTGGGAAGTGGGAAGTGGGACTTTAAAAAACGGAATTGGAAAGTGGGAATTGGGCATTGGGAATGGGAAAGTGGGAATTGGGAAGTGGGAAGTGGAAGTTTGGAATTGGAAAGTGGGAAGTGGGAAGTAGGTATTGGGAATTTGAAGTGGGGAGTGGGAAATGGGAATTGGAAAGTTGTCAAACACCTAGCCTGTCGACCATACCTTTTGTGTCAACCAACGCAGCCTACTTTGATATTATAAATCAGCATCGGCACTTGCCACTACATAGAATACTATCTAGTAACCACACGCGCGCGCGGGTGGCTAAGCTGGCTAGACCCCATACGCCGCCCGGCGGTCTGCGTTTGCTTCAACCCCTGTGCAATGTGAGACACATTTCGCCTTAGACACGATGTATGGAAGACTGTAGCCTGCTAGAAATTTTGTACTTATTTGTAGTCGTTTCACACCGAATTTTGACCACGCAGTCTCTATATTTTCAGAACTTATTATAATATAATTATAATTTTCATTTCGTATTCATTTTCATTTTATTTTCATAAATGCTTATATTATTATAATTTGAAAATTGAGCACTACTTGCTTACTAAATTCGACTGTCCTTTGCTATGTGAACAGCTGTTTAAAGGTTATATCAGCTCTTTTCTAGTTGATAAATAGTTGTGAACATATCCCACAGGTCTGATCTAACTCAAAATTGATACACGGTTACTGGCGTGTCAGAGCGTGATCCTTTTTTAATATTTTATTATAAACTTGTTTATGGTTGACATAGGATGCCGAATTAAATAAAAGCGAAAAATTAATTAATTTCAAAAGATATTTCACATTCTAGTAGTGATTACATTCTCTTGGTTCCAAACTAGAATGTGAAACAACTAGAGGAGTATGGAAACCGTAACTCATAGAATACTTATGTTTTTTTACATACTTGTAATACACACAGAACACCCAAACACAGATAACGCTGAATTATGGTGGCAATAATTCCATTTGTATCCTAAGCAGACCTCGCTTTACCTATGCTATAAGCTTATCCAATGTAACGTAGGTAAAATAACTACAAGTGTGATAACGACACTTATGACTCGCGTATGTAAATGTTTTAATCTCCTCAAGGATCTACTAGGCAATTGTCTATATGAAAGCATCTCCGGGAACGAGATCTTACATAAATTATTATCAACCGAAGAGTCCATTTTATAAATTGAAACGTTGCAGGAATTCCGGAATGCAGACACGTCTGCTCGTGCCTCTCCGTGGGTTGACATGCCTATGTAGTAGTATGTAGGTATATCTAATTTTCATTAATATAATACTTATACGCATTAAAAAACTGATATACCTACATATACATAGGAAAACCCCGTGGAAATGATTTAGTAATCTAGTTGTTATGGGATTTTCAAACGCTGATCTCAGCGGACGTATTTGTTTTGGTTTTCCGATAGAATAATATTTTTTCCTTTTTTCATCAACACACTTTGTTTCATTTTGCCAGTGTGCAGTGTTATTATTATTTTTTGTTCGACGAGAAATTGTGTTGTGGCAACGCCAATAATAATAACGTTTTACTACATTATAATTATCTCTTGTACACGTACACAAAGGCACGTTTTTCGGCACTCTATGATTTAAACGTCATTATGAAAAATATAAATTTTTTCTTCTCAAAACATTATTTCTTTGTTTCCGGTGTTGTTTTTCGCAGTGAGTAATATTCGTAGTTTACATACCTATTACATCATTACCACTATCTACACGACAAGCTAGAAGCAGCAGGTGACTTACGTTGCAAATTTAATTTCAGGATAATAACCATCACGGGCACTGAGCGGAGGACTATATTGATCTTCGAGCGTCGCGCCGCTCTGTGACCGATCGTGACCCCGCAACCGCCCTTGTACCTTCTATAGATCAACATTACTATGACCAGTATATTTTTATGAATTTGTTATCATGACCTTGTGAAATTAAATGATTTTTACATAGGTAGGTACCTACATGTTTTCTGAAGAAAATATAGTAGGTATAAATGAAATAGATTAGCAGTACTTAATGATTGATGGACCTAAAAATCCCTAGTCAAACCACTTTTTTCTTTATCAATAGTATGAAATATTAAAAGCAGAAAACAAGGATGTCAATCGTGCTTCATAGACGCCTATCAAATAAATATAACTGGTACCCACTTTCATCTAAATTTTAGGTAATTAGTAACCAATTCTTCCCTATTTTTTATATATTTTATCTACCTACCTATCGTATTCGCGTGATGCCTCCCTCCGCCGTCAGTGACTGGGAGAGACCGGAGTCACTATCAGGAGGTTGTGGGAGGCAGTCGTTTACAAAACATATCACGAACCAAGCAATCTAAATCGAACAGTTTTTTTTTTATGTACAGCATAGAAGATATTTTTCTCATCTGGTAATATTGATAATTCGTGTCAATAAAAACATTTGAAATTGACAAAAGGTATATGTCTGTCTGACTACATTTTTGTGTCCGTGAACGTGGAAAAGTGAGAAATCGCTGTTTTTCTGAATAAATTGATAATAACAGGTCGAACATATTCACAAAATACAATGGAAAACGATAATAGCAAGCCTTATAAAATATGTGACGTTAATCGTGACAAAAAGAAAGGAGTTGTGGCTATGTCTTTGGAGGATTTGCTAACAAAAGTGCCGGAAAAGTTAGGGCTCCCTTGTGAAAACTTAACGGTAGTGCTGGAGTCTGACGGCACGGAGGTGGACGATGAGGAATATTTTTCAACGTTAGACCCCGATACATCGCTCATGATATTACACGGGAATGAAAAGTGGGCGCCGAATATGCCTAAGTGCCAAGTTTCTCTAGACCAGACCGATGATGTAGCCTTGAACGACAAAGGACAGGTAGCAAACCTAGTCGGCCGCTTGCAGCATAACCTTTGTCATATCTCATTATTGGGAGGACAAGACTTAGAGCTGCTGTCTGACATGGATCCAGATAGTCTTGCGGATATTGTCACCGATAGAGATAACAGAATCATTTTGGAACACATCAAAGAAGCTTCTGGGAGGTAAGAAATATTGCTTGTTTGTCTACCTATGAATGTTATGATTTTAATTTACTTACAAGTGATTTTTTATGACTATAAATCTACGGATAAAATGGAACAAATAATTTATGTATTAAGCTCATATATGTTTTGGATTTTTCAGGATACTGTTAGAGAAACGTCAAGCACAAGATGCAATGGAGCTTCTGAAATTATATCATCAAAGTGTTTCATCAAATGGTACTGAAGATGTATCCCCACCAAAGCAGGAGAGAGTGTGAACACGAACACTAAACTACACTCAATGCATTTCAATAGTAACCTACTAATATGACCCTCAGTTTATTTTAGGGATGGTTCATCTCAAAAGTTTACAAAGATCTCTGTAGTATATTTTTTTAGTAACTTGCTTGATTCTTTTTTATCTGAATAAAGGTAAAAGGCAACATTTATGAAAATGCATTTAAACACCAAGATATCGAAGCCTTTACGATAATTTTATATTAATGAAATTGTAATGTCAGATAGGTTTTGAATTTTGTTTAGGGAAACTAGAATTCTAGTGTAAGTTTGCCATTTTTTGTTAGTGTTGTTTTGCCTGTACAGTGATAAAATTCTTCATAAAAACATAAAAATAATTAAGAATGTAATACTTATAACATTATAGCCACTAGTATTAAAACGCTAATCTTATGAATATGAGCTAGTAATGACAATGTAATTATTAAGAAATGTTTGAGGTAGTTTAGTGAGGTATGTTAATGATACTATGCAAGGTAGGTTTGGTTTAAACTATAAGTAACTGGATGTTTCATTCTCAATTTTTTGCCTTTTTCATTGAAACAGATTCACATTTACATTCAAACTTTGTGTCTTCAAATAATAGGTACTTCAATGTCTATGACCTGAAAACCTATTTCACACTATCATAGTGACATGTAATGTAATATTTTCTTGAGATGACGGTCTATCCTAGAACTCTATAACAGTATCTATTCTCATATGTCTTTTTTGTAAACTTTTGAGAGACAAATTGCCACAAGGTTGATAATCAACATCAATTTAAAAGACTGATAGTTGGTAAACTTTTTTTTATATAGTTTTACCCCTAGAGTAAGATTTATTGATTTAACTCCAATTTGCTCAAACGATTTTTGAATATTAAAATAAGTTTCCCTATTATGTTTCACTGCCAATTTCACAAGAAGGTATGTATGTGACATGGTTTGCCTAGAACAAAATGGACTGTGCCTGCAATGCAGTTGTAGTAAATGAATTAATTTCTAAACATTCGCTTCATTCTGTCTTGCATTGATTTCATTCTGTGTATAATTTATGTGAGAATTCTTATAAAAAGTATAAATTTCTTGCAATGAGCTCTATTACTTGCCATAGTTTGAGGGGTGGGGGTAGATATAGCTGTAAGTATAACTATATTGTGTTTGTATCCACAATCATTTTAGCAAAATACTGGTTCTGAGTGAATGATCCAATAAATACTATTGTTTTTATGTATGCTAGAACTATAAAATCAAGTTACTGTGCTAGTCATAATAATCATTGTAAACTTCAATAGGGATACTAGTCTATAAGATATTATAGTACACCTTTAATAAAACATTATTCCCAGATAGAATGATATGTTACTCACTTTCTTGTGCACTTAATAATGCTACTTACAAAAATAAACCATGTTCCCTTAAATGTCTCTTCAATCTGTAATCAGTTAATTCTAGTATTGCTATACTAGAATTAACTGATTACAAGAAAAGAAAACAATCTACATAGGTCTAATTTGTTTGTAATGTACTATAGATGTTTGACTAGGAATGGAGGTAATTATAAATTAAATGGCTGTTTATATTGTATAGCAGTATAAAAATGTTTCCACTCTGTTTTTAACTTATTTGATTTACATGGAAACATATTTATGCTACACGCCTAAGTATTATACTAATAGAAAGGGTAGGAGTATTATACTAATAAAAAAACAGATACCCTCTCATGCATAAACATTTTAAAATCTGATCTATATAATACTTTATTGGTTTATGTTTTAGTCTGTCAGATGTATTGATAAAATTGAATTTTGGTACTTGTCCTAACGTTTAAGTGTCAATCTAACACAGTTAACACTTGAGAGCCAGTTCCATTCCAGGCTAGGTGTGCTTTACCATCTTCGACCACACCTTCACTTAACATCAGGTGAGCTGTGGTCAAACACTTAGCCTGTCAACAGTTAAAAAACCATTAAAAAAAGTTAAAACAGCTTGAGATGACAACTTCTAATAGTATCTCGGACAAAAGTTGCCATTTTCAAACTTTATTCTGTTCTTATCAAATGGTTATCCATTAGGAAAGCATACATTTTGTTAATGTATACTATTAACTACTTTGTATGAAACAGTACTAAATTTTGTTGTTTTTATATTTAAATTTGATAAAAAATGTTTTTAATTCTAAGTATATAATACTAAATGATTTGATTTTTAAATCAAATCATTTAGTATTATATACATAAACATATATACACATATAAAATACACAAGTGCCAGTATTTATAAACTCAATTTGAAAGATTTCAGAAAACTACTCATATTAGTCACCTGTATGTAGATGATGCAGTGTAGCTATTCAATCGAAATCATTCTAAATGTATTCAGAATACCAATATTATTCTTATGAATTTTTGAGGAATTGTAAAGTTTGGTTTAGTGGAATTGATAAGTATGTATAACTTTTATTTATTCAGCACAAATAAAACGATTAGTAAATGAATAAATGTTTTATTTAAATAATCAGTTGACAGATATTTTTATGGTTTTAATAAAAAGTACTGAATAGAGGGTGAACAATGCACACCTGAAATGATTGCTTTTATAATATTCAATAACACCAAAATACATTACAGGACAGTGCAAGAGCTCTTTTCGCGGAATGGATTGACCTTCTGACTCGAAAATCCGACAAGAAGGCAATCTTCTTGTTCGTGTTCATTTATGTATTTCACTATGTCTGCTACAGCTACCGACACCGGACTTCTTTTGATGGCAGCTTCGCGCCTCAGCTGCTCTGTGACAGCGCGTTGCTGCTGCAACGTTGACACCATCATGTCCATAACGGCAGTGTCTGATAGGCCTATGTTGAAAGCAAAATCAAACAATTTGTGCAGCGCAAAACAGGGCGTCGCCTTACACCTTATTTATGTTCACCTAAAACAAGAAGTATCATTATTAGTGTGGCGGAAAAGTTAAAGAATTAATGTTGTTTTGCTAAAAATAATACTAACACAGAACACAAAGGTGCAAATTATGAGTAATACAGATTGAAATTGACGAAATTTTAGTTATTTATTCGCAACAAATAGACCTCTGAAGTCAGCTCAAGCGCTTGTCTAAGATTTATGGTTTTGTCATCACATGACAATGCCATTGAATGTTAAAATGTCAATTGCTTTTTTTTTACTTCGTATTTTTTCTTCATTTTTGACATCGCATTTTAGACTGCAAAAGATTTTATTTTTGGTAACAGTCAGGTAAACTCGTTTTAATGTATATATATTTTTTAGTTTCACTGTATTTTTCAGCTACTAAAATTATTCTTTTCTTGACAATGCCACGAGCTAAATCTAGTTTGTAGAAAGGTTAGAAAACAAATTATGGAATGCGATGCTTTAGAAGTTTTGTCGGAAACACGGAAAAAGTCGTGTCGCCCCATTGTATTATTTTCTAAAACTAGTGTTTGTTCATGTGTTTATGTATAAAAGTAGTGGTGTTTTATTCACAAAGTGCCGAATTACAAGCACAAGTGTGAAAAAGCGATATAGTGTCGTGAAACATGACTTTTCGTGTTGCTTTTAAAACGCCATCGAAGCTTATAGTAAAATTACCACTACTTTACTAAGACATGACTAGATTTGATGGTACGAACCGGACTTGACCAAGACTGGACTTTAACTGACACGACTTATGACGAGTTTTTCCGCGTTCGCGCCAAAACTCCCTACAAAAAGTTAAATGCACTGTTTGATGTTTATCTGTTCATTCATTCATTTACCTTCATTTTAATTTCATTCAATTTCTAAAAAATGGAAGGTGACGGAGTGGGATCAAATCCAAAATCTTATTCCGGTATACCTGAGGCGATATTTGTAGTAAGTCGCGATGATATATAAAACTGAGCGAATTATTATCTTTTCAATCTTTGAAAAATCATTTTTATGAATTAAAAACTATTTATAGGTTATTTGAGTAAAATGACCGCTACAGCACCTGCTCAAAATATCTTAAATTACCCTGAAAAACGCTAATATTCTTGAATTTTTAGTGTAAATACTAGAAGTACTTTCGTAAATGTTATAGCAGTTAGTTTATTTTGTTTGGTTTGTTGCAGGACAATGTAGACGAATTTATGAATTTACCTGAGAATTCAGATGGAGTAGATAAAGTACTAAGGAGTCTCGACGAACAACATGGCAAATACAAGGTTATGGAGTATTCCTTGGCTACGAAACGAAGGCGCTTACGCCAGCAAATTCCCGACTTAGCCCGTTCATTAGAAATGATTGAAAAACTCAAAGTTCAGAATAACGACATGGAGACACAGTTTCTTCTTAGTGATCAAGTATTTTTGAAGGTATATCTTTTTTTCTTAATTAAACAGCATAGCACCTCAGTATCTAACACTACATTTAGTAGTGACATGAATAATGACACATTGAATGAGTAGTTTTAATAAGTTGCATACCTCTGTATGATGTTTGTTTATACCACAGAATTCACTGCCAAAGCTGAACATAATGTTATTTAACTCTGATTGGTTCAAGTATTAACTTTCAATTGGTGTTGTGGATAATATTTATGTAGGTATATGCAGTAAATGTGGGAACAAGAGGAATATCTATGAAATTTCTTTATAATTTTGTTCTTGTATTCTTTCACGGATGTGAGACCTAGCTGCATAAAGTTACCCTAAAAACCACTGTATAGCAAATTTCATCAAAATTGTTAGAATCATTTTCGAGATCTCAATATCAATACATACAAATATTGCTTGTTTAAGATTATTAATCTTGGCTTACTAAGAGTAACAAAAGTAGAGTTGACAGGATTATATCACATTTGGTTATGCAGTGTTGGGAACAATGGCAGTGCAGATGAGTGTTGATGTGTATCTAAAGAAACACCTATACCTGGGTTGCGAGACAAAGACACTCTATGGGTTTTTTTCTTGCAACATGATAAACCTGACACTCACTAAAATATTTCATAACTTGTTCAAAAAATATTTTACAGGCTAATGTTCCACCTACAAAAACAGTTTATCTTTGGCTCGGAGCAAATGTCATGCTGGAATATACATTAGATGACGCCGAACAGTTACTCACTGCAAATATGGCTACAGCAAAGAAAAATTTGGGATGTGTGGAACATGACTTAGACTTCCTAAGGTAAATATTGTTTTAAAGTTATTTTGTGTTTACTTATCATAACAAACTGCAGTGGATTTCATTTATTAAAACCTTGGTTGTAGCAACAAGTAGCTATAGCAATGTTAAATCTAAGTTCCTTGAATTGAAAGCATACTTCAGTACAAAATTAATAATAATATGACTATAGTGATGTTGGATGTCATGACAAGTTTGGGTGTAGCGAGACTATTTTTTTATGAATAATTTGTATCAAATTCCTAGAGTTCCATGCATACATGAAGATATTGCATCTGGAGTCAGTCGCCACACACACAAAGAGCTTTCTTATCTTTTGTTTTCATCCACACAGATAGTCAGCAACTGTGGAGACATTTACCTTAGCATGTATATTTCAAAATTTAATTTGTGGTATAGTTACAAAGTGATATTCTGTTATCTATCTCTTTACCTTTGCCTGTAAAGACTTCCAAATATAACGACGAAATTACAGTGGTCCCTTTATAATTGTTATACCCAAAATGTACTGTACATATTAAGCCAAATTAAACATACAATTATTTGGGGACTTTAGGGCTTTTTAACTTCAATTTATTGAATGTATTTTTAATTTATAGTGTTTTCCTTTTTGAATATACATTAGGTATATGTTTTATTATTAGTGTTCAAGGTCTTTTTTTTGCTTAACAATCATTATTATGTTATTCACCTTTTACTATTTTTTTACATTAACCTAATATCCTTTATAATATATTTCCTTTCGTCCAAAGGTAGTCTGTAAGAAATCGCGCTAGGCGATATGGCCGCCGTTAGACACCATATATTCATTGTTTTATTTGTTTTTTAGGTATATTATTTATCTCTTTTTTTATGTTTCATATTTGTATGTTCTGATCCATCTGACCCCAAACAAAGCAAAGCTTGTACTATGAAAGTTAGATAACTGATAGAATACTTAAATACTTTTCATTGATTGCTTTTAGATGGTAATATATAATACAAATTGGTTCTAAATTCTTTAAAACTGTAATCTTATTTCTTTAAAACAGTAAGCTTTAATTTTACATAAATGTTTAACAAGCTGTGAATACACACAAGGAAGCAATATCTATAACTGGTGCATGTATCAATGTGAGTTTTGTACTTGCAATATACCATAGGCATACCTTAATCAATAAATAAATAAATACAATTAGTGTTGTCCCATTCTATGCAGCAAAATGGTTCTGCACAAGATTTAATTTTGTTAAAGTAGCAGTTGGACATAACTGCATTGTACATGTGAAGCTGTTGCATAACTAATGTGATTTGTATTTTATTTCAGAGATCAGTGTACCACAACAGAAGTGAACATGGCTCGAGTTTATAACTGGGATGTAAAGAGGCGCCAAGCAGCCAAATCATCATAAATATTAATAGTATTAAAACTTAACACTCACATAATATTATGGCTAGCTTTAAATCTAGAAAAAAATCTTGTGCTGGTCACACATAAACCCTTTGAATGCCAAAGTCATGTACAAACAACACATGAAAAATATATACTTACATAAGAATCGAGGGGTTCAATTACATGATATGTATAAAAAGACTAGCTTTCTCTATAAGTCACTTAAATTATATTATTGCCTTGGTCCCCTGTGTAATATTTCAAATTTCAAGTAATTGACTTCTTTCAAAATTCTATAATGACGTAGCATCTAGAATATGCTTCTGATGTGTGGTCATTATGATGTTCAAAGGGTAAATACTAGCACAGTTAAAGAATTAATATACTTTTAACATGAACATAAAATGAATGTGTGTTAATGACTGTTTATTAAAGAACAAACTGTTACATATAATTTTGAAACACTGCCAAGCGGCATTTATCTTGAAGCTACCAAAGCTAGAAAAGTAAAAGCTTCCATTTCTGTAGGTTACTTGTCAAGTATTATAAAATGTTTTTTTTTTTAAATTATCCTACAATTTTAAAGATAGTTACTTAAAAATGCCTCCCTCACTGTGACATTCATAACAATGAACGAAAGGCTAACTAGTGCATGGTTTACTTAAGCTAGTATTACTTAGATTCTATGATTTTACATATCAAATATCACATTTTTTTATTTATTATTAAAAAATCTTATCCGTAATATGCTTATAAACAAAGCATCTAAAATATACTCATCAATAAATTGATTGGAGTGATGTAGAATATTACTATACAAGGCTATAAACTTGGATGTAGTAAGTCATTGTACTCATAATTTGATAATAATAAAAAAATTGTTGGACGTAGCCAGTGTTGCCAGATGTCCCGATTTTTAAATCAAAATTAAATGTCGCGCGCGGGACATGCTCAGTCCCGCTTTTCGGGGATAACTCTACCGTGCGTGCAGAGTGCTGCGAAGGCACAGACATACAGACAAGTGTGGACTGGCTGTCGAGTGTGTGCTAAAAACTTGAAGTAAAGAAACGTATATATACGTTTCTTTACTATGTTCCGCTTTCTACGAAAGATTGCCGCTTTTTTTCACTCAAAAATGTACAAAACCCCGACTTGGAAAAAAAAAAACTGGCAATGCTGGTCATAGAATGAATGAAATACAGAATCATACTTTCGCCCTATAGCTCTTTAAGTAGATTTACTACCACTGGGCCAACATGGCTGTCATTATGAACAGCTTTCTCTAAAAACCGCAACTCTGAAAGCATGAAATGAAATCAGCTGTTCTATAGAAAAAGAGGTTTTATTTAAGCTTTGACTACAGATATGGAACAGCTGGCTTTTTTTCGCGATTTCAGAGTTGCGCCTGTAGTAAAAGATATCGATTGCTTTCGGCTTAGTACATCGCTAGTATATATCCCTGAACACCGAATTTTATTTTGGATTATTTAAGTGTGATGTAACAAGTCTATTTATCCAATAATTAATCGATATCGCATTAAACATGCTTATGATAGCTCTAAGAGGTGTTTTTAAGTAAAAATAATAAGCATGTTTGTTTCCTTAATATTTTAAATTTATTTGAATTTATGAAATTATTTGCTTCTGTAACTGCTTTTACATATTATCTTGTTTGCAAGCCTAGCTAAAAAAAATCGTAAATATACCGACTTATAACAAAACTACACTTTATTTTCACTTCCTTATAAAATAATAATATTACAATTGTAAAAGTGCTCAAAACAAAAATTTTACTAAAGCGTAAAATTTCATTTGCATTGCATACCTTTTGAACACAAATTGTAAGAGAATTTGTGTATGTTCGTTTGTTTCTACTTCTATGATGGTTCTATCAATAATATGGATGAGGTACATAGTATGAAGACAAAAGCTGAGAGACGGTGGCCTAATTTTCGTCAGAAACTATTACCACTGGGTTATTGTACACTACTCTTCATGCGGCTTGGTGGGGACCAAAGCAGAATTATCTCTTTAGACTAGACGCTAGATATAAATCAGGATAAGTTGATACTGGCAAATGAAAGGAAATTGCGCCGCCAAACCAAGAAAGAAAATGAATGATACGGATTCTAGATTGATTATATCCAGCCTTAAGTATTCTTCTATGATTTTAGTGTTGCATTTTGAGCATTTGCCAGTGTCAAATGTTTTCAAGTTTCTGCCTAGTAGCTATAGTTAGGTATAGTCAAAGTCCAGTCTTGATCAAGTCAAGTCCAGTCATGCTTTAGTAAAGTAGTGGCGGCTTTACTATAAGCTTCCATGGAGTTTTGGAAGCAACACGAAAAAATATCATTTTCCCACACTCGCGCTGGTATGAATAAAACACCACCATTTTTATGAAAAAACAAGTTTTGGAAATATACAACAGGGCGACACGACTCTTTCCACCCTATTTATTTGAGTGTTTAGGTATAAACACCCCTTTTTTGATACCAAGGGCCGTAGCTAAACACAAACATTAAAAAAAATACCAAGCTAGTTATAATTATATAAAACAGTATAATTTTGATTAAAATATAGGTACACACTTAAGAAGTTAATAGTAACTGTTACTATTTCTGTTTCTTAATTTCTTGAACCATGTTCTTCAATGCTGGTACTTCATCTTTGAGTTTTTCCTCTACCTCTGCTTTATGTTCATCAGCCGCAGTTAGATACTTCGTTACAAGCTCTGAAAATCAAATCAAAATCTTTAGACTTACTCTTTAGCTTAGAAACCTTGAATGATGTGATTGCGTGTCCGTTAAATTAAAGAAAGCATTTTCTAACAGACTAAAAAATCTATTAACTATGCTATTATCATAGCGTGAGTTCATATTTAATCACGAAAAAGTTATACATTTCGTCAGTACGTTCGCACAAAAAAGTTCACAATAGTGCACTTTTTCGTGATGGCATTAGTTTCGTAACTTAAATGGAAATAAAGCTCACGGTACGGCCGCAAGTAAACATCCATTAAATTTTTTAATTTTAAATTATTATTAAATTTTTTTTTTTTAATTTTTAATCCCTTGGCTACTGACAATGGGGCAAACGTCGTCTATACACGTCGACAGAAGTGCAGCCGATTACTTATTTGTTTGTTGAATACTGGCGCTTTTATTTTATTTGGTGGTAGATCTCCTTTCAAGGTACGTATCACCGAGCACTAGATATTCTGCCCCAGTAGTAGTGCGTATTAGTGTTCCGGTTTAAAATGTAGGTACCTACTGTAGCTAGTAAAATAAGTGCTGTTGAGACTAACCATCGAATCTCAAAATAATGAGCGCCAAAGTAGCGATGCCGTGCCTTCATAGGCCTAGCACGGCTAGTTTCTTTTTACAGTTTTGATTTACAAAAATGAACAGTTTGGACATTTAGTTCATTAGCGACCATTCAGTTTTGCGACTTTGACATTACGCGACTAAACCGAACTAATTTCCTATAAAATTGAAGCATAGGTAGGTATTGTACTCACCATGGCAAAATTGAAGTTTTGTATAGTCATCATCTTTTAACTGAGTTTTTAAAAATGATATGATGACAGGCACTTGCCTTCCAGATGCATGCAACATATTTTGAGTCAAAATGGTGAATATCGCCAGAACCGCCAAATGCAAGCTCAAAGCTGGATCTTCACATGTTTCCAGCTCCGCAATCAATTTCTCTCTGTGGTTCTGGATTAGAAGCCTAGAACCATGTTTTTTTTATTTGTATGAAAATAAATAAAGCCCACATATATTACACACACACACTCACATATGTTTGATCGCGCGTGGCGACTATCTCAAGGTAAGGAAGAAATCAATAATTCCTAATGACTTATTATATGCTGGTAGGTATATCTTAGCAGCTTCTTTAACTAGAAATCGCTGCAGTAGACATCCAGTATCCTGTCGCGAACCAGTAGTGTGTAAAGATGTTCCAGTTTTCAGGGCACTGCGGCTAACGCCAATGAGACTATGAATCTAGTCTCAACATAATGAGTGCCAAAGAAGTGATGCCCCGGTCTTAGTCCTAATACTCAAAAGTTCTGAATATAACTGCAATAGGCATGGACAAGCACTATCTCTTACCATTAGGAGGGAATTTCTTTGGTCTGTTAGTACATAATATTATTGCATAACATTTTCCCAATAACTTGACTTTTTAAGACTACACTTGAATGCTTGGCTAAATGGGATTAATAAACTTACTTATCTTTTTTCTTGTCCACTTTCTTCAAAATCATGCCAAGCTCAGACAGACTGTCGTCAACAGCCTGATAAAACGGTTCCAAACTCTGTTCAGATAAAGTACTGCTTAATGCTAACAGTGGTTTCTTGAATTCATCACCGAGGTCATGGAGAATTTTGTTTCTTTGTTCTACTGATAAAACATCTGCTTGGACAGATATGTTGCACTGGTTTGCCGCATACTTGCAGAACTCGGCCAACATGTCGCCACCTAAAGACTTCAGCAGGTATTTAATGAGTGGACCCTGCTGCTCAGGTGGGAACAACTTCAGGCCCTTCTCATACAGTTTGATGTCATTAGCTAGAATGTTGATTTTATCCTGAGCAGACGAATGGGTCTGCTTCCTGTTCTGTCCAGCATCTTGAAGAAGTTTCTCTGCTGTTACTTTCGCGATTGAAAGACCAGTGTTATTGAGATACCTAGAAAGTATTTTTATGTTAGTAGTTCAATAATTTAAGTCTAAAAAGTAGACATAGTAGTTGTAGTGTAACTGTTACCCTTGGAGATATTCCGCGATTTTCGTAACTAAGTCATCAAGGCCCTCATTCTCCAATGTATCTTTGATTATCTTTTCAATGTCTTCAACAGTGACTATTTCTAAGGTTGCTGGTGACTTTTTGTTAACAGTAGACCCATCATCAGAATCAGAGTCATGTGCAGCTTGCTTAGATCTTGTATGTTTCTTCACCGCTTTCGTTTTCGTTTCCCTTCCTTGAGCGCCGCCACCGCTTTTGCCAGAGGCAGCCTTTCTTCTGCGTTCCTCTCTTCTCTCAGCTTTATGATCAACATACCCCTGCTGCTGATCAGCAGTCTTAGACAACTGCTTCTCTAAATAGAACTGATGGTATTTCCCTGACTTCACGACTCCTTCTGCATTCTTTTGCACCATGGGCATGCAGGTCTGTTTCAAATTTTCAACATAGTGATTGCTGAAAACTAATAAAGTATAAATAGTAAGTGATCCTTCAAGCCAATAAGTCTGTTTTTTCTTACTGAAAATACTAGAAAGATCAAATCAAGTTACCTGTATTATCAAATAATATCGTAGATTTAGAATTCTTCAACATTGCATCTAAAACATCTTCTATATCAACATCAGACAAAACTGAAGGCAGTAGAGACACTACATCCAAGTAACTCTTGGACGCTATACATTCTTCTAACGCTGTTTCAAGTTGTTGTTTTATCTGTGACCCTATAACACAACTACTGAGGAATGTCAAGTCTTCATTGGGCAGCACACGTCGTACATAACCCTTTGGGTCTGATAAGCCCAGGCGGGAGAGAGCATCATATTCCAGATAATTGTTTTGCTTAAAGAAACTAATAACCCAGTCAGTCTGAGCCTTAGTGTAACAAGATGGAACATAGGAGGCGCCAGCCTGGCGACCAGTTAACATTCCTGGTGCATTAACTTGATCAAATAGTGAAAGGAAAAGTCGCTCAGCAACATTGCAGTGGCTGACTATAACAGCAATAGGTGTAGGCTTCAGCAAGGCCATCAGAGCCCCACGGATTCTGGCTTTTGTTCGAGTAATAAACTCTTCAGTGTAGAATATCCTACTTTCCGAAGGATCTTGCTTGCCAACAATGATTTTACCCAAGTATTTTTCCAACACATTATGTTGTAACAGATCAGCAGGCAAGTCATATTGCAATGTTAATTCTCCAATAGAGATTTGTCCCTGCAGTTGAAGTTTTTCATTGATTTCTCGTGCGATTTTCTCTAAGTAATAATGGGCAATAAGATATCCAGATACTAACTGCACTTCTTTCCCTTTGATAACTTCGGCTACGCATGCATTAATCTGATTGAGATCTACATTAAGTTCTTTTGCAAGATCAACAGTGTTAATGCGGCCACCATGTACATAAAGTTCATCTTTAATCTCTTTGATAAGTTGTTGATATGTTAAATACTCCTTTCCATCAGTGGTGAAAATAACATCAATTAATTTTAGTTCAATTAACTTTATGACTATTTCAATGCAGTTTCTCTCTGAAAGCCTGAAAGTAACAAAACCAAGAAATAATTATTTCATTTATAACTAATTCAATAGATATTAAATTGAGAAAAGTTGAGACATCTGTCACAGTATAAATAAAATTAGAAATAACAGGAAGTATAACAATCAAAGTTCTGTGTATTGCTACAATGATCATGGACATGCATTATTTCTTACCATCAGTAAAGTGCACTGATCGTCTCCTTAATTTTTATTTAAAAAAAAAATGTCATTGAATTTATTTAATGAATTTACATATGGTTAGAAATAATAATTTATAAAGTTCTCTAGAATACATTATTCCAAACAAGTTAGTACTTATATAATTGTTATTAATCATAGAAATGGTATATCTACTAGTTTTGACAGTTTAAGCAATTTAACTTTGCACTTACATACTCTATGTAAGTACATGCTGTTACTAAGAATAAGTCCTTAGGCATGTTAGATTAGTGCTTTGCAAAATAACCATCGTGACAAACTACTATAAATTTAAATAAGCATATTATTTATTTGCAGTGTTTATAAAGACAGAATACATTTCGTTTCCATTTACTCTCATGGGTTTGCAGCAATCTAATCTGCACTTCTGATCATAGTGGAAGAGGAAGAGACAGCAAGAGGTGATGCTAGTGCTTAGTCTGAATCTTCCCTATGAGACCTCTAAGTAAATATCACAATATTTAAATAGTTATAATAACAGGTATTTAATGGCTGACAAGCTAAGCGTTTGACTACAGTTTACCTGATGTACAACATTAATTATTTACATCATTAAATAACAAACATTAACTTGAGAAAAGCCAAATGTACACATTAAAATGGTTCCAAATTTTAGGTAGAGAAAGTCGTTTGGTTACTAACCAATAACTAACCTTTGAGCTGTAGAGCTTAGTTGAGCTTTCTGGAAATCAGCCGCTAAGCGTTTTATTTCATCCCAATCCGAAGAAGGAGCCATGACAGATCAAACTTTTAAGGAGACAAAATATTACACTGCAAAACGGCACGCTGAAAATCACCGGACACCGATTATCATCAAATAAATAATACTACAAACAGACTATTGTACTTATTACCTACTAGACTACTACACTATCATATATATTATTATATTTTAATATGACAACACGTATTACATAGCAAACTAGTAAATGTACTCTCATACTCTGTCACCTCTGTGTCACGTAGTACGTGTTGACTGTTGACTGTTGACACTTGATAAGTTGACAAGATCGAAAAAATGTGACTAGAGGATTATTAACGTACTTTGAACCAACATTCAAACAATATTTTAGTTAAAAGGCGTTACATTTACAATACTCGTAGTTACTCAGATTAAAAGCGTAGTTACTATAATTATTGTGGTGTGATATTACAGAACTTATCAAGCTCAAGTCAAGCTGTCCCTTTTTTCTCTTAAGGCTAACGAAAGTCGGACCATGTTGTTGTTCATCATAAAACTGTTGGATTGTGTCTGTCTGTTAGAATAATAACTTAAAGAAATCCAGTTAAATAATTTGTCGAACAGACCAACCTACAATGTTCCTGAAAATATCTGGTTAATTATTCATGACGGCTCAATTAAACAAGATGATGTATCAAAGTTAAAAACAAAGGCTAGTAATTCTATGTGCATTTTACCCCAGATAAGTAACAACAAGGTTCATCTACAAAACATAAAATTTCCTATTCATGTTCTTTTTAATTTTGGCGTCGCAGTTTGGATATTTAAATATCTTTTACGATATTTTCCGCGTTCCCGCTAAAAACTCGATTTTCTACAAGCCAATGTCCAGATTGTCCAGTCAATGAACAGATGTCAAAGTGGTTTCTTGTATTCCTTTTTCTATCTTTCCAATAGTTGTTAGTGTGAGTGTATCTATAACTTGTACGATAAGTTTGAGAAAAATAAAATATTTTTGAAAATAATATTATTAATCAAGGATATACATTTACTCCGTTGTACGAGGTTGAATATTAAACAATGTGTTATTTTTGAAATAAGTTTCATTGCTATATTATTTACTACCGGTTATCTGCGATTATTTGAAAATACCATGTGCTTATGAAACGAGACTTAAAATTTATAAAACAGAGATGGTCCGGGAAGCTCAGGAGAATTCTGATCTGCTGAGTGGGAAGAATAGATCAGAAAAGAATGGAAATCCAATGCAGAATGCTCTCACTGAAGATCATAGCCCGCCTGACGGCGGGCTAAGAGCTTACATGGTAGTGTTCGCAGCTTTTTTGACGAACGGGCTCATGTTTGGTCAAATCAACTCGTACAGTGTTATATATACGGTCATTAAAAAGCAATTGGATGACGACGGAGTTTCTGATGACAGTCGCGCCGGTAAGTATCTAACCTATCCTCTCGGAAAGCCAACTAGGATAAAGTTCAACATCATCATCATTTCAGCTGTAGGACGTCCACTGCTGGACATAGGCCTCCCCCATTGACTTCCATAAATACCGGTTGGAAGCGGCTCGCATCCAGCGCGTTCCTGCGGTCTTTATTAGGTACTACTTTTCGATGCCTACTACGTTATTGGTAGTACTATATTACCTGGTACTATAAGTACCAGGTTCCATCCAGGAACGTAGGTACTATACCTACCTAACTTACCTTATTTTCATTTAAAAATAGCTAGGTAGTAGATAATTTAGAAAACTGCTACATAATTATAGAATTTATATTGTAATTAGGTATATTTCCATGTTTACTTAATTGAACAAATAAGACAATATAACTAGCATTCATTTCATGTTTTTTTTTAAATTAATTATTTTTAAGTGCCAAATTTTTTTAGAAAAAGTAATTGTTAAATTTTGCATATTTTGGTAATGTTAAAAATGTAATGTCAAACTTGCCAAATATTAACCTTTTGTCAGCTCTCTTCTTCAACTGGCCCATCATTCTAAGAATTGTGGTCACTGTAACCCTTAAAAACAGACAATCAGAGTCCAAAAGCTTAATTTTTTTTCCACTCATGCATAATTATCATGTATCTATTGCCCAATGGTTCCTTTAAAATATTTTATTCATTATTATTTTTAAATATCATTCAAGTCCATTATTCATTCGTGTTGATGATGTAAATTGTTTACTTTATAATGCTTTATGCTGCTTTTTGTGTTGTTTGTTGTTAGTGAATGTTTGTTATTACTACACATTGTAATACTTGAATTAAAGTTGTTGTAAATTCAGAATGTAGATATTTATTACCTGGATTACCAAATAGCTTACTTTATCCTGAAAAATATAAGTGTATATATCATAGTAGATGAAATTGTGGGGTTCTGCTGGTGCAGTTGGATAGGAAAATAAGTATGTTATTACTGTACAATTAAAATGATATAATTATTCATTTAGTATGATTGAACACCAGACCACTAAGTTTATCATTTGGCTGGCCTACTTTATTTACTCTATTTACATCCACATGTACATATAATATGTTTAACACTGTTCATGTTTGGGTCATTGTTAGTCATTATTTAGACTTTATTATATACGAAAATTATGCATATATACATCTTAATGTGGCACATGAAAGTAACACATTACAATTTGTCTGCTTATTAACTTTTCACAATTGAACAGATCTTGTAGAGAGGTAAAAGAGGAAAATAGACTACACACAACACTTTGAATTCAATTAATACTACTACTTTGGGGAGCTTAGAAAAAAGCATAGTGTTCACTATGCAGTTCGCGGTTTTAGCAATTTTATTTTGTTTGTAATGAAACGGCTGGCCTGACTGTTGAGAAATGTAGCAAAAAAATGGGTAGTGTTATCAAGGCACATTGTATGAGATACATTATGCCCCCATAAAGCAGAAACCTTGTAATAAAACTGCTGGGAACATAACAGTAATAGTTCAGAGAATTGAATAATATAATTAATGTTTTATTTATTTACTAATTAGGTATAATATAAATTTCAATATATAGTTGAATTGTTTGTTGTTATTGAATAAAGTGATTACATGTGACTTTGTTTAACATTTTGTTGTTATTGAAGTTAGTGATTACATGTGATTTTGCTTTACATTCAAGTGATTAAAGTAGTTAGTTAACAATTATAATCATTAAAGCTCCCATTATTAGGTAATTTGCTGCTAAAAAATCTTTCATTAAAATAATTAGGTCCAAGGCATTTTGTTGAAAAAGTATTCCATTAACATGAACCTTGCCGGCGCGAACGTGTCGTGCTTGTTCTTGACTTCTGATAATACACTCTTCTCAAACTTGAACCTCTGCAGGTTTTTTGCATCCCACCTTCTCTAAATAATGTAAAACTGTCGCTGCCCGCGTCTGTTTGTTTCTCCGCTTACTTAATCTAAACCATGCAATGGAGTTTGATACGGTCTTCAATGACATTTAGATATTTTTTCCAGAAGGTGGTTTTTGCCAATACATCCTTATTAAAGCACCAAAATAAATAGCATCTGTGCGAAGTCCGAGCGGATCACAAGTTTTACGTTGCGCGCGCGTATGTATCTTCCTAAATCATATTGTAAAGATAGTCTTAACGTATAGTTGTTAATATAAAATATCGTATCTACTGCTCTGACCATTGAATTATTAAGTAGATTATTGAAGTTGGTAGTTATTAACACCTAGTCCGCAACATTCTTTCTTTCCCTCCTATTCTTACGTAAACATTAGCTTATCTAGCGGCTTTATCGCGATCTTTTCCAGGCAACCTAAATATCGAGATGATTCAAGGAAATGTAGCAAACGAGGAGTGTAACAAGGAAAGTAAAATTTAGAATAGGTATAAGTTACTTATAAAGCGTGTGCAAACATTTGTAATTGGACAACATTCTAATTTGAGGTCATTCTTAACAAGGTATACTAATGAAGTACAAAGCATTGAAAGCGAACGCGAATACCTATATAATAAGCACCGAAGGGGGAGGAAAGGGGTTTCTGAATAAATTTTATTAGTGTAGTCCGTTTAAGTAACACGTAAGCGCTGAAGGGGGAGGGGTGTGTTTGCTTTGCTTATTTTTGATGACATGGGGGAATTATGGTGGACTCTGAATGGTGATAAAGTCAGCAATGTCATATAAATTATGTTCTTTCTATATTCTATGCAGCATAATTTAGATTTTACGTGTTACACCATCATTCCCCCATATTATCAAAAATAAGCAAAGCAAACACACCCCTCCCCCTTCAGTGCTTACGTGTTACTTAAACGGACTACACTAATAAAATTTATTCAGAAACATACATATAATGTATATTCGCGTTTGCTTTCAATGGTTTGCACTTTATTAGTACCTTGTTAAGGATGACCTCAAATTAGAACGTTGTCTAATTACAAATGTTCGCACACGTTTTATAGGTAACTTACCGACTATTCATTCCGATAATTTCAAATGTTTTTTCATAAATCTGATTATTAATCATCCTGAATATTATTTTCTAAATTCCTGTTTAATTTAATACGCACTCGTAGTTTAACCTATAAAACTTTCTTAAAGTTCCGCGGTACCGCTACGATGGTCATGGACAGGAGATATCTCTTAACAGTATGGGCAGCATTTCGTTCGTCTTATTACTGTTAAATAAGAAAATAGTATGAATTTCAATGTGAAAAAAAAATAAAAAAAATACAATAGACAATACTACGCTTTATCAATATCTGGTAAGCATTAAACTATTCAAACTGTTTCAATTCTAGTAGCTGTATGACGTCAAATGCTAATAAGTATTTATGATGTTAACAGCACACAATGTGTCCATGTAAGAACAATAAAGTACCTACCGACAATTATTTCGCAGGTTACAATTATCTATACTATAATAATTATAAAGAGGAAAGATTTGATTTTTTATTTGTTTGTATTTAATAAGCTCAGAAACTACTGGACCAATCTTAATAATAATTTTGTTATTAGAATGCTACATTATCCGTAATATACATAGGCTATATTTTACTTTAAAAACAGTTAGGGATTCGTATGGAAACTTCAATAATGTAAGCCAAGCTATGAAAAAATCCTTACTTAGATGCCCTGCGAAAACTATTCACAATAAGACCACTGACGTTTTATAGAGCGAATTGACAGCCACAAATAAGTCTGCGATATCATAATATTACAACTATTACATTACAGTGGCCATCTACACTAAAGATTTGAGATTTTGTTTCTTTACATTAAATACGCTCCGAAACTACTGGACCGATCTGAATAATTCTTTCATCATTAGAATGCTACACTATCACTGAGTGGCATAGGCTATATTTATATTGTTAATCGGGTTTGTTTTACCGTGCGAAGACGGTGTGAGCTGCTAGTTAAATAATAAAATTACATTTGGTTTTTTATTGTTGGTAAAGTAACGAATGAATTATCAGGAAGAGACTAGAATAATCACATTTAAATAGTCAAATGGCGCCAATAGAAGTGTTCATATGTACTTATAACTCAGTACCTAGGAGGGGGCGGCGCGATAACTATGGCGGCGGTCGGCGGCGCCCGCAGTGAAGGCCACCAGCCGATTACGTCCAATTTCATCATTTCAAACGCACATTTATTGCAATCATTCGGCGAAATCAATGCTTCTACTCTGAGCACGTGCCCTCGATAACCTCACTTGCCTCTGCGTATTGTAAACGTATTGTTATCTTCAAGCGTGTGGCGTGATATAGAAATAACAGAGTATTGTTTTGCTAACTAACCAGTTGTGGAGATTTCCGTGAGGACAAACACGAAATATTGATAATTATAATTAGGTGTTATAGACATGGAAATATAAATGAAATTAAGTGCACTACAGTAAACCTAGTCTCAAAACAGCACAAGACAATGGAGAGGCAACAGCAGTTAATATTATCTATCTATATAAGAGGACATTTATAATGGACAGAAATTTACTTCAGGAAACTTTGCCTCAAAATGATCAAAAGAAAATGTACACATCAATGTTTAGAAACGTTCTAGTAGATACTAGTAGAGTATCTAGTGTAACTTTTTGAACTATTTTTTTAACCTTTCTCGTGAGCCAATCCGCAAAGTAAAATATCATAAGAAACTTTCACTTGCAACTTTTAGAACAAATAAAAGTATTTTCTTTAAAAGAAAGGAAATAGAAAGATATTGAATGAGTGAATATATATACATATATAACATATATATTTTAACTCATTTAATATAGTTCATGTTGAAACATACGTAGACGCAATTTGAGTTCTTTCATACAACAGTGACAATCAATAATTTACTGTACATAGAAGGTATTACGAAGGTACATGAGATCACTTAATCGATTAGCGTAAACGTGGGAAACTTTGTTTCTAAATTTTTAATTACTATGTTTAATGTTTTTTTATTCGAATTAATTTAGAACATACATTCTTAATTTTAGAGTTCCCTATGGACCGTAACATACTAAGACATTTCTAGCACACATGCCGTATCCAATTATCCATTAGTAAAGTCACGGTTCTTTTTCTAAAACTTGCTATTGCCGCGGCTTCGCACACGTGAGCTTCCTTTATGCAATTTACTAACTGACTATTTTACTTTATATTACACTTTATAAAGTTTGATGAAAAAACCTGCTCTAGACTATGCACAATAACTTTTTTAGTATTTCTGAGATAAGTGCGCACAGACAGACAGCCACGATATACAAAAACTATATTTTCGGCTTATATTGCTTCCATTTAGAAAAAAAAACTCATTTTCAAAAAATAAATAACTGTGCAGGAAAAATTGAGTTACAATTTTAATATGTAGGTATAGATTATAAGATATATATAGCTTTGAAAATTAAATTTAGATGTCTATGGCCAATTATTATATCCCCTACCAGGGGAAATATTAAAATGTTACAAACACCGCCGAAACCATACAATGTACAAGGTACATCACGTACTAGACTTCTTTTTGACAAATTAAAACGAAGTAAAGTTTAATGCCGTTTTTGTTACTTGCTATGTTTATCAAAAGATATTTCACAGCTGTCAGAAACGAAAAACATTTTAATCAAGGAAACTTTATCTCTTTTAAGATAAAATATGATTTTCTTGACACAACACAAGAGTCTAAAAATAGCAAGCTCTTGCCAATGTAGGTACATACTACTAACTCAATTTGAACGGTTATGAGTTCCTTTGAAATGTTCTGTTTCCAGGAAGCCACAATCTATCCATCTCGACACGTGATACGTTTGTAGAGATAGCAAGAAATGTATCTTGCGGCTGTGCTTTGCCCTGGTAGAGTGACCCGATTAGATTACAGAGACATTGTGTGTCACTTGTCAACTTTAACTAATGGCCTCACAAAAAATTGGATGCATTGAGATCGTTCTATTTTTTAGTTGACATCAAATATGATCCTTTATTTTATAAAATCCATTCTGATTAAAATTCTTACACATGACGTATGTGACTGTATGAAGGTACATTTATGTGTTATAAAACACGATTTTTACAGTGCTAATGTGTATCTTAAGTGCAGCGGTATGTCTTTTCATATGTATGTAGTAAAATACTTGTTTTGTGATAATCTTTTACTATTTGTAGATACACATTAGAAACGTCTTGTAAATAGATAATACTAATTGAAATTATTTTTACGCGACTAAGTCCGTACCTACTTTAGCTGCACCTAATACACTTGCTATGCTAATGACATGCATATATATCTTGGGTGGTCACTATGTAGCACTATAAACAAAATAATGTTATTTATTCAATACAAATAATTTATTAATAACACCCAAGTTACAATTCAATCATTATTTAGTTACTTAAAACGTATTATTCATATTCTTATCGAATAAATATGTATCTCATTAATTTGCACAACGTTTATGTATGTATGTAAATTTCCAATACAATCAAAATTATTCAAATTAAAAAAAAAAGTTTAGCTTTAAAAAGTCCTATCCTATCCCAAGTCCATAATTTTTTTTTGTGGTATACTACTATCACTGCAATAACAAGAACAATAAGATCTAAGCCTATATCTAGATTTGTGTCAATTTAAGCAAATTGTCAGTAATTCGTAGGCGTAGATAAGACAGACAGATTAAAATCAAACAAGTCAGTTGTCGACTAACTTTTGTAAATAGCACAGAAAGACAGGCAATTGAGTAGCAAACTGGTTTTAAACCTATTGTGTTCCGAAAGGCTTTTGATGGGACCCTATACAAATCTACAACGCAGAACAGATAAACATATCTCTTCTGCGTTTACTGAACTTTGAAACTGTTGACTTGATTGATTATAATATCGTAGTTTTGATTCCTTTTCGAAGAAACGATAGAATATAACATAATTTTATTATACAATAATATTAATAACATAAATAAATCATTAAACCGGTCAAGTGCACTTCGCATTGAGGGTTCTAAAACTGATGTTTAGGTTTTAGCAAATTAGAAACAATAGCAAACCAAAAGACGTTTTATAAAAATTTAAAAGCTAGATCAAAAATAGAATTTTACATTAATAACTACCTACCTACATAGCTAAGGAACCCACCCTATCATGCGCTTTACGCCACAGACTTGACCAGTTTTTTGATGATCTATTTCGAGACCGAGGCGTCTCAGATTTGTCCTAATTACCTAAATTGTATTTTCAGCGTTGGTGGGTTCGCTGACATTCGGCATGGTGTTCCTGCTGTCGCCAGTGTCAGGCGTGCTGACTAACCTGCTAGGGTTGCGGTTGACGGCAGTGCTGGGTGGTGTAGTGGCATCCACCGGACTCCTCCTCTCCTCCTTTCTCACGCGCAATGTGGATGCACTCTTATTCACCCACGGCGTCATGTATGGACTAGGAGCCTCCTTCGCCTACACGCCGTCTCTCGCCATTCTCGGTCATTACTTCAAAAAACACTTAGGTCTCGCAAACGGCGTTGTCACCGTCGGTAGTTCCGTGTTCACAGTATGCATGCCTCCCTTGATGGATTACGTCCTTGCAAATTATGGTTTAGAGTGGCTGTTTAGGCTTCTAGCCGTATTCGCTTTAGGTATATCATTGTGTGGCTTAATATTTAAGCCGTTATCGATCATTGCGAAGCGTCCGAGAGATGATAACACTGCCAAGACTTATATTAGGACTATCATAAATGTAGAAATTTGGAAAAATAAAAAGTACAAATTTTGGGCGTTGTCAATGCCGGTCGCTCTCTTCGGATATTTTGTACCGTACGTTCATATGAAAGAGTTCATGAAGGGATTGTTCGTTGAGGTCAATTTCAATTTGCCAATTCAATGCATAGCAGTTACATCTGCTGTAGGAAGACTTGTTTTTGGCTTTTTAGCCGACAGGCCGAATGTCGATAGGATACTACTCCAGCAGATCTCCTTTTATGTGATCGGAACACTCACAATAATTCTTCCATTTGCCAATATTTATTGGATAGTGGTTCTTATATCCCTGGGAATGGGAATATTTGATGGTGCTTTTATTTCCTTGATAGGGCCTATAGCTTTCGAGTTGTGCGGTAGCGAATGTGCGCCGCAAGCAATAGGTTGTATGTTAGGTTTAGCTGCTCTTCCGATATCGATAGGGCCGTACATAGCTGCTGCTATATACAGTGAGAAGAAGTCTTACACATTGCCGTTTTTACTGGCGGGTCTTTCACCTCTGATTGGGGCGACACTGATGTTTGCAGTGCGCATTGGAACCCACTACAGTGACCGAAGAAATTCGAGAAATAGACACATCGTTACTCTCTCTTCACTGGATGTGGGTGAGTAATTAATAATCGTGAACATTAATTAATAGCAAAATATTTATAACAATTTGAGTGTTTTTAATTGTTTGATTTGATTGATTCAGTTCAACATTTTTATTACTCATCTAATTGCGCCAGCGGTTCCCTGGCTAAAAAGTAACTTATGTGTTATTCAGGGTTAAAGCCTTTTGTATTGCAAATTTCATACAAATCCGCCGTAAAGAAGTAGCAAGCTTGCAAACATGACCCAGTTTTTTTATAATACTGGTAGTATTTTTTCTGTCTATAATTTTTTATATTTTACAACAATGTAATTGTAAGTAACTTGTTCTGGTTGTAAATCAAAATTATCGTTTGCCTTAACGATTTCTTTCTGACTGCGAATATATTGAACCAAACAGAAAAATTGCACAATGGTTCGACGTGATTTCATCATTAGAACAGATAATAATCATAGCCCTTTTTGTTGTCGAGGAGGATATCTTTAAAAGATTCGACTGTGTTGCTGTGATCATTGATTGACTGATGGATAGCTCCGGAGTCTCCAGTGTCTCCAGTGGAACTCACCGGAGCTAGACTAAAGCCAACTAATAAATATAGCTTAAGTAAATTATACAATGATATTTCTTTTCCTATTTCAGAGAAATCCCCGGCACCGTTACTTATTTCAAATGGCAACAAAAGTGAACAGACAACGTTATAACACCATACAAAAAATTGTAAGATGACTGCCTAGTATTTGTTGCACCTGCTGTGATCAATGCGGTGCCTAAAAGTGGTGATCTACAAAGTGCAATGCAGGTTTAATATCAATTATATTATAAATGCTAGGATACAAGATCTAAAGGGTAGGTATGCTAAAACCGAAAGGGGCATATTGTTCTCGTTATTATAAGCATCTCGATGGTGTTCGCAATTACTTATCATTATAATTTCATCCTCCCTCTTCCTTTGCTAACTAGGAAAGCCCTGGAAGCTCTAACCAAAATTCAATATTTTTCACAAGAGGTAGGTATGTAGGCGTAATTAATGTAATTATTATATTATTATCTATAATTATAATTATTACCGTTCCTAAAATAATAAATAAATAATGTAGGACTATACACAGCGCCATCTGGCCCCAAACTAAGCAGAGCTTGTGTGATCCATCACACAAGCTCAGTCAGAAGTCAGATAACTGATAGAATACATAAATACTTTTTTTTTTAGAAATACATACATAACACCCAGACACAGAACAAACATTTGTTTATTCACAAAATGTTTGCCCTGCGTGGGAATCGAACCCACGCCCTACAGCTCTCAAGGCAGATATACTACCAATAAGCCAACAGGGCTGTCCCTGATGTAATTGTTACACACAGTCCTTAAATCTCCAATTCCATGCCCTTGACGTACAAATGGACAATTCGGTATGTAAAGAAAAAAAATACTTTGCTGATTCCAAAACCATTTCGAAATATTACATTCCTGTACATGATTTTTCAGTTTAAAACTCTTTAAACTATGAGACGGGGTTTATTTTAATAAAATACATAAAATAAATTTGACTTTCAATTAACTTCTAATGACGTCATGGCCTTGGCTGTATAAGGATTCTTTCAGTGCCTAAAAAAGGTACATATTTTACATATTCAGCCAATGTTATGACGTCATAACTATAAAAAGTTTGAAAATGTATTAGAATTAAACTACCGCATAGAAAGCCAAAATATTCAAATTAGTTTCATAAAATAAAGTTTACTATCAGTAAAAAATATAAAATAAATACAAAAAAAAAACTTTACATACCGAATTGGACACTGCAGATATAAAAGGGTTTCTTAGTTAGCTTTAAAATCAGTAAAACAACAACTCACCCTGAATACATTAGTAGATATTTTTGCGATTTCAGGGTTCTTTTCGTATAAAAGCTTATATTTAGGCTTTTCATACCCTTTTTAAATAATATGGCATTGTGATAGAAGTCGATTACCATGTTCCTAAATCTATAATATCATGCTCATACTAGGATAGATTTTTTCCTTAAAGTGTAATTTAAAATTGTTGTTTGGAAAATAATAATGCTCTACCTAGGTAGTAAATGTCGCATAAATGGTACTTAAAAGGGAATATGCATGTTTGAAAAAAATTATTAAATAGAGTATAAAAACTATTAATAGCATCATTATAACAAAAACATTAAGTTTCTTTTAGAAATATTTTTTTAAACATTTAAAATATGCCACGTCGTGATTGTTTACTACACATTATTTTAGATTTTTGCTTTTAATTGCTTTATAGATATTATATCATGGAAAATGCTAAAACATATTTTTTTAGATAAATAAATAATAATAAATATCATAAGACATTCGCTATCCAGCCTCAAACTAAATATAGCTTGTACTATGGGAACCACAAAATTGATAGAATACTTATATACTTCATTTTTTTAAATACATACTTATAATACACAGTCACAGAACAAACATTTATTAGCACATAAATGTTTGTCCTGGTGGGAATGGAACCTAAGCCCTACAGCTCTTGGAGCACCTGATAGTCTAGCAAATAAGCTAACAGGACAGTCAAATAGATATTGTATCGTGCCTATGTATAAGAATACTTTTAGTACACCCGATAAACTGTTTTTTTCTGTAAATACCACCATCATCTTAGCTGTAGGACGGCCATTGCTGGGCATAGGCCTCCCTCAATGATTTCTATGAAGACCGGTTGGAAGCGTCGATCGCGTTCCTGCGGTCTTCATTAGATCATTTGTATACCTTGTGGGCGGACGTCCTAAGCTGTGCTTGTCGGGTCGTGGTCATCATTCCAGAACTTTACAGCCCCATCGGCCATCAGTTCTGCGAGCTATGTGCCCTGCCCACTGCCACTAATTCGTTGGGCTAAATAACATGCATATTCCCTATTAGAGCTTTTCTGATCAACCACAATTATCTTGCCGTTTATAAGTTTCATCCAACGGGTTAAAACAAAACAAGGCATTGCAGTTTAAACTGCTATCTGTTAATGCCACTCTTATTGGAAATTATATAGTTTGTCGACGGTTTCTTTAATAATTTAAGAAATTTGACATTGACGCCCCTATTTTATCGCGTGAAAACTGTGGCGCAAAAAGGCGCTCTAGTTAAGTTTATCAAAAATTAATGTGGAAAGCACCATCTTCATTATCATACAATTTTGTTGATCAGAGAAATAAAGGACCGCGTTTTACCTAAAACTTCTTCAAATGGTACCTGTGGAGTAGTTTGCAATTGCAGGCCGTTCAGCTGTCATTCGGGATGTCACAATTAGTCTCTTCATATTACCTACATCGTCCCACAGCTAGGCAAAGGTCGCAGCCAACTTCTTACAATTTTCCGTTTCCGGTCCTGAATCGTCCAGTTTTTAAAACGTTTCGACTGTTCTGACGGGGCACCTACTCCGCAAAGGCCTTTAATCACAATGACATGTCCAAAAGAATCGGATGCAACCGAAAGCGTTTTTAGTATTATTTTTTTGAATAGCTAAATATCAATTTGAAGTTTTATCAGAATACATGGATCTACGCGCCACTAGCAGAATGCAGTGCGATGCCAAAAATAAATAAAATAAATACTATATACGCATTGCATGTACCTCTATACGGCGCGCGAGATTCTGATAAATTTTATAATAGCTCTTATTATACTGTATTAATTAATCATTGAATACAGTCATGATTCTACATGGTATTTAATTTTGGATCACTAAGAGCGGTTACACGCGGTGGCCTTGGGCATGCAGCTTTTCTGCTTCTGCAGTAGTAATTCAATTTTTTACCTCCGTAACGGAGGATATCTAGGGTGGCTTTGATACACGTTCGATTCAAACATTAAAAAAAGGGACGTAATTATAACTGACGCCGACGCACTACAACTGCTTTGATAAAAACGATAAACATTTAATAAACGCATGAATACGGTACAAAAATGTGTAAATTAAAAATACATGCGCATCGCGTCTGCATAAATGATCGCCCACTGGCCTTGGGCATGCAGCTTTTCTGCTTCTGCAGTAGTAATTCAATTTTTTACCTCCGTAACGGAGGATATCTAGGGTGGCTTTGATACACGTTCGATTCAAACATTAAAAAAAGGGACGTAATTATAACTGACGCCGACGCACTACAACTACTTTGATAAAAACGATAAACATTTAATAAACGCATGAATACGGTACAAAAATGTGTAAATTAAAAATACATGCGCATCGCGTCTGCATAAATGATCGCCCACTGGCCTTGGGCATGCAGCTTTTCTGCTTCTGCAGTAGTAATTCAATTTTTTACCTCCGTAACGGAGGATATCTAGGGTGGCTTTGATACACGTTCGATTCAAACATTAAAAAAAGGGACGTAATTATAACTGACGCCGACGCACTACAACTACTTTGATAAAAACGATAAACATTTAATAAACGCATGAATACGGTACAAAAATGTGTAAATTAAAAATACATGCGCATCGCGTCTGCATAAATGATCGCCCACTAATTTGGGGTTGGGTTGCAATAATCATAAACAACAAAATACGTTCTTCCACTTACTGCAATATTGAGAAATTCTATCAATGCTACTTTCATTGGCGTTTTCTTACATGGTTGAGGGTATGTATGTCTGACTTATCACGTCTATACTTATATATATTGATATAGACTGTATCAATGCATAAAGTCGCTGTGACTTAATGTTTAATGAAGTTCCTAGTTTGATGATTACCTATATAATTTACTACTAGGTATAAGTCAATAAAAGTTGTCATATATTCACTCAGTGCATTGCATTTCATAGCCTGTTAGGTAGCGTCTGCTATCTCAACTGGCGATATTGTGACAATTAATACAAAAGCACAATGGGTGAAATTTTCACAGCTTACTATGTTAATTTAGCATAATATTTTGTTTATTTATAAGATTTTTTTAGACCTTTTCTATTTTTAACATTAAGCATAGCAATATTAATAATTATTTAGTTACTTTTTTTATTTCTAATGCTTCGGGCAAATCTGCAAAAAAACACCTTCCAACTTTTTTTTTTTTTTTTTTTTTAATGGTTGACAGGCTAGTTGTTTGACCACAGCTCACCTGATGTCAAGTGAAGGTGTGGCCGAAGATGGTAAAGCACACCTAGCCTAGAATGCAACTGGCTCTCAAGTGAGGCTGCCGGAACACACCGTTAGATGCTTGGCGGCAGATTTTCAACTTGAGGGTGGTAGCTAGCCAGCCGAGTACTAAAGTACCCTACCACCATGCTTTGGTTTCCTCACGATGTTTTCCTTCACCGGCAACTCAAGCTCATTGTTGGGGTTTGAACCCACGCCCTTCGGCATGAGAACCTACCGCGCTAACCACTGAGCTATCATCGCTACAAAACCAACTAAGATAGGTGTGTTATTTACCGACGCTAAATTATACGGCTGAATAATTATTTTATACAATTATAGATTTTAGAGACGTAGAATCTCTTCGCACCTCCGAATCGTAGTTCCTATGTTATAGAAATTTTATACACAACAGTTATTCTTATATAGCCTTTCTTTTATAATTAATTCACTGTAATTAGTGTTGGTACATATTTCAAGGTAAGATCGAACCGTTCTGAATATTAAATTGACAAAGTCAAAAGTAAACTGTGATATGAAGTTCATTTCATATTTTATTTAACTTCTGACAAAAATATTATTAGCAGTTTCGGCGACAAAATGGCACGTTAAAAAAAATATAATTATATTATACGCTCAAGGTGATAGGCGCGTTTTGGGTACCAAATTTTAAACTTCTTGAGTTTTTAGCCTGATTTAACTCATTTTTGTTTGTTAAAACATTTTGGAATAACATATTGGTTGCATCGACATCTAGTATCAAAATTATCACATAGAGATCATTGGTTTAGCTACAAGCGTCGAAAGACAAACTTTTATCTTGGTTTTTAGTTTAATACCAATTTATATAGAGACTTTCGTATATATTTTTTGGTATCTGTAATTTGTTAATGCGTTTGTGTGTGTATTTGGGTGTCTATAATTAACCCAAAGTAATTGTTATCAGGTAATATGTTTACAAAAATAGAGCCGATTCGTAATTTCAATGACTTAGGCAAAAACGCAAAAACAAAAATGAATTTGGTGCACTGAGCGCGCGGTTAATAAAATGTGTTGTACATTGATTCTTTCACAATTACTAGAGATGTGGGTAATGCGTATACGACCATTGCGAACCAAAAAGTGCAAAAGAAAGCGTAGTATTTTACTCTTTCGCATTCGTTGGTCAAACGGCGTTCTACCATGGCTGCGTAAATTGGTTTACCTATTTCTTTACTTTAACTAAATCAATTATGTACAAACAGTGCCTTTTGCACAAAAAGCACATAGTACACACGTTTGATAAAATAATGCGTGGTTCAACGCCCTTATCGGGCGTAAATAAATGTTGCAAAAACGAAACTGCCAAACTACACGTTGTTTCATCTACATTGATATCGACTAAGTTTTACGTTTCACCATAGGATTTTTCCCAAGGGTAATTGGTAGTAAAGGTATTTGCAAATTTATAACATTAAAATCTGTCATCATCTCTGCAAGTTTAATTTTTGTTTTTGATCCAATTAATGTGTTTAATTAGACTGACGCGCCATTTTATTTGCCGGCTACTGTACTTATAAAGTAGAATATAATTTTATTAGAAATGTATACAATAAATAAATATATTTTGTAAGTTACCTACTTTTTAAGAATAATCACTAATTAAGTAAGAATATCAGTGTTGAGTCATTAAATGCGTTATGTACAAAGAACTACTAGAGTCACAATATGTACTGTTATCATATAAATATATATTTTGAAGTTAAATTTATAATGCACTAGCAGCTCGCCCCGGCTTCGCACAGGAAAACAAAACTCGATTAACAATATGTAAATATGTATAGCCTATGTCACTCAGTGATAATGTAGCATTCTAATGATGAAAGAATTATTCAGATCTAGTAGTTTCGGAGCCTATTTGATACAAACAAACAAAAATCAAAGCTTTCTTCTTTATTAGTATAGATAAAATCTAATTATGAAGACTAAAAGCAACTCTGTCTTTCATTTGTTTAATTGATAATGTAAAAATGATGCCCATTTTTTTAACAATCGAATCGAGTAATCGAAGTTAGATCTAAATAAAAAATAAAATGTCAATAATGCAGGCATCGAAATTCTATTTTTAAGAAAAAACAATTATGTATACTAATTATGTAAACAACGATGATAATTTTTATACGCATTTTATTCTAGGGATAAAAATTAAGTAACTAAGCACATAGCATTTATTTATACGCCTTAATTTGTCTAATGCCAAATGATTGTAGCATTATTTATTAATGATGAAAGTCTGAATGTTTAAATTACCCAATTGTTACCATTTTTGTCAAATGACGTATTAGAAAATGACGTTGATTTACTCGACTGCCCTATGAGGAGGGTAATATTTTTTATTTGTTCATCAGGATCAAAATTGGTTAAGGCAGGAGGCAATTTTTATGAGTACAATGTCTTTTTTTATATATGCCATAATTTCTACACAATATTTTGTTTGCCTTTATTTTCTCTACATACATTTGTTCTTTTTCTTTTAAATAATGTACTTTCTGTACTGTCTTTTAATTTTATTGAATTTTACTTTAGCGATCCTGTGAGCAAGTAATATTGGACCTGGAGAAAATACACTCAAACTTAAATATATTTCTTTAGTGTAGCGTCTAATATGAACATTGTGGTAGGTTTTGTTTTAAATGAGTTTATTGGAAATAAAATATATTTACAAATATTTTTGTCTCTTAATTTAAAATCTTAGTGTTATTATGGAAATATCCATCTTATATTGATAGCTGCCACTTACTCATTTATATTTTACGAACACATGGACCCAAAGACCCGAAGATCATTCTGCTGCATGTCTGTATCTTTAGTTTGTGACTATTTGACTTACAAATCGAATCAAAAATAGATAATTGATCTAAGTAAGTTACATACTAACTATTCATAGTGTAATCGTAGACATCTCAGTGAATGTACCGTTTCAAGTAAATATATTAAATAAAAAATTTGAAATAGGCAAGGTATAAACTGCGGTCATAAAATAAACCGCAGGTGCTTGGCGGCAGAATGATTTAGATTAAAAAACATGTTGGCGTTGAGTGGGCTTCAGCTTGCAAGTTACTTCCTTCTCACAAATTTTCTGCGCAAGTACTGAGCCGTTCTTCTCCTTAAAGTGGCGAAGCCTATTCTCCTGGCGGGAGGCCTGATGTCCAAGGTTTGTGGGGGCACCGGGTTACTTCCAAATGAATATACCCTCATTTCGATCTCCTCGGCAGACGGTGAGTCGGTCTTTTGGGTTGCCCAACGTAAGGGCTTAGACAACCTGCAAGTATTATTTATGTACTTGGAGTAAATCTGCTGGTGCATTAAAATTCGATAAGCAGTTGATAATACAGGGATATAAACTATGGATGTACTTATAATGCCTTGAGGTAGTCATTTTACTCATTACGAACAACTTTTATGCACAATTTATGAAGTCTGAAAAAATAAATCGGTGGCTTCATTCACTTGGTCAGGGGTCAACGTGGTTACTTTTTCTGTGGATCAGTTGATTGTAAAAGTTCATAATAATGAGTAGGTATAGTGGTTCGCTTTCAGCTCGGTACACACCGAGCTTTAGACCGTGTACCTAGGTACGATACGTAGGTATTTATATTGCATGTAGGTATAAGTATTGCATGCTCTGGCGTAATATGGTCATCCTGAATATTTAATTTTGACTGCCCTGTTAGATCATTTGGTAATCTCTGCTTCTTTGGTGGTTACTTACCCTGGGTTCGATTCCCACACAGAAGTCCTGTGTCGTCATATAAAATATTAGTCCTGTAACGACAAATATTTTATATGACGAACATAGGTACATGTTTGTTCTGTGTCTGGGTGTAGGTACTGTACCTACGTATTAATAAAAAAAGGTATCTAGTTACCATAGTACAAGCAGTACTTAGTTTGGGGCTTGTAGTATGGTGAAATGTCCTTACCTACTTCTAAGATGTAAATTACCTATTCAACAGTTGTTTTTAATGAGACGAACGAGACGACGTTCTCCTGTTGGTAAGAGATAACGCATGACCATTGCAGCGATGCACATAATTTTGAGTAGCAAAGCAATGTTCAGAGTATTGCTTCTGATGCGCTCACTACTTTGTAACATTTGATAGTTAATCTCAACAATCCTGTAATATCGCTAGCTACAGTACCTACCCTTCAAACCGAAACACATTCATGTATACACACTACTGCTCGGCGGCAGAATGTCTGTTACCTACTGCGGTGGTAACTACATAGACGACCTTGGTAGACCTATCACCCAGTGAAAATAATGTTTGACTGCTATGTTGCAGATAAATAATACGTAGGTAAGCGATGATATGTTATGAAGAAGGATTTATAAAAGGCGTCAAGTTACTTAAATATTCTTACTCTGAATAATAGTCCATATCTTCTATCACGTCAGGCAGTTCCCTCCCGTCCACATTCGGCAGCACCAAACACAGCCCAACTAGAGCTACAGTGGCACCCGTTACCATCACTAGGTATGTCACTTCATTCAATGGTTGGAAGAGGAATAGAATATAACTGATGGTGGAACCGAGCTGGCCGCTGGCGTGGCAGCAGCCGCACACGATCGCTCGAATGTTGGTGGCGAAAAGTCGTGGTGTTATGTTCAGGATGATGGCGTTGACAATGATACCAGCTGATAGTGCAATCGATGATGCTACAATATGGACTGTACCCTAAAATTAAAATATACCGAGTGTAAGGGCAACGTAATACCTATCTGTAATAGTGCAGGCGATAAGGATATTAGAAAAATACACAAGCAGCACCAGCGTTGAGGGCTAACATACGACTGTTATGGTAATAAAATAATACTTCATAAAAAATAAATCTTAGCTTGTTTTAAGTTACTAGTTAATTAGTTTCTTAGACGAACTTATTGGCTGATGCTAAAGGTTAAATGATTAAGCCCCATTCATTGAAGTTTTTTATCGATTTAGGCAATAATTCTAGTAAATGTTCAGTAGGTACATTTACTAGCTAACTATTGTCAGCTTTAGTTTGTGTGAGGATTTCTTTTACACCCGGTATTAACGTAAAAAGATAAAAAATAGGAACACATAAATTGTAGGATAGGAACAAATAAATCGTAGGACGTTACACACATTAGGTACACATTGATTGTTGAAGGTTGAACAAACATGTTTAGAATCTAAAACTTGTGATGCGGAACGTTTAAATCATATCGTACATAAGCAAGAATTAAACTAGTATATACCCATTTTCTATAAATAGGTAGAGTAAAAGCGCCAATTATGGACTATGTCTGTAATATGGACTACCGGCGTTTCTCAAAGAACGTCCATTGTATCGAGCCATTGGCCAGCGCACGTTAAGCTTCACCACTCCTGCAGCTCGCTAATCGTTTGCAGGCCAGCAGAGAGCCCGCACGTATTCAGGAGAGCCATTTTTCGTTTTCATCACCGTGCGATGTAATTTCTTAGGTAACTTCGTAAGCTAATAATTTCAACAAATATTACTCTTTGTGAAAGTGGATTAAACTAAGGGAAAGGTAAGTTATTTTACAATTATTCATATTGAGTTGCAATGACTAATAATTTTTATAATTTCCTGAACAACAATATTAACCTAGAAATATAAGTGTATTATAATATGGACCACCGGCATGTTTTAAATATAAACTACTGGTCCATATTACAAACAGTCACATATATTAAATGTTAATGTTTTAGTATAGCATCTACAACCAAACAAAAGACAAACATGGGACAAAAATGCAATGGCAAATGAAAGTAAGAGCATTTACGTGAAAAGCAAATGAACTTTTTAAAGCAAAACATGCCTCAAATATCCCGCTACATCATCTAGAACATATTTGTCGCCAAAGGTGTTGCAGCCTATACCACGTTCAAAGGAGATTGTCGGCAACAGAGGAAGAAAAGCCACCAGGCCTACGATTTTGGTATCTTCACCTTATAAACAAGATTTAGAAATGTCGATGCAAAGGAACACTGTTGATATCTGTGTGTGCAAATTATGTACCAATGATTAGATTAACCCTAATAAAATTGACTGATTCAACTTTAGGAGTACTTATGTTGCCACAACTACACTTTAAATTTTAGTTTTTTAGTAATTTTTAACCCTATTAACTGTGGTCCATATTTGAAAGCAGGTGGTCCATATTTTGTACACTTTTTGCAAACTCACAAAAATGACATATTTTAGAAAATGTTTTTTATTTCTAAGATGTTGATGTTTCTTAAGAATTTTATTAATCATTTTTGATACCAAATAACTATCGAACTGTTTAATATATATAAGGCTGATTAAACTTTAAAATTGTGAGTTTTATTTAACAAAATCCTTATGGTGGTCCATAATTGGCGCACTTACTCTACATATTATGTAAGTAGGTACCTACTTACGAAGTTCCTTCCTCCTGGTTAGAATGATAAAAAAAATAGTGTACAGAATTTAATACAGCCTTTTATGACGTTAAAAAAGGTGTAATCAAACTTACTTTTCGAACATATACAACGCTGATGGTAGTAGCGCCTGTTAAAACAACATGTACCATAAGCAGATGTTTCAATGACATTTTTTTAGATGCTATTATCGTCAGGCAACTGAGGCCTCCCACGAAGCAAAACACTTTTAATAGAAGAGCGCTGCTTCCTTCGCTGCTGTGTGATTCCACGTACAGAGAACTCCATAGGAAATTGTACACAGCCCAAATTGATGACGTCACCAAGAATATAAAGCGAGTATTAGGAGTCGTTAGGACTCCTACGCAGGTTGTCGGTTCATCTAAACTGTGGTACGCCTGAAACGCATTTCATGAATTAACGCGGTTTGCTCAATTGTCTTCATTCGTAAATTTAATAGGTTTACAAACGTACCTACTCTTTGGTTAACAGGTCTGATTTTGAACTCTCTGCAAAGAGAAATTCCATTCATCTTAGCAGCTCTCTTGAGAGTGATCTCAGCTGATTCTATTTTTCTGTTGTGCAGTAACCATTGGGGAGATTCAGGGCACCATCTGAAAAATAAACGAGTTATTGCGCCATTCACAACTGTAAAAGCAATTTCACTGCCAGTAATCACGGCAGGCCATTATTATTATTTTGTTTTTGTTAGGTTACTTGGGTTTGCATGTTTGCGTGTAGGTATACAGGCCTCTTTAGACTACGCTACAATGTACCTATGTTAGACAAAATTAAACTATGTATCGCATCATAGTTTGATTTTGTCTAATTTGTCGCATAGAAAATATTTTTTTTATTGCCAATATGTACAAAGAGCTAATGTATAGTTTCACTACCCCGTCAACTCATTTGGTAGGTAGAAGCTCTGCTTGCAGCATGGTTGCGAATCCTACGCAGGACAAACATTTGTGTGACGAACATAGATATTTGTTGTATGGCTGGGTGTTCCGTAGGTATATATCAATTATAAGTATGTACCTATGTATTTACAAAAGAAAAAGTACAGATACAAATAAATTTTAGCAGCCATCTCGTTCCCTATATAATATCTTTATTCTACACACCAAAATTAAAAACAAAAACATAAGTTTTGTGCATCAACTGGCGGCCTTATCGCTTAGAGCGATCTCTGCCAGGGAATCTTGGTATAAATAAATACATATATGTATTTAACACGCTGTTTGTATTTATTTAGTAAGTAGTTTTTTTTTAAATATCTGACAGCCTTGTTTGACCACAGGTCACCAGATGTCAAGTGACGGTGAGGTCCATGATAGTAAACACGCCTAGCCTGGAATCGATTACCAGTTTTTACTGTTCCAGTTTTGGTTCCTAATTTTATCTTGAAAGTTACAAAACCATGCATATGTGGGATAAAGTGTCTTCGGAACGATTGATCTTGCATCGTAGTCGGAGTCGGTCTCTCCAGAAATGACTTTACATTTTGCGTATTATTTAAGCTTTAAAGTATCATAACTTTGATTTGTTCGTCATGAACTCTTACACCCAGTAACTATCCGCTGATACCATACGGTGTGGGAGTAGACAATGCTACAATGAAACACTAGTCTGAAAATGCTATACCTAATTAATGCATTTCGTTAAAATATTATAGGTAGGTTATTAGACCTAGGCCGGTAGGTAGGTTACTACTATAATCTATATGTATAAAAACTAGAAAGTGGCAGTCTTTGTGGTAGGTTATCTATGTGATTGCAATGAGATCTAATGAAAGTCGTGTTATGAATCATTTATCGAATTGACATTCGTTAGTTAGGATAACCTATGTAAGTCTGGGGAAATCCCTAACGATTTAGCGCTAATTGTTATCAGCTGATTTAAAGGCATGCTTCCACTACCTACACACCAAAACCGGAAAAAAATATTTATTTAACAATAAATTTAAAGTAAATATACACAAGCGTACATGTTTAGCATAAAATATAAGCATCATATTCATATTATATTACTATTGATCATCTATTGACCACATCATACGCCAACGATGCTACGAAAAAGAGCGTATTTGGTTTTTACTTGCACGGTCAACGCTTTAAAACATTATAATGTTTCTGAATGATTTTAATCTGCCTCTCCATATTAAGTATTACATGTGTGGAAAGAGTAGGTACGTAATAATATTTTTTTGATAATTGTGCGTTAGCGGTTACACATTTCCCTTGATTTTTTTAGTCGTTTCAGCAAATTCTATGGTTTGCCTTTTTCAAAGCAGATTCTCACCTCAAAAGTACCATGCAAAAGAGTCCAAACAAGCAAGAAACGAAGGCGTAGGTTTCCATGTTTGGAGCAGTATCTGCCAAGGGCACTGTGCACACAGTGGCGAGCAAGCGTGGAACCATGACGATGGTGTTCAGCATCGACCGCCATCTATTACTTGCTATCTCACAAGCTATTGTTTTAGGGAAGGAGAAAAAAGAAGTGATGTCAGAATTACAAATAAAACTTATTTTATGTGTTAATAACGTATGAATACATTATTTATTTTTATTATTAGCCTGTTTTGTCACACTGCAGGGCAAGGGCCTCCATTCCCTCCTTTCATCTTTCTCTAGCTCTTGCAACTTGAGTCCATTATTTCACGCAGGAATCAAACCTAATGTAAAACAAAAAGTATTCATGTGAATGTGCCGTGAATTATTCATAATATACATCGATTTTACGGTAAAATCAATTCATCTAGATACGAGAACCTAGGCCTATGTATAAAAGTAATAAATAATTTAAGAGAAGTGGGCGGTGTTGTGGCAAATCTATCGATTTTTAGGAGGAAGTGGCTAGCTTTGCCCTTGACACGGGGGTTCGTCCTTTTGCCTTACACATGTGTGTATTTTTTTAAATGACGGAGTAACAAATCAACTGGTGGACCACCTGATTGTTAGTTGTCTCCGCCACCTACTTACTAGCAGTAGGTACTAGTTTGTTCACACTTGACGGAAAGGCCTCCCGTGGGAGAGTAGGTATCTATTCTACATCTCATAGATACATGCCAGAAACGAGCGATAAAAACAAACTATCAGATAATTTTATGTACCCACTGTATTTGTAGCGATGATAGCTCAGTGGTTAGCGCGGTCGGTTCACACGCCGAATGCCAAACCCTATCAATTACTGGAGCTGCCGGTGAAGGAAAACATCGTGAGGAAATCATAGCATGATGTTAGAGTTTTTCTAGTACCTACTCGGATGGCTAGTTACCACCTTCACGTGGAAAATCTGCCACTAAGCATTTTATGGTGCGTTCCGGCAGTCTCACTTGAGAGCTTGTGCTTTACCATCTTCGACCACACTGCCACTTATCATCAGGTGAGCTATGGTCAAACATCAGCTTGTCAACCATAAAAAAACACAATACGCGGGTGTGCTTTCCCACGGTGATAGACTGTTCTGTGATAGAACCGACAGCTAGGAATAAGATTCCAAAACTTTTGAGTATTTTCGTCGTCACGACGCTGGCTCATAAGTTTCAGTCTTCCAATAATATTTAATGGTTACCTACTTCCACTGTTGTGGACTTTTCCAGTGTTGACGACACCTCCCAAATGTTTTCAAGTGTTAGCTTATGATAATATACTTACCTAGAGGCGTAATACGGTATCAAGTTCGTCGCGATAGCATCATAATCAATGTTATACTAATTATAAACATGGGTATGCTACAAGTCATAATGCCAAACTGGCCGTAAGGAGTACCTATCTAGTAAAATATGTGTAACTACCTACTACATGTATTAGGATTCACGTTACGAAAATTTAAATGTAAGTAATATAAGGTACAAGTACATACTTAATAATAATCCCATAAACAGACTAGCGCTCGTACATGCTGATTTCAAAAAGACGAATAGTCGGAACCATCCTTGTGAATCGCAAAATGTAAGCACAAGTTCCAAGCACAATGAAGTGGAGATGCCTATTAAAACGGCGGATTTTCTGCCAAAACTGCAAAAAGAAATATATTTTACTGAGTGCCATCTATAGTTTTAACAATGATTGTACTATAGGAATTAGATTACTGATAGAATACTGAGGTATGTTTTTTGTCCTAAGTCAAACCGACGCGCCGCTCTGCAGCAGCAGCTCTTGACAAAGTCAACTTAGGTAAGAAAGTAAGTTACAATAAGAAATTTCGTACATATTTAAAGTCAATCACGTATTACGAGTAACCTAGATACTAATAAAACAAATTAAAGAACTAATGCTGCAGTTTGTAAATGAAATTTGAATAAATTAAAAATTATTATTGTTATAGGTACCTGTCTGAAACTGATCCAAATATAACACAGCCAAACACGTGGCCGAAGCGGCATATGATCGCCGTAGAAAGCAATTTTAACTTTTGATCGCAAAATAACAGCCACTGTAAAATAATATAAAGAACAATTTTTTTTAGATCTCAACTCCCTCAAGTTTGCTGTGTTTTTATTGCAAATGCGTGGTTGGATCACACGCCGGAGGGCATAAGTTTAAATCCCGAAAATGACGTTGCCAGTGAAAAAATTCATCATGCGACATAGTACGTATCTAATAAATAACCAACCATAGCATGATGCTGAAGTAGGTACTTTCTAGTATTCGACTGCCTAGCTACCGCCCAATACGTTAATGACCCGCAGCCTCACTTGAGAGCCAGTTCATTGCATTTTTATGTCAATATTTACCTACCTACTCAAGTATATTATTAATAGGCTATTAGGACTATTTGAACACATCGGGATTATGAAAATCGCTTAATTCTGCCTTCATAAAAATGTAATTTGCCGACAAAGAGAACAGAAGACGTGGATCATTTTCATCTGTTTTAATACAATATTGCATCACATTTTAGTGTAAACTCTAAATAAACGTTCGCTTTTACTATGGAAACGGTGTTACACAATTCAGTAGAAAGCCTGATGAAATTTGAGTCTACGGTTACTTATAGGTTGGTACTTACACGAAACCATCACAATAAGATTCTCAATGTCATAGAGCTATTAAATCGTTTAACATCACGAGTGTTTTTTATGGTAAGTGGACACAACATTTTTTTCCAAAAGAGTAATGGAACAATATGTCGATGACTCAAGGCTTGCTTTGTAAATTTGGAACTGGCACTAAGCACGATACTCTAAGCATGACGTCATCACGTGTAAGTTTTATGTCTCCCACGTAATAATTATAATAGATCAATGCTCCCTCATCAAATGAATACTAGGTAGTAACTTTTGACTGTACGAATACTGTGCTGTAAGTATAATGTGCGTAGCTTGTAGGATTAAAATAGGTTATAATTCTGCATCCTCTATTTACTCAACTTACCGACTTTTTAAGCCATATAAGCCACATTAGTTTAACAAGCCACTTATTGCATTTGATGTCTTGCTTGGTACCGTTCACTTGTAGCGTAATGGAGCATAAGGTGGAATTGAGAACGGTCGTTCCCTGCGGCGGTAGGCAAGTTACACTGACTGGGTTTAACATAAAGATATCTTCGTACTGATTGAACAGGGCAGGCGCCATCAGAACCATAGTTATGAAAGTAACCAGCCATTGCCAAGTTCCTATCTTTCCAACTACTTCCGTTGTAACATCTTCGTATGTTGTTCCAATTCTATAAAAATAGTCATCATTATGAGTTGGTGCGTTCTGCAATGGACGAACCTCTAAGAGCAGAACTTTTTTCTTTCTTTTATGTAAAAAGTAAAGAGACGAACGAGACGCTCTCCTGATGAGAGGGAGTAAGAGATAGCCTGCCCATGACCATTGAGTATATACAGAACTTTGAGTAACGAAACAAAGTCCAGGGCATCACTGCTTTGGCGCTCATTACTTTGAGACTTTCGATGGTTAGTCTCAACAGCCTAGTAGGTAATTGCGCTAACTGCAGTACCCTTCAAACCGGAACACAGTAATGTTTACACACTGCTGCGGCAGAATAACTGGTACTGCGGTGGTATCTACCAAGACGACCTCCTGCAAAGAGATCTACCACCAAATATATGGAAAGCACCGCCGTGGGACCAATTTTTATGGATAATATGAGAAAATAAATAATATTGTTGATGGAATTTTAGATCAATCATTATATTATTTATTGATTACTGGGCTGATGAGACTAACCATTGAAAATCTTAAATTAATGAGCGCCAAAGTAGCGATCTAGCAGCGAACAGCATCGGTGCTTTGGTTTTGTTTTGTTACTCAAAGTTCTGTGTATTGCTGCAATGGTCATTGACATGCGTTATCTCTTACGATCAGGAGAGCGTTCGTCTCATTATCTACTTTTACATATAAAAAAAAACAATTTTCTTCAAGAAATACTTATACTCCACTACATTACTAGAAACTAATACTCCAAATCTTTCTATCTTCGCCCAATTATACAACAATTACATTTGTTGGTACATACTTCCAGGATAACATTTTACAAAGGTCTGGGATAAAGCATAACTAGGAAAGCATTTTTTAAATTACTCACATGGACATTGTCTTGTATTTGCATAATATTTACATTCAATGGGGTCATAGCCGAATAGATTAGTAACGCTACTCGATTTACAACAACGAGTTTAAAGCTTGTTTAATTGTGATCTTGATAAACCTTAATATAATTATAGTAAAATAATAAAATACTCGTTTGTAGTTACTGGGTCAAAATTATTGTTTGTTATCGTGAATCTTTATACTACGTATATAAACGCATAATGTTGAGTAAATAATTATATCGACCATATTATGGCAATGCTATGCTAGCGGTTTGTTTGTGTAAGTTATTTTATCATGACGTGATCTAGGATACTTACTAAAATATTCATAACTCAGTACGTACCCAGTTAGTTACAATACACTTGATTGTAAGTGATGACGTGTCATCACTGAAACTCTAGGTTGAAGAATGCTTGTTGCTTGCCCATATGCATTACACACTTTTGTTTTTTGAAGAATCCCAAGTTGTACTTGAAGGGATACATCGAGCCAGAAAGTAGGTACATCTCACTGCTTAGCTGTTCGTATCCAAAAATCATTGCGTGAAATTCACCAGAGGATGGATGACTGCCTCAATGTCCTATGATGGAAACAGTTCCCGTACACAAGTTCATAAATGTAGAATACTGAGAGAAAAACTAGCCGCCGTCTGTGTGAATAAATAAATATATTGTAGGACATTACAGCGCTATCTAGGCCCAAACTAAGCACATCTTGTACTATGGGAACCAGACAGGTGACAGAATAATTAATTTTTTTTTCTTCTTAATACACACTTATAATTAATAGATACATATACTTAGAACACCCAGACACAGTAAAACATTTATCTTCACATAAATGTTTGTCCCGTGGGAATCGAACCCACGCCCTTAAGCTCTCGAAGCAGAACTTTGCCTTTTAATGAGCTAACGGGACAGTCAGAAAGTCTATGCACTATCTTTCTCTTTACCAGTAGCGCTTCGCATTTATACTGAGTCAAATGTATATGTCCGCCAAAACATCTTTATAAGTATTCTAATCATTATTAATATCTGTGAATAATATAGGCACCTACCTACCTTCCAGATATTTTTCCATCGTTTGTTTCTATATTCCATAACTATTTGCAGGTGTAACTTACCTAAAACCTCGTATGTTGTATAACATACCTTATTGGATGAGGAAGCTAATGCAGGGTTTTAAATGTACTATCCTAATATAGGAATGAATAGTAATTAATTGTGATTTTTCCTAAAAGTATGGAGGTAAGAATTTTATATTTAAGTATCTATTATCTGTCTAGTCTACTAGATGTATGTTGCGAACGATGACTTCGTATACCTAATACTTACCCAAAATATAAAATGAATAAATTAAAAATTATACTTAAGTATATACTGGAATTAATATTTGCGTAGGTACACAATTTTATAAAGATTGGATGGGTGGTAGGTACTCAAATGATGGTATCTATTATCAGTCTAACATATGAAGTCAAATTTATTCAATCTGAGGCTATCCGTAATAGATATTTTTGTTTAACTTATACGGGATAACTCACGTGACAACAGTTTCGGTCACTTCCGGTAGCTTTTTCAAGGATTCAAAGCCGAGTAAGACGCGCGCGTAGCCTCGTCTTGCTTCGCACTGAAATCTGAAATATTTTATTTATTTATTAAACAACCCAACATAACCTTGTAAAATACGTTTACAATTACTCAGGTGCTTAGAAATGAAATATTTGGATGAATACCAGTAAAATTAGATACATTCAGTCATACATTCATATATTTTAATGATGACTATTAAATATTTTTAGTGCAAGAAAATAATTCAGAAATACTTATACACCAATATAAGTAATATGTTGGCATTTAAAAGATCTCTTAATATTAATAAGTAGCTAAATAAAAAACATTTTAATGAGACATATTATTTATAGAAGTATTTTTTCTTACAATATCATAATGAAGAGATCGCTCGCTCAATCCAGCTTCCCTTTGTATTCGCAATAAAATTGTTTTATAACAATGACAATAACAATAACAATATTATCTATAATGTTGTGTGGTTTATTGTCTCTACTCAACATAAAAGTTCTGTTAATCGGAAATGAAGGCCTAACTATGGAATTCTATTATAATTTGAAACGTGTTTATTTATAGTACCTAACGCTTGTTCATTCATAAATATCATGCCTAACTAAATGAAATTATTATATTCTAATAAATGAATCCATTTTATTAGGTAGATAGCATACAGTTGAAAACTTCCCACCTACCTATTTTATAAAACAAAAATCTAAAATGAATCTAGATCAAACAACATCACACTGGATCAATACACATTAGGTATGGTATATTAATCCAAGTGAACAATCAAAAAATCTCAAGCTGTGACAATAGCCGCTTAGCTATGTATTTTGTTGTAGATTTAGTTCATATCGTTAACATATCAGTATAAAACTGGAAAGCAGCCTGGAAAACAACGGCGGGGAGACGTCGCTGGTGTGGCAGTAGCGACGCGAGGCAGCGAGTATCGGTTGGCAGGTGCAGACGGCGGAGATAAGAGGTTAGGTTTTTCGCGCGATTGCGGTAACCGACCCTCTGCGGCGCCACGACACGCCGAGTATCGCCATCCATTCGCTCGTCCGCCGGCACGCACGCCTGGCGCCTGCCACACACGCCGCTCCGTCGCGCGTCTCTAAACCCAACCAATGGTGTTTGTGCTCTTTGCAGAACTTCGGCAACAGGAACTCTCGCAGAGAAGACCCCCCTTCCACCATGGACAAGGATCACGCGCTGGAAGAGATGATGGGCAAGCTGGGTAAGTGAAATTTTAAAATTCAAAACATATGGTTTGCCGTAATTTATCGACCTTTGCGGTGCTTTTACATTTACTTGCACGTTCTTTTTGTTCTGTCTGGCGAGTGTGAATTCTTATAACTTATTGGCCTGATTTTGGCGACCGGTCTTGTCGAAGTATGCGATCACTGATCAGTGTTGTAAACCTTCACGTGGTTATCATATTGTGACATGTTAAGTTTAAAACGTCGCTCGGTGTGCTTTCCTTTCTAATTGATCACTATCTTATAGTGAGAAAACTGAGCGAGAACGTGATAATTTTACCAAATTAAGCAATGTGCGGGTTAATGTCGACGGAATTAATATTAACTCACATGTAGGATGGCAAATGTCAACTGGCGATAAGGAAAGTAACGAACAGAGTGCACAAGTACAGTGGTGTAATAATAAGTATAGGCAGTGTTTTCTCAATATAATTATAAATTATCACACGTTCATATAAAATATCAATTAACTGGTGACAAGTTGAAACCAATAAAATTTACTACCTATATCTACTACTTTTCACGATTGATTACTGTAAAATATAACATGTGCATAAACATGAGAAGAATATAGGTAATGAGTGATCTAAACATCTCGGACACTATATTCCATAGGTGTTTTGGGTGTAAATTATCAAATATTTACGCATTTAGGTCGACGTCGTTTGGCAAAGCAAATGTCTCTGTCTGTTTTGTTTAAACAAGTTTATATTGGTATTATCTGTATACTTTGGTCACTTATATTTTGATTCTACGTCAACTTTTACTTAAATATATGTATGTACGTCTTCAAGGCCACTTCCTTTACTGGCACAAAAAAGTGGTAATAAGAGAAAACATATAGGGATTGTTTGACAAAATAGCTTCAGCAGAATTATATAAGCAAGAAGTTACAAAGAATAAAAATAAATGTGCCGCTGTTATATCATTTATATCCCCAGTGCTAAAAGCATTGAAGGGCAAGGAAGCCAGTGAAGTAGACGCACAGACGACAACCTTTAATTTCAGTGTGACAAAACTAATCAATCATCTGCATCTATTATAATAAGGCTGAAGTTTACTACATATTGACAATTTAAAGACACTGTACCTTCTACACTGGAACTGACCGGAATGTCAACAGATGGTAAGCGACCAGACGCTACTTGGTCTGGGCCGCTACTTGCGTGGATACTCTGGCACCGTCACATGTCGGTATTTCCGCTCGCAGTGTAGGAACCGCAGCAGCACAAGTCCAGTTCAACAAACAAAGAAAATACTCCATGCTGAGTATGCATTATGAGTTTGTTGGGCTGGCTGTGGAAACAATGGGTCCGTGGTCGTCCGACACAAAAAAAAATATTAAGGACATTTCGAAGCGGCTGGTCCTCGCTTCGGGGAATCCCAGAGCTGGCGCCTACCTACGTCAAAGGCTAAGCTTAGCCATACAACGGGGCTAAGCTTAGCCCCGTTGTATGGCTAACGGTATGGCTTGTACGGGGGTTTTATAGTAGTATAGTTTATTTATGATTTTGTTTTATTTGTTAACCTTGTTTTTTGTATTAATCTCAATAAAGCATAATATGTTAAAACTATAAAGAGGAAAGATTTAAATTTAAAGACTAAAAATAAAGGTCAGCAAGAGGTAGGCAACCAAATAGACCATAAATACGTATCAGTGGTATAGCCGTGTGGATGCGGTTGATCGCGTTGTTGGGAATTCATACATTGCGTATGATTTGGGACTCAGGTGTTGGTTTAAAAGGCCTCGTTACATACGTATCAGTATTCGCGTTCTTTGCCCATCTTTCCATTTCTAACAAAGTTTGATATTATCCTCCCTACGACACGGATTTGCATACTCATTCCAGCAATAAATTTAGGCTAGTATAATAGTTCTTTTAGGCCGAGGTGTTTTATAAGATCATAGAAATATTTTCTCGCGCTCCCACTACAACTGCCAAATATATAAAATAAAACTAGTAGGTACATAGTATGTAGGTTCATGTTTGTGTAAGGTTAAATATCTATTTAATTTATCGTCAGTAATATCTTTTTAATATTACAGTAGAAAATGACGTAAAATTTAGTCTATCTCCATTTCAAAAAGTAATAATGTTGTATGTTTGTAAATTTATTTAGGATTAAGTAGGTACTTTTATAGTTTTAAGCGTTTTTAGAAGGAAATGTACCAGCACATATACGCACCATGTTATCGTTCATATATGTATAAAACGACAATTATTTTATTGAAACGCAATACGGAGTGCACCAAGGAATTTGAGTTTATTTAAATTTCTCGTAGACAGATATTCTCTCAGACTCTCAGACTCTTTCAGGCAACCTTAGAAGGAAAAGGAAAAGGACAAGAAGAAAACGGACAATGAAGGAAAACTTTGTAATACTTCCACAAACAAAATGTTTTGTGCCGATTTGAACAGTTTGGCTTGATGCCATGACTCTTAACTGCAGTACTGCAGAAATAATGAGCTAATAGTACCTATCTATGAGTACTCTGGTTTGTTTAGCTCACCTATTCCAAAATATCCCCACTAGTAAATCTTTGCAGCAACTAGATTTGCCTTGAATGACGCCGCTTCTTAGTAGGAAAATTGAAGTGCATTTACCATAGACAGACATAGTAGATGTAGTTGAGTTACGTAAATATGACTTATTATATAGATGGTATGTATACGTGTAGTTTTCTTGCTTTGTATAGGTATATCTCAATATTTAAATAGTATACAACAAAGTCGCTGTGCGCGTGTGTATTTCACAGCACACTTCTTCTAATGCACGCTACTGACTTTTATACGTCATTATACATATCATAAAGAGGAAATATTTTATTGTTTGTTTGTATTGAATAGGCTTCGAAACTACTAGACCGATTTTAAAAACTCTTTCACCGTTGGGAATCTACACTTTCTTCGGGTGACATAGGCTACATTTTATCCCTGTATTCCCACAGGAACGGGAACTACGCGGGTGAAACCGCGAAGCGTCCGCTTGTTATAAATATCTTGTACTATAGGCACAACTCAGAAACGGCAAGAAATACATTAAATTATATAAGTAGTAATTGTATAAGTAGTTTAATTTAAATAATTTGTAATCCAGTCGTCAAAATAATGCTTTCGTGTGATGATGAGGCGGATCGCTAGTTCATATTTATTAAATAAATAAATAAATATCGTAGGACTATACACACAGCGCCATCTGGCCCCAAACTAAGCAGAGCTTGTGTGATGGAAGTCAGATAACTGGTAAAATACATAAATACCTTTTTTTTTGTAAATACATACTTATAATACATACAGTACACCCAGACACAGAACAAACATTTGTTTATTCACAAAATGTTTGCCCTGAGTGGGAATCGAACCCATGCCCTACAGCTCTCAAGGCAGATATACTACCAATGAGCCAACGGGGCTGTCAAAGTTAGTAAGTAAGTTACATAAAGTCTGAGTGATAAGCCCTAAAGAAAGAGTTAGTGGGCCAAACGAAGGCCAAATAAAGGCAAAAATATATTTCCCTATACTTAACAGTCACATTAAGTTGAATTTGGTATAAATAACCGACTTCGAATACCCTAGAAGTGCCGATGAAAACGTAAGTTGTATTAAGTTTAGTCTCGATTTAAGTTACGAACTCACGGTGTAGGTAGGTATGTCTTTCAAAGCTGGCATGTATCAGCAAGTGGCAAAAAAACAATTAACAAAAAAGTTTTAATGTTAAAAAACTACGTTAAACTTAACGTCTAGTTTTTAAATAAATATTTAAAGATTTTTTTTTATTTGATAACATGATAAACCTCTCTAAAAGTTTAAAAATATTATACTTTTTACCCATAACTTAAATGAAATATAATTACATAAATATAAACATTTATATGTAATTATGTAAATACTTCACAGATTATGATCAATGAATCTAATATTACCTATATTAAATATGTTTTTCTATCTAGCTTATCCGGTTATAGCCTTATCTACTAATTTGTCGACTACTCTGATAAAATAAAAAAAAGAGTAAAAACATTGTGAGCAGCAACTATATACATATCTACTTTTAAAGAAACAAATGCTGTTCGTTAACTATAAAATAGTATTTTTAAATTATCTTTATCTACATTTTCAGAACTACTTATGACGTGTTTTAGGTACATTTTATAGTAACTAGTAAGTATAGTGAGATCCTTCCAGCGGCAGCCAAGGCCTTGACCTATTGCTAAATATGTATGTGCCAGGCAGTAGATGTATAACATAAGCTAGCGTTGACTCGTTTCTCCTGCAGAACAAACGTTTATGTTACATACATAGATGTTTGTTCTATGTATGAGTGTTCTAAATATGTATTTAAACTAAGTGTATTTAAGTATTTTATTAGGTAGGTAGAGGTACCTATCCCATAGTACAAGTTTTACTTAGTAGATGGCGTTGTATGAAATGTCTTAATATGTAGATATGTAAGTCGTCGTATGAAATATGGTTCAAATTCGCAATATTGATTTGAGATTTGCTTCAAATTTTCCAAGGTGATAACTTGATAACTTTTTACCACATATTCTCTCCCACACATAAATTCTTTACAAGTAAATATTATGACCGGTTATTGTTTTAATAAAGGTAATAAATCAATATCGTAAGACATTTCACAATTCACACAGTGTTATAAGAACTAAACAAAGCTTGTACTATGGGAACTAAATAGCTGAAATAGTACGTTACGTTCTTTTTTTTTTAATAGGTACATAGGGGACACCCAGACACAGAACAAACTTCTATGTAGGTACGTCACCCAAATTTTTGTTCTGGGTAAGAATTGAACCCACGTCCTATAGCTCCGGAAGCAGAGCTTCTACCAAATTAGCTGAACTAGATTAGTTTATTGAGTGTTTGTACGATTTTTTGTCAAATACTTAGCAACTTACATTACTTTGAAATGCTTGACCTGGTCGAAAATTGGACAAAAACGCTAAAATAACATAAAATAATATTTGCCTGCATATAGCAAACCGTGACGAGCTGTAATCGTGACTTCTTTGTGTAAATTAGTAATATATTTTACATATTTATTCACAATACGAAAATACATAAATGTAAGTGAATTCGTTAGGTAAAGAAACTGGCGTCTGCATCAAGACATCCGTGAACGTTGGAGGTGTGTCGAACGACGTCGTCGCCGGCCACGCTTTGTTTACCTTCTAGTTTCTGATAAAAGACAAATGAGTCAACAATACGTCGCAAAACTACTTACTCGTATGTATGATGATAAAAGATAGCGCTATGTAGAGCAGCGCGATTAAATTTCTTAAAATAACTGTGAGATAGTTTGCACGACATTTATGTAACACGCTTTTTGGAAGACTGATCCGTTACGAAACCTCTATGGTTAAGATCCCTCGTTTTTTCGTTGTTATTAAAACTTCAGTTATGGTTTTTAGGTATATTTAAGGATCCACTCTAAACATTATACTATTTAGAAATACGATTACCTACTTGTAGTTTCCTCTATCAAAAAAACCAAAGTAGAGTCATTCGAGGTAACCGAGCGCAGTGGGTAACTGAGCGCACTGCCTGTATCTCAGGATCGAGGCGCGGGGGGCGGAGAGTTTGTTTTGGTCAATCGTAGGTGCAAGTATGACGAAACAGTCGCGACATGTCAGCGCCACACCACGCTTTGTTGTTTAATTATTTGCTAAAAAGTGTTTTGGTCGACTAAATCGCAACTTTTTTGAGTTTTAGAAAAGTCTGTTACTTGTGGAATCGTGATCTACCGGCAGGTAAGTCGCTTAACTTTTATAAACGAGTATTTGTATTAATATCTGTGAGTGTAATTTGAGGTTATGTTCGTTATTTCTGACTCAGTAGTTATAAGTTTGAATTTTGGTTTCTCGGGGAAAGTGTACGCGGGTAAGTGGACGCATGCGCACACTTACCCCAGGACTCATAGTATTAAGAAAATGTCAACAAACTAAATAAAATACTTTTATTTTTGTGGAGACATCGTCATGCCTCGAAATTACGTAAGAAAGAGACCTGAGCTTGCGCCAGTTACAGAACTACAAATTTGTTAAAACATTTATTTAGTTTTAATTTAGATTTGCTTTATTATGTATAAATATAACGAGAATATTATAATAGTCATACTTATACTTACAAAAATTTTTGATTGATCTCAAACCAAATTCTAAGTATTACTGTAATTTTGTATTCAAAGTAATAATGATAATATATAGTACAATAATACCATTACAAGAAGTTTAATTTTGTTAAAACAACCAATGCGTTCACTTACCCACACTGCGTCATCTAACTCCAAATGCACTCGCAAAATAACAAAAGATCGCACGAATGATCCCGATTTAATGGGAGAAAATACAATAGCATAAAATTAATATTACTTACATACCTACCTACACGTTCTTACATACTTACTACCTGCTAATCTTTCATTATGTACAGTAAAAAAGGAAACTCATTATTTTTTTCTTTCATTTTATCCAAGGCGACGGCGCGATGAGCTCAAGAAGTTTAAAAAAAGATTTGACGGTTCTGGCACAGGAAAGAGACAAGTGGAAGAAGTTGGGGGAGATGTTTGCCCAGTAGTGGGACGATCTAGGTTAAATACAAAAACCCTGATGACACATAGAATTTGGTATTTTTGTGATTCGCTAACTCATATCCTGTGAAAATGTTAATCAATTTTTGTTACACGGTATATTTTTTATTTCATTAGTTACAATCGATTTATCTCATAACATAATAATTAATAGATAAGTTGGTATGCTTGGCAACCTTTTTATCAGAAAATAATATTCTAGCATAAATCAGTACATTATGTCGTCAGCTTTCTCAATTATAATCTAATCGAATCACGTCAATTTATTACGTAACTTGGTTACATTACGTGAAGTTACAATAGATTAAATTTTAGGGTTACGTAGGTTGGTAGTAACACTAAAATATATATCGACCGGCATCTTGTCTGTGCTACTTTTAATGGACCGCCCGATGGAATTGGGACAACCGAAAGTCGTAGGGACTGAATATTAACCCAATTTTTACGCAATGTATGTGTACATTGTACACATGGCAGTATTAAAAAAAATAATGATCCCAGGATAGATCTATAGAAGACAACCGTGAAGAGCGACTTTGTTTTGTTTACAAAAAAAACTATGTCCAACATCATGTCACGCTTTATTATTTCTTTCACATGCACTTCTTCGCATTCACATTTTGTGCCATTTAAGTTTATGTCATTTATAATTGGAATGTTTGTGGGCCTTGCTCCACATCGACTGCTTTGTCTGTTCGCGTGGGTTCGAAGATGCGCGATAAAGGAAAAATAATTTGCATGGATAAGGCTATGATGTGATGGAATAATATTTACCTTAGATTAGATGCATGGCAACATTAATTGTTCAAAATAATCATTAAAATTATCAATTTTAATTAGTAGATAGATAGATAAATTGTAGAAGTACCTAGGTACTTATACGAGATCACGCGGTACCGTATGCCGATAGGAGGTCTTTGCACTCAGCATCATGAACAACTTTTTCAATGAGAATAACCCTGAATTTGCGAAAGACAGCTGTTCTGTGGGAAAACGTATAAAAACATGAACAGCTAATTTTTGTGATTTCAAGGTTAAGTTTTTTTATTTATTTATTTATCCCATCGGGCAATATAATAAAGCTGTAAAGCCATATTAACATTTGTTCGTAATGATGAGTACTTACAATGGACTTTTTCGGGTTAAAGTATACTCCAGACTTGCAACCCTGTACCTTCATAATGTATCCTAACTTTTGTATAAGTAAAGAAATGCTTTGTAATAATTAATTCGTCAAAGTAAATTGCACGTATTTGAAGCCAGGCGGGAAGCTAGTTGTAAAATAAAAATGACTTGCAAAATAGGTATACATGTAAACAATTATAATAATCAAAAGATTAGTAGGTACTTATTATCAAATAGTTTCTAAATGATAATGAAGAAGCCATATATCTTTAATACCATAAACATTTATTTTTTGTGTAAGTACATACAAAAGTTATTATCCAAATTGTAGACAAACAGTTAGTAAACATGTAAGCAGAGATGCGCAACGTGAGACGCATTTAGGAATTCCAAAATAATCTTAGGTCAATGAACTTGTAATGGGAATTCTCGAAACTGCGAGCGATTTCTCAACGTCATAAGTATTATTACGTAGGTCTGTATACGTATTACGTATAAGTTTTTTTTTTTTTTTTAATGGTTGACAGGCTAGGTGTTTGACCACAGCTCACCTGATGTTAAGTGAAGGTGTGGTCTAAGATGGTAAAGCACACCTAGTCTGGAATGGAACTGGCTCTCAAGTGAGGCTGCCGGAACACACCGTTAGATGCTTGGCGGCAGATTTTCAACTTGAGGGTGGTAGCTAGCCAGCCGAGTACTAGAAAGTACCCTACCACCATGCTATGGTTTCCTAAGTATTATTATTACTTATTTATCGAATAGGTAAATGATGTGAAATAAGAAAATACCATCCAACATGTACAACAGAATACTAGATAATAGTAGGTAGTTACCTACCATAGGCACTAGTCAATAAGCTGCTATCCTAAACTCATTGGCATAAAATGCTTCAACCGGTAACCTCTCATTTCCAATTAGATACTGCTAGTAAAGTACCGTCTAACTACTAAAACGGCCAATGCATTAAATATGCCATTGGCTGACGCTACATGTTTGTGTGGCGTATTGAGTTAGCATAGGTAAGTACATCTTACATATTCGAGCAGAGTAAGACAAATGTGATGGTTTAAATTGACAGCTCTAAACTTATTTAAAACATTGCCCTCCTTGTCTAATGGTAACTCTAATAAAAAAGACAGCAAAATGCTTAGTATGTGTAGATCTATCAAGCTTCAAATTTGGTACGGTGATAAAAAAAAATAAGGATTTTAGTAATCCGAAATAAAAGCTCCTGTATAATGTTTGGAATCCTGTTGAGTGTTAGAGTGACTTATATGAAATAAGAACAATTATTTTATTGTTAGTATAATATGACTAACCATAAAATAATTGTTCTATACATATTTTTATCTATTTTATGACTAGCTACAAATCCTATCTCAAAAAAAGGTCAGAAACGAAATTTAAAATAATCTCAGCTTGTCATACATATAACTTGTTCAGTTTGAATGTATTTTGTATAAATGGTTTACAAAGCATATATTTTTTGTGGTAAGAATGAGCTGATTATATATGGACTGGCTTGAGACGTAAAAACTCTTCCACGGTCAACAGCATGGACACGAAATTTTGATTGCAAGTTTTAAATTGCACAAATACCGGTTGCTGCTCACAGAGAGGCTTGTTTTAAAATTTATTTATTTACTTTAAATTTATTTAATGTAAGGAAACTAAAAACAAACTTATAAATGCTTTTAGGTCATAATATGCACATTATCAGTCAATAAACAGTTATATAGTTTATTTATTTTATGTGTCCAAACCGTTAAATATAGCTATTAAAACGAGTCATAGTTCATAAGTACAAGTAAAATCAAGTTTTAAATTCTGGTTATATCTGGTTTCTTTATTGTTATTTTAGGCAGCTCTTACGCATTACAATTAAAGTTCTAAAACCTCACCTCGTGTTTTTGCGTGTAACTTGATTTGATCGTTTTGTTTTTTTGGTTATGATCTATTTACAAGAAGTGAGTTAAGTGTCTTCTGTATAACCTTGTTCATAATATGGTGATATTCAATCTTCAAAATATCTTTCACCACTGTCCGCTTGATACTCATTGGTAAATCGATATAGAACTGCTAGATTTAAATAAACTCGCACAGCGTTATCGTAGTATTATTATCGGCCATCGATGAAGCCATGCCTCATTATCAATAATTCATCTGTGTCAATACGACGTGTTATACAAAATACGCCACCCATTTCGGTATTACAGATCTTATTTGTTGCTCTGTAGTAGGTATAACACAATACCTACCCATATCCACTAGTAGGTACATATTATGTTTATATGTATTATGAAATCGGTTTTGTTTTCAGTCGTGACAAGTAATTTTCCATTATTCCGAGGCGTGTTTACAGGATTAATGAAACAGTTCAGTAGGCATCAAGGTTATAACCTACCAGCTGTATTACCTACATAAGCATTATCGGGACCTTCGTATACAAAAAAGTCTCGAGAAATATCACCTTGATCTACTTATTAAGAGTATTTTTGGAAGTATTCCTAAAATCCGCTAGTCTACTACACGTTATGTCACAATGTTGACTTTTAAGGCTTCACACATTTTCTATATACCTACTGATGGTGTCGAATGTATCTTGTTTTATCGTGTTCTAAATATAATGAGTACAAAACGGGTGAATCGGGTACGTAGCATGTCGGGTGTCGCAGGTCATCGCAGGCCACCAGATACGAAGTAATTCCATTGTATACAACGACCGAACATTATGTAGATTCTAATACATTTCCATCAAAGGAAACCAAGAACGTAGAAGATGTAGCTAAATATAAGTTACTTTATTTGAAAACCCGAACATACATAGTATTTTATGTTTTTGTTAACGACAAGCTCTTGACGCCGAATTATAAAAGAATTAAAAAAAACATTTTATTGTTCATTGATTTTATTTTATTTTATTTTATTTTATAGTCATACCAACGAAGCAGCTACTAATACAGTTGAAACATAATATATTAAACAAGGTTGGCAAAAATTAAGTGCTGCCTCAATTAAAGGTATAAACCTCATTCAATAAGACAGTATGCTAAAAATTTTGAAACAAAATTAAAATTGATAATAATAATAACAGCCGAGAAGATTATATGAAACATATTTTATTATTTTATGAAATATGCAGAATAAGACAGGTCTTGTCACACAGTTTCATAAAAAGCAGCATAATTATAATTTGATCAAGCGGGATTTAGATTTCTGAATGATATTAATTTAATTCATGTAACATTTCTAGTTTGCAACTTTATCAGTAGAGAATTGTAAAACCAGTTCTATTGCTATTCGGTGACATAATCTTGAAATAAAATTAATGGAGCGGAAAAATACAGCCCACCCACAAAATGAAACCACCTAGCACTAGCAATAATTTCGTCATGTTTTTTATTTTAAGATATATATAATTCAAAACTACTACAAGCTCAGTGTAAAGTTATATAAAATTTAAATTTACTATAATTTTACCAAAATAGGTAGGCACTACACAGTACCTAGTTATATACTACTGACAATCTAAATTTTCATGTGATTTTAGCAAAGTTAATTATTTATTAATTTGGATTAAATCAGAACAATAAGAACCCACCAAATTATTCTGAAAGATTTTAACTATATCTAGTAGCTTTGTTGGGAGACTTCGGACACACCCAGATTACAAGCGAAACGGTATCTATGAGACGTCCTGGATTCGAATCCCACGGCACGCACTTCTGTTTTTTCTAATTTTAAGAAACCTGCATGTTCTTAATATTCTCAAGCCTGCCAACCCGCACTTGACCAGCGTAGTGGAATATCGTCCTACCTTTCTCACAAAGTGAACATGACTCGCCCGACAGTGGGACTGTTGATAAGAACGGGGCTGATCATGAATCAAAATTCCTCATAAAAGTTAATAGACCAGTAGTTAGTTTATAGTTATTAATAGTTGGGTACCAGCTAAAGAGTATAAATTAAAGTCGCATTTCGCGTGTTTGTTTGTTTATTTCTTCTAAATCCGCAACGGATTTTGATATGCTATTATTTAGAGATTTTTCTTGAGGAAGGTATATAGTGGCCTTGTGAAATTATGATTCTTCCTCTAAACATATATGTTGGATTTTTTCAGGAGACTTTGGCCGGTACCAGTGCTTCCAGTTCGTCCTCCACATCCTGGCTGCGATGACAGCGGGCATGCACATGCTATCTCTGGTCACCGTTGCAGCGGTACCCGAGCATAGGTAGGTTACTATTTTAACAGTTACCTTTTTAAGCATGTACTCATGCAGGTTAGCCTTCTTAGAAATCCCTGTAACCCACATAATCAGTTTGTACACAAAAGTTATCGGGAAATACATAATTTAGTCTCCCTTTTTGTGGTGTCAATAAAGAATTACTTAATTAGAGATATCTCAGTATTCACAGAGTTATATCCTATCAAATCAGTACCACGAATTTTTCGATTATTTTTGCACTAGGAACACTGATACTGATCTGAAGAATGATAACTGTACGTTAGTGATGCACACGCCAGATACAGTTTTACTCACAGTGTCAAAGCGCTTCAGTGAAAGTTTCTTTTCTCCAAATTTCCTATGCTTTCTTGAGATTTTATAAGACACATGGACAGGAAGATGAATTTATACTATGTAACATGCATATTTTAACCTGGGGTAATTGTAAGTCGCAGAGAACCTCTACCAACCATTTACTTTATTATTAACAGTATAAAAGTGCCAATTTCTAATCCTTCCCCATTTCCTAGTAATTGTACCTACAACCAATACAACAATTGTTTGTTTTGTACAATTGTTGTTTGTATTGTTCCTACCTACTAAGTACAATATTTTCATCCACTTACCTACAGTGACGTCGACGCCTCCATGAATGCATTTTTTCATATATCAACACTAATTTGTATGATTGGCTAACTTTTCATCGGCCCCCTAATATGCGTCGTAAACTAAATTTCTTATCTCAAAATGAAATGAAATAAAGCTAGAATATCCATACACGTCTGTGTCGTTTATGCAAGTGGATAGAATTTTATCACGGTTCGCGTGCTTAGGGAGAAGGTGGGGAAAATCGTGAGTGCATGTTGTGTTGATGTATTGATCTATCAACATTCTACATCTAATCTCACTTCACACTCATATCAAAATTGCGAAAGTAACTCTGTGTCTTAATAGTTTTCTAGTCTGGTCTCTATGAAATTTGGCAAGGTGGTACGTACTCGTACGTATAACAAGGATCGACATAGGAAGAAATACGTTAATATCGGATGTAAGGCCACGGGGTTCAACTAGTATGTAACAAAATTAAGTCTATTTATCAAATTTGAGAAGTTAAAAACATTTATAACAAAAATAATACGTTACCTAAGTTTTAGGATATTCATTGCATGTTGCATGTTGGGACGATGGAATGTAATGGGAACTAAAACTAAATAATTTTACCAATAATAATGACATGTGTGTCTACAGTATCTAAACTTTCAAAACCGTTAACCTATTTATGTAATTATGTCTTCTTCCTTTAATTAATGTCTTACTTAATATCTTGAGCCCATGCGATTTTATTTGTATGGATTGAGACGTTCTTTGTTAAATTTCCTAAAAATGGCGAAACGGTAATGTAATAATGGGTCAGCGTTTAACATAGCCCGCTTACGTTTATAGAGAGTGTACAGTTTGGCTTTCTCGGGAAAGTGGGATCACCATGACAGCTTTGGTTTTCAATACCTATTACCCTGCAAGCAACGAGTGATTTGAGGTGCCCACTATATTGGTTTACAAAAGTGAGTATGATATATTATAACATTAATATTTTTATTTATTTATCATGCACTCTGGTGGATGGGTTTAATGCCTGCCTTTATAGCTTACAATGATGCGTGTATGTGTCTACTGAAATTGCCTATGGAGAATTTAATAACACAAGTACTTGAGTTTGGTAGCGAATGCATTTCTCCGAATCAAGAAACAGTGTACTTTGATTAAAAAAATATTTATTTCCTTTTGCTTGAAACAAAATATAGATATTTTTTGTCTGTTACCTAGGTAAATATATACACTGTTTAAACAAAATAATCAACGGTTGGTAAAAGAAACAAAATCCATTTGATACGCAAAGTAGATACATACACATGCTCATTAAAATATACTTACTGTTATAATTATGTTAATTGCTTTTATATACAAATCCTATTATGTATAAGTAAAGTTTATATACCTAATCTAATTACTACAAATTTATACTTATATCGCTAAGTTCTTAATTTGGTGGTGGAACTTTAGTTACAAAGCACTGTAAACGTGTTTTGACCACTATACCTATTTTACCCACGAACAACAAGAATAACCATTGCATGACCTTAAGTAATGACATATATCGTTTTATCGTTATCGTTCCATTCCAGGCTAGGTGTGCTTTACCATCTTCGACCACACCTTCACTTAACATCAGGTGAGCTGTGGTCAAACAACTAGCCTGTCAACCATAAAAAAAAAAAAATCGTTATATATTAATTTATAACTTTACTGTAAAAGTCGTATTACTAACTTTGGTGTTTGACAACACCGGCACCCCAACTCAGGTCGAACAGAAAAGAGTTGAGAATTAAAACATGGCAACTATATTATCGGAACTTAGAATATGAATATTTATGCCTAAATATACACATCGAATAGAAATAATAAATATGCACGAACTTTGCACACGCAATGCACTTGCACAATGCACATGTTTAGCACCGCACCACATTTTCCTTATGATTTTTTTGAAAATAACAATTAGTTTCTTCAATTTCAGATGCCACTTGCCGGGAATTGACGGTTTGAATTATAGCGAGCCGTGGAACTCAACGTTAGTCCTGGAATCTATACCCTTGAATGTTCATGGGAAATTGGAGTCATGCATTATGTATGAGGCTAACAAGACGTTGAAGGAATGCACGTCCTGGGCTTATGATACTCAGTTCTATACGTCATCGCGCGGTATCGAATGGGACTTCGTGTGTGGTAGACGATGGATGGGCGCCGCAGCACAAACCGCATACATGTTCGGTGTGGTAGCCGGCTCCCTTATCTTCGGAAGACTCTCCGACAGATTTGGTAGGAAAACCGCCTTCGTCTGGTCAGGCATACTTCAACTTATTCTTGGAACATCTGTAGCTTTCGCTACTGATTATTATACATTTATAGCAATTCGATTTATATACGGAATATTTGGGTCAGGCTCATACATTGCTGGGTTCGTATTGACTATGGAAATAGTTGGCCCCACCAAACGCACTATATGTGGAGTAATGTTTCAAATAATGTTCGCTGTTGGCTTGATGCTGCTACCCGCTTGGGGATACCTAATACAAGACAACAGATTCCTTTTACAAATCGTTTATGGATTGCACGCAGTAGTTCTACTTCCACATTATTTACTAATGGATGAATCTCCGAGGTGGCTTTGGGCACAAGGCCGTGCACGAGAGTCAGTTGCTATTATTGAGAAAGCATTGAAAATCAATAACTCGAATGAAACCGTGGATACATCTCTCTTAGTATCCCATTGCAAAGCGACTTGCGCTAAATACACCGATGAACATTCTGCAGGAACAACCGATCTCTTCAAAACTCCTAGGATGCTCCGGAAGACGTTAATTATTTGCGCGTGTTGGTTTACCAATTCGGTCGTTTATTACGGTCTGTCATTGAATACTGGAAAACTAACCGGAAACCCTTACTTTATCATGTTTCTAATGGCTGTTGTCGAACTTCCGAGCTATATTATAATCATGTATTTTCTAGATAAGGTTGGGCACCGAGCTCTCATGAGCACTATGATGTTGTTGGGTGGTATTGCTTGTTTAGTGATAGTTGCTTTGCCCCATGGCTCGGCGTCTACTACTGGGATCGTGATGATCGGAAAGTTATTCATATCTGGATCATATTCTATAATTTACAAATATTCCGCGGAACTGTTTCCGACTGTAGTTCGTAGTTCTGGTGTGGGACTCGGAAGCATGTGTGCAAGCGTGTCTGGAGCGTTAACGCCCCTGATTAATTTGCTCGACACTCTAAACCCGAAAATTCCGACTATATTATTTGGGCTCTTAGCTTTACTAACAGGGTTCACAACTTTTTTCTTGCCTGAAACGATCGGTCGTAACTTACCACAATCGCTGGAGGACGGTGAAGAATTTGGAGTAGGTGATACTTGTTTTACGAACTGCAGTGGTCGACGAATGAGCGTTTCCTCTGCGGAACTTCCAGAAACAATGGAACCATTAGATGCTTCTGAAAAGAAAGCACAAGAGAAATAAGGCATAATGAAGGAAGAAGTCGGATGACTCGAAATTTGAAAGTCCTTTAGGACGTACTATATGTACTGATGAGATCTAGAAGATATATCAGAATATAAACCTAGTCAACATGCATAATAGCAGGCATAAAAAGTGTGCAAAGTACTACTTATACAGTTTATCTGTTGTATGTTGATACGCTTAGGTTACTTTTATAACTATAACATTAAAAAAATATGGAGCCATCACAAACAAAAAACCTACGTGTTTTTAAAACCATAGCGAGCGTTATTTGAAACTTAAATAAGTACATAACCCTAAAATTCATAGAAACTCATCATAATTTATATATTGTATCGACACAATTAAATGTTGTCGTCTTTAAGGTTACATTAGAATGATGTACCTACGTATACATAGTACGTACATTAAACTATTAAATACTTATGTTATATTTTAAAATATCTACAGTAATGATAATTAGGTAGGTACGTATTAGACATAGGTATGTAATAATCCTCGTCGCTTCAAAATTCTTTGAATAGTAATAGATACCTACTATCAGGGGTTACTTTCCAAGTAAAGAGTTCCTTCGATACGTAAGATCATGAGCTAAACAACTATTATTAGTCCAGTACCGACTATCGGTATCGATAGGTTTAGCACATGATCTAACATGTATCAAACAACACTATAAAATATTATCAAGTCGTAGTTCGTAGTTTTAATTTAATATTGTCTAGTCAATTTCGAATAATAAGCAAAATTGTACTTTTGTGAACTTTATTGCTTTAGACTAGATAATTGTTTGTAAAATAATTTAAAAAACCGACTTCTAACCTTCAATTGCGCTTATACATTTTAAGTTTAAAACAAGTTTTTTTTTATAATACCATGGGAAAAAAAATTGTGAAGGACGTTATGATTATAAAAATGTAATTAAAGTTGCTGATAAATTTTATATACCTATACATAAAACACACTTTACATTCGCTATAAGTATACATATATTTATATTAAAACAAACCAAACTGTGGGACCAGGGAAAGAGAAACATTAGAATATAAAAATACACCAAATTAAAATGCACTTGAAGGTTCATAACACAATCAGATATTAAATTTAAAATACTGAACAAGTTGCATGGTTTCCGACATACTTTATTGAGAAATTCGTACATAACCAATGCCAAAATTAATCTCAGTACCTAAGCCTTGCATGGAACGCAATAAAACTTCTTTCAGACTATACGTAATGTAGATCCTAAAAGTCATAATTTCTAGTCTGTAGAAGTTAGGCATAGATTATATCTGAGGATTACATATGTCTTGGATGTGAATAACAAATACAACTCCATAGTAAATATCCATTAAATGTTGCTCAAATTGTATAAGTACTTATAGTACGAATAAAATAGAGGTGTTATTGATACAATACATTTGCGGTTTTGTAAGTAAACTGCTTATGTAACTCTGTAAGCCGCGTTGAGCCTTCTCAGGTGTCATTTTTATCCGGCACTTCTATACAAGTAGTGTCAAGCTATCAAGGTAGTTGTAGCGATAATAGGTCAGTGGTTAGCGCGGTCGGTTCATGCGCCGAAGCGGAGTTCATGTGCTTGAACTGTCGGTCGGGGAAAACATTGTAAGAAAGCCATAGCGTGGTGGTAGGATACTTTCTAGTGCTCGGCTGGCTAGCTAGCACACGAAATCTCTAAAATCAGTCGCCAAGCACCAAACAGTGTGTTCCGACAGCCTTACTTGACAGCCTGTTTTATTCCAAGCTAGGCGTCTTTACCATCTTCGATCACACCGTCACTTAACATCAGGTGAGCTGTGGTCAAACACCTATCCAGACAACCATAAAAAAATAATAAGTTCAATGTACAATGTTTCAATGGTGTTCGAATTTGCGGCACCTAGTACGTACAATATGTCATAGTTTAACATGCAGCGGCCATTAATATTGGCATTGATGAACGAACGTGATTGGACCGACGTTTTACATTATACGTGAATCCATCTATGCCTTATTGCGGTTAAGTTTTTCATACTATTTTTTTAAAATAACAAGGCAATTAATAACTAATACTTACGTTTTTCTCAGTCATAAACTGTACTTTATGCTGGGAAGCTAGTTTTTAATGAAATATGAAAAAGTTTAGAACTGTTCATTAAAGTCTTCAAAATTGATCTTATTGTCAATAGTACTACTATTTGATTATTACACATAAATATCGCGTGTATTGACTTGATCGCGTACAAAATACGTCGGCTACGGCTATTGTGACATTGGCTAAACGTCGAGATAAATAGCATATTCATAGTATTTCGTACGCGATTAAGGTTAAATAAATAAATATCACCACAACCTAAATCATCACAAAAGTTTATAAAAAATACACAGCAAGTACTGTTTGCGTTTCTTTTATGATTTTAAACACGCTTCATAATGTCAGTCGTGAGAAAGTAATTATCGTTCCGTGTTAAAAACATGCGTATATCTAACAACTTACAAATAAATAAGTATTGAGACCTACCTACCTACCTACTTACTTGAGACCTACTTGAGAACCTTTTTGTTATAGGCAGGTACGTAAACAGATGAAAGATCTGTGGTGAGACCGTGGCCTAACGCAAGTAGGCCGTGAAAGAAAGTAGCCGAAGTAAAAAAATGAAACCATCTTTAAAGCTGTTCAGAGGTTATCGCTCCTTTCAATATTATTATCTAATATTATTTACACACATTCAGCACAATCACCTATGCTGCAATTTTAATCTTTTTGCACTCACTCGACGATAAATTTATTTATTATTTTTTTATACGCTGATATACAGGCACATGAATAATACATCGATAAATAATAATTATTCGTGATGTATGTAGGTAGATATCTCTATGTAAAGACAAAATGTAGGAAGCCAGTGCACAAATCCTATATTATTTATTGATCGTTAAAACAATGAGTTTAAATGATATTGCATTTAATGTTTGTTTACTCAATAGTTTTAGTAAAATATGTCATTGTTTCGAATTGTAGGAAGGTAAGAGACAAATTAGTAAAAAAATCCATATTTTAAATGTTATTTAATAGTATCTAATGGTAAAACACTGTGCTTTTTAAATAATTTTATTCTCTTAGTACCTACACTGAGTGTAATTTACTAATTAAAGGTACAATATTACATACGCCAATGGAATTAAAGATTGAAGTGTGAAGTCGTAGCATAGGTGAAGTTACGAAACGCTGTCATATCGATTTTTTACTAAACAAGCTTTATAAAATGTCCTTATTTTTAGTCATGATAACAGATAATTAAAAGTACGAGATTAAAATATAACTCGTGTCCAATTATTTATCATGAAGTAACAAAGTAAATCTGTCTTTTATTGTAAAGTAAACGTAAGATATATTTTATCGGTACGGTTTTAATATGTAACATTAATTTTTTCAGCATTAATAAATGGATATATTGTAATTTTGTCGATTCGTCTACCTGATACAGGTAATTTTGAATGTAGGTAGGTAGGTACCTATACAATAAATATAATAATGTAAGTAATTATACATGATTTTTATTCCTCTATCCTCCAAAAAAAATTGTAATCTAGATTAACTGACATTCAGTTGTGTCAATTACCTATACCTAACCCTACTGAGTGTTGGTTGAGATTTTATTACTGATCTCCATTCGTGAAGAACCGTAGCATTTACTGGTATGTATTATTTGATGTTATTTTCTATTTATAAGTTTCCATTTATATTTTACAAGAAAAGTTACTAAACTTACGTTTCGTTCTCATTTCCAGGTGCTGGATAGAAGGCGTGGACACCAACGAGTCAGCGGCGGCGTGGAACTCGTCGGAGATATTAGCGGCCATTCCGAAAACTCCCTCTGGTGGTCTACACAGCTGCCTTATGTTCAATAGTGACGGCAACGACACGGTCTCATGCACTGAATTCGTATTCGATACAACATACAGGACTTCCTCACGTGCTATTGAGTGGAACCTCGTTTGTGACCAGAGATGGATGGGCGCCGTAGCACAATCCGTTTACATGCTTGGAGTATTCACCGGAGCTGTAGTCTTAGGAGGAATGGCGGACAAATACGGAAGAAAAACAATTTTCTGTTGGTCCGGCGTACTACAACTTGTTTTTGGTGTTATGGTCGCTTTTATACCAGAGTATTGGTCCTTCTTAGTAGTCAGATTTTTATATGGCATTTTTGGATCAGCCGGTTCCTATATCACCGGTTTTGTATTAACTATGGAACTAGTAGGTGCTAACAAGAGAACTGTGTGTGGCGTGGCTTTTCAGGGTGCGTTTGCAGGAGGGATTATGTTAGTGGCAGCATGGGGTGCTGTCGTTGACAACAGACAAATTCTTCAAGTCATCTACGGGCTCCACAGCCTCTTGCTTATACCTCATATTTGGATTATGGACGAATCTCCTCGCTGGCTATGGGCTCAAGGGCGATCCAAAGAATCTGTTGACATTGTTGAAAAAGCATTGAAATGTAATCGATCTGAAGAAAGACTAGATAAGGCTGATCTAGTATCAAAAGGAAAGGCTGAATCTTCTAAAGCTATAAACGCTCCGTCCGCTAACACATTAGATCTATTTAAAACTCCAAATCTACGTAATAAAACGTTAAATGTTTGCTTTTGCTGGTTCGCTAATTCCATAGCATACTACGGCCTCACGCTCAGCACGGGCAAACTCGAAGGCAACCCTTATTTAATAACAGCTATTATGGGTTTTGTCGAACTGCCAAGCTACGGAGCCGTGATGTATTTCCTTGATATTTGGGGTCGCAGACCACTTATAAGTTCAATGATGTTGGTGGGTGGTTTAGCTTGTATTGCCGCGACCTTCATTCCGGCCGGTAGTATAATTTCCACTGGTATTGTCATCACGGGCAAGTTGTTTATAGCCGGTTCTTTTGCAATTATTTATAATTACTCCGCTGAATTATTTCCAACCGTTGTACGTAACTCTGCTTTAGGGTTAGGTTCCATGTGCGCTAGGCTTTCTGGAGCTCTGACTCCTTTGATCTCTTTGCTAGATTCATTCAATCCCAAAATACCGGCAATCACTTTTGGCCTTGTAGCACTCATATCTGGTTTCTTTTGCTTCTTCTTACCAGAGACTATGAATCAGCCTATGCCACAAACACTAGCAGATGGAGAGGAGTTTGGCAAAGGTGATACATGCTTCGCGGATTGTATGGGTAAAAAACGTGTCAATAATAGGGATCGAGGTTATAATGAAGATGATAAGACTCCAGAAGCTATGGTTCCTTTAGGAAACAATGCTTAAGAATGTATTGAGAGAGATTATTTACTTTATATGAGTGTTCAAAAAATAAGATTATATTTGTGGCGATTTTATAAATAATCTAATTGTGATATTAAATTCGCAAGTGCCTAATTGATTAAGTGTAATGAATATGTTTAAAGTGGATACATATTTGAAGTATCAAGGTGGCATTGTCTATACCAAATTGGTAGGTCACTACCGAAACCAGTTTAATATCTCCACCTACCAATTTATTGGGATACAGCAGTGCTCAATGTACCTCTACGGTTTTTACTAATTATTTCCGGGTAGCTAAAGTAGGTACTCAATTGAAAATCAATCGTAATTTTTTTAATTAATCTAATCAGGTGATATTTAATTTTCAAAAAATATTACTAGATACTATTTTTTTTATATTTATAAAACCGAAGAGGTGTGCATAGACCAACTATATTTCCATTTTTATTACAATTTTAAACAATTTATTTAGGTTTACTTTTAAATTTCATATCATAACTATTTAGATAGGCAATCATTTACATAAAAAATTGTTATTTATACGTGGCTAGTGAAATGTACCTAACTAGAATAGAATAATTTTAATCTTAAATTTTGTTATTGTGAATATAAAATTATTAATGTAAATATAATGTTCATAAGGTATTAGTTATTGTGTTTAGAGTTAAATCAGTAAATATAAATTGAAAAAAAAATGGATACATATTCACCGGAAATGCATGAACTCAAGTAAGTACGGTAAATCTGAAGTGAAATCAACATATTGAAATAGTAAGTAGATAGGTACAGTACATCAAATTTTACTACGCTATAAAAGTTTAAAACATCGCTGTTTACCTTTATCGCCTATTTACTAAAGGTCGGTAAAGTATTTGCCTATGTGTCATTTTATATATTTGTATGTAAAAATTTCTTATTGTATAGTAGGTACCATTCGCAAAGTACCTAATTCAGTTTTGAGTTTCACTGATATATACAAATCATTGTAAGCAACCGGTGATACATTAATAAAAGGAACGAGAAACAATATGTAACATTTGAACTGTAGTTAAACTGAGTGCCTAATTGAAGAAATATACCGCTAGTTATTTTTTGCAAATAAAATGCATATATTCACACATTTCGCACTAGTCCATTTCATTTGATATAGTCCCTACCTATTATTTCATCTACAGGTTTATGAGCTTGAGTTGTGCCTACTAAGACAAAAAGGTGTCAATGTACATTATCATTATGATCAAATTCTACTGTGGAAGCAACACTGAAACGAAAACAAAATCTGTTGAAGCTCAAATGACATTTTTATCTGTAACTGCTGATTATTAATTTTTCTCGGTTTCATACTAAGTTGCTCATAATGCTGAGTACAACGACCCCTTTTTGGTTTAGTACACACGAAGATTACCACCAGGGGATTAGAACAATTAGGTAGTTAGGTACTGAAAGGCTAATTTAAAACTCAATAAGTATTGTAATTTAATATTTACACCAAACAATATGTAAAATCACAGTGAGTTTTAAGACATCAATAGAATAGGTACATCGATGTTACAGTGAATATATAAAAAAACAAGCATGTCTGGTAGGTACATACATCCGAGTGTAAGGAGAACACACCCGAAACGTACCTACTGGTGCTCAGGGCCTAGCGTGATAATTTGTGAAAAAACTCGTCAAATTCTTGATGCTAAAGTGTCTGAAATGGTGTTGAACCATTTCATAGCTTTAGGTGGACGTAAACATAAATTTTCATTTTTCTTATAATTTGCCATCGAAAAGTTGACGTAAGTTTTCTTGCAATTTGATATCACATTAGACACTGATGTTATTGGTATTTTACTTAGTCTTAAATAATCGCGTGAAAAATTAAGTACATAAGTTTTTTCCAGTAAAGCTGACTTTAAGGAGCTACTGTCATAATAAAAAACATCATTTATCCCTTTTATGTAGGGGAGAGGCGTACAAAATTACATAGGTGGGTAAAATGACACACTTGGTTTTCTCCGATACCACGGACATTATTAGTTCTCACATAGACGTGTAGATAGCCGTTTGGTAACCAAATAAACAATGAGTTAATGGACTGATTTTCATTTTTTATATCAAGGTAATTAACCAAAAAATATGAAGCTCTTATAAAGTGTTCAATTTTTAAAATAAATAAAGATTTTGTGACTGATTTTAGAACTAGTATATCATTACGTACGCCTCTGCCCTGCTATAGTGTAGGTACATTTAAAATTTCGCGGTGTATTAAAAAAAAGTACACCAGACGTTACACGACAAACGACTTCGGTCCGTTGAATTCTTATGACCTCTGGGTATCATAGATCTTTTTTTTATAAATATTATCGGTGAGTATAATCATGAGAACTGTCACTTGGTACAACAATCAATAGGTACAACATCAATAGATATTTGAAATGTTCAGAATCCCTTTTTTAATAAACATATCAGGATCCTGCCTATTGCAAGACTTTAAATAGTTGACGCTGGCTTAATAAGTATATTTCTCCTTCGAACACCTAGAGACAAGTTTGTATATTAAAAGTGGTAATACTACACTGTAACTCTGCCACATATTTATCTCAGAACATGCAGATTGTCAAGTCTGTGCCTACTAGCTGTTCATCTGATATGCCCCACATTTATTAGAAAAGGGGTTTTAACGATACTGACTACGGTAATAAATTTTAGAACACGTTGACGAAGAAAATTTTATGGAACGCAATTAAGAACCAACGCAAGACCAACAGTTGAAGCACGCTTGCTCATAGACTAATCTAGATAAATCTAGCTTATGTTATAACCAGCCAGATTTAGGCCACTAAAGTTTTCCTAAATTTTTCATTTGCTTGATTATGACTTAGTAGGTAAGGCTCGTCGTTCACATAAGCAAGAGTCGACGCGGCTGCAGAAACGGCACGACGACGGCCTGATTTTATTAGTTGTATTGTGAGAAAACAATTCAAGCAATTAATCCGTGAAGACAATCAATTGAAAAAAAAACATCACATCTTCAATTCAGTTTCTTGTAGAAAATATGATGGTAGATAATGGAAGCTCAATTTCTACTGATACAGGTCAAAGCGCAGATCACGCAGTTACAATCAAAAACAAAATAAATAAGTTGCATAATACAAGCGCGCAACACGATTGTGGCAATTGATATGCGATAAATAATCAGCATTGCGACAAGTCGGCATACAGGGACTCTAATAGTACCTATAATAAAAGAATAAGTTCTTAAAAGTCTGCGTTCTCGACTTCTCGTAAATTAATATGTTCGCCTGTCCATGCAATTTGTTGGAAGCCATATTATACATATACGTACATATATAAGACAACTTATTCGCGCGATTCATAACACCCTACCTACGTATGTAGGTACGATACGCCGCGCCGCGCACATTCGTTAACAATTTGACACTGCGCTACTTTTCTCTGACTCTGAGACAACGGAAGAAGTATCAAAAAAAATGTTGAGGAATATCCACGTATTTATTATCTAAACATGTTCGTTAGAAAATATAGTTTTTGTTTGTTTAATCTCGATCGATGCTCTCCTATCACGACAGTACACTAGTTAATAATCGTTTTGTACTGAAACTGAGTGATCGTAAATTCTTTATATTATACTGAAATAAGGGACAATTTATATAGGAAAGCGGGTCGGGACTAATATAATTTGTAACAAATAAATACTACGAATTTGTAATTTTTTTAGTGCCAGGCATACAATGGTTATAATAGTATTACCTATATGATATCGGTTCATAAACATGTATGTACATTTGAAGTATTGCAAAATAAGCTTACAAGAATTAAAAATTAAATTGCAACTGCGTTTAAAATAGGCAAGCTTAGAAGATCGATATGAGATATTACTTATCAGTTTCTCGGAGGACTTACGTATAATGTTACAACATTCAGAGAAGTTTAAGCTACGAAGATAATGTGACTCAATGAAATATATATCACTTCATTTAATAAATTTACAAAGAATATTTGTCTGTACTACATTGTATCAGCCTTTTTAACATGTTTTCTTTTACCAGTACTTCAGAACTAATCTAATTGAAGTAACATTTAGAGTTTTAGACAAGATAGGCAGCTCAACAGATGCTAAAAGTCAATTTCAATGTAAAAGTATGTAGCAATTTAAACAGACATTTTTTAGTCTACAGAGGTTCTTGTCTATATATTTTTGGATCACATTGTATAATCGCTTGAAGAGTGATTCCCTGTTTACCTTTCCTGACGCAAAAAACTAAAATTTTGAGCATGAAATTACAGAAAATCATAAATTGTTAAAAAAATATTATTGAGCAAGCAACAAAGAAAAAAGAAATTGAAAAATATCCTAGTAACTACAATAAAATTAGTTTAGTTTTTTGCACAAATTCTAAAGATTAAACAATTTTAACTAAACAATAGCGAGAAATAAATAGGTAAGTAAGTATAATTTAAAACTAGTGTCATGTGACAATGTTATGTTGACTTACATAACTATCACAAAATTCTAATTATCTATATACTAGACTCACTAAATCTACATAACTACTCTGCAGTCATTCAAGCAAAGCTCTTAAGTAATAATATAAAACAAATAAATAGAGAAACATAGGTACATATTAGTTAATCTGAAAGACCCTGTGTCACAACCACTGGTCAAATAAAGGCAATTTATTTTAGGCTATAGCTCTATTTATGCAGTTTTTGTTGGCAGTGCCCAGCCTGCCTGCTGGCATCCCTGCAAAAGCTACAATATGAGTTGTAACTACTGCATCAATACAATAGCAATAGCATATTAAATAACAACTACTGTCATTAAAATGAGCATAGAAATTATTCAGTATTATTAGAGCAGGTGATTATTTGTTTTTTATTATTTAGCCCATTTTGTCCCACTGCTGGGCAAAGGCCTCTCTCCCCCCCTTCCATGCCTCTCTGTTTTGTGCTGTTGTGGTCCACTCCTTATTGTGGGCATCAAGCTCATCTTTCCACCGGCTTTTAGGCCGGCCTGGTGGCCGTTTAACCTCCGGGACCCAGTCAGTGGTGGTTTTCGCCCATAGCTCCGCTGGCATTCGGCAGACGTGTCTAGCCCAGTCCCACTTTAGCATGGCAGCTTTTTGAGTTACATCAATGATCTGAGTTTTGGAGCGCAGTACTGAGTTTTTTAGAGCAGGTGATACGAAATTTTAGTTTTGTAAGGTTTTGTAACATACAGATACATACTCAATAAAATGGCTATAACACTAAGTTACAATAACATCTACATTTAAGACTAGGACACTCTTAAAATTGATAACCAAAGCAGTAAACCTAAAGTAATGTATTAATTAGTACAGCAAGATTGTAAGTGGATATATCTAGATATTACATAGCAATATATCTTAAATAATACTGCTAACCCACAATGAGAGTAAACCAACCGCAAATGCTACAGCAAGCCTTTTTTGTGTCTAAGAATATGACATAAGTATTGAGTTATGTCTATACACTGCAACTTCACACTTAACATCAGACAAGATGGTGATTATGTTTATGAAATAAATACAAAAGGTTAGTTAAGTGTCAGCTACCACATACCTTATACTGCAACCTGTGAAAACTCTAGCTAGACTCACTGATATGGGTGCGTCTCATGGTGATAAATATGGACAAGTTTAGTGAAGCCTTTAAAATAACTGTAAGCACTGCACCACCTACACCTTGTTGTGCATTGCCATATAAATTAGTAATCACCTGACTCTAAAGTAGCTTTGTTAGGAAATTTACATGGGTACATGATTGTTTTTAGAGATTTTAGAAGAGGGTCCACTTTTGTTTAAAATATGTACTGTTTGTTTTCCCAAAAAAATATTTTGAATGGATAAATAAAACAAATTTTGATATGAGAATACATTGATGCAGCAGCTTAAGTAAAAACATAAAAAAATGTTTCTCAGAAGACCCAAAGTAGTGTATAAATACTACTTATCATACACAAGTCCTTTTTGATATGTTTTCTACTATTTTCTGAGTTCTTGAGTCTTTGAAAGCTACAACATATAATAAATTAGGAACATAATGGTAATGAGATTATAAATTCAATTTCAATCAACATACTATCTACGACTCTGGTAAACTGTAGCACCGATTCAATAATAACTATGAATAATATAATGTCAAAAAATTTACCAATTAAACAAGCAATCCCATAACTTGAGTAATTTTTGTTGTGAAATCCTAATTAAGCCAGCTCCAACTCTTCACCAGCCTAAACCAGCTGCAATTTCTTTGGCTTTTATATATTAATCACAAAAATAGGTGTGATTAAATATAAGCATTTCTCTACTCTATAACTAATAAATTAAGGCATTCTTATCAATGTTCTGGACAGCGAGTGTGAGGTAACTGAGCCGGGTGAGGTAGCTTGGTCTCTGTGGGTATAGCTGTGTGCACTATGATGGCAGGCTGCGTAGGAGTAGGAGCATGCAGTTCATGGCTCTCCCCAGGAGACAAATTAGCCAACGCAGCCAGCAGGTCATGGTTCACGAGAGGCTCGCCCTCCTCTCGCGGCTCCCATCCTACCGGTGGACTTGATGGTGGCGAGATGAGGAATTGCTTGAATGGGGCCGGAGGTTTCAAATTCTTCAGTGATACTGGTGTAACCGGTTGCGCGAAGTAGCAATTTATACACGAATCGTAAAACTGATACTGATGCAGCTGCACTCGCGCGTTGGCCGCTGCCAGAGGACTGTCGTAGTTCACACGCAAACGCCTAAAGCTGCGAAGCCATTGAAATGTTATATTATCCGAGAATGTACGAAACAAATCCTCCATTTCTTTCTTCAATTTCTCGTCAGCAAATATACTGCTGTGAATATTAGTCACTATGACAGATTTTGGCAGGTCATCGAAGTCGTCTACTTCATCTTGGGCATCACTTTCATGATCAAAGTTTGCGATATTGGGATGAATATTAGGCATGCCATCTTCAGCATTTATGTAAACATCGTCATCTTGAAATGAGTCTTCGTCTTCTTTGTGGGCCATTGCTCCAAGCTTAGTGATTATAGAACATTAAAGTTTAATATTACGATGATATAACCGGTTATAGCCTTTATATATTTACAATAATAATAAAATACTATCGATCCAATTTTTATGAATTTAACCAGGTAGAAACAGTTACGATTGTTACGAAGCAAAACAAAAAAATATTTGACGTTTGTATTGACGTCACTGGATCATATCAATTTCTTCTTCTTCTTTGATTTTGGCGTCGCATTTTATGTATTTGTCAAGTGTTGTGATATTTTCAAGTTTTTTCAGTAAAACAAGTGATCAAAGTCCAGTCTAGTCCGTGTCAGTCAAATCCAGTCATGCTTTAGTAAAGTAGTAGCGACTTTACTACTAGCTTCGATGAAGTTTAGGAAGCAACACGAAAACATGTCATGTTTCACCACATTATATCACTTTCCCACACTCGCGTATTTAATTCGGTACTTTATAAATAAAATACCAATATGTCTATAGAAAACTCACTAGTTTTGGAAAAATATAATGGGGCGATACTCTTTCCGCGTTCCCGCCAAAACTCCACCGACCATATCAATGACGTCAAGAAAAAAAAAATGTTTTAGATTTCCACAGATAAATAGTTCAAATTGATAAAGTTTAGAGATTTAGAATTTTATATTTTACTCGGCATTTTATGTGGTACAAAGTACACTACAATACAATATATCATTAATTATTGTACAATAATGCAAAGTAAATCCCATTCCAGTCCAGTTTACGCCCTAGTAAAATATGACTTTAGCAGTAGTTTCATTTTCATCGGAGTTTTGGAAACGACACAACATGTTTCACCAGAAAATATAATTTGCACACACCTATAAGCATGACAACACTTATGTAATGATTAATTAACACTAACGTATCGATTATTTTTAACAACAAAAACACGTGTTACAAAATAACAATGCAGCGAAATGATTTTCCGCGTTCCAGCCAAAATTATTGCAAAAATGTATGCAGTCTATGGTTCAATCGTTCAATCAATTCAATGTATTATATTATATCAGTTTTGGCGGGAACGCGGGAAGAGTCGTGTCGCTCCGTTGTATTTTTTTCCAAAACTAGTGTTTTGTCGAGTGTTTATGCATAAAAATGGTGGTGTTTTATTCATATAGTGCCGAATTACAAGCGCGAGTGTGTGGAATATGATATAATGTGGTGAAACATGAGTTTTCGTGTTGCTTCCAAAACTCCATCAAAGCTTTGTAGTAAAGTTGCCACTACTTTACTAAAGCATGACTGGAATTAACTGACACGAACTGGACTTGACAAAGACGACTTTGACGATAACTATAGTTAAGATACAGCAGAAATAATACTTAAGCTTTAGCCTGCCCGAAGGGGCAAATTAATAAAAAAAAAATCTATTATATCATTCGTTCATTTTCGTTGTTGTCGTTGTCACTTGTCTAAATTGCAAGGCAGTATGGCTTTACAGCTTTAGCCTGCCCGATGGGGCAAATAAATTAAAAAAAAAAAATTGTTGATTATATTTTGCGGTTGCGATTAGTTTTTAGCTTGGTTAGTTTTTATTACTCGAGTTGTCGAGAATCATTCCTGTAATAGCATAAATACTATGAATTTTATTTGATAAGCCTTAAGGTCTGAGTTTTGAGATCAATATTTGAGTTATTTCAAAAGAAAAAGTGCAAATACTATGAAAATGGCTGGGTTAGAATCAATGGCAATGGTTGTCGAAGAGGTTAAGCCTACTCCAGAGAAGCCGGTTGATAGAGAGAAGGTGACACCTTTTTATCTGTTATTCCCTTGACTAGGTGACACGAATGCTCGGTACTTCGTACCCGATGTGGTTCAGCTCGGCCTTTGCCCTCACATATAAAACCCATCACCATGGGAAACCATCTGACGCACCTCTGTTTTTTCAAGTTATGTTTGTATTGCCGCCGATTCCAAACGGTGAAGGAAAACATCGTGAGTAAACCTACATGTCTTGCTGAGAGTTGCTTGAAAAAACAAAGTTCTCCAAGATGTGGGAAATCTGCTAACCCGCATTTGGTCATTGCAGACTATGCCCTTAAACTTCCCACTGCGAAAATAGACCCGCGCCCAGCAGTGGAATAGCTTCTAAAAACGACATCCAAATATATAAACCTCACATTTAAAGTATCACAACTAAAATGGTTCAGCCATTCTTGTTCTCATTTTTTATTTGCAGAAATTACAAAGATATACATGCAGATGTACATTTTACATTTATAACATGCTATATTTCAGTGTAGGTCGCAACTGAAGCTTAAACATTATGTTTTCAGACATGCCCACTTTTACTTCGAGTATTTTGTTCGACTGGTCGGCACAATTCCACAGGCGACTACGCAAGAGGATCTGTACCGCAGAATGAGCTCCAAATATATACCTGGATGGATGCTACACTACGTGAACTAACCGGCCTTGTTAAAGAAGTAAACCCTGAGACTAGACGTAAGGGTACATATTTTGATTTTGCTATTGTGTACCCTGACTTGAGGACACCAACCTACCGCATGAGAGAGATAGGGATGACATGCTCTGGGCAGCGTGGTGCTGATGACAACAAAACACTGTCACAAGTAAAGTTTCTAATTGGTCATTATTTAGATATCTCCATTACTCCACCTAATAGGATGCCTCCTCCAATGCGACGCCCGCAACCATACATGAATAACAGGCCCTATTGACTTTTTCAAAGTTAAGCTGCAAGTATGTGTAGGTAGGTGGTAATTGAATATTGATTAAGTGGTATAGTATTTACGTATAAGCTCTATTCATTATATAAATAAGCAGTGTGAGCTATGTATACATAGTAAAGAAATAGTAATGGTCATTCTTTCATTTACCTACTAAGTTAGCTATACAAATTTTACTATAATATTAATTTGTGCTGCACCTCATTTTTGCAGTCATCAAACAACTTACAGTTTTGTGTACCATTGAATGCTAAAAAGATTCATCTTCACTAGGAAACATTTTAATCAACAAGCAAGAGCATTTTATTGTTATTTTTTTGCTGTAGTCACCTTATGTATCTTTTGTCAAGTATGACACTGTATTTAAAAAAAGGAAAAATCACTATTTTTCTTAGGCATTGATTAAATTTTTGTAAGTAAATGAGTGAATGTATAAGTGTAAGCTTGGCTGAGCACAAAATGTTACGAGACTTAAAGTGTAAACCTTGATAAGATGGGCTGGTTAATTAAAAAAATATACATAATTACATGGGTTGCCTTTTACCACCTAGTCGTCTGATATTAAGTTAAGTGAATATTATGAAGCATGCTTTCCTAGAACAAACTGATTCACTCTCAAAGGCACCCAGATTGTGTCAGTCAGAGAATACACTCTTGGGCACCAAATACTATTGTTTAGCAGGTCATACCAAGAATGTTTATCCAGTCTCAATGTTGATGAGTGTCATATAAGCCTACATATATTATGTAACATACATTGGTATAAGATACTTTTAAGTTTCTTGCAATTTTTGATTTCTCAGTTAGTTTTTAATTTTTAGAGAATAATTAATAATTTCGAAACATGACAACATTCAAGATTGTCAAAAGCATAACATGAATGTCCAAATCTTTTACAAAACAACCAAACAGACTGATACCCTGTTCTGTACACAATTCTTCATAATGAAGTTCTCATCTAGATATTTACGTAGATTTGTTGCCTAAAAGATGTCATTTGTAATTATGTTATTTATTTTGTTTTAAAATGAGTTTTTAATTACAATTAATACAAATTTAAAATGTATCATCCAGAGTTTAATGAAAATAAAGGTCATTATAGTTTCAAAATGTCAAATAGCATGCCTAGCAAGGTACAGGTTCTAGATAACATGAACATAGCCACACTAACCAACATAAGTTCACTGATTATGAAAATGTGAATATTTTTGAACTATACTTAAAACGTAAATAATTCCTTTATAATGAATGAGTGAATATAAATAAATATAAGGTTAAATAAAACTGAGGTGAATTATAATTTTAGTCTTTTTATTTCCAACATCATCTCATTCACTGTATTTAAGGCACACTGACCAACTAACATCAGTAAATTGTTACAACCTTACAACTCGGAACACCTACATGACTACTATATACTTATAAAATAAATTTCCTAAAATAAATTATTCATTACGCACTTAACACTAGTGATTGGTAGGTGATCTAAATGGCCTCTTAGATTTTTTGCCCATGTTGGCGAGGTCAATAGTGATTCCATTGGGGAGAACTGCTTTGTTCTCCTGGTAGTCTATGAAACCTTTATCACTCTGTGGGTCCTTGTTCTTGTCGCATGGGATTCCGGTGTCGTAGTTGTATTCGCGTTTAAGACCGTCGGGATCGACATACCCGTACCTGCCTCGCGTGACGCAGTCCACTCCGATGGTCTCTTCTTTGAAGGAACCATCGTCATTCTCGAATCCCCAGGTGATGCTTCCGTCAGGGTTTTCGTCCCTGTACTTGCGAATGATTTGCGCTACAGGTTTCCTCTCCCTGTTCTGTGAGGGTACGTATTTTTGTTGCGGCGCGCTTTTGACCGGAGCCCGAATGGGCTCCTGCTGGGGCCTGGTGTACTGTCGCACTGGCTGTATGTTCACTTCCTCTTCTTCTTGGAAAGGTCTGGGCTCAGGCCTAAAAGAAGGTCTTTGAGGTCTGCTGGACAAAGGCTGCAGCCTTACGGGTTGGGGCTTGATCTGTTCCACTTTGACTGGAGCGAAAGCTTGTGGCGGCAGTGGCCTGTAAGGGGTAGGTCTGATCGGCTCCGGTTTAGGTGCGGACGGGGTCGATTGTGGGAACGGGGATGAGTTAAACACGCTCGGAGGCTTGGGTTGGGACGTGGTAGTGATATCGTAGAAGTCGTTTTGAGGTTCAGCTGTAGAGAAATAGTTAGGTGAGAAAGGTGTCGGCGTGTTGATTTCTACTTCGTCTTCTGGTTCTTCCGTCACTGGCTTGGCTGCCTCTTCGAGAGACTGGAGATTAGGTCGCGGTGCGGCATCCACGGATTTGAAAGAAGGTCTGGCGAGGCCGGGTCGCCGGATCCTTGGCGCGCCGCCTCCAATGGGAGCGCCCTGCAGCCTGCCCTGCCTATATCCGACTTGTCTTCCGCCGCCTAATTGTATAGCTCCGGGAATTTGCAATCTCGGAGGTGCAGGGCCTTCATTATATTGCGCGTAAGCTGTGACTACGCACAGCATACATATCTGAAATAAAACAAGAAGCCTCGTAAGCTTTTCTGGAAATAATCTACGAAAGTACGCCTTTACCATAAACAATTCATTTACAGTAAAAATAAATTAAATTTCGAATCAGTTCGCATAATAAAGTCGTAAAGTAAGCTCAAATTGGTTGACGGAATGTCAGAGCTAGCGCAACGAGCGGACACGGCATACTTTCCAGTAGACCTTGCTTGCAAGTAGGTAGGTATGTCGGTGTAACACCTGACTTATAATATAATCAAGTTGATAGTATCGCGACACGCCTTACTCTGGTTCTATTGTCACAATACTGTTGCCTAACATAGGCAATTAACTGATAAACGTTTGGTCAAGTTCTTGGTTCTGTAGAAGAGATAATATCTACTTGCAGTCATCACATAAACATTATAATGAGAATATTTCTTTGTATATTTGTTGGTTACGTCTTCACGCGATTATACAGCAGGGCGCAGCTAGTAGAAATAATATGTTAGAAATATTAGGTACGTATTTACGTACCTACCTAATAGAATGTCACGTTAGTATCAGAGGAGCGATGAATTTCTACGTGAATTTGGCTTTAGAGTGATATCACCCTCTTTTGCGACAACGACTGCAACTGAATGTATAAATTGGTATGGAGGTAGTGTACCTACCTACCCTGTACTGTGACAGGTACCGAATATGTACCTAGTAATTCTCCGCTGGATGCAAGATGCAAGTAAAATGACTCTGGTAGGGAATGATCATTATTGTTTTATTTTTGAATGCCAATTTTGTTTTATAGAGGTACTAATCGAGTAATCGTAAAAGGCGAGGCTTCGCTTTAACTTGTTTTTGCATCATATTTCGTAAAACAACATATTAAACAAACCCATGCCATATCCGAGACTTGAAATATGTGTTAAAACACAAAGGAATTTCGTAAATAAGATAACGAGAATTTATGCAAAGGTGCTTTGCTTAATTGTTCAAGTAGTTGCAAGCTCTACTTTCGACATTGCCTAGTGAGAAAACGATTATTGAGTTGAGTATTTTTTTTATAATTTTCCAAAATTGCTAACTAAAATTATTTTAGCGTAATCTATAGTATGCCCATGTATTACGTTTTATGTAATTTGATTCGCGCTCTATTGATAAGTAAAAAATCTAAGCAACAATTTTTTTTTTTTTATTTATTTATACGCTCCACAGACACTGGGGTCCGTGCCCTTTGTCAACTTTAGTTACATTTTTTTTTTTTACAATTTTACATTACAAAAAGAAGCAACAAATATTCACAAATTTAACTACGTTAACAATACTAAAAATTTTATTGATAAAACTTTCATTATAGTTGATAGGCTAGGTATTTAACTAGAGCTTTCTGATATCAAATGATGGTATACACATCTAGGCTTGAGTGGTAATTGGGTCTCAAGTAAGGTGGCCGGTACACACGTTGTTAAGTGCTTGGCGGCAGACTCTCAACTTGAAGATGGCGGCTTGTCAACCGGGTACTAGAAAGTACATAAGTAAGTTTCCTTCACTGGCAGCCCCAGTTTCTTGAGGGTGGAACCCACACCCGGCGGAGTGTGATCGTTGTCAGAGTTAACCACTGAGCTATCATCGCTACAAAACTTCTCAATCATATAATTAGGTATATTGCATCTTGTCACATTCAATGTTATGATACATAGGTATAAGGTAGGTAAAGACGCGGTCACATCACAAACGAATGGAAATTCACTCAAAAAGAAATGCCATCTGTCGATTTGACGTTTGACTACGAAGTGGCCAACATTAAGCCAAAAAGGCTCGAAACATACATAGAGTGTGACTATAGTAATATACATAAATATATCTTAATTATAAATATCCTTGTCTACACTAATTTTATAAAGAGGAAATATGTATTTGAGTTTTTGTTTGTATTGAATAGGCTCTGAAACTACTGGACGGATCTGAATAATTCTTTCATCATTAGAACGCTACATTATCACTGAGTGACATAGGCTATATTTATATTGTTAATTGAGTTTTGTTTTTCTGTGCGAAGGTAGGACGGCCCGCTAGTTCTACTTAGATAAGTTGCATTACAACATTATCTGTTATACCTACATACTACCTCAGCTAAATGTATGATAGTAATAAAATAAATAGGCCAAAGGTTTGTTTTGATATGAGTGACACTGGTAGTCCTACTTTTGATCTTATTTTTATTGTATGTTATCTTACGCCATGTGTAAAGGTACGTACTGATCAATTACACAAGTTAACTGCCTACATTGACAATTGGGCAACGGCAGCAGTTTAGCTTATCGACGCCGTAGCTTGTTGGCAGCAATTGCCGTAACCATGCAAATCTTTATTAAAAGGCAATAAAGTTAAATCTAACACAGTACTTTAATCCATAAAAATAATAGTATTTCGTGTAGCAGGTTAAGTCGGTATGTTTGTGTTTTCTTTTAATAAATATTGGACGGAAAATCCTACTTCTAGTGCTTAGTAGATATACTCAAAAGTTTCACCAATGTTTTAAGTTTTAAAAAAAATTAGTACTACAATATTTATTATAAGTTACTATTAAGTACAGGGTTACCTATATGTTTCGAGTATACAAAGCCAAAAACGAAACACTGCAAAATAAAAAATTAGCTAAATAAATATCGTAATATGGTAAAAGTTATTCTTAATGTCCTACTTTTGGCATAGTATACCCCAATTTTGTAACCCTGTATATAACTAATATGAATCTCTATCATAAGAATATTTGTTCGCTGCCTTAAAACAACTAGATTCTTCGTGATTTGCCATATTTCGTTAACTTCCATAAAAATACGGTAACACCGCTTTCTGAAATTAATGTTTTGCCATAGTTTTGTAACACATGGCCTTTGTTTTTGTTTATATGTCGCAGAAAGCAAGGACTTGGAAAGTTTATTGAACTTCTATTGTTGTGTACATTCCGATTTATAGCCGTTCCATGTGAAGGACACAACGCTGGTTATGTTATCAGATTAATTGCATCTGCAAATCACAGCGATTCTTGAGTGACTTTCGTTTATTTGGACGTTTAAATAAATTTTCGTTCAGATAAATTCTAGGTGGTGAATACTACTGCACGGTAGTGACTCCCTGTGCGATTTGTAGTAATCTGTAAGCACAGGGAGTATATGTTGTACAATAAAATAAAATACTTACTAGAAATCACATAGGAAACAAAAACGACGTAAAGTTTTCGCCATAACTAGGCCTTATCATAAAAATGATAATATAACATCGAAACAATTGGTCTCTGCTAATTAAGAATATTTAGTCACAAATGCGGACACATTTCATACATAGTATGTATAGCCATGAGAGAAGCAGTATGTATTTTAAAAAGTTGTGCGGGTATATAAATACCATAATTGCATCAGATGATGTGGAATGCCGGTGAGGTTAGGGCGGGTACCGAGATCTGAAAGTGCTAAGGCCGCCCGGCGCTCATGCTTCCGCCAGTCAAGGTTGGACCGGCAGCGAATCATACTTAGACTAAATAAGTAATGCACTTACGCGCTGCCAAAAAACATACAAAACATTCACGAACTCGTATGTCAAGCTATGTAAGTAAACAAGGAACTTGAAAATCGTGTAGAGTCAAACTGACATTGATCGAACATTTAGTAACCGACTTTACAGAAAAAAAATTGTTTGTTTTAATTTTTTGTATAATATCGTAGTCCATATCCTCGCCTAATAGCGAGCGACGTTGCGGTCGAAGTTGGTAGTAGCTAAAATATCTCTACATGGTAGAGATATTTTAGCTACATTAATTTCACAAATGTAGAGAACTAGTAATCAGTAGTTATTATAAAATAAAAAACATTATGTCAAGTATTCTAACAACGTATATTCTAACAACAAAATTACTAACACCTAGATTTTCAAGACTGTTAAATGAATATCGCTATAGGATCTTCATTGTGCATAAAAATTTTCACACCTTAAAGATTCTCACATTACAGTTTTCAGAAAACAACCATGATGATAACGGTTAATATTTAGGTACTTATACGGGCGCTACTTTTAAAACTTCTATGAAACAATGATTGTTTTTAAAAGATTTTATTTAGTTACCACGTTACTAAAACTCTATCTATTATTATCAAAAATATTTGAGTACTGGTTGTTATTATCTGTTTAAACTGAATAGTGTGACAATGGAAACAAAAAAAAACGGCCAAGTGCAAGTCGAACTCGCGCACGAAGGGTTCCGTACCATACTACCATCTATAAAAACGGCAAAAAAATCACGTTTGTTGTATGGGAGCTCCCTTAAATATTAATTTTATTCTGTTTTTAGTATTTATTGTCATAGCCGCAACAGAAATACATCATCTGTGAAAATTTTAACTGTCTAACTATCACGGTTCATGAGATATAGCCTGGTGACAGACGGACTGACAGCGGAGTCTTAGTAATAGGGTCCCGTTTTACCCTTTGGGTATAGAACCTTAAAAACAACTATAGACATAAAAATAAATATCGAGTTAGTGCTTGGTAGAAAAAATTGAAAACTCCCTTTTGACTCCTGTTAAAGTTATGGATGTCGACATATTTAAAAAATAAGGTACATTTTTATAAACAATGCCACGACAATAAGTTACAGTTTGTTGTCCATAACTCTTAATAACTTGCTTGTCAGCACATTCTCTTCAATTAGTCCGTGGAGCCGTCACGGCTGCTTCTCTATGTATACATTGAACGCGAACATGCAACGCTAATTTACAACTTCAGTTACCTGTTATAACATTATCTAATTGTAAACAATGTTCGTACTAACTACAAATACCGCACGCCAATTCAAGTGAAGCTTGAATTTATTTTTCAGATACGATTTTTATATAAGTCAAAGCAATTATTTATTGAAGTAATGTAATGTGTACAGATCTTGGTCTTACACTTACTTATTTATTTATTTACAATATACGCAATTGTTGACACAGTACAAAATGGCATCACGTCACGTCTAGAGCAGTTTTTTGTTCACAAGTTGTACTTGAACTTCACAGCCCTGAAAAATGTGAATCTAAATGTGCAGTCAAATTAGTGTCTTGTATTTGTAATTTTATAAGCTTAAGAGACATTTACTACTTATAACTTATTTAAAAAAGCTTTAAACATGTAATCACCGTTACGTACAAAAGACATCAACGCGCGGACCAAACTTACACGTTTCTATAGAGTGTGAATTAAACGCACATAGTTTATTAAAAATAAATTTCAATGATTCGTAAGATACGGATCTTTACTGGTAGGTGTCAAAAGCAATGGTATCATTAAAGTAAGCAAGTAAAATTGAATTTGCATATAAATAATGTACCTATATAGAGGATTATATACATTTATATATTTTCATTTAATCTGAATTGCATTGTATTCATGAATTGTCGTGGACAACAAAGAACTTCGTATTGATGATCTAAATCTTTGAACTGTTGTTATTTACCAACGCTGAGAAATAGGCAAAGTACTTGAACTAATCCTGTCCAGTACCGCTATTACGATTTAAGTTATTAAGGCGATATTCTTTGACTTTGAGCATTTTTATATGCTACATTTAAATTTCAGTTTAAAATGAGGTTTTCTGAGATACCGTTGTAAAAATCAACAAAAATGTACATACAAACATACATCTAAGACATATTTGTCTTTTAGTGCTTTATAAAAACAGAATTGGGCTTAGTTTTATTACTTTTAGGGTAATTTAAACAAAATCTCAAAATTCTAAGTTTGACTCGTAGCTAACTAGCGTAATCGCCATTCGCTCTGCTAAATGTGACAAAGCACACTAATGATTGACGATTGATGTTGATTGACTGCTAACAAACGTGCTCGCAACATCGGAAGGGTTTTAGGAAATTTAATTGTTGAAGTGAACAATAAAGAGTCTATTTATTTACAAATAACATAAAATTAATAAATAGATAACCAAGTACTTATCAGTAGGTGGCTGTCGTGCTATAACTCTACTCTAATAAACAAATCCCAAAAAAACCTGTTTAAAATTTAAAATTATCCTTTTACTCATTCCCACAGACACATTACAAAGTTTAAGTAACGTCTAGCACTAAATTTAAAAATTCATTATAGATTATTTCGCTTTAGACTGGCACAATTATTAAAACTTGACTTTTGCAGTGAATGTACATTTAATGTTATGTTATACATTGAGACAGGACAAGTTATGCGTAGCTCTAGACCTGGCGGTTATAGTAGTGGGCCTGTGTAACGTAACTACGCTTATTCGTAAGTCTGGCGTGTTTTACGTAACTCCCGTATTTAATGTGACAATGGGTTGTTCACCGAATTATGCGCCAACACAGCAAACAGTTCCGCTTTGTTAATCATAAAGGGCAGTCTAATGTTGTAAGGCAATAGTTTAACATACGGCGAACTGATACGGCCTGTCATCTTACGCTCGGTTTCAAGGTTGCAAACAATATCGGCTTCGAATGCCATTTGTCTTATCGACCTGAATTCGATATTATTTTATTGCTCACTTAACCGCGCGTATTATTCATTGAAACGCAGCACAGAGCTTGTCCGGCTCCGGACCAATAAGTCGATTTATATTCACGTTCATACTTCATTTACGTACAGCAAACATGACTTTCACGACTCTGTGTCCTTAAAATATTTTAGTTCACTTTTTTGTGCAACTAGCTGGTATTTAAGGTGATCTTGTTAGATAAGTTTGATTTATTGGCATAATAAATGTGCACTTGTTGCGGTCATATAGATTTACAAACTTATTGTTGAGAGGTATTTAAAATAATGCTCTTAATTTTTTTAAATATGGCATGTTACATTGATTGATAAAGGCTAGTATGATTGAAGGTGAAAAATGAGGAAGCGTGTAAAAATAATCGCCCTTGGTGAGGGCGCGACGTCAACGGTACTAAGTACTTACCAGTATTGAACGCATGATGTCCTGTGGGCGCACGTCACTGCCACGCCGCGAACCACCAAGAAATAAAGGAAACGCCTCCCGCGCAAGCTATATGAGGTCGCCCACTCTCGCCCTGCTTCAGACGCGACTACCATACCTTATTGCAAGGTGACCAACTGTGAATGCATACTACGAACGCGCACACCCGGCCAAATTCACCACCACGCAAATCGGTGGTGATAGACTCCCAAAATACCGCTAAATGAGCTAATTAATAAAATTCGACTCTTTAAAATATTCAAATATCATAACTGATAAATCAATTGTTCGATCCTATTTTACGTCACGACAGAAAATGTTATTAATATTTATAAACGCGATGACTGGCAAAGCATGCCAGAGAGCGCTTCATGTGGCAGTCATGGAAGTACATACTTACTACAAATTTATTTTGCTCAAAAAGTATTTTAGATTTCAATGTGACAGCTACTAGACTTAAAGTAGATGCATAAAGAAACACGCAAATCGGTGGTGATAGACTCCCAAAATACCGCTAAATGAGCTAATTAATAAAATTCGACTCTTTAAAATATTCAAATATCATAACTGATAAATCAATTGTTCGATCCTATTTTACGTCACGACAGAAAATGTTATTAATATTTATAAACGCGATGACTGGCAAAGCATGCCAGAGAGCGCTTCATGTGGCAGCCATGGAAGTACATACTTACTACAAATTTATTTTGCTCAAAAAGTATTTTAGATCTCAATGTGACAGCTACTAGACTTAAAGTAGATGCATAACGATAATCGAGGATGGCCGATGACCCACCTAGCCAGATAGTAAAAGTGAAGCGTTAATTTCCGCACGCGATCTAAATCAATCAATCACAGCACTTACAGTAATGCATTTTAATATTGTATTATACAGAAAAATGTTATGTGTGATGGCTCATGAAGGAGTTCAGTAGTGTGATTCCTAACAAAAGACTAACGTTATGAGATGCGAAAGTTTGTGTATTATCATGCTAATCTCCATTTAACCCTGTATTACGGTGGAATATTTTTACATGTATTTTTAGAGTGGAAGCCTCTTTGAGTTGACACTGATGATATATCCAGCCGCAAAAAACTACAGGTATAGGAATAATGGATTGATAATATAAGTACGATATTTTTTTTTAGAAATACGTACTAAATTTTAATTAATTATATCCGCAAATGTACCTAATAAAAATTCAGGCGACACCTCATTTGTCATTTACGATAGGTATTCTATAGGATCACAAGTTATTTACTACAACTATTTTTTGTATAACTAAAAACGTAGTTTTATTTATGCGGCATTTATTTCACGTAATGTTTGTGTCAAGTTCAGTCATGTCAAGTCACACCAGTTTCAACAGTAAAAACATTTTTTGTTTTACTTATGCGGGATTACCTACTCACGTTTAATTTTATTAAAAGTAAAACAAAAAATGTGTCAAAACCACGTCAGTTTTCATAGTAAAATTGTAAAAATATTGTCGACAGTAATTTTGTTGACGTAGGTATTTATTTTATCGTAAGTTGTGGTGATTGTAATCTTTAGGTTACAATAGTAGCAGGAGCCAAGTCTTGAAAAAATGAGCCTTACTCGTGAGGTTGTCCATAAACCATAGCAATGACTTTTCCACGATGAAAATTTTGTGAGGAAACCTGCATTTTGCATAGAAAAAATTCGTAAGTCAGTAAAGCTGCTAATAAGATCTGGTTAAAACGTCCCAATCACCCTTCTAGAGGCGAGGATAGACATGTACCTGCCAGTACGATGTTAAAGGTTGATATCGTAAGATTACAAAAGTAATGACGTAAATTGTTAGATTCGTTCTGGCTCTTCTTGATGCTATTTTTTGCTATTTGTAAATCAATCGAAATGCGCGTGACATGTAATGTGAGGCAATGCCTACTGACTTTTATTTTTGGATGGTAACATTGTTTCAATTAAACCGTGTAAAACCTTAATATGCCCGTGATAAACATTGCAGACGGCTAATGCAATCCCGCCTAAATGTCGGGGTTTGCATAGCATGTAAATATACGTGTCAAGGACAGACAGATCGCGGCATGCGATAAGTAAAGGATGTAATTAACAAGGAGGAGGTAACATTTGTGTGACGAGCATGAATGTTTGTTCTGTGTCTATGCGTACTTTTTATATTAAAAGTATATATTTACAAAAAAAGTATGTTTTACATTAGTTATCTGGTTCCCATAGTACAAGCTTTGCTTAGTTTGGGGCTAGATAGCGCTGTGTGAAATGTTCTAGGATATCGATTTATTGGTTAAAATTAAACATGACTGGACAGGATTAGACTGCTCGAAGTAGACTATTTAGCTACGTTACGCTCACATCACATCCTAACTATTATCCTATTCTATAATAGTTAGGATGTGAATGTAGTGAGGTCTATGGTCTATGGTCAACGTTTGCATATTATGATTTTTTTATTTTTAACTAATAAGATGAACGAGACGCTCTCCTGATGATAAGAGATAACACCTGCCCATGACCACTGTTGTGATACATTGAACTTAGAGTAGCAAAACAAAGTTCAGGGCATTGCTGCTTTGGCGCTCATTACTTTCCGATGTTCAGTCTCAACGACCCTATGATTTCGCTAGCTGTTACCCTTCAAACCGGAACACAGTCATGTTTACATGCTACTGCTTGCAGGCAAAATATCTGGTACTGCCGTGGTACCTACCTAGACAATCTCCTACTAAGGAGATTAACCACCAAGATGATCAGCACTATAAAATTTCGGCCAAATTACATATGAAAATCACAAACACATCAATGGGTTTCGGACAACTATCTAATAATGTATACTAATGTATATTAGCTTGACTATATATCCTGAGTTATTCTTAGAAATAATATGTATTGTACATAGTACGATACGCTAGTTATTCGTCCGGCTAGCTGCTAGTTGAAAATCTGCCGTCAATCGCCTGGCGGGGGGTTTACGGTCGCCTTCTTTGAAACCCATTGCAGGCTAGATGCAAACACCACCTTTGACTAGTGAACGTAACGTAACCGTGAATTATCCCGCATAAGTAGAACAAAAATGTGTCAAAACCACGTCAGTTTCCATACTAAAATATTAATTTGTTCATTATTCATTAAACAAAAGAAACAATATTAATTTGTTTCTTATTCTCTCAACAAAACAAAGTAAAATTTAAGTGATGTGTTGTAATTGTGGCAATCTGCCTGCGATCGGGTGTGAAAACGAATGACTTAAAGATTTTGCCATTGTAGGATATATCGATGTTGGCACGCCAGGATAATGCATTTAAGACGTTACATCATCGCATCCGTACTCTGGTCACGCACGTAGGAAAGTGTAGCAGCATCACAACGAGTGAGAGTTACCACAGACTGCACAGACTAAACTCATAACGCTTGACGACACACATTTTACATGCACTCAGAGCATAGACTCAGCATCGATATATGTACATATAGACCGGCATATTTTTTAATAATACGCTATAACATATTATATAGGTATATATTATAGACATTTAAAAACATATGTACATTACAGGTAGACCGGTGTCTAGGTATATACCTAATAGTAATCTTATGCACATGGATGCCTAAAAATGTTCATTCAGGCGGACAAACATCTCGAGAGCTATTTTATCATTGATGTTACAATTCTATAAATTGACTATGTTGTTAAATTTTCCTGGTGGATTCAATTTATAATGATTATGAAACTTGCGTATTAAGCTGTAATAAGGTTAACCAGGAAAATAAAAAACACAAAATGTCCAAATGTGTTCTCCAAAAAAAATATAGCTGTGTCACATGGGATGCTGTAAGGATTCTAACGATACCTTATGCATCCAAATCTGTTCAGAGATTTAAAAGTTATGGTGGAATAAAGAAACTTACGACCATACATACATTTTAATGATAAATTTGAAATGATATTGCGGAAATATTACATTTTCGAAATGATTTTCATTGACTTGTAATTTTGGTGTTATATATCAATATAGTATTTGTATTTGGTATTAATAACCGTTTCCATCACGAATACATGGAAACAGTGATGAGAACTAACGTAAAGTAAGAAACAGATGTCAAATTCACACTACATCATTGAAATCGGGAAAGTAAATAAATGAAAAAGGAAAAAATAAATAAATACCGTTGAACATTTCACACACCCCTAAACTAAGTAACTAAATTATAGAACCGGATAACCGACAGTAGGTATAATTGTATACCTTCTTTTTGTAAAACACTAAACAAGCTATAATCATCACATAAATGTTAGTCTTGAGTGAGAAGCGAACCCACGCCCTACAGTTCATGAAACATTTTTAACACTACCGAATGAGCTAACAGGGCCGTCCATCACTAATATTGTTTTGTCCGGGCACTGCGTAATTCAATGACATACATAAATTACCATCAACGAGCCATAAGAATATGGCCCAATTAGATCATGCAGTAGAACAGGTAGATACTTTTCATGGATACAGCGCGGCATCATTCTTCATAAGCCAATTTCATACTATCTGTATGATATATTATTTTGGAACTAATATTTATATAGTTCCAAAATAATAGAGAGAACAACAACACAACAGAAAAAAATGCATTTTCTGGCAGAATTATCACAGACGTGCAACTGCATACCCACCCTCAGTTCATTTGCCACAAACTGGATATGTTTTTCTGTCGCGTCCGGTTAATTATGAGAGAAATAATAATTGAATTCCGTATGTCAATGTATTAAGCATCGGATGAGGTAATTAGTTACACACATAGGCTGATCTGAGAGTATAGTATAAAAATTTACAAGAAATATGTCCCAATATGTATTAGTACATAAAAACGGTAGAAAAATATATGAAAATTGGGCCTACGGATCGTGAATTTGCCGGAGTAAGTGAAAACTGTTTTGTTTCTATACATTTGTCTATCATTTACGTACCAAGTAAATAACACGCATTGATATGCTAGAGCCCCTGGTCTAAGATACCTGACAGTACTAAGTAGATATTTATGTATGTATGTACTACATATCTAAAGTAAGCACTCAATCGGGCCAATAACAAGTATAGAATTTCAATTAAGTAGAATTACTTTTACATATTGTGACAAAAGGATTTCCTAATACATATCTACGTGCTTTGATTTATTTACCTGTATTTATTTATGATAAATGTAGGTAAATAATATTGCAGTCGTACCATTTTTCCGGTTAGGCGCAGAATGTTCTGGGCAGAAATAATTTATTTTATTCATTTAAGATGCCTATCAGAGTTTACACATTATAGTACCTAATATTACACCGTTCAGAATATTGATACTTACAAAAATTAGATGCACTATCAATAGAAGCATTATACATTACCTACTACATGATACCTTAGAGTCGAGCATATGAGCACAGAACAAATTAACAAAAAGAAAATACTTACCTATCTAAGCTACGCTAATTTTATCGCTTTACATATACGTTTACGATTTAAGAACGATGCGATTCGATGCGTAATAAATATTGTTTTCTCCATATCCATTGACTGCGTAGACCAGCTATGCCCCGTTATCCGTCCTGTATCGCCTTTTTCACCGGCTCGTTTTGGATTCGACACGTACTCCATTGGCCCCACAATAGGACTTGTTACCCGGTCATATTCATGCTAGACCGTCGCCGCCTCAATATGCATTCGTGTCAGGAGTGCCACGGGTCAACAGCCGGGAGAGCACACCAATCTAACTCACTAATATAGTGCAGGCGTTGATCGGAAACCTCCATCATAATTACCCCAGAGGCAATGCTATTTTTGTTGAGACAGATATTACGAATTTTTTATTGGAAATATTATTTCCATAACACCTTTTTGCACTAGCTTTAAGACGAAATGATCAGCGTAAAATACGAAACTTGTAGTATAAAATGCTCAAGATTGTTTTAATGAAAATTATCTATAACCGCGGTTGCGCCGATTGCTACTGCAACTATTCTGCGAGGAAAATGTTACAATACTCAGGTGCATTGTTGTCGAGGCGTTTATAATGAGCCGTTGGAGTAAGGTATGATGTAGTTCGTATTATGTGAGTCACGTAAAGACGGCGCGCCAGAGTCCACCGTTACACTCGTTTTGTAACTACCAAGGGAATGCATCGCCCTAGACTAGGTTAGGTGTCATTGTACTTAGTGAAACACAACGTTGAAATGTGGGCAAGGTTTCCATTTGTTACAGGTGTCCTCATCTTAGGGAGCATTACGTAGTGGCACTTTTATTACGGTTCACAGACAAACCTTGTGGACATGATATTAAGTAGAAGAGCGGCCAAATGGTAAAGGCACCTGACGGGGAATCGGAACTGCTTTTTCATAATGTTGTGGATAGATAGAATATTTTAAATGTCAAGTATGATGAGAAGAACGAGACGCTTTCCTTATTTTCACGTAAAAGTTATGACAGGAATGATACACTCTGCTGGTGGCAAGAGATAACGCATGTCCATGACCATTGCAGGGATACACATGACTTTGAGTAACAAAACAAAATCCAGGGCAACGCTGCTTTGGCGCTCATTACTTTGAGACATTATAACAGATAGCCTGAAGTATGGATTGTGACAGTATTATTTTTTTATTTTTTTTTGATGTGAGAAATAATGAGACGAACGAGACGCTCTCCTGACGGTAAGAGATAACCGCTGTCCATGACCAACAGAACTTTGAGTAATAAAACGAAGTCCAGGGCATCGCTGCTTTGGTGCTCATTACTTTGAGACTTTCGATGGTTAGTCTCAACAGCCCAGTAATTTCGCTAGCTGCAGTACCCTTCAAACCGGAACACAGTAATGTATACACACTACTGCTTGGCGGCAGAATATCTGGTACTGCGGTGGTACCTACCTAGATGACCTCCTGCTAAGGAGATCTACCACCAAGTAACATACTTACATAAATACACGGGTTATGTACCTTAGGTAGACAGGGACTATATGTTTGCACCTGCTACGAACCTTATTACGGTATACTTACGGTATTATTAAATACCCAAAATTAGAAATTAGAATGCTCACACGTTTGCGTAACCATTCGAATTCATAATCAGCTACATAGCTCGCTATCGTGTGTGAACAAAAAACAGACGCGTTACAAAATAATAATTAGTTTATTCGTTAAATCATTTACAATTTCTGTTTATTCATGCCATTTACATAACTATTTAAGGAGTTATAATTTACTCTACTCTGAATTTTAGAATCCTATAAAGCACATATTTTTAACTACCTCAATATTAAATAAGAAGTAACAATTGCTTTTTGTAGTTATAGTTAAAAGTTAAAATTCAAAGTTAATTTTCTCTATGTCACGGGTCTCACCGTATGAAGTATTAGTTTCTAGTTAGTAACGAGTTTATTTATAATTTATTCATTTTTGTCACATATTGATAATTTGATTTAGTTAAAAAAAATTTAATGCGTGAAAAAAATATTTTTTTGTCTTGAATTTTAGTCGCATAATTAGAAGTCTAAAATTCAGAGTAGCATTAATGATTATAGTCTTTTTGTTGAATTGCACTTATAAAAAGTAAGATTAACTTGATAGGTAAGTACTGAAGCCAATCTGAAACTATAGCTTTGAGTCCGAACTATATACGCGCTAAATAAACTATGTTAATGATAACTAAGGAGGTACTTACGTTGATAAACATTTTAAATACTTAATCTTAGTCTACTTAGTAGGTAAATAACACAGGTACACATCTTACAAAGATTATATCTATGTCTAGGTCCTTAACATTTACTGTACAAATTTCATTAAAATGATGCTTTTCATAAGTTATGAAATTACTGCGATTGCAATAAACTATACAGTATATATCTACCTATTAACTGTATCTTGTTCAAATTGATGGTAACTTTGTTAATTGATTCAAATTCGATAATGTGTAAAGCACAGAAAATGCTAAAATAATTTTAACTTTATCGAATGTTAGGCGTTTGGATACGTTTAGAGTGTCATACTAACAAGAAAAAAATTGCTATTGCCCTGCTGAGGGCAGGACAAAAGTAGTTCTTGTGAAAAGAGAAAAAGTGATAGTTTTGTTTGGTTTGGATGAGAAATTAACTGCAGGTATGATTTCCTCGAAAAGGATAATTATTATAAATTGCGTGAAATGCAGAGTTAAAAGGTTCCTTCTAGGTAACTAAGCAATGTCAACACTAGATTACCATTACTAGATAACCATGTTGCTTCACACACGGTACAGTTAAACGCTTATTTAGAATCTTAAATCCTCTGTAAATATTAAATCTATTAAAAAATAAACACGCTTATGAAATGCTTGTTCGTTGACCTATTCCATTGGTCTTTTACGATAAATTATTTAAGAATATAATAGTTATACAAGTCAAACAATATCTACTAGTTCAAGTTCTCTGCATATTGTTCCATGGTAATCAATAAGTTATTATTTTTAGACCGAATTTGCAAAGATAAGCTAAACTGAGTTTACGAAGACTAGTAAAATTATCTACAGTTAAATTCACTTCTCTATCACTTACTAATATTTAAATAACTAACTGAAATAATAACATATTAACATTTTAAAATCTTCTCATCATTTTAAGACAAATTTTGCTAATTTTATACTAACTCAAAAAATAATCTCACATTTCACTGTACACTTTTCAAAGTTTTTTCATAAAATTGTCTTTATAATAATTTCATATTGTTTCTCAATACGTCGACTAGTGCCCTCTGTCTGTGGCGACTGTAAACGTGCCGTTGCAAGGCGAGGCACTATCGAATGAAGACCTGCAAAGAAAATAAAGGTTTAGTTGGCTAGCCAAGAAAAATACAGAGGGCGTTACGATGCAGTCGTGAGATACGATTGGTACGGCCACTATAACTAGCTCTTCAATTGTTTTCTTTATGTCGGTGATGTTATAAACTAATAATGGACAATAAGACAGGTAGGTAAAGGTAACGTTGAGCATACGTTAATAGATACATATATTTTCATTCGAACTCTGTGCCATTTGAGAAGCTTGAACGTTTTAATCAATCTCATCAATCTATTCCACAAAAAAACTTGTATTTTTCTATTCAATCGTCTGTCGCCATCTCATCTGATGGTAGTTAAAATTCGGAAACTTTTAAATAAAACTTGTCAATTTTATATGAGATTAGCTGAATGCCCGGTGCTTTGTACTTGGTATACGATTGCAACCTACCACAATCTACCACGTCCAATTCTAAACCACCTAGAATTCTACTCAATATACACGAAAAATGTCGTTGAAATAAGTCCACCACATCAGTTTTTGAATTTTTACGAGACTGGCGCACGGCAATTGATTATTATATAGGTACATATGTATTTTATATGTGGCACACTAATGAGATATTCACTTACATCTTTCCGTCGGATATGGGTCTTGATTCCTGCGGGTTGGAGGTCTCTGGCAACGCTAGAATTATGGCTCCACCGATGAAGGCCAGTGCCGCTATCGTCACCATCGGTAGGTGAGCATTGAACATCGTCTGTGGAACACAAATTAATAGTATGGGCGATTAATCAACAAATATGCACCTACCTAATATAAGTTATCTGGTTGTCATAGTACAATTAATATGAAAAAAGCAGAAATAAATGCCAGTCAACTAATATATATAATAATACCAATTACATCTGATACAGAATTAGATTAAAATAAAAATACAGGCTGTTCCAGTCAGTTTTTCTTCATATCTAAAATATACATAACTAGCGGACGCCTCGCGATTTCACCCGCGCAATTCCCGTTCCCGTGGGAATACAGGGATAAAAAGCCCTAGCCTATGTCACTCGGGGATAGTGTAGCTTCCCAACGGTAAAAGAATTTTTGAAATCGGTCCAGTAGTTTCGAAGCCTATTCATTACAAACAAACAATCAAATCTTTCCTCTTTATAATAGTATAGATAAGGCATATTTTTTGCAACTCTAAAAATAACTTGTTAAAGAAGAGTGCACTTAACAAACTATTACACTTTGTATATCTTACATACCTACAACAAGTTTTGGATCGTTAACTTCTTATAATTGCATGGAAAATCCGAAACATATTTAGTTTTTCTATGAGCTTATACAAAAAACATAATTATAACGCTTCTTAAGGCCCTATTTTCTGATGTTTCGAGTTCGTCTCTTACTGCAGTTAATTATTATCAGTCTGATAGGGTAAAATTGTTAAAAGTCGCCCAATTTTCTTTTAAGCCCAAGTTACTTTTGTAACATTTACTCAAAAAATTATACTTAACGGGCAAGTCTTGTGAAATAAGGCAATCGATGTGTTTTTGTCAACATTTTTGTGCCGTTATACATCATGTGGAAGTTTGAAATTAATGAATACTATAGTACATATCCTGAATTATTATGCTTGGAGAAAAAATAGTTTCAAACGCTTTTCGTTTCTTGAAATTATGAAATAGAATATGGCCAAATTATTTTTAATCCGTAATCTTGACATCAAAATAATTATAGGAAAGACGCAATTTTATAGATGCTAACTTTGATGCAGATACATTTAAGGCTTAGACCTTTTATTGTACGTTTTGTTTATTCTATTAGCAGATAAGTACGGATAGTTTGATGAAAATTTCTGATAGTGCCTGCTGAAAATCTCTTTTCTGCGTTACGTCTGTTGCTGTTTTATTTTGGTAGGCGCTACAAACCATCGAGAATCTCTGAATCTGACAATCTAACGTCACGAGTCTCGTGGTCGTGTATAGCACGTCACGAGAGGGCGCGCGGTGGCGGCGGTACCGAGCACCGCGCGCATGCTTCCCGCCCGTTTTGTATTTGACACTTGACACTGGCAAATATTCAAAACGCGATGCCAAAACAAAAAAAAAAACTTCTGTCATAATGTAACAGATAATCAATGTAAAATCCGCTTCCGGCAATAGGAATAAACATTCTGTCTCCTTCTTGCTCGTGGCTATAGTAATTTAACTCTCCTTATCTATTTTAGCGTGACGTCAATGTATTCAAATCTAACGTCAGACGTATGTACGTCTGTGTGAGTGGAAAATATCAATGTAGGTGTTCAAGCAGAAGTTCCCACGGTCGAGGACTTGGCCCTTAACTAGCTTTTTCCTAAGGCTTAGCTTACACACAACGTAGCAATTATTTTTTTACTTGAATAGCTGCTATTCTGATACTCAAAATTCTTTGAACAGTTCTAGATATTGTACCCTACCTGCATACAGCTACCAACGCAAACAAATGTGTGTGTTCATTATTATACTTAGAAAAACTGTGTCGCGAAGTTTTATTTATTACTCTAGGTTACCTCCTCATCAAATTTCTAAGTACCTATACCTGTTTTGTAGTTGCATAAGCAGGAACGAAGCAAATACCAGACTATAATATAATAAATTATCTTAAAGATTGGCAGGAGTTGTTGAACATGTGAGGAACTATATAACTGTAAAAGTCGAAATGAGGAGAGTCCAGCGGTGAAACTTTATAAGTTAGCAGCAATAAATGATCTTACCAATTTCCATAAGTACGGTATGCAAATAAGCGCAAGTCCGGCTGAGATTTGACTGGCACCAACTCCAAGATTTCGCACCACCGTAGGGTATAGCTCCACTGTAAATATCGGTAGCATCATATTTGTGGAGCCTATGGCGAACTTTCCCACCATAAGACAAGCAATCATCACCCAATTTTCAGCATAGGCGATGGAAAACAGCTCACTCGCTATGCAAGCCAGCCCGCACGCCAGCATGCTGATAAATATTGGGAATCGACGACCCGCCTTCAGAAGAATCGCTATACTGAAAGCTATTGCTGGAATCTCCACTAGAGCGAGGATTATAGATGTCACGTGTAAGTTTCCCATGTTAAAATTTCCAATGTTCAGAAGAAGGCCGTAATAAGCTATGGTCATGGAGAACCACGCTAGGAATAAACATATCGTGCGTTTTCTCAAGGCGCCCTTGAAAAGCATTGTAACGCTCGGCCCTTCCTCTTGAGTCTCAGATTTAGACAGCATTAACAGTTTGTCGATGTCGGCTGGCATTTCTCGTTTGTTGAACTTGACAACTTTTTCGAGGATCTCCTTTGCTTCTTGTGTTTTCCCCATACTGAGCAACCATCTTGGAGACTCTGGTAATACGAACCTGAAATAGATTAGATACATAATTAGACAGTTATAATTTAATCTAAGTAATCTTCTTAAAATACCTACATGACATTAGTACTTTCTCAAACGTTTGATTTCAAGCACTCCTACAACCAAACCCCTATAAACACAGCTTTCTGAGCAGTTCACGAAATAGTTTCTATAATCATAACTAACCTATAATGGGATACCTACTAATGGACATCCACCCTCTCCCAAGACACGCTACTCGCAACATTAGCGTTCAGATTTCAAAATATTGTTTGTAGAATAATTACCATAGAATCAGAAGCAAGCACCCAGGAATAGACAAGCTAAGCTGCAAGTCTCTCCAGTTTGGCATCACGAGTGACAGCAGGGAGACGATAAGATACGCGAGTGGCAGCGGAAAGAAGTTGCACACTCCCGCGATCGTAACCCACTTGCCACCGACTAGTTCCACTGACAGCACGAAGGCGGCGTACACCACCGATACAGACACGAATCCCATGATAAGGCGCACTATCACGTACTGGATGTAGGAGCGTACTAGTAGAGAGAGGATCGCCAGTGCGCTTTGAGCTACCATCATAGCCATGAGGACACGCTTGCGGCCGAACCTGAAAATAATTAAGAAGATTTTAAATTCTGTATGTAAGTTGGATATTTTATGCATTACACGGACGAATCACTAGTTCCGAGAGCCTAACTTAGTAACTTTTTTTGTAATCATTTGTCATAGATATGATAGGCTTGTAACTTACTGTAAGTTTACTGTTTATATTCCACTTCACACTATTTCTGAAATATATGTTTGAGTTTTCGCATACAAATATGTCTGACCATACATAGACATAGACCACAACATATAGTTGGAAAATAATAAGTAATTGAATTTGGTTTTCAGAACATGATTCCTTTCTTCAATAAGTTTTACTTTGCCAATGATGTAGTTTGAAAATAATGGAATCGAACCCAAAAATAACCTTAAGTATGTAAGGTGCATCTATTCCCAACTGGGCTGGAAGCTTGCAGCATGATAGCGTCATGAATTTATGATAGACCAACTACTATGAATTGAATGAATTGAATGATCATAAAAAATAGGCTTTGAATTATTTAAACAGGATACAGATCGGCATTACCAATATAACACGCCTTATTATTCTAATTCAAGGAAATATGCAATATAAACAAATTATATAGATGAATATAAATATATTTATTTTAAAAGCTGTTACTATCACAACTTATTATTCTAATTCAAGGAAATATGCAATGTAAACAAATTATATAGATGAATATAAATATATTTATTTTAAAAGCTGTTACTATCACAACTTAATATTAACCAGTTCTTTTTTTTTCTTTTGAATTTTTATGGGTTTCTGACTGGAACTTAAAAAATCTACGCAGTTTTCAACAACGTGATTTAATTATGTTTTAGGTATATTTCTGAGATCCTGGTAAAGTAGGTATATAATTATCAATTTGCTTCACGGTTGCCAATGGATTTATTCAATTAATTTACGAGTGGTTTTGACTATTAAAATGGCGGTATATATAGTTCGTTTGCATTCAAACGTACTTATTAGATTTTGATTAAAGTATTCTCCTAAACTCAATTTATTTTTAAGATATCATTTGCATGTGTACAATTATGCGTAACGCTAGTTAAAAGGAAATAAATCAAGTAGTTGGGCAAAACCTTAGTAATAACATTTCCTTTTCTTGTTTCTGAACCTTAGTAAATAATATATCTACCTATAGTAAATAATAATAAGTATTTCTTGTTGCATTGGGAATCTTTGTAATTTTAAGCGATGCCCGGACTTTGTTTTGTTACTCAAAGTTATGTGTATTGCTACAATGGTCATGGACATGCGTTATATCTTACCATCAGGAGAGCGTATCGTTCGTCTCATTACTTTTACATAAAAGAATAAAATGAAACTGTTGTTTTTTTCCACGATTTCAGAGTTTTTCTATAGGCAAAATGAATCATTTTGATAACTGCAATGAGCCCCTTTCGGGTTATAAACCTGTAAACTTACTTGTCGGAAATCCATCCTCCCACTACTCCTCCAACTCCAACTCCGATAAGGAAAACGACTTCAGCCAAGCTTGTAAGATTTGCTTTGTCGCACACCAAGTTCCATTCTGATATGATAGTCTCGCCTACTTCGGACCGGTCATAGTCCCACTCTTTGCACTCCTGGAAGGAGTCCAGAAGTGGAGCGGTCAGGTTCAGTATACTCTCGACCGTCAATCCTGCTGGTATCGTCCGCACAGAACAACCGTCTATGGGTTGGCTGTAATTTATCCAATTTTCAATGGGAAGGCTGGAAAAGTTTTCTGGCTTTCGACACCAGAAATTCGTTTGTTTGGCCTGAAATGTAAAGACGTATAAATGATGTTTGGATTCTAAATCCGTAGGAACCTTCTACATCCTTCAGCTGGGCTTCTCTTTTACATGTCATCTGGTTTAATCACGTGCTTATCGTGTCCAGTATATCTTCGAATTATATAAAAATATTAATACTTTTGAAAAAAATATTAAGATACATGGAACGAAATGAATAAAACTACATCGTTAGATATTTCACACATCGCCATCTAGCCCCAAACTAAGCAAAGCTTATACTATGGAAACCAGGTCACTGATAGAATACTTTTTTTTTTTCCTTTACTAAAAAAGTATGTAAGTATTCTGATAGAATACTTACATACTTTTTTTTGTAAATACATACCTAATTATAATATATACAGACAGAATACCTAGACATAGAAAAAACATTATCGTCACATAAATGTTTGTCCCGGTGGGATCGAACCCACGCCCTACCTGCCAGGTACCAGTTGAAACAGATATTCTACCAAATGAGCTAAAAGGGCAATGAAGCCCTGCGAGGGCTGCGAGCAATACGAATACCTGCTAGCTAGTTTTGAACGTAAGTTTTTGTTCACCAGACATTATTATAAGCATTTTCATTATAAATAAAGTAACAAAGAAATAATCACGTAGTAGTTTTTACACTTGACTTTTAGCTCGTCTTTACAAAAATAATAGGTATTTTTTAATGGATTCAATGAATTAGCCCTCAAATTTTGACTTTGGGGTTTGCTATAAGAATATTTTATTTTCAGGAAGACAAAGGTTCTACGTCCTTATTATTGCTGTTCATGAAATTTACATATACTCACAGTGAAAGTAGGCAGGTAGATGTGGAAAGTGCAGGGCAAAGAGAACAATGAGAGGAGGAAGGTCATCAGTAGCTGCCAGCGGCCGTAGCTGCCGATGATGGTAGACACCACATCTGAGTCTTCCTCTTGCGCCGACGTCCCTCGACTTTTCTCTTTTGTCGAGGATTGGCTTGGAATGACTGAAATATTAATGAATTTCTTAACAAATATTTTTTGTAGTTATGTAAATAAAAATAAAATAAATAAATATCGTAGGACATTACACACAGCGCCATCTGACCCCAAACTAAGCATAGCTTGTACTATGGGAATCAGATAACTGATAAAATACTTAAATACTTTTTTTTGTAAATACATACTTATAATACATACAGTACAGTATTATATGTAGATGAAGGATGTAGAATATCTACTTCGTTATCGGATTGTCAAGTAATATTGGAAAGGATTGGCGTGCTGGAATCGTTCATCATCACTGGTGGACAAAATAATTCAATTATATATTCACTGGTAGACAAAATACTATCCCAGTGCACGCCAATCAGCAACATCTTCAGCTTTTCGCTTCTTGACACTGGTAACTACTTTGGGTATAGACTATATCGTCAATTACATTAGTTAATTCGTGACATCTATTTTATTTAAAAACATGTGTACCTAATGTCGTTTGGTTGTTGTACCAACAACTTATGTTACTTTGCGAGGTCTACGTTTTCATCATCATATTTTCAACTCGTAATAGCTATTTTCTCTTCTTATACGACACTATCGGCCCAACGAGCTGGTGGACGACCACTATGTTTTAGTGAATATTTTTCAGAGTACATTATTGCATTTTTTGTTTTTTTTATTGCCTTTGAATTTTTTCTAGGTACGAAAAACCAAAATCAAGTAAATTTTTTCTACCAATAAAAAAATATTTGTTTCAATTGTTCTTTATTAGTAGTATAATCACAAAATGATTAACTCAAAACGTATTACAGCGTGTGTCGTCGCACAAATAATACACAATTAAAACTCACAAACAGATACGCATATTCAAACAAAATGTAATTTTCTTTAACACGATAGCAAATATTACTTTTTAAATTGGTCATTGATCCCACGATCAAACGAAGCAATTAAATGGAAAGCGACGATGTGGGCGATGATAGAGTTTGCCTGGGAAATACAGACTGACGCCTTTTTTAACAACGCACGTGAATCTTGATGTGTAATATATTATCAAATCTTTATCCCCCGAAACCTAGACAACCACAGGTATATTAGTAGGTATATTCTAGCATTGTCATGTTTACGTGCGAAAGAAAATTAATTTGACCGGTGCATGCTAAATTTTCAGGTGAATGTTTACACTAAAACTACTTATACACTTACACTAACTACTTATATACTTACATTAAAACTATGTCGATAAAAATCAGTAAATATCCGAAAAAGTCATTGTTTTTTTAACATTTTTGCTCGATTACTATTAGGCACCCTACATAATCATTCTGCGGCGCGATGAGTGTGAGTGAGATTTGTTCAAAACAAGTCTGCGTGAAGATACGTTACTGTCTGTATTAAAATATGAAAGACCACGTGTTGTATCATATCTCGGTCGCTGACAATTAGCAAACATGTGCAGTAGGCTACCTTGGCAGTGATCTTGCAGCAGCGGCTGCGCGCCATTATTGAAAATCTCATAGACCTCGACTTTTATTACCGATGTATGTATATCGATTTACAGTGCAACTTTATCTGAAAGTTGTTTGAAGAAGTCACAATCGTATTTTCTAAAAAAAACTGTAAACTGTAAGATACATTTCACATAGTAGTGTAAGTAGAGGAGACAGGTCTTAGGAGAGTTCAAGGATTCTTTTCAAGGACAGGAAATATAATTTTCTTTTCCCGCGAAAAATATTTATCCTTTTGTATTCATCCAGATTTGGAGAGAAACCGAAAGTGAAAAACATACATTGTCTTGAGAATTTATTAAATCTGTGTAATAGTGTGATTCATGTCTAGAAATGCGAGATTGGAAGTTGTTAATAGATTAGTTGTGACCTTCTAGGTAGGTATATATTAGATATTATGATATTACTAGGTACCTATTTGGGTATTAGGTCTAATGATCCGGCGTTGATAACGTTGCGAGGTCGCAAACTAGTATGTAGTTTGCGACAACTCGCACCATAAAACAAGTTTAATGATATACTAAAACAAGATAACTTCTGTGATGAAAGTTGTAACGGATCCTAATGTGCAATGAACAGGTTTTTAACAATGTATTATAATGCACCCATAATTCTCATCATCATTCTCATTTCTCATCATTTATTATATTATTACAATAAATTATGAGAAAATGAATGGCTGCAATAATTTGTAGAAAATTAATGGCTACAATAATAATTTGTAGAAAAATAATGACTACAATAGTTCTTTCATCTCAAAATAAATATGTCAACATAATAATAATTACGTACATAATTTAGAGAGATAACTTTTCCTCGAATCTAAGGAAGTAAAAAATAAGTAGGTAGTAAGAATTAGTTATATGCATGTATGCAGTGGTATCACGGTCATCGTATAGTTTCAGACATTTCCAAAGAATGAATGAAGCTTGACGAAGCTCTATTAGTTCTGCTAATAACTCTGATTCTGAAAGACACGTGTAAATGGGCGTGATTGTGTTATGATCAGGTCAGGAATATGAAGGTCCCATATAAAAAATCTTCATTATGATTGCAATGATTGCATTCTTAAATAGAATCGGCGCCAGAGACGACAAAAGCTAATAGAATTTAATTGTCTACATTAGAAAATTAATAAAAATAAACGTAATATCATAGTGTAGGTACGTGATATCATGTAGCTAAAACACGTATTATTGGTAGAATATGGAAATGGAGACACGTCTGTTAAATGTCGATACACCATGAGTAATTTTTAATTTCTCATTCGGAAAATCGTTGGTTCATGTCACCACGAAAATCTTCGAAAAGATACGAAACATTTATAAAACCTATATTTTTAATCTAAACTAATTAAAGAACAACGTCTATAACGTATACGCGAAAGATAAAAAAGACACTATACACTAAAATAATATATGTATCAAACACAAGATTATAATAGAGGTTTAAACAAATAAACGTCATACACAATTACACACGCTTTGTGAAAAGTGGAGCCGTTTTTTTTTTTTTTTTTTTTTTTTCTTTGGTTTTGGCGTCGCGTTTTAGCATTTGCCAGTGTCAAGTAATTATATATTTTCAAGTTTCAAAAGTTAAATAAGTGTCATCGTAGCTAGTTTTAGTCAAAGTCGTCTTTGTCAAGTCCAAGTTTGTGTCAGTTAATTCCAGTCATGCTTTAGTAAAGTAGTGGCAACTTTACTACAAAGCTTCGATGGAGTTTTGGAAGCAACACGAAAACTCATGTTTCACCACATTATATCATTTTCCCACACTCGCGCTTGTAATTCGGCACTTTATGAATAAAACACCACCACTTTTATGCATAAACACTCGACAAAACACTAGTTTTAGAAAAAAATACAACGGAGCGACACGACTCTTCCCGCGTTCCCGCCAAAACTGAATGGAGCCGTTTTTCAGTTTGTTAGCATTCAATGACGTAACTTTGAAACTAACGTACATTCTAAAAAAGCATCAAGATAAGTATATCTATCGCTGTCACACTTACAGGCTGCAAAACAGCGTGACGTAATTTCGATAGAGATAGATAAGTAATGTTTTGTTTTTGGCGGGAACACGGAAAGAGTCGTGTCGCCCCGTTGTATTTTTTTCCAAAACTAGTGTTTTGTCGAGTGTTTATGCATAAAAATGGTGGTGTTTTTATTCATAAAGTGCCGAAGCGCGAGTGTGGGAAAATGATATAATGTCGTGAAACATGACTTTTCGTGTTGCTTCCAAAACTCCATCGAAGCTTTATAGTAAAGTCACCACTACTTTACTAAAGCATGACTGGACTTGACTGACACGGATTGTACTTGACCAAGACTGGACTTTGACTATAACTTTAGCTACGAGGACACTTATTTAACTTTTGAAACTTGAAAATATATAAATACTTGACACTGGCAAATGCTAAAACGCAACGCCAAAACCAAAAAAAAATAATTGTTTTTTTTCTTTTGTTGATGGCCAGTATTGACGCTTGCACTGTTTTTTTTTTTAATTTATTCTTGGGTATGTATGCTCGCGCTGAAACAAACTTGGTGTTGCCTATCATGTGAAGTAATTTTCCTAAATTATTACTATGATTTCGTAGTATCCTAGTAAGTTAGGACGGGAAAAGTGAGAATAAGAACTGTGGTCTGGATATTTTTTTATGTGGAATAATCTTATTTCAAGAAATAATAATTTATTTCTTGCAATCTATGCGTACCTAAAAATATTAATTAAGACAAATACATAATGGTATTTTAATCGACTTCACAAATGAGAAAGATTAAAAATTTTGACCCAATTTGAACATCTATTACTTCATCATTTACATAGAGATAAAAAAAAAATTAAATTATTATTTATTATTTTTCGCTTAAATTTTACTGTTGATGATTTGGTGTCGTGATGGTAAAATTTGTATGTAATAATAATAAAGCATTCATGTATCTATTAAATACCTACTCAACAGTAAAACATATCCATTTAGAGCAGGTAACCTAAGTCGAGAGATTTCCCTTTCCGCGCGATAATACCCGTGAAAAGTAGTTCATTTAATTACCAAAACCAATTGAGCTATCACAAAAACTTAATCAGACATTTGCTTCTCCTAGAAAAACAAGAGAGTCGGACAACTTAGTCGAGTGAAATTACGCGGTGTTTACTCATGCATACAATCAAACGAATCATCGCACACCCACTCTTTATTATCCAGGCCTAAACGGATGCAGCAATTCCAGGTCTCTTACGTGTGTAGTAAACAAACAAACGAGATCGGCGTCATACAACGGCGCATAATTCTTCATCTTGCAGACAGCGTTGCATTTGGGGTCAAGGTTCAGAAGCATATCGATTACACTGATCGCGATTTATGCTACACTTCTTACTACACAATAACTTGTTTGCATTTGGTCAGTTGGAATACACATGTGATTACCGCCGAAATAGTACCTACTATAAATGATATGCTACAGTAATATTATTGACCTTGTAAGTGTAAAAAAAGTTTTAGATCTTTTGTAAATAATAATGTTTTTTTACTTAGATATACTTTTCTTTTCACGCAATTTGTTTATTATATGTAAATATGTTTATAATGTCTTTATTCTAATATACATACATATTCGCTTATGCATCTTATTTTATTTCATCCTGTGTCATGCGTCCCAAAAGGTTAGTTCTAAAAACATGAGAAATCGGCAGCACTAATGCTGAGAACTAACCTTTTTTGTCGCACTAGACACTACAGCGAAAACTTTTATTATTATTCGTGTCGTCTTTTATTATGTACTACCGGACGTCTTGCGGTTTCACCCGCGTAGTTCCCGTTCCCGTGGGAACACAGGGATAAAAAGTAGCCTATGTCACCGGGGGACAGCGAAGCTTTTGAAAAATAATTTTTGAAATCGGTCAAGTAGTTTCGGAACCTATTCATTACAAACAAACAAACAATCAATCACTTCATTTTCGTCCTAATTCATTTATGGTTACATATAAAATAGTAAGCCATGATATCTAAAGGTTTTTATAAGCTTAATAAAATGTAGCTTAAATTAGGTATAATTTATAGTGCGTCCTACAGTAAATATTATAAAGTATGCTTATTTAATAAGTAATTGAAATAAATAAATATCATAGGACATTACACACAGCACCTTCTGACCCCATACTAAGCAGAGCTTGTGTTGTGGAAGACAGATAACTGATAGAATACTTAAATAGTTTTTTTGTAAATACATACAGTACACCCAGACACAGAACAAACATTTGTTTATATCATAAAATGCTTGTCCTGGGTGGGAATCGAATCCACGCCCTTCAGCTCTTAGAGTAGACATACTACCAATGAACCAACAGGGCTGTCACAAGCAAACTTAGTACACGTTAAAATTTACCTTGTGTTAGATCGCCAGCCCACATCAAACGTAGATAAAATAGAAATTCAAGTAGAGTTGTATCTGTTCAATAGATATCTGCGTCGATGTTGCAATATTTCAATAAGAAAAACATTATACGGTTGACTCGTGTTTCGCTCACGATAACAAATTTTATACAAAACCTATTGGAAATATTTATTGCGAACCTACGTATCTACTTGGTACCAAAATGTGTCATTTCTGAGGTAATTTTCCGGATCTTCTATATCCGGTGATTTACAAGATGTAAATACGATTTATAAATAAAAAAACCTCGTATGTTAAACACACATGCTATTATCGTGGTAAAGCTGAAGTACAGATACGCATAATACGTAGTATTTAAAACCCAATGTACTAAAACAGTACAAATGCAATAGATGTGTCTAACCTAATTATATTGTCTTTGGAACGAGAAAGTCAAGACAATGTAAACGCTCATATCAGCATAATCGTAAAATTGATAATAATAATTTATCTGTTCAGTGTTTCGACTACCTTTATTTATCTTCAGTGAATGTACCTACATCACCATTATTGTGTACATCTTTATTTTATTTTTACAACTTACGGACATAAAATATTTGAATAAGTACAAGTATTGACTAAAGATCATGACCCACTTTCTAGCTCTATTATTTTTCTTGATCTTGCGCCATCGTTATTGCAACATATCTTAGTAAAATATTAAATTACCCTGATCTAAATAAAGCGATGCGAATTAAGATTTGCCATATCTTCGTATCTAAGTAACAGGATATTGGATCCAACATTCAATTAGTGTAGTAAAAAACAATTGATGAACGACTGTAATGAGCCTATTTCCTACATGCTACTTTTTCTATCGGCTAATCTCAAAGATTTCGTACAAAAAAAATAATTTGGCGGAACGGCGACATCGCTTCGGTGGAGATGTCATAGGTCTGATCAGTGACCTGTTAAACTTGTGTTAAACGATGTTTATCACTTTTACAACATCAGGTGAGCTATGATCAACGCTTAGCCTGTTAACCATAAATAAATCTCACTAAAATTGTAAATATGAAAGTTTAAATTTTTGTTGATTTTTCACACTGTAACGGATTTGGATAGATGGACATTGGATATGCTAATAGTTTGTACCCTGTATTAATAAATTGTTTTTTTTTTAATTTTGAAAAACGTGAGTGTGACCTTGGGGCGTAACCTAGTTATCATCGCATTTTATGAAACTAGAAGAAAACTTCAAAACAAAGTAGTATGGGCATAACTGCTAACCGCTCTACGTTATTATTCTTTGGATGACATTATGCCACTTTTCCGCGATCGAAGAAAATGGTATTGAAAACCTTCTGGTAGTCCAATAAACGCCCTTTTACTGGCGTGATCTTTCTCCGTCCGTACGAGATGCCCAAGCTAGCGGAGCCTATGGGATTTTGAGATGCGCCATCAGTTTAAGTCTTAAAGTTTAAGTAGGTATTAATTAAGCAGTAGATTCGATCTCTAAAATTTAATTAACTTGGCACATATTATAACTATTAAGATGCGTTGAACTATAAAACTAATCACATTTAAAAAATCGGAATAGTCAAATCAGATTAGGTTTGTCTATTCCAAACAAGAACATTGTTTAAATCTAGATTTATTTCATTTTTGGTTTCTGCGTGTTTGTGGTCTGGAAACACGGGCGAACATAAAACGAAGGTATTCTTGAAGGATGTTTACAACGGCAAAGTTGAGAGCAATAAATTATTACAAGTACAATTATTACAAAAATATGTTACGAAAATATGGTAGTGTCCTTAAAGGATTGCTAATAGAGATGCTAATTCGCGTTAATATGGAATTCTACATCAATTGAATAAGTCGGCACAACAATGGACCAACTTTGGACATATTTATATGCATAGTATCGGAAGTTATTTACATAATTTTGCTAATTCAGTAAAATCCTTTTCGGGTGGACATATTGGCCATGGTACTTGAATATATGGAAATAAGATACAATGGTCATTGCTGAAGATGGAGTTTAAGGATTTGATATTTATAAAGTCAAGGAAAATAACTTGCAGTTACGATTTTAAATGTAAAAATATCTTAAAAAATGACGCATGACCTCAAATTATAATAAAAAGTGTATTAAACATAATTAACATTTCACGTGTGTCATGATTATTAAAACTGACGCTCTTAACTCTTATCGTTCATCTCATTACTTTAAAATTAAAAAAATAAGATGCTATCGAATTTTTATTTCAAGATGGATACGTACTTATTTATTTACCGTATTATTATATTACATATTTTTTTATTGTGTCAGGCTAGACCGGACCTCCCCTGATGTTAAGTGACGGTGTTGTCACAAAAAGTAAACACATCTATCCTGGAATATAACTGGCTCAGAGGCGAGGCTGCCGGAACATATCGTTAGGAGCTTGGCGGAAGATTTTCTACTTGAGGATGGTAGCTAGCCAGGCAAACTTTGGTATCCTCAAATATGCAAGCACAAATATTTTCTATCCAAATTAGTCCCGATAGTACCTACATATTATCACAACACGGTTATTTTGTTCGACAAATAAAACCTTCGTTAAAATCCACGTGAAGTGAATTAACTTTTTTCACGTGCATTTTTTCGTATTCATTCAGTATTGTTAGGTGTTTCATAGTATCAGGCGAGGATAGTCTGCATTGGGGGACGCCTCCGGAAGTCAGCGTAGTCATCGGCACTTCACACCCGACACCTTATTGAATTGTAATAAGGTTTGTTTTAGCGTGATTATCAGTGGACATACCGTGCTCAATGTAGCTGATTTGCTGCGATCCCGCTCGGTCACTGTTCTGGTTACTCAAATCAAACGTTATAAATTACATAGCGAATTATTTCCTTGCAAATGTACTGACTCTGGCGTGTGAGATACGTTTTTATCATTCTTGCTTACCTATCTTATGAAATATAAATAATTTATTCCCTTATTTACTTCTGATTTCTTAGTAAAATTGCTAACGTGGCTTGTTTAACAAGTAACTATCATAGTTCGGTTTCAGTTTTTAGTTTTAATTTTACATTACTTCTCCGAAACACCCTGTATCAGCCTCATTGGTAACTAACGAGCTGTAATTAAATTTTTGAAGTAGATTTAATCTAATTCGTATCTGTGTATTAAATACAAACTAAAAGACGAGAAATATGTTTTTACTAAAAAGCAAATAATATGTACCTAAACCTAAGGAAAAAGATGACGTATTTAAGAGTATTTATTTTTTATAAACTATTTATGTTTTTGTCAGAAAAGGTCAACAAGCCCTTAACCGACAATTAAATAAATATCGTAAATAAACTTTTCGACCCTACGTGCTGGTTAACATTGAACTGCTGACGGCGATCTTGCTTTCTTACAATTGTTTTGTATCGCTGAGTATTTCTCATTCTTCCTATAAATTATATCCGATATATTTTTTCGTTCCATATCTACTTCTTAATTACTTTTTATATTGTAAGTTAGGAGATATTAAAATGTAATCGTCATAGAGATAACGTTAAACAATTAATGTATGTTATTAAAAAGTTAAAGTTAAACTTGCCCAACAGTAAGAATGTTAAGGAAACCAAACCGTTACCTAATCAAGTCCCACCTTGCCGTTTATGGTTCTAGTTCAAATTCAAGACGTTGAAATCTATTCTGGAAACCAAACATTATTGTACTCTTATGACGATTTTTTTAATTATTATAACTGGTAGATAACTTAATTTATTAATTTAAATGCAAATATTAATTCTTGATTAATAATAATTTAAAAGATAACTTTTACAATCTATCACACCCTAATGGAGTTACGGGTATTAGTTCCTAACAAGATTACATGATATTTAAGTCCTTCGGGTACCATGTACTTACATTGCAAAACAATATGAGTAATAACTTAGTACCTACGTAATTTACTAAATCAATCACATGTTCACGCATTGACCGTAGGTAGATGGACGGATAAAGAAGAATCTTATTCTTATACTCATTATTATCGTTGTTGGCAGCTCATTCAACCTATTGCATGTCAAAATATTCCTCTCTTTCTAAAATATGGGCTGGTGCTCAGAGCTGGTGGTTTGATTCGCTCGTGGCGCACAAATTCAAAATTTCTTGCGTTTTCCCACTGACGTTTAAATAGCAGGTTTATGAAAACAGATTTCGTGGTAGTAAAAAGAGTTTATAAACAAACTATAGAAACCAAAAAACTATTATGCCAACATAAGTCTGTGTAGATTGGCGCCAAAGCCAAAAACTGAAAGGAAAGTTTTTCTTTCTACAGTTGTCGCTAAATCAATTATATCTATGTGGTATTTTTGACCGTAAATTACAACACATACCTATTTTACTATTGCAAAATCTCCGTTTAATCTTACTTTAAGAACCTACGACGACTAATTGACCGAAAACGCAAATAAAATTGAATTTGGCTCCCTACACGAATTCGACCACCTTAACAACAGTATTTTGTCTAAGTGCACAGTTACTCCCCTGGTCTCTCAATAAAAATATCAATTTTACAAATTGATCTGACGTATAGGTATATTACACTTGATATGTGAAATATTATACTCGGATTTAGCTACTCTACAGCGCATAAGGCAGAACATGCGAGCGCAGTTGGTAGGCCGTGTCAGAGGCCTTCAAAGAATGAAATAACATTTATCAGCCACTTTAAATACACAACAGCTGTAATATCATTAGATATCTACACGTTATTATATGGTTTTACAATATGTCTGACCCATATAGATTCGAGTCATTGTAATAGCAGTGGATGAAAATTGTTTATACAGTAATTTAAGAAAATTGTCGCATTGTTCAATTCCTTTGTTGAACATAAACGATTTATTTTGAATGCTAGTATTTTGTAAAATTATGCTCTATGTGTATATTTTTATCCTACATGTTTGTGCTCGCATATGTGTTAGGTGTTTATTACTATAACAACATACTTGTTGGAAACCTGAAACCCGTCAAATTTCTTACGATATATCACATTTTTATTCGTTGTAGTTCTTTCATTGAATACTAAAAGCTTTTCACTCGAATTTTACTTTTATCGAGCAAAATAAGGGTACAATATTTATTTATTTAATTCTTTATTGCACACAAAATAACATTTACAAAAGGAGGACTTAATGCTATACTTCCACCGTATTAGATTTACTGACGTCTCTACGACAATGTTGTGCAGCATAATAATCAATAAGTAGACTCTTCTTTTGTCAATGCGTTTTTTTAAATTATATTTTATGTATTCCATATCAATCTATCAATAAGTTATTATTTTCAAGTAATTCAAGATAAAATCGAGTGAAATGAGTCAAAGTCACATAAAGTAAGTCACGGTCAAATCCAGTTCATGACCTAGTAAAGTAATGGCGACTATACTAGAAGCTGCCAGGGAGTTTTGGAAACAACAAGAAAAAACATGTTAACCCTATTATATCACTTGCTCATGTATATTATTATTAAATAAAAACACTAGAAAAAAAAACAAATTACGGAATTTAATATAATGCAATGCAATATGATTTCTCGTCGGTCCCGCCAAAACTACAAAACACGATTAGCAGTTGGGGCAATGATCTTTATGGAGTAAGAAATACAAAAGAAACATATTTTTATATAGATAAGTGTAGTATAGGCTTTGGCTTCGGCTGCTAAAATCATAAACTTCCTTTTCTGCGTAGTCAGGTAAAAATGGTAAGTTCGTTTTCGTAGATCTTGAGAATCTTTACCTTTTAGATAAAGATTTTTATACATTTATTTAAGAAAGCGATACCTACTAGCAAATACGGGTAAATGATAGTCCTCAAAAATATGAGTCAAGTTACATAAGTGGAGATGAGTTGATACAATAAGATCTGTTTCCGCCCGCCAATTTAAAACTGAGGGTCCGGAGACTGTTGCTAGGAATGTTAAACGCTTTAGGGCCGCACAAGCGCTACTTGCATTCTACTTATCACCTATATTTTATTTAACAACATATTCAACTTCCTGAATAGCTAATTATCAGAATATGAATGCTCAATAAAAGTAAACCTCATTCGTCTATAGGTCAAAGTGCTTAAATCAATTAATGGAACTTGCATTTCAAATGTCAAAGATATCTGGCATATAAAAAATAACTTCCTTTATTTATACACTTATATACCATTGTACTACGGCCAAACATCACACATTTATTAATATAGTAATAGTAATAAATTAAAAGGACAACAAGTTCAAGTTGGCGATAACCTAAAGAGCTTTAAGAAGTTGACCTCAAAATATATAAAAACAAACAATTAAAGCTACTTTCAATTTCTGTGCAGATTGTTTATTATTAAAATTGTTAATCTAATCCATATAAGGTGATTAAGAGGTTACATCAAATAAGTTAGTCAATGTCATTAGATTTAACTCCAATAGCGTTTATACTTTTACGAAAAGGAAAACTATGTAACAAATTCGCACAATACTATTTCACCTTGATTATAAAAAATACATTTATGTCATTATAAACCACAAAGAAAGGTAGAACGGTAGAACTTAGAGATCCACTTATACCTTTTTAAGTTCTGAATAGATTTGTGTTTAAGAAAGAAATTGTTTACTCTAGATTTGAAAACACCCTCCAATTATACCATAGACTCGAACAGTTTTTACATAGATCTCATATGAGAATGTGTTTATTCTATTTTTATATTCTACATCCAAAAAAATCTTATTTTTACGAACCCCTTTCCCTTACCGCTCAGTAGTGATTTCGACAGCGTGTTTGTATTTTAGTAGGGTATATTCAAAGTTCTGCTACTACTCTATTGTAAACCACTAATAGTTAAGACCATTTTAATAAGAAGTCTAGTAAATACGAAAAACATAATACCACATAAAAAGTTTGACATCCTTAAAGAGGACATAAACACAAGTTTGTCAAAGTTTAAGTAAGATCGTCCTTCATTACTCTGTGATATATCGTGTCGAGAAAAACAGCATTTTATAAACGTATGAAGGGAGGGCCTGAAACCTCTCTGAATACCTGAGTAGCCGCTGAAAGAGATCGTCGAGCGACACTGTTATTTATTCAAGCCCTTGCTTCAGAGAAATGTCTTACACGTACACGTGCTGAATAAAACCTAGATACAATTTACAGAAGTCACGTATATCGTAGATGCTTTAGTATGGATCTTTCGTGTACTTATAATGATATGGTACTTATGGTAATATTCCTAAATTTAGTAAAACATCTTTGTGTCGCAAATTCGTAAAATAAACAAACAAAGTTGAAATTTATTGAGGAGTTCTCATGGTTTCTAAAGGTTTTTAGAAAGTATTCTTTAAATTGTGTAATAATCAACTAGACCATTATATACAAATACGAACATATGCTGATATTAATAAGCAATGCAAGACAAAATCCATTCACTTATCGGATAGATGGCCGAACTATGCAACCTGCAATTTCAGTGTCGCCCTTCACCTGAAGATTACTTATGCAACGCATAATGATACACTGCACCCACTTATGCTAAATTACACCCTAATATTTTCATTTGGCCTTGGAATTAAATAGCATTGCTTAAAGAAAATGGCTGACACTTGCAATAACTCGAAGGTTCGCTTAATCTAAAGGAGTTTTATGTATGTGTTAGATTTGATTGTCATAGCAAACAAATCTTGGCATCGTGAGCAGGAAAAAGTGTACGAAACTCTTATAAATATCTCGTATTTTAACAAAAACCCTGAAGTTTACTGCTGCCTACGTAGTAGTTTGCGGTTTGCAACCAAACCGTGAATTATAAACCCAATGGTTCGTGCTTCCATATAATCGCACGACCACAAAAAGTGTGAATCTACTTACAGACTTTCGATGTCAACTGGATTACATATTAAAATAATAAATTTATCAGTAAACTTACACCGCTACAGTTTTAATCTAAAGATAAATGACAAAACAATGTCAATTACTGTTAATAGACGTTACACAAACATTAATCGACTCATTGATCTTATGCTTAACAACCAGTTTAATAATTGCTCTAGATTATTTTTGATTCAGTTAAAATCCCACCTTGACTTACTCGTACAAATAGGTCTTCGGAAGTATGGTGCGGAAGAGATCAACTTCCGTTGTTTGACCACACTGTTCACTGCGTACTGAGTGGACTTGCCTGCAACAACCGGTTGGTCTCCAGTTGCCATTGACGTGTCTGGTCTGATATATTACCGTGCATGATATATACCTTGAACCTCGGTGGAATGGCCGTAGGCATTATTTAAGGTCGATGTAATAATACAGGTTTATCCATTTTCTATGCTATTATAAAAATGATAATTATACTATAAGTAAAAAGTATGTAATAAGTATGAAAAAAATTTAAAAGTATAGTAAGTAGATATTACCCATGTTCGCAAAGAATAGCAAATAATAAATTGCCAATATTTTATTGATAGTACCAAAGTTAAAAGTTGACAATTTTCCTTTATTCCTGTAATTTACATCTTACGTCCAATCAATAAACAAAACCAGCAGAGGTAGGTACAGACTTTCTCACCTACATCTATATTTCCAAACAAGTGCAATAGGAGTTGTGAAAACAAGTCAATATGTAACAGTCAAGAGGTAAATCCATGTGAATCGAAGAGGGTATGCAGTAAGTTTTTTTTAAAGATGAGATTTAACAAGAGACAGAACACTAACTTCGCATTTTGTATCTTAAAGGTTACGGATCTATTTTGTTTACTAGATACAACTACTAGTTTATTTTAAAGATAAGCGTCTGTCGTTTTAATATACTCTGTAAAAAGAAAATGATTTCCCAGTTTATCTCTCTCATTAGTTGTACTCTAGGCACTTTCGCAATATTGTCGTATATACGATGTTCAGTGTACGCAATGATTGCAAAACTGAACCCACTAGCCATAACTGCACTTTACGAGGAGGCAAACAATTAAAAGTCTATAATTACATTTTGTAGGCACATACACAAGTAAAATATTACTGCCTATGAATACTAACAGAAGCAAGACGCAGAGTATAGAGATCGTAGATTCATTCCTAAATGTCTGCTACACGTGATAATATGATGCTCTTAGAAATAACGTGATTTTGAAATCTTCGTAAACGCGCAAAAACAGAAATAGTTTTGTTGTTTTTGTTTACAACAAAAAGTATGATTTATGAAAACCAAGATGGATAACACGCATAGATGATAATGTTTTGTAACAATTACACCCAATTAATTTATATCTTGTACACGTAATAAACGTTTATATTTAGCAACGCAGAGCAATAAAACGTTTTATTATTTGCAGCAGTTAAATTAGACTAAGCACCTATCTGCATACATAATAATGGGTTCCTTATTAATGTTTATTTTAACTTTAAGAATGCATTACAATCTATTTAAACTTAAAAGTAATACTCATTAATCTAGACATTTAAATCCTAGTTTATTACCTAGGATTTTGCAGTTTTAGCACTGAAAACAAAATATTGTTATTTTTTGTTTTATTCTATTATTTTTCGTCTACTTTTGTTAGTAATCGCGTGCGCCCCTAAGCAATTGCACACACAATTGAATTTTTAATAAAAGCACATTGTAAGATTGGCTATAACACGATTCTGACATTTTGTCCCTCTTTCGTTGAATTTATGTAATAACGGCCCTGTTTTAGCCTTTGGTTTAATAAAGTAGATCTTGTTTATGTTAAGGTAGGTTCACATAATGAAGTCGTACAACATCCCTTATAAGTATACAGATCCTGTTTTAGAATAAAAATACAGATAATAAAGTTGAAATACAAAACTCACTATAGGATGCTGTATTGTAGATCTTTGACGATGCATGCGAGCTCCTGATTGCAACATGCAAGCAGTGCTATTCGGTCACTCAAGCGAATAGATTCTAATTTCAGTGCCCTACAGCCTTGTAAAAATATTCCACAATTATTATTGTTGACTGTAAAACTAGAGCTCATGTTTTTGCACTCAACGAAGTGAAAATCGAAGAAATTGCAACACAATAATATGGTGATATGGTATTTAAATTTTAAATAATTTGTTGATATTCTTTTTTGATCGGGAGAATCGAAAGTATCTTATAGGTTTCATGCTTGAACTGTACCACCTAAGTACAGTTCAAGCGTGATGAGGTCATTGAAGTCATCATTATAAACCATTTTGAAACGGGCACAGCACTGAAACCGCAAGAAATTCGGCTGCTACATCCATTTGGTTAAGGGTAAATGTTTTTTTAACTATATTTTTTTTAAAGTTGTGTCCATAGTAAATTTCTCATAATTATGAACGCAATGAACCCCTTATCAGGTTAGTACACCCCAAATTTAAAACCCTGTTGAATAGGTATACTAATTATTAGTAGTTTTACAAATATTGGATTAGAAGGTAAGGAAGGAAGAAATAGATACTTCTTAAATCTTTAGGCCTTTGTTTAGCAAAAGTCTGCCTCAGGCTAATAAATGAAGATGGTGTAAGCAAGCTGTCAGAACCGAGCTAAAGTTTTATCTATTTACTTACTGACATAAACTCGAATTTAAAAATTGTATAGAGTTGAACTTCATAAAAAAACCTATGAAAAATGTGATCAAGATGAATCCATCCGATGCTGATGCTCAAGATACTTCGAACAAACGTACAAATAAATAATTTGGTTTCCAGTAGAATTCTGATATCTCGAATTCGGGTCTATAATTTAAGTAGTGTAAAATGATTGTTGCATTGACTTTGTGTGTTGAGTACATTACCCACTTACGTGTCCGGTGACAGGCGTGCTCTATCTTCGAAACAATATGCAGTGTCATCGACGTTATCGTCCAGCCTCAGATATGACATACAACCTCTCAAAGAAAATGAGACTAACACTAATATGCTTACAATGTAACGAAGTAGTAAAGTAACTCGTTTAGTGTAGAGATAATTAAATAATTCTGAACGCTTATCTAGGTACTGACAGATAAACCTGATATCTCATTGTAGGTTTGAAATGATGAGTACAAAGAACTCTTTTCAACTATTTTTATGCAACTGCTGGAAAACATATAGACGCGTTTCTTGATGATGAACAATCACCGTCGCCTATCTAAAACCAAGGGTCATTATAAATACGTTGATGACCTTTTAAGATTCCATTAACTAGTCTTTTCAAGAACCCAATGTTGCCGATGTACAAAACTTAAAATAAAAATTTTTACTAGCGGACGCCTCGTGGTTTTACCCGCGTAGTTCCCGTTCCCGTAGGAATACAGGGATAAAAAGTAGCCTCTGTCACCCGGAGATAGTGTAGCTATTATGATAAAATTATTTTACAGTTGGGAACTGTAAAATAATTCTTGATATCGGTCCAGTAGTTTCGGAGCCTATTTAATACAAAAAAAAAATCAAATATTTCCTCTTTATAATAGTATAGATGATAGACGATAACGAAACAGATTTACAAGGCGAGTATGAATGAAATCACAGTCAAATTAAAGAATTTTTAAATAAAATTTCAGGTATAAACTACCCGACGCATATAAATGAAAACATTGATAAAAGTAGAAGAATTGATAGAGATGTTTACCAGGATCACAGCAAGTGGAAAGATTTATAGTCTCTGTCAACTCATACTGGAAAATGTGTAATTGTATGTAGTTGTAGGCCATTGTAGGTATTAGGCATACATGTCAAAATGGTAGAGGTTTAAAGTTGTCCAGACGACTTGTTATGAAATAAAGTGAATAGGCAGCAGAATCTGGTCTCGGCAAAACAAGAAATCCTAGTGAGGAGAACAAAAGTTTTACAAAAAAAATTGTGAAAAAAAAATTATACGGATTCTAAAATATTTAAAAAAAAATGCCCCCTTTACTATAAGTAGTTGCGGAAGATCATTTACGACTTAAAAATGTGAGACAATCTTCAGAGCTTACTCTTCATGACAAAAAGCACACGTAAATTATTTCATAAATAAATCATACATAGTAAAAAAAGAGAAATTAGGCATTTAATCGAGGTCATATCTCTTTTTGAAGAATGTTTGTGTTTGAGGAAGTAGTTGCCAAATCAACTATGACTTTTGGGATCACCTACCGAAGCGTCAGGCAAAAAATAACAAATAACAACTGGTTTACCCAAACACTGCAAAAACCTCATTAGTGTCACAATGAATAAGTGAACATTTTAGCATATAACAAATTAACAACGGAAGCGTTTAACTATTGTCAATTTCTTTGAATTCACTGACAGGATATTATCTTCGTTTTGAAGAATAAAAACTGCCAGTTTTTGTTAATTATGACTAACTGTAGACTTCTCCAAATTTTAAACCACAACAGACAAGTGCAAGACACATTAAGACCACAATACTTACGTTTTTGATGCCACGGTAGACAATGGAACTTAATTATACGAAATTAGTCTTAACCGCTTTAACAATAAGTTTATAAAATAATAAGTAGCCATTTATTCACGTTGAAAGGCACGCGAGATATTAGAATATGAATAAAACAATGTTAAATAGCTATCTATCGCTCCGATCTAACTCTGTACAAACATGAAATTTGTATGAAAACATACTCTTGAATAGTTTTACGATAGTCGAGAATTCTGTAAGCTAAGTATTATTAAATTAAATTATAAAGTTTTAATATTAGACTATTTCAACTGAAATTTAACTTCATCTTTTAGTAAATGGCTTTTGCGGTGTTGCCACATTTTGTATTGTTGACAGACTAGGTGTTTGATAACTGCTTACCTGATTTTAAACAACAGTGTAGTCGAACATGATAATCACACCTAGCGTGGAATGAGAACTAGCACTCAAGGAAACGCCTGCCTCAACACTCCATTAGTTACTTGACGATAGATTCGCAATTAGAGGGTGGTAGCTAGCCAGCCGAGTACTAGAAAATACCCTATTGCTTTTTTTTAGGCACCCTATATATCTCTACTGGTGTTTATCGTCATCAGTAGCTCAATCTCATTGTTGGGATGTAAACCCACATAATTTGACACAAGCCAAAGTGTTTAAATTATCCGTTTATCCTACCGCGTTAACCACTGAGCTATCATCGCTGCATTTCACCAACTTTTTCAACGACGTATGTTTAATTCATTATATATTTCAACATCAACATCCTCAGTTATAAAACTTTTTAATTTTAATTTTTATACGTGTGTACTCAAGTGGTTACACTTGAGTACACGGAGTTGAGTTCATAATTTTATTCTTGCAAACAAAATCAAAATTTTCTGTCCGACAAAATTCGAATCTGGTCAACAAATTGGATAAATATCCTGTATTCTAACCAGTGAGATACTGTCGTCTTCCAGCCGGTTAGTTTTGAATTTTTATCAAGCAAAGAATAGTTCTCTGAGGTACTTATTTCAAAACCACGTCAGTTGCCATAGTAAAATATTGTTTTCTCTCGGTATGAAATCAATTGGGACTACATCGAAGTCACTACCACCGAAACTAAACTGATGATGGAATTATGTATGATGATAATTTTGTTTATAGATCGGATTACATAAACCGTCTACTCCAATATTCATATTATCTACTATTTATTTATGTAGTTACTTATGTACGACACAACATTGGCATGCAGTACCAAACAATCTGCTATAATTTATCCAGTATGGTTCCTGTAGGTCCTAACGAACATTAATTTCCCAGTGTTATTAAATTCACCACAAACCTAGCAAATTTACGAAATGTATTTCAAAATTGTATTAAATCCCTAATTATTTTAAATAACCGAAAATAAATTCATCATATAAATGTATACGTAGAGATGTTAAATAAATACTCACTTTTGAAAAGCCCCATCTTGAAACACTTTCTCATTATGTCGGCAAATGTAAGTTTGCTAACCTCTCCCATTAATGTAAACAAACACTATAATACAAATATAGTAAACGGAATCATTCAAAGTCGAATTATTTAAAACTCCCGATTTAATTTAAGAAATTAAGAATTTGGACTTTAGGTTTGTCACACTGAAAGTCTAAAAGACGAGTTCCTAAATTTACGTAGTCTCGATATATTTATCTAGTTTTCACGTCGTTCGTAGAAGGGACGACGTAGACGCGGCGCTACGCGGGCACATGCTCGACTGAAGCGACCGCCGGAACCGGCGCGAACGCAAGCCGACCAAACTCATTGCCACAATAATGTTAATCATTTGCCTGGGATAGTGTTTAAAGCCTGATTGAACTATCTGTGCTATATCCTGGTTTCAATTTTAAATTAAAATGAAGTTAAATCTTATATAAATCGAATAAATTTCATTTTGTATATTTGTGCAAATACCAATCAAAATGTAAAATAGTATTTTCGTGAAAAATCCATGCGCAAAGAAGGAATGGAAAGTTGCAAATAAGATGTGTTTAGATTTCCTAAAGTCACATTACTAAAATTATACTCGTAATCTATGAGTATTTCAATTTAATTTTACTATTCTAATAATAAACTTTAACTCTAATATAAAAACGTCATTAATTACATAATAGAGTTTAACATCAGGCAGAGTGTGGTCAAACGCGAACCTATTAAAATATAAAAAAAAAAAAAAAAAACTAAATGAGAATGTAAGTTAAGACAACGAATTGTGTTTCATTAAAAATAATAAAATAAATTGACTTGTAACATGGTGTTACCAATAAAATATTTGTACCTATTTGTGTTTGCCATCTTTGACCACACCGTCAGTTAATATCAGGTGAGCTGTAGTTAAACACCTAATCTGTTAACCATAAAAAACATAATTATTGGTAAACCTCGGCTTGCGAACGCATTTTTTTACACATAAGAGTCCTAGTTACTCTGTACTTATCACGAATCGGAAGTGATTTACATAATCACGAGTTTGCATATGCAGGACAATGATTCTATATAACCACTAGTTGACTCTAAAGAAGGTCGGATTGCTATTACACGCTAAGCATGTGCTACACGGGGAGAATACCAACTTAAGGTAACCTTGATTAATTTTGACCCGACTATGAAAGAAGATTATAATTTTAATGGTTTTATGTGAGTAAGTCATTAATAAATCCATTGTGCTCTCTCGTATTTTGTAAATTACTTATGGTATTATGACGAAAAACGAGTTTTTGTTTTTGGCATTGCAATTTGTTCGTTCTGCCAGTGTCAAGTATTTAATGAACTGTTTATTAACGTTTCTTAGCATTCAGTGCGTCATAGCTTACACAATATGTATAATGTCACCATTAATCCAAGATGTCATAATTTATAAGATAATTTCGCATCTTTAAAATCCAATTTTTAAATAAAACACATTTGATTAATTTCAAAAGAAAAGGCTCAATCCCTACACTTAAAATATAAATAAATAATTAATATCGTAGGACTATTTACATAACGCTATATACCCTAAACTGAACAAAGTGTGTACTATGAGTACCAGATAACTGATAGAATACTTACATAGATTTTTTATAAATACATACCACCCAAACACAGGCATAAAAATATAGGGATAATTAATTAAAGTATAGTAAATAAACAAGAACGCAATGTAGTTTAAAGAAGTAATCTGGTTTTAGCCGTTTCATATCAAACTAATATTATAAATGTTACTTCTATACACTGTACCGGCTTAGTAGGTTTTGATGAATGGAGATAGTTTGTAACCCAACTTAACACATCCCGGAAAACGTGGGTGAAACCTCAACTCCTCCTGTTATACTCGTATACATATTATACTTGTTTACCTCGCAATTATTGGCAATGCTACCAAATTCAGTAATGGCGCGGTAAGAAATTACCAAGGTTAGCTTGGTAACGCTAGTAATGAAATCACGTCTACTACACGCTTAATTCAGTGGCTACTGTTAAACACCACACGCACGCCATCGCACATATACCAATTTATTTATTAGTCTCGATCTCATTTTCCTTGACGTCTAGCTTGTGGCCTGATCTACCGCAATATGGTGAGTGAGTGATGGAAATAATATAAAGTTTAGTTAAAAATGTTACGAGTACGTCCACATTGTATAGTTGGAAAACACTACAAATAAAAAGATTAAAAAAATAAAAATAAAAAGACTATAAAAATAACAATAATAATAAGTAGAAAGTTGTCGTTGTAGTGTCCAGTGCGACAAAAAAGGTTAGTTCTCAGCATTAGTGCTGCCGATTTCTCAGCAACCCTGGTTTTCAGAACTAAACATTTGGGACGCACGAGACTGAAAAAAAAACCATAAATACATACACGATTATATAATACAATAAATAAATTATAAATATACAAAAAAGTGTAGAAACAAAGAGATTCGTTATTATTTACTAACATACAAAGCTTTGCATTTATGGTTGACAAATATGGAAGTAACAAACAATGTCTAACTCGAATATACTATATAACAAACTCTAATGAACTTTTTATTGACTTGATAGGAATTTGTTTGGGAGACATTGCATTTAGCATCAAGACCGCATTTGTGCTAAATACAAGTGATATCAAGAGTCGGCCCTGAATCCAAATGAGGCACACCGGTTTATCAATATTTTGTAGCGATGATAGCTCAGCAGTCAGCACGGTCGCTTCACACGCCGAAGGGCATGGGTTCGAACTCCAACAATGAGCTTGAGCTGCAGGCGAAGGAAAAACATCGTGAGGAAACCATAGCAAGGTGGTAGAGTCCTTTCTAGTAGGTACTCGGCTAGATAGCCACCACCCTCTAGTTGAAAATCTGCCGCCAAACACCTAACGGTATGTTCTGGCAGTCTCCCTTGAGAACCAGTTCCATTCCAGGCTAGGTGTGTTTACCATCTTCGACCACACCGTCACTTAACATCAGGTGAGCTGTGGTCAACCTAGCCATAACCATAAAAACCCCGGGCGGAGTCAGAGTTAGTTAGTGGGCGCCATATTCATTTGTTTAAAGAAAAAAAAATGTACCACTAGTAGATAAATAAATAATTGATTGTTTTTTGAAATAATTTATCTCCAACACTGGTAGATAGAGAGCGCTGCTATTAGGTTTCTTAGGATTGATCTTAGATTTGCTTTTAAGATTTAATGTAGCTAGTACCTGCTATGTGATACGAAAACGTTTGAAGGCAAAGTGAATTATTTTAAAGTAAATAGCTAAGCTAGGTAATTACGCCACGTAAACAGTGTTTCGTTTTACAGTGAGTGGTAAAAGATAACACAGACAGTCGGGCTTAGACTTAAGATTATCCGTCACGAAGCAATAAAAATAACTGAGAAGACAGATGTGTCTTCTAGTATTTAGATTTCTTACAATAACTAGATCGTTGGCATCCTAGATGTTTGACCACAGCTCACCTGATATAAGTGACGGTGTGGTCAAATATGGTAAACACACCTAGCGTGGAATTAAACTGGCTTTTAAGTGAGGCAGCGGCTGTCGAAACACACTGTTAGGTGCTTGAGGACAGATTTTAGCTAGCCAGCCGAGTACTATAAAGTACCTACCCAACTACGATGCTATGGTTTCCTCAAGATGTTTCATTTCAGCGGCAGTTTAAGCTCATTATAACTAGCAATATAATCGAAGCTGTGGTTCCAATTTGGACGAAATTTGTTACAGAGATGGGCTATACCAAGAATTTATATTTAAGACTCATCATCATCATCATTTCAGCCGTAGGACGTCCACTGCTGGACATAGGCCTCCCCCATTGACTTCCATAAAGACCGGTTGGAAGCGGCTCGCATCCAGCGCGTTCCTGCGGTCTTTACTAGGTCGTCTGTCCACCTTGTGGGTGGACGTCCTACGCTGCGCTTGCCGGTCCGTGGTCTCCACTCCAGAACTTTGCAGCCCCATCGGCCATCAGTTCTGCGTGCTATGTGCCCTGCCCACTGCCACTTCAACTTGCTTATCCGTTGGGCTATGTCGGTAACTTTGGTTCGTCTACGGACGACGAATATTTAAGACTAATTACCATTATCTATTTCTTGTAGGAGAGTGGATACAATCGTAGACCACTGCTAGTCAGACAAATATAATATTACTAACATATTATGTGAAAATTCGGCTAAAATGAAGAATTCATGGATTCATTCGGATCCAGTTGCTTCTCGTATTAACTAGGCTGGGTAGGTACATCTACTGTTGATCATTGACAAGAAATGTGATACATTTATTAGGTATAGATAGACATGCCGGAAGCAAATATATAACATTTCGGTTGAAATCAATACCAACTTTTGAAACTTATGAGTAAGAACAGTTTGACTGAAATAAATATAAACTTCCTGAAGATTAACTCAAGTTTTACAACGCGTAAAATTCTATCTATTTTTTTTATGGTAGACAGGTGTTAGACCACAGCTCACCTGATGTTAATAGTATTTAATATAAAAAAGGCTAAAATATTAAACCATAATTTCCAACGTCTCAATAGAAAAAAAATATAGGTATCTATAAGGATTAAGGACTGCCGACTGTTTAGAAACTTCAATTTAGAAAGAAATGTTGCGGTAAAACAATGTAGGTACATCACTGTAGAGCCTGACAGAAAACATTTAGCTGGTCACGTGTATTTATCTCTTTAGCTCACTGCCTCCAAATCAAGACAAACATGCATCATTCGATGAATTGATTTCAGAAAGCGCCATCTATCAAACCGTGGATACATTAAATACACTATCGAAACGGTTCGAACTTATTTGCCTACTTTATAATTATTGCTCAGCCACGACTTGTATTTCAAATCACGATATTGACGGACACTGGCGCCACTAACGTATTTCCCTTAAAATTTCGCAAGTTGCGTCTTACCAACACGTGTCGTTGTTGAACTGTGAACCGAACTGAGCTGTTTTTTTGTAAATGAAATAAGATGTCAGATTTAGAAATAAGTAACGCATTTATTGAAAAACATCGCTGTGAGTATCGTGTGTATACACAGAGCACTCAGGCTTTTTCTTGTGGCCGCATCGTGTGCCGTGCCGGGCCCTCTTCCTTTGAATATTTTTTTTATTTTCGTAGGACAGACTACGTCATCTGATCTCAAACTAAGCAAAGCTTGTACGGTCAAGTAACCGATAGAATACATACATACATATATTGTAGCTTATTACATATTTGTAGCGATGACAGCTCAGTGGTTAGCGCGGTCGGGTCGCATGCCGAAGGGCGTAGGTTCAAACAGTAACAATGAGCTTGAGTTGCCGGTGAAGGAAAACATCGTGAGGAAACCATAGCATAGGCTACTTACTAGTAGATACTCATATGGCTAGCTACCACCAAAGAAAAGAAAAAACAATTGCCGCCAAGCATCTAACGGTTTTGTTCCGACAGACTCACTTGAGAGCCAGTTTCATTCCAGGCTAGGGGTGCTTTACCATCTTTGACCACACCGTCACTTAACATCAGGTGAGCTGTGGTTAAACACATAGCCTGTCAACGATAAATATTTTTTTAAGTACGTATTTTGTAAATATGTATACATAATTATTAATATGTAATAGGTACAGAATCGTCATAGCGCTAGAAGAGTCAACACGTCCTGAGGATACCTCGTGTAGAGGCAAAACACGTGTCGGCAAGAGGTTACTGCAGCGAGAAGAGGAAATAAACACTTGCAGTTATATTAGTTTTTTGTTTTAAGTTTATGTCAAATTTTAAATATTAAGTAATGTTTCGGATATTTTTTTTAAATTATCCTCAAACAGTAAAGTTAAAATTCTCATCACTGTTGTTACGGAAAGTAAACTAAATACCTTGAACCGTAATACCTTGAACACCCTGTATATTCGAGAAAAAAAGATTATAGTAGTGCATCGTATCGACTCAATAATAATAATTGGAAAATATATGAGTTAATAATATTATTCTTTTAGTTTGTTACACAAAAGCGACATACAAACTCTTCTCCGCCAACATCTTTAATCTGTTTGCCATTAAAATATATTCAGGAGTTTTAGTACACAATAACGCTGCACTCAATTAATAGATTTTTTGATTACTACTGAATTGATATATTCTTTGAATCGGTAAAATAATGACTCGTGGGGGATTTGAACCCATTACTACAACACGATAATATTTTAAGAGAGCGTTCCAACCGCTGAACTAACGATATCTGATTCATGCAACATTTTGACTACTGTGTCAATCTATGAATTATATCATTGGGCATGCGGACCTTATCAGTAGTCCACGTATGTATATTAACTATGACTTGTATTACGACTAACATGTTATCGTGTGTAAACGCCTGTGTAAAATGTTACAGCAATGCATCCAAATAGAAAACTAAAATAAATAGATTGATTAAATGGGATTGAGGCGATTTGAAATGCCTGAGGTCAAATAAAAAAATATTATAATAATAAAAAAGATCCAAATAAATAATATCTACTTTTGCAAAAACCTGAAATCATTTACTGACATAATTTAATAGATACGGCATTGAAGGTATAGTAGCCTATTGACAATGTGACAGATTCCTAAAAAGACGTAAAACTTGCCAACCCGCACTTGGCTAGCATGGTGAACTGACCTTTGTAATTAAAAAAATAAAGAAAATAAAGTTTACAATGACTCGTGAGGGATTTGAACCCCCGACTACCACACGGCAAATTGATCAAGTGGGCGTTCTAACCGCTGAACTAACGAGTCTTACTGACTCATTCAACATTTTAAACATACATTTTACAATATCTTCATGCTTCATCACACTAATGAATCATTCCAAAATTATCGAATATCGACGACACGTGTTTACATTGTAAAATTGCTATTTAACTTACTAACCACAATTAACTGAGTTAATATAGATTTTTTATTAGTTAGTTTAGTAAGTTCATATACACTGACCGGTACTAATGACAAACTACAACAAATAATAGTTCCAAAAATTATTGGCATGGCTTGACCGGTGCTTGTTAAAATAAACATCAGAATCTAAATAAACAACAAAAATGTAACGCATTCCTGAATTAAAGTAACTCAGGATGATTAAAATAAAATTTAATTACATTTTAAATTCCGCAAAAAACAATAGCACTGGTTTGAAACCCCACGACACATGTATTTAACTGACGTATCTTATTGAATTATTAGCAATTTCTACTAAATAAACAACGGAATAGCTAAAGACAGCTCAGATAGTGTAATAAAGAAAAAGAAGGCTGACTTGAGTGTAAACGCCTTTGTAAAATGTTACAGCAATGCATCCAAATGACGAACTAAAATAAATAGATTTATTAAATGAGATTGAGGCGATTTGAACTGTCTAAGGGCAGATAATCCGATCTAAATAAATAATATCACTATATTATAAAGCTAAATCTACTTTTATACAACTAGACACCACCTTTAAATGAGCAAAATATCGAAGTGTCTAGTCAGCTAATGTTGCCCCATGTGAATATCTGACGTCATTTATTAACATAATTTATAGTAAGACACGGCATTTAATGTGCAGTAGTCTATTGAAGCTGTGGCAGATTCTTAAAAAGGTGTAAAACATGCCAATCCACACTTGGTTAGCATGGTGAAATATTATCTTAACCATCTAACATATAGAAGAAGCCCGCGTCCAGCCGAGAGACAATCCGTAAAATCACAGCTGATGCTAAACATATGGGAAAAAAGGTTTTTATATTTACTGTTCCTGACTTATGTAATTGAAATAACAAAAAAAAGACTGCATTGACTCGTGAGGGATTTGAACCCCCGACTACCACACGGCAATTTGATCAAGTGGGCGTTCTAACCGCTGAACTAACGAGCCTTACTGACTCACTCAATATTTAGAACATACATTTTACAATATCTACATGCCTCATCACACCAATGAATCATTCCAAAATGGATTATCGAATATCGACGACACGTTTATATTGTCAAATTACTATTCAAATCACATTTAACTGAGTACATATAGATTTAGTAAGTTCATATACGCTGAATGACCGGCCCTAATGTCAAACTTCAACAATAAATAATTCCAAAATTTCGTGGCTTGGCTTGACCGCTGCTTGTTAAAATCATTGTCATCATCGCGGGGTCCAAGAAACAACTCTTGACAATAATAATATCAAATGTAACTAAGTATGTCACTCGCCACAATCTCAAATCTGTAATCTATCATTAAATTCATGCGTAAATTGTCGTAAACGCCTGTAAAAAAATATAGCAAAACACAGACGAACGCAACTAAATTGACAGAACGAAAATTAGAGTTATCATCGACCTCTGATCAATATAAGGTACTGTGAATTCCAAGTTAGGTGATTATAAAAAACTTTTTGGGTTAAACTAATTAATTAATTATTTAGTTTTAATTTTCGCACAGCGTCGACTCACACTTCACTTGGCTGAGTTTTATTAATCAGTACTACCCCGGCAAAATGAAAGAATCCAACATCTTTACTTACGGAATGCTAAACATAAGGAAAAATATGGGTTTTTAAATTTATTGTTCTTGACCCATGTAATTAAACAACTAAAAAAAAAGATTGCATTGACTCGTGAGGGATTTGAACCCCCGACTACCACACGGCAAATTGATCAAGTGGGCGTTCTAACCGCTGAACTAACGAGCCTTACTGACTCATTGGAAATTTAATCCATAGATTACATTTGAAATTTATGTCATTGATAAAAACAATAATTTATTATCTTTATAAGTCTAACTGAATTAGTCATTTATTTTAGACAGTATTACGACACGTCGAGCCTGAGTGATCGCTAAAAATAGAATAAATTGGTTTGTTCGCCTCATGAAAAAAAATATATATTCTAGGGATTAGTCTGAAAAAATATGATAACACGAATGACTAGCAAATATCAATTATAAATGAGTGAATATAGGTACTGTTTGCTATTTCGGTCCCATAAAAAAAAGCCACAAAGTACGAATACTAATAGTTCTTCGAGGAAAAGACATACTTACTACGAGTGTAGGGGGTTACCCCTACGAATAGAGAAGACGTGTGTATGTTATTATTGTTTGTTATTTTTTTTGGTATAAGCACATTCTTATGTATTTACCTATATATCTACCGATAACTACCTATACACAAAGGCAAAATATTCAATCGGAAATTTCAGCACAGTCAACGTTCAGGATTACAATAATGATGAAAGCTTTAAGATAGTTTACCCGAGGTGCGCCGTGGATGTGGCGCAATGCGATCGATGTCGTATAAGTATTATAGTCAAGGATTCAAATCCCTCATACGTCGGAGGGTGTTTGAAGCACGCTTTAGATAAAGGCATTAGGACGCTATTAGAGTTGCACTTTCCGTATAACGACGTAAACATTGATCTTTATGCAGTCTCACCGGCTATTGAAGGCTAATACGGCCTACGGTCCTTTTTTTAGCAACTTTATGCAAAGTAGGTAATACGGAAGCGATTGCCAACGTTCACCCGGATTTAAACTGAATAGTGTAAGTGACGTCCAAACAGCGAACGTTTATTTTTCTTAGGTTTTGGCGTCGCATTTTGCGCATTCGCTAGTGTTTTATATTTTCATGTTTCAAAAGTTAAATAAGTTGCCTCGAAGCTATCATTATAGTCAGTCTAGTTTTCTTGACCAAAACTAGACTTTGACTATAATTATAGCTTACAATCACAAACAATCCGTATCAGTCAAGTCCAGTCATGCTTTAGTAAAGTAGTGGCGACTTTACTAAAAAGCTTCGATGGAGTTTTGGAAGCAACACGAAAAGTCATGTTTCACCACATTACATCATTTTCCCATACCTACTAGCGCGTGTGATTCGGCACTTAATGAATTAAACACCACCTTATGCAGAAACACTCTACAAAACACTAGTTTTGAAAAAAATAACACCGCGGTGACACGACTCTTTCCGCGTTCCTGCCAAAACCACAGCGAGCGTTTCTTGCACCGAAAAAAACCGTCTAACCATTCTAACATCGGATGGATTGAAGCTCAACAAGTGACACACGTTTCTTGATTGATATTCCATACATCAAACCGTTTATTTTGTGCAATCCGATAAACAATACAATTTGCTGATTTGGATAGATAAGTACAATCTGGATGCTTTCAAGTCACGCGTGAATCGGTTTTTTACGGTTGACAAGCTAGGTGTTTGACTACAGCTAACCTGATGTTAAGTGACGGTGTAGTCGAAGATGGTTAAACACACCTGGCCTAGAGTAGAGCTGGCTCTCATGTGAGGCTGCCGGAACACACTGTGGTGCTTGGCTGCAGACTTTTCAACTTGAGGGTGGGTAGCTAGCCAGCCGAGTACTAGAATTTTATTATTTTTTTAATTAAGAATTTTAAAATTTTTCAATTTTATTATATAATTATATAATATTTAAAAAAAAGTTAACATATTTTAATCAGTTATTAGTGCTAAATTATTTACTTACACTAGGTATAGAAGATACCTACCTATCTAATTTCTCAAATAGTAGTCGTGACAGATCGCTAAGAACAATAAGGCCGCCTGTACCTTCAGTACCTAATCTTGGTACGGAACCCTATTACTAAGACTGCCCTTTCCGTCCGTCTGTCTGTCTGTTTGTTTGTCCTTCTGTGACTAGGCTGCATCTCATAAACTGTGATAGTTAGACAGTTGAAATTTTGACAGATGATGTATTTATGTTGCCGCTATAACAAATACTAAAAAATAGAATAAAATAAATATTTGAGGCAAAATTCGGCAAAAAATCACGTTGTATGGGAGCAACTGCAAATGTGGTGTCGATAAAGTGTTGATGTTTTGTAATCTATTGATCTATTATAGTTCTGGATGTTGTTATGTGACGAATTATCGAGTCCTAGGTCGGTCTATCCTATTGTGACAAAGGTCACTTGCCGTTCATAATTGAGTTTCGGTTCAGTCTTAACTTTTACCGTTCTAATTAGCGTTTATGTCCTTGTCATTGTTTTTTGAAGTTTAATCAGTTGATGCAATTTGTCGCAGATTGGGAGTGTTATTTTGAGAGTATTCTGACTAGAAAAGATAAATACACTTACAAATATGGTCTATACTAAATATGAATAATAAAACCAGACTACCCACCCTATTATAAATACCGTGTTAAGCCCTAAGCTTTTTTTTATAGGTGACTGGAAAGGTGTTTTATTACAGCTTACCTGATGTTAAGTGACCAAGTCGGTAAGCACGTCTAGCCTGGACTAGCTCTCAAGTGAGGCTGCTGAAACACGTCGTTAGGTGTTTAGCGACAAATTTTCAACTTGAGGATGGTAGCTAGCCAGCCGAGTGCTAAAAAGTAGCCTACCGCCATGCTATGGTTTCCTCACGATGTTTTCCTTCACCAGCCGCTCAAACTCATTGTAGATTTTTTGAACCCAGCCCTTCGGCGTTCAAAACGAACGCGCTAAAAAATAATTTAAAAACCACGATTTCGCGGTAAGTAAAGTGTTCGAAAAGGTGGTTCGATTTCCATACAAATAAATTTTTGCCATTTATGGACAAATGGAGCATAATTTTACAGCGAAATCACAGCTACTGGCATTTATTTTGGTCTTTATTTACGGTAAATAAATATAAATAGCATAATCTACTGTTTTATTCAAAAATCATAAATCATTCATAATTTTCTTTTATGCCAATAATGTACTGTTTTATTCAAGCAATTACGATTTACCGCAAATAAAGACCAAAATAAATGCCAGTAGCTGTGATTACACTGTAAAATTATGCTCCATTTGTCCATAAATGGAAGAATTTATTTGTTTGGTAATTAGAAGACGTTTGTGTTTTTATTTGATGGTGATTAGAACGATATTTTTCTATGATATGTTTAAAAAAAACTCTTGACCTACATCTCATAAGTTAATAACTAAGAATCAACATTATATAATGTTCTTAACATAATTAGTGCCGCGTCGCAAATAGATAGATGCTTTAATCCATTTATACACGATATATTCTGTAATGATGTGATAATTTATTTTAACGTAGATCTTGTGTTATTGTGCTGTATAATTTCCATTAACATATTCATATTGAACATCATCTTGTCATGAGGATATAACTCAAAACTACAATGGCTCACCGTGGCAAATATTTAACGTATTCGTGTATCTGTTTATTCGATAGATAATAATTTTTAAACCTCGACCAAAATTATGCAATCAGTGTGGGAATTAGACCAAGTTTCATTGTCGTTGGCGCTGATTACCGTAGCAAATTATATACTAACAACTCTAGAAATTCGTATTCAAAAGTACCAAAGTGGAACAAAGTGGGGAAGGTTACTTTACTGGTAAGTAAATGTATGTGGGGCAGTGTACGTCAATCTCCGTTTTTGACGGTTTACATGTTATTACAACTCTTTAAGATTTAGTATGAGTAACAGTTCAATTGCCTCCTCGAAAATAAGTACAGAGGGAGGGCAAAGTAACATTCGATATACCTATATTCGAAATTCAATAACGTATTAGACAAGAGTCCAAGAATGTACGGGATTGACATAAGCTGCCCACACGACGTATCGACAGCTTATGTCAATCCCGTACATGTTTCACTATTCTGTTACCGTTATCGCTAATCGAATGTTACTTTGTTTTGGCCCTCTGGTGTCATAGTTTTCTCGTAGAGTTTGGCTGTAAGTACATATTATTATTGTCACGCTTGCGATTTACTTGAGCCACAGGAATAGTAAATCATTTCCAATAATGTATAGATGTGTTAGTATCAGTTATTCTGCGACCGCGCGGGTAAGCTATGTGTTGACCATCACCAAGCTAACAAAAGACCGAGTAAAAGAACAACAGTTACATCGACGAGTATGCAAACCTAGTTTAATGCAGTAAATTCAATGTCACGTGCGTGATGCCCATTCTAAGACGTACATTGCGCAAGAGATGGAGCGTGGAGTTCACATATCGTACAGATGTTTGCGCCACACACCTATTAAACGTGTTCATTCATTCATAAACAAGATGCTTAGATTCTCGGTTCTGATTACAAAGTAATAACTCTGTTTACTACTACTCTACATTACACTACTGAAAGTTTGATAATATACCTATGTATATAATTACGACATTTACAGCCATTTTTAAAACATATGTCTTTGCTTTGACTGTGATTAGGTATAACTTGCTTGGCAATTTTTTTCTTAAACTCGCATTAAATGTATCAATTGATTACTTTATTATATGTTACTATCTAAATGAAAAATATCACCGGAATCATTATCAAAAAAATAAAATATTAAATTCTAATTTCGTGCATTGCTTTTAATTATTTTAAACTCATTTTTCGCTTCCCTATAGTTCCTGAATTCGCTCACCCACTCCATCATCAGATAGCTCAATGGTACCGTAAATTATATAGGTACATTATCAACGAACTACATCTGAACTTGATTTCAGTTTGATCTTTTATATCCATTTCAAAAATTTCAGCCATTTTGGCACAGATCAAAAGTCCTAGGCACTGTACGGGTTTCCTTCCCAGCAACGCGATTAACCCGCTACACGCACGGCGATAGAAGTTTCGTCTTAAATGTCACTACGTACTCATGCGTTCAGTATTATGCAGTTAATGCGTGATATGATCTTACAATAACACCATAAAGACACATGCATATATCCTGCTCTATTTGCAACATTTTAAATTTTATCTTTAGTCTTAATTTTTTCATTTATCATTAGAGGTTAAGCGATACACGTAGGCTTCTTATTTATTTTCCAATACGGTACGCGACACGGTAGAATGCAAGAAGCGTATTACGTTTATTAAAATGAATAACTTTCAATGCAAAATCAACCATGAAATAAAAGAAAACTTGTGTTCCATTTAATTTTCATTGGGTGTCAATGATATTTTTGTATGACACAGCCTACTTATATTTTCTACGTCCGACCCAAATGACAGCTGAACGCGGGTGTAATGAATGCATATTGCTGCACCGGTGCGGAATTTTTGGTAGGACGGGACCAAATGCTACAAAACTTTTTGTTTCTTTGATCGAAGGATATAGCGTACGGTTTTCATTTGTCCATAATGATGACAATATACTTCTTACGGCTACCTATCCGCGTCACCCAATACAAACAACACAAGCTCTGCAAATAGACGGAATAAGATTAACTTTGCATTGTGTGTGAACCATAGATGAGCTATAAGAATAATAATAGAATATCAATAAAACTAAATGAGCGATCTTTGGTAGGATGTGACTTACGTGATGCTATAACCAAACCACTGCACAATCTGCACATTACCTATAAAATAAGTAATTCCACTACCAATATGAGGTAGTTCATTATTTCACAATGAAAACTTATAATCACATATATTTTTAAATGTATTTCCCATAGTGTATATTTTTATATGTAAAATAGTATTCCGCAATCAAGATTGTACCTATCAGAATATTTATTTGATTTTTAGTCCGTTGAATAACTATGTCGTTTATAAACTAAATAAACGCCATATTAAACGCGACCAAACGTCATCCGCACATGAAGTATATTTTCCACGTACCCACAAAGCATTTTGATTCCACATTTATTATTGGCACATCGAGGTTGTGGAACTCCGCCGGATTCTATGTTCCCTGAAGGTAGAATATGGGCGTCTTCTAATCCAGGGTAAATAGATTGACAGCCATACTGCTTAAAATAAATAAATATCGTAGGGCATTACACACAGCGCCATCTGACCCCAAACCAAGCAAAGCTAAAATAAAGTGTGTGTAGTGTTACGTGAACCTATTAAGAATATTTAAAAAAAAGTTATATCTACCTGAATAATATACAGGACTTATTTCCAAATTGGATCTTAAAGAGATCCTGTCGGTACTACGCTCGATTGGCTGAGTGTTATCGGAATTCGCTTCCGAGGTGAGCAGGTAGTGGTTGCGAAATACTATAAACTGTTTATGTTTTATTAATATCTAGATAAAAGACAAATGTTTATATATTAAATGTAGGAAACAACTGTGTGGCGGCCGTTCACCTGTGTTCGGATATTAATGTCGGAACTTACGAAAGTAATTAATATAGCTTACGAAAGCTCGAAGGTCGTGAAAGGCCAGCTGAAAGGTTTTAATACGACATGTCAACCAATTGAGTTGAACTTGCACAGCTAACTATGTAAAAAGTATATTTATGTATAACTAGCTGTGCTACTAGGCTTCACTCACGTTTTCACGTTTTAAAGTGTGAAGAATTACAACATACTAGCTACGCCCCGCGGTGCTCACTACATGTTTTCGGAATAAAAGTAGCGTATGTGTTAATCTAGCTACCTCCATACCATTTTCATCAAAATCCATTCAGTAGTTTTTGCGTGAAAGAGTAAAAATCATCCATCCATCCATCCATCCAAACTTTCACATTTATAATATTAGTGGGATTAGTGTAATGTAGATACATGTTTTTTTATACATATCTGTGAAACTACTCGTGTTGTTAGGTACATGAGAAAGCTTTAATACAAGGCCACGACTATTACATTATTTTACTATTATAAGATATAACTATCACTAACCGCTTTGAATATAAGTGTTCATAAAATTCTTCACACCTAGTAAACGCGTGTCATTCAATTTTACTGCACTACAAAATGAGATGCCAAATAAAAGCGGAAATTATTTTATTGTTACTCAAAATTCTGGATACCACTGCAATGGCGATATCCGAATCAGCATTGTTTTTATTAACTATCCCACCACTGGGCGTGGGCCTATTCTCGTTGCGAGAAGATTATGGGCTATGCCCACTGCTCTGGTCTAGCACGGGTTGGCAGACATAACATTTCTTGGAGAATTTTTCTTAAGAAATTTGAGACTTAATTCAACTTAATGTTATGATCATATAACCCGGTTAAATAAAGATTTTACCGAGCAATAAGAGATAATAAGCTATGAACTCGTAAATTTCTTTGTTTCAATTGTTTTATACATTCGCTTCGTAGTATTTCGTGTACACTAGTCAAGTTATTGACATTCAAAAATCATAATGACCGGTTTTTAGATAAATATCTCGTTTATTTTTCTTCAAATATCATTTTGAGTTAACACGTCATGATTGTAAATTTTTAAATTATTTTCAAATTTGGCCTTTCGTCAATATTTCTTCGTTCCCGCTAAAACTTGAGTTTAGTTTTCTTCATATCTCATGGATTGATATGAACTTGAAAAAGATGTCATTTTTGGGCAGCCTAGTAAAAATAAATAGGCAATAATGGGGACTGCCGGACAGTCAGTGATAACTAAAGAAGCGTGGCTAAAGAAGTTTTCACATCAATAAAGCTTGAATATTTATTTATATTATTACTTATCTAAGAAAAAGTACTGGACAAACAAAGAAGTTTCTGTGAAATTTAATAAATTAATCTGTGATATAAACATTCATAATTATTTACTTCGCAGGCATTACATTATCATAACACCACTTAACATAACGCCACACTTTGTAATATATCCGCCTATCATCATGCAATGTTATTCATTGCGCTCTGCCAACACTCGGATAAATAGTAGATTATTTATTAATACGTGTTTAAAATTTATTAAACAAAGTAAAAAATACCTTAAATTATACTTCCTATTTACAAAATGTATACAAAAAAAACTTAGTCTAAAAAACCGTCAGCGGAGGGATATGTGGCCAGAATGCTGGCAACATTGCCACGCTGGATGGCAATGCTTAGTTTTTGACCAAAGTAGATACCAGCATTCTGGTTACCTGAAGCCTCCTCTAGACGTTTGGCCAGGTCCTGATACAGTTCGAGAGCGGCCGGCCCCACGGACCTAAAGTTTCAACCCCAAACGGCACAAAGAGATACATTCTATCCAAATAACTATATTTGTGCCGATTGAGGTTTTCAGCTTTAAGACAAGACAAAAGCCCGACGGATGACGTCGTTTAAGCTGGCGTGCCGCGATATACGCCCAGCACTCCTATTGCATGAAAGCGCGTGGTGGCCGAGGCGATCCGCTATTTCCCTGCACGAACAGCGATGAGGGACCTGGCATACTGCTCCTGATCTTAAGGACATGGCCACCCGGAAAGTGTTGTTATCTAATATAAGTTCTAGTCATAATAATTCATAAAGTATGGAAAGGCTCGTCAACGTATCGAGTTTTTTTTTGTATGTTACGCGAGAATTCCGCCAATTATACATCGATTTTGATGTCTCTTTTTTTTCTTGGATAGATCATACATACTTCAGAGGTAGTCCTATATAAATTTTATCGAAATCTATCAAGTAGTTTTTAAAAAATTAGCAAATATCTAAAAATTGTATATATCGATGAAATTTTCGTATCCGAAACCTCGCTGTTTCATTGGAGCGGTGCGTTTAGTTGGCCTAAGGGTCATGGAGTCGGTTTTGATATATATACGGTATATGTTGTAATAAATCTTGCATCCTATTGTTAGTATAGCAATAAAATATAAACCGACAGGAAATGTAGGTAATAAATTAGATAATACCAAATGTCGGCAAGACTACCCGATATTTTAGTTCAATGCACTTTGACGCTTCGAAACGTCTAATCCGTATTCAAATTCACAGCCTACAATTGACACAGCTAAAATGAAAAAAAACTTTTCTATAGCTTCAAATGCGCTTACTTTAAAAACGAATTGAGCTTAGATTATAGTGTTTTATTATAGTATTTTGTGTTGTTGTCCTTATTATTCTTAGTGGCTCGGAAGAGACTGCTGTTGGTCGTTAGCAATAAGACCACCAATTTAATTTCCAGCTTTTAAAAATGATTATATATTAACATAATTTAAAATTTCAATAATGAGCTATTCGATTCATACCTACAATGTAAGTAAATGTTAGCTGTTTTGTGGAGAAGTTTTATTTTGTTTATATAAACAGATAGTTCCAAAACTACTTAATATTAGCTTTATGTTGAAGGTTTACTTAGTCGTGTTTAGCCTTTGGTCATTCACAAATCACGAGCTACCCACTGTCCGTTAGGTGCCGGCTCTATAAATATTGACCTAGAGGTCGCTTGTGCTTGATTCTTGTCCGTGGAACTTAAAATTATTTACATAAATGATGTACGGTTTTAATAAGTTCCGGCTATATTTTTTTAGAAATACATTCCTAAATAATACAGTTGTTACTGCTAAGCTTGTATTAAATGCGAATCCATGAGGTTATTTGTTATCAGAGGTACATGTTATAAATAATGTTGAAATATCGTATCGCAGTCGATGTCTGTATTAGTTACAAAGTAAAATTTAAAAACCCAACACCAGGAACGGAATACCATACATATCAGGTCTATGGGAGATGCTAATATTCATCCTTCACCTAGAAATGAGCAAATAATCTTCAAACGACCGCACAGACTTTAATTGAACCATAGTCAAGAACTACCGATCAAACAAAAACACAAAAAAAATCATTGAAAATGAATGGCTGAAAATTTTTAGTTTTGACATTATTATAATTTTATTTTTATTATTTTTAATTTGGCATTACTATTATTATTACATTTTTGGTAAACATTAGTTTTTAGTCTTGTTCATTCTGACATTTATTTTTATTGTGTTAAATGTCTAATTTAAATTAATTTGCATGCCGAAAGGTAGTCTGTAGTGTTTCTTGACTCATTATTTGTTTACATCTGTACTTACCATAGCGCAAATAATAATTGGATTATGAATTTAATAAAAATCGGTTCACCGGTTTGGGAGCTACAATGCCACAGACAGATAACAACTATAACTGTTCGCGTGGATTCTTCCACTTTTTGACAGGTGTTAAAAAGTGAAAGATTTCATATTGATCAACATTATCTAAGTTAGTAAAAACTGGAAGTTTCAGTATCGATACCAACAACTGGAAGTTTAAGTGACGCCGATATTTGTGAGAAAAACCCTATTTAGGTATAAAATTATTAATTAAGCTTAAAAATACTATTCTGAATTGTTAACAAATGTTTTAATACATCTATTCTTATTTTAAGATAACTTACGCTTTGAAGTCTCTTAAGATAAGAATTTAAATTCAATTCAGGATTCACCCCCTTTTCTATAGTATAATTCAATTATCATATATATGTATGTCCTGTGACTGCAATTTATTATGAGTTTGTTTTTCGTTGGTAGTCCTGGTAAGTAAATAATTTTTTTTAAACTCGGAATACGATTTTCCCTTCTATTTCAATTGTTCCCCTTATTGTATCAAAGTCATAGAACATTGAATTTATCTACTTATACACAAAAGTTTATTTATAATGTATTTCTAACAAACTTTCAGAAACAAAATAATCTAAATGATTGTGAAAACCATATCAAAATCCGTTGCGTAATATTTTATAGAAGAAGTATCTGAGCGGAGAAACAGATAGACAGCGACTGTTTCATATATACCTACTATTTAGGGAAGAGGAGATCCGTTTAGAAAACTATAAGCATAATAATATGTTTCTGGGTACATTGGAATAAATAGATAAACGTGTGATTTGCTAGAGTCATGCAAGCACTTTTACTTTTTGCAAATTGACGGTTCCTAAATCGGAATTAAGCAAGCAGTGGGCGCAACTAGTACCTAAAATGGTACGCGCACCGAATAATTTATTTAAATTATAGGAATTAAACTACATTGAAATCCTACTTTCCCTTAGTATTTAGAGCGCTTTCTTATTTATCTTGTAGCAAAATATAAATTGAGTTTTAACCTCATCCCAACAGTGAAAACTGATAGCCAAGGAAAACATCGGCATCGGTACTCAGCTGTCTAGTTACCACCATCATCTAAAAATACCCATCACTTAAAATCATAATCAGTCAACCATAATTTAGAGTATTTAACCAAAAACTGAAAAACATTTTTGCACCCGTTAAAAAGACGTGGAGTATTAAATTGACTTCTAGAACATGAGATATAATATCTCTATAATTCGTGGCAAGCAGTCAAGTGTAACTTTTTTTTTATTATTGTATAAAATTTTATCAGAATGGTTTAGTCAATTCTAGCAACAGCTCTTTTCTGAATAAGAAATCTTTGTCCCACTAATATCATAAATGTGAAAGTTTGGATGGATGGATGTTTGTTACTCTTTCCCGCTACTTTTTATCCCGAAAAAATGTAGCGGGTAACACCGCGGGGCGCAGCTAATATATAATATTATGGAATAGTATGTGTTTAATTGTTTATCCTTGTTTGGTAATTGCAAATGTTTGAATAAAACTAGAATTGAATTAGAAAGTTCGGCTAAGCTGCTGTTAAATATTCCCAAACCATATTTAGCACTAAGAGTAAAAAACACTAATAAAAGTAAAAAAATACTTAGTAGGTAGGTACAATATCCCATCTATAATGAAGATTGAAATGTTACGGATTATCTTTGAAAACAATGTGACTCAAGCTTAGTAACCTCACAGGTATTATGGTTCGTGACATTCGTTTGTTGAAATTAATTCTTTTAAAAACAGTTTTAAGATAATGAACTTTTGTTACATTTATGTACCTACGTAAATGCTACGTAACATATATCACATAAGTATTGATCAAATAATCTACATTCTGTTTCTACTCCATCGATAGGGTTTTTAATATATCAATGTTCTACACCAATATAGTTTTTGTTTTTGTGGTCATCTAAGTAGTAACCGCCGCACAGATATTCTACTGCCATTAAGTAGTGTGTTCACATTACTGAGTTTCGATTTAATGGGTACTAGAGATATTTGATAACCATCGAATGTCGAAAATTAATGTTAGCCAAATCAGAGATACCCTGGACTTTGTATTGTTATTTAAAGTTGTTGGTACCGCTGCAATTGCCATAAGCAGAATATAGACAGACAGAAACTGTTGTGCACACCAAAAACAAAAAAAGTACAGAGAACAAAATAATCTTATAAGCTAGTGCCACGAGTGGCAGCTAAGCGCGATCACTTCCAGGCAACCAAGAATAGAAAACACGATACACAACAAATATTTATTATCAACTCTATGACTGACAAAAACTAATCTTGTAAGCAAATTCACATGAAACTTATAATGAACAGACGGGAGATGTCGTAACACTAATAAGTTACAAAATAAATAAATTAATTAAAATAATAGGTACAAATAGTATGTATAAATAATAATAATGTATTTAAATAAAATGAACGCAGGCCATACTGCCATAGGCAGGCGTTAGGCGGCAGGCGGTAATTTTATTTCACTATTAGTGCAACTATTCATAGACTGATCATAGTTCTGATGGGGATTTAATTTGAGAAAAAAACGTCTTTGTTTTGTACTACACAAGGAATGGCACGGACAAAAGCATATTTATTTATAAATAATATGTATTTTAACTCTGTTTTTACTGTATAAGACTTATTTTTTCATGACTAACGGCGAAATTGATCTACATAACGTTTGCCAAGGGACTTCGCATTATGAGAATGGCAAAAGATACATTGTTATCCTAAAAAAATATTAGAAAACCTGTGAGTAAAAATGTTATTGCCGCTAGCATGAGTACCTATATTTTTATATACTTAGTATTGAAATATTATTGTATTGAAAATTGGCAACATTCAAGTTCCAATAATAATTCCAGGCTAGAGTAGGGCGTGTGTTGATGTCTTCGACCTTACCATCACTTAAGATTAGAAGGTTTTAGGATTTAGTATCACAATCAGCGAAAAAACTTTCGTCGAATTTTCGATACGAAAAAGTAAAAAAAAATTAATCAGCGATTGATCAGGTAGGCGTAAATGGAAACTGTGATTAACGTGGCTTCTTTTTATTTTATACATATTTACATTGTGTTATAATGTTTGTATTCCGTATTTTTCTCAAGTTTCTATGGTAGAGCTTCAGATGAGCAATAGATACCTACTTAATCAAGGCATATGCATGGCTGTGAGTGTTGGTTTAGTCATGTAAAATTATATTTTATTAAGATACATTCGTTACCCTAGTGGAAATACGCCACAGATAGGAAAACATTTGGATTCAAATTATTTGACCATCATGACAGGTGCCTATAACATTAATTTTCTAACGTGTTATATATATCTACATTTTTATTCTAGAAAACAACATAAAACAGAACAAAGACAACATAAATAATAATAATTCCAAGCTACGAAGTACTAAACTTAAAACGATATACCTAAACAAAATTATAACCACGGAGCTCACAATATTGGAGGGGCTTCCTCACAGTTAACTCCCATCCATCAAAGACGTTCAGTTTGGAGAAACATTTATAACAGCTCGTAGAGGTGCCATTGCGTATAAAATGAGAGAGTAATAAATACAGGGAAAATTGTGTTTTGTACTCGTATGAAATTAATCCTCGACTGTTTGCTATTACCTATAATTCAATCTATCATCTCATCTCCGCGACGCTACACGTGACCTAAACACTAGCCTCTATGTATCTTGCACAAAGATAGATACAAGTAAGATAGATAAAAACTAACTAAAAACAAAACAAAGACAAGATTAAGTATTGTCATACTACTTAGCAATGGGGCCAGCGTTCCGGGAACTATTCTCATTAATTATTATGGCTCTCAGATTAGGTAATTCATTTTATTGAAACGTATTTTTTAAAATAATGTATTTCTGTTCTTCATATAACTCTTTCGCCTGACTGTATTAGACTACTTTTTAACTTATGAAACTTGATAAAATCGAAACACATAACACTGGCAAATGCACAAAATGCGACGCCTAAATCAAAGAAGAAGAAAAACTGAGGTAATAACTTATAAAAGATCTTATTTAAGTTTCTAACTGAATTGCAATAAGAACAAAATTGTCTACAGTAAAAAAACAAATGTTTAATAAATTGTATGTTTTTATTTAATTGTTAATAGATATTTGTTTATTAGATTGTTAAAACAACGTTTTCTCGCATTGTTTGAGAAACGACTAACGACGAGAAATCTATGCAAACCTTAGTCGCAATTAGGCATCAACATTCATTGTTCATTGATGAAAAGTGAAGTCGAAGCACTTATACGCGTATGAGTAGCCTACCACACTGACCGCCTGCCTGCCGCTCCAATGATTCGAGAATTATTTTGATATTCTACAAATCGTATATAAAGAGATATTGTTGTAGCTTAGCGGGCTACATAATAATACATTACTGTGTTTCCCATACCATGACACGTTAACCCTTAGAAAAAAAGAATACACGTAAAAATAGGGCTTAACTAGCTGTTAAAACTGAGGTGCCTGTTTAACTAAGCAATCAGTAGGTTATGTTTACATCGACCGATTTCACGACGATTTGCAACAGTTTTGCTTGATTTGTGCCTGTGTTCTACAGAGATCGGTTTAGGACACGTGAAATACTGTTCAAATATGAACAACACAAATATGAATTACACAACATCCCGATTTAACAGTTTCTCTGAAAGTCCCTTTTAAGTAATTAGAAGTAGATACATACATATTTTGGAAAGCTGATACTCAAATATGCTTTACATAAAATTTCAATCGTAGTTGGAAACATATTTTAAAATGCATGATAGGTGTGTGCAATTGTGCATTTGTCTTTGTGCATGCGCGTTTTTTCACTCTGTAACGGCTGAACAGATTTTGATACAATTTGGAATGCAAATTAAACGAGTTACCTAGATTAGAGAAACATGTCTGAAACCATGGGTCACAACTAGTCATTGACATAAATTTATAGCATAATTTATTCTAAAGTGTGACATTCATCACTTTTGATTAAAGAAGTAGCATCAACTTGCTAAACTTTATTATAAACCTTTTAAAATCTTAAGAGCTTATCAACTTTGACGTTCATTGAATTTTGGTAATTTATAATTAAGTGATTAACAAACCTAAACATTGGATTGACCCAATATTTAGGTTTGGTTTTATCAAGCCGCTAATACATTTTGGTTAATTAGTAGTTAAAAAATCTATACTATAATAAAGAGGAAAGATTTGTTTGTTTGTAATGAATAGGCTCTGAAACTACTGGGCCGATTTCAAATATTCTTTCACCGTTGGGAAGCTACACTATCCCCGGGTGACATATTTTTATCCCTGTATTCCCACGGGAACGGGAACTACGCGGGTGAAACCGCGAGGCATCCGCTAGTAATTAATAAATAAATAAATGACGTTGGACATTTCGCACAGCCCTAAATTAAACAAATCTTGTACTATGGGAACTATATAACTGATAGAATACTTTTTTTTTCTTTAATACATACAAAACACCCACACATAAAACAAACTATTTTGTAATTATTATTGTTATTGATTTTATATATTAATTTTTGCATGCCGAAAGGCGGGATATGGTGTGCTATGTTTTTAATTTCCACCAACTGTATTTTACCCATATACGCAAACAAATAAATGATAAACGTAGGTTTAAGTCCCAACCAGAGCTTGAGCTGCCGGCAAAGGAAAACATCGTGTGGAAATCACAGCATTGTGACCTTCTGATACTCGGCTGGCTAGCTCTTCTCAAGTTGGAGGCGTTGGAGTCCATTGAGAAACGTGCTAAGAGGCTCATAAGCAACGATTCGCTTGTCCAGAAAAGGCTCCAAAGCCTTGAACATCGACGGAAAGTTGCTTGTCTGTCGGTTTTCTACGAGAGTGCGCTTCAGATCTGCATGACCTAATTCCACCTTGCCCATTCTACTATCGGACAGCCAGGAGCTTTAAAAAGCGTCACCGCTTCATGGTTGATGTTCCAAAAGCTCGAACTAAGCGGTTTGATTCCACCTTTTTCATGCGTACCGCTAGACATTGGAATCAGCTGCCCGAGTGGGTGTTCCCCAATGAATATAGTCTGGGTACCTTCAAGTCGCGAGTGAATCGGTTTCTTCTAGGCAAGCGTGCTCCACCGTAGACCGCATCTTCGCTTAACATCAGGCGGGATGGCGGTCAAACGCAAGCCTATCTACTATAAAAAAAAAAAAAAAAAAAAAAAAAAGTTAATGAAATCTCCTGTAACCTAATTATGAGAGCCAATTCCATTCCAGGTTAGGTGTAAATTGCATCTACGACTACACAATCACTAAACATCAGTTGAGCTGTGGTCAAACACCTAGCAATTAAAAAAGGTGTTTGTCTGACAATTTAATAGTTAAACGACTTGCTGGTGTCGAAATTAAATTTATGTAATAAATATACGTATAATAAAACCTTCAAATAAATAATGAGTAACTAATGATGGACATTTAAAACACATCGCCATCTGACCCCAAACTAAGCAAAGCCTGTATGATGAAAGTCAGATAACGTATAGAATCCATAAATACTTTATTTTTGTAAATACATACAGAACACACAGATACAGAACGAACATTTGTTCATACCACAAAATGTTTGTCATGGATGGGAATCGAACCCACATCCTACAGGAGTAATACTACCGATGAGCAAACAGGGCTGTCAAAAAACACAAATAGAATAAATATTCCTGCCCATAAAAATCTTGTTTTAAGCGGGAATGGAACCCCACACCCTACAACTCATAAGACAGAGTTAACAGGGCAATCATGTCAAGGCAGTTATGGCAAATATGTAGATGTAGCTCCTATAGATGACTACACCGTAGATATTTTTTTTACTTTAGTACTATGTAGATATATTTTTTTACTTTTAATTAAGCGTTATTAGGGCATAAATCGTAATTGTCCTTAACAACCCATTTAATATATCTAAAGTGTAATAAAAACTTGGTAATGATCTAGTGAGATCACCATTAAAAGCTTGTTTAAAAAATGTTCAATCCAGTTTATTTTCTAACAGAGAACCTTTAATGGAAATATCAAAAGGTAAATCACTTTTAGCAAAATTAAAATATTCATTTTGCATCCCTCCACAAAAGAACACTACGCTTCGCGGTAATATACTTATTATTGTCATGTATGTATTTTGAAAAATTGATTTAGGTACAACCTGTGCGACTGGTGTACCGTGTTTCGAGGCTTTAAATCTCTCGCCTGGTGAGCGACATAAACGCATGTCATGCTATCCCAAGAGTTCAATGCCACAGATTTCAACTTCAGTAGTCTAAAACCCTCTGCACGATTGGAAATAATTATTTTGACGTGAATACGTCTTTAAATTTGCTTCCAGAGTGATGGACAATTCAGAATAGTTGCAGCTATATATACATATATATTATCTACATTTATTCATATGTTTTTTACACGACTCGATAGCTAAAGAATCAAGAACTTCAACATTTTTTTTTATGTAAGTTTTCTCGTGCTGGTTAAAAAATGACGCCTGTCCAGTGTCCATGACCATTGCAGTGATACACAGAACTTTGAATAGTAAAACAAAAGGGCATCGCTGCTTAGGTGAAATATGAAAATCCGAAAGACTTTTGGTGTTAAAAAATATAAACGCGTTTACGCACACAGTGTCCATGTCACAGCCATAGTACATATAATAATCATAGGCGTAACTTTCTCTCCAAACTACATATTAAATAAACCATGCCACACTTATCTCAGCTCAATCATATAGATTGAAAGGGTGGTAGTTGGTCAGGTATTTTGTTATAATATTTAGTAATGACTCATTATAAACATTTAGTGAGTACTCACAACAAATTGGTGCATCCGCATTAGGTACTTTTGCGTACTTATTATCTAACTAATTAAATAAAAATAGACAACACGGATATCATTTAGGAGAATCAATGAAACTAAAACTCAATGACAACAACACCTAATATATATGTTTAAAGCCGTGCTTATTATAACAATGTTTAATTTTATGTATAATAATCGTTAATCGCTAAAACAGGTTACGGCTTTGTTATTTACAAAAGTGGACTCAGGACATCGTCGCCGTATAGCGCACCAACCTATGTAGGTATGTCATGCTACGTACTGCATTCCTAAGCTTTTGCTTTTGTCTTACAAGGACTAGTTTTGAACTTCCTACGGAAAAGTAAGTATTCAATGAAATCTGAATAACGTCTTCGAATATAACCGATAGAAATGATTAGTTTTACTAAAAACTTTTCGTAGCGTAAACATGATTTGTACTGCGCTGCGTCAAATGAACAATAAGATATTGAGACGTCCGTAACGTAAAATGTCTATTTTCATACTAATCCGCTGCTGTTAATTTGAATTTTAGCTCAAAAATGAGTAATTGTTATGTGCGATTTACGTAGTACGTCCATTCACCAGAACGAATGCTATTGAGACGTCACTCTTCCAATGAAAAGATGATCAGTGATTGAAAGCGACGAGAAATCGGACGTACTTGTCGCGTGCTTGGTCCTGTCGGGGAGCAGCGGCAGGCTGGCAGGCTTCTGGAGCAGTTCCTGAAGCTCGGGCTGCGGCGCCATCTGATCCCTCCTTGACTTCATGGCGGGAACTTGATTCACAGTCACCGAGCGTCGGTTAATTCATGGTTCTGTCACAGAAAGTGTCACTGGAATTGCGTAGCGAGCGGATCGGGGACAGTCATCCGTCCGACGGAGGCATCGTCCTGGACTGCGGCGTATCGCAAAGGCGGAGGCTTTATGTCGGTGCGGTAGACGCGAGGATACAAACAGAGAGCCGCGCGTTAACTGAGCGACCGGCATCCGGTCAAGGGTATACAGCTCCACGGTGCGGCTGGACCACGCGCCACGCTGCGGCCAGCGCCAATTCAGCTCAGATCTACGTATTCGCCTTCGCGTTTTACGTGAGCATGCTAAACTTAATTATCGTATTGTTTATTAAACAGTATTAATTATTTATAAAAGCATTGTTTCGTGTCAAGGTCTTCTTTAACGACTGAAACTTTGTGGTGAAAGTAATCTGTTTGCCAGTTATTATAAATATTTTAAATGAATGTGTAACGAACGCTCAATTAAACGCTCAATTATAAGTGAAAAATTAGGCAATAAAAGTTGTATGTAACTGATATGTATTTTTGCATGTAGCTTTTAAGTTCTGATAGAAAAAGTTTAGATGAATTAAGTTCTTATTTTATCAAATTTTATTTTTTAATAGGGCAATGAGACCGTTATAAATTTCGTTCACGATGCCGGACTTTAGTGGTTATTGATAAACAAATTACTATGAATTTTTAAAAGATTAAGATCCTGAAGTGGACATTGGTAGATAGAATAAACGATTGACATTTTTAGTTTTTGCTTTTTAATATTATGCTAGTCGCAAACTTTAGCTTAGTATTTTGCATTCGACGTTGATACTATGCATAACAATTTTATGTTTTGAGGTGGTGAATGGCCGAGAAGACCCTAAACCTCATTATAAACTTCTAAAAAAAACCCGTGTGACCCGTGACAAAATTGATACCCGTGGTTTTACTCATCGGATTATTGAAACCAACCAACAGGAAAATAAAGTGAAATTTTAAAAATATAAGCTCAGGGGGCGTATTATGAACTTTTTAAGCATTTAAAAAAATGAGAATGATATAAAGGTTTAAGTCACAATCACAATTATGTAATTGGACTGGCATAGAGTTGGCCAAAGCCTAACATAAAATTAAGATTTAATAAACAATAAAAATGAAAAGAACACCACACTTAATTTGCCAGTTGATTATTTTACTAAGCAACGCAGAAAGCTTTCCATATGTACATACATGTATATATTTTTCTCCTTTATTTTTCGTATTCAATATTTGTTATCCTTGTATTTTAAGCCAGTCCTTCGTTCTGTTACCTTAAATATCCAGTGGTCATAATTCATCTTCATTAGAATAATGTACCTAACTCAACTATACAGGTAGGTACATCAGGTAGGTATCGTGTGGCACAAGTACACCAAAGTATGATGGACTGCCTTATGTTAATTGTTAGTTAAACATAGTCAAGGTACATACGCATAATTCCGTTATTGATTAATGGAGTAATATAAATTACAAATATGCTAATTAGTTGTACCTACTAAGTTCTACTATGGTTGAAGAACCTTTCAGACTACGCCTCCTTGGATACTGTGCATTTCGTACTGCCAACTCACAATATGATAGAATCGCTCTGTAACAAACGTGTCGATACAAAATTAGTGAGTTTTATCATCCAGCTATAGAACTGTAAGGTACAAACTGAATCGAAATATTTGCGGTTATATCACTTGCGCATAAGCTTTTATGACCCGCCATATAAATAGGACTCATAAAATGATGTAATAATAATATACCTACATGGTTATAAGCTTGGGGTGTACCGAAAGGTTGTACTCATTGTACTCATTATTATAAACAACTTTTACTATGAACACAACTCTGAAAGCGCGAAAAACATTTCATTTCATTTAATTTATTCAAAACTATTTACAATTATCGTTGCATATATCAGCTGCTCCACACATTTGGTGCGGGGTCAATGAACTAGTGAACAGCTGATTTTTTTTTCACGATTTCATTGTTGTGTCCATAGTAAAAGTTATTAATAATGATGCAATGCCCCCTTTACGGCTTAGTACATCAAGTTTACAACCCTGTATAGGTAATAGTAGGTAGGTATATTATAGGTAAGTGTTTTATTATTTCGGTTCTGCTTGCGAATTTCTGTTGTATGTCCTTATTGTATCAAAGCTGTCCAGTTGTCCACTGTTACTAGGTAGGTATAAGGGCAATATAAGCCTTGTTAAATTTGATTACAACTTTTTTGGTTTTCTATTGTATAGATTGGTAAAAATATCCTACCTAAATGAATTTTAAATATGTATATTGAAGAAGGTGATAGATAATATAATAGGACACTTTTTAAATATAAAAACATTTAGTAAGCCCGTGGTGTGCATTACGCGTCGTATAAAAATTCAAAGGTCAACCTTGATTTAAGCGTAACATAAATCATAAATATATGAGGATCCAAGATATTTGTACAAAAACCACATTATAAATTCAGAACGCGCAACGAAGATTCGAACGATCGTAAATTCCTAATCAAATATTTTTATAAAACAGAATCACACCTTGTAATTAAACAAAACATTAAAGTAGAAAAACGACGCCGACACCTAACAAACCGGAGCCTTTCATTCGACGATTCAGATAGGTACTACCTACCTCTTAAATTAATGAGCTCTAACAAGAGACAGTTTTGAGATAAGTATATCTAAACATAGGTAAATAGATAAGCTGTTTAACTTCCTCACAGTAAATACCTGTGGGTATTCCAGGAAATAACTTCACCGGGGATTTTTTGTAGTTATTAGTCACATCTTGACGTCAAAACTGAACCGTATCAAAATAAAAAAATAGGTACTAATAAAAACTTCATTAGGGCAAACAGAACAGCCTCCGATTAGCAGAAATTATGCTAATTGGGTTACTACCTATAACGGCTATTCTTTTAGCGGGTGTATGATATAAGTAGGTACTATATACCTACCCGAAACTAACAATCTAATATCTCAAAGTAATTAAGTGCCAAAGCAGCGATGCCCTAGAACTTTTTTGTCATCGAAGTTCTGTGTATCTTCTGTAATGGTCATGGACACTAGACAGGCGTTATATCTTATCATCAGGAGAGCGTCTAGTTGGTCTCATTGCCTTTACATAAAAAAACCCCAAATAAACACTTAGCAGGTTAAACATGTAGTCGACTGTACAGAAGATCGTATATTAACTATAACGATCAATCTAGTTAAAAAATTCGTGACCTGGTAATCTATAAGATTCAAAATACTTGGTAGCTGATTTATTATTGATAGATATTTAAAAAAACGCGTAGATACACCACAAGACTTAATGGGAGGCAACATTTTTCATTTAGTGGGTCAATTAATCAAAGTTGATTTATATAGATAAATAAGTAACTAGTAGGTAGTATGTAATTATCTACACTATGAAATTATTAGGTCTGATATAGGTGCCTTCTACGTAAGGTTCGAAGAGCCGATCGCTTCGCCGTGTGATCACATCGAAAACATGAAAACATCGCTAAAGCTCAAGAGACTTGCGCACAAGTTGAAAGTCCTTCGTTAAACATCTTACTTCAACACAAAGCTTGTATTGTTCAATCTTTTCTCCTTTTATGGTAACGAGAATTTTCCTGCGCAGCATGTTCAAAAGCCATTATTTTCGCGTGTATAAAACGAAGATACTATGGTGAATGTGGTTTTAATTAAAACATTGTGCATTAGACTGCCCTTTAAGCTCATTTGTTCAGTTTTGCAAATTGGGCAGAACGCCGTAGGTTCGATTCCCACACGGCACAAACACTTATGAAAGGAACATACTCGCAGATGTCTATTATTTGTCTGTGTGTTTTAAATATATGTGTTAAGTGTAAATAAGCATTATATTAGATAGTTATCTAGTTTCTGTATAAAACTTTGATTGGTTTGGCGCTATATGGCGTTGTGTGAAATGTCCACCAGTATTTATTTCATGTATTTATTCATACATTCGTAAAAATTTGATCGTAAAAGATTAGGTTCAGAAAAGTTGCTTCAAGACAATAAGCAATGAACCTCTCTTGAGTAACACCTTGTGACCAGGCAATGCGCTGATAACGTCGTGAAGGACAACACATCATAAAAAAGTGCTCAGTGAAGGAAATTCTCGAGACGTGATGATCTAGCGACCAAGAAGAGTCTCGTCAAATTGGTAGTCCCAGTCATGGTCGTCATTTAATATAACTACTCTATACACTCTACGTAGAAACAAAAAGTATGTTTTTGTGCAAACACATGCTCAAAATATGTAAATAGATGTTATCCCCTATAGAGCATCAATAATAGGTGTACATTATGTATGATTGTACCTACGTGAACAAATGGGTTTCCCAGCAGGTTATACCTACTGATATTTTAACGTAGGCAATGTCTCTATAATCTACATATTTACCTTTCCCTAATGTAATCAGTGACAAGGAAAATTATATATGTACCTATGTATATCAAGATGCATAAAGATCTTATATTGTACCTACATGCAGAGACCTTACTTTCATAAGAACCTATAACAAATTTAAAGCTGTTGTAAAGATGAGATTAAGCACATGCCCCGACCGGCAGCTTTAGGGGGCGCCTAAATCATAATAATAATAGATATTTACTTATGAAATTGCCGTTCTGCGGTATTGGATATTTCAAATCAAAATTACAAATTTTTGTTTGGCTAAAGAGTTCTAATTTCAAATTAATTTTATTTTAAAAAACATAGTAGGTATTCTTTTTCCAAAAGTAGTCATTTATTTATTAAGGTGTTCATTACAAAATGTTTGTCTAGCTTGGGAATCGAACCCACGCTTTATAGCTCATAAGCAGTGTCTACCAAATAAGCTAACAGCTAATAGGATATTCAACGACATAAGACTTTAGCAAAAGTAGGTAAGTGTCAGGAATTGAAATATAATTATAAATATAAAAAAACAAAGAGTAATTTTGCTAAGTGCAATGAAGAATTTATCATTAGTAAACAATTATGAGTGACACCTGAAACCAGAAGTTCAAAGACCCTAAACGTGTTTCAGCGTAAGTATAACAACTTTTCGATAGGTAGTCAATGTCATTCAAAAGCTGTTAACCGCTACTGGTATCAGCGAGGTTCTGTCATGTGTGGCTGTATGTAGATCTACCTATGAATACCTACTTATTGTAAATTATTAACAATGCTGGGTACCTTAGACTATACAGGGTGAAAACCCTGCAGCTCGATTAACTTCACACATTTTTAGGACGTGTGCTTTGCTTTTTATGGTTGACAGGCTAGGTGTTTGACCACAGCTCACCTGATGTTAAGTGACGGTGTGGTCGATGATGGTGAAGCACACCTAGCCTGGAATGAAACTGGCACTCAAGTGAGGCTGCCGGAGCACACCATTAAATGCTTAACGCAGATTTTCAACTTGAGGGTGGTAGCTAGTCAGCAGAGTACTAGAAAGTACTCTACCACCACGCTATGGTTTCCTCACGATGTTGATGGTGATGATGATCGCTCTAAGCGATAAGGCCGCCATTTGTTGCACACGTATTTAATGTAAATGTTTTCTAATGTTCACTTTTGTAATATTGTTTGGTGCGAGCAATAAAGAGTTATCAATCTATGTATGTTGTACCTTGCTATGTAGTACTTATACGTTTTATTTTTTTCAGAAAAGGTTTTGGTTTCTGTAAAATAAGTCAAATAGTTTCAGCCAAGTCAAATAGTTTTTCTTTTTGTATGGCCAAGTACGCGGTAGGTATGTGATGGTCTTAAGTAAACTATTGATTATAATCATTATTACATTAAAAATCCTATAAATAAATAAATAAATATCATAGAACATTACACACAGCGCCATCTGACCCCAAACTAAGCAGAGCTAGTGTGATGGAAGTCAGATAACTGATAGAATACTTACATACTTTTTTTTTTTTGTAAATACATACTTATAATACATACAGTACACCCAGACACAGAACAAACATCGATGTTAGTCACACAAATGTTAGTCCTGAGTGGGAATCGAACCCACGCCCTTCAGCTCTCGAAGCAGACACACTACCAATGAACCAACAGGGCTGTTAATATGACAATATTACAATGTTATAGGATTTCTTAAAGGATTCAAAATAATAAACAAAACTAGTATAAACAAGTTTATTTTGCTGCCACATTTTGCACTCTGCCTGCTTTCTTGGTTATTTTCTTCTGTCGAAGCATTTGTTTCCTTTCCTCTGGAGTTTTCTTCAATCCCTTCATCTTGCGAGTCTGCAAGCGGCCGATCTGTTGCTTTCCAACGTGTATGCGGCCTAATTTCGATCCGAACGCATCGCGTGAAATGTTCTTCTTCTTGATTGGTTTCAACTCCTTAGGGATCTTGCAAGCTTCCTTATATAGATTGTCCGATGCTAATTTTGTTCTTCTTAATTTGAAGTCTACTGAGGGCCCTAAAATGTATTAGTAGAAATGTTAAAACTTTGAGTGTACTTATAACTATTAGCTTTTTGCAATGAACTCAGGTGTAGTCAGCGCAAATCTTTTTGAGGCCTCCAAGGCCTTTGAGGAGAGGGCAGAGTACTAAGCACAAATTCTGACTTGTTCCTACATTTACAGGCATCAAAAAGATATGCATGAACTGAGGTGAGGAAAAGTGCATAATGTGATAAACTTTTTATTTCGTAAACAAGAGACACTCTTTTTTAAATTAGAAAATTATTAAATAACTGACTTTGGAAGTTTATGGTAGTTGTAATAAATTTACAGTTGTGTTTTACAACTACATATGTGACAATACAAGCAAGTTAATAATGATGTATGATAATACCAATAAAAGTTCAATGCTATCTAGAATTTGAACTACACCAGTACAAAAACTCTGCATGGCTATTTTTTCATGTTGCATGACATTCTTGCCTTTTTAAATTCTGTCATCATCAAAATTAATTGTCAGTCACTGATATTGCTAATCTCCCCAGTCTCATACCAATTTTCAATTTAGATTAACCATTATAACAATCAGCCTATCATAATCTCCACATAGACCACCACTATACTAGAAATACTAACAAAATGATAAATCTTGTGCTAACCTATTTCCTCTAATTCAACTCTCGGTGTTCGCTGCCCACTCTTTTTTAGCATTATCCTGTAGGACCTAAGGTACACGACTCCATCATCAGTTGCTGTGAAGCTCAGAACATGCTCCAAGCCTTGCAGTCTGATCGTTTCAACCTGAAATCAGAAATGTAACATATTGTAATTTATTGGTATGTTGCAGGCACTGGAACTATGACTAGAACTTATGACATAGGTGTAGGTTTAATTGAAATTTAATTTGTGTTTTTTTACAATATTTTTATGTTGTTTGACAAAAAATAACCACTATGTATGTTATTTTAACTTGCAAACACTTTTTCTTAATTTACAGATAACTAAACAATCGGTTTCTTGTTGATAAGTATAAATATAATAAATAGTATCCATACTATTAGTATAAACTTGTTTTTCAAATATTACTTTTTTAATATTTTATGATTCAAAAAACAATAAATATATGCAAAAAATGAAAAATATGCATAAATTCATTATGACCTGCTGGCAAACTAGGCCTTAACATTATTGCATGTATAAGAATATTAAAAAGTTACAAACCTTTTCTCTATGAAAGAAATCTGTGAACAATGATTTCAATCGCTTCAAGTCTTCATTGAGTTCCCATGCAGGTCCGTTAAATAACAGACAGGGCTTCAAACCAGGCATTATTTTCATATTGTGGAAGTCAGACATGGCTGTATATGCTTCTGCTCCTAGTTCTATCATGTCCAAAATGCCATAGTTAAAAGTGCAACCAAGAATAATGTTGTGAGGTCGCTTTTTACTGTGAGATCCAACTCCAAACAAAGCTGCTTCTTTTTTTGTGCACAGTCTGGAAATGACACAAAAAATATCATTAGAAATAATCACATAAGTTCTAGTTTCTACTTGCCAATTTTTACTTACTAGTGAGTTAAGTTGAATTGAGTGAATTTGAAAATGGATATAAAAATAATTTTCACAAAATCGAATTGAAATTATGAAGACTGTAAATATTTGAAATAATATCTTTCATCACACATTGTATAAAGCAGAAAACTATCCAAAAAAACAAGGTAAAACAATGGTCATACTTCAAATTACATAATTTTGAATTGTGTTTAAATGTAGAGAATCTTACATTTTTCAGGCTGAATATTCTTATACAATTGTATGTAACAATAAAACAAGTTTCAAACAATAATTCTCAAGTGCAATTATATGTGTACGTATAAGTAAACCCTTTTCTTTTCACAATAAAATAAAAAACATATATATAGTAGGATATTTACACACAGTGCCATTTGACCCCAAACTAAGCAAAGCTTGATGAACTATGGAATTCAGATAACTGATATAATACTCATAATATAGTTTTTTTTTGTAAATATGTACTTGTAATATATACAGAACACCCAGACACAGAACACACCCACACCCTACAGCTCTTATAGCAGATTTGATTTGAGAAAAAATTTGGAATGGATTAACACTCACACTACCTTCTGAGAAATTGTGGGGTGCAGCTAGTGTCGTCTTGTGTCGTGTCGTGTAGTCTAGATCTATACATATTTGGTCGATACCCTACAAAAACTGTACCTACTTTTTAGATCTCCTGGAAGTCCAGGAGTCCTGGACTGGACTTGTACTTACATGATTAAAAAGTTTTTACAATACAAAAAAATAATTGAAAAGTAGTCAGAACTTACTTTTCAATAAGTGAGGCATCTTCGAAAGGAACTATATCGTTCTTCCGGGTGAGATATGCTGCATCAGGTTTCTTCAAATCGTAAATATCTTTCATGAGGCTCCGTGTGCGTTCTGAAGGGTGCCGTCCTTGCATAAATATGCATTGCTTGGATCCCTCAATAGGTTTCGGCTCTTTTGCTTGGAGCGCCTTTTTACCTTTCCGAGTGGTGGGCTTTCTAAAAAGCAAACAAAATGTTAAGTTTCACGAATGCAACAAAGAAAAGGATTCGAAGATCTCCTTTCACATACTTTATTCTATGCATTATAGACATTTTTACGACGTCGAGTTTATTCAACAGAGCACGCAAAACACTAAATTACCGAAATAAACACGCACTGAAAAAATAGGCAATTATTCAGCCAACACGTGGGCAAGTTGACATATCATATTCTTCTTTCTTTTTGGCGTATAATTTTATACATTAGCCAGTATTAGGTGTTTTGAGTTTTTATATTTTCAAGCATAAAAAATGAAGCTAAGTATGTCACAGTTAAAGTCACGATAATAGTAGGTAAGTCATGTCCGAAAAAAACACTGATTTTGTGAAATAATACAATGCAACATAATTTTTCCGTGGCTCCGCCAAAACTCATAAATGAAAAAAAAAAAGAATGAACAAAGAATGAAATTGGTATGGTCGAAAAAAAAGTTTGACAATTGGCAGATGACACAAACATTCACAATTCTTTCTTTCTTCTTCTTTGATTTTGGCGTTGCATTTTAAGCATTTGCTGATGTCAAGTGTTTTGTATTTTCAAGTTTCATAAGTTAAGTTACCTTGCTATTGTTATAGTCGAAGTCCAGTCCGTGTCAGTAAAGTTCAGTTCTGCTTTAGTAAAGTAGTGGCGACTTTACCATAAGCTTCGATGGAGTTTTGGAAGCAACACGAAAAACCATGTTTTACTTTCATTGTATCATTTTTCTCGCGCTTCTAACTCGGCACTTTATGAATAAAGCACAGTTTAAAAATACTAGTTTTGGAGAAAGATACAACGGATCGACATGACTCTTTGCGTTACCGCCAAAACCCAAATTCCTTCATTATTTGTTTTTATATCGCCGTTTCTGGATTTTGCCAGTGTCAAATATTTTGATGTGTAAAATATTTTATAAAAATTAAGAAACAAGTTTAAGAGTGAGACCACGAGAAGGTTAGGCTGGCCAGCTTACGGTAAACTGCGATGACTCTACCCGTCATCCATCACACAAAGTGTCAAAACCTGATTATTCGTCTGAGGTTAAAACGCAATTTTTCAATCAGTATGTCCTACTTGTCCTCACCTCAGATTATGAAGGGTCCAAGGCTGAAACGGTTTGAAAATTAAAAGTCACTGAGCAAGTCATGGAAAGGGCTATGCTCGGTGTGTCTATAAGGCAAAGAAGTAATTCTCCAAAGAAATAAGGTCACTAACATAGCTTGACGCATTAGTAAGTTGAAGTGGCAGTCGACTAGTCATATATCAGCAGACCCGATAACCACTAGGATAAATAAATGTGTGCTAGAGTGGCGACCGCGTGTTGAAGTGGACGCAATAACGCCTACATATTTTAAATAGCACGTAACGTATATTCATATTTGCTCTTGAGCTTTCCCTTCCTTGTTTTTCTCACGCTAATCAAGTACCATTGTCTCCGTATACTTTATCAAGGATAAATAATTTAAACCAACAATAAGCTCAGTGTACAGTTATTTCTACACCGCGAATCGGCCAACGTAGTGTAGGGTAGGACGCTCTGGAAATAGGTGGAAATCGGTGGAATGACAATACGCGTAATACAGCTGGCAGTGGCTGGAAGCGAAAAGTCGAAGATCGGGCTGATTAGTGTCTTGAGAGAGACCTATGTCTAACGGTGGACTATAAAAGGTTAATGATGCTAAATTAAAAATTAAGTTAAACCTTAAAAGTATTATGTCACATTCAAAGTCAGACAACGTAAGTCAGATTCAGATTTAGAGTAGTGGCTGTTTTACTAGACGCTTCGACAGACATTTAGAAGTTAGCTATATCTTTATTTTAGACTCATACACGCAATTTCGCGCTTTATGTACTAAACACTGCTACATAGAAAAAAAATACAATACGGCGAAATGTTCATAGAATAGAATATTACAAAACAAAACCGAAAAAATGTCAGGAGGGAGTAATTTGTACATATTTTTTATTGTCTTTTGTTCTTAGTTTATTAGCTCGTAACTTAACACTGACAAATACACAAAAAGTGCGACGCCAAGTCTTTCTCCGAAGAATATGAAAAAAATGTTAATCCGCATTCCCGCCAAAAAGCCTAACGCAACATTCAGAAAGAGACCTTATTTTTTATTTTTGTTTTCTGCATTTTGTCACCATGGATTTCCCAAGTAAGAATATTTTAAATCATTTTGCACTGATACTGTTACGGATAATAATATCATAGTAGTAAATTAGTAATGATTCGGATTTTAATGATGACCTATATTACCATAAAAGTGTTAATAATTTTGAAATATCAGACTATTTATGTAAAAGTGATGAAAACGAGATCCAGATGGTAAGAGACAACGCATGTCCATATACCGTTGCAGCGATACACAGAACTTTGAGTTACAAAACAATGTGTAGGGTAGGACATCGCTGCTTTGGCGCCAACGATGTAGGTAGGAAGATACTATAAAAATAAACTGAGATTGGCGCTCGTTACTTTAAGATTTTCGATGGTTAGTCTCGACTTGACAGCTCTGTAATTTCGCTAGCTGAAGTACCCTTCAAACTAGTCTGACGGCAAAATATCTGCTTCTACGGTGGCAGCTACATAGAGGACCTCCTGACCATTTAAAAAAACAAACCCAAAAAGTACCTACTGGCAGAAAGGCTTTTCGTAATATCATAATCTCGAAAAGGACCACAAAAAACTTGAAACTAGTGAATTTTGAGTAAATTAGTAATATGTAGATACCTACCATTGTACCTACATACCTATACGTGCGACGTTCAGGTATTGTTCGCTCAGGCAAAAAGTTAGGTAGTAAAAAACTACAGTTTTAACGTCATCACAGGATATATCTACGTAATTTTGGCGTCGCAAAATTGCAGCATTTATCATAGATGTAAGTAAAAAAGAGAAGATTAGGTACGTATTCCCAGCGCTTGCTCAACAACTGGTCCTGTAATAACTACACGCAAACACACACGCTCACATTTACATTTCTAATCTTGTGCAATATAATTACAACAAAGATAGAAAAACGTACCAAAGACCGAAGTGCGACCGAGACAACAGTTTTTTTTCTCTTTAATTTTGGTGTCGCATTTTATATGTTAAATAAGTTGCCTCGTAGCTATAGTTAGGTATACTCAAAGTCCAGTCTTGGTCAAGTCCAGTCCGTATCAGTCAAGTTTAGTCATGCTTTAGTAAAGAAGTGGCGACTTTACTATAAGCTTCGATGGAATTTTGGAAGCAACACGAAAAGTCATGTTTCACCACATCATATCATTTTCCCACACTCGCGCTTGTGATTCGGCGCTTTATGAATAAAACACCACCATTTGTATGCATAAATACTCGACAAAACACTTGTTTTGGAAAAAAATACAATGGGGCTACACGACTCTTTCAGCGTTTCCGCCAAAACTCAAGACAACAGTATTAGTTGCTAATACAACCCCACTGTTTACAGATCTCGAATACAAATTCGTGAGTTCACCGAGTTTTCACGATAGTACAGCTTACCATACCGCTTCGCAAAGACACTAACGCCCTAATGTACGCGTATATCTATTCCTGTCTGCAAATGGCGAAATAAAGCAGTAGAATAATTAGACAATTTTAAGTTTTGGTGTTATTACGAGTGAAAAGTAATGTTTTTGGTCTGGTACTAACGGTACATCTAGTAAACGACCACGAGAGTATTGCTGTAGTCTATAACTAAAAAAATCACACAAAAGTACGTCGTAGCAAGCACGTAAAACATGAACGGTGGTCCGACTATGACCGAAGCAATATGGGAACGGTGAACCTAATTGCACCTAATTTGAGCCTTCCACTTTCGAGAAGCTAGTACCTAATCTCCCCTTTTTTATTATATCTATGGCATTATTAAATCGACGTATTTTTCTGTGTAATATGAATGACTAATCGACATATCTAGCACATTTCATTTGTAAGTATCTATGTTTGTTACGTACTTCTTTACAGTGTAATAGCTCGAGTCAAGGTTCTATCTAAAATCTAGAATAGCTTATATACCTATCTAAAATCTAGAATGTAGGTACTTAAAATGTTTTGTAATAAAAATTCAGCAAAATAAAATCAGCATCAGCATCATCATCTTAGTCGTAGGACGTCCTCTGCTGGGCATGGCCCTCCTACAATGACTTCCTTAAAGACCCGTTGGAAGCGGGTCGCATCCAGGCTCATCCAGCATGTTCCTGCGGTCATCATTAGGTCGCCAGTCCACCTTGTGGGTAGTTGTCCTACGCTGCGTTTGCCGGTCCGAGGTCTCCATTCCAGAACTTTGCAGCCCCATAGGCCATCAGTTCTGCGTGTTATGTGCTCTGCCCACTGCCACGCCAACTTGCTACGGATTTTTCTACAGACGGCTTTCATCTACGGGTCTTTTTATTTCTGATCCGATCGCATCGATAAACCCCGAGCATAGCCCTCTCCATAGCTAGTTCTTCTACTTTGAAGAATAAATGTGTTGGTTTTAAATCAGCAAAAAATATTTTGATGATGTTTTGTAGGGCGGCATTGTTCTCGAAACACTATTACGACACAACTTCTATTTTTTTTTAAAGTAACCACTTAGATAATAAAGTAGGTACTAACGTTTTCTGTGTAAATTGTATGAATATTATTTTAAACTTTTGTTATAATATCTATAATAAAGGTTACCTACGCACAATACTATATTTAATCGCACTGTTGTCAGAGTGTTAATTTATTATATATTATTTATCGAAGTACCTATTCTATCATTTATCTGACACCCATAGTACCTACCCACAAGCTTTTGGGGCTAGATGACGCTGTGTAAATGTCCACCAATTTTTTTTTTTTTTTTCGTTTCCAACTACTTACTCCATCGCCTGACGTGTACTGATTTACGTACTCGTATGTCAGTAGGTATATTTGTATGTTGTATATATATGTTACACCATCGAGGGCATCCTACACCTCAGATTAAACTTTTAATCTGAGTCCTACACTAAGTAGGAGCATTGACCGCGGTCACTGTAAAAATGACAGTTTTCCCAAAAAAAGTTTAGTATCTTTTAGATCTAGTTCTAAAGCTTTGTCCAGACTTTCGCGTTCCTTTTAATTTGAGAATGCATGTATTTGAGAACATAAGCGACGAATTTTTTATTTGAAAACCTGCCTCGCGTGTAGGTAATCCCTCGGAAAATTACAAAATTTACCAATTCATTAACATTTTCACAGCATAATATTGTGGTTATTATTTCGAAGACTGGTTTTAATGAAAACAGGTTTCAAATAACGTTTGACCGCACGTGCATTACATTGGCATAAGGAAAACCCCCGAGTTGAGTAAAATTCAAGCCCAGTTATCACAAATCAACGTATGTAGCTCTAGCTACTATTAATTTAGATTTTATTTTTGTGGCATGTAAGTCTATTTCAGTTTGAAGTTAAAATGCTTTATAGTATCAACTGCTTTATACATTGTATAAAACTCCGCTATTTTGGCGATGCAGCGTGTATACCTATACTGCGATAAGGTTTAATTTGCAATGGTCGAATAAGCTTTATGCAAACGAGCTTTCGGTAATTTTTCTTCGCGTTTGGTCGTGTCGTCAGAGACAGAGGAGTGTCTTGGCTCCCCTATATACCGGCTCGCGACAGCTGGCTCGTCAAAGCGTGGTAGAGCGCAGCGGAGACCGCTGTGGCGCACGTCCCAAAATATCGCGCTTTCGGACTTTTGCAAGTTCTAGCTGTTTTGTGTGAGTAGGTGAATTCCATAGGTGTGCGTGCGGACACGGATTTATTTATTCATCACACAAGAGTAAGTTAATTTTCAAGTAAATTAAATTATTATCTATCCTATACCATTTTGATAAAAACCTTTTTTTTTGCTTTTCTATTTTCTATTCAATTATTTCTTAATAAGAACTTAATTCACTTAAATGAGAAATTAGTTCACAAAAAACCTAATAAATATTTTTTTAAATATACGGGATATTATTTTTGAGAACTATTTAGTACTAGTAGTAACTATTTAGTACTACTAGCTAGTCAAATGTATGAATAACGGCGGTTTCTATTTACTTCACTCGCTCTCGCTTTTTAGATTCAATTTCTATTTACTTCGCTGTCTCACTTTCCGTAAATATTTTCGTCGTTTATTACTTACGTAAATTTCGCAAATTAATATACTAACCCCTTTATTATACCTACTTACTTTGCTTAACTCAATGACGATTAATTCTGCAAAATGCAGTGTCTTCAAATCCATGAATTTATATTTTTATCAATTATGGGACCCTGTCTAACGGGATCCGATAACTGTATACTTTTACTACATAAGTAATCACAGATTGTATTATGGATAGTCTATAAAACAACTGGGTAGGTATCTCATATGCTTCTTATTTTTTCTATTTCTAAAAAAGTCTCGAAATAACAAATGAGTTGATCTGAAGCGATAAACTAATAACCCTGAAAGCACACCCAAAAACAACTCACTTGAGAGCCAGTGTCATTCCAGAATAGATGCGTTTACCATCTTCGGCCACACTGTCACTTGTCATCAGGAGAGCTGTGGTCAGCCATAATATTTAGTATACAAGCTGCGCCCCGCGGTGTTACACGCTACATGTTTTCGAAATAAAAAGTATGTATGTTCTATGTTCTAATCCAGGGTTTCAGCTGCCTCCATACCAAATTTCATCCAAATCTGTTCAGTAATTTTTAAGTCAAAGAGTACAAACATCCATCCATTCATCCAAACTTTCACATTTATAATTTTAATGGGATATATTGCTTAGTCATGAAAATGGTATGATGACTTAGGTATCTTGAGTGCAAAAATAAAACGCATTATAGTTCGTTAATAATCTAAAAATAGAAATTTAGTAGTTTGTTTTTTTGTTTAGTAATTTGGTTTGATATTTATACAATTCACATTTATGGATGATAAAAATGTTGATTTTAAATCAATTTGTAATTGAAATTTAATTGAATCTAAATTGATCTATATCTTTTGGACTCGCATATTTAAAATAATAAAACTCATAATAATTTTTATTTTAAAACAAAGTTGCATTCAACCCTTGCGTTATATTTTTGATTATCAAAACTAATAGAGGAACGGTAGGTACAATTGCATGAATAAGAGTAAGATGGGATGAGTAATTGCGCTATACCTCATAATCAGATCGTAAACATCGGCGTGGCAAAGATCAAAATGTACTGTCCTCCCACACAGGAAATGTTCCTATTTGTTGAACTTCCATGCGCACATAATTTCCGCAAATATCAGCGAATGTCAACCTCTTACTCAACTGAGCCCCTTTTGGGGACTCTGATGAGAGTTAATTTTCATTACTTCCGTTTTCGAATAAGCATTGAATTCTTTCGTCTCAACGAAAAGGTAAGTGACCTTTTCATAGAGTCCGCGGAATTCAATGCCAGCTCAAATCCATTATGATAAGCACCCAATCACATTAGCAAAATATTTAACAGATTTTTATTTATTTGCATTGTTCATAGATATGAATATGCGAGTAATAACTCTATAAGAACAGGTAGGTAGTGCTTCAAATGCCTATTTTTTTATAGGTATATTTATATAGGTATATTTATAAATATTATTATGACTTTGGAATTTTATTTTGTGGGACAAAATTCAGGCGTATGAATAAAGTTCTTTGTAAGTTTCAATTGGTATCGTAGATAATTACCATTGCTAAATTAATAGCTACATATGTGTGGTATTTATGTAGGAAAATCATAACATAATACTTAGGTACTTATTTTTTAATTAGGATAAGATTTGCTTTACACATTAGCACAGGTACGTGGGGTTTTTACTGCTGCAAGTTTTATTATAACCTTCGTGTTGAGAAAGATTCCGATAATAATTTTACTTTAACATGCTAATAGATATAATATATCGCTATCAGAATAGGTATATAATAATAACTATGTGACTAGCTAATGAGAGTTCGTTAAGCTAAGTGAGTCGCCCTAATGTCAGATTTGATTGTTGTTATAGTAGGTACAAACAGCCAGGGCAAACAATTTAACGTATCTTTATGTTAATTATGTAGCTTTACAACTGAAAGCTACATAATTAATTGCGTCTTGCGGTCACTAATTCGAAGATAGCATCGCGTGTTGCTTAAATTCGGTGGCAACGGGGAAACGATCTATGTAACGACATGAGTACCACGATAAACGTCTAAAACAGTCATACGTTATAGAGGGCACAAACACGTTTCAGTCATGGTGTCGCGGGCCGTAAAAATATTAGCAAACATTTATTTATTTGTCTTATATCTTGGAATCTTATTTTAAATTTGATTCGTTAAATAATTTTATAATAAACAACACTATATACTTGATTGAATTAGCTGTGATACCTATAGTTGTATCAAACAAATTCAAAACGCTCAATGCTCTGCGGTAGAGCTAAGAAGTACCATGTCAGCACATTCACAGTTTACTCTGATGGGCGCGAAATTGAAAAAACAAAGTTAGGGGTAACTTTATTCAACTAGCCATAAAGACCCGGCGGGCCGCAGGTTGAGTACAGCTGATTAAGAACATTGCTTTTAAAAGTTACTTTAAATGTTTATATAATCAAATGAAAGTAAATAAGTAAATATTAGTTATGGTTCTACAAGTTAATTATGTGGGAATGCATTTATTACTGTTATCATTTTTGCCATGATATTCTAAATAAACCATGATATCCGTGTAAAACTAGAACTTTTTCTGTCCATTAACAAACTAAAAACACGGTAAATAGAAATTATCCCGATATTTTTAACCGTCTCAAAAAGGAGGTGGTTCTCAATTCGACTGTATGTCGTTTTATTATATTTTTTGTACATTCCGCCAATTATGAATCGATTTTGATGAATCTTTTTTGCTTGATAGATCATACTTGAGGTGGTCCCGTAAATAATATATAGAAATCGATCGAGCGGTTCTTGAAATACTCAAGAATCTAAAAATTATAAAATACATCTATGATAGGTATTTCCGTTTACTCCGAAATCGCGCTGTTTCATTGGAGTAGTGCGTTTAGTTGTACTAATATTGTCTATTTTAGATATTATTAGCAAATAATATAAGATATGTGAATTGTGAACAAAAAAAACTCACGATACGCGTATACCTACCATTAATTATATCCGTTTATAACGAAAACATTTTATTCTAGAACAATTACATTACTCTTAATAAATTTAATTAGATTTATAAGTTAAGTTCGCGTACTTCCGAGCAACAAAATGGTCAAACGGTAGATTATATTTTCATCCTTATTATTTTATGATACCTAAGGGAATAGCGTATGGGTGGAGCGTCATGAGATTTTTTTTGAGGGACCCTGCTCTTCTATTGCAATTAAGATATAGTTTAGATACAAATGTAGGATAACGAGTTATTTATTATCTCGTGATGTTCGGAGGCTCGGCCATTGTTGATAAGCTGCAATGCAAAGACAAAGTACATGGCGAGACGCGCAGACTCCGCCGCCGATACCGCAGGTCAACAAGTCACGAACAAGTTTATTTATATTGATAAACATACATTTTTAAATGCGGTCACGCATTTAAAAATTTGGGTACAAAGTGTATCGGTAGTTATAGCTGTCTGTCGTTATATTTTTTTTATGATTAAGGCAATAGGCCTTTTAGCAATTTCAATTTGCGCTTTTAATATAATTTTCGAATAAAACATGTCATTTATACAGGGTTATAAACTTAGCGTGTACATAGCCGAAAAGTAGATAGTTATTGTAATCGTCATTATGAATAACTTTTACTTTCATAACCCTGAAATCGTAATAAAAATCAGCTAGTTGTAGACCAGCTAATTTTTTTCGCGAATTCAGAATCTTGTATTGAAAAAGCTGACATGATGAGTACAATGATTCCCTTATGGCTAAGTACACCCCAATCATGTAACACTGTATTGGACTGGACATCGGGAAGTGGGTCAAATTTACAAGCTTGCAAGATTCCACCCGAACAAACATAGTTGCAGACATACATACATATAAACTTATAAAAAATTACGAATGTAATAGATAGAATGATGAATATAATAGAATCTATACCTACGTTGCGACACCAGCAATCTCGCTATATACGTATAAAAGATATCGATGACAACCTGCATTACAACATCCAATCAGCGATGAGAAACTTGCATCGCGCAAACAAAATTCGACAACGCATTATACTAGTACAAATTCTAACGACACAATGTCGAGCAACTATCTGCCAATGACGTCTGGCCAAGTAAGAGTATTCCATCGTGAAATGAAGGAACTTCATCGTGAATGTCACCCCACATCACGTATACTCGTAGTTTAGCTGTCGGTATGTTAAATCTAACGTCACTAGGGCTGGTCAAGTCAACCTATATGAACTAACTTACCGTTTTATTACATTCATATCTACAGCTATCGAGCAACTTTCCACTCCCACCAGGGGTTCATAAAGTTGACTGGCCTCGTAGTACATATACGTGCTAATTTTATTATGTTATAGGCACATTGGTTTCTGTAAAATTGTAGGTATAAGTAGGTAGACATTAGGTTTATTGCTTTTAGCCACACGCAAGGAAAACTTTCCATGCTAGAATACGAATTAAATTAGGTACTCGAAAACCAGATTTTTCTTTACAAAATAACAAGATCGGTTAAAAATTTTACATATTTAGTGCAATATAATGAGTCCTGCTTGTCAACAGGCGATTTATTCTATAAATTCGATCTTACGCTTTAAAAATTGTGGCTCGTTTCAGGACACAACAGCTGCGCAGAAAAAAAGGTAGCAACACAAAATTTGCCTTTGTGTAAAGAACATTATTGTAGAGTAAAAATATTTTTTCGGAACGTTAAAAGTTAAGTAGGTATTAATATTTATACTGCTTACATAGAGTGTGGACAACATCTACATTTATATAAGCACCTCTTTGTTATAAAACGTTAAGTGTTTATAATTTTGCGCACGAGTAGGTAAGTAAGCAGTTACGCTTGCGTAAGTACAATAATTTCACTCCCAATAGGATGACGAAACCAAGTTAATGCCACAGTATCTACAACCTTAACTTATTTTAAATTTCGGTTTACCTTAACGTTTTACTTGTGTCACAATTATCTGGCATGTAATAATAATTATTATTAAGGTGGTTCGATTTCCATACTAAAAGTTTTTTTTTCTATTTATGGACAAATGGAGCATAATTTTACAGTGAAATCACAGTAACTGGCATTTATTTTGGTCTTTATTTGCGGTTTTGCGGTATAATCTACTGTTTTATTCAAGCAATTGTGATTTACAATTGCTTGAATAAAACAGTAGATTATTAGCATAATCTACTCCATTTATCTATAAATAGAAAAAAAAAACATTAAACAAATAAATGGAAAAAAGTTGTTTGTATGGAAATCGAACCACCTTAAAATAAATAAAATCCATCGATATAAGTAAATATAGTTTTCCTCTTAATAAGAATAGCGACACCGCTAGCCTTATGTGGTGGCACACTACAAAGAAGAAATAAAAACATCGTTCTACTTCAGATTCTTTTAACTATAAAGTTAGTTAAAAATGTATAGAGTTTACTGGTTATGTGAGTGTTGTATTTTAGTTTCCGCACCTACGATTGAGATTATGAATACAGCACTTCGGCTATTGAAACAAGATAGTGTAAGGTTATCTATTTTGTAGGTAAGTAAATTTTTAAGAATGTCGTCACATCTATATGCAACTGTAGAGTGCGTGATCGGCACCCCATGAACTCATTATCCATTTGTATTGCGAACATTATCTGATGTAGAGGCAAGTGTGATGGACTCTCCCTCCAATTTGTCTCTATCAGTAGTTAACGTTATTCACGCATGTAAAGATCGTAGAGTAGAGCACATTCACGGATCAGGGACTCTGCCGGATGGTCCGCTATAATAGTTCTCTTTGTTCTACTTTCTTAAGTATCAATTTATTTCAAATTATTTATTGAGTGCAATTATAAATGTTGACTATGGTCAATAAAATGGAATATAATTTAAATAACGACGATAAGCTAAGTAAGTAAACTTTTGTAGATTTGGATCCATTCCAAAAAAAAGTTTTTATTTTTACTCCGAAACGAACGACGTAAGAAAATTTACGACGATATAAAATTCGCGCTCTTCGTTACAGTCTGTTATAATAGGTATTTGGATAGGCACATTTCTTTGACAAGGATATGTCCCCACACTATGATTAGTAATAATACATTGAAGATACATGATTCTCAACTAACTAGATTCTATATTCTTTCCAGTGTTGGAGAACGAAGCAAAGGATGGCGAAAGTCAAAGGGCCAGCGAAGACCCTCTAACGAAAGCTATCGGCGCGATCGGGAAATGGCAAATATGGATCTGTTTCGTCGTGTTCCTTGTCAAATTTCCTGTAGCTTGGCACCAGATGAGCATTATTTTCCTAGCACCACCTATGAACTATACTTGCTCCAGTGGCAACGCTTCGGAAACGTTTGATAACGTCTGCCATGCCAATTGTAGTCGTTACGAATACGATCACAGCGTCTTCAAAGACACTATTGTATCACAATGGGATCTCATATGCGACAGACAATGGCTAAAAAATCTCACGCAAACTATATTTATGCTGGGTATTCTCGTCGGCAACATGGTGTTTGGCCATCTCTCAGACAGGTTAGTAAGAAATATACTTTATTCTCCGGTGACTTTAGCTTCATCTGTTCACAAATTGACGCATTCTCGTCTTTGTCATCATGAACAAATCTCACGAGCTCCCGGATGATGTTACTTAAGCGAGCGTAATTTATTAAGGCAATATCCGAGATATATGCACCCCAGATAAGAGACCTTTCTCATTCGTCAAGGATGCTGTTAATAAAAATGTATTTGCATTCAAAATTATGTGTAGGTATACTTCATTATACTGTGAATTTAAGTAGGTTTCTAGTCATTGCGTGTGAATGTAAACTTAACATACGTCGCTAATGCGTATAAAATCGATAACCCTGCACAAGCAGTCTGAACCCTTGAACGAGTGAACTCAATACAGATTTTCTACCTGACACGTTTAAGCACACATATGATGGGCATGACAGTCGTTTCGGACAGATAAATAAATAGGTTAGAAGACCATACCTATGAGTCATAATATAATATGTATTTTACTTAAGTACATACAATATGTACCTACAATTGTACTTACATGTTTATTTTATGATAAAACTTTTCTAATGATCACGCAATAAAATTTAGCCATATTTGTTCAAATAACAATACTACATTGTAGTTTTGCAGTAAAATTTTATGTGATACCTAATTGCAATTTTTATTTTTTTAGATTTGGACGCCGGCTACCTTTCCTCGCAGCTGTATTTCTTCAGCTCATATCTGGCGTCACTACAGCATATTCTGTGAACTGGTACATGTTCACAACCCTCAGATTTTTCCTCGCGGTTGCCACTGGCGGAACTATGGTTACAAGTTTTGTTCTGACGATGGAGTTGATTGGCGCCAAATACAGAGCAACCGTTGGCATCATCTATCAGATACCATTCAACCTTGGACACTTGACGCTACCACTGTTTGGTTATTTCCTTCGTGACTGGAGTACATTTCAATTAGCCATCTCGCTGCCGTCGGTATTATTCCTGAGCTACTACTTTTTGCTCCCGGAATCCCCGAGATGGCTCTTAACCGCTGGCAGGTCAGAAGAGGCTGTTAAAATTATGGAAACTGCTGCTAAAAGGTAAATAAATATATCCTTCCACTTCATTTTTCACTATGTGATCTATAATCTTTGACTCGAACTAAGTGTTACAGCCATACAGCCAAATTACATTGCAATTTAAAGTATGGAATATAAACTACTCATCTAATATATGAGCTCTTTATCTATTAGATACTTAAAGAAACACCATTTTGAACGCTGTCTGTAGATATCTGACGGTATTATTACATCATTAAGCTACGGTAGGCTAGTTTGGAGACCGTCTGATTGCTAATTTGGTAATTACAAATCCTACGGCACACCCCTCTGTCTTTTTTAAGTTATGTGCGTATTGCCTTTTAACGGAGAAGGAAATTTTCATGTCTGAAAAATCTTAATGTTATCGGAAACGAATGAAATTCGTCAATCCTACTTGACTATCGTGGCTTTACTATTCTCTTCTCACATTGATAAGAGTACCTCGCTCAGCAGTCGGATAATTTATAAAAACAGAATAAATAATTCCAAAAGATTGATTAATAAACTTTTTTCAGGAATGGTCGCCCAACTGAAGGCATCGCGTCGTCCACGCAGAAGATGTCAGTAGAAATGAACAACAAGGCGGAAGAGCGAGCGTCTTTCTTTGCTTTGTTCCGCACGCCGAAACTCCGGGCGCGCACGATCGCCATCTGTTTCAACTGGTTCGTCTGCGGACTCTGCTTCTTCGGAGTCTCGCAGTATATCGGGCACGTTTCAGGGAACATATTCACCAACGTCGCTATTTCTGCAGCTATTCAGGTATTTTATTCACTCTGCTTACCTATTTATATATCAACTATATTTACTCATTACTACTACCTACAACTACTAACTATTTAAATAAACAAATATCATAGTATATTACACACAGCGTCATCTGACCCCAAACTAAGCAAAGCTTGTGCTATGGTAGACAGATAATTGATAGAATACTTAAATTTTTTTTTTGTTCTTACATTCTACTAATACTTACAGTACACCCAGCCACAGAACAAACATTTGTGTAAATCATAAAATGCTTGTTCTGAGTGGGAATCGAACCCAAGCCCTTCAGCTCTTGAAGCAGACATACAACCAATGAACCAACAGTGCTGTCAAAATTAGCTGGTCTTATAAATAGTATTTAGATACTATTTATGAGACCAGCCAAGATATTAACACTAACTCTTCGCCACAGAAACCGATTTATTTATTGGTTCAGAAATGCCGATTGCCAATTTATTCTTCTAGTCCATTGCTTCGGTCAATTAACATTAACAATAATTTGCCTTCAGAATTAAAAAATGCTTTGAAATATACAAAAAAAAAATACACAAAACCTTATCCGCAAAACGTATTATATGTACAATAGACGAATTACTGATAGAAAAATAGTACATTTTCACCATATAATGATCATCTCTTCTTAACGTTGCTGTGCTTGACAGGGTCCAAAATTGACTGTGTGTACCATGTACTATTTTGTATTTACATCATCTGGTACTGCGTTAAACATCTTGAATTTAACTATGAGCTTACCTTAACTAACTACATTTAATCCTACTGACGTTTATGATCTTAAATATTTTTAAGATGGATAGTTTTTTACGTAACACCACTCATATAAGGCTCAAAATAATAAATATGGAAAATAAAATTTTGCCCAATCTCGTACATTATTTGTCTACCAGGCTACACGGAAAAAATTAACGCTTATCTTTACCTTATTAAAGTGTTTACTTAAACAAAGCAGATAATTTTTCATAAACAGAAAACCATAAAGTCGGCGTCCAATAAAATTACCCAAAAATCACTTGACCCGTGTTATCTAACCGGTTTAAAGCGGAGTTCATATTAACAGTAACTGCTTTAAAATGTTTCATTAATTATAATTTTCCGTCGGTTTCAGGTCCCCGGCACCTTGATATCTATTTACGCAAATAGAGTTCTCGGTCGAAAAGTGACGTTGATTGCTGCTAACTGCGTGACCGGTCTCAGTTGCTTGCTGATCGTCGTGGTTCCTCACTCGGGGGCGAGTAATCTCACTCTCGGCTGCCTTGGTCTCTGGGGTATGAGCATATCCTTCGCCACGGTCTACCTCTACGCGGGAGAACTCTTCCCCACAGTTGTCAGGAACTCTGGCGTAGGACTCGCTTCAACAGTCGCACGAATAGGATCGATGGTAGCTCCCTTTGTAGCTACTCTCGCTCACACGAGCGCTTGGTTACCGCCATTAGTATTTGGAATAGTGCCGTTGCTAGGAGCGGCGTTCTGTATCGTACTGCCTGACACCAGAGGTAGGAAACTTCCCGATACGCTAGAAGAAGGCGAAGCGTGATCTCATCTCGAAACCGAAGGAGTCTTATTTAGGAATAATAAATAAAAGTATTCATGACATTTTTTTATAGACATGTTTTTTATGTGTTTCATAGAAAACGATTAATTGAGTGTGTACCCAGTGAGAGAAAGTCTTGTAAGTCTAATTAGTAAATTATTTTAAGGAACTTGACAAGGTGACCCATAGCACATATTTTTAATAAAATTGATTTTTTCAGTAGTTAAGTCAGATATCGAAATATTAGAAAGATTTTAAGGAGTTATACTTCCTATGAGGTTCATATAAATGCTTGGCCGTAACCCGAGCTACAGCAACGGGTGCGAAGTAGTGAAGTTTCAGCTAGTTCTAATTAAATAATTTTATAATGTTAGTCATGCGTCTACTTGACTCCTAATGATTTGTAATCTCTTTTAATTACCTACATTTTATTAATTGTATTTTTGAAAATTTGTAAGTTTGTTAGTGCTACGGGCCATCCTTTATTTTATTTCTTATTCAAATACGTGTATTGTGATAAGTTCTCGACTATACTTTGTGACGTCTGTAGATTGCAGAAAGGCTGTGATAATAATTTGTTAACTACCTACAACTTGATAATAAAAATATGAATATGATTTGTAGCGATGATAGCTCAGTGGTTAGCGCGGTAGGTTCGCATGCCGAAGGGCGTGGGTTCAAACCCCAACAATGAGCTTGAGCTGCCGGTGAAGGAAAACATCGTAAGGAAACCATAGCATGGTGGTAGGGTACTTTCTAGTACTCGGCTGGCTAGCTACCACCCTCAAGTTGAAAATCTGCCGCCAAGCATCTAACAGTGTGTTCCGGCAGCCTCACTTGAGAGCCAGTTCCATTCCAGGCTAGGTGTGCTTTACCATCTTCGACCACACCTTCACTTAACATCAGGTGAGCTGTGGTCAAACAACTAGCCTGTCAACCATAAAAAAAAAATGATCATTTCATTTTAATACAGGCAATATTGTAGTCTGTATTTCGATTCATAGTATTAACACGTACTGAGTTCTACTGACTAAATATTTAGGAGACATTTGGTATATATGTATTTTTATTTTAATCTTAGTACCTACCTACATCGCGTTTGATTTTTCAATACAAAAAATTTACGCTTCAAATAATTTAAAGTTATTCCGTCGTCTAATTTAACACCCAAAATAAAGATCATAAAATATGTAGGTACTATATTTATAAATGGTAGCAGTGATTTATAATAAATACCAGCTTTATCAAGTTACATAGAAATAAATATGATTTATAAAATTCAACAAGTTTAATTTATTTATATAATAATTTTTGTATATCAATCTACACATTCTTTGGCATTTTAGAGAATTCACAGCTATTTATGTAAATTACTCATAATTTCTTACAATAGCTAGCATAGTGCTATTCTTTATATACAGTGGTCTAACAATAGGGTAGCAAATCGGGAAAATGATATGGGCCTTCGACCAGAGAAGGTTAAGAAGTACCTACAGGACATTTGTTATTAAATAAGTACATCATTTTTTCTTACAAAATATGTTTTTATGAAAAATGTTACGCTCGTGGGATTATATATTTAGTAAATCATTCTATCTAGTCACAAGTTTTTCATAACAAAAAAAAAATCACGCATTGGTATTGGAGTGCTGGATTTCTGCATGAGCGGTTAAAGATTTGTTTTGTTCAAAATATACCTACATATGTAACTCGACTAAAACTTAGATAATTGGTTCTCTAAGGCTCCAGGCACCGCAGTACCAGATAGATATTGTGCCGCCAAGCAGTAGTGTGTAAACATCGATTTGAGGGGCTAGCGAAATGACATTTGCTACCGTGACTAACCATCGTAAGTCTCATAGTCCGCCAAAACAGCGATGCCCTGAATTTTGATTTGTTACTCAAAATTCTGAGTATCGCTAAAATGGTCATGGGCATGCGTTACCTCTTATCATTAAGAGAGCTTCTTAACAATGAGAGAAGACCTCATCCAATACATTTTCTACGGGCCTCAGGAGATTCGTTACGCCACTGTTTAGATAAGAAGAATTCGTTGAAGATTATGAAATCCTCCAAAGTACCACGTGACAAATGAAAACAAACAAGTGTGATATAAAACCCAAAATTGAAACACTGCACTATTCATTACGGCATATGTAAATATAACATCTATAGCTATCCAAAATATAAAAGCTAATTTTGCTAAAATGAACGACCTAGGGCTTCTGTGAAGAGGCGTTTTATTCGAAACTGCATCAATGAAATTACCTGTAAGCAAGCAGAATAAGAGTCAAATAAAATTATTATCCTAAAATATATTTACGGAGCTGATACATAGGTACAGGCATTATTACAACGTTTCGAATACATTTTTCACTGCAGTCGATATGTTGAAATATGTTTTTTAGAATTAACTACTAAGATTACTAATGTAAAAACACGCGAACATTTATAGTTTACTAAAATAATGGGTTAAAAATAACTAAAGTAAAAGTTATTTTTAGCAAATTAAAACTGCCAGAAGTCGGAGTTTTTTTACACCATCAGAGAGAACAATTATTTATTACGAGTGTTTTAGTATCATCTCATATTCACTATAAGATTCGTGAAGCAAAATAAATATAAAACTTATTCGGAGAAATTTAACACTTACCATCTTTATGAAATTTCCTCAAACACGTTTCTTTGTCTCGCCATCGATCGTTGAGCCAAGCTCTCAAGTCAGGCTCGTTACTCGGGACCTGTTCAATAGGGTATCTACAAAAAAAACAGAACTGACAAAGCATAGTACCTAACTGTAAATTTCTACTTAGTTATTTATATATTTATGCTCATTCTTCACTGTAGGAAAACGGGCAGTATTGACGAATTTACTTTAGTGTCCACTTGGTAGCGAATTTTATCCTCGTACTGTGGATGCTAAGTTACTGCATCTAGGTATCTGGGTATGAAGTGTCTAAAAATTCTTGACTATGCTCTTTGATATGAATCACACAATTTACCTCCACAGCGGAGAATCATTACTAAATCTTGCTTTATTAGTTTATAGTAATAAAAAAAATTCATAGAAGAAATAAATGTCGAATTGAATTTTTGAGAATGATTACCTTTTAAAATAAAAATAAACGTTATGAGGTACTCGGCCCTTTAGCAGATCAAGTTCAGACTGGATTGGTTTATCATAGGCCAGCGTGACATCATACACTGATGCCAGTCCAGCGCTTCGCAGCTTGGAGCAGAGCACGGCCCACCCTGTAGTACGAGGGTGCAGCACATACTCGTAACACTGAAATACAGTATGAAATTTAAATGCATCAATCATTTTCTAGTATACCATTTACTTCACTCATAATGGACAAGTAAGCAACAAGAAAATCAGGAGCCTAGCTCAGCCCATATAAATGCCGTAAAGACCCAAAAAAATACAATTATCTAGATTTTGATATTATGAAAACGGTAATGAATGTATACCTACAATAAAGGTGGTATAGTTAGTCACTAAGCGACTTAAGCTTTCGGATAAATATGGATTTAAAAGAAAAGGCATCGACCTTAGCAGTTACAAGATACTGAGAAAAGGAGTGATACAGACTGGCAAATTATTCGCTGTAGCGAACTTTTCGCTCTTCCTCAGATTATTTTCACTCAAGTCAGTGCCTTCAGGGAAAAGTACATGTCTGCAGCTGTACCGCAGCTTTTTGTAATATTCCACGTATTGGGATACGGTTAGCTCATCCTCTTGCCAATTCCTCTTTACGAAGAGAAAGTTGTTTAATTGCATTATCCAACCTGCAAGAAAATATTTATATGACGGTTAACGACATAAGTACAGCATCCTGTAGAAACCGGAGGCGTTTTTACTTCTACCTTAGATATACATAGTATAAGGATAACTTATTTTATTTTTTATTCTTTAAATGAGTTCAAGGTTATGTTGGCCATCAAAACTTACTAAACCCATTCAGTCCGGCAGTCGCATAGCTATGTAAATAATTTTCTCACCTAAGCAAGGTACAAATTTAATTTCATCTTTTAAAACAATTTTAATCTTCGATCTTCCACCTAGATTCAGGAAATTATCAGGCTCTTGGTGTAGGTCAACGTTATCCCTGCAGATGCAGTGGTTTCCAGCGTTAGGATCCTGGTTAGCGTGATACAAGGCTATCCATATATAATTCCAGTCCATTCTTGTACGGTGGTTTACAACTAGGATCGTGTTCTCATTACGATTCACGTAATCACCGAAATGGTGCATCTCAGTGCCAAAGCAGCACTGGAAAAGCGCCTGAAATAAACATTACAATATTTAACATTGCATGCAGCACTATAACAGTTATATGAGTACCTAATATAATTATGACGTGCTTTAGTAGTTTGGAAAAAAACGGAGATCAAGAAGTAGTTAATTATTTAACAGGATCCTACTAGAATACAATTACCACCTTATTGAGACATCGTAGCAGTTCTGTCAACTTGTCTTATTCCGATACTTTTTTCAAAACTTACCACTGGATATAGCTCCCACAACGCGAACAACAGGTCAACTATTTCTCTGTAGAGCGTATGATTTATAAACAGCAAATAAGAGACTGGACAGAAGAGAATGTAAAATCCTGAAATTTACAAAAAATAGATATGTATAACCACTATGCTATATATCTACATTACTTACTTATTGTTGATACTTTTTATCCCGGAAAAATAAGGTGCAAACCTGCATGCCTATAATTTATTATTTGTATTGGATGATTGATAAGTTTGAGTAGTTGGATAAACCAAGCTTCGTTGTCACAACGAGCTCCTTATCTACGTCTTAAAAATCACTTGTTTCGATAATATCGAAAAGAGTCAAATAGGACTGGATTATATTATCTTTGCAATCTTCAATCGTCTGAGTAGCACTTGCAAGCAACAAGTATAAAAACCCAACAAGGCATTTCAAATTATTATCTGAGTTTTGTTAATAGGTATAGCAAATAGTTTTGAAATCCAGAAGTCGTCACCAGCGCCCATAAGAATACTATAAATATAATTGACATATTTATTTATAATTATAATTGACAGCCCTGTTGGCTCATTGGTAGTATGTCTGCTTCGAGAGCTGAAAGGCGTGGGTTCGATTCCCACTCAGGACTAACATTTGTGTGACTAACATCAATGTTTGTTCTGTGTCTGGGTGTACTGTTTGTATTATAAGTATGTATTTACAAAAAAAAAGTATCAGTTATCTGTCTTCCATAAAGTTCCATAGCACAAGCTCTGCTTAGTTTGGGGTCAGATGGCGCTGTGTGTAATGTCCTATGATATTTAAATTTAATTTAAATTCACACCTAAATAAATAACCGCAATTTTATTTGCTACTTTTACTACGTTGTCTTGTTAGTTATAATAGGTAATCACTTTTCTTTAAGCTAAATCTCATATTCATACTAGGAGAGGATGATATTTAAACTGCAATAGATAATATAATTTTAGGTGCAATTTATCTATAAATAATCTATGGTTATTTCTTGACTACATATTAAAATATCAATGAAATGTTAAAATCATAGAAAGCCACATACCGCATAATATGGTGTAACTCCAGGCGATGGCAAGGAAGAGACCCACCGCCATGGTGTCGTGTCGCTACTAACCCGGGCCGCCAGCGAAGCCCTATGTAGCCTTTGCAGATTAAGAACCCTTACAACGCACGCTAAGCTCTATTATATGACACCTAATCTTAACTTTTACTTAAGTTTAAGTTTAGAGTTGTTTTAAAAGGTTGTTGAGCGGTAGATGTAGGTAACACATAAGTTTAGTGTATTCCTAATTATACATAAAAAGTTAACCTTTCTTTCTATTAAGTTATCTTATTAGGGGTGTAAGGGAGCATATTATATTCTTGCCCCATGCCAACCCCACCTTCTTGTCTGTACTCTCTGCTAAACGACGAATGAGGCTCTGGCAAACGGACTATGGTGGTTTAGCTATTCAAACACAATGTAGTTTAAATACAAGTAGTGCGTGACGTGCTGCAGCATCACCACATCATGTTATCAAAAATAAACTCATTTTGTTTGTGTTTTTTTGATTATTTTATTACTTCTCTATTGTTTGATGTCATTCCTGATCTTTGAGAACTAGTAGTACCGAACTCTTCACCTTCTTGTATCGTAGTCATTAACTCACAATCTTTTGTTTCTGGCAACAAGAGACATAGCAACGCTGCTATTAACGGTATTACACCAAATGCTGTTGGAGCACACCACTTGCCGTGAGGTCTTAAGGCAGCAACAAATGGCGCAACCATCGCTCCGAGCCGGGCCATCATCGAAGATATTCCGATAGCTGCATTGCGCACCACCGTGGGAAACAGCTCAGAAGCATACAAGTATATCACAATGAACACCATGTAGTTGCAGAGACACCCGACGCAGCCGATAATAGTCGACCATATGCCTTCAGGAATGAAAATTATTATGAAGAAACATGCACTCGATAGCAAGTTTGATATCACGACCAAGGATTTTCTCTTCAGAAATCTAATCATCGGAATGCAGAAGAAACATCCGCATAAGCAGACGCTTCCACATGCCATAACATTGATGAAGACATTCCCTGTCAAATGACTGATATAATGTGCCACGCCATAGAAACAATAGCTGCATGATAGCCACATGAATGACATCACCAGAATATTTCTTCTTATATTGGGCGTTCTAAATAGATCCAAAACGGTTGCCTTATTATTTTGCAAGTGTATATTATTGATTTGATCCAGTTCCATCTTTTGTCGTATTTCTTCGGTAGGTAAGCCATTTCTGAAAAATCAAACAAGACAAGCAACTCAAGTATCAGATCTTCCTTGTAAAAAACTGCACACACTTCGTTAGACAATACTTATAATTCTTATTTTTCTTTGACAATTCTTATATGAAAATATTTTGCTATTAAAAATATTTGATAATCTATATCAGTTTAACGCCCCCTACGAATTTTAAACTTCTACTGTTTAAAGCTCTGCAATGTATATACCTACTTTTTATTATGAAACAGAAAACATTATAAATCTCTTCACACCTGATAACTTTGCAGAAAGAGTAAAAAATAAAGTAATGAAAGAGCGCGTAATTATCACTTCAAAATTTTAAAAGGAAATCGTGTCAATTTCTTTATGAAATATGTAGATTAAGATGTACGTAAGAATACATACATTTTTGCCACGCGTTCCATTAGATCTATAGCTTTAACCGTTTTATTTTTAGCCAGAAGCCATCTAGGCGTTTCTGGAAGTATACAAATGTAGAGTAACAGGATAACGTTGCATAAGGACATGACCAGTTGCAAAAACATGTAATCTCTAATCAGATATCCAAGAAGTGCCAGGAACATATGCCCCAGAGTAAATGGTACATGATATAGTACAGAAACCACGTCTCTGTAAATGTTTCCCACATATTCCATAACCATAACGAAACCGATTATCATCACGCCACCAACAGAAATTCCGACAATTGTCCTCACTATAGTAAAACTCCAATAATCGGGTAGAAATGACGCCATGATACCCGCAAATACTTCTAGTATGACGGCAAAGATTAGAGTCGGCTTTCTACCGTACCTGTAAGTGAAAGAAGAACGCGATAAGTGAAATAACTTTTCCAACCTATACAGCATATCCAGGTCATATAAGTATTAATAAAATTGTATTTTATTGATGACGTTTAAATATTTAGATGAATTACTGTCATTAGAAGTTTTGGCACCTTAGTTGTGTAATCGTCTAGCTTCCAATCTGGAGGTCCTGGGTTCGAATCCCACGGCAAATACCCCTCTTTTTTTAAGTTATACGCGTGTTGCCGCAGACTTTAAATGGTGAAGGAAAACGTGAGGAAACCTACATGGCCAAGAGTTCTTAAAAAAAGTTTTTGAAGATTGGTTTTGTTTTGTTAAATTTGCTATCCTGCACTTGGTCAGTTTGGAGGACTATACACATCTCACAATAAGAATAGGCTCGCGCCCAGCAGTGGGACAGTTTATAAGAACAGGGCTGATACGGAGTATCGTCAAAACGAAAGTACTTACTTGTCTGATGCTATTCCAAACAATAGACTGCCGCTAAGGACTCCTAACTGAAACATCATTTGGTGCAAATCACTGAGCCACGCGTTTTGGCATATGAGATTCCATTCAGTCACAATCGTCCTAGTAAATACTGATTTATCGTATTCTGGGTTTTCACAACACGTGCTATTGTTCGGGCATCGATAAAGCACAGGCGGGGCCAAAAATATAATTGCCATTTGTTGAAATGCCACCCCGAATTTACTTATAAATACTATGAAACACAACCATAAATGGTATTTTCCGAAACTGCCAATAAGTTCGTTTACCAGCGGCATTGTACCGTATACGAAAGTATGAGTTGAAATATCATCAAATTATGGCAGAAAAACTTTGCTAAAACATAATGAATGAATATTTATTTGTATAATTATGTTGCCTATATGATGATTACTTGAACAATCGCGTAGGTTACGGTAGAAATCTAAAGTAAGTGGCAAGTATATAGCATCATCTTATATTCGGAGGTGTTAAAATCACACAGTATAAACATACTAACACATCATACTTACAGCACTTGTTTATATACGTATAAGTACGTCCATAAAAATAATTTCAATAATAAAACGGAAATGTTATATTCCTTGTTTTCCTTGTTGTCACTAAAGCAAACCTGACAGGTAGTATTTAACAGTATGTGTAGCAACTAGCTGTTTTACTTGCTATCCTACAAAAAACAATAAAATACTTTTTTTCGGAATAAAGAGTAGCCGGTAGGCAGGTAGTAGCCGGTAGCTACATAATTACGAATTTCGTGATTCGAGATATACCACCACTACCACCTACCTCTAATAAAAAATATGGTTTAAAACAAGTTGACTGCCCTGTTGGTTCATTTGGTAGTGTATCAACTGCTTCAAGAGCTTGTAGGGCGTAGTTTCGATTCCCCATAAGGACAAACATTTGTATGACGAGCATAAATGCTGCATAATTCTTTGTCTGGGATTTCTGTATACATCACAAGTATAATTATGTATTTACAACAACAAAAAAAATATTGTAAGTATGTTATCAGTTATCTGGTACAAGCTTTGCTTAGTTTGGGGCTAGATGGCCTTGTCACATAACCTAGTATTAAATTAACTAAGACTACTAGGATTCCGTATCTTTATAATTTATGTACTTAACGCCAGGTTCAAGGTAATCTTATTCGACTATTATCACTAAATATTTTACTGTATTACGTATTTATCTTACGTGAGTCTTAGAATCTTACGCACTTGAGATAACTTTTCTGTCAAAACACGAACAACATGCAGTAACAAACGTTTACCATATCGTATTATCTATGGTATAAAATATACGTTGCAATAAAAAAAATCTTTATGATCTCGTAAAGTGTACAATTATTTAGGAAGCTATGTACCTACCTACTCTACATTTCACAGCCTTTAGTCTCGGGCAATAGGAGGGTGACACAACCGCCTATCAGCGGTAAGATGGCAAAAGCGACCGGCGGAAAGTAGGTACCCTACTATGGAAGACGATAACTAACTAATAACTACTGCTTGCCAGCGAAATATCTGATACCTACTGCAGATATTTTGGCTCGTCTTTTATTTAAAGACAAACTATTCATTTGTTAGAATGTAAGTGTTGTGTTATTTAGTTTTAACGTTGTACAGTAATGACTACAAGTCTCTACAACAAATTTGAATTTTCTGGAGAATCACAATATTATTATATCTGGTCTTGATAACGAAAAAACCAAATCCTCAAAGACTTTGTAGTCTTTTCCACGTGCGAGTCCGGTCGCGCGCTATTCATTTGGGCGTGCGTTTTGGCTTTGTAGCTGAGCCCTCTGTCATAAAGTGTACATGTATTTGTTTGCAAACGATCACCTTTATGTTCTTGCTAACGAAGCTCTACAGAAAGTCTCACAGTTTCAGCTTTATGGTTTCTGCTTTCTTACGGTACGGTTTGCCGCAAAAACCGCAAAAACAACTTTGTACGCTAAGGCATGAACCTAATAATTATCATAATAGGTTTGTATTTGCATTACTATGGAGCGCTACCGTTAACATATATAGGGCATATATAGGGCGCATTCGACTAGATTTTAAATAAAACTCATTTGAATCTGCGGATAATGCAGGTATGACACAATTGTTAAATTGTTGGGTATTGTTATATATGTACCTACTATCAAGAAAAATCAGTAACATTATACTTACATGTATATTTACATAATATTATTCTACCGTAATATCACATGGGCTTATTTATTATTTACAGTATTGCTTTTTTTACCAAATTGTTCACCTTCCTCTATAGTAGTCATGAGTTCACAGCCTTTCGTCTCTGGCAATAAGAAGGTAACACAACCAGCTATAAGTGGCAAGATAGCAAACCCGACCGGCGGCATCCAGTGTGCTACACTTTGCAAGTCTATCACAAATGGCGCCAACATAGAACCGATTCGGGCAGACATGGAAGAAAATCCGAGCGCTGCGTTCCGCACCACTGTAGGGAACAATTCCGTGCAGTACAGGTACACAACAACAAACACGATGAAGCTGCATACAGTGCCGATGCTCGCTAGCACCACCGAGCCCACTCCTTCGGGTATCATTGCCAAAATGATCAAACACGATGCGCAGATAAAGTGGAACACGATCAGAATAGTCCGCCTGCCGATCACCTTCATCAGTGGTATCGACAATAAGGTGCCCACTAGAGTGACGCTAGCGCTCGACGCTACGTTAACGAAAACATTTCCGCTGAGCTGCCCAACGTATTGTGAAACTCCGTAGAAGCAGTAGCTGCACGCCAGCCAATTTATAGACATAGCTATTATATTTTTCCGCAAGTTCGGTGTACGGAACAAATCCAGAATGTTTCCTTTCTTTAATTGATTTTGTTCAATAGCCGCTTGGTATGCGTCAATATCAGCCCTAATATTATCGATCGGACGCTGGTTCCTGCAAATAAATAAATAATCAATTCACTTTTTACTTTTAAAACATTCATTTCGCCTTGTCAAAATACACTTGTATCATCATCATCATCATCCGCAGCCTACTTTATCCCACTGCTGGGTATAGGCCTCTCTCTTTACATGCCATCTGTCTCGGTCCTGTGCCAATCTGGTCCAGGTTCGACCTGCGACGGTGACAATATCGTCGACCCATCTTGCGGCTGGACGACCGACGCTCCGCTTCCCTTGCCTAGGCCACCACTCTGTTGCAACCTTACTCCGCTTGTCATCACTTCGCCTAGCAACGTGTCCTGCCCAGCTCCACTTGAGGTTCATAATTACGATACCGACGTCTCGAACTTTCGTTCGTCGCCGGATATCGGTATTACGAACTTGTATATGTTTCTTGAATACTCTAAATATAATATTAATTTAGTTTGGTCATAACGAATTCGTATACCTAAGCCTCTTCGTTATATTATGTTATAAGATGACATAAGTAAATAAGATACAGCGATAGCTGACAGCGGGTAGATTTTGATATATGTAGTAGAAAAGATAAGTAAGTATAGGTACTAACACTTTGGCTACGCGTTCTAGAATAAGTATGGCCTCATCGGTTCTCTTGACTGCGATAAGCCATCGAGGCGTCTCTGGAACCACCACGAAGTAAGATAGCAGCAAAACAGCAGGCACCGAAATTGCCAGTTGGAAATTGGAGAAATCTCTGATAAAATATCCGAAGACAGCGAGCAGCATGTGTCCCATGTTGAATGGAACTTGGTACAGTGCTGAGATGGTATCTCTGTACTGTGTGCCTACAAACTCCATAACGATGACGAAGCTAGTGACCATCGTGCCTCCGACAGACATTCCCACAAGGAAACGCAAGAAGGTAAATGTCCAATATTCTGGAATGTACGCAGCCACCACGCCTGCTGATAGTTGAATGACGACGGCCACTAACAATGGATTCTTCCTGCCATACCTAAAACAGTATTATGTACATTTTAGATCGTATTGTGAGTAGGAAATAAAGCATACTTCTCGCTACCTTGACTGTTACCATGTGCTATGCAAAGGTTAGAAATTCAATGTCACCTGTCTGCGGCCATTCCAAATAGTACACTTCCCAGTAACACGCCTAATTGAAAGAGTGTTTGCGTAAAGCTGGTCAACCACCTCCTGTCGCATATCAAGTCCCACTCCATTATGATTGTTCTTGAAAATAGCGAGGTGTCGTATATAGGATCGGCACACGGGCATGTTTCTGTTCCGTTTACTCCGCATATATAAGATACTTTTGGTGCCAAAAATATGATAGCCATCTGATGAAATGCTACGAGGAACTTTGTAGAGAACACCATGAGACATAATCCCAGTTGATATCGGCCGAAACCTCCAATAATCCTTTGTATTAAATCTCCTTGGACCATTTTAGGTGTCTTTTCACCTGAAAATGAAATATGATATGCTTGTATGTAATAGGTTCATTTAGGTAGTAGAAGAACCACTAATCAAGCTATTTAATTGAGGGACAAATGTTGACCACACTTACGCTCAAAAGTGTTTTCGTTTTATAAGAAGTTTAGTTTAATTCCCTAGATAAGTCTTATGATGTCGCAAAAAGTATGATAATGGAGAACTTGGCATTCATCGAGCGCACTAGCATGCATAATTGTATAGGTCAAGGATTCACTTCTTGACGTTATATTTACTTGATTAGTAGAACTTCATAAATTCTAAACATATTTGTACTTATAATCACTGAAAAGTAACTCAATACATATAAGCAGTAGGTATGCATTAGTAATGCTATTCTGTGAAAAACATACACACACACATACAACGGTAGGCAACTAGATTTCTCTAATGTCTTCATAAGAACCTGGTTAGTTACTCGTTCTCTATTGCGAATAACCATAAACACAATAATAAAATCTATCTCATAAAACCATAAGCAAACTAAAAAGTAGCTGGGAACTCTACGTATAGAAAGTTTATCTAAATAGGTACTAGTCCCTCACTAGTCAACGTTTAGGTACCAGTTAAATTAGTGGTAGGTATTATACATAATTATGTAATTATGTACATTCAAATACTAGATAATGTTTTATTTGGGCACAAAAATCCATTACATTTATGTGATCGTGATGTGAACTAAAGGAATCCTGAACTAATTAAAACAGTGTTATAGCAGTCAATGGCTTCTCCCAGTTAGGTAAGGTTAAAAGTTAAAAAAACAGTTTATTACAGTAATAAATCGTCATCATCATCAATAGCCAATTGATGATGACGACGCCTTTTCCACTATTGAATGTAGGCATTTCCTAATGTATACCACAGAGTTCGGTGGGCAACTTTTTGCATCCAGCTTTAGCCCGCCGCTTTACTCAGTTCATCACACCACCTGGCCACGGTGTGGTCTAAACTATGCTACAGTAATAATAAATGACAGAACTTTGAATTTCTATATTAATTACCAACCTGCATTAAGTTCCAATTTAAAAGTAGTTAATAGTTTTTTTTTCGCTTTGATAGCTCAGTGGTTAGCACGGTCGGTTCGCACACCGAAGGTCGTGGGTTCAAACCTCAACAATGAGCTTGAGCTGCCGGTGAAGGAAAACATCGTGAGGAAACCATAGCATGGCGGTAGGGTACTTTCTAGTACTCGGCTGGCTAGCTACCACCCTCAAGTTGAAAATCTACCGACAAGCACATAACGGGTGTTTCGGCAGCCTCACTTCAGAGCCAATTCCATTCCATTCCACTAAGCTAGTTGTTTACCATCTTCGACCACACCTTCACCAAACATCAGGTGAGCTATGATCATACCGTTAAGTATTACACAATACATATGTATTACTTAACGCTTTGCTTGACTTTACTTGTAATCACGCCTCTATCCCGTAGGCAGAGACTATAATATTTCCATTTGCTATGACCCTGACACATTTCACTTCTTCTACTGTCACAAGCGTTAAGAATGTTAAGATGATATTCTTTCTTCAACTAAAGTTATACTAACAATCTAACACCTGACTGAGTAACATAATTAGGTATACCTATTGTTTCATATAACCGCAGTTGGTATTAAGGCTAATGCCAGTGTAGTATATACAGATGTACTCAAATACGGAATAGACTTTGTGATAACTGAACTTCCTCGCTACTTATCTAGATTTATTATGTTTACTTATTATATTGTATGCTTGAAATGGTAGCTGTTGATTTCCAGTTGATAACACCAACGTGTTACAGTAAGCTGGTACAATGAACGGTTCTGATTTTTTTATTTTGAAATGATAATTATGATTGTAATGATTTTCATTCACAAAGGCGGATAGGGCTCACTTATAAGTCAATCGGATTTACACGAATTGATTGTATTAAACCGAATGAAGGTCTTTATTATCTACTTGCACTACAGCTAGCGAAATTACTGGGCCATGAGGCTAACCATTAAAAGTCTCAAAGTAATGAGCACCAAAGCAGTGATGCCCTGGACTTTGTTTCGTCACTCAAAGTTCTGTGTATCGCTGCAATGGTCATGGACAGGCGTTATCTCTTACCATCAGGAGAGCGTCTCGTTCGTCTCATTATTTTTCACATAAAAAAAAAACTTTTACTGTATTCCCTAAAGTCGCGAAAAAAACCAGCTGTCCCAAAAAAAAAAAACAAAAATTGAAAAACCTTATTTCTTTGAGCTAGGCTGTGGCAAGAAGTTTAACTAGTGTTAACAAATAATATTATTATTACTTACTTTACGACATTTGATCTCATGATTTCCAAAGAACATGTTAATGAGAGAGTAATATGTTACATTTTAAATATATTAAATAAAGAATTTCTTATGTCAGATGTTTCATCTTTTTTATTTCTGTCACGTGGTCATTATCGTATGAATGGCCTAAGCATTAGCCAGCGAGTTTATTAAATGTCGTAACAAACGCTACGGCTGAATATCGTCAGGTCGCTGGTTGAACGGCGCTGTTTAGTACCTAAAGCAGCTAGGCTGTTGATTGAACGGCTAATTAAGCTAGTTGGCTGCGACATATACATATTTATCTACCTACTTAGATACAAGCCTATTTTGGCGTGTTTATACAGTATCGTTGTTAGTAATAGGTAAGCAGTTACAAGTTTTTAACTAATTTCTAAAAAGGTGATGCGATGTAGCGATGATAGTTCTGTGGTTAGCGCAGTCGGTTCATACGACGAAGGACGTCGGAGCAAGTTCCAACAATGAACTTGACCTGCGGTTGAAGGAAGACATCGTAAGGAAACCATAGCATGTGGGTAAGGTACTTTCTAGTACTCTGCTGTCTAGCTACCTAAAATCTGCCACCAAGCATCTAACTATATGTTCTGTCAGCCTCACTTGAGAGTCAGTTCCATTCCAGACTGTAGACAGTGTATTCAGCATCTTTAAACACACCATCACTTAACATCAGCTGAGCTATGGTCAAATACTCATATGTACTTGGGGAAGCTCTTAGTTCAACTCTTATTTTCTAATGTCATATTTAACATTCGGGAAGCGATGTCAAATGACATAATTTTGCGCCTTTTACATCTTTACAATTTTTTCAGATGCATATGTATACAGGGCTAAGGACATACTAATTCGATAGAAGGTTATTGTACTCATCATTACAAACTACTGTTATCATTATGGCAAAAATCTGATATTGCGAAAAAATTATCTGCTCCATACATTTAGTCAGGGTCAACAAACTATATCTATGCTACCATATAAACCTGTATAATGTATGTATGTGGGTAAATAAAAATTCATAGGTTTTACGATTGAAGTTACAAGTCGTCATGGACTTTGCAAGTGTCATTCTACGGAAGCCCAGTTGTATTATATCTTTATACTATGGTTATCGCTCGGAAATATGCCTTCATATTTCCGAGACAGTAAACAGTTTTAAAATTACTATGAAAAAAAAGTTTTTAGACACCATAAATCGCAGACTCTAAGATGGACCACGAACATCTAGCCTACATAAGAGTTCGCTCTTTTTTATGTACCTAATTCTTACTTCAATCTTTAGCGTTAAAATTATTTAGGTAAATTTATTGAAACCCAAAAATTCTTTAGAAGATGCTCTATGTTTTCAAGTAAAATTCACCTTTTGCGGAACGGTACTAAGCTTATTGCAGTAACCATTGTGAAATCGCGAATAAATCTCAATATTCTACAGCACTCAGCTGTTTTGTGTGACGAACATAGATATTTTTTTCTGCCTGGGAGCTCTGTATACTATCTACGTATACCTATTATAAGTACCTATATATTCACAAAATAAATGTATACAAATTACAATTATCCTATCAGCTTTCTCGTTCGTTTCTTTGCCTAATTGAAAGCTCGATAGCGGGGATGTATGATAAAATGTTCCACGATAATAAAAAAGATCTTTTCATACAAAAAAAAGAATGAATTTTTTGGTGATTTCAGGGTGTACAAGGAGCTCCAAGCTTAGTACTACCTTTCCGCGTAATCCTGTATATATTTAGATTTATGTTGTCAGGACAGAGTGGTCGAAGTATAAGTGACTATTTGTAAAACAATAATTATGCCCGGCACGCTTTTGTACAGCGCAATAGTACCTATCATATTTGTGTAAACTTTTATTTATTATCTGTACTTTTATTATGTTGTAGACTGCGACTTACTGAGTCAACTGCGAGTATCAACTGCGTGTGAGATCTACTTTCGCATCAATTTATAATAATAGTTTTAATAATTTCATAGATAAAATTCACGTTATCAACGTGGTTAGTTATTGCAATAACAGTGTTTCTTATTAAACCCCTTGCGCTCTTTGGCGTTAATTTGTAAACAAGTACTTATTTACTTCGTAAATGTAAACAGGACATTTAGTTTGTCGCGTTGTTAGAACATTCATAGATACTGAAAAAAGGTTCAAGAAAGAAACACAGTTTAATGGTGCTATGTTAGTTATTTATTTCATATAAGTAGATAGTAATTGGTAAATTACATTGTACCATTACGGAAAATAGTACATAAATCATCATAAGTACCTACCTACCCGTAAAGCACTGGCTAAGCGAAACATTTTAAGAAATTATAATGTTACTATATTACTTGTAGAAACGGCTACCGTTTTCTGTGTATATGTACAGCGAGTATAACCTTGAGAATTAAGAGAATCTTTTAAAATATGCTGACACAAGAACTCATTAAAGTACTACTAATTTGTCACGACTAAAAATCATTTTTCAATACTCGTTACATTGGCGTGACCAGACGACCATGACCAGAGCTCAATTTGCATCAAACGAAAATGTTCCCGCTCAAAATTATTACCTACTTTTGTCATGTAAATCATTCGAATGATTAAAAAATTTAGCCCCTGTTCGTTCTTACCCTAGGTACTCCAACAACGAAGTAGCTCTTAAATACATTTCATTTATTGATTTATCTTATTTTGTTTATATATTATATTATGTACAATAGGAGGATTTAATATTAAAACTAAGTATTCGTTAGTGTTAACGAATACTTAGTTTTAATATTTACTATTTTTAATATTGACAAAGTTAAGTAAACACACAGTTTTAAAATTTTAGCATATTTGATCAAGTGGTCACCTACGTTACCTTCATACATGTCCTGCATCCTTCTCAAGTGTCAATGCCAACATACATGCCTTTCTACCATCATCCATACTATTGTAGGTCAATACGCCAAGTTGTTACTTTCACTCGCGAATTTCTTACCGTTAACCGATTTGTGGTCTTGCAACTCCATTGCAAGAGGTAATTTTGTGTCACTTTCGATATATACAAATGGTTGTTAAGAACTGATCGTTGAGAGCGCGTGTGGAAGGCCGTAATCGCAGCAGTGGTTCGCCCGGCCTGCAGTGTTGAACTGGCAAGTGGAGGCGGGCTGGCGCGCCGCGAGCGCAGCTGCCGATGCCGCGCCTCTCGCGCCGCTATCATTACGTGAAGAATAGTCGCTATCGACTACCATTACAACAATAGAGTAAGCGTGACAGTTATGACGCAAAGCTTATATTTTACGCAACATATTTTTTTTAAGTGCACACAAATGCAACAAATAGCAAACAATTATATTTAGGTTCCGACTGCGAGTACAAAATAATAAAAAAAATCACGCTACTAAACAGGTATGTATGAGAATGCACCGACGTACGGGGTTGAATGCCCTTCGTCAATACCTGATAATGCATTCAATATGCTTTGTGTGCTTTATGCAGACAACAAAATAAGTTATACCTATCATTATTATAGTTTAATCTAATAGCTGGTTACTGATGGGCAGACATTTCATCATAAACTTTCTATTTTTTGCAGATAAAGAAATTAAATTAAAGTAACTATCATATTTAATACTTACATAGCTTAAAGTCATAAATATGATATTACATATATCATCAACCATCACCCCACCATCTCGATAGACGCCTTGTTACGCCGCTGCATCGTGCGCAGTGAAATAGATAAAAATAATAAATAAATATAGATATATTTATATAATAATAATAATGTTGACCCTAGTAACTCGTTGGTGATTTGTTTGGGGCTTTAAATTTTTCGTTGAAAAAGGAATCCAAAAACTAATTTAAAAATTTAAAATTTCCTGTCTTATTCATAATTATGTCATGTCAATACCTATACAATTTTGTGCTCACTATTACGTATCAATGCAGGTACAACTTTTAATAAAAATCGGTAGTAAAGGTCAACATAATTATGCATAAAGTAGGTGACTTCTTTTTACGATTTCTGTATTGTTTTCTAGTATACGATGTTCATGATAACTAAGACTTTTTTCAGCTTAGCATGCCCCAATGCTTGTAACCCTGTGTAACCAATATTTTTATTCAGTAAGCACCTCATTTTTGCACGTGTAAGGTTTTTTTTTTTTTTTTCTTTGGTTTTGGCGTCGCGTTTTAGCATTTGCCAGTGTCAAGTAATTATATATTTTCAAGTTAAATAAGTGCCATCGTAGCTACTTTTAGTCAAAGTCGTCTTTGTCAAGTCCAGTTCGTGTCAGTTAATTCCAGTCATGCTTTAGTAAAGTAGTAGCAACTTTACTACAAAGCTTCGATGGAGTTTTGGAAGCAACACGAAAACTCATGTTTCACCACATTATATCATTTTCCCACACCCGCGCTTGTAATTCGGCACTTTATGAATAAAACACCACCATTTTTATGCATAAACACTCGACAAAACACTAGTTTTGGAAAAAAATACAACGGAGCGACACGACTCTTCCCGCGTTCCCGCCAAAACTCATCTTAGCTATAGTTATCGTCAAAGTCGTCTTTGTCAAGTCCAGTTCGTGTCAGTTAATTCCAGTCATGCTTTAGTAAAGTAGTGGCAACTTTACTACAAAGCTTCGATGGAGTTTTGGAAGCAACACGAAAACTCATGTTTCACCATATTATATCATTTTCCCACACTCGCGCTTGTAATTCGGCACTTTATGAATAAAACACCACCATTTTTATGCATAAACACTCGACAAAACACTAGTTTTGGAAAAAAATACAACGGAGCGACACGACTCTTCCCGCGTTCCCGCCAAAACTTACGTGTAAGGTTACTTATTAAAAATTGAATTTTATAATAGATACAAAATATACATAACTTAGGTGGTTCTTCCTGAACGTACAAAAACAACGAAGTCTTCTTGGTAAACCACAGACTTAAAATAAACTATAGGTACATAAAATTACAATAACACTTTTTAGTATTTAACTGCTTTATTACCTACTTCAAAGAATATTTTATTTGATTTTATTGTCATAATGCATTTTACTTTACCGACTCATAATATCTATTACCTGTAGGTAATAAATTAGGGAAAATGTTTACTTCGTTGTTTGCTATTACACATTACCTATATAGAATATGTAGATAGGCACTTACCTACCATTATGGACATGCGACCGACCCTAATTGACATTATTACGAATACGATGACTGTTTTTTATGCTTATTGTTGTACCTCTGACGTCATTCATATCAACAACAGTGGGTGCTACAAAATTGAAACATCCGCAAGTTAAAGCTTGGACGATATTGGAGTTTTTTACTGTTTTAGTCACGCATTAACCACTCCCGTGGACGTAAACGCGCCTAAAATTATGAGGTACAACAACACAAGTACTGGTAAGTGTGTTGTGTAGTCGCACTGCGAAGTAGGTACCTACCTACAACGACATCAGCCGTGGTTACCCAGAAACAAAATGTTGTGTTAAACGGTATATCAGGGAATTATGAAGTACTCTTTCCACTAATAATAATGTATTTAACTTCCGATATAATTATGTAGTTTAGAGAGTAAACAACGGAGCGCAGCTAGTGAAAGATAAGCCATGTGTGGTTAATGAAACGAGACATTGATAACTGATAAAGAATGGTCATTGTTAATTAGATCATTCAATAAAACTCTTCGCCTGTAAGAAGTTTATAGTGTTAAGTATGTACTCGTATTATTAAAACAAATGAAAAACATTTTACACTTTTATTAATTTATACATTTCTGTTTCCGTTTATGGATCTGCTTATTTACATACATAAAAATAATATTTTGCAGACACGCAGTTTTCTGTCTTCTACGTAGAGATAGATACAATTCATTTATTATATACAGAGCGTCTATGTATTCTACTATAGTGTACTCTGACATTTTTGATATAAATAGCTAAATGTGTGCAGTAACATCAAGCGATAAAGGTATACGATCTGCCATTATGTCAAATGCATAAAAAAATATATATGTATATCAGCCAGTTAGCTGCATAATTAAAAAATATAAACAATTTTCTTCACGACACGTGTGAGCTAAAAGAAGTTTTCAACTTATTAAATTAAATTATTCAAAATTAGGAATATTTACACCCACAAATAGGCAACTACCACTAAACAGTAGTTTTTTTTATGTCATGTGGAAACTTAAATTGTACATCACGAATTTCTATAATCATACAAACATATAATTATTATTAATAAGTATTACATTATTAATCATTTATTACGACAACAGATAACATTGAATATCACATGATGAAATGTTTAAACATTACATTAACGCTTGATAATGGCGAAATTAAATTTAAGTATAATAAAGACATAGATCTAACAGTAAACATACTTTAGCCGACGTAAGTCTATAAAAATAGGCTCATAAGGAACAATTAATAAAATAAAAGTAGTTTTGTTTTGAAACAAGGCTTCGATGAACCAATCAAAGCAAGGTGAAAATAAAACGCCTCGTCTCAGCGACACGACTAAAAATGCTTAGAGATAGTAAAAAATAATACTATTATTATCGATTTAGATATCGATACACTTTAAATCGTTTAAAAGGATTCAGCTTTGTCTTTACTTTTACATTACATAAATTAACAGATTTATAGACAATAGACACATGAGATATGATTAGCTCTTTTACATTGAATAATAAATCGTGTTTTCACGAATTATACTCGTAATTAATACTACAAGTAGCAACGTCACTACTGTAAGAAAAGTTATAAAATTGAAGTTAAAAACACCTATACAGACAAAGACAAAGTATGATTATTTTCAATTTTGCTTTAAAAATAAAATTAAAATTTAATTAATGATGCAATGACAATAGCACCAAGTTTGTAAGCTTTAGTTGACATATCTTAACTTACTTTAAATTTGTCTGTTCTTCGCATTGGAGTCTACAACAAGTACAAAATTTTCTGTAAATTTAGATCGATCAACTAAAGCTTTTAAAATTGGTTTGTATGTATTTATAAAAATGTATTCTGCAATGTAACATTTCTTACATTTTGGGGGATATAAAATTACCACTATGTCAAAAGGCACTAGACCATAATCTACAAATATATTTTCTGTACATGGGACTGGATAGACTATTGATATAAAGTATTTTTCGAAAAAGACGATTTTCCATTAATGTACTATTTTCATAGATACTTTTCGCTCTGAAAATTAAGACTCATAATGATGGGTTAAAATCCGCTCGAGCAAGCGTGGAAAATTCATTTAATAATATTTATGTAGGTACTTCTACTCCATTCATGACTCCGGCAAATTTTACGCGCGACTAGCCAATATTTTTAATAAATATATACATCTACATTTTACTCTTTTGAATATTTAGCAATAAAACCACTTTAACATCGGGTATTATGAGCGAAATGAGCACTAACTACATTAAATGCAACTTTACTCATTGAAAGTACTTATTTACATGACTATACTTAATATTACGCGGATATATGTGTGGGTCTTGGGAAGTCCTTAGTTACCTAATGCTAGAAGTATAAATTGATGTTTAAAATGGTAAGTAAGAATAATAATGTTGTAATTATTAATCGGTGTCATAAAAGTATCTTTATATCGTTCCATGGTTTTGTTTTTAGCACAAAGTAGTGAGGCACTATTCTACTGTACCGACTAGAAACAACGCCGTTAATAAATATGAGAAATGTTTTATTCGTTTTTTTGGGCCTTTGTTAATGTTGTTGTAATATCTTCATGCATTGTTCGATTATTTTTTTTTCCGTTTACATTGTCAGTATTAACCTGGCCCCAGTATTGGCACAGTACACGGCGAATGATACTTTTAGACAGTCATTACGAGTATAACGAGATTTTTATAAATTTGTAAAACAGTGTGATGGAAGATGGTAAAAATTCATAGCCTGAGATCGGAGCCGGCTCTCAAGTGATGATGCTGCGACAAACCGTTATGTATTCAAACAGTTAGCGATACTTTCTTAACGTTGTAGGATAGTGTCGATTCAGTGAACAATTTTTAATGTTCAGAAGATAGGGTTAAAATTGTTTCTATAATAATGTAGAAGTTTATAAATAAAAATCAAATCGATCATTTTTTTTTATCGAATAATAGTGCCAGCTTCAGCGCTTAAATTATTGCTCACGATTGCGTATATTGGATGACAAGCACACATCAGTACCAAGTTTTTTCAATCGATCAAATGCGATTTCGCCTGAATTACCCTTTAAAATCTGTAATATTTAAGTGTGAAAACTCATGCGTTTGATTAAAAAATATAACGTTCGAAAATTGGACCTAAAGAAGACAGCGGCGCAGCGTGGCCCGCGCCGTTATAGAGTGGAAAAAGAAATGCACTTAACATTTCCTGGACTGATTCCAAAAGCAGTGTTAAGGGGGTTCTGGTGCATTCCTATAGAGATCCTGGTGTTACTGAACCTACGAAAACGTACCTTTTCGTAGGTACAGTAACATAACCAATACCAATACAGGTATCATTTCCTTGTTACCAAAAAAAGGGACAAACTACGTTATTTTTAATATATACTTCTTATTATCCATCCTATGTTTCTTATTTTATATACTTGACAAGACATAGAAGCGAAAATAATGCCATCAGAAAATGTAATTCGTAGAATCAACACTATTAATACAACATATTATTATGTATTGCCATGTGCTGTAAAGTACTGTATAAACCACATCCACTAAGTAAATAGTCAAGCGAGTGCAGATTACATCTTAAGGAAAACATAGTTCAGTGTGCAAGTTAGGTAAATCGAAAGCTGAGGTTCAGAGAACTAGAATCTGACTCTGAATAAAAATTCTTCTATAGATTGTAAAGTTTTCTAGGCCATGGGAGTTAATTAATAAATTATACAATGGCATAGGACTCAACCGATACAGATGGCACACAAAACTTCCTATCCCACCTGCATTCTCGAGATATATAACAATTAAATTACACTTTGCTGTTTTTTTTGTTTATGGGCAAAGCCCATATCAAGGTCGTCGTATTCAGAAACATTAGGCCAAAAACTCGCCTGTGGCAAGCGACGATGTCGTCGAAGATGAAGTAGGTAGGTACACTTAATTCAATTTTATTTTACTCTTTGAATTTGCGAAGTTACGTGTCACATCACGCTTGTGGGTTTTGGACCTTATATATTTATATATATTGTCTTTTTAATATAATATTGCTTGATATCGTTTCAGTCTATTGATATCGCCTCAGACTTACGTTAACAAAAATTTACAGCGTACCGTCACCTGTTTTCAGTTTCGGGAACCTTTCCCTTAAACCCGGTAAAATATATATTTTAGACATAGGGGTGTATCCAATTTTTGTACATTTAGTTAACAATGGAGGTCCATTTTCAAGTCACAGTTTAAAATCTATTAATTTATTAAAATTTTAATTTTAGTTGCATCTACTTAAAATCGCCATACTCCATTCTAAATAAAAATTGAACAGGAACTTAAAATCTTTTTTTACTTAAATTGACTTCAGAGAAGCTAGAAGTACTCAAAAGACTATATTCTGTGATTACTTTTACTAAAATTGATTGATACATCGAATTAAAAAACGCAAGAAACGCCAGCCGTTCGTCAGCCACAAACAGAGAAAACTCGTTGATTTTCAAGTACAGCCAACAAAACAACAAAAAGTAAAATTGTATTCCGAATCAGATTCTAAGAGTCATCTTAAGTAAAGAACAGTAATTCAAAATGCAAAAACTTAAAACTAGTTATTATAAAGTAGAAACTTACAGTTTCATACTCTGGGAGCAAAATATTTGTTAATATTCAGGTGCTATAATGCCTGCGACTCTTTATTTTCGAGACAAGATTGCAGATTTTCAGTGCCGGTCCTAATTTTAAGCCCATGTATTTCATCATCATGTCTGAATTCAGCAGTAACAATGCCTTCCCGTCGATCTCCTGGAAAATAGGAAAATGTATATGTTAGCACAAATATAATATCGCTTTTACTTTGTTTTCTGTGGGTGATGGATGGTTTATTCAATTCCGAGTTACTTTGGTTTGAACCTTCGCGAAGTGTTCACAAATTTACAATAAATTTTAAAAATTTTGATAAACTCATTTTGTTTAGTCATGACCAGCTTAGATTCTAGAATATAGCATGTGGTGATGTACTGACATGTTTGCGGAAGAGGTCGGCATGCGCGGCAAGTGCCTGGTCGGCGGCGGCGATGAACCCGATGACGTCTTCGACGGACCAATCTGCGGGCGGCGTGTGCGGCGCGGGCGGCGGCGGCGCGCCCGTTGTCGACGACGCCGGCTCCAGTCGATCGCGCGACCCACGCGCTATCTTGCCCGGACCAGGGGACGACTCATCCAGGCTTACTGCCTCCTCCTGGAAGCCAACAACAATACATTTTTATCTTACACCGAAATTCCGAATAAGAAATACCTTCTTTAGTATACGCCAGTTCATAATTACTAAAATAATATGGTGTTATCTACTGCTATAACTGGAAGCACCTATGAAAAAAAAACTGGAAAAATCGATGTCGAAAAATTATCCACAAAAAAAAGATGATTCCTGGTTATTCTTCTACCCGTAGGCATTTACCTAATTTTAGCCCGTCGTAATTTCATTCATAAAAATAAATTATGCATTAATTCATATACAATATGAAGTTTTGTAATATTGTAGGATTTGGCCCACTGGTCAAAAATATCAATTTATTTGTAGTTAAGATATTGCATGTTTCTTTTGACATATTAATAAAAATCCATCAATCTTTATTAATACATTTATTGCAAGAAACATACAACTGAGACATATATCTACGAAATAATACACAATGCGTCTGTTCCTCTGTTAGTAGACAGAACATTGTTAGTTAGTAAAAACCATCTTGTGATATATTAGAGTACTAAATGTTATTGCTTTTCATCAGTTTTGTTGCTGGCAGCAACCCTGATACCACAGAGAAGATTAAAATCTAGATGAAATGTTTTGTCACAACTTTTTTCTTTTTCAACATTTAACATATTTTCTAAAATTTTCATGTAGCACTGTGCTTTGCTGCATTATTAGAATGTAGAATGCCACAACCATATCTGCTAGATCCCATACCTTTACAATAGGCCGCTTGGTTGCTGAAGAAACACTGTTGGAAGTTGAGTCACCGCAGAGTGTGCAGGGACGCCCAGCGACCTCGCCCGTATCTATCTCTATCATACCAACACAACATCCAACGCCATTGCATATACTTTTCAACCAATTTTTCAGTTCTTCAATAGTCAGCTCAGCTGGCACTTTAACTGTATAACTTTTATTTGCTGTTGAAACCTGAAAAGACTGATTATTCTTACATGTTTCTTGTACAGATTAAAAAAGCTTTGGAGGTTCCATCCTATAAGAGATAACTTAATTGAGACCACATTTTTAAACTACACAACAGACAAATGTGAAATTGTTATGTTTTTAAGTAAGGTCATCATTTATTTGCTATAAAAGAATAAAAATATTATATAGTAATAGAATACAAAAGAGTTTACATTAAATATCAATTCTTTTATATGTCTACTATCTAATGTGATTTTATTTGTAACAAGGCCTATTTCTTCTTACATAATGTTCATCTCTAACAGCTTCATTTACAAATTATTAGTTATATCTGTAATTTGAAGGCACTGGTTTTCAAATGGACATTAAAAAACCAGTGCATATTTTCTATGACAATTTGGCAGTCCAGCTGAGGCCCATTCAGAATAGGTTAGCTGTACAACCTTGTACTTCCATACCCTTTTTACTACAGGACAAGTAGAAAGATGGCTCACTACCACCCATACATAGTAGAATTTCCTTGGGTGCATGCCAAATGTAAAGTAAAAACGTCAAAACATACCCATTTTGACTATGTTTCTTATCCATAGCAAGCCAAGGCCAAGGCATGAAACAAGTTGCTGGCTTCCTTATTTCCTGAGATATAATCTAGATCTTTTCAAGGTCAGAGTGAATATATATGTATCTTCTAAGCCTGCAAGCTTCATATTTAACCACATCATTGTATATTCTTTTATTTACCTGTCTTCTATTTATGATGAATTTTTCATTTGTTTTTTCAATATCAAAGTAAATAGCATGCTGTTACTTGCCTTTCTACAGCTAGCTATATACCACCCTCAACTAGAAAGTTTGCACCAAACAGCACCATGGTATAAAACCAACAGTCTAATTTGAGAGCCTAGTTAAATGTGCATTTAGTCTGTCTTTAACTGTAATTAAACTTGCTTGCCAATAATACAAATAGTATAAAATAAATACCAGTATGAATCACAATTAGCAGGTGGTGAATAGATCATGTGGACAAGTTATATTATGTGAACCAAAGCAATGCAGCTTATGCAGCTGACATACAGAATTTATTTATTCGAAAAACATGTATCATGTTACAGATTCATGTTTACAGTTAAATACTAGGACAGAATATTCAAACTAATATCTCACCTGTACATTTGTCACATTGGAGTAGCTACTAGATGCTGTAAGTATTGCTCGAGTTAGCCTCTGTGGGTCTGTGTGGACACTTAGAAGCTCTTTAGCTAGTGCTTCAGCTACTCCAGATGGCCCGGCTCCAGAAATTACAGCTGGCAGTGCACTGCTTCCTCCAGAGCAACTGCTGTTGATGCTCAGACGAACTGATGCTACTGGTACTGGACTCGGCAATATGCTAGAATTACCAGTTCCTGTAGAACCACCCTCTGGCAATGCTGGATTTGGCATGCCTGTATGACGAAGCTTAAACCTAAAAATTTTTTACATATTTTGTTGAAATTCTGTGGGAATAATTTACCTATAGAGTGAGAAACTTTTGTTTTAAAAAAAAACACATTTGATTTTATTTTATTCAAAATTTATGTAATCTCAAAGTGAAGCATCAGATATCTAGCACATTATAGAAATATGTACCTATGTATGAAAAAGATATACATATATGCATATTGACGGTCCCAATGTACATAAAGACGTGTCAAAAACCAGAGGTTTACAGGAGAGCATAATTTATTTTCAAACCGCTCTAGAAAAAATTCTATGTACAATTATGTATAATATTTTTTTCTACAATATTTTATTAGCTTTTGGAACTTAAGGTATGTGCTTTACGTATATGAAAAATCTAAAGCCAATACGCAATTTAAAAAAAAATTACATTTTTGACATGTCTCTATGTACATAGGGACCGTCAATATAATTTGAAAAAAAATTGAGACAACGTACCTAGGTGTAGTAGCACTTTTTTGCCCAGGAGGCTGCAATGGATGGCCAGCCCTTGCACACCATCCCACAGGAAATATGTCCCTGGAGTCAAACTTGCACCAGTAATCAAATGCTCCTCTCCATCCATCAAAAGTCACATGGATCTGATCATTTTTTACTGCACCCACAGTGGCACAACATATCAGTTGAGGATTCTTTTTATCTACAGCCTCTAACTTTTGCCCGATCACAAACAAATTAGACTTTGGAGTGGGTGGTTCTGGTTGGAAAACTTTGGCTGGAGCCATCTCTGCACCATTCAAAGTTTTGAGCAGAAACATTGGCCAGCTGCTAGCATTCATGCGAAAACCGAGTGGTGGTTGCAACATTCCATCATTTTTTTCACAGTAACCTATTGGATGGATATCACCAGCATCAACTAATCTCCAAAAGTCATTCTTGTTGTCACTGCCATCAAGCCTCAACCGTAATCGAGGTCCTAATACTCCAACCACTGTAGCAATGCAAGTGGAAGTCAAGTTACGTGGATCCAATGCTTCTAGTTTGTACCCGATCTTGAAATCATTCACTGGTGGCTGTGGAGCTTGTTTAAAACACTCCTGGGCAGCAGCTGAACTGTTGGTTTCTTTCACATACTCACTCCAATCGAAGGACTGATAAATATCGTAAAATGATCCCGTAGAGTTATTATTAGAGTGATTTTCTGTACCATTGGCACCATTACCAGACTGTGGAGAAGTAGTTCTTTTTTCGTTTTTCTTCTGATACCTATTGAGGCAGTAGGTAGAACAAAAATTCTTGCTGCTTGAAGGAGCATTACCTCGAATAACATTATCGCAATGAAGACAGGCGCCTTTACTGTAAGCCTGTCTAAATTCAGAGAGACACGTTTCAGAACAAAATTCTTTTTTCCCGTTTTCTGTAGGTAGAACATATTTCAGAGGCGTCTTACTCTCAGCACACCATGTGCAAGTGGTGCGTTTCGGTGGTCTCCCGGGTCCACGTAATTTGCCGGGAGCAGGCGCCGTCGAGCCGACTGTGTTGTTTGACATTGTTCCAAACTACTAATACCAAAACATTATCAAACATAGGTTTACAAATCTGGTTTTTTTTATTTTACATCGTTTGGAGCACAAAGGTAAAGGATGGTCACAAAAATGCAACTCTAGCAATTTTTTATATTCTGCGCAAATATAAACAACGTCAATGAGTATTTATGACGCGCTTCCAACGGCCATTTTAGTTTTTTGATCTAGTGTTGTAACTACAAACAAAGCCTAAGAAAAAGCCAACCAAAAACACTTTTTTATTTTATCGATAACCGAATAGAAAATCCCTTTGCCTCTGCCTATGCCTCTCCCTGGTAAATCCGGTCTTAGTAATCGTGTGTAACTCAGATCAGAACCGGTTCAAATATTCAGATCGTGTAGGTTTGAACCGTTGAGCTGCAGCTCAACTGCAGATCAAGCAGCTCAAATCGTGGCTTGCGGCTCATCGAGTCATCGTTGTCGCGCACCCGACCGCAGCTAATCGAACTGAATTGCGAACCGAACCGAAATTGAAAAGTGAACCGAACGGAGCCGATGCGACGCGATCTGTTTTTTGAAGCAGTGTGACCTGAACAGAATGATGAACGAAACAGAATGACTCAGAAAGGGAAGGAGAGCATATTGACCACGAATCTTGCAATTCCCGGGATAAACAAGATAATAATTATGTTAATCCAGATAATAAACTATTTATATACAATTTATTTTGGAAATCCTTTCATTTGTTTTAGCATGATTGATTAACAAATATCCATACATACAAACTTTGGCAATTATAATATTAATCGGTAACAAAAAAAAAATTTAATTTTAACAAAATATTTTTTATCAGTAGATTTCCCGATAAATTGAGAACATTTCCAACGTTGTTGAGCTGAAACTATAAACCAACTATATGAGCTGCATATTCTAGCGCTGCATAAGGTCTAGTTTACTTCGCTATTGACTAAATGACTCCCTCGAGTTAGTACGTGAACTGATCTGAAATGACCTGTTGAGCCGGTTCAAGTTTTCAGCTCAAGGGTTGAGCTGCGAGCCGCGGCGTGACTCAAGTAAATCTGTTGAGTTACCCATGGCTAGGTCTTAGGGACACTGTGGATACGACGTCTTGTTTTTCTGATTAGAGAGACTTCGATCGCGGTTCTCTAACTAGGCTGGCAGTGCCTCCAAGTTAATAAATAGGTACCTACTTGGAGCGGCTTAAGGAATTAACAAATTAAAGAGCATGAGATAATAATATTATTTTTGTAACATAATACCTATAAAATTATACTAAATAATTTTATGACTTTCGGGAAATCATCGTCGCAGAAGTGCTCGTATTTTGACCGTGGCTCTCTGTGCACACTACGTTTTAATAGATAGGTGATAATATCATAGGTAACTCACACTTGTGGTCATTATAATTTGTAGAATTAAAAAATGGTATAATTTTTGCAGAAATTTCTACCACTTACGAAATCTAAGAAAACCGGCCAATCGCACGAAGGGTTCCGTACCATCATTTCTAAAAATGACAAAAAATCACGTTTGTTGTATGGAGTTTTTTTAAAGTATTGATTTCTGTTCTGTTCTTTTATTCTCTTTTTTAGTATTTGTTGCTATAGTGGCAGTAGAAATACATTATCTATGAAAATGTTAACTGTCTAACTATCACGGTTCATGAGATACAGCATGATGACAGTTGGACAGACAGACAGACTGACAATCGGATGGACAGCGGAGTCTTAGTAAAAGGTTCCCGTTTGACCCTTTGGTCTGTACCCAAGTTCATACCTTAAAAAATGGCCCTCAAACCAGTCAAGTTAGTAAAAGTGTTATCACAACATCGTTCTCGAAACACGTCTTCTCACGAGCAACGACGGCTAAAAATATTTTTGAATGATTTGGCGGTGCAAAGTAGGCTTTGTGCTTTATCCATATTTAACTCGATCATAAATTCAAAAACTAAAATATATCCAAAACGTTACAATTAGTATCTATCTATACTATTATAAAGAGGAAAGATTTGATTGTTTGTTTGTGTAATAGGCTCCGAAACTACTAGACCGATTTTAAAAACTTTTCTACACTATCTCCGGGTGACATAGGCTATTTTTTATCCCCGTATGGAAACGGGAACTACGCGAGTGAAACCGCGAGGCGTCCGCGAGTATTTTATATTTTTTTATGAATACAAATTGAATTAATTAACTCATAATCAATCGAGTAATTACGCACCTCCCTACAAAATTGAAGAGTTACCATTATAAAAATTAATGCTGATTTTTTTTTTTGTTGATAATTTGCCCCTTCGGGCAGGCTAAAGCTATAAAGCCATACTGCCTTGTCTGAAGTGTTATTTCTGCTGTATCTTTGCTATAGCTATCGTCAAAGTCGTCTTAGTCAAGTCCAGTTCGTGTCAGTTAAGTTCAGTCATGCTTTAGTAAAGTACTTAAAGTAGTAGCGACTTTACTATAAAGCTTCGATGGAGTTTTGGAAGCAACACAAAAACTCATGTTTCACCACATTATATTATTTTCCCACACTCGCGCTTGTAATTCGGCACTTTATGAATAAAACACCACCATTTTTATGCATAAACACTCGACAAAACACTAGTTTTGGGAAAAAATACAACGCAGCGACACGACTTTTCCCGCGTTCCCGCCAAAACTCCAAAAAATTAATGCTGCATGCAGATGTAGCCAACAAATTTTTTTTCTTTCTATTTTTGGCATTGTACTCTGAGTATTCTTACGGGTTTCAAAACAAAATTTGTTAGCATTCACTTTCACATATTTTATGTATTATATTGAATAAAAGAAAACGAAACAATCATCACTGACTCGGTCTATATCCAGCCGATACAGACATAAAAACCTCTGGCTTGTCTTGACTCTGACTTACTCTAAAGACTCTAAGTGACTTTGTATAGGACTCAGACTAAATAACTTGTTTTTACCAAATACTTGCAAATATCATCATCATCATCATCCACAGCCTTCTTTATCCCACTGCTGGGTATAGGCCTCTCTCTTTACATGCCATCTGCCTCGGTCCTGTGCCAATCTGGTCCAGGACTTGAAAATATAGAAATGCTCAACACCAACAAAATGTTTTGTCAAACACTAACCAAGAAAAAATCGGTTGACTAGCAGTGTTCAGAACTGTACGATAATATTATCGTACACTACTATCGTACGACAATTTCCATCATAATACATAATTTCAGAATTACACTAACAGCCAATAGTCCAATAACAAATACGATTGTTTTTGCTTTGGCTCATTTATTTCTTGAGAACATATGCTGCTGGTTTATGTCTGAATCATTTTATTAATTATTTGCACCTGTCAATCAGCGATCGATATCGTTTTCATTGTTCGATATCGATATCGAAATATCGGCAATGTGACATACATTGAACACTCAAGTTGAAAATACATTTTTTTTTCAATTATACGATATAAATACAATTATTTTATTGATAACAAATCAATGTTGCAAGTTAATTTCGTAGAATCATTAAAAACAGAAGTTTACAGCATCTAAAATAATAAGCATTTTCAACATTACATTATTGTTACGTTGCATATAATAATATTATGCTTTTTATATTACAGTCATTATCCTGATGGATACGATAATTTTAATCCATATACGATAATTTTATGGCAATTTCCTGGTACGATAGTTGTCTGGCTTCAGGTTGTAAACACTGCCAGACGGGTTAAAAATTTGACAGGTTTCTTTCTTTATTTTTTCGTCCCAAACGTTTACAAAATTTGATTACAAGATTGAAAAAATCAGTCTGGGATAATTTGTCGATGTTATTACATATTATAAAAAGAAATATGTCCCGGTCTAATTTATGTAACTTGTTGAAAATGGCTGAAACTGCCGAGGATAGAATACTGGATCTAAAAAAACAGGCGAGTATATAAATTATAACCCTAGTGCGTGCGTGGACGAAGTTTCATCACAACTTGTACTATCAGAAGTATTAGTACATTTATAGATGATAAACTCCTACAAATTTCTTGCAGGTGGAGCACTTAAAAAAAATCAAAATCGAAGCAAAAATTCGACTATTGGCTGAAGAAAACAGGATCCTTACCGATAAAGTCGCAACTGCGAAATTGCAACTAATTAAACTCGAAACTCAGAATGGTAAAAAGCAATACCAGATACCTGGTAAGACAGCAGTTGCTGTACAACAACAAATTCCAGATAATGTAGATGCTCCATTGCCAGCTGTTAAAAAAGAGAAAAAAGAAAAAGATTCCACTAAAAAAAGCAAAGAAGTTTCTAAGAAAACAGTAGAGTTGACAAGCGAGATCATTGATGTAAGAAAGCTAGACTTGAGGATTGGCAAAATTGTGGATATTGATAAACATCCTGATGCAGATTCACTTTATGTAGAAAAGATTGATTGTGGTGAAGAAAAACCACGAACAGTTGTTTCAGGCCTTGTCAAATATGTTCCGATTGATGAAATGAAGGATAGAATTGTTATGGTTCTCTGTAACTTAAAACCTGCAAAGGTAAATTTGTGTCTTACCAGATAAATTAGATTATGTAAGTGATGGAAAATCTTTTGAGATCAACTTATTTTTTCACAGATGCGAGGAATTACTTCAGAAGCAATGGTTATGTGTGCATCATCACTTGAGAAGGTTGAAGTACTCATACCTCCTAATAGTGCTGTACCTGGTGACTTAGTGACATGTGATGGTTATCCAAGGGAGCCTGAACTTCAACTTAACCCCAAAAAGAAAATATTTGAAACTTGCGCACCTGACTTAATGACAAATGATGAAAAAGTAGCATGCTACAAGAATAGTCCACTAATTGTACCAGGTAAAGGACCTGTTGTAGCACCAACTCTAAAGGGAGTTAGCGTTAAGTAATCCATTACTACTAAGCTTCAACATGTTCACTACAGTAAGTAAAATTATGGCAAATGAGAACTATGTTTGTTTTGAAAAATATCATTTATTATGCAAATAAAACAACAATTTTTAAGCAACGTCAACAATGTTTATATTATAATCTCTATAATCTCTCCTATATACATCAACTGTCTGTTAGCATTGATCAACTATAAGTTTTATTTCCATTATGAACATAGAAAAATAGATAGATATAACATCAACTCTGAGACCACCAAAACATGACATTTTAATACAACAGGAAGCACCTTTATAATGTACTTGATTAATAACTTGTGGTCCTATTACATTGGTTAGGCATTAAATAAAACAAAATATCAGTAGAAAGCTTAAATTACTCATCTGTATAAGATTTTTAAATATATAATCTTTTATAATTATTTAACAAGACAGATGAGAGAAGCTATGAAAATCTACTGTGATTCATCATATTGTATCCATCTAACTAATATTTATTTATTGTGCTACTGAGATTAAAAATGCAGTACAATGTATTGTCGAAAATGGTTAAAGACTACTTGATCCTACAATTGCACTTGACATATTTATGCTGCATATTCATAGTGCATGATGAGCAAAAATTTTAGGATCATAAAGTCTACCAGTTTTTACGCATTGTTGTAACTGTTTTTTTTCATATCTGTGTTTTGCTATGATTAGTCTGAAATGACTTGTAACAGTTGTTTAATTTCAAAGATGGCCAGATTGAAGTATTTCTACTACTTCGCTAACTAGATAAATACTAAATAAGTACTGTATTTTTATGTACAGTGTGCACTTTTACATTTATTTAGGGCAAGTTTCCAAACCACATAACACTTTTCAAACAGCTTTAAAAGGAAGGAAGGTTATCAAATCTACCTATATTTATTTGCTTTCCCAAAGTAAAATATTTTTTTGGGTTGATGTGAAAACTATTATAAAGCATACACTACAGAAGGAATACTTGAAGGTAGACAACATCGCTTTTGATTTATTTATAATTTATAATTTTAGTGGATTTCAATATAATGTATTTGGTTTTTACAATTTGCCACTTTAAATTCCAGTAGTCATAATTATAATATTTAAAGTGCTTAGTGTTCCTTAGAGCAATATCGACAAATTCATCAATTTTTATAGGCATTGCGTTTAATAGAGCATTATTTTTATCAAAAAGACTTCACTTACGTTTTTTAGATTATAATTTTTTTTTTCGTATTTTCTATCTTGTGTCTATGTTATTTTACCTAGATATGTTGAGTGTGAAATAGTCATATTACCTATTATCGAAATTCTTATACTCTTAGCCCATGCAAGTTCTTAAAGTATTATATAACGCGTTTAGTAACTGTAATTATATAACTATTAAATATTTAGATCAATTCCTTCATTTGATAAACTATTTATTTAGCATAAAATGTAAGAAGGTAAGGTAGGTAATTATAGAATGCATTCACTGACACTTTTTGTGAATTGCCTTACAGCTAGTTTATTTAGCTAAATTATTTTATAAGCAGTATGTATTGTACTTTAAAACATGCAAGATGCAATGTTAGAACTGGCTATAGGTTTGATCATATACAGGGTTATGTGGAACGGTATGATTGAAGTGAAAGGACTGTTAAACTTATCATTTGTAACAAATTTAACCTTGGATTAGAGAAAAAACATCAGTTGATAAAATTAAATATCAATCAAAATGTGTAGGTTGTAACAGTGAGTGCAATGATCTTTTTTCGCATTAATACTACCTAAACGCGTAACCCCCATATGTGATTTGATTTAACCAAAGTATAGGTATATTTGATTTTTTGAATTATGTAAGTATAGTATATACATAATATGTTTGCATTAATCGCTATTACTTAATTATTATGCAACTAGCTATTTCTTATTACACAATATAGTAATACTGAATCTATATAAATTAATACAAAAAAAGAGTTTCGAAATATCGACCGACCATTGAATACTCTGCCGTTTTTATCATAATTATGTTTTTATGCTATATTTCTACTATCTCAAAAGAGATGAGTATTAGAAAACAAAAGTTTCTAATGTCGGATAGCAAAATCTATGATGTGATTCATGTTAGAAAAAAAGTAAAGCTTTTAACTAGGTAATATAAAAATACATCAATATAAAAATTTTTGTTTATCCTGATCTGGCGAAATTGCCGTTACCGCTGTTTGGTTAACATGCACGCATCGTTTTTAGTTCTAGCTCTACTCGCTTCTCGTTCATCGTCGGCGGTGGGACAACTGCCTAACGGGCGTAAACAGATGTGATCATAATATATTAGTTCTCTCCTTGCTACCCCTAAATCCAAACTTTTTTCGTCTACTTTTTACTTATTTTTGTCTCTAGTGCTGCTACTGCTGGGCCTTCCTTTCCTCCTTCGAGGCTGCCCGATTTTTGGCTTTGGTAGCCCAGTGACTGTCGCGACGATTTAGTTCGTCACATCACCATCGTCGGGGTCGATCATGAGGTCGCTTGAATTTTGTGGTGCGTTCAAGTTCATGAGTTCAAGAGCGACATGCAAATATATATATCAAATGTACGCTCATGAACTTTATTCAAACGTGCAGTCGCCAGATCTGTACGTATGTACCAATTTAGTACAATTAGTTACTTCCAAACATTGCCTATGAATGAATGCAAACTAAATATAGGTTAGTGATAGTTAACTTACATTATCCGCTTTGTATAAATTATTATTCTTTATGGAAAATGCAACCGGATATGCAATGTCGTAGTATTACGTCATAAAATTAATATTTGCAAGCATCTAGCAATCTTAAAGAAGAGTAAATAGATGTTGTATTTCTTTTATTTCATTTAGGAAAATGAAGTGATTAACTAAATTATTACCCTACAATACAAGCGTAGCTTCAGGTAGCGTAAGCTACGCTTGTTAACTTTTTGGTTCTGCATACCGACTTTTTTGTTCTGCAAGTCTTAACTTACATATTTTATGTTATTAATATGTATAATAATTTTATGTGTTGAATGGCCTGTAAAAATCTGTTTTTTTGATGTCTATTATGTGACCACCAACATTAAAACATTTCTAGTAAATAATTACTTCTTTTTTAAAACGTGCGAGGTTATAGGTTCCTTTATGTTGTGGTTTTTTCGTAATCTTGCTACGTTTCAGAAAAATAATGTACAAGCTTTACCTTCAGTTAGATACTCATGGACTTATGTAATATGTACCTCGCCTTCGTCAGGGCCTACATATATAACGCGCGTCCATCAAAAGTTGCGACTAAATAACTATAAATACCTACACAATTACTAAAAAGCACTCATACAAGTAGAAGCTAGCAATGGACACATAATAAGCTTAATCATATAGATTGAATGCAAAATAAACTACATTAAAATGTCTACAAATATCAAATGCTGTATTCTTATCATCGTAACTATGTATTATAAGTACATAATGAAATATATCGTAAATCAATGTCAAAAATATACCTTTCAGTTAAATCTTCAAAGGTATTTTTCTTGTATAATTAACGTAATATTAATTGATCAGTTGTTCATGCTTTGGTGAGCAAGTTAGGCCTAACTTGATATGAGGATGTTTACGAAAGTTCACCACATTTTTTATATCATTAAAGTTAGGACTAGATAACCAATGTAATCTGTGCCAATTAACAATAATTAAACTTACTCTTTGGAATAAGAACGTTGGGATGATTCTAAAGTACCATTCACAAAAAATCTAAATATGATCTTACATAATGACAGTGGCGCACCAAAATATTATTGACGTCATTGGACAACTTGAGATACTATCATTGTTGGCGGCTGTTAATATCAAGTTGTAATCTTCGGGCTAAGTTTTTGTACGTGGTTGTACTAAGCCGAAAAGGGTTACTTTGTTGACCCGTGACTCAATGATCCGCTGTTTTTTTTTTAAGTTTTAGAGTTGTGCAACCCTTAAAAGTTATTCATGATGACGAGTAGAATAACCTCTTTCGGCTTAGTACAAATTTTATAAAGAGTAAGCCCAAACAATACCAATGTGACACCTGATATTAACAGCCGTTAATAATACTATCTTTTTTATAAAACGTCGGTATAAAATAGACTGACCAAGACAGGCGACTGATATAAGAAAAAAAATGATATAGAAAAATGAGGACATTTTAAACTTCAAGACAAAAATGGTAGCTATGGTGGCTTTAAATTAGGATATTAATAAATGAGACGAAAAAATTATTAGAGAAGTATTGAGTACTAAAGTTAGACAAAGATTGTACTCTTAATTCCGTGGTTTTCACTTTAGATTAAATGATGGTAAAATAGAATCAAAACCGAATTATTAAAACACTTAAATCCTTCATATAAAAATGTGATGAAGAAAATAAATACTGATTGCATCTTTTGTGACGTAACACTAATTTAAAACACTACGAAAATATAGGTACTATACTTTAACAAATACTTAATTACTTCTTATAATAGTAATGTGTGACTCCGCAATGATTACGCAATCGGCAAAGATTCATAATACGCGATGAAAATGTCTTAGTTTTACTAATACTTATGACTACCATGCTCTTTTAGCATTTTAATTTCTTACACATACACTCAATAATAACCTTTAATCCTAATGGATACGTCTTACAAAAATATAATCAACATTTGATTTAATTAACTTAAAGAAATGTCTTGTGACTAAACATGATTATAAAAATATAATGAAGAACAATACTGTTTTTAGATATAATTTGACACTAAAAAATCTACGAAGACTTTTATATGTAGGTATAATAAAATTAAATATTTGTATGATGTATTGCACTTTTGTTAAAATAAAACGTAATAAATTAACTATATTAAAATAGTGGTATAAAGTCTAATGGCACAGAAAGTGTGAGAATAGATCAAGGTGGGCAAGCAACTCTTTTATGTTAAAAATATAAGTTTTGCTTAAAATTTATATAATTTAGGTAAGAAGGAAGACGACTTTCACGTATGCATTCTTTCAACTTTATCAAAATAGAATATCTTTTATATTTCAACTCGAATAAAATAGGCGTTTCGACCCAGGAAATATTTCGCATGTTGCCTATAGAATAACAGTTATCCTCAACAATTTCTTATCTAACTTAGCTATTTCACTTTCAATCTACTATTTTATCTTTACGTAACATAATTAAATGCAAGATACAATTCAGATAAGTACCTAATTGAAGTCAAATGTAAGATAAACTCGAACTAATGAAACACCGTCAAGAAAATTATGTATGTGGGAATGTAACACTTACATGACGTTTCATTTTGCGAATATGAATGAACATTGAACAAGCCAACAAACATATCTTTACCTAAATTTTTAAGAGCATAGCAAGCTCTTTTTTCATCTGTTAGAAGATGTTTAATCTATGATTGTACTGTCTGTCACACATGTATTATGCTTCTAATGTCTTATTTTATGTTGTCTTTAAAATAGAAGACTATATGATATATGTATGTAATAACATTTGGCCATTACTGTGAACTCGATCACAAAACTTTTTTCAAATGTGAATGTAACAAACTGACAATTTCACTTTCGAGCATTTTCTAGATGTTCTAGTCTTCCAGTTTCGTTTTGGGGCGACAATACGAAGTTTAAAGCTTGATAGACGCTAGATTACGTTTGATTTCACACTCATCAAAGTGTTACAATGACTTTCTTCCGTAGTAGGTACGAGTATTACGTTGTCAGTGTAGTCTTGGCAGTTTGTTCATAGACGTAGGTTAAAGTTGTGTCGGTGGGAATCGTCTCTGGGGCTTGTTGCGTCGCTGAGCGAGAGAGGACTGTGTTACCGGACCAAGCACTTGAGGCGTCAGCGGAGATGCCGTCAAGGCCTGAAGCATACATAATTACAAAAATAATAAATAAAATAATTGTTTAATAATAATAATACCTTACTTTAAATTAAATAATATTTCAAAGAGCAAAATGTAAGTATGTATAATGTTCAATTCACATTAAAATGGGTTTGCTGAAGTAACCCTACTTTTTGGTTCTATGTATTGAAAAAAAAAAATGATTAGTGAGGGCGCGAGCGAACTAAACTACAATACAGGGTCAGGGTTTGTAGCGATGATAGCTCAGTGGTTAGCGCGGTAGGTTCGCATGCCGAAGGGCGTGGGTTCAAACCCCAACAATGAGCTTGAGCTGCCGGTGAAGGAAAACATCGTGAGGAAACCATAGCATGGTGGTAGGGTGCTTTCTAGTACTCGGCTGGGTAGCTACCACCCTCAAGTTGGAAATCTGCCGCCAAGCATCTAACGGTGTGTTCCGGCAGCCTCACTTGAGAGCCAGTTCCATTCCAGGCTAGGTGTGCTTTACCATCTTCGACCACGCCGTCACTTAACATCAGGTGAGCTGTGGTCAAACAGCTAGCCTGTCAAGGATAAAAAAAAAAAAAACGCAAAATAGTAGTTCTGAGCAGAAAGGAAGTTATTATCACTATTCTCGAAATAACATGGTCAAATTTTACTATGCATAAAGTAATTTTCATCGATGCTGAATGACATTTATTATGGAATAACTGATTAGATTTCGCAACTTCAGGGTTGGTCCCATATTATACTTAGTTAAATTACAATAAAAAAAAAAAACTGTCTTCAACTAAACGCATGCTCCAATGGAACAGCGAGGTTTCGGAGTGAACGAAAATATCATCGATGTATACAATTTTTACATTTTTGTTGATTTTTTAAAATCCGCTCGAGTGATTTCCATAAAATTTATATGGGACCGCCTCTGAAGTATGATCTATGAAGCAAAAAAAAAAGAATCATCAAAATAGATTCATTGATCACGTAACATATATAAAAAAACATACGGTCGAATTGAGAACTTCCTCCTTTTTGAGTCGGTAAAAAAGGTTTATAATGATGAATATAATGCGCTCGTACTCAGTACTGCCGTTGCGCGTAACCCCTTATGCATATGTATGTTCTAAACAAATTTTAGCTAGCAATGAAAATGTAAGAAAAGGACAGGGTAATACGTACTTTACTGACCTGGAAGGTGAGGTCCACAGCGCGGCGCAGGTCAGCTGGAGGCGGCGGTGCGTCTGATGCAGATAACGCCGGCGCCGCCTCTGCAGCCGCGGCCGGCGCTAGCAACCACGGCTACACAGAACAAACATTACAGGGCTAATGAAACTCATCAGCAAATGTAAATGCCGTTTTTCATCACGAAGATTTACCAAAAAATCTATTGACAACATTAAGTCAAAAAGCTCGAAACACGCACAAAGAGTGCCATAGGCACACGATTCTAGAAATTAGCCCGAATATCACTATTTATTGTAGCACATCCGGGGTTCATCATCAAATCCACGTCGTTATATGTAATTCGATCATAGCAGTGCCATCTATATCTCAAACGTTTTACCCGACTAAGCAAAAAAGAGGGGGTATGACTTTAACAATCTATGTACATTTCTTCTCTTTTATCTTTTTTAGTAAATAGAAAATAATAGTTTTAGATAATAGTTTTTTAGTTTTTTATAGATCGTGCATAAATGAGTCAGTTGCACTGCCAGTAAGTCGTGTTTAACTAATGAAAGCTTAATGTATCAGAGTGTCACATAGTGAATACTCTTTAGAGTAGGAAAACTCTCCAATATAAGTTCACCACCCTACTTACAGGAGGGTTTTTAATTCGGTACACACATACTATTGTACATATAGATGCTGTATAGATATTTATATGGATAAAGTGTAAGTCTCATATGCGCATATTGTTGAGCATCTTGTATGTGTGTCTATGTTAAGGACACAGTTTGTCTTAAGACGGAAATACATTAGTAAATGAGTAGCTTATCGACGATTCTTAGCTCTACGCATGTCATAAAACCTTAATTTTCAAAGCTTCAAAATTTTCACATTCCAAGTACTTATAATAGTTATGGCATAGCGCAAATTACAGTAAAAGATATAGCGCTGCGAAAGGTAGGCGGTACGTAGTTAAAAAGATAGAAAAGTAGGCATGATTTAGTAGCGTACGAGCTATTCTATTTCACAATACTGCGTCCCAAGACTCTGATAGCTAACGTAGCCCAGAAAGCCGCTTGCCCAAAATTAAACTGGGTCGACCGTCTTAATTGCATGTCTCGTTGCATTGCATGGCTTGTCAGGCCACAATCACGACGCAATGGTTTTCACAGGCTGGTAAACCACCTATATTTATATATATTCCAAGCCGAGAGATAGAGGAACGAATTTGATTCCCTAACTGAAAGCCTGGACACAGTTTGCATAAAATAGAGAGACATAGAAGGCGGGCAGGTTTTCTGCACTGCAGTGCGACGATATCACACTAATGTAGATAATAAAAACAAAAGTATATTTGTGCGTACCTGCCTATGTATGTACGTACCTACTGTAAATTAACACTAAAGTTACCTTTTATGCCGTAAAACGGGTTATGCAGCTAGTAGTCTAATATAATAATAATTACCTCTTGCATGAGTTCGGAGGCTCGCGGCCGTCTCGCCGGCTCCAGTTGCAGCATCCGACGCACGCAGTCTCGCGCCGCAGGCGACACCCCGCGCCATACCCCACTTGATAGCTCCACCTGTATCGTTGAAAGATTTAACAAAATTAAACTTGTAACCTTTGTCTTCTATGCAGCATTTTATTTACAGGGTGTAACCTAGACTTTAGAGTATAAAAAGCCGTAAGGAGACATCGTACTCGACATCATCAACAACTTTTCTTTAGGCATAACTTCGAAATCGTGGAAAAAAGCATTTGTTCCATAGAGAAAGATTAACTATTAAAAATATATGGAGTAGCTGATTTTATTTCACGATTTCGGAAGTGCTTCCATAGTAAAATTTGCTCATATTGGTGAGTTCAAAATTGCTATTTGCCTTACTAATGTAAGAGTTTTGCGAATTTATCGTGATCTGTCGAGTGTGAAATTCTAAACTCTTTTGATTAATAAAATAACAACCAGGAAAGTTAGCTAGATACAAAATGAAGAACAAATAGACTTACAAGAATAGCTTTAATTTAATAAAAATGAATATTTTATAAATTGGCGGAATAACATCGCAATGTTAAGTAGGTATCTAAAATGTTAACTTGAATTACCATGCACCTACATATCTCTATCAATGTACATTGTTATAATTTTTGCATGTTTGTCTAACTTTTCAATAAATATTTACTTAATTTTATAATAATAAAATAGATCTCCGGGCATGTACCTACCGTATAATTAATAAAAATGTTTTTTTTTTTCTTTGGTTTTGGCGTCGCGTTTTAGCATTTGCCAGTGTCAAGTAATTATATATTTTCAAGTTTCAAAAGTTAAATAAGTGCCATCGTAGCTAGTTTTAGTCAAAGTCGTCTTTGTCAAGTCCAGTTCGTGTCAGTTAATTCCAGTCATGTTATAGTAAAGTAGTGGCAACTTTACTACAAAGCTTCGATGGAGTTTTGGAAGCAACACGAAAACTCATGTTTCACCACATTATATCATTTTCCCACACTCGCGCTTGTAATTCGGCACTTTATGAATAAAACACCACCATTTTTATGCATAAACACTCGACAAAACACTAGTTTTGGAAAAAAATACAACGGAGCGACACGACTCTTCCCGCGTTCCCGCCAATAAAAATGTTAACGGGTAGTTAAGCCGCGTTTTTGTTTTGTTTTTAACATTCAACACGACTATATATTTAACATAGTAGCATCGCCTTACCTTCCCAGATTCGATTCTCGCCAATATAGCTTCAGATGTATCGTCACCGGTCGAAGCGAACGGCGTCCTACCAGATAGCATGATGTACGCTAAAACACCTGAAAGTGAATCATAACTTAATATAAAAACTCCCAATGTACAGGGAATACAACAAGACAAGTAAAGATGACACAGGTCATGTAAGCTTCTAGAAGGTTGCCTTGAATTTTTTATCCCAAACAAAATTGGGACTTTTTAACCGTTTCCTTTCAATTAAAGTAACAAGAAATTCCGCATTATCTGCCGCCAATACGTTTGCTATATTGTATTAGGCTAGCTTCTACTGTCGTATCAGCTTTTGACTTTTCAGTTTGGAGATAGCTACTATATGTCATACTTTTCGTAACATATAGGTATACTTAGTACCTATCATAAGAAGACTATTTTCAGCGCATAACCTGTTTCTTAAAACAACACTACAAATAATGCTGCTCGTTTAAATGATACTTGCATATCCGAGGGCTGTCAAGGAGAAATCGCTCTTGGCGATAACACCACCTCCTGAGCTTGTTTCAATTTACGTATCATTTTTGCAATTTCCCTATAAAAGTTATCTTTTAAAACTTAGTGATAAATATAATGTACAGTTACCCAAGCTCCATATGTCACATGCGGCGTCATAGCCGGCGCGTTTAAGAACCTCAGGAGCCACGAAGTTGGCGGTGTAGCACGGCGTCATCAGAAGACCGTTTTCAGCGCGAAGTTGCTTCGCTAGGCCGAAGTCTACCAAGCGAATATCTTCGGGCCGCTTCTCTGCTGTCGCGAATAGGATGTTCGACGGCTTTATATCTCTGAAAGTTAAGGTGCAATGTCTAAATAGTATGAAATCGAAGCTGTTGTCCGAGTCTATTTGTTTCTCAACTTTTTGAAAACTACGCTAAGGTTTTTGATATAGTTTTCAGTTATTTAGATTTTTTTTCAGGGATTTATTTTTGTGCAGTTAGAGAAATTCAATGTATTGTAATCGAGTTGCCAAAATAAATTGACGAAGCGAATTAATATATTTATATTTCCATGACAGTGTCGGAGTAAGGGATGATTTCTATTCCAATCACGCATACATAATTGGAGACATCAAATTACTAAAAATATTTGTAGGGCAAGCTGGTAATTTTTTGTATGGTATATAAAGTATCATATTTTCAGTGTCTCCGGTTAGAATGTGTACGTACCTGTGTACGACGGTGTGTCGATGCAGATAGTTGACCGCCTGCAGTACGTTCCGTAGTAGAGGTGCGGCTTCGTGCTCGGGCAGGTAGCGCCGTTGAGTTATGTGTTCAAGTAACTCGCCTCCGCGACAAAGCTCTGTCACTGCTAGGATGCGCCCGCCTTCAGAGTACACGCCACGGAGCGATATTATGTGTGGGTGCTGACTGTACCTGTATCGTACCATACATTTCATTTTTAGGGTTCCATACCCAAAGGGTAAAACGGGGCCCTATTACTAAGACTTCGCTGTCCATCCGTCTGTCCGTCTGTGACCAGGTTGTATTTCATGGACCGTGATAGTCAGACAGTTAAAATTTTCCCAGATGATGTATTTCTGTTGCCGCTATAACAGCAAATAATTTAAAGGGCTCCCATATAACAAACTTGATTTATTTGCCGTTTTTAAGATAATCGTACGGAACTCTTCGTGCGCGAATCCAACTCGCACTTGTCCGGGTTTTAAACGTTTGCGCCTTTATTTTGTTTATCACCGAGTCTTAATCGAGCACAAAATACCTACTATGAAAATAGTTTTGTTTATTTACCGGTTAGTTTTGTTTCGGCCATGTTGCAATAGCCGTAGACACTAGTTGACCACATTAGTATTTCGAGCGCGTTAAACTCACGGTGATAAAAAAATTAAGCATCATACAGTTTTTTTTTACTGATGTTAAGCGATGGTGTGGTCAAAGATGGTAAACATATCTGGCTTGGGACGGGAATTCTGAAAAGTGAGACTGCCGGAACATACTGTTAGATGTTTGGCGGGAGATCTACTACTTGACAATGGTTGCTAGCTAGTCGTATTACTAGAAAGTACTGCCATACTATGGTTTCCTCATGACGTTCGTCTCCTTCACCCACAGCTCAAGCTCATTATTGGGATTTGAGCTCACGGCCTCCGGTGTGTAATTCAAACGCACTAACCACTGAGCTATCGTCGCTACAAAGAGATGATGATCACATGATTATTTTTTTGTTGTTAGACTGATAATTTTTTATAACCGATGGCCTAGTATCAGCATTAATATCCGTGAAATTTTTAATTTTTTTTTTAACTAGAAAACTCTTGATTTATTCAGCCATAAAAAGCCAGTTCCATTCCAGGCTAGGTGTGCTTTACCATCTTCGACCACACCTTCACTTAACATCAGGTGAGCTGTGGTCAAACAACTAGCCTGTCAACAATAAAAAGAAAAAAAAAAAAGCAAAAAACTTTTTTTATTGTATGATCCTTTTATATCCATTCATGACTCGTATAGATAACGACACTGCTGATAACTAACAGACTCAAGTAATACGACACGCTCTCCTGATGGCAAGAGATAACGCATTTTCATGATCATTGCAGCGATACACAGAACTTTGAGTACAAAGTCCAGTTTGGATAGACTACATTATTGGTAATTACGAATTACACGTCAGGTTCTTATATCTAGGTATACATATATGTATTTCATAGATTTTCCAAATCTGTCAATGTAATGATAAATAATAATTATACCCACTAATATTATAAACGTGAAAGTTTGCATGGATGAATATTTGTTACTCTTTCATGCAAAAACTGCTCAACGGATTTGGATGAAATTTGGTATGGAGGTAGCTGAGACCCTGGATTGAGACATAGGCTACTTTTTAACCCGAAAACATGCAGCGGGTAGCACTGCGGGGCGCAGCAAGTGGATTATAAATAATAATAATAATTGTATAACGCTAGCTGCGCCCCGCAAAAGCTAAAAAGTAGTTTTTGCGTGAAAGAGTAACAAACATCCATCCATCCATCCAAACTTTCACATTTATTATGTTATTGAGATTAAGTTACATTTGGAATGAACTCCTCGACAGTATAAGGTGCCAGGGTATCACCGCTTTAGCGCTCCTTACTTTGAGACTTTTAATAGTAAGTCTCAACAGCCCAGTAAAAACCGTAACAGAGTAATGTTAATACAATACTGATTGGCGGCAAAATATCTGGTCCATACTGTGGTGGTACCTATCCAAACTATCCATATGACCTCCTGCTAAGGACATCTACCACCAAGCAAAACGTTTCACCAAACAAACAAAAAGATTTGCCATTGGAAACTTTTTTCGCAACGCTAACAAATATAAGTTCGTATGGGCTAAGTGGCTTCAAATGCCATCGAGCAAAGGTATATGATACTGCATGTTTCGAATGAAAAACAATTCACGCCTCAATCTCGCTATTGCATTATCAGATAAACCGTATCAGAGGATTATCATTCCGTGATTATTTTTTTATTAAATTATCTTTACCTCAATAAAATTTCAATCTCCTCGCGCGGGTCGTACTGCAATTTATCCATAATTTTCACTGCATACTGGACTCTTGACGTTTTATGTTCACAGAGGCGCACGACGGAAAATGATCCTGTTCCAAGTTCACCCATTAATCTGAAAAATAAACGATATACCTGTTATATCTATAATATATATATATATATCTATAATTTTAATTCTCCTGATTAGAAATAGAATAGAATACAATTTTATTACACACCAAACATACATAAATTGTAACATACAAATTCGAAACCTAAAAAGGAAACAAAGAATACAACACAAAACCCCCATGGCGTACAACGGCGGCTTTAAGCGCCTAAGAGCGATTCCTTCCAGACAACCTTTGCATGGAAAGACACATAAAAAAAAAGATATTAGAAAAAAAAACTTAAATAAAGGTGAATAACATACTAAAATATATTCTAATGTATATACAAACATGAAAACACAATAAATAAAAAATACATACATACAAAACATATATCCATATAACTATATATGTACATATAGTGTTATTTAAAGACATCATTTGTTATAAAAGTTGGTTTAGTAGGTACAATTGTGTTTTAGCCATTTCACTACGACCCACCATCTTAGTCGCGTGGGGACGCGAGAAAATGACGGCATCGACATCTCTACGGGTGTGTAGAGATGTCCAGGTGTAAAAGCTTAGAAATGCGTGGTCATTAAGTTTCTAAACATTGGTAGTCACAACTACACTATCCACTGCGAGCGCACGTAACTTCTTAGCAATAGAGATAAGATAAAACTGTTTTACCTCTCACTGATATCGATAGTTATCGTATTTCATAACATAATATTATTGTCAAATACAACACTTGTTATTACATAACAGGTGGGCGACTAGATTACATATTGCAAAAAAGAGAAGAATGATAATACAATCTGCGTTAGTCATAGATTGTTTAAAAAAATGTATATGTGCAAATACTCATCACAACAGAGTATATCAATTACAATTTGCGCAAACAATAGTTTGTGTTTGGATAGAACGGTATTTTGTACTCCTGATAGAGGTCTATTCCAGTTTTCATGCATTTTTTTATCGTTTACGTATCCACTACGTAAAATGTATTATGCTAGTATCTGTTGTAAAGTAGAACGATTTTTAAACTTTACATTTAACAAACAAACGTATTTTCACATTAAAAGCTCTAAATATATTATACATGGTTGTCGCTCACTTCGATTCATTTCATGAAACGTCACACCAACAATATTATGGTATAGATATTGAATGACATCATAAAGATATTTCTATCACAAATAGATTTCACTGTTGAAAGACTATTGTTGTATGTATGTAGTATACTTTAACATTTCTTTTGTATCGAGAAAATGTATTGTCATCTTGTTTCACCATTGTCACCCCTCAGAAATATCATACCGATTAGGTACTATATTTTGCTAATATTAATGTGAAATCATTTTTACTACCTTCAGCAACTTAGCAGATGTTTCACAAAATATACAATATGATGCAGACTTGCAAAGAAGAAATGAAAAGTGTACATAAAACGGAGTTCACGAGTCAATTTCGTAGCTACCTAGGTGTACATAGTGTTCAAAAGATACGTTAGTAGTGTGATAACAAATTTCAAAACATACCTGTATTCATCAAAGAAATTGTTCCTATTAACGAATCCAGACCAAAACTCTTCCGTAGAGGTTTTGGTGCTCGGCGCGGCTTGGTTCTGATTCTGGTTGGTTACGGTTTTATTGTCATCTTCATTGAGCAGACAGGGTGCGACAAAACTGAACCCCCTAGAAATAAGGAAAGAATTATCAGACGACAATGAAAAAAACATTTCACTGTAGCAAACAATGTCCTGAAGTTCTTGACAATTATAAGCATCTCATATTCGGATGTCACTTAAGTAAGTCATACAATAATCTCTACATAAACCAAAACAAAGTCGATTCCCGCCGTCTGTACGCTTATATCTTTTAAACTACGCATCAGATTTTAATGCGGTTTCCATAAATAGACAGAGTGATTCAAGAGGAACGTTTAACGTTATACATGCATATGCACCACATTAGTATCTACATTGCATTGCACCCGTGCGAAGCCGGGTCGGATCGCTAGTATAAAATATACAAAAAATAACAATGGTTACAAAGCTATAATGCGATTCATATGTTATATAGCGAGATCTAGTCTCTTTTGTTACTCAAACATCCAATATAGATCATTTTCAAACGTAGCGAAGGTTGATCGTGACGCCATATTCTAGATTTTATCAAAACTTCGTTAAAGGTTGTTGTTTTGCATAATCACGCGGGAAGTTGATAATTACTTGTATGGCACTAGCAAATAAAATGAGCGTAAATTCCAATATGATGACATGCTGTGTGTATCAAATTATAAGAGATTTCCTGTAAATATCTATCACATAAAATCTTGTTCGGCGTATTAATAAAATGATATTCAATATTAAACTTGACATAAATCTAATCAAGGTCATTTTGTGTGATCTGTTAATTACTTAATTACTTAACACCTAGTAGGGCGTGGTTCACACCACATGTCAATAGCCTTCGGCCACAAATAACTTTGAGGAAAAACCCAACACAATTAGATCACATCGATTTACTAGATAAGAGTGTGTACAATGATGTCGTATATTAAAAGAAACATGTGTTTGTCATTATTAATGTCTACTTTCACTAATATTATGAATGCGAATGTGTGTGTGTAAATATGTGTTTGTTACTTTTTTATGACGGCTGACGGCGGATTTAGATGAAATTTAAAAAATAGATAGATACATCCTTGATTAATATATGGATTACTTTTCAAATGGGATTTATACTTTTATAATGTAGCGAATTAATGACTAGACTATTTGCAAGGTGGTAGGTTATTTTCTATTACTCGGCTGGCTAGCTACCACCTTCCAGTTGAAAATATGTCGCCAAGCAACTAACAGTGTGTTTTGGCAGCCACACATGAGAGCCAGTTCCATTCCAGGCTAGAGGTGCCTTACCATCTTCGACGGAAACCACACTTAACATCAGGTGAGCTGTGGTCAAACACCTAGCTTGTCAAACATAATAAAAAGTTTGTGATTTTTACATGGCAAAGTTTGTATGTACGTTTGTTGCTTCTTTACGCTGGCTCAACGTATTTGGACATTTGGAATACCGATAGCTTATACTGCTTATACACATAGCCTATTTTCTATCCCAGAAAACGTGGACGACTCCAATCTCACTATTTATTATTATTAATAGATTATTATTTTAGTGGAATCAAGTAGTTAACATTACAAGCACCCACCAGAGACTCAATCCGCTAAATAAATAAAAAAGTGGTAAAGGCGCACTTTAATCTATGTTTATATTAGCAGATAGCATAATTGATATAGGAAACACATGTAAATGTTAAATGTCAATGAATGAAACAGGTTATGAGTGGCCATGAAATATAATTTGTGTTAATATTGATTATTCAATATTACTGCTCTAATTACCTAATTATTATTAATCTGCCCATTTACGAGTATATAGCAACATACGTAATCTATCTATATTATTATAAAGAGGAAAGATTTGATTGTTTGTTTGTAATGAATAGGCTCCGAAACTACTGGACCGATTTCAAAAATTCTTTCACCTTTGGGAAGCGATGACTTATGACTAATTTACAAAACAATCACGGGCCGCGTGTTGCCGACCCCTGCCTTAGATTAACACAGGTAATTTATTTTTTATCCTGGTAACCACGAGGCGTAGGTAATTTGTATTAATGATAAAGGCGAATTAGCGACTTCTATACATATTATTGTAATCCCACGGCTGCGTAAAAGCTTCCGCTTATCTTCGCAGGTTTGAATGTTTTTTCCTGTAGTAATCCCAATATCTGTCAAAGATGTACAATTGTGAGTACATAATACTGCCGTCATAAGGAAAAAAGACGTATCTGACATTTTTTCCGTTTTAATAAAAAAATACTGGTATATGCGTGTTTTTTACTAAAAAGAAAGATAGAAAGAAAGAAAAACATTTATTTATTCCCTACAAAACACTAGACACAACAACAGATAAGTACAGACAACACACACAAATAAAAAGATACAGATTAACATAAAGACAATAAATTACTACTGATTTTGATGATATGTAACTCAATTACGGAAAAAATGTCAGACACGTCTTTTTTCCTTATGATGGCAGTGCAGATACGTCTTTTTTCCTTATGACGGCAGAATAGATAGATAACCTTTTTTATTGTTCACCCCAAAGATTGTAAGTGAATAAAAAAAAGAACTACTTATCGCTCTCACTTTGAATAAGAATAAGATGACAATGGTTTTACCTAAACAGCTCGTGCGCATTGGCAGAGGCGGGCACGCCAGGGGAATCACGCGGCGTGCGGCATGTGAACTCGGAATCGAAGTAAAACGCATCATCGGCGCGCGATACTGCCGGCCGGAATGGCGGAACCACCTGGAAATAAAGTATATATTAGATTTATTATCTTGGTGGTAGATCTCCTCAGCAGGAGGTCGTCTAGGTAGGTACCACCGCAGTACCAGTTATTCTGCCGCTAAGCAGTAGTGTGTAAGCATTACTGTGTTCCGGTTTGAAGGGTACTGCAGCTAGCAAAATTACTGGGCTGTTGAGACTAACTCTATCAAAAGTCTCAAAGTAATGAGCGCCAAAGCAGTGATGCCCTGGACTTTGTTTTGTTACTTAAAGTTCTGAGTATCGCTGCCATGGTCATGGACAGGCGTTATCTTTTACCATCAGGAGAGCGTCTCGTACGTCTCATTACTTTTGACACTAAAAAAAAATATTAGAAAATAAAATAAAGAAAATATTTAAGAGGGGCTCCCATACAACAAACTTGATTTTTTTATAGATAATGGTACGGAACCCTTCGTGCGCGAGTCCTGTTCGCACTTGGCCGGTTTTTTTAATTATATTATTACTTACGATTTGTGCATTAAAATAAATAAATAAATAAATATCGTAGGCCATTACACACAGCGCCATCTGACCCCAAACTAAGCAAAGCTTGTACTATGGGAGTCAGATAACTGATAGAATACTTAAATACTTTTTTTTTTGTTGTAAATACATACTTATAATACATACAGTACAAAAAAATGTAGATATTAAATAAATACGTGTAAAATAATAAAACATTTACGGGCACATAAACCCATTAAACAATTGTTTAACTGTATCAGATTTCATTAACTTAAAATATAAGATAACGAAATCTGAATGAATTGAATGAAGTAATCACATTGTCGTCAAGTGTCACTATTTATATTTAATTTTGTTGTTTTTTTATTTTTAAATCTATACAAAGTCACCAACATAGTAGATAAGAAACGTGTTTAATCTACTAGTATTGCACTGTTGTGACTATTCAGCTAAGTATACGAAATAATTTATAACGTTGGACTGGACGGCTATTTTCAGACCATTGTATATTCATGAATTCCAGACACAGACTTTCCATTATGTGATTAATTTAAGGAAGCTTTAAGGTAGCAGCACACCTATCGGCTTTGCAACGTATCGGCAGCGCGTACTAATCGGCATCATCACCTCGCCTAACCTCTGAATAAAAACTAGAGACGATGGTAATCTCGTGCCGTGCTGATATGTGGCGTGATAAGGGCAATATAAGGGCTTGTCTACATACCATTACGGTGAACCATAACGAGGTAGATTAACCTTTAACTAATGCATTACTCATCTGAGTAATGTGCTTCGTTCGTTATTACTAGTTCCATTGAACTGTGCTCTCAAGTTATGAGCAGAAAATTAGCATTATTACTCATGGTATGATTCAATAAAATGTCTTATAGTAACGCATGAACTTTATAAAAATCTCTTGTATATTTTTTGCCAATGATAAAATAATCTCGATAAAATTAAACAAAAGAAAAAGTCAGAATAGCAGTTTGAGTAGCGTTTCTTAGAAAAGGTCAATGGTGTTTAAGACATTGTTACGTTTGTATATTGTTTATTATGACGAAATAATTATAATTCTATAAAAGGTGTTGAGTTGTTACGACAATAAATGTTTTCCTTTCCTTAATTTAAGTTTTTCCCACTGCTATCATATTAAGGTAGTGCATATTACCATAATATGGATAGTAAAACATACCTCTTTTCTATAAAGTGCATCCCAGTCTATGCTCGCGAAAAATTCATGATTCTTAATATCTTCGATACCATTAGCACTTGCTCCCAATCTGCAAATAAGTATAGAGTTACACTTTTATTGAAAAAATGGATAGATTATATTATTAGGAATTGCCCCTAAATTAATTCAACAATTGGCCAGTTTTCTAATGTTTTTTGAACTTATAATTTTTTTTTTAATGTTTGACAGGCTAGGTTTTTGACCACAGCTCGCCTGATATTAAGTGAAGGTATAGTCGAAGACGGAGGCTGCCGGAAAATATCGTTAGATGCTTGGCGACAGATTTTATCCCCAGCCAATATGCATACTATCTCCAAGTCAAGATCAGTACACCCAATATAAAGTAACAGAAATAGTAATTGAGGATATGATATAATACACGATATTTGTATTACTTATGGGTTTCGCGTCATTACTTATTTAAAATAAATACCTGTTCTGTGGATTTCTTTTAAAAAGAGCTCTTAGCAGAGACTGCGCTTCCTCGCTTAAATTAGACGGCATACCAAGTTTCGCTTTCAATATCTGCGTCATCGTTTCGTGTCTCGTCGACCCGTGGAAAGGAAGATTTCCTGTGAGCATTTCAAACTGAAAAGAAAACATTGTTACTTTAATAGGACTTACGATGTCGCGTGGGCTTGCTTTATACTGACGTAAGCTTCATTTCAAGCCCACGCGATTTTCATTCTAACACAAGAAGGATAATAAAAAAGCGAAAAATTATTTATACCTAGGTACAAAGGTGGTGAGAAAGTAGGAACCTTTTGCGTAGGAAGTAAGAAATTGATTAAAAGACAAAACAAAAAGGAAAAATGTCTGAACGGATAGACGGGATTTCAGTTTTTATGACAATCTGGTCTGGCATAGTATGCATAATTTCGAAGAAAAATGTTAAGCGTCAAACATTTTTTAAAAGCGATAAACCGCAGCTACTTCAGTACTTTTTTCAAGAAATCAACTTAAGGCGCTTCCAGGAGATAAAATGTGAGCGTCTCACGATTAGCAAAATCCCTGATATATGTAGGTATATAAATATAAATTATCTCACCATTAGAACGCCAAAAGACCACCAATCCGCGGCAAATGTATGACCTCGTCTGTTTACAACTTCTGGCGCCATATACTCTACAGTCCCACAAAAACTATACGCTTTGTCGCTACTGGGAGGCAACTTGGATAAACCAAAGTCTGTGAGTGCTATATGACCGTCAGCGTCTAGTAGAATGTTCTCCGGTTTGAGATCCCTGTATATGATTCCCAATTTGTGTACATGTTCTAATGCTAATGCTAGTTCTGCTAAGTAAAATTTCACATCTTCTTCTGTGAACATCACCTGAAAAATTACAGACTTAGAAGTTGAAGATGTTACAAATTAAGCCAATAAATTTGTATACGCTAAGTAGCCAGCCCTACATACAAGTCATTGTGCCACTCAAAGGTCTCTTGAGACTTGCTGTCATTGGACAAATATCCAGGACCGACAATTTAATGTACCTACCTTCTGACATACCATTTCAGACCCAACCATCCAAAGAATGATCGGATCCTCCATAGTTTTACTCTGTGTCCTTTTATGAACACCTTGCTGAACTACGCTCTACGCAAATTACGCTTTTACAAATTAATATTATTACTTAAAACATAAGTTAAACGCTGGACAGGAAAAGTAAACTTATTTGAGGATATTTAATTTGTTACACCTTTATTGTGACAAAGTCATACATAGGTAAACATAAGTTTACAGAATCTAATCAACACACAGTGATTACACTCCCCATTTTTGGCAACTGTTAGCTTTCATCAATTTCAATTTCAAGCACATCATACTGCATGTTACAATTCATTGGAAATGAATCATTAATATAAAGGAGTAGTTAGACACAAATACAATAGGTCATTGCTATCAGCATAAAATTATCAGGCTATCGCCAAGTTTGGGCCCTCCACAAATGGTGTATCGCTTCTGAAATCAACTTTTAATTTGACGTCGTTTTATTTTGTTAGTCAGGAGTTATCATATCTAACCTGAATTAAGACAATGCCTAGCTTCAATAAGGTACATCATTTCTAGAAAGCTTGATGCATATTATTTGTAAATAAATTTAGTACATTACCTCTTTACTGAGACGTGAAAATAAATCGCCGCCACGTAAAAAATCCAATATCAAATATAATTTTCCTGCCGTTTGGAATGCGAAATGTAATTTGACGATAAATGGATGACCCATTTCTACTAAAATATTTCTTTCCATTTTCGTGCGTTCTCTATCTCTTACTTTAAGAGTAGCTTTTTTAAGTACCTGAAAATGAAATAATGTTATAATGTTGGCTAGGCAATCTCAAGCGAGATTTCATGCAAATGTTTATTTACCAACTCCAATGGCTGAGTAACCGATATTGTCGAATAAACTAGTCCTTTATTGTGAGAATTTCTAATTTTCAACAATTCAAAGATCTAGGTTGGGTCGAGTAGGTGCTACAAGGAAAAATTTACAGAAAAATGAAATGTTAATGAATTATTGAATAAAATTTTAATGAACAATTACCTTCATGGCATATAAGGTGCCTGCGTCGGCACCAGCAACTTTTCTAACAAGAAATACTTTTCCAAAAGAACCCTCCCCAAGCACTTTGAGCAATTCAAACTGTGAAGGGTCAGCCTTTTCATGGCCTTCTTTGACCACATCTTGGATTTCGACTTCTCGTTCATAGTTGTCGCTAGATGATTCAAGGCTTTCTGTGGTGGATGCTTGACGGGACTCAGCAGAATTTTCCACAACTACTGGGAGACTGTTGGGCTGTGCAGAACCATGCTATGAAAGAAAATTTTCTTTAAATTCTTCAAGTCTGTTCCCCAGACAGACAAAAGGCGAGTTTACAAACTGTTTGATGCAATTACTTAAGCAGATAATCTCAAAGATAAAGTTAGATCAATTCTTTAAAAAAAATGTTTAGTATTTAAATGTTGGTCAATAAATTATTTATTACAAAGCTTAATCTGAGAGTCATTTTGATTGAATGTTATAAACAAATGACCAAGACGTAGAGATCTTATTCAACAATAAGCTATCTGTTAAACCACACTATCCACACATTACAACAAAAGCTAATCAGCTTCTCAGTTTTGTTACAAAGAGCACTAAAGGCTTCAAAAATCCACATAGTTCAAAATCTCCACTTTTCACTTGAGAAGTATCTTAGAACATGGTAGCCCAATTTAGTCTCAACATTATGAAGTTCATTCTAATAACAATGATAGAATGCAGCAGTGTTTGAGAATACATTGTTATTGTCAGCGAGTCAAATGAAATTAAAGTGAAATTTAATGTTAGATGAATCATTTTTATTACTAGCATTTATTCGATAATAATAAATTGTGCTGTTTCAAAGACTCGAGTTATTCATCTGCAAAGTGCTGAGTTTGGTACTTTCATCCTACTCTTCTTGGTATACTTTGTTGTCTTGCTTTTTCATATATACACATATTTTAGTTACAATCAAGCCTCAGAATTTATTAGTAGATATGTTTTGAACCTTGGAATAAAGTGTAATTTGTTTTATGTGCCTAAAAACAGGCAAAAAAAACACTATTTGTATTTTATATATTGAACATTGATTGGGACTATTGCTAGTCCCCTCTTGTACAGTAGTCACTGTCCATATGACTCTGTATAGATCTATACAGCTAATTGATTTATAATTTCTATGTAACACACATTATCTTGTTTTTGTACTATAAGAAATAAGAAATAAGAATTAAATAAACTATTTACTATTCAAACCAGCCTGATGGCTAGTGAATTACGGACTTAGAAACAATAATTAATAATTTCGTTGTTGCCTAGTGTTCTGTTTTCTTCTATCAAGTATTACCTACTGTAGTTTTTAGTACAGGTCCTGACCCTGCAATTTGATGGGCCCTTCACTGGCATAGTGACATGACACCTCTACGAAATGTATATAAATAAATAAATATTGGAGGACATTTAACATAGCCCCAAACTAAGCAAAACTTGTACTAAACCTGACAGCTGACAGAATACTTAAATACTTTTTTGCTGTAAATACATACTTATAATACATACAGTACACCCTGAACAAACATTGTTCTTTGTCATACAAATGTTAGTCCTGAGTGGGAATCAAACCCAAAATGTTGTCTCATATATTTAAAAGAAAGGGGGCATGATATTAATTTACTTGGGATTGATTAATAGTTTTATAACCAAGGGTGTATGTTACAGATACAGTATGTAGCTGTTACTATTGAATGAACAAAATATACAGAAGAATATTTACCTGATTTACACTGATGTTTAATAGATCTACTACACTGTAAAATACTGAGAGGCAAACAGACATCACAGTAAAATTATATTAGCACACAAGTGATAAAATTCAGATTGTATTATTTGGTTTGGAGCAACCAAAAGACCACTAATGTATCCAACTAAATCCAAATAGACAATGCCAATTAACAATTTCAAATTAATAATGCTCTGGAATTGCTCAGCTTATGATTCAGAGGTAATTAAGTAGTAGTGCCCTGTTACTGTCATTTTCATAGTAAGGGTATTGAATCATTCTGTATTCTAATTATGTGCAGTACAGTACTAATATGTCCATCCATATTCTCACTTAGGTACCTAAATATATACCTAGAGAGACATCTTATTTTACTAGGAAATAAAAGCAATGATTTATAATCTAAAACGGGCGTTAATTGTAAATTGTATCAGAGAGAAGAGTAAGGATAAGGCCTTGAGAAACCCCTATTGATGGAAATATCTCCATATAATACCTCCGGATTTTCATAAATAGTAGTAATTATGAAACAATTTTTTTATGTTTTGAGTAATGAGTTATCCGTAAAGGAAAACCCACTCAAATCTAATTACGAATGTATAATATTCTAAACATACCGTGTTTTCGCCCACATTCTGCATCCGCCAAGGGTCCGAAGTGTTAGCCAGAGGCATGGTGTCTTAAGTTTCACACACAAACATTAACTAATAACCTTATCAATTAACACAAAATAATTGAAACCATCCCTTTCTTCTACATAAAAATAGAAGGCGATGTGAACGTGAAAATGGAAATGAACATTACATTACATTTGCCACTTTGACAGCGACGGCGACGACCGTGAAAGTAAAGTAGTCATGTGTATGTGTCACTGTCACTGCGTAGTGCGTGTTGGTGCTCGGTGAAGTTTTTGTTGGTCCGCAACTCCGCAGCGCAAGCGTAGAGGGGTTCTGATTATTCGTCTGAGGGTTAAGACCAAGAAAATAAGAACAAGAGTAAGTTAGGATTCGCGCCTAACAAACCATATTAGTATTAAAATGTAACTATACCTCCTTTTTTGGTTATCGATGGGTCATTTGATGCTATAATTTTTTTTTTTTAGATATAACTATGTTTAAAAAAAGAGTGACAACTCTTTGGCCCTATTATTTCGTTGACATACAGTAACTACACCCAAAAACCTTAACGTAAAACAGGCGGGAACGCGGGAAGAGTCGTGTCGCTTCGTTGTATTTTTTTCCAAAACTAGTGTTTTGTCGAGTGTTTATGCATAAAAATGGTGGTGTTTTATTCATAAAGTGCCGAATTACAAGCGCGAGTGTGGGAAAATGATATAATGTGGTGAAACATGAGTTTTCGTGTTGCTTCCAAAACTCCATCGAAGCTTTATAGTAAAGTTGCCACTACTTTACTAAAGCATGACTGGCACGAACTGACACGAACTGGACTTGACTAAGACGACTTTGACGATAACCATAGTTAAGATACAGCAGAAATATCACTGAAGACGAGGCAGTATGGCTTTATAGCTTTAGCCTGCCCGAAAGGGCAAATTAACGAAAAAAAAAAAAATTAACGTAAAACATCTACATTCTACCTACATAATCCGTATTCATTGCAACTTTTTTTTCAAATTCATGAATAATTTTGGAAACTAAGCAATGTAAACAAAGACTATCTGCAAGAGAGTTAAGTTTTTGAATAGAGAGAGCAAGTTTTAATATAGGTTATTACAATGGTACGATAAGCAAAATAATACTATATTAGGGACTATTAACTACACTGAACAAAAGGCAAAATGCAATCATCCAAAGTAGGTAATAACTGAATGAGTACCCCAACTTTAAGAAAGCATGAACGAATAATAATGAATGTTACTGTACATCATACAATCCTACAGAACCCATCCCCAAAAGATAAAATGTACAATCTTCAATCAAGTCAAGAGTAAGAGTTTTGGCGGAAACGCAGAAACAGTCATAATAATATAAAACACTTGACACTGGCAAATACTCAAAATGTGACGTCAAAACAAAAAAAAAAATAATGACAGTGACAATCAAGTAACAATTTAGTATGACTTCTTCTTTCTTGATTTTGGCGTTGCATTTTGAGCATTTGCCAGTGTCAAGTGTTTTATATATTCAAGTTTCATGAGTTAAATAAGTTGCCTTGTAACTATAATTATGTATAGTCAAAGTCCAATCTTGATCATGTACAGTCCGTGTCAGTCAAGTCTAGTCATGCTTTAGTAAACTAGTGGTGACTTATCTATAAAGCTCGATGGAGTTTCAAAAGCAACACAAAATCATTTTCCCACACTCACGCATGTGATTCGACACTTATTATTTTTATACATAAACACTCGATGAAACACAAGTTTTGGCCAAAAATACAACGGGACGACATGATTCTTTCCACGTTCCCACCAAAACCCTTTTCCTTTCTTTGTATGCTAAGCACGTTCAAGCATTATACTATTACTCTAGAGTCTAGACAAACTAGTAGTCTTTGAAAAATTACATACTTATAATAGGTACATACAGAACACCCAGACGCAACAAACATATTTTGGAAGCTATGTACTTGAATACCTATATTGTTTTTAGCGGGGGAATACCGCCAGTTTGATGGGTACTTTTGGTGGTGGGCTCGATCGATTGACTTATTTTTAATTATGTTTATTAACATAGTATAATATGACTTGTATTGGTTACATGTGATTGTGACTATTAGGTATCAATCAGAATTTATAATTTTGATACCTACGATTTTAAATAAATAATACAAGCTTAAAAACAAAATCTATCCAATTTTGGTTCAGCCATTTTTGGTTAAACCTACAGGACGGTTACGCGGTATATAAATCGTTAAAACGATATTTATGGATTACCAAGCCATAAATATCGTTTTAAAGAAGCTGAAGTAAAACGATATTTATGGCTTACCAAGCCATAAATATCGTTTTACTTGAACCTTTTTAGACAACTTTTGACTTGTTTAGTAGCCAGGTAACTCTATAATAATGTACCTTAGTGAATTTGAGATATCTACATACCTACGTCGAAGATAAACACCCATATTGAAGAATTGAAAAAAAAAACACGTGATCTAAACTGAATAAAGAAAGGCATCATTTTAACTAATGCTTGAGTTTATTACGACATAAGAAAAAAAGTTTTTTTAAAAAAAACCCTTTTCCAAAGCATCTGGCATTATGGTAAAATATAAGAAACATAAAATCACTTCAGCCTGCCAAACGGGTCATATAGGTATGTATCAGTCTCAGGTACCAAGTTTGTAAGTATTTTTTATAAGTAACTAACTACGTATCCCATAATTAAGACCCAATATTTACTAGAAAGTAGAGGCGAGATTTAAAAAAATGTGACAGGCTAGAAAGAAGGCTAAGAAAACATAAGCGACCAGTCGCAGCCGCCAGTATCCATATAAACCAGCCAATAACGTAGGTATACATATTCTTTTAATTTCCTCAGTAAAATATATACCTACCTAACACCGAACTTTCTTTCCTAAATAGGTAATACAATTATGCTTGTATTTCAGATTCAAAATCAAAACCTCAGGGCTCAGCAGATCTAACGGCCAAAGTAATTGGCGACTTCGGAAGATGGCAGTTTCGGTTAGGTTTGCTCATGGCCCTTTTAAAGTTACCGATTGCCTGGTATCAGCTAAACATAATTTTCATGGCACCACCCCAAAATTTCTGGTGCGTGAAACCGGCGTATCTGACTGGTTTCTCTGAAAATGAATGGAGGGATATTTGTGCTCCTGTAAGCTTACATACAATAGTAATTAGGTTTTTTTATACATAAGCAAAGGGTACTAAATAATATATTTTTTTCCTATTGCTTTACAGATGATAGAAGAGCATCCATGTTTGGTATATGACCCGGAATTCCTTGCAGTCTTGCCGAATATGGATAGGCGATATATACCGTTGGTTATTTGCAAGAACTTCACGTACGATAAATCCATCTTCAACCGTACTATTACATCAGACTGGGATTTGGTTTGCTCTAAGCATTGGCTTGTTCATGTAAGAATGGCTTGTATATACCTACCATACATTTTAGGTGGAGATGTAGGTACTTACTACGAGTAGGTACTTAATACTATAAAGATAAGAGTTTCATTGAAGTATCTGATTAATTTTATAGTATTATCTATGGAAAACTAAATTGACATGCTTATTACATTACATTCTCTTTGCTTATTACCTACAGCTGACCCAGTGTATCATGATGTGGGGTGTTCTAGTTGGAGGCATAATTTTCGGAATAGCAGCAGACAAGTATGGACGCAGAATACCGCTTATTATCGGAATAGTAACGCAGAGTATATGTAGTTTTATTATCACTTTTACGCAACAATACTGGTGGTTTCTGTTAATTTGGTTCATATTGGCGCTCGCTTCTGGAGGCATCGGAATCATATCTTTCGTTATTTGCATGGAGGCAAGATCGCTTTCCACATATTTTATTATTTGAATAGTAAAAAAATTAATACGATCGATTATATTCCTATTCGAAACTGTTAATTTCAGGTTGTTAGTGGTAAATATCGAACTACGATTCCAGTGTTATATCAGCTACCATTTGGTCTCGGCACTGCGGTCATGGCGGGGTTGGCTTATTGGTTGAGGGACTGGAGAAAGTTGCAGTTAGCGCTTGCATCACTATCCGGACTATATTCGTTCTATTGGCTCGTAATACCAGAGTCACCGAGATGGTTATTGGCTACAGGACAAATGGATAAAGCTATAGGTAAAGAGCTATTATGTACCTACTTTGTACTAGTACAAATAGGTAGTCACACGTTAAGTCACTCGCAATTTCGGTAGCTGACATAGATAATTGTACCTACTTTTTGCATTAATACGACTACGTAGGTACTAGGTATGTCAGGTCGTCCAGAATAATCTTCTTGTACCTACTCTGATCTCTCTCTCTCTTCAATCGATCCCTCATTCCTGAGGATCGTGGTCACTTGAACCTCTTAGACGGACAATATCTGCCTCCATCGACTCCAGTCCGAAGTAGCCACACATTCTACCTGGTAGAATTTAGAAGAGGAGGTACCTAGCTTCTCTCACTCGGTCAGACCATCGTGTTGGCGACCGGCCTTGTGTACCTACTCTTCTATATTGGCAGCTTTTCAAGGCTGCCATACCCTCTTCGCATTATATGGCCGAAATACAATCGCTGTAGGCGGTGGTGGTAGGTAAATGGTGCACGGTCAGGTCTCAATGCCGAGTTGGCGGAGAATAGATACCTACCTACATTTGTGCGTTTGGCCGTCCATGATATAAGCTACATAGGTACCTACGTAGTATTCGCCTCTGGCACCACATTTTGAATGCATCTATTCTCTAATCTCTCTCTTCTACTCTGATACTCGTATACAATAGATAATGAATAGATTCTAGCGTGATATCGAAACAAATGTATTTATTTACACTTGCAGAAGTCTTGCACAGCGCTGCTAAATTCAATAAACGAAAATTTCATACCAAAGATGTGAAACTACTGGTATGTGAAGCTGAGCAAAATGTGACGCGCAAAAGTCCTGCATTTAGCATGTTGTTCAGATCAAAGAACATGAGAATGAAGACAATGCTGCTTTCAGTTAACTGGTAGATACGTTATAGCATTTACAGTAGTACGGATTCGATTTGGGTAAACCTCAGCTAACATCAGTCGGACAAATGAAGTAGGTAAATGGTTCTTCTCTGCGCTTATTAATGTTCAGTGGTCATGTCCTCACTTTTTTTTTTTTAATGTAAAAAGTATTGAGACTAACGAGGTGCTCTCCTGATGGTAAGAGATAACGCCTAACCATGACAATTGCAGCCATACATAGAACTTTGAGTAACAAGACAAAGTCCAGGGCATCACTGCTTTGGCGCTCATTACTTTGAGACTTTCGATGGTAAGTCTCAACAACCCAGTAATTTCGCTAGCTGCAGTACCTTCCCTTCAAACCGGAACACAGTAATGTTTACACGATATTGCTTAGCGGCAGAATAACTGGTACTGCAGTGGTACCTACCTAGACGACTTCCCGCTAAGGAGATCTACCACCAAGTAATGCCTTCACTTGCCTGTTAATAATGTAAGGTCTCGCATTGTATTATTTTCTTATCCCCCACTTTTCCATCTCCATAGAACTTTTTGTGACAGATCATTACCACTAAATTAAATACAAAATGGATTCCGACTAAATATTAAAATAATGTTTGTAAATGAAAATATCATCAATGATTTTGGAAACACACTTGTCGCTACGTGGCGCGGCACGGGGACACCCGCGGCGCGGCGTGCCACGAGCGCGCAGTAGCGTCAACACCCTTGTATTGGAAGGACGAGCTTACAATAAAAATACAAATCAACCTTTTATAATGCGGCCTCTATAACGTTTCTATGTGTAATGTATGAGAATTTATTATTCATTTCAGGTTTTGCACTGGAATTTCATTTTACACTTTCTCTCAATATGTGGGTTCAATAGGAGGAAATATATTTTTGGCTGTGGCCGTAACCGGAATCATATCAACCTTCGGAGGTGTCCTCTGTGTTATTATTATAACTAGAGTTGATAGAAAGACTACTGTATGGATTTTCCAAGCAATTACAGCGATATGTTTTGTATTGTTGCTTGTTATACCTAGAGATATGGTTGCGAATGACTGGCCAAGACTATTGTGTGCTGGGATTGGCTTTGGAGGAATGGCGGTGAGTCGGTCAAATGCGAAATTGAATAGTTTGGGATTGAGGCTGTTGAAATGAGTTTTGATCATATATCATATACTACGTACAAATGTTTATTATGTGCTGGTTTCATCTATCAAATTTCAATAGCTAGCTATTTGTTTTTCACTATTTTGGCTTAGTTTGAAACAAAAAAAGTTGACAAGCTATATATTTGACCACAGCTTACCTGATGTTAAGTGACTGTGTGGTAAACACACTTAGCCTGAAATACAACTGGCTCTCAAGTAAGGCAACCAGAACGCGCCGTTAGGTGCTTGGCGGCAGATTTTCAACGGTAAGGGTGGTAGCCAGCCAGCCGAGTACTAGAAAGTACCCTACCACCATCCTATGGTTTCCTTCACTGGCAGGTCAAGCTTATTGTGAACCGACCGCGCTAACTACTGAGCTATCATGGCTGCAAAATGGCGCAAAGCAAAGGATTAGACAATTTTAAGGGTAAAAGTACCTGTGCCTAATAGGGAAAAGACATTCACGAACATACTTAATTACTAAAGCCGGCGATGCCGGTTGTCCCTAAAGAGGCACCAAAAGTCTAATAGGCGACTAGCGGTTGCGTCGCCTTGTAAAATAAATTTTAAATGGGTAGAATTTAAAGCTTCTTTGGATAAAAATAGACTTATTTATGGTACTTAATTTCAGGGTTCTATTCCAGCGTTATACCTCTATTCGGGCGAGTTATTCCCAACGTTGGGTCGCAACGTAGGTATCAGCGGTGTAACGATGTTCGCGCGTGTCGCCTCCATGATGGCGCCTGCTGTCGTCAGCTCAGAGACTATCATCGTTGATTTACCGATCATTATTATGGTTATCATATCGTTTGCGCAAATGTTTCTGTTGCTACCCTTACCCGAGACAAAAGGCATTCCCCTGCCGGATACTTTGGAGCAAGCTGAGCGAATTTGAATTTGTGAAAAGACGTAAAATGTATAATTATTTACCGCTACTTACAATGTCACTATTATGAGCTTAACTTTAGGCGTTGCTTTGCGTTTATCTTTGGTAGTTAGTAGTTACTGACTGGTGGCGTAGACTAGTCTTGTGCACAGGTCTTACCTAATTTACGATTAATAAATAATTGGGAATAAATGATACTGTAAATTAAAAATCTTTAGATTAGATTGAAAGTTTATTACAAAATGTACCTACTGCTGATAGTTCAGATGTACACATACATATTATTATTATACTTAAAATATTTTTTTGTTATTCATATTTAGCTTGTAAAGGTGGATAAATACCTATCTATTAAGAACATGCAAAGAACAAAACAATAATTGTAAGTATGTATTTACAAAAAAAGAAGTATTTATGTATTCTATCAGTTGTAAGACTTCCATCACACAAGCTCTGCTTAGTTTGGGGTCAGATGGCGCTGTGTGTAATGTCCTACAATATTTATTTATTTGTTAGAAGACAAAAAGCTTTGTATTTGTATAAACATGTTACATTTAGAAAGTACTTACATCAAAAGATTTGTTTTTTAATCAAAACTACGTTTTCCTTATGGAGTGATAGATTTCTGACTGTGAAAGCACAGGAATTGTGTTGTAACAGTTGTGGTTTATTTAAGTATATAAATTGTATAAAACATAGTTCTTACTTAGTAAAAATCAACTTTGATCAATCATTTTTGATTGAAGGTACTCAAAAAACAATGCTCAAAGAGGAATTCCTCTTTTAACTGCTATTTTATTTATTACAATATAACAATAAACTAGATAATTTATACGGATATAAAATCATTTTAAATATCCTACTTAAATGCAAATTTACTAAATTTTAGTAACCTAACACAAAAATAAGTAAGATAATTATTGTACTCTAAAAATGTATGTTGGGTTCAGTTGTAATTCTTAATTATAAAAACAATATGATTACTCACTTTTATTTTTCTCTGCAATTTTTGTTTTAAGATTTTCAACTCTGTCTAACAGGGTAGGATGTGTGTGATGCCACATGGAGTACACATGGTCATAGTATGGGAAATCCAAATTATCCTTGCCCAATTTAATAAGAGAGGTAATCAGTTCTTCTGTAAAGTTCAAAGACACTGCAAAATCGTCAGCTTCATATTCAAACTTCCTGGCAAGAGCAGTTGCAAAGAATGATAGAATTGTGTTGTATGGAGCAAGAATTACTTGCAAAACAACTATAAGACCAATGATGACAGGTTCTTGACCAGCAGGGAACCCAAGTGTCTTGTACAGTAAAGAGTACTTAAATAGAAGACCAAATGCAGTAAATACAAGCAGTAAATTAACTTCAGTCAGTGCAATAGACTTGTTGACATGGTTACACTGCCAGTGACCGAGTTCATGTCCTAAAACACCCAGAACTTCCTGCTCATTGCAACCAGTTGTTATCTTTTTTTCCTCATCAAATTTCTCTATCAGGGTGTCAAATAAAACTATCCGTTTCTCACCAAAAATACCAGTAAAGTATGCATTGCTGTGAGCTGACCGTTTTGATCCTTCCACAATATACACTTGTGAAAGAGGAAATTTTAAACGTGCAGCTAACTTTTCAATGCCCTGACGCAGTGATCCATCAGGAAGCGGGACAAATTTATCAAATAGAGGTGCAATAATAGAAGGATAAATAGTCAATAAGAGTAAAGTAACAATTGTGGTGAATAGCCATAGCCAGACAACAAACATGTTTCCACCAAGCATTATGATATACAAAGCTATAGACACAATTGGCAAAGTGATAACTAAATTGAGAGCAAGTGACTTCAATTGGTCTTTAACAAAAAATCCAACAGTTTGTTTGTTAAAACCATGTTTCTCCTCTAAGACAAAGGTCATATAAATAGTAAATGGCATCATAGTGACAACATTGAACAATGTAGACAAAATTATAAAGATACAACTTATTGTTTTTTCACTATCTAGTGACAGGTTGAAAATTGCAGCAATTGTCTCACAATAAGACCAAGCTGCATATATCCATCTATTGTAGAGTACAATTGTCATAACAATAATGGAATATGTTTCCTTAATCATTCGGAACTTTGACTTATCTAATCCATATGTACGAGACTTTTCAAATGACTCTTTAGTGATGTGTTCTTTAAATACTTCGGGAATTTCATTCTTAGATTTATATATTCTTATCTGAAATGGATAAAATACATGTATTAAATAAGGAAAGCACATTTTGTGTCAGTTTGAAAATGATGAAATTTTCTTATTAAATCTCGTGCATAAAAAGGTAAATCATTAATAATTTCACACATTATCTATCCACGTTAATCAGTAGGTTAGTATTTATATGTATTAATATGGAATTAACATGATTAAAATTATAATGCAGTTGGTAATTTACCTGCCGGTATGAAAGATACATTTCCCATAAGAATTCTCCCCAAGAGAATATAAGAATGAGTAATAAAAGAGAATCTTCATTGAGAATCATGTTTTCGCAGTAATGTGTCCTATAAATACTGTGAAAATTAAATTAATTTTAATTTTTTAATCGACACGAATTCACGAAACCGATGTAACAATGACTAATATGACAGTGACAGCCAAAGAACAATATATACCGAGGGTGACAGCTGCGTTTGCAGAATCGCGACAGTAGATTTGCTATTTTTTACACTTTTACAAGGAACAAAATTAAGTTTCTTGCTATTTTTTTTTACTACAGTTTTGCCTTGCATTTAGCGTGCCATCTTTCCTCAGATAAATAAACCAGCATCTTTCACACTCTCAGATAAATAAACCAGTTAATGGCTACTCGAAGTTCACACTATGCAAATATATTTCTTAATAATGACAAAACTAAAGTAATTTAGTTTAGATTATTATTATTATTGGGAGTGTTATAAATGTAGCGCAGTAGCACTAGCTGTTATTGTCGGGATTCTAGAAAATTCCTCGTTCATTGATGAAGCGTTTCCACCGCATCATATTCCAAAACTTGTTTTTTTGAGTCTCTGTGAGTAAAATTAGTATTTTATTCATAAAATGCTGAATATTATAAGCGCGAGTGCGTGAATTCGATATGATGTGGTAAAACATAACTTTTCTTGTTGCTTCCGAAACTTCTTTGAAGCTTTTAGTAAAGTCGCCATTACTTTACTAGGGCATTATCAAACTTGTTAGTTAGAGCGTGTAGAGTGAGTGGGAGACTTTTTGACAGTGCGAGCCATATGGTCTCGTCTTGGTAACATTTTACATGAAAAGTGTTTGATGGGTGGGAATAAGCCCAACATTAGACCTTTATAGATCTCATTTGTATAATTGAAATAGACGAGTAGAATGATAAAAGTTACGTTTAAAAACTTGGGTCTGCCGGAGTTTAACTTGAAGCGCTTTGTAGGTAGGTAGGTAGCTGTAGGTAGGTAATAGGCAAAAATGTGGTTGAATTTTGAGGCAAGTTTTTTTACGTCAACGAGTACCTAGTAGAAAAACAGTAGGTTCGATAGCTCTCATCAAGTAGTACTAAAAATGGGAATGGCCTTATCCTACCTTGGAGCGTTCTGAATTCAGCCAACTTTATAAGGTAGGAACAATCGGAATCTACCTTATAGCTCGTACATAATAATATATCAATAGCTCTTGTCGTCCTGTTAATAAATATTGTGGTCTGCGGTCTGCCAGCCCCAAACTTGCCTTATCTTGGTATTTTTATACGTATATTCATTTATAAATACCTACATGCATAATTATAATTTGTATTAGGTATAGGTAGTCTTGTCTAAATAACTTGCGTGGTCTAGTTATGCCCAAAGTAAATTTATTAGTAACCAAACAACAAATTTTAATTCATAAGACAACTTTATTCATGTTAACAATTTAAAGCCCTCAACTAGATTACGTTTTGCTAAATATTTTATTATCCATTTTTTAATTTAAACTAAACATTACCCGTTCAACTAAACAATTGTTTTTACATTTTTCCCGTTCGTGTACTTCGTTTTCAAATATTTATCTACTAAAGTCCCCACATTTGTAGCATTTACAATCGTCTGGTTCACGAAGCCGAACTTCCATGATAGCGTTGACTTCATCTTCAAGTCTTACACCATCTGGATCATAACAGTGAGTGAGTGTCACCAAACGTTCTCGTAGTAGGTTTTCTCGGCAGCAGAAACATTCCTTGAAATAGATATAATTCATAAGAATCCTTATAAGAAAAAAAGCAATTAAAATTATATATTATGATTTATTAGTAATGCAGAACAGTATTCTGGCCTCTTCCGTTACTTTTGGCGCAAAACATGTATATCTCAGCTACAATATTGTAAGAGGCAAATACTTTCTAAAAATGCGTTAAGTTTGCCAAGTTTGCGATAAAAATATGTATGAAAACATATTTCTTTTACTTACTCAAGGATTACTCAAAAAAAAGAAAAACGTTCTTGTTATGCTTAGAGAGAAACATAGAATTATTACCTATATAATTCGATGGCCAGAAACGAATTCTTATATAGGCACGGGACCTGTTTTTAATAGACAGAATTATTTTGTCTTTCCCTATGGATCAACAATGTCGAAGCTTGTGCACGAAAATTACCTTCAAAAAGCCAGTCTGACTGCTAATTGATGGACGAACTTGGCTGGTACACATTCCTTCGCACTTGTTGACTTCGACTTCACCACTACAAGATCGCACCATTCTGCCCAAGTCATCGTATTCTTCTGAAAAAATAAATCACAAGAAATTATTACTTGTGTGTGCACAGTGTGTTTGTTTTTCCTTAAGGCTATGATGGCTCAACTAATTTAGATGGAATTTGAGATAGAGGTAGCATATAAGCTTTTTGTTCCGTAAAATGCGAGCGACAACATCATCATAATATTTTGAAATATTATTATTAATTTTATTATTACATAAATTTCCGTTTTAGGTTCGAATATGTATGATCAAAGGTTTGTAAGCATAAAGTATTTACCTTTTGTGACGTGTATTTCTGTTGAAATAGTTTCACATGATGTTTCAGCAGCAGTTTTCATGACGATAACTAAAAGTAATTCTAAAATTAGAAAATATAACTTTTGCGAGATTAATAATTCCATTATATTAACAAGTCGAACTAAACAAGTGGTTTATAACTTATACGATGCTCGAATGAATGCTTTGAAAAATGCTACCCTTATATATGGGGAATGTTTTACTCACATTCAGGGCACAACATGACCCACCCTTGTAGCGCACCAGCAGGACATTGCGATTATAATTGAAATAGCTTGTAAGAACAATGAGTACCTACCTAAAGTTAAATGCAGACGCATTGACGTTTAACCATAGCAGTATCGATGATAGTGACTTGGCTCTCATTATTTTACATTCTAATAGCCACAATAAAAAATAAGACAAAATTCATTAAAAAAATAAAAGAAATATAAAAAAGTACATTAATTTGCGATATTCATGTACTACGTAACAAGGATAGAAAAATTAATGGAAAGTGGGACAGCGCCCCTGGCGGAAGTAAATCGGAACTGCATTTTTTGCTAACACTTGACTATCGATTATGTACTACGTCATTTTTGCTACTAAATATTGTAAGCTGTTTTTTAACTGTTACGTCATGCTCAGAAGAAGTCATACTATTTTAATAATATACCCTAGCTAGCTCAATACTTCTAGGAATATTCATTACTTCACGGGTCGTATAAAGAGCCTAGTCTAAGCAGTGAAAGTAGCCATCCGCGAGCGTAGCTCAACTAAGAAGTACCACTACTGTTCTGTTTTTATCTTACAATTTGATAAGCTTGCAAAACACGATGGACCACCGCCTGGCCAACATGAGAGGACTTAAGTTTAAGTTGCCTTTTTTCTTCTCACGCAGGTCCACGGTGGTTTTATCTTGTATCTTAGTAGCAGCAGTCTATTTATTAAATAAAAAACGGCGCCGGGAAGGTTCCTCTAAGATTATAAGGGTGCTTGGCTACTCAAATCAAATCACTCTTGCCAGTCTTGCCTATCAGAGGTGAGTGTGTTGAGGTGTTTGAGGCTAATATATCGATGTATTTACTTTTTTTAAAATAATTTAATGTACCTAACCTTAGTTTTTTTACTGGTGACAATGTGGTTGAAGTTACCATCTACGCACACCGAGCCTGGAAATGCATTGGCTCGTAAGTGAGGTTGCCGTACAAAATTGTTAGGTGCTTGGCAGCAGTTTTTCAACGTGAGGGTGGTTACTAAACCAATCGAGCACTAGAAAGTACCTTACCACCGTGCTCCCATCCTCACATTCTCCATTTAGCCTCACGATGTTTTATTTATCGGCAGCTCAAGCTCATTGTTGGGGTGGGAACCTTATCCCCTCGACGTGTTATCTCATCGCGTTAACAACTGAGCTAACATCGCTACAAAATGTATTTATATACATACAAATACGTGTCTAAAAATAAAGTCTTTGTAGTAATAACATTTAGGTACCCTGTAAGTACGAACATTACTACTGTGAGATTGTGAGCACATGTACATTAAAACGTTTTCTTTGTAATATATCCAGGGGGTTGACATTATGTCTCATACCAGAACAGTATAAAAGCTGTATACGACTTATGAACTTCGCAGAATCATTTCGTTTCTTTTAGAGTACAGACTTACATTTAATCATTTGAAATGTCGTTAACTTACATATTATTATCTGTTTGTGTGGTACTGACTGTTTGTATAATTCAAGAAAAGCCAGTAAGAGCTTTCAATATTCAAATGAGTCCCGGTATATATCTACTTATTTTTCAAATTAGATTTATTATGTGTGATAACACAACTCTACAGTCAACAACTTATATTTTTTAAATATTTTAGGCCAAGAATGCCAGATGACACCAGTCATACACGTTCTCACACACGCAGGATGTAAACCAAAAGCAATTCCATCTTTTGCTTGTTTAGGAAAATGCTCCAGCTACGTTCAAGTGAGTTTCAGAAGTTTTAATACAATTGATTACTTGCTCAAAATTTAAAGCCTTCATTTACATTTTTATCCGACTGCCAAGGATAGGTTATATTTATCGCGCGTATATTGTATGTAAATTTATTTATTACCTCGTATCTTCCAAACAGCTGGATGAATTTTGAAAGTTAAGGTATCGCTATATTCGTCTTAAAACCCCAAGTGACATAAGATAGGTGTTAAAACAAAAAACTAAATGACCGGTTTGTGTTGTGTTTTGTCGACGTACAAAATGACCTCTTATATTTCATAGGTTTCGGGCAGCAAAATTTGGCAGATGGAAAGAACTTGTAACTGCTGCCAAGAGTCGGGAGAACGAGAGGCAACTGTTGTATTATACTGTCCAGATGCAAAGAGCGAACAGAAAAGATTTAGAAAGGTGAGTAGGGTGAAATGTGGGCGGGTGGTTTCATACCACTGGTATGTTTAGCTTTTTTTTCTACATCAATTTTTAGTACAACGTTACAACATGTACGGCTTGTAATTAATACAAGGCTGGAAAGAAGTGTCATTTAAAATTGGACTAATGCTGAAATTGTATTTTGTTTCATAAAAAATGACATTCGCCACCGACAAATAAATTATCGGCTGTTTTTTTTTCGCGTAAAGCTGCGGGTTAAATCTGGACGCAGAAAGCTATTGACCAAGCTCAGTGGCGTACCTACATTAGGGAAGGCCAACGTTTAGTAATGGATAGCAAAAGACTAACTATATGCAATATGACTATGAGGAGGAAATACCACAAGTAAATTGCTGGTACGAGTACCTACCTAACTAAAGCAGCATAAGTAGGATCTATGCACTTAAGGGTTCCCATGTCATCATTGAAAGTTAAAAGTTTCCTACTTGTTTTCATTGAATGCAATCGATAGCATATAACAACTGATGCTACTTAAACAAAACTTCTTAGCATTCAATGGTATCGCCGTATGTGTGCGAAGTCCATCTTGTTGCAGAGACGAAAAACCGCAGAATGCCTAGGATTTACGACTAATTTACGAGTGCATTGCACACTTTTAAACATTTTTTAACACTTCACTGCATGGGTTCTCATCCCTGTTTAGCTAAATTTAATAACATCCTACCAACGCTGCTTAAGATACATCTTCCAGCAATTAATTAATAGGTGTCCTTAGCAGTCCTTGTGATATTTACTTATTTTGGTTTATCATGTAGTCTTTATGGATACTTGAACAATAATCAACTAACCAAAAGCGATCAACAACTTATATTAAACTGATTAAAACGTTTTTCAGGTATCTACAAAAGCGCCTTTGGAATGTATGTGCCGGCCCTGTGGCAACATTGAAGAGAGTGCAATAATTCCTCAAGAACTAGCTGGTTATTCCGATGAAGGACCTCTTCATGGTCAATTTTTAAAGTCTTTGTGAATTGTTATACCAAATATCTATTGGAAAACATTTGTTCATTATATGACTTGACGAATACGCGAATTATATCAAAACTGTTGTATTTATCTTTAAATAAAAAAGCCCTCGACTCTTTATAATTTTCTTATTTCTTAATTTCATTGCTATTCTCTGTAAAACAATTGTATACTTACATCTTAATTTTCTTGCTAGGAATCAATAAATTTTCATGCATACCAGACCGCACAGGTTCAAACCTGTTCATGCATTTAAAATTACGATGGCAAGTATAAACACACATACATACATACATGAACCCTGAAAATGTTGCGTACTAATAATATTGTGGCGTTCAGTATCCGAACGTCACTTTGGTAATCTGTGGCAAGACTGCCTGACAGGTGACAGACAGGGAGAACTCTTGGCGCGTACGACGCAGTTAGACCATATATTATTATTGTAACATTGCAATTGGCATTACTATTTCAGTTTAATAAATAAATATAATTCAATTCGATAATTGGATATTCCCCATAATTGGTGACCCCTACACGAATTCGCTGCATCCTGTCTCAAGCACCTAACAAGCTACAAAAACTGCATTGCGGTTTTGGGATTGCAATTGCATCCAGCGCTCTCCAGGAACCGGGAGCTTTGATTAACAACTACAGGAAACAAGTCTGAGCGTGGGCGGTTTTGGGATTGCAATTGCATCCAGCGCTCTCCAGGAACCGGGAGCTTTGATTAACAACTACAGGAAACAAGTCTGAGCGTGGCCGCTCACTTCTCAACAAAACTTCATTTGTGTTGTGTATACCCTTATAATTGAGTGTTTGCGCCTGCTTTCTGGCTATTGGTGTGTGTTATTACTCACTATAATATATGTGTTTGGACAGGACCCTTTTTCTAAATTTTCAACAAGCATACTTTGTTATAGCGGGGACTTCATAATTATCATATTGAAACTAACACTATTAATTGTTAATAACTTTTTTTTTGTGTAGTATTTTACAAGTCAACATACCTAATTGATGGCTGTATATAATAACATGTAAACTGTTTCCACAACTATTTCTACTTTAATGTTTTGCACTTCAGTTTAATGTAAAAAAAATTGTAATAGTTTTAAAGTACTTAAGGCTTTTCATATCTTTTAAACTTGCTAACTGTGTTCAGGATTGTGTAATATTGCAAATTGTGTATATGTATCTTTTTGGACTTTAAAATGGATCATAACATTCAATCTCTCCATGAGGAGAATTCTTTGTTGCAACAACAAAATGCCATTTTAGCTGCAGAGTTACAAAAATTCAAAGCATTACAAAATACTGACAGTCTTGCCACAGAAACTCCTGCGGATCCTCTTACTTCTCCACCCTCCATTTGTAGGGTAACTGTAAAACTTCCTCCATTCTGGCCCGACCGGCCTGCTATTTGGTTTGCACAAGTGGAAGCTCAGTTTAATATTTCAGGTATTACCGTTGACCAAACAAAATTTAATTATGTTATTGCTCAGTTAGATACTCGGGTAATAGGTGAAGTTGAGGACATAATACTGCAGCCTCCGCCTCAAGATAAATATGGTAGGCTTAAAGCAGAACTTATCCGTAGACTTTCTACATCTGAAGAGCAACGTGTCCGGCAGCTTGTTAGCGATGAGGAACTAGGTGACCGCCGCCCATCCCAATTTTTGCGACATCTTAGATCATTGGCTGGTAATGCACTCACAGATGAGAACTTACTTCGCCAGCTTTGGATGCGCTGGATGAGGTACTTTCTGCCTCAACACCTTCAGGCGATTTTGGCCGCTCAATCAGAGCTTTCATTAAGTAAAATTGCTGAATTGGCAGATAAAATTTTGGAAGTTTCTCCTGGTATGTCTGCTCCACGTCCATCATCTGTTTTCTCAGCGAGCACTTCTGCTGTCTCATCTTCTGCGCTCGATGACATCACTCAGCGTCTTAATGATCTCACACGCCAAATCGCTGCTCTTACAGCTGATCGCGGTAGAGATAGGTCTCGCGGTAGATCAAATCAACGTGAACGCTCGCAGACCCCCGGTAGACCTAAAATGTGTTTTTATCATCGAAAATACGACACTAAAGCCGTTAAATGTGTCAAACCATGCACCTGGACACCACCGGCGTCGGGAAACGCGGACAGCAGTCTTTAGCGGCGATGACTGACTGCTTACTGGAGAGTCGCCGACTTTTCGTCACCGAAAGCGTCACGAAGCGTCGTTTTCTTATTGACACAGGCTCAGATCTCTCCTGTTATCCGTATCAATGGTTAGCCAATCGTTCAACGCAGTCTAGCTATACATTGGCTGCCGCTAATGGTAGCGAGATTCGCACTTTTGGGTACATCCAACTAAATTTGAATTTCGGGTTGCGACGTGCTTTTTCGTGGAACTTTATCGTTGCGGATGTCAACACCGCCATTATTGGTTCCGATTTTTTAGCACATTATCGGCTAATGCCAGATTGTGCCAATAAAAAGCTCGTCGATAGCAGTACCGGTTTGTCTTGTGTAGCCGCCGTTGCAATTTCAGGTCAGACTAGTGTCAAGGTTGTTTCAGCTCCTCCGTCCGAATTTAGTGCGCTTATCGCGGAATTCCCGTCGATCACTAAGCCACCAGGACTAATTCGAGAACCGAAGCATAACACGGTCCACCACATATTGACTACTGAGGGCGCCCCCGTCTTTTGTCGTCCTAGGCGATTAGCACCTCAAAAGCTTCAAGAAGCTAAAAAGGTTTTTGACGACATGGTCCAGTGCGGGACAGCTCGGCCTTCTAACAGTCCATGGGCCTCACCCTTACATATGGTGCCTAAACGCGACGGCACGTGGCGACCCTGCGGCGATTATCGCGCTTTAAACTCGCGCACCATCCCCGACCGTTATCCAGTCCGCCATATTGGTGACGTCAGCCATAACCTTTCTGGCTGTACTATTTTTAGTACAATTGACTGCGTAAAGGCCTACCAACAAATCCCAGTTGCGCCCGCCGATATTTGTAAAACTGCTATCACAACTCCATTCGGATTATATGAGTTCAACTATATGACATTCGGTCTGCGTAATGCAGGCCAAACTTTCCAACGGTTTATCGACGAAGTCGTTCAGGGCTTAGATTTCTGTTACCCGTACATTGACGACGTTTTAATATATTCACGTGACCGCGCCCAGCATTTTGAACATCTCCGTATTCTCCTCAAACGATTTGATGACTACGGAATAGTTATAAATCCAGCAAAATGTGTATTTGGCGCTCCTGAAGTCATTTTTCTCGGTTATCAAATTTCGGCTGACGGAATGCGGCCACCAACCGAGCGCATTCAGGCTCTCAAGGAATTTCCTCTCCCGAAAACCGTACAGGGACTCCGCCGTTTTCTTGGGATGGTCAACTATTATCGACGATTCTTGCGAAACGCTGCAAAATTGCAAGCACCGCTTGTCAATGCGATCGTGACCTCCCAAGGCAAAGGTTCTACGCCGGTTATTTGGACGCCTGAGCTTGAGGAATGCTTTGAGGCCTGCAAAGACAACTTGTCATCTGCTGCTCTTTTGGCCCACCCGTCGCTGAATGCCGAATTAGGTCTGTTCACCGACGCTTCTATGTCTCATATCGGTGCCTGTCTTCAACAAAAAATCCTTGATGCCTGGGAACCTTTGGGTTTCTTCAGCAAAAAGCTGAACTCCCGACAATCCCAATGGCCGGCATATTACCGAGAACTTCTCGCGATATATGAGAGTGTGCAGCACTATCGCTATTTCTTAGCGGCTCAGCACGTAACGATTTATACCGATCACAAGCCGATAATCTACGCTTTTTTACAACGTCGCGAGAGACTTCCACCGGTTCAGTTAAATCAACTTTCTTTTATATCACAATTTACGACGGACATTGTCCAGGTCAAAGGTGTAGACAATACGGTAGCAGACACTATGTCCCGTATCGAGGCTATCAGCTCCGAAGCAGACTACTCTGCCCTTGCTTCCTGCCAAGAATCTGACGACGAACTAAAAAGTTTGCTAAAGAATGCAAATTGCTCTCTGAAATTAGAAAGCATTGTCGTACCGGGTATGAATACAACATTGATTTGTGATACATCAACTGGTCGAGCACGACCATTTATTCCGGAATCCATGCGTAGAACAATTTTCAATCAGTTGCACAATTTGAGTCATCCCGGCTCTCGTGCCACCATTCGTCTTGTCACCGATCGTTTCGTTTGGCCAGGTATTACCAAGGACTGTCGCTATTGGTGTAGTACGTGTCTGTTTTGTCAGCGCAGTAAGGTGACCAGGCACGTCACTGCTCCCCTTGGCAACTTTAGTACTCCATCTGGCAGGTTCCAACATGTCCATATCGACATCATAGGGCCTCTACCACATTCCAACGGTTTTGTTTACTGCCTTACTGCGATCGATAGGTTCACGCGGTGGCCTGAGGTATGGCCTATGGTGTCAATAACCGCTGAAGAGGTTGCGGACACCTTCGTGACAGGCTGGATTTCTCGTTTTGGGGTACCTTGTATTCTTACTACAGACCAAGGACGTCAATTTGAGTCGACGTTATTTCAACGTTTAATGAATATTTGCGCCACCAAGAGAATAAGGACTTCTCCTTATCATCCTTGCGCTAATGGGATGATCGAGCGCGTTCACCGGCAGCTGAAAGCAGCGCTAATGTGTCACGGGGACTCCTGGGCTCGATCACTTCCAATCGTTCTGCTCGGCATGCGTTCTTCCTTTAAGGAAGACTTAAAGGCAACAAGTGCCGAGATGGTGTATGGAGAATCACTGAGGCTGCCTGGGGAGTTCCTTGTCCCCAACATAGATCAGGAAAACGTCACCGATCCTGCCGATTTTGTGACTCAGCTTCGCCATAAAATTACTGCCATTCGTCCAGTCGCCGCATCCCGGCATTGCCGACCCACCTCTTTTGTTTTTAAAGAGCTGTCATTGGCGACTCATGTATTTCTACGGGACGACACCGTCAGGCGCCCCTTGCAGCCACCATACACCGGTCCTCACAGAGTCATTCATCGTGCCGAAGACGGCAAGACTATGACTCTGGACGTTAGGGGCAGGGAGGTGGTTGTTAGTGTCGATCGCGTTAAACCGGCATTTCTGGATCATAATGACGGTACCGTCTCAAGCGAATCTCCGACGGCACCTTTGCAACCTGTGCTTTCCAATCCGGTCGCAGTGCCTTTCACTTCTGTTTCTCCATCGTCTACTCATTCTCCTTCACCTGTAGTTACCAATCCAGCATCTCCCACTCCTACTTCTACACCAGCACCCACTGCTACCAGATCTGGTAGACGTGTAAAATTTAGAGACATTTTAGATCTGTGATCTACTTTCTTTTTTTTTTTCTTTGCTGGTTTGTTTTCTCCGTAGGGGGGTGGTGTGGCGTTCAGTATCCGAACGTCACTTTGGTAATCTGTGGCAAGACTGCCTGACAGGTGACAGACAGGGAGAACTCTTGGCGCGTACGACGCAGTTAGACCATATATTATTATTGTAACATTGCAATTGGCATTACTATTTCAGTTTAATAAATAAATATAATTCAATTCGATAATTGGATATTCCCCATAATATGTATATAGATATTATGCATGGCATTAAAAATTTTTTTGGATTGTGTAAAAAGTTAACCGGATCAAATTTTGGGTTATGGTTGCTGAACCATTCTAAAGAAATCTGTAAAACAGAATTTAATTCTCATTTTTAAATAGGTACATACATGTTTAAATATACACTAATATAATGAACTTACGGGAATGGGGCCAACGTTTTGGAAACTACTCTCATTGATAGCGGCCTTTTGGATGAATTTATATTATTTTAATTTATTTATTACTTCTATATTATGTTAATCCAGGTAATAAGCTGTATGTATGCCAAATTTCATCCAAATCCATTTAGCCGTTTTTGCGTGATTAGTAATATATAAACATTCTAATAACCAAACATCCAAACAACAATCTTTCACATTTTTATTATTAGTAGTATTAGTCGGACACTTAAGTTAGTAAATTGTAATTTAACAGTCTTACCCTACATAGTTTTGGTAGGGCCAAGTCCTCGACCGTGGGAACTTCTGCTTGAACACCTACATTGATATTTTCCACTCACACAGACGTATATACGTCTGACGTTAGATTTGAATACATTGACGTCACGCTAAAATAGATAAGGAGAGTTAAATTACTATAGCCACGAGCAAGAAGGAGACAGAATGTTTATTCCTATTGCCGGAAGCGGATTTTACATTGATTATCTGTTACATTATGACAGAAGTTTTTTTTTTTGTTTTGGCATCGCGTTTTGAATATTTGCCAGTGTCAAGTGTCAAATACAAAACGGGCGGGAAGCATGCGCGCGGTGCTCGGTACCGCCGCCACCGCGCGCCCTCTCGTGACGTGCTATACACGACCACGAGACTCGTGACGTTAGATTGTCAGATTCAGAGATTCTCGATGGTTTGTAGCGCCTACCAAAATAAAACAGCAACAGACGTAACGCAGAAAAGAGATTTTCAGCAGGCACTATCAGAAATTTTCATCAAACTATCCGTACTTATCTGCTAATAGAATAAACAAAACGTACAATAAAAGGTCTAAGCCTTAAATGTATCTGCATCAAAGTTAGCATCTATAAAATTGCGCCTTTCCTATAATTATTTTGATGTCAAGATTACGGATTAAAAATAATTTGGCCATATTCTATTTCATAATTTCAAGAAACGAAAAGCGTTTGAAACTATTTTTTCTCCAAGCATAATAATTCAGGATATGTACTATAGTATTCATTAATTTCAAACTTCCACATGATGTATAACGGCACAAAAATGTTGACAAAAACACATCGATTGCCTTATTTCACAAGACTTGCCCGTTAAAGTAAAGTATCTTTGCTTTACTGGAGCATGACACAGAGACCAGAGTGCGATGGCAAAAAAAAATCAAAGGAAAATTGAATGTCACTGTCAAACCTAAATTTATGAACGAAAGATGTAACATAATAAAAGTCCGAGACTGAAGTTCAAGAGCAATAATCCTGTTACCCGTAGTTTATAAACGAAAACTAGTTTGTTTTGTTTTCTTCTCGAAATTTGTTGTTATTCTTCTACCGTCCAATAAATCAGGTTTAGTTTAAATTTTGCCAGCAAAATGAGTCGGCGTAAGCGTGTAAAGGTGATTTTTTTGTGGTTTTGCTAAGAAGAGAAGAGAACCGGTTAACGAATCTATTTATTTGTTTGGTGAATTTGCAAGGTTATGTTTATCGATTTTCAGGTAGAAAACCGCGAACTAGATGAGAAACTTAAACAAGAAGACTCTGAATCTGATCAGTCTGAAAAAAGTAAGATGCCCTCGTCGAGTCCTACATCAACAGTTGGCCGTAGGGAATCTGCCGGTAGTCGCGCCGCTGATGTCAAAAAAGAAGAGAAAGTTACCCTCCAAGAACCCAAAGTTGATGATATCGAAGAAATAAACTATAAAGAAATGCTCAACAGGTATTTAATAAAATAAAATAAAAAGTATTTAAAAAAAAAAACAAATTCTAGAGTATATACTGCCGATTTGGAGGCTAAGAATGTAATAATCTCAAAATTAAAACAGCCGCTGAAGCAACGCAGGAGAACAGCATCTTAGAAGAAGACTTATGCTATGTCTGTGGTCTGGTACAGTCCACTCTGGGATAGATTATGAGTTGTCTAACATCATGCACTGAGTATAACATCTGACAAGAATTATGTTGCCGACTGAAGTTTTATTATATTATATGTTATGAAGTTATATTTAGTCTTTTTACTTTTATGGATAGAGAGACCAGGGGGATGCAAAACTATCTATTCCAAGTTACCTATACTACCTAAAGCATTTTGACTGCTGCAGTAAATACAATAACATTTAATAGCTGTAAATATTTCAGTTTCTCATTTAGCTTATTATTATGTTATTGCAACAGTCAGCAAGCTTCTCAGAGCAATGCTCCAGTTAACTCATGTTATGCTCAGAATAGTAACTTCATGATAATGTATAAGACATGCCGAAGGAGGAAGCCATTACATTAGTTATCATGAGTAACTAGAAAGAGACTTAAGTATTTTCTACCACTCTAGATTCCAATCAAATCAAAACTGTTTAAAGTTCTTGGGTCATGAGCCTAATTTGCTGAACACCAAAATTCAACCCACATTTAAAATAAAAAGTACCCTATCATCAATACGATCTGGATCATAATCTATCTCCATTCCAATTTTTTTCAAATCCATTGAGCAGTTACAGTGTTTATGATACAATCTAATCATCTTAAATGGAACTTAATTTATTGCTATGATTTTTTGTTCTGTTTTACAGTTTGGAAGGTGCTTCTTTTCAATCTCGCCTGCCATTTGACAAAATGTCATCACTGGAAGCTGAATGTTTCTCTGATTTGCATGGAGCTTCAGCACTGGCATTCATTCAAATCAGAAACCGTGTACTGAAACTCTGGTTCGAAGATCCTAAGAAACAACTCACCCAGGAACTTGCAGTGTATAGAATGGAGGTGATTTTTTTGAGAACTTTAAATAACTTTCATCAATTTGATAGGCCCTTAATTTTTTTTGTCTATAAATTAAGATATACATATAATAAAATAAAGATGTGATACGATCTTTTCTAGCCTCCATACAATGGCGACCCAGCACTGATTATCAGGACACATGCTTTCTTAGAGCGCCATGGTTTTATCAATTATGGTATTTATGAGAGAATAACACCAATACCCACACCACCCAAAGGGAAACAACGACCAAAAGTTATCATTATTGGTGCAGGTAAGAATCTATCCACCAAGATCTTTCCTTTTTATCAGCATACTTCTGTTAAGAAATACACAGTTTTCTACTATTTTTTGTATTTGAATGCATCTCATGGGACATAAGCCAGATAAGCTTACTCATATTCTCTGCATTAATGTTTAGTTGTATTTTTTTATGTAAAAGTAATGGCAGAAACGTAGCGTAGGACGTCCACCCACAAGGTGGACAGACAACCTAGTAAAGACCGCAGGAACGCGCTGGATGCGAGCCGCTTCCAACCGGTCTTTATGGAAGTCAATGGGGGAGGCCTATGTCCAGCAGTGGACGTCCTACGGCTGAAATGATGATGATGATGATGATGAATGGCAGAAATAAAACACTTACCTAATGGAAGATGTATAATTATTTTTGAGCAAGCACACAGTTGATTGTGAATGTGTGCTTGCTCAAAATGAATCTAAGTCCTTTATATCCTAGATTCTTGGATAGCACACTCAATGTGAGGAAAAAACTAAATAACTTTTAGTATACCTGTTAAGATAGTGTATAAAAAGACAAGTTAAAAGAATGTATTTTATTGACATGTTTCTAATTTTTTTTTATGTATGTGTAACATGTATGTATTTTAATTTGACAGCAATTATATAATTCTTTTTGACATTGATATGTGCATTGTACATATATGTATAATAATAAAAAACATTGCTTAATTGGAAATTATAATAAAAAAAAAATTCTACAAAAGAAGATTGTTAAGTTTTATTAAACTTTAATTTGTGTGGATAATAAATAAATTAGTCATCAGTGAAGAGACTATAACTAATCACAATACTTAGTTACTCACATAATTTGTACTTTGTATGTAATATGAGGGTAGTTATGGAAAAACCAGTCCAATATAGTAAATCAATCCAGTTACATTATGCTTAGTTAAATTAAGGAAGTTACTTTGTATATTAACATTGTATATTTGTTACTTCTTTATGCTGCGGATTTGGAATGCTGGTTAATAAAATATTCTTATTTAACATAATATAAGCTACTTTTTTAAGTCGCGGAGCTTGTGATCAATATGTTTAGGGGGCTGGACACTGCAGGCCCTACTAAGACAATGATTATTATAGGTGTAAAACTATATTCCTTGGTTTGCAGGAGTTTCTGGTTTAGCTGCCGCTAGACAGTTGCTGTCGTTTGGATGTGAGGTTGTTATACTCGAAGGTAGAGACAGGGTTGGTGGAAGAATTTGCACTTTTCGGAAAGGACCTTATGTTGCAGATTTAGGTGAGACATTTTATTTTATCTTCATTAACCCATTGATTCAGGTGTTGCTTTGCAGATGCACTCCTTATGGTAGTCTGGCTGTATGAGCGGAAATACATTAGGTATACAACTCCAGAATACCATAGTTATTTTCGAACTAGAGGTTGTTGTTGTTGAATACTGATAAAATACAATAAATGTGAAAAATTCGCATTTTATAAATTTGCTTCTTTATAACAATCTTTAGCTTCATGATTCTCCAGCTTGTCCACCCATTAGATACACAAAGAACTTTGCTATAACTATGATTTATGTGTATTAAATTTTATAATTATCATTTCAGGAGCAATGGTAGTGACAGGACTGGGCGGCAACCCTGTTACTACTCTCTCTGTTCAAATGAACATGGAGTTACATAAGATAAAGCAAAAGTGTCCTCTCTATGAAGCAACTGGCAACCAAGTGCCAAAACATAAAGACGAAATGGTATGTAAAACCTTGTATACACTACAGCGGTCACCCTTTTAAAGAAAGAAAGAAATTGATTTTATTTTGTAACACAAAACCAAACAAACAGAGATAGACAGTTACAATTATATGCATTATGTTTACTAAACATGGAGACCAAAGTTTTACAGACTTCTTGTATATAACTCCTACATTAATTTGTAGTTCTTTTTTGGTTCTCTTATTACTTCTTACCATACAACTATATAACAATCGTCTCTAAAATAAATGCATAACTATTTCAGGTGGAACGCGAATTCAATCGCCTTCTAGATGCTACGTCGTATCTGTCACATCAAGTTGATTTCAATTATTACAACGATACGCCAGTCTCTCTCGGACAAGCGTTGGAATGGGTCATCAAGCTTCAACAGAAGAATGTTAAACATAAACAAGTAAGAATAACAGGCCACATCAGTTTTTTTTTACATAGGACTAGGCAATACTAGGCATGTGTTTGGTCACTATCTGACCGGATGGAAAGTGATGATGACTTTGACTTTGACGCTTGACTAGGAACTACCTATTCACGTTCTTGAACGACACCGGGTTGTACAGGTAGGTAGGTAAAAAAAAAAACACGATGGCGATGAGTTCCATACCTCAGCAGTTTAGCAGTTAGCAGCAGAATGTAGTCTGGAAACGTTTTGTGTGTTTAAAGGGAATTTCCAGTGTAAGATGGTGTATTGTGTTGTTATACAACGGCGATGGCACGATTAGGTTGTGTAGTTTTTGGTCACACTCACCATAGGGTATACGATAAAAAACAGACAGACTAGCCACTTCACACCGGTGTGCTAGGCTCTGAAGCTTCAAATTCACCATCAAAGCATGATTTATATGCCTCTTAGCCTTCCTTTCATTGGAACCCAAAAGCCTCAAGCTGGTACTTTGCAGTACCGTGTCAAAGATGGCAGCAGTACTCCATACATGACTACTTTACCTTCGACAGGATTTCCAGCTTCTTAGCTACGAGTTGACAGATTTTTATTTATTGGCGCCCTATATCTATATGTTATGTATTGAAAAAAAAGGATATTCTATAAAGTCTAGTTCTCATAGTACAAGCATAGTTTGAGGCTAGATTGTGTGAGTTACATATACCGGGTTATTGGTTTGTTCTGTAGGAAAACGAAAATACGTATTAAGATTATGACACGTATACGTATTAGACGTATTAGATCTGACGGGCTTGGGCTAGATTCCCAACCAAGACAAGCATTTTGTTATATAAACAAATGTTTTTTTCTGTGTCTGGGTGCACTGTGTATGTAAGTTTGATGAGGCTCTTAGGTAACGCGTCTGGTCTATCTTTCGGTATAATGCCAGTAAAAATACATTAAACACATTATGATATTTCACAGATGCAACATTTAAAAGCAGTTATAACGCTTCAAGAGAAGCTAAAGAACAATGTTAACAAGTAAGTAAGTTATATGTCAAGTGTATATGTGTGTGTAAGTGTAAGTGTGCGTGTATGTGTGTGTGTGTGTGTATGTGTTATACCCATTTTACACGAAATGTAATATAATAATCTATTGATCTTATATTTAACTAGCGGACACCTCGCGGTTTCACTCGCGTAGTTCCCGTTCCCGTGGGAATACAGGGATAAAAAGTACCCTATGTCACCCGGAGATAATGTAGCTTCCCAACGGTGAAAGAATTTTTGAATTATTTTATTTATTTATTTACTTTCCTCTTTATAATAGTAGATAAGTGCTAGCTCGTTTTATTTCCATGAAATGAAAAAAGATAGCATCATATTTTTATGGTTTCGTTGGCTTTGTCTACACCGTATAAGGTGTCGTGGTACGCTTACGTCTTTATGCGACCATCACTACTTCGCCCTGATTCTGGTATTACAAATTCATGATCAAACTTTGATGTCATATTTCATATGTCATATGTACATTGTGTGACTAAAATACCAAATCAGACACTGTTTTTAATATCTTTAAGGCGTTATTTTATTAGATACTTTCAGCAATTGCATTAATATATACAGAGTATACACTTTAAATATGAATGTATCTCATTTATGAAATGAAATGAAATTATAATTGACCATATTATATTCAAGAATTTCGTAGAAGTAGAAACGTTATTTAGAAATTTTGATGCCATATGAATTTAAATCAAAGATGACACTGGGAAATGATTTTTTCTAAACTTGCTAAGAGATTTCATCGTAAAAACATGTGTCTAGGTTTATTAGGACTTCGTAAGACAGAATTGGGTTTAGTTGTTCACTTTTCGAACAAAATGTAAGAAAAACCTCCGAAATCGATAATTGACACAAAATAACTTGTGCAACTACCATATTTTTGCTAAATTAAATCCTGCCTGGGATATTAAGACAATTAAATATTTTCTTGATGATTACCTTTTTACAGAATGGGCGACATAAAAGATCTTCTTAAATCAATGAAGGTAGAAAAGGACGCTTTGCTGGTAGAAAGAGACAAAGGAACGGGTGACACCAAAGCTAGCGTCCTACTAGAATTCAATCTGCGTCGATTGAATCGAGAGATGAATTTATTATGCAACGAGTATGATCAACTGGTCACACAGAACGCTACTATGGAGGACAAATTGACGCATCTGGAGGCAAATCCTCCTAGGTAACTATTCAATGAAATTTTATTGTAGTAAAAATAGCTGTCGACCAAAGAAAGAGAGGATATCTTCGTTTGTAGGTATATGCAATGCCTCATTTGTCAAATTATGATAAGTAGCCTAGAAGTTATGAGGGATTCCGGTCAAAATATAACCCTCTCTTTTGATGCGCCGTAGTCGGGTAATTACAACTTTAACGATCCGAACGTTTTTGCTAAGTTTTTGATGGGACGCGCTTAGCCTGTTTTTTTACTGACTGACAGACTGACTGTTTATTGACGCGTAGTAGTTTTTAAAAATGTAATAGTAATGAGACGAGCAAGACGCTCTCCTGATGGTAAGAGCTTACGTCTGTCCATGACCATTGCAGCGATACACAAAACTTTGTGTAGTGAAACAAAGCCCAGGGCGTCGATGCTTTGGCGCTCATTACTTTGAGACATTCGATGGTAAGTCTCAAAAGCCCTGTTGATCTTTCTTTTACCTTTTCTTTTATTTCTTCTTGTTGCAATTTAAGTATTGTTCTGATAGTCTATACCTGCTACAGGTTGTTTATAATGATAAAAATAAACTCGTTTCGGTTTACCAACAATCGTTCTGCTTAACATCCATTGCAAAAACCATGTAAATCCATTCCTTGAAAGACGAACAAAGAAAGCAATTAAGATACTTTTGCATTGCTATCACTAATAAGACGAACAAAGCGCTTTCCTGATGGTAAGACAACGGCTGGCGATGATGATCACAGCGGTACCCAGAACTATGAGCTACAAAACAAAGTAAATATTTTGTTTTTTACATGAATGCTCCCACCTATATGCTATATGCTCTCTTCTATACGTTGCTTTGCCCGACAGGGTCCATATTTGACTGTGTACCATATACTACATTGTATTTTTAACATCTTGTACTTTATGGAAGCAATAAATATCTTAAATCTTGAATCTTGAAAGCGCCCAGGGCATCGCTGCTTTAACGTTCATTCAGTGGTTAGTTTTAATTTAATAGCTCAGCAATTTCCCTTCGAATAAGAATACAGTAATATCCACATACTGCTTGGCGATAGCATATCTGATACTGTGGTGGTACCTACCTAGACGACCTCCAGCTAAGAAGATCTAACGCCTAAACATCGCGTCTCGTTTTGTTTGCTGAATTCTTTTAAACCTCGCAAACGGTTATTGATCACTATCATTTTAGAGAATTATCCGGATAGCGTTGTTTTTATAAACTGTTCCACTGCTGGCTGTGGGCCTCTTCACATTACAAGAATGGTAAGGCCTTAGTTCACCAAGCTGACATACACAACTTCGAATACTTTTTTTAAAACTCTTGGATATGTAGGTTACCTCTCGATGTTTTCTTTACCGTTTGAAGACAGCAGCAATAAGCACATAACTAGGATTAAGTTATACTTCCGAACCCAATACTTCCAGACGGTCTTCCAACAAGGCTGCTGAAACTTCAGAACTTATTTTTAAACAATGATTATATCCCGTTATGTTTATAATAATACTAGCTGCGCCCTGCAGTGTTACCCGCTACATGTTTTCGGGATAAAAAGTAATGTGTTAATCCAGGGTTTCAGCTACCGCCATACCAAATTTCATCCAAATCCATTCAGTTGTTTTTGCGTGAATGAGTAACAAACATCCATCCATCCATCTATCCAAACTTTCACATTTATAATATAAGTGGGTTTTGTTTGCTGGGACAGGTTGCTAGTTCATAAGAAATGTAAGGAAGTAAGGATAAAGTAAGTTTAAACTTTTTAGCTCTGTGTACCTATCGGTGCGCGATCGTCAGATCCTGGATTGGCACTTCGCTAACCTGGAGTTCGCTAATGCGACGCCCCTCGGGAACCTGTCGCTGAAACACTGGGACCAAGATGACGATTTCGAGTTTACTGGGAACCATCTAACAGGTAAGATAACATGTGAGGTGTGTGTTAAGAACGTAGCAAGTGGAAAGAAATAGTAGTCTGCCTATCTCTACGGAGAAAAGGCATGATTGCATTTATGTATGGAAGGAACAAAGAATATGACTAATAAATTTGTTTGTAGCTTTTTCGCTCGCTATCTGGATAAAATTCTAGAGATTTTTTCACACTAAAGATTTTTGGAAGCAACACAAATTCACATACATATTTAACTACATTTTATCACTTTCCTCACTCGTAATTCGGTATAGTGAATAAAAACTATTTTTGTCATATTTATATACTCTAGAAAAAAATACAAGTTTCATAAGATAATACATTGCAGTGCCGTGATTTTCTGCGTTCCTGGCAAAACTTCCCCTAGGTACTCAACAAAATTTTTTAGGACAAATATAAACCGTAACAAAGAATGTCTACGGTGAATACTTCAGTAGATGCCTTACTATAATACTTGAATACATCGTTAAATTCCCAAATGCTAAATCACGACGACTTGCTACAAATAATAATGTTTTGCATTTAATTATGCCACCGTAAAGCTCTGTTCAACTAGTCACTGCTAACAAATTATAATTTAAAATTAGAGTCATCAATCATTAGCCGATCGGTGTGACGACACTAGTTGATCGATGAAGTGGCAAAAGAGCGTCGATAACGAAGAGTCCATTAGTTGTCCTCACTAATCACCGTAGAGTATAGAGCATCGCAGGCGGAGGCAATAACTTCAATTAGCTTAGAGACGGCATTCGTTAGCGTTTTACCGACTGTTTCCGTGCAATCCGGCGCGATCGATGTCCCATTGTGTATCACACAAAAGATGCTACCGCACAGAAATACTTGCCCCTATAAGGATCACATTGGTCTGCTCTACTATTTGTTTCCACTTAAGGTTACGCTGTGTATTTAGCTTTGCCGATATGGATATGCGTTTTCATGATCATACCGACGAATATGCGTTATGTTCCAATCAATTGACGCAGCTGCGGGAAGTGACTCATTTAATTTATATTTTGAAAGGTGCATAATTTCTTGTAATGGCATTGACACGGCCGCTGTTATTTATGTGAAAGTTCACCGTTCTGTCCACATGATAATTTCGCAGTGACCATCAATTGCGATGTCCGAGTGCGGCTCGAAGCCCGATCGTGCCCAAGGGTCCGCTCCGTTATGTGGAATTTTCGAGTTAGTGGCCGGTTGTGATCTTTAGCAGCGGATGGCGGATTTTAGCCGCGAGCGGTGGTTCGTGTCAATAATTACTATAATTTCTCGCCAGGCTTACATCTCCCACAGCCGATAAATTACGGGCTGACTTCTGTGAATCGTCATAATCACCGTTGCAGAAAACTTGATCCCAGTACTTTAGTTACTTTACGCACTTGTTTGACAACTTGGACACTTTTTAGCTCGTTGATAGTTTAATGATGTAAAAATTAAATAAAACTTGTGACGTACGTCTTTCCTCTATTAATGCGCAAAAACAAGAATGCCGTCACTGCACATAAAAGATTAAATTGTTAATACGAACGCATACATTCCGATTTTATACGTCTGTCAATTACAAGTAAAGTATAAAAAGGCACTCGAGTGAAACTGTTTCGTTCGTTGTTCAGTCAAAGATACGTATCGCGACATCGGCGAGATGCCTCTTTTGTATATATGTTCGGATTGTGCGTGTGTTGTCGGCAATATTTCTCGACAGTCGCGCGCACTGCAGCGTGGGTAGTTGAAAAATGACATCTTGATTGTTGTGCGTTATTCTACTCATGAGAATGTCGGGCTTAGCGTCGCGTGTACCGCCATTGTGGCCCTCGGCCGTGGGGTCCTACAAATTGAACGATTGTTAACCGTTCCATGGAAATGCTGCTATATCGTGACTTGTCACGGAATTATTATATTTACCGAGATATCGTATTTTGTGAGAATACAGTGCTGAGTCTTGGCTAGAAAATGCTTTTGTTATCGTCGCCTTGTGACCATTTAGCGCGAGAAAATGTAAAGATAAATAAATAACCATAAACAGCTTTTCATTTGCAAAGCTTGAGCTTGGAGTAAATTCATTTATCTTCCGTGTATGTAATATATTATCTGTATCCACCATAACAAATTTCACAATTCTATAAAAACAATTACATACGGCAATAACTTATCGACTTCTTACTACCAAAAGACGTTCATTCATATATCATGAAAGGAAAGTAACAAAGCCGTGGCCAAGTTGAATTATGAGCTGTTTTGCTGTTTACCAACGACAAATGGCGTTTGAAACAAGTCCCCTAGGAGGTGTCCGAGACCAAATGACCGCTCGTACGCTAGGCGGTCTCTTGGCGGCAACAAGTTTTTGATAAGACCATGCGTGGCGCGAGGCAATAGCAATAATGAATGTGATACAGCCGCGGCTCGCCTCATTTATCAAACGCCTCTATGAATAAAATATCTCGACAAGTTGCCTTTAGGATAGCGTCTGTTCGTGCCGGGACGCTTACGGCTCGCAGCGGCGATCGCAATCTTCAGCCCAGTGCCTAATAGTGCTGGCTCTCGAGAGAAATTCACCGTACGGCCCTCGTAGCTTTGTCCAGCGTGAAACTGCCACCAGGGAATATTCCGCGCCACTCAATCTGTGCTCTATTTACCGACAGTGAAATATTGCTCGAGTAAACTCTGTGTCAGACCCTTAAATATTATGATAGATAGCTGCGAGTTAAACAAACTCCTTTGTGTATTTTTTACTGTATTAGTAGTAGAATTCTCACCAAAATAGTGAATTAAAATGTTTCGTGTCCATTTCTAGTTTGTTTATTACATAAAATAGATAGGAAGTAAATATTATCATGTAGATTGTAGATATTATCATAAATCTTTTCTGGAGTAAAAATTTGTGATGAAAAAAAAAAACACAAATGGGCTTAATTTGTAGCAATTGAACACAATTCTAAACAATGAAATTTAGATGTCTAATAGTTGCTTCAATTTTCCTGAAGATAGAGAAACCTATTGAAATATTATTGAGTTTAGTCACTTTTGAAGCTATACGAGTATCTCTCGCAGACAGGCAGGCAGAGTTGCGACACGCGAAATGTCTTGTCGACAGGAGTAGTTATTTCAACGCCGAGGACATATATCGCGACAGTCGGCTGCTGAAACCCGCGGAGGCGTCTGGGCGTGGATGAATAAGCAATGAACCTTCGGATGGCTCTATTACCCACCATTGTTCCCCGTGATCGCTACACTTGCGCAAGAGACATGTATTGTCTAGTACTCTAGAGCTTTCACCAGCCGATGACGTCACAGCCCTCACGACCTAAATGCCACCGGGGCTAGATGTGACCAATTTGCATTTATCGAGCCTTAAATAGTCGGTATGCGAGCGAATCGGTGGCAATACTGGCAACTCGCCAAAACTGCTACCTGTTTGTTGTGTTGTCACTGTTGGCGTTAAATTCGGGTACAGTCATTGCTACAAAGACTAATGATCCCGCACAGATAGTCTTAAGCTTAACCCTTACAGGACCATAAGGTTGCTAAGACTAAATTGTAATATGTGATTGTTTTTTTTAGTTCGTTTAGATGTAAAATTAATAAAAATCAACAGGATTTTACATGACGACTTTTAGATTTTTTGGAATTTTAAGGGAAATATTTTTCCCAATGGTCTATAAAGGTAACGCAAATAATAGTAAGGCTTATTTTGAAATGTGTTTTATTTATTTGTTTTTATGCTGAAAAAGTGATACAAAATATTGAAATACAGTTACTGGTATCAAGATCAAGCTAATTATAATACTCTGCGAAGCAATTTCTTTTTATTGTAAAGCATAAATGTACATTGCATATGGTACATATGTCATGTGTCCTTTTTTCTGTGCGGTAGTTAGAGCAAATTGCACATCTTTTAATTTTTTCTAAAATCTATAGGAATCTTTATTGTACCAACCCGCTGCTTTTCTGCAGTGATTACAGTTGGCCAGTTTTATGAAGGATGTTGATTATATGAGCAACATAAGATTTCTTTCGTCATCGAAATTTAGGAACGTCTTCCAAATTCTCACATGAAGTACATGGAGCAGCAATTTGATTTGTTTTCTGAAAAGATTCTTCTATTTCAACAATTGCGTGGAGCTCAGGATGTTGAAACTCAGGGTGTCAGCGATGAACTGTTGATATGCTTCATTCAACTGAAGCTCATTATAATCACTGTTATCTGCCAAAAGTTACTGCAATATCTCATTATATCCCTTTTCTGGCCATTTCAGCAACAAACAATCAAAATAAACTACCAAAAAGTAAAAAAAAACAATAAATAGGTAAAAAAATAAAATAAACAACAATCATTATGAGACAAAGAAACAAAACACCAATAGCTTAGAAAAGTTTTACATATGGACCACAGGGAATTATTTTTCCCATACAATAATTTGTCATTATAAGGCATTTGTTTTCATTTATTCAAATAAACTTCATTATAACACAAAAATATACTTACCAAATAATGTAAAACATATGAGAAAACACAATAAATATACATAATTACACCCCACAATAATCCATAACTAAACAAAGTAGAGCACGCGAATAAGCTAATTTTGGTGCCAATTTATTTGAAAGAACTTTTTTTTTCTATGCAATCCTGTTTACGTAATTGCGTTCAGCATACATTATATTTTGTTATTTTGTATAAAAAAATATGTAATAGATTAAATTAAATATCACAATTGCCTATTTTTCAATGGGGAAAAATGTTTCCCATGGTCGTGAAAGGGTTAACCTGAAACTGGTTATGCAACGAAAGCGATATTAGAAATAGGCGCATAAATCTTTAGCAAACGTAAGATTTGATATGTTTATTTTCTATCAACGGAACAAGAAGAACAAGAATTTCTGTAGCAACCCGAAGTAACTGATTATTTCATTTGCAGTAATTTTTTTGCTCGATTTTTTAATTACAGCACTTCTTTCTATAAGGTGTATACTAAATCAAACGACTACATTGAAAATACTTTTTGTTAAACGTGTAGCCTACTCACTCGCTTACTTCTCTTAATAACTATAGCAGAATGAAAGAAAGAAAAATTAAAACCTCTTATTTTATTTTGTTTAAAGAATTGAATCTGGGTTTGTTTTACATAAATTAAGTTCTATATTAATTCCATTTAATTTATTGCATTGAGTAATTTTTAGTCTGAAATTTAAATTCAATCTGTCTACCTGAACAAAACATCGCTATACGGAATTAACATCTAAACCATGGTGGTTTAGATGTCATTTTATAAAACAGGAAAACGTTATACCTTTCATGAAAGCCATTGCTAATTAGCTCGAGCTTTTTCAGCAATGTTCTTTAGAGCCTCTACATTGTATTCAAATTCAAAGACTTTTTCCCCGAGTCACTGTTTCAATACAGTGAATATTTCGGATTACAACACACCAAGCTGTCGGAATACACAACTAAGTAACAAGTATCAATAAACCACGTGACCATAACTCTTTTGAACAATAAGTATTAACGGCGTAAAGCAGGAGTGTCGGAGCGCCGCAGTGTTGCGAGTGTCGGTGTCGGGTTTTGGATTTATGTTGTGTGAAGCTAGGCTAGGTGTCTCGGTGAGGTGTGCACTGCGTCTAATTGACATGTATCCGGAAGCGAGCCTGCGTCACGCCACACATAACAATCACCATAAAATATTCGGAACGCCCTAGAGCTAATATCCCTATGGGTATTCGAATGAGTAAAAAATCGATTTCAATAATCGATTTTTATTTTAATCGATTATTTATATATTAAAATCTATTTTTAATAAATCGATTATATTACTTACTCTCTTTTTAAAGAAGATAAAATATACGTTGTTGGATTAAACCAATGTAGCCAAACTACACATTTTAATCGAATTTTGCAAACAGCGCCATCTGTGCGATATATGAAAAACGCGTGGTCACTAAATGTAATAAAGGAATGTCACTTGTCAGTCGAAAAATGGCACCTGTATATAACAATCGACAATTTTATTTAGTTGCCTCATTATTTAAGTTGATAAAAACTTGGATTGTTTTTCAGTTTTAAACCCACAGATTGTTGTTTTAGTTATTATCGACTTGGTAATTTTATTTTTATGTACAAAAAATGCAACTTTTCGAATAGTTAAATCGATTCTTTTTTAGTTCATCGATTTTTTACAAATCGTGTTATTTTAAAGAGAGAAAAATCGATTATTCAGTAATCGATTTTCCCCCCTCTAAGTTACATCTCTATAAGGTTCATTACAAAGTTTTTTTTAATAGAGGAATTAAAATAGCTTTACTTTTAATACGACACCCTCCTCTTTCTCATAAATTTTTAGACTGTAAGTAAACTTTACGTTCTATTACTTACTTCCCTCGTACAGTTATCTAGCGTTAGCATAATGCAATAATCGTTATAAATTATGTATCTTCAATTACTGTTAATCTGTCTCTAATGTAGAAACTGAACCTGGCTAATACAATTTGCATCGGGTACCGCAGTAGTTTTATTGCCGACAATTGGCCATTATTTGAGAGCATTAGCACGCCCGCCGTCAAACTCTCTGATATATTGTCTTTCGATTAGGGTGTCCATTTGTACTTGCTTTTCGGGTAAAGGCCGTTAGGTTTTAAAGATGCGTTAAAACCTACGAAGAGGTTTTAAAAATGTTCGAGAGATTTAGCAACACTAATGTAATTAATGTATTGACAAAATTATGTTAATGTTTTGGCCCAATTAAGTTTTATAACAGAGGAAAAAGTATGGAAAAAGTAATCGTCTGTGTCCAAGTTTTTACACGAACGATAGTGACCGTAATTAAGTTTATCTCCACTCGGACTAATTTTGAACCGTTGTTTGTTATTGGTAACATGAGATAACATTACAAACAGCTTTAATATTTTATATTTATCATTTACAATTTTATTGCACAGTCACGTGCGTCGTGCATTTCAGATTTATAGTAAACTTTAAATTTAATTAAAAGCTAATGTGGAGTCCAGTTCTTGCAAATACTAAACGTTTACGAGTATCGCAACATACTTGAAATTGCGATTTAATATTTTTTTGCAAAAATGATTAAAATATTTAATGAGCTTTTCCATTTAACTGAACTTTACCATTGCAAACAAAAGAATATAAATTTAACACCCTTTATTCCATCCATCCATTATAGTTTCATTTAATTTTAAACTTCAAAGCCAGTCACGGCTACATATCTGCAGCATCTATGTATTTAAGGGTTGCCAAAATTGGAATTTAATTCCAACTTGTGCTTGCTCATTCAAATTTTGAAAACACCGTGGTAGTTTAAATCGGCCCTCTACTTTAACTTTCCTATCATTGTAAAAGTTGTAATCCTCTTTGTGAACCCTAATTGAATTCACTGTTATGCTAATACTCTGATTTCCCATCTTATTTCGTTAATAGAGGTCCGTGGTAAACCAATTAAAGGGAACGTTTGTGGATTACACAACTTTCTGTGCACGAGTAGTTTGTGGGGTTTGCTTGTACGGGAAATTAAACAAACGTCTATATATCTTGGATCGTTGTGGGTAGTCCTGTCATGTGTTGGATGTAATGTGTGCAACATTTACTTTCATGTTCCGTGCCCGGCACAACTTCATCTAGTTTAAACATTACATATCATATTTACTCTGGTCACAAATCTAGTAATACCTGACTATGCATTTCTTCTCATCAAGTCTGGATCAGACGTGTTTTTTTAAATAAACTACCCGAATGCCAGACGCAGGTTTCTTCTCATTGTGAGAACACCAAGCAGGTCAAATGTGTGTTGGCTGACTTCATTCATCTCTGAAAACATTAACAACTCTCACGACATGCCAAAGTCGCACTCAGGTATCCTCACGGTGTTTTCTTTCACTGTTCAATGCTAGCGGTTATATGCATATGTGATATCCCACATATTACAGTATTACATCCTCAAGTATTACAGGTAACAAGTAAGTAACTGGCGCCCACATGTAGAGTACACTGGATTAGTTTTTAGGTATGTATTTACTAAAAGTTCTAAATACTGCTGTAATAGTCCAGGTTAGATGATTTATCATTTATCAACAATGTAACTGAGAATATCATGCACCGTAGTCACCGTTGTCACACATGGATTGTAAAATTTGTGGCAGATATTACGTATTCAAACAAAAGACAACTCTAAACTAAGTGGTTAAGGCTAAAAATACAAAGTAAGCGACTGTTTATCATGAACGACAGCAGTCGAACGAGTCCTAACACATAGTAAACTGCTGCAACGAAGCGTTTTTGCGTATTTTGGTGAGACGCTGCCGTGCGTATTATTTTTATAATAAAAAAAATATTTGATTTTTTTCATTTAAAACAGACTTTTGTTTGTCTGATGTTAAAGTAATGTGATTTAGGATGAAGCACGCGTACCTAGAGGGAACTTGTTATTATTGTACGTAATTAATAATACTTTAACACTTAGCAATATGTCAAGAGGTAGATGCATAATGCGCGCAGTGCGGTGTCCATATGACCACGGGATACAGAAAGCCCCACATTCCTTGCAGAGACGGCTGTCTAATAGCGTTTTGCGGTTTTATTAATGCGTGTCGTTCCGTTATATTGCGCAAGTTGCACGGAGTTACCATATTTAACCCCGTTTCATGATAGCGAAACTGTTTGATTGAGATTTAGAGTGAAAACCCTTTCAAAAAAAAAATTCCAAAGAAATTCATGATGTCATATAAGGATTATATAGTGGTTTAAATGTTTCAGCAACCTCAATTCAAAGCTAGTTTCCATTTCTGTCTAGGAGCTTTTGCCATGTTTGATCACAGTGTTTAACATCAGATGAGTAGTGGTCAAAAACCTGGTGTCACTCATAAAAAAAAACAGAAATAGATGTGGCGTTTTTTCTGCGAAACTTAAGTAAATACGTATAAAACTTCGTAGAAGAACAATACTATTATTTCCTGTAGTATACACAATAACATACTATTCTTTCTTCTTCAAAACTTATTGGATGATATTGACAATGCGATGTGACGGCATTCATGGAATCGCTTGCTTCAACCAATTCCGTACTTGTTAGTAAGTAGTACCGTGTTAAGTGTTCTTTCAAAATACTTTAACATAGAGCTTCTTTCTATGTCCTAAGCAAAGCTATTGTGGGAAACAGATAAATGATAGAAATCTTATGTTCATACTAATTACTACAGTGCTGCCACAATGTATACAAGCGTCGTGTATCAGAAATCAGCGGCTTCATAATTTATTGGTGTACCATTTTTCGTGTCAATAATACTTTTTCTTGACACCTTTTTTTAAATACGTACTATATAATACTTATATTAAGTACACCCAGAGACAGTGCGAACATCTAATTTTGTTCTGGGTGGAGTCAAACTACCAAAAAAGCAAAGGAGGCAGTTAATCAGCCGAAAGTATGATATCTAGACAATGTACGACACGTTATTTGGGACATAACACACATTTCTATAAATCAAACATAAATAAAAATAAGAACGAAAAGAACAAAAAGAAAAAAATGTCACAAACCGGCCTCAACTCAACATAAAGCAGACTGCAGCCAGCCGGCGCTGGTCTTCCGTCGACGCCGGAACGTGACGTCACTCACGTGTGTGTCGAACGGTAAGAAAAAAACACACAAAATAATATGAAGTAAGTTGCAAACGAATAAATATAAATAAACCTAATATTAAACGTTATCCATAAAAATTAATGAATAATAAATTAATATCTACGTTATAACGTAGTCGAAAGAGCCTTGTATGCGTAAATTTCCCCATATTTTACTATGTTTGTGGATGTTGGGTCGCGTGGGGTTGTGTCAGTGGCATCCAGTGCGGTCTAGTGCATGAGCGGCCATCGCAGCGTGAATTGCGGATGCCGCCAGTGGCGTAGGCTGAGGTTGGGTGTTCACTGTAGCGAAAATATTTTCACAGTTCCTACCCGTTCTTTGAGACACGTTCTAAGCCAGCACGCTATTCATAGCCAGTTTATGATTGGTTTAGTCTCAACAAATTCGTAATTTGTAATATCGCATTTTCCCCACATCGCTTTGTTCAAATTTTGATTTATTTTTGTTTACATACTTAGTGCCTAATTAACGCTTTCTTCAGACTTATTTTTTGTTTCTGTTTTATTGTACAATGCACACGTAGCTTTATACTACCGCTTTTTACTCGCAAAAAGCAAACTGTAGGTACGGTTAAAACTAACACCGAGCCTCTATAAAAGTCAGCTGATTCTTTTGCACGTAGATAGTAGAGTTTAGGTTTTATTGGATAGCGGTTCCTCGATACGTGCCAATGGGGAGCTGCCGCAACACTGTTTGCTTTTTACACAATTACCTTCCCAGGTGCTTCTAACTTCTTCACTGGTTTCATCCATTTTATTTAACCAGATTATTTACATTTTAGCTTGTGTCCAAACCAAAAAATATTACCTTCGATAATTCTCTCCATCTTGAATCTTGAAAACTTTTTGTGACAAATTTTGTTTAAAATATCATTTCACTAGTTCATTGTTTAACTTACAGAAGAAAGATTGACATTTGTCGAAAGCTTTAACTAGTAATCATAAATACGTTGTACTGGGACAGGGAAGTTGTTACTGAGGAAGGCGATGTCGGGTTATGTTAATTGACACAAAGTAGCATTCATATTTTAAAATTATAATGCCAGAGACAGTTTCCTGGTTTGGGGTGCAAAGTTCACTAGTTTCGATTTGATTGAATCTGGCTGTAGCTGTTACGCACAGTACGGCAGCAGCTGTCTGTTAGTCGCAAAATGAAACACGTTAGCGCTCCGGTCGACACCGTCCCCTCTTTTTGTCGCGCCGCGTCTGTGGATACCCATTTATCAACTTTTTATGGAAACGCTTGTTTTAATTTATGCTCACTAACTTCTGAGCTGGAGCTATCTCCGACCTCATTCGTGACCGTGGCTTTGTTGCTGTTTACTCGAAAAGTCGAGATAGCAAGTTAAAAACAGCTAGCATAAAATAAACCGATGCGACGTTCCGCTTTGAAACGAGTGTTTACGGTAATGCGCATTTCATACATGGGCTAGTGTATCGTTCCAAGATAATATTGTGACTGCCAGTAGATTAAGACGCACTTTAACGAGACGATTTTAAACGTGTAATCAGTATCTCAACAGAATTGTCTTGAGAGTGTAGCCTGTTTCTATTTAGAAGAGAATATTAACTCTATTTTTTAAACATTCTTAAATAATGCACAGGTTTGTTCGAATACGAGAAGTTTCATTTCACTAACGGATGGACAAGTTGTATGTTCGTCCGTTTGGCGGCACATTTTAAAGCTCCGCCGATGCAATTACATCTGATGCTTGTCTGAATGCACTTCTGATAACAAAACTAAAAAACGGCCTGTGAAGTTACTTTAATTAAATCCAACATTTTTCGTTCAGTACGTACTTTAGATCATAAGATAGCATCACGGTTTAAACCGCAAATACGCACATAAAAATATTTATTTCATACTCTAATTAGAAGTCATTTGAAGTTAAAAGCTGCTTATGTTTGGGAGAGTTGAGGTAAAAAGTTGTCATATTTATTATTTTAAAACTCGCAAAGTTGTTTTAAATATGTGACTTTATATTTAGCATTATTTTATTAGCTTTACTTGTGAAAATATCATGGGTGTAGATTTAAGCCGCCTTATAATTGTCTTGGCAATTTGATTCTTTATACGTTATTATACAGGGTTACGCGGAACCGTAACACAAAGCCGAAAAGAGGAAAAAATGTCGTGCTTTCTTGACAAAATATGTGAAATAGCTAATGTTTTTCGTGATATTCCGATTGGCTCTATAGTATCAGTAGTTCATAGTAATAGTTACAATGATCACCGTTCGCTTTACTTAAAATGTAAAGGGTTGGTCTGATGATGGAGTCAGGAGATGGTCGATAAAGAACCATTTTAATGAAGCTCGAGTTTGGATTCACGAATTTGGTGACGGAGGTCTTGCAGTCGTAGTAGAGTTTTCTCTCTACGGTTACTAGAAAATAGTAGTTTTTATACTTGTTTTGTTTTGTCTTCTCATGAATTACACAAATTATAGTTATTTTAAACGTATTTTTGGTTATTAGAACTATGATGTAGCGATCATTGCTCAGTGGTTAGTGCGGTCGGTTCGCATGCCGAAGGATGTGGGTTTAAACCACAACAATGAACTTGAACTGCCGGCGAAGGAAAATATCGTGAGGAAACTATAGCATGGTGGTAGGGTACTTTCTAGTACTCGGCTGTGTAGCTACCACCGTCAAGTTGAAAATCTGCCGCCAAACATCACAGCCTCACTTGAGAGCCAGTTTCATTCCAGGCTTGGTGTGCTTTGCCATCTTCGACCACACCGTCACTTAAAATCAGGTGACAGTCAAACACCTAGCCTGTCAAACATAAAAAAACATAAAAATAGAAAAGCAAAAAGAAGTAACCCGGTTAGTAAATCAAACATAAAATACTGTACCTAACGAGAAATTAACACAGGTGTCCACGCAGAAACTCGAAGTTGACTCTGAGCTAGATGGCACTTCCCGAGCTGCCCGCAAACCGCTAGCCACAGGACAAATTTCGCTTATATTAACTTTTGCTTCGAGTAAATTTCTCTTCAACTGTGCGACTACTGCACTTTCAAGTTACAAAGTTTTAATTTAGACCTTCGCTGTGGGTGTTCCTCCCTATCCAGCTGCTTTATTTGCTTCTTTATAAGCTCCCTGTTTCGTTTTATTTAACCCTTATCTGACATCAATGTTCCATTTACCGATTTTTAACTCCAGACGCAAACACTGTTATAAGTTTAATTAATGTACATACATATGTATGTATCTGTGCATTTATGTCCAAATGGCTGAACCGAAATTAATTCGTTTTTTTTTGTCTAAAAAAGAAGAATAATAAATATGCATACACAGAATACTATATATACTATTAAAATGCTGGACACAGCGAATAAATACATAATCTTTCTAAAAGCAAGCAAAAAACAGAAATAAAAAGAGTTCACCGCAGCGTAATTCCAGTAAAAGGTTTCATCGGACGCGCGAGCGTCTCCTAATGTATATTTAAGCGAAAAACTTGAAGTCTTGAACACTCATTACAAAGATTGGCGGATGATAAAGCTTAGTCCGGTCATGATAAAATTCAAATAGATATAAATGATTGTTTAGTGAAAGAAAACTATAATAAATGTGTTTGTTATAGTTGTGTATGTGTAATATGTATGCGTTCTTTTGTTTTTGAACTACGATCCTCGACTAAACAATGTCTGATTTGTTACCTATACTTCAATTAAAAAAAAAAATTCAATTAAGGTTCTTTTAATGTCTGTTGATAATATTTCAATCAAGGTTCTTTTATGACCAAGATATCTCCTAAAACTGGCAGAACTAGCAGAGTGTAAAAGTGACATTGTCAACTAAATCTCATTTGTTGATCTAAATAAATAACAACACAGAAAAATTTGCTCATCATACGCTTCTCATAACCATAAACTCGATCCTCAGACTTGACATTAATGTCGTAGTATTTAAACTTTAAACGAGTCGATCTTAAAGTAACATTCTTCGTAATCGCGCCTCTACCGGATAATGTCACACATTATTTTCACGTCTCATTGATGGCGGTTGTATAACCTGTTTTTCGAGTCGAGGTGTCAGAATTGATGGCCGAGCCGATAAACAGGAAGATTTAATCGTTTGAGTGAAAATTGAGCCTAATTCTAGAATTAGTGAATCGATTGCGATGCACTTATTATTATGTAAGTACCGTTTCCATAAAATTTAAGATATTATGGAAATGTATATGAATAATAATATAATTAATTGATTCAGGCGTTACTTTGCGAAAGTTCATTTTGAGTGTTCAATGTATATATTTAGTCTATTTCCGCTTAAAAGTCGTAATGGTGTCGGGTTTTAGTTTTATTACTAAGGAGTATTTCGAATAAATATTTAATAATGGTCAAAATTGTAAATTAAACCCGCGTCACTGTTGTAACTAGAACGACTTTTATGCGAAAATTCACTAATAACGGAACGAAATGTTAATTTGTTATGAAGGAATACAACTCACATAATGTTAGTGACGGAGTTGTCAAAGATGGTAAACACATTGACACACTTAACCTAGAATAGCAACTGACTTTCAAGAGAACACGCCGTTAGGTTCTTAGCGGCAGATGGAAGATTTTCAACTTGAGTGTGATAACTAGCCAGTCGAGTACAAGGAACTACTCTATCAGCGTGTTATGGTTCTGTCCCTATCCGAACTTTATCCACACGTTTTTTGCGTGCTAAGGGTATAAATTTAAAACCTACAATAAAATCGTGAATAATTCATGGCAGAGCTCCTAAATAAAAGTCATGTAAGTTTATTATGCACTCTTTGCAGGGCAAACACACCATAACTTGGAGGTTATATTTCTTTCCGAAACGGATGCATCGTTATAGGACATCATAAAACTCAAAATGCAATATAATTTCAAATTACACACATCTCGTAAATTTTGTGCTATAATATTTTATCGGTTATGGAACTTACAACATACCGAAGACATAACGACACGTTCGTATCCAATCCACAGACGATGAGCTATTAATATCGAAAAATCTTTATAACGTCCTACATTAAGTAGACGCATACGTTCATATTTTATGCCTCCACGGTTATTCAACGCATTTTCAATCAGACAAAGAACATACGAGTACGTATAAGATTATAAACGGATTCTAATGAGAGCACTCATTAAGGGCCTTTTTCATTCCACGCCATCGCTCGGTGCGGTTTTCCTGTGCCATTGAAATCGCTTCAGCGGCTTACTTCCGCGACGGACGCTCCCGCCCGCCTCCGCCCGCAGGGCTCCGCCGTTTTTGCATTTTAACACTCCGCATAATGAGGTCTTGAGGCACGTATTGTGGTGTGAAATACTTAAAATACGTGCAGACGAGAGAATCATTTGCAATTGTAAGGGTGCAAATGTCTTTACGAATTGGAATTGGGATTTTGCGATTGTCTTCCGAATTTGAGGTTCTTCTTTGTTTACCGGTAATGAGAGAAAATTTCTGGTATTATTAAGAACCGTACATTTAATTTAAATTTAAGCTAAAATGTGATTTGTTTTGTTTACATTTTCCAAATAAATAAAGCACATGATAGATTATAGTCTACTATCTGCGGCCCGCTGTTCCACATGCATTTTTCTAGATAAAAACTAGTTTTAGTATTAATTAGGGTATAAACTATCTATATTTCAAATTTACCCAAATATGGTAGACATTACAGCAAACAAGTTTAATTAAGAAAATGAAAATAACACGAACGGTCAATAATTAATAAATTAAAAAAAAACACATGTGTATAGTCAATGTCAGTCGAGATGATTCTATCGATACCCCGTACACCCAAATCTGTTTAGGCATTTATGGTGAAATAAAGTAACTCAAGTAAATAATAATATGTATATATCATTAAATAGATGAACCCTGAAAACATTACTCTTATATTTTTGGCAGTTGTGTAATAGTACGAATTTTCACCTTTGTAAAACTTGGGGCATACGGAAAAATTTCTGGATTCTAATAAATAATACCAGATTTTGTACTTTTGATATATTTTGCAGTTAATGCATTTTTTTACTTTCGTTGGAACCATTGTAAAAAGCAGTGGCACCAGTGTTGTTTAGGGACCCTCTTCAATAGTTTCGTTGAATGTACTCACCCGCACTCGAGATTATAAACCTTAAACATCGTAGCAAGGCTCTTGTCGATTTAATCTATAGCAAAAATCATGGACCGAAAATGTGTACGAGTTAATTCTGAATGGTATTTAAAAAACAACTTAATGCTAACAAAAAAATGGAAACGGCACAATGAAAAATAAATGACAATCTCGCATTTCATGACATTCAAAAAGTATCGTGATCCGTAAGAGTTTTCAATATCTGTAAATGTTTTTTTAAAATATTTTGTTTATAAGTGGGCCAGTTATTGAAACTTTTAGTGTGCCCTCAATAATAAGTCAGATCTGCTGCTCTATTAGGTGTTCCCCGATAGAACGAATCTGGATACCTTCAACTCGCGAGTGAGTCTGTTTCTTGTAGACAAGCGTGTTCCATAGCACCTTCGCTTAAAGCGTTATTCTAACGTTTCGGACGCGTTTCTTACTGCAGGCGATCATCAATCTGATGTTGTACGGGTCTCACTTAGCGCAGCAAAAATATAGCAGTTACTCATGATCGTGCCTGTCAAAATAAAATTTTGGAAGATTTCCTCATTACTCAAAAAGTAAACCCAATTCTGTCTAAGCTATTTCAAACAAAAATACCTATGTGTCTATTGCTAATAACATTCACATATTTTTTCCTTGAAATCTCTTAGCAAGTCTCGAATAACACATTTTTTTAGTGTAACCTTTGATTCAAATTTTTATGGAGTCGATCATTCTAGATGAAGTTTCTGTTTTTACAAAGTTCTTGAATATATTACTATGAACTTTAATAGAATGAGATATGTTTATTCAAAACTTATATTTTAGTTTAAAAAACGCAAACTATAATTGCTATAAGTTGGTAATACCGCCTCAACATCTGATGATATGGTGGGCACTGGGCAAACTCATGCCGATACATTGTAACAATAAATACAAAAAGAGTGACATGTGAGTTTGTATTATTATTTTACCCTGTCCACGAAAAAAAAGTTGTAACTATAGCTTTAGTACCAAACAATATTTCAAACATACTCGTAACTTACTAACTCGTAAGTCGTAAGCTTCAGATTTGACAAGTTAGTAAACGTAGAAGAAACTTTTAGTACAAAACATATCGTGCTTTTGAAAAATACCGATGTTTGTTTTAATTAAACCGAAAGAGTCACGGTAAATGTAATTTCCATGTATCGTAAACGTGCCATCAGCCGGCGCAGCGTTTCCACTCGTCTCTCTAAAATATGTAGCAATAAAAGTGCTTCGGACCATACCCGGATATGTTAGGATCCGTTTATTGTCCGACCTCTCCAGTTGTTAACCGAAATCTCTGTTGTACCTTCATAAAATTTGTAGGCGCTCGTCTTAACACTGATTCTAACAATTAAGATGGTTTCATTTACATGGAACCTTAAAATTGCGAAGACTATGGATTCAAACAATTTAACATTGTCTAAGAAATAGGTATAGAGCAGGGTAGGAACGGTGAGTTTAATAATTATAACGAAAATTTTGGTAAACTCTAAAGATTTAAAGCGTTATTCTGTTATCGAAACAGTGCTCTAAGTAAGAAGCTAATACAACATTGACTGCACATTTAAAGTTGTGATCGTTAAAGGAGAAATAGAGAGTAGAGGTTGAAGAAACATGTAACCCATTTGTACTTGTTTATCAAGGAGATAAGTCCAAGAGTACGCCGTCGAGCGGCGACCGTCTTCACTTATTAGTTCGGAGAAGATAGCGGGATGTCGGCGTCTGCCTTTAATTGCTCAAACTATCCGCGCTGGATAGTGATTTACTGACGCTTTTGTTCCTTTAATACGATCTCAAGCTTGGCAACATTTTTATATCTCGCTATAAACTACCTCTTTGCAACACACCTGGCTGGGAACGCAATTCCCCGGCTTAAGATTTCATTGTCGCACGGGAAAAAGCATATTTTCCTTTTGAGAAAACTCGCTGTTGAAAGCTTACCTACCTAATTCTATTATGAGACGGATAAGGAAATATTGTTGGCTACCTATTGTACCTTCTTAATAAGGCTGTTGGCGGTAACACGGGTTTCGACTTAGGGCACAAGTCGCTGTGTACAAAGAATGGAATTATGAGGGTAGGTAGGTAACCAGGAGTGTAAGCGCATTATTGCAAAGAGAGGCGGCGGCGTCGGTGGTGGAGCGTTGGCGACGTTTCTCGAATCTACAATGCGCCCTAAGCTCTCGGGCGGAAGTACTAGCGGCATAAAGTGCTTTGCCACTCAAAATGAACAACGCTTTTGAGCCTTATTTAGATATCTTTTTGCTCCACAGAAATTACCATATGAGAAAGCTTTGATGGATACGAATCTAGGAACATCTGGCTTTGTAAAGTTTGGTAGTGATCGGGCCAACATTTTTTTTTTGTTTTTTTTTTTTTCATAGTGCTCTCGTGGTACGCCCGGGGCGAGCCGCTACACGCTTATTATAAAAGAAAAAAGCTCACATGTAAGCTGTATATATAATTCTATGTGAAGCGTATAATAGATATCGCATTCATTAACATTCTTCCGATCAGTTAATGTGAATGTTCTGGTTGACAGTTAGGCCCGCCCCGCTATGCAAATGTCATTGTCTCTAAGCTCGCCGGCGTCCTGGAGTATACGCAGCCTACGCATCCACTCTGGCAATCTCCTCCGATGAATATTTAAGTCGCCTGACAAGCGATATTTATCGTTGTACGTACAGTTTTTGTACGAATGTATCATAATAGCTGACAGAATGACGGTCCAAACAAGATTTGTTCCGAATTAGGAATACTATTTTGGTTTGGCAAATAAAAAGTGTATACATACTGGGCGACACTAGTAGCAGCTAAAATTATAGCATCGTTATTTTACTGATTGTTCTGATTGTGATCTAGTTTTCAATTTTTTTTGCTACTTAGAATAATGACCAAACAACCAAATAACCAAAAAATTTTGTAAAACTATGCCATCGGCCATATTGTCATACGCAAGCTTGTCACGCCCCGATTATATTTAACAAATTTAGCCTCGGTACCTACTTCGTTCATGTAAGGTTATTTTAAAACATAGGAAGTGGTTTGTTGCAGAGCGTCGAGAAGGCTACTTCCTTCCAAATATTTTTCGAATCGACTACGTAACGTTACAGTTTTAAAGTGCATTTGGCAACCTTCGCGTTCTCCGTTTAAGATGGTCTATTCTGATATCGAGCTCCGACGTATTGTCACAAAGTTGGTAGGTACGGACATGACATTTTGCCAGTGCTTGGAGCTTTCTATTGTTATGCAACCCGTGATTGACGCTGGGATCGGTCGCGCAATGATGCCCCATCCGCAAATTCAATGGGTCTTTTCCGTGTTAAAAGATCACCAGATTGAGACCTCATATTTGTACTTGTGTCACATTTTTTGTTCTGTCCTTATTGTCGAATGTTAAGTTAATATCAGACTCATAATAGATGCGAGAGCTAAATTATCGAACCATTAAATTACCATATTAGACGAATTACAGCTAGAATCACAGATAACGAGATCCATCAAATGTTGCCATAAAATAGTTTATAATCAGAACTATCATCGTTAATATAATATTTTCATATAAATTGCTCATCATGTGGCAAACTAAATCAATTTCATTAATTGCTTGCAATTCACGATCGTAAACATGAGAAAAAAGTCTTCTCAACTATGATGATAAAATATTGCTATATATCTCGACAAGTAATGACTATGTAAATACAATTTAGATGCTAATTGAATATAATTTATGTGAACGTTTCGGGACGACAACTTCATCTGAAAAGGTTCAATCCACCTACACTTAAGTGTCGAAAAAAGTAAATAAATGACCTGCTTTAAATTAAGCAGTAAAGTGTCTCGCCCTCGTTGTAAAGGGGACGATCATAAATCGGAACCGTAGTGGGGTCATAAGCGTCGTCCGGCGGTTGTCGCCGCTCGTCCGTCGGACATCTCCTTGGCATATATACGGTTATTAGCCGGCTGACTTGTAAATTTTCTTCAAAACTACATCAGAGATGTTTATCTCGAAGTATGAGGGCGATAACACGGCGAGGCGGCGCGAAGTGTCGCGCGTCACCTGCCATTATAGTCCTGCACGGCTGTTTATCGATACTTACTTGCCTTTCGCGACTTATTCGAAAAGCTTGTTTGCATACAACAAGGCTAGTCAATTAGTTTCGCTCATACTCATTAATGAATAGAACGTTAATCGATTTTTTGCGTTCGACTAAATTGTGACAGTTACAAGATATCTGATAATAATGTTTTAGATTAATATCAAGCTTTAAAAGTCGGATTGCCTAATGAAATACTGGCGCTAAACCGGTTCCAAATCAATTTTACGACATATCCAATGATAGATGATTAAAGGATGTTTTTTTTAAATAAAATTTCATTGTTATTATAATGACAAAATTTGCTTCGTTAAAATTTGGACTAGAAATAAATTACACAGTCACAAATATGGATTAGGCTGATTGGTCTATTTTCACAACAATTATGTTGTTATAAATTAAGTTGGACCTCATTTTTTATTACCTTATAGCAATGAAGTGTTTGTCATATTTCTTGGAAACGCCCATGAGTTGTCTAATGGTAGCAATAACTGTAAATGTAATCTCATTACCGCGTTGCGAAATTCTATTCCCATTTAGCACATAACGAGAATTTATTTGTTCTCCATTTTCATAAAGCAAGTAAAGCTACGCTTGCGAACTCGATACTCGCGCCTATTTGGCTGGTTGCGAGGTATGTAATTGTAAAATATTTGCATTGCGCTTATTTACATGGCGCGCGGAATCCCTTGGATTCCGCCCGTGAGCTTGCCGTAAGTAATTTCGTTTCGACTGAAATGACTCCGCGAGCTGTTTAACGAGATGAGACTTATTACGTGGTTAATAACTCACCTGGGTATCCGGTGTGTGTTTTGCATAATGACGTGAAACACGCATGTGTACTCGATTTGCTCGGGGCGTCCGGACGGCGGTGATGCTTCGGCTCCTTGAATTTGTGGATTAACCGCCTCAGGACTTGAATATCGTGCATGTCTTTCAGCTCTACCCATTGTTACATTTATGTTTTTGAGCAAAACAATAATATTCGTGCAAAGAAAATTTTATTTTACTTACTTTATTATTTGGGAAATAAACAGCTTTTGAATTAATGTATAAGATATAGAAAAAAATCAAATAATATATTTGTGAAAACTACGTAGGTTTACGTAGTTTTCACAAACTCGTATAGAAGCTAATACATAAATACTAAATATGACTATGTGATTTAAGTATAAGGTTATAGAAAATATTGAAAAAGAAATAATATTGTGATGGTAACGAAAATAATGGTGATCACTGTATCAAACCATAACAACGAATATAAACATGTATAACATTTGATCTATACATACATATACTACATATTTCAGAAACACGTGGAACTAAGCCATCGCAGAAAAACTCGGATTGCAAAATTTTCAAATAAATTTGGGGGCTTTTTTTTTTTTTTTTTTTTTTTTTTTTTTTTTTTTTTTTTATATTATACGCTCCACAGACACTGGGGTCCGTGACCTTTGTCAACTTTAGTTACTTTTTTTATTTTACATTACAAAAAGAGGAAAGTTACGTTAGTAATCTTAATCTAAGGTTAAAGTAGGTACTAGATTGTGTTGTGTACCGCGAGCAGACCCCGATCACGAGTATGACGCATGTGGCAGCCATCGCCCTCCTCAACCATATCTGAGGGAAGAGAGCGACCCGACACACGACGCCGCCGCAAGAAGAAGCCGATGGTGAGCATGAATGCTCGACGCATACACACAATCCTTATTTCTATTTACATCATGAGTTTCAAATTTGGGTTTAATTACAGGATGTTTATATCGAATTATACAAATACATAACCATAACTCACACGGTTGATCCTGACGTTCGCAGTTTCATTGAGAGAGAGAGAGAGAGAGATGTGAGAGAGAAATGTCGCAGTCATGCATTACGGTCACCTGACATAGCACCAGCTATCTCTAGTGTGCAACATCCTAGTATTAATGGCCTTCATATTTCTCTGAGTTCGCCGAGCGACGACACAAAACTTACTTGACGTTCGGATTAATAGTACCCCCTACGCCTAAAGAAGACATACGAGAACAGATCGCAATGCGGGCCGAGCTAGATACCTAAAGCATGAAGAGTAACCGTATAGACTTCAAAATTACGCCTATGCCCGAAATACAAAAAGACCGCTGTGGCCCGATGTTTCGCATGCATTCTGATTAAAAATGCTGATAGTGAAGACTAGTAAACGTAGCTGATGCCCTTTTTTTTATACTTTTAGCTATCTCTATACTAATTTTCATGGAAATCTTCACACTTTCAGCATATTGGAATCCTAACTAATTTCATAAATTTGTATGTAATAATTCTGTTTCATGAAAAAGTAACAGCGAATAACAGTAACTTTCGAATTTATAAAATTAGTTGGAATTCCAATATGCTATATTATAGCTAAGGGATACAGGTTATTTTTTTATCGCTAACATGGCAATTACTGCTTTTCTGGAGCAAACACAAAATCGATCTATCAAAATTAAATGTAAAGAGTATTCCAACATTCTGTTGAGAAGCCCATTGTGAATGTCTCTCGCGTTTCCCATTCGAAAGCTCATTTCAAAGTCCATTGGCAAGTTGTTAGGACCACGTTTAGGTTTAGTGGATCATCTCTAGTAAGATACTCGTTACAGTATGATATCTAGTATTTTTCATGCGACGCTGATGTTGAAAACTACGTCATGACATATATCTGTATCTAAATACATTAAAAACTTTGCATCATTGTTAGTAACCTCGTTTTATTTACCTCTGCGTGATCACACTGTATTTTACGTCACTATCATATCGCCTACCCATTGTCAGGAATGTAATAACCCTAAATCAAATTGACTCTGAAGTGCAAACAACATTAAGTCCTGTAAAAAGGTCCGAGAGAGTCCTAAGCCAACAATGTTGCGGTATAAACCGCCTTAAATTACGTTAAATGGGCCATATTCCGGATCGTGCTTTTCTAAAGCTTTATTGTTTGGCATCTTTGATTTTATGGCTTTATATTTTGACCTTCAAAATATAATGTCTTTTTTTAATCTAAAGACGGAAAACATTTTCCCGACAAAATGTTTTAAACAAGTAAAACTGCTCAATAAACGCATAAGTAACACATAAATGTGATTTGACACATTTTTGTTTGGAATCTGACCTGGTCAAAACCACGTAACCACGTTTCATAGTAAAAATGTTCAAACCTCAAACAATTAATGTGTTTGTATATCTTTGAATTCCTGTGCCTATTTTCTGGTTTTATCATATTATTGTGATGATTTAAAATAATAAAAGTTTTTTTCAAATCGGTCCAGCTGTCTTTGAATTATCGAGCAACAATGTGACGAATTGAGAACTTTTGAAGTCAGTTTAAAGAGCAACAGAAATACTTAAACATTATTTTAATTATTTATTTTATAGCAAAATAAATATAGAAGTAAAAAATTCTATAGGAAGGAATGGTAATGTCGGTAGTCGGTATCGTTTCAGCATGTTGCAAGCACCTGTTCGCTTAGTAACTGTAATATAATCTACGTGCATATTCTCCTACTGACTATAACATAATCTGTGTGTATGGCAAGACGCACGCGCCATTGGCCATGTTCTCTAGATAATGAATACGAGTTAATTAAGCAACATTAGCCCGAACATCGGCGCCTCCACACGATGCGAGATCCGGCCGCCGATTGTATAGGGAACTGAAGTCGTTAACAAAATGTGGGGTGTTCATTGTAATCGCATTTCTACTGAATCTATCAGATCTTTTATCTTGAGCTGGCTCGACGTCTTCAGGTCCTAATAGGTTAGATCGCAGTCAGCAATGGTCACGAACATTAGAAAATCTGCCTTGGCTTGAATTTCCTTTTCCAAATCAAATTATTCTACTCATTTCTCTCAATCTCATACCGCTTTATAGCTTTTGCGAATAAGCACAGCAGCCACAAATAGTTAAAAAGTTCTCGAACCTTGCATCCAAGTTCTAAAGACTAATTACGAAACAGTAATTGCTTCTGCAATTACATTTATTGGTCCTTAAAAGCTAAAACACGCATTCTTGTGCTTTAACAGCATTAATGTACACGAACCTCCCGTAACGAAACGAAGGTTAACTGAAATTAAAGATAACAGAAACGGGATGCATGTAGAATCGGCAATAGAGATACCCGGGAAGCACCGGTGTCCTGGCGAATGCTTACAATATATTTGGATATATTCAGAGGTGCGCGTACGCGACTAGGCAGCTTTGATAAGCCTCTGCAAATGCTAATGGTGTTAAATAAAATTTTATCATAGCTGACTCGTGCGCTATCTCTACAGTCTACGAGACTGGTATTGCGGCTGTTTGGAACGTCTTCTGGGCACACCGCCTGTGGTTACATTGAATTTAATTTCACCTTATCGTTATACGTAGTTCTAAACATTTGTACACGACACACACGAACACGATAATAGTATAATTATGAACAACTTTTACTATGAAATCTCTAGAAAATAAATTATTATTAAAGACTTGTCATCTCGACTAGTCGATGCCACACGTGAACAAAACGCTGGCCTTTACTTTGCCCAACGTTTGAGTATTGCCATACAATGCGGCAATGGGGCCAGCGTTTTGGGAACTATTCCGATTGATAGCGGCCTTTTGGATTAATTATTATTTTAAATGTTGCTTGTTTTATTTAAGTACTTTGATTATATATACTTTTAAATTCAATAAATGTAATAAATAAAAAAAATCAATTAAAATACCCTTATAGATATGTATTATAAATGCGAAAAATGTATGTCCTAGATTAATCTGGTTTGAAATAGGTTTGCTAATTTTAATCTCGAAAATATATGTGATATAGCAGGAAAACCGCCGCATATTATAAACTTTTACATGCCTGAATAGTGAGGTAGTGAAACATATTCTCCTAAAAATTTCAGCTATTTCCTTCCGTGAGTGTATCGATCGAGATCGGATAGTGAATGGATATGACGTTCGGCCTCTGAATATCTTAAGTTAATAACAACGGTGGTTAAACTTAATGGAAACGTCGATGAATGCATCGAGACATTCGGGACGGTAATCTAATTATTGTGGTTTATCTACCAGCGTGCTACATGTAGAAGGCTTGGAAAATATAATTAATAGTATGAATTTGTTGACGTAACAAGCTAAATTACTATGAATTAATATCAATACAGTATGTTATACGCAAAAATGTAGGTTCTTTATTAATATTACGTCGTTTTTTAATGTAGTTTAGACTCTTATATGTTTTAATGACATTGTTGCTAAACTGTTTGTTTTTGTCGTCGTCATCATAACTATAATACGATAGTTAACTAAATTTGAAAAGTTAGTTATTGCTGTGCTTTACGACGAAAACTTCTTAGCATTCAACGGTATGCTGGTTAGGGTTCATCGCGTTGCAGGGACTGGAACGTCAGTGTTTAGGACTTGCGACTCAGGTGTGTTTGAAGGGGTTCTTTAAATACATATTAACGCTCATCTTTACTTCCTAGTTCCTTAAAAATGTGTCCTTTTTAAATAACTCGCAAATTTTCTTGTACATTAAGTACATTGCGATTTCAAAAGCCAATAAAAAAATTCTGCGAAAACTGCCAGGACTGTTTTGTATGCAGAACAATTCGCATGCTATGATATGTGTATGATTAAAAAAAATGCCTATGTTTTAAATTGATCCGTTTGACTCGCGTTGCTGTTCAGTTAGTGAAATTGTAATGACATATCTATTGTTTCAGGTAAGTGGGCGGGGCATACTGCGATGCGACCACGGATAGTCTACGCTGGCGTGATGTGCAACGCTCCCTACGTGAGTTATGCGACTATTGCCATTCAACACCGAACCGCTAATGTGAGTAACCTGCCCTTTATTTAATGTCGGTCGGAGGTTATTGAAAGCTGTAAATTACGAAATTCGAATTTATTTCGTACGAATTTTTGCCGAAGCGTATTTTTACAGGCCCTCAATTTTGATCAACTCGCGCTCCCGGGAATAACGTTTGTAGTGAATTACGTAAGGCTGTTGCTTTGATATGATAAGACTGGGGAGCGATCGCAACCGCTGCTCTCATTGTGTTGGCCATAATCTTGCGTATCGCGTAGGACTCGTGTCGGAATGCGAGTTTATTTTAATATTTAATAACTCCCGGGCGGGAGAAGATACGGTCTGGAAGGCGATTCTCTGCTCGTTTTTCCTCTGTTATCGCTTCGCTTTTGTGTCACGCTTGCGCTCGTATTCGTTTTTCTTAATCACGCTGGTGATCAGCCCGCGTGGCCGGCAGTGGTTACGAATTGGTTCGATACTAAATACTTTTAGAATTTTATCTCGTGCAACGTTTTCTAAGCTCGCTAGACGGCATTCAAAAGCGTTTTAACTAAATATGTGACCGCAATTTGTGAGCGTTATTCAAAATAGTGTGCGAACGTGAAGACACCGCAAATAAATCGTTTATCTTTTGTTCAGCTAGAAATAAATCGTAAACATAATGACGGGCTCTCGCCTAAAGCTCGGGAGTGCGCCATCAGTTTCTTAGAGCTGTTACACTTGACGCCTCGCTACATAAATTGTTGGAAAGGATCTGGCGTGCGCACGTGACGTGCAAATAAAAATACTAATTCAAGTCGGGATTTATCGTCTAATTGTTTCATATTTATGAGTGGGAGTGCGCATTGTTGTTGCCGATAGCTGCACCACCCCGCATAAAGCAGCCGTAACGAGCTCGCGGTCAACTTCGGCGAGTGTCGTGACCCGAGCCCACTAACTTAATGTTGATTTTCAGACTCCCATTACCGCACATATATACGTACGTTTCACTCGGGCACGCTTGCCACGGAAGGCGATGCAGGAGATATTTCCATTTTATGGAACTAGTGAGTTTTTTTAATATTTCCAGCGCAGTAGTTGCTTCGAGCGAGCGTTAATTTATTAAACGAGCTTTTATCGTAATGATGGTGGCGGTCGCTAGGCTGGAACTAGGTCAGGCGAGTGATCCGAAACCGTGGAGCTCTTTAATCCCGCACGGTCGCATGCAGACTCCGTTTCTTCGCCCTTATTATTTATTCCGGCTATTTTTTGCTGTTATTTACGTTAAAACGGCGGACGTGAAGGCTGATAGACGTAACAGATAAAAGGCGTGTCCGCGAAGCCACCCCAACAATTTTGGTGCTTTTTGATACTGCGCCAACGATTTATTTGCTGTCTGCCTTGTACTCCCCTGGCGCCGTCGATACGGAAGGAAACACTTCACTTCCATGTTTTTTCACTGGTAAAGCTTCGAATTTGATTAAACGTAAAGAATTTAATGTGGCTCGTATCGGGGAAGTACTCGCAGTAGATTGCGAAAGCGATTGCGAAAACAACGGCTTCATCCTATCAATGAATGATAAATATTTCGGGAATATCGTTTATTGGCTGCCGTCCGCTCGCTTGTCAATTCCATCTGCGTTTAATCGGCTTCTGTAATTAAAACCGACTTATTTGTATTACTTTGTAAAACAATCGTCCACAAATTTCAACACATTTAAAGAGAAGAGGATAAACTTATATTTCTATATTATACATATTTTTTAACTCTTTTAGATACTGTAACTTGTCCTTAATTATAATATATTATTTATGAACCCTATGAAAGTTATAACTTTTTGTCATACAACTTTCAATCTATAGGTACAGGTACAGGTATGTTTACGATCTTGTTCACAAAACCAAAACTCATATTACTTTTTTAACCAGCAATAAATATCTACATAATTACGTAAATTCTATAATACATTCGCTTTTTACGCGCTTTTTTAAAAGAAATCGATGTGAATGCTGTTGTTACTAAAATTACCCGTGTATACATTTCATTTGTTACGTCAAGTGAGAGACTCGACACTTTTTAAAAAGGATTGTTATTGTATATAGTAGGACAGCGTTAAAATGAGTATCAATTACTATAACAAGGCTATGGAATGCTGTAATTTAAGCAAAATCTAGTAGCTCGAAATAATTTCCATAATCATTGAGATATTAATGATAAAATTTATAATTCAGATAATAATGGATATATTTTATTACTTTTCCTTCCTATCCGTACTGTATAAAAATTGACGATTTTAATCTATTTTGTGTTTTCAATTATTAATATATGTCCACAATTTACAAATTTATTTAAATAAACATTTCTAACAATGATTTATGCAAATGCCAACATTGTATAGTTTTAAACGATTTACCAAGTTTCCTGTCTATCGATCGGTCGGGCAATAGGACTTGTTAAGCTCATGTGATTTTATCAGTAGTCAGAATTATATTAATAGATTCTTTAAAATTATCTTTTTTTTCGCTATAATACTAACTTGCACTTATTGGTAGTCTTCCTTTGCAAGAGGTCGTTTAAATAGGTACGAGCGCAGTACCTGGTATTCTGAGGAGTACTGTAGCTAGCGAAATTATAGGGCTGTCAAGACTAACCATCGACAGTCTCAAAGTAGTAAGCACCAAAGCAGCGATGCCCTGGACTTATTTTGCTACTCAAAGTTCTGTGTATCACTGCAATGATCATGGACATGCATTATCTCTTACCATCAGGAGAGCGTTTATATGATTACTTTTAAAATAAAAAAAGACTAATCAAAATGTGATGTTATTTTTTTCTAAACAATTTTGCATCATAAATTCAAAGCACCCTTGATACGGCTCATCAAAGTCTCACTGTAACGCATGGTGAACGACTTTTGAAACGCCACGCTTGTTAACCACGGCGGGTGAAACTCGCGGATGAGTGACAAACAAATTGTCCATCAGTCGGTCCGTCAAGCCACGGGGTCGGGTAACAAGTTTCATTATAATAATTCCACACTTGATGCAAAGATGTGGCTACGTCTCAATACTGCCGCACTTAGCAAGTTATCAGTTCTAAGGCGACAGTTTGATAGAGTAATTTCCACGGGCGATTGTCTGTGTTTTCAAAATATTATAAAACAAACTGGCACCTCGTTGTTTCACACGCAATGCAACAGGACCGTATTTTTTTCCATGTGTTGATCTAGATTATGAACTATCCCTATTCTGAATTTAACTAACAACCATACAATGCCATACATATACTCAATATAGCGTTTATAATATTGGCATTATAGTGTAATGATCTAATAAGTTGCTGTAGTCAAGTACAATCAATACTTGGTGGTAGATCTCCTTAGCGGGAGGTCATCTAGGTAGGTACCACCGCAGTACCAGTAATTCTGTCACTAAGCAGTAGTGTGTAAACATTACTGTGTTCCGGTTTGAAGGGTACGAAACAGTAAATTATTAAAACAGTAGATTATTAGCATAATCTACTGTTTTATTCAAGCAATTGTAATTTACCGCAAATAAAGACCAAAATAAATGCCAGTAGCTGTGATTCCACTGTAAAATTGTGCTCCATTTGTCCATAAATGGCAAAACATTATTTGTTTGGAAATTGAACCACCTTAAGTGGTGGTGCCTATCGCAGCTTGCCGAATGAAGGAGCAGTTTAATCTGGCTACAATCATCATCATTAGGACAGTATTGGATCTGGTCGGTGTTCGACATACAAATAATGTCAAAAAGTAAAAATGTGAAGATTCGATTCATCATTATATACCACACTCCGTTCAAATCTGGTACAAATCTTTTACTTGGCAAGCTTCGAGACTACAGTTTAGTTACAAAGTAAACTGAATATTAGGTTATCTCAAGTTGCAAGTGGATTGATGTTAACGCGTTGGTGGTATGGTTACCGTGAAAGGGTTTAATGTTTATGTAATCACTGCATGACCTAAATTTAACGCATAGCTGTAACGAACATCTTTGTAAAATAGAGCGAATCATTCATTTTGATGGGGTATTGATTTTATTTTATGACATGATTTTCTTTTTTGTAAAGAATTCTTAGTATTTATAAACGATTGAAATAAATCACTCTGGAAAATAATATATCGGGGCTAAGTAATCATAATTAATTAATTAATTAATTAATTTCATAGCACGTTAATTTCAGGCAGTTTGGAAAAAGGCTAATTATAAGAGATCAATATGACGAATAACTATTTAAATAATTAAATTGACCGAGCTAAATGCAAAATATCTTTCACCTATTGGGCAGATACAGTCTTTGTATGTAGGTCATTGTAGGTATCTATGATTGTTCCACGATAAACTTGAGTATCGATGATATATATGAAATATTGTAGGCAAGTAATATGCAGTTCGATTTTTAGTTGAAAGTTGACTTAAATAGTTTCAGGAGATGCTATGATTCATATAGGCGGGGCGAAGTTGTTCACAGCATTGTTCACTCTGAACAACTTACTGTTTTAATATAAAAAAGCGGTTTAAAAAAGAGTTATTTTTTAGGACAAATGAATTCTATGTAAATAGAAAAGAATGTAAAAATAAAGAAGTGTATGTAAAACGGCCAATGGATTTGCGTGATTGTTCTATAAATGACTTTGTCATTCGTGACATTGTTTATGATTGAAAAACCTTTTCATAAAATAGATTCAGAAACAAGGCTCTGCAGTTGACTTGAATATGGTGTGTGTTCTGATCACACCATCTAGTATGTAGTGGAGATGTATCACTCACTGGGACAATAGTCAGTTCCAGAGAAAGTTTTCCATTTCAATTTTCTTACGCACCGGCCGTCAGCCTTCTCTGATCTTGGATTCGCTCGATCATGAAAATATATAGCTTCATTCGAGCGATCGGTATCGGGAAAAGCTCCTTAATCGGTTTTCTTTTATATGAAAATTGACTTTTAGATTTATTACACCGTTTAGATGCGTTACAGTTGTGCTAACCGTGATATAACCTCCGGTCGGGCTCACGATTGCTCACTAAACAAAAATTGTAAAACGTGCCGCCACATATATTAGAGAGAGGCTCTCGCGTGGAGCTGAAAATATTGGCCATGAAAGGAAATGGTTCGGGGTAAGTGCGGCTGCGTTGATTTCTTATTTCGTATTCATTGTGCGTGGAAACGGATCACACCCGCTGAGCCGTGATGTCTCCGCGAAGAACGCCGTAATGGGGCTTTATAAAAGAGTTTCTTTTCTTTGATGTATGTTTTCTTTACGGATTCACGAGTTCAGTTTATCGCTTGTAAAGATAAACTACACAAATACGTAAAGTGTCTTAAATAACGCTGCGAACATCGTGCCTGTGACACATTTTGTGTTGAGAAGGGAGACAATCTCGAATTTTATTCTGTTTTGATGTCATGAGATTTTTCTTTAGGACGGGCTTTAAAAATGTTTTGCAGAACAAACACGATCACTGATCGCATAAATCACATTGAGAGCGTTGTCCTGTCGTACATCTTCATAAGACTGGTTAATTTGGCGACTGCGTCGATAACGCGACACGCACGAAAGTTAATATTTATTTTGTCGTATTGCGTGTTGACTGCGCTGGCGCATTATAAATGTTTGTGGAACGAATGCAAATAAATCCTCCAGAAACAATAGAATTGTCTATTATGTCTAAAAATTTTAAATTTTAAAAATTATAGGTGATAAAAGTAATGATATACTTTTATCAGCTATTATACGTATGTAATATAAAAAATAGGTTATCAGATGTAGTATGCAATGCAACAGACAATTGTTGTTAATATTTGCGAATTGAAATGAAATCGTGGCTAAAATTATTTTTCTTTTTATTGAAAAACATTCATATTTTTTTTTTTTTTTTTTAATGATTGACAGGCTAGTTGTTTGACCACAGCTCACCTGATGTTAAGTGAAGGTGTGGCCGAAGATGGTAAAGCACACCTAGCTTGGAATGGAACTGGCTCTCAAGTGAGGCTGCCGGAACACACCGTTAGATGCTTGGCGGCAGATTTTCAACTTGAGGGTGGTAGCTAGCCAGCCGAGTACTAGAAAGTACCCTACCACCATGCTATGGTTTCCTCACGATGTTTTCCTTCACCGGCAGCTCAAGCTCATTGTTGGGGTTTGAACCCACGCCCTTCTGCATGCGAACCTACCGCGCTAACCACTGAGCTATCATCGCTACAAATATAGCAGAGTTATATGACAAATATAGCAGAGTTATGTGTAATACAAGTATTTTTACTAAATAGTCTTGCTTTATATTGTATGTATATGTAGTTTCGGAAGTTAACACTTTATAAAGTAATACAAAAGGTTCCGACGGATGGAGAACCTCATCCTTTTTTGAAGTCGGTTAAAAATAGCTTTTCATTCAATAAACCAATAAAAAAATATAAGAAGTGATGATTTGATTTCTCCACCTAATAGAACCGAATAAATAAATTTAGCTTAACAATGAACAATCAAATCACCACTTACCATGCGATTGCCTCGTCATGCAACCACTCGTTTAATATATTCAATGAGTCAACACGACCGCTTAATATGGCGGCCGTCGCAATGCTCGCGATTCACTTTATCAAATTCACTATTATGTTAATTCGATTGCATTCTCTTAGATTTGGCTTAACGAGGTTGCTGAATGTGCATGTGCACCAACCTTCTTAGTCGCCCACTCATCACCGCACACTGGGCGTAGGAACAACGAACATTTCTCAAAATTTTCATTCGCCACCTTCCATGTAATCCACTCTTTACAACCGCCTTATCTTTTTGGACACGTACGGATTAAGTTTCGAGAATTCGCATTTCATGCCTACACATTTTACACTTTGGAGTTTTAAAGCTGTTACAGGGGCCGGTGTTTGAATTTTTATTTAGGTTAATTGCTGGATATGCGCAATATTTTTTCTTTAATTTTCAAATTAACTTGACCATGTGTCGCGATATAAGCCCGCACGGCCGGGGTTCGCATTTGGCTAGTATTAAAGAGCGGCGAGCGTCGGGAAAAATGCCTAACCCAGCAGTTAATTTCTGCACCGGCCCGCAATTTTTTCACAAAATGCCCAAAGTTTATTAAAGCAAATATTAACGTGCGCGCGCCATCATTTTATGTACAGACCTTAGCGCGATGTTGATATTTTATTAACTTTATCGTGGACTGTGGCACAGGGCCATTCCTTTAATAATGGAGCTTGACTCTTTCGGAGATTTTGTCGGGTCAGTAATTAAATACATCTGCTACACGTGCAATTCTATCTCTGTGTGTTTTCATATTTTCAGTTAAACATTTCAAACTCATTTTTGTTTGGATCGCGGGACCTTTCGCTCGGTTATGTATGTAAGTTGGCAGTTTGTTTTAATGCTAATTGTCTTCTGTCGCGGCATGTGAAGATTATGCAAATAAATCCTTGTTGAGCCCTACAGATGCTTGTAATTAGTACCCGCTGCGGATAAAGCAAAAGTTCGATTCAATTATGTATTCTACACTTACGAATAAAAAATATTAATTGCGTTTTACGATCTACACGCTTTTTGAAAAATTTATATCTGAGTTACTGCCTTTTTTTAACTTTAATATCTCAGCAACCAGTGCGCTCTGTAGTTAAAAATTATGAATAATATTTGAAAGAAAGTATTCATGAAATCAATCTATTTAATTTAACTAAATATTAAGTTGCTATTATTTGAAGTACGCTCTGAGTACTTGTTATCACATATAAATCCTTTCGTTATACTTTTAGTGCAAAAAAGGATATCAAATTGTAGTGAATAGGGACAACACGGCCAAACGGTATTAATGCTCTGCTTTACGTCCGCGTAGGCGTCATTATACAATAATTCCGTCTTCCATTGTGAATTGTTCCTTAAATTCGTTCCGAATCCTATTTCCTCAAGTACTGTTCAGATGGTCACAATTTACACGACATCGTATTAACTGCGTCGTCTTTTAATAACAAATTCCGCCGCCAGTTAATTGCCTTGCAGAGTCGTTATTCAGGCGTATTCAAATGTTTCTAGTTGGTACAAGAATAATGTATTTTCTAGTAGGTTGTGTGCGGTGGTCCTCGGGGATCCATGTATTTACTCCCGCGGGCATGGCGACTCTTAATAACTGTAATTAACCACGAGTCATTCAATTTGCCGATAGACCTAGTGATGAACACGTACTGGTTTCGGAAGAACATCGACATCGATGTTATTTTGTACTATGGAAAAGTGTTTGAAATTACGTCACTTTTTGTCATTTTCCGAACGTGAAATTTTCAAAAATACAACTGTCCGTACGTTTATAATCCGTATAATAAAGAAATTTACAATCGATTAATATTCTTCCTGAAAGATATTAATGTACGTACTCTTAAAATTTGATTATAACACCACACCTCATAAAAAGTTTAGAAAATTTGTGTGAAAATGAGATCGATAGTTTTTTTATGTTTACAATTTCTCAAAGTAAGTTTAAAACGTTATTCATACGTTTCTATCGATGATTTTATAGGTTTTACTACACTAGAGCTTGGCGTCATGGTGTGCTCGGTATCGGCTTGTCTCTACGGCGCGAACTAGACGATCGCAATCAAAGCTTGTTACCTTCTATTATAAATGCAAATATACAATTTGTTATTATACTAATACATGTTGTACATACTTTAGCTCCATTCGTCATCATTTGCGGATCTCGTCTTTGACAGTTTTGCAGATAGTGATTTTTGCGCTAACGTTATTTAACTTTTTGAGAATACACAATAATGTTTTAACAACGTCGGTTATTGATTATCTTAAACGTTTCGTGCTTCTTTTTAAAACCTTTTTTATTACGATGATTCGGATCGGACTCACAGACGTTTTAGCTAATTACTTAATTATTCGTTGTTGGAGTTTTAATTGCTTCATTTATATAATTGCAGAAGTAACACCGTTGCATGAGTTCGTTAGATAAGGCGCAGTTAATTTAAGCAGCTATAAATACTCGTATTTTCGTGTCGCCTTTGCTGTTATAACAATTAAATGTAAGGTATAACGACACCAAACAAATTAAAATTGGTAATTAGGGCTTAAAATTTTAAGCGTACTCTTCCTGTTTAGCGTTACAAAGTAGACGTGAATCGTTATTTTCAGTGAACTATACCTCGGATTTGGTGAATTCGTGAGAACGACAGAGTTTCTACCGCGTGACTGCGGTTCCCTGCCAGGCATGTCACCGCAGGGCGATGCAAACTCCGTCGAAATGGAGCCCAATCAAGCACCCGCCTTTCATGCAATCTCGTTAGCAAAACCGAATTGACTTTCTTATTGCATGTTTCTTCATTATCAAACTTCAAAATACATTTATTTTAACGTTTTGATCGCGCGTGATATTGTCAGCTGTGTAATAAAAGTAGTAACAACCGCTTTTGTTTTTAAACAAACATAGCCAAAGTGTATTACTTGGCGCGCACTGTTCCACTTCCCGTACACATCAGAATGAGTTGGACTACTTAGCGTGTGTAGTGTTCTTCTAGTAAAGTGGTTTCCCGGCGCGTAGATGCCTCGCTGATGGTTTTCTCCGAAAGCTAGTTTGTCTTGTATCCTTTATTAAGTGGGTAATAGATTTAGCGCAAATTGACTACTAACTCCGGGGGCCTTAATTGCTTCATACGACACTCTATCTTAAATTGATTTAGGTACCTTGGGACCTATATTAAAGAGTTCGATCAGGTGAACAAATGCAGGGAATCCTAGAGTCATATGAAAGTAATCGTTCAGAATTTAAGATACGTTACAGGTCGAGGGATTGTAAATTGTGGCTTACTATTATGTTAATTTGCTATTCTAAGAAAGTTATCACAACAATTTACACATAACTTTGTTAAAATCTTTGTATTACTCATATTTACGGCTATTACAGCGAACATTGAAATGAAATGCAACAGCTATATGTTAAGTAGCTTCGAATGCACTTGTGTCGATGAATACATGCAGTTCGTGAGATTGACGTCAAGTACTCCGGCGCGCTAACATCTAATGTCAACCCTCGATAGCGACGTTGGTGGTCACCGTTCATTTCCACTTCACACCATTAACATAACACTGATTATTACAACCAATACTCTAATGTGGATATATAAACTCGACGTTCTCCGTTAAACCGTTCCGATTAAAACGATTATGATTAATTGCAAAATTAACAGTTAAAATGTACCTACAATCTTAGAATTCGCCAATTCAATTAAGAAAATTCATTAGTGGATAATAATATATTTTACGTCGTTTTACAAGCTTCAGCCATAAACAGTTTTATGGCGGGTCTCTAACAAGCGGCTTGGCCGCAAATTGAAACTAACCGCAAGCTCATTTAATTCGTCGTCACGCAATCTCGACAGTCTCATTATTAGTAAATTATCTTTTGGCTCAAACTTAAGTACTGTTGCAATGTTTGCATCTTATAAATATTTCCTGTACTCATAATTTTGAGATAAGGCTGAGTAAGATTGTTTTAGTGCTTCCTCGTCGACTAAAGTATTGGATGTCGCCGCAGATAAGCGATGTCTAGTTAGTATTCGCGCGAATCACTGAATTATGGGCATTGTAAAGAGTTGAGTGGGACACCCGCTGGGACCACCCGCGTCCCTCGGGCTCCGTCAAATAAACACTAGCTTCCCGCCGACTGCTTTTGTTAACAATACTGCAGAAGCCTTCAATAATGTTTATCAATATTTATTATTACATACAAACCACAACAATTTTTGACGACGATACTCTCGCAAAGGCACTGAAGAGTAGCTGAGATAAAATAATTAAGAACCTGTTGCAAAATGTTATATAGAAGGTACATACGATCGATAAACTATTCAATACTATTTCTTTCTTGGTAAGCGCGTAAGCTTCGCGCCAAGTAGCACATGTCGTTATTACCCCGTCTTTTTCTTCCTTGAATCCTATTCCGCCTAAGATTGCCTGGAAGAGATCACTTTTAGCAATAAGGTCACCAGTTATTGTTCTGTATGCCATCTTTTGTGTGAGTAAAGAGTTTGCAAACTAATCAATCATATGATCAACAGAAAACAAAACTTGAATTGAAAAACTCGTTTTCGGCATAGAATTATGGTTTATCCGGCTATCATATTATACATTTTGAATTGACAAAGCAGTTGAATACTGTTATTTAATCTGTAAATATTTAGGCGCTTTCCACAACCATGAAGCAGTGTCTGCGTTAGTGTTTTATATTTACATCGCTCTGTAGCACGAAGTGATAGCGTCTGTATTATTCAAAAGCGAGACAATTTCAAATGTTACACAGTTGTATGCAACGGAACAACATGTTAGCGAAACTCACGGTAAGCATCTCTTTAAGATACGCCACGTAATGTTGACTTAATATTGTTAATGTGGGTCGTGCTCATGCCTATATCGACGTATGAGCTTTTACTTTATTATGCAAATTGAAATTTGATACGCTCTCAAAGTTTGCGAGTACCCCCTTAAGTGAGTGTCGATGTCGTAAGAATAATGCGACCTCAAGCGCTTAATTGACGTATTTAAACGAAAGGTTATGTGAGCGGATGGCGTTACAGTAACGACGTGTTGAAAGCCTCAATTTAGGAATGTGAAAGCGCAAATTAAAAGAGTCGCTCGTAATGTACGAATTGTAGCGATGATAGCTCAGTGGTTAGCGCGGTAGGTTCGCATGCCGAAGGGCGTGGGTTCAAACCCCAACAATGAGCTTGAGCTGCCGGTGAAGGAAAAACATCGTGAGGAAACCAAAGCATGGTAGTAGGGTACTTTAGTACTCGGCTGGCTAGCTACCACCCTCAAGTTGAAAATCTGCCGCCAAGCATCTAACGGTGTGTTCCGGCAGCCTCACTTGAGAGCCAGTTGCATTCCAGGCTAGGTGTGCTTTACCATCTTCGGCCACACCTTCACTTGACATCAGGTGAGCTGTGGTCAAACACCTAGCCTGTCAACCATTAAAAAAAAAAAAATGTACTGAAAATTTGTGACGGGTCCCAAAATAAACTGCTACGCTTTATGCACTTACTACAAGTATCTATGTAGTTTATGTATGAGGTATTTGTAACAAAATCGTCGTGTGTTTTTGTTTCAAATGTAACTTTGAACATAGGGCAAGCTCACTGATGTTCTTTGTTAATATGTAGAAGTCACGCTATGTCTAGGAATGAACTGTCGAGGTGAATAAAATATTTGGTAAGTTTGTTACGTGTAAGTACCGGTAATGTAACATATATATTTGTTTAATACTAGCTGAGCCCCGCGGTGTTACCCGCTACATGTTTTCGGGATAAGTAGCCTATGTGTTAATCCAGGGTCTCAGCTACCTCCATACCAAATTTCGTCCAAATCCGTTCAGTAATTTTTGCGTGAAAGAGTAACAAACATCCATCCATCTATCCATCCAAACTTTCACATATATATTATTAGTGGGACGAATTTGAAACGTAAATATGGACAAATTTAGTACATATGTATGTTTACGTATACACACGATCAAACGAATAAATTGCCGCTTTTGATATTTATAAAATACTGGAATATGTATAAAAAATACAAAACATGTAGGTACAATTTGCTTTCGAAGTCGTGTTGCGAAACCGATGTTTATTTAAAAACAACATCGTTAAAAGAAATGGTCTTCCTCAAACGTCATTCTTCTCTATTTATTACTAGTCACGAAAGTCCTTTAAAACAAAAAAATGCCATTTACTTTTCTAATCGAATTTTGCCATGATGTCAATTCAATTCATTACTATAATCAACTTATGCCAACGTAGTGTATATAAGTAATATTAACATACACAACTGCCTGATAACAAATTTGTAAGTTTGCACTCGCTCTTTATTTGTATAAATTATGTTTATCGCGGTATGATATATTTCGCATAGAAGGGACGAATCCGAAGCTTACCGTCGCTCGCTCACAATCGTCAACGATTTGTCATTGCGCGCGCAAATGCAGGTGCGTTCGCGCGTATTTATTACGTCACTGTGAAAAATGTCCCTTGCACACGGCGACAGAACAAACGACCGGCCACCGGGGGTACGCACGCCGCCCTGACATATTCCTGCCTAATGAGACCTTGCCGCCACCGTAATGAGAAAGAATATTCACCATTCGCTTGTCTCGATGTAATTAACTAGCTGGATTTCTTGAATACGCTCGTCTGTTACAACCTTAATCGAGTCTGTTAGTCCAGACTCTGTCACTATACGCGGATTGTTTAATTTTGATTTCGATTGCACCGATTTATTACATTACACATGAAATCATGGTTTTGATAAAGCTAGGAAATGTATACAGAATAATTTATTGCGTATTTTTTTTTATGCGGGATTACTCACGTATAATTATATCGGAAACTCCGACTATAGTTTTCGGCCACATCCGGTGGCCTTTATCATGAATGACCTTTATATTTGCTCCGCAATGCGGGCCGCTGCGCGTCAGGGCTATTGACACTAATCATCAAATGTCCCAAAAGTAATAAGTCAAGTGTAAACAGCTATATTTTGTATTGTTACTCAAAGTTCTGGCCTGCTTCAATGGCCGTGGCCAGGCGTTATCGCAAACTACATAGTACCGATAACGTAGAGTTATCCCCATCAGTTTAATAACCGAAGAGAAATGCTGCATCATATCCGGTTAAAAGAATTAGAACAGGGGTCCATGTTTGAAATTGAATCATTAATAGCTACGGGGTAACGTTTTTTGTATCGTATAAAAAGCTATAAAACTACAACTGAACTAAATAAACTGCAAAAGTAAAAACGAATAAAGCGGGCTAAGAAAAAAAATTAAGTGTGTCAAAAAAAGGGCAACGGCTTTTATAGACACGCAATAATTTAATTTTCTTCACGAAACCGAAATTTCCATTCAAGGCAATATAATGATACACATATGGCGTCTATTCAATAAACATGCTGATCAACAGTAATTATGTTTTTTTTTTCTTAAAAATTAAACTGAATTCACCGCCTTGCATGAATGACAGCATTGTAGTAAAATAACGATTATTTAAAGAAAAAAAAAGAGAAACGCGAGGTTATCTGTCCCAGTGAACATTATAAACTTTATAACGTGTTGGTGGACTTACCTCGAGTTTTCAAAATGTATTGTCAAATATCGTTGATCATGCTGTAAACCGAAGTTTAGTTAAAATTTTGTGCCGCTACAAAGAATGTACGCAACAATATACCATGTTGGGGGTCGTAAAGTCAGCAGCATGAGATTGCGGACGTATAACGTAACCGCGATACCACTACCGTTTGGAAACGACTGGTTGCTGCCCGGATATGGTTACACTATAAAATTTGACAAACACTGGACCACCTGCCGGTGTAGTTTGTAATGCCCGGAGAGAAGTTAGACAATGGAACGTTCAATAGATCGTGCGCTTTCGCTTTTAAGCTATACCTAGTCTGGCCATAAATACTGTTAAAACTAAAAATAAACAAAATATTACATTTGAATTTGGAATCTGTAATTTTTATATGATTGTTCATTGTGTTTTTTCATTTTGGCGCCAATAAATTGTACAATATTTTGCGATATTAAAATGGAGTGGGGTAATAAAGAGAACCGAATCGCTGTGATTGCATTACGCAAAGTAGGTATGGAGCCAAATGCAATTTTTAAAACTCTCCATACGCTTGGTATTAGTCAAATGTTTATGTACCGGGCTATTAATAGGTACAATGGGACCTCCTCTGTTTGTGACAGAAAAATATCTGGCCGTCCACGTAGTGTTTGTACGAAAAAGGTGGTCAAAGCAGTAAGTGGTAGAATTCGAAGAAATACTGTCCGAAAGCAAACGATTTTATCTCGGGAGATGAAGATGGCACCTAGAACCATGTCGCGTATTTTAAAAGATGACTTAGGACTTGCAGCCTATAAGAGACGCACTGGTCACTTCTTAACTGATAATTTAAAAAAGAATAGGGTGGTAAAATCGTAACAACTACTGAAACGGTACGCAAAAGGAGATCACAGAAAATTTTTGTTTACGGATGAGAAATTTTTTACAACTGAGCAACATTTTAACAAACAAAATGACCGTATTTATGCTCAAAGCTCTAAGGAAGCTTCCCAATTAGTCGACAGAGTGCAACGTAGGCATTATCCGACTTCAGTGATTGTTTGGTGGGGTGTTAGCTATGAATGAGTGACTGAGCCATACTTTTGTGAAAAAGGTATCAAAACATCGGCACAAGTGTATCAAGATACCATTCTTGAGAAGGTAGTTAAGTAGTTAACAACACCATGTTCAATAACCAAGTATGGCCCTTCCAGCAAGACTCTGCGCCGGTCATAATGCTCGGTCCACGCAGTCTTGTTTGGAAGCGAACGTTTCGGACTTCATCAGAGCTGAAGACTGGCCGTCGTCTAGTCCCGATCTTAATCCGCTGGATTATGATTTATGGTCAGTTTTAGAGAGTAAGGCTTGCTCTAAACACCATGATAATTTGGAGTCCCTAAAACAATCCATACGATTGGCAGTGAAGAATTTTCCCACAGAAAGAGTGCGTACTTCTATTGATAACTGGCTTCAACGTTTAAAGGACTGTATTGTAGCCAATGGAGACCACTTCGAATAAGCTTTTTATATTTTAAATTGTTTTGTATTTATGTATTAAACTAACACACTGTAAAAGTAATAAGTGTTATTTGCAAAAGAAAAAAATAAATTTTCTTTGTTACAATATTTATGGCAAGACTAGGTATACTCATAGCTCACTATTGGGTCTAGGACTACTTTGTGTTGGGAAAACCATAATACGTATAAAGACACGGGACAACAAACACAGATAACATGGATAAAACAAAAATCATGTTTAACAACCACATAATTCCGGGGCCGGTAGAAGTCGACGGTATCCATCTCGAAGTTATTCAAGAGTATGTTTACTTAGGGCAAACCTTGCAGTTAGGTAAGAACAACTTCGAGAAAGAAGCCAATAGGAGAGTCCAGCTGGGTTGGGCAGCTTTTGGCAAGTTGCGTCAGGTCTTCACGTCGTCCATACCACAATGCCTCAAGACAAAAGTCTTCAACCAGTGTGTCCTACCAGTCATGACTTACGGTGCTGAAACGTGGACGCTTACAGTGAACCTGGTCCACAAACTCAAAGTCGCTCAGCGAGCTATGGAGAGAGCTATGCTCGGAGTTTCTTTGCGTGATAAAATCCGTAACGAAGTAATCCGACATAGAACTAAAGTCACCGACATAGCTCAAAGAATCAGTAAGCTGAAGTGGCAGTGGGCCGGCCACATTTCTCGAAGAACCGATAACCGATGGGGTAGACGAGTTCTTGAGTGGAGACCGCGTACAGGCAAGCGTAGTGTAGGGCACCCTGCGGCCAGGTGGTGTGACGACCTGCGTAAAGCGGCGGGAAAACAATGGACGCAAAAAGCTGTCGACCGAGCTCAGTGGCGTGCATTGGGAGAGGCCTACGTCCAGCAGTGGACAGCGAAGGGCTGATGATGAACAAACACAGACCAGAAGCAGATAAAGAAATTATTTTTTAAAACAGTTGCCTGGCCGAAATCGTACTCGGAATCTCGGCCTGTTAAGGCAAACATGTTACTGCAAAGCCGTAAATGTCATCTAGACTATTTGTTAGTGAAAAGAGTTAAGGTGATCCCGGTAGCAAACTAGTACTGTGATACTTCAGTTGTGTACTAAGTAAAACAATACACAGAATCAGAACGTCAGCTATTTCTCTGTGATAATTGCTGTTAAGTCATTGGTGTAACAAAATACTTTACAATATGCGTTTTACCTAACACAATATATTTAATTTGCCCGACTCGCACTTGACCGGTTTTATTAACACGCTAAATATAGTATCGTTGGGGTACCCTCCGAATTTTAACTATTAGAAATACTGCATTATGTTAATTTAGAAATTGTTGGTTTTTACTTTCTACAGCTTCGGTATAAGTCTAAAAAGGATCACATTTACTATTAGTAAATCTCTGAAAACCGTGAACTAAATATCAGTTATTGTATAGAAAAAATTTGTGAACCCTTGACAGAATGACGTAGCTGATTTAAAAAAAAAAATATTGTGTTGTACTCATAGTAAAATTTATTATTATAATATTCATAACGATTAGTACGATGCCTTTATTTTGGTTTAGTACACTTGCAAACTCATAGCCCTGTATACTTGTTATGTACATATATGCAAGTTTGCTTTTTTTTTTGTGTGAAAAATAATGAGACGAACGAGACGCTCTCCTGATGGTAAGAGATAACGCCTGTCCATGACCATTGCAGCGATACACAGAACTTTGAGCAACAAAACCAGTCCAGGGCATCACTGCTTTGGTGCTCATTACATTGAGACTTTCGATGGTTAGTCTCAACAGCCCAGTAATTTCGCTAGCTGCAGTACCCTTCAAACCGGAACACAGTAATGTTTGCACACTACTGCTTGGCGGCAGAATATCTGGTACTGCGGTGGTGGTGAGACTAACTCTATCAAAAGTCTCAAAGTAATGAGCGCCAAAGCAGTGATGCCCTGGACTTTGTTTTGCTACTTAAAGTTTTTGTGTATCGCTGCAATGGTCATGGACAGGCGTTATCTCTTACCATCAGGAGAGCGTTTCGTTCGTCTCATTACTTTTTACATAAAAAAAAAAAAAAAAAACCTACCTAGATGACCTCCTGCTAAGGAGATCTACCACCAAGTAAAATGTTCTTAGTAAGTTTGTTGTCACGAATTCTCCCTAGATTGCTTTCATAATACTAGTCAATATATAAAATTTATTGTCGTGTAGTAAGCGTGATAATGATCAATTAATTTAATAAGTTTAAAGATCCTTAGGGGGCAGAAGTTGAAGCTGCTAATGAGAGGTATCGGGCCGACAAAGCAATTCTAACTACGTTGGGTAACTAATCACTTTGCATACTGTTTAAGTATTATGCAAGTCATTGTAAGTACATAACAAACTCTTATTTTTACTAGCACTAAAATATTAAATGCTAATTTATTGGATAGTTTGAACGACCGAATAAAAAGTTAATTTAAGTAATAATTCTCCCGCGGTTTTATTTGCAAGTTTAACACGATTTTTTTCATTTGCTTTATGTACATCAGCGATCTGCAGCAGCGGTCGGCAACCTTTTGGTAGGCAGGGGCCACAAGGTAGCAAAATAAAGTAAATGCGGCCCTCATTTGTGATATTAATAACCCTAGAAATTTAATGTACCTACGTATAAAAGGCATCCCATAGAATAGATAGAAATAACAAAAATGCTATGAAACATTGTTAAAATATCGGCAAAAATGCTAATAATCTACTGTTTCATTCAAGCAATTGTGAGTTACCGCAAATAAAGACCAAAATAAATGTCAATAGCTGTGATTTCACTGTAAAATTATACTGCATTTGTCCATAAATGGAAATAATTTGTTTGTATGGAAATCGAACCACCTTAAGAACCAGTATTTCTAGGTACGTAAAAATTTTATCAAAATTTTGTTTGTTCGACCGTGGTTTATGGTGGTTTAACAACAACATAATGGTAGTGTTGCATTGGAGATTTAACATTTTGCTCTTGATTGAAATAAACTTGGCATATTTGTCCCGATATTTTTTGATTCCATTGGTCGCATCCACAAGTAAGAAATTGGAGGGATTTTCGTCTTCGTTGCTGCACTTAGACTTAGCAAAATGGACATTGCGCATGCTAAGCTTGCCCGGAAAGTCCATACATAGATTTTATTAATGTGAGAAGTATGGGCATTCGACCATTCATACATTCTAGCTAACGGTATTACGCCTGGAATTAAACGGAATTACACCATTTAAATAAACACCACTATTTATGGCTAATTAGCCGAGGAGAAATTTCTCCAGTAATTTTTCAAAGTTACGTCTTTATTAAGGGAATAATTGTTGCTTCGTTGTTGCACCGAAAGTATCGTTTGTCCGTTTTCATGACGTAGATTGCCAAACATTTCCAAGATATAAAAGAAAAGTTGTTAAATATAGGAACCTCATTTGTGATTGTTTAGTCCGCGGTGGTATTGTCCGTATGTATGTATGTATGTATATTAGTGATAGTGCAAAAGAACTGAAACAGATTTCGATTTAATCACAATTCATATAATTCGGGTGGTAAGATGTTTCCTCAATCTGTATGTACTTAATCGGTTAATTCTGATATTTACTATTGATAAATAATTTATCTAATATCCGAAATGCTCACTAAATTACTTACGATGCTAATAGACGTCATCTAGTGGTGCCCCGGTATATGATCAAACTAATGGAACACATTATATAGAGCTCGTATTCTATAGAGATTAAACATGAAGCCAATCGTTAGTCTACAAAATATACTTTATAGCTAAGCTAATCATTGAAGATAGATGGATATTGAAACGGATTTTGACAGCGGATAAATCGTTGGTCCATTGATTTTACTAGAAAGACAAATTATCTACTGATGTAATTGATTGCTCGTGTAATTTGCAGTTTTGATTGTTGCTTATGTTTGTACAGTTAACGATGCATTTATTAGCCATGGAGCATTTTTTTTTATGATTACATATGATCTAAGGAATGGATTTGTTACTATCTTTATTAATTGTTTTTTTTTTAATGTTTCGTTTGCCCCCTATCGCCTGAAGGTAAGCGATGATATGGTCGAAGGTGAATCACTCAGACCTTGACAAGATCCATATTACTTTACAAGATACAGCTTGTCGCATTTATATAATGAGATATTGAGTTATTGATATTGTTATATTTATCTGACTGTAGTAAATTTTCTATAATAACTGTTACAAAAGAACACAAAAATAATGGTATCGGGCACTAAGCTCTTAACTTGACAAATATTTTGATAGCTATTTAAACGTAAAATAGAGCTGGGCGGATATTATTATTGGATCAGAATCGTCACATATTATTGGAGTCGGCGCGCAGTGATCGTAAATGGCCGCGGCATCTGAGCTCGTTAGTATTTTTGATAGATGACGCCCGGTTGTTTGTTGAATTTGTTGTAACACTCGCGCGCCATGTAAAAACACATGGTTCGACAACGAGATATAAATGGACACTCCCTTCGGCGATACAACTTAACGAGCCACCATATAAATAAGGAGATACCAATATTTTATGCCACTGACGCACGCTAGACTAGTTAACGCCGCGAATTATTGAATAAATTCACTGAAAATTATTACACATCGCAACTTTTCACAATTTCTCTAGTACCTTAACAACAAAGTGATGTTATGTAAGGAAAGGAAAGTCAGTTTCGTTACGTTTAAAAATGTGACAGACAGTGCGATAATAAATAATTGACCAGGTATGTGTTGACGCCAATTTGTAAAGTCATTATTCAATAATCGTGACGTGGAGCTTATAAATTTCACTGCAGCGTTTTACACTTTAGCACTCGGCGCGATGTAAAGCGCCGCCGAGACAACGGTCGACTATTTTGACGAAGGCCGGTCACGTTTCGTCGATACTCACCATGAGAATATTTGTTTTTTATTGTGTGCTCGAGACGTCGAGTAAAAATTGAAGTGTAATTTTACGTTTTAGTCGGTGCCTGCCCCCTTTCGTTCCGCTCGCCTTGAGTGATGGTTATCATAATTGGAGAGAGGGTAGGTGAACATCGCGCCGCCTGGTGATGGCTGTGGGCGGACACGCGACGACGAATTATTCCGCCGCAGTCCTACTCGCCATTATGTTTCCATCTTTAAATGGGTCAGCCCCACGCTAGCCTGCGACAAAGTTACCTAACTGAATAAAATGTGTGCGGAGATGTAATCGAAGTTTTCAATTATATTGAAACCGGCACCGCCATTACTGTTATCAATGCGCACACGTCGCGAGAGATGCTCATGACTAATACAATGGTAAGATTAATAACGCGGATGTATCGACGGACCGTTAAGCCGGCGACACGAGTGATCGCAGACCAACAAGGGCGGAAGAGATGGACCGGATAATAAAGCATCAGTTCGTCGCATCGTAACTCAATAGCGTCGACACAGAAATTGTTAGTTGCAACCCCGCTCCACTCCCCATGTGCAATATCTTATGGATGGTAATTGCTTTCCAGGTCTAATAGATCATTTGAGAACCTTGTACATAAACTATGATTCGCTAAATTCTTAACATGCAACGACTATTATTACGCCCACTTCGTAATTTTCGTCATCTAGTAAACATCTGAGCTAAGCTGTTAACTGTTAATCTTTAATGTCTAAGTTAAAATATTTTGATTTAATAAAATTAATTTGTACAGATTGCATCCTTTATTTTATTGACTCAATCACTGAGACATGAATAAATATACACACGACACTTGTGGTTGTACAAAATAAAGTAAATGTTACAGTGATAATGGTTTCGAGCCAAAACTTTACAAGGTTTGACTTATCCGAATTATGCTTCATAGATTTATTTACCTTTAATAACCTTTCCATTCCTTTTAACTGATATTTATATATTTTAGCTGTATTTTGAAGTGTTACAGCATGAATTACATATTATTATATTATACTACCTAGAGACAAAAGTTGTTTTAAATACGTACAGACGACTATTCGTAGTTTTGTCGAGCCTTAATTTGAATAGACCCAAAGATGTATCGGGGATCGCATTATGTGCTGCTGTAAAGTTCAAAGTCGTTCACCTCTAATAGAGCGATAATGCTAATATTGTATCCACGGTTGGGACAGGTCTTGTAATACATCTCCATCTGTCTGCGTTGCTAGACTCATATCTATACAATAGCATTGCAATGCCGCCTTTATCCGATCTCCGTATCGTGTTGGGGAGCGACAATACTACCTTTTGCATTTCAGTATTTACATACGCATCTATTAACCAGTTGCAATGGAATCACTTTAAATGTCAATAGTTCATAATGCATTACACACTAAAATAATATTCATTTATGTTTGATTACCCAAATTGTCTGTTGTTCTCTGATTGCAGACCGTGCGTTAACCCAGATCTTGTCATGCCAACCGGTATTTACTTAGACTAGCAGGAAGTTATGCCTTAATGTTATACGCCATGATATGTGCGCAGGTGCCTTACGAACTTTCAGGAAAATATAAACAGTGAATTTGTAATATCACACGTTTATCTGTGTTTACAAGTAGATACAAAAGCGCACTAACTTCCTAGTATTGTTTCATGAAAGGTGTTCGCGGCTTGTTTATAAACAATAGCAATTTGCCTTTTGGCGTTAGGTCACGCCTGCCCATTGAATCTCTACAATATATTCATTGGATTTATAATCTATTGGAACTGCGATAGCTCAACATAAGAAAAGCGCTTTAAAGTGATTTATGCTTATCGCAAATATACAACATTGTATCAATTTGTTAATAATTTGTCGCTGATATTTAGAGAATGAAAAAAATCTGATACAGTAAAGAGGTGTTAACATACTAACAAGATGCTGAGGAATTTCCGCTTCGTGGTGCGTACAAGAGATTCAATAACAGATATTGGGAGCTATGCGAGGCGCTGCGATACAATCAAGAACATCGTAACAGTATTTACTTATGGGGAATACTCGAGGTCATTGTAAGAGTAACTGTTCATTGCGCGAGGAGGCGCGGCAATTAGCGGTGCAGGTGGTGAATGCGACCCTCTGCCCTCCGAGACCCCCGGGCTAGCAGCTATACCATTTACATCCGCAAGGTTTACTGTAGATACACTATAACTGCAATAAATTTATAATTTACTGGCAGTTTGTCGCAGCAATAAAATTTCTAAGACATATCGTTATTCTAGCACACATTGCTTCGTGTTTTAAAAGCTTTTTTTATTTCATTTTTTGTGCTTACCTCTGTGCGCGTGCTGTTAATATGCGATTAATAATTTGACAGCCATAACATCAATTTGTTATAGCGTATCACAGTTTGAGATGCGTTTTATTGAGCTTGCAGTTGATCCCAAAATATAAGGCTCTCCAATGTACCTATTCTTTGTCATTAATTATACTTTTATGATTATTATTGCGTGATTTAATTTAATTTTTTGTCGTTTTTATGACCAGTTTATTTATCGACAAAATTAGGTCTATCAGCGTACCAACATACAGTGATAAGATTTATCTCTTAGATGACGGAAGAGAAATAATAATATTCAAAAAGAAAACAGTGTCGGAATGATTATTATCATTATGTTTTCATTTTTGATTACACTTTTTTATGCCAACCAAAAACTACCGCTATTTAATATTTAGTTTTACTGTACCTAAGTAATGTGTAATAAATAATAAGTATTTATAAAATATAGTATATTTAATGCCCATTAAAAGATAGTTTATTTATAAATGTACAAAAGTGTTGATAAATTCTCAAAGAAAATACATTCAAGTTAAACCCTTGTCTTCTAAAGCGCAAACAAAAAGTTAACACTTCCTGTTTTGTTCCTCATTTCTTATACAAATATATACAAACATTTCGCAGTCTTCTCTGTTTGGCGAAGTTCTCACATAGCTGCCGAGGAATCCTGAAACTGGTAGTGGATGCTTTTGCTACTCGCATTTACATAGGTTACTGCACTTGTCGTGATTATGTGAGATACGACCATGTCGTAACCCTTTCTGAAGAAAAATAGAAACTCGACGAGAATCCATAATTTAACTTACATTTCTTTTGTTGTAAGTTTGCAATAAACGTGGAGTGGTTATGAAAGATTATGATCAAAACTGCGTATAACAATTCGTTTGAACTAACTTCTCGTACATTTGTAAGTTACGCGTGAAACTCTAAGATCTTCCGATACAAAAGAACAGTTTGCGTCTCGGTAACATTATTTGAACAGTTTTATCGAAATGTTCCTTCGAACCGACGCAGGGCCATAACATTATTTCAGGACACGTATCGCGTACAGATAATCTAATGCAGAAGTGCTATGACGCTTTTATTGTTTCAAATGCTTTACCATGTGCGATCACGTATGCAATTATCATGAAAATTAGTTACACTCCTTTAATGCTCTTTCACATCAATTCAAACCAACATTTCAGAAAATGTTTAAATATTGTTTATCCTTTGTACTTGGTTTTATTATCTGTAAAAACTTTGTCTTTGCCGTATCTCATTGCATTAACTCGTACCTACTGGCTCTACTTGTTGTTAAAAATCCATTAGGGCTCACTTACATTCTGTAAGCTTTGTATTATCACTTACGTACTTAGTAAACAAGTATCTAAGCACACTTTTACTTTATCAGAAACATTTTCGTCGAGCTAACGACGCCTGGCTTCTTTTACTTTATTATCTGGACCCATTAAGTGAAATTCCTGAATAGCTCTTTAAGGTCCGTGTATAGTCTTGACTATCACCGCAGCAGCGCTTGGTCCGTTGAAAAATAAGGTGGCTCATTGTCGACCGTCGATAAAAGTAAATTTTCTTTTCAATGGGAATGTTGTTCTCCGTTCGTGGTACATTGTCGCCTCTCGTTGGACGTCGCTGGGTGCCGGTACATGCCGAGACAGACCTATTCAAATGTCAGTGTGAAGACCCCCTCCCGCCCCTTCGCAGCACCCCTCTGGCGGATACTGAAATGTCACTCGGCACACGAAGCAATCAATTTCGTATTTGTATGCTCTGCCTCGATAGTGGTAGCAATAGATTTATTGTATCGATGAATCCGTATTATCTTTCGGTATGGTAAATTGTTTATTGCTCTTCACGCAGTTTATTTGTCAGTTCGAGTTTTGGTATACAATTTGAATTATTTTGAGGATCGTACACTCAATTTTTCAAACAATCTTTATATCTATGACAGCATGTAATTCGATTTAGAAATCTAGGAACTATGCTCAATCTAGTTCACATAATAAAGCTCGTAGCTCTCATTCCCCAGTTTTCCCGTTATTGAGGACGAACATTTACATTTTCAATTATTCGCGTCTCTCGGTAGCACAGTTACTTCAGCCTTCCTCCAAGTTAGAAAACGATTAATCAACGTCCAACAACATTCTTATTCCCGTCTAGGAGCGAAGAAATACAGCCTTTAAATGTCTAAAAGATAGCTGCACAGTTGCTGGCAACCAATTGTCCCTTTAACCGGTCGGTCTCATTAGCATGCCCGATCGCTAGCTTTTATCTACCTTTTCGGATTGATACATTGCCGGTAAAGGTCTTCTTAGTAGCGGTTTCGACTTGATTCGTAATTAGAGACACTAGTGTCGAGTGAACGATACCTGTGATGGATTGTGTCTAATGGTCCATGTCAAAATCATAACGCAACACGTACTTAAGAACAGCCATCCATATATGCACGTGTACGTGTGTACAGAAAGGAACTCGATACGGACAATCGCGAACTCGCTATCGCAATTTAACGAGGCACGATTGTTTTTCTCAGTTCTGAATAATATTGAGCCTGAGAGTCCCCCAGGTAATCTGATGGCGATACTTTCGTTCAGCCGGGCTTTACTGTTAGCTGGTCTAACTTACAAATGAACGGTGTGATTACTGCCGCGCGGATCTAGCTTCATGATAATTTAAATGTTCTCTCAGCCAGCACAACCACGGCTCGGCGAGATGGCCACGATTACACCCGTGACTTCCTCTTATGGCAAGCCTATATCTACTGATTTTAAATAGAATTATGGCCACTGCCGTTCCCAACAGATCCTGGTGCAATATTATCCTGAGCTTCTTAGTTTTGCCTATGAAATAAGATGAATTATAAGGCACTTATTACCGTCGATGCATAGTGAGATCGTAGCAATCCACGCATTCGCAAGAAGTGTTAATGTTTTGTAGAGATTATGATCTGTACAATGAATTGTCTGAAGAAATATAAAGAGTGTTTCTTTCTTCATTTTAAGCAGATACCAACAGGTGCGCAAAACAACCTCTTACGCTCGGAGACGTATTGTATAATTCAAACGATCTCCAGTCTAAACTGATTCTTCGGAGATTCACGAGTGTCTGAGGGAATGTATAATGCAAATGTGATGTGACGAGATTCTTTATCGTGATGGTTTAAGTTTGATACTCGCTGAGAGTCCCTGCTATGTCAAGTTTGATGAAAATTGCCTATTTAACTGACTAACGCGTACACTTCTTACAGAGCGAAGTGATCTAGTTAATTAAAATAAATAAATTCTTTCAGCGATCCGTGTAATTCGATCGGCCCGCTCGCCGCGAATTCGAGCGCGCTTCCGAAGCCAACTTAAACTGCAGTATACGCGATATGGATCTCACGTTTGCCGTCGACTAAATAGCGGATAAATTAGCTAACCGAATTAAATTAGTGAAACTGACTCGTCGCCCCTAGCTCCGCTATTTAAAATTCAATTTATTACAGCCCCGTTGGCTCATTGGTAGTATATCTGCCTTGAGAGCTGTAGGGCGTGGGTTCGATTCCCACTCAGGGCAAACATTTTGTGAATAAACAAATGTTTGTTCTGTGTCTGGGTGTTCTGTATGTATTATAAGTATGTATTTACAAAAAAAAGAAGTATTTATGTATTCTATCAGTTATCTGAATTCCATCACACAAACTCTGCTTAGTTTGGGGTCAGATGGCGCTGTGTGTATAGTCCTACGATATTAATTAATTAATTAATTTATTTATTATAAATGCTGACTGTTAGTGCCTATGTAAATTAAATTTTCTAGTAGTTTGTATCAATTAAATGATTGAATGCGACTGGAATTGACTAAAAAGGCGTAGAAGAACCTTAAAAAAACTTCAAGAAAAGTGTTAAAGCGTAATGTTTAGAAAAATTGTAGGTCGTGCGGAGTTTGTAGCTGTTATTGAATGCTTTTGTCATGTCCGGTGACATTCATACAAATGTCCCGCAAGCACAATAGCGCCTGAAGACCGCACCGTGTCGCGTCGCGCGGCCTCCGCACTTGGGCGCGCGCTAGATCTTTATCTAGAAAGACGACATTACCGCCTCGTATTTCACGTTTAAGATGTTCCTTTTAACATGTGTAAATTTTTATTGATATGTATCTAGATGCTCGGCTATATTTCAGCACCGTGTAATACGCTTTTGCCGGATATCGAAATCGTATGAGCCACAATATCGACACTTAAAAATTCCTCTATGTCTTTGAGTTTTATATTGCTTGATATGCTTTGATGTGCATATATTTGTCTGTAAGAGAAACAAATTTTATTCCGTGAATGTTAAGGCCGGAAGCCTCATGTTCATCGGATTTTCTCTACAAGTACCATGACTGTATAAGTGAACAGTGGAGGCCTGTCGTGTCTTGGTATTATCGACACTCCCGTAAGCGCTTTATACTTATACATATATTTACAAGATCCTTCCTTGCAACGTAATCTTGGTATATCTTGCACTTAGTATATCGACTGACATACGTCTTGTTCAGTAAATAAAAATATCTATTAGCTTGCTAGTTAGTAAAAACGTCTAAATAAACTAAATGTTTAGCTGGTTAGACCCTTTTAGTTCCACTGAAGCCGTCGCGGGCTGCCTCCTACTTTAGGTAGTAGGCACGCAACTTAATTTATATTGCGTTATTGCCTGCCCAAGGCATAAGCGGCTTGAGGTAGCGGACAAAATTCGCGGTCGCGTCAACGTGTGGCAGCCTCCACAGATAAAATACATCTCGTACTAAGTACTAATAAACGGTAAGTACACATAGTGACGTTTTGTAATCCTGTCGGACCATATGCTACCAAAACGTTAAGTTTCCAAATGTTTCTTTCCGATCACCTTTTTAAATGTAGAGTGTTTGTGAGATGATGTATGTGTGGAAAGTTTCAGTGACCGATTACATAAAGTCCCGGGATAAGCGCCTACGCATCAAATTATAATAAAGTAAATTATTTTCATTGAAAACTCATGATGGATCGTCGCAAAAATCTATGATTGATTCGTGGTGTATTATTCGTTGCTCTCACAGGAGTGCCTCCGCTGGTTTTCACGTTCGCGGCTTCCCTCCGCATCCCTCTCATGATTGATTGCCTCCTGGCAAACTTCATATGTTTGGAAGATAATTTCGTATTTCAGCTGTAAACAGATTACGTGTGAAAAGAACCATCGCTTTTCGTCGTGCGCGCGTTTAAGCTCTTCATTGTGACTGCGCATTTTTCACGCTTGATTAAATATTTGGAGAGGTAGGACGTATTTATGTGCTTTTTCAATATTGAATTACAAACCTACTTGTGTAGTATGAATGAATGAATACTTTTCTTTTCAGACAGTCTAACATGGCAATTTGCGAAGCTATCGTCAAGTTTTCGATGGCGAAATGTATCAAATATGGATCAGCGCCCCCTGGCGGCGACATAAACGTAGCTGGAGCTTATGTGAAGTACCGTCGTTTTCCATATATTTTTGGTATCAAAATCATGACGAAAGTTTTTTAATAAGTTGTCATGTTCTACTGTCATTACTGTTTAAAAGAAGTTTACTAAAGTCTGATTAGTTACGAGTATAAATAAGGTATTTATGTGAATCTTAAGTCTCGTTATATTAAAACTCATAAATAAATCAGATCTTGTTTTATGTATTTCTTAGAAGCCACTAAACCAGGGAAACCTTAATAGTAGTAATTGTCAAGTGACATTTGTCACTCTGTAGAGACAGAGATTAGAAAACAAACAATAGGTTTGATATAAAATCTGTGCAATTTCTTACTATTAAGGCGCGACGTCTACTGGCTTTGTTCACGCGAGATTTGAAAGTGCCTGGCAGCTGAACTGTACCATAACTATTTCAATAATAAACCTTGACGAATTTATAATTTCAAACTTGAATTTATGGGTTTACAGTAAGCATTTATTGGTACAAAGTTTTAAACTTCAGCTTATTTATCTAGAATTAAATGTATTTATTTCAATATAAACCTTTCAATTTGTGTACATACCATAATTTATTTATTAACTCACACCTATTTCACAGTTTAGGTATCCACCGAGTTTGGAATATTTCGACACTGTGATTACTATGATGTAATTAAAAAATATAGAATAGTGAGTTGAATATGTAAAGGCTGAACTTAGATTTATAGCAAATAAATGTCTGTCAGACCATGTCTGGTTACCGAACATTTCTCCTTACAAGGAAATCGCTAAGTACAGCTCGCCGCTGATTGCTCACCGATAAAAGTAGCAAGTACCTACTTACAAATAAGCGGGCTTGTAACCGAGCTTACTTATATAAAGTAAATGTTCGAACGTTCGGTAGCTCGTTAGAGATTGACTATCTCACGCTATCGAGATTGCGAGCAAATTGATTTGCGCACGCGCACCTCTAAGTATCAGTTGACAAAGCCGACACTGAGCGAGTATCTGGAGCATTTGAAATAGTGGGATCGTTGCAGGATTTGTGAAATCAGGTGAACAATAATTTGAGAACCGAGATAAACTAGACCGGCACCTCACCGGCAGCCTCACTCGAGAGCTGGTTCCATTCTAGGCTAGGTGTGCTTTACCATCTTCGACCACACCTTCACTTAACATTAGGTGAGCTGTGGTCAAACACCCGGGCCTGTCAACCATAAAAAAAAACTATCTGTTTTTTTACACCAAAATGTATTGTTACATTAAAGTGAACACAATAGTAGACCACTCTTCTATACGTTTGATGAACGTAAGGTTTCCTAATGTTTACCGTTACCGAAACACGATATAGTGAAGGGGTAGATAGCGAATGGTTATATAGTAGAAATTAATTTCGTAACTTGACATTTGCGTGAGAGGTACTACATCTTCATGTAGCGCCTTTGTCATACCCCCTGGGCTTGCAGGTAAGCACGGAATGGTCTACAACAATAACATGAATAGGTACTTGTGTAGTATGTAATTTTTTTATTAAGTTTTTTTCACGTCTGTGATATTTTGCCAGCAACACGTAGTTTTTTGTTTGAAATCACATTTTACAGAAAAAACATAATAGTGTTGAATAACTCGAAATTCTTAGATGTATTAAATTTTTACTGCTCAATAAAACGCTAGTATCGATCAAAGATAATATACTCGTTTTAAATAGCTTTCTGCAGAGGCAGAACTCATTTTCTTTTCTTAAATGTTCTTCATGGTTAGTTTTCAGATGTACTGTGGTTGTAATCGTACTTGTAATAGAGTTCTTAGAAAACATAAGATTTGATTATACGGTTACTCTAATACGGGGGACAATTTTATTTAATCGCGTCCGCTGTTTTGCTTAAATCGAGCTCACGTTGCTATTACTGTATTTCGTCATCGACAAATCTGTTTATAATAGTGATGTTTTTCCCAAAAGTTAGATTAGATTTGGCATGAATCGCGGTGTAATTGCTGCGGTGTCGTTGTCTGATGAGCATAATTCAGCCCATTACCCGGTCCCTGTGAGTCAGTCACAGCTAGAAGTAGCCGAGCTGTAATTTAGGTCGAACCGTGACTTGATTTGCATGTAGGTCGGCTCGGTTTGCCTAACATACCGACTATTTCATGTGACCACCGAATGGTCATAATTTCACCGAAACTTATCCGACTAACCTGATTTTTTACTGAATCTAATTAGGTGTTAAATAATATACGTAATGTCTTTGTTCCTGACACTTCGAACTAATTTGCAAACTGCCGCGAGGGTGAAGTTTCTATTACTGATGGTGACTAAGCGCTCGTTGCACAAAAAGGAGCGATAGTAAGAAGTGATTCCGCAAGTCAAAACATGCGATTGACAGCGATACATTAGGACGAACTATCGATCGATCGCGCCGCCAACGCGAACCTGGGAGTTGTAATTTTTCACTGTCAGCACTGACTAAACGTCCTCGTCATCACCCTGACTGGTGACTGTCAAAAAATGTTAATGCAATTTTGTCTTGCACGAGGGTTACAATATACACATAAACGAATTTTGTTTTTCTTCAATCTATTTGGCTGTTTACTTGAAAGTTCGTGATACCTATCTTAATCTAGTTGTGTCATATTCAAGAGTGATGATAATGGCCGACGACAATACCAATTGCAAATTGTATGTAATTCGATAAGCTGGAAGTACTTCGATTTCGCAAGTGCCCGTAAATTGTCAAGAGTTGTTATTCGTGCTACTATTTCTCGTTGTGCCTGTCATGGTGCTGGAATCTGTTGTCGTGTATTGTTGTCGCGGCTGCAGAGGACCAACGCTGTCGCGTTAATGCTGCTGTGATCAATTTAGCCACGCTGTCACTCAGCGGACTGTGTGCTAATTACCATGGGTATGTGTTACGTATAAGTTGAGTGCTCACTAAAATATCGCCTGCATTTACGTAACACTCGCCAATGGGTAATTACTATGATCGACAGATTGACAGTGAGATAACATTGTCAGTAAGATTCTCTTATCCTCTAAGCGGCAACCATTCTAAATGACGAGAACATTGAATTTGGGCCTTATGTAACTCTTTAAAGTAAAACGGCTCACTTTGTTTTCCATCGAATCTATTATGTTAAGATAGATAAGGCGAAAAATTACAGTCATTAAAGGCCAGATAAAATTAAACAGCGACATTGATAAACAAGCTAGATAAAGAACGGCAACGTAAACTGTCCCCAACGTTTTGTCTAGCGTTCGTGATCGAAGCTCTATAATGCTAAAGTTATCTTATATTTGATCAACTGCGAGTGGCCGTGCTTGGTCGGAAGCCTAGTAGCGCTGCAAAATTTACATACACATTACGTTTGCTCCAGATTCTATTAAAGTTGCGACAGACACGGCAATCTTATAGGTCTCATTGGCGATTTACGTCTCCATTCCAATTTAGTGCTGATCTAGTTACGTGCAAGTGCTATTATATTCAGAAATCTAGATTATTTGTATTAACATCCTTCAAATAATATTCTAACTAAAACGATAGCCAAGCGTGCCCCCGGACATGGTAAACAATCATAACCATATTTATCGTTATCAATAAATATGTTACAGGTCAAATATTTTCAATAATAATCATAAAAATTAACAATGTCAGTAAAATATTCAAATTTAATTTTTTTAAATGTTTTTTTTTATGCCACAGGTGGCAATCAAGCTGACGGGTTGCCTGATGTTAAGCAATCACCGTTGCCTATAGATATCTGCAACACCGGGGGCACTACAAATACGTTGCCGACCTTTTAAGATTCTATTAACATGCCTTTTGAAGAACCCAATGTTGTAACTCCGCGGGAATACGGAAGAAGGAAGATCATTCCACAATGCAAAAGTGTCAAATCTATTATAATAAATGTCGAAATTCACAAAATTCTTTGTAGCTGTAAAACGTGTGCTCGATAAGCCAGCGTTTGAGTCGTGACTTAAAGCTGCCCATAGAGGGCGCTGAAGAGAAATGCTCTGGCAACTTGTGCAATCCTCATGTGCGCACTGAGCGCTTCACATTTTTTTTACGCACGGCGAGGATGTGGAACTTTTTGCCGGAATTCGTGTTTTTCCCGACAATATACAACATGGAGGTCTTAGTTCTGGTGCAAACAGGTTCCTATTAGGTAAGTGTGTTCCATTTTAGATCGCATAGCCTACTATAAGGTTGAATGTGGTTAAACGCGAACCTATTAAGAATAAAAAAGTGTTATGCTACTTAATTCAATAATGATAAGTAAAGCTTTCGATTTCATGTCTATCTATATATACACATAGTAGAATAAAGTACGCAATAGCAATGTACACGAACACAGTATATCACGCGAAATTCAGTTTCGTATGACATTTCAAGGGATACTACACTGAGAGCGTTGGCTTTAGTAGCGCATCGTTCTTTCTTAAACAATACCATGAAAACGATAGCCAATTTTGGGATATAGCGAAACGGATCACTCGAGCTTGTAGAATTGTAGTTTTTATTTAGTCGGACCGTGAATATGCTTTAATAGGATTATACCTTTCATACGTGATCAAACTTTCTATGTACGCATGCCTAGACGATACTGATAGTGTACTGCATACTCGTATGTATGTATATTGAATTTTCATAACAATATTTTCGACTCAAAAGTTTACTGCCTAACGAATCGCGAACAATAAGCCTTCGGCGTGTTTTCTATTTTTACAATCTAAGGGTTCGAAGTTGTTAACCGAGTTATCGACATTTCCACGCATTCGACTCAACCTTTATTAAAAGCACAAGTGAACTTAATAAAATCTTACGCCGTACAGATAAGAAATCGTAAGCCGCTCCTTAGTTGGCGAGCGTAATTTTATTTTTTCAAATAAGAAATAAACATTCAATCTGATACATTAATGCAGTCTCCATTAAACGATTAAACGTTGTACGCTCATCTGCATGCATGCAACGCTGAGGCTGCGATCTTCAAAGTGCAACCGCTCGGATAAATTTGGATTTGTAGTCGCGACGCTTATGCGGACCCACGTCTAAACATATTTGATACTCATGAAATCCCTTTATTTATCATACGTTTAATCTAGATCTTAACTAATACTATAATAGTGAAAGTTGATCAGAAAGATCAACTTGCTACTTTTTCACGACTAAACTGCTAAATAGATATTTAATATTTAAAAATCTTAACTGTCATAGTTTTGTTTTTCGAGGCTGGACATAAGCTATTTTTTTTCTCAAAAACGAGGTGTATGTGAATTATGATACATATTTTTTGTAAATAATATTGAAATGCACGCTAGTGTTATAAGCGGCAGACAAACGCAGATTTTGTAATTTATGTTGTTTATTCAGTAAAACTGTCCGTAGCGTGTGACTTAAAGCGCGGAAAGTACATTCATTAGGAGCATTAATTACTGATTCCTATGGGATAATTTTATATGTTAGTCGGAGAAAGCAACAGGGCTATGTAACAAAGCCTGGTTGAACCCTATCAATTAAGCTTCCTTTTTTAACACTTACAGGTCCGCTTTTGACGACCAACTCGCCTGATGGTAAGCAATGATGTGGTCAAAGATGAAGCACACAGACTATGGCCTGGAAAATATCTAAATTATATCTCTTTGGAAACAAGGAACCCGGCCGCTTGTTCCATTCATTGACCATGCGGATAAGAAACGGAGAGTCAAGACGTTTGTTATATATGCAAGGAAATTCCACAATATATGGGTGGTAGTGGGCCGCCTGTCTATACATCTGTGATTTAAGGTCACTAAACAAAGCCATAAAAAAGTCATTCCTGTTTTTTCTAAAATGATCCTTCCTTATTGGCTACGCGTGTAAAGCTTCATAATGCAGGAAAACTTAGAAGCTTTGTTGTTTCAGTTTATCAGTCTCAGAGTTACATAAGTCATATATACAATAAAGTTATTGATTCTATCAGCATAACGATATTTAGAGCCGAGACATTCGGTATCTGGTCGGATAGGGCATTGCACGGCGCCGGCGACCGTGAGTTGCGAGTAGGCACTGTTGATTAAGGCCACAATCAGGTCTGTAGTTCGGCAGAGCTGTGCTCTTTGAATTTACGATGTGCCTGACCGACGCTTATCGCATGCGAATGATCTGCCCACGGCGGCGCACGTATAGCTCCGCACACATATTTTATTTCTTTCGCGCTACTGTGATGTAATGAGCTGATAAATTGGAGAAAACCACCAATTAGTGTCGATGAATTTATTGTTTCTACTTAAAACGTTGGAGGGCCGAGTTATGCGCTTAATCTTAAATTGCATTTCAAAAATGACCCTCCTTTTCAACAATTAGACGATTACGAACTACACTGTTTGTCAATTAAGCGATGCCTGTGCTGCTTCCTCTCGTTGATTTACGATTACTTTTCGCGTTCTGTGTATTCTGCAATTAGTTACCTTACCGTTAATTTTCATGAGAAAGTATTCCGTTATCATTTTATTTAATTGCCAAGTAAATTGCTTTTTTGGATATCATCTTTGAGAACGTACAAATATTCAACATTTCCACAGAACATTTTGAATCTGAAAGACTTTTTTGATTTGGGCTACTATTACTATACTGTATACTACTATTAGCGCTACCAGGATGAATTCGACGACTTATAGTGGTTTTTAATGACTTCTTTTTTTATAGTGGACACTGGACAGGATAGGCGTTTGACCACTGCTCGTCTGATGTAAAGTGTAATCGAAGATGATAAACATACCATGCTTGAAATACATTTTCTAGCTTCGACAACGTGAAATTCCATATGAAGAAATAAAACAGGACCTTAATAACACATCTATCATATTCAGAAAAGGTGGTTTAATTTGTATCTGTTTATAATCACAAATTAGCATGTGAGTTTGCTTAAACTCAATATTCATGAGAGCGTAGAGCCCCCTCGGGGAGAGAATAGGTGGCGCTCACATCCCATTGTAGCAGAGTGCATACTACACGCAGATTAGATAATAGCTAGTACGTGTCAAGATAGCTCAAGTGGAGCAGATTTGCATGCATCACTTGCTCAGCTCATGACCGATGGGACTACATTGAAATAATTGTACTTTACTTTCGAATTTAAAAATATACTTTAGGCACAGTAAGTACAACGTAAAAGAGTTTTAGCAAACTTGTATGTGGCGCCGTAGAAACAGGATATTAAACAGAATTTTCAAACAAAAGCACACGTACGGATTTATTATATAAAGTCAATGAGGTATATTGATTGTTGAAGTATTTTTTGGGTCAACAAGTAACTTTTTTTCTGATATGATAGTCTTGCGTTGTACGGCCATCTTGTTGCTAAGCGAAGATGTAACATAACTTGCAATTGCAGATAAAATCTTTTGAATAATAATACTTAGTCAAATTCTTAACACTGACTTCTTAGCTGTGTGCTAAGAAGTCAGTGTTAAGAATTTGAGACTAAGAGAAAACAAAAAACAAATTCGAAAACTCATTAAGGGAACAAAATCGAATCTGTTACAAGCCAGCAAAAAAGAATTTAAAAAAATATACCTAGACTATTGCAGTTTATCGCGGTAGTCATACAATAACAAAATATAGTCAGTATCGTGAGAATCGTGCGCGTTGAGATACATAAATGACAATTCTATTTTCATCTCATGCTAGTTTTGAATTCCATTCCTATTAGGACCGTATACAGCGGAGCACAAAATGGCTTCATACAATTTAACGTGACTGCGATGACATACTGATTTGAGTGTTGTATGCGATAGCGAGACCGTATTTGTACTCAGGTTCACTTTAGCATATGCTTTTTGTTTTTGAGAGTTAAGTCAGCTTCAACGTCACTTGAGAGCGATCTGAAACATGACTAGGCCTGTTGAAATTGCTGCGGTGAGTTGTGGTGGCGCGGCAAAGTACGGTAAAATCTCTACACAAACACAGTCTGAGGTAGGACTTAATTCGCGGCCACCACTGCGGGCAGCGCCAATGCGTGATGGCTTTAAACTGTTCGAAACATGACAATAAAATTAAAAATATATTGAACGATATTTCAAACATCGCCATCTAGCCCCAAACTGTGCAAAGTTTGTGCTATGGCAACCTGATGGCTATTAGAGTACTTAGACATTTATACTTTTTTTGAGAGTTGTGCCGAATGTAAAAGTTGTTCACAATGATGAGTACAGGACCCTCTTACGGCTTAGTACCTACACCTCAAGCTTATAACCTTGTATACTTTTTTAAAAATAAATAAATAATTTTTCAAAAAGATGCAAACTTGCTACTGTGACAGCTTGACTCAACTTGACAGCTTGCGACTTGGTGGTAGATCTTCTTAGCAGGAGGTCGTCTAGGTAGTTGCCGCCGCAGTACTAGATATTCTGCCGCAAAGCAATAGTGCGTAAAAATTACTGTGCTTCGGTTCGAATGGTACTGCAGCTAGCGAAATTATAGGGCTGTTGAGACTAACCATGCAGGGTATACATTTACGAATATACCTGAGGAAAAGTATATTTCATAAAATAAAAAATTGACAAAAGTTTATAGAAAATAAAAGAAACTTAACTAAAATATAGACATCAGGTACAATAGTAGCACTTAATAAATATTAATTATCTAAGATAAAACCTAAAAAAGGGCCCTGATTATGTTAGGGGAATTTTGGTGGAGGAGGACGGATAACCATGCAGAGTCTTAAAGTAATGAGCGCCAAAGCAGCGATGTCCTGGACTTTATTTTGCTACGTCAACTTCTGTGTGTCGCTGAAACGGTCATGGATAGGCGTTATCTCTTACCATCAGGAGTTCGTTTCATTACTTTCACATAAAAAAAAGAAAAAGCTATTTTACGGCTAGCACGTGTTAACAAATATTTTCAAGAAGTTTTTTTCAGTTGTTTAACAGAAACAGGTCAGGTCGCATGAGATATGTCACGAAATGAGTCACCGGTGCGGGTGCGTGTGACTTCGTTGATTTATCTTGGTTCATTACACGAGCTGCTCGACCATTTAATCGGACCGCGGCGGGAGGCGCCCGCGCATGTTTGTGCGCGATTGTACTATGGTGTGCGAAACACATACCTACGTTTTTGGAAATATTCAAATGCTGTGGAAATATTTACTGTACTTGGCTGCAAGGTTGTTATTTATCGCGAGTGTCTGGTATTGAATGCACTAGAATTGGTATTGAATATACTTGAACTTTCCATGGTGGTAGAGTACTTTCTGGTACTCGGCTGGCTAGCTACCAACCTCAAGTTGAAAATCTGTTGCCAAGCGTCTAACGGTGTGTCCGGCAGCCTCACTTGAGAGCCAGTTTCATTCCAGGCTAGGTGTGCTTTACCATCTTCGACCACACCTGGTGAGCTGTGGTTAAATAACTAGCCTGTAAACCGGCAACTCAAGCTTATTGTTGGTTTTGTACCCACACTTCTTGGCATGCGAACCAACCGCGCTAACCACTGAGCTATCATCGCTACAAACTCTGTCTAAGAGTTCGATGTGTCATTATTAATAATTATTCTTCAGTACTTTTGTAAACAACTGTACTATCATCATCAGTTTTTTTAAGATCGCCCCTACTGCCCATGTCACGCAATCGTTGGCTGGTATTGATCAAAATCGACCATAATTAAATATCTCATACGCCCTTTAATACACTCAATTTATTCTGTCTTCAGTTTCGTGCTCTCGTTTTAATTAAGATTGATACTAAATGTTTAATCTTTAACTGCCGACCCGTTTATTTAGTTTTCTGCATAAATAACCGCATACAAGTATGTGCGATTGACCTCTCCTCCACTTATACAAATATTGCAGTAATATCGTTCCCACCAGTTAAATTTGACGGCCGCACAAAAGACTTCAACGCGCACCTTTTACGTTTCTTTGATTGTTATTTGATGAGAAAAAAACTTTCGTTAGATTTTATTCATTTATAACTGCTGTAATGCTGTAGCGGTCTCTAAATACTCTCGTTAAGGTATGTTAAGGCAAGGTCTTGTGGTGTAAATAGAAATAAAATAAAACTATTATAAATCTCATACATGTAACGAGGAGTGATGGTAAAACGATATCGAAGTAATTACGTAGTTAACTTGTATCTTAGACGGGAAGATATACAAGCTTTGCGGTTATATGTAGGTAGTATTATTGGAAGTTACGGTATCCTAGTTGGAAAACTGTCTAACTGCTAATTTGAAGGTTTTGGCGTTCAAATCCCACGGATGATTTTTTTTTCGTTTTGCCGTTCGCTTCAAACTGAAAGATTTGATGTGAACAGTTTGAAGATGTCCGAGTGTCTTGATCTTGATATTCATCAAAATGTGAAGGCTCTACCAACCTACACTTGGCTGGCGTGGTGGACTATCGTTTTATCGTTCTTACAGTCACAGTACTTAGTTTACCTTATATATATCGGTTGGATAGTAAAATAGAGCGATTCTACTATCGAACCGAAAACTATTGCCAAAAGTGCCACACACATATAACAAATGAGTGGAAATCTCGTACCGAGCGATTTAATCGACTGTTTCTTCCACCTACCTGTTTTCTATGAACTGACTTACCACTTACACCAAGTTATAATCTACATCGCTTAGAACAAAGGGTGAATAGGGTCTTCAAAGATAGGCAACATACTCACAATGTAGGATATTGTAGGTGTCCACAGGCGGAGGCGATCACTTACCATAAGGTGGACCGTAGCTTGTTAACCACTTTGTTACATAAAAAAAACAAAGAAAATAAGGCCGTGCCAAGCAGTGAGACTTGCATTTATGTTTATAAAAACAGGACTGATCCGGAGGTAGCATTTATACGGTAGACAGTGTCAGTGGCACATTTGCAGCGCTTGGCAATTATTCACGCCAAGTCAGGATCTGCTCTATCGGCCTGCGAAGACCACTATGAAAATTAAATAAGTTGTTCAATCTTTATAAACTTTGGAATAAGGTTGTGTTTTTGTTGATTATGTGATTATAAGTTTTACCTTGAAGCTTAGGCTTAGATAAATTTTGAATTTAAATAACAATTTCGCATGCATTCGATGAATTTGATTTTTGTTGAATATTCAATATTTAGTTTATATCCGATTAACAGTCGTGTCAGTTACAACAGTGATAAGGATTTAAATCTAACTAACTTAACAACAATTTAATAATTAAAAACATTCCGAAACTTACTTAATATCTAAAACTAAAATTTTACGTAAACTTAAAAACTATGACAAATTAAACAAAAACTAATCTTTATAAACTAGTTTTTATATCCTCTCGCTGCAGTAACCACTTGCCGACACGTGTTTCGCCTCTACACGAGACATGCTCAGTAGGACGTGTTGACTCTTCGAGCGCTTGGTCGAGATTTTTGTTACTGAGCTTACTAAATAAATATCAAAATAAATAAACCGAATCCGATTGTAACGATTGCTTAACTGTATTACCTATTTAAGAAATGAACTGCTGTGTAAAATACTTGTTATATCAATTTACTAAATTTGGGATCTATGAGATGCTTGCCATCTTATTTTACACCTTAAGGCGAAAAGAGACATTTCTAATCCTGTTAGGTTAGTTTAGGAAACGGTACAATAAAATCAACATTTATATAGAATTGTTAGTAAACGTACTTTTTGCGATCTTTTGAAGCGAGTTTACAGTAATTTTGGAAGAATTGCATTCAACCGTTTTTTTATTGAATGTACAATGTGATGATAACGGTAATAAGGATTTAATTACTTTTTGCAGTGTAAACCTCTGTGGTTGCCATGTCTCTTGAAATTGAAGTTTAGTTTTTTGGTTCTAAAGATTTTTTTTTAGTTTTCTAGATTTCCAGTTTAACATTCTTAACAGTTAACAAAAAGTCGTTGACTCTATGTTACAATATCTGAATCAATTTAATTTAACTTAATTGTTATTTCAATACGTGTACATAGTATTTTTATACATTTCTACTATACATGTACAATTGTACATTAAACAAGTATCGAACAAAAAGTTTCTCACAATATTTTTTTTTATCAAGACAAGGCCGAATTTTTTTAACGGTAATTTTTATTGTAAAAAAAGCGACACAGATACATAAATGTTAAGAATAGTAACTACATAAATTACAAATTATTGTAAGTTAGTGAGTCACATACATATATATTTGATTCAATGCAAAAGTAGTCTTTCAGACAATAAAAGGGTGCAAATGTGGCTTGGCGGCCATTTTGTTTACGGGTGGGGTCATTCCGACCCCGCCTAGCGCTTCCGCCGCAGGATAATTAAATATTACCCCACCGCAAGACTTCCCCCTCAAGAAATGTGATTCGCCATACATTTGTTTATACTTTCTTCTCACAGCACTTCTTTTTGTTTTGTGAGTTATAATCGGTTTAAAGGAAACGCAATTAACAATAATGAAATGTAAACTTTTTGTGATTATATCACTTTTTTGTATTCATATAGATAGATAGAAACTTAAAACGCATCGTTGCTTAACATCAGGCAGGATGTTGTCAAACGCGAACTTATTCAACCAAAAAAAATTACTATATATCATAACTAGCTACTACGAACCAAACTTAATGGCTGTGTGTAATTTTTTACTATCCATCCTAAGGTTGCTCGGAAGAAATCGCTCTAGGTGATAAAGCATAAACATTTGTATCAGTCTATGTTATTTTTGTTTTGTTATTATCATTTTCTCTCTTTTTTTTAAGTTTTGTAAGTTTATAAACACAAGTCTTATTGTGTATGGAAAAAATTGGGGAAACCTTTATTCAGCAGTAAGACGAAAGATTTAAGAAAAAAAAGTTACAAGAACTCGTTTTTTTTCTGACAGACGGACGAATATTTCGCGTACTACAAAACTAGAAAATCGAATGTTAACATTATCAATACAGAATATTTTTTCTTGATGGAAGTATTAGTAAACTAGCTACATGATTGGTACATAGTACCCAGTGCGGTAGTGTTCGGCCTTCGACGTCGCATCTGTATGAAACGTATAAGAAGATTTACGAAAAAAAAAATTAGATCGGCCATTCTGAACTTAGCGCTTACCAACGAAAATCATATAAGAAAAATTTACAATTGTTGTCGTAAGTTAGTCTTTTCTCGTTACCGTTCTAGTTTGTGTTTCTATTCTGAACATATCAAAACCCGTTTAAAATATGAATAACCTTACTTTAGTGCTTCCTAAATCTTTACAGTTGAAACGCTTCTACAAGGCGGTTACTTTACCTATAACAGCTCATTGTCTCTTCCAAGCATTATGCTGTCCATTAATTCGTACATTTGCGATTTCTAATACATACTTTATATCCTTTTCAGCCATTTATTTAACGACTGGTCTTCTCTATTTTCTTTACGACTTACTACTTTCTTGTATTTGTTGTTTTGATACGTATATCCACAAAGTTGAAAACGAATAGGTCTCGTTTACGGCTCAAGTACTTGTTTTAATTTGTTAAACTGAAAATATGACGAACAATTTAGCGCATTTTTTTCATTTTAACAATTAACTGAACCTATTACAACAAAGAAATAAATATTGACACTTATAATATATTCCATAAAACGCAATTTAGCCCTAAACTAATGAAAACAATATACTATTTTTATGTACATATCTAATTTTATCTATGTTGCATAAATGTTTGTTGGAAAATATTTCTGTGCCTTTACTACGAATTCATCACAGTTTAATTACGGGCTTACTAATAAACGTTGCTTAAAGTTAATTCATGGGTAAAGTCTGCCTCAGTTTCACGTTTGATATTTCACGTCACCGAGGAGTTGACGAAACATTTTAGACATTGATTAAATTCAAGCAACTATTATACAAAGGCCCCGAGTAATAACATTATCACTTACGTAATCTAGTAATTAAATCACACAGCAACTAAATGTTAGTGTATTAATTAACCTAAGGATGAGCTCGGCGCATCGTCCACACTATCATCTGTTAGCGTTTATAATTATACCTGTAAAATTACGAGTTCTGTAATTGCATGGCGATGAGACGCTCGAGGGTGCGCATGTCTCTGATTCAGAGCAAATTGAACCGCGAGATTGGCTCTCGGGGGAATATCTTATTTGACGCTGCAACACTCCTAATTGTCTCACTTCATCGCATCGGTTCTATTGTGTCCTGAGCTATGGTCGCCGAGTTATTAACATAGTACCAGATCTCGGCTCCTACAATGTGTTTTATTGTGTTTGTTCACACATTGTTCGTTTCTAGTTCTACTCGAGTCACCGACAAAAGCAGTTAATCTCAGTGCGGCATAGGAGAACATTTCACAACCAACTCATTCATGTCCCTGTGCTGCAACTAAATAGGTACAGATTGAAAGCCAATTTTTGAACTATTCAAATCTCTTAAAAAAGGTTAATTCAATTGAATTGATTGTCATTTGTTGCGAATTTCGCTATGTGAATGGCGGGGTTATATTTTGAAAATAAACACCAGCGGCTTGTTAATGGAGATTATGCGCTGTGGGCTCTGTGTTCGACTGGTTTTTAATTGCCGCCTCGGACATGCGGTTTGAACGCTGATTTAGGGCAAATCGAATGCTTCGAGCGTCCCGCGTCCGACCGACATCTCATTCGTGTATAGTCTCGACACCTATCAATTAATCGATACTCCAATATAGGTCTAGAATTATATAGGTCTAGTACATTCTACCGCTATCGCTAAGAGGAGTGATACTATGCCGGGAATCCTTTTACAAACTCATTTTTAATTAAGCTTGCTCGTTGAATATCACCGACATATTTCACAGCATTCCGCTTATAATAATTAAGCGGCATTCCCCTCATGCGAGAATGATGTGTGGTACGTAATTGAATTTGAAGAAAAATAGGCTAAATCTTTACTTAACGTGCTTGCAAATAGACGCTAGAGAATTGAATTAATTGTAAGACGTGATGGATCCGTAAGACGTACGTATTGTACTCGCGGCATAATTTTGCGAGTAATTGTATGTATGAATATAAAATGAATAGCGGATTATTTTGTGTACTGTCAGTTAATATGATGACAGCACAATGAACAGTGTACGGGTGGTTGTCGGCTGACGCCTCAAGAGGCCACGCTACGCTTATGAAAGCTGCTGTCGTAAGATTTTTTTTTATTGTGCTTCTTATAAAGTGATTATATACGTAAATATGTTAACTCTCGTTGCACAGAAGCAACTGAACCTTTATTATAATTTAGGTCAAAATAATGTATAATTTTGTTACGGAACTTCTTGTAAAAGTGTTTCAAAGTAAACCACTTATTTTATGTCCAAGACGTCCTGCTAATCATTTCACAATTTTAACCGGGGCCTTAATCACAGAGATTGGGGGCCGTTATTATATTTTTCAATTTACTCAGTGTGTCATTGTAATTTTTGAAGATTGAATTCAATTCAATTTTTGTGATCTTTTATGTTAACCGTGGGCATCAAAAGTCACTGACATCTGGTAATTACTAATGGGTTTGCAATGTACTTGAGTTAATTTAATTGATCTCTCGGTATGAAAGTAAATTTTTAACTTGTCATTGACTCACTTTAAAAAATTGTCCATAATTTGTTCCATTAATGAAACAATTATGATCATCATTATCAAATTCAGGTTGAAATAATCGAACAGTTCGCACGGATGCTTGGATATTTATAATAGTCATAAAACTAAAAAAACACCGCTTCATAGTTGTTAACAAGGACGTTATATCGACGTCTCGTCACGGTTTTTTGTCTGTAACAAATTGCAGTTGCTTCTTTAATTGGTCGGTCTGGGAGCGCAATGACTGGCTCATTCCGTAGTGCGAAGTGCGCGAGCGACATAATAATACGTTGGAGGACTCGTGTGCAGGGACGGACTATGTGTTGTAAGAATGTAGCCTGGGGTATCAACGTTGACAGTATGCGGGACCGGGATATTCTATTTGACAAAATACTCCAGGTGCTGCTTCTTCAATGACTATCCGTTAACTATTTTTATTGTTATTTGTAATGATCGTGTAAATTCCTGTACGTATTTAACCTTATACACATTTTATTTTTTTTGAAAAATTGTGAGACGAACGGGACGCTCTCCTGATGGTAAGAGATAAACGCCTGTCCATGACCATTGCAGCGATACACAGAACTTTAAGTAACAAAACAAAGTCCATTTTTTGTTATCTTAAGAAGTAATAGGGGCATATTGACTCTCCTGATGGTAAAGAATAGCGTCTGCCCATAACCATTGTAGTGCTACCCAGAAATTAGTAACAAAATCCAAGACATCGCTGTTTTATCGCTCATTACTGAGCCATACTTACATGAGCCATTCGACAGTGGGTGTCTTATGTAACCCTGTCAATACTTCGCATGCCGAAGGGCGTGGGTTCAAACCCCAACAAATGAGCTTGAGCTGCCGGTGAAGGAAAACATCGTGAGGAAACCATAGCATGGTGGTAGGGTACTTTCTAGTACTCGGCTGGCTAGCTACCACCCTCAAGTTGAAAATCTGTCGCCAAGCATCTAACGGTGTGTTCCGGTAGCCTCACTTGAGAGCCAGTTCCATTCCAGGCTAGGTGTGCTTTACCATCTTCGACCACACCGTCACTTAACATCAGGTGAGCTGTGGTCAAACACCTAGCCTGTCAGCAAAAAAAAAAAAAAAAAAAAAAAAAAAAATACCAGTATTTTTTCTTTATTTTAGACATACACTTTACAAGTATATCATGATATAATAAGTTTTAGTTACACTCATAATCACATAAAGTTGGCCTAGGTTTTTTTCTAGGTGAACGTGCTCCACCGTATATCACACCACATTTACGCTTAACATCAGGCAAGTTGGCGGTCAAACTCATGCCTATTTGTAACAAAAAACATAAGCCACGGTCAAGTAAATACCTTAGTAAAGCAGCAGGGACTTTTGACTCAATCACACCTATGGAAGATGCTCATATCTATTCCTCAGTTGAACAGATTTCCTTAAATAATACTAAAACACTATAGATCTAGTAGCCTTACAAAAACAAATCAAAGTTCCTTCAGCTGTTTGTAAATCGCGATGCACGCTGACAGGTATAGGTATACCTCACGTTAAACTTATAACACACTCTGTTTCCGTCGGTGTTAAAATGGAATCTGAGAATGAGCTAAGGTTGAGAATTCAGGATGTTAAAGTACGGCACTGTTGGAAGGCACATAGTCACTAATGGCGGTAGATGTGCAGGGTCCTGCTGAGTCAGCGTACTTGAGCGGTGACGGCGCCGACGGCGACGCAGTTTCCTGGTTCCCGGTGCTCCTCCACTATTGGCAGCTTATTCTGTATGAGTTCTTGTACCTAATGGCTTTTTACTTCGGCATAGAATTTATATGATAAAAATCCTATGTGTATTGCGGCTATCAAATCAAAACCGTCAAAGCTTTCAGAAATAACAAACATCAAACTCATGCAATCATTCACAATCTTTCACATTTAATATTAATGTAATTATGGGATTCGAGGAATGTCTCACTCGCTGGACATATCGCGCGTTTGTTAATCTCATACCAGGCCAGTGTGGTGGATTATGACCTGCTGGTCCACCGCCCAGCAGTGGCATATTAGAATTATGATTCAAGATGAACGCACTGTTAGTACTTTTGTATATTCTTAATGTTTAACAAGCAAACATATTAAACAATTAAGTTTTTCAAACCAACCTTAGTATAACTTTAAAAGTAAAAAACCATTAAAATCGTTGTTTTTTGTTATCTTAAATATTTGAAAAATACCTACTGGCACAGCTTCTTTTAACAGTTTCATTGAATCGTTAAGACCACTATTAGGTAAAATACATACGAGTAAATATTTTATCAAATAAATCGATAATATTGGACTTGATCTGCGCTCCTTTTGTTTATCCGATAACGGGATTACGAAATCCACAATAAATAAATCCTTCCTAAGTAAGCAACATCAATAGAATCAACAGAATTGAAATGGCTATGCACAGAAATGGAAACAAACAGATTTCCCTCTACACTCCGTCGCCCTATCGAGAGCTTCACTTTATCTGTTTTAAAGTCTCGGCACGCACGCCTCCTTGTTTGATTGTATTTCACTTAATCCGTCCGTTCCGCTCATTCTCTATGGTAATTCATCGGCGGCATTGTTTTATTTTCGTGCAAAGCATCATTATACCTATTGTGTTCCAACAAGCAACTATCGTCTCTAGCTAAAAGGAACACAAACTAAATTAACTTTTTCACTTAAAATTACATAGGTCGATCGGCCCTACGTATCCGGTCAGACCACTCTCGTTTGCACCTTGTCAGCGGCTACCGATTCTATCTTCAACCCTAATTGCTGATATTCCATTAAAGTAATAAATACGGTTCGTCTTCTCACCTTCTTATTAAAGTTGATTACAGCACTCTTCTGTTTCTATTATGTCATGAGTAGTTAATGTTTGACGAACGATTCTTCGGTTCCTTTAGTTAGTTATGTTAACAGTATTCCAGAAATTTTCACAGCTGTATTTAAGGGTATCATCAGCCTAAATAATTATGTACCTGATTTTTAAAGTACATTAAGTTTTATATCCGAGTAACGTATTCGGTCATGCTAATTGCATTAAGTATGTAGTAAGTTTTAAGATAAGACACTTTTTACTATTAGTAGGTACTTTAACAGGTGTTGGAGTGTATTGTAGTTTTGTTAAAGCGATAAGGCTTGAAAATGTTGGCTTAGTTCACACCGTTTTGAGTCATACAAATGTTTTCATGAGGCCGCTCGCGAGTTCTCATGCGCACATCAGATTGTCGAGAGAGTGGGCTGTTACTGTACTATACCGAAATTGGTGCAAAATATAAGCTGACTGACTGGAATAGATTATGATTGGAATTTTCTTTCTGTGAAAGACTACTACTATGTTAGCCCATTTGGTAGAATATTTATTTCAAGAGCTGTAGGTCCAATTCCGGTACACACATTTGTGACGATAAATGTTTGACATGTGTCTGGGAATTCTTGAGGCTAGATTCACTGATGTTGTGTGAAATGTCCTACGATATTTATCAATATAACTAACACATTTATCGGTTCGTATTATGACATTCTATTTTTAATTCCAGGACTATATTGTTCTAAAAATTAACGTTACGGCAAGATTGTCTTTTATTTTGCAAACCATCAAACAATAGAGTGCACTGCCTGAATAGGTGTTTTCGGATAGATCCAAGTTTGAAGGTGAAGGTGGATCGCGATCGAATTGCTTTTGTCAAGCAAGCGCACACCAGCGCAGATCGCATCTTCTTTTAATATTGTGTGAAATGGCTTCCCACCCGCTGAATCTTGCTTCTTGTACCAAAGCCCAAGATCTCTGTCATCTAACGCAGCGTCGTAGGCGGACTACGTGTGTAATGACGAGATCATTCCCGATAACAATAGATAAAGTTGTATGGCTTGGCTAGAATAACAGATTCTCCACTCGGGCGTGAAGTTCAACTGTTACTTACCACCAATTGTACAACCAGCCTGATATGCTTTGTGTGCTAATGATATCGTTCCGCGAATTGTGCCGTGAGACAGATCCTCGTATTGGCCAATTTATGGACTGCACGTACAGTATAAATACACATAATTATCCGTATACACTTTAGATTCCTTAACATTCTTGATACGGCCCTGGATTCCACATAACTATCGCGGACTTAGTATATTTACGAATCCGCAAACGTGCTTGCAAATTTAATTTAGATTCTAAAAACTTAAAAAGTAAATTTTGGTTACTACTACATTAAATTGATGTAAATGTTGTCACGCTGAGCTAATCTCGTGTTTTTGCAAAGGCTTAATTTAATTCATAGGTTTGATATAGTAAAATTACACTTAAAATCATATCGTAAACAATTCATGAATTGTCTACTACAAACTGTTTAATTTACTAGATATTGCCGTTATGTTGAGAAAACTTAGGATTATCTTTCGAATATATTTATACAAACGATAGTTTCGCCTGATGTTAAAGAGATAACGCCTTTCATGGCTATTGCAGCAGTACCCAGAAACTTAAGTAAGAAGCCCAGGGTATCTGTTTTGACGCTCATTACTTTGAGACTTTGAACCTTGTGTTTATACGAGTATTTGTATCCAAAAATAGTGCAGGTGGTGATATAATGTAGTGATATAAATCTTTTCGTGTTGATTCCAAAATCATTGTATTAAAATCACTATTACTGACTTACTGTGTGACCAACTTAGACTTTTTCGTTATCGCATTGTACATATTTAAGCTTTCAACAAACTACATACAAAATCACATTCGATATCAACTTGAACAAGTTAATGTTATTGGCGTTTAAGTTAACGAGGTACGCGGTGCGTATATAGCGTACCATGTCTTGTTTTTGTCCATCTTATTCCGCCGCGCTGCTGGGAGCTCGTTATCTTGTTATCCTATCGCGGAGTGGTTGTGCCTTTTTGTGCAACTGATGCTCTGAATATGCACTTATTTTGCTTATTCCGGTACCGAAGCGTGTGCGTGTGCATTTTTGAATAAAGATAGGCTAAGTATTTCATATAAAAATGGTTTTGTACATAAGACTGATCTGGAGAATGTGGTTTCAGCGAAATTTCATGTGATATGGTTTATTTATCATCCTCGTAATATTAGTTTGTGGTCTGCTGTATTAAAAATTTACAAACATAGCTTTTCTCCGTAGGGGCAAACGGAGATTATATCTTTCATAAATGAATATTATACTAAGTATAGTACGACATTTGTGTGTGCCATAGGTACCTGTCTATAATCTGTACCTGCATTGAAGATGGCGGTAGTAAAATATTTAGAGGATAAGTGGACAGATAATATACAAAAAACAACACTTTATTTCGGACCAAAAATACAAGACATTTAACGTATCTTTGAAATCACGGAAGCGCTCCGTAAACCACTCACGGTCACTTATCCGAAAACTGATCAGAACGTCCGTTGTTTAATCGTTGTTAAAATCCAAATCATTTAAATGACTAATAACATCATCAATAGTGTAATGATGCCTTTAAAGATTTGAATACCCAGTTGGCTAATGACAAACACCAAGTAAAGATAAATTGGTTAAAGAAAGTCACGTTCGCCTGAAACACCATCCGCGAGCACAATGCAGCCACCGTTTATGGCGTTAATGAAGCTAAAGGTCTCCTTGCTCTCGACCTTCGACGAACCGCTTATTATGTCTAAATTAAGATCAACACGCGCTCGTTATCTAGAAACTTTCAATCTCTGCCAGGTTACATTTTATAGTGCTTCTACGGCTCAGCAGTAACTTTAGAGATGGTAATTCCAAACAGCGTTATTAAATTTACACCCTTACTTTTAATGGTCATGTTAATTAGGGACTTAAACCTTTGAAGTGAGCGGTCATATTCGGTTTAAAAGTTGCGCTAAAGGCGTTGCTATTTCGCATTAAAGCGCATGATAAAGAACACGGTGCGAGCAACGCCGCCGCAGTTCTTTGTGGGGCGCGCTGCGAGGAACCATCGTCATAGTAAATGCCGTAAAAACATTTCCCCCCCCATCGTTGCTTACGAAACGTGAAGCCTCGCAAACCGTTTTCCGCTAAGTTAAATTCTCATTACTTTTCTTTGAAAAAGAAGTTAGCCTTTATATCCGTGCGGCGGTCGAGAAAGAAAACTCTATTACAATGATGGCTTTTGACAGGGGTGCGCTTCCAGTCGAACCCTTTCAGGCTGAATTCTTTTATTCGCAAACAATTACAGCGCATTAAGAGACATTATGAATCGGATCGCGCCGGCGAGTATCGTGAGCGTTTAATGATAAGGCGGACGGCTGCGGTGTGGTGGCTTTGGATCGCAAATCTTTCTTAAGTCGACGCGAGAGCCATTGCTCTTTCTCGATAATAAAATTAATTATGGAATTTATGGCACCGGCCTGTGCGACGGCGGCCTTTCTGACGGGAACCCTTTGTCGTGCGAATATGTACCTACCATCTTAATCGTCAATTTACGAACTCCATTTAACGGACACGAAGCGAGCTCAAGCACCTATCCGGTCGTTCAAGCTGACTCAATTCAAATTACAATTGCAAGATACATTATTATTTAAAGATCGTGAGCTTTTTGTCGCCGTCACATTACAACCTATAGTCGATTTGAAACGGTTGCAAATAATCGCGATTGAATCGATTTTCATCGATATGTGCTTATCATAAAGCATGCGTTTTAAATTCCATGGCAATTTAAGAACTTTTATCGTTTTAACATGTCTGTTCTGTCTAAACGTTTCTTATTTGATACATATACAATGATAAATTAATATATTAAAATTAAATGAAAATAACGGCTACTTCCTTATAATATGAAAAGCAGGGATGAAAATGAAATTATACGTTAGGTACGTATAATTTCCTACCATACCCATCGCGTAGACTGGCAAATAGGAATTTAAGAGCAAAGAGTTTTTTTAAAACTGCCTTTTAATTTACAACGTTCCATTTTTGTAATGTCTAAGAAATTAGAAACTTAGTGTTTTGTGAAAAAATTAAAAAGTGTATGCAAAAATTTCGTTTTAGAAATGTGGCGCAGAATGAGGGAGAAGATGCTATGGTTCCTATCTGCTTGCAAAAGTTAACTGTTGGTATACAGCGTGACTATGCGGCCAGGCTTATGGAGGTCTTTACATCAGCTTTTTTAAAATTTAAAATGGTGATACGAACTAAACGCTTTACTGGAGGTATGAGACAACACATGTCCATGCCCAACGCAGTTGTACCCAGATATTTGGGTAGTAAAACAAGGTCCAGGGTATCGCTGCTTTGGCGCTCATTACTTTGAGGCATTCGATGGTTAGACTGCATAGCCCTGTAGTTTCAGCACAGTACTGTTAAAGGTGGGTTATTTAGTTACGGTTCTTTATAATGTATTTATTTATTTATTTTATGACTTCATTATTGTCGCTTGGGAAATAATTAAAAAATAAAGAATGTATTTTTGAAAAGCGACAAAAGGGGATTTTAAAACGGAAGAATGAATCATTATTCATCATTACTTTTTCAAGCATGCCTCTCTGTCTTAGTCTCGGTTAGGCAAGATCAAATGCAAAGCTGAACAAGTTCCTTAAACCTAAATAAAATAAAAATATATCGTAACTCCTCTTTGTACTATTAAAGCTTACAAACAATTACTCTAATATAACTTTAATACTAATCGGTGGTAGAATCGTAAAGCAATCATCGAATTAACATGAGGACTTGTCGAGGATTGACTGATTGCTTGTTCAATATACCCATTAATATTTAATCACTATCAAATTGACGCAATTAATGGCACTTAGCGGGAGTGTAGTACCGATATTAGATGATTTATTGATTATAATTGATATGGCTGGTATTGCACTCGCTCATATTGTATCGCTACAATTGTTAAGTCACCAGACGCTTTCAAGTACAAGGTTTTAAATGAGTCGCGTTTCTGGTTAGGTAGTACTTGAATCGTACGTAAGAACATTCTCGATCAAGTTACCTGTCTAACAAAAACTATATCGAAATCGGTTCAACCGTCTGGGAATTACACTACTTCAGATATACTCACCCCGTTTGCGTCAGAGATTTAAAAACAGTAACTATTTGGTTCGAAGTTAAAATCTTATGAATTGAACTTTATATCGGTAACATTTTCACCTATAGAAGTGCCGACTAAAAATCAATATCGTGGGGCAATATAACTGTTGTAAATGGCACTAATTTTAGTTGAGCCGCCTCTCAGCATTTGCATAACGCATTCGCTAACAAGACACGTTCGAGCACAATTGCGTTCGCGAAAGAACCCTATTCAAACAACCCATTTCTATTTCAGCTCCCGACCGCTTGTTTAATGGTCGGCTCGTACACCGCGTCGGCTAACACTTAACGTTCTTTGCATACGAAAGAGTCCAACGCCAACCACCCAGTGTCTCTTGTTATTGCTCTACTCAGTATTCAGGCCAAGCGAAGTTGAAGGTCGCCCTTTCTGCTCGAGATAACGAACAACTAGTTCCTTTTATTCCTTTATCTTCAGCCACAACTCGCATTACCTTGTAAATATTCTACGTTTACTTGTGTTTTGTCAGTACGCTTAGCGTACTAATGTGTTCGTCGTAAATAGAAATAACCGTTCATGGAGAGCTGGTCTCGCTCACATGACGTATGCTGGCTATTAATCCAACTGTGGCGACGACGGGAATCCATCTTCAGTAGTCCTCGGCATTCATTCTATCAACTGACCCGAGTAACTAAATAAAACGCCTCGCCACAAAATAACCCCGAAAGGACCAACTTGTTACGACGTAAATTCTCAGATAAACGACTGCACTTAATCCGGGAGTTAGAATGTTGACAAGGAATGAAGACGATCAAGAATAAAAACGGCCCCGGCATTTTATTCCATTAATCTACGTCATGTTGAATGTATTTATAACAAAGCTAGCACTTAATAATTCAAGTCGGTCCGCGATCGAGCCTCAGCACACCTAGTGAAACGTCTAATCATTGTGTGGGTTGCCGTAATTGAAGTGGAGAATGGCTCCTTTTGCTTTTATCTTAATTTATTCATTTCGAACCTTCTGATGGTTAATATTGCTATGACCACTTGTCAGTTTCAATAACGAGGTGCTCGTGATGTGATTGTGCACCTGTTAAGGCTGTCAAGTAAAACCCAAGGAGGATGGAAAAAGCGAACTATTCGGTAATACGTACAGTCGTACACATTAGTCGGCGTGAGTGCATTATCGATCACTTGATTTTTTTTATCGGCGTTGTATTTTTAATGACAAATTGTATTTTGAAATAAATAATTAGTTGGATTCGTGACTATCGCCCGCGTGATGGATAGCGTGCCGGAGATAAGATCGCGGCTGCCGCCGAATTTCATGAGAATCTTATTTACCGACCGCGGCCCAAGGCAGCCGTATTGTAAATTATCGAATTATGCCAGAGTCGACGGAGCATACCTACCGACTGTTTATTTAATTTCGGAAGCGTTTTGTCCCTATTACCGTCGCCTTTTATATCTCGTCTATTCGTTTATGGGAAAGTGTGAGAACGCAACAATCATGTTGTTAATTTGAAAATTGTTTGTGGTCACGAATTTAATCTGTAGGTGTCAAGTTGTTAATGCACAAATTACTATCATAGCTTTACTTGATTCAATTAGACACTAACATGTTTCGCTGCTCGACGCATCCTGTTATTAATTAACAAAATAATTCACAAGATTAGTGGCATTGCTGATAAAATTATCGAAGCTTCCTTGTAGAGGTGGAATTTATACAATTTGTTAACGCAACTTCGAATGTATCTCGACCAAAATATGCTATTGATAACACTGCACTATGTAAGCACTCTGTGAGAGATATGCAAAATTGATATGCAGTATTGTGTATTGCAGCCGTTGGAGGAAATACGACCCAATATGGGGTGTGGATATCTGTCTCCATATATCTTAGGCTGCTAGTACAGCTCTACATAATTATAGATACCCTACATATGTATATGAGAGCTTTGTTGAAATTCATTACTTACGGTACATACCAGGTTTAACTGATGATCTTTCCTAATATCGCTCAAATTCGTTCTATTCAAACAAATACTTAACTATTTGAGTTATTTCACGTACTTCTATATGAATTTTTGTGTACTAAAATGACTTTAACTTTAGTAACTTTATTGTTCATTTCATATGTATACAGTATTCTCTAAAATATATTTTAACGATTACTCTATAAATATTTATTATATGCATTTTTTTAAATGTAATAGTAATGCCACTAACGAGACTCTCCAGAGCCTCGATCACGAACGACTTGCGAAAAAGTGTTCGTATCGACATCGACAAAAATTTGTATGAGATTTGTACAGCTTTGTATGCTATCGAGGACTCGATACCTTTACGATATGAATTCGATACATTTTCGTGATCGAGGCTCTGATGTTAAGAGATAACGTCTCTTCATGACCATTGCAGCGAGACACTGAACTTTTGAGTAGCAAAACAAAATCCAGGTCATCGCTGCTTTGGCGCTCATTATATTGAGACTTTTAAAGGTATGTCTCAACAGCCCAGTAATTTCGCTAGCTACAGTACCCTTCAAACCGGAACACAGTACTGCTTGGCGGCAGAACATCTGGTACTGCGGTGACACCTAACTAGACGACTTCCTGCAAAGGAAATCTACCACCAAGTAAATATATTGTGATGAAAGTATAATGTTAAACTTTTTAATGTTGCCCTGTGCTGTGGAGATCAAAGATCACTCGAAAGCGCGCATCTAATGCAGTGTTTTGAATTATACATACACACATGATACAGTGATACAGTGATATATATACACGCATGTTGCAAGTAACAGCGATGAATTATCCGACGCTTGTGTCTCAATAAAATTACGCTAAATATCCATTAAATAATAGAATCCAGTATTTATTATTTATCAAACAAAATAAAAAAAATCTAAAATTAATACTATTTACAAAATTTATACAAACAACTTAATCTAAAAGTCCGTCAGAGGCTTTTACGTGGCCAGAATGCTGCAGCATTGCCACGCTGGATGGCAATGTTAAGCTTTTGACCAAAGTAGATACCAGCATTCTGGTCACCTGAAGCCCCATAGAATCCATGTGTTTTAAAACGTATTTAAATAAGTATATTTTAGTTCAAATTATGAATAGCATGTTTTGCATTGTCAGTCGGGTGAATCGTGGCCGGATGCGTCTGTGTACCCTTTGAAACAGTCGCCTCTTAGACTACTTAAGGCCTTTGCACAAGTGCCTTCAGCAAACTTCCTGGAAACTAAGCTTGAATGTATGAAATTTAATATGTTCACTTTACGTTCGTTTTAAACATGCTGGTGAATTCTAATATACCGGGCACAATAATAGTTGTGGCTATGTCAACTAAAATTTCAGTCAGATGGCGCTGTGTGTACGAGATTTATTTCAACTAGCTTCCTATTTATGAATCAAGACCTTAAATTTATTATGAAAAAAACCTTTTTAGTCAACCAGTTATGATTTATAGCAGCGGTCAGCATTCTGTTTCATCAGAGCATCCGTAGGTATATCCGAGATAAAACAATATCCCATATGTATAGTATGCTTTTTAAATAACTAACTTAATTCAAATCTGTTTAATCGTTACGTAGATAAGTAAAAACAAATACACCATTTTTGAAAAATAGGTCTAAATTTATTATATAGTGTTCTTGGATTGCAATAAAAAAAACAGTAACATTTTTCGTAAGTTTAAATCTGTCAACTAAAACCCTTAAAATTGGTTTTATTCTACTTAACAGCAAAATCAGATATATTTTTTTTTTCTGATTTATTTTGTAAAGTTTTGTCGATATTCGACTATGCCACTCCCATAAAAACATAATACATTGCACAACTCTTACTCTATCTAAGAAGGCTAGTTTCCATTTAGCTACGTCACGGCTTAACAGAATTTAATGAAATTGTTACATAAAAAGCACATTAAAATATAGGCTGATATAATATTTATAAGGTATCATTTATAACAATAAAAATATTTTGTATTTGTATTTTTGTATTTATTTAGGTAAAATAAATATTAATTGTGTATTACATTATTTAAAATGCTTAGAATGCACGATAACTGCCTTTCTATGATCGGGTATTGTAGAGGTTCTACCTTCCTTCTCTGTGCGGTTCCTCAATAGGTTCACGTGTTGTGTCACCCGAGACCAAAGTGCATCAGATTGTAGGCTGCATGCCAAATGACGTATCACTGTAAACTGAATCGCCCATCGATTCTGCGGGACGAATCCACTTTACATGCACCAGAGACATGTTAGAGCAACGGATTACGTCTGCCAGAGCAATGTTGCGTAACTGATACGCCATCTATACAGTACAGTAGGGGTCACTAGCGCACTTTGGTTAAGACATGATTTGGTCGATTTATATCTAGCATTGCTTAAGCGACTTTTAATGATAGCGCTTTTTGATAATGCCATAAATACATTGATTTACATTTAAACTATGTACAACTATTCATATGATTTGAAATAAAAGTGAATTTCAGTCCATGTTTACATATTTTTGTTCCGCGCACGACTTCTTATTAGAGAAAGGGTGAAACAATAGTGGAACAAGGACTTTTATATGTCAGTGATGCCAAATTCTACATTGACCTCAGGTTGGTCACGATTTCCACCGTATCTGATAATTACAACTATATATCTTTTGTCAATAAATTCTAGTTGACCTTGTCTCTATTGTGCAACTAGAAAAATAAACTTTCATCGGTGCATTGTAGAATGAACGCAATTTGGCAAAAAAAGAGTCCATCGCCATGTTAGTACAACAATGAAATGTGGGTCAGAAATATTACGGTAAAGTTACTTTATAGGGATTATTATCTTATTGAGCGATCGCCGCAAACTATGAACAGTTTTTGCCGTTTGCGCTGTTTCTACAGTAAATTATGGCGCGCCATGTGGCTAGAGACTCGATGGGCCCCGAAAGAAATATTGCGAGTCGCCGAGTGCATCTCCCGTTTCGCACGCCCGACTCACATTGTTATTAAGTTCAGAGGTCGCTTTGTTTATGAGCCGACGCTTTCGAAAGGTAACACGCCGAGCGAGGGAGTGAAAACACAGCTCCGGACTCACTGATGACATACAATTGATAATGTAAATATTATATTATAACCTGTACCCGTGAGCGAGCTTTTCATCGAGATCCGAGTCTCGAATCACGCGATCATAATTTGATACCCGCACGGAGTCCCGAAAGATTAGAGTAAGATACATTTTTTTACTATAGTAGGTTACGTGCTTCAGATTACGATTGTACCGACATTGGTACATTTTATACTACGTAAAATTTGTTTGAAGAGTTAATATAGGCTTTGTCGATCAACGAAGTAAGGTCATTTATGATTGCATTTAATGTTCTATTGCGTGAAAGTCTGGTCACGATGCAGCAAATGTTGGACGACGTGTTCGCGGTCGGCACGACAATTCACTTTCGACGGCGAGCAGCAGTCGTGCGACACACGATTCGCCGACGCAAATACGTTCCAAAGTCAGCTATTATCTGCATTATGATCAGCCACTTAGGGCGGCTGCTTATTACACATCGGTTCAGCTGTTTGCTTATTGTCTTGCGTAACTCAGTGAAGCCAACCAGATGATAATTTGCTCGCCCGCCTGGGCTTTCATTATTGTGGGGGCTACTTCGTGCGTGCTTAATTCAATTTTCTTAGCCGGTCTCACACTGTTGAGAAACCAAAATATTAATTTAGCGATAAGGTCGTAATATTTTGATACTAGGACCTTGATTAAGGCGTTTCAATTTGAATGAAGCGGTTCTCTTATCTTCTGAGATTTCGCAGATTGCCTAACAACATTGCTGTTAGTATGTTACTCTCCACTTTCAAGATTCAGATAAATTTTAAGTAATGTTTGTAAAATTGCCGAGTTTTAGTAGCCCAGTTTATGTTCTGATAGATTTCTTAGGGTGGACAATTCTTTACTGTTCAATGCTAGAAATCATAATGTTAAAAAACTTTTAAAAATCTGAAACTTTTCTTTTAATAGTAAGAATTAACTAGAATAAACAATAGTGTGCGAACTAAACTGAACGAACGTGGCCACGGGAACAATTTAATACCAAGTATTAAATAAAGACCAAAATAAATGCCAGCAGCTGTGATTTCACTGTAAAATTATGCTCTATTTGTCCATAAATGGCAAAAATGTATTTGTATGTAAATCGAACCACCTTAACCTCACCTTAACTTCATTATCTTATATTATGAAACAAGTAATTGTAGGCTTGTTATTTATAACACCGCAGTTCATCAATTAGAATCGAATAAGAAATCTTTTTTAGGAAAAATTTAGATTTTCTTTTAAATTATATTAAGCCGATTTTTATGCTGTCAAATTGCGGATAAAATCGCTACTCCCCGATAGTTGAGAGTATAAACACGAGACTATCCACAGCTATATCTGAATCGTGTTCTATCAAAGCATCGTACAAAAACGTGGCCATTTCCGTAGTGACTTTGTTTACTGCGCATGGAGCTAGATGTTTGCGGATAAAGAAAACGCTTCTGAAAGGATTTCAGGACACTACCTGTCCAATAGAGGTGGCGTAGTAGTCGACACAGTTGGTTTATATCTCTGTACGGCACATACACCCAACTCTGTCTGCTTATGTCGTTTTTAAAACATTCCAACTTGTATCGCAACGGCCTTTTTTTCTATTTTAAGATTTTTTTATAACATATAGGCTTGCGTTTGACCGCCATCTCGCCTGAAGTCAAGCGAACTTGCGGCCTACGTTAGATCTAGCTTACCTAGAAGAAACTGATTAACTCGCAACTTGATGGTACCCAGATTGTATTTATCGGAGAACACTAACTCGGACAGCAAATTCCAATGTTAACCGGTTCGTACGAAGAAGACGGAATCAAATCGCTTAAAAGAATTTTCAATGAAAAACTTTGCTGAAAAAATTACAATGTATAACCACAGTAAACATACAGTAAAATATCTTCATACAAACGTGCCGCTCTCGGTTTGAATGTGTGCGTGCGCGCCGCGCGCCGTGTCGGCACGCGATTTCATGCACACGCTAGCATAATATATGGAGGAATAAGGTGGCGGCAGTACGGGCTGTGCAGCGCGACTGTGAGCACGTGCGTACGTGACATGACCGCTCGCGTTCGTCAACTCTCGCCGGCCACTTACCATAATATTAATTATTACGAGTATCATGACTTCAAAAAGGGGGGAAAAATATTGTAGTGTTTTCGGGTGCCTCAATAATATAATAAATGTTATGTGAATAAAGGCTTTTTATTTTTACTAAATGTATAAATTGGTAAAATATTCAATCATAATATGCTTTTTATTGCATAAATTTAGATCAAGTGCTGCTTGTTCGAAAATATTAACTAAAAGTAAAAGTGACACCCCTGGGGATCAACGCAAGAGTAGGCTAATAACTCGGCGGGCGGCCTTAGATAACCTACTGTTATGTATTTACTGTGGTATAACTGTGTTCTATATTAATAATAATAATAATTTGTTCATTTGAGCAAAAGTTAGTAGGCACTTAAATTATGTGTTATGATGTATTACAAAAAAGTTTTATGCAGGATTTCATGTACAAAAGGCATTTAAGATCTTGTACGATAGGTGCTTACCGACTAATTTCTAGCTGTGGACCCTGAATCTCACACTAGGGAATTTTCTCAATGCTTAGTATTAAAAGAGCTCAATAAAAAGTTTTTAGCAATGAATATAAAGGCGGGATCTTCTTCCAAAACTTAAGTTTACTACGTCGCTAGTCGCTGCACATAATGACAAATTAAAGTTACGGGAGACTCTCAAGAACGTCACCCGAGCTAACAGGGGCTTAATGAGGATTTAATATTAACGTCGCAGAGATGACATTGTTAATGGTTTTGAGAATGTCACCGTTCCATTCATCACTCGGCCAGCGGGTGATGACGGCCCGTCTTCCGGCGCGTGACTCTGGTACGGGACTATGTCTACTGTAATGCGCCTCAATGTAACTGCAATTTATGGGACTTGGTTCGGTATCTTTTAAGTTGCGAATAGAATAGTTTCCAAATGGAATTACACGAGATCCTTAACGACATTTAACGACTAATTTAAATAGTGTCATAATAATAAAACCAGTGCAGCGAAAATAGTGAAATTTGTTATTAATTTTTAACTAATGAAATTTATTCTAGTGTGTAACAATTGTTGTGTAAAATTAATCATATTAGGTCAGAAATAATTTTTATTGCCCCTGGTATTACATATATTCAGATATTCATTAATTATTTATTTTATTTATTTAATGGTTATAATCAGGTTACCGGCATGCTTGCTTGGCAGCTTGAGGGTGGTAGCTAGCCAGCCGAGTATTAGAAAGTACCCTACCACCATGCTATGGTTTCCTCACGATGTTTTCCTTCACCGGCAGCTCAAGCTCATTGTTGGGGTTTGAACCCACGCCCTTCGGCATGCGAACCTACCGCGCTAACCACTGAGCTATCATTGCTACCTTAGTGGGTGTTGGACAACATTATGAACTTATTCGCCTAGGATTTTTTGAAGTTTAACATTTAAAAATGATATAATTAGACTATAAGCCCAAGAAACGTCGAATTACAAAAAAAATTATAGTCGACATCTACCATTTTCCAACTATTGGAGTACAGGTTCACTCTTTATTGTGGTATATATGGACAATTACAAACCGGTCTTGTCAATTCTTTTACTGCCGGCTAGCGATAAGAATATATAGTATAAGAATAGAATAGAAGAATGGATGATTGAGGCTAGCTATTACATCCCACGATGACGACTGAAACCTGGCTCAACGGTAAACTAATATTAGTAGGTACTTGTATTTACGATACGAAACAATTTGTTTTCACCTTTCTAAATCGCCAAGTGAAATCTTCCAGATTGAGATCTTAATGGTGTAGATCTTTATGGCAACACTTCTATGTGTAATTGCCGTCAACACATAAAACTTTATTCCCCATCGGACCACAAAATATTTAACCAATTCGATTCTCACCTGCGATCGTTACAGTGCTTACACTCACTTTTTAATTGAGGAAAGGGAATAATATTTTACTGTTTATTTGCTTAAAGTCATTTCGAGTCAATTAAAAAGATACGCGTACAGACAGGTCGTTTTAATTGGGAGCGTAATTTCGGCAATAATGGCGTTATTGTTTTATCACTTTATTGCTATAAGATCTTTATAATATGTAAAGGTATCCCATCTTACGCATACATCATGGGTCTTATGTCCTTTATCTATGGATCATTTTTGGATGAAGTTCCCAAAGTGAGTAACTATTGTAATTGCCGCTTTTGTCTTTGCAGCATTAAATGAGATGCGTCTTTGTGCTCACTTCACAACTACCTGACACATAGTTCATTATCTTAGAATAATACCAATGTTGGATATGATACGGGTCAAAGATTTCTCTTTTCGGTATGTGCGTCAAACAATGTGTAGCCGTATGTCGATGACCTGAAAGAACCATTTTTGCCTATTCAAATTTTAATAGTTAGTATGTTTATCTAATAAAATAAATTTAATTATTATTTATCCAACGTTCTAGCTTCTGTAATAGTACGTAGATTTATGGTTCCTTATCTGACCAGTGCTTGTATTTACAATACTATGATTTAAAAACTACTATTAAATAAAATTCGATATTGAATGAACAATATACGCACTGAGCGTATATACCTACTTTATGATATTATATTTCCAGGGTCGTAATAAAGTAGATGCATTATTCCGATTAAACTCGTTACTTATGATTTTAAATCGATCCCGTGCTTAGATTGCGACGCGGGATTGGAACGCAAAAAAGCTGACCAAGTAAAGGCCAAGTGAAACTCGGCGAGCTATTTATCTTAAACTTATCGGTATACCCTAGTTGTTCGTTTTTCTCTCCCGTCCCATATACTTTGAGCGCGATTTCGTTTTACTCTTATTTCATAAACAATGATTACCGGCGTTGTGCTGATTTTGCGTCGTGCGAGAGGGATGCTATGATCGTTTTGCATGGAAGGAGTGAAACCATCAATTTGCGCAGAGCCGCGCCAGAGGTAAACGTGTCGATCTCGCTTAAAAGAGGCAAACCGGAGCTCTCTTGAGAGGTTGCCCCGTACTTTGTACTTTCCTAGTTTGTAGTTGAGGTTGCTCGCTGCGATGTAAACTCGTGTTGCGTCCGCAGAACAAACGCTCCGAGTTGAACTGGGCCGTTCTAACAACTTGTACTCTTAACTGCAATGAGATCTACGAATCTAGCCAGCAATATTCCGGTTTACTGATTTACCGTGAAATGAAACCCTATGTAAGTACAACAGTAAAATGTGGCGGTTACCAAATTGTCTTTATTACGCAGGGATAGATTGTTATACATAATATTAGAATAGGGAAATAGTAGAGTAGGATTCGCCCAACGCCCGGTAAATACATCAATTTTGTTTCTTTTTTCCCACATAACTCGAGTTTTTGCATGAGAAGGCGAACGAGCCAGTTTCAAATATAGAGGCGTATTGGCAAGAAAATTGCTATTTTTATAAACAAGCTTTTACGATGCAAAAAATGTGTGGAAGCGGCGCCGCAACCTCGTAATTAATTCAAACGAGGTTCATTGTTTCAAGTAGGAGGAAGGGCTCGAATGTGTCTGTATCGGCGGGTACTGCGCGCTGCAGCCGATGTAAGCTAGCTTTATCGGATTAAACGGCTGTTACTAGTAGTTTATGATGGCCCACTATGAGCATTACTGATTCTTTTAATGTTAGTCTCACGATTGCTTCCTAGGCTCTTCACGCATTCACGATAACAGAACGTAGTCCTATATACACACCTATTGTGTATTATCATAAATGTATAAACTTGTGCTCAACGCGCAATAAAAAGAAAAATTCAGATAAAAAAGCGTAGCTGTAACGGCGATAATAATTTGTAAAGTAGTGATTTTGGTAGTCAGCGGTAGAGACGTGGCGTGGTGGGCGAGGCGGCTCGACTAGCTTGCGGGCGGCGGCGAGCGCCTTGTAATGAGCTACATCTGCGAATCGATGGGCTCGTACGTTTTATTAACTGTCGCGATAAATTTGCATCGTCAAACAGCGCCCATACTGGCGAGGCACGTTCGGCAAATAGAATAAATACGTTGCTCCTCGTTTCCTTGTCGGCTGGCAGTACTGCTCCCCTCGTCTCTTTGCAAACACAATTTGGCTCTATTTATGTCCTACCATTTCCGTTTCATCACTGCATTGCTTGAGCAACAAAATCGCTAGATTCGCTTGCGAGTGCTCCCGTGGAGATTCTTCGCGTGCGAAAACCGGTACGACTTTAGCTCCTCGCTTCATCGATCTTTCGACACTGAATTGATAATAATCTACATTAATTATTTTACGAGCCATCAAAGTTTTGGCTTCTTTATTACCCTCCTGTGCACGCAAATGATGCTTTAGTAATGAATAGCCGAGACGCGGTCGCGTCTTAGCGTGATAGTTTATCTTATTATATCTATACTTTTATGACCGTACAGAGCCATCTCGAAATTTTGGGGCGTTTGAGCTTTATTTGTTTGGCTTGTACTATTCACTTTGTCCCGCTTAACATTTAATATTCTAGAGTTATAAAGAAGTACTCCCAAATGACTGTGGCGTTAGAGACGGCTTCTGGTCACTGGTAAAGCCTTCGCTAACTAGTCCATTTAATGATGCTAGTGCTAAATGTGCGCGGGTCAGTAGTCCTCATAAAATTTCACGATCACTTGTACCCAGTACTGAATATCCCTTCTCTGAACGTGAAATATGTGTAAACCCACACCAACCTCCACCACGTTGGTGCCAATCGGCGAGTAAAAGCTAATGCCAAATAAGAGATACTATATCATAATCGTCCATTATGACGTCAAAATGATTTAATTTGCAATTAAATAAGAAAGAGAATCCACGAGAAAATTGAGAGCGTTAGGGATTTGTCTCTTTCGAGATGCGTATGGGAAAGTTTGAAATATCATGTGTACGAGTTCGAGTATTTCCGTAGCGGTTGCTGTCAGAATTGTTTGACGAGTGGAGTGTGTAGGCCGTCGGTGTAGGAAACAGAGAGCGGTTATCCCGTACTCGGGGCATGTAAGACTGATCTGAATTCGTGAAGAGTTCAATAAGCCTGGCTTAGCATCGATCTTCGATCCAGCGATTACGGCCAGCCGGCGTTGACGGATGTCAGCTTAACTTGTCTGTCACCCGGCCGGCGCAGACACCTACCACATTAATCTCTATTCTCGCCGAGCAACACGTGGATTTACGCATCGTCGAAAGTAATTTATATGCAAATGACTCCAACCTTGACGATTTCGTGACTTTAATACGGCTGGCGTGTTTCAAAGCTACAAAGCCCTCCGGATTTGTACACTAACGGTACTCATTAGACAGATAGGTGTGAATTAATCATTAAAACATAGAGCGAGTGTTAATTTTATTTTATTTTTGATGATTTGTCACTTGTTCAATCTTTAATTTTTGTGATTGGCTGCCATAAGTGTTACGAGTTTATAGCCGATGAAAATTTGTTCAAACTATTAACGAGCTTTTGGTCCAATATCGCTGACAAACTTACTATACCTAAACTACAAAACCGGTCACACTTTGTCCAACTAGAATTTTAATATGACTCAACCTTCAAAGTTACTGGTATTCAAAGTGTCAGATAATTCAAAATTAATATTTCAGGTCTACCAATGTCAGCTGTCAGGAGACAATGGTATCAACTTTGTTATGGCATCGCGCCCGGTTCTTTGTATGTACCACCACAATATTACTGGCGTCTTGATAAATAGGAACGACTGCGGGTCCAACAATGCGGCCTGTAAGGCGATACTCGCGTATCGACCGCTCGATTAATGACCCTCTCGCCTAAAAGAATGGACCATAATATTTATTATCAGATAAGCCACCGCTACCGGTGATTCCTGTGTCTCCGACTATTATACAACTCCCGATGCGTCGTCTATGCATTACTCACCTTGACCGCCGTGAGATATCAATTTATAGATGTACCCTTCTCGTTGTATATTTTTCATTTCTTTGTTATTTTTACGTTCTTCGTTGGTGTTCCTCTTTTGATACAAATCGTGTTAGTCCCCCGTAATTCTATCTTTACAATGTAGACGTTGGTTTCGTAATCATAACCCGCCCTAAAGTGTGTTGTACGAATATCGATTACGGTTGTGAGCGCGTCAGGCGTTCAAGGAACTAATCAGTTCGGACTGCTTTTATATTATAATAGTTAATGAAACGTTCCGCCCACGGGCCGAGAGCCAATTGATCTTAGCGCGTTAATGGCCGCGTCGAAAGATGTGTGCACGAGCGACCGGCCGGTGAACGGGTAACGAGACTCCCATCATCCACGATTATAAATTTAAATACGAATTTATAGATTTTTTACTGTGCAACCTAATCAAACCTTTGACGACGAGAGTGACCTCTCACGAGAATGTTGACATATTGCTTATTAGCTGTCCTTTGTATGCATCGGCTTTGGTAATGCCATACCAGACTATGTTTTATTGGTACCTTTATGGGGTGATTTCGAGATGCACAGAACTTGATGGTAGATAAAAATGTGACCGACAGTTGACATTTGACTTGACGCTTATGAAACGTGATCGTGGTAGATATGAGCCGTGTAACTATTGCACTAAAATATCGAATACTTTCGGATTGATTGTATTAGTGTGATTACTACTTACGTGACTTTGTAAATTTTTAAATCGTTATCGTGCAGTTCTGAAACAATTAGATTTCTATTTTGTTAATTATAGTATTTTAATGCCTTTGCTTCGGTAATCGGATTAATAATAATAAATAAATAAATATCGTTGGACATTACAAAAGAAAGTAGGAATTGAGCATTGGGAATTGGAAAGTGGGATGTAGGCATTGGGATGTGGGAAGTGGGCATTGGAAATGGGGAAGTGGGAATTAGGAAGTGGGAAGTGGGAGTTTAGAAAAAATGTATTGGAAAGTGGGAATTGGGCATTGGGAAGTGGGAATTGGAAAGTGGGCATTGAGAATTGGATAGTGGGAAGTGGGCATTGGGATGTGGGAAGTGGGCATTGGGATGTGGGAAGTGGAAAGTGGGCATTGGAAATTGGGAAGTGGGAATTGGAAAGTGGGCAGTGGGCATTGAGAAATGGAAAGTGGGAAGTGGGCATTGGGATGTGGGAAGTGGGAATCGGGAATGGCGAAGTGGGAAGTGGAAGTTGGGAATTGGAAAGTGGGAATGGAGAAGTGGGAAGTGGGCATTGAGAATTGGATAGTGGGAAGTGGGCATTGGGATGTGGGAAGTGGGCATTGGGATGTGGGAAGTGGGCATTGGGATGTGGGAAGTGGAAAGTGGGCATTGGAAATTGGGAAGTGGGAGTTGGGAATTGGGAATTGGAAAGTAGGAAGTGGGAAGTGGGAATTGGAAAGTGGGCAGTGGGCATTGAGAAATGGAAAGTGGGAAGTGGGCATTGGGATGTGGGAAGTGGGAATTGGGAATGGCGAAGTGGGAAGTGTAAGTTGGGTATTGGAAAGTGGGAATGGAGAAGTGGGAAGTGGGCATTGGGAATTGAGAAGTGGGAAGTGGGAAGTGGGAATTGATAAGTGAGAAGTGGGCATTGGGAATTGGAAAGTGGTCAAACACCTAGCCTGTCGACCATAAAAAAAAGTATCAACCAAAGTAGCCTATTTTGATATTATAAATCAGCATCGACACTTGCCACTACATAGAATACTATCTAGTAACTGCACGCGCGTGCGGGTGGCTAAGCTGGCTAGACCCCTTACGCCGCCCGGCGTTCTGCGTATGCTTCACCCCCTCAGAACCTGTGCAATGTGAGACACATTTCGCCTTAAATACTTTTTTTTTAAATACATACTTATAATAAATACAGAACACCCAGACACAGAACAAACATTTGTTTATATCACAAAACGCTTGTCCTGGGTGGGAATCGAACCCACGCCCTTCGGCTCTTGGAGCAGACATACTACCAATGAACCAAAAGGGCTGTCCAACAATATCCCAACATATAAGCTTCGAAACACTAAAAAAGCCGTTGAAGCATTGTCATAGTCTCGCTTCATGTACCTTCAGTACAATGAAAAGGGACCTACTTGGAATTCTCCTCAAGTGGTCATAAAAATGATACGAGCTCAGTGTAAGTACGTAATCGCCATCGGTCTTTTTGAATGTAGTGAAAGAGTTCCCAGGAATTAAGTATTCGGACCACATGTTCATCGATCTGCGTCCGTTTTCAATAGCCATAAAAGTTGCTACGTTGTGTCTGTATTGAAGGTTCTAGGTAGAGTTAGACTGAAATAGGACTGGTATTATGCTCGACGTGTGTCGTTTTATCGAATGGATATACCTATATAGGTAGGCTTCTAAACGAAACTAGGTAACTGTAACACAGACATGTTTCTTGTAGAAACTCACCTATTTGAGGTTGCTAATACATTTATTTAATCTCAACTTAAGAACAATTAAGCTTAGCATTGCCATCCAGCGTGGCAATGCTGCCAGCATTCTGGCCACATATCCCTCCCCTGACGGACTTTTAGATTAAGATTTTGTATAAATTTGTAAATAGTATTAATTTAAGATATTTTATTTTGTTTAATAAATAATCATTTCAACTTGTTTAACTGGAATGTAATTTTTATACTTGCAAAGAGGTACAAATATATTTCTACACATTAATGTTACTTACAGTAATTTTTTGGAGATTTTTTTTTCTGTATTTTTATTATTAAATTTAAATATTATTTAATATTTTGAGTCCATAATATACAAATCAACACATACATTGAAAATATGTAAGCTATGTTTTTTTGTTGATAGTAAGATTTTTAACGCTAACGCAATAATACGTACATAACATATACGAGCTTATTATTTATCTAAAGATTGCATGAAAGTGTTCACTCTGAAGAAAACTAAACCTTGAATACATTCTTTGTAATGTGTTATAAACAAAGTGTGCACCAAATAATAACAATGATAATAAAAATGAAAACAATATTTATTTACATAATTTCAGCGGCACGTATGTTTTAAATCCAGCATTTGCATAGAAAGATACTAAGTGGGAGAATTACTTACCAAGAGGTCATTTAGGTAGGTACACCCGCAGTATCATGTACGTGTCACTACCGCCAAGCAGTACATTACTGTGTTCTTGTTTGTGAAAAGGTACTGCAGCTCGCAAAATTACAGTGCTATTAAGACTAACCACCGAAAGTGTCAAAGTAAAATAAAAGTTAAAAAAATGTCTTGTTTCTTATAGTAGGTACAAAAACAACATAATGTGTGTTACATAGAAACTATAAATCAATTAGCTGTATACATCTATACATAGTCATATGGACTGTGGCTACTGTACAAGAGGGAACAAGCAATTGGTCCCAATCAACCATTGGTAATGAGCGCCAAAGCAACAATGCCCTGATTTGTTTTGTTACTCAAAGTTCTGGGAATGCCGACATATTTGTAGAATTGATTCGGATGTTTCCAGTATGACATCGCATTGTCAATCCATGAGTGGCGTACGATGCCGCGGCTCAGTGGGCAGCGCGGCTACAATTAGCTGCGATTTGTCGCGGTGCTCGTCCGATGCGCACGGACGCACTTCCCATAGCCACCTGCCGCAGCTACCGCCGCCGCCGTGGCTTCGCCGCCTCGCTGCACTGTCACCGGCCTCGGCCACTGCCCTAATTAACTTTTTGTCTACTCCTCGCCGAACAATCGATTGACATTCCGAGCCATTCCGGATCGACGACTCCGACTCCGAGCTTAGATAACGACGCTTCTTCTCAACATTCGATACGGCTTATGGGAAATTCACAGATGCCAGCAGCAACGTGATTTATTTTTGAAAAACCGTTTTATCTTCAACATTTATCAAATATGAATATTAGTTTTTTCTCACTTCCTGTCGTATCTCGTTATGCTAGAGATATGAACGCAAATGCAATTTAGATTGTGCGTCAATAGTTAATTTATGTCCCGCTGTATAAACGGCTCCACCCAAATGTTAAGAAGTAATAAATACTCCGACACGTAATTGGAGCTTTTAATTATTTATTGCTGTGCAACTACATCCTCATTGAGGATTTCCTCTGTAAATTAGCGTTGTTTAAATTTATTGATTTTCTACGGCAGTTAATCCTTCGTTGAACTTTTCAATAACTTCTGCGATCATATGCGTATATTTTATGTCTCTGGTAAGTCGTAACATTGCGCTTGACCGCGCGCGAGTTCAAGTTCGCACGGACGACGAACACAGCGGCCCGTCCTCGAGCGTTGCGCAAGCGCGCGCCCGCGGGCCAAACGCATGTATTACGTCATGACTCATCAATAGTGTCAACACGTCAAAGCCTCGTTTATAAAAACATGTTGCATTCTCTGTACTGTTTATTTATAGATTTCTGCTAAAACACTCGATATAAACTCTCAATCATCGATCGTGTACCGAGCCTTCCAATATTCATAATATGCGGATTCATAGTTTGCTTTGACACCATTGATGGGACGGGACTATGAAACTAGCCCACTATACTATTTGAAAGTTTGGATGGTTGGATGGATGGATGTTTGTTACTCTTTCACGCAAAAACTACTGAACGGATTTGGATGATGAATTTGGTATAGAGGTAGCTGACACCCTGGATTAACACATGTAGCGGGTGACACCGCGGGGCGCAGCTAGTGAAGAATAAATAAAAACGATCAAATTACATATACACGTCTTTAAAGAACTTACATTCCTACCTAGGTTAGATACTGATACAGTAACAACGCAAATGTTTTTATGCAAATGTACATTGAAGACGGACAAAAAGAAATTAATCGAAGTCCAAAGTAAATCGAACGTGCCTACTGCACTGATGCGGCTTTTGGTTTGCGATCGAGCTATTTTAATGATCTTAATAATTATATATCTATAGTGGAACGATAATATTAAATTTTGATTCCATTATTTTTTAATGTTTTCTATTATTTTAGATGTGAAGGAGTATTCGTTGATTATGCAATTTTTATAAAATACTTATGTATGGTGTGTGTGGTGTCCCTCGCTCCGGCTCGTACTTGGTGCAAAGGCTGGCTATTGCTATCCAGCGCGGTAATGCTGCCAGCCTCATGGGGTCCTTTGCACCAGGTTCAGTCAGGGGCGGGGTATTTGTTGACTGAATTTTTATTTTTATTTAGATACCTTTTGTTTTAATTTTGCTGTTTTTTGACAATTATTTCAACGTACTATGTTATTAAATTTATCCTAGATTTGCTACTAGACATGTTTACCGTTAAAAAAAAAATAAAAAAAAAATACTTATGGGACCCTTAACTATAACTACTGGCGTACTTACGGACCGTTATAAACTATTATATATAGATACCAGACAAATTACGAGAATGGAGAATTAGATTTATAATTTCCTAAAAAAATATGAATCTTCCCTTATTGTATGAAACTAAATGTAAACTTACTTTAATTATGTTAATGTACACATTAATCAAAAATTACATTATACTTGTAACATTACAATAATATCCTATAGCTATACCGCAGAATAGTAGCAAGTAATAGTAGGTACTCGTATTAGTTTATGCATGTTAAAATTTGATATAGAAGTGCATCTTTGTACTTTGACAGCCCTGTTGGTTCATTGGTAGTATGTCTGCTTCGAGAGCTGAAGGGCGTGGGTTCGATTCCCACTCAGGACTAACATTTGTGTGACTAACATCGATGTTTGTTCTGTGTCTGGGTGTACTGTATGTATTATAAGTATGTATTTACAAAAAAAAAAGTATTTAAGTATTGTATCAGTTATCTGTCTTCCATAGCACAAGCTCTGCTTAGTTTGGGGTCAGATGGCGCTGTGTGTAACGTCCTGTGATATTTATTTATTTACGTACATAAACTATCCAAAACAGTAGGTCGATATACCTACAGTTTCGGATTACCATGTAGCTATATCTAAAACGTAATAATAGGAATACTAATACTTTGCCTAGATAGTATACTTGTATCTGTTACTGTTACCTTTAAAAGTTTATTTTACTTCTAATACTACGCAGGTAGTATTTGAATATTAATATTAGGTATTTATCTTTCAAAAATCTTAATTTCCAAGTAAGAGAGAACGACTGCAACTCCAACTTCTATGAAATATTAGCAGGAGTCCCACAGGGATCTGTATTAGGACCTATCTTATACACACTGTACACATATGACTTACCGCAAATCCCAGGAGTAACCGTTGCAACCTTCGCTGATGACACAGCCCTACTTGCCTTGAATAAATGTCCTATTAGAGCCTCTCAGGTCTTACAAACCAGCTTAAATGAAATCGACAAATGGCTAGCCAAATGGATGATTGCCGTCAGCGTGTCAAAATCAGTGCACATCACATTCACTCTCCGAAAAGAAGATTGTTTCCCAGTTAGCCTCAATGGCACACAATTACCACACCAACAAACAGTAAGGTACCTGGGCATGCATTTGGACCGTAGGCTTGCCTGGAGAAAACATATCCAAACAAAAAGAGATGAAATCAACCTAAAATACAAGGGTCTCTACTGGCTGCTGGGGCGTAACTCAAAATTATCCATGGACAATAAATTGCACATATATAAGTCGATCCTGAAACCCATTTGGACTTATGGGATACAGTTGTGGGGCTCTTCCAGTGCCTCTAACGTGATGATCATACAGAGAGTACAAAACTACATCCTAAAACAAATATCTAATGCACCCTGGTTCATAAAAACAACAGAGGTCCATGAAAACTTGAATCTCCCCACGATTAAGGAAGAAATAGAAGCTCATGGAGTCAACTATAAGTTGAGGCTGTTAAAACACCCAAATCAGCTAGCGGGCCAGCTCACTATTCCCGAAACCATACGTCGACTTAAAAAGCGGCGAGACATTTTCGACAACTAGGTGGTCTAAAATCCAGCTAGGGATGAAGAAAGGGCTGGCTCCGATGGGGGCAGCGTCCTAAATGACTAAGCAAAACTTCACCTTATCTGCTTATAGTCTAAAAAACTGATTGCAAATTATAAATAACAAAAAAAAAAAACTTTCAAAAATATATATTTATGAAATATGAGGATTTTGTCTAAAACTTCTAATACCTAGTTAGATTTAAAATGTAAAGTTGCTATTTCGTTTTTAAGTAATAACTGGTGGACGCCTCGCGGTCTTACCCGCGCAGTTCCCCTTCCCGTGGGTATACAGGAATAAAAAGTAGCCTATGTCACCCTGGGATAGTGTAGCTTCCCAACGGTGAAAGAATTTTTGAAATCGGTCCAGTAGTTTCGGATCCTATTCATTACAAACAAATAGACAATCAATAAAATCTTTCCTCTTTATAATAGTATAGATATAAGCACTTAGACCCTTACAGAGTATAAAAAATCCTGTATTTTCTCTGTTGATAGATGAATAAATAAATAATTGTGTCTTTGAAGAAAATACATTTCTTAAATTATTTGTGAGTTTGCATACTAATATTTAAAATGACTTGAGGAGTGTCGTAAGATACCTTTGCCAATGTAATAGTCTTTGAGTGCTTTGGTCTCCCCCAGCCTGTCAAGTCAACATAAAGGCTTCATTAATTAGTTGCTTTAATTTTAATTGTTGCTACCAACTCCTCAAAGCCTGACTTACGCCTTTGTAATAAATAACAGAGACGTTGATTCGAGTGTTCATTTGAATATTTCAATTATTTTTCGATGTTACTTCTTTATTGCCCGTGCGTTCGATTGAAGGCGTTTAATTGCTTAAATAAATATTTCTCTGATTTACTGCCAGCATTCATTTTAGAATCGTTGAATATTTACGTGCCCAGAAGCGTTTCATTTTATGATAAAATTTGCTAGTTTTGACCACCGCTGGCAAGTGACAATGTGCCCTAATATGGAACATGCTTGCCCATTAGATGCTTATTTGTACTTAATAACGAGATCATTTGAAAAGACTTCGCAAAAATGCGAAAGCTTTAAGAACTAAAAAAAGGCTTGATGATGAAAATCATCATAGGCACCTATAGTCATATATTCGTAGTTTTTTTTTTGTATAAATTTGCGTGAAATTACAATTGAATTAATATAATTAAAATACATAATACATGTAAAAGGTATTTTGTTATTATTCAACAAGTAATTTCTAACAGACTGTTGGTTTCGGCCCCTCAATGCCTCTTCAAAGCTGGGATAGATCTGAGAGTTGACATTCTAATTGTATAAATAGTAGTATTTGTAGCGATGATAGCTCAGTGGTTAGCGCGGTAGGTTCGCATGCCGAAAGGCGTGGGTTCAAACCCCAACAATGAGCTTGAGCTGCCGGTGAAGGAAAACATCGTGAGGAAACCATAGCATGGTGGTAGGGTACTTTAGTACTCGGCTGGCTTGCTACCACCCTCGAGATGAAAATCTGCCGCCAAGCATCTAACGGTGTGTTCCGGCAGCCTCACTTGAGAGCCAGTTCCATTCCAGGCTAGGTGTGCTTTACCATCTTCGACCACACCTTCACTTAACATCAAGTAAGCTGTGGTCAAACACCTAGCCTGTCAAACATAAAAAAAAAATATGAAAAAGGTTGTATGTTTACCTAGATCTTTGTTACTCAATCACGCAAAAACGGCTGAACTGATTTAGATCAAATTTGGCAAACGTGTACCTATTACCTGGATTAACATTATATGATATTTAATATCAGAATAATGTCAGGATTCCCTTGGCAGTACGAAAAAACTAAGTACAGGACGTATCCACTTGAAATTTGGTATAGATGCGTCTTAAGGATATTATTCAGAGATAAAAGGTATCCTTTATTCTTAAGTACTATTTACTTATTTTGTACTTACACAAACACATGCTACATTTTTGTCTGAACCAAATTTGTTTTTATTACAGTTTTTTAAGCAATCTATTTAACTTCGCTGACGTTCGTCTCGGTGTCGCGTCCTCTTTCATTCCAATTAACAATAATACATAAGATAATATGACATATTATAGGATTTAACTATGTTAAAATAATATACTTCGAGTAAAAAATAATAATAAGCTATCGAGTCATAGTGATGGAAGCAAGTGAGCACCGTCCTAAAGTTAATGCGGACGGAGTCGCGAGCGTAAGTTAAGTACCAAATAAGAATATATAACATGTTTTATTTTCATATACTAATATTAAAATTTTATATTCTGTACATATGTACAGGTACACATACAAAAATTAATCTCTGTTTTCCTTGGTCACGCCGTAACTTGAGACTACCGATTTCATTAATCTTCTTTTAATACTTTGTAGAAGGTTTTTACGGAAATAAAAATTATTAAAATTGCGCCGAAAATTGTAAAATTTCTGTTGTTCTGCAATAAATACCACGCGGACGCAGAGAACAGCTAGTAAATCAATAATTGTTAATACATACATTACGTACGTAGCGGTACAATATCGTCCGTGCTGGGGTGACCTCTGTATTATGGCTGGAATAATCTTTATTCTTTTCCTATCCTGCGTGCAATGTTTTCACTCTCTGCGTGATTGAAAGTTCCACAAAGTTAAGTTACGACCTTCCCTGATGACTTTCCTACGTATTGTGTAATACAAGTATTAGTAACAGTATTGCGATGTTCGTATTTGTCTGGTTTAATCTCACTTGACAAAGGTTCAGCGTTTACGAGGACAACTCGTGCGTCTCTACGTTTTACGAGATGCTGTTAAATAATGCGTACTCCCCGCGATGTCAGAACGCGAACCTTCTCGTTCTGTACTTTTTATGAGTTGTTGGAACGTGTCTCATTTTATGTTACCCCTGCTGGAGGTAGGGCTCGCTAACTTTGATTTTATACGACCTACATTCCCCATTAGAAATCCAATTCAACTACCGCATTACAGAAGTCACATAAAGATTGTCTTGTGTTGGATTAGACAAAATGTAGTCATAAGATATTATGACAAAACAACAATATAGACATGACTAGTTGTGTAATAAATAAACGCAGTGCCTGCCCTGTTAGTTCATCCATTTGGTAGAATATCTGCTTCTGGAGCTATAGGACATGGATTCGATCCCCACCAGGTCAAATATTTGTGTGACTATAAATATTTGTTCTGGATGTTCTGCATGAATTATCAGTATATCTTTACAAAAAAGGTAAATAATTATTAGTTGTCTGGTTCCCATAGTACAAGTTTTACTTAGTTTTGGGATAGATGGCGCTGTGTGAAATGTCCTACGATATTAATTTAATATACTATCTATTTAAAATTTCAAAATTTTTATTTTTTTTTACATAAATGTAGTGGAACGAACGAAATGCTCCTCTAATCGTAAAAGATAACACTTGCCCTTGACGATTGTAGTGGTATTCACAATTTTGAGTAGCAAAACAATATCCAGGGCTTCGTTGTTTTAGCGCTAATTACTTAAAAACAATTGATGGTTAGTCCTAATAGTATTTCTACTGCTTTCTTTTGCTCCGCTTTTTTTTTAAAACATGTGATTTAAATGGTCATCCACAGATGGGTTGATATTGCTTATCTTTTCAATAATAAGCAAGAAATGTATTAATTTGTAAGTCAGATTATAAAATGTCTTTTTTATCCCGCTATGTGATATTTAAAACAAAGTAAAAATACAAATTTAAACAGTAAAGTTGTTTGTTGTTGTATCTAACTTAATTCTTTTCACTATTTTCTCTAGCTGTAAATATATCTGGTCTATTTTTAATTTAGCCCAATAATAAATACATATTACACTTTTCGAGTTTCAAGTGTAATCAAATGTAGGAGGGGATAAGCCCGGACATCCAGGGATTATTTCTTCTAGGCCCGGGATATGAAGTGACAGATGGAGATAAAACTTTCTTAATCAAGCTTAAATAAAACAAACATTCATTCACAATACTTACACATACATACCACACGGAAATACACTTTAATGATTCAGATTGATTGGTCAATTTTTCGTCATACTTTACACTAATATTACAGTTGTGAAAGTTTGTCAGTATGTAGGTACCTACATATATTATGATATATGTATGTTTATTACTTTACGCTATAACGGCGTAATGAATTTGGATGAAATTTGGGATATTATTTTTTTGAATCTCTTTTTACACCTTCGGGACGCTGGCAGTGTGGTTTAAATGAGTGACGTGGCGGTGAAGGTCAAAAGCAATACTATTAAAAAACCGGCTAAGAGCGAGTCGGACTCGCGCACGAAGGGTTCCGTACCCTTATCTATAAAAACGGCAAAAAAACACGTTTCTTGCATGGGAGCCTCCGTAAAAATATTTAGTATTTGTTGTTATAGCGGCAACAAAAATGCATCACCTGTGAAAATTTCAACTGTTTAACTATCACGGCTCATGAGATACAGCCTGGTAACAGACGGCCAGACAGACGGGCGGACAGCGGAGGGTAATAGGGTCCCATTTTACCCTTTTTAACCTTTTTTGTCGCACTGGACACTACAGCGACAACTTTCCACTCATTATTATTGTTATTTTTATTTTTCTAATCTTTTATTTGTAGTGTGTTTTTTGTTGTTGTAGTGTTGTGTGTGGCAAAATAAATGTTTTCTTTCTCTCTTTCTTTCTTTCTTTTGGTACGGAACCCCAAAAATTAGCTTCATGGATTTAAATGGAATTCGATATGGACGTAGTCTTAGTTTAAACTCTAGATAGGTAGGTGAGCTTTTTTACAATAGCAAATAAAATATTTTGTTGATTACACTAAAGTTACAAGTCATTGCAATCTATATAAAAAATATGACAATAATATAATGTGCCAAGAAAATTACCAAACGCAATCAGATTAATTGAATAATGTTATCTGACAAACGCATAGCAATAATAGAAATAGTTGTGTTTATGTGAATCGTTTGAAAACGTCATAAAGTTAGATCTTATTTTATATGTCTCATGTAATCAATTCCCTGGAAATCAGTAGTCAAAGTGTAATTAACAGTTTACAACCTAACCTAAAATGCTGATTTGTAGTACATTAACTGCCTAGAATCCAGTAATAAATGAAGTTTTGTCTAGTTCTAATAGTAATTTGTTTTAATATATCTTTTATGATTTCGTATAGTTTTAGGTATGTTTATAATTCTTACTGGACAATTATAACAAAGAAGGAACACTTCTTTGTTATAATTGTCCAGTTCTAAACTGCAATGGTTTTTCTCGTTGCTTTGTTTTTTGCACAGTTAAGCTGAGATGCCATATGGTAATGCATCACCGCAATACTCGCATACCATCTTGATTCGAAATCGATATACAATACGCTGATCGTATGCCATGAACGTTGAACAGGTGATGTGTTGTACAAAAAGTTGATTTTTCATCTCTATTCCAGAGAAGGACTCCTAACAAATTAATATACATAAAAGCATTCAATTTGCGATAATGAAAAGATAAAAAAAGCCTTGAAAAGCTATCGTCGTTGATTACGACATTGAAAGCCATTTTCGCCATCTTCCAATTTATTTTTTTACAGTTTCTCAAAATTACTCATTTAGCTAAAACAACAAAGTAAGTCATCGTCCTTGCACCGGAGCACCATAAATTGTGATTGCTTTCTCCGAACCCGTTGTCTACGAGGCATTCCAATCAGTCGGGTGAACGCCTTGAACGAACTCACTCTAGGAAAGCAGTTAACAAGCTCTGCCGTCTTATTCGAGACTCCTTGTCATATTCAACCCGACGTAATTTACGCTACCCTTTTCTAACTCGTGACTAATGAAAGAGACGGCGATACCACCCGTCGGGTGAACACAGACCAAATGCTTCGAAATACGGAATCAGATGTTTCTCACGAATCGAGCGAATGATTGATCTCTGATTAAAGCAGAGGACCTCTTTCGTTAAACTGTGTTCTAGTTTCACGCCGTAACATTTTCTTTCCGTAACTTATTTAGTTTAAGGAAAGGAAGATTACGTTTGCACAGAAATGTTGACAGAATAAATTTTTCTTAGTCCTAGTGCTCTAGATTCAACGTGCAGTGTGCGAGTCGCGACAGAAGGTATTGACATCTGGGGATGTCACCCGAGCTCTGCACAGGCGATACAACCGCGAGTGCTCGCGATAAGGTTTTCCATCCAATTTGCCGCTACTTGCACCTGCCCCGTTTTTTACTGTAAATCTGCTTTAAGTACACACTTAACACGGCGCGAGCCCTCATGAACAGTCTCTAATAAACATATGCCCCACGGATTACTTATGGTTATGGCCACTTGAAGGTTCCAGTAGCGGGCTGCGCCATTTTTGTTACGCTCGGCTTCGGGCATCTGGGGAATGCATCGCGCACTTTAATATTACGGATTCAGTTGAATCGCTCACCCCGTGTGTCAGAGACGGGGTTACATCCCGCCACATTGCAGAAACATTTCCTCTAGTCGGGTGCTTGCCGAGTTTTGAACTCGGTTAAGCTCGACGGAACAGCTATTCTGAAATTTCACCAACGCATATGCAAATGTCAGCTCTCGACACTGATTGTACGAGTGGCACGGGGAAAATTCATGCATTTACATTAAATTCAACCGAAATTGGAATCCGACTTCGTATCGTAGTTTATACGCGATCGCACTATGTCACGTGTGCAGTTGTGCTCCGCGCTCGATATTTACGATTTTCAATCGGATCCGTCGCTTTGTTATGGATTGTTTAGAGTGCCGTGCATTTAAATTTGACAATAAAACTCACGGTGCGCTTATACAGTTATGACATATTGTTCCATAGTAAAACGGTACAGCCTCATATTGTGATACAAAGAAATTTCCCAGAGAAGCTTAGAAACTTTTATATATACATAAGCATATACATGCTCTATGCAATGCAAGTGCGTGCCCGTGTTTTCTTTTCGTATCGTTTAATTAGAACCGGGCAGTTATTGCCCGTTGTTATTGGAGCCGCTTCGCTTGGCGGATTAACTAATCGAATGATTGTTTACATTCGTTTGGCTCGCTGGTATCAACTGCGCTGCGTATAATGAACGCTTGGTACATTAATTACAGCTTTAGTGCCAGTTTTACGACTTTGCCTTTATCGGCTCATGTGAGATTACGTGTTCAACCTTATTATTTTGCTTTTTCTTATAGATGACTCAATTCCACTTCATTATAATAGCCTTTGGTTTAAATGCTATAAAACTACAATGTTGTAGGTTAATGAAACAAGATAACCATGTTTTGACAGTAGCGAAGCGAATCGCAGATAAACTGCTTCTAATTGACTCTATCAAATATATCACTTTATAATTTTAGTAACATTATGCCGGTACGTTTGGACTTTCACGATTTCACCACCATAAGTAAGATGTTTTTTCTCACACCGCTGCGATGGTGTCATGATAATTTAATTAAGGAAATTATAACTGGTGAATTTATTGTCACTTACGTATTGCAGTGCAAACTTATATCGATGGCTAGCAGAGTAAGTGGGACGACCGTTCTCTCTAATTTGCGGGTAACACCGGCCGAGGCGCAAGTCTAGGGAAGGGAAGGTAATAAATTGGCGGGTCGCACGATCGATTGCTGCGCTCGCGCACAAATCAACCGGCACGTCAAAACAATGGCGGGCACGGCTGCGGGGGCGATCGTGCTGCCACCCGCGGGTCCGGCTCACAACCTACTTGTTTCAGTCCCTCAGTATACATAATACACTTGACGAAGAAATGAGTGAGCCACATGTGTTAGTTACTTATACACATTAATGCTAATCAGTGTTCTCTTTAGCAAGTGTTGTTTCACATTGTTGATAAATATTTCGTTATTTGTACTATCCTTGATGCACTCTTGTTACTTCTTACAAAATAGCCGATTTACATATACGGGTCTGCTATTTCTGTTAAACTTGTTGCGTAAATAGTTGTCACAATAGATCGGCAACATTTTTGTTATGCATAGTTTATCGTCTGTAGGTATCAAGATAATTTTCATTCTGACCACACACAAAACTTGTGCACTAAGCAACCAATAACATTAACAATACTCGTCTATCATGAACCTGTTCGTTGCGCAGTGGGAAAAAACATGAATGAATGTGAGTTTTTGTACACTTGTCACAATGTTTCCGGTGAACCGGTGCCGGTGGCGGCGCGCGTGGAGAATCGGCGTACGCGCGGGATCGTCCGCGGCAACGGCGGAGTTGCTGAGTCAGGGTCACCAGGGACTTTCCACGTAGGCTTGATACACTGTTCTGGCTCAAATACACTATTTATGTTTATGTTTATTAAAATTCAATGTTAATGTAAGTAATTACTGCAATTCTTTTTTAAACCCCGACTCAAAAATAAGTGGGTGTCATAGTTTGACTTGTCTTTGTGTGTGCGTTCGTGCGTGTGCAAGTGTGTGGCAATAGTAGTTTTGTTTTTATTTTGTTTAAAAGGTGAATTAGTCGGGAGTTAGCTATGTTTGATGAAAATTGGTCCAAGATGGCCGCCGCCACAAAATGGCGGATTACGTATTTTTTCACAACTTTCTCAATATGGGTATCAAAATGAAAGGGCTTGAGTAGAATACTTATACACTATGATATATAGGGATCTTAACTATGATTTAAGAAAATCTTTTCAGCAGTTTGATAAATAGCTCTTATGTATATGAGTGTTACCACTGATCGATTAAAAATTTGGTATTATGTGTATTACTGGGGTCGGTGGTTGTTTTAAATTTATACTTGTTTTATGTTTGACAAGCTAGGTCGACCACATCTCACCTGTTGTTAAATGACGATGTGGTCAAAAATGGTAAAGCTGCAACTGGCTCTCAGGTGAGGCTGCCGGAACACACTGTCGGCAGATTCTCAACTTGAGGGTGTTAACTAACTAGCCGAGTACTAGAAAATACCCTACCACACCATGCTATGGTTTCCTCACGATGTTATTCCTCACTGGAAGCTAAAGCTCATTATTGGGGTTTGGGGTCACACTCTTCGGCGTGTGAACTGACCGCGCTAACCGCTATCGTCGATTTCTGCGCACTGGCAAAATATGTAGCTCGATAGAATATAAACCTGAAAAAGTTGTCAGGTTTGTTTAAAATCGCCATGAACATTTGGGGGACATCGTTGCTCGCGTCCGTAGGACTTACCACCTTCTCCTAGGCCCACCCTACACGTGCCCCCCGGGTGGTGCCAAATGAGCAACAACGCCGAGCAACAGGCGGCGGTCAATTAACCTGACACTGGCATCCACAGGCCCAAGAGAACTAAATATCTCTTAAAATCGTGGCAATTGTGCCCTGGGAATGCACAATTTGTATATCTCCCACCCCTTCTTATTATGAAAATGTCGAAAAATAGTGATTGTGATATGTCATGTGCCCCGGCTAACCCCCGGCGCCTTCCAGTACCCGGGCTGGAAGGTGTGAAATTAGCTACCGAAGACTCCACGAGGGTGGGTACCCAGGCCCCCGTGCCAGTGAATGCTACTGGTCAAAGCAAGAAATATGTGCAGCAAGCCTTCCATCCTAGCCTCTTTATCAGGCCCAGGAGTGCCTCAGTTGGAAGTGCCTCGCTCAACAATAAGGATAGAGATCTTCAAGAGATCCAAAGAGAAGACGAGAGAGATACCACCCGACCCGATTGGCAAAGAGTACCAGTCAGCAGAAATCCAAATAAAAAAAGAAAGTTCTCAAATCAGCAGTCTCCTGAACCAGTTCATACGTCGAATATGTTTTCTGGACTACCTTTAACAGCTAAGACACTAGAAACAAATGTGCCTAAAGAAAATAAATTAAGCAAACCTCCTCCGATCATACTATATGGAATCGAGGATGTAAATAAACTTACAGAATTCTTAGAGACAGCAGCAGAAACTTCAACATTTAACTACAAGATAGTCAATAAAAACCAAATAAGAATTATGACTGATGATGTAAACACTTACAAAAAATTTATAACAGCAGTTCGAGAAAAGGGGCTGATAGGTCATACTTTCAATCGTAAAGAGGAAAGAAGCTACAGACTTGTGATACGGAATCTGCATTACACAACTCCACACGATGCAATCAAATCAGCATTTCAGGAAACAGGAAATACAGTACTTGGAGAGATCATTAATGCTAGATTTGGTCCTGATAAAAAACCTACTTCTACATTCTTTGTCAATCTCCAACCTGGACCTGACAATAAAGCAGCCAAACAAGTTAGAACCATCTTTCATCAAATTGTTACAATCGAAGACCCCAGGAAAAGGTCTACAATAGTACAGTGCCAAAGGTGCCAACAATACGGACACACCAAAAACTACTGCATGAGGCCATTCCGCTGTCTTAAATGCGCGGAACCACATATGACCAAAAATTGTCCAAAAGTTGACCGTTCTACTCCAGCGACATGTGCTCTATGCCTTGGTCCACATCCTGCAAACTACAAAGGGTGCGAAGTATACAAAGAGATTCTGGTTAGAAAAACGCAAAAGCGTACCATCCCAAAAGCGAAAAACATTGCTCCACAACTTCACATTGATACAAGTCCAAACCACCAACAAAAGAACCAAACTACCAACAGCAACTCTAAACCAGTAAAGAAGTATAGCGATGTTGTAAAATATCAATCAAGCGAAAAAATTAATACCCAAGAACCTGAATCAGAAAACCCTCAACAACTATCTTTCAATAGAATAGAAGAAATATTCATAAAACAATCACAAAAAATTGATATCATCTTACAACAAATGAGCAACATGATGGCGCTATTGACAACACTTGTAAATAAATTATCACCATGTTAAGCAAACTTAAAATAGCCACCTGGAATACAAATGGATTATCACCCAACAAAAATGAAGTTGAGAATCTACTAAAAATGCACAATCTTGACGTACTCCTTGTTTCTGAAACCCACTTTACTAACAGTAGTCAAATACACATAAGAAATTACAACATATACACAACAAATCATCCGGATGGGACTGCACATGGGGGAACAGCTGTCCTCATTAGATCCTCCATTGAACATCATGAACTTCCCCAGTTCAGAACAGAATATATCCAATCTACCTCAGTGAATATCCGGGATAGGAATGGTCACTTTAATGTCTCGGCTGTCTATTGCCCTCCAAAGCACAAAATAACCGAGGAACATTTCACTCACTACTTTAAATGCCTTGGCCCACGCTTTATAGCTGGTGGAGATTGGAATTCGAAGCATCTACACTGGGGGTCGAGATTGATTACCACTCGAGGAAGAGAACTCAAAAAATCTGTTGATAAAAATTACCTCACAACAATAGCTACATCAGAACCCACCCACTGGCCAACCGACCCAAATAAATTGCCTGATGTTCTAGATTTCTTTATAATGAGAGGCCTTTCCCGACTTTTCTACCAGATTGACTGTTGTCTTGATGGTTCCTCAAATCATATACCTGTCATACTAACTACTAGCGCCAACGTCCTGGAGTATCAAAGAAACCCAAGATTGTATAACTATCAAACAAATTGGGAACTTTTCCGTGCTCTGGTCGATGATAACCTACTATTACAGATCTCTCTAAAAAATAAAGATGAAATCGACAATGCAGTCCTATCATTTACAACCATTGTACAGGAGGCTTGCTGGAAAAGTACAGAAGAAGTAATCCGCAGGAACACTAGGCAACATTATGTACCTCTCGAAATCAGAGGCATGATCTTAGAGAAGAGAAGACTACGTAGAGTGTGGCACGTTAGTCGACACCCTGATGATAAGAGAGCGTTAAATAACTGCACTAAATCTCTAAAGAAGACTATAAAGGAAATTGAAAATGCTACAATTGAGGCAAACCTAATGTCGTTAACTTCCGCTGCCGATACTAACTATTCACTATGGAAAGCTTGCAGGAATATGAACCAACCAATAAATCCAAAACCTCCCCTTCGTCTAAAACAAAATAAATGGGCCAGATCTAGACAAGAAAAGGCAAATGCATTTGCCGACCACCTCGCCAAAGTATTTATTCCCAACATAGTCTCACCGGAATCAAGTGAAGCAGATGTAGATGATATTCTCCAACAAGATTTCCAACTCGACCTACCTCCAAAAGTAGTTACTCCAAGAGAGGTTATGAGGACAATCATGGAATTGGAAAATAAAAAAGCTCCAGGATTTGATCTCATCTGCAAAAAAGTACTATCAGAATTACCCCGCAAAGCAATAGTTTACTTGACTACACTCTTCAACTGTATTGTTAGAATAGGGTACTTCCCTGCACTGTGGAAGGTCTCTCAAGTCATCATGGTCCACAAAGCTGGAAAGCCACCACACGAAGTGTCTTCCTATAGACCTATAAGTTTGCTTCCTATTATCTCTAAGATCCTTGAAAAAATATTGCTACGAAGACTTTCGTATGCTATGTACAAGAACTCTGTAACTCCAGATCACCAGTTTGGGTTTAGGCCTGAACATGGTACCGTTGAGCAAATACACAGGGTGTGCAGATTTATCAGTGACAGCCTTGAGCGTAAGGAATATTGCTCTTCGGCATTCCTTGACATTCAACAAGCCTTTGATCGAGTGTGGCACAAGGGACTCCTGTGTAAAATTAAACTTCTCCTACCTCACACCTTCTATCAGATACTTGAATCTTATCTCACCGATAGAATATTTCAAGTGAAAGAAAATGATTGTACGTCAGGCTTTTTTGATATACTTGCTGGAGTGCCACAAGGCTCCGTACTTGGCCCAGTACTGTACACCATATTTACTGCAGACCTACCGCAAACACCCGGGGTAACTATTGCAACATATGCAGATGACACAGCAATATTAGCATGTAGTAAAGAAGCCTCGGAAGCTACAGCAAAGCTGCAGCGAAGTTTGACAGAAATCAACAAATGGCTAGAAAAGTGGAGAATCAAAGTGAGTCCTAATAAATCAATGCAAGTTACATTCACTTTGCGTAGAGAAACATGTCCTCCGGTGAACCTGGGTGGTAGGGAGTTACCACACGGTGACTCCGTGAAATATCTAGGACTACACTTGGACCGAAGACTGACCTGGCAAAAGCATGTTGAATTAAAGAGAAATGCAATCAACCTGAAATACAAAGAGCTGTATTGGATACTGGGAAGAAATTCAAAATTGTCCATTAACAACAAGTTACTTATCTACAAGACCATTATAAAACCAGTATGGACTTATGGGATACAATTATGGGGAGCCACCTGTAATTCTAATGTACACAAAATACAGAGGGCCCAAAACTACATACTGAAACAAATTAGTAATGCACCCTGGTTTATAAGAAACTCTGAACTACATGAACAATTATGCATCCCGACCGTAAAGGAGGAAATTAAAGCGGGTGCAGATAAATATAAAATCAGACTGGAAAAGCATCCTAACCAGCTAGCTGCCCAGCTCACAATACCGGACTGCTTAAATCGACTGAAGAGACGCAGGATCCTAGAACTCGGCAGCTCTAACTAAGCCATCTTAACAGCTGGAAGATATTTCTGATGGGATATATCTGTACCCGACCATTATCCTACACCACATCTGCTCATAGCTCCAAAGGCTGATTGCATGATGAAAGAATTAAATAAAAAAAAAAAAAAAAAAATGAACATTTGGCAACCCTATTATTACCTTTGGAGCAGTTAGGATACGCTTCACTGATACCTATTTATCGTGTATTGAAAAAGGAAAATGAATAACCGATCACAAAACTGTATTATGCACGCATTTCTAAAGCCAAACAGTTAACCGTACATTTTTTTTGCTAGCCGATGTTTGGCTTTATTTCTGCCACGTTGAGAAAACATTTTACTCGAGAAATAAACTGATGACTGGTGAAGGTACATAACAAATTAAAAAAAAAATCAATCATTACATTAAAAACTGCAGTGAACCATTTTCTAAGTCAAGATTCTATTTTACTAAGTTATGACTTTATGACTTAATGGCTAAGTTATATTGTTTTATGACGGTTTCATCATCATTACGTCACATCTGAGGATGACATCGGAAGGTATGCAATTATCGAGACTATTCTTGTGGCCGTAAACTCCACTGAAAAGTCAAAGCAAAGCGAAATAATCAATTAACGTTAACTTGGTTGTCATTTTTTTTATTTAATTTAAAAATCAAACTACTTGAGAAATGGAAACTTAAAACACGTCACATAAGCATGTTGGTGACGAGAAACCATAAGTTTTGCCCTCCTACCAAAACATGGCTCAACGCGGCTAAAGTTTTCAATGAAACTGAATTGAGAACTTCCTTTCTTTTTTGATTCGGTTGAAAGTATATAAACTCATCCACATTCTGTCACACTGCTTCAAGAACGATCGCGTTGAAGTTTTTTTTAGCGGCACAGATATCAGATAATCACGTTACAAAGCTAACGTTATCGCATTTTTTGCTTGAACTCAGTCAAAAATATGAACGTGATCCTGCTATGCAGCAAGTATTTAAAAAAAAGACTGACAAGATTACCTAGTGGGACATTGTGAGGCTGTTCACGTAGATTGCTCGTCGGAGAAACGGATACGCTTGGATGCTGAAAAAAGCAGTAAGCTGAAGCAACAGGTAGACGTTCCAATTAGAGGCAGGCGTTCTTGAGTGGTCGACGGCGCGGCGCGCGTCACCGAGCTTTGACGGCTGTACACAAAAACGCGGGCCCGTTTCGCTTGCCGCCACTACAGAAGCGCTTTTTGCACCCGCAAACTTGTCGCGCACCACTTTGACTTTCACGACCGTCTCGCTGCGTGTGTGCCGGCTTTATTCGCCGTCAAAAACAAGATTTTTCACGCTTTAGTGTTCGTATTCATTCTCAACGAGACGTGTAAATTGTTGTGCTCTTAAGTTGCAAATGAGCTTTTTATTCTCGACTCTAAAATTTTCACTCAAAAAATATTATTGTTTTAAATGTAATGACACTGAATCATCCCATTATCTCATTCGACCCACACTCTAGAGGCAGTCATGTGGTCGCCGTGTTCACACTACACTGGCGACAAATGTTCAAACAGATTTATCTTTCGACTTTTGCCTCGGAGCGGAAATGCTCCGAATGCGCAATTTTTACTGATACCGATTTGACAGCAAAATATATTGCAATAATAATTTATTGGGAAGTCTCTTGCACCGTTCGTCGATTAATCGACGCTGGATTTCTGACTAACATTTTCAATTTAACTGGAAATATTATTCGGCCGCAATAAATTAAGGTTGTGTCGGGACTCTTCGCGACAATTTCGGTAAGAGCTTTAATTCTTAATTATGGCTCTGGTCGCCTCTGTCGTATTTATTTTACTTTGTGAAATTATCTTTCGGACGGGATGGTGATAAATTTGCTCACGCGATCTGTAATTGAGATGTAAATGTATATGAAAGAAGACACTCGAAATGCTTTACTTCTTTTATGATGCAAATCTCCGAACTCATTTATATAATACACAATAAATCTCTCATATGTATATTGTATGTATGAAACATACATATGTATGTATGTCCGTCATCCGAAGAACTTGGCAAATTTAAATAAAAAAATCATGGGTCTTGTATTGCATAGGAACAAGTGGAAGAAATTAGGAGATACAATTGATCAGGAGTGTGAAAACATAAGTTAAATAAAAAAAAATCAAGGCGCGACAGGGTTGACACCTATTGACTAATAATATAAATTTATAGATATTAAATTATAATAATTCCCCTAAAAGAGCAGTGAGTGCCATCAAAATACAAACGTATTCATTTAATATGTTATAGTTTCTGCAATCATAAAATGCAGTAAACATGCCATGAAAATCGTGTTGCTTTTGCAGGCAAACAGTTGTTTACATAGTTCAGTGGTCACCAAGTTACGGACCTCGGTTGGAATTTTAATTCACAATTTGTCTTCCGATTTTTGGCATTTGCTCGGAACGTCGGAGTTAATGGGAAGGCATGCCACGCTGCAGTCGCACGCTGTCTGCTATGTCTACGTACGCTACCATACAAATTGTCTGAATTAAAAGCAGTGAACAATTTAGAATGCGGTCTATATCTACTTTGCTTAATAATACGAGTAAATTGATTTAGTGATAATGAATGTTAATTTATTAAATATTAAAAACACAAATTATTAAAATACATATTTAGAAATTATATTGTTTTGACAAATGAATACAATATTTGCAGCAACTGGATGTGATGGAGCAAGATAGGAAACTGATATTTTTCGCGTTAGAAAAATATACTTACATGTGCCGGAACTCAGTAGTAGCAGAATTGTGTACGAACTTACGTATGCACTCAAATCGAAACTAGGTTAACTAAGAAGTTGCAACTGGGTTGTGGTAATGGATTTTGAATCTAGTTAGATGTACATATAGGCCGGTTATACTGCATTCAGTGAATACTCATCGGAGTGAGTCGTGTGTGGGTTCCACTTCAAGCTACTTCAGTGTCATCTCGCCGCTTATTTATTACCCAGAGCTGGCTGACGTGGTACGCGTCTACTTCAAAGTCCAGTTAGCGAGCGGACGAGCGTGTGATGCAGTTTTAATGACATAATCCAGATACCGCTGACTCGATTAACCCAAGCTATTGCTTTCGTTAAACACCTATCTTCACAGGCAGCCGTTCAGTTACCGGCATTCATCCAACTGTAAATAAAAAGAGAGTAACTCAACTTTATACACTGTTTCCTGTAATGGCGGTTACAGACTTAGCCAAAGTGCGTGACCATACTTGACCAAACAAGATCGAATAATTTTTGTGTTAATTAAAAAAGTAATTAATTGATACTTTTGACCGCTATCTCTCCAGATAGGCTGTACACGCTGCCGCGTGTCTAGATATACCCTTTATAATAGAACACGCTTGCCGAATAGAAACCGAAGCAAGACTTATAACTATTACGTACTTGCATTCGTTTGCGTAGTCTATATCTGGTTAAGGATAAGTTTTTAGTTTAGAATGTTGTTAAAAACTGAAATCTCGTGTAAAAATAATATTCATAAGTTTGTTCACAATATAACACACATTTCGGTTTAGTATACTCAAGCTTGCAACACTAACTATATAACCTTGTAACCTCTCAATTGTAAGAATGGTAAGGTTACTTATTCACTACGCTGGCCAAGTGCGGGTTGGCAGACTTCACACACCTTCGAGAACATTAACAAACACACGCAGGTTTCCTCACGATATTTTCCGTGCTGTGAGATTAAACTCCAGAACCACCAGGTTGACAGTCCGACTGTATCTCAGCTAGGTTGTAGTTTCACTAGAAGCCATAGGTAGATTACAGAAACATATACGTCGATTACTTTGGGATGATCAATGAAACTTGTGTGTTGTAGCGTAATCTGAATAGGGCTTTTTATTGCTCGTATGTGTTTGAGTTACTGTTATGACCAGTATTATAGTATTAGCTGTTATCCGTCAGATCACTAGGTACGGGGGCGCATTGACGTTTCATAGATTACCCAGGCCTCGTTATTGATCATTTACCCTGATTACATGTACTCCATTTTGTATATATGTAACACCGGACGCCGTTTATGAAATGTTGCATAATAACTGCAATTATTATTTGTCCGCCGTTGGCTACATCGATATTTTATTTTTAATTGATATTACGCTGTTTACTAAGCACAAGCTCTTTGAAAAGTAAAATAAAGTTTTGTTACATTAGTTACGTGACTTGTTTAAAAGAGGTGTCTCGCGGCGAAAAGTGTGGGATCTAATACCAACAATGAGCTTGACCTACCGGTGAAAGAAATCAGTGTGAGGAAAACATGGTGGTAAGACAGTTTCTAGTACCTACTCGGCTGGCTAGCTTCATGCTGAAAATCTGCCGCCGAGCATCTAACGGTGTGTTAAGGCATCCTCACTTGAAACCTAGTTTCATTTTAAGCTAGGTGTGCTTTTCATCTTAGACCACAACATCTGTTAACATCGAGTGAGCTGTGGTTAAAACTTAGCGTGTCATATATTAAAAAAAAAACAAACGATAGATATCAATATTTGCTGTTAGATTGGTATTTTTTGACAATTCATTTGAATATGATATAGCCTGTAGTAAAGTCGTCTAGGTAGGTAACACTGCAGTACCAGATATTCTACCACCAAGCAGTGTAAACGTTCCGGTTTGAAGAGTACTGCAGCTACGAAATTACTGGGCTGTTGAGACTAACCATCGAAAGTCTCAAAGTAATGAGCGCCAAAGCAACGATGCCCCGGACTTTGTTTTGCTACTCAAAGTTCTGTGTATTGCTGCAATGGTGATGGACATGCGTTATCTCTTACCATTAGGAAAACGCATCGTTCGTCGCATTACATTTACTTTTTTTTTTTAAATCGCTTGCTATGATCGTTTTTTTATTTTTTGATTTGGCTATTGAATATGCATAAATGTTTTTTTTTCTCAAGTTTCTTTTTACAATTAATAAATTGTTAACTAATTTGAAGTAGTTAAAACTACCTACATATCATACCAAGTTTAACATCAACGGTAAATCTTATTTGAATCTAGTCCCATAAATGGTATCTCTGGTTCATATCCTAGATATGATTTGTTTAGAACATTTTAGGAATATAAACTACATACATGAGTAGGAAGTAAGTACCTCGCTAGCGCGGTTCTCTTGAAGTAGAGCCCGTCAGATTAAAGCGCGTCACTTCACACGACGGCGATATCGCTCACTTTTATTACGATTTCAATTACCTATACAGTATACACGTTACCTTCTTCGCTAGTATGTGAAATGTACTAACAAAAGTTACTCACAACACATAATTATAATATACTTAATTTAGTTATACTCCTACTTACTGACTCTTTGTTAACAAAATAATAGTATAATTGTTAACTTTATATTTTTATGCATGTCGTCGTCACCTACAATAATTGTTAGTTTTTTATTTGTGTTGATGACCGTTATGAGTGTTCTGATGTATATAGTGTTGGTTATCCAAATAAATAAATAAAGTATTTTTGTTTTACTTATGCGAGATTTACTCACTTTTTTTTTTTAAATTCTAACTACGTTCTACGTTTACGTTTGACAACACCCTGCCTGATGTTAAGTAGGATGTAGTCTAAGATGAAGCACGCTTACCTAGAAGAAACCTGTTTACTCTGAATTCGAAGACACCCAACTTATATCGGATACTCTTCTAAAATAAATACCTTGGAATTTTCTAATAATTACCGAACTATAATCTCCATTGCTTTAAACAAAGGGTGACTAATATTGACTATGGTCATCAAAGGTAAGCAACGCACTGACAATGCCCCGGATATTGCAGGTGTCCATATGTGGCGGTGACCAGTTACAGTGCAAAGTAAGTTTGCCGCATTTAAAAAAAAAATGCCATGTGAACTGTGGATAAAACCCCTAAACTATCAACTTTTATATAAGAATGTATGAAACTTCACGTGCTTGTTGTAGGTAGTCGTGTTAATAATATGAAATCCTAATTATAAACGTTACAAGAAATTTTATGTTGTGTGATTCATTGTCATAAAACTAAGATGTAGTTTCGTTAGTTTGTCTCCTACATGCTCTGTTTTATAACCCATTCCTATTAAGTTAAAAATATCTTTGAACAACCCGAGGAATTTTACACGTGGGTCGACTTATATGCCACTTCATGTTAAACGTCATTAAAATTAGTACCGTTTCCTTCTTCAGTAGCCGAATAAAGAAATAGAGGCTATTAAACATGTAAGACACATTTTATACGTGTAATATTTCAAGATTTTTTATTTTATAGTTGCTAGATTTACTGTCTGACTCGGTTAATTTATACGATTTTTTTTTATTTTCTATAGAAATTTGCATTTTTTTTTACGAACTTTGTCAAGGTGTTTTCTGTTAATTAGACGAAGGTAATATCTAGTGTCGTCTTGATATTGTGTTAGATAAAATATATGTCGGCGCAACAGCCAACATAAATATTATTAAGTACAAGTAATCAATAGAATGTGTTTACGGATGATTAGAATAGGTAAAGGCATGATACTTGTGGTTAACATACTTAAATTCACACTAAAATGTCGAGTTCAGTTTGCTGTCATGATGACTGCAAATAAAGACTGTGCCTCAAGCTTCTATCTTTGAACTCCTATTTAATGTCATGTAATTGTTTTCTAAATTCATTTCATTATTTATAAGCGGTACTGGTTACATTTAAAACTAGGATTAACTAAGTTTAATTTTAAAAGACTTCAACTATGTTCAAAGTGAAGTTCGCGCGCAAGGCGTGGCGCGCGTGTCCTCTCAACTCAAATGTTAAATCCCATTTAACTATTAGATAGCAGATTTAATGTTAACAAAAAGGGCTTAAAATAAGTAATTTAGACTTCGATATGGTTCCATGTGTATTCACTTGTTATTATTTAGTTGTTAATAAAGTGTAAAATTATTTCACAACGAGTACGCTAGGTTGGGTGGTAGGGGCGGCCGTTGTGAAGGCACATTCGGTATCGAGCTACGGCGGAGAACGGAGCTCTTGTGAGTATTTTGTACCAAGTTTACGTTTAAATCTTCAATCACTAATAAATTATTTGAATTGTTGTTTCTGTATTTGATGAGTGAACCGGGGGTTGGAGATGGTGACGTCAGCTGTGCTGACGTCACCGTTTCTAAAAACTGTGCCTGCTGGGTCACCATTATATATATGCAGTTATATGTACAATGTTACATGTATACATATTTGTTGGTGTCTTTGAGATGAATTAAGTTTGTAACTAGCAATGAGTCACTTCACACATTCCTTGTTCGATCATGGCCCAGATATTCGCATACAACTGTTATAATTTCCGTAGTTATAAATTAAAAGCACGTTTAATCTATAACTCGCTAAATGATGTCCGTTATAAAGTTCACGGCAAATGGGCGCACCGAAATTCGCGCTTAGCGTTTTATAATTATGTTTATAACTCACGACGATCGGTGATTACCATCGACGTTTCGGTACACTTTCATACATTGCGAGTTGTATCGGACGTGCTAACGAGGCTGAAACTGGCTGAGGGGGGTACGCATGACCTCGGGTTCAGACGCGTGCCGTTCCATGACGGACAAATGTAGGCGACAAAATACTATATCTAGGGCAGGCTTTGACACCCGTTCACCCAGCTTTTTGTGGACAATTAATCGTAGACCTTTAACATCATCCTTATTGTCGTCGGAAACTCATTCAGCCTACTCCCAGGTGTTTTTTTACCATAGTTTACTGACAGCGCCATTGTACTTCCACAAAATTTCCGGAATGACGTCCGAAATGTCTATTAATATAAATATATTCTATGAATAGTCTATTAACCTCACTCTGAACAAAAAAATCGAAGATCGAGCATTTAGAGGGTTTAGTATGATAATTTGTGGAAAAACTATCATCATTCTTTTCCGATACTGAAATGTATAAACAGTACATTATTAGCATATTCTACTGTTATTCAAAAATCATAAATTCATGAATCATTCATAAATTTGATTTTATACAATTGCTTGAATAAAACAGTAGATTATATAATCTACTGTTTTATTCAAGCAATTGTAATTTGCCGCAAATAAAGACCAACATAAATGTCAGTAGCTGTGATTTCACTGTCAAATTATGCTCCATTTGTCCATAAATGGCAAAACATTTTTTGTATGGAAATCGAACCACCTTAAGAGGTTATGTTAGTCCTGAATACCATGGAGTCTGTATCGCGTGTCGTGTAGTGTTATGTAAGTTTTACATTGTCATAGTTATGAGAAACTGCTGTCATAATAGAACTTACTACAAAAGTGTTGTATACATTGTTTCTAGGGTTCCATATCCGAAAAATGTTCAACAAAATGAAGAATGTTCACTAGTTTCGATTTTTAACTTTTCTTATAGTCCATATGAAATAAAAAAAACGTGTGTAAAAATTATTTCGATATGTCACTTAGTTCCCGAGATATTGAATTTTAAACGGCGCGAGTGTCGGCCGGCCGGCGCTCGGTGCGCTGACGTCACAAGTCATACACTCACGCAGTACGTTGCGCGCTCCGGCACGTTTCACTACGAAATAATGCAAACATTATTCGAAAATGTCGAATTTAAATACAAGAAAATCATGTGTTGTGCTAAAATGTAAAAGCACTACCACCAATGCACCGGAAAAGTTATTTTTTTTGGTTCCAATGGATACTAAAATACGCAAGAAATGGATAAAAGCTATGAAGAGGTTGGATCCATTTGGAGATAAAAGCAAAGTATATTGTTGTGTAGATCATTTTGACGTAAGTACATGACAATCTGTTATGTATACAAGTATATTTTTTATTAGATGGTAGGTATGTATGTAGTTTGCAGTAGGTTAGTATCTCTTATACCTATCTAGTTTGTATTTGGTTGGTATAAGTAAGTATCAGTGGTGGCTCGTGATTCCAAGAAATGATGGTTCAGTTACATAGAACAAACAAACAATAAAACTATAATCTTTCAAGATGTCGCATCACAGGTGCGAAACAATAAACGACTGAAATTAGGTCAAGGTCACGCAGGGCCTGCCCGGGCGCACCGAACGTCGTCACTCGGAAACATAGGCCGCCCGTGCGCCGCTCCATTTATTCCTCATTCATTTAGTACCTACAGAACATTTTCCGTTTCACGCGCGAGAACATTTCTATCTTCTAACAATAGTTTGTATGGAGAGACGTGCGCTCTTTTAAAAGCACTCCGCAAAATTTGAGTTAAACAAAAATGGATAAAGTTGTAAAACTTAAAGATGTAGTCGTTCAGTGCGTGCACGAGTGCAGTCAAAGAGCGGCCGCCGCCGCCAGCAATAGTACCTACCTAAATATGTAGGAACTTATATGAAAAATAAAACCAGAGGTGCAAAATCTTTGGTATCAGTTTAAACGTATCTACCTAATATGTAAATAAAAAAACAACTAATTTTACGTCATCCTTTGTTTATTTTATCTACTAGCTTTCGCCCGCGGCTCCGCCCGCGTTACTGTCGATCCCTCGGGAACTGTATTATTTCAGGGATGAAAGCTAGCCTATGTCCTTCTCCGTGTTCTTAACAATACCAATGCTATATTTCATGAAGATCGGTTCAATATTTTTTGCGTGATAGCGTAATAAACAAACAAATAAACGAACAAACTCACTTTCGCATTTATAATATTAGTTAGGATAAGAACCTACAAGTATTAGTGTATCAATACGAGCCAAAACCTTTTGCTCCACATGCTTCAAATCTTAACTTATAGTATTTATTCTTGAAAGAGGAAAGAGGTGTATGACCTGTGACGTCACACCGAAGCAGCGCCACCGCGCAGCGATTTCAAATTAACAGGATTTTTGAATGTCTATAAAATCTAAACTAATTAATATTTTGGCATGAAACAAAAACTAGTATATTTATATTCACATAGGCTTTACTGTGACAAAGATTCAAGCGATTTTGCATACCCAGTAACATTCTCCATTATGGAGCTCTATTATTAAAGGTTTGTCTACGTCTTATATATCTGCCTGTCTTTTCAAAGGTTATTGGTTAGTGTCTTTTAAACCGTAACCGAGGCCCTGGACTTTGTTTTCTACAAAAAACTCAGTTTTGATTTATCTCTGCAATGTTCATGGACATGCGTTATTATTATAATTTTTTTTTAATGTAAACAGTAATGATACGAACGAGACGCTCTGATGGTAAGAGATAACGCCTGTCCATGACCATTGTAGCGATACACAAAGCTTTACAGCTAAACGGAACACAGCAATATTTACACACTACTGCTTAGCGGCAGAATAACTGGTACTGCGGTGGTACCTACCTAGACGACCTTCTGCTAAAGAGATCTACCACCAAGTAATAAAATATATCTCTTACCATCGGGGGAGTATTTTGTTACTTTTTACATAAAAATATGACCGGAATCGTCAAATTTCGTGTCGTTTAAGTACAAAATTTAAAATCACCGTGTCGAGTTTGCTTTAAGAATTTCACATAGATCTAAAAAAAACATTTTTACGGTAATCATCACTATGTTATGTGGGTAATGAAACCTTCGGTAATGAAATTACTAATGAGTCGTCAGAAAGACGATTCTCTACGCAAACGTTAGATGAGTAAACATACTCGTAAACACATTGGTGTTAAGAGTTCACGGATTTCATGGCACGAATGCATTATTCCTTACACTATACTTTTAACATTGCTGTACCACTGTAATTGCTCCCTTGAACGAATCGTATATCATATTAGAAGATTGAAATAGCTTTGAGCAAAGGATTTATCGCATACTAATTAAAGATTTTCTACATACATAGTACGTACATCCATATGTACGGTTCAAGAAATACAACCAGTTTCATTCATTTTAGTATTTTATCTTGAATTATATTTTTATGGTAGGTACCGAATAATTATTGGGTCATTCGTTTTATGACTTTTATAATATCCAGCTGTGGTTACACTTTGATTGCTAATTAACCTCTGATTACTATAAACTGGCCATAGTTATCAATATTATCGATGGTAAACATGAGTTTCTTTAGAATTTATTGATATTGCTCACGATTATTGGGCTTGTTAGCCGAGCGTGGTCAATAACTCAGATCAAAATTTTCACTTTCTCGTGGACAGGGAGACAAATGTGAAGAATTTCTTTTCATTAACTGAACATTAAAAATATATGATGCTGGCGCGTCGGGCTGTGCTGCGCCTGCGCCGGCGAGGCCAAGCGATGAAACACAACTCGGCGTACAATAAATCAACGCGGTAAGACTGTATTTCTTTCGTTATCAGCTCATATCGGTTCTCGCGGTTGTGGCCGCCTAATTATTGTCGACTTTTACGATCTACCTAACGAGTTTTCACTTGGAACCAATCACGATTTTACTGCGCACGTATTTTGAGTTTTTTTTAATTATTATTAAAATACGGCCCTTGGTTTGACATCTGCAAAAGACATTAAACTTAGAATTGAGTTCTTCCTACGAAGTTTGGTATCTCGGGCTGGTAGATTTTTTAATGTTGCTTTGTTTTACAGCAGTTTCTGAGTTAATTTAATAACGATCTATACTAATGGATCGTATAACAAGTGATACTTTACTATTTAATTTCTATCAAATCAATAATTTGCATTGGGTTCTTTGTAATAATACATTTAGTAATATCTTTATCCAAGAACTCATACAGGTATAATGAAAACAAGAAATTTTTCATTAGATTTTTTAATGATTGGAATGTGAAGTGAACTAAGGTATACTAATTAGTTAAGTATACATTTTTAGTTAGAAAAACGTAAAACCATAACCGTGTTCATATAGTATGTCTCGTTAAATATGGAAAACGGAACCGAAATCGTTTCATTAGCATATGACGAACTTTACATTGACAAAAAAAAATCATGTCTCTACAATCTGGTCTACCATTCGGTTATTTACGATTGTATCGGTGAAGAATGTGGGTTACCCTTGTTCGACGTCGGCGACTGTATGTTTAGGAATCTCGACTGTCTTATCTGAGATATTAACATATTGATTATGCTTCCCGTATTGATGTGCGACAGACGGCCCTATCTCTCTCATGTTCCGTACCGTAAACTAGTTTGCTTTCAATAGTGCTGTGCATACTGTAAAAATAAGTAACAAAACCTATAAACTTTTACGACTAAGTCGAGATACAGTTTTAATACCAGATCTCCACTCGAATCAGGACTTCATTACCATGGAATATTCGCTAACAATATTTGATTTCAATCGTCCTTGATATTTGAAAACAGATTGACCTTTCATTATATTGTTTACAGATATAACTTAATCGTAGTCAGACAACACTAGTGGTAAGGCGAGCGTAAAGCTCTTGCATCGAGTTGACTAAGTTATCTCGGAATCTGAACATAGAGTAGATGCTACAGCTGATAAAACCTCTATCGTCTCGAGACGAAGGTGTCTAAAATATTAGGAGCGTAAGCAATTTGTCCGGTCCAATGTTCGTTTTGTTAACGGTATTGAGAGTATATCATGGCGTAGTCAACTAATATCGGTAAAACGGAGTTCGCCAGCGGCGTTCAATATTTTATCGAATAGCTGTGATAATGATTCTCGAAGAATCTTCAAATGATTTGTATATCATTATGTTGTTCTACTAACTACGTGTATGGTCAAATTAATGTTTTATGTATTCATTCATTGCGATTAGACAGATGCTTCACTAAATGTCAGAGAGTGTAGACCGACCATTCTCGTTGTTTATCCACAATGTGTGAACACTCCAGCAATGTTTTTATCTAACTTTCTCATCTCTATTTCCCTAGTATCGACTGCGGCTATTGTTTTCGATGTTCTTTGTTTGTGTTCCACATTAGTTTTCCTTATTAGATTTTATACATGAGTGCTAGTTACATACAAATTGTTTACGAGTTGTGTTTATTACCTACCTATCTGGACATTTTTTTAGTTACAGATTTTAGTCAGTCTTATAATTAGAAAGTATATTGTGTTAGACATTTATTTATTTTCTGACTAAAGGTGATTTCTAAACAAAATACTTGTAGCTCTACCTTTACCTTGAAAGTTTAGATTTATTGTGTTTCAGTTTCAAACCCGGTCGGGTCTCAATTCATAATCCTTAAGAGACCATTCTCCCGTACCCTGTCTCATTCATCTCAATTAGTTTCGCGAAAGTAATATCTGAAGCGTATTAAAAACACACATACTCATTTTTTATTTATTCACCGATTTGCATGAAGTTATTCATTTATTTTTTGTTGGAAACCGACCAAACTCATTGGCAACCTTTTGACAATTTATGAAGCAATCAGTGTTTCTTTTTCAGTATTTATCTGGAGGAGTTTATTTATTGTTTATCTCGAAGAAGTAACATGGAAATTGTATGAGTGGTGCTTAATATTCATTGATCGAGAGTCGGAGTTGGGTTTGTTTACGTTGGACGTGGGCTGGCGTCAGACTAAGGTGTGGTCAAGCTATTATTATGATCAAAATTTAATAAATTGCCGTAATAAGCCATTCGTTCTATTATATCGGAAGCTGTTCGCAGTTTGTAATCCTTGTTGTATCTAAAATGTCATTTTATTCTTTGTTACAGGTAATAAACTCAAGTCTTTAGAGCATCGTCTGATTTTGGAGAGCATTAAGTAAGTTTTTAAATTAAAAATAGCATATAATGTTACAAAGCTATCGATATTATTCGCGCTAACTTTGTTTGATACAGACTGTAAAAGTTTTTTAGGACGATTTTCTTTACTTCCTACTTTTTAGTCTGCACAATTTGACCGATCATAATCTCAGCTCGATTCGTTCAGTAATTTGACTAATCGAGCTGAGATTTGATAAGGCGGCGGTACGTGTGCGTTGCGACGAGTACCGACAAAGACTATATAATAGTATCAATCATTAAGCATGAAAATTTACAAATAAACTGGTGGTTTTTATACCAAAATGTGTGAAAAATGGATCAGTGCCGTAATGTAAAACGGGCGTAAATGGTAACTGTAACTAACTTAATAACTGTCATTTCTTAGAACAGATCGGCTCAATTTTACTCTGGAATATGCAAGTGAAATCACGGGGCTCCTTTAGTACATAATAATTATAAAAGTAATCTTCAACAGCGTTCGGAACCGTACGATAATTTGAAGATCGCGTTCCATGGTACACTACTATCGTACGTAGATTATACGATTATTTCCTTCATGTTGCAAAATTTGAGAATTACAAAAACAAAAATAAAAACGTCTATTTTTATTATTATTATTCAAATTTTGATCCGTATACGATAATTTTATGGCCCTGGTACGATAGCTAATCTCCAATAGTATGATAAAGAAGGCTGTCGATAATGATGATGATGACGATATAATAGTGAAACTAGGCCATTTCAGGCTAGGTTTGTTTACCATCTCCGACCACACCGTCGCATCAGGTGAGGTGTCAAATACCTATCCTGTCAGATGACGAAAAAAAACAAAGTAACAGATATAGGGAGGGAACACGACGAGCTCATGATGATAATTTTACTAACAACAAATAATGTTTACTGTATAGCTTCGTAATTCAAGATTTATTTTTGCAAGCGTAAATCGCACAAGCTCTTCACTCAGTTACAATCGTATGAAAATATTTTGTTGTAAGTTTGTACCACTGCATCAACACCGGCCCCGGCCAACCGGACGAAGCGGGCCGGTTTCCCAGTCGTTACTTCCTGAAGCTTCATGAGATGTGAATTCTCGGATCGGCGCCCTCATATACTTGTACATTTACGTTCTGTGACATTTTCAATCTCTATTACGCTATTGCTTTCGCTCGGCCGGGACATTTTTCTGGCTCATTAAGTATTTGAATCTGAATTGAAATGATCTTATAATGCACTAAAATTTATGGTGTTGCTAAACCTGGCTTGACGTGATAGCAAAACAACAATAGGTATCTTGAATAAAATTTGGTGCCTCACAAAAATAATAAAAATATGTACATATCTATTTTATACCTTCTACATTTTAATCTAAATGAATGTCTTCTGATAACTTATCAAAAATAATAGTACCTGGTATTGTCCCTGTCAGTGCGTAGTTTATTATTAAAAATTTAGTAGTTAGACATGCATGATCCCAAAGCCTTGTGTTGGATGGAAGCCGTCAAATATTGTCATGGATCCACACTTGAAAGCAGTCGCCGTGAAATTTGTAATTTGAAAACTTATCACCCTTTCATTAAATTTGTAAACGGGTATACATTGCGCGTGAGCAATTTGTATCAAATACCATTATTGCTCCACTGCTGTGAATAATTCTTTGATCACACCTGTATTCATATTTACCTGTCACTATATACGTTTTATTTTTACACCACCGAACTTAATGAAATTTCGGTATGTGAACCCCGAAAGAATAAAACATCAAAGGTATCTCAAAAAAAGAAACGCACAATGTTAATCGAATAATAAAGTTGAGATTTTTATGTCGTAAGAAAGAATTCAAATTAATTTAAATTACTTCAGACAAATGCACAAAAGTATCGCTGGAAGAAGGCGAACTAATTAAAAGTTAGCTTCTGTACTAATAATTCGTTTGACTGTCAAAGTTTTGCGTCGTTAATTTTAATTAAAGAAACGCGGGTGCCGAGTTTGTAACAATATTATAGCATTGAAATTGGTGATCCGCTAAACTTCGACACTGCTCGCGGATGACCGTCCCATTCGTTTTAATTAACCCTTCAGTGGGTCTCAACTGCCACGCTATTACAAACTTTAGAACATTTTTTTGCCACGAAACTGGCAACTGTGCCATAAATCAATTACGGTTTCGAAGCGAACTAGTGACTGCGTCACTTGTTTTAGAATCTAGGACAATGTTCTTGACTTACCAGACTTATAGTTTAGGACGATGTGTAGCGAAATTAATGGACGGATATTTTTTCTGCCTGTATTATAGTAGCGGTTAATTAACCCCGGCGCTTTGTCTTCTGACCGGAATCGTAATCATTTCTTCTAAGTCACGGCCTTCATTTAGAATGGTCGGGTTGAACGTATCCGATTCCTAATTCTGTACGTTCCCCTCGCTGCTTCTACGTATTAATCTGGGGCGGTTTCTTCGCGTCTTTGATTAAGGCTCGCCGTGATGTATTTCTTGCGAGCTAACCTAATGGAAAGGCATACGTCAAGTGTCCACCTTATTGGCTAGCGGATTGGCTTAATGATGTCAATGCCTCTTTTACTACATTTCGTCACCCTTCTTCCAGGACAAATTATACCATACACCAAGATACAGAAGCCGGTCCAATTATGATAAGTAATTTATTAGTCAAGCTCATTCCGCAATATATATTTAAAAATGTGAGAATGGAATTAAGTGTCTCGTCTCAAATCCATTTAGAAAAACACATTGTGTGCTTTATCTCCATAATAGTCGACCATTTGTATGCAAATAATATTACGTAGAGCTTATCTCCTCCACTGCTCTTTTATTTAAAATCAGGGTCACAATGTGTCCGTACGGGCTATCTTTGGAATGGCTGCAGATCGTTATTTCTACACAGTTTTATACTTATTTACATCATCAAGCGATAATATTTATACATACCTGGACACCTTTTGATATACATACTTCACACTCACTTTTTTACTTTACAATAAATTTGGTTTTTTTACCTGCACAGGATAGTATTAATCTATCTTCATTCCAAACTTCATCCAGATCCATTGCCATTACAGAGTCACGAAGTAACAAATATAAACACATACAAACAGACAAACTTTCGCTTTTATAAAATTAGTGAGATGAAATGTCTGCGTAAATGACTATTGTTTTACCTCATATTTTGAAAAGTATCAATTATTTTTTCTGTACATAAAACGGGGTTTGCCAAGATTAAATAAGCACTTTGATTTGATTAATTGGTTATTTTGGTAACTAGCAATCGCTCTATATAGCTTTTTAATCAATACATCAATGAGACGTCACTTTTTGTTCAGCGCACGTCTAAAACCTCGCCGGTAAGCCTCGGGAGGTTGTACTTGCCTACCAAACGTGTCTACGTGTGTCATAGTTCACTATTTCTACATCAATTTATCATGTCTCTTCATCGTCAAACTTTTTTGTACCTTACAAATTTAACTCATGCTCTTACTAGGAAGTTCCCATTGGTGGTTAAGCGATGTTTAGTTTTTTCTTGAATGTCTTATAGACATGACAAATGATTTATTTATTCAATTTCTTACATGTGAAAATAAAATTAATTAAAATGAAACAAGCTACTATTGTGAAAGGTATACCACTTTAGATATAAATGCTACTTACCATGTTCATTACATTTTTCATTAGTATGAAGTGTGTAGTATTGCGTGTGTGTTAAATTTTTTTTACTGTCTACAGTCTACGTGTTTGACCACATCTGACGTTAAGTGACGGCGTGTTTTTTTTTTTGGCGGCTTGCTTTTGACCGTCTACTCGATGTTAAGCGAAGATACGGTCTGCTGTGGAACACGCTCGCCTAGAAGAAACCTATTCATTAGTGGCTTGAAGGCACAAAGATAGTAGTTTGGTCGAAGATGGTAAACACACCTGGTCTGGAATGGAACTGGCTCTCAAGTGCGACTGCCGGAACACACCGTTAGGTACTTAACGACAGATTTTTTACTCAAGGTACCTAGGTCGCTGAACTAGATAGTTCGCGGTACTAGAAGGTTTCCTATGGTTTCTTTACGATATTTTACTTAACTGGCAGCTCATGCTCATTGTTGGGGTTTGTTTATTTGTTTTTATTATACACCTGGAGACCATGATAAAAGGTTTGAGATCTCTACAGGATATCGTCTAGGTAGAAGACATAACAATACCAGATATTGTGCCGCAAAGCAGTAGTGACAGGGCTATTAAGGCTAACTATCAAATTTTGATATAAATAATGAGAGCCAATGTGGTGATTTCGTGGCCTTTGCTTTGTTACTCAAAGGTAGGCGTAGGCTAAGTAACTCTAGGCAAGTAGTTACCGTTGCTATAGTAATTTTTCTTTCACAAAAATTGACAAACAAGCGACTGGCTACCTGATGGTAAGACAGGATGACTCAGTGTTCGAAATTGTCACTCGGCTTCTGAATACACTTCAAAGAAGTTGAATAAATATTTTCGTTGTTATGATACGGCTTCGTTAAAACCAATATGAAAGATGGCGTGCTTGAGTCGATTATAACCGTGTCGTAACTCTTATTTGCGCCGAGTTCTATCTGATTTAAAATTAGTATTTCATATTTTATGGCCTCGCTATCATCATCAACAACGCCATTTTTGAAGTGTTGAAAAATTTAATGCACCGACTTGAAGGTATAAAAGTCTTAACAAGTATTTGTTATTGTCTTCTTATTCTGTCGGACTCTCGTCGCTTCAAGCTTTTCGAAATAAATTTATTTGTTGCTTATTAACTGCAAACGTCTTATGAGTTTAGTAAAAAAATTTAATTGGATTGGGAGGTACTGAAAAGTAATGTAATTGGATTCGTTTTCTCATGAGACAAAAGTAGAATAAAAACTTAACTAGTCAGGTGAAATGTCAAGTGTTTTCATTACAGTTGCCCGTTTATTTCTTCACCTTGTTCATATGTTACTGAAATTACACTCTTTTGTAACAATGACAGTGATAAGCGCGGTCGGTTCACACGCTGATAGGCGTGGGTTCAAACCCTAACTATGAGCTTGAGCTGCCAGTGAAGGAAAAATTCGTGAGGAAACCATAGCGTAGCGATATTATACTTTCTGGTACTCAACTACTATCTTCAAGTTGAAAAACTATCCCCAAGCACCTAACGGTGCCATTCAATTGACAGCCATAAAAAAAGTAATTTAAAAACTTTTCGTGATGAACGCTTTTATGCATAATTTAATACATAAGTTATTATTTATCTCGCCATAAACGGCAATCACCACAAGCTTCCTCAAACGCCACTCTCAACAGTAGTTAGGAACAAATTCACGAGTCATTCAATAAAGTTACCATCGAAAACGAAAAGACTGGTATTTGCTGCAATTTTAGTTGGTACACTTCACGCACCGACGTTCCGACGTTCTTGTCTAAAGAATGGCCGGTAGCGAGCGACGCACTCATTATATCGAATGAATTGCTGAAGAGCATAATAGGGGAGCGTGCACGGCAAATTATATGCCAGCCGATGTCATTGTGATAAATAATACAACGAATCGACTCTCCGTAGACAGACGACTTTGTATGTACACTCACACTACTAATGCTTTTTCAGGATTGTAAACGATCGACACTATAAAAACGTGACGCTATGCCACAGATGACATAGACTAGGGTTTGTCTAACATACAGCTCCACATAAGTCGGTTAGAAGAGATAACGTTGAACCCCTTCGAAAAACTGGGTTAAACAGGGTTAGTTTAATATTTGTAAAAAATAAAAACAAATTATGTCATATGTAAACAATAGTAGGCTTGTTTTATCGCCAGTGAAGTCTATTCTCAATTTCAATCTTAAGCTGTTAAGCTGTTTAGTAAAACATTTTTGGTACATTTTAGTAAAAACTCTTAAAGATATTTTGGAAATAATAAATCAATATGAAAATGAAGGTTCGGCAGCCTAGTTGGGAGACCGTCTGGCTTCCAATCTGGATGTCCTGGGTTCAAATCCATCACATCACGCAACTCTGCCTTTTCTAATTTATATGCGTATTGGCGATAACTTCAAGGTAAAAGAAGGAAAACTACATGTCTGAGAGTTCTTAAAAAAACGTTTTTGACGGTGTGTGAAGTCTGCTAACCTGCACTTGGCGAGCGTGGTGGACTATGACCTTAACCTTCTCACAATGCGAAGAGATCCGCGCGCGGTCGCGCTCAGCAATGGCACAGTTCACAAAAACAGGGCGGATTCGGAAAGCAATTCGCTTTTGTTTAGCAATTTACTCGTAACTATACAGATGAAATAAATTCGAAAGATAACGAATTGATTTTATGGCGCGAGTTAGATAATATTAAAGCGAAGTGTATCGCACACTCGCGTGAATTCTGTTCACGAGATAATTGTATTGTTCACTTCCACATAGCGATTGTTTCCTTCACCTACGTGATGTGGGCTATGAATAAATTTGTTGTTAGGAAATCATTTTATATGGGCACTTACATGGGCGTTGGGTTCGTCTTATCTACGCTACGTTTCCTTATTTTTTGGTACATTTTCTCTTTGACAGCCCTCATTTTAGTCTTGTTTATATTAATAGCTTAAAACATAATAGGGGTGCTTTCAGCATATAAAAAAATCTAAAGAAAACATTCTGCAATACCACGCGCGTGCTTAGAAATGAAAGACTACTTATAAGGTTACTAATTTACCATTTAGAGACTCTATTATATTAACAACCATTTGTTTTAACTTCTACGCTAATAAATGAAAAGATAAAACGGCCCAGTTTACATTTACGATACTTCAAATTGGTACCGCCGTAATTCTGCTATGCTGTATTATTTATTCAGACCATTTAATATTTACCGCGATGTTCTTATGTATATACAATATTTCATCGCACTGATACTAGTATTGTAAAAAAAATATAAATTACTACTATCTAAATGTATAAGATAGTAATCCTATCTCCATGTTACCTCTTGACGACTAAAAGTTTGGGTTGTTATTGATGAAATTCGGTTAAGTTTTTAATTTTTTTGTTTATTCTACTTGGGCAGGCTTCTTCAGCCAAATTTTTTTTTTTTTTTTTTTTAATGGTTGACAGGCTAGTTGTTTGACCACAGCTCACCTGATGTTAAGTGAAGGTGTGGTCGAAGATGGTAAAACACATCTAGCCTGGAATGGAACTGGCTCTCAAGTGAGGCTGCCGGAACACACTGTTAGATGCTTGGCGGCAGATTTTCAACTTGCACTTTGTCGCGAATTGTCGATACCGAGGACTGATGTGAGCTTTGCGTAGATTTCCTACTACACACGTCTCCGCTCTGCCGCACTGCTTGCTCCCTCGTGGCACAAAATTCTAAAGAAAAATGAGTCTCTCCTGAGAGTCTCCTCTCCTCTCCGTTTGATCCATTCCGACTAAAGCTCAGCGGAAACGAGATGTGGAAATAACGAAATCTGATTGGTTATTCAAAACACTCGTCTCCTCTACGCTTTGGTGGATACCGGGCCTTATGGTGATTTTTGTACACTCGATACCGACTAATAATAGTGTCCTTTCCGCCATTTTTGATATGCATTTAATGACCATTTTTATCGCGTCAATTTTAAATCGTAAGTTTTAAATGTCTTTATAGTTTACTGTTGTTTTATTTGTAGTCTCGCTAGTGCGTGCGTTAAACGTTCGCTCTAACACGTATACCGATGTGGTATCATAGGCCGTTCTGATCGTAAATGTCATCTGAAAATTTATATTCATTACGATTAGATAGCGAGCCACAATGGCCAGTCTATTGTTGACTCCGTGCACCACCTGATCGATGTTTGATATAAGAGACTTTTATTGAACTTAGCGCAGCGTGATGGACGGTAAATACATTCAGGACAATAATGTGACTGTGTTCAATTTGATAGGATAGTGACATCTACACTACTATAAAGAGGAAAGATTTGATTTTTTTGTTTGTTTGTCTGTATTGAATAGGTTCCAAAACTACTGGACCGATCTTAGTAGTTCTTACATTATTTATTAGAATGCTACATTATACGTGATGGACATAGGCTATATTTTATTTAAAAAACAGTTAGGGATCAGTATGGAAACTTCAATATTGTAACCCAAGCTGTAAATGATTTACCGAAAAACCCTTACTTAGCATGCGCTGCGAAAACTATTGACAATAGAATAAAGTGACGTTTTATAGAGCAAATTGACAGCTGCAAATAAGTCCGCAATATTATATGTCTAAATATTACAGTTGTCATTTACATCTACATCTACAATAATTATTAAGAGGAATGTAATGATTATTTGTTTGTTTGTATTGAATAGGCTCCGAAACTACTGGACTGATCTTAGTAATTCTTTCTAATAAATATAATAAAATACATACATAAAATAAATATAGAACAAACATTTGTTAATTCCACAAAATGTTCGTCCTGGGCGGGAATCGAAAATAAATACCTTTATTTCCTATTCATTAAAATTATAAATTTAATAAAAGTAAATGTTGTATAATACTAACATAGCCTTTCATTTCATTTTTACTTACAACGACATATTTTAGCAATTCTATTTTCCAAGATCTCGGTAACTTTTAGTTAGTATCAGGAATTTTTAAATATATTGTTTCAATTAGCTTAGTTATGTATAAATATCTTTTGTTTTGTACCTTGGCAGCATATTTTAGATTTATGTGGAGTCAGGCGCTCAGAAACGGGATACCGTGTTCTACTTATTAAATACCCTTTATGACAAGTTAATTTATATGCTTTTATGCCGCCCACTAAAGGCTTCTTGCTGCTATAGCGTTACATGTGCGTCAAATATAATATACACCATTAAAATACTCATAATTTTGGGTTCCTATTGTTGAATGGCTTTATTTAAATCCAATAAATGTAGTAATAAGGTAGTTTCGTATTACACGAGCGCAGTTTACTGTCATTATTTAGATGTCAATTTTATATTTATTGTAAATAAAAAAAAAGGATGAAGAATTTATGAGCTTCTATATTTTGTCTAGTTAGATATTCTCAATATTTTAGTTTTTTTAGCTTTTATTTTAGAGGCTTTTAGGTTTTAACGCACTGGTCTCCACAACATGCATATATTGAAAGTGTAAATAAATATATTTAAATAATTTAAATATCGTAGGACATTATACACAGCGCCATCTGACCCCAAACTAAACAAATCTTGTACTATGTCTCCGTACTAAGTCCGATAGCTGATAGAATACTTATTTTTTTTTGTAAATACATACTTATAATTATATTTTTGTACCACAAAATGTTTTGTCCTGGGTGGGAATCAAACCCACGCCCTTCAGCTCTTAAAGCAGACATACTACTAATGAACCAACAGGGCTCTCATAAATAGATAGATAGAATGTATTATTTATACCATTATTATTACCATACATAGAAAAAAGAGGCACAGAAAACAAAATAATTTTACGAGCTTGTGCCACAAGTGGCGGCCTTATCGCCTAAAGCGATCTCTGTCGAGCGACCAAAATAGGAAAACACGTTACTAAAAATTATACAAAAAATTAATATTAATTCCAATTGTTACCAAAATGTACCCTGCCGAATGTTCATAAAACATTGTATACCACAGTGATCATAACGCAAAATGCGCGTCCGCGTACGCGCAACAATTTGCGAGTCGGCTCAATATCGCCGATTTACGAGGATCCATTTCCAATTTTACGAGCCGACTGACACAACCAAATCTGTGAGAGCCCTCGTACTTTACTGCATTCTATCCACGTCCCTAGCGCACCGACGCAACAGCGGAAGCTCTTGTTACAACGGCGGCGCTTGCTCTACGCGTTTAGTTCGTTTACCACTACTAAACTAAACTCCTCGGACTTTCTGCTATATATGTATAACTACAAAGTAGACGCTCAGCCCAAGGGGCCCGTCGCACGCCAACACATCTTGCACTCGAGTCTAAAATTAATTCCTGTATCGTTTCTCAAAACTATTACCGTAACTAGCAACAATTACGGTAAGAAACATATACTCGTAGCGGTATAGTTTTTGCAATGTAGTGTGTATGCAACATAATACATTCGCACGAAATACCGATATCTAGATTTTTTAAGCGCACATGGCGATGGCGGTTTATTTCGGAGCGAGTTCAGCCGAACACACATGCAGTGCGCTTTCACGGAATACTAGCTCCGCTGCGGTTTCGCGATGAATAATCGCATACAAAACCGACCAACAATGGCCAATGCGAGTGTTTAAATACCCTATTAAATCTTACGGCCTGCGTAGGTTTCTGTGGGATTCAATTACGCTTTGTGCGCGATGAAAGACGCCGGAGCCATTCGCGTAAACTGAGCCGTGCCCGCCTGAGACACATCCCGACACCTCTCACTCAATGAGCCATGTCACAAAAGGTGCAAACGAAATAAGAATAAGGCACACGTATCGTACCTCAGCCTCCCAATTGAATAAATGCTAAATTAAATGAGAGCAAATAAAATCGGCCATTAATGAGTAAAAGCGTCTCGGATAATTCAAGTGGCGCGACATCCCGGACAAAAGGTTAGTTCGGTCGCACTTCAGCTCGGTCCCAATCCCGGGCCACCGTCACGGGCACCAGTCTCGACTCTCGTACAATAGCGCTGCATTGATTTAGCGAGGATTATTTGATTGTGTTACGTGTTTACTCTCGAGTCGCACGTGTTGTGACGAAAGCATCACATGCATGAATAATATGCACATAAGCAACGGCATTTACACAAGAATAACTCGTCTAAGTGTCCATTTAAAAACACTATTCGAAATTGACAGCGTGTGATTTAACGCGGCAATAAACCAAATAAAGCACATAATCTTATCGCGTAATTACACACAAAGTGTACGATATAGGCGTATTAAAATTATCGGCACTAGCTCCTAGAGCGCTCATCGAACGTAAACAGAACGTTTTCTATCCGGGAACCAATTATCATTTACATATCAGAGACGAAGCACCGACACTCTCAGCACGCTGCCGGGGTCAATATATTTACTTTACTGCCGACATAAACTGGACTCTCACTCCGCCCGCTCTCCATCAATCGTTGCACTCATAAAGAGTTACTACGTCGAGAGGCGTAGCTCTCTATTAAGTGGACATGTGTTAGATTGGTGTATAGATACATACGTGAAGTGTATAAGTACCAAGACAAGACGGCTAACCAAATCGCTTTTGTTGAGATTTTATCTCACCGTTAAATACTTCTAACCATTATAGAATATCGGGCGTCTAGTTCGGACCTGCGGCAGCCAATTATGGTTGTTACCACTTGAGGATTCGTCTTTTCAGACGACTGAGACAAGATAGAGTGGCTTTGAAATCTTAAAGATGAAGTGTTCACTGGCCGTGCTTTTGCCAATTTTTTTTTTCATATTTGAATGATAACATGATGCATGCTGCAAATCAGCTTAATTCATTTTTATGTCCTAGAGCAGAACAGCGTATTAGATCCAGTCAATTTATATGAAAATCCATTATTTAAACATCGATTACTGTTAACATGATAACATTACACATTTACAGATATGCACAAATTTTTACGTACCTTATAATAAGTATTTAGACAACACCTTGTAATAGTCAAATGAATATGCTAACCATACTAACTATAATTTTAGTTTATTCTTAGTAATTATTAATAAAACACCATTATCATTAAACTTATAATCGCCAGTCAAATTCCTAACTGTGTTGATAGGCTTCATAACACTCAATTGAAGACAATAATGATCTTATCTATACAACGTGTTGCCGAGAATGTGTCAGGAATTTATGTATTTTCAACATGATTCAAATAAAATGTCTCGAGGCGAAGCTGGCATGACATGCGATGGCTGTGGTATTTGGTGTGATAATATTGAATTAGTTTTCATATAATTACGGTGCACTTTAACGCGATACTGTCCCTACGAAATAAAACGCCATAAAAACTCGCGGCTCGAACCTGGGTTAGATTAGCACAGGATCAGTACAGGACGGTTTTTTATTTAATGTAAAAAAATTTCAAACAAACGACGGATCATCTGATGGTAAGTAGTCACCGGTGCCTACCTGGGGGCATTGTCAGTGTATTGCCTAGCTTTAAGAAACATATTCACCCTTAATTTGTTTGAAGCGAATTAGGTTTGACGCTGATTCATTTCGCGAACTTGCAAAGTGTGGAGTTTCTTCCTTGCGTGGGTATTTGTGCGGATTTATGATAGAAGCGTTTGAAAATTTTGTGACAGTAAGCTTACCATTAGGCAAATCTTGATTGCTGCTCTTTATGTCAAAAAAAGGACCGATGTAGATGATGTATCAAGATACCTAGGCCTAACATCTAGGATATAGAACCTTGATGATGTCCAGTTCAAGTTTTTGATGTCTTATGGTGCTTAAACAAAGAATTCGTACAAAATTTAAGTGGCAGCTTCCAACGCGTCTGAAATGTGATAGATAGATAGAAACTCTTTATTGTGTACACGAGGAATTAGAAATGATAAGAAAACAAAAGAAACTTACAAGAACGTGGCTGCTAATATTTGTATCTTTATAAAAAAAATCTCACACCACATAAGTAGATATCGCGTTTTAAATTTAATATTTTGTATCGATAGACGTGCGGATACCATCACTGCCAAGCAACGCGAGCGTAGGAGAGGGAATCAGCATCAACAGAGGGCAGTCCTCCCTCTGTTTCGGTCGGCGCCCGCCAAATCTGTATATGATTGTGTTAATACTAAATCTAACAAAACAGTAAAAAAAATGATTGTTTTTGTTTCATGTCTACAAAAATCAGTCAACGTTTTGGATTTCCTGTTGAAAGCTGTCTAGGTACTCGGTAATTTACAAAGAGTTTGAACCTACAATTATCTCCTTATCTCTGAACAGTTCTCTACATCTAATCTCATACGGTAAGAACAAATAGCCTCTTTGACTGTAATAAATGCTCGGTAACATAATTGAAATAAGAATTTGATAATCAAATTAATCCAGTGCAGGCAACTTAATTAACGTGGTCGGTCATAACAGCGTATAATTTGCGTCAAGATTGTTTTGCGTCCGATGAAGAGCGGCTGTGTTGCCAAGTAGAGCCCTATTGATAATCCCAACTAGATGATTAGATATAGGTAATTTTCAAAACATTCGTACAAGTATGTCTAATTACGGTTAGAGTATTTGTGCAAGTAGTTATAACGTTCGCTGTTAAATGTTCGCAATATGTCGTTTTTTTAAAAGAATATGAACTTTTGAAATATAAAACAAATCCTACCCATCCATAGTTGAGATCCGTTATGATGGTTTTTATATATTGACATCAAAATTCATAGAACTCCCAGAAATATTGGGTAAAATTTAGAATTCTGGCAACACCGACTTTTGTTCCCGATGTGAGTCACAACGGAATACATTACTGTAAGCACGTGATATTGTTTGGTTTCGTAATAGCAGTACAAAATAACAGGTTGCGCCTCATAAAGTTAACGAGAGAGATTAACCGTTCCGTATTTATAGTTTAGTAACATCGACGGCGGTTTAACTCGGAGTACAGTAACAAGACACATAATTTGTTTTATAATTTTTCTTCAAATGCATGTGGTGAGCTTGCGTCGATGAGCTTGAGGTGTAGTGTTAAAGTACACTCAATTCTCAAATACTTATTTTCCGCCAAAGTTTAAACTACTCATTTAAAGTATGATAAATTTATTCACATTAAAAATTAGTATTTTGACGTGATATTTAAGTTTCCTTTGATTTGCTATTGAAACCCGTATTTTGTTGTAAAATTCGCGTTATCGCTCATTCCAAAACATGTTAAAAATCACACTTTGTCTAATCTTAATTTGTAAATCTTATAAGAAGTGCAGTAAAATCCAACTTAGTAATATATATAGGTATGTATATAGTAATAAATATACGTCGGGGAACATTTTAGACAGCTCTATCTAGTCCTAAGAAAAGCTTGTACTTTGGGAACCAGATAATTAATTGATAGAATATATTTTTTCTTCGGAAATTGTTCCTTACACTAATGTTTGTCCTGGATCGAAATCGAACCCACCCCACAGCTTAGGATACAGAACTATTACCAAATGTACGCACCAGCAATATTTCTAGTTCATTGGCGGCGTGCGAGTTTGTCACTCTTTTTAAACGAAAAAAAGTAATTAAAATATCAGAACATTGACTAAGGTACTGTTGTATAATTTGCAGAAGACCTCAAAAGGCGATACATTCCTAAGTTTACTATCGAAACTTACGTGGCATTTTAGTTTTGTTTAACTTATGCGGGATTACTCACGTTTAATTATATCGAATCCTGCATAAGTTAGACGAAACTCTTTAAGATTTATGGGGTTAAAATTTTGGAACCATGGGGACCGGGAGCAAGGACATTTTTAAAATACTTAACATTATGTCTAGGTAACCCCACACGTAACTAAAACGCTGGCTTCGATTTTGCAGAACGTTTGCGTGTTGCCATATAACATGGCAATGGGGCCAGCGTTATGGAAACTTTCCCATTTATACCGGCTTATTAAATTACCTGTTTTTTGCTCATGATACACGTGTAATGTAAAGTATTTTAACTAAGGATATGACTATACAGTGGGAGCCGCCAACGCGTTGAACTCTTTTGTGTGGAACGCGAGCGACGCCAACGCAATGTATGCGATGCGTGGCGCATAGGGCTTTACTTTTTGGCACCTATACCAATAGTTAATCAATGTTTTTGTTCAAATGTCACATTTTCACATATCACTCTAGTGTATCTTTTTTACTAATAAATATATAGGCTTGCGTTTGTCCGTCATCTCGAATGATATTAAGTAAGTTTGCGGTACACGCGAGGGAGCTCGCTTGTTTCTATCGGCGGATACCTGAAATCTATTAAGTATGTACCCTATATTGGTAAGCATCAATACCAAATTAAAAGGAGTAATCATTCTTTTACATTGTTCTTGGTATAAGTAATTAAGTATTAGTAAAAAATATATTGCATAGATTTCACTTGCTTCCCATTTCTTTTAACACCTACTTGAGCAACAAATTCAACTGTTTAGTAGTGTATTTTTGGTACATCAATTATGAAACGGTGGTAGTTTTTACATATCCTGGCTGTTCGATAGTATGAGCAGAAAGGTGAAATTGGATTATGGAGATATGAAGCGCACGCTCCGAAATGTATGCGATAGACCAGCAACTTCGAAGTTCGACAGTTAACACCATCGGACATAGCTGATGAGCTTCTTGGCTCAAAACAAATTTATTGCAGGTCCCCGATTATTCCTTCGATAAACACGCAGACCGGTGATTATGATATCTTGTGGTTTAATCGTACGATCGATACGGGTCGCGTTCCGTTCTACACTAAACCAGTACCAATAAAAAAATAAACTAGTTACGGGCGGGTTGTATCCAACAGTTTATGTTGGAAAATCAACAAGGTGCTATAGCGGGGCTATAAGTCGGAACCGCGGTGCGTTATCGACTCAATCGAGCTCGAACAATGCATCGAATGTTTCAATATAGCTCCGACAGCATTTTTAACGTTTCATCGAAGCTGTAACAATCGTAAAATAAATTTTCTACGCCTTCTCAGAGCTCTGATTAATGTTGTACAGCGCACGGCGTCGCGTTCTTATTTTTTTTTTTACCTCTGTGTTATTTCTCTAGCTTAATTTATGAGGTCCGGCGACTGAGACGCGACTCGCGCTTTAACCTGTGATTTCTCATTGTTGCCACGTTGTATTGAAAAGCCAACTTGTCACTGTCATAATTTTCTTAAATAAGGGGTTTACAGCGTATTTTACGAGGTTACCCATTTACTGTACAGGATTAAACTTTTAATATTACGGACAAAACAACATGACCACACCAAACCTATCCATACAAATTTCAGAGTGCATACTTTCAAATTTTTACAATGTATTTATTTTTAAGATTTATAGAAATCTATCATTTTTAAGTTATGCCATCACAGACATATGAATTAACTTTATATGATACGCGAGAGGATAATAGTTCCTGCTAAAATGCTCTCTAACCGTTTACTTCAAAATGGCGTGAAACTTTAACTTATAAATGCTAAAACCTCTGACTGATTACTGACTGACGGTTAGTCTGGTTTAAGTAATATTATGTTGATAAATAACTGCATGAATATTGTTTCAACTTTGAAAAAAAAATCAACAGTATTTTTAAATAAGCTACAACTGTATTACCCAATTGAGCAAAATAGAGCGTAGTAAAAAAGAGATAGAAGGAATTATCGCGTTGTTATATAAGAAAGTGTGTAAGTATATGTGTTTGTTTGTTCTTTAGTCTTCCAAGTTTGTAGCCTAAAAATGAAAAGATTATCGTATTTGTGTATGTTCGTAGATAGGTTAATAAAATTTTGCGATGAGATTTTTTGCTTTAAACACATACATATCAGTATGTACCTATATGTGTTTTGTACAAGTTATTTTCCTATTTTTATAATAGCCAGCTGGTGGAAATCATTCTCTGACCGCAGCGTGCTTTACTCTGCCTTTGCGGCTACAAGGGTGCGTTACCCCGCGAAAGAGTAATGCTACGATGCTTATATTTGTTGCATAGACCTAAGTATGTATTGAAGTGCATTTTTATTATTTTTGAGGTATATATACTTATTTGAATACATATAAATAATAAATTACTGAAACAAAAAAAAACATCGTCAAAAGCAGCGTTGCAGCGTTGGTAAAGGCATTGGCAAAAAGTAGCAAGGCGAACGAAATATTTTCCTGATAAGAGATTACGTCTGTTCATTACTATTGCAGCGGTACCCAAAACTTTGATTAGTAAAACAAAATCCATTCTATGGTTAGTCTTAATAGCCCTGTAATTTTTTTAGCTCCGATATCCTTCAGACCGGAACGTAGTAATGTTTACGCACAAATGCTTGGCGCAGAATATTTGATGCTGGGGTAGTACTTAGACAACCTTATACGAAAGAGATCTTCCACCAAATAATAATAATGAAAGTTAAATGATAAGGTAAGTAACACAAAGAGTCAATAGACGAATTAGTGGTTAAAAGTGGCGGTTATCTGCAATAAAAATATACTTGCCTATCAATTAGTCCACAATCCTAGATGAGAACTGTCGTCATACCCAATTCCAAATTTTTTGACATGTTCAAATTTACAGAGCTATCCAACTTTCATAGTAAAAGTTTTACTTTGTTTGGGGATAGATGGCGTTGTTCGAAATGTCCTATGATATTAGTTAATTAGCAGCGAGTACAAACTCATGGTAAAAAACACTAATATTTTTTTCTGCATTCTTTAATTTTTGACACCCTGAAAGTGTTCAATATGTCATACAATTCGCGAAGTTCGCATCTTCGTAAAGTCTGCGAGTCTGGGAGGACAAGCCAATCATACAGGTATAATAACAAAACCTGGTATCCTTTTGTTCTGGGCTGTTGTTTCACACCTACTTACAAATAGAGATGGACTAACATCGATAATATTGGTTTTGTCTATGTATTCACTTTTTTGTTTGTTTAAACATTAAAAGTATATTCTATTTTAAATTATCTGTTGTAGTAGTCGTAAAATGAAACAGAGTTTGAAGCTTATTAAAAATTATAACTTTATTTAAGAATTATTTTAACTAAATGATTTCTAAAATGACAATAGCCCAACGCTCTACTGATATGTTCTTGCATTTTTAAATGTATCGATATAAAATTGGTGCTCTTTGTCATCCCTCATCCCTAGTTAGAGCTGCCGCCGTAGGCTCGTTACCTTAGATTGAAGGCTCGCGGTCGCTGGCCGCATGTATCCTAAGGGAACGTGTGTAAAAAGTAGCTATGGCTGTTCATCGGAATTGTTTAAATTGGTTCCGTAGATAGAAGTTAGTGCTTTAAAAACATTTACAGTTTATTAGCTTTGGCTGTAATTTAACTTATTGCAAAGCAATGGTTTATTGAAAGATGTAGCATTGTTTTTTAACTCCTCCGACATTTACTGCGTTTTGTAAATTTTTCGTCGTAAAGTACCATATATTATTCCACTTAGTATGACCAGTATTATGCTGAGGTGAGCCCTTATTTTGTAAATGTTTGTCTCTGTTTGTTGTTATTTTTGTTGTGTTACAAAATAAAATTATTTTTTTCTTTCTTCAACAAAGTCGCACGCCACCACACACACACATTGTGCCTTGTGATGTGTAATTATATAAAAAAAATACTAAGTAATACAATACTAAAAATTTGCTGAATTTCTAATAGTATACTGATTGCGTTGGTTTATATTACTTTCGCTAAATTTTTGCTTGCTTCAACAAATATTCCTAAACGTTTTCCTGATACATAGGTATATATAAAACGGTACAAAGAAAAACAAGATGTAGTTATTTTTACTAAATCTTTGCTTGCTCCATTCTTTAATTCCTAAACGTTTTATGAATAAAACAGAAGAAAAAAAACTAGGAGATTTACCACATAATGTCAAAACCAAGGTTTAAAGAATAAAACGGAACCCTAATGCTCGCTCATACTCGTAAGTGTGGTGCACATATAGAAGTTGTTGAGCATCTTTCCCATTTGATTGGAATGTTGTAAAGTGATGTAAGGTGTTATATCTGTTGATTTTGGCCCGATCATTGAAGGGAAATAAGAAGAAAATGTTGTGTGTAAAGCTATAATGAATAGTCAATAAGTTGCAATACTGGTAAGTACAATTTAATAAATAAATAATTTTGTATGAAATTGTACATAGCGCCATCTAACCTTAAAATCAGCAAAACCCTTGGTATTTATGTATGTATATATATATATATATATATATATATATATATATATATATATATATATGTGTATATATATATATATATATATATATGGGTGTGGTTTCGATTCCCACTAGGAAAAAACATTACTTGACGATTAATGTTTGTTCTGTATCTGGGTGTTCTGGATCTATTATAGGTATGTATTTTTAAACATTGTATAAAAAGTTTTCTGTTTTATATAAAAGTGTATAAGTTAGTGTTTTTTGTGTCTGTTGATACAAAATTGAAAAATTACTTTCTACTGTTTCGTATTTCTGATAATCATCTACAAAAAATATAAATTTATTTGACAAACAAGATGTACCTATGAGTTTGTTCAATGAAAATGTTATTTTTTTTAAACCAGCATGTATGTACCTACAAAATAAAATAAATCGGTCTATCTGAATTATCTTCTTCAATCTATTTTGCTGTTTTAGCTGAATTATTATAATCATGTATTTATTTCTTTCTTTAGTTATTCGATCTTTTGTATAATCTTAAATAGCGTCCCGCCGGACGACATTTGTTATTTATACTTACAATAATCTACTTGGTTACCATACGCATACTCAGATATTCGCTAAGCCCACTTTTATCTGCGTTTAAAGACTAGTATATGTGCTATATTATAGGCATTCCAAATCCTTCAAGTCATTATGTGAGTTACTAACAAACACACACATATATATATATAATTATTATTTGTTTTTATTTTAATTAGTATAATTACTGGGTAGTTATAAGGGCAATAGCGTTATAGTTCACTAGTCGTGAATACAGCGTGATTGGTTGATAGATGGTATTGGTGGATTAGTAGATTAATTTCATGGCATGCTTAACAGATCTTGGAGTGCCTATCTTTTAGGTAATTAATAGTAAAGAAATTTTAGCGATATGTGAAAGTGTTGTTTTTGTGACGTAAAACAATTTTTAGTCTATCAATAAAGTCTTATTGTCATTTTTAGTAATTGTTTGTTCGTATGTATGTATTTACTTGAATATAACTATTATTGAAATTACATAGATTTTCTTGTATTTATTAAATTTTAATTTTAGAGTTGAGGACTCTGTATTCCAAATGCAACTTTATACTTTATGCTATTTTTGCCTTATTACTTTTGATATTTGTGCAGACAATAACTAATGCACGCAATAAAGTAACTAAGTAACACAGTACTGACGGTAGAACTGATACAAAAACTGTGAGATCTGAAAAAAAATTGCGATAACTCTTATCACATATATCTTGACGCGTGGGATTTTCTTGAAACTGCATGTCCTAAATTACTTTGTGGCTAGTTTCTTTTTGTGATATCTTGTTAAGTTATATGGTACTAGTTGGGTTTATTGCTTTTAATTATATCCCCACAGTACTCATTAAAATATAACAATACGCTCCAGTTTTAGATAAGCTCTGCAAAACTGTGATGGAATATCAGTAATATGTTTGAATTTTATAAGCCATGATTTATATTAGGTATAAATCGTATGTCGAATTGAATTATTTATGCCTACCCTACCTTATAAACGTAACTTCTATCATGTAACTTAATTAAAATATCTTCTAAATCTAGCTATGTTTTTAGAGAGTGTGTTTAAATATATGTACATATATATTATAAATAAATACTATACCTAATAGTGATAGAAAAAAAAAATCAAGTTTACTGAAATGTTGTTTAATTTTCATCTTTAACTTTAGTGACAGAATCACATGTTGTAAATTTTTTCAATAAATATTTCATTTCAAATACTCTATCTAACTTACTTACTACAGAAACTAAGTACATATTTATAAATTTAAGTAATACAAAAGCTTAAGAAGTCTAACTTTATCACAGATAATAGCAAATTTTGCCGTTCCTAGTAACACAAAGAGGCAAGGTCCTGCCCAAGTAACACAGCCAAATAGGCCTATATCACACCTACATGGATCTTACACAAGTAACTCTACATACTACTATTATTTTTAACCCAAGTAGTATTACGGCAAATTTTATAAAAAGTTATTTCATATTTTACAAAGGTAAATCTAATGACTGCTGAACAATCGCAGAAGAATAATGATTAAATGCTTATTGTATGAGACAGGATATCATTTTTATGATTTAATTACTATTACATTCAATTTTCTTTTAGACACCAAGTAAGTAAGTAAGTACCTAATTAATCGGATTTTTTAAAATACTAACATAGTTTTATAAAAGCTTTTAAACGGTACTTATGATTTAATAAAAAGAAAACCAATGAAACTGTATGTATTCTATGAATAAAATAATGTTAAGTAATTATCGGAATCCTGCTGTATGTATAAGTATTTACAGTCTTACAAAATGCGACTAGTTCTCACATAATTTACAACTTTTAGTATCACTGTTTTATTGTCACAATCACTAAACTTCACAAGGCACTATACATGGACGGACATAGTGCGTGGGGAGGCACGTGGTGGCATTTGATGCGGCGCGTGTGAGGGATGCGGAGGCAAGACAGGGTGGGCACCGTGGACAGGCGGCGGGGGAAGCATGCCCAGGTGCCCGCCCCTGTGGTGGTGCCTGTGCATCGGCAGCCCGCCGGCTACCGGGCTCGGCACCCCTCGACACCGCTGTCGGTTTCTCGGAATATCCGGTAACGCAAACTTTAACTTATCCCAAAACAGTCTATCATCCGAATGCAAATACTCATTCGTCTTCAGATAAAGTCTTATGTCAGGATCGAGATCCTTCGGTGGCACTTGACCCAACAACACAATAATCAGTCTTTTACGCCTGTCCGTTAACACTTGATGTAGTGCCGACTTCAACTCGTAACGGACCCACTCGGTTCTCAGAAAATTTTCGCTGAGAACCATGATGGTGCGCCGAGAAGATTCAACGGCCTGGCGGATCTTGTCGGTCACGTAGCCGCCCACGTCACGGTAATGCAGGCACAACTTGTAGGATGGATCACCGTGCTCTAATACGTGCGCTAACTCCTCGGTGACCCACGCCTCGTCTTTCGAGCTATAGCATAGAAACGCGTCGTACATTTTTTCAGAGTCATTTCTGTCCACATCACTTGCACCACAAAACAGTCTTACGCCGAACTTTGAATGACACCAAACCTTCATACTTTGTCTGAATAAGAACACTGATACGACGACTAATAACACTAACCCGAAACACACCGATGTCACGATGACTGTTGTGTAGTCTGGTTCATCGTTGTTGGTAATGATAGTTCTATTCGCTGCCAAGTTTCCGTTGATACTATTGTCGATACTGGGCAATCCAGTGCAAATAGTACCATTTTCAAAGGCGATTTTAAATCCAGCCTCAGGATCGTCGTAAATATGCTCGTTATATTCCGCGACTGCTGTATTGTTTTCCTTTGAATAGATGCATTTTATGTTCGACAAGTCAGTAATTGAGTTGGCCACTCTCTTTGTCCATTCGCGGAACATCTCCGTATATTCACAATCACAAGACCACAGGTTGAATGAAAGGGTCATTTCTGTAACGGCTGCATTTATTTGCCATACTGCCAATGTAGTCAGTCTGTTGTTATGCAAGTGCAATATTTTGACACGCGACATATGGGCAAACATATCTTTGCCGATAGTTTTAATTTTGTTGTTGTTCAAGTAAAGTTCTTGTAACATATCCAAACCATCAAATTCCTGCCCTTCTATTGATGTCAACATGTTATAATCCAAACGCAAAACTTCGAGCTCTTTTAAACCATTGAATGTTCTATTGTGAATAATTTCTATGTTTGAAGTATTTAAATACAGTATCTTTAGTTTCTTTCTGCCTATGAAGGCGTGACTCGGAAGCATTTTAATGTCATTACCGTCGAGGTACAGTTGTGTGGCCTCCATAGGTATCTTCTCGGGCAAAACATTCACATAACCGGCGCTAGAGCACTCCACAACATTAGCTGACCATGTTGGATCGTGATAACAAGTGCAGTTGTTCGGGCAAGTCATTTCACAATCGCAGGCGTCGAAATCACAGCAGTGGCAGAGAGCATGACAGTGAGAATCATATTTGCATAAAAACTGATGAGGTGCAGCATTAACTAATGGCACTAAAGCATTTCCTCTGCTATATAATAATTTACAATGTATACTGTCCAAATCCATTAACCTCGGCTGAGTTCTGGCTCTGTTACCTGAGTTAATTTTTTGCAACCAATCCATTGTACAATCGCACTCTAATGGGTTCCCGCCTATGAAAAACTCGGGCACTGATTTATCTTGAGGCACAGCTGATATTCTAAGAGAGTTAGGATCTAAACTCGTTATCTTATTACCGAACAAATCAACTCTCGTTAGATTCGGTTTCTTGAAGAATGTGTACGACTGCACTTTGGAAATCAAGTTATCGTTCAAGTACAACATTTCAACAGAGTTTGGTATCGCACTTCCAGTTATTTCGGTTAGTTTGTTAGAACTGGCATCGAAAGTGCTGAGGGATAGTTGCGATTCAATCTCGAAGTAATTTCCAAGTTCGGCGATCCTATTAGCGTGAATATCCAGCCACTGCAATCCAGTTGGAATCATGGCGTAGTCAAACCATTCCAATCGGTTATCAGAAATGTTCAACCACACTAAATTAGGCAATTTGGCGAAGAGTCCCCCGATGTCTGTCAAATAATTTCCATCCAATCTTATAGCCTGCAAATTCACACTGGCGTCGAATGCACCGGATTCAATTTTGTGAATTTTATTCCTGGATAAATTCAAAATTTTTAATGAAGTCATTTTGTCAAATACTCCTTTGCTAATATTGCCAATATTGTTTTCGGTCAGTCTCAATCCGTACATCTGTTCCATTGTCATAAACGAAGCATTTTCTATGCTCACTATTAAATTTTCTCCTAAATCTAAAGTTTTCAGTTGTGGTATCTCTTTAAGAGCAATAGGAACTTCGTCAAGTCTGTTACCATTAATATGTAAGTCTTGCAACGTAGAGCAGTTGCGTAGAGAGTGAGGATGTATTTTGGAAATACGATTACTGTCTATAGAGAGCACTGACAGAACTTGTAAGCCAGTGAATGAATAACTTTCTATATTGGTTAATCGGTTATTTGAAAGTGTTAATGTATGTAAATTGTTTAAAGAAGTGAATACATTCTCTGGGATGTGTTCAATGAAATTGTCTTGCATTTTCAATATCTGTAAATTATTTAAATCTCTGAATAATGCAATTTCCATTTTTGACACTCTATTGTGCGAAAAATCCAAATAAATTAATCGTTTCAATCCAGAAAAAGTTGAAGTGTTAATCCAATCTGAGGTGAGTTCATTGTATGATAAATCTAAAACAAGAAGTTGCACCAAATCGCTGAATAATCCTGGCGCAAGTACTGTAATTGTGTTGTTATTCAAATATATTTCTTTTAGATCCTTGGTATCGCTGAATAGTTCTGGAGGTAAGCTTGTTAGCTGATTGTCAGAAAATCTAATTGTTGTCAATGAAACTAAGCCTTCTAAAGCTCTGTCCGCCACTGAATTTAGTCCATTTCCTTGCAGATATAATTTTTGCAGTCTCCTCAATCCTGAAAGTAGATTCGGTGGGATTGTGTCGATAAAATTCCGCGAAAGATCTAACACCAAGAGACTATCCCCGCATTTCTCCGTCGGGTGTCTATGTGCGGTGGAGAACTGAAAATGGCTGATATCCCTCATTCTGTTGCCGGTCATATTCAAGTACTCAAGGTTTCTTAGAGAGCACAATGCGCCATCAGGGAATACGTGCATGTTGTTCTCGCTGAGATCTAATCTTTCAAGGTTTTGCACGTCTCTAGAGAAAGCACTCGGAGTAATCTCTAGTGAAATAGCTGACCAATCTGCATTATGTGTTTTTATGGTCAGGTTTCTAAGTTCACGTAGACCTGTGAACGCGCTGTCTGATAGATTGCCAATTTTGCAGTACTCGATGGTCAGTTCACGTAGCTCTACCAGCTGCCGGAAACTGCCAGGAGCAAGCGAGCTTTGGTAGAACAATGCGTCGCTACATTCGAGGCGCAACTTGACCGTTAAATGAGGCTGAATCGTGCTGAAATTGGTGTTGTCCAACTCGCTGTTGATTGTTCTCAGTCGGCATTGCAGCGCTACTCCAGAGCCGTCATAATCATTTGTCCAGACACATTCATCGGGTGCTTGGTAACGAGTCCCAGTAGTCGCCGACAAAGATGCACTCCTTGCCGACGAAGAATAAAAAAGCACCAGCAAGGTACTCGCGAACCAAGCTAGATACATTGTTATGATTTTCACTTGAACTTTTTACATAGTTTTCATAATCCTTTTGCACTGTAACTCCACAGCAACATCGCGTTGCCAACGCACTAGTTCATTTTATTTCGCCTCAAGCAAATAAATGCTTCACTAGTCTGACCGGCCACTTAACTCGTTTCCCGCGAGATCACTAATTGGACAGGATCGTGTATCCGTAAGAAATCGGTCAAAAACACGCGCCGCGACCGACCACGCTGAGGTCTGGGGTGGGACTAACTCGCAGTCGAACCTGCGCCTTGCGGTGCGCTCGCGCACAAGGCCGCATCGCGCCGGTTCACGCGTTCCAACAGGTAAATTCGCGCTGAATACAAAACGACGTATGCTCCTAAAGCTTTCTTCGCGTTTTGCTCTATTCGTTCTGACACAGCGCCTGTCAGAAAAATACACTTTACGCACACAAGCTTATTTTATTCAACACAACACTAGAGAACGAAACCGCTTTTTGTGGCACACAGACGAGCTTTTAAGCAGAGTGTGAGCGAGACAGAGGTATAGTTGCAGGGTGAGTTGTGCATAGATTGGTGGGGTTTTGAAGCAGCTGGCCAGGTAGTGCGCTGGCGCGTTGCCACAGTCACTGCTTGTTAACACCCGCTGGTAGAATTGTATCCGCAAATGTTTCATGATTATTGTTTTCGTGGTTGCTTGTGCATGTTTAGAGATTTGTAATTGTAATTGTTTACGAAAGTTGGTGACTCCACTAACCTTGACAATTACACGTTTTATTAAGAGGACGAAAGTCATTTTAGTACATATGTATATGTGTACTGATGTGTTTTAGAAATTCTTTGTAATTAGGTTATAAAACTTTGTGCAGTTTATAACTAGCTTATAATAATCTAGAAAAATTAAATTTTCATTTAATTTTTCATCATTTAGTAGTTTTAGGAACAAATACTAATACTTACGTTTGTAAGAAAACCACTAATCTTCTCTTCTCTAAAAATGTTGCTATTAAAATAAGACCATGTTTTTTGGCTTTAGTTGATGTAAAAGTATAAAAATGTTGGTACCTTTTATAATAAACCACAACATTTTTAGTAAGTTTAGATTTGTTAACTAAAGCCTTAAAAATTGATCTTAGTAATTAGGTACGAAATCTTGTTTTATTTTTATATTTATGTACTAAAATTAAATACCAATTTTATTTTACGACTTGTCTGGAAGGCGGTTTGGAAAGCTTTTGTCCAGTAGTGCGACACTTCAAGCTAAAAAGAAGTAAAAAAAATAACAAGAAAATATTTTAGTTATAGTTTGTATTTTAAAATGGTACAAAAACTAAATCATTGGGACATTTGATTAATTCATTTATAAAATAATTGTGTAAATTGCACAATAGCTACCTATTTGCTATAAAAACTAAAATTCAGTTATATCCTGCACGCGATGACTCCCTTATCACGCGCATTCAAACTGCACTTTCGGGGAACCCAGTGCCTAATCGTCTGTTATTTCGTTAAACGATTTTGATATAATTTCCAAACTTCCAGCGCCAAACCCCTCATCAAATTAAACATCTAGGCATTATGCATTTTGCGCGAGCACCAATTTGTTCGAAAACGTTTGATTTAATAAATCGAGTCTGATTATAACGCTGGATTAGGTACGTTTCTCATGATTTATACCAACATTCTAAACGCTCCGTTTTCCCGGGATGTTATTAGGGAGGTTTTGTATAAGCGAATTCTTTAAAAAGTATTCGCTAAAAGACTGCCAACGTTGTGTTTTCCTGAATAGAACTATGTTTAATGTATGTTTGTTTGTTTTTAATAAGCAAATAAATCGTTTTTCAGTTATTCGTAAACATAAGTACTCACTTATCATTTGATTATAGAAATGGTTTTTTGAACTTCTTATGTCAAAAATATTTTTGATGGCTCAAATTCACAATCACGCCTTTTTGCTGTGTGGGTAGGCAGAGCCTATCTAGAAATTTACGTCCATACATACATATCAAGCAAATTAACATTTAACTAGTTAATTAAATTTTAATGACTTATTTTGTCACGCTAATACTGTGTGCAATTTTTTGTCGGTTTGTATGTCATGGGTTTGTTACACCTTCATGCTGAAATGGCGTACATTCCAATGTTGTGAACACATCGATTACTGCTGTCAATCATCATTATGATGGTAGGTACTTTAGATAGGGTCTCATTTAGCGGAGCAAAAATAGCACATCGAAATTAGATTTTTGAAGTTTTTTCTCACATTATTGGAAAAGTAAAGAAATAAACTCAATTCTGTCTTATGAAGTTCTTAAAAATAAAAAGAACTTATACTTTGCTATAAAATTCACATGTTTTTATTATGGAATCACTTGGCAAGTTTTTATATTTTTCCAGTGTCATTTTAAATTACATTTCCTTTGATGTAAATTTCTATTAAGTTTATAATTCTAAATTTATTTATCTACTTTTACGAAATAAGTATAATATGTTGAATTATAATAAAATGAGACTTTTTTTTTACTTTAATTGGACTCGCAGTATCAATTTGTTAGTTTTATATATTAAATTAATGCCTATGTTTCTATATTAATATAAATAAATAAAATAAGATGTTTATTTAAATTTTAGGTCTATTTTAGTAAATGAAAACGCAAACTAAAGTTGCTTGCAGTTTGACAATACGGCCTTAACGGATTTACATTAATAGAATATTGCTTAGACTCATTTAAACCAAGTAAATCAATCAAACACATTCGAAATATGTATTGTATTAAAAAAATATTAGAGGTATATATGAGTCTAAAATAATAAGTCGACGTTAATGGTTACTTATCTTATGAGATTTGTGCTTATAATCGCTACGCAGGGCATGAGAGCTGGCGAGACCAGGGGCTAAGCTTCTCGCTCTAATGAAGCTGCCCGTTACCTCTACCCCGTTTATTGTGATGGTTATCACTACCATCAGTCCGTGGCACGTAGTATAGGACACCCTGAGACTCAATACAGTGATGATATTCATAGGACAGCTGGCGGTGGCTGAAAGCGAATAGCCGAAGTCCAGCAGCAGTTGAAAGTGGCTTTGCCCAGCAGTAGATTACGGTAGGCTGATTGTAATGATGAAATATAAATTTCATTAATTTTATCTTTGTGAAATGTGAGTACGTTCGAAGCCACATGTCTTTGCGCCCACTCAGATGCTAATTGTAGGGCTGTTTCACACCTGCTCTGTGCAAAAAACTGTAACGAACGTGCCCTGATTCTTGACTAGCGTCTGACACCTTTGGGGAATAAATCATTCGCAACAACGGTCCTCATATGAACACTTAACTTTAAGCGCCCGAGACATGAATGTTGAATTACAATTTGTAATGATGTGGTTAGAACTCTCTATGGTTGGCGGGTATGAGTGTGCTTGAATGATGCTTGTTAAATTGATGTTCGAAGTACTTAGATTGACATTATCTTGTTTTAGCATTGTTCTGTATTGTTTTTGAACTGCGTAGAAATTTAACGATAGGTACTTTTGGTGGCTTGTAAACATGTTTTGTTTAAAACAGGATTAAACTTGTAAAGCAAAATGACATTAATATTTTGGTATAAATGTGAAGTTTTGTTTCTTTTTTTTACACTGTAACGGCTTTGTAAAATAAAACTTGTAATTTAGGTAATTACTACTCTGGATGAATACTTTTTATCATGGAAAACGCGGTCGCTGAGTCACTGAGCCACTTGTAGACTTGCGATAGACTTTTGCGTAATACCTGGGGGTATTACGCAAAAGTCTATATATATATTTTTTTTATGCGACAAATAATGAAACGAACGAGACGCTCTCCTGATGGTAAGAGATAACGCCTGTCCATGACCATTACAGCGATACCCAGAACTTTGAGTAACAAAACAAAGTCCAGGGCATCGCTGCTTTGGTGCTCATTACTTTGAGACTTTCGATGGTTAGTCTCAACAGCCCAGTAATTTTGCTATATCTATACATTTAGGTATTTACGAGTATCTCTGTAATCACCATGTAAATCTTTGCTTACAGGTGTCTGCGATTTCAATATGAAGTAAATTTAACGACTCTATAGAGTAGTTTACGGTGCGTGCGGTACGGTTAATCCCGCGTAATAAATAGTCATGATCATAATTTCATTTGTTGTCAGAATAACAGAAGGATGGGGCGTCGGTCGTACCGCGGCATTCATACCGAGGTGTCGCACGCCCGATCTCGGGGCGCCTGCATTATCTCAATTGCAATAAATTGTCTCTTTTGACACGCGAGAAGCGGAAAATTTGCAATCGCAACAGTCAAGACTGTAGTATCCGCGTCCCTCCTCCTTTATGTAAACAGCGCAAATGGCTTTGTAATGGGAATCGCGTCCGTCCCACTGTGACACCGGCTCAATAATTCACGCCGATCCCACGGGCCGTTTGTCCAGATCGCGCCCGAACTCCACACAATACAACAGCGGGAGATCTAGCCGAAGACTTTTTGTCGTAAGTGGCGAGGCGTTTCTTGTCCTTCTTTTATAAAAGCATAGATTGCCGGTAAATCGTAGGCTATTGTGGCGCTATTTAATGTTTATTTCGAGGGCTGCCAACCGAGGGCCGTTATAATGTCCGTATTCAATTTGCCGCGCTACATGTCGACACGCAACTGTCTGTCCGGGGTGTTGGATTGTTGCGTGGGTACATGTGTGTGATGTGGGTCACTTGCCTTTATGATTCACGGAAGAACCACTTCGTCTAAATTGAACAACCGAAGCTATTGTTGGTTGTAATCACATGTATTATCTTCAAATGTTGATTGTTAAAGAGTACCTACTTGTCCTCGTGCCCTTTATATGATGTGAAATACATTTTATTTGAATTTAATGTGTACATACATCGGATACGGTGTAAGCAACTTCCGAGAATGATGTCGTACTTCCTCCGCAGTAACGTGTAGGTACTATGTTGACTTCATTTGTTTTCTTTATCGGTCGGGTTCATCGGTGTGTAAAATGATTTCTAAGTCGATTTCCATTATGTTATTAATTTTTGTAATTTAGTTGCCTAATCTCCAACGACAGGGCTCGACCGGCGCGACACTTATCTCGGTGTCGGCGGACACATATAATCCATTAAGTCGTCATTTCCACGCGGTTGATCATTCTTCAAACACGCATCAAACCCGCCCCCGTCTCGGCGCGACAACGCTCGTCGTATTGTTTGCTACTGCTTTATCTTGCCTCCGCTGTGGCAAGGTCCTGTTCAATTAACGTCATCAAACTCGATGTGGACCTTAAAGCAATGAGCGCAACGGTCATAACCCTTCACCGTGACTCGCCTAAAACTTTATCCTTGTCCGCTAATGGACTATAGTTTGTTATCTAATCGGCTACACAGCCGACCTATTAATAATTTCCCACATAATTTTCTAATTAACGTCCTGCCCGTCGAATGACTGTGGCCTGGATACATGGAAACGGAAATGACCCACAATTGGTGTTAGAATATAATACCGTGCACCATCATGTACCAGTAGTTTATTTGCATATGCGTTTAGATTTACATGTATGTAATGTAATTGCGTATTAATGTTTCGTATTCCTATTAAAGCAAATGTTTGTTTTTGTTTCAGGTAATCAACGTTAATATTAAGGAATCTGGCATTATAAGACAACAAAAACAGTAGTTGGATGATTTTGAAATGTTTGCATTTTGCTCGAGCGCGTTCCGCGTAATCGCATTGAGGGATAAGATGTGTAAAGTTTAATGTGCACTTTAAACAAACGGGTGTTTAAACTCCTGAATAGCACATACGAAGGAAGGGTTGAATGGTATAGTGTATATAAATTGGAGTGATTTAACACGTGAGCGGAGCCCCTAGTAGTGCGCTAGATCGCGACACGGGCAATTTGGTGCGAGTGAGCCAACTCGGGTTTATTTGTTCGCCTCGATGGCACCTGGCGATTCAGGACCCATGGGGTGCTAACTACAAAAGTCGTAGAGTAGACTTTACGATACTATGTTTTTTTTAATCTGTAAAATTTAAGTAAATGTTTATAGCACATTACGTAGAAAACAATTTGGTGTTTGTTCATGATTTATTCCAACAGTTAGCAATTGCTCGACTTGATTTTTGACATGTATGTAGGTACATATGTATATATAATATTAAGGTTATCTAAAAATACGATTATTTATAGTTATGTATATGTACGTAACTTCATAATGTAAAGCAATTTTATTCATGTACAACTATTTGGACGCATTAACACAAAAATTATATTAAAAGAATCTTCTTTGCATAATCTTCGAGTGTCACGAATATCTAGTCCAAAATTTGTAATATGTGTCATTGTGATACGACTCTACATATTTTTGTTTCTTTGTGAGAGGTGCGCGACGTGCCAACGTATGAGACCGGTTAGATTACGCATTGTCGCGGCACAATTAGAAACTGTTGCGGCACCCCGCGCCCACTTTGTTATTTGCAAACAATTGAAGCAGACATCTGCGTTCTCGCTCTATACTCCGTCTACCACCGCGAACCTACCAAATTGCAAGGTGGCCAAAAATTTGTGATTGACACGAAGACTTTTTTTTTTAAATTATAAATAGACGCTTTTAATGAATTGACTTTAATTTTATCTAAGAAGATAAAATTAAAAAAGATTTTAGGGTTCCGTACTCAAAGGGTAAAACGGGCCCCTAAAAACTATTAAATAAAAATAATAATAGAAAAATTGTCCATGACCAATGCAGCAATATACACAACTTTGAGTAGTAAAACAAAGTCAGGACATCGCTACTTTGGCGCTCATTACTTTGAGACTTTCGATGGTTAGGTTACAATACAAGTTAGGGTAGAGTGTAGTGTAGAGTATTGCTATTTTGTGTTCTAGTTCTATAGATAATTTAGGTAGAATTCGGTCTAAATTTCTTTTATTTGTGAACTATTTTTTTTATTTTTCAACTTTAATAAATATACACTACTATTACTATAAATCAACAAAAAATATAGTTTTTGTATGGTTTATAGGTTCGTGTTAAAAGTTGGTAAACACACGTAGCCTGAGTTTCTCTACGATTTCTGAGGTCAAAGATCAAAAATGTTGATTCGATGATCATTGTTCCGAAAGTCTTCACGGTAAACGGTTTTATAGAGAAAACTCTCGACTTTTAAGAGACTCTTGGTCTTCTTGGTTTTTGGTTAATTCCAAACGGTAGTGGTTCTTCACACGCCTCGCATTGTTAGGTTTCTCACTCTGCATCCTTTGTAGTTCTGCCAGTTGTGGAGTAGAGCTTATCCCTACTGCCGTTAGCACTCTAGTATTAGGTACGTTTTTTTATAATATTTATCATTTAATTGTATAAAACTTATATTAAAGAATGAAAAATAAATAACAGAATGCAATAATAATAACGAGTCAATGGTCAAATTCTGAAATATGACGATAACATGATTAAAAATTCAGTCGCACAATAGATATACTATTAATGCTGTATTTTGATTAAACTTATGTCGTCATGGACACCCTAGCATTAGCAGCACGAATCAATAAATAGCTGGACAGAGAGCATCTGCTAATTGCACTTCATTCACTTCCCTTTGACAGTGGCCCAACAAATCTTTCGCTGCGCTATAATATATTGATACTGCACTATATGGACTTGCTGAAGGGATTTACAACCACCGAGGTACAGGATTTTGAGTACAAGGATTCGAGACATTTATAAACATACTCGTATGTCGTGTATGTTGGTATAATAATTATGTAATAATATACAAGGCCTAGGTATATTTGCCTATCAGAATTAATTATTTCTTTAAATATATCTTTCAATACAATTATCTCATAAATGAACCGACTCATTTACATCGGTAATTATATTTTGAATAGCTAGCAAAAATCCATCAACTAACACATTAAACACTCGAACAAGCTATTGATACCTCTATTTTGCCGGCTTCACTATTGTCTATTGAAAGTTCTATCGTAGACGCTGAGTAACGATGATTGACTCAGTCATTGATAAAATTACATTCAATAATTATCGTATAGTAATAAATAGTATTTGAATTGTACTTACTGAATTTGTGTTATCGCATTCAAATCGGAGTTTACCATGTCATGATAGTTATTAGCAACGAAAAAATACTACTACACTACTATAAAATACGTACTTATTTCCTATTTACACAAAGTTCAATGGGAGTTATTGTAAATCTTATTTTTCATTCGACATTTGGGCAACAGTCTCAGGCTTCCTTCCATTGACTGTGTTAGGTTATTTGGTAGAATATTTGCTTCAGTAGCTGCAGGGCGTGGTTTTTCATTCTCACTAGGACAAAGCTTTATGTCTCTATAAATGTTTTGGGAGGTTTAAATGTTCTGGGTGATTTGTATGAATTATAATTAAACGGTGTGTTCAGTCAGCCACACTTGAGAGCCAGTTCTATTCCAGGCTAGGTGTGTTTACTATCTTCATCCACACCGTCACTTAATGATATCAGGTGAGCTATGATCAAACACTTAGCTTGTCAATCATAAAAAAAATCTGCTGCTTACATTTTCTGATACGGAACTTTGAAAAAGATGACTCAGTATTTTTCACCATCGCACCTTTTCAATATCAAAGCTAAAGCTTTTTGTCCAAATGCCCAGCACAAAAGTGTGTGGAATCCCTGCTGAGAAATACGTGATTCCTACTAAGAAAAATGTTTACTGGCATCTTAGAAATTTCAATTGTACCGTCGTCTGTTACGTCAGCCGCGCACACCCGTAAGTTGTAGAGTCGTGTGCTGTGAGTGTCTATAGATTCTATAGATGCTTATTGTTGTTGCTTGAAGAAAACACTAATAATATAATTAATGCGCTAATTTATGAACTGACTGTGTGTTTGGTGGTTGATTCTTCACGTTGCGATGGTTCTAAGAGTTTCAGTGACATTTAGAATGGAGTTAACTTTTAAGTATATCTATCTGACGAGTAACTACACACAAAAACATTATGATTCAATGTTATTCAATATTTTGATTCTGAGCAGGAATATACTGCGTTCATTCGTCTGAGGTACAAATGTTTGAGACATTTTCGTTTCTGAAATTGGTAGTGGCAGTGGTTGTGAACATGTAGTTTATATTTAAGTTTAACGGGGTGTATTTGTCTATGATAACGTAGCTCTCGTACGGCTGAAACTATTTTGTTTTTTTTTTGTTTGAAAAGTGTGACTTGGTCGTAAGTGTTTTAGCTATGATTTAAGAAAATCTGAAGGCTCCTATTTAATTAATAAATAGATATCACATCTACATACACATCTACACATACACACATCACACAGGTACATCTTTGACAGGTCTGACAGAGTCGACATTTGGTATTCTGTTACTGGCGTCGTGGGTTTTTTAATGTTTAGTTAATAAATCTATTCATTGCAGTTACTGGCCGTATTAAATAAAAAAAGTTAGGTGCCATTAAAAATGTAATAGACATAAAAACTTAGACTCCGCCCGCCCGCTCGCATCGCCGGCAAGAACTTCCAGCATCCGTAGAATACCTACATTGTGTACGACACTAGCTACTAGATATCATCGGCATACCTACCACTCTGTTGACTCGCGTGATTAAATTCCCGCCGCTGATGTACGAGCGGCTCTTTCGAGTTATTTGTCGGATTTACTTAGCTTAGCCCCACTTATATTTATTACTACACGAGTCACAGGATATACTCGTATATATGGCATTCGGAGACGGGTATTGGTTGACTGGACCCAGCTACTGGTCTCGGCATAAGCTTTTTGTAATTGATGTCATTTTTTAATGCCTAGAATAGCCTTTTTTATCCGGCTGATCGAGACTATAAATGGATTTTTTTTTAATGTAATTGATGTAATTTTTAATTGTAAGTACGTGTGTTTTTGTTTATATATTTCTATTAACTGTGAAGTGATCTTATATTAATTTTAATTTTCATTTAGAAGGTGTTTTTTTTTTATCTAATCGTCTAAATCATTTTGGAAATATTTTTTTCGTTGTAATGTATTTATTTTGTAAATGCGTGTTAACAGAATCTTAATAGGTCGGCAACGTAGTTGCTATGCCCGTGATATTGCAGATATATTTTAGTGACATTGATTACTTACCATCTAGGCAACATATTAGCTTATTGTCCCATCTGTGGCATAAAAAATTCCACGTAAGCATTGTTTACAAAATACTAAATTTTACCAATTGTTTTTTGTCCTGGGTGGGAATCAAACCCACGCCCTTCAGCTCTTGAAGCAGACATTCTACCAATGAACCAACAGGGCTGTCAGCGCAAAGTTTTTTTATATAAAAGTAATGAGTAAAAGTTTTTTTAAAGTAAAAGTCCAGGCATCGCTGCTTCGGCGCTCATTACTTTGAGACATTAGATGTTTATTTTCTACAGCCCTGTAATGTTGTTAGTTGCAGTACCTACCCTTCAAACAGGAACACAGTTTACATAATACCGCTTGGCGGCATAATACAGGTGGTATCTACCTAGACGACCTCCTTCTGACGAAATTTACTACTAAGTATATAGTAATAGCTGATATTGTGCGCGACACGAACAGACGGTGACAAATTCAGCAAACACATGAGTCAGGAAGGGACAGCCGTCGCCTACTCCTTCGCCAAGCATAATAAATATCAAACATACAAGGGACAATAATGCGACCTCCGTAACTCTACAGATTAATACAATATTTTTACGCGCCAACACAAGCGTACCGTACCGCTGCGTTGCCTGGCGTTGGCCTAATGAAATATGGCAACATGTTCTTTCATTCCTGATAAAACCTCCTGTGTACCGGGCTCGAGAGTTTTATTGCTGTTCAAATACGATAATTCAAGTTGGCCAGCAAGTGAATATAATTTACATGGTGGTCCCTTTACATTTTTTAGGGTCGGCTACCACATTTTTGCCATTCGCCCGCGAAATGAGTTCGACGGGCCGACATACCTAACGAAGCCTTATCTTCATGCGTTGCTCTCGAATATGCAGGGTTATAAGCTATACGTGTACTAAATCGAAAGGGTGTTAATTAATAATGATGAACAACTTTTAATGTTTTTTTTAATTTTTAAAATCGAAATGAAGTCTAATGTTCTAGAGAACAATTACGTTGACTCTTGTCTAAAAGTATAGAACAACATATATTTTTCGCGGTTTCGGAGTTGCACAACATTAAAATCGTTTCTATGGTAAAAGTTACTCATAATTATGAGTACAATTACCTCCTTTCTGCCTAGTATACCCCATGCTTGTATTACCGAAGTGTTATTTATTTTCGAGATACCGTAGAGAATTTATGTTATTTTGCTGGTTAAGGGTTTGCATGTTTTAAAAACGGCTTCTTTTTTTTCATTTTAATTGGCACAATTCATGTTGAATTTTATCTGACACCTAACCGATCCATATTATTATTGCCTAGAATTAACAATAGCAAAATTGCAATTATTAACTCTACAGCACCCTTGATGTTAAAAAAGCTAACCATTTAATACAGGCACCATTGTGATATTAACTCTCTATTTAATATTTTCCGCGTTGCTGCGGGCCAATCTCTACCCCACAATGGTGTAATAAAAATACCTTCATAAAAAAATTCGAATTATAAAGGAGCTATTGAGAATTCACTTCGCTTACAGGATCACGTGTCAATCATGCCTTACTTCGCCGCAATGGATCGTGTTATTCTATTTTAACTCAGTTATTCATTGGCCATATCGCAGCACCCCACTTTCGGTGATTCATAATTCGGCACCGGTTTGTATTGAGCTTAATCCGTACCAATGAATGTATACTCTGTGGTGTGATTGTATGTAAAGCAGCGTTTCGATAAATATTAGTTATGATTATTTTATGTAAGTGATTTGGCATAAAAAGTTTTACGATTTGGCCATCCGCTTACACAGTAGACCATTTAAAATTCATACTGGTTTTTATTCAACTTGCACAAGTTCCAATATAAGATAGTATGACCGTCAAGCCATGTCAGAGGCCTTCGGGTGGCACATAATTCTTATACTAGGGTTGTCCACTAAGCTTGTACGGACTTAGTTTGGTAAGAATTTTCGGTACAAATATTGTATCACCATTGTCATCTACTGCTGAGCATAGGGCTCCTAAGACACGCCAATCACCCCCAATCTTCAGCTTTTCGTTTCCAAATACCTTCAGCTGTCCTATGTGTATCGTCACTCTTATCGATTTTTAGTGGCGTCCTACACCACGTTTGTCGATCCGTGCATGCAATGAAGATGCGATCTACGAAGGAGCACGCTTGCCCAGCAGATACCGATTCACTTGAAGACATCCAGATTGTGTCTATCAGTGACAACCGCAGTCCGGAAACGCGTTCCACGCTTTAGCCGTTCGAACGATGAAAGTAGATTCAAATCGTTTCGTACGGGTTTTTGGAACGTCAACCATTTCAGCAACATCAAACGATGTCGCTTTTTCGAGCTTCTGGCGGAGCTCTATATACCCGAGAAGGGGTTCCGATTATAAATAATAACAGATAAATAGATATACAATGTCTTAATGTTTAATGCATGTTTTTTAAAGTTTTTTTTATGAAAATAAAAATGCTTTATTATTATTATTTTAGATAAAATTTCTCGAAACTAGTGACGTATTAAATAATTCTCTGTAGTTAAAGTAATTTCCACATGAAAGGCCAGACTCGGCCGTTGAAAACATCCTTCTGTGATGTGGAGTACAAATGGGATGGTACGGAGCTTACCCCTGTTCCTATCCAATACTCGTCGGCCGCGTATATTGTATTACCCGTGCAACACGCATTCTTTGAAACCCGACCTACGAGATGGGATTCTTTTGTTGTGGCTCGATTTAAATATTACATTAATATGATGGGTGCTTTTAAAAATAAATGCAAGGACTACGTCGGAGAGACGGTCCTGCTCAATTTTTTATTCGATATTACTAGTTACTTGAGATTTGGTTATGTATTATTTCATCCATGTCTATTTTAGTGATTTATTGTGGCAGTAAATTTAAATTCAAATTATTTTATTGTAAAAACGATACACATTTATAAATGTAAATGTCACAAAAAAGATACATTAAGAAAAAAATCACATTAAAAAATAATAATAATATAAACAAAAAATAACCATAAGAACAATAATGATTCCATCAGTGAACAACAAAAGTATGAAATGAGAATACAATTATTACACTGATATTATAAATTCGAAAACTGCTTAATCGATTTGGATAAAATTTGGGATTCAGATAGGTTATATCCTATATCAACCACATAGGCTATTAATTCCTAAAAACAGTTGGTCGGATCTATTGGAACAATGTAGCCGATTTGGATAGATGTCCATGTACTCTCGTGTACCACTTACTGAAATGATCTCGTATACTAGACGTTCATGTTGGTTTAACCATCAATTTCACTACATTTGCATTGTGCCCATTCGCGTCAGATGCGTAAAGCTTTTGCTAATATTTCGTGAACTCATTGTTGGGTCTTGTACAATTAAAATCAATAAATGTTTATTTTTTCAAAACATTGTTAGAAGATTGCAAAACGAATGTTTATGAAATGACGAACGTGATTGCAGGTGAGTTTCGGACGTAATAAAAAATACTTTACAGAATTCATAAATTTTCAACAACAAAGGATACGAAAAACCGTTTAAGGTGCATTCGCAGATTTGGGCACATTACATTAGTGATATGGTAATGCGATTGTTCGCGATAAATTAAACTGGGCACGAGGCAGTCCCGGCGCGGCGCAGCGGGGCTCGCCATGCGACGCCTGCGCAACCTCGTATATCCGCCACTTCCAAAGGTGAAACACCCCACAATTTTTCGACAATAATGCGCAGACTTTCGTAAAGAGAGGACAATACGAAATGTGACATACACAAGCACCACTCGTGGGCAGACTTATTGTAAGAATTATTCCTACACTCCCATTATACTCCTTAACCGCTTTACCTCGAGAATGTCAACTTTGCCATTTGTTCCTTTTGGAATTTATTCATCTTGAGGCCTAAATATTCTCCATTTTGCTGAGAAAAAGTAATAAATATAAAGTGAACATGTGCTCGAAAAAGGAAATAAGCGCAAAATTGTGTAATAAAAATACGCGTGTTTTCTCAGGTGTGTACTGTGGCGTGTGGGATGTAGACCTTTTTCTGACTATAACCAGGAACCATTTGTATTCTGTTCGAAATATAATTGAAAATTATAGCACTCGTGAAATAAGCTGTCAACCGCCGACACTGTTCTCCCGGTAAACATGAAATTCGTGCCTTGTATGCATTTCCCTTTAATTGGCTGCACGCTTTCTCTACATTTTTTAAATAAAAGAAGAATGCTTATTTATAATGCGAAAGACATTTGTCGGAACTAGTCATAGCCGACCGCACGGTCGTCTGTATGTAAAACTGTCACTATGTGTCTAACAAAATTACGCGACATTAGCCGACTTTCGTCGAGTAAATCGTGTGGTGGTGACAAACTTTTTATTGGATAGTTCCCGAGCGCATAGACCGCGACCGTTCCAAAACGCTCCTCTAAATTGGGTGAGAAATACTCCGTTTGACGGTCGCTTTGCATATCACGGCAATAAATCTACAGGAGTCGCTGCGACACGGTAAAGAGTTGGGCATCGTGCGACGAGACGCCTCGTCTCCTTACCTACGTTTCTCCAGGCAAACTTGCATCCCTAAAGTGATGCCCCATTTCCTTTGGAATTTTTCATTTCGTTATCCTACGGAAAGATCGCCTATCACGGATAATTTGTTGCTCGAATTGCGACCGAACCCATTTATATAAATAACGGGTTAATTAACTGCTTTGTTTTTGGTCGAGCGCGTGAATTCAGTGAAACAGCGCGCTTTGAAGGAATAATGGCAGATGTTAACAATAAAATATAGCCCCTCTCCCGTAAACGTATGTTCTTGAATGAATTCCAAATTTCTTAAGTAACAATTAAGGGAGAGCACCGTAAAACAAGTCATGTTTTTAATAATGCAAATGAAATTGTTCAGTTTTAATCCCATTTGGCACTCTTGAATATAAATAACCAACAACTTAACATTGGAAATTATTATGGAAATTTTTTATACTTTATTTTTTAATAACACCTACTTCTAGTATTGCACACAAGCCATAGCATATGCTAAACGGGCATAAGGCATTTATCGGTAAAATATTTTTGCATTCGAATCAGTAATTCTTAAAGTCTATACATCTATACAATCAGAATTATATATATCGTCCAGGGTAAATAGTAGTTCTTGTTTGTATTGAGTACTATTGTTTATTTGAACTTGTACAATATATCGGCATCCACATTTTACGGAATTCATTCAAATCCGTTCAATCGTTTTAGATTGAGTGGAGTCTTAGATCGATACACATACATATTTGTGTGTATACTAAAGTGATTTAGCATTCATTTTCAAACCACTCTAAACTCCGAAAGTTTTACACTGAGAGCTTTAGACGCAGGATTGCAAGCAGAGCGGTAATCGTCGCGTAGAATTGCACTGCATCGCCGGAGCAAGAGCGGTTAACTTTATTGTTTTATGACGCGATAATAATATTGGCGAAGTATGAGTTCGAGTGTGAATCGTGGGTTGTATTGTTTCTCAAACAGATTGTTTTACTGATCGTTATATATTGTAGTAGGCTCTGGATTTTTAACACTTGAGTTATCAAGATTCCTTGCCGAAAACGTGTATAGTGTTTGTCATGTTTTATGCTTATAACATTTATTTAGTCATTTCAAAATAAGCGCTGGACACCTTGTCATCGACACCAGTTGACCGCCATCTCACCTGATGTTAAGTGATGGTGCGGTCTAAGACGATGCTTAGAAAATCTTCGACCAGTCTTGACTTGAAGACGCCCAGATTGTATCCATCGGGAAATGCTCACTCAGACAGCGTATTCCATTGTCTAGCGGTCCGCACAATGAACTTGAGTTGAAGAATGAAATCGAGTTTTTGGAACATCAATCATGAAACGATGTCGCTTTTTCGAGCTTCTGCTGTCCGATAGAAAAACAGGTGTATAAACTGTACAAAATAAATAAATAATTTACAAATACATTCATCATTATTAGATAAACAGTTGAAAAGGCGTTCGTGTAAAGCAATCTTATTTTGTGAGATGCAAATAACAAACGCAAAAGAAAACAAAAAAATTTATGATCCTCGCTTTGGTTATCGCCAATTTGTGTCAACTGAAGCGTTCTTTTAATATTAATAAAACTGCTAGCCCCTCAACCCTCTGCGTGCTTTTACGGTCGGGCTGATGGCGACTTATTTGAATAAATATTTTCGAGCGTGGCCACCTCGAGAGCTTTTTTTATTATTTTCTGTAGGCCATATTACACGATATAAAACCGCGTGCGGGTGCGACGCTAGTTTGTGACTCGCGGAGACGCCCCGCTACGACTCACATTACTAACGTACATGACGCGACGTTATTACTACCCATCCCTTATCTAACACAATATGTCCTTTATTATAAAACTGAAATTAAATGTCCGACCCGTTTCGGAGTTATTCGAAAGCCGCGGGAGTCCATCACATTTGTTATGTGCAACGGCAAGTAAGTGTTTATTGGTTTATGGGTTCTTTTACCTTTTTTGGACTGATTTGAAAGAAGATTGACGAGCGATTTATGGAAATGTTCTGATGGGTATTCAGGACTGTGATTTTATTTATAGACGTTTGATCACTGACATTGTAGAATGTTCAGTTGAGTAATTCTGATACAGTTTTAAGATGGAAAGACGTGAAAAATAAACTATTAAAGTAAACAACCTTTTACCGCAACTATTCAGAAAAAACCACTTCCTACGCTCTAAGGGTTCGCGTTTTCTAAGATAGCCAGTACAACATGTACAAAGCCTATGTATTAATGCAGTATAAAAACCTATCTGCATTCCAAATTTCATTCAAAAGTCATTACGGCGTGAAAAATAATCATATAAACAGAAACACTTTTAAATTTATAATATTAGTGTGATTCAATTTGACTCTCAAACAGCTTATATTGTACTAGCGGACGCTTCGCGGTTTCTTCCGCGTAGTTCCCGTTCCCGTGGGAATACAGGGATAAAAAGTAGCCTATATTACCCGGAGATAGCTAGCTAGTGTAGCTTCCCAACGGTAAAATAATTTTTGAAATCGGTCCAGTAGTTTCGGAGTCTATTCAATACACACTAACAAACAATCAACAAGGTGTACTGTATGTATTATAAGTATGTATTTACAACAAAAAAAAAGTATTTAAGTATTCTATCAGTTATCTGTCTTCCATAGCACAAGCTTTGCTTAGTTTGGGGTCAGATGGCGCTGTGTGTAATGTCCTGTGATATTTATTTATTTATTTAATCAAATCTTTCCTGTTTATAATAGTATAGATTATAGTTTTCATTCTTTAAAGTATGAAGCGGTTTTAAAAGTACAAGGCGTTTGAAACATAGAGTCGCAATGTCTTTTGTTTAATTAGGCAAATAGAGCCGGCACCCACGTCAAGCCGCTGAAGTTAATCGTGTCGGACGGCCTGTAAATGATGCGTGCCCCTGCCGCATGCCTACTTATGTCGCTCGCGATTAGGCTTCCCGACCCGACGCGATCCGGCCTTACTCGACACTGTGACGGATCGGTTAAACGTCGCCAATTAATCCGACTTCAAAAATGAGAAACGAGCGTGTTATCGATGACCCTTCTCCCTCTTTTCTAAAGTACACGCGTCGTAAATGATTACAACCAGTGATAAAAAACAAAATTAAAAATTTTGAAAAACCCACAACGGTTAAAAAGTAATTGTCACCTATCTAAGATAATGCACCAATAAAACCCGAACTCATAACTGAAAACTGCATCAAAATCGGACTAGTAGTTTTGGAGAAAAATTGTAACATGGATTTGCACAAAAACGGTTGGCTGCAGCGCCCCCTGGTGAGTTGTCACCGTAACACCTATCTAAGAACATACACCAATCAAACCCGAACCGATAACTGAAAACTGCATCGAATTGGAGTTTTGGAGAAAAATGGCAACATGTATTTGCACAAACAAACAAACAAACATCCTCTCACCCCAAACGCATATACCGTCTCCGTTCGTCGTGGGTAAAAATAGTATCAACATATAAAATAAGGCTTTTACAAAACTGTAGTAGGAAACCTAAATGTCCCAGTATAATATCGCGAACGTAACCACCATGATACTCAGTGATTGTAGATTCCGCTCAAGACAAAGAACTCTGATTCAAGCGTGACGTCACATAATAAAAGGATCGATAGAGCTAAGCATAGAACCTGCGACCCGTAAAAAGAGGGATACCCGAGCGTTAGGCAATTACTCCAACCATAAAAGTGACAGAGAAGTGTTATTGTTGGGACCTAATTACTTTGTTTTGTTTCCGAGTCATACTAGAGAGTTAAGTGTCGCGGAAAATCGCATCAAAGTCCTCAAGTTTCGTATTCGTATTTCACGTTATAGGATTGCGTTTGACTACATCCTATTTGATGTGAAGCAACAATGTGGGCTAGGTTGGAGTACGCTTACCTAAAAAGAACCTTATTATCATATTGACCATGTGTTATCATTTTGAAATGTTATTGTTACTTTTAAATATTAATGAAAAATTACCTGGAACTTTGGTGTTATCACTAAAATATTTGTATTTGTGTTTTTTTGTGTCTATGTCTGTGTTTGTTGTTGTGCCATTCTGGGTTTAAAGATACCTATATTTGGCTTTTCGGGAATCAGATTCCAGTAAAGAGTTCCACATCCTCGCTGTGCGAATAGAATATCTGGAGTTGAATCGTCTAGTGCGTAAATAGGGAATGCCTACCATGTAGAGATGACGTTTTTAGTCGCATGTCTAGCCGTCTGGTAAAAACACAAACATTATAATCGAATCGAAAAATTAAAAAAATAATGAAATAAAAGAAAAAAAATTACTTTCCCAGGTTTTATATCCATCAATTAACAATGATAAATAGAACAACAACAATAACAACAGTAAATATTTGAGAATTACTAGCTGTACCCGGCGATCGTAACGTGATGTTAATTTTTTTTTTTTTTTTTTTATGTGAAAAATAATGAGACGCACGAGACGCTCTCCTGATGGTAAGAGATAACGCTTGTCCATGACCATTGCAGTGATACACAGAACTCTGAGTAACATAACAAAGTCCAGGGCATCACTGCTTTGGTGCTCATTACTTTGAGACTTTCGATGGTTAGTCTCAACAGCCCAGTAATTTCGCTAGCTGCAGTACCCTTCAAACCGGAACACAGTAATGTTTACACACTACTGCTTGGCGGCAGAATATCTGGTACTGCGGTGGTACCTACCTAGATGACCTCCTGCTAAGGAGATCTACCACCAAGTAATAGCCTATAACATTTCTCAAGATATAAGCAAATTCAAAAATAACCATTTTAAATCCGACTAGTAGTATGGTAGCGCGTTCAAACAAGCAAAATCTTTCGCTGTATTATACTATTTATTTGTATAATAGGAATAGATCACAGCAAACATTTTGTAGCAATTTAATATAAACATGTCGATATGGGTACCCAAATTTAGCAAAAGTTATGATATCTGAAATCCGTGAAAGGATTTACTCCAAAATGAGTGCCAAGAACAATGCATCGTTATTATTACGAAAGCGCATGTTTCTTTGTTTTTTTTGGGACAATGTATTCAGTTATCGTGTAAAATCACGGATTCATATTCCACGCGGTTCAAAAGAGTCGTCATACTGTAAATACTTTATGGTAATAGGTGGTGGCGGGACACGGATCTCGATCATGGTGTTCGATCGTGAGCGACGATCGTGCGCGCAATGAACCCTTGAAACTTAGGGCCAGGTATGTACTTTCATTAAACTTATGTGTATTAACCAAGTACTTACCACTGGCCAATTACTTACTTATCCTTAGCCAATTATTTACTTTCCATTCGCCAATTACTTACCACTAGCCAATTACTACTTACACTTAGCCCATTACTTACTTACCAATAGTCAATTACTTACTTACCATTAGCCAATTACTTACTTACCATTAGCCAATTACTTACTTACCAATAGACAATTACTGACTTCTTCTTCTTAGTCGGTATTTTCATTGCTGAAGGTCGTGTCTAACTGTACTCGATTTAGCATGATCCTCCACGTGTTTCTGTCTTATTACTGACTTACCACTAGCCAATTACTTACTTATCAATTACTTATTTGCCAATTACTTACTACTAGCCAATTATTTAGTTACCACTAGTTAAGGATTTACCAATTAGAACGAAGATAATATTTTAATTATCTTCATTATACAATGTTATCATCAAAACAAGTACATATTTACAAAAGCAAACAAGTTAAATTAATGAAAATGTTTATGTGATTTAAAAAAAAACAAAAACCAAATAAGCCACGCTTCCAAGTGCAATATATTGGATTTATCAAAACGAACCCTATGGCCAAAGGGAGTTGATAGTACTGAAGAGTTCCACTGTCTATCTTTTGGTTTCTAACACACTGGCAGATATCTAACATGTTAAAGTTATAGTAATATTATTAATGCGAAAGTTTGAGAGTAAGAGTGTGTGACGATGTAACTTGTATTTACACTACAGCGCTGTAACAGCGCGATGAATTTAAACAAAATTTGCGCTTTTTTGCCTTATTTTATATTTACATCTTAATATTAAAGTTTTCATTCAGTGCTTTTTAAAACATACGGTGCCGAATGTGGAAAATCGTGGTCATAAATTCAAAGTCGCTCTGCGAGCCTTGGAAAGAGCTATACTCGGTGTTTATCTTAGTGATCGTATCCGGAACAAAATGATTCGCCAGGTAACTAAATCCACAACACTTCAATTACCTCTGCGTATTAGTAAGGTGAAGTGGTTGTGGCCATATCTATCGCAGATTTAACAAATGCTAGAGTAAAGTATTCTAATGTTCTAGAGTGGAGTACGAATTGGCAAACGTAGTTTAGGCCCTGAGGCACGATGCAGTGACAATATAATGTGGGATAGCTGACGGTGGCTGGAAACGAAAAGTCGAAGATCGGACTGAAAGGCATGTCTTGGGAGATGCCTATGCCCAGCTGTCGACTATGATAGACTGATGATAATGATCAATGAAAGATATATCCTGAAATAGATTGCAAGAAAAGGGGTAATAATGGACTCAGGCGCATTTATCTCATGGAGCCCATCTCTTGTTTGATAAATAGATTTTTTTCTCAATGCTTACGAATCAAGCCTTACGGTGTGTTCCCATTGTGATATAAAACGGCTCCTATTTATTTGTGAAACATGACAGATAATTCGGTACGGCTACCGATAGAGATGTCTTTGTTGCGCGAAGAATGGCCTGTATGGTTTTGTAATACACAAATACAAACGCTTTTGTTACTCCGTGTTTTGGTTATGAAATTTATTATTGTGACAAATTGTGAGGTCGGAGTTAAGCCTTTCGTTTGTATAACATCTGCCAGGCTTAAGATATTGTCGACGTCATATTAATTCTTTGAAATATTGCTGGAGTTATTTTGACGCACAAGGCCCGGTACATATTAGAAATGTGTTGATTATTATAGTATTATATTTTGTAAATGTCGCTACGTCGCTTTTATTAAATGTAATTTATAAACGTTTTCATATGATACTTAATTATGATTTCAAAGTTGTAAGTTAAAAAGCAGTAAGTTGAGCAGGCTCCTAAATATTACTTCAATGCATTCAAAAAAATATGAAGGTTGATGTTACTGGATACTGTGTTTCGTACAACTAGCTTTCTATGATAAAGTATAATTTCAAAACCAATTCCACTATTCAGAGTTTGTCAAAAATATTAGACAGCAGCGGTAACGTGATCTACAAATGGGTAAGCGGAGAACTAACTTCTTTCATGGTTCTGTCATATTTCATTACTAAATATTACCAATATTAAGTTATTACATTATTTGAGTCGTAAGTTTTAAGTTGTTTCCCATTTCTTGAGCGTGTTATGAATAAATCGCTACTTTTGCTCAGACGCTATAAAAGTTTTATTGATCTCAGGCGATTTTCCTTATTCGAAAATATACTTTGAAATTCGCAATAGAATGTCAGTCGCAGGGGAGCGAGTCGCGGTCGAGTAAAGAGCATTTTATAAATGTGTTTGGAGAATAGCGAGAGGTTCGCAGTCGCAGTCGAGTCGCGAAACGCACGGCGATGCACCAAGTTTAATGGAAAAGAATTGAAAAGTAGCGCGTCTATATGGTAATAGAAATTGCCTGGAAGAAAAGAACAGAGACGACAGAGTGCACTGCTCTGAGTTATAGTTGTTTTCTCGAAAATTGAGCGTTATTGCGTACGGTTTCCCTCTGGGGTTACCGTCAAGTCTGCGACTAACATACTTGTGATATTCTACTTACGGATGTATTCACTCGTACTTGTATCTCGTGAACATCTCCGGATAAAAACTGAGACCATTCACGTCGCACACGTCTACTAACTTTGATTTTTATTTGTCTACTACAAACTCCAACTGAACTTCAGTATTTTTATTACTCTGCAATAGTAATACGAGATTTAGCGAATTCTGTATAGAATAAAACTTTTACTTATAGACGACGATGTAAAATTAAGGAGTTGGTTGTTTACTTATGAAACTCTGGCTCCCAAGTTAAAACATAGTCTTAGAAAAGTTACAAATAAGTAAAAGTCTCATTAAAATAGTTTTCTCCACTGAATTTCAGCTATCATTTTCTAGTGAAATGTATTTTCAAGTGACAAAGTTGTATGATTCAAAACTTTTACTTTTAAGTGTGTTGTATATTTCTTTGTTTATTCTTGCTACTAAATTTTTTAACAGTATCGTGTATTAGAGTGCTTTTAAAAATATTTAAATGTAAAGTATGAGAGGGCTCTTCGCGCGATCACATCGTTATGTTTATGGGAAAACTGATGTATTTGTAGCCTGAAAAAGTAAATGTTCTTCCGTGTTTGTTATTTATTACGTTGCTGCTGACGCATACCCATAGCATTTGACCTTTTACTTATACTGCCTTAGTTTCAATTAGGTACTTGGGTGATGTAGACTAATACAAATAATGATATGAACCACAAGTCCTACTAATACTATAAATGTGAAAGTTTGTGAGGATGTATGGATGGTTGTATGTTTGTTACTCGTTAACGCAAAGACTACTGAACGAATTTGGATGAAATTTGGTACACATATAGTTTGATATGACCTGGATTAACATGTATAATACTTTTTACACAACAAACTTTTTGTTAAATTCCATGCGGGCGAAGTCGCTGGTAACAACTAGTACATCATAATATTATATGAATAATGATGGAAATGGTTTTTTATTTCAATATGATCACACAGTGAACCCACGATGAGCTGTGGCCAAACACCTAAGTTGTCAACCATAAAGACCGAATCAAATTGTAAAGTTAGTTTACCCGATTTTAGGAAGCCTGTTTGTAAATACTTTTCTAATCATATTTACGAAGTTCAACGCAACATGTACGACGACCGTGATCAGTTTTGACCTCGATGTACTTAAGTAGTTTATAAACTTCTACTGCCTATCAATATTCATGTCTAAATGTTTTTCTAATTGCCACCTATAAATATAAAAGCTTTCCTGACATCTTAATTGGCTCGCCACAAATCACTTAATGTATAAAAATATTTGCCATAATAGTGCCTAATAGGACGAGGTATAAATAATCACCTGACTCCTGGTCTCACTGTATTAATTTGTCAATTTCATTGAATGCTTATTTTAAAACATGATTGTAATTGTAATTTTGTTCTTAGTTATATTTTAATACATCTTAAGTTCAGCCACCTTCTAATTTATTTGGTTCTATAGTTCAACCATGGCACTGTGTAGAAATGTTCAACAATATTTATTTGTTTACTAGCTCTTACACGCGACTTCGTCCGCATGGAATTTATAAGTGTAGTTTTAAGCGGGAATACACTAAAAAAATACGTTGAACAAATTTCTGAATTCTTCCAAACTTCTGCGCAATTCTCTTTTTTTTATTTTATTTCGTAAGAACTTAATATGTAAGGCATATTCCAAATACATTCATGATCTACTTAAATCTTCTTACAAGGAAAACGTGAAATAACCATTATTTAAATTTTGCTTTATCTGCCTATTTAGCTAAAAGAAAAAAAGAACAACGATATGAACAAAAAAAACATAACACACAGCGCCATCTGACCCCAAACTATGCAAAGCTTGTACTATGGAATATAGAATTGATAGAATACATACATACTTTTTTTTATAAATACATACTTATAATAAATACCGAACACCCAGACACAGAACATACATTTGTTTGTACCACAAAATGTTTATCCTGGGTGGGAATCGAACCCTTCAGCTCTTGGAGCAGACATACTACCAACAGGGCTGTCAAACCTATACCCTATACCTAATATAAACCAATAGGTACCTATATTTTACGAACATAGATAAAATATAATAACAGAGATGTTTGCCAATAGGGATAAAATCAGCTTTAATTAGTTGGTTTCTATTGCACCCGATCTCTAAACATTGTTGGTATTTTTAGTAATATTAATGCTCTTACATTTATTTACATCGTTAGGTTTAATATTACCGTTAATTTGAGCCTGCTTGTTTATTATTAGCAATCAGTCAACAGCTGTTGTTGGCCAGGATTGTGGCAGCTACGTTCGTGAGTCATTATCATTCCGATGTGTTGATTTTTTATAATGTATGTGTTTTTAGTCTCTACTAGATTTTCGGTAGTCCGAATCAGGTTTTTTTAAATTTCTTTATTTAATGAAATCATCACCATCACAGCCTTCTTTATCCCACATGCCTCTCTTATTATACCATCTGCCTAGGTCCTGTGCCAAACTGGTCGAGGTTCGACCCGCGACGGTGAAAATATCGCCGACCCATCTTGTGGCTGGACGACGAACGCTCGAATGAAATATGGTATGCTTATGGTATTCGTGAGATATTTTATATGGTTTAGGACTGTAGGTACCTCGTTGCATCGCTACGCAGACATGATGTAATATGTATCAGAGTTAAGCGTCACGTTGGTTCGTCAAAACTGTTTGGGACGCGGTAGTGGAATTGATAGAATACATAAATACATTTTTTTTTTGTAAATACACAATAATAGAATAGAGAATACTCAGACACAGAACAAACATTTTATTTATACTACAAAATGTTGGTCCTAAATGGGAATCGAACCCACCCCAAATATACTCGAACTTGAAACTTTAATACCTATTATAAATGTTGGTGAAGGGTTATTTGGATATTTCCCCCTTGCCAGTAAGTTGAGCTTAATTACTGGCTTCTTCATTAGCAACCATAAATCCGAAACCGTTTGCCGTAGAGGCGGTTATAATTATGAATAATTATATTTATGTCACCACCATATGAACCATACCATATCATGTAATAGTGGTGACGAATGCATGTATAGATCATAGAGTTTTTAATAAGAATATACTTTTACAATTTTTTTATATGTGTATGTAATTATCATACAATGTTAGATACAGGTCTGTCAAATTTTGAGCAGTGAAGCTTATCCTGTTTTATGAATGTCATCTATTTCTTATTACATTCTGCGTCATTAAAAAAGATAAAAGTAGCCCCCTTGCCGGTGTGTATTGTATTAAATTTTAAAATAGACATCGTATTCTAGCTAGATTGTTAACGATTGTAACTAGTCAGGTTATGGCATTCTGCGGGACCTGTGCGGGATAGTCGACAGGACGTCGGTTATGACGTTAAATTCACACCTGATCTGAATAATTACCATCTCTGCCTTATTACCATATCGTAAAATCAGAGGCAGTTTCCTTACACGATAATGTTTATGAGATAAATCTAAATTTATGTTCATAAAATAGCATAGATCTCTTTAAAAATATCCCAAATAGATTAGTCTTGTTATATGCTAATATTCTTACTTTTATTAGCTGTTTATATTCTAAGACGGTCTACATCTGTAGTATTAATCGTGTAAGTCATATTTAAAATGCAAAATATATGCTACGTGACGATGTTAATGCGCCACGTCTTTTATGTCCATTCCAATAAATATTAGTTATCTGTTATAATTTTATTAATACTTGAAGTCGTTTGAATTGATTTGAATTTTTATGCAATATTGTTACAAAAATGAAGGCATTGAAAGTGCTGGTAAAGTTACAAATCATTCATTTATGAGGTCAGTGTCAAATCAGGATGATTTCATTTGCATACTAGTGGATCGATCTTTTTCTTGCAAATGTTTATTTCCAAATATATTTGCTCTATATTATGTGGCACTTAGGCTATGCAACCTTATCTAGAAAACTAACTCTTTGAGTAATTAAATATTAGAAATGTGTAATCTTTCAAGTACTGTGAGAACCAAATATTTGATAGAGTATTTGAGATATTGAACCTACCTTTAAAAAAGTATTATACCAAGAAGCAACTATTACCAAATACTTACAAGCAAAGCTACAACTATATTAAGGTAGTCAAAATCAAAATAGTCGAATCGTGTCAAACTTGAATAAGTGTAAAATAACCTGGTTAGTTTTCGAAGTTTCAGCCAATTCCCCAGTTGGAGATTGTCTAGCTCCGAATTTGGAGGTTCTAGGTTCGAATCTCACGGCACGCATCTCTTTCTGTCTTTTCTTAGTAGTGTACGTTTTTCCAAACGGTGAAAAAAGTTCTCATAATTTTGTAAGTCTGCCAACCTGCACTTTACAAAATATGGCCATGCTCTTATCACAATGAGAAGATATCCGTGCCCAGCAGTGGGACAGTTTATAGAAAACAGGGCTGATTCGGAATCTGGTTAATATGAGTTTTGTAACACGTTCTCTGTAATGTCAAGGCGGCGTTATGTTAATCGATAGATACATGTAAGGTCAGTTACCCCAACTCTACAAACATTATTAGACTTTTCCCAAGTGTTGAAGTTGACCGTTAACGAAATGATTCATTACCGACACTAGTAAACCGAGAAGAGATATTTGTTCAAATATTCTCACGCGTGGCTTCATGTCAATTGCTTAGCCCAAGTTTTGACACCTCCTAGAGGTCAACACAGTCCAGCTTTCGAGTAGACAAGTTTGTGGATAGTTTTGCGCGCTCCACCAATATTTGTTCAATGCCATCACAGTTCTTCCAAAATGATTGCACTCAACTTTGACACCATTGTGTGACACTGTACGTACTGCGTTATTTATTTTGGTGACATGACTTTGCACTCAAATTAAGTTTTCGCGTGAGAAATATTTACTGGAAGTGATCAACGTTAGTTACTCGTATATAATATGCTTATTATATAGTTGTGGAAATAACCCAGTACGTTTCTGTGGCGGTAAATAAATGATGGACAAATAGAGATTAAAATAATATTAGTTAATTTATCTTGTACCCTATTCAAAGCTTTATCGAGATTAATCTAGATAAGTATTGAGAGTGAGTAAATTAATATACTTTTGATTTTAGGTAAAACGCTTCCATTAAAATTATGGGCTCTGGCAAAACCGAGTACAACGTTAGTACCTGAATCTTTAACTGCTTCCAAAGAGTTATCTAGAGCATAACGATATCATTCACTAAAATGAACCGATATTTAAACGTGACTCTTACGCCTTCATTGACACGGTTCGTCTCATTATGGAAAGTAAAAGAAATCTTTTAACACTCTTTCATATAAGTTTACTCAGAGAACATTATTTTTAGTTTATGTTAAGATATTTCGTGGAAGATATAAAGTAGCCCTTTCGATTTTTAACACAGATATAAACAGGGTCGATTCTCACATTCTAGGCGGGAGCCTTCTCATTAAAATGTGCTCTTATATTATAGTGGAGCTCAGCTGCCGTCTTATCGCTGTATAAAGCGTTCCGATCTACGTTGTGATATGATAATTGTAATCCAATATATGAAGTACTATCTGTTCCATCTGTCTACCTGCCAGTAAATACTTGACAATGTGAAACGGCTGTCAGGAAAGAGATGAATTATTTTTGTTATGTTTCAAGACAACTTATTTTTATAAACCTACACAAATCATGAAGAATTACTTCGCACCCACACGTCCCAATAGTATTGTCGTCACGAATGAGGACTTCCCTCGACAAGGAAGTGGCAAGTCGTTAGCGGTGATGGATTCGCGGAGGCCTCCTCAGACCTCAGGGCGCTGGGTTTGACGGGGAATCGATTAAGTTTGACAGTCTGCACTCTTCGATTGTGGAGCTCCGTAATTATCGCAACCCAGTAAATTGAACTGCTGTGAAACCACGTGACACAACACTAATGAATTCTGTCCATATTGACGCCCCGCGAACACTCACAAAATTTGTATTTTAACTACACAAGATTATGTGAACTGTTTCGCTTCAGGCGCTAATAAGCTACAAATTAAAAATTTAATGATTTTTTAGATTACAACGTTTTTTTAATCCTGCGTTTCCATTAAAAATCTAGATTAAAAAATCGCGGAAACGAAAGGCTGGTTGTTTTAAATTTTATGTCTTTCGTTAGGATCGTATCGAATCCTTGATGTTTGCAATGTGCCGAGGTGCTTAATTTCATTTTATGTTACTGAAATTTAAGAAAAATCCTAAATGAAACAGATCTTAATGCATATTGAAAAGAGATGATGTGGTGCGGGACACATGTTAAGTGTATTAACGTGTCGGGTAAAAACTCGCTAAAGAAACGGCTCGTTTGTTTTAAATTTTATGGCTGTAAGGTCTTTCGTGTTGACCGTTGAATATTGTATTTAGTTACGGCCTCCGTTACAGCATAAGTTAATAACCATTTATGTTAAAATCTGTCTAAGTCTTTTATCTACGACTTTATTTTACCTTTTTCTGCAGTAAAAATTGACATTTTGATTGTTTTAATTCATTGTTTCTCATCAAGTATAACAATTATTTTAACGAGCTGAATCGCAAGGTGTTTTGTATCTTAATCGACTCAATCCAATCTAGGTTCTTTCTCGAATTATCGATTGTGGCACAGCGGGGTGTGCGACAAGAGAATTTTATTTTAAATAAATCGCGCGAGACCGCGTCGCGGCGAGAAATTAGGCGTTGTATCCCCTGCCGCGAAAACTCATCGTAAATAAGTGTCGCGGCTGCCTTCGAACAGGTCTCCGCTGTGCGTGAGCTTAAAACACATTCTTGTTATACACTCGTTTAAGGATTTAATTACTTGCACCATGTGATAGGTCGCCCGCTTGCTGCGTCTCTTGTCCCCGCCCGTCCTCTTGCGTGATCGTAAATCCTCACTTCGTTAATGATCCGAATGCTGTTCCGCGATGAATTACCGCTTTAGTCTTGTTTACTTTTTGCGCGAAATATTTTTTCCAATTTCACTCGGCCAGCGTGGGCATCGGATAATGGACTGTTACTCTTTAAGTGGTTTTTCGAGTTCATCACGATTTATGTTTCAATAAGTATGCAAGATTGTATTTTATATCGAATTTTATCTTCAAACGCATCATATAAAATACTGCGTTTGATGCTGCTATCAAAGTTTACGCTGGCGTAGTTCGTGAGACGGATAGCTGGAACGCTTAAAAATTTTATTTTACGTTCATGGAATGTAATTCACACCTTTTATCCGACGAGAGAGAAAAGTTACAAGTATTAGATACCAACGCCTCTTGCAAAGGTGATTTGTAGTTTTTTAGTTATTCATAAAACCGGTTGTATATGAGCATCTTTACATCTGACAGTATCCTTACACGCCTATAGCGTATAGATTGAAGCTGAATTTAGGTAATGTTCCGGGCACGCCTTTTTATATCGCCTTCAGTATCAGTGTCGTCGTTTTCAATTTACGAAACACGGCGTGCGGTGTCGGGTGTCGTGAACAAGTGAACATCGGAGTATCCGGCTTCAATTGCCTTTAACTAGAAGTCTTTCTCGATCACAATGCAGTCGGCACTCTGTTTTGTAAATGCGATACTTCCTTCGCCGCAAAGCTTTTTCGCATGTGATTGCGGCCTCTTTACTTTAATCAAATGCTTTCGACAAAGGATTGTAAGGAACGCGGTTCGATTTCGTACGAGAGTTCCGTATCGGCTGAGAGGTCCCTTTGAGAATTTTTTCGTTCATTTTTTCACCGATGACTTCACAAATACATCATTTCTTTTAGTTGCGTATTGTTACCCAATTTTTTCGTGTATTTTGCTAACTTTAAGAAATAATAATAACGTCAAATTTTTTACGTGTGAAAAGACGACAAATATGAAGGTCCGTCTGGTTTTTTAAATGATGAACAGGCCTGCGTTTGATATTAAACATTAGTGCTGTCTAAGAACTAGCATGGTTAGGTACCTAGAATGAACCTAATCATTCTAGATTTTAAAACATCCTTTTTACAGCTTCAGCTTACCTGCTGGTAAGTGGTCACAAATGAACAACTTTTAGTGATTTTTGTTGTTATATTAAGGAAACTAAATAATTTATACGTAAAGTATAGTATTTAAAAGAATAAGCCAAATGCATGAGTCCAAATACCAAAAATGATCTTGAGCTGCCGGGGATGGAAAACATCGTGAGGAAACCATAGTATGGTTGGTGGTAGGGTAATTTCTAGTACTTGTCTAGCTAACTACCACCTTCATGCTGAAAATCTGCTACCAACCATCTAACAGTGTTTACCATCTTCGACCACACCCTCACTAAACATCAGATAAGCTGCTAGCTACTACTCTCACGTTGAAAACTTGCCTCCAAGCATCCAACGGTGTGTTCTGACAACCTCACTTAAAAGCCAGTTTCATTCCAGTCTAGACGTATGTATCATATTTGAACACACCGTTTTAATGGTAGGTGAGCTGTAGGCAAATAAATATATAGCCTGTCAACCATGAAAAAAAAAACAACGATCTCATTGTTTCTTTTGATTTACATTTTCATACTTAATCTAAGATTAAATGTGAGAAAATATGATAAACTTAAACAGTTGAGCTATGTTGTTTTTTAAAGTTAAACTTTGCCTTTTAATTTCACTAATCTAGCGCTAACCGACAGAAAGATAAGTACCTATAAAACAACGAGAATGTATTGTTTTGATATTTCATTTATTATCAGGAGTTCTCTTCACTTACAAAAAAGAAAAGGTAAATATAATATATGTATTAAATAAAAAAAAATGTTACAAAAATCATGACCCCATGTTATTCGGTCTCGTACACATGGAAGAGTTCCATCACTACAATTGTCTAAGGCAAACTTTATTTTATTAAATTGGCAAATCTTACATTCAGATGTACATTGTTCGTATATGTAGATTGATATAGAAGGCCAATTCAATTAATTATATTCAGTGACGTAAATGTTTATTTACATAAAATAAAAGATAATGGATGTGTAAAAAAATTTACTAATTGATAATTTCAATTATTAAAGCAACAAGAAATTTAATTTTTAGCAATGATAGCTCAGTGGTTAGCGCGGTAGGTTCGCATGCCGAAGGGCGTGGGTTCAAACCCCAACAATGAGCTTGAGCTGCCGGTGAAGGAAAACATCGTGAGGAAACCATAGCATGGTGGTAGGGTACTTTCTAGTACTCGGCTGGCTAGCTACCACCCTCAAGTTGAAAATCTGCCGCCAAGCATCTAACGGTGTGTTCCGGCAGCCTCACTTGAGAGCCAGTTCCATTCCAGGCTAGGTGTGCTTTACCATCTTCGACCACACCTTCACTTAACATCAGGTGAGCTGTGGTCAAACACCTGGCCTGTCAACCATTAAAAAAAAAAAAAAAAAATTAAAATATGCATCTGTTAACGTCTGCTTAAATTTACCTAGCGATGAGCTGAATCCGTCAACAATTAATATTATCATCATGTTAAATATTAAAACCTAACTATACCTAAGTTTTCACTATGTTTTTTATATACATTTTAATTTTTTATACGGTTATTATCGGGATTTTTTATTAGTACCGTACCAACATGAATTCAGTATTATGTTCCCGGTGGTTTTGTTTCTACAAATTCAGTATCACTTATAAATAAGATGGTATCATTTGAATGAACCATTATTTGTTTATTTAATGTTCTGCTATTAATTTTTGAGTTTTAATGATTTGTATTATACGTATTTACCCTTCGGGCATTAACATCAATCTATTCAACAACTGTTTGTTTTTCATTCGGGGATTTTTTTCTTCTAAAACTAAATTTATTTATGATTACATGATGATGATCCTTCATGTTTATTTTAATAACGATTATTATCAAAGTATGTTTAACTATATAGTTTATTAGTATTTGCCGTCATAATCTTAGATATATACCTACAGATACAGATCTTGTACTAATTTTATAAATGTGTGTTTCGTATAGTTAATTTTTTGTATTTCATTGTGCATTTAAGTAGGTATATCCTACTTTTTTGTTTTACTTATGCGGGATTACTCACGTTTAATTATATCGGATATACCGAATATATTTAGTTCCGGACACATTCGTGACTTTTTTCATGGAGACAAAGCTGAGTACCGTATCCGTGTAGGTTTTAAAATATATAATATAGATCTTTTCAAGGGCAGCGTGAATAGGTATCTTCTACGTCTGCATGCTTCTTCATCTTCACCGCATTATCAAACACAAATACAAATACAAATACTTTATTGATAACGCCAATGTTACAAGTCACTATCACTTACCAACTTACCATAAGGCGAGTTGGTGTTCAAACGCGGACTTATACGTGGTAAAAAAGCACCATTACTGATCGGATGAAAGGTAAACTAACAAACACGCTTTCGTATTTATGGTGTTAGTAAATATAAGAATAGTTATTTAGCAGCAGTGAATACTTTGTATAGCTTTATTTACTGAGTACTTGTCAATTTGGTTCTAAACTCAAAATGTATTCCTGCGTAAAAATATTTAACTATCTATTTTATATATAGGTATGTATAAATAAATAATAAATTATGTTCATGATTATACTAATTATAAATTTATTTAATAGAGATTTAATGGTAAGTGTAAACATTTAAGTCATCAAACGAATGTGACTGATGTCATTAACACGACGAGAATCACCTTGTAGATAAAATCGTTTCTTAGGTAAACATAAGTATGGACGTCTCTTTGCCAAGTTACGCTAAAGAGGTGTAACGTAACCTTACCGTCAAGTTAGTTTGACAATTAAAAAACACAACAAAAACGAAGTACCTAATAACTCCTCCATACTACAAAATTGTACTGCGGTACAATATTTTATACTTTTTCAAAAATTTGGTGTACCATGGCAAAGATTGAATCAGCGGCTAAAAAGCTGTTATTCCGCTCTACTGCCACTCAATAAATAAATTGTTTGATATAGAAGAATTCGTGCATACACAATTATTCTTAAATAATGAAAATATGTGGTATATGAAAGAACAAGACTTGGCTACGTTATTTTAAGACATATTTCTGTCAACATATAAATATTTTTTTATCAGTAACGAAGGCACATAATAAAAAAGTTCTGTATTGCTGTTTGACGTATTGCAATTGATTAATTTCATTTAATACTGTAAAAAGTATCTTATAAAATGAGTTTTTTAAATAAAGTTGTATTAATAACTGGCGCTAGCTCAGGTTTCGGGGAAGCTATTGCTATAAATTTCGCGAAGCTATCAGCAACATTATCACTAATTGATATAAATGGAGAAAATTTAGATAAATGTGCTATACAGTGTAAAAATTTGAACGGAGGGAAAGTGCTAAAACATGCAATTGATCTGCGTAACGACGAATTGGTGCAAAAAGTTGTTAACATTACTGTCGAAGAATTTGGAAAAATTGACGTTGTTATTAATTGCGCTGGTATTTTTGAGAAATGTCATGGTAACATTCTGGATCCCAAAGCGATGCAAAATTTCGACTCAGTGCTAGCAGTGAACTTGCGAGCATTAGTTCGCGTGACTAATTGCGCGGCTCCTGCTTTGATTAAATCCAAAGGATGCATCATTAACATAGGAAGCATATCTGGTTCAGTGGCTTCATCCAGTGCATTTTTCTACAACATATCTAAGTCTGCTGTAAGCCACTTCACTAAATGTGTAGCCTTAGAGTTGGCACCTTACGGGGTTCGAGCCAATGCAATATTGCCTGGTGGAGCAAAAACGAATCTTTTAATTAACTCTGGTATAAGCTTAGATAACAATGATTCGTTTTGGGAGTTAATGAAAGGCTCAGCTCCATTGAAAAGACTTATTGAACCTAAAGACATTGCAGACATGGCGATTTATTTGGCCAGTGACAGCGCCAAAAATATAACAGGAAGTGATTTCAAAGTAGACAGTGGTTTAACTCTTTGCAGTTTTGAAATACCAGAAATTGAATAAATATTGTTTCATTAACACAAACTATAAAAAGCAAAATTAAACATTTTGAAAAAACCCACAACGGTTAAAAAGTAATTGTCACCTATCAAAGATAATGCACCAATCAAACCCAAACCCATAACTGAAAACTGCATCAAAATCGAACTAGTAGTTTTGGAGAAAAATGGCAACATGGATTTGCACAAACAATGTTTGCTGCAGCGCCCCCTAGTGAGTTATCACCATAACGCCTATCTAAGAACATGCACCAATCAAACCCAAACCCATAACTGAAAACTGCATCAAAATCGGACAAGTACTTTTGGAGAAAAATGGCAACATGGATTTGCACAAACAAACATCCTCTCACCCCAAACGCATAAACCGTCTCCGTTCCGTCGTGGGTAAAAATAGCTATAAGGACTTTTACAATTACATTTATATGATACATCATGTAAATGTAAGTGTAGATTATTTTTATGTTGCACACTTATATTTTAATGGAAATCTGTGTTAAACAGAGAGTGGTTGATATGTTTACTCTGAATATAAAAACAAATACTAGGCAAGCTCACATAATTTCGCAATTTAAAGTTATGACTTGGCTATATTTTTTTTAAGTCGTTTTTCTTTATATATAAATAGCCGAATTATTATATTTTAAGTACCTATTCTGATCTTTTTGTAGTGAATACTGACGTGTCTGTTTATTGTACTCTGTCAATGTTTTAAAACATGAATTTCTCAAATAAAGTAGTATTAGTAACTGGAGCTAGTTCGGGTTTTGGAGAAGCAATAGCACTTCATTTCGCTAAATTATCAGCGTCATTGTCACTTATTGATATAAATGGGGAATATTTAGAAAACTGCGTTGTGCAATGTAGAGATCTTAACGGTGGTAAAGTACTAAAACATGTCATTGATTTGCGTGACGATGAGCACGTGCAAAAAGTTGTAGATGATACTGTCGAAGAATTTGGAAAGATTGATGTTGTTATCAATTGCGCTGGCATTTTTAAAAATAACCATGGCAGCATTCTAGATCCTGAAGCGATGGACAATTTTGATGCTGTGATGGCTATAAATTTGCGAGCATTAATTCGTGTGACCAATTGTGTGGCTCCAATTTTGATAAGAACCAAAGGATGTGTCATAAACATAGCCAGCGTAGCAGCGTTGCTTGCTTCAAATGATGCATTTGCATACCACGTATCTAAGTCAGCTGTAAGCCACTTCACTAAATGTGTTGCACTAGAGTTAGCGCCTCACGGGGTCCGAGCTAATACAATATTGCCTGGTGGATCTAAAACAAATATTTTCTTAAACTCTGGTGCAAATTTGGAAAAAAATAACTTACTTTTTGAATCTATCCTACGCATAACACCGTTGAAAAGACTTATTGAGCCTGAAGAAGTTGCAGACATGGCTGTTTATTTGGCCAGCGATAGTGCAAAGAATATAACAGGAAGTGATTTCAGTGTCGATGGTGGAATACCTTTATCTTTAACTAGTTAACAGGCTTATTATTATACTAGCGGGCCGGCCCGGCTTCGCACGGGTAAACAAAACTCGAATAATAATAAATGAAAAAAAAAAGAATAATTATTCAATACAAACAAAAATCAAATCTTTCTTCTTTATAATTAAGTAAGGGTTTGTCGGTAAATTTTTCACAGCTTGGGTTACTTTCTTGAAGTTTCCAGACGAATCCCTAACTGTTTTTTAAATAAAATATAGCCTATGTACATCACGGATAATGTAGCATTCTAATAATGAAAGAATTATTAAGATCGGTCTAGTAGTTTCGCAGCCTATTCAATACAAACAAACAATCAAATCTTTCATCTTTATAATAGTGTAGATAGATAGATTTAATTTAATATTCGATTAAAAAAACCTTTGCGAAGTTGTATTTGTAAAGCATTGTTAACAAATTCAGTTTGGTCTTTAGCATCCTGTATGACCGTTTAATTAAGAATTAAATAAGTCTTAGTTTATTCACGCTTTTGTTGTCTACATTGTTCTTACTTAGAAACATTAATTATTAATTAATTAATGTATTTAAATTGAAACTATTTAATACTAACGAATTCATTTACTAGAAATCCTCAGGAAGTCTTAATTTGTTTTTTGGAGAGAGTAAGAATACTTACAGATACCTACTAATAGTTGTGTATGTAATATTCGTAGATTGAATTTGGATTATTAAGTTTATTATTTATTTAGTAAAAAAATATTTTTATTGTTAACAAATATTATTATTAAATGACAAGAGTTGTATTAACTTTATTAAACTAAGTTTTAAGAAGAAAATCAGTTATAATTAAATATATTTAAAACAATTTTCCTTTAATCTGTGAAAGGTAGTGTTAGTACGATTAAATATTATGTACTAGGTATAAAATCGAGACAACTATGACGATTCATCATTGTACTATATTTTATACTTAAACTTTTAATTAATTAATTTTTATAATAGCAGACGTGTTATTTTTCATTATACCAGATACCTGCACCGGCTATCTATCTGGCCAGCGACTGTGAAAAAATTATAACTGGAAGTGGTTTTGTGGTGGATGTAGGATATTGCAAATCTGTTAAGGAATTAATTTGGGGTTTATAAATTAAAATGGTGTAAGTATAAAAAATATTATTTTACAGATTAATTTGTTTCTCCTTTATTGTACGATCATTTTTAAAATAAAATTTGTGGTTTGTGTAATAATACTAGAATAAAGTTTTTTGCTTTTAAGTAAACAATATTCCCAGTAGCATTACGAAACTTATACTTACTGTAACTAAAACTTATAACATTTACTTTTAATACCATCTCTCATACTTATTTCTTCCATAAATTATGTCATAAAATCCTACTAATATTATAAACGCGAAAGTTTGTATGTATGGATGTTTGTTACTCTTTCACGCAAAAAACTACTGAATGGATTTTGATGAAATTTGGCGTGGAAGGTAGCTGACACCCTGAATTAACACATGAACTACTTTTTATCCCAAACACATGTAGCGGGTAACACCGCAGGGCGCAGCTAGTTTTCACATATTGATAATATTATCTGGTCGCTCTCGCATTATATTGATGCTATGCAGTATTCACGACTTACAACTTCTGGCGTCATTGTGTCACATATCCCTGTTGAAAGCCAATGCATGTAGGTCAACCATCCTATTGTTTCGATGTCATAGACCTACAATGGCGCAAGGCGTACAATCGATAGCCATTCCATATTCCAGTACCGCATTACCAAAATATATTCTGACAATATAATTATGTGATATCTTAAATTTTTACCGTTAAACATGGGAGGCAGTCGTAAATCCTAGCTGTATTGCGCTATTAAACGTCCGCCAGATCGACTGCTTGTTTGCTGCGCACACAAGTTTTATGGTAGCTATAATAAACACAAGAAGCTCCTACTCAGTATCATAAACTAATGTATGCAGGAATGGACGCTGGCCGACGCTGGCTCACAGACAATTTCACGCGCGCTTAGCTAATGTTTGCCGAGCGATTTGCCGTCGGCATCTGATGTATGCTTGTTTTTTCCACTGCAGACGGACCGTCCATGCATGCTAAAAAGACGTCCTGACCGATTCCGTCTCGCATTACTAGTTAGGAACACGATTTTTAATACCGGTATGTTTGGCGAATGAACACAAAATTATGATAAAAAAGGAGAAAAATTGAAAGATTGGAGTCATAGTTATAGATTGGATATCAGAGTTGTGGAATCCAGTCGTAAGTAAGTGCTCGCTTGCTATGTAGTTTTGGAAAAGTCTTTTGAGCGTTAAGTGTAGTGTGAAGCGATGACGGTAGGAGATCACAAGACCTCATGTTTTCGTCGTGACGACCTGCCTTCTTCGGTCAGCACGTGCTAAGGGCTATCACAAAATGGCCGACATATCGAGATAAATAAAGAAAACAAATAGTATTTTTTGCGCTTTTAAATTTTTCATAATTGCCTTGATTGACGATATAAGTTTATAATCATGCATAACGCCTATCTAAAATTTAAGTTTTAAAATTAGCTTAAATATTTATATAATATATAATCTAATGTGTCGTAGTTACCTCATAGACAAGCTTGTAACAATTATAGCAGTTACCTATCTGATGTGTTGTTTGAATGAAAAGAAGATTAATCAAACGATACTAACTTTCACTTCCACCTAACAATAAAATATTTAACAATAGTCTCATCCTGTGTTCTACAACGTTGTCCTCTTTTTGGGTTGGGCTTTGGAATTAAACTAGTTTGTATTTCTCTGACGATGGGATCTTATCAGACGATCGCTTTCTCAACCCTTTAATATATGCGTCACCGTTTCTAGTTTAACGTATATTCCGCCGGTGCCGGTGCGTTCGTAGTCGGGCATAACTACGATCTTCGTATTTCCAGAGCGCTGGAGCAATAAAGTAAGCAGTTTTACAAGTGAGTGCCCCCAGAACAAATGCTCGGGTTATAATATTATGTCCGATATTCTTATTATAATATGACTGAAAATTTTACAGACAAAGAATTTGGGACGCTAACGTTCCCTCGTAGGCATCGTAACTTGCATTATTCCTTGTGCTTGTGGGCCACTTATTGAAATGCTTGCTCGTGCATTGTGGCCGGGAAAGGCATTGATTTTGTCCCTAGCGGTTGTCAAAAGTTCCCATCGTCATTAGTCGAGTTGATTCGTTGTATTCATTCGGATGGAGAATGCAGGCCGGCAACAAAGCGTCCACATTATGTTGTCGCACGGCGCGACGCGTTCCAATTAAGCGAGATTTATTTATCCCCCTTGACGTTATAAAGACTCCAAAAAAGACGTTATCAGAGATTTAACTCGGCGTAACGATTGTTTCCCAATTTTCTAAATACTTCAACAATGCTCTAGTAATTTGTTTCATTTTCTTTAAGTGTTTGTTTGCATTGAGAAAACACCTATCTCCCTGTGTACAACACAGTGCACAAGAAGCATTTGATATTCATTTGCTCGAGCGCTTTGTAATCATCCTTGATTGGAACTTACAGAGGGTATTAAAACGTAATCCTTCTATGTTTACTTAGGAGTTTATAGTGGAACGTGTGTATGTGTTTGAAGGTTATACCTACATATATTTTGAATGATACTATTACTTCGGTAGATTTGATCAAATACAAAAAAATAGCAAGAACCTTTTATTTGTACCTTGTGGGTGGGTGGCACTTAACGTTATCAGAATGAAAGTATTTAAATCTTGGCATTTCATAATTATATTCTTCACAAGGACTTAATTTCGTACAATATATGCATTAGATTTGTTTATATAGCCGTGGTTACGTAATGACTGGAGATTATGGATCGTTACGAAAATAAATGAGGGTAATGCGATATCTTACCTTAATTTTGGTCTGTAGTTATAAGGCAGTATTTTGTATGCGATGAAATTTTAAAAATTACATTTACTCTCACTTCTTTCACATTTATTCTTATTTTCACCAAAAGGTTCATTTCATAAATAACTGGTTAGTTAATTGGGCTACTGAACATCGCGTCTTTTGTTATACCAGAACCACACCCAGCATTTGTATAAGCAGTAGCTTATTTTAAATGATAAATGAGCTCCCAATCGATTTGAATAACAAGCAGGCAGATGCTCTTTAATCCTTTTGATTTCATTAAACGCATGCGCCCCTCAGCCCTTGTCGGAAATATCACTCGAGCGTGGGCCCTGATCCGACCAAAGACTATTATTCATACTCGTAATAAGGTTTATTCAAGCTCCACGAAGTAATTTCAAAAAAACATACTTAACCTCTGAGACTTTAAAAAAAATATTCAACGAATAACAAAAAAACATTTTGTCTTATTGACGTGACTGAGTGATATTCTTTGGGATTTGTAATTGTATCTTATGAAGAACTTGACAGATTTTTTGAACAAAATTCAAATGTCTCGTCCGCAATGGTGACATTTTATTTGTCAGTCAAATAATATCGTGAATTTACTGGCGTCATCGTCTTTTCTGAAGACGCCTAATGAATTCCCTCAAGGCATTTCTTATACTTACAGATCGTAGATTCATTCTCTTGCTCGTGTCGTTAGAGGCAGAGTGAAAAATCCGTCAGTATTAATCATGTCGATGCTGAAATGGAATTTGGTAAGGCCGAAAAATTTACATAAATAATTTGTACCCTAGAGACTGTCTTATAGAAGCTAGAGCGTCGCTTTCTTAAGACCTTCTCAGAGTCTGCTATAGCTTATTGCGCTTGAAATACGTACCTATAATATGTTAGTGAGAAATTATAGTTTGCGTCCATAACATATGATCGTACTAACATGTCGTACATGCATACATATATCAAGGAAAACTTTATATTCTAAATGCGAATGTTTTCATTATACATTTTCCTTCGAGTTTTAAGTACGAATTTTATGATTTTCTGGCATAAAAAAATTATATCCTAATAAATGATACTTTTCACTCTTAAGTTTATATAGCACTAAAATTCTTCATTAGCCTCAGTATCCAATATGGCGTGACTAAAGACATTGTTTTATCCCCTTGGTAAATAATATAATCTATTGTTTGTAGAGTTGATATTAAGACTCTATTTTGACGATTCCATCAAGTTAGTTATTACAGTGAATCATCAATTCTATACAGTGGCTGATAGGGTCGCATTTAGCTAGCACTAAGCAAAAATATGGCAATTACGCAAGTTCATGCGAGTCTAATTACAATTTTTATTACATTATTAGAAAAAGGAACAAGGCAACTCAATTCAGCCTTACGAAGTCCTAAAACGTAAAAATACTTACCGATTGCAATAACACTCGCATGTTTTTACAACTATATGTCAGGTATCAACAATCTAAATAGAAAATACTTTTATTTAAGAGTAGACACTGCAACGAACAAAACTAACAACGCACACAAGTAAGAAACTATATGTAAACTACACGAATCATCACTGTACTTCGATACAAGTTCGGATAAGGGGGTTATTGCTGCAGTGTTCAGTGCATCGGCATGTGCTCTACTACTGTGGATTTCTTCGCAGTACTGTTTTTCAGGACTAACCTCTGGAGAGGCACGGGTTTAAATATAAGGAAATGTATATACATATTCGGTACTCCCACAATTAATATATGTAAATACATATATTATCGTATGTGTCCTATTTTTATAAACGCTCCCCCCGCTGGGCGCGGGTCTCTTCTCATTGTGAGAAGAGTAAGATCTCATATCTTCTAAATTTTTTTTAAAGATGTTTATCTCACGGTATTTCTCCTGCACTGTTCGCGGCAATATCCACACACACGCTTTGGTTTTTAACAACGGGCTCACCGGAAGACCAGCGCTGGTCATACCGCTTAGTATGACCAGTATTATACTGAGTTGAGCCCTTATTTTGTAACTGTTTGTCTCTGTTTGTTTGTTTTTGTGTTTGTATTTCTTACAAAATACAATCTTTGTCTTTCTTTCTTTCAATACGCATATAACTTAAAAGACAAGAAATGCGTGTCGAGAAATTCGAACCCAGACCAGATTGGAAGCCAGACGGTCTCGCAGGTAGGCTACCGAAATTTTATGCATACTGATTTTGATAAAATTTGGACTAGAGGATATCGAGTTAATAATTAATTGTTTAAAGAACTTTAGGTCACAAACTTATGGGACACTTATCTACTGAGGCGTACACTGGCTACAATGTCCATTTTGGAGCGTGTGACGGTGATCGATTTGATCGAATCTCCGTTCAGACAGCGCGAGTTTTTACCAATGTCGGATGTTACGGCACGGCTCTCAAACCCATGAAGATGATGTAGTGTTCGCGGTTTACTCCCGTGCTGTTATGATGAATTGTTCAAGTTATGACCCTTGTTTTACCACACGCTTTTTACCTCTCTTTTTTATTTATCGATCCCGGTAACTCTCTGTTGTAACGTGCCGTATATTTGGATAACTGTTCTTGATCGATAAAATATTGCTTTGATCGCTTATTTAGCATCGAGTTTGCTGATAAATATGTCAATCTCGGACAATTATTATGCGTTTGAACCTACAAATAATGGTTTGAAACAAATTGAACGTATTGTGACGTTAAGCGTGGTAAACTAGCAAGTTACGCAACAGGCGGTTAGTAGAGTAATTTTTCTTAATAAATAGTGTTATTAAAAATATTTTAATCCAAGAGTTGAATTCCGAAAGTGGTCTTATTCACAACTTCGATCCGGACAATTACCCTTCGTTAGCCTCCAATAAATAGTGCACTTATTAAACAACTTTACGACTTGGTAATTAGGGCTGCCATATTTACTGATATTATGATTTTCAAAGTTAGTATTTCATTCTTCCAGGTCTGGTGAAGTTCTTCCTCAAATAGCGGATTAAAAGGGATGTTGCCTAGAAATTTTTTATAAGCTAGCGACACGGTCGGTAAGCTAGGCTTTTTAAACCGAATCTCGGAACCAATAAGTTGTTAGTTACTTACCTGATTGTCTGGCTTTTTTTAACCGGCTTCAAAAAGGAGCAAGCGGCCCGAATGTTTTGTGTATTCCGCCTTTTGTGGACTGTTTTTGTGATTATTTTTTACCTCTGCTAAAAAGTAAGTTTGTATAGCCAGCCTTTATGTCGGAATTATTGTGCTGCTCCATGTTCTCTGACATGACGATTGTTATTAAAAAACAATCTAGGCCTACAATTTAACGTATCGTCTGGGCACGATAGCGCTCAGAATCTGAATTTGTCATTATGAATTTACTGTGACGTCTTTTACACTGCGACACGCGTATTGTTAAAACGTATAGATAGAAAAAAGTAAGTTTAAAGTAGTTTTTATGGGTGTTTAACCACAGCTCACTTGATGTTATGGAACTACAAAGATGGTAAACACTGGTATTCAGCTTGAACTGAAAAATGGTTTTTACTAAAAACCAAAATAAGTCTGCGTTTGACCATCAACTCGCCTGATGGTAAGCGACGATGTAGACGCAGATGAAGTATACAAGTAGCCGTGTATACTATACACGGCTAGGAGATATCTCCCAGAATTCACTTGAATTTTTAAACTAGTGAGACGATAACTTAAACAATGGAGGCGGCAACTTGTTTATTTCTTAGCCGACCTAATAAGAAACGTAGATTCAAAACGGTTAATACGTATCTAAAGAAATACAAAAGATATAAAAATGTATATCAACATTAGTACTCATTTTTGTATGAGGTATTACTCACGTGCGATTAGGTAAAACTACGGTTTTGTATCAATTCTACGTCGGTTTTCATAGTAAAACGTAAATGCTCCGTAAGATGGTAGCCCTATATGTAGAGAACCGCACCCTGTTATGGTAGCTGATCCGGTCCAGCCGACTATTTAGCTTGGCAGACACCTGATAAATCATTAGCAAAGTGTCTATATACTCACGCGCCTCTGTCGATCTTTTACATTAATTAAATAATAAATATTGAGAGACATTTCACATAGCACCATCTAGCCCGCAGATGGCGCTGTGTGAAATGGGAAGCAGCATTCTGCCGGCGGGAAGGATTGACGTGGTGTCAAAATGTTATTGTATAAATAAATAATTGAAGATTTGGATACAGGAAAAAACGTAATTTTCCCTCGTATTATCCAAAACGTATGCTTTTTCTTGTTTTAGAAATAGCGGTGTTTTTTTTTTTTTTAAATCAAGATTATGCGTAAGAGTGTAGCAAGTTATGTAATGCCTTTTCGTATTGTTGCCAAAACTCAGTAGCTGCCTATCTAAAGTCCCCAAAACCTTATTAGGGTATAGGTTGTATTGGACTGTGACTTTAGCTGTGTGTTAAGACTAGTTTTGCTAAAAACACTTAAAAACATAAGATACTTGACAATGGCAGAATGCCTAAAGTGTGATGAAAATATAAAAAATTAAAAAACTTGATAACTAACAAAATAATTTAACCTAATATCAGAAATGATTATATTTACCTAATTGAAATATAATATGACGAAATACTTACACAATGTAGGTACTTTACTGTTTGCACGGTATACAGACTACTTTATAAACTTCACAGTTTTCCATAGTCATGACAGGATGAATCGATAAACTTTTTTGGATAGTGTTTACATCATTCGGCGCCAATTTTAATAAAACACGAATTAATAATTTACGTAGCCACGCCCCGTAGGCGTCAACTGAGTGATAAATATGGCAAGAAAATACTACCGCCTCTGATATAAGTTTCTTCTTTTGCCGTGTCTAGTCCACGCCTAGTTCTAACAAAGCTATACTTTGTAGCTTTGTAAGTTATGTTATGTGTGATCCTATTCATAAATCGAATTTTATTTATATCGATTACGTTTCCGCACAATCATGTTGAATAATTTTGGTAGAGCTAGGACTGATGATAGTCAATTTTAATAATCTCTATTTGCTTATTTAGACTATTTACACCAGGTCAATAAATACAAGTGTCATTTTTAATGTAGATTTTGTCCTACTATTTATAGAAAAAAAAACTTAATGGAATAAAATTATCTTTTAATTTTATTATCACACATATACCTTGTACATCATTAATGTGTTGCCAAACTTAGTTCTGTTTAAAAATTATACAGTAGAAATAAATACTTTTATGGTCGTAGTGAATACTTCTAAACCTACGTACTTTATTGACTACATCCATTAGGCGGGTTGGTGGTCAAACGTAAACTTTAAAACTATATGCTAAAAAAAGAAATAATATCATTATTTATGTTTTTAAAATCGAATCACGGTTGCTTAGTTAAATTAAACGATTTGTTTGACTTCTAAATAAACAGCGTAAACAAGTGCACTAAAAATAGTTATTAGTAAATTAATCTGTGTTCTTTCGTCATCGTTTATTTCAGATATAACTACGAAAACTTATCATGAGTTTGTCATGAAACGCACTCGATAAATGTATCCTTTGTAAATTCTAAGCTATACAGCTTGACCATAATATAGTATAGTAATTAAATATCATCTTGCATTAAGACCACATTGTAGCAAAAAAATTTGGGTCATTGACAACGATCAGTTTTTGCCTTTAAAGTATTGAATAAAAAGGTTTGTTCTTTATGTCAATAGATTAAAAGTAGCGTTCACTTATTGTTTGTAAAAAAAAAGATCAGTAGTAAACGTTAGTAATATTGGAACAATAGAGATTTGTAATACTCATACAATGCAACGACCATAAAAGCACCCTTTTTAACTTTGTCTGAAAGCTTAGCTTTTTACAATTGGAATATGCAAGTTTTTTGTTGAAAACGTTTAGACCGATTACAAATCGTTTCAAATTTACTTTCAAATAGCTGTTCCCCATAGTTGCAACCGCATTTTTTTTTTTTTTTCATGTAAAAAGTAATGAGACGGAACGAGACGCTCTCCTGATGGTAAGAGATAACGCCTGTCCATGACCATTGCAGCGATACACACAACTTTGAGTAACAAAACAAAGTCCAGGGCATCACTGCTTTGGCGCTCACTACCTGCAATTACTACTATTTACTACTACTACTACTACTACTACTACTACTACTACTACTACTACTACTACTACTACTACGACTACTACTTCTACTATTTATTTATTTTACTATTATTTTATTTTATTACTATTATTACTATTTGCATTTTCCCAGTATATACGTACATAGCCTATGTATAAGTTCTCTACATTGCAAAAGTGATTTAAAATCATTAAGCCATTGTAACAAACAAGCAACAAGAGCGAGATGAAGTAACAAACATACTAAAAGGACAAATTTTCGCTTTTATAATATTAGTGTGATATAAATGTGACTCTCATTCATGATTAAAATATAAGTAATTAACTTACAAGAGTACTTGAAATTAGGCAAAATGGTTTTAAAAAGAAAATAAAACTTAGCCAATTCGACAGGAAAGTGTATCAATTTAACGGCATTGGCAAGTGGGTTGCTTTCTGTTAATGTTTTCTCGATCGTTCTAAAAAAAAATATCCATCATTAAACCGCGAACGCACGTGACTCAAGCCACCTGCTGATTCCGGTGCCATGAGCTCGTGACTTCACGTCCAATAATATATAACGGTAAGTGTTCGCGATGTCTGTGAAAATTGTAAAAAAGAGTTTATTAATTGATATGACAAATAATAATTTGTGGAGTACATTTTCATATGGTACTTAAAATGGTAAACAAATCTCAAAAAAGTATCTTCTATGTAGTATTTTTAAAATATAATAACTTATAGTAAAGTAAACTAGATAGAAAATGTTCATTGCAATTATTTTATTAGATGAAGTCTTATTATGATTAAAATGCACGGAAAGATTATTTATATTTTGTGGTGTGGAAGTCATGCAGATAACTGATAGAATACTTATACAAACTTACTTATGACTACATATGTATGGGTATAATAGTATACAGTACCTGTATATGTTAATAAAACATGAAACGCATATCAAATTGTACAAATTTATCATCGGCGTAGTATGTTGACGTGAAACATACTTTTTACTAATGGTTCGTACATTCCATTAGTAAAAAGTAAGATTTTAGTAACATTTTTTTTTTCACAAAAGTAAATGTGTTTCGTAACAGAACTATCGTTTATACTTGTTTTCTAAATAGATAAACTGAAACACCCTGCAATTTTGTTGAAAATTTATTTTATTTCTCTTCTTAACACGCTATTCTAAGGTAGGATGTGTGTACTAAAGTGTTAGAGGACAAGAACAACCGGCACGAACGTTTTGTCTTGTCTACTTCATACAAGTGCCTATTTATCCGAAGAAATAGTCTATACAATCGCTATGCGTAGAGTTGCCATATAGCGATATTAAAAGCTCGTGCATTAAGCTAGATATTTCTAAAAAAATACCAAAAAGAAAAAAGTATTCGGAGTTTTCTAACTTACAAATCAAACATATGGTTTTGCCATAATTGTATAGGTATGTCTTAAAATCGTGATAGATAGATCGTACGGTGATTGTAGGTATAACTTATGTATGTATGGGTTTTAATAACTTTTACGATTTTTATTTCTTCGCATGTTTAAAATCACAAAACAAAACATCGGACAAAGTTCGTATCGAAAGCCTAAAACCTAAATATTGTCTTAGCAAATTTAAAAGGCCCTACACGTGCGTGAAAATACATGTGGAACAACACATACATAATTATATGTGATGATAACCTCTTCATACCTTGCAAGTTCTGATATAAACAGCACTTGGTTAGTTTATTTTTAAGTTTGGATTTTATTTAGTGATTCCTATTTTTTTATGTATTTAGTTAATGTGGAATGTCGACACTTTTTATTCACAAATTAGAAACATGAATATGAAAACAACAAGATTGCTAATAGTTTAAATAGAAACAGAGCATAAATCTTAATTCGAAATTTTGAATGTCGATAGCTAATGATAATGTACAATCTACTAAGCGCTTCTTTTGACGGCTTATAGAAGACCAGTTAAACTTGTCTCTATGATTAAATATTCTAAAATTTAACATTTAATATTGTCACCGATAAAGTGAGTAAGCTCAGTTTTAACTGTAACAAAAGTATTACGAACATGCTGTAGTTGTAGATAAGTAGTCATGATGCACGGTATTTTTCTAACGGAAAAAATAAATCTTTAAAATAATGTTCCTCTAATCTATAAATCTTTATTGTTTACTCCAAAATTATGAAATCGTAACATATCGTTAAAGATCGTATCGGATGCAAAGTAATCCGCCATAGAACTAAAGTCACTGACATACCTCAGCGTAGGTATGTATTAGCAACCTGAAGTGGTAGTAACCTGACAATATCTGCTGCAGAACTGACAACTGTTGGGTTAGACGAGTCCTAGAGACGAGACCACGAATCGGTAAATGTAGTGTAGGACGGCACGGGACTAAATGGAGAGAAGATATACGTAGGATAGCCGGCAGTTGCTGAAAGCGAAAAACGAAAGAGCAGGATGGCGTGTCGTAGGATAGGCCTATGAACAGCAGTGAACCATGATATAGAAATTAGAAAAGGGCTAAATAAAACTTGACAATAGCAAGTTCGACTTACGACTCGAAGGTTCGAAGAGGAGTTCGAAGGTACGACTGAGACAAAATTAGGAAGCATAAATCCAGAATGAATCGGAATTTATTGAAAACTTCTCTAGTGTGGGATGATTACTGCTACGTCATGTTGCATCCAGTGTGGGCGACTACGAATCGTGGGACGAGCGTCCAACTCTATGGGTGTTTTTATTATCAACAAAGAAGGATGGCTCCTATATTTTCATCCTAGGTCTTCTAAAAAAACAAAACCGCGTTCACGAATACAACTTGTAGTTTTTGCACATTGATTTGCGAGTATTACGTTAGAGCATAAACGATAGTCAAATGTATGAAAAAAAGCAGCTTCTGTTCATTTGCTCTACAGTTTACGGTACGGTAATTTCACATATTGATATGCAGACCTCTTTACGTATCGTTAGAGCTAATTAAATTTTAGTAAAAGTATATTCGTAAATGATGGATATGGAGTGACGATATACATAGGACAGCTGGCGGTGGATGGAAGCGAAAAGCCGACGATCGGGATGAGTGGCGTGTCTTGGGAGAGGCCTATGTCCAGCAGTGGACTTATATAGGCTGATGATGATGATGATAATATTCTTGTGTATTCTTTCAATTATGTGGTTCCTACATATTTATTTTCATCTATACTATTATAAAGAGGAAAGATTTGATTGTTTGTTTCTTTGTAATTGAATAGGCTCCGAAACTACTGAACCGATTTCAAAAATTATTTCACTGTTGGGAAGCTACACTATCCCCGGGTGACATAGGCTACTTTATATCCCTGTATTCCCACGGGAACTACGCGGGTGAAACCGCGAGGCGTCCGCTAGTAGCTATGATGGAGCACGCTTTCCTAGAACTTACCGATTCACTCTCGACTTGAAGACACCAAGATTGTATGTATACATTGGGCCTAGGTGACGCTGTATCGTCCAAAATTTAGTGTTGCTTATTGTCAGGTTAAACACATTCGTACTCTGCTTTATAGCAGAGTAGTGTTGCTAACGGTAGCATTGGACGTTTTATATATGCAAAAGTAACTTTGTTTATTTTTCCAAAAATCTTAAACTCGCGGGTAAAGCCAGGAGACGCTAGAGCCATGTATTTCTAAAACGTAAATATCATTTGTTTTTTTTAATTGTGTACAATGCATGTATTTTTTTATTCTCTTACATAGATATGCCTGTAATTTCTGTACGGTTTAGCAAAGAATCCTAAGCAAACATGGGTTGCATAACGCACTATTCGCCAAGAAATATGATCTTTGATGTACATTTATCTCTGCAAATATTGAATTTACGATGATAGCTTTGTAGCCTTGACACCTGAACCAACAAGACTAACGGACGATATATTTTTAAAATTGTGCTTACAATTTATTGATGGTGGTATGAGTTTAGAAGTAGGACACAAAGATGTACATATTATATACTATGACTTTATAAAATGTTATATACTTATTCATATCCATCACATTAGCTAATGACACTAATATTGTGAATGTTTGTCAGGTCGTGATTACTTAAAAAATTAAACTCAGGCTACTTTTTATCCCGGAAAACGCGGATGAACCCCCGGGACGCAGATAGTTTTTTTTTGTATAAAACTAAGGAGTCGAACGAGATGTTCTCCTGATGATAAGTAATTACGCCTGTCCATGGCCATGGCAGCTATACACAAAAACGTTGAGTAGTAAAACAAAGTTCAGGGTTAGCAGGTCCAGGGGCGTTCATTATTTTGAGACGAAAATTCGTAACATTATTTATAAATAAAAAGATTCCAGCTCAATTAGAGAACCGACTTTTATTCATACGTATGTATGAGTATTTTTTTATTTTTTTTTATGTAAAAGTAATTAGACGATCGAGGCGCTCTCCTGATGTTAAGAGATAACGCCTGTCCATGACCATTGCAGCGATATACAGAACTTTGAGTAACAAAACAACGTCCAGGGCATTGCTGCTTTGGCACTCATTACTTTGAGACTAGATGGTTAGTCTCAACAGCCCAGTAATTTCGCTAGTTGCAGTACCCTTCAAACCGGAACACAGTAATGTTTGCACACTACTGCTGGGCGGCAGAATATCTACTTGACTTGACTCGACTTGAAATTGAACGAAAATTCATGTGTTTTTTTTTTCAAATGATTATAAAATTGCGTGCCAACTTGTTGGTGTCCTTAACCAAAACTTACAACATCCACTATTTCAGTTGGAGCATTTAAATACCAACCGAAATTTATCCAAGTTCTTCACATTCAATATTATGCTGAAATGTGTTTCCAATAATTCTCATTTCGGGAGTAGCTACCGATGATATACTAAGTATTCAGTTCTTGGTAATAAGCCGGCTTCTTGATTTTGCTAAAGGCAGTGAGTAACATGATGTCTGCAGAGCAAACAAATGAATATTTCGGGTTCCGATGAATAGTTGCCATAGAGCGTCTCGGCTTCTTCGAAATCCGCTGTGGTCACTGTTTATCTTTGTAAAGCCTACTATTGTGCACCCGGCAACGATTATATTGTAGGCGGACAGTTTTTTCTTTCAAATTTTTAGGGTTCGCGTATTAAGTTATTCATCTCTGGAATCGTCGTCGTTGAAATTCGAAATAATTTTTCGGCTGTAACATAAACTTATAATTTTTCTAGAGTACTAGGAATATATAGTAGTTAATAACGAGACAACCCGCAATATTCTGCCAAGCCGCACTTGGCCAGCGTGGTGGACTATGGCCTTAACCTTCACACAACAAGAAGAAAATCGGGTGTTGTGATTACATTTATGTACTTTAATACGAAGTTTCTGACCATTCAATGGTAGGGCGTGGGTTCGATTCCCACCCAGGACAAACATTTTGTGGTATAAACAAATGTTTATTCTTTGTCTGGGTATTCTGTATGTATTATAAGTATATATTTAGAAAAAAGTATTTATGTATTCTATTAGTTGTTTGACTTTTATAGTACAAACTTTTGGGGTCAGATGGCGCTGTGTATAGTATCTTTAGATAAAAACCTCCGGAACCTTAAAATGGGTCGGCGTCGTCACCTTTGGCATGTTATTTTTCTTTCAATCATTCTATGGTATTATTGCGGCTGATGATGTTTTAAATGTTTGTGTTTCTGCTCAATGTGACGGGCACTGACGTGTAGGATCGGAACGCTATTGTGTATGAAATCGGTCGGCGAGGGTTGTTTGCTCGATGCCTTTATGGGGATTTATAAGAATATAGGACGTTCAATGTTCATAGCGTGTAACAAGTTTTGATACTTTTACTTTAGTACGAAGTGCACTTAATAAGACTTATTTCTTAAGATTTTAACTTTATTTGTATGACTTGTTTGAAAAATCACTATGATATGAAGATTGGTCAAAATGTTGCTAAGCTCTTAAAAAAGTTTTTTTATTTAAGCACACGGATTTAGAATATAAATACCAGCGCAGTAGTACCAGATATTCAGCCGCCAATCAGTAGTGTGTAAACATAACTTTGTTCCGGTTTTAAAGATACTGTAGTTAGTGATATTACAGGGCTGTCGAGACTAACCGTCAAAAGTCTCAAAATTGACGAGTACCTCTTTTTTAGAATCTCTCGGAAATGTAGGTGTTTCTCTCGATATTTTCCTTTCCCGTTTAAAGATATTGACGTTACGCACAAAAAAAGAGGTGCATGCCGTGTGATTCGACCCCAGGACCTTAGCATTGGAAGCCAGACGGTCTCACAAATAGGTTGCCGAAACTTCAAATGTTACGTAAAAAAAACAAATTCCTGTATAGTAAGTATGCATAGAATAAGTGATTTAACTACCTACTAGCTATAACAATAAAATTTATTGTGAATTCTCACAATAGGCAGATCATAAATGTGAAAAATTAACAAATTAATTATATTATTCTTAAACTTGAAATACTTCAAAGTATTAACATGTCCTATTTCAAGAAAACAGGAAAGTATCAAGGCCGTTTACGCCTTAGCATTTAATTATCGTATCGCTCCTACGCACATTGTTCAAAAGGTAAACATGTAAGAAATTCGTTTGTTTTTGTCCGGTACTAACCACTGAGAGTCTTCTTCTTTGGGTAGGTACATGAACACTAATATATACTAGGATCTCATGAATGAATCTTTGCGCTAAATTTTAGAAACATTCTGCGACACCTTACTATCAATACATAGCTAAACATATACCTACCTATCAGGCGGGATGGCGGTCAAACGCAAGCCTATCTACTATAAAAAAAAAAAAACCTACACAAGTGCTATTTTTGATTATGTTGCATATTTATAATTTAAAAATAAATAAATATCGTAGGACTATACACACAGCGCCATCTGGCCCCAAACTAAGCAGAGCTTGTGTGATGGAAGTCAGATAACTGATAGAATACATAAATACTTTTTTTTTTTGTAAATACATACTTATAATACATACATACATAATTTAAAAATATACTAACAATAGTAAAGTAATTAAATTATATTGTGAGAACCCACAGTTTCATTAATAAATATCGTAGGACAGTACACTTAGAGATATCTGACCCCAAACTGAGCAAATATTGTACGATGGAAGTTAGATAACTGATAGAATACATTTTTTTGTTGTTGTAAATACATACTTACAAAACACCCAGACACAACGTACACATTTGTTTATACCATAAAATGTGTGTTCTGGGTTAGAAACCTGCGTCCTAGAACCTTTAAAGCAGATATACTACCAATGAGCCAACATGGCTGTTTTTTTTTTTGTAACTTATTTACATGCATTTCACCGCCATCCCGCCGATGTTAAGCGAAGATGCGGTCTAAGATGGAACACACTTGCTTAGAAGAAACCGATTCACTTGCGACTTGGAGTTACCCGGATTGTATTATCTATTTATCTGCAATATTCTAAAAATAGCTTTAGTTCCTCAAGAATCGCTAAAATATGGTAACTGTATTACGTAATGCAAAAAGGTGGGTGTACCGCGGTACATTTATTAGTACAAATATTCCTTGTAATCTTCTTTTAGACGTCTATTGTTATTCATTCAATATCTAAAGAATGTGTGTGTTTTCATTTCGAACACAACGTTATTGTGTTCTCGATATGTGGAGCTTCAAAGGCGAGCCGTTACTATTATACACTCAAGATAGAGAGATATATTCTGAGACTAATTATTTCATCGGCAATAACTTATTGGTTCGTTGCGCCTTTTAAAAATAATAACCTTATTTACATCAACGTCAAACTTATCGATTCTCATTAACGTTTTAACGCCGATTCGGTGCTCGTCAAGGCGTTTAAACACTGATTACGGGAGGTATAAAATTCACTATAAACTCGTTATTTATACGACAAAAAAGGAAACAGCCGGGACGCTCTTAGTATTAAATATATGCTCGAGATCATAAAATAAAGAATTTATAGACGTCCTTTGGTATAACCGTGGTTGGTTTTTACGACTTCACGGGGCGTTTATCCAGCGGCGCGCGTGGTCGTACCTGGCATTCCAGATAACTCCAGCGTCTGTTGTCAATGTATGCGTAATTTCCCTCAATGGCACGAAGACCTCTGCACACTCTATCAGCGTCACACACGATACACATAAATTAAGAAGGTTCGATTACGCTTTTATGTCGGTTTTCGCGGCTTTAGTGCCTAATGAAAATTTTATTATCTATTTGTCGTGACACGGGTTACACACGAAACGACCAAGCGTAAAATATTACGATTGGAAATCGATAAAGCTTAGAAATGTTATGCATGTTTCTTAAGATGACTACTGCGACGTATGTTAAGGCGATTCGTCTAGTTCAGTGACTGTAGTGTCTATATCGCACTTATCTAACAAACACTACGACTCACCGAGTATCTATTTCTAAATTCATTAATTAATGCTGCGTCCTCTTACCATACATTATAAATTAGTTTTGGCGGGAACGCGGAAAGAGTCTTGTCACCCGGTTGTATTTTTTTTCAAAATTAGTGTTTTGTCGAGTGTTTATGCATAAAAATAGTGGTGTTTTATTCATCAAGTGCCAAATCACAAGAGCGAGTGTGGGAAAATGATATAATGTGGTGAGACATGACTTTTCGTGTTGCTTCCAAAACTCTGTCGAAGCTTTATAGTAAAGTCGTCACTACTTTACTAAAGTATGACTGGACTTGACTGACATGGACTGTACTTGACCAAGACTGGTATTTGCCTATAGCTATAGCTACGAGGCAACTTATTTAACTTATGAAACTTGAAAATGTAAATGTTTGACACTGGCAAATGCTCAAAATGCGAGACCAAAATAAAAAAAACATTACAAATACAATTAAGACAAACATTTTGTGTAACAAGCATAAATATTCGTTATGTGTCTGGGTATTCTGTATGTTTTTTTTTGTAAATACATACTTAAAATAAGTAGTTATTTACAAAAAAGTGTGTAAATTTTATATCAGCTATCTATCTCGTTTAGTTTGAGGCTAGATAGCGCTGTGTGAAATATCCTAGGCTATTCCTAGGATGTCCTAGTAACGCCTGAATCAATCAATTATCTAGGATATTTAATTATTTTTTTTTACGACTATACGCTCCGACTTGTGACAATTTTCTTTTGTCTTTTTATGTACTGAATTTTAATCTATTATCGAAAAAATCCCTTTTTTTTCAAAATTGTTTATAGGTACGTGTATTTAGAAATTTGTGAACTTAGATACAATAGAAATTTAAATCTACTATGACACTAACAATAATGTATTTCACAAGACTGAAGATGAATTTTTGTAGCAGCTGGGTAGTTAAAAATACATTTAAAAGCTTTTATTTTCATTCATAATAAGATTAAATTGTAAAAACTGCGAATGTTTTAGCGCGTTATAACTACATATTTTTATTTCTCTGGATTTCGTAAGACATGTTTGGATTTAGTTATTTACAATTCGGGTAAGTCGGGTACAAACATACAAATATGAAACATAAAAAAGTAAAAATCGAAGTTTGGCACGCACGAACTGTGTAGATAATTGACATATGTTTGCTTTGCCAAATGTGACTTATACAACAACACGGTAAATTTATTATTGACTGTACTAATAAACATGCTCAAAACTTTGGCAATATACATGTATATGACCTTATCTTTTAATTTGACGAAGAAGAACAACTCTGTTTTTTTGCTTCATATTTTTATATACACACATTTTCGCCATCATAATATTAATGAGATTCTATCAAAAGGGTTTCAAAATGAAATTTTCTTTAAAATATTTTTAGTGTTATTGAGATAGATTTTTTTAAATTTCACGCATTGTTTTTTGTATACAAAAATCGTGCGAGTGTGAAAGCAAGATGGCTGAGGCCCTTAAGCGTTCATGTGTGAAGGGCTTATTGAGTTTCACACCCAGAATACGGCTTAAACCAGTCAACTAATGCTTCGTGTTAACTACACTCGACGTAAATGTACATAAAACAGAAAGCGTGATCAACAGTTTAACATGACGTATTTACAAAAGCACGCGTGAAATTGTGATTATATTACTAACACAAAAGAGAGATTCAATCTATGAGCATCTATATTCATTTATACTCATTATAATGAGTATGATAAGTATAGATAATTATCTATACTTATCATCATCATCTTATCGTGGTTCACTGCTGGACGTCGGCCTCTTCCAAGAGGACACACACGGCCCTCACACAGCTCTAATGGAGATCTCGGATACGCAAATTGAGTGTATAACATTCTAAAACTTGATGGAGTGACCAAGACATCTGACGGTGGCCGGAATCAAAAAGCCGAAAACTCCCCTTGGACACCTACAACTTATTTTGTTCTATGTAGAATATTTTGTTAATCTCCTTGTATAATTTTCTAGACAACAGCGTTTAAGTAACGTTATTTAGTTTTCAATTTCATAAATTCTCTTAAACGGTTATCATTTTGCCATATCGTTGATTTGTTTTGCAAAATGACTTTTGTTATGTTTACATTATGTTGTTTTAGTATCGTGTAATTTGTATGGGTTACTATTTTAACGAAGGATACGATACAAAACAACTAAACAAGCATGCTTTATCACGTTTCAACCGTACAACCGTTTCAACCCTGCGGTTTCAACCGTATATTACGGGTAAATAAAGGCTACGAGAATTCTGAAATTCATCCAAACAAACTTTTGAAAAAGTTTGGCAACCTTGTTAGGAGACCGTCTGTCTTCCAATCTGGTGGTCCTAGGTTCGAACCCCACGGCCTGCACCTCCATCTTTTCAAAGTTGAAATTGAAATTGAAATTGAAATGGTCTGCCAACACGCACACGGCCAGCGTGGTGGACTATGACCTTACACTTCGCACAATGAGAAGAGGCCCACGCCCAGTAGTGGGACAGTTTATAGAAACAAAGCTGATTCTGAATCGGATAACAGTGCGATTATAGAAACAAAGCTTTTTCTGAATCGGATTCGGAGACAAACTTTCGCTTTTATAATTTAAGCGTGATTAATTCAATGTGTAAAACATGTACTTTATTGTGAAGTTGTTTAGGTACAATAGTAATAGAGATAACATATGCACCACGTATACAAATTCTGATAGGTTGTAAAATCAATGAAACTCGATATCGATTAAATCTACCTTAATCGACGCGTGAGCATTTCCGAGGCGCCGCCGGTGCACAATTGTGTCCGATTCGATATGGTTTTTGTGCGCGGACGCATGCTCCGTCATTAAGGTATGACGAGCTTTAGAGCAGAGAACGAGACTTGTGTTGGCGAACTAAGAAAATAGTAGCAAGGTCATTTCTGTTGAGATTTTTACCATTACTTTTATCATATCTAAAATTGTTTTAATTTAAATAAAATATGTTATGCTTATCATCCAGTTTTCGCTACCAATGTATGGCGTGTGTGTAAGTCTACTGCGTCATAAAAATGCACAGGCTAGAGTTGCCATCTGCTGTTCAACAGTGCACGTGGCTCCATAATTGTGCTCGATTTTATACGGTTTTTTGCTCATGCGTAGTCGATCGCTCGTCATGATGACTCCGCTTAGATTAGGTTAGGTCATGTATTAACGTTATTTCTTGTAGCAAAAGTTCTACTTTGAGATTTATAATATAATGGGCTTGGTTCGGGTAGATATGTACTTGTAGCTGGTAGTAAAAAAGAAACATAACTTAAGAAATTTAGCTAGTGATAGAACTTTGAATTATGTTTATATGTATAATAAGTATAATAAAAGTATAAGTATAATTAATATATTGGGCACTTAGCACAATAAATTTCATGTGAAGCGTCAGTACAAGAATGATCGCCACCATTCTGAAAAGTATTCAAGGAGATTGTAAATGATAATCGGGAAATTAAATTACTTAATTAAAAAGAAGTATGACAGCACTAAAAAAAAATAAGTCAATGGCATCCAGCGCAGTCTTAAACATAATATGTAGGTAATGTATAACTATTGCCATACAACGCAGCCACGGGGCCAGCGTTTTGGGAACTACTCCCATTGATAGCGGCCTTTTTAATTTATTTTGTAGGGTACCCAACCAAAGGGTAAAAACGGGACCCTATTACTGAGACTTCGCTGTCCGTCCGTTCGACCGTCCGTCTGTCACCAGGCTGTAGTATCTCAAGAACGGTGATAGCTAGACAGTTGAAATTTTCACAGATGATGTATTTCTATTGCCGCGATAACAACAAATACTAAAAATAAAATAAAATAAATCCCATACAACAAACGTGATTTGTTTGCCGTTTTTATAGATTATGGTACGGAACCCTTCGTGCGCGAGTTCGACTCTCACTTTGCCGGTTTTTAGTTCCTCTGCTGTATTAGAAACACTGTGGTATGTATGTTAAGATAAAATTTGTAGTATTTATATTTATGTAAAATGAATCGAAACTTATTATGCAATAAATACCTAGTAGATGTAAAATAAAAATACCATAACAATGTTTGGTAGTTTTACGATGTTTAGAAATGTAAAATATTATGGTATTTTAGCATGAAACTTTTCTTAGAGACGACCACTGTTCGAAGAAACATTAAAAACAATTTCCAGTAAGGTTCAGTGAGTAGATCGTAAATTATTTACTACTTAGTTTACTGTAATGAAGTAGTGTATTCAAATGCGAAATAGATTTACGAAGTGCTTTCAGATTTGTATTCGTAATACAGTTCTAATTGTTATTTATGCAACGGAGGTTCGCACGTGGGTAGTTCGTAGGCCGTTATGTTCTAATAAGCTCGAGATGAATAGAACGTATCTATGATTTATGCGCAGAGTTTATGCGCTTATATCTGAAGTCGGCGCGGACGCGTACCGCCAATCTACTTTGCAGCTTGCCAATCGCATTGTGATCGGCTCGACTAGTCGACCAACTTGTCCATTAAACTCGCGTAATATTGACGCAATCATACTTTGTTACCCGTTACAATAGACTAGTATTCTGTACTAGAATTTAAGTCACGCCTTCTTATAAATAAGAACCATATTGACATGACTTAGATATTATTTATACCGCACTCTCCCTGTCCGTCCAGCGTGACTTGCGCCTTATTATAATCACAGATTAGTCGATTGTTGTGACCACAAAAATGCATAATTTATAAAAGCAGAACGGAGAATAATCCAGGAGACGCATACTTGATTTTTTCGAATGATGCGTTCTTTACATCTTATTATGTGTATTCGTTTTTTAACCAACTAACTGCATAACTAGCTTTACTAGAGCAGCGACCCAAAATGTTTTGGTCTCTGGTATTAGAAGGCGCCATCTGTTCTATTTTAAATATGCATGTTTTATTCTACAGAAACGTTACGTATTAAACAAACTTTGCCAAGTATCGATTACTAAGTAATTACGAGGTATTTTTTTATTTATGTCTGTTGCTATTTATTATAGTCTACGTATTAGCCGGCAAGCATCTAACGTTGTGTTCCGGCAGCCTTACTTGAGAGCCAGTTTCATTTCAACTTAACATCAAGTGAGCTATGGTCAAACAACTAGCATGCCCACCATAAAAGAAATGATTTATTACTAATAGGTAGATATCGGAGATTAACCAATGTTTCTCCTATTAATCTATAGTTGGAAACGCAATGCAATCATCTGAAAGTCGTAAACCGAAATAACCAATCACATTTTTACAGATCATCCCGGTTATCTATAAAAAACCTTTACCTGCGCAAGCTGCCTTTCCTTCGGATATGAGAAATTCGAGTTGCAATTTAACGTCTATTGTGATGGAACAAAAGGCGTACGATGCGTTTATAATACAGATGCATCGATAACTTAGACCCCTTATGCTATGTGAGTTAACGTGACCGGTTTTATTTCACGCTGTTTCCAAGCTCCGATAGCGTCCGTTTTATGTAATTGCCGTTAAACTGATCCCAACTATTTTTCAGGGCTTAGTCCTTTTTGTGCCATTGTCCAGGGGATGTGAGATTAGTCGACGGGTACGCCCACGTTTCATTAATGCGAATCTAACTGGTGTTGTTGGCCGGCCAAATGCCGAGCCGGGTTTTAACGTGGCTTTTGTTGTCGATCCGTTTATATTATCAGCGGTGTTTTGAACAGATGTTGTCGGCTTAATTGGCGTACTTTACATGTTCAGTTTTATACGAATATCATATACGAGTGCCGTATATTTTAAATTAGGAGACTTTACGTAAAAAACAGATAAATTGGGTGATCAATTACAAATACAGGATTGTATTAACTCACTGCAGCAGAGAGTCCTTAACAAAGAACAAAAATGTCTAAAGACAGCAGCTGGGTTTTTTGCTTCGTTTTATTTTGTCCAAGGAAACATCTTGATAGATACTATCAGCCCTGGGATGGGCAGAATGGTTATGTGAAACTGTCCGTCCCAATGAGGGCTTAACTACTGAAAATCCTGGCCTATTCTACCTCGGCGGTTTGTGTTGAGGTTGCGGATTCTTCTTTGCAGTCTCGACATCGCTTGTCCTCGTGGAACCGGCTCAAAGGCGATGGCGATGTGTCGTAGCATCACACACATCGTAATCCACCTCCAAGACCAAACAGCAAATGTCAGCTTTCAGTTGCTCCCTCTGTCAAGCTAATCTCAGCTATGTTTGACCCATAATGATTGTGTACAGTTTTAACAACGCTTAAATTTGATTTTGTTTGAGTTAATACTGTTACATAGGTAAACGTCTTTTTTTAGAATTCAAGAGCGTTTTCTCGAAATATGTGCTTATTTTTCGTAACAACTCAAATGAAAGAAAATACCCGCAAGAATGTCGCCAGAACTCAGTGGTAAGATCAACTATCTCTCAATAGAGATAGTTAGCTCCTATCTTCGGACGTTCGATGAAGCGAACTACTTTTGTCCGCAAGATAACGAAAATGACAAAAACAGGATACATTTCCAAAGATTGTGTACTCGGAGATAAGAGTGATGAATAGTACGAACTAAGATCAGAGAAACAAGTCGTATGAAGTATCCAAATTCCTTGAATCTGAATTTGCAATTGTGTGTAAAATGGTGTGAATAATTATTTTTATAGCTGTCCGTATAAAAGGAGGTACATAACTAAAAAACAAACATGTTATTATTGTGACTTATTTGTACACCAATAAATAAAAAGAAAAAAATTCCAGCCTATCGTGTATATAAATCAAATCATAACAATCGTCCTCGTAAAAGGGTTAAAGACTTTAAAAGTATAACAACATAATTGCCAGTTTATTACTGCAGTGCTATTGAACTCATTCCTTTATAATTATCCGCTATTTCAACTGCGCCAAGTGTTTATTGAAATATAAATAAATATCCGTCGTTTTTGTTTGCGATCGATAACATGAAATTTAGCAGTAAGTATTCAGCTTGCGAACAGATACACGACGTGTAAAGCAAACAAAAGTAGTGCGAACCTGAGGTAATAAAGGGAGGTTGGAGGGAGTTACCCCGGGGCACGTACGGCAATTCGTTCTAATAGTCGCCGCCGACAATGGTGCTATTCTGACATTGTTTTGTTAGGACGGAACGTTGGGCAATGCAAAACTCGCCGCTGCCGAATCCCGGAGTGGCTTGTGTAAGGCGCCTCTAACATTTTTTTCGTGTAAACGTGGGGGGCGGCCTGAAGTGGTCCCCGAGCGGTAATTAATGAAGGATTTGACGTGAGCGACTGTTTTGCGTCACACTGTTTTGGTAACAAATTGTAATGAATCGCTCGACGGGACCTCACACTTGGAATCTTATTTCGATTACGTCATCATTTCGGCACATGGTTGCTTTTTTATGTTTTCGAGGTGGTTGGTGGTATTATATGAGACGTGTTCGAGTAAAAAGTTAAAAAATTACGCAGTATTATCGACCAACGTTTTGTGTAAAAATGTCATCACAGAAAAGTGTATTTTGGACGTATAAAAGGTTATAAGCTTGGTGTGTATAAAATCGAAAGCATTGCACTCATCATTATGAATAACTTATATACCTATTTAGGTCAGAGCTCTAGGTAAAGAAAAAAAATCAGCTGCTCCATAGAAAAAGTTCGTTGATTCTTGATCAAATGCACGGAGCTTATTGATTTTTCGAACTGTTTTTCCCCACTATTTCAGAGTTATACCATGGTGAAATTTGTGTTTAAAGGAAAGACAAGTTACAACATGTTACATTTTTCATGGATAATAATTGATGTGAACAAATAAAGAGTTATTTTACAATGCCACCCTTTCTCCTTAATACACCTTAAGCTTACACCCTGGATATTTAGTCATTAGTAGTCATCTATGACATGAAACGGCCAAACCATCTCATTTAATCTGTATTGAAACAAACGATGTATATTTGGTAATCGATACGTAAGGTATGAAGACATTTCCTGCTCAGATGCATTAGGTAGGCAACGAATGGTATCACTAGCACTGACCCACAGAACCAATTCGTTACTATCACTTTTTAATGGAGCCATTAAAATAGTTTTGCGGTTGAGACCGAGTCATAACATTTTGGCGCCTGTTACTGTCTCGAATAACAAATATCTTGCGGTTGATACGATTGCGTTTCGATCCCAAGTTGATATTGAGAAATTGTTTTACATTACTCCGAACACTTCAAGGAATCACGATTCATCGATACGGCCGTTACTCAAAGGTGACTAAACCAACATTCCGCGGTCTCCGTAGCAAAATAGAGATCAATGCAATATCGTTAGTTAAATACAAAGTTATTTGAAAAGGACGCGCGTGAGTGTATTTGTACACCTAACTGTAAAGTGTCGTTTTTCTATTGTCTCAGAAATGCAAGCCCAATAAGTTGAAACATAAAGCGCTTTTCGGGGTGAGTTGATTACAGAACTTATTACACAGTCTCGCGTTTAACGGAGCAAAAAAATTTGAAAAAATGGCAGTTACGCGTCGGGGCTGTGATTTGCATGATGCATACAATTATAAAAAATAATTGATTACATTAAAACTATTCCGTAATGAAAGCGAATAAAACAACAGCAGAGGTAAAAAAAGTATTTTGCATAATCCTTAGATACTAACTTAATTTACACGACTTCGTATAAAATTAATGCAATAAAACGTAGGTACTTCGGTGTTATTTTAAGAAACTATTTCAAAAACAGCGACTCCCTCTGAAATATTAACAATGTATTTTAGTACTAAATACCTATTTTTGATGCTGATTTAAAATGCAATCAATTTGATAAAAATAATATTGCTATAGCATTTTAGCTAGGTACAGTGTCTTATTAACTTTATTACAACCCCTAATTGATGTTTTAAATTGAGGCTAAAATTTAATTAGTTAGAGCCATTTATAAATTGAGGGTAACAATAATACAGCAGAAACTTTATGTACTCAAATATGAATAATAAATTACAGTAAATATTTGATATCTACTTTATTTTTTTAATAAAACTTGCACGTGTTCATGTTTCAGACAAAATTAAAAGTTTTTCTATAGTCCGCTGGGAGAATTGTTTATAAGTCGTACCGCAGATAAATAATTCTATTGCCATGTCAGTGTCATATTTCTTTATTCCTTTGCCAATGTTTTTTTGCGGTAAACGGTCCGAGTTTGTCATCTGTCTTAATTGTCTTGTAAGTTATTGTTGTCCTAAAAAAAAAATTGAGACAAAATCATGACTAATTTCGTGACTAGCTTCTATTTATGTAATAAAAATGTAACTGCAATTAGTTCAGGTTATGAACAATGACGTTGACGACTTACTTGCACGTGCTTTTGTCTATTGTAATCTGGATTTGACATTTGGTATTTAGGGGCTTTGTTACACTAGATGGCAAATACGCGCAACATTATGTCAGGATTATGAGTCATAATGATATTACTAGTGTATATGTTCACTTAATCATTCTGCGCCATGTAACTTTCATAAATTTGTGACATTACAAATTTTAACTAAGCACTCGTGAATATTGGTATAGGTAATCTAAAAACAGTTTGTATTTATTCGTAAATTTAAGTATGTATTTCCACTTCTAAATATAATACTACAGTTAGAAAACATTGAATTTCTCTACAAATATACGCATAAAAAAATTGTTAGGATATTATTATAAATAATTAACTTACAAATATAAATATGTTGTATTGAAATAAAAGTTGAAATTAAAAATGTCGAAAGTATTACTAATAATGTTAATAAATTACAGATTATACAACACTGAAATATGTTGGACAAACTAAACATAAACTCACTATACTTATACTCTCTAAATATACTCATCTAAAAATGTATGCATAGGTACTTGTATTTGAACAATGGTTTGGCACGATATTTGTGTCTCAAATGAGCTATATATGTATATATATTTTGTAGCAAAATTGTTCTTAAGTAGACACAGACAGTGCGTAACTCTCTCTGTAATAGTCTCGATTCGCACGACATCCTATTTTCATATTTTTTTAGAAAGTCATACATTACATAGTATATTCGACAAGCTATTGAGGTTCAATACAAATAGATCATTATAGGCAAACAGACAGACTAGGCGTATGAATAGAATTCCGTTAAATACATTTCGAGTACCAAACACTAACTGGTAAAATAAAAACGAGCTTCACTAGACCAATAAAGTAAAAAAATATATAGACTTAATTCAGGATGTAACATTTCGCAAAAGTGCTAAATGTTCTTAACTTATATTAAAGTTCCGTTGTTCGTTTCGGCATAGAGTACCTTACCAACTTTGAAATCTTAATCTTAATATCTTACCGAAATTCCTTGCTTCAAAATTGCTCAAAGATTAAATTTTGTAAGCGACTTGTTTGCCTTTGTGATGCTGATATTCCATACACATTCTCTATTTAATACATTAGAGGATAGCATTGAGTAATAACCAAAAACGAAAGTAAAGACTCTTGTTGCCTCAATTACTTTGTCTGTTTTAACCGTGCAATAATCTGAGTCGAGTTTTGTTTAGAATTTTTCCATTTATTTTATAACCGAATGCTCTGTCCACCATTGTCTAGGTGGCTTTAATTTTTTCAGCCACCGTAAACCCTTTTCGTTTTGGGTGTTCCCTCGTTTATTGTTTCTTTATTGCAGACCCTTGCCGACAATGAAGTTTGCATAACGTTCACCTAATACGATTTTACGCAGTCCCCGATGCGTATTTCATTTTCCCTAAAAAGGGGTATTTCTTTGTTTGCTTTGAGCTAAATTATAACACCGACCTAGTTATTAACCGATGTCCGTATTGTTTACGTTAGATTTTCATCGTAATGGTAAATTAATTCCGTAACAAAAATGTTTGTTTGTTCCCATGCTATAAAATGCGTGTGAGGAGGATCTGTTGCCTCCGGGCTGTTTGCTCTAATAACTGGTTTCCACAAACAATTAGTCGGGACTCTTTGTAGAGCAAAGAATTTTATCGTTGAGATTTATTATATTTGTGGAGGTTTTTATCACTCGTTCGATAGTACCGTAGTTTGCTCGCCGGACCTTCCTAAAGACTATCGAGCTACGGAACCAGGTAGAATCGAGCATTTATCGGGCTTTTTAGTTTTTTGTCGTAACATTTGTTATTATTCGTATCCCTCGGATGTATTAATCTCAGGTGGGTCCCTCTCAACCGGTCATTATCAAAAACTTAGGGGCGGATTGCGTTCGGGTGCCTAGTTATTACGACCGTTCTATTTAAACTCTGTATCATTTACAAAATTAGATATATCGCTAAATATTTTATAATGATGGACTTGAAATATTTGGGGTTGGAAGCGTTTATAGTTTAAAGTTAGTAGAGTGAGCGGCGTGCAACTGGCATACGTCTTTAATGACACGAATCATGCTTTCCCATTCAGAATGTAGTAACTTGCTCGTTTCGTGTCATTTTAGATTGATACGACACGCCCAAATATTACTCGGTTAGCATAGTTCCCGCCTCGAAAGGTTACAATTTGCTACTCCTTATCTTATATATGCCTCTAGTTTTTTCACACGATAAGAAATGTGTCACTTAACAAGAGAGCTCTATAGACTTTTTTCTCAGAATAATTTGAATTCATACTGAAAAGCGAAACATTTTCACGGCACATTTGTCGCCGTGGCCGCGCATTATGATTCCGACATATTGTCATAACACACCATTTCATTTCACTTTGGAGAGTCGTAGCGAGACATTATCAGCATGTGAGCTTTCGTTTGGAGGCGGAAATGAGAAGGAACTTTCCGCGGAGATCTCTTGTAGATATACCATTTACTAGAAATATGGTACTCACTGGTCCGACAATGAACGGAGTCCGGAACGCCCCCGGAAAAAATCAATTATAAAGACCCCAGTCCAGAAGACATGTTGCCGAATGGGCGAATTGTTTGTTTAATAACATTTCGGGAGCTACTATAAAAGTCAGGGTAAAATATTTGTGTCTATTGTCCGGCGTTTCTTTGTACGTAAATGAAGCGATAGACATTTTTTTTTGTTATTAGTTACATTCCATCGTGTCATGTCTCTATTCGTAGCGGATGCACATGATGTTTTTGTTTGAGAATCACTTCCTGTGAGCGTTAGTTTGCTTTTTAATAATTTTATCCTTCCAATTCATCGGGGGTGATAAATTTGGCTTATAAATAATACATTTGTCAACAGAGTAACATATGAACATTTTCTTGATAATTTTTTAGTAAAATTTATTGCCGATTTTTATCGCGGTTATTTTTTAAAAGTTTAATAGCTTTATTTGTGCAGGGAAATCAATATTTCATTCCATTTTTTACTTATAAATAAAGTGTGGGAAAAAGAAATCATTTTGGACATTGTATTGTATTGTCGTTTGAACGTAGATTTTGTAAACCATTCAAAATTTACATAAGATTTATTTAAGTGTTGTGTATTAATTTTCTTGCAATTACAAAACGTTTGCTACCTTTAATTCGTAATTAAAATACGGAGAAAATCAGAATTCAGGTGAGACTTCATGTTAGTAACCTTTAGGTAAGACTTCAATAACACAGGTAATCTCAAACCTTTTTACAAGCCTTATATAATTTGCAATTGTTTGTTAGTTCATTCGGAGCAATCCTTGCAAGTAGAATACAATTATAACCACTCTTATCATACGGAAATGAAATTTAACATGTTAGTTCAGTTCTGATGACTATTTATTGGTAAGCGTGACCCGATTTTAGCTAGGTTTAGCTTTAGGCAAAATAATTCCCCAGCGATCATCATTTTGTATGTGCTTTAATTTTGATTCCTCCTTTTATAATGCATTATTACAACGGTTGCACGCAAAACAATCTTGGTATAAAAAAATATTTTTTTGTAGTATTAATTTATTCATAATTTCTTGAAAATAAAACTTAATACATATAATGGGTTATTGCTTGGGTTTGAGATTCGATGAAAATGTTTACAATTATAATTTAAAACTTGATATTTTGTTCACAAACCGCGTTGTTGTTCGAATTTGTATCCTTAAAATGCCATAAGAATAAATAAGTTGACATCTTAGTAATGCCGTACGTGATAGTTTTCTGAATGTGTATCGCCGCACGGTAGCTGTTAGAAACCTATGATCAGACCATTTATATGCAGTGCTTATAGACCTGAATGCGACTCGAATACTTCGCCATCACTGAAATTGTTTAGTAATTTTGTATTTCCAATTTGAAATAGACACATTTAGTAATATCACGTAATAGTCCCCAATGGATGGGCGAACATTAAACTCAAAATGAAAGTTTTACACCCAGCACTCACTCGGCTGGACGTTTCATGGATGTTGAATTCTATGAATATCAAGAAGTGCCGGTTTTTATTTACTTTTAATTTTAAGCATATCGTAAAGTCGGTAGTTAATGGCGGTAGTTTAAATAAGATTCAGCGACTGCATGTCAGTATACCTAATACTAAAATCTGTAACGACAGTATGGTTATGACATTTTCGATTAACAATTTGCATTATTTTTTAGCTTTGCTTTTGTGTATTACCTATTTTATTTGTGCATGACATACCACACATACTATTTTTTTTAAACACACAAACGCTTACAAGTAGATATTAGTAAAGCGAACATAATCTCACTTCTCACTAATATAAGTATCATCATCATCAGCCCGTAATCTGCTGCTGCACATAGGCCTCTCTTCTTGTAAGCCATTCATCCAGGTCCTGTGCCAATCTTGTCCAGGTTCAACCCGCGATTTTTATTATATCGTTGCGTCGTAACGAGCTGGCGGACAACCAACGCTCCATTTACAAGTTCGTATATATACCTAATAGATATACATTATACATATCTTTATCTCTGAAAACATAAGTTAGCCTGCGAGGAGCAACTGGAGTATAAAAAGTTTATTTTTGAAATTAAAGCTATTAAAATACTTACGATACAATTTTCTACGAGATTCTTTATTAAATTCATTTGTGTCTCACACTTAACATTAATAGTAAAGCATGGCCGGGTTTCCAAGATAAGGCATTTATCATGCATATATGCGTCCAAGCATCTTCAGTACCTACGCTTCCCGTTACGCAAACAGGATGTCGGCCCTATTGCTACTATCAACTAACAGTACATAATGATAATTAAGTTAAATATACGCCTACTAATATTGTTTGGAAACCTTTAAATTAGTTACCGCCCATGCTATTTCAAAGCGATTTTACAGGGGATGTTTGTTAGCAAACAAGCTTCGGATAAAAGGGCCATAGTAACTTTCTCAAATAATCGTTAACCCGAAAATAAATTTAAAAATATGGTGCGGTTAATATAAAATTTATTGCCAACGCCAGTAGCCAATTTGCAACTTTTATAGGGTCGGCAGCGGTAACAGTCTAGAGTAAATATATTTAGGCCATAATAACATAAAAACCACTTGATAATCATAACGTTGCTTAACGATGCCGTAACTCGGAGCGAGCAGTGGCTGAATGTTGGAGCCGGTACTGGATAGTCCATAGCGAGCGATGTGCGACTAATTGCTATTCGTGAGGTGTATTACCGAACCTTCTGCTTACCGTGAATAGTCCTTCAATAAACCCCCATTTTATTGCAGTTTCCTCTCTCGGTTTCGTTGGCATTCATCTGGAGAACTACCAAATCATTAAAGGCTGTGCTTGTTGTTTTTTTCTTAACTCTTTGTTTGCTTTATGATAATAGGTGTTCGTTTCGACGCGGTTCGAACAGCAGCGATACGGTGTGAAACTTAACGCCTTCATTCACGCTCCTTTTTATAGAGGCACTTGATTTAGCGAGCCAATGTCGTTTTTAATAGACTTTGTGATTCGCTTTTTACTGCCGTGTTTGTTTAGTTCACGGATTTTGGTCTTTTATAACACGATCGCTAATTAGTTTAAATTTGTTAAGAATAATTTTACAAGATTGTGCTCATAATTTATTTTTAACTTTAAATAAACCTGAATTATAATATTTAACTTGCAAGTTACTTGTATTAAAAAATCCATCCAGCTAGACTAGACACTACTTAAATAAGGTCGTAATATACGCTCCATCTTATTTGCACAAAAGAATTCTTCAGCGTCTGCTGCGCAGTTTACACCAACTATTTCTGGACGTTCTTTGAAAACAGACTAACAGCACTCATTAAAAGTTATACGAGACCTCGAGAACCCTCAAAAGTGAAGCAAAGACTCGATGGAATTTATCAGCTAACTCAAAAGTACTTCAAGGGAAGTCTATCCCGGCCATTATTCCCCATTGTCCCATACAATAAGATTAAACCAACGTCCATAGATATCGCTCTTACTCCGTCAGACAGCGATCCGCGGGAGGAATCGTCACGTACCTAATAGTTTTGTTGTTATCGCGAATTCCTAACCACTCTTCAGTCGCTTCTGGGACGATATTAAAAAGATTTTGGCATCGGGCCACGCTGATATTGATCTTTATGCTTGGCCAGACGGCCATACTAGCACCGTAAGTGCCGCGGCCGTCGGTTTAATGACTTCCCATGTTTGTAAGTTTGGGATACGATATTTTATGTCGCGAGATCGTCTACATCGACTTTTACTAGTGTTGTTTTCGTAGTCTTAAAAATGTTACACATTTTATTTTATGTAGACCCATTTGTCGATTCAGTGAATATTCATGAATTAACTCTGGAGATAAATTAGCTTTAATTGATGGATTATATTCTTTTTAATAGCTTTTCTGGTCATTGGCTTTTATGGAATCACAAAAGATATTATCGCGCCTGTCATATTTTCGATTAAAAAAAATGCCGGTGGTCCTGAACAAAAAAAAACGTTAAATAAAGAATCGTCGACTTTTCGGCTAATTCATTGCAGCTGGAGCTTATCGTGCGCGAATTGGAATATATTGTTAAAAACGTATGTAATTAAGTCCGGTATGCGTGAAGGGCGACACCTGCGCTCTATCTATAAGATCGGCTGTTTCGGTTTATGGGGTTCTTTCCAAAAACAATGCAAACGGCAAAAAGTTCGAATGCGGGCCGGCGTCGGGCTCGGGGGTGCTGGGAAGGGTAGGCGTGCGGGTCGCGACGGGACGCCGCAATTTATGATTTCTCCGTGCCAAAGTGTTAATGAACGCACTCCGTTGCTCTTTATTGAGATAACGCTCGCAATCGATGGCCGCGCGGCTATCGACCCATTACTTATTGCGACGCCCGATATCGCGTGTCCCTTTATACCTACACATATTTTTTGCTCGGAACTTTCGTGCCGAATGACTATTATTAACCGTCGCTCCTCGAGATAAGCTAATCCATAAAGTTGTTCCCGGTGCCGTGTAATGAGAATATTGCATTAATAACGATGTGGAAAATGTATAAAATTATATAAAGAAGCTCATTACATTATGCTTATTGCGTGTTATTAACTTTGTCATTTCGCTTTTGAATATTAATGCGATTTGAGGGATTGGGTGCGGTTATGCATATTATTGTCTTGATTTATTGGAAATCCATTCTTTTTATCGCTTACTTTGAGAAAAATAACCAGTTTGGATACCGATGTATAATTAAATATACAGCTATGCCATTATTCGATTCATTTGAAAATATGCATTTGTTGATTAATCTTTTTATATTTTCATTCTATTCCGTTTCTATGGTAGATAATATTTCGTAAAGATCGATCGTTTAAGAAACGGTAAGTACGGTCGTGCTACATGATCTTAACATTTTAGAATGATATTCAATACGGACACCGTCAAGATAGGTCGCAATTATCATACATTCTTATCTATAAAATTGACATGTGACATATCGAATTATTATTTTTATGCCCGTGCATTAAGATCTCCGGTGAATCTCGTCGACGGACGCTCGGTGCGTATCGAAGATCGAATCGTGTGATATGCAGAGAAGTGATATCATCATCCTCCAAGGAGCTTGTTCGACCGCTACTGATCTGATATAAAACTACCACATTGTGTTCTCGCATACACTTTAAATAAATACAGTAGCGACTATCTGTACAAATATTTTTTTTGTATTTACTGGTATATTTTGTGTGTGTTGACTAGCACCAACGCATTAGGGAAACCCTGTAAAGATGGTGTGAAATGATGTACATCGATTCTAAAACAAAATCTGATGTTAATACTAATCGAGTCGTAAAAAATTTTATTTTAATGGTTTTTTCATGGTTAACATATAACTAATTAATTTAAATATTAAGACCACGCTTTACCACCAAATGTGAAATATACCATTTTTATGCGAAACAGTGGTCGAACGTCGACTTCATTAAAAGCTAGATTTATCAATAAACATATTCTAGTGTTGTTTTTCATTTTTAATAGAGTGACAATGATTGCCATTGTCATTCTAAATTTGTTTTTTTAAATCCTCCCATCCTAAAGTTGTATGGAAGCAATCACTTTCCTTGCTTACAGCGATGAGGCTGCCCGTTTCGTTTTAAGGATTTTCAATAACAAAAACGTTTTGTCTATTAAGATCAACATAACTGGCTTACTTTTGGTTAGCTTTAACAAGTTATAGATAGGAACACTAAAATATTCCTCCAAATACAAACACAAATATTATTGGTATTTTATTGATAACAGCAAAGTTATAAAAAAAAAAAAAAATATCGTAGGACATTACACACAGCGCCATCTGACCCCAAACTAAGCAGAGCTTGTGCTATGGAAGACAGATAACTGATAGAATACTTAAATACTTTTTTTTTGTAAATACATACAGTACACCCAGACACAGAACAAACATCGATGTTAGTCTTGAGTGGGAATGGAACCCACGCCCTTCAGCTCTCGAAGCAGACATACTACCAATGAACCAACAGGGCTGTCAATTTATTTTACCATTTGTACTTAAAAATTACATTAAGAATCTCAAAAATGTTTGGTACTAACTCACGCTAAGCTAGACTTTTAATAGGTATCTGCATACTTTGAATGTGCTCATGAAGTCCTTTAATTTGATAAAAAACGACATTTTTACACAAACAAATTTGTGCGAATTTAGTTTATAAAATGCGCCATATTGGTTTTACATTGACGGGTCAGTGTAGTTAGTAAAGCTTTAATAAAGAAAGCTGTTTTTTAAAATATGACTAGAAACTTAAGAGATACGTGGCAATAAATGAACATACTTGCATAGATATACTTTTAAAGTCATACTCCTCCGTTTTGCGTAGTCGAGAAAAATTAAGCAATGATTTGAATCATTGTTTAAAAAGATCGATATTTTTGAAGATCGTGATAAATAAATAAATAATAAATATCGAATTTATCACTTTTCACAAGACATTTCACAGAGTGCCATCTGGCCCCAAACTTTCAATTCAATTTAATTCATCTATTTGTGAACATAACAATCAAATTATATATATTATACATGCAATCTGTCGGATTCCGGACAAGGAAAGAAAGAAAAAAAAACTAAGCAAACCTTGTTATGGCTTATATACTTTTTTTTGTTAATACATACATACATAACACCCAAATAAAACATTTACATTTGAAACTTATCATTACATAAACGTTTGTCCCGGCAGAAATCGAACTCACGTCCTACAGCTCTTGAAGCAGATATGATACCAAATGAGCTAACTGTCATAAAACCATTATTGTCAACTATGCGAAAGGTCATATCACAGCAATGTCGAAGGCATTTGGCATAAAGACAAGTTTGTCTACACTGTCTATACGAACGTAGTAGAAGCGTTGTTAAATTCTTTAGCCTTCCAGTAGCTCTCTTTATCAATCGGTTTTGCGCATGCTCCCGTGGTTGGCTCGCGAGCTCGCCGCGTGCGCCGATCGAGTGCTGTCAGAGTTATCATTGATCTTATCTGCCGATAGTCATTGTTCACAGTCATCGCTCTTGGTTTACTGGGCCGTTGATAAAACGATATGATAATCTTTATGCCTTTAATATAAGGTAGAAAGCTAGACCATTGAAAACGTGCATTTGATAATACATGCAAATACTTAGATTACTTTGTAACAAACATAAGGAGGATACTAACTCTTCTGTAAGCTTCCTTCCTGGTATTTTATGTGTATTTTTGTCTAGTTAGATAATAAGTTCTATTGGTAATTTTGATCGTATAAGAATCTATTCTAATTGTGTTTTTATTTGTTTCAGGTACTTTTATCGTAAAGTGATAGGTAGTAAATTTTAGTATTCAATATTTAATTCAGATTGAAGTCTGCACGGTTTCAAAGTTTATAGTTTTTACAAAGTTATTTTAATGAAATCAAAGGCATTCAATTTTTTAATGATAATCACAGATGTTAAGCAATAAAACCCTATTTATTAGACGTATCACCGTCATAACCGTCCTTGAAAATATTATTTTGTTTACTTAAACTAATACCGACTGGATTGCTTGAAAAAAAAAAACAGTAGGTATGTTTAATTTGAATATAGGAATATAGGTATCATTTCGTATAGGTATGTGTGCATATGGTAATAATTTGTCATTAGAATAATCGGAAACGCAAATATAATACAAGATGTTTTTAATGATATAATATTTTAGAATATAATCAAGGAACTTGCATGTCCGAGAGTTCTTAATGTTTTCGAAGATGTGTAAAGTTTACCAACCCGCGGTTGTTCAGTGTGGTGGACGATGGTCTTATCTTATCCACAATGAGACGGCACCTAGCTGTGGGATAGATATTAGAAAACGGCTGATCTAGAAGTGTGTCTAAATATAATAAACTAGCATAATGCATAACATAACTATAATGCGTAACTAGCATTGTAATAAAGTAAATAAATTATATCGGACGATATATATTTATTAAACAGCGCCATCTAGCCTCAAACTACGCAAAGATTATAAGTGAAGGTATCCGAAACGAAGTCATTCGCCAGAGAACTAAAGTCACAGACATAGCTCAGCGTATTAGCAAGCTGAAGTGACAATGGGCTGGACATATCTGTTGCAGAACCGATGACCGCTGGGGTAGACGCGTTCTGGAGTGGAGACCGCAGATTGGCAAACGTAGCGTAGGACGCCCTGAGACTCGATGAAGTGAAGATATACTTAGGACAGCTGGTGGTAGATGGAAGCAAATAGCCGAAGATCGGGCTGAGTGGCGTGTCTTGGGGGAGGCCTATGTTCAGCAGACTATGTAGACTTCGATAGGCTGATGATGATGATGATGATGATTATGAAGAAGCGAACTAACTGAGGAATAAATATAAGGGAAATAACTGATATAATTATCTTTTTTTTGTTAATACATAGGGGACACACAACAAACATTTCTCATAAATCTATAGGTAATCGTCACATAAATGTCTGTCCTGAATGGGAATCGAACCCACATCCTACTGCTTATGCTATTAAGACCGCCAAGATGTACATATCTAATGTGTTCGCAATACCTATGTCGATCCATTATCTTCCTTCGAATCAACTCTTAATCTCATTTGATTTCCCGCAATAATTTTAACTAAAGGTCTCGCAAACATCGTCTGGAGTAACGGGTCCGCGCATTACGATCTCATAAATCTGGGGAAAGACAGCGCCAAATGAGACGTCTTTCTTGGCCGAGCACTTGATGTAGACACTGGGCATACAAGTATATAACGTAGACGGGGCGAACTTGTTCTTTAAAATTGCGAAAATCTTTACCTTACCTGGACATGCCGGGATTCAACTATCGGTTATGTTAATTGTCATCGACATAAGAACATAATACGTTTTTTTCATGAGCAGTGATTAGACTAAAGCATAATACTTAAAGAAAATAAATAAAATATTACAAGACATGTTACATAGCGGCATCTTATCTAATGTGAACAATTTTTCATATCGGCAGACCCTGGAATCGCAAAAGAAACCGGCTGTTATTACACAAAAATGTGTTTCGCGCCTTGAATAAAAAGCAATATTTTTTTTGCGATAAATGTTGTTCTCATGTTTTAAATCAGCATACTTAATTTAACAAAAAATCTAAATAAATAAATAATCTTCTTATAATCTCTTTTAATATTAATTGTGTGGGCGTGGGTTCGATTCCGGCCAATGTTTGCTCTGTGGCTGGGTGTTCTGTACGTATTATATATATTTACAAAAGAAAAAGTATTTTTTATTTTTTTTATGGTTGACAGGCTATGTGTTTGACCACAGCTCACCTGATGTTAAGTGAAGGTGTGGTCGAAGATGGTAAAGCACACCTAGCCTGGAATGGAACTGGCTCTCAAGTGAGGCTGCCGGAACACACCGTTAGATGCTTGGCGGCAGATTTCCAACTTGAAGGTGGTAGCTAGCCAGCCGAGTACTAGAAAGTACCCTACGATGCTATGGTTTCCTCACGATGTTTTCCTTCACCGGCAGCTCAAGCTCATTGTTGGGGTTTGAACCCACGCCCTTCGGCATGCGAACCTACCGCGCTAACCACTGAGCTATCATCGCTACAAATTCTATTATTTATCTGACTTCTATCGTACGAGCTTTGCTTAGTTTAGGGTCAGATGGCGCTGTATGTAATGTACTACGATATTTATTTATTTAATTTAATTCGATAACGTATCTATTAAGATACACATACATTTTTATTTGGTATCGATATACAATTCATTTTGAGTGTTTTTTTTTTCAAACACTGAAAATGAACTTCCGCAAAGTAACGCCTGAATCATACAATGCAATCTGTGCAATGTTTCCTGTAGGTAAATGAAACTAAATTTTGTGTATCACTATGAATCATCGCATAAGACTCGCTTATATAATATTTAACGAACTTCACTTATCATGTTCTTTTAATCATATAATATTCTTTGCATCGAATGTTTTTTAAACATTCCCTTTGCTTCTTTATTTGTAAATAAATAAACTTTTCTTTTTGAATGTTTTCAAAATTGCAATAGTCCGAATTCCATCGTATACTCGTACCGTGCCGCGGGCATTAACCAAGTTTTCTTATACAAAATAGCAGCATCCATCGACATTGGTTGCCAGTGTGAAAGCTTCTCAGAATAAACTGTATTCAACTCACGCACACACATCCGCTCATCATCTGCTTTTACTCCGGCTGATGTGAAGTATCTTACTTTATGCGAACGTACTCGTATGTCAATACCAACAACCTACCAGAGAGCTTACTAACAAAATAAAAACAATTTGTTGTAAAGATTTTAAGTAGTAGGTACCACTTTTTTTTTTGTTCTACTCTTCTTAAACGATTGCTTCATGAGCTGTAAGATGTGGGTTCAATTCCCGCCCAGAACAAACGTTTATGTGACGTACATAAATATTTGTTCCGTGTCTGGTGTAGAATTATAAATTAGCTGGTTCCCATAGAACAAGTTTTACTTAGTTTGTGATTAGATGGCGCTGTGTGAAAATGGATATTTCATACAGCGGTATCTAGTATATGTATTTGTTTATCATTTAATCTTCATAAAAATTAAAAGTAGGTGTACTGCCCATTATTATTTCGCTGTTACAGTGTTCATAGACGCCGGTACGAACTAACGAGTAAATTACATAGTTCGAGAAGTGTTTGTGGACCGCCCATTCGCTCGTCGTCGTCTCCCTCGGCCCCATTTGAAATTCTCCGCACAGAAAACTATATTTCCATAGCAACATTGGGATACTTTGTTGTTTGTAAATTCTAACCAGGCCAAACCTATGGTGTGGATGCCTATGTTCCTATAAAAAAAAAAGATTTTTCCTTTAATCTATTTTTAGAAGATAAATCAATTTGTGACACTTGACTAGGCGAGATTGTAAAATTAGTAGTTACATAACTATACCATCGCTTTGTAGCTACCGGCTTCTAATTTTAGCGTTGCCCCCACCAGCCCGGCTAGCTCAGTCGGTAGAGCATGAGACTCTTAATCTCAGGGTCGTGGGTTCGAGCCCCACGTTGGGCGCATGATTTTTACTTGTAAGTTTTTTGCTACCATATTTTTACTTCTCAATTAGTTAAATTAGAAAGTTATACGATCATTTAACGCGGTGTTGTAAGGCACCGTTAAAGGGTCAAGTCAACGGACGGATAGGCGATGGGTTCTTTCCCACGTTCGTAGTCACATACTGCATACACACATTGTACACACTCTTAAGTTTGACTCGATGTGTCGTTTAAATTAATGTTGTTGTTTTTCTTACACCATTAGCTAGTTTCCCAAAACAATGGCTAGATACGAACATTTCCTTTGTTGTTTTTGTTTGTAACTATTAAAAGCCTACTCGTTTGGAGTGAGATATATCTACCTCTTTTGAAATGAAGAAAACTCTTTATAGTAATTTTGTAAATAGAACAATTTAACTGAAGGTAACCGTTTATTTTATGTTAAAGAAACTACGACAAAAAATAAAACAGGCAATGAGTCGGACATCGAGGGTTCCGTACTTTTGTCGTATAATTTATTTCCTTTGATTCAGTTCGTTATCTTTAAATTTCGCAGAACTTGCGTTGCAGCTACAGTTTGTCTAACAAGTAATAAAATAAGAAAGTGCCTCTTTACTTTGTCCATAAAAGAAACATGCTTTTCGCGATTCATTTTCTGTTTTTTGGTGCTATTGCAAATACGATCATACCTCTACAGGCAAAAAAACTTAGTAGTTAGGTATATAACAATTTACAGGTAGGTGTATATAACAAGGACTTCGAAAGATGGCGACCTTGTTTTTTTTTGTGTAATGAGACTAACGATACGTCCATGACCATCGCACACAGAACCTTGAATAGCAAAATTTTAATAATAGTGCAAACAAATGTTATTAGGTACAGATAGTCCTGACCAATAGAGTGTAGAAAAAGGATATTCACGATGTATCCATAGTTTGTAAGGATATCGCATTTCGCGAAATCAATTCTGTCTATTCCATTGTCTATTCCTTTAGTTTTGAGCCCGAACTAAACTCCAAAAATATGTCACATTTTTTTTTACATCGTATAATGTTGTTTACCGAGCAACATTACTTAACCTAATCTATCTGTATCTTGTAACTATAGTTTCTGTCGTATACTGAGAACTTATTTTAGCGTAACAGTTCCACTTAGCTACTCTAAATTGATTAATTAAATGCATGTAAACATAAATACACAATTTTAGGCTGCTTAAAAAACACTCATAAGAACATAAAACAGTATCAGCGATGTATCTCCATTTAAATTTAAATAAGAGCACGAAAAAAGCTAAAAGAATGAAATACCTGACAGCTCAAAAACATCAAGCGGCTCAATCACTCCACAGTACGTGAAGTGAACGAGTCATAACAAGCGAAAGATTGAAATGAGTTGATAAAGAGGGAATCGGAAATCTTGCCGAAAATATGTACCTACGTTACAAGGCGGTAATTTTATAAGGGATTATTTCGTTCGATATGGGAGCAATCATTAGCGGGCCAGTCTCGGTGCATCGAAGCGAGCTTTCTGCAAGATCTACTGGAGATATACTCGAATATGCAGTGAGGTGAACAGATCAATGTGCGCGAAGGCATTTTGGAATCCAATCCCTCCAATAAAGATATTGTTTTTAACGTTACCTACGTTAAAAACTGATGTTGAATTCCACTACACGTTTTAATTGAAACTTGAGAAACGATTTTAATTGATTAACTTTTTATTAAAATTGTACAATAAAAAAGAAAATTAATTTAAATAATAGGTGTAACAACTGAGGGCCTTATTGCTAAAATAGATCTCTTCCAGGAAACCTTCGGATGAAAAGGATTAAACGAAGACAAATACGGGTTGTATTAATAACTAGGATATACATATAGGAGAATACATAACTAAAACATACATAATATATATTTGCATTCCAATTCTAGAATGACTAAAGTATAATAATAATATCATCATCATCAGCCTATATAAGTCCACTGCTGGACATAGGCCTCTCCCAAGACACGCCACTCAGCCCGATCGTCGGCTTTTCGCTTCCATCCACCGCCAGCTGTCCTACGTAATATATACCTACCTAAAATTAATAATCTATAAATGTAAAATAAATATTTGTATATAGATAAAGGATATACATACAAATAAGCGACAAATAGTAATAGCATCAGTATAATTATTATATCTGCGAAAGCCTATAACGCCTAGCTGAGGTCTGTTGGTAAAGCTTCTCGATTTATCCGTTCGTTCTACAGTTAAAAGAGAATAAGAATAAAGTCTTTTGAAAATAACTTTTTCTAAAAATCCCCAGGAAAAAGCTAGTTTTATACAAAGCTGCCTCTTAGAGTTGCAAAGTTCCTGAACCTCTTAGAGTTGCATCAAATTCAACGCCAAATTAAAACTGTCGCATTTGTGCTTTGTGTTTCACTTTTCAGCAAAATCGCATTTAGTTTATTGATCCTGGCACACCGACGTCGAGGCGGCTCGTTAACACGACCTTTTGGATGTTTATTGTATCCTCTTCAGAAAACACAATTTCCAAAACAAATATCAATATATCTTAACCTAAATGCATTTGTGAATTTCGAGAACAAAAACTAGTCAAAACACTAAAGCGCAATTTATACACGAGAAGTATTGATTCTTTCCAAAAGCTGTTTTATATTAAAATAATCGAAATACCCAAAAGACGTTACTAAGTGTGTCTCCAGTTACTTTTTATAGAAAACAGAATACAACACAGATGGTACGGTCATAAGTCACCTGAGAGTTAAGTGGATACAAGAACGAGTCTCGATTGTGACTGAAAGTACAATCCTTTAGATACAAGATAGAAGCGAGCGCGTTAAAGAAATTTGTTTATTGACAACAACTCGGTAATATTAAATTGGTGTGTCAACGAAGAAATGTGACGATGCTTGACGTGAAAATAAAACGTTTGGTATCGTCTAAATGGTGCCCTCTCCGACTCACTCTTTTTTTGCGAACATTAAAAGAGAAGGATTGCGAATGGAGCGGGATTTTAAAAATAATTCTGAAATTACTCCGACAAGTGCGCGCATTCCCAAAAATTGTACATACGGAAATTTTACAGCGGACGCGATTTATAGCGTCCAAGCTCGAGGAAAAAATCACAGCTGCAAACGATAAATCGCTCACTCCATCTCGAAAAAAGGAGTCGAATAGAGGTCGCTGTGCGCTCAACAAATAAACTCCTACGATATCTACTAGTCAATCATTTAGTACCGTTGCTTTACATATTGTTTCGTCCATAAGTGATGAGCATGAAACGTGTAAACACAAAGTTAAATTTGCATCGTCACTTTACTCTATCATAAAGCATAATTTATTTTATTTGATGAAATTGTACGTGTTGCTCTCGACATTGCACCTCGTTAGTGTTAAGTGACTTTATGGTCAGAGGATTCACGTATACAGTTAGATAGATGCCTGTATGCATAATTTGCAAATGGCTAGATGTCAAATGGCATTATGGTTGCTAAAGCGGTATAAAGGTATTGCTATATATCATTAACTAATGGGTGCTTTTTATTTATCGATACAAGATAAATGTACTGTATAACGGTTGCAGCAATGTCGGCCGTCTCAATTTGAGCCAATCGGTATTCTTTTTATGAAACTCCTTTCTAAAATGTGTAATTACTTATCAGCACAGTGACAGTATCGATCGCCTCGCTTTCCACGGTGCTCATCTAGTTTATGTGCTGTTAACTTAAAAAATTTAAAAATCCTAATATGACTTACGATTGAAGTGTGATATTTTTTATAGACTCACTAATATCTACCTTTATTTCAAAGACTTTATTTTATTTTTTATATGGTATATATATGAAATATAATAAGGCTCCACGTCTTACTGAACGTAAACCACGTGAACCACGTCCACGTCATTATTAGGTTTTTGTCCAATGCTATGTTCTGATTGATGTCAAGAACTGCAAACCGTTGCAAGAGCATTTTTTCTATCTATTACCACATGGAGAACATTTTGTTACATTACTTTTACATTAAAAAAGTTTTGCTATCAACATAAGTAATAAATTTGACAAAAACAATAAATTTTGCTCGTAGAGGATTCTTTGAGGTGCTTCTGGTTTTTGAGCTCTCAGCCTCTGCCAATTTCTTACGTACCTATATGGTATATTACTCTAAGCTATTAAAATAGATAAAAACTCTAGAAATATTAACACTATCTCAACTCATATTTTAAAAAATCCGAAAGCTTTTATAGTTGCTGAAAAAATCGGTTGTGACAGATTGGCAGATATTATATATATAAATACATACAAAGCCCGATGTTTCACCATAAAAGATCCTTTTACTATCTTAGTGCGAAACTCTAAAAGCTGCTATCAACCCTTTAATGAAAACCATTTAGCTAATACCTACACCGGTTTTGTAACTATCGACACCACAAAGAGGATTGTTTACCATATAGGTACATTAATGTTTTTAAACTATCCTAAAACGTTGCATCTAGATACTAGTAGATATAGTTTACTTATCAGTATAAACTTTTATGTCTTGGCCTTTGGTTTTTACAATATATACCATTCTTACTACTCGAGCACAGGACACATTAATTTATAGTTAACAAATTACAATTTCATAACATGATATAATACGAAATTTGATTAATTCAAAATATTATTTTACGATCACAAAAACGCCACAAATGACAATATCAATCACGAAAATAAACATTTATTCGATACAAATGATAATAACTTTAAAAAAATCTAAAAAAAATGAATAGGTACTACTAACACCGTTTACAAATTTATTTATCACGTAGATTAGTTTTGTCGTTTAGCACGCTTTTTGATTTGAAGTACTTTTCTAGAAGCTTTAGAATTCGTTATAGTTTATTTTGTTTGTCATTGTGTATCAGTTCTCTAATATCAATATCAGAGGCGTGAATAGAGTAGTGGCGTACATCGCGTGTGATGCCTCGTTTGATTTACCGCCTTCTTAATCACAGCCTCGTTTCTCGAGATTTATGCCACACCTGTTGCGCCAATTATTTACATTCGGAAGTCATTCCTCTCGGACCCCGCGTTGTTCATTAACGAGTTACATTGTTTCGCGTTTGATGACGGCCTCACCAATTTTGAGGGGTGTTTCAACTGAAGCCCGATTTGTACTTCGCTTATTAACGCTACGACTCAACTTGAACATTTTGAACGCAATGTAACGTTTTCAACTGTGCATTATTTTGGCTTTACCGAATCTCTAGTTTAATATTTAAATTAATATTGCCTACATTTTTATAGACTTAAAAATAAAAAAATAAAAAAGGTTGACAAAAAATAGTTGACTTGTTAGTTTAGCGCTTGACCACACTCAGCTGAAGATGTGGTGGAAGATGGTAAATACTTATATATAACCTTACTTGGAATGGAACTAGCTCTCGAGTGAGGCTGCCAGACCACGCCGTTAAGCGCTTGGCGGCAGATTTTCAACTAAGGATGGTAGCTAGACAGTCGAGAAAGTACCCTACCACTATTTTATGGTTTCCTCACAATGTTTTTCATTTATCGGCAGCTGAAGCTTATTGTTGGAATTTCAACCCATGCCTTTCGAAATATCTTCGAAATTTCGTTCATTGATCTGAATTTCGAAAATTCGAACTTGAAAATTGTATTTGCACTTATTACTTGTCTGTTAAATTTGCTAACGGAATGTTTTCTATTATCGTATCAAAATTATATATATATATACCTACACACAAATAACGATGCGTCTAATTAGAGTGAGAACACTCGCTTTGCTTGGTCAGTTAAAATCGAAGGATATGTTGTTTGTTTTAAAAATAAAAATTGTGAAAATGATGTGTTTATGGCGTGTGGCGGTCGGAATTTATATGTAAATTTATAGAGTTCGAAATCATATACGTACTGAATTTTAACGACATAAGCTTTTTTTACGAGTATGAAATTGCTTTAGTGACATTTAACTCGAAACACAAATTATGTGGTAGCCCCATGAATATGCAATCAATATAATCGGATTATTTATTTCAACACGGACTTGTTGAAAGAAGAATTTTTAAATTCTTTATTGTGTACAATAGCGCCTACGAATAGTTTTTTCGCCGTCTGTCCGTGCATAAATCACACATAACTCTGGTTGATTCAATACCGGTTCTTCCAAGTAATATTTACACTACTTTGCGATGTTGAAAATAATAAATAGCCTCGATATTTTTTAGACGGTGTGAAGCTCGCAACCTGTCATTAAAACGGAGTATCGGGTTCTCAATGATGATAATTTGATAATTGGAATTGTCATGGTGTCTGCGGCACGAGGAATATTGCAACTGACAGAATACATTTAAATTTTATGAAAAAAACTTGTATTTTTTTTTACGCGTACAAAATATGCGTATTCACACTTAATACATAATTAAATACATTACATTTTATTAATAGATTAAATATTTATTGTTGACACCAAAAATGTCACACAAAAATACGCACATATTATAGGTAAACAAAATAGTTAAGAACAAGATTAAAGATAATTTCAGTAGGTAGGTACCTACCTACTTTTATAGCAGATGTGTACATTGTTGAAACTAAGAACAATGTCAATTTAAAAAAAATTGTCAATACGGGCTTACAATAAAATGCAAAATAACGTATTTGACTACAGCTCATCTGGTGTTAAGTGACGTTGTAGTCGAAAATGTTAAAGTTTTGAAAAAAGTTATGCACATCTCTATTTTAGTACTGACTGTAAATTTTTAGCGTTGCCATTATTTTCAGATACAGGTTTCCTATGTTCATTTTTAAATAAATTACTAAATTTGTTAGAAAAGTTCACGCCTTTTAAAACGTAACGACTACAATAGCCATGTTCTTTTAATTGTTTTGGCACACAATATGCATAATTATTATTTTCCGACCAGCAACAAAACGAAATTTAAATAAATTAACACCTTCACAGTTTGAGCCTTTTTATCGTGGATATCGGAAGTAAGCATTTATTCACCATCTTGTTATGTAGGTATCAGTGAAGTGTTAATTGATACGTGTCATAACCACTCCGCACACAAACTTTAACACCTTTTTCGCCTTGTTTGCGCTGGTTGTTTGCAATAACGACTTTTGTTGAAGCGCAAATATTTTCGTGTTTACTCTACCAAAGCCAGGTGCATGAAAAATCCATTAAGAAAATTTGCTCTTACTCATGACTTTAGTGAAGAAAAAAAAATTTTATTTTGTGTTCTATATTTACTTTAAATAATGAGACTAATTTTGGAGACTTTAGATGACAAACCTTGTCTAATGAAATGTATTGAAAAAGATAGCAACATTTTTAGTAAGTTTAGATCTGTCAACTTTCTCTACGTTAATTTGAACCTTTAAAATTAGTCCTGTTAATTAAATTATCGTTATTAAATCATCGAACAATATTTTTACTATTTTTTAATTTATAAAACAACAAGATACAACAATTTGAAGTGTTCAGTACATATCGTGAAAGATTTACTGCCAAACAAACTTAATAGTCGAGTCAACAACTATACATCTGTGTATTTTCGTGCCATTAAAATATGAAGACGGAGCTCATCATAACATTTCTCATCGGTAACACTTTACACACAGGGTCGGGTCGTTCGGTCGTCGCGACTCGCCTCGAGAGCCGACCGTGATTTATCTGCCCGCATCTTCAACCTGCGAACGGCCGCTTATTGCCAGCTTGTTATTTATAATTTATTTTTAACGGTCACCAATTTGTAGGTGCTGCGTGCATGTGTGTATTGGATGGAGTTTGTGGTCGCTCGGATCGTGCGTACCGTACTCACGTACCTACATACTCAAGTGTTAATTATCTTCTTTTTTTAGGGAAGTCGTGTGATGTAAATTACGGGAATTTAACACTTTTGTAACTGATTATGAAACATGTGAGTTTTAGAAAGAATTTCCATGTGAATTGGACGTTAAAACCACCTGTGCGATGATAGCAATAAAATCTAAAGTTTGCAGGCAAAATATATTGTAATGGTATTAAAGTCAAGGGCTATATGCTTGAGATATACTAAGCTGAAAGGGGGTCATTGTACTTACCATTATGAACAACTTTTACTATAAGCAAAACTCTGAAATTGCGAAAAACATTAACTGGTGCATTTTGTTAAGTATCAATGGAACAGCTGTTTTATCTTGTTTTCACAGTTAGGCCAACTGTAAAAGTAGTTCATAATGAATGAGCACGGTTCAGACTTATTACAATAACTAGCAGCTCGCCCCGGCTTCGCACGGGAAAACAAAACTTGATTAACAATATAAATGTAGCCTATGTCACTCAGTGATAATGTAGCATTCTAATGATGTAAGAATTATTCAGATCGGTCCAGTAGTTTCGGTGCCTATTCAATACAAACAGACAAACAAACAATCAAATCTTTCCTCTTTATAATAGTATAGAATTATTGGTAAGGTATTTTTGTACAATAAAGTGTTTTTTTTGGTTGACAAGCAAGGTGTTTGACCACAGCTCTCCTAAGGTGAAGTGACGGTGTGGTCGAAGATAGTAAATCACACTTAGCTTGGAATGGAACTGGCTCTCAGGTGAGGCTGCCGGAACACACCGTTAGGTGCTTGGTGGCAAATTTTTAACTTAAGGGCAGCTAGTATTCTGAAGGTCAGCCGAATAATTTCCGTCACCGGCAGCTCAAGCTAGTTGTTGGGGTTTGAATCCACGCTCTTCGGTGTGTGAACCGGCCGCGCTATCCACTGAGGTATCATCGCTACAAAAGGTTAATCTATTTATGATTTTCCTCTTTTAGCTTAGTACCTACACCCCAAGTGTGTCTAACCCTATATAAACTCACGTTTTGCGTAGATTAACCAATTCATATGATAGCTTGGTTTACTCATATGTGGTCTACATTTCACCACCGCATGTCTTCAGCATGTCAACGCATACAGTCAGTTCGGCTACATGATTCGGCTGTCAGATATACACGGCAGATTTACAATACGACCTGTAATTTATAGCGTTGTCCGATCTAGATGTAATTTAACGTTGTTGGCTAACATAAATCAGGGCCATCTAACATCAGCGCAGATATCTCGCGCTCTTTGATAAATCAACGAAGTAGATAAGTTTCTTACTTACTATTGTGAACAACTAAAAAATTGCGCGACGTTGTACGGATGCAATTACATTGTGAATAGATATTTCACACACACAAATCTATGTGTATCTATCATACACATACATTTTCTTCTAATAGGTATATTATTTACAAATGTATTGTATTTGTATGTAAACATAGAATATTTTGATACCCAGGACAAACATTTTGTGGTATAAACGAAAATATGTTTGTGTCTGGGTGTTTTATATGTATTTAAAGTGTTGAATTATTTTAAGAGTTATCTGACTTCCATAGTACAAGCTTTGCTTAGTTTGGGGTCAGATGGCGCTGTCTGTAAATTGCTACGATATTTATTGATATATTTATGTGGTATAAAAAACATACTTACATAAATAATAATACTGATATCATAACGAAAACGGCATAGCAGCTAAATCGGGAGATAGTGCTGCTTTATACGAATATGACCTAAAAATACAAAAAAAAAAGTGTCTAAATTGTCTTGAAGATATTATGGATATATTTCATATGGATGTTCATGGTTGTTGTAAAAGTAAATACAGGCTGTTTAGGAAAAGTTTAGTATTTGACTCAGATTAGCACATATCATTACTACAAACAGTAATTGTGAAAGAAGAACTGTTTCGTACGGTTTTACTAAGAATGGGGTAATGTTTCTATGAGACAACTTTTTTTTTACAACTTTGGGGTCGATCTTATGCTAAATACGTTGCATTGATGGATAGATCAGCATTCAGTGTTATTACACTTCTCCGAAAGATTTTATATACGAGCTGACATAACTAACATGTATTTGAACATTTGAAATATTCAAAAACATGTTAGTTAGTGGTCATATGAAACGTATAAAGAAATAAAATCGAAACAAATTAAAAAAAAAACTAAGGAAACCTTGGCTAAATTTTTTCCTAAGACTACAGAATTTATGGACACCACGGAGCCTTAAGCACCGAGCTAGCCCAAAACATAACTACCATACGTAGACTACGCAGTAACTGTTATCTAATCTGGGACCGCGCACGACTACCCTGTAATTTTCGGTGCGCGTGATTTGAGTGTCCGTATTTTTGTGTTTGCTCAAGATAGCTAACTCAAATATTAACCACCTATTTTTTATTATTATTTAAAACGACAATCAAGTACTGAACCCCCTACATTAATAATGCTGATGTTTAAGCTTTCACGGTGTATACTTGTTAATGTTGGCATAAACATATTTGCAGAAAATTGCATCAATATAATAAACATGAAATTAATTTAGTTGCCTTTGGAGCTCAATGCGTTAAAGCACGTTTTCTAGATTGGAGCTCTAGTCCAGGAAACTTGATCAAAAGCTTTATCGGAATCGGAGCAAGACTTGCTTCGGAATGGCTTTGATTGTACTAAACGATTGCTTTTTAAGTGATGCTTTATGTATTGTCTTGATAGTTTTAAATGTTAAAATATCAACTATTTTATTTATTTGTAGGTAATGACTATTTGCACGTTATTCCGGTAACCTCATTTGAGAGCCAGTTCCATTCCTTACTTACTTGTTTACTATCTTCCACCACATCGTCACTTAATATCGTAGTGAAAGTGAGCTATGATTAAACGCCTAGCCTACCAAACATAAATAAATAAACTATAACCCTTTGCTTCGCTGTAGGCGGGTAAAAATTACGTTTGAACAGGTCGTTTTTTTTTTGTTTGACAGGCTAAGTGTTTTACCGCAGCTCACCTGATGTTAAGTGAAGGTGTGGTCGAAGATGGTAAAGCACATCTAGCCTGGAATGGAACTGGATCTCAAGTGAGGCTGCCGGAACACACCGTTAGATGCTTGGCGACAGATTTTCAACTTGAGGGTGGTAGCTAGCCCGCCGAGTACTAGGAAGTACCCTACTACCATGCTATGGTTTCCTCACGATGTTCTCCTTCACCGGCAGCTCAAGCTCATTGTTAGGGTTTGAACCCACGCCATTCGGCATGTGAACCTACCGCGCTAACCACTGAGCTATCATCGCTACAAAATCGATTTTTTCGTTTCATCGTTTGATTTGGTTTGTATGTGTCAAAACCGTACTTTCAAAGTTTTACTAAAAAAAAAATGCAACGTTGCTCTTACATAAGGTCTTTTGTATTATAGGTTTGTTGTTGCATACATGTATATATTGGTTGACGAGCTACTGACGCCAAGTAGCTCCAGTACCAAGAATAGATGTATAGTTTTTGTTGTCATTCCGTCCGCTATAGGGCACCATTCCTATTCGGGTAGCCGACCCGGCCCTGTTTGATGAATATGATCAAAGATATTAAAACTGCAGGTTCAACATAATTCTAATATTAGAAATGTGGCGATTGCTTAACGTTTGTCTTTTGCCGTTTCAAGACAACTAATTTTCATTAAAGTTGTGGGCTGATTTTTGAATAGGTCATACTTACTATAAATATTTGATAAGTAAGTATGTATTATTTATATAAAGCTTTTTATGTTTTGTTAAATTTTGCCCAGTTGCACATAATGGTGTGTTTTCATCAATTTAAACATCGCATTTTATCGCTTAAAAATTGGTAAAAAAAGTATTTATGATATTTAAATTTAGAATATACTAGCGGGCCGTGCCGGCTTCGCACGGAAAAACAAAAGTCGATTAACAATATAAATATAGCCTATGTCACTCAGTGATAATGTAGCGTTTAGCGTATTTATAACGAAGTTACAGAGGTTACTCAAATTACTCTAGAACTATTATTTGTTAATAATTTCCAACAGCTTCATTTTGTTTAGACAAGAATAAATATGAAAAAAAAAAAACTTGCGTTGACCGTTTATCTACAGGTAGCACACCTAGCGTTCGTTATTAATGACATCGAGGCATTCGATGAACAAAAACTGCCTAGCCTTATTAAAGGCATGAAAATTACTAGTTTAATGCTTCACAATCCCAATAAGGAAACTCAATAATTTGTTTGCACGTCAGCTTTTATGTTCGAGCGAACAAGTGGGCAGAATCAATCCCTATCGAGATAAACAGGTCCGGTACATTGCAGATTAAGCGCTCCTTACGAAATTATTGAGAACGCCTCGGCGAATATTATTTTTCTCGGAAAAAGATAGATCGCTTAAGCGATTTTACGGGAAATTAATTTTGGCAGTGAGCGACAGGGCGCGTCCTGCTGTGCCGCTCGCAGTCTCGCGATGATTTGTTGCGATCCCACCGCGCTCGTTACACTTACCGATAATGACGCATACCATTTGCTCAAAGGCGAGAGCTCAGGATGTAATTCGAGTGCGTTATCGCCACTTCTCAGTAACCATCGACAACCGCCCGTTTCCTCGTCAGAATTAAAATTGGAATGCGATGATACATCCTTTAACAGTTTCGAAACGTTTATAGTTGCATAGGAATGACGTGCGAGGCACCGCCCCAGTTGTCAACGCAGTCGGCTCAGCCGCAATTAATCCACTGTAATGCGATACCAGCTTGCTGTCGCCGACGACGTAATGCATCGTGATTTACGCGCAACCAACAAGCCGTTAATCTTATTACCACTTTCAATAACTTTATTATCGAGTGTTCAATGCAGAAGCCATACATTCTAATATGCACCTTGGACTCTCTGCCCAGGGACTATTTACAATCACCATACCGTCACCCGGTAGGAGTTAGGAAGCTTCCCACGAAATTTATTTTAGTCGACTTAACGATTGTGTCTGCCTCACCAAAAACGGAAAGTTAATACGACCGTTGCTTAACTTCGATTAAACGATTCTAAAGACTTAACAATCTGATCTTCCTTAAGGGCTCCAATTATACCGTTCAAATTATCGTGTCACGGCGGCAACTGAACGATTATCCGGTTGCGTTTTGGAATAAAATAAATATCTTTTGTTTTATAGATACGTTTTGAATAACAAAATAGAGAACCTCCCCGAAGGAGAATAAGGTTCGTGTGAAAACCCACTTTTTATTCAGCTCGCAGGGCCGGGGGCGACGGCGAACGCGATTCAAATTCGACATGTTATCCCTAAAACATACCAATAATAAGATGTAAATGACGAGTCCAGCGGCGTCGAGAACAAAAAACAGGTACAATGAAGGAAGGTGTATTTTCCAGTAAGTTGGTAATTTACATATATTTTCGTAATAATAACTTCCGTTTGAATCTCACGATTCAAGCCATGTGACTGCAACAGCACGTTTGATTGATCATTATTTTTGTGGCTTCTACACTAGCTTACTAAATCGTTCCCCTTTTCCGGTTACGAATTATCGGAGCCCTAACGAATAGCAAGAATACAGCTACAGCCACTGTATTCAGCGATAATGAAATATGTAAAGGCACCTCGTTCTTATTATGAGATGTATAGAGACGACGAATTCAACGCTACGTGACTTTAGGTGTGACTGATATAAAATAAAAACAGTTGCTGAGTGACCGGCACTAATGTCAGAGTTAGGTTAGTGTTTAAAGTTGCTATCGTTAAAATTAAATGTGACAATTTATGTGACATGCATCCTTAGACTAACCAAATCCTTCGTTTTTAACTAATATTAATGAATTAAATATTTTGCACTAAACAATGTAACACGTCTTCTCCAAGTTTTAGTAAATATTCTATGTAATAAGTAGTAGTAAATATCAGAAATCACATGAAGACTCATGCCGTCTGTGACAATTGGACTCAGTGGGTGGCGCCAAGCAGTCCCACAGTAGTAGGTCTGACACGGTATCGTCTGCTCACGAGCGTCAAATACATTTGTATTCAACCTCTGTGTCTCACTACACCATCTCATTGAATAAAAGTAATACAATGTGAGTGTAGTCAATGAATTATGTATTTAATTTTTAATTGAGCGTTAAGAGTCGTTCACGTTGTCTGTCAATTGGTAATTGCTTATTCATTCGGTGTCCGTGATCGTGACACAAGTGTCTTGCTGTCAATTCGATGATCAGAATAAAACATTAATTTGATCACATTTTAATTCCAAATAGGGAGTTTTAATTTCCTTTTGCTTCGTGTTATTTTGAATCGGATTAAAGTTGTAGGTGTGGTCGCGACGGCCTCACGGTTTCCGCGAAAATTCACACTTTCTGATGAAAGTTTTAACACAATTACCCGGCTGGCGACCATTTCCCGGGCCCTCGACGACTCGCCAAAGGAAAAAACTTGGCAAAGTACAAACTAGCCAACACAGTCCAATTTAGCGGCGTCCGTATAAAGTTTAATGTACCCAATCTGAAAAGTCGCCGTATCCTCGCATTTTAACTAGGCATGTGAACTTTCTACTTTTCTCATTTTGCTTTTTAATTCCGTTTATTTCTACTTTCATTTGTTTAAATTAAGTTTACTAAAGATATATTTTATGAGCCTCCTATTACACATTATCACAACAAAAAAATTTGAACAATATATCTTGTAATGTAGCGTACATTACAAAATAGGATTGATCAGATTAATCAATATGAAACTCGATTTGAAACTGAGTCGAGGCGCTTTAATGTTTGGACACGGTGTTGGAAACTCTGAAAGTCTGCGCTCGTTGAACGGTTGCTAGTGCAACCGATTCTCCGGAGACCTGATAAATATTGATAGGTAAATTCAGGTAAGATTGCGCGCTAGCAAACGTCTGAATTAGCTTAAACTGGCTCCTTTGACCGGTGCCCACAGTCACACTGTTTGTTAGGTGTAGCGTCTATTTTGTGATGTCTGTTGAACCGTTACCGTTGAGTGTATGCAGCGCAATTGCTGTTGGCGTCGTTCCCTGCTGACCTATTTATTTTAGATTCCAACTGAAACTTACGACTAATACGTGAGATCGAAACTTGGGATAGTAGAAAAAACGCTTCTATTATAATGAAAAAGGGCTTTATATTCGTTATTATGAATAACTATTTCTAATCTCTGATGATGTAAATATAAAATGAATTGTCTAATAAATAATTTATTGACATTCAAACAAATTAAAACAATTATATGAAGTAACTGATGCTTCAAGGGCGCTGCAGCTAGCGAAGTTGTAGGGCTATTAAGACCAACCATCCAATGTCTCAACATAATGAGCAGCGATGCCCTGTACTTTGTTTTGTGACTTAAAGTAGGTACTGATTACCGTTGCAATGGATAAGAGAAAACCTCTGAACATGAATACAGTGGTTATCTCTTACCAGCAAGATATCGTTTATTTTGCCTCATTACTTTCACATAAATAACCGATGTTTTTCACGATTTCTGGATTGTATGTTAAATTTATACCATTAGCTCTTTAGCTTATAAATCAAATAGCTCATGTATGTACAAATACAAAAATGTCTCTAAAACAGTAATATAAGCAAGACCTTATTTTGTATTCTGCGTGGAAACTTTCATTTCGGCACTGGGTCTCCAGACTCAGTCGGTGTTTGCCCCAGTGTCTGTACACATACAAAGCAAACATGTCAAATTAGATTGAAATCTAGGTCTTGTACTCGTCTCTAACAAGATTTAATTTAAAAGCGAAACCAGCATCGTAAACACCAAGTTCCCGATTAAGTTTGTTAACGGGAGATGGTGTTAAAGATGGAATTTTATTTCAGTCGCGTGCTGGAGGCTGGGGCTCCTGATCTGATCAAAACTTGGCAAATTTGTTTACATACATCACGCGGTCTGAGCGTATTACAATATTCGCGGCACGTAAACAGTGCGCGTCGCGAAGCGCCACGCGACACCAAGACACCTCTTTGATGTCCTCATACAGTACTGCTAATAAAACTCCACTGACTTTGTACGAGACATGTTTGTCATATAAACGAAATTTGATTTTCACCGTGATTCCGTATTCCAAACTCAATTTCGCAGCATCTTTGTTTGTAGCACATGCGAAACTATTTCCGTTATCCTTGACAGGAGTTTTGGGACCGGCGAGTTAGATATATCCACGAGTGACTTTTCTGGGTCGTATCATGACACGCCCGTCAGAATCATGCTCTCTTATTTTATGTGATACGATTACATAAAAAATGTAAGTGTTTGCTCCGGAAATGCTTTTTCTTTGTGTGGAAAAGATGATATTTTATTTACATCTCTCAGTTATTCTCAACTATTTCGTAACGGTAACAATTGGCACCTTGAATTATTGAATAGATATAATCCCAGTTGTTTTCCGTATTCAACACCTGGCCATGATCAATACCCGAAACTTTGTACAAATCGAAATCCAAGGCATCGTTACTTTGGTACTCTATACTTTGAGAGATTCTATGGTAAGTCTCGATCGAGTCAACTTGTGCGTGGTAGCTAGCCAACCGAGTACAAGAAAGCACTCTACCACCATGCTATGGGTTTTTCTTGACGTTTTCCTTCATCGGCAGCTCAAGTTCAATGTTGGGGTTTGAACGCACGCTTTTCGGTGTGCGAACCGACCGCGTTAACCACTTAGCTGTTATCGCTACTAGTATCTGTACTAGTAATGTATTGCCTGTGCCTACAACTGTTGGCAAGTGTAGATGTAGTCCAAGTTGGAAATCACTTATTTGACCTTAAAGACCCAAATTGCATTTCTCAAAAAATAGGAAATCATTTTCAGGGTCTCATTTTGCTCATATCGTAGTTTAAAACGACTATTCTAATAGTGCGGTCTGAACTGTGAGCTTGCGACCTTATTTCTTCATTTTTATAGACTAGCGGACGCCTCGCGGTTTCATCCGCGTAGTTCCCGTTCCCGTGGGAATACAGGGATAAAAAGTAACCTATGTCACCCGGAGATAGTGTAGCTTCCCAACGGTGCAAGAATTTTTGAAATCCGTCCTATAGTTTCGAAGCCTATTCAATACAAACAAACAAACAATCAAATCTTTCCTCTTTATAATAGTATAGATAGATAGATAAAATATATTTGTATGAAATTGGTGATTCGGTTAAGTACACTCGAATACATTTACTTCGCGCGGTAAAAGATTAAATCTAGTAGTACTGTTCCCTCACTTGTTTTTAATTCCACGTTTAGTAGTTTTATGTCCAGATTCCGCACGATCCTGAATACCTAGTAGGTTTTGCCGCTGTCTCGTTTAGACGGCGACAAGACACTGGCCATCCGTATAAATTAGCCGCGGAACAATGCCGGTAGACGTTGCCAATGAAAGCATCGCCTCAGTTATTACCGGTCTTCTATTACTTGAATACAAACTGAGGATATTTGCAGACTATGGGAAAACTTTGAGGCTAACTCAGGTACGCGTTTTGTTGTAGGTTTTTTTATCTCTACTCAGAATTATTTGAAGTAAAAAAAAAAGATAATTAGGAACTTGCTTTAAAAATGCTTTTTAATGATTTTATTACTTTTTTTTTTTATAGTTTACTAAAGTCTATTCGTACTTATCAGTTATTTAAAAGTCACAATACTTACTGGTGCTTCTGTATTAAAAATTGTTGTTAAAGCGGTGAATAGTGTCCAGTTATTTTGGGCTGTACAATTGTCAGCCCGAGTATGAAAATGTTGGCAATCTTTTTAATTCTTCGTGAATGTTTAAATAGCGGCAAAAATGTTGGACACCTCTGGACTAGCTTGACCTTCGTGCACCTAACTGACTTGTTGGTAACGAAAAACCTAGCAAGGGACAATTTTTGAAGAATACGTTTGTGTAATGTGCCTAAAAAATATTACCGTGCATGTGCAAGTAACATTTTAAATCCGGTTCATTTGAGCACTACATTAATATATGTGTGTGTCTGTATTCGAGTACATTGAACACGTTCACAGGTGTACGAGAAGCGACGCAAGTTGTGCAGCGGTTTCAATAAGATGTGTTTTAAGTTGTGCTAAAGTTTTGCTTGGTACTATACAGTGTACAGTGTCTAACCCTAGGCTAACCAGATTTGCGAAATAGTACGTGTTAGGTACGTACCTAGATACATATACTGGTAACAAAGTCGTGCTATTTTCTTGGTTTTCAAAAAGTTGTAGGTGAAATCATTTAAAGGTTTTCGATTGGATTTTGATTCGGTAAGATTGTATAAAATTAACGTGCGGTATGATCATGTCTTATATACAGTTTTTTTAACTTTAGGTACCAACTATACCTTCCTAATGATTTACATTTTTCTTAGGCGTAAAACTAAAAACAAATTAATACAAGGATCAAAGACTTAGCCATTGAGAATACGTGACTTAGATGCATAGATATCAAAATGAAAATAAATATAGCAAACGATTATTATTATTAAACAATAACTTCTAAATTAGCTACTTCCTTCAATTCATTATACATATAGTAATAAACAAAGCTATAAAACATCATTAGCATGTTTCTCACATCGGTAAAATCTCGTTACATCTTCAGTCTGCACGCAACTAGTTGCTAATTGTTCCCTGATCAAGGCTTTGGAATGTGGCTCGCGACGATTACTCATCTAATATCTAACTGCTAAAGAAACACTGAGGTCCAGTCTCACACTCATTTATGCGCATGTGATATAACCGGATATGTTAGCTATGCCATTAAGTTAATCTTAGACAACTTACTATCGAAAGGCTAGCCAATTTAAATGGTTAGATACATACATAATAATGTTAGGAATTTATGTATCTTTACGTATTGTCTTACGTAAACTAGTCTAACTACTGAAATTACTGGGCTGTTGAGACTAACTATCTAGTCTCAAAGTAATAAGTGCCAAAGCAGCGATGCCCTGGACGTCGTTTTGTTACTCAAAGTTCTGTGTATCGCTGCAATGGTCATGGACAGACGTTATCTCTTAACACCAGGAGAGCGCCTTGTTCGTCTCATTACTATTATATAAAAAAAAAAAAAACTAAAAGCAATTCTTTACAAAGCGACGCGACGCTGTATAACATTTACAGAAATAAACTTTTATTACGTATGTGAACTGATAATCATGCTCTACTCCGAGTCAGCCCTGTTTTTTATAAACTGGCCCACTGCTGGGTCCACCTCCTGGCCAAGTGCGGGTTGGCAGATTTCACATATCTTCGACAACTTTTTTTACAAATAGACCGAATTTGATGGAACACAACTTTTTTTAAATTCTGATTTATGATATTTCCTACTGATCAAACCTTAAATTTCTTTCGCTTTCTTTGAAACGGAATCTTTCTAAAATTTTCCAGTACAGGCTAAAGACCCTCGCAATTCTTTGCTTTCTATCACGATGATTAATTTTCTTGACCAACATTGAATTAATATTGTAAAACAGGCGGACATATTCGTGAAAAATAGAACCTATTAATAAATTATCATTTTGTAAATTAATTATAAAAAGTATTAACCTTAACTACTGTTGAGGATCTTCTACTGAGACCTTACGGTTCTGTTAGTTATGAAGTGAGTTGAACAGTGAACACCGAGCCGTTTCAATTGCAGGAACCTTTGACGATAGCTGTTAATTGTTTAAAGTTTGCAGTATCTTACTAACTTTCACGGCTGCGTTGCTTTATCGACGTGCATTTATCTAGTTTCCTGGAAAATAAATTGTTAGCTTGTTTGTAAAACAACAGTCGCTAATAATTTTCATTTCAAATAATGTTTGTAATATTTCATGAGAATTAATGGACTAGCTTTTTGTATGGGCTATAACTTCAACTGACTCCCACATTTACAATGTACTCGTAAGCTATAAAAATACATTTACGTATGTATTTTTTTTGTTTAAATTATTGTTTTGATTATTGTCTGTTAGAGTAATGTATAAGACTATAAGTTAATAAAAATTAAATGTGTCAATAAAAATAGTTTTGAGATTTAGGTACTATCTATATACTATATTGACAAGGTCTACTTTATCTCTCAGCTCCAACATTAGATTATTTCGGTAATACCAATTGTGTTGTCATCTGGATTAAATAATGTATAAATACACAGTATAACTGTGTGTTTATACATATTGTATTTACCTATCGATGCTTGAATGATACAACAATTATTTATTCTTCTCGATTCTTCAGTTTCTTCTTCTTTCTTTCTTCATCTGGCGAGACGGCGGTCAAACGCTAGCCTATTTGAAAAAAACGGCAGTCATGGGGATTGCTGACAGAAGGGAAAACTTTTATCGCGGCTCGTTAGCATTTCGGTGACTATAAGTTATGCCCCTACTAAAAAATCACTCAAAGCGATTAGAGGATTTTACACTTCAAAAAACATAAGTAAATAAATATAGTAGGACATTACACACAGCGCCATCTGACCCCAGAATAAGCAACGCTTGTGCTATGGAAGTCGGATAACTGATAGTTTTTTTTTGTAAATACATACTTATAACAAATACAGAACACACAGGCACAGAACAAACATTTGTTTATGCCACAAAATGTTTATCCTGGGTGGGAATCGAACCCACATCCTTCAGATCTTGAAGCAGACATACTACCAATGAACCAACAGTGCTGTTTTACAACTACACATCAACAATTACAACTGAACTCATAAAAGCGTTTTAAAATTTTATCAGCCCTATCTTTTATAAATTATGCTAAGTGATATTGAAACAACACTAGCTTTATTCACACCTCGTTTGCCGTCGGCAGATTTCACGCGTTTTACCGTGATCGCACCCGATGCCGACACAACTAGTTGTTAATTGGATAATAGTGAATAAACTGTTCTCGCTATGTGTATAAAACCAGTATTATCCACATTCTTTGCAACCGATATACTTGCAATATAAGTGCATTATAACTTGTTTGTAAAGTTTTTACTCTTCATATTATACGTGATTATAGGTACGCATTTTGTTGGATTTTACGTAGTAGGTAGTAGTAGTAATATTTATATATTTTGCAGAACTTATCACAGTCGTTATTCATAAATGTACGTATATTATGTTAATTATAATTTGAAATTTTCCTTGACTCTAAATTCTTTAAAACTGTGAGCAAGTGAAATGTTTAACAAGCTATGTATGCATATATGTAACTGGCTTGTGTATCAGAACATAACTCTTTAGAATGTGTGTTTGTAATTTTCAATATGTGTAGGTACTGTTAACGTACCTTATTAATTAATAAATATCGTAGGACATTAAATACAGCGCCATCTGACCCCAAGCTAAGAAAAGCTTGTACTATGGACGACATATAACTGATAGAATACTTAAAAATGTTTTTTTTTTGTAATTAAATACTTATAATACATACAGAACACCCAGACACGGAACAAACATTTCTTTTTAACACAAAATGTTTACACAAGCTTTAATTTATAGTATTGTTAACTAACTTAAAATGAAATAGAGATCGTTGAAACTATCTTAAGAACAAAAAAAAAGGCATTAATATTTCATAGCTCAAACGATTTCTAATTTCTGGCAACGTGCCCAAAGTGCTGATCACGTTGCCTCGGTAAACTGTGTGGCTTATTTTCTGCGTGAAATAAAGGCCATCATTTTGGTCACTAGGGAAAAATAGGAAAATTTCCTAAAAAATTTGCATTACAAAATGTAATTGCGCATAATTAAAAATGTGACATGCTTATCGAAATAACAACATTTCAAATTAGTTAAGTATTTGAAATCTAGTTTTAAATTTTACAATCTAATATTATATTGGTGGTGAATAATCTGGCCTAATGTTATTGATGGCCGGTCGCATTCGATTCGGACAAGTGTTAGCAAACATTATAAGGTTTTATGATAACATTTATCACTATGGAGTTTTTGTGTGGACATTAAATGCTCACCGGACTGGTTTGTCTTGTGATAAGTACCTAATTAAAATGTTCATTTCTTTTATGATGTTCGGTATCGTTATAAAACTGTGATGCCTTTAATGCTGCCACAAGATTAGTTCATGATTAGGGTGTAAAATGTTTATGGCCGATGAAAATACTGTTAGATATCTGATGAGCTTTTTTACAATCCTTGTACTAAAATGAATTGGATAGAGCTAATTGCTAGGTTAGATTAAAAATCTGGAACGTGCCTCAATTTACATACCTATCGCATATATATATATATAAATTAGTATCGATTTATGAAGTAAGCGCTTTGTATAATATGTTTACAACAGTGAGCAAGAATGACAAATTGTAAGTAAGTATTTTGTAACTTAATTTAGAACGAGTGTTGGCAACAGTTACATTAACAACTTACCACTGACGAAATAAAGTCGATCATTATCGTTTATTGCCTTCAAAATATCAGTTACTCAATACTGATACTCCTTGACATTCCCGCGAGGAACTAAGCTTTGTGTAAAATTACGTTTTAAGGTGCTCCTTCACCTGGAACGTTCGCCTGTAATGTTACATTACTTTACATTACTGCCTCCCTGACTGACAAGCATTCGTCTGTAATGTAACATCGGCGACACGCTCAATTACAAGTGGTGCGCATTGATGTTATAAGTTTTATCAAAATATTTACATATAATGCTCTTCCTTCACTAATGTAATTCTCGAATCTGTCACATTACAGGTTGTGCACTGTAATGCTCGGTTCTCCTCCCTCACTGACGAAATGCTCGACACTGTAACGTTACATTACAGGCGAATGGTGCAAGTGAGCCTTTAGATATAATTTCTTTTGACCACAATTACTTAATTAATTATTAGTAAAATTAAGATACTAGAGATTACTTATACTATATCTTTCTAAATATGTAATAGAGTTCATAGAAGCCATTTAGAGTAAGTTAAATTTTCTCACTATTTACTATAAAGCTTGTTGAGGAATCTCTAATTCGATCTTTAACCATGTCACTAAAGCAATGCAGCAATTCTTTGACGTCTTCACTCTACTTTTAAAGGTTCTTTAGCAAAGTAAAAAAACTAGCATAGTGCTTGGTACACGTACCCATAAAGATGTTATATACGCTACCAAGAACAGACATGTATTGTTATAGATTACTTAAAATACGACTTTGCATTCTTGACTCGATATATTATAAGAGTTATTCCTGATTTTGCTTACCATAATATATGAAACCTAGGTAATGTACCTAGGCATAAAATGTATTTGACAGATTTTAAATTAAACGTAACCACGTGCTCCCAAGACTGTAACGAGATTTCAGGCATTTTAAACACTAAATAAACGAGTTTACAGCTCAGTGTTTTGAAACAGATGCTAAGATTGCCACAAGTGAAATGAGAATGTGCCATTTAATTAAATGGCACCACAAAACATTGTGAGTGTATATTATGACTAATTTTGATATACAACTCTCACAAATAATTGAAACAGGACTTGACATAGTAAAAATGCGATTTATTTATAGCAATGATAGCTCAAGGGTTGGTGCGGTCGGTTCACGTGCCGGAAGGGGTTGGATTAAATCCTACTAATATTATAAATGTGAAAGTTTGGATGGATGTTTGTTACTCTTTCACACAAAAACTACCGAATGGATTTTGATGAAATTGTTATGGATGTAGCTGAGAGCCTGGATTAACACATATGCTACTTGTTTTGCTTGCTTGCTATACCGTACGTCGAGAAGGGTTCAAATCCCAACAATGAGCTTGCCGGTGAAGAAAACATCCTGTAATAACCCTAACAGTGTGTTCTGGCAGTTTCACTTGAACGCAAGACTATCTACTATAAAAAAAAAAAAAAAAAAATGCCAGTTCCCATTATAGGCTAAGTTGTAGTCAACACCTAGCCTGCCACTAGTAAAAAAAGACTAGAGAAGCTGCTATTCACCTTAGAATCCTCAATATAGAATAGATAAGTTATGAAATAGCAATGATTGTCACCTGATTACATCGCTCATAACTAAAAAATATGATAGATAGATAGATAGATATAACTCTTTATTGTGCACATCATATATAGTAAAAAGTACAGAGAACAAAAAACCTTATTAACTAGTGACACAAGTGGCGGCCTATGTGGTGGATATGGTGATAAAATCTGGATCAATTTTAATATGACATGTAAGCTGCACCTTATACGTCAATATTTCAGCTTAACGTTCGCCACAGTCTCTACTGACCCGTTCCCACCGCTCACGTCCCTGTCACGCCAGCATTTGTTTCCAAACTACCCGCAAAGGATTTTAACGAGATTACTTCTCGAAACGTTTTATAGGTCTATCTCATGAGATTTATTTAACTGTGACTTGTAAGGCATTTTTCATTTGCGAAGATTAAAAGAAATTCAGACATTAAAAATAAAATTAATGATACTCTTTCGGTTTATGATTCTGGAGATTTATTTTGAGATTCGAGAGTTAGTTTCTTTTTTCAACTTATCTAAAACTTGCTGATATGCAAGCAGCATAAATCTTATCTAGGTATATTTTTTTTTGTATTTCAGTATGGCGAAGACATCGAGAAACTCTTCAAAATCATAAAATATTACAATAGGTACAAATAATTTTAACATGCCTTCCACATGAGACTCATAAATGCAGATAGGTATGTCTGTTGTTCTATCTCATTCAACATAAGATTAAAGTAGTCATAAAATTGGAAAAATAGCTACATATAACTCGGAATGGATCCACATTCATACACATTTGAGGAGTATTACGACTCTAGCAGCCTCCGTTGATATGCCTATTACTCCCCACGGGAGCCACTATAACCAAAGAACGTGAAACCGAACATCAAAGACCGTATAGAACGCGCTTCATTCCATAAAGTTACATAACAGAGGCGTCAGGAACGAAACAGCCAGCGCTACAAGAGCCCTTAAAATTCACTTTCCTACCCCGCGCTCTCTAATTCAAGTTTGACCGAACAGTTAAGGGGAGGCCTCGGGAAGATGGTGGTACACATGACCGCCACAGCCGCACACGGTATCGCCGTGCTTCCCATCTAAATGGAGAGAGGCTCACGAAATACCCGCAGCCATTGTAAACAAGCAGCGTTCTCTATTCAAACTATCATTACGCCCTCTATACGCCGTTCCCGACGTTATTGACGGTCCGGGGGAAAAAGACCTTACCGTTCGGCTGATCGGTGAGAAAACTTTTATAGACAGGCACAGATTTTAATGTGAAGCTGCGGCTTGATGAATACGTCCACTTTCCTTCTTCCATATTGACACGAGTCAACGAGTTTACTATATGTATAAGACATGTTTCTTATTTAGGAAACGTTACGATAAACGCAACAGCTTCTATTTCTAATGCGAACAAAGGCCGTTTTAAATTAAACACAATGAATATGCAAAGCGGCTAGGTAAGTGTGAGCTTTTGCCACAATGAATTGTGACAGTATAAAAGCTTTGTTTGTTGCGAGAATTAAATTTTAAACGAAGTCAGTTAACGTCGGAATAGCTTAAAAAGAGAGCACGGTGGCAATTTTTTTTATCTAATTGTGGCACTGCCCTTCATTTGTCCGAGAAGTCGTCTTTATTTGGGTACGAAAAGAGTGTTGCGGAACTTTCCTTCTGTGACAATAATGAGACAGCGAACGCGAAGTAGCGAAGCGTTCCGCTGCGCTTTTTGAGACTAGAAACTGCATTATCCTAAATGTCATTGTGATATAACGGTCCTGTCATCACTGTACCTAAGTTAAAATTTAACCTACTTGCGCTCTACACATTTTCCATTAATGTTTTAAAAATCTCGTCGCTACTTTGTATTATGCCAGATTTATGAGAGCGACGCAGCGTTCACAATGCAGTTATCGAAGCGCGTGGATCCCCATGCGACTAAGGCGTGCCTTATTGCTGTAAGAATTCGCGCATTTTTGCGGCATTGTACTAAAAACTTGTAAATAATGCAAGTGAAGCAAGCGACGCGGGACGTCAGGTCACGAAGCGCCGCGAGCGAGGGCCGTCGCCGGTACTCGCAAATTTATTACCGGGCCACAAATATCACACCGTCATGACTTTGCACATGTTTTTTTTTAAATTACACACAAAAACTATCAATTGCATCTTACAAGAAAAATAAACTAAGAACAATCCCGAGACTTGGAGATCGTACACGTGCATTAGAGTTGGCTATTCATATACATATACCTACATATATACAAACTAAAATAATTCGTAGAAATATGTAGGTACGTTTGAACAGTTTTCTACAGATCAAACAAAGAAAACCATAAGTGTTAAATGTATTACGTTTCGAAATGGTCACGCTATTTTCATAGTAGGTATGTGATAGAAGGATTAGGATAGTAAAAAAAATAAAATATTCCTTATTTCCCGTTATCGTTTATACCCGTTCCGCACAAGCGTAAACAAGTCGCATAATAAACGTATCATTATACGAAAAGGTCAACAGTTATAGCTCCAGTTTTTATAAGGCGGCAATTTTCGTTGAAATCAAGCACACGTCCGAGCAATTTGGGAGGAGGTCCTGAATATTATTATCACCGACCGTGGCCTCATTGGCTTTGAGTGGCGCGGAAGCGACGGGAAAAATCACCTCTGAATTATTTTAGAGAGAAAGACGTCGACGCGTGCGACCTTTTGCTTCGCGTTAGCACACAGCTACACGACGAAAAAACCTAGCTTGTATTTATGGTCTTCAACATTAAAATGGTCAGCAAATCTATCACATCAAAGAAATATGTTAATCTCCTTTGTTGGGGCGGCGGTTGTCAGGCTTGTTTTCCCATTATTCACTGTTCCCATTATGATCTATTTTTTGAGTCAAGTTAACATTACATTTGCAAAAGTTGATCTAATACGGTTGTAACTTGCTATAACTTTCATGCTATCAGAGGTCAGAATTTTGGGGCTATTGTCTTTTTGTAAACGTTTTCAATTCGAATATGATTTATATTTTAAGCGGCTAAATTATGATCAAAATCATAACACCAATCACACACATCAAAAGCAAACCTCAATAAGGTGGGTAGACGTAATGGCAACAGTTTTAGCTGATTCGTGGTAAATTTAAAGGCAATATAGCGAACCAACTTAATTTTCAGGTTCACCGCAGGTTCCTTTGTATGTAACCCCGACGGATTAACGAACTTCTGCTTCGCCGGTAGAGAACCTAAAGCTGATAAACATATTAATGTGAACGGTAGGCAATTACCCACCCCATAGTTTGTTATACCAATCTCGTTCCTGTTTCTCTGTTGAAAATGTATTTTGAAAGCATAACTTTATTTACACATAAAATCAATAAAAGCTGCGATACTAAACCTTATAAATCAGAGAAGACATACAACTATAAAGATAATACTGAGCTCGGTACCGGTCAGCCTAGCGGACGAGCCGCTGCTGGCGGCGTCCAAACGTCTAGGCGCCACTACATCGCACGGATACTCCCGTGACCCCTCTAACCCTGATTAATGACCCAACCCCGAACCCGTCCGTGGAATCAAGCTGTACTTTTTTTACGAAACGACAGTCTTCGTTTTGAATTTTTGAAAACACGATAGCCCACTTAGCGGTGTCCCCATCGTAACTTAGCACCGTTCGATACGCCGGCCATATTGGCTTGCTCTTTTTTGGTCGCGATTTACTGAACGTTGCACACCAGCCGGGGGCCACCGAGGCCCGTCGACGTCGGCCGATCTCGAAAGATGGACGCACATTTATTTCCCGGTGGTTGCATTCGGAAGCGTGCCCACTGCGCTCGATATTTATGTGACCCAATGTCTCGCTCGCGGGAATTGCCAACAATACGCGGATTCGTTTTAACCGACACTTACAATGCAGGTGATGCCTCGTAATTTCTACGATATTCCTTTTTAATCCGACAGACTTTATTCGATGCGTCAGATTTATGTCTTGTATTAATCGTGTCTTCAGATATTTGGTCAGGTTTAGCTTATTTTCACATGTAAAGAATAATAAATAAGCTAAAAATGTGTACTATGTGTAGACTTTCACCTTGTAGTAAATGAATATTGAACAGATTGTGCCTGGTTATAAGTAAAGTACGCTTTGTAAGTCACATTAAAATATTTGAAAACACATTTTACACACATAAACGTATTTTGATTCGACTCTGAGAAATTCAAGTCCGAGAAATGATATAGCGGACTCATTTCATTTGAGGTAATTGAGAGTAGATAAAGGCCATTTCTCCAGCGACAATTCTAATAAATCGCTTGGGGTATGTCCAAGTTATTGTTCACAAACGGCGCTCCGTCCAACTGGATTCAAAACTTGCAACCAGACGAGAAAGTCTTTGCAGTCTTTGTTTTCGCATTTTTCACAAAGAAGTTTCGACCTTGTGGGATGTACAGATTCCGAGATTAGTTCACTTTACAGTTGGGTTGTAGAGCGGAAAGTTTTTCCTCTGTGATAATCGAATTCTTTACTGGAAGGCGCCGGCTTAGCTTGTTGCTCCATTTGAGTGTAATGAAACCTGTTGTAAACTAACTTTTAGATCATATTACATTTGCAAATCCTGCGTTATATATACTTATAATTATATTATTATTATTATCGTCCACGTTGCCTTAAGAATTGGGTTCGGAGAGAAATTAAACATGTAAGTAACAAAAATGTAATAGTTTTGTTAATCCTGAAACTTGCGCTACTTTATTGCCTAGATTAATATAAAGTATACCTTATATTCCGGTATAATGTCCCGTAAGACACATCTATACCAAATTTCAAGTGGTTACGTTTTGTTGTTAATTTTTTATAATACCACAGAAGCTTTTCATTTTTCCGGGATAAAAAGTATCCTGTATGTTAATCCAAGTAATAAACTATGCATATGCCAAATTTCATACAAATCCGTTCAGCCGTGTTTGTTTGATAGAGTAACAAACATCCTAACATTCAAACAACACATTCATGGATTAGTAGAATTGCTGTGTCGGTGTAATAAGAACAATGAACATTCGGTTTCATTTAACTTATGTACGTATATGTAGTTTCTTTATTAACAGCCCTGTTGCTTCATTGGTAGTATGCCTGCTTCAAGAACTGAAGGGCGTGGGTTCGATTCCCATTAAGGACAAACATATTGTGGTATAAACAAATGTTTGTTCTGTCTCTGTGTGTTTTTTATCTATACTAATTATAAAGAGGAAAGATTTGATTTTTTGTTTGTTTGTATTGAATAGGCTCCGAAACTACAAGATCGATCTGAATAACTCTTTCATCATTAGAATGCTACATTATCACTGAGTGACATAGGCTATATGTATATTGTTAATCGATTTTTGTTTTCCCGTGCGAAGCCGGGTGAGCTGCTGGTGCATTTATAAGTATATATTTACAAAAAAAAAGTATTTAAGTATTCCATCTCAAGTATTCAAGTATTCTAAAGTAAGTTTTTTATCTAGCTTCCTTAATACAAGCTTTGCTTAGTTTGGGCACAGATGGCTCTGTGTGTATTGTCCTACGATATTTATTATTATTTATTTGTTTGATACAATTTTCTATCGAAATAGATCTGTACTGCATTTTTTATTTTGCATTACTCCCGTAAATTTATTACTTCTAAGTCTTATTGGTTCACTGTTGTCTCAGATAGTAAATACTTTTATGTCCGAGTGAGTATGCAGGCACCATGCATTCTCATGAAAGCGCGGCAGGCTTCAGGCAGTTTGTTTTACAGTTTAACATTGTTTCCTTTTCGATCAGCAGGTTCGACAAACATCTGCTTTGTGCCTCTGTACCAAGCCTCTCAACTTATACGTCCTTGTACTTATACGTTTACTGTTGTCGTTGTTTGAAAACTAAATTGAAATAAAATGCAATAAGACGGAATTACATAGTCTCGGTCTACGTTGTAATGCCGTTTGTATTCAGCAAGTTTGGTTTAAAGCAGATGATTTTATATTGAGATCTCGTAAAGGTAGGATATGTTTACATGTACGGTGAGCAATTATATTGCTCCACCAGGTACCAGTGCTTCCTTGCACTCGTATTTCCCGTCTCTCGTACAGCCTCCAGTTCCAATTACTCTTCGGAATCGGTGTCCACTGTAATTGGATTGGGCTGGCAACCGGACTTGTTGGCATTTTAATTGTGCTATTGTGACGACGGACGCCGCTCGCTGTCCACTGCGACACCGTGCGCGCTAGACAAACCACTTTTTACATTACATTCGCGCACCGGGATCCGCACGGCCAGTTGTCGCATCATCAAACGAACTGACGTTTTAAACTAATCACCAGGAGCATCGCTACGGGAGATGAATGATTCGATAAAAGCTCGCCTCTATTTTTACACCAGATTGACGAGATTCCCACGATAAAAAGGAACGATTATGCAAGGATAGAATCTGACCGTTGAAGCGTCAAAGTATTTCCTCAAAGGGAACTAGCGCGTTGTTTTAAGAAATCGGGACATTGATGGAATGACTGACACGTATTCGATCCAGATTCAAAGAACCGTCGATCGTAAAATCTAAGGAATTAAGGAATTCCATGTGTTGCCATGTTTTTTTGTAGGTTCAGACGAATACGCATTTTAAATCTTATTAAAATGTTAAATAAATTGTTTTTTATTTTTATTTTTCTAATTGCATACAATCAAAGTACAATTCAAAATTTCGAAAATAAATTAAATCATTCTTGGATATAATTAGATTATGTTTGAATTGAAATTCAGACACGATTCTTTTTTCGAATTTTTTATCCGTTGTTTCGTTGCCTTATTATTCGCTACGAAACCATTGTCGGCGCGACGTGGCCGCATCGGAATATTTTATACAAATTTTAGAAACAAGAACAAGGTTCGAGTGACAGGTACACTTATTTGTGTTGCTTATTTTGTTTCAGCGTAGCTTTATCGAATAGCGATCGAAGAACGTGGCGTGTTGTAGGTATAAATAAAATATACATTCTGCGTTTAGTTCACCATTTCGCCCCTGAATGCGAAGTTGGTCGGTGGCTTAATGGAGTTCTGAAGTTAGGCATTCGTTTCTATTATAACCGCAAAATTGTTTGTTGACGTTAATTTGAATTTCACACGCCTGCTGGTCGCTTTCAAATCTCATTGTTTTACACGCTATCTTGCAGGAGAACCTTCGTATTTATGGCTCATCTAGGTTACTATGCTGTATCCATACCAAATGCTATCCCATTAGCTGTTACAATCCCGAATATTTCCGAATATAATGTTATTACTACGTCGATACCAAATTGTAATCAGAAAAATTAATAACTTAATTAATAAACTAAAATAGTAACTTTGCATATTATTATTTTTTTAACATTTGTACGATATCATAATGTAATTTATTTGTGCATTTAATAGAGCATGGCCTTATCTTTGTCTTCTTAGTTTACAAAGGTACAGAGACTAAATTGTGCGAATTAATTTATATTAAATATGTTTAAGTAAATTTCATTTTTATTTTCCCGATAACTACAGTAATATATCTACTTGAGATCAAATTCTATAAAACTTTTAGTAGACATGATCAACGGTTTTGTCGCCCTTATTATTTGTTTTGTTTCATCGAATATTTCGCGGCTCCTAACTCACTTTTAAATTTGAATTCTTTAGTCGTATTCTACGAAAAGGTATCGGATGGCTCGCCTTTGTATCACTTTTTGTGCTATTCCGTACTTTGTTTTGATTCGGACATTATTTATGGCCACTGTGTTTTAACGAAAATAAAATTACATAAGTTGCTCATTTAATACTGTAATATATTATGTTGTCCGCTTTCTTTTCAACATTTGTTGTTGTTTTTTGTGAGTTCAATGCAAGGATGCTCGCCACCTTTGACGTAAAAGAAATGTAAATATTAGTCAAGTGATGTAAAATTCTTAAAATGTTTTAACTGGCTTTGTATCTTTCAAGGTTCAAGATAACCATTAATATAAAATTCTTATCACTTAACTGTAGTCGACGCGATGATAAATTATGTACGTGAATAAAATTAACTTGACTACAAACTCGCATACCATGCGCCACCTAGCGGCAATATGTTTACTTTAAAAATGAGTTAGTAGCGTTAAAAATGCTTGGGGTTTATTTTTAATGATAACAATAATTTCAATTTGTTGTCACGAAATTTTTGCGAACAAAAAACATCGCCCGAACAGGGACTTGAACCCTGGACCCTTGGATTAAAAGTCCAATGCTCTACCGACTGAGCTATCCGGGCTGCGATAGGCGTGCCAAAATTATGTATTCGTATTTATGACTGTTTAAACAGTAGCTTCTGTTGTTTGGTACGGATTATAACAAATTGAACATTTTATTTGCCGTATGATACCTAAACGTTTTGCGCCTTACTTGTAAACAATTCAAATGCTCCGTCTGAGAATGAAGTAAGTTAGGCTACTTTAAGTATAGATTAAGTTTGTAAAACATTCGACGGTTAGTCTCTAATTAATGAGCGCTAAAGATGCGATGCCCTGGACTTTGTTTTGCTATTCAAAGTTCTGTGTATTGCTGCAATGGTCATGGACTTGCGTTATCATCAAGAAAGCGTATCGTTCGTCTCATTAGTTTTGCGTAAAAAAAATACTTGAAAGATTACTCAAAATACGGAAACACGTAATGTAATTATCTACGGTTTGCACCAAACAAGCGATCCGCGTAACACCTAACTGTATCAAAGTGAAACAAGAAATAACCGTTACCGTTTATTTGCACGAAAAAACTTTCTAAATCACACCGCAGGGAAATAATTTGGTTTGTTGTCTAAGTTTTGCGGTGAATATATTTTTTCTGCGAAAACGGCAAATAAGACTGTAATTGGATAGACCTATTATGAAACTTACCTGTTTCACTGTCACCTGATAAAAACAATTTATAAAATACTAGCGGGCCAGCCCGGCTTAGCACAGGTAAAAAACTCGATTAACAATATAGCCTATGTTACTATGATGTTGTTGTTATGATCATGTAGCATTCTAATGATGAGAAAATCATTCAGATCGGTCCAGTAGTTTCGGAGCCTATTCAATACAAACAAAATCAAATCTTTATAATTAGTATTAGATGACAACTGTAATATGTAGTTAGACATATGATATTGCGAACTTTTGTAGCTGTCAATTTATTTTATGAAACATCACTTTATTCTATTGTCAAAAGTTTTCGCTGCGCATGCTAAGTAAAAGTATTCCGGTAAATTTTTCACAGCTGGGGTTACTTTATTGAAGCTTCCATGCGGATCCCTAACTGTTTTTTTTAAATAAAATATAGTATATGTCCATCACGGATAATGTAGCATTCTAATAATGAAAGAATTACTGAGATCGGTGTAGTAGTTTCGGAGCCTATTCAATACAAACAATAAAATCGTTCTTCTTTATAATAGTAAATAAATAAATAATAATCGTAAGACTAGGTATACACACAGCGCCATCTGGCCCAAACTAAGCAGAGCTTGAGTGATGGAAGTCAGATAACTGATAGGATACATAACTACTTTTTTTTTTGTAAATACATACTTATAATACATACAGAACACCCAGACACAGAACAAACATTTGTTTATTCACAAAATGTTTGCCCTGAGTGGGAATCGAACCCACGCCCTAAAGCTCTCAAGGCAGATATACTACCAAATACCAATGAGCCACCGGGGCTGTCAAGATACATTTTTGCTTTGAACATTAAAGTTTATCTATGGAATAAATAAATTGTACAGTGGTGAAACTTTACTGTTTAGCAGTTAATTTAATGGGCTTGAAAAGTGAACGTTATTCTCCCATGAAAATGTTTTTTTTTCTTTAAATTTTCGTCATGCTTTCTCGAGCACAATGCTTGCCAATATAAACGACACATTTTTTGTTTACTAGTTTTTGACCTTGCGATCTGAGCAACCTACACAAGTATATCAAAATCATACTGAATTAATTGCACTAGATCGGTAATATTCCTTTCAATAAATATCCTAGGACATTTCACTCAGCGCCATCTAGCCCCAAACTAAACAAAGTTTGTACTATGTGGACCATGTAACTGATATGTTTTTTTTTGTAAATACACACTTATAATACGGACAGAACATAATTTTTTTTTTATGGTTGACAGGCTAGGTCTTTGACCACAGCTCACTAGATGTTAAGTGAAGGTGTGGTTGAAGATGGTAAAGCACACCTAGCCTGAAATGGAACTGGCTCTTAATTGAGGATGCCGGAGCACACCGTTAGATGCTTGGCTATAGATTTTCAACTTGAGGGTGGTGGTGGTGGATAGCTAGCCAGCCGAGTACCAAAAAGTACTCTACCGCCATGCTATGGTTTCCTCACGATGTTTTCCTTCACTGGCAGCTCAAGCTCATTGTTGGGGGTTGAACTTATGCCCTTCGGCATGCGAACCGACCGCGCTAACCACTGAGCTATCATCGCTACATTGAGCTATCATCGTTAAATTTATGGTGGGAATCGAACCCACGCCTTACAGCTCTTGAAGCAGATATTCTACCAAATGAGCTAATAAAATAGTCCAATCACAAAGTCACATTACATTCTTACACAACATCAAAGTCTCAGTAATTGTGGTGACACTAATCGACTCATTCCCTTAAATATGTATCTTCTGTGTACATTGAATTTTTTTGACCGTATTGTGCCGTTATAACTCTGTAATTTCGGGAAGTTTTTTCTCATAATTAATGTGTCTCATGTATCTTTTTTCTATTATAAACCTTCATGGTGTCGCATAGTTAGTGCAGTAGACGTGATATCTGAACAGATTGGGTTATACCTACCATTTATTAAATAATCTTTCGAAATTATCTATACGGCCAAAATTATACAGCCAGCCCCGTTGGCTCATTGGTAGTATATCTGCCTTGAGAGCTGTAGGGCGTGGGTTAGATTCCCACTCAGAGCAAACATTTTGTGAAAAAACAAATGTTTGTTCTGTGTCTGGGTGTTCTGTGTGTATTATAAGTATGTATTTAAAAAAAAAAATGGCGCTGCGTATATGGTCCTAAAATATTTATTTATTTATTTATATCCATCTATACTATATAATAGTATAAGAGGAAAGGTTTGATTGTTTGTTTGTATTGAAACCTCCGAAACTATTCGACCGATTTCGAAAATTCTTTCACCGTTGGAAAGCTACACTATCTCCGGGTGACATAGGCTACTTTTTATCCCTGTATTCCAACGCAAATGGGAGCTACGCGGGTGAAACCGCGAGGCGTCCGCTAGTTATCTATAAAGGAGGAAACTGACAGACTGGTTAACTGACTTATCGATCAACACACAGCTGAAGCCGCTGGGTCTGGAAGCATAAAATTGTGCACAAATGTTCCTTAGGTGACGTAGGTGTGCACTAAGAAAGGATTTTTGAAAATTCCACCACTGAGGGTGAAAATGGGTGTTGGAAATTTATATGAAACTTCGTTATTTTTGACACATAGTATTTACATTGCACCCGTGCGATGCCGGGGCGGGTCACTAGTTTAAGTATATGTATGTACTTATGTCTTTTTGCTTTTGCCCATTTAATATGAATCAACTTAAAAATATTTCATCTTATAGAATAGCACTCCACAATCTACTTCAATCAGCAAAATTTTCTAACTTGTGTATTTGTTGTTTCCTACAAATCCTTTAGTAGAAGGAATATTGGGAACAATATAGCGATTAATACCAGTAGATCAAATATGACTCATTGTACATTAGTCACTGCGGTCACACATTAGTGACTTTTCACTGATATTGCATTAACATTGCTATCTGAAATAGCTGCTTATCTATACTAAGATGTCGTTGCCTAATAATAACCTCTGTGACATTTCTCTCGTGACGTGTGACATTATAACGAACAAATGGCGCGACTTCAATTGAAAAAGATAATTGCTACGCGTTTGTGTTGAAATCTTGGGCTCCATGGAAACGTTTGATATGAAAAGTAACGAGAGTTCTTATTAAAATATATTTACTTATACGATATTTATAAAATAACGTAGAATATATTTTTGCTCCGCTTACTTCTTCTAAACCGCACGACAGATTTTGATACGATTTTTCTATATACTGTTACATAACTATACTCATTAGGGTGACCCGTCCATGTATGAAAACTTTTTTTTCTTGCTACGCTATCTTTAGAGATATCAAAATTTGCGTTAAAATTAGTTTTATTAAGATACCTACTTGTAATAATTACGTACCCTTACAATCACGTTAATGTGAATTGGAAAGCAAAACTATACTATAGCGATAAAAGCCCTTAATAAAAATAAGAATTAAAAAAAAACTATACTATAATTAAATCGTTGTTACACTTTTCACAGTTAATGCGTAACTTTGCAATTATCGTCTAAGTCGTCAATACCGTAACAAATTCTCGATACAATACGAATCTCCAGTTGGACAGGTATAATTGGATAGTACAGAACAGCCAGCTTACCTCTAGATGTGGCTATACGATAGAACTAAAATATGCCGCGATGTCTATCAGTTTTATTTAAAAGAAAATGTGATGGTGGCTCCTCAACTCAACTCGATATATAATTTGGCCTTAGTAACTCTCATATAAGGCCACCTCCGAATCGAGAGGCGGTGCGCCATAAAAGTGCATCTGTTTCGTACGTTCAATTAATTTAATCAAACGTATTGATTAAATGTCAGGTTCGCAATTAAATTATCGTTGCTGCTGATCGCTATGCAATCCAATCGCTCGTGGTAAGGAGGAGAAAACAAGATCGAAGTAAGTGTAGGAAGAATTCGCGCAGTTGTTTTTTAATACTACTACCGAATGTAATAAGTATTAAAGTATTAAAGTATTGTATCAGTTATCTGTCTTCCATAGCATAAGCTCTGCTTAGTTTGGGGTCAGATGGCGCTGTGTGTAACGTCCTGTGATATTTATTTATTTATTTATTTAATGTTATAGTTTCGTCGGTAGGATAAGGACAGTTTTTTTTCGACATTTTTTAATCGACAGTTTTTTGTAGTCTAATCTATCTATCCATACTATTATAAAGAAGAAAGATTTGTTTGTTTGTATATTGAATAGGCTCCGAAACTACTGAACCGATTTGAAAACTTCTTTCATCGTTGGAAAGCTACACTATCTTCGAGTAGCATAGGCTACTTTTTATCCCTGTATTCCCACGGAAACGGGAACTACGCGGGTGAAACCGTGAGGCGTCCGCTAGTCTATCCATCTATACTATTATAAAGAGGAAAGATTTGATTGATTGTTTGTTTGTTTGTATTGAATAGGCTCCGAAACTACTAAACCGATTTCAAAAATTCTTTCACCGTTGGGAAGCTACGCTATCTTTGGGTGACATAGACTTTCTCGAGCTCGATTCGATTCGAATAGTAGTGTACAGTAGTAATAAAGGTTATTCAGGACAGGATAAGGCATACTATCCAGAATAACCTTTATTCTTCTTTAGTCTTGATTTCGTGTAGTAAAGTCTAACTCCAAATTGATGGAAGCGTGTTTTTCATCACCGCCGGCAATATCATTTGCGTTTTGTTTGCTTACAAGCGTCAATTATTTTTAAATCTCATCATTGATTTCTTTATTAAAAACCTCAAAGCATCCCTGTAAAGTTTTCGTGATTGTGTTAAACTTATCAGCTTAGTCAGCCATGAGTCATGATAAAATCTTATTTACTCACTATAATATACCGCGAAAACGAGACAGACATATCCATTTCCTAGTTTTGTCACGTTTATACACGGGGAAAGACAATTTATCGCTGGAGGCGCGTGCTAAATTTGCATCTGTGTATTTTACACCCACTTTATCATTTGGTCGATTCAAATTCGATTCGATCATATAAGCCAAATTTTTAGAATGTCACAGACAGATTAGATGTTTTTTTTTTTTTTTCTTTGGTTTTGGCGTCGCGTTTTAGCGTTTGCCAGTGTCAAGTAATTATATATTTTCTAGTTTCAAAAGTTAAATAAGTGTCATCGTAGCTAGTTTTAGTCAAAGTCCAGTCTTAGTCAAGTCCAGTTCGTGTCCGTCAAGTACAGTCATACTTTAGTAAAGTAGTGGCGACTTTACTATAAAGCTTCGATGGAGTTTTGAAAGCAACACGAAAAGTCATGTTTCACCACATTATATCATTTTCCCACACTCGTGCTTGTAATTCGGCACTTTATGAATAAAACACCACCATTTTTATGCATAAACACTCGACAAAACACTAGTTTTGGAAAAAAATACAACGGAGCGACACGACTCTTCCCGCGTTCCCGCCAAAACTCTCGATTAGATGTTTGTTCATTGTACGAGTAGACAGAGCTTAAACAACATAAATATTGCCAGGTTGTTTACAGTTATGTATTGTAACCTTGTCACTTTTGACATAAGAAATAGAGTATCTGAGACATTATGTCAAAATTGAATGAAAAGTGTAACCGTTATAGTTCAAGACAGTAGAGAAAATTTTAAATTTAACTAAATAAAGAGACATCTATAATTATAGATGTCTCTTTTTTTTTTCAAAATACGTAACGAGTGACAAATAGTGATAAAGGATGTTTGCAAAAGGTCAGCTTTATCACTATTTTACTTCTTTGTAGTAAAACAACATTACGACACATCTTTTTTTTTTTGTAGGACATTACACACATCGCCATCTGACCCCAAACTAAGCATAGCTTGTACTATGGAAGTCAGATAACTGATAGAATACTTAATAACTGTTTTTTTTTGTAAATACATACTTATAATAAATACAGAACACCCAGACACAAGAACAAACTACTCTTTAAAAAAGTATTTTAGTTTTGTAAGTTTTGCTCACAGAGGTGTCATAACAATTTAGATGAACACAAACGCGGAACCGCATGTAGTTGACTCAAGAGCAGGGTTGTATGCGACCGCTTCAACATATATCTATGGTTTTGTTAAAATACAACCTGAATGTTTCGATTGTGCTCTAGCATTTTGTGAAGGCAGTTTGTATTTAAATAGACGTTGCCTTATTAACGTACTGATGCTATTATATCTACCTGGTCTTTCAATGCCACCATATAAGGAACGCCTAGTTTTTATAACCAATAACCTTATAGACAGCAAAAGTCAACATTGCTTCGTAAGTAACTCGACGAAACCTGTAATTTTATCTTTTTAGCTTTGCTATACAACGATTAATATGTAGGTAGGCATCGATTAAATCTAACTGTTACTCGTTATTACCATTTATACTGTCTAGCACAATGTATATAATTTTAATAGCAGAAATATTTTTTCACTATTTTACAGAACAACTTATCAAGAAGAAGTACAAAATAGTAAGGATATTATTAAAATTATTATGAATACTATAAAATTAATGATTTATGCAATGTTGAAGACAAAAATTAATATGTATATTAATGTGTGTAATTATACTATAATTATAAAGCATTGTTATATTTTACGGCCCTGTTAGCTCATATGGTGGAATGTCTGTTTCAATAGCTGTAGGGCTTGGGTTCGATTCCCACCAAGACAAACATTTATGTGACGATGAGTATGTATGTCTTTATGTATTTATAAAGTATAAAAGTATTCTATCGGTTATCTGTTTCCCATGGCACAAGCTTTGCTTAGTTTGGCACTAGATGGCGCTGTGTAAAATTTCCTAAGATTTGTGTTTTTTTATAAAATAGTATAGTTTTTATTTTGACAGTTATTTATCCTGGCAAATAATATTAAGTAGGTGGTATTTTAAATTTACAATTTTGAAATCTGAGTAACCTTCTTGTACTAAAAGTAATCTAAAGGGTTTTGTTAAATACATTATCCCACCTTGTAGCTCATCTCAATATTGTAATAATGATATTGGAACAGTAAAATAAAGTATAATATACATACATAATTATGTAGTTCTAAGGTCTTGCACCTATTAGCTTGAAGAATTAATCGATAATCCAGACTGCAAGTTTTATTTCCTGTTTTGTTCTTTTTTATGTCGAGTAAAGATTTTGTGTCACTTGTGCATATTATTTAGTTTATTTATTTAATGTCACGAAAATGCATGTACATACATATATGTCAAAATATACTTATATATGTCAATAAAAAAAAATTGGTATTTTTTTTTAAATATCGCGTTACTTATTATTATGTTGTTTATATCTAGGCATACTTTAACGTAGTGTGGTACATTTAAGTAAATGATAGGTTACGAGTTTGTAGAATGGTAGTGAGTGACGATAATACAAGGGTAAGGAATGATGACAGAATGATTCACTCATTTGTAAACACAGCGGTTGTTTAGTGGACGACAGTAAAATTATACCCTCACTAGTCTTCGGTGTCTCTATGTCTAATTTTAATGTAGGGAATGCTCGGTTACACGGAAAGTCTAACCTTAGGACCTTCTAGTGTCTTACCTGTAGGAATCCTAGACATACGCGCTCTATCTCAGATCGCATAGTTGCTTGAAATTAGGCTGGGTTAGGTTTTTTATTTTATTTTTTTAAATTTATGCCATAGATAGCTCACAAGCTGACTGATTGTCTGACGGTAAGGTTCATTGGGCTCATCATTGTGAGCAAGTTTTTCTATGAGATCAATCCTTTCCCATTCCATTTTATTGGCAGTTATATAAAGCTACATTTGAAATTATTACTATAGCAATAATTTTTAATCTGACGTAAATTTGAACTCTGTCTGGGAACAACCATCGAGTCCTAAAACAGTTCATGAGCTTTCTGGTTCATGACACTATTAAAAATGTATGCCAACAATATGTACATATAACTACTTTTATTTGTATTTGTAGTACAATCGCGATAAATTCAGTTCCTGCGTACGTTTTCTCTTGTGTAAATGATACTTTTAAGGGACAGCTGTTGAGGTTTTTGTAGAGATAACAACATTACTCCCTTGCTCAACAATTTTAAACAACTTGTAATAATATTTGTAATGCATAATTTTTTATTAGTTGACATTCTTAAGGTGATGTACGCAGACATGCGTAGGTGATATTCGTTTTTCATCTACTAAAGTACGACAATGCGTTTTTTATCCGCTAAAATATAATTTTAGAACTTTCTAAATATAGACACGCAATTTAAAATATTTTAATCGATATAAAATTTAGTTAATTTTATTATTGTATTTTTACTAAGGCATTTGATTCTATGAGATGAACAATGAACATGTTTTAAAATTAGATAGATTATTTTAAACTTCGTTACACAGAATTGTGTCATTTTTTTCACTTTTCTAGTAATGTGAGCTATATCACAAAAGCCTAAGTTTACTCACGGATTCCGTAACCGCCATATTTTTGCTCCGCTAAATGTTACTTTATCTGCTACGGAAAGAGTCATGAATGATAAAATAGACTACAGTAACAAACGTGCTCCGTGGCCTTGACAGGCCTTGAGATATCGACATTGATGCTTACTTCAGCTTTTAACATGTTACAGGTAATTTCCAGTCCTGAATCAAACTTAGCATGATTGGGTGAGATTAAATTTAAGGACACACAAAGCTTTGTAACTAATATTTTGCTCTCTCTGTATTTATTATAAGTAAAAGCTAAGAACATTTTCCATACACTAGAAGTAGTGTTGAAACTTTTACGCGCCTCCTTGTACCTCAATAATATATAATAAAACGGGACCAAAACAACCCGTTTTTGTAAGTATGGAATGTTAGTTTTTAAACAATGGACAGTCTCGCTACGTGAAAAATCACCATTATTTTGTATCCCTATGAAATCGTCAAGCCGATCTGACACTCGTATTAGATGTTAAAAGTTTTATATGAAAATAAAACTGCACAAAAGATGAATTTTTCAAATTGATTTTTAATACATTTACTCTAAAAATTTTTTGCTCTAAAAATAGATTCGCTTGTCCGACTTGTTCCAAATAATGTATAGAACAGTATAACTACTGTGCGAATAGGAAAACATTTACTTGTTTTTTGTTAAAGATCACATACGTTATCAATAGGCGCATAAATTAGGCACCTTTTCTCAGTAAAGCCTCTTAAAAATATAAACATAAAAAGACTTCGGCGACTTTACACGCTTTCCATTTTATTCCATGTACGTATAGAGCGTTATTTGTCATCGCTTTAATAAATACGGCTTACGATAAAAATGTTGTCGACAATTTTGATGAGATTCCCCTTCACACGTGTGAGAGTTTGACTTAATATCTGTCTCTTTCCTTTCATCTAAAATGAGAAGTTATTACCGTAATATCGTAATTTTCTAACATGAAAGTGCCGAAAATGTGAAATGACACTTTTAATATGTTTTCGTGTAATCTTTTGAAATGTAGGTAAGTATACATATGTATATTATAAGCTTACATGCCTTGATTAAAGAATTATTGCGAATGTTGTAATATTGTCGTTTTTGTGTTTAAATTGGAAATTGTCAAAGAGGATGGTGATCGATTTGTACAGATCGTATCACGTTTGACATCCAACCCGCCTGTTGGTATGCGGGATAGTTTACGGAAGATGAAAGACTTAATTTTCAATCATTTTAATCAAATCAAATCATTTTCATTTTCCCAGTACCGCGATTCGCAAATATAGTGGAAACATACATGATGTATACATATTAATACTTCCAACATCAAAAATAAGAACGGCCGCGAACGTTTTACGTCTCCACTCGCGCGGCAGATTGCTTTCGAGAGAGCGTGCCAACGCCCAGGACTCTTTCTGAAAAGCATCTCGTTATCTCGATTTAACTGTCTCGACACATACAAATTTTATTTGCCCCTTTGCGTTGCAAGCTTTGTGAGCAAATTTTATTTTCGTGAAATTAGCCGTCTGAGGCTTATTGTAAGCGAAATAAGCGAAATCCAATTACGCCTGAACGCTTTAACGTTTTCGCGTTTGTGATCGAATTCCTTTCAATGTACGAGTGAGTATGTAGCTCCATTCGCGTGGAATTGGTATAGTTATTTTTTTTCAGCATTTACATGTATTGTTATTGGCTGCAGTGTATGCTTTGCTATTTGACAATTTAATAAAATAAAGGAAGTGAAAACTTCTTTTATTCGTCCTTTTTTGTTGTGCAATTTATACATAAAGTGAAAAAAGTTATACCTAGCGTAGGTAAATTCACGAAATATCGAATAAATCACGTACTCGAGTTAATTTCTGAATTAACTTTTTTGTGTATTAATAATCATAATCATTTAAATTTTAACATGTAGATACTTAACGTGCGTCGTGAAAAACGAACAAAAATAATTCTGTTCGGAGAACTACAGAACTTTCATTTAAAAGTCTTGTAAATAAAGAACTATACATGTTAACAGTAGTGATAAAAAACTGTATAGTAAATAAATGTTCTTATTAAATGTACGTTTTTATAACATCGCCATGATTAACACACGGCAAATTATTCGTGTTATCATTGATGCGCAAGCGACGTATCAACTGCATCCGAGCATGCGCAGTGGAACTTCCTGACAGTTGCTAAGATTGTGCCCGTATGAATAAATATATTTTTTTTATTTAATGGTTGACAGGCCAGGTGTTTGACCACAGCTCACCTGATGTTAAGTGAAGGTGTGGTCGAAGATGGTAAAGCACACCTAGCCTGGAATGGAACTGGCTCTCAAGTGAGGCTGCCGGAACACACCGCTAGATGCTTGGCGGCAGATTTTCAACTTGAGGGTGGTAGCTAGCCAGCCGAGTACTAGAAAGTACCCTACCACCATGCTATGGTTTCCTCACGATGTTTTCCTTCACCGGCAGCTCAAGCTCATTGTTGGGATTTGAACCCACGCCCTTCGGCATGCGAACCTACCGCGCTAACCACTGAGCTATCATTGCTACAAAATATAAAGCCGAGTGGAGGCAACTCGAATGTAAAAAGTCGTTGGGAAAGTCACTGATAGAGCGGCACCATTGGGGAACACACCACCTTAGTATGAAAGGTATCTGCCAGCGATTACTATCACAGTAAGGAGAAGAAAAGGAAGGGAATGGAGAGGGAATTAAATAAAGAGTTTCGAAATAAGGATTAGATGTCTTCATGCTCACCATCGAAGGCTCCTTGTTGCGGTGGCGTCGTTTGTTGGATCTCTCTATTTACTCAGATATGGTTGATGAGGGCGATGGCATATTTGTCATATGTGTCATACTCGCGATCAGGTGCTGCTTGCGGGTCGCTGGTCAGCACTAGTAAGATATTACCTTACATCTCCCTGTATTATGTATTAAAAGTAAAAAAAAAATGTGTTAAGTTGACAAATGTCACGGACCCAGGTATGTATGTTTGAAGCTGAAATTTAAATAAAAGAAGCAGCATAACTATTAATAATAACTTATTATACGAGAACATCCCTTTTAGTCCCCTAAGAGTGTGTTAATATGTTTGGCAATTATGGGTACAAATTTATTATTAATGTTAGAAAAAAACTACTATTAGTATTTTTTTAAATTTTGACAGACTATATAATACACGCCATGCACATGGACAACTTGGCGGCAGATTCACAATTTACGGCTACTATTGGAGAAACAATAAATTTAATGGTACTATTGGAGAGACTATAAAATATACATATTTTGTAGGTATATATAAAGCGAGCACGCTTTACGTTACGTTACTTTCACTAAACTATGATAAATCGTCATTAATTTATTGATTAAATGCTTCATTACTAGGAAGTGGTCAACGTAAAACCGTACTAACCCGAAACGTACACAGAAACTGTCTAGAAGCCAGCATGACAGTAGAAAGCAACCCCATTGACTGTAGCACCGTTTTTTTGTACGAGATGATAATATCTATTCTTGCGTGATACTGTCTACGGTCTTAATGAAACTTTAGTCACTCTCTGATAGTAAGTAATACCGATTTCTGCAACATTAATAAAATTGTATTTTATTACAAGAGCGTTCAAAACTATACTTTATTAAAAACGTGCATGGTTCATAATAAATAATAGAGGTAGGGATGTCTTCGATTATATGAATACTGGATCGGACATCACTTGTCTCGCAACTCGAAACCGGCCTGCCCGAGATAAAGCAGCAGTGGTTGTGTCATTGCGCATTAAGATTGTTCTTTGGAGGGAATAATTTAAATGGCGTGAGTTTATGTTCTCTTTTATTTGACTACTACTTTGTAGTTAATTGTCTCTGCTAAGTGCGTCGGAGAACCTTTTTTATTCGGCTATCAGCGGGGTTCTTAAGTCAACTAACTACCTTTTTTATTTGTCTCCCAAGTAAGCTTCTTTGAATGGACGAGCACAAGCTGTTCTGAAGGGGTTTTAGTTAGTAACTTTTGGTCACTAAAATTTATAACAAGTTTTTTTATCTTTGTAAATAGTAAAAAACAAAGTCGCTTTCTGCGTCTATCTGTCAATTTGCTTACTTAAAACCGCGTAATGGATTTCGATACGGTTTTCTCTGTTATTTACACATGTATGTATATTTTCACGATAGATTTTTACATAAAATACAAAATAATTAACCTTTACTATCTTCGAACATAATTATCGTTACTTAACATCAGGTGAGCAGTGGACAAACACCTAGGCTGTCAAATATAAAGAAAAATAACATATTTAAGTTAAATTAGTGTGTTGCGGTCAGCGAAAGAAATAGAGCCAGTTGAACGGACTTAATTTAGACACCAACCTTAAAAGTTGGTACATACATAGGCAGTACGAATATTTTATATTGGATTTAGAAACACTAAACATGTACCAAGAATTCGGACAGTTCAAAAGGTTTTAACCTAATATTTACACACATTTGTAGTACCATTCAATATTCGTTTTGCAAACACTTTTGTCGGTGTATAGTAAAAATTTAAACATCTTTAAAACTTTAAAAAATCTCCAGAGTATTTTAAAAGTTCTTATTAGCTGGTCAATAATTACATACACCATGAAATAAAAAATGGCTACTCATCGTGTCATCTCAATAGGACCATTTCTCAGTGAATGTTTTTAAATTTGATGCTCCTTATAAGATGATTACAAATTTTCTGACTGCGAGAAAGTACTTAAAATAAAGCAGTGAGTGAGAAGAATCTAGCTGCACTCAGTTACAACGCGTAGGGCAATTTTCACGTCACTAGGTACTTTGTCATTATACATCAGAATCGTGATGTGTCGGGACAACTCGCAATTATCATGTGTGTTAAAGGGATTCTTTCTCGATGCGCACAGAGAATGTATAGAGATTTGACCATTTAGTATATAAACAAATGCTCGCGCTAATCATGAAAATACTCGTCTCGACTCTTTCTTTGATTAGTTGACAGTATTGTTACTGGAAACTTCGCGCACCTTACGCCATCTGTTATGGATAGCTAGAAACTCTTTATTGTGCACACCGAAAATAGAAAAAAGTACAGAAAATAAAAGAATCGTATTATGAGCTAGTGCCATTAGCGGCGTTATCACTAAGAGCGAACTCTTCACGGCAACCGAAAATGGAAAACACGGTATGGCTTAAATACAAATGGGAGATGTGACACTATTAAATTCAATGTGTAAAACATTATGTACCTACTTAAATAAAACCTAATAAATACAATACATTTATAAATAATTTAAAAAAAACTATATTATAAGTATGTATATGTAAATGTAAATCAACTGATGTTCGTTGGTGAGCGCATAACTTGACAACGGCTGAGCTGATTTAGGTGATTCTTTTTTAAATTATTATGATAATTCTTATGAGGATTATAATATAGGTATTATGTTTTTATTGTTACTATACTTTGATTCAATTCTACTTTTACGAAATTGATGATTCCCTTGCAATAAATATATTTTTCAGGTTTTCTATTTTTTAACATTTTGCATAGAATTACATTATGTTTAGTTTTTTTACTTTTCAAGTAATGTGAATGAGTCTAGTTTGTGCTACATATGACCTTATCTAAAACAGTATTAGACCGATGATCCAGTGCAGTGAATGGTAAACAGTGGAATAAATCTAGTGTTAATATACATATAACCTCTCAAATTATAACACCAAAACTTAGGAGCAACATTTATTTCAAACAGAACTTGATGTGGTTTAATTTCAAACCACAATACTTAAAATAATTCACGGTTATCAATGAACGCCGTGAAAATGCCGAAGATTCCGATAGGTTCGACTCGGTAGACGTCGCAATTCCCCAAGTTCACATTATTATAACGAGTCGGCTGCTTCGGACGCCGCTTGCAAAGAAAACTGTGCCCCACGGTTCCCACAATAAACACTCTTTTGCTTTAATAACCAACACCAAGGCATGCGATAACAAGCCGCCGATAGCTGAACCCGTATTTTATTTATATATCAGCATCGTCCCTTTTCAATAACGTTTTTCTTTAAGAAATTTTACTCTTTTATGGAATGGAAGTTATGCTCATTATTTACTGAATTAATTATACGGCTATAACGTTTAATATTCAAGAGACAAATTGTCGGTCGTGTGACAGTTTGCCACCGCCTTGTGTTGCCGCGTTTATCGAACCTTACCGCCAACAACGCACTTAAACGTTTCTCAAATTAAAATTGCGCATTTCTTATCGAGGTCAATAATTTTAACACGGTGCATTTCTTTTACAAAAAAAGTACAACTTTCCGTAAATCTTAATTTAAAAAGCAAAAACTGGCTTGTGAGCGTCAAAAACATGCGTTGTGATAAAATTTACCCGTGAAACTTTTCACAGACTTATTTGATTTTCGTACAAAGAATCGTATAATTTGTTGCTCGTGACACATTTTAATTAGGAGTTTCAAAAGACTAAATGTGCTTGAAATCTGAATGTTTTTAAGATCTGCTTTAAGCGCTTGTGATTAGTGAGCATGTGTAATTTGTTGTGCCGTTTTGTAGGTGCGGGCAAGCCGCTGTGTCTAAAGCCGGCAACGGGCATTGCTGGCATCGGCACGGACGCGGGTTCATTAAGGAGCCAGTCGCGATGGCATTGTTAACGTTTTTAATTCACGTGTCTAGTGCACGCTCTGGCTTCCCCCACTACCCGAGACGGCTGGGAAATCCCGCTGGAAAATTAACGCCACAATTTTTGTACCTTTTTTCTCGTTTGTACGACGCGTTTCCATTTTATTTATTTCACGCTTCGATCGCATCGCGGCGTTTAGTTAGCGCTTTTATTTTTAAAATATATTTTTTTATCATTTTGTTAGAAACTTTTGTAATTTCCCTCCGTTGTTGCTTTAACGGGAGTTTCGTGTAAATCCATCGCCGCGAAAGTTTTCCGCTTCTGACTTATCATTATTATTGTAGCGATCGCTATGAGCTCGTCAAAATTCCCACGAAAAGGTCAAGGAACGAATAAAAATATAGCTAACATCCGTTCTGTTTAGATAGAGCTGAACAGCAAAAAGTTAATTGTTTTGATTGCCAATACACAAACACGTCGAGCGTTCGTCAGGCGCAAGTTATCGCCGTAGAAAAGCGTCCGATCTTAATTAGTTTTCACGTCTTTGAAGGCGCCTATCACGATACTATCTCTCCCTTACTACGATTTGTTTCCCTTTGGCACTCGTTCATGACACAAAAAACAGATATACGTTTTTGTTTTACGTGTTTTATTTGGATGTTTCCCGGTGATGTATGGTGATTGGCTCCCTTGTCCCGGCGCCCGTGTATCTTATTTATCATCATGATAATACCCTGGTGGTGTGCGTTGCTCGAGAAACAATATTTGAACGGCCGCGGCCCACTTGACGTTTTGAATGTTTATTGATTAGATTTGTTTTAAAACAAATTAAACATTGCGCCGGCGGCGAATTTAATTAAAACTGTCAGTACTCCGACGCGTATTTCAGATGGAACGATATCTATGCAGTATCTATTTTTTTATGTCATGCTTCGTACAATACGATGAAAAATTGTTCTATTGTTATAGTGTAAGATAACACGTCCTGGCTTGTAGGTTTTAACAGAGCTACGATGAATTGCCGTTTTGACTGAATTATGATTGTTGGTTTTTTGCCGCGTCCGTGAACCTTTCGTCCAGTTTAATATTTAATGCTTGTCAAATATTATTTCGGTTCGCTACGCCTTCTCGGGGCGATTCTCACTTATTATTTTTATTTACGGACCGGCTGTCGGAATGCATTTTTACGACTGCAATTTGGCGAAAAGCTCGTTATAATTGTAGAATAACAAGGGCGCAGAGCTTATGAAATTTATTTGTTTGACTGTTGTTACTTTAATCATAATTATGTACTACTTTGTTTGCTAAACATTTGTAAAATTCAGTTATAATACAAATTATAATGCACTTATAGATTTTTTTAAAATTCTGATTTTCTTGCTTTATGTATTGCGTGTTTGTATGTTACTTGTAGATACACATAGAAGTTTCGGCAGCCTAGTTGCGGGACCGTCTGTTCGAATCCCACGGCGTGCATCTCTTTCTTTTCCAAGTTATGTGCAAATTGCCGATGATTTCATATGGTGAAGGAAAACATCCTAAGGACTAGTGGACTATAGCTTTAACCTTCTCAAAATGCGAAGAGGCCCACGCCCAGCAGTGGGACAGTATATAAAAACGACTAATTCGGATGTTACTTGATTAAATAGCTTTCCCAAAACGATGTATTCGTCTTTTGAAATGATAACTGTACAACATTCTAACAACTAAATGTTATTCACAAATGACAAAGTATTGTTGTAAATCAACACGGAATATTGTTTTCTCCAAGAAATGACCACGTTCTTTCTCGCGTATGATCGATCACACAAAACCGTGGTACCCATTGCCCGTCGATAAACAGACCTCGCTGTGGCAAATTGAAATCCGGCCGAGTGTGAAATGACTACGGTTCGACTTCCTGTCACTACGAGACACAGTGGGTCAGTCTTCTTTCTGTTTTCACTTTAGCTGCTGAAGTATTTTAACGCTTTACTCAATAATTGTCGAGAGGAAAATCTTTTTTAGCAATATCAATTAACAGTTCATTTGTCTTTGACTTTGTAATAAATGATGAATTGAAAAGATACCACAAGCTTCTTAAGAATTATAACATACTAGCTGCGCCCCGCGGTGTTACCCGCTACATATCTTCGGGATAAATTCGGCTTCGGCTTCGGCTTATGTTCTAATCCAGGGTGTCAGCTACGTTTATTCCAAATTTTATCAAAATTCATTCAGTAGTTTTTGCGTGAAAGAGTAACAAACATACATCGAACCCATCCATCGAAACTTTCACATTTGTGATATTAGTGGGATTTCGTGTAAGTTTAGAGCAAGTGGGATCATGTTATATTTATAACAATTTGTTATGCTGAATGAGCTGATTTGTATTATTTTTTCGCTAAGCAGTAGTGTGTCAACATTACTGTGTTTCCGTTTGAAGGGCAGTTAGCGAAATTACAGGGCTGTTGAGACTAACCATCGAAAGTCTCAAAGTAATGAGCGCCAAAGCAGCTATGCCGTGGACTTTTTTGCTTCTCAAAGTTCTGTGTATTGGTTATGGGCATGAGTTATCTCTTACGCTCGCATATTGCTCGTGTCATGACTTTTACATAAAAAATTTATTCCCTATAGGGTACACCGCCAATCCGTTCAAAATGTAGGTTCCTACTCACTATGCATTTCATTCGGTTAGCTACCACCTATGTAAACTTTTATAGTAATTAACTGTAGCTAGTATACTGCCTGATTTTATATAAAAATTATATACCTCAGTTTGGAGTATTCAATTTTGTTCCAATATTTAGTAAAAAAAAATATTTAGTATAATAATGTTCATAATTATAAATTCAGAAAAATTAATTTTGGATAATTTCAGTCTGAAGTCTTAGTATATAAAACTATTTTACCACAAGGTGGGCGTCACAGAGGGGATTTCTAATAACGCCATCAAAATTGAATGGAGTGTGAAATCGCGGGAACTTTTCCCGAATGTCGTAATGAGAGTGGCAATTTGTTTTTTCTTACAAATGGGACTCGTTCTCACCTGGCTCGAGCAACAGATGGGGCTTGACGCAAGTCTCAAGCACAGCGAGTTATTGACACAAATATTAAATAAGTATCGAAAGACATTACACACAGCGCCATCTAGCCCCAAACTAAGCAAAGATTGTACTATGGAAACCAGATAGCTGATAGAATACTTAAATATATATTTTTAAAATACATACTTATAATACACTCGGAACACCCAAACATAGAACAAACATCTATGTTCAAATATTCATCACGCAAATGTTTGTCCTGGGTGGATATCGAACCCACGGCCCACATCTCAGGAAGCAGAGCTACTACCAAATGAGTTAACAAGGCAGTCAGTAGAGTCTTACACGTATACATATCTTGTATGATTGGTTTAACAGAAAAATAAAATAAAGTGATAAAAATCAAGAATGAAAAGCGTTAACTTTGTTATTATACAAAAATATATACATACATATTTCTGTTCAAGTTATAAAACAAACAGACTGATGACTTTCGTTGATATTCCTTTCAATGAACAACCCGATAGCGAAGAGTTTTGACGATGACGTTTTTGAGTTATGGCTGTTTAGTTGGATAACATCTGAGATTTAGAAGGATTTTTCGTAAGCAAGTTTTTCAGTTTTTAGTATTTAATTAATTTTAAACAAAAAATAGTGAACTGAAGTAAAATTTTAATTAAAAAGACAAAACCGCAAATCGCTTTGATTTTGCGCCACCTCGTTGATCCTTCAGAAGCCGGTTTCAGTGTAGGGTGCTCCAACTCAACGATCATTGTCGTCGTCGGCGGTACCTCGACAGAGTGACACCGGGAATGCCGTTTAATTATTTCAATGTCTAACTAATCCTGGTACCTAATCGAGTAAGGACGAGTTCTCTTCTACGATTATTTTAGTTAAAATTAAAAATGAAAACGTTATTAAAATAAGTTATGGTAATTCATAATCTAGGAGGCGAGACGTTAGTCAAATACTATATTTTATTAGCGTGTTAATTTTGATTAACTGTTCTACACTATTGGGTTACCCAACCCAAGTGTTCCGTATCCTAGATTATAATTATGTTACTATAGGCGAAAAAGTATACTTAAATTGGTTTTGATATTAAGTGGCTGGCTCGTGAAAGCGTCTTAGCAGCATGTTATCGTATTAATTATAGCATTGTAGTGATGATAGCTTAGTACCGATGATAGCTCAATTGTTAGCGCAGTCGGTTCACACGCCGAAGGGCGTGGTTTCAAACCCCAACAATGAGCTTGAGCTACCGGTAAAGGAAAACATCGTGAGGAAAACAAAACAGGGTATTTCCTAGTATACCATACCGTCACTTAAAAATTAGGTCAGCTGTGTTCAAACACCTAGCTTGTCAACCATAAAAAGCTATATTTTTTTGGTAAACAAATTGATTTTCTTGTGAATATCTTTAATTCAAATCTGTAAGATATTTGCGACTCTTTTATGAGAGTTACTTGACTGTTATATTTTAAAAATCTTAGTGTCGTAACAGGAAAATGGTTATGTAGACTTTTATTGAGAGCTTTCAATAAATTATAGCCGTCAGAGTTATTTCCTCCTTAAAAATTATGATTCGGACTCCGTTACTCCCACGAGTTTGCAATAAAATGGGATAAAGGACCAATCAAAAGATGTCTTTAAATGAACCCGTATGTAGTTAAAAATGCGATTAAAGAGAGTTAACGCTGCGTTAATCGAGCACGTTCGTCTCCTTAGCATTACTTTGTGTGCGAGTCCTCATAAAGTGCAATATGCATTGACTCAGCCCACACTGCCCCCTGCTACGGTGTCTACCTTAATCACTCAAATTTATGCACTTTTTATTAAAAACACTAATGAAAGTATCCTTTAAAATGGGATATTAAAACCGCTCCAAGAATTGGACACAATATAAAATGCGGGTAATAAAGTACACTCAAATAATAGGTACTTTCTCATCCGTGGCAGATTGCGTTTGTGACCAACTTTGTTTTAAAGTATATTAAAATTAACTACGCAAATCCTTTTCAAAATAAGTACCTACTCAGTTGAAATTATACATTTCCACTTACAGTTACTTAGGAACAATTTGTCGAGTCCACATTTCGCTGAGATTTCGGGGATTTCTAATTTAACTCTGTGATGGAATAGATTGAGGCGTAAAATTGTTGGGAGGAGACAGGATGATTTTCGCGTCATCCAGACATAAAGGCCTGTAATTGTTGCGCATCGACTGGAACTAATACGGGAGAAATGGAACGAGATACGAGGCTAAGGAGGATCGTAGAAAATAATTTATCCGCGACGGTAGAACAAAGAGCGGCCCACAATGGAACAAAAGAACCTTTGGAAGCGAACCCGGTTTGTTTTCTGACGGAAGCCTAATATAGGGAATCGATTGGTCGTAGAGCCAACGATGGGTATTCTCGTTTCCGTTCCCTGATAAAAAAATACTCAATAGCTCCGTAAGTAAGAATTAGATGTAACTTGAAAATTGTCACTTATCTTTTTATGAATTATTTAATTTAATAAATGCTCGTAATGTTTTTAGGAATTTTGTAATAATTTTGAAAAGAATCTTGTTTTCTTTTCTTTTCATTACCGCTAAATTTGAACTTTTCAGTTTCATGTATAATGGGTTTTGTGATGATTTTATTTCGAACACTTGTCGCATTATCGAGAATGAAATAAATATACCTGTATAAATAAATACAACTTGTGGGAATTTCTCACACGTCGTCTAGTCCCAAACTAAGCAAAGCTTGTACTATAGGAACCAAATTACTCATAGAATATTTTTGTAAATTTATACTTCTAATACATACCTATAATATACCCAGACACATAACAAACATCCATCTTCGTCACACAAATGTTTATCCTATATGGGAATCGAACCCAAGGCCTACTGCTCTTCAAGAAGATACACTACCAAATGATCAAACTATCCAACAACAAATGATAAAATATATAAGTATTTACATATTTGCACAATATTTTGTTCATAGGTATATCGTTTTAAAAATACCATTAAAAATATTAAAATGTTAATTTCAATTGAAATAATGGTACGTCAATAAAAAATAATATTTTACTAATACCTAATTGAATAATCTCTTAGTTTTATATAATCGTCAAAGTTGTAAAAGTATCTAGCAGCTAAGATCTAAGTTTGATTTTGAAGCACGCTGAAGATACATCCCGGACGTAAGCGGGTGCTTGGTTGTAGACTTTATGAAATCTAGCCGGAAGAAGTATCTATACATTTATAATAAGTCTTAAATAAAGTGTGGAGTGTCAGAAGTCGAAGTCAAGCGTCAATTTTCCTTAAATCGACGGCTATGTGACAGAGCTGAACGAGTGTTATCATAGACAGAGCTCGAACATAGCTATGTCGAAAAATCGTGTAAATAGGGATGTTTCATGAGAAACTATCTGGTTTAAAAAATTTTGTCTCTACTTAAAATATCGAAAGCCAATTGGGGATGACCGTGAAAATCTATTTTTTTTTACGATGAATGAAACACTTCGAAATTATTTTTTAAGATTATAATACATATTTAAACGTGACCAATCTAAAAAGTCGAAGTTAATTCATTGAAAACTTGCGTGTATTGTCGGGCCACGATACAATCAGCTGTTGAGACTAACCATCGAAAGTGTCAAAGTAATGAGCGCCAAAGCAGCAATGCTCTAGACTTTGTTTTGTTATTCAAAGAACTCTGTACTACCATCTCTTACCATCGTAATGCATATCAACCATAAAGAGTGTGATTTTCAAACTTTTATAAAAAAATACTAACTGCGCCCCGCGGTGTTACCCGCTACATGTTTTTGATTTACAAGTAGCATACATTTTAATCCAGGGTCTCAGCTACCTCTATACCAAATTTCTTCCAAATCCATTCAGAAGTTTTTACGTGAAAAAGTTTCAAACATCTATCCATCCATCCATCCAAACTTTCACATTTAAGTCTCATAGTAATGAGCACCAAAGCAGTGATGCCCTGGACTTTGTTTTATTACTCAAAGTTCTGTCTATCGCTGCAATGGTCATGGACAGGCGTTATCTCTTACCATCAAAAGAGCGTCTCGTTCGTCTCATTATTTTTCAAATTAAAAAAATAATAATTGTGGGATGTGACATACTTACGTTTGACCGACATCTAGTTTGATGTTAAACAAATATGTCGCGTGTGATGGTACATGCTAACTGGATGATAGTAATTCACTCTACAAAACTTTCCTAGTTACGATACACAATTTATAAAGTAAAAGTAGGAAGTTATCGTGTGAAGTCATATTTATATTTTACGGTTAGTGTGGTGTCGACACTAAGCTCACTCCGGTATCGGTTATCGGTTATCCGTATAAAAATCACATAGTGGCGTCCCCTGCGGGCACTGCACAACGCTTGAATTTTTACATTCAGACGCTGATTTTACATTTTCAAACTTGAAAACGTGATCTGAGAGCAAAGTTTGTATCGTTTGATATTAAAATTGCAACTTACCAAGCGTGCTGAGTTTTTCCGCAGTTTGGCTAGTCTGGATGAATCCAAACTGAAATATTATAATACTTCTGTATTTGTAGCAGGGAATGTAAGTTCCTACATACTTGAGAAAATATTTGTAGAGTTCAGTTTTGCTGCTTGGGTAGACTAGAAATTTTGTCTTAATACGATTTCATTTCATTTTAAGGCAACAACTACAACGAATAACTACAAACAAAACAGGATTACCGTTGTAGTGTCTAGTAGGTACATTAAATACAAAATACAAAAAAAAACTCAGCAATTGTGCTGGGGATTACTCCACAGCGTTGATTTTCAACACTAACCTATGTAGACGCACGGGGTTAAGAAAAAAGAAGATATAAACATACAAACAAACAAAAAATGGTAATTGTCACTTTGAATTTGATGACGTAAGGATTCTAATGATACCCTGTGTATTCGAATCTGTTTAGGCATTTCAAAATTATTATGGTATAAATAAACTCACGTACATAATATAATATGGGCATACATGAACCATGAAAACACTCCTTTTTTAGGCAATCATGTAAAATTAAAGTCGTAAAGCAAAATGCGCTCGTTCTTTAAAATAGAAACAGCAAAAATATTTTATAACCTATCATTTTTAGCTGCAGTTACTCGAAAGTTTATACGCGTTCAATTCAAAACCTGTAATTTTGCACGTCCACAATTATTGTTTTGTAAAATATTGCCAGTTAAGAGATTTATATCGTTCATACTAAAGTAAATTGTTTGTTAATTGCATTGTGGTATAACAAACCATACAAACAGAATTACTCTTTAAAAAAACTGCCTACAAAATTATAGCTGTTAAGAGATAAAGCATTCAATCTATATTTTACTTATCAAGATATTTAAATCAAGTTAAAAGTGTAATCTTTTACTATTCAAAGTATTCATAAAACATTAAATTTGTGATTGCATTTGACTGTCCCGTTAGACCATTTGGTAGGATGTCTGCTTAAAGAGCTGTAGGACGTGGGTTCCATTCCCGCCAAGACAAACATTTATTAGAATTTTAGAAAATTATTATTATTAAATTAGTTTATATATTATATTATATACGTATCTTGTTGTATACTTTTTGTAATTATGTAGTTGTGACTTGCCCAGTGTAATTAATATATTATTATAAGGCCAATAAATTAAATAAATAAAATAAATAAATGTTTGTTCTGTGCTGGGTGTTGGTTGATTGATTAACTCTTGATTGTACAGTGTACACACAAAAATGTTCTCTATGCATTATAAGTATGTATTTCCAAAAAACTTTTGATTTTTTTGAATTGTATTTTTTTTTTTATGTAAAAGTAATGAGTGATGAGTGATGATTATATCAGTTATCTGGCTCCCATAGCAAAAGCTTTGCTTAGTTTTGGACTAAATGGCGTCGTGTGAAATATCCTAAAATATTTATTATTATTTATATTATAGTTTATTTCAACCATACATTTTATCATTAGAACATGAAAAACAGCCATTATTCCATTACTTTTAAACTTCCGCAACATAGATATTAGATAGAATATTAGATAGATAGAACATAGATTTACAAACTTAAAATTACATAGTAACCAAACAAACAGAACACACAAGAAAACTTAACAAAACATTAACACAAAACAGTTCACCGTATTTTGTGTGTGATTAAGTCCCGGTGATAGCTAGAAGATTGTGAAAAAGTTCTATTTTAACTTATCCTACCCCGTTAAAACCCTTCTTTGAAAATCACCTGAAGACAATATTATCAATGCCATTAAAAACATGATTCATGTTTCCATTTCCCTTTAATTTTTCTATTGTGATGGAAAGTCATTTTGGAGGAAATGTGGTAGTATAATAATTCTGACTCTAAAACTGACCTTATCATTTTGCAATTGTTCAGCAATTTGTATACGTCTCAAAGCAAACAATCTTTTTGCATTCTTAAACGATCATTCAAAATCAGAGGTAAAAAATAAACCGTATATAAAAGTCGTATGTTATTATATAAAAAAATGGTTATTTGCTTCATAAACCTTTCATGTGCTATTCTTTATGAGTTTGTAATTGAATTTTATAATCATGAAGCCCAACTTGAAATTGCTTGCAGCAGATCCCTGTTGGAAACATTTTTACTGCTGCAGCCAAAAATACAGGCTTTCACTGCGATAAATACTTTAATTGGCTCAGAACCTCAACACAGCAGTTAAAATATGAGTCATTGTTTTAATCACATCGATGAATACTGCAATGTTGACTCTAAACTTCTCCTTGTAGAGCTAACAGATTTAAATTTGTAAAACAATATAGTTTCCCAACAATAATTCGTACTTTCGAAAGGCTCGAAACAATGTAGCAGTTCTACACAAGCTTTCCTATAATCTTTGATAGATTTAAGCAGCGGGACCCGAACCCGCGTATCGTATTCGTGCAACCGTCCAGCCGCTATCGCGTCTCGGGTAATCCGATAATAATGAATAGAAAATACTGAGGGAACTGTAACATGGTAGATTTTATGGGTAGCACAAGAGGTGTCGCGTTTCGTAGTTGAAAATGTTTTATCTCTGTGGCGGCGGATAAATTTAATAATTAATTTGAGTGTCGGCTTTGTTTAAATTGAACGACGTCATAAATAACGTTCACCGCATATCTAAAGTGTATCGCTATTCTATTTTACTTTTTTAACCGCCTCAAAAAAGGAGGAGGTTCTCAATTCGACTGTATATTTTTTTTTGTATGTATGTTACGTGATCATTCCGCCAATTATTATTATTAATCGATTTTGATGATTCTTTTTTTGCTTGGTAGATCATACTATTTAATCGAAATAGATCGAGCGGTTTTTAAAAAATTAACAAAAGTTTAAAAACTGTATACATTGATTATATTTTCGTTTACTCCAAAACCTCGCCGTTTCATTGGAGCAGTGCGTTTAGTTGACCTAAGTAAGGGTCAACGAGTCGGTTGTTTTAAATTGTAAATTTATGTATTATTACTATTTCACTATTGATCACTAAATCTTCTGTTGATAAATTGAAGCATCGACTTAGATGATAGTATTTACTGCGGGTGCGTCCCGTGATTGTTAGTGTAAAAGTGAGCTGTACTATCGTCTCATCAAATTTATCAAAATCGTTAGCTGGCGTGATAATTTAACAAACATGTAAACGTAGAGTAATTGTTATACTGTGAAAAGTGATTAATTTAGGTATTCTACATTACACTTTTATGAAAGTTAAATATTCTGTGAAATATAATATCATAGGTAAAGATAAAATTTAATGAATGTGCATGATGAATAACATGTCTATAAAATATGTCAAAATAATAAATAATAATTTATATGTACCCAAGTGGCTAAAGTTTTGCCGGCAAGGCATACAATTATTCGAGTGACGGCACTTTAGAATTTAATAATTGTAATATACATGTTTATTTAAAATTAAAAAAATACCTGAATAAAAATGACAAAATAGATAAGTATCTAAATAATTGTATAACTATTGTATTGATAAATAATTGGAAAATGTTGTAGATGCATGGGCGATGGTGAAATTACCATCATGCGAACAACTTACCTAACTGAAATAAAAATATCAGATCTCAAAAATAAATGTATTTCAAAATGCTGAAAACGGTTTTTTCAGTCTTAAAACTGTATGTTGGTAATTACAATTTTATTGTAATTATCTATTTTTATGTTTAGTAGAATTACGTGCTGTGGAAAATCTCAACTTTAGATACTAATCAATAACACGAACGTTGGTCTATTAGTAAGGTCGCATCATTAGTTTGCCACCATACTTGCCACTACCATCTGCTATATAAGGGTCTTAATTATCTCGGTTCCAGCACCCATAAGGCACCATACCGTGGTACTGCAGTCGCTGGTATCGTGCCAATCTGCCCCTCGTAAATAACGCATACGATGCCGAGTAAAGCAGTGATAAAGTTTGTTGCAAATCGACTCCTTTGTACTCGCCTTGTTAAGTACAGGGACCGGCTATGAAAGGCATGCTATTACAAATTTACTTCTTTTGTCACTGAGTTAATGTATGTTTCAGTTTATGGGCGTAAGTTTGGTGTAAGCCGTCTTGTGTTATAAACATTTCATGTTGCCAGATGAAATTTTACCTTTTTTTTAATCCACAATAAAGACTGCTTTAATAACCCTTAACTCTGACGTCACAGAAAAGTCGGAGTATTCCTATATTTCGTAAAATTAGATCACTTATTTATTTAAGTGCTCCATCTACTTCACACACTCAAGTAGCTTTTTTAGGAAAATTAACGCCCAAGCAATGTATATATGTATTTCAAAATAAACATGAGAGGTACTTAAATACTAGCAAATGATACAGTTGTCCCAATATTGGATACTTACTTTTTACAGCCGTATGAAATCGCCGAATAACGTTATCTATAGCAATAGAAGAGTTTTTTCATTGGTTACAGGCTAGGTGTTTGATCACAGTTTACCTTATATTAAGTGATTGTGTGGACCATACCTAAATTGAACCAACTCTCAAAAGAGACTGCTGGTACACACCGTTAGCTGCTTGGTTGCAGATGTTCAACTTCAACCCTTAAGTACCTACTAGATAGTAGCAACCCATACTATAGTTTCCTCGTGATGTTTTCCATCTAATTCGTACGATCCAACCGCGCTAACCACTGAGCTACCATCGCAACAAAAGAGAATTGATCCTAAAATAGATAATGGTGGCAATGGTGATAACGATGAGCCCTTGAAAGTCTTACGCGTTTTGATACTTGCTATTTGATAGAAACCGTAGGAGGTTACGTTCTGCATGGATTAGTAGAGTGGATATAGGTCGGGCATCGTGCCCGTCGTCGGATTGTCCCTGTCATGTTAATAAATCTCGTTTAATGAGAGACGGCGATGGTATGGATTAGGTCGAAGAGTGCATCGATACGGCGCGCTGATGTTCCGCTTTTGCGCTCAGGAAAAATTGGAAAAAAATCTTGAATAATTTCGGCAATTAATTGAGAATTTCGTTTAGGTACGGATTTTATTGAAATTTTTGCCAAAACGAATGACTGTTGAAAAAAAAATGCAGTCACAGCTTCCGTGATAATTAAAAGTAAACAGTTTTCACGAATCGATTATTATATTAAATATTAAAGAGTGCTGGAATTCATTTTTGGATATATAGAGTTTCATATGTTTGTGCTTGCAGTGGTGAATTGATAATGCAATATTCATATAGCATGGAAATTCAAATGAAGTGGGTCTAACTGCATGCGTTGATGTTTTCCGCCTCGAGGGAAATGGGTTTGTTAAAAATGTATTGTTGTGTAAAATAACAAGCACAGCTCTTTGTGTTCAGGAACACGTGCTGACTGAAAATGTCGGAATTAATATGAAATTATTGTGTTTTTTTCGAGAAGTGCGTCATGCAATTAATGCTTATATTTACATATGCATACCTGGATGTATTTTGGAGAGTGTGCACTTGAACTGTACAATTTGGTTCCCCTTGCACCTTTCTACTACCGGACTGCCAGATAAACGCGACCAAAATGTCATCGATACATGGTGGAAATTCCCCATCTTTAGTAGCGATAATAGCTCAGTGGTTAGCGCGCTCGGTTCACATGCGCATGGTTTCAAACCCCAACAATAAACTTAAACTGCCAGTGAAAAAAACATAGATGGCAGGATACCCTCAAGTTGAAAATCTGCCGCCAAGCATCTAACGGTGTCTTCCGGCAGTCTCACTTGAGTGCCAGTTCCATTCTACACTAGGTGTGCTTTACCATCTTCGACCAAACCGTTACTTAATATCAGGTGAGCTGAGGTCAAACACCAAGCTTATCAACCATACAAAAAAAATGTACATGCACATTTTATTTGGAACGCGGCCGGAATCTGTGTTTCCTGTTAAGTACTCGTAGAGTATGGGTGACATCAAATCTAGATTAAGTAAGTTCGTTCTAGGTAAGCGTGCTCCATCTTCGACCGCACTACTGCTCAACATCAGCTTAGTAATTTTGTAGCTTCAGTACCATTCAAATCGGAACACAGCAATGTTTGTTACACATTACGCTTGGCGGCAGAATATCTGGCACTGCGGTGGTACCTACATAGATAACCTCCTGCCAAGGAAATCTAAAACTAAAAGTAGGTAATATGTAGGTATATTAATACGTATCCAATAATACTCTTAATAGATTGTAATAATACGATTTCAAAATGAGGTCTAACAATCATAAGAGAACGAATAGGGAATCCTCAAATAAGTTGATGTACTAGTAATACTTTATGAAACATGGCATTTTCTTAATACCAACCAAAAAGTTATATAAACAAATATTTCACGTGGGTTGATGTTTAGTCAAAGCCTACGCATAAATCTTAACTAGAGTCGAATACCGGCGGGATACTAAGATGTCACTCGAACTGAAGGCGCTTAACACAAGCGAATAGGTGGCAGGTAATCCAGCTTAGCGGTAAAGGATTACAAGTAAATGCTTAATGCTCTATACGCCCTCGTTACTTTATCCTCCCCTGGCTGATGTAGATCGCTTGGGAATTGGCGCTTATTGTACGGATCGTGGTATAGAATGACACAATACGAATCATGGAATGTAATGTTACAGCGGATTTAATGCTATGAAAGCGTTTGACCTTTCCGCTAAGGAAAAGTCTCGTTGAATATATCTGATGAATGAAGTCGTCCTACGGAAATGGGCACAAAAGATACACACCAGCACATTGTGTGTATACTTGCGCGATATTTGCTTTTCATTATGAGCATAAACGAAGTTGGAGTGACTTTTTTTAGTTACAAAGGAAAAAGCGTTTTTTTAAAGTCGCCGATCGAAATCGTGAATCGTATGTTTGTGTATTATTTTATAAAAAGGTATTGAGAAGAATGAAACGATGATAAGAGATAACGCCTGTCCTACACACGCAGTAGTACATATAACTTTAAGTTAAGAAATAAAGTCCAGGGTATCGCTGCTCTAGCTTTCATTCCTTTGAGACATTATGATTGGTGTTAATAGCCCTGTAGTTAAGCTAACTGCAGTATCCTAAGAACCGTATTACAGGGAAGTTTACAGACTACTGTTTAGCGGCAGAAGATCTCATATTTCAGTGATACCTAAATAAGCTACAAAGTGCTTTTTTATAATAGACGGTGAATCACGTTGTCTACTTTTAAGAACGTAATTCTATTTTGATTAGATGTTTTTTACTTAGATAGAAAACTGAAAAAGTCGGTAATTGGAATCTTAGCCACTAATCATAACATCAGATTTGATTTTACGTATGGTTTATAGAAACGAAATGCTTAGTTTAGTAGTACTCTCTTATCGTATAACTCCATTAATAACAGCTACGAGACTTATAAGGTGCGGGAGCTTGCATTGTTGCTCTGTGTAGTTGTGTAAGTGTCGCCCTCTCGCGGTGCTAACATTTATTTGTTTGTGAAGTGAAAGCGCGAAGAACTTATGTAGCGTTTAGTATTCACATCTATCTGTTTTATCGTGTACCAATAATTCCTTTCCGAATATATTTATGAACTGTAGAGAGTTATTCCTGATACAATATTAGTACATGCCCCAAAGTGTTTTACATTTTTGACTTTATGTTTATTTTTCCGTTGGAATAAATTATTAGATCTAAACAAAAGTACAGAAAGTGTGATGCGTAGGAAACTGGTGTTCTTTGTCGAAAAACATGTTTTCTTTTTTTTTATTTTTTTTAATGGTTGACAGGCTAGTTGTTTGACCACAGCTCACCTGATGTTAAGTGAAGGTGTGGTCGAAGATGGTAAAGCACACCTAGCCTGGAATGGTAGAATGGTGGTGGTGGTGGTGGAATGGTTTTCTGATATACATTTTTGTACATAAAAGAAGAATACTTGTATAATTATGGTGAAAACTATACAAAAATCCGTAGGTAGCTTAGCTTATAAAAAAAACAAGCCAAACAAATAAACACATGTGAAATACGACATAATTTTACACTGCTTCTTATTTATTTTCTTTTGGCATCGTACTTTATGCATTTTGCTAGTTTCAAGTGTTTTGATATTTGAATATATCCGATAGTAAATCGAGCTAAAAAAAGTCAACAGCACATAAAATAAGTCAAGCTCTTGTCCGATCACGCCATAGTTTTGACGAAATTTTGAAATAAACATGAAAAGAGTTATTTTACTTTGTGAATAATTTTTTTATATTCAAGTTTTTTGAAAATAATTCCATGTGACAGCTTGGTTTTCCCACATACCCGCCAAAACTTAAATAACTTAGTGATTCACTTTCTCTAAACATGGGTGAATTGTTTTTAGTTTCAAAACTCATTTAACTTGCTTTATCAAAACATTTTTTTAATACAACTACATAATAAATCGGTATTTAATTTGACGCCGTGTCTTCGGCGCTTTAGAAGTGCACAAACAACATGGAGACCAACAAGCTATTGTTTGCAAATATCTACAAGAAACTTAGCAGAGTAATATATGACAGTTAACAAGCTCTGTATAATTGTACAAATCTTCACACGCGCGGATTTCAAATATTGTTATAGTATTATAAATATGAGGATGTGCCTTATAGAGTATCATTTAGCAGAACCAAAATATAACGATTACGCTCATGCGTCGAGCAAACTTAATATTGTGGTTTTTCTCATTTACGTTATTTTTTTTCTTAGAAAGTAAACAATTAAACGAAACTCATTTATCATTTAATCATTTATGTTTTTTTTTAAGTTTGTGTTCAATGTTTTTTTTTTTTTTTTTAAACCATAGTGGGAAGACACTGTCTGCAGCAACACAGCGAAGGCTACAGCTGCAGGCAGGGTTACTATACATAACTGTACTATTTTAATGAAACAATAAATTTATTTGTATTTGTATTTGTATAAATTCAATTCTGCTTTTCGTCTCTAAAGTGAATAAAAAATCTAACACGTACTGTTAAATTAATTTTTCAGTTCGTTTCTACTTCTACAAAGCTTTTGAATAGATAATTAATTTAAATAAATGTGTTCTTTTTATACAAAAAAAAATATTTTTTAGTAGATTAAAACGCAATCTAAAATTGGGAAATGTCTTAGAGCTTACTTAGTGAGTTACATACATATAAACAAACAGCGGCGCAGACAAAGAGATAAAAAAATCAGACACGTACCTCATGAGCACGAATAGCTAAAATAATTATATCAAATAATATTTTATAATTTTTTTTACTTTTAATACATCTACGTTTGGCCACCAACTCGCCTAATGCAAAGCGACGGTGTGGCCGAGGATGGAGCACGCTAATCTAGAAGAAATCTATACATTAATGTTCCTGTATTAAAGATAATATAACAACATTCATAAGCAACATTCTAAAGCTACATTACCCAAGGTACTGTTTGTTATTATTTTCTAACAAGCACATATTTTATGTATGTCGAAGGGACGATAGAGATGGGAAATCCATTAAACATAAATCCAGAAAGAGATAGTTTTTCGCGATTATTATGGACACTGCAAATGTGTTCGCCACGGATACAGGGCATATTATGGGTTGCTGGACAAAACAGAAAGCGGTAATATGGGCCATTTTATCGCAATTTGGTAATATTAGTTTTTTTTTTATTTGTTCCAGTGATGTCCATGTCCCTTTTTCCATTACTAAGCGATGTTTAATGCTTAAAATGGAAACAGGCATGAAACGCTTCAGTTTTTGTTTCAAGGGTCCAAATCGAGTCGCTGTCCTATGTTTTGTGGCAGTTTGGCAAAACACAGCACTACGGAGACACTTATGTATATGAATTTATTTTTTGTGTAGCTGCGAATATATCCTCGGCGAAGTGAATAATTAATGAAACTAGCTTTTGCAACTAATCGATTTGAAAACTGAATCTTTAGTATTTTACGTTTTCAGTAAAAGTAGCTGATTTATCGAATGCAAAAAAAACCTATTCATATTAGAAGTATTGCGCCATGAATTCCAAGAAAAAGTTTATTTTATTCGGAAAATACACAGTGTTCTTGTAAAACTAGATTATTATTACTATTACTGAACATCGATCATGAGTTTTCGCATGCTGAATCTATACGAGTTTGCTACAAAAAGGAGCTATAGCTAGTTAAAGCTATGTAGAAGTTGTCTATAAGCTGCATTCTAATTACCATCTAAGTTTACCCGGCTGTTTCAGCGTAAACAAGTAGCAAATACACATAGATAGGGTGTCGTTTGAGGGAGAAGGGAAGAGATCCTCGGTCGGGGTGGTTCTTAACCCAGCAAATATACACCATAGAAACGCTGCCAGCGTTTTCGGGAGATTTTTTGAGAAGTTATGTTAATTTTTTATTTTGACTATGTTGTGTTTGGGACTGAAGTATTTTTAAATCGAAACATTACTAGATAATTTATGTCTGTAAAGTGTCACGTTTTCTTAATGACTTTATTTTATACTGCTTCCTTTTCAGAGAAAAGCCTCACTCTTTATAATACCTGTCAAGTTTCCCAGCGCGGGATACACTACAGGATATACAACATTGTTCGGGGAAATCAACGCCGACAATCTTTCCGGGATCGGATCGGATCTTATCCGGTCGCGTCGGATCCTCGGCCGGATCGGATCGCTCGTAGGACCCTGTGTTCTGAAGCCAGCCGTACAAAAGTACAAGAGAACTGTCGGGATTATCAACGGGTAGTCGTTTCTTGTATCCGTGCTATCCTTGGTTTGTTTTTCAGTTGCAAATGTTAGTTTGTTTTTTGCTAAAAGTAATTCTTAATTGTTTCTATTCGCTAGTAATAGATTTTTAGAAGATTTGTAAGTTGACCAGTTGAGCTGGTTAAATACACTCTTTGAATTTTGACATATTTTCGTTATAATCTTATTTATTACTAGCAGACGCCTCGCGGTTTCGCCCGCGTAGTTCCCGTCCTTGTGGGAATACAGGGATATAAAGTAGCCTATGTCACCTACAACTCATGAAGCAGAGCTACTACCAAATGAGCTAATAGGACAATTGGCTCGTAGCTGTGATTGAATTGCGCTGGTATTATAAGCAATGCAGTGAAACCTATAAAAAGATGTGTTGTACTATGGCGTAGTCTGTTAAATCCATCGTTCATAAACACATTCTCATGTCTCAAACATTGTCCTTAATCGATTTAACGTGTCCGTCGCCCACCGGTTCACGGTTCGCTCCAACAAAAACAAGGTTTCCCTACACACCCTTGTATGATTGCCGTTGCTACTGATTGTGTGTTTGCTCAGCTAAGTACCGTGGCACTGGATTCAGTTTGCACGTGACTGTACCGCGGCCTCTTTGTCACTATTTGGAGCATTGTTTTTGAAGAGGGGACTCTGGTGGAGGGTTAGGTAAACACAGGAAATCAAGTGTTTATTATTTTGAAGTGACGTGCGCGTGTAAATGTTGCTATGATTATTGATTGTCGTTCATAAAATTAAATTTTTGACGACCTTTTTTGGTTATGGTTTAAAAGGCCATTTGACCACTGCTCATGTGATAATCTGAGTACTAGTCCCGATGTTAAGCGATAGTGTGATCAAAGCTAGAGGAAACATACCTGGCCTAGAATGGAAAGCGGCATTCAAGCGAAGTAACTGACCCACTTTTGTAAATATTATGACAGAATTTGCTGATACTTAGCAATAGCGAGAAAACGTGCAATGTGTTTAAACTCTTAATGATGATGATACTTTTATTCAAAAATTATATTTTAATTAAACTCAACTATAGTTACTTGAACAAGCACAGTAAAAGCTCGCCGTTTGAACAAACAGATTGATTGACACCACTCTAACCATATCTGTTCCAATTATCGTATCTACTCGACTACTTAGTAAAGAGAGATAACGGTGAGGTTATAAATAAATCATCTGTTAGTTAATCACGTCCACGGGACGCGGGGGATAGCACAAATTAGCGAGTGCTCCGTGAGATAGGGCAGTTTGTAAACACGAGGCTTAAGTTATAAACTGAAGGCGAAAACACAACCAATTGCTGGCTTTTAACCTAGGATGGGTTCATATTTGCTGGATGAGATGATTTTTAGCAATTTGTGTTTTAGTAAATGATTTGAATTGAGCCGTCATTTGACACTACATTTCAATGTCAGTTTGTGCTTGACGCACTAGCTCATTAGCTTCTCTTTCGTGTTCATTTTAATTACTGGAGTGCAAATGTTTTTAGCGATTTCAGTTTATTTTTACATTAGGCTTGCATTTGACCGCCATCTCGCATTATATTAAGCGAAGATGCAGTCTATGGTGGAGCACGCTTGCCTAGAAGAAACTGAGTTGTTCTCATTTTAAAAGTTGTTCATAATGATGAGTACTATAATTTGTTTTTGGCTTAGTACACCGTGAGTCTTTCATACCTCAATAAAGCAATACAATTTTCAAATATTCTCAAACGGTTGTATTTTATTCAAATCGGTTTATAGTTACAGTTTAGCGTGCTTCAACTTAGACTATATCCTGCTTAACATCAGGCAGGGCGTGGTCAAATGTAAATCTACAAATTTAACCTATTTAGAATTTAATAAAAATGTTTTAGTAATAGTTTGTGAGTCAGTATATTCGTTTTTTTGTTTATAATTGTAAAAAAAAATATATATAGAAGTACTGAAGTTGTTAAAGCTTATGCCTTCTACCATTGATGAAGATTCAAGTCGCGTGGCTGCGCATCTTTTGTTCTAATTATTAGCTCCTGTTCTATAAAGCTTGAGGATGTTCTATAAACTCTGTAGTTGTTCAACTTAACTCTAAAGAGCGGGATGACGATACATAAATCATATACGGCCATCTCTCTCGCGCCGCTTTGAATATCCGCCGCAACGTTTGATAGTAATTTTCCGCCCTGGGATGTTGTAATTGCCCTTTCAACCCTTCTTTGCTCATTTTATATTCCGAGTAACAACTTTCAAATTGCTTAGTCTGAAGCACCTACAGATAATGCGTATTTAAGTTTAAAACCCGGTTTTAATTAACGCCACCGTAAAACACAAAATGTAATTTTAGGGAAAATTGACGAAAATCAAAGTTTTGCTATTAGAGATAAACAAGTAGTTACAACGGAAGCAGTAGAAAATTTGTTGTAGAAAATTTTAACTCGGGTTTTGAACAGGAATATAAGGCGAGTCGTAAAGATTGTAATAATTTTAAGGTGTATTCGGGACGAGGAAACTGACGATAACAAAGAACAATAGCCACGAGTAGACCGCAATGCAATAATCAAGCCTTCGTTACTGGCTTTCGTACTAAGTGTACCAGTTTTCTAGAAGGTAGAGTTTCTCCGCTATCGCTTCCTACCATTATCGGTTGACTACGCAGAAACCTGGCCCTTAACTAATGTCTCCTTTTGTGACCGCTCGGCCGGTTTAATCAGTTGTTTATATTATTGCCTGCGTCTGCGCGATTTAATCGTCCTTTTACCGTTTCTCATTGTATCTCCTTAAGGTCGTTGTTCGTTTGGAAACTGTCCTGTTTTTGTTTTGATTTTTTTTTAATTTATTATTTTATGAATTATAGGGTTTCGTTTGATTAAATCTGTAATGATTAGGGGGTTGCACCCGAAAGGTGTTTAATCGTGTTTGTCCGAGTTTTGGTCGACTTATTTCGACTAGTAATTAATCGATAACTTCGGAAAAAAGCTTTACTAAATTGGCTCATATATATGACAAAAAAGGCTTAGAGACAGTTTAATAAATAATCTTTAATCTTGAGCAAAATGCTGTGTGCGTTGCGGATATATAATATGTCTCTACTCATAAGAGTACTAAGTTACTTATCTCGAACTATGAATTTGATGATGGTGCAAAGCCAGTAGTTCAAACTTGCCCTGCTTATGTAATGTATAATAGTTTTCATACATACTGAAGTGTTCGATGTTTGTTTAGGATTAAGATATTTAGGCGCGAGTTGGGCGATAAACAAAAGCAACGGCCGCAAACTGTTGTTTGTACAATTGTACATGCGTGATAACGCGCAGGCAACCATCGGCTTTAGCAGTTTCAGATATTTTAATAGCCAGTATCGATCCACATCAGAGTTACTGGTATTGTTACCATATTCGGTTTAAATATCTCCTTGTCTTTTGAATTAGCTACTATATTCATAATAATTTGAGGTCAATAAACAATGCTCCTTGCGACGAAACTCGAACTAATTCTCTCGTTTCGATTTTCTTTTTAGCGTACAAACAGCTTGAATTTGCTGCCCGAGTGGGTGTTTCGTAATAGTTCTATATATGTATTTTTTTATGGTTCATAAGCTAAGTGTTTGACCACAGCTCATCTGATGTTAAGTGAAGATAGTTAAGCACACCTAGCCTGGGATGAAACTGGCTCTCAAGTGAGGTTGCCTGAACACCGTTAGGTACTTCGCAGCAAATTTCCAGCTTGATGGCGGTAGCTAGCCAGCCGAGTACTAGAAAATACCACCATGTTATGGTTTTCTCACAATGTTTTCCTTCACCGGCATCTCAAGACCATTATTGGGGTTTGAACTCACGTCCTTCGGCGTGTGAACTAATCGTGCTAACCACTGAGCTATCATTGCTACACAGCTATACTGTATGATGTGATTCAGTTTCTTCTAGGCAAGCGTGTTCCATCATCGTTTAACATCAAGAGAAATGGAGGACAAACGCTAGCCCATTTTTTAAATAAAAAAGATACCATGATGTGTCTTTTAACTGATGTAACCTGGGTTATGCAGCACAGTCCCCCATTGATGTCGTTCAAATGTGTACTCGCAGATAGTTACAGTTAAAATTTTTTGGATGACTTGCGGATATCGAAAACTATAGCTTGCGTACACCAGAAATTTAATTACGTGAGTGCTGACCATCGTCACAAACACTGATGTTAAACATGACAGTTTTTATGTTTGTTTCTCGATCACGCTGTAAGAATTTAGAACTTATTTGAATGAAATTTAGATTGCAAATACTTTTTTCTCGGCAACCAATGTAATATATTTGATGAAAAATAACCAACCTAATTAAATGTGTGAAATAATTTATAATTATGTTTAATAACTACGTATTATGTTTGGATTTGTTGTCACCCTTTTTTTAAAACAGCGTTCTTACCTTCTCATGGGCATCGACTTAAATCATTTTTTTTATTGTTACATATTATTTTACACCTTTCCATACGGTTTTTTAAATTAACTTATTTAAGGCAAGGTAATTATTAGTAAGTATCTCATAATCCAAAATAAGTTTTTAAGCAACAATATAACTAAAATAATTTAATTACTCTACTAGTAAGAAGGCTTTCTATTACATATATTATCATTTTTGTCACGTAAATTTCCCCTGTACTGCAAACTTTTCCTATTTTAGGGGAGATGCTGTATCTAACTGGTAACACTGCTTGTATAATTTTGTCCAAGTGTACCTAGCACGAAGCCACAATTCTAAAAGCCTCTGTTGTTGTTACAAACTTTAACCGAATCTCCTTTACCGCATTAATTTACTTCCATTCAGAGTTTGTATAAATTAAACCCATGCAAAACGCTCTTACGCTTTGATAATGTTTTGTATTTGCTACAACTTTATAATAATAAATTGTGGACAAAAATGTATAAAAATAGACTAGACAAAAAATAAAATTGGTTTAACTGATTACATTTGTAGTACTTGAAAAGTAGCTTAAAACACACACATTTTATAAATCTAATTACGCTTGCATGTTCCCACTAGAATCGTTTGTTTTTTCGGCTTTGAAAGTAGCCTATGTGACAGTGATTCTTTATTTGTATCCATGACAAAATTGTGTAACGTTTTTTCGTCACTGCGTGAGAGATGGACACTATAATGTGTGATGTGAAAGTTTATGTAGTCTAGTATAAACATGTCAGTCTACATTTACCTCACTACCTTAACAGAAAGACAAATTGGGCGAAATTTTGTACCCAGGTATGTACACATATCATCCTAAAATGTTAGTGTCTCGCAGTTTTACCTCTTGTTCTTTAAGAACATTGAAAAAAAACAGCGACATGCTGATAGTAGCTATCTAAAAATATTCAGTGAAACCAGCAGCACCAGTGTCTCTTGCAGCCTGGCTGCGAGCCACATTGACATTAAGATTATCGTACGTCTGTCCACTCGTTAGTTAATTAAACACGATACGAGTGTCGTCGAGAATCGAGATCGATCCCGATTAACTGCCTCAATTAAGGTAATCAAGTGCTTGCAGATTTACCTGTGACAGACTACGGGACAAGGCAGGATGGTAATGACTAGGTAAATCATTTGTTTTTACGGCTGCATTTAAAATTAGATACCTATTCACTCTTTATTGAGTTCATCATAGTGATCGATTCGATCAAATACCTCATGTTATCGAGTGATTTTAGACTCGATTGCATATTCTATAGAAACTTTATGGTGGAAACCATATTTAAGTAAATTCACAGATTATATTAATGAATGTTGTGAAGACACTGCTTATACTGTGCTATTTCTACATTTTGCTCTATTTTCGGGATAAAAAGTAACCTTTGTGTTAATCCAGGGTCTCAGGCTACCTCCACACCAAATTTCATCCAAATCCGTTCAGTAGTTTTAGCGTGAAAGAGTAACAAACATCCATCCATCCAAACTTTCACGTTTATAATACATAAATTAGTGGGATGGCCGGCTCTTGATCGCACACAAAATACAATTAAATTAGTTTTTTCTTTATTGCCTCGTTATTTCACCCATGTTGCAAGTGTCTACGAGTAGACTGGAAAGTGCAGGTCTTCTCAGTAAAAAATGCGGGTGATCTCCTACCCTCATTTACGTCTTATACAAATGTAAGGTTGTCACCACGGCTCGCTACACTAACTGTATTCCCAGACTGTTCAGAAACTAGACCGCGATACAAACACTTGCTTAACATCGGATTCCGCAACGACTGTTTGTTCTTTTCAACTTAATAAAGTAAAGCGATGGATGTAATTATACTTATAACCAAGTTCATTTTAAACTGTGTTGCACTTTTTTAGTTGTATAAATGTTGAGTACAAAAAGTGGTATTTATGAAATCACCCGTTAGTTATTTTGATTTTTTTACTTTTTTCAGTGGTATAAAATTGTGACTAACACGATAATACTGGGAGCTAATTAATATTTATTTAAATCAATTATAACTTATGTAAAAAATGTTCCATGCATAAATTTTGATCACTTGCGTTCGTATTTAAATGAACTGCAATTGGTATCAATGAAAATAGCATTTTATATCGAATAGATATCATTATTTTCGTAATAAAATTACCATACAAACACTGTTGAACAATTTACAGTGTGGCGGCACACTCATTATTTGCCGAGCGTTCTCAGCCGCGACAGAACAATTTGATAGTGGAGTAGTTATAGCAAGATTCAGAAAAGCCAGTGTCACATAACGTTGATATTTTATTGTGGCATGGTGCGCAAAATAAGGCAACCTATTATAGTGTAACCAGTAAATACTATTCAAATATACAGGGCATCGTGACTACAACACGCACGGCACTGTTCTAAAAACATACACAAAAATCTAAAATGTGATTGGATTATTTGATTACAGCGCATTGTCTAGCCAATATTAGACGAGTTATCATCTATGATTCGTCTATATTGGCTGTATATTAGATATATATTTTTTATTTTCTAGGGTTTCGTACCTCAAAAGGTAAAGAAAAGGAACCTTTCTGGTCTGGCAAGACCTTCCATCTCGGGAACACGTAGGTAGAGGTATCAGATGAAAATTAAATTATAACCATATACGCAGGTTAGTTAGTCCCTTGCAGCTGTGAAAAAAAATAAACTTCTCAATTATCGTAAAAAAAAGTTACAGCCTTTTATGGCGCAAAAACTCGCATATTTCGACATTCACAAAAGAATTGCTATAGGGTAGTTCCCATTAACCTAGAACTATGAAATTTGGTAAGAAGCATTGTCTTATAGTACACATAAAGGAAAAAATCCGAAAACAGTACATTATTAATTTAGTCATAAAAAGTACATTAATAATATAATTTAGCAAAAAACAAGTTTTTATGCTAGGAATGATGGTCCAAATGTTAAAGTGAGTTAACCGTATTATGTGGGATATCATATGAATGGGCTTTTTTTTTTGTTTTTACAGTGTATAATTTTCAGTTTATGACAAAAAATGTAAAAAAATAGCCTCTTTTATGAATTTAGGTGTGAATTGCAACTGTAACCATAATTCCAACACATATAATATATTTATATGGGAACTGAATTTCAGGAAAAGCTCGAAAAAATCTTCTATACTTGATTTCCGAACTATTTATCAAGTAATTATCTACTTGTTTGTACGGAACCCTCGGTGAGCAAGTCTGACTCGCACTTGTCAGTGTTTTTTCTTATATACCTACTATACATAAATATTGTAAAAGTGAAATAAATCCTTTTTAAGTTCCATTTAGTCTTTTTTTTATTTTGCAATATTATAATACTTGATTATGTGACCTTATTATGTAATTCTTTATTATACGTACACTAGAAGTGAAAAATATTTCGATCTCAATTATAAGTAAAAACATAAAGCTTTGTCCTTACTGTTGCTGTAGACTTCAAGTGCACGTACTCTAATTCCGACCATTGAATTCAAATTGAAGAGTGAAACGTTTCACACACAAAACCCGACATGCTCCGCCTGTGTATTGGCAGAGAGCGTTTTAGCTAATAATTTAATTCCCATGGGACTGGCCATCTGTATTCAATATTATTCTGCCAAAATCTGCTTTGGATTTTGTGCAGATAATTATTTGACTAGTGTCTACTGTTTATCTAATCTATCTAATACTTTTAAATGAGCAATAATTATTTATATAAATAATGTAAATATTGTTCGTTTTATAGTAATATGTATATTTATACAATCTAAAAATGGATCCTGCTAAGTCTAATCTCTGGGTAAGCTCGATCGCCCAGGTACAAATTAATTAATTTTATCATCACGATAATTATGGTAGCTTGTCTTTGCTTAGACGTGTCTGTCGAAGTTTTATCTACGACTGTGTTAATATTGTTGGCATATACGAATGCCCTGTTAGCTCATTTAGTTTTAATAGCTTTCTACCAAGAAAAAGAAAATGTATCTGACTGACATTGATTTTTATTTTAAGTATGGATGTATTAACAAAGAATAGTTTATGAGTACTCTATCAGTTATACCTATGGTTCCCGTAGTTCAAATTTTGCTTATTTTGGGGCAATGTCCAGGTGGACTATGTATACATCAGTCACCATTCTGTCATCTTAATCTACCTTTCATCACAACGTTTAGTAGTAACGAAAAAATGTTACGACTGTTTTTTTTATTTGATTGAAAATGCTTGACAAGCTAAAGCTAAGTATGCGACCAACGGTAATCAGCTAGTCTATCAATATTACCGTAGCTTATTTTGGCGGACATTTTGCAGCGATGATAACTCAGTGGTTGTCCCGTCCGGACCGCACGCTGAAGGGCATAGGTTTAAATTCTAACAATAAGCTGCCGGTGAAGGAGTTTTCATTTAGTTTTATTAACATCAGGTGAGATGTGTTCAAATGCAAAAATCCCTAAAAGTGAAACACATTTCAAGCTAACACGGCAGCGACTAAACCCCGCTAAAAAGGGAAGTTACTAAGCGTGTTAAAGTTAAGAAAGGAATAGATACGTTCTCTCTCGAACGTATCTATTCCTTTCCGATGTTTCCTCAAGCACCTATTGAATTGGCTCGGCTACTCCATTTACAGGTCCAGTCATGAATATTCCTCGTGTTCAACATACGCATACACGAACCTTCGTGGGTTCGTTTTAAGCCATTTAGCTGTTTAGAGCAACGGCAATTCCGCGAGAATTGAAACGTGGTAATGACCATTAGTAGTAGGCGCTTTGAGTAAACGCTCTTATTTACATGAGAACGTGTTTGCATGCGTTTGCACCCCTGGTCCTGTATCGACGAATAGGAATGCGGTCAGCCTTCACTACTCTCCACTCGTACTACTTGATTGCGCGCTCATTATTCGACGTGGAAATGCGGACTCTCGGGGCAAATTAAAAGGATGAACATGCACGTAGATTAGAGCGTCCAATGGATGCCCTAAAGCCTAATTGCTGCTTTGTCTCTTGAATTGCCTAATTGGACTGCCATGTTTTTGCTGTATGCCATTTTCTGATCAATGAGTATTTTTTGCACGGCTTTTGCGTGGATTTACGTTTGTATATTCGCAAACAAGGGTGAATTCGCAGTTTTTTTTACAATAGGATGGGCTGACTTCAGTGCTGTGATTAAACTCCTTGTGGTCAATTTTGTATTTAGCTATTTTCCATGGAGGCGCATCTCTTCATCCTCGTTAGGAACAAAAGTGTGCTAATGAGTCATGTGCATGAGCTTTCAGGGATCCATATAAGTTGGTTTCTCGTATCAAGCAGTCGCAACCGTCGCGGTCGACAGAGATTAATCGTCCGGCGGCGCACAGAGGGCCGTATTAGCTATAACGGCATCCGGAAAATTGCTCGATTTTTCCACTCACGCCCCTTGTTGTTACGTCTACGTATTGACAATGAGCCGCGCGTGATACACTGAAGGATGAGCGGAGACGCGTCCCGGTTTTTTCGCGAGAGCTTACGAAGAATAGCAGCTTATGTAGATGCTCCAATTTATATGGTGGATCTCTGTTGACTTCCGAAATGTAGGGCATTGAGTTGAAAAAATGGTTTGTTATCGTTTGGGAATCCTTGATGTTTTACATCGGACAAATAAACTTATATTACGTCACATATTTCCTTTTGCGTTATTTTCCTGTTCGTAATTATATCATTTTATCCGTTTATTCACATTTATATTCCTTTATTGTCAGAAAAGGTACGAACAGAAAGCGATTCCATGTAAGTAGGGCACACAATACATAAGCAAAATGCTTTTAATATCTGATAATGCTCGACTAAGTGAGCGAATGAGGTCGCCAGGATATTAGGCATTCATGAGTTTCTCTAAGATTATAATATTTAATAGAAATTCCATGTTACTTCTTTACATAAATATGATTCAGTGCGTGTAATCCTTATCTCGGAAAAATTGCAATAAAAATACGACCTTTCAAGAGTTTATTCATATTGAAGGTCGTTTCAAAGTCGTTAGTGTGAATGCCTTTTTCACTGAAATTATTACTGTTCGTCGAGGGCAAAATATTTTTGTATAGGTATGTGTGTGACTTCAATAACTTGAGACGCAGATCTAAGGAGTACTTATGCGTTTCTCACGCTTAATAAAACAAACGTCTGTCGAACAAAAATACTAAAAATAAGATATGAACGATAAATAAAATGGGTAAATTTCATAATTTAATCACTAGCCTTAACGTTTCGCATAAAATTACGATAATTTACTACCTCATCATCTCGCATTGGCTTCATTACTATGTTAATGGCTGAATACTTATCCAGTAATCTGTTTAAATTTTCATCCGTCGACGTTTACGATGCAATGAAAATTTGTAAAGCTGGTTTTTACCTACACTCTAATTTATCTAATAAAGTTCAGGGTAATTAGTACCTCATATTACCATTGCTAATTAATAAGACTTTTTAGCCAAGCACCTTTGTTGCTAGTCGATGTAAATATTATCATAAATTAGTTTATAATGTGCAGACTTTTCTATGTTCAAAGTATGTAAATATAAAACCCACTAGAGTTATTTCAGCAGAATGCAAAGCAATTTTTTGTGTGTAATGGTTGACAGGTTTGGTTTTCGACCACAGCTCACCTGATATTAAATGACGGTGTTGTCGAAGATGGTTAGCACACTTAGCCTGGAATGGAACTGGTTCTCAAGTAAGACAGATGCCGGAACACACTGTTAGAAGATTGGCGGCAGCTTTTCAATTTGAACTAGCGAGGCGAGTACCAGAAAGTACCATGTCTATGGTTTCTCTCAAGCTCATTATTGGTTTGAACCAACGCCCTTCGGCTTGCGAACCGACCGCGCTTACCCATGAGCTATCATCGTTACGATTCTACTATTATGACCTCTCACAGTAATCTACCTTTCCGTTTATAGGCTATTGATGAAGTCATAAATGCTTTTATTTGCGAATAACTTCGAAGCGGCAAAGGGTTGAATTAGTATTACAAAAAAAAATTTTTTGTACGATATTCGTAATACTAGCGGGTCTGGAGAAATCACTTTTTAGTTAAAGGTATAATATAGACTAATCACATGTTTAACAATGTGTTGACTTGAAAAATAGAATCCGCCTAGCTACTTTCTTACTTATCTTCATTTTTACTTATCTTCATTATCAAAAAACATGCATGACAATAAAACTTTGAATATCGTTGTCTATTATAAGTATGTACCTATATTCCAATTTCTATTAGGTACAAGTCCATTCTGGTTGTAACTGAAACACTTGGGTTAACGCTAAATTGTAAAGTATGGCCGATTAGCCAGCCGATTTACTCGCCTCGATTCTGCACTGTGCAAGTATCGAGCTAGAAAATTACCTCATGCCAAAGGAATGATACTGAATATCCCTCCTAAGCTTATTATATTTCGCTCAATGCATCCGCTTTTATCGTTGAGCGTTTACTATATAATATCTCTTACTGAAAGATACTTTTAGCGACACGAATGTGAAAACCTTTTTTTTTTCTTTACAGACTGTACATTTTCTTTTTGTGCATTGAATTGACGAAAATTGAAAATAATAATTTTATCGGACGTAGAAATGTTTGGAATATTTACTCTTGTTCCCAAGTTTTAAACTGATCTTTTTATTAGTTTTTCAAACAAAAAATGTTTCTGATAACCTAGGAAACCGAACACATTATATTTTTCTTTTACGTGAAGGGTGAAGAAAATTCTCTTGGAACTTTTACGAAACTGTATTAAACTGTATTAGTTTTCTCATTTCACTGGAAGCGTTCAAATACTATCTTTACAAAAATAATCATGAGATTCCAGTGTGATTTTATTTTATGCAGTTATTCGAAGCTCTTGGCTCCGATCGTAGCTTCAAAGCGAATACCATCGGGCGATACATTTACGGTAGATCATTTCACTTCTCGTGAAACCTTTAAATGTGGCTGTGAAATAAGCGAGATGTTTTCTAAGTAGTAACAAAATTTGGTGTTTGTGTAAATATTTATATAAGTTACGTAATCGAATTATACAGAGAAAATCAAAAAATGAAGATCAACCAATTGTTCCCAATATGGCCTTTTGCCGCCGGTTTGAGACTGTCGATGACCATCTTTTTGGATCATAAAAAATGCCACCACAAAGCTTAAAGATTCAAAAAACAGCCGGCAAAAAATAGAATAAGAAACGGTAAACAATATCTGAAGAACGTGTGACAAATAAATTGCATCGACGCATTTCAATTCCAGTGTCTCATCCCGTAACTTTCGAGAGGCTCTTACTTAGAATTGAATTGATTTAGAATTGAATGGAACGCTCATTCGCTGGCCCGAGGCGTATTATTCACTGAGCGTTCTTTTGTGTCCGGTAAGATATCAATCTGCAATCGTCTGCTACTAGCGACGCCTAAGGCATTACTCCTCACCTACCTCACGTGTAATTGCAATACTGTATACGGTTAGACTGGTTCCTTACAGGTATCCTTTAATGTCCATCTTGAGAGCGTAACAACTCCTACTGCCAATTAATTGGTAGTTTCTTAGAGTGGACTTGATGCCGAAACTATACATTACATCGGATAAAAAAATAGTTATTAAACTAGTTTTTTAGACCTCTAGTACTAACAAGTTTACAAGAATATGTGTTTCTGACATGTTGACGTACACGCTAACAATTTGTTCACGTTTGAATTTGATTGGCACCATATTCGTAAACATTATTGTGAGTATACGCTTTACTGTGTATTTAAAAATGAATTATTTTGTTTATGATTTTTTTTTGTGTTCATGTTATTTTGCTTCTCTTTTAACAGAACAAACGTCGATGTTGGTGAAAGATGTGAAATTTTTGCGAGTCATTGACAAATGTTGAGCTTTTTTAAAATTATTATTTTTTACATACATAAACTTCAAATACCTATTGTACATTATTTTATCTTAGTAATTGAAGCATGACAATTTATATTTGGTAGTTGAATAAGTACCCTAGACATCACACTAGGTGTGTCGCGAAGTCTAGTGTCTTTCGTTTCATTGCTCGTTTACATAATAAATTTTAAATAAATTTACATTGTACATCAAAAATAAGAACAAGTTTGTGTGTCGATGTGTTTGAATGTATGTTTGTGACATATCGAAAAAACCACAAAAAAAAACGAAAGACATCATCATATTTATAGGATCATCAGCATCATTTAATTTTTTTGTTATAATATTTTATACAATTCTACATAATATTTAAAAAAAATATTATTTATTTGATTTTCAATATTAGCAAAAAAATCAGCTTTACTTTATTTATACAGTGTGCCGAGAGTACATAAACAATTTTAATGGTATGGTCAGTATTATAATTATACTTCTGGGAAATTTTTAAATTGAATGTAACTAAAGACTTTTTTTATACTTTTTGTTTTGCTTATGTAGTAATTTTTTTATACGTTTTGTTTTACTCGCATTTAATTATATCGAATACTCCGACTTTATACAGTGTGAAACAAGACAAAACCGCGCGCGAGTTGTACTCAGCTTTGTCTCCATGATGAAGGGCACCGGAGGTGGCCGAAACTATACTCGGAGTATCCGATATAATTAAACGTTTTTAATCCCGCATAAGTAAAACAAAAACGTGTCAAAATCACGTCAGTTTCGAATGTTGTTTAAAAGTTCATCTTTGTCTAAGAGCTGTTACCTAATTAGTATTATATACACTTATATACTGATTAGCACACAAACATGCATGCCGCACTACAGAAAATTCATTTCCATTCTAATATTCCAAGATCTGATGATTTTCAGCGGCGTCAGTCTGCCAGAGAGCTGCAAAAAAACCACGCTCGCATGTCCACCGCACGACGCCGACGTGCATTTACATACAAAACGCGGTCATGACCGGAGTACAGATACCGTGGCATATCTAATCTGCGGACGCCTGTCAATCAGCCCTGACAGGTATTCGCGAGTAACATGTATAGGCTACTTGATCCAGATTAATTCTGACTGTGGCGAATGGTTTCGGGTAGTGCCACAGTATGTCAAGTATACGCGCCGTTAGTTGGGAACGGTCACGCTAGGAAATAGTTCCACTTAACAATTTGAAGAATCTTTTTGGGTAGTTTAGTATGTTGGATGTTGGATGCTCGACCCTCAAACTTTGAGAAGGAAATGTCAAGGAGCGTGTAAGTTTTGCATATCATTAATGTACACGTAAAAGAGGAACACGTTCTTAGTCCTTATAATTGTATACTTATATTCCGGTAAAAATAGATTAAGCATTGTGTTTTGCATCAAAAATAGTCAAATTTAATAGAAGACGTATTTTCAATAGATTTAACAAGCAAATATAAATATTTTATTGATAACACCAATGTTACAAGTCAAATTTAATAAAATCATTTCAAATGTGTGTATCATTATAAAAGTTATAACACACTAATTACATGTCAATAAATAAAAAACATAATATGTCGATATAAAAACATGTGAAAATGAGAAAAAGTTAAAATAAATTGTAAAGTTTCCTCTTCATTGCGGTATTATTTTTTATTTTTTTGTTAGGAACGGAGCACTCGAGTCCTCATTATTCCAGGACAGTTCCATTGGTTTATGTAACTCATATTTCGCCCTATGTCAGACACCGCAATAAGATGTTAGATATGGTTAAATACGGTTTAGTGAATAGGACGAACTCTATTTGATATTATGTAAGATTTCTTTTGTATTATCATACGCATAGTATCTTCTATGACACATCTTTTATCAAAAATTATGTTTGGTGGTGGCGTGAACGCCGCTAGCGTGACTTGGTGTTGCACTCAAATACTCTGGCATATATGTACATATACCATAATGTCGTGTTACATATGGACTATTTATTTAGTTTACGAGTGCAGTGCAGGCAGCATGTGGGTAGTTAAAGCCGTTGAAATTGTGCCGCGGTTACAAATTCACAATGTTCATAGAATTTGTCGCGCTGACATCGTCGCCTCATAACTTCCGAGGGCTATTTTGTTACCCATTAAAGTGTTACATTGTATATTTGTAAAAACATCCATTTGTAAGATTTGTTAATTTTCATTGATACAACATTGATGATAGCTATCCGCGATATTATGCTATCTTCGTCCATATTGTCGCTTGTTATTAGACGAGTTGGTTGTCAAACATGTACTGAAGAAAATAACAAGAAAGAATGAAAGAAAATAATTTTATTTTGTAACACAAACACAAAAACAAACAGAGACAAACAGTTACAAAATAGGGGCTCACCTCAGCATAATACTGGTCATACTAACACGAATTCGAGTGGTGCTGTTTTTTTCTATATAATGATGCCTATGTACTAGTAGACATTACATTTATTTATTATCTATGAAGATAGCATACTTAATATTTTTTAATAAATATGGCGAGGTAAATCATACAGGTGTATAATAAAGTATGAGAAAACTGAAGTTTGGTATTACAAGCACATTTCTGTCATAAAATCCCTTGCCATTGAAATTTGTCGAGATAATACGCGTACAATATGCAAACGCAAGGATTTCCCGCAACTCTTTGCGTCATCATCCACGTTGCATATTTTGCGCGACACGATCTTAACACCGTGCGATGCAGTGATGAGCTGTGTAGACAAGTGTATTATTTATAAAGACATTTGAAAATAATTATCTCTTCACTACACTAGCTCGGAGAGGTATTTTATGTTCTGATTTCTACATTCTAAACTCGTCTTTTTAGCCTAGCGTGGGAAGTAAATTCAAATTTGATGTAGTAAAACTGTTATAACATATTTTCTTGTATTAAAACTAACCTCCGAAATTTTGAAATGAAAATGTCCTCCGATATTTTTTTACTTTATTTATTTAGTTACCTAATATTTCAATGCTTTTTAGCTTTTGTACTGTTTGCTCTTTACAGTGTAAGGAGACCATAGCGTCGTGCAAAACCGATAAGCTCTTTGATTTACGACTTATAAACGCTACACTTCCGCCCGCCTAACATACGAGTATTTACACGCAACGCGTTTTACTCAGCGGAGTAATAGACAAGTAATTGCATTGAAAATTATACTGCTGTAAAACAAATTTAATGCCTGTATTTTACAATTAACTTTCGGTTATAACAGGGATGGAAATAAGGACTGATTTTAACGATAAGCGATATGTGTTTGGTAGGTGTAAAAATGTATTAGTTCAAAATTTGTAAATCATATTTAAAAAATATATTCTGTATACAAACTACGTACAGAGTCGTCTTGTGAGTCACATAGTCTTACCAAACCGTTTGCAATTAAAGTTTGGTGACATTGGTTGAAAAGTTTAAACGGTCAACATTTAAAACAGCATGGCTTCCATTCCGAGACAGTTTTCTATGTACGAATGAATATTCGTTAAACAAGGATAGAAACACGGTTACCTACTGAAGAATAGTCTGTATTCGCCGCGCGCCGGTTAATATGTATGTTAAGAGGCACTATTGTCACATGACAGTTGGTTCATTGGTAGTATGTCTGCTCCAAGAGCCGAAGGGCGTGGGTTCGATTCCCACCCAGGACAAGCATTTTGTGATATAAACAAATGTTTGTTCTGTGTCTGGGTGTTCTGTATTTATTATAAGTATGTATTTACAAAAAAAAAAAGTATTTAAGTATTCTATCAGTTATCTGACTTCCATAGTACAAGCTTTGCTTAGTTTGGGGTCAGATGGCGCTGTGTGTAATGTCCAACGTTGTTTATTTATTTATTTATGAACATGAGTCTTTGAATCTTCTAGTGATTACATAATCGCAAGATTTCAGAAGGAAAAATGCATTTTCTACTATCAAGTGGAGGCGCTTTGCATTATTGAGTACAATTTTTTGTTATTTTGTACTAAAAGATCTCAACCTGCTAAGAACACTCATGAGTTAATTACAGTGTATCCAATGGAGCGTTGGATCATATTAGTTTCGTATTTTGTAGCGATAATAGTTCAGTGGTAAGCGCGGTCGGTTCGCACGCCAAGGGCGTTAGTTCAAACCCTAACAATGAGCTTGAGCTACCGGGGAAGGAAAAACATCGTAAGGGAAACCATAGGGTGGTGGTTTTCTAGTAATCGGCTGGCTATCTTCAAGTTGAAAATCTGCACGGTGATGCCATTGAATACTAAGAAGTTTTACCTCACCTGACGATGATAAAATATACTTTATTGACAGGTTAAACTACGCGCGTCTTGATGGCCAGTTATAAATGCTTGTCCACTAACGAGTTAGCAGTGCTGTCGTACTTCATTCTACAGAACTGTTCGCTCATTCGTTAATTCTGTTTAGGAATGTCATAAAACGGACACGGCTACTATAAGCTCCGGCGATCTGCGGCAATCTGAGGGCAATACAGGCGTTATTCGACAGCTTTATGTGTTATTGTAAAACCAGATAACCAGATACTATATTAAATGTCGGCTAGAGATTTATTTTATGTTGATGTTGGATACAGTAGGTACTGATTAATAAAAATTATTTAAATATTCAAATGGAAATGCTGGATTTTATTTTGTGTCAAAAATTTAGTCTCGTAATCCGGCGGGGGAACATGGCTAGCGTTTTATGCACGTTGTCTGAAATGAGAGAACGTTTGGACTATCATTATTAACCATATCTTTTAAATTTTAGGTTAGTGTTCCTGAGGAATATTTTAAACACAAAGCGAGCAAAGCCGCTGACTAAAAACACACTTTACCAAATAAACTTGTAACAGGTACACGCTGTATAGTAGTTACATTTTCTATCTTTTTCATGAGAAATAAATATTGTAGCAAGTAATTTCGCGAGGACAAAGCGAATTTCTCGGCTTAATTACGTTAGCGAATAAATTATTCGAGAAAAGGAAAATAAATAATGGGCAGCCTCCTCGGAAAACATAATTTACCCACCTGTTAATTAACACTTACCTACGGCGTAAGACGTCTAAAGAGCAAATTGCCCGTCAAATAACAAAACAGTAGCGTCCTTCTGTTTCGTCTTAAAATGATAAAATAAACAACTGTTTTAATTTGTTGGCGGACTAGGTTATATATATAGCAAAACTTAATACACTTTGCTTATAAACTTTACTATAGTAAGCATTATGTCAGTTATTTCTGTTGAAAGATTACCATACCAGTACCTAAAATTTTTACTTTTAGATGTTTCGGCAGCCTAGTTAAGATACCGTCTAGCTTTGTACCTGGATTTAAATCCCTCAGCACTCTGTCTTTTCTATATTATGTGCGTATTGCCACTGACTTGAAACGGTGAAGGAAATCATAGTGAGTAAAAAGCAAAATGTCCGAAAGTTCATAAAAAAAAACTCGATGATGTGTGAAGTCTACCAACCCTAACTTGGTCAACGTGGTGGACTATGACCTTACCTTTTTCACAATAAGAAGAAGCCTGCGCCCAGTAGTGACATCTATACTAAAGATCTATAAAGAGGAAAGATTTGACTGTTTGTTTGTTTGTATTGAATAGGCTTCGAAACTACTGGACCGATTTCAAAAATTCTTTCACCGTTGGCAAGCTACACTATCCCCGGGTGGCACAGGCTACTTTTTATCCCTGTATTCCCACGGAAACGGGAACTACGCGGATGAAACCGCGAGGCGTTCGCTAATGTGATATAAAAAGAAAAATTTCAAAATGTTTACCTACATACATATTTTTCACACCGCCACCAAATTTTTGTTATTATTGTAAAGCCAATCAAAACAGTATGTAAGTAATAAGTAAATAAAATGAACTCATTTTCAGAATAAAACAATTGGCACAACCAAATTTGTAAAAGCTTCTTGACTGGGCTTTGTAAATATTTTCCGACCTCGAGTCGTAAGCCTCGATAAATCTTTATGTTAAAACAAACAGTATCTGAATATTAATATAAGCAGGTACTCATATTTTTTTTAACAAATTAAGTTTACGTATCGCAGATTTCGTTAGTATGGGCAAAATCAATAATATCACAGCAATACTTCAATTTGGTAATGGTATTTTGATTTCAATATTTCCTACTGGTCACATTTCGTATGAATGTATACAAAAGGCTGATACAAAAACGTGCTTAGCGAGATTAGCTAGTTACCTAATGTAATGGAAAATACTTCAAAAGATCCCGTTTATAGGATATCTTTGAATACGGCAGCCTTCTTCTGTGATCACTTGGATTCGCCTGTTCAGCGAGCAGACTAATTCTCTCTTCACATTCGCTGTGTTTGTACGAATACGATTAAGAAATGTTTGATTTCTTCTTTAATCATACTCATTTTGTAGGCAAATATATTCAGTCTGGTGGAACGTGTGAGTAATAAGGTGATTGGAAGCTCTTGATTCGCATTTACTTAACATGGAATAAGTACCTACGTACATTGTAACAATTTTCGTTATTAGTTTTTTTTTTATGTAAAATTAATGAGACGGCCGGAACGCTCTCCTAATGGCAAGAGATTAACACCTGTCCATGACCATTGCAGCGATACACAGAATATTTTTTTTGCAAAAGTTATTTATAATGACTAGTCATTATAAATACCTTTTGCACAACGACTCCCTATCACTTAGACCCTAAGTTTATAACCCTGTGATTTTTTTTTACTGAAAGCATACCTAAGTAAGAGAAAGCTATGCCCAACAAGGCTTGACGTGAGCTAGTAATGATTACTATACTTACTTAAAAAAAACAGCTTTCAGTGTTGTTTATTAATTAATTCGATTTTAAGATGTAGAAATTAAGTAAATTACATATCGATTCGCCTACCGATTCAATTAAAGAAATGTAGGAGCCACCTTAGGAGCCGAGCTGTTTTTTCTACTAAAAAAGGTTAAACTAATTAAAGGAGGCTAGTAGTTAAACGAGTGCGCAAGTCGGCAATTACCATATGTGTATCTGGATTCGATTATCGAACTGCTACACAATTAACTCTGCTTTGTAGACGATGTTTACTTAATCAGTTTATCCTACACTTGGCAATAAATTAATTAGTCTGTCTACTAGGACCGTATATTCATAAAGGCAATTGACATCACTTGGGCACAATGCGTAAACGAAGATTAAGCTGAAGACTAAATCAAGTGCTTGTTTTGGATAAATTAGAGTTTAGAGAACGTTTCACGTTGCTAATGGGTTGCTAAATTTTAACTTAAGGTTTAAGTTGCTGAAATTAATTACAACAGCATTGAACTAAAGATTAGTTCAATGATGTTATTAACTACTAGCGGACGCCTCGCGGTTTCACCCGCGTAGTTCCCGTTCCCGTGGGAATACAGAAATAAATAGTAGCCTATGTCACCCGGGGATAGCGTAGCTTCCTAACAGACAGACAGACATACATACAGACAGGCAGGCAGACGGACGGACGGAGTCTTAGTAAAGGGTCCCGTTTTACCCTAAACCAGCACTTTCATATAATAATGTCTCCATTTCATGACACTGGTAAATTGAAAATGCACAAATAATAGAAAATTGTTATGGTCTCGTCTAAAATTTTAATATTGCATCTACAGTCAAGTTTACTTTTTTATTGTGCTTAAACTCTACTGTCAGGTAATTTTGTCCTTTCATTAAATTACGACTTTAAATTGCTATCTGCATGAGAGCTTATTATTCTTATAGCTACTAAAAGGCAGTGTCAACATGAAATATGCACTCATTTGCGATTTTCTCTAGGCGGTAAGATGGCCACTTATAAATAGACTGGGATTGAAAGCAGTAGATAATTAAGGTACCGATGTTTAACTAACCGGTATATTTATATGCGGCTGATTGTACCTGGACATGATTCTTTTAGAAACTGAACTAGTTGTCAACATTTATACAGTAGCATGAGATGTGTGTGAGTAGAGAATGAAGAGTTAATTGATTCTGTTGGTTGTCTGCTTGGTAGGCAAATGCATGTTTGATGTGAGGTGTGGTTATAAACGTTAGATAGATGGGTGCAGAAGTGATTGCATTTTGTGTACTTGTCGGGTAGCTTTACAGCGTAAATAGAATCCTTACTCGAGTTTTGAGTTCGAAGAAATTACTACTTACCATGTTTCCCGCTTTGAAGATCGGAGCTACGAGCTAATTTTATTGGCTGTTACCAATTTATCTCTATTTGCGAATTCCCCTTAAAAGTAAAAAGAAAAAATCAGCGAGACTTTATATAGCCTTATAGACAACGGCTGCAATTATTAAAACCAATTCAATACTAATTGACACAATAAAATGAGGACAATGTCGACACCGTATCTTCATTACTTTCAGTTGAGAGGTAATCGATTTTAGTTTTAAAGGGCCTAACAACAACTCTTAAAATGAGTCATCCTCATTATTAGAGTGTTACATGCGATCTCAAGAACTGTCAAACGGTGCTCTCCTGATGTGACAGATACGATATCTCCATTAGGTGTACCGTCGTCACGACCCCAATACCATCAAACCATCCTATGACACAGTAACGAGCGCCAGGTTTTTTGACGGGAATGCGGAAAGAGTCGTATCGCCCCATTGTATTTTTTTCCAAAGCTTGTCTTTTGTATAAAAATAGTGGTGTTCTATTCATAAAGTGCCGAATTACATGCGCGAGTGAGGAAAGTGATATAATGTGGTGAAACATGACTTTTCGTGTTGCTTCCAAAACTCCATTGAAGTATAGTATAGTCACTACTACTTTACTAAGGCTTGACTGGATTTGACTGGCACGAACTGGACTTGACCAATACTGGACTTTGACTGTAACTATACTTGTTAGATATGAATTGTAGAAACCGAAGACGAGGCAGTATGGCTTTACAGCTTTAGCCTGCCGTCAGGGCAAATTACATAAAAAAATTAACAAGCGCCAAATCAGCGTTGCCCTGGATTTAGTTTTGCTGCTCCGGGTTCTTTGTATCGCTGCAATGATCATGGATAGGTTCTCTTACCATCAGGAGAGCCTTTAGTTTGTCTTAATACTTTTACATAAATATATATTTATTTAATTATATATATCTAATAAAACACGCATTGTCCGCAACAGTACACGAGTTGTAGCAACCGACACGAGGAGGACATTCTCATAAATTAAAAGCCATCATATTTGTTCGTCGAACGAGCAAGTAAATATAATTCCGATCGACGGAGCGTAACTCTGCGCAGAGCGTAATCAACAGTTTTATTCCTCCATCAGCCGCTTCGATTTTGGGGACTAAACCTCTGATTAAATTGCGTATTGGACGAGTATTCTGATGATTTAATCCGACAACAATGTGTACTTCTTGATTCATAACCGAGCTAGTTAAACGTTAGAGAGGGGTCAGTAATTAACAAGCGGGATCAACAAGCCGCTCAATGCTAATGGGGCCTTTCCACGTCAAAGGGCTAAAAGGCGTCGGAGCGCGTCTGTCCGAATAACGAGCCAAGTTGTAGTGCCGTCGATTCCCGTCGTCTCAGCAGCGAATGCACGCGGCGACCCGCCGACCCTCGTCAAACGGTCGATTAGCCTAACGTGTACACACACTAATTATTTTTTTTTACTATTAATTCACTCCTCAATCTTGGACTCTTTCAATCGACGTCATTTATATCTTTGGCATCTCGCCCACGCACGACAATGTATCGAAATTGAATTTCCGTACGTGGCGTCTCGATTTATTGATTGTACACAAAAACGGAGGATGGCCGTTATTTTTATAGCGTCCGACGGAATGTGTGGCGTTGTTTCTGGTCAAATAGCTTTCCTTCGTATGTGTCGACAATGTTTGATCGAAAGAGACCCTAATCAAATGTGACGTGGGACATGACTTGCGGTCCTAACACGAAGCATTGTGAAAAAGTACTTTAAATGGATAATCGATATTAAAAATGATTACACTCGGTCGCATGTACTGAACCGTATTAAGATAATTTGAAAGATTTAGTTATTATCTCCGTTTTGATTGCCTAAAGACTTATATTACAGTATTTCAATTAACAGTAGACGTATCTCACATGAGCGATATTACATAAATATTTCCTTTAGAATTATTCTGTTGTCACGATGAATTTATTTTATTGAGGTATACTTCAAACTGCGGTTAGAAATATAACTTCATAAATATTTCTATACAATATCTTAAACTGTTAAATTTCAAATATTGTATTATTTATAAGTGTTTTTACGATTCTACCCTGTTTATATTTCAATCCAGTTTTGTGAAAGAGTTGACAATAAAAATGGAACAGAATAAAAATTTGGACGTAATTTGCTTTTTTGTTGAAGATATTTATTATTACGGTATAAACTCGTAAAACAAGCTGTTTGTTATTAAGTGACAAATGGTCAGATTTGGTCGCAGTGTAAAGTCGTAAAATTGCAATAATGGACGAATTATACACAACAAATCTCGAGATTCATACTTGGCTTCATATTCGAGTTTGTAATAACGTTTTTATAGAGCACAGTTTATTTTGTGACTATCTCTGCTACTATATTACGCAAATGCGAACATATCTTTGTTCAACGTTTTATATCCTAGCCTGTTTAGAAATTAAATGGCCGAAACGTGTTCTAACAAATTTGTGAAGGACTATCCTACATAATTTTTGTTCGATACTAAGGGCGCATAGCGGTTTCATCCTCTATCCTATAGGAACCGTTAATTTTTGTTATCTACACTATATCTACCAAATTATTGTTTTCAAATTCAGAGTAAACATCTTATTGTTAGATAAGCGTTCACTATCCATCTTAGTCTACATTAGGCAGTATGTCTTCACTCGCACACTTATTATGAATACCTTAGTTAAAATTGGACCAAAGATCTTCGAATTGATGTTTGTTCTGTGTCTGGGTGTCCTGTATGTATTATAAGTATGTATTTACAAAAAAAAAAAAAAGTATTTAAGTATTGTGTCAGCTATCTGGTTCCCATAGTACAAGCTTTGCTTAGTTTGGGGCTAGATGGCGCTGTGTTAAATGTCCTCCATTGTTTATTATTTATTATTATTATTTATTAATTGAAGAATGACTATAATTTTATGACAACTATTGAACGGATGTGGATGAAATTTGGTATGGAGGTAGTTTAAACCCTGGATTAACACATAGTCTACTTTTTATCCTGAAAACATGTAGTGGCTAACGCAGCTAATTTAAATCTAAATACACATCAAAACCACGCCGATTCGTAGCTCCTTTTCTACGAGTTAGAGGAGCATGGAGACCGATAAACGAACTATCGAATTCATAACATGTGTGAACTGTGAAAAGTGTTTCACCATTAACTCTGCCTTGGTTCGTTGACTCGCAGCTCATTAACAATTTATTCGTCACAATTTCTGTCCTTAATATTAATTTTTTATTCCAATAGTCCAATAATCCAGTGAGTTTCATTACCAAATTAAATGACTTCCAGCGCTCGTTTCAGAAACGTTCGTTTTAAATGAACAAAAATTTCATTGATGAGATTGATTGAAACTTAAATATTTAATTAGTTAATTACGACCTGCTTGGTGTTTTTGATGATTGGACTGCCGAAATTCGTTTGTTTTGTTTGTTTCAATTGTTATTATACATTTATCCTATCCAGCTATCTGGTTCACATAGTACAAGCCTTGCTTAGTTTGGGGCTAGATGGCGCTGTGTGTAAAGTCCTACGATATTTGAATGTAGTCTATACATATTTATGTACTTTAAATTTATAGGATTTATATAAATATATTAAAATAAATGTTTGTTGGTAAGGGCATCATTGCAGGCCGGCTTGGTCGATTTGTCTTCTTTTATTTTATAATAGTAATAAATTAATATCGTAGGGTATTTTAGATATCGTCACCGTCGCGGGTCGAACCTGGACCAGATTGGCACAGGACCGAGGCAGATGGCATGCAAAGAGAGAGGCCTATACCCAGCAGTGGGATAAAGAAGGCTGTGGATGATGATGATGAGGGTATTTTAATTCAATACCCCCAATTTTGCACATTTACACTTCATATACAATAATACATAATATACAAAGCGTAAACAGTTTTCACTAGTGGAATTACTGTATAATTTAAAGTATACTTAATATTCATTGATAAATTATGTTTTCTAGTGCAATTTTTATGTTTCTATCAATCTAAATAAGGTTTATAGAGAAAGAAAAATTGGGAAATTTAAGGAAAACTTAAAATGTTTTTCTTCTTCTATGTATGAATATAAATGAACCAATGAACTCTATCTAACCTACAAGAGGACTTCAGTATAAATAAGTGTATGTAAAACGACCAATCGTTATGCGTTAGAACTAACATATTTTATTAAAGTATTTAACAAGGTATACCTAAACTATGTAGTAAAGTTGAACGAAGAGAATGTTCTTACACGTCATTTAGTACGTATAATATTTTATAGTTATGCACTTTTAGACAGAGTATCGTCTGTTAGTAACACATACAAAATAATGCCATTATCATACTATTATTTGAATTTAAAATGAGTGATATGCCACAAAAATACCAATTTCTTTTATTTAACTCCCGAAAACCAAACTTTTTTCATTTGACGAAATGTACGCAAAAACGTCTAAAGATGGACACTTTAATTACGGCTATTTGTGTTCACCGCCACGTAAAATTATTCAAATTGAGTTCAATTTAATGTTCTTTCAAGCAACGAATCGTCGAATACTTTGCCTGGTATCGTTTTAATGTTGATATACCCAGTAAGGAATGTTTCTACGAAAAGGTCACGAATTGCAACAAAGTAACACTTCTATTAGATTTATCTTGAAAATGTTTGAAAACTACAGTTTCATCAAAGTATACATTTAGTCTCGTTACATTTTAAAATAAATTAAATTTCGCTTGGAGCGCTATACTAAGAAAAAATTGTTTTTCAGCACGAAGAATGCGCAGAAAAGCAGCAGAAATCAACCATCATAACTTCATTAACGTTTTCTCGAACGTATACGCGAATGGCATTTGATATTGGGCTTCATTAAATTTTAATGACCATACATGTTTTTGATGGTATTATCGAATGAGAGAGTAAACAGATCACGAAATCGATAAACAGAAACTTTTGTTGTTTAGGGTCATAGATTAGTACCTACATTACCTGTATGAGCTGCAAACTGACATAAAAAAAACATACTTATCGTAATAAGACATTCTATGTTCTAAAAGTTTTTTTTTTATATAGAATTAAATTAATAGGCATACAGTCATACACAAACTCACTAGTCATTTGAGGCGACTTGCACAAAACAGCTCAAAGAGCAAAATCAAATCAACTCAATGAGGGACTGTGTAATGAGTGTAAACAAACTACTTAGGACTTTTTTATACAGGCGAAATGATTTTATACAAGAGTAGTTGTGTTGAGCACTCCCTTTCTCACGTGGTGTGGTGTTCCATTTCTACCCTCAACGGGCGTCAGAAACAGTTAAGATTATCTACTGTTAGTACGTGCTGCTTGAATTAAATTTCTCGATTGTAAATTCAACAATACAATGCTGCATAAACAAAAGTCTTATCTCTGGGGCTGTTACGGTGCTCACTACTTAACGGCATTATAATTTCACACTAAACGTTATCCGTTTAAAATTGTAACGTGGGCTGTTTGTTGATTTCTTGAAAATATTTTTAAAACATTGCGATTGCAAGAATATATTCGTTCTTTCATGTGATAATGTGATCATTATTATAAAACTTATCTTACATTTGGGCTGGGTATGGACATCTTTTTGTTTTGTATCTGCTTCTATCCTTTGCTAATCTAGTCCAGATTCTAGTCTAGTTCAGCAGCCTCAAATAATAACTTTAAGTTCTTCAAAAAGAAATGACACTATTTTATTATAAATGAAAACGTAGTCTTCGTCTCTCATTGTTACCTATATGACTTAGCTGCTAATTTGGCGGTTATTTTATGATTTTTAGGTATTTTGTATGAAACACGTTAACCTCGAATTGGTTGAAAACTTTTATATCAAATCTGTACCTATATACATATATTACTTTATGCAGTTCAGTTGCATAAAGAGTTCGTGTCAAACAAAAGTTATACATTCGACAACAAAGCAAAATTGTTCATGTGCTCCGAAACGGTCTGTAGTGAAAAGTTTGACATGAGTGTATAATATTTAATTTACGTATAGTAAACATGTTTTTAATTGGATAGGTCATATTACAAATAAAAACATGCTAAGTTGGAGTCAGACTCGCGCACCGACTTATAAGATTTGATTTGATTTATCTGTTGATTGTGTTAACTTGGAAGTTTGATTTTTACTTATCTCTAACAGATTGCAGATCTGATTATTGGTACATCATTCGTAGAACATTAATTTCAGCTTGATAATTTCTAGAGTTCCTGAGAACAAGGGTATTGACAGACAGACGGTCGGACAAGAGTTATCCTGTAAGAGTTCTCTTTTTTAAACGCACGCAACCCTAATTTGATGAAACTTTTTGTTTATGCCATGGGTGGCGAACAAGTAAACGGTTTGCTTGATGGTAAACAAACGTCGTCGTGGATATCTGTAATACCAGGGTCACTACAAATACGTTGCCGACCTTTTAAGATTCTATCAACACTCCTTTTGTAAATCCAATGTTGTGACTCTGCGGGAATACGGAATACGAATATGATGAGATAAGATTATTTGGAATTAAAAAAGAAACTTGTAGGTTGTTTTTACTTTTAGTAGGCTAATAAGATGAAATCAGACGCCATCGCGATGGTAAACCACGATAATTGCAGCGGTGTGCACAATATTGAAAAAATGAAATACTCGTATGTATTCAAGCATTTAAGTCATACCATAATTATGTTTTCAACGGGATTTAATCTAGCATTAATATAATCGACATGTTTAAAAACATACGAGGTAAACATATTATTGTTGTGCAGTCGGGTAATAATAGCTAAATAACTGAATATCCTTCTGTTCTATGTCTTTTATCTGTATCTGTATCTACTGTGTGTAATAAATATTGTTGAAAACCAGAAAAGACACGATGTTACAGTAAATGCCATCCCGGTCACGATCTTTAACGACGAATAGATCAAGGGGCGGTCCTTCTACCAGATTAAATTAACCTTTTGTTTGGATTGCGGAAACCATTACGACAAATTAAACATTGTAATACTTCAAGTAATTAATCGATGCACGAAATTAAGAGTTTCCACCTATCTATAATAAATAATTAAAACCCGAAACAAAACTAAAACAATAATGTTTAAATGGACTGTCACTGACTGATGTACTGCCAGGACCAAATTCACACAGGTAAGAAATTTGTAAAACTAAAAAAAAAGTAACATTACGGTTACCTTAGCTGTAAATATAGCTGGCTAGCCCTCAAGTTTGTAGCAATGATAGCTCAGTGGTTAGCGCGGTAGGTTCGCATGCCGAAGGGCGTGGGTTCAAACCCCAACAATGAGCTTGAGCTGCCGGTGAAGGAAAACATCGTGAGGAAACCATAGCATGGTGGTAGGGTACTTTCTAGTACTCGGCTGGCTAGCTACCACCCTCAAGTTGAAAATCTGCCGCCAAGCATCTAACGGTGTGTTCCGGCAGCCTCACTTAAGAGCCAGTTCCATTCCAGGCTAGGTGTGCTTTACCATCTTCGACCACACCTTCACTTAACATCAGGTGAGCTGTGGTCAAACACCAGGACTGTCAACCATTAAAAAAAAAAAAAAAAAAAAAAAAAAAAAAAAAAAAAAAAAAAAAGTTGAAAATCTGTCGCCAAGCATCTAACGATGTGTTCTGGCAGTTTCACTCGAGAGCCAGATCCATTCCAGGCTAGGTGTGCTTTACCATCTTTGACCACACCGTCACTTAACATCAGGTGAGCTGTAGTCAAACAACTTTGCTTACTTTGGGGTATTTATTTTACTTATCTATCATAGAAGCAGGTATTCTAGCTGCTGTTTTGTACCGAAGCAATGAGCTTCTCCGATGAACTTTCGCCATTTAACTGTTCGGGAAAGGCACGCTTTGATATTTCGCAGAGTTGCGCGGGTCGTTACTGCAACACATAGTAGTTTCGCAGTTTCAATTGTACGTAACTTCTTCGTGTTTAATGCGACCATTAGCGAAAAGTAAATACACAAAATGTACGTATGTTTTCGTCGGATATGTTGTTTTGAACTTTAACGAGCGATAAAACTGAATATACAGTCGGTGGAGCATCTGTGTAGTTTGAAATGGTGATAGGTAAGCACTGAATGGGGGTAGGAATAACGTTCACTTATATGTATGTCGTAGTCGGTGACTTAGAGAAAGTAGAGATGTTTGGCTTATGTTCCTGTTATTGTTTGACTACTTTTTATTGTTGGTTGAAATTACTTGTTAAATGTAAGATTTAAAGTAGTACATGTATTCTGCATTAGCCTCTAGGGCTCGTTATGGGAGTGACCGATTCACCGAACTGCACTGCATGTGAGATCGTGGAAGACGTGCATCATGTGCTGATGGAATGTATCCGGAACGAGGCGCAAAGGCGAGATTTATTTAGTTGTGATAATAGTAATGTTTATGATGTAGGGTGTTGTAGCAGCATTTTGGCTTCACCAGCTACAGAGGAAGCCAAAATGATGTTAAAAGTATATAAAAGTAGTATATAAGTATAATATGTTAAAAAAAATATTATTGTAGTTTAGTGTATTACGGGGGTGACATAGTCACTGCGTGTCTCAACCCCTTTAAATTAAATAAAGATAAAAAAAAAAAAATCACGTTGATACATCTGGAGCCGTAACGTGAACTCTTATTATACCATTACAATTAGGCGATCATGAGAAAGTTATACATATACAACTGCGATACGATATCGTATATATATTTTGTGTGCGCTTATCTTGAATGGCGATAAGAGATCATGTTGCGACTCCTGATTATACAACAGTACCAACTTTTATTTAGTATGTGACATTACATCACCCCTAAAGCAGTAAACATCAAAGTAGTACAACATACTACTAGCTTAATTAGCAGACGAATAATAATCAACTTATTTATTCATTCAATTTTGTAAAATAGCATGTAACTTTTTCTTGTTCTGTTTTTCCTAAACCCACATAAAAGTTTTAGTTCTAGTTATTTTCTGCATAGTCTATGTTGGCTTTATACGACAACCGACGTTGGTTAGGTAACGATGTTACGCGATACAATGTGTACGTCCCCTGTATTGCTCCAACTGGACGCAAAATTGGCACCACTTTTGGTTTAACCAAGTGCGGTCTCCTGGTTAATGCAACTCGTATGTCGATGATTAAACTGGACAGGAAGCTTTTTGAAAACTGGTTAGCTGAATGCGTGTTGGGTTAAAATTGCAATGTAATGGGCTTGCAGTTAGTCCAGTTAACTCCAGTTAGTGGCTAACAATGTTATTGAAAGTTTTTATGGTCAAGTGGTTAGTTTTACGGGCTTTAATAGCCTTAATTACATATCGAACGGTAAGGCCGTCAGTCGAAAGTCTGTGTCTACTACCGATTTTAAATATGTTGTTTCAGCATTGAGATTTGAGAGATACCTATATGAGAACTTAAAAGACCAAATACCATAATTATGTAGTTCTATAATTTTTTAAAAGAACTCGATTAAGTGTCATACGGAAGAATCTAGATTATTGTTTCAGCACTAAAAGGTATATAAGAACTTAAGAGACCAAATACCATATGCGGTTCTATGATATTAATAAGAACTCGATTATGTGTAGTACTTAAGAATGTAGATGAAATATAGGTCAACCTTACACACCAGTGGCAAAATAAATATTAAATAAAATAAACCGAAAATTAATTTCGGAAAATATAGAACTTATTATACCCACAGCACTTTGAGTCAGGCGAATTTAATTTTCCACTTGGCGCGTTGGCATTGAACTCGGTCGTTCGCAAACCGCCAAATGACCCAATACTCTTGACTACAATAACCATTCTGCCGTAATAACAGGAAGTGAGTCTAATCTAAACAATATTAGTTAGAGATGAGATTCAGATATATGGCCGGATAAACTGCACACAATTAAATTATTCATTACGCTTTTGAAACTTTCGTATTCTTACGTCGACCCGACGTAATATCGGATATGTTGACCCGTACACGAAAAGTGATCTATGCGACAACGTAGGCCACATATAACATCATATAGTAACAACGATTGTTTGATATTTTTGTCAATTGACGTAAGCTGTTTGATATTTTCGAGACGGGACCTAAGAATCAATATAGTTGTAGCGATGATAGCTCAGTGGTTAGCGCGGTAGGTTCGCATGCCGAAGGGCGTGGGTTCAAACCCCAACAATGAGCTTGAGCTGCCGGTGAAGGAAAACATCGTGAGGAAACCATAGCATGGTGGTAGGGTACTTTCTAGTACTCGGCTGGCTAGCTACCACCCTCAAGTTGAAAATCTGCCGCCAAGCATCTAACGGTGTGTTCCGGCAGCCTCACTTGAGAGCCAGTTACATTCCAGGCTAGGTGTGCTTTACCATCTTCAGCCACACCTTCACTTAACATCAGGTGAGCTGTGGTCAAACACCTAGCCTGTCAAACATATTAAAAAAAAAAAATATATAGGGACCCAAAAACTCATCTATCCGACAACGTAGGCTACATGTAAGAACAGTAGCAGTTTGATATTTTCGAGACGTGACATATGAACTACTATAGAGACACAAAAACTCATCTGTGCGACAACATAGGCTACTCATAGATAGGAACAGAAGCTGTTTGATATTTTCGAAAAGGGGAAATACTCTGAGTTTCATATATATTTTTTCGTATATTTTTGCTAAAAAGAAACACCTGATGCGTTCTTGTGGAGATCGAACTGCCTTCCGTCCGGCATAAAGGCAGTCCAAAGAGTGTGATTCAATTATTACAATTGGTACATAACCTAGCTGTAGCCCAATATAGTCAATAAACTTTAGAAAATTACCGTAAAGTTACTACCGTAAAAAGGCATAATTATGAACTACGTGTATGTGATGCAACAAGCCGGATATTTTTGTATATATTTCAAAAAATAGTTCTCCATTGTATCGCATAATGTCGCATTGTATCCGAATGTATCTTAGAGGTCGCAGTTTTCGTTGACGTTGTTTCGGCCCGGCTAGTTTGTTGGCGAATGTTGCTGACAACACGCTAGTAATATCGTTAAATGGAACACTGTTGCAAGTGCATGCACTGGAAGTAAACTCATTGACTCGCCAAAAGCCAGCCAACATACATAGAGTGGTAGCAAATCAGACACGGCGAACATGTGCAATGGCTCAAATGTAAACGCAAACGCATGTATTAGTCCGTGTTTTGTTATTAGTTTAACAATTTGTGGCCTTATAAATGACCACGTTAGAAATGATTGGATAGTATAGTTAGATAAACAATAATGATCATGGGTAAGATTGCTAACACTTCCATCTTTATTGCTAACACTTCCATCTCACCCACTGGAGCTACTATGCCAGCGCCCCAGAGCCTCGCTCCGATACTTCAAGGAGCTGGGTTGGCTCGGGTAGACGCTGGCAGGGGGAAATGCACAATACACCCCAAGCGGGACGTCAGTGCAGGACTCATCGCCCCCATTCCGAATAAGAATAAGAATGGGTAAGATAATTAAAATTACACACCATCACTTAACATGAGGTCAGCTGTGGTCAAATACCTAGACTATAAAATGTTAAGAACTCATTTGCAGTTATGTAAATCGATTTCAAACTACTTCTACTGTAAAAATGAAGTATTCCAGGTAAATCAGAAATATTATTAAGAAAAATTACTACTATTTTTACGGTAGTAGAAGTTTGAAATCGATTTACAAGTAAAATTTTATAAATATAAATAGATAATTATTATACAAAGTATTTAATGGATAAACATAAAAATAAATTGCTATTGATTAAGAATCTTTTGAAACTTTTAAGTGAAATGTCCACTTTCAAATAAACATTAAAATATAAAACGAAAATATCATAGGCAAATAACATTAAGAAACTTGTGAATTTCTTAATGGACTCGAAGACGAATTTTTAATGGACTAAAGATGAGCTCCCTATCCCTACGTTTTGTTCGTAAACAAAATAAAAGCAAACGAAAAGCACTTTCAGATATTAATTTAAAAGTTTTTAATAGTTCTTTTAAAAGTACCCTCTATTTAGTCTTGAGTGAGTCTATGAGATAGTTAAGTCTGTGTCCAAAGTAACATAATGGAGTAAGAAATCCACTTAAAGTTATTAAAACACAATAGACCGCCGCTGTACTCCAATCACACTAATTGAAAACTGTACCGTGGTCACCAAAGTAGTGCACACTCGAGGTTGTAGTGTTCACAGTATCATCATTGTAACGTTTTTCATCAATTTATCTTCGTAAATATAATTATGTTTGATTGATGTTTGACGGTATGCGATGACAATGAGGCCGTGAAAAGTTACTTTCGATCTATAATTGTTGCATTTTCTTGTTTTTGAAGTGAACATTTTTTATCACCTTCGAGCAATTTTTAATAGTGGCAAATCTTATGGGTTACGTCATCGTCATGCGTGACAATGTCACGTGTTTTAAGTTTTCATTTCTGTCGGCAGTCTCCATGACTGGAAGTAACCAAAACTATAGTCGAAGTAATCGAACGTAAGTAATTTCGTGTAAGAAAATTATAAACACTTCAGAAACTACGCAAACCTTATACTAGGACTTCCAGTAAAAAAAAATAAGTATTCAACTTGTTTACTTTTGCCATGTATAGGAAATAAGGGAAACTGGTCTTACTGTTTTTATTATCTCAACTGTGTTACCAAAACATCGTACGTTCAGTCTTTATCAGATGGTTCACTGCACACAGAATAGCGTTTATAAGCCGTACTACTGTAGTGACGTCATTTTGTGGGATACAGAAGAACTAATTAAGGAAACAGTTGCAGTTTCATTAACATTATTATAACGTTGCAAAGTTTTGCCCGTGTAGCTTGCAAATGTTTCTCAAATGGGAATCCTTTGAAGAGAATTGGCTCCTCTCACAATTATGGCGAGGATTTGTACAAATTGCTGGATTGAACGTCAGTCCAACATTTCAGAGAGATTCTACTACTTCGTAAATATGTAACTACTAGCGGACGCCTCGCATTTTCACCCGCGTAGTTCGCGTTACCGTGGGAATACAGGGATAAAAAGTAACTTATGTCAACCGGGGATAGTGTAGCTTCTCAACGGTGAAAGATTTTTTGTAATCGGTCCAGTAGTCTTGGATACTAATACAAACAAACAAACAATCAAATCTTTCCTCTTTATAATAGTATAGATGACACGTATGTGTAAACGTACCATTGACAGTAATGACCATAATTTTGAATGATCTTGAATAAATGTTTGATTCGCGAACACACCTTCATACTTTCTACCGACGGGATTACTAAAACATCGCGAGGAAACCACATCATGGCGGAAAGGTACTCTGTAGTACTTGGCTGGCTAGCTACCACCCACAGTTTGAAAATCTGTCGCCAAGTACCTAACACCTGGTTCCGACAGCATCACTTGAGAGCCTCTTCCATTTCAAGCTAAATGTATTTACCATCTACGACCTCATCGTCACTTAGCATCAGGTGAGCTGTAGTAAAACACCTTACCTGTCAACCATAAAAGAAGTTAATGTTTGTGTTTTTTTTTGTGAATACATACTTATAATTATGTATAATATGCGTTTGAAACAGCCAGCCATAAAACAAATATCTATGTGTATCTAAGTATACATTTTTGTAGACGGGAATCGAATTATTGTTATTTGTTTCAGTGCGCAATGGTTACTCATGCGTGCCAGTCGCCCTATCTGATGGCCTGGACATCAAACTGGGCATAGCGGTAACAGACATCTCGTATGACGGACCTGGGGTCGTCGTCAAGGCTGTCAACTCAAGGACGCCGAACCAACCGCAAGTTTTTAAAGGTAAATACTTTAGTCTTCCTACTGAATTTATGTATGAAGCTGAATCTATTCAGAAATTGGCCATCATTATTTGGCTGTTTTATATTTAGATGAATGTAGCGATGATAGCTCAGTGGTTAGCGCGGTCAGCTCACACGTGGGCGTGGGTTCAAACTCCAAAAAGAGCTTGAGCTGGCGGCGAAAGAACACATCGTGAGGAAACCATAGCTTGCTGGTAGGGTATTTTCTAGTACTCAGCTGGCTAGCTACCACCCTCAGGTTGTAAATCTGTCGCCAGGCAACTAACACCGTGTTACAACAGCCACACTTGAGAGCCAGTTCCATTCCAGGCTAGGTGTGCTTTACCATCTTCGACCACACCTTCACTTAACATCAGGTGAGCTGTGGTTAGACACCTAGCCTGCGAACCATAAAAAAAAGTTCCATTCCAAGCTATATGTGTTAACCATCATCGACCACGTCATTACTTAACATCAGGTGAGATGTGGTCAAAATCTAGCCTGTTAACTATTTAAAAAAATTTAAGCCTTTGAAAGTGCATAGTTCAGTGCAGAAATTGGTTATTGTGTTATGAGCGCGCTTATATTACAATTCCGATGTCTCATTATAAAATTCTCACAATCAACCCAAGCGTTAATAAATTCTTGTTAATAATGCTTTAATAAATTAGTGTTTTTATTTTAATCTCAGTTTAACCATAACGTTAATACACTATTGCTTTTGCTTACATTACATTTTTTTCCCAATGTATTCATATAATATTACTATAAACTATTTCTAAAAAACCTGGCTTAAAACCTAAACTTTACTCAAACAAAAATAGCAAAAAAAATATTCAAAAAAGCTTGTTTCGCGTCAATTTTAAACGACAGCACGCTTTGTATAGTGTTCGTATTTTACGTTCTAAAATGAAAAATATCAAATCCATGTGGCCTCTATTATAAAGAGTCCGAGTGAAAAAAAGAAAAACGTGCAAACATAATGGGCTCTATGAGAAAAATCCACAACGCCCGACAGGCTCCTTGTCATTGCTTTGTCGTGGAATGATTTGCAATTCTAACGCGTTAATTTTACTTTGACGAGGCGCAAAAATACGGTCGGGCTATGTTGACCCGTCTCTCTCCTTCCCATCCTCCCTTAGCCTAGTTCAATACGCTATACAGATTGGGATCCAGTAGCACAAGTCACTCGACTTTTGTGAAATTCGATAATGTAAAATTCCTAAGTGTCTAAAGATAGATTTAACGGGATCAAACAACTTCTTAATGATGTTCATTATCACTAATATACAAAATCTAACGCTGTCTCACTATAGTTGCGACAGCCATTCTTTGTTAGGTAAGAACACTTTTATGTTAGTCCTGTCATATTTTCTTAAAAACACACTATTATTTTGCATTTACAATAATTACAACGGTGGTCAGGTTACTTGAGGTAAATCTCAGTTAACAGTTCTCTAACTGCGTCATATTAGGGACCTGACTGCAGCCTGGTGAATCTTCCAACATCAAGGCTTGGGCGCTTACGGGATCATAACTGAGTTTTCATACAAGAAATTAAAAAGTACACGCCCATCACGATACAAATAAAAACAATAAAAAGGTTCGAAACTTTTAAAACATTATAGAGATTCACTAATTTTTATTAAGCTGCGACAATCATTTTGTAGTTCTCAAACTTTACAAGCGTAGATTGCAATCTACGTGTTTCAAACCAAAAAAAAGAAGTTTTAGTTCGTACAAAGCTGTGTATCTATCTACACTTTGTAGTTGCGGCCTGAAGCACTTCCGGCACATTTGCATACAGGCGGGGTCTATCGCAGATGAGGCAGTTAGACGGTAAGAGGCGGTGCCAGCGACTAGATGCGCCTCGCCTCGTTTACACTTAAGATTGTATGTCTTTTCTGTAACTTGCTTTATCTATTTCACGCTAACTTGCGGTATCTATTCTACTTGGATACTGATACGATAAGATGCTAAAGCGTTGAGATTTTACGATGCTTCTTTAATGTTATAGTTTAGTTTAGATAGTGTGCTAATATGCGAAACTGCAACTTTTCAAGTGTATATGAGTACACGCTAGGATATTGTTGATGAGTAAAAATATAACGACGAAAATTTATTTCTAAAAAGAAAAGTAGCCCATCTCCATCATACGTGTTTTTTATGTTTGACAAGCTAAGTGTTTGACCACAGCTCACCTGATGTTAAATGACGGTGTGGTTGATGATGGTAAAGCCCACCTAGTCTGAAATAGAACTGGCTCTCAAGTAAGGCTGCCGGAACACACCGACACGAACCGTAACACCGAACCGTTACTTGGCCAAATACACACACTATCTTCATGCCAAATTTATCCATATCCAGCCAGCCGTTTCAGCGTGAAGGACCAACACACATAAATTCAAACAGACAAACTTTTAATCCATTTTTTTTAATGTTTGACAGGCTAGGTGTTTGACCACAGCTCACCTGATGTTAAGTTAAGGTGTGGTCGAAGATGGTAAAGCACACCTAGTCTGGAATGGAACTGGCTCACAAGTGAGGCTGCCGGAACACACCGTTAGATACTTGGCGGCAGATTTTCAACTTGAGGGTGGTAGCTAGCCAGCCGAGCACTAGAAAGTACCCTACCACCATTCTATGGTTTCCTCACGATGTTTTCCTTCACCGGCAGCTCAAGCTCATTGTTGGGGTTTGAACCCACGGCCTTCGGCATGCTAACCAACCGCGCTAACCACTGGGCTATCATCGCTACAAAAATCCATGGAATTATATGAACGCAATAATGTGAATTAATAAACAGTAAAAACTGCTGCGTAAAATACATAATAAATGTTAGCCATTATTCCATATTTTCTAAAGACCTCTATCACTACAACTCTCCTTCAACTGGAACTAGTACATATTGTGCGAAAACATTACTCACAATAGCCTCTTCCACGTACGGTATGGCTTTGCTTGTTCATTTCGCTCACCGGTGAAGGCTTTACGCTCAAACAGATTACGCCTAAACCGAACTGGACCTTGGTTATTTTCCTGAGAATAGCAGGTATTGTATCGTTTACCGATGTGATTGTGGAATGAAACGGTGGCTAAGCTCACTGTTCGCCGGTCCCCCGGGGGCCCCATACAATCGCACACAGTACACACTCCTGCCTAAAAGCTTTCGATATTACGATACGCGTTTAGGGAAAACGCATGTTTATAACAACATAAAAATATATCGGCACATGAATGTAACAAAGATACTGGGTAATGGTTTCGAATGTTGCCGAGTTCTCTCGGAAATGCGAACGTCGAAAGCGTTTCTCAGTGTTATTACGAATAATCTGAGTACATTGGAACTAGAAGTAAACAAGAACTTATTCCTATGTATGGGCAGCGTTCCGAATGTAAGTTTAAGTTCACTGGACATTCTCTCAAAGATTTTTGTAATCTTATATTTTTCAAAATTAAATGTAAATATATTTTTTAAGTTTAAATTAATTGACTATCATTAAAGGATAAAACACCTATTTATATTTTGCTACAATGTATCAAGTCACGTCACTAAAATCAGGTTTTATTTATAACTATCTGAAACCCGCGAGTTCGCCCACGTTTTTTGAGACAAAAAGCTGTTTTGCTAATGCAAAGTGCACCCTACCTACCTAAGTGCTACCTATATTCTAAATTTCATCCCAATCTGGGAAACCGTTACCGAAAAAAGTAACAAATAGACGCTATGGAAACGTGGTTTTGACTCATTTTACTTATGCTAAATTACTCACGTTTCATTATATCGGATACTTTGACTGTAGTTTCGGCCACGTTTGGCGGTCTTCTTCACGTAGTCAAAGCACAGAGTTCTGTGCTGAGGCCGGACGCACTTTACTAAGTGCGTTCGTCTTGCTTTACACTATGTGAAAATATCGGTTGGTTGGACGCGGGGATGGTCGAGTAGAGTGCCGAAATGTGCAGGTGCTCTCTGGAACCATCCTCATCGGAGTTTTTTTCTACGGTGTCAGGAATATTCCAGCACACAGCTCACTGCGACGTGACCACTTTTTTTTAAATGTGAAAAGTAATGAGACGAATGAAACGCTCTCCTGATGGTAAGAGATAACGCCTGCCCATGACCATTGCAGCGATACACAGAACTTTGAGTAACGAAACAAAGTCCAGGCATCGCTGCTTTGGCGCTCATTACTTTGAAACTTTCGATGGTTAGTCACAACAGCCCAGTAGTTTCACTAGCTGCAGTACCCTTCAAACCGGAACACAGTAATGTCTACACACTACTGCTTAGCGGCAGAATAACTGGTACTGCGGTGGTACCTACCTAGACGATCTCCTGCTAAGGAAATCTACCACTAAGAAAGGAAATCTACCACTCTCACATAAAGCTTCATAAAGGCAAGGTCACCACAAGATTCTACCCTCCATCTATATTAAAATTAGAACGCTTACTGATCGCTAAGGCCTCCCAGACTTTCCGAGGCACATAGACCTTTTCGTGAGCTAGCACTTTTGCTTTATCGAACCGGATATAGCGCGTCCGTACTGATCGAATGTCAGTAATCACGCATAAGTAAAACAAACACATTAAATGGATTTGATTATTGCGAGCTTTTAAAAATTTGAAATTGCAAGAGTACTCTAACGTATAAATAAACTTTAACTACAAAGCCACAATCACGTCGCTGAACTAGAAAACCCTTTTCTTATATAAATTCTGAAATCCTGACTAGGCAAAGCAATGTACGAGAGTATGTGAATGGTATAAAAAGCGCTTTATTTAACCTTTGGAGTTTAGGGCCGGCTTTGATGCTAGGTCAGGATTTTACTCACTAATATTGTGTGCAGTATGGATACGTTAATATTGATTTAAGAATGCATTTCGTTAGTTTAGTTGCGATACCACTGAAAGTCAGAAATATACTGATAAAGTCTTTAAAAACATCTTTCCATCCCCGTTTTACATGGCTAATGGGATTACGGATATTGCTGACTGCCCTGTTGGCTTATTTGGTAGTACATCTATTTCTAGCTGTATGGTGTGGGTTCTATTCCCATCGAGGATAAACATTTATGTGAAGATAAATGTTTGTTCTGTGTCTGGGTGTTCAATATTTATAATAAGTATGTAGTTACAAAAAAAAAAGTGTGGAAGTATTCCATCAGCTATCTAGTTCCCATTGCAGAAACTTTGCTAGGTTTGGTGCTGTATGGTGTTTGGTTTTGTTTTGCTATACGGTGCTGTGTCATATGTCCTATGAAATTTATTACAGTTATTAATTTATCATAGTACCGAGCGCCAAAACAGCAATAAGATAAGACAGCCCCGTTGGCTCATTGGTAGTATGTCTGCCTTGAGAGCTGTAGGGCGTGGGTTCGATTCCCACTCAGACCAAAACATTTTGAAAATAAGCAAATGTTTGTTTCTGTGTCTGGGTGTTCTGTATGTATTATAAGTATGTATTTACAAAAAAAAAAGAAGTATTTATGTATTCTATCAGTTATCTGACTTCCATCACAAGCTCTGCTTAGTTTGGGGTCAGATGGCGCTGTGTGTATAGTCCTACGATATTTATTTATTTATAAGCTAAGATTGTAAGTACCGCGGTTCAATTTAATCGGCTGTTTCTCTCTCGCCGTTCGTCGTCGTCGGATAGCTTACAATATTCGAGTTTTCTCCGAATAACAATTCTAGACTGCTTTATACGGAGATTGAATAGTATTCAAAGGCAGTCAACGCTCTGACAATGCTACTGGTACTAATGTTTCGTTGTTGTTCGGCACTTGAGAGTATTAGCTAGGTAGCTAAAGAAAATGTTCACTTACCTTTTTCATTCTTTTTCTTTTTGTTGTTTTATGTAAATACCTAAAGTAAATGTGACAATCAATTAGCGAAGTGTTGGTCTGTGGCAACCCAAGGTTTTGTATCAATATTTATAGCGATGATAGCTAGCGCGGCCGGTTCACACGCCGAAGGGCGTGGGTTCAAACCCCAACAATGAGCTTGAGCTGCCGGTGAAGGAAAACATCGCGAGAAAACCATAGCATGGTGGTAAGGTAAGTTGAAAATCTGTCACCAAGCACCTGACAGTGTGTTCCGATAGCCCCACTTAAGATCCATTTACATTTCAGGCTAGGTGTGTTTACCATCTTCGGCCACACCGTCATTTAACATAAAGTGAGCTGTGGTCAAATTAACTACAAAAAAATTAACTTTGACGTTATGAAAAGTTTTAAAACTGTTTTAATTTACTGTTTTATTTAATTTTTTTTTTTTTTGTTTCAATCAAGTGTCCTTACTGATGTATATGTTGGTATATTTTGCTTTCAGTCTGATTGCTTCCTACCTTTGTATACCGCATCTTAACCTGATTCCTTAACCCTTTTCTGTACCCGAGGACTAAATGATCGCCTCGTGGATTTTTTCAGCCATCTCATTTTTGTGAGATAAATATCTAACGTTTGATTACATTGACGCCATTTGCATTAATGCGATTTTATCCAATCGAATAAAACCTATAGAATCAAGATAGATTTCGCCCATTGACTCGACGATGGATGATAAAATTTGATTTGAAAAATAAAATTAGAAAGCACTGGAAGATTGATTAATCCGATAAAGAATAAAAGCCTTGCATAAAGAGTTTTTTTTTAAATTATTTTATAGGAACGTCAAGTAGTATCTGGGGACCTCTTGAAGATATTAATTGTCAGTGACAGAATTACAATCCTGTGTGATTATCCCCCTAGGCATAGAGTTTTAAGTAATTTAAGTATGAGTTTAATCTTGTGTAGATTTTGTCTAATTTTAGAAATGTTTGCAGGGGACGTTATACTATGTACGCTGCCCTTGGGAGTTCTGAAGGTGGCGGTGGCAAACAACGGGCAGAATCAGCAGAATTTTGTCAAGTTTGATCCACCGTTACCTGATTGGAAGGTGAGTTCAAATAATTACGTACCTACATGATAGGCAGTATCGTGATGAATACGAGTACAATACCCTCTTTCGACTTGTTATAGGTACCCCATAGTATATAAGTCCATGTATTTTACTATGAAAACTGACGTGGTTTTGACACATTCTTGTTTCATCATCATTTCAGCTGTAGGACGTCCACTGCTGGACATTGGCCTCCCCCATTGACTTCTATAAATACCGGTTGGAAGTGGCCCGCATCAGCGCGTTCCTGCGGTTTTTCTAAGGTCGTCTGTCCACCTTGTAGGTGGAAGTCCTACGCTGCGCTTGACGGTCCCTGGTCCGTCAACAATTATATTTATAATTATAATTGTTGTGCTTTATCCGACAACCCCTAGATAATAAAGTATTACCGGTGTGTATCTATGAATGTTTGTTTGTAAGTCTGTCTGACCTACTTCAACATAAACGGGCCGTTAATTATTTTAATGTGCGAAGTTTAATTAGATTTTGTTATGTCATGGAATCTTTTTTTTATGGTTGACAAGCTAAACCACTACTCATCTGATGTTAAGTGACGGTGTGGTCGAAGATAGTAAAGCACACCTATCCTGGAATGGAACTGGCTCTCAAGTGAGGCTGCCGGAACTCATCGTTAGATGCTTAACAGCAGATTTCAACTTGAGGGTGGTAGCTAGCTAGCCGAGTACTAGAAAATACCCTACCACCACCATGCTATGGTTTCCTCACAATGTTTTCCTTTACCGGCAGCTCAAGCTCATCGTTGGGGGTTGAACCTACGCCTATCGGCGCGTGAACCGACCGCGCTAACCACTAACACAAAGTACGAAATCTTATGAAATAATATTACATATTAATTTTAGATTGCAGCGATCAAACGTCTAGGATATGGAAACTTGAACAAAGTCGTTTTGTGCTTCGAACGCACATTTTGGGATCCTAGCGCCAATCTCTTCGGTCATGTAGGCACTACCACAGCTAGCCGAGGTAACGTATTATACGTATTTACTAAGAAATATATTTATTGGATATTCCTTAAATTGATAGTCGATCAAAAAAGTTTCTTCGGCATCTTCTAATAGTTTACTGCTTGTATTATTTTCGGAAACTAATATCAGATTCCTGGAGCTGAGTAGGTAATCGAAATACTTGAAAATCCATCTGAAATATTGCAGATCGCTACCGAGAAAATCGCTGTTATTGATATCTCTCATACTACCGTTTACGGGATATACAGGATTCTCCCGAATCCTATACAATGCCTTTATTGCTTAGTTGAAAATTTAAACTGAATCTATGTTAGAAGTGAATTTATAATCATTAGCACCAAAAAAAATTACACAAACTAAGCTTAAAGACCTATGCTATTTAGATAGACTGGTGCCCATTTTAGCAGAATCCTTACCTCGAATAAAGCACGCGTAAAGCTGCCTAGTTGGGAGAATTTCCGCCTTACAACCGTGAGGTTTCAGTTCTAACCCAAACCAATACCACTAAAAACCTATATTACACCAAGTTTTTAGCTGAAGGAAATTATTCGAGGAAGTCTATATGCACTATTTTATGGACGTACTTTAATTATGACATGTATGTGATTTCATCGGCGTGGCATAGTGTACCTGCCGTAAGATTTCAATGGCTGATGCATTGTTAAACTTACTTATTTGGGTATCGAAACAATACAAAGTAGCAGTAGAGTTGCATTTGATTTAGTAAAAATGATTAATGTTAACTAGGTGGTAGATTTCTTTATAGGAAGCGATCACCTGGTTAGGTACCACCTCAGTATCAGATATTAGTAATGTGTAATTATTATTGTGTTCCGGATTGAAAGGTACCGTAGCTAGCGAAATGAAATAACTTTTGCATGAATGCCAAAGCAACCATGCCTTGGACGTTGTTTTGTAACTCAAAGTTCTGGGTTCTGGTCACGAACAGGCCTTATTTATTATTTTAGAAGGACGTTTTATTCGTTATATTACCATGATTTTAACTTTATAAGAATGACAATATATTTTCAATTAATGCACATATTTCTTTGACATTAAATTTTGTTTTTTGCTAGACATGGTTCCTAATCAGCAACCTAAAATATATTGTTTAATTACTTTTACATTCAAAATATAATACTTTTATTGTAATTTTTAACTCGTGTTGTTGTTATCTACTTTTATTTAGAACAGTTATAAAATCTCTAGAAGTTGATAAACTACAGTTAATCCAATAAACTCGTATAATGCAGGAATGTATAACTACTTCTCAAGTTTGTTTTCTTTTGTACACCTTTTCTGTGACGCTCTCAACTTTAGCACTTTCCCCCAGAGACGGTGGGTTCGTAAATTATTTCCCGATGTAAATAGTGAACGTAGAAACATCGGTGGCCGCGATAACGAATTAAAAGCTGAATAATTTAACGCCACCGAGGGCGCGACGAGAGTTATAAATCACGGGAATGCGTAGAGACAAGCTTTTTTAACGTTATGCCTTAGTTCACCTTCTTGGTTCTTTCTTTGCTGTGACACACAGTTTAAGAATAAAATGGTATGTGGTCTAACTTGGTTAAACTTAGGGTTGCTTACAGTTTTATGAGTTACCTAGCAAGAAAGTATTTTGGTTAATATAAAATATTGACTGACATGACATGTCAGTCAATATTTTATATTATACAAATAAAGCAAATACATTGTATTTGCGAATCCGAATCAGCCCTATTTTTATAAACTGACTCACTTCTGGGCGCGAGCCTCTTCTCATTGTGATAAGGGTAAGGCTATAGTCCACCACGCTGGCCAAGTGCGGGTTGGCAGATTTAACACACACCTTTGAGAATTGTATAACATTTGTATTTACATTGTTATTGTTTATTACAAATTTGCAAGTTCGTACGTGATAATGCTTATCTTTATAAGACCAACTTTACTATTTTCCACAGAAAACGGTTATTAGTACCGTAATAAGTTGCCTTTTGAATTAAAAAATGAAGAAAATGTCCTGAAATTTACAAAAAAAAATGTCCTAAAATTTATCAAGCGTATTCCTGAATCAAATCGAATTCAAAAAATCTAATTCCTGATAGAATCTAAGTACATTTACACTACGTAACTATGATATTTATTAACCATTTTTAGTTATAAATGTTGACATGTGTAAACACATTACACATGTCAAAACAGTGATGAGTGATTACTTTACACATGAGTATATTTTGATTTTTAAAATAATGCCTGCTCCTCTATTTTTAACGTTGCTGTACTCTGACACGTTCCGTTATTGATTTTATACCATATACTTTTACAATATTTTATACCTAAAAACATCTTGTAATGTATGGATGTTTTTTCAATCTTGAATTATCACTGTCGAAATAATTATAGTAATAAGGCTTTAATCGCCGGTTTAAAGTTGATTCGTAAGTTATCTCAAACGTTTCTGTTTGTAATCATTACCGTGCTAACTGCTTATTCAATATTTGCACTGCTAGCATAAGTCAACTTTACACAGGGTGATTGTTCAAAGGAATAATGTTGAGATTAAAAACCTTTTAACACATTTATTTGGTCTATAAATTAGCAAACTATAAGAAACTAGCGACCTGTGCTGGCTTCGTATGGGTGCTGTTTATTTTGGCTACTTGATTATAAAATATAGTATTTCTTTACTCATACAAATGTTTAATTAAAATTTATTGTAAACACATAAAAAATTATAGTGACAACCGTTGCGTGGTTAAGAAGAAGTGAGCAGAGAAACAGACAGACGCGGTCAGGGTCTTTGTTTCATACTATTTATAGATAAAAAAAATGTCGGAAGACGAATCAGTGGTCTGAATTCTCTAAACTTCTACTGATACCCATTTATGTCAATAGAAATATAGGTTGACTTAAAAATACTGTATTATTTGGCGTTTCTGATGTCTTGTCTTTTTCACATCAACTTCTAATACCGTTAAATTGTCGGTCTGCGGTTCTCCGATTCCCTTATTCCAAATCTGATAATGCCAACCCTAAAATATCACAATCCACGCTTGTTCTGTGAAAGCCGAAACAATGTATACAAGCCTTGATTTTTTCCTGTACTGGCCAATTTATTTCGGGGCTATGTTGTGTTTAAAATGCTCGCATATCTGATGGGTCCGTATCTCCCCATGTTGTTGGAAGAGTTATGTGAGAATATACGTCGTTTTTTATATGTATCGGGGAAATCAACAAAACGCTTTTATGTTGAAGTTAATTGTCAGGTTTATTTGCTGTTACTGAAATGAGTTTATCGAAGTACTCTACCAACCTTGCTAGGTACCTACTTACCTACTGAACTGACAGGAAATGATTTTGATCTGAAGCTCATAATGTTTTGTCCATATCAGGTGAGCTGTTCCTTTTCTGGAACCTATATAGCGCTCCAGTGCTCCTTGCGCTGGTCGCTGGCGAGGCTGCGGCAGTGATGGAAAACGTCACTGATGACGTCATCGTTGGCAGATGCATCGCAGTGTTGAAGAGTATCTTCGGTCATGCCGCTGTGCCGCAGCCCAAAGAATGTGTTGTCACTAGGTAAGTGAACGATAACCTTGCATCCACGATTTTCTTAGAATACGGCTTCGGTATTACTGCCAATCGTAAGTACTAACTAAAAAGAAATTTCTGGGCTTGCGGGTACTTAGAATTGGGGATCTGATCTCCTATTCAAGTGAGCCCAGGAAATACAATGGCTTCCTGGATCGATACAAAAAGCAACCTGCTAGGAGGGTTCCCGTGCGTTCCTTTAGAGTTCCCGGTGCCCTCCATCGAGCATAGAGGCAAAACCGCAGAAGAAGTATTGGTAGGCGCAATTCTAAATAACACGTAACCCAATTTAGCCAGACTCTTGAGAAAATTTCCTCCCCGTCATTTGAATACGAATCTGTTATTCTTTTGTTTGTCATTTAATTACATCAAAAAGAAACTGTGCGCACCGTTATCAAATGGAAATAACCTAACACAAACTCGATCAAAATTCTGATGGTTCATGGAGTGTTACGTGGTCGCATAACTAAATCAAGAACTAACTAACTCACTGGTATTACTCACTTTTTTACCAAAAAATATTTTTAATTTACTTATTCTGTCAACAGATGGCGAGCAGATCCGTTCGCTCGAGGTTCGTATAGCTTCGTTGCCGTTGGTTCATCTGGAACGGACTATGACTTGCTTGCTGCGCCGGTGGCGGGAGCAGATGGAGAAAACAGGCTCTTCTTTGCAGGTCAGTATCTAACCTGCTGGGAGAGAAATTTCCAATTTTTTCCTTTCATATATAGGCTAGATGGCGCTGTCTGACTTTATCTTCATATTAAACAAAACTGTTGAGTAATATAGAAGTATTACATATATAAATGGACCTGATTATATGTATATTTCTTGTTATTTTAATCCTGCCGGCAAACTGCCTATACAACTTTTCTAGTTACTTATTACTTTCACAAACTCTTAAAAATACGTATATATACGGCAAAGCAAAGGCGCAAAAGTTGGCGCCTTTGTTTTGCCTGAATTGGCTTTTCATTTCATTTCATTTGTGCAGTACACTAATGGTTTATTTTATAAATCCTATTTTAATCTTACTATGGAAAAAAAAGTGTTATGATGTACGGAAATTGTCCTTATGGTTGTTAACAATCATATAATGTAATTATTTATTTTATCTATATTTGCTTCTAGAAAAATCAACCTAGTGAACGCTTTCTTTCATTCTGTATCTCTCAACGGAGAGAATTTTTCATTTGTCCTCTTTGCTCTAGAGTTTCTAAATTGAACTATTAAGATGGTTCTTGGTCGTCCTTTTGTTGGACAGAATAATGACTTCTGAAGAAGCAGCGACGTTTTGTCTTAGAAATAGCAAATGCCAACAGTAAAAGCTGGAATGGCAAAATTAATTATTTATTTTCTTACCTATTTTCTTAGCTCTCCGTGCAAATAAATTATTTTTATTTATTCATACAAACAGTCTAGCCGGTTCTAGTGTATTCTATTTAACTCGAGATATGTACTGAACAAAACTGTCGATATGTCACGTGGACTTATGTCAATCCCGTACATTGTACGTACACCCCGTTTTCTATTAGCGTTATCACTAATCGAATTTTACGTTTTCTAGGCCCTCATAACGGTAATAGTTTTTACTCGGCATAAGCAAATATACAGGGAGCTTAAGGTAAAAATAATCGAAACCGAGTCATTTCATTTATCATTATGATAAACTTTTCTTTAGGGCACAACTCTGCTATTGTAAGAAAAAATCCACCTTTCCGTAGAAAAACTATATTGACTCTTGACTGTAAAGGCAGCTCTTTCAGTGTTGTGTCTGTAGTAAAAGGTGTTTATGATGATGAGTAAAATGACCTTTTTCGTCTTGAACCTAACCTTTCATAAAACATAATTGATTCCCAAACGATAGTTAGTAAAACTGGGCAATTTTATAATGGTAGCGATAGTAAGACTAAACATGATGATGATTATTATGATGATTATTGTACCAATCTTCCCAGGTGAACATACGATGCGTAACTACCCAGCCACGGTTCACGGCGCGTTCCTCTCCGGGCTGCGCGAGGCGGGTCGGCTGGCAGATCTGCTGATTCCACTGCCCCCCATCACCAACGCAAGCGTGGCCGCCACCACCGCCGCTGCCGCTGCGATGGCACTCGCTTCTCAATAAGTCATGTTTAAAGTATTGTACAAAAGAACTCCTTCCAACGCCTCCTCGTAGAGTCATGCTCAGTAGTAAAAAGGCCGCCTTCCAATATGAAAGAACTATTAGGACTTTAATTTTGTGCTCGATAAATTAATTGGTAATACAAGGTCAGTGTTAGTATTGAACTATCTGCTTATATTCTTTGGCTGCTTTTATAACATAGTTGGCCTAGGTATACAATAGCTGTTTTACACCATAATTGGTTTACATCGTAACTGCCCATATGCCATGTAGGAGTTCTATAAAGATAGCAACAAAAATTAATGCAATTCAATAAATTATCATTTATTCACAAAATATATACAGTTATTTTACAATAAGATATTTTGTAACCCTGCCTATTTTTCCAGAGCTCGGCATTTGAACATATGTACTTTAAAGCAAAACAAGGGTTAATATCAATATGAAAAAAATTTATTAGAATATACCTAGTAACAAGCCGAATAAATTAATACTTAGCAACTACTAACAGATATCAAAATTTATAATTAGTTGAAAAGGCTTATTCTACTGTTGGCTTCATAAATATGTATTAAACCTAATTTTTTCTGACTGAACAGAGCTCTTAATTCGATTGTATTGGAAGGCTGCTGGTAATAACTGTTTAAATTTTTGATAGGAGTATTGTTTAAAATTTAGAAATACACATATATTTGCGTTTTTATTTATATATCTTTCAATAACAGTAATAAGTATGGTAATTAAGTAGAATAAACAATTAGGTATTCTAATAAACAATTGCGTATAAGTTTTTTTGATTTTATATTTATACGAAATAGTTGAAATGTATTTTTGTGTTAGAAGAAATGATTAAACTTTGAAATACGGCTGTGGTCTTGATACCATATAGTTTAATTCATACCAATTAATTTGGTTATGCATCCTTATAAGTGATAGCAAAAACGCACTGTTGTGAAATTAGATTTTAGATAAAGCAAAACAATAACAATTAAATGTGTAAGACGCATAATATTGACCATGTCTCTTGTTTTTAGTTTTGTGTGTTTGATTTTACTTTTTGTCTTACTATTAGTAACTTTTATGTAAGTAGTACTAACTATGTTTAAGCGAATATCAGCCACGTGTCGTGGGTGCTTGCTGTCATCATAGTGATATTTGTAAGTCCATGAGCCAATTTATAACTAAAATACCAATGTAAGTACTTCAGTATAGTTGCATGTCCAAGGTAAAATGTAACATGGTGTTAATCCAGGGTATATTCGTTCCAAATTTGATACAAATCCGTTAAGCTATGATAGATAGTGTGAGAAAGTTACAAACAAACGTATGTATAAATAGACAAACTTTCGCAGTTATGATATTAGTGTAAAATGTAAGTAATTATGGTATTGATGAAACTACTGACGCAAATAAAAGTTTCAGGAAATACTGTTCTAGAACTTACTATTAAAAAAATAACAAAAGATTAACGACGATGGAATCAATGCGCGTATCGTATTGAATTTGTCCGCGTCCTACAAAAACTCCGCCAAATCGTGCCGATGCAGCAGTTTACATTCAGATTACACGCGGTCAACTGTCATTTGATCATGTCACTCAACTCTTATTTAGTAAACACATTTCGTTATTTCGACCATCTAGCCAGATTGAAGCTTAGCTCTCTGGTTGAATAGCCTATAATAAGCGACTAATTTTTGTTAGCATGTACGGCGAACGATATCCTATATTTCATAAGACGATGATATGAAATAAGCTAGAATTTACATACTCTTGAAAAAACCGTATAAGGAAGAACTAGTTCAATTTTACCTTAATTGTATTCTAGCACTGACTTAATTTTTTTTTGATGAAGTTACTTTTGTCTACAACTTTATGTTTGAGTGTAAATTGTGTTCTAAGTAAATAAATTGTAGAATTATTTGACATAATAAAAGATTAAATATGTTACGTGTTTTTATTTCAGATCCAGAATCCCTTCATTGTTTATTCATGTCCATTTTGATTGGCTATTGATTGGCCAATTAGGGAACAAAAAGATTAACAATACCCCTGTATTATTGACATACAAAAGGTGTATTAACTCTGATTCGTTTTAATTGTCCAATTTGATGTTTAAACAAATACACCTGACATTTGTTCTGCCTGTGTTGCCACACCAACATATCGAAACTAATTTTAGTAATTTAAAAATTGTTTGCGCTAATATCATAATGATCCCGATGATTGGTAGTTTTTGCTTTTAGATCTAAGCGTATTCAATATATTATATATATATATATATAATATATTTATTTATTTGCGTGTATATTGTTTGTTTTTTCGCTGCAATCTTTTAGATAAGGACTGCAATTAATAAATAAGTTTAGATCTGAAAAGTTTTCAAAATCTATCTTAATTTCCTTTATCACTCGCATATACAATGTACAAGAGTGATAAAGGATATATTGATATATGTACAATTGTACACATACACATACATAATTATATCAATATGCAAAAGTAAATCTATATAAGAATGTCCAATGCTTCTGATGTTTTTGTGGTCTATGAATGGCGGTGACCACTTACCATGAGACACTTTCTTACTTACTTTTTAACATCTTGTAGGTACTGTATGGAAGCAATAAATAATATCTTGAATCTTGAATGTTCATGATACTACCCGCTTGTCAAAAATAAGAAGAACATAGCGTTATCTAGCCCCAAATTAAACATATAATGATCGAATACATAACGTTGTACTTGTAATACATTTACAGCACTCAGACACAGAACAAACAGCGCTGTTCGTCATATGGATGTTTTTTCCTGAGCGCATGAAGCTACTACCAAATGTGCTAACAGCTTAGTTAAATGTAAATTGATAATATTTTATATTGGATATGTAGCGAAGCTTTGTAATCTATTGCACTGAAACAACTGCACGTTTTATTTAAAAGTTCGTTTTAATCGGACTGTGTTTGCGCTAGGCGTGGCCCTGACGGATTTATGAAGATTCTTAATTGCATTTTTAATTATTTTCCAACAACGCTGTCGGCAAATTGAAAACCATGTTTGTACACGCGACGGCAATTCGGTAGAGAAGAAAAAAACCGTTTGGATAGTTTTTTTTTTAATTTATCGATTACATGTTTTTTATTCAGCGATGGTCGTTTGTGACAGAATTAATTTATTGTTACTTTTTTAATTGACAGTAATCAGTCAAAAAAAAAAGCAGTATCACTCGTAACACTACAATTCATTCTTCGATAAAAACTGACATTACTTCAAAACAAAAACTCTAATATAAAAGACACTTTGTCGTCAGAAGCAGTTAAGTCTTAATTCACTTATGTGTTAACAGAATCTAGGGGTAGATAATATGGTATGTCTTGTCTATTGGTATGTCGTTATGTCCGTTCTCTGTTTGCGATAAAATCTATGGCCGTAGTTAGGTAGTATTGTTGTAATAATTTTAAAGTGGAACTCGTATTTTAGGAAGCCGTTAAATGTCATGTCAGCTGCGTCCGGTAGCCTGATTAATTTAATGTTTGTTAATAAATTAATAAGTTATTGTTTCCAACAAAGTACACATGTATTTAAAACATTAATGTTAGGTAAGTTAAGTAAAACAGAGTTACAGTGGGCGATGGTCACCTAAGCCAAAAGGAGCTTTTATTTTGATTTTATTATGAACAAATTCACTTATAAAAAGGTTGCATTTCGCGTGTCTGTTTGTTCGCTTAGTTATTCTTTACTCGCAATGGACTTTAGTAGTATAGTTAACATTATTATTTAAAAAATGTTGCCCGGAATGTTTATAATTTCCGTGTAAAGCCGTAGTGGGGCCGGTAATAAACTAAGGCCAACAATGAAATAAATAAAAAAAAAACAGTTGGATGTCCTATATACATAAGAAGTATACCCGTATACTTATTGTAATTGCCAGTCATCATTAATAACAACTTTTACAATGGCCACAAATCAGAAATTGCGAAAAATAATATTTGCTGCATACATTTGGCCAATGATTATCGCCGAAGTTTTTCTATAGAACAGATTTTTTTCACGATTTCAAAGAGCCCGTAAAAGTTCGCAGTGATGCCCCGTTCGGTTTAATACACCCCAAGCTTATGGTCCTGAATATGCTGTTACTGGTAACTAGCTATCCACCACATAGGATCAGCTTTCGTGCATTACATTGTAATGATGATATTTCAATGGCTAGCGCAGACGGATCGCACATCGTAAGATCTAAATTCAAATGACAACATTGTACTTGAGTTGCCGGTGATGGAAAACAATTAAGAAACTATAATGTGTGGTACTGTCTAATACTCGGTAAGCTAGCTACCCCAATTTTAAAAATACCCAGACAAATACTTAATGGTGTGTTTCGGCACTTGAGAATCAGCTCTTGTTATAGGCTAGGTGTGTTTACTATCTTCGACCACAACGTCACTTAAGCATGTTTATAGTCAACTTCTAGCCTGTGAACCATAAAAAAAAATTAATAAGGCACTCACTTGATGGGAAGAGATGCCTGCCAAGACCCTTGCAGCAGACCCTCCCACTTAGAGTGACAAAACAAAATTTCCGTATGAAGCTGCTCATGATATAGGTATGTATTTGGAATAACTTTAACAAAGTATTCAAGAGTACGAGGGAATCGGTAAATGTGGACGGATAAATGTAGCGTTTGCCCCCCAAGGATCTGGTACCATAGAAAAATTATTGCTAGCACTAAACTGATATTCATATAAAAATAAATGTAGTCTGCTTTATCACTATTCATAGCAAAACTTGTTAAACACTACGTCGTAAAATCTAACATCTACCTAATTATAATGATGGACCAAAGTTATTGGAGCCAATAAATCTCATTTCGTTATAGCTCATCCTGTTATTTCGCTAGAAACAATTAGAGCATCCTTATGGCATTTTCATATGAAAGAGAGCTTTATTAATAACACATAAGATCTATTTTATGGTCGTCTAATGGTTTATGGCGTTCTTTAATTCAACATCAGATCGACTAGCCTCCGCCCACTGATCAAAGAGATAAAACCTGGTATAATCGACTGTTTTATACTGGGCATTTTTTTACACATTGTTAGCACAATGTGGAGATTCGGGAACAGGGAGGTTATGGAGTGGTTTATCTAGCTATTTAATCCAAAGGGAAGGAGGCAATAATAATACATTTTTAGTGACTTAAAATAACATGATAGCAATTATTAGGTATATAAGGATACATTTAGGAGTTGCATATACATATCTATCATCTACATATAACATTAAATTACGCCATTTGATTGCTAAAGGATAACAAAAAGCACTTGAGAAATTGAAATCCGAAGGACTTCTTAGTGGTGAAAATTATTATGATATTCATCATATATCTACGAATATATTACCCGTTACAAACATGCATTCTCATGTCGTCAGTCGTCTTCACGACAAAGCTACACTCTAATCTTTTGTAGAATAAAACATGATTATTGATCTATGATTCTATTATAGATACGTAGATTAGCTTTTTATTGTTTTCACCAAAAGTTACACGTAAACAATTTAAAAACTTGCTAATTAAAGTAACAATGCTAACTAGGTATACTGCAAGCATCATTTTTTTCACTGGTCAGGATCTGAGTTTACAATGTATAAACTTATATGTTTTACTATAGGTACTTATAATAATATACGACAAGACAATAATCATATATATATGACAAGAATATCAAAATATTAACTACTTAACTATAGAAAAAAGAAAAAAAGAATATTACACATTTATGTTAACATGAGATCAATGATTAATACTTTTTGGGTAGTGCTGTTTTTGTGATTATTGTATTCGAGGAAGTGTTTGATTTCATAGAAATAACGTTCAGTAAGCACCTATAATCTCAACAGTTTAACTCTAAATTGTTGAGATGGAAGTTTTAGTAGAAAAAAAAAGCTACCTCGTTCATACAGAAGAGAGAAGCTACTCTACATATTACTCTGTCCTTCGTTACAATTAACCTTAGCGTTAAAAAAACAGGCGCGCCCGACAAACGAGGAATTAATATAGGTGTCCGAGCCATTTATTTCAGTTCCCACTTTGTCCGTACATTCTTATCTTCTGTTTAATTAAGTATGCATCTGTATTGTTTGCTTAGCTTTTTGTTCGAACGGTGAATAATTAATCTGTAGCCTACCTGCTACCACTGAGGGCTTAATTTGTGTTTGTTATATTAGGTATACATAGATATGCGGTTACTAGGTAGGAGTTGGTTTGTGTAAGTGTTGTTGAAGGTATGTATAAGTTATTTGAAATTTTAATACCTAAACTACTTGTTACTGTGCTAATACATAGTAGGTAGATCCGATAACCGCTGGGATAGACGTGTTCTGGAGTGGAACCTGCGAATTAGAAAATGTAGCGTAGGACGCTCCGAGACTCGATGGAGTGACGATATACGTAGGATAGCTGGTGGTGGATGGAAGCGAAAAGCCGAAGATCGGACTGAGTGGCGTGTCTTGGGTAGGCTTATGTCCAGCAGTGGACTACAAAAAGCTGGTGATGAGTAGGAAGATATTGGTTTGTAGTGTATAAAGGCCTACAAGGTTATAAGCTTGGTGCGTACTGAGCGGAAAGAGTGTCATTGCCCTTACCATTTTGAACAACCTTCACTTTGGGCTCAACTCTGAAAGCGTAAAAATAGTTAGTTGTTTCATAGAAAAACATTTTTGACTCTTGACCAAAAGGAAGAGCAATCGGGATTTTTCGGGATTACAAAGTGTTGCTCATAGTAATAGTGATAATGACCTCCTTTCGGCTAAGTATAACAACAAGTTTATAATATTAAGTTATATACAAGTTTATTGCTATTTTCTAAAATGTGTATGTAGGTAGGTACTACGTGTGTATGTGTATGCATGTCTACTTGTGGGTGTAGAAGTTTTCAGCAACATTACCTATACCTACATAATAATATATCAATGCTAGTTACCTAAGTAGGTACCTACTACTAAATACTTTATTTATCACTACATAGTATTTATAAAACAAAGTCGCTATTTTTGTCTGTTTGTTTGTCTGTATGCTTAAATCTTTAAAATTACGCAACGGATTTTGATGCGGTTTTTTGTAATAGGTAGAGTGATTCAAGAGGAAGGTTTTTATGTATAATAACATCTATTAAATAATGGAGAAATACTGTTATTTTCAGGGTTTCTAATGTGGTGTCGTAAATTCTTACATTTCTTGCCGCTTACATTGCGTACGCAGGTACTAAGTATTGTACACCTTGAAAACGCGACTACTTTTTTTCGAATTTTGCACCCGTGCGAAGCCGGGGCGGGTCGCTAGTTGTTTTAATATTTGGCAAAATAGCGTTGAGGTACCTTTAGAATGTAGGTTGGTATTTGAAAATTAAAAATCCATTTGAATGCCAATTTAAAAATGGTTAGGGAATTGATCTGTAAATCATAGGAAACACCTCCACAATCCACATAGTTTCAAATGACTCGTTTTATTCATAAGTATACTATAATTATGTCGTCGCAAAAATAGGTAAATATCTACCTACTTCAAATAGATTGATACTAAACAAAATCTCATAAAACTTGTGGCTTTTAATGACAGTTAGGCATAACAATAAAATAAAATACTTAATTATAAGAAGAAAGAAGTGTGGTAGCATTCTGATCTGTAGAAGGGTTTCAATATTCTGCTCACAACGATGCCGATAAAAATCGGTAAAATACTGATTTTTCATTTTTTTGTGAGTAAATCTGTTTGTACCTATAACTTGGCTTACTAAAGAAACAGACCGAATGTTAAAATGATGCTCAGTATGTATTCTTAATAATAAATAAATATAAATCAGTGCCACCTTGTTGATTACCCTAAAAGTATTTGAACTAGCATTGTGTTGTAGCATTGTTTGGGTAGCTTTAGGTTGCGCGTGCGACGTGTTTCAGCGCCATCTTTGGATTTTTCTTTGCACTACCAGCGATAAATGTAATGCAAGCACCAGATTTTCTGCTAGTTTGCCACCTTCACCAAAGATGTCGTGACGGGCTGAAAGTGAAAATTAAGAATGAAATTGTTATAAATTAAAATATTTCCAGTCAAAGCATATTGTATGGCTTACCAATGGTATTTTTTTATGTACTGAGGATTATATCCATTGATATTTTTGACAGTCTTGTTGGCAGTAGGTACCTATAGATGCAGGGCGTTAATTCGATTCCCACCTAGTACAAACATTTTGTGTTACAAACTCATGTTTGTTGTGTGTCTGGGTGTTCTGTATGTATTATAAGTATGTATTTTCAAAAAAAAAGGAAAAAGTTATCTGACAGCCATAGACTTCATAGTAGTTACCTACATACAACTTGTGCTTAGTTTAGGGTCAGATGGCGCTATGTGTAATGTTCTACGTTATTTAATTTTTATTTAGAATTTATTTAAAATTAGCTACGCCTTAAATTCAGTTAATACCTGCCTTCTAAATAAGCCTTCTCTATCTTTATTCCCTAAGTAAGTAGGTTACCCCGCATAAAGGTAATTGAGGTAGGTAAACGATAATCATAATAATTTAAGAATAGGTACTACTGTACACAATAATTTAGTACTGTTGGTACTGTTTGTGTCATTTCACTAATTAACTTTCTCTCTTTTCCAGAACACAATGTGAAATGGTTAATGAGTAGATAGGTCAAATGTCAAGGTTGAAATACATTTTCTATCGCGTCTCATACAATATGACACCTCATTATTGGATGCACTGGACCTATTTTTTTTGCACTATAAATATAAACAATCGTAGTGAATTTCTTTACTACAAATCTTAGGAGCCAACAAAACTAATGTCTTGCACGAATTTAAGACAATTTGTGTTTGTTGTAATGTCGTTTATCTCTATCTCAGTGTTTACAATTGTATTGTTGATATCAACAACAAAATCAGACTGGCAAACGCAGACATCCTCGGTACAAAACTTCCAGCATTATGTTTCAAACATGATAAAAGAACAAAGCACGAAAATTCAGACACTGCTAAAGAAAATACAAACCAACGCTCAGTCGGTATTGCAGAAGATAGATGACATGAAACAGGACTCCACGAATAAGAAAAGTAAATTAAATATCTTCAAGAAGAAAAATGGCCAAGAGAATGGTCAGCTGGAATCCCCTATTCTGAAAACAACGGATATCAGTAATGGAATGGAATCAAGAAGCTTTAATCATTACCAACCTACCAGTTATGGTTCAACGGCGAACGCTAACTATGGATTGTCGACATACCATCACCATTCTATAGGATTTGATCCCATAAACATTATGGTTTCAGTTTCCTTACTGTCTTTTCTGTTACAAGCTTTACAAGGACTTTTGACTAGAACACGACTGTCAACCCCCGTGGTTGAAGCGAAAAGTCTAAACGCTCTTGAAGATTGGACAAAGAGCTTTAAAAATAAGTTGGAGGATGACAAATATTACTTAAAAAAGAAATATTTGAAGAAGTATTACAAAGTTTAATATTTTACAGTAAATTCTAATATAATGTCATATATCTTCCAGATAGATATAATAATGTTAAATATTAGTGTTGACAACATTACAAATTTCAAATTAAAGTTGCAGCAGTATAATATTAAAAGTGTTTCGTGCGTGCATGTATTTGTTGGCTGGCGTTTTCATTTCCCAGCAATTTGAAATTTAATGATATTTTTTTTAACCAAGAATTGTAATATAGACTACGGCCGTCTAGTTGGGAGACCGGCCTCGATGAAGTTAATCATTCTGAGCAAACTTGCATCTCTAAGAGTGTTTGAGCGAACTAGACTTCACACATTCGTAAACAATTTCGAATTTTTAAAGTGCTGTGTGTGATAATTATGAACCTCTTCTCGTTGTGACAGCGTAAGACATAGGCATAGTTTATTGCGCTAACCAAGTGTGGATTGACAGACTTCACACGTTCGTGAAGGCTTTCACAAGGAAAAGAGGTCCGTGCCCAACTGTGAAACAGTTAAAAAACAGAGCTAATCTGGTGGTTCTGGTATCTCGTCGGATCATAAAAAACAAATTGTCAAAAAGAAACCGATTCAATCATGACTTTAAGACACCCTATTGAGATATGACTCTGGAACGATATCTATGGCCGCATGGAAGAGCAACAGAAGCACTGTCTTCTCCTTATATTTAATACTAGGTATTCAAGTCTAATTGTTATTAATATAAATATTAACTGTATTAATCTGTGCGAGTAAGTAAAAAATCTAATATATTATGTACATTAGAATATTAAAATGTAATACCGGTAACACAGAATTTGTGAAAGAGTCATTAAATTATGCAATCCCTTTCAGCGTTAGTTATCTTTGCCCCATTTCTAGTCACTTAGACTAATTACGGTATAAAGTGGCAACACAATTTCCATTTCATTACGTGTTTTACGGGTCATAAAAGCGAATTAAAATACTGAGGATAGTAGATTGAGTTGTGTTGTGATACCATTTACAAGGTTTTGCAACATTTCAAGCTGTGTAGTTGAATAAAATAGCCTTATGTACCTATACCACTTTTACACCAGTTGTAGTATTGTAAATGTATTTTTTATGTTTGTGATTTGAGTGTGTATGGTTGTTAATTTCACTAACACTGACTTGGTCGACTGAAATAAGTTTTATTTACTACGGACCCCGGGGTCGTTTGTACACTTTGCTAACTGGTACCTACCTAACTAATTAAAAATAGAACTAAAGGTAACAGTCATGTAGGTTTCCTAACGGTGTTTTATTTCGCCGTTTGAACTCAGCGTTAATACGCACATAACTTAGAAACCACAGGTACTGGCCGTGTGATTCCAACCCATGACTTCCAGATTGGAAGCCAGACTTTTTTCAACTAAGCTGCCGAAACTTTTTATTAGGTACATTTAGTATTAATTATAATTACAAATATGTAATGCCAGTTGCATTTTGAGGATGAAAGTACAGGTCTGTCCATGACCATTGCAGTGGTACCCACAACGTTTAGTAGCAAAACAAAGTACCTACTCCGCTGCTTTGACGCTCACTGCTTTGAGATATTCGATGGTTAGTCTCAAAAGCCCTGTAATGTCCTTAGCTGAAGTACCCTTCCAATAAAGAAATGTTTACAATCTGATACTGCGGGAGTACTTAGCCAGTCAAACGAGCTAGAACTGGGCTGAGATCTACGGTTTATCAAAACATATGTACGTAACTATGATGTTACGTTAGGTTAAAACGCCTAAAGCTTTTCAATTAGCACTGATTCACATTTGGGAGAGCCCAAATGTTAGCGTGAGGCGCTTAGCGACTAATTTGTGTTTACTACAGGCCCTATATTTTTGAATCTTGCAATTGAGTTTACGTATACGAATATGGTTGACTTTGGATTCATTTTTTTAATAATAGTTATACACTAAGAGACAAATTTTGAAAAATAGTACAGCGAAGCGAGTGGTTTTTTCACTCTACCATTATAAACATAAAGCGAAACACTCACTCGTCTAGGTAGGCACTACCACAGCAGCAAATAGTCTGCTGCCGAGCAGTAGTATGTATTCCAGTTTGAATAAGAAAAGTCTACTACATCCCTGAATTGACACTCATTACTTCGAGACATTCGACGGTTAGTTACAACAGCCTTGCAATTTCGCTAGATGTACTACCCTTAAAACCGGAACTCTTACCATAAGGAGACCGGCTTATTAGTTTCATTAATAAGATATTTAAGAAAGAATTATTAATTGCAGATAACTTTGTGCTTACACGTGTCCAACCAATAAACAATTTTTAGCAAGTAGCTCTACGGCTATTCCCAGAAATGAGGTTAAGCCGCAATGGCTATTGACTCTCAAAAACAAAACAAAAGAGAGTTTCTTGGCACTGAAGAAAATGTGCTCCAGTTCACAAGTAGACTTATCGAAAACAATGGAAAAGGAAGAGATTACGCGTAATTATTTTTGTTGTGGTTACAATTTATCTTATTGCAGAGATATTGAGTAGGTAAAATATATTCTGAAGTAATTATTATTGATAGATTCAGGCGTTACTTTGCGGAAGTTCATTTTGAGTGTTCAAGGTATACATTTAGTTAAATCCGTTTCAGTTATAACAGTGATGATGATTTAAATTTGACTAACTTGACAATAATTCAATAATAAAAAACTTATCCGAAACTTTACTTAATATCTAAAACTAAAATTTTACACAAACTTAAAAACTACAACAAATTAAACAAAAAACTAATTAAAATAACCACAAGTCTTTATTAATCTCTTCACGCTGCAGTAACCACTTGCCGTCACGTGTTTCGCCTCTACACGAGGCATCCTCGAGGATGCCTGATCCTTAGATTCTGAAGTGTTTTATTTCTAAAACTAAATCTACTGTAAAAATATCATGACAAAATAACATATTATATATTAGCAATGAGATTTTACCTAAGGACATAGTTGCCTAATAGTACATATTATACAAACACCCGAGCAAACAATCAAACGGTTATTACATAGGAAACAGTCTACAATAAAGGTTACAAAATACGACATACTTACCAACCAGGGTAACTATTCTAAGGTTGGGTTATTCACAGACAAAAGTTACTTACGAATTCTATTCTCCACTCCAGCTCCTTTAAGTCAGGGTATACTAAACTGGGAAATATTACAAGACATGTGGTTTCTATTGTACGTTTTCTATTGAACATTTGCTTCCGGAATGAGATCAAAGAAATAGGTGGTACTATCTTACTAATATTATAAATGTGAAAGTTTGTATGTTTATTACTCAATCACGTACAAAGGGTGGAACAGGTTTGGATAAAATGTGGCACACATATACCTATAGTTTACACTGTTAGTTTACACCTAGATTAGGTAACATACTATATGATAATATATAATAAATAAATAAATAAATATCGTAGGGCATTACACACAGCGCCATCTGACACCAAACTAAGCAGAGCTTGTGTGATGGAAGTCAGATAACTGATAGCATACATACATACTTTTTTTTTGTAAATGCAAACTTATAATACATACAGAACACCCAGACACAGAACAAACATTTGTTGATAGATAAAATGTTTGTCCTGAGCGGGAAACGAACCCACGCCTTTCAGCTCTCAAGACAGATATGCTACCAATGAGCCAACAGGGCTGGCCAATATATGTTTTAAATCAAAAAAATGTTACTAACTACTAGATGTATTCTACTGAAATTTGGTATAGATGTGTCTTATGGAACATTATTTAGCGATTAAAGGTATAATTTATTTTAATGTAATATTAAAAAACGAAAGTTTCATGACCAGGTATTGTTTATTTGTTACTTAGCACATGTTTCATTTCTCTCTGAACCTAATTCTAAACTTAACGCGGACGAAGTCGCGGACGTAAGTTAGTAATATTTTATCTGTAAGTCTTGGGTAGAAACCTGTTAAGTGTACTTATAGGTATTTAGGTATGGGATCACCTTTTATTATAGTTACCAAAAAAAAAATGGATAACTACACATAATAGTAACAATCTTGTTATTGTTTGACAGCCCTGTTGGCTCATTGGTAGCATGTCTGCTCCAAGAGCTGTGGGGCGTGAGTTCGATTCCCACCCAGGAAAAGCATTTTGTGATATAAAACCAAATGTTTGTTCTGTGTCTGGGTGTACTGTATGTATTATAAGTATGTACTTACAAAAAAAAGTATTTAAGTATTCTATCAGCTATCTGACTCCCATAGTACAAGCTTTGCTTAGTTTGGGGTCAAATGGCGCTGTGTGAAATGTCCTACGATATTTATTTTATTTTTTATCTAATCCATACCACGATATGACCAAAATATTAATTAATTTTTAATGTAAAAGTATGTTTATTTTCCAAAAGAAGACAGATATAAAGATACTTTGACGATCTAGTTTTCAAACCCTACCAAAAAAACTTTACGCAAAAGAAACGCAGTTTTATTATTAGTACATTTTTTAGCTAATCTTTTTTTCTGCATTTACCAATTTGTCTCTAAAAATAAAAAGTCGTGAACATTTTGGTCTCATTTAAAATGCGCGAGAAAAAATACTCGATCACAAAAAAAGTGTTTACTAATTCATGTGCGCGAACCGGACTCAGAAACCTTTTTTATTTCAAATTTAATTTAAATTTAAGCATTTAGTGTTGGCTTAGGGCGGTTTCAGTAAAAATCCCGGTATTATCCCCCGTCGGGTAGCAGACAAGCAAGAGCCTCGTTGTAAGGTGACCATCAATTAATACTTACTTTTAAGTTATTTTACGAGTAGTTGATAATTCTAGTACGAGTGTAATAAAATGTTTGTAATTTTCATTCTGTCTATTTGATAAGGATTGCAACATTTCAAGAAGTTGAAAGCCGTAAAAATGTATTAACGTTGTTTATAATAAAACCTAACTTAAAGTAACATTATTTTGTTCAACAAAAGTTGCTACATACATACCTTTTTGTTACACCATAATACAAATCACCTCATTTGTTTTTAAATACTTTATTTTAACATAAAACTTTGCTAACATTTATTTTTAGTGTGTACAATAAATAGTAGGTATTTATATAATTTAAGATAGTATTTATATAATTTAAGATATCTAAACTATTACAGTTAGTTAAGTGTGTGATAAACCACTGCATTTTTTTAAAAGTTATTAAGTGTATATTCGAGCAAGTCATTCGTCTCATGGTTAGTGCCACGCTTGATTTTAACTGTTCAGTGTCATTTAGAATTTTGAACTGACAATGGTTTGAGTTGTTAAAGTAAAAATAATAAGAGCAAAAAGTAAAATTACAAGACAAATAACATCAGCCGAGCTATGGTGAAATACCTAGTTTGTTATCCAAAACAATATTTATAATATCATTATGTTCAAAATATTAACCAATTGTTCGATAGTTATAGGACTAGAACCTTTTGCAAATACTGAAAACAAAATAGTAATGATTTGAAAAATATCCCCCGTTCAACTAATTGTTGGTCTTCCCACTCATGTTCGTACTAAGCCCCGTGACGTAGGTTAATGCATCACGGCGCGGATTTTAGATCCTGCATAAACTATTCGCAGATGAGAGCAGTGACATCGTACGTACGAATTCGGGAAGCCTTTCATTTTACATGATTCCGTGCGGGAATTCCTAACGCGAGACTTTGAGTTCCTTTCGGATTGTACAGAGCAACAGCAGTTGAATTTGTTGTCGACACATTATAGTTAGGCGTACATAATCGTATTTATCTCTATTATCATGTATATTTAAATAAATAAAGGTATAATAATTATTTGTACGAATATTGTCAAAATGTTCTTAAGTATTGTATAATATCTTAATAGAATTATATTACCTATAATCTGGGTGTTCTGTATTTATTAAGCAGAGTGAAAATCTCAGAATATCTTTAAACTATGTGCTTAATCATCATCAGCCTATCAAATTTCACTGCTGGACGTAAGCCTCTCCCAAGACGTGTCCCTCAGCCCGATCTTCGGCTTTGCGCTTCCATCCAGCGCTAGCTGCCCTACGTAGGTACATATATCGTCACTCTATCGAGTTTCAAGGTGTCCTACGCAACGTTTGCAAATTCGCGGTTTTCGCTTAAGCATTCCTACGTTTACCACAATGGTTATCGGTTCTGCGACAGATATTATGTCCAGCTCATTACCACTTTAGCTTGCTGACACGCTGAGTTAAGCCTATGACTTTGCCAGAGAACTAAACTTTAAAGTCTCAGTCAAAATCACAAATAGTCGTTATGAAGATAGGAAAAAATCTGGGCGGTCCAAATCGTTCGCCGCGCCACACATTCAGCACCGAAAAAATTATAATAACTGTCAATCTATTGTTACTTTCACTTTCAAAATAATAACAGTAAAGCTTTGCTGACTAGCGCCTGCTACACGAAACCGAATTTAGAATCCACATTTTTGACACAATGCATCTGTCAAAAAAATCAACATCGCGCTGTTGACAACCCTTTTACGGAGTCCCCTTTTATGCGATTTCTTAATTTAATATTCAGCTGCGTTTTCTTTGGACAAATCGGTTTTTGTACTAATTTGACAGTTCGTTGACAAGGACACAAATGTTTTGTATGACATTGTTATCTTGATCCATTTTTCTATGCAAGCGAGTTACCGCTAAATTCGTTGAAGGGTTTAAAGAGTAAGGGACAGGTAAATCTTACAATATTGGTAGATATTTATTCGTTAATTATTTTTTTTATAATTATAAAAACCTATTTTGTATTACGATTATTAATAGACACCTATCTATTTTATCAACTTTGGATACTTCGTCATATGAAAAATGAGGGGTTTGTTGCAGTAAAATCTCAGTGTTCAAATCTCAATAATGAGCATGAGAATGTGGGCTAAGGCGAAACCGAGGCACAATGCGTGTATTCATCAATTCTGGTTCCATCCTCAAATCAGCTTGATGGCGTCAATTATTTATTATGTTGACATCGAAACTAAGGACGTGAAATTTCTAATCAATACGAAAATATAAAAAGTAGGTAGGATTAAGCTAACAACATTTTATCTAGTTACAAGCTATTATAACCTTTTTTTAAACCGTGGTAAGCATTCGTTACAATTAGTCAATAGGTGTATTTATTCAAATTAATTCTGAAAGACGCATCAAACAGACCGGTCAGAACATCATCAAAGTAAGTATTATTTGCACACATGTTCACCAATATTTCATCAAAGCATGTCATTTAGATTTAACCCTTCTATCATTGTACCAGTTTAAATTCAAAACACTATTCAATTTGTATGTGCAATCTAAACATTCATTAAGAAAATTTGAAAAATGCTATACAATTTCCATAGAGTTCCCCTTTGAACCGCTTAAGCTAATTATATAAAACATCGGTACGGGAACAAAGCGTGTACATATTCTGCTCTTTTATGAATTGTCTCATAATAGAAGCTACGTAGGAAAAGTTGTCTGTGATTTACCAGAAAATATGGGAGAAACAGTTACATTAAACATATTTTTATGTCATAATTTATTTTAACCTTACTTTCAAAATTAAATCATATGGAACTACATTATGTATGATTTAAAGAACAGAAATTTTTAATTATTTACTAAAATTGCTGCATCAACAACAGTTTACGATGTCAACTAAAAATTGTTGTTAAATCTGCGCAATTCTTCTGGAGGCAAATTGTTCAGAGTTCAAAGTCATCATAAAAACCGAAAGCAAATTCAAAATGACACGTTGCTTCTCTTTTGCGACGACATTTGCGTGCCCCTATTTATGCACATAATAAAGGCTCATTCTATCGGGATGTTCCCCTCCTTATATTTGTTTGATCTTTAAGCAAGCGATGAGGGAAGTAATCTGCAACGTAGAGAGGTAAGCAACGAGTATTTTAATCTTTGAATAAATGTTAGAAAATGGGAAGCTATCAATTTATTAAGATTGGTTAGATGCTACTTGAAAGCTTATCTGATTTTGACAGTAGATAGATTTATCATTTTGTGATATAATAAATAGTTGCGCTCGATAACCTTGTAGGTAGGTACATATCAAATTATTTTTTTTTTATAGACAAATGCATTGATTTCTGTACCTGAATATCTCTTAGTCCAACATCTTTTAGCTAAATTCTATTTATATCTTTTAAATAAGTTAAAAAACATTTTTGTTTTCTTAAAAATAAGTGTGGGTTTTAAATAGTATTTCTATTATATAATTGGAGATTTACTGTTCGTGTTAACTTAATAATCAATTTATTCCTAGTTTAATTTATCGAAAGTGTAATTCCAACATTTTTTTGTAACAAGTGACTTGCCTGTAGCGTTATTGTTATTTATGATTAATAAATTTAATATTAACCGAATGAAATGAAACCCTACATATTTTAAATGAAGTTTATAAAACTTTTCACTCCTTGACAGCAAACATAAAGTGCTTAAGTACCTAAAAATGTAAGATCACAACCCACTTTGTTTTTCTATTTTGTAAGAAATAAATGAATTATGAAAAATGTTCGACAATTTTATTAGTTCAATGTATACTCACAATACCGTCTGGGTTTGTATTAGACCTCACTAACGATATTAAAATTTAACGCCACTTTGCACGTCCATATAAAAATCATAAAATGCACAAACATCAAAGAACATTTTTACTTCGAGCATTATTACCGTGGCCTCCCTAATAATCCCAAGAAACTCCCTAAACAAGCCAAAAATTTCAAGAGCATCTTCAATCAAAGGCTAACGAAATGTCCCTTCGGCGCTTGTCAAAGGTTCGCAAATATAAAATTCATTACTGCACCTCTCTCGCTAATTTGCCCCCTCTTGCAGGGACTGAGGGTACCTAATATCCTTTAAACCGTGAGATGTCAAAGAAAATCCTCGAGACGGCACTTGTCTATTTGTAATTGAATATGAAAATCTTTCGCGCCGTGCGAGGGTTTAAAAAGTAGAATAAAAGATGTGCTGGAAGTGTCATGGCTGTTGAAAACAAATATTAGAGCCACGGATTAATTGTATCATCATATCATCGTAAATACGAACTAATTTTATCATTGTTGTAGATACCTGACTGTTTCTCGAAGTTTCAGTAACATTTACCTAAGAATAACACGTTTTTACGTTATGATTGGAGTAATAACACGAGTACGTGAAGCGGTCTTATTATATTCGTTCTTTAGGTACCTACTCTATTATCAAGACCTATCAAAAAGTGGTAGACTACTCCCTTGTGTTGTTATTTAGCAACAGTTATTTAGTATCGAACGTTAAAGTAGGTAGAAGAAGTAAAGTAAAATTAATCAGCTGTTTTTAGTACAGTAGTGAGCGAATGATATTTGTTTTGGAACTAATGTTTTCGCGATTTGTTTTCACTTGGAAATTGAGTCGACCCAGCCACTCTCCTGATGGTGAGATGTAAAGACTGTCCATGACCATTGCAGCGACATACAGAACTTTGAATAACAAAACATAGCTGAGCATTGCTGTTTTGCTCATTGCCCATGATTAAAAGTTTTTCATAATGACAAGTGCATCATAATTATGTAACTTAGTAGCAATACATTTTGCTTAGTACCTTTGAACCTTTTATTATGTAGCTTAGTATCACTGTATAAAATTTAACTTCTTTGCGTGGGGAACCCAAAAAAATTATATTATTTTATGTGGACTTTTTCACACACTATTTAGTCCCAAATTACCACATTAATTGTATAATTTCATTATTATTTTTTCTTCAATGTTTACCTTGAGTGGGAATCAAACCCATTTCCTACAGCTTATGAAACGAAGCGACTACCAAATGAGCTAACAGGGCAGTAATACCATTGATATTAGAAGAAAGTAGTAATTTAAAAAAAAGGTATCTTAAGTATTATTTATTTTTTGTCTCTTCCAGGTGTTTACACCTATATCTTACGCCTGAAAAATAACTTGCAGTGAGCATCGGCCCTCGTCTGGAGAGTGGAGCCACGTCGAATAAAATTTTGCGAAGCTTTTAGATGAAAATGGTGATTCAAATATTATTACAGACATGTCTTTTTATGAATGGAAAGATTGTGAGCATACTATATAATTATTCTCAAGATATATAATCCTTATAACAATCTTGATCTCTCTTATTTTAGTAATGTAATTTTTTTTCATAATCATGTAATCTGATTAGTGGACATTTTTGTAGTGACATTTTTTTTAGACTTGAGCATGCAAGATGCATTTTAATCCAAATTTGTACGTACCTTGATTTTCAGCTAAGGATTTTGGCGTCCAATATCTATGTGGCTTTTATTTTGCGCCAGACTAGGCTTCCCGATTCGCCAATTTATAGAGGATTTGCTTCGTGAAGTCTATTTGCTTTAAGCAAAATCCAGGTTTATGTAATGTAGGAATATTGGGAATAGTGAACAAACTTGAGGGGATTTGTGCGATATGCGTAGATGCCTAAATTCGAGATTAGGTCTCGCTGAGGATTTTTCACGTGGGTTGTAAGGTATTTTAGTTTTAGCTTGAAAGTACTTATTTTGTTTAATAATAGATATATAGAAACTCCTATATTGTGCGCCACATAAACAGAAAAAAAGTAAACAAAAGAATAATGTACCTTTTTAGCGATGATAACACAGTGGCTAGCGCGGTCGGTTCACCCAGCAATGAGCTTGAGCTGTCGTTGAAGGAAAACAACGCGAGGAAACCATAGCATAGTAGTCGGGTATTTTTTAGTAGTTTACCGTCAAGCACCTAATGGTGAATTCCGGCAAAATAACTTGAGAGCCACTTACATTCCGGGCTAGGTTTTATTTACCATCTTCGACCACACCGTCACTTAACATCAGGTAAGGTGTGTTAAAATAGTATATAATGTAAAAATAGAAACTAACAAAATTTTAAAATTATAAGTATCGTATAACAACAAATCCAAGTTCGCATAGATTAAATAATAAGGAAGGATTATTCCAGAGAATAATTTTGTTTCTCGTTATCAGAAAAGTTTCAGTCCACTCCAGTCCTTCTCACTAATCTAAGATAAGTCCCAAGTATCAATAGCAGAGCTCAAAACAAGAATTTACCGAGAGAGATAACCGAAAAGTTTCCGATGAAAATGTCAATACGAATAAGGAAGTTGATGTTGAAAATAAGCCCAAATAAAACGTCCAAGTCATATTTATTACAAAAGCGAATAAATTTTCTTGTGAAAACGGTAGGTAGGTACGAAAAACTTTTTGATACACATTTCAACAGCATATCTATGATCTGCAAATTTTTGTGTAAAGGATATGAAGTGAAAATGTTTGAGGCTGTTCTTGAATTATCAATTTTTTAGTAACATTTTATACCTATTTAGTTCTTTTTGACAATATTGTCGTAAAATCGATTGGGCTTAGCCAGCCATATTAGTGTTACTAGCCACTGTTACTAATATGGCTGGTTAAGCGTTTGCGTTGATGGATACGAGAAAGAAGATAATACACAGTCATCATTATTTTACTTAAATATATCAATGGTTTTAGAGAGAGAATGCGTGTGAAATCCAAAACAGCTGCTCACTTCATACCAAGCACAATATCGATCATGTACTTTATGCATGATCGAAATTGTACTAAAGTGAGCAATTGTTGCGGTGTGAAGTTGAGCTATGGATACTGTTCACACCTTTGGGAAGGTTCGGCTTAATGCCAGCTTGAAGCGTTGTGTTGGAATATATTGTGAAGCTTTGTAAGAAGCTTATCAGTAATGATTCCCTTGTTCGAGCTAGGCTCCAAAGCTTCGAAGTAAAATTGCTAGTCTATCTATTTTATATTTTGGAGTGTGCGGCGTGCGCTTCAGATCTGCATGATATTTTTGTATACATTTTGTAAATAGTATAATTTAAGGTCGTTTTTATTTTATTACGGTCTTTGTACAAATTAATTTTTATTATCTGCCCATTCTACAATCGGATTGCCAGGGGTTCTCATAGTTTGTGATCGTTTCATTGGTGATGTTCTTAACAAGCTTAATTAGAAAATTAAAAAGCACGATAAAGATTTTTTTAACTTAAATATTGTTTGTGTCAATCGATATGACACACTCATACACTTTCATTATACAATAGCTAAACAGTGGAAATAACTACTCGAGTGGGTGTTCCCGGATATATACAATCTGGGTGCCTGCATGCTACATCGTAGACTACATCTCCACTTATTGTCAGGCCAGTTGACGGCCACACCTGAGTCTACTTATTAATAAAAAAGGAAAGGTTGGTAGATTGCTGATTAACGTCTAGGTGCTTGTTTTATCCATTCTAATCACCGCTGTCATCTAGTAGCACACTCCTAGAAACTTCTTACCAACTGACGTAAACTATTAGCATAACTTCCAACACTTATCTATTCTGCGGCAGCTAAGAACTTTCCAGACGTTTGATCGGTAAGCCGCTGAAGGCCGCTCCATATGTTACCTGATTATATAGTTAGCTGAACACTGCAAGAATAGTTTTAGGTTGATAGATGCAAATAATTATAGTATGTTATGCAGCACATTACAAGTTGTATTTGAACCAATATAAATACAATGTTAATACGATACAACAACTTGTGGCTCAGCCAAATTAGTGCGCAACATAGATCTGCTGATAGATGGTCTGCATTCGGTTGGTCGGCATTTGGTTAAGAATTTAATATTTATTTATTTATTTTATTAAATTTCACAATAATCTTACAGGTTTAAATTTATTGTTACTTGTCTTATTTTTATAGATTTTGTTTTAAATATATAGTTATAGTGAAAACCATAATTTGGAGGTTCTCGACCCTTAAAACCACCCAAATCCGACACTTAATATCCAAAGCCATAAAAAAAAACAGAGAGATTAGCACTTCACCTAAACGAAAGTAATCAGCGATAAAGCAGCGATGCCTGATATTTCGTTTTGTTACTTAAACTTTTACTAACCACTGCAATGATCAGAAGCGAACCCCATTTCTTATCATTAGGAGAGTGTATCGTTCGTTTCATTACTTAGAACCTTAACGAGACACTTTTAGATTCTAAATAATTTAAAATTTAGCCATTGAACGTTTGTATCGCTCGGAATATGGTAGGTTGCTTGAACGAAACGTAGTCCATTCATAGGCGAAGTTTTCAAAGCAAAATATTTCGACAACATCACATTTAAGCCACATACAGTATACAATGTTCAACATACATGTATGCATTAATAAAAACCACTAATTACATACCTACTAAATTAATGCCTCCTTACTTTCATCTCAATATGCCACGACAGTTTAATAACCCGTTAAAAGCATCTTTGCGATGTGCTGATTGCATCGCAAAACACTTTTACTTCAGCCGGAGGATGTGAAGGTATCAACAAAGTATTAGGAAATGATTGTCAATTATTTATTATAGGAGAAATTTCACGACATTGTAGTCAAACCTAAGCATTTATTTGTTTTATTTAATGTATGCTTTGCAATAAACTATGCAAGTCTTCATTCGGTTCATGTTTCATGCCCGTCAGTTTTTTTTATACAAGCGCGGTTACACCCGTAGTTCCCGTTTCCGTGGGAATACAGGAATAAAAAGTAGCTTATGTCACCCGGAGATAGTGTAGCTTCCCAACGGTGAAAGAATTTTTGAAATTGGCCCAGTAGTTTCGGAGCCTATTCAATACAAACTAACAATCAATCAAATCTTTCCTCTCTATAGCAGTATAGATTATTTTTGCTTCATAAAATGTAGAGTGTGGGTTCGGTTTCTAATTATATTTTATCTGTCTTGATGTTTATGAATGTACGAATAATTTTCACAAAAAAATTTATCAAATATGCAAAGTTTACACTTGAAAAGTAGGAGTAACAAAATGCACACGAAAATAAAAATAAAAAACGGATTGGATGTCTCGTATGTAAATAAAAACTCTTTGACGCTACTATTTTTGATTGCCTTTCCCGAACGCACACAAATAACTTAAGGCATAAATTCGTGTAAGAAAAACGAAAATTGCAGGACTAAGAATTGCCATGCCGAATTGCAATGCTAAGTTTTTGATCGAAGTAGATACCAGAATTCTGGTCACCTGACGACTCTTATAAACGTTTGGTGAGGTCCACGAATACTGGAATACTGTTATGGGGTTCGGCTTCAATTAGGGGTTTGAATGATTGTTTTCTTCATTCAAATAAAAATATTTAAAAACTTATTTAAATATTTTTATTTGATTTTGATTTGATTTGAAACGCTGGCCTTTATTTTGCTCAGCGTTTGAGTATTGCCATACAACGCGGCAATGGGGCCAGCGTTTTGGGAACTATTCCCATTGATAGCGGTCTTTTAGAGTAGTTATTATTTTAAGTTATTGGTCAATTCTTGTGTGTTTATTATATGCGTTTACTTAAAACACGGTAGGTATATGTATAATATATTTTTATAAGTCCTGCACCTGTACGTGTACATATTATGTTGCAATAAATTATAAAGTATCTTTGATTTTTATTTTTATTGGTACTCGCCTAATTATTTATTTGCCTAATTATTAGAAAGAAAGAGTAGAAAATAAAAGAAAGTAAGAAATAAAACATTTATTACGGAAACAAAGGTTTTTTTTTTTTTAAACCTTGCCCGTTTTTTGACGTTTCAAATTTCTTTTCCAACACTTCCACTTTGCTCGTGTAAATTTCGACCTCATCACAACACCACAAAATTAAAGTGTTCGCTCGGAGCGTTTCTCGCGCCGAATATTTACAAAACGCAAGCAATGATTGACGCGGGTACTTTTAAATAACAGTAATTAAACGCTGGCTAACGATCGGTCATCGCATCACGAACTTGACGTTTTAAGTGAGTGCCTTTTGATATAGGAGCGAGCGGCTCACAATATTAAGGTCATTCACTAAACTTCTCGCTGATTGGTTTTCTTAGTAGACTATAATTAGCCGATTTCAGAATTGACGTACCCAGTGGGTGCTTTAAATAAAATGGTACCGCCTTTTGTTTAAAACTAGCTGTGTCTTGCAGTTTTAACCTCACGTTAAACCTGTGTATTAATCCAGAGTATGAGCTATCTGCGTTCCAAATTTCGTCTAAATCTGTCCAGCCATTCAGCGACAAACGCACAAACAATTCTTCATTTACAAGATTTTTTATGTTTCAAATTTTAGCTGTTTATTGAACGTTCTTCGCTTTTAAATCGCAGTAGATAACCAATTTTAGGTTTCACTTGAAAAATTTTCACTGTAATTGGGGAATTTTATGATAATATATTAAAATAAATTAGTTCCTAGAAATAGAAAGTTTTTTTATTGAGCCCTGTATGGCTTTGATAGCAAACACGACATGTTTAATTATTCTCTAATCCTCGCAAATAAATAGGTACTTTGGTAACCTAACATTTTCCGATATAAAAAGTAACCTATATGTTAATCCTGGTATTATTTTCAAGTATTTCATTCAAATATACCGTTTTTCATTGATATCGTAGGCTCATAAAAAAAAAGAATGCCATCTCTTGCCAATTTATAGAAAAAAAACATGTTCTTTAACACGCACTACAAAGAACCTTACTCCGAAGATTTTGGACTCCTTTCTTATTCAACCTTTCATCATTACTTTCATACGAGACAGGAAAGTCAAACATATACTCTATGTCCTAAATTCCGTAGATAGTAAATAAAATATTTAACTTTGCATTTAAAATATTTTTATAATTTAAATAGAAGACTTAAAATACAAAAACAATTGTAGCGATGACAGCTCAGTGGTTAGCGCCCTCGGTTCATACGCTAAAGGGCGTGGATTTAAACCCCAACAATGAGTTTGATTTGCCGGTGACGGAAAACATCTTGAGGAAACGATAGGATGGTGGTAAATATTATTATAAATATTTAAACATGGTGTGCTGAAGTAGGTACTAGCTCATATTCATAGCAGTAATTTGTTTTTTTTATGAAAAAATAATGAGACTATCGAAAAACTGTTGACCTGATTGTAAGAGATGACCATAAGAGATGACTACCCTAATATTTATTATATTTATATATTATAGGTACGTATAAGCGAAAGTGTACCTATATATAACAATTCTACACGTTTTTGCTCCGTTAGTACATTTGGTAAAGCTGAAGAATTTAGGTTCGATTCCCATTCAAGACTAACATTTGTGTGACTAAAATAAATGTTTGTTCTGTCTCTAGAGTGTTCTGTATGTATTTTAAGTATGCATTCACAAAAAAAAAGTATTTTAGTATTCTATCAGCATAGTAGTTTCGTAGCTTTCCTTAGTTTGGGGCTAAATAGTGCTGTGTGAAATGCCCTCCAATACTTATTTATTTTTATTTATTATTTTGGATAAAATTTGGGTCAACAACAGATCAACTTTCATATGAGCTACTTTTATCGAGGAAAATGCGAACTAAGCCGCGTGGCATTAGTAACCCTATTAAGTATACTGTAGTCATGACATGAACAACGTTTCCAATAAAGTTGAATTTTTTGTTTTTGTTTACGGGGCTGGCAAAATCGCATTGCGATAAAAGCCACCAATAAAAAAAAGAAAAAAAAAGTTTAATTTATGAAAGTTTAGTGTATAGTTAGCCAGTTTGTAAAACCTAGCTCGGTGCTTTGAATCCCGTATACATGTATCTTAAATCAATTAACCGTAAATACACTAATTGGATTAAAACAATGGACCTCAATTGGAAACACTCGAGATAAAGGTATGGTCAGTGTTTGGAATTATCAGCGAACTTGTAACGTGTATAGTGAAGTTGGTGGTATGTACGAAACAAAGTAGGCAGAGCTTGAAGAACGTGGTAAGAGGTTTTTGTGGTTGTTTATACAGTGCATGCCCAGCTATGGATTAAAATGAGTTGATGATAATGATGATATAAGTTATGTTTGAATTCAGAACCGTTGATTTCAGAAACTTGGAATATAAATAACTTATATCTAGGATAAACAAATAAGTTATTTACCATCCCGGAAAACACGGACGGACGTAAATAGTAGCCTTTATAAATGTGTATTATTAACACGTACAAATTGGAGGGTAATTTATAAACCGAGACTTCAGCCTCTAAGAGTAATATAAAGTTCGTGCTCACATAACTCAGTTTTTTACACTTTAGTTCAAAAAAAGCGGAATAAGCGAAAAAGCGGAATGAGCGAAATTTCAGACTGTAGGAGAATCGAGTATTAAAAATCATTTATTCAGTGTTGTCTGCCCCCAGAGTGTGATCCCGTGGCAACATCGTCGAGGTATGACATCTAACGACAGCAATAACGCTGGAATGGCCGAAATTGAATGGAAGGTAGAAAGTTCAGGGATAATGGACAGGTTAAATAATTGAGGCCATTTTCAGTAAAAAGAAGAGGTAAAGCGGAGATACTGAAAATGTTATAAATTTAAATTTTTAAAATCGACGTTAGAAAATTTTCAGTACTTATTTTGAACTCTTCTTCTTAATCGGACACTCTTGGCAGAGTGGTCGTGACTGTAGATGGACAGGGTTGCGTCCCGTCGTCACCGCTAGTTCCTAGGGCTGCTGCATATCGCGCGATGTCTCCAATTGTGGCGATCTTCCGCATTGCGAGCACACTGTACTGCGGTGGGCTGCGTAATCTTCTTGACAAGGTCAATCCAACGCGTTGGAGACCGACCACGATGTCTCCTGCCTTCTATGCGGCCTTGAACACATTTTTATTTCGAACTGTTGCTACGTAAATAGATATCTACGATAAAATAAATCATGGCTCACCGGAAGACCAGCGCTGGTTGTGGTTATACCACTTAGTATGACCAGCATTATGTTGAGGTGAGCCTATATTTTGTAACTGTCCTTAATTTGTCTTTGTATTTTACTAAATAAAAACTTATTTTTTTTATTTCTACTAAAATTACAAGCCGAGCAAATCCACAGACAGCAAATACAATTCATACACTACAATATTTTCGACACAAAAAGTTCAAGAAGTATTTTTATATTTAGGACCTCTAAATAAAGTCAAACAAAACAAAAAATTACACCACATTCGCCAAATTTCATTCATAGAGAAATCCCTCGTAAACGTTCAAGTGTTGCCATTTTCATCATAAAAAGTAACCGTTTACCATCGCACAACAAAAACAAAGCAATGAACGAGTAAATTCTGGGCGAAGGCCATAATAGCCATAGTTTGAAAACAAAACGCCGAAACACAATAAAAAGTTAAAGCCTACGGCCGTGTTAGGTTTTATCTCGCTTACATAAATAGCGTAGTATACTGTACAAACGGAGTCAGTGAAATAAGACAATATTTGAAATATCTAAATAAACATTTTTGAGCTCTATGTATACTTATTTTAACTTATAGATAGATACAGTATATAACAAGTTGTCAGAGCATATAATTTCAGCGCCTTCAATAGGCAGCTTTAAGTCACGACTCAAACGCTGGCTTATCGAGCACACGTTTAACAGCTGCAAAGAATTTTGTCAATTTTGACAGTTATTATAATTATTATCGATTTGACATTTTTGTATATGTTTTTTTATAATTTTTACTGACATTTATTATTTGTTTATGATTATAATTGAAAATTCTTGACCTGTAACACTTCGTTATCAGTAAAATATATGATTATGATAGAAACTCTTGTGTAACTGATAAACAAAAAAAAAGTACAAAGAGAAAAAAACTCATGAGCTTGTGCCACAAGCGGCGGCCTTGTCGCCACGTGCTTAGATTACAATATAGGCTTAGATTTATTATATCCTAGGTATATTTGTTTCATTGCAAGAAACGTCATTTGATATTATATACATAATTATTATAGTACGTTATTTAAATCGTACAATATTACTGTTTCAGCGATATCTAGAATTACAAATAAGGGAGTTTAAGGAAAAACTTTTGCTTGTCATAGAAATAAATAGTTCAATCGTAGGCCGATAGTTAAACCTAATACCACACATTATTTGTTTTTATTCATTGCTCGTATGTTTTTATAAAATAAAAACAGAATCGACAAAAAACACAAATAAAAAAGAAACAAAATTTGGGTCTTTTCAAGGGTGAATAGGTGTCTCCTGCATCTGCGTGCTTCATCTTCGACAACATCACCGTTTACCATCAATCGAATTGGACTACGAAACGCAAACTTATACGTGTAAAGAGTTAAAAGAAACTTGTGCTGATATAATGTCATTTTACCAGACCCTAAAGTGAAGAAATTAAGACAGTTTTCTTTCGTTTATCAAGAGAAAGCTGACGTACTGTTAAAGTTTTATAAATCGTGTAAATATTGCCGAGTAGGAGTTGATAGTGAACAATTTCAGTTTGTTAACATTGGCTTGGCAATATTAAAGTACGATAACAAATAGTTAATTACCGATTGTCACTTATGTTCGAAGCACCGCGCTTCGCTTGGCTGTACATGGGTTGTCAACCTTTTTGCTGATCAAATAAAATGTAATACTTTATAACTATAATCATAATGTATCATATCAAGTGTTGGTTATTTGTTATTTTCAAAAAAAAAATAAGCATTTACCGCAATAGTCTTAACTATATACTACGATAGCACTTCCGAAATGTGTTTAAAATTAATATTATTGATATCTATATTTAAAATTGATGCAGATTGATTGATTTTTAATTTATTCATTGTTGTTTTTATTTTATTACACATATTCAAAGCGAAATTTAACTTGTTTTAATGAACACAGATCACTAAATAAACTACTTTATTTTGATACAGAAGATTATGTTAAAAAACTAGATTGACAAAATAAAAAATACCGTCGTGATTTTATTTCCTTTACTGGGAAATCCCAAGTTGCCGAGCGTTTTCCTAGAAAATCACCAACTAGAAAAGCGACCATTATTTTAAATAATATGAAACCATAAAATATTCTCGTACTCGTTCTGTCTATAAAAGCAGAACTTTTAAGCCCTTGTGATATGAGAGCTTTCATGCCCGTACTCGCAGTCAAAACGATGTTTGTTTAAAATATCAAAACTTACACATTGCTTTTATTAAGCATTAAATGCTTTTAATAAAATAACTAGTACTTTTGAGGAAGCTTAAGCAGAGGCGTTGATCCCGATTAAAATTCAGCATATCTGTGAATAATATCGACAGATTGTATTGTGATTGTAATTGTTACTATAAACTACCCATACATATTCTTAGAACTAACGCTTATACAAGACTGATAGCCGATTTAATATAGCATGGACGGGTAATAACAAGCAAAAACATTTGCCCTAGGTTATAACAATAATCTTTACCTACAGCATAATAAATAGAAAAAAAAAAAAATTGAATAAGGTTCACATTAAAGCGAGACCATAGGCCGAACGCTACCGCACTGGGTACTAAGCAGCAAAGCAGAAATCCGAGCGCTTCTACACCGGGTACAAAGTATCAGGCATCTAGCCACAATGGGATGGTATTGTTATACTAGACTTTAAGAAATAACTTTAGTTCAATGATATGTAGATATGTATCAAAATTGCATTTGATTGACTGAAACATTTTTGGTTCAAATGTTGATGTTCTATGAGATTAGAGCTTACGCACTATGAGTTGGTTGAAAATATAGTGGTGTATGCACGGCGCTCGCGCAATAAACTCACTTTGATTTTAATCTAATGCAAGACCGATAAATGAGCCTTTTGCTACTGGGATAGTTAATAAAGTTTCTAAAGAGGAAACATTACAGTAAACATTCTTAGTCTACTATTTTGAGTTAACAGTTTACTTTCTTTTATTTGCTTAGTTATTCTTTTTTTAATTCAATTTTTTAGTGGACTTTTGTGGTAGCTACTTGGCAGTACCATCGTATTTTCTACTAGGTTTTACTTACAACTAAAATAAAAATTATTTGTACACATATATACACACTCTCATACACACATTCACTCCCCCGCATACACATTAATCATAATATAGGTGGATCACTTGAGGACTTACACAACTGCACAGCTCCCTGGCTGCGTCAGAACAGGGCTCGGACAGCAGCCTGTTGTATCTACTAACGTCCAGTCTGTTCAAATGGTAAGCCACTTCAAGCGCCCGTCTCTCCCGCTGGAGGCGGACACATTCCACCAGAAGGTGGTATACGACCTCTTCAACTCCACATGTCTCACAGTTAGGAGTCGCAGCTATACCCATCATGTTGCTTAGGGTTATTACGGGTAATTATAACAAAACCTAAACGTACTGACCCACCCATTGAATTGAATAACTTGTATTAGGTATATACTAAAAGACAAACAAACAAAAAATGTGTCATACATTGTTGAAAATTTTAAAAATTTCGTTCCAGTTTTAAAGTTTATTTCAGATAAATATATTAACAGTTTTAATTAAATTTAAATAAAGAAAGTCTGTTAATAAATAAAATTCATTTAATTTAACATTGTACATACACCACAGGCTTACAAGTTCAGATTTTCGAAGCTCGCCGCCGCCGTAAAGCTAACAACCGTGAAAAAAGAAAAATGGGTTTCGGGGTAAGAAATCCGTGTGTTTCCACCGCTAAATACTTTAGCTACCACTCGAGCAGTAAATATTTTATGTGCCCACCTGAAGCCTGCCTCACTGGCAGCACTAGAGCCATTTAGTTTTCCTGAAACAAGAATTTATGTTGCTTGGGGGTTGATTTGATTCTTCCCAGTTCAATTACAACTGATTTTACGAGGGCTTCCTTATTAGTTTTGTTCTTGATTAGTTTAATGGTGAAAAGTGTTAAGAGTTCCTCGAATCGTATTACTCCTAACTATAATACTTACTTTGATTAGGTAACTACGAATGAGCTAATTTTCTGAGGATAACATTTTATTGTCTTATAAAAGTTTTATTAATGTAATATGTATATAAATAACACTTTAATATTTGAACAAAACTAATGTTTCGGTTATGTTATTATTATTATTAAAAATGTTTCGGTAAAAAAAAAAAAAACAAAATTGTTATTGCAATTTATACCATACATTATACTTTATGCATATTAAGGTGGTTTTGCCTACACAACATTTACTCATTTAAAAAATAAATAAAGATTTTTGTTTTTTTTTTTGTTAAATTACCTTCAAATATAATATTATATGGCAAGTACTTAGGTATTAGTGGTAAGTAAGTATGGCAACAGTATGAGACTATTCAACTCTACTCCAAATTGTATTAGGTAGATTTTATTTCGTTTTATTGTTGCTCTCGTCTGCTTCACTTTCAAAAAGAACTTTGAAGCCGATGGTAATTAAACGAACCGACTTGATTAATAAGTCACCCTTAACTATTTAACAAGCGACTATTGTCTTCCTACATTGAGAGTCACTGGCAGATGCGATTACTCGCCAATAATATCTCTGACCACATTTTTAGTGCCGCCTTTTATTAAATATTGGGCAATGCAATAAGCATTGCCAGCGTTACACATAATGACAGTGTAAAACCACTTTTATTATGTGACCGAACCTGAAATCACGAAAAAAGCCATATTCAGGATGGATTATGGTTTTTTAGTAGTATAATTGTAATCAGTGGAATCAAACTGGGAATACAATGATATCCTTTTGGCTTAGTAATATTGTTCCGGATAATCCAAATGAATTGTGAGGCTTTGTTGAAACTTCTAAAATTTTAAGGTTAAGTATATGTAGATGATTAATTTAAATATTTTTATGTTCTCTGTGTTATGTTTATATGTGATGTATGTGTAATAAATAATTAATAATTAATAAAAATTATAAGTGTAATACACTATACCTACTCTAAATGAGAAAGTTTGTCTTAAATTTTATCGATATTTAGATTCGATTAACATTTATCTAAATGTAGCTACCATTAGTGAACTACCAGTTTTAATCTTTTAGTAATTAGATCTGACTGTATCTCATTGACTACCAATTGTCTTCTCATAAAAAAACAGAAAAAGGTGCGGAGTCGGATTAAAAGAGCGGATGTTCAGGGCTTTAATTATACACTGTTTAAACAAATCTGTATAAAACAGGCGATGTAGCAGAATTCCGAATTGTAGAATGAATTGTGAATTCGAAAGGTCAGATTAATTCGCAGCTTCTAATTGGTATTTACAAAGTACTTTTGTGAAGCCAAATGAAATAGGTTATTTCCTTTTTCAGAGGGTTGCATCTAGTGGTGGCAACATTTTTAATTAAGTGGCTTCTTTATCATCAAGATCAGTTTATTTCAGTACACTGAAGGATATGGCTTCTCCTTAAGCATGCAAGTAGATACGGTTTTAGAGTGTTTATTGATCTCATAAGAAGTACAATAATTCAATTACTAGTAAGAACAAAGTATGGTATACAGTTTTATGATATCCCCGTGCGCCAGAACCATCGTGACGCAGAAGCGAAAAGCTACTGTAACGTCAGTTTTAGTCGTTTGACTAAAACTCACCTTCAGCTAAATTCCTACCCTAATCACTAACAAAAAAAAATCGTCAGTTGTTTTTCATTACAAATACTTGGCGTTTATTTATTTCAACTTAATCTTTCAGCAGTTTCCTCCCACAATAACTCAGGCACACTATAACACTCCAAACTCTTAAAAACTCTTAACTACTGAATAAAACGAGTAATTACAAGGGCATGTTATGAATAGGAGTTATCAGAGTGAATGAGCGGCGATCTCAAAGGCTACCGGACTTCGTGGTAAAATTCCGATACACCTTACTCGTGAGTAATGCAGTATAGGCCCTCTACAGTAACCCAAACTTATTAAAAAAATATTAGCTATCACACTTATATCACTAGAACTTGTTGACGCTCTGTCTCTGTTACAATACAACCGTACCGCCTTAGACGTCGTGCAGCCCGCTTACGCTCGAATTACTGTCGCCATTTGTCTTTTATGCGTGATGACTTACGTTTAATTATATTGGATACTTCGACTACAATTTCAGCCATATCCGGTGGGCTTCTTCATGGACACAAAGCGCGCGTGGCCACGTCTTGCTTCGCACTACGGGCTCATAATTATGTGAAGATAGCGGTTGGTGCGCGGGCGCTAGGATGGGAGCGAGAAGAGTGCCGGTGCGCTCTGGAGCCCTTCCTCACCGGAGTACTCTACGGTGTCAGGAATGTTCCAGCATATAGAGACCGCGACTTTTCTACAAATTTGCAACCACTCTCACGAGCTCCATGAAGACCAGTTCTCCAAGTCGGTGGCAAATGCCACCCTCCATCTCTATTAAAATTAGGACGCTGTGTTTGTCAACACATCGCTCAGAGCAAAAGTGATCATAAAATTTGTCTAATATTGAATCACGTATTACCGAAATTTTCGATAATGTAATGTGAAGTATAATATATATATATTTTATGTAAAAGTAATGTGACGATCAAGGCGCTCTCCTGATGGTAAGAGATAACGCCTGTCCATGACCATTGCAGCGATACACAGAACTTTGAGTAGCAAAACAACGTCAGGGCATCGCTGCTTTGGCACTCATTACTTTGAGACTTTCGATGGTTAGTTTCAACAGCCCAGTAATTTCGCTAGCTGCAGTACCCTTCAAACCGGAACACAGTAATGTTTACACACTACTGCTTGGCGGCAGAATATCTGGTACTGCGGTGGTACCTACCTAGACGATCTCCTGCTAAGGAAATCTACCACCAAGTAAACGATATGTAACATTAAGTAAATGATACGATATAGGGGATATTATATATCATACTAGTTAGGTACATCTCTATTATTAACCTGAAGAATTTACTTACCATCAATTGAGCAGTGATTTAACATCTAGCGACAAAACAATATCAAACGTCGTTTAAAATACTAAAAAAGTGATGCGAGAGGAAAAAAGGTCATGAAAAAAACCATAGAGATACATTTTACGTTATTATCTCTCTAACATTATGAATGCGTAACTTTGTGTGTATGTATGTATGTTTGTTTGTTTATTCGTACCGCTCTATAACAGCTCAGATGTGGATGGGATTTGCAATGCTTCGAATGCAACTTTTATTCCGGGAAATGCAGCTGAAATTGCGGGTAGAATTGTTTGATACTAACGTGTACATTATTTCTAACGTTTACTTTTACATTTTCTCGTGATATCTACTAGTATTATGTTACTACAAAATCCCTATTAGCCGTTCACTCGTTTTTTACTAAAATGTTACCAAAATGATAAAACCAGAGCGTCTATACTGTGAATATGATTCTGTAATAGCCAGTAGTAGCTGTTGGTGTAACTGTGTATGGGAACAATTAGCGTATTTCCTCAATGATGCCGCCACAGAAATAAAGAAGTTTTATCGCCGACGTGCGATTATGGACCTTTATTATGTGAAACTTTATTGATGAATCCGAGAGAAATCTTGAGATATAAGCTGGGAACGAGGTTTGAATAAACACTTTATGTTTTAGTGTGCGTTTGTTGTGGGTTAGTGTGAAAAAATGTATTACTAAATGCCTCCTAATTTCTATGTAACTGTATGGACGATCTTATACTACTTTAAGTTTAGTAGGTATAGCTATAAGTATGTATGGATGTGTTATGATTTGACACATTTTGAGATCCAAGCTGTCGTTAGTTTTATTTTAATATTTGTAGTGTAAGCTCTTTTGGTAAAGGTACCTATGCCCTTTGAGGTATTAGTTAGTGCTCTGTGTGTACAGTACGTATTTTTTCCTTTATTTTCGTGACTGATGTCGATAGTCAATTACTCGAGTAGGTTCCCCTATGCCGGCTGCATTAACGTATTCACTCGTTACGGTTTTTACCGGGAGCTCAACCTGAATATGCAATATAAGTCAAAGTCAGTGCCTCAATTTATTTTCATTTATTTCACTTAATTTGAAGCAAACTTACAACGATCTTGATGATATCCTAATTTAAATTTGCGTAACCCAGATATCATAAAGAGCAATTTCTTTTAAATATATGTTTGACAAGCTAGGTGTTTGACCACAGCTCATATGATGTTAAGTGACGGTGTAGTCGTAGATGGTAAAGCATACATAACCTAGAATGGAACTGGCTCTCAAGTGAGGCTGCTGGAACACACCGTTAGGTGCTTGGCGGCTTATTTTCAACTTGAGGGTGGTAGCTTATTTTCTAGTATTCATGTTATGGTTTCCTCACGATGTTTTCCTTTATCGGCAGCTCAACCAAATTTTTGAGGTTCGAACCCACATTCTTTGTCGTGTGAATCGATCGCACTAAGCACTGAACTATCATCGTTACAAGCACAGCAGTTATTTTAATTTTTCGATTTCATATAAGTATTTCGGATAATTTCGGCTTAGTATAAACACCAAGTTTATAAACTCTACATAAGCTTATTTTTTTTTTTTTTTTTTTTCACCCAGCAGTGGGATAAAGAAGGCTGTGGATGATGATGATGATGATGATGATGAGTTATACCCGAACAACTTCCTCATAAAGAACAATAAGATGACAACGGTTGACAAGCTGTCACTTAACAAATTATAAATACAAAAACCGATTTGTCCAAGTAGAGCCAGACCTTTACTTCGTTTGGGTAGTTATAATTAGCGTTATTTTTTAATGAACATAAGTGGCGAGATACAGTACTGTTTTTGACCACGCCGTGCAGAGATAGTCGCCCTTCGGTCGGACGTGCGAGACCGTACAATTATTGATGTGAAGACGATGGTATTTGCGCGAAATGTAATTATTATAATAGGTGCCACCTTGGGACAGATGATTTTGCGTGTGAGCGGTTTACTTTGATGAGACGAAAAAATAGCAGCGAATTTATAGAGAAAACGTGAGCAATTTTCTTGCATTTAATATAAAAAGGTCATTGTTAACAAGTGTTAACTAGTACAATTATCAATTATTTTGTTCTACTGAATTAATTTCATGAATACAAGACCACTAATACCTTAATTAGATTCACCTAGCCACTTAGTTAAATAGTAACTAATTTGTTATCTATTCAAGCTAAAAAAACTTAGTGAGAGCCGGTTAACCGGCTCAAAAAAAGAAGGAGGATTTTTATGTTTGTTACGTGATAATTCAGCCAATTATGAATCGATTTTGATGATTTTTTTTGCTTGATAGATGCTTCAGAGGTGGTCCCATATCAACTTTATCGAAATCAATAGAGTGGTTTTTAAAAAACCAACAAAAGTCTAAAAATTGTACACATCGCTGATATTTTCGTTTACTCCGAAACGGCGCTGTTTCATTGGAGCAGTGCGTTTAGTTGGCCTAAGGGTCGTGGAGTCGGTTTTTTTAATTTGTATATTATTACTCATTGATGTCAAATGTCAAATCTAATTTTTAAGTTTAGAATTTTATTGTTTATGCATGTGCCATTTTTAATTTAAGACTTTGTTTAATATTCATAAAATTATTGTAGGTTATATAGGCACAATCATTTTCTGAATATTAAACAAAGTCTTCAATTAAAATTTATTGTATGTAGCATCATATATCATGTATGTCCGTGATGGATAACGCTGTTGATACTAATATTTTTGTAACATCTTTGTACACAGTGATACAAAGCATAATATTCTGATTCTGATACATCCATACATAAATACATACATGCAAACATACTGTATATGTATGTAACATACATTAACCCTGAAAAAATTACACTCTTTTTGGGCAGCCATGTACCTACACCGAATTTATGTATCTTTTTGAATTTAATTATTCTAGGCTAATTAACCCTAGTATAAGACTACATTATTGTACACTTCTTAAAGAGGTAGTTAGTAGTAAGTACACTATATTATTGGATAAGACTTTTTTACACTCGGAAATAAAATCTTGAATCTTGAATCACCAAATATTTTTCATAGCTGTTATTCAAGAAAAAAAAGGAAACTAACATGTTTTTAACTACAAAATACATTTATCCACAAAATAGAGCAAAGAAATCAGCAAGGAGTCTTAGAAAGCTACTAGTGAACTACAAATAGGGCCGTTAAGTCTGATAAACCCATGAAAACGAGTTGGCAACGAAAGGAAAATAGCCGTACATCTCGAGTAACTGCTTGGGCGCTATTGAAAGAGACCTCTCGACCGAAAGTTTTTGAACCGACGATTTCTTTCAAATTTACTTTTCAACTCGGTGTAATGAAGTACTCTTTGCGAATCCTGGAATTGCTTGTTTTATTTCGTCAATAAAGATAAAGCTTATGTCATAAAGATACACTTGCCGATAGTCACAAATTTTTTAGAAGTTAAACGATTACCCGATTTCCCAGTCGTTTTAACCTCAGATGCATACAGAGGAGTGTTATGAGTTTAACGAGTGTATCTGTCGTGTAGGCTACAAACGGTTGGATCAATTTCATTTGTTTTTTTTTATTGAAAGGTCGAAATCGAATCGAAAATCGAGTGAGTTTGAGCACCGTCAGGGTTTTTTTTAATCAATGTTTGGTACGAAGTTAAATTATTGTTTTTTTTAAATATTACATCCTACCTTTTTACCGTGGTTTTTTTTTTAAAATAATTATACGCTCTACAGACACTGGGGTCCGTGACCTTTGTCAACTTTAGTTACATTTTTTTTTTTACAATTTTACATTACAAAAAGAGGAAAGTTACGTTAGTAATCTTAATCTAAGGTTAAAGTAGGTACTAGATTATGTGTATACCGCAATCTAGTACCTACTTTAACCTTAGATTACTTTACCGTGGTGTTAGGGTACTCTCTAGTACCTACTCGACTGGCTAGCTACCACCCTCAAGCTGAAAATAAGCTTCCAAGCACCTATCGGTGTATTTCTACAGCCTCACTTGAGAGCCAGCTCCATTCCAGTCTACGTGAGCTTTATCATCTTCAACCACACCGTCACTCAACATGAGATGAGCTGTGGTAAAATATTCACATCCTAACAACACTAAAAAAAACCTTTTTGGATCTCACCATTATTATTTTTATTTTCCTGTATTGTCAAAAAAGATAAGGCAACGAGACAAGCAACTGACTTTCCTGTTAACTGAACATGAAAATTTTATGTTTTTTACCGATCTTTTTACTTAACATCTTGTTAGACAAATTGCTTGTTGATTTTCTAGCTAAATCTTAAATCAATAATTTAAGCAAAAGGATTAAAAATTGATTTTAAAATTAAACTTCACAGACTACTTACGAACATGCGCTCCCGTGCAACTCAACTCCGGCCGCCATTGTTTGTCCGTGGAACCTTTTCGTAGAGATTTCCCCCGAGTCCACGTCAGTTTCTTATTTTCATCGCTGAGGAATATGCAAACAGATTTATGGAAAAGAAAAAATCGAGCCATGTTATTAACGGGGCTGTATAACCATGGGAATTAGACTAGAGTTGTCGGAGTTTACAATGTATTGATATGTAATTGTTTACTTAGGAATATTCATGATTTTACTATGGAAACTGACTTGGTTTAGACACATTTTTGTTTTACTAATGCAGGATTACTCTTATTATTTTCGGCTATAGCCATCACCATGGAGACAAAGCTGAGTACAATGTGCGCGTGGCCTAATCTTGATCAGTGTTGCCAATAACGCCGGGCCTGATGTTGCCATTTATCTCAGCATGTTGCCTAATGTATCCGAATTTGAATTTCAGCTTATGTAGCCTAAAGTAGCCTAAACGTTTACACTTGAACATGTTACACTCGAATTTATAATTTAGTATGTAGTAGTCTCTCGTGTTGTCACATTTTTTTTTTTTTTTTTTTTATGGTTGACAGGCCAGGTGTTTGACCACAGCTCACCCACATGTTAAGTGAAGGTGTGGTTGAAGATGGTAAAGCACACCTAGCCTGGAATGGAACTGGCTCTCAAGTGAGGCTGCCGGAACACACCGTTAGATGCTTGGCGGCAGATTTTCAACTTGAGGGTGGTAGCTAGCCAGCCGAGTACTAGAAAGTACCCTACCACCATGCTATGGTTTCCTCACAATGTTTTCCTTCACCGGCAGCTCAAGCTCATTGTTGGGGGTTGAACCCACGCCCTTCGGCATGCGAACCTACCGCGCTAACCACTGAGCTATCATTGCTACAAATAACTCGAACCCACGACCCCAGCATTTCCAAGATTGTTAAAAGCTTATGTTCATTTGTAGTTTAGCAAATTTAAAAAGCTTGCCTCTGAAGTAGCCTAATAGACGCCCAGTCGCCTTTTAGATTTTTACATCGCCGATTCGAGTCCTGTGTAGCCTAAATGGCGACTAATAGCCTACGTTGACCACACTGGTCTTGATTCGCACTGCGGAACGTTGCGCGCCTTGCCTCGTACGTGAAGATGCGCGGTTGATGCGCGGGCGCGGGGGTGGGAATTGGTATTGCACCGAAATGCACTAGCGCACTCTGGAACGCTTCTTCACCGCATCGTCTTCAGATTCACGACCACTCTCACGAGCTCCATCATGGAAAGGTCTCCAAGTCGGTGGCAGTCCATCCACTATCATCATGATTTCCCGACTCATAATGTAATTTATCACTTACCATAGTTTCTAACAGTATTAATCGAGTTGACTATTGAGTAGGTAGTTCCATCTATTTATTTGTGTACCCATATATATAAAATAAATGAATTATGATTTCAGTTTCATTCGATAGATAAAGCGCTAAATATATTGAAGCTCCGTGGTTGTCAATTTCAGTGACATCTATTGGAAATTTTAGCAAAATATTGACATTCTCAAAACGTAGCGACACTTTTAGATTCTTGATTATATTATACTTCTGTATCTTTATACTTACCACTTGTACAACTGAATCATGAATAAACAAAGCTTATTTCGACTAAAAACATCGCAAGAAGCGTGTCCGTCTGGAATAAGTTGAACGTTTAAACCGAGGATTGCTTGTAGTATTAGAGCTGACGTTTGATTTTGGTAATATTCTACAACGGGTTTGTGTCAATCTATCATAAGAGGAAAGATTTGCTTGTTTGTATAGGCTCCGAAACTAACGGGACCGATTTCAAAAATTCTTTCACCGTTGGGAAGCTGCACTTTCCCCGGGTGTCATAGACTACATTTTATTCCTGTATTCCCACGAGAATAGGAACTACGCGGGTGAAACCGCAGGGTGTCCGCTAGTTAGAAACAAAGTGGATGAATTAGAGTATCTCTATCACATCATCATAGTATTATAACAAATGATTTATTAACAAAGACTTTTGCTTGCTCTGAACTTAATATTAGCGCCAAATGCGCTTCGCAGGTTATTAAAAAAAAAAACTATGTATTAGTTTTTAAGTTCTCTTGTTATTTGCAACTAGTGAAGGTCGTGATACAGAAAAGCTTTTTATGTTAGCAATGGTGAAGACATTAATTCATTAAACACCTAGTCACAATAGTGACACAAAATTAAACAAATTTTAAACTTCAGCTTACCTGTAAAACTCGAAATGTGCATGTACAAAATATTTGTTTATACAATAGCAAAAAAGAGAATTGACGCTTTTTCCAACATGGGGAAGTAATCTAAATCATATCAATATGATAAATAAAGCTTTTTTTACAATAAGGTAAGAGATACTCACAATGTGAAAACCTGCAAACTTATTTTCATAAGTTATAGCCCAGAGGTTAGCGGTTCTTATTGTATACTATCTTACATGAATAGACCGGTAGCTCTTTATATTCTTTGGCAGTCGTCTGGTAGATAAGAGACTCGAAATTATACCAAGTTAATACTATTTTGCATTTACACGAGATAAGATTTATTCGGGAATACGTTTTGCAGTTTTATTTCTTGCTGGAAACTTGTGGTGAGATGGAATTTTTTTATAATCAGTAGTAATATAAGGGTTGATACGACAGTTTTTTGTTGGTAATAAGAATATAAATAAAATCAAAATCAAAAGGCGGATGTACAATATTGCCTGCCTTAATCCGTTGAGTAAAAAGACTTGATTATTTTTAGAAGACACGTACTCAATGCTGTAAACAATACAAAATTGCTATAATGTTCACGGACATAGATATTTTACCATCAGACGAACGTTTTGATCACATTAAAGTTAAAAAAACTTCTCTTTATTTATGCATTTATCACGTTTTGACACGCCACTCTCGCGTCGGATTGTTCTCCAGGTACATTATACGACGTACTACTGCAGTTTAACTAGCCTAGTTCGAAACTAAAAACTCGATCTGAGAGAGTACTTTATATTTTGCGCTAAAACTCTATTCACACAAGTTTTATTTTGAAGTCTTATAAAACGCGCTAGAAAGTTTCTTATCCCGTCGTGCAGCTCTTTGCGACAAATCGGAGTTGGAGCTTTTTAAGCCTTCCGCTTATATCAACTTGTTAGTGTTTTTACTTTGGTTAAACTGTGGTTTGTTATAAAATAAAAATTTTATAACTTTGTGTAGCTTATTTGTGTTAGAGAAGAAAGTCAGGCCTGGTTATTGTTATTAGCCTTCAAATAGCAATGTTCTCACTTTTAAGGACTACTGGGCAACATTTTTCCATTTTTCACATTTTTAGTGAGTTTTGACAACCCTGTTGTCTCATTAGTGGTAGCTATATCTACAGGGCTGTAGAGACTAACCATCGAAAGTCTCAAAGTAATGAGCGCCAAAGCAGCGATGCCCCGGACTTTGTTTTGGTACTCAAAGTTCTGTGTATTGCTGCAATGGCCATAGACATGCGTTGTCTCTTACCATACCAGGAGAGCGCATCATTCGTCTCATTACTTTTACATTAAAAAAAAATATCTGCCTTATGAGCGTGGGTTCGATTTCCGCTCAGGGCAAATATTTTGTTTTTGTTTTGTTCTTTGATGATAAAATAGGTATATTATTAATATTTGACATGGTGTTATGGATATTTTTTAAAGTATTTATTAGGAACGTTTACGACTCTAAATGAAAAGTATGTAGATACTGATATTAGTTTTAGGTGTATATATAATTATGTTAAATTCATAATTACAGTTTTTTTTAAATAATTTTTCACCCTTTCTACTTAATTTTCCTTACAGCAAATAAAACAAATTAAATAGGGAAGAGTAATATTTTCCAGCCGTGCCGTTTATAGCATTTCCCTCTACTAAAATATAATTTATACGAACCCGTGTTTAATTTAAATTGATTACAGTAATTGTAGAACAATACGCTTCGTTTGGACTCCTAAATCCAGTATTTTCTAAATGAATCATTTTGTCAACGGCCAGTTTGGAATCGTTTGAAGCGAATGAAAATACAAAGTGGCTTGCAGACCGGAAAATTTGGTTGTGTAGTTTACATGCGGGCGATGTAAACATGGGATGGGTATGTACGACATTTGTAGACTTAGAAAACTCAATCAGAGTTGTAGACTTGTAGGAATGGAACTTGGGACGTGGAGGAAGTTTGTCTACGAGCTTAGAAGAACGCTGACTGAGCTGCGAAGTGTATTGACGACGCTTTTAACGAGACTCCAAATGGAATTTGTATCCTAAAAACGTCTTTGTAATTCATCTTCATAGAAGCACTTGTGGCTATTGATTGATTGATAACTTTTTTTGTACACACTAAAATACAGAATACAGAAGAAATAAACTTAAATAATAGGTGTGCGACCTTATCGCTAAAAGCGATCTCTTCCGAATAATATAAGTAGTATAAGTAATAGTATAAGTAATCTCTTCCGAATATATAAGCGATGTTCTCGAATAGGTTGCCGACCTATTCGAGAACATTTAGTTACCTTACACCTTACAGTCACCATATTAGGTGTTAGATGTTGTTCATGGCCACCAATGTTAGTAAACCGATGATTCGACCAGTATTCGTATAGGTGACCGTGAGTGGTATTTCATTTTGAGTGCTATCGCGTATTAGATTTGATCAAGTTGTGATTGGATATTGTTTGTTACAGAATTATTAAGATCAGTCCAGTAGTTACGGAGCCTATTCAATACAAACAAACAAAAAACAAATATTTCCTCTTTATAATTAGTATAGACAACTATAAGCCATTTCAGGCCAATCAAGCCATTTCAAGCCATTTCAGGTCTTCGGGTGGCTTACAAACTCTGACTTCAGAGCTGACCACTCGGCCTGTACGCACATACTTTTTATCTCCATAGTAAATATTAAAAAGTTCTGAAAGATACGTGAAATCTGCCAACCTGCTCTTCTACACACACACTTATGGCCTTATTTTTATTTTTTATGGTTGACAGGCTAGGTGTTTGACCACAGCTCACCAGATGTTAAGTGGCGGTGTGGTCGAAGACGGTAAAGACGCGTAGCCTGGAATCCTTCTCACAATGAGAAGAGACCCGCGCCCAGCTGTGGGCCGGTTTACAAAAAACAGGCCTGACTCGCTGAAATGTTAAAACGCTAAGCTACGCTGTTGTTACGCTTACGTTAACGTTAATTCAGAAGCTTCTCCACACGAGTAATACCTATTACAAAACAAAATATTGTAAATAACCTGAATTAAGAAACGTGTTTTGTATTGAGTGTTGTACAATGTACATCTGTTAAATATAAAAAAGCAGATTACATAAAAGTAATGACAAAGTAAAAGTAAGAGTAACAGAATAGTAATAATAAGTAAAAACAGAGATTAATAAAACACGATTCAATCTTAAAGAAACTATTATAGATTTGCGGTTATTTCACAATAATTTTTACGCTTTTTGACGTTAGAAAGTAGGTCATTTATTTTAAGAAACTAATTTCCATCAGTTCGTTTCATAACAAAACAGATTACGGTTAGAAGATTAAAAGCTGTCAAGAGTTAATTAATTTTGTCTTAACATAAATTACAAATGCTATTTTCAACAAGTACTCATTGCAAGAATAACTGGAAACGTCGACTTTTCCATCTTGTTTGTTATTACATCTCTAAAAATAGCCGCCTGAAGTTTAAGGAAGTCGTTAATAAAGCAAATTTAGAAAATAGCCTGGTGTAGTTATTTGTAAGGCTATAAAGTTTCAATAAACAAATGCATAGCGGAGATACGGGTGGTCGGGCAGAATGCGCGATATGTTGACACGCAGCCACCCCTCGGACCCTTGTTTTATTTGTGTATCTAGTATCTACCGATGATACATTCGCTGGTGGGTGCTAAGCAATTTTGGGTTGGAGAAAAGTTTTCAGCAAACATAGTGTGGGCCGCTGTGAGATATAATGATGAAGATCTATATGTATTATATACGTATCCACCATTTATTGGAGATTGCTATGTGGAAGCTAAAGATTTGAGTGAATGTTGCACACTTTAAGGGAGCCTTTATTGAATAGGTCTGTACCACAAATATTGTAGTGATTTTTTTCAGGTTTATGCGTGGCTATGTTTTGAAAGTACGATAGGTACTCTGGAATCTGAAGGCTAAAAAAAAATTGAATTCTTGAATGTTTATTTTTATTGGCTGTTGGCTCATTGGTAGTATATCTGCTTTAAGAGCCGTAGGACGTGACACCCAGCACAAACATTTTGTGGTAAAAGTAAATGATTGTGCTGTTGATGTTATCTATGTATTATAAGGTATTCTATCAATTATCTGACTTCCATAGTATAGCTTTGCTTTGCTTAGTTCGGGTCAGATGGCGCTGTGTGTAATGTCTTATAATTATTATTTTATATACGTACCATTTCTTGGAGGTTTCTATGTAGAAGATAATATTTGTTGTACCGCAAATATTTTAGGGATTTTTCTTCTGGTTTATCTTCGGTCTGCGTGGCTATATTTTGCAACTACGATGTTTGTTGCTCTGGTGTTTGATGACTGAAAAAAATTTGAATTCTTAAATATTTATTTTTACTCTATAACATAACTCATCTTCAAATTTTTTTCAGACGAGAGATTCAAAGGCCTTCACAGTATTACACTTATATGGTTTCTTGCCTTTGAAATACCTTCATTCAAGATTCTTGTTAAATTTTAATTAGAAACAGCGGACCAAACATTTTTTGAAACCTCATGAATACTTAAAAATAAATATGCTCGCTAATTTTCTCTTCCGCTCCAAAATTATAATTAAGTCCCCAGGCATCAGGGGAGAAAGAAAACAAAGAGGACTGCGTAATCTTTATTTATTATTTTGGCACTAGTTTGCAAATTAAAGCGAATGGATCGAATGTTACTCGTACAAAAACTTAGTGGTGATAAGGGGTAATTATTTATTCCGGGCTAGATACGTTTACCATCTTCGGACACACCGTCACTTGATATCAGGTGAGCTGTGCTCAAACACCTAGCCTGCCTTAAAAAAAAGTTATAATGTAGCTGATCTCAGCTCATACACATTCAGTGCCGCCAACACGCCCAGCGTGTCCTTACGAACCCCTAACGCGATGCCGCGAGCACGCCAGGCGTGCGCTCGATTTTTTTATAGATTTGGGCATATTTTCTATCTGAAGCCGAAATACGGCTTTTTATGATTTCACCTTTATACAGTGTCAGTGAACACGCCTAGCGTGCCCATGTAATTTCATCTTGCAGTGCTGAGAGCACGCCTGGCGTGCTCGCGATTTATATAGGGCAGCACCTCTGGGAACTACACGAAAATAATAGTGGTGGCAATGAAAGTGTTAAAAAAAATCTGATACGATAAAATGTACACGAACTATCCATACATTGCGAAACCTAAACGTTGCAGAAAAAAAATCGAATTCCAATCCCAAGGCACGCACATCTCTGTCGATTCTACTCGTAAGTTATGTGCGTTACCGGTAGCTTCATCCGAGTACTAGAGACGCTATGATTTCTTCACGATGTTTTCCATCACCGGCAGCTCAAGCTCATTGTCGGCATGGAAACCGACCGCGCTAACCACTGAGCTATAATCGCTAATATTTAAAAATGGCTGAATATGTGATGTGCCACATTATATTTCATGCAACGCAACTAAACAAAATATTAATTTAAAATAACTCCTGTTTTAATGACTACATTTTAGTTGAAAATTCAGCACAATTTAGTTCGTCCTTTTACATTTAACAAGCTCTAGAGGTGACAAGGAGGATCGTTGTTCTGTTAGATTTTGCGATAATGATAAACAAACAGCCGGGGTAATGTGCTATTAATTTTTAAACTCGCTTTAAAGGGAATTTATCGGCTTTTACAGCGTAAGCGTGTTGGCAAGTTTAGTACTTATTGTGAAATTGTTAAACAGATTCTCTAAACATAAACAATGAATAAATGTTTCTTACATTTTATTTTTTTACTATTACTGTATAAATATTTTGTAGAATATTGATGTAGTGAAGTAACTTATCCCACTAATATTATAAATGTGAAAGTTTAGATGGATGGGTGGATGGATGGATGTTTGTTACTCTTTCACGCAAAAACTGCTGAACCAATTTCAATAAAATTTAGCTGATACCCTGGATTAACATAAAGGCAACTTTTTATCCCGAATAAACATCTAGCGGGTAACACCGCGGAGTGTAGCTTGTTACACCCAGATAAAGAACAAACATTTTAATTGTATCACAAAATGTTTGTCAGGGTGAGAATCGAACCCACGCCCTTCAGCTCTTGAAGCTGACATACTACCAATGAACCAACAAGGCTGTCATGTAGAGATTTTATAATTTTAACACATTGTTTTACCCACCACTGTCACCACACCACCACCACCACCACCACTGTTTGTCTTACCATTGTCACATCATTGTCCTGTCTTATTTTGGATCAATAACTTTAATTATTGGTAATTACCAATATCGATTATATCGTTTATCGATTATAATCGATAGTGGCTATAAAACATTGAATTTTAGTGTGTTTTTTACTCACCCTTGAGCTGTATCTTACAAGTGCTTAGATGATTGCACATTTTTATGATTCAGGATAAATAGTTGCAGAGAGAGCAAACCTCTCCCATTACCACGTATTTTCACCCAATGATTGGCCAGAGATAATGATCTCCCGTTATCTGAGCCGGACGCATCGGATTTCGCATCACGTCGCGTTGATTGTGGAACGACAAACCAGGCCGCCGGCGTACCAATTACCACCGACACAGACACTGCAGCAACAAAGTGACCAAAGATTAAAGGGAATTAATAAAAGAGTCAGATATGCCTAACACATGAAAATTTGAATCTTATATATATTTTTTTGTAATTATATATTTTACAAAAAACATAAACCGACTCAATTCCACTACAAACACGGATAGGTTACATTGTTTTATTCCAGAGTTCTGTTTGGACGACTGTACTCAAAAGTCACAGGAAAGAATACGCAATTTCGTTTACTTGGATGATTACTTTTTCCAGTTATTTTGGATTAAAAATCGATTTGTAAAACCGACTTCGATGAAATTTCTATAGGAGAAATTTGAAAGTATGTAAAAATCTAAAGTAAAGTATCAAATAAAATAAATATTTTTCAGTTCGCTTTGTAAATGACGAAGTTCAGTTAAGGATACAACCTTAAAGTATATCTATAACGTAATCGAGAACCTCCTCCATTTTTGAATCAGTTGAAAACTGGAAAACCCGAAGATATATGACGATCAAGCAACATCAAAACATGTACTAAATTTGTTATACAAACTAAGTAAATTGTACGTCAAAAATAATGACATCTCACAATCTGACAAGATCTCTTATAGATAACTATTTGCTCAATATTGATCGCATCGCGTCATACCACCGGAGAACCTACCGAGTATTTTTCCAATGTAACATAATTGACTTCCATTAAACAAAAAAAAAAACTGTTAGCTCATTTCGTAGTCTACTTCGAAGGTTTTGATACCTAATTTTTTTTTTTCAAATACCCTCTGTACATAGTTTTGTTCTTTGCCAATTTTCCCAAGGCCCTCGGTTCGTCACTTATCAGGACTCAGGGCTTAACCACGAAGGGCGCCGCCCAATCTGCCGCTTATCTCAATTTAATGGCTTCTGTATTAATACCGCCTTTGTCTAATTCAACCGGCGTGGTCATTGTTCAATCGAACGGCAAAAATTTATGTCTTTGTAATTAACATAATGTCGGGGTTTTGAGATTTACAGGATACATTTTGTGTAATTCCACTTCGGGGATACAAAAAAATCTACTTTTTTATGGGTTTAGTTTATAGGAAAGTGTTAGCTTGTGATCGGTAATACTATCTACGTTTTTGCTTGATACTGCTAAACTATTTTAGCTGAATTTTCAAGCAAAAAAAAGTTTGGTTTTTTTATGGTTGACAGGCTAGGTGTTTCACCACAACTCCCTGATGTTAACTGACGGTGTGGTCGAAGATGGTTAACACACCTAGCGTGGAATGTAACTGGCTCTCAAGTGAGGCTGCCGGATTACACCGTTATATGATTGGGGATCTTCTACTTGAGCGTGGTAGCTAGCCAACCGAGTACTAGAAAATATCCTACCACCATGCTATGGTCTCGTCACGATGTATTATTGAACCTGATAGCATTATGTACGTCTTATCTTACTTATTATGTATGCAAAAGTGTGTGAGTATGGATGTATGTTTGTTACTATTTCACGCAAAAACTACTGAATGGATTTGGATGAAATTTAGTATGGAGGTAACTGAGACCCTGGACACATAGACTCCTTTTTATCCTGAAAATATGTAGCGGGTAATACCGCGGAGCGCAACTAGTATATCATATTATGAATTAGAGTATAACATTGTTTTTGGAAAATACTGGTACATACTTTTTTATTTCGTACGAAACTCAAAACACACCGTAATTTTTTTTTAATTGTGACTTAGTGTCATAATTTAATTTTAAGTAAAGTGAAAAATTTATTTTACAAAGGGATTTAATTTTAAAATCCCTGACACCTTGTTACATTAAGTTCATAAATAAAACCCGAGGAAGGGTGCCTCATTTCGAGCGGTATCACGTTTACCCTCAAATCAAAGGAGCGATTTAATCCTCGCATTTCGGAAAAGCTGGCGACAGAGAAATTGTGAGAAGCCATTGTTTCCAATATCGGCGGAGGGGAAACTTTTATTGGGCACAAAGTGGGTATTATTCACGAGGCTCGCGGGTGGACGCAATCAACCGGACACGGTTCTTGGAAACAGTAGCTAAACTTACCTACACACTTTTTTATGCCACAGGTGGCAATTAAGCAGACGGGTTGCCTGATGGTTGCCGTCTTCTATGGATGTCTGCAAAACTTAATGCTTATGATTCTATTAACACGACTTTTAAATAACCCTTTGTTGTAACTCCGCGGGAATACGGAAGAAGGATGATCATTAAACAATGGATATTGTGCCAAATCAGGTAACAGGGTAGTCATTATCAGGGCTAATTATTAAACAGTCCACAAGTCAAAGTCACTAAACGAAGTACGGGAAGAGCTTTGCTCGGCATTTCTCTAAAAGATTACATCCGTAAGGAAGTGTCTCGATAGAGATAAATACAAGTCACCAACATAGTTTTTAGCAAGTTGAAGTAGCATTGGGCTGGCCATATACATATGTACATATTATTTATGTCGCAGAACCGATAACTGCTAGGGTAGACGAGTTCTAGAGCGGTGACCACAAACGTAGTGTAGGACGCCCTGAGACTCGATAGAGTGACGATACACGTAGAATAGTTGGCAGTGGCTGGAAAGGAAAACCGAAGATCGTGCCGAGTGGCGTGTCTTAAGAGAAGTCTATGTCCAGCAGTTTATTATGATAGGCTGATAATGATGATGATAATTATTAGTTACTAGTTTCTTATTTTGTCTGCGCATAAAGCTCAATATTGATTTGCTGTATGGTTTGAATTTCGTGTGCACATTAATCTGATACAGGTATCTTCTTGTCACTGTGTCTAGTGTACAGTCTGTGAATATATTGCTGCAGTGTCGTATTGAATATTCTATACCGGTATCTATCACTTAGTTTTTATAATAGGACAAATTCCTGTTAAAAATCTTTGTAGTAATAGACGAGAGTGAAGTCAAATAAAACAAAAATCAAGTCATAGCCCATTCACTGTCTTGCATGATACTGTCGTGTCGATTCTCGGACTGACCACACCGGATGCGTCGCTTCTGAATGTAAAGATATTTTTTCCCAAATACGGCCAATTTTCAAAGGGTTTTCTCATAAGAAAGCGCGACCCTTTTCGATTACCGGCAACGCGGATCAAAAGAGCCGCAATTAGGAGATGATCACAGTTGATCGCGAATCACTTTGTATGATAAAAGTGGGTGAAAGTTTTCCTACTCCACGGGTATTTTGTTACTATCGGAAACTCATTTGTAAGGTGATATTAAATTAAATTTTGCAAGCGTTGGTATGTAATACTGTTATTTAATACTTATTTAATGCAATCATCCGATAATAATTATCATACCCTCATAACAATTCCAATATAAAACCACAAAGTCGTAATCAGTTCATTAATGTACCAATTAAACGATAAAATTAATCTTATTTTGGAAGTAAGTACTTTACATTTTAGGAACATACCAAATTAAATTTTTCCTATCATATGTAACATGAAAAATCTTTTAGCACAATTTAAAGTAGATATGATATATTATTATAGTCGTGGAGAATCCAAAAAGGATCTAAAGGACCGCCGGCTATAAACTTCGTATAACGATCGTCCACTCATCTACAGCTATTTCGATTATTGCCTTCGAGCCAAAGTTGTAGAATAAAAGTCGGCGGTGCCTTATCTTTAGAGTTGAAACACATCCATATTACACACACTATGATAAAGATACTATAATGTACAGTGACATGAGTTTATACACCAGACGATCAAAGAAAGGTGTGGATGGACTGATCAAATGTCAAATGAAGAGGATACGAATATCTCTCTATAATGAACCGGTAAAAAAGCATAATTGTAGACAAAATACAAATACAAATCTTTTACTAATAACAAAAGTTACAGGTAATTTTTTCATGCATATTTAAAAACATTAAAATCATAACATAATATGTCAATACAATACAAAGACATCTGGGTCGGGAGTAGTAATGCTGAACGACAAGCGTGATGATGGAATGATGAAGCGTGAAGGAATTAATAAAACCTTGATATTCTGTTTAATTGGGCTGTATGTTTTACTTGTGCGCTCTAAGTCAGTCCTATTTTGATTTGGACAAGAAATGTTCGATAAAAAATAAAGTTACATTTAAGTTTTTAGTTATTATTAGATATAATTATCTGACTTTAATTTTGAATATTACTCGACTTTTAACTATTTTAAAAACAAAACATATCATCTCTACTTCAAAAACCTTAAAAGTATAGAAATAGTAGTTTGATGTGCAAAGTGTTGTTTTATAGCGAAGTTAATTCAGTGCGGTCAGATCGCATACCAAAAGGCGTATATCCAAATTTCAATAATAATTATTCTGAGCTGCCGATAAAAGTAAACATCGCGAGGAAACCATAACATGGTGGTAGAGTGCTTTTTAGTAAACCACCACTAAGTTGGCTGGCTGGTGTGTTCTATCAACCTTACCTACCTACCTGAGGGCGAATTTCTAGCCCGACAATACCATAAAACTTTACTAAATATTAAGTAAAAGAAAATAAAAACAAGACTGGGAACTAGCGTGCAATACATATACATCATGTTTTTAAATGATGCGTATATTTAAAGCAGAATATTTATATCAATATCAATATCAATATCAATATCAATATCAATATCAATATCAATATAAATATCAATATCATAGGGCATTACACACAGCGCCATCTGACCCCAAACTAAGCAGAGCTTGTGCTATGGAAGACAGATAACTGATAGAATATTTAAATACTTTTTTTTTGTAAATACATACTTATAATACATACAGTACACCCAGACACAGAACAAACATCGATGTTAGTCACACAAAATGTTATGTATGTATGTTTGATATCTGCAATACCTATAATGCTTGGGTATAATAAAAGTATAATAGACCGAAATTCAAGGCTTCCCTTGATTTAAAATTACTAATATCTTGCTTTTATTTTCATTCCAATCCATTAGACAAGGGCGGCAAAATGTAAAAATTGTTTACGTTTTATTTTTATTTTAACATATTTATTTCAAGTTACTTAAGACTCATAAATCAAAATTAATAATGAATCTTTCACGCAAAACTACTGAACGGATTTAGATGAAATTTGGTATGGAGGTAGCTGAGACTCTAGATTAGCACATAGGCATTTTATCCCGAAAACATGTAGCGGGTAACACCGCGGGGCGCAGCTAGTACAAGAATAAATTAAAAATGTCAATAAATGAAATACTAGATATATACTATACATACCTATATACTTCTTATTTGTATTTATATTTGTCTACCAAATCATTTAGAATTGGTGTTATTTCATGCATACTTATCCCGTCTCTGAGTATAGGCTGATAGCAGTGTCATGAACTGAACTCAAGGATATTCCGAGTTGAAACTCATTCCACTGCAAAATGTGCCAATATTTTCAACCATCGAGACTGGCACGCGTATGGAATCTCAATTATGAAAGCTTGACCGTGCCAAGCACTCTAGAGAAGATTTCAGACTTTTTCTAATAACAATTCGCTTGAAAATATTTATGAAGGATTATGAAAACTTATTTATAAAAGGTACAAATAGATAGATGCCTAGAGAATTTATTATGAAGCAATCAATTACGGTATTACTTTTGTCTAAGTAAACAAAGCCAACAAAATATTTTTAGAGATAATCTATTTAATATTTGCTAGTTGATTTATTAGTAAATTGTGTAAGTTTTCGATTAAAAAACATGTCTTTGTTTTTCTAGTTCTATGTGTAAATTTGTGTGATTAAAGTGATGAAAAAAGGACAAACGTTTGTGTTTTATTGATATTTCAACAAATCTATTTTTATTTACAATCTTTTAGTGTTTTCCTATTAATTATTCTGTGGTAGCAAGGTTACTGGCTGATTTAACTGTAGTGAGATTTAGATTTTTCAAAGAATCTTTTTACATACTTTTACAGATTCGCATCCATGCATACATTCCTTCATCGTCACAGCCTTAGGACGTCCACTCACTTTTGGATGTAGGCCTCCCCCATTGGCTCCCATAAAGACCGCTTGGAAGCGGCTCGCATTCAGTGCGTTCCTGCGTTCTTTATTGGGTCGTCGGTTCAACTTTTAAGTGGACATCCTACGCTGCGCACCAGACACCAGGCAGGGCTGAAAATGATGATGATGGTAAGTTTACATCGCATAAGTCTTAACATTATCTTGGTTTGTCTGCAAAAAGCCATTTATGTATTTGATAAAATTGAAAACCGATTTTTTCTTTAATTTTTTTTTAGATTTAATTTGGAAACCTACAAGTCTCAGAGATCTTAAAAAAAATCTCAAAGATATATAAAGTCTGCCAACCCACACTTGGCCAGCGTGGTGCAATATCGCCTTTCTCTTCTCACAATGAGAAAAGACCCGTACCCAGCAGTGGACCAGTTTATAAAAACAGGGCTAACTCAGGATTTAATCATTTAAATTGAATTTATTTTTACCATTCAAATACATTATTTTGTGCACTATATTCCACGTCGTAATTATACTGCACCTACCATAAGATCATCTAAATTCATGATTCAAATTCATTATTTGGTGTTAAATTCGTTGGCTTTCTAGCAGGGTTTTAATTCTTAGAATTTATTTGTTTAGCGGGACCTCGACACTGCTCGGGAACATTAACATAACCATGGGCTTTCGCTAAATTCTATAACTAACACCTTTGGTCCGGCAGTTTGAATTAGGAAAGATTTACATACGTAAAATTCAGAAGAATAGAGATAAGTTGAGTGACGATATTTTATATGTAGGATAATTGGCAGTAAGTATATGACAGCGAAAAGCCGAAGATCGGGGTGAGTGGTATGTCTCGGCTGAGGTCCAGTAGTGGACTTTGATAGGCTGATGATGATGATGATTATGATAGTTATTTTTGAACTTAAAACATTTTCATTGTTAGGTAGTGTTGTTATCGTGTGTTATTGTAAAAAAAATCTTAGTTGCGGGCGTTATTAAAGCGACGCGGATACGCATTCCTTTTAGTCTCCCTGGTTAGCATGCTAAAAGCGTCACAGCAATACTTAATTTTAATCTTTAAGCCGCACGCTTATTTAATATTGCACCCCTCTAAGATGGCTACTAAAATATTTTCCGCTTACTGCACGCCTGACTTGACTGTCTCGAATACCGCATTTTGCTGTGATCTTCCACGTTCTCTTTGCACCCATTCCTGGTCATTCAATTGTGAACTATATTTCCTAGGATTAAGTTTTATTTTACAGTCCGCAAAGAATACTGTAGTTACTTTTTGCAACACTAATTCGTAGGTGGCTCAGAATTTTTATGGAGCTCTAGTTGAACTTCCGTGTTGGGCGAAATGAGCGCTATCTAGTGGAGATAAAATTAGTTTTTGTGTGAATTTTTTTCGGTTGTTAGGTTTCTTTCTATATGCTACTAAAGGGGTTCCCTAGAGGCATGATCCCGAACTCCTCATTTATCATGCTTGTCACGCGTTGACCATCCCTCGTGTACACTACGTAATATAAGTATGCAAGTGGATAAAGCTATACTTTGGGTAGTAAAGATTTGGCGCTTTTTGACTCGACTATCTTACTCGTTTGCTGTTTCATCCGATAACAGTGCAGTTAATTTGATTACATTTATATCCAAATAACGTCTACCTACATGAGTCTACTAGCTGCGTCTCGTGGGTTGAACTGCATTTTCACAACAAACATTCGCGTTTTTTTTTTAAATTTATAATTATACGCTCTTCAGACACTGGGGTTCGTGACCTTTGTCAACTTTAATTACACTTTTTTTTTACAATTGTACAATACAAAAAGAGGAAAGTTGTGTTAGTAATCTTAATCTAACGTTAAAGTAGGTACTAGATTGTGTGTATACTGCGAGCAGACCAGCGCCCCGCAAGCAGCACCCGATCACGAGTATGACGCATGTGCCAGCCATCGCCCTCCTTAACCATATCTGAGGGAAGAGAGCGACCCGACTCACGGCGCCGCCGCAAGAAGGAGCCTTCGATGGTGAGCATGAATGCTCGAGGCATACACACAATCCTTATTTCTATTTACATCATAAGTTTTCATTTGAAATCGCCTCCTCCCGACTCAAGACCTCTTTCGCGTTTATAATATTAGTAGGGTTAGTAGGAAGTACCTAGGATATAATGCTTTTAATACTTAAAGAACATTATATCTAGTGTCATCTCTGAATAGTTTAAAAACACACACAAAAAAGGTTTGTAAGCAAAAATACTTCTAATAAACTCTTTTATGACTAGGTAGAGAAGTTCAAAGTTGTGAAATGGATAAAAATAAAAGTGCTATTCAAACTTTAAAGATGCAAAATAATATCATTATGATTTTGTAGTGTCTGTTAATGAGAATCAGAAATTACCCGGGGAGATATGGTGCGAATACAACTAATGCTTACTAAACAACTAGCTCCCTTGACTTCGCGTGACTCGACATTCTGTATTCACCAGCTTGACTCCTCAACACAGTTGAGAACTAAGGGCTTTGCAGACTATGTTATAATATTATAATTATCATGTATACTACTTCTATTTTCACACTATGCCTATGTTTGTGTAATGCTACATAACATTGAGCTTGGTAAGAATACACTATATTATTGCTTCTAATTAGAGAAACATTATTTATGTCAAAAGGACTCCAAGTTAAGACTTTGAGTCCAAGTCTGCACCGGGAAGTGGGTCTAAAGCTTACAACATTCGATTACAAATCGGCAACAGGGCAGGTAAAACTAAATAAACGCTTGTAACTTTTAAAAATGATTATTTAAACAATGTAATAGCTTTCTGAAAATATTGGTAGACCACTTCCTACTAGTTAAAAATGATATCACAAGTTATCGATGTTCACCCGATGTTACCCACATCACTAGCGCGTTTCATACGCCCAATGAGTGCAAGCGAGATAGAAAAAAGATTTGTGGTCCGAGGACTCCAGCCGAGTTAATACAGCCCTAGTATAGTATGAAGGCGACTCGATATACGTAGGTACTATAGCGTTGTCTGAGGACGCCTTGACAAGTAATCCAAAGCTACAGTTTCGATGCAATCAATATTATTAAACTATCGCCATCTTATTCGTGCGGATTCTACGATGCATTAATCATTCAGCGTTTCCATTAGATGATGCTTGACTTCAGAACTTCATTAGTAATTAAGATATTGGTTAGGATGTATGCTGCGGTTGCGGTTCGATGTCGGAATGTAGGACTAACTTGGAACTTATTAATGTTACTAATCAATTAACCAGCCAACTATGGCTATTGTGATATTTAGGTGGGCAACGGTCTCCACGGAATAGATGCCCGTGTTTACTGGAATCCATAGCCTTTGAATACGGTGCGTTTAACTCAAGAAATTTAAAAACCCGTGTATGTCGTTCTCTTTTCATTTTCATTTTCAAAACAAGATGTGCTAGAATAAAAAAGTCAGTCTATTTTCATCAGATCTTTCCTTATTGTTTTTTTTAAGTATACCCATTACATAAACTTGTTTACTTTTATAGCCTTTGCACATTTATTTAGCCTGCAATTACCATTTCACCCCAAAGTTTCCCCTTAGGTACGGGCATAGCCGGGAGGACAAGTACATCTTTCCCGCATTTCTCATCAAACAATTTCCAAGGTGTCGGAAGCAGTGCACAAAGCGGGAAATAACAACGTTCCCAACCACAATAGAAAAGCGAAACCAAATTAAGGATTCCGACGCGAATATCTTCTTGTGAAAAAGGAGGCCAAAATTACAGGGAGTTGTGATTTGAATTTATTACCCTAAGGCTAATTTTATTTCGTACTGTATACTTTCACCCCATAAATATAAATGTGACAGTACCTTCTCGCAATGAGATGCCTGAAATATTTCCGCGAATAACAACGTAAAGGTTAGCCGAATGTATTGTGATACAGAGGATTATTCAAAGTGTGTGATGCAAACATTTTGTGAAAATGTGTTCTAACTTAAGCGACGGTTTCGAGTGTGGAAATTTACAGTGAGACAATGAAGGAGGACATTTTAATTAGGAACCTTTGTTTTTTTTTTGTTTATTTGGCTGTAATGTGTTGTTTTAATTATAATTGTCATCATTAATTACAGACTTATATTTCATGAAGATTATTTTTTGTTCAAGATAAATGAAAACCCAGAAATTTTTCAGATCTCTCCATTTACCTGTACTAAGTAACTGTATTATTTTTAAATGCTTAATACATTTTTATTATTTTTTATTTTTTTTTAATTAAGTAATCACTTTTTGTGGGCACACCATTACATCAAAACCTGAATACTCATTGATTGCTTACACATGAAAGAATTTCTGAATGTTATGAAAGTTTTAGTGTTTTTTTTGTTCTAGAAAACTCTGAAACTGTAAAGTTAGAAGCACAAGAGAACCTTGCGCATCGAGAACACATTCAAAACTTGCGTCCGCAGGTAAATGTGGCCTCTTAATAATAAAAAACGGAAGAAGGGAAAACTCCGAGAAAACGAGCAATGTTTATCGAGAAACAAAGGCAACTGAGGCATACAATATGCATAATGATTGTACTAAATTAGAGAACAACGGTCCCTTTTACGCGGACTCAAATTGCTTATTGTGTAGGTACCGCGTTTCGAATATAATATTTAGGTGCGTTACTTGTTCGTGAACAAAACGTATTATTTTGAATAAAAGATAAATTTTCAAATAATGATATAATTAATAGAGTACATAGTTAACGAGTTGATTTAATTCATAAGATAATTGTTAATTTTGACTCACATGAATGTTATAATGATTATGACTACTGATGTTAAGTGTTTGGTGGTGGACCTCCTTAGCAGGAGGTCGTCTAGGTAGGTACCACCGCAGTATTAGTTATTCTGCCGCTAAGCAGTAGTGTGTAGGCATTACTGTGTTCCGGTTCGAAGGGTACTGCTGCTAGCGAAATTACTGGGCTGTTGAGACTAACCATCGAAAGTCTCAAAGTAATGAGCGCCAAAGCAGTGATGCCCTAGACGTTGTTTTGTTATTCAAAGTTCTGTGTATCGCTACAATGGTCATGGACAGGCGTTTTCTCTTACCATCGGGAGAGCGTCTCGTTCGTCTCATTACATTTTACATTTTAAAAAAAGATGAGGTCTAAGATGGAGTGCGCTTGCCTGGAAGAAACCGAATCACTCGCAACTTGAAGGTTCCATTTGTATAATCTACTGCTAAGCACCTATCGGTGTGTTCCGGCAGCCTCACTTGAAAGCCAGTTCCATTCCAGGCTAGGTGTGCATGTGCATCTTCAACTGCCCAGTCATATAACATCAGATGATCTGTGGCTAAACACTTAGCCTGTAATCAGTAAGAAAAATGAGATGTTTGAATCCGGTAAGTAACATAATTATATTTAAATTTTTCACCCTCGTTGAGCTATTTTTGGTAAGGGCAAACTTTTATGTTCGCGTCACCGACATGTTAATGTGACGTGTTTTTGTTTTTACTCTTGTCGGCAGTCTTCATGACTATCATTTTAAAATTTTTGATTAAAAAATTATGAATTGATGCTACAATAGATACAAGTCAGATTACAGATACAGATGAATTCTTTTGCAGAATAAAATTAGAACAATAAAAAAACAGTTAAGCGACCGTTTCTTTGTCTATGTGACGAACGTAACGAAAACAAATTTTGAAACTTATTTTATTTTTGTTACTTGGGATTATCGAAAAATTCTAGAATGTGAATTTACGAGTGATATAGCGCCACTTTAAGCGTCGTCAATATAAAATCATCCTCATATAATGTAAGTAAGTATGAGATGGATCATAAAATAAAACTTAATAAATTGGAAGATCATAAAACTAGACCCGTGTGGCTTTTGACTTTTGACAACTATTGTGTCATGTTTTTATGATTTAGCTGTCGTGTTCTTTAAAAACCAATTTTGTTAAGAATACACTTTTATTATTTTTTAAGTGGCTATAAAATATCACTGTATGCGAAATTGTTGTTTTGTCATTTATGAAACGGTGGTAGATCAATTTTATAGTCATATCAATAATGACACTATAATTGAAATTTTTGGTAGTATATTGCTAATCTTCTTTAATCTTCAATAAATTATTTTTATAATTAAATTAAAATAAAGACAGGCATTTCGCACCTCACGTAGTTTAGAACGCCCTGTGATGATGGGGTGACGATATATGTAGGACAGACGGTAGGGGCTGGAATCGAAAAGCCAAAGATCAAACCGAGTGGCAAGTCGGGAGAGACCTACGTCTTGCGCTATGATAGGTTAATTATGATGATAAATAATAATTATGATAGACAGGAATTTAATTAGGTTAGTACATTTAAATAAATAATAAACATCGTAGGACGTTTCACACTGGGCCATCTATCCCCGTATTAAGTAAAGCTTGTACTACGAGAACCAGATAGCTGCTAGAATACTTGTATACTTTTCTTTATTCCTACAGCGCTTGAAGCAGATAATCTACCAAATGAGCTCAGGGTAATCACAATTGTAACAATATCAACGAACAAGTTCGTGCCAATTTTTAGATATTTGCTGTAAAACGATGCGACAAATTTGAACAACATTTATACTAATTTGCTCACTACTAAAAGTTCGATCGTAAAATTACCGATAAAGATGAACTCCGAGAATAAGTTCTACTACCAAAGAACAATCCCGTTACCAAGCATTACAATGAGAAATAGTTTGAAAATCAAGGTCCAAAATTAGAATATAAAAATTTATAGGCAATTCAGAATTTATTACTTGAAAAGTACATTAAATCACTTATTAGTAGGCACTAGTACGCGGCTCGCAGTGCACCGATCGTAAGGCTCGACACACACTATGTTTTGACAGCCGAAGTAAAATTTACGGTCGCTCACCGGGCCGATAAAACCGCCTTTGTCAATGACCAGTTCGATACCAGCAACACTCTGCTGTTTACGACCAAATAAATTTCAAAAACTATTATTATTCAAATCGTACCGGACCCACAAAATACAAACACCCCTTTTTATGCGTATATTCAAGATTCACGAAATATTTTTACAAAAAACATTTTCCGAGACATTTTTTTCATTGAATCATGTCGTAGAACTGTGTGCGAGTTTTATTTAGTCAAGTTTATGGCTAGCACTCGTGATTAATAAATTATATTGGAGTTATGATTTTTCATTCGGTTTGAGGATTAAGAGGATTCTTAAATGAGAAATGTTTATGACTTTTAACTGGATAGGAAGCATAAATAACGTTAAACATCTGTTGTCATTTCTCAGTGTTGATGGTTTATTTCCGACTTCCAAAACACAATTAAGTCCAGACTTGATTCAGACATATACGTAGGTAAATATCTAAAGATGGAAAGGTGAACAATGATGTGCAAATAACCAAAAATATTAAGACAGTTTTTGACAAAGACAGATTTACGTTATCTATGGGACTTTATTAAACTACGTGTATTCTGGGTTCAAATTTTCTTTTGACTGCATATTATTATTTAAAGTATAATAAATATGTGTTTTTTCATTGTTATTACTTCACGGATATGGGGTTCATTTATGTTAATTAGTATAGATAGACTTTGATCTTTGTTTTAATTATAATAATTATATATATATTTAAAAACCGACCCCATGACCCTTAGGCCAAATAAATGCACTGCACCAATGAAACAGCGATGTTTCGGAGTAAACGAAAATGTCAACGATGTATACAATTTTTAGATTTTAATTGATTTTTTTAAAACCGCTCAATTGATTTCTATAAGTATAAGTATAAGACCACCTCTGAAGTATGATTTAACAAGTGAAAAAAGAGTCATCAAAATCGATTGGCGGAATTATCGCGTAACATACAAAAAAAACATACAGTTAAATTGAGATCCTCCTCCTTTTTGTGTTGGTTAAAAAAACAAAGTTTAATGTAGAAAAACGTAAAAAAATATATCTAGTTTGTAATGTTTACGATCACAACCTACGTCATCCCTTTGTTCCCAGAGAAACGCATTGATCTTTAGCTATATTGAGTGGCGTTGGAGATAAAGTAAACATGCCCAGGGCAGGTCGAGGGTGACTAAAGTGTCTAGTCTGCGAAAGACTAGCTCAAGGAGACAGGTGAGTTTGGATCAAAGGGCTCCATTGACCCGTTTACGGTCGTGTTGCTGTGTAGGATCTCTCTTGGATCTTAGTATAGTGCTGTTCAATACATTTTGCTTGAAAATTAAACTAACGTTGCTAAAATATACTCACTTTGATTGATTGGGTCAGGGTTTGCTTTTAATCTGATTTTAGAACTTGAAAGCAAAAGAAAAACAAAATTACAAATAATTAAAAAAATTATATCCATACCATACAACGATATAATCTTATTATAATATGGTTCTTCTACAGTGTACTTAGTACTCGTGGCTTTCAAAGCTCAGTTGTTACGGATCACACGCTGGTGTTGTTTCAAATCCCAATAATGAACGTGAGTTTCTGGTCAAGAAAAATTTTACGAATGAACCATGACATGAGAATATAGTATCTACTTTCTACTACTTAGCTGGCTAGCTGCCACCCTGAAGTTGAAAATGTACCGTCAAATATCTAACAGTGTATTCCAGTAAACTCATTTGAAACCCAGTTCCCATTTCAGCCCTTTACCATTTTCAACATCACTGTCACTTCAGATGAGCTGTGGTCAAACATCTAGCTTGTCAAGCATAAGAAAAAAACCCGGGCTTTTGAAGGATGATTAGGGCTATATTCCACTTAGATGGGTTAGTGCGGATTGATGGATGATCTCATTTTTAAATGAGATGATTTCATTAAAATATCTGATTTTAAACTAGCTTATTTCTCTTGGGGCTACAGTTTTTTGTGGGTTTTGGGCTTCGCGATAATTTTCTTTGATCTTTTAATATTTCGCACTGTCTGTATTTTGAACTTAGCTAGCTCATGTTGTTAATTTCTTTTGTTTTATTCGTTTTTCCCAACGGCACGTATTAGCCAGTACACGACAGCATCTTAACGCGAAATACTAAATTTATCAAAGTGGTAAAATAGCAAAATCCGTGCATAGTGTTACAACACTAAATCAAAGTGATTTGTTATTGAAGCTTTAAAGCAGTTTACGTCTGAGAACCCATATAAATCTAAGTGGCCAAGGAAATTATATGCGCCTTTACGACAATATAAACAGTATGCTTCCTGGCAACATTCAACAGTGAAATAATAGTTATATAAAAATAAATATCGTAAGACATTACACACAGCGTCATCTGACCTCAAACTAAGTCAGATACCGAATACTTAAATACTTTTTTTTTGTAAATACATATTTTTACAGACACAGAACATACATTTGTTTATACCTACACCAGAAAATATTTGTTTTGGGTGGGAATCAAACCCACGCCCTACAGCTCTTAAAGCAGATATAATGTCAATGAGCTAACAGGGCTGTCTAAAATGTCACCTTGGAAAATAATAAAATCAAACAGAATAACAGGGTGGAATTGAGTCAAATTATATTACTGTGCTTTTATCAATATTTCAACTTTTGATAATAATATTGGATAAATTAAAAAATAAGACGATTTGACGAAGTGTGGCCATACACTTTGTCAAATTTAAATAAAATGGGATTTTTATTGTTTTTTTTTAAGATTTTCGGATCGGTCCCATTCCTGTGCCAGTGCCATAAATAGATTTAAAAACAAAACATTTTTTGTATTATAACCTATGTAATCTATGTATATACATTATACAGTATACACGTGTTGTTTGTATGTGTTCGTCTGAGAAGTGTACTTTTTTAAATAAAAAATATATAATTATTATATTAGGTTACGGCCACGTTGAGTTAAGAATTGACCCTAATCACCTAGCGGTGTGAAATAAACTTTACGATCTATTCTCATACTTACCTATTTGGTTACGTAAAAAATTTCATGAAAAACGGACGAGCCGTTTCGTAGGAGTGCGACACCGTGACACAAGATTTTTATTTATACGTATAAAGAAGATTAGCTGTAACTGTCCATACTGACCGTATATATTTTGTACTTTTAGTGTGGAATTTGTGCTAGCTACGCATATGATTGTGCTTTCAACTACAATCGGAAAGTCTTTGGGCACCGATTTTAATCTTAGCTATTGGAAAGCAATAATTTATTAAGTTATAAATTCTCGGCTACTTGTTACAGTCGAAAGTAGGTACATTAATACATAATTATACCATTATTTTGATATACATGTTGAAAGTTGAATCTAATTTGGGAAACTAATAACTACGATTCTAGTATGCGTCTGATGGATGACCAAACAAGTTTCAATAGATTAATTTTTTTTAATACTAACTCCTAGTTCCCAAAAAAGTACAAGTGTATTTTAACAGTAATTTGGTTCTAGTAGTACAAGTATTGTTTAGTTTGAGGTTATATGACGCTGTGTATAGACAAATATTAAATATTGTATTCTCCGATATTTAAATAATTTAAATGGAAAAGCTGATTAATAAAATAAATAGGAGATAAGCGATAACACAAAAACCAACATAGTTTTCACTTGTGCTAACTATAACTAATCTGCGTCTGTATCTGTAATATTCTTATAAACACAACACTATCCTCTTACATTTAAAAACATTAGCAAAGTGCAGAAAAAAAAACATATATGTCGGCGCAACAGCCAATATAAATATTATTAAGTACAAGTAATCAATGATACTTTAAGATACTTAAATTCACACTAAAATGTCGAGTTCAGTTTGCTGTCATGATGACTGCCAATAAAGACTGTGCCTCCTATCTTTGAACTCCTATTTAATGTCATGTAATTGTTTTCTAAATTCATTTCATAATTTATAAGCGGTACTGGTTACATTTAAAACTAGGATTAACTAAGTTTAATTTTAAAAGACTTCAACTATGTTCAAAGTGAAGTTTGCGCGCAAGGCGTGGCGCGCGTGTCCTCTCAACTCAATTGTTAAATCCCATTTAACTATTAGATAGCAGATTTAATGTTAACAAAAAGGGCTTAAAATAAGTTTTAAGTAATTTAGACTTAGTTATGGTTCCATGTATATTCACTTGTTATTATTTAGATTTTAATAAAGTGTAAAATGACTTCACAATGAGTACGCTAGGTTAGGTTTTTTTTTTTTTTTTGTCAAATAATGAGTCGAACGAGACGCTCTCCTGATGGTAAGAGACTTTGAGTAACAAAACAAAGTCCAGGGCATCGCTGCTTTGGTACTCATTACTTTGAGACTTTCGATGGTTAGTCTCAACAGCCCAGTAATTTCGCTAGCTGCAGTACCCTTCAAACCGGAACACAGTAATGTTTACACACTACTGCTTGGCGGCAGAATATCTGGTACTGCGGTGGTACCTACCTAGATGACCTCCTGCTAAGGAGATCTACCACCAAGTAAAGGTGGTAGGGGCGGCCGTTGTGAAGGCATATTCGGTATCGAGCTACGGCGGAGAACGGAGCTCTTGTGAGTATTTTGTACCAAGTTTATGTTTAAATCTTAAATCACTAATAAATTATTTGAATTGTTGTTTCTGTATTTGATGAGTGAACCGGGGGTTGGAGATGGTTCACCGTTTCTAAAAACTCTGTGCCTGCTGGGTCGCCGTTATATATATACAATAAATTATCGTTATTTATAACCAAGCTCACTGCACCATTGAAAAAAGTTAATATTTAAGAAAAAAAGTGGAAGATCGTGTCTTGGGAGAGGCCTTTGTCTAGCAGTGTATTATGATGATGATGAATATTTATTTTATTTTTTGTGTATATAATAATACGTTTATATTTTATTAATGATTTCTGGACGTTTTTAAGGCTAGAGTGAATAGATTTATCCTAAATCGGCGTGCTCCTTTCTCCGCCGCACCGTCGCTTTCCATCAGACAAGTTGGTGGCCAAAAGTAAATTTACGTAATTAAAAAAAATCTACGAAAATACCAAACAGTAATAATTTTACACTATAAGTACTAATACAATATACTCAAAAATAATGACTGGTTTATTTATTATATTATACAATTTCAAAATCATTTAATTTATATACTATGCCACTGTCTAAAATACTGTTAAAAAGATCAAAATATAAATTACATCAAGAAAGAAAGAAAAAACTTTCCAATAATTTCCTCACGTTTACTATTATAGAATGTCAGCATACAAACGTATTCTCATTGGCATCGAACTAATATTCATACAATTACAATCATTACACAGTTTGGCGGGACGTTGACAATAATGTATAAGTTTTATTATCTGATTTGGGCATTTTTACTGCCGGAATCGATGGTCATGGCGACTCGAACCTTGATGCGACGCTGTCGCGTGTGACACTGATGCATGCCGCATGTACTTGTCATGTTTCAACATAAAACTACAGTGATAAAGGGTGTTGTCATAATTATTATTTTTTTGGATCACATTTTTTTTTAGCAAAGCTAAAGTCCATCACATCGCTACATTGGGGCAAATTACTTTGAGACTTGATAGTTTGTAAAGATTTCTGGATTTCCGATTTACTAATAGTAGGTACAAGCTTTAGGTAAAGCTTGTACTATTAGTTTGGATTGAAACGAACTGAAACATGGCGTCCAGCCGCACCAACCATTTTCATTCCGTAGTCCAAGTTTCACTTGTTTAAACAAGCATTTAATTGGCTTTAGAGATCAACCTGTGGATGCGTAGTGTAGAAATTAATCACAGATTTTACTGTCCCAGCTAGCATTTAGAATTGCTTGTAAGTATCGTTTCGTGAAAGATGATACTGCCCTTCAGTAGTTTGTATTCAAATCAGATTTTTGCTGGGAAACTAATCTACCTTAGGTATTTGGCTATGAATGGTGTGGTTTTCGGAAATGTTATTCGAATAATCAACAACATAGCTGCGTACATTAAATTCAACGTACCTAATCTTGAAATCAAAGATCAACTCAACACTTGGTAAAAACCTAAAATCTCGGTATTTTTTATAGTTGACAAGCTAAGTATTTGACCTCAGCCCACCTGATGTTAAGTGATATTGTGTTTGAAGATGATAAAGCACACCTAGCCTGGAATAGAACTGGTTCTCCAGTGGGGCTGCCAGAACATATTAGGTACTTACATTTACCTTATCTATAAAATTAATGATTTACTTCTGTGGGTACATACCTGATACATAAAGGGTTATAATTGTCTTCGACAATTTGACCCATAACTAAATGTTTAGACGCAGTGTGTAAATTCTTTAAAAATCTAGGCATTAACCTACATGTTTTTTGTATGACTAAAGCATTTTTTAATATGCGAAGTGGCAAGGAGAGCGTAAAGCCGTAGATTGAGTTTTGGAGGAGGCCCGTACTTAGCAGTGGGCGGTAGGATGATAGGCTAATTATAATTATTTATTAATGATGTGGGTATAATAATAATTATGCTGAATGACTAGTAGACCACATTAGATCGTATTAAATAAAAAAACAAAGGGATATTGATGATGGTGGTTTTATTTCGCGCAAAAAGTTTTCCTTATATTACAGCGGACAATGCGGCCAGTATTTTGGGCACGTTCCTTCAAATTAGAGATCGTTCAAACGATCTTTTAGTCAGTTTTATGTTGGTTTAATTTTCTTTAGGTTTTTAGTTTGTTTTAAATCGAATTTGTGTAAAAAGGTATGCTGAATTCCTCATCGAATAAAGTTCTTACTCCATCGATGTATCGCTTGTGGCGAAATTGCACTATATTTTAGAGCGTTTTCCTTCAATTATAGCATTGGTCGCCAGGGCATCTGCTGAGATGCAAAAAAAATAATTGTAATGGTTATCGAACCATTTTCTGGAATTATCAAGTGTGTCAATGGGATAAGCGCTATTTTGCAGTGGCAAGAAGACGTGAGAGCTTTGGCAATTTAATTGTGTTGATGCGCTTGGTGAAAAGTGGTAAAGTAGAAATGTGGAAATTGTAGATTCAAGAGTTAGCTGTAAAAATGATTTTATGTGTTGACAATTAAAAAATAATGACACGAAAATACTTTTACTTAATATTTTAGATTAAAATAGGGAGTACAAGTATACTTTGTATGTTTAGATATAAAAAAATAAGTGGTAGGCAAGTTGTAAAACTGTTACAGTTTAAGTGTATGAATTATTTAAGTAGTTGACTTAAACAGCAAATAGATACACAAACAAAATTTATCTGATACGTTGAGCTAGCTCTTTTGATTTCTTACTTGACAAGAATAGGGTTACGCGGAACGGTTGTACTGAGCCGAAACAAGGTTTATACTTATTATTCGGAACAACTTTTATGGTAATGTATTATATTACCTGTGTTGATTCTCTCAGACATTTCTCTAATTCAGCAGAAAACTAATATCACTGGTTAGTTCACCTTCTTAGCAAGCTGAATTAACAGTAAGGTGGACAAAGAACATATCTATCGCAGATTACCAATGGGGTAGAGGTTGGCTAAAGTGGTGTAGGGCTAGGTGAAGAGTCTTGAGAGACGCCTATGCCCAAATTGCCCAACAGTGGACTATGATAGACCGTAGGCCTATGCCCAACAGTGGAGTATGATGGACCGCTTATGGTGATTTTCACTAATAGCAAAAGTTTGTTGAAATTTAATGAAATTATATCAGTTACATTATTATCAGGGTACATCAGGAATTAACCACAGACGAAAAGTCAAGCAATATAAAAAAATGTCTAGATTTAAAAATCTCATAAAACTGACTTTATTTGAAAACTCACTTATATCACTTTCACAGAATCGTCCCATCAAAGTAGCTTGCCGGCATGTCCACGTCACATCACAACGCGTCAGCTTCGAGGCATCAACGTTCGACGTCGCAAAATTAAGCCTTATAAAAAAGTTTACAATGTAGGTAATTCCTGTAGATTTATAGCCGTCCTTTTTACTGATGAAACGGCGATACAGTAACAATATACTTTTTTTTTTTTTTTTTTTAATGGTTGACAGGCTAGTTATTTGACCACAGCTCCCCTGATGTTAAGTGACGGTGTGGTCGAAGATGGTAAACCACACCTAGCCTGGAATGGAACTGGCTCTCAAGTGAGGCTGCCGGAACACACCGTTAGATGCTTGGCGGCAGATTTTCAACTTGAGGGTGGTAGCTAGCCAGCCGAGTACTAGAAAGTACCCTACCACCATGCTATGGTTTCTTCACGATGTTTTCCTTCACCGGCAGCTCAAGCTCATTGTTGGGGTTTGAACCCACGCCCTTCGGCATGCGAACCTACCGCGCTAACCACTGAGCTATCATCGCTACATATTATACTTTATAACTAGGGTGAAACGTAGTGTTTAGAGATTTGCTGAAGATAGATTAATAGACATCTACATCGTATCTGATATCGAGGTCAGATCAGTCGTGAAAATCTTAGAAATCAAATTGTTTTTAAAACAGATTTACATGTACAAGACTGTCATCCTGACAGTGAGTTAATCACTCGTGCCGTCTAATATTCGTACACATAGCATGTAAAATAGTCATCTACAAATTTGTGTCTGTGTCTGTGTAAATTATTCCAAGCCGCCTATACATGGCCTCTTTGTATTATAAATCATCTCTGTAGTCGTATGGTACTGCAACACTAAATGGTGTTATCGATGCGTTGCTAAAGCCTAGAAGAGATGAGATCAAGCTAAATACACTATCGATAATATAAATCGCGTTAACTCTTCTTTACTGTACATATGCGATACAGTAATAATAATATTTATTAGAAGGAGGATTTTTATTTTTCAATTTAATTTCTTTTTTATATTAAATATATTTTCATTTATTTAGTTTATTCCTTCTTAATAGAAAAGTTTTTAAGGCGCCCAGAAAAAAATCCTACACGTGATTTATTGGACTTAATATACTTATAATTTATACCAATATTTACTAACTGTAGAGCGAGTCGCCTACAAATTTTGCCATTTTACTTTCGAAGCTCACATTCGAATTCACTACACGAGTATTCACATGTTCACTAAAGGCGATCCGATATCGCTTAAAGTACTCGATAAAAAGCGGTAACTGACCAGAATCAGACTTATTTTATTAAAATAATAACACCCACGCAGTCATATGTTCGCAAGTCAATACCGCGTAACCAACATAAAGAGACCCCTGTGTTTTTCTGGTTGGTTTTACAAATGTATCTGGAGAGAGGTCAAGCGTTAAAAGATACACCGGTCGTGTTATCCGACCCACGCTCACTGCTTTATTGGTCGGAATTGCCTCTAAACGTTACCAATGAGACGTTTGTTGTAGTATATTTACGGCACCTTCATACTGCATGGTAACTCCAGTTTCGATACAATAAAGTGCTTGATATATGGAGGTCTGAGGCGGGATCAAAATACATTTTATCAGGAAGTAGCTAACCTCACCAAACTTTGTATGTATTATCTGTCATAGAAGCATTTCCTTTTTAATAAGAACATTTGTTTGATTGATTGATTCAGGCGTTACTTAATGGAAGTTCATTTTGAATATTCAAGGTTTCCGCTTAACAGTCGTTTCAGTTACAACAATGATAAGGACTTCAATTTAACTAATTTGACAACAATTTATTAAAATAAAAAAATAATTAAACAGAAATCTAATTCAAGTTTTAATATCCTCTTCTCGCTGCAGTAACCACTTAAAATAAATTAAAGCACACTTAGCCTGGAGTGGAACTGGCTCTCTAGTGTGGCTGCTGGAACACATCGTTAGATGTTTGGTGGCAGATTTTCAACACGAGGTCCTTTTTTGTAGCTAAAAAAATAGATTTGGTGGCAATTTTTTTTGGTTTGGTAAACAATTATTATTTGTTTGACTTAAACTTTACCTAGACATTAAATTTAGTATTCTGCCTTTAGTGTACACTATGGTAATGAAGGTCCACCACAATTATGAGCGAGTTATTCATAAAATTGGAAGCCGAATTTCTTCAATTCGGTAAAAGAATGTCGGCTTGTTGACTATATTAGCCGTTCAGACGATCATGTTAAACAGAATGTGTTTTGATTGGTTTTAAATTACTTCTAACTGTTTTGTTTTACATTTACCTTGCGTGATGTGACACGGGAACAGCTATTTGAAAGGCATTTTAATTTGTTGTGGGAGTTGGTTGGTATCCGTTGGGCTTTGATTAATTTTAGACGATTGTCTATCAAAAACTAAGCAGTGGTACTAAACGCTAGTGATAGTATCTTTGTTCTTTTTAGGGTCCCGTACCCAAAGGTTAAAACGGGATCCTATTGCTAAGACTCCGCTGTCCGTATGTCACTAGGGTCTATCTCATGAACAGTGATAGTTATATTGAAGATATTGAAATTTTCTCAGATGATGTATTTATGTTGCCGCTATAACAACAAATACTAAAAAACAGAATAAAAAAAATATTAAAGGTGGCTCCCATACAACAAACGTAATTTTTTTGCCGTTTTTATAGATAAATGGTACGGAACCCTTCGTGTGCGAGTACGACTCGCACTGGGCTTGTTAAAGAAAAACTAGAGGTTGTCTTATACAAGAAAAATACGCGGTAAAGTATGTTAGGGTGGTTTAATTGCACATTTGATGAGCTAGCTAGCTAGCTAGTTAAATGTTTATGAGCAGTAATATTGGTTAGGGGTGTCAAAATTACTATTTGGTGGAATATTAAATACATTTTTTTATATCCACGTTTATCTCTATAAAATAACACTATTCTATTTTCAGTTTTGACGAGAATAACTTTTTAAATTTGCTTATATAGTGGGAAACGATTCAGAAAACTGGTGATAACAAAATCGAAATACATTTTGGTATTGCAGCTCTATAAATAATTATCTTTTTTCGTCGACGATCGATTGATGCAATTGCTATTGTATATAGGCATAATACTATAATTAGAAGAATTTATTTTCTTAAAACTTAAAATTATTCACTGTATTCAATTCGAGACTCAACGACTCAATGTTAAGTCTAGCTAGCTTTTAGTTGCTAAATTAAATTGTAAAAAGCTTGTGACCTATACTTCAGTAAGCACGAATCAAAACCTAATTTGTTGTGAACGTAACAACAAGTCAAACTTTAGGCTCCTTAGCGAGCTAGTTATTAATCCGAGACATTAAACTTGGGCAAGAACTAAGATTTAGACAAAATGAATTAAGTTTAACCCAACTTTGTCGGATTAACTCTGTGCCGAACTGATTAGATTCGATAAAATTTAAATTATTTAAGCCTATAGAGAGGTCACAGAGAATACATTTTCGTGTGTTACAATAGTATTGGTACATATAAACCTAAATAAATACAGAATAAACACCCGAATAAATGTTTAATCGAACAATCATATATTCTTCGATCAAATTTGTCAAGACTAGCTGCGCCCCACGACGTTACCCGCTACATTTTTTGTGAATAAAAGTAGCCCACGTGTTAATCCAATGTGTCAGCTACCTCCATACCCAATTTCATCAAAATTGGTCTAGCGGTTTGAGCGTGAAAAAGTAACAAACATACAAACACACTCATAAACTTTCGCGTTTATAATATTTTACTGTTATTATGAATGTTACGATTAGGGGTTTCCATACAACGTGCAATTGGGCCAACGTTTTGGAAATTATTCCTTTGGACAGTGATCTATTAGATTAGCTAGTTAATTGTACTGTAGTACTTATGAACCTATTTAAAATAATTGATTGTACAATTGATGATTTGTACATACAGCTAATATGTAAATATTAAATAATAAATAAATATCGTAGGACATTACACACAGCGCCATCTGACCCCAAACTAAGCAAAGCTTGTACATGGTAGTCAAATAACAGAAAGAATACTTAAATATTTTTTTTAAATTGTAAATCCAGAACACCCAGACACAGAACAAACATTTGTTTATACCACAAAGTTTGTCCTGTGTGGGAATCGAACCCACGCCTTTCAGCTCTTGGAGCAGACACACTACCAATGAACCAACAGGGCTGTCAAAGTTGTATATTAAACTGGTATATTAGTATATACCAGTTTGAAGTGTATCGTAGCTGGCGAAATTACTATGGTAATGACACTCCCGTCCAACCTTTCAAAGTAATAAACGCCGAAGACAACTAAACCAAAAGTTTGTTGTTTTTAGTGAACTTTTAGTACATTGGTTATGCTGTCGTCAGGGGAGAGTCTCGTTTATTTCATTATTTCTTACTACAGAAAAAAACCAAACCACTCACACCCTCAATCAATCTAGCAAACAATCGAGAAGGGATGCTAATGTAAAACTATTTGATGTTCTCTTTGAGTCTGCTATTTGCAAAGTTCACGGAATATTTTTTGAGATGTTCCTTTGTTCGATCTCCCGAGTTGTTTGCCCAATTTGGCGTGTTTATTATTCAGTAGTGTTTGTGTACGGGGTGTAAAGTATATTATGGTAGATCAAGAATCAGGGTGTGGGCAGGTTGGCAGCGGTTTACTGTTCTATTGTTTTTCTTGCGTAAAATTGTCCTTATGTACACTAATGTTATTGAATTAATTTAATGATTAATTTTTCTATGGAATGGTTTTAATGTGTGTTACGGTATGTGCACTATGTATTTTTGACATGTAAATTAATTTTACCAATAAATATGAATATGAATTAATGAATATTATGAAGAGGAAAGATTTGCATTTTTGGATTTATGTATGTTTGTAACAAATAAAGTCAAAAACAATGCTACATTCTCCCTGAGTAACATAGGCCGAGTACTAGAAGATACTCAATAATTGAATCGGAAGAAGCAAAAGATGTGTGCTAGGATCGTATATGGAAACGTCTAAAGCAGAACTATCGTGTTATTGTATCAGTACTTAGATACATAAGTGATCGCTTCTCGCTAAAGCAATCAGGCAGCCTATTATTACTTGTTTGTTATTAATAAGATAAGTCGTTGGCGAATCCTCAGTCTTCTTCAACGTGTTTGTCTTTTCGAGTTGCCGTAGCTGTGATGTTTACCAAATCGTGTTTCACTGTTGCCTAAATCTATACTTCATAATTCGTAGGCATACAATACATGTCTTGCTATATTAGAGGCGCGTGTCTAATTTAGCGAATTTTATAACTTAAACTGATCGAACAAATCCAAATCAAACAATGTTGTAATATCAAATGAAAAACGTATTTTTTAAAGTTAAACGCAATATTTTGTTTATCACCTGGTCTTAATCACGCTAAAACTAGATGCTATGAAATTAGTTTTGTTTATTCACCCTAATGTTACGACCTTGTAGCAATAGCAGTCCAAAACAAAATTAATTTCATAGTGTTTTCTGCGCAATTAATTCCCGGTGAAAAAACATATAATTAAATGAATAATATATCGTATCGTAGGACTTATACACACAGCGCCATCTGGCCCCAAACTAAGCAGAGCTTGTGTGATGGAAGTCAGATAACTGATAGAATACATAAATACTTTTTTTTTTTTAAACATACTTATAATACATACAGAACACCCAGACACAGAACAAACATTTGTTTATTCACAAAATGTTTGCCCTGAGTGGGAATCGAACCCACGCCCTACAGCTCTCAAGGCAGACATACTACCGATGAGCCAACGGGGCTGTCATGAATAAGTTCCAAGTGTAATGAAAAAAGTTCTCAAATATGTGTCCAGTCTCTCTCAATGAGTAGAGATGAGATGAAAACAAATTATTTATCTTTATTATTACAAACAGGAAAGATTTGATTGGTTGTTTGTATTGAATAGGATCCGAAGCTACTGGACCGATTTTAAAAATTCTGTCACTGTTGGGAAGCTACACTATCCCCGGGTGACATAAGCTACTTTTTATCCTTGTATTCCCACGGACGAACTTGAGAACTACGCGGCTGAAACCGCGAGGCGTCCGCTAGTATGTAGTAAATGTACTTTTTGCTTTACTTATGCGGGATTACACACGATTAATTTTATCAGAAACTCGGACTATGTTTTCGGCCACATTAGGTGGCCTTCATCATAATACATGTCACACTTTGAACTACTCGCGGTGACTCGATCGACTTTTAGAGAACTGTGACAAGAGGTCGCTGAGATGTACCAACCTGTCGATATTTCCTGTTATGGACATCAATCAACACAATTAAGTTCCAAAACGACGCCCACACTTCGCGCTGGTAACAAATTGTTTAGTTTGGGAGCTATTGCAAGTTATGAGTTATCATTCCACAAACATTTGAAATAGATTCTGGAGCTAGTTTCGATAACCCTGAAATTAATTAGAATAAACTTTAAAGTAAACCGTAACACAAACATAAATAAATAAATAAAAACTTTAGGAAAATACATCCAAAACTTTTTAAGTACAATATGTACCTACTCAATAAGTTTTGGAAATAAAAAAAACATTGAAACATCGACTCGACGAAAAAGAGGGTCTTAATCGCGTATAAAATACTATAAAATCAGTTTTGTTTATCAAACAAATATTAAATATTTGTCTGACAAGCATAAATACATAACATTACACATAAGACACAGAACATTTATATTATAAATGTCCTATGTCTGCGAGTTTTGTATGTATTTAAAAAAAGAAGTATACAATATAAGTATTCTATCAGTTATCTGGTTCCCATAGTACCTACAAGTTTTGCTTTGTGATATTGTGTGAAATGTCCTAAAACGTTTATTTATTTTTTATTTAATGATTACATTTTAGAAATCTCGTGTGCTGATTATATTTAGTAATACGTTAATTATTTAATACAAGCTGCGCCCCGCAGTGTAACCCGCTACATGTTTTTAAGATAAAAAGTAGCCTATGTGTTAATCCAGGGTCTCAGCTACCTTCATACTAAATTTCACCTAAATCCGTTGAGTTGTTTTTGCGTGAAAGAGTAACAAACTGAAGCATTTATAATAATACTAGCTGCGCCCCGCGGTGCTACTTGCTACACGTTTTCGGGATAAAAAGTAGCTTATGTGTTAATCCAGGGCTTTAGCTACCTCCGTACTAAATTTCATCCAAATTCGTTGAGTAGAGAGTGTATCCATCCTTTCACATTTATAATATTAGTGGGATTAGTAGGATCCCCTCCTAGTGTCGTGTTCCTCATGTCTGAGGGTCGTGACCTCCACCTCCCAGGAGCCGTTCATGCACGATGTTGCGCCATCTACGCCTATCACTGGCGACATGCAGCGCGTCATACACCGATGTGTCGAGTGCGGTGCGAATCTGGTCGGACCAACGCATCAGGCTACGGCCTCGTATTCTCTTGCCATCGACTTTCCCCGTAACCATCAGTTTTTCGAGATTGTCGTTTTCCTTTCTCGCTATATGGCCAAAATACTCAAGAACACGCTTGAGACAGATGGTAGAGAGCCTTTTCGTGATCTTAAGCTGCTGAAGTATTGATACGTTGGTCCGATATGCTGTCCATGGTATCCTGAGCATCCTTCTCCAGCACCACATCTCAAATGCATCAATACGCTCGCGATCCGCCGCTTTCAGAGTCCACGTCTCAGCTCCATAAAGAAAGATAGAGAAGACCAGAGTCCGGACCAGTCTCATCTTCGTCCTCAATTTCACACCTCTATTCTTCCACACTTTATCAAGCTGAGACATGTGAGCTGGAATTAGTAGGATAAGTTGGTTTTTATAAGTGAGAGTATTATTCAATCACTTCTACACTAATATTGGAGAATACCGCAAAAAATTGCTACGTTTGTCGATTGAAATCAGGCGTATTCGATAATCCATTAAACCGTAGCGTTGGAGTTTTGACAGATGACGTACGGGAATTGGGCATAGCGTCACATGAGTGATGCGATAGTGCCATTACCAACGGTTACCATTTGTTTCATACTCTCCCAATCTAACTATGCTTTTGTTTTGATGAAAGCACTTTTTTAAGTTGTCATCCAGTTTGTAAAATTTTAAGTTGAATCCTCATCACTGTTGTAACCAAAACGACTGTTAGCGGAAATTAACTAAATAATAATATATACCTGAAACACTTTTTTTTAAAGTTTTTTTTTCTCGCTGTACGTATAAAAAATTTAGAATTAAAATATTTTGCACATATGTGAATGCTCACTATATACGAGTGTTATTTCGTTATTTGGACTCTTTTTTTTTGTTCTTTATATTTTTAGTATTTGTTTATACCTCAACAAGACTACCAGGTAGAACAGGCAGACAAGAACTTACTAACAGGGTTCCGTTCGACACATATGACACTAAGAATTTCAAAAGCACTCGAGCTTACTTGAATTGTTCTTGAATGAATGATAGCTCGTGTTTGCTTATTCCACGAAATTCACCTTTGACACCATTATAGGTGTACGCCCCGTGCAGCCTTTGTCGTGTTTTCGGTGAAGTGTCATGTAGATGAACACAATTTTAATGCCAATGGATCTTGAAGGTTTACAGTTAGGAGGCTAGTGTTATGGTAATTTGCTGAGACTATAAATTCAAGGCGTAATACTATGCTCAGAGAGCCGTGTGTGATTTTTGACGTAAATTTATCGTTTGCTTAAATAGTGAGAGGCAATTCCGAAACGGACTACTAGACAGTGGAATGCACTACCCGAGTGAGTGTCTTCAATCTGGGTGTCTTCAAGTCGAGAGTGAATCGGTATCTTCTAGACAACCGTGCTCTATCTTAGGCCGCATCATCACTTAACATCAAATGAGATGGCGGTCAAACGTAAGCCCATAAATATATTTAAAAAATACTGCACCTAAAATTTTATTACACCACTCGATAGTTAAAACATAGGATACCTCTTAGGATTAAACAATATTACCCGTTACGAACACGACATTTTTACGTACTACGTGACTGTGTAGACGACACTGTCACACGACTTTTTCAATTGTTTACACTCGACTCGATCACGTTAACTTGAACCTATATTTGCTACTCACTACTGCTTAGCAGCAGCAGTGGCGGATACATATCGGTGGCGTGGGGGGCGCGCGCCCTCCCCTTGCGGAACCGCCAGCCCGCACGCTATTCGTTCGTTTCTTACGTCAGTCGAGTTATCGAGCAGTTGTATATATGTATAATCAGTTTTAATAAAACTTTCTTAAACTTTGCTAGATATCCTAAGCAGGAGGTTGTCTAGATAGGTACCACCACAGTACCAGTTATTCTGCCGCCAAGCATTAGTGTGTAAACATTACTGTGTTCCGGTTTGAAGGGTACTGCAATTAACGAAATTACTGGGCTGTTAAGACTTACCATCGAAAGTCAAAGTAATGAGCGCAAAAGCAGTGATGCCCTAGACTTTGTTTTGTTACTCAAAGTTCTGTGTATCGTTGCAATGGTCATGAACAGGCGTTATCTCTTACCATCAAGAGAGCGTCTCAATACTTTTAACATAAAAAAAACTACCTAGATGACCTCCAGCTACAAAAGAATAAGTGTTTAGTTTTGGTTTTTAAGTAGTCCTTAATCAGCATTTGCAGCATTAGTGCTATGACATCCCTAAATTTATTAAGTTTCAAATAACGACGAATTCTTACTTGCTCTTCTTTTAAATGAAAATAAAGAAAACTGCTCAGTACAAGAAGTAACAAGAAAGCGCTACCCAGGTATTGTTTACAGCGAAAACTTTGAGTTTCATGAAACTAAATTATAGAGTTGAGAACTTTACCCTTATTTGTACCAAGACAGCAGCGATAGACAATGAAATATTCGCTTATATTATGGACCGCACTACTTTGGATATAGGAGTAGGAAAGCTCTTATTAGCAGTAAACTAACTGACCTATATCCAGCAGTAAACTTCGATGGGCTAATGATGATGATGAGCTGCAATTTTATATAAATTAGAAATTTGTTCATAAAAACTACAAGACATACCAAGAAAATACACAGATACACAACACACAGAAAAACACACAGTATTGTAAAAAATCTGTGGTTGATGATGATATAAAGTTCATTATGCCCACTCTATCTTTAATGTTGAGATTTCAAAAACTTTGTCTAGCTAATCTAAACGTTCCACATTATAGTCTGGTTTGTGTGAAATCGCGCTTCTGCCGAATTTAATACACTGTGGAAGTGTTATCCCATACTTTCCTACTTGGCGGCTGCAACTTCCAAAGTTTGCTATTGGGTATTCAGGCACTAAACATTCAAAACGCCAGTTTATGTTGCGTGATAGAGGATAAATGTCTATTGCCTTTAAAAGCCGGTATACGTAAAGTGCGAAGCTCAAACTGTCGAAGATAAGTTTTAAGATGTTTTGTACTTTAACTTCGAGTGCATTGAGGCGTTAAGCTATAAAATAAATAGGTGAGATTATGGCATTGCAAAACTTAGTTCGCGAGGCTTTGTAAGTAAAGTCACTTTACTGAAACTTATTCTAGGTACGTGTACCTACGTACGTAGAATAAGTTTGATACCTATGATTTGATCTTATTAGTTTGTTATGGTTTTACTGTGTTTTGGTAGTAGGTAGTTTCTTGTAATTTATTATAATTATTACGAATAGGTAAACGTAAAACAGATCTAGAGCAAAAGGTTAATACTACTTAATTTTAGACCATTCAAATATGATCACGTCTCGATCGACTCCAATGCCTCAAGTTGGTACTTGGCAGAGCCATTCTATAGGCAAAACCCTGTTGGTTCATTGGTAGTATGTTTGCTCCAAGAGCTGCAGGGCGTGGGTTCGATTCCCACCCAGGATAAACATTTTGTAGTAAAACAAAATGTTTGTTCTGTGTCTGGGTGTTCTGTATTTATTATAAGTATGTATTTACAAAAAAAACTATTTAAGTATTCTATCAGTTATCTGACTTCCATAGCACAAGCTTTGTTTAGTTTGGGGTCAGATGGCGCTGTGTGTAATGTTCTACGATATTTATTTAAAAAAAAAACATTTAAAAAAATAGTTTGCATGCACCTATGGGATTCATAAATTTACTTCATTTTTTCTACGTAAAATAAGGTGTGTTGTTCACCCTGCGAGTCGATGATATAATAATTATATTGTGTTACGCGTATCGGTAGTACTAAACCAACAAGAGTAGGTTCTTATCACCACGAAAAATTATTTATTAAAAAAAATCTCGCTTTATTTGGTTATAAATGTGCCTATACCGGGACTTCGACAAAAAACACCGCCACGGCAAAAAATTATCAGTTTAGGTGTACCCACAAAATGATGATTGGACTTAAACTATGTCCCGCCCATCGAAAAACAGTCCGTCCCTTGCCTTGTAGAAATCGGACTACGGAACTGTGTGTTGGAGACTTAGCATACAATACTTTGTGGGCGTAAAATACTATCAATTTAAACTGAACAAACTTTAGCGTCGTAGTAATTGAGAAAAAAAAACTCACCAAATAGTAAACCAACTCCGTTTTGTATTTTAATTCCAATATTCAGGTACATGCTACTCAGGTAGCTTTACTCAGTTTGAGGCTAGATGGCGCTGTGTAAAATGTCTAGGATATAGGATTTATTTACTTTTATTAAAAAAAAAACGTAATAACGTATGTCTTACGAACATACATATAAGTAGATCACTTCCAAGGCTTCAAAGCGACTTCCTTTTTTGTTCTAAGTCCAGGCTATAGGATTTAGGACAATATTGTATTCTCTTAATCCAATATGTTCTGAACAAGATATTATTTTTAGAAGTATCATATCGCGAATTCAGAATTATATGCTTTTATCTACTTACAACATTACGCAGGCCCTCAAAGAAGCACTTACAGAAATAAAGTCTGCTCATGTTTTATGTCACAATTCAAAAATATATGAGCATTTTCTAAAAGATTCGAAATGAATAACTGATTGTTCACGACATCTTGTTTGCAATTTATTATGCGAATGGGCTAAGAAGCCCATTTTGAGGTGACATTAAGCCGATATAACTATGTAATTAACATTATTTATTGAGACAGTGTAAATAAATCACATTAAATAAAATCATATAAAGCGTGGGACCGCTTGCTATGAAATGTGAATATTAATTTTATTTTTCGTTTATTGCATAATTAAGCGTAACTGTTACTTTTACTTGTAACATTACTTTGAAATACGTGTTATAATCTCAGGCAGTCTATATTACAGCAGATTTACAACGAATGTTCAAACAGAGGATGCTGCTCAAGCATGTTCTATGGATTTACGTTTAAAGACATTTTTTTCGTTTATAAGTCTCAACAATTCCATTAGAACACTTTTTTTTTGTTTTGGCGTCGCATTTTGAGCATTTGCCAGTGTCAAGTGGTTTGCATTTTAAAGTTTCTAAGGTTAAATAAGTTGCCTCGTAAATATAAATATAGTCAAAGTCCAGTCTTGGTCAAGTACAGTCCGTGTTAGTCAAGTCTAGTCATGATTTAGTAAAGTATTGGCGACTTTACTATAAAGCTTCGATGGAGTTTTAGAAGCAACACGAAAAGTCATGTTTCCCACACTCGCGCTTATGATTTGGCACTTTATGAATAAAACACCACCATTTTTATGTATAAACAGTCGACAAAACACTAGTTTTAGAAAAAAAATACAACGGGCGACACGACTCTTTCCGCGTTCCCGCCAAAACTCAAACACTTATTTTGTGCTCTGTACTTTTTTCTATTTTTGGTGTGCACAATAAAGAGTTTCTATCTCTCTATCTAACATTGCTAATAATAACTTTTAGCACGAGTATGCCGTTGTAAAAACATCTAAGTATATACACAATTATGATGAAAAAAGTTATACATTTCATAGAAACTCACATTTGATAATAATTGTAGATTTGCATTTCATAAAATTTAATATTGAGAGAGTCGTTTTTAAAAACATTGATGTTATATTTTGAATATCTGTATTTTGTTGAGTAAGCGCGCGTCAAATGTTAAATGATTTATTATTGTTTTGTCATAGTTACTTAGAATCTTCGGTATAATATAAAAAAGATAAAAAATAATAATAAAAATAAGAAAAGTTACTTAGTTAAACTAAAAATTAACATAAAACAAGTACACCATTTATTGTCTGTTCATAAAAAAAAAAACATTTTTTCTTTCTAGACCGAATACTTTACTCTTACAAAATTTGATTAGATTTGCTAGTTTCGTTTGTGTACTTTCAAGCAATAATACGATCAAGCGGTGGATTCTATTTTCATCCTTATTATGTTATGATTAGGGAATAGCGTATTGGCGGAGCGTTGTGGGATTTTTTTTGAGTGAGCCTCCTCTTAATCGCGGATAAAATACAATGAAATTAATTTGTTTATTTACCTTGACGTTTATGTTGAAATAGCCATAGTCACGAGCAGACAGAAAAGTGCGTGTCGTCACTGTAAAAAATTGAGAATGTTGCAATCTCTGACCTTCATTTTGTTTAGTAGGTCTTATAAAAATGTAAGGTAATTACAACTTAAGTGTCTTCATATTAAAAGTAAAACAGGTTTTCTCTAGGTAAGCGTGCTTCATCTTAGACTACATCCTGCTTAACATCAAGCAGGGCGTCGTCAAACGCAAACCTATTTAGAATTAAAAAAAAAAGGTTGTCACTACGGCACACAATTTTAAAGCGGTTTAACACAATCTACAATTAATGTACACAAAACACAGAACATCGCGATGAAAATTCAGGTAGTAACAATATTTTTTGTGCATTAACATGGATCTCACAAACTTTTATTACAATGGTTATAAAGAATTCCAACACCTAAGCAGTCCACTAAACATCATTCAGATCCACTCACTTAAAAAACCATAAACTTAGACAATACGTGGGCGTCAGATTTATACATAAAAAGTGAATTACAGTCGTATAAGAAGCTAATCCAAATATATGTCTTAGATTTGCAATTCTTCTGATCGCTGGTTAACCAAAAAGTATTTCTGAGAATACTTAAAAATATTTTTTTTTTAATCACCTTAGCAATTTCTTTCTTACTTAGTCTTTGCAATACTAAGAAATGAGGAATGCAAAATGACCATGAAATTAACATGAAAAATCACGTGATTAAATTACCTACCACTGTAATTTATAAAGTTCACATTGATCGAAACGTGTTAGAATTATAATTTCTCCCTCAGACACTCAACTAACAAAATTAACATATCCACTGTTTCATCTCAACTGGTTCCCACTTTTGAATTCCCTATTAGTGTTTACAAAGGCAAAGTCAATATGCGGTAGCCAGAATAACGTTTTGCTCCATCATTCAAATTGAATCCTTAAACTAATAGAAGAAAAGTTTCAAATTGATGAAACAGTGTTGATTTAGAAATGAAGATCCACACGCTCTCCTATTGTCGTGTTTACTGAATTTTCGGTATTATTGACTTTGGCGTGAGAATTGGTCTCTAACGTCCGTAACCCTGGTAGGTCTGATCTTGCATACTACTGTTAAGAATTTTTAAGGAACATTAGCAAGTTATAACCAAACGGTAGATGTAAACAGTTGGTCCCTAACTTATAAAGTCGTTGTGGACATTGAATAAGTATTTTTATTTTCAAACTTCAAACTAAGTTACTACAAGGTCACTTTTGAAAAGAAAAAATAAATAAAATCTATCGCTAGTCTATAACATGTGTTAAATCAAATTTTGTTAACAAAAGAGCTACATACAAAATTACACATCATTCAGACTTCTGATACTATTTAATCAATTAGATATAATATATTTTGTTAATTTCGTAAGAATCATTTAACATATTTTTACAATTTATATATTTGTATGACTACCTTTATTCAAAATAGATTTGCGTTTGACCATAATGCTGAAACGTAGTCTCTGACTATCTGCTTTCTTGGTGGGCTCCAAGTAGCACAACAAACTATGGAGAGGGCTATAGTCGGAGTTTCCCTATGAGATCAAACCAGAATAGAGGAGATCCGTAGACGCACCGAAGTTAACGACATAGCCAATGAAATAGCAAGGTGAAAAGGTAGGAGGCAGAGCATACAGCACGCAAAACTAATGACCGATGGGGCTCCAAAGTTCTGGAATGGAGACCACGGACTCCCACAAAAATTAAAATTACCAATTTGGGGAATATTGAAAAACTCCTGTAAATATTATTTTCACAAACATGCATATCACTGTAGCGAAATGCCTTGATACCTTAGAAAACTGTGTAACTTTGTGTTTAACCTTCAGTTTTATTTGATTGTTCCTGTTAAATATAACAAGGCTGTTTAGGAACGTAACTTCCCCATCTCGAAAGTGCTCAGCACTAATAAGTGTACCAGTTTCATTAGTAACGTCTATATTAATAAGGTTCAAACAAGTTGATTACTTAGCTCTTGTATGGTTCACGTAGAGATGAGAAAAATTTATAACATTGCCTTACTAAACATAAAAGTTCTTCAAATACGATGAAACGAATACTTTTTATCGTATTCGAACATTGTACAACAAACTATTTTAAATATTAAAAAAAAAAAAAATATCTTTGACAAAAAAGGCCATGATGAGTTTTTGGCGGGAACGCGGGAAGAGTCGTGTCGCTCCGTTGTATTTTTTTCCAAAACTAGTGTTTTTTCGAGTGTTTATGCATAAAAATGGTGGTGTTTTATTCATAAAGTGCCGAATTACAAGCGTGAGTGTGGGAAAATGATATAATGTGGTGAAACATGACTTTTCGTGTTGCTTCCAAAACTCCATCGAAGCTTTATAGTAAAGTCGCAACTACTTTACTAAAGCATGACTGGACTTGACTGACACGAACTGGACTTGACTAAGACTGGACTTTGACTAAAACTAGCTACGATGACACTTATTTAACTTTTGAAACTTGAAAATATATAATTACTTGACACTGGCAAATGCTAAAACGCAACGCCAAAACCAAAGGAAAAAAAAAAAGGCCATGATGGTTTTGGCGGGGACGCGGAAAGTGTTGTGTCGCTCCGTTGAATTTTTTTACAAAACTAGTGTTTTACAAGTGTTTATGCATAAAAATAGTGGCATTTTATTTATAAAATGCCGAATCAGGAGCCGCGAGGGTGGGAAAATGGTATAATGTGGGGAAACATGATTTTTCGTGTTGCTTCCAAAACTCCATCGAATCATTATAGTAAAGTCACCACTACTTTACTAAAGCATGACTGGACTTGACTGATACGAACTGTTCTTGAGAAAGACTGGACTTTGGCTATAATTTTAGCTACGGGGACACTTATTAAACTTTTGAAACTTGAAAATATACAAATACTTGACACTGGCAAATGCTCAAAAGGCGACGCCAAAACCAAAGAAAAAAAAAATATAAATAGTGAGCATGATATTTTAAACAATTTTGGGATTAGGGAAAATTATTACCCAATACTGGCAATATTACGTAAGAGGTTATTATTGTGAGTTTTGGCGGGAACGCGGGAAGAGTCGTGTCGCTCCGTTGTATTTTTTTCCAAAACTAGTGTTTTACAAGTGTTTATGCATAAAAATAGTGGTATTTTATTTATAAAATGACGAATTAGAAGCCGCGAGTATGGGAAAATGATATAATGTGGGGAAACATGATTTTTCGTGTTTCTTCCAAAACTCTATCGAAGCTTATAGTAAAGTCGCCTCTACGGCAAGGAAACATATTTAACTTAAAAAACTTGAAAATATAAAACACTTGACACGGGCAAATCCTCAAAATGTGACGCCAAAATAAAAAAAGAAGAAGGTATGATTTTACAAATACGTTGAAACAGAATTTCACGGAATTTTAAAATCAAACGTTCAGAAATGAGTTTGGATTGAATATCATAATTTAATTCCACCGCAATATTTTTAAAGTAATAGCCCATTTCTATTTCCGTAGCACCTGAGAGGTATGGGTAATGAGCATGTCGTGAAGTATTAATTGCTTCTCAAGTTCATTATAAGATGGAAGTTTGCTGTTAATAAGAGGAATTTATGTAACCGAAATAATATGCTGAGTAAACTATACTTTTCATTCCTAGCTAGAATGTTAATCATCATTTCACTCGGCTTTTTTTACTTATATTTTGACGCAATTGTAGTTACTGGGAATATTATTTATTCTGTGGCAATAATGATTCGGAGGTTAGAAAAATTTTTTTTTTAATAGTTCTTGAGAATTGGCACAATGCACGAATGTGCCATGGCCGAAGAAAAAAAGAGAGAAAAAAAAGTAAACTTTTTTCTTTATTTGTGGCTTTGTACTTATTATTGAGTGTCTCATAATACAATCAACTAAAATAAGTCTTAAGTAGTCATAGTCAGTTATATAAAGTAAGTTTCAGTCAAGTCTAGACCACGTCCTAGTAAATTAGAAATTACTTTAATAGAAGTCTCTTTAGTATATGTTATTCCTTACAGCATTTTCCCACACTTTATCACGTATTATTAACAGTAAACATAATAACAGATTTGGAATAACGATAAATCAGTGGTTAACGCGGTTGGATTATACTCTGAAGGACGTGGATTCAAATCTCAACAATGAGCTTGATCTGCCGGTGAAGGAAAACATTGTGGGGAAAACCTTACTATGGCGGTAGCATACTTGCTAGTAGGTACTTGACTAGCTAGTTATTAGCCACAATTTGAAAATCTGCCACCAAGCACCTAATTCCGGCAGCTTCACTTGCGAGCCAGTTCCCATTACAGGTTAGGTGTATTACTATCTTTGACTATACCGTTGCGTAACATCTGAGGACGTATGATCTACCCAGTAAAAAACATAATTAAAAAAAAAAGTTTGTTTCCGTGTTCCCGCCATAATTATCGAATCATATTTTGAAGTTTTGAGTTATTGTAAATGTCAACATTAACTTCAGGTGTAAAAAAAAATGTTTCCAGGAAATCCAAGAGGTATTTAAGCATAGTAATTACTTATCACTAATACGATTTGTGAAGAAACACCAAGCGCATAGAATTGTTTCAATTATTCAATGTTGTTTCAATTGTTAAAATTGATAGACATTTTCCATCAGTTTATATTAGAAAATAACTTACATAAAACCTTTTCATTATAATCTCCCTGTAACCTATCATATTATGATATAATGACACACAATTTTACTTGTTAGTGGCCAGTTACCATGTGGTTTCGACTAATTTCACGGCCAGTTACAAACTTAAATCCACGTATCCAATCAACCACATCTGCTGGTTCCCTTTGACACAATCGTTACTAATTTGTATGGGAGCTTCTGTGATACGGAAATCGATTTGAATAAAAAAAATAAATTTAACTGGAAGATGAGATGGCCACTTGGTATTGAAAGTAAGCGTCATTTGTTGGCTAAAAATTTAGCAATGAAGCCAAACAAAGAGTTCAGTTCCATTTTATTACCACATAAAAACTTTTTTATTTTAACCTTGAGAAAAAAAAGGGGTATAATTCAATTTAAATAAACTAATGAGACTTTTGGCGGTAACCAAGAGAATGTAATCACTACGTTTAGCGGTAACGCGGGAAGAGTCGTGTCGCTCCGTTGTATTTTTTCCAAAACTAGTGTTTTCTCGAGTGTTTACGCATAAAAATGGTGGTGTTTTATTCATAAAGTGCCGAATTACAAGCGTGAGTGTGGAAAAATGATATAATATGGTGAAACATGACTTTTCGTGTTGCTTCCAAAACTCCATCGAAACTTTATAGTAAAGTCGCCACTACTTTACTAAAGCATGACTAGACTTGACTGACACGGACTGGACTTTGACTATAACTAGCTACGAGGACACTTTTTTAACTTGAAAATGTAATAATACTTGACACTGGGAAATGCTAAAATGCGACGCCAAAACCAAAGAAAAAAAAACTAAATTTGTCAAATTAAGAATATTTCTAAGTTTATGAGTTCTAGATTTTAAGTAAGATTAGGGTTTTTAATAAATAAGCAGTGTAAAATTAGTTAAATTTAAGTCTCCTCGTCACTGTTGGAACTGGAACGACGGTTAAGCGGAAATAAACTAAATATAAACATTGAACATTCAAAATGAACTTCCGCAAAGTAACGCCTGAATCAATCAATTATCAAAAAAAAACTAATCTAAAAGGTCGCCAACAATGGAAATAGTCTCCAAAACACTGGCTCCCATTGCTACGTTGAATGGCAATATAGCCTCCACAGTCCTAAACTCTCAACCCCAAAAGATTCAATGATTTTACTCACTGTCTAAGGTAACTATACTTGCGCCTTTCCACGTATTGTGCAAATTCTGCAGCCGCGCCAGCTTTCTGTTCCCAAAGTATCAACGTAAGTGTCATCCCATACTAAAGGCCATCCTAGTATTATGCTGAGTTGAGCCCTTATTTTGTAACTGTTTGTCTCTGTTTGTTTGTCTTTGTGCTGGTGTTGCAATTTTTTTTTTCTTTCATCTTCCAAGGAGTTTAAGTCGTTCCGTCCGGTCTCTTGTACCATCTCGTTTCGCTCTACCATTTCGCTTGAGGGTGGCTGCACAATTGGTGGAAGTAAGAGCCCGTTGGATACAATTATTATCATAAAGATTTTCTATTTTAATGTTTTTCGTTTTAATCACTTGCTGCCTGCATTTTAGTGACAAAATGCAGGTAGCAAGGGAAAATCAGTACTTGAACAATTGAAAATAGTAGTAGTATGTACCAATCGTGTACTAGGAATCATAATTTTGAACAGATTTTACTGAGGGACCCAAAAATCACGATAAAATTTTAGCTATTCTATACATTTTGATAAATCTACATTCTACATATTTGGCATAACTGATAATTTATTGCGGTTTTAGAACTGCTTTTATAGTTGTTCATGTTTATGACGTCCTCTGGCTTACCACAACCTTTGTGCGTGATCTTGTATAAAAGAGTTTTAATTACGTAACTTAGATGACTTATAAGTAAACTAACTATGCCAACATCTGTGTGACCTTTCAATGGACCTATTTTTTATCCGGATGTGAGATCCACTAACCCACTACGCGCATATTTGACGCTTGAAAAGATTAACCCGCCGTTTCAAATCAAACAGAATTGTAAAGGAAGTCACGCTGATTACAGCCGTAATCCTACGCTGCGGTGGGTCTGATACAATGCCAGATTAAATTTGGAAATTGCAAAGAGCCAAGTTAAAACTCTATTGGCGATAATGCCAGTAAACAATTCAAAAAATGTATGAAGTTCTTGGCTGTTACACTAACCTTACACCACTACTTACATGCTACTCGTTTATCCGTGGCGTTTCTGGAAGAGGTCGCTTTTAGTGATAATACCGCTTAATAACGCTTTTTGGTACTATTGTAATGTAATTTTTTTTACTTTCTTTTTTTTTTTTTTATTGTTGACAGGCTAGGTGTTTGACCACAGCTCACCTGATGTTAAGTGACGGTGTGGTCGAAGATGGTAAAGCACACCTAGCCTGGAATGGAACTGGCTCTCAAGTGAGGCTGCCGGAACACACCGTTAGATGCTTGGCGGCAGATTTTCTACTTGAGGGTGGTAGCTAGCCAGCTGAGTACCTACTAGAAAGTACCCTACCACCATGCTTTGGTTTCCTCACGATGTTTTCCTTCACCGGCAGCTCAAGCTCATTCTTGGGGTTTGAACCCACGCCCTTCGGCATGCGAACCGACCGCGCTAACCACTGAGCTATCATCGCTACAAAATCAGTAGTGTCAATAAACAAAATATTGTCACTTCAGCTTGCTTATACGCTGAGCTATGTGATTGGGTTATCTAGTATTGATCATAGTGATTAATTAACGATTTACGATTATTATTAACACAAATTATGATAATGTATTAAGCAGGCAATAAAATTTATGATCTTTTTATGAGTGAGTAGGATTAAATGATGAAAATAAAACGATAATTTCAATGATATAGAATTTCATTATTGAATCATTGGATACAAATTAAACTTTAAATATAGAGAAAATATTAAAATATACAATTATTATACAGAATTAGGTAATAGATACACAAACATTCTTGATTTACAATTCTTGTTTCATGACCCAACGATTGAAAAATAGAGTTCATATTGGGAACATTTAAATATACAGGGTACTTTTTAACTAACTGGATACCGCATGCAGACAGTTTCTTAACATTATTCATGACAACTTTTGTTCTAAAAATTCATAGTTTTTATTAAGTACTACTAAATATGAAAACAATTTGATGATCAATAAAATAAATGTATATATAAAATACTAAACTATTTTTTTTGTAAGAATTATGACTTTTATACTATAAGTCATAGAACATAAGTTTTAATGTATAATGTTATAAATCTATCTGTATGCGTTTATTGGTTATTATGATGTTAAACATTATTAAAATTGTGATAGGTGCATCAAAGTCCAAAGTCTATATTGAAAGAAAATTATAAAACGGAACACAAGTTTACTATGGAAACTGACGTGATTTTGAAGCAATTTTATTTTACTTGTTAAACCTGGTTACTCATGTTTGATTTGGTTAGATACTCTGACGATAGTTTTAGCTACACCCGGTGGCCTTTTTCAAGGAGTCATAGTAGAGTAGATACGGCGCGCGCTCGGCCTCCTCTTGCTTATCCGCCCTAAATAAACGTGAATAACGCTTATGTGAAACAAAAATATGACTAACCTCGTTTTGAATATTGCACGAAGTTCTATCCTTTAAGTTGTATACTTGTTTTGTTTTCATATTCTAAATAGACTTTGAGCTTTGATATATAGAACTAGATGACGTCACACTTCTAGGCTTCCATTTTACTGGCCACGTTTTGGTATGGTGATACAGCTGTACGTAAACTTGTCCCACACTAGCGCGACCTGCAGTAGCGGACACTGTGGAGGCCGGGATTTTAGTTGCTACCACAGACTGTGCTTGCGTGAATGGGGCTTCACTATTTGTTGCCGCGTCCATCAGCACAAACCGCAGCAGTTTCAGTAGGTAGTTGGCCTTGTGTTACGTTACTCCAAGTCACGTTTATCTAGAGATTCTAAATTAGAAAAGAGAACAGATATAAAGGAACGTAGAAAATAAGTAAAGGTTTCTTAGCTCTAAAATTTTAATTCTTTATACACGAATTACATAAACACTAGTACTTTGAAACATTTGTGTGTCGAAAAGCCATGACGTAATTATAATTTAGGTGTTGTAAATATGCAAAAGTTGTAGGGCCTAGGAGTCTCCACCAATGTTCGACGCAAGTCTCGAACCACGACGCAAAGTTGTTATTCTACCGGTCTTTTGGTTCGGTATCGGTTTCTACATTATTTGCATTTGCGCTTCAGATCTGTTTGTGTCTTACTCGATAGTTACAATCTGGGTGCCTTCAATTCTAGATTTTTCTGGGTAGGCGTGATCCATCGAAGGCTAAATAAAGAAATGAAGTTAGGACTCAAACTAATACCTATTGACTAATAAAAAAAATCTTATATCTGTTCTTTTTTTCTAATCTGTGGGAACAGTTTATAAAAGTCACGTTTAGCGTTGCCTTGATACGAAGCACCATGTCATCTCGTATACCCAGTAAGAATCCTGACGTGGTTTTGAGCATATTCGTTCATCATAATAACAAACGTAAAGTGTAAGTCTATATAGTAGGTATCTTATAAATATAATACCAAGTAAATATACATAGATAGTTATAAGAGACAGATTAAGTTCTAAACAGCAAAGGAAATTTATGTAGCTATCAATACAAAAATATAGGTAGATACTTAATAATTATATTATATCAATATTACAACAACTTTATCTATTTAGGTTAGTTAAAATAAATGGCTGTCAAGAAAACAACGTGATTTTTTTTCTTAAGGGGCCATTCATAAATTGCGTCACACCAATTTTATGATTTTTTTCTCCCTCCCCCGTCCTTGTGGAGCTGGCCACATTTATGAGACCCTCCCTAATTAGAGTGATGTCACATATTTTGCAATTTAACATTTAGAAATGTATGAAATTAGATATAAAATATTATATGTATTTTGACAAAATGTGATGTCGCAAAATTTGGGCACAATGTCACACTTCGTCGACCCCCTACCTCCCCCTTAACATGTGACGTAATTTATGGAAGTGGTGTAGCAACTTACAATTTGCGTATTTACCCACGTGCATTACAAAATGTGTCTTACCACATACATACTTATTATTTTTTTGATATTCCGCTGTATTTTTATTATGTATAACCTAAAAGGTTTTTCAAAAATAGTTTTCGTACCATGCTTCAAATGTAAAAAAAAATCAAAGATACCAGCACATTTCTGAGTATTTATAACAGTGTATTTCAATAGTCCTGTTGAAATACAGTGTAACCGATTGAAAACTAACTAATAATTCGTAAGCATACCTACTCATACATATGTATATTTGTATATAACTGCGATAAATTACTAGTGATTGACATTATTTGCGATTCGTTAGTGATTTATGTTTGAAACTTGTTTTGTATTAATTTCCTTGTTGAAAACTAGACTGGATTTTTTCCAGCAAATTAATATTTGATGTATTCGCTTGTCTCCAATTTATAAAAAGACATGTATTGTTCTTTGTTTATTTGTCTTCATATTTTTTGTATGAATTACTGTCCATATACTTAACGTGGTCGTTATTACATTTATAATCTATGCCAATAATATATATATTTTATGAAAAAATAGACGCAAAATGTAAGAAAAACCATAGAAAATATCATTACCTATCTACCTCTTCATTATTGATTACTCTACCTATGTTTTTTAAGTGCCTAACAATGGTGTTTTATCTTACAACAGTTTTTTGTACCTAAAATCTATTTTATTTACATGAAATGTATTAATTTTTTTCTTATGAAAATTCGTATGTGTTTTTATAATTGAGAATAAATATTAATTTATAGTTAGGCAGTTAGATTCTAAATTTATAATCAAGTAATTATTTCCTATGTAAGTACATACAATACATTAATATAATAATATGATTACTAACAAGTTAAATAGCTTACGTTTAAAATCTTGTCCTCAATTAGGCTTATAATTTCATCGTATTTAGACTGACAGATATTAAATTTAAAGTAATTTTAATTAATCGATTTTTTAGGCAACCGCTCACTGGCAGTTTCTTCGTATGACATATATTGATTGTTTTTTCTTTAGTTTTAGCATCGCGTTTTGAGCATTTGCCAGTGTCAAGTGTTTCATATTTTCAAGTTTTAAAAATATGTTCTGTTCAAGACTATACTAATCATTTAAACTTTTTTTTATCTTGACAAATAATTTTGAGCAATAACTTTAGTAAGCAACGTTTATAAGAGACGTTACATAATATCTGCCTATTACCTACATGCCCTGAAACGAAAAGTTACGCGAGTTCTGGTAAAAGCCCGAGAATCAATATTAGGATCTTGGAAATATAAAAGCAAAAACTCAATAAAGAAAACATTGGTGTTGTTTAACGTCATGAATCTGCCTACAAGTGATGATTAGTTTGGTAAAAATGAACTTTTTTATTAATTTTATTATTACAATAGAAAAAAAAATCCATCATTGGCAGTCGTCATTTTTGCCCATTACGTTTTTGTCACACCGATAAAAACGTGGCAAAAATTTAATTTTTTTTTACTCTGATTTAACCCATGTACTTTACACTGATATAACCATGTAGGGTTAAATCAAAGTATCAATAAAAATATAGCTAATAAGAAAACACCGTAAAACAAGGGTCTGCTGCAAGAATTAACGTAGTACTCAACTTTTTTTTATTGTCGACAGGCTAGGTGTTTTACCAAAGCTCATCTGATGTTAAGTTACGGAGTGGTCGGAGATAGTAAGCACAACTAGCCTGGAATAACTCTCAAATGAGACTGCTGGACCACACTATTGTGCTTTACGGTAGATTTATTATTTATATTAATTACCTATATAGATGAAATGAAGATGAAATAAGTACGAATACTTATGCTGGATACAGACAAAGCAAATCACAAAATCTTTCTCAAACAGTGAAACAGTAAGGACTCTTGTATCGAAAGTAGTCAAGTGATCCAATTTCGTTCGATAAGTCGACGGAATACATTCTAACTTTGTCCATAAATGGCGCATTACTCGTTGCCCGTCATAAATATTCATTTTCGGGAAGCAGGAGGAAGTTTTCACGGTACTCCTCGGTTCGACTTGGTATTAGCAAATTTATGAGCAAAAATATTCCATACTTAGCAAAGATTCCTCGCCCGCCGGACAAACTTCGTAGATTTCTTATCTATCGTTGAATTAATGTCGTATGGCTGTCGATATTGATTGAAAAACTTTTGTTACTCGACTTAAATTTATATTTTTCAAATTTAAGACGAAAACTTTTTCACGACAACGTAACTTTTTGGGTGCTTTACTGTGGATGATTTATAATAGGTACAAACATTTTGACCATACCGCAAATAACAGATGTACAGAGCTTTATTTAAAAACTAGCGGACGCCTCGCGGTTTCACCCGTAGTTCTCGTTCCCGTGGGAATACAGGGATGTAAAGTAGCCTATGTCACCCGGAGATAATGTAGCTTCCCAAAGGTGAAAAAATTGTTGAAATCGGTCCAGCAGTTTCGGAGCCTATTCAATATAAACAAACAAACAAACAATCAAATCATTCCTCTTTATAATAGTGTAGATGTAAATGTAGATATGGTTAATATTGTGCAGTTTACTAAAACACATTTTCAATTCACCGGCTGGGAAAGATTTCCAATATATTTCAATTTCTGCATTTATGCAAAAATCGTTTTTAATGCGCATTAACTAACGCGACTAATTGAAAATTTGATTAATTTTTGCCGTATTATAACAATCCAACATCCATTATTAGCACTGAGGTAAAATGTAACTAAACGTAGTTTTGTAGTGATGATAGTGGTTAGCGCAGTCAGTTCACACGCCGCAGGGCGTGGGTTCAAACACCAACAAAGAGCTTGAGCTGCCGCTGCCAGTGGAAGAAAACATCGTAAGGAAATCATAGCATGGTAGTAAGGTGCTTTCTAGTATTCAGCTGGTTAGCTGAGCTAGCTAGTGAATTTGAATTGAAATATAATTTTAAAAAAAATGTAAAAAATATATTAATTTTATCTGTTATCTAATTCAAAACTTGCAAATCGAAGGCCCAACAATATTTTTTTAGAAAAAACTTCTTTTTAATCGATGGTTGAATTATTTGTTTGAAATTACAATACATTATAGACGAAATAGTTATAGCTGAAGTACAATATAATAATTTAAGACATACACAAAATAAGATATTGATACATCTAAACAATGTAATTAACTATTAATTAATATTACACACTGTACAAGGATTAAATAGAAGACTTACATTATATAGATATTAAATAACGAATAGATTATTCTGCCTAAGTTATGACTAGGTCACCTTAACCTAGAAGGGACAATTATATCTCTAAAGAGTCGATGTACTACATAAAGCACAAAACGTCTATCACTATTTTAGTTTTCAACTCGCGTTATAACTTGGTTTTGCACTTTAAGGATTGTTTTTGAGTTTCAAGTCACTCTCACGTTTTATATGTATATCACAATATATAAATGTTTCATTTCCAGCTATAGTAGAGCTTCATCTTGCTGGTTAGTGACGTAGTATCAATCGCTTTCACAGAGGGTGGAGTTGGAACTTTTTCGGCGACTGTATGGAGAGCAGAACTCTATTCTGGTGTCTGGGAGCCACGAGTACGCAGTGCGTTCCGAAGATGCACTGCAACAAAAGAGAAAAGTAATTAGGTAAGTCAGAAGTATGATGTCAGTGTATAACATTGGAGGACTTTGAAATTCGCCAGTGTATGTCGTCAACTTCAAACTTAAGTCCAAAATTGTTTAGTACATAACTGATTTTTTTTTTTTTTTCTTTGGTTTTGGCGTCGCGTTTTAGCATTTGCCAGTGTCAAGTATTTATATATTTTCAAGTTACAAAAGTTAAATAAGTGTCCTCGTAGCTAGTTATAGTCAAAGTCCAGTCTTAGTCAAGTCCAGTCTGTGTCAGTCAAGTCCAGTCATGCTTTAGTAAAGTAGTGGCGACTTTACTATAAAGCTTCGATGGAGTTTTGGAAGCACCACGAAAAGTCATGTTTCACGACATTATATCATTTTCCCACACTCACGCATGTAATTCGGCACTTTATGAATAAAAAACCACCATTTTTATGCATAAACACTCGACAAAACACAAGTTTTGGAAAAAAATACAACGGAGCGACACGACTCTTCCCGCGTTCCCGCCAAAACTCCACATAACTGATTGCTCAAGATTAATTTTAGCGTGCGTTCAATGCATTATTTTATTCATAACACCAAAGTTAGAAGTCATATTTTGATATATGCCAAAAAATCATTAAAAATTACAAAATAATAAAGCATGTCCAATTGTCCATATACTAATTGACGTTAAAATCGGACATTTACCTATGATGTCTTTGTCTATTAATAAATATGTTCATTGTCTTTGTTTGTCCTATGTTATCGTTTCATTGGTTTAACATAATTATTACCTACTAGCCCTGACAGACGTTGTCTTGTCTTAACTATAAATATTGAATTCGAAGTGGTATAATTAAGGAAAAAATAAATAATTAAAAAACATTGTGTTTAATATTCTAATGCTTTATGGTACACAGCATTACCTATGTAAACACACTATCTGCGCTCCGCGGTGTTACCCGCTACATGTCTTTGGGATAATAATAAGCCTATATCTTAATCCAGAGTCTCAGCTACTCTATACCAAATTTCATTCAAATCCGTTCAGTAGTTTTTGCGTGAAAGAGTAACAAACATCCATCCATTTATCCAAACTTTCACATTTATAATATTAGTGGGATGGTTGTGTTAGGAATTATCTAGACTAATACATGACACTGCATTTCGCATTCTATGATGTTAAAAAGAATTTTCCAGTTCTCCGGAATACTTTATGTTGTGATTAAAAAACATGTGAAAAACAGAATGTTTAATATTCTAATCGGTTCAATACATATAAAAATATCCATCATAAATTAATTAGGTTTAGTTACATAGACGAGAAAAGTTTAATCAGTCACTGGATATAAACTACGAGTATTTCAATCATATGAGCCGAGAATTAATTTTGTCGAAACTTATTTTAATAAATCCTACACGTTTAACTTGTTTGAATGAAAATAGTACGACGGGGTAAATTACAAAAGCTTTCCTAACAATGACTTGTTTTCAATTTTCGGTTTAAACTTTTGTAATATTACATGTTTGTCATGATTATAAAGTCATGTTTCAACACAATTTAACTGGGTTTTTTAAATATTATGCTTTCACAAACGTTTTCCATTACGGAGTACTTGCACCTACTTTTGAGTTAGTGTATTAAGTTAGTAATGTCAGTGCAGTGAGTATTACATATTATAGAACACATGAACAAAGTGTCTTCCCCTTAATAGAGACAGTAAGAAAAGTGTCGATGGACGCATTCTTCGATTATACTATACTTAGCAATTTAAGGTATATAAAAATTACTTATTAGTCTCAACTAGGCTAGATTGTAATAACAATGAGGTATCTAACAACAAACAGACACATCATTAGAAGGAAAAAAAAAACTGTCTGCATCTGTCAGTACGTCTGCAAACTTTTGTCACAGAACGAGTTTTAATATAATTTTTACTGTCAGTTTTATATTTTTTTTCAACAGGTTTCCTTATAAAAGGTTTGTCAGAATCATACATTGTAAATTTTTCTGTAAGCAGAGAAATTCAAGGTTTTGTAATTAAATCGCCAAAAAACGCCAAAGAGCCTTGTTGATTCATTGGTAGAATGTCTATGTCTATGAGCTGTAGGGCGTGGGTTCGATTCCCACACAGGACAAATATTGTGTTGTATAAACATAATTGTTTGTTCTGTCTGGGTGTACTGTATGTATTTACAAAAAAAAAAGTATTTAAATATTCTATCAGTTATCTGTCTTCCATAGCACAAGCTTTGCATATTTTGAGGTCAGATGGCGCTGTGTGTAATGTCCTGCGATATTTATTTATTTTATTTATCTCGGACATTATTAAGTATAATTGTTGTCTATTTGTTCAATTAAAACATCCTCTAAATCAAGCCTAGACTAACATTCATATTACAATGATGGTATGCAACCGCCGTCCGCCTGTTACGCCTTTGTTTGGTCTAAGGAACTCGTTCCAATTGTTGTAGCATGTAAATGTTGCACCAGATTACCATTAAAGTGGAGTTACGATGTCGAAAGCCTACTTTAGACTGTGTAGTGTATTAGTTAATTGGATATACCGTTTGTAACATCAGAACTTTTTTGTTCAGATTCAGGTGTTTACTATGGAAACTAACACATTTTTGTTTTACTTATGCGGGATTATTCACGATACCCAACTTTAGTTTCAGCGACACCCGGTGGCCTTCATCATGGAGACAAAGCTGAGTGCAACGCGCGCGCGGCCTCGTCTTGATTCGCACGAACACAGACACACACACACACACGCGCACTATAGTAGCAGTACCTGATACAAATTAAACGTGAGTAATCCCGGATAAGTAAAATAAAAGTGAGTCAGGTATTTTTTTTTAATTAGATACAATATGGCTTTGTCTTTGGCTTTGGTATAGGCTATAGGCAATACAATCAACACTTTTTTTTTAATTAAATTTTTGTTACAATAATTACAACACACACCATTAAACCTCGTCGAGGTTTGTCTCGGTGTCGTATCCTCTTCAGCACTTTATTTTTTATTACTCAATTTTAACAATAACTAAAAAGAAACTAATAAAACAATACTAATATTAAAAAAAATAATAAAGAGGAATACTTATATTATAAAGAGGAATGATTTGTATCTTTGGATTTTTGTATGTTTGTAAAGAATACACTCAAAAACTACTGGACCGATTTCGAAAGTACTTTCACCGTTGGGAAGTTACACTATCCCCGAGTGACATAGGCTACTTTTTATCTCTGTATTCCCACGGGAACGCGAATTACGTAGGTGAAACCGCGAGGCGTCCGCTAGTAGTAAATAAATATCCTAGGACATTTTGTATCGTATTTGTAGTTAATATTACGACTGTAGAAGTTCCGGCAGCCTAGTTGGGAGACCGTAGTTATGACAAAATGCAGTTAAATTATAGTTAAGCTCGTGTGTTTTATTTCGAGAAGATTTTGTACAGTTCATTCCAAGTATGAGTAAGTAAGTGCTTGCCTTCAAATGCCACCGGCATAGGCACTTGGTTAAACAGAAGCTATGTTTATCTTTACCTAAGGTAATGTTGCTTTAAATACCTCCGTAGGAACAGAGTTCAACGTGCTTGACACGCTTGTCAAATAGAAAGTACGATTTTATGCATCTATGATTCAGATGGCTTCCAAATTTTTTAACTTTATCATAATGTTTAACTTATTATATATTTGGGTTGAATTTGAACATTCGACAAAATATAAGTACAGAAAAGTTCTGGCTAGCTTTAACCCTCAAGTTGAAACTCTGCCACCAAGAGTCTTATGGTTTTTTCCGGTAGCCTCACTTAAGAGCCAGTTCCATTCCAGTCCAGGTGTGTTCGTCATCTTTAACCACACCGTCACTTAACATGCTGTAGTTATAATTACACAAAAAAGAGGAAGAGGTGCTGGAGGTCGTATTGGTAGGTAGCACCGCATTACTGTATTCCGGTTCAGAGAGTACTACAGCTAATTAAATTACTGAGCTGTTGAGACTAACCATCTAATATCTCAAAGAAATGCCAAATCAAGAATGTCCTGGACTTTATTTTGTTACACAAAGTTATGTATATCGCTGCAATGGTCATGGACAGGCGTCATCTCTTAACATGAGGAGAGCGTCTCGTTTGTCTTATTACATTAACTTTAAAACAGTAGCTTAAAAAACTTTGCAAAGCCTACTACAAAAACCGCTATCTCAATATAACTTACTTACATATTTTGCCCTCCAACTACAAATTGGAATTTTATTAAATTATTGTACAATATTCACCAAAAATCAAGTTAGAAGTAATTGTGTCTACGCTAGTATTCCGAGTAATATTCAATATTGGCACAGATTAAAAAATTTATTGAATGGACAACTCGAGACGACATATTTTACGAGACACACGACAGAAACATTATTATTATTCTACTTATTTTTGAGGCTTCTTATTAGTGTCCATTCTATAAGCGCATTTGAATTATTAAAAATGTCATTAAATGAGTTTTAAAACACTGATTACATATCAACACAAAAATGTCAAAATAAGGTATGTCAGTAGTATCTATTTTTTATGGCTGACAGGATAGGTCATTGACCACAGCTCACCTGATGTTAAATGAATGTGTGATCAAAGATGGTAAAGCACACCTAGTCTGGAATGGAACTGGCTCTCAAGTGAAGCAGCCGGAACACACCGTTAGATGCTTGGCGGTAGATTTTCAACTTGAAGGTGGTAGCTAGCCAGCCAAATACTAAAAAGTACCCTACCACCATGCTATGGTTTCCTCACGATGTTTTCCTTCACCGGTAGCTCAAGCTCACTGTTGGGGTTTGCACGCCCTTCGGCATGCGAACCGATCGCGCTAACCACTGAGCTATCATTGCAACAAAATTATTAGCTTATTTAGCTTAAGCGACCGCGCCCTAATTAAGAACAATGACAATACAACGATGTCGTCACAACAAATAATAAATAATTACCTACTTTTTTAAATTTTCTTTTCACAACTTGATAGAAGTTGTCCGTCTCACTTTCCTAGTATTACAGTATTAGTCTCTACATAATAGCATTAGGTCCAATAAACGTCTATCTTGACAGATTGCCTTTCTCACCCTATTCGGACAAGACTAAACGTGCTATCCTAACTTGAATGGTTTCAGATGTAAGATTAACTGATGTTTGCAATGTTAGATAATTTTGCGGCTTCGATACACATGGTTTGTTGGACAACAATGAAATATTGATAGGGAGAACAGCAAATTTGCGAAGATGCGGTTTTCGTACGGATTATACAAGTTTGTGGTTAGATACATAGAGCAAGATTTAATGTTATTAGATTCAACTAAAACAAAATACATTGTATAATACCAATATTTTGGTGTTAATAAAACATAATTTATGTAATGAACTGTATGCATTTAAAAATAATTTAACGGATTCAATTCAATTTATTTGTGAAAATAACAATGAAATTATAACAATAAATCTATCAATTATAGATGCAATCTGTCGGACTCCGGGCAAGGAATTTTGTTTCCCGGAGCCAACTTCTTCCTTTAATACACGTTAGATTTTAGAAAACGAAGATAAACAATAACTTTATAAAAACTAAACATTATATGATACTAGCGGACGCCTCGTGTTTTCACCCGCGTTCATCCCGTTCCCGTGTGAATATAGGGATAAAAAGTAGCTTATGTCACCCGCAGATAGTGTAACTTCCCAACGGTGAAAGAATTTTTGAAATTGGTCCAGTAGTTTCGGAGCCTATTCAATACAAGCAATCAAAGAATCAAATCTTTCCTCTTTATAAGTAGATAGATGATAGATAGATAGATATAGACTATAGACTATGACCATACTTATGTATATACGTGTTCACACTGTATAATTGTGAACATATACAGTTGAAAATGAACTGTATTATGTTGACGCTATGTGTATGTTCTGTAGATTTCCCTACGTGAAATCGAAACATGTTTGTTTGAAACTTTTACCACGAACACTTTTCATCGATAGCTTAATAGTACGATGGTTTATTACTTCTAAGCTTTACTTGTCCGTTGTGACGTAAGTGCAAAAGTTATTGCATCGATAGTATTTACGTCGAAATAACATTAAATCGACGACTTATTTGGCCGATGTTATGTTAGTGCGAATTTTAAGAATCAATAGCTATTATTCCGGTTGATAAAATAAATCCAAAGCTCTAAGAGAAAACGCTTAGTCACGCGGCTGTTAGGAAAACATCGCCAAAGTTTTAATTATATTTTTTAGTATGAATCCGCGTTTGACCACTACCTCGTATTATTGTAAGTAATAAGCCTGATGCTGTCCGTAGGCTGCTTATGATCCGACAATCCGTTGGCTTGTAAATAAAAATCTATCTTTGCAATGTGGTTATTTTGATCGGTTAATGTTAGTTTTCATTAAATAATAAATAAATATCATAGGATATTATATTATATATACGCAGTGCCATCTGACTCCAAACTAAGCAAATCTTGTACTATGGAAGTCAGATAGAATACTTAAATATATTTTTTTCCACCCAGGCACAGAACAAACATTTGTTTATACCACACAATGTTTATCCTGGGTGGGAATCGAAACCACGCCCTACAGCTCTTGAAGCTGACATTATACCAAGCAACCAACAGGGCTGTCTTTATTATAAATAAACAAAAGGAACAATGAAAATATTTTCGACTCGTGTCTCCAAGTAAACACAATCAAACCAAAATATAATTCTCAATAAATTTCCGAGACGGGTCCAAAATCACTTTGCCCCAATAAAGTGTGCCATAATAAATTGACAACCAAAGGAAACCAATAGAAAGGAACAAGTCGGCCACTATTAAAAGGGAATGAAGTCGCCAGACTCACCAGTCTCACGACTTGAACGAAATCCAATTTGAAATAAGTGCCCTTTGAATTAATCCTGCCACGGACCGGGACCGGATGAAATTTCTGGTATTTTTCACGTCCAGTAATAAAAACGAGCCTTCTACGCGGGAAAAAGATGAGTTATAGTTCACCCAAAGCTCGGAGATCCGCGAGGAATAATAATATTATGCCTGTACGATGGAAACCTTTTTTAATCCGACTGCGTGAGTATCCGGGCACAGGAAAAGATATCGGGGAACCCGCTGACGAAGGGGCTGTCTTAAGGCTGTCTGCTTCTAAAATCGGAACGGAGACGGTGATAAACGCTTCTGTAAACGACTACAAATATTATGCTAATTTGTGGAAAGTTTTTTGTTTTAATAAAAAAAAAAGACATGTCGAGTAATGTGTCAAGAATGTATCTCGATTTGGAAAAGAGTAAGGATTGATGTTTTAGTTACGAACGCACCAAATTTTAATTGGAAAGTTATCAACTTTTTACAAGAAGCAAGGGCGTCCTCAAAAGTTAGGTGTACCTACATTTTTATGTTTTTTATCTATTCTGTTTTATTATTGCGAATATTTAAATAGACAGATAACTTTTTATTGCTTACAACAAGATTATAAAACAAATTAGGTGCAACAATGGGCGGCCTTATCGCCACTGCCGTTGGCATTCTCAATGGCAGCTTTTTTTTCGGCATCGTACTTTCCACGTTTGTTAGTGAGCAGTATTTCAAGGTATTCGAGTAGTTTACAGCCAAGTCAAATAAATGTAAGTCAAAACCATAAAAAGTTAATGTTGGTAAAGTCCGGTTATGCTCTAGTAATATGACTGAAAGTAATAGTGACTTTGCTATATAACCTTTGATCGAGTTTCGGCAGCAACACGAAAAGTCGTGATTTACTACATTACATCTCTTTCTCACACTCTCGTAATTTGGCACTTTATGAAAAATATAAAACACCACAATTTTATTACACTCTCTTCAAGAAGAAATACCTATGCTTAGCAGTGGGCAATTACGGGCTGAAAACTGTGACGATGACGATTGTTATACCCAAAAATTTGAAAAAACATAAGTTTTGAAAAATAATGTAATGCATGACTGTTCCACCTTCTCGCCAAAACTTCTATTCTACTTCTTTTTTCTTCTTCGACTATAGCACGTCCATGCATTGTGCCAGTTTTAAAATGTTCTATCCTACATTTTATCGTATTGCAACATCTCGTGAAACAAAACACTATCAGAAAATTAGCTTTACATAATTATGTAACCGTATTCTAATCGTTGTAGCTGCAGTTTGATTAGTTGTACCAACAAGTTTGTGCTTTGCACCACCTGGTTTACAAGAACTTCAAACTAGATCTGTTAACACCTCATCTTAACGCTTCCGTGAACATTTATGACTGGATTATTGAGTTACAGTTTGTGCGGTCATGAGTGAAATTTTGGTCAGCTTGTGAAGCTTTCATTAATTATGTATTTAACGCCTTAGCATTTTTTTTAAATAGCTGTATTAAATGTGCAGCGTGCTTCTAATCTCTAAAAACAATTTTTTAGTTTTTAGAAAAATTATTGTCGAAACTATCATATTACCAAAATAAAGCTATATACCTAGTCTTGCCATAAATATTGTAACAAAGAAAATTTATTTTTTTCTTTTCCAAATAACATTTATTACTTTTACAGTGTGTTAGTTTAATACATAAATATAAAACAATTTGAAATATAAAAAGCTTATTCGAAGTGGTCTCCATTGGCTGCAACACAGTCCTTTAAACGTTGAGGCCAGTTATCAATAGAAGTACGCACTCTTTCTATGGAAAAATTCTTCACTGCCAATCGTATGGATTGTTTTAGGGACTCCAAATTATCATGGCGTTTAGAGCAAGTACTCTCTAAAACTGACCATAAATCATAATCCAGCGGATTAAGATCGGGACTAGACGACGGCCAGTCTTCAGCTCTGATGAAGTCCGAAACGTACGCTTTCAAACAAGACTGCGTGGACCGAGCATTATGACTGGCGCCGAGTCTTGCTGGAAGAACCATACTTGGTTATTGAATATGGTGTTGTTAACTACTTAACTACCTTCTCAAGAATGGTATCTTGATACATTTGTGCCGATGTTTTGATACCTTTTTCACAAAAATATGGCTCAGTCACTCATTCTTAGCTAACACCCCACCAAACCATCACTGAAGTCGGATAATGCCCACGTTGCACTCTGTCGACTAATTGGGAATCTTACTTAGAGCTTTGAGCATAAATACGGTCATTTTGTTTGTTAAAATGTTGCTCAATTGTAAAAAATTTCTCATCCGTAAACAAAAATTTTCTGTGACCTCCTTTTGCGTACCGCTTCAGTAGTTGTTTCGATTTTACCACCCTATTCTTTTTTAAATTATCAGTTAAGAAGGGACCAGTGCGTCTCTTATAGGCTGCAAGTCCTAAGTCATCTTTTAAAATACGCGACATGGTTCTAGGTGCCATCTTCATCTCCCGAGATAAAATCTTTTGCTTTCGGACAGGATTTCTTCGAACTCTACCCCTTACTGCTTTGACCACCTTTTTTGTACGAACACTACGTGGACGGCCAGATTTTTTCTGTCACAAACAGAGGAGGTCTCATTGTACCTATTAATAGTCCGGTAAACAAACATTTGACTAATACCAAGCGTATGGAGAGTTTTAAAAATTGCATTTCGCTCCATACCTACTTTGCGTAATGCAATTACAGCGATTCGGTTCTCTTTATCACCCCACTCCATTTTAATATCGCAAAATATTGTACAATTTATTGGCGCCAAAATGAAAAAACACAATGAACAATCATATAAAAATTACAGATTCCAAATTCAAAAGTAATATTTTGTTTATTTTTAGTTTTAACAGTATTTATGGCCAGACTAGGTATACAAAGTATACATTTATATCAATAAAAACATTACTACTATAAAACATACATATTAAAAAAAAAATTTTTCGATATTATGTGATTACGTAAATAGGACCACCTAAAAGCGTACAAATCACAGTAAACAGTGTCATTAACTCTGATTTGGTAGTAAATACAAAACTGTTTAGTTTTTAGAGCAACAAATATTCGTAGAGAAATTTTATGCTTACTTTTGATGACTAACTAAAAATCCTATGTAACCTACATAGGATATTTACCTAAAAAGATATTTTCTTTTTTTTTTTTACATCGGACTAGGCATGCGTTTGGCCACGATCTCACCTGGTGGAAAGTGACGATGTGACCGAAGATGGAGCACGCTTGCCTAGAAAATACCTATTCACCTTCTTCTTTCAAAACAAAGAAGTGAGTGCAAAACTATTAAAGATAATTCATCAGGGTTTGCAAAAAAAAAAATGTTTGACTAAATTAATTCTGTATTACGTCATGTAACAATTTTTAACCGGCTGGGTGTTTTACCACAGCTCATCTGATGTACTGTATGATACGGTATGATAGAAGACGGTAAACACACATGGAACTGGCTCTCAAATGAGGCTGCTGGAACACACCAGTTAGATGCTTGGCGTTAGATTTTCAACTTGAGGGTGGTAACTAGCCAGCCGAGTACTAGTACCCTACTACCATGCAAAAATTGGCTTATGTTTTTTTTTTTAATAACTATGTACAAAGTGAGTATTTGGAACACGTTTTTTAGTACATAATACATACACACATAAGTATATTTTATTGATAACTGTAAGATGATTTTGGTGACGGTCAAAATATCAAAAGCTAATCTAATATTTTTGGATAAAATCACTTCACGTAATTAAATACACATAGTTATGCTATAAGCTATAGATAGTTTACCAGGCGATTATAAAATAAAGATGGTCGGTGATACTTCGGTGGCATAAGCTGGTGCCGCGAGAATTGTCTGCGCAAACACAAACGCAGCGGTCAAAATGGAAGCCCTATTGTGTCAGAATGTATTCATTTGTATGGCAAGCCTAATATTGACATACGGAACTCGTTCTGTGTATGTAAACATTGTGTCGAGTAACAGCACCGTGGCTTTTTGTGATTAAAATCACCTACATTATAGAAACTGTTAGAGAAGATGTTATTTCACAACGTTTTGTAATTTATAAAAGATTTTAAGTCACGAGTATTCTGATAGATAAAGATAATAAACAATGTTTTACTCACGTTTAATTTGATCGCAAAATTTGACTGTAGGTGTAGGCTACATCCAGTGGCCTTCATCATGGAGACAAAGCTGAGTACAATGCGCGCGCGGCCAGTCCGCGCGCGCATTGTACTCAGTACTCAGCTTTGTGTTTTTGTTGTCTTGTTTCGCACTAAAACCATAGACGAAATTTTCGATGAAATTAATTCCCGCATAAGTATATTTTATTTTATATGTGACATATTACCTATTGACATTTTTATTTTCATTGTTTTGACATATGTAATGATTTTGATTTTGATATTTTTAAATATGAATGGAAAAATGACCTGTAACTTTGGTGTTATTAATAAATGATTTGTATTTGTAAAACGAAAATGTGTCAAAGCCACGTCAGTTTCCGTTGTAAAACAGAGTACAAGTAAAATTGATTTGACCTTGTCAAAAACAATAGTTTTAACAATTTATTTTTCAAAATCAATACCTACAACAACATAAAAGCAATCACTTATGTATATAAATATTTTCCGGGCCATACAGTTAGAACTAAACCGGAAAAAGGTTGTTGTACAACTTTTTTTTATGGTTGACTGGCTAGGTGTTGATCACATCTAACCTCATGTTAAGTGGCAGTGTGGTTGAAGATGGTAAACATACCCAGCCTGGAATGGACCTAACGCCTACGACTAACGCCTGGACCTAACGCTCAAATAAAGCTACCAGAATGCACTGTTAGATGCTTGACAGATTTTCAGCTTCAAGGTGGTAGCTAGTCAGCCGAATACCATAAAGTATGCTACCACCACACTACGGTTTACTCACGATGTTTTCCTTCACTGGCAGATCAAGCTCATTGTTGGGATTTAAACCTACGTCTTGGCGTGTAAACTGACGGCGCTAACCACTGAGCTATCACGTCATCCAAATGATTTTTTAAAAATATTCTGGAATCTTAGAAAATAAATATAACTGTTCCATTAAAAGTATGTTAACCCTGAACCAAAAATATAAAACGACGGTTTTTTGTATTTTCAAACTTGTGCCTATACCAAAAATGTTATTCATAGTAATGAGTAACAGACAATACCTAACATAATACCTTTAATAGGTTTGTACAAATCTGAAGAAAATATGTACCTACTTACAGTTTTTTTAAAGAATTTCTTAGCTAAACTAGCTTTACCAGCAAGAAACTAACATCTTAACGCTATTTGCTAGTTCAATTATATCATATCGGCATAATTCAAGATTTAGTTAGATTGTCCGACATTAATGCCGACCTAATGAAATCGAGTCATTCAATCGAAATAAATTTTATCTTAATGGTTTCCTTTTAATATATTCCTTTCCTTTTAATATATTTTACGACAATTAATGCGAACTTAATTTGGGAAATTAAGATGAGAATAATGATGGAAACTTCTTTGGTGGTCCCGCTATCTAATTAGCATTCTAAGCTTCAATGCCTTTACTATTCAACAAGCTGAGTTTGTAATAGATTATTATTAAACAGACGTTAAATTTTACGACCTATTCATATTACATGATTATCTATGGAAATCTCATACCGTGCAATTCGTGCGATGTTCCTTGGCATATACGTGCAAAATGTGGAATGAGATTCCTTCTTCTGTTTTGCGAGAAACTACAACATTGGGTTCTTCAGAAGGTTTGTTAGCAGAGTCATAAAAAATTAGCAACTTATTTAGACAGCCCCGTTGGCTCCTTGGTAGTGTCTGCTTTGAGAGCTGTAGGGCGTGGGTTCGATTCCAACTCAGGGCAAACATTTTGTGAATAAACAAATGTTTGTTCTGTGTCTGGGTGTTCTGTATGTATTATAAGTATGTGTTTACAAAAAAAATGTATTAATGTATTCTATTAGTTATCTGACTTCCATCACACAAGCTACGATAGTTACGCAGAAGTCCTACGATATTTATATTTATTTATAGGAGGTACCCCTGGTAATACAAATATGCCATAGACGACAGTGATTGCTAACCGTCATGTAACCTCTTACTAGTTAAACAATATTTTTTTATGATTGACAGGCTAAGTGTTTGACCACAGCACACCTGATGTTAAGTGACCGTGTGGTCGGTGTGATGTGATGAGTTGAACAATCTATGCCATGAAAACATATTTATTATGCTTTTCATCGCAGTTTAAGCTAACTATTGTACTACTATAATTTTAAGATAAGAGATTATTGTATATATTTTTTGATTTTTATTGACATATTTTATAATCGACATTTTCATCATATACATACCTACCCATGTTACGATTTTGATATTTCTAAATTAAATTTTAAAGGGGAAAAATGACCTGTAACTTTGGTGTCATCAATACAAGATTTTTATTTGTATTTGTAACAAATCAAAATAAAATCTTGTTACTAAAATTTCTTAAGAGTGCTGTCAGAAAAACTGACCAAGCTGCTTGTCAAACACTTGCAGTGACGGGTTATAGTAAAATCATACTTAATAAGCACTAATTTGGATCGATCGATCACGCTTTGCCAAATGTACACTGATATTTGTTTACCGGATCAGCCCTATTTTTATAAACTGTACCATTGCTGTGCGGAGACCTCTACTCATTGTGAGAAGAGAAAAGCCATAGGGCCTACCACGATGGCTGATTACGGGTTGGCAACTTCACATATCTTCGAGAACATTTTTTATGAATTCCCAGATATGTAGTTTTCTTTGTGATATTTTCTCTATACCGTTCAAAGTCAGCGACAACACGCGCATAACTTCTAAAAGACAGAGATGCGTGCCGTGAGATTCGAATCTAGGATTTCCAGATTAGAAAACAGACGGTCTCCTAAATAAGCTTCCAAAACTTATTACATAACGATTATACGATAACATCGAAACTTGAAATATCTCTTTATTTGTCATTAAAAAGTATTTTTTTTTATTTCCCCGCGTATAGCAACAAGTTAAACATAAAAGACATATCATGTCAAATTATTATCAAACTGATTATTATTTAAATAACTTTTAAGCGGCTTAATACGACATGCTATGTACTAATAAATGTTTATTAGGTTACCGAAATGTTTATTAAGGTAGATTGTGTAACAATTTGTTATAATAATATAGGGATTATAAGAAAGTTTTAAAAACTATAACTTTTGAGGATTACACGGATAGAATTTAGGATCGTAGACGTTAAAAATGGGTGTTTCTGTAACGTTTCCTTAGTAATAAATAATTCCATGTACAAGAGACTTCGGTAATAAAATTTATGTTATTTTTTTTCAGATTTTTTCTGGAAGAAAAGAGAGATTGAAGAGATGGTGGGGGAGCCCAATATTATTAGTGTAATGAAATCCCATCGGCATCGTTGGATTGAGAAGATAACATATCATTATCATCGACCCACTTAATCCACTGCTGAACGTAGACCTCTCCTAAGACGCTTCACCTAGCCCGATATTGGTCTCTTTGAATCGAATCGTCAAAATCAATCAACCATTAAAAAAAAATTAATCGTCGTCCTGTTAAGAAGTGCCCACTCATACTGTACTATTTACATTTTTTTCTTTGGTACGTAGATAATTTTAAGAGACTCATTGCGATCACTCGCAATTATAAGTAAGAAAGAATGAAAGAAAGAAATAAAAAGATTTAATTTTGTAACATAGAGACACAAAAAACAAAAACGAACGAACAGAGACAAACAGTTACAAAATAAGGGCTCACCTCAGCATAATACTGGTCATACTAAGTATGACCACCCCTGTTCTTCCAGTGAGCCCCTGTAGTTGAAAACCAAAGTGTGTGTGTGTGTTTTGTGTGCGTGCGTGAGTGTGATGTGTTGTTCTCTCGTCTAATTGCACTGGCTGCATTATTCGCGATATTTCTTGTAAATTTTATATTTTTTGACTGAGATGTACAATGCCTCGAGTACATCGCATCAAATTGAGAGGTGTCGCTAGTAAAGTATAGTAATATAGTAATATCATTTTCGCTCTCACGGCATTGAATAGGGTCACTACAAAGGGAGTGAAAATGGCTTATACCGGTTTAACACGCATGGGAACTAAACTTTAAACAATTTTCAAACGTAACTACCACCAATTAACAATCAAACAGATTGTTAACCATTCAACCCCCCATGGAAGTGGTTAGTGATATAGGGATGATAATATTGTTTGGGTGTATCTAATCTCTATAGCAACTGGGATTGTGGGTTGAATTTTATTATCATTCGACTTTATAGCATCCATCCTCGATATTTTTGTTTGAACATGCCTTATGGATTTTTGAAATTTGAATTAGTTGAAAACTAAAAAAATAGGAATCAGATAAGAGAATAATGTCATGGGACGAGATTTCATGGGATAAATACGATACAGATCAGACATACTCTATTTATATCAGAATCTTGTATCCGTTTTGTTTGAATACATTTTATGAGCTAGTTCAAGTAGGTTTTGATTGTTAGTCTTAATTGTAATTTTAATTCTTAAGCAATTATAATAAAAATACAAGCAATAGATAGTTTATGTCCTACGTATAAAACAAGGAATTTGACTAAACATGTCTAGTAATTAATTGAATGTTCCTATTCAATTATTTATTAATTAGGTAATTTGGAGTGGCTAAAATTTATTTATAATATCAATTTAGGGCATTCGATTTTTAACCCCATTTCGCACGAGTAAACATTATAATTTTTTTAAAAACATCAACCAACTTTCCAAATTTTCCCGTAGGTTAAAAAAAATTATACAAATTTAGCCCTGACAATTACGGACGATCGTGGAATCGTTTTCAAAATAATGCTTCGCCATGAGACAATTTAATTTTTAGTTTACTGAGATATAATTATATAATTATGTGCGTTTTAAATACGATAATCTAACATTGTAGATATTTCGATGAGTAGTTTTTATTTCACTACTTCTTTCTACTATACTTCAGCATAAAATATAGCCTCGACCAAATAGTTCATTCGTTGAGTCAAAAATTTGAATTTGACTACAATTTAATTTGCATCAAGAAACATGAAAAATGTACCTCTATTATAGAGGAATTTTGACTAAAACTTTGCTTTCAAACAGCTCGCGTGTTTATAATAATAGCGTGATAACTTTATTCATAAGGCACATAATTTACAACAATTTTCCAAGAACATTTTTTTGTGTTATAAGTTCACTTGGAGAAACAATTGAAACAAAATTCCAACAATAACTACTTGTAAGAACAACACCGTATTTATTTAAAACTAGTAAATAAATACGTTGAGCCAATAATATTACCATTCTGTGGATTTGATTGAATCTGCAAATAGCTTCCCATGTTCCCATGGATGGTGACGAGAAATACTTTGAATCGATATCGATATTTTCGAGTCTAATTAATTGTATTTTAAATCATTTATCTTGTTAAGCTTTCCTGAACAAATATCTTTTGTGCTGTAAATTTTGCTATATCATACTGTAATACTTAGAAGTATTTTAATATTATCAGATTAAGGTTTAGATGTATTAAATAACATTTAGGTCTTAATATTAAGGGAGTGTATCAAATACTTATAGATTTTGTACATTTTTTTATGATTTGTCTGACGTTGTTCACTTTTTTTATTATAAATAAACAGTTACAAATGAATGTATAATAAAAAAACCTAACTGTACTACCTAACTTTTTATATATAAGTACTTATAGTAACATAGAAACATATTTTTTGCTATCCAATATATTGAGCCTCATTATTAAGGTAAATTTTAAACCAGAGACGTGCATAAATCCTGTATAATTTTATACTATGTGTGTATTCTTGGATACATTAATTAATTTTGCGTCTGTTTTGTTAACGTTTAAACACATAAATTTATCGTTATCGATATATTATTTTATAACACATCACTAGTGGAGGAAATGACATAGTGCGTGATATGCGGAAACGTATTTAATGAAACGCGAGGGGTGCCTGCGTTATATGTGGGGCCGCACTACTACACAGTACAAAATAGAAACAGTAGACCAATTAAAGATGACAATATTTTTGGCGCATTAAATAAAAAGTAAACATTCGGATTTAGGTTGCATTATAATTATGCATTCCTTGTTCAGCTCTGTATTTATAAACTGTCCCACTGATGGGCGCTGGCTTTTTCTCATTGTGAGCAGAGTAAGGCCGTTATCCACCACGCTAGCCATGTGCGGGTTGGTAGACTTCATTCATCTTCGAGAAATTTTAAGAAACTCTTAAACCACCCCAATGTTTTCCTCCACTGTTAGAAGCGGAAATAAGAAAATTTGCGTGCGGTGGTATTTGAACCCAGGACTTCCAGATCGGAAACCAAACGGTCTCGTTAACTGTCGAAACTTAAATTCTGCGAAATTATATTTATATCACACACTCACTATTTCAATAATTCAACAGAAAATCGGTTGTACTTGTAAATTAGAGCTTAACATTTTATTGCAAATTAGATAAAACATACCAATATGAGAATTTGCACAACCTATTGATAAAAAAAATTAAATTGCAAAAAATTAAGACTGATGGTAGGTATCAATCGTTTGTCAATCTTTCAATCTCCATTAAATACATATTATTTGAAATATTAATGCTTTTTCCAATATTCTAACGCTCTGTTTATATAAAATTGAAGAAACTAGATCTAAAATTGTGGATTTTTTATTATACATATTTGTGTAATAAATAGTTCGTGTCTGAAGTGAGCTATTTTAATATCAATTTCTTCCAAGATTCACGAAGTTGAGTTACTGGAATTAAATATAGTAATGTGACACGCACGTATACGTACTTGCGTTTGTATTGTACTGACCTACATGTGTGAGTTACTATTACGCTTGAAATTGCGGTAAAATGAAATGCCTTGATTAAGATATTTCGAGAGGAAGTCAGAAATTTTCTTAGTCGCGTGTACAGTAATTGCAGAGATATTTGAACAGACTCGTTTAAAATTTCACTCAACATTAAAGTTGCTTTTATAATTAAAAATAAAAGCCGTATACCTACCAGTAACCACATATAACCACATACGCTCCATTAACAAGAAGGTTCATATTGTATAAAAAAGTGTCGTGCTTGTAATTGTAATGTAGCTCACGAGTAATAGCGTCCAGGGCAAACAAAGCAATTTTATACCTATTGTTGGCATACTTGACTTACCTATCATATTTTTTGTACAGTACACTTAACGCTAAAATTAAACTTAAAACTAGTCGTTACAGACCTAGTCGTTAGTCCACTTAGCATATGGGAGTCAACTTATCGCCTTAAGTTTAGTTCTAACTTATAACAACAAACTTTATGGAATTTTTTAACTTTTGCGATTTAAACTCATCAATAAAGTTTATTACCAGGACTTCATCGCGCGCAATATATTATGAAATTAGCTCAGCATATCATGTCAGCGTATGACCACGGCTATCGCAACATGCATGACCGACACGTCGAAATAACTGAACAAAACTAATTTTATTGTCATTTGTGCGCGATTATGCAGATGTGTGATTGTTTTGTAGCGACGATATCTCTATGGTTAGCGCGGCCGGTTTACACGCTGGAGCGCGTGGGTTCAAACCCTAACTAAGAGTTTGAGCTTCAGGTGAACGAAAGACATTGTAATGAAACCAAATGAACAGAATAAGTCCATTTATATAAATGTACCCATTCTATTCACTTACTTACTTGGTGGTAGATTTCATTAGCAGGAAATCGTCGAGGTAGGTATCACCGCAGTACCAGATGTTTTACCGTCAAGCAGCAGTGTGTAAACATTACTGTGTAACAGTTTGAAGGATACTGCAGCTAGCGAAATTACTAGGCTGTTGAGACTAATTATATCAAAAGTCTCAAATTAATGAGTGCCAAAGCAGCGATGCCCCAGACTTTGTTTTGCAAGTCAAAGTTCTGTATATCGCTGCAATGGTCATGGACATGCGTTATCTCAAACCCTCAGGAGAGCGTATAGTTCGTCACCGTCACAAATTCATTTTTTTTTAATTAGCGTTTTTCAAATAAATAAGCAACAAATAAATCAGTAAGTTACTTTCACACATCTTTTGATCATCCATCTGGGAATTCAGGAACACAGAACTACATGAGCATTTAAAAATAACAATAGAAAATTCACCTCTGATGTTTAGCACACCTTTTAAGATGAAAGTACGAACAATACCAAACACATCCTGCTTTCTTGCTTTCTAATGTGCTAATGGATAACCTTCATTCACACATCATGCGCTTTAACGAAGCGATAATGAAGTAAATCTAAGTTTCTCAGATTATAAAATTGTACGAGAGATTAGGGCTTTTAAGTATTTTTTATCTGTATTGCACAAAATTTCAAATCCATTAAAAAAATTGATTTAGATAATTCTAAATACTTCAACAATCTATGTAAAAGGGTAGGTAACATGAAAACAAAAATAAAATTGATAATATATAATAATATTGACTGTACTTACTTATAATTTTGCTTAGTGTTTTACAATTATAAAAGTACTATAATTTTGAAAAGTAATGCTTGTAATGGGAACTTTCAAAGGTTCCACACAAATATGTGGCACACTTACTTTTGAAACTCAGTTGGCTGTAACATTAATGACGTCCTCGATAACAAGAATGTTATGTTCTAAAAATTTGTTGAATTAAACTGATTGCGCCCCGCGGTGTTACCCGCTACATATTTTCGGGATAAAAAGTAGCCTATGTGTTTATTCAGGGTCTCAGCTAGCTAACGAATTGCACCCGAATCTGTTCAGTAGTTTTTGCGTGAACAAGTAACAAACATCCAGCCATCCATCCAAACTTTCACATCCTACTAATATTATAAACTAGCTGCGCCCCGCGGTGTTACCCGCTACATGTTTTCAGGATAAAAAGTCCATAATTCATAGGCTATTTTTTATCCTGAAAACATAATGGATGGATGGATGGTTAGATGTTTGTTACTTTTTCACGCAAAAACTACTGAACGGATTTGGATGAAATTTGGTATAGAGGTAGGATGGATTAACACATAGACTACTTTTTATCCCGAAAACATGTAGCGGATCACACCGCGGGGCGCAGCTAGTAAATAATAAATTTTAACTAACTATCGTAAAACATCTTCGGGTAAATCTTTGGTTCAAAGAGGTACTTAGCATAGCAACAAGTAATTACGTTATTTTATCCTTTAAAATAAAAATTTAAGTCGCAAACGCTAGCAATGTATCACATATTATTATGTACGTTTATCTTGGAGCAAATCAAAATCTGATGATAAACTAGATTTATGATAGTTCATAACTTTTCCAGCACTGCTGTTTAACTTTGCTTTATTAAATGTTGCACGCCACCAGATACTTTGACGATGTAATATGAAAGATAGGTTTTATGAGTTAAATTAAATATGCTATTTTGTGCTTGTGAAAGCTAAATTTATAGTGAGTATTTTCTAACATTTCTGTTATCTCATTCGGAACTTGTAGTAGCGCTGCTCTTTGAGCTATGCAAACTAGGCGTGGGTTTATTTTCCCCTCAGGATAACTGTTTGTGTGACAAACATGGATGTATGTTCTATCTCTCCGTTCCGTATGTATTAACAAAAAATATATTAAATCGGTCATTTAATTTTGGTTCTCATAGGAGCTTTGCTTAGTTTGTGATTAGACGGCGCTGTCTGGATATCAATATCGATTATCATATTCATACTGAACGTTAGTCGACAAAAGTTTACAGTCTTACAGTCCAATCGCTACGTTTTTTGGATGCTGGAAGCTCAGAGATACGGAACTCTGATCTTCGGTTTTTCACTTCTAGCCACTTCCTGTTTTTTATGGTTGACAGGCTAGGTGTTTGACACAGCTCATCTGTGTTCAGTGTCGGTGAGGTCGAAAATGGTAAAGCACACCTAGCCTGAAATGGATCTGGCTCTCAAGTGAGTCTGCCGGAATACATCTACACCAGTTAGATGCTTGGGGGCAGATTTTTCAACTAGAAGGGGGGAGCTAGCCAGCCGAGTACTAGAAAGTTCCCTACCACTATGCAATGTAGTTGTTCTACAGATATTGTCACTCCATCAAGTCTTAGAGTGAACACTAGATACGCTTGTTAATTGGCTGTTACCACCGCAAATTGGATAAAGCAGCGTAGGACGCCCTGAGACTCGATGGGCTGACGATATACGTAGGATGGCAGGATGGCAGTGGATGGAAGCGAAAAGCCGTTGATCGGGCTTAGTGGTGTGTCATAGGAGAGGCCTAAGTCCAACAGTGGACTTCGATTCGATGATCATGATTCACCTAGTCGTATTTAGGCTTAGTGGAATGAAGTCAGTTTTTTATGTAAAAATATAATTGTTTCAAACGTCTAGAGGAGGCTTCAGGTGACCAGAATGCTGGTATCTACTTTGGTCAAAAGCTAAGCATTGCCATCCAGCGTGGCAATGCTGCCAGCATTCTGGCCACATATCCCTCCTCTGACGGTTTTTTAGACTAAGTTTTTTGTATACATTTTGTAAATACTATAATTTAAGGTCATTGTTTCGTGGAACCTATATAGAATATAATTATAGTTATTTTTTTTTATTTGAATATTTTATATGATGCGATAACATTAATGAAGTTCTAATCGGACTTTTTCTATAGAACTTATATAAATTAAGAAGTCGTCGTAGAAAAGCTTTTTGCTGTCTAATGAAAAAGTTTCATTTCGTCGATATTTATTCCTTCTAATTTCGTTCAAAAGCCATAGTTTTCTATAGTAACTTTGAATAGACTCTCAACGAATTCTCAGTGCATATTGAAAAATTGATTGGCGTCGAATTTCTGCGAACAGTTGACACAATTTATAAGCGAATGTAGTTACAATTGCTTAAATAGCTTCAGGGCAAGCCTATAATTAGGGGGATCGGACCGCGGGAGACGGTTATTTGAAACGTTTCTATTGATTTACATGCTGTGATTCTCCCCTAGGTACCTATGCTAGTAATTTTAGACCGGTAATTTTCGCTGCGCAGTTTGGGGGCCTTTGCCAGATCTTCTTACTTGATAATAAGATATTTTAAAGATCAATATCGTTCTGTGCTATGTGAAGTTTAAATTGTATTTTTTTCTTTATTCATATACATACTATGCCAATTTTAAGTAGTTTCGTTGTAAAAACATAGTTATTTTTTATAAAACTATGATGTTGCTATTCGTATTACATTGATGTTACAAAATTGTAAAGTAACATTACTGACCATTGGCTCTTATACTTTTAATACGACTGGCTGTTCACTACATGATATTATTGGGTCCGATTAACGCAAGGCCTTTGTGATCGTCGGTTAATTATGTACAGTTGAAATTGTTTGGTGGTATAATTAGAGCGTGTTTGCTGGTAATATGGGAAATTTGAAGTGCTGTTTACTTTGTATATTATTATACGGATACCGGTTCCAATTCCAGTGATACTCATCCCTAATTAAGTGTTGTTTAGAAGTGACTTTATAGGAAAATTCACAATTGGATTTTTGATTAAGTTTGAGCTATACGTACTTATGCTGAAAATGATTCATTTCTATGAATCATGATAATTATTTAATTCCGAAACGCGTTTAACTTTATTTTAATGAAATGTCAAGAAGGCCTTTTGAGTCTTTTGGGGTAGTTTCTGACTGTGACTGTGACTGATGATAGTCCACCACACTGGTCAAGTGGTAGTTGGCAGACGTTACAAATCTTAGACAGAAAACACAGACATAAAGATTTCCTTACGATGTTTATTTTCACCGTTGGTAGCTAGCAGCAATTAATAATACGGAAATTACTTAAAAAGATAGAGTGCCATGTGGTTCCAACCTAACCCTTCAGATTGAAAATCGAACGATCTCCCAACTATGATGCTGCAACTTCTGCACGAAAAATTAGGAAATATTTAATAAATTGAATCACTTAGTTCTAAATAAGTAGGTTTTATATTTTTTATAAAATACTAACGATTACTATTTTTTTTTAAATCGACCACCAATACCGTGAGAATAACAAACAAAATTAATAAACAACAAACCCATCATTTAAGCAGTAATAATACCCATTAAGGTCTTTAATAAAAAATAATTCATAAAACATGTGCCATTGCCATAAACGACTATACTGGAACAAAATATTAAACTGTAATAAATAATGGCACACCCCTAATTTTAGCCGTCGCTGCGCGCACGCACGCTTAACTTGATTTGTACTTCGCACAACCCTACGCTTAAACTTTATATTCAATCAATTCATTGTCACCAAACGCAGTACAGTGTACAATTATTATGACCCCGCATGTGTCAGTAAAAAACACAAAGAGATATTCGAGATTATTACATCTTTCCACGTTTAATTATACACAATGGTTTAAACAACAAAAGCCGCTGGCATTTGTAGCAGTTGCACTCAAATTCAATCCAGTCGAGCGCATAGAGAGAAACATTCGTTGCGGCAACGATTTTCTATATCAGAATTAGAATGATAAAAGTTGGAAGAGTGACGCCCAGCGCGTTCGAGCATGTGAATAAATGAAGATATATTAATCCAGTTGGGGTTAAATTGTTATTAAAACTATGATTAATGATTGGTGTTAATGGAGCTCAGATTAAGGAGCGCTCACGCAACTATGCTGGAAATTAACGTCGGTTATTCCGTGTCATAGTGTGGATTTATCTTCATCATGTAAACGTTAGTTCCGATCACGTAATTATATAACAGGGTAACCAGTAATACTGCTTTAATTGGTTATCACATAACTTTTATTTTGATATTTTTCTTACTGGATAAATGCTCGGTACTTCGTACCCGATGCCGCAGCGCTCGGCTTTTGTTCTCTGATATAAAGGTATAAACTTAATTCAAAGTACTTAACATGAAAGTTTAAAATACATGAGGACTGCTGACGGAAGTGAAAACTTTAAACACTTATTAACATGTCGGTGACGTAAACCCATAAGTTTTGGTCCTGCCAAAATTCGTTTAATGCGGGTAAATAAGCTTTTACTTTTAAGTCACTAAATTGGGCAAGTCACTTTAATTTATGCATTTACTAACAAATGACACAAATATACTATTTTACTAAATAAATAAATATTAATTAAAAATTTGATGTAAATTCCTGTAATTTAGATAAAAAATTTAATCAATATTGAGATTAACCAATGAATGTTTCAGAGTAATGAGTGCCAAAGTACCGATACCCTAGGCTTTATTTTGTTACTCACAGTTATGTATGTACTAGCTGACCCGACACACGGTGTCCTATCTTAGTTTCATTAAGCGCGTGAACTGTCAAACGTTTCTAAAATTTTCCAATTTTCTGTGCAATTTTTTAATTTTTCTTTCCGTAAGAACCTTCTACAAAGTATTAGAAAACTTAAAAAAAAGATAAATACAATTGGTAAAGTCGTTCTCAAGTTATGGCGTGACCAGGGGAAACATGGACTCATTCAACGCATATAGATATCGCTGCAATGGTAATTACATGCGTTGTCTCTTAAAATCAGTAAGTGAAAACTGTGTGGGAAAATATGGACGTAGTTTTTTTACTTTTTAAATAAACTAACTGAACAGTTTTTTTTTCTTGATCTGTAGAGAAAATATTAAAGTGACCAAAACAATATTCAACTAGCGAGCATTATTTACGTTCAAACACTCGGATGTAATAAAACACACTTCCAAATTACAACCAATAAGGTAAAAGACGTAATTCCTTAGATCAACAATCTCAAGGGACGTAAAGATAAACCGAAAGCGATTGCTGAGAAATTTATATGGATAGCAAACATCATAGCTAGCGTAGAAGCCGCAGTACGGGTAAGTATGTTGTATCAAGTCATTATTGCTAGAATTTCATTTCACGTCCAAGTTTAACCGCCTGTTGGTGTACAAACAGAATTATCCGCTTTCATTGCCCGGGGTGGCTGGTTCCCTTCGATTTTCTATGATAAACAAACTTACATCGTTGTAAGGTAAACACGCTCGTAAATTTTACTACAGCGAATCGCGGTTCCGGGAATCTATCGAATCAAATTTCCCCACTTTCTCATCTTTGCGTCTTTCAATGTTAGATTCACTTTCAGCCAAACAAATGGAACCAATGTATTCAAATAATGTTACAACAGTTTCGGTTTCCTTATTTTTATTGAGTTTGTCTTTGTGAAAAATTTTCACCTGTATACGGAACATTTTGGGATAGTTTAGTAGGTAATATTGAAAATTCCGATTTTTTTAAATGTAAAATTAATGAGACGAATGAGACGCTCTCCTTATGGTAAGAGTGTCTGTCCATGACCATTGCAGCGATACACAGAACTTTGAGTACCCAGCTTTACAAAATCCAGAGCATCGCTGCTCTGGCACTCATTACTTTTTTTTTTTTATAAAAGATAGGCTTGCGTTTGCCCGCCATCCCGCCTGATGTTAAGCGAAGATGCGACCTACGGTAGAGCACGCTTGCCTAGAAGAAACCGATTCACTCGCGACTTGAAGGAACCCATACTATATTCATTGGGGAACACCTATTACTTCGAGGCATTCGATACAACACTAAATACTATTTAGATATTTTATCATTCATATACATCATGCTACTTTGTCTTATTGAGATTTAACATTTAAGTAACAAAAATATATTATTATTCGTTTATTCTAGAGAAAATGAATGAATATCGGGATCTCAGATATTATTTGTAATGAATTTTCAAAGCAAAATTATGCGTGTTATACCAACGTAAACTTACCATAAAAATACGTTAGCAAACTAACAAAAACAAAAGTTTATCGATTTAATACCTCAAAAAAACTTCAAGTACCTAATTTATTTTGGAAAATATACCTACATAAACTTTTCTTCACTTTTAAGTCTCAAAATAGCTAAATTATATGACTTGGTTTGAACCCTTTTATTAGCATTCAATATGTCACATTACGCATTTTACAAATCGAATTGTATAAATTGAAAAAAAAGCATTTCGCTCGATACGTGACGAATTGAGTTTTGTTAATAACATTAGCATAATCAATATATCGAAGTCATAGACAGACCCCCTGTATAGCAAATATTTGGGAAGGGTAAAACTGTACTGGATGCAATAAACTTGTAAATTGAACAGTAGAACCGGTACAAAAACAAGACTTTTTAATCGTCAGGTCACCACTATGTATTGTTTTTGTCTCCCAGATAAAAAAAAATTGTACATATTTATTTATAATGTTGCTTAGAAAATGAATAAAGATACATTTGTCTTATAATTTCATTTTCGTTTCGTCATAATGATACGGCAGCTACACGCACACAAATACGTCTAAGATTTACGTAACAAAAATACATCATGGTATTTTTTGTCTTCTTAATTTAGATATTCTTAGTTGATAAATCAAGTGTAATAAGTCTAAGTCACAGCCACAACCACTCAACATAAGTCAAGGTCGAGTCCAGTCACGATCTAGATAGATAGATGCTATGACATATCTCTAGATAGATAGATACTCTGATAGTAAAGTAGTGGTGAATTTACTAAAAGCTTCGAAGGAGTTTTGGAAGCAACAAGAGAAGATCTCTTTTCTATACTGGCACACGTAAGTCGACACTTTATGAATAGAGGGGCCACTATATTTTATACATAAATGTATGTATTGTTAGAAAATTAACAGTATATTATTTTTTGTACACCAACACTAAAAAAAAATACAAGTGCCAGAAAATAATACAGTGCTGAGACATGATTGCTCCGCATTTCCGCCAACAAAAAGGCCTATCAAGGAATTTGTGAGCGCGTAGTTTTCGTTTTTTCACCATAACTTTCAAATACCTGAACAGATTTGAATGTACGGTATACAAAGTAAGTATATATACATAAAAAAACGAACATGCTTTTAGTTTTATTCACAGTAATATATACAAAACACATCTTGCCTTGTCAGTGTAGCTCTATGCAACCAGCATAGATCTAGCTGGGAGTCTTGTAACTAAGATGGACATGTCCATGAACTGGCCTATATCATTGTCAGGATTACAATACGTCCGGTGCTCCGGCTCTGGCATTGTGTTTCAATTACTCTCCAGGTCAACACAGAACTCTAACAGTTCATTATTACTTTGAGTTTAATTGCTGGTGTGGTGGTGGTGTTTGTACAAAGATATAACTAAATACATATTTAAATTATGTACAAAAGTTGGAAATTTATTTATAGAATACAACTTTATTACACACCAAACATACATCACATTATATTATAACATTTCAAATATGAAATATATAAAAAAAGAGAATATAACAAAACAAAACAATAAATATATGGCGTACAACGGCGGTCTCGTTTATGTGTCTTTTGTGGCTTGTACGAATTTGATTTAGTTTAAAATATCAGTTACGCTTGTCAGTTTTTTTTTTATGTTATTAGGCTTGTGTTTGACCACTCTTTACCTGACCATCGCCTGAGTTCTTAGTTATTTAAATTATTATCACTTTTTTATATGTAAAAGTGGCAAACAAGCATTGGCCTACCTGCCGCTGTACTCTGACTGAGCTTCTTATTTCAATATCTGTTATGCGCTCACGAAAATGCTATGCGATTGCAAACCTTACTGTGCAGACATACAGCGCTTAAGAGTTCGGGCGCTGGTGGTAAGTGATCACCGCCACTATGAACACCTGTCTGGGTGTTCTGTATGTATTATACATTTCTATTTACAAAAAATCATCATCAATAAAATCATATCAGTTATCTGGATCTCATAGTAAAAGTTTTGCTTAGTTTGAGGCTGGCTGGCGCTGTGTGAAAAGTTCTAGAATCTAGAGTTCTATGTATTTATTTTATTATTTATAAAGAAACAATTTAAAGTGAATTCATTTCATCCCCTGAATCTCTTAAGCTGCTAATTTTATTTCGAAAAATGTCGTATTTATCGATTTTTTTAGAAATACCCGTATTGTATTGTATCTACATAATTATATGACGTCACAGTATCACAGTCAGTTTCAATAACGTGAACACACATGTTAATTTCTGTAACGCTATTACCATCTTGTCATATTTGGCAAAAAAACATTCGTAATGCCCAGAACCAAAGAGAGAGCTAGCATTCGTGTGAGTTATGTTTGTGATAAACTAAAAGACTTGTTCTGCGAATATTACAAGGAACAACAAAACTTTGACACCTTACAACACAAACGACAAAACAGCTCAGCACATCTTGTACAAGTCCCACAAATTCAAGTTAACTGACCTAATAAATTTATCTTGCCATAACTAGCTATATTACTGAGTTATGCCTGCGCCAGTCTGCAACTGTTTCCATTGTCGATTCATTATTTATTGTGCATATGCACGGAGTATTGGTACATATAAATTAAGGGCACTGGACGTGTTGGTAGAATTAATTCTGACTAACTACTCCACGCAGTTTCAGCCACATTTTTGGAATAAAAAGAAGCCTATGTGTACAAAGTCATAGGCCATTTTTATGTTCAAATTTTTTAAATGTCAAAATCATATGTCAATATGAAAATAAAATATAATTATTTACTAGTAATTCAATAATCTCTTATTTTAAAACAATCGTCAAAGTTATAAAACAAGATCCCTTGAAACCAAGATCTTAGCTTGTTTCTAAAGCACGCGATGAAAGGTGCATTCCGAATAGAAGTGGGTACACGGTTGTAGATCGCGGGCTCCAGAACGTATACCGATATCTTCGAGTTGACGAGCCAATGCGACGGCGTTACTGGTAGGTATTTCTTTTTATTACTGCGAAGATCTAAGGAGCTGTAGACTACGTTGAAATTTATCTATGTTAATATGGGTAAACAGGACTACTTGATCAATGAACTCACATTGATATACTGATGGAAGGTAAGTTGACCACGGCACACCTGATATTAAGTGAAGATGAGATTTTTCTTTCTGCTGTTGAGTTGATGAAGTAGAAAATCAGTCACCAACTACCTAACGGCAGCCTCACGTGAAATCCAGTTCCATTCCAGACTAGGTCTCCTTGCCATCTTCGATTACACTATTACTCAACAGGAAGTGAGCTTTGGTCAGCACCTAGCCTATAAACATTATAACGTTCAATCATATTGTAAATAAGTTGTCTAGATTAAAGACATCATTCAAAAGAATTGTCATTTTGGAAATGGAAACGCGCTGAGTCCTCTTCCCTTGCCGTTTAGATGAAGATACATGCCTATGCTAAATCAAACGTTGCATTATTCAAAACAACACAACCACTAGCAGTTTATTCTATTTCAGTGCACATAAATAGTTTGAAACGTTTCCCACAAACTTTTCAGTGTATAGTTTCACGTGGATGATATTTTCGTTGCCTTGGCTAACTGTATGAAGTAAGGCTGTTTCACATGTGAGGGAAAAGTTTCGAAGTTATATGAAAAACTCGATATTTCTGAATAATTGAATTCCATGAAAAACGAGGGAAGTTTTTCTCGGAAATTTCATGAGCTAGTATCATATAAGTAGGTTTTAATATAATTAATAGGTATTAAATATTAAAATAATTTTCGTTTTAGGTAGATATTTTCACGTATGAAAACATAGTGGCTAAACAACCATTTGTGAAATTTTATTTTTTGAGTTATTATTAATGTAACTTATTCTTTGAACGTTAACATAGTTTACTTTACTACGATCGATAAAGCCAAAATAACAAGTTACTACTTTCTTGGCGGTAGATTTCTTAGCACCACTGCAGTACCAGATATTCTACTGCCAAGCAGTAGTGTGTAAACATTACTCCGGTTTGAGAAGTAGGTATCTATCGAAAGTCTCAAAGTAATGAGCACTAAAGTAGCGATGTCTTGGACTTTTTTTGTTATTCAAAGTTATGTGTATGGCTGTAATAGTCATGGGCATGCGTTAACTCTTACCATCAGGAGAGCGTCTTTTTTTATATAAAAGTAATGAAACATCGTGAGGAAACCATAGCATGGTGGTAGGGTACTTTCTAGTACTCGGCTGGCTAGCTACCACCCTCAAGTTGAAAATCTGCCGCCAAGCATCTAACGGTGTGTTCCGGCAGCATCACTTGAGAGCCAGTTCCATTCCAGGCTAGGTGTGCTTTACCATCTTCGACCACGCTTTCACTTAACATCAAGTGAGCTGTGGTCAAACACCAAGCCTGTCAACCATAAAAAAAAAAATACTTTTATATAAAAAAACAGAAATATTCAAAAATATTTATGATAATTATGTTTTTGTATCTAGTACGCTTCGGAAGATACATATTTATATAGGTTGAACAGATAGACCGGTGCATGAATTGAACCTTACGCTTCGCAATAGAGCCCCGATTGACGGATTGCCTACTTTTCATCATTGATACATCCAACTCACCCACCTAAGCAACTATGCCAGCAGACCAGAGCTTCGCTCTGGTACTTCAAGGTGTTATGTAGATGCTGATAGGGAGAAATACACCAAGCAAGATGTCAGTGTAGGATTTATCACTCCTATTCCCAATACGGTTAAACGGCCACCAGGCCGGCCTAAAAGGCGGTGGAAAGATGAGCTCGATGCCCACAATAAAGAGTGGACACAACACACAACAGAGAGGTGTGGAAGGGGGGGAGAGAGGCCTTTGCCCAGCAGTGGGACAAAATGGGCTAAATAATAATAATAATTCCCAATAAGAATAAGGGCCCCATATGTAGTTGATTAAGGAATCCTAAAAATTTTAGATGCTAACAACGAATGTACGTTGCACATAATACGTATATGCATAATATATATATATTATTAATTAAATGAGAAGTTGTATTAAAATAAGTACTATAAGTATTTTTCAACGTAGCTAGTGTATAGCTACCTTTACGCACAGCATATTTAACTATGAAAAGAACATTTTAAAAGAGCAACATTTCTGTCTGTCAAACATCTAATTTCGTATTTTCGTTTTGAGTTGCACAGCAATGTGAGTGATACCGAAATAAAAATAGATGTTAGCCAGTCTGAATAACGGTAGTAACTAAGCGTACCATGATGCCAACTTTACAAAAATGAAAATATTATGTTAATTAACGTTGTGGTCGACAATGGTAAGCACACCTACCCTGGAACTAAAATGCTCTCAAGCCAGACTGTTGACATATTCCATTAGGTGTTTGACGGTAGATTTTCAACTTGAGGGTTGTAGCTAGGCAGCCGATTTCTAGACACTACCTTACCATCATACTATGATGCCACAGAAAGCTTAACAATCAGGCTCATGGGATTCCATTCCTGACAACGACCGAGTTAATCACTGAGGTAAATCATCCCTAGAAATCGGTGTTTGTAGCCTTTTCAAGAAAATAATTTGTAACTATGTTACCTTGTTATAAAATGGTGTAGGTATTAAAAACCATAACAGTAATGAACAACTATTCTGCCTACCTACCTAACCCATTTTTAGACCAAAAAAAATAACAAAACCCCGTCGTGTCGTTTTAATTCAAATGAATCAAAGCACCCCAGTCATTAAACTTGCACATAAATAAATAAATACCGAACGTAGGGTAAATGTGGGGACATAAGCAAAGTCGCGTAAAAAACTATTTCGCAGGCCTGCTTTTGGGGTCGATAGATGTGGTACTTGCTTTTATAAATTGTTGGCAGCCCGCTGATTTGCCCGTGTGCATTGGATTTTATCAAAACTATACATTTAAAGAAGAAGAAATAAATTACGAGTGCATCTGCCACACTTCAACTACCCATTATTACCCATTATTCAACTACACATAATTGAGAAAAAAAAAAAAAAAGTATGTATGTACTTTTTTATTTGTAAATATATGTTTATAATACATACAGAACACACAGAAACAAAAAAAAAAAAAAATATTACTTACACAAATGTTAGTCAGTGGGCAATGAACCCACGACAGGGCATCAATCTACTTCATTTTTTTGTTTAGTTATGTAGAAAAAAACAATAACATTATTGCTACTATAAGTGCCACTACTTAGTATAAGAAAATCTTAGAATTTCAGAAATAAAATAGCATTTAAACTATAGTACAAATTGTCTCTACGGATAAGCAATAAAGATGGCTGAGTAAATTTTACTACACTCAATTAAAAATAAATAAGATAGGTATAACTAATCTATTACAATATATTAAAAATACAATTCACCTTCTATTAGAACATCGGACACTACACGTATTTTGCAAACCAATACAGGTACAGTCGCGTCGAACACTTTATACCATCGTAAATGGAGAATCATAAAGTCGACCACCAGCCGTATCACTAAAATTAAACATTTAATAAGCTAATGAATTACCAGCAGTTATGAAACGTTATGACCTCTACGCAAGTAACATATATTTTTATTATCGCAGCCGTGAGCGCTACAACGGCTATTCATTTATTAGGACTGACAGCGAATTGTCCATAAATAGCGGAATAATATTTCCGAAACAAATTCTGCCGGCGAGCGTACTCGCGTAAATACGAGTACAGAACGCGCACACAGAAAGTTGTTTGTGTGAGTTTGGAAACTTTTGATCCCTGACATAAATCTCCATCTGAAAATAGGGAGGGCCGTAACCAGCTTAAGCTTAACTGTGACTAGTGGCCCCGAACCTTACTTTAAATATATTGTAATAATGATAAAATATACTAGTTAATTTAGACCTCTATTTATTTTGTAGTAAAGAGCTTTTTGTCATAACATCCCGCTGTTTGTAGTAGGAACGTGCGGGTTTCGCAAATATTTGTTTCATATTTCGACTCTCCGCTGTTGTTCGGGTAAATAGATTTATGTTATTGGATCGAGTAATCTTATTTAGTTACTTAGCTAATCTGTTAGCGCTAACTAGCAACTTAAGTTTGGACGTTTCTATTTATTATCATGAAGTGTAAATATTTAACTTAGAAATTAAAACTGAGTTTAGTAGCTGACTTTTCAGTTTACATTCAAAAGGTTTACGTTAGCATGATAAAAAAATAATCAATAATAAATACCGTAGGATATTACACACCGCGCCATCTGACCACAAACTACGCAAAACTTGTACTATGGAAGTCAGATAACTGATAGAATACTTAAATACTTTTTTTTTGTAAATACATACTAATAATAAATACAGGACACCCAGACACAGGACAAAGATTTGTCTATGCCACAAAGTATGTTTGTTTTTTTTATATCAAGTAGATTTAAGGAAAAAAGTGACAGATTGCGCGATGTCATTTATATGCCTGTCTATACTCTTTTTAGGTCTGACACATGGGTAAATATAGCTAATTAATTATTTTTCTTTATGAATTATTATTTATGCTCTACGATACCGGGGTCCGTGACCTTTGTTTATTTTTTTAATGGTTGACAAGTTAGGTATTTGACCACAGCTCACTTGATGTTAAGTGACGACGTGGTCGTAGATGGTAAACACATCTAGCCAGATATGGAACCGGATTTCAACCGGCTTTCGGCGGTTTTCGTCGTTAGGTCCTTTGCGGCAGACTTTCAGAAGATTTTTTTGTGGTAGCTAGCCAGCAGAGTACTAGAAAATGCACCAAAATAAATTTAAAAAAAAACATTAAAAAGTAAAACTATTAGTTTCGCTTATCATTTACATAATGCAGGAAATGGCTATTTAGCTTTTTTATGACTTCTGTATCAGGACGTACAACAATTACCAGACAACAGAAACGTAAGATAAGATCTCATCTATTTTCAATCACTATCATCCTCACTGGGAATTGAAAGGAATCGGTTCCGAAGACTGCCAATATTGCACACAGCGAACCGGGAGGTCATAAATCAAACAATGTCAAAGTGATTTTGGAGCTAAATCCTTCTTTAAGTTTAGTTTACTCTTTTCGGTAGACGGGAAAACGTTCTTCGTATTATGACACTGGAATTCCGTACGCCTCATTGGTTGATTCGAAGCGTTCAGTTGGTTCTCTCGAATGAAACTGGCATCGGTTTTCTGAAGTGTAAAATCGGGTTTACGCTTTCTTGATGACTATTCATAAAAGTTTGATTGCATTGTGAAACGCTTTTCTCGGTACATCTACTTGAAGTGTATTGAGATTCGGCAAGTGCTTTAAATGGCGGCATAAAAGGATGAGTTTCTAAATGATGGTATTAGAAAGTGCGTATCCTCCTTTCTCTTTATATTTGTATTTTATTCTTAATTTATTAAACAAATAGTTTGTGTATATTTTATAAAGCGCCATCTATTTGTACCATGGAAACCAAATAGCCGAGACACATGTTCAAAACACAGGGTGTTTCAAAGAAGTGTAACTATTATGGGCGCTGGTCTACAACAATAATTCTTAAATTTTGTGTTTAAAATAAAATATTGCATTTTATTGTATCTAATGTTTAAAAAAATTATCATCTTCCATAGATACCTATACAGTACAATTTTCGTGATTTCAGAGTCGGCTCTTAATAAAACTTCACATTTCACATTTATAAATGGCAATATTCAGTTCAGTTTACTTCAATTTACCAAACATACTGTAAAATGAAATAGAAAAAAGTGTGTTTTTTAATTTTATTTTATATTCAAAATTGGTTCGCGTTTGACCTCTGCCTGATTAAGCAGTAGTGTAGTCTAAGATGGAGCACGCTCACCTAGAAAAAATCTATTTAGATACTCTAGATTTGATGACACCCATATTGTACCTACCTAACAGGAAAGACAAACTCCGGCAGAGTTCCAGAACTTCGCTGTGGAAATGAAAAATGTGGAATCAAAACGCTTTTAAATTTATATCGAAAAGAACACTCTTCATCATTTGATTTACCATCAATCTGTTCCTAACACGATATTTTTTCTGTGATGAGTTAGAACGAAAACCAAGAGGTTATTTTCACCAAGATCCAACGGCAGCTTTTCAAATTAGGCCTATCAGTTTGTGGTCCATTATTTTAAAAAAAAGTTCGACCCGATACTTTCGCGGCTGGTTACATTGTGACTCCCTTGCGGTATATTATTGAACTTAATGGCATCATTTACCGTTTTCCGATCCTCTAGGGAACTGTGTCCGTGTTACGTAATGGACGTTTTAGGGTTCCGTTTAGAACGTCGAAAGATTGAGCTTCAGATTTGTTTGGAAAGTTGGCTAGATAGATGATAAAACAAACAAAAGAACTTTGAATTTTGTAGCGATGCCAGTTCACGCAGATACTGAAGTAAAAAAAGTTAATGCCCCACAAAGGTTATGCCAACAATGAGCTTGAAGTGCCGGTGAAGGAAAACATTGTGAGGAAACCATGGCATGGTGGTGAGGTACTTTCTGATTCTGAACGTTGTGTTCCAGCAGCTTCACTTGCGAGCCAATTCTATTACAGAATAGGTGTATTTACCGTCTTCGACCACGCCGTCATTTAACGTCACATGAGCTGAGGTCACAACCAAATCCCGTCAACTATAAAATAAGCCATCGAATATCTCAACGTAAGCGCCATAGCCGCAATACCCTGGACTTTGTTAATACTCTTCAAAATTGCGCATTAAAAAAAACAATACTTATTAATAGGAACCCACAATTCACACATAGATCTGCTGATGCCGCCAAATTCGTTTTTCCCGCCCATTTGACAAATATTGATGCGGTTACGATGACTGATCATTTACAAAACATTCGAACAACTGGCCACAATTCCAGAGTTATTGATGCCAGCCACAAAATTCTTTTAATGTTTCAATCACAGGCAAATTATTATTTATCGACAATAGTTTTGGGTGCTGAACACCCTTCAACGTTTTTATGCGTCATAAATAATAATTACAATGAATATTTCCATAAAATCAACGTTGAATATGTTGATTTTGTAAAATAAATAATATCTAATATTTCGGTTAAATTTGTTGTCAATAAATTTTTAATTTTATTGTTTTGCATTTTGTATATAATATGTAGGTAGTTGATAATAGCTTAAACGTTTGAGTATTGCCATACCTACTAGGCGGCAATGGGGCCAGCGTTTTCGGAACTATTTTTGTTAATAGCGTCCTTCTGGATTAGTTGATTTAAAATTGGTTTTTCTATAGTTTTTCTACATATATATGCCGGAACACACCGTTAAATGCTTGATGACAGATTGTCAACTTGAGGGTGGTAGCTAGCCAGCCGAGTACTAGAAAGCACTCTACCATCATGCTATGGTTTCGGCACGATGTGTTCCTTCACCGGTAGCTCAAGCTCAATGTTGGGGTTTGAACCCACGTCCTTTGGCGTGCGAACCGACCGTGCTAACCACTGAGCAATCATCGCTACACCTTTTAATCAATTTATGGTAGTGTTTTTTTAATTTATTACTCGTTAAGATAGTAAAAACAAGTTTCATTATGATGCCAGAATTTTGGATTTACACAACTACTATTTAATAATGTAACTTGAACAATACCCTGTGGTGATAATTATATTAAATTAATTGTTTGTATGAACAAAGGATGTAGTTACTGAACTGTAACCATCATGCGGGGTTAATATAATGTAACAAATTGTTTAAATACCATTTACGAAATTTGGAAATTCCATCGTCAGTGAAATGCAGGCGCTTGATGGCGTATTTCTGCAGCCTTACTTGAGTTCTATTTCTTGATAGTTTACCTTCGATGACGTACCAGATGCTAAGTGACAGTTAAGTTAAGAAAGACAGTCTTTATAAAATTGTTTAAGTGCAGTCAACTTTTTGTGGCTACTTAGTAAAAATCTTTGTAATTACAAAGTTCTGTGTATCGCTGCAATGGTCATGAACATGATTTATCTCTTACCATCTGGGGAAAGTCTCGTTATTTTACATTAAAAGAAGTCGTGAATATGTTATCACGTAAGGGATTTATTTATTTATATACAATTAATTGTCTTTTTTGATATTAAAGTTCTTCAAACCTTATTCCATTCCCTCACATTCTTTCCAAACAAAATCTTTTCCACAATACACCTCGAGATATTCGGACTGTTAAATTTACGTCTACAAGCAAAACGCCTAACGTCGGGGTGAGTCCGCCAAAATCGTATTTAAATTCACGATTGGATACCAGATAAGCAAAATCATGAGTTCGTTCGGAAGGGTTATAGAATCCTACCGCGTGAGGCCGCATAATACCTTCTCCGGGGGTGTCCATGCTTTGATGCTATGGCTCTCTCAGATAACAAAGACTAGGATTTATTGAATTTATAAGAATTGATTACAATGTTAGACACAAAAAGAAACAAATTTGATATCAAACACTTTTAATTTTACAAAAGGTATTCTAATATATTTTGACGTAAAATTATGGCTATTAAAATCCAACCAGTTACATGTTAAAATTAAAAATAATTACCTATAAAAAATATGAAAGAATAACAGGATTAATTATAATTTTTCATCGTTTTGCGTACGTAACTAATGAGTCTAGATAACAAGCTTTCATTACGAATAAACGAAAAAAGCGCCGCCATCTAATGGTAGCTAACTCAAACTCAAAATAGTCCACAATATGCATAGAGAGTGGCGCCATCTACACATAACACTAGAAATAGCACGGAGAATACCTCCTTTTACCGTAATACTCTTTTTAAACGGTTTTATTTTGTATAGGATAGTTTACTGGTATTTAATTATCTGTGGTCTAGACTATTTAAATTTTAACCCTTTCACGACCATGGGAAACATTTTTCCCCATTGAAAAATAGGCAATTGTGATATTTAATTTAATCTATTACATATTTTTTTTATACAAAATAACAAAATATAATGTATGCTGAACGCAATTACGTAAACAGGATTGCATAGAAGAAAAAAGTTCTTTCAAATAAATTGGCACCAAAATTAGCTTATTCGCGTGCTCTACTTTGTTTAGTTATGGATTATTGTGGGGTGTAATTATGTATATTTATTGTGTTTTCTCATATGTTTTACATTATTTGGTAAGTATATTTTTGTGTTATAATGAAGTTTATTTGAATAAATGAAAACAAATGCCTTATAATGACAAATTATTGTATGGGAAAAATAATTCCCTGTGGTCCATATGTAAAACTTTTCTAAGCTATTGGTGTTTTGTTTCTTTGTGTCATAATGATTGTTGTTTATTTTATTTTTTTACCTATTTATTGTTTTTTTTTACTTTTTGGTAGTTTATTTTGATTGTTTGTTGCTGAAATGGCCAGAAAAGGGATATAATGAGATATTGCAGTAACATTTGGCAGATAACAGTGATTATAATGAGCTTCAGTTGAATGAAGCAGATCAACAGTTCATCGCTGACACCCTGAGTTTCAACATCCTGAGCTCCACGCAATTGTTGAAATATAAGAATCTTTTCAGAAAACAAATCAAATTGCTGCTCCATGTACTTCATGTGAGAATTTGGAAGACTTTCCTAAATTTCGATGAAGAAAGAAATCTTATGTTGCTCATATAATCAACATCCTTCATAAAACTGGCCAACTGTAGTCACTGCAGAAAAGCAGCGGGTTGGTACAATAAAGATTCCTATAGATTTTAGAAAAAATTAAAAGATGTGCAATTTGCTCTAACTACCGCACAGAAAAAAGGACACATGACATAGGTACCATATGCAATGTACATTTATGCTTTACAATAAAAAGAAATTGCTTCGCAGAGTATTATAATTAGCTTGATCTTGATACCAGTAACTGTATTTCAATATTTTGTATCACTTTTTCAGCATAAAAACAAATAAATAAAACACATTTCAAAATAAGCCTTACTATTATTTGCGTTACCTTTATAGACCATTGGGAAAAATATTTCCCTTAAAATTCCAAAAAATCTAAAAGTCGTCATGTAAAATCCTGTTGATTTTTATTAATTTTACATCTAAACGAACTAAAAAAAACAATCACATATTATAATTTAGTCTTAGCAACCTTATGGTCCTGTAAGGGTTAATACTGAATAGGTACCATTCCTACATTATATTTTGTCTCCCCAAGAGACGCTATTAGTTCCTTTAAAATGTTGGTCTACGTAGTAAACAATCTTACCAAGTGTTACAAACCTATATCTCGATCTCGAATGGGAAAGCTCTTTAGTGTCTTTTACCGTGGTTTCTTTAAATGTCCGTAAAAGACATCCTTATCGGAAAATCGTGAATTTGGTTAGTCAGGAATGTTGCAACGTTTGTACATGTCTGGAGAGGAGACATATTAGCCTTAAATTTTTAAACTTAAAGACAACTTTGTTACAAATATACGTACTCCTTATTATAATATGTTCTACATGTAGGTACAGTGTATGTTTGTAGAATCACTTTATGTAAGGGGCACGAATAGCTAGAGAATGCCATTTTTACCTGCCTACAGGAAAGCAAAAAGGAGGGTTATGATTTTGACCTGTATGTATGTATGTGGGTGGATAACTATGTATTTATATTTGTTTTATCATAACTTCTAAACTACTTATCATAACTTGATAGATGATGCCGTGTTGAGTATCGAATGAAAAGGATTTATTAACACATTTAAAAATGTACATCTTTAGCTGTTGTTAGCGTCTTTGCTTGCATGCACCCAATAATTGGGATTTATTTCCAAAATCTCGCCTCAGATGTGAGCCAGACATATTTTATAGCATCTGACCACGCCTATTCTCTGAACATCGTAAATATTATAAATAAATTAAAATATATTACGTCTAAGTTGTCTATTTAATAGACGACAAATATTTAATGGAGTTGGTACAAAACAATTTCAGATGAGAATTTTTTCGTGGAGCGTGGTTTTTCAGTAGTCAAGTTTTACATTGTATTTTTTTCTTACTTAAAACATTTTGTAGACTGTTGTGTAAAATTAGTCTACACCAATTTTAAGTTAAGCATAAACAATTCTAATTGTTGTTTGGACATATTATCTACAAGTTAATTAGCGGTTAGGGTATTTGGCAGGTAAACAACAGGTGTGTTTGTCTTGTCTATTCACTGCTGAAAAGCACTTTTTTGTCAAGCGATCGAAGAAAAGGTCTCTGGCAAATAAAGTTTTAAGGTGTCGCGAACGAAGTCGCGAGTATAGCTAGTATGAAATGTATGTAAAAGCTCACCCTTAGTAAAAATTCATTGACTTCATCAACCTATGTCTGTTGATTACTTGTGTTACCATGATCGTAGGGGTAGTTAGTGCTATTATTTATCTGATTCGAATGAATAGTCTAAAGTAGGTATATTTTACTAGTTTTAGGAGGATGATGCAGACTTATTTATTTCTATCGTATTTAGTTCTTATTAGTAATTTACTTTAGAAAAGCCAGTAAACGCTTAAAAAATTGTGTCTTATTTGTCGAGAGAAATACTTTTTTACACTTGGTCTAAAGTTTTTTTGCTCTGATGAAATGAATGGATAAAAATAACCATTTTTTTCTCCGCAACATCTTATATTTTAGAACAAAAACTTTACAGAAGTTTGTTTATCTTTTTATTTTCTTTGAAAACACCTGCAGAAATTTTAAAATTTAACCAGAAATTTCGGCAATTCATTTGGAACTGTCAGATTTTTCCTTCTTTATCCGCAACCCCACATTAATTTAGGTACCCTAATCCACTGCTCTACGGGGTGTCGTGTTTGAAAGGGGTGGTAAAGGGAAAAAGTAAGGGTGATTAAAGATAAACAGTTACGTGAGGCCACGATTGCTGGTAGTATAATTTGCAATTGTACTATTATCTTTGTAAGTCAGAGGATAGAACGTCTGATTTCCATACAGATTGTGTAGCAAAGATTTAAACTATACCTAAACATTTATGATTACTACTAGCCAGTTTTCACGGCCCTTGCATTCACAGCTTTATCACTGATAATTAAAATGATTTGTTTACCAGTAAATACTGGTAAACAAATCATTTTTGTTCCATTACATTACAATTTTAAAAGAAAAAAAAACAATTGTATTGTACCACATGATTTGTCAACAATCAATTAACATTTAAATAGGATAAACACTACGGAAACGACTGACAACTGTTGATACTGATTTGATATAATTATTACTATTATATAAAGTTAATTATATATATATATATATATATATATATATATATACATATTATTATGTTTGTTTTGATTCGCGCCTACAACCATGTTATTTAATGAGGGGATGGCTGGTAGAAAATGCTTTAGCATTAAGTCCTCCCTTTGTACATGTTTTTATTTAAAGTGTGCAATAAAAAATTAAATAAATAAATAAATAACTGATAGAACACTTATTTTTTTTTCGAAAATACATATTTATTATACATACATAACACCCAGACACAGCAGAGCCGTTATATAGTAGTTAACCGCTAAAACAGCGAGGGATTGGACTTTGTTGCATAATTCAAAATTCTGTGTATCCCTGTAATGGCTTTTGGATAGGCTGGTAAGCATACCGTTTGTGTTATTACTTCATAAATACTTGCTAGTATAAAATCATTGTTTCATAATTATTTCTCATACATCATTATTTTCATGAATATTTATAAACCCCTTCTAGTTATAAGTATCTTTTTCAGCGTTATATAATATTTTCCAGCGTAGTATATGTGTCTTAATTATTTTAAAGAAAATCATTGGAAATGCCTACTTCTCAAATAGTTTTGAACTAAAATGGATTTATACGGTGAATCGAATCAATCAAATAAATTTTATCTTAATAGAATCTTAAACATACTTAATATTGATTTTATGGATTCCAAAAAGATAAACTTGATATGCTTAACTTCTGTTATCTAAACGATACATCCAAATGAGAATATTATAAGATTTTAATTGGAGTAAAACTGGTAGCATTCGTAGTTTTGATAAATTTGATGAATGAAACTTTAAGTCTGAAAATAGAATTGCGGACATTTAATCCTTTATGAAATATGCCGTGAAACATGCCAGCGTTTGCTTTTGTTCTATTCAATGCTAGCTTTCATTTAGTTTCAATCGATTTCAACGTTTATTGTGTCCCCTTATTAAAATGAATGAATTACGACTTGTATTTGTACTTACGACCTTTACATTAACTTGCATATATACTGTATAGACGGTAAACACCGTAGCTATTGTTCCCTTATCAATTTGTGCCTGAAAACATTTTATTTGGTTTATAGAATTTGAATTTTTGATTCGCCTACTTTTGTGTATATTTTCTATTCTTCAACGCCACTTATTGCAGTACTGCCCATATACTCTAAGCTTCTTATTGCGATATCCGTTAAGCGCTCATTAAAAAGCAATCCGATTGGAAACCTTATTGCGCAGACATACGATATGTGGTCGTGTAGCTATTTCCTGAGTGTCTAACAGGTATCGCTATAAGCAGCTCAAAGTACTGGCTGGACTAAACTTATCCATATACGAAGAGCTGTCGAGCGCTCGACAATTCGTTTCCCGATTCTCGGCCAACCCGCCAACGTTTTAGTCCACTTGCCATTACTCAGCCTGACAACGTATCCTGACATATTTCATTTCAATTTCATGACTGTTGTCCCGACGTCACCGACATAGGTACAACGTCGGCTCTCTACAGTCTACATTTTTTACTCTATCATGTAATTTGGTAATGAGCGCTCCATGGTTTTATGTGTAACTTGTATTTTGTGCTCAGAGCAACTAGCTAATTTTAGTATTTTTGTGTCAAAACTATTCTTAATTCTATTACAACTCGTCACATATGTCATAGCCTTAAATATTTCATATGACTCACAAATAGGAAACATAATCTACAGGATTCATAAATCACATGCAAAAAAGGCAAAAACAAACAATTTCGTAAATATTTCTGTGTACATTTCATCAAGTCCCGTCGATTTCTCCTGAGAATAGGTCCTATGAATATTTTTATGTGTATGTACGAATTTGTGTCATAAGCAACGAAGATGTTTCATATTCCGCCCTAACATAATATGCACTTAAAGCTCTATGTTCTTGAGGTAAAGTTTAAATTACAATAGCTGTTGTTTTTGCTATTGCCTCTAATATTGTAGCTACATTATTTTTGTAAAGAAGTAGGATTATTCGGATGTTTCTTCCCTCTGAGGTTTGTCTTTTGTTCTTGTTAGGGAGGATTTATTTAGACATTAGGATAGGACGGTTGTTTTAAGCAAGGATTTTGGTTCTATTTTATTGTTTTGTATTTTCTTTTTTTTTCAAATGAAATCAATCGAATGCGAACAACGCACAAAAAGATTGGTATTTTCTATTTTTATAAACATCACTTTTCTCAGCACAGTATTATAAATGAGAAACTCGTGTGTGTATAAATCATATATTTGTTACTTTATCATATTAATGTTGACTTTTATACCTATAAGCATGTTGACAAAAAAAGTGAAAACTGTAAAATTGGAAATAAAATGGAATCTATATAATATGGTACATTAAAAGCTGTAACGCTAATAGACATAGATTTACATTAGTTCCGGCTTCAGCCATGCTTGTTAGGAAAGCTGCATGCGGATATCTACAATCAACATGGTGCGATCATAAGATCGTCGTGACTATCTTGTGATGATCGCTAGACGTACTTTAAGCTATGTGAGGGCCACTTGCCCCCAGATAGTGGAAATAAACGACCATGTTTACTGTGTGACGTATATTTTAGATGTTAGAAAGCAAAGCGTGTGTGTGATTTCCGATTTATTAAATAGGTATTAACGCAAGTAGTTATGCGAGCGTGTTTTCATGTCTGGGCTTTGATGTATCCACCAGCAACGGATTTTTTTGCAACGTATAGGTTTGTTAGATCGCCATCTTGCCTAAAGTTAAGCGACCATGCGGTCTATATTGGAGCACGCTTACCTAGAAGAATTCGGTATGTAAAGTTTTTTTTTGTATTATTTTATATTTTTTAATGATAGTAAACTTTATTTTAAGAAACTAATTTGAATATTTTGGCTTTCTATAGTTATGACGTCATGAGTACGGCTAAATATGTAGAATATGCCTTTGCCATACGAAACAAAAAAGTATACAAAACATTTGACACATTTCATTAAATTTGACAACAGAACTGACAAGTTTTTTTTTAATTTGCCACATCGGGCAGGCTAAAGCTGTAAAGCCATTCTGTCACGTCTTCGATTTTTACAATTCATGACATAAAGTAAACAAATCGTATGTCATAAAAGCGATATCAGAGTCCAAATAACGTTTCAAGTATAATAATCCAGATATTTGTATCAATAAACCGAAAAACATCTCGACGTATGTGTATTGAAAATATTATTATGATCGCCGTTGACTTGACATTGACAAGTTTTGTTTTGGTTTGCCAGTCTATGAAAGTTGCCCATCGAGATGACGTCATGAGACATCAATTGAAAGTCAAGTTTGATTTATGTTTTTTATTAAAATAAACCCCCCCTCATAGTTTACAGAGTTTTAAACGTAAAAATATTGTACAGAAATGTACTATTTCGAAATGGTTTTGGAATCAGTAAATCAAGAACATATACTCGGCGGTAATTTTTTTTGTGAACACTTTTATCCTGGAATGAAACTCATTCTACAGTGAGGCTGTCAGAACACACTGTTAGGTGCTTGGCGACAGAATTTGAACTTGAGAGTGGTAGCTAGCCAGCCAAGTCCTAGAAAGTACCCTACCACCACGCTATGGTTTCGTCAGGATGTTTTCCTTTACCGACAGCTCAAGCTCATTGTTAGGGTTTGAGCCCATGCCCTACGGCGTGTAAGCCAACTAATAATGATGTATGCATACGATGACGGTGGAATCGAAGCGCTTAGTTCGGTTTTTTAAATTTCAACGATGAGTAAGTACCGCTTTTTAGATATCCTAGCTACCGGATAGTATGGTGAATGGGTAGGATGGAGTTAGATCTTGCAGATCTGAACCGCACACTCTAAAGTGTATCATAATAAAACCAACGGACAACCAATACATATAAAAATACCAGGCTTCTAATTTAGGCTATTCCTAAATTAGAAGCCTTGTAAATAGACCTATTCATTGTATCTATTTGTTTACAAATATGCCCCTTAATACATCCCTTCCTCCGCAACAAAAGCAAGAGTATCGTATTAAAAATACATTTGCAATAATATACTAGACGTCAACGTAATATATAACTAGATAAGTATGAATATCTGATACGGAATAGCTATAATATTATTCGTAACAAGTTTGGAAGTAATTTAAATACGAATACGAGATGTCCGGTCGGGTAATATAGTAAAAAATGATTTTTTGATTGGACCTGCTGTAATGGGCGTCGTAAGGAGGTGAAATATGTATTGAGTAGTTCTAACAATATTATTTTACAAATAACTGCAATAAAGTTTTTATTTTGTTAAATTTTGACCCCAACATCAAGACAAAATAAAGTTTCGCTGAAATATTTTTGGGATAAAATTAGATCATCTGTATTTTGGGCGCTAAGAGTTGTACAAATCCATAGTCTTGTATACTGATATAAAAAATTCCACTTCTAATTTCCTTGTAGTGAAAGTGATTCATTTTTTGATAATGAAAATATAATTATATTGTTACGAAATTATACATTTTAAACACAAAATTTTCAAATGACATTTCCTTAATATTTTCATGTAGTCTATTCTTAATTATTGTCTATTAATATATTCTTGTATGTGAGTGTGTGTGTGTGCGTGCATATGTTTATACTCGTTCAAAGTTGGCTGGCATTATCTCTTCCCACCAAGAAAGCATCTCGTTCGTTTCATCACTTCTTACAATGAAAAAATAGTAATGATCGAAGCTTATTAAAGTGAAAACAGATTACAGAATTACACATGACTGTGAGAGCTATTATTCTCTCCATGTACATTATGTATTATCAAAGACTTTAGGTGGGGTGAAGATTTTTTCATGTTCACGATAAATTACATTAAAATACGTATGTATATGAAGGTAAATATGAAATTGCTGTTTTAACACACTGGCCGCTTTGAATTAAAATTAAACCTGCATGGACTCAGTTTTCAGAGTGAAACTTTTTTCATAAGAAAACTACAACAGTAAAAATTTGAAAATAGAATCTGAAATTTGATGTCTTTAAAATTTTGATTATAGCATTACAAGTATTGCAACAACTTCCATTTTTTACATTTATATGTATAAGCGGAGGTAATATTACCAGTTTGTTAGTTCTTTTGTTCTCTGTAGGTACTTTTTTTCTGTTTATGGTGTGCACAATATTCTATCTTTCTATTTATCTATATCGGTAATATTTATAATCAAAATAATCTTCAAAGACAAAATAATGTAGGTATAAACAACTTTGTATAAATTCCTCACTCGACGAAGTCAGATCATCACGACTCCAATTGGGACGCCCCACTGACGGATGCCTGCACATGTTATTGACCTTACCTTATTGTTAGCCATATGGCGAACGAAACTACCTCGCGCTTTCGCGAATTAGCGAAAATTTCGACTTAAACTTGTGAAACTGTTGAGAGGTCGTATTTTCGAGTTAACGAGTTGCACGTTTGCTTCTTTTTACAGACACTTTAGGTAATGGGAAGTTTATTTTTGATGAAGATTGAGTTTTAAGCGTTCAAATTTGTCGAATGAAAGAAATCGATGAGTTTATTTTCAATTTCTAATTTTTGATAAAATAGGTATAATGAGTATTATTCAGGTCTCACTTTAAGTTTGTGTTCTATGTAATACGGTTACCGAAATAATACTCTTAGTCTTAAGTTATCACCAAAATACGTCATTACTTGCTAAATCACCTGTAACATCTCTCGCCTGTTTTTTTAAGATGCGTGTTTCCATTAGTTGCCTGGAAGAGATCGCTCATAGCGATAAGACCGCCATATGCGACACTTGATCCTAAGATTCTTTTGTTTTCTGCATTGTTTTTTCTATTATTGGTAAGCGCAATAAAGAGTTTCTATCTACCTAAAACTCAGAATTTAACATTTAAAAATTTATCAGGTTTACACAAACAACAACAATAACAGTCTAATAAAGATACATGTCCAAATCAATAAAAAAAAAACTTAAAAACTAGTATAATAATTGGCGGCCTTATCGCTAATAGCGATCTCTTCCACACAACCTTAGGATAGAAAGTATTCCAGAACAAGTAGAAAATGGTGAGCATCAATAATAAGTATGAAAGAAAACCTTAGGATATGATCAGGTTAACACAAATAAATATAAAATAGATATCATCATCATCAGCCTATTGAAGTCCACTACTAAACATAGGCCTCTCCCAAGACAGGCCACTCAGCCCGATCTTCGGCTTTTCGCTTCCATCCACCGCCAGCTGCCCTACGTTTATCGTCACTCAGTCTCAGGGCATCCTACGCTACGTTTAATAATTCGCGGTCTCCTCTCCAGAACACGTCTAACCCAGCGGACAAAAAAAAATAGACATACAGACTAATAAAGATACATATCCTAAAAAAAATGTTATACCCAGCAACAAAATAATGTAAATGTAAAAGTACAAGCTGCTGGTAAATTAAAGTCGTCGTTGGCCAAATGGCCATCCGCGACATATGCTTCCTATCATAATGACACGAAATTATGGTCAAACAACGGTCACCAATTACTGGCCATAGACAAGGGTAGACGTGATAAAAACAGATCTTCTAACACGTAATTACGTAATTGCGCGCCTCTACCTCGGGTATGACGCCGCACGAATATGCCGACCGAAAAGCAAGATTGTTAGTTGGTGTAAGGTTATGTGGATATGACTATTCGAAACTATAATCCATATAGAATCCTCGCAAAACGTATAAACGCTCTAAAAACATAAACGCTGGCTTTTCGAATCTCAAAAAGACGCCTCGCGGTTTAGTTCCCGTTCCCGTGGGAATACAGGGATAAAAAGTAGCCTATGTCACCCGGGGATAGTGTAACTCCCCAACGGTGAAAGAATTTTTGAAATCAGTCCAGTAGTTTCGGAGCCTATTCAATACGAACAAATAAACGATCAAATCATTCCTTTTTATAATAGTATAGATAAATAAATATGAATTTCGTAGGACGTTAAACACAGCGCCATCTGACCCTAAACTAAGTAAAGCTTGTACTATGGAATTCAAATAACTGATAGAATACTTAAACACTTTTTTGTAAATAGATACTAATAATAAATACAGACCAACAAAAATACTACAAACTAATATTACAATAAGTCTTCCTTTACGGTGACAGACATGTTACAGAATACAGAGCTCACTGCAACGTCTTCCGCGACTACTCTCACGAACTCCAAGAAGACAAGATCCCCAAATGAGTCAAAACGAAGTCAGTTTCTATAGTAAAATAATTAAAAGTGCCTCATGCATACCTCATCCGGCAGCTTTACTTAAGAGCCAGTTTCATTCCAGGCTAGGTGTGCTTTACCATCTTCGACCACACCGTCACTTAACATCAGGTAAGCTGTGGTCAAATACCTAGCCTGTCAACCATTAAAAAAAATATTAATTAGATACTAAATAAAAAGTAAAATGACTAAAGACACGTTATTTTAAAAATAGGCATATCCACACTATGCCCCTTACGATATGTTAGCAGACAAACCAGAAAGGGCCCCAAAACAAGTTTAATAAAAATGTGGAAGTAAAATATTTTCTGTACCGGAATCGTTAACGCCGTTGCGGTTTGATGTTCCGTCTGACGAATCCTTTTAATTTGAAGCCTGCGCAGGAGTTAACAACCTGCCTAATTATAGCTTAGATCAAGAACAAACAAGATCCGAAGGCTTGTTATAGTTGGATTGCTATAGCAAATAGGGATGTAACATAATTGAGTATTTCTTATCGATATGCTATCTACCTACTTAAATAAATGTTTTTAATTTTTATAGGTATCGTATTACCTGTCTTACTGTACTTATTTCAAATTTAATTAAAATCATGATATATTTTAGTTGTTCGACTTTCAATCGTATTTTTCATTCCGTTTTTGACGTGAAGACGTATTCAACGAAGGTCAGAGTAATTTTCAAATAAGATTAAAATTTTGATTTTAAATAACATGATAGAATACATTTTATACGATTATGACAGTCACCATCTAATATTTAATAATATATTGAGCGCTGATGCGACGATGCACTGGGCTTTGTTTTCTTACTCAAAATTCTGGGTACCGCTACAAAGGTCACGAGATAGGCGTTATCTCTTACCATCGAGAGCGATTTTATGACCTTTTCCCCTAGAAAAAGCTAATAACTGTTTGTATCTTGCAAATTAAATATGAATAAATACAGTGGTTGTGCTGTTCAAAATTAAACTAATACGTAATAAATGACTGCTTAGAAAAATCACTAAGTCCAAAAGTTTTAACAGTTTATAAAACAGTCAATCTAAGTCTAGTAATTTATCGATAATGTTTACGTGACAGGGTTCTGCCATCACTATAAATGAATTTTAACACCATACCATATGTTGAAAATTGGAATATTTTGCGTTATTATTTTTGTGTAGTTATTACACTTTATTGAGACGGTTGTTATGAAAAGATTTATGAATATGATCAAATATTTTATAAAGACTGGTATTTTGGTTTCGATGATTTTGGTGTTCATCTTGCCTGTTTAGAAATAATGAGACCTACGACGAAGTACGCATGTTTAGAAGAAACTAACGTTGCGAGTGCATTAGTTTCTTTTAATCATGCGTAAAACACGAATGTCACAATGAGATAATTGACAAAACTATTGGCTACAATATACATAATTATAGGCATAGACTTTAGGACAATATAATATTCGTGTAACAATGCATTCGCATAATTAAGAAATCGATTAAATTTATAATAAATACACTTAACTTTAGATGAAAAAATACACCTGACTAAAAATAAATCGAAGTAATCTTTTTAACAAGCTTTTATTTTACGTACAATATTTATTAGGTCGAATCTTGCAAGCTGAATAAGAATCCTTTTCTCATATTTTTTGAAGTTGATGGTATGCTGCTTTAGTTCTGATGATGATCTATTGTCATAGCAAGCATGTCGTGATCCTTCACCGAAGTTCAGTTCCAAACAAAGAAAGTAAACACTGGAAATTTTGTATCCATGTTTAATTTTTATTGCGTCACTTTAAATTGCCTGGCTGCTCAGTTGACGCCCGGAGACCATACACTTCAATGGTCATTAGTACAGCCATTGTTTTATAAAGAGACTTATCGACTGACTTATTAACCCATTTAGCAGTATAGCTGCTGGAAAAGCTGTAGAGCGGTTTCCACCAGAACAAACATTTTTTTATGTGACGACAAATGTTTGTTCTCTGTGTTTTTACTACTATTGATTATTAGCAAAGTGCCTTTATTAACGACATACAACGAAGTAAAAACACCACTACTAAATCTAACAGATAATTAAAAATCCCAATGAATAGGTAGACCGACAAAATTTAAGAAATCAAAGTGCTCGGTAATATTTATAGCTAATCTTCGGCACTGAAATAAGGACCAATTTCACACGTCTTCATACAACTTTACGATAAACAGCATCCTTGAAGCTCAAACTCGTTATAAATTAATGTACAGACGCACCACAATGGCGCTGTAATATACCGAGCCCCATCAAAGATTTGGAATTCATTACCAAGTTTCCGACTAAAATTACCCACTCGCCTCTCTATTGACGATAGTTGGCTACAAGATCCATCCTTGTGTTATGCATATTAATGAACCTGCATGTTATTACTACGATATGATCCGGCCAATGCACGTTCTCATCTCCTTTGCCAGCTAACGTGAACACTGAGTTTAAACCGCTGAGTAGAATATCAAAGTATATACGGCAAACCAAGAGTCTGCTCACAATTTAAATCTTTTAACAAATTAGATTTCGAGGTGAGAATCTTTAGTAAAGTTGCCTTTGAAAGAGGTTCTTCAAATTCGCAGTTCGAAATAAGTTTCAAGTGTTCCGGTTTCGAAGCAATAGCTCAGCTGGTTAGCGCGGTCGGTTCGCATGCCAAAGAACGTGGGTTCAAACCCTAATAGTGACTTTGAACTACCAGTTAAGGAAAAACATCGTGAGGAAACCATAGCTTGGTGGTAGGGTATTTTCTGGTACTCGGCTGCTTCAAGAGCTGCGTGGCGTGGGTGCATTTCCCACCAGAGCAAACATTTATGTGACGATAAATATGTTTGTCCTGTGTCTGAGTGTTCTGTATGTATTTACAAAAAAAAAGTATATTAGTAGGTAGTAATATTACCTATAATTTGTAGATACCTACCTAACTAGCTGAGCTCTGCATTTTACCAGTGTTTACTGGGATAAAGTGATCTATGTAAAAATGTATGAAATGAGTATTTAAATAATTATAAATGTTTATTTTATTTTACTGATGAACAAAAACCTAAAAACATTGATTGAAGACATAGAAAACAAATCTAACAGTTTCTCGAAAAGTTAAATAACAATAAAATTACTATTATACCGTCAAAACTTCTTCTCTAGACATGACCGTAAGTAATAATTAAGACCGTAAAAAAGTTATTTCCAACTTCTTCAAAAACCAGTAAAGTTCAAATAAGAAAAGTGTAACTCTTAATTTTCAATCTATAGTCAACTCGAGACTTAGTTACTCAAATTTGATACTAATTTTGTTAACACTACAGTATTTATTGCCCTGCATTTGGATTTCTTGAATTGTGTGATACTGTCTTATGAGATAAAAAGTATCAAATTCTCACAAAACCATTATGGTATCAAAATTAAGTAGCTGAGATGGGTCTTGACTTTTCAAATCAAATTAATTATAATTATAAACAATTACTGGCTGATTTAATGACTAAACAAAGCATAGTAATAGATAGAGAGAGAGAGACAAAGTACTGGAAATTGAAGGTGTAGAAGCAAGATGTAGAACAGATAACGCCTACGTTTCTTCGAATGTGAGAGATAAAAATCGGCTGTCTTATTCGTCGGAGTTTTTTTTAATTACTGAGGGGTCCTACATGTGAACTGACAGCGGCCATTGTGTGAAATAAATACGACATGCGAACGAAGAAAGACATGGACATTGAGACGGACATGCAGTAAAAAGGAGTGAAAAACCTAAATTCACCATTGTATGTTAAAACCTTCGCACACGGCAGCTACAATAGTTTTGTAAAAAACTTTGTGGTAAAAAGTTTTTGTCGATTTGGCAAAGAAACTGACAAATGAGGAATAGATTTAGGTTATTATCACTACTGTGAATTATACATACGACGTTACATGCTCAAGATTTAAGAATACAATGTAGTTTCACTTCTCAATGTACTAGGCGTCACATAATTTTTAGAGCTGTGGAAATAAAAACAGATTAAAAATAATTTTAAATGAGTCGTTGAACGATGTCACTTATGTCACCGACTGTAGTACCCTCCTGTCAAACTTCATTCTTTTTCTATGTGCAGGCGTCGCAACATCAAAAAATTATTTTTTTGCTAAAATTCTTGTGAAAAAGTGTTTTCTAGAAAGTGTTAATATAGGTAAAAGAAAAAATGAAAATCGTGATTCTAAAATACGACGAATTTAACATTTAGATTAAAAGTTGTGCAGTTCTTCAACAAGTTTGGATGACTAAATTAATGAAGGTTAGTGCAAATTCGAATATAGCTCCCAATATAACTTACATCATGATTATTTATCTTTTTCCATATTGGGATTTCTTTTTATTGAATTATATACCTAATAAATGCAGAAATGCAAAATTTATTTTTTCAACTACCCACATTATCGATTTTTCATCGTATTATTTTGTGGAATATTTAGTTATTTCTTTAGGTGTTTATACCTGCGGGTATCGGTATGGATCGCATTACAAGTTACTTTTAGGTACAATTTTATATTTAACCTATAAAGGATATTCTTTATACGCCGTGACATGGGCATGGTTGATAAGACAAATCTGTCTAACGGCGTAACGTAATTACGTACAAGGACTTTAAAAAAAAAATTTACTGCATACAGCAGTTTGTAAATTATATAGTCTAGTGGCGTAACGTGAGTACGTACAATGACTAAAAAATTTACTACATACAGCAGTTTGGGAATTATATAGTCTAGTGGCGTAACGTGAGTACGTACAACGACTAAAAAATGTACTGCATACAGCAGTTTGTAATTTATATAGTCTAGTGGCGTAACGTGAGTACGTACAGTGACTAAAAAATTTACTACATACAGCAGTTTGGGAATTATATAGTCTAGTGGCGTAACATGAGTACGTACAATGACTAAAAAATTGACTGCATACAGCAGTTTGTCAATTATATAGTCTAGTGGCGTAACGTGAGTACGTACAATGACTAAAAAATTTACTGCATACAGCAGCTTGACAATTATACAGCCTAGTAGCGTAACATGAGTGTGTACAGTGGCTGATATGAAAAGTTATACAGCTCGAATACAGAATGCTGAAAACGTTGTTTATATTTCTGTTTTTACCGAATTCCACTGTTATAGAGATCCACGTCCACGAGATCTCGCTCACTAAAACCCGTACTTTTGTCAGACTATGATACTCACATTAGATCTTGCATGATATCCTCTGCTACCCTGTTGGGTACTGAAGGAACTAATGAAGCTGAAATGCTCCCCACAACCCGGGCCCGAGCACAAATAATGCTCGGGGGCGTAAAAATGGTTACCGCCGGAAATACATTTTAGAAACGCTTGATCCTACTGAAAAACAAGAAATATGTATTAGGACCAGCCATTATTGAGGAGATAGCTGAACGTGGGGATGGAATCTTAGAAGAGAGCATGATAATAGAAGCGAAAGTCACCATTATCAAGAAAACTTTATTATTTTCTGAAGTCTTTAGTCTATCGAAAGCACCAAAGCTCAATCTAGAAATTTGGGCAGTTCTAAGCCAAAGTATCAATCATCAAGCATCGTGATAAGTTATTAAAAAAGGCCCGAAACTAATTAAAGTTGGGTATTGCTGGACTAACAAATTTAGCATCATCGCTAATAAAGGAAGATCTCCCAAAGATATAAATCTTAAAGATATCCGATACGGGCCAGTACTTTTCTAGATTTACATTATGAAAATACGAAATATAGATGAAAATTGAGGTACCCCTCTAACCAAGGATACATAGCCCACCAGGGAGGGCCTCCGAGGATGCAAGCAGCTTCGAACCGAATCCCCCTTGCACTAAATTATAAAAAAAAGGGATTACAGACTACGTAGAAACCAATAGAGGTTCATGTTGGTAGACTATGACACTTCGTTAACTATTGAAAAGCCATAACATATGATACTGTTGTACTAGTGTTAAATTATGCAAGACGCTTTAAAAAATTCTTTTGTTTATCCTAGCAAGAGCTCAGGACTTTGAATCAGCAAATTCTAAGTTTAGTCAAGCTAAAATAAATTTCGAAGCTACTAACTTCAGATGCCACAATTGAATGTAACAACGTGCCGGATTAGTTCACATTATTAATTTTTTATAATGACAATAGGTTTATTCTTAATTCTAAATTTCTAAACAAGTTTATGGACTCTCAAAGTCCACTTAAAAATTAAAGACAAACAACAAGATTAATCAGTAAACACTGCTATATAAAGCTAGCAGAAGTATATTTTTAGTGTTCATGTATGTATTTTCTAAAAAATACCTTTGGTTTAAATTTCATGACCAAATCTATGAACGTCAATGTCTTTCCTTTGATTTATCAATGACGTTTCTTGTTTTCACAAAGTTAATAAAGCCGGTATTTTCTTATGTTATAAACCAAGGGCTGATTTTGCTATTTAGATGACATTTGGTGTATAAATCGTTCAAATGATACTTTTACGACAATAGATTAGGTTTTGTTATAAATAAAGGAAACATTATTTAAACTCCAAACCAGACTCAAACATTTCTTGGTTTCGAGATAAACTCACGAAATATAAGTTTGAGTCTCAATCAGACGAAAGTTATTTCTAGAAAGGCTTTATTACCAACCACGTACTTGGACTTTCTATGTTGTCTGCCTAATTATTTCGTATGATTAATAAAAAAAAAAAAAATTAATTAAATTAGAAGATATTTACAAAATGCTTGGAAAGAAAGAAATTTCTAGCACTACGTAATTCCAATGAAAACTATGATGTTATCATGCGCTTACTACCGTGACTCAAGTCCAAGTTTGTCGGGTAAAAAAAATAATATTTTAACGACAAATAACCCAAAACGTTATGGTGGGTATGCTATTGAAACCTTGAACATCTTTCTTATAAGGTAGTGTGTGTATTATAACGGAGAACGCGTTAATGGTTTTTGGAACCATACCAAATCTGACGGATATATCACTGTTAGAGCTGAAAGCAGCATTGATAGGTTTGCAGTGTATTGCTAAGAAGCTCTATAATCAAGAAATTTTACTCAGAATATACAAACGATAGCTATAGCCTTTATATGTATATTAGGTATGAAGGAGTATAATATCCAGCTTAATGAAGTGGCTAGAGAAATTTGACAGTGGAGTGAGCAAAGAAAGCTGTTATGATTTTGCATCCTATGTCAAGTCGAAAGACATTACCGAGGCTGACCACGTGTCGAGACATTTTAGGAATTTGGCACAACCAGCTTTTGATAACATTACAAAGGCTTTTGGAATCCCCTCCAGTTGATCTGTTCGCGGCAAGGTCAAATATGCGATAAATTCGTTTCCTGGAAACGATATCTTTATTATTAGATAGCTTATAACATAGATGCGTTTACAGTAGATTGAGAACCTTATTTTTTCTACGCTTTTTCCTCCGTTTTCTTTAATTCTCAAATGCTTAAAAATAAAAAAGAAATCGGGAGCGATAAGACAACCGGAGTTATGATTGTACTATACTGTACTTGGCATAGCCAGCCGTGGTACCCACGGTTCATGTTTCTGGTTCAAGGTCACATAATCTACATCGACCTGAGTGACTCATTATTATTATCACCTTTTAGGGCTCTGCATCCACTCCAGAAACGACGTATTATCGTCAGTATTATCGAGCAAGCGTACGTAAAGCAATCTTTACAGAGTGGTCCAATCAAGATATTTATGTCATCACTAGCGAGTAGCTCGTTAAAATAATATATTGTTGTAATTAAGATATGGTGGCTATACTGTATGAAAAATAATAAGAATATTTTTGACATAGCTAACATGCTTGAGTTTTTGGTCACTGAGTATCATTCGGGAACAAATTAAGCGAACACTTGCCGTACGGCACTGGGCATTAATACTGGGTTAATGTATTAATCAAGATGATCGGATTGCGAAATTTACAAAAGAAGTTTACAGAACTAAACCGTTGTTTCCAAAGTATGCTACTACATGGGACCCAATTCTAGTGCATGATCACCTTTCAAAATTTTACCTTAGCCAAAGCCAACCTTTAGGCTGTCTATCTCAAAAGCTAGTAACTCTCCTGGCGTTGTCAACTGCACAACAAGTACAGACGCTATCGTTAATACGCTTACTTAACATTAAAGTATATAATAGAAATCAACACCAGTGATTTGACTAAATCATTGCCTCCAAATAGGCCCGTGCCTAAACTGATCAAATCTGTTCTTAGAAGATATTATCCGCATACACGGAAGCTACTAAAGATTACAGGAGCCTACCACTTAGAGATAAACTTTTTCTACTAATAAAAGACCAATCCATAATACCATGGCTGCTACAATAAGTAGATGGATTAAGAATGTGTTGGCCGATAGTAGTATCGATACTGGGTTCTTAAGCTCATAACACTCACCACGCATCGAATTTGGCAGCCGATCGTAGCGGTGTATCTGTCGACGTTATAAAACGAACTGTGGGATGGCAGGACTCATTAACATTTGCAAATTTTTATATACGGCCCATAAAAGTTGGCAATGTATTTGCGGAGGCAATTTTTTAACTCATAAGTATTATATTCGAATATAATGTTGGATTATAATGTTATTCTACTTTTCTGTTCTTTTCTTCTCATCATACATTATTGAGAGTGAACAGTAAATAAGATTTTGTCGAGTTATATTTGATAATTACTTATATCTGACAAATCCTTATCTACTCTCGTTTGTGTAAGTAGATACTCTAAACATCTACATTGTATTCTTAAATCTTGAGCATGTAACGTCGTATGTATAATTAATGGTTAAACGAACTTACCTTAAGTGATGTTCTACCATAATTATACGAGACGTTACATGCGAAGAGATTTAAAGTCCCACCCGGCCCTAGGTTACCCATGCTTAACAAACGAGATGAAGATGCGAGGAAAGTCTCTGAAGAGAATGAAGTTTGACAGGAGGGTACTACAGTCGGTGACATAAGTGACATCGTTCAACGACTCATTTAAAATTATTTTTAATCTGTTTTTATTTCCACAGCTCTAAAAATTATGTGACGCCTAGTACATTGAGAAGTGAAACTACATTGTATTCTTAAATCTCTTCGCATGTAACGTCTCGTATAATTATGGTAGAACATCACTTAAGGTAAGTTCGTTTAACCATTAAATATTATTTAAATCAATAAATACAGGACATTACACACAGCGCCATCTGACCCCAAACTAAGCAAAGTGCTATGGAAGTCAGATAACTGACAGAATACTTAATACATACCACAAAGTTTGTCCTGGGTAGGAATCGAACCCACACCTTTCAGCTCTTGAAGCAGACATTCTACCAATGAACCATCAGGACTGTCATAACGTCAAATGTTTTGAAAAAACAAAAGGAGTGAATCGAATACACATCCTTCAGTTTACTAAGTAAACCTAGTAAGGTAATTCGCTAAGCAATTGCTACAAGCGTTAGAAAAATGTTAGACAATATTTTTTTTATAGCTTTAAATTTATAAATAGTTGTTACTAGTCTGTTATTTTTTTATCTTCATGTGCAAATCAATAGTTCTAAGTGGTAGACGTTTCTTGTATATAATTTGCATGAATTAAATAGAAATTAACGCCGTATATAATCAGAAGTTCTGATTCGTAGTTATAAAACCAATCAAATGATTATTAGAGATGCTAATTGGAGAATCGGAAAGAAGGTGGTTTTGCTTTTTGTTACAAATTATACGGCTATAATTTGCCTCCAGGGGCCTTTTTGGAGTCTTAAATCTACGTAAATATAATAAAACCGCCGAATAAAGGGCAGGTGTATAAACTCTTCCATAAAGGACATAAATTTAGATACGTAGATTCAAAGCTATTGAAGTAAAATCACAATAGAAAGGATATGTGACAGACCAGAAGGACCGATGCATAAAAGTTTTGAGTGTGTACCGACAAATTTAATTTTTCTGTTGAATTTTTTCAGAAGTTTACATATTTAGCTTCGTTTAGAGTTCAAAATCAAATGCACTCACTAATTGACACTTACTTTGTGGTGTACACGATACGAATGACATGTTCAAAAATGTCTCTAAGATAAATTTTTTGACAATACACAGTAATTGGTGGGTTGGTTACCTGGTTGCGATGCTATTGTTGTTTACAATACCTTTGGTAATCACAAAGAAGCTTACGGAACAAGAATATCGAAGTACTTTTCTCATTGATCTGTCAGTAATGAGTATTGTTAGCTAAATCTTTGATTGCACAGTAATTAGGTATACAGTATTGTATTTAAGAATCGACAAAAGTAATTAAATTAAATGTAGGTAGTACATAATTATGTTTCTTAGTCGGCGTTGTGGAATTCGATCATAGGCAAGCGCTCATATCGCGGTGTAGTTTCAGAACGATCTGCTGATACAGTTAGAGCGCACCGCGGTGATAACCTTACGTTTTTATAAACCAAAAAAAATTATGGCTGGGGACTGTAACATCCTCATTTTTTTTGTCGAGATAGAAAATTAAAAAAAAAAAACTTTGCATTGGTTTTGTTCTACTTAAAGGGGAATACACAATTTAATTTCGTCGTATGCCTACTCCGATTATAGTACTATGATATGTTTTGTTTACTATAGTTGAAGTATCCGATATAATTAAAACGTGAATAATCCCGTATAAGTAAAACAAAAACGTGTCATAATCACGCCAGTTTTCATAGTAAGCATTGGTTTTGTAATATCTACAATGATTTAGATTTGATTTTAGTTTTAAATGTCTTTATTTTCATAAACAAATGAATTTGTTAAACTCAGCGACCGTGATAGGCGTAAGTAACAATTTATCTTAATATAGATAGAAACTATTGTGCACACCAAATTAGAAAAAAAAAGAATAAAATTATAAGAAAAAAAACTTTTTTCTGATAAATAGACATAATTACTTAAAATGTTATTTTTTTCCCAGCGAAATTCACCAGAGCATTCAAGGTTTAAATTAAAAAAAATCTTCACTTTGTGATATGCAACACAAAATAATAATACTTTTTTAATGAATACTTAATTTATTAATATATTAATGAATATGTTATTAATTACTCGTTTATTCGTTAATCTACATTTAAAGTCCATTATGAAAAATAAAGTATCAAAACATGTTACACAGAAAAAAGCATACACCAGTGAGTTAAAATAATTATCATTTATTGGCATCATTAGTTAAGCGCTATAAAAGGACTCATGCAGGAATAGTAAAGTTAATTTAATAAAAATAGAACTCTAACTATGGATACGAACAAAGCTTTTAGCTATGTCGAAAATCACAGACCGCAACATCTGGTGTCTCCTTTAGCACCAGAGTTCTCGTAGATTGCATTTCGTCTACTTTCGTATGATAAACTCGCAACATTTTAATATAAACTGTAACATCAACGTGTAAAGGTTTATTTCAGGTTGGACCACTTTCACGTATAGTAGTAGATGTTATGACCTTCTGTTACTAAAAGTATGTTCAATCTGTTGTCTCGTCTGCTTTAGTAGTATGGAGCTATTTGGTACAGGCATTGCGGGAAGAGAAATAAAAATTCGATTTCTATATGGGTTTCTTCCCGAAAATGAAAACGTAAGATGATTACGAATAGAAGATAGGAAGATAGCAACAACTTATTTGAATGCATGCTTTTGTAAACTAACTTTTGTTACTTTTACCAGAAACCGGAAAAGAATCTATCTAAGCCTACGGTCGCCGTTTTCCCCCACAGATTTCTCTTAATATAAAACACACACAAAGACAATAGTTCAATACGCCCATCAATTTTACATCGCATATGATATCTATCTCTACTACAGGCATTAATAAATCAAGCGTATACAGTATGCGTTTGTTCCGATTCGTTATTGTCTCAAGTCGATAACTGTTTTTATATTTACACAAGAGCGGTAGGCGTAGATGTCTCTGAGATTTTATACCAACATATCGAGTTCATAGCGTATTATTAATGCAAAAAATGCTTACGTGTGTTTTCATTTCAGTTGTTTTTTTAAATGTAAAACTAATGAGATGAACGAGACGCTCTCCCGATGATAAGTAGCTTTTGCAACTAAATACCTATTGAGTTTTTTTAAAGTTGACAAGCTAAGTGTATAGTTACAAAAAAAAAGTATTTATGTATTTTATCAGTTATCTGACTTCCATCACACAAGCTTTGCTTAGTTTGGGGCCAGATGGCGCTGTGTGTATAGTCCTACGATATTTTTTTTATTTTATTTAAGTGTTTGACCATAGCTCAGTGATTGAACATGGTAAAGCAAACTTAGCCTAGAATAGACGTACGTATGAACAATATGTACGTACAATACAAACAATCGTTATTTTTTTTAAATAAATAAATTGTACTTTTAAGATTGCATATAAATATGGGACAACTATTTTTTTATGTATCTAAGTAAAAATAATGAAAAACAAATTCACACAATAGATTCTATAGACTATAAATCCCATACTCTCGCATCCATTCGAAAATACTTCAAATATAGCCAGCCGAAGACACTCCAGTATCTTGGTCCTAAGCAAACATGTTACCGTCGTAGTAATTGCTTACTTTGTTTACAGTCTTTTATTGTGTATTGTAGTTCAAATATTATCTTTGGATGCATCAGTTGTCTTACCTACAGCTGCGATGGATATACGAGCCGAATTTACGGAAGTTAATTTAGCGTTGATTTTTATTATATTGCGTTTACGAAGGATCGAGAGCAAACAGTTTTTTTGTCTGATTAGAGATCATGGCAAATATCGCAAAAAATAAACGGTAAGGTGTATAAGGATATTATATAAATGAAAATAACATTACCTTTTCTACTACTTATGAAATTGTGGTCAGAAACTCATCCGGATTAAAAATTGAATACTAAATTATCTTAATTTTAATTCTACTTCCATCCAGGTCATAAACAGAAGACTAGACTAGAGAATACTTAAGTTGTATGGAGGATGAATAAACAGCAACAATGTTTGCAATGTTTAATTGCATTTTCGGTATAATTTGCTGCTGGAACGTAACTGCTTGCCACACTTACGCACCGAAACCGCAGCCGCAGGCCTCTACCGCAGGCCTCCTGGTGCTGACCCCAGAAGAAAGTGAGCTACTGCCCTTTCACAGGGCACCTGGTGGCTGGACTAGTCGCGCCGGGTCCACGCACTAGAGTCCTATCGGTGGCCTAGAATATGCAAAAGACCTTCCCACCAAGTACCAAGTTAAGTTGTTTTTTAATCTAAATTATCACATATGTTTGACCATAGCTAACCTGATGTTAAGTAATGGTGCGGTCGAAAATGATAAACACACCTAGCCTGCGATTGAACTGGCTCTCAAGTGAGGCTACCGGAACACACCGTTAGGTGTTTGATGACAGATTTTCAACTTGAAGGTGGTAGCTAGCCAGTATACTATAAAATACCACGCAAAAGTCTCTCCATTTTTGTCTGATAATTACTTTCATCCGACCAATAACTTTCTGTTTAACCATTACTTTTCTGTTTTTCTTTATATATATAAAGAAAAATAGAAAACTAAAAAAGTTAGAATTATTAGTATTTTGTCTTTTCAATAATAATTAGATTGGCGATCTGAAGACGTTCTAGGAAAAAACAATAACAAGTCAAAAATGCTTAACAAGGTTGCAAAGATATCAATCTAAGATCAGCAGGTGAAGACAAAGGACGTCAGACCAAATTATGTTCCCGTTTTGAGAATTTATAACTTCTTGACTCCACACACCATAAAACCGATTCCTACCCGCCCATAGCTACACCCATCAACACACTACTGAGTAGCCGCTTCAAAAACGAGGAAAAAAATAACAGAGTAACCTAATATGAAAGAACGGCACCTACCATCGGTTCTCTAAAGTTACAACACTACAAAGAGGCTACCGAGTAATCTGAGAATTTGTAGGAAACGCGACAGTCAACAGACTGGGGCATAAAAAAAAACACTTTCAATCGAGCGAAAAGGAAACTCAATATGCTATTGCAACTCGGGATTAAATTTTGCACAATCTTGAGCCACAATCGACAGATGTTACCAGAAATTTAGCTAACCATTTATGTGATGAGATTTCTTAGAAGGCTTTGAACTTCTACAATTCTGTCTGAAACAATTAGAGTTCAAGCTGGGGGAAATGATTGCACGCAAAACTTTGTAAGAACAATATTAATCAAAGTCAGCGTAAGATGCGAGATGTATCACAGAAAGTTATTTCTTCTTGTATTTCTACTCGGTGGTAGGTTTCTTTTGCAAAAGGCCTAACACGCACCGATATAAATTGTATTTGTCCCATAGTTGGAAAATATAAAAGCTATGCTATGGATAAATCTGTATCGATTACTTGGGGTGGATGAAATTATATAGTGCTGGGCAACCTGTTAAAGGTGCTTAGATAGTACCGTAGTTATCAGGCAACATTTGTATCAAATATTATATCTCTGTATAGTAGTTTAAAAACTTTACATTAGCTATTGCTCAAAATAGCAGCAGCCAGCTCGTGATCACATTTATTATAACACTAGCGGACGCCTCACGGTTTCAACCGCGTAGTTCTTGTTCCCGTGGAAATACAGGGATAAAAAGTAGCCTATATCACCTGGGGAAAGTATAGCTTCCCAACTGTGAAAGAATTTTTGAAATCGGTCCAGTAGTTTTGAAGCCTATTCAATACAAACAAACAATCAAATCTTTCCTCTTTATCATAATATAGAAGATAGATAGATTTACATATAGATGACCGAAACGTCGATGTAAATAACCTAAACTATTTCGTAGTATTTTCTGCGCGATTAACTTCCAGTAATAAATAGAAAAAAGTTTTATTTACTAACAAAATTCGGTCTTAGGTCGGGTTTTGGTTTTAGGTCTTTTCATACAGCTTAGAAATTTTCAATTAATTAAAAATAACAACAGAATAATAACAAGAAAACCAGCCTATAAAATTTCCATTACACCAAAAGCATCGTATGGTGCGGTGTTTGTTTTGGTCGTCAAGGATACCAGATTTTATGACCGCCATAACATCAGTTTCCTATAAAATCACGATGTCAAACTCTTATACGGAAACAAGGAGTTAAAAATTACCATATAAAAATACTAAAATGTGGGTGATTCATAGAGGCAATCTCAATTTTTATAACAATTTTATGCTCGAAATAAAACTGTTTTACATTAATTTAAAATAGTCTTATAAAGGTTCTGCTCTCCTACTAATATTAGAAATGTGAAAGTTTGGATTACTCAATAACTCAAAACCGACTGAACGAATTTGGATAAAATTTGGCACACATTTATGACTTGATTTTAAATCAGAAAAATTTTAGGGTCCTGTGAGATTATCAAAAAATGAACTACTGGGCGCATCTACTTGAAATTTGATAAAGATGCGTCTGATGGAATATTTTTCAGGGATAAAAGATATCTTTTATCTTAATCTAATAATAAAATAGGCCCAAATTTCAGGACTGTTGCTTATTTGTTACTTTCACATACATATTTCATTTCTCTCTGAACCTAATTCTCAAGTTAGCGCGGCCAAAGTCGCGGGCGTAAAAAAAAACATCAATACAAATGTCTTTGTCTATACTTAATTTATCTTACCTGAAAGAAATATATATTTAATTTTTACATAAAAATATGTTTAATTTTTGTGAGTAACTGTATAAAAAGTGTAAAGAAGTTGAATAAAAATACGTTTATTACTTTTTTATGCTGGCTTAGCAAATTTGAGTGATATTCAGAATTATAGATAGCGGATGAATCTAAATGATAAAATGCTACTAAGTCGTTGACAAGAAGAAAATTAGTTAACTTTTGATACCATTACCTACTGCTATTATTATTTAAAACTTACTAAATTACTTATCTATTTAATAAAAAAGAAAGATAAATTGTTTTGTTCGGAATGGATACAATTACCTACTGCTATTATTATTTCAGACTTACTAAATTACTTATCTATTTAATAAAAAAGAAAGATAAATTGTTTTGTTCGGAATGGATACAATTACCTACTGCTATTATTATTTAAAACTTACTAAATTACTTATCTATTTAATAAAAAAGAAAGATAAATTGTTTTGTTCGGAATGGATACAATTACCTACTGCTATTATTATTTCAGACTTACTAAATTACTTATCTATTTAATAAAAAAAAAAGATAAATTGTTTTGTTCGGAATGTCACACAGTAAATTCATTGATGTACAAAACCTTGGCTCACTTTGTCCAGTAATTTGAGATGTCTCCAAGCCACTAAGGGGGAAAACATCGACTGAGTAAATAAAGCGAGGAACACGGTACGGCAAACAATCAACCAGTCTTTGCAGACGTGTAATCGGATACAAAATGGTCCTTGCTACCACTCAGGACTGCGGCGACTTGCCAAACAGGAGCCTCTCTAAAGGAAATTACATGGAATTACAACTTTTCTCTCAGGAGAGGGATATAAGCGAACGTGAAGTCAAGAATATCGAGAACATCTTCAGTTTCTATCATTGGAAATACATACGTTGAGTTGTTCTTGAATTTTATATGAGCGTTCGAGGCTACGTTTTCCGTTAGGTTGTGCTTTTTACGTAGTTTTTCTGTTTTTAGACTTCTTTTAAAATAAAATACAAATCGTTGTCCGCATATTTGTTTAACATCAGGACAGATGGTGGACAAACGAAAGCCTATTATTTAGTTCCAAAAAAGTCAAGGTCGTCTCTAACATATTTCTAAAACGAATTTTGTTTTAAGTTTACATCAAAACATATTAGTAAAAGTTACGCAAATGTTTTTATTTAATTGTGATGTACCTATTATAGCTTTATTTTTGTTGCGCTTTTGTTTTTTTTTTTATTATTGTTTAATTGTAGCTTAAATACAATAAATTTACTATTTACTGGATCATACGAATCACAACGTGGACGCGTAACTGCCATATTTTTGCTCCGCTAAATTGGACACTGTGTACTACTAAATAGGTTTAGTAATCAATTGAGGTACCGGAATGCTCTTTCCTCGCTAAATCCTTTTTCGCTTACTTGTAGATTTAGGATTATTATTTTTAATATTAATTACTTAGGAACAAACGAAAACAAAAATTGAGTTGCAAGTATACAGAGTAGTAACTACCATCAGCCCCAATCCAATGAACTTTCCAACGAGTTAGCGATTTTTGATATCTTTCAAATAAGAAATGCCAGAAAGACCGTAGTCAGTAGTCGGTGACCGTCGTCGGTTGCCTTTATTATTTTTCCCTCGAAAGCTTTTTACTGCAAACGTTCTCGTCGTAACGACATTGAGTATCCTTTGTCTTGAATATAAGAGCAATTTTTATTCGAAGTTGAAAAATTTTTCAAATATGGGTAAATGATTCAGCAGCACGAAAATTTCTACGCTTCATATTTTGTCTCTATCTTCGGTCGGCGCTGAATATGCAATTTTATGGTTATTCGTCTGAATGGTTCGATTTGTGGCGTAATCTGCAATGATGGATGGCCATCGCCGAGAGATGCCGAGTGAGTGACTCTTCAAAAGAATGTCAATTTGCTGAGAAACGACATTTATTCTAGTCGACAATATAATATTTTGTAAAAATAAATTTTCATTCGTTATAAATGTAAACAAGCTAAGATTTTTAAATTGTTTGTTAAAACCGCTCCTAACGCGTGGGCGATTGATCTTTAGATGTTTCTCACGAAACGTTTTTGTAATCAACTAAAAAGGTTATTCCTTTTGTCGCGTAAAAAATCCAGTAGACTTTGGTGACATATCAGAGATCTTATCCGCACTAAACCTTCGCACAATGCCCGTTAATAATGGCTGTACAAAAAATGATCGGTATCAAAAAGCACCAGTAAATGGGGACAAAAATATCCACAATGCACACAAACACATACAGTCTCATCGGGTGACAAAAAACTAAAAAACCGTCTCCGGGTGTGCCACCAAAGGGTTTGGACCTATAGATCTTTTAGTAGATTGAATGGGACCCGTTAAAAAACGGGCACACAACAGAACAAGAGAGAACGTATATTTATTTAAAATGTTTAATAACAGACCGGCTCGTAAAACTAGCTCTATTTTTTTCGTTGTCAATCTGATCTTTAGATGTGATATCTCTCGGCCACTCTCGTTAATAGGGTACCTATGAATCTCAACCCGCATTGTATGTACACAGGAGATTTCTATACCGGCGACCCTACGTGACAAAACTTTGTCCCTCCCTACATTCAAATATCTGAAGGAGCAATTGAAATCGGAGATGTTAAAGAGAATTAGAGCGGGGGTCTTTTTCGAACGTTCGTTTTGTTTCGCGCGCGTTTCAAAGCGGGGCTTCTTTTGAATCTCGATCAACCATCGAACTGGAAAGGGGGGGGGGGGACTTTTATTAGGATTCCCTATGGTCTACCAATCGGCCGATGCGACATCGTAATCTAATAGCTTATTAATGAAGGGGAAGTTTTTTGGGCCCCTATTTTCTATCGTAGTCAACTTTTTAAAATAATAGAATGCGCCGTGCTTTTATTATCGACTCATTGAATGGTATAGCTGTCTTGTTCCTGCGTATACGTCGCGAGGTGGGAAGTTGGTCGATAGCTCCTCCCACTAAATTTATAATACAATAAATGAGCGAAACCGCTGCGCGGAACCGGCTGCGTGGATAACACGTAATACGAGGTTACTGCGTAAAAACAAATGGAAAACAAAAAAACCGCTAGTGCAAAATATACTGTTTTACTTAAAGACCTTTATGACCCAAGTCAGAGAGAAATATACGAGAGGTAGATTCATGCCACGGATTAGGTACATGTGCAATAAAGAGGATAATTTAAAATTACATTCACCACAATCTTGCTATTAACCGTAACCTGGCAAAATATACGAGTTACAGGATAGCTAACATCGTTAGATTATGCATGTATACGATACGGATATGAAACATTATTTCTGATAAGCTTGAATGTTGTGTTACAAGTGATCTTATCGAAGAATTTGCTAAATTTGCTTGACTACTTTGCTGATTCATTTAGTAGGAGATCTGCTTCAGAAGCTGTAGGGCTTAGAATCCTACCTATTAGTTATTTTGGTAAATAATTCTGGCTAAGGTGATATTATATTTTCTACTTATTATTTAATGGGGCCTATTATGATCAACATCTTAATCTTCTGTTTATCATAGTCCACTGCTAGAAATAGGCCTCTCCCAGGATACGTTGATGATGATGATCTACGAATTTTTGCCTTCGGTTACCGCCAGCTGTTCTACGTATAGATTCGTTCTTAGGATGTTCTATGGGGTTTTCGCTGATTTCTAGTTCTAGATAGTCTCCACTCTAGAACACGTAGATATATCCCAACGGTTAAAGGTTACCACGATTTTTTTGAATGGTTGACAGGCTAGTTGTTTGACGACAGCTCACAAAATGTTAAGTGATGGTGTGGTCGAAAATGGTAAATCACCTAGCCAGGAATAGAACTGGCTCTCAAGTGAGGCAGCCCGAACACACCATTAGATGCTTGACGGGAGATTTTCAACTTCAGGGTGGTAGCTAGCCAGCCGAGTACTAGAAAATACCTTAACACCACGCTATGGTTTCTTTCGATGTTTTCTTTCACCGGCAGTTCAAGCTCATTGTTGGGGTTTGAACCCACGCCTTCGGCACACGAACCGACCGCGCTAACCACTGAGCTATCATCGCTACAAAATCGCTACGACAGATCTGTCCAGTATTGTCCAGTCTACTGCCACTTCGGCTTGCTAACACGTTGAGCTTTTTCTGTACTTTAGTTACGAACTACATGTAGTAATTCGTCACGTTTAAATGGTTCATGTTTAAAGGTTCATCTACAAAGTTATTTACCGTTTAGTCAAAAGTAGTTTAAAGACATATTTTATTTACAGTGTAATTTTAAGTTATTTTAATTAGTTAACAAGACTTTAGTAGGTATGGAGATTATTTAGTTTGTAAACTTGGTTGTTCTCAATTATACATGTTCATCAAGTGAAAGACTTTGGTTTTGTTTTTATTTCAAATTCTCTTCGTATAATTTTCATATTAATTGCTTGGTACGGATTTTCTGAGATAAAATAGTTATGTCAGTCAAAGTCAAAGGGATTTTCTTTGTAGCGCAAGACATAAAAATTATAGTTAAGTCATGAAATAACTTAATTAACAATGACTCAGCAATTCTGGTTAGTATGAAAACACTTTAAAATAAATCGTAGTTTAGAAAACAGGGCTGTGTCTACACGTTGTTTTAACGTTGGCCAACACTCTTTGCCCAACTTGTAGATTAATCAACGTGTATTGCAACCAACAAAGGCGCTATTTCTGTCAAACAGACATTTTTTTTAAATATAAAAAGTAAAGAGACAAACGAGACGCTTTCCTGGGGGCAAGAGATAATGCATGCCCATGATCATATAGTCATCAGATAGTAGTGGTACACAGTACTTTGAGTGACAAAACAAAGTCCAGGGCATTACTGCTTTGGCGCTCATTACTTTGAGACTTTCAATGGTTAGTCTTAACGATCCAGTAATTTTGCTAGCTGCAGTAGGTACCCTTCGAACCGGAACACAGTAATGATTACACACTACTGCTTAGCGGCACATTCGGTTACTGCGGTGGTACCTACCTAGACGACCTCCTGCTAAGGAGATCTACCACCAAGTAAAACATACATACGATGGTTAGTCTCAATAGCACTGTAATTTCGCTAGAAAATCAAAACACTCAACGTTTACATACTACTGCTTGATGGCAGAATACCTATACTACAGTGGCAACTATACGTCCTCCTCCTACGTATAAATAAAATCTAACATCTTGTAATAAAAAAATAAACCAACATTGGCACCAATAACGAGGCAAACTTTTGAGACCTGCTTAAAGAAAATAACCCTTGCGTGTCAAGATTAAGTAATAGTCAAGTATGAATAAGTTACCATACCATTAGGTACACTTGTTTACGTATTTTCTTTCATCCACTAATCCTTAATGGAGTTGTCATGTTATGGTAATGAGATACCAGGCGATAACGTCATGGATCATAATAATGGTGTAAGAAGCCACCTAAGCACAAATACAGTAGGTCCTTTTTATCATGCTTTGATTAATGTTAAGAAGATAATTTTGGAACTGATAGACCATATAGATAAAACACATAAAAAAAAATCGGTTTCACTGTTTTCACTCGATTATTTATTTATCCATACAATTAAAAATTTAAAAAAGCAAGGTGAAAAATGCTTTCATTAAAATTATATCTACTGGTTCTAGAACGAGATTTTTCATAAAAGCATTTATTTTAACAAAATATACAACACAATGTGAACAGATTTAAAAACCCGGCCAAGTGCGAGTTGAACTCGCGCACGAAGGTGCAGTTATCTATATAAACAGCAAAAAAATCACGTGTGTTGTGGAGTCCCCTTAAATATTTATTTTATTCTGTTTTTTAGTATTTGTTGTTGTAACGGCAACATAAATAAATCATCTGTGAAAATTTCAACTGTCTAACTATCACGGTTCATGAGATACAGCCTGTTGACAGACAAACAGACAGATGAACGGTCAGCGGAGTCTTAGTAATAGGGTCCTGTTTTACCCTTTGGTTGCGGAACCCTAAAAAAGTAGCATATATATAACGTTTGGTAGAATATGAGCGTAGAAGACTCCTTTTTCTTACAATTTTGTTTGACATACGGGAACTATGAATAGATGATTTTTATTTGTGCAAAGGAAGACCACGTAATTAGCGTATGACAAAAAATTGTACAAACAAGTTGTCTTCACTCATTTTCTACGCAAAATGTAATTGTATCTGTGCAGTACAGTCTGTGCCAGCAGTAGTACTTACAAGCAACTTTAAAAAAAAATCTTATTCTTCTATAGAATTCTTACTAATAATTATTCCATGAATTAAGCCAAACAATAATTCCTAGAAATTGGTAGCCGGTGTCTTATCACCTAAATGGTGCTAGTGACCTGAGAGTAATGCTTTGATGTTATCAGATGAGCTATGGGGCAATAAATAGGTCAGTTTTATTGTTTTTGGGGCTTTAATGATGTGTTAGCTATCGCTAGAAGAACACCACAGTCTGATAAAATTCTACGTTAGAATATTAGATAAAAATATGCTTAAAGATTAAATGACGTGCTTTTATATGTTCTTTATCTAAACATAACTAGTCATAAGTTTGCTTTTACTTAACTTTTTGTTTGAGTAACTTAAGAAAAGATAAATTACTTTAAGCAAAAGTTACAGAGTAGTTTTTTTTTTTCGCCCTACAGTGAGGGTTATGTTTTTATATGTATGTATTTATTGCCATTATGTAATATGTATCTAATGGCCCCTTTGAGTCGCATATCCTAGATACTATACGGGTTATTCTTTCCCTACAACGCAATAGATGTGGCACCAGCACGGTGATGCCATTGCATGCTAAGAAATTTCATCTACAAAACAACAATACAAGCTCAAACAGGCATTGTAATACAAATAGACAAGACCTCAATTTTCAAAACGCTCACGTACGCTTCTTATGTGTCAAAAACGAATAATTTAGTCACATGTGTTACAAAACTCGAACAGAACTCTGGTACTTACATGTAAAACAGTACCTGTTTCAATGTACGCTAAGTGCTCAGGCTTACTCTTTGACAAATATTCAAGCATTGTTGAATAACTAAAGAAGTACAAAAGACAAAAGACTCGTGTTACGTGAAAAGGGGTTACTTCCTGTGAAATAACAACAACCTACCCACAAAATATACGCGGAATTTAATATGCTCCACTCAACGAATTCTATATACGTAGTCCATATAGCAGAGGCTGGAGCCTGTAATTCAGATTTGAGATTAGAAAAATCCAACCAACATTATTTTTATTTTACCTGAGAAAACAATTTACAATCTAGACGTAGACAAGTAAGTAAACACATGAAAAGGGTTATTGATAGCATAGAATACTAGTGCACAACTATGTTTTGTACAAGTAGCGCCTTGCAATTTTACACTCTATCCTATAGTATCAGTAAGTTTTTTTTGTATTGAAAAGTAGCCTTTATATTAATAATTCTTAAGCTCTCTCAATTTCTTTCACTGAAACTGCTAAGCTATTACATCATGAAGAACTAATCAACAAACGCACATGTCACAGTTGAATTAAAAAAAAATACTAAATCATATAACAGCTAGTCATTTTGAAAAAGTGTCGTTTTGTTTTACAACGTGTTGATGTTAAACCGGATTGTAATACGGCTGAACAAACATCAGTTGTATTGTATCCCTTGCTTCGCGTTCTTTAATTCGGCTTGTCGTTATGTAATAAAGCGGGTCATGAACCGCAGTAAATATCTGACACTTAGCTAAATTAAGTTAAGTTGGCTTTTAGCTTAGTACCTAAAAGTCATTGTCTAAATGTGTTGTTTCTAATTAAGTTTTGTTACATAATATTTATATATTTACAAGGTCACTCTAGAATGCAACATGGCTACAATGCGACGTACCACATTAGATATTCCAACTATACATTGATCCGCTGAAATACAAAACGTTTCCGTTTTACAACTGATTGTTGTGTAATACAGTTTCACAATTTGAAATCGTGTGTATTTCATACAAATATAATTATCGCAAATTTTTGAATATCGTTAGTATAATTAAAAAATAATAATAATAGTATAATAGGCTTAGCCGAGTAGAGCAAATTAAAAATTAAGTATGTACAAATATTTGGAATGCCTTGTTTTTATTTTGTATCATGCCTTGTCTAGTAAATATAATGATACTACTGTCTTAAAAGTTTCAAGTCATAAACTCTTACCTGAGACAATGATTTTGGCTTACAATAGGCTATAGGGTCGTACAGGGTTATAAGCGAAACATGTACTAAACCAAAAGAAGGTCAACTACGTTTACCATAGGATAACGCTGGAATGTATGTTTGGTTTTTTTTAAATTAAATCAACTTCTAATCTATGGAACTGTTATTTTTTCACGATCTCGAAATTTTAGCCATAATAAAAGTAACCAAAAAATTGTTACAAATGTTGGTGTCAACTCACTTTTTGTATCGATCAGTTGTTTTTTTTTTTTTTATTGTTGACAGGCTAGTTGTTTGACCACAGCTCACCTGATGTTAAGTGAAGGTGTGGTCGAAGATGGTAAAGCACACCTAGCCTGGAATGGAACTGGCTCTCGAGTGAGGATGCCGGAACACACCGTTAGATGCTTGGCGGCAGATTTTCAACTTGAGGGTGGTAGCTAGCCAGCCGAGTACTAGAAAGTACTCTACCACCATGCTATGGTTTCCTCACGATGTTTTCCTTCACCGGCAGCTCAAGCTCATTGTTGGGGTTTGAACCCACGCCCTTCGGCATGCGAACCTACCGCGCTAACCACTGAGCTATCATCGCGATTTTAGACTTGCGCTCATAGTAAAGATCTTTAATTTAGATTAGTAAATGATCTCCTTTCTACTTTGTATACTTTAAGCTTATAACCTTATGTATGTATCATGTCACAAGGTTGCTCATTCATACCTCCACGTGCCACATCGTAAGATAGATTGCCGCTCCACACAAATAACTTCTAACAAAAACTTTCTTATACCAGACTATCTTCTATACTCATCCCGAACTTTGAAGCTATTTATTATGTTTAGTTCGCTTCGATCCATTGACTTTTGTGGCTATCCGCAGCATCTTTTGTCATCGAGTCAAGAGCAAGCGTCCATGTAATATGAATTAATAAGCACGAAGAATGATTATTATACGTTTATTTGTCGTGGAATTCCTAGACGTTTTGGCTGTATTGTGTTCAAAGATGCAAGCTGTAATCCGGAACGAATTTAGGAGTATCGCGTGCTCAAGTATTGTAAGTCTGACAATGAAGATGAGGTACTACAAACGTATAAACTATGGATACCTATGTTGATTAGAAATAATTTCTAGTATAACACGTGTAACACAAAAACTTTTTGAAATAAAAGTCAACTTATTATGTAAAAAAAGTTGTCATGATTAAGTTTGTTGTTTGGTTTTGGCGGGAACGCGGGAAGAGTCGTGTCGCTCCGTTGTATTTTTTTCCAAAACTAGTGTTTTGTCGAGTGTTTATGCATAAAAATGGTGGTGTTTTATTCATAAAGTGCCGAATTACAAGCGCGAGTGTGGGAAAATGATATAATGTGGTGAAACATGAGTTTTCGTGTTGCTTCCAAAACTCCATCGAAGCTTTGTAGTAAAGTTGCCACTACTTTACTAAAGCATGACTGGAATTAACTGACACGAACTGGACTTGGCAAAGACGACTTTGACTAAAACTAGCTACGATGGCACTTATTTAACTTTTGAAACTTGAAAATATATAATTACTTGACACTGGCAAATGCTAAAACGCGACGCCAAAACCAAAGAAAAAAAAAAAAAAAAAAAAGTTTGTTGTCAGACATGACAGGCGGAAACGCGCGAAAAATCATATCACTATATTGTACTTATTGTTTCGCAAAAACTGTAGGTTTCGAATGTTTGCATGGTTTACTATTTCATTTTTAACTTATTTGTTTTCTTTACGCTATTTGTGACTTTGTTAAAATAACTTACTATATGTTTTACTTAAATACATATAACTAGTTTACGCCCGCGACTTCGTCCGCGTCCGCGTCCTTCGTGCGTTAAGGTTCAGAGAGAAATAAAATATTTTATGTGGATTGTGTAAGTAACAAATAAGCAATAGGTATGACATTTTCGCTATTTTATTATTATAGATTGTATCCCTGAAATATTCCATATGACGCATCTATACCAAATTTCAAGTGGATACCTTTAGTAGTTCGTTTTTTCACTCCTATCCCATGGGAACTTAACAATTTTCTTACATAAAAAGTATTCCTTTGTTAGACCAGGTAATAACCTATATGTGTGCTAAATTTCAGCCAAATCCGTTCAGCCGTTTTTTGCGTGATTGAAGAAAAAACATACAAACTTTTACATATTTTTATAATATTAGTCGGATAGTAGGATTTCAATAATAATATGTTTGGGTATTTGGGTAACGAACGTAGTTGGTTTTCTGACCATACTGAATAGTTTCAAGATAAATAAAATTGTTAGCAGCGTCAGTACTTTTGTAGGTTAAAAAATACAAGTGCGATTATGATTGGTACGTTTTAGAATAGTCATTCTGACAATATTAAAATTAAATTATAAATAGTCCGAAAAAATATTAACAAAAAAGATCATAAAATATTATGATGGACGACAAATATGGTGACAAGTTTTACTAAATTTATTTTGAAAAATATGTCGTTGTCTCTCTAAATTTATTGGAAGATTAGAAAGAAGCAATAAAAAACTAATTTAAAAGTGGCTTAGCGTCACATGTGTTGAAAAACTGAAATAAGTTGATGTCTTTTTATGATGAAGACGTCAATGTAACACAGGGAGTCCTCCCTCAATGTAAAAAAAAAAACAATCGTGTTAAACAGGTCTATAGATAGACGAAATCGTATTGTGTACGTTATGTATTAAAATTAGCATATATGTAAACCCTTGTGAGATAATGCCACGAGTAGTTACCATAATTGCATTTGACTGCACTGTTACCTCATTTAGTAGTAGCTTGAGCTGGGTTGGAGTAAGGTGTGACATAGTGGTGGCTCAGGTAAGGTAAGCGGATAGGCGGTCGTCTAGCTGCTAAATTTGTCAACGATATCATCAACCTCGTGTCATCATCCTCATTCACAGCCTTCTTCATCCCGCTGCTGGGTATAGGCCTCTATCTTGTCATGCCATCTACCTCGGTCCTGTGTCAATCTGGTCCAGGTTCGACCCGCAACGGTGACAATATCGTCGACCCATCTTCCGTCTGCACGATCAATGCTTCGCTTACCGTGCCTAGGCCACCACTCTGTTGCAATCTTACTCCACCTGTCATCGCTTCACCACCGTGTCTTGCCCAGCTCCACTTAAGGTTCATAATTGCGACACCAACCTCTCAAACTTTCGTTTGTCGCCGGATATCGGTATTACGAACTCGGTCTTAGAGTTTGATATCGAGCATCGACCTCTCCATAGCTCTCGTGTACAATAATTTATTTTATTACTCAAAGCTCTCTGTATCACTGCAATGTTCATGGAATTGCTTAGTCTCTTACCATCAGGAGAGCGTCTCGCTCGTATCGTTACTTTTACATTTCTTTTTAAAAGAAAGTATGTAATTTTTTTATTAGGTAGCTATTCCCACAGTACCTTCTTACAAATTTTATGTAATTTGGGATAGATAGTGCTGTGTCAAATGTTCTTCCTATATTTGTTTATTGCTAAAAGTGAACTTTCCAAGTTAATGCTAAAGATAAAAAATGATTTGCTTGTTAATTAATTTGTAAGCTTTCCTCAAGCTTTTCCTAGAACGAGATTTAAAATTTATATATTTTTCACTAAGACTTCAGCCAAATTTAGTTGCATTGCACAAAGTAAATGTTAGCAATTCAAGCTTCAATTAGCTAAGTAGTTAGGTATATGTACGTTTACGATGAAACTGTTCCCAAAGTGAATCAAACCCAGGTACCTCTCTATCAAGCCGTCAATTAGCTTAATAAGGGTACAGAGGGAACAAACAAACTGGAACAACAATGGTTTTGTCGCGGAAATTATTTGCAAGAATGCTTTAGCTGAAGTGTAGTTAATATTGTTCTATTATATTAGATACGCTAAACTTTTGGGATGTATCAAACGGGTCTGTATCAAATAAGTATTTTCATTTTAATTTTATTACCAGTGTAATGTGTATTTCTTTGAGATCCCTCGTATCCAAAACGTAGTAATTCGCTAGAGAACTAAAGTCACAGACATACCACAGCGTATTAGCAAGCTGAAATGGTAATGGGCTGGACATATCTGTCACAGAACCGATAACTGCTGGGGTAGACGTGTTCTATAGTGGAGACCACGAATTGGCCATCGGACGCCCTGTGACTCGATGGCGTGACGATATACGTAGGACAGCTGGCGGTAGATGGAAGTGAAAAGCTGAAAATCAGGCTGAGTGGCGTGTCTTGGGAGAGGCCTATGTCCAGCAGTGGACTTTGATAGGCTGATGATGATGATGAAAGTGTATTTGATTTTATACAAAAAGTGCTTTTAGAATGTATAAATGAGTCTGTATCAAATATGTATTTGTTTTTAAATTTTATTTCCCGTGTATTTGTAACGTCTATCAATCGTTCACTTTCACTGGCGGTGTACCCGCTTCCCTATCAGGAAAACGTTTTGTTCATTTCATTAGGTTAGACATAACAGTATTAAGGTCGGTTTCATGTAAAATTTGTTCATAATGATGAGTACAATGACTTTCTTTCAGATTAGTAGTGCCGTTTCGCGTAACGGTATATAGAAACGCACACAAATTTAATAAATTGTAAACTTTTTTAAGCTTCCGTAACAATAATTTCGTTGTAAAAATCAATAGTTTATCGGAAAACAGTAATCAAAACTACGAGAAGCTTGCAATAAAAGTAGCTGAGGTTTAATTGAAAGAGGTATAATGATCAGAACACGACGTTAACCGATTGATATTTACGACACCGCTAAAACAGAGAGAGGCAATAATTCAAATCGTTTCTAATAAGAAAATTATGTAAAACGGGCCTATTATAATTAATAATTCAGGTTGAAATGAGAAACACATTAATACAAGACATTAACGGGCGAAGACGTAGTTCTTTTTTTAACAAATTAAATTTAATCTGAAATTAAAGTCCTGTTTGACGCACAGAATAATTGTACAATACCGATTTGTCTGTTAAAACAAAACTTGATATTGAAGTTATAATGAAAGTTGTCAAATGCTAGTCTGGCTCGCTCACCAAAGGTTCTGCATCACTATATGTCTGTATCTACTACAAGTATATAAAAAAATGTGTTTTAGTTGCTTAGTAATAAGGTCTCGTTGAACACTCTTCGGGAACATAACCCTAAAGATTGAAAAATGAACAAACCTTGTAACTTAACAAATGACACTATGAGGTGTTGTTGGTTTTAATCAAATCAATCACATATACAAATCAAATGTAATTTATAGAATATATTTCTTTTTAGAAAGCAGAATAATAATCAGTGTTAAAATAAAATCAAACAACTTAACATAACCACGATAACAAACATTACTTTTACCATAAAGTGAACGGTAATAAAATGAATCAAAAAATTAAGTCTTTATAATGTATGTAGAAGCGACATGAGATTAATTGGGTAATAGATTAATAGGGATAAAATTAATTTATACTTGTGGTACAAGTGGAAAGCAACGATGTCAGTTACTAATGTGACAGGTATTCGGTGTCATGATGACGCTTTACTGCACTCGTCATAATTAAATTAAAAAAATTAAAAAACCCCCGAAAATGTAATTCGCCATTTTGTGGTGGCGACCATCTTGGATTTGAAATAAGTCATAGTGTATATTATTATATATTTATTATGTAATAGTGCTCTACTAGTCAAGCCCTTTCATTAACCGACTTCAAAAAACGAAGAAGTTCTATGATCAACTGTATGATTTTTTTATATACCGATTTCTCCCCCGTTTGTAGACCGAATCTCAAATTTTTTCTGATACCTATATTGAGGTAATTGTAAAAAAATATGTAATCCGCCATTTTGTGGCGGCGCTCATCTTGGCCCGTTTTCCGTCAAACATAACTAAGAAAACTCCTGACTAATTCACCTTTCAAACAAAAAAAGACAAAATCAAAATCGGTTTATCCGTTCGGGAGCTACGATGTCACAGAGACACACACAGACATGCCAAACTTATAACACCCTGTCGTTTTTGCGTCGGGGATAAAAAAAATAATGTTTACTAGTTCCTATAGTTTTCTTTTACTAGGACAACAACAAAATAAAATTCAGCAGCTTTAATAAATAATTTGATAAATACAGCACTCGTAATAAACAAAACCGTGTCGCCTTGCCGTATAAATCAAATTCTCATAATGCAAGGTAATAATTCAAAAAATTACTCTTTAATTTCATGCTCGAGGCTCAATAAAAAGTCGGGAACGTAAAAACACTCTTGCCGCCGCCATCTTGATTCGGCAGCGGCCGTTGCGCGCGCGCATTTTGCTCGCATCCAGGTGTTTCTGACAAAACAATCGACTCTCAAGCGAGAAAGGGGCGGAGGGCCCATTCATAAAACTTTTACGAATTCCACCAAAAATAAAAGTGAGAACGTACAAAAAGATTATTTTGATACCCGGTAATATTTCATTGTATTAACTACTTGGGGATGTGAAGAATGGGAGTGTTATGAAATTATGATATTGCTCGTATTGTATTAGCTGTATTTTGTTAAATTGATGAAAGAATGTTTTTTGCTAATTTTTTATTTCAACACTCTACTAAAACATCACTCACTTCAGGTAACATCAGATAAATTGTACGTATTTTGTCACAATATAAAAGGGAAGTTGTTGAAAAAACATACATTGTCTTACTTACCATGAGCGCCAATTTAGTAAAGCCCTGTGTTAGATAGATAGATATATAACTCTTTATTGTGCACACCATAAACAGAAAAAAAGCCTTAAGTTATCGTTTGTTTCTCAAAGATCTAGATACTATAAATATTATGGGTGGGCGTTATATCTTATCGTAAAACTGTCTTTTATTTATTTAAATACTTGTTGCGCCCCGCGGTGTTACCCACGTTGTGATGGATGATGATGATGATAAAAAGTATCCTAAGTCATAAACCAGGGTCTAAAGTACCAACATGCAAAATTTCACCCAGATCTGTTCAGTAGATTTTGCGTGAAAGAGTAACAAACATCCATCCATCCATCCAAACTTTCACATTTATAATATTAATGGGATTTGTTTAAAATTGTGTAAAAATCAGGTCAACCAGAAAAATAATTATCTTAGCACACAAATACACCAGACTTAACAATACCTATACCAGTCAGATCCCAAAACATTCGACAAAATGAACCGTGGCATCATTCCACCTATCACAATAGACCAGATAACAGATACTACCTATTGTTACATGTTTTCATAAGCCTCAAGGATCGCCTTTACACGGGCCGAAGATCGCCACGCACTACCGACCTTCAATGCAAATAATTAGGTATACCTTACAATTTGCCAAAGATCTCCATTGTACACATTATGCTTTAAGTGGATTCTCTGTTCAAAGGATCCCGCTTGACACAGCCAACTCCGCTCAGTGTGTACATAATGTTATTATTCTCGGCCGCATCTGTCACAAAAGCCGTTGCGTTCTAATTTTACAGTTTAATCAGCGTTAAATGCTCTCAAAGTTACCGCTGGAAAAAATGGTACCCTCAGAAACGCTGAGGAATGTCGAGTCCATAAATCATAGGATGTCGATGACTGTTCATAAAGAGCACTCTACTTGGATTTGACAGAAACGGGAATGGCAAAAACGTGAGAGATAGGTGTAATAAAATTGGTAGATTTCTTTGCGATATATGACAGGCTTTTTATTCGACATTTAAATAAATGAAACTGTTTGATATTTCGTTAGATACGTACCTAGGCGCATACAAAATGTACTAGTGGGAACTCGGAAAAATCATTTGGCTGTATTACATTATTTTTCTGAACTTGGTACTTTTCGTGTTTTTATGTGTAATTTATGGTGGTGTTTCATTCATAAAGTGCACGAGAGTAGCAAGTGACGTAATGTAATGACATGACTTTTCGTGTTACTACTACTTTATTATGGTATTACCGGACTTGACTCTGACTTACTTTGTGTGTCTTTAACTGGGGCTTAACCTAATTCACTTTAATTTTTAACAAACACTTGAAAATAAAGAAATATTTGTTACGAGCTAAATGTTCATAGTACAATCCCAAAAATAAATAAAAAAGAAACTCCTTGGAATCCATTTTTCACATACCTTACTTTTACTCTTTTGACAACCCTGTTGATTCATTGGTAGTAGGTATAGCTCTTGGAGCAGATGCTCCAAGAGCTGAAAGGCGTGGGTTCAATTCCCACCCAGGATAAACATATTGTGGTATAAACTAATGTTTGATCTGTGCCTGGGCATTTTGTATATATTTAAAAAAAAAAGTATTTAAGTATTCTATCTGTTAGTTGACTACCATCATATGTCAAAAAATAAAAAAAAAACTCTTGTATTTTAGTGTAGTAAGCGAAATTAAAACTGTAAAATCATGGAATAAAACTATAAGCTCTGTAAATCGACATTATTCAGTTATAAAACAGAACATGTATTAAAAAGCTTCTTTTTCTTTTTATTAAGTAACCATTCACAAAAAGAACGTCAGATTTTACAGCTACTTACGTACTTGTATCACAAATAAATCATCAAACCTGAAAATACATCATACTTGTCCCAACAAATCCCCTCTCACAATATCATTCGGTAGCGATTACTGTGATAGATCCAAATAGTCACATCAAAGGAAATCAGTTTATAGAAATAATAACATTATAAGACTAGACGTGAGTCCATTCAAATACAAAGAGATATGTCATCCATTATGTCTCATTGTGGACTGACCACTTAGCGTTGAGAGGAAATAATTTATTCAGAGCGCGCCGCGGTCTATCTTCGTGTTCTGGGCCAGTGAGAGATGTTGCTTTGAGGTACATATTTTACTTTTGTGCTCGTAATATAGAACAATAAAGTTTCTTAGGGAAAACTACTTTCATCTAGAAAATTCTACGTCTTATTTCTTAACGTACTTACTCTTTTAATTTTATTTAAGCAGTCCACCATTTACATGCATTATAAGGACTAGAAACTATCTGGAAATAATAATAAATAAATAAATATCTTAGGACATTTCACACAGCGCTATTCAGCCTGAAACCAAGCAAAGCTTGTAGGGAATTAGATAACTGATAAATAAAATACTGACATACTTTTTTTTGTTACTACATAAACAATACAAACAAAATCCCCAGACACAGAACAAACTTTTATGTTCGTCACACAAATGTTTGTCCTGAATGGGAATCGAACCCACACTCTACAGCTCTTAAAATAGATACACCACCGAATGATTTAGCAGGGCAGTCAATTCGCTTCTTAAACGGTGTTCTGTGTAAAGTTTAAAATAAATAAATTTCATTTGAACTATTCTACGTCTTCATTATTTTGCTATTTAGTTTAAAAAAGGTAAAAATAATAAAAAAGCAGCAGAAAAACCATTTCTAATTACCATAACAACATCAACATAATATCAACATTTGAGAAATGTTTCATTGCGAATTTTTTTTCGAACACACAGCGCCATCTGACCCCAAACTAAGCAAAGCTTGTGCTATGGAAGACAGATAACTGATAGAATACTTAAATACTTTTTTTTTGTAAATACATACTTATAATACATACAGTACACCCAGACACAGAACAAACATCGATGTTAGTTACACAAATGTTAGTCCTGAGTGGGAATCGAACCCACGCCCTTTAGCTCTCGAAGCAGACATGCTACCAATGAACCAACAGGGCTGTCAATTAAATTAGTACATGTTTAGGGGGAATAGATTCCTTATACACGCTTTAAAATGTGTCAAACGAGAAACCATAGTGATTTATCAAAACTGGTTATGTAGAGTGTTGAGGTAATTAAAGGAAGTGGGTACCCATCGCCTATTAGCACGTGCCCTGCCAATTTTGCCAAATTCATTATTCTACCACGCCTTCCCCAAATTGATTTGTTATTACCAACAAATTGGTGTGAAGAATCAATTAACTTCTGGTAGCAAATATTAATTAGATTTCTCCGGCCTGCTTCACAAAAACAGCAGATGTAAGGTTGAGTACACAAGCTGCATTATTATCCGCTCGTCGTTTGTTGTGAACTTCTTTTTTCGATGTGCTAACACATCTGTGTTTCACGGTACGGCGTATGAAGTGATACACACTGTCTTGAAAATTACACAACAAAACTATGACGTCAGAATCCACAAAAGTAGTTTTGAATGAGAAATAAGCGGGGCGGGGGGGTTACTTGCTCATGATAATAACTGGTCACTTCTGCAACAATATACGCGTATAATTTAGGGTTAGTACTTAGTCCAAATTTTCGGATTTGACCTTGAAGCGCCCAAAGTTATAGCTCTGCGATACGCGTCAGATACAAAATTAAATGGCAAAAGTGTATTACTGTTCGAGACTTTCACGTTTCCTAATATGCGGGTGATTTTTTTTCACGGTAACAAGCTGTTCTGTAGTAGAAACAAGAAGTAGATATTATTTCAAAAAGCTCTTCAGAACATTCGTTTCGAACTAAGCGGTTTGATTCCACCTTTTTCATGCGTACCGCTAGACATTGGAATCAGCTGCCCGAGTGGGTGTTCCCCAATGAATATAGTCTGGGTACCTTCAAGTCGCGAGTGAATCGGTTTCTTCTAGGCGAGCGTGCTCCACCGTAGACCGCATCTTCGCTTAACATCAGGCGGGATGGCGGTCAAAGGCAAGCCTATCTACTATAAAAAAAAAAAAAAAAAATTCGTCGTTGTAGTCTTGTAGTATCTATAAAATAGACTGAGTCAACTCACGTATTTTTTTCAGTCTTACTACTCTTCGAGTACTACTTCTACGAAAAATTAAGAGTGATTTATTATTTTAACCATGACTATCTGTAGTGTAGAATAGAATAGAATATAACTTTATTACACACCAAAACAAAACACAACAACATACAAATATGAAACATAAAAAAAGAGATAATAAAAGTAAAATAGTTGCAGATTAAAAAACTGTTTCCGTTACACAGAGTTACATAGAAAAGAAAAAGAGCATTTTTTAAATTTTTCATTGTAAACTTAACTAAATAACTAGGTATAGATACTTATTTAAAACACAATTAAAAAGTTTGAGAGTATTTTTTTAAAATAATTATGTATATTTAATGTTTTGTTATGCACAAAGTCGTCTAACAGTAGTTAGTTAGTGTGCATGTACGCGGGTGCTTGTGTATATTTTTCACATGAATGTTTTCTCACAATGGATATAGATACCTTGTCCTACAACCTATAAAGCAGAGCTACTATAAAAAAACATGCAACTCAAGTGAAAACACACCTTTTTCTTGCGGCATTAAGTATTAAATCCGACTACGTTTACAACAGTGTGTATTATGACCGGAGCTTCTTAATTATAACACTTGTCTATATCCCGCGTGATTATATGACTGCACTGTGACTGTACTGGATCAGAGATTTATAGCGCTCTTGCCGCTTGCTCTTATTTAACTTTTTGTTCTGAACAGTTAATCACTAGATGATCTTCGGTAATAGTTTTTGGTATCGTCTGGAGTTAGTGTAATTACTGTGGAAGAGTTTTTATTTTGTTAAGATTTATCTGTATAGAAGGGTGAAATTTATTAGCGTGTAAAGGTATGTGTGCGGATGCTAAGTCCATCGAGTTGCAGAGATGGGAAATTGTCCACTGCCTAAGACTTACCGAGGTGTAGGTTTCAGCGGGTACAAATCAACTCTCAAGTTCACTACCAATGTTTTCATCCCTACCTAATCAAACTTGTTAACCAACCAACGCAGCTTTGGTTAATCTTTCCAGCTATAAACTTGTACTTGTTCTTGACAGACCTTTTAATAAATTTAGAAAAAAGATTTTGCTGGTAGGTATTCCTCGCGCTTGGGTTTAACTCGTAATTTAAAAAAGTATCAATTAGAAAAAAAAACTGCGTTCCAATTCTCTATTACTTAATAAATAATAGCTAGTGTTACATGTCTAAGTATGTAGTTGCGGCTATCAAACATGTAACAGTAAAAAAATTGTTGCTATGTTAGAAGGTTAGGAACACTACTACTTTTGTATATTAATAGATAGAATAAATATTTTAAATTACATAGGTAGATAAAACACTTTTTTGTGTGCACCAGAAATTAAATTAAACCTTAAAAGCTACTTTTTTAAAAGTTTTATTAGCTAGTCTTGTAATTTTATTGCATAATAATATCATCGTGTTCCATTTGTTGAACATTGTACATAAATAAAAATATTGACTTACAGTATTGTGATTAATAATTACAGATTTACAGTAACAAAAACAATAGAATGCTGGCATCAATACCACGCTGAATGATAATGCTTAGTTTCTATCTGAAGCCGATGGCAGCACTCTGGTTACCCAACACGGCATCTCCTCTAATTTGACCAGGGCCCTATACGTGAGCGGCTGGCCCCCACGGATCTAAAGTTTCAATCCCAAACGGCATAAACAAGTACATTCTATCTAATTAACTATATTTGTGCCAGTTGAAATTACCTAAATAAAATCTATCGAAGCAAAACTGTTATCAGGTCTTTTTTTTTAGATTGAAATTGGGTAAAGTTTGTCAAACTCGTAACAGTAAAATACATATTATCATATAGCAGCGTCCCGCGGTGTTACCCGCTACATGTTTTAGGGATAAAAAGTAGTATGTGTGTTAATCCAGGGTCTCGGCAACTAAATTTCATTTAAATCTGTTCAGTAGTTTTTGCGTGAAAGAGAAACAAACATCCATCCATTTATCCAAACTTTCACGCTTATAATATTAGTGGAATGTACAGAACATACATTCTTCTTTTTTCAAAACGATCATCATTTGTCCTATCTGACATTAACAATTGTAAAACGTTAATATTTTTTTAGTCTCTATATTCTAAAATGTTGACACAATCTTTCCAATTAAAGGCCTGCCACTAAACTTAAAATTATCTCTAACACCAGTGGGTAATTAAGAGTTTGTTTCATATAACTGGATCCATAATGTAATATTTATCATGGAAACTATAACAAGCTGGAAGTTTTTATTTTATAACTCGTATTAACTCCGAGCTATAAATCTGTTTTAAATTGATTATCGTTAATTTACAAAGAAATGGACCGCCTATCTTTAATTACATTTATGGTCATTGCGGTTTGAATCTCTCTCATTCTATGGGAAGCTGTTACATTGAGCTCCAACAAATTATCATTATGAGTTAAGGCTTTATACGCTGTAGCATTTTGAATCATTTTATTTTTATATTTCTCGAGACATGAATGAAATAAGTCAAAATATATAAATCAAATCTCCTCATAAGCTCCGGAAGCATTTAAACAGGATACCCCTTTCTTTTCAAAACGTAATAAAACTTTGTAAATAGTTCTCTATAGCTCATCTCTACTCAGCTCCATAAATTATAATGACACATGACAAAATGATATTTAATGTCTCTTTTTCTATGTGTGTGTAACGTCATTACCTACCCAAAACTCATTTAAGAAATGCCCTTGTAGAATTCATCCTTAATTTAAAGGACGTGTTTTTTCAACACCGCTGTATCATCAATCTGTTCTTGAACGTTTCTTGCGTCCTTGTTACTCTATAGTATGAATAATATATTAGTTCAAAATAGATGTTTGTAGCAGCATCGAAACTTGAGCATTTGTTTGGATTCTAATTGGATTGTATTTGTAATATTCTCAAATTTGGATGCTTTGTTTTTTTAACTCACGAGGAAAATTTATTTTACTAAACTACAATAAGTCCAAATATGATCTTATTATTAAAATCAATTTAGTATGCCGTTCTTTATATGAAAGCCTTGACACACAGCAACCGCGGCGTTAGAGGTCAGAACAATATTTCGCAGCATCTGAGTCCCGACTCATAACTACACTATGCAGGTTGTCGAGCACCTAAGCGAGCCAAGCTGAGATCTCAATCTAAGTTACTAACAATGATCGGTTAGCAAATACCATTGCATTGGAGTTGGCTAGCAGCTTTGTTGTCCTATACACACGAAACCTATTAAATCAAAATTGATGTTCTTTCAATCACGTCAGTTCCGTCCGTCTATTCAGTTTCCTATGAAATTTGCCATAAAAGATCTCCCTTATTAAAACTTATAGTTTGATTTATACGGTTATATTTTTATTATAATTCACCAAATGTACAAGCTTACCATATCGATACTTCGAGAAAGAAAGGTCATAATCAAAAAAATGTGTACCAAAACATATTGCTTATCAAATATATTTTTTTTAGACTTACAATAGGTAGTGGATAACGGCACTTACTTTTACGGCCAGGCAATTATGATAGCAGTACGTATAACTTACTAAAAAGATACAATGAAATTAGAATTTACGTTTTTTTACATGATTTGAAGATAAAAATATAAAGCTAATTTTTTGAATTTTGAAATTTTAAACATACAGATCAATTTATCATTAAATTCTGAACAAAACTGCATAATTAAGTAATTTTCGCCAATAGTGATTTTTACAACCTTTCTTCCCTGAAGTATCGGTATGATTAAAAGTTCCATATTCTAGAGTTAAGATGTAGTACTGTGCCCCTCTTTAACGACGGCTACTCCATTCGTGTTACTTTTTACTCTTTAGTCGCATTTGGAGGGCAACAAATAGAGAACGCATTATCTATTTTGTCTCTTCTGACAGTAATTAATGAGTGGATTTAAACGCTTCCTCACGCCCGTGACATTAACTTAAATAGAATGATTTTCGTTCGCTTGTTCCATCCCCTTTGATTCGTGTATTTTTAACTTTGCACTAACTACTCGTATATTTATGTATCAATTTGTTTATCGTGGCGTTACAGTTTTCAGTTCTTTGATGTTTGGAGCTGTTAGGTGGCTGGTAATCTTCAGATTAACAGGTACTAAAAGCTGGAGAGTGTTCAACGTCTCAAGTGGGGTTGGTCCTGCTATGTTTAATCCTTATAAGACCTGACGGATGGCCTGATGTTTTGCTGATCCTAGTTTAGAAATAATGTTGCGGTTGGTGTTCAGTGGTTATTGCGATTGATTCACACGCCTGTGGGTTCAAAACCAAAAATGAGCTTGAGCTGTCGGTTAGGAAAGCCATCCTGAGAAAACCATAGAATGGTAGTAGTGTACTATCTTTATTTATTTTTAAAAGAGTAAATGTTGTGTAGGCAAAAACCACCTTAATATGCATAAAGTATAATGTATGGTATAAAGTATTGTGACCAGCATTTACAAGGAATTGCCCCTCCTCCCATCACCGCGACCTCGGAGCAAAACTTTCTAGTACTCGACTACTTACCAAGTTGTGAATCTGCCGTCAAGCACCTAACGGTGTTTTCCGGCAGCCTCACTTGAGAGCCAATTCTATTTTAGGCTAGGTGTGTTTACCATCTTCGACCAATTCCTATTATTCCTATTATTCCTAATTAAATTTAAACATATAACTTCAATTCATTTATGTAATTCCCTTTATTTAGGGTAGGTACCCTTCTTGACAGGTTTGGTTAAATTTTTCTTGCCAAAAATGCGCCATTTTTTTAAACACCTAAGAATACTTGGGTTATTGGTACGAATCTAACGATACCTTAATCGTCGTTATCCATTCGGCTGTTTGGAAGAAACGAGGTAATAAAGAAATTTACATTCCTTCATACAAGATCCGCTCGAAAAACATAAACCTTCCTTGGCAGTCGGGTACAAAAAATATTACACTCTTTTTGTGTTGCTTACGCATATAATTGAAGCCTAATAAATGAAACTTTGATTAAAATATAGCACACAGTTGACGACAATAAGCTAATTTATTATAAGCATTAGCACACGACAAAGAGAGGATAGCTCTTAAAAGTTATAGACTGAAAGCTGAGCTTCGAAGTGAGCTTAAATTATAGGAATCAGATGCTGTGATACATCACCCTTATTTATGGTAATCACTGTATATACTTGTTTTTTTTTGCAAATATCAACAAGTATTTCACAATGAGCGACAACAATTTATAAGTTTGCATTTTGTAAGTTAACGTTACTAAGTATTTACATAAATATTCCTTTGTAGTGACCTCATATTATTTATGGTATTGGAGCCTAAAAATAATCTCATAACAAAATGACCTCAAATTAGGGATCGACGCATTCATATAAAATTCAACCCTTAGGCTAAAGATAATACGTTATTATCATAACCTTAGGACAAAATTCTCCAATTATTAAATTCAATCTCTTTAACTAAGTCTTCGTCCATACAATCAGACAATAGATGAAAAAGAAATATTAATAATGAAGATGTATCTTTGATCGATATTGAAATACTTTTTCTCTTACTAAAGCCCACGCGAGTCCACACGATTGTATGATTATTATTAATTAATAAAAACATAATTATGAATTATTTATGATCGCGCCCAGCTCGATAGGAATGCCTTGCATTGTTGGGTATGAATTTATTGAACGCATTAGCCGTCGTAAATATTATTGGAATTGAATTAAGTCGGACCAAAAACATGCTTAGCTTGATTTGTTGTGATCTTTGTATCAGAATTAAAATAATTAATTTCTTTTGAAGTTTATTAAAAGCCCATCATCATTGTTTGATTTGACTTGAGTAGATTGTTTTGATCTGTTTATATGTTTGAATTTGTAATTGTTTCATTTGGAAATTTGTTCTTTATCGAAAGAATGCTGGCAGCATTGCCACGTTGGATGGCAATGCTAAGCTTTTGACCAAAGTAGATGCCAGCATTCTGGTCACCAGAAGCCTCCTGTAAACGTTTGGCCAGGTCCCGATATAGATTGAGAGCGGCCGGCCCCCACGGACCTAAAGTTTCAACCCCAAACGGCACTAACAGATACATTCTATCTAAATAACTATATTAGTAATATTTATCCTGTACAAATAAAACAAAAAAAAAGAAACTCTAATCATTTAAGAATCTAAGTAAAAAAACTGCCACGATTTTTGCCAATATGACGATGATTTGACGACTCTGCGTAGATTTTGTCTTGTACAAAATGCAAATCACGGGAAGTGGGTCACGTCGTAAGTTTTTTTCACATCAAACTACTGCAGGAGGCCTCTTCCAAAATGATTGATTGTTCATTGTAGAGTGACATTTTTACGAGTGAGGATGTAATAGAAATTTTTAGTATCTCGAGTGGTCTTTGTGTGTGGCTCTGAATAAGATTGTTGAGAATGAATGGTGTTTTTTTGCAGTTCCGGGCATTGATGAATTAGTTAAGGTAATGTTAAGAAGGAATATTTGAAGTGATGCAACTATGTTATTGAACAAAATGATCTAAGTAAAAGAACTTCTCTGGATTTCTTGCAAGTATTAATTTTTTGTAAAGTATTGAGCACCGATGCCACAGCGAATGCGACCTTTCTCAGTTTAAAGTTTTGTATTGACTTTGATCTCTGTTATTTCGCGGGTAAACTACATAGCAGTCGTTATAAGATTAACACATATTAATTATTTTTTTAAATATATTTTATATGACATTTTACACCACGTAATCTAGCCCTTAACTAAGCAATGTAGGTACTTGTAAAGCACTTACCATAATTGTTATTGAATTTTAAAACCGCACAGATCCAAGTTGCCTTGTACCAATCGTGCCATTAAGTTGGTAAATTATTATCCATAACACGCAAAAAAGGTCGAATTCTGAGCTTTCGGTGTAAAAACTGAACATAATCAGGCCGATGTTGGTTTCAAAGAAACTTTATACGTGTATTAATACGAGCTAATGCATACCCTGAGGATATTTTGGAGCAATTTAAGTAAGATGCAAAATAAAAAATGTTGGGAATTCAGTAAGTGGTTTTGAATGTTTCGAAGAGTTTTGCAAAGCGTTTTGATCTACATCTCATTCGCATAATTTTATTGCTACGTTTCTAACCTGATGTTGCATTTAAAAGAGATAACAAAAAATGACCTTTGTTTAGTTCTTAAATGATGAGGATTTAGTATTTGTAAAGTAAATTCGACTTAAATAACAAGATCGAAGATTGATATTGGCAAAAATAATTACTCTCTGACATGAGTGAATGAATTAATAAATAAATGATCACAGATTTACATGTTCTTTTTTTTTGTTATGAAATGTGAGACTAAATGAGTTTTACAAACTTTTAACATTTTTTTAATGGAATCATACAGCAAAAGATTTTAATTACGATAAAACAGATTTGCCACCGGAGTTTTTAACTACGTCATAGACGACGAAACTTCTTAGCATTCGATGGTATCACCGTGCGGATGTCGGGTTTATCGCGTTGCTGGGATGAGAACCCACACAGTGTCTAGGACGCGCGATAGGTATAAAAATGATTTCGTAGTAATACATTTAAGCAAAATATATGTGTCTTTAAGTAATACTAGAAGATATTCATCATCATCATCATCATCATTTCAGCCGTAGGACGTCTACTGCTGTACATTGGCCTCTCCCATTGACTTCCATAAAGACTGGTTGGAAGCGGCTCGCATCCAGCGTGTTCCTACAGTCTTTACTAGGTCATCTGTCTACCTTGTTCATCCGGACGTCCTACGTTGCGCTTGCCGGTTGAAGAAGTCGGATTACAACGAAATAATATTACGAACAAAAAAATGCTAAAGTATGTTTTTTGATTAAATATAATATCAAAAGATTTAAATTAAACTATTAAAAAAATTACACGTAACACTTTACTCATTTAATAATACTGTTATTTTGAATAACGCAACAGCTTTATTAAAATTAATTAATTTCCCTTAGATTAATCTTAAGAATCACAACATGCGTAAGTGCCATATTTTTGCTCCGCTAAACGCGACACTGTGTACTGTGGCATAAGTTTGGTAATCAACTGAGTTATTAAAACAAAATCACATTAGCTACTGGTGCCGTCTTTAAGGATCCCTTTACACACGTATCAACGCTCACCCTAACCAAATTTGATATGTTCCTACTAACACTGCTCGATACTTTTTTCAGTAATTAGTATAAAAAATATATGTGCTTCAAGATAAATTAAAACACAAAGTAGCATTTTAAGTAAACTGTATGTTATAAAGTGTTATTATAAATTTAGCTTTAACTTAAAATACAATAAATATATTCAAGCCAGTTCTAGTAAACTAAATTAGCAGCCACTAAACTTTCGATCAGAAGTCGTTGATCAATTCACTAAAGTTTAAAAAGCGTGTCCCAGCGTTTTTGTGTGCCTCTCTGACTCACATAAAAATCATTCCTCATTAAGCATCCTTCGAGGCAGAATTCTAATTTTTCCTACATTATCATGCTCTCGTCGCTATGGTACATCAATCACACCTCGGTTTGTAAGCGAGAGACAAGCGAGAACGTCGTCTATTTTTGTTAGATTCCGTGGTTCCGTGCTCGACGCAGTTCACTCATATTTTACGAAGATGTTTTTGGAACGATGAAACATTTTTTAACATGTCTAGAAGATAATGCTGTAAGCGGTAGCATGGTATATCACCTAAATAACAATAAAATTAAATTCTGCTTGATTATTTTTGACTATAACTATCATCATCTTAGCTTAACTTCGAACTTAGTACTATCGATAAAACATTGCAAGTCAAGTTCCATAATATCTTTTGAAATGTTAAAGTTTTAAAGCATTGATTTTATGTCAATAATTTAAAAACAAAATATCAAAATGAAGTAGGTATGTCAATATAAAAATAATAATTTGTCAATATTAAAAATATTATCAATATAATAAAATACCAACTAGCAAATTGGTGGCCAATCCCAGAGTGTTTTTCTCTTTATTTTTGTCTTCGCACTTCTCATGGCATTCTGCCGATATCAAATATTTATATATTCTCAAATGCTTCATGATCAAATGAATTAAGTCTTACTAAAAGAGTAAAACAAATTGAGTCAAACTCATGTCTAAAATAGTGGTGACTACGTGAAGCTTCTATAGAACTTTGGAAATAACACGAAATAACAGATTTTACCACATTATTTACTCGCCCCTAATTGTGCGTAAAGTTCCGCATTATAAAATGCGAAGGTGCGATTTAAACACAATTATATGAATGAATGCCCATTTGTATTTTTTTTAATTTATAGCCAGTGCCACTCAAGATAATGCTAGGATTCTAACGATACCTCAAACATCCAAATTTGTTCAGGAATTTAAAAGTTATGGTGGAGTAAATAAACTCACATACATATGTACAATTGTACATTCATACATACGAGTAAATTTAGAAAACATTACACTCCTTTTTTAGGCAGTCGTGTATTACCACAAGTTTTGAAAATTAAAACACTGCAGCAACAAAAATTTTCCGCGTTTTCACCAAAGCTTCAAAGACGGAGTCAGACGCAATAAAAGTAAATTAAAATATTTCCAGATTTTAGAGACACTCATTTGTCTCATAAGGCTCCTAAAATCTTGGCAATTTTGTGGAGCACGTCTAATTTCGGAGCATATAATTTTGTGGTCCTTTTGTTCAAGTTTCAAACTAGATAATAACGTACTCTTGTGGAACCCTAACCACGCAGTTCCTTTACGAGAACGGATTCACAAAATATGATGATGATGAGTTATGTAACGTAATCATCTGTAACATTTGACGCGGCCATTGCCCAGTACTGCACAGTCAGCAAAAAAGTCTAGATTATGTTTTTAGCTTCAAAAAAATGTTACACCTGGGTACATACTTGTAGTACTTAAAAGACAAACACACTTTTTTGGTAATTTCTTTCTGGTATTCATTAGAGACAAAGACTAAGCCTATTTTGATAAGTTTGGTACAATACTTACTATGTGGTAGACTTATTTACTTAGTGATAGATTTCCTTAGCAGGAGATACTGTAGCTAGCGAACTATGAGATTGTTAAGACTAACCAACGAAAGTACCTAATGACCGCCAAACAGCGATGGCCTGTGCCTTGTTTTGCATCTCAAAAGTTTTGCAATGGTCGTGAACATGCGTTATTTTTTATGTGTGTATTGTGAACACAAGAATGAAATTATATCTACACTAATATTATAAAGAGGAAAGATTTGTATTTTTGTATGTTTGTAAAGAATAAACTCATAAACTACTTAACCGATTTCAAAAATTCTTTCACCGTTGGATAGCTACATTATCCCCGGGTGACATAGGCTACTTTTTATCTCTGTATTCCCACGGGAACGGGAACTACGCAGGTGAAACCGCGAGGTGTCTGCTAGTATATTATACATGCAATCTGTATGTGTCTTGTATTTATGTAAAATGTATATAGATTTAAAAAAAAATGTATTAATCTCATATTATTTTTTTGTAGACGCTACAATGTGTTGATGACGATTAAAATAATACAGCGTGGCATCAGAACCGTTATTATTTCGTCCCATACAAACCTGTGACCTTACACGTGGTCGCAGGTAGCTGTAGATATTTCGAACAACGTAAACCTTATGCATTGTTGGAAATATATTATCTGTATCTAAATACAATAGCGGGTCGAACCTGGATTAGATTGGCACAGAAAATGTGTGAGTGACTGTGGTCCAGAAAGAGATTCAGCGGTAGGCAATTAAGGATTGAAAATGATGATGATGATGATGATGATGGTGATGATGACGATAACTATTATTACGTCTAATTATAAATCAAGTGAGTAAAATTGCAGAGATAATAATGCAACGTATTATGACATTTAATTTTTCAACAAAAATTAATGCATAATTCATGTTATGTATGAATATTCCTTCCGTCATGTGTTACATGAATATATACAAAGCTGAGCTCCCTACTCCCGTAAAAAAAATGTTGTTTCCAAATCTTTTCCGTGTATTTAAAGTACCTACTTGCAAAGTAGTTTTTGAGATTACGTGATTGAACAATGTTTCAGTGACCATTCTCTTTTGTGTGTAAACGTCCTCGTATAGATTATTATCTTTGTATTTTTAACTTAATTAACAATAAAGCGGATAATTATTTTCCAGACTTGTAATGTATGCTTTATATGACCCAAAACAATCCATCAATTACGATGTGCAATAAATTAATACAACAAGCAAAAATTATCCTAGGTTAACTAACGGACGGTTAGACGGTGCTAGTAAAGTAATACAGGTTGGACATCTTTCGAGTATAAAACCTTACTTAGTAAAAAGTTATATGGTTTGGACAAATACACTTAAAATAAATGTTCAATGCTACGAGTGTTAAGGACTTTTCAACGGTATGTTTCTACGAAAGCGCGGTCAGATCAACAACCGTAAGATCATTACTTCATCCCATCAGCCTTGAAACATGCTTTATTGTCTTGATTCGGCTTGTTCTCAACTTGTTACTACACAAAAAGTAAAAAGATATCATCAAACTCGTATTAAAAAAGCTCACGCAACCGTGCGGTGAAATGTACGTAATGATTTGTTGAAATTTTGTTGGACAGTATTATTTAATAGTGTTGTAATGATAGTACGCTAGAGTAGACTTTTGAGTCATTAGTTATAGTTATATCATATTTCAGAAATACTTGCCATTTAAAAAACATGTAAATTTTAATAAAAAACTTTGTTTTTATAAATAAATAAAGCACAAATTGTAGACCCGGGATTCCACGCTAAAAGGAGTCCGTGAGGTCCAGTGTCTTTCATAACTAAACAAAGATACATGGATGTTAGCGCGAAATTTATGCAGGGAGGTACTCGTACATATTTAGGACAAGCCACTTTGTAGTAGATCTATTTAGCAGGAGGTTGGCTAGGTAGGTACCGCCGCAGTACCAGATATTCTGCCGCCAAGTAGTAGTGTGCAAACGTTATTGTTGTTCTAATTTAAAAGGCTGCAGCTAGGGAAATTACAGGGTTGTTGAGACTAACCATCGAAAGTCTCATAGTAATGAGGGCTAAAGCAACGATGTCTGGAATTTGTTTTGCTACTTTGTAGTTTTTTAGTTAGTTCTTTATGTCGCTGCAATGGTTATGGGCATGCGGCATCTCTTACCATCAGGAGAGCGTCTCGTTCATCTCATTACTTTCACATAAAAGAACTAGTCATATAATTTCTTAGAAAATTACAAAGTACTAAAATCAACTATGCTACCTACATTTCTCAAAATTTTGCTTCATTTTTCTCGTTGCTGGTTAATCTACAACGTTATAAATGTAACAAAATTAAAAAATATTACTCCATAAAATAAAATTGGTAAAGTGTGAGTTGGACTTGGATACCAAGACACTTTTCTGTATTTTACTGTTTTCAGATGGAACAAAAAAAAATTTTTTTTTTACTATTAATTGTTTTATCCGGTAATATTCTCATTTGTGTCAAAAAAATTACCAGGCTACCTAGTTCAGAAGATACAGATCAAAATAGATCAGGATAGACCCATCGGTGGTCTTCGGATTAAAATCCCGTTGGACAACTTTCGAGTACGGATCCCTAAAAATTGAATCGACGTTGTCGGGAGAAGTCGAATATATTGCTGTTCTTGTCTTCGTATTTGGATATCACTATTCTGGTTTTTAGGATTAGCAAACTATAATATTATGAGTTTTATTTTCTTATATTTTATTGCTACTTTACGTGCAATAAACTGTCGCACCATGTTTTTATTCCGATCTATTCCCGATCCAAATCCTCAGTACGAATCGAATGAACGTCGGATAAAGTCCGTCGAAGTATATTTTCCAACGAAAACGGCAATAACTTTTTAGGACCACCATGAAAGTAACTTTTACGATTGTTAGAAATTAATATCTGAAAAATGGTTTGGAACCCTCATATCTTACCGATAAGGTTCCAATATCGAGGAAATATGTTTCAATATTCTTTTTTGATACTTTGTAGCGTGAATTTTCCTTTTTGCTCTGCTGTTAATTAAAATTTAGTACTTGCTAGTACATTTGTCCCCTTTGTTGAAATTTTTTTCGTTGGTTTGAAACTGTAAGTCTGCATCAGTGTTTTTTTTCCAAATGTATGTACAATTGCTTCTACATTATTTTAATTTATAAAAATTGAGAGCTTTTGTTATTTATTTAATACTAGTGGTACTCGCGGTTTCACCCGCGTAGTTCCCGTTCCCGTCGGAATATAGGAATAAGTGTACCTTTCCAACGGTGAAAGAATTTTTAATTAGGTCCAGTAGTTTTTGAGTTTATTCATTACAAACACACAACAATCCAGAAATCCAAAAAAACAAACCTTTTCTCTTAATAATATTTATGCAGATTATTTTAGTTTAGTAATAATTACTTTAGACTATAACTAAAATCTTAAGGTGATCGACAGACGGTGAAGGTTTAACTTTGATTTTAAATGAAGATTTATTTGTTACCAAAGACTGAAAAGATCTATTTATGTCAGTTTTGTACAAACAAATGTAGACGACACTCAAATCTGGACAAATTATTAGTCCCCAAGCATTGAAATAGCACTTTTTGTTTTGTGTCCATGGAGTGAAAATTAAAATAAAGCACTTTTGTTTTCTCCGACTATACGTTGGACGAAATGTTAGGATCCTATTAAATACCCAACTCCGGAATAAACCTATGTGAAGTTAAGAGTTGCGAACATTAAAGCTTGGCCGCCAACATTTCTGTGCAGTTAACTTTGAACACGGCAGAAATAACATTCTTTTTTGTTATTACAAGCGGCTCGCTCCGTCCGAAAAAGGTCGCCTAATTTGTCTGCCGGAATTCGACATTATTTTCCTCTCCTATTGTTTGTGTTACGATTACCACAAGGGTTAAATAGCCCGTTTAAACGTCGACTTTTTCGTCCAACTCTGTTGTTTAGGGGACTAAACTTAAAAGGGTTAAGCTGCTTTAATTGTAAACTGGTTGTGCTACTTTAAGGTTGGTTGGTTTCTAGATTTTTGTTGCTCGTAATAATATTTAATCTAGTGGCAGATAAAGAAATTGACTTCAGTAAAGAATAAGTTAAGATTTAGTGTAAAACCTCTCTAGCTATATACGTAACAATAATTATGTAATTCATGTAGGTAACGATCTAAGTACTTAATTAAAGCAGAAGGTAGAAATGCCACTTATGAAGATGTTTTGAACACATTCACTGATAAACCCATGATATATACGTTATAAAATGCTTTACCTAGCTTTAAAATAAACAGCTTTTAAGAAAGCTTACCTTCCCAATGTCCCCCTACAGTTTTTGAAGAGATCAAAACTGATTTGTAAAATTTTGAAAAGGATTGCCTTTATAATTATATTAGCTGCGCCCCGCTGTGTTACCCGCTACATGTTTTCGGAATAAAAAGTAGCCTATGTGCTAATCCAAGTTTTTAACTACCTCTATACCAAATTTCATCCAAATCCGTTCAGTAGTTTTTGCGTGAAAGAGTAACAAACATCCACCCATCCATTCATCTGTCCAAACTTTCACATTTATAATGTTAGTGGGATTGTTGAAAGTTATCAAAAATAGGTGTGAGCATATCTTTCTGTTTACTACATTTACGCGTTCACTGCCACGTTGGTTCATTAATAGTAGGTATATCTGCTTTAAGAGCCGTAAGGCGCGGGTTCAATTTCCACTCAGGACAAACATTTTCTGTTATAAACATTTTTTTATTATTTTTGTGTCTGGGTGTTCTGTGTAAACGCATGTTTTTGAAAAAAATGTTTAGGTATCTGATTTCCATATAGTACAAGCTTTGCTTAGTTTGGGGTCAGAGTGAGTGAAATGTCCTACGAAATTTATTTATTTATTTTTATGTATTTTTTTTTTACCTTATTGAAGATTTGGAAGAGAGAAAAATACAAACGTGTTAACTTATCCAAAGCTATCAAGTTTTCTTTAAAAAAAAAAGTATCGATTAAAATGAGTAACGTGACTAGTATCAATATTATTATTGTTAACTACATTACTCGTCATAGCTGAATACTTTAGACATTCTATTACATATTGTATTTGTTCACAAGCGCCACGGAAACTTGATTCTCAGTAATAGTAAACTTATGGTAGTGTGAACATAATATCATAAATTTATGTTATCTCGGTAGCTGATATTATGTTTGACTTTTAATAAATGTTTATGGTATTAGTTTAGTGATGGGAACAATTTTTGATGTTATTACAATATACTTACAAAATTCATTTTGTAGCGATGATAGCTCAGTGGTTAGCGCGGTAGGTTCGCATGCCGTAGGGCGTGGTTTCAAACCCCAACAATGAGCTTGAGCTGCCGGTGAAGGAAAAACATCGTGTGGAAACCATAGCATGGTGGTAGGGTACTTTCTAGTACTCGGCTGGCTAGCTACCACCCTCAAGTTGAAAATCTGCCGCCAAGCATCAAGCGGTGTGTTCCGGCAGCCTCACTTAAGAGCCAGTTCCATTCCAGGCTAGGCGTGCTTTACCATCTTCGACCACACCTTCACTTAACATCAGGTGAGCTGTGGTCAAAAACCTAGCCTGTCAAACATAAAAAAAAAACATGAAATGTAAAAAATGTAAAGATTTTTACGTAGGGAATAAATTAACTAAATTAAGCTTTACATTTGATGAATGATGATGATGAACTTGATACATTTGACAGCCCTATTGGTTCATTGGTAGTATATCTGTTCCAAGAGCCGAAGGGCGTGGGTACAATTCCCATCCAGGACAAGCATTTTGTGATATAAACAAACGTTTGTTCTGTGTGGTGTTCTGTATTTATATATTTATGTATTTACAAAAAAAAGTATTTAAGCATTCTATCAGTTATCTGACTTCCATAGTACATACAAGCTTTGCTTAGTTTGGAGTCAGATGGCGCTGTGTGTAATGTCCGACGATATTTATTTATTTACATTGTGTTGTACGCGCTGGACGCGAGCCGCTTCCAACCGGTCTTTATGGAAGTCAATGGGGGAGGCCTATGTCCAGCAGTGGACGTCCTACGGCTGAAATGATGATGATGATGATTATGTTGTAAATACTCATTGTTTTGTTTCTCACATTTATTAAAAATAGATGTTCAAATAATTACGGTTTGCTTTAACGGTTTGATTCCACCTCCATTGTAAGAACCACTAATTAAGGGAAGCTGCTTGAGTGGGTGTTCCCTGATGGATACAATCTGGGTGCCTTCAAGTCGCGAGTGAATCGGTTTCTTCTAGGCAAGCGTGCTGTATTTCATGAGGCTAGATGGCGGTCAAACGCTCAAACACAAAATTAAGTAATGAAATGTATATACATAATTATACTCGTAAATAATAAATTTTAGTTTGCGTGTCTTAATAAAAGTAACTAATTATATTTAGTTTATAAAAAAAACATTGTAATTCAAGTTGACCAATGTCATGGACGCCGGTGTCTGTGGACCATAAATTTTAAACTAGCTGCGCCCTGCGGTGTTACCCGCCATATGTTGTCGGGATTAAAAGTAGCCTATGTGTTAATCTAGGTCATTCCAAATTTTTTAAATTCCAAATCCGTTCAGTAGTTTTTGCGTAAAATAGTAACAAATACATCCATACTCACAAATTTTCGCATTTATAATATAATTAGAATGAAAAAAAAACCTATTATTAGGTACAAAATCAGAGTAAGGTACAAAGCCTTAATAAGGTGTGAAACTCACAGATCTTTGTATCTCGAGACCTGACTATCAATTCAAGTGAGCTTATCAACAATCAGGTCCCTTAATTGTTGCACTGCGCATGTTGAGGCTTAATTAGTGAAAATACTCACTCGTATCTGAGCGGCCATCTTTGATTTTGAATGCAATTATTGTTCTTTGATAAAGAAACGATGTTCAACCTGATGGAGACAGTAAGTTTATTGTCAGTTATTGTTATTATGCGGAAAGAGATCACGCATAAAATTGAGTTTTGTCATTTCTTTTTGATTTTGTGTCTTTTGAGGATACGTTAGGTTCGTAGGGGCCAGCCGCTCTCAATCTATATAGGGGATCTGGTCAAACGTTTAGAGGAGGCTTCAGGTGACCTGAATGCTGGTATCTCCTTTGGTTTTAAGCTTAGCATTACCATTCAGTGTGGCAATGCCGCCTGCATTCTAACCGCATTTCCTTCCTCTGATTTCTCTCCTCCCGGTTTTTAGATAGGGTTGTTTTTATACATTTGTAAATAGTGTTAGTGGCATTAATTCTAAGACATTTTTTAAACTTGTTATTTTATTATTAAAAAACCTATGTATAATAAATAAATAATAATCAATGACTAACTACTGGGCTCTAAATCTAGTGACTTATCCAGGCATTGCACGGGAGCAATTAATTTATTTTGTCGATTTAATTACAAAAAATTTAATGTATCTACTTAAACATAAAAAAAATTGCGTTGATATCTTATCTTATGATTAGGTACAACATTAAAAATTAAATTTACATACTTTATTTACTTGGTGGTAGATTTCCTGCGCAGGAGGTCATCTAGGTAGGTAACACCACAGTACCTGATATTCAGCCGCCAAGCAGTAGTGTGTAAACTTTACTGTGTTCCGAATTTGAAGGGTACTGCAGCTAGCGACATTATGGGGCTGTTGAGATTAACCATCTAGTCTTAAAAGTAATAAGTGCCAAAGCAGCGATACCCTGAACTTTGTTTTGCAACATAAATATTTGTGTATCATTGTAATGGTCATGGACCAAATGAAAATCTCTCACCACCAGGAGAGCGTCTCGTTCGTCTTATTACTTTTACATACAAAAATAAATAAAATATTGACTTGTTTGTAAAATTTGTGTGAAGTATAAATTATATTGGACATCATATTATCATAATCTGTTGCGTAATTTAGATAGATAGATAGATATAACTCTTTATTGTGCACACCATAAATAGAAAAGAGTACAGAGAACAAAGAACCTTATGGACTAGTGCGGCAAAGTGGCGGCCTTACCGCTAACAGCGATCTCTTCCAGGCAACCAAGAAAAGAAAAATACGAAGGAAGAAGGAAGAAGAAGAAGGAGTTATCACATTTTTCTTTCTTATTTTGTCACAGTATACAGAGGCGCACTCAACCTGGCTAAGCTATCTAACTCCAAAGTGAAATTTTGCGCATACAGAATATCTGGGAATAAGTTGCAAAATGTTTCCCACTTTAAAGTGGCATCGTTACATTCAATTTCATAGACGACTGAAAAATGCACTCGACGGAATTCTTACCGTTCATGAGGTTCTTTAAACGAGTATTGTTAGAATTTCCGAATACATATTTACGTGTTTGAGAAGACTACACAAATTTCGTTTGTAAAATATCTCAAAACTGTAAAAGATTTTCACTATCCTATGTCAATATGGTCAGTAAACTAAATAAGTATAATAAGTTAGTCAGTTTGTTTAGACTGAATGGCCAGCCCTAGTGTCAGAGTTGACATACCGTCTGCAGGCCTCCGACATAACATTTTTTATTGTTGACAGGTTTCATCACAGCTCACCACAGTTAAGCGACGGTGCGGTCAAAGATGGTAAAGCACAACCCACCCACTGAAACCCACTGTTATAGACTTGACGACAGAGGGTGGTAGCTAGCCAGCGGACTACTAGAAAGTACCCTACCATCATGCTTTAGTTACTTGGTTTGACGGCTATTTATCATTTGTTTACATTTATTTAAAGTGTAGGTATCTATATTGTTGTCTCTTTTATTGCAGCCTATTAAATAAAGACAGAATTTTTCCCAAAAAAGCAAAAAATCTTTAAGACAGACACGCATACACGTTCCCATTTTACTACAGAAATACCATATTAGTAATATCACTTATCAATAGAGCTAAAAATTACTATGTCATCAATGCGTTACTAAAATTTAAACACACGAGTAGACAATCACAAAATCCACAGAGATCGGTTTATCCAATTTCGCATACGATTTACCAAATACGCACAAAAATTAAAATTTAATCTTGTGTGCATACCGCATAAGCCCATTCGAAATTATCTAACGTGGTTGATATGTAGTTGCTGAAATGTGTGCTTGCTTCCCTTTTATTCAGCCAATGCCGCGTAGAAAGCTGATGGGCTTAAATTTTAATTAATTTTTTACTCGACGGACTTTCTTTAATAAAACCAGAGGCTTAATTGCCAAAATATTTCACAATCCTTTTAGAAGGGCGCACCTTGAGACGTATTTAATTAGGAACGTGGAATACATTTATATCGCATTTATGGCACCATGGATACATATTTATTGCAGCCATGCTTGGTTGTTTAAAATAATAGCTACATTTAAAACGTAAAACGTTTGTATTTCTTATCGAGATGAGGTTTCTCTCGCGATCTTGTGTCGCATTTGATAATTGTGAAAACGTGGTTTTTTTTGAGAAAAAATTAACTAGGTACTTAGTGAAATTATTACATCATTAATAACGTTAAATACATGACAGAACGGATTATAATCTTGGAGTGTATAAAACCGAAAGGAGGTCATTGTACCCACCATTATGAACCATTTTTTAATTGGCAAATCTCTGAAATAGCCTGACAATTCAAGTGTTAATGAATTTTATTTCAGCTGATCTTTTTAAGTTCGTCTGTTTGTAAATATGTCTGTTGTTTCTTCATGTTAAAACGTCTGCCAAATTTTGTTGAAATTTGGAAATCGGTTAGTTTATATTTTCCAAGATATAAATTCAACGGCTTTGCAGGAAAACTAGATGTCTGAGAGTTCTAAAAAAAACTTCTCGAAGATGTGTGAAGTCTGCCAACCCGCACTTGGCCAGCTCGGTGGACTGTGGCCTCATACTTCTCACAATGAGATGAGACACGCTCCCAGAAGTGGGACAGTTTTTAAAACAGGGCTAACTCGGAAATCCAAAGGCATTTTTATCCTAGAAAACGTAGACGAAACTACAATGCGCAGCTAGTGAAATATACAGCCGCCACGGCTGCTGAAAACCTTTAAATTTGAAGCCTCAACATAAATAAGGAATTAAACGTATTCCAAAACATTATATCCACGTTAAAACGCAAACAAAACTCTTCCAATTCATTTGGTTATCTGTTTTAAAGAGCGATACGTTTGGAAGCAATGAAGCTTAATGTCAGAAAATGGCGCTAACCCATCCATCTAACCTTTGTTAGGCGTTTTAGAAGTTTTACTTTACTTGACTTTTAGAAGATTAATCTTTAGACGACGGGATTTTTCAGCGTGTTTGTATTCGACGACAAAACAGTAGGTATGCTATAAGTAAACATAAAGTTCGCACGCTCACACTAGGTTTCCCATTTTCAGAGATCACAAGCGAATGTTGGTTGAGTAAAATTTTATAGAACGTCAGTGACGGTTGCCAAATGGTGTGTTTTAATATCGGCTGCTGGCAACCAACCATTGGCAACCAGGCTAGTAGAAGGCTTCATGGCGCTAGCGGAAACATAAGCGAACTATTTTTTTGTCGAATAATTAAAACTTTATTAAATTGAAAGACTAACGACATGCTCTCCTGACGGTGCGAAAGCGTGCGTGTCCTTGACCATTACAGCGGTAGTCATAACTTTGAGTAACAAAACCAAGTGCAGAGCAACCCTGCTTCAGCGTTTATTACTTTGAAACATTCGATAGTTAATCTTAGTAACTGCAGTACCCTTTAAACCGGAGCACATTGATTTTTATACACGAATGCTTGGCGGCAGAATACCTGAAACTACGTTACCTAGGCGTCCTTTAGCGGCTCATGCTAAAAAGACCACACAATAGATTTACTGTTGATTTATTAAAAGTTGTTCAAACTGACGGATAGAGTAGAAATACAAATAAAGAATGCGTTGCTAAATTTCTCTGCAACTGACTGTATAGTGTAATAAAATTGAATCACATACGCAAAGTGCCCAATATTTGTGAAAAAATAAAAATATCTAAAGCAACAGTCTAATTGGGAGACCGTCTGACTGCTAAACCCGAAGTCTTGGGCTCAAATTTTATGTTAAATACTACTGTATATAAATACTGCCTGTTTCAAGTGGTGAAAGATATCATCTTGAGGAAATAAAAAACACGACGTTCTCAAAAATGTGTGAAGTCTGCTAACCCGCACTTGGTCAGCGCGGTAGTCAAACTTGTCTCATAATGAGAAGATTTCCGCGCCTAGAAGTGGAATGACTTATGATAAACATGGCTATTCCGAACTGACTAACAATCTAAAAAGAAACCATGACCTCAGCATACGAGTTATTATCTCTTTCCGTATATATATTGTGGTTTGCACGAAGAATACTAGCAGCATTTTGTTATCTAAATTATCTGCTATCTCGTAAGGTATTTCAACTCGACTATTGATGGCTGAATATGGGGAAAATATTTTTGCAGGGGCTTTTGCGTTTGTCTCGGTTGCGATAAAGAAAATAACATATTTCACACTTGACTTAGATAAGCCTTATTTCCTCTATTTACGAACGTTGTAGATGTTCCTCCTTTCGAAAACACGATGTTTTGTATTTTATTTTGGTAAGATATTTCTGGAATATCTACAAAGTATGTAATTATGTATATGTATGAGTTTAAATCTAGAATAAATAGATTCTATTTAGATAAGTATAGTCCATTCTTAACTACACTATTGTCTTATATTGGGCCCACTGTTGAAACGCAAAAATAGGTATTTTAACACTTTCATTGTCACCACTTATTTTCGAGTAGTTCCCAGCGATGACGTGCTCGCATTTCATATAGAGCATATGAAACGCGAGCACGTCAAGCGTGCTTTCGGCACTGCAAGATGAAATTACATGAGCACACTAGGCGTTTTTTTATACAGTGCCAGGGAACGCCCTGGCACTGTATAAAAAAACTGTATTTCGGCTTCAGATAGAAAATATGCCCAAATTCATGAAAAATCGAGAGTACGCTTGGCGTGCTCGCAACATCGCGACAAGAATTCGTGAGGACAAGCTAGGCGTGTTGACGGCACTCAACTGAATGTGTTAAATAAAAAATGAAGTTAGTTCATCGAGGCAACAAATCATTATTACCTATGTATACATAATATGTAGTCATTTGATTCAGAACACTAATCACTGGATAATGAGCTTTATGCCACATTAAATTATCGCTCCATTTATGTTTGCGCGCATTAAACAATATTTACAGTGCTATAAATCAATGTAATTTATACTTAGAAAATGAGTGCAACAAAGACGAAATTCTCAAATATCGTATTATAAATGAGTGAACAAATCGTGTCATCTATTTCTAGGGAACAATTTTTGTTGGTATATAATTATAATGTAATTGTTAAGTTTAATTAGATCAGATACTGCGAATGTGGTCGTCTTGCTTCGCACTGTGGTCGTGCGCATATCTTGCTTGCATGCTTCGCTTTGACTTCTAGAAAAAGGTTACCGAATGTGACCGAAACGATAGTCAGATCAGTCAGTGATCTCTTGTAAATAAAACAACAAAATGTTTCATTGTAAATTTTGATATTTTTTTGATCATTTTGTTAAAGTTATAAAAGTTCGTTCTGTGTGATGTCAGAAGAGATAATTATACATAGTATGTATGATTATCTCTTCAAGAAATTTTGCTGTGTTTGTGACCAAAATTCACTATAAATTTTTTTTGTCAAAATGTAGCAAACGTTAAGGTAAGTAAAGTCAATTTCATCAATTTGCTTAGGACTTACCTATACCTACAATTATTGTGCGTTTTGTAAAAACTCAATCAAGATGTCTTAATGTTAATGTTTGATTACAAATATCGATGAAACAGAATAGTGATGTTCAGTAGCTGTTGCAAGTGTCAAACAGACAGAAGTTCGTCTTATCAACACGTCAAGAGTCCCAACTAAAGACATGGCCGTGACCAGTTTTGCTAGACACCGCAACTACTCCAATCGATTGCTCTTATGTTAGAGTTCCTCGAAACAAAAACGATAAGAAAGGTCTATAAAAAATGGTGGCATCACTCACGCGTTTACGTGGGAGGCAACCATGGAATGAAATCAAGATGCTTGCAACGGAAGCCAGGTGATGCATTATCGAGTTCCCTCAACTACCCGATTCGAGAATCGAGATTATATTGAGTTGGCTTTGAATAAACCTTGGACTCGTTCATCGTTTTTTTTTTTTTTGTTTTTTGCGATCCATTTCAGAGATGACTTTTACAGGAAAAATAAATTACGCTTCAAGTTAATTAATTATACACTACATTTATATAATTACACATTTCAATTTTATTTTGTGTTATACCGCTGGATCGCATAGTAACAAATATCTTTTTTTATATTTAACTTTTAACTTTAGACGTTTTATTCTTTTTTATGTACTAGACAAACGGTTCGTGAGCGTTTTGTTTATGATTGAAATGTTTATTTACATTTATCTAAGTTCATTTACATTTTTAAAAATGGGTATATCTCTAGAAATGGACTCGATCGAGATACTTGAAGTACAAGGCCGCATAGAAGGCAGGAAACATCGTGGTTGGTCTCCAATTCGCTGAAAAGACCTGATTACAAAGGCTTCATAGTCCACCGCAGCACAGTGTGCAATTCAAATTCAGTTCCGCAATGCTGAAAATCGTCACAAGTGGAGAGACTTCACGCGTCGTGCAGCAGCCCTGTATACGAGCAGTGACGATAAGTCGTAACCCTGACTATCAACATCCATGACCATTCTGCTAAGAATCTCTGTCTAAGAAGAAGAGAAGTCAATTTACGAGTACTGTGGTTATTTTTAGCGCATCAAAACATTATTACGGAGCGGAAGCATTTTTTAATTTGCTTACAGAAAAAACCTTACGTCATAACGTAAACAACAAGCAATAAGCAAGCAATATCCGATCTAAACAGAACACACTTCCTCGAATATATTTCCAACATTTCCTTCCTACCCAATTAAACTTTACCAAACTTGAGATCATTAAAGTATCAAAATGTTTCAACAGTGAACGTGATCAATATTTTCTACCGCTACTTAATGCAGGAAGCGTCAGATACCATCTTGATTAACGTTTGTAATACAACAATCCATTTATTTGAACAGCTAGAACTTTCGATAGATGAGTTTAATTTCAATTAGTTGATGACATTTTTATCAAACGTTTCTCTTGTCAGGTAAGAAAGTTTGTAATTTAACATGCTTTGAACGTACTTTTCGGTATAAGTTAAAATGTTAAAATTAAATGGAGATGATAAAATATAAATGTATCAGCATCAACAGTAGCTTTAGTATACTTTATATATATATGTATATAATTATATACTAATAATTTAACAGTGCAAGTGTGAGTTTGTTTGTTTGCACGCCTTAACTATTCTACCAATCATCATGAAATTTTACATACACGTTGTTAGGGGTTCAGAAAGGACATGACTTCTAGAAAAAGTACTATTCTCGAAGGATAGAAAAAATGTACATTAAAGGTTTTTCGATTTCCATACAAATAAATTTTTGCTATTTATGGACTAATGGAGCATAACTTTACAACTAAATCACAGCTACTGGCATTTATTTTGCTCTTTATTTGCAGTAAATCACAATTGCTTAAATAAAACAGTAGATTAATAGTACAAAATCAAATTTAACTATTCTACTATCAAATTTATGAATAATTTACGAATTTATGGTTTTTGAATAAAGCAATTGTGATTTACCGCAAATAAAGACCAAAATAAATGCTAATAGCTATGATTTCACTGTAAACTTATGCTCCATTTGTCCATAAATGGCAAAAAAATATTTGTATGGAAATCGAACCACCTTAACCCGCGAATTCGTGCGCGACCCTCGAAGGCTTTATTTGCCGGACAATTGTGTTTTAGCAGTGAATCTTACTTTGAGGTAACGCACACAAAATTAAGCGCAGTTTAGTTAGTTTACATTATATTCTTAAAAAATATACAAACTATCAAATAAATAATGTTTTGTAGTATCTGTTCTGTATATATTAGTCTTTAATCGCCAAGTAGATATGTATTTTATTATTTAAAAGTAATAGTAGGTAAATACACATGTCATGGTATGTAATTTGTATAATTAAATACAACAATATGAAGAGCGCGCTGACGTTGAAATTCAAACATTGAGCTTACTGTTTGTATTTTAGAAAACAAAAGTATGCCCATGATCATTACGATTATATGAGATACGCAGAACGTTGTATTACCAAACAATGTTCAGAGCATCGCTGCTTTGGCGCTCATTACTTTGAGACTTTCAATGGTTAGTTATTTGTATAATTAGTTAGTTATTATGTAAGTACCTATTACATTATTGATGTTAATGAGTTGTCTAAATATTCGTCAAGTTAGATCATTGAATAGTTTATAGTAAGAAAATGCAAGGCAATAGATATGTTTCATTAATTCAATACCTAAATTGGCTCAGTATGAAATGGTTAAGAGTAAATTAATATTCTGATTTACCTCTACAGTATGTAAATGTTCTGCTACTTATAATGAAACCATGGTATTGTAGCAAAACTTGTTTTTATTACAAGACATTAAAATAAACAAACTTTGATTAGAACTAAATAGTATACATTTCAAACGATCGTCATGGTCCATTAGGTATATTTTTCCAAAATATTTTACAGATTCTAACTATAAACCTACGAGGCAGCGACCAGAAATGGGTCTAAACGACTCAAGAGAACGCCGACGCGCTTTTTAGAAATATATTTTATTACAGCCTAGGTGTTTACCACAGGTCATCTGATATTAAGTGACGGCATGGTCGTCTTTAGTCTGGAATAGAACTGACTGTCAAGTGAGGCTGCCGGAACACACCAATAGGTGTTTGGCGGTAGATTTTCGACTCAAGGATGGTAGCTAGCCAGTCGAGTACTAGAAAGTACCACCAATCACCATGCTGTGGTTTCCTCACGATGTTTCCTTCACCAGCAGCTCAAGCTCATTGTTGGGGTTTGAAATCACGCCCTTCGGCGTATAAAGCGTTAGCGCTTACCACTGAGCTATTATCGCTACAAGTTTTGCTAAATACCAAATCGCTACAAGTTTTGCTAAATAGCAAAATCGCTACAAGTTTTGCTAAATAGCAAAATCGTGCAGGTGTAGGTCAATACATCACTAACCAACAGTCAAGTTCGACTCTAACCAATAGTCATGAAGCCTAAACAAGCATACGATAAGACGTGGGTGTCCGTTACTTTAAGGAACAAGACGGTTCATCACGATCGGTTACAGTTCCCTGTTAAATTGAAAACGCTTTATGACGAGGCCTGTGGCGTTGATTGATAATGCGTTTTCCAAGCGTTTTGTATTTGTTAGTTTTAATTGTTTGTTTTGAAGGACCAGCGATGGCATGACGAAACGAGTGGGAATTGATTTAGATGTAGCTAATGAATATAATATTCATTTGTTTATGACTGTTCATTTATAATTAAAAGTGATTGTGCGTAAAATAATTTAGATCACAAAATCTAAATTCTATTCAAAATTTAATGTTTTCCTAAAACTGTTCCCAGTACAATTAAAACTTTAATTTTGGAAATACGAAATCAAACTTGAATAGCTGTAAAACGGTTTTCGAAATTAACCTATTCAACTTCCAAAACATAATTTCTTGATGAACACTTTAAAGTTAATCCGCTGTTTGACCTTTAACAATTTCCAACAGCGTCTAACAAAGTAACAACAGATAATTCTACTGTTTTAAAGTTCGTCCCGCCGTATAAATAACGTACCTTAGACGTCCCTTGCTGCGTTAAAATAAGCAGTTATTTGAGATAAGGAGACACTGCCGTACAAAGGCTGTACGCAACTTAACGCAACGTCTTTCTTAGGCGGTGTGCAAACTCATTATCTTTAACACGCTGCAGAACTTATGCACCATGCTTTACGTATCGCGGCTTTTAAACACCACTTTCCTGGCACACGTAGTAAATACAATGTAAACAGTAGAACAACTTTCATAAATTAGTTTAGTATCTTTAAATTTACAGTATACAACGACAACATATTTTCATGTAAAAGTAAAAGTTGAGTCAAACGAGACGCTTTTCTGATCGTAAGAGATAACGCCGCATGTCTATGACCATCGCAATGTTGCATATAATTTTGTGTAGCATACCAAAGTTTAGGGTATTGCTGCTCAGGCGCTCATTACTTTGAGACATTCGAAGGATAGTCTCAATACCCCTATAATTGAAGTGACAGAGAAGACAAATAAACTTAGTAAACGGTATACTAGTACTTAATAGTATTTCCTATGTCACTCCAGTATCCTAATACTGTAGCCTCCTGGTACCTTGCGACACTCTAACTATTCCTCTAACTTGTCTTCCTCTGACTTGAAAATGTTTGATTTTAGGAATGTACAATTATCAATATCATAGATTTTTATGTGCAATAAATAAATAATTAAAGTAATGCAAGGTAAGCCTTATTCAGAAAGCAGCAAGTCAATATTCTCTATTTTTCAGGTTTTTCTTTACCTCTACAAGGTTGGTAACATTGTCCAACCATCCAGTTTTGGCGCTTTCAAATTGTGTGTTACTATTTTGTGACTGATTTTATTCACCGTCGATCTTCTTTTTTTCTTGTTTTTTTTATGGTTGAGTCAGGCTAGGTGTTTGACCACAGCTCACCCGATGTTAAGTGAAGGTGTGGGCGAAGATGGTAAAGCACACCTAGCCTGGAATTGAACTGATTTCCCTTTTTGTCTTTTTATTCATACTAGTCTAGAAATCACGCTTATATAATTTAGAGTTAATAATATTCTGACGGTGGCTCATATAGTGGCTTTATGTTATTTAGCGATCATAACTCAATGCTTAGCGTGTTCCAACCGCTGTTGTAATATAAGGAAAATTATCGAGAGTTAACTCTCTGTCGCCTCTTTCTGAGCCTACAGCATTCTCGGTCCGCATCAGATAGCAAACTCCATACGTTTATTTATTTACCATTATTTACGGTGCACCGTGTAATGGTTCGCGGTATCTCGTTTTTCTCCTCACATGCATCATTTGTGGTGAGATTCGAAGATCTAAAACGCGTATAGGCTGTAGGCGAATCTTCAATATTCGCAACAGGGAGCTGTTTAGCATAGAAACGCAATTTGAACAAATTGGCCTCCGATTTTTGTTGAGTGATGCTTTTTGTTGAGATGTATTGGCAATTCAAGATAAAAGTGACAAATTGATGTGATGTTTTAGAATTAAAAAGGATTATAAAAGTTAATTTCCACAGCTATGTTTATACCTTTTCCCCACTAAATTTGTTTAGATGGAAGTTTTGGATTTCAATGCCAAGCAAGACGAGGCTGCATCTTGGCACTGTACGTGTATCTGCTCTCTGTACCCTTGCTCCCGCGCACCTACCGCTGTCTTCGGCCCGCGGCAACCCGTTGTACATAGTAAAGGCCGCGCGCGCGTTGTGCTCTGCTTTGACTCCTTGAAGAAGGCCACCGGATGCGACCGAAACTATAGTTGGAGTATCCGATATAATTAAACATGAATAATTCCGTATAAGTAAGACAAAAGTCTTTAGATGGAGTTTTGCTGAGCTACAACCATAATATTGGCACTGTATTTCCGTGATACGGAAATAATAAAGAGAAATCAAAGGATGTGAGTGACCAAGGTTTTTCCTTGTATTGGTTTTTGTTCAATATATTTCTCCGTAACAAAAACACGTCACAAAGTTTTTATCATAATAAAAGTTTTGTCGTAATATGAGCCTCACTTTTCCTAAAGAAATTACGTAACTTTTGTCAAAACAATATTCTGAAAATTTTGGAAATATGTGCGGTATTTCCTTTTTTAATTTGTTGTAAAACTGTGTACAGTTTTGTCGCAGATTTTTTGAAGTAGATATTCACACAAGTTCGCTCTACTTACGGTAGGAGAAAGTTAATTTGGTACATATTAGTATTTTTGTGTTAGTTTTTAGAATTAATAGCTTTGTAGCGAGAATGATTGTGTTATAAAAGTATCTATTGTCCATGACCATTACAGCGATATATCAAACTTTGAGTAGTAAAACAACGTCTAGGACATCGCTGCTTTGGTGCTCATTACTTTGAAACTTTCGATGTTTAGTCTTAACAGCTCTGTAACTATATAGATAAAATAAATAAATAAAATATAAAAATACTCCCAGTACAGTACTTTTAATTAGAACGAACGAAACGAACAGTAATTTAGCGAATTAAAAATAAATTTTAGAGAACATTTCACACAGCGCCATCTAACCTCATATTAATGAGATTTGTACTATGGAAACTGTAATGTATTAAGGTAGTTCTCGATAACGGCGGTAGTTCGGGCGAGTTAGCGAGCCTACCGCCGACATGAAATAAACCAGTCATTGCTTACTACTCATGCCTTTCATTGACGCTCCCAGTTTTAATCAAATTAATTAGCATCATTCTACAAGTGAAATAATCATGACGCTCGGAAAAATTAAAGAATTTAATGTGAGTGCGGGGAACTGGACTTTGTACTGTGAACGTGTCAAGATGTATTTCCGCGCCAATGCAATAAAGGATGATCTTTGGCTTCCAACGCTCATCTCGCTAGTGGGCGATGAAGTGTACGAGCTAATGGTGAACCTGCCAAGCCCTAAAAAACCAACAGAGCTGTCCTACGAAGCGGTCATCGAATTGGTTCGTGGACATTTACAACCAAAGCCGTCAGTCATGGCGGAGCGTTATAAATTTAGTCAAAGACGACAGGGCAGCGATGAGAACATGATGCAGTTTTTATTGTTATTTTTATTTTTCTAATCTTTTATTTGTAGTGTGTTTTTTGTTGTTGTAGTGTTGTGTGTGGCAAAATAAATGTTTTCTTTCTTTCTTTCTTTCTTTCTTTCTTTCAGTACATGGCAGCGTTGAAAAAAATGGCAAAGGATTGCGATTTCGGGAACGCGCTCAACGAAAACTTGCGCGATCAGTTTGTTTGCGGAGTGAGCAGTGACCTGATACGACAGAGGTTATTTTCCGAGCCCGATTTGACGTATATGAAGGCGATGACATTAGCGACCACCCTGGAGGCTGCGGAAAGGGACGCGGCGGCCGTGGACTTATCGGCCGCGTCAGGCAGCGGGGGGGCGGCTATCACGAGCGCGGTGCATGCGCTGCATGTGACGTATGTGACGTCACGAAATCGCGGTCGGCACGCGCTCGGCGGGGCGGCGGGAAGACAACTTGCTGGAAAGTGTGAGTCGTGTAGCGGTCAGCATTAGACTGACGGTTGCAAATATGCTAATTTTGTATGCAATAGCCGCAGGAACCAGGGTCACCTTACAAAGGCTCGGGTACACTCAGACGCGGAGGTCTTTTACGGCGCGAACTACGTGCAGCCGGCGGCGGCCGCGGCCGCGCCCGCGCCCCCTGCGGACGAGCAGGGAAGTTCTGATTCGGAGGAAGAAATTCAACCCCTTTTTCAAATGATGCTAGGCGACTATACGCCGGTGAGTCTCGATGTAACAATTAACGGTGCCAGAGTGAAGATGGAGGTTTTCTTCAATAAATATATCTGAATCTGTTGATACGGGCTCCCCGTGTTCATGTATAAGCGCAACTAAGTATAGAGAATTGTTTAGCCATCTCAAGTTACAAAAGTCGAGGTACATTTTTCGCTTTTACGATGGTAAATCTGAAATGAGACCCCTCGGAATCATAAAGGTCAATGTACAATATGGTAATCATACAAAGCGACTGGACCTGTTCGTAATAGAAAACGGTGTGACGTCATTAATCGGCAGACAATGGTTGGCCGAATTGCAGATAAAGCTCCCGGTATTACGTTATCCGCTTAGCGATATTAGTAGCAATTTTAAAATTGAACCAAATAATGACGAGATTCGTGTAATTCTCGACAGACATAAGGAGGTGTTGAGCGGCGGCCTGGGCCGGTACACGGGCGGGGTGGCGCGGCTGCGCGTGCGCGAGGACGCGGCGCCGGTGTTACACCGCGCGCGCCCCGTGCCTTTCGCGGTGCGCGAGCGCGTGGACGCCGAGCTCGACGCTATGCTGCGGGACGGCGTCATCGAGCCCGTCGACTGCTCCGACTGGGCCACGCCACTAGTGTTAGTACCTAAGGGTGATGGCCCGCTGCGTATATGCGCAGATTTCAAGGTAACGCTCAACCCCGTACTCATGGTCGATAGATATCCGCTGCCGAAAGTCGACGAGTTGCTCGCGAACTTAACTGGGGGGGGGGGGAAATTTACGAAAATAGACTTATCTCAGGCCTATAATCAGATTTTAATTAGCGAGGAATCTAAAATGTTTACAGTCGTTAATACACACCGCGGATTATTTAAATACAACCGCCTGGTGTACAGACTCGCGTCCAGTAGTGGAATATTTCAAAGAATCATAAGCGGTGTCGTCGAGGGCGTGCCAGGCGTACAGTGTTTTGCTGACGATATCATATTAACAGCTACCACCCGGGCAGCGCATTTACGATCGCTAGAATTATTATTCCAGAGATTAGAGGCCGCCGGCCTAAAGGTAAAGCAGAGCAAATGCTCGTTCTTAAAGAAAGAAGTTAAGTACTTAGGTTTCATCGTCGACAAGAATGGTATCCGACCCGATCCGGAAAAGTTGAATGCTATAATAGTATGCCGGAGCCGGGTAATGTGACAGAGTTAAAGTCGTTTCTCCGAATGGTGAATTTCTATGCGAGATTTGTTAGGAATCTAAGCGATATGTTCTCCCCGTTACACGAACTGTTAAGGAGCGACGTACGTTGGGAGTGGACGGCGAAGCACGCGCGCGCGTTCAGCCACGTTAAACGACTGTTGGTAAGCAGCGATGTCCTGGCGCACTACGACCCGCGGCGCGAGCTGGTGTTAACGTGCGATGCTAGTTCGGTAGGCATCAGGGGCGTGTTATCCCAACCCGACACCGCGGGGGAAGAGCGCGCGATCGCGTATGTCTCAAGGAAACTCACAAAGCCTGAGCGAGCATACGCGCAGATACATAGGGAAGCACTCGCTATAGTTTACTGCGTACAAAAATTACATCAGTACTTTTATGGGCGAAAATTTCGACTGAAAACTGATCATAAGCCGCTAGTAAGCATATTCGGTCCACAGAAGGGCATTCCGACCATGGCCGTTACTGATGTTACTGATATAATACTTATGACCTTTTTAAAAATACATATTTATAATAAATACATTTGAAACACACAAACATAGTTGTTTGTTTTGAATAAACAATTACACATGTTTGTCTCATAAAATACGTTTGTTTTGATACGAATCGAATCTATGTTCTTCATTTTAAGAAACAGAACTACTATAAAATAACAGGGTAGGATAAATATTTCCACTAAATTATAATGTTTATAAAAATATGTATGAAAACAAGTAAATGTTAAAAAAATATTCAACAGATTCTGCAGATATATATGTATGTATAGGTACTCGTAAAAATTCAGCCAGTAAATTCTACTCCATTTCGCGCAAAAACGATTTTCAGATAATGCTCTACCATTAGAGGTTTGGGAAATGCTTTTTGGCAAGCTTTTTCAAACAAATTGCATTTAATTCTCCGGTTTTTTGTCATGTTTCGATAATGATAATAATTTACCGTTTAAAATGGTCGATTAGTGATTTGAAATTGTCGGATCGTGTTTTTCCGTTGTTTTCTACAGCCAGTTTAGAGCGTACACTTTTTATTGGAATTTAGGTTTGCTGTTGTTATTATTATTTTTATCAAAAGCAATTTTTGGCAAGCTCAAAGTAGCACAACGCGCTATGGAGAGGGCTATGCTCGGAGTTTCCCTACGAGATCGAATCAGAAATGAGAAGATCCGTAGACGAACCAAAGTTACCGACATAGCTCAACGGATTAGCAAGTTGAAGTGGCAGTGGGCAGGGCACATAGCACGCGGACTGATGGAGGATGGGGCTGCAAAGTTCTGGAGTGGAGACCACGGACCGTCAAGCGCAGCGTAGGACGTCCACCCACAAGGTGAACAGACGACCTGGTAAAGACCGCAGGAGCGCTGGATGGTAGCCGCTTTCAACCGGTCTTTATGGAAGTCAATGGGGGAGGCCTATGTCCAGCAATGGGCGTCCTACGGCTGAAATGATGATGATGAATTTTTGTCAGATTGTATTTCGATAAATACTAAACAGTTTGTTGTTGCCCGTGATATTTTGATTTTTTTTCTACCACACATAATATCTGTGCTATATTATAAAAAAAATACATTAAAAAAATTAAGAATCATTATCAAAATGTGAAAAGATTTGACAAAAAGATTTGAGCAAGCGCATACTAGCTATAATAATGGTTTCTAATAAACCAATCCAAGAACAATATGGCGTCTTCTGTCTACAGTTTACATCGTAAACCCTTTTTATCTTTTGTTTTTGTGTTTGACGGGTGGCCGGCGTAAAGTAAAGGCTATTTATATCAAAAAAGTGTTTCATATAACGTTAGAGGTAATAAATATTAATAACTCAACTAAACTTTCGTTTATAGGCTTTAAAACCATCGATGTTAAAACCATAGACAAAATCCTTTATCCTTTCAAATGCGCCAACTTTCTCTTGTTTTATGACTTTGTTTTATGTCGATGTCCTTTAAAGAAAACTTTTACTTTGACAGCCCCGTTGGCTCATCGGTAGTATATCTACCTTGAGAGCTGTAAGGTGTGGGTTCGATTCCCACTCAGGGCAAACATTTTGTGAATAAAGAAATGTTTGTTCTGTGTTTGTATTGTATATATTATAAGTATGTATTTACAAAAAAAAAAGTATTTATGTATTCTATCAGTTATCTGACTTCCATCACACAAACTCTGCTTAGTTTGGGGCCAGATGGCGGTGTGTGTAGAGTACAATGATATTAAAAAAAAAAAATTACAAGGCGCGTTTATTTTTAACCGACTCAAAAAAGGAGGATGTTCTAAATTCGACTACATGTGTTTTTTTTGTGTGTATGTTACGCGATAATTCCGCCAATTTTGGCATATAAAAGTTAAGGTGGAATAAGGAAACTCACACACATAAATACATAAACCCTGAAAAAAATACACTTCTTTGTTTGGATCGTCGTTTAAAAATTATTGATGTACATAATTGTTTTTTTATTCGTTATTTTTTTTTTTTTTTGTCTATCTAGGAAACACTTTTCTTCTGAGTTAGTCTGACAATAAATAAGACGTGAAATATTAAAAGACTAAGCTATTCCTATGATATTCGTATATTTTTACAATGAAATCTAGTGGTTTTAAAAAATAAAATTTCTCATCACTTTTACATTAAAAAAACACTCCATGTTATAACTCCGTGCATCTTGCTGAAAGAACATTACACATTTTGTTAGCAGAAGGAATGAGGGTACGACAGTTACAATTAAATTTTCACTAAGCAAAACTTGTAGTAAAATTACACCCAAAAAAATATTTCTAAATTCTAATTATATTCAACATGAATTGAATTGTTGTTCATTATACAAATGAGTACCAAAATAAAGTACGGCAGAAAGAAGATTTACAAAATCTTTAAACAATCAACCATTAAAGTTAATTACTCAGCAGAATAATAAAACTGTAGACAAAAACCTCGACAAGAAATCTAGACAATCCAATCCCTATTCATCACATAACAATAAAACAAAAGAAACACATGGATATAAATAAAATTAGATTAGCTTTCCTTTCCTCGCCTATAAATCGCTGCACGCATCCCACAAATAAATCCTATAAGAAAAGTTCCACACTCAGCCAATATGCTTTGTGGGTATTCATTTGAATTTCGCTTGCCGATTGAAACTGACTCAGCTGGCAGAAACGTCATTTGTGACCTTAAAGGTTTGATTCATGAAATGAGGAGACTGCTCTAGAATAATTTTAGGTAGGTCGACGTGTTATGTAGATTAAAATAAAAGGCTTTAATTATTATTCATCTGCCGGTATGGCAGGAAAAAAAAAATTGTATGAATTTCTTTGTCTGCTGTTTCAGAATTTTGGCAACTATGATTAAATATATTTGTTATACTTATGCGGGATTTTTCGTATAATTATATCGGAAACTCGCGATTATAACCAAACCGAATTCGTCACGTGCGAGGTTCGCAGCAATCCGCAGTGCAAAGCAAGACATGGCCGCGCGTGTGTTGTTCTGAGCTTTGTCTCCGATATGAAGGTCACCGGGTGTAGCCCAAACTATTATGAAATATTTTTTTAACAGAAACCATAAACCTAATACCTACATATCTATTAAAAGTACGTAAGTATTCTATGGGTCCTCTAGTTCTTACCGTACAAGATTTGCTTGGTTTAGAGCTAAATGGCTCTCTATGGTAACAGGCGTGATGGTGGTCAAACGTGAGCCTGTTATTTTTGTTTTGTTATTTGTATGTTGATATTTTGAGAAGAGTTATTTGCATAGTAGTTTGTTGTTTGAATTTTTTATTTCGTTTTGTTTATTTGTTGTTAGTAATTTGTTATGTTTGTTTTGTTGTTTTGTTTCACCGACAAGGGCTCACCGGAAGACCAGCGCTAGTCATACTAATTAGTGTGACCAGTATTATGCTGAGGTGAGCCCCTATTTTGTAACTGTTTGTCTCTATTTGTTGTTATTTTTGTTTTTTTTTTGTATTGTTGCAAAATAAAATTATTTTCTTTCTCTTTCTTTCTTTCTTTCTATGAAATATCCATGGATAATTTTTTTACCAACCATTCGGCTTGTTTTTCGTAAGTAGATACTATACGAGTATTTTATTGCAATTGAAAGAACATAGACTTTGAATCTACGTTTAAAATATCTTTGTAAAAGTGACAGAAAAAAGAAAAAATTGTAGTTTCGTTAAAAATAAGAAAAGTACCCACAGCAAAACAAAATGTGTAATTATGATATTCTAATTGTAAATAACAAACGAATAAAACAGGAAAATACTTTAACAAAACAAAAGCTTACAAAAAAGTACTAAAACTTTTTTACCCGCAATTCGTTTCGGTAGGCCAAACCTTGCTTACGATGTGGTTGAGAAAACAATCCCTAATCCCCTGACTTTCCTTTAAGCAAATTCGCATGAATTCCTAATCCTCATAGGGCTGAAGCCTCAAAAGCCGCAAGGGAATCACATTTCTAGATATGCCAACGTTTAAACAACGAAATAAAATAAAAATGTTCTTCGAAACTTCTTCGCGTTTTGTGGTCACCGTACGGATGCTGGGTGCATCGCGTTGAATAACAGCAATCATATAATGTACAGTGCCTAGGACTTGACCAATGTCTAAGAAAACGTTTCAATTAAAATAAGTTATATAAAAATGCATGATCATAAATGAATGTACAGCCTTTGGCTCCAATGGGTTTACCTACATTAATGTGTCCAAAATGAAAACCAAGTAAATTGATTTTTGATTTGAAACATAACACAACGTGTCAAATTTCAACTCCGTAACATAAGAGAAGGTGATTTAAATTTAGCTTGCAAGATTTGACCCAAGCGAACGAATAAGGTTACAATTGTAAGAAAATGTCACTTCTAGTTTATTTATTTTTTAAGTCTACGTAGAGAACAAGTCTTTGTTTCGAGTCAACGTCTACGTCTCTACGATTAAGGGGGCTAACAGAGTCTTCCTTAATTACCATGTCTTGCTAATCAAAACAAAAGGCTTAAATATAAAAACCATACCCTAATGGGATCATAATTATGTATTAGGTATAGCAATGTTATATTTTTATAAGTTCTGCACCTCTACATAATATGCTGCAATAAATGATTGAGTATTGAGTCAAACATTTTTAATGCGAGTTTCGAACGAAAAAAATAAATATTGTCATGTTATGATAAAATTAAATAATCCATCCATCCATCCATCTATCCATCCATCCATCTATAATCCATTTATAACACGACATTTACGACTTATGTATTTGTTACAAACTCAGGATTTGGATTAATGATTGTTGCATTGTTTTTTTTCACTAGCCCAACTGGTGCAAGCATCTCTTAATGAAACGATACTTTTTGTGTTTCTCAAGCTTTGTTTTATAATCTATTAATACTGCCTACCCAGTGAATTTAATCTTTTTTTTTATCTGTGTTCAAATTCCTCTTGTAGCCCATGAGAACTTTAATAACATCTTGACAAGCAGGCTAGATTTTTGTCCACATCTCATTTGATGTTAAGTGACGGTGTAGTCAAAGATGGTAAATCACACCTAACCTGGAATGGAACTGGCTCTCAAGTAAAACTGCCGAAACACACCGTTAGTGGTAGTATTCTTAAAAGTTTTATTTTTGTTAGCTTAATTTTTATGGATTTCAATAACGTTTCAAGTTCAAATTAGTTATAGCATTTTTATAACTAATTTGAAGTTGATATTCTATAATAACCAATTTGAAATTGAAACATTCAACAACAACATTCAACATTTTGTTTTTTTTTCTCTTCTATTCTATTCACTGTATTCGGTCAGAAAATAGCCCTGACGAGTCTTAGTGATATTTTGTTGTAGTTATTACATATGTAAAATCTTAAATAAAAATCTCTCCGACAAAATGTAAGCTCAAAACACAATTTGTTGTTAACGGATGAGCTGCCACCTAAATCAAGTGTAATAGCAACCTTTAATTTATTCATTGATTTATTTTAAACGATACTAAATAATTGTTGAGCATCGACACCATTATTTTTAACTATTGTTTAAGTTAACCATTGAAATATGAACTATCTGTTGATTTATCGGAGTCCGGAGGCGTTATAGTGTTGGGTTAGCATGTCAGGTGCGATAAATATCGATAAAATATTATTTGAATCGATTCTTTTGGGTAAAAAGGAACTCGAATTGAATTTTTCTAGCTAAGATTAACCTCGAGCATGAGTGTAAGTCGTAGTAACAATCTTATTTTTATTTGTATAAATAATGCGACATACGTAACGCTTTTTTGATGGTAAGAGATAACATTGGTCACCAATGAAAAATACCAATGACCAATGGAAGCGGTACCCAGAACTTTGAGTTAACAGCAATTCCCAAAGTATGGGTCGCAATCCACCAGTGGGTTACAAGAAAATATTAAGTGGGCCCTGAAAAATAAGACCGATCGTCCGAAGGATAAACAGGCCGTATCAAACTCATTACGATTAAAATTTCATAACTAAAATGGAAGTTATACGAATCTTGTTAAAAAATATTACTCTTTGTATTCATATTATAAAGTATTAAAATCTTTGATTTGAACTGAGTGTCTTTTTTTTCAGTTTAAACAATTCTTGATTCATAATTGTGCTCTTGTTTATTCAGGACTGTCAAATGCCAAGCAATGAGTCCCGAATTTTGGTGTTTTTATTTAGTGGGTCGTCAACTTTGCGAACCACTGGTTGTGAACAGCAATGCCGTAGACATTGCTGCTTTAGCGATCATTGCTTTGAGATATTGTTTGATGGGGTTGATCTTAACAGCCCCGTAATTGCGCCAGCTGCAGTACCTACCTAGTAATACTTACATGCTACTGCTTGGCGGTTGAATATCTAATAATACGGTGATAAAAAGCGAAAAGTCCAAAAATACATATACATTTTCTCTTTATAGATAGATATCTACAAAGAGAAAATTAGTAGATTGTAATATATACGGGCCGAATACAGTTGCTGTAGACAAAATTCTAGAATTGTCATAGAATGATTATTATTCTAGATGGTCTCTTATATTTTGCATTTTCAATTTGTTGATGCGAATTTTCTTAATATGTGTATCTAGCTATAAATACTACATCTCTAGCTGTCAATTGAGTAGATACACAATTTTTACTGTTCGCCAGCCATATGATAATTAAATTTTGGCCGCGAGCGTAAACCAAAGTTTTTGTATTTACGATATAGAAACTTGACACTTTGCGGTCCAGGTGTTAATAGTTACCAGCTTTAGCCGTCAATATTTCAACAAAACAGTAGAAAATATAGTTATAATTTACAGAACAATATAAGTATAATTATAATTGCGTTGGTTCTGATGAAAAACGAAGAAAGTATTTTAGTACCAAATATAATAAATAATTAGTTTTCTGGTTGCTATAGTACTAGTTTTAGTTGTAAGTGTGTATAATGACACTGTGTAAAATTTCCTTCAATATTTATTTATTTTTAACAGACTCCAAAAAAAGAGGAGGTTCTATGTTTGACTGTATGTTTTTTTTCAACTTTTCAAAAACGTATGAGTCATAATATTATTACAAAAACACACTTGCTTGTGCGCACGCAAGATTAAAACATTTTTTTTTTTATGTTTGACAGGGTTCGTGTTTGACCACAGCTCATCTGATGATAAGTGACGGTGTGATTGAAGATTGTAAACACGCCTATTCTGGAAAGGAACTGGCTCGCAAGTGGCTGTCAGAACACACAATAAAGTTAATGTTTGTTTCTGAATAATATTTTATACAGAAGGTAAATAAATATTCTTATAACTAGCTGCGCCCCGCTACATTTTTTCGGGATAAAAAATAGCCTATGTGGTTTGTAGCGATGATAGCTCAGTGGTTAGCGCGGTAGGGTCGCATGCCGAAGGGCGTGGGTTCAAACCCCAACAATGAGCTTGAGCTGCCGGTGAAGGAAACCATCGTGAGGAAACCATAGCATGGTGGTAGGGTACTTTCTAGTACTCGGCTGGCTAGCTACTACCCTCAAGTTGAAAATCTGCCGCCAAGCATCTAACGGTGTGTTCCGGCAGCCTCACTTGAGAGCCAGTTCCATTCCAGGCTAGGTGTGCTTTACCATCTTCGACCACACCTTCACTTAACATCAGGTGAGCTGTGGTCAAACAACTAGCCTGTCAACCATAAAAAAAAAAAAAAAATATGTGGTAACCAAGGCTCTCAGCTACCTACATACCAAAATTCGTTCAGTAGTTTTTGCGTTAAAGAGTAACAAACATCCATCCATCCATCCAAACTTTCAGATTTATAATTTAAATTATCTTTATAGAGTAGTAATGATATATAGGTATAGTGGAACAAAATATTGTATTTTATTATTTACTCTTGAAGTTTTGAAACTCCATCTTCCGTTCTAAACAGCTTTCAATGTAATACAATCATATATTTTAACTGAGTACAATCCAAATTGCATCCAACCAAATTTACGGATTCTAACGCCATAAATCGTTTACTCATTAAAGATTATGATTCCGACGATGATCTCAATAGTAAAACAGGCAATAAATAATATTGAAACAAGAAATCAGCTGTTAATAAGACCACACCCACTGCGCCACACACTAGCTCCAATAAACAATAATAAAAAACTTAACGCAGTTTTGATTGGCCTCCTAAACATTACTAGTGTTAACTGTCACATAAATACTTTCACACATTCTTTTATAAAGAAAAGGAAAAACAAAAAAGAATCTTTGATATTTCTGAGATAAGTTACCGGATACAGAGCTATTAGAACGGCATAGTAAATTTTACAAATTAGTAGCGTATGACAAACTAAAATTAATGAATTTTGTCGGTTCGAAGCGCTTTTTTTAATTTTACTCGGTTTGTAGGTGTGTGTCCTAATGATGGAGCAGATGTCATCGTCGCAGCTGAAAAATTAGTTAAATTCATATTTTGGTAGCAGCTCTAAGTTCGTTGCCCTCAAAACCTTTTTTATTTTCTTTTTGACCTGTGAACCATTATACTACTAAATCTAATCCGGCTTGAAGGACCATGTACAGAACCCAGACAAATAATGTGAAATGAAACAGAGCGAGATAGCAAACTTAAAGTAGTTTATTGCAATCACTTCAATCACACAGTTCAAAAATTAGAAATTCAGAAAGTAAAATTAGTAAACGAAACGATAGCGCGTTTTAACGGCGATCAACGCCATCTAGGTTAATTTTAACTAACTAAATGGCGTTGATCGATATTTAGCGACAAACTATTTAACAATTAAACACACTAATATTATAAAGACGAATGTTTGTGAGTGTGTTTGTATGTTTGTTACTTCTTTACGCTCAAACGGCTGGACCAATTTTGATGAAATTTATTAACACCCTGGATTAACACATAGTCTACTTTATATCCCGGAAAAATATTATTGTATTTGCGTGGGAACAGCTGGTATTCCATATTTCAGTATTTTTTTATTGTTGACAGGTTAGGCATTTGTCCACAGCTCACCTGATGTTATGTGACGGTGTGGTCGAAGATGGTAAAGCACACCTAGTCTGGAATAAGACTGGTTGTCAAGTGAGGCTGCCGTTAGATGCTTGGCGGCAGATTTTCAACTTGAGGGTGGTGGCTAGCCAGCCGAGTACCTACTAGAAAGTACTACCACCATGCAAATGCAAATTTACTGTTATCTGATCCCTGTTTTTTTTTAAATCGAATTATTAGAATTCGAATCTATTATTCTACTAATATGAAAAACGTTAAATAACCCCATACTAAGCAAAGCTTGCACCTATGAAAGTCGGATAATTGATAAAACCCGTAAATACTTTTTTTTGTAAACACACAATACGTACAGAACTCCCAGACATGAAACAAAAAATTTGTTTATAGGTACCACAAAATGTAGGAATTGAATCATTTTGATTATTATGCCCAGATAACTAAAGCTATCGTTTCTCAAAGCTATGCTACCCTCGTTTACTATTTGCACATTTATTATTGCAAAATATACAGAAATAAACTTCCATTAGTCTAGTCATTTACATGAGTTGGCATTTGCCTGTTATGAAATTTTAATCAAAGTTGGTGGCCCCAAGTGTATCACCGGATACAGTTGTAATGGTGTCGATACAGTTCCTCTGTAAGCAATTCGCGTTTCAAACTTGTTTTGATGGCAAAACTTTGTGTTGTTTGATTTGAAATTACCATTTTATAGCAGTTTTTTTTTTTTAAATCGAGTTGTTTGCAATTCGTAATGGCTTTTGTTTAGGTAAATATAAATCAATAATAAATATAAATATCGTAGGACTATACACACAGCGCCATCGGGTCCCAAACTAAGCAGAGCTTGTGTAATGGAAGTGGTAACTGATAGAATACATAAATACTTTTTTTTATACTTTATAAACATAATTTGTACTGATTACATCTTTAAGAAGCTTGTTTGTAACGTATACGTTGATACTAGTTTTATTTTAACAATTCTCAAAACTGAAATAATATGACAACGCTCGACTCATATGCTATAATTAAGTATTTATTGAAAAGCTTTTAACTCTACATGATTCAGCGGCAGTCATCCCAATTCTAAACTCACAAATAGCAATTGCTAAATATAATTTAGCATTCAACTCAATCAGGTCAAGTTTTACGTAACTTAACTTTAACAAATCGTTTCGAATTCCCATAAGGCAATAACTCATCAACCGTCGCCGGGCCTGGAAAACTATACATCAAGTTTGATAGTCAATTATTGGTTGGCGGCGCTAGAAACTGTCTGTTCTGGGTTATCTGCGTTATATAAGTAGTCGTTGAGTATATTGAAGCTGTGAAATAGACGAGGTAATGGTCAATACTTCTGTGTAGGTACTAGGTAATATGATCAGAAGCGTATTTTACTCTTTTTTAAATTTGAAGGAGTGGAAAGTGAATCTGTTGTTACCGGTGTTTACTGGTATCAGGACCCTTTTTTATGATGGACAGGCTAGGTATTTGCCCACAGCTCATCTGATGTTTAATTACGGTGTGGTCGAAGATGGTAAATACACCTAGTTTGGAATGGAACTGGCTTTTGAGTAAGCCTGTCGGAACACACTGGCGACAGATTTTTAAAACGAGGGTGGTAGCTAGGCAAGCACTAGAAAGTATCCTACCACCATGCAATGGTTTCTTTATTTGCTACGCGGAAATGTATACAAAACGCGCACTGTTAATGGTGGTTGAATTTAAGACGATTTCAAATGGAATTATTAAATTTAATAATGCATTACAAAACGGTCAAGGATGCGAACTGGATGATTTCTTAGTAAAAATTGTTCATAGTATTAAATACCAATACCTCTGAATAAAACGTCGCAATTGTATAAAATCTATAGATAAATATTACATATAAGTAAAAAAAGTATTAAAACTCCACCCTAATTGAAAAGTTAGTAAAAGATTTCAAGTTTACAAACAATCTAAATTCCAATTTCAAAAAAGCTATCGGATTTACTGACAAACTAAAAAACACATTCATGAAAACTCAATCAGAACTAAAATAAGTTAAACTTTAATTTCGTGGCCCTCGGTTCAAAGATACGTAATATTGTATTCATAAGGCAACTATCAGCCAAATAAAGGTCCTCTCAAGGGAGGTTTTGATTCATAGGCTAATTTGATAATACAAATGTGGTGTGAATTTAATGTGTTTTGGGAGTCGAGATATTGTGTGTATAGACTAGAGAACTATATTTCTGACTATAAATTAATATTGAAGGACATTATACACAACGCTATCTAGCCTCGAATTATGTAAAACCTGTACCATGGGGAACGAAGAAGTTTTTCTGTATGTTTGTTTCATCTTCAAGTTGAAACAGCCGGATGGATCGGTATGTAATTTGGATTACAGATAGTTTTCTTTATTTCTTTTTTCTTTCTTATCTAGATAATAGGCATTCTGTGTCCATAGGATACAAGATTAAAGACTAAGTAGCAGAACTGTCAAAAAGGGCATTTTCTGAATAAGTATTTAGTGGTTAGCGCGTTTAGACTGCAAGCCAAGAGGCGTGGATTTTAAATCTGACAATAAGCTTAAGGTTGTAAAGAAAAACATCGTGAGAAAACCATAGCATGGTATTAATGTACTTTCAAGTACTCTGCTGGCTCGCTACTATCCTTAAAACACATAGCAAAACATAAAAAAAAATTATCGATTTTATGATCAAAGTAGTTCTGCGGACGAACTCTTGAATGAATTCGGGCAAGCCCCTCAAACCAACCCCCCCAAGCGTGTAGCAACCTACCTACTCTGAGTCTTGCGTGATGCAAAAGGGGAAAACTGGATGCAAATAGCTGCCAACAAAACTTAGTGGCGTACCGGTAATATTTTAAGGTCGTCATACAAAACCCTCAGTGGTGGTTGAATTACATTGGCAAAAAGCAAGTTACTACTCAATTACTGGCTACTAGATATATTATAAATAAATAATCGATTGATAATGTGACACGACATCGTAAAATCACTAGCGTGTCACGAAACAAATTAACTCATAATTTCCTGAAATTGAATTAAAGAGACTGTAAAACGACTATTATTGAGTTCTCCCCTCAAGAAAATGTGTAATTAAATTTTATCGATAATGAAATCATTATAGCTAAGTTTAAAGTTAATTTTATGAACATTTCTGTTTTAAGAGCCTCAACAGAGCTCGGCACTGCGAGATTTATTAGGAGGATACTTTAGTGACATCCCGTAATGTTGAATACTCAAATGAACTCCCCACAATGACTGTCTCTACAGAGCTATTTACTCTAAAATTGCTCATGCCCGACTCTATCCACATTCTTTTCCGACTCCAAATTGAATTAATGACACTAAAAGTGCACGGAGTCACGGAATTTACACTGGAAATTAACTGTACTGAAATCTATTGTACCGTCGATGTCGTCGTCCTAAACGGCATTCTTCAAGTGTATTCAAATTTAGACCGCGTCGTTCGAAGTTTTAACATTTTGACAACAAATTCGAGACGGGAACATGTTGTAAGCTGGTTGTAAATGCATAAATAGATGTTTACTAAAATAGATTCGTGAACAAACGTGTGCTTTGGATTAACAAACATTTTTTCGAGAGCACCGGTGCATGTGATTAAGGGATGGGACATTATCTGTGGCGCTTTTGTCCCCGCTTGGCCTCGTATTGCGGTCTGCGGTCTGCTATTCCAGCAGCCAATTTGATTCTTACGGAACTAGAAATAAAACAGTATGTATGATACCACAGCTACGAAATGTATTGAGTTACGCAAACTCAATACCGTTGGCTAGACGAAAACTGATCTCTGACGATGACATCTCCAGAGTACGTAAAGGCTTATCGAATGACAATGTGGATTTTTTCCATACGCATTTTAGGAGACGTTCAAAGGGACCCGGTGCTTTTAAACTGCGATGCTATTGCGCATGCGTCTTTTGTCGTGACACATGGTATTTTCCAGCAAATGATTCCTTTGTCAAGCTAACATATCCGAGTATACCAATACGTATTTATAAAATGGTTTATCGTAGAATTTATGCAACTGGGTAGGTACTTATTGAAAATTAAGATTAATATGTATTTTTATGTAGAGGATAATCCTGCATTTATTGTATTTTCTGTACATGCAAGTAGAGCCCTCACTTAGTATTTTGCAATATCGATCTCTGTGTTAAGAATCTTTAATTTTGAGACTATTAAAACTATAATGTTGAAATACCTACAATAAATTCCAAAACTTAATTTTATTTATTTAATACTTTATTGCGCACTTAAAAAAACATGTACAAAGGGAGGACTTAATGCTAAAGCATTTTCTGCCAGCCATCCCCTCAGTAAATAACATAATATGGTTGTAGGCGCGCATCAAAACAAACATTATTATGTATATATATAAATCAAATCATGTATAAATATATAACTATATAAATAAATAAATACAGCAAACAAATAAATATGATATACAACTTAATATAAATACATAGTAAACATCTATAAAATATACAAAAACCTTAAAATGTAAATAAATATGTACCTACATCCTTGTTAGATGATGAATTAATAAAAAATTATTACCAAAACTACCCATTCCTTTTCAAAAAATGTTCGCGAGCAAGTTTTTTGAAGATAGGTTTAGACGGTGCTTTTTTGACCGCTTTGACACAAAACAATATTTTACGTTATGATTTTTGACAGTAAAATGATTTGATTTGTAACCGATACAGATCACACAACAACAGCAGCCATTGAGAAAATAATGTTGTTCACATTAATACATACCAGGAAAAAATAAGTGTTTTTATTCTTAAATATTTGTCTGTATATTTATTTATCTATGTATAGTAATAATTATTTAATTGTATAAATATTTGTTGCTTGTTTTAGTATTGTTTTGTAACTGTGTCCTTTTTTGTTTTGTATTGTACTATAATTAACTCAAAACGTTTTGGTGTACTACTGTAAGTTTTGAGTGAATAAATTAAAATAAAATAAGTAGGTATATACTTAATTGAGATATAACTTAGAAATATACTTTTTTCTTATTATTTATTCTTATTTTTCTGGCGCTTGGTCAGTCTCGACCAAGCGCTCGAAGAGTCAACACGTCCTGAGGATGCCTCGTGTAGAGGTGAAACACGTGTCGACAAAGTGGTTACTGCAGAGAGGAGGATTTTTGATTATTTTAATTAGGTTTTTTGTAGTTTTAATTTAATTTTTGTCAAATTAAGTATACTTCTAAGTTTATGAGTTCTTGATTTTAAGTAAGATTAGGTTTTTAATTAATAAGCAGTGTAAAATTAAAATTAGTTTAATTTAAGTCCTCATCACTGTTGGAACTGGGACGAATGTTATGCGGAAATAAACTAGATATAAAACCTTGAACATTAGGTATATACTTTTTTATTCTTTATGTAGTCGATGTTTCGCATTCTCTATAAGAATACATTTATCTAAATGTTTTGTCTAGAAATCCACTATATTATAATGTGTAATTAGATACGCCTTTTAACAATTTGGTTGGGTTCCATGAACAACCTCTGACTTATCCCAGAATAGCCTTGAAACGCAATGCGGATACAATCTCTGAGAATCAGAAATGGTTCGTCTATTTTAAATTAGACAGATAATTAAGTTTCCGATTAATATCTGTCCTTTATAGTCTTGTCTCGGTCGATTAATAAAATATATATTATTTCTAACCTATAAAAATATTAATTTTTTAAATACACTTATATGTATAATTGTACACCTTTTATCCCAACTGTGTCCGAGAGTGAATGGGTAACTTCTAGGCAAGCATGCTCCATATTAGACCGCATCATCACTTAACATCAGGTGAGATGGTGATTAAACGTAAGCTTATTTCAATAAGAAAAGTTATTACAGAGATGTGGGTAAAAGAAACAAATTCGTACGCACATTTGACAGAAACCATCGAACTCTCAAAACTGCAAAGTGATAGCAACCTAATGTTGTGAATTCAATGGTTGGTGCAAATATACCTGTGAATTTAAATGTATATTTTTTTTATGGGTGACTGGTTAGGGTTTGACCACAGCTCACCTGATGTTAAGTGACGGTGTGGCCGAAGATGGTAAAGCACACCTAGCCTGGAATGGAACTGGCTCTCAAGTGAGGTTGCCGGAAGACATTGTTAGATGCTTGGCGGCAGATTTTTAACTCGAGGGTGGTAGCTGAGTACTAGAAAGTACCCTACCACCATGCTATGGTTTCACGATGTTTTCCTTCGCCGACAGCTCAGTTTCATTATTGGGTGTTGAACCAACGCCCTTTGGCATGCGAACCGACCGCGCTAACCACTGAGCTATCATCGCTACAAAATCTATGTATTTGTGAAGTGTACCACGCAAGTAGTAGTAGATTGTATGTAGTTGTCTGTTGACTGATGTTAAAGGTTTTCATTTTTGAAAGCTACAAAATGACATACAATACAGTACTAATCTTAAACTGTGAATTCGACTTGCGATTTCGTACAGTTACACTTGATTATTATTACACATATCAAAACTAAAACTATCCCATCCTAAAGCATAATCAACTTATCTTTCAATGACCTCTCTTCAAACACAAAACTAAAATTTTATACGTACTAACCCTTTCTGACCATAAAACTAAGTTAATTACTAAACTAATTCCATTATGTGATCCTTGTCCACTAACATTCGGACTCGGAACGTGGGTCACTAATCGTTATAATATTTGTTCAAAGTTTAGCCCAACTCTGGTTGTATGAGACTCTTCAGTTTAACTTTTCAAATTTTGTTGTGATACGTCATATGATATGATTTACAGCTCTACTTATATGCTACATACATATAACCAGAGAGATTGTGTAGTGATACAATCAACTCTTTTGACAAAAAACATGCCATTAAATTTCAGAATTAGAATTATATAGGAAAAATAGCACATATTTACTCTAGTTAGAAAATTGTTTTACCGAATTATGTGTGAAGCAGTGGATAGTAACATATTCTAGACTTAAATATATGAGGGGCATCAGAACCTACCTAATAACATGGTCATTAATAGCAAAGCTTAGCTTATAATTCTCAAACTTTTCACATCACTCTAACATAAGACCATTTGCGTCGCTCATGATGAGGGTGCGAACGTCAGATATAAGTAATGTTGATTCGCTTTTGATTCACCCGCAAGACGATAATAGCATTTTCATGACTCGATCACTAGATGGCGCCAGTAGTCGCGCCGGCTATAACTAGTTATAAGAGGATAAAATTGGATATTACTGGATACAGGGTGGAAAATATGAGAATTTATTGCGAACAGTGTGTTTGTAATGGAAAAAGAATGGTGTGAAGAAGTCGAGGGGCGGGGTACTGATAAGGTTCCAACGAGATTTATGTTTTTTATTACAGTTCGAAAGCGGCCCCTTTAACGTGATACGTGTAGCGTCTAATCGTGAACTAACGGCCTTTACAAACATGGGCGTTTATACATTTTTGAAATTATAGGGATATTGGTAAGGCAATTTTCCATTTTATTTATGCATACGATTATGTTAGGTAGCTTATATTATTCGAAATAGTGTTTTATATTTCGCTAAAGTGTTTAATGCCAATGAAGTTTACAACACCATCATAAGTAAATTATTGGTTGTAACCAATAATTTACTTTACATTTGAGCAGAGTAAAATAGTTATTTTTTGTGACTTACTTCTAAGTAGGTATATCAATTTTAATTAATTATGTTATCCATTATGTATTCCAAAGGAATTAAGTGATATTAAAAATACTAACAATGTATTATGTTATACTAGCTGCGCTCCGAGGTGTTACCCGTTACATGTTTTCGTAATAAAAAGTAGCCTATGTGTTAATCCAGGGTATCAGTTACCTCTATACCAAATTTCATCCAAATCCGTTCTGTAGTTTTTGTGTGAAAGAGTAACAAACATCCATCCATCCATGCAAACTTTCACATTTATAATATTAGTGGGATAATACAAATTACCCTGTTTTGTCATTTGTCTGTGTACCTATGTTTGTCGGATGCTTTGTTTGTTAAATATTTTTTTATATGTGAATGTAATGAGACGTACCAAATGGTAAGAGATAACGCATTTTCATAACCATTACAGAACTTGAGTAGCAAAACGAAGCCCAGGGCATTGCTGCTTTGGTGCTCATTATTTTGAGACATTCGATGAAAACTGTTAAATCTTTCTACTTTTTCTACACTAATATGATAAAGAGGAAAGATTTGTATTTTTGTATGTTTGTAACGAATATACTCAAAAACTACAGAACCGATTTCAAAAATTGTTTCACCGTTGGGAAGGTAAATTATTCCCGGGTGATATAGGCTACTTTTTATCTCTGTATTCCCACGGGAACGAGAACTACGCAGTTGAAACCGCGAGGCCTCTGCTGGTAGTATATAATTAAGCTTTTTCCAACTTTTGATGTGTTTTAATATTTATTATAAATATTAATTTTCTACAATCAATGGCATGTTCAGTACTAATTGTTTTATAAACGTGTCTTTAATTTTAGATTGTCTCATTTACTAGCCTAGAAACCTACGTCACCCCTAAGAAACTATAGTGGATATACTTAAACCTAAGTAAGTTAAGTGTGGCATTAGTCTCCTTGATCGATCACCGGTTAAATTGATGTCGAAGGAAACTTACCTCGTCTTTACTTTGCTCTGCTCTAATCCAATTTTGCTGGTCCCTGAGACATTACCGTGACAAACAGTACCTACTGAGTGCGGTGAAGCTTAGGTGACTGTGTGTGTGGAACTAAATTAAAGGTGTGTTGTTTGTCGAGGGTTCAGAAGAGATCTGTAGTGTTGTTTTTTTAGTTTTCACTTAGTTTCTGTAGTGTTTCGTACTACGGATAAATTGTTTTCCAGAATCCATGTAATAAAAGAACCGCTTATGTAGTTTTTATTTTCGCTAATTTTGACATGAACAAAAGGTGGCATCGGTTAAATTTATCCCGGATAAAGAAATATTCCCTGTGTAAGTGTCCGCTTCGGGTAAAACTGCCTAAAATAACTAAATTAGCGAACGTAAATAACTAACTAGCGAACGTTAAATAATTAATTAAATTAACTAAAAGTTTATTGATTCAAATAAAGTTACATTTTCAAAAACAAATGCCGTGAAGAGTACCTATATAAAAGATTTTACTACATTGAGAAAAAAAGAAGAATAATTATTCCTGTCTCGTCTTTGATTATGAAGTTTTTTTTATTTTATTTTTTTTTATTCAAAATAGGTTTGCGTTTGACCACACTCTGCCTGATGTTAAACAGTAGTGTGGTCTAAGATGGAACACGCTTACCTAGAAGAAACCTATTTACTCTAGATTTGAAGACGCCAATATTGTACCTAACAGGGAACACAGACTCCGGCAGAGAGTTCCACAACCTCGCTGTGCGAATGAAAAATGTGAAGTCAAAACGCTTTGTGCGTACATGTTGCAGATAAGATGGAGTCTGATATAGTACTATTATAAGTCTTCCTTCGTAACCAGTTGTGTCACTTAGGTACGCTTTGTTAAATGACAGATTACAGTGTGTAACAGTGACAGATGACTGTGTGATATGGTAGGAGAAATAAATAAAGTGAATATTTAAGTTACCTTTCGAATTTTAAACTGCCCAAGAGCCGATTTTGCAAACTTTTAATATCGCAAGTTCACCTCGAAACTTCCTCCACAGGTCTATATAACTGCTTTCCTTTTAGCCATGCCTAACTTCGCCGGAGTGACTTTCAATTTCCAATATGTTTGCATATTGGCTAAAAGCCTTAGAATCTACTTCTACTTTATGCTGATGCGTATATAAACTTCTTGAGTGCGGTAACTACTTATGTTGGGAATTGTGAAAAGTGTTTTCTTTCATTGCTTTCGAGGAGTTTTTGTGTTTTAACTATTTAAATAACATGCTGTTTAGCATGTTATTTAAATATATAGGTAATTATATATATTTGTAAGACTAAAAATTTGCTCGTATTTATTAAGTACACCTACTTACATGTGTCCAGAAACTTTGGTTTACCTAGGGTCAGTAGGTTTTAATATTTAAAATAAAATAAAGGAAATAAAACAAAACAAAATAAAATTTTGAAAATGTGTATTTCGTATCTTTTCAAATTTCTCATCCTAATATTTACATGTATATACAAAACTCATAATTATTTACAGTCTCTTTCTTACGACAATAATTTGCAGAATATAAAATAAATGCATCTGTACATAGATTTAACTTTGGCATTATTATAATTATTATTTATACGAGTGAAATACCGTAATCAGTGATGTCAATTAAAATATTTTAAAATGTTTTAAGTTTATATATACATAAGAGTTTATGTTACCTAACTACACGTATAAGTTACTATCGCAGAAATTAGGAAGTGAATCCGTAACAACTTAGTAAAAACTAGCAGCCTATACTATACAAGTAAATGCGTTATCGTAGGCACGATAAACCTTAGTCTAAACAATAAATATATGGAACAATCTTATGAAATAATTATCACTTTTTATTGGACTAATACGCTTAAGCGTTGCAAGTATTCAGTGTCTGTTTACCTGCGTTGAAGCATACGCTACGCCCATAGAGGCGCGTGAGGCGGCATTCGGTGTGCGTGCGGGTCCCGTGCGTGCACGCTAGGAGTCAGGGCCAGCCCGTCACCCAGCAAGGGGGGCAGTTTCCCCGGTGGGGGCGGCGGAGGAGGCGCCGGGGCCCGGCCTGCCCCCACAGGCGACACCGACGCGTAAATATTCACTGTCGACCGATGATATTGACACTTCCGCAAGTCCGGCATCGCGAATCTCAACTTTTGCCAAAACTGTCTATCACCCCACTCTATACACGTGTTCGCTTTCAAACATAACCTCAACTCTGGATCGATGTCTCTATTCGGAATGTCGCCTAGTAATATGATAATCAGTCTTCTTCGTCTCTCTTTCAGTACTTCGTGCAGTGCCGTTTTGAATTCGAAACGGCACCATTCGTTGTTGATGAAATTTTTCGATAGGACTATTATCGTCCTTTTAGACGACTCTACAGCTTCTATTATTGTATCCGCCACGTATGCCGAAGCGTTGAAATCGCGATAATGTAGGCAGAGCCGGAAACTCGGGTCGGTGGATTCTAGGCCAGGCGCTAACATTTGAGCGACGAACGCCTCATCTTTCACGCTATAACTTATGTAGGCGTCGAATAGACGGTCTTTATCGGCCTCCTCGTCGAAAGCCGTGCTTTTGTAGCACATTCTGAAGCCGCAGTGGTAGTAAACCCACACTCGGAGCTCTCGCCGCCAGTAAAACACGCCGCATATTAGCGCAGAGCTCACGACAAACACGCACAGTGATATCAGTAACAGCGGGAGGTAATCATTGATTACTTGATTTTCAATTATCGAAGAAACCCCACCGACGTGGCTCGTGCAAATGGTAGAATTAAAATCCGACATTAGTGGCCCCAATGCGTTGGTAATGTTGTCAAAAACGCACGTAATCTTATTAGCGTCCTCTACTTTTCCCAGGTTGTTCTTAAACCAATTTCTAAATTTATGCATGTACTGACAGTCACACGACCAAGGGTTCCGCGAGAGACTTATCTCTACCAAATACGGATTCATCGTGAATTGCCACACAGCAAAGCCGTAAATGTTATTTCCTTCCAAGCGCAGCACCTCTAAATGCCGTAACTCCATAAAAGTTCGATTGTCGATATAGTGTATTTTATTGTCTTGCAGATGCAATTCGCGTAAATTTTCCAAAGGCGACAGTTCGAAACCGAGTAACTCTTTAATATTGTTCTTTTCTAAATGCAACACGGTTAAGCGTTTTAGTCCACTAAATGTGTTATTATACAAAGCGTCTATATTAGAATTATTGGCGTACAATATTTTTAAGTTCTTACGCCCGATAAAAGCGTGACTCGTTAAACCACCAAAGTTATTACCGTCTAAGTAAAGTTCAGTAGCGTCCATAGGTATGCTGCTAGGTATTTCGGAATACCCAGCGGCAGAACAATCCACAATGTTCGCTGACCACGGCTGGTCATGATAACATGTGCAGTTCGAAGGGCACGTCATTTCACAATCACAAGCATCAAAATCACAACAATGGCACAACGTAAAACAGTGAGTTTTATATGTACACAAAAACTGCGAAGATTCCGCTTCAATGAGCGGAATATAAGTCCTTTCACGGTTGTAGAGCAATTTGCAGTAAATGCTCTCTAAGTCCATTACACGCGGATGCTGCCTCAGGTGATCTAGTTTGTTTATGCGTTGAAGCCACTCCATAGTACAATCGCACTGAAACGGGTTTCCTCCGATATAAAATTCTGGCAACGGTCGTCCGGGATCAACCGGAGTCAGCCGGAGAGCGTTGAGATCCATACTAGTAATCTGATTTGCATACAAATCGACTCTCGTTAAATTGGTTTTTCCAACAAAAGTTTGAGCTTCAACTTGTGTAATTTGATTATCATTCAGGAACAGAAGCTCCACACTGCTCGGTATTGAGTAAGCGGATATTTTCGTCATTTTATTAAAACTTGCGTCTAATGTTTGAAGCCGAAGCTCTTTGTCCAACCGGTAGCTATTTTCTAGTTCTTTGATGTTATTGCTGTGTAGATCCAACCACTGTAGTCCCGGAGGAATGACGGTGTAATCAAACCATCCTATTTGGTTATCTGACACGTTTAACCACAACAGAGAAGGAATGTTTACAAATAAACCTTGTATGTCTGTCAGCTGATTAGCGTCCAGTCGAATCGCTTGTAGAGTAGTTAAGGTTTTAAATGCGTCCATATTGATGTGTTTCAACTTATTTCGGGCCAAATTTAAAATCTGCAAAGATGGCAAATCGGAAAATACATCTTTACTGATATTCTCTATTTTATTTCCTATAAGGCGTAATCCGTAGACGTTATGCAAACCAACAAAACCTGGCTCTTCGAGTGATGTTATCTGATTTTCTCCCAGATCAAGAGTTCTTAGTAATCGCATATTCCTTAGCGCTATGGGTACCTTTTTCAAGCGATTTCCATTTAAATTCAAATCTTGGAGAGAAGACGTATTTCTGAATGCTTCAGGATGAAGTTCATCTAGACGGTTATTGTCAATAGACAGCAGTGACAATACGTACAGGCCATTCAAGGCGTAAGCGTCGATATGTGAGATTTTGTTGTATGATAAGATCAAGGTATGCAGATTATTCATAGGCGCAAATGTATCGGCGGCGATGCTCTCTAAGCTGTTGTGCTGCACATTTAGAATTTGTAGTGTATATAAATCTTTGAAAATCTTCGGATCGAGCTTAGTTAATCTATTGTTAGATAAATTCAACAACACCATTCTTATAAGACCGGTGAAAGTATTCTCATTTATCCAGGTGCTCGTTAAATGATTATTAGATAAGTCCAGTGCTAACAGCTGATCTAAGTTGGCGAAAAGACTCGGTGAAAGCACGCTGATCGAATTGTTTTGTAAGTATATTTCTTTGATCACTGGCCTGCAATCTTTAAATAGATCTTGGGGAAGAGCAACGATTTTGTTATTTGAGAGATCAATTATCTGTAACTGTTTTAGTCCAGATAATGCTTTGTCAGCTACCATTGAAATTTCGTTGTCGTGAATGTGTAGTTCTTTTAGCCTTCGTAGAGCCATGAAACCGTTTTCGGGCATTAACACAAAATGATTGCTCGAAGCGTCTAATACTTCTATGTCTAAAGAACACGACGAATGTGAGATGGGAGACGTCGGTGCGGGCCCTTCTTGCTCACTTATGAGAGCTTGATGTATTGCACGCTCTCTGAATCCTAGATCACTCACATCTTGCAGTCGGTTCGAAGAAACATTCAAATACACTAAATTGGTCAACGGGCAAAACAAGTTTTCGGGAAACGACCAAATGTTATTAAAACTGAGATCCAACTTTTCCAACTGCCTTACAGCCGTAAAGCTTTCCGATGCTATCTCCAAGCTCATAGCGGCCCATTCCGTGTTTTTCGTTCGGATCGTTAAATTTCGTAGATCTCTCAGACCGGAGAGAACACCAGGCGGCCATCTTCCAATTTTACAGTTATCTAAAACAAGCTCACGCAGTTTCATTAAATGCGCAAAACTCCGATCATCTAGTGAACTTTTGTACATCATTTCTTCATTGCACTCTATTCTAAGTGATGTTGTGTGTTCCGAAGGAATGACACTGAAATTGGTGGTGTCAAACTCACTATTTATCGTACGAAGTTTACATGTGAGAGAAACTTCGTGAGCATCGTTTGGGCCCCTGAGCCACCACTGACAGTCATCGGGAGCTTCATATTTTAGTGGTAGTGAGCTTTGATCAGCCACATTGATTCCCACGAAGAACCAAAACACAATTTGGCTGAAAAAACAGTTTCTTGAAGAAGAATGCTTCAGAGCCATTATGGGGAAAATCAAATATCAAGGAAGAAAGAAAACAGGACACGGTAGGCGCAGTGTCATGTTTTTTCCGTCGGCGTTCGTATGCTTCGTCCCCTCGCCGGATGTTGATTATCCATCAATTTATAAAGTATATTGAGGTGTCAATTTAACAAATAGTCCTTGTTACGTTAATACACATAATTATTTCACGGTTCACGATCCGAAAATTGGGTGTTCGAAACGTAAACAAATTTTTCACAAAAACAGTCCAATATTGCCGTAATGTCCAAAACACATTTTTATTCCTCGTTATAACAACCAGATGCGAAATTAAATGCTATTTTAGTTCACAGTTTGTTGTTTTCTGAGGTTGTGATAAGCGTGTTTTACAGTCACGTAAGTTCCGATCAAAGCGTCGAGTGGCGCGACGGTTCACCGACGCTGCTTCGGGTCGACTGAATGCTTGTAGAGCATTGCAGTCGAGTAGTGTATACGTTTCGGAGGGGTGAAGGGCGCGGGGCGAGATGAGCCGAGCGGTGGCGAATGTTCACGACGACTTATTACAATAAATTATTTTTTTCCGGAGCTTTAAGCGATTGGCTATAGTATACGTATTCCAACCGCAGAACTTTGAATGAAAGCCAAGCATCAGCTGTTTTCAGAAGTTCTGAATTATTGTTATGTTTTTAAACTGACTTATTTTATTTTATGTAAACATATTGTTTATAGGCTTATTTGAAGCTCTGACAGAGCGAAGGTTTTACCTTTGTTATTATTGTATATTTTGGAGCACGTATCATTCAGTCGCTAAGATATCCGAATCCTTCCAAGTTAGAGAACGTTTTACATGCTATGGCAGTATTGATCTCGGGCTTTACTATGACTTTACAGAAACGCAAAAATGAAGCCTCTCGATTTTAGGATATTGCGGCTTGAGCGGATTGTGCTCACGAGATTCGGTATGAAAGGAAGGAAAAATGTGGTTAAAATTGTTATGCAAAAAATAATTTTCAATGAAACAAATAGAAAAGAATTTGGAAACTCTAACAAATTTTTTTAGTACATCTTGTTACAAGCGATCTTTAATTTTCAATTACATCAAACAATTTTTAATTTGGTGCAGTACTATTCAGTTCTATTAAACACAATTAGTTTTAACGCATATCTTATAATCATAATTGCTTTACTAAATACAATAATTATATTATTATCTTTTCTTGGATATGTTATCAAATTTAAAGCTGATATAGTATTAAGAGCAATTTTGAATGCTTTAGTAAACATATCTAAGCTCAATAGAAACGTTGCATTCTTATCTAATGGACTTTTAACTTTAACTAATGGAAATTAAAACAGCTTTTCTGTGAATTTTGATGAAAATGTACTTAGTCCCGTATTTATAAGTAAAAAGAAAATGTGTTCAAACTATGTACGTCAGTTCCGATAGTAAATTTACATCTGTCAAATAAAACTTTAAACATTACTTTACCTAAAAGTTTTCTGTTATCTAATTGCGATTGTGACGGTTTACAATTCAGACGGTTACCGATATCGACCATTTGCGATTTTGACGACTTGCAACAATGGCGATTTGCTATGTTAACGAACTAAGTTTTCAATTAATTTGACCAAACGCTAAATATGCCTGAACAGATTTGAATAAATATCCTTACATCATCTTTAATGATAACTGCGAAATTTTTTTAATTCAAATATTAGTTGACAATCGTGTTTTTAGGGTTCCGTACCCAAAGAATAAAACGTGACCCTACTACTAAGACTCCGCTGTCCGTCTGTCTGTCTGTCCGTCTGTCACCAGGCTGTATCTCATGAAACGTGACAGTTAGACAATTGAAATTTTCACAGATTATGTATTTCTGTTGCCGCTATAACAACAAATAGATACTAAAAAAACAGAATAATATAAATATTTAAGGTGGGTCCCATACAACAAACGTGACTTTTTTGCCGTTTTTAAATGGTACGGAACCATTCATGCGCGAGTCCGACTCGCACTTGGTCGGTTTTTAAAATTTCCGTAATTAAACTTGTTTTTTTAAGATTGTAACATTGAGTTTGGTGTTATTTTACTTACTCGCGTTATAAGGTGACCAGAGCGCTTCTTCATTAATCAAATCAGATATTTTAAGCCTCAAACACGATTAAGAAACCTTCAAAGGAAAGAAAACATTATTTCAAAGGCGCTCAATAGGATGAAGTAAATCTTAATAAATCTATTTCAAATACCATTAGAGGCAAAAAATCCCTGTGATGAATCGAAACCACACGAAGAATTGCGACAAAAAGTTTTAATCGTGTTGCCTCTACGTAATCGGGATTAAAAATCAACCCTTTATACTTAAATGCTAAAATTAAAAAGTGATGGCATAAAGGTATTATCAGCTTAAGGTAACAAAATTCTTGAACGGTCTCACAAAAGATTTTTCTGTTAACGCTTGGCGGACCACACTGGCTGTCAGACGACGGAAGATATCATTTTAATCCTTTTAGTTAAGTTGACTATGAAAAGACAGATGCCGTGCCTTGTGTCTGTGTCTTTCTTTTGTCATTTGCTGACGGCTCACGCTTGGCTAGGCACAAATTAATTGAAACTTAGTTTCAGCTAAAGTTTGTCGTCACCTCCTTGTAACTTATTTTACAATGTAAGTTCTAAAAGCGAAAGTTTTAGTTAATTGTTTGTTGTATGTATATAATGCATAAATAAATAAATATCGCATGACATAACACACAGCGCCATCTGACCCCGAACTAAGCAAAGCTTGTACTATGGAAGTCAGATATAACTGATAGATAAATAGTTTTTTTTTTTGTAAATACATACAGTACACCCAGACACAGAACAAACATTTGATTATACCACAATATGTTCATCCAGGGTGGGAATCGAACCCACGTCCTTCAGCTCTACAGCTTCAGTCTCTGTAGGTACTTAATTTAATATTTTACGCCTCAAGTCATTATTCCGTAATAACATTCTTCGTAATATGTAACGTTTGAAATCAAAATACATAATAAATTTGTTTTATCTTGAATATAATGTTTTAGGATAAGATAAACCCGGGTTATGTTATTAGAGATAGTACTTAACAAGGGTTGGACAAGGTAACAGCAGGACGCTCTGTGTGAAACAATATTTCTTACCAAAGTTATTACTGCCTTAAAATTAATGGTATTTCTATTCAAATATTGACGTTTTATTTATTAACGTTCGTAGGTTATTAAAAAGGACAAACAAAAATAGATCAAAGGAAAGTAAAGGATTCAATATAACTCAGTTATTATTTTGACATATAATAGATATAAATTGAATTTCATTTTTCATTTTACACACTTCAAATTGTTATTACGTAAAATTAAATTACGTCGAAAAAAATATTTAATTTTAAAGATGAAAGCATGTAAAAATTGTCTTCTTATCTTTTCTACTAAACAATATTGACGTATACCTTTAGTCCACGATCGACGTCTATGGTAATTTAATTACTCCAAAGCGCAGCTTGAGAATTTTATGCTAAATGGTTAGTTGCATATTTTTTCACGAAACTTTTGTATTTGCTTGTGACCTTCTAATGACTAGACAGCTGAAAATATTTCGTCGAAAAATTGCTCAAAAATTCAAATTCTGTGATGAGAAGAGAAATCAAATTATTTTTATATCAGAAAATATTTTTAGGAAGAATTACATGCGTTTAAATCAAAAATCGCTTCCCGGTAGTGTCTAAAGTTACAAAACACAATTATGCATATTTAAATAAAGCGTAAGTAACATCAATTAGTAGTTGCGGCAGCCTAGGTGGAATACCATTTGGTTCACAATCTTGAAGTCTTGGGTTTGAATCCCACGTCACGCACTACTGTCTTTTATATAAGTTATGTGCATATTGCTACTGATTGCAAACGGTAAAGGAAAACATAGTGAGGAAACGTGGTCTTGGAAAGTCCATCAAAAAAAGTTTTTGGGGATGTTTGAAGTCTGTCAACCCACACTTGACCAGCGTGGTGGACTAAGGCCTTACCCTTCTTACAATGCGAAGAAGCCTGCGCCCACTAGTGGGACAGTTTCTAAAAACAGGGCTGATTTGGAGTATCAATTAATTACACAAAGGATTTCTAAACGTTAAATCGTTATAATATAAATTACTAGCTGCGCCCTGCAGTGTAACTTGCTACATGTTTTCGAGATAAAAAGTAGCATATGTGTTAATTCAGGGTGTTAGCTACCTCCAAACCGAATTTCGTCCGAGTCCGTTCAGTAGGTTTTGCGCGAAAGAGTAACAAACATCCATCCATCCAAACTTTCACATTTATAATATTTGTGGGATGTATGGTCTCACAATGTTGCTTAGAAGAACAAAAGGAATTGCGGTTTATTTTTAGCAGAATAAGCCGTATCACTATACATATTCGTACCTACTCACTTATTATTAACCCAGGTCAGATCAAATAGGATTAAAAAAAATTGATGACAATAACCCAAAAAAACATCACTTTCCTTCTTAGGAAGTCTGCTAAAAAGTGCCAAAGTAAACTTCTTTACAAAATTTATAATGATAAAATTTATTGCAATACTAACACATCCTCCTTATTTCCGTCTTAATTTTTTCCCACTGTGTTGACAGTTACGGTACCAATAATAGTGTTATAAAGGTGCTTCCCCACAATGGTCAAAACCTGAGAATAGTAAACATTCTTTTCACATGATACACTATAATTCATACCGTATAAAATCACAAAATATGAAGCTTGACAGAATGCGTGAATCACTAAATTAATATCCTTGAAATCTAATCAAAGCAATTAAAGCTTCTTTTAGATTCCGACGCTTACGTGCGTCCTTTTCTTTCTAGTATATTTTAGGCAGTCTGTTTCACAAAAATAACTTTTTTTAGCTGATATGTGACAGGGGTTGGTCTCCAATATTTCACGAGGACCCGAAAGGCATCCAAGCTCAGGTAGCATTTATTATCACTATCGTTGTTCGTAACTTAAAAAGGCCAAGTAGAAAAATAGCTGAACAGAGGTAAATGGAGATGCTTATTTTAAAAAGTTTGTAACAATCGTTATTATTGATAAAGTAATTATTAGATTGTTGCAATATTTATCATCACTTGATAAAATTAATTGAAAAAATGTAGGTATTTGTTGATTTGTTCGTATCTTTTCACGGTTCAACATAAAGAAGTATTGAGTATAGAGATTAACTATAAGTTGGATTATTTTAAATGATCTCAGCACATAATAAAAACTTAGAAGCCAGAAAACAGTTCAAACGGGCGCAAGCAGTGCGCTTTAGTGGGCCTTGTAACTAAAGAGAAAACATTTACACAGTATTTTTTTAAACCACACGTCCTTAACATAACATGGTGAAAAATTTAGATGTAAAAACATGAATGAATATTGCTTTGACATTGTCAGGTATATCACTGAAATCTACGTGTTTATTTTTATTACTTTATTTTGTTTTACGTGGAAAATGAACAGCAGCTAATTGATAAAATAAATAATATATAAGTAAAGCCAAAACGTTTTAACTTATTTTCACTATTACTTGTCTTATTTTTCTGTGAAATAGCAATTCTAAAAATTGTTAAAAATAAATCCTTTAAAATTACCGATTTTGTAGTGATGCAGAAATCTCTACTTCTTTTTTCGTCGCCGATTCTGATACAAAATTAAATTAAAAAAAAGATGCAAAAAACCAAGACTAAAAACGGCCCGAAAATATAAAAGTAAAAATACACTGTTTACGAAGACACCTTTCTGCGTTGCCATAGTTTGTGCCAATTGTCTATTTTTTAGCAAAAAAATAGATTCAGTGGGTGTTCTGTACTGGGAATTCGTGGAGAAATTTTGCTATTCTAAGCTTTTTCAATCTTCGAGATTGACTGTTTCTTTTACTATTGTAGGATTAGACGGGAAAAAGCAATAACAATTACTGTTGATAAAACTAGAACAATTAAAAATATTAATAAATGTATAATGTCAATTTGAAGCTAAAATACCTAGCTATTCCTTTAGTATGAACTTTGTTTATTTTGGAACGGCATTGTGTTTTTTTTTAATAAGATAAAAGCTTACGTTTGACCGCCATCTCACCTGATGTTAAGTGATGATGCGGTCTAAGATGGAGCACGCTTGCCTAAAAGATACCTACTGATTCACTTTTTCTAAAATAAAACAAATTAAACAATTAAAATAAAATTAAACCTTAAAAAAATTGTAAATATACTAAAACAAAAAAAAAATGAATTGTCCACTGTGTTTATTTTATTGTCTTTTTTTTTTAATTTCTAATCGATTGTTGGGATCATAAAATAATTAGAAATTAGGACCTAATCATTTATTGCAAGGCTATCCACATCTAGATTGTACGTCAAACACACTACGCTGACCTGAGACATAAAATAAAACACTAAACACTTCCCTGTCATATAAGATTAAAATACTGCCTTGACTATAAATATTTTACATACCTATTAGGCATATAATTGCAAAAATGGCGTACAATTTATGTAAGAGTAGATTGAATGTGTTGTTTTATGACTTATTAATATGAAATTAGATTAAAATGTTAAAAGGCTACATTTTTTCTCCCATTTGAATATCGAAATTGGCAAAACAGGTTCACCGACCACATAAATATCATTTAATTTGACATTTTTATCTCAAACTACAAAGAAAAAAAATGTCACCATGTTTTTGTATTTTCCTTAAAATATTAGTCTAGTATCCGCCTACGCGAAATTGATAACTATTTTGATAAAACTTGCAATAAAAGTATTCACAACCTAAAATTTACATAAGGTGAGTAACAAATAATATAAACTTATGTTCAGAGGCCGTACTGACAGCACTTATTGCAATTCAATTTAGGCTATCACGAAAAAGAAACGTGACTGCAAACCTTAACACGGATATACGAGTCTCAATAGCCCAGTAATTTCGCTAGCTGCAGTACCCTTTAAACCAGAACACAGTAATATTTACACACTACTGCGTGGCAGTAGAATATCTGGTACTGCGGTGGTACCTACCTAGATGGTTTTTTGCTAAGGAGATCTACCACCGAGACACGCACACACATGCGTGTCTGCGTATGAGAGAAATGTGTATGTGAGGGTATGTTAGTATAAAAGGATTAAGGTATGCATGCTTTGGTTTCATTTTATCTTTTCATTAGTAACGGTTCGCCCAAACCTTGTAGGTAGGGTCTTCAATCCACATTACAAACCTCAATTCCAGTTCTTATCAAAGCCAGGAAAATTTGCAACATTCTTTACGTCCCCTAACCTAATTTTTGCGAGCTTTTGTCCGCACAAACTCGTTAAATTTTACAAAAGGTAAACTGGTAAAGTACGGGGCTGATCTTGCGAAACATAGATTATCGGAGTTAAAGATAAAGAAGACAACACTGAGGGCCGACAAACATTGAATTAGCATTACAAGATTACAAATGGATTTTGAATAAGAGGCTTAAAAAGGATTTTTATGTAAGAGAAAATCAATTTAAGCGCGCACATATTTACTTACTTTTGATTTATGCCGTTCGATTTTTATATTTATATTTCTGCTACCAAGGTGTAGTGTGTGTAAATGTTACAGGGTACTGCAACTAGCGAAATTATAGGGCTGTTGAGACTAATCATCGAAAGTCATGAGCACCAAAGCAGTGATGCCTCGAACTTTGTCTTACTACATAAGGTTCTGTGCATCGCTGTATTGGTCATGCGCTATGTCTTACCATCAGGAGAGCGTCTCGTTCGGCTCATTACTGTTACTTAAAAAAACATAATTAAATCAAACTTTGCTCCACCAAAGAGGATTTGAAAAGTTTTTACATCTTACAGGTAAAGAATGTAATTTTTTAATTTTTTTTTATATTAAATCTTAGCAGAGGTTGAATGAAAACTTAATTAATTTTATTTGGAAACAGCATTCTGATAGATTTAGATAATAAACACTAGCTGCACCCCACGGTGTTACCCACTCACATGAACATTGAACACTACAATTTTTCGAGATAAAATGTCCATAAATGTTAATCCAGAGCGTCAGCTACCTCCATACCAAATTTCATCAAAATTGGTCCAGTCGTTTGACCGTGAAGAAGTAACAAACATACAAACACACATAAACTTTCGCCCTTATAATATCAGGATAAAGAAAGCTGTAGGTATAATAGGTATTTATTTTCAAAATTTTTAATGAAATGGTTATTTTTTTCTTTTCATATTAAGTTAATAGAGCTATGGATAAATTTATTATTATATTTCCATATTACTATAAGACAAAAATGTTAAAATAGTTTTTACCTGTATTTTAAGCTTTTGTGAATTTTTAAGATTTTGTCGTCAAAAGTCGGTAATGTTTATTTAATTTTAGAACTCTACTGGAACTTGCTCTACCACGGCACTTTCATTACTCGAACTGCGAACAAACTGAGCTCTATTAGACTCTAGATGTGACCGCAGCTCATAGCGGTTATATTTACTCCACTGTGTTACCAGTTGTCCGTAATTACGGAACTCTGTGTTTGCTGAGGAAGTCACTGTTTGAGTATTACTACGTTCAGATATTATCTGTATGCTCTACAGATATCGTTCTCTTACGACAACAGTGTGACATCTCGAATTATATGATTTTTCGTTTGTCTCATATTATGAATCGCAATCTCGCGTTCTATTATCTCCGAAATTGGTATACTTTTTTTACAACAACAAAGAAAAGATATCTATAGATCACGGTATAGTTCTCTATCGTTTGGTGATCTGGTGTCGAAGCCAACTGGCTTCGACACAGGGACAGTTCAGTTGTCACCTAAGCTTCGAGGGGAGAAATGCTCTCAGATTTCATGAAAAACGTGACATCACGAGGATACCACGTAGTAAATATCGATTTCCACATCATCTTCAACGTGACAAGTTGACAACTGAACTCACTACCTTGTGATTTTTTTTATGATCGTAATAAGTTTTTCTTTTTTTTTTCAAACTATAATAACGTTAATTTACTTTCAAATGTGTTTTTTATTCTTTTTGATATTTCATTTCAATATTAGTTATAATCTAATCACGTCATACATAATAAAGCTATCTTGACACCAATTTAAGAGTTATGCTCATTTAAAAGTTTAAAAGCAGTTTTCTGCAAAATTATGGTTTTTGAAATGTCATACTGTCGTCGCAAGTAGACGACATGTATTAACTACCTTTGTAATGTTACGCCTTGATGGTAAACATGATTTTGTCTTTGCAAACTTTTATTGCGTCTAGGTATTATAGGTACTTTTTATGGTAAAAAGTATTGAGTGAACGTAACGTTTTTCTGATGGACGCACTGCGAAGGTACTTAAGTTTGACTGTTCAAATCCTACTAATGTTATAAACGTGTACCTACTAATATTAGTTTGTATGTTTGAATGTTTGGTGTTTGGATATTTGGATATTAAATCACGCAAAAATGGCGTGACGGAACTAGATGACATTAAAATTTGGTACTCAGATTATTTATTTGGCACTTTATTACCTGGATACTTTAAATTACGAAAAAAAGGGTTGACAACAAGAAAAAACGAGCTATAAGATGTATTGACTTGAAATTTGATACTTTTAAGTGTGTTGTATATAATCGTTATTCCGGGATAAAAAGTACTTGTTATCCTAATCCAGGTAATAAATTAGCACAAGTTCCATGACGGATGAAACTATTGCTTTTTTGTTATAATTTATACATCATACCTAATATGTTTTCATTTCACTTTGAACCCAATTATAAAGTCGGATGAAGTTGCGGACGCAAGCTAGTATAAAATAGCTGCGAAAGTAAAAGTGTAGCTTTGTATTATTTTTAAGACATAAAACATATAAACGTACCTAGTGTGTGTTTGTATACATAACATACATATAAACTATACACACCGACAACGGCTCAGCTAAGCAATATGCAAGTAAAGCAAATAGACTTTATGAATTCGTGAGATTAGAATATTATGTTATACAAAAGATTAATTCCGATGCGATATGCGATATAGAGCGCTTAAATACCAGTATACAATAAATATTTTCTGATAATATAATACGTATGAACTTTTTGTAGTTTGATATGACTGCTTAAAACATATTTGTAGCCATGATAGCTCAGTGGTTAATGTTCCCTGAACAAACATCAAAGGGCGTGAGTTCACAAACTCCAACAATGAACATGAACTGTGAAGGAAAGCATGGTGTGGAAACCATGGCATGTTATTAGGGTACTCTCTTAGTACTCAGTTAGCTAGCTACCACCTTTAAAGTTGTAAATCTGCCGCCAAGTAAGTGATAACCAGTTCCATTCCAGGCTTGGCATACTTACCATCTTCGACCACACCGCCACTTAACATAAGATCAAAGTCATTAACAAGTACTCATTAAATTTTCAAATACAAAATTTCTCAACACGTCCCGTAGATAGGTACCTATAAGTGAGGTTACCGTGTTCATTTCAAATGTACGCAATTAACTAAGCTTTCATAAAAAGTTCAGATATAAAACAAATGACTGTTGAATGATAAGCAACAAATTGAAGGAATTTCTCTCGAAGCCAAATAACAGGTACAAAAGAAAAACTCAGTTCAAATAGTGAGAAGTCAACGATAGAAAATATTACACTAGACGATATCGATTATTTCGATTATTTATCGATTATACCTAGTAACATAATTTTAAGTTATTCTAGTATTGATCTTAATACTTCTTATATTACAGAGGAGTCTATAATCCAAAGTAAATTAGTTCCTTCCTAAGTAAGTGTGTTTTATCGTTAACAGTATCATTTCAGGCCGAGTCTGGACTAACGGAAGCCTATGTAGAATAATAAAAGATAAAACGTTTGCAAAGAAAAGCAGTTAAATTCGACTTTTAAATAAATAAAAGTGAGCGTTAACTTTGCTTAAAACACGGCAAGAATCATAGAGTTAAAATAAAAAAAGACTATTTGTATTACAGCGAGATAAAAATAATGGAATACCTACTAACGATACACGAACTCTGAAAACATTACACGCCTGTTTTGTGCAATCGATTAAAAACGAAATAATTATCATTATAAATAATATCGTGTCGCTATCGGATAGTGTAAAACTTCACAATGTAGTACAATAGTTACTACAAATCGGACCGAGTCAAATCGTTTGTGCAGTCACAGATAGAGCGCGGAGAACCCATTCGGGCTATTCTCAATATTAAGGTAAGGTTTTTATAGGTATTTCTCTCATTCTAACCAGCCAAAACTAATTCGGAATTTTATCGTTGGTTAATTAGATTGGTAAACTAGGTAGATATTAAAAACCGTATTTGATGTAAATTTTTGTTATAAAGTTGATCTATCAGAGACAAAACTTATTTATTCATTCAATTCGATCAGAACAGTTTTAAGTTGTATTTGTCGTTGATGGTTTTTTAGTAAAAATCACTTCAACTATTTTAGAAAATTCAGATTGAGAAATGAAAGTTACTTTTGCAGTTATAGTATAATTATTTGACTTGCAACTATAAATATGTACATAGAGTATCACTACTCAACGGTTTGGCTCTACTTTCTTAACGCGTTCGGGGAATGAAAGAAACTCATTACTTGTTTCTTCGTTTTCCGTAGACTACAATTTGGGCAGATTTAGGGTTAGAGTGAATAGATTTCTCCTACGTTTGGTCACTTTCAATCTGGCGAGTGACAAAACGTAGATTTAGTCATATGAAAAAATATTTAAATACTCATTTGAAGGGTTTTTTGACCCTATACCGGTTGGGTCAAGGGTCAGATCTAAAAAACAGTGGTCCATAACACGGCGCTTTTTTTAGGTTTCTCACTGTGCAGTCCAAACTACTGGCAGCTTGAGCCCTGCACCGTTATTTGTTATTTTATGTTTCTATTATAAATAACTTATAGGTAAAAATTTAAAATAATATTCTTTATTTTTAGAATTGATTAAATAAAAAACTTTATTTCTCTAAGCAAATTAATTTAAGTTTCAATAATGACAATCTTACAAAACTATTTCTATTCCTACAGACAGTAGCTTTAACAAAACTTAAAACAACGATAAATAAGAGAATACAAATAGCTGCTAGAGAACTCATAAAAATCTATGATCCGAATAAATATGTTTTTTAATTAGCAGCAACATTTCTATGAATATTCACATTTTTAACATCTTTGAATTTATGACAACGATTCGTATCTAAGTATCACATAAAAAAATATCTTTAATTTTTCTAATTCGCGTTGTAATCTAACATCGCTATAAAATTAAAACGACTCAAATCTCGGCCATGGAACTGGCTTTTAACTTTTGAGATAAAATCTTTAAGCACGTATGTACAAACATAATAGGGAAGAATGTTGTACTGGATCTTTTGACGCAGATTGCAGTGGAGTTGTAGTCGAGTCCTCACAATAAAGTTTAATTATCAACCATCTATATATTTTTTTTATTACAAATAGGCTTGCGTTTGACCGCCAACTCGCCTGATATTAAGCGAAGATGCGGTCTACGGTGAAGCACGCTCGACTAGAAGAAACCGATTCACTCGCGACTTGAAGGCACCCAGATTGTAATTATCAGGGAACACCCAATCGGGCAGCAAATTCCATTGTTTAGCGGTTCATACAATGAATGTAGACTCGAACCGTTTAGTTCGAGTCTTTGGAATATCGACCATAAAGCGGTGACGCTTCTTGGAGCTCCTGGCAGTCCGATAGTGGAATGGGCAGGGTGGAATTAGGTCATGTAGATCTGAAGCGCACTCACCAAAGTGTATCCGCTAGAAAACTGACAGACAAGCCACTTTGCGACGATATTCAAGGCAAATAAACACAGGGTGTTTATTTGCTGTAATACACAGGATGTTTCAGCGAAGTGTAGCATTTCTCAATAGTACTGATATATCCTTTTCATTTTGACTAACTATGGTTACTCGTATCACTTTGTGAACTAAGGAAAAATAATAAGAAACGCTAATTGTGAAAAAAGGCAGATGTTTAAATTGATGCAAGACTCATATGATTTTTCTACGAAACCCTTTGCGATTACAGTTTCTTTATTAAAATAAAATTGATTCATATTGATGTGAAGTTTAAGGGTTGCTACACTTCCGTGAAACATCCTTAATGAATGCAAACAAACATAACAAATTATAATTTATCGCTTTGCTTGTTTTTTTATATAACACTAGCAGACCGTCCCGGCTTCGCACGGGTAAACAAAACTTGACTAACAATTTAACCTATGTTACTCAGTGATAATGTAGCATTCTAATGTTGAAAGAATGATTTAGATCGGTCCAGTAGTTTCGGAGCCTATCCAATACAAACAAACAAATAAAAATAAATATTTCCTCTTTATAATAGTGCAGATGGAGCTGAGATCTGTAATAGTTACTCATATAATATTGCGGACTTATTTGTAGTTGTCAATTTGCTCTATACACCGTCACTTTATTCTATTGTCAATAGTATTTGCAGCGCATGCTTAGTAAGGGTTTTTTTCGGTAAATTTTTCACACTTTCAAGAAAGCGTTTCATTCGTCTCATTACAAAAAAAAACATCTGAAAAATAGAACTTATCCGAAACATAGTAATGTATACAAGTTAATGTGGCAGTTAAAACAATAACTACTAATTATGTGTACTCATGTACTGTAAATGTAAATACACAGATTAAACCATAGCGACACGTATGTGGAAGTCTTAATTAAACACAAAGAAGACAAGTTATCCAGCTACCGATGAAAATATTCCATCCATCATGGTTCGCTTGATTGATAATAGGAGGTGAATTACTGATAGATACTGCTGCCAGCCGCGGGAACCATCGTCTCAATTTATTTACATGTGTTGGTATCACTTGTTGATGTTAGCAACGGTAAAACTATAGTTTTATTGAGATATGAATTATTGGATAAGGTAAAGTGTCAACGGATTCCTGGAAAATAACTCTAAAACACAGAAGTGTGTGCAAAACGGCTCTGTCTTTTATGACGTTTTTCATTAATCTCTGATGCAAACAGAGTGATATTTTGATTTTGTTTTGTTTTGGTTAAAACATTTTTTTGGTCCAGATTGTTATTAGCTTTGGTTCAAGAAAATCTGTTCATCCGTTTAAATGTTTACTAAATATAATATCTTGGTGGTAGATTTTTTAGCAGGAAGTCGTCTAGATAGGTACCACCGCAGTACCAGATATTCTGCCACCAAGCAGTAGTGAGTAAACGTTACTGTGTTCTGGTTTGAAGGGTACTGCAGCTAGCGAAATTACTGGGGTGATGAGACTACCCTTCGAAAGTCGCAAAGTAATGAGCGCCAAAGCAGCGATGCCCCGGCCTTTGTTTTGCTACTCAAAGTTCTGTGTATTGCTGCAATGGTCATGGGCATGCGTTGTCTCTTACCATCAGGAGAGCGCATCGTTCGTCTCATTACAATTACATAAAAAATATATATATATATATCTATATTAAGCATCGTTCCCTAAGCAACTTTCAATTAAATGAGGTACGGACCTTGCAGTATACGATTTTTACTCGCGCTTGTCTTTAGCTTTATTAAGCATCAAAATATACACGAATAAATTTATACCGCCTCCAAAACCTCCTACGTCACTTTACAAATCAGATATACGCGCGCTAACGAACCGTCAGATGTGATTGAAAATCATCGCATAGGTATGTCCTAGACGGAAGCATTATAAATCATTGCCCGACGGTAGCTCATACATCAATAAGGTCGATTATTTGATAACTTCGGAGAAAACACGGTCACCTCTTGTTTCAAATAAGTGGCTAATGATTGTATCAATTTTTGTAGTAAGGTTCTGTATTTTTTTTTGCTTATGTAGGTTTAATCACGTTTAATTATATCGGATACTCTGACTATAGTTTCGATTATATCCCACCCCCGTGCCCGCGCACCGACCACTGTCTTCACGTGCGCGTGCGAGGCGCACGGCGGCTCGTATTGCAAAACGGGACGAGGCCGCGCGCGCGACGTTCTCAGCTTTTTCTCCGTGAAGAAGGCCACCGCATGTGGCTGAAACTATAGACAGTGTATCAGATATAATTTAACGTGAGTAATCTCGCATATAAGTAAAACAAAAATGTGTCCAAATACTTCTGTCTTCATACAATTTAGACTTTATATATTTTGGATGCAATTATGCCTACGATGCGTTGCCTTTGTTTTGCTACTCAAAGTTCTACGTACCGCCGCAATGGTCATGCGGTCAGTTTGACAAATTAATTTTACATAAAAAGGTCGTTAACCAATGTTTTTGGTACTTATTAAAATACAATTAAAAAAAAAGTATTTTCCTACATAAATCGTGACGGTTCTCAAAAATGTAATACTCCAAGGAAATCTACGTTAGCCAAAACTATCAGTGTCGTATTTCTTATAGGGCATGTGTAAAAGATTTGGATTTCATCAAAAGAACCCTAATAAAAACCGGTTACATGCAGTGCTAGTAAGATGTAATTAAAATAGAAAAGTTTGTAATAAATATTTCTATTAAGCAATGCGTAAGGTAATGGCGGGCCGAATCATTATTTTTGAAATGTGTTTAATTAGAAATAACGTTTTTGGAACGGTTTGTGCATAGCAACATATTCATTGTAACGGTACATAATAGCACAAAACTAGTGTGCTTATACAATTTTAGTTATATTATTTATCCAGAAAGAATATTTTTAAAAAATTATTTCAAAAAAAATTGTGCAGATTGTTCCGATTAAAGGTAGTAAAATATATTCAGTTTTTATGTACATCATAATAAAACAATTCAATACTTACATTAACATTATGGTAAGTATGTTTCTGTAAGAGAACTTACTATGAAGAATGTAAGCCATCATGCTAACTACATAATTATAACATAATTATCTAAAATTCTCATACAACTAACATTACTAACATCACTAACATTGCCCTTCTGCCTCATTCACAATAAGAAGTTCGAGCTAACGGTTCTCTACGGAACTTGTGAAGGTATTTTGATTGGCAGCCGTGACCCCCAACTGATTTATTGAGTCTCGAATTTGTGAATTGATATCATGGTATCATAACAACGTTTCACGCCCTTAATTTTTGGTGTCGCTGTTCGCGAGATGTTGACCTTTTCGATGTAATAAACGCGCTAAACTTTCATCTTTATGACGTGACTTCTTTTTTAGAATATATTCCGTGATATATTGAATTGTCGGTTATATTTTTTCTAAGCTACTATAGGCACAATAACATATCGGTTGCGTACAGGGCACTAGTTTAGTTAACAATTTCTTAAGGTCAACTTTTTTTTTTCTCTTTGGTTTTGGCGTCGCGTTTTGAGCATTTGTCAGTGTCAAGTGTTTTATACTTTCAAGTTTCATAAGTTAACCAAGTTGTCTCGTAGCTATAGTTATAGTCAAAGTCCAGTCTTGGTCAAGTACTATCCTTGTCAGTCAAGTCCAGTCATGCGTTAGTAAAGTAGTGGCGACTTTACAATAAAGCTTCGATGGAGTTATGGAAGCAACACGGAAAGTCATATTTCACAACATTATATCTTTTTCCCACACTCGCGCTTGTAATTCGGCACTTTATGAATAAAACACCACCATTTTTATGCACTTGACAAAACACTAGTTTTGGAAAAAAAAATACAAAGGGGCGACACGACTTTAGATTTTAAAGTTGAGGGGTGGTAGTTATCCAGTGGAGTACTAGAAAGAACCCTACCACCACGATATGGATTCCTCACGATATTTTTCTTTACCGGTAATGCAACCTCATTGTTGAGATTGAGGTTTGAGCCCCGTGCCCTAAGGTGTGTGAACCGACCGCGCTACCACTGAGTTATCATCGCTGAATTCTAGTAGGTACGAGTAGAAATCATGTCGCAGCGTTGTATTATGTATCAAATCTTGTATTTTTGAGTATTTAATGTTTAAAATAGTAGTGTTTTATTTTGAACTAATAAATTATGCACACGAGTGAGGACAAGTCATTTAATGTAAAGAAATAATACTTTATGTAAAAACTTATTTCATTTGATTGTGAGACACTTGATAATGCAAACTACTTGATACTGGCAGAATGCACAAAGCGCAATGCCAAAAGTAAAGAAAAAATAACAAGCCAGTTGCGCTATACATTTTGTGGAGAGCAAATTATTAACTAACTTGGCTGGCGCAGCGAAATGTGTCTTCGTCTCTGATATTAAAAGGCACCATCTTTCCCGGAGAGCAAACGAACATTTTATATTTTTGAAATATGACATAGCACGGTTCTGTGATTGTCATGGTTATTAACAGCGAAATCTCTAAGATTTTATTGCTACATTGAACGCTTAGTAAAAACTAAATCCACAAAAAAAATGTAATTTATGAAATCAATATTCCATTTCTAGAATAGAATAGAATATAACTTTATTATACACCAAAAACTTACAAATGAAACACAGATATCAATTAATACAAATATGAAACAAACAAAAAATAAAATAAAAAAAGAAGGTATATAACAAAACAATATAATATATATTATATAATATAATTACATTTTACATTTTATTTTTTACATTACATTTTAATAATTACATTACAATATAATTATATAATATAATATATAATATATACAAAAGAAATAAATAAATAAAAGAACAATACAATAAACGTATATACATATACGTTTGTACCGTTTATAACTCCAAAAGCTTTTATACTTAAGCAACAATTACTTAATTAAAGATCTAAACGATAACCGGGGCAGGTGTAGCGTTCACAGATCAAGAAGAGCAACGGGCGGACATCAATTCGTTACAAATTCGACCATTTAGTTACACCTCGTTGATTCAAGGACTCTCGAACTCATTCCACTTACAATAAGAAGAAAAAATCTAACAAATTAAACGATTGAACCTGTTTTCAAGGACCCCTAAAGAGCGGTACGTTGTTAAGTGAACTAATTTATACTCGTTTGGGTCATAAACAATATGTAAAAGCGTTTCTGAAGGCTTTTGATGTTGGCTCCGATGATTCCAGTTACGATAGATACTGACGCGTGACTTATACATTTATTTTTGAAAATAATGTTCACGGTTTATTGCAGATTTTCTTCTATGTATTTATTTTATATAATTCTTTTAATATAGATTTGATCATCTGCTTCAAGAGCAGAAGGGTGTGGGTTTGATTCCCACTCAGGGCAATCATTTTATGAATAAACAAATGTTTGCTCTGTGTCTGGGTGTTCTGTATTTATTATAAGTATTTATTTACAAAAGAAAAGTATTTATGTATTCTATCAGTTATCTGACTTCCATCACACAAGCTCTGCTTAGTTTGGAGTCAGATGGCGCTGTGTGTATAGTCCTATGATATAAAAAAAATAATAATAGAAAGTATATGTATATGTATTATACAAGTATCTACTTTGCACCCGTGCGAAGCCGGGGCGGGTCGCTCGTTTTTCAAAAAAATATTGAAGGCCATAAACAATACCTGAACATAAACATAATTATATATACATAAACTGCAAAAAATATAACACTCCATTTTTTTGTATTTGTTATGTTTGTATTAAAACTAGTGACCTGCACTTGCTTTAAACGGATGTACTTTAGAAAGACCCAAAAAATATTTATTAAATCGATCTCTACCAAATTTCACAGGATCTCCGCTTGGCTAATCTATAGATTAAATAAAAAAATAATCATAATAAATGTCATCAAAATGAGTCATCCCGTTTTGAAGTCTTGAAGAAACATTCATACATCGATTTTTATAAATAGTTTATTAAAAAAAATGTTTTGTTTTCCAGGTGATTCGATGAAAATCTGGTATTAATAAAACTGTTTCATTTTTGTAGTCTAATAAATTGCGAAGGAGTTCTAAAATACAAAACTCATCGCTAACTTAAAGCAACTAAATTTTTTTACACTTTAAAAATTCAGAAACACTCCTTTCGCTGTTGCTGATATTAAAAACATGTTAACAAGTCGAATAAAACTGTGCAATTTTTTGGCATGTTTATTTGACTACCCGCCGCGTTCGTAAGAGCATGTCGCACTTACACGTCGTTTTAACTTTGGAATGACGTTTTTATATTTTCATTTAGGTATTGTAAAAGTTAAACTTTACTACCAATGTTATTGCAAGATTTTGTCGCTTTTTTCATTGAAAACAAGCAGGGGGTACAATTTTGATGGAAATTAAGGTTTGCTAAGCGTCCATATTGCTCGTTTGGCTCTATATTTTCATAGATAATAAAGATATTTGGTGGTAGATCTGGCACCACCGCAGTACTAGATAAATAAAAGCTTGTACTATGGCAGTCAGATAACTGATACAATATTTATATACTTTTTTTTTGTAAATACATACTTATAATATATACAGAACACCCATTATTATTATATATATTGTGCCGCCAAGCAGTGGTGTGTAAACATTACTGCGTTCGGGTTTGAAGGGTATTGCAGCTAGCGAGATTACTGGGTGAGATTATACATCGAAAGTCTCAAATTAATGGGCGCCAAAGCAGCGATAAACTGGACTTTGTTTGGCCAAAAAAAAAGATAAAAAACACTGGGTGTATTTCTAATAATGATGAGTAATATCTTGGATTTCATTTCACAAATACATCACATGATTAAACAAGACTACATATTATTAAATGACGCAACAATCATCTAGCAGTGTTACACAAATTAGTAACCGTTGGCGCCCGTTATTAAAAAAGTCCTATTTGGCCGTCCAAAATATTCCATTTTGTTGCCAGTGGGGGGTTCGGCCTTTTCAATCGGTGGTACAATTAATCAAAGTAGAGCTCTGTCATCTACCATCGGTCAGTTGTTGTGTGGCTTTTTATACGTTTTCTTGTCAGGTCAGTAAATAACACGACGAGTTACACAATAATTGGAATAACGAAGTTATTGGATAGTTAAGGATGTTCATTGTTCAGTATGCTGCATATTTAGTATGATCGAGAATACTTCGTTTCTTTCCAAACGCTTGTAGCCAAGATCTATTTTTGGTCAACGACACTCTTGGATGCGTGTATGTGTGCTATGATACGTAATCATCATCATAATGTATTTTTAATAAAAAAACCTGTACATTTTTGGACTTTTCTTTTATCGTTGTCGAATATCGAATGTTACTTTGTCTGAGCCTTCAGGTTCGATAAGGCAAAAGTGCTAGCTAGCGAGTCTGAAAGGCTATAGAGATCAGTGCCTCGATCACAAACGACTTGCGAAAAACTATTCGTACATACGTCAGTCGACAAAAATTTGTATGTTTGTAGCTTTGTATGCTATCGAGGACTCGATACCTTTACGATATGAATTCGATCAATTTTCGTGATCAGGGCTCAGTAAGCATCGTTAAAAATCGGGTGCTGGTAAAATAGCTTGTAATCTATAAAAAACTAAATTGTTTTTTTATTCCTATTGTACAATTATTTATGTAAATTATGTAATATTATATTATTGAGAGCAAACATGTTTTTATATTTTTCTTTATTTAAAAACAAACTAAAACCGCAATGCTTCAGAGATGTAGAAAAAGTTTAATTAAATAGATAACAAATTGAAACCTCATGAGAACTTTAAAGCAAAATGGTAGAATAATTCACGCTATTTTATCACTAATGTAATCTTAGATTCAGATTTTAAACGTTTAGGAATAATTTGACTTTTCATTTAAGAAAATCAGGCGTAGACTCGCCTGAATCTGAAATTCCAATTAGCGAACTAATTTTGGTAAAAAAATTAAACGAGAAGTATTGCCTTAATCGAATAATTACGACTGCGAGTTGAAAATTAAAGTCATTACTTTATTGTCGACCATAAAAAACGGACATAAAGAAATTTTCTTTATAAGAATTGGATTAAAATAATGATCGTATTAAAGCTTGCCAAATTGATAATAATGTTTATTATTAAAAGGCGGTGTAGATACAAAAGTATTTTGGGATCATTTGTTAAAGTCAAAGATTCTTGTGGTGAGACTAATTTTGGGATATTATTACATCTATGGCGCTAATACGTTTGAACAGTTTGAAATTACTGGTGATACTCAATTTTTTTTTTATAAGATCGCTTTTTTGTTACAATGAAATCTTAAGATTCAAGATGTTTATTGCTTCCAAACAGTACAAGATCTTTTACGTTGATTGACAATCGCTGGTACAAAATTTTACTTAATTTATAAATGCGAAACTTTATACATATTATTTGATTTTTTTATAGTTGATACAGCTCACCTGATGTTAAGTGATTGAATTAATGGTGTGGTCGAAGATGTTAAGCGTAATGTAGTCTGGATTGGAACTAACTCTCAAATGAAGCTGGTATAATAAATGTGTTTGCCAGTAGGTTTGACTGTCAATACATGAACCATTGCTGTATGGTTCATGTACTGACTAATGAGCAAGTGTTAAGATGTAAAATGTAATATGTTCTAACTGACTGTTTTATGTAACCTTACCTTATGCCTATGACTATGGTGAAATAAATGTATTATTATTATTCATCATTATTTATTTTTCTTCTTATTTTTTAAATTTTTTACATTAAATATTTAAAAAACATATATAATATAAAAAACTTAAAAACTAGGGTGCCGCCGGCAGCGGGGCAGGGCTCAAGCTGCCGGTGGTTAGGGCTGCAGAGTGAGGAACCTCCTCACAATGCGCGCCGTGTCAAGGATCACTGCCTTTTGAAGCTGACCCTTGACCCAACCGTCTAGCGAGAGTCTCTCGAGATGTTGGTCGAGACTCTTCGCTATAAGACCGTTTACCGTGACGACTATCGGGACAATGATCGTCGAATCAACATCCCACATGGCGGTTATCTCGTGAGCCAAGTCAAGGTACTTGCTGAGCTTGTCCTTCTCGGCCTTCACGAGATTCTCGTCATGTGGGATGGTGATGTCAACGAGCACTGCCCGGCGTTGGGCTCGGTCGACCACCACGATATCAGGCTTATTGGCGACAATAGTCCTGTCCGTGATGATAGACCGGTCCCAATAGAGCAAAGCACGACCATTTTCGAGAACTGGCGCTGGTGCGTACTTATAGTACGGCACCTCAGACTCGACAAGGCCGTATTGAAGAGCAAGCTGCTGATGGATGATCCTGGCTACTTGGTTGTGCCTGTGCAAATACTCGCCGTTAGCAAGATGCGAACAACCGGAAATAATATGTCGGAGCGATTCTCCGGGACGGTGGCATGCCCGACAGATGTCGACCGTACCGTCCTTCATGATATATTTCCGATAATTGTTCGTCTTGATAACTTCGTCCGCAATCGCACAGGCAAAACCCTCAGTTTCCCCAAAGAGGTCTCCGAAACGTAGCCAGTTCACCGACGCGAGCATGTCCACATCGGGGCCCGTTAGGACCCGATAGAACCGCCCGTGCAGCTGCTTGCTCTTCCATACTTCCTTGCGGTCTTCGGTGCTGAGCACCGATGGTTTGCGCCAGTTCTCGTTCGCTAAGGAGAGCGGCGTGAGGCCCTTGTCAACTGCCACAACATCTCGATGCATCCCGCACTCGTTGTCGCGGAAATAATCCCTGAGACTGCACACTTCACGATTATGGAGGTTCTTGGCGCTTAAGAAGCCACGACCCCCCAATTTTCGTGGAATGTACAGTCTCATAACAGACGAGCGTGGGTGTAGCATGCGATGAGTTGTGAGCTGTTGACGGACTCTTCTATCCAGGGCGTCTAGCTCAGTCTGAGTCCACCTCAGTATGCCAAAGGAGTATATCAGTAGAGGCATCACCCAACCGTTGAAGGCACGCACCTTATTGCCACCAGACAAAAAACTATTAAGTACTTTTGTCAGGCGACAAAAGAAGCGTTCCTTCACCGATCGCTTGATGTCCACTACCGCTATACCCAACGACTCTGACATACCGAGGTACTTGTAAGTCTCGGCCTCGGAGAGAGATCTGAAAGTCATTGTCTCGGAAAGCTGTAAATCTGGACAATTTACAACTTCCCCTAGCTGTACGTGCATGACCGCACACTTGTCTACCCCAAACTCCATCTTGATGGCATTGCTAAAAACCTGTGTAGTTTTTAACAATTCCATCAAGTCTGAACGTTTTGGTGCAAATAGCTTGAGGTCATCCATATACAGCAGATGAGAAATGACTTCACCACCTCTCCGAAGCCGATGGCCTAGCCCTGATTCCTTCAGCAAAGTGCTGAGAGGATTCAGTGCTAGACAAAACCACAATGGACTCAGACTGCCACCCTGGAAAATGCCTCGCTCGATCCTAATCAAGTCCTGCGGCTCAGAAGAGCCATCTCCACTACCTGGTTGACGAAGGACTGTGGTCCATTGTCTCATACATGCGCCTAAGAAAGATTTTAGAGTTGTATCAATTTTATATAACTCTAAAACTCTCTCTAGCCATGAATGAGGCACTGAGTCATAGGCCTTCTTATAGTCAATCCAGGCAGTGGAAAGGGCTCCCTTGTTCCGCCGAACTTGCTGGCTAATGGTCATGTCGATGAGGAGAAGCTCCTTAGTACCACGGGACCCTACCCTACATCCATTTTGAGCAGGAGCCAAAACGTTATTTGCGACAACATGCGCGTTAATTTTTGTTCTCAAAATGGACGTAAGGAGCTTGTAGATGGTAGGCAAGCACGTGATGGGTCTATAATTTTTTGCTTCTGTGGTACTACCGGTCTTATGGAGCAGGAAGGTGACACCAGTGGTCATAAAACAAGGAAGGGAACCAAGCTCGAGGGCTTCTTGGAATTGTGTCGCTAAGCGGTCATGTGAGCAACGAATCCACTTAATCCAAAAGTTGTGCAATCCGTCCGGCCCAGGACTTTTCCAGTTCTGTGCCGTACGAATCGCACAACTAACGTCTACGGGGTCTATTAAAACAGACCCCATGGATTCGATAGACTCACATTCCCGCTCGACAACACGCATCCAATCACCCTCGGTGTGCTCGACAGGCAGCGACCAGATACCACGCCAGAATTCAGTCATGACGCTAGTATCCGGTAGCTGCCTGTCACTCACACGTTGGCCGGTTCCTTCCCAATCTCGATACACCTTCCTTTGGTCACTTTGAAAGACGCGATTTTGCCAATATCTATCCGCACGCTCTCTATAGCGGCGAATACGGTTTGCCCACGCATAGACTTTCTGCTTCAGATAGTCAATGCGTTCCGTGACACTGGCTAGATAGTGCTGGGGCCTAATACCCGTTCCAGCAAAAGCCTGTGTCACAAAACGCATGACTCGGGGGCGATTATTCCCCCGGCTGAAACAGATCAGCTTTGCAATGAGAGTCCTGAACGTGCTGATACGCCGCTCGATCCGCAATTGCCATGCGGGCACACCCCCGGCGGGTCGCGGTGCACGGTTAGTGTCCGGAAACTTAACACGTGCAACGCGACACGCCGCGATGGCACCGCAGTATAATATCGAGTGGGTATCAGTCAAATCTTCGCTAGCCCGTAAATACGGGGCTAGCAAAGCGTTCAAGGCTCCCATCAACGCTAAATTTCGTCTATGGGTGGGCAAACGTGGTAGTCGCGGCCTAGAATCGGGTGCGAATCTATATTGACAAATCGCGTCTTCCAAAGTCCTCCTCAAATGCTCACTCACCTGGCTACATACACCCATGCTCGTGCATTCGCCTACATCAACTACGGGATCAGTAGGTGTCGCTAGTGTCGCCATCGACGTCGGCACTGACACCAGTGTCGGGGCTGACGACGCGACAGGCGAATCCCGTGTCGAAACAGGCGTTGGACGAGCAGGAAGTGCCTCCAGGCGGAGCCGATCAAGCACGGACTGATCCAACAGCTGAAGTCGCTGGATAGCCCGCACTTGATCCGATAGTCGTTGGGTAGACACGGCGACGGTCGGTTCAAGGGCCTGAAACAAAGGCAGCATCCTGACACGGTACGCTGAAAGGTTAATTCCCCCCTCTGTAGCCCCATAATAGGCGCGCATGCAATTCTCATTATTTGTCTGTGACCATCGCATGCGTCGCACTACACCACCGGCAGCGAGAGCCGAACGCGAAGCAGATTGCCCCGCAGGCCCCAAGCGTGCCGGCAGCGGCGGCCGTCCTCGACGCGCAGGTGGTGGTGGCGCCGGTGTCCGCGGCCCGCTCACGTCGCTGCTGCTCGACGAGGCGCTTGTTGCCAGGGGTGTAGCAAACTCTTCATCCCCCGACGAAGCGCTCGGAGTTGACGGAGCGGGCGGTGATGGTATATGTGCGTCATGTAATCCCGAAGCCGCAGCTGTTCTTGAGCGCGTCCACATAACTTGCTTTCATTCTTGAAAAATATTTTGCTGTGATTTGATTGACGTATAAATGTCAATCGGTAAAATTTTTTAAAAGATTCTAATAAACTCGGAAAATAGGCAATATGGAATAAAACTTTAAACTGGTAGGTGTTTGTAAACTATTGCTGATATTTGGTGGTGAAATTGAGGTCAAAAAGTTGTTGGAATAGAATTAAAATATTTCTCTTGATAAAAACATGTCTGCTTCGCAGCGGGAGACAGATGTCATTTATTATTATTATTATTATTATTATAATACTCCGTTAGGTGTATGGTGGTACTCATGATCGTTTATTGAGATAAAACCAATGTAGCAATGATAGCTCAGTGGTTAGCGCGGTAGGTTCGCATGCCGAAGGGCGTGGGTTCAAACCCCAACAATGAGCTTGAGCTGCCGGTGAAGGAAAACATCGTGAGGAAACCATAGCATGGTGGTAGGGTACTTTCTAGTACTCGGCTGGCTAGCTACCACCCTCAAGTTGAAAATCTGCCGCCAAGCATCTAACGGTGTGTTCCGGCAGCCTCACTTGAGAGTCAGTTCCATTCCAGGCTAGGTGTGCTTTACCATCTTCGACCACACCTTCACTTAACATCAGGTGAGCTGTGGTCAAACACCTGGCCTGTCAACCATTAAAAAAAAAAAAAAAAAACTACTATTGCAAAAATTATACTATTTACAAAATGTATACAAAAAACTTAGTCTAAAAATCCGTCAGAGGAGGGATATGTGGCCAGAACGCTGGCAGCATTGCCACGCTGGACGGCAATGCTTAGCTTTTGACCAAAGTAGATGGTCAAAAGCTACTGCTTTGGTGGTACTCCAAATTCGAATTTAAATTTTTATTTCAAATTAGGTACTATTTACGCATGTCAAAAATTACAATAATGATAATTATAAAATAAAATGATTTAATTAATTTATAAATAATTATCTGTTAATTTTCAAAAATAAATTAGTTGTGGAATCAAAATTAAAATCAAAACTTAAGAGTGGTAGCTAGTCAGCCGAGTACTAAAAAGTTGCTACCACCACGGTATGGTTACCTCACGATGTTTTCCCTTTACTGACGACTCAAGCTCAGGCTTTGAACTCTTCGACATGTGAACCGCGCTAACCATTGAGCTTTCATCGCTACACAATTTTCGCTATATATTGGCACTTGGAGTTGAAAGTTGGAGTGTAGGATGCCGATAAATTATAGTTCGGTTTTACACATAGGTTATATTTTATTACAAGAAAATATACGTGGTTGGGAGACCATCTGACTGCCAATCTGGAGATAAAGAGGTCAAATACACGGCACGCACCTCTATCTTTTCTACTTAAAGCAAGAAAACATCGTACGGAAAGCTATCTGATGGACCTTAATCTTCTAGAATATGTTGTGTGAAGTCTGCCAGCCAACAGCGTGATTGACTATATCTTTATTTTTCTCACAATTCTCTAGCTCAAAAAAGATCTAGCGTCCAGCGGTGCGACAGTACATAAAAACATGGCTGACCGACAACTATTTTCTGTAGAATGTTTTAAATAAAATGTTTAACTGCTATATATTCTGTGTCCGGGGGTCAGGGGTAACACGAGAGCTCGCTAATCAGAGACGCAAAACAAGAATTTATTGTTTGCAATGTACCGTGGCCGGCCCATTGTGCCATGCAGTGAAGGGTGCAATTACTCGTGTTCTTGAACTTTTACTTACTACAAACTACATGGAACCTTGTCACATTACGTTCACCTGTTTATTTTAAGCGTACGCTAAACTATATTTATCGTGACATAGTATTTCATGTGTACATTTATGAATAGGTATAAGTAACAAGGTATTTTTGTCATCAGAAACTCTATAGTCGATGAATTTTCATTTCGGTCGTAATAATTTTGATTTCAGTAGTATACTACTAGCGGCCTGTCCCGGCTTCACACGGGAAAACAAAACTCAATTGAAAATAAGTAAAGCGTATGTTACTCAGTGATAATGTACATATGTGTGTGTTGTTACATTAGTTTTAAGTCTTTATTTTTATATATTTTTTTGTAATTTGGTGTATACAATAAAGAGTTATATTATTATTATTAATGTAGCATTCTAATGATGAAAGAATTATTTAGATCGGTCCAGTGGTTTCGGAGCCTATTCAATACAAACAAACATACAAAAAATCAAATCTTTCCGCTAGTAGCATAATAGTGATTTACTTTTAAAATTACAAAAGTATTTGAAACTAGCTGCGCCCCGCAGTGTTTCCGCTACATGTTTTAGGAATAAAAAGTAGTTTATGTGTTAATCCAGGGTCTCAGCTACTTCCACACTTAATTTCATCCAAATCCGTTCAATAGTTTTTGCGGAAAGAGTAACAAACATACATCCTTACAAACTTTCGCGTTTATAATATTAGTAGGAAAAAAGCTATTCAATATAATTATTATAAGTAATTAAATTGTTAATAAGTATTTTGACACTTATTTTCAATAAACTAGACTTAGCTATAACATAATTACATGTTGAGTGAATAGGAATCTCGTTTAGACATCTACTCTCCGATAAAAAGTAAAAAAAAAATAACTCAAAACAAAAGCACAAAGGGTTACCAAAAGCTCAGATTACGACCGCCGAGATAACTGCGAAAAGGTGAAATTCGTCAAGAAACACCGAGATGAAAGTACCTACATTTTTAATTTTAAAGTTTTCCGTTTTGCGTCGGCTTGCTTCGTTTAATTTCCGGCGAGATTATAACAACTAAGCCTGGCTTTGACTGCAGTCTTTACCAGTGCGTCAACAGTTTTCACTTAAAATGTGCTTGCACTTGGGGGGTTTAATCAGTTTCAAAACATGTTTTCTATCACAACTTGCATATTGCATCGTAAAATTACTCCTACGAGTATGCTCAATATTGTAGGTTGCGTTTTGTAAAATACAAACAATTTTCCGGGTTAACGACGTAACGAAAACATGAGCAATGTAATTAGTTATAAGTTTTTTTTCTTTTTTTATGTTTATTGTTTATTTTTGTATGTATTGGTAATTATGTTGAAATGTGTTTTATGTTACAAATAAAGTATTGTCTATTGTCTTGTCTATTAATTTTAAACAAAAATTATTTCAACATAACGTAGCTAATTTCATAGTTATAGACATCGTAAGCGGTGGTTTGTAAACAAGGTGAATCAGTTGCTTGTAAAAAAATTGGGCAGTGATCCGAGCTGACGAACAAGAGCCTCTCCTGATTGTGAGAGAACGTCATGTGTACCCAGTGCAGTGGTACACATGACGTTCACTAACAAAACGAAGTTAAGGGCATCGCTGCTTTGGCGTACATTACTTTAAGACTTTTGATGGTAGCTCTGCACACTAGCTGCAATGCCCTTTAAATTGCAACACAGTAACGTTTACTTATTACTGCTTGATGGCAGAATATCTTATACTGCGGTGGTACCAACCTAGACGACATCCTACTAAGGAGTCCAGAGTAAACGAGTTTCTTCTAGACTGCGTGCTCCATCCTAGACTGAATCAATGTTAGTCATCAGATAAGATGTGGTCAAACGCAAACCTTATGTGATATAAAAATATAACTTTGACATTGCATTATTTAAGAACTATTGACGTAACATTTAATAAACTAAGACTAAGACTAAGTCAAAATTAAAAAAAATAAAAATTTGTTAATACGTACCAGCTCTCTTCAAAATTCCTCCTTTCTTTTTCCAAGTATAAAAGTAAATATGATCACTAACTAAAACAAATGAATGTCATCCTAGCCAATTTTAGCCACGGCGACTAAAAGTACTTCTATCATACAAAAAAAAAATAACCTACGTGTAAAGTACCAAAGTTAGTACTAACGTTAGAATATCATTATTCGCTTGTACTGAAATCGTGATCTCAAAACCGCGAATACACCTAAGTAGATTTCCACCCATGAGAACAAAAAACATGATTACAGTTGATTTGCGCGATATGCCTTTGTAGGGGTAATTTTATGTGTGGAGCTATGGAAGGTTCTAGACCGATCGCACCTACGGGCAGTACCGGTCCTGTAATAACTACCAACAACGTGAGATGAATGTTTTCGCTCGTATTTTAACTGCTTTTAGCCTAAGGTTTGCGACTAGGTATAAAACATACTTTGACATAAGTACTAAGAATATACTTAAAATCTTTAAGGGTAAGAGGGCTAAAGATGTAAGTAATTCGTATTGTAAAACGCTTATTCAGGAATAAGTACTACTTTTAATTTTACTTTTTTTTATCGAGATGAATTAATGTTCTAATCAACATTAAATTTATGATCATAATCACGATCCTGTGAACCTCGTAAATCGTGATAGAGATCATAACAACAGAATAAACGTCAAAGAGTCTAGAATTTTCTTTTACTAACGAAGACAGATGATAAAGACGGATTTCCTAATTTAAAGTTCACCTATCAACTAGGTTATTAATCTTGACCGCATTTCTTCATTTAAACAATCATCAGGAATGGTTACGTCACATGCAACTGCCTCTTAATTGTACAATTAGCTTTATTGCAGTTGACAGTGTCTTCAATTAAAATTCGCTTTTGCTACTTTGGTTTTATGGCAATTGAGGGCGATTGCAATAAATCAGTCTGGCAATTTCTAAACTTCGTCTCGCTTGTAATCTGTTCATTTAAAAAAATTACAAACGATTTTGGTATTACGAATTGTCGATTCGTATACCTACTGGCAGTTATCAAGTTGCGGGAAACAGATGTGACTGACACATTTTTGTTACACTTAGATTACCTACGTTTAATTCCTTTCGATATTAGGACTATAGTTTACGCCATATTCGGTGGCCTTCTTAAGGACACAAAGCAGTACAACGCGCGCGTGGGGACGTTCTCAGCCCAATGCAAAGAAAGATTAAGCCGTATAATTAGGTCAACGAAAGTAATTATTTCAAAAAAACCGCATCAGTAAAACAAAAAGTTATCAAGTTATTTTAAAATTAAAATAAAAAGATTTGACAAAATACTAATTTTTACTACGTTAACTTATCTTCATGAAGTGTCAGGAATAAAATCAATTTGATAATTTAAAACTACTTTCCAAAAAGAATCTTCGGAGGGAACGCGGAAAAATAATTTTGCTGCATTGCATTTTTTCTATTATTAATATAATATTATACCAGATAATTGATCTCATACCTATACACACTTAGACAGCTGCTACCAAATGAGCTGAACGAGTCAAACAAAAATAAATCAGTCGTTAATGAGACTCTGACTAAGGCATATTTCATTTATGTCATGAGACACTTTTGAGACACTTTTATGAAATTCTTAGTAATGACAGAATACACAAAATGCAATGCCAAAAACAAAAAAGAAGAAAAAATGTTTTAAAATGTAATAAAAGTCAAAACTGTAATCGTAATTTTTGTTGCGCTAATAAATTATTTCAAATATTAAATGTCGTTGCTATCTGTCTTGTAACATTAAACCGTAAAAGTGTGCTATTTTACTCGCTGCTTCGAAGCCCCTATAAATCGTGGTAGGTCTCCAAATAGGTCTGAAAAGAGTAGCATAGTCTGTAGCCAGGACTAGAATATGGAGTGAGTAAAACATGAATGCTGGTAACTTGAGAGGCTCTATACAACTCTTGAGCAGTACATAAACTTTCAAAATACAGTAATAGTACGTTTCTGAACTTTTAATGAGTAAAAGTTCTTATTTCTTGGAAAAAAGGCAGACGTGTTTTTCTTGGACGTTTCCAGTGGTATTACGCTACAGCATGGCTCTATTTTCTTAAAACGTATTGCCCATTAATGTTACATACTGCTGTTTCCCTCTTTTCGTACAAACTATAGGGTCTTCGTCATGTTTTAAGGTTGAACATACCATCACGGTTTGTGGCCTATCGTGCCTATATGTAAAAAAATAACTTTTCAAATTTCGATAGCCTCGAAACTTTTTTTTTTTTTTATGGTTGACAGGCTAGGTGTTTGACCACAGCTCACCTGATGTTAAGTGAAGATGTGGTCGAAGATGGTAAAGCCACCTGGAATGGAACTGGCTCTCAAGTGAGGCTGCCGGAACACACCGTTAGATGCTTGGCAGCAGATTTTCAACTTGAGGGTGGTAGCCAGCCGAGTACTAGAAAGTACCCTACCACCATGCTATGGTTTCCTCACGATGTTTTCCTTCACCGGCAGCTCAAGCTCATTGTTGGGGTTTGAACCCACGCCCTTCGGCATGCGAACCTACCGCGCTAACCACTGAGCTATCATCGCTACAACCTTACGTAGTGTTACTCCGAATCAGCCCAATTTTTTTAATAAGTTCCTCACTGCTGGGCGCGAGTCTCTTCTCATTGTGGAAAAAGTAACCTGGCCAAGTATGGATTGGCAGACTTCACACACCTTCGACAAACTTAATTTTAAGAACTATCTATCATGTTTTATTATGGTGAATAAGTACGCGTTTGATCGTCATCTCATCTGATGTTAAGTAAAGATGCGATCTACGATGGAGCATGTTTGCATAGAAGATACCGATTCATTCTCGACTTGAAGACACCTAGATTGTATCTATCGTAAAACACCCACTCTTTTTTTAATGCCAGTGACGGTGTGGTTGAAGGTGGTTAACACACCTAGCCTGGAATGATACTGGCTCTCGAGTAAGGCTGCCAGAACACACCGTTAGATGCTTGGCGGCAGATTTTCGACTTGAGGGTGGTAGCTAGCCAGCCGAGTACTAAAAAGTACCTTATCCTTCACCGGCAGCTTAATCTCATTGCCGGGGTTTGAATCTACGCCCTTCGGCATGCGAACCGACCGTGCTAACCACTGAGCTATCATTGCCGCACATTCGGGTATTCCACGCTTTAGCCGTTTGAACAATGAAAGTAGATTCAAATCGTTTCGTACGGGTTTTTGGACCGTCAACCTTGAAACGATGTCGCTTTTTCGAGTTTCTGGCCGTACGACAGAAAAATGGGCATGAGGAAAATTAGAGCATACAGACCTGAAGCACACTCTCCAAAATGAAATGTAGGTTTCCTCACAATGTTTTCCTTTGCCGTTTGAAGTCATCAGCATACGTACATTACTTAGAAAGAACTCTTAAAAGAAAACTCGCGAAATCTATCTAAGGAATATCAAATTCGCAACTAGATAACTGAGATACTGCAATGAACGTTATGCGGTCTTACACCGAGATAGTGGTCCCCTTATTGCTCGGACCCTAAATTGCGGTTTGAATGCAATGCCTTTGACGTTAAATTATTGTCGCCATGCAACGTTACACCGTACTGGAACACGTGTGCAATGCTCTTATAGCCTGTTTGCTTGTTTGGGTTGTATTTGCACTATATCTGCTATAAGGATTACAAGGACTATTAGAGACGGCTTATGTAGTTATGCTTTTTGTGTCCAAAGATCTGTTGATGCAGTTTTGAAATGTTTCTTTTATAGTATTGTTTTTTACTTGTGTAAAAACTTCGAAGCTCTGTCGTCTGACTATGTTTTGCTAGTACGTGTTTGTTTTGGTATTTACTAACTAGATGTGTAAACCTTTTTCTATTTTTTTTTTTTTTATTTTTTTTTTATGCTTGTCAAGCTAGTTGAGATATATGGACTCTGAGATACCTTACAGCTCTTGAAGCAGATATTCTACCAAATGAGCTAACTGGGCAGTCAATATGTACAGAATCCTAGTTTTATGTGGAATGCATTTTGTGGCGAACACCACCGCATAAACATCGGCCGTGTACACACTGACATTAATTACGTAATTAAGTGAACGATTAAAATCGATTGTTTAATTCGTTTGCGGAACGAGTTTCAAGTATCGATTATGAGCAGACATTTATCTTTGAAATGAGTTGGATGCAAAATGGCCCCGCGGTTACTACATGTTTTTGGGATGAAAAGTAGCCTTCGTGTTAATCCAGGTTCTCAGCTACCTCCATACCAAATTTCAACTAAATCCGTTCAGTAGTTTTTGCGTGAAAGAGTAACAAATATCTATTCATCCAAACTTTCATTTTTTTGCGACGATAAATGCTTGTTCTGTGTCTGGGTGTCCTGTGAGTATAAGTATGTATTAAAAAAAAGTATTTTATCAGGTATCTGGTTCCCATAGTACAAGCTTTGCTTAGTTTGGGGCTAGATGACGCTGTGTGAAATGTCTTACGATAAATGCCAACTAACAGGATAAAACTGCTTCGGAACATTTGTATTGGTGTGCGATTCCAAATGTCACTTAATAAATGAAAAACTGATAACTTGAAGTTTTACATTTATAGGTATAGACTATAAAATAAAACGTTATACAAAAAAATATATTATTCTTAACAATAAAATCCTAATTTAAATGAAGCTTCATTGAAAATTGTAATTGAACCAATGATGCTAAAAAAGATATAATAGGCATAATTAAATTATTTACATCTTAATTATGCTCATTAGATCGTTCTTTTCTTCTGTTTCTCTTGCCGGTCCCAGTTGATTGCCTCCTCGTTGCGCAGCGCCATGTCAGTCGATCCTGGGTTGTTACTGTTGTCAAGGCCATTGAAGCTCCTTACATCCTCAGCGTAGCGTGATCTAACCTACATATGGGCGAAATCGCATCACAAAGGTCCATTTATATCTGGGTGAGACAATTCAAAAGTAGGTTCTACCCAGCTAGTTCTTTTTTTTATGCCAATCAAGCTGACGGGTTGCCTGATGTTAAGCAATCACCGTCGCCTATAGATATCTGCAATACCAGGGGTACTACAAATACGTTGCCGACCTTTTAAGGTTCTATTAACATGCCTTTTGAAGAACCCAATGTTGTAACTCCGCGGGAATACGGAAGAAGGAAGATCTCCACAATTTGCAAGTGTATGGCAAAAAAGATCGCGTGAATCGCACAGTGATAAATAATTAGATTAAAAAGCAATTAAAATAGTAGGTAACTAAAATTTACTTATTACTTTAATTGCTTTTCGATTGATGTCAGAAGATAAAGATGAAATGATTAAAAAAAAAACAACGCTATCACTTTTTAGTGAAAATTTAACATGAAAAAATAAAATATGTACATATTTTATTTTTTCGGTCTTAAGTTTTTCACAAGGGGATCTCTCACTAGGACATTATAAGTGCGAGGCCATGGGCGAAGGGTCACTTTGCCCATGCCTTGCTACACCATTGCTCATCCTTATCCACATTGATACACCATGTTGTGTTAATGAGAACTCATTAGAACCTTAATTCGATTGTTTTGATTTTAATCATACAAACGTAATTTTTATTACGCTACGTAAAATATTGCATTAAAATCGCACATAAAATGAACCTGTTAAAAACAAAATGGTTCAAATCATAGCCAACCATTAATTGCAGATATATCTTTAAAACGAAAGGCGTTACCGTAATTAAGTCAAAACTAATTACATAAACGTTCACAGCAATGTTAATTAACTTTATTACCATTCGGACACATTTCATTTCGCTGAGAAGTCGTAAATATAAAAATAGCGAACGCGTGCAAACTAAATAAATTTAATTGTTGCCTGCTTTCAAAGGCGAGGCCTTAAACGCAACAAATTAAGGCGGACGTTTCAATTAAATTCTTGTGCAATGTCGTTCTTTCTCTTCGCTATGCTTTTACTATATAGTTAGATATGATCACAGACCAAAATTCTAGAACAACACTAGTAAATGTGTAAAATGACACATGCCAACTACATACGAGTACACCCCTCTATTTATGTATATACTTTTGTCGATCTACCTAATATAGTATTTTTGTATTGATTCAGGTAGTTTGAACTGAACCCGTTTTACCAGCGTTTTCCTTGACTTACATATAATTGTATAAGTCTATGTAGGTATTAATCTAAGATATGAGCTACTCTAAATTGCACCCTAACCATTCAAGCTGTTGTAGCACAGTGATGTAACACAGATAAACAATAACTTATTAATAATATTAGTGAAAATAAGTAAATAAAAGCCTAGATAAGAACTAGACTTTTAGGTAGCTATATTTGCTAGAATTAGTACCATAGATTAGGAGTATGATCGCTGTAATGTTTTTTGCCACTAACATCATCAGTATAAGCCTCGGTTTTATTATATTATATAGTCCATTATGACTCGTCAGTGCATCTTCTAGAACACATCATATTACAACTAGTAAGATAAAGTAACGTAAATTTGCGAAATCGTAGTTTTAACTTCAGCTATGATCATGATTGTTTTTCCTTGTGCTTAGCAACTTAACTTAGCAACTAGATTTTTTTGCGATTGTGAGTAATGGTTAAATGATAGCTTAACATTTCTGTTAATATTTTGAAACAATAATGACCTACAGTGAGCCTTACTTAAGTGTCGATCGTAATTAAAAGTATTAACAAGATTCTATACAACAAGTGATAATAAAACAAAAGAAAAATAAATCTCATTAGGTACACTCGTATGGCACCGCAAGCATTCCAATATCAGTAAATAAATAAAATTAGTTCAAGATGTACTTGTACATCTTAAATTGTAAGTCGTAAGAAAACGGGCCGCGTACCGTAAATAAATACCAGCCATCACAATAGTAACACAGAAAACGGTGTTCGGATACGTTTCAGTAATTAAGATCGAAGTTGCCTTCCTCCAATAAAGGTCTGAAGCGTAAAACGTTTTAGGTCCTTCGGTCTCAGCGTCGTAACTCTTGCAATTAAGTCGAATTAAAAATAAAGTTGAAAGAAACCCTAACAGAGAAGGTTACAGTCGCCAGAGCTTTCTCCCGCTTTTAGAGGACAAAGTGCAGAGTGACCACGATTTGTAAATTACAAAAATAATTATACATTATTATATTTTGTTGACGATTCGTCGCGGTGATAAAATGATTACACATTAAAGATTTTCAAATCAGCTGGTTTTGATCGAAATCAATTTGTTTTGTTTTGATAGGTACATTTTTTTGTTTTAATTCAAAAGTGCAGAGATGCGTGTGTTGTGTGGTGTTGTATTATTTGTACTTCTGTATACCATATTATTATGGATTTAAAAAAAACATTTGTATTGCGTTTAGTTCAAGTTTTTTTAAAGTCAAAATAAAATATTGTGTACAGTTAACAGTAAAGCGGAAATAACAATTAAAAAATAACTAATACTTACTTGACTATGGTTGTAACTGTTGCAAGAGAATAGTTTTCAAATTAAAATCGATAACTATATAATTTAACAAATTTTGTATATTAAACAAAATTTATATTTATTTTAATTTAACAACAGCCAGGTGAACTGTCTAAACTGTCAATCAAAATTAAATGTGTTTAGTAAATTTTGGTTGTTATAGATGCTGTTGATCCTTAAGGAGTCTCTTCTTTAGAGTCAATGAGAGGTATAATACTTTTTTTTTATGGAAAAGTAATGAGACGTACGATGCGCTCTCCTGATGGTAAGAGATAACGCATGTCCATGACCATTGCAGCAATGCACAGAACTTTGAGTCCCAAAACAAAGTCCGGGGCATTGCTGCTTTGGCGCTCATTACTTGGAGACTTTCGATAGTTAGTCACAACAGCCCAGTAATTTCGCTAGCTGCAGTACCCTTCAAACCGGAACACAGTAATGTTTACACACTACTGCTCGGCGGCAGAAAACTGTAAAAATGCATTCTCATCGGAACTAAAATAATAATATACAAAATTTAAATTCCGTAGAATGACATAATTATGGTGGTTCTAATTTAGCTTGCAAGATTAAACCTAAGCTGACTAAATAAATATAAACTTTGTAAAAATAAATTAAACAGAAATTACGCCACAATGCGTAAATGATTGTCACTGCTGCAAAGCTGTTGATTAAACGCCATCTCGCGGGCTCCCCATCAATAACAACAGTTTAATTAAACACTTTTATTTGCTCCCGAATGGGTCCGGACTAGTACCGAGCATTAATTTACTTTTTTATTTTTCATATTTCAGCTTAACATGCTTGACGGCGAACGCTTGCATAGAAATGAACGCTGAACAAAGAAAGTGCTGTGGTTTTTATCTCATCTTTGAAAAGTGTGGACAAAGGATCTTAAACATCGTAGCTGGTACTTACAATTAAAATAAAATCGTTTAATTTCAATTCGCTTTGCTAAAAAATACCCCAAAATGTTCTTATATTGTGCAGTAAATGGTAAAACGAATTGTTTACTTGAAAATATACTACAGTTATATTTGAATTGGATATCTTAACTTCACCAACAAAACGTAGCTCTTCCTAATTGTAAATACAATTTAAACGTACCACATTTAATTCCAAAATGTATACATATATGTTGTTAACTACAAAAATTTACGATTAAGTTGCCTGAATTCATGATAACGGACACAATAAAACTCAAAGTTAATTAGCCAAGTCCTAATCATTGTAGGATATCGTTTTGAATTATCATAAAAAGGCCATTTCAACTAATTTGATAAGGTTAATATTATGTGGTGGATACAAAGGGAATGTTATATGCATTCACACATCATTATTTGTAACAATAGAAATTTAGAATTTAAATTCGACAGAAAAACTTCAACGAAATATAATCCAGCATACAATGTACAAGAAGAGTAATGTTATTTGACGGCAAAATATTGGTCACATCTCAATATAACATATTCCGTCTTCTTTTGTAATCTATCGTGTTTTTCTGTGCATGGTTGCCTGGAAGAGATCGCTCATAGCGATAAGGCTGCCATTTTTGGCACTAGTTCATAAGGTTCTTTTGTACTCTGTACTTTTTTCTGTTTATGGTGTGCACAATAAAGAGTTCTATCTATCTATCTATAATATCCATAATTTACAATATGCATCACAAAGTATAAAAGTTTATAAACTTGGGGTGTATCAATCTAAAAAGGGTTTCCTGGACTCATCATTACGAATAACTTATACTATGCCACAACCTTGATATCGTAAAAATAAATATCTGTGACTTTTGTGATCATGATGATCACAGTTCAATGACCTCTTCTTAGCTTATAACCCTGTCATCATCATCATCATCATTTCAGCCGTAAGACGTCCACTGCTGGACATAGGCCTCCCCCATTGACTTCCATATAGACCGGTTGGAAGCGGCTCGCATCCAGCGCGTTCCTGCGGTCTTTACTAGGTCGTCTGTCCACCTTGTGGGTGGACGTCCTACGCTGCGCTTTCCGGTCCGTGGTCTCCACTCCAGAACTTTGCAGCCCCATCGGCCATCAGTTCTGCGTGCCCCCTGTTATAACCCTGTAGAATACAGTAATTAACCCTTTCTTTATAATTAGAACTTAATTTTATCATTAATTTATCACTCGATTTTTGGTAACACCTAATTTTACAACAGGAATATAATCTGGTTCTTTACAGGGTCAGAGTAAAAAAAACATCTCCCAAATCTGCGTGTTTCATTTTCGACTACATCATCTATCTATACTATTATAAAGAGGAAATATTTGATTGTTTGTTTGTTTGTTTTTATTGTATAGGCTCCAAAACTACCGGATCAATTTTAAAAATTATTTCACCGTTGGGAAGCTACACTATCCCCGGGTGACACAGGCTACTTTTTATCCCTGTATTGCGGGATTGGGAAACACGGGAACGGGTGCTACGAGGGTATCAGGCGAGTTGGTGGTCAAACGCGGACTTAACCGTATTAAAAAAAAACAATATTATAAAAAAGTAATCCCATAAGTCCGTCACTTCACCGTCATTCAGTCCGGTCAATGCCATGCAGTAGATTTAGGACTAGAAAATTCAGATCGAGTGAAAATTTTCTAGTGTGAATCAAAAATGAACAAATTTGAACAATTTTGAATGAAATTTTCATTACAAAAATACCATCACTCAAATCATTATTTCTGAAGCTAATATTGCAATTTCGAGCCTTGTTCCAACAGAATTAAACTTACATTTATATTAAAAGGTAATAAATTGTATGAAGTGCAGTCTAAAGGTATTGTCGACCACATAATGCGTCAGCGGAGATAACGTTTCCACGTTCACTTTATTGTTATTGACAGCAAGATAGATAAAAATGAAATTTAACCAAGCGCGATCAAATATAATATAGCGTGGGTTCCGTAGCCAGTTTTAACAAACAATCACTATCTAATGAAGTAACAATTTTGGAGTATTTTTGTTATTATACAACTGTTTATTTATCTACTGTTAATTAATTTACAACTTTGTTAAAAAAGGTTACACAAATAGTATTGGTTGTTAGTACAAATTTTGTATTTTTTAAGTTAACTAATTATAATAATTATAGCCTTTTTTTGGAGAATTATAGTAATACTTGAAAGGGTCTCACTTACTCATTAACTCTTTGAAAAGAAATGCTTCTGAAATCATATCAAATTACTGCAATGATGGCTCAGTGTTAAGTGCGGTCGGCTGTTACGTTAAAATGCGTGAATTTAAGCACTAACAATGAGCTTGAGTTGCCAATGAAGAAACCTCTCTCCCTTCACTTGGTGGTAGATCTCCTTAGGTCATCTAGGTAGGTACCACCGCAGTACCAGATATTCAGCCGCCAAGCAGTATTAGCGTGTAAACATTACTGTGTTTCGGATTGAAGGGTACTGCAGCTAGCGAAATTACTGGGCTGTTGAGACTAACCATCGAAAGTCTCAAAGTAATGAGCACCAAAGCAGCGATGCCCTGGACTTTGTTTTGTTGCTCAAAGTTCTGTATATCGCTGGAATGGTCATGGACAGGCGTTATCTCTTACCATCAGGATAGCGTCTCGTTCGTCTCATTATTTGTCACATAAAAAAAAAAAAGTTGTAGGGTATTTCAAGTACACCCCTGTCACACACACACACTTAACTTAAAAATGTGTTCCGGCAACCTCACTTGAGAACGAGTCCTATTCCAGGTTCGGTGCGCTTTACCATCTAAGACCACACCGTCACTTAACATAAGGCGAGTGTATTCAAAAACCTAACCTGTAAACAGTAAATAAAAATCACAATAAAATGGATTCAGTATAAAGCATACTAAAGCTTCAGTATTATGAGTACACATTTCCAAAACACCTTATATATAATTCTGCGTATAATAGAAAAAAAAAGTAATTAGATAACCTATGCACAAAATATAATTTGAAATTTTATTCGAATACCGTAGAATACTTTGTGTGATAACTGAAAGAACTTTTATACTCACTTCGTATCAACGTTTTGTTTACACCATTTTAGCAACGGTACCCAAAAATTGAACACCCCCCTTTACACTGTCTTCAGGGTATAAAATTGATAAGAACAATATAAAAGTCGTTTTAACCGAGGACGCCGTCCTCAGTGTTATTTCTGTAAAAGTAAAATAACCGTTTGTGCTTGTTAAAGAACCTTTATAGAACCTTAAAATTTTACACCATATTTTACTCAAGCCTTTATTTTATTTTATTGTACACTATTTAGAGACGTGGCCGTATTGAAATCGTTAAAATAAAAACAATTTGTAATGCCTTGTACAAATTTAAATTGTGAACTGAAACTCACTTACTTTTAGACTTTAATACCTGTTTAGCGAGAATGAATTTCAAAGTAAATACAAAGTTGTGATTGAGTTAGTTTTTTAAAAAGTTTTACACACGCAATGGTAACGTTACCAAGGGCTAATGCTGAACATAATTTGCAAAACGATAAAGACTTGAATAAGGGTGTAGTGAAGGCCCTGAGGCAAGGTATATGCTTGTCAAATTTAGAAGTATAAATGCATGTAGGTATTAGAATAAGATCGAAGTAGCTGTTGCGTGTGTACCCAGGGCACTCACGCTCACTTAAAGGTTTCTCTTGCGGCGGCGTCGTGTGGCGGGTCACCCTCTTCCCTTTAATATTGTTGAGGAGACCGATGGCTGGCATATTCACCAATTCGAGAATTGAGCTGGACTGCTCGCGTTATAATTGCAAACTTAGTAATAAGTTTTTGAGTCTCTTTACATTCCTCTTTTAAAGTCTAGTTCTGTTTTAAATGTTTGTGCTGTGTGGGGTTAAAACTTTGGGTCTGAGGCTGGCCACTTACGATCGATATAAAGATTTGGCCAAACGTTTCGATGAGGCTTCAGGTGACCAGAATGCTTGTATCAGTTTGGTCGAAAGCCTTGCATTGCCATCCAGGGTGGCAATGCTGCCAGCATTTTGGCCACATTTTCCTTTTTTTTTATAAATTTGTATATAGTACTTAATTTCGAGTTACACAAACAACGATGTGGAAGGAGGCAAGTTGTGCGTTTTTTGTTTTGTTACAACCTTATGGATTTTTGTTTTTGATGAACGCTGATTTTTGTTTACAGTGAAAAAAAATACCAACGACATGGTAAAACATACTTATTCTTTTTTATGTAAAAAATACACAGAAAAATGGTATGACATATCGCTGGGTAGGTACTGTACAAATCAAAATAATTTATGCTCAAAATCTTTCAAGAAAAAAGTCGATCAACTGTAAAATTAATTCACGCATTTAATATTGTAGTTGATCTACATGACCTAATCCCACCCTGCCCATTCTACTATCGGACAGTCAGGAGCTTCAAAAAGCGACACCGCTTTATCGCCGCTGGCTGGATGTTCCAAAAGCTCGAACTAAGCGATTTGATTCCACCTTCTTCATACGTACTGCTAGACATTGGAATCTGCTGCCCGAGTGGGTGTTTTCCAATGAATATAGTCTGGGTTCCTTCAAGTCGCGTGTGAATCGGTTTCTTCTAGGCAAGCATGCTCCACCGTAGACCGCATCTTCGCTTAACATCAGGCGGGATGGCGGTCAAACGCAAGCCTAAAAAAAAATAAAAAAATAATGTCATTTAGCTTAAGTAAGGAATTTAAGGAAAGTTGGAAAATATTTGAGAAGAAAGTAAGTATATAGTAGCAATAATAGCAAAATAGTTTTTGTAGATAGGTAATTAGATTTTTTGTCTTATCCTCATAATTTTATGGAAACTGACGTGGTTTTGACATGTTTTTGTTTTACGTGTGCAGAATACTCACGTTTAATTATATCGGAAAATCCGATTGTAGTTTCGGTCACATTTGGTGGCCTTCATCATGGAGACAAAGCTGAGTGCAGCCCGTTGCGCAGAGCGAAGCAAGTTGAGGCCGTGTGCGCGTTGTAGTACTCAACTTTGTCTCCATGATAAAGACCACAGGATGTGGCCGTAACTATACTCGGAGATTCCGATATAAATAAACGTGCGTAATCCTGCTTAAGTAAAACAAAATTCGCATAATTATTTGAAATTGTAACTTTCCCATAAAACTTTGCAAATATTTAAACATTTTATAAAATACTTTTTAAAGTGTTTCTACGAACTTTCACAAATATTTATATTGAAATAGTCTTTAATAGCTTTGCAATTTTAATATTCTCTTCGTCTTGTTTCTGCACTTAAAAGTTTTTTGCATTAAGTAATTCACTTAGTGTTTTTAGGAGAAACCTCTTTACGTTATATGTATCCTTTTCGATCCTACTAATATTATTATAAATTGTAACTCTTTCACGCAAAAATCACTGAACGGATTTGGATGAAATTTGGTATGGGGGAGGTAGTAAAAATTAATACAGTTTCATTCCAGGCTAGAACGTATGATTACTCACTTCACTTAACATCAGATAAGCTGTGGTCAAACACCTAGCTCGACAAATATTTAGTAAAAAACATTTTATGTTAAATTAAGATCAAATCAAATTAAAATATTCCAATTACTTCTGTCTTTCTAACAGCATCAACCTTTATACAAAAATAATTGGGTCATAAATTATCTCCTATTACATATACTTTATATGCAATCAAATACTTCTGTGCAGCTATGTTATATTGTATTCCGGTAACAAGCGGTTACTCCCACACTTTAATAAAGAATCCATTTTAATAATGATATAACAAGATCATAAAATTGGTTGTTATAAAATTTATAAGAAAGTATAAAGTTAGTTCGCACTTTTTTTTAAGGTTGACATGTTAAGTGTTTGACCACAGCTTACCTAATGTTAAGTGACGGTGTGGTCGAAGATGGTAAAGCACACCTAGCCTGGAATGGCACTGGCTTTCAAGTGAGGTAGCCGGAACACACCGTTAGATATTTGACGGCAGGTTTTCAACTTGAGGGTGGTACCTAGCCAGCTGAGTAGGTACTAGAAAGTACTCTACCACTAGGCAATGGTTTCCTCGCCATGTTTGCCTTCACTGGAGCTCAAGCTCATTGCTGGCATTTGAACTCACGCCCTTCAGCATGTGAACCGACCGAAACCACTGAGCTATCATTGCTACAGACTCGCGCTTGCATTATTGTAAAGTTTTTATTAAAACTTTTTATAAAGAAATGTCTCATATTTCTGATAAAATAATATTGTGAAATATTTGATGTGCAATATTTTTATCATCAAAATTTAGACAAAATCATTTCATACGGAGTGCGCTTCAGATCTGCATGACCTAATTCCACCTTGCCCATTCTACTATCGGACAGCCAGGAGCTTTAAAAAGCGTCACCGCTTCATGGTTGATGTTCCAAAAGCTCGAACTAAGCGGTTTGATTCCACCTTTTTCATGCGTACCGCTAGACATTGGAATCAGCTGCCCGAGTGGGTGTTCCCCAATGAATATAGTCTGGGTACCTTCAAGTCGCGAGGGAATCGGTTTCTTCTAGGCGAGCGTGCTCCACCGTATACCGCATCTTCGCTGAACATCAGGCGGGATGGCGGTCAAACGCAAGCCTATCTACTATAAAAAAAAGGCATATTTTGAAAGAAAAAATATACGAAAGTAATGATACGAACATTGTATTCCTCTGACATTTTTTACAATGTTGGACTCCAAATGTGTATTAGTAGATGTTCATTTAATAAAGGTACATTCAAAGCATGAGCTCGTGAAACTTTGAGCCACAAGTAAATTAAATATAGGCACTTGTGCGCAATTCATAATCCGAACTCGTGACGTGTGCGAGCAGACTCGAATCTAGGGAAACCTCTACTGTAGAAAACTTTATTAGGTACGATTTGAAGACTCAAAATAGACTTGTTTATTTATATATTAAGGTACGCCAACAGCTAAATTTACACACACATTGCAAAAAGTTATTTATTTATTTATTAAGATCACCAACACTATACACATCACAGCAATAATGGCGGCCATCAACACAAAAAAAAAAAAACTAGATGTGATAGCAGTTATAGGTGACGACAACATGCAATAAGTTAACAATTATTTACAAAATTAAGAAATGTCAGCTAAATAGATAGTCAATGGATAAATATGTCAAATTAAATAATACAAATTAAATTAAATTTAAACATTTATGTTCCGATACATGCGCCAGTTAGGTATAGGCAGGCATACACAGCTTGATAAACATATTGCTTGCAGTTGTTCAAAAAAACCAGCCAAGTGAGAATCGTACTCGCGCACGAAGGGTTCTATTTAATTATATCTATCCATTATCTATATAAGCGGCAAAAAAAACACATTTGTTGTATGGGAGCCCCCTTAAATGTTTATTTCATTCTATTTTTTTAATCGATTCAAAAAAGGAGGAGGTTCTCAATTCGGCTGTATGCTTTTTTTTTTGGGGGCCTATGTCACCCGAGGATAGTGTAGCTGTAGATTCTCAACGGTGAAAAAATTTTAAAATTGATCCAGTAGTTTCGGAGCCTATTCAATACAAACACAAATATTTCCTCTTTATAATAGTATAGATAGATCAGCAACGGCGGTTCACAAACGGAAGGTTGAAAAATGTATTCGTGATAGTTTTAGTGTCTTGTAATAATATAACGGGAATTTTTGCCAGACAAAATATTACTTTAGTTGTATGTTATTCTAAGGTGTTTTAACGCATGTCATAAACTTCATAAAAAAAGGTACCTACAGAATGAAACATCGCATGTATAGTTAGAAAAACATGTCGATTATTAATCGTAAGTTATTGTGTTTTAAAATAACGCATTACCTTTTGTAATACACATTACGTTATTTTCATAATTGCAGATATCCAATAATCCATGGGGGCGGTGATTTCTTAACATCTGGATACTTATTTGCTTGCCTACAACTTGTGGCATAAAAAAGACAATGTTACAAGCTTTGTTTAGTTTGGGGTCAGATGGCGCTGTGTGTTATGCCCTAAGATATTTATTATTATTATTAGCAAAAAAATTTGAACATACTTTTACTAATTATCACCGGGATTTAATCACGCACAAAATAACATCATAGGAATTTAATATAACTACTGTTACATGGCCATAACGTCAAAGTAAATTGACATTATCTAATTCATAATATCGATGGTAGTTCAGTGGTTAACGCGGTCAGTTCACGCGCCGCCGACGCGGCGTGGGTTCAAACCCCAACAATGAGCTTGAGCTGCCGGTGAAGGAAAACATCGTGAGGAAACCATAGAATGGTATGTATGGTAGGGTACTTTCTAGTACTCGGCTGGCTAGCTACCACCCTCAAGTTGAAAATCTGCTGCTAAGCATCTAACGGTGTGTTCTGGCAGCCTCCCTTGAGAGCCATTTCCATACCATTTTCGACCACACCGTCATTTAAGATCAGGTGAGCTGTGGTTAAATACCTAGCCTGTCAATAATAAAAAAGAAAAAAAAATCGAGAACTTGTAGTAGGCCCATCGCGTAGCTATACACATATACTATACATATGTATACCATAATAATTTCCAACAAGATGCAGTACTTTCCCTTAATTACCTTCTCACATAAGTACATCTTACGGAACAGTTAAGACAACGAAAGCACTTGCATACAATTAATTTCTTTACATAATTGTCTACGGCACGTCAATTTGTGTCTAATTTGAAGGTATAGGTACCGTAATAAGATCCTTAAAGTTTCACTTTAAGTAAAAAGGTTGAGTAAAATAACCGAAAGAAAATTATCCAGATATATTATTTGAGCTCGAATTTTGTGTTTGTTTTTAGAATTACATTCTGAAATTGAATTCTCGCAGTTCTGTCAATTTAACTGGTCATTTAAGTCGTTTTAAATTTAACTGGTCATATAACCAAAAGAGTTCATTTGTTAAAATTACTTGCAATATTGTTTAAAAAATTGTTTTGTTTTTGAAGTCTGTTTATGATATTTTTTTAAATAAGATATTAATGGTTCCTACCATTGTCTGAATTAATAAATTATAATGGAAAGAAAAAAATCAAAATTACAATTACATAATATGTACTAATTTTATGTACGTTTTTAAATTTCTAACCGTTTTAGACACTCCAAAGTTAAAGACGTACAATATTCTTATTCTTATTCGAAGTGGGGGCGATAGGTCCTGCACTGACGTCCCGCTTGGGGTGTATTGTGCGTTTCCCCCTGCCAGCGTCTACCCGAGCCAACCCAGCTCCTTGAAATATCGGAGCGAGGCTCTGGGCCGCTGGCATAGTAGCTCCAGTGAGTTGGGTGGAAAGTTCAAAATTCATGTCATCGTCGTTGAACTTTCCACCCAATGTACAATATTGTACGTCTTTAACTTTCGAGCTTTGATTTTTGAGTATAAACCATATCCATCATAAAATGGAATTAAGTCATAAATACATCCTAATTAACACCATTAAGAATGTGAAAGTGTTTTTAAGTTTTGTAGCGATGATAGCTCAGTGGTTAGCGCGGTCAGTTCGTATGCCAAAGGGCGTGGATTCAAACCCGAACAATGCTTGAGCTGCCGGTGAAGGAAAACATCGTGAGGAAACCATAGCGTGGTAGGGTACTTCATAGTACTCGGCTGGCTAGCTACCACCCTCTAGTTGAAAATTTGTCGCCAAGCATCTAATGTGTGTTCCGGCAGCCTCACTTGAGAGCCAGTTTCATTCCAGGCTAGGTGTGCTATACCATCTTCGACCACACCTTCACTTAACATCAGGTGAGCTATGGTCAAACACCTAGGCTGTCAACCATAAAAAAAAGTGTGTTTGAGTCTGAGATACACACAAGCATACGTATCTACCTACTCATACGTTCTTTGCAAACATGCACACTGTGTTTGCACAGGTTTCAATTGACTCTAGACACTAAATTGCATATAAAGGCTTATCATTACAGATAACAGTAGGTAGGTAAACAAAAACAGGTTGAATTATCAGTAACATCTATCACGAATAATATTAACTTCGCTCACGTAGTAGTTCTAAGTAACGTCTTAAACAAAAATTATGTCTATGTGAACGCCCATGCACGCTTGGTAATTATCGACTAAAAATAATTTTATGTATTCAGTAGCTTAACTCTCATAGTTTTTAATTTAAAAGTGTAGGTTTTTTGTACCGTCATTATTATTACCTGTTGTTAATGTGAATAAAGATTATTTTTATTATTATAATGTTGTTACATTTTTTTTCTCTCGTCAGACGAGGAGGCTACCCTTTTCACGGGCTTTTGGCCAAGCGATAAGTTGATAGTAACTCACTGGTTTAGCGATAAAAATTTCCGAACTATACGACAGGTATTCAGGATAACAGCTTTTTGTAGTTGAATGGATGTGTTTCTATGTATGTTTAGCGTTTCTAGACTTGTGAATAGTGTGTAAGGTATGACACCTGTAGTAGATAAAATAATCGGGATGGTTTTGACTGTGTCTTCTTTCCACTGCGTTTTAATTTCTATTTCTAGATCTGTGTATTTTGTGATTTTATCAGTGTATGTAGCGGTCACATTATGTGTGTTACGAATCGCTACAATTTATTATTAAAATTAAAATAATATTTTTAGTGAATAAAGATTTAAAACGTTTAGTGATGATGATGAAGATATCAGATGGACGCTGGGAAAAAAAACCTTTGTTTTTTTTTTAATGGTTGACAGTCTAGGCTTGTCTTCAGCTCACTTGATGATCGAAGATGGACCTAGCATGGAATGGAACTGGATATTTTGTAGGAGCAGTCACTCTGTATGTATATTTTATACCCACTTGAAAGCCAGTTGCATTCCAGGCTTTGTTGTTTTGTGTGCTTTACTATCTTCGATCACATCGTCACTTAACATCAGATGAGCTATGGTCAGATGATCAGATGAGCAAGCTAGCTTGTCAGACGAGATGGCAATCAAACGCAAACAATTTATAACAAAAAAACATTTAAAAGGTATTTCGGGTGGCACTGATTTTATAAATAAAAAAATTGCGATGACCGAAAACACTTTTTTTCTCAGTTCCAAGACATTTCTGTGAAGATTAGATACTGCCCTTGGATCTACATAGCGATGCTAATGTGATAATCTCTAAATGTTATGCTTTGATGAGTTCATCAAAACGAAACCCAAAGAATTCCTCTTCCAGGTCATTAATTACGTTTTTTCTCGTAATTTGTCAGTTTTGATGTGTCTGTGAAGCTAGTTTGTACATGGGGCCGTAGTGTATTTTTTACTATCTTACCTATGACTTGAACTCTTCCGCAAATCTTTATGCATATTTTTACCAAAATGGTTCACAATCTCTACCTTGGCTTGATCTTTATCATCAATGCAATATCATCAACAATTTAACAAACATCTATGTTAGTCACTCAATTGTTTGTTCTGATTGGGAATCAAACCTACGCCACTTAGCTCAAACAAAGTTAGGTGCTTGGCGGCAGATTTTCAACTTGAGAATGGTAGCTACCCAGCCGATTAGTAGAAAGTACCTTACCACCATGTTTCCTCATCGGTTCATTTTTGGGTTTGAACCCACGCCTTTCAGCATGTGAACCGACCGCGCTAGCTATCATCGTTACAAATTTAGAGCACACTTGATAGCCAGTTCCAAACCAGGCTAGGTGTGCTTTACCATCTTCGACAACTTAAAACCAGGTAAGCTATGGTCAAACACCTAGCTTGTTAACTATAAAAAAATGGTGTTTCTCACTCATTACGAGTACAATAATCAAGATACAAGTTTAATCTTAATACTTCTTTAAACAACCGCTAGACAAGCATGGGAGGTTCTCAAAGGGAACGCTATTAGCAGACAAAGTAATTACTAGTCGCATCGCGCTCGGTCGGGATGCGCAAGAGTCGGTAACAAGACAACATAATGATCTGAACCGCCTTTTGTGTGTGTGTTTCGCCACCTGCCCAAACAGCACAGTGATGGGGCACTATCGATGTTCGAAAACAATGGCGATCCTTTCATACTAAAAGATGAATCGATATTTGATTTAAAATCGTTTTCATCACTACAAATTTATACAACATTATTTTATTGTGACTTTATTTTATTATTGGGTATATATAATTAGTGATTAAATGAAATTACCTGTAAGTGAAGTTCTATCATAATTATACGAAGGCTTCGCCCGAAGAGATCATCAAATAGATTAATTTATTTTTTATCTTTGATGAATATCCAAAACAGTGTCAACTAAAAAAACAGCTACGCCAATAAATGCAATACTTTTTTGTATGAAAATTACATTATTAGCAAACTATCGATAGAATATAAATTACAATGATTGGGCAATAACCAAAGCTTATGTCAAAGTCATAATGAAACCACGATAGCAATCTAAAATCGAAGTGCTATCGTATTAGGCTTTACAAATCACATTTAACACGTCTTATAACAGTGTTCATATCATCACAAAAAATAATGAGCAAAAAAGTATCGATAAAAAGACAGCGGGGTCGACATCCTTATAATGACCGCTTGTTAGCAACTGCCATTCCTTCCCGCAGCGAAAGCATTGGCATCACCAACGCTCTATAAGGCAGTACGAAAACTTAAAATTTTATACATCTAATTAATGATCGTATTTCAAAATTTAATCTATTACCAATACATTGTCTAGGTACTCACAATTTATTAAAATGAGAATTAAATGTAAAAAAGTTGCGTAATACATATTTCATTTCCACAAAATTTTATAAGACTCTAAAATCAGGACTCTTGTATACCTACCTACCCAGCTACGTCCTACTACGGTGCTGTTTTTATTTTTCTGGGTATTACAAATACGCTTTGCGTTAATTTGCGTTTGACCGTCAACTTGCCTGACGTCAAGCGAAGATGCGGTCTAGTGAAACACGCTCGCCTAGAAGAAACCGATTCAATCGCGACTTGAAGGCACCCAGATTGTATCTATCAGGAAACACCCGCTCGGGCAGCTTAAACTTATGCCTGCTGCGCTTAAATATTACAATGTTGCAATTGAAGGACACTTTTTATCCAAAAATTTTAGCAGTTACGACATATTTACAATTTTCTTCCGATTACTCCAAGCTACGAGAACTAATCAAAAAAACGAGTCATATAGAAAACATCTCCCGATTACAGTTCTCAAATTCAGCTTATTGTATCGAAATTAGCGAATAACGCTTTTATAAAAAAAGCAAAAGTGCTAAAGAAATCTTGTAGAATATTTCGTGCGAAACTATCTAGCCCCAAAATAAGCTTGTATTGTAAACCAGACAAATGTGCACAAAAGAAAAATATCCTATTTTTGTGACATAAATGTTTGTCCTTAGTGAGGATTGAACCCACTCGCCACAGCTTAGAAAGCAGAGCTATTACCAAATGAACTAACAGCTGTTATAAAAACGTAAAAATATTACTTTGTTATTTCAAGAACGACTTAGCTGTGTTACTGCGCATCTTTGTATATTGTGTTCACGTAAGGAAAATTGAGTCGATTTTTAACTCAAAGGTGTGATTTTGGTGCCTTGAGGAAGTGTTAAATATTTAAAATCGGGTTTAAACCTATTAGAGTGATTATTTTGTCGGAAAAGTTGTCGCTCAAGCTAAAAGACGATGTAATGGGTTCTCATCATACGAGATTGTAATGATAGGGATTGGATACGATAAAAAATATCGACTCATCTTGATATTTATAATAAGAGTTCGATTTCGATGGTAATTGATTATGATAGAAGTTGTCAAGTATACGAGTACATATGATTGATTCAGAACATACTAATCCTACTAATATTATAAATGTGAAAGTTTGGATGTTTGGTTGTTAGGATGTTTGGATGTTTGGATGTTTAGATGTTACTTAATCATGCAAAAACGACCGAAAGAATTTGAATGAAATTTGGCACACATAATTATAGTTTATTACCTGTATTAACATATTCTTATTTTTTTTTTGTATCAGTAAAACTACTAATATTATTTGGTTATTTGCTACTTAATCACGCAAAGACGGCTAAACGCATTTGGAAGAAATTTTATTACCTGGATTGATATAGAATACTTTTCATACAGAATAATGCTAGGTTACCGAAGATTAAGGTATTTGACACGGCGTGCATTGTGAGGAGGTTCCTCACTCTGCAGCCCAAACCACCGGCAGTTTGAGCCCTGCCCGCTGTCAACAGCACTCTGGGCTTAGGTTTTTTTTAATATTTATTGTTATATATTAGTATTGTAAAACCTTAAATATAAATGAATAAGTCTACTTTCTTGTAATTGTAATATACCTACCTAACTCTAAAATGTTCACACCAATTACAAACAATTATTACAATTTAAATACTTAACACTAGTGGAATAATTGGCGGTCTTATCGCTAAGAGTGATTTCTTCCAGACACTCTTAGTATGAAGAGGATTCTAATTAATCAAGGACGAGGGTTACATAATATGGCCCATTTTTGTAGTATATTTATGATTTTGTGTAGAAATAAACTCAAAAAATTCGCAACATTTTTGTACAATATTATCTACTTCTGATCATGAGCCAAATATTGCTTGGTGACCTTTCCGATATTTCACTAGATGATTATTTATTATCATAACGTAAAAATAATGAAGGTAATGATTTTATTCACGTGACAAAATAGATTAAAACAACAAAATTAATAAAACCGGCCAAGTGCGAGTGGGACTCGCGCACGAAGGGTTCCGTACGTTCCGCACGACTGGCACCGTTGTATAGGAGCCCCCCCTAAATATTTATTTTATTTTATTTTTAGTATTTGTTGTTATAGCGGCAATAGAAATCCATCATCTGTGAAAATTTCAACTGTCTAGCTATCACCGTTCTTGAGATACAGCAGACGGACGGACGGACGGACGGACAGCGAAGTCACAGTAAAATAGGGTCCCGTTTTTACCCTTTGGGTACGGAATCCTAAAAACGAATGAATCGCAAACCTTATATTTCTAATCTACATAACACAGTCGTTTTCGTGTCTGTTTATTAAAATTTCCAACCTAAACTCGTAAAATCTTTCTACTTAAACATAATTATTTATGAAACATTTAGTACTATCTCTTCGATCGTATATTAAACCTGTCTAAATGCCGTATCACACAGCCTTTACCTCCATATTTGGCTTCGCCTTTCTTTGTATCCGATTTATCGCTTTCGTACTTTATTAACTTTTCTAGATACCCTGCCCAGTACTTATTTAGTTAAATAAGTTAAATATAGAGATGAAAAGTATTTTTAAGAATTATAGCCGGGTAATTTTTTTTAAATGAATTGATTAATTAGAACTATTTTGCCAAGAATGTTAAAATATGTATGTGTGTAGATAGAGCGGTTGACTACAGCAAACTTGTTATTATTATCTGACAGTGTGGTTAAAAATAGCAGACACATTAGCCTGAAACATATATATCTCTATTCTCAGCTACAAATCAAAAGCAGCTTATTCAACTTGATTTTTCAAAAAATACTTGATAAAAGCACTCAGCAAATTCACAAAGGGCGGTGCCAAAAAATTGAAAGAAGTTAAAAAAAAATACCGAATCTATTTTATCATTTACCACTATGGTCGGATGTATACACATCTCTATTCTCAGCTATAAATTACTAGCAAACTATGGTTAGAAGACCGGATACTGACTTTTGTATGTGTTCCTCTTATTATGTTTTGAGATATAAATTAGAAAGATTTATAAGTGGCGTTGTGGTAAGCAGTCCGTTTTAGTTTAACAATCAAAAGCAAATGGTAGGTCACAATTTAATGTACAATAAATAATAATATTAAAGCAATTTAACTTGGATTAAAAGCTTTTTACAACTTCTTGTTAAACTAAGAATATCTTGCAACATAATAAACACAGAAAATAAATATGAAGAAAACATTTATATTCTTCAATAAATTTATGAACGAAAAGAAGGAAAAGTATTTCCAAACGAACAAGAATGTGGAAACCGGCGAATCAATAATTATGCGTGATTGTTCTGTAGATGATTTTGATCATGATGACTAAATCATTTGCGTGTTGTGTCATAATTATTAAAAAAATATAATTATGTATATTCACTATCGAGTGAATGATTCATTTTTGTAGAGTACGGAACAAGGTGTATACACAACTCTGCAGTTGACCTGAACAAATAGATTATCCGTATCACATCATCTACCACGTGTAACATCTATTTTATAAAAAATAATATTTTATGCAAAATATAAATGAATATTTTTAGACGAGTACATGTTTATACATATTTTAAATAGGTGTGTTATTTAAGCGTCTAAAATCACTTGCGTTAAGCTTTAATGAAAAGTTTCCAAATATCAGAATCTTTATTTAAATTGTCATAAAACAGATTGTACTTTGTTATATCAGAAAGCTTGGATATGAAACTCATTCTAACATAGTTAATGACTAAAGCCAATAACAATTATTGCTCACAAATAGATCGTATATTTTAGAGAAACCGTATATGCATTTGATGACCAATAAACTTCTATAATCACATTGCCTTATAACGACCCCTAAAACTGGTGCACGTATACTAATAGGCTATACAGTAAGAGCTATTGTAGAATTTATTGTTTTACAGCGCATTCTGACCATAAATTCTTTAATTGGGACCGTCTTTACGCTCTGCGGACCCTAATTTACAAGGGCAACCACGGACAGTATCATTTTTTTTAATAAACTACGCGTCGAGCTCGCAGCAATTCGCTTCGACGCCGCAGTTAACAAGCTTGCCATCATATAATTTGGAAAGGGAATGCCTACACATTGTTAAAGCAGCTGCCCTGCGAAGACTGGCAACGTAACAATTTTCACATTTAAAATAACAGTTCAACAAAGGATAATCTTATCGAGGTGGTGTTTATAATTTATTAGAACGGCATCAAGCTTGTTGGCAGTGGTATAAGCTAATTCAATCACTGTAATTTGTAAATTAAAAAGCCGATCGAAGACCGAGTAAATGTTATGAAATGGGCCTTTCATTAGTTGTTATTAAATGTAGTGTATTTCTCTTGGAGAATGAGGTGCCGACTGGTGTGGACCGGATTTAAATGCATCAGCCATTTTACAGTTACTAAGATTACTGTTAATTAGCCAGAAGACTGTTCAGATTTTAATTAAATGGTATCGTTTCGGAAACGTTTATGAAGATCGTCTTATTTCAATTTGAAGCATTTTTATGATTGCTAAGCTCGTTAACTACAAATGGATCGAAGAGTCCATCGATTTTATGGGTATAAAATGAGTTTGGATTTACTATTGAGGTATTTTTACTACTCGTGTTTTTGTATACACATATATTCTCATGTTATACATAGTTTTTTAAGTACGTATTTTATTAAACAACAAAATGTTTTTCAATAGTATGTGCTTTTGAGTTTTGAATAAAATCATATTTATATTTCTAGACCGTATGACTAAAGTAACACAATGGCTGAGATTTTAGACATGCATTGTATGACTTGGCGCCGGCAGGCACACTCGATAAAATATTCAGGGCAAAAGTCAGTCACGATGCCCGATGCTCTTCTGTCTGCTGTCTTCCTGGTACTTTTGTTAATGTTTGTAGACAACATAAAAAAACAATACTGCAGAAATAAAAAGCTCACAAAGTTATTACCATTTGTGTAGTAAAATATGCCTTTGACGTATCTATAATTTCACTTTCAATTACGTGTCCTCGGTAGCTTTGTGAATATTTATTATCTTTAACATTGTTAAAGAAACAAGTGAAACAAATGAGAGCAAAAGTATTTATGTCGCCCAAACAATAAAAGTTGTCGTTCAAGGTAGAGCCCTAAAAGTGAAACCCGTCATAATGTTGAACAAAACAAATTGCAGGAAACAAAAACTTAACAACAATAGTGTCGCAATGAAACGCCGAGATAAAACAAGTGTACCATAAAGTTACTGTTGTAAACGTTGTTTATAAAACAATTCGGATGACGGGAAACAAAAGTTTTCGGGGAAATTTCGCGCCACCCTTTTGGCATCCTTAAATTGTTATAGCGGTAATAAGAGCGAAGTGAACATGTGACTTTTATGGCTAACCAGTTCTAGAGTTTTTGGGAGCACATTTTGTCTCTGACGAAATTACGGGAGCTGTAATTGTATCCGGACTCCGGAGTGAAAATTAGGGCAGTTGTTTGGTTTGATACAAAAGGACCATAATGTAAGGACCTTTTGACAAACAAAGCTCTTGGTTGGGGTTTAACATAAGACTAAAGCGGCTTTGTAGCGAATGCTTAGTTCATACAACTTTGCTCTTGTTTAAAATAACACAAAAAGGTATAGATTTTGAGTTTATTTTTACTTTCTTCTAAATTAGTCCTTGATTATATTTTAATTTACAAGGAGACCGTCTTTGGCATTTTTTCAACTTTGCACTATAACATTATTTTATTGATGTATTTATTTACACAATCTATTGAAAATCGTATCGGCCTGCTTTAAATATATTATTGATAACCCACTACAGAAAATCAGAAAACAAACAAAGAGGCTTATTTCGAAATTGTCGAGCTTTTTGTACTTCGTTAATTAATCTACCGATGGATTCATTCGAATTCGCCTGACAATAAAAAACTTGCGGATTATGACATGAAAGCTGAAATCAATTTCATCTCATAATAAATTTGAGACTTGTTAATTACCAGCCGTCTTCATTTGCAAACGGCTCTTTGTTTTTGGTAACTTTCTTTAACTTCAAAATGATCTTCCTCGATTCTGAAACCGTGTATTGAGTGTCTTTGAGGAAATTGAAGTTTTGTCCAAAGCTAATGAAGAATTATAGTATCTTGTTCCAAACGAACCAAACCAGTTTATAAATTAGTTAGACAGCCCTGTTGGCTCATTGGTAGCATGTCTGCTTCAAGAGCTGTGGGGTGTGGGTTCGATTCCCACCCAGGACAAGCATTTTGTGATATAAACCAAATGTTTGTTCTGTGTCTGGGTATACTGTATGTATTATAAGTATGTATTTACAAAAAAAAAAAAAAATTAAGTATTCTATCAGTTATCTGACTCCCATAGTACAAGCTTTGCTTAGTTTGGGGTCAGATGGCGCTGTGTGTAATGTCCTACGATATTTATTTATTTATTTATAAATTCTAAGTACCACTATCTTAATTTTAGGTCCCATTAATAGATAAATTATATATATACATAAATTATACATAAATATTGCTGCTAAGCAGTAGTGTGTAAGCATTACTGTGTTCCGGTTTGAAGGGTACTGCAGCTAGCGAAATTACTGGGCTGTTAAGACTAATTCTATCAAAAGTCTCAAAGTAATAAGCGCCAAAACAGTGATGCCCTGGACTTTGTTTTGTTACTTAAAGTTCCGTGTATCGCTGCAATGGTCATGGACAGGCGTTATCTCTTACCATAAGGAGAGCACCTCGTTTGTCTCATTACTTTTTACATAAAAAAAAATCATTTTTGAAATATGTCCAGGGTATTTTAGAGAAGTATAATATTCGAGGGTACTGATTGATAATGTAAACTCCTTATAAACTACGTGTAAACTACTCAAAAACTTATAGAACATACACCGTTAAAACGTAAGTCATTGTTCCGTAGAAATACGTCATTGACCTTCAAGAAAATGTAGATTTCATTCTTTAGTTACTGTACAAAAAAAGCCTGGGGCGCCACTAAAGTAGTTTTTGTCAATTTTCACAGCATAATTAAAAGGTATGTAAGATTGTTATTGAAAGAAAAAGGTCCAAGTGCCACAATGTTCAAATTTAAATTCTGTACATCATTATGAACTTTTCACCGAATACTTAATTTACTTTCATCTTCTACTTATTTCATTATGTCTCAAAAGAGAAATTATGACAATTTCGTTAGGAGAAAATTAAAAAGTTACCTGTTCTTAGATTAGCGTTAACAAGTTAAATTTTCTTCGTCTTGTCCGGCATTAGGAAGCGTTCCTTTTTGAAATATTCAAATTGAGTTTAGTTGAGTATTAAGGATGGCTTTAAACTTTGGATTGGCCATTATTTTTCACAGTAGCCTTAGATTGTATACAGAATGTAAGAGAAACGCTCCCGAAAAAATACCCTACTACCTACCTAACGTACTCGGGCTTCGGTTGCAAATTGTATAAATATCAAATTAGCATAAGTTTTTCATGAACATAAAGACATCATTCAAATCAATATAAATCTAAATCAAGCACCACATGTATGACAAAGTATCACTTCAGAATGGCCGGTTTGGGTGATTTCTTTTATTTGTGTTTACAATTGACAAGGTTTGTATGAAAGACATTTCTTGGATAATATTGGTTATTTTTATTTATCATCATCTCAGCCGTAGGACGTCCACTGCTGGACATAGGCCTCCGCCATTGACTTCCATAAAGACCGGTTGGAAGCGGCTCGCATCCAGCGCATTCATGCAGACTTTATTATGTCGTCTGTCCACTTTGTGCGTAGACGTCATATGCTACGGTTGCCGGTTCGTGGTCTCCACTCCAGAACTTTGCAGCCCCATCGGCCATCAGGTTTGCGTGCTACGTACCCTACCCACTGATACTTTAACTTGCTAAACTTACTAAAGCTTGCTAATTTTTATTTATTTATGTGTATAATAATATGGTATTTTTACATCTCTCCTCGCGCCGATGTGTGCTCGAGGCACTTAAATTAAACAAAAATTGTTTGGATTTCGTGTTATCACTTATTTTTTATCTACATATTTTATTGATAAGCAGTTGTTCGTTTTCCATGTAAAATAAAATAAAATGATCCACGGGAAAAGTTATAAAATCACCAAAGCTAAACGCATGCGTGTGAAGCCGGGGCGCATCGCTAGTGATGTTATAAAATACACCAATTTTAAAATAAATAAAGAAAGAAAGCAAAGAATCATCAAATTAATCATTAAAACAGGAATAATAAAACCTATTTGCTACTTATATCAACAAATAAAATGAACGAATAGTGCATCGATACTGAATTTTTCGAATTCCGAAACCAAAATGACAGCAAATGAAATCATTTTTAACGTATGTAGTTACATATTTTAAAATATTCTAAACAATTCAACTGGAATTTGACTCTCATTTACACGGCTTACATTAACGTTATTTAATCAACGCATAATAAATCTAAACTCAACTGACCGTGGAAGTTATATCAACCATCTCCATATATATGGCTAAATAGGCGTAGTCTACATGCAAGGGGCCGGCTTTAGCGAAGCGTAACCTACGCTGTTTTCATTTTATAACGAGAGCTCCAACTATCATTATGGCGTCACCGTGTCAGTCCCACATCAAGTGTACATCCGCCCTATATCACATACTCGCTCCAAATCTGATATCGTTTGTTTGAATCTCATGACTTCGACAAGGTTCTTTTTACATCAATCTTTAAGACAACATAGGACTTTGTTTGTATTGAAAATGAGTAGGTAAGTAAGATTATAAATGGTGGTTAAATGATTTCTTGACAATTTAATATCAATGTGTGCTATCGAATGTAAGGATTCGTTAATAACAATTACTAAGGAATGGAGATAAATTTTGATGAGACTCACCTGTTGTATGTTGAAAATGTTTGTTTATTTTATCTATGAGTTAATGCCTTTTTAAGTAGATATCCTTGTTTTGATTGATGAATCATTCTGTTCTATAGGTTATTCAGTGGAAGACGAACTGAGGTTATTTTGGGAACAAAAGTGAGTTAAATTTGTTTACCTTAATAGAGATTAATGTTCGGGTTTACACAGGGGTCAACTCTAATAGTCTGTGAGTTGAGTCATTGATCTAAATCATGTTAAGAAAGAATTCCCATGCTTCTTTGCTTGTTGTTCAATCTATATAATTTTAGCTTTCAACTAATATTAAAACTCATTTTACTTGGATTAGCTCTAGTCATATTGTTCTACTAGAGAAGTTCTATTGGGGTATCTTCGCAGTAGAAACACGTTCTGAATAGTGAAGTAGGATCATCTGAACCAACTTCTTTAAGCATAATAGCAGATAAAAAGCGTAGAGAGTATCTCAGCTTGCATCGTTTTATATATCAACAAGAATTTGAAACTTATTATTAAAACAAAATTCATATGTCTAATACGTCTTTTACACTCTTCTCGTAGACTTTAAAAAAAAAAACTGTAGCACCGATAAAGCTTGACTTTTTTACAATTATAACTAAGCTACATTAATTATACTACAGTTCCTGTATGCATGGAAAAGAAACAACGTTCTCGAATCGTTAACATTCCTCGTTATTAACACAGTCCGTCCTCTCTTCCTTGAATTCTTTCCGTCCTTGAACGATATCGCTTTTAACGATAAGGTTGCCATTTGTTTCATTCATTAGTTTGTTCTTCTGCATTTAATCTTTAACATACACAAACAAGCAATAAACTAAAATCAATGTGAACATTTTTGTATTAGTACATATTACACCCTGCGAGTAAATGGAGTGACAATTTGCGACAAACACTGCAAAAACTGTCTTCAGAAAGCTGCTATCAGAGCTCAGTGGGATACATTAAGAGAGCAAGAACTAGCAGTGGAGAGCGAAAGACTGATGATGATGATGGGTAAAAAGATGTGTTACTGTTTGTTGTAATACTGTTTCTGCAAGTATAATATCATCCCATTATATTCTAACAGGATTATTGTAATCCGTATAGCTTTTGAATGGCCTTAAGTACTCTATATTTTTAGAAAGTTTTGAGCTGGGATAGCCGCGCTCATACGATCTACGATCAAGATTATTCTGTTGAGCTGCTAAGTAAAGAGTTTCAGAATCGAAGCTATACGCAGATTTACTAAAATGTTATTTTAAATGAACCACTTGTCTAAGAAGTGTTGTTTTAATCTTTAAGCGAGGTTGTGGAACTGTCTGCCGGAGTCTGTGTTCCCTGTTAGGTACAATAAGGGTGTCTTCAAATCTAGAGTAAATAGGTTTCTTCTAGGTAAGCGTGCTTCATCATAGCCTACACTACTGTTTAACATCAGGCAGAGTGTGGTAAACGCGAACCTACTTTTAAAGAAAAAAGAAGAGTAAAGTCATTGATGCTAAAATATTTCTTTCAAGTACATAAATATAGCAATCAAAATTATTTATTTTAAGTTTAAAATACAAGGGCAAAAATACTTTTCGTTCTTTCTACTTCTTCTGTCATTCAATAAGTTTACATAATTCAAAGTTTACAAAGTATCAAAGAGAGAACTACTTTGTTTCAGTCAAAATTTTAAGGTGTACCGATTTCTTCTCTCGCATGTCTTATTTGTGCGTCATCATCTAGGCTAGATGTAAGTTTTACCGCACTAAAATTATTTTGTACTCAGACTAAATAGCATTACAATTGAACTAGTCAGATTGTTTTTTTGTTTGTTTTATGCATAATTTAAGTATGCGTGGAAATAATATAAACAGTTTTATTATAAATTAATAAATATCGTCAGTCATTACACACAGCGCCATCTGACCCCAAACTAAGCAAAGCTTATAATATTATTGGAAGTCACATAACTTACAGAATACATAAATGTTTTTAAAAAAAACCTTACGATTTTCTATTCAAGCACTTATTTTTCAAAATAAAATAAGAAATTAAGCTATAAAATAAATAACACGAAGCCTCCCACGTCGAAATATCTCGGCGCGATGTATTCCTTCAGCAAGTAAAATTATCTGGAAGTGTCACACATCGAGTATAAGCAAATTAAAACAAACTGAGCAATTACTGAGCTCAGTAAATACGCGTAAACACCTTTGACATGTGTAATTAAGCTGTTGTCGTTTCTAGCAATCGATTAATTACGATATTTTGAATTTACCTACGTTTTATGACAACTTCAGACCTGAAATACTTTGCTCAATTTGATTCGCAAATAATTTTTAGTTTTTTTCTTTATTTTCTGGCGTCACACTATACATGCGTGACAGTGTCAAGTATTTAATATTTCAAGTGCTTCATAATACAAGCAAGTCATCATCATCATCATTTCAGCTGTTGGACGTCCACTGCTGGACATAGGCCTCCCCCATTGACTTCCAGAAAGACCGGTTGGAAGCGGCTCGCATCCAGCGCGTTCTTGCGGTCTTTATTAGGTCGTCTGTCCACTTTGTGGGTGGACGTCTGGACGTCCTACGCTGCGCTTGCCGGTTCGTGGCCTCCACTCCAGAACTTTGCAGCCCTATCAGCCATCAGTTCTTCGTGCTATATGCCCTGCCCATTACCATTTCAACTTCTGATTCTCTGGGCTATGTCGGTTACTTTAGTTCGCAATATAATTATAATTATGTTCAATACAAGCAAGTACTCAGCTATTATAATTTACCGAACAGCGAGACTCAGCACCGTACAAATACTTTGCGTTTGAAGATCTATCTTTCTACGTGGCAGTGGAGGAGTTGTTTTCACAAAAGCTATCCATTCTATACCAAAAAAGATACAAGTAACAAAGTACAAAAAAGTAAGTAGATATATTTTTTTCATAATTCTTTCATTCTTAAGAGTTTTAAATAAAAAATGTATTAGGTAAATTAAATCTTAGTCACAAAATAAACCATGATCACAAAATTAAAGTAGTTAAGATTTTAATAGAATCTTATCAATATCTCAATAGCTTATTATTTGAGAGCTTAGCAATACAGCTAATCGAAAGTTTAACTTAAAAAGTTCTGGCTGATTTGGGTTTTTGCACCCGTAAGTTTTGTAAAACATATTATCGATGGGCCCTATGTATAAGGGCCAATGTGCAAATTGACAACTTATCAATCAATGTTTCAATTTGGAATATTTTTTACATGCTTGAACAGATGTTTGTGAAACTTTGCATAGTTACTATGACAAATATGTTCGCTATTCTAGCTACATCGATTTATTTATAAATAAATTAGTTTTTTAATTAATGTAGGTATGCCTATATGCGTGATTTATTTCATTGAAGTTTTCATTCATGAAAGTTGTAATAATATATTATATTGTTACACCTTTCTTATATGGAAGTACCTACCTTCTTATTTTTTTTTGTGGAAATCGGGTTATTTTTTCTCAGATCAGACCTGGTTGCCGCTATGCGCATAAATTAATGCTTTCCACGTTTGCTGGATTCCACATTTATGGTTACGATTCTGCCTCGTACTTACTGACTTTTCCAGTAACAACTAATGAGCATTGTATAATATAAATCACAAAATCTATATTCCGTGCACAGGACACCTGCAAAGTCGACATAACGAAATCCAATTAAATACATCTCGATAGCACAGATCATTACTGCACTACAGTACATGGCCAGTTAGGGCTCCTTAGTCGAGGTGTCAACGAGATATGGGACGGTTACACCAGAATTATTTTGAAGAACGTGTTTCTAGGAAAACTTTAACGAGGTCGAAGCGAATGCTTCGTTCCGATTTAGAAATTTTGTTGGATTCGAAATGGAATTATTTTACAACGAACACCAAAACCATGTATAGTACCTAATTTTGTTTTCAATCATTAAAAATTCACTAATGGTTTGTCATCTATGGTATATTTTTAATCTTTTTTTTTTTATGACTTGAGTTTATAGCAATAATGTGATTCCGATCTATTCAATTAATTTATTTTGATAATGTTTTGATTGACATTCGCACGTTGCATTTTGACTATACAATTACCTTTTTTAATATTATTTTAAAGACTATTGTAATTGGCATATTGTGCCGTTTTAGTCTATAAACAATAAATAAATAAATAAATAAATCTACATAATGATCACGCAGATTGGTTGGCCGTTTTTGTATAAATAGGCTGATGTATTCAACATAACATGTAGGTAAACACATATTTAAACAACTTATATTTAAAATCAACACTCACAGTTCTCAAAGCAACGGAATCGATTCATGGTTATGTAGCGGTCACGTAAACGCCACGATTGTCGAGTAGCGTCGATATATAAAAAGGACCATTCCAGCTTATTGCCTTATACGTCTAAAGGAGCCCCTTGTCACAAGGAAAGGAACTTAAATCAGCTGCCAATGGTGGCAATGCACCTGTGGAAATGTCGATTATGCAAATGGTTGTGCCGCTTTAACTAAACACCGCGCTTTGGTAGAGCCTCCTTAGTATTCCTTGCGATTATTTTTTTATTTTATTTATAGGCACAGATTAGAAACCAAACAGATACAAGGGTTTTTTGGCGGGAACGCGGGAAGAGTCGTGTCGCTCCGTTGTATTTTTTTCCAAAACTAGTGTTTTGTCGAGTGTTTATGCATAAAAATGGTGGTGTTTTATTCATAAAGTGCCGAATTACAAGCACGAGTGTGGGAAAATGATATAATGTGGTGGAACATGACTTTTCGTGTTGCTTCTAAAACTCCATCGAAGCTTTATAGTAAAGTCGCCACTACTTTACTAAAGCATGACTGGACTTTACTGACACGGGCTGGACTTGACTAAGACTGGACTTTGACTATAACTAGCTACGAGGACACTTATTTAACTTGAAAATAGATAAATACTTGACACTGGCAAATGCTAAAATGTGACGCCAAAATCAAAGAAAAAAAAACAGATACAATGTGGCGTATAGAACATGAGTGAATACTCATCGATGTCAATATATTTTGTTTGTCTTACTCAAACTACTAGAAAACCTAAGCACAATCTCTAGATACTATATACACTATCTATTGTTTTTTTTTTATTTATTTAAAAACAATGAGACGAACGATGGTAAGAGATAACGCCTGTCCATGACCATAAAACATTTGTTTATTTACAAAATGTTTGCCCTGAGTGGGAATCGAACCCACGTCCTACAGTTCTCAAGGCAGTTTTACTATCAATGAGCCAAGGGGACTGTTAAAAACACAATCTGTTAATAGATTCTAGGTAGGATTATGATAGTTTATTTAAAATATGATAATATAGCTCTAATACCCTACAAGCATATTATTCGTTATATAATTTATTTCCATTGAATCAAAATTGATTTATCTTCTGAAAATAAATCATTTATCAATCTAGACGAGTTTAAACACAAACACTCTATTATACTATTAAACTATCATTACTACTCGATGTGGAGTAACTTCTGTTAATTAATTAAACGTTCTCATTATGATCAACACCTGTTCTAGGAAAGCATTTAATAATGCCCTTGAACAGGTCCTGAGTAAGGATTGAAAGTGAATTTTTTTAATAATTGTTTAAGTGGCTATGATTCGTGATTTTAATCTATTTTCAGGATAAAAAGTTTGTTTGTTAACACACGGTATGCATTTTAAATTTCATTAAGAAAAAGTAACAAACAGATTTTTTTTGCATTTACAATTTAATATCGGTCTGATTACTTACTATTCAAACGCACAATGTGCGATAAATTTGTAGATCTTGTTTTTTTTCTCTTTATTTTTGGCATCACAATTTGTTCTTTTGCGAGTCAAAAGTTTTTCAAATTTTTAAGTGTTTTATTACGAAGTCAAGTTTGACAGGTTTTAGGTGAAGACACATTTCGTAAGTCAAAATCAAATCCAGTCCATGCCTTAATAAATAGTCGTTACTTTACTAAGAGTTTTTTTTTTTAAACAATAAGAAAATACATGTCACGTTGTACATATCATTTGCCCACAAATTGGCGTTTTATTCGGAATCTTAACTCACCTACTTTACTCTCGCTTTAACCAGTTTTTAAAATAGTTAACATGGCCCAAAAGCCTATAGAAAATACCGACCTATACAAAGCGTTAAGTGAAAAAATTGACAATCTGAAGTCATCACTGATCATTAAGTGAAGAACAAACTTTTATGATTAATTGTTTTTTTTTAATGAAAAAGTTACCCGGAATACTATACGAACTCAACATAATTTACGTAACGTAGCGTGATGCATCGCAGCACCATAATATAACACTTTATTGACACCACATAAAGCCCATGCATGCCCATCTGAGATTCTGATAGTCTCATTTACTAAAAGTTAACAGCGTATCAGTGAACTATTGCATTTTGAGCTTATTTAGTAAGTACATGCGAACTATATTTTTGAATAATTTTTTTAGAATCTACAATAGCTCCCTGTCGTCGAGACGGGCGTCAAGTAACAGCTGCCGCGGTTGCCAGTGCCAACTGAACGTTAGTTTTCCGCGTCAAACGGATGAAAATTAAAACCGTACTTACTGAGCTTTTAATAAATGATTTAATTAACAATTTAACGTGTAGTTTGGTCGAGCATAATTTTTAAATAATAGATAGGTACGTTACATTGGATTTTTTATAAAACAGATTTTATATTTTTGTCTATTGAGTTTTTGTTTTGTAGTATTTTCATTAAAAACTAGTACTTAGTACGTACGCAATGCAACTAACTACTTAGGTACGTTTATAGATGTAACTTTTTATAGGTTTTTGTTTCTTTTTACATTTTTAAACCCTTTTTGTGTATAATATATTTTAAATCTCAGCTCACTTATATCAATGAAGGCGATCTTAAAGATTTTTACTGTATGAACTGCAGACGATTCATCATTACAACGATTTGGTGCCTTTTTGTTTTAACAATTCTGGTGAACAGTACTGTTAAAATAACGCAATAGATGTCCGATGCCACAAAAGAGAGAAGCAAAAAGAATTCCTTAGAAAAAGCGTGCTCTATTTTGTAGAAGCTAATTATAGTAGTTATCCGAATCGATCCATTTACACGATTGCACAATCGAGTTCTCGATTTCAAAACGCAGTATCGAGAAACGAGAATCGAAACTCAACTTGGTCTAAAAGCAAATAGCCACAAAACTAACTATATTAGTTCAATTTAATACGGTGATTAAGACAATTGACTACAATAACTCATTTTATTTCTTTAAGTTAATACTTATACAAATAAAATACAAGGTAATATAAAAAGTAAATAATTTGTATACAAAAAGTAGAAAACTTCAGAAAAAAAATATTTCAACAATAGACAGCCATTTAAGCCACGATAAAAAACATACGATTTTCTTAATAGGTTATTCGAATAAAAATTATAATCATTGTTTAAGTTTATTTTGAAGCCATGAGGTTTGTGACTTAACTTGTGTTTTTACGTGAATAACTTATTAGAATGTTTGAGCTTAATAACTGCATATAAGTACAACCTTACGCAGTAATTCTTTCAACCACCTGGTTCGTTGGTCCTGGTTCCTGGTTGGCACAATTGTTGCGTTATATCAAGATCGATACAAGCGAGAGCAGGTAATCGATTCAATTCAATCGAATGCTAATGTAACGTTAGTTTTATTACGATATCTATCGAGATCAGTGATCATGCTCTATCTTTTTTTAATATGATACATTTGAATTCTTCATTCCATAGTTATTTTTTTATACACAACACTAACTGACATTAATGTATTTCCGAAACGGTTTCCATTATAATTGTTTTGATAAAACATAATTGTAATCTTTCGTTGAAGTGACAGTGGGCAGGGCACATAGCACGCAGAACTGATGGCCGATGGGGCTGCAAAGTTCTCGAGTCGAGAGACCACGGACCGGCAAGCGCAGCGTAATACGTCCACCCACAAGGTGGACAGACGACCTAGTAAAGACCGCAGGAACGCGCTGGATGCGGGCCGCTTCTTTATGGAAGTCAGTGGGAGAGGCCTATGCCCAGCAGTGGACGTCCTACGGCTAAAGCGATGATGATTGTGATGATGATAACCTCTCAGCTATAATGTTAGACAAACACGATTATATAAAATGCCTAAAGTGTGCAACTAAATCAAACTATAGCGAATGCTTATCTGTGATTTGCGTTTGACACAAACCACACATAAAAATTGCTAAGTGGATGATTTCCAAATATATATTAGACTCAAAACGGGCGGGTTTGGTGGAAAACCAGTTTGGGCACGTTTCTACACGAAATATTGATAACAATGTCAATAATTGATACCATAGTGTTTTTTTGTACTGTCATTTATCTGCAACTTGCTCCATATATCGAATTCTCATTATGTTCGGGCAAGAAATTAAATACACATATCCATTTCTCTTGTAACAAAATCTCTTGTTACCGGTTTACCCTGATACGATCGAAGCCAGGGGCGGTCTGCTAGCGAAGTGTTATTTATTGTAAAGATTTATGTTTTAATTTGACTGTTTTAAATAATTTCCTATAGTGTTGTTACCTGTTACATATTTAATTATTTTTCTAAGTTGAAGATTGTTAGAGCAGCGTTTAGAGATAATTTTATATTATGATTATGGTAGTATTATTATTACACGTATACTTATAAAATAGGCTTATTATTAAACTTCGTAAGGATAAACGGACCGGTCATAACGACACAGGTTTAGTGGTGTACGAAAGTAGGTATATTTGTTTCTCCAGTTTAGTTTTAGTTACGTCGACTTTATTAGTGATCTATCATAGTAATGTGACTTATTCTAGAAGACTTTGTGAACTGTTATAAATGCGAATAATTATAATTATTCAACTAAGTTGATATAGGTATTGAAGTTAAATGTTTGCAAGAACACTAAATATTATGACTTCTTCATTTTTTGATTACTTTTAATAGTTTATTAACAGCCTCACCAAACATCATCAAGTCCACTGCTATACATAGACCACACACCACTTAGCCCAATCATCGGCTTTTTAGGTCCAGCCACCGCCAGCAGTTCTATGTAGATATATCGTCACTCCATCCGTTCTACGCCACGCTTGCTAATCGCGGTATCCACTCTAGAACACATCTACCACAGTGATTTCAGGTTCTGCGGTGGATATGTCTGACTAATATTTTAAGCTATATCTGTAATTTTAGTTACCTGACAAATTACATTGTTCCAGATACGATAGGTACTTTAAAGAAGCCACACTTTTTATAAATATCGATTTTGTTGCTGTTCAAACAGCTAGAACATTTCAGTGAAATAAAGTGTGTTGTTTAGCTTAGCACTTATTTAAAAGCATATTAGTATGCAACCTACAACCACTAAGTTGTATTTTAATCACGAGTCTGACATCAATGTTGAATCGTAACACATTGATCGGTAACAATTTAAACAGTCGTTACTATTTTACGATAGATTTACTTGACATTGTTTAGAGGCAATATTCCAGTTTTACGCCGATTCGTTCTGGTTACAATCCCATTAAATCTCCTTCAGGAGACAGCACAAGTGGCGGATATTGTTTTGCACTACTCTGTTACGGTTTATAAATGGCTCTCCTTGACTCTTAAAGTGTTGAGATAAAGTTGCATTTGAATTCGATGTTTATAAGGCTTTGTGTGGTTTATTTAACTTGTCAATGAAGTGATAATGTTTGGTCACTTTGGTCATACTGACGAGATCATGAATGCATTGATCTTTATTGATATTTATAAACGGCTTTTATTGTATTTGGATTATGAAGTCTGATAGATTAAACTGTCCTTTTCTTAGGCATTGCCGTGACAGACATGTCATGGTACAATTGCTGAAAAGTAATTATGACATATTTATTCAACTGTTATTATTCTTTTTTTAGTTGATGTTTATTTTTTGTTTGTTATACATAGATGTTTCCTTAATTAAATAGTTTTTTTTTAAATTAAACATAATTATGTATAACAGCAATTGGTTTACGATTCTTACATTTGAAGTCACGACGTTAAGTATCTTTTTATATCTGGTAAAGGAAAACAACTTGAGGAAACTAGCATCGTAAGTCAAAAATCATAAATTCATAAATCATTCATAAATATGATTTTATGCTTATAATCTACTATTTTATTCAAGCAATTGTAATTTACCGCAAATAGAGACCAAAATAAATGTCAGTAGCTGTGATTTCACTTTAAAATTATTGTCCATTTGTCCATAAATGGCAAAAAAATATTTGTATGGAAATCGAAGCACCTTAACACAATTTTCAAAGACGTTACCTGTATCTTCTTTTCTCTATAAGGCTTTATTGTTATCTGGTGATAAATTAAGATCAGTTTGCATACATCAGTCCAATGTTAGAACTGTCAATCATCTAAAGATACATTTTAAGATACGCAAAGCAGTTTTACAACAGATGACTCATGTCAAAGACGCCGAATGGTCCCACAGCATTTGATTACACACGACGTTTATTTTAATGGAAACTGATTTCATTAATTACAAATATGGTTCCTTATCTTTATTATGTCAACGGGACCAACTTCGATACTCCGGGGCATGTGAGGCAAGGCCAAGCGGATGTGGTCTTTTATTCTTTTTATCTGCATATTTTTAAGGTTTTATTTCGTGTGTCGTTTGGAATTTTATAGTTTGTTATCCATATCGAAATCATTGCGGGCATTAATACGACTGTCATATTACTTTCCTGGTAGCCCCAACTGGTTCCGTGGAGTCACATGTGAAGAGTATAAGGTATTGAAGAGTGATCGTTTCGATATTGTCATTGGTTGTTAATTAGCTTAGCACTTATTATATTATTTTTTGACTATTATTATTTGACAGGCCTGTTGGTTCATTGGTAGTAGGTATGCCTGCTCCAAGAATTGAGGGGTGTGGGTTCAATTCCTAATCTGGCCCCAAACTACACATAGCTTGTGCTATGTTTCCTTATGATTAGTTGTGATCCTTTTCGATCTAATACTCTTGGTACAATATTTATATGGTATATAATAAAATATTTCCTTAGCATTAAATATTAAGATGAAACGAATTCTGACAACTAGGTAATACATTTTTCTTTAGGCATTTCTCATCAAAGTAACAACCACTGTCTTGGTCCTGGGAGAATTTCAAGATAATGAAACCCTAGAACTTAAACTCGCTGACTTAAAGGCACAGAATAGGTAATGAATAAGACAGTTGCTGAGTTTCATATTAAATATTAAGATATTCATGCTTGACTATCAATGGTTTACTTTTGCGAAAAAATTATAGTTTAATTTAAAATTTCCAATCACAGACAATATTTTATCTTTCATAAAACTTAGTTACCTATTAATTTGTGATATGACTTAATTTAGTTTAGAGTAATTCGTTTTTAATACAATGCCACTAATATTATAAATGGGAGTGTTTGGATGGATGGATGGATGGATGGATGTTTGTTGCTCTTGCACATAGGTCACTTTTTATCCTGAAAACATGTAGCGGGTAACACCGCGGAGCGCAGCTAGTTTCACATATTTTACCATGGAAACTGACGTGGTTTTGTCACATTTTTGTTTTACTTATGCGGGTTTTGGAGGGTGGAATCTGCTACCTAATTGGAGACCTTGGCTTTATTTATGGAGCTCGTGAGAATGGTGGTGGGTCTGAAGATGTTGCGGGGAGCTCCATGTGCTGGAATATTCTTGGCACCGTAGTGGAGGACTCCCATGAGAAAGCGTTCCAGAGCGTCTGATCTCTGTACACTACCAACCCCTGCATCCGCCCCCGCCCCCGCGCCCACACATCAACCGAAATCTTCACGTGTGAGTCGCACAGCGGCCCGCAGTGCGAAGTAAAGCGAGGCCGCGCGCATGTTGTACTCAGCTTTGTCTCCGTGATGAAGGCCACCGTATGTGGCCGAAACTATAGTCGAAGTTTCTGATAAAATTAAACATGAGTAATTAAATAAATAAATATCGTAGGACATTACACAGCGCCATCTGACCCCAAACTAAACAAAGCTAAAAAAAATATTTAAGTATTAACTGATAGAATACTTAAATACTTTTTTTTTGTAAGTACATACTTATAACCAGACACAGAACAAACATTTGTTTTATATCACCAAATGCTTGTCCTGGGTGGTAATCGAACCCACGCCCCACATCTCTTGAAGCAGACATGCTACCAATGAGCCAACAGGGCTGTCAAAATTTTTAATTTTACATACTTATAACATGCTTTTGCTCAAATGAAAATTTATATCTTAATAAAATATGTTAGTATGTTATGATTGAAATGTGAGTTTGTATTTACGCTTTTACGCTTCAACAACTCAACTGATCATCATGAAAATGTTGTCAATAGTACAAATAATGACGTCGAATACTTTCATCGAAAAAAAAAAGCAGTTTTACAGGTACAGCAACAAAATACCCTAACGTTAGCAAGCCCTGTGCAAAAGCTAGTACATAATTAAAAATTAAATCCATACTTATAAGTTTAATTTTCGATGTTGCAAGGAGTGTGTGTGGTATACCTTGTGCGAATTTCATGCACTGTTTCCAGTGTTACCTTACGAGAACCTACAAGTATCTAGTGCTCAAAACAGGAAGTTGGTATTCAGTTGCATAGTTGCTCGTCGGTGGGGATTCGCCACAATCGATCAAACTTCGTCTTTGCAACATATTCACCGGTGAATGTATAAACGAAACTGGGACGAAAGTACGTTGAAACTAAATGATGCAGTATTGTAAGATGGCTCATGTACAATGTAAATACAGTTATAAATTTACAATTAAAAAAACCGACTAAATCCAAACACAGCTATATAGGTTTTAGGTACTTCGGTTTAAAAATCAAACTACTAAACCGATTTTCATGACATTTCTATGGGACCACCATTGAGACTTAATCTCTATGTATACTTATTTAAAGGCAAAAAAAGAATTTTTCGGAATTGAGAGCCTCCTTTTTTTTTGAAGTCTGTTAAAAATGCCATCTTTCTCTTGCAGAGGTAGGCAGAAGTATCTTTTCACTTCCTACAATCCTGGCATACACCTTTTGCTTCTTCCACTTTCTACATTACACTTTGACAGCCCTGTTGGTTCATTGGTAGTGTGTCTGCTTCGAGAGCTGAAGGGCGTGGGTTCGATTTCCACTCAGGACTAACATTTGTGTGACTAACATCGATGTTTGTTCTGTGTCTGGGTGTACTGTATGTATTATAAGTATGTATTTACAACAAAAAAAAAAGTATTTAAGTATTCTATCAGTGATCTGTCTTCCATAGCACAAGCTCTGCTTAGTTTGGGGTCAGATGGCGCTGTGTGTAATGTCCAATGATATTTATTTATTATGTATTTATTATACATTACAATCTCGTATAATTATTGCGGTTACTTTTGACGTATCCTCTACGTGAAACCTCTTCGATCACACACTAATATTGTAAAGGCGAAAGTTTGCGAGTGTGTTTGTATATTTGTTACTTTTTTACGCTCAAACGGCTGGACCAATTTTGATGAAATTTGGTATGGAGGTAGCTGACACCTTGGATAAAACATAGGCATTTTAATTCCGGGCAAATGTAGTGTTCACGTGGGAACAGCGAGCAACACCATGGGACACAGCTAGTTTGATTAAATGTCAACCTTTACCGGTTTGCCCACGCACACTAACTACGACTTTGTCATAGTGTATTTATCAGAATATTAATTAAACTATTTTTCGAATACTATGTAGCGAGTGAGGCGGGTGTCAGACAGGAATAAACCGATAACAGAGATGAAAAGAAAAAGTTAATAAAAGTACTTTATAAATCAATTAAAACCAAATTTAATGTACCTTACTAAAACAATTTTCTCTTCAAATAATACCCACTGAAATTGTTGCGATATTAATCAAAACTTCTAAATTTATGGTAAGTTAAATTAATATTTTTTCATTTCACTTTTGACGGTCCTTAGCTCAATTGGTAGTAGTGCTTCCTGAGCTGATGGACGTGGGTTCGATTTCCATCCAATTTATGTAACGAACATAGATGTTTGTTCCGTATGTACCTATAATAAAGACATCAAATAAATATCGTAGGACTTTTCACGTAGCGCCATCTAGGCTCAAACTAAACAAAGCTTATATTATTGGGACCAAATAACTGATATTCAATTCAATTCATTTTATTAAAATATAGGTACAATAATGTACACTTATTCATGTCAAACAAAATATTAAATTTAAAATGTCACAATAATAATACATGCCAAAAAAAAAAAAAATGTCAGAGGTGAATAATATATAGAATATAGAATAGAAGATAGAATACTTACATACTTTTTTTAGGATTCCGTACCCAAGATAAAACGGGATCCTGTTACTAAGATACCGCTGTCCTGCCGTCTGTTCGTCTGTCGCAAAGTTAGACAGTTGAAATTTTCACAGATCATGTATTTCTGTTGCCGCTATAACAACAAATACTAAAAAAACAGTATAAAATAAATATTTAAATCCCATACGACAAACGTGATTTTTTCGTCAAATCTTTCCTTAGTTTAGGGGGAGATCCTCCTCCTCCTAGTATCGTGTTCCTCATGGCTGAGGGTCGTGACCTCCACCTCCCAGGAGCCGTTCATGCACGATGTTGCGCCATCTTCGCCTATCACTGGCGACATGCAGCGCGTCATACACCGATGTGTCGAGTGCGGTGCGAATCTGGTCGGACCAACGCATCGGGCTACGGCCTCGTATTCTCTTGCCATCGACTTTCATAGAGATAGAGATTTCATAGAGGGGGAGATAGTGTTGTGTAAAATATTCTCAAATATTTTATTTATGTAAAAAATGACAAAAAAATAGAAACCAAATGTATCTTTTTATTTTTAAGAACGTCTATCTTATTAGATATTACTAAAATTATATCAGTTTGTCTTACAAACTCTACTATAACAGATAATCTTACAGAAATTAATGCGGAAATTGTTATTCCGAAGTTTCATTTAAACTTTATCAATGCCGTTGCAATCCTTTCGGAGTTGGCAAGTTCTGTAATCGGATGGTTATAGAGACGATAACGAACCTTTGGCGGTTTGAATACAAAAGTTGACACTTAATAGAAAGAGATATTCTGATAACTCTATTGTTAGGTTGGCAGTTAGTAGGGTCCACACGTAAGTGCCACGTTTACTACTCGTACCTATTAAAATATAGCTTTGAAAACAGTTCTAACAGTGCTTACAGCGTGCGTGCAGTACTCGTACCGAAAGATTTTTCTAACAGTGATTTGATATGTACTCGTAATGAAAGATATTTCTAACAGTGATTTGACATGTACTCGTAATAAGAGATATTTCTAACAGTGCTTTGACATGTACTCGTAATGAGAGATTTTTCTAACAGTGATTTGACATGTACCTACTCGTAATGAAAGATATTTCTAACAGTGATTTGATAATTATGTACTTTTAATGAGAGATATTTCTAACAGTGATTTGACATGCACTTGTAATGAGAGATTTTTCTAATAATGATTTGACATGTACTCGTAATGAGAGATTTTTCTAACAGTGCTTGGCATTTACTCGTAATAAGAGATTTTTCTAACAGTGATTTGATAATTATGTACTTTTAATGAGAGATATTTCTAACAGTGATTTGACATGCACTTGTAATGAGAGATTTTTCTAATAATGATTTGACATGTACTCGTAATGAGATATTTTTCTAACAGTGATTTGAGATGTACCTACTCGTAATGAACAAAACAAAATTATTAACGTATCGTATTCTTATTATTTGTTAGTTTTTGGAGGTCTGTACAGAAATAGTTCGATAAACTCCTTGCAGAAAAAAAATCGTTTGCAAAAACCAGAAAGGGGTACACTACAATCCAGCGTTAGAGATGATTACATGCAATAATCCTACGTACGCGAGAATCCTATTTGTAGTATATCAACTCTATAGTTCTTAGAACATAAATTTTTATCCAGACACTCTATAGGATACTGTATAGAGCGTTCTGGAAGCTGTATAATACAGCAATAATAATCTATCGGATCCCCTATAAAATTCCAAGGGGAAATAACCGACACCGCTTAGAAGATATCAATCTTCGATACAGCAGCCTAAACTACCCACCAAGTGGATGATAAACTGTTCTTTTGTGTTTCACACGCGCTGTATTTTCACAGCTTCGCGTATAAATGATACGAATGGATACTTCAATCATGATAGTAGACACGTAACATAATATTTAAACTGTTGATAATGCATGTATTTTATTATAGTGGAAGGTAGAATAGAATACAACTTTATTACACACCAAACATACATACATTATAACATACAAATATGAAACACTAGCGGACGTCTCGCGGTTTCACCCGCGTAGTTCCCGTTCCAGTGGAAATTAATACGGGGATAAAAAGAAGCCTATGTCACCCGGGGATAGCATAGTTTCCCAAATGTGAAAAAAATTTTGAAATCGGTCCAGTAGTTTTGGAGCCTATTCATTACAAACAAACAAATAAAAAAATTATAATAGTATAGATAGATATAGATATAGATAGATAATAAAGAGATAAAAAATATAACATAACAAAACAATACATAATTCGCAATTCAAAATGCAAATGTCATTTTTCATCGTTAGGCTTCACCTAACACATGCCACCTACCCCGATATCAAACAGAAATTTTCCCTCCGTTTTAACCTCTTTTGTAGTAAAATTAGGCAACAGTAATGAGACTAAAATATATGTTTAGTGTAGGTATAATTATGCTTAAATCGCTATTTAATTATGCTTCTGATTAATATAATATTTAGTTGCTTCTTACTTATGATGTTCAATTCATGTTGTACATACAGACTTAGATAGAAAATCTTTATTTTGCACACCATAAACAGAAAAAAAATACAAAGAACGACAAAATAATCTTATGAGCTAGAACCACAAGTCTAAAGCAACATCTTTCCGTACGCCAAAAATTAACTGAATACACAGATCAAAGCCGACAAAACCAACAAATTGTATTGTAACAAACGTTTCAAGTCGGAAAACAAATTGGGTTAAACGTCTGGTTAAAAGCTAACGCAGAACGATGTTTTGTGAACATGTCGATCATTGTGTCAATGTAAAACGAACTTTAAATATCAACAATGCAGTCTATTTGGAGAAATTCTCGTCAACGACTTGAAAGGCTTTCATTAGTACATCTGCTTTTTGTTACTAATGTAATGACATTTTCGTTTTGATTATAATTTTAAAGAAAAATTGGAGTAAACGGTTTTGCACATCTAGATTTCTGACGTCACATTGTTCCGGAGAAGTGTGGTAAGGCTGAAAGTTGCTGATCTGGTAATCGTTGTGAACGTTTACTATGAGTTCAACAACATAATATTGTAAAAATTTGGATACATGTTTTTTACTGATAAAAGGCTAGGTTTTTGATCATAGCTCACCTGAGGTTAAGTGACGGTATGGTCGAAGACAGTAAACAAATCTAGCCTAAAATAAGATCTTGTTCTCAATGTGAGGCTACTGAAACACACCATTAGGTGCTTGGTTGCAGATTCCTAACTTAAAGGTGGTAGCTACCAACCAGCTATCAACCAAGTACAAGAAATCACACCCTGCCACCTTGCTATGGTTTCCTCATGTTGGTTTCTTTCTTTGCCAGCTCAATGTCATTGTTGGGATTCAATCCCACGCCTTCCAACGTATGATCCAGTCGCGCTTATCATTGAGCAATGATCGATACAAAACACCTAAAGATGCTAACCTAACTTCCCAACAGAGTGATCCACTTTGAAATTTTACAGATAGGTACTTATTAAATTGTATTAAGTATCAACTATCAAAAATCTTGTGATATAAGATACAATACAGCCCCGTTGGCTCATTGGTAGTATATCTGCCTTGAGAGCTGTAGGGCGTGGGTTCGATCCCCACTCAGGGCAAACATTTTGTGGATAAACAAATGTTTGTTCTGTGTCTGGGTGTTCTGTATGTATTATAAGTATGTATTTACGAAAAAAAAAGTATTTATGTATTCTATCAGTTATCTGGCTTCCATCACACAAGCTCTGCTTAGTTTGGGGCCAGATGGCGCTGTGTGTATAGTCCTACGATATTTATTTATTATTTATTTTTTTAATAATAAACTTACTGTATAAACATTCGGCAAACTGACTCAATAATACTACGTTCATACGAATCGCGTTGTAAAATCGAGTTCAAAAGTAACCTACATTGAAAAAAAAGGTTTCAGATCCAAGGTTGATGTTTTGAGGGAAAACATGTGACGCTTACCGCGTTAATGTACTGTAAATAATGTGAGCGTAAATTATACTGTTACCGGAAACGTATTCTTTATTGTAAACAAGAATGAATGATTTACGTAGATTCGCGGTAAATAATTGTGCCAGAAGCCGTTTGTAAATTTATTCATAAAGATGTGTGTTACCAAACACATGGGCAGTTTGTAAACGAATATGAAAGTATCTTTGAAATATCTAGTTACTTGAATCTCTGTCTAAGCTTCTAGTTTAAAACGGATGGCCATAAAACACTTTGAAATTTTAAAGATCGTTATAATATTCGTAGTTTGCTGAAGCGTTCATACTTCGTGGTTTCTAACTTTGCGCATTCACACTTATAAAAGCGATTCCTCTCGCCCTATCACGTAGGTCCCATTACATTTCAACAGAGTCACAGCAGAAACAAACCAGTGAGATTACAAAAACATAAAATTTAGGGTATATTGTAAAACTAATGTAAAAATCAAATGATGTTCATTAGAGAGCGCATAATTTGAGAACGGCTATAAATAATAAATAAATAATATATTGGTGGTAGATCTCCTTAGCAGGAAGTCGTCTAGGTAGGTACCACCGCAGTACCAGTTATGCTGCCGCTAAGCAGTAGTGTGTAAGCATTACTGTGTTCCGGTTTGAAGGGTACTGCAGCTAGCGAAATTACTGGGTTGTTGAGAATAACTCTATCAAAAGTCTCAAAGTAATGAGCGCCAAAGCAGTGATGCCCTGGACTTTGTTTTGTTACTTAAAGTTCTGTGTATCGATGCGATGGTCATGGACAGGCGTTATCTCTTACTATCAGGAGAGCGTCTCGCTCGTCTCATTACTTTTTACATAAAAAAAAGCAATCAGTAGGCAAACCACCTTCTTTCTTTTCTGTGACACATCAGTTCAGGTTTTGAAGTTCCACGGATAAAATATCTTGTCGTGAGCGAATGTGCCTGTTAACACGTAACAAGGTGTAGACTTGTAGAGTATAAGCTCACCAACTCACAAGTCATGATCAGGTCTTAGCAAGTTATTCGCCGACCGCTGACCTCTTGACGAAAAGGGAAACAGACTTAAGTAACACGACCCACTATCACGTTAAATTCCTGAGTTAAAATCTTACACTTAATAAAATAAGGTCGATTTTATATCGCTGATGTAGTATCGGTTTCGGTAATGGTAATTTTGAGGAAGATACGTCGGCGTGTGATAATTTGTACACCTCGTTGTATTTACCTCTACGTGATATTCTTATAACAAGTGGAACGAGTAAATATTAATATGGAAAGGTTTGAATAAATGGGTTCGTATTGGGTTAGATCGTAATTATAGTTCGAGTCTGTAACTTTGAACAGTTTTGGGATTTACGATACGCAAAAGTTTACGGGCTGTTTTGAATGTTTTAAAAGCAAATGCCGTATCGGAATCAAATTAGCCCGAGCCGATGCCAATGGGAATTCTGTCGATTAAAATTGGTCGAAGTTAGTTTCGACGATCCAATATAAATTTGTTTGTATTACAAAACATTTTTTGTTTATTTCTGATCAATACGACGACCAAAATGCTGGCATCTTTTTTTTTGGTTTTGGCGTCTCATTTTGAGTATTTGCCAGTGTCAAGTGTTTCATATTTTCAAGTTTCAAAGGTTAAATAAGTTGTTATAGATATAGTCAAAGTCCAGTCTTAGTCAAGTACAGTCCGTGTCAGTCAAGTTCAGTCATGCTTAAGTAAAGTTGTGGCGACTTTACTATAAAGCTTCGATGGAGTTTTGGAAGCAATACGAAAAGTCATGTTTCACCTCATTATATCATTTTCCCACACTCGCGCTTGTGATTCGGCACTTTATCAATAAAACACTACCTACCATTTTTATACATAAATACTCGACAAAACACTAGTTTTCGAAAAAAATACAACTGGGCGACACGACTCTTTCCGCGTTCCCGCCAAAACTCCAATGCTGGCATTTATATGGGCTTACGAAATGTTGACGCATTTTCAGTCGTAATGACAAGGCAGCCAACATTATGGACACATTTATTTATTTCAACTAAGATATAATTTCTTCTGACTGTACTGAAGGAATTGGAATATTTCTAGATCATACAATTCATAGGTGATCTATCCCCGTACTCTGAGCGTCTTATTGTAAATAATAAATAAATAAATATCGCAGGACATTACACACAGCGCCATCTGACCCCAAACTAAGCAAAGCTTGTACTATGGGAGTCAGATAACTGATAGAATACTTAAATATTTTTTTTTTTTGTAAATACATACTTATAATACATACAGTACACCCAGACACAGAACAAACATTTGGTTTTATATCACAAAATGCTTGTCCTAGTGACTCCCGCGAAGTGCTTACAAATAAGCTACGCGACTGACTGACTGACTGACTGCGACTTGATATTGATATTGATTTTAATTACTCTATAGTGAAATTTTATTTTAAGTTCAATTTTTTTAATTTGTTTTCAGTACAATTATAAGTATAATTGAACAGGAAATATTGTGAACAATACTACAATTTGAGTAGCGGCATGAAATACCAATCAATGGCCAATCATCGAACTTCATTCGAGAGCAATCAATTCCCGACTGCTTTTAATTCCATTAATTGCTACTACGTTTTAGCAAAATTAACAAACAAGGTTACATGAGGGTAGTTAGGAAAGAATATCAAAAACTGATATGAAAAATTATGGTACCTCTACCAATCTTCTAGGAAATATCAAGTTGATATTTGAAAGGCGGAAGTTTAAGTATAATTATGTATAATATGAATACCTGTACGTATATGGTACTTATTTACGTTGTAATGACTAAACAAATTTGGGAATACGGAATGTAGATAGCTCATACTCTGAATTAACAAAAAGAGTACTTTTAATCCCGAAAACCATCAGTGACTTTTCCTGAATTCTAATATTGTAGTTCCGTAAAAGCATCGAAAAACAATATAAGTACTAAAATACAAGTATAACTTAATAAAAAATGCCTACATCGCACATTAATTTATTAATTCATAAATTTGACAGCCCTGTTGGTTTATTGGTAGTATGTCTGCTCCAATCAAAGCCACGCCCTTCAGGCGTGGGTTCAATTCTCACCCAGAACAAGCATTTTGTGATATAAACAAATGTTTGTTCTGTGTCTGGGTGTACTGTATGTATTATAAGCATGTATTTACAAAAAAAAAACTAATTAAGTATTCTATCAGTTATCTGTCTTCCATAGCACAAGCTTTGCTTAGTTTGGGGTCAGATGGCGCTGTGTGTAATGTCATATGATATGATGATCAAAATGTGCTGAATCGTGGACTGTAGGGTCTTACTAGTATACCTACAATGAACTTAAAAGGAACCAACTAATATTAAAGTTAACTAAGCTTGCTAAATTAATTGTAAAAATATATTTATTTTAGGCAATAGGCATCCTCTTTTCAAGTTCCGCTTATGGGTCATCCATAAGCGGAACTTGAAAAGAGGATGCCCAGAGCGATGATTGAAGAGAGCGATTGCGATGAACCATGTTGGTGCGACTCTGACGAGGGGTTACGAGATGGGAGGAGTTCAGGTGGCCATAGTCTTACCCGTCGTATGGACACTAGAGGCGTGTGAACGAGAGGCTATCCAGAGTCCTTTTTACTGGTTTGGTCTCCGCGGTTGATCACGACGTATCTGGTGTGCCAACACAAATCGTCTCCGTTGTATGGATGTTTGGGCTGAGGCTGCGCATGAGTGTAGAAGCGTGCGCGCAAACACAAGCGCCTAGACACGCCTAGCGTCTACTCTCTGAGGTTTTTAGTAAGTAGGTCGTTATTAAGATGGAGAGTCCCACATAGCCTGCCTCAAGGCCGGTGGAATCCACCAACGATTTTCCCTGGACAATGAAAAAGAATAGATAAATAAAAGAGAGAGAAAAAACAAAAAACTTATTTGAGAATTAAAATTTTTTGATTTGGTTTTGTAATTATGATTTGTTGTTCATTTGTTTCCTTTTGAAAATCTACAGTTTCTATTTTTCAAAAGAGGTTTTACGAAAATGAAATCCTCAATACGACCACAGAATACAGAAAAAGGTCTCACTAATTGAATAACGTGGTGTCAATATGTACAAAATGAGTAACCTCAGTGACCCTTTTCATGGAGTTAATTAATCCCAAATGAGTAGGAATCGGACCATAATGGAATATCGATTGAAATTAGTGTGAGGACAATTAACTAAGTTACACTCGGATAATGAAGTAATACTACCTAGTCAATGTTTTGAATAAATCGGTCGTCACATTTTTTTTCTTTTGGTTTTGGCGTCGCGTTTTAGCATTTGCCAGTGTCAAGTAATTATATATTTTCAAGTTTCAAAAGTTAAATAAGTGCCATCGTAGCTAGTTTTAGTCAAAGTCGTTTTTGTCAAGTCCAGTTCGTGTCAGTTAATTCCAGTCATGCTTTAGTAAAGTAGTGGCAACTTTACTACAAAGCTTCGATGGAGTTTTGGAAGCATCACGAAAACTCATGTTTCACCACATTATATCATTTTCCCACACTCGCGCTTGTAATTTGGCACTTTATGAATAAAACACCAACATTTTTATGCATAAACACTCGACAAAACACTAGTTTTGGAAAAAAATACAACGGAGCGACACGACTCTTCCCGCGTTCCCGCCAAAACTCCGTCGTCATATTTATTAACATCTGAAAACCTCAAACTACCTATAAGGTTTACTGTAAAATACAAATAGGTTACTTAAAAGTACATTGTTTTTAGATAATTTTTTTTAAATTCAATATAGGTGCGCGTTTGACCACACTCTGCCTGATGTTAAGCAGTAGTGTGGTCTAAGATGGAGCACGCTTACCTAGAAGAAACCTATTCACTCTAAATTTGAAGACGCCAATATTGTACCTAACAGGGAACACAGACTCCGGCAGAGAGTTCCACAACCACGCTGTGCGAATGAAAAACGTGGAATCAAAACGCTTTGTGCGTACATGGGAAACATCCACCATGTCCACCATGCCCGAGACGTTTTGGTCGCTTTTCAGATACGACTAAGCTAAATATGGATGTATGCATTTTGATTACCTATTGTATGTTTCTCAATTAATCTCCTCCATAAATGATGTTAGCATAATATCTTTGAGTATAAGAAGTGGCTGGGTAGTGACTATTCGAATAAAACATTATGGAAGATATTTTTTTTTTTAATAATTTATACAATTGATAATAAATTGATTCAGGCGTTACTTTGCGAAAGTTCATTTTGAATTTTAAAAAAATTACATTAAAATAAAATGATCTTTTTTTTATTCGTAAAAGTTCACGTTTGACCTCACCTTGACTGATGTTAACCAACGATGTGGTATAGGATGGAACACACTTACCTAGAAGGAACCTGTTTACTCTTGGTAGTATATGCGGTGGTTGAAGTATTGATGTTTAATGATGTGGATAGGTTATACTGTTGAGGTAAACGTGTAGAGTACTCTACACGTTTACCTCAACAGTTGTCAGTTCTGCGACAAGTATGACTAGCCTACTAACTCCCTTCAATTTGTTAATTTATTCCAGGCTAGGTGTGCTTTACCATCTTCGACCACGCCGTCACTTAACATCAGGTGAGCTGTGGTCAAACACCTAGCCTGTCAAGCATAAAAAAAAAAAAATTGCTGAGCTATTCCGCTGACTTCAGTCCTCTGGTGATTTTTTTTTTTACATCCCTTATTAGTGTTGTATCAAGCATAGCTAAGTATTAACCTAGTTTTTCGAAGTCAAACTTCTTGTATTGTTTTTACGCACAATACTTGAAGTGTAAAGGCATATTAAATAGTGTTGATCCGCTTTAGAGACGTTGTAAACTTTCTGTTAATCATAACATATTTTTTTTTTTTTTTTTTTTTTTTTATTATTATTATACGCTCCACAGACGCTGGGGTCCGTGACCTTTGTCAACTTTAGTTACAAAATTTTTTTTTTTTTTTTACAATTTTACATTACAAAAAGAGGAGAGGTTAGTAGGATCTTAATCTAAGGTTAAAGTAGGTACTAGATTGTGTGTATACCGCGAGCAGACCAGCGACCCGCAAGCAGCACCCGATCACGAGTATGACGCATGTGCCAGCCATCGCCCTCCTCAACCATATCTGAGGGAAGAGAGCGACCCGACACACGACGCCGCCGCAAGAAGGAGCCTTCGATGGTGAGCATGAATGCTCGAGGCATACACACAATCCTTATTTCTATTTACATGAGTTTTCGTTTGAAATCGCCTCCTCCCGACTCAAGGCCTCCATCACCGCCGTGTTCCGATCTTTGATGGCCATCTGCAAATTATATTCTTTGATGGTCTTCGGTGACGCAGCCGACGCACGACGCACGAACCGACAGATAGCATCGTCTTCAGTATTGTCGGCGTAGTAGACGAAGGTCCCGGTGTGCCGTGATACTGCGACGACCGCATGCGACACGCTCTCGTGCAGCTTCATTTTTGGCTTGGTCTTTATGGCGATTACCGACTCGTACGTTAACCCCTGAGCTTCATGGATGGTAAGAGTGCGCGACCCCGTGCCTCCCCCATACCCTAGGCTGATGAGGGTTTCCTTTTCTTCTTGAGTGTGCACTAAGAAAAGTGTGTTGGGAAGGATGATGGGTATTTGCGCTCCCTTGTACCGTCTGTGCTCAAGGGATTTAATACGGGGAGCTGAGGAATATATACCGGAGTATATTTCCCTCAGCGCGTACGCGACGTCCATTGGGTTTCTATGTGTGCAAAGCAACTCCTGACTGATGTTTGTGACCAGGTTTGGGCGATGGTACCTCATTTCGAAGATATTTTCTCTGTCGAAATGTCTGATCACCCATGTTGTCTTTCCACACCCTGGAACTCCGTTGACCCATTGCATCTTTGGCACCACCCAGTTGTCCCAATTTGCCTCGACATCTGAGTTCCCTTCGATAGTCTTAGCCATCTCGAGGATCCTGTCATCCAGCATTATCTTGGTGCACTTGGCGGTGACTACGATTGGGTCATTCGATGGTATCGCGTATTTTGGTCTTCCTGTTCGCTCCGTCTCGGCTTCATCTAGTGCCACAAAGCCACTTTCTGCACTGTAAGCTGCCATATATTGTCCTTTCATGGTTCCTCTGATAACCTGGGAAGTGGCGTTGTCGTATATGGCAGCTTCCGCCTCCTCAAGTCCCTGTTTTAGTAGACTTTCACTTCCTAGTCTGAAGGACTGCAGGATGTTATCGCAGTTCCTGAGATTGACTTTTCTTATCGCTCTCAATGTGGCTAGGAATTCGAGGAAAGCATTTTTCGCGTGGCCCTGTGGCCCCGATGTCAGGATGTATTGGGGCGAATCGACCTGCCCCATGTCGGCTCTCGTCCGTGCTGCCTGAGTTTGTGAAGCTGCTCTCGGGGCCACTAATGTTGGGAGGGGTGGTGATTTGGGTTTGATTCGGAACAAGCTCTGTGCTGCTGCACTAAAAGCTGTTGCGAAAGCCGCTACATGGTCTTCTCTTTCGTTTCGGCTACCACCCGAAAGAGCTGCGGCCCTCTCGGCTGCTGCTTTTTGTTGTACCCTTTCCGAGCCGGATTGAGTGGTCGAACTTGGAACGGGATGTCCCCAGCTGTCTGTTGCGCTAGTGTTGTCGTGTGTTGGAGCCTTGAGAAAACTTAAGTTTTCTCCCCTGTCTTCGTACACAACCACCTCATGATATTCAGAGGCTTTAGTGCAACCCAGCCGGTCTGCGACTTCCGCTTTCGAGAATTCTACCATCATCGCATCCACGCTTATTACCCGGGGCGTGCGGTCTGCTTTTCTGCTCAGATACTCAAGTAGCGACCCAGCTTGCGCGAAAGGTGATTGTGCCGCCCAATCGAACAGTGCAATCGTTTTGTTTTTCGATCGCACTAGTCGAAATCGGTGGCCACCTACCTCGCACTCTGGCATGGCGTCGTAGGATTTTCGCTTCATGGTTACTTTGGCGGTATTCCCGTTGAGCAGACAAGCTAGTCCAGGCGATAGGCGAACGCGTTTCTGGCTCCGGGCTAGGCAAAAGCCTATTCCGAACCTTTCTTTGTTGCTGTCCATAAAGAGAGCCACACCCCGAATCCTAACTCCCGGCACTCCGCTTTCTGCGTTTTCCAAAAGATGGTGTATGGATATGCTTTTTGGGGAAGTTTCTGTGCCCGGGGGTCACGCTCCGTGTGGCGTTTATAGACTGTGTGTATGTTGAGGAGGAGGAGGGGGTTTGGAGTGGGGTGACAGTTTGACGTGGAGGGATGGTTGGTAGTGGGAGAATGGTTTGAAGTGAGGAGACTGTTTGGAGGGGGGGGGAGCGTGGAATTTCTTCTGGCCGCTGTGCGGAAGGACCTTTCTACAAAAGACAGAAAATGTGGTCTACTTTCTGGATCTCCTAGAATGTTGTGAAGATCCGAGGCCACAAGCTTTCTATCTATCTGCGTTTCGAGGTCCTGTCGTGCAGCCATGAATCTGGGACAGTCGATGAGCACATGCCAGACCGTCTCAGGCACATCAGGATCGCACTCGCATCCAGGACTGTTCTTGAGCTTAAATCTGTACAGATATTCGGCAATTCCTCCGTGTCCCGTTAAAGCTTGTACCTGAAAGGGAGTCAACTTAGTGGCTCGCGTCAACCTATATGCGTTTGCAATATCAGGGAGGAACATCTGTGTGACTCTACCTTTATCCGAGGTTTCATACCGGTCCTGCCACTTCCGGATAGATTCCTCACGGATTTTCCTTTTGACGTAGGACAGGGGGATCTCCTCGTAGTCTCTGGAGGCGCCAGTGAGTGCCGCCGATTTTGCGAGTTCATCAGCTCTCTCATTACCGATAGTGCCCACATGCGCCCTCAGCCAGAAAAGACGAAGAGATGTCCCTTTTGCAGTTATCATTCCAATGTTTTCCTTTATACTCTTTGCCAGAGGGTGACTCGTTTTAGGACTCCGGAGCAATTCAAGTGAAGATCGTGAGTCACTTAATATGTTGACTTCGGAGTCGTTGCTCGTTATCACCATTTGGGTTGCCCGGTAAAGAGCATAAAGTTCAGACTGAAAGACTGTGCATTCGGAGTGTAGCTTGAAGGTCGAATATTTAACTTCTCTGTCGTTCTCCCACCAAGTTAGGGCAGCACCAACTTGACCCTCTATCTTGCTGCCGTCTGTGTAAATTTGGGGTCCTACTAACTGGTTGCATGTGTTCTCTAGAAACTCGAACTCTACAGATGTCTGGGTGGACGGGTGTGGCTGGTCCAGGTAACTGACATTTTGTTCGAGCCTAACATCCGGTGGGAGGTATTCTTGGGAGAAGTTTTTCTTTGCTCTGTACAGGCTAGCTGCTTCCTGTATTCTCAAGTCCAGGGGGAGTAGACCTGAGAGGGCGAGTGCTGACTTGAGGGAAACAGTACGGTACGACTTACAGATTTTCTGGGCAAAACCTCTTTGGAGTGCGTTCAAATGTGACTTGTTTTCCTCTAGGTCTACCGCTTGAGCCCATACACTTGAGGCGTACATGATGATAGGTTCCACCACTGCAACGTAAATAGTTCTCGTGATCTCGCCATTCAGTCCCCAGGTCACTCTCGCTGCGCACGCAAGCTGTTTGTAAATGTTTGCCACCTTTTTACACTGGGCGTTTACGTGTGCTTTGAAATTGAGCCTTCGGTCAATCAGCAGGCCCAGCAACTTAATTTCTTCGACAAGACCAAGCTGCACGCCAGACATGACCAGGTATGGGGGTTCGTACTTCAACTTTTTGGTAAGAAGCATCGCATGGGTCTTCTGCGCTGCAAAGTTGAGCTTGTTACTTTTTCCCCACTCCACTATCATACCTAACGTGTTATTGGCCTGCTGCTCGATTATGGATGATGATGGGTTTGTAAACACGAGAACGACGTCGTCCGCAAATGCTTGACAATGCACTCCTTTTGCCTCTAGCAGCCGTAGCAACGAGTCTAGGATTACGTTCCAGAAGGTAGGTCCACCGATAGATCCTTGGACACATCCTTTAGTAGTTTCCTTCTCGTATGCTGCTCCGGCATAGTTGACCTTGATTTTCCGATCTTGGAGGTATGAGTTCACCATCTCGTATAGGTTTGTTGGACACCTCTTCTTTGCTAGCTGGTATTTTAGGGCGGGCCACCACGCATTGTCGAAAGCGCCCTCTATGTCTAGGGAGACTAGGAGTACAATGTTTTTACTGTTTACTCCTTTTTTTATGTGCTCTACCAGTTCATAGAGGGCGTCCTCGGTTCCTCGTTGGGGCATGAAACCATACTGTTTCGGACTGATAGTGGGGAGAAGATGCCATTGGAGTCGGGTTACCAAAAGCTTTTCGATGATTTTTCCGGGGACGGGCAAAAGACCGATAGGACGGTAAGATTTTGGGTGTGTGTAATCTGTCTTACCGGGTTTACGTAGGATGACCACATGTGCCGCTTTCCACTGTTTGGGGAAGTACTTTAGCGACAAACACTTGTTTGCGATCGCTAAGAAAGTATCCCGTTCGCATCGGATTGCTGCAGAACAGATGTCAGCGGTTAGTCCGTCCATTCCAGGAGCTTTCTTCGGTTTCAGCGTGCGTAACACTGACTCCAGCTCAGCTGACGTAAAAGGTGGGTCATCTTCCGGTAGGTCCGTCGGTGTTTCCTTAGTCCGCTCCCGCAATTCTGCATGGCACGGCTGGTCTGTGCTTACAGAGTCATCGGGATAGAAAGTTCTGGCAAGTAGTTCTGCAGAGTGTTGTGGGGACAGGGTGTCGCCTTCGGCGTCTCTCAGGAGCAAGTCTTCTTGCCTTACTGAGGTTTTCCTTATCACTCTGTAGATTTTGTCCCACATGCTTTCCTTCTCCTGGCTCGTGCAGAACTCCCTCCAGCTTTCTGTTTTAGCTTTTTCAACTTTTTCCTTGTAGTCTTGTCTGGCAATTTGATATTGTTCGACTACAAACTGGACTCTGTCGGTAGCGGCGTTCCTAATTCTTCTCTTTCTTCTGAGAACTTCCTTCTTCAAATCATCAAGCGTTTTTGTATACCACGGTGGAATCGGTTTCCCCTTCCGCATGCCTACTGGTGGAATAGTTTTTTCGCAGGCTTCGTGGATACTTTCAGTGTACCTTGTGATCATCAACTCCAGTTCTTCCGGACTTTCACATTCCCAAACAGATTCCGGTGATATGTGTTTCTCCTCTAGGGAGGTTTTTAGGAGTGACATAAAGTCTGACCATTTTGCTTTCTTAGTATTGTACCTGCGTGTCGTGGTAGGTCTCTGATCTTTGAGAGCCTTTACAAGGCGCAGGGTGAATGTTATTGCGTTGTGGTCTGATGTTGTAAGACTTCTGTCTACTTGCCAGCCTTCTATTTTCCCCAGAAGTGGCATGCTGCACACAGTAACATCTACTACACTTGTGCAGAGTCTACCTCTTCTGACGATTTCAAAGGTCGGTGTATCACCTGTGTTGAGAATATGTAATCCCATCTCGTTGAAGAAAGAATGGACGGCTTCTCCTCTATGGTTTTCTGTTATGCTTCCCCACCAATGGGACCAGGCATTGACATCACCGGCAACTATCAGGTCTTTGGTTGCTAATTTTTCACTGAATGCCTTGATCCTGTCGAGGTAAGGATCGACGTGTTGATCCCCTTCCAAGTAGACGGAAATCACTCCCAGTTTCAGGCCTTCGCTGGCCAGCAAGACCGCCGCTTCTGTTTCGGTGACAAGCTGGGGGTCGTGAATGACCTCCAGCTTATCACCAAAGACTATTACAGCTGCCTTAACTGGTTTCTGCCTGTTCAAGCTGCACTGTATGACGCGAGTTCCAGGGTACTGTTTCAAAACGCCTTTGTTGCCCACATAGGGTTCTTGGACTAAGGCGACTGAAACTCCTCTTTCTTTCGCGACCTTCAGTAGTTCTACTGTTGCAGTCTGGGAGCGATTTAGGTTTGCCTGGATGAAACGCAAACCTGTTTCTCTTACTCTTCGGGGGATTGAGCCTTGTACCTCTTGGGTGCCCTCAGCAATATGAGATACGGGACCGCGCTATGCCATCCCATTTCACCTTTTCTGGACACTCGCTACTGAAAGCGTTGTGGGCAAGTTCCCTACTCGAGCTGTTGGGGTGCGTGGCAGCGCAATTCCTGCACTTAGGTGGCAGATCTTCTTTTCTAGCCTTGCATTGTGCCCAGGAGTGGGGTTTCCCGCAGTGGCTGCAGAGTTCTTCCCTTTCCCGGCAGACCGCTTTTGTGTGGCCAAAGCCAAGGCACTTGGTGCACTGCACCAAGGGTGAGTGGTCTGACACTGGCCTTCTCTGGAGTCCTATGTAGACCTTGCCTGCGTCTACAAGCGACCTGTGAATGCGTGGCGAGACCTCCAACACAGGATGACATTCGTGAGGATTGCGCGCCTTCTTCCTATACCTGACTTTGATGGTGCTTTCCTTCAGATCTATACCCTGTAGCAAGTGTTTGTTCTGCGCCAGGAGGTTCTCCACTATCTCCGAGTCCTTGTGGTAGGACAAGACGTCTCTAATTATTATGAGTGGATTTCCCGCTATTGCTGTTTCCACTTTAAGAGATATATCCTGCTGAACACAAGATCGCACGAGGCTCAGATCTTCCTCCGTACCACAGCTCAGGATAATTTTTCTGTTCCTGGCCTTACGTACTCTGTCGACCTTTGCTCCGGTCGTCCTCGTGTCCAGCGCCACTCTTATCTTGTCAATAAGATTCTCAGCGGTAGTGGGCACGACTGTATCCAAAGTAGACACTATCAAAGTGTGGTTAGGTTTCGGTACGGACGGCTTTGCTGCCACTTTAGCGTAAGTAGGTTTAGATGGTCTACCCATTTCCGCCTGTGATAGCTCTTCGCCGATACTGAGGGCTGGAGGGGGCATAAGATTTTTTTCCTTCCGCATCGTACGGAGCTCTGACGATACGGCTTCGAGGCGCTCAGTTATTGGCAATATGTGCTCTTCGATATTTATTTGGACTGGGGTTGGGAGTGGGACGGTTGTTTGATCTTTCTTCAGGTGTTCCTTTAGCGTTTTTTCTAATTCTTTGAATGAGTCCGGATACTGGGGAGGTGGAGGGGGAGGGTTCGAGAGAAGGTTCGCCAAGACCTCTGCATTTCGTTGAAGGATCTCGGCAGTCTTTTCTTTCTCGGAGTGCGATTCTCTTCGAAGCTCATCGATTTGCCTCTGAAGAGTTTCTACTCCGGTTTTTAGGCCGAAATAGTCTCTCCTCAGAGGTTCTATATCGATAGACGGCGTCGCTAACTCATTTTTTATTTGACCACTGAGAGTCGTCACTGCGTCTGCAGTCGCCTTAATTTGTTGGTGTGGCTCCCTTGTCTCATAACTCTGCCAGTCTCTGATAGCCTGCGTCTCCTTTCTCATCACGGTTATCTCTTCTCTGGCTAGAGCTACCTCCTTGAGCAGGTTTTGTTGTAGGATCGTTAATGATTTTACGTGCGCTCTTTCCGCAGACAACAGTTCCGAGGCGTGTCTTGTTCGCTCGCGTTCGAGTGATGCGATGTGACGGTTTCTTGAGTCGGCGAGGGAAAGTACGATCTCGTAGAGCGTCTGGAGACTCTCGATTGCGGTTAGCTTTATCTCCCGCTTGACGTTCGCAGACGCCTCGAGTGCATCCTTCCCTCGCTGCAGCGCGTCATTTGCTACTTTCGTGGCCATGTCCATCTCGACCCCCGTCCGATTCGGGCAGTGTGCGATTAGCATACTGACTCTCTTATTTCGAACGGGGGGAGTCTGATTGGACAATTCAGACACACTATCCAACTCTTCTCCATCGAACCTCAGTTCTTTTGGCGGAGAAATCCCGCACTGCTCCCAGTTCCCAATCTTGTCTACTGCTGCCACATACGCATAGCTTGACTCCGCAATAGATGTCGACGGAGCTGAGCCGTCACTGGCAGTTTGTGACAACGGCAGAGGAAAGTCGAGGGACTGAGAGAGGCGGGACTCGACTTGAGGCTCTTGGGGTGGCGCGCCAGGACCCGCTCTGATGGACTGTTTCGGCTGGGTCACCTCAGACCTGCTGGTCGTGTTTTTCTTTAGAATTCTTTTGTGAAGCGACGATGCCATTGATCGGACTGAGAGCGTCCTCGCTTTTGGGGCGGTGGTGAGGGCGGAGGTGGAGGAGGCGATTTTTTTTTTGTCGGACATTTTAAAATATGTTAAAAACTAGTATTATAAATAAATAATTATAAATAGAGTTAGGTAGTTAACTTATAAATAGAGTCTTAAACCTTAGTATTGTTCGCTGGTGGTCTGCGATCCTCTTCTCGTACTGTCGTTCCGGAACGCGCCAGAACCCGATGTGTGGCTCTGCGTGCTTTCCAGTCCCAGATATCAGCTACCAGTACTTCTGCAGGGGCCAAGTTGTTGATGATTTCCACCCGATTCCAATAACACCAAGCACGGTAGGTCCATCTCTGCTGTTACCTATCATAACATATTTATATCTTAATACTTATTAGTACTTAGTGTATTGTGAGGGCAAATGCTAATAAATTTCCTAGTCATGAAAGCGAACCATGGCACGTATTATTTAGTGTACGCTACTGTAGAGAATATATTAGTGAGTGCAAATGAATTACTTTTAGCGGTTACAATAAATTTAAGTGGAATTATTGAGTTTACCGTGAATCACATTATTATTTTGAAATTGTGGTTTTGTTGTAGGAAACTATTTATGAAATTATTATTTTTGAAAAATATATTTATGCAATGCGGTTTTTTATCTATTAATAAAAATTCAAGCAAAGGAAAAGATATCAATATTAAATATGTTACGTAAACATTATAAGATTTGAAACTAAAACTTCTGCATGAGATTCCGTTAGTACCGTCCCAGAATCGAACCCACAACCTCAGGGAAGAGTACACGTGTCCTTCGAAATTATTTAGCGAACATTCGATTAGCGATAACGCTAATTCGGTTAATCCTACTGCTTCTTCTTTTATAAATTAAGATGTTGTTATCTTATTATTATTATTTTATTTGATTGTTTAATAACGAATAGAAAGTTACTTTGGGACTAGTTTTACATAAAATATAAACAGCTTAAATTAGCCTAATTTATTTCCACGCGTAATTAACGAGCACGAAAGATTGACAAAACACTTAACTTTGGTTAACTTTGTGTGTTTTTTATTTTTTATTTATAAGTTATGACCCTATTACTTATGTCCAAAAAGTTATACAACAGAAATACAATACATCAATTATCATTATTACACCAAATTTACTTGATGCAAATTAACTAGATCTTGATTATCCTGGTTGTTGGGTAGCATTGGCACTATTAAGCAATAACATAAATTAAGGCTTCTACATACTTAATTAGGCCATTAGGCACTAGTGCTTAAGTGCATAATGTATGTAGGTGCGTACATATATGATACGAAATATACTTGAAGTGAGTGAATAACTATTACTGATACAAATAAGAATACTTTGGTACTCGGTTTGTTTTGTTACTAAAATTTTGGTAAAAATTTTTTATTATTCAAAGACAAAAAAAGAAACAAGTATACATAAAAAAAAACCCCCGACAGGTGTATAGTATGTTACTAGTCAAGCCCTTTCATTTGATGCCCATGTTGAAGGAGTTGTGAAAAAAATGTAATCCGCCATTTTGTGGCGGCGGCCATCTTGGACCAATTTTCATCAAATATACCTAAGAACACTCCCGACTAATTCACCTTTCAAACGAAATTAAAATCGGTTCATCCGTTCGGGAGCTACGATGCCACAGACTCACATACATACAGACACGTCAAATCAAACTTATAGCATTCCGTCATTTTTGCGTCTTGTGTAAAATTATTGCGCGAAAAGTCGTGTCACTTTAATCTAAACGTGTATTTAATTGTTTTTTGTGACAGAACACCCAGAATTAGAACAAACATCTATGTTCGTCATACTTTAGTCCTGAGTGGAAATCGAATCCACGTCATTCATGTCTCGAAGCAGAACTTTACCAAAATGGGTATAACATATTATTATAAATAAAGTATAACACAATAAACTTATGATGAATATAATTATGTGTAATGGAAATTGTTCGAAAATCAATCACGATTTTTGACAACTTATTCGAATTGTACTGTGACGTGTCATGTCAAAAAAATGTCATGTCATAAGTAATGACATGACATTTTTTGATTTATTTATTTTAATTATCTTCTGTACTAAAAATTTCATATTTTTTTAAATTGTTTTTTTACTTATGATGATACTCTTACCGTATTAACATAATTATTTCTCGTAGTTAAAAAAATATTAATTTGTATATTTCTTATTATTATAGCAATAAAAGATATTGTAGGTTAATTATTGATTTATCTAAACATTTACAATCTAGATATTCCAATACGTAAAAGTATTAGATCCTAGTACGCATAGGTATTATCGTACTGAGTATTGAAAATACAGTTCAGTATTCAATCCCTAATACAATTAACTGATTGGCAATTCCGTATGGTTAGCGATGTCAGACCGAGCCGGGTAATTGCGCTTGTATATGGACAAAGACAATTAGTGGAGGGCTCTGATTGGTGGGCTGAGAAACGGCATTAAGTCTGGATGTACGATTGTGAATTGGCGGCTAGTTTATTGTGATCAGTATTGGTTGTTGTGTGTTTTATATACGTACCTATAAATATTCAAGTAATTGTGCATTTTGAAAATAGTATTACGTGTACTGCTACTAGCGAAATTACAGTTATTGAGACTAACTATCATAACTCTCAACCCTATACTTTGTTTTGAGACTGAAAGTTCTATGTACCGCTACAGTGGTCATGGATAGGCGTTATCTGTTATCTCTAACGATCAGGAGGGCGTCCCGTATCTTTACATTAAAAAGAGACTATCTCCATATTTAATAGTTAATTGGTATTTATTAATATTATGCGTTGTTATGTCTAAGGACCTAGTTTTGTTTATTTTGTTTTAATTTTTAAGTTAATGTAAAATTTTGTAGTTTGATATATCGTAAAGTTTCGGATAAGTTTTTAATTATTAAATTGTTGTCAAGTTAGCTAAATTTAAATCCTTATCACTGTTGTAACTGAAACGACTGTTGAGCGAAAAATAACTAAATGTATACCTAGAATATAGTATCTATTATCGGTAGCTACCAAAAGATTGTCTCTAGCTCTGTATTTAACATTTGCACGATTCAACCTAGACAAAATTTGATTATTTGATTTGGCAGTAGTGCATTACAAGGTGAAACCGCTTCTCGTAACTACTATATGAAACAGTTTAAGCTTCAAAACATTACCAAGAGATTTAAGATAGGTGTGCTTACAGATGTCAACACGCCTGGGAAACGAATGAAGCTGGCTGCAAAGCAATGGACTGTGCACGGAGGAATCGAGTTTCATGGAGGATGGCGGTAATGTAGGTAAATAAATTGTGGAGGTGGTATATACAATTTCATGGAACGTTTTAATTATAATTTTTTACGCGTACCTACGGCCCAAGAATAGAACTCATTGTCGACTTTATTGTTTCCTGTGAGCTACAGTCTGAGCGTTTTTAAACCTAGAGCTTTTGCAAGCAGCGTGAACAGACTTCTTTTAGATAATACCAGACTAGACCATACTACCGCAGCACCAGATATTCTGCCGCCAAGCGTGTAACCATTACTGTGTTCAGGTTTGAAGGATACTGCTGCTAGCGAAATTACAGGGCTGTTGAGACTAACTATCGAAAGTCTGAAAGTAATGAGCGCCAAAGCAGTGACGTCGTGGACTTTATTTTGCTACTCAAAGTTCTGCGTATCGCTGCAATGGTCATGGACAGGCGTTTTCTCTTACCATCAGAGCGTCTCGTTCGTCTCATTACTGTTTCATTGAAAAAAATTATTAACATGGTCCAACCTCTGACATGGTCCATCGTTGCTTTCTATCAGACGGATTAGTGGCTACACGTAGATTAATATCATTTTTAAAAAGTTCTGTTCTATTAAAGCCCACTAAAAACTGACCACTTTTTTACTTGTGTATTGTCCATTAAAAAAATATATTGATAATGATAGAGATAATCATCACAATCAGATTTATCAGTTTAAAAAAAACTCAAATTTTATTTGTAATAAAAAAAACAAGATAGGTAACTTATTTAATATAATAATATATTTGAAGTAATTTATTCCATGTAGGCTTATCCAAGATTAACATTTCATACTTCAATGTTACCATAAGAAACTCGCATAACGTAACCCAACCCAGGCAAGCCGCGGTGGCGATCTTCAAACCGCTCCAGTGTTCACTGGTCAACTTCTTAACTTCACTGGCTCTGGAATTCAGTGACGTAATCGGATGACTGATGAATGCGATGATCGGAGAAACCTTTTGACTTGAACTATCTGGAACAAAGAAAACTCGTGTAAGTGTTGTTTGGTACAAAAGCGTCTTGTTTGGTGTGTTATTACAAATAGATACAGAGTGGCTCTATTGAATTCTGAGACATTACACCACAAATATGACCATAATTATTACTATACTAATTAATTTATTTATCACATAATTTTTATTATATAGTAGCGATGATAGCTCAGTCATTAGCACGGTAGGTTCAAATGCCGAAGGAGCAAGTTTTTTTTAGTCGACAGGCTAGGTTTTTGACCACAGCTCGCCTGATGTTAAGTGACGGTATTGTCGAAGATGGTAAAGCACACCAAGCCTGGTATGGAACTAAGCTTGAGCTGCCGGTTAAGAAAAATATCGTGAGTAAACCACAGCATGGTGGTAGGGTACTTTCTAGTACTCGGCTGGCTAGCTACCCTTACGATATATTTTTTTAAACTTTGAATATCTGCCGCCAAGCACCTAACGGTGTTTCGGCAGTTTCACTTGAGCACTAGTTCCATTACCCTTATGACCTTAGAATGCTTAATATCAGGTGAGCTGTGGTCAAAATATTAGCCTATCATATATCTCAATAAATTACTGTTTTATTCAAGCAATTGTGATTTACCGCAAATAAAGACCAAAATAAATGCCAATAGATCTGATTTCACTGCAAATTATGCTCTATTTGTCCATAAATGGCAAAAAAATGTTTGTATCGAAATCGAACTACCTTAACATGAAGTGCTCGATTCTAAAACGTTAGAGTTCTATACTCTTTGAGTTCAATATTCTATGAATAAAAATTTCCTAGTCATACGAATAACAAAAGTAAAAACGCAGTTTAAAGGGAATTGCTTTGTACTAAACAAATCCTGGATTCCAGATAATTATTTTGAATTAATTATTCTCATTTAATAATAGACGAATTACGACAACATTTATGTAGATGTAGCATAGGCATAAAGGGTAATATCTATTAGTATGTTCTGTTCCTAAGCTCAGTAGCTCGCAACGATGAATCTCAAACATGGTAATAATTATTGTAATTGACTATTCAAGCGCGCCTCTCTATATATATTTAGTTACAGGATGCTAATAAACTAGATGCGATATTGAATTTGCTAATTGACTTTGAATTAGAAACTTTGGCAATAATCTTTTGATAAGTAGATTAATAACATTGATCTATTGGCAGATGAAACTTAACTTAGTAGATCCAATATAAATGTACTATATCTACCGAGTGTTTAAAAGTAAGATGCTCTATAAATTTAGTCAGAGATCAATAGCATGATGTTAGGGTACTTTCTAATACTCGGCTGGCTAGCTACTATACCTTCACTTAACATCAGATGAGCTGTCGTCAAACAACCAGCCTATCAACCATAAAAAAAACTTATTTTTTTCTATAGAACAGGTGTTTTTTATTTATTTTAATACTCGACAGGCTAGGTGTTTGATCACAGCTAAACTGATGATGATTGACAGTGGTGACAAAATGGTAAAAACACCTAGCCTGGAATGGAACTGGCTCTCAAGTGAGGCTGCCGGAACAAACCGTTAGATGCTTGGCGTCAGATTTTCAAGTCGAGGGTAGTAGCTATTCAGCCGAGTACTAGAAAGTACCCTACCACCATGCTATGGTTTCCTCACGATGTTTTTCTTGACCGGCAGCTCAAGCGCATTGTTGAGGTTTGAACCCACGCCCTTCAGCATGCGAACCGAACGCGCTAACCACTGAGCTATCAGCTAGAAAGCTGCGCTATCAACCTAACAATCATGCTTTGGTTTCCTCACAACCATGCTTTGGTTTCCTCACGATGTTTTTCTTCACCAGTAATTTAGGGGTTTGAATCCACACCCTTTGGTGTGCGAACCAACCGTATTAACCACTGGGTTATCATCGCTACAATACCGCTACTAATTACTGTTATCATAAACAAACATAGTAAACTTTTATCAATTGTAATCAAAAATAAGAATGATATTATCATGTGATTTTGCTTTATCATAACACTGGTACGAGAAGCTTACAAGCTCAAAACACTGAGCGCTTGTGTATTTTCGCTTGTTTATCCTGTCTCGTCGTTGTGTCCCGTACATTCTTCAAACCCGAAATAAAATAATACTTTTCCTTTTAAAGCACATAACAGCCTAAATGCGCGTGTTTAATCCCGCCCCATGTTTTATGATACACCTATTTTCTGAGGTAAAAAAATATAATCCTTTTCACGCCCAGTTTTTAGAAGGTATGGAATTAGGTAAGCCTTCTGTAATGAAGTACTCGCGTAACACCTACTTTTGTTTTTGTTTTAGCAAAATTTCAACAAACACAGACTAAATTGTACATTCCACGCTAATATCATCAAAGTTTGTCTCTGTCTTTTGTAGAATTTTAGCGAATATTTGTAGGAAAAGTAATACAAGACTTGATTAAGGCTTGAGTTTCATTTTCGTGCGTGGTGTTATTTCTGATAGGTACAAATTGTATGTAATAACTTTCTTTTTTTTTTATGTAAAAAGTAATGAGTCGAACGAGACGCTCTCCTGATGCTAAGAGATAACGCCTGTCCATGACCATTGCAGCGATACACAGAACTTTGTGTAGTAAAATAAAGCCCAGGGCATCGCTGCTTTAGCGCTCATTACTTTTCTTATTGTGGTCGGATAAAAACTAATAATGTAAACATTATACCAAGTATGGTGGCCACTTAACAGTGTGTTCCGATGGCCTCATTGAGAGCCAGTTCCACTCCAGGCTAGGTGTGATTACCATTTTCGACCACACCCCACAAAAAATTAAGTCCGTATTTGATAAACCCACGTACATCGGCGTGCGGACCGACCGCGTTAACCACTGAGCTATCGTTGCTACAAATCTTCGATGAAACATCCTTGCCTGGAAGAATACAATTTGGGTAATTGAGTAGATTTCGACACAACGACCTACACATTATTAAATAGCTGTCTTAATCTGCTAGTTTTTTTTAATGTTTACGTTTACAGGCTAGGTGTTTGACCACAGTTCACTTGATGTTCAGTGACAGTGTGTTCGAAGATGATAAATACACCTAGCCTGGAATGAAACTAGCTCTCAATTCAGGCTGCCAGAACACACCATTAGGTGCGTGGCGGCAGATTTGCAACTTGAGGGTGGTAGCTAGCCAGCCGAGCACTAGAAAGTACCCTACCACCATACTATGGTTTCCTCACGATGTTTCCCTCCGCCGGCAGCTCAAGCTCATTGTTAGGGTTTGAACCCACGCCTTTCGGCGTGCGAAACAACCGCCCTAACCATTCGGCTATCATTGCTACATTCACAACAAAGTAATCTTAGTGTTTTGATGCGAGTAAAATAATGCAGAGCGGTGACTACTTATGGAACTATAAAATGCACTGCACTGCACGGGTGATTCAGTCAAGTGTATTAAATTACAGGTAATAAAAAACTACAATGGGTGGTAAAAGAAGAATACAGTGCAGTGCATAGCTTGAGGGTTGTGGAGAGAGATTTTATGCGACGTTAAATTAAGGGGGAAGATTTATGCTAAATCCTAGTTCGTTCCGGGAAAGTGGGTCGGCAACGATGGTGTATTTTTTGAGTAGGTAAAGTAGATTTTGTATTCCACAGTGTTATAAGCTTAGAGTGTACTAAATCGATAAAGGGCCATTGTACGCATCAATATGATTTTCATTCAAAAAACATATTGAACCTTTGAAATCGAATATACAATAAATAATTATAAAGAGGAAAGATTTGATTATGTTTGTTTGTTTCTATTGAATAGGCTCCGAAACTACTGGACCGATCTGAATAATTCTTTCATCATTAGAATGCTACATTATCATTGAGTGACATAGGTTATATTTATATGGTTAATCGATTTTGTTTACCCATGCGAAGCCGGGGCAGACCGCTAATAATACATAAATTTACAATTTAAAAAAACTGACGAAATATAGCTAAGTAACTTTTACATTGTATATAGCTAAGTAGCTTTTTTTGTGTTACAAAAACATCGCGAGGAAACATACATGACCGAAAATTCATTAAAATTAAAAAAAAAATCACGCTGATGTGTGAAGTTTGCCAACCTGCACTTAGCCAGCGTGGTGGACTTGGTAGGGCTGAATCGGAAATCAATTTTTGCTCATAATTCCGAGGCAGAAAAATAAAATTATAATAACTATAATCTACACTATACGCCTGTAAAATATTCGGGAATAGTTCTTACGCTTATTCGGTACGAAATAAAGACACAAAGATAGATTTAATTTCTTAACAATGTACGGGTGGAAGTGAATTATCGAAATTGCGAGATTCCTGGCCAAGTAATTTTGTGTAGAATTCCTACTAACTTTGATTCTTCTCAGCTGTACTTTATTGTCACGAAATTCTCTAGGTCAAAACGGGAAACAATTCCTATTTGCGTCAAAAGTTTCAACTCTATATATTTATGCGGCTGGAAGGTCCATTCAGGATCTTTAGATTACATAAGTTTTCAAATTAGATCGAATTATATATCCAAAGTCGGATTCTTTAGAAGTTTCTCTGGAGTGCCAATAAATTCAAAGAGAACAAATAACTTGAGTTGCAAAATTGACTGTAAGTTAATTGTCGGGGAGGGAATAGACTTTTGCAACTCAAGATAGACGAAGCGGACGTTTTTTGGTTACAGATTAGACAAGCAAAAAAATATTAGCTGAACTCTTTACTGATGACTTTTTTTAACTGTATATTTTAACCCAGATAATAAACTATACTAATTACGTGTGCCAAGTTTCATCCGAATCCGTTTAGCGTTCAGATTGAGTAACAAACATTTAAAATTACAAACTTTCACATTTATAACATTAGTAGGATTTGAACAGAACTGATACAGAATACAATATTTTTTTATCCCACTAATATTATTTAGGGTTATTTAGGTTATTTATACACTTGTCCATCCACTCTTCCAGAGTGGATGGACAAGTGTTACTCTTTTACGCAAAAACAACTGAACGGATTTGAATACAATTTGGTATGGAGGTAGCTGAGACCTTAATTAACATAATATGCTACTTTTTATTAATGCTACTTTGCGATGTTACCCGAAAACATGTAGCGGGTAACATCGCAAGGCGCAGCTAGTCTATTATATTTTCTTCTCTCACATACTAACACATTTTTACATTCCAAAGCATTTACATTATAAATATACACTTATTGTATATAGATATTGAAGAACGCATACCTACTCGTCACTAAAGAGCCGCCCGAGGTTGAACTTCAACAAATTACATACCATAGCCGCTCACTCCTCAGTTTGCACCTATCCCTCGTTTTGCAAATTTATATGAATCATTATTGGCTTGAATTACAGTACGGACGTCGTGAGTCGACGCCAGCCGACGTGAGAAGTCATGTTCGGTATCGATACAAGTTATGAGTCATACTTGGCATGATTGCGATACCCGTGTTAACCTCTCAACCTGCTTTATTGACCTATGTTTTGATGTGATCATTATCAGATAAAAACAGATTGAATTGAAGGGCGATAGGAATTTTTTCACCATTCTTCCAGGCCGAGTGACATGGCAGGTAGACTAAAACGTTGACGGATTGGTGGGCGAATCACCGAGCACCCACCAGCTCGCTGGGTCGACGACATCGTAAAGATTGCGGGTCAAAAAATGAACTTTAAGACCTGTAGGGTGTGGGTTCGATTCCCATCCAGGACTAACATTTTGTGATATTAACAAATGTTTGTTCTGTGTGTGGGTGTTCTGTATGTATTATAAGAAAAAAAAAATAAGTATGCTATCAGTTATCTAACTCTCATCATACAAGCTTTGCTTAGTTTGGGGTTTGATGGTGCTGTGTATAATTTCGCACAATATTCATTTGTTTTATTTTATTTAGAAAGAAAGAAAATAGTTTTATTTTGTTACAGAACAAAAAAACAAAAATAACAAATAGAGACAAACAGTTACAAAATAGAGGCTCACCTCAGTATAATACTGGTCATACTAATTGACTTACTTGTAAACATAAATAAATCTTAACTAGTTCTGATGCAAATCAGTTAAAAAGACCCTGCCCGTGATTGTACCCGGCGTAAATATGCCCATAAGGCTAGGAACATTATCTCGCACTATATAGCAATGGCCAGCCTTTGTATCAGAAACGAGACGGAAAGTTCACCACAGTTTTTGCATTTTTCGAATAAAAATTGGGATCAATAAAAAGTCTTAGTAAATATCGCCTTCATCGTCTGTTTTCTGGAGCTGAACCTGAAGCCTTTAATTTATTTGCTGAGTTTCTCGGATTTATTTTCGCAAAGAATCATATTCGTGCTCTGTTTCCTACAAATTAATATTATGCCTCATATCCGTTATTATACTTTGAAATAAATATAGGTATATGGTCGATACCGTTATTTCACTTCTGTTTATGCCTGTAACTTGTAAATTATTCACAACTCGTCCAAAACCAGTAACGTAAAATAAAATACACTCTTGAAAATACTTTTCTCATAAAACATCTATTTAAACGCTCAAAGGAAAACAAAAACCGCTTTGATACATTTTTGTTCTCCTATTTTGAGTGGAATAGTATCTTATACAACCTCTAATGAGGTTTTCCATCTTTGATCTTTGCAAAAACATGTGGTAATTTTCTGTCAGATGTCAAAAACACTGAGGAAAGTAAACAAATGTAAACTAAAACATGCATGTTATTCTGAGATATTTTCTAATGCTTTTATTATTTTTAATAATCAAAGCAAAAACTGGAAATGTTACAAAGCAAGAAAACACAATACAAACGCGTACGTTCCAAAATAATTCGAAAAAGGCAGAGGGCGAGTTCATAACTGCTAAAATTGTTTACGATATTAAGCCCGGCGGTAAAAACGAAAACATATTTACAGTAAACGATATACCAGTAAAAAGCAAACCAGTAAACAATATTTCGGTAAACAATATATCGTTGAACAATAAACCGGTAAAAATGCTTGTCCATCATGCTAAAAATAAACAAAATACAGATTTACAACACCAAAGAATGTCGAGATTGGCGGGAACAAGTTTAGACAATATTGAATGCGTTTCATGTTTGGGTGCTGGAATTACAACAAATGATGAGCTTTGCTACAGTGGAGAGACGTAAGAAAGCACTTCAATAGCTATGCATACGCTGTGATTTTTTGATCTCGCTTAAATTCATTTTGCTTCGACACTCATTTTAAACTTTGTGTTAATTAATTTTTTTTCAAATATAATTCTTCTTCTTCTTCAATCGTTCCCTCATGTCTGAGGATCGTGGTCACTGGAACCTCTTAGACGGACAATCTGTCTCCATCGACTCCGGTCCGAAGTAGCCCTCACCACCTGGTAGAATTTAGAAGAGGAGGTGGCTTCTTTCACTTGGTCAGACCATCGTGTTGGCGACCGGCCTCGTGGTCTCTTTCCTTTGGTATTGCCAATAATGACCAGCTTTTCAAGGCTGCCATCCCCTCTTCGCATTATATGGCCGAAATAACATAGCAAACGCTATTGACATATGGTGGACAGTCCGGTCTCAATGCCGAGTTGAGAGAGAATTGATACATTTATGCGTTTGGCCGTCCATGGTATACGTAGCATTCGCCTCCAGCACCACATTTCGAATGCATCTGTAAATCAATTATAATTATGTAAATTTAAATAACAACAACCAAAAATTTTATACATTATGTTATTTATCGCTATGAATAACAATGACCAGCCCTTGCACCTGGAACGAGCCGGTTTAAATACTTGTTGTACATTGGCACTTGTTTTGATTTGTAGAGTTATATATGATATATTTTTTACTCAGCTTAAAGGGCTGGATCAGTTTTGATGATTTTTTGTGTGTGTGTGTGTGGTGGCTGAATAGTTTAGATTCACAACTGGAAAGACCGATCATTTAGCTAGTAGCGTTTATTTATTTGCATTATAAAAACAAGATTTGATTACGACTAAAATATAAATTCCTACATTGTCTAAGCAGTAGAGATAGGTGACGTGCCGTGGTAAAAAGTGTCACATCTTCCACATGTACCTATCATTTGTGTACTACGTTATTCTGTGCAGATACTAGATATTCCTGAAACTTTAGAAAATATTGCTAAAAGTAACTTTCATCGTCTTAAAATATTTTTTATATCTACATTAAAATATCACTCATAAAAACTTTTTATAGCTTTTTTTTTGAGCATGAGCTGCCGGTGAAGGAAAACATCTTGAGAAAACCATAGCAAGTACTGTAAAGTACCCTACCACCAGGTAGGGTACTTTCTAGTACTCCTGGCTAGCTACTACCCTCAAGTTGGAAATCTGCCGCCAAACATCTAGCGGTGTGTTCCGGCAGCCTCACTTGAGAGCCAGTTCCATTCCAGCCTAGGTTGCTTTACCATCTTCGACCACACCTTCACTTAACATCAGGTGAGCTGTGGTAAAACACCTAGCCTGTCAATCATTTAAAAACAATTATAATCAAATTTAGGACATCAGTTTTTGCTAATCACAAAACGTGATGCGTCAACATCATTTTGTTTCAGATCGAGCAAAGCAAAATGCGGTTACACTGAGGCATGTTTTACCGAACTCCACCCTCAATACATAAAGAGAGGTTGTATCTTACCTTCCAACTTAAATAGGACATTTGTATGCAAATGCCCTCTATGTAACGACAAACCTGCGGAAGATGTGACCTATTATGAGTATAAGACGATCAGCGATTGGCAATTCGATAACGAACGACTTGAAGAGCCTCTTTTGGGCATGGATCTGCTTTGCAAAGTCTGCGAAACGACGGGACGGAATCGGGTTGCTGATAAAATTTGCACTAATGGCTCAAGGTAAGTTTAAGTAAATCTTTAATATTTCACTCATAAAGATTTGCGCTTTATGTTCGTTTTAATTTTAGAATTTTTCGAAAATATTTACAGTTTTTAGTTTCCTATGAATTTATTTTTTTCTATTTCATTATTTAATCTTAGATATTATGACCGTGTTAGAAAGCGTCTAATTCCAAATCAGTATGTTTTTTATAAACTGCCCCATAAAATAAATATTGGAGGACATTTAACACAGCGCCATCTAGCCCCAAACTAAGCAAAGCTTGTACCAGATACCTGACAGAATACTTAAATACTTTTTTTTGTAAATACACTTAAACACAGACAAAACATCATGTTAGTCACACAAATGTTAGTCGTGGGAATCGAACCCACGTCCTTCAGCTCTCGAAGCAGACATACTACCAATGAACCAACAAGGCTGTCAAGGTACAAATAAGGTGCGATATCACAACTTTCAGACACACAGATTTCTTTTTACAAAGCTCATAGCTATTTTAGTGATTACTTTCCATTAACCTGAATGTTCCGGCTACCTTTAGTTTCACTAACAAAATTAAGACCAAATTTCGTCAGTTTTCATAGTTAGCTTCATAGCTAGTCGTAATAAATACATGTATTAGAGTTTACACATAGCGCCATCTAGTTTCGAACTGAACAAAGCTTTTATTATGGGAACCAGATAGCTGTTAGAATACTTATATACTTTTTTATGAATACAGAACACCGAGACACAAACCAAAACATTTGTTTATGTCCTGGGTCGAAATCGAACCCACGCCCTAAACTTCTTTAAGCAGATATACTGCCAATGAGCCAACACGGCAATTAATCTACAGTACCTCTTATCCAAATTATAGTATCTTCATCTTTTGCTTAATCATTTATATTTTTCAGGGCTGATTATATGTTGTGTGGACACAATCAGTTATGTTATACAAACATAATTCATCAATTAAACTACGTTTCCAGAGGATGCATAGAGCCACCAGCTTATAATTCTCTATACTTCTTATGCAATTCTTCAAGTTGCAATACACAAAAACACGATAATTCAGCAAGAATTAAGAAAGCACTAGAAATTAATCTTCTAAAAGGAACACGAAGAAGTTCCTCTGCAACCATGATGATTACCATAAAACATTTTTTGATGTGTCTGCATTTTTTAGTATTCTTTTTGAAATACCATACATATATTTACTGATAGCGATGCCATATCAAACCTTTTCAAAAGCACTGAAGAACTTTTCAATTGTTCTGTCATAAAAAAAGTATGAAGCTTATAAAATTGAAAGCAGTTGAAATTTGTGCCAATTTACGCAATTACAAAATATATTTTAATGCAAAATAAGATGAGAGCTTGGGATATAATACTATTGACTCAATTATTAACCATTGCGGTCGAGTGCAATAACAAAGAAGAAACCAAAAGTAAGAATCCATTACCTTACTTTAGGAGGCAGGGAGAAGAAGATTCGTATTATCTCCATGCAAAGAGTCTAGAAAGAGATGATGCCCAAAGTCATTTAGTTTCATTTCTTATTGATAATTTAAAAGAAATATTCAGTGAAAATGATAAAGTAACTGAATTTTCAGTATCGCCGTTAACATCTCGTACTACAGAAGTTTTACACACTAAATATACTAATAGCACTACTGAAGAAGATCCTCAACTTACAGATGACGTCAAAGGATACCGAAATATCTCTTATTCTGCTGTGATAGATTTGAATCCATACGAGTTAGTTTCTCCTGGCTATGAAATAAAAAAAGCTAAGCAATCGCATTTGCTGCTGCTGTCTGAAAGTACAATGAAAAAATCTGAACAAAAGTTGGTTCAAAATCAATCTTATTTCCTTGTAAGTTCATTAGCTCCAGAGCCAAGCGATATTGCAGAGTCTATAATAGAACATGGACGTGAGCGCTCTTGTATATTTTGCAATAATGTTGCTACTGAAGATTGTAGCGATCCTAAAAACAAATTGTAAGTTGTATAACAATTTGATTTTTAAGTAATTAAAAGCTAGATAATAATTTTATGAACTCAAATAAATACTTTAAAATTAATTGAAACGTTAATAGTTTCAGTTGAATTCCAAATTTTCCATTTCCATTAAATTTGAAGAATTTAGTCAAGTCGAAAATTAATGCCAAAGAATTCGGAGTTAAACTTCTGTTCCACGAATTCTTCGTGTTTCAGAATACCGTCGGTCATTTGTGAACGTGATGCCGATCAATGCTATTCATTGCACACACCGTTTGGTATAATTGATCGAGGATGCTTCAACGTTCAACACAACCTGACTGTCTATGTGTGTGCCTGCAATCTTTGCAACTACATAGCCATTGCTGAAATGCCTTACTTTTTCTCAAACAAGCAAGAGTGGGTACATAACGTTGTTGAGCTTTCACGCATGAGAAATTTAAGAAAATCTGTATTAAAAGATATGGCTTGCTTGAAATGCGAAGTAAATATTACTACAAGCAGGAGAGGTTTAGTTGAAAATGAAAACTGCTTGGATGGAAACATGTAAGGAAAGTTAAAAAAAAAAAAAATAGTTTTAATTCTTGGTGAAACAGTTTTCTTTTAGCGCCAAGAATTTAGTTCAAGAAAACCTAATATAGAGTTTAACATGCCGTTTTAGATATGGCAGAAAAAAAATCTAGCCTAGGTATTTTGATTCGTCTGTCGTATACTCGCAATCTCAATAAAATTGTAAATCGAAATGTAATGAAAATAATTTCACGGATGTTCGTTTGAATACACTACTAAAGTAGATTCAACAAATTAAACGAATTTTCTATAGTTATGTAGATTATTTATTATCATACAAAGTTTGTCACTTTTTATTTCTGTATTATGTTTGTTACTTGATGAAATTAAGAATGCCGATGTCCTATATTCTGAATGACATTCTACATAGGCAACTTCTTCACGGTGCAATCACTAGGTCAAGCCAGTATGTGTAAAAAAATCAGAATAATCTATTTATCTATCTATCTATATACTATTGTAAAGAGGAAAGATTTGTTTGTTTGTATTGAATAGGCTTCGAAACTACTGGACTGATTTCAAAAATTCTTTCACCGTTGGGAAGCTACACTATCCCCGGGTGACATAGGCTACATTTTATTCCTGTATTCCCACGGAAACGGGAACTGCGCGGTAAAACCGCGAGGCGTCCACAAGTATCTTATAAACTTCCACGTATACAGGCAATATGATTACATATGATTCTGCTATCCTTCTATCTCATATTAAAAGCACCTAACAGAATTGGAAGTGTATAATGTGTTGATATTTTTTAAAATTTTTGTTTATACTGTCATCTAACGATGATTATTCATTTTTTCAGTGGTAGTGTGCCTACGCAAATATGTGATGAAAATGAAATTTGTGCGGTAAAAGCAATTAAAAGTGAAGGCTATATATGGCGGGGTTGTACTAGGTCCCCTCTTTACAATTATTGGTGGTCTGTATGTGACCGTGACCTTTGTAATTATGATAGTTTAGTATCAGTTTACGATTATCTTTAGATTCTTTTTGTTTGCCATTTTGGTGCTAATATTATACCGAATCAATTGATAAGAATATTATTGTTTCATTTACTTAATTTTACATTAATGACAAAAAATAAGACACTCTCTTTAGTATAAGAGTTACCATCTTCCTTCTTCCGTATTCCAGCAGAGTTACAATGCATGTAATAGAACCTTAAAAAGTCAGCAAACTATTTGTAGTGCACCTGATCAGACTACCCGTCAGCTTGATTGCTACACGTAGCATAAAAAAATCTGTCCATGTCCATTGCCGGGGTCCCGAAACGTTGTGTAACAAAACAAAGTCTATCATTGCTTTGGCACTCATAAGTTTGCTAAGTTTGGGGTAAGATGGCGATGTGTGAAAAGAAGAAAGTGCGGTCGAAGATAGTAAAACTTATTTGAAGTGTTGTGTGAAAAATAAACGTATTCGGTATTCGAGTATTACAAATGCGAACCAAATTGTTTTACGAGAAGAAAATAGCCTAGAAAAGAAAATCAGCAAGAAAATTAGTGACATCATTTTCTTAAAACTTCGTCTTCCGAGGGTCTATTCCATTACCTGGCTCGTTGCCCAGACCGATGTTATTGGCTTCCATCCAAAGGAAATATTTGGTTACTTTTTGAACCTTGACCTCATCAGTTATTAGTTTTAAATTTTGAATTTTATTGGCAGTTACAAAAATATTTCAGTGCATTTTCTATTTGATCTAAGCAAACTACGGACTAAATCAAATTGTGTAAAATGAAATTACTATCTTACATTAAAAAAAATCATCAGTATGATTACTCTACAAAATACTTAATATGTATCTATTCCAATTTTGTTGTCAAGCTTAAATGTAAAGCTTTGGCGCTTGTTTGTTTGTTTTTTTTTTTTTATGGTTGACAGGCTAGTTGTTTGACCACAGCTCACCTGATGTTAAGTGAAGGTGTGGTCGAAGATGGTAAAGCACACCTAGCCTGGAATGGAACTGGGTCTCAAGTGAGGCTGCCGGAACACACCGTTAGATGCTTGGCGGCAGATTTTCAACTTGAGGGTGGTAGCTAGCCAGCCGAGTACTAGAAAGTACCCTACCACCATGCTATGGTTTCCTCACGATGTTTTCCTTCACCGGCAGCTCAAGCTCATTGTTGGGGTTTGAACCCACGGCCTTCGGCATGCGATCCTACCGCACTAACCACTGAGCTATCATCGCTACAATTTTTAATTTGTCTTAAAATTCTAGTTATTTTATTATTAAATACTGAAAGTCCCAGGACGTTGTCTTTTTCGCTTTTTCTTCCACGCGCCGTTACGACATTTTTTTAAACGGTTTCTTTAGAACTTCACCCAACTGCTTTAGTATTATGAGATTGACTGCCTACATATTGCCTACTCATTAATTGTAGTTTCAATACATGTATGTATACAATTACATACACGTAGTATGAAAACATTAAAGATGAAAGAAAGTATGTATGGAATCTATTACAACAATGAATTCTATATTCAAATTGCTCCGACCATCCTTAACGTAAAATAAATAATAAAATAATGCATAGTAGAAATGTCGACATAATGATGGTATATATCTCTTTAATGAACTTCTGTCCCAGTTTTGCAACGGGAATTTCTCTATTCGCAGTTTCCAAAATATATGGGTTGTCTTACAGGGTTAGACAAAACTGATATGCTAAACCAAAAGAGTATAATTATTATGAGCAATTATGAAACTAACCGTACAATACAATACAGTACAGTAAAATACAAAAGTAATTTCTCTTATCAGCTCTGTTTTTATTAAAATTCTAAATATTTTATTGATAGCTGTGTAATTATTATAAGCTGGTGTCATCAATTGGGTATCTACAGCTACTCTATCTCTCTATATTATCTTAGCTGTATGGTTGTTTGTCCGTCTGTCTGTTCAATACATTGACTGACTTTACGCGTGCCACTTCATCATTAGAAGGGTAAGGCTAATTGTATGTTGGCAGACCTGGCACATATTCGAGAACATTATTTTGTTAATTTATGGGTTCAAACCCCAACAATGAGCTTAAACTGCCGGTGAAGGAAAACATCGTGAGAAAACCATGGCATGATGGTAGGGTATTTTCTAGCTGGCTGGCTAGCTACCACCCTCAAGTTGAAAATCTGCCGCCAAGCACCTAATGGTGTGTTCCGGCTGCCTCAATTGAGAGGCAATTCTATTCCAGGCAAGGTGTGCTTTACCATCTTCGACCACACCGTCACTTAACATCAGGTGAGCTGTGGTCAAACACCTAGCTTGCCAATCATAAAAAAAGCAAACATTATGTATAAATAAAGCACTTAGCATTAAGCACTTTCAGACGTGAAGGTTGTCACGATTTCTTTCAACGTTTGAGAAAAGTTAGATATAATAATTAACAACATGAACATAACTTAAAATAGGTAAGAGGTACGTGCTGTGTGACTAAAACTTTTTGTGATTTTTGTTCAAATATAAATTTCATAGTATTTTTTTTTTAATTTATAAGGGCTTCCTCTCAGCTTAGCGTAGCAGTTCTCAATAGTCTTGAATTCTATCAGCAGGCAGTCTTAAGTGAATTTGGCCGTTAAAGGAGTAGAATTTCTCCAAAATAGTGCGGTCGCTGTCAGTAACCAAGTTTTTATAGCGCTTTTTAGACATTAAATTAATTTTATAGCATAGTCTGTAACTACGTTCTGGATTTACCCAATAATTATTCGATATTTCACTGAAAATTTGTTTCAATTTTACCTTAATTTTCTTACTACTAGTACTAATTTGTGGTAACGTTTCTTACGTGCTCGTTTGAAAGTTTTTTTTATTTGTTTTTTATATTTTTATGTAACCAGCCCAAAATATCACGGATGGATACAGGATATATTTTTAAGTACAGCCTATTGTATTACTGCTTTTACGGTGAAATAAAGACGAAAACATATTTTCTGGCATGAGAATTTTCCATAATTTTGACACTGTGTTTTTCTTTACCAAACTTTTATTTCAGTTACTTTAACGGTTTATTTATTTCAAATCTTGTAACATTATTAGTATTACTTATTATGTTTGTTCTGTGTCTGGGTGTTCTGTATTTGTTATAAGTATGTATCAGTTACAAAAAAAAACTATCAGTTATCTGTCTTCCATAGTAAAAGCTTTGCTTAGTTTGGGGTCACATGGTGCTGTGTGTAAAGTCTTGTGATATTTATTTACTTTTTATATTACGGAGATGTAATTTGGCATGTTGGTTTAGTTCCGATGATAATGAATTTTTAATAATCATTAACTAATATCTAAATTTAAGATTGGTCCCAGACAAGCAACACAACTGATTAGTAGAAACACGAAATGCTATGTAAAATCTTGTTTGTTTATGTTTCTGACGGTACCAATTAAAATAAAATGTTAGTTTGTTATAATTTCGAAACAGAGTTCTGTTTCGTCTATTTTCTTTTCAAGCCTCTCCCATACATTCCAACTCAAAACAAAGCAAACCAGTTACACGCTACTAAACTACCTCACATAATATCTGTAATCCTGTTTGGTTTGTTCAACACTAGTCGAATATGAACAAAAAGTGAGATAATCACATCTCAAATAACGCGATCATTGCTCGCCTTTGCCAGGTTATAATAACAGTCTTCTTCTTGAAGCGGATAAGATGGTAATGAGAGGCTAAGCTCCTAACGAAAAACAAATTTGAATTTAAACTTTATTTCTACGAGATAGAGTTACAATTTCGATAGAGTTACAACATAGTTTCATATTGGAAACGCTAGCTTGAGATGCCTTGAGGCCCTCACTTTCTTTCAACACGTATTGTACTGTGTGTTTAATGTAGTAACATTTGCCATCAAAGGCGTCTGAGACTGAAAGGGTTTTAGATTTGCTATCGTGTTGGCGTAAACGAAATACCAATTAGCCAAAGGCAAGCATGGATGATGTTTTGTTCGAAATGCGTCTATCTTGGAATAAGAAAATTATAGGAGGTGAGTCTTATCTGCGCTGAAGGTAAATGAGACTGAGACTAATAAGAAGATAAGATTTTAGATTTCTCTATAATGTTTAAATATTTGTATGGATGTTTGAGCTTATTTGGCACAGTTCTTCTTCGAGAGCTGAAGGGTGTGGGTTTCATTCCTTGCAAAGGACTAACATTTGTGTGACGAACAAAGACATTTTTTTTCTGTTTCTGGGCGTTTTGTATGTTTTGTACGTATGGTATTTAAGAAAAAGAGTGTGCAAGTATTGTATCGGTTATTTAGTTCCCGTAGTACAAGCTTTGTTTAGTTTAGAGCTAGGTAGCGCCAAGTGAGTCCTCCAATATTTATTTCTTCGAGTCAACTCACGCGTAGTACCTACCTAGTCTGATTTAGATAAATAGGTATGTACATTTAAGTTCGCATTTTTTTGGTTAGTTGGTGGTCCTCCTTAGTAGGAGGTCGTCTAGGTAGGTACCGTCGCAGTACCAGATATTCTGCCACCAAGTAGTAGTCTGTAAACATTACTGTGTTCCGGTTTGAAGCGTACTGCAGTTAGCAAAATTACAGGGCTGTTGAGACTAACCATCTAATGTCTCAAAGTAATTAGCGCCAAAGCAGCGATGCCCCACAGATTTCACACATCTCCGTATCCTTTTTTAAGAACTTTCGGGCATGCCTTACGAAGTTTTTTAACTGCTTGAAGTCAGCAGTTAATTAGAAAGAAATGAAAATCGTCTAATACTTTAACACAAAAGCAATAACAGTCTATGCAAAGTTTAATATAAAAAAGTGTTTTTTTTTTTCGCAGCTCAAAACTAATAATATCCCAGAAATATTAACTGTTAGTTAGATTAAGCTCGGTACATTCACGTCACAAATGTGGAGTATGGCAAAGATGCATCGTTTAATTTTTCAGTGCTAAAGTTAAATCGCCCAGTAAACTGTTATTTATCGACGTTCACTAAGAGTCGCGCGGGTGCTCGTTACAGCAACATTTTTAACACGCGGATTTTTGCACTTTTTCAACAACTTCTGGTGTACGTTTTTTTGAATAAATAGGTGTGTTACATGTGTGTGTGTGTTAGGTGTGTGTGGCTATGTGTTTACATCAAGAGTGCGTTGCATACTTTATGATTATATATAAGTTTTAGCTAGGTCTAGGTGATACCTTTCTTTTCTTTTTTTCTTTATTTATAAGTAATGAGACGAACACTCTCTTGAGTAACAAAACAAAGTCCATTGTTTTGTTGCCTAAAGTACTGTGTATCGCTGCAATCGTCATGGACAGGCGTTATCTCTTACCATCAGGAAAACGTCCCGTTAGTTTCATTACTTTTACGTTTAAAAAAAATACCGTAAAACTTTTTAGTACCTGGGATCAAGTCCAGGACCTTATGACTTGGAAGCGCTTTCATAACAGACCATTAGGCGAAGATGAGCGTTTACAATGAAGTAGGTCTAGGTATATCATTGTGAGTAAACCTGTATAAATAATTATACATATTTTGAACAGGAAAAATCATTATAGGCATAATGTAAATTAACGAAATTCAGTCGTGCTAACCATGATGCCGATCACGATGGAATGGAATGAACATCGCTCAATAATATTTCGAAAGTACGCTAACCCAACACAAAAATCAATGATATAGCTAAGAATTATTTCTAACAAAAATATATTCTATACTAACTAAAGACATTCTAAGGTTCAATTTATACTTAATTGGTAAATCTGATATCAAGAATATCAGCAAATAAAGGCACTCATTTCACGCTTCAACCTGATTGATTTATAATATTTGCAGTAAGCAATTTGAGAACATTTGTACTGTAATTAAGGGGAGTTGTGAAGTCTCGGAAAAGCAATTTATCAGTTCTGTGTTTGAACGTTTACGATATGACTTGTTCGGTTTTTTAAATGTTCTTTATATTCTAATATATACTACTAAAACATAGTATTAATAACCTGCAATTTCCTATAATTTTCTCAGATTACAAGCTACGCGTTTGACCACAGCTCACTTGATGTTAAGTGACGGTGTAGTCGAAGATGGTAAAGCACACCACTGCACTGGCTGTCAAGGGAAGCAGCCGGAATACATTGTAAGGTGATTGGCGGCTAATTGTTAACTTAAGAGTGGTAGGTAGTCAGCTGAGTACTAGAAAAAATCCAACCACCACACTATCTATGGTTTTCTCACGATGTTTTCCTCCGCCAGTAGCTTTAGCTCATTGTTGATGCTCACTTGAATAATGACCACATATATAGTAAATGCTCTGCAGATAGAGCTATTGGTTTATTGTGGCGTAACTACTAGCGGTTTGGCTATGATTATAACCCTTGAGGAAGAAAACTTCTAAATGATAAACAACACGGTTATAGAAATCCGCTCGAAATCCGTTACCTAGTTAAGAAAAACTAAAAGAACAAACAGATACACGTGAAAAGTGACTTTATTAGATACGATTTAGTGATTAACAATACTCACAAACCGTTTTTTTAATATATATTAATCGGTGGTCATGAATTATTTCCCGGTAGCATGATTTCCGCTCACGGAACATATACAAGTCAAGAGAATGACAAAGTAAATACCGATCGATATCATTATAATTAAAACAGTATTTAAGAAATCTCACCATCCTATCAGGAATGCGGGACCGTCCGCGATGACAGTAACATATTGCTGACATAAAATCCCGAGATTTGGAGATATCCTCAAATAGTCGGTTTCCGTTTGAGAGGCCCACGATCCTTCTCACTTGGGTCTATAAAAATGTGGAAAAATTATTTAGATAACGCCTCCCTCTGATCCATCAATGTCGGACGTTAGCACGTCTTTTATTCGTACGTCTCTGAAAGAATAAAAGAATTTACTAAGACGCGTTTCGAAAGCGTTTTATTTAGCGAGATAGACGAAATTTCTCGAGGGCGCTGAACCTTGAAAATAATACACATTGTTTAACGGAATGACTAGGAAATATTTAAATTAAAGCTAACAGTCACGTAAAGCAACACAGCTGTCCCATAAACATAAATAGCGTCGATCAATATAAACTCACAAACATATAATTTTCTTCGACATACACCTAAATCGCTTCTCTTATCAGAATTGTCGTCGAAAACCAGTCTCTTTCTGTTTCCACGGCATATTTTATCGAGATATCAACCATACAAGATAAGATAGCTTGTTTTTATAGCCGAATCAGAGAAAATAACATCTGTCAATAAGCCAAATATCTTCCATGGCATTCTTTGGCGATGTTTTATGTTAGCTCATATATTTCATCAGCCATACCATCAAAATTTTATTACGAACGGTGGCTTACTGCTGCGAAATCTTGGTTGGCGGTAAAACAATTCGTTTGGATTAATACGGGCTGAGCTTACGAAATTGTATGATATCCTGTTACTCTGTAAATGTTAAGTGGTACCTAGATATTTTCAACTTCAGTAATGAGTTTCTGTAATACGCGTTGCTACGTAATTGTGAATACGGCAATGAAAGTCTTGTAGTTAAATTATTTTATTTTATTTTCGTAGTTTTATTTCACTGTTATTAATGACAAAGTTAGTCTGTATATTTTTATCTTTTAACTTCCGAATATTTGAACTGATCGAGATGAAATTCGTCATGGCAATAGTATACATCGCAGGACGTATAAAATATACTGAGTTATTTCGTTGCAGAAAATTTGGAAATACTAGGAAATGTGTAAAACTATGCTTTGTTAGTCTGTATGTTTTTAGATCTTTCTACGACTCAACATTTAAATTAATCCCGACGAAATTCGAGATGGTGTTCGTGTACATTTCAGAAAGGAAATCATGTTATTTTGTCTCGGAATTTTTTGATGAAATACAAGTATAGGCAAATTTTTTATCAGACCTTTCTAAAATACCAGTTTTTGGTACCGCTGTTAGCGTTACCAAAAACTGGTGATACCCAAAGCTTCTTTTAAATATTTGCAATACAAAGATTAATCGTCACGATGATAGCTCGGTGGTTAGTATGATCGGATAACACGCCGAAGGCCGTGGGTTCAAACCCCAAGAATGAACTTTTAAGCTGAAGATTAAGGAAAACATTGTTAGGAATCTATAGCATCGTAGTAACGTACTTCCTACTGCTCGATTGCCAACCTCGAGTTGAAAAGCACCTAACGGTGTGATCCGGCAACCTCATTTGAGAGCCAGATCCTTTCCAGGCTAGGTGTTCTTGATCATCTTTGACGACACCGTCACTTAACATAAGTTGAGCTGTACTTACTCAAACACTATATTTTTTGCAATAAGTTAAATACTGAATGTTTCACAGCAGATATACAAGATTAATACTGTTCTACCCGTCAACGTGACCACCCTTTACTAAGATCCGACCATGAAATCAAGAAAAAAATCTGTTCTTTAAATAAATCCTTTCAACGAAATGTATAGTGCAGATTTTTTTCTTAATTAATAAAAGAACAAAATACTCAACAAAGATAATAATTATCAGAAAGTAAATTTATAATTTACAAAGAAAGAATTTAGAAACGTCTAGGAATTTCGTTGAGTTCTGTCTTTTCGTTGAGTTGAGTTCTGTTTTCAGTGGTTGTGTCTAGTTTATGTTATCTTTACAGAGGGGTATTTTGGTCGTAGTTATTCAATTTATTATACATACCTTCTAAAATATTGTACGTCCACGAGGACAAAACTGTTATGAAGTCATCATCGTCATTATGTCAGCCGTAGGACGTCCACTGCTGGACATAGGCTTCTCCCATTGACTTCCATAAAGACCGGTTGGAAGCGGTCCGCATCCAGCGCGTTCTTGCGGTCTTTACTGGTTTAACTTTTGCGGTTTTGATGTGCTTACTATTAAATATTTACTACCTTAAATTATACACAGTTTAAATTTTAAAATTTTTTATTTTATTTTATTTCTATTAGTTGTTTGTTAAGTACTAGCAGCGCCTCGCGGTGTAACCTGCTACATGTTTTCGGGATAAAAAGTAGTCTATGTCTGAATCCAGGGTCTCAGCTACCTCCATAATATTTCATCCAAATCCGTTCAGTTACTTTTTGCATGAAAGAGTAACAAACATTTATAATATTGTATTAGTGGGATGAAAACAGTAATAAATCTAGGCGTCAGTGGTCTTTCCAGTTCTCGATTTCTAACGGATTTCTTTAGCTATCTGTCATTACATCAACGGCTATCGTCAAAATGTTGTGACTTACTATTCTGTATCTTGCCTCCCGGGGTCATCGCGGGCCGCGTTGATGTTTCGTACGCATTGTTTCGGGTGTCAAGACCCATCCATCAAGGTACAGTTAGTTGGGCCGGCTTAACCGAGTTAACCAGCTATTGTACAGTATTATTTTTTAAATAATACTGTTGAACAGCTGGTTAACTCTAACTCTCTCTCTCGCTGTTTGGTTAACTGGTTAAGCTGGTTGGTCATATAGAGAGAAATTTTAGATTTATTATTCTTAGTAAATATTTACAATTAAGTTTTTAACTGGTGGACTGTAACGACTAAACTAACGTTTAAAATTAAGCTAGTATAAATTGAGTTAAAGTTAATGGCTGAAAATGTTGTTGTTTGTAATCGGGACTTAGGCTCGCACAAAATATTTTATTTCATTTCTTTTTTCAAACTTAAAAGTTAATACAATTATCGGTTTGAAGGAATCTATGTCTATGTCTACATTTATGAATATAGACATGTAACTATTAATACGGATTCTAAAAAATATTATAATGATCGTCAATAACAAGAACAATAAATGAAGCAAATAAACATTGGACGAATATCATCCAACCTGATATTAGACAATTTATATTTTTATGCTCGGACGAAATTGTATTTTATTGCATGACATTTATTCATTATATACATGCCAGTGACATTTTTACTTTTGAGCATAATTTGACGAATAAGTGACAGTAGTTCTTACTTTGCATTGTTTAATTTCGTTTCTACGTCAGTATTGCATGTACCTAAACGATCATTTTTGCATACCGTAAGACAGAATATGGCGCTCTTTGACTTTTTTGAGTATCCATTGGACCCCTATACGCAATAAATTAATAATGACATTTTACAGCGCGCCATCTAAATTCCAAGCTAAGCAAAGCTTGTACTATATGGGAATCAGACAATGGAAGCTTAATTTGTACTTTTCGATATCCAAGAGAAAAAGAAGCGATTAAAATAGTAGTCTAAATTTAGTTTTAACAAAAGATTAATTGTAGAACTTGCCCTTGAAACGTCAGATCCGATAATGATAGCTCCGTTGTTAAAACAGTTGCCGATGTGAAGGCATTGTAATTTCCGAAAGCTTATTAGTACCTATCTAGGCTAGTATAATGTTTCTCTGAGACACTGCGGGAATATGTTAAATGGCTTTGATTATAATACAAGCTTCCAGTGATATTTAACTATTGTGACGATGATAACTCAGTAGTTAGTGCGGTTGATGCACACGCTGAAAGGCGTAGGTTCAAACCCCAACAATAAGCTTAAGCTATCGGTAAAGGAGACCATAGCATAATGGTCGGGTACTTTCTAGTAGGTAGTCGTCTGGCTAGCTACCACCCTGCTTAGTTACCTATTTTATGTATTAGGATATATTATTATTAGAATGTAGACATAAGTATTTATGTTATAGTTATGTATTATCCTTTGTGCATATCCTCGTTATTGACACACCCCGTATTTTTCTTCCTCTGATCCTGTCCGTCCTACGGTTGCCTGGAAGAGATCGCTTTTAGCGATAAGGTCGCCAGTTGTTACACCAATTAATTAATTTTATTTCTTCTGTATTGTTTTTTTTTAGTGTGTGCAATAAAGAGTTAATCAATCAATCACCCTTAAGGTGGTTCGATTTCTATACAAACAAATTTTTGCCATTTATGGACAAATGGAGCATAATTTTACAGTGAAATCACTGCTACTGGCATTTATTTTGGTCTTTATTTGCGGTAAATCACAATTGCTTGAATAAAACAGTAGGTACATATTTTATGAGATTAATAACTCATACCTAGAGGTATATGAAAATCAAACCTACGTAAAATTCAACTTTTTTGTTCCAAAATCTGTACCTACACGAAAATAGATTAATTACTGCGTTGCAGACAAAGTCATATTTTCCAAACTCATCAATATTTTTAACGATCAATACATTTTTACGACGGCGTATTACATAAACATCAAAGGCAGACTGTTTAGTTCATGTTTTAAAACTATTTATGTGCCAATTACTTTCAACGCCCGCCAAAATAATCTATGTTCCATTGTATGGAGACAAACCATGCGCTGCAAGAACGGTAATGCAAGTTTTGTTGTTGAGTTTTTGGCGGGAAAATCATGTCCTCATATTTTCCAAAACTTATGTTTCGAGTTTTTGAGTATAAAAAATGTGAAGTTTTATTCATAAAGTGCCGAATTACGCACGCGAGAACAGGAAAGTGAAGTGTTGAAACATGACTTTTCATGTTGCTTCCAAAATTCCATCGACTTTGGCTTATGACTTTGACTTTATTTTTTCATGAATTGCTTGTAACTATTGAAACCCTTAACTGGCAAATGCACAAAGCGCGACGTCAATGATAAATAATAGTTAACAAGTTTTTTTTTTTTTTTTTAATTATACGCTCCATAGACGCTGGGGTCCGTGACCTTTGTCAACTTTAGTTACAATTTTTTTTAATTTTTTTTTTACAATTTTACATAACAAAAAGAGGAGAAGTTATATATAGAAGTTATAGATAGTTAACAAGTTTAGATCTGTCACCTTCAAAAGTCTTCAAAATTGGCCTTAATATCTTTATAGAGAACGTTCATATTTTTATTGCATTATAAGATTTTTTGTGACATAATAAATTATTTTTAGTTTTTCAAAAGCAAGTTGAACATTGAACTTGTCCGTTTAAAAAAAGTTTCGAAACTTTAAATCGTTTATTTCTCTTCCAGATTTGGCAATATAAACATGCCACCCGATGTCCGTTAAGCAACTTCAATCACTCCGACTTCTCAGAGATGCAATACGACCAAAACACCAAGCGATTATGTAGCGCGGCGAGATCTGCGACAACTGCGCGCCACACCTTTTTGTTGCTCCAATGTGTGTCGCCCCTTACAAAACTTAGAATTTTTGTTCGTGATTTATAAAGGGAAAGAGACGATTCAATTTTGTTAAGGTCATTGATAGGTCACTGTAAAAAAAACTGGCTTAGAGTACCTACAATTTATCAGAGAAATAATCACAAAATATATTTCTTACTATCATCATAGTAACAGCTAGAGATAGGTTTCTCTCAACACACGCCGCTCAGTCTGATCTTTAGTTTTTTTTGTTACCAACAATTGCCAACTATTTTAAAAATGATAATACCTAATAACTTTATAAACTTTGCTTGTACAAACTACAATTATTTGCACAAAGCAATTATTACGGTTTTTTTTCATGTAAAATTAATAAAACAGCTTACCTTATGTTAAGAGATCACGCCTGCCCATGACCATTGCAGTGATACACAGAACTTTGAGTAGCAAAACAAAGTCCAGGGTCCTGTAATTAGATTAATCAGAGTTCTACAGTGATGTTGATAGAAAGGTTTGGCGGGAACGCGGAAAAAGGATTCGTAGCGATGATAGCTCAGTGGTTAGCGCGGTAGGTTCGCATGCCGAAGGGCGTGGGTTCAAACCCCAACAATGAGCTTGAGCTGCCGGTGAAGGAAAACATCGTGAGGAAACCATAGCATGGTGGTAGGGTACTTTCTAGTACTCTGCTGGCTAGCTACCACCCTCAAGTTGTAAAAAATCTGCTGCCAAGCATCTAACGGTGTGTTCCGGCAGCCTTATTTGAGAGCCAGTTCTATTCCAGGCTAGGTGTGCTTTACCATCTTCGACCACACCTTCACTTAACATCAGGTGAGCTGTGGTCAAACAACTAGCCTGTCAACCATAAAAAAAAAAGAAGTTCGCACCATTATATTATTTCCAAAACTAAAGTTTTTCGAGTATTTATACAAAGAAATAGTGGTGTTTTATTCAAAAAGTACCGAATTACAAGCGCGTGTGTGAACAAAGATATAATGTGGTAAAACATGACTTTTTGTGTTGCTTCAAAAACTTAATCGAAGGTTATAGTAAAGTCGCCACTACTTTACTAAAGCATGAATGGATTTGATTGACGCGGACTGGACTTAACCAAGACTGGACTTTGACTAGTTTTTAACTTATGAAACCTGAAAATATCAAAACACTTGACACTGACAAATGCATAAAATGCGACGCTAAAATCAAAGATGATGAAGAGTGATGTTCATAAAACATTAGCTATTTCTCAAGCTCTTATTTCAGTCACACTGACCGGCACCTCTTGCATTCTGATTTACAATACCGTGCTGGACAATGTAAACTAGAATGTCGTTTATTTCTACAATCCATCGTTAGAGCATAAAGTAGGCATTATTTCCATCTGAATATAGACTAACCTCATAAATTATTACCTACTAAACGTACACCGCCGTAAATCAGACGAATAAATTAAACTTTATGGCTAATAAAATGATACCTATTGAAAAAGAATATCAATAGAAATGTTTATGTTCAAAGTTATTTAAAATATAGAAAAACTAGTTATTTTTGTATTCAGTAGTTAACTATCTTATTACGCCATAATTACGTCTGTATATCATTTTTATTTAAATAAATAAATATCGTAGGTATCGTAGGTAGGTAATTTACGTCTACATAGCATCTAGCCTGAAACTAACAAAAGTTTGTGCTATGGGAACCAGGTAACTGATAGAATACTTATATACTTTATTTTTTGTAAATACTTATGATATACACAGAACACCAGAACAAACATTTATCGTCATTATAAATATTTGTCCTGATGGGATTTGAAACCACGCCAAACAGCTCTTCAAGCAAATATTCTTCCAAGCTTCATTATTTAGCCTTTAACTCTGAAATTGGTACCTACCTTCTGGCAGCCAGTATTACGTATATCGTCACTCTTTCGAGTCTCAGGGCGTCTAAGTAGTGATATTTTTATAACTGCAAACCTTAGTAATAGTATTAGTATTATTGGTGGCATCGCTAAACACACTCGAGTTCTAATGAACTTTTGAACGAAATACAGTTTTTAGTAGAAAAAGTTGGTAAAGTGAGGCAAAACAAATTGTCCAAAACTGTTAAAACGTAGCTTAAAGCACATGCACAAGAACGTAATATAATTTAAGTGAATTTTATTTCATAACGATTTCCGACTCGTTAAATTGTTTAAGAGTGTCTGTAGACGAGTTTGTGGTGAAAATTAAGATGAAGATAGAACGGCCTTTAAAAAAAAAGACATTATTTATTTACAAATATAGTCTTTTTAAAGAATACTCAAGTAATATCAATTAAAATAGATGTACCTAAACTCTATGTCACCTGAGTCTTTGATACCCAATAATCTCTTGCCATCACGCTATAGACAATTTTTCTTGAATAAAATTATATTTGTAACTTCTTCACGCTGTAGCGGTTTAACAGATTTGATGAAATTTGGAAAGCAATTAGTGAATACATGATACATTTTTATTGTAAAAAACGCAGTGCGTAGCAAGTAACTAATAAATAAATTTATAATTAGATGGCTTAATTAATTTTGAGAAGTCATTTCTACAGCACACCTATCGCGTAAAACAACAAGAGGATCATTTTGAGGTTGAGGTTGCCTTTATAAAAACTAACCTAACTTTTACAAAACATTGCAATTCTGTTTACTTTCTTGCCAATGATCTTCATCGTGACCTTGGAATTTCGGCAGCTTTTTCTTTCTTGAAATTTTGGGAGACCGTCTAGCTTCCAATCAGGAGGTCTTGGGTTCAAATCCCACGGCACGCACCTCTGTTTTTTTCAAGATATGTGCGTATTGCCGATGATTTCAAACAGTGAAGGAAACTATCGTGAGAAACTTACATGTCTGAGAGGTCTTAAAAAAGTTCTCGAAGATTTATGTAAAGTCGGCCGCACTTGGCCAGCGTGGTGGCTTACCCTTCTCACAATGCGAAGAAGCCCGAGCCCAGCACTGGGACAATTTATAAAATCAGGGCTAATTCGGAACTGCATAATCTTCATACCCTTATTTTCCTTATTCTGCGTTTCATAGTAGTTTCATTTGATTTCTCTATGTATGTAGTTACATGTTATCAAAAATAACTCGGAATGTGTTTAAGACATTCTATCTTTTTTTAATTCTTTAGCTAGTACCTGCGCGTATTTGCGCAAACTATTCCAGACGATCCTTGGTTCCCCAAAACCACGAGAAAATCTTAAATCGTTGACTGCGGGGGTTTTTGCCTAAGAGGCATACCGACGGCGTGTTAACAAATGCATTTAGAATTTCTGTAAGCACTTCGAAATTCGTTTCATCCAGTTTTTTGGAATTGCTCGTTTCTGTTTAGAATTCTGGGTCTTAGGTGTCTGCTTTAAAATTCTTCAGGTTTTATTTCTGTAACAATTATTGAAGCTGTGGCAACTCTTTTGTGATAATAATAAATTTATTAAGAGGCTAATTGGTATAATTATATTGCAATATGCAAACCATTGACATGACCTTTGCCTATCAGTGTAATAGCTTTTAACATCTTTGTCGACTATGTTAACTTGTTGTAAAATTATGGCACGGTTGATTGATTTATTAACTTTTTATTGTCCACACCAAAAACTATACAACACAGAAGAAAAAAAAACTGAATTAAAAGGTGTGACAACTGGCATCCTTATCGCTTAAAGCGATTTTATCCAGGCTACCTTAGGATGGAAAGGATTAAAAGAAGAAAAAGAGGGGATGTGTCAATAACTAGGATATACATTTAGGCGAAAACATAACTATAACATAAATTATCATGAATTAACTTCTTTGGAAATATAGAAATGAAAAAATAAGGCCAAACATTTGGCGCGTAAGGACATCGTTTTATTTATCTTTTATAATTATATCTATACAAACAAGGACAACAGAGATAATTAAATAATGTGTTGAATGGAGTTACGAATGGATAAATTACAAGGTTCAATACAATGAAAATGATACATTCTGAAACAAAGTATCTGTAGACGTAACATTGTAGAGAAAAATAGAAAAATAAGAACATAAAAGATGATCTCCATCAATCCAATTTATAAATTGAGGTATCATAATTTTTGACAAAATACTTTCACCTTTAAATAAACAAGACTTATTTGATACAAATATTGGTTTCTGTAAGATAATGGAATTCTTACAGGATTTTCTATAATTTTGTTCTGTCTTTTCGAGTTTTTCTGGAACAGCTATCTGTATCACGTTATTTTACTTGGTGTTCGATCTCCTTAGTAGGAATACTTCTAGATACCACTATATTACCAGATACTCTGCCGCTAAGTAGTAGAAAATTACTACATATCGGTTTAGGTAAAGGTTTTGCAGCTAGCTAAATAACAGGGCTGTTGAGACTAACTAAAACCAAAAGTCACAAAGTAATGAGCGCCAAAGCGATGCCCTAAACATTGTTTTGGTACTCAAAGTTCTATGTATCGCTAAAATGGTCATGGACATGCATTATGTCTTACCACAAGGAGAACGTCTTCTTCGTCTTTCTCGACATCTATCTACCCTAATAATGAAGGGGAAAGATTTTATTTTTTTTGTTTGTTTGTTTGTATTGAATAGGTTCCAAAACTACTGGACCAATCTGAATGATTCTTTCATCATTAGAATGCTACATCATCACTGAGTGACATAGGTTATATTTATATTGTTAATCGAGTTTTGTTTTCCCGTGCAAAGCCGGGACGGCCCGCTAGTAGGTACTTATATAAAAACAGCCACATAGCTCGATTTTCGTTTTTTTTTAAATTCTGATATTTAAAATTTTGATTTTATAATTGTTCAATAAAAAAGAACTCCAGCGATGTAACATTGCGTTAACACTCTTTGTCTCCATTAACGTCTCAAAAGACAAACAAAATTAAGTGAAACTCATCCAAGCCGATTAAGAATCAAAGTCTCCGAACTTCGGAATCACGTTTAACAAGATCGCAACTTTTGCAACACCACTAAACAGTTTGTTTGCTTTGTTTCTATTCCCGTCTATAGAAATGAGATTAATAGCAGATCCTTGAGTAAGGAATATGCAGTGATTGAATTCCAGATTTTTATTCTAATTTTTCTTATTTTGTCTTAGCAATGTTTAATAAAGTTAATAGCATACTTTAGAGACTTTACATCAGTGCCTTCATTACTAAGTATAATCTCTATTGTTATGAAGAGATTATAAATTATTTATTAACATTGATATTAATAGATTCACGACTGTATCTATAGTTTTTCACAATTGAACTTTTACATTGGTAGTACATCAGTATTTTTGTACAACGTGTTTTAACTTTTTTTTGTTCTATAATTGCTGTTTATATATTTGTATAGATAGATTGAAATATTGATTGATTGATTGATTATAATATTATTTTGTGTATATAATTTTTTTACCGCCCAGGATACCGTAAGTGACGTCACCTGCCGATCTCGACGGAAGACCAGCGCCGGCTGGGTGCATTAATAATAATCATAGATTAAATTAATTTGACAAAATTTCCTTTTCCTAAATTGTACTAATATAAAAAAAAATGTAAATCAAGTAGACAAAAGTCACGGACCCCGGTGTCTGTGGAACGTAATTAAAAAAAAAATTCTTACGTTTTTATCTGTATTTCTTTGTTTTTGTCACACATAAAGTGTTGTCTTTTGTCTAACTGCAGTTTAATAACTCAAAATTTATTTTTTTAAGCAAAAAGTTAAAGTTGTCGAGTTGAGACTCTGTCAGAAGCTTCTATCATCAAGTGTTAAATCAACGGGTGGTCGTAAAAAACACCTGTCGCCTGTTAATGTTGAGTATCAAAGTTTTGATCGGAAACTCCGCCGTTATGTTGCCGGACATTTTATTGGCTTTAGCGCGGTGTTTGATAGATGCTCTTCAGTCAGTCGTCGATTCGAATTATGTTTTGTTTATTTTGCAACGGCCTTGAACGTTTTACTTTTAAATAACCGTCTCTCGTAACAATAGCTAGCGGTAGCAACTACCTACTTATGCAAGTAAAAGAGGCTAACGAAAATAGCCGTGGTTTTGACATATTTTTGTTTTATTTGTACGCCGGTACACCCGTTCTTTCCCTCGCGCCCGCGCTTAAACCATTATCGTATTATTAGCGTCCGTCTGTACCAAGCAAGATGAGGCCGCGCGTGCGTTGTACTCAGCTATATCTCCTTGAAGAAGGCCACCGAATGTAGCTAAAGCTATATTCTATAATATAGGAGTATCCGATATAATAACGTAAGTAATCCCGCATAAATAAAATAAAAATGTTACTTAACGAATTAAGAGGCAATCTGCATGTGGAATCAAATCGACTTGATGCTAGTAAATTCCGGTAATACAATCGATATACCTATATTAAACATTGTTCGGACGCTAAGTATTATTTATCGTCATCTTTTTTTACCTATAACGAAGCTTAGAAGTCGGTGGACAATATTTTGGTCCCCCGCTGTTTTATAGAATCACTTTGCTTATAATATCACCTTCACTTAACATCAGGTGAGCTGAGGTCAAACACCTAGCCTGTCTTCAATAAAAAAAAAAAGATAATATCATGCTAATTTTTTTCCCGATTATTTTCGAAAATCAACTGAAGAATTAATGTACGTGTAAAGATCCTCTTCCAAAGACAGCGGTCTTTCATCTTTTTATATAGTTGACAGGTTAGGTTGAGCTGTTTGACCACAGTTTACCTGTGACGGTATGGTCGAAGATAGTAAACACACTTGCCCTGGAATGAAACTAGCTCTCAAGTGAGGCTGCCGAAACACACTGTGAGGGTGGTAGCTAACCAGCCGAGTATTAGAAAGTATCCTACCACAATAGTATGGTTTCCTCACGAAGTTTGCTTTTTAACACTCTTACTTAAACTCATAATAAATTTTTAAAGTTTATGTTAAATTAGAGTTCTAGATATGAAGTAAGTTTAAGTTTTCTAATTAATAAATTATTGTCAAATTAGTTAAATTTAAGCCCTCATCACTGTTGTAACTGAAACGACTGCTAAGCGGATATAAACTAAATATTATATACCTTGAATATTCTCAATTATCATAATTTGACATTAACTTTCTTATCTCTCTAGTATTTTGGGTGAGATAAAACATTATCGAAAAACATTTTAATATATTTACCACATACATAGCAAAATAACGTTACCAGAACAGGGCAGCAGTATCACCACTCCATACATAACCGTGCAGGAAACAGTTTGTTTATTGTTCAGATCTCGCTGCGAACGGTTGCCAAAAGTCGTTAACACTACACAGGCTCACTTCGTAAATATCAGCTGTGTGTTGTATAGCTGATATTATTATAGTTGCTGTTGCAGGGTTGCGAAAAATTATTCAAGAATATTTTTTACTGTGACAAACGAATCGATCTTCTGTCAAAATAAGATAACACCTTGGTTTTTTGGCGGGAACGCGGAAAGTGTCGTGTCGCCCTGTCGTATTTATTTCCAAAACTAGTTTATCGAGTGTTTATACATAAAAATGGTGGTATTTTATTCATAAAGCGCAGAATCACAAACGCGAGTGTGGGAAAATGATATTGTGGAGAAACATGACTTTTTGTGTTGCTTCCAAAACTCCATCAAAGCTTTACAGTAAAGTCACCACTACTTTACTAAAGCAGGACTTGACTAATACGGACTTGACCAAGACTGGACTTTGACTATAACTTTAGCTACGAGGACATTTATTTAACTTTTGAAACTTAAAAATATATAAATACTTGACACTGGCAAATGCTCAAAATGCGACGCCAAACCCAATGAAAAAAAACCACCTAGCTATGTCTCTTGCACTGGTATTCAGAAACTGTAATAACAAAACAAAGCAACATCGTATCACATTGAGAGATTCGATTGTGTCTCATTACCTAATCCTATAATTATTTAGCTACAGTAAACTGATTAAACATAGTAATGTTTACACACTGCTTGACGGTGAAGTAGCGGATACTGCGGTGGTATCTAAATAGACTACTTCTGCTACGGACTTGAATGTATACACCTATTATTACTTTGCGAGGACGTGACTGATGGAGTGTTCTCATTATTGTAGGCCCTATGACCTACAATGGTAAGTAACTTCGACCACACCGTCACTTAATATCAGGTGAGCTGAGTTCAAACACCTAGCCTGTTAACTACAAAAAAACTCGTGTGTGAACTAATTCTTTGCTGGTGAGCGACTCCTCACGAGAGCAGTCAACAATAAAGCACTTGACAGTGATACGACTTTAAAGTAAAATAATGTGTCAGTGAGTTTCCCGAAAAGTACAACATATGTCGTAAATAGGTTTCTTCTGAGTAAGCGTGTTCCATCCTAGACTACATCGTTCCTTAAAATCATGCAGGATGTGACCAAACGTATATTTAATACAAAAATAAAGTTTATTTAAATATTAGACCTGCAAAACTTAAAAAAAAAAAATTTTGATTTTATCTACTCGCGAACAGTTATTGTGCCAAGAACAAAAGCAGTTAAGTAAATAGCTCCTCAATAAACCTCCACCATTAAACATTAGCTTTTCATTGACCAACATCCATAAACTCGAAGCCTAACCACGTTAATTACCCTCCTGTCCCTCAGAAACACGCAAGATGCTCGGTTCATATTAATTATTTTAATACAAGACCTCTGTTATGAGCAATTTACAACTAAGACCATAGTCTTTAATCATCATAACCCAAACGTGGATTATATGATCTTATAAATTAAATGTTTGTAGCAGGCGTGGGGCTACAATAACTTGGAACCTAGCCCGACCTCAATACAGCCTTGAACATTTTCATATAAGCAGTATGGAAATTATACTATTTTATGATGTTACTATGTATGAACCAGTATAAATTTAAAATTTTAATAACCACCAACAGCAGTAATACACCTAATACCAAATTTCGAATCGATCAGTGGTAAATACTCACGTACATAACATAAAATATACCAGTAAAAATTGACGTTTTTTTGGTCAACTTTGCACTAAATTTCCGATCCAATTTTTTGAAAAAGGCTTAGGATCCCACTAATATTATAAATGTGAAAGTTTGCATGGATGTTTGTTACTCTTTCACGCAAAAACTACTGAACGGATTTAAATGAAATTTTGTATTGCGGTAGCTGACACCTTGGATTAACACATAGGCTACTTTTTATCCCGAAAACATGTAGTAAGTAACACTGCAGCGCGCAGCTAGATGTGTATAAAATCACAAATTGATTGGAAATTTAGTGCAAAGTTAAATTCTATTTTTACTGGCCTATAAGAGCTGTTTATCTTCAAACAGCTGAACAGACTTTCTTGAACCATTGTTAAGAACACTTTCGATTAAGTTACATTACATTACATACTGACTAAATAATAGTTGATAGGTTTCTGCCGCACTACTTGAGCGTTCTTTTGTTTGTTAATTAAAATGGTAGGTACTCACCATTTTAATTAGTTTATAGTTTCAAGAAAAATGTGTAGTTTTGCTTAGGCTGGAAAAACACACATTTTTGTTGAAGGTTTCTGGCATCATGCCAGTTTTTACATACTTACGTAAGTATTTCTTCTTTAAAGTTAAATGTAGGCTTCATTTTTTATACTTATAATATATTCATTTGGTAAAATATTTACTTCAAGAGCTGTAGGGCGTGGTTTCAGTTCCCACCAGAACAAAATGTGACAATAAATGTTTGTTCTGTGCTGAGTTTTCTGTATCTAATAAATATGTACCTATTTACTAAAAAATAAATGTTTGTTCTGTGCTGAGTTTTCTGTATCTAATAAATATGTACCTATTTACTAAAAAAAGCATACAAGTATTCTATCAGTTCCCATAGTACAAGCTTTAGTTAGTTTGTAGCTAAATAATAATATAATAATAATAATACTTTATTTGACATAAGAAAAAAAATGTACATTACATTAGTATCCAAACAAGAAAAACTGAAATTTTAGGGGTCTAACAAAACATAAATTATATACAATGTCCAACATTACAAACTCATTAGTAGGTTTTTTTTTTGATAAATGATGATATTCTATACCCCTATATTCCCACGGGAATGCGAACTACGCGGGTGAAACCGCGAGGCATCCGCTAGTGAAGTGTATTTTTACGTATGTGTGTTACTTCTCACGCTGATTAACATAATTATGGGCTAATTATCTTAGAAAACGCAAGCTAAACCGCAGGGCATAGCTAGTACTTTAGATGTAAGCTGATTGACTTTCAACCAGGAATTATGTTTTTTTATTATCGAAGAGAGTTTTACTGCCATCTCATCTGATGTCAAAGACGCAGTCTACGATGAAGCACGTTTGCCTGTAAACCGATTCACTCGCGACTTGAATGAACCCAGATTGTATCTATCGAGGAAACCCGACTTAGGCAGCAAATTCCATTGTTTGGGCGGTCCGTATGATTAAAGTGGAATCGAACAGTTTAGTTCGACTTTTTGAAACATCAACTATGAAACGGTGTTACTTTTAGAGCTCTTAGATGCCCAATAGTGGAATAGGCAGGATGGAATTAGATCATACAGATCTGAAACGCGCTCTCCAAAGTGTATTCTGTATAAAACCTAATACACCGCAGCGGAACTGTAATTAAAATTAACTTAATTACAGTGAAATCTAATCCTAATCCTCTGAATAATAACTGTGTAATTTTTTTTTCATATTTTTAAAATAACTAATAAATACATACATCATAACGCATGCTTTTGTAGCGGTATTTGATGCTCTGTTTGTCCAAACTGTCCTACTGACTGGGCGCTGGCCTCTTCTCATTAAGAAAAAGGTAAGGCTGATTCATTACGCTGGCTGTGTGGATTGGTAGACTTCACACATCTTTTAAACAACTCTCAGAGATACAAGTGTCCCACAATATTTTCACTTTGAAAAAACAAAGAAATACGTACTGTGGGATTCGAAGTTCGCACCCAGGACCTTCAGATCGGTAGCCAGATGATCCTCTAACCAAGATGCCTTAACTATTGTAAAAATTGCCGCATCTATCCATTTTTATTTGTGACATGCTAGGGGCTTGACTATTATTATATACCTCGCCTATTTTTTAGTGACGGTGTTATCGAAGATAATAAATTAATGTAGCTTGAAATAGAAACTGTCTTCAAAAAATTATTTCTTAAACACTTGCTACACCAACCCTAGAGTACCTACTCTTAAAACAACCTCGCAGAAAGGCAAGTAGTTAAGGCATCACAAAATCACTTACCACAATTTTCTCTTCTCTCCAACTTTACCGCTTACCTTAAACACATAGAGCAAAGAGAAGCATTGGTCTCGAAAGTGGTTTTCGCTGTCATTACAGCTCATTTTGCTGAAAAGCTTTTATAAAAGGCATGTTAAGTCCCTGCCTCTCAACTATCATTATCTGAAGCTTACCTGAAAAATTATCTTAATGCTTAAGACAAACGAAGTGTGCGATATACTTAATGCATTAGGAAAAGTTCATCTGGGTATGCATTTTTTTGGTACCAGAAAGTAGGAATACTGATACTGATTTAACTTGTCAAATACGAGTCAAATTTGCATATCGAAGATTTCGACAGCTCATGACATAATTAAGACTTTTCTACAGTATTAATTGAGATGTATATGAACGAAACGCCTTATCATTTGACAGCCACACTCATGCTTCATGATAAAAACTGACAGGGTTCGCCGTTGACAAACATGTAATGAACATCTAAACATCCAAACATAAAATATACTATTATAATAATTAGTAAGATTTTGTGATATTAAAAGTATAGTATATGTTAATCCAGGTCATAAACTATGTGTGTGCCAAATTTCAACCAAATCCGTTCAGCCGTTTCTGCGTAATTAAGTAACACACATCCAAACGTACAAATTTTCACATTTAGAATATTAGTAGCAGAACAAAATGAACGTAAAAGTACGATGAGATTTGTATTTGTGATTGTAGAATTTTCTCAGGTATGCAAATATTTTCCAGACTCTTTAATCTGAAATAAGAAATTCCCAAGAGTTAACCTATTAGTTGTAAATAGATTTACACAAAGCTTAGTGTTAAGCTTGAAATGTTTTATTTTGTAGATTTAAAAAAATGCTACGAATTTCAGTATTTTACAAGAAACGTTTAAAGCTAAACGCTATTTTATGTAAATGTCGCCGCTCATCAATTTTAATAAAAAGCCCATTTTCTTAACTCTGGATCTGTAAGTGTATTAAAAAGCTTCATTCTTAGAAGACAAGCTACTGAAACATGAACCTTGAGTCACATTTTAAGGGAAAAATAATAAAATTATGACTTTTGTAATGTTACGAGTATATTACAGAAGTTATAATCTTTTTTGGAAATATCATACTTATAATACATACAGTACACCCAGACACAAAACAAACATCAATGTTAGTCACATAAATTTTAGTCCTGAGTGGGAATCGGACCCACGCCCTTCAGCTTTCAAAGCAGACATACTACCAATGAACCAACAGGGCTGTCAAATCTGTCCAGGCTTTTAAAATCTATGGTGGAATAAAAAAACTCACATAGTAAACCCTGAAAACATTACACTCCTTTTGGGCAGTCGTGTAAAAACCTGCATAATATCACCAAAACTTAATTCTAGTTTATACAGCGGTAGTGCTCAACAGCAACTTAAGAAGACGAATATCTTATTTTTAAATTGTATCATTAACGAAACTTTCCCCACGTAATTCAAGCTACTCCTAACATTAAGAAGCTTAGCTTCACTTAAGGGTGCGTGTTCATAACATTAAAAAGTTTCTCAAAGTCTCTAAGCATGTTTTATCATTGTTTAAAGTTGGAGTTTCCTCCACGTAAGCTCGTGGTCGTCTAAACTCTTTAATGACGTGAAACAACTCTTGGATAACGTAATCAGACTCGTATGAAAGTTTGGAGTTTGTTGATTGTTATGAAAAGTATTTTGTTTCATTCACGTAAAAATTGCTTTCCATTGTTAATATGAAAAGACTATCACTATTCACATTTTTAACTAGTTTTATTATAAATATTCAAGAGTTACATTTTTAGTGTATTTCTGCTTAAATACAACAGTGTCGAAATTTTAACTTAAATATAATTTTAAATATTGTATCAAACCTGAAGACAATTTTTTAAATGTTTATGTTTCTTAATCTCTTAAACTAAAATCCGACATTAACTTTAAATCCAAACAAATTAAAAATGTCTAATTAAAATAACCACAAGTTTTGAAAGAGATAATCAGCTAGTTTCGGTTTTGTAGTGCGCTATCTCTAGCACGCACTACCTATGTGACGTTTGGCTTCGTACTCCGGACTTCGTGCTTGGTGCGACAGAGATAACGTTCTACGACGTCAATTATCTTTTTCCACAAAGGTACAATATTTGTAGTCTAGTACTGTATCTTTGCTACAATTATGTGTCAATAGTGACTAAACTACTAAAGATATATATTTTTTATTCATGATTAGTTTTTATAGTACATAACTATATATAATATATAATAGTCTAAGATTAATCATACTTATATTATTGTCAAAAATCTTTTGGGTCTTGGCAGTAAAAACGAGCCGCGTGCCGTGACGTCAAATGGCGTGATGCATTGCCGTCATGCTCCCTCTACGCCACTTCTCTCGATCCCCTTGTGTGTGTGCGGCTCTGAGTTAGAATTATCCGACTAAAAAACTCTGTTGCATAAGAGTTGTGTTGAATTTGAAATGCTTCCAACTTTCATTTACCGGTTCTATACAATTTTTCAAGTATAAAGACAAAATACTCTCAAACAACGGGGGGTCGGTAGGTACAGCTTGTGTTTGGAATTAGAAGTAAACACATTAGGTAGCGTGTTTGCATAGGCGCCGGCATCACACAGAACTTGTTTGATCCGAGATAAAACAAACCTCGACTAATCAGGGACAATTTTGTCGATTTGAAAAGTTTGATTTACGTATATGCTTAACAATGAAAATTTACGATCAACGAAAGCAACATTGAATGAATCAAATGTTAATGTTATACTGACTACAAAGAAAATGTTAACTATCGGCAGTTCAACAAATACACACATATTTTTTTCGAACTAAAGAAAGTTTTGAAATCGATTTACAAGTATTCTTGTAAATTAGTAAACCCGTAAAGAAGAAAAACATGAGAAATGAAAGAAACAATGAAAATAAAAATGAACTTGGCGGCAGATTTTCAGTTTAAGGGTGGTAGCTAGCCAGCTGAGTACTAGAAAATATCCTACCACCATGCTATGGTTTCATCACGATGTTTTCCTTCACCGGCAGCTGAAATTCATTATTGGGATTTGAACGCACGCCCTTCCGCGTATGAACTGACCGTGCTAAGCACTGAGCTATCATCGCTTCAAAATACACACGGTATACAATATGTTACAAAAGACAGCGGTTCGTGGTTTGAGCTCAGGTCCTTCCAGATAGGCATTCAAACGGTCGCCTAACTAAATAAAACTGAACAACTGAAGCTTCCTAACTACTAATTGTTTTTGTTTTACTTATGCGGGAGTTTTATTTATATAAATAAGAAACCGCAACACTTTCAGGATTGAGAGCCATGTTAGTTGTTGTTAGTTGTAAATTTTGTATATTTGATATCTGCTTGTTTATATTTTAACTTTGAGAATTTGTATTCTTGATGCTTGTACAAAGTTTCGTTGAATCTCGACTGCTAGAAGCACCCGAAGCTATTTGCGATTTTAAAAGTCCGAGATCATGCCTCCCAGTACAGACTTCAGAGCATCTTAAGAGTAAAGTTTGATCAAGTGGGAAACGTTCAAAAGTTTACATTCCCCACAGGAACCGAGATAAATATTCATGAGAGTTAACTCGAGGAAAACTTATTTTCACGTCAGTGTCTGTCCGCCTCTACATTTGTAATGAAACGACTTTTAACAGACTGTTTTAATGCTTTTAATTTGACGAGTTGCTAAATTATTCCTCTTTTGAGTGTGCAGTAAGTAGTACTCACTTTGGCAATATATTAATAGTCTAAATTGGTACATGCTACTTTATTTGGTAGTAGATTTTCTTAGCAGGAAATCGTCTAGGTAGGTACTACCGCAGTACCAGATATTCTACCGCCAAGTATAGCGTGTAAACATTACTGTGTTTTGATTCCAAGCGTACTGTGCCTAGCGAAGTTATAGGGCTATTGATACAAACCATCGAAAGTCTCAAAGTAATGAGCGCCCAAGTAGCGATGTACAGCTGCAAATGATCTATCATGGTGGTCATGGTTGTGTGTCATCTACATATGTCCATGACCATTGCTTGCCAATAGGAGAGCGTTTAGTTCGTCTCATTACTTGTACATAAAAAAATGCTAACACACAGATCCAGAAAAAAAATCTTTTTATTATTAAAGTAAACAAAATAGAGAGTTTTTATTACAAGCGTAATTTTACTATCACTAAGCCACATAAGTCATGAAAATGTACTTTATGACACAAACAAAACATCATAATTCTAAAGATATCTTATTCATGATAACATTGACTTACTATGCCATTCTGCCAAGCAAGATACTGAAATACAAAATAAGATTTAAACGCAAATAAACACACACACTATCTATTTGCCAAAACAGCGATACGTAGACTCGCAACTTCTAATAAATCCACGTCAAATTTATCGACGCACTTAATTTTTACGCCCGGTCTGCGATTATGTTAATCTTGTCAAACGATAACTGAGAGGACCACACGTACATTGTGCTCCTAATTAAACCTTTTAGGCGAGTACTGTAAAATGATACACCGTCTCACCGCTACCGGTATCGGAGTCAAAGCTATTTATTAGCTTTTCTATGGAAAAACTAGGTTTTTCACAACATCTCATCAGCTCAGTTATTGTTAAGTGATAGATAGATAGATAAACTCTTTATTGTTCACACTAATCCTTGTATATCTAACTAGCGGACGCATCGCAGTTTCACCGGTGTATTTCCCGTTCCCGTGGGAATACAGGGATAAAAAGAAGCCTATGTCGCCAGAGGATAGTGTACCTTCCCAACGGTGAAAGAATTTTTGAAATTGGTGCAGTAGTTTTTGAGTTTATTCGTTACAAACATACAAAAATACAAATCTTTCCTCTTTATAATGTTAGTGTAGATACAATAGAAAAATATAGACTTCAAATCCAGTATAATAATTGGCGGTCTTATCGCTAAAACTGATTTCTTCCAGGCAACGTTATTGATATGCTATCGAAGATAGTAAACACACCAACCCTGGAATAAAAACTGACTCTCAAGTGAAGCCGCCGGAATTCACCGTTAGGCGATGTAACTAGCCAGTTGAGTACAAAAAAGGTACCTCACTATCATGCATCCTGCATAGGTTTCTTTAGGTCGTTGTTCTTTGTAAGGTAGATCGATTTCATTGTTAGGTTTGGACCTACACTCTCTGACGTGAGACACTACCACGCTAATCACTGAGCTAACACGGCAATCGAACATTTTTTCGCTTAAGAAATTGGAACAAAAAGTGACCCGTTAAAAAATCATAAGTACATATTGTACCGCATAGCACCTACTAAATATTTTAGTTTGATACTCAGCAATATTCACTAAATCATATATCTAAAAACAATACTCGCATAACTAGCATTTACCATTACAACAACAAGTTACACTTTTTTACAGAATCAATAATCATAATCATAATCCATTTATTTGCGCTATGGGTAAGTACAGATGTAAAATATTTAGTGAAGAAGCACCACAGACTACCTTTCGGCATGCAAGTTAATTTAAAATTTAAAATTAGACATTATTGATACAATAAAATAAAATGTCAGGAAACAAGATTAGAAAACGAATGTCAAACAAAATAATTCACAATAATAATAATGTCAAAAGCAAAAAAATAATAAAACAATGTCAAATTCAAAAAATAATAAAAACAATACCTAGCTATAATAAATAATGTCAAGATTAAAAATTTTCATTATGATATTCCTTAGTTGTGTAGTATGCTTTTTCCAGCAAGAAGCATTTTAATTTGTTTTTAAACATAGCTGCCTCTTTAATGTAGGCAATTTCTTTAGGTAAGTGATTGTAGATCATTGGAGCCATGCATATTACACTATCAATTGCCTGTAAATAATGTAGCTTCAAAACTAGCTACCGAATAGCGAGAAATTTTGCACGTAGCTGCTATTTAACGGTGGGACAGATACTTTTAAGCCCTTTGCCGGCCTGTGAGGCATAAGTCAGGTATACCGAGATAAAGATTAATTCTCCCCTGTCAAATAATTTACCGTGTTGATAGCGGGTGGTTTGGAGTCTTGGCTCGTGTATCTTGCTGGAATTAGCAGAAAGGGTTTACGTGCTTAGTTTTGCCTGCCAATTTTCATGTAAGTATACACTTATTTCACAAAATGATAGATTTTAGTCTGATACTCTGTTTTGTTCTAGCAACTCAACGAAATACGTAAGATAACTTGCAGCGTAATGGTACTAGTCAATATTGAGAGCCCATTTAATTTTTAATTTACCTATTTCAATTCAGAAAGAGCGAAATTTAGATGCATTTAGTTCTTTTTATGGTCGACAGACTAGGTGTTTAACCACAGCTCACCTGATGTTAAGTGATGGTGTGGTCGAAGATGGTAAACACACCTAGCCTAGAATGAACACAATAGCCGAGTACTAGAAAGTATTCTACCACCATGCTATGGTTTCCTCGCCGGCAGCTCAAGCTCATTTTTGGGATTTACGTCCTTCGGCGTGTGAACCGACCGCACTAACCATCATCATCATCATCGTTGCTACAATATACTGGTAATAATGCTTTTTGCAATATACTGGTAAATCATAATAATAATCAATAAAATGATTAACTTAAATTCAGGAGATAAATAATTATGACTTAACTAGATGCGCTCCGCGGTGTTACCCGCTACATGTGTTATTCCAAGATCTCAGTTACTTATATACCAAATTTCATCCAAATCCGTTCTGTAGTTTTAGCATGAAAGAGTCACAAACATACTCAAAAAACTTTCGCATTTATAATGTTAGTAGGATAATACCTATAGGTATTATGTTCTGTGTTGATACAGTCATGGAAAACAATCATCTACTCAATTCAATAAAAATATAGTTTTAATTTGAAACAGGTATTTGCAGTAAACAAAATGCGCTCTTTTAAATTCTTTCTGCGTCGTGTTTAAAGCAAAACTTCTGTTTCTCGGTACTGATTTATGAAATTAATTTCTAAGAGAATACGCTCAAACTCTTTGGGAATTATACTTGTTTCACGAATAAGATCCACGTGAGACACTTGAGCAAACCAACTGTCTTACCCGTAACTTGTATTTAATATCGGAGACGTGTTTTGTAAAACTTATATTTTACGAAACTGGTGGTAAAGTTGAAGTTGAAAATTACAAATTGCGTTTTCTTGTTTCGAAATTTGTTTCGGATAATTGAATTATCGTAAATAATAACTATTTGTTTTGTGTTACATTGAATTTATGTTTCTACGATTATTTTTGAAGCAAAAAAGTGTGTCCTTAACATTTTTTTGTTTTTAAAACTTGTTAATAATTTTTTTGTATTTAAAATTTTTAAGGCTAACATTTTAAATTTATTTACAGTTTTAGTAATGAATACAAATTCGATTAAAAGCATTAATTACTAACATTGAACTATATTTAGCAACTCTGATGAAACTTCGATATAAGTTCATGACAGTTGGCGAAAGTCACCTTTGAAATGTTCGAGACATACGTTTTGACGCTCTTTTGATAACTTTGTATGAGTTTTGATTGTAAATTATAAAACTTTACTGAGACTTGCTATTAAAATTAAATCATTTAGTTTATTCTATTTGTAACTTAAAATTTATTTTCGAAACGTAATTACACTTCCCAGCGATGAAAGTGTCACGAGCTCCAAAATTACTGATTCATAAGTTATTATCGGTTAGCTTTTGTTTTAATTTAGACAGAAAAAGGTCATATTAGGATATTTCTGTAATGGGAAGTTTATATAAAGGTCACTGGAATGAAGCACACAGAATATCAATTTAGTATGTAATTGACACTAAAAAAGAATGATCACACTTTCAATGTAAGTTAGTCTAAAATATAATTTTCGAAAAAAAAACACGGTAAAAAAAAGTTTTTTACAAAACAATCGCGAACGTTTTATTCCTCCGCAGTTTTCTTTTGTATTTTATTTTGCGTGCGCTTAAAAAATAAAATGTATGACGAACATTTTTGGTCACGGACAGGCGTTATCTCTTACCATCAGGAGAGCGTCTCGTTCGTATCATTACTTTTTACTTAAAAAAAAAAACTTAAATAAATAAATAAATATCGTAGGACATTACACACAGCGCCATCTGACCCCAAACTAAGCAAAGCTTGTACTATGGGAATCAGATAACTGATAAAATACTTAAATACTTTTTTTTTGTAAATACATACTTATAATACATACAGTACACCCAGACACAGAACTTGAGAAAGACATTATTTTTATTTAAACCAAAATGTATCCAGTATAATATATTAAACAAACGATCACTGTATCTGTTTCTGTTTAATTTTTTTATAAGTTTTAGAAAGAAATAGCACTGTTTATAGTATAACTTTATACCATCGTAAATTATTAACAATGTTTATCGCTAGTGAATATGTATTTACAACAAGCGTAATTAGATTCGTGTCTTCATTGTTTACACAATGAGAGTAAATAAATTAAGAATTCATTATAAACCTACACTGTGTTATTTACTACGTACATAAATATATATGAGTACACAACACAACTTGTGACATGTGCTACTATCTTTTGCTACTGGGTGTAGCATGAGATTTTTGGATATTGGATGTTGAGGGTTCTTGCGACTGGAAGGAATGACGTTAAGTGTTACTCAAGTTGTTCCAAGACGAAGGAAAACATAGTGAAAAAACTTGCATGTCTCAGAGTTCTTAATGTTCTCTAAGGTGCATAAAGTCTGCCAACCCGGGCTTCGCCAGCGACGTGGACTATGACCGTATCTTTCTTGCAGTGAGAACTGACCTAGCACTGCGACTGTTTATAAGAACAGGGCTCATACGGAGCCAATGGCGTGTTCCAGCAGCCTCACTAGAAAACCGAATACCAGTTATTCCACCATCAGGTGAGCTGTGCTGCTCACCTGATGGTGGAATAACTAGTATATATAAAAAATTAAAAAAAAACTACTTCCACCGAGAAATAATCTCATGCTGATGTTTTTAATCTTGACTGATTTTCACATGAATACTGTTTGATGTCTAACTCTTACCTGATCAGCTGTTTTTTTCACTGTGCCACTGCTAAGCCTTCTCACATTGTCAGAAAGGTAAGATCCATAATCTACCACGCTGGCTAAATGTGAGTTGCCAGATTTCACAAGTCTTCAAGATTTTTTTTAATTCTTCAGTCATGCAGATTTTCTTACTATGGTTTCCTGCACCGCTTTAATCGTCATAGTCATGGCCAAAGTCAGCGGCAACATATACATATAGGTATAACTTAGAAAATACAAAGATGTGTGCTGAGGGACCCGGGACCTCTAGATAGCAAGACGGTCAACGATCTACCAACTAGGCTGCCAAAACTTTAAATGTATAATAGTTAATACGACTTTTATATAATCGTGAAATCTGTTTAATGAACATAGGTTTAATGTGAATTTAGGTTTTGTTTGAACTATCTCGTCTGGGCAATGCCATGCGTGACCACAACGCTGGCCATTATTTTGCCCAACGTTTGAATATTGCCATACAACGCGGCAATAGAGCCAGCGTTTTGTAAACTATCCTCTTATTTTAGCGGCCGTCTTTGATAGCGGCTTTTTAAATTAGTTTTTTTATTTTACTTTATTTATAGATTTGATGTGCATCTAATTGAACTAGTTAGCAAAAAACGCAACAAAATTTGAAGCGAGATCCACCTTAAAATAATTTATTACACTCCCTTGACTATGCGTATAAGATTAAAACCCAAGAGCAATAAAGTAAGAATAAGAAAGAGTCCAATACCATTCCTTTATCTAGAAATGAAATTGAAACATAATATTCCGATTAGTGAGATCAGAATATCTCGTTTAAATTGAAAAGAACTGACTCGCCTCCGGCTATATCCTTCATTAACTCTTTCGATTTAATACCGAAAATCTTTTTCGATTCCATCTTATTAAAAGCATTTCTCGCTCCCTTAAGACTTTGTAAAAAAAACTTAGAGAAACATAGAATCCTTTGGGATAGACTGTTTCAGATATTTTAACCTTTGATTTATATTATATTTTTTTATCTTTTACTGTTCAATTTCAAGCACATTATATAAGATTTCATGCGTTTATGATTCGACGATGATAATATTCTGTAAATTATTTATTAGACACAAATGTCAAAAATATGAACTTTTAATACAGTAAAAATACTTGATTTATGCTGACAAGTTTTTTGTTTTACCAGGTATAGTTATGTACTCGTATATGCAATTAAACAAAATTGAGCACAATACAATACAATGACGTATTATACTTAATTTCAAACGTTTATTACCACGGTAGGTATACGATACCAGCATTCTGGTCACCTGAAGCCGAGGAGGCTTCAGGTGACCAGAATGCTGGTATCTACTTTGGTCAAAAGCTTAGCATTGCCATCCAGCGTGGCAATGCTGCCAGCATTCTGGCCACATATCCCTACTCTGACGGACTTTTAGATTAAGTTTTTTGTATACATTTTGTAAGTACACTAGTAATACCTACTCGATGACACAATCATTTTTTTTAACATGTTTGTAATGTAGCCGACAGTAAGATATAATTATGTACCTCCTACTGTAATACATACGTGAGTACTACAAATAGAAACCGACTTCCATAATAAAACTGTTGTAGCAGTTTTAGCCTCGCCAAAGAATAGACCTTCTGTAGTAAAGGCAATTATAAAAAAAACGTAATCTAGAAACAACTGTCGCTGATTGTTATCTCTTGTATTACCCCTTGACTAAAGTCCCATATGGTGACATATTTCGAAGACAAACATCGTAAACTGCATCGACTCGTATTGTTTTAGAAAGCTTTTGTCGCTGTAAATCGTTACATTGATGTGCTTGGATCGTCATTCTTTAAGTTTTTATGGCCTTACTCGGTATTTCCTGCTCTCCATACGATTGTTGCTTACTTTGTGACAGGTTGATGTTATTGGAGGTATCTATAGTAGGTATCTAAGTAAGAAAATTGTATCATGTGTAAAGATAATTATGTGCAGTGAGTACTACATATTATAGAACACATGAACAAATGTGTGTGTGTGACATGTGTCTTCCCCTTAATAGAGACAGTAAGAAAAGTGTCGATGGACGCATTCTTCGATTATACTCTACTTAGCAATTTAAGTTATATTACAATTACTTATTAGTCTCAACTAGATTGTAATAACAATGAGGTATCTAACGACAAACAGACACATCATTAGAAGGAAAAAAATAAAAAAATGTAAAGATGTTTGTACGCTGATGTTTATTTGTCATGGATTATTAGAAATGCTTGCTTGCTCATTAGTTAATAAATTATCTATTATATAAAATAAAATACGGGAAGCTAGCTAATGAACTAGCTTCCCGTTTTCGAAATGCTAAAAACCAGCAACGAAACTTTTCACGACAGGTAAGAGGGTAAAACCAAACGGTGTCACTACCGGTCTGTGTTATGCTTAACGTATAAAATATATTTAAAATAATGCATTACCTATCATAATATCTTTGAAAATATGTACCCAATGTACCGACGGGTTACGTAGGTACATTGGGTACAAACCATTTCTTAATTCAATTAGTAAAAATCCACTCAACATTGAAACACAAAAATATTCCATTCGCGACCTTATAACAAAATTCACAAGGCTTAATAATTGATGATCTTTCTTCACTGGTCACGTAATTAATAACCCACTGACAAGTCGGGGCGGTAATCTTTGTTCTAACGATTTCAGGTCCGCTGCCCTTTATGTTTTTTTGTCGATAACGAGTGAGAAGTAGAAGCCATATGTTTTTGCATTGGCGCGAGACCGTCGCATGACTGATGCCCATGTGTCAGCTACTTTTGGTCATAGAATAGTAAAATACTCAAATGATAGATAGGACACTGGTTACTGATTGATTTAATAACTATATTAATTAGATAAATTTGAGCTACATGTCGGATTTAAGGAGCTAAACCTGACAGCTTTGTTGGCTTATTGATAGTAATTTGTTTTAAGAGTTGTAGCGTGGGTTCGATTCCCACCCAGGACATACATTTTGTGGCATAAACAAATTAAATGCATGTGTCTATACACTACAGCCTGGGTGTTCCGTGTGTATTAGAAGTGTCAATTAACAAAAAAAAAGGTACCTATTCTACCAGTTATCTGATTACGTTTTGTAAAAAACTGGTAAAGATTGATAAAATAAACACAACTCACAAAAACATTCTTGATACAGCTGGTAGAGAGCACGTGCAATTAGTGTTTTAACTGTTGTTTTTGTATTGCTTATAACTTCACACGAATACTTCATTAAGTAAAACCCATTAAATAATTAAAACTAATCAAATTAAACACCGTTTCAAACTCTCACGGATGCTCACTACAGTTATAATTACGATTATTTACCAAATTTATATTTACCGTGATTTTACCCGTAGGCTTCAGCTTGACCGCAGTTGCATACAAAAATTGTACTACGAAACTACGCCCCAATGTGGGGAGCTCCATTCATAACACAGTAATTATCACTTGAACTAGACCAACTCTATTTTATAACTTGTTCGATTGTTGGGCGCAATCCTCTTCTTATTATCAGAAGGGTAAGGTCATCATTAGGTCATTGTTCATCACATTGACCAGACTTCACGCTTATTCGAAAACATTATAAACTCATCATAAGGTCATTGTTCATCACATTGGCCAGACTTCACACTTATTCGAAAACATTATAAACGCAAACGAAACAAACCGTTCCATTCCAGGCTAGGTGTGCTTTACCATCTTCGACCACACCTTCACTTAACATCAGGTGAGCTGTGGTCAAACACCTGGCCTGTCAACCATTAAAAAAAAAAAAAAACCTTACAGTATTTTTACTTACTTTTTTTTATGAAGCGGCAGTACGTACAAAACTTAGAAAAAAGGTATACGTGCGTGTCGCTGATTAATAGAATTATAAAACAAATGAGAAACTAATCTTTCTACAAAAAAATGTTCTATTTTTTTGTTTGATGACAATAATGTTAAAATTGTAAGAGCGACGGTAGGAAACTTATTTTTTTAATATTTGGCACGTACCTAATAGTTTGTGATTATTATTGATCTTTGTCACTCATCATAAACCAAACTCAGATTTCTTAGGGGTGTTTCTTACTATGCAAAATGCTTTACGCGTTGCGAAGCCGCCACATGTAGTGACAAAAAATATTGTTCTTTGTAAATGCCGTAATGAGATCATTGCTTTTGTATAGTATTTTTTGGCGGGAATGCGAAAAGTTCAAGTCGATTTGTTGTTATTTTCGAGTGTTTATTTAGAATCTTAAATGTCAAATAACAAATTACACGAATGTGGACAAGTAGGTACCTACCTATAATGTAGTGGCATATTATCTTTACTAGGGCGTAGTAACGCTAGATATTGTGATTTTGACAGTGACTCAGATTAACATCACTCGATTTTATTATGCGGTATCATTTTTATTTTTGTTTACATTACTTGAAACTGGAAAAATGTGTAAAAAATGTATGTGAAACAGTGCACGCAAAAATTAAAAAAAAAAACCTCATGGTTTGATTCACATAATTGTGATGACGTCATCGATGTACTATAATGAGCATTGGAATAAACATGGATTTTTTTCTGAATAAAACCTGAAACTTAAATTCTGGGTATAAACTCTAGGATACCAAATTTTATAAAAGTAAAAAAATACATTTAAATGTTTTTAGCCGTTATGGAGAAGCTGTTTTAAAAATATACCTAATAAGTATAAAATCTATGTGTCTAAACTAAAATAAATATGACATACTCGTTTGACATCTGTCAAATGTACCGTGGTCTTTTAACCAAACATTTTTCGATCAAATACGTAATTATTTATTGTTTTAAATTTTAATGTAAAATACGGCGTAAAGTCAAACATTTCAACAGAAATAGCTACAGGCTCATTTGCCACCCTCTTGTCAAACAAGCTAAATCACAATAACATCCTTCCATACAGATTATATTCAATTAATTTATAATTAACTATTCATATTAAACAAGAGAGAACTCCTCGGAACGGTGAATACTTTCCCTCTTTCCCCTAACATTGTTAAAGGATTAAGAGGCAGGCTTGCAAAGTCTCTGGTACATGGACTTGAAATTTAAATGAAATCTGAAGCGTCTTCAGAAATTGTAATGGTGCGTTTGCATGGAACAGTGAGTCTAAATTTTAACGCGTTATGGGAGAACAGCAAAACATGACTTTAAATTAATAAATATACCAGCGAATTTGGTTTGCACCAATCACGTTGTTAACGCTACGAGAAAAAATTAGACAACAAATTATGACGCCAGTCTTTATTTCATTTGCTGATCTGCTATAATCGGTTTCGAAGAAAATTGGTTATAGCAGATCATAAGTTTATTTCTTTTGTATTGTATTATTAGGACACCTGCGGTGGATAGAAGCGAAAATTCGAAGATCGGGCTGAGTGGCGTGTCTTGCTAGTGGCATGTCCAGCAGTGAACTTTGATAGGCTGATGATGATGATGATGATGTATCATTTTTAGTTTGTACAATAAAGAGCTAATCAATCAATCAACCAACCTAATACAATAATAATAATCACATCCTCATCTTTACCAGATAAAGATATACCATACGCGTTAACAAACAAACCCCTTATGATTTTAATAAACATTAATAATTACTTCAGCATTGATTAAAATTACATATTCTTATAAAAATAATTAGTTTGCGTGTGCACGCGGCCCAATTCGTATCAAGTCACTTCAAGCAGAACAAGGATGATAGTAAGAAAGTGTGTCTCGTACCGACCGGGAACTAATTAATGCAATGAACGCCGTCTTGGCACTAACGAGGATCGTCGTTTGGGTTCCTCTCAGGGCGGGAGATACGGAAGTTTCTGGTTACAGCTTCATTATGAAATATAACACTGAAAACAGTCTTTGGTAGTTACATTGCTACTATAGGTGGACAAGCGATAAACATTTTAAAAACCAAGGTATATATTTAATTTATGTCCGCCTAACAGTAGTTTCAGTTACAACAGTAATGAGGACTTAAAATTTGAAAACAATTTATTAATTTAAAACTGAAAACTTAATCGTAACTTTTCTATTTATTTTATTGATAAATTGTTGTTAAATTTAAATCCTCATCCCTGTTGTAACTGAAACGACTGATAAGCGGAAACAAACTACATATAATAATATACTTTGAATATTCAAAATGAACTTCCTTCCGCAAAGTAGCGCCTGAATCAATCAATTATTATAAAAACCTATAAACTGACCACGAAAAAAATACTCTACAGTGGGATATTAATATTTTGTGACGATAATAGCTCAATGGTTAGCATGGTCGGTTCACACGCCCAAGGACGTTTATTCAAACCCCAACAATGAGCTTGAGCTGCTGGTGAAGGAAAACATCGTGAGGAAACCATTGCGTGGTGGTAGCGTATTTTATTGTACTCGGCTGGCTAGCTACTACAAAAAATTGAAAATCTGTCGCCAAGCACCTAACAGTGTGTTGTTTAACTATAGTCAGGTGCATGAGTAATGTGTATTTAAATTAAAATTTAATTTAAGTGCGCCGGTTGCAAGTTACTGATAAAAACAAACAACCTTCAGGCGCGATTTTAACTCCCGTATAAAAATTAAACACTTCCTTGCATGTCTGTAAACGGTACTGACTTCCTTTGAATAATTGTTGATAAACTGCTGTTGGCAAAATCGAGACAGCACTACCACAATCAATCTCGCATAGAACTACCTTACCATCTAACGAGACACTCTGCAATATCGGCTCGTCTTTATTGGACTCTTCAACATTGAATAAAGTATACATACCTTCTACTTTACCTTCATCCACACCTACAAAATTACTACATTGAACTTTAGCCTTGCACATCCTTTTCAAATGCCCTTTTTGCTTGCACTTTTGACACGAATAGTTAGCAAACCGGCATGTGTCTTTGCTATGATTTTTGTATCCGCATATTTCACATTTTTGAAATCCTTGCGCTGGAATTGTAGCAGTATTGCCTCCGTATGTAGCTTGTGGCCGAATGTGGAAAACAGGGTGCGATATAGCTGCCGCCTGCGCGATAACCGCGCCTCTTTCAACTCGAGCTGTATGTAATGCCACCCGCGCACAACGTACGCTCTGTGCCAATTCTAATGCTCTTCCAAATGTAAGTGCTTCTATGTTCTCCGCAAACAATTTTTCTTTTTCTTTGGTGTTTTCGAGTCCCAGTACAAAACGATCTCTCATAGCTGTTTGTAACTCAGATTTGAACCCACAAAATTGAGCCAAACTGCGAACTCGCGCTGCCCACTCTGCTAAATCTTCATCTGGTCGCTGTTCTGCCTTATAAAATTTGAACCTTTCAGCAAACGTACTTTTCTTTGACACAAAATGTTCATCCAACCTTTCAACTAAATATAAAAATTCGACGCCATCTATGTCTTTAGGAAAAACCAAATCTCTTGCGACGCGATATGTCTCCTCTACAAAGGCAGTGAGAAGTAACGCACGCCGCTTCGAACCACTTTTATCGCTTTCATTAGTGACGTCGTTAGCAGTACAAAATTGTACAAATCTGCTGAAAAATATTTTCCAGTCTTGAATTTTGTGGTCGAACGTGAGATTGCCCCCGAACATTGCCGAACTAGCCATGTTTCACGGCAACACTATTTCACGCGTAGATTATCCCATCCTCGTCGCCAATTAATGTGTATTTAAATTAAAATAACACAGCGAAATGCTTTTCTATTTAAACCATTTATTTTACAAAAAACCACGCTTCGAAAACAAAAGACTATCGGCCAAGCGCACGACATAAAAGTAACAGGCCACTAATAAAAAGTATAAAAACTCCTTGGTGTACATACACCACAATGAGGTAGTATTTAAAATTTAAAACTTGCCTGCATTTATTCGCGGTTTCTGGGATAAATAGTAGTCTTTGTGTTAATCCAGAGTATAAGATATCTGTATTTCAAATTTCCATCTTAATCTGTTGAACAATTACAACGTAAACATACAAGCATACATGCAAAAAAATATACACATTTTGTATAATATTAGTGATCACACTAAGTACGTAGCAAGTAAGATGAGTTATTGTGCGAAAATGCCTAAAACAAATTTCAAGATTTAGTATATTCTTTGCCTATTAATCATTTAACAAAGTAACAGGCTAGTTACTGTTTTGCAGTTTCACTTACAATTCTTCTATTTGCACAAAAAAATCGTGTCCATTCAATTTGAAAATTACTAAAATAATCGAAAAAATATATATTCTCATTCTAAGTTTTTTTTAAACAGAGCAAAGATCGGTGTCACAATATTTTTTCAATGAGACTATGACAAAAAGTATTAGGTTTGTTGTACTGTCAGGACCAAATACACACTGGTAGTTGTACATGCTTGTTACATATTTTATGATACATTAAAGAAATTTTAAAACTAAACTAACTAACTATTAGGTTCTGTGCTATTTGAGCTTCTTACATTTTGAGCTCAGAAATTGTATTCCAGAAATCGATCCTGACGTCAGGCTTATTCTGATAAAGGAGTTAGGGTAACTTTGTTGATAGAATCTGGATTAAGTAACTTGAGAACACAGTCTAAAGCAGCCTTAACTTTTATTATACTTATTATTTTTTAGATGAGAAAACATGCAAGTAATTCGCCTAATATTGAGCAGCAATTACCTATAATACGTGTTGCCAATCAAAATTTAAAGTTTGCTGTGAAAGAAGTGGCGAAGCATTTTTTATCTTAACTTCTCCTGTTGGAGAAAACGCCTGCCCATGATTGCAGTGGTACTCGAAACTTTGAAAAATATAACAAAATCCAGGGCATCGCTCGATTGATCATCTATGCGCGCCAACGGTCAGCATCACGCGCGCCAACGCGCAACTTTCAGCATCAAGCGCGCTGACGACAGTCAGCGTTATGCCCGCCGACGACGGTCAGCTTTACGCGTGCAAATATTCAACGTGACTGTAAAGTCAGCCTATAAGCTTATGAAAATCAATAACGGGAACTAAACAAGCGTCCAGTCAACAAATAATCTGTGATCGCTTTTTGATGGATGACCGGACGAAATGTGATTTATTTGGTGGCTTCCTACAAATATTTCAGTTGGTATTGTAGATAAGGCATAGTCGATGCCAATGGGCTTGGTATCAGTTTGCGTAAATTGATTGATTGAAGGGTGTGGTATGATATTATAGCTCCAACTGCGGTACACAAAGATGATAAGCTCTGATAAAATTAGTTCTGTCTAGGCTGTACCAGTTTATTCTATAGTGTAGTAGGTAACCAACCCATTTAGCCTAGGCAAAACTAGTCTAAACTAGTCCTATCGGGCTTAGGATAAACTAGTTTGGTTTAGGCTTAACTAGTTTGTTCATCGCCTACAGTCTAGGCTTATGAAAAATTTGTTTATGTTAAAATAGGATTTGGTTGCTACAAAAGAATAAAATGGAAAGTGGCAAGTTGGCGCGTGGGAAAGTTATAAATTCAAATGAATAAATTAAGTTTAACTCCGGATCAGCCCTGTTTTTATAAACTGTCCCACTGATGTTCGCGAATCTCTTTCTATTATGAGAAGGATTGGGCAATAGTCCACCACACTGGCCTAGTGCGAGTTGGTAGACTTCACATATTTTCTAGTTTGTTTTATAAACTGTCAGTTATGTAGGCTTTCTCACGGTGTTTTCCTTTTTTTTATAGTTGACAGGCTAGGTGTTATTAACCACAGCTCACCTAATGCTAGTAAAGGTGTGGTCGAAGATGGTAAAGCATACCGTATAATGATTATTATAATACGTGATTATGACCAGATTATATACGTTAACGTTCGCTCTTTTGGAGTTCTTAATTATGTCTAGTTTTCAACAAACTCTTATCATTGTCAAAATGTTCGTCAATCTCTTACCACTAACTCACTGAAACTATAAAGCTAATAGGGAATCGTCCAATTCGTCCAAATTAGGCTCATTTCATCTCCTACTACGGGCAAAATCGCTGTGAAAAGCTGCCATATTCCAGCAAATTAGGAAAGGATAGACTGGCAACTTTATAAGTTGGCGAAAAAAAATCCTATTAATTAAAAACAAAATAAAAACATGTTTCTTGCTAGTTAGAAATATAGCTAAAACATTATAAGTCATTATTTGGTTACTAAACTGTAATTTTTTTGTTATTGTCAAACTAGATTTATTACCACAGCTTACCTGATGTTAGGCGACGAAGATGGTAAGCACAACCAGTCTGGAAAGGAAACTTGTTCTCCAGCGTAACACATAGGTAAATAAGTGCTTAAAGGCTAGGAGGACGCTAGCCAGCCAAGAACCTATCTGACGGTGTTTTCCTTCACTGGCATGTCATGCTCATTTTTTGAGATTCAGACCGGATGACTACGATTAGCTTGGTGGTAATTCTATCGTATCTAACTACATATATCAATGCAAAACGAGACGCGCGCGCGCGTTGTACTCCACGTTGTCTCCATGATAAAGGCCACCAGATGTGGTCTAAAAACCCGCATGAGTAAAACAAAAATGTATTAAAACCACACCAGTTTCCATAGAAAAATATTACTTTGTCATCTATTATCTTACTAATCTGTGTTGTTACCGAGATGTTCGCTATAATAGACATCGTTAGTGCCGATCGCCGTTTCGGGCGCCACTTTTTCAAGTCATTGAGTCAATCGTTTATCACGGGGCTGTTGTGTTAACTTTTACATCGGATGGACAAAAACTCATGGAGATGCATTTAATTGTAAAAAGTTGTACTAAAAAAATGATATATAAACATATAACTTGAAAATTCGCTGTTTTATTATAGTTGTGGACATGATACTATTCCACTTAATTTCACATTACCAATCCACTACCAGTCATTGTAGGTATCATTGTACTTATCTGCTTTCACATATTGATTTTTACAATGTATTCTGACTATTTTAATGTTACTTAATTTCGGTTATGTAAAAAAAAAACATTTATTTTATTGATATTTTTTTTACTGCCCGAATGTGTGTACCCTGATAGATAACAATCTGGGTGCCTTCAAGTCGCGGGTGGATCGGATGATTCTAGGCGAGCGTGTTCCACCATATACCGTATCTTGGCAAATAGGCAGTCAAACGCAAGCCTATACGTTATAAAAAAAATATATCGTCAATAGCGCAGAATTGAATTTACTATGAACAAAATTCATCACCATTAATCGACTTCTCGTTTTCAGCCACTGCCAGCTTACGTATATCGTCACTCCACCTTGACTAGATGGAGTGACGTCCATCCATTCCAGAACAAGTCTACCCCAGCGGTTGTCAATTCTGCGGTACATATGGCCAGCTCGCTGCCACTAAAATTTAAAACAAACTTAAAGCTTTAAAAAGCCTCTTTGGTCTATTTGTTCTTGTTTAGGGGAGTCATCTCGGACGTTAGGCTCATTAGTTGAGGTAACTGGCCCAAAATTTAGCAAAGTCATTTGCCAAAATGTTACTTAGCAAAGATTAGTTTGCGAATGCCACTTGCTAATTTATTTGGCAGAATGTTGATAGATAATTAATCTATCAATTTGAAGACTCTGATTAAACAGTGTTGTTTTTAGACACAAATAAATGAAACAAAAATTTTGATGACATTAAAGGCACCTGAGAAGGTCTTAGCAAAGGCATATTTCACTAGAAGATCAAATTGCATAATTATATATAAAATTAAGTATTAATTAGTCAGTACATTTTTTGTGTAATTTGACAAATTAAACGTTCTCCTGATAAAGTATGATGCGTGGTTATCACCGATGCAGTTAAACAATAATAATAAAAAATATAATATCTGGGTAATATCACTGCAATCCATATGAAATTAGTTTTGTTTATTGACGTCGACGTTTTCACTAATTCCATAGTATTTTGTTGACGATAAATACCTACCTGGTGATAAACTTAATTATGCACACAAATTCATGGCCATTGCAGTGGTACCCAGAATTTATCCCACAATCCCATGGATGGATGGATGGATGTTTGTTACTCTTTCACGCAAAAATTACCGAATGGATTTGGATGAAATTTGGTATCGAGGTAGCTGATACCCTGGATTAACACATAGGGTACTTTTCATCCCGAAGACATGTAGCGGGTAACACCGCGGGGCGCAGCTAGTGGTAAATAACATTCAGAGGCCGTGTCCATTTTTTTCCAATTCAAATTAGGCAAATAATGTTGTATAGAACAAAACAAAAGTGCCAAATAAATAAAATCACAAGAGACTAGCCTCGAACTAATAAAAGTCTCATGAAACATTATTACACATACCACGAAACCATTAAACATACCACCAAAAAAAACAGGATGTCCGATATTCGTTTCCTGAAGTGAAAGAGACAGAAGCTGGCATAAAACCTGCCATCAATCCGTTCAGAAAACGTAGTAAAGATAAATTTTACTATGAAAAGATAAAGTCAAGAGCGATAGTAAAAGTATTAATGACCAAATGAGTCGTACATTTTGCTTATCGCGAAAGGTTCAGTCGGCATCTTGTAGATCGATTACCTCGAATCTGGGGGAGGCATGATTGTGCCCAATCGGAAGTTACAGAGCTTTGTGTACAATACTTGTTGTTTAAGTAACATAGTGCGTGTATTAAAATACTTAAGCAAAATATAAATTGTTCAATAGTAGGGCTAATCTATCTTTGTCTGGAAGAATTGCTCGAGGCGATAAGGCCCCCGTTGTGAAAGTAAAATATATTTTTTTATTATTAAAAAAATAAAAATAAATAAATATCGTAGGACTATACACAGCGCCATCTGGCCCCAAACTAAACAGAGCTTGTGTGAGTCAGATAACTGACAGAATACATAAATACTTTTTTTTTTTGTAAATACATACTTATAATACGTACAGAACACCCAGACACAGAACAAACATTTGTTTATTCATAAAATGTTTGCCCTGAGTGGGAATCGAACCCATGTCCTACAGCTCTCTAGGCAGATATACTACCAATGAGCCAACGGGGCTGTCAAAAGTTTAATTGTTGTAATTAGTAGTGTAGATTTTTATGGTCACGCCATAACTTGAGAAATACTTTATTAAGTTCATTCAGCAATTTTTTTAGTTTTCTAATACTATGTAAAAGGTTCTTACAGATAGAAAAATTAAGAAAATTGAAAAACTAGATTTTTTTTTATAAATTCCACGCGGACGAAGTCACGTGTAACAGCTAGCTATACGAAAAAAATAATGAAATTCGCATATATTATTAGCTAACAAATAATTTATGAAATGCAAATAAATATTTCAAAGAAATCGTGAAGTTGTATCTTGAAATAAATAATTTTATTTAAGTAGATATCTCACAAATTGCACAGAATACGTCGGTAGAATACTTACTCGAAAATTTACCTATCTCAAACTCTCGGGCTCTTTGGCATTTTTAAATTAAACGAAAAATTTGTTAAAGCTTTCAATTTATGCATGCTCTTATAGACTAATTAATTAAGACCCTTTACATGTTAGACCCCTCGGGACCCTGAAACAAAATTTACGAAAACTTTCTTTTGAATTTTAAACAGATGTAAATTTATCCAATGCCATATCAAATGCGATGTGTATATTTACCTTAATTTATACAGAGTAATAATAATTACGAAGAAAATCATTCTACTAATCATTGGAAATATAGAACCATGAAATCATAATAAAAAAATCGACACATCCGTGCATTTTCTAGAAGGTGAATTAAATTGTGAAGTGATTGCTTTTTCAAATTTGCTTCCAAAGTAAAGTAGCAGCATAGGAAAATTATACTTATGACTTCCTCTGTCAAGTCTTGAATTTCCATATTAAAATAAAAAAAGTATACCTATCTGATAAATAGATTTATTTACTTTATTTTACTACAAACTTTTTTGACGTGAATACAGAAGTCTTTAAATTTACTTTCATAATGGGATCATAATCATCAGTTTTTTAATGAAACAAAAAACTGTTGATAACAAAATCAGGGGATACAATTTGGTGTTTCAGTTACACTATCTATCATCTACATCCAAAATTTTATTTAACCACTTGATAACTAAAAGATCGTATTAGCAAACGTATTACCAAGCTGAAGTGGCAATGGGCTGGACATATTTGTCGTAGAACCGACAACCGCTGGGGTAGACGTGTTCTAGAGTGGAGACCGCGAATTATTTGCAAACGTAGCGTAAGCCCCCGGACGCCCGGAGACTCGATGGAGTGACGATATACGTAGGACAGCTGGCGGTGGATGGAAGCGAAAAGCCGAAGATCGGGCTGAGTGGCGTGTTTTGGGAGAGGCCTATGCCCAGCAGTGGACTACAAAAGGCTGATGATGATGAACTAACTACTTGAAACATGTAAATCCAAATAACTTCAAAGTGTTCAAAAATGTACTTGTACACGAATTCATAAAATAGATACACATGACCGTGCCCACGGCACAGCCATATTTTGATTATATTTTCTTTGGAATGATCTCTTTAAATATTACTAGCATTTCGCATGGGCCTGTATAGAGAAGTGAACCATAAGTGTATAATTCTTTTGAAACTCCGTAATTAAAGTAGAGAGAGCTCATATTTACAATTTTTTTTTTATGGATCGTAACATTTTTGTATTCACCTAACATTATAAATATGACGCTATAACCCAGTGTGGCATTTTAAAACTCAATTTCACACTTCCAAACTTTTTAAGGATAATATTAACTCAAAGGTTCTCTTTTCAATTTCCGGCCTAAGATGCTTTTACTTCCTGACTCTATGCAGGGGTCATGAAAGATTGCAACAATATTAAAGGAAATGAACGTACCCATGCACTTAAAAGGTTTTTAATAAAAACGCTTTTGCACGATATGAAAGGTGAAATTCTTCGACCACGCCTTCACTTAACATCAGGTGAGCTGTGGCCAAACACCTAGCCTGTCAAACATTAAAAAAAAAAAAAAAATTCAAAACGAAACAGATCCAGAACTCGATATTTTGACATGGAATGTGAATTCGTCAACTTTATTAATGTTTCTACAATTTAAAACTAGACATAGAACCATACTCTAATGATAGATAACTCTTTAATATTCGCAACATTATTGTAAACATTGAATAAAACAAGTTAAAGTAGATATCGGTGATTCTACGAGTATTTTTTTTTAACATTGTACTTGTGCATCTGTCAATACCAAGTATTAAAATTAAGATATTTTCAAGTACAATACATATAAAACAAATCAAGTTCAATAAGTCTAAGTTAAATTCACACAAAGTTAGTCAAAGTCGAGTGTTGTCATGCCCTAGTATAGTAGTGTAACGAAAAGTCATGTTTTACTACATTATAATTATCACTTTCTAATACTGTGAATATGTCTCTATGAATAAAACACTTCATAGAGACAAAGATGCAACAAGTTTTACAAAATAATATAATTTCTGCTAAAAAATTGGTAATTACAATCGGCCGTTACAATTATTTCTTAGTGGTTAGGAACGTAGCTGATAGTGATAGTTTTGTAGCGATGACAGCTCAGTGGTTAGCGCGGTCGGTTCGCATGCCGAAGGGCGTGGGTTCAAACCCCAACAATGAGCTTGAGCTGCCGGTGAAGGAAGAACATCGTGAGGAAACCATAGCATGGTGGCAGGGTACTTTCTAGTACTCGGCTGGCTAGCTACCACCCTCAAGTTGAAAATCTGCCGCCAAGCATCTAACAGTGTGTTCCGGTAGCCTCACTTGAGAGCCAGTTCCATTCCAGGCTAGGTGTGTTTTACCATCTTCGACCACGCCTTCACTTAACATCAGGTGAGCTGTGGTCAAACACCTGGCCTGTAAACCATAAAAAAAAAGACATGTGACGTTTCTCCGCTCAAATACAACTCAAAACGCTAGTATGCGACACGAGAAAGCGATACTTTTCCAAAACTTGTGTTTTTTCGAGTGTTTATAGATAAAAATAGTGGCGGTTTATTCAAAAAGCATTGCGAGTGTGTGTGTGACACATATCATATATTATAGTGAAACATAACTTTTCGCGTTGCTTTTAAAACTCAATCACTACAGCTAGACCGGACTCGACTTTGACTGTGACTTAGACTTATTTCTCTTAATTTACCTACCGCATATTATTTCTGTTGTATAATTAATCTATTAAATTTTTACTATAATAAAGAGGAAAGATTTTGATTGTTTGTTTGTTTGTATTGAATAGGCTCCGAAACTATTGGACCGATTTCAAAAATTCTTTCACCGTTGGGAAGTTACACTATCCCCGGGTGAGAGGCTACTTTTTATCCCTGTAATTCCCACGGGAAGGGGAACTACGCGGGTGAAACCGCGAGGCGTCCGCTAGTAGGTATATAATAATTTAAAAAAGTAAAAATACTACAACACAGAACTCTCAGTCTACAATCACCTTAGTTATCGTTGACTTTGCAAATTCGCAGCGATTTTCTTACGAGCGCCAAACAATGTACCCCATTTCCTTGCCGAGGCAGGTCAACACGCCGACCGTCGCAATGATTAATGAATCTGGCAGACCCGAATCAGATGCACGTGACGTCACTGCTCGCTGCGTCATTGAATAGTAAAGCACAGATAGACAATGTCTAAGAACATTAATACGATAAAATAAATAAAAAATTTGGACACAGCCCCAAGCTAGCTTTACAAGCGTACAAATATACTGTACTATGGAAACCATTTTTTTTAACACGAAATTGGTTCACGTTTTACCACGTCCTGCCTGATGTTAAGCAGGATGTAGTCTAAAATGAAGAACGCTTACCTAGAAAAAAAACTCTAGATTTGAAGACACCCAAATTGTACTTCGTGGGAAAACAGACGCCGGCAAAGAGTTTCTCATCCTCGCTGTGCGTATGAGGAATGTGGAATCAAAGCATTTAGTCCTTACGTGGAGAATTTCCGCCATGTACGGATGGCGCTTAGGCCTTGTCTGCCTAGTCGTCCTGTAATAGAAAGGGGCTGGTGGAACCAAATTATGCAATTCCAAGGCACATTCTCTGAAATTTATCCGATAGAAGACAAGACAGTTCCATTCCTGGACAGGTATATTTACCATCTTCGACCGTCACTTAAGATTAGGTCAGCTGTGGACAAACATTTAGCCTATCAAACAAACAAGAATGTATCGTACACAATTGCTTTCCATACACAAACTGTTGGTGAAAAATTAATTTAGAATTTAACTAAAATTATATTGTCATAAAAATTCATTGGAGTTTTCTTTCTGTAATTTTGTATTCTTTTATAACGTCCAAATAATATTCGCTCACAGCGGTAAAATCAGGAAATAGGTTGCAATTTTACTGCAGTGATCTAAAACAGATTTTGTTTTTGTTATAGTAAATATAATTTGTTTTTTTTTTTATTACATTAGGAATACTTGTACTTGGATACATAAATAAATAAATTTGTATAGATACAACACTGAGACCACGTGAGTGAAGACAGCACAATTAGTTCATTGTATACTAGCAGACGCCTCGCGGTTTCACCCGCGCAGTTCCCGTTCCCGTGAAAATACAAGGATAAAAAGTAGTCTATGTCACCCGAGCACAGTGAAGTTTTCCAAACGGTGAAAATTTTTTTGAAATCGGTCCAGTAGTTTTTTAGGTTATTCGTTACATACAAAAATACAAATATTTCCTCTCTAGTATAGGTTATGTACATCACAGATATTGTTTTACTAAATACGTCGCTTTTCGCAGGTGTCATACCATTCGCGATGTGCAAATTAGTTTCACTCTTATTAACTATACTAACAAGAATTTAAGACAACCTCGAGGTCGCTTGGTCGCCAAAAAATGTTGGAGTACAAATTGTGGTGACCTTTTTCCTTCCCTTATAACTATTATAGAAATAAACAAGTGAAGCGAGCGAGTGAATAATTTTAGCAATCATTTTAGTCATCACTTGACTCAATGAGTGTATGGCAATTTTTAATCACCACTTGACTCAATGAGTGTATGGCAGATAGTTATATTTACTTGCAAACTTGCAGTGATTTTTACTAAATTAGTATTTTACAAAAATATTCTCTTAACGACTTACGGCACACCTATTCTCGAATATCGGACCAGTTTTTGCCTAATTAAGTTGTAACTTAACACTGAACAGTGGTTTTGTATTCAATGTCAGACAAGCTGTAGTAGTGGGCGGATGTCGTATAGGGTCATGGTATATTTATAGTTCAAGAAAGTATTACGCAAACCAACCAATGTGCTATGTTGCATTAGTATAATAAAATTTGAGGTGACAAACGCGCAGTGATTTTGAAATACTATTAAATATCACAACCAAAGATTTAAAAAAAACATCAAGTAAGTAAACAAAATAAATTTGCAAAAGCAAACTTTTTTCTATGGTTGACAAGCTAGTCGTTTGAACTCACCTGATGTTAAATGGCTCTTCAGTGATGCTACCGGAACACACCATTAGGCGCTTGGCGGCAGATTTTTTTTTGTTTGGTTTGTCCACAGCTCACGTGATGTTAAGTGAAGGTGTGGTCGAAGATGGTAAAGTACACCTAGCCTGGAATAGAACGAAAAAAAGATGAAAAGATTTTCAACTAAAGGGTTGCAGCTAAGATGGTAAAGCACACCTAGCCTGGATGGGTACGAAAAAGAGATGAAAATATTTTCAACTTAAGGGTTGTAGCTAGCCAGCTGAGTACTAGAAAATATAGGCTATTTTGTTGTTAGATTAGTTTAGATGCTTAATGTAGACAAATAAGAACCGAAAAATAAGCACTTGTGGTTGTTTAGCATTAAGTGAGCGATATATCAATTTTTATAATAATAACTTGGACCAAAACAAAATGTAAAAGCGCTTGGTCAAAAAAATGACCAACAGCCGTAACTATTTTTATTAGATATCCATCAAGTAGTAAACCTATATCAAGCACCGCTGAACATTCAAGCTGATACACAGAGGCAGTTTACTGTCCAATATCCGGTTGGGACGCCGTTTCCGGAACGCTTCTGTCGGTGCCAGCTGTTGGTGACCAATAATTATATTATTGAAGCGAATATACTGGTCTGACTGCCCTAGAATTATTATTGTATTCCCTATTAACACAAAACACATAAAACGTACACGATCGCGTTTATGTAACGTGGTGGAACTGTTTGAATTCGAATTCGGGAATTGAACCCACGTTACAGCTCATAAGACGGCTTAGACGGAAGTTCCGACTGCCTCACTTGAGAGCCAGTTCTATTCCAGTCTAGGTGTGCTTAACCATCTTCGTCTACACCGTCATTAATATTAGGTGAGCTGTGGTCACACACCTAGTCTGTCAACCATTAAAAGAAATTACCAGAAATAATGCCTTCTGGTCATAACAACTACCTACATCTGAAAATTATCTTTTTCTTGATAATAATTTTAAAATGTAAATGTAAACAAATAATTATAGTTTTGCATGAATCTAAATAGACCTGAAGGCATTATTTTTAGTAGATAAATAACAACCGATAAAACATGCAGTTGTGGTTGTTCTGCATTAGGTGAGTGATACGCTTCTGATCTAGCTTTTATTGTTGCAGTCTCTAGTGTCCCACTGCTGGGCAAAGACCTCCGTTTCCTTTTTCAAGACTTCCAGAGAAGTGGTACTGGGCGGTAGTGGTACATGGTTGTCGCAAGTCAAATGACCGCTGGGCAAAAGTCACACCACAGTTTGGACGGCAAAATTTAAGCGACTTCAGGGTCGACCAAGACAAAGGTGATGTAATGAACTAAATTGTCACGATAGACACTGCACCATCAAAACCGAAGATCTAGATTTCAGCCGACTGACTGTACTAAAATCACTAAAAACATTTTTTTTTTTTTTATTATACTCTCCACAGACGCTGGGGTCCGTGACCTTTGTCAACTTTAGTTACAAAAAATTTTCACTAAAAACATTACTCTAACGGAACTTACAAACGTTGCTTAAAGATAATCATATTCAAAACATTGTCATTTTCTCGCTGATATGTATTTTCATGCTACATTAAATGTAAACGTAGATTAACTTAAACGCTAAAAAGCAAGGATCATTCAGTTTTGATTACCGCAATTATAAGTCTTAGAATTTATTCTGGTTTCAAGCGTTTTATCAAGAGATAAAACAAAATTTTGTTTTGTATATAAACAAAAATACACAACGACATTTTGTTTTACTTATACTGGACTAACGACCCGTCCCGTATTCGCACGGGAGTAATTTATCGAGACTCGAATACAAAACATTGAATAGCTTTGCATATATATAAAAAGAAAAAAAAAAGTTGTGTTATATATTTGACCTGTCTAATTATATTTCCGTTCCCTCGTAATGATTAGATAGCTGAACCCATTTTAATAATTGATATAATATTATTATGTTGTTAGATTAATCTTTATTGTGCGATTATCACTGGGTTTAATTATGATTTCTGTAGTTGGGTTATAGTTTAGCTTGTAATTGTCCTTTTAAGTACTGCTGAACTGTGGAAGTCGTTAGATGATGATGATGATGAAGTCGCGGGTAACAGTTAGTACTAAATAATGGGGTGAAAAAGACACCTTTTGTTATGATGCCCACATGAACACTGAAGCAGTACCCAAAACAACAATAAAATAAAACAACAACAAACAAAAAATCAAAACAACATCTTATTCTTAAAGCATAATTGACAAATTCCTGACAGAAAGATAGTTAATTTAGGATAAAAATATGACATTTAAAAATAATTTAAATTTTGACTTTTAAATGAATTCACCTGTCTTCTAAACGTTGTTGTGGGCGACAGGGTCCATTTGACTGTGTACCATGTACATATTACTTTGTGTTTACAACATATTGTACTGTATGGAAGCAATAAATATCGTGAATCTTGAATCTTGAGCTTTGAGTAAAGAAAGTACAAGAAATCACCACAACACTCGTGACTTTGAGACATTTGATTTTGAGTCTAATTAGCTTTTTGACCTGTTCGTTTATAACCTCAATTGATCATTAAGATTTAAGCCTTTGGGTGGTCTAGTAGGAGATTTAATCTATTAGGTTTTTATACTTGATCGGTTTTATTTATTTTATGAACGTATCTAACGTGGTAAAAACTCGTCGATGACATTAGGTTAAGTCGTGCGCCCAGTAGAAACTAAATCTTTGTAATTCTTAATATCAATGTCATAAAGCACTCTATCGAGTTAAAATATGACGTATGTAGGTATGTCTTTTTATAATTTTAATCTAAGCGACGATATTTAAGGTTAATTTCGTAATCCATCCAAACTCATAGTAAAAATGTATTAAAAATAGCTACGGTAACAGACCGGCACAGTGGTGCGAATAATTCAAAAGGCTGGCTAAAATAAACATAAAATCAGTATTATTTTGCCCCGCGGGCCAGCGGGAACGCGACAACACTTCACAGTGACATGTCCGGGTCCGGGAAACCAGAAATACCTGGCGCGCTCGTTGTGGTAATTCAAATTTCAGGTTGCATCTAGAAATGAATAAATGTTGTACCATCGTGTCTTTGACAGTACGTAATTGCGTGTGACACTCATCTCGTCTGATATTTTTTTTTTTTTAATAAATGGAATAATAAATTAAATAATAAATTTAATAAATTGAACACAGAGCGCCATCTGAGCCCAAACTAAGCAAAGCTTGTACCTACTATGGAAGTCAAATAACTGATAGAATACAAAAATACAAAACACTTTTTAGTAGAATACTTAAATACTTTTTTTATTTATTTATAAGCGATGGTGTTTTTTCTAAACTTGCTTTAAATCAGAAATGAAAAGTGAATTGTCGCTTTGTCGAAACCAACTAGATCACCAAACGCGCTATATCGTAATATTTTCCTTTTCTCTTTTTTTTTGTTTATTGTAGAAAAAATATCCCGTATTGGAGATAATATTTCGTAAGATCGCGATCTAGAATTTTAGTAAAACGAAAAATCGTGTAATTCAAGATGTCACACTGTAGTCGCAAGTGGACGATACGAGTATATAGTTGAATAGGCGGAAAACATGTGGAACGAAATACTCAGATTAATATGAAAAAGTAGTTACTAAGATTCATTTTCAATTTTATATTTTCCCTCTTTATAAATAAAGTTATAAATACTACACAGGTATTCTGAGCTATACTAATTGTTTAATCTTATAGAACTTTTTATTTATTGTTGACAGGCTTGGTGGTTAACTAAAGTTCCCTTTTTTCAAATGTTGACATCTTTGACCAAACCGTCACATAAGGTGAGTTGTAGTCAAACAGCAAGCCCGTCAACCATAAAAAAAACAATCTAACGACAAACAGTAGTGTGTAAACATTACCGTGTTTCGGTATGAAGCATACCTACTGCAAGCAGCAACATTACAGGTACGAGTATATTGAGGAGACTAGCTAAATGTGTCAAAGTTTTAAGAGTCAAAGTAGCGATGCCCTGGACTTTGTTTTGTTTAGTTGAGGCTACCACTTCAGGTGAACGTTTAGTTCGCATATTACTGTTAGTCAAAATGAACAGTATAATAACATGTTTTTTTATGATGATAACCTAATGAGACCAACGAGCTGCTCTTCTAGTCAAGAAATAGCGCTTGTCCATGACTATTGCAGAGGCACTAAAATATCAAGCGAATTTCAACCATTTTCATCTAACAAACGCCTGTCTAAGCTGTTCCGTCGGTAGATTTATGCACTAATTTCTACCTACTGGACAAGGTTTTGTCAGATTTGCTACCAGTTTTAGCACGGCCAGTGGGCAACTGTGATAGCAGTATACTAGACGCTGTGGCTACAACATAAATGCAAATGAAATAAAATTCAGTGTGGTTTTAAAAGTTTTCGTTTCGTTCTTTTATCCCACTAATACTATAAATGTGAAAGTTTAGATGGATGTATGTTTGTTACTTTTTCACGCAAAAACTACTAAACGGATTTGTATGAAGTTTGGTATGGATTTAGCTGAGACCCTGGATTAACAGATAGGCAACTTTTTATCCTGAAAACCGCGGAGTGCATCTAGTGTTTTATATTTTCTAAATACATACATTTTTCCTAACTGAAATTCAAAGAAAACTTAAGTACTTTGTACCGTACTAGAACAAAACACCGTCACCGTCTTTATAACACGCTGGGCGCGAGCTTCCCCCGTTGTTAAAAAGATTATAGTCTGTCCCCTGTTAGCCAAGTGCGGGTTACATCTTCGGGAACATTAAAAATTTTCAGACGTGCAGATTTCTCACGATATTTTTTTACCGTTTGAAGCTAGCAACATTTCACAATACGCAATTAATATAAGGACCTTGTCAAATGTTTTTGAATGGTCAATAGGCTTAGTGTTTGACATCAGCTCACCAGATTTTAAGTGATCATGTAGTCAATGATGGTAAACAGAAACACACCTAGTCTGGAATAAAACTGGTTCTCAAATAAAACTGCCAGAAAACACCGATTTATAATTATTATTATGATGTTTTAGTGGCTATTTAAAGAAGATATTTATTTTGAAAGGTTGTAAAATTTTTAGGGCGTTTAATGATCTTATTCAACAAATACTTACCTACGTACGGTTTTCTACAAAAAAATACATCTAAATTATAAAACACGTAAGACTATAAAAAAGTTACAAGTGTCGTTAGGCACGCCTCCAAAGTTTGTCGCTTTAAAAATGTTATGCCTCCCATGGTTACAATACAATCGTTCGCGCTCAAACTGCGCCCAGGGGTCGGGCACAGGCCATTATAGATATAATGTCGTAAATAACCTCATTTGCCTCGAATACACCATGATACAACGTATATTTAAGAAAACAAAGATATTTAGGTAAGAAGATTTTGTTAAGGTTGACAGGCAAAACGTTTGACCTCAGCCAACGTGATGTTGACAGCATGATCGAAGATGGTGTAAACAAACCTAGCTGACCTGTTGAGTTAAGCATCGAAAAACTCAAATTAATAAGCGCTAAAGCAGTGATGCCACGGACTTTGTTTTGATCGAAGTTCTGTGTATTGCTGCAATGGTCATGGAAATGCGGTATCTCTTACCGTCAGGAGAGCGTATCGTTCGTCGCATTACTTTATATCTCCACAATTAATTAAATAAATAAATGAATATCGTAAGACATTACACACAGCGCCATCTGACCTCAAACTAAGCAAAATGTATGTCAGATAACTGACAGAATACTTAAATACTTTTTTTTTGTAAATACATATTTATAATAAATACAAAACACCCAGATGCAGGCGATATTAACCCGCAACCTAAGAAATAATGAAACCGCTAGTAAACAATATCTTCTCGCATATTGGAAACTTCGTTGCAATATTAAAAACTCCAGTAACAATGCCCAAGTTATTTAGATCCTTTAATAACCCCGCACTATGGGCTCTGCGAGACGCTGAATTCTTTATAAAGTGCCCAACCGTTATCCCGGGGTTTTGAATATTTCAAATTTCCCACACAATCTTACCCAATTTATTAATATTTGGCGATGGAAGGGATCGGATGGTATTTGACTATATAATAAGGCTTACAGGAAGTACATTAATAAAGGTTGTCAAAAAAGGAAGTCACGTTTATCCAAGCTTAGGTACTTATTTATTTTTGCATTATTTAGTGACATACAGCAGATGGAAAAATAAATGTATCGGGATATTATGTGTTCTTTACAATATACCCCATACCACTAATATTATAAATGTGAAAGTTTAGATGGATGGATGTTTGTTCCTCTTTCACGCAACAATTATACAACGTATTTGGATGAAACTTGCTACGGAGGTAGCTGAAACCCTGGATTAAGACATAGGCTACTTTTTATACCGAAAACATGTAGCGTGGGGCGCAGCTAGTTAAATATATTATTAGTCTTAATAACAAAGAACTCAATATTAAAACGGAACATATTTTTCCTATGGTTGACAAGCTTTGTTCACAGCTCACCTGAAAGTGACGGTGTGGTCGAAGATGGTAAAGCACACCTATCCTGAAATGGAATTGGCTCTTAAGTGAGGCTGCCGGAACACACCAGGTTCTTGGCCGATTTTCAACTTGAGAGTCTAGGCAGCCGAGTACTAGAAAATACGCTACCACCATGCTTTGGGCTTGTTTCAAATAATATAATATAATTGTTTACACGTTTAGGTATCTATCTATCTATATCTATCTATATCTCTAAAGAGGAAAGATTTGATTGTTTGTTTGTATTGAATAGGCTCAGAAACTCCTGAACCGATTTCGAAAATTCTTTCACCGTTGGGAAGCTACACTATCTCCGGGTGACATTGGCTACTTTTTATCTCTGTATTCCCATGGGAACGGAAACTACGCGGGCGAAACCGCGAGGCACCCGCTAGTGCTGAATAAATTTAATGTTTACACGCCCCTTTATTTCTATTTCTAGATCTAGTTTCAATGTTCTATCTAAATTCAATTCCAGTCGAGTGCGACTTACATTCCACTAAATTTGCTTTTCACTAAAATTTACTTTCCACTAAAATTAACTTTCAACTAACCACCGAGTTTAGTTTCTCAGTAAACACAATTATCCTGAACAAAATGAAAACGTATCTGTCACAAGGAGGCTCTTATTTAGCGTCATTTCATTCGTTCGACTGTTTACTTAAATTAAGATAGCGCAGAATCGAATCCACTTCATCTGGTTTTCGTTACCATAACATTATTCCAGTACCATTAAAGTTTATGTATTCCAAGAATACCTTAGTTAACTTACTTTAAAGTTTATTACAAAAGACATGAGTACAAAAATTGAATGATGCCGATAATCTGTCGATTTGCCTGATGGTAAGCTCACCGTCGCCTATGGATTCTTGCAACATTAGAGAGGTTCTAACCCCTTAAACGCCTACATCAACTTCACCACCAGGTAGAATTTAGAAGTGAAGGTGGCTTCTTTCATATGGTCAGACCACCGTGTTGGCAACTAGCATTTAAACTTCGCAAAATAGTTGTAAAATATTTTTTCATGAAAAAATTGTTACAATGTAAAATACATCAGTCGCCTGTACCTATCTGACCGTACCATGTACACGACACGATCAGATATTGTATAATTATAACTATTTATACACATAAAACAAAGTGAAAAAAGAAATCATCATCATCATCATCAGCGTAACACATCCCAAAACACGCCACTCAGCCCGACCATCGGCTTTTCGCTTTCATCCACCGCCAGCTATTCTTCGTCTATATCGTCACGCCATCGAGTCTCAGGGCGTCCTACGCTACCTTCGCCAATTCGCGGTTTCCACTCCAGAACACGCCTACCCCAACGGTTATTGGTTCTGCGGCACATATGTCCAGCCCATTGCCACATCAACTTACTAGTACGCTGAGAAAAATATAATTATAATCATGCTTTGTTTTTAGCATGTTTTCGTCAGCAAATCTAAATTTGTCAGCAATATATTCCTATAGGTATGTGTCGTATTATTCTATAATTTCTTGAATTAACTTAATCTTGCAGCTTGCTGTTTCCAGCTGCAAGTTTGATGGAGATCTGTTGAAATTAATACAAAAATATTGTTTAATCTTTCAACAAAATGAATTGGTTTTCGGAAGGCGCCTATCGAGAGAACTATTTGTTCCACTCCATCGCAGTAGGGCACTGGCACTTTCTATTAAAATTATCATATCTATATATTAAGGATCGTGTTTTGCCATAAAAAAGATAACGTAGGGTAGCCATTGTTTCCAACACAGCTAACTATAGTTAATTTTCAAAAGGTTCATATATCCTTGTCAGTTGGTAATCAATGATAACACAGCGCCATCTAGTCTCAATCTAACAATGCTTGTACCTACTATAGTAACCAGATAAAAAATACTATAGAATACTCCTGTACTATTTTTTACACGTACTTATTCGTATCATATGAAATACAGAATTAATTGTAGAATACTTGTAATCTTTATTAATAAATGAAACAAATAAATAAATATATCATAGGATATTTTACACAACGCCATCTAGCCCCAAACTAAATTAAGTTTGTATGGGAACCAAATAACTGATAAAATACTTAAATACTTTTTTTTGTAAATACATACTTGTAATACATAATATAGAACACCCAGACACACATTTAACATCACATAAATGTTTGTCCTGGTCAATATCGAACCCCCACCCTACAGCTCTTGAAGCAGATATTCCACCAAATGAGCTACGACGGCAGTCACATAAACACTCACTAAATTTAGTTATCGTAATTAAAATCATTGTTACAAATGAAAACTAATTACACACAATTACCACACAATTATGTAAAATAATGAATAAAAACAAAAAAAATAAAGGATGGCCACCCTACTTAAACTGCACCTGTCTCTACCACGGTTGCCTTGTTAAGGTGCCGCGGCTCCTAAAACTATACCACTAAGACAGGTGCCAAATCTAAACCCAGTGGGGGTCCAAAAGACCTGTCGTGTCACCCATAACCTTAATTGATAGAAATCGTTAACCTTTAAACGCGGCCCTTAGTTTCCTTCATAAATACTTTTCGATTTTTATCTATAGTTTTTTCGACGTTATTTTATACGAGGTTTTATTTTTCGGGTGCTCTGGGATCGTTATATTGTAATAAACAGTTCTTTGTCACTCGATCTTTTTGAGATTGGTTACAGATAGTTTGATCGACTTGGTGCTTTTAGTAGTTTTGGTTATGGCTCATGATTCTGGCTTATAATTTGTGCATCACCGTTGTTGTTGTGATAATATTAAAAGTTATTACTATATACCTGTGTTGCCATAGTCATTTATAACAATAATAGTATCGAGATATCAAAAAGAAAACTTGCTTTACAATAAACTAGTAGAACAAAAAATATAAGATTGCGCTAAGTGGCGTGTGTCTTAGGAGATGCATACCTTTGTACAGCAGTAGACTACGATAGGCTGATGATGATAATTATTTTAGAAAGAAAAATATTTGATTTTTTTTGGGACAACAGCTCAGTGGTCGGTTCGCTGATGGACGTGGGTTCAAACCCCAACAATGAGCTTGAGTTGCCGATGAAGGAAAATATCATGAGGAAACCATAGCGTGGTAGTACGGTACTTTACTTACTCGACTGGCTACCACCCTCAAGTTGGAAATCTTCCGCATTTAGTTTTTTTTTTGTTTCTGCTAAGCTCATTTGGAAAAGTTATTTTTTTACTACGATATATTTTTTTAGTCATTACAATTCTCAAATAAAAATCAACCTTTCAAAAATAACGAGCACCAATTTAAATTACCCCCAAATACCATTATTCAGCAACACTTGATCATGAATTACACTAATCGACCCAAGATATTGATCAGTTTAAACCATTAAATCAACTTAATTTAAAGTTTTCGATTCTAAAACCTCCAGAGCGTAATCAATATCTTCTGGGTCTGAATGTCGGTGACATAAATTCTAAAGGACAGACATTAGTAAGTTTGTCATCGGAAACCTTATCATCGGATCAGATGCTGTCGGGACTTCCTTAATTTTTTTTTCTGTGGCAAAAATGTATGGACGACATCTGGAATAGTTTTTATTAAGCCCTTTATACGAGTATAAGGAAGACGAGTTCTAGAGTAGAAACCGCGTGCAGGCAAGCATAGTGTTGGTGTGACGACCTGCGTAAAGCAGGGGGCAAACACTACATACAGAAAGCTGTCTACAGAGCTGAGATGCCAACGTTCAGTTGTGGACAGCAAAGGGCTGGCTGATGATGTTGATGAAGGCCTTATACTCCAAAGTTTAAATCACGTAGCGGATCTTAAAAAATGTCAAAAAAATTTCAGGGTCTTTTTCATCATTTTCATCTTTTTTTTTTCAATTTGTACCAAGTTCAACATTTTAGATTACGTTTATATTTTAACAAAGTTTTTTTATGTATTAGTATGAGAAAAACGAAACGCTCCCTAATGGTAAGAGATATCGCATCCTTATGACCATTGCAGCGACAACCAACATCGCTGCTTTGGTGATCAATACTTTAAGAATTTTGATGGTTAGTCTCAACAGCCCTGTAATTTGGCTAACTGCAGTATAATATACCCTTCAATCCGGAACAAATTATATGCATAATAATATATTAATTTATGCATTATATTTACACACTATTGCTTGGTGGCAGAATATCTGGTAATATGGTGGTACCTACCAAGAAAAGCTCCTGCTAAGGAGATCTACCACCAAGTAAAAAATTCTTTAATATAGGTATGATGAATAATTATTCAAAAGTTATATTTTAGCAGATAAACACGCAAACACAAATTGATCAGACAATACCGTCTTAAGTTAGAATCCTTATAACCATTTCACATAATTTGTGAGCTGTGAAAATATTTTCGTACATCACGCTTACACAAGCGCCTAATACATGTATTATGCAAAATAATCAAACCATATTTGAATAGGATATGGGATAGTGTTCGGTTCGGGTCTTGGAACAATAATTATCAAACAGACCCGCATATTCATGAAGAGCATACGCTTGGTGAGGCATGTGTCAGAAATTGACTTAGAAATACCGATCTTAAAGGGGTTTCACTTTAAGTAAGTTTAAATGGTATGAGGAAAATAAAACTTATCGTTGCCCCCGTCAAGTCTTGCATTGTGATACATATTTACTTTCTTGTAGGTATTTGTAACGTGAATAGTATTTAAATTTGCTACTATAGTGGAAGGCAATTCAAAAAATTGATGATAACAACAACTTTACTACAACTCTCAATAGCTAAGGCGTCAAATAATTAATTACATGTAATCAGTGTTTCAAAACCCATTTAATGATACATTTAAAAAATAATAATTTCAATAAATATCGTAGGACATTACACACAGCACCATCTGACCCCAAACTAAGCAAAGCTTGTGCTATGGAAATCAGATAACTTATAGAATACTTAAATACTTTTTTTTTTGTAAATACGTACAGTACACCCAGACAGAACAAACATTTTTGTTAATACCAGAAATTGAACCACGCCCTACAGCTCTTGAAGCAGACAACCTACCCATGAGCCAACAGGACTGTCAATGAAATGATACTACGGAAATGACTTGTAACATTGATGTTATCAATAAAATACTTGTATTTTTATTTGTATTACGTTGCCTGCGTACTAGAAACATTAAATTTCAAAGGACTTCTTAGAGTTTAAAAATGTACACGGTTTCACGTACACACAGCCATGTCGAAGGCACGTCACAAGCGGATTTTTTAAATTTTGATTAGAAAATGACGTCATGGGTTCATAAATAAATGTTAATAAAGTTAACATTTATTTATAGATACTTTTAACTATAAAGTAAGATAGTTAGTTCCAGGTTTTACATTGGCTCAGAAAAAAAGTCGGCCAAGTGCGAGTCGGACTCGCGCACGAAGGTTTCCGTACCATTATCTATAAAAACGGCAAAAAAATCACGTTTGTTGTATGGGAGCTCCTTTAAATATTTATTTTATAGTTTTTTAGTATTTCTTGTTATAGCGGCATCAGAAATACATCATCTGTGAAAATTTCAACTGTCTAACAATCACGGTTCGTGAAATACAGCCTAGTGAGAGACGGACAGACAGACAAACGGACGGACAGCGAAGTCTTAGTAATAGGGTCCCGTTTTACCCTTTGGGTACGGAACCCTAAAAATGATAAAGAAGAGTCACATTGAATTATCAATTATTAAGGTCATTTATTGTATTTAATGACGTCACCGCTTCCCTCGTTCTCCATACTTTCAGCTTCACTCACCTCCGCTAAATGGACAGAACAGGTGCATTAAACTTTTTATAAAGTCTGCCCGATCGTAAATCGCCCTAAGTAACAAGGGTGAGCTTTAAGTTTTAGAGTACAATAAATAAAGAATGAACTGCGTCAAACTTTTATAAAACAGGTATTATGTGGAAAACCCGTATTTTTTAAGTTTGCCCTAATCGGTTGTCAATTAAAAAGTTTGGGTTTTATTAAGAGTGGATGGGTAAATTATGAGTCATAGTTTAAGTTTTAGTAATTTTCAGAGTTTAATATCGGCAATTTCTCAATAATAAAGTTATGAGGCCAGTCATCGTTCAATTTATTTAGTAGTTATCTGTCTATTAACTAACTAAAAAACTAAAACTTTTATGGTCGTCAACTACATCTTTAAAAAGTGTGAAAAAGATCACTTAATCAGACAGACGGACTAGCCTTTAAAGTATATTATTTTACTTGGTGGTAGATTTCCTTAGCAGAAAGTCGTCTAGGGAGGTACCAAATACAAATAATTTATTAATAACACCCTAGTTACAAGTCAATAATTATTTACTTATTTAAAAGAATCATTTTATTCTTTACGAATAAATCTATTCGATCCATATAACGTTAATGTATAATTAATTTAATTCAAAAAAGTCTTTAAGCCTTAAAAAGTCCCACTGCAGTACCAGGTATTTTGCTGCCTAGCAGTAGTGTGCAGCTAGCAAAATTACTGGGCTGTTGAGACTAACCATCGAAAGTAACTCATATTACATCAACATATTATAAAATAATATTACAAAGAATTATGCCAATCTTACTAGGTTTGACGTTAACTAAACGAAAATCATCGCGTTGTCAACGTGCAACAAAGTATTTTTATCGCAATATTAAAGACAATTTAAAATTGTCTTAGATCTTTAATGTTCGTTATCTCAGAGCTTGTAAAATGTCCCCGGGTAATAACAAGCATGTTGCAAAGACTAACAGTAACAATAGCGAAGTGCCCAAGAGAAAAGTGATGAGGACGTATTAAAGACGAGGGAGGCGCTACCTCTATTATATTTGGGTTCAAAGATATGAAATAAATAAAAAAATAAATGTCGTAGGACATTAGAAACGCCATCTGGCCCAATATAAGCAGACCTTGTATGATGAAAGTCACATAACTGACAGAATACTATTTTTTTTGTAAATGTATACATACTTAAAATACGTACAGAACACCCAGACACAGAACAAGTATTGTTTATACCTCAAAATGGTTGTCCTGGCTCTACAGCTCTTATAGCAGATATACTACCAATGAGCCAACAGGCCTCAAAAGTATATGTACCTCAAAAAATATATTTCCTAATTGAGGTATTACATCCGTATCAGGTATGTTTTTATAAACCGTTCCACTACGCGAGTTTTTTCTCATTTTAAAAAAAGTTGGCCAATAGATCACCACGGTGACCAAGAGCAAATATAATTACATTATTAACTATCAGACAGGTTTCCTCGCAATGTTTTCCTACACCGTTTGAAGTTAAAGGCAATACACTAAAAACTTACATTAAAAAAATGTGTATACCGTGAGATTTGAACTCAAGACCTCCAGATTATCAGTGAAACGTTTCACCAACTAAACTGCTGTAGTTTCCATTTTACATTTTGAACACGTAAAAATATTACTAAGAATGAATGTATACATTTAATATTTGTCACCTCTATCCTTCTGACGTCTCTGTTATAGTCCCCAGCATTGTCGGCAGTACTTTAATGTCGTGTTGTCCATGTAGATGTCTAGATAAAGCGAGGGGCACGTTACGCACGGTAGCCTGAGGCCTTCGCATTAAGACCCGCTCTTATCTCTGATAATATCGATAAGAATCGATACAAAAGGGTACACATGACTCATGCTCTTAAAACGCATGACAGCAGGCTTTCAATCGTGGCAAATGATTAAGTAGTCATTTATATGACTTATGCGTATAATTGAATCGTTTAAAAGATTATTAATTTTATTACTTTACAGGAAAGCGATGTGTAGTAGAAAATGAACTGCTGAAAGATGCGGATCTGTTTATTAATGAGAACAACTTTTACTGTAATCCGACACAGATAATGCAGCAAAAATAGCTTTCCCATACGTTTTATTGCTATTTTTCTACGGAGTGGCTATTTTTTTTTTTTCAGTTTACCTTGTTCATGTGGATCACTAAATCTAATCCTCAATCTATAATCCTCAATCTGAAGTAGGTATAAGGTACTACACCTATATACATAATTTCATAATGACTGTGTAATATAGTCTAGAATCCAAGTACTTACGCTAAAAACCAGGTTGGTTATAAATAAACTAGGTTGAAATAAGCAAAGTTGAAAATTGGTACACAGCTCTGTAAAAAAATATAACAAGCTTAATTAAGCGAATTTAAAATCTCATATTTTCTTTAAATTATAGGCAGTTTCACTCGAGATGATAATATAAGGATTCTAACGATACCCTTTGCATCCAAATCTGTTCAGACATTTAAAAGTTATGGTGGAATAAAGAAACTCACATATAAACATACATACAAACACACTTAAAACACGTCACATTAGCACGTCGGCGACGCAAACCCATATATTTTTTCTCTACCAAAAAATCACTTAACGTGGCTAAAAAAGTTTTCAATAAAAAAATTACCATACTTCTCTTAAGTTCCCTATAAATACCTACAATTCATTATCGCCATAACTATTAACTCAAATCACTATAACAATGACTAGCTCGTCATATAAGACGTCCAAATAGTTCTAGCCACTTAGGTGTTCTAGCCGTCGCTAAATATTTGCTACCAACTTCGATCGTCTAATCAGCTGATAGGATACTCAAAGGCATCAACGCCAACTGTAAATTTAATCGTATTGCAGTGTGATGCTAAGAGTTTAAGCTGTCATTTCTCCATTAGCTTCAGCAGTAAACATGTTGTCATGATAGATTTTCTGAAACCTCTTATTATTCTGTGGAGATTAAATTGATTTATGATAATAAATTAATAAAGATTTTAATAAAAATAATGTTTTTTGAATTCTCTTTGCCAATGTCTGTTTTCCCCATGAAGTACAATTTAGGTGTTTTCAAATCCAAAATAAACTGGTTTTTTTCTAGATAGGTTTTGCTTCATCTTCATCCTGTTTAACATTAGGCAGGGCGTGGTCAAACGCAAACCTATTCTAAATGAAAAGAAAAAAATCTTTGAAATGCAATACAATCCAATAATTTTTAGTCAGAACACCAAAGTTACATGTGAAATGATTAAAAAAATATATGATTGAGTATTTATTTTCGACACACAATTAAATAATTATGCTAAGAGCATGTTCGTATTGAAATCTTTTACGAGCCTCATTGATTTTAATGAAACATAGAAAAATAATCATCCATACAATAAGAGTAACTAACGATGCTCATTATAATGTACGTAAGTATGTATAGGTACCGACAAGGCAAACTGGAACAGTCGGCTTCAATCATAACTTACCTTTTAGTACCTATTCTATTTAAATTTATTTGTGTTTCATACACTAATTCTAAGGGGCTCTATTACATATATTTAGACATAGTTCTAAATAGTAAAGACAGGCCTATGCTTCCGAAAGCTGCTTGCCAAAGGTAGGCTGATGAGTGACAAAAAAAAAATATTTCCTAATGCAATAACATTAGGTAAAGATTAATACATTGAATAGTAAAATAAGTAATAATTATTATTCTGATAACAAAGGTTTTCCAGCACCTCCGGCAACCGTTTAGCTATTTTATGGTTGTTAGCAAGCCTAAAATGTATCTCCACACATGGTTCTTGCTAACAGTTTGTAATAGATTTTAGACTGACATTGATGGGCAGATAAGATCGCAGTGCCCGATTCATTAAGCGTAATGATATGGTTCGTTAATCTAGGACAATCGACAATTCAACTTGTGATACGATACCTATGCATCGTTTGTTCCTAAGTAGACGATCTATATCATGTCAGTAAGAACTTGAAATTGTATGTAGTCAAACTAAATATAATGGCCAACTTACTACTGATTTTACTAGTTAGGCTGCAAGACTTTACTCGCGTTTTCCGAGATAAAAACTCGCCTTGTTAATCTTTTTTATATGAGACAGCTAGTTATTTGAAGACAGCTAAGCTGCCCAGAGCCTCACAAAAGTGACTTTTCAACTTGAGTGTGTTAACTAGCCAGCCGAGAACTAAAAAGTACCCTTTGTGATATACTTTCCTCACGATATTTTCCCCTGCCGCAGCTTAACTTCATTCATCATCATCATCATCATTTCAGCCGTAGGACGTCCACTGCTGGGCATAGGCCTCCCCTATTGACTTCCACAAAGAGCGGTTGGAAGCCGCTCGCATTCAGCGCGTTCCTGCGGTCTTTATTAACTTCATTGTTGGGGTTTAAGCCCACGCTTCTCGGTGTGTGATTCCACCACATCAACTACTGAGCTATCATCGCTAGAAAGTCTAGGGTGTTTTCAATATCACCCACATCCATAAAACCGTTGCATACACAAAGACATAAGCTTTGGCATCACGAAAAATTATAAAAATGAACTCGCATTCACATTGTTTTATCCATTTGCTTCGTTTTTAAAGGAACTAGAAACGAATTTTGATATGTTTTTCTTTTTTTAATTTTCATTTGGGGATTTTTCTAAACTTTACACTTGTGTCCTTGCAAAGCTAGACAAACATGACGATAGTTGATAATATTAGATATATAAATATAAATACCTAAACAAACTAAATAAATATCGTAGGACATTACACACAGCGCCATCTAACCCTTAAACTTGCCTGCCACGGTTGTTTTAAAAGATAACATGTTACAGTCATTTGAGCTGCGAACAGCAACTTAACTAAATGAGATTCTATTGGATTTGACAGTATGCATCATATTATTAGCGACAAACCCTTTAACAAAACAAAAACCTTTAGACCCATTTGGATCTGTTTAACACTTACAAATCGTAACATGTTCGCAGGTCTACATTAAATGGCTATTTAATCGTGACTCACAGATGATTGTTTGGTTCAATTTTTGTGTTCGTTACCGCATGCCGTCAGAAATGACGAGTCATATTAATCTTTATGAAATAATCAATTAAGTGGTGGGGGAAATCTGGATTAGATGGTATCGGTGCTCTGTCGGCGTGTACCGTGGGACTAGTAACAAGATTCTTTAGGGACGAAATAGTTTTGATACTTGTGGAAATACCTTTATTTATATCAACGATACGTCATACGAGAAACTTCTTATAAAAGTCGTTTATTTTAATTCCAAAAAGACGAGGATTTAATAAAACTTAAACAATTATTATCATTACATGTTTAATTTTTAGTTTTAGTTTGAACAATTTTTAATTATAAATCTAAAACAAATTTAAAATATTAAACAATCACCTAATAATACCTATACTTACTGAATAAAAATATCAAAAAGTAAAATATGGATTTCAATCTAAGTGTAAACAAGTTCCTTCTAGGAAAACGTGCTCAATCCTAGACCATATCGTTGCTTAACATCAGACAGGACGTAGTCAAACGTGAACTTATTATGTATTCGAAAAAAATCTATATTGCAAATTATTAACTAATTAATATAACTTTCCATAGCGCGTTGTGCTACTTTGAGCTTACCAAGAAGGCACACAGTCAGAGACCATATAACTTTCAGTAGTTATAATCATCCCCTTACCTTACGTTGTAGTAACGGGTTACCTGATTTGTTCCTTAATTAAAAAGTATATTTTTAGTGCTGAACGAACGTTTTTAACTATGTTATCTAATTAACCTAAAAACAAAATAACTGTACATGAAAGTCTAAAAACAAGAAAAAATTAAATAAACCAAAAATGTTTTTAAGTATCTAAACCTCAGTTCTGCCTAACATTAACATCAAATAATTCACAAAAAGCTATAATTATAAAACCAAAGCTTAGACATCGTTTCTTTCTTATAGATAATATATTTTTTAGTAAATGTTTATTCTGTATGTGTTATACACTACTACTATACTACTACTATACTACTACTACTACTACTATAGGTCTTGTTGTGTTCTAGGATATTTATTTGTTTAAATGTATTCATAGTATGTTATACACGATTAAGTCTCGACAATAAACACAATTACATATTATTATGTTGTTCAAATCGTGAAATATTAAATATAACATTGTATTCCAGACTCGTTCTTACATATTAAAATTTTCCCAGCTACTATATTAAATATACAATATCGGTCGAGATTCTATATCGGTCTTATTCGATAAATAACTAACTATTACATTTGCAAAATAAACCACAAGTATCAAAACTATTAGAAGTATATTAAGACCAAAGCGGTATGTTTTGGTATCGACTGGTCAAGTATTCGAAGTATTGTCAGTGATTTAATTGAAACAGCGGGAGCCGAGCCCATAGTCCAAGTATCCAAAACAGGAAACAATGTTTTGTATGAAAAAAATGATCTGCTACATTCTAATTGCCTCTTTATTAAAGTTTAATTAGAATAGTTCTATGCTGTTAGTGATTAATGCTATACCATAAATGGGATGCGTGTGATGAGTATAAAATATACGGCCGTAGAAACCGACAAATGTGACTAGATAATTTTGTGTTTAGATTGTACGTGATGAATGATAAAGATAGCGGTTATGTATAAAACTGGTTATTTTACTAGTCTTATCATTTAGCTATAAGAGAACAAAAGCAACAGACATAGCTCAGCGGATTAGCAAGCTGAAGTGGCAATGGGCTGGACATATTTGTCGCAGAACCGACAACCGCTGGGGTAGACGTGTTCTAGAGTGGAGACCGCGAATTGGCAAACGTAGCGTAGGACGCCCTGAGACTCGATGGAGTGACGATATACGTAGGACAGCTGGCGGTGGATGGAAGCGAAAAGCCGAGGATCGAGCTGAGTGGCGTGTCTTGGGAGAGGCCTATGTCCAGCAGTGGACTACAAAAGGCTGATGATGATGAAGATGATGATGATGAGAAACCGACAAATGTGACTAGATAATTTTGTGTTTAGATTGTACGTGATGAATGATAAAGATAGCGGTTATGTATAAAACTGGTTATTTTACTAGACTTATCATTTAGCTATAAGCTTTGAAACAGAATAACAGGGAATGTAAAGGTAAATACATTTAATAAATTCATAGGGTTGCATAAGTGCACCCGTATGAACCTAACCCTCGAACGTGGTGAGACATTGTGAGTCGCATTACTGAAACCAGTAATCCTTTTTTTGTAATATTGCAGAACATTGTCAAACCTATTACAGATGGGGAAAAAACCGGCTATATGCAATTTGTCGACATGGGTGCAGAAATGGAGAGCCTTTCGTTTGTCTCAATACTTTTCACTAAAAAAAACTTTAGAATAGATATTCTATAATATGGTGAGCTCATCGTACACACCCATTGCCTGGCTGCAAGCCCCTAACAATGTCATAGTTAGATACTAAAAAGAGCTCTAAAACGATAGTGATTCCATAAGCAACAAAAGTAGCTATTACTTTCCATACTGTTATTGCAAAACATGAAACCATCACGTTTTGATAAATGAGATTACTCAGAAACTAATCTCAATATCCAACAACTTTGATAAAGGTTTATGGCAAGTCTACGAACGAGATTAGGATGTATTTTAAGTTTTAAACTTATTTATTATTCGATTTTGTTCGTACATAGATGTAAACTTTCGCAAATTGAACACATAATTATGTTTATAGCCAAGTCTTAATCGCACACAAATTAGTTTTGTTCGATGAAAACAAAAAAACGCTGGAAAAAGCAATGCTCCATGATCCGAAAGCTGTCTCCGCTGAACAACATTATTACGAACAATTAATGATTCGAAAAACAGTTCAAATAAAAAAAAATGCAATTTCTATTAATTCAAATTACTTATTGCTTTGTTATAGACACATATCTATAGACATAATGATTAAAATAAACATAAACTATCTTATTGGTATAGATACATTTACTTGCAATAATACTGTGTATGTATGTTGTAGCGATGATAGCTCAGTGGTTAGCGCGGTAGGTTCGCATGTCGAAGGGCGTGGGTTCAAACCCAACAATGAGCTTGAGCTGCCGGTGAAGGATAACATCGTGAGGAAACCATAGCATGTTGGTAGGGTTCTTTCTAGTACTCGGCTGGCCAGCTACCACCCTCAAGTTGAAAATCTGCCGCCAAGCATCTAACGGTGTGTTCCGGCAACCTCGCTTGAGAGCCAGTTCCATTCCAGGCTAGGTGTGCTTTACCATCTTCGACCACACCTTCACTTAACATCTGGTGAGCTGTGGTCAAAACACACCTGTCAACCATAAAAAAAAAATATGTATATATGATGTCCGTAACTTAATTAATAAACTTCATGTTAGACCTGAAAAGGCGTACAAATTTGTAAGCAACACAATATTAGTAGTAATTGTACTCGAGCGAAGGACTAGTATCCATGGCCAAGAATTGACTTTAACAAAAGTAATCATAACCCAAGAATAAATTTAAAAAAAAGTAATCATACCGGCTGAAGGACAAATATCAATGGCCAAGAATAAATAAAAAAAAGTAATCACATTATGATTTTCCTTACGTCATAAAATTGTCAATGTCAAAAAAAAACTATAATCATTAAAATATAGAATTAAAATACACACAAAAGAATCTGTAACGCCATTGAGCAATTTTTTTTATCTGTAAATTGTGTCGTCAGGGTATTTCTGTTAGCAAATCTATATAAGATCAGTTATAGTCATTTAGGTTGTCTTGTGGCAGTATTACAATAAGCATCACAATCCGAGTTTACTGCCCCCTGACAACTTTATTGTTCAGTCTCTCGCCGCGGTCATTTGCTTTAAACTTTTAATTAGATCCCATGTTGGCTTGTTAAGGATATTGGCCTGATTTTATGATGATACGCCATTGGGTAATTCTCGGTATTTTTTTCTTTTATCTTATTAGTCGGACTACGTTTTTAGAACTTTTTAATTTGAACGGAGATGCCGAAAGCCTTGATTATCCCCAATTAACATAATAGGATTAGTTATATTTTGTAAGTAAAAAGATGAATTAAAATCACAAATTAATTCCTTTTATGCGTTGTTATAAAATTAAAGAAGCTATTAATAAGCTAGCACCATTTCAAAGTAAAGCTTCTTAATTTTATTGTGAATTAAAAATCCTTAAAAATAATATAGTAGGTATATATACATGACATAAGTTGTGTTATTTGTTAAAAATGTAACAGCAGATGTCAGTTACAGTTCCAAGCCAATTAATATCTTAAGAGCCATACTTTGTACAGAGGCCTAACAAAAGAACGTGTCACATAATAAAATGGGCCAGTGAAAAAAATAAAAAGACAAGAGCACAGATAAAACAATAAAGAGGACAAACAGAAAACAAAGGAGAATACTATAAATCAGCTGTTGTGGAAGTGTCCCTGTATAAAAGTATGGATAGGAGCAGATGGGTGATGTTGGCTGTTAACTTGAAATTTATTGTTCATCATGACCGAAGAGGTTTCATTCTCGTAAATTTTCGTGTAATACAAGTGGATTGATGCAAGAGAGCTGATAAGCGTAATATGTTAAATATAAACAGTAAACCAACTTCAAAATAGCTGTGTTATTAAAAACAAAACGATATAGTCACAGTGCTGTACTGTGCTGTCCTGTGCTGTGCCCGTGCTGTGTTGTGCATTGAAGATAATTTTAATGATCATTCTATAAATCGATTTAAAAAAACGAGAAGGTTTTTTTTGAATGGATTTCTGAGAGCAATATTAAATTAATTAATTGTTTAATCAAAATTGGTTCAGGGAAAATGGAATTATGAGAAAATTAAGAGAAATAATTACTTCTAATGTAAGTAGACCCCGAAATATAGTGGCACTTATAGTACACGAAGCTCAACTTACACTGGTCTTTATACTGAAACTGAACTGTTTGTATTGCATCACAAGTATTTTGTTGCAAATTGCGTGGTTACTCGTGTGATGCTGCGGGTACGGGTAGTAGCTAGTTTTATACTAAATATTTTCTTATGTTTGTCTACGTATCGTGACCACTGCGAGCACTATTTAATAGATATTGTGTATTTTAAGATGATCTACTGTATGCCCTTATGTATGGCAAACAAGCGTGCGGCGGGAATAATTGGAAGGCTTTATGGAGATGCCTGAGGTAGCTCTAAGCTTTACAAAACCGACTCCCGATCCTTAATACACCCTTTGACATAAAGTCGAAAACTGAATGCGTTCCTGATTTAGTTTTCTCTAACTCTTGTGATGTAATTTGGTTCGGGCAGAAACATATGCTAGAACATTCTAAAACGTGTTTTATATGTAAATATTTTGTCGTATTTAGGTACTATTTTGTTGTATTAACTGTCGAACAAGACCTAGCCATGTTCAGTTTTTTAACTGAATTCATATGAAGAGGTTCTATTTTATGTTCATTTGTTTTTTTAATGTTCAATTGTTCACCGATTTCTCTATTTTGTTTATTACTTCCTCGTGTTGTGTCGAAGCTGATTTGCGTAAATGTTAGAATAGCTAATCCATCTCATTACATAAATATATTTGAAACAAAATTGCATACCTACTTACTTCTTAATCCGTCTTACCTTAAAATGTTTCACATCCAACAAATGGCTCAGAACGTAAACAGTTTAATGACCACCAAATGCCCGCAGCATCCCCAGAACAAGACGCAGTTAGGTTATGACTGCACTGTCAACGCTATGCGTCGCTACTTTGATTTACACTGCTGGAGTCTGTGTTTCTCGAATGGAAGAATGGGAGCTTTCAAATCTAGAGTAAACAGATTCCCTCTATAGGCTAACGTGCTCCATATTGACCGTCAAATGCAAACTTTGTGTGGAGTTAAAAAATACACATTTTTAGTATTCCTAACCATCATCGTCATCACCATCTTCCGTCTCTTATACTATGAAATGTGGCTGCGCTCATATATGTACCTAAGTCATTTATAATTAACCGTAATAATTAAATATTTATGTCTGTGATGAAGCCACAATAGAACATTTGCAAATACTCATATTTGTAAATGTTCTATTGACTATATATATAATATATTAGATATAGATATAGAAATATATAATAGACAGCCCCGTTGGCTCATTGGTAGTATATCTGCCTTGAGAGCTGTAGGGCGTGGGTTCGATTCCCACTCAGGGCAAACATTTTGTGAATAAACAAATGTTTGTTCTGTGTCTGGGTGATCTGTATGTATTATAAGTGTGTATTTACAAAAAAAAAGTATTTATGTATTCTATCAGTTATCTGACTTCCATCACACAAGCTCTGCTTAGTTTGGGGCCAGATGGCGCTGTGTGTATAGTCCTACGATATTTATTTATTTATTTATTGTGGCTTTTACCAGAAGGAATCCTATTTAGTTAGAGTTAGAATACTATCTTTATTCTTTTAGAATACTATCTTTATTTTTAAACAATGATCAATCTACGAGTAACTACAAATTTCTTGTATTTTCAATATAATTAAATGTCTGATAGCTAAATTTATATGAGAAATTATAATTATTTACACGAATTCGAACTTAACATTCCAAAACTAAACTAAAAATTAACATTTCTAATTAATTAATCACATAATGTCAATCTACAATAATAACTATACATTTTAAAAAGCAAAAACCTTAACATTAATCTGTCTCTCCCCGGTGACACGGACCCTGCCCAAACGTGCCCAACACACTGGCAGCGTTCCCGCGCTGAATTGCCAAAGAAATTTCTCGTTACATTAGTGTTTCACTACAAATATCGCTTGACATCGCTTATCATTCTATATAGCAGTCTTAACCTAACCATCTATTTAAGTTTAAGGGAATCAGTAACTAACAACAACATACAATGAAACAGGAATGTTTCCCGTAATAAAATCACTTTTACCGTCACAATACGCATCTTCTCGTCTGAGATCCAAAAAGTAACTTGTTATTCTACAGGCAAGTAATTTATTGAGACTTTTATGGTTTCAATTTAACGATCATTAATGGTCTGAAAATAAAGTTTTAGAAAATATGTCAAGGTAGAACTGAAAGCAAAGCAAATGATTAGATGAAAAATCAACACTTTTATTTTAAATATTTTGTAATAAAAACTACTCCAATTAAGAAAACGGTAAATCCAAAGAGCTCTCATTTTCGCACGGTTTGCAATTTAGCACAATACTCATCTACTTTATATGCTTTTTGTCGCGTGAAGGCAATAAATTTCATTTCATTCCGGGAAGCGGAAAATATGCCCCATCCTATTGCATATTTCGTATGAGACAGTGTGAAAACATGTTATTTCGTAAAAGCGGTATAGGTTCATGTTCCAGAAAAGCCACTTTTATATTTCTCGATAAAACGAAACGGCAATCTTCCTTGTAATATTTAAATCTCTCGTATGTCACGACAGATGCCTCCGGTTATTACTTTATTGAGCTTACTGAATACGGTGTACTTTGCTTAACAATCTAGTTAGCTGTGAAATCTCATCGCGTAGCCTTACTGCAGTTGCAAATAAATACCAGTGATTATTCACATATTTTTTTTCATTTCAATTTTAAACGAGTTAAGCTCAAAATAATAATATAGAAAAGTGGACTTTATGAAGCTCAATTTATGGTACACACTGCATGTTTAAATTTGAAAACATACGTAACACTGTTCGATACACACGGTCTCCTTTGACGTGCAAAGAGCAAAAAAGGAGGAAACGGCACAGGGCGTTGTGATGAGGCTGAGTTTATAAATATTTATTACCTAATTATTAGGGTCTGGTTTAACACTTCCAATGAGATATTTAGCCAAAGGCGTATATGCATCTCTGAGACAGCTTCAATTTGTATAATATTAATCACTCGAAGCGCGAGTAACTTTAATTTTTCAGAACTTGTTAACATTATTTATAAAGTTGTCCTTTTAATTAAACTGTCCCTTGTCAGGTGTGATATGGGCTGGCAACGCTGAATTTATAAAACTTAAATGATATGTTAAAAATTTCATTCAGAGCTCTTTTGTTTATAAATAGCACTTTAATATTAATTCGAATTAGCGTGTTATTTTATTCGAATATTATGAGACATGAGCTTTCGAGTTGTTTTCTTATCTGATCAATCTTCAACTTTTCAAGTTTGAGCAAACTTAGTTTTACCTTTGGAAAACTTGCTTGTATCAATCATCAAAGTTTGTAAGGTCGAAAATTGTGTACCACAACGTGTTTGAAAAAAAGTTTCCTGTGTTTACTTAAATAATTTAATCCAAGTCATTACAATACGATCGGTATGAAACCCGTTCTAGAGTCGATTCACGGAGTAAATTATCGAAATGTGACGTTTTATCTGAAGAGAACAGCAGTTTACACTTAAAACAAGTGTCGGGACACTATCTGGGCTTAGTTATGCGTTTACTCACCTTATTAAATAAAATTTTATCAATTACAACCTCGTAAAGTTCTATAAGTCTAAGGAATCTACGTTTACAGTGACTACACAGAGGAATGTCGGGGACAAGCATTTTGGAATGGATTAAAATGTAATATTTTGAATACCTATCTAAAAATGTAACAGCATGGATTGAAATCATGGTGATGATTTATTGAAGATCCTATTCAACTCTCTAGCAATTAATATCTAATTAATTTTACTGGCTCAGTGGCCAACCGTTTTTTTTTCTTTGGTTTTGGCGTCGCGTTTTAGCATTTGCCAGTGTCAAGTATTTATATATTTTCAAGTTTCAAAAGTTTAGTAAGTGTCCTCATAGCTAAAGTAATAGTCAAAGTCCAGTCTTGGTCAAGTACAATGCGTGTCAGTCAAGTCCAGTCATGCTTTAGTAAAGTAGTGGTGACTTTACTATAAAGCTTCGATTGAGTTTTGGAAGCAACACGAAAAGTCATGTTTCACCACATTATATCATTTTCCCACACTCGCGCTTGTGATTCGGCACTTTATAAATAAAACACCACCATTTTTATGCATAAACACTCGACAAAACACTAGTTTTGGAAAAAAATACAACGGGGCGACAAGACTCTTTCCGCGTTCCCGCCAAAAAAAAAAAAAAACCGGCCAACCGTTATGTTTTTTATAGGGAACAAGCTGGGTGCGCCCATATACGTAAAATATGTATGTGTGTTTTTAGTGTAGATTCAAATCGGATTAATTTTATAAAAGGCGAAAGTCTGTGAGCAAGTGTGTTTAATGTGTATGTTTGTTACTTCTTTACGCTCAAACGGCTGGATCAATTTTGAAGAAATTTGGTATAGAAAAAGGTAGCTTCCACTCTGTATTAGTACATAGATTCTATCCCAAAAAATATAGCGGCTAACACCACAGCTAGTATATGATATTTGCAAAACGTAAAATTTAACAAAAGGATTACCGAGAAAATAACAATACCTAAAATAACACGTCTACCATAAAAAGTCTCAAAGGTACCTAATTTTATAATATTATGTTGCACGTTTTGGGTAACGGTCAAGGAGAGACAATAATCTCTTACCATTAATAAAGGGGTTTCATTGTTTCGTCACCTAAACAAAAAAAAAGTTAAGCAAAGAATTAATCTCAAAACCAATGATGAATCTCATCCTATCCATTGTCCAAGAGTGTTTATCTACCTTTAGCCCCAGGCTTCACTCGTACACATGATTCTGTCAGTCTAACAATCGTTAGAACAATCAATCAAGTGGAAGGGCAAATGAAACAGTCGTTAGTATAAACAAACATTTGATAATCTAGTATACTCATAGTTATTAGCGTCACGATTTCATATTTCTTGTTTGTGTATGACAGGTTTGAAAAGGGACGCGCCTTGAAGAAGAAAAAACCTGAAATTGTGTAGCAAAACCTGCAAGAGGTTGTCACATTAATTACATTAGAAAGCATGTGGCGTTACATTTCAGAAATTTCACTCCAGAGTTAACTGGTTTCTTTTTAGGTAACCTTACTACATCTTAGACAGCATCCTGCTTAACATCAGGCCGGGAGTGGTCAAACGCAAACCTACTTTGAATTATAAAAAAACTAGCTGCGCTCCGTTGTGTTACCTGCTACATATTTTCGGGGTAAAAAGTAGCTTATGTGTAAATCCAGGGTCTCAGCTACCTCTATATCAAATTTCATCAAAATCTGTTCAGCAGTTTTAGCGTGAAAGAGTCACAAACATCCATCCACCCATCCAAACTTTCACATTTATAATATTAGTGGGATATGTAAATTTGACTGTGACTTAAACTCATTTTACTTGATTTCATCATAAGAGATAAAAGTATGAGCTACTCGTATTTGAGTGCTGGCAGGATGCACAGAGTTCGTTGCCAAAAATTAAGAAAACAATCTGAATATAAAAACTCTGTAAGTATATTAATTAAGACGTGCGTTACAACAAAAACAACTCCAGGTTTAATTTGAAAAGTAATTTTTAATCGAGTATCGAGTTTCATTTAATGGTTTAGCACCTTTAGCTATATTAAATTTCGATATATTAATCGTTAATGTATTAATTTATCGCTATTAATAATTTTACGAGGCAATCAAATTATAGTGAAATAAAATTATTATAAAGGTAAAAACGAACCCATAAAATTCTCCAGCATTTTTGAACGACTTTAAAAAGGTTTAATGTTTTTAATTGAATCCATTTTTTAAAACTATTGGAACATATTTAAGTAAAGTACTTAAATATGTTCCAATACTTAAATACTTAAAAGTATTTAAGTATTCTATCAGTTATCTGTCTTCCATAGCACAAGCTCTGCTTAGTTTGGGGTCAGATGGCGCTGTGTGTAATGTCCTACGATATTTATTTATTATTTATTTATTATATTCAGATTGGAGGACATTTAGAACTTATTTGTATGTACAAAAAGTTGTCATCCCGATTCTGCATCTGTATGGGGACAGTTTTTGGGATTTTTCTTTTACTGTAAGATAATTAAAAGTAACTTGAAATGGCAGTGGGTGGGGCATATAACACGCAGAACTGATGGCCGATGAGGCTGCGAAGTACTGGAGTGGAGACCACGGACCGGCAAGCGCAGTGTAGGACGTCCACCCACAAGGTGGACAGACGACCTAGTAAAGACTGCAGGAATGCGCTGGATGCGAGCCGCTTCTAACCAGTCTTTATGGAAGTCAATGGGGGAGGCCTATTTCCAGCTGTGGACGTTCTATAGCTGAGATGATCATGATGAATTGAAAACATTAAAAAATTAAAAACCGATTTAAGCAAGGAAACTTTTTTTTGATGCCTATTTGTGGGCCAATTGATCTGATATCTTATAAATTTCCCATTCCAGGCTAGGTCAGCCTATAATCCTACGCGGTTACTTTACATCAAGCGAGCTGTGATCAACCACCTAACCTGTCAAGAGTGAAAAGAAGCTATTCGTTTCAAAAAATCTGACACAACGAACTGGAAACCATGGATAAAACAAAAAACCCTAACAAATCAATTAATCATACAGATAGTTAACACGTGCCACACATTCATTATATATTTCTTTTAAAAACAACCCTAACTAAGTGAGTACTTTATCAAATTACCCATATTAAATAATACCTTTTAAAACGTAAAAGCTTGTCGAAATGTTAACAATGACAAAATACTAGCGTTAAAAATAAGGGCTTAGAGTTCATATCATCAAACTAATGATACACAGAAATATTTTCCGTGTCGCTCTCAGCCATCGATTAGTCAGAACGTCTGTTTTTTTTGCTTTGTTTCCGAACTAAAAGGATTTTATGCTCAAAACATGTTAGGGGCATTACCCCGTTGGAGTGCGATGCTCTAATACGACTAAAGTAGTAAAAATACTGGTAGGTACTGCAGCTAGCGAAATTACTGGGCTGTTGTACCATCGAAAGTCTCAAAGTAATGAGCGCCAAAGCAGCGATGCCCTGGACTTTGTTTTGTTACTCAAAGTTCTGTGTATCGCTGCTACACAGAACTTTGAGTAATGGTCGTGGACAGGCGTTATCTCTTACCATCAGGAGAGCGTCTCGTTCGTCTCATTAGTTTTTACATAAAAAAATAATAATATTAAAAACTCATATTACTGACTTTCTGGTGAAAAGCAAACATGAAAAAATCAAAATCGGCTTTAAACTTAGGAATTCTTCTTTTGGAGTAGTAAGAAGTAGGTATACATTATGTTGGTTCGTTGGTAGAATGCCAGCTTCAAGAGCTGAAGGACGTGGGTTCGATTCCCCCCCAGGACAAACTTTGTGGTATAAACAATGTTTGTTCTGTGGCTGAGTGTTCTGTATTTATTATAAGTATGTATTTACAAAAAAAAAGTATTTCAGTATTCTATCAGTTATTTGACTTCCATAGTATAGAGCTTTGCTTAGTTTAGGGTCAGATGGCGCTGTGTGTAATGTCCTGCGATATTTATTTATTTATTTATAATTTATTATATTATATAGCCCCGTAATTGTATAAATAAAGCGTTCTTTTCATAGCGCTGGGCTATCATAAATAGTTTATAAATGATCCATTAGGGTTTATTAAAGGTTTAAGCCAATATTGATGAATGCTTGATGGACCGTTGCGTCAGGTTGTAATTAAATTTGGTAAAATTGGAATATTTTGCATTTGAAAAGTTTAATATTGAACAATAACTATTGCGGATACACCACACCACAAACAAGAATACATATTATATTGTTTTACTTAAATAGTGGCATGTTTGTACTAAAATAGAATATAACTTTATTACAAACGAAAACAAAACACAACAACATATAAATAAGAAACATAAAAAAAGAGATAATTAACATAACACAACAATATATTACATAATTGGTGATTAGTGTGACAAGAGCGATTTCTTCCAGTCAACCTTTGAATGGAAAGAAAAACAGAAACAGATATTAGGTTGGCGTACTATTGCTTATTATAACTATTTTACAATAAGCAATATGTAAAAAATAAGCAATATGCAATATCATTAGTAAAATACCGTCATCGGGTGTCATCGTTGGTAACTTTGGTTACCGATATATCCCAATGGATTAGCAAGTTGAAGTGGCAGTGGGCAGGGCACATAGCACGCAGAACTGATGACCGATGGGGCTGCAAAGTTCTGGAGTGAAGACCACGGACCGGCAAGCGCAGTGTAGGACGTCCACCCACAAGGTGGACAGACGACCTAATAAAGACCGCAGGAACGCGCTGGATGCGAGCCGCATCCAACCGGTCTTTATGGAAGTCAATGGGGGAGGCCTATGTCCAGTAGTGGACGGCCTATGGCTGAAATGATGATGAAGATTAGTAAAATGGGTAAAGGTTTCCTCAATATCTTTTTTACTAACATGAAAACACAACGGCAAAATGTAACCCCTCTACGTTTAACGAAACTTGATATGCAGTTAGGCTCACAGGTAAACACAGTGCGTAGCATAGATACCCAAACTACACATACAGAAAGTTTATGACAAATCAAATTTCGATTTGTCTATAGTTAAAAGAATGCCTAAAACCACGCCAGAAATATTTTTTACCTAAAGTATTCCCGAAATGATAGGAGCTTATTCATAACAAAGTTAAACGTGTGTTTTTATATTCTTACAAAAAGTACTCGTATTGTAAGAACATAAGACACAATTATGTAAGATATTCACAATGCAACATAATTATTATACAATTAATAAGTTTAAGTTTCTAGCACAGATTACAACAAAGAACAGGTACAATGTTGGCAGCCCCGTTGGCTCATTGGTAGTATATCTGCCTTGAGAGCTGTAGGGCGTGGGTTCGATTCCCACTCAGGGCAAACATTTTGTGAATAAACAAATGTTTGTTCTGTGTTCGTGTGTTCTGTGTTCGTGTGTTCTGTATATATTATAAGTATGTATTTACAAAAAAAAAATGTATTTATGTATTCTATCAGTTATCTGACTTCCATCACACAAGCTCTGCTTAGTTTGGGGCCAGATGGCGCTGTGTGTATAGTCCTACGATATATTAAAAAAAAAGTATTTTTATTTTTTTCAATTTTTTCAAATACTTCAATGCTACTTTTTTGTTGACGTAAATGTAAGGCTGTACGTAGAAAAAGAGAGAAGTTTCATTTCTCTCTTTTTCTTCGTACATATTGTTTGTTGCTCTAAAATACTTTTTGCCATGAAAAATGTACTGCGTAACCATTTTGACTACCTACAACGTCTTATATACCTGATATTCAGCATTCCTCCTGGCTAGAATATCAATGAATTTCCGCAGAAATCTCCAATACTTCCCAAGTTTCCGCTGTGAGAATGCTACCTAAGCTCCAGAAGAAATATTAGTTGCTCGTGGAATAATATACAGGCGTTATGAACGTACGCCTCGGGACTAATAGCGTTATTAGTCAAAACGAATTTTGTGGTAGCAGGTTAATTTCAAATGCGAAGTACTGGAGTATAGTCCTAATTCGATTATGGGCATTGTTATATCCAATTTGAATTATATTATAACTACGGTTTAACTACAAAAACTTGCGTGGTTTGGATAGTTTTTGTGGTGCTAAACAAGCCAAGGCCGTGTGCGAGTCGTGCTTTGTTTTCACTCCTTGAAAAAGGTCCACTGGTTGTGATTGAAACTGTAGTCGAAGTGCGTGTGCGGCTTGCTAATGCTTTTAGATATTTAGTAACCTAATTATTTTTTTCCATTCACTAATATAATTTTAAGTTCGTGTGGTTGTTTCTGTGTTTGTAACTTCTGCACCTAACGACTCTCCTCAAGTTGGAAATCTGCCGCCAAGCATCTAACGGTGTGTTCCGGCAGCCTCACTTGAGAGCCAGTTCTATTCCAGGCAAGGTGTGCTTTACCAACTTCCACCACACCTCGACTTAACATCAGGTGAGCTGTGGTCAAACACCTAGCCTGTCAACCATAAAAAAGACGTTGGGTGTAAATTGATATGTAGAGTTGTAGATGCATAAATCAATTTTCACCCAGATACAGTGAGTTTATACCCTTAATTAATACAGAGGATAAAAATGTTAATGATACATTTTTAAAACCCTGAATGAAATTGCTGGGCGTTCTCAGTAATGTCCCGAAATTATCTTCATAACATTTAAGTTTTCATGTTTTTTTGTTTGACAGTTATTTGACCACAGCTCACTTGATGTTAACTGTGTAGTGGAAAATTGAAGCCTTATATGGAATTAGCTCGCGAGTTAGCTTGGCAAAATACACCGGTGGCATATTTTCAACTTAAGGGTTGTAACATGCCAGGATACTATATTTTGGATTGGCCAGGATTTGTAGCAATGATAGCTCAGTGGTTAGCGCGGTAGGTTCGCATGCCGAAGGGCGTGGGTTCAAACCCCAACAATGAGCTTGAGCTGCCGGTGAAGGAAAACATCGTGAGGAAACCATAGCATGGTGGTAGGGTACTTTCTAGTACTCGGCTGGCTAGCTACCACCCTCAAGTTGAAAATCTGCCGCCAAGCATCTAACGGTGTGTTCCGGCAGCTTCACTTGAGAGCCAGTTCCATTCCAGGCTAGGTGTGCTTTACTATCTTCGACCACACCTTCACTTAACATCAGGTGAGCTGTGGTCAAACACCTGGCCTGTCAACCATTAAAAAAAAATACTTTCTAGTAATAAGTATCTTATGACCATGGTTTGATTTCTTAACGATGTTTTCCTTCACCGATAGCTAACGATTTGTAATGAGATTTCAAGCCATACCCCTCGGCATGCGTTCTTTTAAATAACATATAAATATGCACACTTTATGGCCAAAATGTTCCAAATATTTACTAGTACAATTTCACATCACTTAATGAAAAGGAAAAGTAATATGAAAGATGCCATGTTAGAATAACTATTACACTAAAGCTTGGCGATGTCGTCAAACGTAACTAAAATAACTTTAATCATCGCCGAGTTGTATAAACCAAATTATTCTCATCAAATCATTTAGAACACAAAAGCCTTTTCAACTACGAAATTATACCAGAAGATAAAGTTCATTAGTTGAGTATGTTGGTGGCTTCAGTTATCGTGATTTACTATCGGTATCAAACAAAATTTATAGCCTCAAAGTCAATTACAAAAATAGACTGGTGCTGGTTAAAATTCGGGCACCAATTTACGAGCTGTTGTCACGCTACCGTCCGACCACCGGCCGACAAAACTGGGTCGTAGTTCAATTTTGGTCTTCATACTAGCCAAAAAGTTCCTGGATAGATGACTATTTTATTGTGAACGAAGCGGTAACCAAAATTTGGGCAGCAATAGACAATCGGATTACCAAATAAGATCAGATACGTATCTTGTTGTTTCTGACTCAAAAAATGTTCACAACGTAAGTCATACGTTTGTTGTTACTACAGTAGGTACTCGTATACCACTACCACAGATATACTAAATTAAATGTGCTCAATTATACATTTATAACATGAGCATAGATATTTCTTTTGTATCTAAATGCTTTTATCATTATCACTACATATTTGTTTACATAAACTTTTTACTGTTTACTCTATTGTTTACAAAAAATTTACTTGGTGGTAGAACTCCTTAGCAGGAGGTCGTCTAGGTAGGTACCGCCGCAGTACCAGTTATTCTGCCGCTAAGCAGTAGTGTGTAAACATTACTGTGTTCCGGTTCGAAGGAAACTGCAGCTAGCGAAATTAATGGGCTATTAAGACTAACCATCGAAAGTCTCAAAGTAATGAGCCCCAAAGCAGTGATGCACTGGACTTTGTTTTGTTACTCAAAGTTCTGTGTATCTCTGTAATGGTCATGGATAGGCGTTATCTCTTACCAACAGGGGAGCGTCTCGTTCGTCTCATTACAACTTACATAAAAAAAAAACTATTCAAATATCTTCTTTAGTTCGTAGCTATGAAATGCTAAATAAAATGTCAACCTAATACATTGTAAAAAAGAGTAATGACTATATTGCAAAATTTTTTGTGTTGTTTGAAAGAAAAAAAAATATCGGTAACAGTAACAGTAACAGTTTTACTGTTATAACTCATATTTACATACTGCGCGATTATGTAATAAATAGTATATACATATTGCCCAATTCTTATACCATTATATCATTACAGATAAAATAAATCTCAAAAACGTTCTCAGTTTTATTTGTGGTTTTACCCACGTCAAAATTGCATTCAATTTTTACAACAATACTTTAATGTTTATTTGTTGACATTCTTAACATTTTCATTGAACCCAAATCGTGAATGACAAGATCGCAGTATCAACCTCAGAGTCAATACGTACGTTGAAAAGACTTGGTCAGAATTAGGGTAAGATTGCACGTAGACAAATAAAGTGCTTTACGACACGACAAGGTAGGTTTAAACATTATACTACATACAATGGGCCAAAAAAAAAACGATCAGTTACATTTTTAGCGCGATAACACGAATATTTGTTATAATCACGATGTATCAAGCTACGTTGTTCGTTGTTCAATAAATAGAATATATAATTAACCATACCACACATGAGATTCGAGTAACAAGACATCGCAATGATCATATTATTACTGAAATTATCTGAAGCTATCAAAATTGGCAAATTTGCATCGACAAAATTTCAATAAGAGTGACATAGATTTGTACTGTACTGGTTTACAATAACTGTTTTTGTTTCAGATTAATATGAAAAGAAATTCTTGAAACCTACATAATTTATGTAATACACTGTAATGTACATAATGTGTAAGTATCAAGAATACAGTACGTAAGTACACGTACGTTCAAAAATAAGTGCCTACATAATATTATGTAGTTGGACTTTACCAAGTTTGATCAAAAATAATAAGGAGTTTATTTTGTTTAATAATCAGCGGCGAGTTTACTTGATAATAATTAGCTCTCAACCGTGACTCTCTTTGACTGTGAATATTCATCTAAACTTCTTCGAAATAATTATTTTACTCAGATATAATAAACACACAAGAATTGACCTAAAATAAAATAACTTAAAATAATAACTACTCTAAAAGACCGCTATCAATGGGAATAGTTCCCAAAACGCTGGCCCCATTGCCGCGTTGTATGGCAATACTCAAACGCTGAGCAAAATAAAGGCCAGCGTTTTGTTCACGTGTGGCGTCGACCAAACGAGATGACAATTCTTTAAAATTTTTTTTTGCTCCCGGCCCCCACGGTCCCAAAGTTTCAACCCCAAAAGGCTCAAATATGTACCCACTGTCCAGGGTGCTATATTTGCGCCTTTTGAGGTCTTCTGCAAATTCCGCCGCTGCGCCAGCCCTAATCTGAGTTCTTGGAAGATGTGACGGCGCAATTTTGTTTAATGAACTTTAAATTTGATTTCATAGTACAGTTAGTAGCAATTCAAAAAGTTATGATAACAAAATCTGGGGTATAGTTTACTGCAGCTAGATATCTATCATCCACTTTCAAACTTTAATTACCACTAATATCTAAAAGATCACAGAATTTGTTGTGAAATGAAATGAAATGAAATGAAATGAGATTTATTCACTAAAAATAGGGTTTACATTGGTGTTATTATAAATATATAAGTCATTCCTCCTATTTTGCCGTAACTCGGCATGTGAATTAATTATTGAACAAATTTATTAAATATTATGATCAAAATATGTCAAGTTGATACAAATAAGTAATATAATAAAAAAAAAAAATATGTTAATGTCAATGTCAAATATAATATTAGGTAAATTGTCCAGTCAAAATGAAATATAATTAATTAAAGCGATTTACATTTTGATATCATTTAAAAAATCTTTTAAACAATAATAACATTTTTCTACAAGCCAAGTCTTAAGTTTTTTCCGGAACATCGTATAAGGAAGCGTTTTTAGTGATGTCGGTAGCTTGTTATATACAGTGATACACATAGCATAGCAATTTTTATGAAACAGTGTCAATCTCGGTTGGTAGGCGAGAACAAGCCTCTGTCCATTTCTTGTATTACGTGGAAACAAATCTTTAGCCGTGGTAAACAGATCAGAATGGCTACGAACAAATACAGCTATTTGTGTTGTAAGGACTTGAAACATGCTGCAGATGTGTACAGCTCCAGCATATAGGCACCCGGCAGAAATACCTCAGGGGTTTTAGTGGATACTATAGCAGAGAGTAAGGATTGAATAGGATTATTTTATTCCATTAAGGATTTCCCTGGGTTGAATAAAGAGACATCAGACATGGAATCCGAAGAACTTCTGAATGTTTAAAAATTATAAAAGTCTTCACGTACATGGCCGTATCTACGACACAGCAGCTACTCTGATTAGAATAGAATAGAATATAACTTTATTATACACCTAAAATGAAACACAGATAACAATTAATACAAATAGGAAACAAACAAAAAAAAGAAGATAAGTAACAAAACAATAGAATAGATACATGATGTATAAGGGCGGTCGTATCGCCTAGAGCGATTTCTTCCAGGCAACCTTTGGATGGAAAGAAGAGAATTACACATAGGATTATACAGTGAAATCTAGTTAATTTATACAGTAATGTGTTATATTTTTACGTTTGGACATTTTGTACACTTTTACTCTGAGATAGTACTGACAAACAAACGACGTGCGAAAGAAATTCAAATGTTTGTAAACAAACGTGTCGAAAGCTGTCCCGACCTGATAAAATGTCTCACTTAAACAGGGAATTGAGCTACAGAATCTACATCACAAACAAAAAACATTGAAAAAATTTTAGAAATGAAATGCCATTTAACTAGGTTCGAAAAGTCCCATTAACAGAGGTAATTCGATGAAAAAGCGCCGGGACCTCATTGGAATTCTCAATAATAGAGGTTTCTCACTTATCCAGGTCCCATTTAACCAGGTTTCACTGTATTATGTCGTATCGCGACGCATGGCGTGGCATTTATATCTTGGTGTGGCTTTACCATAAAGCAACAATGGGTTCCTATTATTCATGGGTGGCCTGAGCATGATAGCCAAGGTCTTTGTACTTGGCAAATGTATTCGTCAATTGTGTAAAACTGCGGTGTCTTGCCGCAATGATTCAAAATTGAGTTGTAAAGTAAATTGGGTCATCAAATAAAAATTGTGTTAAATTAATGTATTATATAATTTAGTAGGTATATAAACATTATTTGTCAGCCTGCTAATCTATATATTTAGTTTATTTAGTATCTCATATGTATATACGTTTATTGTATTGTTTTTTTTTATTTATTTCTTTCTTTTGTACACCAACCTTATATGTATTTGCTCTTCTTTCCATCCAAAGGTTGTCTGGAAGAAATTGCTCTAGGCGATAAGACCGCCCTTATGTATCTATTATATTGTTTTGTTATATATTATCTTCTTTTTTTGTTTGTTTCATATTTGTATTAACTGTGATCTGTGTTTCATTTTTAGGTACGTTTTTGGTGTATAATAAAGTTACATTCTATTCTAATCTATATATTGTAATTTAACCGAGATAAGCTAATGTTATGATTAGATGTTCCGATGTTCCGTTGTTCCATTTATATTAATAGTTTTTAGTTTTTTTTTTTATAAAAGCATTACATTTTTTTTTATTATACATGAATTCAAGTATTTCGAACTGATTTGAAATAACTTGGTTATGTAACATTTTAGACCCTTGGGCTCCGAAAACACTGTTTAGTTTGATCAGAAAAATTTTATTGTTTCAAATAGTAATTATGCATTAAAATCTATAATTAAAGTGCATTCTATGCTGTTGTATATTAAATTCTCAGACCCCCACCTAGATGCGTTTTCTGGGAAGTCAAGTCATTGCTGTCCACAATCGAAATGGAGCAAAGGAATCTCGACGGCATCGCCCCTTTGTTCTGACCACCTTTGTCCGAGAATTGTTTTATACAGAATGTAAGTCACGAATACCATGTACAGTCTAACTGAATAAGGCTGCGTTGGCTGTTTCTATCCGCTACTTCTTGTATTCGAACAACTCTATTTCGTGAGGCAGCCTCTTATTTTGTCTTCTTTGAATACGGTGGAATCTGCAAGCAGCAAGAAAATTTGATTTTGGAATCATTATTACTTTATGAGATCAGAATGTACCTGCCTTTTCTGCATTACTTAGGGCTTTAAATGAATTGTATTAATTTATTACTGAAAGTATGTAACCCTCCTTTTTTAAATGTAAAAGTAATGAGGCGAACGATACGCTCTCCTGATGGTAAGACATAACGCATGCCTATGGCCATTTCATCTTGGCAGTCAGCTTCCATTGCAGACTAGGTGTACCATCTTCGATCACACTATTACTTTGCATCAGGTGATCTGTGGACCTAGACTGTCAACCATACGAAAAATTTAGCAATCCGCCATATTAATATTTTTTCTGTAAATACATACCTATAATACATACAGTACACCCAGTACCTACAGTACACAGAACACACATTTGATACCACACAAGATTTGTCCTGGGTGGGAATCTAACCCACGCCCTACAGCTCTTAAAGTAGACATACAACCAATGAACCAACAGGGCTGTGAATGTACCTATTATATATATTTTATTTTTATACGTATATTTCTTTATTACTAGCTGAATCAAAAAAACTTGGTACCAGATACGGTACCGCTTGATTATTAAAATTAAAATTGTATTTCTATTGATTATAAAATTATGTGTATCATCAGCATAATCTACAGCCATCTTTATTCCACTTCTGAGTATATCCCTTCCTCTTGTTATGTAATCTGCCTCGGTCCTATGTCAATCTGGTCAAGATTCAGCCCGGTACAATACCTACATATACTGCTAAAATTTTAAATTTTGGTTTTGTGGTAGAGATTTACTACGATAACATGGCCCGCCCCTCCAAATTACTGTTTTAATTTGTGTCGTCACATCCTTAAAGAAAGAGTTTGTACGTAGTTGTAATTATTCGTCTTCAGTAGCACCAGATTTGTTTGTCAACTATAACTAGTTGACCGCGGAAGACAACGCACGTGTCATTTTCATAGAGCAGGTACGTCAGTGCAGCGCCATACCAATAATAAAGAGCGATTAATGAACGCCACTAGTCGAGATACAAATCCATGGATTTGCTAGCTTGACTAAGTGTTTGATGGCAGTACCAGTAACCGCGCATGCGTGGTGGTGCGTTGTAAATACTTTTAAGCATCTAACGGTGTGTTCCGGCAGCCTCACTTGAGAGCCAGTTCCATTCCAGGCTAGGTGTGCTTTACCATCTTCGACCACACCTTCACTTAACATCAGGTGAGCTGTGGTCAAACACCTGGCCTGTCAACCATTAAAAAAAAAAATGTTTTGAATTTTGGAGGGGCATGTTTTCGTAGTAAATCTCTAGTCGGGTAACAACGTAAAGTATTTTGTTTCAAAATATTCATATTCCAAAGCTCAGTTCCAATGATAGGGACTAAAGAAATGAGCCGTATACACCGGAAGACTTCCGTACGTTTCAATATAAAATTCAAAAGATGTGCAATGGATGCGGTTTGCTGCTATACCACAACACATTTCTTACTACAGTTGAAGAATATTGGAAAGGAATTGTTCTTGGAACTAGAAATGTAAGAACATTGTTTTTGTCGGATGTGATACAAGGGGTTTTTTAGGTTTGATCATTACTGCATTCTCTGATAAGTAACTCTTAATAGCTTATATCTAAAACCTTTATCATCCATCCCAAAGGAACAAATATCACCATCAGTTCTCAATACATGCCCAATTTTTGCTGGTAAAGAAGAAAATTTAAAAATTTAATCACATTGTTAGTATGAAATAGCTGCTATGGCTTATCCTTACAGTCTATCTTATTATGTTTATAATAGTTGATAGGCTAGATGTATGACCACAGCTCACGTGGTGTAATATTTGTAGCGATGATAGCCCAGTGGTTAGCGCGGTCGGTTCGCATGCCGAAGGGCGTGGGTTCAAACCCCAACAATGAGCTTGAGCTGCCGGTGAAGGAAAACATCGTGAGGAAACCATAGCATGGTGGTAGGGTACTTTCTAGTACTCGGCTGGCTAGCTACCACCCTCAAGTTGAAAATCTGCCGCCAAGCATCTAACGGTGTGTTCCGGTAGCCTCACTTGAGAGCCAGTTCCATTCCAGACTAGGTGTGCTTTACCATCTTCGACCACACCTTCACTTAACATCAGGTGAGCTGTGGTCAAACAACTAGCCTGTCAAACATTAAAAAAAATAAAAAAAATATGATAAATGGTACACACCGTTAGTCACTTGTTTATAATATACTAGCTTGCGCCGGCAACTTCTTCAATTTAGTTCAGAGAGAAATGAAACATGTGTAACAAAAGAGCGATAGCTTAATTCATCATGAAACTTGTGCTACTTTATTACTTAGACTATTATAAAGGATACCTTTTAAGTTCCGTTACTGTACTTAGTTTTCACACGCCTAATACCACACACCACAAGAACCTAACATATTCTTAGGATAAAAAGTATCATATGTTAATCAAGGCAATAAACTATATGTGTGCTGTATTTCATCCAAATCCGTTCAGCCGTTTTTTTGTAATTGAATAAAACACATCAAAACATACATACATGACCAAAGTTTCACATGTAAAATATTTTAGGATTATGATAATTTTAAACTTGTACTAACTAATCTTATGCTATATTTTAATACTCTGAATTTTAATTTCTAGCCTGATCTTATTATATTTTATTTGGTTCTGCGAATTGTTCTCATAAAATTGTTTTTATAATATTCAAAAGTGCTAAAAATAAATTTAGTTACTTACTTGATGAGTGATACATACACAATTACACATAGCATTAAATTTACAAGGATAGCACAACAGTAGTTCAAATTGTATGTTCGCATCAGTTAGCAGTTGTATTCTCTTCTAAAGGCATATTGAAGTCAACTCCTTAGGGATCAAAGAGCACAATTGCCTTTGAACATTTATCACATACCTTTAACAGTTTTAGATACAGGTTTTTAACTTTTCCTAGGTAATTTTGAAGAAGTTTCTTATATTTTCCACCTATATCTTAGCAACAGCTTAGCTTAGGTACTAATAATAATTAACTTAAAAAAACACTAAAAGAAAAATTAAAAAAAATATGCTTTTAATAACGAGAAACCCCATTTAAATCGGATCAGTGGTTTTTTTAGAAAATCGAAAACACAAATGTGAACACGCATACATTATAATACTTTATTTGACACAAGAAAAATGTACATAGCATAAAGGAAGTGTTAGTACCTACTAATAAGTGTTATAACTGTTCAAATTGGAAACTTCGTTTTTATTGAGTCGGAAAAAATACACATTTCAGAAAATGTTAAAAGGGCCTTTACAATCTTCAATACGAAATATGTGTTAGACAGCAAAATGTTCAATCAAATCGATCATTTGTGTCTCAATTCGTTTACAGGTACAGTAAAATATCTCAACTTTCCTAAAGGTGACTCTTGGAAACGTGTCTATAATGTTCATTCCATATTTGTCACGTGGCCCAGCACGTATTGCTCGCGTGCCGAACTTGACCTCCGCTATCTCAACCTGATTCCGAGATAACCAAGTATTGTTCTCAGCGGGACGCGAGCTACGTATTACAGAAGAGCATCGTCATACAAACATGAGGTCGACAAATTTTTTTTTTCAAAAAATTTATACCAGTTTTACTCAAGAAGACATAAGGATTCTAACGATAACCCATACATCTAAGTCTGTACAGGAATTAAAAAATATCGTTTACTTACTCTAATTTTTTGGGCAGTCGTATAATTGGTGGCCCTTGTTGATTCTCATTCATAAATATTTTTCTTAAAAAAAACTTTATTATTTTATTATCTACATGTAATTTATGTATCTAGTTGAACCCGTGGGGCCGGCCGCTCTCGATCTAGGTATATCGGGATCTGGCCAAACGTTTAGAGGAGGCTTCAGGTGACCAGAATGCTGGCATCTACTTTGGTCAAAGGCTTAGCATTGCCATCCAGCGTGGCAGTGTTGCCAGCATTCTGGCCACATATCCATCCTCTGTCGGACTTTTAAATTAGGTTATTTATATAAATTTGTAAATACCTAGTAGGTAATAATTAATTTAAGATGTCACACCCCCGTACTACATCTATCTATTAAACTAAATTATTATATTGAGTGTGTATGTATATATATATGTGGGTAGGTATATCTATTATATGATACATATATTATGTGTAAAATATCACACACTGTATTTGTGTGTGTTTCGATTCGACATTTTTATCACATAGTGAGGTTATAGAAATCTCTTTCGGTGTCTGTGTTTTCCGAAATAATATACCTCATAATGTATCAACACGTTATGATTGGCTTCATGTCCAATTTCACTGGTAGGCCACTACCAATTACTAAAGCCATTAAGACCACTGAGGACAGAAACACGTGGAGGAGCATGCTAAACCGAGTGCAATAACCACTAGACACGACCTTCAGCAATGAAGATGACGACTAAGAAGAAGATGTCCAATTTATGTGGGCTCCTTCTAAGTAAGAGTGCTTTATACTAAACCACAATGCTGCTTACCATCTGACCTGGTGTGTTCAAACGCGAGTCTTTTTCGAGTAAAAATAAAACGTTTTCAAACAGGCATAAATAATGCATTTTAGTGAAGCAAGCTGGTTTGATCGTGTTGCACTTCAAGCACAGCGGTCTGAAACTTTCGCTTTTCTAATGAAACTTGAGACGGAAATTGCATGGAAATAAATACGAACGCAGTATTTTCTGAGCAACTTTTAAATACGCCGTGAGCACAATGCTTTTGTTAGTGTAAACGAACGGGATCTGAAAAATAAGCTTTAACAACTAATATTATGTACCTAATTAAAAAGGAACTGCAATACAAAAAAGCGTATGGAGAACGGCCAACCGATCTGTAATTGTTCTATAGAAGGTTGTCATTCTTGACGTTTTATCATAATAGAATATAATAATTTTCACTTGTATTGCGATTTAATTTACGAAATTTTTAATTTACTAACTAGGTACTTTCCCCTAGATTGCCACTGATTCTGTAAAAAAAAGATTGTTTTCGTAACTCTAAACTAAATTAATATATAGGGTAAACTGGGATACATTTTGAAAATAAAAACGCTTGAGGAAACTACAGTGGGAATTGGTGAACTAAATTCTTTTTACAATAAAAGTTTTAAAATATTGTTTTTAATTTTTTTTTTATATTGCTCACATTGTTTTATTACTGACTAGCGACCCGCCCCGGCTTCGCACGGGTGCAAAATTCGAAAAAAATCAATATGTTTATTTATCAAAATAGGATGCACCACATCACTTTTTGATAGTCAATATTTACATAGTCTTTACCTGCCTCATTTACCTATATGTATATGTATGCCTTCTTTTCATATCGCGTCGCGCTGCGGTCGGCGGCTGCCGGCCGATAGGTACCGCCGCAAACGCTACGCAATGTATTTTTAAATCTGTAATATCTTCGAAAATATTCAAAGAAATTATGTGCTGTAAAAGGCCATATAAATCTATGTTAAATCAACAATCTATTTATGGTATTTAATTAAATAAGGAATAATGCTGTAGTGCTTAAAATCGCTTCGAAAATTAGCTATTATTTGCCGTAAAAAGTAAATGACAAAAAATGGTTTTGTGGGATATCGATAAGAGATAGACATATACCATCGCGGACTTTTCTGTAGACCTTTTCAAGGTGTACAATACTTAGTACATTATTTTTATAAATCCTGTAAGGTTAAGCCTGCGTACGCAATGTAAGCGGCAAGAAATGTAAGAATTTACGACACCACATTAGAAACCCTGAAAATAACAGTATTTCTCCATTATTTAATAGATGTTATTATACATAAAAACCTTCCTCTTGAATCACTCTACCTATTACAAAAAACCGCATCAAAATCCGTTGCGTAATTTTAAAGATTTATGCATACAGACAAACAGACGGACAAAAATAGCGAGTTTGTTTTATACTATGTAGTGATTTCCGGTACCTTTTGATTTCATTTTTTAAACATAATATGTAAGTCCGCGTTTCACCACTTAGTCGCCTGATGGAAAGCGATCATGTGTATTGCCCGCAGACTTATAATCATCTGATGATGAAACCGGAAGGTGAGTAGTTCATTGGAACTATTCTAGTGACAGTAAACACTACTGAATAGTCACATGAAAGAAAAATACGAAATTTAATTTCATTGGATAACATTTTTTTTAGTAATTTTGGTTTAAAAACTGAACTGAACCGATTAAGATGAAACTTCTATGGGTCCAATTAGTAAGTATATCCTTTCGAATAAGATTTTTTCAAATCGATCCAGCCATCTTCGATTGATCACTTAACCTACGTATAAAAGGTATATTGTGTCGAGTTCTTTAAGTTGATTAAAATTAAAAAGAACAGTATTATAAGTAAAAATAAAGTTAATCTATTCGGATGAACTTTGTATTATATTAGAATTTCAAATTAATTTGTTTTCAAGTTAGTTCGTTTAATCATTAAGAAATTAATGTCCGCTAAATTTATATCACAATATAGTAAGACTTTAAGAAATACGACCAAAGCATACGTAGTCTAAAATATTGTAATTGTTATTTGGGTATCCGTGGAAAAAATCAGCAAAAAGGCAAAAAATCCACGATAGACTCGAGAGTAAGGAATATGTTACGAATGAAATATTAAAGTTGTAAAAGACTTTGCTTCACGGAAAAGTAATAAAGTAGTCAAGGGTGAGGCTTTGTGAGAAATCATCTGCCAGCTTTATTGCAAATTATGTTCCGAAGTACTCCTACTCCTACTTTTTTCATGAGTGATTCTGGAAATCAAGATTTTTAGTTATTTTTGTTGGTGTTATCGAGGTAGGCTATTTCTATTTTTGGATATAATAATAAGTTATCATTACTCTTACTTATATCGAAATAGCTAAAACATTAATAGAGTTCAGGATAGTAGTAATTAGATTTTTTTGTTCAAACTTTTTTTTAATACATACCTACTTTTATTACATATCTACATAACACTCAGACACAACACATCTATGTATGACATCTATGTTTTGTTTATCCTTGGTAAGAATCGAATCCACGCCTTTACTTATGAAGCTACATTTAAAAAGCTACCACAAAGATTTTTTAGAAGAGAATTTTTAAAGCTAAGTTCTTGTTGTATGCAAAAGTAGCGGTATGGGAATGAACCTTCATTGCTAAACAAGGTTTATCCTCATATCAATACGTGTATTTGGACCACGAGTGTGACTTCTGCGAATTTCAATCGGTCAAGTAGCCGCATACGAAAAATCGTTCGCGTATTAGCCACCCGGTCTAATACACTTGACTCAATAAACTAATCAGTAAAAGAAAAAAAAACAGATTTATGATCAAAACAAGCAGCAGAAAATGAGTCTCAAACTATTATTAATATGTAAAATATCTTCTCACCACAAACGCATTTACCGTCTTCGTTCCGTCGTGGGTAAAAATTCAGTCTTACAAAGAGGTAATTTTCAAAACATTTTTTTACTAGTTTTTAAAAAACAAAAATGTAGGTGGCATTAGCCAGATTTTGTTATAACATTGAACTGTTACGTGCAACCTTAGACTGTGTTCAGTTTTTACATGAGTGTATTTATTTCTGATAAATAGAGAACTAAATATCTATAAAATATAAAAATATCAAACAAACAAGTCTCAAACTGAGCCTCAAGTGACGATAAAACCTCTAACCGCATCTTAGAATCCCTGTTTAACCGTCTAATAACGCCAGTGCCGTTCTAATAATAAATAAGGAGTGCAATATCTGTCTCGAACATAGAGAGTGCAAGCCATTTGCATCGGTAGTGAATACGACGAAACTGCCTCCGAAGGAATTTAATAAAAATATCTCTTGGACTGGCTTAGTGTTTCTTTAAAATACGACCGAGTTTATTGTCTTTAATGTGCTTGAGGAAGATCTGTAAGGAAGAGGTTGAGAAATATAACCATACTTAGCAAATACTTTAAGTAAGTAAGTTTCCTTTGCAGGAGATTGTCTAGGTAGGTAGCACCATAGTATGAGATATCTAGACTAGATTTAGATATCTGCCGCATTAGTGCAACATTATTGTATTGTAGATTGAACGGTACTACAGCTAGTTCGCGCATAGCTCGCCTGATGTAAATAGACGGTGTGATCGAAAACGGTAAAAATATGTCACTACGAATACTTTTTCGCAAGTCGTTCGTGATCGTGGCTCAGGATATGTAGTATAGTGAGTCAAAAACTTAGCCTATAAAGCTAGCAAAAAACTTTTTTTTTTTCATTTTGTTTCCGAAGTTGCATATGAATTTGGGATATATATAATTTTTCAGAGATTTAAAGCAGAATGCATTTTAATGAATAGCACCAACGGTAAATACCGTACTCGTTAAAAATATTACATAAATTTTTAACAAGTAACAAGTCAAGTCTGACTGGACTTCCACTCACGATAATATACAACAGTTGTATGTTATCACAAATTTTTAGGATTTTATTCACTTCATCTAACAAAAAAACGAGAACATCAATTAGCATGCACCACGTGAAGATCTAATTTGTAAGTAATCCTGTACTTCGTTACACAAACAAACGACCCTTTCTTATTTACATACGAATATTAGCTGCGGACAGAATTCTGACTGATGTGGCTAAATGAGAGATATCCCTCACTGAAAATTAGCATTCATAAGCCAACTCAGACAACATAAATAACATGGAATATTTGAACCATTACGTGTCGGCATAGATACTATATGTATTCGCCTTACGCGAACACGCTTGCTATAAAGTTCTTGAATTGAGTAAACTAAAAACATAAATAAATATAGTACTATGGACACTGACGTGATGTTGACAATTTTTTGTAATATTTATGCGGGATCACTCACGTTAAGAAAATTCAACTTCCCGCATAAGTGAAACAAAAACATGAATAAAAATTAAGTTTTTAGATGTATGAGTGTTTAAATAATCATACATAATATACGTAATGGAAATGCAGCTTCACATTGCAGTTTTATCTGTGAAAATAAAAGCTTTATCCAATCGCTATCAAATTTCTAGATCTTCTTGATGGGCTAATCTAAATAATTTATCAAAAAATCAAAATTAGTTTGTGTGTGTGTGTGTATGACACATAATTATTTCAAATTTAATAATCACAGACATTATGATGAAAACTGATTATCAAAGAAAAGTACTAAGCCAAAAATTTAATTGCATTCACTGTTTTTGAACATAACCCTGGTATCAGTAAAATACAGCTATTCCGCTCAATTTTTTACAGATTTGATAAATACAATGACTTATATCAGCTTAGTGCACCCTTCAGTTTATGAAACTGTACAGAGTTTCATATATCTAAATTTAATGTCATCGATTGTAATACATATAAATAAGCAAGCATATTTTTACACGTAATAAGTCAGCAGCCTCTATCTTGCAAATCTATTCTGTATTCGAGATTCGACCACTTGTCTAGCTCCAGTGGGAATATAACTACATTTCGGCCACAAACACAAAAGTCCTATGTCAGTTTGATAGCTCTTCTCAATGAGAACAACTTGGAATAAGCAAACTGATAATATCTTCACTTAATTTAGGATAATACAATGGCCCAACTGTTGTAGTCCAATAGTATAAGTACACAGTATTGTTTGTGGGGCGTGTTATGTATGCTATGTAGCTTCGAGTATTTGGGCTATCCCTAGGTCGTCAAATATCTATCGGCTACCTATTTAATTTAGTAATTTACGGAATTCGTTTATCTTAGGCAAATATAGTGAACACTTATTTTTAGGTAGAATTACATCAGATTTACATGAAGTATTGTAAAAAAAAAAATTACTCGTGTTTGTGGATTCCAATCTCAGATTAATGTGCCTCTTTATTGTAGTAGGTATGTATATTAATGCTCGCGAAGGTTCTAATGAATGTATTAGATGTTGATACTTTAACTAAATATTTTTTGTTTCATTTTATTTATTTAAAATCACCATAATTGCACACATTATGTACCTAATGTGCAATGTGCTCAAAGAATATCACAATTATCAAAAAAAATTACATACTTGGAAAACAAATCCGTCTCAACAATTTAGAGTTAAACTTTATTGTAGGTGGCTAACTGAACTTAGTTCAATAGTTATTATTTTGACATTATTTTTATTATTATTGTCCTATAAATCATTCTACGACAAGACACGTAATTTTTATGATAAGTATAAAAACGATAAATATAATTGAGCTAAATTATTACATTTTAAATTAAATTGTTAACTAATTAGGGTAAGATAAAATATGCTGTACTAATATAATATATTTTTAATCTAAAATGTAATCACAACTAGAACAAATAAAGAACTTGAAACCACAATAGAAATAGTTTTGATATGCGCAGCCTTGACAGGTGTTTACAGTATTCAGAGAAAGACTTAAAAAAAAAAAAATTAAGGAAATATGTACCGAACTTTCAATTTAATAATACATATTTTATTTAGTACTTTCTCATTTTTCAAATGGCATGTATAATTATGTACCCACATCTTAGTAATCTTCAAAATATTTACTGATTTATGAAATTTGACGTGTTTCTAAATTTTTACAAAAATTGCATAAACATTGCAATTTGCATCGATCGACTGCCATACAAACAAAGCGATTACCGAATCATTGTTCAAACACAAAAGCTACTGATTTTCTGGCTAGTTGAACAAACATCTATGTCAAGATGGTCAGGTATTGTTTAAAAAAAAAGGCAGATGTCACCAGCCCTAGGGTGCTGATAAAAAGACCGTCTGGGCCGCCTTTGTTAAGTAAACTAAGCATTCAAGACGTTCCCCGAATTACAAAATGTTTAGCTATTTGTTATAGTCCTATTAAGTTCTGTCACTTCGGTGCTACCTTTGCAAACTAACTTTTGCGGCACTGCTTTAACAATTTTAAACTCTATTTTCACGACTGTAAGGTTTTTGGAATTTGTTACTAGAGTTTTGCAGAGTTGTAATTGTCGTTCGACGCAACGGTGACGCTTTCAGTTTGAATGAGATGTCGATAAATTAAATCGGTTTCCGCTGTGTGAATACCAAAGTTGTCTCAATTTGTTCTCTGTTACGGACAAAAGATTCGTTTTCTGTCCTTTCTCAACGCAGTAATGTTTATGGTATTATGTTTAAATGATGCGTATGGGATTCTAAAATCTTATTAATTTGAAATTGCTCACAAAAAAGTCGAAAAAGCGTGACGTCGTTTTATAATAGTCTTGTTGTTGTTTGTTGATATCTTTCTTTACATTAAATACTTCATTATTCATCCCGCATGCTACTAGTATTGTACGCGAATTAACTATGAAAATACCACCAAATTAACTCAGCATTACACTTATGTTATTTGTTGTACCTTCCAAAAAAAATAAGGTTTAAACTACTTTCGTTCTTCTACTTCTACTTTTAAACAAACTTTCCAAAATTACTTCCAATGCATTGAAAAGAAGCAAGACGAGGCCGCGCGCGTGTTGTACTCAGCTTTGTTCTATGATGAAGAGCACCATATGTGGCGGAAACTATAGTCAGAGTATCCGATATAATTAAACGTGAGTAATCCCGCATAAATAATACAAAATGTGTCAAAACGTCACGTCAACTTCCATAGTAAACAAACTGTTAAAAAAATCTAAAGCACCGAATGCAATTTAAACTTTCAAAATCTATTCAGCCTTATACTAAATCTATTCATCTATGCAGGAAGATCCGATGTTATAAAGAAATTATACATACAAGATACGTGCGAAAAACATAAACCCTTCTTTGGCAATCGGGTAAAGAGCAAAGAAAAGAGAATTTCAATAAAAAAAACTCACCAGCAAATTTAATAAATTATTCAATAAAAAAACGTAATATCTCAACTTTGACAACAAACATTTTTATCTCTATCAAAGCGATATTACAGTCTGCCCTTCACTAAAATATCACAGTCATCCCCAAAACTCGAACCTAAAACAATAAAAATTATTTTCTTGTTTGCTAAGCCACCGAGATATTAAAAAAATATTCAATAGACGTTCAGTAGACGCAACTCAACACTGTGTCAATAGTGATAAAAGTATTTGCTTTACAGAGACTACAAAGATCAGAGTAAATACTTGAGTACGCCTACTGAGACCCTGACTTGAGTTGATACGCCAATAAATATTTTTTTCTATCTCTTGAGGGCTGAATAGTCTGTCTTTTGTTTGTAAATGACTATCAACTTTGACCTAACCTTAAAAAACCTTAAACCTACCTTTTTTTTTAAAAGTTGGCCATGCTTATCAATCGTTATCAGATTGCATTGCTGCGTGATTATTGCTACTTTCTGTTTGTAGTACAGTGTGTCTATCCATTGTCAGAGACCAGTATCTAAGCCAAGTTCATGTAGTCTTAAAATTACAAGTAAAAATGATGCTGTGTGTATTTAAATAGGTACGATTATATTAATATTTTCAGCCGTGAAAATAATATATTTATAGTTTTGTAGCACGTATCTCTTTATTTTCTTACAATTGTAATACAAACTAGAATACGATTGGTCAATCAAAATCGATATTTATAATTATGATGGCGCCTGTATTTTAGAAAAACATTTCTCAAGTAGAGAGTACTTCTAATCTGCCAAATAGAATACAGTTAAATTGAGTTCACGATGAAAGTTAGTTTGAAGTGTTAAAATATCGTTTTTAGACATTCTGATTTGCTTTTAATAACGAAAGTACACTTAAATAAACGCCAAAATTATTGATAAAATATATGAACTTAGAAAACAGATTAGATAGAGCTAATTAAAGTGGAGAACTAGAATTTGATTCTAATACCTAAAACCGTAACTTACAAATACTAAAATGTCTAACTCAAAGCATTCACTACAAATAATATATAAATTTTCATAAAATATGTAGTTCTTTGAGCTTAGTGGAAATCTGATTGCGTTAATCAAAGCAAAGCTTTACCAATGCATTTCAAATGTTGCCAGTTTAGGTACTGACCAGATAGTAACATTACCAATGCCGTTGGCTGTCGAATTTCACGTACAATTTACGCCTAAAAGCCTTTGAGCCGGAGCTAATGTTTTCGCTAAGCGATTCGTTCAAATTGTTAGACAGGGAAAGCATTTGTTTTTAGTAAATGCTTCACTCTACCGTCTTTGAAGGGGTGGGTCGTTAAATTCATTGCGGTATTAAATTTAACAATGTACTTCATAGGCCAGCGAAATATTGCTTAGGACATTTAGTTAGGACTTGATTTATTTGTCATCTTTATGAAAATTGTATTTCGCTGTTTTTACGACCGACTTTACGAGCTGCTGTTAATGTCTTTATTAGAAACTTTGTTGCTTTACTTAGTCACAAATGTTATTAGTATTAAAAGGTCTTTCAAATATCAAAGCTTGGTACAGTTTTTACGATAAAGCCTACTCTACACAATTCGCAGTGTAGGTTGTGTGAGTACTAATATATAAGATTGCACAATTAGTTGCGCAATTACAACCAAGTTTTCCGAGATAAAAAGTAAAATGAAAAACTTACATGTTAATCCAGGATTTAATCTATCTGCATTACAAATTTAATCTAAATCCATTCAGGCATTTCAGCGTGAAGAAGTTACGTACGTTTATACAAAGATACATACTAACTTTCGCATTTATAATACAAACAGTTTTTATTTAACAGACAGATTTATATTATCGACAGCCCTTTTGGCTCATTGGTAGTGTCTGCTTCAAGCGATGTAGGGCATGGATTCAATTCCCACCTAGGACAACATATTATTTGTGGTATAAACAAATGTTTGTTCAGTATCTGGGTGTGCCGCATGTATTTATAAAAAAAAACTTGCGCACACTAGTACTAAAATGTGCAATATGCTTAAATAAAATATCATCAAAATACTTTCACACAAAAGAAACCACGTCAACAACAAAATATCGCATCACTAATGGTCTACGCATCGTATTGTGTTACTACACAATCAGCAAGAGAAATTCTGGAGTGAAACAAATTATCTTTGGCATATTGACTTACACGTATCAACACTAATAACAGTAAAGAAATTCCAATTTTGATTAGACGTAAATTTCGAGTATTTTTTTCTTGAATGTATTATTATTTAAACGTACAGATAAATAATACTGTTTTAGCATATTTTCATTATAATTATCATCACAGCCAAAAGATGTCCACTGCTAGACATTGGCCTCCCCCATTGACTTCCATAAAGGTTGGAACCTAGTTTAATATAACTATTTTTGTAATTGACGTTTACCTAGATTTGACATTTTATTTGTATTTTGACATTGTATTTAAATACGACATTGTTTATGACCCTAACATTATGTTAGGGTTGTTATTTTATTTTTTGTAATTTAGATATCTATGGTTTCAATTAAGAGTTATTGTTTTATATTGTCTGTAAGCAAAACCATATAGCGTTATTCTTTGTTTGAACTTTAAATTTTCCGATTATTTTAATTAAAATAAAAAAAAACAAGAAAATTGTAAATGATACTTTTGATTTGAGCATTCTTTTGGATCCAAAATAACTCTGACAAAAGAAATCAAATGAAAAAAATCCTTTTTGGTAGAGATTACCTACTGTTACTTTGTTGTACTTACTCTGAAATAATATCGGGATCGCACATCCCAAAAAGAATCGTTTACTAACAAATTACAGACAAAAAGCATGTTTGTGCAGGATCATTTGGTATAAATTGCAATTTGATCTCTGTAGATTTTCCGGGTGCTGGTAATTCTTTTGATACAGAAATAATAATAATTGTACAATATAATATGTACAACTATAACTAAAAGGGTATCTTTATGAATGTTAAGATGACGTATTTGTATATACTTCTGACGTTCCGATTTCAATAAATTTTTTACAAACATTCTGTAAAATTAATTACTGCGTAGTTATAAAAAAAATACGTCTGCCGACGTCCTACTGCTGAAATGATGATGGTGATGATGATGATGATGATAAAAAGAAATAAAGAAAAATCATTTGACTTTTCACAATAGAATTGAATAAATCAAAATAAATAGAACTTTAAGCGGGACCTACTAAATAACACTCAAACAGAACTTTTACTTGCGGTTGTTTTGCTTGGCCAAAAATAATACCTATTGTTATAGACAAGCTGTTGCTGGTGCTGGTTTTTATATTTTTAGTATGTTTTCATTTTTTGTTTCCGGTAGTACTCTAAAGTATACAACTCCAAAATAGAAGTTCAAACACCGCCAAAGTCAGAAGCAAGTAATATCACCAGCAAAATATTATCACATGCAAAGAAACTTTTCAATTAATTTTACCGATATTTACGTTGACTGCAGCAATGGGGGGTCCACTTTACTTGAACCTCTCGCTACCGTTAAATTTCTTTAAAAATAACTGGCAATCAAACACAAGGTTATTTTAATATGCAGTAAAATTTCAAATCAATTTCTTTTTGAGCAATAAAGATGCTTTTACTGGGATTTCTCGTGAATCATTCCCGACTTCATTTGAATCGACGTGATTTGTAGGTATGAGACGGTAAGGTCCCAGCGAGAGCCCTCATAAATCAAAATTCTTGATGCTCATGCGAGTCTTGGTCCTGCAGTTTACGAAAATAGGAATCAAATAGGGATGTTTCAACCGGAGAAATCCGACCATTATCGCTATGCTTAAATTTTTATTTTTATTTTTTTTTTACTCCGTCCTCCACTGTTTTCCCCTGACAATGGTCAAGGCCCTTTTTTAGGTTGTTATTTGTTAACCTTAATTTTGAAAAAAAAAATTAAGTGAGTTAACTGCAGCTATTAGCTTTTGGTCTATATCGATCACAAATGAAGGTTGCGCAACCAGCATCCGTAGCCTCACACATAAGCTGGATACAGACTGGCCTAAATAACACCAGCCAGCACCAATGTGCAGCACTCTTTTCATTGCATTTAACAAAATGAGATAGTACTTCATTATATACGAATATATATTTAATAAATAAATAAATTATTGTCAAATTAGTGAAATTTAAGTCCTCGCTATTTTAACTGAAACGACTGTTAAGCGACAATAAACTAAATAAAATTAAACAAAATAAACTTGAATTTTCAAAATGAACTTCCGCAAAGTAACGCCTGAATCAATCAATTATCTGTGTACCAAAATATTTTTATAAATCAAATCAAATCAAATAATATGGATTGGTCTCTATCATTTATCTCAGTTCTTCGATGTTTGCTTCCAACCAAAATGGTAAGTTTGGTCGTTCATCGGTTACCTAAAATACAAGCTAGGCTGTATGTCTGCTTCGAGAGCTGAAGGGTGTGGGTTCGATTCCCACTCAGGGCTAACATTTGTGTGACTAACATCAATGTTTGTTCTGTGGCTGGCTGTACATGTATGTATCATAAATATGTTTTTACAAAAAGTATTTAAGTATTCTGTCAGCTGTCTGGTTCCCATAGTACAAGCTGTGCTTAGTTTGGGGCTAGATGGCGCTGTGTTAAAATGTACTTCAATTTTTTTTGTTTTTTTTTTAAGCGGATTACGTAAACAATTACAGAGATAGAGATGTTATTATTTTTTATCCGGTAAATTTGTTTTTTGCATCTCTATTCCATTTAACAAGTTTAGTTTTACACTGCGCACATCACAAGGTAGTTTTTAAATATTTATAAGAAACGAACAGTCTTCTGTTGTGAAATATGCCGCGTTTTGTTGCAATATTCTTTACGAGCCTATATATTTTAACACGGACTCAGAAGCAATTTGTTGACCCATCTGTTGAATTATTTTTTATGTCTACTTATTTTATTGTATTTTAAGTTATGCCCAGTTCAAATAATATAACCTTATCTCACCCTCTCCGTTCCACCACAAGATAAGCAAAAGAACGTCATACTACCATCCGTTCCTCGTGGACGTTCCCAGTATTCAATAGTTGTTTAGTCTTCGATTTCGCTCTACTTTCTTGATGCGTACAATGGAACTCGTTGCAGGCTTCGTCGTTATACATCAGACGAGTTCGTAGCTAAAATTAGATCTATTAGGGTCTGTTAATATGGCCTGAAATTTGATATACCCGAGTTGTTTTATGTAATATTTAAAAACTTTTATTTAAATCTACTAACTCTTTATTATCCACTCCAAAGATTACAGTGATTACAACAAAGATCCTGCGAAGTTACAACAATGGGTATTTCCAAAAGCGAGTTAATACAAGTACAATCTTGAAAGTTCAGCAACGTATCTATAGTGCCCCTCGCATTTCAGATTTCTATAAGCGATGGTGATTGCTTACCATCAGGCAAACCGTCTGCTTGCCAAATGTGGCTAAAACATACAACTAGGTAGTAGAAGTAAGTGATCGCCTATATTTTCACCTTTCAAGTACATTATGTTAATCAATTTTATTAATCCAATCAAATTTCGTTTCATTAATTGCGTTGGAGACTGTCGTGGAGGCAATTGTATCTTTCGTGCAATCTTGACAACTTGTCTTCTTATGCTAGAGAGATTTAAGTAGTATTACGTTTGGTATTTAATTAATTATTATAGCTACTCAGTAAGCAGGCCTCCGATCAACCTTGAAAGTGACTTAAATTAAGCGTATCAGATTTTGTTGATTCGTTTAACTGCTCTTCCAAGAGATCAAAATGCCTAGATGTAGGTACCAGTATACTTAAAAGTATCTATTGACCTTTTTTTGTCTTTTAATGAAACTTGTTAGTGGACCTTTACTGTGACCTTGCTTCATCTTGCGAGTACAATATGTACCTGAAGAATAATACAAACTGCAAAACTAGTTTGTTCATTAAAAAATTTCGCTTAAATTAATTTAATAAAGGTCAGATCAAGGGGTTGCGGTTCATCATCGATTCTATTCTTGAGATTTTTAACTTTATAATTCCTAAGAGGCAAAGTTTTTTTTTTGTTGTCCGTATGCTTATAACACGACATAATATTTCATTGTTAACGTTACCAATCATTTGAACAAAACGATGATTCCATTTTCATTATGCGAGCCGCTACACAACGGAATGCGTTGGGTATTCCGCGATGGATACTCTACCATCTGGGTGTCTTGACTTGTTTTAGACTACATATCAAGTCATATAAGGTTAGGTGAAATAGTGTCAAATGCAAGCCTATTTACTATTAATTAAAAAAAAAACTATTTCTTAGGTTTTATTTTGAACACTGAAGTGATTATACCTTTCAGAGACTTTAACGATCTTGCATTAGCTATAGTAATATTCGAAAACACATTTTTATCCAGATTTTGACGCGATAAATACCCGCCTGTCAAATCTTTGTTCTATAAAATACCATTAGCACTAAATACAAGCCATTAGGAGCATCGATTGATTGGGAGGCCGCCGAAACTTTTTACAGCCACAAAACCTTATCAACCCAAAACATTGACGAATCTTGATGAGGATTGGCACTTAGTTGAAAAAACTTTGAAGGGAACACAATGATTGGCAATTTTGTACGGATTTGGTTTAATATAGGGCAGTTTGTTTTTTTTAAATTCAAATGTTTATTTCTTTAATACTACTTAGGTATACAATATTCTGTATTTTACAGTAATATTTAGTTTGTACAGTGTTTATAAGAGAACCCACTATTAGTTGACATATCTCACGGAATCAGCCATTTGACGTCGATCTACAGTCCTAATTTAACCAATAAGTCATCAAGAGATATTAACATTCTTTCTCTTATAATTAATTATCCTCACGATATTTTTCTATACCAAAGGATAGTTAAACTCCTCATTGGAAAATTAAACAAGACTACGAGAAGAGTACATTTGATGGTGAGAATGACGATAATGGGGCCAGTTTATTGTAGAAGTTAAGTTAAGAATTTAGTTAATTTAATTTGTTTTGATGAGACATGTATATTCCAGTTATCATTGTCAGTTGTTAACCTATTACTGTAGTTTATTTTTCTTCTGTATGCAATCTTGTAGAGATTATTTTATCATGGAAAACATATATTCTTAAAACCACAAGAAAAAAAATAAACAATTAGATAATAATTACTGCTTACGTTATAAATTTATATAACGTCGCGTGTCGAGCCTGCACCAGATTGGCAAAGGACTGAGGCAGATGGCATAAGAGAGAGACATGTACCCAGCAGTGTGATAAAAAAGGCCGTGGATGATGATGATGATACGAGTAAACAGCGAGAGATGTACCAGCAACAAGTATAAATTATTAAAAGACTGACCCGTCAAGGACAACTATAAGTTCAGTGCGCCAAAGAGTATCCAACGCTGCATTGATAAGATGGAATCAAATTGATTGGGTAGGGATGGGAACATTAGCCTTGGATTTGAGTAATTAGAATAAGGTTTCGGTCGGTATCTCTTGCCTATAGTAAGAGCCGCGAACGATATATTCAGTCCACTGCCACTTTAGCTTCCTAATGAGCTGTGCGCTAAGCTATGTTAAGGTCTGCTGCTGACTTTAAGTTTCTTAGCAAATTATTTCGTTGTTCAAATTTAAATTATTTTTGCATTCACTCTTAATCAATTTCAATCTAAGGAATTGCGCAAACCCAAAGGAATTCTCCGTCTAGACGCAATGCTTAATGGGTGCAAATCATTGCAAATTACGTTCGCAGAACACTCGATAATAGTATAAGTAACAGCTTCTGGGATGCATTTTCTGACGGTAGTAGTTGTTGAGCTTCGAACTGTGACTTAAATAAATGAATTATAAATACATACATTACAGTGTAAATTTCACGTAACGCCATACAAATTCAAACTCAACAAAACTTTTATTTTGGGATTATGGGAACCAGATAATTAACAGATACGTTTTTAAACAAAAACTTTTAATATTTGCATAAACACTCAGTCACAGTGCAAACATCTATCACACAACTGAGTGACCTGTGGAAATTGTACCCATGCTTTCCAGCTCTCAAAACAGAACTAGGTAGTATAATTTGAATCCCAAATCATATAACTATTTCACAGATTTCTCTTCCGTTTTTCGAAAAAAAATAATAATTATTAATGTTTAACGACAAATTTAATGACGATCGCATCAACAAGCGATTATACAAACGGCAATATGATTCCGTATACTTTATAAACACTTAATTTGGTGTAATAGTGTTCAAGTATTTACAAGATGACTCAGAATAAAGTTAAACTTAGCATAGGTATATTTGAAGTATGCCCATACTAGTTATGACTTTCCTTTCTATGCATGTTCTCGAAAGCCAAATCACGGTTCTTGAACTCGAAACTTTTTAATTGTAATGGAGATTAGCTGCTATCTGATTCTACCTAGCGAGCATTAGTAATAACATATTTATTTTGTTCGTTTGACAGCGGTAGGCGGATCGATGGTCAAGATAAAGTTAAGAGCGTCGAAATACGGTCTTTCACACTAGGCTACGATGTAAAAAATTTCATTTAATATCTTTTAGCCTCTGCCTGAACAATGATAAAGCATAAGTATACATTATACATACATATCGATATAGCATAACACGTTTTTCTACGTGTTTTCTGAATGTGGCAAAGCTATACAATTACAGAATTGCCACGTCTGAAATTCAAACGGGTAAGTCCTGTTAATTGGTTGTGAGTGAAAGTGAGTGGATTAATGAATTAATTTCTGTCGTTAATCGCCACCTTACTTTTTCGCTCTAATATAATACTCCATTTACTAGGAATCAGTTGCATCGTTACCAAGTTTAAAAAATAGCAAGGATTAAATAGATAGACAGAAACGTTTTATTGTACACCAGAAAAAGTTAAATGTACAAAAAAAAACAATAGAAAGTTATGACCTAGTGCTACACAAACACAAGATATATTGCCATAATTAAAGTGTGAAGTGATTGTTTTGTATCCTTTCCGATTACACCTACAAACCCATATACCCTACAATGCAAACAGGTGGCGTTTTAAAAATTATTTAGATACTTACTACTGAAAACTAGTTTCAAGAACTATATGTTGATTTGACAACCTGATTTCACCAAGAAAAATAACCACGACAAATCTAGAAATTGTAGTTCTATTTTTTAAAGAAGTGAATACTTTTACTTCATTAAAAAATAAAAATATAAATAAACAAACAAAACGCTCTCCTGATTATAAGAGACAAAGCCTAACCACGACCATTGCAGTGGTATTCAGAACTTTAATTAACAAAAATTCGTACAATGCTTAATTTTAACTATAATTATTCAAAGGACGTCGATTTGTTTGTGATGAGGCAAAACACTTTTAAGAACGCTATTTCAAGGCAATTTTTTGAACACACTAAAGTTAAATACGACAATACTAAAAATTTGATCGCAAAAAAATCCATAAAGAAAAAGTTGTGTAAGAAAACTGTAATACTTGTATGAGGCTCGCACGTACCTAGTGTCAATCTATTTATTTATTTGTTTTTAGTTTATTATTATTTTGTCTAAATTTTGAAATTGTATTTATTGTATTTGTTGTACCTATATATTATAATTCTTGCATCAGTCCCCGGCCGGTGTGGGCTCGGGGCACTTTAACTTCTCGGGGCACTTTAACTTTATTTAACATAAGTGAAAACTTTTAAGGCTTTTGTATGTTAATTTAACTTCTATTTATTTATTAAGTTAGCAGCTGTTTGTTTTCCATGTAAAATAAAAATAAAATAAAATAAAACAAAGTCTATGGCATCGTCGCTGTGGCGCTCATTACTTTGAAACATTCAATGGTGCATTTCATTAGTACTGTAGTTTCAATAGCTACATTACGCTTCAAGCCGCGACACATACGTAGGTATGTTAACACAAGATGTACCACCAAGTAGGTAGATTTTGTGTTAAGTGAAATCATACGATACTCGTATGCATAATAATGCGTAGTCTGAAAAAGCTTTGATTAACTACATCTCAATCTGTGGTAGGCAATGCGAACTAGAATGGGTATAACAACTCACTGCAACTGGTCTTCAATTAGACGGTAAGATCTTTTGTTTTTTTAATGTATCTTGTTATGGAGGTGTCGGAATGTAACGAAGTGGCATTTATCTATGTTTTGATAATTTAGTATTGGTGTGGGCTTTAGCGGAAGACACTTATGAAATTATTTTTGTTGACTAATGTGTGCCTTCGTATTTGTCGTAACAGGTCAACTGTGACTTTGTTGCAAATTTACAGACTAGGTAAATATTTCGGCCTGGTATAGCCTTTCTAGTCTTTAACAGAAAAAATAAAAAAAATATTATAGGACATTACACACAGTTCTAGAGTGTTCTAGAGTGGAGACCGCGTATTATATAGACCGCAAGCGTAGCGTAGGACGCCCTGAGACTCGATGGAGTGACGATATCCGTAGGACAGCTGGCGGTGGATGGAAGCGAAAAGCCGAAGATCGGGCTGAGTGGCGTGTCTTGGGAGAGGCCTATGTCCAGCAGTGGACTAGTGTAGGCTGATGATGATGATGACACACAGCGCCATCTGACCCCAAACCAAGCAAAGCTTGTGTGATGGAAGTCAAATAACTGATAGAATACTTCAATACTTTTTTTTTGTATATACGTACTTATAATACATCTGGGACATCTTAATAACGCTAGCTACTGACTACCGTTATTGGAAATAACAGTCAATAACATATTTGTACTTTAATTATAATTTCGTTTTGAAAATGACTTATTACAGAAGAAATACTTTATTCTTCATAGTGTTTTTTATATTTTAAGCGACAGACTTTGTGTACTCTACTAGTGTTCAATATTTTGTATTCAAGGTTCTCATCATAAAGTAAAAATAATATTAGTCACAGACAAAGTCACAACCGAGTCCAGACCATGCCCTAAAGTAATACATTGCTAGAAGTTTTTACGGAGTCTAGGAAAGAACACATAAAGTTTAGCCATATTACCTATATTGGTTGTCCATACTTATGCGTTTAATTAAGCACTTTAAAATTAAAATAGCATTATTTTACTTATAAACCAATCGAAACACAAGTTCTGGATAATAATACAAAGCTGTGACATGATTTTACCGCGTTTCCACCAAAATTAATTCCAATGTATGACATTGAACTTCTTGATGTCAATGTCATACATAATATGACATCAAAATGTCGTTTATTTTTTTATCTCTAGAATTATGTTTGTATCTTTTCAGTGAGTGTCTGATAATTTTGCTCAGACGAATGGCGCGTGTCGATAATACAAGTCATTTAGCACACATTAGCTCCCTAAGCTTTTACAGGCGACATCGATGGTCATTACAAAAACTGCATTTCATGTATTTAATAACATCGTCAACGTTGTCAACATACATCCAGTATGGAAATATTGTAGATGTAAGTAAAACGGCCGCGTACTTTTATGAGTTTTTGAAATGTGTCAGCTTCTAATTGCGCTCGAAGGCTGTATCTAAGCCTAAATGACAGCCCTGTTGGTTCATTGGTGAAATGTCTGCATCAAAAGCTGTAGGGCGTGGGTTCGAATCCCACACAGGACAAACATTGTATTGTATAAACAAATGTTTGTTTTATGTCTGGGTGTACTGTATGTATTATAAGTACGTATTTACAAAAAAACACTATTTAAGTATTCTATCAGTTATCTGACCTCCATAGTACAAGCTTTGCTTAGTTTGGGGTCAGATGGTAAATAAATAAATAAATAAATAAATTATCAACAGGGTCTTCTTTCATTAGCGTGGTTTCCTTACTGTTCATATCTCAATATGCACCCCACACGGGAAATCTATTAACGTCAAAACGGACGCAATCCATCAACCTATCAAGTATTCAACCCCTTGTGAATAGAAACGTTTTGTGCGTAGGCATGTGCGATGATAATTGTATTTTTTTTTGTTTGACAAGTTAGGCACTTTAAGTGACGGACGATAAGAACATGGTGAGTGAACCTAGCCTGGAATGAAAACTGGCTATAGAATAGAATACAACTTTATTACACAACAAACATACATACATTATAATATACATAATTATACGAAACATAAAAAAGAGATAAAGAATAAAACAAAACAAAACAATAAGTATACGGCGTATAACGTCGGTCGTATCGCCTGAAGCAATTTCTTCTAGACAACCGTTGGATGGAAAGAAACATATAGAAACATTAATTTAAAATATTCAAATAGAAAATTAGCCGTTAAATATGAGATTTCAAAGTGCTCATTTCAAAACATCACAAAACTTCATAAAAACACCGTTTTTTTGTTATAAAACCAACCTGTTGTTCCTCCCGCTCAATGAAATCCATTGTACGAGACAAAAATAAAACGTCTAAAAATCTTGAAACGTTCTTTAAAAGGCGTTAAATATAAAATGGACGCTTAGATTTTATTTTCACTTTCTCGCTTCATAAACGGGACAATAGGCAAACAATAACGAAGAAAATTTGCATTCACTGCGAATATTTTTCTACCATCTTCCGCAGGAGACAACGCAGTAAACTCGCTTCATTAAACGTCAAATTATCAACACCCTAGTCGACTAAGCCAAAATAACCATTAAGCACTGAATGAGCAAACAAACATATCCTTTCGCTAAACTGAACTGCCGCTCTAAGTCGATAAGATAGATTTTCGAATGAAACTAAATGGAATGCAAGCGATTTTTGCTCAGAACTCTGGCAGTCATAACTCATGACTACGGAAAACTGATCACACCAAAACGACGGGCACGTTCAAGGAATATCGTTTTTTTGCCTTTAGATATAAGGGTTAATATCAAACAACATCAGCCAAGAAGAAAATTATTTCGCATACTTCAACTAAAGACCCTTTCGAAGGCATGTGATCCCCTTTCAGTATACTTAATTGTTTTGAATCTGAATTGCGAAAATGCAAAAATAAGGGTGCATTTTTAAAGTCAGTAATAATGGTTTTTTTTTAAATTTATCGACAACTCAAATAGGTCCATACCTATTTGAGTGTGAGAAGGGCTCCATAGTCCTTAATGCCTGATCAATAATTTATGTACAAGGTTTCTAAATTTTTTAACTAATGACAGACTAGTTGTTTGACTATAGCTCATCTGATGTGACGGTATGGTGAAAGTACGTATATCGTCACTCTATCCAGCGTCGGGGCGTCCTACGTTATATAATTTTTGCAGTCTTATGTATTGAAATGGGTTTAAGTGTTAATGTATTCACAACAAAGTACATTAGTATTATTTTCTGTTGCCTGGTTTCCATTAGGTTAGAAGGTTCCCACAGTGTTTAGTTTGAATTATCTGTAATGTAACTATTTAAAAATACATTTTAGAAAGCGTGACGCGTACCTATGTTTTTTTTTTTTTTTAATGGTTGACAGGCCTGGTGTTTGACCACAGCTCACCTGATGTTAAGTGAAGGTGTGGTCGAAGATGGTAAAGCACACCTAGCCTGGAATGGAACTGGCTCTCAAGTGAGGCTGCCGGAACACACCGTTAGATGCTTGGCGGCAGATTTTCTTGGTATTTGTATTATCTCTATAAATCTATTTGTATTGTTTTGCCAGAATATTAAAAAAAAAACACCAATCCAATTTTTGACAAAAGAAAAATAACTATACGCAAATACATGGCCTATTTATTCAAATACATGGTCACAAGAGCACTTGGACTTAAAACATACATAAAAAAGCTTTTGTATTTTTGAATTCAACTATGTCGGCATATTTATCTCGACACGTTATTTGTTTGGATGAATCAGGAAACACGCAGGACAAAGGATAAAACGTGTTCAAGCTAAAATGTTCGAAACCATTGCATGTCACCGACCCTGCCGGCTCTGCGCCGTTTCCAAAAATTTCCCTTCCATTCCAACTTTTTTCTTTCGCTCGGTAATACAATATTCATTGATAGCGTGTCCAGCAACCTGATTATGATAGCTGTCAAAGTTCGATAGAATAAGATTGATTAAAAATTCTGCTACTCGAATCTGTCATAGTAACCTAGTCGAATTACCCCTACTCATTTTTTATATTTAGTCAGTAGGTTGGCCTAGCGTTTGACCACAACTCAACTGATAATTTAATCGTATCTACATATAAGATTAATATTAATGTAATTTTGGAGAATGTGCTTTAACTAAAAAGCAATATATACTGCCTGAGTGGATGAATACAGATACGGACCGAATGTCTTAAAATAGAGTGAACAAGTATTTTAAGGTAAGCGTGCTCTTTCTTAGAATGCATCATAACTTATGGGTGACATAGTTACTGCGTGACTCAACCCTTTTAAATTAAATAAAGATTTAAAAAAAAACATAACTTAACATCAGGTGAGATGGCGGTAAAACGCAAGCTTATTAGTTATTAAAACAAATATTATATCCTTCTTCGAGAGATTACGGGTACATAATTATAAATATGCAGACTGCATTATAATTATCACGTTTTTACTTTTTCTTGTCTAAAAAAGAAATCTATCGTCAAATAATAAAAAAAAAACTACAGTGACCACTTAGCGTGTATTGTTGATTGATTTTAAATTATGCAATTAATTGTTGATCAACAGTTGACACGTTATTTTTGTTTTGCCTAAGCGATTGAGATTTGACGTTGATTGGAATTAGACTGCGAGTATATATATTAAATTGAGAAATGTCCCGCATCGGAACAAGTAAACGAAAACAGTATTATTCTGACACATTTTGACAAATTGAAGTGTGATAGAGACCTTTCAATATTGTTTCATTCGTTTTTATTGGCAACTCAATTTTGTTGGAAGCGAGTTCGTTAGTGATTCTATGTAGATATTTGATTTGTGATTTATGTAGTGCGTGGGGAGCATCGCAAATTTAAAGGCTATGCGTGTGGGCCGTTAAATATCCAGTTCTTTTAACCATGCGAATCAACACCAAATTGACTATAAAACCAGTTTACTTTTACGTGTTAAAATAATTAAATAACTCGACAACGGTAAAGCTTTGAGTGAGATGGCGGTCAAACGTAAGCCAATTTCTTATAAAAAAAAAGCTTTAAAGAAATCGCAAACTGTAAAGCTAGTTGGAGATATGCGTTTTTTAAATAAATGATCTTTATAACTCTTTTTACTTCGGTCACAGGGGTGAACCAACAAATTGCAAATCTCGACTTTAGCCGCAACTTTCCACAAGCGTTAAAATTCACAAATGTGAGGAAAATTATGACATGACGAGTTACCCATTAGTTAAAGGGTTGGCTATTCAAATCTGCTTTAGTGCATTCAATAATGGTTTTGAAATTTAATTATTTTAAAGAGATTATGTTTGACAATATATAGTCGTACTATATGAACGCGTGTGAACCGGCCGCGCTTACCAAAAAGCTATCACCGCTACTATCACACAAACATACAAAGATTTTAATTTATTTATACAGGATTACTTACGTAAAAAAAGGAATTCTATCGGATAATCAGGCTGTTATGCAGTCTATTTGACTTCTTCTTTGATTTTGGCGTCGCATTTTGTGCATTTTCCAGTGTTTTGATATTATTAAGTTTCATAAGTTAAAAAGTAGTCAAAATCCAGTCATGATTTAGTATAGTAGTGGCGACTATCTTATCTATAATTCCACCTTTATTGGTGGAATTTTTTGAAAACCTTGCACACAGTCATCATCTAAAAAACATTTGCGCAGAATTTCATGATTCTAGAACGGTTTAAGCTTTGCGTCAATCGATCAGTCAGTGAATCAGTCTGTCAGTTTCTTTTTTTATAGATATAGATTATCAATATCAAAATGATCAGTCTAATATTAGACTAATGCTTCCAAAGGAAAGTCTCAAATCCCAAACCATGACTTGTTTCTTCTATACAAATCATCAAGACACTGCAGTAAATTTTTACAAGCGCTATATCCAAATAAATTTGTACGCACCAAAACTCAAAATTTGATTAAGTAACCCAACTTAACGCCCATCAATAACATTTTAATAAGCCAGTTAATCGTGACTTTACACGCGACATTCCAGTTAAGAGTCGGAGGCGACAACTACTGCGGTATGCAAATATGTATCTTAATGCTCTGTCCACACTAGCCTAGCTTAAAATTAAAAACAATTGCATTTAAAAAAAAGAAAAATTATTTTTATATTAAGTAAGTAATACTAAATGTTCCAATGCATGCAATGCATTAACAGGTGAAGTCGACGTTGGGCACAGTTTAGAAAAATTACCTTAATATAATTACATATCTTGCATGTATACAAATAATAAATAATTAATAAAACGTAATAAAAAAAATTTCTTAAAGTACCTATTATTGAGAAAACTGATCGGTATGGATAAGTGGAAGTAACTTTCCATGTAGGTATATTATAATAGGTATAGGTGGAATAAAATTCTACTCTTCCCCACCAGGGGGATATGTTAGTAGGGACTAGTGGAGTAGCCCGTTGTAATTACCGCTTGTCGCTTGAAGCTCGTTAATTACTTACACAACTGCTCAAAAAAGGAGGGTAATGTTTTAAGGGTTCATGTACGTAGCATGTAAAATTGTGCATACTTATGTGAGTTTATTTAATCGAACATAACTTTTAAATGCCTGAACACATCCCGAGTGACACAAGCTATATTTTTTTTTAATTCAGTTCGGATTAATTTTCATATTATTACTTGAATTAATTTTCGTTTTTCTTTTTAGCTCGTTTTTTGGCATGGCAGTCGTGTTTTTGAATTTTTCAATTAATTAAAGCCATCAATTGTTCCACTAGTGTTAAGTTTATATTGTTTGTAATTAGTGTGAACAATAAAGAGTTATAATATTATTATTAATTGCCGTTTATCAGAGTGTTTGACACATTCGTTTAGCACCTACCATTTGCAACATGGTATCTTAGTAGGCGAGTGTAAACAAGACATAAATTCATCAATTTATAACGCTAGGTGTGCATTTTACGGTCACATGTCGTGACTTATGACTATAAAAGTAGGCAAGTATTTAGAACAACGTGTTTATTGTACATTAAAACAGCCATCTTATCTTTATGCTCGTAGCAAAACAGCAATATCATGAATAAAATTATTGTAGATCATTTTTATTAAAGTTTGAAAGAATGGCTTGTTTCCGGACTTGTTTTCACGCTGCGATTTCAATATCGATGATAATAAATTTTGTGCTACAAATATCACTTGTGTTACGTACCTACGTCATTTTCTGATAATAACATTTATATAAATACATATAGCTAGACGCCTGTACGGTTTAACTCGCCATCGGATTCCGCCAAAAGTCATATCTTTATGTAATGTGTATTTTAATTAAAACTACACAATGAATTTCATTTCTTACCAATCCATTTATTTGACAAATCGACACTTTAAAACTCTTTGAAAAACTCTTTGGTGTACATACACCACCATAAATAGCTTATTATAACCTTCTTTCAGAAATTAACTATAAAATGCAAAAAAACAATTCAAATATGACTGGTAGTTCTAGATAGTAGCGCGTTTTATAAACAAACAAACTCTTCCGCTTTATTGTAACTAGTATAATTATAATATATGTATATAGATAATTATAGATTATACAACCCTGACTGACTGTTTCATCAACGCAGAGCCTACATTGAGACTACAGACTTCAAATTTTGACAGCTAATGCCGCTTCCAACCGGTTTTTATGGAAGTCAATGGAGGATGCCTATTTTTTAATTTTTTTTTTATGGTTGACAGGCTAGATGTTTGACCACAGCTCACCTGATGTTAAGTGAAGGTGTGGTCGAAGATGCACACCTAGCCTGAAATGGAACTGTCTCTCAAGTGCGGCAGCCGGAACACACCGTTAGATGCTTGGCGGCAGATTTTCAAACTTGAGGGTGGTAGCTAGCCAGCCGAGTACTAGAAAGTACCCTACCACCATGCTATGGTTTCCTCGCGATGTTTTCCTTCACCGGTAGCCTATGTCTAGCAGTGGACGACCTACGGCTGATGATGATTAAATGCTGCTGCTATGTAACTCTGAAAACTGACGAGGTTTTTTAATCGGAGTATCCGATGTAATTAAACGCGAGTAATCCCGCATAAGTAAAACTAAAATCCCTTTTATGTTGTTAACATCCACTATGGATGAATTTTTAACCTTTTGGGGGTAAAATAAGGGATGAACTCTTGTATAGATATCCGTCATTCTCAACATAAGCATTACAACATTTCATATAACTGCTTTTGGTTACAAATAAAACGTTTTTTTTTAATTTTACTCTTAAAAGGGTAAATAATGAGTTGAAAGAATAAATGGGAAGTTCGAGCCTTATTTGAATGTACACGCGAGCAAAGCCACAGACAATAGCTAGTTTAAATATAAAATAATAGATCGGACAATACCTTACAATGTTTAAATTCCATTTATATTACAAATACAAACTACTAAGTTAATAAATAGAACTAGTATTTTCTTCTAAGTCAATTGAGATCGAGTATCGAGTTAATGCTTTGATTTAGATATATTATTGTTCGGTTAGTCGGAGAAGTTAGTCTGGCGGTTATTTATTAGTCTGCCTAAGTGTACACAGTAATTTATACCAATGTATATAGATATACTGAAACGTAATATGAGAAAGACGATAGGAAGCATTTGCGTGTGAATTCACTTTCTATTTTCATACTAAGACGTGGTTCTGTTGAATGATTGTTGTTTTGTTGATTGTTTTAGACTGATGTTTCGATGCTTTAAGAATTTTGTCAAACCATGTTTATCTGCCATAGAATGCTCCCGTATGTTCGCTTCCTTCGGACTTGTATCTAGGCAAGGAAGTTAGTTCATCGAGTGTCTCGTCATGCATGGTAAATGAGGCACTAGACAATGTGAAAGATCACATATGCGATGGAACGACCATACTAAATTCAAATTGAAATTGTTTTATTGACATAAAAACGATTTGTAGCGAAAATAACTCAGTAGTTAGCACATACGGTTCGCACGCCGAAGAGCGTGAGTTCAAACCCCAACAATAAGCTTGAGCTATCGGTGAAGGAAAACTTGATGTTTTCCTTCACCGTTCATCTAGAATTCAGACTTATGTATAAAATAGTTTTTGAAATATTTTTTTAATCATGTAGTGGCGACTTTACTGTAAAGCTTTGATGGAGTTTTGGAAGCTACATGAAACGTCATGTTTCACTACATCATATAGTTTTCCCACACTCGCGCTTATGATAAGGCACTTTATGAATAAAACACCACCATTTTTATGCATAAACAGTCGACAAAACACTAGTTTTGGAATAAATAGAAAGCAAAATTAAAAAAATTTGAAAATACTCACACCGGTTAAAAAGTAATTGTCACCTGTCTAAGATAATGCGCCAATCAAACCCAATAACCCATAACTGAAAACTGCATCAAAATCAGACTAGTAGTTTTGGAGAAAAATGGCAACATGGATTTGCACAAACAAACATCCTCTCACCCCAAACGCATAAACGTCTCCGTTCCGTCGTGGGTAAAAAAAATCCAGCGGAGTGAAACAAATCTTTCCGCGTTCCCGCCAAAAAAAAAGCTGCATTATAAGTTGCCTGAATTACTTGTTCTAAAATCACCTATTGTGGTCGTTATTTAGAGTGTGTGTGATGCTACATAGACTGTACATCGTAAGGGCAAAAAGGCAAACCAACCAAAGTCGTAAGGAGTTTGACGTTCATAGAATTTACACTGTATTAACTTTCAATCTATCTTATAAACTAATACGTTTCTTCGTTCGATAGATATTTCATCGATAAATCGAATGGTCGAGAATAAGATAAGAACATGATATTCAAATTAAATACCATTGACATTTTAAGATTACAAACATCGGCCTTACAATGTCGAGAAATGACGCGCCGATTTGATGAAAGAATAATAAGGAATAGTAAAATTATTTAAATTATTTTTTATGAAAAAAGTAATGAGACTAACGAGACGCTCTTCTGATGGTAAGAAATAACGCCTGTCCATGACTATGGCAGCGATACACAGAACTTTGAGTAACAAAACAAAGTCCGGGGCATCACTGTTTCGGCGCTCATTACTTTGAGACTTTCGATGGTTAGTCGCAACAGCCCAGTAATTTCGCTAGCTGCAGTACCCTTCAAACCAGGACACAGTAATGTATACACACTTCTGCTTAGCGGCAGAATAACTAGTACTGCGTCTTCTACTGCGCCCATCTTATTATCTTATCTGCATGCTAATGTATTGTATTTGTATATATATATTTTCTGTATGTATATACCTACATGGTATGTTTTATTATGCTATTCGATTTTTTTTCTGTCATTTTATTTAATTAATTAATTATTATTTTACACCAACCCTAATTGCTGTTTTTGTTACTTTCCATCCATGGGTTGTCTGGAAGTAATTGCACTAGGCGATAAGGCCGCCATTGTACGCCATATATTTATTAGTCTAGGTTGTTTTTGTTTTGTTATGTTTTTATCTCTTTTTCAAGTTTTGTATGTATTTATGTTTGGTGTATAATAAAGTTGTATTCTATTCTACTCTATCTTTCTCTTGTTAGCTTAAACTATAAAGAGTCGAATTTGCCTGATTAATACTCGTATAATCTCTGAATATAATAAAGCGACATCACTTGACTTGGCGAGATTTTTTTTTATGGTTGACAGGCTAGTTGTTTGACCACAGCTCACCAGTGACGGTGTGGTTGAAGATGGTAAAACACACTTGGAATGAATCTGGCTCTCAAACGAGGCTGCCGGAACACACCGTTAGATGCTTGGCGGCAGATTTTTCAACTTCAGAGTGGTAACTAGTCAGCCGAGTAGGTACCTACTAGACAGTACCCAACCACCATGCTATGGTTTCCTCACAATGTTTTCCTTCCCCAGCAGCTCAAGCTCATTGTTGGGGTTCGAACCCACGCCCTTCAGCGTGTGAATAAACCGCGCTAACCACTCAGCTGTCATCGCTACAAAAACACGTCCTCGATTTCACATCCACATTATTCCAACATCTGCGTATGAGTTATCACAGCAATGCACTTACGATCTCTCTGTCTCCAGCGTTAGTGCTATCTTTATCCAATTTGTTACCCTTATCGAGAATTAAATGCGTTTTAGGGCCATCGCTCGCCGGGTTTTTATTTTTTATTAATTACTGGCCATATAAGAGCGCCGGCAACTCGATCCAACGGACAGGTGATAGGTTTTTATGATCCCATTTATCGAATATTTGTTTGTCGTCCAAAATTTCATTGAGCACAATGAAATTTTGGACGAGCTTTGATGATTGTTCGGAAAAATCGACTGGAAATATCTTGTGTTAAAATATATGTCATTTAATTTTTATTTTTATTACATTATGCGGAATTAAAGAATACCTGTGCATATACTTAATTCATAACAATAATCTTATTTTAAAATTATTTGTCATCTCTATCCTATTGTATTTGAGATCCTACTAATGTGTATTATAAATGTGAATGTTTGTATGTTCGTATGTTTGACATCTATCCATCCATCCAAACTTTCACATTTATAATATTAATGAAATTAGTGGGATGACCTGGATTAAAATTAAGAATTTTTATATCAGTAACTTGTTAGTCATGCCATAAACGTTCATGGACACTACCGCCATCCCTCACTAGATGTCATCCAGTGTCACAATAAACAATAAATGACATGACGACAACTGGTTCTGCGAACTCAACAAACTTTTTGCTAAATTCCACGCTGACAAAGTCACGGGTAACAGCTAGTATATTTATAACTTTCCTATGTTTGACATATGAAATTTAATGATAAAATTAAACGAAAATACCGTGCTTGAATATTTCAACTTATATCATAACTGTATTATTAAATTTATTTAGAGCATAAATATTTTAAGCGAACTTTCTGGAAAGTTTTCGACTCTTCAAAGTCAATAATAACGTATCATAGATTATAATTGATAGACAAGTTTCATGGACTTTAAATATGAAATCTGGTCCAGAAATAAGGTATTTACAACTACATATAAATAAAAACGATATACAAGTATGTTTACAAACGTGTTTATTAACATTTTATACTTTAAATTATATAGTGCGTAGGCCCAAATAGTTATCAAATGCAAATGTTTTACTGTTCATAAATAACATAAAAATATTATGTCAGTAAAAATAGCTACTGGTTTCGAAAACTTGAAAATCATGTTCACTCATTACATTGCATTTCACTTTTTATAGAATTAACTAAGCACTTTTAAGTGTTCTTTGCGTTCATCGTTAAACAATGGAATTTGCTGCCCGAATGGGTTTTCAAAAAATCAAGTTTGTTGTATGGGAGCCTCGTTAAATATTTATTTTATACTGTTTTGTAGTATTTGTTGTTATAGCGGTAAGAGAAATACATCATCTGTGAAAATGTCACCTGTCTAACTATCTCGGTTCATGAGATACTGGTAACAGACGGACAGACAAACATACAGACGGACGGACAGCGGAGTCTTTGTAATAGGGTCCCGTTTTACTTTGGGTACGGAACCCTAAAAATAGGTACATTTGTACATTTTATTTTATCACGTATTAGTTTATTGTTTCAATAAACCTCGAATAGAAAATTACATGACATGCAATGTCACTATTAATAAAGATAAGCCAAGCAAACACGCCTTGTCATAAACTGTTATATTTTACAATGACATTTATTTCATATGCTAACAACAGTCACCCTCTTATACAGGGGAATTTAAACTTAACAAATAACGTAATTATCAGTGTGTCAGATCTTAAATTAAATTATTAATTAAAAGGGTAAATGATAAATAATCAGACGACTTGTAGTAAAAAAATAGAGTCTACCTTTTAGAAAATCTTATATAAATTAAAAAAAATATATTACAGGACATTACACACAGCGCCATCCGACCCCAAATTAAGCAGAGCTTGTGCTATGGAAGTCAGATAACTGATAGAATACTTAAATGCTTTTTTTTGTAAATACATACTTATAATACACACAGTAGACCCAGGCACAGAACAAACATCGATGTTAGATGTTAGACACACAAATGTTAGTCCTGAGTGGGAATCGAACCCTCGCCCTTCAGCTCTCGAAGCAGGCATACTACCAATGAACCAACAGTGCTGTCATATAACGGCGTGTTTACACATTTCATGTAATTCGTTAATTATAGGCGTGTTGAGTGTGACAGAGCAGTTCAAAAGTTGTTCAGCGGGATTTTTTATAATAAATCCTTAATCATTATTGCTGACGCCAAATTTCTTCGCTCCAAGCAAAACGCGTCTCGATTTCACGTAAAAAAATCGTAAAACAAAAGATGTCTCAAAGGATATAGGGCCATCATTATGTCTAACCGAGTCACTTTACACCTTAATGGATTTCGGTTTCTCGCCAAATGACAGTTTCCGCGTCACTTAGCCTCACTTCCGACGTAATCGATATCATTTCGTTGAAAAAAATCGGGAAAGGTGTCACTTGGAGTTATCCGATAGCTGTTTTAGAAACCTTTTGTGTGAAGGTGTCATCTATACGAGGATTAAATAAATTGGATTTGTGACACGTTTGGTAAATCGATAGGTTTTTAAGAGTGATTCAAATTTTGTGACACCGAAGACAATTTGGCATAAACATTTAAACTTTTTTTCCCCGTATATTATCTTGCAATGAGTCATTTTCGACTATAAACAGATGGGATTTGTACTTTTGAATCATTCAAACATTGAATCTAAAAATAATTTTATGAAGCAGTTTTTTAGACAATAACGATTAAGACCATAATCAAGTTTTAGAATTTACTTAGAAACGTATAAAATCAACTTGGTGTACTAACTGTCTACTTCTTGCAGACGTGAAAGTAAAGCACCGAAATATGATAGGCTACTTTATGAGCTAAAAACCTTTCAAATTGATACTCTCAGACTTTATATAAATCGTCGTCATTAATTTCTCATAACCGATCGCTGTATCTACTTTTTCGTATCTATTCCTGCTTTCTAATATCAAAGACAATTTGACTATTTTTACTCTTTCTATATTGTATTATTAAAGTTGACAAAGGTCACAGACCCCTGTGTCTGTGGAGCGTATAAATTTAAATATAAAAAAAAATATTTTGATGTTAATTTTTAAAATTAGAATTTTATTGGTTTACATATTATTTTGGATGGTAAATAATTATTTTTAGTTTTAGTTTCAAACTGGATTATCCTTTTAATAATTATTAATGGACTAAATTATTCATTTTATTTAGCGACTTTTTTCTAGCTTGATCTCTAACTCGCTTGATGGTAAGCGATGAAAAGGCCGAAGATGGAATACCCATACTTAGGAGATACATAATTATATACTTTGACTTTGAAAAGTTCTAGATTAGGTAGCTCAGGAAACAAAAGAAGCCGGCAGCTTATTACATTCCTAAGCCGTATGGATAAAAAAAAACGTAGAGTCAAAACGTTTGGTTTGTTTAAGTTGGTATTTGTCGACGTAACCTTAATTCAAATAATTTAATATTGTATGTCTGATGAATAACAATCTTGTTACTTGTATTTTCATAACATCTTTGGAACAGTGATACAATAAAGCTTTTCTGATTCTGAATGCCGTAAAAGTAATAGAACATCATTTCATTTAACAAAATTATCGTAATTAAAATAGCTGTAACATTTCCAGCTCGCCCGGAATAATTATTCCGCAAGGCATGACCTGTCCATCCTACGCTTCATAAGCATGAATGGGACTACACTTTAATTCAATAAATGTAATAACCCTCGATTACCACCCAAACTGTGACCAATTTCAGAGATAATTGTTTCAAAATTGTTACTTTATAGCCCAAAAACAGTGTTATAACGAAAGGTTTTATGACTTTTAAATGTTTATCAATCGATTCCTTTGAATAAATTAACGATTTTGTTTTATGATCATGCAACAATGTTTTGGTCCTGTCACTTAAAACTTAATTGCGATGTTTGCATATTGAGCATCATGAGTTATTTTGGTATAAATGAATTTACATAGATATTTTTCAGTAACTTTATTTTTTGTAATTTTTCTTAATGTTTTTTTTATGGCGGACAGGCTAAGTGTTTGACCACAGCTCACCTGATGTTAATTGACGGTGTGTCGAAGATGGTAAAGCATACCTAGCCTGGAATGGAACACACCTCTAGATGCTTGGCGGCAGATTTCCAACTTGAGGGTGGTAGATATCCAGCCGAGTATACTAGAAAGTACTCTACCACCATGCAAAACTTGTTCTAATTATTACATTTCCATAAGAAGTTTCTATTAATTTGCTTGACAAAACTTTAAATACTTTGCTATGGAACCATTTTTTTAAATGTAAATGTAACACCAACATAACGCTCTCTTAATGGTAAGAGATAACACCTGTCCATGATCAGTGTAGCTGTACTAAAACTTTTAATAATAAAATGAAATCCAGAGCTTTGTTTCTTTGGCACTCATTACGTCGAAACATTATAATGGTTAGTCTCAATATCCCTGTGATTTTGCTAGCTGCAATACCCTTCAAACCGGAACACAACAGTGATGTAGCACTGCTGTGTGCCGGTTCCACACTGCTTGGCGGCGGAATATTTGATACTGCGATGTTACCTTTATACCATGTTATAAAAATATATCAACAAAAACATAACAGCTTGATATTTTAAGACTTGTTATTGAGTTGTAACAATCATTAATTCGTTAATTTTTCTGCCATCTAAAGTATAATACAAAGAATATAATTATTTAGATAAGCTCTCCATTGTATTTATGTGAAAGACAAAAATACAAAGTTTTAACGCATGACAAATGTTGTACATTTTAGTCATAACCTTTTTTTTTTAATGAAAAAGTAAGTTTTTATAATAAGACTTGCGTTTGACCGTCTACTCGCCCGATACTAAGCGAAGATACGATCTTCTATTAAGCACGCTTGCCTATAAGAAACCGATGTAGCGATGATAGCTGAGCGGTTCATTACTGAGGTGTGTTTACTATCTTCGACCACACCGTCACTTAACATCGCTGTGGTCAATTACCTAACTCGTCAATCATTAAAAAAAACCTGTTCATTTGCGACTTGGAGGTCTGACTGTATTTATTAGGCAACACCTAGTTGGGCAGCAAATTCCATTGTTTAGCGGTTTGTACAATGAAGGTAGCATCCATGAAGAATGTAGTTTATTAGGTTAGTCTGTTCAATGACAATGGGCGGTACTAGCTCGAGCTAACAGGTGGAGTTTAAATGACCACACCTTTATTCATTATTCGTGCACATAAATTACTTATTCCAAAGCGTAACAATATCATGATAGCGGCTAATTTGAATTCATTCCATGAGTCATTTTATTCAAAGGAAGTAAAAAAGTTTTTATTTGATGGGAAATGTTTTGGGAATCACTTTTTTCTAGTTTATGATGCCTGATATTTTGTATAAAAATAACATTATGTTCTACGAAAGCCCTTCAAATTTAAGAATTAAATAATTTGAATGCAATAGATAGATAGATAATTAACCTAATTCCTTAACAATAAAACTTAATTAGAGAAATAAAAAAAATATAAGAATAAATACTATAGAAAAACAATACAAATACGTCTCAAATACCTGAATAGCTGAAAGCGATGTCTTTCAAACAACCGTCAGATGAATGAAGTGAAATAATTAGAACAGTAGTTAAAGAGAAAAAATGTGGCTCTTGATAGAGCTAATATTTTCTATCATTGTGAAACCGGTAACAAGAAACATGAAAACACAGAGCACATGTTTCCTCAGCTTTGATTTATAATTACAAAGAAATCGAGGACGTTCCCTTTGATATTTTTTCCGTTTGACGGTAATAAATCAAATCATCATTCTCGGATTCGACGTAAGTAATAAAATTATCTACTTTATGAGTGATGTTCTTTTGAACACGACAAATATGACAAAATATAAATGCCACGTGTTTTGTGTCACTTGTTAACTGGAATTTATCGTAAAAAATGAAAAATCACAAATGAAGTAATGGAACATTTTTAAAGTACAATGCGTACAATTGCTGTATAGGTACATACTAATCCATTGAAATGTTAAATTTTTTGGGCTCAGCGTGCATTTATCACAGGACGCAATTTTTTTTTAGATATAAAGGTTAGTGTAATGTTAAATTCTCGTTTATAGGGTTGCAACCCTTGTCCCATGTTCGCCATCTTGGAAAAAAGAGTACATGGTTTTTATGGTTTATCTGACAAACTTCACAAAAAAATTAGCAAAGCATTTTTCGTTGCAAATAAAATTCTCTACAACTTTGGTCAACTTAGTAACTCTTAGTCGTAAAACCTAAAATTATAAAGTTATTAGCGAAAATCGATGAACATTTGAGTTTCTATTGGTCGTTATAATCGAGTCAACGTTCAAGTGCCTTGAGGAACATTGACTCAACGATCATTTTTTTTTTTTTTTTTTTTTTTTTTTAATAATAATAATTTATTTATTTGACATAAAACATGGTGTACAGATACATTAAACCATAGGCTCCCGAACTAGTCAAAGACTGTGTGTCAGGAGCCAGTGGCTTCTCCTTTTAGATTAAGATACAATAATAATATTACAGTAAATCAAGTTACATTAAATTAAATAATTTAGAATTTTGAGTATATATAAAGTTTCCAGTGTTGCCGAAAATAAATATAAATAAAAAAAACGTAAAAATATAAAAATCTAGGTTAATTCTGCCTGCAGTTCTTAAATTGTGTGTGTGTGTGTGTGTGTGTGTGTGTGTGTGTGTGTTGTGTGTGTGGGTGTGTGAGTGGGTGTGAATAAGATAGATACATAAGTTATAAATATAAACTTTCTAATAGTTTTTCTATGCCTCCATAATCAAATTTTTGTAACCAAGTTAGGATAATTCTTTTTATTTCGTTGTTACTGTACTTTTTAGGATTATATTCTTTATTAAATATGTTATATAATCGTGGTGCAATGGTGTTATATGTTTTTTGAGCAAACCTCGTCCTTAATACAGGCGTTGGAAACAGTTCAACTCTTCTATTACTTTCAGCAGGACTTGTCTCGATAGTCATCATGGTGAAAGGTATTTTAAAGAATAGTCTCTACCAATGCCTGAAGGAACTTTTGCTACGTGGTTGGGTTATGGATCAGTTCCGAAATGCAAAATCCCGGACATGCTATACAGGATATATAGAATTTCATAACCACAGAGTTTTTACCACCAACCGGTAGCTTGGGTCCTGCCCTGCTGCTGTTGGCACTCTAGACTTATTTTTACTATATGATTTATATTTAAACCAACAAAATGAATAACAGAATATCATGATAAAATATACAGTAATAAAATATTTGTATAGGTTTTTTCAATGTAAAAACTTTTGTAGGTAATCTTTGTGTCATAACTTAACGTGTTCTGCACCGTTACACAGTTTTGTTCTTAAAAACCTTGAATTGGCGAAACAGCAGCTGAAAATAACTTCCATCCACTTCTAGCTCCAGAGATGTACGTTAAAACCCAGCAATTAACCTCTCGGTATCTTAAGGCAATAGCCACTTCGCAGCAGTAGCTACTTATGCCTTTACTTTGTATGTAGCAACTTTACAATACCAAAAACAGTATGGGCAGATAAGCACTAAAATATTGAGATAAGAATAAAAGTACCTTTACTGACAGACACACACAAATAAAATATACACATAGGTACTTCTTAAAAATAATATTAATATTATTTGTATTACTTTGAATTTTTTAATCAAAAAGAATTCTGTATTACATCAGTTATTTATGACTCCCATCATACAAGTTTTGATAATTTGAGGTCAGATGGCGCTGTGTGTAATGTCCTACATTATTTATTTATCTATGCTCGTCACATAATTTTTCTATCTAAAATCTAACTCTTGACTTAGTCCTAAAGCAGAAATGCTACCGAAAATGCTAACGGGGCAGTCTAAAAATGTGTATGCTGTATTTATAATTGTATATAATATCTAATGCGGGTACTGAGTTTTGGCGGGAACGCGGGAAGAGTCGTGTCGCTCGGTTGTATTTTTTTCCAAAACTAGTGTTTTGTCGAGTGTTTATGCATAAAAATGGTGGTGTTTTATTTATAAAGTGCCGAATTACAAGCGCGAGTGTGGGAAAATGATATAATGTGGTGAAACATGAGTTTTCGTGTTGCTTCCAAAACTCCATCGAAGCTTTATAGTAAAGTTGCCACTACTTTACTAAAGCATGACTGGACTTGACTGACACAGACTGGACTTCACTAAAACTGGACTTTGACTATAACTAGCCACGAGGGCACTTATTTAACTTTTGAAACTTGAAAATATATAAATACTTGACACTGGCAAATGCTAAAACGCGACGCCAAAACCAAAGAAAAAAAAATGCGGGTACTGAATAAGTAGACGCTTCAGTACAGTTGCGTACATTCTTTACCTGTAAGATAACTATTATTGGCCGACATTACGTATATTCAACTGCTAAAAGATGCCCGTTGAATATTAAACACGTCTTACAATTTAAATTAACTAAAACGTCGAGATAATTAAGGAGGTCTTCAGAGCACAAGTGCTTGATTATGAAAATTTCTTGTAAGATAAGCTTCTTGGAAATTTACCTAGGTATGCTCTAATTTCCTTCTCAGTTGATGGCCTTTGGTGTATTTCGGACGGGTCTGGATTAGCTTACATCTCACGTTATACCTTGTGTATTGTAATATTACTGTGTTGTATTATTTCTCAAATGTACTCTGCCTTTGTAAAGTTAAGGCGTAAAGCTATGTCAGACTTTCGGTAACATTGTTTCTATTTCACAGATTATAAAAGAGAACAGATAGACTGCTGCGTAGAGTTCAAAAAAATTAAAACTGGCCAAGTGCAAGTCGGACTCGCGCACGAAGGGTTCCGTACCATTATCTATAAAAAACGGCAAAAAAATCACGTTTGTTGTATGGGAGCCTATTTTATTCTGTTTTTTGTATTTGTTGTAGCGGCAACAGAAATACATCATCTGTGAACATTTTCATTGTCGAAATATCACGATTCATGAGATACAGCTTGGTGACAGATGGACAGACAGACAGACGGACGGAAATGAATTGAATTTGAATTTGTGTATTATTGTGTATTATTTTATGGTTACCAGTTTAAATGTTTGAACACAGTTCACCTAATATTAAGTGACGGTGTGGTCGTAGATGTTAAAGCACACCTACCTTGTAATGGAACTGGCTCTCAAGTGAGGCTGCCGAAACACACCGTTAGGTGCTTGGCGGCAGATTTTTAAATTGAGGGTGGTAGCTAGCCAGCCGAATACTAGCAAATACCCTACCACCCATGCTATGGTTTCCTCACAATGTTTTCCTTCATCGGCAACTCAAGCTCATTGTTAGGGTTTGAACCCACGCTCTTTGGCGTGTAAAGCGACCCGCTAATCATTTCTACAAGCGAAGCTTTCATTGCTACAATGTCTTCTTACAAGTATTGTAATATTTTTTTTATAATTTTAACTTCTAAATTAGCTGTACTTACTTCTTTGACATAGTATGATTGACGCCAGCCAAACTTAAAAGATCACACATTGAATGAAACACCTCATTCATGTTAAGACATTATTGTGGTAAACAAAACGTCTTACTATGGAAATTAGCGCATTTTTGTTTTACTCGCAATGCTTCGAGTTTCCGATAAAATAAAACGTGAGTTGGGATAACTCACGTTTTAAACACGCATAAGAAAAAAAAAATAAACAAAAAAATATATATAAAAATCACACTCAACTCCAGTTAAGACATCGGGAGCTTTGTATTAGAAACTTCTGAATCGATTATGCATAAAAATCCTAATTTTCCAACAACGTTTACAAAAAACTACCCAAATTTAATAAGTATTTGTAGCATAAGTACCTAGCATAAAATCTATTTATGAAAGTACAGTAACATGAACAATTTCGGATGTCGAAGAATATTATATGACCATAATAAACAAACATGATCATAAATACAGTAACAATCATTTGTTTTCTAGGTCTACCTTTGTTGTTAAAAAGAATTTGACATACTACGTTGAACGTGGGCGTCTCTTTTCAAGCGTGTAGGCTAAAACCATGGAGATGTCCTAAAATCTAAATGTTCAAATCTGTCTGTTCTAGTGAAACCTCTATATGCAATAGTAAACTTAGTTTAGCTTCACATGTAGCTGACCAAACGATTATGTATAATATTATGTATCACACTAATTTAGTATAAAGATCTGGAAGCTTTTGGGTTTGCATGTTTGTATGTGTGTTTCTTCTTCTCGTTGAAATAACTGGACTGATTTAGGTGAAATTTGAAAAACTGATAAATTATACCCTGGATTAACACATAGGCCCTTTTTAATATCGCGGGGTACAGCTAATAATGTATTTTTTATCGAATAAACTCGTCATTTTAGCACGTTTGCACGTTAATCGAAGCCATGTTGTGACAAGTGATTTTACAAATGCATATAAAAATGCAAACAGTTTTATTTTTATGTTTTACAGGCTAGGTGTTTGAGTACTGCTCATTTGATGGTGTGGACGAAGATGGTAAAGCACCTGTAGCTTAGAATATAAATTAACTTAATTTTCAAGTTAACTCAACATAAGGGTGGTACCTAGCCAGTTGAGTACTTTAATCCTACCACCACGCTATAGTTTCCTCACGATGTTTACCTTCACCTGCAGCTTATATCGTCACGTTGCTAGTTGACTCTCACGCAGAGTCTTTGAGCGTATCTATAGAATGTAATATCTGTGGTTTAAGCCCACGTGGTCATAATTCTTTTGTTCCGTTTTGTGGTATGTATGAGATCTGTTTGTATGCAAAAACATATCGGCTGCTGTTGATTACCATTCCTCAGGACAATACCATTGTTTGGTTACTAAACTTAAAATCAATTACCAGTACAGTTAGATTAACTTACGTTAGCATTTTTTGTTATTGAAGTTACTTTTCCTAGCATTGATACCTCAGTGGGTAGCATGGTCGGGTCGCACGACGAAGGGCGTGGGTTCAAGCCCCAACAATGAGCTTGACCTGCCGGTGAAGGAAAACATCGTAAGGAAACTGTAGCATGATAGTAAGTACGTTCTAGTACTCAGCTGGCTAGCTACCACCCTCAAATAGAAAACTGCCGTCAAGCATCTATCGGTATTTCGGCAGCCTTACTTGAGAGCCAGTTCCATCCCAGGCTAAGTGTGTTTACCATTTTCGACCACATCGTCACTTAACATACTTATTAGCTATACGATTATTATTTATCTATGACAAACTTGACATTGTTTTTTTTTAATTTATACTATTTTCTGCAAATTTTTCTTGACCAAATTCACAGGCAATTTTTTTTATTGAAACTACGAAATCAATCACAAAAATAGGAGAACTAATTTAATAATTATAATAACATCAATGTAAACCCTATTTTTTGTGAATAAATTTCATTTCAGTAACATCACGTTAGCTGTGGCCGAAACCTAGCATATTATCAAACAATAAAAAAAAAAGTGACTAAGCCTTACCTACATTTCATGTAAAGATAGGAAATGAGTCACCGTTAACTTTGAAAAATAATAAAGTACTGAGATAAGGTTTGGTATTTATAATATAAACGATTGTAGTCTCTATCAAAGAGAAGGAGGATATAAAATCGATTTGAAATAAGAATCGAACAAGATTGTCTCTCTCCTGAGGGTCGAGCGACCTTTTTCTCAGCGATTACTATCGGATGCAGTCATCGATGGGCCAAAGCGACAATACCATCGAATCTCTATACTATCGATATGGTAATGCACTATGCGACAGATTTATGTATTATGTTTCAAAAGGCGCCACCATCGTATTTTCCGAGTAAAACTAAGAGCTTTGAATTGAAAATTTTTGTTGACTTGTTTGGCCATTTCTCCAGGTAAGGTGGTTAGGCTCTACCAACTGATGCATTCCTAACCTTTGTGTGCTTATGTTGATGAGGTGGGCGAAACTCTATTGATATACAATCGATGTTATTGTTAATATTATGGGGTGGACCCGGTTTTAAAAGGCAATTTATTCTGCCCGATGGGACATCTGATACTGCTGTATCATTCCCGTTCTTATTTGTTGGACATAATACTCCATTTGATGATGTCAATATGGTATCGATTGTTGCGTCTATCTTAAGTCATACTTGTCCTTTACTTTCCAAAGTATTTACGATATGACACAACTTTAATGATCATTCATAGTGGATAGTAGCAAGTTGAAAGATATAATTTCTACCCTCACGGATAAAAACGTGATTGTACATTTGTATGTCTTTAGAGCAGTAGTTATCATGTATATTTTACTTGGTGGTAGATTTCCTTAGCAGGAAGTCGTCTAGGTAAGTACCACTGCAGTACCAGATATTCAAATACAAATACAAATCAATCAAATATTCTGCCGCTAAGCAGTAATGTGTAAACATTACTGTATTCCGGTTTGAAAGGTACTGCAGCTAGCGAAATTACTGGGCTGCTTCGACTAACTATCGACAGTCTCAAAGTAATGAGCGACAGAGTAGCGATACCCTGACCTTTGTTGGACTGCTCAAAATTGTCTGTATCACTGCAATGGTTATGGGTACGTTATCTGAGTGTAGCAGGTATAGCTTGAGCAGCTCAAAGTATAGGGGCTGTACTTCCCCCGACACAAAACAGGGGCATTGTCTAGCTGAACATTTGCTCAGCAATTATGTTATACTCGTATATTATAATATTTGGCCAGTTTTACAACTTTAACCAAATCTAAAAAATAAATGTACATATTTAGTTTTTTTTTTAAACAATTCTCCTTTTTTACTATCTTAATCTTAACCCTTTGCTAACCAAATGATAATTAAATAATTTATATCTTGAAACAAAAGGTTCGAAATTACGCCTGCTCTGTTGCACTTGCCACTGTCTTCAATTACATTTAACTAGAAACAACCATTTGTATCAATTACGAACTGAGTTTAATTTGGGTAAATACCAATTTTATGGGCATAGAGGATTATTGTGGTTAACGTAACGATAGAATGAAGGGTCCGAAAGGGTTTTTGAAATTTAATAGCTCGGTCTTAAATTAACGCGTAGAAGCAACCTTTTGATGAGGATTTATTGATTTGGTTTACGCTCTTTGAAGGTGGTTTTATATTTTAAAAAGTGATCTAGACAGGTCTGGGCAGTAAATTATATTGTCCTGGTATTTTACTGTTTTTCGATAAGATTTTAACGTTGACCTCTACTCCAATTATGCTTGACAAGGTAAGGTACTCGAATGAAAGTAATCTACTTATAACATTTTTTTTTTTTAACACGAATAAGTCCATCCAACTCGCCTGATGGCAAGCGATTAATAAAGTGCTACGAAATTATTTTTTTATTATTTCTTTTATTTTTATGTAAAAGCAATGAGTCGAACGATGCGCTCTCTTGATGGTAAGAGATAACGCATATCCATGATCATTTCAGCGAGACACAGAACTTCGAGCAGCAAAACAAAGTCCGAGGCATCGCTGCTTTGGCGCTCGTTACTTTAAGACTTTCGATGGTTAGTCTCGACAGCCCAGTAATTTCGCTAGATACAGTACCCTTCAAACCGGAACACAGTAATGTTTATACACTACTGCTTGGCGGCAGAATATCTGGTACTGTGGTGGTACCTACCTAGACGACTTCCTGCTAAAGAAGTATACTACCAAGTAAGAGTAGTATTGACTGTTACTGGTCTTTGTGCAATTATAGCATTTTTACTAAATTGTTACTTGTATCAGACTTTATAATATTTCATATTAATTTAATGAAATGATCTCTCTTTTATGAAGTGATGCCTGCTATAAATGAACGCAAGATCAATAAAAGTGTCGCCAGGTAAAGTCCAAAAGATACGCTAGTTGTCTGCACCAATGTAATCACAAAGTCGTTGTCACGTACCCAACTGCATCTAAGCAATGTTTGTTTTCAAAATTGCTTTCATTAACAGACACTATTACCAATCGAGCGAAACTATATTGTATCCAATTGCAAAGTAAATTCATTTGCACCATTTCTACCAATTTCTCGTGCATTGACTTGTAGGTATAAAAAGTTTTAATTAAACTGTACAACTTTAGCGTCAGACTTTTACCTGATTGTATTCAATTCACGATTATCTGCCCGTTATTTTGTATGTAAAAAATCCAATAACATTTGTATAAAAGCAACATTCAAAATAGTTATCATTGTTTTGAGCAATCAAAAGCGTTGTAAATTCATTTAAATCGACCATCAGTTAGCGTTTGTGATCGATATTGAATTTTAACTTACAAGCACCCTGCTGTGTTACTGCATTTAGAGATATCCACATAGCGTTATTTTGTATGTTAGTCGCGTTAAATTGCTATTTAGTTGGTAAATACGTGGTCGTCGTAACAGTTAGATAACCATTGGTGGTTATTTATTGTGAATTTGTTACATGCTATTTACATTAGGCAAGAGGTGAAATGGAATTTTCGAAATCATGTACCGAATTTCAATATTTTCAATCATTGACAAAGCTCAACTCAAGACAGAAAGTCATTGAGTTTTTAATAGCATTGATTTATGATCGATATTCGATATAACTAACATCAGTTTTTTCCAATCATAGAATTGAGGTATTCATACAACATATAGGATGTTCCAAAACTCAACATTTTAACGTCTAGTGAGAGCTGGGCGAGAAGCCTTGGTATACCAGTTTTAACAAAAGTTGAAAAAATATCGGAAAATGGTTATTTATCATCATATTTCGCTGCAAAATTGTTATTTGACGTGATTTGTTTTTTGTAAATGTTAGTGAAGTATACATTTTATAATCTTGAGCAAAGCAATTAATTCAATTGGTAATGCTAATTAAATTAACCGCTTCGCTTACTTAAACATATTTATTTTAAATTCACAAAATTAACATTAACACAATCGCACGTAGGTTGTTTTAATTTAGGAAAACGTAATAAAGTAGTTAGTCATGTTTCAATTTCAAATTAATTTTTCACTTCAGGGCACCAAAACAAGTTTTGCACACAGAAATTAGAAGACGAAAAGCCTCTTTGATCTATAGAAGTCAAATAATCATTTTTAATCACAAGACATGTATGTGAACGTTGTGAGTTTGGTAACATGATGTAAACGTTGTGAGTTTGGTAGAAAAATACATTTTATTCAGTCTCATCTATTATTTCCAGGACTTGTATAATTTGACCTCTAGTTGGTTACCTCAGTCTGGATACCTTCAACTCGCGAGTGAATCGGCTTCTTCTAGACGAGCGTGTTCCATCGTAGACCGCATCTTCACTTAACATCAGGCGAAATGGCGGGCAAACGCAAGCTTATATGTTATAAAAATACCTGCCAAGTGCGAGTCGGACTCGTGCACAAAGGGTTGCCTACCATGATCTACAAAAACGCCAAACAAATCACGAGTAGGGTGTATGGGAGACCTCTTAAATATTTATTTTTTAGTATTTGTTGTTATAGCGGTAACAGAAATACATCATCTGTGAAAATTTCAACTGTTTAACTATCACGGTTTATGAGATACAGCCAGACAGACGGACGGACAGCGGAGGCTTAGGAATAGGGTCCCGTTTTACCCTTTGGGTACAGAACCCTAACAAAGGTGATCACTTAACGTTTAATTTAGGGGCACTCTCTACATACCTACTAATAATACAGAAGAAAACAAAAACATACCTATTTAATATCAGAATAGTTTTGCTATTTTCACAGTCCGTTGGTTCTTTCGCAACTCATATGTCATATTAGTATCAAACATGTGGAGCACAAATATTATCATCCCGTGGCGGATCCCATTCGTGATTCTACTATCATATTAGTTGTCCTTTTCTGGACATGTCGCTGATTTAGTGTTGCCAGTTAGAAACTTTCGTAATAAATAAACCTTATTTGCTCCGACGTCAAACTCCATGCGCCGCAAGTATCTCATTGGACAATGTAGGCAAAATGTATCAGTATTGCCAGAACGTAAACTTGTAACGTTTAAATGTTACTTAAAACTATGTGTTCACTTTGTTATATTTTGTTTCAGTCGATCACGTCTGTGAACGTGTCGATTAAAAGTATAATTTAAGACCTTTTTTGTTCTATTTGCTGCATCTTGTTCTATCTTTACTGCGGTGTGAAGGACCCAATGAAGTAACGTTTATTAGCGATGATAGCTCAGTGGTTAGCGCGGTAGGTTCGCATGCCGAAGGGCGTGGGTTCAAACCCCAACAATGAGCTTGAGCTGCCGGTGAAGGAAAACATCGTGAGGAAACCATAGCATGGTGGTAGGGTACTTTCTAGTACTCGGCTGGCTAGCTACCACCCTCAAGTTGAAAATCTGCCGCCAAGCATCTAACGGTGTGTTCCGGCAGCCTCACTTGTGAGCCAGTTCCATTCCAGGCTAGGTGTGCTTTACCATCTTCGACCACACCTTCACTTAACATCAGGTGAGCTGTGGTCAAAACAACTAGCCTGTCAACAATAAAAAAAAAAAAAAAAAAGTAAAAGCACTTCGGGTAACTATGGTGTGACACTCTTAAGCTTAAAAAAGATAGTCGATTGTTATCGTGGTGTGAAAGACCAAATAAATTAAGATCACTTCGGTCATTTACACTGCTGTGTGAATTATCTTAGGGCCTTAGTCGCCTTAGACATTGTCAAGATTTCAATGTTAATACATTTCAGTATTAAAGAATCACTTAGAACACTGAAATTTAAACATTAGTTTCTGGTGTTTGTTTTTAATATTATTACTTGTCAATAGTTTAAATATTTATCATTGACTACCTGCTACATGTTTTCGGCATAAAAATTAACCTATATTCTAATTCAAGGTCTCAGCTACCTTTATACCAAGTTTCATCTAAATCCGTTCAGTAGTGTTTGCGTGAAAGAGTAACAAACATCCATCCATCCATTCAAACTTTCACATTTATAATATTAGTGGGATTAGTGATTTTTTTTAACTATCTTTCGTCGCGAACTCTAATTTACCATCATTTCTGTCCAGTCAAAGGTTATCTGGAAGAAATCGCTGTAGACAATAAGGCCGCCGTTGTACTTCTACAAATTAGTCGATGTTGTTTTGTTTTGTTAATGTATTGTTTTTCTTTCTTTTTTCTAATTATGTTACAATTTGTCGATATTTCTGTCTTTATTGTACAATGTTCATCTGTAGATATATAATAAAGTTGTATTCTATTCTATACTAATGATTAATATCAAGGTTAACGTTTATCTATAGTAAACGATTATGACTGAACTTCTGGTCAAATTATGCTATACTGTTTTAGTGACATACGTTGGTTTTTGTGTCCCTACTACATAAATTTGTCCCTTGGCCCGGAACACAACATATTCAGGGACCTTTATGAGTACGGTGGCCCGATATAGGTTAAACTTGGCAATTTATCTCTTTTAATCGTAGCATAATGAACTTTGTCCGTTGAACAGAAAGCACGGATGTTCCAATTGTTTTAACACTCCGAAATGACTTTTGTCGTCATTACGATAAAAACAGAATTACTTTGCGATCTCATTGTTTGTTTTTCTTTTGTTTCGATATGACGTCTGTTTTTCATTTGTAAAATTTTTTTGTTACTTGAAAAGTTTAAATAGCTGTTCCTTTGTTTTGTTCTCAACTTCAGCAAGTTTTATGTGTTTAGTTTTATGGTCACATTTCAAACAACCAACATCTAATTAAGTAAAAAAAGACTGCATGCCTCTTCAACAGATATAGAAACTATACTATAGCTTCCATTCCAAGCGAGATGTGCTTTACCATCTTCGATCATACCATCACTTAACACCAGGTGAGCTGTGGTCAAACAACTAGCCTATCAACCATAAAAAAAATACTAAACTAAGAGTATGAGTACGAAAACATTTTTTTTTTTCATCTAGGTATTTCCGTCTGTTACACTCAGATTAAAATGAATGAAATACTTAGATAGAAACAACATTGTACATATAATGAAGCTTCAGATTGTATCATCATCATCATTTCAGTCGTAGGATATCCACTGCTGGAGAGGCCTATAGCCTCTCCTATTAATTTCTATAAGGACCGGTTCTTGTGGGCTTCATTAGCCGTATGCTCACCTTGAGGATGGACGTCCTACACTGCGCTGCTAATCCGTGGTCTGCATTCTAGAACTTTACCCATCTCCCATCAGTAGATTGACCAGCTCAAGCTTTTTGTTATAATTATGATGTGGTGGACATTATTTTCATCAGGTTGCAAAATTTATCGCAGTGTTTTAATATTCACACAAACACGAAACTTTCACATAAATCTGCTGTTTCTGGCATAAACCAAACGTAAATATTATATGTTCTTCAAAATGACTTCCGTAATACTGACTGTAATTCTTTTTTTATAGGAAGAGTGTCTTGGCCGAGCCAAGTGCCAACTGTGCCAACTACAGCTCCGCTGCCAGTTGTGTTACCCTACTTTTAAAAATGCATCAGTAGCTCAGTAAAAACTATTTAAACTTTATATACAAAAAGTTCTCTAGTTTATATTGCATTAGCAGTAAATTTTCATAAAATGTTTTGGACTAAAGAGTTCGAATATTGCTTTCACTAAAAAAATAATTCTCGGCTGAAATTGAAAAATCGTACATTTCATCGACTTTGTATGGCTCAATAAATAAATATTGGAGAACATTTTTACACAGCGCTTTCTAGCCCCAAATTCCGCAAAGGTTGACTATGGAAACCAGAATTAACTAATAAAATACTAATAACTAATAAGTACTTTTTTTGTATCTAAATAAATATCGTAGGACTATACACACAGCGCCATCTAGCCCCAAACTAAGCAGAGCTTGTGTGAAGTCAGATAACTGATAGAATACATCAATCCTTTTTTTTTGTAAATACATACCTATATACATACAGAACACCCAGACACAGAATAAACATTTTTGTTTATACCACATAATGTTCGTTCTGAATGGGAATCGAACCCACGCTCTACAGCTGTTAAAGCAGATTTACTACCTATAAGCCAATAGGGCTGTCAAATGTAGTAACTGAGTAGATAACAGAGTAATAGAGAGTAAATAGAAAAGAATAGACAATAATATATATACTTCATTTAATAAAAGTAGTAACTTTTGTCATTTCATTTATACGAGTTTAATCTCATTATATTGGGTAAGAGATTCCAAGTACAGGTTTTTTTTTATGTAAAAGTAATGAGACGAACGAGACGCTCTCCTTATGGTAAGAGATAACGCCTGCCCATGACCATGCAGCGATACACAGAACTTTGAGTAACAAAACAAAGTCCGGGGCAATGCTGCTTTTGGCACTCATTACTTTGAGACTTTCGAAGATTAGTCTCAACAGCCCAGTAATTTCACTAGCTGCAGTACCCTTCAAACAGAGACACAGTAAAGACACAGTATTCACTACTGCTTAGCGGCAGAATTCCTGGTACTGCGGTGGTACCTACCTAGACGACCTCCTGCTAAGGAGATCTACCGCCAAGGCATTAGTCACATTTGATGACATTTTCATCAAAGAAGCGCACGACGCGTATGTGACCTCGTCTTACTTCGCACTGCAGAACACATTTTTTCACTTATTTTATGACAAAGGCCATTTAAAAGATTGTCAGTTTGTATTTATATGTTCGTCATTGTAATAGCAACTGTGTTTTCATCCATTGTTTTAAGATCTGCAGTAATCTCCTATCTGGGTTCAGGCGCACGCATCGAGCCATAAGCACGATCAACAAACAATCGGACTGTTTGCGAATTTTATTTATGTTAAACTGTTGACGGATTATAAAACATTTACTATGGTTTATAAAAATTATATTCTTTGAAAGCAGATTTATTTATTTTGTAAAAAAAACTATTTTATTACCAGTTTTAGGGTTCTGATTTCGATTAGAGACTTTATTGAGGGCAATTCCTTTGTAAATGCTGGTCACTGTATAATACATTATACTTTATGCATATTAAGGTGGACAGACGACCTAGTATAGACCGCAGGAACGCGCTGGATGCGTGCCGCTTCCAACCGGTCTTTATGTAAGTGAATGGGGAAGGCCTATGTCCAGCAGTGAACGTCCTACGGCTGAAATGATGATGATGATGATATTAAGGTGGTTTTGCATGCCGAAGGGCGTGGGGGCAAACTCCAACAATGAGCTTGCCGGTGAAGGAAAACATCGTGAGGAAAGCATAGCATGGTGGTAGGGTACTTTCTAGTACTCGGCTGGCTAGCTACCACCTTTAAGTTAAAAATCTGCCGACAAACATCTAACGGTGTGTTCCTGCAGCCTCACTTGAGAGCCAGTTCCATTCTATGCTAAGTGTGCTTTACCATCTTCGACCACACCTTCACTTAACATCAGGTGAGCTTTGGTCAAACACCTAGCCTGTCAACCATTAAAAAAGGTCATATAGAACGAAGGGAACTCTTGAAAGTTGTGACAAAATTATTTGTATTTTTTTGTACGGGGCACACTAGATTAACTTTGAATAAACAAGTTCCATTTCCCAAGGAGCTTATAAAACCTCTTGTGGCCTGGAAAATGTTTCAAATAATCCCGGCTTATCTAAGATTATACTCAGTTTTCCTTCTCTCTCACAAAAATAACCGGCCAAGTACTAAGTAAGCAACAAAAACTATTATGAGAAATAACTAACAAAAACTATGCGGAGATATACGAGTACATACAGATTTCAAGACTAGTATAAAATTTAGTTAAATTTCGCGTACCTGTCTGGTTTGATTATTAATTTCTTTTAAGCTACTTACGAAACTATTTTTTTTTTTTTATTACTTTACATTCTTTAACTAAACAGAAGATATATTAGCAGAAAACCTCAAAAGGCGCAAGTATAGTACCCTGGACAGTGGGTACATATTTGAGCCTTTTGGGGTTGAAACTTAGGGGCCGGGAGCAAAAAAAAATTTTAAAGAATTGTCATCTCGTTTGGTCGACGCCACACGTGAACAAAACGCTGGCTTTTATTTTGCTCAGCGTTTGAGTATTGCCTTACAACGCGGCAATGGGGCCAGCGTTTTGGGAACTATTCCCATTGATAGCGGCCTTTTAGAGTAGTTATTATTTTAAGTTATTTTATTTTGTTTAATTGAATCTAACACTTTGGTAGGTATTATAAATAAATTATTATTTTTCATAGATTAATAAATAATTAATATGTAACTATTGTAAATAAATATACTAAACAGTGTTACAACATCTCCTGTCAGTTCTTCCTGTTAGTTGTATCGTGTTTTTTATATCTGACGACAAATTTCTACCAGAAGTATTTACTACCTACCTTTAGCTTTACCTTTACTACCAGAAGAATTTATTTGTAGTGATGACAGCTCAGTGGTTAGCGCGGTCGCTTCGCATGCCGAAGGGCGTGGGTTCAAATCCTTACAATGGGGCTTGAGCTGCCGGTGAAGGAAAACATTGTGAGGTATCATCGTAAACCATAGCAAGGTAAGGTACTTTCTATACTCGGCTGGCTAGCTGTCACCCTCAAGTTGAAAATCTGCCGCCAAACATCTAACAGTGTGTTGCGGCAGCCTCACTTGAGAGCCATCTTCATTCTAGGCTAGGTGTACTATACCATCTCCGACCACACCGTCACTTAACATCAGGTGAGTTATGGATAAACAACTAGCCTGCCAACTATAAAAAAGAAAAAAAGTTTTGTATTTTCTGGTTGAAAACGCATTCTGTAGAAAAAAAAATGAAGAAATAAGGATTTAAATGAATTAGTGAAAAATCCCGCTTTTACATACGTATAAGCATGGTGTTCGTCATGTGTAGGTATGTGTGTTTGTATGATGTAGGTACTCCTGTTATACCTACTTATTAATTAAGATGAATATAAGTATTGTAGGTTGTAAGCTAATTAACGACAACCCTGTAGGAGGTACCTAAATCTAAGAAAAAGTTCCGTAACACAAATAATTGATTCGGTGCCCCGTCGTCAAGGAAGTCTCAGTTCTATTTAAGTTTCCTAAAAGGAAATGAAAGGAAATCGGGCCCCGAGTCGACGTAGCCTTTATCGGAACTTAGCGGGAGTATTTCTCTAAAGACGTAGCACATTGATTCAGTAAACGATTTTATGATAAAACAATATTGGAATCAATTTTAAGAATCGAATAACAATTTTGATTTTTTTTTAGCTTCATATCTAGTGGAATTGGGAATAGATAGATAGATAGATATAACTCTTTATTGTGCACATCATAAATAGAAAAGAGTACAGAGAACAAAGAACCTACAAATAAAAAGAAATAGATTACCTAGAAATAGATTTACGTTTAGATGTCAACTCGCCTTACGCTAAGGCTCATGTCATATCGGGGCAGCAGTATCCGGCAGCAGTGCGGAAAACACTTTCAGTGTGAAACAATTTTCAACTTTATCTACATAGTTAAAATACCAGTATCGCTTGAAACGCTCGAAATGGTCTCGCGGCCGCGTGCGGTGCCGCAAACGGCCTCGCAGCACCGCTCATCTTGTCAGAGGTACTGCCCTGTTACTGCACAGAGCGCACCAGTTCTGTATATTCTTGCGATGGCATATGTAGGCATATGGTGTCGGGAGACCGCGCGTGGCCGCTGGTGGCGACGCGATTCTGCCGCAGCCGGTTCCGCTGGCCTCGTCGTGTGGCTACCGGCCGCTGCCGACCGCTGCCGACCACTGCCGGCCTTTGCCGTTGCGGTGCGAATCGGCCCTTAGTGACTAACTGGTACATCTACCGATACTATTATAAAGAGGAAAGATTTAATTGTTTTGAATAGGCTCCGAAACAACAGGACCAATTTCAAAAATTCTTTCACCGTTGGGAAGCTACACTATCCTCAGGTGTCATAGGCTACTTTTTATCTCTGTATTCCCATAAGAACGGGTAGTATGCGGGACAAACCGTGAGGCGTCCGCTAGTTGTAAATAAATTCCACTGAAGAGTTCCTTTCCCTCAGTGTTGGTACCTATAAACACTCACCTACTGTCTTAGCATAGGCGGAAAACAAAATTGTCGTTATGTGGAAGCGTGACAAAGTTAAGAGTAGAACACAATAGGCTTTTTCTTTTAGTACATAGTAACTATCATAATATTTTTGCTAAACTTAAGCTACATAAGATATGTATTGCTAAATAAGTTTGGTGACAAACTCAACTGCCATAACAAGATCATATTTGATACTGAGAGCGATTCTAGGAACCTCCTACATAAGAAATTCTAACAGGGCCTGGAGGCTGAGCTATTAATACGTAGCGTTATATTTGCTACAGAAATAGCCGAACAATTTTATGAACAAATTCAAATGGAAGCTAATCCCTTACCCTATTTATAAATCGTCACCAAATAATAGCAAAATAATATTATTCAAGGCTTCGCGTAACGATATAAAGTCGAAAGGGGCTCATATCGCCCATAATTTTGAACATATAAATGTACATTCTTTTTCATGTATCGATCCTTAAATTGCGACAATAGACCCGGCTGTGACAATTCAAGAACAACTGATTTGTTTTATGTTATTTCAGATTCTATCCTATAGATTCTCAGGTCGGGTCAATAGGCAGAGTGAATCGTCTTACCCTTGTATAGGTATATCGCACCACCATAATAGATACAAATATTATAAAGGCGAAAGTGTGTCTGTACGTTTTTTTGTATTTACTCTGAAACAGCTGAACAGATTTAAATTAAATTTGGAATGCACATAACTTTTACCCGGTTGTATTACATCTCAGATAACGCAGTTAAAACCGCGGGGAGCAGTAAGTTTTGTCGTAACCTTTTGTTCAAAATGATTATTAGAATGACCTCCTTAAATCTGAGCATTACAAATACTGGTAACCCTGCCGATAACATAATAATAACATGGAAGAATGGAAAAATAACACTAGTACCAACTTTGAAACTAATAGACTCAAACAAAAGGAACTGAGACGACAAAACCATTTCAACAATAACACTGATAATACCAATTTCGATGCAGTGAGGGTGTGAGCATATTATCCTGTCACATACACTCGACACATTGCCAGGACATTCGATTCTATAGAAAATATGAGTCCTTGTATGGGGTTAGGGATTTGTAACTGCAGTGGTACGTGCAATGGGGTAATCGATGGTAAGCTGATGATATTTGTAGCGCAAACTGGATTGGGATTCGGATCTCGATTCTATTTCGAAACATTATCAGCTTTTCCTTATGATTTAAATAAATAAAGCTAGTTAATTCATAACTATTATGGTCCATAAACTAGGTACTTAATATTGGTAAAATGTAGTAAATGGATACTATAAAAATATTTTACTTTGCCTCACCACCTCAGCTCTCCTCACCTCTCCTCACCTCACCTCTCCTCACCTCACCTCACCTCACCTCGCCTCTCCTCTCCTCTCCTCACCTTACCTCGCCTCACTTCCAAAACAACACCAAAAGTACCAAAATAGAACTCAAAAAAAAAAGCGTAATAATTGAAGTCTAGTTTCATTCACTTCACTTTACTTTAGATATAAGCTTGTTAAAGTGTAAGACAACGTGCATTTTGTATATTTTACAGGTCTGTAACCTGCTCAATTAATAGACACAACACTGCGCACCCTACCTAAAACAAGGGTCCCCAGACATAATTGCAGTAAACCCCTAATTAATTAATCACCATTGTCTGAGACCGGGGAGACATAATTGATATTTGAAGGGACCTCCCGGAGACGTTAATTTGAGTCTCGCAATACCGGCAGATTTTCCTTTTCTGTCAGGGACTTGTCATAGAAAAAGTCAGTGATGATGGCTAGATAATGACGTATTTTACGTGGAAAGGAAATGTAGCGTTGATAGAGTTTATCACGTGTCGCAGTTGATTCAACTTGAGTTGCCCGTAAAAAATATTGTGAGGATACCATCTTAGATTATACGGTTACATTATTAATCGGTTTTCAAGCACGGTTTTAGGTGCGATATAAGTAATTTATTTCTCCTAAAAATTAAAAGTTTGCTGTTTTTAAGAATTTTTTTTTATGTAAATGTAATGACACGTACGATACGCTCTCCTGATGGTAAGAGATAACGCATGTTCATGACCATGTGCTCATATGCACACAACTTTGTGTTGCAAAACAAAGTCCGGGGCATGGCTGCTTTGGCGCTCATTACACAAAACAACATATTTCATTAAAATACAATACGTTTGACCCAATCTATTCCATGTGAAGAATTTTGACCAAAATTTCTTTAGTTGGAATAAAAACCCTATAAATATAGAGTGGCAACATTAAATTTATTGAAGGAATAGTTGCTGTTTTATAATTTAAATTCAATTAAAATCTCTTTTTTGAGACAGTATAATTATGGTCAGCTATGTACGTATTAACAATAAAAAACAGCCAAGTGCGAGTTGGACTCGTGCACGAAGGGTTCCCTACCATTATCTATGAAAAAAAAATCACGTTTGCCGTATGGATTTGTCCCTTAAATATTTTATAGTATTTGTTGTTATAGTGGCAACAGAAATACATCATCTGTGAAAATTTCAACTGTCTACCATGGTTCATGAAATACATCCTGGTGACCGTAGTAATAGGGTCCCGTTTTACCCTTTGGGTACGGAACCCTAACTAGATCAATTATCTAAAATAATATAATTATACATAATACAACAAAAATTATTTACCTAATCAATAGGAATAGTTCTTAAAAAGCTGACCCTATATATATTAAACCTAAATATATTATATACTATATTGACCTTAAAAATATAGTAAATCTATAATTCATGATTATTTAATAATACAGTCAGTGTTGGTTTATACTAAAAACATAAAACTATTTATAAAGTCAAAAAGTACTAATAATAATAAAACAAATAAATAAATTGTCAAACTAAAACAACCCGCCCCTGACCGTTCCCGGCGCAAAGGTGCCCATCACACTCGCCGCATTTCCGCGGTGAATGGCAATGGCCAACCTCTGCACCAGGAACGAACCGGAGCGGGAGTCGCCTGTCCTATCCCTAAGCCTGTGACCTATTTCATTTATAAACTTCTTCGCCTCGGTCCCCCAGCAACCCAGAGTCTCCACTGCGACCGGTACGAAAAAGTACATCGTTTCGATAGAGGCGTACTTGAGCCTCTTTCTATTAGCCGCGTCTTCCGCGGCAGCTGACGGGGAGTGGACGGTGCGACCCAGGTGGCTGGCAGCAACGGTGTCGACGCATGTAGCGTCCCAGATAAGGCACTTGCCGTTCCTCCAGGGCACCAGAGTCATATATATATATATACCTACACCATATAGCCCAATGTCTATCACAAAATGAATGGAGTAGTGACAACCCTATATATGTATGACACACAATTATGTTCATCCAATACCATAAAAGTATCGATCGAAATCTGTTTGCCCTCAGACAAAAGCTCGAAGTTTGCTGATCAACTACCTAATTAATAAATCAAGAATTGTCTGGGCAAACACCGTTGATCGGCAGGCTTTTATTGCCACTGTTATACACTCTGTGGCTCTACCAGGGCTTCAGAATGCCTATGTGACTTTTCCCAATAGGTTCTGCCATCTACTCGCGCAAATGCAATTTTTCCCGGCCTGAAAAGTTTATTATTTTTTATTTGCACTGTCTTTTTTCTTCATTTTTGGCATGACTTTTTGTGCACTCTGCCAGTGTCAAGTATTAGAATAATTATGTTATTATGACAACACAAAATTTTAGAAAATTTAACCTCATCATCTTCATCATTATTTCAGCCGTAGGTTGTCCACAGCTGAACATAGGCCTCCCCATTGACTTCTACAAAGACCGGTTGGACATTGGTTGAACTTTAACGTGAATTTTGAAAGTTAACCAATTATTGTTATTTTATTTTATACTAAACAAAGAGTATTATATAATACTGAAGTGAGATTTTATTTTACTGCACTACAAAAGAAAATTAAAAATATAGCGCCATCTATTGAGTTGGTGCTTAACTACTACAAAATGGCCAAAGTAAAATGAACATTTTAATTCAAAAATGAGTCCGAAATACATAATATACAATGGTGCCTTCTAGACCCCTTGCATGACATAAGAAAATAGCCGGAAGAATATCCCAATCTATCGTTTTTTAAAAGTATACAATGATGACTGTACTATATGTTCCAAAATTGTATTATCTGTGATAGCTACTTAGCCGGGAATCATCACACCGTTCGCCTTTAGTGGACAATAGAACTTAATGGATTAGCCATTTGTGTGATTAGTGTAACGTCAATAAATAACGATACTGTACGGTTGGATATAAAAGGTAGACATGTCGAAAAGGTCGAAAATGGTAACATGGCTTAAATTATGTGATAAAAAGTAAGTATTAAATGATTACTACGATTAACTTAAAAAACTTTTTTTCAAGAGTTTTTTTTAAATATGAATTGTGATTGGTATGTATACTAAATTTCGACCTGTCTCCACCTACAGGACGAAATTTTTACTCGTTTCTTGTGAGACCGAAAAAATCTCATGTCTGAACCGCACACCAAAATCCCGGTCGCTGCACTTTAAAGCTGGAATGTTGTTCCTTACGTTAGGTATTATTATTATATTAATTATTAATGTGAGGTTAAAAATATCTCACCCGTAAGCGAAAAGAATTGAGACATAAAATAGATGAATTTAGCACAAGAACGGCACACTACCATCCGTTCCTCGTGAACGTTCCCAATATTCGTAAGCAGCGATTCCGCTCTACTTTCTTAATGCCTACAGCCCATGAATGGAACACATTGCCGTCTTCTCTATTTCCTATAAACTAAAATTTGGACGTTTTTATAGCTAGAGTGAATATATTATTGCTTCTAGATTAGCGTGCTCCATCCTCAGCCACACCATAGGTTTACATCAGGCGAGTTGGTGCCCAAACGTAGATATATTTAATGTAAAAAAATGGTTTTTATGTTAAATTAAAATGCGTTTTTTTAAACTAAATATAAATAAATATCGTAGGACATTTCACACAGCGCCATCTGACCACAAACTAAGCAAAGCTTGTACTATGGAAGTCAGATAACTGATAGAATACATATATTTTTTTTGTAAATGCATTTTTGTCAGTACAGAACAAACATTGTTTATGCCACAAAGTTTGTCCTGAGTAGGAATCGAACCCACGCCTTTCAGCTCTTGAAGCAGACATTCTACCCATAAACCAACAGGGCTGTCACAACTAACCGTGTAAATTATAGGAATACATTTTGTATTACTAGTACACTATTTCGCCTTCGACCGTAAGCACTCAGGGAGTGCATATAGAGGTTAAATAAAACCATTGATTTATTAAACTCTATTTACCTAAAGGGTGGTGCCGCCATACTGTTTGTCTGTCGCGAGCACACTAATTAACCTGAGTAAACATTTATAAACATTGTTGTATCCAAATTGGAGGCAAAGCCAACATTGTACATAATAAATTATTCTGATTTTGTTGAAACAGTGTTCTCTTATTAAACCTAAGATATGTTGTTGAATTTTTAATTCCAGCGAGGCACAGCTGTGCTCAATTTCATTTTTGTTATAAGGTTTGTAGCGATGATTGCTCAGTGATTAGCACGGTCGATTCGCATGCCGTGGGTTTAAGCCCCAACAATGAGCTTGAGCTGTCGGTGAACGAAAACATCGTGAGAAAACCATAGCATGGTGGTACTTTCTAGTACTCAGATGGCTAGCTACCAGTCTAAAGTATTAAGTTGAAAATCTGCTCCTAAGCATCTAAAGGTGTATTCCGGCAGCCACACTTGAGTCACATTCCAGGCTAAGTATGTTTACCATCTTCGACTACAGCGTCACTTACAATTAACATTAGGTGAGCTCTTGTCAAGCACTTAGCCTGCCAACCATAAAAATAATAATACCCTTGCCTAGAAGATTCATTCTCGATTGTATCCGTTAGAGAATACTTTCTCAGGTAAGAAATTTCCACGTTTAGCGGTTCGCACAATGACAATTAAAACTACTAATCGTTTTGTTTCAAACTTTTGGAACGCTAACCGTGGAACAATGTCGCTTTTTCGAGCTTCTGGCTGTCTGGCAGTAGAGCAGATGAATTGGGCTTAGGTTAATTTCTATATTTTATTGTTAACCAGATTTATTTGGTTCAAGCATACACATATCCATGGTTTTTATTTTATTATGCAAACAATATTTTTCTAAAAGCTGCATGAACGAGGAAAAATAGCCAGAATGCTAGCAATATTTCCACCCCTGGATCGCAAAGCTTTTTTTTCTAACTTCGTGATCCAAAATATGTGCCTGAATTCTAGTCAACCGCCGTTTTTTTTAACTTAACCGATTTTTTTTATGTTCAGTACCTAACGATGCAAACTCGATATAGTTAGACACACTTGTTTACAAATAACTTTTATGACCTTCGATTTTAAATTTTTGCCACCACCTCAAATAGTTTAGTGTAGAGCAAAGTCAACTAAGCCTCCAGCAATAAAATTAGTCTACCTCAAACCCTTCGCAGAGTTAAAGTTCAGAGGCGTCTGTTGCCCAACAATTGCGAACTGACAAAATGTAAACTCGGCATGAATTATGAGTACAGCTCCCTCTCGAGGGAAATTAAAGTGTCTTGCACCAACTTTAAGGCGCTCAGGTATACTGTTCCGGTACCAGTATTACGCAGAAATAAATTCAATTCGCTACCTTTTTTAGATCGGTGCCTTTTCGATAACTGTTCCGTTGCTTCGTGTCAGTTTAAAAAGAATTCTTAAAAGTAATGGGAATAGGAAGATTATTTTTTTTAATTTATGAGGCAAGTGTGCTCTACTAAACAAACGGTATGAACGTAAAAAATAGTATACATATAAAATAAATAAATATCATAGGACATTACATACAGCGCAAACTAAGCAAAGACACAGAACAAACATTTGTTTGTACCACAAAGTTTGTCCTGGGTGGGAATCTAACCCACGCCCTGCAGCTCTTGAAGCAGACATTCTACCAATGAACCAACAGGGCTGTCAAAATTACCTATAATAAATCAATCAATGTATAATAAAAGTAATTTTTAAATTTCGCGATACTTAGGTTTGTCAGTGAACGTTTCCGTGAATTTCAGAATTTGGTGCCGCCTGTTTCTTTTCTAGACGGCGAGGCAAACTTGGTCAAAGTATCACCCGTACGTGGAAATTCCCCACGTATGCACTAAACACTACAATTCCAACGAGGATGTGAAACTCTCTCCTTGCGTTTTATTTCTCGTGGAGTACAATCAAATCTTTAGTAAACAAGCTTCTTCTAGGAAAGCGTGTTCTATTCTAGACTGCATCACTGCATAATATCAAGTCGGGTCTCGTCAAACCCAAACCTAAAACTACTAATACTAAAATTTGATATTAAGTATTCTATCAGTTATTTAGTTGCATGCTTTGCTTAGTGTGCGGCTATATAGATGACAATGTGTTAAAAAAAATGTAAACTATTACTAAGTCATTAACTAATTTGGCCACTCGCAAATGCTATGAATAAATATAGTTTACCGCATCCTGATTGTTCTACAGTGAAGACTGCGAATTAGAAAACGTTGTGTAGTAAACGTCTGATGTAGTGAAAAATTACGTAGGATAGCTGGCGGTGAATGGTAGCGAAAAGCGACCGAGCTGAGTGATCTTGGGATAACTCAGCTCGGTCTTGGGAGAGGCCTATGTTCAGCAGTGGACTTCTAAACGCTGATGATGATGATCCTAATCGTATACATGAATAAATTACATAATCCAAATACCAATTAAAATTAAATAAATACACACTTAATAATTATTTTCCTTCTCAGAAATCCAATGTGTCTCTGAATTCGCATTACAAATTGCAATTGCTTTCTTCATCGTATATGATGAAGCTATACGATGAAGAAAGGCCATCAGGTGAAATTTCATATAAAACAATGACAAAAGATAAACGAGAACATAACTAACTTGACATTGAACTCACCCGCAGTAAAGTTACAAGTTGAGCACCACTTGGAAGATTGACCATTAGATACTAAAGTTATTGAAGAAAGTTACTCCGAAGGTTGAAGGGTTTGTGCTCTTAAACTAAGTACCTATCAATAAATCGACACGTATTTAAATTTATCCACAAACTATATAAATAAAGTACAGCATCTTTAAATCCCTGATTAAAATCATTAGTACCTACGTATTAAAAGCTTTTAAACTAAACTTTAAACCTACACTTAGGTCCTAAGCCCAACTTTTTAAACTTAGCGATCTAGTAGTATGAGCAATGGGATAAGATGTCATGAATTGAATAAGAAACTCAATACAGATAAAACAACAAAACGTAACTTGTAATTTTTATATGAATATTATGTATGAGTGAGTTCATACAAAAGGTTAACACTTATTTCAGTTTTTTATTCCAAAATAAGTAAATATAGTGAGTGCAACCACTAGCTTCTGCTGGTAGGTCGTAAATGGAAATCAAATGAGACGAAATCAGTTTTCCCAAAACATTGTGAATCGGTTTTTTCTTAGAAAATCGTGCTCCATTTTATAGCAAATCATCATGCGCTTAATCTGGCAAAAAATATCAAATGCAAGGCTCCAAATCAGCCCTGTTTTTTAGATAGATTGATAGAAACTTTTTATTTTGCACACCAGGAATAGAAAAATGTACCGAAACAAAAGAATCTTATGAACTAGTACCACATGTGGTGGTCTTATTACTAAAAGTGATCTCTTCCAGGCAACCAAGAATGGTAAACAGTTACTGATTAAGAACAGACAGTAGATGTTGTAACACTATTCAGTATATGTAGTAGTTTTATTCATTATCCTACAATAGTTTTTATTCATTCTCTTCTAGTTATGAGACAGGTAAATTTATAAGTGCACCGCGCTGACAAACTTCACATATCATCGATCTCTCATGCATCTCTCTTTCTTTGCCATTTGATGTTAGTGTCAACTAACAATACGTACATATTAGTAAGAATAACTTTTTATTGTTCACACCAAAGAATACCTACAAACAGAAGAAAAATAAACTTAAGCTTTGCAAAAAAAAACGTAACGTGGGATTTGAACTCGGGACTTTCAAATCAGCAGTCAGACGGTCTCTCAACTAGTCTGCCGTCGCTGCGAAAACATAGTCAATTTTCGAAGACAAAGATCATGAATCTAAAAACTGATACTGTCATAACAAAGTTCAAAAACAAGAACTTGAAAGAGTTTCGAGGCTCATCAGCTGAACAAATAGGGTATGTCTAGATACGAACCCAGCACATATGTACCGGCTCTCTAGGGAAATAAATTGTTCACAGCACGTCTGATTGCAGCCTTATAAGATTTTTTCGTGAACTCCCCGAGGCGGTAAAAAAATGAAGCGAGCTTGCAAATAGAATTAGAAGTTTTGGGATGTTTTTAGTTTGGCATTAAAAGTTTGGAAGATTCTATTTCCGCCTACACAGAATCTAACATTTGTAAGATTACAAAACTTTATTCTTTTTTTGATGAAAGATAACATGGTCCAAAAGTTAGCTGTAATTCATTTTGTCAAAAAACTCTATTGTTTATATATCTATGTTTTTTTCAAAAAACTCTATAAATAAACTATGGCACTCTTTTCACTATAAATAAACAAATACTCATAATTTTCAATTTAAGATATAAAAACAAGCTATTGCTGCCTTAGTTAAAACTATAAAAACACAAAAGCAAAGTGTTTTTAGTAAAATATTTATGTACTCACCAGTCGCTTTATGAAATTTACCAATGCCTGATTTTAAGCGAAAATGTAAAGACTCCTTCCTCCAGAACGCATTTTATAAACTTAATAACTTCATGAAAAAAAATTACATGTATTTCGTACTTTTACACGACTTTTGTACATGGTGAAACTGAATATAGAAAGAAAGAAAAACATTTATTTTTTTCCTACAAAATACTACACACAACAACAGATAAGTACAGACAACACACACAAATAAAAAGACACAGATTAACATAAAGACAACAAATTTGAAATTACAGAATATCTATCTAATAAGTTGTTCCATCCTTTCCGTTCGTTTTCATATTTACTTTTTTTGATATAGCATGACTGGTGAGACACCTACGATACTCGAGGACATGATATTTGGCAATCATACACGAAGAAAAAAATAAATAACATTAATAATAAAATATTACCTGACCACTTGGTAAACTTAACCGAAAGTTATGTAATTAATTACGTAAAACATGGACACCGCGCGAACGCAAGAGCTGCACGTTGTGAGGACGCTCGTGTCGACGACGGGCGGGTGGGACGTACTTGTCGCGTGATCAATACTAATACGTGATTTATCAGCGTCGGGAGTGTATCCATGCTTCATTTATTTGTAGCAAAATTGTACCTAATTTTATTCCATAGTTATAACGAGAATCAAATACTGAGTACTCTCCTTCAGTATCGTAGGTGTCTCACCAGTCATGCTGTATAATCATCTAGTAGGTATATAAGTTAATATAATTCTTTAATACTTATAAGTCTGATATAATGTAATTCATTACCTAAAATTTTAATTGACATATAACTCATTGTTATTAATAAATGCTATCAATTAGGTATATCAAATGAAACAGAATATTCAAAAACTATTTTGGATTTCATCTTCAAAATGACAATTTCCAGTTGTGTAAATTGCCTTAATGTTCCCTGCCTTGTTACTCCAGGCTAAATTCAGTGACCCATAGGCAGCTGTACAAGACATAAACTTATAGCGGAAATAAAATCTAATCAACACGATATTTATCACAAAATAGTGTATAATCGATTGATTCAGGCGTTACTTCACGGAATTTTGTGCGTTCAATGTGTAATTAGCGTATTTCCGCTATAAAGTCGTTTTGGATTTGTTTTAATATAAATTCTCATCACAGTTATAACTAATACGACTTACACTAAATATGCCTAGAACACACAAAATAGAGTTCCAACTTAACTAAACGCTTTTTACCCGATTGCTAAGGGTTATGTTTTTCGCGCGTATCGTGTATGTATGTAAATTTCTTTATTACCTCGTTTCTTCCAAACAGCCGAATGGGTTACGACAATTAAGGTATCGTTAGACTCGTCTCAAATGTTAGTAGATAGATATTTGAAAAAAAAACAAAATGACGTATTTTAGACACGAAATAGTAATACGATAATTAAAAAAAAATAACCAGAATTATCAAGTAGGGTATCTAAACAAAGTAAATTAAAAGTGGATGAAAAAATATGTTGAAGTTATGTGTTTAAATTTAATTAAGAACAGTAAATTGGTTTTAAAAGTGTTTTTCTTTCAATTATAGCTATATTGTTCTCAGTCGGGTTATAGATTATTAAACTCTTCAACTTGTTACAGGAGTTTCAGACCACCAAAACTGGACATATCCAGTGGCGGCCTTTGCCCAGCACACTTTTTTTTTATAAGAAATAGGCTTACGTTTCACGGTCACCTTAGAATAGAATAGAATAGAATAGAATATAACTTTATTATACACCAAAAATGAAACACAGGTCACAATTAATACAAATAGGAAACAAACAAAAAAAAGAAGATATAACTATATATAGAATATATATAACAAAACAATAGAATAGATACATGATGTACAGAGTTTTACACAATAAACATTTCTGATTTCTGATGTATAAGGGTGGTCTTATCGCCTAGAGCGACTTTTTCCAGACAACCTTTGGATGGAAAGACTTACTTGATGTTAAGTGACGTATTCTCGTAAATATGCGTGGTTTGCCTTGTATTCAATTACAGTAAATTAAAAAATAAATCAAACAACTTATGACTTTCTCTAAAGCTTATAAATGGAACTAGTTCCCAAACTGTCCAACGTCCAGCCGTTGTTCATGTCAATTGCCAATAGACCGCTCCATTTATTTACACTGATATGTTATAAATAGGTGAAAACTATACATAATTAAACATCAGCAAAAAATAAAACGAATACTAGACACAAGCAATGGATTGTCTAGATACTATACTAATATACTTTTTATTGCTTAAAGATAGGTTCTACTGCTTCTCCAGTCTTGCGACCCCAGTCGACTGCCCAAGATATGTGTGTGTGTTTGTGTTATAAGTTGATAATAACGGCCTAATAGATTTGATGACATTTGATAATTTGAAAGGAGCATGAAATTATAACAAAGAGATACAGTAGTGAGTAAAGTATTATGGCAATGCCTAATCAGTCAATTACTTTAAGAAGTTTTTCTGTCGAGTAATCATAAACAAAAAAACATCGTAGGACATTACACACAGCGCCATCTGACCCTAAACTAAGCAAAGCTTGTACCTACTATGGGAGTCAGATAACTGATAAAATACTTAAATACTTTTTTGTAAATACATACTTATAATACATACAGTACACCCAGACACAGAACAAACATTTGTTTTTTATATCAAAAAATGCTTGTCCTGGGTGGGAATCGAACGCACGCCCCACAGCTCTTGAAGCAGACATGCTACCAATGAGCCAACAGGGCTGTCTAACTGCGGTAAATATTCTGTAATAAACTTATTGCAAGCATTACGATTTAAGTTGATTAGGGGTGCTTGTTGACAGATTCTTTTATATAGCGGCACCTTGCCCTACAAACGACTTTCCTGCGAATCTCGAGCGAGAGATCTATCTAAAACATTTCCAGTAGGTATTTTATTGTTTGAATAGTTATTCAAACAATAAAATGCTATTCGTCATCTAAAGTATGTGAAAGGACTATCTCTGTTTCAAATGTTTGAAACACAAATGCGTCTGGTATGAAATTTTAATCTGGCAGGAGTGCTCGGAGTCGAGAGTATCCAATATTCAAATTTAAGAAACACACTGTCTGCCTGCTGCATGTGAAGTTTAGAAGCGTGTACCTACATTTCCTTCTTATAACGAGAGAATAACACACGTAGGTATACATTGGCTCTAGATTAATATTTACCACTAAAATCAAATGTTATCAAATTTTCTCGATTTTTATATGTATTTCAAAAATTTGAAAATCAAAACGTTCGATTAAAGTTTCTATTGTAATAATATATTAGATTTATCTAACCTATAGGTTCAGTTTTGGTTTATTTGACTGCCCTGTTAGCTGTGGTAGAATATCTGCTTCAAGAGTGGGCATGGGTTCGATTCCCCACACGACAAACATTTATGTGACGAATAAATAAATGCTTGTTCCAGGTCTGGATGTTCTGTATGTATTTACAATAAAAGCTTTGCTTAATTTGGGGCTAGATGGCGTTGTGTGAAATATCCTTCGATATTTCATTACTTGTTAGCTGCGCCTACTGCTCTGACTGATCTTAACTGCAACTTAATTTATGAGACTACTTATCCATGTTATGTAAAGACGATTGAAAATATAAACTATTTGTCTCTGGCAGAATTCACATAGTGCGATGCCAAAACTGAAAGAAAAAAGATTATTCAATACATAGATGATTTTCTTAACATGATTTAGTTTTTCTTTTGCGGAATAGTCCGAAAGTTATGAAACCCACGAAAAAAGTTGCCAAGTTATTACTCAGGTAAATAAAAGTTGGACGGGAAATTCGACTTTTTCATACAGCGGCTTTGTATAACTCCGGGAACTTTGCCGCTTATCAATTTCCGCAAATGAAAGGATTTCATGTCAAAAGAAATGTTATAATGAGTTATATGGTTATCTGATTGGAGCGAAGTTGCTTTGTTCTGTTAACGCGAGAACAAAAAAATACCTAATAACGTTTGACATGTACCTAGAACATTTTTTACTAGAATACTTGAGAATTCCTATATCCTACGGTGTTGTGGAATTTTAAATTGAATTTATGTACAAATCGATCAAAACGTCATCCGTGCATGGTGGATGTTCACGATGTACGCACAAAGCGTTTTGATTCCACATTTTTTATTCGCACAGCGAGGTTGTGGAACTCTCTACCGGAGTCTGTGTTCCCTATTAGTACAATATAGGTGTCTTCAAATCTAGAGTAAATACGTTTCTTCTTGGTAAGCGTGCTTCATCTTAGATCGCACTACTGCTTAAGATCAGGTGTGGACAAACTCGAAACTATTTAGATTAAAAAAAACTTATTTTTTTTATAATGTAGACGGATTGAACACAAAGCTAGCATGTTATAAGCAGTGAGTAGTTTTGTACCTGTATGCTTGCAGTAAAACAGAATTGAAGAACGGAACCCAGTAGGTTCCGGTTTTACATTTTTCTCTCTGGTTTCAAGACTGTTTTACATTTACTTTTTCTTTGACTGAGATTTAGAATGTAGCTTTGATTCACAATTTTATATTTCATAAATAATTTTATGTATGCAAAGATTCCTCCATTCCGTTCACAGGGTGTTTCAATAATGTACCTTTAGCTGTAAAACGTGGAAAGTACGGCTAAATGGCCTGCTGTAAGAATTTACAGTTGAAACGTGCTTCAATACGCGAACGATGTGATAAAAGTGAACCGCAGTATCCCGATGCATATAACGCGTTCATGTTTTTAGAAAAGTGGTTATTTTTATTAAGATTATATTGTAAAACAAATTTGCTTGCAATTCTCAACAGGGCTGTTGAGTCTCACCATCGAAAGTCTCAAAGCAATGAGCATCAAAGTAACGATGCCCTGGACTTCGTTTTGCTACTCAAAGTATAGCGGTATTGCTGCAATGGTCACCCATATACGTAATCTCTTAGCATCAGGAGACCGGCTCATTCATCTCATTACTTTTACATTTAAAAAAAAAACAAATAACTCGTTGACACTGGCCCAATGCGAACAACCCCATGATCATGATTTGTGTCTTCTTCTAATGAGATACTACAGCCTTAGATGAGAGTTAATTGCATAACAAACTACATTTAAAAAAAAAACTAAGTAAATATCCGGGGCGCTATTATAGTTGGTACATAATTATATATATTATAAATATTATAATATCATTGATACAGACATAAAATAAGTTGTAGCTGAAATTTCGACAGTTTCTTTACGAGTTCAACGAGTGTTGGTGCAAAAGTTTGTATATTACGTTACCTGCAGTTCATTAGACAAAGGAAAGTTTACAAAGAGAAGACATGAGAGGGCGAACGCGAAATTGACTTGTATAAACTCTATCTTTGAGCACCTACCTGAACTTTCCGAAAACATTGTGTGTTCAATCGACTCTAGAAATATTTTCTAACAATAAAACACAAATTAACTTACATAAATATTTATCAGTTGTGTAATCAGTACATTAAGTAGGTAATGATTAGGTTTAAACTAGAAAAATAAAATATGCTACTACTTGAAAGTTACGTCAACTTAGTTAATTAAGGTGGTTCGATTTCCATATAAATAATTTTTTACCATTTATGGACAAATGGAGCATAATTTTACAGTGAAATCACAGCTACTGGCATTAATTTCGGCCACTGGCATTAATTTTGGCCTTTGTTTGCGGTAAATCACAATTACCTTAAGAAGGCCGTCTTGCTGCCAATGTAGAAATTCTGGGTTGTAATCACACGGCAAGTGCCTGTCTTTTCTAAATTATGCGCGTGCCGTAAGCTTTAAACACTGAAGGAAAGTATTTTTGATGATGATTTAAGACAATTTAAGCAGCAAGTTTCAGAGTTGCTAAGTCTCTAACGTGTGATCAGACTGCTATTACCACTAAGTTATCATCGCTACGCTAGTTTTGAAAGAAATAAAATCATACTTACCACAAATAAGATGCCAAGTTTATCTTTTCACGTTATACATCTAATTAAGGCAATATTAAAATCTTGGTTTATCCTAATGTTATCAGAAAATTATAATTGCTTCTTTATCAGCAATCGTAAAAGATTTTGACTATTCAACAATAAATAAATTAATCGATAAATAAATACCACTAAAGATATTTTTTTTTATTTTTTTTTATGTGACAAATAATGAGACGAACGAGACGCTCTCCTGATGGTAAGAGATAACGCATGTCCATGACCATTAAAGCGATACCCAGAACTTTGAGTAACAAAACAAAGTCCAGGGCATCGCTGCTTTGGTGCTCATTACTTTGAGACTTTCGATGGTTAGTCTCAACAGCCCAGTAATTTCGCTAGCTGCAGTACCCTTCAAACCGGAACACATTAATGTTTACACACTACTGCTTGGCGGCAGAATATCTGGTACTGCGGTGGTTCCTACCTAGATGACCTCCTGCTAAGGAGATCTACCACCAAGTATATTAGTAGTCTTTAGTGGTAGCAGTAGGAAACGGTAATCAGTTTTTCGCCAATTGCCAAAAAAGGGTTCTTTTGAGTTAATACCTGTTTAGATCTAGGTGTGCGATATTATAAACGTGATAGTTTGCATGTTTGGATGTTTCGATGTTTGTTACTCAATCACGCAAAAGATAAAATTTAGCGCACTTACCTTTTGTTAACTGAATTAATAGCTAAATAAATCGAAGGCTTATTAAACAAGGATCGAGGATTTATTTGAAATTACCTCAAAAAGAAGTACCTAAATAAAATAATGAATTAAAGTTTTCAAATCATTTTGAACATCTTTAAAACTAATTTGAAAATGTTTAACCAGTCTATGTTCTTTGATGTCTAAGCAAAGGACTTTAAACATTACTCTGTATATAAAATTGCTTTAGTATTTTCTCCAAAATGCAAGCAAACATCGCAGAATTTTCTAACGTGAGTGAATTTTAACCACCCGTATTAAATCTTTTGCTTTTAACAAGCTTTTGACGAAAACTTTTTAAACCTCACCAAATTTCTCTTTTGAGTTGATATAATATGTTATAAAGGGATCAGAGGGCGTAGACAAAGTATTAGTTGATATATTCGATAACGCTAATTTTTTATAAGCGTTATCGCTAATGCAATGTTTCTCTGGCCCTCTGATATCTGCAACATATAGCTTTATCGAAACGCGTAACAAAACTTATAAAATAAATATCGGTGGACAATTCACTCAGCACCATCTAGCCGCAATTAAGCGAAGCTTATCATAGGGGAACCACACAACCCATACAATACCACTTACTTTTTGTACATTTTTTTTTCATTCGTCGCATAATTGGGATACGTCCTCACGCCGTATAGCTTTTAAACCAGAGGTACTACCTAATGAGTTAACGAGTGTTCGTTAATTCATTAGGTAGTAACTCTGTAACTTTTTATGAATAAATGCAATATTTTCAATATTCATAAAAAGTATTTTTAAAACATCAAACAAAAAATTGACATTCAAAGCAAGCAGCATCAATAAAATATGACTATTAACGAAACGGCCAATCCATTAAGTGAATGCAAGTTAAATGTAGATGGGGATGTACGCTGGCCCCTGAACGCAGACTAAAATTACACAGAAGTGAAGCTTTGCTTTATTTTATGTGCTGCTTCCAAACAAATTTCAAACAAGTTTCAAGCTATGCCAAATGTTTCCATGTTAGCAGTTTTTTTCTTTATTGTTGGAAATGGTTAACAAATTATATGTGTTAAAAAGAACTTTAAAACAAAGAAATGTGTGTAAAACGGCCAACTAACTGACAGTTCTATGATTATGTCATTCGTGACGTTTTTTGTATTAAAAAAATTGGCTTTATAAAAATGTCGTATTGTGTCATTTATGAAAGGTACTAGCTGCGCTCCACCGTGTTACCCACTACATGTTTTCGGAATAAAAAGTAGCCTTTGTGTTAATCCAGGGTGTCTGCTACTTGTAGCGGACGAATGCGCAAGCGTGCCAGCTACTCCGGTTCAAGGCGCGGAGACGGAACACCCCAGGGTTTTTAGTGGGTATGCAGTCATTCTTGACGGAGAGTCCCACATAACCACCTGCCACCCCCGTGCCCGGGTGGTATCCACAAAGGATTTTCCCTGGGAAAAAAGGGTGTCTGCTACTTCCATACCAAATTTCATTAAAATCCATTCAGTAGTTTTTGCGTGAAAGAGTAACAGTAGGTTAGTAGGATATTGTTTTTTTTATGCACTAGACACTGCAGCGATAAAATTATCTTATCTACCTACTGTTATTTAACATTTGAAGTATCAATACAAAATGTTGTAGTTTAAATCTTTATACTTGTGCGTGTTGTTTGTAGTTTTCATTTATCACATCTCTCGGAGTTATCCCTCTTCTACTTTATACTGCTTGCATTAAAGTGTACCAGTGCATGAAGATTCGTGCATTTAGTTTATTAGTTGAGAATACGGTTTGCAGATCTGAAAATGCTATTTTGGGATTGGAAAAAGCTAAACTGAATTCTGAGCTTTTTCATTTGGTTAACAGTGTTAAGAGCTTGCAAGTTCACAAGTTCCTGAATTTTTGGTAGACTTCGCTTACATTGAAATTTTTTTTCATAATTAGTTTTTATTTTTATTTTTATAGTAGATAGGCTTGCGTTTGACCGCCAACCCGCCTGATGTTAAGCGTTAGTTGGAAGTGATCACATTTAACGAAGAGGGTTCCTAGCACGCATGAAGTTATTAAACTTTTATGACGAAACTTCTTAGCATTCTACATACTATGTACAAGTGTATACCAATGCCGGAGAAAAGTACTAGAGACTTGTATAGGTAGGAACTTTTTGTACCTTTATTTATTTTATTTTGGATATTTTAATTTTTTTTGTACATTTTTTATATTTGTACATTTTGATTACTTAAATTTTTGTATCTATATATTATACATATATGATTGTGTGCATATAAGTATTTGTCTGAAATAAATTATTTATTATTATTATTTTATGGTATCGATCGTCATAATGAACATTGAAAAAACCTGGAATCGCAAAAAAAAAATTGAAAAAAATGATACAACAAAGTATCTGGAATAATTATTCGATTTGTTCGCCAAACATCCTAAATAATTATACTCCATAACATCATGATTATTTTTCCAAAATTAAAATATATTAGAATCAAGTATTCTATATTTTCATCCCACTAATATACCACCAATATTATAAATATGAAAGTTTTGATGGATGGATGTTTGTTACTCTTTCAAGCAAAAACTACTAAACAGATTTGGATGAAATTTAGTATGGAGGTAGCTGAGACCCTGAATTAACACAATAGCCTACTTTTTATTACGAAAAAGCGGTTCTATTATGTAGCGGGTAACAACGCGGGGCGCAGCTAGTCATTCATATATGATATTTTATACGAATAAATCGTTAACTTCCGCAACTTCGTTAAGGAAACATATCTTCAAATTCGAAGAGTAAAACGGCAAGCCTATCACGACAACTTGTGTTGATCTTTTAGAAATAAGCAAAGATCCCGAATTTTGAAACGTGAAACTTTGCCGCTTTCTAAACTTTGATCAAACTCAGCAGTGTGCTGTGAAGTCAGACGGAAAATAAATTTTATTATTTTCTTGAAGCTTCGTTTCGTTAAATAAATTCTAAGGTTAATTTTAAAAGTTACTACGGCATTATCTGGAGATAGCTCTGGTTGGGTGAAACTAAATAGAGACACACTCTTCAAAGTAGATTCATTTATTTGAATAGCCTTTTTAGATGCAAATGGCTTTGAGCTTAAGCCACTAAATACCAGCTCGATAGTCTGTAGGTAGTAGTACCTACTTATTATTATAACTAAGCAAATTTTTATAGACTCAGCGACATTGTCTTGGTCTCTTCCCGTTTCTCCATAACTGAAGAGTATTATCGTAGAGGTAATTTTTTACCGCACACATTTCGGACACCTAGAACTGCAGAGTTTATATGTAGTATCTATATGTAAATGTAATATCTACACAAAAAGTGTTTCGGTTTCACATTTTTTTTATTCGCACAGCGAGGCTATGAAACTCTCTGCCGGAGTCTGCGTTCCCTCAAAAGTACATTATGAGTGACTTCAAATCCAGAGTTAATAGATCTCTTCTATGTAAGCGGGATCCGTCTTAAACCGCAATGCTCAAACGCAAATCTATTTGAATAAATTTAAAAAATACTGTTACGTTTTATCTGTTCATTATATACTAGGCGACGTCTCTCGATTAGGAATGTAATTGAATTTACAGTACATACTGACGGGCCCGCAATGCACTAGTGTAAAAATTACACCTGCAAATCTTCAGTTGCAAAAAATAGCACCCTTTAAAAAGTTGTATTCACATTAACTAAGAGCACAAATCATTTTGTGTTAAAAATACCAAGGAAGTATGATTAAGTTGCGTTTTGAAGCCACAAATACTGTGTTTAATGTTTTAAGTTTTTTAAAAGCAGCCTAGAATTACTTCGATATATGGCATTCGTTTACAACACTAGCGGATGCCTCGCGGTTTCATCCGCGTAATTCTTTTTCCCGTGGGAAGACAAGGATAAAAAGCCTATGTCACCCGGGGAGAGCCTAGCTTCCCAACGGTGAAAGAATTTTTGAAATCGGGCTGGTAGTTTTGGAGCCTATTCAATACAAACAAACAAACAATCAAATCTTTCCTTTTTATAATAGTATAGATAGATAGATCCTTAGACCATCCTAGAGACCTTCATTGAAACGTGTAGTTTCCGATTCAATGTCGGTCACAAAGAAACAGTATTCAGAAGAACAAAGGAAATGTTCCAGTATGCACAATGAACAGATTTAGATGCACTGAGCGAAAACATTTAGGAAAAATTCCAACCGTAACTTCACCTGCTACCCGGAAATGATTTTTAAAAGCTTATTCCGAGGAAAAGGGAACAAATAAAACACAAACTGAACGAGAAGCCGTTAACCAACTGGGCTGAAAATCATTACCAAGTTTTAACTACACAAATAAGCCCTTAATAACTAAAACAATGCTATTTTCTCCAGACTAAAAAGAATATTTTACAAAAGAAACGAAGTCCAATTTAAGAGACGCCAACTTATTATTCGTTATTTCATCCTATTTTTCTCAACAAGAGAAACTAATCTAAAGAAAATTTTCGAGTCCCAGCGAAGAAAATAAGCAACCGTAGGGAAGTGCAGTTTGTCCGTACGAATACTGCCTAGAAATACCGGCTTGCAACAAACTTTAAATTAAAGTTATTTGAATGAAGGCGAAATTTTCGCGTTCTTATTTGGCCATTTAACTATTAACTTACTTTCAAATTCCACAATCTGCATGTTTATATTAGAGCTCAGAGCTCAGAGTATTATTTACGTTTAAAATGCAAAAAAAATAAAAACCGGCCAAGTGCGAGTCGGACTCGCGCACGAAGGGTTCCGTACCACTATCTATAAAAACGGCAAAAAATCACGGTTATCGTATGGAAGCACCCTTAAATATCTATTTTATTTTGTTTTTTAGTATTTGTTGTTATATCGGCAACAGAAATACACAATCTGTGAAAATTTCAACTGTCTAACTATCACGGTTCATGAGATACAGCCTGGTGACAGATGAACAGACAGCGAAGTCTTAGTAATAGGGTTCCGTTTTACCCTTTGGGTATCATCATCATCATCATCAGCCTATATTAGTCCACTGCTGGACATAGGCCTCTCCCAAGACACGCCACTCAGCCCGATCTTCGGCTTTTCGCTTCCATCCACCGCCAGCTGTCCTACGTATATCGTCACTCCATCGAGTCTCAGGACGTCCTAAGCTACGCTTGCCAATACGCGTATGCCTTTGGGTATGGAACCCTAAAAATACCCAAACCAATCGATGAGCAAAAACTCTTAGACAAAGCACATATAAACATTTTCCATGTGAATGAACCAATGGAATTTTAATTGAAACCTTTTTTGTATTTAAGTCTAACATTTTCTGAAATACGTCATGCCTAATTGTTTGGTTTGTAGCAAATATAATTATAAAGCAGGTAGTACAACTCTGGCCTTAAGTCTGTCTGTCTGTCTGGCATCTAAGATGTCAAAAATACTCACAACTAAATCGTTCACATAATTATGTCTTTACCACAGATATTTAGATACAACATCTGGTGGTGGTGGTGACATTTTTTGCTAAATTCTACGCGGAATAATTTGCGGGTAATAGCTTATTATCAAGAAGGGTTAGACAACATTATCGTGTAAGTTTAAAGGCTTTGTCACATTTGTTCGATTAAATTTATTATTTCAGGTACGAATCGTTTTCCAAGGCAGCCCAGTTGGTTCTATGGTAGTTGGCAGCCCCGTAGGATCTATGGTAGTTGGCAGCCCCGTAGGATCATTGGTAGTATATCTGCCTTGAGAGCTATAGGGCGTGGGTTCGATTCCCACTCAGGGCAAACATTGTGTTCATAAACAAATGTTTGTTCTGTGTCTGGGTGTTCTGTATGTATTGACAAAAAAAAAGTATTTATGTATTCTATCAGTTATCTGACTTCCATCACACAAGCTCTGCTTAATATTGGGGCCAGATGGCGCTGTGTGTCTAGTCCTACGATATTTATTTATATATTATTTAAGACTCACTGGATATTTTACACCGCTAATTAAGTGCGTTTAAACTAAAAACAAATTCGGACGACGTGACTCTACCCCGAACGAACCAAAAAGCTTTCGCAGACATAAAATATTCTAGATGCTAAAGCCGGTTTAAAATTTCAAACTAAGCCCTAGTGGAACGAACGTCGGTCAACGGCGTGGATAAATTTTTAATGTCGGTCTATTTAATTCCTTGGAAAAGTTAATACCGAAGGGTTTCGTGGAATAAAAGTGTCACGTAGACAATAGGTGCAATTTTCGCAAATGAGCCCTTCAATATTCAAGAGGCAAGCGCCTTACCGTAACAACAGAACAAATTCTAAAGACGAAGTATCGGCTACGGACGGCCCTTAATGTAATTATCATAATGGTAACCAATAAAAGAGAGGTTCCGAATTCGTGAAGCAGTTTTAAAAAGTACTATCAAAGGTGCCCGAGGCGGAAAACGTCGCATCTTATTTAGCACCCCCAAAAGGAGCCGATCGAGCCCTACCTAATCACATTACGAATGAAAGAAGCTTCAGATAAAAAAGGACGTCGACAGATTTGCATGAAACGTCAAAGTTGATTACGAGCAGAAGAACGTGATAAAATATGTAGATTCGATAAATAATCGACGTACTCTGTTACAGAATTTTCATTAGCTCTAGTTATAAAATTATTCGTCAGAATTATTAATTCCGTTATATAACTCAATCTTTGTTAACAACTGTTAAAGTGGTTAATTGGAAATTAAATTTTGGATCTATATCGGGACCTGGCCAAACGTTTAGAGGAGGCTTCAGGTGACCAGAATGCTGGCATCTACTTTGTTCAAAAGCTTAGCATTGCCATCCAGCGTAGCGATGCTGCCAGCTTTCTGGCCACATACACCTCCTCTGACGGACTTTTAGATTAAGACATTTATATAAATTTGTAAATAGTATTAACTTAAGGTATTACAGAATTACATAATTTGCTTTAAAATAATTTATTGAATTAATTATTACATTTTAAAGCTCTTCACAAAAAAAACAACAAGTTTTACCGGGCTAGTTTTGTATTTCCAATACCAAACGTAAATATTTTTCTTGTTACGTGGATCTTATCTGTATTCGATTAATCGATCTAAAACCTGTATCGATTCTTTTGAAAACAAATCCGATTGAATAAACTGCAACGCAATATTATCGCTCGCGCATGACTCAGTTTAAATCGATAACAAAATCAATTTGATGAAATTCGAAACAGTGATATCGTCACACATCGGCGACCTCAAAGAGAACCGCCCCAATATAATATTACACAATACAGGCAATTCTATTCACATCTATATCAGAATAGCGATCAGGCGTGAAGTCTTTTATATTTGGAGGTCACGTGTCTCACCACTGGCCAGGAAACTGTTGGATGTGTTTGAGCGAAACTAATGCACTCAGGAGCATGTGACATCGGAGGGATGTCAGAATAGGGGCGACAATGGAAACAATGAGGAAACCGGGATTCTGAGAGACAGGATATTTGCGGAAAAATCAATGGTGAAATGTTTCCGATGGCAGTTGACGGAGACAGGAAGGTCGATCGTGATTATTATTGTCCTGTAGACGGCGCGTGCCTCTGAGTCCGAGAGTAGAGTTTCCTTTTGGGGATGGCTTTATAAAAGCTGTTATTTTGCTGTCAATGGCAACCCTAATTTGATTGCCGAATGAAATGTGATTAACGCTACGTGATTATTACACTGGAGAATGCTTTCGGAAACATATCTGTACTGATGCATATTTTTTATTTTTATAGTAAACGAGGTTGTACCTAACCTACCCTAATCTAGATACCTTGTATTGTGAACTGTGTTATTACTGAATGCAACTCTGAAGTCGCAAAAAAGTCAAATGTTCGAAATATTTGGTCAACGTATTTTTTTTAAGCAACACCTGATTTTTTATGTTATACTATCTAGGTGTTTTATCACACCTCATCTGATGTTAAGGAACGTTGTGGTTGAATGTGGTACAGCACACTTAGCACGAAAAAGAACTGGATCTCATGTGAGGCTACCGAAACTCACCTACAGGTACTTGGTGGCAAATTTTTAACTTGATGGTTTTTTAGCCAGCTGAGTACCTACTAGAAAATAAACTACCACCATCCTACGGTTTCCTCATGATGTTTTTCCTTCACCAACAGCTCAAGCTTATCCTCGGGGTGTAAATCCACACTTCGGCGTGTGAATCGACCGCGCTAACCACTGAACTATCATCGTTACAAAATTAAAGAACTTCAATTATACATATTATTTATAGAATGTATTGAATTTTATCAAAAATTATAAAAGTTTTCATGCTTAATTTCTTTGAACTTTCTGCTACACATTTTACACACGAGGATAAATTTTTGTTTTGTATTTATTTACCAAAAAAAGTATATAAGTATTCTACCCGTTATCTGGTTCCCATAATGCAAGCTACGCTTAGTGTGGGGTTAAATAGCGTTTTATGAGATATCTTTGGGTATTTATTTATTAATGGTATAGATTTTCAATTCCAAAAACACATTCTATAAATGTCTAAAAATTTCTACGTCCTTTATATATTCGCATGTCAACAGGCAAGTTTCGGCAGAAGATATCCAAAGGCTAAAAAAGTTTCCGAAGTAACATCAAAGAACGTCAACCACCTATCATGCCTAAAAGACCTACAATTTTTCACATTTTTCTGTAACTAAATTCCCGATCAAACAGCTTTCTCATATTGAAGAGGGAAACAAAGATCACCGTCCCCATTGACGTGTTACGAACTAAATTGGTACCTCGACGCCGCGCGCCGATCGTACACGAAGTGACAAAAATGTCGAGTGCTACTCGTCTGCAATGCAATGTAGGCGAGTAGCAACGAGTCACATGTTTAGTAGATTTTCGAGTGCAATATAACTAGTATAACACTGCCTTAATGACGCACGAGTTTGTAGGACGAGTCGAGTCCTTCTAAATTATCATTGTGATGAGTTTTGGTTGAACGCTAATCCGTTTCTGCATGAAAATGAATACCTACTTCTTAGTACCTATTCATTCTAGCTGCCAATCTCAAATTGAAAATCTACAGTCAAGCATGTAACAGTGTTCGGGAGCAATATTTGAGAATCAATTCAAATTTTAAGCTAAGTGTGTTTACCATATTTGACTACATCGTCACTTCTATTCAAATTCAAAAGCCAATGATCCTTGGCACGCTGTGTATTTTCAAGTTCTTCTCTTTGCACTTATGAGTAACTAAACTATAATATTTAATTTTGACATTTTTGCATATTTATTTAGTGATTATTTATTTTAATGTAATTCTATGGCCATGCTTTGTAATAAATAAATATAATAATAATAAGTATCGCATCTTTTACAACGGCACTAATTATGGAATCTCAAAAGTGTTGGCGTTTCTGATATTTTGTTGAACGCAAGTAATATTTTAAATGTCTGTTTATAATGACGCGTATTATAAATGCATTTTGGCTTAGTATTACAGTTTCACGTTATTCTTTTAATATTTAAGATTATATTCAAAAATTTTAAAAAGTACCTAGAAAAGTAACGATGCGTAACTTAAAGAACAATCCAAAATTTACTTTACAAAAAACAATCAACATCAGGTCACCCTATCATACCTATATCAAGCATAACATTCCAAAATGTATTATTGTTTTGTAATAAATGTTTTACAGAATAATGGAACATGTAATTACGAGAAGATTCTAGAGGTACTTATTACTGATTCATAATACGGGATGGCTTTCATTAGAGTAATTTTGTCAAAGCCCATTAATTTCTATGTTATTATAAGTTACAATTACATATAACCGTATTCTATAATTATGACACCCTTTATTATATCAATGTCAATGACCTTGCTAATTTCAATCAGTGGTACAAGTAATAATTTAGTCTATTGATTTGGAATCTGCAAATGATTTTGCTATAAAAAACCTTCAGTACCTACTATTGTACCTAACTTATTTACTATTTTGTATGGTTTACAAACTAGGTGTTTGGCCACAGCTCAATTAATGTTAAACAACGGTGTGGTCGAAGATGGTAAAGCACACCTAACCAGGAATGGAACTGATCTCAAGCATGGCAGCGGGAACACACCGTTAGGTGCTTGGCGGCAGATTTTCAAGTTGATATTGGTATTAGAACTAGCCAGCCGAGTATTAGAAAATACCCTATCTCTATGCTACGGTTTTCTCACAATGTTTTCCTTCGCCAGCAGCTCAAGCTCATTGTTGGGGTTTAAACGTGTGTACCGACCGTGCTAACCACTGAGCTATAATCAAAACTAGTGCAAAAGGGATCCAATAGACTTCACATTTAAATAATTCGCAAACCAGAATCACCAGTGTTGGACGCACTTAATACGGACCCATTTTATATTAGATCAAATGCGCCCTTGGCTTACAGATTACTCCAAAGCGTACAAAGAGCTAAAATTATAAAAATAGTAAATATAATACTAACATAATTATTGCTGTAATTACTATAAGACGTTAGCAGATTTCCTGATAAACCCAACTTTATCGATGAACTAGCTGCGCCCCGCGGTGTAACCCACTACATGTTTTCGGAATAAAAAGTAGCCTGTGTTAATTCAGGGTCTCAGCTACCTCCATACCAAATTTCATCCAAATCCGTTTCTTAGTTTTTGCTTGAAAGAGTAACAAACATCCATACATTCTTACACTTTCCGCGTTTATAATATTAGCAGGATATGTCTAACTTGTAACACGGTGCTAGTTGCTATTACCACGTTGTACATAGGTTGATAGAAATAGCCTTTAAATATAAAATAGATAAGACATGAAGCTCGTGTCTCTTCATCCACATCAATAATGTTTCTGGAATATTCGTCTTTAGTGAGATTTTTACTTGTTTCAATATAATTGTTTAACCGTGTTTGTACCATACCTCAATTTTCATTACTTAGGATATTATCAATTCGTATGTCCACCTCCGTTCAATTTCTAAATTAGCTATAATGGTTCATGCTGCAAAATGTATGGAGTTGAGATAACCAGTGTAATTGCGGACCAGTCAATACGGGGTATTACATGTTGTAATGGGAATATGTACATATATGGCTTTTTCTATTTCTATTCATCATCGCCCCTATCATCTTGTTATGTGTTTAACCGTGGCTGCTTTACGGTTTCGCTAGCATTTTGAGGAAGAAAACTTTACCGATGTGTTAATTCAGATTTTATGGGATTTGAATAAAATTTTAAATGTACATAAATGTAGAGACAAAGCTGAGTACAACTTGCACGAGGCCACGCGTCTTGCTTCGCATTGCGGGCCGCTGCGCGCATTCGATATATTATATTACAATAATTAAATAAAATGTACAGTAATTTCATTATCTATTCTTACAACTAACAAACGTATTTTTTTAAATACTTTTTTTTTAATGTAAAAGTAATGAGACGAACGATACGCTCTCCTGGTGGTAAGAGATAACGCATGACCATGACCATTGCAATAAACAGAACTTTGAGTATCAAAACAAAGTCCGGGGCATCGCTGTTTTAGCGCTCATTACTTTGAGACGTTCGATGGATAGTGGTGATTAGAGTCCATTGATATCATAAATTAAAAACAATGTTTGCATTTGGTAATATTCACTCGTAGGCATGCTGTATCTCATTTGATGTTTGAAGCAATCAATTTCTATCGCCATGATTATACGTAATAAGGTCTCGTGAATCCCGTCCCCTACTGAATGTTTGATAATGTCTACAGATAGATTTGAGTGCACCCGCATGTATTCGGGGTTCATTTACTGTATTTATCAGGACATGAGATTAATGTATTGATAGTATCTATGTTTTGACAGTTTCGCCCATTGAGGCAAATAAGTTTTAAGATAATGGCAAATATTACTTGCCTGATTTTGTGAACCGACTTTATATTTGTCTAATAATAAGTTTTAATGTTACTCAATATATACGAAGCAGTTCTTGAAAAATAGACTAATTTGAAGGGATGAAGGAATGTAACGTCAATATAAAAGAGATGCCTACATGTAACTAAGCGGTTTGATTCCACCTTCTTCATACGTACCGCTAGACATTGAAATCTGCTGCTCGAGTGGGTGTTCCCCAATATATAAAGACAATTAGAAGGACAACATAATATTTCTATTCCCAAATTAATAACGACAATTAGAAGGACAACATAATATTTCTATTCACACACCCTTGGATCTGCTGATGTCTTAAATGATACTTTGATCGAGCTTTCTTATATCTGCTGTTAAAGCCAACAAACCGTACTAACCCAAAACACACTCGCCAAGCACCCCATCGATCCCATCACCCCACCCCACGAGTTAAGACCCCATTACCAGATAAATATATGCAATTTATTACATTTACCAATTTACATACACTCTGTGAAGACACGACATGTTGAAGTTAAACGACGTTAGGGAGTTTGAAGGGAGAGTTAAAAGGAACGTTGGTTGAAGAGAGATTTTTGGGTTGTTCTTCAAAGTGTATTTACTTTGAATTATCGCTTGTGTTTTAAATTATAACGTATAAGACAAAAGTTTGACCTCAACTTAGGATCGCATGTTACTTTGTTCTGCAAACATTTTCTTTATTAACTGAAATCGTTATAATTTTGAACAAATTATGGAATCGTGGTAACTGCTTCTTGTGTCTGTAACATATCATGTAATGGAGGCTGCGGGAATCCGTGAGATATTTCTTGAGAAATATAATCTGGATCTTTTCAAGGTCAGTGTGAGTAGGTATCACATCATCGCTTACCATCAGGCGAGTTGGTAACTAAACGTGCACTTTTATATGTAAAAAAAAGGTAGAAGGTGACCAGAGGTATGTATAAATCTATAACTCTTTTTGTGCAGTCAAAAAAAGAATAAAATCGCATTAACAACTCACCCCTCTGTTCTCTCCTAAAATCTAAATGGATTCGAAATACGTTCGGCAAATGGACGAATGTAGTAGCATTAAAGGACTTGGTGAATTGCCTGAGGCCAAACGTGTCGGACTTCTAGTACGAACCCAACGCTGATGGGGAGAAAAAAAATAATTCAATCGTAGAACATGTGTCTGACTTTTAGATTGCCTCAGGCTACTAACTTTAAGGGTACAAAAAAGAAAAATTGGAGCCTGTAGTTATCTGTTAAACTGTGAAAGCAGGAGTTGGACGTGCGACCCGAAGGTATATAGGTATATAAGCTATACACGATAGATATATTGGATCCATCGTAATATTGTTTTTTTTTTATCTGACTAGAGATATTTCAAATAATTAAAAATATCATAGTAATCAAATGACTCAACTTAAGAAAGTGTGATTTCTTGATAGTTGTACTATTGTTCTAACATCGCAGGTTCAGCATAACTAATCAGTTCCTAATCTAGCTCTATCTTTTGGCAAACTCAATAAAACTAGTCTCTGTCCCTATCAAAAAGTCAGGGAAATAAGTTATTAGCTACATGTTGGTTATTTTTGCGGCATGACACATTTATTACTTGGGAAAAGTTGAGCCGAACCGAAGTTATGTAATGACTAGTAGCAGATGTTGTGATAAAGCTTGGCAGTACTGATATCGTTCTGACCGTAGCCTTATTAGACAAAGTAATCACATAAACACACAAAAAGACATGGCTATAACTTTTGTTGTAGATAAGCAAGATTGTCCTAGACATTATATAAATATCGTAGGACGTTTCTCACAGTGCCAAACTAAACAAAGCTCCGGGGTCTAGATAACTTACATCCTTTTTGACGTATTACCAACATATCTCATATACTCATACTGAAGTTCTTTGGGCATATCTCCAGGAATGAGGATTCAATCGAGAGACTTGTTGTGCAAGGTGGCATAGAAGGCAGGAGACATTGTGGTCGGTCTGCGGAAGATCGCCACGATTAGAGAGACGTCACGCGACGTGCAGCAGCCCTAGGAATCAGCGACAACGACGGGACGCAACCCTGTCCATTTACAGCCACGACTACTCTGCCAAGAGTATCCGATTAAGAAGAGCATAATCTCTTAAAAATGTGAAATTATTTTCGTTCATTCTATTAGAGAAAACCGCATCAATCACAAAAGCAAAGCTTTAGAAACAATTATTCAGCAGTTTCCATGTTTCATGGGGAATTTATGAAGGGTCACATGAACGCTCCACCTCACCGTTGTAAGTAACCGTTGCAAAAGCGGACGTTTAAATTCTGAGTGGAAAACTGTTGCCGTATTTCAACGGGACATAATTTTTCGTCCCCATAGACCGGGAGTTGGTGTTGTTTCATTATACTTTACTACACGGTACTCACCTAGATCAAAGTGTAGCCCAAAAATGTTTCTGATTACACAGAAGAATTTAAACATTAAGAGCATACATAGTAGTCTAAAAAGGTTATGTACCGAACTAAAACTTCTGTGGTAGGGTACTTTCTAGTACTCAACTGGCTAGCTACTACTTTAAGTCAAATATCTGTCGCCAAGCACCTAACGGTGTGTTTCGGCATCCTCACTTAAGAGCCAGTTCCATTCCAGGGCATGTGTGTTTACCGTCTTCAACCACACCGTCACTGATCATCAGGTGAGCTGAGGTCAAAACCCCAACCATAAAAAATCTATGTACCTCGACTGTACACAAAATATCATCATGTTTAAATCTAATCCAAATTCAATGATTATAGTTGCTTGGCTTTTAATGATCTTTAAAAATTTGAATTATTAAAAAAAAAATGATATTTTTTGTGTACAAAATATTATATCTTATTTACCTCTCCAGTGTTTGTTTTGTTAAAGCGTTCAAATCCCAATTTTTTTATTTCAAGAAACTATCTAGTTATGTACCAGTATATAGCTTCAAACTAAAACGAGTACATATTTTTAAAACATAATTTAATTTGAAAGTAATTATGTTTTTTATGGATTATGCCATCTTTGTAATAAAAAAACCATCACATACCACATTTCATGTAATACGTTCATACAATTTTAATGGCAATTGGTTTCCTCCGATGTCGATAAAATCAAAACGGTTTTTTTTGTAAATAAGTTCATAATTGACAAGTTCAGTATGCAGTGAGACTACAGATGCTCGTGTAAGAAAAACATCCCTATAAGCCTAACCTATGAACCATAAAAAGTGAATTTTTTCGGATCCCCTATGCAGTTCGGCGATCAAGACTGTTTCTTATTTCCTCCATGCTCGAGAGTTCAACCGATTGTTTTTATGGACAAGGGATCTGATATGGGTGGTACTAAACTTTGAATCTGTATGAAACACGTGTCGGACGTTATATTAGACACGGTTTGAAATACAATAGTGGTATATAGGAAGAAACCAAGGGGTTAATAAAATTTCACTAGATATACGAAGCTGAATAAGGAAATATATTACCTACATAATTATGTGGATATTTTCCAATGCATTATAATTATATCAATCGTTGAAAGATACCAAGATTTTTTTGTTTTAGTTTTACGGGATTACTCGTTTGCTTAGATTGGGTGCGACTATAGTTTCGACCACATCCGGTTAAATTTTTCTAAAAGTTAAAATCGCTACTTTAGACCGAACGACCGACTGACCGACAATTTCTATAGTAGAAAACTAATCACTATCATGTTTTTGACAATTGCATGTTATTACAATTAAATCTTTTAGCAGGTATCGAAACAAAAATTTTTCAGTGTTATCTTTGATTTTAATTTCTATCGAGTCAATTATGCTAAATTACTTGTACAAACAATTACATTTAAAAAAATAAGCAGCGAGCAAAATCAATTTTTAAAATGAAAAAATCCATTCACGTTCTCATCTATCAATTTATACAATTCAGACGTTCGAGCCTTTAGAAAATGTGTATCGCATTGAAAGCGAGCAATTCAATTTTAAACAATTTGCAAAGTCTGTCCATCTACGGGTCAACGTCCTTCCCAATATTGATGAAACTTGATACTGTCAGGGATCGTCACGGAATGTAATGTAATCCTCGCTCGGGACAATCTGAATCGACCACAATTCGTCGCGCACCCTCGCTGTCGGATACTCTCCCTAAATCAAAGCGTTCATAAAAAGGGAATATTTATTCGTTATTTGTTGTCGGTTTGCATTAAAATAAAACGCCTATCTAGGCCTCAGCACCCCTCGCCTTATCTAAGATCAGGATTGCATAAAAATCTCATCTCTCTTTTGAATGTGACGCATCGGACTGGGGCTCGCATCTCATTTTGTCTAGTGTCGCTGCCTATTACATAGGCAGTAGCTTGAAATGATGCCTTAGAATGTGTTAATCCTGGTAAAGTTTAACTATTGTTTAAGTTATGTATATATTTAATGTAAAAGATACGCCCTTCTGATGGTAAGAGATAACGCATGTCCATAACCATTGCAGCGATACACAGAATCTTGTATAGCAAAACACAGGTCATCGCTGCTTTGGCGCTCATTACTTTCAGACTTTTGATGGTTAGTGTCAACAGCCCAGTAATTTCGCTAGCCGCAGTACCCTTTAAACCGGAACACAGTTATGTTTACACACTACTGCTTGGCAGCAGAATGTCTGGTACTGCGGTGATACCTACCTAGCCGACCTCCTGTTAAGGAAATCTACGACCAAATAAAAAAAAAATTGAATCAAATATTTTTAACAACTTTTTAGGTTGTTATGGCTTGGTAGTAGTAGCAGTCTGAATAAGTTGAAAATATTTATTTCTTAAGATAGTTCATGAAATTTTCGTCAAATTTGAAGTCTGCATCTTATAAGTACTAACAACTAGTTACGAGCATTTAAATAAACCCTTACTACGCGCTTATAAGGACAATAATAACCGGACTAACTTTCAACGGTTGAGTGTGGGTACACTATACTATAACAGCGAATAGTTAGAGCCTCTTCCATTAATTGGTCTATTGCTGTAAGTAATAGCCCACAGCTCCTTAACTGAGGTCGTTACAGAACACACGGTCTAACTCGGAACGTTAGTTTATTAATTGTTGAATTATGTTATCTACCGGGTAAATTCCAAGAAGCCGATGTTCTTTTGTTTCTTTTTGGTGTTCTCCATTAAGGTGGTTCGATTTCCATATGTTTTTTTCCATTTATGGACAAATGGAGCATAATTTTACAGTGAAATCACAGCTACTGGCATTTATTTTTTAATTTATTTGCGGTAAGTCACAATTGCTTGAATAAAACAGTAAAATTATGCTCAATTTGTCCATAAATGGCAAAAAAATGTTTGTATGGAAATCGAACAATTCATTCTTTCGCAGAAGATATACACTACTAATATTGTACATGTGAAAGTATCCCACTAATATTATAAATGTGAAAGTTTGTATTGGTGGATGGATGGGGATAAACCCGTACGATTTATCTAAATGCTCGTAACAAGTTGTCAGTTATACTTATAAGATGCAGGCTTTAAATTTGATGAAAACTTTATGAACTATCTTAAGAAATAAATCGTTTCAACTTATTCAGACTGCTATTACTGCCAAACTATTACAACAGCTTGTTATGGTTTTTATTTTTGACCTATCTACATTTTTAAAAAGTTGTTAAAAATATTTGCTCCCATTTTTTTTTATTTGGTAGTAAATTTCCTTAAAAGGAGGTCGTCTAGATAGGTATCACCGCAGTACCAGATATTCTGCCGCCAAGCAGTAGTGTGTAAACATTACTGTGTTCCGGTTTGGTAGGTACAGCAGCTAGCGAAAATAGCCGGGCTGTTTAGACTAGTTTTCGAAAGTGTCAAATGAATAAGTATTTTTAGTGGAAATATGAACATAATTAATTACTCTTCCATCTACACCACCTTTTTTTTATGTAATGAGAGGAATGATACGCTCTCCTGATGGTAGGAGACAACGCATCTTCATGACCGTTGCAGCAATATACAGAACATAAGTAGAACAAAGTCCGGGGCAGAGATGCCCCGGAGAGTCAAATTAATAAGCGCCAAAGCTGCAGATGCTTTGGCGCTTATTAATTTGATACTTTTGATGGTTAGTCTCAACAGCCCAGTAATTTTGCTAGCTATAATTATAGCTTTATTCCTTTTTAGACAAATCATACCAGTCTATGACTGCTTATCATATCTGGTCACACCGTCACTTAACATCTGGTAAGTTGTGGTCAGACACCTAGCTTATTAATCATCAAAAAAAAACTTTCATTGCTATTCAGAAAACTGATAATAATAAAATCAAAGAATATAGTTTGGCGTGCCAGTACGTTTATTATCTATGACTATGTCCAAAATTTTTTTACACCACTTGATTGCTAAAGGCTTAAAGAATTCGTTGAGTTAGAACTGAAACACGGAAACTCGAAGAATCTACGTACACAGCACGACACAGCCGCAAAACATGTTTGATTATTTACTTTTGAATTAAAAAAAAATCTCTTAACATTGCTTTGACTTATTCCATTAAAGCAAATAATACTAAACAAAACTACAAGCAGGCAGAAAAATATACCTACACAATTCGCTCCAGTCGTTAATCAGGGGAGGAATCTATGGACTTGGGGTAAGTTTCATTAACTTTTCCAATGAATACAGGCATTTGCCTCCAATTTGTACCATTGATGCTAAACAGTTTGGTTATCTTGCACTTAAAAAACAAAATTAAATATTGCACTTAACTTATTGTGTGTAACTACTTTTTAAATATTTTAACGATACTGCTGTATTTTGTGTACAACTATAAGCTAAACTTGTTGGTTGGCGATTCATTATTTGTATCTACTGCGTACTTTATCTTCGACTACATTTTCACTTGCCTACTATCAAGCGGTTGGTGATCAAATGCGTATTTATAATCTACTTGTAGTTGTCATGATAACATTTTCTTTGCAAAAGTAACAATATAGATAAGCACATAACTCTCATAAAGTTATTGTGATTGAACATTTCAATCTCTGTCTACATTTTTAAACCATAACAAACATAGTTTTTTTATTGTGCAGTGTGCCCCCCGTCAATTTAAATATACAAAGAACAATAATAGTAATCGCAAGTGTAAGTAGTCCTTGCGAAATATGTCCTCGCAAAGTGCATGGGCTACAAGCAATTATGAAATCTGTATCACACTTTATGAAAAAAAAATATTTTTATTTTGTATTTGTAAGAAGAGGACTTATGAGCTAGCTCCGCAATTAGTCGCGGTTACTTAATATAATAAAATTTTCATGCCCCAAAGGTTGCAGACCACTGCCGATGAGCCACTCTAATCGCTACAAGTCAGACCGTTTGCGTTACGGTCTCATAATTACATTAACTACGCGATGCATGTGTTACATTCAAAGTATTTATACAGAGTGTTCCAGAGCTAGTGCCTTCAAACTTAAACCGTACAGGTTACTTTTAAATTAATTTTGGCAAAAACGGGGAAAAATCATGACGCCGCTTTGCATTTTTCTCCCAAACTTATGTTTTTATTCCTTAAATGTCGCAAAAAACACAAAATATAAAAGATTCAAAAGTGACTTTATGCCAGACATAAGATCTACGAGAAACTAAGACTACTTTTCGGCACATCCAAAGAAAATCCGTAAATAAATTCTGAGGTTTTTATGGACTTTATAGGTTCGCATTTAATCACATTCAGCCTGATGTTAGAAAACTAAAGTTCAAAGAAACTTTTTTTATTTCTAAAGATTAAGTTTGTAAAACGATGGATCTTTTCAAATGTAGCGATAATAGTTCAGTGGTTAGCGTGATCGGTTCACGCGGTTCACATGTTCAAACCATATTATGGTGGTAAGGCACTTCCTAGTATACTCATTTAGTAAGTCAGGCAAGTAACGGAATGTTCCGGCAGCTTCATTTTTTATTTCAGGCTAAGAGTTTTACAATCACACTACCGCAAGCTACAAAAATAAGTATGTATATCCAATATCCAAATTTAATCCCTATAACCGATGTCTCAATGTTAATTTGAAGTAACACCTTGTATAACAGTAGACAAAATCACCCCAAACGTCCAGTCCAGACAAATTGTCGCACCCCATGTTCGCATTATTACCGATATTTAATTGTTTGCGTAATTTATTTCTCTGAAGCGTCAATGGAATGAGTTCAGTATGGAATACTGTTCTTGGAGCTTTTTATACACATAAGCCACGATATTATTTTAAGTGAATACCGATATCAAAATGTGAAAACTGATGAATGTTCTTAAGATAGTAATATTGATTAGTGATTAAAATAATTGTCACTTTATGTTTTCAAAATAAAATAAAAATAAACGCACTGCTCCAACGAAATAGCGAGGTTTTGGAGTAAACGAAAATGTCATCGATGTATATATCGTAGGGCATCGTAGGACATTACACACAGCGCCAAAACTAAGCAGAGCTTGTGTGATGGAAGTCAGATAACTGATAAAATACATGTACACTTTTTTTTTGTAAATGCATACTTATAATACATACAGAACACCCAGACACAGAACAAACATTTGTTGATAAGTAAAATGTTTGTTCTGAGCGGGAATCGAACCCACGCCTTTCAGCTCTTAAGGCAGATATGCAACAGGGCTGTCAATGTAATAAGGCTGTAAGGGCTGTCAATGTATACTACTTTTGGATTTTTTTTAAAACCGCTTGATTGATTTCTGTAAAATGTATATGGGACCACATCTGAAGTATGATCTACCAAGCAAAAAAAGAATCATCAAAATAGATTCATAATTGGCGGAATGATCGCGAAACATACGTATAAAAAAATACATAGGTACCTACTGTCGAATTGATAACCTTCTCCTTTTTTGAGTCCGTTAAAAAGTAGAACAGAAAAAAAAACGCATACAAACATCCCCAAAATTTAAAGTATCCCTTTCCCGTGCGTGACTGACACGGAAATATGCGAGTGTCACGGACGATCACAATGAATTTGATATTGCAAATGCGTAGCAGTTGGGTTCGGCCTGCGTCCGTACAAATAGTAATACTTAGTCTAAGTAATATTAGTAAGTATACATATGTTAATTTGACTGGCAATCAGAAATCGTTCATACCTATAATTATGTCTTAACTTCTGATACTTGTTTATGTTAATAATTTAGTAGTTCAAAGATAACAGTTTTGAACATAAATATTAATTAGTTTGGCAATGTTTTTAGGGTCCATGGTACTTTTTTTTTCCTTTGGTTTTTGCGTCGCGTTTTAGCATTTGCCAGTGTCAAGTATTTATATATTTTCAAGTTACAAAAGTTAAATAAGTGTCCTCGTAGCTAGTTATAGTCAAAGCCCAGTCATAGTCAAGTCCAGTCTGTGTCAGTCAAGTCCAGTCATGCTTTAGTAAAGTAGTGGCGACTTTACTATAAAGCTTCGATGGAGTTTTGGAAGCACCACGAAAAGTCATGTTTCACCACATTATATCATTTTCCCACACTCACGCATGTAATTCGGCACTTTATGAATAAAATACCACCATTTTTATGCATAAACACTCGACAAAACACAAGTTTTGGAAAAAAATACAACGGAGCGACACGACTCTTCCCGCGTTCCCGCCAAAACTCTCCATGGTACTTAAGTATGTATCGTATTATATTAATAACTAGCGGACGCTTCGCGGGTACACCCGCGTAGTTCCCTTTTCCGTGGAAATACAGAGATAAAAAGTAGCCTATGTCACCCAGGGATAGCGTAGCTTCCCAATGGCGAAAGAATTTTTGAAATCGGTCCAGGAGTTTCGGAGCCTATTCATTACAAACAAACAATCAAATCTTTCCTCTTTATAATAGTATAGATAGATTATATTATTTTTAAGTAAGTAAATCATAATAAGTTATACGTAATAGTAAGCGTTAAATAATAATAATAAGTAGTTAATATGTATTGTAAACTATTAATTAATATTATTCTGATATTATATTTTATACAAACGCACGCGAAATGCGACTTCATTTGATCGTAAAATTTGTATTAACACAAATCTTTGAAACTCCATACTAAAATTTTCTTTAAAAACTACAAAGCCTGTCCAAAACATTTGGTATACATAAATTTTCCCATCAATTACATTTACAAGTACAATTGCTCCAAATACTCCCATTAGAGATAACCATCAGGCGTATTATCTCCGGAAACTTATTAAGATAAGCCATTACGGATAAGGGCACTTCGTATTGGGCGGAATAGATATATCGGACAATGTTATCGACAGACTGGACAGGCCTAGATTATGAGTAATACAGCTAACGAAATTAGGCTGTTAGTTTATCTTTATGGGCTGGCAGATAGGTTTCATGGATTGAGGAAGAGTGATGATCGCTATTTAAATGTAACACACGGAACTTTTACAGATTACTGATTAGAAAAAAATCGTGCAGGTGTATCAATCTATATGTTTTGTAGCAATTATAGCTTAGTTACATTGACAGCCCTGTTGGTTCATTGGTAGTATGTCTGCTTCGAGAGCTAAAGGGCGTGGGTTCGATTCCCACTCAGAACTATCATTTGTGTGACTAACATCGATGTTTGTTCTATGTCTGTACACGCAGACACAGTATGTATTTACTAAAAAAAGTATTTAAGTATTCTGTCAGCTGTCTGGTTCCCATAGTACAAGCTTTGCTTAGTTTGGGGCTAGATGGAGCTGTGTTAAAATGCCCTCCAATATTTATTTATTTATTAGTAGTTAGCGCGGTCTGGTCGCATGGCGAAGGGCAAGGGCACAAATCCCAGCATACAGCTAGAGCTGCCGGTGAAGGAAAATATCGTGTGGAAACCATAGTATGGTGGTTGGGTACTTTCTAATACTCAGCTGGCTAGCTACCACCCACAAGTTGAAAATCTGCCGCCAAGCATCTAACGGTGTGTTTCGGCAGCCTCACTTGAGAGCCAGTTCCATTCCAGGCTTGGTGTGCTTTACCATCTTCGACTACACCGTCACTTAAAATCAGATGAGCTGTATAGTCAAACACATAGCCTGTCAACTGTAATGTTACTTCTTATTGTTTACAAATGTACACGTATTCACGTAAACACAGTCGTGTCCAAGACACAACCACACCCAGATTTGTGTCATTTCTATGCGCCATACAAATAACTAACACTTACTTTGCGGAATAAGTAATTTTACAATATCACCAAAATCTGAAACATTTACAAAATATTTCAGAACTTTACCAACATTGTATTGTTTTTTATATAGACAGGCTTTCGTTTGGCCGCGATCCCGCCTGATGTACAGCGAAGATATACGGTCTACGACGGAGCACGCTTGCTTAGTAGAAACCGTTTCACTCGCTACTTGAATGTACCCAGACTGTATTCATCGGGGAACACCCACTCGGGCAGCAGATTCCAATGCCTAGCGGTACGGTAGCGGTCTCATAATATTGAAATGAAATGAAATTTATTTGGCAATTACATACATCGTTTATCAAAAAGTTAAACATAAGTGTTGTTCAAAAATATCACTCATAGAGAAGCATTGTTACCCATGCTAGGAATTAACCTGTGTTATGGCATAACAATACCCTCCGCCGGACAAGAAAACAATACAAGCACGTCATAGACAATAATATATTAATCTAAAGGAAAGAAAATGGGATGTTTTTGGGATGTAGTGAATAGGTGTGGGGGTTTGAGTGTGTGTTAATGTGAGTGAATGTGTGTGTGTGTTTGTGTGTGTGTATGTTGGTATGTCAATTGAAGTAAACATAATAAATACTTTCCATTTCTTCGCTTATAAGTAAGAAACACATATTTTTATATTTGAGTGTGTAAAGTGTTAAACACAAACACACTAAGGCAAATTGTGTAGCTATGAGTAACATCGTGGCTTGCGTCATTTATTTCAAGCGGTATTGAAGCGAATTTGTGTTTTTAACCGACTCGAAAATGGACGAGGTTCTCAATTCGTATTTTTTTTCTTTTTTATATTTGTTACGCAATATTATTATGAATCAATTTTGATGATTCTTTTGCTGGGTAGATTATACTTCAGAGGTCGTCCCATATACATTTTATCGAAATCGATTAAGCGGTTTATAAAAAATCAACATAAACCTAAAAATTGTATACATCGATGATATTTTCGTTTACTCTGAAAGAAACCTCGCTGTTTCATTGGCGCAGTACGTTTAGTTAGCCTAAGGGTCATGGAGTTAATTTAAAAAAAAAATAATTTGTATATTATTTATTTCATTTTTCCTATTGTATTTTTTCATCCTCGTAACAAACACTAAACTCTAAAATAATATTTATCCAAAACAAATACCGAAGTAAGTTTGACAGGAGCTCCAACTACAAACTAGGTTAATCACTCGCTCCAGGGTTCAGGATAAAAGAGACGCGGGGTTCCCAACTTTAGCGGGCTACAGCTCCACAGAAATCCTTGGAGTATCTGGATTTGTGTAGATTCTATCAACTTACGTTAAGTGTGGAAATCTTATTTTTTAGATAAGGCAAAGTTTGTATATAAAAAGCTTTACGTTTTTAGAATTAGGAAATACGTATCATAGAACTTTTGAAGTTAGTATATTTTGTTTTTGAAGTCGGGTAAAATTATCTAGTTCGAGTTTTTTATAAATGTAAAAGTACAAGATGCTCTTCTGATGGTAAGTGTTATGTAGATAAGATACACATATCAATTAGTGTGCTGTACTACTCCTACTAATATTATAAATGCGAAAGTTTGTGAGTATGTTATGGATGTATGTTAGTTACTCTTTCACGTAAAAACTACATAACGGATTTGGATTAAATTTGGTATGGATGTAGCCGAGACCCTGGATAACCACATCGGCTACTTTTATCCCGAAAACATGTAGCGAGTAACACCGCGGGGCGCAGCTAGTGTACCTAATATATTTAGGATCAAAAATGTAAACACATATTGAGCGAATGAAATACTTGAAATTTGAAACTTAAGAGATAACGCTTTTCCTTGACCATTGCAACAATACGTAGAATTTTGACAAAACAAAGTCCAGGGCATCGCTGCTTTGGCGCTTATTACTTAGAGACTTTCGATGGTTTGTCTCAATAAGCCAACAGTAATTTTGCTAGATACAGTATTCTTTAAACAGAAACACTGTAATGTTAACACACTACTGCTTGGAGGCAAAAATTTGCAAAAATTTGTTTCTAATAAAACTAAATCCTATATTTCCTTACTAATATTTTAAAAGCAAAATTAACTGTCTCTTTGTTTTTCAGTATGTTATCTTTTTATGAATAAACGGTTGAATAAAATCTTGCCAAAAATCTAAATATACCTATATTTTACTAGCGGATGCCTCGCGGTTTCACCCGCGTAGTTCCCGTTCCCGTGGGAATACAGGGATAAAAAGTAGCCTATGCCACCTGGGGATAGTGTAGCTTCCCAACGGTGAAGGATTTTTTTAAAACGGTCCAGTAGTTTCGGAGCCTATTCAATACAAACAAACAAACAAATCTTTCCTCTTAGGTAATAATAGTATAGATAGATAGATAGATAGTGTCTATAAGTCTATAATATTATTGATAAAATAATTAGTAACGGTTCTTGTAATAAAGAAATTGGTAGCCAAACATATCTTTATTGACTCCCTACAGAGGTCACGCCCGCGGCCAAAATAATCGACTTTGAGGTGAAACGAGACGTATGATAAATTGGGTTAAACGAGTAACATTCAAAATCCATTGGATCAAATGGAATTAATCGTAGGCGCCAAACCACGCATATTATTTGAATGTACCAAATTCGGCAGACCGTGAAAATTTCCCAACAATGAGCTCGCTCGGCCGCCGGTTTCCACACAAATCGTAACACGTATATTGAAATTTACAAATGGTTAACGGCTGTTCAGGTTTTACTAAACTCTAATCGACCAAGAAAGCTACCTACCGTACTTATTAACTTCTTTACATTTTTTTGTATATGGTTTATAAACTAGGTTTTGACCACAGCTCATCTGATGTTAAGAGACGATGTGGTCGAAGGTGGTAAATCACACCTGGCTTGGAATAGAACTGGCTGTCAAGTGAGGCCGGAACACACCGATAGATGCTTGGCGCCAGATTTCCAACTTCAGGGTGGTAGCTAGCCAGCCGACTACTAGAAAGTATCCTACCACAATGCACAATTTCCTTACGATATTTACCGGCAGCTCAAGCTGATTGTTGGGATTTGAACCCACGTCTTTCGGCGTGTGAACCAACCGCGTTAAAAACTGAGCTATCATCGCTACAATTGTAGATTTAAGAGGAGAAAATGGGAAATATTTATAGATTAGCTATAAGCATCACCCGGAAAAATATTAGTGTAATAGCAACACTAAAAGTGTAGCATAGAATATGATTATACAAAATTTTGCATAGTCAATAGGCGAAGCTTCTACAATACAATTATTATTTCACTTGTCGTACGCAAACAAATACCTTCATGCGTTTTCATTACGTAAGGACTAAGTGTGTAATACACGTACGACAAGTGGCATTGTAGCCAAGGAGATTACTGCTATTTTTCGCGAAACATTTTATTTTAAGCAATAAATAAAAGCGTTATGTAATAAGAACGAAGACTTAGGAGTTTTGGCCGGAACGCGGGAAGAGTCGTGTCGCTCCGTTGTATTTTTTCCAAAACTAGTGTTTTGTCGAGTATTTATGCATTGGTGTTTTATTCATAAAGTGCCGAATTACAAGCGCGAGTGTGGGAAAATGATATAATGTGGTGAAACATGAGTTTTCGTGTTGCTTCCAAAACTTCATCGAAGCTTTGTAGTAAAGTTGCCACTACTTTACTAAAGCATGACTGGAATTAACTGACACGAACTGGACTTGACAAAGACGACTTTGACTAAAACTAGCTACGATGGCACTTATTTAACTTTTGAAACTTGAAAATATATAATTACTTGACACTCGCAAATGCTAAAACGCGACGCCAAAACTAAGAAAAAAAAAAAACGAAGACTTAATTTTTATTAGATCATTATCATCATCGTGATGATGATGATGATGAATAAGAACGAAGACTCAATTTTTATTAGATATAATTGGTGTATTGCTTAAACGAGTGTTGACCAATCGATCAAACCAAATCAACCAATCGTCGATTGTCGAGTTGAGTGTTATTTTATAATATAATTTTAGCATCGATCGATATCGATGGTAAAATTAAACACTCGACAAGTGCAGTAGTAGCTACTTGATGCTACTACACTAATCGATCTAAATTTTATCAATGGCGACAATCGATAAACTAATACAGTAACCACCCCTGACTTTAAATTATCTACCAACTGAAGCAGTTTATGAAATTATTTTTCCGGTACATTAGGGAGTCCTAATTATGACTCAGTCGAGGGCCAATTTCCCTGGACATTTCCACGTTGGCGGTGACAAAGTGTGTGCTGAGAGGAAATAATTTTACGATGTCCGCTAGCAGACGGCTGGAAGTAATGTACGGAACTTTTTGTTAGACGGTGCATGAAACAAAGTTGATGGAAACACTGGAATGGTCTAATTGCGCCGAATTGTCGGGGTGTTTTGTTTTGTATGGTTGTAACTACATTTGGCTATACAATTATTGCAACACCCAGAGTTTTGTATTCTAGGCAGCGTTCTCTTTTGATGTAGTTAATATAACTTTTGTAGAATGGAATTACTCCGTGTTTGTCGCATTTTCTATGATAAAAATTTTTTTTGTTTTTCTTGAAGACTTTTTTATTTATTTTTTGTAAATTATGCTGTCGGTAACGAATTAAGGCTCAAGTTGTCGGTGGATAAGGTAAAGAATGAAAAACTTTCTATTGCTACTGTATTAATATTATTTTATACACGATGGTATGTACACATTTGAAATAAAATTAAGCCATTATTTTGCTACTAACCCTTTGTATACAGTAAATGTTGTCTTAGGTATTCTATAAATAAGTTTTTTTTAACTTTATTATTTTCAACGCATCTCTTATTGGTAGACGAATTCCCGAGAGAGGTCCCTTTTATATTGACTGACATACTGGAATTCCATATTTTTGGATATTGAGGAAATATTCCGAAGCTGCCCTCAACTGTATGTAATATGTTTGATAGAATACGCTCATTCGGCGGTTTAATAACATCATGTCCTGGTATGGCGACAACCGTATAAACGTTTTCTCAGAAATGTTATTGGTTTTTCGAAACAGATTGTTACAGAAACATGATTCAGTGGTTTGAATTTTATCAAAGAAAGAAAGTATATGGAGTTGATATGCCTTCAAAATGGCAAGAGTGACGCAGAATTCGGATCGGTGCAGTGAATACCATCGTCCGCATGAATTTTTAACTAGCATGATACGCTCCTTTTCCATTGTAATCCTTTCTCTCAGTTTGACTGTTATCATTGTTCGACCCATAACATGAAATAAAATTGTTACATGCAAATCTTACACTGTTTTAGAACTATTGTAGTTAGCTACCTATATGGCTCTGTTCTACTCTAAACGTCTTAACTCTACGTTTGTCGCACAAAAAACAGTAAGCTTTTGGTACTTCGATTGAATTATTCTAGACTTTTATTTTTTTATTCTGAATTCACATCGAATAAATAGTATCAAATAGTAATGTATTTCTTTTTGTGGTCTCATTGCGCAAGTTCTAAGATTGTTGATTCTAGTTTTTATGTGTTGTACATTATTTCTAACTAGCTGCGCCCCACGGTGTTACCCGCTACATGTTTTTGGGATAAAAAGTGGCCTATGTATAAATCCAGGATCTCAGCTACCTCCATACCAAATTTCATCCAAATCCGTTTAGTAGTTTTTGCGTAAAAGAGTAACAAACATCCATCCATCCATCCATCCATCTAAACTTTCACATTTATAAAATTAGTGGGATAAATAAACTTCTTAAATAAAAAAAAAAGTTCAACCCAACAATCACTAAAATTTTCTACGTATATGCGTTTGGCATAACATTTTACAGCCACGGCAATTAGACTCTTCTTCATTTACCAAATATTATAAATAATTTAAAATGTTGACAGTTACGTAACTAACCCATTAGCAGCACCAAAAGTAAACTTATAAATTTAGATTATGTCACTAAACAAAACATTTATTACATGTATGTTTTAGATTACTCTCGTTTTAACACATAAATATTCCTACTCAAATAGGTATTGTGGAAGCCATTTCCACAGAGTGTCACGTGTATCTAATCATTACTGTTATTAAGACTGACAACACTAGATTTAATTTCAATTTCATTGGTTATCACGACACAGGACTCCTCTTAGTTTGGAATTCAGGATTCATAGTGTATAATTGTACCAGAACAGTTCTGCATACACATAAAAAAAGTTAACTAGCAGCTATTCGCAGTTTCACTAGTGTAGTCGTGCGATTTGCAATTCAGAGCAATCTTAATAAAACCTATGATAGATGTACAATGACACTGTTCAGATTTAGTAATAATCCAGTGCAAGCTGCTCCACACGCAGTATTGATGGCTATATATTATGGGGCTTAACTTATAGTGGCCAGTATTTTCTCTTTATTTTTGTTATAACTCTACTATCCCTGAACCGATTTTAATGAGAGAAAAGAATAACATCGCATAGAACTGCAAAAGACGTTAAAAAAAAAAATAAGTTTATCACAAACATACACGGACACAAAAAATTAAGAACTTTGCTTCATATACTTAAAAAAATGTTTTTTGGGACTATTTTCAACGTAGGTACAGTCTCATTATCTTGTTACAGTTTCATTATATGTATAGATTTTTTGGTTTGCAACGTATCAAGCATTCGAGACGTCCTTGGCCTTCGTACAAACATCACGTTCCGAAACATCTGTGCGATTGTTACACCCAAGACACTTAACTCAACCAATCTTCTGTCTTTAACGTTCACCATCAACCATCAAAGTTATTACTATCGTTACATCAAATTGTCACATTACATCAAGTCATACAGTTACAGTTGATGGGGCCCTGTAGTCACGTACTGTCCTTTTGGAGGGGGAAATGAAATAATTTGTCTCAGTAAGGGTGCATTTCATATTTATACTGGGGGTGAACGAACTTAAGGATACCACGTGGATAGCGAATGAAACTTGGTGCAAAGTTGTACCTAATACAAAAGTTACATTTAGGGAATAGTAATTATAAATTTGAGTTTTTGGGCTTCTTATTCAGAGACATGAAACGAGAAATTATAATGTAAATTCTACATAATTATAAACATTATTGGTACAGAAAACAATGAATGGATAAACATCAAAATTTCTTAAAGCTAAAAAGCAGTGTGCTTGAGAAGAAGTTTTATTAATCTCTAGATATAGTAAAGAACCCAAGACTTGGTGTAACAAAATAACGTCAAGAGCATTACTGCATTAACAGTAGTAACATTAGCCCTGTGATTGGGCCAGCTGTACTGTTCAGGCTAGAACAGTAATGCTTGCACACTACTGCTAGCCTGCTAAATTTTAAGCAACCTCTACCAAATTACTACTATAACTTGCGAAACAAAGAAAAGCTGGTCGTGCCATGGACTAGATTAGGGAAAGTGGAAAAGTAGCCCTGCTTTTCAACTTTACCTAATCGTCACGCCACAGTATTAATGTATAATTAAAAATTTTAATGATTATAATATTATAATTAAATATTTTGAAAGCAATCTATTTTATAAACAAGTAATATTTCAATGAAGTTTTCGGAATTCTCATTTATGTGTGACACATAAACGGAATCTAGAAGCTAACCAACATGCTAGGTGATGGGGTACTTTCTAGTACTCGGCTGGCTAGCTACCACCCTCAAGTTGAAAATCTGGCGCCAAGCATCTAACGGCGTGTTCCGGCAGCTTCATTTCTATTCCAGAATAGGTGTACTTTACCATCTTTGACCACACCGTCGCTTAACATCAGGTGAGCTGTGGTCAAACACCTAGCCTGTCAATTATAAAAAAACATATACGATTTTAGTAAAAGTTCATAGTAATGAACTACAATCTACCCTCTTTCGCCTTTGTACCTCTTATGCTTGTAACCTTAATGTGATGTGACATCATCCAATACGAGATCGAAATCGATTACAAAGCAAAAAAGTAGTCTCAATATACTTGTAATATACTCATTACAAATTTCAAAGACTTTGTACCTAGTGAGAATATTGGAATGATTGATCGTGATTTTTAAAAAAATGTCGTCATCTTTATTGAAGCTCGAAAGATCGGAGCGATATTTCGAAATTGCTGACATTAGGAGAAAAGAAAAGGGGCCATTTTTCGTTAAGATTATTCCGACAAATGAAGCTTGGCTGTGATTTATAACTCAATCTCTTGGCGACATAAAGTAGGACACACGTAAAAATTGCCAATTTTTCTTAATAAGACGGTGTGGAAATGGCAAATAACTTTACAAAGGAGTGCTCCATTTTTGAAACTTTGTGTTACTCATTTAATGTGTGTCATATAAAGTTCGTAGGTTGGTTCCAGGTTTTGAAAACATTTTCGGACAAAACCCAATAATGCTAAGGACTGGATGCTTTGCTAAGATATTACCGCTAAATTATTTAGTAAGACTTATAAAAGATATGAGAAGTAAATACAGCCCTGTTGGTTCATTGGTAGTATGTTGGCTTCAAGAGCTGTAGGACGTGCGTTCGATTTCCACCCAGGATAAAACATTTGTGGTATACCAAAATAAATGTTCGTTCTGTGTCTGTGTGTACTGTATGTATTATAAGTATGTATTTACAAAAAATAAGTATTTAAGTGTTCTATCAGTTATTTGACTTTCATAGTACAAGCTTTGCTTAGTTAGGGGTCAGATGGCGCTGTGTGTAATGTCTTACGATTTTATATTTAAATACTTAAATGAAAAAAATACATCAGCACTAGGTACATCTTACAAAACAAAGTTGTCCGCCGCATCAATAAACTTAAAAACTACTGAACAGATTATCATGCGAGTTTCACCGATAGATGTATACAATTTGTCAAGGTTTTGTGTAAATTATGATTATAAACCAAGCGAAGTGAGCGGGTAATATAGTTAACAAATATAAGGTAACCTTAAAAATGCCGGAAAGTAAGCATTGTCATCTTGTTAACTTATTAAACTTTTACTACAGACGCTATAAACAGAATTGGTATTATTTTTTATTTTTTTATGTTAAAGTAATGAGACGATCGAGGCGCTCTCCTGATGTTAAGAGATAACGCCTGTCTATGACCATTGCAGCGATACACAGAACTTTGAGACAAATACAAAATACATTACAACAAACAAACAAATACATACAACACAAAACAAAAACAAATACATTTATTCAGAATACAACAAAATAGTACTTTCACAAGCGCGGTCATCTTAAGAGATTAATAATATAAGAGCACCAAAAGCAAAGTAATACCATTACTAGTCACTAATTTCATTCAAGGATAAAAAAAACTCAAATTTCCACGTGTAAACTTTCAGTCGGCTCATAATTTCTGTACGTAAACCAAAAGTTTGGCCGAGGGTTGGCAAAAACTTTCAGGTCCACAATATCTCTTAAAGATAAGGCTTACAAAGAAGACTCGATCGCAAACCTTCAACCCAAATACTTACCTTTCCAGAAGGAATACGCAACTATAGAGGTACAATACAGAAAATGAACAGTGTGGGGTCTGCACTTTTAAACTTAATATTACTTGATGGTATTATAAATCAATGAGTTCATCACTATTTCATTTCATTTTCAGTTGTCGCTGTGTTCTATTCATGATTTGCAAGGAAATCCCGAGTATCACCAAATCACCCACCTGAGTGGGGTTCCCCGATGGATACAATCGGGATGTCTTCAAGTCGAGAGTGAATCGGTATCTTCTAGGTAAGCGTGCTTCATCTTAGACCGCATCATTAATTAACATCAAGTGAGATGGCGGTCAAACGTAATCCTATTTCGTATAAAAAAGTTCAATTATTTATTGACCTAACTCTAAGAGTTTAAGGCATGGTTACATTTTTTTATCTGTAGGTCTGGCTGGTTATCATATTTGAAATTAAATGCCAGAGCCCTCCGCTATAGCAACAAGAAAAAAAAATATTGATACATATTATAATGACTATTTGTAAATGATAAAACACACATGCCATATAATAAAATAATCAGAATTAGAGCAGGAAGTATGCATCAGATGAATGGGTGCGTGTGTGTGTTGTATGTATAAGCAAGGTAAATGCGTGAAAGTGAAAAAAACAAATGGAGATCTTTTCCCCTAATTTTTCCCCCTTTTAATCATCGATCCCTTTTTTGTTCATCTGTTTAAACTGTTGAAAGGACTAGAGACGCTGTAGTTTCGCAAAGTCACAGCTTTGCTGCAAACCCCGGTTCTGAGCTTAGTTCAGACTTGCGCGTCTCTTTTTTGAGAACACTTTTAGTCATTGACATTTAAAAACCTATTATAAAATTAAAGTATTAAAAGTCATAGAACAAGTATATGTGTGATTTTATTTTCATATCACTGCTTCTATTATCTTTCAAAACGTGTGTTCTTTCGTGTACCTATTCATGTGTTAAAAATAGTAGTGTACTCATAAATGTGATACAATGTAGTGTACACATTCTTTTGTTACTTCCAGAACTCCATCGAAGCTTCTAATAAAGTTGCCAAAACTTTAAAAGCGCATAACTACATATTCATAATATATACTTTGTATAACTTCATCATATTTCACTTATTTTTATGTTTGTAAATTAATATTACAAGTATTATCTATGATGTTAAAAAGCTGCCTGCGAGCTATGGCTAAGAACTTCCAGGTACTCACGCCTCGGTAACAGTTCTCGGAATAACGACAAATAAATTAAAACACATTTAGGAGAGAAAAATGAAACTAGATTGAGTCAATATTTACATGCGTTGTGTTACTACAATATCTTCAAATATGGTGCCCAGACTAAATCCCCACAAGATTGAATCCGGGAAAGTTTCTTACTACTCCGCCAAAAAACTTGTAATTCCGTTTGCTGCCCGACTATTGAATTCACTCGTTATTTATTATGAGCGATAAAATAATATTAATCTCGCGGGGATTTCTGCGGGATTCATTCTTATATCTGCGACCTGCAACTTTGAAAATAACGCCAAATTATTTGAAGGTATCATAGTATGGACAATTATTACTTATTCAGCGTCTTTTATAATCTACGATTAGACTACGAAAGTATATAAACCTGTCTTGTACGTCCCAATCCAATTCATCACCTTCTTTTCTCTGTCTCCCCAATTTGACCAATAACTTATTGCCTGCCGACTATTGTTATTTATCACGGTTCTAAAATGAAACATAATTTATATAATATGCATGATTATTGCCAGTATCTTATATAAATATAAAATGTACATGACTATTATGTTGCTCAGTTGGGAGCTGTGCAATGCAAACTGTAAGCCGTGGTGGATTGGTTCTGGCTCAAAGAACCAAAATGAATACGAAACACCGCTCTCCTAATCTATCTATCAATCCTCTCGCAATTACTTTAAAGTCGGTCCAGAGTACTTACTTGTTCGTTGGGTATTTCAAGAATATGTCTGTTATCCAGATCAAAAAAGCGGGAACTCGCGCTTTTGACAGGTGACAGTAGATATTGATGCAAGGCTGACAGACAGACATTGCGATGGCCAAAATGCGTAAACAATTTTCGCCCAGATATAATTATTTTGTTCTATGTCTGTGTATATAAATATTCCATTTTTTTTTATCTGAGTGCTTTACTAGGAGATTGACTTAGTTTTGAGCTAGATGAGTCTGTGTAAAAATGTCGATAGTCAAAACAGTATTTATTTACCATTTGAACTTCTTTTTTTAAGTCATCAATATAAGGTATAGTATAACTATAAGAACGTCCACAATAATATATCGCATTCTTATCATAACCAAGTAGTAATCAGCAGTGGAAGTTTCCTTGCGTAAGAGGGATTATTGAGGTATTTTCGATAACTCGCCTCAGGGGCTGAGGGCAATAAATACAGAGAAAAGACAGCAAGGGGTCGCACCGACCCCGTACGCAAGTAATCTGGGAATTTGTTATGGTTTTAAGAGAAAACTGGGAATTCCCTTGAGTACGATTCGCAATTTTTCTTGTCGTTGCACTTGTCGAATTAATTGTGGAGTCATGTGCGCTTTTTATTACGTTTTGCTTTTTATTTCTTTTGACAGGTTTTATGGTGCATTTATTTTTTTACAGAAGAAAGAACTCAAAGATAAATTATTATTATAATCTTCACTAAGTTGTATATTTTATGAAATACAAGTATAACATGTATTTTACATACATAAGTAATCTATCTATGTGTGACTGTATGTACGTACAGTATAAAGATGTTCCGATGTTCCCCATGGACACTAATTTTCAAAAGTGTTATTTTGCGGTTCCTTGTTGGGCAGCTAGTTATTAATAAAATAACCGTGCTTAGGTATATAATCATAGAGTAAATGTCAACTGAGCCTGCAACTTACATTACCTATAGGTACATAGAACTAGTAAGTATGCATACAAAATTATACAGTGTTGTGTTACCCATAGAGTGTACTAAGCCGAAAGTCATCATTATGATTAAGTTTTACTAAGGGCACAACTCTAAAATCGTAAAAAAAATAAGAACAAGTTAGATCACACGCACAAAAAGTGGCGACGTCTATTTTTTTAATGAAACAATGGACTTGTATATTATATTATGTGGTGATGGTATTGACAAAACAACACTTTAATTTTTTTTATGGTTGACAGACCAGGTTTTTGATCACAGCTCACCTGATGTCAAGTGAAGGCGTGGTCGAAGATGGTGAAGCACACCTAGCCTGGAATGGAACTGGCTCTCAAGTGAGGCTGCCGGAACACACCGTTAGATGCTTGGCGGCAGATTTTCAACTTGAGGGTGGTAGCTAGCCAGCCGAGTACTAGAAAGTACCCTACCACCATGCATTATTCTTAATTGGTAATATAGGGAGTAATATCGAATACGCACGGAAAGATAGATAGATAAAAATTCTTTATTGTGCACACCAAAAATAAAAATAAAAGAACGGAAAACAAAAGAATCTTATGAGCCAGTGGCGGCCTTATCGCTAAGAGCGATCTCTTCCAGGCATCCTAGAATAGAAAACACGATATATCTTGAGAACAGACAGGAGATGTAGTAACACTATCAAAGGACTCAATCATGAACAATATCAAGTTTAACTTTTTAACTTACAAAACTCTGATTTCTCTATTCACTTGTTTTTTCACTTTAAGAGAATTTCACAAGATGTGTTTTTTACTTCGATACATTTTCGTGATGTTGTATGCCTAGTACTACCATTAACTACGACAAACATTAAAAACGCAATAACATGCTGTTTTTTTCATTACTGTTCAATAAACAAGGATGGCAACATTCGTAGTAGTAAGTTTAGGTTCAAAATTGGTCTTAATTATGCTTGTAATAACGTTTAAAACTGTCCTAAGTTGTTATAATTGTTTACCTAGTTAGAGTGTATTTTAATCGAAGTTTTGTGCAAAATGAAACACGTGCATCGGTGGGATCCCCATGGGCGCAGGGCCGCAATTTCCAGATTTTGTGGTGGTAGGTACAGTCAGAAAAAGAAATCGAATAATTTTAGCTTGATTTTTAAATTTCTCATTTCAATTCTGAAATAAAAAATAAAGAAAACAGTTTGTCTCAGAAGATAACGTTACGTGACTATGAACCAAACAAAGACACAAAACTTTTCAAAAAAAACTTTGTGCGTTGGTAAATAAAACTTCATGATGGCAATATGAGCACACGGTGTCCCTCAGTCAGAGTTCAAAAATAGCTAAGCCGAGATTCAATCTCCATTTCATGAACGATACAAAGACACAATATGGCAAACGACACTTAAGCGGTAGCGGTTTCCAGGGCGGTAGATCTCCTTAGTAGGAGGTCGTCTAGGTGGGTACCACCGCAGTACGAAATATTATTTTGCCAATCAGTAGTGTGTTAACATTACTGCTTGGCGACAGAACGGCAGCTAGCGAAGTTACAGGGCTGTTGAGACTAACCAATCAAAGTCAAAGTAATGTGCGCCAAAGCAGCGACGTCCTGGATTTTGTTTTGCTATTTAAAGTTCTTTATATCGTTGCAGTGGTCATGGACAATAACATGCGTTATCTCTTACCATCAATAGAACGGCTTCTTTGTCTTATTACTTTTACTTTAAAAATGCTGCAGGCAAGTAATCTCCATCAGACTTATAACATCCCTCTCTTGGACATTCTTCCAATTCCTTACAAAGTAACTTACTATAATAAGTAGGTACTACTTACACAATTTTTAAGAAGTCGAAGCAAAGCCTTCAATACCTCGAAGAAATGTCTCGTTTTTCCTTGCATCAAACGGGAGTTTTTCCATCAAATCAAATTTGGTTTTTGTTCAGGCATATGATGCTTGTTAGTTGCACCTTTCATCTCTTTAACTTTACCATTGCGTCAATAGCTAGTTCTTTATCTAAAGCTACGTTCTACGTCTTTTTTTTTTTATGTGACAAATAATGAGACGATCGAGACGCTCTCCTGATGGTAAGAGATAACGCCTGTCCATGACCATTACAGCGATACACAGAACTTTGAGTAACAAAACAAAGTCCAGGGCATCGCTGCTTTAGTGCTCATTACTTTGGAACTTTCGATGGTTAGTCTAACAGCCCAGTAATTTCGCTAGCTGCAGTACCCTTCAAACCGGAACACAGTAATGTTTACACACTACTGCTTGGCGGCAGAATATCTGGTACTGCGGTGGTACCTACTTAGATGACCTCCAGCTAAGGAGATCTACCACCAAGTGCTCGTCTGGTTAGTCTATACATTTTTCGGAGTACTTTTGCGTCCACTTCTCTTGTTTCCTTGTCTGTACCACCCACCTGCCGCCACCACACTCCCAGTTGTTTGTAAATGGGGTTAATACCGCTGTAACGTTAATTTTATTTGCACTCCGCTTTCATTCGCTACAGACTCGTGAACATTCATATTAAGAAAAAATACGGATTTGTTTGGAACAATAGGTACATGTAGTTTGTTTATTTTGCTCGGGTGAAAATTAATTGAAATAAGTTTGTATTGTATACAATCTAGCAATATAATATAATTTTAAAGATAACTTATTTGGAAGTAGGTACTTACGTCATCATCATCATCATCAGCCTATACTAGTCCACTGCTGGACATAGGCCTCTCCCAAGACACGCCACTCAGCCCGATCTTCGGCTTTTCGCTTCCATCCACCGCCAGCTGTCCTACGTCTTACGTAATTTAACTGAACCTTGCTATCCGCGTCATCTTCAGTTATCTACAACATATTAGGAGCTTTTTTTTTATGGTTGACAGGCTAGTTGTTTGACCACAGCTCACCTGATGTTAAGTGAAGGTGTGGTCGAAGATGGTAAAGCACACCTAGCCTGGAATGGAACTGGCTCTCAAGTGAGGCTGCCGGAACACACCGTTAGATGCTTGGCGGCAGATTTTCAACTTGAGGGTGGTAGCTAGCCAGCCGAGTACTAGTAAGTACCCTACCACCATGCTATGGTTTCTTCACGATGTTTTCCTTCACCGGCAGCTCAAGCTCATTGTTGGGGTTTGAACCCACGCCCTTCGGCATGCGAACCTACCGCGCTAACCACTGAGCTATCATCGCTACAAAAAGCTTACCAAGAATCATGCCACTAAGCCGAAAGGAGCTTATTATTATGTTTATTATAATGAACGACTTTTACATGGGAGAAATAATTTATTTGTAGTAATTAAAGTAAAAACAATTATAAACCGATTTCAGGATTCAACAGTTCTTGTAGTCAATTTATTTACCATGATAAGTCAATAGCCTCCTTTCGGGTAAGTATTCCCTTCCGCGTAACCCCGTGTAATTGATAATCACGAATTGTATTGCTATCTTGGTCGAACTCGTTTTTAATTTACAACACCGCTCATTAAGTTTGTTATAGCTTGACAATTAGGTAAATGCTATAGAAAATGTTATAAAAACAATTCTCACAAAAAAACTACTGACATTATTATTAGTAGTGACTAAACGAACACTTGCTTATAAAATGATAAATGTACGTATTTATAGTATTCGTACCATTTCATAACAGCTAAATACCAACAATGCACTGAATAATTCAGGTTAGTGAAAATAAAAATGCTATTTAAGAGTTGCGTCAACTGTTGTTGGTAAATATGAGTACAGGAGGGTTCCTTTTGGCTTAGTATACCCTAAGCTTATAAACCCCAACAAAATTACCGTTCGTTTGCAAACATTGGATCTCTGTCACTAAAACTTCGCTACCAGCTTTGATTTCATTACGTTCAAATATTTACGTGGTCTGGAACGAAACCGACATGAGGCTTTTGAGGAACTCGAGATATGTTCCTAATTTGCCTTTCAAATACTTGGAAACACAAAGTATTCCTGTTGAAACGCTTTGACTGTGAAAATACGTGCAAGCTAGTGTTACGTGCAAACTATCTCAGCAAGAAGGAACTTGCAAGAAATTCTGTTCGCGTAATCGCCGAAACAGAGCTCCCTCGAGACCCATACCCTCCCTATCTCAACATTCTTACAGTTTAATGTATGCAAACGCATTTTGTTTCAAAGCCTAGCTCCCTCAAGGATGGTGTTACTTGAGAGCCCTCTAGCTATTTCACTTTGCCCACTGAACTTTTCCCCGTGTGTCACAACATGCTCTTTGATCTCCACAAATGCGAATATAATGTCGAAACCAGTTAAGAATGTTACTTTTTCCTTTATCTATCGCTACGTTGCGATTTTTCTTTTTTCAACTTTCCCGAGAGTTTTCGAAATAAAACTGTTGTTTCTATTCCCTCTATTGAATATTATTTGTTTGAGAAATGTAATACATATTGAGGCGTTATTTCAAATGCTCGAGAATACAAAGGGAAAAGTTCATTGGGTGTTTGTAACAATGTCGTTTCTATACGTCAATTCCGTAACGAGGTGTAATATATCACACGTATATTAAAGTCGAGTTAAGTATTGAATACATGGAGTCATCAATCGGCGTTTTAAAAATAGTCCACCCTCAATGATGAGAGATTATTCGAAGACAAAGTAAGTATCAACATTGCACCATGTGGTGTCTCCAAATAGAAACTGACGCTTGTCTGAGCGGCGTCACACGTGGCATTCCAAAACAGATCGTTTCCTTTAAAAAAGTTAATTTGGCGCTTTTTTGTAGCAAGACGGCGACAAAAAGTATCATTTTTTAGAAGTCGTTAAGAGGCATATGCCCCCTAATAATGAACGTTAGAGAGGAATGCCAGTAATGTGACTCCTATTTTCCTATGCAAGGGGTGTTTAAAGGTGAAATGTTTTAACTTTACGAGTTCTTGGCATAACGTCTACGGGGCCAGGCTGGATCGATTTTTGCTTTAATTAATTCTTTTGCTAATACTACGTAGGATAAAGCGTGTAAAATAATGATATTTCACACAAATATCAAACAGCCTTACTTAAGAATCAATTTCATTCTAGACTAGAGGTGCTTACACCAAATGCCTAGTATATCAACAATAAAAAAAAGAAAATAAGCAACTAAGCATGTATGCACGGGGAACGATACCAAAAAGTGAGTTAGGGAGAGTTTTTGGCGGGCAGGTAGAATGCTCGTGTAGCAGTGATAAAAAGTTAAAAACACTTTGGTTTCGTTTTCTATTTTTCTTTTAAGTTCAAAAGTATTAAAATGGAATAAATTGTGTTTTATTTTTTCTCATTGTCTGAAAATTAATTTGTAACTATTCTTTGATTGTAAAAAAAATGTTGATGAATAATTAAAAACAAAATACTCTGCTTTATGAGCATGAGGGCATGGGTTTGATTCCCACCCATTACAAACAGCTAAGTGACGGATGTAAATGTTTCTTGTGTGTCTTAGACTCTTAATGTATGTTGGTATTACATGTAAACATGTATTTTAAAAGTAGGAATTATCTAGTTATATTAGTTTGGAGCTAGAAGACGCAATAATGCCTTTTTTATTATTATTATTATACATTTATTTCTATTTAATAGTGTAACTATTGCGAATATGTAACACTTACTCATTAATAATATCGATAAATATTCAGCAGATAAATATTAATCTGTTTTTTTTTTTTAAAAAGGCATTAACCCAATTTCGTAACATCAGACAGTTTTTTAATTGCAATCAACTGTGAATAATATCAAAGACATTTTTAAATAGAACTCATTTCAATTAATCAAAATTCCTTTCGTTTCGTACGTTAGTTATATCTACAAAGCTATAGTTATGGAAAGCTAATTAAGTATATAATATTTCTGAATTTTGCTTTTATAAACGTATCGTACTTTGTTTTTCAACTCAAAGTTCTGTATATTGATGCAATGGTCATGGATTTGCGTTATCTCTTACCATCAGGAGGGAGTTCAGTTCATCTGATTACTTTTACATAAAAATAAAAAATCTGCGAAATAATTTGTGTTTTTTTTTTGTGACTTTGACTGTGACTGTCATTTGTTTACCTTGATATAGTCATTAGATATTTGAAAAAGTTTGACTACTAACACTAGCAGAATGCACTAAGTGTAATGTCAAAGAATAAATTAAAAAATAGTTATCGCTCTGTTAAAGTGTACAAAAAGTAAGAGTACAGAAATAAAAATATACACGTACGCCTACAATGTTGTATCGCGCTGTCTATTTTCCTTACCCAATATTGTTAGTTAGTGATTTGTGGTTAAACTTCTAGATTGTCTTGTTTACCTGAACACAACATATCTTACGTGGATTTAATTTGTTTTTTGGCTACGAATATTTAAATTTATAAATCACCAAGACAAAGTAATGTATCCGAACCATTAGAACTACTTTTTTCTATTCGCACAATTCCACCACGTGGTGGAATTGTTTTGGCTGTGGTCCCCGAAAGGTACATTGTGAGTCTCTTTATATCCAGGGTAAATAGGTTTTTTCTTGGTATGTTTTCTCAATCTTAGACCGTAATAATGTAACATCAAATCAAGCGAGATGGAGATCAAAAACATGCTGATTCATTATTATAAAAATGCCTATTCAGAATTAAAAAGTCAAATGTTATCATTTCTGTCGGTTTTTATGGCTGACAGGTTGTCCACTGTTTACCCTATTTTATAATTATGTAAGTTTTGTAAAATAATGCAGCGACATTACGTTTCCACGTCCACCAAATATGACTCTTTAGTCATCCCACTTCATTTGACATAATATGAAGTAAGAATGTCAAATGAAGTAGGAGGACTAAAGAGTCTTCATTATATGTACCTACCTACTACAAACTTTTTAAAATATCTGTATCTGAATTTTCTTCAGTTTAAATGTAGAACACAACTCTTATCTAATGGCAGTCGATTTGCCGATCTAAACGGACATAAAAACAAAGCAACCGAGTCCATTCATCTTCCTTCTCTTGATGGATGGGACGACGCCACTTCCCTAATAAATGTAAACAAAAGAAGTTTTTTTGTCTAAAAACGTTATTAATGAATAGAGCAGTTGATATGTTTAATTGTTTCCAGTTACGATTTAACATCGCTTTAATAAAGTAGGTTTTACTTTATTGACCAATAAATTAATTATTGTGAAGGGAAAAGGCAGAGGTAAAAAAGTAACGTGATGATTATGACTAGATGTCTATATTATTCTTAATTAGGTCCTTCCTTGTCCTTCCTTGTCCATTGGGGGCAGCTCTTTCGAATGATTGTATTAATCATTATTTAACAACTTAATTTCAATTACCTGAATACATCTATTAAGGAAACTATAAAAGTAAATACGATTATAGATACAGTAAAATAATAATAAAAATAAAAATAAATAAATAGTAATAATGGTTCTTAGATAAAGATTGAATCCGTGATCCAAAAGTGTTGAATAAAAAATATCGTTGTGGTGCCGAATTCTGTTTTTCTAACTCAGAGTAAAAAAATAAATTGGAAACTTTCCTGGAATTTCACGTGCGTAATAGAATAAATATTTTAACGAGATATTTTTGATAAATGTTAATGTGTCAAGGCATCGCGTGGTTTTTTCGGAATTTCTGGTCTACTGCCTTTTTGTAGCGCAAGTGGGACGACGGAAGTGGTGTTAAAATTCCTTGTTAGGGTTCTGATGCAGTGAACAAGCGGAAGCGTGTTTTTTCTACCATAGCGGCGCGGGAGCGGTAGCGACAGCGAGCAGTCCTTCTCATTATTGCCAATCCCATCTTTACTTTCATTTCTCCTAAGATCTAATTTCTCCTGAGATAATCGTTGCCGTTTCTCGTCGTGTGATATTTTTTTAAGAGTTCCCTTCATTAGTTCTATTGACTTTGTAGCAATTATAGCTCAGTGGTTAGCGCGGTCCGTTCACACGCCAAAAGGCGTAGGTTCAAACTCCAAAAATGAGCTTGAGATGCCGGTGAAGGAAAACATCGCGGCCCGCGGAGTAACCATAGCGTGGTAAGGTATTTTTTAATACTCGGCTAGCTACCACCGTCAAGTTGAAAATCTACCGGTGCATCTAACGGTGTGTTCCGGCAGCCTCACTTGAGAGCCAGTTCCAATTCAGACGGTGTTATTTACCATCTTTTACCAATCCATCACTTACATTTACATCACAACTTTCACCTTGGTAGACAACAATAAAAGAATGTATGTCTTCAATGTGCGTCCATTTTAAATAATCTCGAGAAAAAATCAAGATCTGCAAATAAAATTAAGATTAATTTTAATCAAAAATATTTCAAATATTTCACCTACCGCAAAATAAGGTATGTAAATCTGTAATTTTTGAAACCGCTACGACCTACGAACAAAACGTGGCCACATTCAATCGATCGCTTACAAATAACCTTTATGACTCACAGAGCAGCCTTAATCAGTACCTTATTATGTTTAAATGAAGCTAATTGGGCTAAATGCCCTTAAAAGATCTTCGTTAAAATGTCGATGGGTAAAATCATACGACATTTCCTGAGATAACATACCTATTTGTAAAGTTATGAATCAGACAACGTGCTGGCAACATTTCTGGAAGGTGTAAGATTTATGAAAAATAATTATTCATACCTACTTCCAAAACCAAAGGTCACTTAAATAAATTACATTAGCAAGTTATCGTAGAAAAAAACATCAATATGTAGCTACATATTACTCATAGTTATAATTAATAATTATGGAAATATGCCTACTATAAATACCGATTAGTCCAAAGATGTTCAAAAATCTTCATTTCGCTGTTCGCTGTCAAATGTTGAAAGAAAAAAGAACATTTATTGTTTTATACATGGCAACAACAACAATACTAAGTAGGCACTTATAAAGCACCTAGGATACAAAGCTTGCGATGACAAAATTAAATGTTAGGTATTTCTTCAGATGTTTCCTTCACTTCCCTCGGACAGAAAAAAATCAGTTCTCTGATTTCTCAAGCATCCTAACATTGATAACGTGAAAAATTACTGCGTGGCCATTGATTTTACCCCAACTAAGCGTTGCGAAAACAAGGGAGGACATAAACAGCGTAGATCGACCGTGAGCTGTTTGTTTCCCTTATCAGCGGATGAAACATTCCGTTGTTTGTTCGGCAAATAATATGAACTTGTCGACTTGTCATCCTAATGCCTGTCTACTTTCTGGTTGTTTGTTATTGAATACTTATACCGAAGGTCGAACGAATTGCGGGACACAAGTGGGAAGAGAAGGATACATAATTATAAACAAAGACTCTAAACTCTACTCCTGCGATCTTTATGTAGCGATGATAGCTCAGCGATTAGCGCGGTTTGCACGCCGAAGGGCGTGGGTTCAAACCCTAACAATGACCTTGAGCTGCCGGTGAAGGAAAACATCGTGAGGAAACTATAGCATTATGTTACATACCTAACGGTGTGCTCCGGCTGCCTCACAAGAGAGCCAGTTTTATTCCAGGCTAGGTGTGCTTTACCATCTTCGACCACACCGTCACTGAACATTAGATGAGCTATGGCTAAACACCTAGCTTGTCAAACATAAAAAAAAACGTTGGCTACATAGATGTAAAGTTGAACTTGTATTGAATGTATTTAAATATGTTTAATATTTAATTAATTAAGACTGCCCTGTTAGGTTATTTGGTAAAATATCTGCTTATTCGAAGTAGGTATTTTTACAAAACCACCCACTTAAAGCCAAGTTGTGATTACGACATAGATAATTATGACACAAGTACGTAGGTACCTTGCATGTAATTTTACTTCTGATATTTTTTACAAAAATTTTATTATTTTCTCTGAGGCCTTACTTACCTACAAAATTTTGTCTCTCTTTGTAACTTTGCTTTGAAGAACTCTCAAGATTCGACCATCATGAAATGAAAATTATTTTCACCTTAGTACAACATCATACCTCGCTAAGTATAGTGAAACAAATTGAAGAGCAAATGAGTCCGCGTTTAATTATCTTTTGAAAAAAACAACAATGAATGACGAACACTTGCATTAAAAAACGCAAGGAAAAAACAACTCTACCTGTATAGAAATTAAGATATTTTTTTGGATTTTGGAAGAAAACCCCTGAGAGAAATTTGCATGTCATAAATGTAATGTTTACCTTTTAACTTGCTAATTAGAAAAGTCCTAGAGTAGCATCAGCAAAAAAAAACTAAAAACTTATTGGTAATACACAAGATGGTATTACAACAGCAACCAACAGTCGTTTTAGTGTATTATACAGGGTCCTTTTGAACTGACCAACCACCACTAACAAGTAGCTTCTTCTAGCATCATAAGTTGCAAGTTTTATCACATTGCATACTTCGTCAATTTTCGGTCCGTACCAAAACAAAATTCATTAAAATAAATTGTATCAACTTTAAATGTATTATTGAGTGTTATTTTTTGATCGAAAAAGTGCCATTTGGCCGGCCGCCGGCTAGTGTCGAAAAAATACAAAACATTTTATATCAGTAAATCAGTAATATTTATTGGCCATAAATAACAATAATGTTAAAGGCAAGTCACATGTACAAAAAAAACCTTACGATTACACTTTAATGAATGAAGCTATACCTATACGAGTAATTAACAACGAACATACTACAGCGGAGGCTCCGTTTATGTACTACACATAAATGAGGATTCTGAGAACCTCATTGACATATATTCACCTAATTTGTAAAATGGATTGTTTTCCAAAAAAAATTTAATGGTTTTTTTAAATTCGGTATGATTTAATTCTGTAATATATTTTGGCAATTTATTATACATTAATATTTTTTCGTGACGGCCCTGCTTTTCAACTTTACCTAACCTAGTCCATGGCACGACCAGCTTTTCTTTGTTTCGCAAGTTATATTGATGCCTGTCTTTGTTCTTTGGCAAATTAGCTCCGTGTATTTCTAATAAGCTATTGTATACGTATAGTGATATCACTGTCATAATTTTGTTAGTTTTGAAGTATTTTTTTGCAGAACTACGTTTTTTTAAACCATTTATTATTCTAATCGCTCTCTTCTGACATCTTAACACTTTTGTAATACTAGCTGCGTTACCCCATATCGTAACTGCGTATCTTATAACAGAATGTATGTATGCATAATACACGGATATAAGAGTATTTTTATCTATTAACGGCTTAAGTTTAAATAACGCATAATTTCCGCTGGCAATTTTCTTACATATATTATCGATATGAGCATTGTGACTAATTGTATTATCTATTGTGTATCCTAAAAACACATTTTCTTTACTTGCCGAGATACCAAAAATGCCAAGTTTCGATTGATAGTGCATAACAGTACTTTTATTAGAATTTAGAATGATACCATTACAATCAAACCATTCCGTTAACAAGTCCATAGTAGTATTTATTTTCGTATCTAAGTTATGTTTGTTAACATCTTTAATACCAACATGGGTATCATCGGCAAAGAGACTTACTTGCGCCCACTCTGGCATGGCACCTGCGATATTTTTGTCAAAAGCCACAGATCAAGGGTTACTAAATACGAGTATGATGTTAAAAGTCAGCAGCACTAAATTAACACGGTACATAGACTTTTTAGTATTAAAATACGCACTATGATGCGTGAGATGCACTCCTGATGGTAAGAGATATCGCATGCCTATAACTATTGCAGCGATACACATAACTTTGAGTAATAAAGTCCAGGGTGCCGCTGCTTTGACGCTCATTAATTTATGACATTCGATGGTTCATCTCAACAGCACTGTAATTTCGCAAGGCGTTAGCCCTTCAAACTGTAAAAGAGGGATTAACACTAGGTACTTGGCGGCAGAATATCTGGTACTGTGGTGGTACCTACTTAGACGACTTCCTACTAAGGATATCTACCAAGAAATGTATAGCTTATTAATTTCATTTTTAGAATTATATTTGCTTAAATTAATTTTCATGATTACTTTATTTGCTATCTGTACGTTACCAAAGTAGGGAAGCGCTATCAGCGGGTGTTTAATTAGTTGCAGTTTATATTATTGCTATGGCGCAAAACTAAATTACATTTATTGCAGATTTTTTTAATGTAATGTAATGAGACGAGCAAGACGCTCTCCTGATGGTAATAGATTACGTCGGTCCATGACCATTGCAGCGATACACAGAACTTGTGAACAAAGCCTAGGGCGTAGCTGCTTTACCACTCATTACTTTGAGACATTCGATGATAAGCCCTGTAACTTCGCTAGCTGCAGTACCCTTCAAACCGGAACACAGTAATGTTTCCACACCACTGCTTGTCGGTAGAATATCTGGTACTACGGTGGTACTTACCTAGACGACCTCTTGCTAAGGAAATCTACCACCAAGTAAAATAATAAGATACAACTATCAATAAAGTTCGGGGGACTGGCTAGGTTTAAAATTAATCTTGTATGCATTAAAATTTCGCTTAGGATAGGAATTTGTGAATCTTTGAACGTTTATAAGGATTCCCTGTTTTACAAAGCTATTCATTAACAAGCTATTTTCAGTAACCTCGAGAGACATCTTAGCAACTTGCACTAATCCTCATTGTGGGCACTAAACTATTAATTAATCAAGTAGCACCACAGTACTTCCTACGAGGCAGAAACTTTGAGACCCTTGCGGTAGCCACTAATGTTGTTTACGTAGTTAAATACGGCCTGTGTTATCCCACATAAGATTAGCGAGATGACCAACCAAGGGACTGAGGCAATTTTGAAGGACCAGTTACAAGGACTTTGATATCGTTTTTACCGGCACTACAAACCCCTGCAAAATTTTAATTTGAATAAACAAGAGTACCTTAATAGGTTCTAAGTTTGCGTGCTTCATCGTCGTCCCTCATCATCGCTTACCATCAGGCGAATTAGTTATCCAACGTGGACATATTAAACAGGATATAAAAACGTGGACCAAATATTGTCAATGTTAAAGTACTAAGCAAGAGTTGCCAAAGAATTGCCCCATACTTACTTAGGCTTTAGATATTTATAAAAAACAAACACTTCATGCAGCTTCATCTAGCCCCAAATTAATGGAATATAAAGTAATATAGGTACATACACTTAAAATTTCTACATTTAAAGTAGGTACGCAGACACAAAACAACAACAATATTCGTTACATAAATGTATGCCCTGAGTGGAATTTAAACCCACGCCCTACAGCTGAAGCAGAACAACGTAGGCATGAATGAGCTAACAGGGCAATCAAAATAAACATATTTACTATCTATACTTACATTAAAAGTAATGTAGTAGGTACTTACAGCTAAATTATTATTAATCTTACTGACGCTATCAATAAATTATTCCTGGTATACCCACTAACTGCTATAGTTACTGTTGCAATAAGCCTTAAAAGTAGAAAAAGAAGGTAGGAAACTATTGTTAGGTACCTACATAAATATAAAAGTTTATTAATTACATAAGAGCAAGTTTACCTACATATTAATTATTAGCATGTAAGTGTAATACTTAATCAAAATAATAGACGTTTGAATAAAAGTAGCTCTGAAATTATGTAAATTTATGCATTTTGGGTATAACGTTGTATACGCTTCATTGCGTAGATATTATATGGAATAAACTGAAACAACAAAAACAATACTTTTTTATAATGATACGAGTCAGCCGCATTGCAAGTCATAATTAAATGTAGGTACCTACATAATATATAGATAAGTAGATGTGTAAAAAAATATGTTAATAAATATAGTAACCCATTATGACCTGAATTAATTTACAGTTGCGGATTTCTGTGAAATTTTAATATGTTATTAATATAGATTTACTTGATCATTTCCGATAATCAGAATTTTGATCCGACTCCTACTTCCTGAAAAAATAGCGGGTGCCGTATGGCACCGCTAGGTTAATACCGTGTCTCATGTGTTCGTTTCTTTATACACAATCCACTCAATATTACCGACTAGTTTGTGTACTAACTATTGATATAATTAAATAAGAATCTCTTTATTATTAAAGAATAAGGTAAGTATAGGTAATAAAACATTATTTTTTAAAGAAAATAGCATTATATTTCGGAAAGTTTTACAATTAGTTACGGCAATGTATGAAATTCTAAGTTGCAGGATGCACAGAGCCCCACGTCACACTTAACGCACTGTAATCTAGTCTGACTCTTACAGCTTTCTAAAGCACATTTGCGTCGTGAGTCACTGGGAACCAGTAAGTGATTACGACCATCATACCGTATGCCGTCATTGATCCTGTGACCAGTTTTGGATGACTGATACTGCTGGACGACCAGCACCACGCGGTACATTTCTATACTGCGTAAGGTACGTCTGAACAATTTCTCTTCGAAAAGCAAGCTGAGTAAGGGTACTACCTGCTTGTCTTGATAAAACCCAGGCATTGCATACGGCCGCGTCAATGAGGTAAGTGAAAATTGGCCACCACCATTTCTTACCTCTGATTCCTATACGATAAGTGCTAATGTTCTGATCCATGAGATCTGTGCCACCCATGTGTTTATTGTATTCTGTGAAGATTGCTGGTCGTGGCACCTGTATTTTATTTTTTTCTGCTGCACAGTAGCGAGTTACATTTGAAAGAGGTTCTACACCATGTAAAGTCGACATTGCCGTTACTACAGAATTGTCTTTCCAGCGCACTACAATAATATCTTCCTCGTTACTTTTTGAGTGAACATAAGTGGCTCGCTGTGCTTTTATCATAGCTTTCTTATTTGTTAGTGGAATGTCATTAGGAAGACGGTTTTCACGAACAGTTCCTGTCCCTTCATAGCCGCGTGACTTCAGATGTGTTAGCAGCTGAAAGCCGGTAAACAAATTGTCAAAATAGAAACTTGTTGGTAATAACTTTACATGTTCAGGCAAGTTGTCTTCTTTCTTCTTTAGTTTTGGCGTCGCGTTTTAGCATTTGCCAGTGTCAAGTATTTATATATTTTCAAGTTTCAAAAATTAAACAAGCGTCCTCGTAGCTAGTTATAGTCAAAGTCCAGTCTTAGTCAAGTCCAGTCTGTGTCAGTCAAGTCCAGTCATGCTTTAGTAAAGTAGTGGCGACTTTACTATAAAGCTTCGATGGAGTTTTGGAAGCAACACGAAAAGACATGTTTCACCACATTATATCATTTTCCCACACTCGCGCTAGTAATTCGGCACTTTATGAATAAAACACCACCATTTTTATGCATAAACACTCGACAAAACACAAGTTTTGGAAAAAAATACAACGGAGCGACACGACTCTTCCCGCGTTCCCGCCAAAGCCCGCAAGTTGTCTATCATCTTGACAAGGGGCGACGCTGCTTTCCCAAACATCTTGTCATATTCCGGATTGTCCTGAATACTCTTTCCTTGATATATCTCAAAATCTACTAAATACCCCCAAGGCGTATTTAGACACCAGTTCTTAAAGCCAAATCGGATTGGTTTGCCTCGTATAAACTGTTTACAGCCATGCTTACCGAAATATTCTATCATAGACTCATCATAGTTTAGAGTAGCAGATGGCACATAATTCTCCAAGAATTTTTTCTTGATGATATTGATGAGGGGTCTCAGTTTCCACATCTTGTCCGTAGAAACCATTTCATTGTTGTCAGCGCAATGCAAGAAGCGCATAATTGTCATAAATCTGTCTCGTCGCATACAATTATGTACCAAATGATTTCTCATATCTTCGCCTTGGTCCCAATAATGTCTTTTGGAAGGGACAGTATTATAGCCAGATAAAATTAGAATTGCGATAAAAACTCTCATTTCTTTATGAGAAATCTTTGGGTCTTGACAATTTAGAAAAGCTGCATACTTTTGCGATTGATCTACCAAGAGGTTGACAACACTCTCTCCCAAAAAATAGTCCAGCATGTCAACAGCGGACTTTCCTCTAAACGCACTAAAATTTTCTTCAGGATATATAGGAGGCTGGCGGAGTAAATCATCATCTATCCAAGTCCTAGATGTATTTTTAGATTTTTTCGGTGGAGGTTCGACTTCGTCAGATTCATCGGAATCATTCGAAGAATCATCGTCTTGACCAACATTGCTTTCGAGTCGGTGACCCCCACGACGAGAAGCCGAGCGCTTCCGTGAAGAATGCGAACCGCGGGGCAGTGAACGAGATCCGCGAGATGGAGTACGAAATCCGCGAGATCCGCGCGACCGCACACGAGATCCGCGTGACGGCTTACTAGATCCACGAGACAGCGTGCTAGAAGGCCCGGCTTCAAGAATGTCAGAAGCTGATTGTAAGTTTCTTCGACTGGTGGATCTTGTCTGACGTGGTTTTTCAGATGAAGAGGCTAGCACTACTTCACACCTGGCATTGAGCTGCCGTCCCGAGAGATTATTTATAAATCCACCCTCATCTTCATCGGCTGAATCTTCGTCCGAGCGAACTGCTGGGTCGGGAGGCTCGATGTATAACATCCGGGGCTCAAGATCTTCGTTTTCTTCTAGCACAGCCAACGCCTCATGAAGGGTACAATCCCTATAAAAAAAAAATGCACTTACACAAGGTAAAATATAACAATAACATATGTGAAGCACATTATTTGAAAAGACTATATAACAGCCTACAGGTGCCATACGGCACCCGGTACCTTCCGCATGTAATACCCTCAAAACAATAACAATGTTGAGTAATATTAGTGAACTAATAGGCAAAACATTGTTTTAAGAGCAGAAGTAAATGAATAAATCTATGAAATTATATGAAATAAACAAAATATGAGGTACTTACTTGAAACACTCATCCATTTTTCGCAGTAAACTTTTATCACTGAATTACAAACGTCCCTGCCGGTCGCAACAAGTTGACAAGTAAAATCAAAGTAATAATAGTTATAAGTATATCTCTATTGTAAATCGTGGAAAACAAAACGCGCTGATTGGTTGATTGTGACAAGCGCAGCGCGCGAAGATTGAAACATATAAATTCGGGTGCCAAACGGCACCGCTAGGTTATAATGGGGTAATTTAAAAATCTTTTTGAAAATAATCATCAATGAACATTGAACTCATTAATATAATAATGAGTGCCATTGATCCTGTAAAACTTAAAGTATTTGTTTACTCGTTGTTTCATGTGAACGATTTCATTTTGCGGGGTTTTTATTTTTACATAACAGCGCAAAAAAATAATAGTACTTAGAGCTTAAAACTAAAGTACTTGACATTGGCACAATACCTACATTAAATGTAACGGGAAATCAATGACAGGGATGAAAATATTTGATAAAAGCTTTGAAAATTTCCTTAACATCTATTAAATTTTATTTCTATTTTGTGTTTTCCTCTAGTATAATTATTATTACTGCTATAGTAGACCATGAATTTGACTTAATCAAGACATACTTTACGAGATTTAGGTTGATGACTCAGACGCTTAGAATATAATTTTATTAGTTCTTCTATATTCTAAGCTTGGACGAATCATTTGATGATGATTCGTCTAAGCTTAGAATATAGAATCATCATCAAATGATTTGTCCAAGGTACAAGTTGTATGACATAATGTAATAAAATTTACATAATTTATTTTAAGAAACGAGTATGATATAAAATATAATTGACACTGAAAAATAAAAAGTGTAATGTCAAAAATTAAGAAAAAAATTGGACTGTCATCCAATATTTGTCAAAGGAGGTTTTGGCGGGAACGCGGCAAAAGTTATGTCGCTCCGTTGTATTTTTTTCAAAACTAGTGTTTTGTCGAGTGTTTATGCATAAAAATGGTGGCGTTTTATTCATAAAGGGCCGAATTACAAGCGCGAGTGTGGAAAAATGATATATAGTGGTGAAACATGAGTTTTCGTGTTGCTTCCAAAACTCCATCGAAGCTTTATAGTAAAGTCGCCACTACTTTACTAAAGCATGACTGGACTTAACTGACACGACTTTGACGATAGCTATAAATCTAAGATACAGCAGAAATAACACTTAAGACAAGGCAGTATGGCTTTATAGCTTTAGCCTGCCTGAAGGGGCATTTTATAAAAAAAAAAAAAGTACTTGTCAAAGTAGTCAAAATCGAGTCGACGGAAAAAGATACTAAGACATTTTCGTCAAATCGTATCATAGCTAAGCTAAAATTTATTTTGTTTTTGTATGTTTTTCATACGAAAACGTTAGTGAAATCTAATAATAATTGGCTTTAAACACCTTTGATCTAATGAAATATCTGAAACTTACGAAACATGGAAGCGAAGAAATGCTGTGTACCAGGTTGTAATAGAACACAAAGTAAGTAAATTATTTATTAACTAGTCTTAGCTTAGTAGATCTTAGTCCTAGTTTAGCTGGAAAGTATAGACTCAATATAATATCCCTTTAATACCCCCATAAAGACTCCATGAGTCCCAAATCTAACTCAGACACTTTATAAACTTTGCTTGTATCAGCCCTATTTTATAAATTATCCCACCACTGCATGTGGGCCTCATTGTGGGAAGAATACCACGCTGACCAGCGTGGGGTGGCACACTTTAAAATCTATACTTAGTCAGTCTCATTCCTACACTTGACATTTTACATGAACAAGAAGTTTACAGAGCATTTTAAACATTGGTTGCCAATATTTGCAAGTTAGTTCCTATGAGTTAAAATTCTTATTTATTATGTGCAATGATAGCACATACCTACAAGTTATGATTGTATTTTAGTTTTACCATTGTGAAAGAGAGTTAAATTGTCAGTTACCTGTGTAAAATGTAAAATATAAAAAAATGAGCTTTTTTTCTAGACTTGCTCGAATTCCCAAACCCAGCAACACATCTGGAGAAATTCAAGACTTGGATCTCTTTTATTGGTGTAAAACCCCCTGAAGATTGTAAAAATATTTATCATGTCTACAAAAAGAAAAGAATGTGTAATTTACACTTTACACCGATTGTATATAAAAACCAAAATGGTGAGAGACAAGTTTTATATGCTGCTCCAAATATACTTAGACCAGGTAAGTTGAGTTTTAATATTGTAGTATAAAATGAGAAGCTGCTGTCCTAACCTTTCAAATCCAGCTTCATTTGTAATAGATCTCCTTAGCAGGTAATTGTTTAGGTAGGTATCGCTGCAGCTGTAGTGTGTAAAGTACTGAAGCTAATGAAAATACAGGGCTGATAAAATTAACTGTGAAATCTCAAATTTAGAGTTGCAGAAACACAAATGGTACCACTGTAATGCTCATGGATACACATTATAATTATCTTACCATCAAGTGAGTATTGTATTTGTCTAGTTTTTTTTATCTTACAGAAACTATGCTGCTAATACAGTCCCTTCAATGTGATAGCAACCAACCCTTAAGCAAACAGTACTTTTTTTTTAATGGTTGACAGGCTATGTGTTTGACCACAGTTACACCTGATACCTATAGTCACCTGATGTTAAGTGACAGTGTGGTCGAAGATGGTAAAGCACATACAGCCTGGAATAGAACTGGTCCTCAAGTGAAGCTGTCAGATTACACTGCAAGAGTTGGTGGCAGATTTTCAACTTGTGGGTGGTAGCTAGCCAGCCGAGTACTAGAAAGCACCCAACCACCATGCTATGGTTTCCTCACACTGTTTTACTTCATCGGCAGCTCAAGCTCATTAAGTACTTACTTCAGAATTCATATTGTAATATATTTATTAAATATTATGAAATATTGCACTATATTTATGACAGCCCCGTTGGCTCATTGGTAGTATATCTGCCTTGAGAGCTGTAGGGCGTGGGTTCGATTCCCACTCAGGGCAAACATTTTGTGAATAAACAAATGTTTGTTCTGTGTCTGGGTGTTCTGTATGTATTATAAGTATGTATTTACAAAAAAAAAGTATTTATGTATTCTATCAGTTATCTGACTTCCATCGCACAAGCTCTGCTTAGTTTGGGGCCAGATAGCACTGTGTGTATAGTCCTCCATTATTTATTATTTATTATTATTATTATTTGTAATACATTACTTGAATCATTGTCTATTGGTGGAAACCACATTAAAATCTATCATAAAGTTTAAAGATCTAAGCACACAGGATGTGGGAAGCGACTTTAAATTTGTGTCAATTTATTTCTGTAAAAAATTGACAAATTAGGAGAATTAGTGCTCACACCTAAGATGAAAATTGGTTAAACATTATTCTTAATTTTTTTTCAGGAATACAGAGAAAGGGAGAGAAAAAAATTATTCTTTTGAACTATAAGCCTGATTCATCCAACAAAACAAATATAAATTCAACTCAAACAGGTAATTAGAATTGACTGTAAATTTTGATTTGGTATAATATAAATAATACATTTATATAAAAAGCAAGTACCTAAGATTACTTTCATTGGTTATTTTTGGTCATCCAATTTAAAGTATTTTCCTATTTATTTTAAATGTGGAAAAAATATTAATTTAAGTTGCAGGTTTGACCACAGCTGATCTGATTTTTCGAGCAATGTTCAAACACTGATAATGATTGTGATTGCAGACAGTAAACACATCTAGCCTGAAATAAGAGTTAAGCTATCTTAGAATTAGATTTTGAGAAGGTGTTACAAAGAGTTTATTCGTTTTTAACTATCTATCAGTCTTTGTGTTCCAGGGTTACCAAATTATACATCTTCAACAAGTCGAAGAATAATAACGAAAAGGAATTCTGTCACACCAAAAATCACAGAAAAAAAACCTTTACTAGATATAAATAAATCTGAGATGATTCCTCCAGGCAAGTTTGTTTGTAATAACTAATTATAATCAAGCATTTCATTACTAATACTATTCTGCTGTTTAATTATTTTTTTTACAAATAGGCTTGCATTTGACTAACTCGCCTGATGTTAAACGAAGATGCGATCTATGGTGGAGCACTCTCGCCTAATAGAAATCGATTCACTCGCGATTTGAAGGCACCCAGATTGTAACTATCAGGGAACACACACTCGGGCAGCAAATTCCATTATTTAGCGGTTCATACAATGAATTGGAATATGGACCATGAAGCAATGTCGCTTCTTGGAGCTTCTGGCTGTCTGATAGAAAATGAAAAATGATGTGATAAAGTGAAAATATGGAAAAAAATTAAACCTCTTATATTTTTCGTGTGAACATCTTTCTTTTAAAATAATAAATGAGCGACAACCTCACTGTCATTAAAAAAAACTTATTGTAGCTAATATTTACATTTTACAGTGTTACTGAATAATACATCCAGGAGAAGTCCAAGAATATTGAGAAAAAGGAATTTTATTACACAGAAAAATGTACAGACCAAAGAAAATACTCAAGCAGACATGGTTAACCCTGAATCTGTCTCGCCTGTAGGAAAAGGTAAAGGAATTGTAACTATTGAGGAACTATTGTTAGAATGTGTGGTTTTGTTACATTCTAATTGTTACTATAAATAGGTAGATTTCCACTTATAAAAAAGCCTATTCTTTAGCCACTGATGCAGTTAAGTACATAATACAGTCATGTAAGTGTTAGGTGTATAATTGTATATAAAATATGATTAGTGCAGAATGTTTGTTTAATTGGAGCACTTGAGTGCCAGTTCCATTCCAGGCTGGCTGTGCATTACCATCTACGACCACACCATCACTTAACATCAGGTAAGCTGTGATCAAACACCTAGCCTGTCAATTATTAAAAAAAAATGGCAAGAAGTCATGAGATGGCATACATGCTAATAAGAAATAATGTATTACCATTGCAACCTGTACCCAGAACTCTATGTATCAAATCAATCTCGAAGTCATCGCTGTTAAGACATTTTATATGAGTCTCATCAACTTTTTCATTGTAAATATTTGTATTTGTTTGGCAATAGAATAATATTTGGTTTCTACCTGCTGTGATACTTAGACAACATGCTAAGGAGATCTTGCACCATGAATGAATGACCACAAACCAAAGTTTAACTTAAGCAATTACACCAATTCCAGAGAACAGTAAAAAACCAAGGCTGATTGAAACAGACACAGAAGAAGACAAAACTGACTCAGATGATGATTATGAAGTAGAATATCTGGATTCAGAAACAGAAGATCTCGATACAGATGTAGAAAAAACAGAAACAGAAACAGAAGAAAATGTACTACATGAAATTGAATATTTGGATATGGATAAACTTGGTCTGTGTTAACTTAAATATAAACTCTTTAAATAATATTTAAATCAGTTTGAGAGATTTATGGTGCAGCTTGCTGGAGCTGGACTGCTTTGTGTATAAATGCAAACTAAGCAATAAGTAATGCTTGTTAATTTAACTTCCTTTTGTGTATTTTATGGATAAGACCCTAAGAAGGAAATAAAGCAAAGCGCACAAAATTTTCACATGCTTAAGCATACTAATAAAGTAAAATCTATAAATATTATATATTATGAGCAATTTTTTTTTTTAATTAATTGTAGGTCTGCTGACAATTAAATGAGTTTAATTAATTCTTATAAAAACTTAGCATAATACAGTATTGTGTTAACTTAAGGGTTAAATCAACTCAAGTCAAAGACGAATTGTGTAATGAAATGACTTCATTAAATAATTAATAATTATCATAGGACGTTACACACAGCGCAATCTGACCCCAAACTAAGCAAAGCTTGTGCTATGGATGACAGATAACTGATATACTTAAAAAGTTTTTTTTTGTAAATACATACCTATAATAAATACAGTACACCCAGACACAGAACACACATTTGTTTATATCACAAAATGCTTGTCCTGGGTGGGAATCGAACCCACGCCCTTCGGCTCTTGGAGCAGACATACTACTTACTATGGACTGGTAACGTAACAATATTGTCTAGTGGTATGAAACCCTTAAATGTGCGAGATCGACCCCGGTCTTAAACTATTTTTAATTTTTTTAATTTACATGTAAATTAAAAAAACCTGCTATTTCAAAATAATTGTTTATTTCTATTTAGGTACGTCCTATATTAATTATTAATCTATGAAAAATAATAATTTATTTATAATACTTACCAAAGTTTTAGATTCAATTAAACAAAATAAAATAACTTAAAATAATAACTACTCTAAAAGGCCGCTATCAATGGGAATAGTTCTCAAAACGCTGGCCCCATTGCCGCGTTGTATGGCAATACTCAAACGCTGAGCAAAATAAAGGCCAGCGTTTTATTCATGTGTGGCGTCGACCAAACGAGATGACAATTCGTTTAAATTTTTTTTTTGAAAACGCTAAATAATATGTATTTTTTCATATTCTCTAATTTCATGTTTTCTAATTTACAGAATCAGAAGATAATCGAGAAATCACAGATAATAATGGCATAGAGGACACTATGTTCATTAAACGCGTTCCGGAACCTCTTCTTGAAGTTGTCTCACATAGTAAGTTTTTTTTTAATTCCCTTACAAAATAATAAATATCGCAGGACATTACACACAGCGCCATCTGACCCCATACTAAGCAAAGTTTGTACTATGAAAATCAAATAACTGATAAAGTACTTAAATACTGCATATGTTACTATTTTGTTAGTCATTATAAGTTGTCTGGTCAGTCCTTGTATTCAATCTGTTAGGCCAATTGAATACTTCATGATAATAATAATAAATAATTAATAGTAATAAATTGGTTTAATGCAAGGCACACAATGTACGGTAGCACTCGGTTGTAAATGCCTTTCAGTCACCTATCCAACAACTAAAAAAACCTTTCATTGCTTATCTTGTTTTACCACATAGGCAATAAATGTATATTTACATCTTAGACTGAAAAAACACAAACCTTGGGTTTGTTGTTTTGTGTGTGTTTTTGTTTTTTTTTTAACACAAACCTTTTGGGTTTGTGTTTTTTCAGTCTAAGATGTTCACACTTTACAAAGCCGTTCTTCTTTATTGAACAAATATTGATGAAAATTGATATAGTTGTAGTTGATTTTATGGATTAATACATTCTATTTATATAATCTACTTTAGGTAAAATAGGCAACTTTTCGTACATAATAAATCACCATGTACGAATAAAGTAGATGACCGAGTGCTAATGGCCATTGAAATCTGCGTCACTCGTTTAATGTCGTTTCGGTTATTGAAAGTGTGTAAAAGGCTGACGATGGATCTTTGTATTACGTACGGCAATCTTGCAAATCAATTTCTTATCGGCTGTAGTAAGTCACTTGATATACAATAGATGGCGCTGTTTCCTAAACATATCGTTTACCTACTAATTACATATAACGCCATCTATTGGTTTTACATGTGCTACATAGCTTGTTGCAAAATAAGCGCTTACGTTTTTTGCAACTTTAACACTTTTTTGTTGGCAGTGCTTGCCGATATTTGCGATAATTATGTTTGAAAGTTTGGTAGAAGGAAAATCACATACCTAGTGTATAATGTATATCAGTGTGACTTTTTTTAGTATATTTCAGAAACTACAAACAATTTTACACGGGAAATTGGAGCAGAAGATACCATTTTCACAAATCAAACTTCTATAGCTAAGGAAAAGAAAGAAACAGTAACAAATGTGGAATATATGGACATAGGAAACACTATCAAAATTGCTAATAAAGGTTCGTAGAAGAAATTGAAGATTTGCCCCGCGACTCTAATTTTCTATCGCCGCCGCTGTACACTGCCATTTGCCATTCAAAATTAAAAGAAAAAAAATTTTTAAATCAATTCCAAAATCAAAATCAGTATTAATTCTTTTTATGTTTTATTTTATTACAGAATCAATCTTACGTCAGTCAAATGAAATTATACAGCCTGCCTCGAAATATGTACCAGTGTTGGAAGTAAACGGTGAAAACGGTAAGATTTTTTTAATTTAACTTTTAACTGAATATAAACTAATCTTGAGCCAATATTAACCTATTTTTTATGTATAATTATCGTATCAAGTCGAAAATTATACAAGTATGTAATATAATAAATTGACACTATTGTGTAGCGATGATAGCCCAGTGGTTAGCGCGGTCGGTTCGCATGCCGAAGGGCGTGGGTTCAAACCCCAACAATGAGTTTGAGCTGCCGGTGAAGGAAAACATCGTGAGGAAACAATAGCATGGTGGTAGGGTACTTTCTAGTACTCGGCTGGCTAGCTACCACCCTCAAGTTGAAAATCTGCCGCCAAGCATCTAACGGTGTGTTCCGGTAGCCTCACTTGAGAGCCAGTTCCATTCCAGACTAGGTGTGCTTTACCATCTTCGACCACACCTTCACTTAACACCAATAAAAAAAAAAGTCAAGTTTTGAATACCGCTACATTGCCCATGAGCAGGTGTCATCCTGTCATCTCTTACCATCAGAAGTCCGTTTCTTCTGTCTCTTCACTTGTTCTATAAAACGAAAATTGTTTAGTAGATCTTTTTTTTAGGTATTAACAGATTCTGCCGCCAAGCAGTAGTGTCTGAATATCACTTCGCCTGTTTTGAAAGGAAATTAGAGAACTATTGAAACTGATCATCAAATGACTTAAAGTTATGAGCGCTAACCTGGCCTTAATTTTTAACCGACTCAAAAAGGAAGAGGATTTAAATTCGACTGTATGATTTTTTTACGTTATCATTCCGCCAATTAGGAATCGATTTTGATGATTCTTTTTTTGCTTGTTAGATCATACTTCAGAGGCGGTCCCATATACTTTTTATCGAAATCTATCGAGCGGTTTTTAAAAAATCAACATAAATCTAAAAATTGTATACATCGATGATAATATTTTCGTTTAATCCGAAACCTCGCTATTGCATAGGAGCAGTGCGTTTAGTTGGTCTAAGGGTCACGGAGTCGGTTTTTTAAATTGTTAACTTATATATTATGTTATCCTGAGTTCTGAGTATCACTACAGTGATGATAGGTAGGCGTTATCTCCTAATTATTTCATATTTTTTACTACTACTCTTTTTAGCTCTGTATTGATATTTGAAATCACATTTTGTACTACTTTTGCAATTTTTTTTTTAATATTTACAGGCCTCATTAGTATCAAGTTAGCTAAAACTGAACCGAAAACAGAAAGTAAAAAAAAATGTACAACAGAAAATCAACCGACACTAAAAGTCAACCAACCATTAGTAACCCAAGAAAGTAAGTTACAATATTTAAGCTTTTTGATTTTTTTTGAAATCTGTAACAAACTAAAGATGCATATACACGGTTATAACATTTTCTTTGTAATTATGTTGTTTTTGTTTACTTTTTAGAGCAACCAGTAACTATAAAAAAATTGGATAGCAACACACTTCAAGAATTTATGACGAAACATAATTTGAAACCAATCGATGCAAGTAAGTTTATTCACTCTCTTTAATTCCTGTTTTTACTAATTTAGCTTATACTTGAATGAACTGGGCTGCTCAATATTTCGATAAACTCAGTTGAAACCATGGCCCGCAACTAGTACAGTTACCTCGTTTGTAATGCCTAGTATTATGATGTACCTACTGTATGTTTCAGAAACCCCATTACACAAGCAGCTGTCTGCAACAATGGCACAAATACAAAATGAACGCATTCTGAAAAAAGTACCGCCAGAAATCAGTAAGCAAATATATTTTATGATCTAACTAAACCCCTCTTATTTACCTGGCACCGTATTTTTAACGCCAGGCCAGACTTGTTATAGTTTCCATAAATATATTTAGAACGAGACATGATGGCTTAGATGATGACGGCAGAAATAATGTTTTTTTTTTTTTAAATTTAGTTACATCAAACCACACCAAAAACAGAAGAAATTTCCAGTGAAATTTCCAAAAATCCTTGCTTAGGTTACAACATCTATCTATCAATCTAGCTTACAACATAAAAAGCATCAACTGAGAAGAAATGGTTGTCACATTTTTTAATTTTTTTTACTTAACAATAAAGAAAATAAATATTTTAAAAAAAATGTCAAAATAATCATAGCAAATTTAATCAATGTCAAAGTAATAATAGTATTAATAAATAGTATTTAGAATGGATGTCAATATCAAAAATGTCAAATAAAATTATTTAAATGTTTCCTTCAGATCGATGAAGTAATGTGTTAGTCTTAACGAGAATTCAACAACTCTTTTCAGCAAGTCCACATCTGCATAAACAGTTGGCTGCCATCTCTACTCAAAATTCGACGGATAGTAATTCAAAAAATAGTGAGTTGATTTTGATCTTCTTGTGTCATAAATAAATAGCTGTCATTTATTTAATTGCAATACCTTAAAACCACTATCTTTTTTAACTTAAAACTAGCAGCTCGCACGGCCAACAAAGCTCGGTTAAATGTCACTTAGTGATAATGTAGCATTCTAATGATGAAAGAATTATTCACATTGGTCCAGTAGTTTCGGAGCCTGTTCAATTCTTTTTTTTTTTTTTTTTTAATGGTTGACATGCTTGGTGTTTGACCACAGCTCACCTGATGTCAAGTGAAGGTGTGGTCGAAGATGGTAAAGCACACCTAGCCTGGAATGCAACTGGCTCTCAAGTGAGGCTGCCGGAACACACCGTTAGATGCTTGGCGGCAGATTTTCAAATTGAGCTATCCAGCCGAGTGCTAAAATTACCACAACAACATGCTATGGTTTCCTCACGACGTTTTACTTCACTGGCTTTACTTCATTATTGGGGTTAGAACCCACGCCATTCGACGTGTGAACCGACCGCGCTAACTACTGAGTTACCATCGCTACAAATTTTTATAATATCATCGAACATTATCCTGCCGAACGAAATGTAACCGAAAAACCGAAAAACTTTCTGTAGAGCAATATTTCAATCGTAACTTAATATTACGTAATCTATGGTGATAATATTTTTTTTTTAATTTCAGCTAATGTGTATGTTTTGGATAGCAAAGGCTCTGTTTTAATAAAAGAGCAATTGGCTACAAAACAGACACTAACGGATCAGAAATCAGTTGCTACCGGTAAGTTAACTTGTCGCGTGTCATAGGGTACAATACGTTACAGTAAAACCTATATGACGGTTTTTATAAATTAAATGCGTACCTAAAAAAAAAAATTGAGGTAAATATGTCAAAAGAAAAAACTCATTTTAAATATGCACGAGTGTAATTTGTTACTTAAAATAAACATTTGATGCTTTTTTGTAATGTTAAAGTGAATAAAATGAGATGAAAGAAAGAAAGGAAATAATTTAATTTCGTAACCAAACTGAACATACGCACAAAACAAACAAGCAGTTACATAATATAAAACGAACGAGATGAACGACACTCTCCTGAAAGTAATGGAGATAATATAGCCAAGACCATTTCAACGGTACACAGAACTAGGTGTAGGCGGGTTTTGTGCATATAAGTTCAAATATAATAAACACACCTAGTTCATATTTGGCCACCAGTGCTTTGTGATTGATTTTCAACTTGAACGTAAAGGTAGTTAGCCTATTACTAGAAAACACGTTGTTATGGTTTCCCCACGATGTTATGGCCACTTCTCAAGCACCTTAAGCTCATTGTTGGGATTAAAAACCACACCATGATGCGTGCTAATGTAACAGGCTAACCGCTTAGCTATTATCCCAACGACCTAATATCTATTTATTTATCCTTGTCAGCACTGTAACTGCCATGACTACCCAATATCATTTTCCTGTCCTTTATTTCAGAGCCTAAAGGACCTCCATCTATCCAGCAAAATCAGAATGCAACTGCCCCGCATGGCTCTTTAAATAACTTCACCAATCAAATCGCTCAGTCGTCACCGAAAAACGGCGCTGTATATAATGAACTAAACAAAGCGAAAGATCTAATCACCAGATTAAAAATTAGACATGCTAAACTTAAATCAAGACTGCAACAGGAAAGAAACATATGGACGAATTCGTATTTTTTAAAAGTGACCGATAAAATGGAGCGTATACCTCGAATTATAACCACAATACAGTTGAGAGACACTCTAAAGGGTAGCAAAGGACGAAGGTTTACTGCCGAAGAAAAAAAAGTGGCCCAATCTCTACATGAACAATGCCCAAACGCATATAAGTTCATGCATAAAATGGGGTTTATTTTACCAGACATCAAATGTTTGCGTAAAGTTAATTTTAAAGGTGCCATCGAATCTGCTGTCGATAGAAATGACGCTATAACAAAACTAAAAGCTAAAGTGGATACTATGCCCGTCGAACATCGTCTCTGTACGTTGTTGTTTGATGAAAAGATAATCAATCCTCTAAATAGGAAGAACCACGTTGTTACCGCAATTGGAAATGAAGGAGACGAGACTGAACTGACATTTCTCGCTGATCACGCGTTAATATTCATGGTGAAAGGAATCGTGGAGCAATATCATGAACCGGTGTCATATGGGGCGTTCTACTTTTCTACCGACAATGACGTGTCTCCTCAGGAAAAAAAAATCTGTATCCGTCCTAAATTGCAGTTTCTCAAATTTTATTGTCACAAGATTTTTTGGACCATATAGTCATTATAATAACACTAAAATCCCGTTTTTATTGTTTTTGCTTTTTACAAAATTATTGTGACATAGTATTCGAAACGTGTGACAGAGGTGTTTTACATACAAATAAAGCGTGTCCCTTTACGCTGCCTAATGTTACAAAATGATGTCGCTTAAAAAAATCATATAGGACCCTATAATATAAAATTATTTATTGAAATGCTGAAATATTGTCTTTAGATTAATAAAAATATAATAAACGTAAAGGTTCATACTATTAAGCAAAAAAATATTTTATCCTTGGGTACGGCTGCATATGTTTTTTCTTGCTATCTTCCGTCACGCATTTCGCAAAACAAAAAACACGCCTTAGCTGTTTGATCTTCAACACTAAACAACAGCACGGTTTCCTTCTCCTCTCGGCTTTAAGCCTTGAGACCCCACCCTGGAGCGAGCCGAGTTAGGCGCCCGCTGGTAGTGAACTAGAGGTGCGTGTGTTTATTCGGCGACCGCTCTGTCACGTAAGTTACTACTTTAAAATATTATTGTAATTCCCATTTATTTACGTAATATTATTATTTCCCAGTATATCTGTCATATTTACTCACTTTTACGAACAATTTGTAATTTTATGAACGTTGAAATCCTCGAACACTGTTATTTTACACCTCTGTCACGAGGCACCTCTGTCACAAAATAGCTGTGACGGGAGTAGTATAGCTCGTGACGGAGTGGTATTTTTTGTCAGAAACTTTGCCGTAATTGATTTTCACAATAGTTAATTGATATCTTTTGTATTCTATATATTACATTATCAATTATTTTATTCATTTAAGGTATTATCATCAGGGTAATTAAATAATAGCGTTATCTGCGACGGAAAAGCAGTGACGTTGTCGTGAAAAAAGGAAACAGGACCCTGAAAAAGTCGTAGAAGTGAAATGATAAGACTTAGAAAGATACCATGCTTGCAAAAAGCTAGTCAAAGATCTGACACCAAGAGTACACAGACAAATGAAAATAAAATGGCAAGTTAGAAACAAAAAGAGAACAACAGAAAGCTTTGCAGAACGTTCTAATGAATACTCGACTTCCACACCTGTTCCTTCAAACCCCAGGTTACTCCTTTAATTCCTAGATCTCGTTCACTAACTCCAACCTCATCCGCTGCTAGAGCAAGGGGAAGAGAAAGAGTTAGCCGAGACAGATCGAAAATTTATAGGCAAAATATGAAACTTCAAGGCCATGTAAAATTAATTATAGAAAAATACGAAAATACAAGGAAAGACTTCATCGCCAAAAAAATTAAAGAAGACAGCTTATTACATAATATACCCAAACCAAAAAATTAAGATAAATTTAAAAGCGCCGAATAAAGAAGAAAAAAGAAAATACATATAGTATTTTGACAAATGCCATTAAGGAACATTACAAAAACATTAAAAACAAAAACAAAATGAAACACTGCTCCAAAACAATCCTATCCTTTCCTACAAGACACAACAATTAACCGTTCGGGACTAAAACTTCAACTGTTTCAAGAGACTTTGGTAATAAAAAAATGCTGCACAACAAATATTATTTGCTAGCTTTATTTTTATTAAGTTGCTCTTTATAAAAGTAAAGCTAGGTAGGTAGTTAAGCCCAACCTCAGATTAAAAAGAACCATTGGCTGATATAAATAAACAACATAATAATTAGAGCTCCTACAAAGAGATTTTATGAGACTGTTGTATAACATTGTATCATCTTCATCTTCTGAAGTAGTATTACTACTTCAGAAGATGATCAGCCTCTTCAGCCTCTCGTTAATCAGAAAAAACCTGTGCACATAAAACCAGGTGCTTCATGTGACCTATCTGGAGACCCATTATTAATAAAAAATGGTATTATGTCAGTAAAAGTACCCAGTAGAAACTAAGTGGAGTACACCTACTTAGGAGTTGAAAAAAGTTGTGTGGATGCAGATGGAGATGTTCAGGTGATATTTTATAAAACTGTTGTTGACACTGACAAAATATTTAAATTAGTAAAATCAGATGTATCAGATGTGATGTTTGAAAACTTGATAAAAATGATTACGGTTAAAAGAGGAAGGCGTGTTATAGAAGTATTTGAAAAGTCGAATAAGAGAAAAGAAAAGATTAGTCTGATTTTACGTGCACCAAATAATGATTATACCAAGAAATAATATCTTATGTAGCATTGTAAGAGAAGCCTTATGTTTTGTTATCCTTTTTAAAAACTTTCAAAACCTTAAAGGATTAAGTTTAAATGTTGGCCTATTAATATCTACCATTCTGTCATACTCTAGCACAATTTTGTCCCCCTTGTAATTAAGCATTAAAGCAGCATATGTTCAGTTTATTGAAAACATATACACTAAAATAACGTATTATATTATTATATATTGACCATAAAAGGTAGTAACAGAATTTCAGCTATGTTTATTTCAATTATTTGCAAAATATTTCAAAGTTTGTTGTCTTAATGAGCAAAAATGTGACAGAGTGGTATTAAATGTCATTTTTTATATTATATTTGTAACAAGAATTGGGATAAATCGTGTTCGATAATAATAAATGCTTGTATTCTAGTTATGCCAAGTTAAAAAAACTGTAAATTTGATTTGACATAATAATTAATAAATATATTAGTTTGTGACAGAGGTGTTTATTTTTTCCAACTATTCCGATAAAACTTAAAATAAATAAAAAGTAAATAACAAAACTTCGATGCACTATACATATCTGAAATCTTCGATAACTGGACAATAATGTAAAAATACATTTTTTTGAAGAATTACACTTTTATTTTTTTTTGAAATCTAAAAATTTATCACTCAGATTGTCGGTAGAAAAGTAGAACGCCCCATATACGTATTCTTTCGGACCTACGAATGGGGCAGACTTGGCTTCACAGATCAAAAGTGTGATTTCAGACTTGCAGTCGATTGGGTACAAGGTGTTAGCCACCATATGTGACCATGCGGACAATAACAAAATGGCAATCGAAATCCTTATAAACGAAGCTAGGTGTGATTCTTTCCTAACTGAGAAAACTCGTGTCAATCAAAACGTCTTCAAGGTGAACAGTGAAGGAATTATTCCGCTCTACGATCCTCCTCATCTTTTGAAGGGGATACGAAATAATCTGATATCAAAAAATTTGACATATGTAATGAACGGACAGACGAAAACGGCGCAGTGGAAACATTTAGAAATGTTGCTCAGCGAAAATCCAGAATGTAATGGTGAGAGATTGATCGCCAAACTCACCGAGAGTCATGTATATCCGACAAAACTGGGGATAAGTAGAATAAGGTTCGCTAGTCAAATTTTCAGCCAAAAGATAGCGACGTATATGGAATATTTGGCAGGTTTGTATTTTTGTCCAATTATATCAGTATGGTTACGAACGTATAAGAGATATGACGTTCACCAAGCGCTTAGAATGAATTAATGAAGAATGTTTTTTTAGCGAGTACGATAGATTAAGACAGCCCTGTTGGTTCATTGGTAGTGTGTCTGCTTCGAGAGCTGAAGGGCGTGGGTTCCATTCCCACTCAGGACTAACATTTGTGTGACTAACATCGATGTTTGTTCTGTGTCTTGGTGTACTGTATGTATTATAAGTATGTATTTACAAAAAAAAAAAAAGTATTTAAGTATTCTATCAGTTATCTGTCTTCCATAGCACAAGCTCTGCTTAGTTTGGGGTCAGATGGCGCTGTGTGTAATGTCCTATGATATTTATTTATTTATTTATTTATAAAATCACATGAAAGTTCCTAACATTCCAAAATTGAGTCCACTAGGAATAAAAATCATAAATTAGAAATATTCTTCACTAGCTGCGCCCCGCGGTGTTACACGCTACATGGTTTTGGTATAAAAAGTAGCCTATGTGTTAATGCAGGGTTTCAGCTACCTCCATACCAAATTTCATCCAAATCCGTTCAGTAGTTTTCGCGTGAAAGAGTAACAAACATCCATCCATCCAAACTTTCACATTTATAATATTAGTGGGATTTTGTTTTTTGTATGAAACTATTGCAGTATCAATTCCAGTAATACCTATTTCATACTTTTTCTAAATTTTCAGAAAAAGACATCCTTCCACCAGAAAGCCGAGACACTGCTGACCTTATCCTGTTTTTCGACCAACTCTTCGACTCTCTCAACGGCGAACCCACAGCCAGACACAAAAACAAACCTCTACTTTCAGCCGTGAAGCCAAACTCGGTACATCACAAAACATGGCCTGACGCCATAAAAATCTTCAAGACTATGAAATTTGTGAACAATGGAGCTGTGATAACCGTATCGGATATAGATTCTTGGATGTGGACACTAGAAGGCTACCGATTGCTTTTGCAAAAATTATTTTTGGAACACAACGTGAATGCTGTTTGGATGAGAAATTTGAACCAAGATCATCTCGAAATATTGTTCAGGACTGAGATAAATCCGCCGGCAGTGAACACCAGAAATGGGAAAACGTCCAAAGTGAAAAAGCCAGGGCGTTTACCCGGCGAAGTGGTGACGCAAAAAGTGATAAAAGCTATTAGCAGAATAAACAGACAAGAAGATTGATGGTCATATAATGATTTTTGATTACAATGAATATAAAATTTGCAAAAAGTGGTGTTTTATTATGTAGCGTATCTTTTTTCTTTTATGGTTAACAAGCTTGGTGTTTGACCACCTCACCTGATGTTAAGTGACGGTGTGGTCGAAGATAGTAAATCACACCTAATGGAATTGGCTCTTAATTTAGGCTACCGGAACACACCGTTAGTTAGAAACTTTATTCTGCATACAAAAAAAAAACCAGAAGAATCTTAGATGTTAGGGTAATTCCGTCAGTAATTTGAATTTTCTAACACAATTAATATCATTGTATATAGTAAAACCTATGCTGGCGCCATCTATAAAATAGTTTTTTTTGACCTACCATTCTTGGACTTTTTTCACATGAATGAAATTTTGACAAAAATATAAGACAGTTGAAAACAACGTAAAAACATATATAATGATAATACTTAATCGATTATAATTTCTTTTTTTATTCAAAAGTCTTGTTTCGACCGATACGCTCTTCTGACGGTAAGAAATAACGCATGTCCTAACGCAGCGATAGACGGAACTAAATGGCGAAACTAAGTCTAGTCATATGTTTTGGCGCTCATTACTAAGACATTCGATAGTAAGTCTCAACTGCCGTGTAATTTCGCTAGCTCTTACAACCGGAAAACAGTAATATTTACACACTAGGTACTGCTTGGCGGCAGAATATCTGGTACTGCGGTGGTACATACTCTGACGACCTAGAGAACTACCAAGTAAAAGTCTTCGTTTTCCTATCATAAAAAAGAGTAGGTACATTTGATACACTCGGTATGATAAGCCTGAATAAGCGATAGCGATATGATCTTGACCGAGGTAGTCCTTTGCCCTGCAATGGCACAATAATGGCTAAAGATAAACTACAAATTGAAGTTTTCTTTCATCTATATAGCCAAGCAGATCGAAGATTGACTAGAAATATGGGTATATTTCTACATTGTGGAAAACAGCGCCATCTACTGAATTGTGTTAAAATTATTGTACCTGCGCAGTTTGAAATTTTACCCTTTCAATTCTTGGCGTTAGAGAATTACTTCATTATTTAGCAAACAGATGGCGCTTTTATCTAAAAAAAATGTTTTCGAAGTCCGAAGAATCATCTAGTGCAGTTTCATCAGCGCCCGAAGCTAATATTCCGGAGCTGCACAAATTACCTGATATTTTGGATGTCGATGTTTGTTCTGCGTATTTAAAAAAAAGTATACCCAAGTAGGTAGCTGCCTAGATACTTATACACAAGTAGCTATGTATGTATCTATTCTATCAGGTATCTGTGCCCCATAGTGCAAGCTTTGTTTAGTTTGGGGCTAAATAGCGCTGAAAATGTTAATAAATACAAATATTTTTTTAACAAATAAATTGTAGGTTGCATAGGTAAATATAAAAAAATAAAATTATCTCTTCAAAATTGCTGGCTTCTCCATTTCGATTTCCCAAACTCCACCCCAATGTCAAACGTAATTGAATCTTCCGGGGTTTTTTAATAAAATGTTTATGTAAGAAAATATCCGTAAAAGATGAAGGTGAGACACAATGAAATGGCACTTAGTGAGCCGGGTTTAGCAGTTGACAAATTGGCCAATTCTTTTTGCTCACACCCCTAGATAAAGGCATTTCATAACAGTCAGACGGCGGCACCTTATTACAGCTAGTCCGCCTCTTATTGACTTTAATTTTCTACTTTGTTGACGTTGCCAATGATATATATCTTCAGCGGAACGGTGGAAATGGCCCTTCGCTTTTTCAAATAACAACCGTTAGCCCATCAATCGTGAACGTTCATTTACTCTTGAAATATTTCGGGGAAAATCACAGCAAAAACTATTGAGCGTTTGGAAAATGCTTCTGTGAGTTCGCTCTGATTATTTTTCTATTGTAAATAATGGGGAGATGAGTGGACTGTTTGAAGAGGCACGTACTCGCAAACTTGAAGGATGGAGATATTGTTTTTTTGACTCCGGGATAAGTACCTACCTAAGATACGCCAATGCTTTGGTACGGGGTTGGACATGATCTAAGGAAATTTATTTAAATTTAAACTCTAGTTATCTATTCGTATATTTAGGTATAGTTTTGTGTTTGGGTTTGAGTAGATAACTCTAGATTAAAACTACACAATCATGGAGAACCTTTGAATATCTTATTCCTGGTTAAATGATTCAAATAGAGATCGAAAAACGGATTTGTTCTCATAAACTGAGGAATCTTTGTTTTGTTCGATCACTAAGTTCTACAAAGTTGGTAGTTTACTTGGTGGTAGGTTTCCTCAGCAGGAAGTCGTCTAGGTCTAGTAGGTACCACGTCTACCACCGCTATACCTACCAGATATCCTTCCGCCAAAAAGCACGTACATACCTACTGTCTACATGGTGTTCCGGCTTGAAGGGTACTGCAGCTAGCGAAGTTACAGGGCTGTTGAGACTAACCATCGAGAGCCTCAAAGTAGTGAGCGCCAAAGCAGCGATGCCCAGGACTGTGATTTGCTACTCAAAGTTCTGTGTATTGCTGCAGAGATCATGGGCATGCGTTATCTATTACCACCAGGTGAGCGTATTGTTCGTCTCATTGCGTTTATATAAAAAAAGATAAAGGTACCTAAAGTTTAAAAAATAATAATTCGTACCTAACGTAGTGAAACATTATTAGGTAGATAGATACCCAATACCCATGCTAGGAAACAGGACAGTCGAAATAGATGACGCTATATAGGATATTTTATTTTGCTGTTGTATTACCACGTGTAGCTTTTAATATTCGATTTTAGCCTACTCTAAATTTCAACTCCAAACTTTTCGTTTCGAATTTTCATCCCAATATTCCACCAAACTGCACCGAAGGAAACAGCTTAAACATCTATTATTTATTGGTATCAGATAGCGGTATCTACCGCAAAATGTGCAATAAAGAGCGTGAGACGCTTTATGTTTCGTTGTTTTCTGCGTTTTTTATCTGTTATTGCATTCTGGGGCGAGTTATATGTTCAGCGTGACGGATGTTATAGAACGTGGCATGTGCGATAAATGTTGTTTTCTCTTGTTTATATGAAATGAAATATTATCTGAAACGAGAAAAGCGTTAAAGAACAATGAAATTTCACAACTTTTTTTTGCATAGCTTCTGCTTTTGAACTTGTTGAAAGTGTCGTGAATAGGTAACATTATCGTATTTGGTACCCACCTAAGTAGGTATGGCTTAATAAAACTAATACTTACGTAAACTAACACCTTTAAATAGGTTATTTTTTAGATAGTTTCTTCCCGAAATGAAAGGGCTGATGATACTAACCATCAAAATTAAATGTTTCATAGTAATGAGTGCCAATTTAGCAATGCCTGTTGCTCAAATTTCTACCTACTTACCGTCACAATTTTACTCATTTTGATTTCTCTCATATTGCGTATTCTACTACGTAGGTAGGTATAGGTATTTGGCGTTGCATATTGTACATTTGCCTGTGTCAGGTGTTTTGATATTTTCAAGTATTTTATGAATGATCAAGTTAAATAAGGCTCACAAAATAAGTTTGGGTCGAGACCGGTCGTGCCCTAGTAAAGTAGTAGTTCTTATGTACTTCAGCTTTTTATGAATAAAACACCACTATTTTACACTTTTACGCTTGAATTTTTTTTAGAGAAATAATTTAATGCAGCGAAACTTTTCCGTATTCCCACCAAAAACCCTCTAATTGTTAATTGGCAATGTAAAAAGCACATTTAAAAAAGGCACCTATTACTTTATTTTTTGTATCCCATTAGATAATTTGGCAACTTCTCAGAAAAGCTCGTAGCACACTTTTGTTCTGCTGAATAATAAAATACCGCTATAAGAGAGGTAGGTACATACCTACTCATAAAATATTCACAAAAAATAATACATTTAAATTTAAAGTTCTTGTCAATATGCCCCCAAAGATAACCAGTAAAATGTTTTAGCAAAATTAATCTACAGGGAATTTTCCGATGACAGAGGCTATGTCAGGAACTATAAATATATACAAATAGCCCTTGGATTTTTAATAACGTTGAGGGTAGGAGAATATTAGTGCAATATCAGGGAGTGCAAACCGATGTTGCTTTATTGTAGATCCGTGGGGTGTATAGGCGTTTTTTATGTTAGAAAATGTGGGTGACATGTTGGAGAAGTATGGGTCCTAGTTCACCATTATGATTCGTTGCCCTATTTACGAGTACCTAGTAATTAATAATACTACAAGTATTAAGTAGTAAGTGTTTGTGTTGTAGTATTAATAAGGTCTGTTCAATAAGCTTAGCTTATTTATCAGCATCTTTACTAAGGTAATTTCTTACCGTTTCTTTATGAAATGATGTATTAATCTTACATTTTGTCTACGTATATATACCAAACCATTACCTACTTACCTGAATATCTTAGCTTATTATATTTGCGTGAACTTTTTAGGGTTCCGTACCCAAAGGATATAAGGGCACCCTATTATTAAGTCTCCGTCTATCACCAAACTGTATTTCATGGACCGTGATACTTTCACAGATGATTGTATTTTCTGTTGCATCTATAACAAAAAATGCTAAAAAAGAGAATAAAATAAATATTTAGGGGGCTACCATACAACAAACGTGATTTTTTTTGCCGTTTTATAGATAATGGTACGGAACCCTTCGGGCGCGAGTCCGACTCGCACTTGACCGGTTCTCTAATTTATGTATAAAAATAGTATTTAGTAAGTATAAAATAGTTACGTACACGAGTGTTGGAAAGTGATATAATGTGGTGAAACATTTATCTTTTTGCGACGTTACTAAAACTATCGAAGCTTTTACTTTTAAGGCAGGACAGGACTTGACCAGCATTGGATTTCGTACTATAATTATAGTGTTTGTGTTGTTGGTACGATATTTTTTTTTTTTACTATTTCATGCTCCGTACTAGATAGTATCCATATCTAAGGATAGTACGGAAAAATACTACTATTTCGTTACTTCGCTTATAAAAGACCAAAATAGGTAAATATGACACCCGTTTAAAGCCAAACCATTGAGTTGTGTTGTGGTAAGCTGTCAAAAAATACTTCTTCTTTATCTTTTTTGATTTTGGCTTCGCATTTTGTGTATTTAAATTATGAAACTTGAAAGTGTAACTTGACACTGGCAAATGCATGGGGTGCGACGCCAAAATCTAAGAAAAGAAATATGCAGCAAAAATGGTAACTGTACCGATTTCATTCTTTCGTATACTCGCAGTATAAAAGAGATGTTTTTATGATTACATGCTATGGCTGAAGAAAATAATAGTCAAGAACTTGCATAATTTAGAAGAAGAGTAAATTTTGCATAAACATGTCGGTTCTATCTATTTATTGATTAATAGCTTTTTTTTAAACAATGTAAGATTTTTAAAAAATGTACTATCGGCGTACTACTATTTTGATAGTCTTGTACTATATTTTTCAACGTACCCGAATCCAACCCTGAATGTCAGTTAGCGACTAGCGTCAACTTGACATTTACTTACTTTTTGTGATTTTTACTACAAACGCCTCATCCATACTAAAACTACAATATTTTCTAACCCTCAGAACGCACCCCGCATGCCATAAACGGCTAATATTAAAATATTGCATTGAACCCATGCATTTTTTTACGCAAGTGCATAGAGCAAAACATTGGTTTTCCCACCCCTAAAATATCACCCCCACAAAATAATACAAGTATTTGTACTCACGTTTTTTTTTATATAGGGTGAATGTTCATTTAACTACGGCTTAATAAATATTAGGTAACCTCACATTTCATTTTTATTTAATTACAAGTACCGCACCAGCCTTGAACGGTTGCAATGTAGATACTAATATGTATACTGTATACCTATGCATACAGTATTATAATATACTAGCGGTCCGTCCCGGCTTCGCACGGGTGGACATTTATTTTTTAATAAAATTCTAGTAATAAAAATAGTCTATGTTACTCAGGGATAATGTAGCTTATATCTACTAATGGTGAAAGAATTTTTGGAATCGGTCCAGTAGTTTTTGAGTTTATTCTTTACAAACGTACATAAATACAAGTCTTTCCTCTTTATAATATTAGTATAGAAGTATAGAAAGTACATTTATAAACCTTCCTCTTGAATAACTCTGTCTATTGATGGAAACCGCATTAAATCCGTTGCGTAGTGAGAAGCGGCTTTGTTTTATACTATGTAGAGATTATTTAACGGTTGACCCCTGCTTCCTAACGTGCAGGTCGTGGGTTTGATTCCCACTTAGGACAAATATTTTTGTATTAAACGCAGATGTTTGTTCAGAATCTAGGTATTTCTGTTATTTACCCATTACCAGGCATTAATTTGAAAGTTCCGTTAAGTAGATTATATTCTATAGGTTTCCATAGTAGGTACACGCTTTGCTTAGCTTTTTTATGGTCGATAGGCTAGGTGTTTGACCACAGCTCACCTGATGTTAAGTGAAGGTGTGGCCGAAAATGGTAAAGCACACCTAGCACAGCTTGAAACTAGATGGCGCTTCTGAAAATGAAACTCTTGTCTCACTTTCTTTCTGTTTATTTTTATGACTACGGCGAAACCATTCTCGTTATAGGATGAAATAATTTTTTTGTGATTTATTTATTTGCAAATTTTGGAAATTACTAGATTTAGGGATAATGTAGATATAGTTAAAGTGCTTCTGGTTACAGACAGCTCCATGACTTCATAAGTAATATCTAGTTAGTACCTACTATAATTTTTCATTACTTGCATTTTTGTCTGGCTCACTAAAAACGAAAATATTTTATTTAGAAACGCTATTATGTTTTCAAGCAAAAAAAAGTTGGGAAATTCCGGGACAAAGCTTATCAATCGGGTGTTGCATCGATTAAATAGTAAAAAAAAAACATTTCGTTAACATTTTTAACAATATTTGCAAGAAGAGCGTCGCTGCGGGCGCCAGCTAGTAAAATTTTGTTTGGTGTTGACTTCGATACACCGTGTTTGCATGATAAAATGTATCTTCATAATCCAATAAAAATTGAAGATGTAACTCAACGATTTTCCGCCCCAAAACGGCATTTCCTCAAAATCTCTACGTTTCCCTCAATGTAGATAAAAGGGCGAGATCGTATGACACATTATTCATATAGCTTAGGGTTACCATGCGTTCGGATATTTATAACAAATACCTATACTATAACGATTACAAAAAAACCTTCCCATTACCAATAAACACAACAATAACCTTGATCTGTCGGTGAAGTAGGTAGGTAAGTAGAAGATCTGCCGCCAAGCACTTATCGGTGTATTTCGGCAGTCTCACTTCAGAGCCAGTTCCATTACTGCGTGGGTGTGTTAACCATATTCAACCAGACAGTCACATAACATCAGGCGAGCTGTGGTCAAACACTTAGCCTGTCAAGCATCCAAAAAGCCTTTTTCATTTTTACGCGTGACATTTCACTTCATTGAGAAGTTTATACAACATTTTAAGCATTACTTAACTTAAAGCAAAGCAACGTTTATATTTAAGATCCACGAAGTTTTTTTTTTTTTTTAATCTTTTGTTTTTTTTTTTTTTTTTATTTTTTTAAGGTTGACAGGCTAGTTGTTTTGACCACAGCTCACCTGATGTTAAGTGAAGGTGTGGTCGAAGATGGTAAAGCACACCTAGCCTGGAATGGAACTGGCTCTCAAGTGAGGCTGCCGGAACACACCGTTAGGTGCTTGGCGGCAGTTTTTCAACTTGAGGGTGGTAGCTAGCCAGCCGAGTACTAGAAAGTACCCTACCACCATGCTATGGTTTCCTCACGGTTTATTTATACAACAGGGTTTTAATAAAATGACACCCTTATAACAAAACAAAATATCTACCTACAATTCTTAATTAAGTTTAGCTCTTTGTTTAATAGCTGTATGGCATACGTCGAATAATCTTTTATCTACGAAGTTTAAAGCCGAAAATGAATAAAACATTTTGTTGTGCTTTTTTGTGTGCTTTTTTTGATTTTCTTTCAATCGAACTGTCCGAAGAAAACAATAAAAATTGCAAACCCGTATCACACAGAAGGGCGTCTCGTACTAAAGATATTGTGGAAAGGGCGCTAAGATTGCCAACTGCAATACATTGTCCCCTCTCTTCTTGTTTTGACGTGATAGAACCTCGCTAGACATACGCAAACAATTTTATATCTGCACCTAATAAACAAGTATTATAACCCTTATTTCCTGTACAAATAAAGCTCATTACAGTTTTTCAAAAGTGAATGTTAAGATGGTGTTTTGCAGCGTAATAAATGTTGCGTATCGATGCGTTTGAAGATAAGTAATGAAGAACTTATAGATTGTGTTTGGAATTCCAAATGTGGAGAGATGGCTTTGTAAAATGTTAATATTTGTCATGACCGTTTAGCAATTTTGACAAACATTTAATTTAGCACACTTTTTCAAAACTTGGCAATCTCAAAACTAGAGCAATTATGTACATAATTATTTTTATCACCGGGACTTAATCGCACACAAAATATAATATACCATGAAAAATTTGTTAATTTCTAGTGACTTTCAAAATACAAAAAAAAGTATTCATCAGTTAGCTTTGCTTAGTTTGCGGGCAGATGGCGCTGTGTGTATTGTCCTTCAATATTTATTTAAGTACAATTACCTATGTGTTTAAATCTAATAATGAAATAACCTTTATTGCTTAAAACTCTATATCTCTATATAATTATAGTTCTATCTAGATCTATCTACATAAAGCCTTATAGTCTTAGATATAACACAATTTTTTTGACACAACCGCTTATTCTAGTGGATATGCAACCTGCAATGCAATGATTACTTCATGAGTAAATATTATAGATAAGTCGTTAATGGTATTTAATCTAAATACGTTTTTATTTTATTTTATCAAATCAGTAAGTTAACCTACAATGAATAAAAAATAACACATTTTTTGTTTATTAGTCTGAATAATTGTCTTCTGGAACTTCATAGAAATAAGGGTTCTGAGTCTATCATATAAAATATATAAAAGTTTTTTGGGACTCTCGTGTCTAATATATCGCAGACTTTGTGATTTTGGTGAAGGACAACATTTTAGAGAAACCGATATATCTAATTATTAAGTAGCTACCTATGTCTAGACTGGACTCAAAATGAAATCTTTGGCAGTATGTTGTTAAAGGCGTAATCATTTTGTAGTACCGCTTTTGGGTGTAATAGGTAGGTACCTTGCAAATAAATCTACAAAATAATTCAATTCAAGCAAAAAAAAAAAGAAAAAAACTATTCTATCAAGCGTGCTTCATCTGTATCGTTGGTTAAAATAAGTGAAATGTGGTCGAACGCAAACCTATTTAGAATAAGATGTAACTGTTTGAAAATGACCTTTTATGTGTTGCTCAGGACGTTTTATCCGAGAAGCCGGTTCTAAGGTGTAAATACTAAATAGGTATCATTACAAATCTAATTTATTAGTGCCATTATATTGATGAAATGCATCTCTTTCATACTTTTATTTCCAAGAGTTTTTGTGGGTTTAGATTATTCCAGTCGCTTGATCAAGTAGATACTAGTTTTATTATGGAAACTGTAAAGTTATAAGTACAGTAATTGTACTTACAACAACTTGTTGTTGTGCTTCGCATTGAATGCAACTCCACAAGATGAGGCCGCATGCGCGTTTTACTCAGTTTTGTCTCAAACAAGATGATATAGCATTACATTCAAGCACAAAAAAGTCTAATTCAACACAAAGTTATTATGAGTAGAATTATGAAGTACCCTATCTACACAATTATTCTTAGACAGTGAAGGAAAACACCGTGAGGAAATCATAGCATGGTGGTAGAGTACTTTCTAGTACTCGGCTGACTAGCACCCTCAAGTTGAAAATCTGCCGCCAAGCATCTAACGATGTGTTCCGGCAGCCTCACTTGAGAGCCAGTTTCATTCCAGGCTAGGTGCACTTTACCATCTTCAACCACACCATCACTTAAAATCAAGTGAGCTGTGGTCAAACACCTAGCCTGTCAGCCATAAAAAAACTCCAAGTCGAATAAAATGCCGATGAAAAGTAAAGAATAAAAATTCAAGTACTTTCCAGTGACTGGAACAATGTTAATCGGCATTATTTATACAAACCTCAAGTGAGAGGGTCGAATCATGTTACAGTCAACCAACTTATCTCTACGATTGACTGAGGGAGCTACCATCGTATTCTTCAAGCAAAATTGATAGCGATAGGTTTAAATATTTAGTTATTTCATTTGGTCAACTCTTTATACAGTTTGTCCCATAGTAGGTACTGCTATTTTTGTTCTTCCCCACAGTTATTTCATTGGTAATGCTTTGTGGTGTTTTCATGCCATTACCTGCAAGACAGACGCCATAAATATATTAATACGGTACACATATTTCACGGCTTAATATGGTGTGATGTATTGTCTGTTGCGTTAGAAGCCTGGGGAAATGTTTTCTTGTGATTTTGAAATAAGCTAAGGCGCAGTAATTTTATACAGTTCCTTAGTTTAGAGTTTCTCCTGTTTTAGGCCTGCACTGTCAAATTACAGGCATGTTGAGACTAACCATTAGAAACCTCAAAGTAATGAACGCCAAAGCAACGTTTTCTTTTGTTTTGTGATTAATTTGTAGGTTGATATTTTAAGAGAAGTTATTAACATAGAAGTTTGTTTGAATTTTTAATTCGCCTTTATTATATTTGTTGTTGGTAATTTGTTATGTTTGTTTTGTTTGACCAACAAGGGCTCACCGGAAGACCAGCGCAGGTCACACTTAGTATGACCAACATTATGCTGAATGAGCCCCTATTTTGTAACTGTTGTTATTTTTGTTGTGTTCTGTGTTACAAAATAAAATTATTTTCTTTTTTCTTTTCTTTAAAATTAATTTACAGCTGATTCAAATAAAACCAAAACACCAATTTTTGGCTATCTACAGCATAAATAAAACCTGAAACACTTAAGCTTGTTCACTAAAGAAACTATCTACATATTTAGTAAAATCGCTACCGCATGAAATATCCAAAGCTGGAAACAAAAAAAACTTAAAGTTGAACCACATAACGTAATAAAAACTATTCAAACAGTTTTAAACATTGTAGATATAGTTAATTTAATTTTTAACTCTGTTCGAATTTAAAAGTCGTAAATTTTAAATTTCATAACGTACTTTTGACCTCGGCTGACGTCATTCTTCTACGAACAAAGGCGACGGGTACTGATCGAATTAACGCGCTTGATAGTGAAGGATCACATAATTTAGTGATGTGCGATAGGTTTTTTTTTGTAGTCGATTGTCGAATTTTGAATAACGAAATGGATTTCTGAGTTAAAATTACGTACTTACCAAACTTTAAGGTGACTAAAAACGAGAGGTCATTTCGCAGTGTTGCCATTTAGCCCCAAAATAAGCAAAATTGATACTAGGGGAACCAGATAACTGTTCTAGAGGTATTAGACTGTTATATAGGTAGTACTCGTATCAATTGTCAAGAATTTAATTGTACCAGACAATTTTTTTTTAAGCTGCATATCAAGATTCAGTTTTTACAACCAGCAAAAAAAAGTAAATTACTATTTAGATGTCATAACTTATGACATCTGTATGATCTAATTTCACCTTACCCATTCTACTGGTCGTCAGAAGTTCTAAAACCGACACCGTGTTATGTTTGATGTTCCAAAAATTCGAATTAAACGGTTCGTTTCCACCCTCGTCGTACGAACCACTAAACAATGGAATTTGCTGCATAAGAAAGGGTGTTTCTCGATAGATACAATCTGGGTGCCTTAAAGACGAGAGTGAATCGGTTTCTTCTAGGTAAGCGTGCTCCATCGTAGACGGCATCTTCACTTTACATCAAGTTGGCAGTCAAACGCAAGCCTATAAAACTATTTCGAACTTGCTAAAAATATCATAAGGTAAACTTTTGTGATGCATAACTGACTAGTAATTACCTTATAATTTAAAATTTTCTACAAAAAAATTGAAAAGTTAAATTAAACTCCATAGACAACGTTGTCTATGGTGTAACTATATTTTCCTCGCAAACATTATGACAGAAAACTGCGATCATAAGAAGTAGAAAAAAAGTGTATCTTAGGGTGCATTTTTGATCCAAAATTGTGTATTCTCAATTGAACCTAAATAGGTAGCCATACTCGTTTTGAATTACCTTTTGCATAGTCAATCTAGTGCTCGATTTAAAATATCGATGGTAATTTTGTAACCTGTTCACATCTCTACTATGCCGAAACAACAGATCGGTGTAGGCCCGTGACGGATCCATTTGGGGCTGGGTTCGGGAGGGACAGAGGCCGAGGGTCATGGGATTGCTGATGGGGTTTGATAGATGGACGTGGTGGAAAAATGAAGAATGTTTCTTCGCTCCAATTGACGTTGGTCTATTGTTAGAAGAGAATCTACATCGTATGAAGTAGGTACCTAGATCATCATAATAATATTACACATCTGATAAACGATGACTTTTTATGTTATCTCATTGCTAGCCAAATCAGTCTATTGGCATACACTTTCGACGTAAACATGTAATTATGCTTTATTCTACTATGGATTATGCTGTACCAATGCGGATTGGCAGATTATTTTTTTTGCAAAGATGCTGATCCCATACATTTTTGGTATCAAAAACGTAAACTAATGATTTTTTTCTCAAAGTGCTTAATTTTTTGAATTCAAATTTTAAGAACCCTCGATACCAGTAACAGAATAAATTTCGACAATCAGACATGTTACAGATCACAACCTTAGTAACGAGAAGAAAGCTGATCATCTCTAAACAGCACAGCTTTTGAATTTTTTAATTATTGTTAATAAAATCTCGTTAAAGTCACCTATCAAACAAAAAACATCAAAATCGGTTCAGCCGATAGATACATGGCTACTCATGGTAAAAATAATATGACACCCCTCTGTTTGCGTCGGGGGTTAAGAACCCACTATACCCGAACCTATAGGTGAAAAACCCACAATCTCAAGAAAGCAAGTTATCGCTTGTTTCTTCATTTTATAAACATAATTATCATAATTCCGAAAAACAAAACTGTGAAGAAAAGAGATTCCATTTTCAAATTTGACTTTAAAGTTGATAAAATATTTCGCAAGTTCTCAGTTAAGTGAAAAATAAATATATCCGACACTGGTGCTTGGAGAATAGCCAAGCGATAGTTTAACGGGCAAGTCTTGTGAAATAAGGCAATCGATGTGTTTTTGTCAACATTTTTGTGCCGTTATACATCATGTGGAAGTTTGAAATTAATGAATACTATAGTACATATCCTGAATTATTATGCTTGGAGAAAAAATAGTTTCAAACGCTTTTCGTTTCTTGAAATTATGAAATAGAATATGGCCAAATTATTTTTAATCCGTAATCTTGACATCAAAATAATTATAGGAAAGGCGCAATTTTATAGATGCTAACTTTGATGCAGATACATTTAAGGCTTAGACCTTTTATTGTACGTTTTGTTTATTCTATTAGCAGATAAGTACGGATAGTTTGATGAAAATTTCTGATAGTGCCTGCTGAAAATCTCTTTTCTGCGTTACGTCTGTTGCTGTTTTATTTTGGTAGGCGCTACAAACCATCGAGAATCTCTGAATCTGACAATCTAACGTCACGAGTCTCGTGGTCGTGTATAGCACGTCACGAGAGGGCGCGCGGTGGCGGCGGTACCGAGCACCGCGCGCATGCTTCCCGCCCGTTTTGTATTTGACACTTGACACTGGCAAATATTCAAAACGCGATGCCAAAACAAAAAAAAAAACTTCTGCCATAATGTAACAGATAATCAATGTAAAATCCGCTTCCGGCAATAGGAATAAACATTCTGTCTCCTTCTTGCTCGTGGCTATAGTAATTTAACTCTCCTTATCTATTTTAGCGTGACGTCAATGTATTCAAATCTAACGTCAGACGTATGTACGTCTGTGTGAGTGGAAAATATCAATGTAGGTGTTCAAGCAGAAGTTCCCACGGTCGAGGACTTGGCCCTTTGTTTAAACTAGGATATAAAATGGTAGAACCTGGTACCTAAGTGCTCTATAGTTTTAAAAGGACTTTTTTTTGGACGTTATAATTATGTGGTTATCTTGATTTTTTACACGACTGCCCAAAAAATTAGTGTAATATTTACAAAGTTTATGTATGCATGCGAGTTTCTCTATTCTATCGTAACGTTTAAATTCCTGGACATAATTATTTTAATGTATAGGAAATTGTTAGAATCCTCACATAATCTCGAGTGACTCAAGCTACTCATTTATTGACATAAAAGCTATATGGCGGCAGTATCACTCCAATTTCAAATGATATAAAAAAAAAAAGTTTTTTGTGTTATTTTTTTCAAATCGTTGTTGTGTTTTTATTTTCATTCAATAATTTACATGTGTTTGTTTATGGAACTTTTAGTAGGATTTTTACTAGGTACTTTTCATTTTAGCTATACCTTGTATACATAGCAATGGGTTTCAAAAGAATTTTTTTTTATTAAAGTGTAAAAGCATTACCTACATAATGAACTTAAATCCTACCGACAGCGGCCCATCACGCATCGATTGTTCAACCACGTTATAGAAACACCAATAAATTAAACCCGCATGAATGGCATTTGTTTAAATACCACACTGTATTTAGATAAAGATAGATCACTCGAAACAATTATTTCGATCAGCGATCAATGTCTGAACTGATAAACTAATGCGGCCTTTAAGTAACTTAATTAAAATGATTTACGTACTTACCTAGGTAGGAAAGTATCGTTATTCTTTTAATCCCACTGCGCAAGAAGAAGGATTATGTTTCATAATAGTAGTATGCGTAGATTAAACTAAAACTTAGCATGTGATGCTATTTGATACTGTAATGATTTCATTGCTTTATTGTTTCCCAAGTTTTTTTCACAAATAGGCTAGCGTTTGACTGCCATCTTTCCCGATGTTAAGCGAAGACAGCCCTGTTGGTTCATTGGTAGTGTGTGTGCTTCGAGAGATGAAGGGCGTGGGTTCGATTCCCACTCAGGACTAACATTTGTGTAACTAACATCGATGTTTGTTCTGTGTCTGGGTGTACTGTATGTATTATAAGTATGTATTTACAAAAAAAAAAGTATTTATGTATTCTATCAGTTATCTGACTTCCATCACACAAGCTCTGCTTAGTTTGGGGTCAGATGGCGCTGTGTGTAATGTCCTATGATATTTATTATTTAAGATGCGGTCCACGATGGAGCACCTCGCTCGCCTAGAAGAAACCGATTCACTCTCTACTTGAAGGCACCCAGATTATATTTATCAGGGAAAACTCACTAGGGCAGCAAATTCCTTTGTTTAGCGGTTCTTACTATGAAGGTAGAATCGAATAATCGAATTGCTTATATTCAGTTTTTAGAATATCAACTATGAAGTGGTGAAGCTATGTGAGATCAACTCGCATTTGACCAGTGTGGTGGATTATCGTCTTATCCTTCCTATAATGAGAACTGCCCTGCAGTGGGACATTTTATAAAAACCTAGGTTGATATACATGTTATATGTATAGCAACTTAGTTAGGTCATGATGAAATACCAATCACACGGATGGATGACAACTATTTATAAAATAAAACAAAAAGCCACTACAAACAGGAAGGAAAAACACAAAAATATCGGAAATAAAACCACTCATCTGCACTCAAATCGAGACAACATTTTAGTAGTTTTTAAAACAACTTTAAATGGACCGTACACAAGAATGATAGAATTTGAACTTTTGTTACCAATGATCTTTATTGCAAAGCAGTATGGTCGAAAAATGCTGGCTGATGCTCCAGACAAATAAATCAGAAAAGTGCGTTTCGCAAATCATGGCTCGGTTACCGATACGAAAAGATGGGCATCGGTAGCTACACGCTGTAGAGCAACACTAAAACAATTTCATATGAAGAGATTGCAGACAAAAGTTAAGATTTACTGATCCATACAGTGAGTTTGGAAGCGTGGATAAGGCATTGTTCTTCAGTGATGTAATAAGTGTTACATATTAAACAAATCAAAATGATGATTACCAGCCCAGGATAAACAACTACATTTTTAAAGGTCCTGAAAGAATATTCAAGGTATATATTTAGTTTAATTTCCGCTTAACAATCGTTTCAGTTACAACAGTCTTTAAATTTATCTAATTTGACAATAATTTGGTAATTAAAAACTTAATTTTACTTAATATCTAGAACTAATTTGACATACACTCTAAAAACATATTTTAACAAAAATCTAACTATATAAATATTTTATTGATAACACCAGTCACAGTTCATTTTTCCATTCATATTTAAAAATAACATTAAAATGTCTAAATCATAAAACATGCTGAAATGTCTATATATTAATATTATGTCAATTATAAAATATGTCAGTGTAAAAAAATATTACTAATTAAAAAATTATAATTACTGACTAGTAATTCAATAATCTCTTATTTTTGAATAATCGTCAGTCATAAAACAAGGTCTCTTGAAGCCATGATTTTAGAGATAAAAAATAATCGACTTAATCAATTCTTAACTTCTGGGGTTACAAACGAATATCATTTAATTTTTATTTATCTAGATAGGTACATATTACATTCTTTGGTAGTACATAATTATACAAGCAGTAGTAGGTCGCAGCAGCAGCTTTCACTAACTCAATTTTTAGTACAAGTTTAGGCACAAGTTAATTTTTGTTAACAATTTTAACTTACTTATCCATGATATTCCTTACATCGCAATTTTTTGTCTTTGCAAACGTTTTGCGTGGAAAACAAACAATTGGCGTCGAATTTACGAGGCGCGTTGAGAGCCAAACCCGCTTATTGAGACGGTTGCAGGATGCTCAATTTAAATTCTCTCCTTTGCGAAGCATCACAAACATGAAACTGCAGAGCTTGAGATTTATATTAAACAGCGAAATTCGATAAAGCGCGACTACTTTTTTGTTATGCACACTAGGTGTATGCGATATACAGCGATGCTTCAAGTTTTTTCAAAGTTCCAAAAAGAAAACATTTACCATGTAATCATCATCATAATCAGCCTGTTATGGTCCACTGCTGCAGATATGCCTCACCAAGATGCGATTCTTAGCTAGGTATTTCGCTTTTAGCTTCCGGCCACCATCTCCTGTTTTGCGTATATGGTCTCTCCATCGAGTGTCATGTTCAAGTGCTGATTCTTGACCTACCACTAGAAACACGTCTATCCAAACGGTTATCAGCTCTGACATTTATGACCACTCCTACTTTAGCTTGCTATTATGTTGAGCTATTTATAATTATGTTATTCTGTTTACTTTGTTTTGGATCTTACGACCTTAAGAGAAATGCCAAGCGTACCTTTTTCTTTTACCTCATTGTGCGATTTCGAATTTAGGGGTCATTTCTACTAAAAGAAAATGAAATAAAGAAAGAAAATGATTTTTTTCCTTCTTTCTTTCTACTATATTAGTGTCTTATGTTTCGGAACCGCACACCTTATTTTACCGCTAAGTGTGTAAACATTATTGAGTTCTGATTTAAATGGTGGTACAGGTAGAAATTGCAGCGCTATTGAGATAAACCACCAAATCTCTTAAAGTAACGATTAGCTTAACGTCGATGCTCTTGATTTTGTTTTTTTATTTAAAGTTTTGAGTAACTCCGTAATTGTTTAAAACATCCATTGTCTCTTACCATCAGGAGAATGCATCTTTTATCTCATGACTTAACCATAAAAAAATCTAGAGGCACTTAGCTGATTAGTTAGCAGAAAATATTAGAATATTTTATGTTATTCTTAAGATATTTTGAGCTTTGATACTGTTTGATATATTTTTTTGGAGGAGTCGTGTGTCAGACCTTTCACCTCACAGAGATTATCCGAGATATTCACGATTTTTCCCTCACTTGCCACTTTAGCTGCCTTTTCATTTAGATTGTCGTCGCTACTGACACTCAAATTGGTTTCTGTCTCGACAAAGCTTTGACTTTTAATTATACGTTCCAGAAAACGAAGGCAACAAAAAGATTCTATATGGAATGTATATTTAGAAAACTTAAACACAAATTAAATTTGATACTAAAATCAATAATGCGGTAAAAACTGCAGCGTTCGCTCGAACAAAATCACCCTAGGCGGCAAACTTTGTAGATACACGAACTGCCGAGAATACTTTGAATTATTAATTGTTTTTGATGGTGTTACTTTGCCGGCACATCGTTTCGAATTCTTATCAGCACTAATTTATCTTAATTAGAGAGTTAATGCTGCAGTTTGGATTCTGAACAGAGCTCTAACAAAGCGCCTTGCATTGCCACCGTCGGCGTCAAATACCACAAGTTAGATGCCAATATGTCGCGCTGGGTGCCGATCATAAATCTAACAATGGCCACGACATATTTCAACATCAATTCTATTGTAACCAAACAAAAACGCCATACGCTCATTACCAAAGCTGACACGGTCAAAGCTTGTTCGCAATGTCGAATTTTAATATAAAAGCGTGATTCTTCATCGAATAAACATTACAAAAACAACTTTAATATTCGCGCTGTAGAGTTGCAGTTTTTGGAAAAAAAATGAGGCGGCATTCCGGTTTGCGCTTGCAGTCGATATTGGATTTTCGACTCTTTTTCAAGTAATTTTTGAATGGTATGTATGCTAGAGAGCAGGCGGGAACCATTTGTCTTCGCAAACGGAGCGATTTGTGCGTCTGTGAATGGTAACATATGTTGCATGAAGGCACGTGTCCGGGCCTGACTTATTGGCGGACTTATTGGAATGCTCATTGAAGTCTATTAGTGAATTGAAATGGTACGGTTCAGGGCTTTGTTTGCAAATGTTACTAAAGTCATAAATTAGTCTAATTATCTATATAGCATGTCCCACACATATACAATCTAGCAGGCACCTATTGATGTTTAGGTAACTAAATACTTATACTTTACTACTTATTTATAATCCATCTTTCTAGTAAACATTTTTTTTCAATGCTAGAATAACAAATAAGGAACACGTGTTTCTTGTTAAGGAATCCAACATAACCTAATTTTCACAATCATGCAAACTTAATCAAAAACGAATCTCCGCACCCTATCCAATTCGAATAAAAGAGAATACAAAATTTCATAAACTATAAAACAACATAGCAATGTTCAATCGCTTCGGTTTGCGGTTGCGAAGTTTTGGGTGGCAAATGAATAATTCAAAATGCGATTCGGCAGTCCGTCAGGCTTTGGCCTCGGCCGTTGCATTTTGTAAATCTCGCCAACCCTTCTTGGAGTAAAGCGCTTGTGAAGTTGTAAAACAAGACAGAAGTATTTATCAAGCCGATTGGAATACGTCGTCAAATATAGGTACATACATAATATATTATGCATCCACCCATGAATGGTAACTACAATTGAATAAATTTACCAAACTCAATCGATTCTGAAAAATTATGCGATTTTTTAGTAAAGTAGGTAGTGAGTTTAGATTCCACACTAATGAAAGGTCTTTAAAAAAGTTGCTGCTGAAGTAAATCTCACCAGAACTAACAAAGTGGTCGGCAACTAACTAGTATGGTGCTGAACAGCTCCTATCCCTAAATGGGAAATTGACCGATAAGCTCTTGTGCTGTTTCGCTCCAATGACCTCCGGTAAATTTTGGCAACTTTTGCATTTTTAAAAGTTACCGTACTAATTAGCAGTGATTATTAAAAAATCACTGCTAATTTTAATAAAATAAATATTAAATCAATATCGTAGGACATTACACACAACGCCATCTGACCCCAAAATAAGCAAAGCTTGTGCTATGGAAGTCAGATAACTGATAGAATACTTAAATACTTTTTTTTGTAAATGTTTTTACATACTTATAATACATACAGTAAAGTAAATAATAATAATGTACTTATAAATTTCTTTTACATATATAGGTAGCTAAAATGTCTTGTACTTATAACCTAACTATAATACATTTAAGTAACCACAATTAAACGCTAATAAATTACTTGAGCTTTTACTTGGAACTTAGCTTCTCTTTTTAGGCAATTTTAGGCAATACGATCACATCGTTGTTTATCGTCAGGTTTTTTTTTTTATGCCACAGGTGGCAATCAAGCTAACGGGTTGCCTGATGTTAAGCAATCACCGTCGCCTATAGATATCTGCAATACCGGGGCACTACAAATACGTTGCCGACCTTTTAAGATTCTATTAACATGCCTTTTGAAGAACCCAATGTTGTAACTCCGCGGGAATACGGAAGAAGGTAGATCATTCCACAATTTGCAAGTGTTTGGCAAAAAAAATCGCGTGAATCGCACAGTATGCGATTTCCATGGATCAAGAACATGTGGATGAGCTTTGATACGATGGCGGCGGCTAGTGCGGTGATGGAACCGTGACGCCGGCATAAGATCGAATAATTCTTCAGAACACTCCCCGTTGTACACGCGGTGGAATACGCACAGAGACCCGACGCGACTATGTAAATGTTTAGGTGACGCTAAACATTTACATATTTATATTACCAATTAAATAACTTTCCTTATTTGAACAAACTGCATAGCAGACTCTTACTACAGCCGAACTCAGAGACGTTAATTAAATAAGTCCTAATTGGCACTTAATGGTAATCCTCTTCTTGATGGTTTTCCTAGATCAACCAGCATTGGCAATATTACATTTTTTACTGTTTCAGGTAAAAACCTGTATCGCGCAAAAAATTCTTGACCTGAGTATTTTGTAAAAGGATCAGAATAATCTTGTAAATACCGCAACGGTCCTACTTCCCTATACCTTCTTAGATTATCCACAAATTCAATAAACTCCACAAAATCCATTTTTCTTTAAATTAAAAATAACGCAATCCAAACCCCAATGCTAATTATCAAATCACTCAGGAGGACCTAGCGTCCTTTAAAGTTAAGGGCTCATTAAGCTTACTAACGGACGATTAACTGACTCTGAGATGTAACTTTTTAAAATCTTTACTCAGTAATGACTTAAAGTTGCATTAAACGTTTCTGAGCGCGGCTGTTATTAGATTCGGAAACCACGAAACTTAGCATCACTACATTACCAAAGTAAGGTTCCGACACATTTATGATCGTACAATTTTTTTAGCCTTAAAAAAACAAATGAACTTGTCGAACAGACTTGTAAATTCAGAAGAACTAGTCTTTTTATTACCGTGAATTGCATATGCGGTGTTCATGGGGCAATATTGTACAGTTCCGTGCTGGGCATATGTCTGTCTGGAGGAATAGGATCTCAGTCTTGTCTGCAACATTATTTCTATGAACTTTGTAAATTGAGAATACAGACACATACAAAGCAACTTCCACGAATTTTTATTTGATGCTTCAGAAAAAAAAACAACTTTATTTTCATATAATTTTCCTAAGAGTAACTGAGTAAAATTAGGCTTTATACGAAACTCAAGAGAATAAATGTCATGATCATTACCAATGAGTATAAGGTAAACATACGTAAGTTATGGTAATTATTTATTGACTCTAGACTTTATTCGATATGTAATTTATAAACCTTAGCTATTTGAACACAATACATGAATATATTATAATACAATAAATGAATACATAATTTGCAGATGGCCATCAAAGATCGGAACACGGCGGAGGCCTTGAGTCGGGAGGAGGCGATTTCAAATGAAAGCTCATGATGTAAATAGAAATAAGGATTGTGTGTATGCCTCGAGCATTCATGCTCACCATCGAAGGCTCCTTCTTGCGGCGGCGTCGTGTGTCGGGTCGCTCTCTTCCCTCAGTTATGGTTGAGGAGGGCGATGGCTGGCACATGCGTCATACTCGTGATCGGGTGCTGCTTGCGGGTCGCTGGTCTGCTCGCGGTATACACACTATCTAGTACCTACTTTAACCTTAGATTAAGATCCTATTAACCTCTCCTCTTTTCGTAATGTAAAATTGTAAAAAAAAAAAAAAATATGTAACTAAAGTTGACAAAGGTCACGGACCCCAGTGTCTGTGGAGCGTATAATTATAAACAAATAAAAAATAACACAATACATGTTTATCGTTTCATAGGATTTTGTACGCGATTATTTATTACTTTATTCAATATTATTTATAGATCGTATCCTTTAGTTATTATTATTGTTATTTTTATTTTTCTAATCTTTTATTTGTAGTGTGTTTTTGTTGTTGTAGTGTTGTGTGTGGCAAAATAAATGTTTTCTTTCTTTCTTTCTTTCTAGTTTTAAAGATCTGTAGATCGTATCGATACAGAAGGAATATAAATAATATTGACAGCCCCGTTGGCTCATTGGTAGTATATCTGCCTTGAGAGCTGTAGGGCGTGGGTTCGATTCCCACTCAAAGCAAACATTTTGTGAATAAACACAATCATGTTTGTTCTGTGTCTGGGTGTTTTGTATGTATTATAAGTATGTATTTACAAAAAAAAAGTATTTATGTATTCTATCAGTTATCTGACTTCCATCACACAAGCTTTGCTTAGTTTGGGGTCAGATGGCGCTGTGTGTATAGTCCCACGATATTTATTTATTTATTTTATTTTATTTATATAAATCGAGGAACCTATACTTAGCATGGTGGTAGACTATTTTCTAGTAGTCGGATGACTAGCTACCACCCTTAAGTTTAAAAATCTGCCGCCAAGTACCTAACACTAACTAACTAACCTGTTCCGGCAGCCTCACTTGCGAGCCAGTTCTATTCCAGGCTAGGTGTGCTTTACCATCTTCGACCAACACGTCGCTCAGGTGAGCTGTGGTCAAACACCTAGATTGTTAACTATAAGTTTTTTTTATGGTTAACAATCTAGGTGTTTGTGTGTAATCGTGTAAATTTAGTATGCCAAAAAATATTTATTTGTATTAAATTTTCATTGAATTCGTATCTACTATGTATCAGCGAAGATAAATTGCTATTCTCTCGTTAATATATAAAAATATAAATTCAATTTGTTTAAAGGTTACAGAAAATCCACTAAATTTCCAGCGTACACATTTACGTTTTTAGCTTACCATGAAAATCTAATAGAGTGTACATTTGGAGTCCACCACCCCTCTCCATTTTAATGAATAAGTAAACAAAATTAGTGGGCCCCAATATCGAAATAAGTGAAACGGCAAGACGGTCAGGGAAACGGCCCCAGCATATAAAGTATCCATTTGAAGAAATTTTAACTCGCTTCCTTGGAGCTTTTATAACTCAATCTTGGAGTTTTAGTGTTAATAGATGTTTGGATTAACTTTATTTTATGTAGAAACGTTGTGAAAAGACTTAATTCTGTTGAATTCACGAGTTTGTTTATAAAATTTCGTTTTGGTAAGTAATGTGTTTCAATAAATATTTCTAAAGCACGATGTAGGTACTTGAAAGAGATTTAAGGCTTGTATATTTCAATTTGTCTTGTAGAACGTAGGTAAATAACTATTAATATAAGAAAATTTATGTTATTAGAAAATTTATATTGGCATGGTTATTTTTTATACGGATATATATAAAAGTGTTTCACAGTTTTTTTTTTGTGGTTGATAGGTTTGGTGTTTGACCACAGCTCACCTGATGTTAACCAAGATGGTAAAGCACACCTAGCCTGCAATGGAACTGGCTCTCAAGTGAGGCTGCCGCAACACACCGTTAGGTGCTTGGCGACAGATTTTCAACTTTAGTTCTATTAAAATTTTAGTTCTATTGAATTCATTTAAAATTATTATATAATTATATATTTATTTAAAGTAATTGTTTATTCTACTTGTTTGTATTTATTGTGTTAATTACGACAATATTGTTAACATAAAAGACTTGCCCGGTGTTGTACGCCAGTAACTGAAAGTGTTGTATGTCAACAAATCCTTTATAGCCATTTATTTTTACAAGTGCTGAGTGTGTTATGTTCTTAGTTTTTTGCATACTTTTTTTAAGTCATCAATCTGTAAAAAAAAACTGCTGCGTAATTAACAATAAACTTTATTAGAAACACCATATTGAAATCGTTCCAACCCAAATCTATAAAAAAGATTCACATACTAAAAAAGACTAAGATTTATAAAACTAAAATATTATTTTTATAAATTATAGTTCGGTTATTATGATAGAAAAATAAGCAGTGGAAAATACCATAACGCACATGCACAATCATTAAAAGAAATGGAATCTTCACTCGACTCCACTTTCAAGCAAAATGCTTGTTCCATTTCCACACTTGTAAATTGAAATAAAAATATTTTTACATTTAACCCTTCTTAAAGCAGGAACACACTAGTCTGCGGTGCTTATGTTTTGCTTCCTTTATGCTTACAAATACAAATACAAATACTTTATTGATAACACCAATGTTACAAGTCACTTCAAAATTTTAAAGATGTCATTAAATGGGTTTTAAAACACTGATTACATGTCAAAATAAGGGATGTCAATATCCAAACATGTCAATATAAAAAATATTGTCAATATAAAAATACTGTCAATATAAAATATGTCAATATAAAAATATGTCAATACCAAAACAATATTGTCAATATATTAAAATGACATGACAAAAAAATCATAATTACTTACTAGTAATTCAATAATCTTTAAGTTTGAAATACTCGTCAATGTCATAAAACAAGGTTTCTAGCAGCCAAGATCTTAACTTGGTTCTGAAACACGCGGTGGAAGCTGCATCCCGTACGGAGGCGGGTACGCGGTTGTAGACCGCGGGCCCCAAAATGTATACCGACCTCTCCGACTTGACGAGCCGGTGTGACGGTGTTACAAGCTGGTCTTTCTTTTTATTGCTGCGAAGATCCAACGTACTGTGTACGCCCCTGCGTTGAAACTTATCGATGTTAGTATGGGTGAAAAGGGCTACTTGGTAAATAAGCTCACACGGCAACGGCAGTATCTGCAGTTCCCTAAAAAGCTCCACGCATGAGACATCGGCCTGAACCCCACATATGGCACGAATGGCTCGCTTCTGCATAACAAAGGCTCTATTACGATCGGCAGCGCGGCCCCACAGCTCCAACCCGTACGTGATGTTACTGTGGACGGTCGCGAAGTAGCAGGAGCGCACTACGCTGCGGGCAGCGGTGCTCGCGAGCCGCCGGAGCGCGAAACACGAGCGGCTCAGCTTCCCGCACAGCTCGTCTATGTGCGTCTCCCAGGTCAACGCGCCGTCAATATGGAAGCCTAGAAGTTTCGTACAGTAGACTTGTTGGAGCGCAGTATTACCGACTGCTACCGAAAAAGTCTCTGTCGCGTGGCCATTGAGGTTGAAGGTAAGGAAACAGGTCTTGTCTTTGTTTAGCGCTAGTCCGTTTGATCGAAACCAACTATCGAGCTTGTTCACCACCGTATTCAGTCTAGACTCCAGCTCGGGGCGTGTCGGTGCGGTAACTACAGCAGCGACGTCATCGGCGTACATGTATATCTCAGCGTCGTCGATGGCACCAGGCAAGTCGTTAAGGAGGAGACTGAATAAGGTGTTAGACAGACAGGATCCCTGTGGGACGCCTATCACATTTTCCATCTCTGAAGATACGACGCGACCTCTATCACCTACCACGACCTGCGTACGTTTAGTCATGAAGGAGGACAGTATGGACAGGGCGGGGCCACGGATTCCGTAAAATCGCAGCTTATTTGCAATGAGAGCGTGATCGGCGGTATCAAACGCGCGCGATAGATCGCAGCATAGTAGTGCAACCTGCAGTCTTGCCTCGCGCGCGGTAATCACTTGCCATACCACCTCACGTACCAAGTCTGTGGTCGCGCGGCCCAATACGCTACTAGCAATATATTACCAATACGCTACTAGCAATACACGCTGTAGTATAATGCATGCTAGTAGGGATGCAGCTTATACCTACACGGGATTAAAATCACATTTTCATCTCAAACTGCACAGGTGAATCCGTGGAGCACAACTAGAGCAATATAAGTTTATTTATCTCAGTCAAAAAAGTGCGGTTTTATAGTTTTGCGGCAGAATCACGAGCTTTTCACTGCATGACGTACAGTTGTGCCCACCGAAGACTTCATGTCTGCCAACTTTCTGTGTCTTTTTGATAGTTTTAAAATATGCTATAATTAACATTTTGAACTCGAAACCTTAACTAAAACCAAACTTATAACTTAATTACTAAAGTGAACACGAAAATTTAAATTTTCTCCGCTTACTTACTCGTAATACTTTTAATGTACCAACATCTTTATTCCAAAGATATCTTGACTGCATCGTTGAAAGTAAATGCTCGTATAATTTCTAGTTGTACTGCGTTGGATTGCATCAGCGACGTTAGGGGATGAAACTGTATGGACTTTATGTTAACTGTGTGCAATAAAAACAGCCTTTATGACGATACGTGGAATGGTTACGTGTATGTCGTTCGGTTGTATTCCATTGGACGTAAGATAACCATGATATATTGAACAATAGGATATAGTCCGTTATTTATGATTTTTACCATATCTTATTAACAAAATGTGCTGGAGAAAAGTATTTTAATGTTTTGTTTGTGCTGTACTTTTTAACATGTAAAAGTACAGCGATACACAGACCTGTCAGTAACTTTCAGTTTACTTTTTAATATTGACTTATATGAGTGATGAATACTGTCTCTCTTGGTTTGTTGTTCTTTTTTCACGCATTAACGATCCGACGTGACATACGAGCGACATTTTATTTCGATAAATAAAACGGTGAACTAAGAGTAAAATTATTTGCTAAATATAATTAATTCTACTGTAGTCTAAATTAATAAAAAAGCATATTAAGTAATAATAAAAAATATTTTTTGTCTAAATAAAAAAAAGAGTATAGTTTTTTTCTCAATTATTTGGTTTCCATAGCTTCACCTAATTTGGGGCTAGATGGCGCTGTATGAAGTGTCTAGAATATTTTTATTGAATGAATTATATTTCTTTCTCTTTATTATCAATCATTATTTCTCGTCAGTCAAATGTCCCTTTATAAGTTTCGTTAAAAAATTTCACATTTGCATGAATTCGCATGTCTCATTAATCTGTTAATGAGAATATTATGCCACTTATAAAGCAATACTAATCTAGAGAATATTTTTCAGAAAAAAAATCTTAAACTGGGTAATGTGTGGTAACCCTACATGTGAACCGAGGCTAGTTTTATTGAAATAAACGAGGTTATTAAGGTGTATTCGTTACTGGTTTGCAATTGGTGTGGATTTTTTCAGGTAAAAGTGGGTTAATGGGAAAACTAAAAGCTTAGTAATCGGTTGTAGTGCTTTTACTTTTTATGATACTAGCGATCTATATTGAGTGAGTTTAGGGGTTCAAATTTAGCAATATACTTCTAAAGGAATCGCAATAAAAATCCCAGAGTACGGGGGCTGGCGAAACGATAATAATGGAATCAGGTAATATAACTTCTTTTACTATTTTTGTGCTTAAACTTTTTTTTTAATGATGACATTATCTTTACAATTATAATTAGGATGTGACATCAATTCATTAATACATAGTAAAGTGTTTAATATAATACTAGGATATTTAACATTTATTAAACAAAATAAAAAAGACCTTAAATTATACTATTTACAAAATGTATACAAAAAACTTAGTCTAAAAATCCGCCAGAGGAGGGATATGTGGCCAGAATGCTGGCAGCATTGCCACGCTGGATGGCAATGCTTAGCTTTTGACCAAAGTAGATACCAGCATTCTGGTCACCTGAAGCCTCCTCTAAACGTTTGGCCAGGTCCCGATACAGTTCGAAAGCGGCCGAACCACGGCCGCGGCCACGGACCTAAAGTTTCAACCCCAAACGATACAAAAAAATACATTCTATCCAAATAACTATATTTGTGCCGTTTGAGATTTTCAGCTTTAGATGCGGCAGCACCAGCTTGTCCCGAAGTCACAGGAAGATGAGACGGTGCCAAGGTGTCGACACAAGTGGCGTCCCACACAAGAGGCCGCCCCTTCTTCCAAGGGATAAGGGTCATCCCGTCGGGTCTCTTGCCGTCGTCACGCATCAGTCCGTTTGGTTCTAAAACTGATTTTATTTTATTAATTGTATTTTAACTTTGACATTGTTATTATAATTGTATCTATCTGATTGACTTGTAATAAATGAGTATACGAAGTATGAGTACTTGCCTATTGTCAGCATTAGTTACTAACATTTATGCTTACTTTGTTTAAAGCATACTTCTGTCATCCAGTGTAGCTATGCTGTCAGCATTCTGGCCACTTCATTTTCTTACTTTATGTCGAAAAACTATTTTGTTACATAAACATAATCTTCATAAATTTTATTGTTTTTACATTGAAACTAATTTTAAATTAATTTCAATATAAAAACCTTACCTTATCCACCCATAATAGGTACTTTACCATTTAGGTTAGTAAGTTATACTTACCTTTAACTTAATTTCAGGCAATTATATTTTGGGTTCTTGTTTTGTTTGGTTAGAAATCGTGTAGGCGTAGTATGTTTAGTGAGTCCTTAATTAATATTCCGAAACATGTTTCCTAAGTAGCTATATGAAAGTCGTATCAGTTGCTAATTACGGTAAGTTAGACATTAGGTTTGTATTTAAGGTTTTCGAGTCTAGATCCAATTATGTGGTTACTACGGAGATGTAGCAATGATAGCTCAGTGGTTAGAGCGGTCGGTTTACACCGAAGGGCGTGGCTTTAAATCCCTAAAATGTGCTTGAGCTGTCTGTAAAGGAAAACAACGCGAGAAAACCATAGCATAGTGGTAGGGCATTTTCTAGTACTCGGCTGGCTAGATACCACCCTCATACCGCCAATCATCTAACGGAGTGTTCCGACAACCACACTTGTGAACCAATCCTATTCCAGGCATTGATTTGGTCAGTCCCGGCTAAGAGCTCGAAGAGTCAACACGTCCTGAGGATGCCTCTTATAGAAGTCAAACACGCGTTGGCAAGTGGATAATGCAGCGAGAAGAGGATAAAAAGACTTGTAGTCAATTTAATTAGTTTTTTGTTTAGAGTTGTTTAAGATTTAAGTTTATGTCAAATTTTAAATATTTATATCATTTATATTGAAAATACCTATATCATAAATATAAATATATATTATAACATATCGGATAAGTTTCTTAAATTGTCGTCCAGTAAGTTAAATTTTAATTTAAGTCGTCATCTACCTTCTTGACTGCCTTTTAGTCCGTTATTTCCAACGTTTACTAGGTAAGTGCATAACTACCTCGGCTGTTCCGCCTAACGCTATATAATATGCGACACAGTTCCCGTGGTCTTCACCAGATGGCGCTGTCCGCTCGTATGTAGTTAAATGTGTAAATATCGCATCTTTATGTATTTAATTTGAACGGCAATGGACGCACGCAATGGCGGCGCGGCGTGTCGCGGCGGTTTGGCGAATATACGCTTTACAAGGACATAGATTCATGTTTCTAGATATGGCTCTATGGTCTTTAGAATACAACGCATATGACCGATGTGGATGTCCATGTACGACTATAAAATGCCAATACATGCCGCAGATCAATAAATCGTATTTGAGATTTTTCGTTCAAATATAAATCACATTTTGTGATATCGATGAAACAAGGTTTTTCAAGAAATTGCAAAATATTATTTTTATTGTTTCTGTACGAAACGTCAAAAAAGTTAAGCATGTTTATTTATTTAATTGCGAAGGGTCAAGTGAAGCGTGTAGCATATTACAAAATCTCAGTTATTGAAAGTCTAGCTAATTAATATTTTTTTAAAATTAGGAGTTTAACATAGAAGCTTGAGACTATAGATTTTCATTCACACCAGCTCGCATGTACATCATTTTTACTTTTAACGCTTATAATATCGTAAAATTGCAACTATTACTTTATCAAATAACAGTATAGAATATACTTACATACTAAACTAACTACCACCTAACTTTTTTTCTTATTCTAAAATGAAATATCAGAACATAACCTCTTTTCAAAATTATCACTCCAAGGAAGCCACATCTAGTATACGTAACTCTAAACTGCACCATGTGTATTTTGTAGGTAGGTAAACTATAAATTCAGTGTGGTATGCTGCTATACAATTCGCTGAATCACTGTATCATAAATCGATTTAGCTAAAATTAGCGCTAACCCAGTAACATTTAAAGTTAAATAACTGAATATCAAAGCTTTTAACCTCATTTATGCTAACGACATAAAAATTGTTACCAAAATTACTGTCTCATACATTTGCCTTATACTGTCCTGTTGCTTCACTTGGTAGTAGATATGCACCTATGCTAAGCGGAATAACGCACCTACGCCTACGATTTGTGTTATTAGATTGCTAAATGTCGGTAGCTTCTATGAAGATATAAGAGATGACGCTACTAATAGTTTTTTAGCTATAGGAACGATTAAAGTCGGTGTTCCACTTATGGAACTGGGTGCCTTGTAGGGTTAAATTGACAAGGTGGTATCTTTAGAAGACGTTGAAGATGATGTGGAAATTGTCATTTAATACATGTAATCTCGTGGTGTCACGTTTTTCATGAAAACCGAGAGCACTTCACACCTCGAAGCTTAGATGACAACTGAACTGACACTGTATCGAAGCCAACTAGATCACCAAACATGACAGCTCTTGTTTACTGTAGTAAAAAATATCCCGTTTTTAAAGATAATAAAACGTGAGGATTTCTGTAAAACAAAAAATCGCATAGTGCGTGATGTCACTGTTTTTTTTTTACTGTTAGCGGCTAGTTGTATAATCACAGCTCACCTGATGTTAAGTGACGGTATGGTCGAATATGGTAAAGCACACCCAGCCTGCCAGCCTGGAATGGAACTGGCTCTCAAGAGAGGCTGCCGGAACACACCGTTAGATGCTTGGCGGCAGACTTTCAACATGAGGATGGTAGCTAGCCAGCTGAGTACTAGAAAGTACCCTACCGCCATGCTATGGTTTCCTTTACCGGCAGCTCAAGCTCATTGTTGAGGTTTGAACCCACGGATTTCGGCATGCGAACCGACCACGCTAACACTGAGCTAATCATCGCTACAATTGCTACTGTTGTCGCAAGTGGACGTCATCTCTTTTTCCATAGTTATCTTCCAGAATCTAAATATCTGTTTGAGATCCGTTGTTTCCATCATTTTAGAATTCATTATACGTGCTGTGTTTGTATCTAACGAACTACCATAATTATAGGTCACCAAATAAGTGATTAAACAACTAATTATGCAATCCCCGAAATGTCCACATAGCGGATATTTCTCTTATGCGCAGTACGCAAAGCTGACAGCATTAGAACCCTATTTGTGGCTGTTTCATTACTCGTCACGCGTAGATCTGTGATTCTGCACAAACTATGCATTGGTAAAGGGCTTCGAATTGAAATGGACATTGGAAACCTGCGTACCTGTTTTCATGTGCTATGATGCGTCTGTTTATTTTATGAACCGACAGCAAATAAGAAGGGGTTTGTCAATTCAGTTGTATTTCTTTTTTTTCCGAATCAGAATCATTTATGTGGCCATAAATGATTAATAACGACGATTGTTACAGGCAAGACAATATAACAATAAAAAGCGTCTTAAATTGAATTTCAGCTAAGTTAACAAACAAAATAAGCAGCAGGTAATTAACAATTAGCATATAACATAAATAAACTATGTTTCCAAATACAAAATCATCATCATCATCATTGACATAATTATAGTCATTTAAATATTTTTAAGACCACTTATTTTGACTGTGTATTTTATATGCAATGTAATATTTGATAACAAATTTTATATATTTAACAATAAAACATTTGAATTAAATAAATAAAAAAAAGAAAAATAATAATTAAATATTAAAATGGATTGATTTCAAAGAAATGTTTTAGTGTCTGTTTCAATGTTCTAAAATTCAATTCGGAGGGCAATTTACTGTACATTAGTATTTTGGCATGACGGCCCTCATGTTTCATACCTTTAACTAACCTAGTCCATGGGATGAACAATTTTCCCCAATTTTTTTTGGGTTTGTTACGTCAGAACTCCGTCATTTATGTACCGATTTAAAAAAAAAATGTATTTCAGTAGTTATATACATACTTTTAACTAACCTGGTTAAACCAACAACCACGAAATGATTACAAATAGTTCTTAAAACCTTTTAATTTTTTGACTTTCAACAAAATATCTCGTCACATACTAAATACTCTCATAGTGGATGACCTTCTTCCCAAATCAACGAACGCTATAATTCCTTGATTACTTCTTTCTCGAACAAAGGTAACTTTAAACATTTACGTAACCAAAAAGCCCAAAAGTAGCCGTTATCCAATTAAAACTGATTGATGAAACCATAGATTTACCAACTACTGGATTCTGGGTCATGTGAGAATACACTAAAATGTGACTTTGTTATATATAACACGTGTATTTACGTTTAATTACAACAACAACTAACGACGGATAAAAATAAATAATAGGTTGATAGTTGATAAATAAATGAAAATAATTAATAAACGTTATGCTATTAACGTTATGTAATTTAATCATACATAATGGAATATATAATATACAAAAAAAACAATATAGGATAGCATATTAGATAGAGTAATGTAATTACCTAATTGCATGAATTACTAAATTTAAATCTTAAAATATAATAAATTTTGCAGCGATGATAGCCCAGTGGTTAGCACGATCGGTTCGCATGCCGAACGACGTGGTTTCAAACCCCAACAATGAGCTTGAGCTGCCGGTGAAGGAAAACATCATGAGGAAACCATAGCATGGTGGTAGGGTACTTTTTAGTACACTTGAGAGCCAGTTCTATTTCTGGCTAGGTGTGCTTTACTATCTTCGACTCCCCCTCACTTAATATTAGTTAAGCTGTGGTCAAACACCTAGCCTGTCAACCATAAAAAAAACAAAGTACGTAAATAAAAACTAGTAAATTAATTAATAATTATGTATTGTAAATTAATTAATACATACCTACCGATTAATCTGTCTGTTTATTAGACAAACGACTAACTTAGTTAAACTTAGTTCCTTCTACTTATTAGGTACTATTAATTTAGTTTGCTTACAGTAGGAAATTACATCATTGTAATCATTATGGATATTTTGACATTTCAGTAAAGAAAATATCGATAGGAAACCTCAAACAAGGTAATTAAATTTAGTGACGTATGTCAACCATACAATACGTGCCCGCGGGCCTGCGCGTTAACATATAACCTTACTAGCTGCACCCCGCGGTGTTACCCGCTACATGTTTTCGGTATAAAAAGTAACCTATGTGTAACCTACCTCCATACCATATTTTATCCAAATTCGTCCTGTAGTTTTTGCCTGAAAGAGTAACAAACATCCATTCATCCCTCCAAACTCACATTTATAATATTAGTGAAATTAATTTTTTAAAGATCATAATGCCCAGCAGTAAGAAATGCTTTTTCAGAAGCAATATTCTAGCTAGGGTGCAATGCGCATATAACTAAGAAAATAAAAAGGTGCGAGCCGTAGGATTTGAACCCAGAACCACCAGATTGGCAGACAAACTACGACATTCACAAACAAGAACTATAGGTATATGGTATTGCTCGCCCTTTATTTCGGTCAATTTTGAAAGCTGATCCGATATCTATAACCTTGTAAATCTATGGATACCTACAAGTTAATCAGAATGTTTGTACGCTTCGCATATCCCCTGGTGATAAAATGTGCATCCGAAAGAGTGTGCTTACTGTAGAATCGGTAATTTATTTATGCTGTATGTTTTTAATTAATATGTTCGAAGCTTACTGGCAAAGAAATGCGGCGAAATAGCACAATTTTGCGTGTGTACAAGTTCATTTATTTAAAAAGCGGTAATAGTAAGCTTTTAATTAGTTAATGTGCCTATGAGTATACCTATACCAGGAAAATTAAAACTTTGTGGTGGATCTCCTTAGCTGGAGGTCATCTAGGTAGGTACCATCGCAGTACCAGATATTCTGCCGCCAAGCAGTAGTGTGCAAACATTACTGTGTTCCGGTTTGAAGGGTACTGAAGCTAGCGAAATTACTGGGCTGTTGAGACTAACCATCAAAATTCTCAAAGTAATGAGCACCAAAGCAGCGATGCGCTGGACTTTGTTTTATTACTCAAAGTTCTGTACATCGCTGCGATGGTCATGGACGTGCGTTATCTCTTACCATCAGGAGAGCGTCTCGTTCGTCTCATTATATTTCAAATTAAAAAAAAAAAAACGTTTTGCCAACCTTTTGTAATACCATGACTATAGAGAAAGAAACGAGAGAATGACTTGGAGAAATGAACAGCTTCTGAAGGTTAGCGAGGAAACATATTTAGTACTATCTGCGCCCCGCGGTGTTACCCGCTACATGTATTCGAGATAAAAAGTAGCCTAGGTATTAATTCAGGGTCTCAGCTACCTCCATACTAAATTTCATTCAAATCCGTTCAGTAGTTTTTGCGTGAAAGAGTAACAAACATCCATCTATCCATCCATTTATAATATTAGTGGGATCTACGAAAAATTCCATCGATTTCAGTTATAAATTCATATATCGTAGGACTATACACACAGCGCCATCTGGCCCCAAACTAAGCCTAAGAGCTTGTGTGATGGAAGTCAGATAACTGATAGAATACATTTTTTTTTTTGTAAATACATAATTATAATATGTACATACAGAACACCCAGACACAGGACAAACATTTTGTTCATTCACAAAATGTTTGCCCTGAATGGGAATCGAACCCAAGCCCTACAGCTCTCAAGGCAGATATACTACCAATAAGCCAACGGGGCTGTCAATTTCAGTCAGTTATATTCATGTACGCAATTCATAAATAGCTAATGCAAATATTTCTTCCTATCTATCACAGATGAATAATTTACATAGAAAATAGCTGTTTTATCGGTAAATATTTTCACACAAAGTTAAGTACGCCTCACAATTATTAGAAAAACACACACATTATGAACGCTCCATATATTTTTACAACCCCTCAGTGCACAACAAAATTATACTACAGAAACATTGCTAAGAGAAATAGGAATAGTATGCCTTAAAATACTTACAATATTATTATGTTATTGGGATAATATGGTCGTAAAATGTGGTACGCTGATTGGATTACTCAGTAATCAAGTTTCAGTATCTGAATCATCCTAGTTTATGAAAAAATTGTCCTTCAGCTGGTCGTGAACATTTTCTTGTAAGATGAGGTAGGTTTTTTTAAAATTGTAGATAGATTTGCGTTTGACCGCCATCACACCCGATGTAAAGCGAAGATGCGGTCTATGATGGAGCACGCTTGCCTAGAAGAAACCGATTCACTCGCGACTTGAAGACTAGGCTGCTGTTGCTGTGAAAATATTTATTTATTCATTCATTTATAATTATTCAATTAATTCATTGATTGATAGCTTAATTCATTCATTCATTCAGTCGTTCGTTCCTTTGTTCGTTCGTTCGTGCGTTGGTTTGTTCGTTCGTTCTTACAGTCATTCATTTATTCATTCATTCATTCATTCATTCATTGAATTATTCACACCAGCCTTAGAGTATATGTGTACTTATTAATTAACCGACAGTCTATGAAGGAGGAATTACTGTAAAAACTATTAGTGGGCGCATCCTGAAGACACTCGGCATACTTTGTAGTATGTTTATGTATAAACTTTTTCAATAATTTTCCATAGATTTTTCTATTTCTCTAAACCACTTGGAAAATATTTACTCGCTAATTAGGTAAATACTTTTCTTTGACTCCGAAATTACAAGCAGCCAAGGTATTTTATTTGCATTCAAATGTTAAAAAATTATTAACCCTTGCGGTTTTAAATTCCTACCATGCCTGATTATTTTTAAACAAAAAAAAACATTTTAAAACAGTTCCATTTTATAATTTATAAGTGTATACAATATACAGGTTATTTCCTGAAAAAAATAAAAGCAAAACATTAAAAATGTTGCGTGGTTTTACGATGCTGCAAGTACAACTTGCCTAACTTACTTACTATCAAATGAGAGTTTAGAAAAAAGAGTTTCTAATTTATTTTGGCATGACCGTAATCAGTTCAGTGTAAGCCTTGTATTTATTGTTTTCCTAAGAGCTACAATAATTTTATTCAATAATCAATTAATGACAATGAGCATTATAAAAATAATATACATTTATCGAACTATTTCTTAATTTCCAATTACGCACCTAATTTTGAAAAGAGAAGGTTTTTTGATGTTCGTTTTGTTAAGTAACCAAATTCCAACGTAAAGCGCTTTATTGCTAGCGAAATGGTTGTCAAACACAAGCCTAGTATTTATGCATAAAAATGGTGTCGTTTTATTCATAAAGTGCCGAATCACAAGCGTGAGTGTGTGAAAATGTTATAATGTGGTGAAACATGACTATTCGTGTTGCTTCCAAAACTCCATCGAAGCTTTATAGTGAAGTCGCCACTTTACTAAAGCATGACTGGACTTGACCAAGACTGGGCTTTGACGAAGCAACTTATGAAACTTGAAAATATAAAACACTTGACAGTGGCAAATGCTCAAAATGCGGCGCCAAAACCAAAGAAATAAAAACTTAACACTAATTCTCACATTCCTTTACGAAGGTTGTGTAACATGGTTAACGTTATAGGATGTAAGTAAATAGAATATTGGCCCAACATTACAATCCATTTACATATAGATTTGGCCAGATTGAACACTTGGTAGGGATGTTAATTTGCCTAAAAGGATAGTAATTGACTAGACTGAATTTATTATCTTGGGTGCAATTTCCAAGATAGTACGTAGAATCATTTCGAATATCTATTTAATTCTGCTTTTACTAGAAACAAAAATCGCGGGATTGTTTAGTTTTGGTCGTTGTCATTTTTTTAAACTCAAAGGGTTTAGTCAATAGTATAATAAATCCTACTAACGAAACAAAAATAAGTTTTGTTACTTTAATACGTTATTACACATTATTATGAATAACATTACCTGAAAACGTTAAAAAACAGTTGCTTTATTATGTGAAATAAGACGAGCAAAACGCTCTTCTGATGGTAATAAATAACGTCTACCCATGGCAGCAGTACTCAGTACTTTGAGTAATTTTTATACACTAATAAAAAATACCCGCTACGGTGGTGGCTTTACATTTGTCCGTAGTACCTAATAGCTGTTCATGATAAGAAATACAATGACAACCTTTCGCCATAACCCTAAGGTTATATTTTTATTGTAACTTGAAACTTATATACATATAGTAACTTTTTGAAGGCAACAACCTTTCTGTACTGCATCACTGCTCGAGATCAAAACAAATCCCATTTTAAATAACTCCAATCATCCATCAAATTGTTACAACTATTGTTCGTAATAGGAGCCATTTCTCGTAGTTGTCCATAATCGTTTTATTCGCCATGATTGCTTTCGATTGAATAGGTAAACATTCCTTTTTTTGCCTCACGTTCCTGACGAATAATTGTGCCCTTTCGGAAATTGCAGCGGCGCGTGGCGGTCTGAGTGTTTTCGTTGTGGAAATAGCGCAAAATGGTTAAAGGCAAACGGTTATTGAGATTCTGGACGAATAAATCTACGGAGCTATTATTATATCTTTAATGAATCAGATATTTTTACGTAATATTAGTTTAACCTACTCTAATGCATGATTAGTTTATATTCGTTTCTATAAAAAGGAAGGTTACGGGTTTAGCAGAATAAACATAGGTTTATAAATAAAAATAAATAAATAAAACAATTTATAAATAAAAATATCTACTGTTTCATTCAAGCAATTGTAATTTACCGCAAAGAAAGATCAAAATAAATGCCAGTAGCTGTAATTTCACTGTAAAAATATGCTCCATATGTCCATAAATGGCAAAAAATTATTTGTATAGAAACCGAACTACCTTAATAGCTCGGAGTGTATAATGACAAATGGATACTATGAACGGTATTGTAATCATTATTATGAACTAATTTTTGTATTATAAGAGGGTAGGAGAGAGGGTAGGGTAAGAGAGTAGGGTATACCACTGAAAATATGAAAAACGCGGGTGTGTTTTAGTGTCAAGGAAATTTTTTAACACTAAGAAGTTCATTTGATTTCTATGTTTCAAATCTTCACTCAATGTAATAAATTCTTTGATTCGTCGACTATTGAGTGGTAGGTAATTGCATTTTAAATGTAAATTATGCATATGGAGCGGTAAAATCAAACCATCTACCGATTTTTTTATCATCAGTGTCTTGTATTACCTTTTATTAAAGAAGCAAGTTTGAAGACTTATTCGCGTCCAAATCAGCTGATCTGTATATTTGGTCAAAGGGCAACAAATAAAATGTTTGATGATAGATTGTCTGATGTTAAACATCAGTGTGGTCAAAGATGGTAAATATACCTAGTTCGGAATGTATACTGGCTCACAAGCGAGGCTGGCGGAAGACACCGTTAGATGGATATACATTCTTTATAGTAACAACATACCTCACACCAAAAATATTTAAAAAAAAAGTACAGAAAACAAAAGAGTATTATTATATTCAGTTTTTCGTTAGGTGCTCGGCGGCTGAGGATAATAGTCAGTTGAAAAAAACTCACAAGAACTGTGCCAGTGAAGACTTTAAGAAATATGATTCACAAAAAAAAATAAAAAATATGTATAATATCTAAATATGTTCAGACTAGATTTTTGCAGCTGCCTTTGTGGGCACTTTTAGGTAGGCGCCTACGTGTACTAGCAAAGCATTCTCTCAATTCTTTGTACGACTCTCAAAATTCATTTACAGAACGATGTTTTCACTCCAAATGTAGCCTAATAAAATTATACAATGAAACGAAATAGCTTTATTGCACAATGAAACAATTGCCATCATCTACGGTGTCTGTTCATTGTCATATATTTTTCTCCCCTAAGCTTTTGAGACAGGCGCAATGCAGCTCATAAGAAAATTTATTTTAAATTCACCATGTGGCTTTATCCCTTCTGTCTATAGGTAAAATAGAAGTCTATTTGCCCAAATTTAATGCATTTTAAAGGGTGCATAATTTACTTAAAGCTAATTATTTTGTAATAGGTCGGTCCCAGATGGCACACTTTAAAATTGGGGAACTAACTCGAAGAAAATTTCCCGTCGCAAACTTTGTTGGAATTTTATAATTAAAATTGTGTTGTCGTGTGGATATTATATCTATCGAATCTGTGTGTATAATAGTACTAACTAGTATTATAAATGCGAATGTGAGTTAGTTTATTACGCTACTAAGCCGATTTTCATGAAATTTTACATAGAGTCGTTACGTCTTCAGAGGTACAGAAAATGACATAGGCTACCTTTCATCAAGAAAATAGTACTGTTCCGTGGGATAAACAAAAAGTTTGTGTCAACGTAAGCAAAGACGTGAGCAAAGGCTAGTTATGAATATTAGAATATATTTTACGCAGCGCCAGACTAAGGAAAGTTTGTATTATGAGAACCAATTTTGTAGCGATAGTAGCTCAGTGGTTAGCGTGGTCGATTCACACGCCAAATTGCGTGGGTTCAAACCCCAACAAGAAGCTTGAGCTACCGGTGAAGCAAAACATCGTGAGGAAACCATGATTATCATGGTGGTAGGGTGTTTTCTAGTACTCGGCTGGCTAGCTATCGCCCTCAAGTTGAAAATCTGCTGCTAAGCATCTAACGGTGTGTTCCGGCAGCCTTCTTTGAAAGTCAGTTCCAATCTAAGCTAAGTGTGCTTATCATCTTTGGCCACATCGTCACTTAAGATCAGATGAGCTGTGGTCAAATATAGCCTCTCAAACATTTTGAAAAAATTGATAGAATACTTATTTTGAAAAGTAAATAGGTACTTTTATTACATACGAAACACCCAGACACAGAACAAATACATAGATTCGTCTTGGGTGGGAATTGAACCCACACCCTACAGCTCATGAAACAGCTCCCAGCGAATGAGCTAACGTACAAGTTCGGTACATCTATACTAATATATAAAAGGAAAGATTTGTATTTTTGGATTTGTACGCAACGAATAAACTTAAAAACTACTAAACCAATTCCCAAAATTATTTCACCGTTAGGAAGCTACACTAGTAATGTTTGGGTACAATTGAAAATAGCGCCTATTTTTTCTTATCCTTTTTGTCTCCTTATGATTACTTGACGAAACCAACTTGACGGTTAAATCCAACCCTTTTTATACGTATAAGTGATTCTCACTCTGCTACTAAAAATGTAATAGCTTAAAAAACATCCGTTAAAAAAACCTTGGACACCAGCATTTCGACAATTGAGCCAAATGAGTTTTGCTAATGGGAAAATCTGAAAACAAACTTTGTTCTGACAGCATTAGCCTAGGAGACAAATATCGCACTCGTAATACAGAATCCCTTTACTGTTCTTTGAGGAATAAATGTACCTCAAAATTTAATGGCGTATTTTATTTTCTCGTAGCGATGATAGCTCTTTGTTTAACGAGGTCGGTTCACACGGCGGGCTTGGGTTCGAATTTCAACAATGAGATTGAACTGTGCAGGAAAATATCGTCAGGAAACCATAACGTGGTGATAGTAAGTGCCAATTTTCTAGTACTCGGCTGGCTAGCTACCACCATCAAGTGAAAAACTTACTGCCAAGCACCAAAATTTTTTCATGTGAATACTTACCTACAAAGGCTCACCGGAAAACTAGCGATGGTCATACCACTTAGTATAACCAAAAGTACACCATTCTAGTTTCCTCACGATAATTTGCTTCACCGATAGCTCAACCACATTGTACCTATGCCCTTCAGCCTGTGATCCAACTACACCAACCCGTCATCTTTACAGCAAATTTTTAACCGACACAATAGGAGAAGGTTCTCAATTCGACTGTATGTTTTTTTTATGTGTATGTTACGCGATCATTCCGCCAATTATGAATCGATTGATGACTTTTTTTTCGCTTGGTAGATCATACTTCAGAGGTAATCCCATATAAATTTTATCGAAAATTATATAAAATAAATAAACATCGTAGGACTATACACACAGCGCCATCTGACCCCAAACTAAGGTCGTGTGATGGAAGTAAGATAACTGATAGAATACATAAATACTTTTTTTTTTGTAAATACATACTTATACATACAGGACACCCAGACACAGAACAAATACATAGATTCGTCTTGGGTGGGAATTGAACCCACACCCTACAGCTCATGAAACAGCTCCCAGCGAATGAGCTAACGTACAAGTTCGGTACATCTATACTAATATATAAAAGGAAAGATTTGTATTTTTGGATTTGTACGCAACGAATAAACTTAAAAACTACTAAACCAATTCCCAAAATTATTTCACCGTTAGGAAGCTACACTAGTAATGTTTGGGTACAATTGAAAATAGCGCCTATTTTTTCTTATCCTTTTTGTCTCCTTATGATTACTTGACGAAACCAACTTGACGGTTAAATCCAACCCTTTTTATACGTATAAGTGATTCTCACTCTGCTACTAAAAATGTAATAGCTTAAAAAACATCCGTTAAAAAAACCTTGGACACCAGCATTTCGACAATTGAGCCAAATGAGTTTTGCTAATGGGAAAATCTGAAAACAAACTTTGTTCTGACAGCATTAGCCTAGGAGACAAATATCGCACTCGTAATACAGAATCCCTTTACTGTTCTTTGAGGAATAAATGTACCTCAAAATTTAATGGCGTATTTTATTTTCTCGTAGCGATGATAGCTCTTTGTTTAACGAGGTCGGTTCACACGGCGGGCTTGGGTTCGAATTTCAACAATGAGATTGAACTGTGCAGGAAAATATCGTCAGGAAACCATAACGTGGTGATAGTAAGTGCCAATTTTCTAGTACTCGGCTGGCTAGCTACCACCATCAAGTGAAAAACTTACTGCCAAGCACCAAAATTTTTTCATGTGAATACTTACCTACAAAGGCTCACCGGAAAACTAGCGATGGTCATACCACTTAGTATAACCAAAAGTACACCATTCTAGTTTCCTCACGATAATTTGCTTCACCGATAGCTCAACCACATTGTACCTATGCCCTTCAGCCTGTGATCCAACTACACCAACCCGTCATCTTTACAGCAAATTTTTAACCGACACAATAGGAGAAGGTTCTCAATTCGACTGTATGTTTTTTTTATGTGTATGTTACGCGATCATTCCGCCAATTATGAATCGATTGATGACTTTTTTTTTCGCTTGGTAGATCATACTTCAGAGGTAATCCCATATAAATTTTATCGAAAATTATATAAAATAAATAAACATCGTAGGACTATACACACAGCGCCATCTGACCCCAAACTAAGGTCGTGTGATGGAAGTAAGATAACTGATAGAATACATAAATACTTTTTTTTTTGTAAATACATACTTATACATACAGGACACCCAGACACAGAACAAACTCACTCACTCACTCAAAGAACATCGATGAAAGGTACTTTCGTTTACTCCAAAACCTCGCTGTTTCATTGGAGCAGTGCGTTTAGTTGGTCTAAAGGTCATGGAGTCGGTTTTTTAAATTGTAAATTTATATAAAGACATCATTTATTTTTTCTGGAATACTTTACTATTCTAACAGGCGGAGTCGCACAAGTGAAAAAATCAACTTCGGCAGCATATTTAACACCCTTCTCACAGGAACTAATAAGGGCTCTCTGACTACACAGATATTCCGACTGCTACAACCGGTTTCCAATTTTCTAAACGTGACCTTTTTCAGCACAGATGTCACATGTTCTACAAACGAGGTGTCTTTGAAAACGTAATTAGAAAATTCCCCAAACGTCGCCCTTGCTCCGTCCGGTTTTCGGAGATTTCGAAAGTCGCAAATTAGTTTCTGTTCTTGACGATTGTTTTTTTTTTGTTTGCTCTATCTGTTGTGATCAAAACAGATAAAGCATATATAGTATATTAAATATAATACTATCATTAAATAGAGGACCGAGATCGATCAAACATACTTTTTATTTAACTACAGATTTAGAGGGTTATGATTCCTGCGATCTGTGTATAGTAGGTATATATAATTATGTATGTCATATACTATACACAATACTATACCTATACGATCTGTGTATAATATCGTATATAGCATCGTAAAATATGTCATATACTATACACAGATCGCAGAAATCATAACCCTCTAATTCTGTAGTTTGATAAAAAGTATGTTTGATCGATCTCGGTGATAGTAAATAAATAATTTAAAAAAAACGAATTATAAATTCAAATTTTGGAATTAAATATTATACCAAATGTTTTTACAAGGAAAATCAAACTTCAAAACCTAATTTCGTAACATGCCGACGTATCTATAATTTTTTATGAAATAAATGTTTTTGACTTGTACAAAATCCGCGTATTACAAAATAATGCCTTCCATTCAATTAAACGCAAAATAATAGGTGGAATTGTAACTCCCCGCGGTACTGTGCACTTCTGTAATTGGTTCATATAAATTAACAGAGTAGTTTTAAAGAGTGATGCCCTGTGGGATGCAATTTTATCACATTCAGCCGCCCATTGTTTAGCGCGATTCTATTTTCTATTATTATGAGGTTTTAAAATGTTCAGTTTAATTGTAGCTGGCCTGTTATTGTAGCGTATAGTTTGTGTTCAATGGAAAATAAATTGGGGTTAGTTTTTAGGGTTCCGTACCCAAAGGGTAAAAACAGGACCCTATTACTGAGACTTCGCTGTCCGTCCGTCCGTCCGTCTGTCACCAGTCTATATCTCAAGAACGGTGATAGCTAGACAGTTGAAATTTTCACAGATGATGTATTTCTATTGCCCCTATAACAACAAAATTAAAAATAAAATAAAACAAATATTTAAGGGGGGCTCCCATACAACAAACTTGATTTTTTTACCGTTTCTTGCTCGATACTAATTAACTATTCACAGAATATTTAGTTTTATGTTCTCTTTAAATATAATTAGTTGAAATAAAATAAAATAAATAACTAAGGGAGCTCCCATACAATAAAAGAGGTTTTCGCCGTTTATTATAGATGATGGTGCGGAACCCTTCGTGAGCGAGTCCGACTCGCACTTGACCAGTTTTAATAAAAATAGTCACGAAAAATATTGCTTTTAGAGCGCATTGGGGGATCAGTTTTCTTCAAACAAGTAAGTATTTCTTTTAAATGGTTAGCGTTAGCGGAATTTTTTTTTTATTATAGATGATGGTACGGAACCTTTCGTGAGCGAGTCCGACTCGCACTTGACCAGTTTTTATAAAAATAGTCACGAAAAATATTGCTTTTAGAGCGCATTCGGGGATCAATTTTCTTCAAACAAGTAAGTATTTCTTTTAAATGGTTAGCGTTGCACGTGGTAGCCATGTTGGGAGAAGACGTTCCTCATATTTTTAAGGGTCTGAATTCGAATTCAATGTTGAGTCCGTATTTTATGTTAGACTTGCTGCGCCCCGCGGTGTTACCCGCTACATGATCTCGGGATAAAAAGTAGCTTATGTCTTAATCCAGGGTGTCAGCTACCTCCATACCAACTTTTATCCAAACCTGTTCCGTAGTTTTTGCGTGAAAGAGTAACAAACCTCCATCCAAACTTTCACATTTATAGTATTAGTGGGATAAGCTTATGGTGTATAAATCGAAAGGAGGTTCATTGTACCTTTCATTATGAACAACTATTACTATGTTACTCTTTCACGCAAAAACTACGTAACGGATTTGGATGAAATTTGGTATGGAGGTAGTTGACACCCTGGATTAAGACATAAGCTACTTTTTATCCCGAGATCATATAGCGGGTAACACCGCAGGGCGCAGCTAGTAATTCATACAGAACACATAATAAACATTTATTTTTTGTTTTTACCATAAAATGTTTGTCCCGGATGGGAATCGAACCCATGCCCTAAAGCTCTTAAAGCAAATACTACCAATTAACCAACAGGGCCGTCAAAGGGCAGTGCCTATTAGTATGTATCAAAATACGTACAATTCTCACCCTCCACCAAATCCTCAATCCACATGCACGATTGCACTGTTCACATCATCGTACTATCGACAGCTGAGATATGGGGCGTGTCCGAACTGAGCAAGCGGACCGTGAGATAAGCTGGATACTGCATAAATCTGCATAAGGCAGTCTCATTGAGTCGGTATTGATGTAACGTCTCAATGGTTGGGCTATTGGGATGTTATAGATACGAAAACGACCGATGTCTCGTGGTTATGGCTGTCATTTTGCCGACAGTCACACTCGCGAATGCACGAATATTAATGTTTGTTGGCAGCAAAACCGCCGTGAAAATCAGTAAATCAATAATATTTATTGACCATAAATAACAATAATGTTAAAGGCAAGTCACTTGTACAAAAAAAAACCTTACGATTACACTTTAATGAATGAAACTATAAACTATTTACGTAACTATAAAATATTCACGTAAAGCTATATTTAATTATCATTTTGTAGCGATGATGGTTAGCGTGGTGGGTTCGCACGCTGAAGGGCGTAGGTTCAAACCCCAACAATGAGCTTAAACTGCCGGTGAAGAAACACATCTCATGACATCATGACTGCTCTATTAGCTCATTAGGTAGAATATCTGTTTTAAAAGCTGTAGATTCGATTCCCTCCTGGACAAACATTTATGTAACGATATATTTTTGTTCTGTGTCTGAGTGTTCCGTATGTATTATAAATAGATAGGTATCTATTTACAAAAACATATAAATATTTTATCAGCTATCTGCTTCTTTTATTTTCCTAGTTTGGGGCTAGATGGCGCTGTGTGTAATGTCCTACGACATTTATTGTACATACATCGTGAGGAAATGGTGGTAGGGTAGTTTTTAGTGCTCGGTTGTTGAAAATCTGCCGCCAAGCACCGCACGATGTGTTCCGGCAGCAACTCGAGATCCAGTTTCATTTCACGCCAGCTGTGTTTACCATCTTCAACCACACATCAAGTATGCTGCATGGAGTGCATCGCTATTGGTACTTTGCCTGCGATGCCCTTGGATGTTTGTATGTTTGGATGCTAGTTACTCAATCACGCAAACACGGATAAACGGACTTAGATGAAATTTGTCACACATCATTATAATTTATTACAAACACGAAGCATCGATTTATGGGTACGAGTAATTCGTTGAAAGGAATATAATATAGTTAGTAACTTTGCACACACATTTTTTGTTAAACTCTACGCGGGCAAAGTCACAGCTACTAGGTTAATATCGCAATAAATTCATAGCGGAGTAGAACAAATGATAACACAAACGTTAATAAATGAATTCCATTAGTTAATTTCCTAAACGCATTTGCATAATGCTGACAAAAATATCCTCAATAAACTGCCGACGATGTCGATGTGCTGTAGTTGACAACTCGGCAAAAACCCCAACTAATCACAATCAATAATTTCCATAAGCTCGGGGCGAAAGTTAACATCGCTTGGGGCAAAAATTAACCCCAAGACTGCTCCCTTTATGATTTCCATTCAGATAAACTGGTGCTTATTCAGAGGTAAAGCGTGAAATAGAAGGAGCCCTTTCGCCCGCAAGCTTTTGCCGCCCTTATTTTTTTGTTGCAAATTGCATATCCGAAAAAAAATTGTGTGAATTGAAGATAGATGGAATAATGCATAAATGTTGTTTTTTATGTAACTCAGACGAACGAGACGCTCTTCTGATGATAAGAGATAACGCCTGTCCATGACCGTTGCAGTGATACACATAACTTTTAATAGTAACAGTTGGTGGTAGATTTCTTTAGCAGGAAGTCGTCTAGGCAGGTACCACCGCAGTACCAGATATTCTGCCGCCAAGCAGTAGTGTGTAAACATTACTGTGTTTCGGTTTGAAGGGTACTGCAGCTAGCGAAATGACTGGGCTGTTGAGACTAACCATCGAAAGTCTCAAGGTAATGAGCGCCAAAGCAGCGATGCCCCGGACTTTGTTTTGGTACTTAAAGTTATGTGTATCGCTGCAATGGTCATGGACATTCGTTATCTCTAACCATCAGGAGAGCACATCGATCGTCTCATTACATTTAAGTTTAAAAAAAAAATTATGCTGAGGTGAGGTGAGAGTGATTTTGTAACTGTTTGTCTCTATTTGTTCGTTTTTGTTTTTAGTTACAAAATAAAATATTTATCTTTCTTTCTTTCTTTCAAAGTTCAGGATATCGCTGCTTTGGCACTCATTACTTTGACACATTAGATGGTTGGTCTCAACAGCACTGTAATTTCGCTAGCTGTAGTACCTACCCTTGAAACCGAAACACAGTAATGTTTACACACCACTGCTTGGCGGTAGAATAGCTATTGTTTAAGCTACTGGTGATAAAGATAAACAAGTAATAACTGGAATGTTTAATAGAAAATGTTATATTCCTGGAGACTTCTATAATGTTAACTACCCACTCGAGTTACCTGTAAAAGTTTCATATTGCGGTTAACCGTTCAATTTACATCGGAAAGCGCGATGGAATATTTAGTAACAAAGTTTGCAAGTTGCGGTAATAGTCATGAATGGATATTCCTGAAATAGCCGGTTTCTTTAATAATGTTTTGTATTAGGTCAATCAAGTTTACTTAAACTTATGTACAATGTTATTTTTTTTTTCTATTTTTGGTACGAACAATAAAGAGTTTGTATATATCCTCCAATTATAATAAATGTTTTGATATTCCTGTTGGCTCATTGGTAGTATATCTGCGTCTAGAGCTGTGGAGAGTTTTTTTTATGCTTGACAGGCTATGTGTTTGACCACAGCTCACATGATGTTAAGTGACGGTGCGGTCGAAGATGGTCAAGTACACCTATCCTGGAATTGAACTGGCTCTCAAGTGAGGCTGCCGGAACACACCGTGGGCGGGTTCGATTCTCACCCAGCACAAACATTCTGTGGTATAAACAAATGTAAATGTAATAAAATAAAAAACTAAAGTTATTATACCAAGCTATTTTAGCTCAATGTGACTTTTAATTTTCTATAAAGCATCAGGGTAATGTTTCAGTTCATTGACCTCCCTAACCGTTTCAACTTTTCCAAAGATTTGACCACCTGTCTAGCCCGCGCCTCGTTGCCCGCCATAAAATATTTTCCGGAATGGTTCATTGATCGTTTCGCGATGAAACTTTAGTATAAGTACCGTGGACTAATAGCTTGGACGTGACTCGAGTTAGGGGCCAATTTTGTGGAGGACTTTAAGGATATCATACAGCAACAATGCGGACGGATTCATACATGCTCGTATGAAAAAAAAAGAAAAAAAAACTACGTCTTTTAATATTTTATATACTTGTTACTTTGTATGAAACTAAAACATTGAAATAAATGATTCAGGTGTTAATTTGCGGAAGTTCATTTTGAATATTCAAGGTATTATGGTACATATTTAGATATTTAGTTTATTTCCGCTTAACAGTCGTAGTCGTTTCGGTTACAACAGTGATGAGGACTTAAATTTAACTGATTTGACAACAATTTATTAATGAGTAAGTAAGTAGTAGTAAGTAGTGTTTATTATAAGTATGTATTTACAAAAAAAAGTATTTAGTATTCTATCAGTTATCTGACTTCCATCACACAAGCTCTGCTTAGTTTGGGGCCAGATGTGTGTATAGTCCTACGATATTTATTTATTTTATTTAATTAAAAACCTAATTATGCGCTTGCGCTTGGTCGAGACCATGCGCTTGAAGAGTCAACACATCCAGAACATGCCTCGTGTAGAGGCGAAACACGTGTCGGCAAGTGGTTACTGCAACGAGAAGGGGATATAAACACTTGTGGTTATTTAAATTATAATTTTGTTTAATTATTTTTTAAGTTAAAGTCAAAATTAGGTTTTTAATTAATAAGTTGTTGTCAAATTAGTTAAATTTAAGTCCTCATCACTGTTGTAACTGAAACAACTGTTAAGCGGAAATAAGCTAAATATATATCTTGAATATGCACACTGAAATCAAAATCAGTAGAAAAATAAGGCTTGTAATACATCGGAAAACTTTCCTTCATATCCTTTGACATCGCTGTAGTTAGGTAAAAAATAGGCTTATCTTTGTTGTACATAATAATATACGTATATTATATGTACATATAATTATGTTACTTACGCGCTACTTGGATTATCTCAGACTCTACAAGAAGCACTGTCGATCCAAAAACCTACATAACTTCAAAGAAACTACCAACTATCTTGCTTTTGCATAGCTCCATCCAATTTATTCCCCCTTACAAAGGTCTTATCTTGAATGAGAGAAGCTTGTTTTAATGTCGTTAATTTAAGGCCCAGGCGTCTGAAACGATTTCATTGTGCTGAGACTACGAAACGGAGAAGTTTCCAATGTAGGTACGCGCTAGGCTAGTAGATTGTCTACGTTAGACAAATATATGAAAGCATACACTATGTGTACGTGGAACTATCTAGCAAACAAAAAAAAAGTAGATACCTAATATAAGATAAAAATAATGATAAAGATTATTTATTTGATAAAACACGAGCAATATAAATTGATATACATAGATAGATTTAATTATGTCCTGTGATTGTGTTTTGCCCTTTAGGCGTACAAATATGAGTGATGGCATCTCAATAATTTTTTAATTTATTTATGTTTATTTATGCTTTTGTTTGAATATTTTTAATACGAATACACATTCCAAAACTATGTAAAAAAAGTACATAATATGTTGATATAAATAATAATTAATATACAATTAAATGTCAAAGAAACAGAAAAAATAAAAAGTAAGTCATCCAAAATAATGTCAAAAAATGATAGAGTTATGATTGCAATAGTCTAAATGAGGCTTATGTTCACTTATGTTCCGTTGTATCTCTTAAATACACCCTATTAACCCTATTAAGCAAAAACACTAAGTTGAGTTACAGTGTTTTGCACGGTAGCGCTGGTATATTGATTCTCTATAAAAACAACATCTAGAGTATAAATTTGAAAAGTTGTTATAATAGAAATAAAGTTAAATCTAAATGGTCAAGTATAACAGTATTTCGTTGTTTTCAATGTTGCTACTTAATTTTTATTAGAATTTTGATTAAAATTCAAAGCAGACTTTATTAAACGACCATTGACAAGTTTATCTTCAGATCATTGTCCACAAACGCCACGTTTGGAAAAGCAATAAAATTAAATTCGATTCTTTTGCTTTTTATCAGCGCAATCGCGATCGTTAAATGAAAATAAAATAGACAAACCAATAGATGGCGTTCCTTTTCGAGTTATTTTTCTTTTTCTTTTTGATGAAACATTTAGGTTTTGTGACAAGACTCCATTTATGTATGTAGGTACTTATAAGTATAAATAGTGTATAATACGATTTTTCTAAGCCAATGATCTGTCATATTGATCACAATATGTTTATACACAACACGATACTATCGAATTTCGTAAGTTCTTCTAACAATAACACATTGCCTTGCGTATAACAACACATCTATAACTATATTAACTTATATTCAAATCGCAATGCTTTGTGGAGGGTGAACGACATTGTCTATCTACTTTTACATCCCATAATATTATGGAAAAACCATATTGGGTTTACAGCTAGAGAATATAAACTTCTGTTTTATTGTATAGTTTTTAACCAAATCGTAATTTTTATGGGTACCTATAAAAATTAAACGGCATAATAAGAAGTTACTAATATAGTTTGACGGTTATTGTCGATGAATTCACAATTAGTGTTTAGTTGATTTATGTTTGTGGTACAAAAAAAGTTATGCTATCATAATGCATTCATAGGACTAAGTGCAAAGTGTAGTTATTTTCTAAGACATACATAATATGTCAAAACAAAACATAAGTCGTGTTCACGAAAAAAATATTAAGTAGATACATATTCTTTCTTTCAAGATTAAAAAAAAACTTTTTTTCAATGTTGACAAGCTGGTTGATTTTTTCCACAGCTCACCTGACGTTAAGTGACGGTATGGTTGAAGCCTAGCCTGGAAAGGAACTGGGTCTCAAGTGAGGCTGCTGAAATATACAATTAAGGTGGTTCGATTTCCATGACAAATGGAGAGTAATTTTACAGTAAAATCATATCTACTGGCATTTATTTTGGTCTTTGTTTGCGGTAAATCACCAAATAAAACAAAGAAAAGCAAATTATTCAAATACCTTCGATGTAGTAGTAAAGGCACTACTTACAATCCAAAATAAATCGAAACACGCACAAAGAGTGGCGCCATCTACCTAAACCTTTGCAAACAATAGAGAACCGGAAAGAACCCCAATGTAGTGCAGAACTATTTTTGTATAAGATTATGTAACTGTACAAGTACTGTAAGTGTGATCGCGTATAAAATGTAGAATATGTCGGATCCAAGCGGAACCCTAGCTAGTATTGTACACTGAACCCGATAAGCTGCCACACAGTAATCTGACTTTATCGCAGAACGGCACCAATTGGATTGCATTCAGCTCACTTCATTAAAAGTTGCTACGCAGTATAATTTGTTTTTATGACAAAAACATTTTAACGGATTTGGATGCGATTCCCATTATGGACACTTCAGGTAAATGCTAAAGTTATTCGGCAATACACAGTGCTGCATTTAGCGGAGCAAAAATGTGGCAGTGCTACGACGACGCTGTTATTTTTTTTAGAGTATAAATTGATTAATAATTTTATAAAACTTGTCATACGATATTTACCATTAAGACAGTATAAAAAGAAAAAACTTCACTTTCCCTAAATTGATATAATAGTTTAGACAACTGGTGATACAAACAACAATACAACAACACCAGGAACGCTCTGTGATTTCGATTATTATAGTTACTGTCATCAGCTAGCCTACAGACATTTTTTCAGATTAATTTAAGCATAATCCTAAACATCATGTAGTATAAAAGTATTTTCAACTAGCTGTCATCCACCGCTCACATTTCCTTTCAACCCTTAATAATAACAAAATTACCAGACTCGATGACATCGTTATTTCTACAGAATTAATTACCGAAGAATTACCATTCGAAGATCGCGCCCATCTACATCTTCCCAACAGATGTAAGCTGAAATGACAAAGGGTGTTATTCGAAGATTACTACTGATCTTGACTAATGACTTCGGATTCTACACGTCTCTCTCTCTCTACGTGTTAATTGTCAAATGTTTCCAGTTTCTAGTTTACACTGTGTTTATTTTATAACGTACAAGTTAAGATCACTCTTTTGTGAACTCTATTTGTTACGATATAAAGTCGAGTGTAGTTTTTAGCGTAAATATAATTTTTGATATTGTGGTAGATGATTCACACACGTTAAGTTGTCATTTCACAAGTGAAATTCAATTTTTCATCTTGAGTATCGTAAACAATAACAAAGGGGAAAGTTTCTATTTTGGTTAGATTTTGACCTTCAATATAGGGTTACCATAAATAAAATTATTTTGAAGGCCTAATTAAAAAAAAAAGATTGGGGCAAGTCACTTCAGTTCGAAATATTATGTATTTAGTCAATGTTTAGCTGAAAGCTTAATATGTCAATCAATAAAATTGATAATTATTTCCTAATTACCTAACTATAAGACTTTAAACTCCAAATAAATGTTGGTAAGGTAAACTGTTGACACAAAAAAAAATCACAAGCAGCAATAAAAGTAACTTAAAACTAATGTAAAAACTGATAACTAGGGGTCGTTCCGTGAGCTCTTGCTGCCATTTAAGAATCACGAAATAGGTACCCAAGTGCGAAATTTAATGCGCATTTATTGGACGTACTTTGTGGGGCCTATAGAATTCTTTTTTGTGATCGTCTTAACTGGAATGGCTAGAAGAGGTTATTGTACAGCCCCAGGAAGTAAATAATTATTTCACATAATTTCTACCATAAGCAAATCAAATACTATATTTACTATAATTCGAGGTCATTGCCTTAAAAAGTGTAATGCAAAATAACTCTAATATGATAAAATTATAGTAGCTATTATTTGAGGGTTACTTTATCGAGAAAATGTAATGAAATCTTATTTAAAATAATGATCCTTTTTAAAAAGGTTAATATGTATTTAAGATGCTCTAAAAAGTTTGTTCTAGGTAATCGTGCTCCATTAAAGAATCTTTGTTTAACATTAGGTGAGTCGGTGATCGAAAGCCTTTTTAGTAATTAAAAAACATGGTGCTGTCAAAATTTATTGTAAAACCATTTCGACTACTTATATCGTCTTTACACACACATAACACAGCCCAGCCTTTGACAGCCCTGTTGGCTCATTTGGTAGCATGTCTGCTTCAAGAGCTGTGGGGCGTGGGTTCGATTCCCACCCAGGACAAGCATTTTGTGATACAAAAACAAATGTTTGTTCTGTGTCTGGGTGTACTGTATGTATTATAAGAATGTATTTAAAAAAAGAAATAAAAAAAAAGTATTTAAGTATTCTATCAGTTATCTGACTCCCATAGTACAAGTTTTGCTTAGTTTGGGGTCAGATGGCGCTGTGTGTAATGTCCTGCGATATTTATTTATTTATTTATTATTTTATTTTATATAAAATACATAATGGAGTTTTGGCGGGAACGCGGAAAGAGTAGTGTCGCCCCATTGTATGTTTTCCAAAACTAGTGCTATTTTTTTTTAAATGTTTTACAGGCTTGGTGTTTGACCACAGCTCACCTGATGTTAAGTGAAGGTGTGGTTGAAAATGGTAAATGGATGGATGGATGGTATGGTGGTGCTTGGTGGTTTCGAGTGTTTATGTATAGAAATTGTGGTGTTTTATTCATAAAGTACCGAATTACAAGCGCGAGTGTGAGAAAGTGATATAAAGTAGTGAAAGTGTAGTAAAACATGACTTTTCGTGTTGCTTTTAAAACTCCATCGAAGCTTTATAGTAAAGTCGCCACTATTTTACTAAAGCATGACTGGATTTGATTGACACGGAGTGGACTTGACCAAGACTGGACTTTGACTACTTTTTAACTCCTGAAACTTGATAATATCAAAACACTTGACACTGGCAAGTGTACTAAATGCGACGCCAAAATCAAAGAATAAGATATGCATCATTTTGCCCCGAAAAACGCGGGGACAACCAGTTTGATTTATCCTAAAATAAGAAAAGGGTAGATGGTATTCCTGTTTACGTTCAACGTGTTAAATAAAACGAAAATTCACAAGTTGGCCGTTTCAGAAAACTTTCCCTGTGCAACTGTCCGTGAAGTGAAAACAAGACTAGACTTTATATTTGAGTGAAAATATTTTAGTTTTGTGAAAGAAAATTTTACGGACCAATGTCTTCGAATTGAGATTTTCTTGAAACTTTTTATTGTTTTTTAGTGTTTAAGGTATTAGTGTATAGGTATTTATATTCAGTGTATTTCCGCTTAAATTAAAAGAATAAAAATTCAATTTAGTTTATTTATATCAAAATACTAAAACTAAGGAAAATTTATAAAACAGTGCTAATCTGATCCAAACATTTTGCTAAACATTTCATCGCTTCATAACATCTGGAGGGGCGTATAATTAGTCCCTCCGGGACTACACAAAGTAAGATCGCGATGATCCGAGATATCTTGGCGAGTATAGCACAAAAATCTTCTGACTGATCTGTAACAACCGCTTCCTTCCATCGTCATCCATAAAGCGGGTAGAATTCCAGGTAGTGTTCTTGGCAGCCTTCAAATAAGGCCAGGTTAGCCGGCCGGCTACTTTTACTAATATCGCTGAAATTACGTGCACTTCACCAAGAACGTCACCACACAACAATTTGAGGGGAAATTTATAGTTTTTAAATATTGTATGGCGTATAAAGAAAATCAGAATAGTCACACACAAAAGGTACCAACAACAAGCATCAGACGAGACACACAACATTTCGTGTGTCATTTCACGTCATATTTTTGTATTGGCCCAATAGGAGCGTGTTTGCATCGACGTTTTAACAACCAACATCATCTTGCAAATATCTGCAGTATCACCGGCAGAACAATCAAGCTTGCACATCAGACGCGGGTTATTTAAATTTTGAAAATAAAACAATGTTAACTAATAAAATGAATTACACTGGTAAATAAAAAGGGACAAGGCGCTCCAACATCATCAGTAATCTCCTGTCACTGAGTCATTGTCTCCTGCTGTCCTAGTGTCAGTAGCACTTTAGCAGGTACGAGCATAAAAGAAGTTATTCCCTTAGAATATATTTTCATATAAAAGCTTCAAAGAGTCAACGGAGTGGAGCGAGTGACAAAGTCTCGGGTTTACGAGAAAAACGTATTTGCCCGGGGTTTAAAAGAAAAAAGAGTATTTCCACAACCTTTGAAATTGTTATATATTCCCACAAAATAATTAAGAAACAGATGGGCTAGCAACTAGCATACGTACCTAGTAACGTGGTTTTCATTCTAGGTTACTTGGAAAAGATTGCTTTTCTCATGACACAATTTTCACACACATTTCAACACATTTTCTGTACATTTTTCTATTCCTGGTATGCACAATGAAGACTGTAGTATCATACCAATTTGCAAGGATATTGAAAGAAAAATGTATGAAAATCTGAGCAACCCTTGGCGGGGTTGGTTGGACCCCTGACGACTTTTAATACATTTGGCTATAGTTTACGTACTAAATTACCTAATTCTCGCCAATTAATATGTACGAAGGCCAAATGATTCTAGTTCATTTGATTTACGTAATTAGATATAAGGTCAAAATCTATTTAGTTTTATCATATGGTGTTTTGATATAAATTTGTTTCCGAGAAGTATAAGGAGAGTATTTTTCAAGTAATGTGTTATTAATGTCTTTTGACTTTTTGCGAACACTATTTTGTTTGATGATCACATTGATTAACGGATTGGTGATCAATGTGATCATCAAAATACACTTGTCGTAGTAGCTAAAGATGAAAGTGAAAAAAAAAATGTTTCTGATGTAGGTATGTAATTTTTAATCTATTATACCTGACATTGCAACTGATAAGTGGTTAAGTGGTTAATGTGCCCTTCTTATTATAATAAATAAATAAATTATTCCGGAAAAATATCCGAATCGGATATTTTTGTAAACAATTCCAAGCTGCTAATACACCTATAAAAAGTCACTCAGTTTTTTAAAATTAGGTACACCTTTACACAACCTGCAAAATCACGTTTCACTGGATCTCATAACTGCCGTCATAAAGAAAAACGATGTATCTGCACTGCCGTCATAAGGAAAAAAAGACGTATCTGAATTTTTTTCATAATTGCGTTATATACAATTGAAATCAGTAGTTAAAAAAAAGATACTTCTACCAGCATTTTTTATTAAAACGGAAAAAAGACGTATCTGACATTTTTCCATAATTGAGTTATAAACATCATCGAAATCAGTAAAAATAGACGTATTTTTTTTATTAAAACGGAGTAAATGTCAAAAACGTCTTTTTTCCTTATAACGGCAGTGCAGATACGTCTTTTTTCCTTATGACGGCAGATAAACTGTCTATGAGTCAAGTTCGCCGATAGCGCTTTAACGTTCTTTAACAAGGCGATTATTGCTTAAAGGCGAGGCACGCTTACTCAACAGCTGTCTAACGGTAAGCGCAATTACCAAAACTAACTTATGGGAAAATAAATCATAGCGAGCCCAATTTGAAAGGTAATATTGCTGTATTTTTTTTATGATTGTCAGGCTAGGTTTTTACCCTAGCTGACCTGATGCTGAGTGACCGTGTGGTCGAAAATGGTAAAACACACCTAGCCTGGAAAGGATCTGGCTCTCAAGTGAGGATGCCGGAACACACTCTTAGATGCTTGGCGGCAGAATTTCAACTTAAGGATGGTAGCTAGCCAGCCGAGTAGGTACTAGAGCAAAGTTGTTAGTCGCAAGTTGTTAGTTGTTTAAGGAAACTATTCATGGTCATAACTGCAACTAGCGTTGCCAGGCGTCCGGATCAAGCCGGACACAGTTAAGCTTTTTGTTTGTTTGTCCGGCCAAAATAAACGGTGTCCGACTTTGTTAGTTAGACTTTTTACATTTCGCAAACGAGCGAGCGCCGAGCGTGGCCGAGCGTTTATGTCGTACCTGTTAATTCTGAGACACAAAATCCTTAATAATGTGGGGTGTCCGGTCTTTTTACCCAAATGCCCGGCCAAACTGGCTGGTCTGTCCGGCAATTAGGTTTTTGGTGACCTGGCAACCCTACCTGCAACTAGCGAAAATATGGGATATAAATTTCGAATCATAGACTTTCATAAATATATCTAGAAATTTAAATCTTATCTATTAGTCATACAGTTTACGAGGAATAAACATTCGAGTAAGAACATGCGACGTTAAATGGAAATGTACTGCACGGAAACGCATTTGAATATCGTCTACAGCGTGATTTGTAAAGGGAACCACACACATGCTTTGAATAACATAGTTCTTTACGGATGTGAAATAATAATAGTCGTAAATATTGTGCGGTGCTTATATGCCTTTTTAGTGCTAGTAACACTGTCTTCTTTGAACTGCATACTAATTGGTATGCAAGGACTTTAGAATTTCTTTAATAATTCTATTGCAGCTATAGCATCGCGAATTTCATTAGCATTAACTATTTCATGTCTTAACATAATGATATCTTTGAGTGACAATCATACTTTATCTTATCTACTTTACTAGTATTTTTTATAATCCTTACTTTACAATAGTAGAATATTATTCTTATTACTAAAATTGTGCAGACCTATAATTATGAATACTCTTTAACAATAACCTCAACTTTATAATTAGCCGCTTCATACATTTTGATTAAGAGTAAACGTACATTTTCTATAGAACGACTGAACATTTCATGATTTCATAGTTTTCATGATGGATGGTGGATGATCATTTTGTGAAAGTTCATCAAGTTATTGTGGCACTTGCGAGCCCTTATCTAAAAAACTTGATAGCATCAGCTCCTTGCCAACACCCTATTATTTTCATAGTTATTTCCAAGTTAAAATGTTTTTTATGAAGATTACAATGACCCTTTTGCGGATCTGTACTCTCAAAAATTATAATACTATATAGGGTTATAGGCTTGGGATGTAAACCAACAAGAGTAGTTAGTAACACTCGTCATTATGAAAAACTTTTGCTATCTACACAATTCTAAAAATCTTAGCTTGTAGCGATGATAGCCCAGTGGTTAGCGCGATGTGTTCACACGCCAAAGGACGTGGGTTCAAACCCTAACAATGAGCTTGAGCTGCCGATGAAGAAAAACATCGTGAAGAAACCGTAGTGCGGTGGTAGAGTACTCTCTAGCTCTCGGCTGGCCAGCTTCCACCCCCAAGTTGAAAATTTATCTCCAAGCACCAAACGACGTATTACGTCAGCTTCACTTGATAGCCAGTTCCATTCCAGGCTAGGTGTGTTTACCATTTTCAACCACACCATCACTTAACATTCGGTGAGCTGTTGTCAAACACTCAACCTGCCAAAAATAAAAAAGCTTAAAAAAAATTGCTACATACATAATTTGGTCAAGAGTTGAATGGTCGTTTTCCATGGAAAACCTTATTTTTTTGTCATGATTTTAGAGTTTGTAACAGCTGTTTACAACGAAGAGTGTTTATAACAAAGACCCTTTCTTGGTATAATATACACAAATCTTGTAACGTATAATATCTTTAAAGTTCTGAAATAAGCTACTGGACTCTGCGTGGGTGATAAAGATACAATTCATACAGTAATAGTCAACACTAATCTTAAAGGAACTTGGGTGGTCTCAAGTCCACAGTCAAACTACAAATTGCCTGCCTCATTTATGCATAACTGAACCCACTGCTCAATTATTATCAGTCAATTATTACATAAACCTTTCCCGTGGGTGTATGGACCTAGCTATGCACTCACAACTAGACTATATAATTACGTATCTATGTTAGCTTTTGAATTACATTTTTTTTGTTGCTATTGAATTATTTATTCGGTAAAATGATGGTCGTTAAGAAACATAACAAGGTCAAGATCCGGTTTGGATCATGATAAAGATTATTAGCAGCTATTTTGATGGTTGAAGCTATGTTTAAGGAAATGAGGTGTTCTTATTGTTTGATCTTTGGGAACCTAATGTGGGTGTTTATGTGTGAGTCATGGAAGATGGAAGATTTAGTTAATTGGGTGAGACGAAAACAATAACTTCATTCGAAAAATAATATATAGGTACTTATTTTATTTACTTCATCATCATCATCATCATCAGCAGCTTATCGAAGTCCACTGCTGGTCATAAACCTCTCGGAAGACAGCCTGATCTTCGGCTTTTCGCCTCTATCCACCGCCAGCTGTCATATGTATATCGTCAATACACGTCTCAGTGCGTCCTACGCTACGTATTTTATTTATTTATTTTGCAACAGATACTCCCAGATCCACCCCCACTTACAGTATAATTCTATTCTAAAATATAGTTTTAAGTATAATGTAATTACTTATACATGAATTATGTATTGTTCTTACTATCGCCAATGAAGGCAACAACAGAATGCATGAAAAACTCAAATTTGTCAGCGAATATGAATCTTATTGTGTATTGTTTTATTCGAGTACTTACATACATTTTGACTGTCTTTTTGGCTCGTTATATAACTATTACTGACACATTTTGACGAGATTATTTTTAAATACGTAAATAAGTTTGTTTGCATAGTATTAAGCAACTAATTGTCGCCTTAACACAGATTACATATCAATGAAAAAATCTATGTATAAAAAATATTGTCACTATGAAATGTAAAAAAAAAATCTTGTAATTTAATCATCCTATCACATACCTGACAAGAAAAAAAAACAAATGTCCCAATAGTGAAAGCTTAAATAAGATGTCTTAATAATTTAAAGTGAAAATATTGTAGACCAAGAAAGGGAAAACAAAAACGCTACGAATTCTAAGCAAATTAATTCACTGAGCATGCACTGCTTTAGTAGATTTTTCTAAGCACAAAAAGAGTCTTAATGCAAAGTCTCAGCTATGCTGTTATGTAAAATTTAGTAACAAACTTGATGCTAAGTTACAAGAAGTCTCCGCAAAAAAACGTAAGGAAAAGTTACGTTGTTCTTAAAAAGGTTCCTATCTACCATAATGTAAGTGAACACGTTAAATTCAGAAGCATGTGGTGTCCCAGAAAACTATTTGCAAGTCTTTTATCCCATTTTCACGAACCCTGAGTAAAAAGTTTACCCAAGTTCCAAGATACAACAGGTGTTTGTGATAAAGCTGCATGATCCTCTTTAAAAGTGTTGAAAAAAGTTCGAAAACCAGCTCTTAAAATATATATGAGCTTTCTCTAAAATGCTTGTAATTTTACCGAGATATTTATATGTTTAAAACGATGTTAGTAAATGACTATTTCCATGTTTATAACAGCGATATGAAAACAAATGACAAATATCATTAGTTTGCCTGTTTTAATCTCCCAAAACTGCACTGGTTTCGTTCATAAATAACTTTTGTTCATAAATCAGTGCTATTAAAAGATATAATGCAAATAGCAACAACGAGGACAAGTATGTAACTCGATCTCAGTTTGTTTATAATTAATGCTCGATACGCTCGCGCGGGAATAATTCCACGGTTTATATGCACCCCTGATAATATGATGAAGTTTCTTCAGACGCGCCGGGGCGGCGCGGGGCGGCTAGCATCGGCTGGGGCGGAGTTTTCCAGTGGCGCTCAGTCGGTAGGCAGCTGCCGCCCGAGCCGCACGCTTCCTTCTCCGCGTAAAGTCATGCCACGCGACTCGCGATGTCACTACATCCGCGTAAATATTTATGACGCGATCGACTTCGCTCCCTCATAAATGGCACTGCCGACCTCCATGCCTTACCGCAACTCGCATATGAACGTAAAATGCCAATAACAGCCGCGAAAAGACTCGAGCGAACTTTTAATCGAATAGTGTACGTGTTGTTGTGCTACCATGCTGTCGAAAACTCTGCGGCCGAAATGCCGCATGAGTGCGCGTATCGCAGCCCCGAGACGGAAACGTCGGAGAACACAGTACTGTTCTGCAAAATCCGAACGATAAGCAGTTTAGACCATCTGTTGCAAAATATCAGTCGGACGCATTTTGACGACGTGATATCGTTACACGTCCAGTGTAGTGAGATTTTGTTTTTTGAGAGCACGTTGACTGCTCAGACGGATAAGGCCCCGGGAAAACACACAAACTTGGGCAAGATGCGTGATCTGGTCATCGACAGGTGCAAGATTCGACAAATACCAGCGCGCGCTTTTGAGAACTTCATAGATTTGAAGCGTCTACACGTGACCACGTACAACGGTGAATGGTCAGCGATGACGATGGGAATTAACGAGCAAGCGTTCATCGGTCTGAATGAGTTAACCGAACTTGATCTAAGTCACAACAATATCTGGAGCACTAAGACAGAAACTTTCTGCTCTCTGTACAGTTTGAAAACTTTAAATCTGACCAACAACCATTTGCAAAATATAAAGACCATCGGATTTTCAGAATCCTTAATGGAGCAAAATTTGAGTGTTAGAAGTTGTAATTTAGTGATAGAGACTTTAGATTTATCATACAATGACTTGATTGTTATAACTGCCAACAGTTTGTCAAAATTACGATCGCTGTCAAAGTTATTGCTACAAAATAATGCGATTTCTACCCTAGAAGACGGTGCTTTTGAGGGGCTACACAGTTTACAAGTTTTAAATTTATCCAGTAACTATATGAATACTCTCCCACCCGACTTATTTGCTGATACAAAGTCTGTGAAAGATATTAATATTAGTAATAATACGATAAACACGTTGCCTCCTGGGCTCTTTGATGCTTTAGAGCAACTCCAAATATTAGATTTATCTTATAATAAACTAAACAGTCAGTGGATTAATAAAGGTACGTTTGTAGGTTTACTGCGGATGGTAATACTGAACTTATCGTACAACAGTCTAACTAGAATTGAACGTAACATGTTTCAAGATTTATACAGTTTACAGAAACTAAATCTAGAGCATAATGAAATCACTTCAATCGACGAGCATTCGTTCAGCGAGTTGAGAAATTTACATTCCTTGACATTATCTGGAAATAATCTTGCTCATATTCATCCTCGTTTGTTTACAGATTTACATGTGTTACATGAGTTGTTCATTGATAACAATAAAATTAAACATATCGATGACAACGCATTTGATAATATGACGGCTATTGAAGATTTGGGGTTGAACGACAACATTTTGTCGTCTATCCCCGGGGCTATTCGTAAACTCCGCTCTTTGAGGTCATTGGATATTGGTAACAACAATATAACCCACCTGAACCGGGAAAACTTCCGCGGCCTATCCGAACTTTTCGGTTTACGCTTAGTCGATAATAAAGTTCCGTATTTAAACGAAGATACTTTTGAACATTTGCCACAGTTGCAGGTACTCAATTTAGCTTCAAACAAAATAAAACATGTCGCTCCCGGGTGTTTCAGAAAAAATGTTAATTTAAAACTATTGCGCATGGATGGCAATGAAATAACAAAGTTTGACGGTATATTCGACACTTTGAATAGTTTAGTTTGGTTGAACATGTCGGCTAACAAAATAATATTTTTTGACTTCCGCTCATTTCCCAGCAGCTTGGAATGGTTAGATTTGCATAAAAATTATATTGACAATTTCATAAATGACGACATGTATTCAAACTTAAATATAAAACTATTAGATATTAGTCACAATAATGTAAGTGAAATAACCGTTACGTCAATACCGAAATCCGTCGAGAAACTTTATTTGAACGACAACAAAATAGGAAATATTCAAGTCGGGTCTTTCTCCAAACTACAAAAGCTATCGACTGTGACGTTAAATAATAACAAACTAGTACAGCTTGACATGAATGCGTTTAGGTTAGATCAAATAGCTGAAGATAGTGACTTACCCGAATTCTTTATAAGCGGAAACCCGTTTGTTTGTGACTGTTCAATGGAATGGATTCAGCGCATTAATTATTTGAGCCACAGTCGACAATACCCGCGCGTGCTAGATTTAGATAAAGCTTTGTGTACGTTAGTCCACTCACGTACTAAAGGCAAAAAGGTGATTATAGACATGTCACCTTCTGACTTTCTCTGTCCTTATGAAAGTCATTGTTTCGCCCTATGCCATTGTTGTGACTTTGTTGCATGTGATTGCGAGATGATCTGCCCAAATAACTGTAGATGCTATCACGATATAACGTGGAATGCCAACGTCGTTGATTGTTCTAATGCCGGCTATACAAAAGTGCCGGAACGCATTCCTATGGACGCCACCGAGATATACTTAGACGGAAACCACATTAGTCACTTGGGAAATCACGTTTTTATAGGCAAAAAGAAACTTCAAGTTTTATATCTGAACAATACAAAGTTGAAAGAAGTTAACAACCAAACTTTCAAAGGCGTTGATTCCTTGAGGGTGTTGCATTTAGAGAATAATAAACTTGTCGAGTTGAAAGGCGACGAGTTTTTGCATTTAAATAGTTTAAATGAACTGTATTTAGATCATAATGCTATAGTCCATGTAGCTAATAATACATTTTCTTCACTCAAATCTTTATCTGTGCTAAGAATTGACGATAACAAGCTCGTAAACTTCTTTCCTTGGAAGTTATTAGCTTCATCTTCTAAAAGTTTGGCTCACGTTTCTATCGAAGGTAACCAATATTCTTGTGACTGCAAAAGTATAGCTGAATTAGATTCATGGTTACGGCGGGACCCAGGAGATCCGGAGAAAATGCTTTGTACTGATTCGGAGGGAAACCCAACCAAAATAACTATAGCTTCGGTACTAAGTCACTGCAAAGAATATATGGGATCAATAAGTGACCCGACCGTTTCTAGAGATGAGATTGTTTCTAAGTCCATTTTCCTTCCGGATAATTACTTCGCTGTAATATGTGGCGTTATTATTATCGTTGTCGTAATTTGTTTGATCGGTGCTATATTTTACGCTTTCAGATACGAAGTGAGCGACTGGTTCTATACAAAGTACGGTGTACCTCTGTTTAAAGAACAATCCTGCCCAAACGTAGATCATGTAATGGAAGGCAACCCAAATCACATGTATGACTATTACGTGATATGCAATACCAAAGACGCGAATTTCGTTTATCATAACATTATGTCTGAAATCGAGTTTAGGAAAATGACCTCTAAAAAATTTAATCCCAGCGAGACATTGCTAAATATTTTAACTCTAGACAGCTTCTCAAAGTCGTCAAAACTTTCCAAACGTTTACTAATAATTCTCACAACTAATTTTATCTGCAACGATCTCTGTGACATTCATTTCAAGAACATATTTTTGAGCTATTTGAAATCACTTAATCGTAGTGATTTGAACAAGGTGATAGTCATTAAGGTTGTAGATAACGACGAGATGATTGATGAATTATGTTTCACTTTAGACAAATGCAAGAATATATCGTGGAACGATCCTCGTTTCTGGGATAGGTTTTTAGCTCTGTCGAATTCCACTGATACTATTATCACGGTAAAAAGCTCCGAGAGGAGTGTCTTCAAGAAATCATTACGACAGGCTCCGACTTTGAGATACACTACAATGCCTGTTTCAAACGATAGTTGCTCAAAACAGAATTTCACTAACTCTTTACAATACTGCAGGAGAAACGACGGAGAATCGTCTCAGAATGAAAGCTCCCCGTCGTCGGACAACAATACATACGGTGAAGGGAACAATTCTAACAATAGCTACATGTCTATCGACAACAGAACTTGTCCTCGGTTTAATTATGACTTGCGGCTATCCCCGAGCAGTGGTCACGTATATTCTAGGGTAGAAGACATTTCCCCGACTGCACCCCGTTCTTTATCCGGGAGTACATCAAATAAGGCGCGCACGTACTTTGTTTGAATATTTATTTCATTATTTCCTTTGGCACTAATAATATTGCTTGCACATTTTGTATTCACTTTAAACATAATGTCTTGTAAATAGGTATAACTTTATATTGGTACATTTTTGTCAATTCGTCACATACGTAATTTAAGTCATGTAATTTGAGAGGGCACTCCCTCTCAAAAATATTTTCATTAAAATATTTGTACAAAACTCGTGTTGAAAATGTTGAGTCTGATTGTGGTAGCACCTTTTCAAAAATATCTATTGTCTAATTAAAATAGTTTATCAAAAACTGTGAAAAGTAAATCAGACACTGTACCGCAACACCAAATAGGTTAGACTATTTCCAATAATAATCACAATTACTAAATTAAGAGCTATATTTGCTTTAATTTTAGATCATGTGATTTCTTTCGAAATTATGATATTGTTAGCATGAAGATAAATGTTGTCGACCTACTAATTTGTCTTCATTATCTTACTGGAGTTTAATAAAAATTATATGAAATAAATTAAAATGTTATTTTCATTTAAAAGAAGCGCTATTTTTATTGTTTTATTTTGATGAATTAATCATACATTATGTTTAGCTGAATCGTATTTATTTTTCTTTGATGTACTTATATTATAAATGTTGTTGTGTACTCATAAAAATCTATGTGCTTATTCACACTATATAGATGTGTATCGAATGTATATAAATACATGAAAAGGTAAAAATATAATAATAATAATAATTTATGTATGCTGTTATTGTTAATTGGCATAGATGTATGGCTTGAATACATATTTTAAAGTAATTAAGCTAAATCGTGATACTAGATTTAACTATAAAACTTTAAAATAAAAGTAATTTTTCGATTGTAATTATTAGTTGTAACGAAAAATTATTGTTTTGTATAAAAATGTACAAAGAAAATCTTGGAAACGTAATAAAATTATACGACGTTTTGATACTTATGATCGTCTTTTATTTGTGGAAGTTTCAGATCGAGTACCTATTTATTAATTAGAACGCTGTTGTTGTTTCATTGTATAATTAAAGACACTTATAACTTACCCAGCTTTATTCTTAAATTTATAAGTTTTAATAATGTACCAAATTTTATTTTAAGCAGAATTTATTTATTAATAAAGTCCGCCAACACAGTTACATCACTAAAATTACAAATGTCAAGGTAAGTGTCACAGCAATTATAGGCGAAGACGGCATGCATTAAAATTATTCAGTCAAAAACAATAATTAGTCAAAAAATTTGTTAATACTAAGTCAAAAGCTACAAAAACGAATTCATCATTCCATTTTAAATTCGCTGTGGTCTTAGTTAGTAAACATTCATAACAAACGTTACATTCATGATCAAAAATTGGCTTTACGTAAATAAAAATAAAACTATATAGTTTTATTTTTATTTACGTAAAGCCAATTTTGTGAGTTCTAATGTCATTATTTTAAAAATATAGCTGGACGAGGCGTTTGAGCTGTAAAACCAAACCTATCTGCTTCATGACATTACATTTTCGGTACGTTTTAACTGAAGAATTGTACTTATACGAGTACCCATTCTGGCATTAGCAGCATACAGCGGTACTACAGAACGTAGGTATATCTGAATTTGAATACTGAATAACTAACAACATAAGACAAAATCAAATGTACAATATTCATTTTTTTTTTAATGATTGACAGGCTAGTTGTTTTGACCACAGCTCACCTGATGTTAAGTGACGGCGTGGTCGAAGATGGTAAAGCACACCTAGCCTGGAATGGAACTGGCTCTCAAGTGAGGCTGCCGGAACACACCGTTAGATGCTTGGCGGCAGATTTCCAACTTGAGGGTGGTAGCTACCCAGCCGAGTACTAGAAAGTACCCTACCACCATGCTATGGTTCCTTCACCGGCAGCTCAAGCTCATTGTTGGGGTTTGAACCCACGCCCTTCGGCATGCGAACCTACCGCGCTAACCACTGAGCTATCATCGCTACACGCTATTTATATGATGTGTGATGCGTTTATTGAGCTTTTTCTTTTGAGACCAAACAAGACTTGCTTCATATTTTGCCTGTGTATAGATAAATAAATCTATGAAACAAATTAGATTTACTGTAGTCGCTGCTCATCTCACTAGTATTATAAAGGCGAAAGTTTGTGAATATGTAAGTGTGTTTGTCTTTTTGTTACTTGTTCACGCTCAAACGGCTGGACCAATTTCGAGGATATATGATACGGAGATAGCTGACACCCTGGATTAACACATAGGCTACTTTTTATCCTGAAAAAAATGTTGTGTTCAAATGGGAGCAGCGGGCAAAACAACAGGGCGCAGCTAGTATAACCATAATTATGAAATTGGAAATCGTGGCAGAAACGTGAAAAAAACATGCTAGTTGTTGTTATAGAAATATTATATTTTATTAATAGAAATATACAAAACTAATTTGATTATTATTAATTAAGTCACTAAAACTATCTAGGTACTTACTAAGATGATTGTTTTCAAATTACTTTAGACTAGCGGACGCCTCGCGGTTTCATCCGCGTAGTTCCCGTTCCCGTGGGAATACAGGGATAAAAAGTAGCCTATGTCACCCGGAGATAGTGTAGCTTTCCAACGGGTAAATATTTTTTTGAAATCGGTCCAGTAGTTTCGGAGCCTATTGAATACGAACAAACAATCAATCATCGATCACATCTTTCCTCTTTATAACAGTATAGATATATAGATAAATTAATAGAAATATGCAAAACTAATTTGATTATTTATTAACTAAGTCACTAAAACTATGTAGGTACTATTTATGTAGGGCTTGCGTTTGACCGCCATCCCGCCTGATGTTAAGCAGATGCGGTCTACGGTGGAGCACGCTAGCCTAGAAGAAACCGATTCACATAGGTAGGTACTTTAAATTATTTAATTATCTTAAAATAATACAATATTTAAGTATGTGCCTATTATTTCCTCCAACGTATATAGCTCTTCTGGTGTTTAACTAGTCAGAAGTACTTTTGATTGTTTAGATGTCGTTTTAATTTTTTTTTTTGTCAGTTGTTGTCGGAAATTATTTTATCAATACTTTTAAAATTGACGTCGTTCATTATTTATTCCTGGATCTCTTTAGAAAAGTAGGTATCATACTCTTTTATAATTCAAAAACAATAATTGAAGCCGCAACTTATGAATATGTTCCAACCAGTATTTTTGAATGTACAATGAGGTGTTTTTGAGAAGTAAATAAATATTGAATTATTCTAAATGGATACCGAAGCATTATCATTCTACAAATACCAACAATAGTCATGGACTGTGGACAACTTAATCAGCATAGAAATACAGGGTAATTTTTAGTAAGTCGGCTTATATTATAAGTCGGATTATAGCAAAAGTTGTAGATGTTGTTGTAGATGTGTCGTTAACCTCGAGAGTAACTCGTTGTCTTATGGCCCTCTTAACAACTTTTCATAATTCATAATTCATTTATTCCTTGCAAAATAGGTAAACAAAAAATTGTGGTCTTAAGTCTAGATAGTACTCTATTTTTGCTTTGAAAAGCATGCAAGTATTTTTAAAATCTAAAAAAACAAAGGAGAACAATTATAAATCTACTTTTGTCAGGGCATATAAAAAAAAAAAAATAACAATAAACCAATAATAATATCAAAATAATAATAATATCATTATTTTTTTCACTTTTGCTACACTACTATGCATAATTCCACATATTTTTCATCTGTACTTATTAAGAACTAAAACATCTAAATTAATGACTGTAAATGTATGTCCGTATGTTTTTTTAAACACGCGAAGTTACATACAAAGCTTAGAAAGTGGGGTTTGCAGTATAAAATATCCTTCTTCCTATACTGTATAAGTAAAAAAAATGTGTTCATAAAAATTTCAAAAAAAAAAAACTTATAAAACAAAATCACTCAATACAAGTTCAAGTCTATCGTTTCTCCATTAACTTCTTTTCTAAACTGAGTAATTTATTTTTAAAACTGTTATTTAGATATTATGTTTTTACGGAAGGTTTGTATATCATATAATTATATTTACAACCAAATTATACTTTTGTACATGTATACAAGACAAAAATGATGGCAGGTGGGTAAGGCGTTGATGGAGTGGCAGCCTCAAACTGGTAAATGGAACATTGGTCGTCCACCGTCCGTCCGAATCTGGACAATATCGGCACAGAGCTGGAACGAGTAGCGTACAAAAAGAAAGAAACCTATGCTTAACAGTGGGCGATTACGCGGTGATGATTTATTATGAAGTCGCAAAAATAAATTGCATTGGTGCAAACCCGAGATGGGTTAAAAATGATCCTGTATATTAACATCTTAATCGCTAATTACTAATTACTGTATCAACAAACAACAAGCTGATAAGCTAGCTGTTATTCTGTAGTGTAAATTGAATCTAGACGTCTCTAGTATTCTATAATATTTACTATGTAAGGTGATTAAATCATTATAATTATCAAGAGATGTAGATGTTTGTAGCGATGATGGTACCTCCTGCTAAATAGATTTGTCATCTAGTGTCTACACACTTAACTTTATGTGTATACGTCAGTTTAAAAATTTAGAACTAATTTATTTTAGTTGGTGAAAAGAAATATCTTTTCTACAATTAAAAATAAACTTATGGAAAAGGACGTGGTTTCGACACATTTGTGGTTTTTATATTGTTTTACTTAAATGCAACTTAACTTTCTGCTTGTTTTAAATATTGCAACATTAAATGAAAATTTTACAATAATAAATAGGAATTAGCTACAATAGAAGCACTTTATAAAATCAACTATGTATGATTTTGGTAAAGCAGGAAAAAAATGTTTAAGCACAGCTGCTATATTCAATGTGCAGTTTGAGGAGTTTTGGCGGGAATGCGAAAAAGGCCGGTCACCCTGTTGTATTTTTGTCCAAAACTAGTGTTCTGTTGAGTTTTTATACATAAAAATGGTGGTCTTTTATTCATAAAGTGCCGAATCAAAAGCGTGAAGGAAAATGATATAATGTGGTGAAAGATGACTTTTCGTGTTGCTTCCAAAACTCCATCGAAGATTTATAGTAGGTAATGTTGGTACTACTTTACTAAAGCACGACGGGACTGGACTGACACGGGCTGTACTTGACCAAGGCTGGACTTTGGCTATAACTATAACTACGAGGCAACTTATTTCACTTATAAAACTAGAAAACATAAAACACTTGACACTGACAAATGCTCAAAATGCGACGCCAAAACCAAAGAAAAAAAAGTTACAGTTAACATCAAACGTCTCTACATCTCTACATTACATTCCTATCTCAATTTTAAAACCAATTCACAGTATCAAAGTAAAGCTCATTTGAGGTTCGCCTCCCTTTATTGCTACTAAACAAATTTCTAAGCGTACATAAACGGTTAAAGTCGCTATTACGTTTGTGGCGAACGTAAAATTATCAGGTTTAGTGTTATTGTCGTCACAGAAACAATTCGAGGAGTCGCGACTTCGGTTCGTGGTTTTCCAGGGAAATTATTAAAAGGAGCAGGGAGTGAAAGTTGAACAAAATAATGCACTCTAAGCTATGTTCTAATATGTATGTTAATAGTATACCTACTAGGTTCTGTGCTTAGTACATTTTTTCGACATAAATGTTTTTACTTTGTTTTTGGGGTCGCACGTTGTACATTTGCCATTATCTAGTTCTAGTATATTTATATTTTTTAAGTATCTTATAAATTATGTCAGTCACAGTCAAAAGCAGAAGTCCGAACACGCCCCATTAAAACAATGACGAAATTAACGAAGCAAAATAAAACGTACCTAAATGTCACACTGCATTATAATAATGTTTTCTTACGCTTATGCACATACATTGAGTCTATACAACACCAATATTTTATGCAAAAATACAGTAAATTAAACAATACAAGTTTAGGAAAATAATCCAATGAAAGCGGGAAAATCCATGGCCTAAGCATGATTTTTCCGCTTTCACGCTAAAATTCTTCTCTTGTAAGGTTGGCAACTTTGTAGTTCCTTGGCTAAAACGCGATAATCCTCCTTATTTGTCATCTAAGGCACAAAATATAAGTTATAATAAAATATATAAAAAAAAAAATGTGTTTCTTTGATGACTATATTTATGTAGATAGTTATTATGTGCGATCTGTAACAAAAAACATACAACATACTCCATATAATATAGGCTAAGACTTTAGGCTTCATTTTGCATAGGGATTCTGTTGTATCTGTAACATTAAAATTCCTAATTAAAGTTAATTTACTAAACCAAAAGAGAAGTTATCCTCATTTCAACATTGAATATAATAATTATAACATTAATTTTTCTAGTTGGAATATATGATTTCTAATACGTTTTCTTATTCTACTTAGAATAATTAAGAAGAAAGAACATATTATGATAAATATTTATATTGGCCAAGGTCAACTTGAATTACAATTTTTTTTACTAGAATAATAAATATTATATAGGAAGAGGCATTATTGGGATCTGAAGCCACGCCCTTGGGCGTGGGAGCTGACTGCGCTAACTACTGAGTATCGTCGTTACGAAAAATTACCATATAATGTTTATGATTTAACTTTTGTTATTCTTGATCTTTATTGAAACGCAATTTCTTAATCGTATGTAGGTACATATTCAGCAAGTCTTCGGCTACGTCTGATTTCTCAATGCAAATTCATAAAATATTATGAAATCAAGCTTAGTTTATAATGAGGACAATAGCGTCGTCAGTGTCCAACGTCGCAATAATATTTTGATAGAGCCAATGCAAATATAATTCATGATGGACTCTATTGGCAGAAGTAGTAGGATCATAGTTTGATTACATGAGTATTGAGCATAAGTATTAAAGAGTTGTAATTGACCTTTACTTAGCCAGAAAAGATAGAGTAAAAAAAGCTATACCTATATACCGAATCGAATTTCTTTACTAATTACAAAATGTATGATACGTCCAATATACAACGTGTAAGAGAAAATAGTAGATCTCCTTTGCAGAAGGTCATTTTGGTTGGTACCACTGCAGTACCAGATATTCTACCACCTAGTAGTAGCATCCGCAGCTCGTTAGATCTTCGCAGCAATAAAAAGAAAGACCATATTGACTTGTAACATTGGTGTTATCAATAAACGTTTAGAGGAGGCGTCATCTGGTGACCAGAATGCTGGCGTCTACTTTGGTCAGAAGCTTAGCATTGCCATCCAGCGTGGCAATACTGCCAGCATTCTGGCCAAATATCCCTCCTCTGACGGACTTTTAGATTAAGTTTTTTGTACATCAATAGTATTAATTTAAGATGTTTTATTTTGTTCAATACATTTTCATAAAACATGCTAATGTAATATAATAATGTGTCAATCAATCAATCAATCAATTTAAAATTTGTCAATAAAATATTTGTATTTGTAGTGTGTAATCATTATTGTGCTCCAGTTTGATGGGTACTGCATCTAGTAAAATTCAGACTGTCGAGACTAACCAACGAATATCTCAAAATAATGAACGCCAAAGTAGCGATGTCCTGGATTTTGTTTTGCTACTCAAAGGTCTGTGAATTGCTGGAATAGTCATGGGCAGATGTTACTCGTTAACACCAGAAGAGCGTCTCGTTCGACTCATTTTGCATGCCGAAGGGCGTGGGTTCAACACCCAGCAATGAGCTTGAGCTGCCGGTGAAGGGAAACATCGTGAGGAAACCATAGCACGGTGGTAGGGTACTTTCTAGTACTCGGCTGGCTAGCTACCACCCTCAAGTTGGAAATCTGTCGCCAAGCACCTAACGGTGTGTTCCGGCAGCCTCACTTGAGAGCCAGTTCCATTCCAAGCTAGGTGTTTACCATCTTCGACCACACCGTCACTTAACATTAGGTGAGCTGTGGTCAAACACCTAGCCTGTCAACCATGAAAAAATAAAATTTACTTTAAAAACTGTGTAAATAACATTTCGTATGAAATGGTCAACTTGCTAAAATTTTATTAAGACCACGTAAATTGATACAGAAAGCAGTGTCACAATACGTACAACATTTTCTATTAACACATTTGTATATAGGAATGTGTGTCATAGAAACTCGATCTTATTATTTCAGTTACGGCTAGTATTGTCAATTAACACATCAATGACAAATTGATTTCGGTTTAAATGGCAAACTTTCAAAAACTGGCTGTGCTTCAAAAACATTTACGAGAGCATTGATAAATAATTGCCTTTTGTTTTTACCAAATACACGGTAGAAAATACATCATCCCTATCACACTACAATGAGAATAGTCTAAAACAGAAAACAATGTGAGATGGGAAAGGAAAACTATACATACTTTGTCTGATGTTAATATAATATTTAATAAATAATCTTTAATTTTTTTTATTTGTTTCCTAGTCGTCTGATTATGTTAGTATAAAAGGGCCATTACGAATTTTGAAGATTCATATTTTCTTGTTCTAGCTGATAGCTTCAGCAGACCTTAATTTTACGACTAAAAGTTATTGCTCCGTAAACATTATCCAGGTAAAAAATAGGGGTATACATTTGTATGGAAAAACGCTACTTGCGTTCCCTCTTAACACTGCTTAAACCTTTTGTATCAACATCGATCATCCAATAAGTAAACAATTGAATCACTTATCGTGTATCGGATCCTATTCCCGCTTAACCGTTTTTAGTATCATGACATTTCGTTCCAATCCCCTATAGGCTGCCAATTTTAATCGGATGACGAGTGATGCACCGAAACGCATAATTACGAATCGGAACGTCTCACGGGACTCGATTCCGTATTAGTTTTGACATTCGGCTTGATTGATGGACTACAATCTCTGGACGAATCTCATGAATGAGCGCCCGTATATGCCATTTGCAACCAAATATATCGATCAGTCGTCAACCACTTTATCCTAAAGCTTTAGGAACTAAATTACAGTAGCGCAGGTCATTGTTTAACCTTGTAGATGGCAGCGATACCTAGGTGTGTCAAATTGGAAGCGTTAGGGTTGGCGTCAGTTTGACAGAAAATGGACGGATAGTTGAATTTTAGATGGATCGCTAGTACAGTTGATTTTTCGATGCTGTGTGCGGAGCACTTTGGTTGACAGAACATACATAATATTATGAGTTACAAAAGAACATTTACGTAAATTTTTACATTGGTACCTATGGTGTTGTCTACAGGCGTAAGTTACCACAACAAAATATTTTGGAACATGCTATCTTCATTATGCAATCGATTAAATGTATAAAAATATTTTTTAATTTTTATAGTCCGAGAGTTATGTTTATACGCTAACCGTTTTAAACAGTTTTTCACATAGTCCAGGAGTTGTTTAATACTACTAATATTCTAATACTATAATACCCTATTACTAATAAAGTTAGGAATATCTATAAGAGTACGTAACGCTGCACAATCCGGTTTTACATGGAAATGTATGAAAACGCCGCGGGGTGTATTTATTGTTTTGAACTATCAAAATCAATTTATATACATATAAAAACTCTACAACATTATACGTGTTTAATAAGAAATAAAAATTAAACAAGAAACATGAGTGAAATTAATCTGGGTTCTTATTGTCTAAACGTATACGTACACGCCATATTCCGCAGTGTCTGAAGACTCGCCTCTTTAATCAGTGCGTCCTGCCCACCATGACATATGGTGCCGAGACGTGGACGCTCACACATGAGGCTGTGCACAAAATTAGAGTCGCACAGAGAGCCATGGAGAGGTCCATGCTCGGCATTAAACTCCAAGACCGAGTTCGTAATACCGATATCCGGCGACGAACGAAAGTTCGAGAAGTCGGTATCGCAATTATGAACCTCAAGTGGAGCTGGGCAGGACACGTTGCTAGGCGAAGTGATGACAGGTGGAGTAAGGTTGCAACAGAGTGGTGGCCTAGGCAAGGGAAGCGGAGCGTCGGTCGTCCAGCCGCAAGATGGGTCGACGATATCGTCACCGTCGCGGGTCGAACCTGGACCAGATTGGCACAGGACCGAGGCAGATGGCATGTAAAGAGAAAGGCTTATACCCAGTAGTGGGATAAAGAAGGTTGTGGATGATGATGATGATGATACGTAACCTACGTTTTCGTAACGCGGCCACATTTACGTCCGGACCAGCCCTGTTTTAAAAACCGGTAGGAAGGTCAGGACATAGTCCATCACGCTAGCCTGAGCAGGCTTTATACATCTTCGAGAACATTTTTACAAAGCATTCTCTCTTAAAGATATGCATTTAACTGTTCGCAATTCGGGTAAATTCGCGTGGAATGATATCTACAGAAATTTTAAAACCAATATGAGGCGTGTTACACGCTCATTTGTTTTCAACTGTCATAATAAACTCTATGGGCGTAGGTATAAATACGATACAGATTATCGGCAAGGATTCTGATGTGAGTTAGAGAATGACATGCATGGGACGAGCTCTATTTTTGCCAGTGAATCATATTTGCTATTTGCTACCATTGTCGTTACTTTCCTATTTTGTTTACATACTTATTCCTGGAAGTCAGAACGACATTTTAGCCAACACAATCATGTTTGAATCCACGCAAAAACAGTTGTTCTCCATTTATGTTTCTGGAATATAATGCTTGGTATAAAAACTTTATTCATGCACGGAACATTTAAAAAGTTTACATCGAACCTAAGCAAATATCAGATCGTTTTATTGGTCTCCTACAAAGGAACAAAAAGTAAACTTTCAAGTAAACAGATCACATTAATGTCGACTTCCGTCGCCATAGAGGCCTACAGCTTCCGTGAATAGGCGATGTACACGTATCATAGAAACGTAAGCTAAGCAAAGCTATTGAAATGCCGCTGGCTATTATCCATAATAATGCTTACAATGTTTTGCCTGGCGCTGTGAAGCCGAGATGTAGTACTGATCGGGTATTTGATTTTTTAAATTTTATTTGTTACTAGCAGCTCGCCTCGGCTTCGCACGGGAAAACAAAACTTGATTGATAATATAAATATAGCCTATGTCACTCAGTGATAATGTGGCATTCTAATGATGAAAGAATTATGCAGATCACTCCAGTAGTTTCGGAGCCTATTCAATACAAACAAACAAGCAAAAACTCAAATAATTCCTCTTTATAATTAGATAGTAGATAAAATCGTTGTTGTGCACACTAATATGTTAAGGTTTTGAACTCTAACCAGACCACATAATTAATTACTCAGTGATACTTGCGCAATAAAGACGAATCTAGTAAATAAATAAATATCGTGGGACTATACACACAGCGCCATCTGACCCCAAACTAAGCAAAGCTTGTGTGATGGAAGTCAGATAACTGATAGAATACATAAATACTTTTTTTTACTTTTTTCTTATTTAGTAACATAATAATATCATTCATCAGGATCGGTTTAGCCGTTTAGTAGTTACGAGGGAACATAGGGACGGGCAGTCGGACATACCTACAATCCTACATAGATACCCACTGGTCAAAAACATTTTTTACATTCATACATAATTATACCCACTGGTCAAACACAACTTTCCTTTATTGAATTCGCTGCAATATAAAATAGTGATTTAATATGAAATGTACAAAAAGAATAGAATAAAGTTGGCAAGTACGCATCACGCTAATATTACCTATGTAAGCAGTTCTTGCTTGGGTCAATGTATGAATGCTTATTTGTTACTTCTTTAGACTTTAGTGGCTTATCAGGCTTAGATGTAATTTCGGATGCAGATAGCTAGTAGAATTTTTTCTTTGTTGCTAAATTTTTTCCCAGAAAACGAAGGTGAAATCGCGGAGTTAAACTAGTACACTATAAATAACAATTTACCTTCAGATAAATATCAGCATTTAAATCTCAGCCGTACCTAGAAATTTTAACTAGAGTATGCACTTACCAAATAAAGAACCGCCTACTTATTCGTACCCAATCTTGCACGTGGGCCGATCTTATAGTATCGATTTACAGGAAACCAATATCGATTGCAACAAATGTGACAAGGTATAAAATAAAGTAAGCTTTAAAATCTACTTTATGCCGTTGGAATTGGGTGTACGTTACGTTATATTTTCACCGGAACAAATATAAAAAGTGTCAAAAGGACGGAAATCGATCAAAAATATGTATGCGGTTATCTTGAATAGCAACAATCAATTGTTGTCTAAATGGCAACAGTAAATGTTGCGCTTTTGATGGTTTTTGTTATTATTGCATAACGCTTTGTGAAAAAATTGCATTATTCATGCATCTGCTAGTGAATATTGATTGCCGTAAAAAAATGTTTTATCATAATGATAAATACATTCTTTATTCTTTACCCCCGAGATTACTCTTCTTCAGAGAGCCAGTTAGAGCTTGCTAATAAGGCCCATAATTAGAGACCACTTTTCAAAGCCATAAGTCACTGGTGACACTATTATCTAGGGCTTTTTATGCTAACACTCGCCACGGTTGGGAGGCGGGTTGGCGAGCGCAGTTGGGTGTGGTGATGTACAGGAGTCGCTGCTGAGAGAGAGTGGGTTACAATTCTTACGCCATTATCAGCAAGGCTTAATTTGCTTAATGATATAACTAATAAATTTAATTAATTTGTACGGCTTTTTGTCATTTGCACAGTTTTAAATGCACCATCAGAAGAGCAGGCTGGAGCAGCAAAAGTTTTGCCACTTAGGCTTGGAAAGCCTAAGTGGCAAAACTTTTAGACATAAATCTGTACGTCAGAAATAAATCAATTTTATACGTTGTTACCCAAAAACGTATAAAATTGAGGACGTATATTCATCAATAATTCATAATATCGAAAGTTGAATGACTTATCCAGAGTTTTGAATAAGTTATTTTTTGTCACGTCTCAAATATTATAATGCCTCATAGCTAACCTGAAATAGAAAAAAAAGTAGGTAACCTTGACTTTCCCAAATTATTCTACCTGCAAAAGAGCATCGAGCGATCTCATTTTGAAGCACAAACATTACGTCATAATAACCGCCTTGTCAGTAATTCGCTGTTAACGACCCGAGACGCTGTTTGTTCTTCTACCAAGACGCCGAGGCTTGTCTAGACGCTGTAGACTAAGAACTGGTGTTGATTTTGAATAGGATGTTTTAAACAAGACGTCCAGAAAATAAACTAAAAATGTATTTTAATTAATTAATAGCAAACCTAATAATTAGAGGTCTAAAAAAAAATATAGATTTATATTTTCTAATTCTGTTCCCTCTTTAGTTAATTAACTGATATCTCATCTGGTGTTTAGTGAACATGCTATATAGGGTGGAACGATCTCGCTTAGAAAGAACCATTTCATTCAAGACATGATCCCATTTTGAAGGTTGAATGTAATTGAAAAAAGTACGAAATTAAATGTATGTTTTACTTCATTTATTTATGTCAGTTATACACCTATTATTATTATTAATAAATAATTTAAGTTGTGTTTTGTAGAAATAAACATAATTTTCGTATAATTTCTTCATAGGGATATTTTCTGCAAAAATAAGTAAAAAATTAGAAATCTTCATAAAAATAGCTTAAAGTAATATTATATTTGCCAAGGTATGTCTGTAAGAATGTCTATGTGTCGTTATTTTTTCATGAGTTCCCTGAAATTTGGATTCAAATACATTATAGCCTAGGTAAATTTTAGTAATATAATGTAATATAATTTCTAAAAATAGATAAAGAAGACGGTGGAAAGATGAGCTCGAGGCTCACGACAAGGAGTGGACCTCAATAGCACCAAACAGAGAGACGTAGAAGGGAGGGAGAGAGGCCTTCGCCCAGCAGTGGGACAAAATGGGCTACAGTAATAATAATAATGAAAAGATAAAGAAAGAATTTGTGTTAAAAATGATCAGAAAATAAACTTTTTGCAATAGCAATCAGTTGTAAATACTCGTATAAATATGTATAAAAAAAAAATATCATAGGACATAACACACAGCGCCATCTGACCCCAAACTAAGCAAAGCTTGTGCTATGAAAGACAGATAACGGATATAATACTTAAATAGTTTTTTTTTGTTAATACATACAGTACACCCAGACACAGAACAAACATTTATTTATATCACAAAATGCTTGCCCTGGAGAAAAAAGGAACTTCACATTAAAAAGCATTTAGGTAAAACATCTAAGACCAAACTACCGTTGGCTCTTTATCCATAATCGTATACTATGTAACCGACAATCATTGTATACCGAACGCAGCTAATGATAGCCCTTCGACTGAGTAAATTATCAATTCGGCCCAAGGGTCTCAAGCTTGTTTTTCGAAAGTTAACAAGCCCATTTTACCCCCGTAAGACGTCTCTGGTAACTTGAAAACTGTTCATAATTGCCCAGTGTAGCTGGGTGCAACTCAGTTTTATGCAATTAAGTTTGACGGCGTTAATTAAGCGATTAAAGTACTCTTTAATGAATAATTTAGTTCTTTCAACTTAACGCGATTAAACGAAAAAAAAAAACAGTATCCAAATTAGAAAACAAATAGAGACAGGTCTCATTACTAAACGCCATATAGAGACACATAATCTATTTAATATTGTACAATATTAAAGGAAACAATTTATTTTGACCCGTAAATTATTACCTGATTTATACGCAAACACTTGGAGAATTAAATATAGATAGGTAGATCTTAAAGACTCGAAATTTTGCTTAAAAGTTAATATGTAATTATGTTTCTTTAATTAACTAACCATCGAGTCTCAGAGTAATGAGCACCAAAGCAGCGATGCCCTGGACTTTGTTTGATTACTCAAAGTTCTGTGTATTGCTGCAATGGTCATGGATAGGCGTTATCTCTTACCATCAGAAGAGCGTCTCGTTCGTCTCATTATTTTTCACATAAAAAAATAATAATGCGTTTTTTTATATTATACCTATTGTATCTATTACTATTAAAAAGAGGAAAGATTTGATTGTTTGTTTGTTTGTAATGAATAGGGTCCGAAACTACTAGACCGATTATGAAATTCTTTCACCGTTGGAAAGCTACACTATCTCCGGGTAACATAAGCTACTTTTTATCCTTGTATTCCCACGGGAACGGAAACTACGCGGTTGAAACCGCGAGGCGTCTGCTAGTTATAAGTAAACTGATTAGGTCTTGGCTGTGGATATCTTTGTTAAACTTTCATGTCTGGGTTTATGTTTTGTATCTATATCTTGTTTGCTGAACATTTCAAGTTATAATGCGAATCCATTTAGGCAACTATATTCAAAGAATCCAAGAATTTTCTTGAACAGCCAACTTCTATAAACTTGGCGCTATTGTGAACACTTTATAATTAAGTATACTGAGAATTAAATTCTTACTTAGAATTTAGAAAGTACTCCAACATAAAAAAAAAAAATCTGAGATGTTTCGTGTATTTGCAAATTTTAATAAAAAATTAACAGACTTAAGAGCTATTTTGTAAAAATACACCAAGTTTTATATTTTTGCGGTGAATTGAAGAAATCTGTGCATCGGTAACACTTGTATTTGACAAATTTATTGTTTTGTAGAGATCTGTAAATATACAAATACAGATACGAAATTCGTTAAGAAGAAAAAAGCCGCATTAAAAAAAATTTTCAGTGAACAAATTTTTTTATAGAATTTATAAAATAAGTAACAATTTTTTCAAAAGATTTCTTAGTCTCCAGAGTGATAATAATCTTGTTCTTTTCAAGATCAGAGTGAATAAGATATCCAGATATCTTCTAAGTCAGCGTTCTTCATCTTTGACCGCATTGTCGTTTATCAACACGCGTGTTGGTGGTCAATCGTAGATTTATTCTCTTTAAAAAACAATTTATTCATAACAAAGTTCACTAACCGGCGTTCGGTAGCTGTATCAGATTAATCGGTGATAAATTAAACGGTCAGCCAATCAACGGCTCGCGTTGCGATCACCACACCTACTGCCGCCATTTTGCTAACGACGCGCGAGCGCTTCTAGAGATGAAATAATTATTACCAACCACAGATTAAAATTAAGTAGTATAGGGGATCTATTTTTAAATCATACGTCTGAGTTTTCTCATACGAATTTTTGGCCTGACCATAACTATAATATCATTCAAAGTCATTGTTCTAATAACAATGAGGTATCTAACAACAAACAGACACATAATTAGAAGGAAAAAAAAAATTCAAAGTCGGCCATGTTAAAACTAGACAATTAATTAAAAGAAAATTTAAAGATAAAATTATTGACGGCTAAATGTTATTATAAGATTGATAACTTTCTCACGGATACATTCAAGTAGGTAATTTTATTTGAACTTATAATTAATTAATTATTTCAACACTAATTCCACTTTTTTATATTCACATATAAACCATTATCTAATTCTAATTGGAATGTAATACAATTTAATAGAGCATGAAAAAACTATTTTTATAAATGACATCAGTGACTCTATTTAATTTTGTACACCACACCGTCCGTGGTAAAATGCGAAAAAAATCTTTCGTAACATAAGAGTAAGCCTTTATCTTATCTTTATCCGAATTTTACTAAGCCTAGTAAGCAATATCAAAGACATGAGTGGTTCTATATTACCTATACTATTATAAAGAGGAAAAATTTGATTGTTTGTTTGCATTGAATAGGCTCCGGAACTACTGGACCGATTTCAAAAGTTCTTTCACCGTTGCAAAGCTACACTATCCCCGGGTGACATAAGCTACTTTTTATCCCTGTATTCCAACTGGAACGGGAACTACGCGGGTGAAACCGCAAGGCGTCCGCTGGTAAAGTATACACTCGTACTTCCTATGCCTATGGCGCTTTATTTTATGTATGTTTTTTGGGCGCACTATTCGTCATTTTTCAGATGATAGTATATTTTTTTGCCACACACTTCTTCTGTGAGACCGAAAAAATGACAAAAACCACATTAGGTCTAAAATAACAAACAATTTATTTTTTCAACATCCTATAATTTGACGCACCGCTGGACAAACATCAAACGCTTGGAAGGAAGACATCATTATTTCGTCAATCATTAGTCATCAAATAATATTATTTAACGAGCCGTGATTAAATAATTGTTGACAGTTATCTTTTTTCGGAGTTCTGATGCACCTGGAGATAAGAGACCGGTCAATGTAATGATTGAACTGATATCTGGTAGGTACATGTACTTTATAGTAGGTACCTACAGTCGTCATGGAAGCTCAGCGTGCAGAAGTTTACGGGTTTAAAATGATGATGATATGGTTGCCGGGATTATATCGTTTTTAGCGATACACAGCTGCTACTAAAGTCATTAATTAGAGCTAGTTTGATGATGGATGCAACTATTGTTAGTGTTCATTAGTTATTTACACTTTTTTCTGTAAATTTCTGGGTGTACTGTATGTATTATAAGTATGTATTTACAAAAAAAAGTATTTAAGTATTCTATCAGTTATCTGCCTTCCATAGTACAAGCTTTGCTTTAGTTTGAGGTCGGATGGCGCTGTGTGTAATGTCCTAATTAAAAAAGAAATAAAAAATAATTTCTCTCTGTACCCAATTCCGCGAATGAAGTCGCCGGCGCAAGGCGCAAAGCTAATTAACAAAAATAGTCAAAGTATAAGACGTATGCAACACAGCGTAATATAAAGTACTAGAAGACGCCTCGCGGTTTCACCCGCGTAGTTCCAGTTCCAGTGGGAATACAGGGATAAAAAGTAAATATGTCACCCGGGGATAGTGTAGCTTCCCAATGGTGAAAGAATTTTTGAAATCAGTCCAGTAGTTTCGGAGCCTATTCAATACAAACAAACAAACAAACAAATTTTTCCTCTTTGTAATAGTATAGATAGATGAGAATAGTTTACGTCAACCAAATTTGTGATTTACAAGTATAATATTAGGTACCTACAATACAATACATAATATTTCCTAAAAACTGTGCCTACCAAATTCAGAAAACAAAAGTTAGGGGACAGGTTTTCGTACCACGTACCACGCCGGTTGTTAAAGGAAGATCTATGGCGATTTTGCTATGGCACGCGAACTACAGGAAGGCGTTTGGATAAAACAGCCTGACCTACTTACTAGGGAAAGTTTGACACCATTGTCGTCGAAATGTGCTAAGTTGAAGCAGTTTGTGGTAGAAACAGTTGGAAAGAACTCGAAACGAATTAAGTTCGATTTTGTCTACTGTATTTAACAAAAAATATTATTAAAAAGTTACACGACTATTTAGATTACGTTTTTTTAAACTTGAACACAATAGTTATGTTTATCGCCGTAATCAACAACTCGTGGTCAACTCGTGACCACGGCTATTGGAACATGGTCGAAATGTCGAGGCAAATAAACAAAACTGATCCTCAAATAAGCGTCCACACAGTGATGCATTGTAACTTTTTTGCTACTTGAAGTTTTGGGTCCCGCTACAATGGTCAGGCGTTGTCTGTTACGATTGAAGAGTGAACCCAAGAGGGATAGCCGGATGAAACCAATTGCTCCATACATTTGGTCCAAAGTCAACAAATATGTCATCTTGACAATGATGATGACAATTTTGTTGACCTTTTGGACCAAATGCCATCTTCATACTGAAGTTTGGAAGTCAGTAGGCAAATTTTTTGCGATCCCATGCTGCGGATTTTATATGCTGCTACCTCAGTTCAGATGCTGATAGTCCAGTCTACTCCTTGATATCGTCTTTTCACTTCCGTCAAACAAACATGTACTATCAAACAATTGTTTTTTTCTGGATTTCAATGTTTTGCCCATAGCAAAAGTTCAGAATACAATGAACCTCCTTTCGATCTATACACCGTAAGCTTATAACCTAATATAGCCAACATCTTAAATACATACCAAATCTTTCGTCACAAATTAAACGGAGCTAACTAGATGTGAACGTTGCCTATATATGACCATCGTATTATAATACTTGACCTGTCACGAGCTAAAAATCATCAGAAAGTATTTCACATCATTGTCACGTAATGACGTCTATAGAACGTCTTGACATGTCCTCTCTTGTGTTAGTTTCAACATTCAATGTCAGATGGACCACTATAAAAGTCGACACGGGTTATTTAGAACCCATCACGAGATCTTGTCCGGTTGTTGCTTGTGGGCGGGGTCATGTTGATTCTTAAGATATCGCTTTTTAGCTAGCGGCATCCGTATTCTAGAAATTATTTTGCAGCACAATCTACACTAATATAATAAAGAGGAAAGATTTGTATTTTGGTATGTTTGTAACGAATAAACTCAAAAACTACTGGACCGATTTTTCACCATTAGAATGCTACATTATCCCTTAGTAACATAATTATGCTCTATTTATTACTAGAGTTTAATTAAAAAATAATTAAGTAGGTGGGCTTATTATCTTCGACCACACCGTCACTTCACATCAGGCGAGTTGTGGTCATGTTTGACCACAGCATATAAAAAATTAAAAAAAAACCTTGTTTTAAAATAACACGCTTTTTTATAGCAAATATTATAAGCTGGACTTTTACGTTCATGGTGATATTATTACGTCTAGCCGTAGAAACTTTTTTTAACAAGCTAGGTATTTGACCACATCTCACTTGATGCAAAGTGACGGTGTGGTCTTAGATGGTAAAGCGCACCTAGCCTGGAATAGAACTAACTCTCAAGTGAGGCTGTTCGGAGTACACCGTTGAATGCTTGACGTCAAGCTTTCAGCTTCAGAGTGGTAGCTAGCCAGCCGAGTACTAGAAAGTAACCTACCACCATGCTATGGTTTCCTCACGATGTTTTCCTTCACCAACAGCTCAAGCTCAATGTTGGGGTTTGAACCCATGCCCTTCGGCGTGAATGCATCGCTACAATTATTTTACAATATCGCTACAACAAGTATTCACTCATATTCACTTTCAGAATTCTTATAATTTTAGAAAAGTCACGAATCAGTTCTGTTGTCCGGAATAAGCCGTCTGAATTGAAGTTGTGGATACAACCCGTTAAGAGCGACACGTTGTTTCTGTAAAAGGCACAAAGAAATTGAATACATTCTTTTTGAAGTTTGTGGAATCGTTTCAGTATCGTATTAACATATTCAATTTCCCTTATTGTCACCTTATCTCTTTTATCTTATCTTTGTTACTTGTATTAGTTTCTTCATGGCGATTTAAAAAGCCACAAGATATTTCTAGCATAATGTTTGGTAACTTTAAACACGCTTAATTTACATTTATCTTTATATGTTTCAATTTGATTTAAGTTTCCTTGACATGATTATGAATATTGCCATAGTTAGCCTCTATATAAATACTAGCTGCGCCCCGTGGTGTTACCGGCTACATGTTTTCAAGATAAAAAGTAGCCTGTGTCTTAATCCAGTGTCTTAGCTACCTCCATACCAAACTTCATCCAAATCCGTTCTGTAATTTTTGCGTGAAAGAGTAACATACATACATCTATACTCACAAACTTCACAGCATTTATAATATCAGTGGAATTAGTGGGATTACTCTACTACGAATTATTCCTTTACCAACAGCTCCAAAATATTGTCGGTGTTCGTTTGTTGGATTTGAACTAAAGTTGACGACAATAAATGCATCGTATCTTTTATCTAACCGATCAAAGACTTTAATCTATCCTTGTTTTAAAAAATGCATTTTATTTCAAATGACTGAATTTAGGGTTGGCCTTACATGTTCCGAATCTATTTTTATTGCCTGCCTCTAATGGATTTCTGTAATATGATCCTTGATTTTTGTGTACCTTTTTTACTATGCTCTAAAAGCTGTTTCACATTAAACTTATCGACTCGAGATAAATCTTTGCTCGCCTCAGTTGTTGTTTTATGTCTAATTGTTATTGTATTGATGTTGTTACTGAATACGATGTGTAATCCGTATCTACTATTTTAGTATTGCCAGCGGTGGTGGTCAACATTTTTTTTTTAATTAGTTTTTTTCCATCGACACTTTTCAGTAAGAAAAGTGTCGACGAGTTCATCGTTTATACTCTACTTAGCAATTTAAGCAATATTAAAATTACTTATTAGTCTCAACTAGGCTAGATTGTAATAACAATGAGGTATCTAACAACAAACAGATACATCATTAGAAGGAAAAAAAAAAGTTTTTTATAGCTGACAGACTAGGTGTTTGACTGCAGCTCACCTGATGTTAAGTGCTGGTGTGTTCCAAGATGGTAAAGCATACCTTGCCTGGAATAGAACTGGCTCTCAAGTAAGGCTGCCGAAACACACCGTTAGATGATTAGTATGGAGGTAGCTGACACCCTGGATTAGCACATGTGCTATTTTTTATCCCGAAAACATGTAGCGGGTAACACCGCGGGAGGCAACTAGTATTATAAATGTGAAAGTTTGAATGGATGGATGTTTGTTACTCTTTTACGCAAAATTACTGAACGGATTTGGATAAACTTTGGTACGGAGGTAGTTGACACTCTGGATTGAAATATAGGCTATTTTTTATCCCGAAAACATGTAGCAGTTAACACTGCGGGGCGCAGCTAGTTGATATCTATAAATGTAAACTAAATCCATTCTATCCTGTATAGTTATAATACATAAATATATTGTCGTTTGATACTAGCGGCGCCAAAACTCATTTAGTATTGCCCAACGTCCACAGAAAATATAAAATTAACTTTAAAATTAAGCAATACAAATTAATGTAGTTTTTTATATGCAACGAACGACTCCCTAATGCATTTGGAATGATGTGATGAATGGGCACCCATTCATAAAACTTCTGTTCATTTTAGCCACGTAGTTAATAAACAGTAGGTGGTGAATGTAATAGAGTATTGTCTTTACTACCGTGGGCGGAGTGACTACCAAAGTCGATTTTGTATGCGGTGACCACCAAGTTTGGTAGAGTTAGGATAAAAAGTCGGAAGGTGAGTTTTTTTTACGGTCAACAAGCTAGGTGTTTAGGTGTGTGTGTTCATAGCTAACCTAATGTAATGTGACGGTGTGGTCGAAGATGGTAAAGCACACCTAGCCTGGAATAGAATTGGCTCTCAAGTGAGGCAGCTGGAACACACCGTTAGGTGCTTGGCGGCAGATTTTCAACTTGAGGGTGATAGCTAGCCACTGGAATACCTATTAAAAAATATTATACCACCATGCTATGGTTTCCTCACAATGTTTTCTTTCACCGGCAGCTCAAGCTCATCGTTGGGGTTTGAACACACGGCTTGTGAACAGACCGCGTTAACCACTATTCGTTTCTATGATTGTAAAGTATTTTCGCTGTTACGGCAAATTTACAATCCAGATAGATTTTACTCTAATTAATACATAGGCTATATTATTATAAACCGAAAACGTTGGCAAGTCAGCTAATCGTGCAAATGTTGTACTACAACTGTTAAGATGTATTTGTGAATTTGTTTGTTTCGATTTCAATCAGTAGCGAAGCAACAAAATGACGTAATATCGTGCAGGGAATTGACATTGGCAACCGGCTTGAGATGTGACAGTGACATTAGCATATTTTTATCCTAGGAAAAGGAGCCGCTCCAGTGGGATTGTCACCGCGGGTTACACTGCGGACTGCGACTATTCTACCTACTATAATTTACATAATATTGCATTATGCTAAAAGACATACTTACTAATAACATAGATACAATCTGGTTAACCCAGTAATCAATTACAATATCTAGATATAATCCAGATGCTCACTGACTCCAATCACTGTAAATCATTTACCCACATTGACTGCAATTGTAGCGGTATTATAAATTAAACCGACGAAACTAATATTATAAATGCGAAAGTTTGAGAGTATGAATGGATGTTTGTTACTCTTTCACGCAAAAACCACTGAACGGATTTAGATGAAATTTGGTATGGAAGTAGCTGAGATCCTGGATTAACACATATGCTACTTTTTATCTCGCAAACATGTAGCGGGTAATACCGCGGGGCGTAGCTATTATGTATTATATTTCAGTGATGGTAAATATTCTGATCATAACATTAATCATTAAAATAGAAAATTATGGTCACTCTAAGCACAACCAAGTCGATTGTATTTGACGTATCTGCTTACCTGTAGTCTTTTGTTTTATTAATGTGTTTGATGATAGGGATAAATTGTTTGGTTATGGTGTTATGGATGGGTATTTGTGAATTGTTCATCAGGTAGGCGTGATTGGTAAGATCGACAATTCGACGAAATATTCGATTTAATTCTTACTTTAATCGATTTAATTACTGCTATAAACTGCTGACTGCTATAAAAACGCTTAGTTGGTATTAGCTTTGCTTCATGAGCTCTGTGGGTATGGTCCAATTCCAACCCAGTATTACCCCCTTCCCCCATTTATGTGACAATTACAGACGTTTGCTTTGTTTCATGGTGTTCTAAAAATGTATTTTAAGTATGTTTCAAGCTGTTTGGTCACATTGACAGAAATTGTAGGTGGTTTGAACTATCTAAATACTTTTTCTTACAGATAGTATACGTGATCTTTGTTCGTTTTATGTTAGCTTAGTATAATTTAATTTTTGTTCAGTTTTTTATGAAATTAAACTAAATCTCTATAAATTACAACTTATTTTTGAAAGTATATAAAACATTTAAAAAATATATGAAATTAAATAAAATCTGCTTCACATAATGCATTTGTGTCCTAGTTTGACTCTAGACGGTGCTGAGTGAAAGCGTCTTCAATAATTTTGTAAGACTAGACTAACTTTTGATCTCTCAGACAATTTCTCATACGCACGTGGCGTATGAGAAATTTCCTAAAACTTACTCAACGAAAAATCTTTCTTAAAATAATCTTCAATACAACAGAAGTTTACGCGCCTCCTTATCCAATAACCAACAACCCGCAGTTCCGACCACAATGCAATTCAACGGTACGTCATACATTTATTATTTACCCCCACCATATCCGGTGCAAGATTAAACGGCGACTTGTGGAGATTAAATCCTGGATTTTATTCCCATATTGCCGTTTCCCCCGTTTCCCCTGGTTAAGGGAAACTCGAGTATTCATTGCGGGTAGCCAAGAGTCGAGGGTTGGTCGGGGTAAGTTTCACTACATATTGGTACTTAAATTTTGATTCGAGTCATAATTATTACGGTGTTCGTCAGGTGTGATAAAATCGGAAGAGCTAATATTAATTATTATGTAAACTAACTTCAGTATTTTAATTTAAGTTTTGTTTTTTATGTGATTATAATCAGCCATTAAACGTAGACAATAGATTTTGTTTTGAGGGCAACAGCATTATTACAAAAAAATTACACAATAATTATTGACTTTTTGCAGTAGAATTAATTTTAAATCTGTCATAGTAATTGGTTAAATAAATCATAAATACAAACCGGCATACATAACACCGATTTCTATACAGCTACAATGGTAAAGCGGTAAAATAAAATATGTAATGACTAATATTTTATTTTAATTCGTTAATAATTTAGTTCACAACATAGATAAGTTTACTTGTAATTACAATTTTTTTTTTTGTTTTATCTTTAGTTTTAATCATTGTCTTTGTGTTTTTTTGTCTTTGGATTGTAAGATTTATTTCATTCGTTAATTATGAATTTTAACAGGTCATTATTAGTAATTTTTTTTTTTTGTTGTAGCCGGAAATACAATAAATATCCAAACACAACTCGGAAACACAATACAACACAAAAGCTGGAAATAACACAAAATACATTTCCGAACAACAATAAGATATTAAGATATGGAATAAAAAACAGACAAAGAAAAACGGGGGAGAAAAGAACGAAAAAGAAGAGAGAAGAGGAATTCAATAAAGTAGATACATTATTATATGACACAATATAATGTCAGTGTCAATTGTACTGATCAGCATATTTGCTTTGTACTTTTAATTTTTCGCTAACGTAATTTAAATAGATATACATATCTACTACCATAGAAGCCAATTTCGTAAAGGGAGACTACACAAGTTTACTAAGAATACACTTTTTAAAAGTCGGTTCTATTTTTTTTTCTCATATTTATATCAGTTGGCACTCGAATCCATAATTTGTCCGGTGTTTTCACACTAGTATTCTTGCATTCAGGAATACACCAATGATAAGTACAATAATTACAACTCATCTTAAAATAACAAACAATTATCAATATCATAAAAATACAAAATAAATATGCGCATTTGTTTACAGTGCTCACTGACGCCAACCACAAAATAAAATTAAAATGCATTTTTATGGCACTTATCGATTGATAGGTTTTTAGTAGATTATTAGCGTTACGGAACACCCTATTGTGCATTATGTTTAATTTTATCTTTAAAGAAGCAATTAAGATAAATCTCTTCACGCTATAGCTAAAATACATAGACATACCCATCATTTTCAGTTCCAGTACTGAAAATTGGTCCCAACAGAATCACCAGCCAGGAAAAACAGCTGTATTTCGACAACCCTACAGCAACCAAGATTTATTCTGAGTTCGCAGTTATTTATAAACCAGAACCTTATTTTTATTCCCGTGTGATATTTTTAATGAGGCAACTAAATTTCCAGTGCACGTGTATTCATTTAAAAGTATACCTACAAGTTTTTTCTTATTTTCGGAATTCACTAAGTACTAAGGAGTATTACTAAATTTTTGCTATGGGTAAATCGTTTGGTTTTGTCTAAAATAAATAATTAATAAGCAGTAGGGACATTGCTGACCAATGGGTCTACTAAAAGTTAGGAAGCTAGTAATTGAACAATATAAAAATCTTATTGAACAAAATACGAAATTTATACAAAAAACTTAATCTAAAAGTCCGTCAGAGGAGGGATATGTGGCCAGAATGCTGGCAGCATTGCCATCCAGTGCCACCTGAATCCTCCTAAACGCAAGTAATTTAAGAATTGTTTTCATTTATTTACTTCAGACAAAACCAAACGAATTATCTAAATCAAAAATTTAGGAATACTCCTTAATACAGACACCTACTTAGTGATCGTTTATCAAAAGTTTTTTTATAAGTTTTGTTCAAAAGTATTACTCATAGAGAAGCATTGTTACCCATGCTAGGAATAAACCTGTGTTATGGCATAACAATACCCTTCGCCGAAAAGCTCGCTACACAAAATAGCTCGCTAAATACAAGCTCGAGTACCGATGACCTTACCTGATTTCGTCGTCGAGTTTTCACAAAAATAAATAAATAAATTTCGTTGGTGATTTCAGGAAGTTGCTAGGTAGGTACCACCGTAGTACAAGATATTCTGACGCAGTAGCAGTGTGTAAACATTACTGTATTCTTGTTTGAAGGGTACTGCAGCTACCGACACCACTGGGCTGTTAAGACTAACCATCGAAAATCTCAAATTAATGAGCACCAAAGCAGCTATGCCCCGGACTTTGTTACGCTACTCAAAGTTCTGTGTATTGCTGCAATGGTCATGGACAAGCGTTATCTCTTACCATCAGGAGATCGCATCGTTCGTCTCATTACTTTTACATTAAAAAAAAAAGAGGAAAGTATGCGTGTGTGGGAGGAGGGGTGTAAAAGTGTGTGCGTGTTTATAATAATAGTGTGATTTTATTTGACCTCCCATTTTTTGACATTACAATTTTTGTTTCATAAATATTATTATTATTTATCACCTTATCTATGTGGTTAATGTACCAAAACATTGTTATAGGTTGAATAAAGAGAAAAAACGTTATCTGATTTTGTTACAAAAAGCGTGGGGCCGAACCGGCTGAGGGCGCCTTGAGGTCCATCCTTTTGTTTGCTTAGACGTAATTGAGGTCGGTGTATAATTGGACCTCACACGGCTGGCATGCAAATGTCGGGTAATAGAGTCCTAGTGGCTTAACGGCTAATGAAATTGTAGGACAATGTAGGTCGCTTTGATTTAGTTAATTTGTCTAGATTTTTTGGCCGTAGTTAGTTAAAATTTGAGTTAAAACATTTTGTAAAGTGATCTCGTAATGTTAATTTATTTATGTTGTTTTCGTATTTAAATGCATAGTTAAGACTGTGAACATTAAAAATTTTGTCCAGCCATGTTGTCATATAAGTGACAGTAATATTTATGTGTTAATCCAGGGTGTCGGCTACCTCCATACCAAATATCCAAATCCGTTCAGTAGTTTTTCCGGGAAAGAGTAACAAACATCCATTCATCCATCCAAACTTTCACATTTATGACACTAGTGGGATTAAAAAGCCTTACAAAAAATAAATTTTGCTAATTTAATACAAAAAACAAAATATAGTTATAATCAAAACTTATTTATAGTACTTTGTTAAAAAGTCATCATTATCAACCTACAGTAGTCCACTAGTAGGCAAAGGCCTGTTCGAGGTCACTCAAACCAATCTTTGGCTTTTTGCCTCCAACCATCGCCAGTTGCTCTCCTACGTAACATTGATAATTTTTCTTTTTGGTATTGACATATTTCATATTGACAGTATTTTTATATTGACAATTTTTTTTTATATTGACTTGTATATAATAATTATGTTGACATACCTTATTTTGACATTTTTGTGTTGACATGTAATCAGTGTTTTAAAACTCATTTAATGATATATTATTTAAAAAAATTGAAGTGACTTGTAACATTGGTGTTATCAATAAAGTATTTGTATTTGTATTTGTATTTTTGTAATCGTTAATCCTTAGAGTCGTAGGTACAAAAAAACTATAATTATTTAGTAAACTTTTTAAGTATATAATTCAACTGACACTTAATATGCCTACTATAATTTTGATATCCTCATTAAACATTACTAACCATAAGCAACCCTCAAATTTCTGACTTGTTAGAGGATACAAGATCACAGATACCTAATCCATTGATCGTGTAATAACATATTCCAAGCACCCTTGTTAAGCCCAAATTAGGGTTTCCATACGGTCTCCTTTTCCAAGATAAGGTTCTTGATTTAATTTGACCTGGGAAAGGTTTGTCCACGGGTTCAGGGACTATTAAATAACCACACAAAAAGCTTTACAAAACAGAACAATGCTAAAAATCTCTTATTGATTTGTTCTTGTACACCAATATTTCCAGAAACAAAAATGCGTGGGTAGGTATTATGAAATATTGTGAGACTAGAGGCTGACTTATAGAACTTCAAATCGCAGTAAATATTCAAATAAAGGCATAAAAAAGATAGAGCCAATGACATAATTATACATAGATTTAAAGGTAGTACCAACAGCTCAGTGGTTATAGCGGCTGGTTCAAGCCGATTGAACTCACGCCCTTCAGCTCTCGAAGTAGAACTACCAATTAAACTAACAAGGCAATCAAACATTCACTATTCATCATTAAGTTCCACAAATAATAAATACGTAATATAATAAATATCGTAGGACATTACACACAGCGCCATCTGACCCCAAACTAAGCAAAGCTTGTACTATGGAAGTCAGATAACTGATAGATTTTCCCTTATCAACCTATAACAATGTTTTGTTAGATTACTTAAATACTTTTTTTTTTGTAAATACATACTTATAACACATATAAAATACCCAGACAGAACAAACATTGTTTATACGACATTTTTTTTGTCCTGGGTGGGAATCGAACCCACGTCTTACAGCTCTAAAAGCAGATATACTACCAATGAACCAACAGGGCTATCAAAAAGGGTGTTTGTAATAAGTATGCACGGCTAAAGAAAAGATAAACGTAAATAAGTAGGTACGTACCAAAACCTCGCCCAAGCCTTCGGACCTAAACGATGGTCACCTCTGCCCCAATGGGTATGAAACTCCTTGATGTACCACACTGCTTGCTATTTCATTTGATCTCGTTACCTTCATCAAATATTTAGGAGGTTTAAACTTAGAATGCGCCTCCGATGTTGGAGTGCAATGAGCTGAGTGGATTTTGAGTTGGTTTATTTATTTAATGCCTCTGAAATGTTGAAATATTTCCGATGAGAATATATTAACTTTAACAGGTATATTAAAATGTATTGCTTTTAGGTTATTTGACTAATAGTATGTATTTTATCCCGGAAACATGTAGCGGGTAACACCGCAGAGCGCAGCTAGTGACAAAAATAAGCTTGCATTTATCCGCCATCTCTCCTGGTTTTAAGCAAAATCACGGCTCACGATGATGCACGTTTGCCTAGACGAAACCGATCTTAGAAATGGTATCTGTCAGAGAACACCCACTCGGGCAACAAATTCCATAATAATATTCAGTAATAAAAAAAAAGGAGGAATTACATAAGAAAATGTTCCAGAGCTATAATAAGAGCCTATTAAGGACCTCAATCATGACTCATGAGCGTGAGCGTGGAACGTGTTTTCCGCTACGGATAACCAATCACAGTGAATCATCCATACAAAACATAATTTCTAATACCACAATGTCAATGGATTTCATCTGTAAACAATCAGACACTATTAGTTTTTCTGTTAAACACAATTATGTGGCTACACAAGTACAAATGAGGCTGGCATAGGATCAGAAAAGCTGGCTTGCCAACAAGAGGTATTCAACGGTTGAACCGTGGTTCAAGGTGATGGTGATAAAATAAATTGTACCGATGATAGCTACTTAAATACTTTTTTTTTTGCAAATAAATACTTATAATACTAATAAGTAAATACGAAATACCCAGACACTGAACAAACATTTTGTTTATACCACAAAATGTTTATCCTGAGTGGAAATCGAACCCACGCCCTTCAGGTCTTGAAGCAGACGTACTAGTCCAATGAACCAACAGGGGTGTCAAAATCTGTCAAAGTCAAAATATGTATGTAATATAGACATAATTATTACGTACTCGAATTAGATTGTAATAAATATTTAAATCCTATCCAATCTAATAGCACATAAGTTTGCTTATTTTAATCCACTTCAAATTATTTTCAGTCATATGCTTACTCAGTATCTATTAACGATTATCATTAAGAGATCTATCTAGATAGTTAGAAACTTTTAATTGTGAATACGTAAAATAGAAAATGTACAGAAAACAAAAAATCCTATAGGCTAATGCCACAAGTGGCGGCCTGGCGATGGCGGCCTTATCGTAAAAAACGATCTCTTACAGGCAAGACTTTTCTATAACTTTCCCTACTAATAAACCTAATAATACTTTTCTATACCTTTGGAGAAGTTAAAATGTTGTCTTCAAAACGGGCGACCTGATTAAAGTAACAATTTCACTAACTTGAGTGACCCTCCAAACAGGTTAGTACTTATTTCATTAGCATCTATTTCATGATTCACTGAGATGCTGTTCAGAAGCTACGTAGGTTGTCAGAAACTTGCAATGTATTATGTTTACAGTGACTAAGCTTATTCAAAAGCGATCTATCTATCTTGTCTTTGTAGCGATGATAGCTCAGTGGTTAGTAGGGTCGGTACACACGCCGAAGGGCGTGAGTTCAATCTCCAACAATGAGCTTAAGCTGAAGGAAAACAGCGCAAGGAAATCATAGCATGGTGGTTGGGTTTTCTAGTACTTTGTACTTTTTATCAAGAACCTAACAGTGTTCTGGAAGCCTCACTTGAGAGTCAGTTCGTTAAATATGTTTTATGTTACAAATAAAGTATTGTCTATTGTTTATTGTCTAACATAGATGTGCTTTACCACCTTCGACCACACCGTCACTTAACATCAGGCAAGCTGTGGTCAATCACCTAGCCCGTCAATCATTAAAAAAACAGCTTTAAAATAAAACAGCTATCAACAGTGCTCTGTAAATCTTTAGTTATATTAGATCTTTGATACTGCGATAAACAGTTAACCTGAACTGTAGGAGCACTTCGTTAAAAATGTTTACAGTATTTTGCTAATTGGCCGCGAATTCTACAGAAATTATCTACATAGTGGCGCTAAAAATACAAAGTAAATCACTTGAGAATTTGGAGAATATGAATTCTCACGAAATAAACAAAAGTTTCACTGTTTTAAAGTGCTAAATAGCATCACCATTGCATTTGAAACAAGTTTGCTGAGTTTTTATTTAATAACAAAACTGTTCAAAGCTAACTTCTGTAAGGTTATTCTTAACAATATGAACTTCCGAGATAAAATCAATATTATATATTTCAATTTTGTATTATATTATTGCACGGGCTATTCCCTTCACTGCCGATAGAAAAGTGAGTTCGCTGCCGTAGTACCCTCTCCCAGCTCACTTCGGTTGGGTGGGGATGCTACGCCAGCGCCCTCTAAGCTAACTTTTTCTTACTATTGTCTAGTCAATACACTGCTTATTAAATTATACATTTTAAACAATAAATCTACACCAATCATACATTGTAAACATAATTTAGCTTGTTTTTATTTAAGTATTCGACAGAGGCGACAACATCCGGCCCTCCTGCGCACGTGGTCGTCCTCGGCCGCGTTACAGTCTGGTGCAGTGGCTGAGAACAAAATGAACAAATGAAAATGTTCTCTAGGAACCACCACAACATTTTATCTTTTATTGAGTCATTATAACAGACAGACTAAGACAAGTAGTTTTTCCAAGGCGTTGCGCTGCCACACTGTCGCAACCCTAGGTACGTGGCTATATGTCTTAGGTAGGACTCTAACAATTCCAGGGATTAAGTTTTCTCTAGCTGGCGGCCGCCCGGCAACTCTAGGTACGCGGCTCCATGTTTTCAAATCATGGTGCTTTCCCTAGCAGTTACTCTCTTAGGCCGACACTAGGTACGTCACTTAATGTCCTGGTTTTTGTTTTATTTAGATGTTGTAACGTTTTCATATTCGACTGCCATGAAATCAGTTACTCCACCTGTCTTCTCGAATATTTCTGTTTGAAGCAAATGCACTTGACTGACGAAAAAAAATACATATTATTACATTAAATCCATTGTAGGTCATTTGATGCTGAAATAAGTGAAACTAATATATGCTATAGATACCTGACAACATCCTTGAATCATCGTGGAGGGTTTATTGATTTTACCACATTTGTATGTATATATATATATATATTTATTTATCATCTAAATCTGATAGTCGTATCCAAGGCTTCATATTTTCCACACATGTAGTTCCATTATACCGTTTGGAAGATCTTTCGGCTCCTCTCATATCTGTAACCTTATAACGGTCATGTCCTAATATTTCTGTAACCTGAAATGGGCCTTTAAACACTGGCATCAGCTTTGTACTTTGGCCATCGTTTGATTGGCTCGGTATTTTTATCACCACTAATTCACCAACATTGTATATGCGAGCTTCTTTACGCTTCGCGTCAAACGTCTGTTTTTGTTTGTTAGCACTGAGCGTAATATTTTCTCTGACACTGTTTCGTAGTGATGTAACATCAACAGACTTTTCTTCGTTGTCACTTACTAATTTATCAGAATCCGTTTGGAGTCTGTATCCAAAAAAAACTTCACTGGGCACAGCCGACGTCGTTTTGTTGACTGTGCTGTTAATGCCTTGCTGAATTTTCATTATGTGTTGATCCCATTTATTATTGTCCGTGTTAGCCCCCATGCTCCGTAAAGCGTCGAGGATCGTTCGATTATACCGCTCCACTTGACCATTCGAACGAGGCATAGCCGTAGCTATTATGTGACGCCGAATATTCTTATCATTACAAAATTTAACAAATACGTGAGACGTAAACGCACTACCCGCGTCACAAATTAATCTTTTCGGGTTGCCAAAGACTTTAAAAATTTTGTTAAGTTCATTTACAACTACCTGACTTTTTGTGTTCCGAACAGATGAAATAAAAACAAACTTTGTAAATGAATCGACCATTACTAACAAGTGAGTATTCTTTTGTGTAGTTTTTACAAATGGACCCAAATGATCTATGTGAAGAGTATGGAAGGGTCTAGCGTACTTTGGTATAGGATATAATTTACCTTCCTTTTTGCCGTATAAATTTTTTGAATAAATGCAATTTAAACAATTCTTAATATATTTAGAAACGACTTTTTTAATTTTTGGGAACCAATACACAGACTTAATTCTTTCAACAGTTTTCTCCACGGCAAAATGGCCCAAATCGTCATGATTTGCTCGAATAATTTGCCAAATACATTGTTTTGGGACTACCCAGCGCCTTCCATACTCAGTTCTACGATATATTTTATTAGCTAGCAGACCGTAGTCATTAAATACTTTTGTATGAGACTCGGCATCTCCTGACTCTAATATTTCTCTAATTTTACAGATATCTGGATCTTGCAACTGTACTGACAATAACCAGTCACCTTCAGTAATTTCCATCACACTTTCACTGGACACAGGAAGCAAAGCAGCCTTTACAGGAGGCGGATTTCTGCTTAAGGCATCAACGTGCTGCATTTGTGTACCGGGTCTATGTAGTATATCAAATGTGAATTCTTGTGTTAATAAAACCCATCTACCTATTCTAGAATTTATTTCTTTTTTATTTATAGTGTACTTTACAGCATTGCAATCAGTTATAATTTTGAATGTAGAACCTAAGAGATAATGCCTGAACTTTTGAAGTCCGACAACAATAGCTAAAAATTCAAGTTCGAATGAATGATATTTTTTTTCTTCGTTTGTGGTTTGTCTGCTATAGAAATGTACTGGTCTTTCACCTTGTTCTGTAGTTTGGGTTAAAATACACGCTACACCGTCCCGACTAGCATCAGTGTATAGTGTAATTGCAAGTTTTGGGTCGAAAATGTGTAGTACTGCGTTTTCTATTAATTCACTTTTTAGAATGATAACCGCTTGCGTTTGAGCAGAGCCCCATTTCCACGTGGCATCCTTCTTCAGGAGATCGGTCAACGGTCTAGACAATAAGGCACAATTTTTAATAAATTTCCGAAAATAGTTTATTAAACCTAAAAATTGACGTACTTGATGCACGTTTTTCGGTTCCGGGTATTGCTCAACGGCTTTTAACTTTTTACTTCCCGGACGAATACCCTCACCAGAAATTTCATGTCCTAAAAAGTTGACCGACGCCTGAAGAAAGTGACACTTATCAAGATTTATAGTCAATCCATTTTTTTGTAAAATTTCTAGTACTATTTCTAGCAGCTCAATATTTTCTTCTACAGTCTCAGTTCCTATTAAAAGGTCATCCATATAACAAGCTACCCGGCCAAATCGTATTTTTCCCAAAACTGTATCCATCAACCTTTGGAATACTGACGGCGCATTACATAGACCAAAAGGCATTCTAAGGAATTCATAATGTCCATCCGGTGTTATGAACGCAGTTTTAGGAATTGATGACTCGCTACAAATAACGTGATAATACCCACTTTTTAAATCGAGCGACGTAAAATATTTACAATTATGGAATTTATTAATTAAATCATCAGCAATTGGCATGGGATACTTTTCTTTCACAGTTACTTTATTAAGGGCACGGTAGTCTATACACAATCTTTTGTCGCCATTAGGTTTATCTACTAGTATTACCGGACTGGCATATGGGGAGCTACTCTCTCTAACAATACCGTTTTTTTTTTAGATCATCAACTAAATCGCGAGTGATTACTTTTTCAGACTCCGACATACGATAAGGACGTTGACATACGGGTTTATTTGTCATCACTTCGATATCTAACTCGACCGAAGAAGTCTGGCCCAAGGTAGTTAAATCTTTCGCTACGACGCGAGGGTATCTAGTAAAAACTTCTTTTAGTACGGTCATATGTTCTGTGGTACTACAGTTAATCATAGATGGTTCAATCAAAGCAATCTGTTCAACACTGATTGGACGAAATGTTAAGCTATTTCCTACCCGCGTATACATAATACTTTTATCTTCGGTGAAATTCCTACCCACTAATATTGGGCACCCAGACAACTCGTTAAATAAATACATAACTATATGCAATTTGGCCTCATCAATCGCTAAATGTACATCCACGGCTTGGGTAACCCTAGATGTGGAATTAGTTTGAAATCCCGTTAAAACAACTGGTTCTTTTAAAGGTCGCGGTACAAGTTTTAATTCCTTTGCCAAGGCTGGCGTAATAAGAGAACAGCTACTTCCCATATCAATGAAAACATGACGTTTACATCCGTTCAATTTACCTTCTTTGATGAATTTATCCTTCGAACAAGAGGTCGCAACTAATTTAATCTCTGCATCTTTTTCAGTTTTCTGCTTTGGCTTTCTACAGACAGTGTCCACATGACCAAATTTGTAACAATTGTTACATTTTACTGTATCGCTAATCGTGCAATCGGTTTTTTTGTGACCCGTTTCACCACATCGGTAACAAATAAAACCTGGATTTACATTTGAACGACTGGTTGACGGTTCAGTTTTTAAGGAGTCAGCTTTTTTATCGAAATGATATGATGGTAGTGGTCGAAAATTGCCATATCTAGGATTTACATTATTCTGTTTCGCCGCGAGTTTTTGTTCAGGTAAGGCGTACGTCTTTCCGTGCAAAAAGGAAGCTAAATCGTCACAATATCTAAAGTTCCCGGCTTCAGCAGCGGTGCAAATATTTTTGTCATCAATTGAACCAACGATTATAGATATGATATCTTGGTTGGAAAACGATAATTGTAACCTATCAATACGACTCTTTTGTTGAAAGTAAAATTCATACAAAGACTGGTTCTCTGTAGGTTTGATTTGCACAAGTTCTTTAAGCATAGTGTACATATTACGGTTAGCTTGAAAAGTATCTAATAATGTATCTCGCCAATGCTTCCATTTCCACGTGGTCCATCGTGTTTCATTTTTTTGCAATGAATCATACCACGTTTTAGCAGTGTTCCGTAGTTTTTGCAAAGCTTGGTACTTAATTACACGATCGGACCACCCAAAAGCGCGAGCATTGGCTTCTACTACATTCACCCACATTTTTATATCGTCCACTAAAGGGTCAAATTCGGGAATCACTGATGATAGTATTACATTTTGACTTACTGCAGGGGACGCACGTCGTGTGCGTTTTACCTTCCTGTGTCGTCCATCATCCGAACTCAATGAGCTCTCAGTACTAGAAGAGCTCTCCGAGCTTGATGAACTTGTGGAGCTCCGACGCTTTGACTTACGGTGCTTATTTCTTTTCTTTGTGTTACCACGTTTTTTGTTTTGCGGCATGGCGTGTAGGCGCGTTTTTTTTATCCCACTTCTGATGTAAGGTTATTCTTAACAATATGAACTTCCGAGATAAAATCAATATTATATATTTCAATTTTGTATTATATTATTGCACGGGCTATTCCCTTCACTGCCGATAGAAAAGTGAGTTCGCTGCCGTAGTACCCTCTCCCAGCTCACTTCGGTTGGGTGGGGATGCTACGCCAGCGCCCTCTAAGCTAACTTTTTCTTACTATTGTCTAGTCAATACACTGCTTATTAAATTATACATTTTAAACAATAAATCTACACCAATCATACATTGTAAACATAATTTAGCTTGTTTTTATTTAAGTATTCGACAGAGGCGACAACATCTGTAAGGTTATTCTTAACAATATGAACTTCCGAGATAAAATCAATATTATATATTTCAATTTTGTATTATATTATTGCACGGGCTATTCCCTTCACTGCCGATAGAAAAGTGAGTTCGCTGCCGTAGTACCCTCTCCCAGCTCACTTCGGTTGGGTGGGGATGCTACGCCAGCGCCCTCTAAGCTAACTTTTTCTTACTATTGTCTAGTCAATACACTGCTTATTAAATTATACATTTTAAACAATAAATCTACACCAATCATACATTGTAAACATAATTTAGCTTGTTTTTATTTAAGTATTCGACAGAGGCGACAACACTTCTTCGCCAAGTTTTCATCGTCAGCAACCAGTTTCAGTAAAAAAGCAGCAAACTTAAGAAAACAGCTAAGTTTATACTTAAAACAATAAACCCAGCTCAAAGTAAAAACAATATCCTTACTGCATTTCCTGAAGCAAATGGATAGCCCGGAGCGCACCGCTATCCTTTGCTATCCAATATTAATATCTTGCCGATTCAAAAAGTTTGAACTGTAAGCTAGCTTGCTATCAATATTCATAAGCTCAAGATGGTGTTTCTGGAGGCGGCAATAAACAAAGCCAGCCGAAGTGAAGTGAAGCAAAGTAATCGATCTCGAAGAGCTCTTACTTATACAGCTGCCAAGCTAGCTCGTAAATTTCAGTTTGCAACTTGCACTGTGTAACATTCGATCAATAAGTGTTGTATGGGTTCTATATTTGCAAGCTAATACGCCATATCGAAACTTGCAAGCTTGAAGGCAATATTACTTACGTCACATGTCAATCATTCAACAGAAAAATGTCATAACCGCCGCCTTATCTTTTACTTGATTAAAGACTTTCTCTGGTGAGGATACGACATAAATTTTGATGTGTCGTAGTTGGTTTTGTATTAAAGTCAAATATGTTTCAATTTTGTTGCACCGTTCTAATATCAGGTCACGAGTCTAAGGTTACATGGGGGTAAATCAGATCATGGTTTATTGCGGCCGGGGCTGTTGGGAACCCGTCCAAGTTTAAAGTTTAGAAGTTTATAGCAGAATTATAAATTGTGCAGGAATTGAATGAGGTTGAGCTGCCGATGAAGGAAAACATCGTTAGGAAACCCTAGCACGGTGGTAGGGAATTTCGTAATAGGTACTCGACTGGCTAGCTTTACCAGCAAAGCTGGTTTTAGCGATAAGGTCGCCGGTTAATTAAGTTTATTTCTACTGTATAGTATTATCCTGCCCAGCACTTAACGGTATGTTCCGGTAGCCTCACTTGAAAGCCAGTTCCATTCCAGGCTATGTTTGTGTGCTTTACCATCTTCGACCACACCGTCGCTTTACATCAGGTAACTTGTAAACTGTACCTAATTACTTGTAAATTACGACGCTAGTATTGAAATGACGGAATTTATTGTGAAACTTTAAACGAGTTTACAATCTTTAGGTCATGAGGCGAAGGTCGAAAATACCCGGTTGATAACAAATGAACTCAATACGCAAACATGCTGATAGTAACCGGAACACCGTACTCGATAGTTGGATTTAGGGTTACATACAACTACAAATATTTTTTTGATAATATCAATATTACAAGTCAATTCTATACTATCATTTCAAATACATCATTAAAAGAGTTTTAACACTGATGGTATGTCTAAGAATAAACAACAAAATGTCAAAATGAAGTATGTCAAAATAAAAATACTGTCAATGTACAATGTTATGTCAATATAACTACTACTACTACTACTATATACTTGGTGGTAGATTTCCTTAGCAGGAGGTCGTCTAGGTAGGTACCACCGCATTACCAGTTATTCTGCCGCTAAGCAGTAGTGTGTAAGCATTACTGTGTTCCGGTTTGAAGGGTACTGCAGCTAGCGAAATTACTGGGCTGTTGAGACTAATTCTATCAAAAGTCTCAAAGTAATGAGCGCCAAAATAGTGATGCCCTGGACTTTGTTTTGTTACTTAAAGTTCTGTGTATCGCTGCGATGGTCATGGTCAGGCGTTATATCTTACCATCAGGAGAGCGTCTCGTTCGTCTCATTACTTTTTACATTAAAAAAAAAAAAAAAAAAAATGACAAAAAAATACTTCTCACACGCACTAATGTTTGTGCGTCTGATATTTTATTAATATTGTAAACTAGCTACGCCTCGCGGTACTACCCGCTACATCTTTTCGGGATAAAAAGTAGCCTATGTGTTAATCTAGGGTCTCAGCTACCTCCATACCAAATTTCATTTAAATCCGTTTATTAGTATTTGCGTGAAAGAGTAACAAACATCCATTTATGATATTATTCTATATTGTATAACCTGGATTAACTATCCACCTGAAATTTGGTACTTATAGATGTGTCTCAGGGAACATTATTCCGGCATGAAATATTGTATTCTTTATATCTTAAAAACTTTATCTTTTTTAAGGCTTTAAGATTTCAGAATGACCTTGACGAAAAATAGACTTTAGCCGAGGTCGATGCCTTCTAGCGGCTACGCTCGGTACTACATAGACTAAAGAGCTTGTGTCGTTTTGGAGAAAGTTTGCAAAATATGACAAAAACAGGGTTAGGGTTAGGGTTTTTTTTTTCTAAAAAGTGGTTAGCAAAATTACAATTTTGTTCAATTGAAAACGTTAATCGAATCCTTATCTATCAAGATCTATTTTATGTCTACGGATTAAGTCAACAGTTATTAAGATCTTTTTACTTATATATCCAAGAATTTAAACATTTTACCGATGTTAAAACCTTAAGTATCTAAGTTATAAAAAGCGCAAGTTTCATGATGGATGAAACTAACGCTTTTCAGTTACTTACACAATAATGTTTTATTTGAACTCAAATCTAAAGTCATAATAACATCCTGTAGTATCTTAGAAAGCAACAGACTAAATCACGAGATTTCGTGCACTAAAAGTGAACAATTTTACCTGCCATTAGAATTAACTACTTAGTCTAAAACATTTTCGGTGCTTTCTTAATGTCGAAGAAATAAAGATCTAATTTGTGAAACCATTAAATGTGTATCAGAATTCTTTGTGAAGTACGAGTACTTATTAGCGCGGGTGGTCAGCGATTTGATTCATTATACAACCGTAGGTGGGCTTTTTGTTCTCCACACAGAATTAACTCTAATTCCCTTGATACAGTACCGAGATACTCGAATATTGTATTAATCAAAACCCATAATTGAGACAAATAATAAATCGAAACATTAACTACTTTCTCGTAAACTTATTGCGTACTTTCTGCGCCTCGCGGTGTACCCACTACATTTTTTCGGGATAAAAAGTAGCTTATGTTTTAATCCAGGGTCTCAGCTACCTCCATACCAAATTTTATCCAAATCTGTTTTGTAGTTTTTGCGTGAAAGAGTAACAAACATCCATCTTCATTCATCATTTCGTGTTATCGCCACTTGTATTTGCCGCCTTTCCGAATGCAAAACAATCAAAGTCTATACCGGAAACTACGTGCCAGCTGTTGATAGCTATCACCGTAACGGGAACCGAGGCGCTTTCTCTTCTCTTCGTTCGTGATTGTCCGACTGCTTGCAGTCACTTGGCTCCTAGTCGTCTTCGAGAACACACTTGCCTGAGCTTGGCTGTCTGGTGTTATTAAGTGTGAATTATATATAGGTGTAATATTGTGTCCAAATGTGTGTCTGTCTATATAAACAGTGTCTTGCATCTAGCGATGAAGGTATATACAGTAAACCCTGTTCGTGTCGCTTTTATCAGAAGTGTTGATAAGTACTACGTCTACAAAATGCACAATGGCCTTCCAATTGTTCAAGTAAATCGTTCTACAGCTCGAGCAGCAACGATAGTGACCATGCAGCACTAACATAAGAGATGTCGTAAGGGATCCCAAACCGTGAGTTACAATGTTGTATTATTGTCGGTGATCCCCGAATTCGACCCACTGGTAGACAATGTTAAGTGTTCCTCGTGCAAAAACTTAGGATATATGGAGGTAGCTTGTAACTACAAGCAGAAACCCTCTAAGCAGTATAATTGAAAATATAAAAAAAAAAAATAACTACCCTCAGTTTTTATTATTTACATTGGTTGTTTTCGGTTTTAACTACAAGACCCCAGGGGTTGGCTATAGAACCAGGCCGCAGGAGTTGTACTTCGCTAGGCTTTAAAAAAATACAATTCCCAACCGGCGGAGATACGTAGTTCTTTTACCAGTATTGTAGTATTCGAGAAGTAATAATGTCAGGTGAGGCCGAGCCAAATGAATAGAATAATATTCAATAAGTATCAAGTAATGGCAGAGAGTGGTTATATATAAAATTGAGATCTACCCACATAACATAATAAAATAGTGGTGATTACATTTGCCTGTTTGTCTGTTGGAAGTAACTTATTGTAGGCTTCTACAATAATGTTCAAGGATTGTTTGTTGATCAAAAATCAATAGTACATTGTTGCCCAACGGGTGTAAGTAACTTGTTTAGTCCCGAGTCAAGGTTGGCGCCCTCGCTGCGCTTAGACGCCAATAGCTCGAGGGACTGGGTAAGTCTTTAACCCGGGGTAAACACTGTGCTTTTCATTACGAATACAACGAAAATAAATGTAAAAACGAATTAGAAAAAAGAAAAATTAGTGAATGTTATTTGACATAAATCAACAAAACAAAATGAAGATCGGATTGTGGCTTTCCCGACATTTTTTTTGTTCTGTGACCGGTCAGCTCTTCACCCATTCTTCTTCTTTGATATTGGCGTCGCATTTTGAGCATTTGCCAGTGTCAAGTGTTTATATATTTGTATGCATAAACACTCGAAACACACCAAGTAGTTTTGAAAAAAAATACAACGGGGCGACACGAATCTTTCCACGTCCCCGCTAAAAAAAAAAACTTTCTTCAGCAAATGTTTTTCATTTTCACCGTTAAAAAACAAAAACAATGGTAAAGATTTTTTACAAATATATGTTGGTAAAGAAATGATTGTGAGTTGATGATTATAGAGTAATTAAAAAAAGTATATTCTTTAATTATTATTGTATACCTAGTCAACTTAATGTTATTTCAATTTTACATCGCGCTGTAATTGAGTGGCTGTATAGAAAGTTGGAACAAAGTTCAATAGAAACAAAAATAAAAACTAGATTTTTATAGTTTGACAGTTGTCACTAGTCAGTTGAAAGCGATTCTTCCTAAGGCGGCAAAGTATTACTTCAGACCTACTTGCCGAGTATGAGTAATGAAAAAAATGTACATGCCTCCACACACATTGTAAAATAAATTCTTGTCACTAAAACTTTCATATTAAAAAAAAAATTTGAATTGCAATAAACAATTAATTGCTGAAAAGTAAAAAGATTTATTCGACGCTAAAAGGAAAGACAAGGCACTCGAACGATGGTCAAATCCCGTAAACTGTTACCTCTCTACAAAGGCCTATTTCAAATGACGAAAATTCTAGGTCACTATATAATATATCAAGTAGCGGACATGATATGAGTTAAAAGATCAACAGAACGTCATGATGCCACTAAAACCATGAATCCACGTGGCAGATTAAGTCCGGATGTTATCAAGTGTGTATGTCAAAATTGTAACGATTTAGTTTTCATGTTTAACGTAGTTACAGAAAAGCTACAAACATGATCTTTAAAAAAGTTCAATAACATTAATAATGTGCTGTTAAAAAAAATATATTAATGGTCTAATGCAATCGCTTCAACATCGTGGATAGTATTTTGGGGGTTGGTTGGTTGTCTAAGCTACAACAGGCATCCGTGCTGTGAACGCTGTTGTAGTAAGTGGTGATACACGGTTAGGTTGATCCTGTATGAACATCATCTAGCTCAAACCACTAAGGATACGAACCAATGCCTAATGTACAGTCCAATGTTAAATTAAGTGGTGATACACGGTTAGATTGATCCTGTATGAACATCATCTAGCTCAAACCACTGAGGATACAAACCAATGACTTATGTACGGTTCAATGTTGAATTGATAAATAAATGACGAATTCTAAGTGCTGTACTCTGTACTCATGTTTTCAGCTCTGCATCAGACCACTACGCTATTCGAGGACGAATGCGTCAGCAGGACGGCCGGATGTTATCGCCACTTGTATTTGCCGCCTTTCCGAATGCAAAACAATCAAAGTCTATACCGGAAACTACGTGCCAGCTGTTGATAGCTATCACCGTAACGGGAACCGAGGCGCTTTCTCTTCTCTTCGTTCGTGATTGTCCGACTGCTTGCAGTCACTTGGCTCCTAGTCGTCTTCGAGAACACACTTGCCTGAGCTTGGCTGTCTGGTGTTATTAAGTGTGAATTATATATAGGTGTAATATTGTGTCCAAATGTGTGTCTGTCTATATAAACAGTGTCTTGCATCTAGCGATGAAGGTATATACAGTTGACCATGCCCGTGTCGCTTTTATTCGTAGCAATGATAGCTCAGTGGTTAGCGCGGTAGGTTCGCATGCCGAAGGGCGTGGGTTCAAACCCCAACAATGAGCTTGAGCTGCCGGTGAAGGAAAACATCGTGAGGAAACCATAGCATGGTGGTAGGGTACTTTCTAGTACTCAGCTGGCTAGCTACCACCCTCAAGTTGAAAATCTGCCGCCAAGCATCTAACGGTGTGTTCCGGCAGCCTCACTTGAGAGCCAGTTCCATTCCAGGCTAGGTGTGCTTTACCATCTTCGACCACACCTTCACTTAACATCAGGTGAGCTGTGGTCAAACACCTGGCCTGTCAACCATTAAAAAAAAAAAAACTATCCATCCAAACTTTCACATTTATAATATTAGTGGAATTTCATAACAATGTTGTTTTTTCTAAAATTGTTGTCTCTAGAACTTCTCTTGTAAACGTCTGGAAGTTAAAATAAACACAAACAGGAAAGTAGATTAGACCGCAGTTGGAAAGTATCAAATGTTTAATTAAAATTTATGAGGGATGATTCGTATTACACTCGGGTGTTAATGTACAAGGGATGTAAGGAATATCCGACTAAAATTGTTCGCTACAGATTTAGTTTTATTTCAATAAATTATCATTATTTTTATATACTTACGATACGTTTCATTTTTCTTATCAGTGTTGTTCTGTTTCTTATTTCATCTATCGTGTTTATCTACTCGTAAGCGTACTAAAAATTTGACCCAACATTCATGTTCGCCTAATCTATTTAAAAATCCCACTAATATTATAAATCTGAATATATGGATGGATGTTTATTACTCTTTCACGCAAAAACTACTTAACGGATTTAGATAAAATTGGCTAAGGAGGTAGCTGACACCTTGGATTACTACATAGGCTACTTTTCATCCCGAAAACATGTAGCGGGTAACTCCGCGGAGCGCAGCTAGTTTAAAAATATAGAATAATATGTATAATATTGACAGCAGAAATCAAACTCCAGTTCGCTACTCATGTATCCAATCCACCCTCTTTTACTAATATTTATGCAGGCGCCAGTTTCCCGCAATTTCCTCGTATTTTTCCCGAGCTCATTGGACCAAATTGAGGTGATCCAGACGTTTCCATGTAAAACCATTCACACGTAGGACAAAGCAAACACTGTGAGAGTAAATTGTCCGTCCTCATTGAAATAACATTCATCCTGACCACTCATATCGGATTTCTTATTGTTTCTCGTTCGTTTCCATTAACGCGAAAGAGTCGTTTCTGCGATGTTATTCTTTTGTATTTCTGTGCTAAGTATTATTGTTGGACTATCTGTGTCAGATTTTTTTTTCTGGTTGACAGGCTAGTTGTTTGACCACAGCTCAACTAATATCAAGTGAGGCTACCGGAGCACACCGTTAGATGTAATAAATAAATAATGATAATAAATATCGTACACAGACTATTGGACACAGCGCCATCTGGCCCCAAACTAAGCTGAGCTTGTGTGATGGAAGTCAGATAACTGATAGAAAACATAAAAACTTTTTTTTTTGTAAATATATACTTATAATACATACAGAACACCCAGACACAGAACAAACATTTGTTTATTCACAAAATGTTTGCTTTGAGTGGGAATCGAACCCACGCCCTACATCTCTCAAGGCAGATGAGCCAAGAGCCAATGGGGCTGTCATGTGGTGGTAGGTCTGTGGTAGCTAGCCAGCCGAGTACTAGAAAGTACCCTACCACCATGCTATGATTTCCTCACCATGTTTTTCTTCATTGGCAGCTCAAGTTCATTGATTTTTGTTTTATATGTGTGCAGATATCAAACATTTCAAGTTACATTCCAAACATTTAATACTGCTTTATAAGCTTTCAGTTACCTAAACTTGTATGCTATGTTATTTTTTAGTGCTGCAACCTTTACAGTTTTTGTGGAAGTGTTTGATCCTCTCAGGGTGGCGACTACAGTTTCCAAACATTTTGACGTGAAATTTACTGCCCTTCCCGGCTTTTGAATAGTACAAGCTATGTAAAGCACTGTATGATACATCTATGTGAGTGAATCAAAGGAACATCAAAGCCGTTTTCAGTCGTCAAGTTGAAAAAAGTTTTCAATAGCCTTACTTTTGCTGGAACATTCTTGTAAATACTATTACATTGTAGATATAATAATAATTATGATCATTGAGTTTTGGCGAGAACGCGGGAAAATTACGACGCCATTTTGTCTTATTTGTCAAAACGTGTATTTTCGAGTTAGTTTTTTGTTGTGTAATAGTGATACAATGTAATTGACGATATTAGCGCAGTGGTTAACATGGTCGGTTGTGACGCCTTTGGCAGTGAGTTTAAACCCCAACCATGATCTTAAGCTGTCGGTGAAGAAAAAGATCGCGAGAAAACCACAGCACGGTAGTAGGGTACTTTCTAGTACTCAGCTGGCTAGCTACCCTCAACTTGAAAACTTGCCGCCAAGCATCTAACGGTGTGTTCCGGCATCCTCTGTTACCAGATCCATTCTAGGCTATTTGTGATTACCTTTTTCGACCGCACCGTCGCTTAACATCAAGGTAGCTGTGGTCAAACACCTAGCCTGTCAACAGTAAAGAAAACAGGTCATTTGCGTTTAAAAATCCAACCCAAAAGAGAATTGTGATTATTTATTACATAAAAATATCTTCATTGACAAAAAAACACATGTTTATAGTGGTAGTTGAGCTTATACATAACCGGTCAAAGAAGTAATTGTACAAAATACCTAAATCTGAATTATAACGTTGTGTGAGCTGCTTCACAGTGAGGAATCCCATCTCACTCATTCGATGAGTTTGCCACGGGCCTAAGCAGCGTTGTGACACGACTACTTTCCACCTTGATATCGTATAAGCGTTACTCAAACTTTGAAGCTTTTACTACTACTTTTGTTTTCTTCGAGTGAGTAAACACCATTATCGCCTCACTTGTCGCTAATCTTATCTACAAGCCGTATACTTTAATAATACCATTTTGAAAACGAGCAGTACTGTCGATATGAACTTCCTGCGGTTAAGAGCAGTGTACACAATTGTTTTTTATCAGTTAAAAGACTCATTAAAATGATTTTTATTATGATTTACGTTTTAAAATTTAATTTAATATTGTTAACATTTTTTGACTGTACAACTTACCAATCATTATTATTTTATTTTATTTATAATTATAATCCTAATTAATCAATTACAAAAAAATATCTAGTGACTTTAAAAAAATGTAATTTTACCTAGACATAGGTACATAGTTACTGTTTAGACACACAATACATAGCTTTGGAATGTGATACAGGTTTGAAAAATGTGTATTCGTATTGAAATTAATATTGTTCCATTCTGTTTTGTGTGTTTTTAAATGAATGAATGCATAAAAAAATTTATGAATGAATGAATGAATGAATGCATGAACAAACGAACGAACGAACGAAGGAATGAATGAATCATTGTACTTTTTGAGAAACGCAGATTCCGGCAAACATTCTCTCTGTGCAAACTAAAGTGGAGTCGAAGCCCCTAGTGCGCACATGGGGAATGTCCACCATGCATGTACAGTGTACACCGTGCCTTAATTTCGTAGACACCGTAGTAGTAATCTAATGAAATCAGTCATTACTTAGAGTGCCTCTAAAACTATCATGAGTGGAGTGTGGATAAGAAAACAACATACTGACAAGTAGGGTTGTCATCAAAACAATGTTTATGCAAGTTGCATGTTATGCCAATTTTTTCTTAATGTTTTGGATTTTGTTAAATGTTGGTAGAGTTAGTCATCATCATCACCATCATCATAATTTCAGCCGTAGGACGTCCACTGCTGGAAATTGGACTTGACTTGACTGGACTTCCATAAATACCGGTTGGAAGCGGCTCGCATCCAACGCGTTCCTGCGGTCTTTACTAGGTCGTCTGTCCACCTTGTGGGTGGACGTCCTACACTGCGCTTGCCGGTCCGTGGTCTCCACTCCAGAACTTTGCAGCCCCATCGGCCATCAGTTCTGCGTGCTATGTGCCCTGCCCACTGCCACTTCAACTTGCTAATCCGTTGGGCTATGTCGGTAACTTTGGCGAGTTAGTACATAGAATATATTTCGAACGTTAAATAAAATCTATTGAAAGCTTCTATATCGCCTCACTTGAAAACCAGTTCTTAAAAAAAGGTTATTAAGATAATTATTAATCAAACTTTTTTTTTGTTTATTTATGTTTGTTACCCCTTAACGCTGTAACTGCTTAATGGATTTGGATGAAATTCGGTATGCAGATAGTTTATACTGTAGATTAACACATATTAACACAGATACTTTTATCTTAGAAAACTTGGGTACAACCGCGGGGCGAACTAGATTTGTATATTAGGTACAAAAGTTTGAATTAAATTTAAACCCACGTCATACCAATTCTTCAATGTTTAAAAATGTCGTTATATTGGCATTTGCTCGTAAACATGAGTAACTTATTACCATAATTATACTCTAAAAAACTCTTCTAGGAAAACAAACATCTCATTGTTATATTTCAGTAACACTCACGAGTGTTCTGACCTTAATAACGTCAAAATAAAGCTTTTCCAATTTATAGAGTTGGTAAAAACAAAATCATTTATCATAACTATTTGTATAAATGGACCGATATTTTTATAAAATGTCCAATTTCATGATCAGGCTAAGACTTATCTACTTAGCATTATTATTTCTATTTTTAGCCTGTAATCGTCCAATTACGGTCTAAGGTTATTGCTACAATAAGGTTTGACTTGCAGTTTAGCAATTTTGTGTAGTAAGTGAATATGAATTAGATAATTGATTGATTCAGGCGTTACTTTGCGGAAGTTCATTTTGAATGTTCAATGTTTATATTTAGTTTATTTCCGCTTAATAGTCGTTCCAGTTCCAACAGTGACGAGGAGACTTAAATTAAACTAATTTTACACTGCTTATTAATTAAAAACCCTAATCTTACTTAAAATCTAGAACTCATAAACTTAGAAATATTGTTAATTTGACAAAAATTAAATTAAAATTACAAAAATCTAATTAAAATAATCAAGAATCCTCCTCTCTGCAGCAACCACTTTGTCGACACGTGTTTCACCTCTACACGAGGCATCCTCAGGACGTGTTGACTCTTCGAGTGCTTGGTCGAGACTGAGAATAAAGCTTTTAGCTTTTAGCTTTTTTTTTGCTTAAAAAGTTTAAAAAACTATACCTTGATTGTGGAATAAAAATTATTAATTAGGAAAAACTGTGGTCTATGAAATCTGGATAGTAATCATGAATCAATTGACACCTCATCAAAATTGGATAAGTACTTTCGGCGCTACCGTGGAACATCCTTAAATATATTTTTTTAATAAAGTGATGATGCGGTCTAAGATGCAGCACGCTTGCCGAGAAGATACCGATTCACTATTGACTTGAAGGTACCCAGATTATATCCATTAGGCAACGCATTCCACTGTCTATCGGTCTGCACAATGAACGTGGAATCAAATCGTTTCGTCCGAGTTTTTGGAATGTTGACCATGAAATGATGTCGCTTTTTTCGCCATCTTGTGTCCACTGCTGGGTAAAAGCTTCGCTTTTCTCCTTCCACACTGCTTGGTCTTCGGGTTTAATGATCCAGTGACTGTCGTGACGATTTAGTTCGTCACACTACCTTCGTCTGGGTCAACACTAAATTTTGGAGTCCAATCTGGTGATTTTTGCCCAGCGGTCGATAGACATTTGACAAACGTGGCCCGCCCAGTCTAAGTGTCTGGCTTTGTGGCTGACATCAGCGATTTTGATTTAGAAGCGTTGTAACGTGTGCCTTATATAGCCTGATGATTTGATTTCTACGCTCCGTTGCTCGCTGACAAACGCCGAGTGTGGTCTAGTAGTGATGATAGCTCAGTGGTTAGCGCGGTAGGTTCGCATGCCGAAGGGCGTGGGTTCAAACCCCAACAATGAGCTTGAGCTGCCGGTGAAGGAAAACATCGTGAGGAAACCATAGCATGGTGGTAGCGTACTCTCTAGTACTCGGCTGGCTAGCTACCACCCTCAAGTTGAAAATCTGTCGCCAAGCACCTAACGGTGTGTTCCGGCAGCCTCATTTGAGAGCCAGTTCCATTCCAGGCTAGGTGTGCTTTACCATCTTCGACCACACCTTCACTTAACATCAGGTGAGCTGTGGTCAAACACCAAGCCTGTCAATCATTAAAAAAAAAAGAAAAAAAAAGTCTTCTGATCTTTTGTCAAAGTCCAAGTCTATGCATCGTACGTCTGCATGGGAAGAATGATTTATATATTCATAGATTGCTAAAAAGACAACCATTCCTTTTGGCATTAACATAGTAGTGGGGTAAAAAATACACTAGTAATAAGTAGTATAAAAATATATCTGTTCAAGGTTCCTATAAATATCGAATTTCGATCACTTTACAACATTATTAATTTGAAAGGTTTAAATATTAACTATTGCGTTATTAGATAAGATTTTCAAGGCCGATCAAATATCTAGGTGTCTTGATAATCGAGTTCTGAGAAAAGGTGATTAATTAGAATAACAACAGTTTTAGTAAAATTACGATAAAAACCCTTTTATATTCTGTCTTAACTACATAAAGATTTTTATTTTTTAAATATTTAGCAAGAAGAAAAAGCAGTTTTATTTTTAATTTATCAATAAGATTACGCGAAGGACATAAAAACGGACAGACACACAGTAAACTTATGAAAGTTGGTACAAATTTTCTGGTCTGTTTCGTATTCCCGCGTGATATTTCACATCTGCATGATGACATTTTAAGCTTTGATTAACTTGAAGCAAAGTTTTTAACTTGGATCTTTGAAGCTAAAAGCCTTAGTTATCACATGGCATTAATTAGTTCTGGATACTATTATATTTCTAGTTACGTTTCTTTTTCTTACTTTTTTATTGCAGTTTTTTAGTACAAGGACTGAAACATCTTTAGTAAGTTTAGCTAATATTGCAACTAAATTTAAAGTTAGTCAAAATTAGTCTTGTAATAAAGATTTTTTTTAAAGTTACTCTCAATATAGTTTTTAGCTGCAAATAATTGGTCAGGGCAGTATAAAGTATTCCAGAAACTATTTTTTAATAACTCCTGTTGCAGTAACGGGAGAGCACAGCCCTGTAAGATAAACTAAAGAGTACGTAGTTGATGACTATGACTAATTTTATTGTTATTTTGACTGACTATGACTCAAACCAATGAATAATTATTCTGAGACTTTCACGTGTTATTTTAAATAGCTCACAATTCAATGCAGCAAACCTGCTATACCGAAATGCTTGATACACAATTATAAACGAGCTTCAAGCGAAATTGACTTCATAATTCAAGTGCCAAAATTATAAGTTATTAGTCACTTCCTGCGTGCCATTGTTGATTTCATCTCGCGTTGAGCCAGAGTAGATCAATGCTCTTGATTTATCGATGAGATTATCCACTGCAGACTGTTTAGGCTGTTTTCAGACGTGACGTGAATTTTTGTACTATCTAGAAAAAATGTGAAATAATCTGTAAAAAAACTATTATTAATAATGTTAACTTCAAATTTCATAGTGACATCGATGCTTTTGTTTTGTTTATTTATTATATTTATCTTTTTCGTTTAGTGTATTGTTGTGAAAAAGATCAGACCAAATTAGCAGATGTAGAGCAGCTCTGGGCATCTATTAGGTGACAATATATTTGAAGCCTAAGTTCGGCTAAGCAGTGTCTAGCACAAACACAGGATTAAAGTGGGCAAAAAGTGGCAAATGGTGATCAATATATACGAGTACAGGTGGCACCATTTTATCGTAAGTCTCAGCTTTAGTTAAAGGAGATAACTAGGTAGGAGATCTCCTTAGCAGGAGGTCGTTTAGGTAGGTTCCACCGCAGTAAGAGATATTCTGGAACCACATGTTTCCAAAATATCTCTAGTATGGAAACATTACTGTGTTTTAGTTTGAGTGTACTAAACTGCAGAACTAACAAAACAAAGTCCAAGGTGCTGCTGCTTTGGCGCTTGTTACTTTAAGTCATTTGATGGTTAGTCTTAATAGTCTGGTAATTGCACTAGCTGCAGTACCTTTCAAACCAGAACACAGAAATGTTTTTACACTACTGCTTAGCAGCAGATATCCTGGCAGATACCCTGGTAAGGGATACGTAAGTCTACCACCAAGTAAGTCGTCATTTGTGTTCTACGTAACATTTTCAGTTTTTTTTAAACGTCAAAGTCAAATTAAAAAAAAAAAACTAAGTTTGGGATGTTTTTCCGGCAACCGTCAATAATAAACAATTATTACTTTTTATAAGTGTCTTGAAAAATGAACGCAGCTCTGTATCTGGCCTAAATCAAAGCTCACCGAGTGTTTATTCAGTTGCAGACCATCGCAAGAGTACCACCGATTTACTGGAAATTAAGAGGACGAGCTCGGGGATGCTACAATAACATTTTGCCGCCAAAAATACAGCCACCAGAATACCTTATAAGAGATAAGCAGTATCTCAACTTTAGAAATTGATAGTGTGACAGCGTTGCATTTGCAAGCAAGAATCAACCCTATTTGTCGCTATATAAAGTTGTATTTCTTATCCATAATTGATTTCTTTGCTCCGAATACTAACATAAAGATAATTATGTATGCCTTGAGAAAGGTACATTAAAAATTTGCTGATGATTCAATTAGAACAAATTTTACTGTAAGCCGATATAATCGCAAAAAACAATTTCGCGTTTATATTTATATCTATGACAGACCTTGCCTAATTGGCAATAATGTAATATTATCTGCTTTAAGAGCTATAGCGCGTGTGCTTTAAGAGCTATAGCGCTATATGGGTTCGATTCCTACCTAGAACAAACCTTTTGTGATATAAATAAATGTTTGTTAAGTGTCTAGGTGTTCTGTAGGTATTATAAGTATGTATTTAAAATAGTATTTTATGAGTTATCTGACTTCCATGGTACAAGCTTTGCTTAGTTTTGGGTTAGATGGCGCTGCGTGTAATGTCCTAAGATTTTTATTTTTTATCTATTTTGCAATGGGACAACAATTTTTTTATCTGGATTCTCAATCAATCACGATTGGATTACGGTCAATTCTCAAATAAAAAAGAACTCACATGAGTGGGTTAGCATCTTTATTTATTGAATTTCTACCTATACAGTAAGTGCACTAACAATATTTCTGGGTGAAGTTTTCGTTTGCCAATGCCGGCTAAAGTCTGACATAGAGAAATACAGAGCTAAATTTACTTGTTGGTAGATCTCCTTAGCAGGAGGTCGTCTAAGTAGGTGCCACCGCAGTACCAGATATTCTGCCGCCAAGCAGTAGTGTATAAACATTACTGTATTCCGGTTTGAAGGGTACTGCAGCTAGCGAAATTACTGGGCTGTTGAGACTAACCATCGAGAGTCTCAAAGTAGAGAGCGCCAAATCAGTGATGCTCTGGACTTTGTTTTGCTACTCAAAGTTCTGTATATCGCTGCAATGGTCATGGGCAGGCGTTATCTCTTGCTGATACTAACTGATACTAACTAAGCGTTTTGATTCCACATTTTTCATTCGCACAGCGAAGTTGTGGAACTCTCTGCCGGAGTCTGTGTTCCCTGTTAGGTACAATATTGGCGTCTTCAAATCTAGAGTAAATAGGTTTCTTCTAGGTAAGCGTGCTCCATCTTAGACCACACTACTGTTTAACATCAGGCAGAGTGTTTAAACGCGAACCTATTTTGAATAAAAAAAATTAAAAAAAACTTGTATTAGAAATCTTTATTCAGCTCTCATGCTTACTTTCTCTCTCTCTCTTTCTCGCTCTCTCGGTTCCTTTCAAAGTAATTCCTAAAGATCTACAAATAAGATGATATACGAGTATGTAATTGTTTTGTGGATCAACGTTACTGTTTATATGACAGTTACTTGAGTGACAAGAACAAAAATACAAGTAATGTCTGTATTGTAGACGCGTGAGAGAACCTTCGAGGGATAGAAGTATGAATTTCTTTTATTTATGTATTATATTATGTTACTATTTTGGATGTAATAGTTCCATTATCTGGTTCAGAGAATTGTTGCTTATTAGACATTTATTATGTTTACAGTGAAATGAGGTTTTTAAAAACCAAATGAAGTAAAATACTTTTAAAATTAGCAAACGTAGAATATTCCTAGAAAATCTCGTTCTGAATATGACAGAAACTTCAAGTTATTTTTATGCTAACGTCTTATATTTCATCAAAGTAACGAGTTTCATATTCTTTAATTTAAGAGAGGGCGTTCACATTTCCCAAAGTATAAGATTTGTAATTTTTATGATAATTTTCGCTGACCGTGGCCGGGGGAGGGCAGGCGTCATCTCTTCATTAAAATAAAATTGCTAATGACATCATCTCCATATTTTTGCATAGATATGTCAGTTCTTTCGCATTCGCCTTGAAGATAAAAAGTAATTATGTTTACATGTTTTTGAGTTGCACAGAATCTATTTTCGGATTACTCAAATGTTGTCACACAAAACTTTGAAAATTCTCACTAAAATAGAGAAACCAAAGTTCCAAAATATTTACTGACTTTATATTTAGCTATATCTATCTATACTATTATAAAGAGGAAAGATTTGTTTGTATTGAATAGGTTCCGAAACTACTGGACCGATTTCAAAAATTCTTTCACCGTTGGGAAGCTGCACTATCCCCGGGTGACATAAGCTTTTTATTCCTGTATTCCCACGGGAACGGGAACTGCGCGGGTGAAACCGCGAGGCATCCGCTAGTGGTGTATATAGTGGTATATTTGCAGGAAGTGGTTCTAAAATTGTAAAGCAATTACGTTCTTTTTTGTACTACAAAATACTAAGTTTTTTATTTTACTTATGCGGAATTAATCACGTTTAATTATATCGGAAATTATTAGACTATAGTTGACGACCATGTCCTAGCCTTCATCATGGAGACAAAGCTGAATACAACGCGCGCGTGTTGTACTCAGCTCACCGCGCACAGCTTTAGCTCAGTTGTTATCTAAGTATTTGTTTTGGGAACAGGCCTGAATGATACAACTAATCGATAAAATAATAGGAACATACAATCAAGCAGATCTACTAATTGTATGATGTTTCTGAGAACAATTATTTGACTGGGAGACACCTGCTTAGCACGCAGGTCAAAATCTACTCAAGAAAACGAGATAGACGTATCTACATACCTCATATCTGTCTCACGTTTTCGCGCAAGATAAGATATTTTTATCCTCGCTGCGTGTTATATAGTGAGTATTTTACTAACATGGATAGATGATTAATGCGCAAAAGATATCTTGCTACCGTAATTAAAATTTTCAGAGGTAGCCGTGTCTTAGACACGACCTTGCCATTCGAATTTTCATGTTTCAAGTCCATACTCAACGTTACGAACTCTTTGATAATTATTTCAGCTGTCAAGTGGTGTAAATGATAAATATCGATCCATCGATTTTATTACCAGTTCTCTGTATTGCCTCCACTACTGATTTAAAGATGTATTTACGTCTAAAAAATTACTAAAATAACCATACAAGTATTTGTAAGTACCACAATAGCACATTCAAAGCTTGTTTTTTTTCTACAGAAATAAAATTACAGAATTAATTAATCATTCGACAAAAATTTACTTGTAATCGGTTACATTGATATGTCTCATCTCTACCTTAAGTTTATGCATCTGTATATCTTTGATAGCTTCTCGCAATTACTCGACACATGGGTGGAGGTTAAATATTCTGGTCGTTTTATGTTCTCCTTTTTTCTTCCATTGTACTTTATTGCTGTTGACTTGTGATAAAAATGGGTCAATGTTATACTTATTTCAACTTTTTTTTACAAGTGATTTATCGTTGTTTTTTTAAGCATCTAGTGAAAATTAAAAAAAACCTTCACTGTTTAATAAAGAAATCATGAAAAATATCAAATTAGCTTTCGCATGTAAAATTTCACCGGATTTTTGTAACGGGAATTAATATAACCGTCAGATCAATCCAAACGGAAAACAAAAAATTGATACTAATATTTAAGCGTGCGATTTTAAACGAAATTCATGGAAAACTCGCATATAACAATGATATTACTTTGTCACAGTAAATTTAAGGCTCGATTTATTACGATGAAAGTCGGTTACATTGTTAATGTTGGTGTGAAAAAGTTCTAGAGGGTGCATCAAATTTTGGGGCTTATAATGATTTGTTTACTTTTTGCATGCGCCCTCCGCGGTAGTGTTTACATTTCGCGTCTAAAGTATCCCCGTTTAGCGTAATAAAGTTGCCTCGTCAATAATTATGAACTTTGAAAAATAAACTTGGTAGGTCGTCGATTTGCAAACACTGTCTTATATTTTTGTTTAGTACATTTTCCTCGTATCCGAGTTATGGATCATGTTGTTCTTCGCCAGTTTGAAGGAGAAACTTTTTGTTTCGCCCTCTTTTATGGATACGTTAAAATAACAAAAAAGGCGAAAATTTTGTCATAAAAATTGAATCTGTTATTTTTGTTTTGCTTTCGTTGAATGTTATTTTTTTACACATTTATGCAAACTAGTCAATTTTTAGTAAGATAAAAAAAATTAAATCGTTATTTCTGTGATGTGATGTTGGCTCAGTGGTTAGCATGGTTGGTTCACACGCCGAAAGGCGTGGTTACAAATCCCAACATCGTGTTACAGCTGCCGATGGAAGACTTTTTTAAATCTATCTCTGAATTTTTCTGTTTTATTCCAAGCTAAGCCAGCTAATTTTTGATGCCATTATTTATTCTGTTTACCTCATCTTTTTTATTCTCTACTAGCTGTTACCTGCGACTTCGTCCACGTGGAATTTAACAAAAAATATTTGTTCAGTTCGCAAAATTTACGAAAAGTTAATAAAATTTGTATTCGCAACAAAATACTCACAATAACCTTAATCTTATTCTTCTTCTTTGCAAATCGATGTTTCGAGTCTTTAATTTTTTTTTTGTATTAATCTCAATAAAATCTCTTTATACATGATGTTCGGTAAACGTTTTCTTGAGTTTTAAAACAACTTTTTTTCTTCAATATAAACATTTTAAAACAGTATCGATTTTATTACAGATAATAATAATTATGTATTTAAGAAAACGTGAAAACGTGAAACGGCGCTGAAACGTGGTCTCTGACTGTGTGCCTTCTTGGTAAGCTCAAAGTAGCACAACGCGCTATGGAGAGGGCTATGCTCGGAGTTTCCCTACGAGATCGAATCAGGAATGAGGAGATCCGTAGACGAACCAAAGTTACCGACATAACCCAACGGATTAGCAAGTTGAAGTGGCAGTGGGCAGGGCACATAGCACGCAGAACTGATGGCCGATGGGGCTGCAAAGTTCTGGAGTGGAGACCACGGACCGGCAAGCGCAGCGTAGGACGTCCACCCACAAGGTGGACAGACGACCTAGTAAAGACCGCAGGAACGCGCTGGATGCGAGCCGCTTCCAACCGGTCTTTATGGAAGTCAATGGGGGAGGCCTATGTCCAGCAGTGGACGTCCTACGGCTGAAATGATGATGATGATGTATTTAAGAAAAACATTTAATTATATAGACATCATTATTTTTTTAGGTGACAATGGGATTCAAAAGATATATATATATATTTAGTGTATTTCGATGACAACAGTGACAAAGATTTGATTTAATTAAATACATCTTATTTTTACATAAACATTGTAATATTTAAAAAAAAAAAAATTAAGAAAAAAGTATATATGTATAATTGTCCTGTATAAGTGTTTTATCAGCACTATGGATACCATAGTGTAAGCTTTGTTTAGTTTAGGGCTAGACACTCTGCGTACGGACATGGGGCTGTCCGACGCCCATTTGCTGGTTTGGTCTCCGAGGTGGATGACGATGTGTCTGGTGTTCGGACACATCGTCATTGTTGCGGGGTGAGCTTGGGCTCCCCGAGGCGGGTCCGCGAGGACAAGCGCTGTCGAGGCCGCGGTGGAGTGCGAAAGCGTGCCCGCAGCCTCGACACAAAGCGCCGAGGTGGAACACTCCAGGGTTTTTAGTGGGTAGGCCGTCGTTTGACGGAGAGTCCCACATAACCACCGTGCCCGCCCCAGGGCCGGTGGTATACACAAAGTATTTTCCCTGGACAAAAAAAAAAAAAAAAAAAAGGGCTAGACACTCTAGACAGCATTGTGTGAGATGTAGATCAGTATACATTTTACTGATTTATTAAATCCTTATTTTTAATTTAATATAAACATCTACATATAACATGACTTTATAGCAATCGTTGATCAAACTAAAATACTATCAATTTACTTTAGATGCACAAAGCAAATTCCATTTAAAACGTAAACTAACTTAAAATTTAGACCATTTTAATTCATCTATTACATAATATTAAGTGGTTTCTAACTTTAGATAAAGTGCCTAAAATGCTAGCCGTGTTGCCCCCATGGAGTGTAAGGTAAACTTTTAGCGCGAAACAAAGACCTATATTTTGGTCACGTGACTTTTCAAGTAATTCCGAATGAACCTACCATTAGCTTTATTAGTAAGCTACTTGATGACAGCCCTGTTGGTTCAGTGGTAGTATGTCTGCTTCGAGAGCTGAAGGGCGTGGGTTCGATTCCCACTCAGGACTAACATATTTAGTGTGACTAACATCAATGTTTGTTCTGTGCCTGGGTGTACTGTACGTATTATAAGTATGTATGTATAAAAAAAAAAAGTATTTAAGTATTCTATCAGCTGTCTGGTTCCCATAGTACAAGCTTCGCTTAGTTTGGGGCTAGATGGCGCTGTGTTAAATGTCCTCCAATATTTATTTATTTACTTAATTACACTTACAATCATGACTAAATAACCAAGTAGTACACTCATATCCTGCTATAAAACCCTGGCCATTATCTATCACTCACAATTTCAATACAAATGAGTCAGAAATGGAATTGAATTATGACATTAATAAGAAACAATAAAAAACATTCAACAGAAATTCATTATAATAGCAATAATGTACTGTCGTTATTGCATAATAAACTTTACTTACAGGAATATCAGATTAGGGTGTGGTCACACGAGAATGTATCATAAGTAGGTAATCATAACCATAATACAGTGAAACCTGGTTAAGTGAGACCTGAAGGGACCTGCAAATTTGTCAAAAAACTGACAAAATTTGACAGCCCTGTTGGATCATTGGTAGCATATCTGCTTCAAGAGCTGGGGGGCGTGGGTTCGATTCCCAACCAGGACAAGCATTTTGTGATGTAAACAAATGTTTGCTCTGTGTCTGGATGTAGAATAGAATATAACTTTATTATACACCAAAAACTTACAAATGAAACACAGATCACAATTAATACAAATACTGTATGTATTTACAAAAAAAAAGTATTGTAGTATTCTATCAGTTATTTGACTTTCATAGTACATGCTTTGCTTAGTTTGGGGTCAGATGGCGCTGTGTGTCCTATGACATTTATTTATTTATCATAATAGAACCGCACCACAAAACCTCAGTGCGATCGTACCTTTATACGTAGACATATATATTAATAAATAATAATATAGGCATTAATTTTACGAGGCCTAAGAGGTAGATGCGAAGGAGGCAAGTTGATATTTATAACCCAACGTGTTTTCAAAGTATAAAACGCGTTGAATGAATAACTTTATGTGGAAGTTGTGCGTTGTCCGTTTGGTGGTTAATGTGATTTATGGAGCAATATGGTAGCTATGTGTCTGTTCACTTCATCTTTGAACATTGTTATTAATAATAATGGCGTAACAGTGGCGCCAATACTTTAAACAGAACCTTTGTTTCACATTCCCATCGCCAGTTCAATTTATTCCAATACCTACTAACATTAAATAGACAAATATGGCTCTGTGGGGATTCTTATGTTGATAGCCCCGTTGGCTCATTGGTAATATATCTGCCTTGAGAGCTGTAGGGTGTGGGTTCGATTCCCACTCAGGGCAAACATTTTGTGAATAAACAAATGTTTGTTCTGTGTGTGGGTGTTCTATTAATATGTGTTTATGTATTCTATCAGTTATCTGACTTCCATCACACAAGCTCTGCTTAGTTTGGTGCCAGATGGTGCTGTGTGTATAGTCCTACGATATTTATTTTATTTATTTATATACCACAACTTAATGAGTTGTTTTGTTGATAATGACATCAATGTGTTTGCGACTGTTCTTATATTTATTAAATCTCAGAAATGTCGTTTATGCGAGATTGACAATGACATTTTGATGTCACTTAAAAATATCAAAGAGGCAGCATCCATGACAAGGATATACTAAAAAAAGAGCTCAAAAACATCAACAACAACAAACAGGGCAAGCTAAATAAAACCGTTTAAAAATCGACGGTTAAACTGGTATGTATTTTGAATTGATATTTGATTATGTAATAATAATCGGTAGCCTAGTTAATTTTGGTAGCCTAGTTGGGAGACCACCTGGCTTCGAATCTGGAGATCCTGGGTTGAAATCCTACGGTACGCACCTCTGTATTTTCTAAGCTATGTGCGACTGTGCGTATTGCAGATAACTTCAAACGGTGAAGGAAACATGTACGTCTGAGAACTCTTAAAAAAAAGAAGATGTGAGAAGTCTGCCAACCCGCACTTGGCCTGCGTAGTGGACTATGGCTTTACCTTTTTCACAATGAGAATAGGCCCGCACCCAGCAGTGGGTCAGTTTATAAAAAACAGGGCTGATAATATGAATGTTCAAAAAAGTCAAAGAGTGCCATATTCTGACTTGTGACATGCAAAAATAATCGTTTAGGTACAAGCAAGTAGTAGGTTTTTTTAATGCCCAAAAGTAAAAAAAAAATGTCAAATAAAAATTAGTATTTTCACCATCTTAATAAATTTTTTTTGCAGTAGATCAGTGGACAAAATTACTTGAGTACAGGAAAAATACATTACAATAGGTAAAAAACTTACAATTAATTGTATTGAAAACGGAGCACACAAACTTGGGCCGTCAGAGCAAAGATTCTATTATTTTTATATCATACAGGATAACAAAGTGTAAGTAACTGTAACTGTAGTTTTAGCTTGGACGATATTCAGAGACTCGAATAAAGATAAGAAAAATCTTAATCACAAATTTAAATTTCGACATTAATTTATCACATTTTAAAATGATTAAAGCAAATCGAACAACGTAATTCAAGCCGAAAACAAGATTAAAGGACAAGTTAGCTAGGTACCTAACACTACGAAATTTCGAACCACGGAATTAGAATTTCACGAATCAAAAACGAATTTGTAATACGATAGATCACCTTATTCCTGGAAGTTTCGAAATTGCTGTCCGATAACATAGCAAATTAGACAATCTGATTTGGATCTTAAAGTTTTGAAGTAAAGTTTAAAATTGAGGGTAGATTTAAATTAAGATGTAAGTTCGCAGTTCGTAGACCATCCGGCCGGAAGATTGCTCTTTTGATATGATTAAAAGGGTGAGGACTGTTTTATGTGGCAATTATAGACTTTTGGAGCTCGAGTTTCTGTTTCTTGTTGAAGATGCTTCAGTTTTGTTGATAGAACATGCCAGGTGGGACGTCTTAGTGAAGTGATTTCTTGTTTTAAGACTTATTAGTAAAACTTAATAGTCAGTGACTACAATTTAGCGATTGAGATGCTAAATGTAAAGTACACCTATTCAACATGACCCAATAAAGTTATAAATAATTTATATATAATTATTATATTCTTTTTGTTTTACTTACACCGGATTCCTTACGTTTGAATAAGTATGGATTGGCTCACTAGTCTCAATCACTTCCGGTGATCTATTTCAAGGATTTTTTCTTCTAAGTCACGCATCCGGCTTAGTCTCACTTCGCAGCGCTTACTGTTGCGCGACTCGCAGGTGACGCACGTGGTTGGTACGTGGGTGTTAAGCGCGAAACACGGGGTAAACGTGTGAAGGAGGAGTACCTCTTTTTCACCGGAGTCCTCCTGTAGTTTTAGGAATACCCCAGCGAATGAAGGTTACCGTGTCGTTTTCATAATATGCACGAGCATTTACGAATTCCAATACAAAGTTTAAATCGAAGGTAGGTCCCGCCTTCCATCTTCCATTTCAGCAACGCCTGCTGACGTTTATGAACTCCCTAGTTTTCCAAACAGCATAGTTTTTCATAAGCTAGCACTCTCGTCTTATCGAACCGGATATAGTCCAGTCGGAGCCCACAGAACGAACCACCATCGCAGACCTGTAATGTTAATATAAACTAAATTATACCAGTAGAATAGATAATATCAATTTCATAAAAATTGGTTTGGTATTTAAACCAAAATGCGTAGTTAATATGTGGATTGTATGCTGTTATTTTTTGTCGTAAAATCAACTAAGTCCAGAAAACATCTCGTCAATCAAGTTCCAAAAAGAAAATCGTGTGCACAAATACCTCGCAATGTTTTGTCACCAGTATTTTGTTCCGCGACAACCGGAAACGGATATAGAGGGAGACAGAATAATGGCCGTCGGAAATGGTCAGACATGTTATTCTTAGTTTTTTCTTTTACGCACTGGACATTGCGAACTCAATACGATTCTAATTTCAGTCTTATTATCAAAGAAGTAAAGTTCAATTTTAGGGGAAATAAAATCTCGAACAAGTCTTTGTCATTGCGTTTTGTGGTCTACCATATGATGTGGGATAGCATCTCAGATAATTTGTTTTAGAGAGTTTTCGATCCTGATTATTATTATCTTTACAACTTACTTAAAAGGATAGTAAAAAAAGTTTAAGTAGTATAAAATAGTTCAAAGAGAGAGGTTTGTATCGAAGAAAATATGCAGCCTTTTTACATAGCGTTGACTAAATATTCAGTATAGGTATTCGAAATTAAAACTATAATATTGAATTTCCGATCATTTCGATTACTGCTAGGTTCAAACTGCGAAGGAAAACATTATGAAGAAACATGTATCCCTTGTTTAACAGATTACATCTGTTAAACCAGTATGAACCTTACAAAAATATATATTGGAAGATATTTCATACCGTTCCGTCTAGGCCATACGCAAAACTATCTCTTTTTTGTGAATATACATTATAAATACCTACGTATATTTAGAATACCCAGACAGAACAACTATCTATCACGTAATTGTTTTTCCTGGTTGAGAAATAAACTCGAGCCTTACAACTCATGAAGCAGAGCCGGCACCGAATGAGCTACCACAACAGTCAAATAAAATGGTTTCAAAGTTGTGTAAAAGTAAATTGTCGAGAAGTTTTGTAAAGTCTACCAACCTAGCAGTAGGAAAAGTTTGTAAAAACAGGGTTGATTTTAAAGATAAAGTCTTAATTATAATGGAGCAAAGATCGGAATGAAAATATAATGATAAGCTTAAATATTTGAGTTGTAGTAGTTCAATACAGCTGAGAAAATCTTCTCTGTTATTTTAGCAAATGGCTGTCTCACTTTTTCTTGCCATGAGATGTTGATCATTTTCATAGAGACGACCCTCATAGTTTGTCTTAAGCGACAGTTTAAGAGGGAATATCATAATAATATTGTTAATGGATGAGCGGCTGAGACAGTCCATTTGTGATATTAGAAAATTGTTTTTGTTACTATTCTTTGGAGAGAGAAAAACAAGATTAAGATGTTTTTAAAACTTCTCTCTTGGTTTACATTTAATTCAAAATTTTTTTTTTCAAAATTCCAGGAAAGACGAAATCTAACAAAGAATCCCAAATTAAAAGTATCTTCCGGCGAGTAACAATTCCGTTCCTTACAATTTTTTTCTAACTGAATCAATTTGTGCCAATTTTTTTCGCTTGGTGCAAACCCAATGAGGTATCTACTAAACTATAATGATAAACTATTTCTATTCATAGCTTAATAGTGGAACATAGGTTTGATACAAGCAAACCTTACCCAAAATTGGGACACCGCAAACATTGTCTTAATAACGACAAAACTCAAACAATTTACAAAGTAAACATTCAAACAAACTTAATTAGTATATTCTATGTTGGCATCGTGAAATATGTTGTTTAACTACAGGCTATATATTGATTGGCCATTAAAATAATGGGCTCAAGTTTAGTTTGGACTCGTGATATGCTTGAGCGGCCTGTAGGGGCATTCTTCATCAAAGTTTAACCAACTCAAGAAGACCTTTCCCCCTTCCCGCAGTCTTTAATGCCAAATATTATTTCCTACCATGGGTTCTAAGCTTTAAAGGGTCAGTTTATATTGGCTGTTTTATTTGTATAAGATCGGTATGCTTCGAAAGGTGAAAAAAGAGCAAAAAACTAAAACGAGTAATATCCGGAGTTTGTATTGTTTCCTACCGTAACGTCGGGGTAATCGAAATTAAGTGATCCATTACATGATACCAGTTTTCTGTTACGAACGACCGGGTTATTTATGAAATCGATTAATTTTATGCATTGTTTGAGAAATAAATTTATTTCGTTGTTTCGACGGGCCTGGGAAATGACTTTCGATTTCTTTGGAACAAATAATAATACTTTATTGACACCACAAAATGACATTACAAATAAATTATTATCATCATCATCATTTCAGCCTTAACAAATAGTATAGTTGGACATAAAATTACTTTTTCTATCCAAGATGGTAAACACACCTAGCCTGGAGTGAAACTAGCTCTCAAGTGAGGCAGCCGGAACACATCGTTAGATGCTTGACGGTAGATTTTAAACCATAGCATGGTGGCAGGGTGATTTCTAGTACTCGGCTGGCTAGCTACCACCTTCAAGTACCTTACGGTGTGTTCCTGCCTCATTTGAAAGCCAGTTCCATTCCAGGCTAGTTGAGCGTTACCATCTTGACCACACCATCAATTAACATCAGGTAAGCTGTGGTCAAACATCTAGCCTGTCAACCATAAAAAAAATGGGGTATTGCAGTTGCTTACAGTAACTCTTTGGATAAAAAAAACACAACTCGTAATTAATAAAATGTATTTCGATGTATTTTTAAAACTCAAAATAGTTCGTCGGTTACCATCAAAGTGTGTAGTTTGTGACATAACATTTACGGCTTAACTCCTAACCCTTTACCTCAGCTCTATTTTTAAAAATCACTTTGAAGTCTACTAGAATTAGTCGAAGCGAATTTCTTATTTAAACATTATTGATTTATCGTTGACGGGTTAGAAAGTATCACCCGTATGGTGTCACTAAATCTTGATTTAGCAGACGTAAACCGCTTGTCGGTCGGTAATACAATTTGAAAATTTAGAGCCAACTTGTGAACTACGCTAGAGTATGACCAATTTGTTGACAGTGCTATTTCGAAATGCCATTTGGTTACTTTCAAAGGATTATACTCGACTAGCAGACGCCTCGCGGTTTCACCGGCATAGTTCCCGTTTTTGTGAGAATACAGGGATAAAATAGTACAAGCTTTGCTTAGTTTGGGGTAGATGGGGGATTTTGAGACTTTCGATGGTTAGTCCTAATAGCCCAGTAATTTCGCTAGCTGCAGTACCCTTCGAACCGGAACACAGTTTGCACACTACTGCTTAAATAGAATATATGGTACTAACCTCCTGCTAAGTATACCTACCACCCAGTAATATAGCCAAGATAAGCTCTTATTAGAAAAGATGAAAGAAAAAATAATTTTACAGCTGCCAACGAAACCCCAAATTGATACTTTTATATATATAAATATATTATAATATATAATTATATAGAACACTTACTACTTTGTCCCGTTTCTTAAAATAAATTATAAATTAATTTGATAAGGACTTCTTTATAATGTAATATGCAATAAATTGAATTGAATTGAATTTATACACAAAACGGACACTTCATACTTAATCTTGCTATCGTGAAAAAATTGGTGTGTCTAATGTAATTTACCCACGATAAAACGTATAAACCAACTTATTTATTTGTGATTTTAAAGTATGTTCTATCTTTAAAAATTCAAGATTCAAATTCATTTATTTATAGCATAATGGTTCAGTGTACGTTTACAGAATAGCACACATCGTATATGTATGGTATAGTACACATATCCTTGGCCGCTACGGCGTACAAATTATCAATTTACAAAATTTTCAAATATCAAAATGTCAATAATCAAATAGTCAAATAATGATAATTAATAAAATGTCGGAATGAAAAACATACAAAGAAACAAACATAGAATTAAATAACAATAATTTAAAAAAACCAATAGTAAAGAAACTGTTTTTTGTTTGAAAAGTTTAATATTTAGTATACAATTATACATGTATGAAAGAAAGAAAGAACGAAAAACATTTATTTATTCCCTACAAAACACTAGACACAACAACAGATAACTACAGACAACACACACAAACAAAAAGCTACAAATTAACATAAAGACAACAAATTTGAAAAGACACTAAGCGGGTTATCGCTGCAATGGCTAGTGCATTACCAAGGAAAAAAAGGCCAGTGCTCAGCAATTGTGCTGGGGATTACTCCGCAGCGCTGATTTTCAGCACTGACCAATAAATATTCAAATTAAATTTATTAAAATAATTATTCAAAGAATTGGTAATGTAAAGCACCCGTGAGAACTTTGATCAATTACGTCATTATTAGTTCCCGGAGATTTCGCGCATAATTAACCGGAACACCCGAAGTAGTTCACTCGAAACCACTCAGATCGAATAGTTGACAAAATTAATCGCTCTCAGTTCACAACTATGCCAAGCACGAGTCCTTTCTGAAATAATGCTCGGCGCATACTCGTCACTATTGGCAATTATACAAGTATCACTGACAATTATTATGGCATGTATTTTGAAGATACATAGGTTTTGATTGTTAAACATGAATAAAATTATTGAATGACATAAAAAGCATGACAGCTTTAAAAAACCGGCCAAGTGCGAGTCGGACTCGCGCGCAAAGGGTTTCGCACCATTATTTATAAAAAAGGCAAAGAAATCACGTTTGTTGTATGGGAGCCCCCTTAAATATTAATTTTATTCTGTTTTTTAGTATTTGTTATAGCAGCCACAGAAATACATTTCCTGTGAAAATTTCAACTGTCCAATTATCATGGTTCATGAGATACAGCCTGGTGACAGACGAATAGACAGACGGATGGACAGCGGAGTCTTAGTAATAGGGTCCCGTTTTACCCTTTGGGTACTTAATGCTAAAAACCTCAAAAATAATTCTTGTTTGTTATTTTTTTTTTTTTAATGGTTGACAGGCTAGGTGTTTGACCACAGCTCACCTGATGTCAAGTGAAGGTGTGGCCGAAGATGGTAAAGCACACCTAGCCTGGAATGCAACTGGCTCTCAAGTGAGGCTGCCGGAACACATCGTTAGATGCTTGGCGGCAGATTTTCAACTTGAGGGTGGTAGCTAGCCAGCCGAGTACTAAAGTACCCTACCACCATGCTTTGGTTTCCTCACGATGTTTTCCTTCACCGGTAGCTCAAGCTCATTGTTGGGGTTTGAACCCACGCCCTTCGGCATGCGAACCTACCGCGCTAACCACTGAGCTATCATCGCTACAAATCAGTCTACAGTCTACAAGTCAGTCAATAATCATTCTTGTTTCTAGGATTTGGTTGTTAAACAAAAATAATTATTGACTGACATTAAAAGCATGACAGTGTTAAAAAAAATGGAAAAATACTGCCGTTACAATTGGTTTAGAAAAAAAAATGCTAATTTCACTCAGCATGATGTGAAGAAACCGCTTCTTTTTAGGTAATCAAGTGTAAATCAATAATGCATCTTTTCAAAATATAAATAATAGTATGACTTGGTATAGTTATATATTTTTTGTGGCAAATGCCGAACATCGAAGTTGCTCGAATTTAGTTTAAAGTGTACGTGTACAACTAAAGCTTAAGACCGGTCTTTTAAAAAAATTGGGTAAAATATTTTAATTAGACAGAAAATACTTCAATAAAACCGCTGACCGCAGCACGAAAGTTGTAAATCAAGGGAGTGTTGAGCATGAAGATAATTATCAGGGAACCTTTTAAGAATTTAATTTATAGTTTTACATAGTTGCGTGCGGCTACTGTTTTTATTTATCCGCTAATAAAAGTGATTGACATTTATTTTGTTGGGTTAGATAGAAAGTGAGTAGTAATTGACAAACTTAGAGCGAGTTTTTTTGTTTTTATTTTGTTTGTCGCATGTCAAACGACTGCTGGACAAAGCGCACCACAGTTTAGATGCCAAATTTTTTTTTTTTAAGACGAATTTTATGTGATCAACTACATCATCACAATAGTCACTGGACCACCAAAGCTGAAGATCGGGCAGTCTGGAAGGAGGAATGGGAGGCCTTTGCCCAGCAGTGGGCCAATAGAGGCTGTTAAAATAAATAAATAAATATTGTAGGGCATTTTTAAACACAGTGCCATCTAGCCCCAAACTAAGCAAAGCTTGTACTATGGGAACTAGACAGCTGACAAAATAGTTAAATACTTTTTTTTTGTAAATGCATACTTATAATACATACAGTACACCCAGACACAGAACAAACATCGATCTTAGTCACACAAATGTTAGTTCTTAGTGGGAATCGAACCCACGCCCTTCAGCTCTCGAAGAAGACATACTACCAATGAATCAATAGGGCTGTCAAAAATTATGTTTTTATAGATAAATAGGTATAATGAATAATGCTTTTCGAATTTGCTTTTTCTTGTCGTTTCAATTTTAACCATTTTACTAAGTAGTATTGTATAATTGAACTTTTTTGTACCTATATTATGCAATATTTTTCCAGATGGATAGAGATAAGAGATATCGTCTGTCCACAACCATTGTAACAATTCACAGAACATTCAGTAGTAAAACAAAGTCCATAGCATCGCAGCTTTGGAGCTCATTACTTTCATAATTTCGTTGGTTAGTCTCAAGAGCCCTAAATATTTTCAATCTGTTAGCAATATTAAAAAAAAATATGTAAAATTATGCAGCTATCATAATACAGAATGATAAGCACAGTGAAAATTCTATCGCGTCCAACTTATAACTTAGACCAGACAAAGAAGTTGAAACCTTAACACAAAAACTGTCAGCAGCATCTTCAAGTTCATAAAGTTATTTAAACTTGACAGGAAGTTCCATTTCACTAGTAATTGTTAAGCAAATAAAGATTTCCGTCAAATGGAACTTCAAAATTGGATATGCGCATTTACATTACGGTGTTTTATCGCCGCCATTTTATGTTGACAATTAATTATGACATGTCATTTTGTAGTCCGCGTAAGCGAAGATACAGTTTACGATGTAGGTATTACTTGCATAGAATAATTTCCGATTGCTGATACACTCGCGACTTGACTGAAAGCATTCCACTGATGTGAAACAATGAATCAAATGGTTTCGTATGAAGGATTGGACTAATTAAAAAAATCACTCACATCTTTATATTTTATACATTACTAGCAGAAGACGACTCAAAGTTTCACCAGCGTAGTTCCCGTTCCTATGGAAATACAGGGATAAAAACTATGCCACCCGGTGATAGTGTACCTTCCCAAAGGTGAAAAAATGTTTTTTCAGTAGTTTTTGAGATTAATCGTTACAAACATACTTCTGTATGTTTGTAACGAAAAAATTTAAAAAAATACAAATCTTTCCTCTTTATAATATTAGTGTACATATAACTATACAATTTTCGGAATCAGACCCGTTTTTATAAAGTGTCCCAATGCTGGGCGCGGCCTATGATACGTCTCTTCTCACTAATAGATATGTAATAAATGTAATAGTTTTTTTTTTTATGGCTGGGTGTTTGACCACAGTTCACCTGAGTAAAGTGACGGTATGGTCAAAGATGGTAAAGCCTGGAATAGAACTGGCTGTCAAGTGAAATTGCCGAAACACACCGTTAGGTGCTCGGCGATAGATTTTCAACTTGAGGGTTGTCAGTAGAGTCTTAGAAAATATCCTACCACGATACTATGATTTTCTCACGATATTTTTCTTCAGCGGCAGCTTCTACTCCGTGTTGGGTTTGAACCCACGTCCCTTGACGACCGCGCTAACCACTAAGCTATCAACGCTATATTGTTTTTTTATGTAATCTAATGGCAAAATGGATTAGGAAAAAACCTGGAGTACTTATATCCTAGATTAACACAGAAAAATCTTTAAGAGGAAACGCAAATGAAATCGCGGGGCGGAGTTAGTAAGTAAATTATACAACTCTCTCTAAAACTCTTGTTCTCTGTATTTCATCTGAAATTCTCTTTGGACATAATTAATTCTCCACGTATCTTTTCTTTTGCGTCCAAAAATAACATAGTCTGACAAAAAACACGAGACAAAATTACAATGGGCTCGGTCTTGGTATAAAAATTTAATTAAAAAAATATATCAGGACGTAATTGAGTTCTTAATAGAAACCTAACCTTCTTAATTAACGCTTTTACAGTCAAAATTTTAACCTAGTTATGGCACATAAAATAAAAGCTCCAAAAATATAAGGAAATTCAAACTGTTAAAAATATTTCACGCACAAACGTTCCTAACGACTTATTTAAACAAAAATAAGTGTTTAAAAAAACTGTTATAGCGTGAATGATTAAGCGACGCTTGTTTTCAGTTCATTAATAATAACACTTTGGAGAATTTTATTAAACAGAAGGTAGTTTATAAACATTGTATTGAGGTGGAGGCCGTAGATCACTTTAATTGGCGTACCGACGGGCTAGTAGGTAAAGTTTATATGAAGTAGAAACGCACTAATCCACACGCAAGGAAAATTGAGGTTTTATTAGTTGGTCAGTTCGTAGGTATGATAAAGCAAATATTATTATGCAGTAGATTGTTTGCTATAAGTTTGATATTGTGTCTAAGGGTAGTGCTCGTCGACATGCCAAATGATGAGAATCCCGTGAAGGTTGAGAAGGACAAGCTCAGCAAGTAACTTGACTCAGTGACTTGTGAGATATAGATTTGACGATCATTGTTCCGATGGTCGTCACGGTGAATAGTCGTATATCGACGGGTCTCGACCAAAATGTCAATACTCTCGTTAGACGATTAGGCCACATCCAAAAGGATGCCGGCGGCATTCTAGGCTTAAGTTGTTCATATATAAATATTATTTAAAAAACTTTTATTTATTGAAAATGAATTACTAAGTACGAGTTGTAAGGCCTATATTGAACAGTTTAGTTGACTTTTTTTTTGTGTAAAAAGTAATGATACAAACGAGACGCTCTGCTGATGGTGAGAGATAACGCCTGTCTATGACCATTGCAGCGATACACAGAACTTTGAGTACCTAAACAAAGTCCAGATCACTGCTTTGGCACTCATTACTTTGAGACTTTCGATGGTTTGTCTCAACAGCCCAGTAATTTCGCTAGCTGCAGTACCTACCCTTCAAACCGGAACACAGTAATGTTTACACACCACTGCTTGGCGGCAGAATAACTGGTACCTACCAAGACGACCTCCCGCTAAGGAGATCTACCGCTAAGTAAACGTACTTATGATAGCCCTGTCGGTTCATTTAGTTATAACTTTTCTTTGTTAGCTTTGGGCTGTGGGTTCAATTCTCACCCAGTTGACTTAATATTTATGAGACGATTTTTATGTGTTTATAAAAAAATGTATAAAGGCACTATAAGTCATTCACTAATCTACAAACATTTTTTAGTTACTGGCATGATGGCGATGTGTGAAAGATTCTTAAATTTTTTTCTTACTAAAAATATTGCTACAGATCGCAACGAAAAAAAATAACAACTTTTTAGTTATATCAAGTGAAACTTCATTTTAGATAATATGTAATTAAAAAGTACGTAAATACTTGAAGAATAAGCGATTCGTTATTATAAAATTTTATAGTATTTTACTGCAGGGATAACATAAAAGTAGTAGGGGCTCGGTTTATCTTAATATTACAAAAATATTGCAGTTAGGTCAAGTAAAATATTGTAGCTAAAAGCCAACGACAATTTCCCACACGCCACACATGGCATTATATGAAACTTTCATATGCCTACCTATCTACTTATTCACATTTTTTTACTTTTAAGTGTTGTGGGTGTAAAAATATCAACGTATTGTAATGTAATATTGCTAGTAGTACATCAATCGACAGCCGTAATGGATTCCCTCCGCCTTCACCAGTCCGTGTAGCGGTCTGGAGGCAGTCGTGTACGTCTTCGCGGGCCTTCTCTCATTGAAAATGTTATATCGCAAATTATCTTCGTGCCATTAATTGCGTGAGAAAGAAAGAGGCGAGAAATCATAAAGTTGGGACATCGTTAATTTTTTTTTTTTTTAATAATTTGCCCCTTCGGGCAGGCTAAAGCTATAAAGCCATACTGCCTTGTCTTAAGTGTTATTTCTGCTGTATCTTAGCTATGGTTATAGTCAAAGTCGTCTTTGTCAAGTCCAGTTCGTGTCAGTTAATTCCAGTCATGCTTTAGTAAAGTAGTGGCAACTTTACTATAAAGCTTCGATGGAGTTTTGGAAGCAACACGAAAACTCATGTTTCACCACATTATATCATTTTCCCACACTCACGCTTGTAATTCGGCACTTTATGAATAAAACACCACCATTTTTATGCATAAACACTCGACAAAACTCTAGTTTTGGAAAAAAATACAACGGAGCGACACGACTCTTCCCGCGTTCCCGCCAAAACTCCTGGGACATCGTTAAATTGACTTCTGTCAAAGATTTTTAGTTGCGATTTTAAATCGATTAATTTAATAATATTAGTGTCCTACCGACATTTCAAAAATAACTTTGCTGAGTTCTAATGACGCGAATTTAAGGTAGTTAGTAGGTAGGTAGGTAGGTAGTTTATAGTAGTTTTTGTAAGGTCAGTGCGTAATTTATTGAAACCAATAAGATCGCCGATGACAATAATGTGGAAATAAAATAACTTTAGTCGATTAACATTTATGAACCGTTTCACCAGCGATCTCTTGCCGCAGCACTATGTATATTATGTCAATTCAAACCATACAACCCGTAGACTATATTTTTCTGCTTGCAACGACAACGACTTCTATTTTCTTTTACTTTACTTTCTACTTCTACAATCATACAAGTTACTACTAAGTATCATGTAGGTACATGTCTATCGCGTACGATTATATCAGTAGGCCGCATAATCTTGAGTTTTACACAGAAAAACATTCTCAAGGTCTAATCAATAATAACCGAAAGTATTGTCTCCATTCGATAATAAAGTAACGTGAAAATAGTGGCCCAAATGTAAGCAAATAAACGTTTGGTGACATTTAGCTGTCGTCAGTCTATTAAGGGCTCTCACCCGACTCTTTATAAATGGTTGGAAAGCATGCAACCGCTGTTACCACCAGCTACTATGTTCGGTGGAAAAATTGCCCAGGGCAGAACCTTGAATAAACAATATTGTTTTTCCCAACTCACTTGAAATACATCGGGCTTTTTCAAAAAATACACTTGCTCCATCTATATTACCTTTGTATAGTAAGGAAGCTCGTCGAAACATTTAGTATGAAACTGTCTTATAGACATTGTAAGTTTTGAATTAAAATAAAATTTATGTACCTACTTGGTGCAAAAAAGAATACGCTTTACGTGGCGGTAGATCTCCTTAGTACCAATACAATATCCAAGTATAGTTGTGTTGACTTTAGGTACTAAACACTGCACAGTGGTTTTGGAAGCGATACGAAAAATCAGTTAAATAATTTTCCAATGATCATGCACGTATTAAAAAACATATTAGATCCATAAAATAAATACTCAAATAACAAAAATTTTAAAAAAATAGTTCAATTCTTACCCAAACTTTTCCTAGCTTGATCAATAAATAAAATCAACAAAAGCCAACCAAACTCTTTTGCAGACTTCAAATAACCGTGACAGCTAAAGCAAGGCAGGTGGTATCAATTTAATGACCGATACGCCGATACGCACCACAATCAATACAAAATTATACGCTGATGCGAAGCGAACTTTGATGTTGTTATTATTTCGATTCGCTTCAATGGGTTCAAGAAAACAAAACACAATTATAATAACAATCAAATGCTGCCAGTGTTCATTTTACTCGTTTTCTTAACAGTGTTGCCACTGGACGTCAAATAAATTAACAGTTCCTATTTCAAAATTAACGAAAGAGGTCATAAATTTCACGAAAGGGAATTTTCACAATGGAACTGGCAATTAATTGCTTCTTTGTAAGCAGATTGGTTAATTAAAGGAAATGTAATGAATAAGGAACGTTTAGCGGGTAACATGATGCGAAAATTAATTTAAATTATTAACAATTTGCATAGAGTTCGGGTGGCGTTAGAAATGTTAAGTTAAAGTTTTTAGAGCAAATTTAATGTAAGTTATTACTCATGTAAATACTTAACGCATGTATTTTTATGATTTCCCTTACGTAAATTAATTGCTTTGATTTCAAAGTTAATTTAAAATCTGTTTTAAGCTATTAGTGTAGGATAAATATTTATGGATGATGGTTCAATGGTTAGAGTTGGATTGCATGTCAAAAGGCGTAGGTTCAAATCCTAATAATGACTTTGAACTGGTGAAAGAAATATCATGATGAAACTCTAGCATGGTGGCAGGACACATTGTAGAGCACAATTAGCACCGAGCTCAGAATTGCCGCATAACATGGTGAGTTCTGACCGCCTCACTTGAGAGCCTAGGTATACCTAGGTATGTTTATTATTTTAGACCAAACCATGACCTGGTCTGAAATAATGACAACAAAGAGAGGATGACAGTTAATAAGAGTTACATATAATTTTGTACCGACACTAGCGACCTCGCCACATACAGCGGCTATCGACGGCAAAATGCATTATATTAGCCAATCAGTGAAGAGAAGCTTGCATCGCGTATGCTAATCTCTACAGCGCATTGACAGTTTCTTTTTCTTTAGTTTTGACGTCGCATTTCCCAGTGTCAAGTGTTTCATATTTTCAAGTTTTAAAAATTAAATAAGTTGCCTCGTATAGTTATAGTCAAAGTCCAGTCTTTAAAGTAGTGGTGACTTTACAATAAAGGTTCGATGGAGTTTTGGAAGCAACACGAAAAGTCATGTTTCACCGCATTATATTATTTTCCCACACTTGCGCTTGTGATCCAGCACTTTATGAATAAAACACCACCATTTTTATGCATAAACAATCGATAAAACACTAGCTTTGGAAAAAAATACAACGGGGCGACACGACTCTTTCCGCGTTCCCGCCAAAACTCGCCTTGACAGTTGCCCTCGGGCGTAACACCTGACTAGATAGGATACTCAGTTTGAGATGGAAGAAATTTATTGCGGACATCACTTACCACAGGCACTTATTTATGTAAGCTTGTACAGTAACATAATGAAACATGGGTATTAAACAAACTATGAAGACATTTTCAATAAATTACAATAAACATACATATTCAGTCTCAAGGCGTATAAACAATTTATAAAAATGTTACTCGGAAAAAGTACATTAAAGTATTAAGTTCGTTTTCTATTTTACTCCCGTGTGTACCATTTTGTAAGTTATTCTACGTGGATCACTGGAAGCTTTTAGGTTAATGGCGTATAAATCATTAACAATGAGAGTCATCCAAGACTGGCGACGTGCTCTGACTTTGAATGGGATTGTATTCCTAAATAAGTAGGTTGGTAGACCTCGACACAGATCTTGATCGGTGTAAAGTTGGGAGCAGAATCAGTTTTACTGTTTTTCATATGTTTACTACCTGACTACAAACTACAAAACAGACTACAGACTGAACAAAATTATGGATAAGTTGGAAAAAAAAATTGTGATGAGCATTTTAATTTTTCGGTTCAATACTGCCGTTCCGCGTAACCCTGCATATAAATCATTTTGCGCAAGTCTTATTCGCCGTAAGAATTTAAAATTCTTTTGTCTTTTTTATCGTTTCTAACAACAATAGAGTTGACATAAGCCAGAACCTGCCATAATCTAACGATTGTATTTAAAATAAAATGCATTATGTAGCATAGTTAGAAATTTAATAGAATGATAACAACTATTGCGCTTATTGCAAGTTTACAACTTCCAAGTATCAATATATAAATAAAAAATTAACAGAAAATGTATAGTTTAATACTGCACTCAATACAAGGTTACACGCTTGGAAGGTGGTGAGTCAAAAGAAGGACATTGTACTCATCATTATGAACAACTCACCACCGTCACTTAACATCAGATGAGTTGTGGTCAAACACCTAGCCTGTCAACAAAAAAAACTTCGCTTCTCTGAAAATACGAAAAAGAATCAACTGATAAATGTACATTTAGTTGTGCTCATAGTAAAAATTGTTCACAATGATTAATGTAATGACCCCCTATCGGCTTAGTATAAGGCTTATAACCCTGTTTAATCCTTAGTTTAATAACCTGCAAAGAACAGAAATGCTCATACTGTGGAAAAAGTCATTAAGTGTTCTTCTAAAATGGTGTAAATATCTTACAGGCAGTGATGTATGGAGAGAAGTAAAGAAATCAAGTTACTGTAGTTGTTTGTAAGGAGTAAACTTTGCTCCATGTGGAATACGAGAAAAGAATAGGCACTTACGAGCTGATCTTTTTTTGTAAGTAAACATTAGGTAATATATTTTACTAACCCAATCATCCATTGCGTAAGTGGGTGTTTTTTTTTTGGACATTAAGAAGCGCTACTTCTTGGTACCCAAAAATTTTGATTTAATTATTTTCTTTAGGGTTTTTCGTCATTTAAATTTCTATGAAATATTGAAAATAAAGCGCGAACCAACGTCACGTCATCGTAAGATTAAGGTTTTGCCATTTAAAACATTCTTCTATAAGACATAACATCACTCCCATTAGAACATTGCTAATCTTGAATTGTTGTTTTGATTATTCTTTAAATTGAACATAGCAGACCTTACAGATATTTAAATGTAATCCATAATTAAAATAGCATGTCTCGATTCCACGCGTGATATCTCACGTCCGCAAGAATCTAACTAGCATTGATTAACTTTAAGAAACGTTTATAAATGAAGCGCTATTAAGTAACAATATTTTGGATACGGTATAACAGGATTCAACGCAAGATTTTACTATTAGGCCTTTCATTGGTTTGAAAAAAGATTCGTGCTAAAAAAATTAAATAAAAAATTTTGCTTCGCATGAATAATAATGTGTATTTAGGATAATCTAAACGTAAAGGGTGAGTTTTAAGGGTCCGTATAAATGAAACAAAATCCAATGTTAAAAAAGTGAACAAAATAAATGTTAATGATTTGAGAGATCAAAATAACTCTTGAGTTATTAACAGACATGTTTTTATTAGTTAAAAAATGCTAACATTCGTTTTTATTTTGATACTTGATAATTATTATTATTACTCCTATATTTTCTAATCAAAATAAAAACTCCGCCGCTGAATGCGTCTCAACTATAATTCCACTAATATTATCAATGTGAAAGTATGGATGGATATTTGTTATTCTTTCACGCAAAAACAACTGAATTTGGATGAAATTTGGTATGGAGGTAGCTGAGACCCTGGATTAGGCTTCTTTTTATTACGAAAACATGTAGCGGGTAACACTGCGGGGCGCAACTAGTATTATTATTGTCAGTTTGTTTGTTTGTTACGCCTTAACTACTCAACTGATCACTGAAATGTTCGTTGTCAGGGCTACAGAAAAAAGGACACCATTATCCATATAAATATGCCATCCATTCCAAAAAAAGTTTTATACAAACTTTAAAACAAAGTAAGTACTTTTTTCGTGGGATAAAAAAAGAAGTAGATAAGTACATTAAAGTGAGCAAAGCCGTGAGCAAAAACTAGTTTGAGATAAAACAATCTTAGTTTATGTCAGTTAAAAAATATATTATATTGACACAAAAAACACAAACAATTTTAATAAGAAAAAGTGTACAAGATACAATTACTTAAAACATCCGATCTAATCCCACAAAGGGCGCATCTCAACAACAAAAGATGGCAAAGGAACCCTAAAAACGACCATTGCTTTGATTCCCGCAAAACCCCTATTTACCGTTATAACCTAACAAAATAAAGGGCAATGCCCTCGAGCCAACAGGTGTTGGGTGAGCACATAAAAGAAGAAAGCCTAAAAAAGGTTAAAATAAAGTCAGAGTTTTGGATAGAGTAATAATACAGCGTTGCGTTTTGATTCGCAAAAATGTATTGCAATTCACACGAGACAGCGTTTTATTGCAAAAAAAGCATACCAGTAAGCGCCTTAGTTTTGTACAAATGTAATATTAGGTAATTACTCATTTTTGTGTGGTCATTTGTTTGTTTCCACTCAATTTCGTGAATTTGTGTTTTTATAACGTTCCTAACTCCGCACAGAATACAAAAATGTTAATTAGCCATCAAAACTTATAATTTCGTTTATGCGAGCCCCTGACTTTTATACTAGGCATTGCCCTGTATTAGAAAAGTCAGTGCCATCCTGGTCATAATTATGACTGACTTTTGACACACTAATGTTACCTAACCTAATTCCTAAAGAACTGATTGAGTGATTCTGCCAAGTGTGTGTGTTTTTGTGTCTGTGTGAATGCATTTGAACAATGTTTAGTATATAAGCACTTTATACTGAATTAATTATCATCATCATAATCATCATCACCTCAGCCGTAAGACGTCTTCTGCTGGATATAGGTCTCCCCCATTGACATCCATAAAGACCGGTTGGAAGCAAAATGTAAATCAATATGTATTTATTTCTTCTTACATGTGTCAAAATGCGAAGATACGCAAAGCATATTGCATACAACGCGTTCCTGCGGTCTTTATTAGGTCATCTGTTTACCATGTGGGTAAACATCTTACACTGAGCTTGCCAGGTGAAAATTCTCCACTCCAGAACTTTATAGCCCCATCCATCGGCCATGAGCTCCACGTGCTATATTTAAAAAATATCGATGTTGTGCGATTAGTACCCACATCCTTTAAATTGGCAGGGCAGCGAGCCCCAAGTTTCTTAACTTCCATTTTCCAGCCACAGTTTATAATTTTTTTTCTAGGTGTTTGACCACAGCTCACTTGATGTTAAGTGACGGTGTGGTCGATGATAGTAAAGCACACTTAGCCTGGAATGGAACTGGCCAGGTTGTTGGAGAGCTTTTGACAGATGTATTTCTATATTCACCGAAACATAAAATCTTGTAGCTTGTACCATACTCACTATTTCAAAGTATGAAGTACGTACCACGACGTTGCTAGTGCCTTCGGGCCACTGAAAATTAAAAATGGCCCCCCATATTTTATCTGCACCACTAAGCATAAATTCACCTTTGAAACCATTTGTTTTTTTTAATTTAAAGTAGGTAAGTACTTTATTAGATTTCAACAGCCTTTGAAGTTTTACGAAAGAAGTCGGGACTTAAATATTGTTACCTTAAGGCATAAGCTGTAGAAGATTGTTTTTGTATCAGTGGTATATGATATTTTACGAAGGAAACTGACGTGGTTTTGATTACTAACTTTATAAACCTTCCAAAAGAAAATATCGACATGATTAGTATCATGTAGACAATTAACACGAGAAAGTAAGAATCGTAAGAGAATTAATTAAAAACAGTACAAAAAACCTATGTAATAAAGAAAGAAAGAAAATTATTCTGTTTTGTAACACAACCGAACACACAAACAGAGACAGACAGTTACAAAATAGGGGCTCACCTCAGCATAATGCTGGTCACACTAAATGGTACGACCAGCGCTGGTCTTACGGTGAAACTTTGCGTAAAAATAACATCAATATAAGTTTTGTTAATTTATTTATATTGTTTTCGTTAAATTTAAATGCATAGATAAGACTGAATGTAATATTTTGTTTAGGTCCAACGATGATAATAAAATTTCTTAAAACCTTTAAACCTAACCTATTCCAAATTATGTTTCTTGTCTGAATAATTGATCTATGGGCTCCAATACATGGAAGAAACATTACCTGATTTCATACCTATTCTAGAACTGATAGCCGTTGACGTTGAGTGGATACCGCGTATCGACAAATGTTACCTAACACATCCTGAGACTCGGTGGAGGGACGATCGGCGTAGACCTTTTTTTTTATATTGAATAGGTTCGCGCTTCACCACATCCTGCCTGATGTGAAGCAACGATGCGGTCTAAGATGGAACACGCTTACCTAGAAGGAACCTGTTTACTCTTGATTTGAAGACACTCATATTGTACTTTTCGGGAAACACAGACTCCGCGCAGAGAGACGTAGACCTCTAATGTACGCCATATTATGAATATATACCTAATTACCTATATATCTAAAATATATCCAACAGTAGATTAACGTGGAATGCTGGTGATGCTGATGATGATGATGATGATGACATTGTTTACCTTTTCAAGATTACATAATCGATTTCATATAGCGAAATATGGCACGACATAACGAAAATGACGACATTTTTGTCTCGGAAAACATGGCAGTACTAGAATACTTGGCTGCAAATAATTTCAATAAAAACATAATTAACATAGAACAAAAAAAATGTACCTATACCTACTACGGATTTTTTTTAATTAACGCAAAAACATTAAACAAAGGTAAACCTTTGAAAATATATTAAATTTCATAATTACGTGAAAAACAATACACATTTACTTATTAAACTATGTTGTACATAATAATTATAGCATTGAATATTTAAATATGTAAAATAATTACAAATTTATTTTTATAACGCCCTGTTATGATCACGACGGAAATAGTTACATTATGAGATTTTGATGAATAGTTTCTAGAAACAAGCCAATTGTTCTCGTACCCAACTAACTAGAAGCCACTGATTAAAGCGGTGACATTTTTAATTATAAAATTACATGTAATTTTCAGCCTAGTTACCGTCAATACGGCCTTATGGAAAATACGACAATAGGACAGACACAAAACAAAATTACAGCCGAGCCAAAATCAGTCCAACGTTTAATTAAACACTAAGTTACAGAATACTGAGACACAGTAGCTATATTTCCGCTATTATAAATAAATGAATATTTAAATGTCGTAGAACATTCAGCGCCATCTGACACCAAACTAAGTAAAGCTTGTAAATATGGAAGTCAGATAACTGATAGAATACTTAAATACTTTTTTTTTTGTAAATACATACTTATAATAAATACAGAACAAACATTTAGTTTATACCACAGAATGTTTATCCTGGGTGTGAATCGAACCCATGCGTGTGAATCGAACCCATGCCCTTCAGATCTTGGAGCAGAGATCCTGCCAATGAACCAACAGGGCTGTCAGGGCTGTATTATGCCTCCTGCAGATAAAACTCATAATATGAGAATAGAGGAAAATGGCATACAAGTAATTTTATAGTGAATTGAATATTAAACACGAAAATATATTAATAAACTTTTTTTGTTTACTATACAAGTTTGCGTTAGAGTACATCTTAACATTAAGAAAAAGAAAGATGTTTAGGTTTAAGTACGCTTATTTAAAAGGAAACTGAACTTCGTATGAAGTAAGTTTACTGTCTACATAATTATACTGTGACGGGGCCGCGGTGTAATTGAGGATTAATTGCTTACCGGATTGAAACTTTGAATTTACATGAAAATTTTATGAAACCGTACAACGTTAATATGATACAAATACTTACATAAGCATATTATAAACTATATTTCCAATAAATAGCATGCGAAAATATACCTTGTATTTTTATCGTTTTTAACCGGCTTAAAATTTTGGTTGTGTTTATTTCTAGGGTTCCGTACCTAAAGGGTAAAACGGAACCCTATTACTAAGACTTGACTGCCCGTCCGTCTGTCTGTCTGTCTGTCTGTCTGTCTGTCTGTCTGTTAGTCACCAGGCTGTATCTAATGAACCGTGATAGGTAGACAGTTGAAATTTTCACAGATGATGTATTTCTGTTGCCGCTATAAAATTATTTAAGCTATTTAAGGGGGCTCCCATACAACAAATGTGATTTTTTTTTTTGCCGTTTTTATAGATAATGGTACGGAACGGACTAGGCATGCGTTTGGTAACGATGTCACCTAATGAAAAGGGACAATGTGAACAAATATGGAAATTTATCTAGCTATTCAATGATAGATAGATGGAAAACTTAGTTTTGTCACTGAGGTCCTGTGAGAAGAAAAGCTAGGACTGGCGTTAACGTTCTATTGGTGTCAGCCTCAGATTATTATGGGTATACATTTATATCTAGATTGTATAATTACATAGGGCGTTTCAAAAGGCTGCTGTCAAAGCCCAGCTCTGACTCAACTAGAGAGCTATTATTGATAAGTTGTATAAAGCGTCTCAAATAATAATCTTCTACTAATTATTGTATATATAAGGTATGATTGGAATCTGCTGCCCGAGTGGGTGTTTCCCAATGAATATAGTCTGGGTACCTTCAAGTACCTTATCGGACAGCCAGCAGCTTTAAAAAGCGTCGCCGCTTCATGGTTGATGTTCCAAAAGCTCGAACTAAGCGGTTTGATTCCACCTTTTTCATGCGTACCGCTAGACATTGGAATCAGCTGCCCGAGTGGGTGTTCCCCAATGAATATAGTCTGGGTACCTTCAAGTCGCGAGTGAATCGCTTTCTTCTAGGCAAGCGTGCTCCACCGTAGACCGCATCTTCGCTTAACATCAGGCGGGATGGCGGTCAAACGCAAGCCTACTATAAAAAAAAAAAAAAAAAATGAGTCTGCACTCTAGATTTCTAAATCCTTATGACTATATTATATTACATGGCATAGGTATATTTGGAGAAAAATACAGAACCAATTTTATCGAATCCTCTTAATATAACGTTTGACTTAAGAAGCAATGTCCTACTAACTTCACTAGAAAAGGTTGCCCTAATGTAAGGATACAAAACGTAACGTTCCTATAATATTCCTTCTAAAACTTTTTCAAAGGCGTGTATTCTCGATTGTGTAAATATTCAGAGGCTTTTGCGACCTCTTGTTACGTATCCATAGAGACTTTTATATCCCGGGATCAAAGGTCCAAATGGTGTCTCGTTCACAAGAGATTTTCTCCTAATGATTTTGCGATGTTCGAACGAAATTGGGGTGTTTTTCTCATGTGGGTCAGCGCGCATGTAAGGCCGAAACTTTATCATTTCTGTATGATTCGATTTGTAATGTACAAAAAATGTAGTCGTTAGTGAGACTAAGCAAAATAATAACTCGGATAACTTGAGTGTCATATTTACTCACACAAACAAGTTTACTAAAAAGTTATTCTTAAGTTATTTCTGTAGCGATGATAGCTCAGTGGTTAGTGCGGTAGGTTCGCATGCCGAAGGGCGTGGGTTCAAACCCCAACAATGAGCTTGAGCTGCAGTGAAGGAAAACATCGTGAGAAAACCATAGCATGGTGGTAGGGTACTTTAGTACTCGGCTGGCTAGCTACCACCCTCAAGTTGAAAAATCTGCCTCCAAGCATCTAACGGTGTGTTCCGGCAGCCTCACTTGAGATCTTTACCATCTTCGACCACACCTTCACTTGACATCAGGTGAGCTGTGGTCAAACACCTAGCCTGTAAACCATAAAAAAAACATATTACAAGCTATGTATTCCTATAAAAGGCTCATGTATCAGAACATCACTCTTTATGTGTTCATAAGTTTGGCGCTCATTACTTTGAGACGTTCGATTGTTAGTCTCAACAGCCTTGTAATTTCGCTAGCTGCATTATCCTTCAGACCGGAATAGAGTAATGTTTGCACACTACTGCTTGGCGGCAGAATATATAGTACTGCGGTGATAGTTTACCTAACCCACCTTTTGCTAAGAAGATCTGCCACCAAGTAATCTCTATGTAGAAACATCATAAGAATCAATATTGTTTACACAAGTTCTGTTTATCTATTACTAAAGTGTATATTTATAAGCTTCCCTACAGATAATTTATGGGCATGCAATTTGTAAAGGGTTATTCACCCCAGGAGGTTTGTGAGTGACCCTTTTCTTGGAAGGGAGGTCTCCGAAATGGGGGTCAAATTGCAAGAGCTCATTGTTAATTAATAGAGATCGATAGCTTCGTAGCTTAAGATGTTACAACTTGGTTGTAATTTGAGAAACGTAGAATAGAAAACTTGTACCAAAAATATAGGTAATTTTGGTAAAATTTCATCTCAAACCCACGTGAGTACTAACAATATCTTAGACGAAAAATGTTTGTTAGCTTATTAGAGCTGTACTTATAAAGTTAAAATATAACCGATTTAATTTGCACATTTTACATTGATGAGAAGTTGACTGATAATAATAAATATTTTTGATCATTGGCTAACCTTAAGCAATGTTTGTAAGTAAAATCTTTAGGTAATAGTGGTATTCAGAATGGTTAAAAATTGCTTTTTGAGTATTTTTAGATAACATGCAAATAACTAGATAATCCTTATTGCATCCCCTAGTCAGATTCCTGATTAATGTTAAACCATCCCTTTAATAATAGAATATTGACTAATACCCTTCACAGTGCGTATAAAGGCTACATCATTTTAGGTTAAGAGCCCTGCGTCGTTTAGTCACTAAACAGTTTTTTTATAAAAGCAAACTTTGTGATTTTTTTGTTGAAAAAAAAACTGTCTCTAAATTTGGATAATAGCAACGTGCGTAATAAATAGAGACCATTGGACATAACTGATTATGTGTTATTTAAATACAACCATGAATAATTATTATTTTCATTCTCCGAGAGGTCAACTTTCGGACGTGTAACAATGATCATTAACTAATACTATCGTGCTATAAATGATTTTGTTGTTAAAATCGTTCACAATTGTTGCGAGGTTAGTTCAGCTGGTGTTAAACCCCTAACAATGAGCTTGAGCTGCTGATTAAGGAAAACATCGTGAAGAAACCATAGCGTGGTGGTAGGGTAATTTCTTGTAGTCGGCTCAAGTTAGCATTCCGATAACCTTACTTGAGAGACAGTTCGATTCCGGGCTAGATGTTTTTACAATGTTCGACCTCATCACTTAACATCAGATGAGCTGTGGTCTTATTGTGTGTGTGTACCTATTGTTAAAAAAATAAAAAAATGATAATTATAATTTGGCTATTGATAAACAGATAAAAAATAAAAAATTTGGTATATCGTGTTATTTATTTTTGTTTTTTTTTTGTGCCACAGGCAATCAAACTGACTGGTTGCCTGATGTTAAGCAATCACCGTCGCCTATAGATATCTGCCATACCGGGGTACTATAAATACGTTGACGAACTTTTAAGATTCTATTAACATGCCTTTTGAAGAACCCAATGTTGATGTTGTTGTTGCTATGTTGTTAATATAATTACATTTAAGTTAAGCAGCCGCATAAACTTAAAAGAATTCTGTGTTGATTTATAATAATAAATCTTTATTCATATTAACAACACAAAAAACATCATAACAATAACATTAGAGAGTAAGGTATTACTAATGATGGTGCACAGAACCTACACTAAGCTACGCTTGTATCGTAGGTTCTGTAGTCCTTCAGGGTTTCATTGAATGCAGTTTTACTTTTTGCAGTTCAATAACATTTTAATAAAGAATTAAAAAACAAGAAAAGTTATGCCAGTAACTCTCAATCTAACATAAGGTAATATCATGTAAGGTAACGCGTTAATCTCACGTAGGCATTTGAATCATTAATTCAAATGAATTCATTAAGGTTTCTTGAAGACATCCGTGAGACGATCACGTATGAGAATCGCGATACGGCTTTGATGTCAGAAGCTTTGTTATGGATATACAGACTCGCAATATTATACAGTACCCGGCTTTGTAAATGGCACCACCTGATAAAATTGAGAAATCGTCATTCGGTTTTTTTAATGTAACGGTGGTGGGGGTAAGAGATAACGCCAGTCCATGACCATTGCAGCGATGCACAAAACTTTGAGTCACAAAGCAAAGTCTACGGCATCGCTGATTTAGCGCTCATTACTTTGAGACATCGGATGATTTGTCTCAACGGCCTAGTAATTTCGCTAGCTGCAGTACCCTTCAAATCGGAACACAGAAATGTTTACACAATACTGATTGGCGGCAGAATATCTGGTACTGCGGTGGTACCTACCTAGACGACCTCCTGCTAAGGAGATCTACCACCAAGTGAGTGAGTGAATCTAAACAAAAAAAACAAAAAAAAAAAACAATGCTTGGTGTTGTTGTTGTCTGATTAGAGTTAGAAAGTTCGGCAGGGAAGTTTGTGGCAATGATTGCTCAGTAGTTATCGCGTTCGGTTCATACGCTAAATCGCGTGGGTTCAAACTTGAGCTACCGGTGAAGGAAAAAATTGTGAGGAAATCATAGCATGGTGGTAGGGTACTTTCTAGTACTCGGCTGGCTAGCTACCACCCAAGCATCAAGTTGAAGAGCTGTCACCCAGCATTAGGGTAATATATAAATATAGAGCTGATCTCTATTGGATTTGTGGATTGCTCACGTGTATACAAAAAAAAGATGGCAAAAACAAATAAACAAGTAAAAAACTGTTTTGAATTAAATGCTTTTATTAAAAATAACACTAGTCTGCAAAAAAAATAAAATTGAGAGCTGTTTTGGTTTTTTTACGTAATTCTTATGTTTTTGGGTGTGCTGAATCCGAAAATGACATTTATTTTTCATAGAACGTCACGTTTTCTGACAATAGTAAACAAGTTATCATCTCAAAATGAAAGTTAATAGACTAAAAAAAATTTCTAATTTCTAATTGTGTGACAAAACTTATTTTATTTATTTTTTATTATGTAAAACATTTGTTTTTCCCAGTGAGGCTCCTTTTGGTACATTTTCGCTTGTGGGAAGCATCTAGAAGGTCTCTCTGAAGCGTCCAACAGTAATCTGCCATCATTGAGACGCTCCATCTTCCCTGGTATCTTTTTTATCTTGGTGAAATCACCTTGCTCTTAAATTTTCTGGAAAGTAGTCGAGATGGGAATAAAGAAAATGAACTTTTAAACTCATTAGGCAATCTAAAGCCTGAAACGCTGTCAACATTCTTTTGACGATTTGTATGACGGTCTTTGTTGTTGCCTAAAAACTTCTCTATGACCTCTTTAAAGGCAATCCAGCCTTCTCTTTGAGGTTTGGGAAGATTCAAGTCTCTTACCGAATCATTTAGCTCGCCCTGGGAACACAATTTCGGACTGCTGTCATCTTCAAATTCATAACTTGACTTGTCATCGGGTTTAGGTACAGGACCATCTTGGTCAGAATTTGGAACCTTTTCCAAGGTAGTAGGGACCTTGAACACTGGTATTTCTGTCCCATGAGGAATGGGACGAACACCTGATTCTAGATTGGGGTATGAAATTGACTGCTTCCGTTTTGGATTATACCTTTTCACATTATACGAACAAAAGTAACAATCATAACTATGGTTCTTTTGCTCGCGCCATACCATAGGAATCGCATATGGGAAAGCTTTTTTCTTGCCCTTGAACTAATTTCGAAGGTCTTTAACACATCGTTTGCAGTCTTTATGAGGAGCTCAAACTTTATCCTGATCTCGGAGTTTTAAACCAAAATACGCGAAGTATACTTTTTTTTACAAAGTCCGTGATATTAATTTGTTGCTTTCAGACCATATATTCGCCACAAATATAACAGAAACTGTCAGACAAATTCACACACTTCCGCACAGATGACATTGCACTATATTGAACCAAGATCTATATAGCACTAACGAGATAATGCGTAATTGTCCCGCGCCACTTTTTACACTGTCGGAGCGCGTACGTTTAGGCTACAACATGTTTCTGTTTGTTATTTTAGTTCAAATAGGCAGTTCTTTATTTAGAAAGTAATAACATGATATGTATACAGGCCATATAGTATATAATGTATTCTGTATACATTAAAAAAAACAGTAATCAAAATAAAATTGTGCCTATTATTTATGACTTCAAGTTACTCCTTTTTATAATCAAATTTTGCGTTTTGCATAAAAACCTGACGTTCTGGAATTTTTTGAGTATTTTTCTCGTTTTCAGAACACCTAAATACATAGAAATCAGTTAAAAACAACCAGACAGCATTTTTGATGCAGACCTGTGTAATGTATTGCCATCAGAACTAAAGGTGTGTACCAAATATCAGATAAGTCTGTCAACAGGCAGGAGGTAAAATTTCAATGACTAAACTTGACCCAAAAACATCAACAACAACAAACAGGGTAAGCTAAATGAAATCGTTTAGTAAGCTAAAAAAAGAGCCCCAATAGGTACTGCGCATTGGGCATTTTGTATCTTATTTAGTTATTGGCGTAGAAGAATCATGTATAATGAAGGTCAAACGTAAGCTTATAAAAAAAAAGAATCAATCTCCCAGCGCTCGCAATAAAATTGTAAAGATTATTATTGATGAATCATGAACGACGATTATGTACGATAGAGCTCACAATGGTGTTTTATCTACGTGTTGCATTGTTTGACAAGATAGAACGTTTATCCTTAAATACTTTTAATGACGTGCCATTTTTAAGTTCAAGAACTGTACCTACATTTTTTATCACATGATAAAAACATATTTGAAGACACGTGTACCTGTATTGCAGTGAATATTGAGATCTATATAGAAATACAGAGAGATAATTTGAAATGGATTTGTTAAGCCAATTTTACACTTAAAACAGCAAAGAAATAGTTTGTAGTTTGTTTGTTTGTAAAAGATGGCCGGCGGTTTATCAATTGGAACGATCTCTTTCCAGAAATCTAAGTAAGAATAAATAGGACTTGCTGAGAGGGTAGATGCTGGTTTGTGCTACCAAAAACAAAATATGGTCATATGCATACATGCAATGTTCTATCTAGTAACAATTCACAAATCACTGGGCTGTTGAGACTAACCATCGAAAGTCTCCAAAGTAATGAGCGCCAAAGCATCGATGCCCTGGACTTTATTTTGTTACTCAGAGTTCTGTGTATCGCTGCAATGGTCATGGGCAGGCGTTGTCTCTTACCATCAAGAGAGCGTCTTGTTCGTCTCATTATTTTTTACATGAAAAAAAATATCTCAGCAGCGTGCTGTCGTTCGCTAAGTTTGTATGATTACTAAAGCTCTATCTATCTTGTTTAGCTCCATGGAGATGATCACGTCTCTAAATTTGTAACTCCTTGACAACTTTAGTCTTGCGGGTAGGTTAGTAGTCAGTATTCATAAGATACTTCGCGTTTCATTATAAACATTGCGTAGAGATGGGAAATGAAATAGTCTAGACGTTTTGCCGTTAGAATGTTAATGAAATGATACAAAAACGAGAACCGCAATCGAGATTTTACTGTGGAAGGGTGCAAAGTTACGGATGAAATGAGAGATTCCAAGTGTTGGCAAGAGGGATATTTGAAATTGATTTTTTTTTTTTGCTTTGCATTTTTTGCTCATACTAATATCGAGTATTTCGATATTTTTAAGTGTTTAATTAAAAATCAAGCGGAGTAAATCTAAGTCAAAATATCGTGAGGAAACTATAGCATGGTGGTTGGATATTTTCTAGTATGGAAACTAATGTGGTTTTAACATAATATTTTTATTTTGCTTGTATGGGGTTACTCGCGTTTAACTATGTCTGGAACTCAGACTACCGATTTCGTTGTAGTGTTTTCACAAAAATAAGTAAATAAATTTCGTTGTTGATAGACTTCAGGAAGTTGCTAGGTAGGTACCACCGTAGTATAAGATATTCTGACGCAGTAGCGGTGTGTAAACATTACTGTATTCCTTTTTGAAGGGTACTGCAGCTAGCAAAACTACTGGGCTGTTAAGACTAACCATCGAAAATCTCAAATTAATGAGCACCAAAGCAGCGATGCTCCGGACTTTGTTTCGCTACTCAAAGTTCTGTGTATTGCTGCAATAGTCATGGACATGCGTTATTTCTTACCATCAGGAGAGCGTATCGTTCGTCTCATTACTTTTACAAAAAATAAAGTCTTACCATCAAAATCATACCTTGTATTATTTTGTAAGTATATTATTCCAATTTACATTACAATCTTCAAGAATTTGGTGATCACAACACGAAGACAATGCAAGGTCTCAACGAGGAGTCGGCGATGAAATTCTCTTCTCCCCACAGTCAAATGAGTTAATTAGTCAAGGGAACCCTCTAAAGTATCTTGAGCTTCAATGTGGTGTACTGTCTTGAAGGCAGGTTTCTGAGTCGTTAGCTCAGATGTGAAGGTTTTGTTAGGCGTTGCGCTGTAAGCAGTGACCGCAAGACAAGGAACGGCGATAAAATAGAAGCTGATGCGGTAATTTGGAAAATGTTTTTACTTATTTAACCAATTTTACATTATGGTAAGATTATAGCTACGTTGTATTTTTGTCTTCTTTTTAACTACACATACGTCGATACTAAAATGTACTTAAAAAGAAGCTTCATTAACTAATTTAGTACCTCTATCTCAAAGTTAGATAAACAATCAGTCTTAATCAATAAGTCATAGGCAGGTCTTTATTGATAACATCAGTAGCAAGCCAATTAAATAATAACAAATAAGTTAAATTACAAAAGTCAATTCAACATTAAAAAATAAATGAAATTAAATTACAATAAAAAATCAAATTATAAAAAGATTAAAGATTAGAATAAATTAATTCATCATCATCATCATCATCATCATTTCAGCCGTAGGACGTCCACTGCTGGACATAGGCCTCCCCCATTGACTTCCATAAAGACCGGTTGGAAGCGGCTCGCATCCAGCGCGTTCCTGCGGTCTTTACTAGGTCGTCTGTCCACCTTGTGGGTGGACGTCCTATGCTGCGCTTGCCGGTCCGTGGTCTCCAATCCAGAACTTACAATAAATTAATAATTAACAATAAATTAATTGTATTAATTAAATATGATACTTTCAATAATAGCGTAGAAATTATTTTACTATCGAAATCCACATACAAATGGGCCAATAATAACTTACTTATCATTCTGGCATTATTTCAGGTACAAAAGTATAATTTATTTTTTTAATTAATACCAACATCTATTATTTACAAATTTTTAAAACAAAACCTACTAACTCAAACCAATATGAAGCGTATAAATAAAATTATTGTTTACTATTGAACTTTTTTTTTCTAATCTCAGTTATCTATATCGACAATTGATTAAATTTTAATATACCTCAGTAATAGAATAGTCTTAAAGTTAAATTAGCACCATTCCTGGCTTCATGTTTCTTATCAACCACTGAAGAATGTCAGTATTCAGGCACCTTGAAAGCTAACAATTAGTCCGTGAGCCAAATAACTGATGTACGGTGGCTTACGCAAGGGGTCGGATTTGAAATGTTTACAAGTAAGTACTGTGAGATGTTTTATGCCTTGATTACAACTTTTTATGTAGTTACGAAAAAAAAGTCAATAAATATTTTATCAATTATCTGGTTCCATAGCTCATAGCTTAAGCTTTGCTTAGTATGGGGTTAGATGGTACTGTTTGAAAAGTCTTTCGACATTTATTTTTTATGCCACAGATAATAAACAACTTGTTGACAGGCAGGTTGTCTCATGGTAAGCAATCACCTTCGCCTATGAACATCTACAATACCAGCGGCATGACAAATACGTCGCGGACTTCTTGAGAATCTATTAACACGCCTTTTGAAGAATCCGATATTGTAACTCTGCGGGAAAACGGAAGATCATTCCGCAATTTACAAGTCTATGGAAAAAAGGAACGCGTGAATTGCAATTCAATTGCGTTTGCCATAATTAAATTATAATATGTACATGGATGAGCTTTCAGATGATGTTTATTTAAGTAAGATTGAGTATATTAGTATCTTTTATCTACAATTGACAAGAAACAATGCCTATCTATGACTATTGTACCAGTATCTAGCACTTCGAGTTAAAAAATATATCTATACATCGTATATCGTAGGACATTTTTTTTTTTTTTAAATGTTTGACAGGCTATGTGTTTGACCACAGCTCACCTGATGTCAAGTGAAGGTGTGGCCGAAGATGGTAAAGCACACCTAGCCTGGAATGCAACTGGCTCTCAAGTGAGGCTGCCGGAACACACCGTTAGATGCTTGGCGGCAGATTTTCAACTTGAGGGTGGTAGCTAGCCAGCCGAGTACTAAAGTACCCTACCACCATGCTTTGGTTTCCTCACGATGTTCACGATGATAGGCGCCATCTGACCCCAAACTAAGCAAAGCTTGTAACTATGGAAGTCAGATAACTGATAAATTATCTAAATCTTTTTCTTTTCGTAAATACATAATATTATAATAAATAGAGAACATCCACACAAAGAACAAACATTTGTTTATACCTCAAAATTATTATTCTGGGTTGAAATCGAACCCACGCCCTTCAGATCTCGGAGCAGACATACTACCAATGAACCAACAGGGCTGTCAAAGTATAGGGTATCACTATTTTAATGCTTATTAGTTCAATCTGATCATGATATCTCAGTAGTTAGTCCGAACAAGTCTTAGGTTAACCTAACAAAATTACAGGGCTATCGATATTAATCATGAAATGTCTTTAAACAAGCGTTATCTCTTGCCAGTACCTTATGATTTCTTTCATTCTGTCTCATTACTGGTTAATAAAAAAAGTTGGCATCGATTGAGCTGCCCAGTCTGACTAATAAACAAATTCTGTCTCATTACTGATTAATAAAAAAAGTTGATCTGCTCAGTCTGACTAATAAACAATATATTATTAGAAAGTAAACCACTCAATCCCCCTTAGAAGGTAAGCATGTATCAGTGGGATATTAAAGATTAATGTAAGAAAAGTGATATGAATAGCTCTATTCGACTATTCCAGTAAAGTTTCGGCTGCCTAGTATAAAAATCAAACGCAGAACTTCTGGATAATTCATATCTCCAGTAAATCAGTAATATTTATTGGCCATGAATAACAATAATATCAAAGGCAAGTCACTAGTGTAAACTTAACTACTTCAGAAGCGGGGAAGAGACATAGAACATTGTTATATTCAGAAGTTACATATTTATTCCATTAATTTTACAACGATACATGAAATCATAAATAGCTAATTGGTCAGTCATATTGAAATTAAACCGCAAATCAACAAAGATGGATTCCTACTGAGGCGCAAATGGCCACCGCTGGCTCGGTCTTCGGCTGGAGCAAAAGTGACCCACGCCCCGGTCGCGCCTCGCTTATCACGACACCGAACTGACGTTGCTTCCTTTGCGGAGGTCGTATTCCAGGCCACTTATTACTCACTTCACGCTGTTAACATTAGTGTTGCCAACACTAGTACAAAAAAAAACCTTATATACCTCCTCCTCCTTTATTACCTCGTTATATTTCAACATCTTTTCGGTATTAAACATGACAGCATTATACATTAAGTATCCGATATATATCTTGGTCAGACGTCGTCGGCTTGTGTCGCACCTACACCCCGATTGTTGTTCCCGAGCGCCCACCACGAGTCTCTCTCCTTTCGTGTCAGTGGGGGGGGGCCTGAACCGCCACCAGCAGCTTCCTTGCAACTCATGACGCTCAGTATACAAAAACTATACTTATTAAATTTAAACCTGTGATACTCAAATATTTAAGCGACTTCATATAAAATTTGCATATAAAGTAGGCGCTAAGATTTCAATGACATATCGTTATGTAGTCTAACACTAGTTGGGTAACCGCCTGACTTCCAATCTGGAAGCCCTTGGTTCGAATGTCACGGCACACAACTCTATCTATTCTATTCTATATCTATTATAAGTTATGTGCGTATTGATTTCAAACGGCGAAGGAAAGAATCGTAATGAAACTTACATGTCCGGTACTCAGAAAAAGGTCTCGAAGATATTAATTATGTGAAATTTGCCAACGTGCATTTAACCAGCGTGGTGGACTATAGCCGTGCCCTTCTCAAAATGAAAATATGCCTAACAATGTAGCAATGGAACAATTTATGAAAAAAAACAGGGCTGATTCGGAATAGCTCTATGCTATTCTGTTATAAAGAGGAAAGATTCGATTGTTTGTATTGAATAGACTCCGAAACTACTGGACCGATTTCAAAAATTCTATCACCGTTGGAAAGCTACACTATCTCCGGGTGACATAGTGTAATTTCGTTTCCCTGTATTCCCACGGGAACGGGAACTACGCCGGTGAAACTGCGAGGCGTCCGCTAGTTTGTTATAATTCTTATTAATTTTTTTTTTGACGATATTTAGTATTTTTATTATTTAAATCATTCAGTTCAATACTCTAGTAATAATTACTTACCTAATACTTGGTAAATAATAGATAATTTGTATTTATTTATTCAAATTGTACGGAGCCTTTTCTTTGTTATCTGTATCTAGATAATTCCTTAAAGTTTGTATGAAACTTATGCAAATGGAATTGTAGGCAAAAAGTAGTTACATCCATAAAAGTGGCAAAATGCCTCTGGCGGGGTGGAGTTACCGGCTTGTGTTACAACTCTTACCAGATATAGAATCAGTATCAAAGGTTTTATTTATAACAAAGTCTGTTGTTTCAGTAATTATTAAACTTTCGCGATTTGGGCTTGTAATCTTTAATGTTGACGCAAATTTAGTCAACCAGCTTATTGTAAGTTGACTAAAATAACTTAAAATAAATTTTGAAAAACTGTTTTACCTTTATATGTAACAAAACTATAAAACGTGTTCTTCCTAAACATTTGCATATTTACTTTATGTATTTTGCGATTTCAAAAACTAATTAAAATTTACAGCGGAAACGGTTTGGACAATCATGATGACGTCACGCCGTGTAAAATAATCAAAATGTCAGTGGCATAAAAAATATATTTGTTCTATGAAGATGTTAACAACAGCATTTATTGGTATTTGCGTTTTGGCACGGCGTAAAGTAGTATTTTATGTTTGGTGTTTACGGTTACGTAATTGAAAACCTAAATTTGTCAAATATTTTTTCAAAAAAAATTATCTTTAACAGTGAATAGTTAATTTTTTTTTAGCCTACTGATTGATCAAAAATAGCTGCGTCCAGCGGTATTAGCCGCTGTTTCCACGTGAACACTACTTATTTGGGATAAAAAGCAGCCTATGTGTTAATCCAGGATGTCAGCTACCTCCATACCAAATTTCATAAAAATTGGTCCAACCGTTTGAGCATGAAGAAATAACACATATACAAACGTACTTACACGCCCAAAAACTTTCGCCTTTATAATAATATGTGTGTGTGATAAACTAATTCATCCGCCATAACAATCCTTAAAATAATAAATAATAAGTGTTGTTTTTTTGTGTGCATAGCAATGTAATTGTCATACTTTCCAATACTGTATTGTCACATGATCTCATCGGAGAGAAACGAAAAAATTGCAATTACTACCAATATTAACCCAAAAACAACAACAACAACAAGCTTTAAACTGTAAAAAAAAAGAAATTTCATATTTTATTGATATGACGCGTCAATAGTAAAAAGCGCCATCTAGACTACAATAAATAAATAAATATTGTAGGACTATACACACAGCGCCATCTGGCCTCAAACTAAGCAGAGCTTGTGTGATGGAAGTCAGATAACTGATAGAATACATAAATACTTTTTTTTTGTAAATACATACTTATAATACATACAGAACATCCAGACACAGAACAAACATTTGTTTATTCACAAAATGTTAGCCATGAGTGGGAATCGAACCCACGCCCTACAGCTCTCGAGGCAGATATACTACCAATGAGCCAACGGGGCTGTCAACAATGCACGATACTATAAAATACCCTGAATAAAAATAGCACAATTAATCGTAGTACTGTTCTGTATGTTGTTTCTATAGAAATATTATGTTATCTATGGTACTGTTACATTATATTTATACCGTGTGCTGCAGCTCCTATACCAGCTTAATTAATTAATATTATATTAACAAGCCACGTTCCCTGTTAGCTCAACTCCTTGGTATAATAATTTTGTTGAATATTTACACTGTATTCATAGCTGAACATGATCATTACGTATAAGCACGTTTGTGAAAATGAGGCGACACTTGTTTTGAGTTAGACTGCGACCGGTGAGTGAACTTTTAACTGAGCTCGAATAAGATTAATTGATGTTGTCGTCTGTCATGTGAAAACAAGAGTCAGTAATCCAAAGAGTTTGTATATAAAGAGCGAGCAAAAACTTAAGTATTTGGCACTAAGTAGTTGACACTTGTGATAATATAAATTGGCTGACTGAGGCATATTTAAATGCTTCAAAAAAGATTTTTTTTCATATGGTTGACAGGCTAGTTGTTTGACCACAGCTCACCTTATGTTAAATGACGATGTGGTCGAAGTTGGTAAAGCTCACCAAGCCTGAAATGGAACTGGCTCTCAAGTGAGGCTGCCGGAACACACCGTTAGATGCTCGGCGGCAGATTTTCAACTTGAGGGTTGTAGCTAGCCAGCCGAGTACTAGAAAGTACCCTACCACCATGCTATTTACAGGACAAACTATTCTAGCGGCCTAGGTATAAATTAAAAATTAAAAAAAGATCCTGACACCAGTAACATAACACTAAATTTCGACTCAATCAGACCTGTGGAAAATGTTCATAATTATTTATACATCAACAAGAAAAGAGTTGATAATATTCATACGACTAAACAGATCAAAACATAATTATCATAGCTAAGCAGATTCATATCAACCGATCAATTTACATTTCAAAAATAATACTATACCAAAATCAGTTCAGACATTTGGGAGCTACGATGGCATAAACAAATACACACTATAAGTTTAAAATATCCCTCTGTTTGCGCCTGGGGCAAAAAAATAAAATCGAAGATATTTTGGAAAAAACACTTCTATTACTATCCTTGTTCTTAGCACCAATTAACGTGACTAATTTTTATTAATGAAAAATAAATAAACACAATGACCCTTGATCGTGCAAAAACATTAAATTTCAAAAAACCCAAAATATATCTTGGGAAGTTTACATGCTCATAAAATTTACATCATCATTCACAGCCTTTCTTATTCCAATGTAAAGTGCCTCATACTATGCCAATCTGATAGCAATAAAATCATTGAATTTATTGCAGATTCTGGTCGTCTAATAGCTTTGCTTATCTACAACAATTATTAGCTTCGCAAAAACAATGCCAATTTTGAAAAAAAAAAATGAAACAAATATTTCAAAATAAGCACTTTCTAAAAAATAGATCACCAACTTTACATAATTATATATTACAACATTCATAACGGTGATAAACATAAGACTAGTAACTAAAAAAAGAATAATAAGGTGCCTATGATTTAACAGATCGTTTATGGATATTAAAAAGCTACCAGTTTTAAGAGTATTAACTTGCACTAAGCCCAGCAATATTTTTTATTATATCGTAAAAGTTAAGACTAGTCCTGAATTTCCAGGACCCGCAAACCAACTTGCTAATTGTGTCCAAACTGAGAGCAGACGAAACGATTTTAATTAAAACTTATTCAATATCAAACTGCTCGATCAGTTGGTTTTCAGTTTTTATTTTAGTTCGTACTTCTAAGGTAAATAAAAGAGAATGAAAATCTAGAACTTACATTTTAATAACAAAATAAGTAAAACGTTCAAGGTAACATATATATTTAGTTTATTTCCTCTTAACAGTCGTTCCAGTTACAACAGTGATGAGGACTTAAATTTGACTAATTTAACAACAACTTATTAAATTAAAACCTAATCTTACTTTATATCTAGTACTAATTTGACATAAACTTTTGAAAACAAAAATCTAATTAAAATAACCACAAGTTTTAAAATCCTCCTCTCTCTGCAGTGACCACTTCTTGCCGACCCGTGTTTCGCCTCTACACGAGGCATCCTCAGGACTTGTTGACTCTTCGAGCGCTTGGTCGAGATTGAGTCACTGAGACTCAGCTTGGTCGAGACTGAGTCACTGAGACTCAGTCTCGTTATTATCATCGTCTCATACCTATAAAAACGGCTATAAATTACGTTTGTTGTATGGGAGCCCCCTTAAATATTTATTTTATACTGTTTTTTAGTATTTGTTGTTATAGCGACAACAGAACTACATCATCTGTGAAAATTTCAACTGTCTAACTGTCACGGTTCATGAGTTACAGCCTGGTGTCAGACGGACGGACAGCGGAGTCTTAGTAATAGGGTCCCGTTTTACCCTTTGGGTACGGAACCCTAAAAACGTACAGCACCTACTTATGTCTATAGTCTTTAATCTTACAAGAAAATACTGCTTTAAAATAGGATTCGGTAAACCATGACCTTTAAACACTTTCAGAAAACCATGCCTTATCTTTGATTAGTAGCTTAGTACGGCACTTTTATAGCCCTAGATTTATTAAAAAATCTACTTTGTGGCAAAATGGTGTTAAAGTAATAAATTACAAAATATAGTTTCATTTTGAAACACTAACGGGGTGTAATGTAACTACTGATCAACTACGTTTATGACACAGTTAATAGTGCTGCAGAAAGAAATCTCTAAACATATCTACTAATTTCACTACGTAGGTACTACCGAACATTTTTTTTATTGTCTTCGACTAGTAAAATTAAATGTTTTCTGTGAGTGGCATCCAATTTATTTTATATGCCATTTTTAAACCTGCCTGAATATTACAATCTATTGCGATATTTCATTGACACATTGAAATGAAAAAAAGACTAATCATTTTGCCGTGTTCCGGTTAATTCACTAAATTGATTCAATTAATCGTACAGCAGAAGCAACTCAAGTATAAGTGTATGTAAGTAGTTGTACAGGTGTGATGGATCCGGTACCCGCACATCTCAAAAAATAATAAAAGATTATAAATATGTAATTGTGTTAATTAAATAAATAGTTACCATTGCCATTAATTAAATAATTCGATGTAATAGTTTTAGTTTTATTTCTTTTATGGAACCAGATTTTTTTTAAACTAAATACAATGGACCCTCTTTAATGAACTATTTTTTTGTAACATTTATTTGTGCGAAAATTGAGACAAACGATAAAAAAATAGAAACCTAAATAGTAACTAACCGCGTTACACTATCAGCAAATTAAAATTTACTCAACATCGACTCAACTCAATTTCGTAGCGATGATAGCTCAGTGGTTAGCGCGGTAGGTTCACATGCCGAAGGGCGTGGGTTCAAGCTGCCGGTGAAGGAAAACATCGTGAGGAAACCATAGCATGGTGGTAGGGTACTTTCTAGTACTCGGCTGGCTAGCTACCACCCTCAAGTTGAAAATCTGCCGCCAAGCATCTAACGGTGTGTTCCGGCAGCCTCACTTGAGAGCCAGTTCCATTCCAGGCTAGGTGTGCTTTACCATCTTCGACCACACCTTCACTTAACATCAGGCGAGCTGTGGTCAAACAACTAGCCTGTCAACCATAAAAAAAAAAAAAACATATCTTACTGATATCAATTGCTCTGTGGCCATGGTATGGCGGCGCAGCGCGGCTATCCCATTTATTTTCTGGAAACGGCAAACGACCAATAAGTCTTGCTTCCCGGGATATTAACACTATCATAGGTTACTCTCTAGTTTTATGAAGACATATTAGACGCAGCGACATTTCCATAAAGGGATGTAATATTGCTGTAAATTAAATTTTCGAAGGGCCTAAGGCGCTAAGTGAATTTATTTATTTATTTATTTATTGAGGCTTCAAACTAGCAACTACAATAATTATTATTATAATTTTACACAACTTAAGTAATTCTCTGGCTAATTGCGTTGCTTATTTAAAGAAGCACAACATGCATTTAAATATATTAATACAATTAATAAAATTAAAATCAAAATAAAAACCATAATCAAAATTAAATTAGTAAAACAATTAGTAAATGACAGAGAAGTGGTAAATAGTTCTTATTAATTAAGTCACAAGCCCTGATGTTTTACTTTTTTTTACTTGGTGGTAGATCTCCTTAGCAGGAGGTCGTCTAGGTAGGTACCACCGCAGTACCAGTTATTCTGCCGCTAAGCAGTAGTGTGTAAGCATTACTGTGTTCCGGTTTGAAGGGTACTGCAGCTAGCGAAATTACTGGGCTGTTGAGACTAACTCTATCAAAAGTCTCAAAGTAATGAGCGCCAAAGCAGTGATGCCCCGGACTTTGTTTTGTCACTTAAAGTTCTGTGTATCGCTGCGATGGTCATGGACAGGCGTTATATCTTACCATCAGGAGAGCGTCTCGTTCGTCTCATTACTTTTTTACATTAAAAAAAAAAAAAAAAAAATGTTAAGGATATTGTAAAAAAAGCAAGCATCATTACTTCACTAAAGATTTTTAAAAATCGTTCATGCCAACATCGTATATGTACGTTATTGATTGGTAGATTTGCCGTAGTATGGTATTATCTCGTCAAGCGAAACCTCGATTTATTGAGCACGGCGTTACAGTGTGGTGCCTAGTTATACTAATAGCTAAGAGTAGGGTCGAACTTTTTTTTGCCATGGTTGATGATCTCCGTCCTGGTACAATTTGTACTTTGTTAGCATAACGTCACTAAACGTCACTTCACTTTTTTTTTTCTTTTTTTTTTTTGGTTTTGGCGTCGCGTTTTTGCATTTGCCAGTGTCAAGTAATTATATATTTTCAAGTTTCAAAAGTTAAATAAGTGCCATCTTAGCTAGTTTTAGTCAAAGTCGTCTTTGTCAAGTCCAGTTCGTGTCAGTTAATTCCAGTCATGCTTTAGTAAAGTAGTGGCAACTTTACTACAAAGCTTCGATGGAGTTTTGGAAGCAACACGAAATCTCATGTTTCACCACATTATATCATTTTCCCACGCTCGCGCTTGTAATTCGGCACTTTATGAATAAAACACCACCATTTTTATGCATAAACACTCGACAAAACACTAGTTTTGGAAAAAAATACAACGGAGCGACACGACTCTTCCCGCGTTCCCGCCAAAAAACCGTCACTTCACTTTGAAAGTGTTATTACATCAGTTTCTTTTTTTTTCTTTGGTTTTGGCGTCACATTTTGAGCATTTGCCAGTGTCAAAAGTGTTTTATATTTCCAAGTTTCAAAAGTTAAGTAAGTTGCCTAGTAGCTATAGTTATAATCAAAATCCAGTCTTGGTCAAGTACAGTCCGTGTCAGTCAAATCCTGTAATGCTTTAGTAAAGTAGTGGCGACTTTATTATAAAGCTTAGATGGAGTTTTGGAAACAACACGAAAAGTCATGTTTCACCCCATTATAGCATTTTCCCACACTCGCGCCTGTGATTTGGCATTTTATGAATAAAACACCATTTTTGTGTATAAACATTCGACAAAACACTAGTTTTGGAAAAAACTACAATGGGGTGACACGACTCTTTCTTCGTTTCCGCCAAAACTCCATTACATCAGTAATCTGTTGACCTGCGTGTATGAACGTCGACGTCTTAAGGTGGTTCGATTTCCATACAAAGAAATTTTTGCCATTTGTGGACAAATGGAGCATAATTTTACAGTAAAATCACAGCTACTGGCATTTATTTAACGTCAGTTGCGCCTGTTTGCATAAAAGAAAAAAAAATGCAATATTGCATAGAGCTGCGATAGAGATATGTTCCGGTTTCCATGCTAGATGTAATTACCATCTTTGACCATACCGTCCTTAATATCAGTGAGCTAGGCTGTGGTAAAACACAACCTGGCAAATAAAAAACAGCCACAAAAATACTTAAAGCTGCAAAATTTCGAATTTACGTTTGAAAATTATGAGTAAGCAAAAATATTTCTGCTTACGGTTGCGCAGTTTTTAAAGCTAACGAGTGAAATACAGTATCTAGAATAGACATGTTTTTTTTTGCTTTCTAGTTTGTACCTAGATTGCCTTTTTACTTAGCATGAGAATTTATAGAATAATTTATATAAATAGCTATTTAGAATAATAATAATCTACAAACGTATCGCACGTAAGTTCGTACGAACCTATCGTGAGATGTTGAAGCTGGAAGAAAAATCCATAAATCAGGAATGAAGAGGAACTTAATTTCATTTATTGCCACACTTTCAGCAACGTCAAGGCGTGTGACAAGCTTGTACAATGCACATACAATGTGTTACTTATAATATTAAAAAAAAAAATGAACATAGTTATATATGATACAAAAAACCGACGTGTCAAATAAGAATCCAATGCAACAAAAAAATATTGTATACTAGCGGACGCCTCGCGGTTTCACCCGCGTAGTTCCCGTTCCCGTGGGAATACAGGGATAAAAGCCTATGTCATCTGGGGAAAGAATTTTTGAAATTGGTCCAGTAGTTTCGGAACCTATTCAATACAAACAAACAAACAATCAAATCTTTAAATAAATACGACATTTTTAATTTTAAATACGACAAGCTACTTATATCGCTAGAGAAGCGACCAAATTTAAAACTTCACACTTAATTTGAAAGTAATTGGGTTCACATTTAAACGCCTACGTTAATTGAAACCAGTAGAATGTGGCCCATATAACATAACTGACCGGGCTAGCAAAACGTTCAATAACACCGTTACACTAACTTTGCATTAACTGGCACACAGTTCAACACCAGCTGTTCATTATTGGCAATGCCAATTTTATTACAATGGAATTTCGTATTTATAATAATCGACCGGGACTAAAGGCTGGGGCAGACTTCAGAATTTGCAACCAACTTATCTGTACAGACCAGTAGGTAAGCTAAAGTCGTAGTTTCTATATAAAAAGTCATAGCCTCTAGTGAAAACGTTAAGTTAAGTAATTTGTCCGTTTTCACGAATAATTTGATTTTTTTGTGTAATGCCTTGACGTTTTAATGAAGTTTTCCAAGAAATTGAGCTTGCTCGTGGCGGCTATTAGTAAGTTTGTTAAAAAAGTTGTTATCAAATTTGTTAATTAGCATTACAATTAAAATGAGACTCGATTATTAAGTTTTTTAAGAAACATACCTGACTACCGTTAGATAAGCAAATAAAAAAACTGTTACAGTTCATGTAAAACAAGCATGAACGCACGGAATGGAACAAGCTGCCGGTTTCCTGACAGATATAATCTAGATTTTTGAAAGTCAGAGTGAATAAGTATATTCCAAGTCTGCGTGCTTCATCTTCTACCACACCATGTTTACCATCACGCGAGTTGATGGTCAAATACGGATAAAAAAACTTAAAATAAAATAATAAAAATAAACATATAAATATTTTAGGACATTACACACAGCGCCGTCTGACCCCAAACTAAGCAAAGCTTGTACTATGGAAGTCAGATAACTTATAGAATACTTGAATGCTTTTTTTTTGTAAATACAGACTTATAATGAATACAAAACACCCAGACACAGAACAAACATTTGAAAGAAACAGAATTCACAAAGATTTAATTTAAGATAGTATAATTAACTACCAAAAATATGTTAATGGGTAATACAAACAAGTTACTTCTTTGTCAAATTTTACTAAGTATATAATATTATATTTTTAACATTATACTTTTTACTTGTACGCCTAAAGGGCAAAACACGATCACAGGACATAATTAAATCTATCCATGTATTTATCCTTATCTTTAGCCTTAGCCTTTACCCTTAACCCTTAACCCTTAACCCTTAACCCTTTACCCTTTACCCTTTACCCTTTACCCTTTACCCTTTACCCTTTAGGGTATAGCCTCAGCACATAAATAGTACATAAATATAGTTTAGTACATAAATTTTATGTACTTAAATGGTGTACAACCATGGAATGCTTTGAATTGCCAAGGACTTCATGACCATGTTTGTTGCAATGAAAGCCAGTCCCGTCGAGCCTAGAAGTCCCTCTCTATCATGAAGGTCCAAACTGCAGGAAAGGATGAAAGAATAGGAAATAAAAAAAAAGTATCTCTTTTTTATATGTTAGAGTTATGACACTAAGCCAGTGCTAGAGCAAACAATACGTAATCGTCGTTCTTCCAGAAGTTTACGAATAAAAATTGTACTTATTGGTGGTTCATGCATTCATTTTATTTCGATCAATCTTTCATTTGTTAATAAGAACATATTTAATTTAGCCAAAACTTGAGTTAACTCTTTGCCAAATCCCTTGTTGTGTAATTTGGCACAAGGTTTGAACCAGTTCCAGGACTCTGGCTCGCATTGCCAATTGTAATTATTAGCTTCGAGTAATAGAAGCAATTTTCACAATGTTTACTTATCGGATAGGTAATACATTTGTATTATGTATTTGTATAGCTTACTACGGTTGAGTTCTTTCTTTAGCTTCTTTTCTGATTGTTTATATCTAACTGCATGTTGCTTGGTGTTTACAATAAAGAGTTTCTATCTATCTTTTTTAACTTACGTAGGTACAGGATAACGTGAATAATGACACTGGTAACTCTTACTTTGTTTAGCTTAACTAATGACCAAGATAATGTATACACTTTGTCTAGTACCTACTCTACTTTATCAAACGAATTAAAACAATCGTAACATGACACTTCGATCATGAAAAGGCACGATTTACAATGTCATCTAGAACTATCACAACGATCGGTCGGTCGCAAAATTCTAAACAAATGACTGTATGCCATTTGTTTAGGTTTATAATTTCTCTTATGGGTATATTTTATAATTATTTGTTTGTATATTATATCATACATACAATGCCTTGCGCGTCCAATACAATAATGCCTTCAGGGCGCTGTTGAAACGGCCACCGTATTGTAGTGCTTCAGAGATGTTTGCGGACGCGCATGTTGACGGATTCGCAGCGAAAGTGCGCAAACGGGTTGCGTCTCTGATGCGCCGCGTGGGCAGTTCCAACGGCTACCTCCAGCTGTTCGCCGCGAGGATGGATCTGGAGTACCCAATAGTGCAGCACAGGAGCAGGTTGCATGTTGATTACTCTGGATCCAGACCTTAAACATAGACTGCGTTAAATTTTTTTTTTTGTTTATTCTTATTTTATTTTTTTGTATTTGACATTGACATTGGATTACTAATTTTATTAGTATTTTTTTTTTACATTAAATATTTACAAAACATATACCTATAATATAAACAAAAAACTTAAAAACTAGGGTGCCGCCGGCAGCGGGGCATATAAATAAATAAATAAATACATAAATATCATAGGACATTACACACAGCGCCATCTGACACCAAACTAAGCAGAGCTTGTGCTATGGAAGACAGATAACTGATAGAATACTTAAATACTTTTTTTTTTTGTAAATACATACTTATAATACATACAGTACACCCAGACACAGAACAAACATCGATGTTAGTCACACAAATGTTATGTATTATTATTATTATTTTAATTTTTTTTAAATTGACATGTTTAATTTTATTTTATTTTTTTAATTTTTGTTTTGTAATCAACTAACTAACAAACTAACTCGATTGTAAATAATTATGGACTGAAAGCCGAAATATATCAGAAACCCGGAGGGTAGATATTAAGATATAGAATATTAATTAATTACATTGTAGGTAATAATGTGTGATAGCAAATCTATCTTGCTGCCAATTAGTCTGGCTACTGTGAATATAGCATACAGATTAGAAACATACCCTAATCACATTTCAATCACGTACATTTTCAATTATGCAAGTCCAGATAGTCTACCAAACTAGAAGATAGAAATACGTCACTCATAAAGCGTATTTATAGCAGAGGTGCGAAAATACGATCTCTTTCCCCAAATATTTTATTTCCAGTGTAAACAAACTTTTGTTGGGTAAACATGTTTGTCTTTGCTTATTTTTATCACCAATCAGGCTTGGATACTAAAACCGTAAGTAGAACCTTCGTCACCATCAACGTAATGTGAATGGGCATATTTTGTTTACGACTTACGAAATATTTTTGTCTGGTGTCTACTAAGTTTTATATTTTTGACATTCGCTGGATAAATAATTCAATGTGTCTTGAATCGGTACGAACTTTATTTCTCTTCATGAGGGAATTTAAAAACTGTAGAAATAATTTACTTGAAAAATATTTTTGATTAGTTTCACTTATAATAATTATGTAGGTACTTTTAGCATAGTTTATTTGTATGTAAACGAAACAATGCGGAATGCTACCAATCTTCAGGACGAACCTTGATCTGCTCCAAGTTATGTATATTACCGTTAGTTCTAAGCGGCGAAGGAAAATACTGTTTTGGTTGACGGCAGATTTCCAATTCAGTGGAGTTCTTGAGTGGAGACCGCGTACAGGCAAGCGTAGTGTAGGGTACCCTGCGGCCAGGTGGTGTGACGACCTGCGTAAAGCGGCGGGAAAGGCGATAGACGCAAAAAGCTGTTGACCGAGCTCAGTGGCGTGCATTGGGAGAGGCCTACGTGCAGCTGTGGACAGCGAAGGGCTGATGATGATGATGATGATGAGATTTCCAATTTGAGGATCGAAACTAGCCAACCGTATATTTTAAACTGCATTATAAATGGATCCCTGAAGAACTACAGAACCTACGATACAAGCGTAACTTAGTGTAGGTTCTGTGCACCAAATATTAGTAATTCCTTCCTAGCTACTTTTATAATGTTTTTTGTGTTGCTCAAAAATGTGAATAAAGATTTATCATTAAAAAAATAATACTAAACAGGTCCGTATCATCATGCAATGGTATCATACCTACTACAGTAGAACTGAAAGTTTCTAATTCAATTTTTTTTTTTATAGCCTAATTTTACCTATAATACTCAGTACAGCCTGTATCTTGGGGTACTTTTAGTATTATCATGTTATTCATTAGCGTTTTAAGATTTAATTAGAAATATCATAAGATATCTTGAGTATAATTTTCGGTATTTCTATTTGAAAGAAAATTTCAGTAGCTTCCAAGCTATTCAGTAAAACTACAACGAATGCCCCCTTTCCACATAAAGTCAAATTACTTTCAGTCTCAGCCATTGTCTCTTGGAAAATGTCAAGCTTATATCCGTAAACAAATAAGCTATACAAATAGGTTCCGGCTATATCTCCGCGAAACAAAAGGTATAGGTCCGCTTAAAGGATTTCGTCAATGATTATTGAATTTGCCACGTCGTGTTGTATTCAAGATTCAAGGTAGTGCACACGAAATATTTGCACACAAGATATTGTAGAATTGGATTTCATGCGACAGTGATGTCTAGCTTTTCACTTCCTGTAATGGTAGTGCATTGTTTGAGAGTACAATTTCTTCCGTTTGACAGTCATATTTTTGATTATTTATTAGGTAAGTCCGTAAAGGCTGAGTGGCTAGACCTAGTTTCAAAGTAAATGTAGCCCATAATACTCTGATATGAAACGTCCATATTTGTCTGTGTACCATGTACCTACTTTGTATTTACAACATCTTGTCCTGTATAGAAGCAATAAATGTCTTGAATCTTGATTTTTTTTTGGAAAATTTTGAAACTTATAAGACGCTCTCCTAATAGTTATTATGTGTAGTAACATAATACTAAATTGCAACCACAAAACTGTTTTAGAAGTACACAAAACTTTCAAAACGTGCTGAATAATACCGTGTACATGAAACCTTGCTCACAAAGGCCTTTGGCGAGCTGTAGCCTTGATGAAATATGAGATAGAGATGAAAAAGCGACTTCGGATCTTAACAGATTTCCTTTGTTCAAAGTTAGGATTTGGGATTTGTTAAAGCCGCATTTAGCTTATTATGCTGTTAGATTTTGTGCCTGAAACCTGACAAGAGAATCTTAAAAATAGTTCTTTAATAGAGTCTACCAAAAAAAAGATGCTTTATAATTGTGTGTGGGCTGATGGAAAACTGTAAGCGTTCACTTTACAGAGAGAAACGTTATTTTTTCTCAAAGAACCTATGTATTTTTATTTTTACACAAGTACGGCAAAGCTAGAAACAACTATGTTGTTTACATAGGTATGTTTGTATTTAAGTAACAGTGCGGGTTTGACACTGGTATACACATACCAGGCAAGTCATGACAAGACAAAACCAAAAATATAATATTACAAAAGTCGCACAAAGTTGAACTAACAACGAAAAAGCCAGGCGAATCTCCACGCAAACTCGAGAGTAATCGCACCAATATTTCTCCGTCAGAACTTTTTTTTTTTTTATTGGTAGACAGGCTAGGTATTTGACCACAGCTCACCTGATGTTAAGTGAAGGTGTGGTCGAAGATGGTAAAGCACACCTAGTCTGGAATGGAACTGGCTCTCAAGTGAGGCTGCCGGAACACACCGTTAGATGCTTGGCAGCAGATTTTCAACTTGAGGGTGGTAGCTAGCTAGCCGAGTACTAGAAAGTACCCTACCACCATGCTATGGTTTCCTCACGATGTTTTCCTTCACCGGCAGCTCAAGCTCATTGTTGAGGTTTGAACCCACGCCCTTCGGCATGCGAACCGACCGCGCTAACCACTGAGCTATCATCGCTACAGATTACAAAAGTCACACAAAGTTGAACTAACAACAAGAAAGCCAGGCGAATCTCCAGGCAAACTCGAGAGTAATCGCACCAATATTTCTCCGTCAGAACTAGTCAGAAATAGTTCAGACTATGACTGGTAGACTAGTGTAAACAAATTGCGTATGCCGTGAATAATTCATCAAAGAAACGGCGCTGACAAATGAAATCTAATGAATACGATATGAGATGACGACGGAGCTGAGATTTGCGAACGTAGTTTTATCGCGTAGGTGCGAAATAGGAACGGTGTGGTTTTATATTTGTGCGGGAATTCAGAGTGGTGACAAGATTTTTATATGAATAAATAGGATATAGACAACGTCAAAGCATTCGTCGATTTTGCGTCTTAATATCATGTGCAATAAGGTTCTTGAACACTGAAATTGAGATTGCATCTAACCTGGGCACGTAGTTTGTTGCAATACAAAAATTGTGAGTTAGTTTAACCAGCTTTAAGAAATGGACAGCATCATCGCTGAGAAATAACCGTTTTTTTTTTTGCTTTCTGGCTACCTTTTGATACCTAAACTACTGAAAATAAAAAAAAATTGACGAAATTTAGCAAAAAAATGTACATTTAGCAAACGGGCATAAGTTATTTTAGTCGCAAGTAAATAAAAAACTGCAAAATAATGTTCAAAAGTGAAGGGTCCAGCTAATTATGAATATTACAGAAATATTCAAATGTCGTTATTAATGATAATTATATACTGCAAACCTAATAATGTTTAATGATGCGAGATTGCATGTAATTGTAACAAAATTTATTAAGGGTTTGATTTCATTGAAAGATTAAGCGTTTTAAGTACCTAAATGTTCTGTGGCTTACTGCTCAACCGTCGTCTTGCTTGATGTCAAGTGAAGATGTGGTCTACAATAGAGCACACGTGCCTAGAAACAACTGATTCACGTCACAATATACTCATTAATTTTGACATTCATTCACGTTTTAATGAATGAACTTTGGGTGTTCATTGGACATTAAGAAGGATACTAAAAGATATTACTCATTTGAAGTTTATTAGGTAAATCTAAATTCAAAAATTGTTTGCCTCAAAAACTCGGCTTTAAATGTCGCTGGTTACCATTAGCATTAAAACATTAAAAAATATATATTATACAGGTACTTTTGATATATTTTTTCATGGTTGACCTGACAGGCAATTTGTTTGACCACAACTCACCTGATGTTAAGTGACAGTGTGATCGATAAACACACCTAGACACAACATTAGGTAATTGATGGCAGATTTTTTACTTAAGGATAGCTAGCCAGCCGAGTACTAGAAAGTACCCTACTACCATACTATGGTTTCCTCACGATATTTTCCTACCGACAACTCAAGCTCATTGTCGGGGTTTGAATCCACGCGTGAAAATCGACCGCTTTAGCCACTGAACTATCATCGCAAAATATCACGTAGGATATCTTTGTACCTATTTTAATTGCCAGAATTAAAAGGATTTACAAGCTTAATTAGTTATTTAACCATTTTTTCAGTATACACCTTTAAACTAGCTATTTTACCGTATATTGTTATTGCATAATCGCTTCCGCATAAGTCTGTGTCTAAGTTGAAGCCTTAACTGACCATAGAGCCCTGAGGCAAACATCTTTATTGCAACTCGTCTTATTCTTGTCTTAATGCGAACAAACACGCATAAATATGATTAACTTACGTATTTCAGTTCTATTTCTTTTTATATTAAAGTAACAGACGGCTTTAACTCTTTCAGGGTCTGTGGGTAGCTACGCTAAGTTCTGTGTATCACTGCAATGGTCATGGGCATGCGTTATCTCTTAACATAAGGAGAGTGTCTCATTCGTCTCATTTTATTTTAAATGAATACAAGATATATTAAAAATAAAAAAATCCCCGACAGGTCTATGTATAGTATTTTACTAGTTAAACCCTTTCATTAAAATACCTATATTGATGGAAATGATAAAAAAAATAGATATTTTTTTATTTTATTTTTTATGGTTGACAGACTAGCTGTTGTTTGACAACAGCTCACGTGATATTAAGTAATATGTAATCCGCCATTTTGTGGCGGTGGATCGATTTTCATCAAACATAGCTAAGAACACTCCCGACTAATTCACCATTCAAACAAAAAAAAAAACTAAATTGGTAGGTACATCTGTTCGAGAGTTACGGTTCCACAGACATACAGACATACACACCGACACAAACACAGAACAAACACCTATGTTAGTCACATAAATGTTACTCCTGAATAGGAATCGAACCCATGCCCTTGAGCTCACAAAGCAGGACTTTACAAAAAAAATGTTTTTTTTTATTCCTGCTATTTACCTATTAATGTAATAAACTAATGAATAATATAAACTAATATATTAATAATAATATCATTGTGTTCAGACATTTTGTATGAAAGTACCGCGTAAAATGTTCAAGTCTGACTTTTGTTACGCAAAAATTGTTCATAAGAGTAATTATATCTTAACGAAATCTATCTAGCTATCTGTATTTCAAATTTCACCCAAATCGGAAAAGCGTGAAAAATAAACAAACATAATTAATATAAACAAATTAAGATTTTTAATTTACGTAATAAGTTTATTTTTTCGCACACTAGTGCGAACGTGTGTGTGAGTGTGTTACGTAAAGAATTAAAACGAACTTTATTAGGTGTTTTTTTGCAAAACCTTGTCAGTACATTCTATTGCATCATTCTTCCCATTCTAAATTTATACAATGGCTGATTTTGTAAATCTATGAAGGGGGTTTAATTTTAGCACAAAGAGTTCCTTCTACTTAAGCTAACAAATCTATTTGCAACTGTATAAAGAAAATCCATAATCTCAACCAGTTAATACAACAATAAGCATCTCCGTCGGAACAAACAAGGCTGTACTGGAATATTGTCTGTTTATTAGAAGGCCCCTGCACAGATAATAAAGAAACAGAAGGACAACTCACGCTAGATGAAAATGAAAATATTTTATCTAAAAATTTCTTGCGTAGGACGTTTTTTTATTTTCTATCTCACTTTCGTTTACGTGAAACCACGAGGCGTCCGCTAGTTTTTAGTATTTTGAAAAGTCCTAGATTTTATTTCTCAGAAAACAAGAATTCTAGTAGGTACCTTCTCTATTATGCCTACTCGCACCTTCAATAGTACTAACTTTTATAAACTTAATAATATCCGATTCCACCGTGGTATACTAAAATTATTTATATGCCTATTAGTAAATTGTTCTAATGTAAAACAAAATGTATTGAAATACAAATTGACATAGGTCACAGACCCCGGTGCCTGTGAAGCGTATATATAAATAATACACTACAGATCTAATTATTATAGACATTTCATATTTTTAAATTAATTCCAAACACTATTTGAACACTATTTACTTTTTTTTTGACAGCCCTGTTGATTCATTGGTAGTATGTCTGCTCCGAAAGCTGAAGGGCGTGGGTACGATCCCCACCCAGGACAAGCATTTTGTGGTATAAAACAAATGTTTGTTCTGTGTCTGAGTGGCTGTATGTATTATAAGTACCTATGTATTTACAAAAAAAAAGTATTTAAGTATTCTATCAGTTATCTGACTTCCATCTAGCTTTGCATAGTTTGGGGTCAGATGGTGCTATGTGTAATGTCCTACGATATTTATTTATTTATATCTCGTATACAAGTTGTCCATCTGTGTCTCTCTAGTTTCATAGGTCGCTGCCTGAGGCGAGGATCCAATATAATGGAATATTTCAACGTTATTTGCAGATACACGGATACTTACCAGTTTCGCCCCGGGTAGGTATTAATGTAACTATGTGACGACACATATAAAGGAAGATTAGGATGTTGAATAAAAATACAGCACTTTGGTGGTAAGAAGAATGCTAAGCCCTACGGTGTTTTGGTAAACTTTTTTGACATTTTTTACAAACGTTTTGACAGTATTGAAACTCATTCTTCTGTAGAAACGTTACACACGTTGTTTTTTTGTTGCAAAAACATTTAACCACGATAAAATGACATTAGTAAGATTTTATACGTCATTTATACAAATAATGTAACTTGATAGTTGTGAGTAAAATTTAATTCTTAGTTTCACTTTTGTTTTATTTATTCAATAAATGTTTTTGAATATTAGTAACCCTGCTTCTAAACTATATGGTCTAATTATATACACTTGTTTTGGCATATAGTCTAGCTCGAATTTGTAGTAAATTATGTATCTGTTTTGACAATGTTCTGTTTTGTGTATCAATAAAAAAAAATGTTACTATTTTATTTTTTTGGTGTAAAATCAATGAGTATAATGATTATATTACCGTACTGTTTTTACGTTATAATATTATAATTAATATAATATTATTATGTATTTAGAAGCAGTACAATTTTAACAGTAGGTTATTGTGCAGCGGCATGGATTTTAGACCACCATCTTAAAATCGCATGTGTGTACATTTATGTTATCAAAACACAATGCTGTGAATGATGATGGTGTGAATTTATTTGGCTACCAATAGTTAAGACTCCCTAACAAGTTATTGGACAATTGACAGTGGGGATTGTAATATTATGATTATAAGTAGATAATATTTATTTAAGTTTTTATATTTTAGTTTATCGTTTTTTTTCATAAGAATCTTATGAATTGTTTTCTTCATATGCTATTAATGTTTGCTTGGATTAGTAGCTTAGTTTAGCTTAGTGGTAATAATCTACGAATTTTTCATCTTTCACTAATTCTACTTTCATTAACGTTTTCATACATGCGCGTGAGTTCTTAATTTATCGATAGACTGTAAAATAAATACAAATACAAATTTGACATGACAGCCATTTGACAGAATCACTCTTCGAATGACTAAGGTGTTCGTATTTAGTCCCACTGCGCACTGTTTTTAATGTAAAATGTTTAATAAGTGCAACAATGTTACAATAGATGGCGTAACTAGTTTGTTTTCGTGACATCAACTAATTTTTACAATACCTATTTGATTTAATTTGAATTAATTATTAAAATTAAGATGAATGAATTTAGATTTATTGATACTTTATAGTTTTTTTTATGGTTGACAAGCTAGGGGTTTTTGACTACAGCTCGCCTGATGTTACGAATCGAAGATGGTAAAGCACACTTAGCCTGGAAAGGAGATGGTATAGTATAGTTTCTATCAATGCGATTGAAAAGGTTTCTGACCAAGTACAATTATTATTCTAAAGTAGTTACACTACCGTAAAATTAAAACCGAGATAGTTTACACCCTGAGTTATCACATAATTATGCTATTTTTAGTCCCGGAAAACGTATGAAAAATCACGGGGCGTAGCAAAAGTTTTTATGTAAAAAAGCTAGTAATGAGAATTTTTTTACTTGTTGACTAAAGTCAAATTACACATTTACTATTACAAGATTGAACAGCACCCTACCCGAATACTTTTATTTCCTTTCCAACAAAAACTATTTACGTTCAGTCTGTTAAGAGTTTTTTGGAGCGTTTCAATTTGCAGCAGAGATAAAGCTATCAACGCTTTTTTCAGTTATGAAGAACACGTGATGCCAACAGCGAACTTCGCGCCATATGTTGCTGAAAAAATGTAAAGGCCCAAGAGTGCACTGATTTTATCAGAGTGCTAGTTTTTTTGTTCACACATTTGGCACTTGTACCACTTGGTCGTGATTACAGGATATTTATGAGCAGATCAAGATTGGCTAGTGTCAAATTTGAACTTCAAGTGGTTCTTCCGTTAAAGAGCCGTGGTGTCTGGACCGTTCTCGGAAGTTCGGACATGTGGTTTGAATGGTAAGGAGATATTTTCGGATGACAGATATACTTTAAAGTGTTGATCGATGCTGTTTTTATTTTTTATTTATGTAAAATAAAATTATTTATGTATGTAACAATTGCATAAATGTGATTGTACATGACGCTCTACATAGGTGTCTGTTTTTAAAAGAAATTGATTTACATGACAATAATACGTTTTCGGGTAGACTTAAAGAGTCCAACATGACCATAATGATTTTCTTCATTTTGTGTATAAAGTTAGTCTGACTGACAATCCAGCGAGCAATGCGGCCAACATTCGGACCGTTATTTAAAATATCAATTAATACTTTAAGCTCTTTTTAGTTTAAAGTTGTTTTATTATTTTGTTTTTGTTTTAACGGAATTTGTTTCTAATTTTTTTAATATGTTTTTGATAAACATAGGGTTTTTTTAGGTAAAAGTAATGAGACGAACGAGACGCTCTCCTGATGGTAAGAGATAACACCAGTCGATGACCATTGCAGCGATATACAGAACTTTGTGTAGTAAAACAAAGTTCAAGGCATTACTGCTTTGGCGCTCATAAATTTAAGACTTTCAACGGTTAGTCGCAAGAGCCCTGTCATCACCACAAACAAAATCACAAAAATATTACTCTCTTTTTTGGGTTGTCGGGTAAAAAGAAAACCCATCAAAAATACTCAGCAAATTAAATTGAGCATCATGTCTCAATCGCCTACACTTTCCCTTTCCACTCATCAATTTGAATTATTCACGTTCCTGTAATTACCATCTTCCGACATTAAGCTTCGTATACACTTGAGCAAAACTAGTTCCCCGAGGAGTGAACAGGAAGCATCGCTCGGAACACCGATTCCGGGAACGTTATTGTGTAATAATTACTTATACCCGCACGTTCCGTTTTGGTTATGATTAGTGTGGAATGGGATTCAAACGTACAATTAATAAAAGTGATTAATACAATATATTAAGCGACATCGTTTCATGGTCGACGTTCGAAAAATACGAAGCGTTTGTAGCGATGGTAGTGTCGAAGGGAGTGGGTTCAAACCCCAACAATGAGCTTGAGCTACCGGTGAAGGAAAACTTCGTACCTTAGCGTGGTGGTAGGGTACTTTCTAGTCGGTACTCGGCTGGCTAGCTACAACCCTCAAGTTGGCAATCTGCCGCCAAGCGCGTAATGTCATGTTCTGGTAGCCTCTCTTAAGAACCAGTTCCAATCATTCATCCGATTCTTCATCTGTTCATATAATTATTTTAACCTTTTTTCTTAGGTGTGTTTTGCTATCGTCTACCACACCGTCACTTAACATAAGGTGAGCTGCTGTGGTCAAAACACCTAACTTGTCACACATAAAAAAACTCATTCAGCGTTTATTAGTTTTTGATTGCTGCATTTTTGTAGTTTTCTTAGCATACAGAACTAATTTTACTAAGCGTCTAACATTTCTTTATAATGCTCATTTTATTGCCGTGTAGTACTTAAACAACTTCAATGTTTTCTAGGTTTTTTTCATTCACACTTTCATACACATTATTAGAAGTACGAAACATTTTTTGTCATGTTTGCTATTTAAATATATAAAATAAATAAATATGGTAGGACATTACACACCGCGCCATCTGAGCCGAAACTAAGCAAAGCTTGTACTATGGAACTCAAATAACTGATAGAATACTTAAATACTTTTTTTTTTGTAAATACATACTTATAATAAACACAGAACACCCACACACAGAACAAAAATTAGTTTATACTACAAAGTAAAATAAACTAACGTACTTTTCATATATTTTGGTATTGATAACTCGGTGACAGTGTTTTTTGGCAAATTGTCGTGCTAAAATCAATTCATTGCGAAACCTTCTCCATACTTTTCCAGCTACGCAAAGCGTCGATAGACAGCGTAGAAGCATTTCTCTAGTGAGACGCTCATAATTCCCCGGGAGTGTTTCACACGTAATAATCTTATAATGCGCTGTTGTATTCACGGTGCACGTGGCAAGTTAAATGCGTTTTAGAGATATATTAAATATACTGAGTACTGCTGAGTAAATACTGTTTACTCAGCACTACCTTACCTGCTTTCAATGAAAATTTACAGGAATTTGTGAATTTAGAAAACAATAGTAAAATAAAACTAGTTTAAGTGGTGGTATGTTGCTTCCTTGTAGATATTCTACTGGCTACAGGTTATAAATAAATAAATATTGTAGGACATTACACACAGCGCCATCTGACCCCAACTAAGCAAAGCTTGTACTATGGAAATCAAATAACTGATAGAACACTTACATACTTTTTTTTTTGTAAATACATACTTATAATACATATAGTACACCCAGACACAGAACAAACATTTGTTTGTACTACAAAGTTTGTCCTGGATGGGAATCGAACACACGCCCTTCAGCTCTTGAAGCAGATATTCTACCACTGAACCAACAAGGCTGTCTTCAAGGCTTATAGAATAAAATTAGAAATCATTCATTTATTAAATCTATTAGAATAAAAAAGAAAGAAAGATTTTCATTCTGTAACACATAAAACAAACAAACAGAAAAAATCTAGGAATACTTAATAGTTTAAGGGAAAAAGCCCAAAATGATGATCATAAATAATCTGTTTTCCCCGAAAAGTACAATATTAGTGTTTTCAAATCAAGAGTAAAAAGGTTCTTTCTAGGTAAGCGTGTTCGATCTTAGACCACATCGTTGCTTAACATCAGAATGTGATCAAACGCAAATTTATTCTATTTAAAAAAAAACAAATTGTACATACAGACTCCAGCAGAGAGTTCCACATCATCGTTGTTTATATAAAAAAAAACGTGGAATGAAAGCGCTTAGGGAATGCCCACGGATGGTGTTTAATATTTTATTACTTGTACTTCTAAGCCGTATAGTTGGCCGATTATACTGTCATATTAACAGTAATTATAATACAGTGGAAAATGAAATCCTTAGCATGTAAGTTCAACTCACAATTGGATTGTAGAACTAAATTTTGAAAGAAAGAAAGCAAGAAAACGATTTTATTCTGTAACATAAAGACACAAAAAACAAAAATAAACAAACAGAGACAAAATAAGAGCTCGAATTTTCGTAATACCATATCAATTAAAACCCATCTATAGCAAATAGCCAAGTTTAGTTTAGTTTTCTGCTTGTGGCTATTTTAGCAATTCTTGACTAAAAGAGCCACAAGCAGAAAACTAAACAAAACAATATCTGAAGTACACCCGCCGCTACTCATTGCAGAAGGGTGCGCACGAAATCATAACACAAAAGAAAAATACGGTTATTTTACACCAGTGCGGTAGATTATATCTTTTATGCTCAAAATCAACAGGAAGTTTTTAAATGGGGCATGTAACCTATACTTGTGATGCTGCGCTCTAGGGTGCATAAATTTGTTCAAAGGGGTTTTCGTACAAACAACAGTCTACGATATTCCGCTACGGTTTTTTTTGTAATTGCGGTTGCCAGTATTCGGAGCTGGGAGTTTCGAAAAGTTTAATTCAATTTTAGCGTAGAAACAAGGTAAACACTCAGTGGACCGGTCTGATGTTTGGAGTAAGTTGGGAAGCAGATTAGTAACTGCGATTCGTCGAAAACAAATCCGCGCGAAAAGCTTTTGGGGACAGCGAGGGTTTTAAAAATTAAATGTGGGACGCTAGAGTTTTATCTCCCCGTTAAATTAATGATTTTGTATTCTGAAAGTTTTAAACCTCAAGGGTTGAAATGACGCCAAGTGTAAATAGGTGAAAATCGAATCACTTTTATGTCAAGACCGCAGTCATTACTTGTCACGAATATTTGTTTCACGTTGTTCATTTTTATGTAACAATATTAAAACAAATGAAATGTCCTTCTGATGGTATGAGACAACTTCCTTCTATGACCATTGCACTAGTACCCAGAGCTTTAGGTTCAAAACAAAGGCCATGGAGACTTATAATGGTTACTCACAATAGTAATAATGATTACTAGGTGCAGTATCCTTCAGATCGGAACACAGTAGTGATTACACACTAAATCCTGCAATCCTACTAATTTTGTTATAAATGCGAAAGTTTGTGAGTGAGATGTGTGTTACTCTTTCACGCAAAAACTACTAAACAGATTTGAATGAAATTTGGTATGGAGGTAGCTGATACCCTGAATTAAAACATAGGCTACTTATTATCCCGAAAACATGTAGCGGATAACACTGCGAAACGCAGCTAGTTTTATAAATGCGTAAGTTTGTGAATATGGATATGTTTGTTACTCTTGCACGCAAAAACTGCTGAACGGATTTGGATGAAATTTGGTATGGAGGTAGCTGATACCCTGGATTAACATTAACATTGCTTCTTTTTATCCCGAAAACATATTGTGGGTAACAGCGCAAGGCGTAACTAGTAAATAATATATCTATCTTTCCAAAAGAGATACTTAGTTGCGAATAAAAAAATTCATAGCAATTTCAAAATTTAAAACGGTTGATTAATTATGAGTTTGTATATTAGAATAGAGTTTAGATTGATCAATACGAACAGCTTTTATGTTGAACGAGTAACAAAATTGAAACGTTGGCACTACTGAGTTTCTTTTTTTTTTGCCACACAACGCTTTTAATAAAACTTCCCTAGTGAATATCAAAGTAAACAAGGGTTGTGCGTAAACAAAAACATTCAAGCGACCGTTCCGAACAAAATTAAACGCAAACGTGAAAGTCTAGGTTGAATTTGCGATACACACAGCCGCGTGTGTGGGTGCGTGGAAAAGTCTAAAGCGGCAAACTAATAAACGGCACCGATTCATACTCCCACATACGACAGAAATTTTGCATACAGTAGCTGAAATAAATTGAAGTACACAACATTTTTAATTACGAAGTAAAAACGATAATTCACAAACAAAAATTGAAAAATGTATCTTGATTTTTGACTTTTAATTAATCTAGCGAAGCAAATTAAAATTTTCCTTGCGTATAGAAGTAAATCATTCAGTTAAGCAAAAAATTCTGTTACAGTTGTTAACAACACTTCAAAACAAACTAATAAGAAAAAACCGGCCAAGTGCAAGTCGGGCCCGCGCACGAAGGGTTCCGTACTATTATCTATAAAAACGGCAAAAAAATCACGTTTGTTGTATGGGAGGCCCCTTAAATATTGATTTTATTCTGTTTTTTAGTATTTGTTGTCATAGCGGCAAAAGAAATACATCATCTGTGAAAATTTCAACTGTCTAAATATCACGGTTCATGAGATACAGCTTGGTGACAGATGGATAGTCGGACGGACAGCGGAGTCTTAGTCTTAGTAACAGGTTTTTCATTTTACCCTTTGGGTACGGAACCCTAAAAATGGTACCCTACGTACGTTGGTTAGTTATAAAAAAAAACTTGAAAATTTGTTTTGTCCGATCCCCTTGATCCGTCCTTATTAATAAATATTTTTTTGACGTAATTTTTTCATGGTATAATGAAACAGAACGGACTAATAAAACATAATTTTTTCCACAGAATATTTTTATTGGAACATTCCTGTCACCGTTGAGAAGGACTCCGGTGAGGAATGGTTCCAGAGCGTACCGTCGCATCTCGGTACACTACTCACCCCCACCCCCGCGCCCGCGCAGCGACCGCTGCCTTCACGTGTGAGGCGCGCAGCGACCCGCAGTGCGAAGCAAAACAAGGCCGCGCGCGTGTTGTACTCAGCTTTACCGCCATGATAAAGGCCACCAAATGTGGCCGAAACTATAGTCAGAGTATCAGATATAATTTAAACGTGAGTAATCCCCCTTAACTAAAACAAAAATGTGTTAAAGTCACGTCGGTTTCCAAAGTAGAATATTTTCTATACCTCAAAAATTTTAACCGTGGGTTAAATTAAAGGACACAGTTACTTTACTAATTTAAGTAAGCTTCGACACATGGAGATAGTACAATCGGTTATCCGTATCGCCGCCAACTGATCTTGCCACATGTTCGGAATTAGTTATATGTGGCATCGAAATCCAGCCATCATAATGCACAACATAGAGGATTAAGTAGGATTCTTCTGCAATAAATACTGTTGGTGGTCTGTGACCCTCATGTTTTTGCACTGACATACTGTAGAGTGTGATGCATCTGTTAAAATGTCAATGTTTTTATTTAATGATATACTGCCAATATTTATTAGTTTCGGTAGCAAAGGTCCACGGTTCCGTTACTGGTTATAAATCCGTCATAACTATCACGATTTGTTGTGATAAGTACAAAAAGTCTGTGAGAAGAAATTTAAAAGAATTTTGTGATAATAGATATAAGTCAACGCCTACTCGTATACTGAGTGATTCTAAGAACTGAAGTCATTGCTCGTCTACCTATATAAATGCTATTGACCGACAAGTAAATCCATGCAACTGCAGTTTTATTGCATAATAAAATATGATACCTACTCTCTCTACTCTTCTTGAAGAGATGAAAGTAAAACGACACCAATTTAAGTAAAAAAAAAAGTAAATGGCATTTACTCAGTTTTACGTTTCGCTGTACTTTTTTGTGGTTGACAAGCTTAGTGTTTGACCACAGCTTATTTAACAGATTCTCTGCATAAAGGTGGTAGCTAGCCAGCCGAGTACTAGAAAGTACCCTACCACCATGCTATGGTTACCACATACTGTTTTACTTCACTTGTAGCTCAAGCTGTTAGGGTTCGAACCCACGTCCTTCGGTTTTAACAGTGTTAACCACTGAGTTATCATCGCTACAAATTATTTTGGTATTTAAAGTATTTTCCCCAAATATCGATAGACGGACAATATTAGACATTATTCCCAAGGCATGGGACCGTTTCGCCAAACTGCCTCCCTATATGCAGAAAGCGGGTGAGCCGATTTTCATTAATTGCGTAGGATCCATCATTCGACAAAGGCAATATCGCATTGATACGTTCAGCTTTCCAAATTCTGAGTATTGTAAATCTATGAAGCGAAATTTCTAAGAATCATTTTCATATTTAGTAGTAATAGAAAGGTGAGTGTTACTTAGCGCTCAGATGCTTTTTACTATGAACAAGTTTTTCCTAGACTATGTTATAAGATGTAAACAAATTTTCCTAGTAACAACGGATCAGTTTTTATATACATAGTAGTTTGCACCCGCAACTTCGCCAGCGTTGACTTTAGAATTGGGTTCAAAGTACATATAAGTAACAAAAAAGCAATTCATAAAACACATCTAAAAGTACTAAATTTCTAGTGGATACGTCTTGTAGTTCGTTTTTTCTTGTTATTTGTTCGTTTTTACGAAATGTAAAGTATTCAGTATGTTAATCTAGGTAATAAACTATCTGCGTGTCAAATTTCATCCAAATCTGTTGAGCCATTTTTGCGTTAACAAACACACAAACATTTTTAATTAATATTAGTGGGATGGAAACTGTCCTTTTCTCATTACATACGAGTATATAGTGCCTAATTTTCTTTAAATTTAACTGTTTGCTTCCCGAATAATATATTAAAAAAAAACATCACGTTGGCCAAGTGCGAGTAGCCTAATTTTAGTCATTGGACTCTCAAATATGTAGGTGTCCGCACAACGTTTCCCTTTACAGATTTAAGTTAGCGACAATAATAACTTTAAAAAATACCCAAGATCTCCACGTTGACAGTCAAACGTTCTTTCAAATAAGCTACAGTAGCTTCAAGTAAATACTAATTTAGGCGTAAATTTTTGAACGTTTTAGTTATATTTTGAAATTTCACGTCTAATTTAATTCTACATTCCCCGTATTTTAACAACTTTACTCTAAATAGTACCAGACGAAGCGCTTCAATCTCAACTTAACACTGGAATATTCAGCCTGCAATTAGGAATGTCTGGTGAGATGACCACCGGTCGCCAGAGAGCATTTGACCCTTACTTAAACTTGTAAACTGCGTTTAAGCAAATTCCTCTGCTCTTAAACGGGGTGTGTATAAATGACGGTAAAGTTGCTAAACGGGCAATTTCTATGTAATGTCACAATTCTGAATATTAATTTTGCTATAACAATGTCAGAGCTTCACGGGAAGTTAAGTTTATTGTTTTGTGAGATGTTGGTGCTCAACAGAATGAACTTACAAAGTTCAGACATTAATGCAATGATATTAATAACATTGAATTTGAAATTTTAAGACATGCCAGTGTTGCGAATAAGAATTTAGAAGTTTCGCTAAGATTTTTGCTTTCTACTTATGTTTTCAATTTATACACAGACATAAAATTATTTCCTAATGCATAGGGAATTAGAAAAGCGACAAAAAATATGCTAAAGAAACACGGTTTTGATTGTCATAAAGATGAAATTCAATTTTTTCTGTATTGTCAATAATGCAAAAGTGCGGCTCAATCTATTGTTTTCATGTCCATAATTTCTGGAAGTTCATTGCTGGACATATGCCTCTCCTAAGACTCACCACTCAGCCCAATCTCCGTCTTTTTGCTTCCGTCCACCGCCAGCTGTCTTACATATATCATCACTCCGTCAAGTCAAGGTTTTCTACCGGATACATTTTGGAGAATGCGCTTCAGATCTGCATGACCTAATTCCACCTTGCCCATTCTACTATCGGACAGCCAGGAGCTTAAAAAGCGTCACCGCTTCATGATTGATGTTCCAAAAGCTCGAAATAAGCGGTTTGATTCCACCTTTTTCATGCGTACCGCTAGACATTGGAATCTGCTGCCCGAGTGGGTGTTCCCCAATGAATATAGTCTGGGTACCTTCAAGTCGCGAGTGAATCGGTTTCTTCTAGGCGAACGTGCTCCACCATTAACCGCATCTTCGCTTAACATCAGGCGGGATGGCGGTCAAACGCAAGACTATCTACTATAAAAAAAAAAAAAGTCGACGCTTTGAATGCCTGATCACGATCTCCACTCAAAAGTCGTCCAGCAATTCGCAGTTCTGCGACATATACAGTCATATAATTATGTCCAGACCACTGCCAATTTAGCATGCTAATACGCTGAGTTATGTCTGTGACTTTCGTTTGATTGTGATATTGTTCACCAATAATGGGAATTCGATTCTGACAATTGAATCTGAAAATTATCAAATCTAAAATCTGCGACACTGTAAGCTTGTTAAAGATATGACAGTAAAAAATATATATCTATTATGACAATACCCGTGCCAAATGCTCCAAAAAATTGCCCTCTCAAAAGGATAAAAGTCCCCACAAAATCATAGCAGAACTGGTTTCATTCGGCTTATTTCGTGCACATGAATAAGCTTCGAGTACTTATATCGCACCTTTCGATACTAATTTCGCTGTTAACACAATATGGGGCCCTAAATCATGAATGAACATGAGGCGAGCATTAGCCGTTTAAATGGAAGGGGTGACATAAATGGCCGGCGAACTTCGTTAAAAGTATCGGACCCTCTGGATTAGGTACGTGTCCTTGTGTATATATTCTATGAAACACAATTTGTCGCCAATTGAGTTCAATTATAAAACTATGGTGAAACTGCAGAGTTTTTTATTTATTTTACGTTTTACTTTGTGGTAAATCTCCTTACTCGGATGTAATCTAGGTAGGTACAAACGCAGTACTAGATATTCTACCGCCAAGCAGTAATGTGTAAATATTAGTTTGGAGGGTACACTGCAGGTAGCGAAATCACAGGACTGTTGAGACTAACCATCGAAAGTCTCGAAGTAATGAACGCAAAAGCAGCAATAACGTTTTGTTTTTTTACTCAAAGTTCTGAGTATCGCTGCAATGGACATGCTTTAACTCTTACCATCAGGAGAGGGGGTTTCTTTCATCTTATTACTTCTACATAAAAAAAAATGACAAATATCTGTTTAGATAAATAATTGTTACTGTCAAATATAAGTCCATCTTCAAATACCTTTCTGCATAATATGTAAAATAACGAACACAAAATATTTTATTGATAATACCAAAGTTACTAATTGCTAAAATAAAACAAGAAGTTTCACATAATAACTCTATCACAGAACAAAAAGTTCCATAATTATTAATGTTTTACTGGTAATAAATTGGTTGAACCGTTTTCAACCGTGCTTTGTTATACACGTGGTAATTAATTTTTATTTATAAACATTAATAAAAATTCTTTGTAATATTGAATACGTTGACGCTTTTAGTTTAAGTTCCATACAAACAATTTTTTTACATTTATGGACAAATGGAGCATAATTTTACAGTGAAATCACAGCTACTGGCATTTATTTTGGTCTTTATTTGCGGTAAATCATAATCTATTAGCATAATCTACTATTTTATTCAAGCAATTGTGATTTACCGCAAATAAAGACCAAAACAAATGCCAGCGGCTGTGATTTCACTGTAAAGTTATGCTCTATTTGCCCATAAATGGCAAAAAAAAATTTGTATGGAAATCGAACCACCTTCATACAAATATTTATGCATAAATTAATTTAAAAAAAAATCTTTGCAGAAATCCAGAGATTTTTTTCTAATATTGCATTTCTCGGATATAGTTTGTATGAATACACAAGTGCAATTTAAAATTCATCTGTTACATCGTTTCAATCACTCAGTAGCGGACGTCATATGGAGATAAGCAATAAAGTACAGAAAATACTATTATTAAAGCAATAAAATTCCATAAGCCAACACAATAACTCTGCTTATTTATTACGAAATATCTTTTAAATAAACCAGTTGTGAAGTTATGTATTGTATTTATTGTTATGTAAATTATATTAAACGTTTTGTAGGCTCTAGCGGAGTTCGACGGTACATGTAATTTATTTTATACATCTTTCAAATTGCAGTTATGATCATGGTTTATTTTATGTGATGTAATTTACATGGGAAGTAGATTATTCATAAAATGTTTACAATGAGAAGCAAATTCGAGGTGGTACATGTTGTTTATGAAATCCTACGCATTTTTAGTAAACAAATTTATTTTTCATATTGTTTATCTATGATTTCCCGTCCCGGTTACTTAAGTACATCTGCTTAATACAGTAGATTTTTTTATGTTTTTTTTTATCAGTAACAGTATCTGCTGTGTTCCGCACCTAAGGTCAAAAATACAGTGCATTTACTGACATCATTGTGACGAAACCATAGCATGGTAATAATTAATTACATATTAAAATCAAACAAAGAAGTCATCCTCAGTAGCATTATTTTCTCTTGCCGTTTTATTTATTTATTTATTTATTTCTATAGAATTATAGACATAGAGTTTATAGACAATCGAGTTTATAATAGTGTTACTTAGCCTATGTTTTTTTTATGTAAAGTTCTTTTAATGAACGTAGTATTGTGCGCCTCTCGCGGACGTTTCTACAAGTAGTCGTGTCACGAACAGTCATTTAAAAATTACCTACAAATTGCTTTAATTTAGATCAATTTTACAAACGGTAGAAAAAACGATATCAGCTAAACGAACTATCAAACATTTCTTCAGGTAATCTTTGTCTACAGAAACGACACTGCTAAATGTATTTAGGAGTCAAACATAGCCGCGTCGTCGGTAGCTAAGACACCCGACACCGGCGCACGTCTACGGACAGAATAAACACCAAATGTATCCGAAATAACATTATAAATCATTTTCTCTTCCCGTGGTTTTTTCATTTCAAAAATTTGTTAGTTTCGTGACAATCTGTTCCGCTATTTGCTTAGTGTTAAACAGATGGTTCGAGGGAGCATTCATCATGTGGGAGAATATTAAATTTTTAGGAAGAATTTTTGAATTTGACAGGAAACTAATAGTTATACAGAATCTCATTAGTATATGAATATGACTGAGAAATGAGATTTGACGGGAAAATATTTTGGCGTCTATCATAGCTTTTGCATAACACGCTGTGCAAGAAAAAATAATACGAGCTTGGGTGAAATATTAAGTTATATCTTATGTTATAGCGAACCAAAGTAAATTGAACCTAAAGAAACACAATATTTGCCTTTTATGTGGCAGCATAGAGCCCTCAGTGCGCAAATATAACCTGCGCTTGATCGACCCCTTGTCGTTTCACTGTATCTATAAATATCTTTGTACTTATTTCTTTAACTAAATAAATTATAGTGGAATTGATTACAAAAAGATCCTTTCAAAAAAACAAACACAAACTACAGAAACCACACACTGCGCAGAAGAAAATAGTCTAACAATCCGATGTCGTTTTACAAGAAACCAACAAGTTCGATTACTCGCGTCCGTATCATGTTCGCAATGCTATTAGAGGCTGACATTTGCTCTTTGCCGTTCCTGAGCATTCGGGGAATCTCAAAATTACTCATTGAGTATTTCAGTCACGGACACCAGCGCCGATCCTTCGCTGATTTTTACTTCTTTCCATTCCGATTGCACCAGTTCACCTATAATTTGTCTCTTTGTATCAACCCCGAGTGGCTTGGATACGATCAGTGCAATTTTAAAGTGAATAAAACTTAAATATCTGTTGGATTTTTTACTGTATCAGAAAATATTGTTGATACTTTGCCAAATTTGTCTTTCTCTCCATGATATTTTTAGTATAACATCGACGTGACGAAATTAAATGAGACTTCAAATTAGCGTTGAAAATTGCCGTGACTGTTCCGCTTATAATAGTTCAGTTTCGGTATTTTAACTACCACAAATTGAGAAGTTAGCATTTGTTTTTTTTTCAAAATAGGTAATTATGTAGGATATATTAAAACCCTTATGGCTTCAAAACTGTTCCACTTTGCGCATAAATGATTAATTTTATTTTGTTTGTACATAATCCAAACAAAACTCAGTCGATCGTAAAATATACAGTCTAGACAAGAATCAAGGCCAGAGAAAAATCTTCTAAAAGTACGTTGGAGATCAAATTTGTTAGAAACATTCCCGTCTAGGGGAAGAAAAAAGTCCCAAAACAAATTGTTTGCAAACTAGCAAAGTGTCCTAGAGTAAAAATATGTTGATTGAATAAAGAAAAACTATTAAAAGTTTGTCTTGGAGCTTCTAGCTCAGTTGCCACTAACCTGACGCAGTGTTAAAAAGTAGCCTGAGTCTTCTCTTGATATTATTGAACGCTTGTCTAAAATCGATAGAAAAAAAAACTTTGTTCTATATTTATGACGAACAATATTGTATTTTGTTTGCAAGTGCAAGCGGATATTACCCTTGTCATAGTTTTGGTCTCTATATTATCAGTAAACTTGTTTCCCCCACCGAAAACATTCGCCTAACTTTCCTAATACTTCCACGAGATTACTACGCCTTACTCGAAAACAAATCCGTCTCGTAATAGGAACGATACGCTTTTATACGTTGTATTAACTTATACGGCAATAGTAATATATCTGGTTATTAATTCTGCTCGATAAAGTAGAATTATTATTTCGATCCTATCGGAATTTTTGTAAATATCCCAGTGTTGAGAGTGTTTCTCGAATGGTAGGTATATTCGGAAAAAAAGTTTATACGTTGTTTTTATGTGAGACAGTAAAAGTTGGAAGTTATCTCGTCCGATCATTTGACGGCTTTTAAAATAGAAGGGTAGATTAATCGTCACAATAAAAACATCGAGTCACTTTGATAGGTCTGGGCGTTGAAACTGTCGCAGTGAATCTGCGTGCCACAATCGCTGGGCACAGTTCAAATATTTCCCATTCCGGTAGCATTCGAATAACTCAGGCTTCTTTTTGGTGGGAAACCGACGTCAATTAAAATTACGGTGTTGTTTTTTCTGGGTTTTCGTTAAAAGTGTCAGACGCGCTTTGAATCTCGCGACGAGATAGTAGCATTCTACAGGTGCCGCGTCTACCGGTGGTCTGCTGTGTCAACCCACCAGAGCGAAAAAAATTACTCGCCTTTACAAAAAATATTCGTGCAACTTTGAACTTTCGCTCTAGTACATAAGCTATCAAGTTAAACATAATTAAAATGTGATTCTTTGACAAAAAGCTGAATATTTAAATAATGAAGAATTTAAATAATGTTGAAGTTTTTACTCGGACCCTTTCTTATCTTTCGAAGTGTAAAAGTTGTGATAATTTAGTGTTTTTAAAGTTTCTTTTGGTTTATAATATAACAAATAGTATGCTGGCGATTTTTTTATTGTTGACAGGCTTGTTGTTTGACCACAGCTCACCAGATGTTAAGTGACGGTGTGGTCGAAGATGGTAACCCACACCTAGTCTGAAATGGAACTGGAAATGGACTCCCATCCATATCCATTATGTGGTAGATTCTTTTAATAAAAAATTATGTTCGAGTCTTCAAAGAACAAAAAAATGTGCTTACCATCTGGCTTAGGGTTCCGTGTCTATGACACATAATTAATTTAAACCAAATCAGCAGTATAGGATTTCAAGGGGGCTACATTTACATGCACAAAACTGTGGACCTATATTGAGACAATATATTATTAATCTTTAATTTACTTTATTAGCGTTTCTCCCCTATTTGCCTGCATTCACCCTCGCCCTAGGGATTTACACAAGAGAACGAAAATTTAAATTTGAATGACCCTCAGCAATCACCTATTGCCCAAATTTTAGAGCAAATTTACATACCGGAATTTGTTTACACGATACTGCTGTTTACTTTCGACGGTGAAACTGGATCAACCCTTTAACAAAGGAATGCAGGTGTTTTAATTATAACATTATTGTAAATGACCTTTAGGTGCGTGCTAATACAGTTTTAAATCCGTTGGCTTTCATTTTATTATTAATCTTGATTATTTTTTAGGGTTCCGTACCCAAAGGTTAAAACGGGACCCTTTTACTAAGACTCTGCTGTCCGTCCGTCTTAAGACTTCGCTGTCCGTCCGTCTGTCCGACTGTCACCAGGCTGTATCTCATGAACCATGATAGTTAGACAGTTTCGCAGATGATGTCATTGTATTTCTGTAGCCACTATAACAATAAAATATAAATACTAAAAGACAGAATAAAATAAATATTTAAGGGGGCTCCCATACAACAAACGTGATATTTTTGCCGTTTTTATAGATAATGGTACGGAACTCTTCGTGCGCGAGTCCAACTCGCACTTGGCCGGTTTTTTACTAAATTTTTTTACGTTTAATAGATCTACATTTGCCCACCAACTCGCCTGATGTAAGCGACGGTGCGGCCGAGGATGGAGCACGTTGATAGCTAGAAGAAATCTATTTAGTCTAGCCTTAAAAAAAGAAAAGTTCCCTTCAAGTTGAAAATCTGCCGCTAAGCATCTAACGATGTGTTCCGGCAGACTCACTCGAGAGCCAGTTTCATTCCAGGCTAGGTGTATTTACCATCTTCGACCATACTGTCACTCTACATCAGTTGAGCTGTGGTCAAATACCTTGCCTATCAAGCATTAAAAAAACACTAAGTTTATTTTTGTTTTGTATAGTTTCCGCTTCAAAACACGATTAAACCACTAAGACTTTTTTCTACTCTTTCCTAAAGTTTTCATTTATTTCAGTTCTTTTTTAAGTCTACAACATAGGCATGTATTCCGGTAATTTGCTTTAAAATCTCAGTTGTGCAATCTCGGCTTGTAATTACATCCCGAAACCTAACGATGCTGCACTATTTTTCTACTGTTAGTTAGGTTTAACTACCACCCGAGGAATACTCTACAATAGAGATGCACTTCGTGTAGAGTCCGGTAAAGCCGGCTATACATTCAACTTAGTTGTTATATAACGCCTATTTTGCGCAACAAATTAGTTACTACTTAGATTGTAGGTATAATATAGGTAATTATCTCTATCAAAATTTTATTATTGAACATTATATTTTCACTTTTTGGATTATTTTAATCTCAAGTAAATAGGTATCTTTTGGTAGAATGATTTTTTTTGCCAACTTTTGAAGTAAGTTAATTAACGCATGAACCAGACAGATATGTTAAGGAAGGCTGTGTATAACCATTGTTTGTTTTACTAATCCCACTAATATTAGAAATGTGAAAGTTTGGATGGATGAATGGATGTGTGTTACTCTTTCATGCAAAAACTATTGAACGGATTTAGATGATATTTATTTTTAATTGAATTAATACATAGGCTACTTTCCCTACTACTATTTTATCCCGAATACATGTAGCAGGTAACACCGCGAGGCGCAGCAAGTTAAATATAAATATTTTGTGTCTATGGTTAATACAATGGCATTAGATCTGAATAGAACAATTACAATTATCCGGCAAAAAAATGTATCAAAAAATAAAACAAAACACTGAAGTTCCACTTCAAACCTAAATGCAAATATTGCCGCAAGTAATGAGTACCTAACTGCATACAATATAAAGGAGGCCGCTTTTGTGGATCAAGCTTGCCAAAAAGATAACAGCGGAAGCACGAATCAAGAATGAATAGTCCAACATGCACTTCGCAGTTACAGCTGCAGCTGAAATGCAAATTTGCTTGCAGAATTTTTAAAGTTGTTTAGCTTTTTGATTAATCAAAACACCGTCGTATTGCCTGCCGTCGTATTTTATGGGAAAATAAAACCAAAGTTTCAGGTTTGGTAATGGATACGAATTTTGTTTTTAATGAACTCACCTTCGTTAGGAAAAATAATTACGGAAATGAAAACGGGTCAAAACAAAAATGTTTTACAAAAAAAAACTGGAATGGAAATTGCTCAAAAATCTAATTGCAACACAAACAAAAAGAAGTGGGGAAAGTTTTTGATAAATTAAAAAAGTGAGCATGAAACTCAATTTTTTTTCTTTTACTATAATGAAAGGTTTCTAAGGGAGTTTGAATACAAAGCGATCTAAATTTGCCAGTAAACCAATAATGTATTTTATCATCTGCTACTTTAGTATTTGTTTACGAGTTTTCGCATCAAGTTAAATTTGCTTAACTTGGTAAAATCAGTTTTTTAGTTGCCTACTTGCCTCTTATATACAAGCAGCGTAAGCTCAAAAGTCGAGTCATTTAGTGACGGCTAAAGAAATGTTTGGATGTAATCAGCTAGCCTTCAGCGATTAAGACGTACAAACTTGGATCGACCCTGAGACAACTTGAAGAATTAGGAAGGGAAAGCTTTGGATGTGACGTTTAATTATTTTTTCTATTAAGTATTTTTTTGTTTTAGGGTTGTAAGGTTAATCACATAGAACAATTGTTTATTAATGAGTATGACACCCTTTCGGCTTAGTACGCCCTAAGCTTGTATAGAAAGATGGTTGAAAATTAAAATGCGAGTCTTATGTGTGTTTTAAGTAGGCTTTCATATTTTTTTCTGTCGTGACTGTCATGTTAGCTCATTTGGTAGAATATCTGCTTCAAGGTGTAAGGCGTGGGTTCGATTACGATACATTCATTTCACATAAATGTTTTTTCAGGTGGGACAAATATTTATGTGAAGATAAAATATGTATGTTCTGTGTCTGGGTGTTCTGTATTTACAAAAAAGTAATTAAGTATTTTGTCACCTGCCTGGTTCCCGTAGTACAAGCTTTGCTTAGTTTAGGGCTAGATGGCGCTGTGTGAAATTTCCTGCACATTTATATTTATTTTATTAAAAGTACCTTTGGGTACATGTTATTATACGCATTAATACACACTGACATCTTTTCTTCCTCTGATCCTGCCCGTCCTAAGGTTGCCTGGAAGCGCTTTTAGCGATAAGTTCGCCAGTTGTTACACCTATATTAATTGTTTTTTCTTCTGGTTTCTGTATTTTAGTGTGTACAATATAGAGTCATCAATCAATCAATCACCAATATTGTTTGACATTTCTACATTTTACAACTTTGTCCAATATCGAGCAAAACTTAATTATTTAATTAATTATTCATTTCAATTACTAGCTAATTAATTAAGATATAGCAATAATACCAGTCTTTATGAAATACCGCATCCAGGAGTGACTTCATGATTTCCGTCCACTCCCTTCTCGTATTTACCGAAAACTTTTCCGTCGCAGTTAATTTATTTTCCAACTAAATCTTATAAATTCGGTCCCGCTAGCATTCTGCACGCAATCGCACTCTAACGTCGACTTCTTGATAAAGCTATTATATTTACTTGTGAATTTAGTTTTGCTACTCAATATGCAAAGAACACAGAATGTAAAAAAGTACCGTAAAATTGTAATTGTAATTGTTGTTGTTGTTGTTGTTGTTGTTATCATTGAATTATATGCCTAAATTTTCGCATACGAACACGACTGTCTGTCTATGAAATATTGTTAAAATAATTAATATGTTTATCACCACGACTTAATCCTGCACAAAATACTACAAATTAGTTTTATTTATTTACCTCGACGTTTCGGTCATGTTGCAATACCTTTCACGAGTTTGCTAGAGAATGCGGGTGTCTCGGCAAAAAATAAAGGTTTGATCTACTACCCTCATTTTTTTGTTAAAACGTAAGATTGTCACCACGGCACACTACATTAACTGTATCCGGAGACCTATCTGAAACTAGATTGCGATATAAGCAATTGTTTATGACGATGAAAACCTAAATCCATCTTCATGATGCTTTTTGATTTCAAACACTTCGCAAGCCATTCATGATCTTTCATATTTTTTTTGTTGGACAGGCTAAGTATTCGACCAGAGCTCACGTAGTGTTAAGTTATAGTGTGGTCGACGATGGTAAACACATCTAGCCTGGAATGGAACTAGCATTTAAGTAAGGCTGCCGGAGCAAACCGTTAGGTGTTAGGCGGCAGATTTTCAACTTGAGTACTTTTTTATTTAGCTTAGCAGAGAGGACTTTTCGGTAGTGGAGGCCAATCCAATGACCGGATCACGCCTCGATCAAATGTCTCGCTAATGTTTTCAAATTTAAATAGTTAAAAAAAAAGATATTATGATCGAATATCAGGTATATTCGTATGCGAAAACTCAGACGTATGGTACAAAAATAAAGCCCCTGAACTTTGTAAAGTACAGCTACGCCATCTGCAAAAACATAAAACTCCGCATATTTACAAAAAGAAATATCTAATCAAGATGAAAGCAGTAAAAATTAAAACGGCCTTTTTATCCCCTCTAAAATTTGGACCAAGATTCTGTGCAGCTAATAAGGAATTTTAATTACCAAAAAGCTTATACCCTGTCCTATTAAATCACTAACGGAAGTTATTAAAGTAAAATTTGAGTAAAATGTATTGGTTAAGCACGTATCAACCAAGCTAGCAGTAAGATTCCGTATGTTATACATAATATTTAGAATGTTTTCTATTGCTAGGTTGACCATTTATCGATTTTTTTCAGAATATTATCTTTAAATGCAGGTTTATTCTGAACAAATTTTGTAAAATTAAGCGTCGTGATAAAATTGTCCAGACAGACATTAAGGTTCCAGGTTGCATTCAACGTTTAAAAAACGTTTACTAAACTCGTGCGTTCAACGAAAAAAATACGCGATATATCTCCCCCCTCTCTCTTCCTTGTTTTTTTTAAATGGTTTACAGGCTATGTGTTTGACCACAGCCCACCTGATGTTAAGTGAAGGTGTGGTCGAAGATGGTCAAGCACACCTAGCCTGGAATGAAACTGGCTCACAAGTGAGGCTGCCGGAACACGCATTTAGATGCTTGGCGGCAGATTTTCAACTTGAGGGTAGTAGCTAGCCGGCCGAGTACTACCACCATGCTATGGCTTCCTCACGATGTTTCCCTTCACCGGCAGCTCAAGCTTATTTTGTGTTTTTTCCTAACCCTCCCTTTTGAGTCTCACGTATTTAATAGACGATCCCCTTGCTATTTTTATACAACTGCCCAAAAAAAGCGTTCATGTTATGTATGTAAGTAAATATGTGAGTTCCTTTATTCCACCATTACATTAAAATGCTTGAATAGAATTGAATGTACGGAGTTTCCTTAGAATCCTTATCTACATCACCTCGAATAACAATGAATATACTTTTTTTGAAAAAAAAAGGACATTTATTCGTGTGTAATGGACATACATGTTTTGTAATTATCTAAATTAACAAAATTATGGCAACAAAAAAGTTGCAAACATTTTATTTTTTATCGACATAAAATTTGCTCTTGTAAAAATAAATAAAAAAAATGGTTTTTATTTTTAAAATAGTCTCTGAACCCTAAATTAGGTGGAAAATGGTGGAAATTCTGCGTTGTTCAAGCAGACCATTTAAATTAGCGTCGATAACTCGAAAATTGAATGAAAAGGGTTCCGCCAGGAGAGTTCCAATTAGTTTGCTGTTATTTTTCAATTCCGTTCGATGGATGTAGGCCGTTATTAATCGATATTTTAAGTTGAAATGGCTATATTTTCTAAGAAATTGGCTTTCAAGTGCTACTTGCACAAGAAGGCTTTAAAACACTGTCTTACTGTCGTATTCTCTCGTCGAGCGGTAATGCGTAAATAGGGCGTATCATAAAAATCCACTTCATTGTTGGAACCAAGACGAGTTATAAGCGGAAATACACTAAACATAATTATCAACTCTTAAACTTAGTTCTGGAGTGGAGACCACGGACCGGCAAGCGCAGCGTAGGACGTCCACCCACAAGGTGGACGGACGACCTAGTAAAGACCGCAGGAACGCGCTGGATACGAGCCGCTTCCAACCGGTCTTTATGGAAGTCAATGGGGGAGGCATATGTCCAGCAGTGGACGTCCTACGGCTGAAATGATGATGATGATGATGATGATGATGATGATGATGAAACTTAGTTCTCGAAGATATTTATTTATTGTTGACAAGCTAGGTGCTTAGAAAGAAAGAAAGAAAAACATTTATTTTTTGTCTACAAAACACTAGACACAACAACAAATAAGTACAAACAACACACACAAATAAAAAGATACAGATTAAACATAAAGACAACAAATCACCTGACCACAGCTCACCTGATGTTAAGTGACGGTGTGATCGAACCATGTGGTACGGTGTGGAATGGAACTGGCGATGCGAACAGACCGCGCTAACCACTGAGCTATCATCGCTACATACACTCCTCGTGTTTGTTTACAATTAAAAAGAAAAACAAAGTAAAGCTTTGATTTAATTACCCCAGATACCTAATCGTCATCATCGCGTGGCGTACTCGTAAACCCTCAAGTTTGGTTGATAAAGTGTGAACTTTAGTTTAATGAAGGGGAGTTTACCTCTAATAGTGGCAGTTAATCAAATATTCATTAGGTGGTTAAAAGGTAGCGGTAGGTGTTTCACGCATGTTGGTATTTATAATTGCAAATGTAATATTTAGAAGCTAACAAGAGTACGTTGTGGTTTTATCTATTTTTATTTCATTGTTTGATAACTCAAATTTTGAAATTCAATATAGTTCTGTTTTGTTGTTGACAGCCCTGTTGGCTCATTGGTAGATAATCTGCCTTAAGAGCTGAAGGGCGTGGGTTCGATTCCCGCTCAGGACAAACATTTCATGTACCAACAAATGTTTGTTCTGTGTCTGTGTGTTCTATATGTATTATAAGTATGCATTTACAAAAAAAAAGTATATATGTATTTTATCAGTTATCTGACTTCCATCACACAAGCTCTGCTTAGTTTGGGGCCAGATGGCGCTGTGTGTATAGTCCTACGATATTTATTTATTTTTATTTCTTTCATAAGATAAAGTCATAGTTAACCACGTTGGCCAAGTGTGAGTTGGTAGACTTTATACGTATATATAATTATATATATATATTGTAGCGATGATAGCTAAATGGTTAGTGTGGTCGGTTTGCATCCCGAAGGGCGTGAGTTCAAATCCCAACAATGAGCTTGAGCTTGAATATTTCGTTTTATTTAAATACATTATTATGATTATTTTTATATACTTACTAAGTATATGTTTTATGTTTGTTTATTTTTCTTATTAGTGTTACATCTCCCGTCTGTTTCTTATGTTATCTATCTTGGTTGCCTGGAAGAGATCGCTGTTAGCGATAAGGCCGCCACTTGTGACACTAGTTCATAAGGTTCTTTTGTTATCTGTACATTTTTCTGTTTATGGTGTGCACAATAAAGAGTTTTATCTATATTTATCTATCTTGAGCTGCCGGTGAAGGAAAAGATCATGAAGTTCATAAAAAAAATGTCCTACCACCACACCAACGTTTCCTCATTCCTCACCAGCAGCTCAATTTACCGACGCCTTTCAACCGACCACGCTAACTACTAAGCTATCTTTTTTTCTTTTTTTTTGTTATGGATGACAGGCTAGGTGTTTTGACCTCAGCTCACCTGATGTTAAGTGAAGGTGTGGTCTAAGATGGTAAAGCATACCTAGCCTGGAATGGAACTAGCTCTCAAGTGAGGCTGCCGGAACACACCGTTAGGTGCTTGGCGGCAGATTTTCAACTTGAGGGTGGTAGCTAGCCAGCCGAGTACTAGAAAGTACCTTACCACCATGCTATGGTTTCCTCACGATGTTTTCCTTCACCGGCAGCTCAAGCTCATTGTTGGGGTTTGAACTCACGCCCTTCGGCATGCGAACCTACCGCACTAACCACTGAGCTATCATCGCTACACAATATGAACGTAAAGCGTTATTTCAGTCGCTCATAATCATCACTCGAATAGAGCTAACTTCGTAACCAAACAATCCCACCACCCATAAAACTAAAGTCCACCCTCACAAACGAATAAAACATAATATTCCATTTTAAAGTTTTCATTTGCCACAGTCGGATGGACAATAAAGTAATGAGCCAGGCGTCGGCGACCGGCTGGCGACAGGTCTTATGACACCCTTATCTGTGACCACACGCAATATGTGTTTATTTAGAACACAGCCACGTAATAAATTGTGTATTATTACCAGTCCTGCCTTAGAACGCAGCCTTATTTACTGACGCATAGTGATGTGATATTGCGCATTATGTATAAGGTAACTTTGCAATATCTCAATTCCTTTTAAAATATCTGGTTCAGTTCCCACCACGACAAACATGTATGTGACTATAATTCTAAATTTATCTCAAAAACAATATTAAAAAAGTTAAAACACATATTATGTCACTACAAGTAAAAAAAAAACAAATCAATTAATTAAAAACTCGGTCCACCGGTCAAACCCGCCGCAAACGTACCCATAAGACTGGCGGCATTTCCTCGCTGGATCACTAGAGAAATGTTGTCTCCCGACCCCTCTCCCTAAGGCGACGCCCTAACTCTGCCACAAACCTTGCAGCGTCGGACCCCCACGGGCCCGCAGTCTCGACGGCAAACGGAAAGAACTCATACGCTGACTCCAAACATGCGTATTTGAGACGCTTAGCCTTCGCAGCCGCCTCCGCTCCCGCACTGGCCACTTGCTGGGTTGCAGTAAGATGGCAGGTGGCAAAGGCACTCACGCATTTGGCGTCCCAAACCATGCAACGGCCTCTCTGCCAGAGAATATAATTATTCTGTGTCTAGGCGTTCTGTATATATGTATAATAAGTACGTGTTTACTAAAACAAAAGTGTACAAGGTATTTTATCCGTTTTTTTTTGTTTCTATAGTTAAGATTAAATTATTATTTTTGGGGTTAGATAGCGCTGTATGTAATGTCCTACAATATTTATTAGATATAATCATTATTTATATACATAGATGTATGTCTGAACGCACATTTACTGTCCGATATATTTAATTCGAGTATGTTACCCCGCATGCCCAGCACGGTGACTATGAGCACAAACCTCCCATGAGAAAGGCCCCAAATGCGTGTCTTGGGAGAGACCTATGTCCAGCAGTGGACTTCTATAGGCTAATGATGATGATGATGATGATGATGTTACCTAACCAACAGTAGTGCTAATAATATTGAAACAGGCATAATATCGTGATTAAAATGTAGTTAAATTAAATGTAAGATATGATGATGGTTGACTGCGTCTTTTAAAGGGTTTGAATAGCATTATTTACCTACTTATATTTACACTAAGGCGCAGTTATCATAACGTTTCAAACGCAACGCGCTCGCATACTTTCATTTGATAAACTTTGTCACGCATTTTGACCATCAATTACCGACATTAAAGTTAAGGTAAGTAAGCCAAATCATGAACTAAAAATATTTAGCCAATTGAAGCTGAAAATTTCACTAAAGTCGTATAAATCATAGTTTATAGCCCATTTAAATATCTACGACTGTAGGACGCGTCACGTAACTCAGTTTTGCTTTACTTATGATGGTCGACGCTGAATAAAATTAAGGAATAAGAATACCACAAAATAAGTCTCTACCTTATCCTATTTTTACTATAATGAACAAATTATTATTAATTTGGTACACTTATTTCAAAAAGACCTATTTTTTGGTCATCAAGCTAGAGATAATTCAATACACATGTGTGTATGTGTGTATCTCTAGCTTGGTATAAAAAATGATACAACAGAAATCTCGCAATTTTTTGGGCTGTTTTCTAGATGGAGCCACTTTCTGTGGGTGTTGCAGGCTAATTTGGCTTTATGTGATAACTTCGTTGCAGTGAAGCATCAAAACAAAAGATGGCGCTTTCTTCAGTTAATTTTCGTTTGTTTGTGATGAGACTACGTCATCATGGCTAATACAAAATGTAAAGCGGTAATAAATTCGATAAATGACATTTAGAAGAATATTTAGAACCTTACTTTGATTCTTTAAAAAAGTTGAAAATATGTAAGGGAGCCAAATAAGTTAAGCATTTTCTAGTATTAGAATTTGAAAGAGATTAAATAAAAAATAATTTATGGAGATTTTTTTATAATGTTAAAACCGTTCGCATCACCTTTTTATGGCTGATAGGTTAGGTGTTTAACCAAAGCTCACCTGATGTTTGGTGAACTTAAAAATGGTAGCTAGCCAATCCAGTACTGGAAAATACGCTATCGCCATGCTATGGTTTCCTCACGATGTTGTCCTTCAACGGCAGCTCTAGCTCATTGCTGGAGTTTGAACCCACATCATTCGGCGTGTTACCCGACTGCGCTAACCACTGAGCTATTACTGCTACGACCTTTACAGCACATCTAAAACGATATTACACTAAAATGTTAACATAATTAGGTAATCATATTTTATTTCAAACAGTAATGAGTTTTTACGTATGAGTTGTGATCAAAAGCAAGCTTTTATCATAAAATAGGAGCTCTGTATTTCCCTCTTCCGAGTTGCAACTTATCTGCCGTTTTATAGTGCCGTGTCCGGAGCAAATAATAATAAAGTTTGTCACGGTATCGTATAAACGGACAATACGCGTACACCCTGCAAATTTCTCAGCTCTAAATCTGATAATAATATTTATAACGAAAACTTGTAGACATCGAATAAAATCTATATTTTATGGGAGTAGAGTCGCTATGAAATGTAAGTAATGGTTGCTTTGAACCTTATATTAAAATAATTAGGGTGAATTTAAATTAAGTGAGGAAAATTACGAGTATCTTGAACATACCTACTCGTATTCTCTTTACGTTCATTCTTCTATCATTTAATTATGTAGTACTTAAAACCCATAAATTATATTCAAAATTTTAATTTTGACACATTAAAATGTATATTCAGTTTATAAACAATAACTACTTATAGGTTTACAAAATGTCGATCAACCTAAACTTAAGTGATATTCAGTCAAAAAATATCCCGCCCCTGACTGTACCTGGTGCAAAGGAACCCCTGGGCATGGAACAGCATTTCCACGCTGGATAGCAATAGCCAGCCTTTGCACCAGGTACGATCCGGAACGAGGGTCACCACACTGTTCTCTGATGCGTTGCCCCAAATCACGCACCAAAATCAGAGCATCTATGCCCCAGCTACAGAGTGTCTCCACCGCAATAGACATAAACTTTTATTGGTGCTCCAAAGCTGCGCATTGGTTAATGTAAATACTAGCTTCTTACTCTACTCTACTTCTATGTAGTTTTAATATAGAATAGCAAATCAGCTTGCCTTAAAAACTCACAACCTCCGATGGAGTGAATATATTTGGGCGTATGAGATATCGTTAGAATTCTTACATCATCTCGATTGAAACTGGCTACAAAATTATTTAAAAAAAAAACTGGGCTTTTGTGTTGTCTCAATGTTTTTTTAATGTAATTAATTTTATTATGCGCAGTACCTTATTATATTTGTTACCATACAAATAAAGCTAAAACTACTTACCAGAACCAATGCGGCAAAGCTACCGAGTGCTATTTTGGCATTGCCATACGAGATAAGATAATAAGTTATACCATTTCCCAATAAAAGCTCTTAAAATATTCCAATTTAAATGACATAATAAACAACTTTTCACAGGCTATATCGGAAACCAATGCGAGTCGCAATGGCTTCTGTTATTAAAATCATAAATACCTGAGTATGGCTCGTCGATGGACTGGACCTATGAAAACGGTGGACTTTTAATTAAATGTAATGTAAACAGACACGAAACCATCTAGTAAATAACGGCAAACGCGTACACTGTTTTATATGATTTTAAATGACTGCAGATTTACTTAGTATATATAATATATATGTATATAATTTTATATATGAAATAATGAGACGAACGAGACGCTCTCCTGATGGTAAGAGATAACGTCTGTCCATGACCATTGCAGCGATACACAGAACTCTGAGTAACAAAACAAAGTCCAGGGCATCGCTGCTTTGGCGCTCATTACTTTGGAGACTTTCGATGGTAAGTCTCAACAGCCCAGTAATTTCGCTAGCTGCAGTACCCTTCAAACCGGAATACAGTAATGTTTACACACTACTACTTAGCGGCAAAATAACTGGTACTGCGGTGGTACCTATCTAGACGACCTCCTGCTAAGGAGATCTACCACCAAGTGGCATACTATATTCATATATTCTTGACTATATTCATACAGCTTGGAATATTATGTGAGGAAGACTGAAAAAATGTCGCCATTATTGTAAAAACTATAGCCAAGCAGTGAAAGCAATGTTGGCAAGATATACAATGATATTGGTGAAGTCAAGTTAGTCGGGGTCTTTAAGTCGAGAGAGAATCGGTTTTTAAATAAGCGTGCTCCATCGTAGATCACACCTTCACTTAACATCAAGTGAGATGGCGACCTAACGCAAGACTATTCATTAATAAAAAGACGATGTTAATTAATGATTTTTTTTTCTGGCGTTGTCTACATCTTCACTAATATTATAAATAGGAATATTTTGGATTTTTTGCATGTTTCTAACGAATAAACTCAAAAACTACTAGCCCGATTAAAAAGAAACCTATCAGCATTAGAATGCTACATTATCCCTGAGTAACATAGGTTATATTTATTACGAGAATTTAATTACGAAATTAATGTCCACCCGTGTGAAGCCGGGACGGGCCGCTAGTTATCAATAATTTCCTACTTTATTTTTCGTTAAAAAAGAGGAAGTCAAAATATACTAGATTGTGTTAGGACGCAGTCAAAATCTGTCGGATTGTCTGCTTATGTACGGTAAGGTTTGGTTTATAAACGCGGCAAGTAAATAGACTACCAACTTTGACCGGCGATTTTTCGAAAACAAAACTAAGTTGGCAACTACAAATGCTTACTATCGTTTTGCTGTTACAATTTTAGGATTTGGTTGGTGCCTTTCCACACTATAAGCACGTGGAGTGAAAGCCTTAGCCTTAACTCGATGCACTCGTCGGACCGTCCCTTTGTCCCATTTAACCCATTTTTATACTTTAACCTTATAATTTATGCAAGTACTGGAGAAATACTTCACCGGTTCAGAATTTTAGTCGCGTTTCCCGAAACGTGTCGCATGTCACGATTAACGTCAAAACGTTTTTAGCTTCGAGTAAAATACAGAAATATTCAAATTAAGGTCTCATTACACTGCTGGGTTTTGCTAATGAATCGTAAGAAATGTTATAATTTGAATTTAGAATAGCTCTAAAATTAAAGATAAAATACATTAACCTTTAACGTCAAAATTTTCTTCGAAGCGGATGATTCTTTGGGTGACGTAGAGTACTCCAGGAAATGGCATAACTACTACCACTAACCTTTTCTTGTATTGAATATTGGTAATATCTATAGATTCTGTTTGTGTGTGTGAGTGATTGAAGGAGGAAGGTTTATATGATTGTATAATACACGTATATGCATGACATTAGTATCTACATTGCACTCGTGCGCAGTCGGGGTGCGTCGCTAGTTTTATTTATATAGGTACATTGATAAATATCAGAAAGAAAAAAAATCAGTTTGCAATGAAAATTAAAAAATATTTTACTTCACAATACAACAAACAAACGTAAAATACTTATAAATGAAATCAGACTATTTTAACAAAACAAACACTCTTGACTAAACTTTATGTACCTAACTTTTATTAAACCGGTCTTAAGAAAGAAAAAAGTTCTCAGTTCGGTCGTATTTTTTTAAATTATTGCTAGAACCTCAGAACGCAGTCATTCAGAAATCGATTCGAAAAATGTTTTTAAATTGGTCCCATATACATTTCATCATCAGCTCCGTAGTATGAGTTTTTAAATAAAAATAACTGGAAAAAATAGTCATTCAAGTAAACGAGCGAAGCGATTTGTAGCAATGATAGCTCAGTGGTTAGCGCGGTAGGTTCGCATGCCGAAGGGCGTGGGTTCAAGCCCCAACAATGAGCTTGAGCTGCCGGTGAAGGAAAACATCGTGAGGAAACCATAGCATGGTGGTAGGGTACTTTCTAGTACTCGGCTGGCTAGCTACCACCCTCAAGTTGAAAATGTGCCGCCAAGCATCTAACGGTGTGTTCCGGCAGCCTCTTCGACCACACCTTCACTTAACATCAGGTGAGCTGTGGACAAACAACAACTAGCCTGTCAACCATAAAAAAACGAAATTGCGTATTTTGATTTTGCGTGAGCTTTGGTGTTTACGGTCACTAGAATGGTGCCAATGAACTGTCAACCCTTGATCAAATGATGATGAAACCGGAACTCCTACCGGAATAAAACAGTGTAACCTAACAATGTTTTAGACTTAAAGGAATAAAGTCGATATTCTTTTGCAAAACTTAGTTAGTTTTTTTTCAACACACTTATATCGCATAAATTTTCTTTTCTTATCTCTAATCTCAAATAAAGGCATTATATTCAAATTACAACAAGAAAGCTCCGCATAAAAACTTACTTCAGGCCTACACATGTAAAATATTTTACGTGCCAACATAAAAGCACTAAGCAACAAAAGCACTGTATTAGGCACATTACTCTCGTCGTTAAAGTAAAAATTGATAAAGTAAAAAAAGCTTTTTAGCTTATCCTTGAAGTGTTCACGTGAGCTAAGGTAACTTTAGTACATTTGATAAGCTGAGAATAATAAATTCACAGAGCCTTTTAAAAAGTTTAGTTACCGCGCCCTCGTACTTGAACAAACAAAAGCTGTTAGAAGTAAACGTACTGCACGTTTTACACTGTCATGTGCTTGATGAGAAAAAATCTAAAACATGCTAAGTCAAATTAATATTGTCACGTAGTTCCACAAGTAAGAATGATTCCTTGAAAAACATAGCTAACATAATATGTACAATATACATTTACATTAGTGAATAGGTATATCTTCTAAGTCTGCGTGCTTCATCTTGGACCACTATCATTAGGCGAGATGGTGGTCAAACGCGGACTTATACGTATTAAAAAAAGGTAGTAATTATTTTTGTTAGCGCATTGTGTTTTTGTACCAAGACAAACCAAAATGAAATGAAATTTATGGTTTATTTATGGTTATAATTTTCGGTACTCAAATATTATTAAAAATGTTATAAATAAATAACTACGTCATCTTATTGTACTTATTATATTACAGTAACTGTGCTATAAATAATTAAACAAATAAATTCTTAATAGTGGATCATAATATTGTTGTAGGTACTTCTTGTTAAAGGCTGTTTTACGCGTAAAGATGAGCGCATTACGTATCTTAATGTCACTGGAGAAAAAAACATATTTATCTGTTTGATAAAGTACCCTCAAATTAGCATAAATATGACAATACAATTCACAAATCCTATGTTATTTACTCTATGAGGGAATATTTTCTGGACTTTAAGCTTACGTACATTGAAGAACAAAACCCCTTCAAACTGTTCACCATTCAACACAGGCTAAAGTACAAAATACAGCTACATACAAAATTATTTTCTAGTCAACAGCTTGGCGACAATGTATCCGAAATTGAACCTTAATGTCTCAATGCAAAGGGTCAGCGCAACATTTTTTCTTTCAGTCCGTGTGGTCATGCAATGCTAACAGTCACAACGTGACGGTTATCAACGGTCACTTAGCATATCGGTACCTACTGGCAGTTGGTTTTTGTACTGTTTAGGATATGTGGTAGAATAAAACCGGCTATACAAGTTCGATTTGACAGAAACCTCTACCTTCACTCAGGTTCAGCGGTCAAACGCAAATCTACTTCATCTTCATCTTCTTTATCTTCTATTATGTAGATAAACATTTTAAAAAATCAATTGCCATCCGTTAATCTCGCAAAACTCGAAAATGACTGGACTGATTTTGTATAAATTGTCTAAATAAGTCCGTTGTAGTTAATTAAATTCACGCAAAATAAGTCAAGGTTGAATTCGGTCCTGCCCTAGTAAAGTAGTGTAGACTTAACTTCGACGGAGTTTTGGATGCAACATGAAAAGTTTTTTGTTTTACTACATTATATAATTACAGTGCCTTCCTTTCTTTTTCAGTGTTTATTTATAAAATAGTGGCGTAAACCAATACACCCCTATTTTATACACAAACACTAAAAAAATACAAGTCTTGGAAAATAATTATATTATAAATTAATTATACATAAATGGATAAAAAATAATTATAATTGTTCAGCATTTTTATTTTTACTATATTTAATTATTTAGGAATTGGATAATAAAGGAATAATAAAAGATTTTTGTTTAATAGTTGACAGTCCAGGTGTTTGACCACAGCTCACCTGATGTTAAGTGAAGGTGTGGCCGAAGATGGTAAAGCACACCTAGTCTGGAATGGAACTGGCTCTCAAGTGAGGCTGCCGGAACACACCGTTAGATGCTTGGCGGCAGAAGATAATTTTAATGAGTAGGTAAATGCAGACTCCAAAGTTCAAGACACTATTTCCAAGCCTGTTAAATCTGGGGATCATCAAACGAAGAAGAACGAGAAGCTTTCATCATATTCTTTATGAAAAAATCCAATTAAGATTTAAAAAATCAAAAATACCCAGTAATAAATGAGGGTTTTTATGTAGGAGCCAAAAATACAGATTTCACGTAGTTTGGAATGTGTTATAAGTCTTGGTTTTGCTTATTATTTTAATTGTTTTGTGTACCAATTGTATCGAATTTAATCTCAGATAAATATTTTTTTTAAATATTATTTTTCAGAATCTTATAGCTAGTGTCACTCTAGTTGATGTAAGGATTCTAATGGTGCCCCATACATCTAAACCTGTCCAGACATTCAAAAGTTATGGTGGATAAAAGAAACTCACATACATACATACATGAACTCTGAAAACATTGCACTCTTATTGTTGGCATTCGTGTGAGAGTAATAACGCGACTTTAATTTGTCGCTTACCCAAAGTAAAGTTGCAACGTCTATAAACAAGCTAAAACCGGTATCGTGACTTCCACCTTTGTTAAGTCGGAATGTCATTTGAAGCATTATCGGAATTCCAACAAATAGTTTATTCCATTTTAATGTTTCCCTGATGATTGTTAAAATAGTTGGTGATAGGGTCGAAGGGTAGGCAAGGGTCTAAATATGTAATGACTGCCCTGAAATGGTAATAACTAAAGATTGTTTTCAACCGTTTGATGAATTTTGATACAGACATCTAAGTTACCACTGTTAACCACTGTGTACAGTTATCGATATTTTTATTTTTATTTTTTTTATGTTAAAGTAATGAGACGACCGAGTCGCTCTCCTGATGTTAAGAGATAACGCCTGTCCATGACCATTGCAGCGATACACAGAACTTTGAGTAGCAAAACAACGTCCAGGGCATCGCTGCTTTGGCACTCATTACTTTGAGACTAGATGGTGAGTCTCAACAGCCCAGTAATTTCGCTAGCTGCAGTACCCTTCAAACCGGAACGCAGTAATGTTTGCACACTACTGCTTGGCGGCAGAATAACTGGTACTGCAGTGGTACCTACCTAGACGACCTCCTGCTAAAGAAATCTACCACCAAGTGAAAAAATGCAATCTGGGTGTCTTAAAGACACGAGTGAATCCGTTTCTTCTGAGCAAGCGTGATCCATTATAGGTCGTATCCATCAGCCTGGATAGCGGTCAAACGTAAATCTATTTAGGAGGCAAGCATTATAAGTTCGACAAAATGATGTTTTAAAAAAAATACTGTAAGTGATTACCTGTGTTGCTATAAGTTATTACTTATTAAACTAGAAATGGGGTCCAGATAAACGTTATCAAAACTCATTTAAAATGAGGAGGTCATAATTGAAAATGCCATGTTAACTTTAAAGAATAAACATTAAAACATTATTTTACTTTCTTGGAGAGGCCCATAATGCCCGGTCAAAAACTCATATTTATTTCAAGATGAAAAGTCTCACATACTACATACTACGTAGGTACCTACACACATACATATTTATACATACCTTTTTTTGGACAGTCGTGTAAAAATTTGAATAATAACTTCCTAGGCAAGCGTACTTCTATTTTCGATCACATCGTGGTCACAGCATGCCTAGTCTGTTGTAAATAAAAGTGTAGATTGTGTTTTTGTTTCAGTTAATTAAAACACTATTTATAAGTATATAGGTGCTCTAAGAATGTTATTTTAATGGCATGCCTCGCCAAGGAGGGAGATACTATTAGGTACAAAATAGGAGTCTACAAGATCTTGTTAAGGTTTCGCTTGCGCCATCTACTTTACCTTTTGATTTGGAGCGTAAAATCCTTGTGGCGTCGTATGTACCTATATTGTTACGGATGTCATTCTAAAATATTATTTTTCTGATAATTTTACTGCAGAAACGATGTTTTTCTTTTTTAACTTGTTTGTGTTTTCAATAAAATCTAAATAATTATTTTCTAAAAAACCTAACATTTTCAAACAAACATAAAAAATTGATTCCACAGCAAACAGCTCAAAAGCCATAAAGCTTTCAGTAAGTATGCCAGTAAAAAAACATTTATCAGAATTTTGCCTATTTCAATTTTTTCTTGCGATAAAATACACATTAACCACCATTTTGAGCAAATAACGAGTTAGGGTGTGAAAATTACAGTCATGACAAAAAACAATAAACACCAAGCTATTTAACACATTAACTAAGTGAAAATAAAGACGTAAATTATAATTGTTTTGTTGATATTAAACGTAGGAGAAGTAAAATTGTATTGTTACGTGTTACAGGGTGGTTTCATGCTATTCTTTAATTAATACACAACACAAAAGTTTTACAATTCGCCATCAGATTACAAGTAATAGATAATACAAAATTTACAATTCAAAAAAACCGACTCCATGATCCGTAAGCCAACTAAACGCACTGCTCCAATGAAACAACGAGGTTTCGAAGTAAACGAAAATATCATCGATGTATACAACTTTTTAGATATTTGGTGATTTTTTTAAAACCGCTCAAGCGATTTCAATAAGAAATATATGGGACCACCACTAAAGTATGATCTATCAAGCAAAAAAAGAATCATTAAAATCGATTCATAATTGGCAGAGTTATAGCGTAACAAACAAAAGAAATTACAGTCGAATTGAGAATCTCCTCCTTTTTTGAGTCGGTTAAATAAATTGTTTACTATTAAAAAAATATCCTGTTAATTTTTTTATCTTCTGAAAATAAGGTTGGTGTGTACGAAGCTACAAAGGAGTCATTGAACTTATAATAAAATTATAAATAGCTTTTACAACATAGGTACATAAATCGAAAATATAATTATATAGGTTTTCTTTGCTTATAAATAATATGTACATCCCTGCTAGACAACCCTGGTGGTTAATTGGTAGTATGTTTGCTCCGAGAGCTGAAAGGCGTGGGTTCGATTCCCACACAGGACAAGCATTTTGTGATTTAAACAAATGATTGTACTGTATGTATTATAAGTATGTATTTCCAAAATTAAAAACAAACTATGTAAGTATTCTAACAGTTATCTATCTTCCATAGCACAAGCTTTGCTTAGTTTAGAATCAGATGGCGCTGTGTGTAATGTCCTATGATATTTATTTATTGAGAGCCAGTTCCATTCCAGGCTAGGTGTGATTTACCATCTTCGACCACACCTTCACTTAACATCAGGTGAGCTGTGGTCAAACAACTAGCCTGTCAACCATAAAAAAAAAAAATATATATATTTTATTTTACATACGATAAATCTCTATTTAAGTTTCTTAGTTTAAATACTTTGAGTATTTTAGTTTAAAAAAATGTGGTCTGTGTTAAATTAACAACTATTGTCAACATGTAACATGTATGTAATGTGTAAAGATGTTTATGTTTATTATTAATATATGTATAGCTAGGTCTTAATGACGTCCTCACAAATGATTGGTTTGACCAATTACAACGAATTAGGTTAATGTGTGCAAGTTGTGACCGAAAACTCCATTTTTCCCTCTTTCGTGCCACTGCGGCTTTCCGCTTATCTTATGGCATTAATCACAATTTCCACCCCCAATTAAAACTGCTGCTTTTTACCTGCAAGATGTGCGTACCTATACAATTGATACGTGTGTCAAGTTTAACGACTAGGGTCCCGATTCTCTAACTCACATGTAATTCCTTGACCAGAATGCGCTGTAAAAGTTTACGTATGCGTTTAGCATAAGCCAAATTTTTATAAAAAAAATACTTTGACAGATCAAAACGAGCTCTCAACAGTCAAGTAAGTAACGCCTGAATCAATAAATTAGTTAAGTGACGGTGTGGTCGGAGGTGGTAAACACACCTAGCCTGGAATAGAACTGGCTCTCTAGTGAGGCTGCTGAAACGCACTCTTAACTAACTTAGCTTTATTTTATGACTAGCTTAGTAATCCAAAAATGATAAAAGTCTAATTTCATTTTCACTTCTATTGCTACAAAAATATAATACAATTTTATGTATATTTTTAGTACAGCGTACTTTAACTTTATATCGCGTTTGATAGCTTAAGCGGGGGTTTTAAGGTCGATCTTTGATTGCATGCAAATTGTGCAAACCATCGTCCTAATCGTTTATGTTTGCCTCCAGATCAAAGTGATAGGGAACTGCCCTTTTTTATAATTCCTCTACTTCCTACATTTTGTTCTGTTTGTTCGACAAACCGTTTTTACGACTATTGTAAAAGTCGAAAGTTTTTACACAAGTGTCGTAAACCGATTTTCATGTAACTATTGCGTTTAGAACAATGTAGACCATAATAACGTGAAAAATGGTTATGTTATTCTATTTCACTGTTCAAGTGTTCATAAAAGTCCGTTAGTGAAAAGATTTAGGTTTATTATTCATACTTACTAATGGGCTATAGCTTTAATACCTACAGACACGTGCAATATCCAAATTCAGTTTCAATTGCTATTGTAAAAGTGCATAGAATAGGTAGTTTTTTTTTTTTTTTTGTTATGCGGGACTAGCTGCGCCCCTCGGTGTCACCCGCTACATGTTTTTGGGATAAAAAGTAGCCTATGCCTTAATCCAGAGTCTCAGCTACCTTCACCAAATTTCATCCAAATCCGTTCTGTAGTTTTTGCGTGAAAGTGTAACAAACATCCATCCAAACTTTCACATTTATAATATTAGTGGGATATAATAATTAAACGTGAGCACACGTTTAACTATATTATAACTCTGACTATAGTTTCAGCCACATCTGGTGGTCTTCATAATGGAAAAACAACAACATTAAATAGAAAAAAATCGTTATCTTTTAGTTGTTTTTTTTCCATATTTGTCAGGCTAGTTGTTTGACAGCAGCTCACCTGATGTTTAATAACGGTGTTGTTGAAGGTGGTAAGCACACTTGGCCTGGATTGGAACTGGCCCTCAAGTGAGGCTTTCTGAACACGCCATTAAGTGCTTAGCTAGCCGAATGCTAGAAAGTAACACCTACCACCACGCTATGGTTTCCTCACGGAGTTTGCACCGCCGGTAGCTCAAGCTCATTGTTGTGGTTTTAATTCACGCTTTTCGGCATGTGAACCGACCAGGCTAACCACTGAGCTATCATCGCTACACTAAGATAAAATTGTTGTTTTTTTTATGTTTCAAATTTGTGTGTACATTTGATGTGTACTTGTATTCTGTTCTATTTTACCATGATAAAAATCCTATCATTTTAACCCCGCAAAAATATAACAGATGTAAATGATAATATTCTAACCTTATCACGTTTTCGTTACGTTTTGTTTCGTTTTATTTCGAATACCTAGAAACGACTTGTTCATAACGCTCGACTGGCAGCGTAGACGGGTTACAAATCATTCTAACACCTGACCGAGCCGCTATCGTGACCCCAACATGAAAAATTACCGTCTTCCAAACGTCACAGTTTTCCAAACAGCCCTCGGGGGCCGCCCGTAGGTCATTAAAACAAATTGTCGACGACAACTGTCGACCAAAAATGAAAACCTATCGAAATCCCTTAATGAAAACGGACTAATTGACTCTGTTTCATAACTCTGAGATTTAATTAAGAACCTTCGCTGAATTCTTCGAAACTTTGACCGTTTCAAAATATAGTAAAAATTTAATTTCGTTAGCAAAGACCGCTTTATTTATAAAGGTAGCGTATTTTTACCGCTAGGAAAAGTAAATAGAAAAAAACTCTGCTTTTGGCGATTGGGACGAAAATTCACCGGGGACATTATGTTGCAAATATTTACGTTTAGTTCCGTTTTCAAGCAGTACATTAGTGTAGCGACATTTTCCCTTTGATCCGGGCAACTCTTTGACCGGACTTGTACGGTAAATTCACCTTGAATATGTTTGAGCTAAAAGTGTTCTCGGAAATTTTGATGAGAAGTGCAGTCGGTGTAAACTTTCATGATTGAAAGTTACCGAATAATGTACTTACTTTGCATTAAATAGCGAATGCTATGACGTAGGTATGTATCTCCAAAATCAATAAGTATTTTTAGTAAAATTAGCTAACGCTTGGATAGATGACTGCAGTTGCTAAACTAGATTGGAATCACTAACCAAGTTTGCCGAGTTACGTACTTACTACCATCAGTGATTAGTCATCATAAACTTTTAAGTAAAAATCTAGAATTTTCTTTCTAATATTACGTGCCAGATTTAATTTCTGCCAATAGTCAAAAGTGAGTGAATGACTCGTCAAGTTGCGAGTGACTCAGTTTCATTTAGGCTGTATTACTTTTTCCATAATCACCCAAATCATGTTTTCGCTTATCATGAAATGATTTGGCGATCAAACGTAAATCTGTTTTCTTTAAATAGAAATTGGCTCGTGTGTTTGAAATGGAATTAGAAGTGAGGCCGCCGAAACATAAGTGCTTGGCGGCAGATTTTCTACCTGGTAATGGCCTAGCAAGGTGAGTAGGTACTAGAAATCCACAACGCTATGGTTTCCTCACGATCTTTTACTCTACCGCCAGCTCGATTTTATTGTTTGGGTTTGAACCTATATACTTCGGTGTGTCATCCGATTGCGCCAACCATTAAACTATATATATTTTTTGTTTAAGTTTTATCTACTAGGGCTAACTGGATGATCAGAGCTGTTCAAACTGTCTAGTCATACCACTTGGTATTATGCTGAGGTGAGACCCTGTTTTGTAACTATCGCTTTTTTGTCTCTGTTTGTTTGTTTTTTTGTGGTTTATGTTTCAAAATAAAAATAAAACATTTCTTTTTATTATTGCTACAGATGTATGCAAATAAAAAGATGAAAAATTGCCACTTCAATAAAATATGTTTCAAAATTATTGAATGCAACCTGCCTTTAAATTAGGAATCAAATAAGTTACTTCCTTGTCCACAGTTTACTATCTCATAAACTTAGATATGGTAAACGACAGTCGAACAACATCTTGCAAATGAATTTTTGCCCGACATCATCTACAAGGCAATCACAACTGTACTGCAAAAGACGTAAAGTTGACTTCTTATTAATGAGTACACGTCAAAAGTTTTTCATATCAAAGACATTGGCAGAGCTCTTACTTCGTCATAAAGGGGGAAACTTTACAAATCTTTGGATTTCTTACGCTTTTAGGGACACATAATATATTTATCAGTCTCTCGACACATTCACAATAGCTCGACTTTGAGCTCAAAGGATTTGCTTAAAGTTGAAATTGCTCGACATAATTTTACGCTAAAGACACAAAATATCCACCATGATATAAGTCTTAAAAAATAAAATCTTAAAAACTTGAAACATTATTCATGCATTTTTTTACTGTTGAACATTTCACACAGTGATCTTAATCAACCAAGCAAACTTTGTAGGGAATAGAATTACCTTTCTAGTACTCGGCTGTCCAGTTTTCGGTTCTACCACTTTCAGGTCGTGAATCTGTTACCAAGCACCAACGGTGTGTTCCGGCACTTGAGAAACAATTCCCAGTCAAGATGTATGTATGATCTTCGACCTCACCACTAAACGTCAGATAAGCTGTGCTCAAACACCTAGCCTGTCAACCATAAAAATATGCAATAATTTAGTATTCCCAAGCGCCTGTAGTGACACTAGGTGTGTAAAATAACTATGTTAATTTAGGAGTGAGATAATTATTTACCAATTATACTTGCCCTTATAGCTTGATAATATTTTTTTTGTGATATTAGAAGAACGACGGCGACGAACGAAAGTTCGAGACGTCGGTATCGCAATTATGAACCTCAAGTGGAGCTGGGCAGGACACGTTGCTAGGCGAAGTGATGACAGGTGGAGTAAGGTTGCAACAGAGTGGTGGCCTAGGCAAGGGAAGCGGAGCGTCGGTCGTCCAGCCGCAAGATGGGTCGACGATATCGTCACCGTCGCGGGTCGAACCTGGACCAGATTGGCACAGGACCGAGGCAGATGGCATGCAAAGAGAGAGGCCTATACCCAGCAGTGGGATAAAGAAGGCTGTGGATGATGATGATGATGATTAGGAGAACTAAATATAGTAACTGTTATTTTAGTTAAGAATAATTTTATATTTTGAAATATATTTTTTTGTATAAACTAAGATAAATTTTGAACTACTATACTTATTTGCCGCTGTTACTAGTAAAACTAAAACTTAGTTTTAATAATTGCTTACCCTCATATATGTTTTCTAGGTTAACGTTTGGGTAAGCAATTTAATTATAAAAGGCCTATAGAGAGTACTTAGAGAAATATAATTTCAACCAGTTAGGTAAAGGCAATAAAAACTAATTTAGCTGAATTATTTTCACGGTTTCTAGTAGGTATACTAAAGGTGTCATAAGTGATATACATAATTTTTATTTAGACAGATACAAAACTAATTTTTCTTTGTTTCTTGGCGTCGCACTTTTGGCATTTAATTTTGCCAGTTTTCAAGTATTTCGATATTTTTAAGTATTTTATGGAGTTTTTTTTTTTGGCGGGACGCGGGAAGAGTCGTGTCGCTCCGTTGTATTTTTTTCCAAAACTAGTGTTTTGTCGAGTGTTTATGCATAAAAATGGTGGTGTTTTATTCATAAAGTGCCGAATTACAAGCGCGAGTGTGGGAAAATGATATAATGTGGTGAAACATGACTTTTCGTGTTGCTTCCAAAACTCCATCGTAGCTTTATAGTAAAGTCGCCACTACTTTACTAAAGCATGACTGGACTTGATTGACACACTGGACTTGACTAAGACTGGACTTTGACTATAACTAGCTACGAGGACGCTTATATATAAATACTTGACACTGGCAAATGCTAAAACGCGACGCCAAAACTAAAGAAAAAAAAAGAAAAGTATTTTATGACAAATCAATCAAATTTATATGACAATCAAAGTCACACAAAGTCCCGTCATGCCTTACTAACTAAATAGTAGTGACTAAACGTAGTGATTACATTCTCTTGGGTAGTGACTTTCCAAGCTTCGATGGGATTTTAAAGCGACACAAAAAATAATGTTTCACCATATCACTTTCTCATCTAGCCCTAAACTAAGCAAAGCTTTTACTATGGGCTAACCAGATGAATACTCATATACCTTTTTTTACAGATAAACATTAATTGCCGTGGTGGTGCCAGCATAAGAACGGTACCACACCCTCTCTACCCGTGGTTGCCGTAAGAGTCAGCTAAGGAATGCAATCTGAAAGAGGGGAAGCAGCGTCTTCCGTGCATGAGCACACCCAACTACGCTCGCTGACCGGCTGGTCAAACGTAAGTACAAAAAAGACTAAGCAACTTAAATTGTCACCTTTTTAAACTGGGAGTCACGGATAGTGCGCTATGCCGTGGCTGCTTGCAGGAGAATGAAACTGTGGAGCATGTGCTTCTGCACTGCAAAGCCACAGAAGGTACTATAATTGTTAATAGGCCACATGAAGCTTCGCTATCTTCCATGTCACCGCAACACCTTGAATGCTTCTCGTCATCAATGCCTTTAAATATTCCACCCATCTCAATGGAGCTACTATGCTAGCGGCCCAGAGCCTCGCTCCGGTACTTCAAGGAGCTGGGTTGGCTAAGCCCCATGATACATATTTTATGAAGTTACGTCATGTACCCACATACCAATGTGTATTTCAATTAAATAACGCAGATAATTGAATTTCTTATCAATCACCATTCATTTATCCAAAACGACGCATCTAACAGAAGATCAGCAAAGAGCACGAAAAAAACATAACTGGCCACTTAAATATAAAAACTATAAAAAACTCCTTGGTGTACATACACTACACATACATAATTATTATATATTATTTTATCGTCAAGCGTTGCATGAACAACGTAAGTAATATAACTGATTCTTGTCACACAATACAAAGAACAAACTTAACATCTTCTACAGCGTTTGAGAACGATTTAAAGAACCTATATACTCTGATTGCAGATTTAAAACATTGTAAATTAAACTGCTGTCTAACCTCACACTATACAAACTGCCAAGGGCTACCGCAGGCGTCTTGAAATGAACTCATAACAATTTTATGAGAACCCCGCAGTCACTGAGCCATAAACTTACACGTAAAGTTGGATAAATAAGAGAACTAAAATTTGCTTCTTGCGATATCAGCTTTGTTACAAAATTGCTATGGTGGCTCCTCTGTTCTACCGTACGTATGAATTGGTATCAAGCACTGCAATAGTGGATATACGGTGGACGTTAAAAACGTCACCATCACAAGTTTTAGTGGTGGTGGCATCTAAATTAAAAATCTTGTGTTTATTGTTTATTTTGTTGTGACGGTTCAGTGTACACGACTGGTAAGTAACTTTTCTTTGATGCAGGATTATATCAGTGTAAGACTTAGCTACCTCATATTTTCCTATGTTTCATCGAAGCAGAATTGATTGTACTCAGCTGTAACACGGAATTGCATTACGAAAAAACAAACAAATTACATTATCAATTGAAGAAACGCCATCTATGGACGTGTCTCTTCACTACTACGAAGTGGCCAACGTAAAGCCAAATCACACTCAGTAAGTGGCGCCATCTAGATCCCTCATATAACATTAGAAAACAAATACATTTGTTGCGATGATGGCTCAGTGGTTAGCGCGGTCGGTTCGCACCCCATGAATGAACTTAAGCTGCCGGTGAAGGCAAACATCGTGAATAACCATACCATGGTATTAATGTACTTTCTAGTCCTCGGCTGGCTAGTTTACCCTCAATTTAAAAATCAAGTTTCAGTAGCCTCACTTGAGAGCCAGTAATATTCCAGGCTAGGTGTTTCTCATTCTTGTCTACACTATTACGTAACATAAATTGAGGTGAGTAAGCTGTCAAACACCTAGTCTAACAACCATACATAAAATTAAATTAATATTTCATGACAAACATGCTTATTTATAAAATTGTTTCTGCCTAATAGTTGCTTGAAATTGTATTAAATGCTAAAAAAAAATTTTTTTTTTTTATGGTTGAGATGTGGTCAAATACCTAGGTATTTGACCACATCTCACCTGATGTTAAGTGACGGTGTGGTCGAAGATGGTAAAGCACACCTAGCCTGGAATGGAACTGGCTCTCAAATGACGCTGCCGGAACACACCGTCAGATGCTTGGCGGCATATCTTCAACTTGAGGGTGGTAGCTTGCCAGCCGAGTACTAGAAAGTACCCTACCACCATGCAATTATATACAGCTAGTACGGCACAATTACAACATTGTAGTATAAATTGTCATTGTGTTGTCTTCTGGTATTGCAGATATCTATAGGCGACGGTGATTGCTTAAACATCAGGCAACCCGTCAGCTTGTTTGCCACCTGTGGCATAAAAAAAAAAAAAAAAAATCAGTTTCACCAAGAAGTAATTCTAATTCTGTACAGTTTCATTTTGCACCTCACTTTTGTATTAAATAATATTATAAAGAAAATAATCTGTAATTATTAACGCTAATTTGAACAATAAATCCCACACAAAAAAAAAAAAAAACTCCCACACAAATCCATTATCTATATTTTATTCGTTTTGTTGCACTTCATTGGTGCTATTTTAACACTAACGATCCTAGCTAAACATAAATGTGTCAGAAACGTAATTAAATTTCTCGTTTTTATCTAAAACATTTGATTAGCCTAATTTTCATGCTGTCTCAATAAAGATGCTTTAGAATTTCCATATTTTACATTATAATTGGCCGTCCGGAAAAACTATCGACATGAGGAAACTACAAAATAAACTGACGATGTAAAGAAATTGATTTTTGGTCACGTGATGTTTTTATTTTAACCTTTCATATGTCTGTTTCTTACATTAATACTTAATATTAGATTTATAGAGTAGATTATCTGATTTTAGTTTTAAAAAACACTTTTATAGATAAAAGTAAAAAACAGATAAATTTAATGGTGTAATAAATAATTATTTAATTTAATGTTTCATAAGTTCTTTTGTAAATTTACACAACTTTTTTTTTATAGTAGATAGGCTTGCGTTTGACCGCCATCCTGCCTGATGTTAAGCGAAGATGCGGTCTACGGTGGATCACGCTCGCCTAGAAGAAACCGATTCACTCGCGACTTGAAGGTACCCAGACAGTTGATATTAACATAAAGTAATAATTAATTTAGGAACCGTTTGCCCTTGTCATCATATGCAAATAAAACTTTTGGCAATCACTTTTATTTTAATGAGCCATATGCCAAAACGAAAAATAAAAGTTCAATGCAGATTTACTACAAAATTGAAAGCGAGATAAAACGGTGGTCAAATATCTAGCTTCTCAACTAAATGGTTTGATTTATCTTTCATCGTGCAAACCGCTAAACAGTAAAACTTACTTTTCGAGTGGGTTTTCCTCGATAGATATAATCTGTGTCCCTTAAAGTCACGAATGAATCGGTTTCTTCTAAGTAAGGGTGCTCTATCGTAGAACGCATCTTTGCTTAACATAATTCTAAGCCGCTTTATTAGCGAAAAAATAACAGTAAAATTATAAAAGCGGAAATTTTTAATTCATTTTAAATGACTCAAAAAAAGAGGAGGTTCTCAATTTGACTGTATGATTTTTTGTATGTATGTTACACGATCATTCCGCCAATTATTTATGAATCGATTGTGGTGATAGTTTCTTTGCTTGGTAGATCATACTTCAGAGGTGATTCCATATAAATGTTATAGAAATCGATCGAGTGGTTTATAAAAAATCAACAAAAGTCTAAAAGTCAAAGTCTAAAGTCTAAGTCTATGTTTTCGTTTACACCAAAACCTCAATGTTTTATTGGAGCAGTGCGTTTAGTTGACTTTTAGTCGGTTTTTTGAATTGTAAATGCACATCAACATAATAAACATCGTGAGGAAACCATAGCATGGTGGTAGGGTACTTTCTAGTACTCGGCTGGCTAGCTACCACCCTCAAGTTGAAAATCATATAATATTATCTCTAAGAAATATTTTAGAAAACTAGAAAAGTTTCTGGTAAAATCTATGCAAACATCCCAATCACATCGTAGAGATCGTAGTTATAAAACTGGAACGTTTCCCGCGTCTTCTAGCTTACCGTACAGTCATACCCTTTCATAGTTACCGCCTACGCAATGCAATAAATTGATCCACTGCTGAGCTGTGTTATAACGCAAATAACTGTTAGTTCTCATTTGATGCTCATTTAGAAGGTAAACAGTGTTTAAACCGCGGTTAAACAGTCGTTATATGCGGGCATTAGCAGTTTGCGCCTTTATGAATTCCGGTGTTCATTTAATATACACCTTTACAGCCTTATGTTGTACATGTTGATTGAAATAAATATATGTGCCAAGTAAGTAGTTACTCGTACTTGTAAAAACTCCATATTGCTTTTTAGCAGTTTTAGTTTGCGCCTTTATGAATTCCGGTGTTCATTTAATACGCGTCTTTATAAATTCCGGTGTTCATTTAATACCCGTCTTTTTAAATTCTGGTGTTCATTTAATACGCGCTTTTATAAATTCCGGTGTTCATTTAATATGCGCCTTTACAGCCTTATTTTGTACTTGTTATTGAAATGAATATGCGCTAAGTAAGTAGTTACTTGTGTTTGTAAAACCTCCATATTGGCTTTTTGTAATTTAAGTTTGCATTTTTATCTATTAAAATATACTTGATTCTTGAATGAAAATATTTATTTTATTTTTATTTTACATGGAAAACAAACAGCTGCTAACTTAATAAATAAATAGAAGTTAAATTAACATACAAAAAGCCTTAAAAGTTTTCACATATGTTATGTTGTTTATATTTTAATTTATTAAATTTAATCATGACTGTATTCAATATTTTTTCATGTATTCTTTGTAAAAGTAGAAGCTAAATTTAGAATGATCTCCTCAATAGAAATTTAAATCGAAGACGACATTAAAAGGTATTTTTGAGACCAGCTGCTAATAGACTTCATAGTAAACCTAAATAAGATCGCAAGACAGAATTGGAATTCGTTTCTTCACTTTTCGAGTAATATGAAAAATATTCCCGTTTTTAAATTATAATATTTAAATAAAAGAAGTTTTGTTTGAAATTGTTTTCTTTCGTTTTCTAGTGACTGATGTCAAGAACCATAGCCTGTGCCATATATGTGAAGACTTTAAAATGGATTAACGCTTAATTCTAGGTTTTATGTAGTTGCATTCCATAGTTTTCAGAGGTTGTAAATCTAACTAGCTAAACTCGCAATAGGCATTGCGAGTGTATCCAAAAACTTGAAAAAAGCATTCAATTAAGAGCAACAACATTCAGCCGTAATAGAAGATAACAAAAGGGAATGCGCAAAAAATGCCGCAATTCGACATGTCGATGTCGGTAGTTGAACGCAAACGACGCGTAAACATTGTGGATTAAACTCACTCGGGTATGTAATATGTGACTCATACGCGTAGTTTTGTAGCGGATAAAGGTTTTTTCAGTACCGTTTGTAGTTAACTTTATGAATTTGAAAGTGTATTCTCGAACTTTGAATACGTCTATAGCTATAGAAAAGTAGAAATCTTAAAGTGCGTCCGTCTTTCTGATCAATACGATCAATAAAATACAACCCAGGATTGTACAATAAATATTTAATAGGTACTTCCTGGACAAGCGAACGTTCTTTGGTCACATCATCAATTTCCGCTTTCCAGGCGATCGCCGTCATACGTATGTTGTAAAAAACTACTCTTGTCAAAATTGCATGGTATAGTAAGACGGTGTGACCGGCCTATCTTGCAATGCCATTATGCCTATTTGGAATATCATACTTGTATCACCAATAAACACTAAAGCAAAAGTTTGTGTATTTTGTACATGTATTATTTGTATTTTCTTCGCTGACTCTCTGAATTAACACTAGACTACTTTTTATCTCAGACAACGCGCGTAAAACCACGGTGTTTTACTAATTAGTTCGATAATTTTAACCAACACACTTTTGGCAATTCATTTCTCAAACATTTTCTTCTTTAAATGTTTTGTTTTACAAACTATCACTTACCAAAAATGTTCGTGATCAATACTTCTCTTATAACATGCGTTGAATGGATTAGTGAAAATTTCTGGGTTGTAATAAAAAAACTAACGAAGAGATTAAGGCAAGAGTTAGTAAAGCAATCTGCGAAGCGAAATAGAACTCTCGCCTTAGCCTTCACAGCTAACCAAGTCGGATCTGTCATTTAATATATTATCATAATTGTATATGCACATGATAATTATGTCATTAAATCAAAAATTTATAAAGCTTTGATTTTAATACATAAACCATTTTGTGAAATTTGTTTTTGTATGATAATGATTTGACAATTTATGGTTTTACGAAATATTGGTTATCAAGTATAAATTTGTAAATTGACTGTCGATGAAATGACAGGATACCAAAACAATAATTGCATTATTAATCAGTTTCCATTATTTATTTTTGTCTTCGCGTTTCTTTCAGGACTTAGATCTACTATATTATTAGCGAAACTGGAGGTATCGTCTGGTATTTCGGCTAAGTGGAATACATTGCTTAGCTCTTGCTATACTGCGTGTCCAGTTTAGCTTGGTATTGGTATTCAAGCCATAGTTTACACTCGCACTGGAACCAAGACAAATGGTATTTTAGGTGCTGTACAGTGTACACACTTATTTACGAGCATAACGTATGGCTTAGTTTCAGACCACAGATGCTAGGCACTCATGCATCAAAGTAGTGTTTGTATATTTGAGTCCACAATGACCATCATAACACCAGGAAAGATCTGAATTCATCATCATCATCATTTCAGCCGTAGGACGTCCACTGCTGGACATAGGCTTCCCCCATTAACTTCCACAAAGGCCGGTTGGAAGCAGCTTGCACCCAGCGTGTTTCAAATTAGAATTGGATTATTCACTTTTGTTTATTTAATTCCATTGTTTTTTAAGTTGTTGTATTATAACAACGTTATTAACAACAGTAAGATATTAAGTTGATAGATCATGTGTTATTAAGCTAAGTTCAATTATTAATTAAACATTGATAAAGTGATATTTTCGTGATATATTGCAGTGTATTTTTTTTATAGAGGTCCGTGTATTGCTCTTTCGAAAGTAGTCTATACAAACTTAGATAAAGTTTGTCGTCACTTGTATTATTTTAAAATAGATGAATGCTGAGAATTCCGCACCCAGTGCAATTAAACTCGGTATTAGCACTAACATCAATGTTTATAAACCTCATTCGAAGCATCACGAAAATTAAAAAAAAGTGTCAGCAAAATTAGCCATTCTTACGTTATACGCTTACCAATGAACTTCATTTGATATTTATTCAAAACTAAATTTGCTTTCTTTTAAAACAGTTTCGTATTCATAATTATTGTTATTAATATTTAATTTAAAAAAATCACTCACCGCTAAAAATACCCTCGTTCCAAATTTATTTCCAGTGCCAAAACAAACCTACCATTGAGTATGAAATCATAATGACAGAATCTAAGCACGAGGAAAACTTATTCAAGGAACGAGACACCTTCAAACAACGTAAAGTCTCTCGTATTTATCCTCCCCTCAAGCATTAGGGCTAGAGACTTTCGTCAATCAAGGGATTTGCCTTACACTCGACGTTGACAACGTTCTTACGTTACAAACCGGGGGTTTAGCAATCTGACACGATAAAATTGTTCCAAAGCCTGTTAAAACTCATAAAGTTTCTGGTAAGGGGATGTAAGAAAATTTTGGGAATCTGGTGTGAAGTTACTGTGCTTTCTCAAACATGCTAGGATATAACTCATTACCCTTGTTACAATAAATATCAAAAATCTCACACAGTACCATCTAGCCCTAAATTAAACAAAGCTTCTAGTGTGGGAACTAGATAATTGATTGAATACTTAAACGTACTTTTTTTACTTATACATACAACTAATAATATACCAGCACACCCTCACACGCACGTACGACATGATAAATAAATATAAATTTAAATATCGCAGGACATTACACACAGCGCCATCTGACTCCGAACTAAGCAAAGCTAAGCTTAACTTATACTATCAAATTTTCTGACTTTACTAACAGACTTTCCAAAATGTTTATTTGATACCAACATTTTCCATACAATTACGAACACAATGAAAAAAAAAACTTAAATCGATCAATCCTAGATATTTTATAACACAAAAACACAGATAATTTATTTTATCGCACATATTTTTGCTTCGGGTGGAAATCGAGCCCACGTCCTACAGGTCAGAAAGCAGAACCACTATGAAACTTGCTAACATGACAATTAATAAACAATTAAAGTCTCGATATATTCGTAACTAGTGGACTCCTCGCGGTTTCACCCGCGTAGTTCCCGTTCCCGTGGGAATACAGGGATAAAAAGTAGCCTATGTCACCCGGGGATAGTGTAGCTCCCGACGGTGAAAGAATTATTTATTTTATAGTATATATAGATGATTTAAGCTATAACGTCATATCTTTGCTTGTATCTCGCAACGTTAATAATTTGTGCCTAGGTATTAGATTAAAAAAAAAATATTACAAAAATGTTTAACATAATATTGACCTGATAGGATTATAATGGCTTGTGGAACTAACTCAGAGCAAAACTTATGGTCACATATCTTAACTTTTTGTTCCGCTCCATCGCTCAAAACTTAACGGGATCCTGCTTCACGACTGCTAAAGGCAAACTCTTAACTGCAACAATAACAGTTATAGTTGAAAAACAGTTCTAGAACAACCGCTAGAATTAAAATAATATTCGTGGCTAGGAAATTGGCCGAGTTGAAATGGAGACGTTAAGACTTCTGCTGGACTATTCTATTACTTTACCTTTGATTGTCTTTGCAGTTTGCCGTGGCAGTTGGCTTTGCGATGGGACTTTATAGAAGTTTACTTTATATCTAGTTTGCTATCAGTAGGAGAAAATGAAAATCTTTCACTTCTCAGCCATCATACTAATATTATAACAACGAGTTTGTATGTTTGTTTGTTATGTATGTTACTTCTTTACTTTGAAAGTCTAACGAGCTTGGCTAATTAATTAATTAATGAATAAGCTATTATTTATTCAAGTAAAGGTGGGTAAATACCCGAAGTGTTACATGTAATTAAGTTAACCATATTGTAGATACAACATTTTACAATACAGTTGACTAAAGCATAAATATTGTCGCTGATTTTATGGAGCTATGAAAATTCGAATTGAATGTTATTGAATTATATTTTGTTTAAAATTATACGAGCTTTTTAAATAAATTTACAAGTACTGAAACGAACTAGATGCTCTCTGAAGGTTAGTGATTATTGCAGTGATATTCATAATTTCGAGTAGCAAAACAAAACATCGCCATTTTAACGCTCATTACTTTGGGATTTTCATATACAAATACAAATGTTTTATTGATAGCACTAAAATTAAAGGTAATTTTTCCATTCATGTTTAAAAATATCAAAATCATAGGATAATTATGTCAATATAATTAAGTGTCAATAAATACAAAAAAAAATTAATTCAACAATCTCTTATTTTTAAATAATATAATCGTCAAAGTCATAAAACATGATCTCTTGACGCCAAGATTTTTGTTTACTTCTGAAGCACGCGTTGGAAAGTGGAATCAGAATGGAAGCGGGTACGCGGTTATAGTCTGCTTACTATAACACTCTTCAAAACAATTCCTTTATTTTCTTGTTTGTTCAACCCCTCCTATTCAAAAGAGGAAGTTATCCTAAGACCACACCATTACGTATGCGCCTCCAGCTACCCTTAGCCCTTAATATGTTTATACCTATTATAAATTATACTTCGCGATTTTAGGGAGATATGAAAACAGCCGATTTAACCCTCGGGGGCGTTCTTACGTAATCTTTGAACCGGCCACTTTGGGGCCAATTGCATTAATGCCTGCGAGGGTTTCGTTGAAAAGGTAAAGCCATCGAAAGTCAAAGCAACGTACGATGTAATATAATTTAGAACTATTATGCGCATACCTACAGACAACATATTTGTGAAAATGAAGAGGATACTGTGCTAATTGATTTTTGATTACATTTATTGCTTGATTGATTAAGTTTTGGCGTCGCATCTGGAGCATTTGCCAGTGTCAATTGTTTCATATTTTTAAGTTTCAAAAGTTAAATAAGTTGCCTCGTAGCTATAGTTATAGTCAAAGTCCAGTCTTGGTCAAGTACAGCCCATGTCAGTCAAGTCCAGTCATGCTTTAGTAAAGTAGTGGCGACTTTACTACAAAGCTTCGATGGAGTTTTGGAAGCAACACTAAAAGTCATGTTTCACCACATTATATCATTTTCCACACACTCGCGCTTGTCATTCGGCACTTTATGTATAAAACACCACCAAAACACTTGTTTTTGAAAAAATATAACAGAGCGACACGACTCTTTCCGCGTTCCCGCCAAAACTGATTAAGTATTTATTTTAAACACCAAAGTTTACACATACATACATAGTTACCATGGAAACTGACTTGTTGTTGACACAGTCTTGTTTCAGTTGTGCGAGATGACTCACGTTTAATTACCTACACTAATTATAAAGAGGAAAGAATAGATTTTTTGTTCGTTTGTTTGTATTGAATAGGATTCGAAACTACGTGACCGATCTTAATAATTCTTACATTATTAGAATGCTACACTATTCGTGATGGACATAGGTTATATTTTATTTAAAAACAGTTATGGATCCGTACGGAAACTTCAATAATGTAAGCCATGTGAAACATTTACCGAAAAAGCGCTTACTTAGCATGCGCTACGAAAACTATTGACAATAGAATAAAGTGACGTTTTATAGCAAGCAAATCTTATATCAAGAAAGTCAGATAACTTATAGATACTCTTTTCTCTCTTTTTTTCAATACATACATAACACCAGACACAAGTGATAATTGAACCCACACCCTACAGCTTTTAAAGAAGATATACTACGAATGAGTCAACAGAGCTGTCAAAAAATTGCTTTAAATCTCAGACAAATACTGCTTTCTAACTTACTTTCATACATTTTTACTTAACATTTCTTATCCTGAGTTCAATGAATGTTATGAATGTTACGGATAACTCAGAATTGGTCCCATATCAAAATCACATCCAATCCGCTGCCATCGATCGCTGGTACTTTGTGCAGTTAATTATCCGGAGCTCCTGGGCGTAATCCATAAAGTCACGTGATTCGCACGTGCCGGCTTCAAGGGGGGTTATCCAGGGCTTGTATAACGAACGATTGTGTATTATGGCTTTGTGTTGTGACCAGCCCAACCATGGCTGAGTAATTGGTTGAGATTTTTTTAAATTGTTATTTGTGCAAATTAATTTAAAGTTCATAGATTTTTTCAGGGCAAAAACTCGATCTAATTATCGTTTTTCTACTTTCTATCAAATTTAATTGTATTTCAGTAAAAAAGTGTAACATTTAATAAACGTAATAGGTACTGGTACATACCTATACATTATACAACCTCTATTAATAAGCGCCCTCTGGGTTTGATGCTTGATTTTTAGTTATACGTATAAATAAATTAAAAAAAAAAACAGGATATGCTGTGCTGTTTTGTGCTGTTGTTATCATGTTGCCGCATTGTATAATTTTACAAAAGTTGTCGTTTTTCCAGTGTTTGTATACAACTAGTGATGGTTTAGTCATAAAGTACCGAATTACGTGAGTAAAATAATATGATTTTATCATATTACGTAACATGAGAAACATTTCGTGTGGCTTTCAAAACTCTGTCAAAGATGATATTGTAAAGTACCACTTTACTAGGGCATGACTGGACTCTAGTTTGATTTATCTTATATGACTGGCTGTAATTAAGACTTATTTGATTCAAATATATCGAAACTCGTGACACTGACAAATGCAACGCCAAAAATGAAGAAGAAGAAAAGCCTCTAAGCCTTATTCAGCCCCGTTGGCGTGGCGGGCGTGGGTTCGATTCCCACTCAAGGCAAACATTTTGTGAATAAACAAATGTTTGTTCTGTGTCTGGGTGTACTGTATATGTACATATATTATAAGTATGTATTTACAAAAAAAAAATATGTATTCTATCAGTTATCTGACTTCCATCACACAAGCTCTGCTTGGTTTGGGGCCAAATGGCGGTGTGCGTATAGTCCTACGATATTTATTTATTTTATTTATTAAATTCATAGTAGTAAACAATCATTACATAAGTCCAGAAACCAATAACATCTTAAGCACTAATCGAGATTCCGTTTCCATGCAGTTTACTGTGGCGCAACCTCATCGAGTAAATGCATTGCTCGGCGTAGGGCGCCGGCACGCTCGCTTAAGTATTGTTGATATTCTAAACCACCCTGTAGGATTGTAGGAGATTGCAGTTTCTAAGGTTTTTTTTTTGCTGGATAGACGAACGCTTCTATGAAATGAACCCAAATTTACCAAAGAACTAAAGTCCCAAGCTGAAGTGGCAGTGAGCTAGGTTATCCGTTACAGAACTGAGAAACAGCTCAGTGGTTAGCGTGGTAGGTTCGCATGCCGAAGGGCGTGGGTTCAAACCCCAACAATGAGCTTCAGCTGCCGGTGAAGGAAAACATCGTGAGGAAACCATAGCATGGTGGTAGGGTACTTAAGTACTCGGCTGGCTAGCTACCACCCTAAAGTTGAAAAAATCTGCCGCCAAGCATCGAACGGTGTGTTCCGGCAGCCTCACTTGAGAGCCAGTTACATTCCAGGCTAGGTGTGCTTTACCATCTTCTACCACACCTTCACTTGACATCAGGTGAGCTTTGGTAGCCTAGCCTGTCAACCATAAAAAAAAAAACGTTGAAAGAAGCGTTGGCAATGGTTGAAAGCAAAAAGCGCAATATTGTATTAGAAAAAGTTTATGTCCAGCAAATAACTACAACATGCTTCTTGTTTTGTGTCACTAAAAGTTTAGTTTTTTTATTAATCCATCGGCAACTGTATATAGTCTTCAACCTTTATTTTAGCACTTTGGTTTTCACCAAATGTCACACAAAATTAGTCGTAGTCAAGTCTGATCATGTCCTTGTATAGACATGCAAATTTACTGGACGGTTCATTGGAGTTTTCTGTGAAACACACTAATGCACGTAAATTGAAACTTTATGCAAAAAAAATAAACACCTATTTTGATAAATATGTATGTACTCTCAAAAATACAACTTTTGTAAATAACACATTGCAGCATTTTTGATGATTCTGGGTGCCTTCAAGTCCCAAGTGAATCGGTTTCTAAGCGAGCGTGCTCCACCATAGACCACATCTTCGCGTAACATCAGGCGTGGTGACGGTCATACGCAAGCATAATATCTAAAGCAAAAAAAAGCTCATGTACTGGCCATAATAGTGTGTAGCAAAAGGCTGGCCTGTGTCGCAACCGCAGCTAGTCGCGTGTGTCCGCCTGATTGCAAGGGTTTGTTGTGTGCCGCGTTGATACGACGAATTTAACAATATAATCATTTATTTGTATTTCTACACGGTATGTCATAATAATAAATTTAGTCACAACATAATTATTTAAAAATTTGTTGATTGTTTTTTTTGATATTTGCTTTTAGGGTGTGGGTTCGATTTTCCCACTAATGACAAACATTCTGATGAACAAACAAAAACACGAAAAGTAGATAATTATGTACTATATACGTATTCTATTAACTATCTGGTTCCTCGCCAATATTTATTTAATTGACCTGTAATAAAACAAAAAATAAAATACATTACTATAATTTTATTGATCTCAGACAATAATTGACTTGTACAGGCGTTAATTAAATTTAGTTAGTTAATTAAATTTTAATTTGAACCCTTAGCGGAAATAAACTAAACATGTACCTTGAACACTCAAAATGAACCTCCGCAAAGTAACGCCTGAATCAGTCAATTATTATTTGAGGTACGAATTATTGTTTTTTGTTTTAAAAAATAAATAAAAACACAACCTACCAAAATTACTTAGTGGTCATTTCAATGTGAAACTAGAATGCATGGGTAATATACTCCATGTTTATTATTGTTGCTTTGTAGTTTGTTTGAGTAGTTAATCTTTACCCCTGAGTAAATACAAGTACTTAAAATGCGAGGATGCTAGTTTAACGATGAGAGGTTATTACCCGTAATGCATGTTGGGTACTTTTAAGTGTAGTAAAGTCTAAAATCTCTTTGTTATTCGAATACTTAGCTCAACACTAACTTTAGGGTTCAAAAAATTCTTAGTATTGTAATAAAATAAAACGAAAATGTTCTCGCTAATTTAGGATATGTTTTTAAAATGAATTTAATAATATTTACAATGAAATTATTACTTTTGGTACTTATTAAATAACTTTAGCTTTCTGAACGTCTGTTCTATCATAATGATTTTACAGGTAGGATTAGGCTTCTTGGTATATTATATTGATGGTGTGTTTTGGCAGTGTTACTTGAGAGCTGCTATATTCCAAGCTAGGTGTGCTTTACCATTTTCGACCGTACCGTCACTTAACATCAGATGAGCTGTCAAACACATAGCTTGTCAACAATAAAAAAAATATTTAGGTACTAAAAGAGAAAGAGACAAGACACTCAGATACTAAAATATTTGAGTATTAAAACATCCGATACGTATTAAAAATACAAACCCAATGAACATACTTCTGATGATTCCTCATGGTAAAATAATAATTATTATATCCATAATCATAATTATGGACCACGGGGGTATCAATTTAATTTGTAAAACAAAAAAAATATAATCAGGTGCCTACTTATTCCTTTGCAGAAAAAAAAAAACAAAGAACAGTTATACGTTCGTCCTAAATCAATAAAAAATTGGCACATTTGGCATAGCAAGCCCGCACCGTTATGGAAGTCGCAGTTGGTGAAGCGTTAATGCTACATTTTCCTCGACCATTTGCAATTCGATCCAGCTAAGCTGAGCTGGATTGAGCCCTATCGATAGCAGGACTTTTTTAGTATGTATTTGCATATTTTGCATACTCATTTATTAAATTGATGGCATAAATGTGATAGGAAGCCAGATTTAATCGTTTGGTACGTTACCATAAATAAATAAATGATACTTTTTTTGTGAATTGTATGTATAGTAAATAAAAGTATTTGACAATAACTCACCTGATGTAAAGTGAAGGTGTGACGAAGGCGGTAAACACATGTTTGCATGGAACTGGCTCTGTGAGGCTACCGAAACACACCATTAGGAGCTTAGTAACAGATTTTTAACTTGAGGGTGGTAGCTAGCCAGTCAAGAACTAGAACATACCTTAGCACCACGCATTGATTTCCTCTCAATGTCTACCTTCACGGGCAGCTCAAGCTCATTGTTGGGTCTAGAACCCACGGCTTCCGGCGTGTGAACCGACCGCGTTAACCACAGGACTATCATTGATACTTACAAACTAATAGATAGCAAAGTGGGCATAAAATTAAAACGACAATTTGTTGTTTTTTTTTAATGTTTGTCAGCTGCGTGTTTATGTTATTCATTTAAATGCAAAGAAATTTCAGTCAAACGAAAGAGATTTTAAAAATCAAACCCTACTATCTGTACCGAAGAACTGGTCAGCTAGCCTATACTAAGTCACAAGAACATAGCTGCCATTTATAAAATAAATAATCATAAATAATAAATATCGTAGGAAATTAAACACAGCGCCATCTGATCCCAAACTAAGCAAAGCTTGTACTATGGAAGTTAGATAGCTGATAGAATACTTAAATGCTTTTTTTTGTACATACTTACTTATAATAAATACAGAACACACAGACATAGAACAAACATTTTTTTATACCACAGAATGTTTATCCTGGGTGGGAATCGAACCCACGCTCTTCAGATCTTGGAGCAGACATACTGTCAATGAAACAACCAAAAAATGATAAAAAAAATTAAACAGAAAAAAAGACATGATAAAATATTACAGTCAAGAACACAACAGATTTAAACCTAGCATGCAGGCTCAAAAAGTCAAGACAACATACAAGCAGGAGCATTTTATTTCCCATTTCCAACACAACGTATGCTCCTTAAACCTACTCAAGTTATCCTCAAGCGAGACAATCAAGCTGGCACGCCAGCGTGCACTCCATGAAACTAAGACTTTGTCACGATAAAAAAATTCTTTACATTCTCTTCAAAAAGTTAACAAACTCAAAAAAAATATTACGACATGGTAATAGGTAGTTGCCTTATTTAACAAAGCTGGTAGCCTTTGTTGCTTTGCAACTTATTGCTACAGAATCCACACACCTACGTAAGCATTATGCTGTAACAATAAAATCTTCATCATTTCAAGCCACTGTGGCAGTAACAAATTGGTCATTCTTCAAACCGTCTGCATCCCACGTTGGTCTGAACCTACAATGTAGGAGCTTATCCTGATTGTGTCCTACATGCTTTAAAGTTATGTGCTTTAGATTTACGCTCATAATATTGTGTCTACTAAAATTTATAGAACACACGACAAACACATAAACTTTTTAACTATATTGCAAATTTTGTGTTACTAAAATGGGATTACCCATTTTTATTTACGACGTTTCATTTAGCATAGTAAATAAATATCTTAGGACATTACACATAACGCTATCTGACCACAAACTAAGCAAAGCTAACTATGGAAGTCAAAGATAGAATACATGAGCTATTTTTTTTTGTGTAAGTATTATACCTACGTTTAATACTTACAGAACACCCAGACAAAAATTTATCAAAACCAGGTCAGAGTAAAATAAAGAATTATCAAAACCACGTCATTTTCACAAATTATCACTTCCTATAAAAAGGGATCGTAATCAATCGCAACCTTTGTCTAACGTCTAATAAAACCGCTTAAACTTTTGATTTTAAGATTAATTCACCACACTTTTTATTTTTGCGTTTGTAGTAACCGTATTTTCATTCTATGGGAGAGATAATCGCTGTACATGACCCTAAGTTTTATCTTACGACTCCTCTCCGCGAGGAAAATGACTATGCGGCATCTTAAAATACACAATACATTTTAATGGTACACTGTGCAATAGGATTATGCTCGGGTGCAACAAACATTTGTAGTGCAACAACTGCTGTACACTTTAATTACGAACCGATAATGGGAATGCAATAGAGATGATTAATCTTATAGTTTTGTATCACGAAAATGTCTTTAGAAGTTAAAGTTATCAACGAATTTAGATACCTAATTTATTTCTAATGTTACTTTATTGAACACTGAAATAGACACATATTTTTTTATTTTTTTTTATAGCTGACAGGCTAGGTGTTTTGACCACAGCTCACCTGATGTTAAGTGACGGTGTGGTCGAAGATGGTAAAGCACACCTAGCCTGGAATGGAACTGGCTCTCAAGTGAGGCTGCCGGAACACACCGTTAGATGCTTGGCGACAGATTTTCAACTTGAGGGTGGTAGCTAGCCAGCCGAGTACTAGAAAGTACCCTACCACCATGTTATGGTTTCCTCACGATGTTTTCCTTCACCGGCAGCTCAAGCTCATTGTTGGGGGTTGAACCCACGCCCTTCGGCATGCGAAGCGACCGCACTAACCACTGAGCTATCATCGCTACAAATCTCAAAAACTAACCGTAATCAAAAGTATACCTACTCAAACGACTAAATCGATTTGAAATTATTTTTATAACTAACTTAATCGAGAGTGACAGACAAGAAAATCTGAAACTAAAAAAAAAGTATTTATGTATTCTATCAGTTATCTGACTTTATTCACATAAGCTCTGCTTAGTTTGGGGCTGTGAGTTGTGAGGAAAAAAAATCTTGCTAACCGATATATTTTCCATTCTTACAACATTCTTTTGAATAACGAAATATCAGTAAGATGTATATGTTTTTATTCTTAATAATAAACTAAATTTAATATAGCACCTACTTTTCATAAAATAATCGTATCATGCTAAAAAAAAAAATGTCTAACTGTTTGAACTCGTAATAAGTTAAGCCGTAAGGTCTTCTACTATTCGATGCCAGACATTTCTAGGCAAGATAAACAGAGAAGGCATTCACCGAGATTAGTGCTAAGAACGGAGGCATTGCGTCTTGAATAGTTGAGATTTCCGTTTGTGAATAACCTAAATTGTAAAGTACATTAGGAGTAATTATATGCAGGAAAATCTATTTTTTATGATCCTCAGGCATTTCACCATAGTTAACCTGAAATTTATTGACGATTTTTTTGAGAAAGTAAATTCACGAAGCCGGGAATGTGAATGTCAATGGTGATGATGATGATGATGATGATGATGATGATGAAACTAACATCTTGGTACCATGTTAGTATTATTTATGCTCACACTTACTCTTTGTTTTGTTTCCTTATCTCGAATGACGTCATTAAAATACGATTAGTCCTCTATTTGCAGTCTGAATTTACGATTTACATTTTAATATCTCTCGCGGCTGGGAATGAAAGAAAAGGTCGCATTGTCGTGGCAGCTGAGAGGCCAGAATGCAAGTCTTAATCTAGCTTGGGACATAATATTATACAACAGTGATACCAGTAAGGATCTCTCTTCCAATTTTAACATACAGCAACATTCGTTTTTTTACATTTCTCTGAGTTATTACATGCGTACTTTTTTATGTACAAATATTAAAACACTCGCCTGATGGTGAGAGTTAAAAGTCTAAGGACATCGTAGTTGTGTCTCAATTGCCCTATAATTTTGCTAGCTGAAGTACTATTCTAATTAGAACACAGTAATGTTTTTACATTACTGATTGGCAGCAGGCTATCTGACACTTTATTGGTACCAAACTAAATGATTTCCGGCTAAGTAAAATAACTTACCTTGTAAAAATTTGAGCAATTGTTATAATTTTCTAGTGAAGGAAGCTATTATTGTTACTAGAGCGATTTTAAACGCTCAAGTTTGAAATTGTGAAGTATCTAAAAGTGTGTGTTCGGCAACCTCACTAAGTAAAGTTCCAGTCAACCTCTATATATTAGCGGACGCCTCGCAGTTTCACCCGCATAGTTTCCGTTCCCGTAGAAATACAAGGATAAAAAGTAGCATATGTCACAAGGGGATATCGTAGCTTCCCAATGGTGAAAGATTTTTTGAAATCGGTTCAGTAGTTACGGAGCCTATTCAATACAAACAAGCAATCAAATCTTTCCTTATTATAATAGTGTAGATATAGATAGATAGATTTGCCATTAGTGATTACGTCGTTACTGAATAGCTGCAGTATTGATCAAAATATTTAGCCTAACAAACAGCAACCAAATGACACGAAAAGGTCTAGTGTTTGAAAATTACACCTGATTTAGTATGTGTGAATTTTAGACTTTCGCGATTTGAACACATTTATGTAACATCGGGTCTTAATCGCACAAAGAAAGCTTTGTGACGTGTCAACTCGTGACCACGGTTACTGCAACATGGCCAAATCATCGAGTTAAATAAACAGAACTATTTTTATAGTATTTTGTGCGCGACAAAAACCTCATGAACATGATTTTGTCTGCATGCAGACTAATGCCGTTTTTGGGGATGCAAACAGAGACATCTATTACAAAGAAAATCAAACCTAAATCTGCAAAAAATAAGGTCAACTGACAACTGTGTTACATTATTAACCGAGGTCAGGTATGCGACGAGCGCATCGTCGAACCTTGATAGTCAAGTTTAGCGTACAGTTTTTACATGATTATGTCTTTATTCAATTTAATTCAAATTATTTTATCGAATTAAATTATTATGGTCGATACGCTTGCCAGTAAACAGCTAAATCATCACGACGCTTAAGACTTTCGTAAAATACAATGGTTATTAAAACACCGGCCAAGTGCGAGTCGGACTCGCACACGAAAGGTTCCGTAGCACCGATAAAAACGACAAAAAATCCCGTTTGTTGTATGGGAGCTTAAATACATATTATTTATTTTATTCAGTTTTTTTTTAGTATTTGTTGTTACAATGGCAATAGAAATACATCATCTGTGAAAATACTTTATTCGCACAACGAGGATGTGGAACTCTTTGCCAGAGTCTGTTTCCCGAAAAGTACAATATGAGTGTCTTCAAATCAAGAGTAAACCGGTTCCTAAGCGTGTTTCATCCAAGACCGCATCGTTGCTACATATCAGGAAGGATGTGGTCAAACGCAAATGTATTCAATTTAAAAAAAAAAACTAACTATCACGGTTCATGAGATACAGCCTGGTGACAGACGGACAGACAGACAGACATATAGACGGACGGACAGCGGAGTCTTAGTAATAGCGCCCCGTTTTACCCTTTGGATACGGAACCCTAATAAGCGGACAATTTAAGAGATCACTACCTCCTATTGAGAACCTCATCATCAGAATAATTGTATGCCATACTGTTCACATACTGCCCCCAAGAGTGCAGTACGAGTGCCCTAATGATATCTCAAGACTCGCTTAAGAGCCCATACATAACACTACATGAGACGTTTTTAAAATTTATCCAACGTTAATGCATTCTACCCCGTTCGTTGAAAATATTTATTCAAATTTGTAGGCGAGTCCACAATGCCGAGTCTCCCATGCCTTTGTGATGCCATATTATTAGCATAACACGAGGTGTACTGAATGGACAAAGTAACCGGTATTCAATATAAAATTTTATGGTTTACCCTTATATTGAAGGGAGGTCGTGCAAGGGCAATAAAATGTTTTCTTGTTTTACCAAAGTTATGGGAACTGAATGTTTTATGCAACGCTGATGATTATTCGATTGATGCGAAAATTAAGTTAATTAAAATACATTTTTAATAATACCAATTTTTATTGAACTACCATCACAACAGAAAAAACACTTTTAAAAGTACGAGGATGAACGTAACGCTCTCCTGATGGTAAGAGATATCACATGTTTATAACAGTTGCAGTGGTACCCAGAATTGGTACCCAGAATTTTGAGTACCTACCAAAATATGGTCCAGGGCATCGTTGCTTTGGCACTTATTACTTTGAGACATTTAACCTAAGCATACTTGTAATTAAATGACAAATTGAAATTTAATCCCAAGAGTAGTCAATCTTCACAACTACATAAATCATTAACAAACGAATAACAGTTTTTAATTTAAAAAAAAAAAAAAAATTGTGTATTTGTAATGAGACGAACGATGCGCTCTCTTGATGGTAAGAGATAACGCATGTTCATGACTATTGCAGCAATACACAAAACTTTGAGTAGCAAAACAAAGTCCGGGGCATCGCTGCTTTAGCGCTCATTACTTTAAGACTTTCGATGGTTAATCTCAACAGCCCAGTAATTTCGCTAGCTGCAGTAAAAAGATATATAATAATCAACAGTAAAACTTTGACTTTATGATTAAATTTCGTCATTACTAGAGATTGTAACAGATACATGTAGATCAATTGAGCAATATTAAAATATTGGTCATGTAGTTTCTATTGAACACGAAATATTTTTGCACAGGCATAATATGTTAACACGTCGCTCTATCAATAGCGGTAATCCTCTTACTGACGTTTAAAATTTGTTGTGTCCGTATATTAGTTTAAATCTTTTCACTTGTATGTGCTGTCTGTAATTATTTGTTGTAGTAACATACTTTTTTTGTAAGTCACTAGACCTTACAAAAAAAAACATGTTTTTCTTTCTCTTTATTCTATCGCAAAGACATAATTGTCTTCCCTTTATTTTACACTCTTCCGTACACAAATATCTTTTCTTATATTCACACATGAAAAAATTAGGTATGTTTTTTTTTTTTTTGGCATACAAACAAACAAAATTTGGCATACATATAGTTTATTACCTGTATTAACATAATTATAGGATACTTTTTATAACAAAATTATGTTAGCTTCCTGTGGGATTACCAAAAATGCTTAACCACTGCCCACCACTAGATGTCATCAAGTATCAGAAATCACAATGCACAATAGGAATGTCTATTCTACTACATGTCGACTTGACTACATCTGGTGGTGATGGTGACAGTTTTTGTTAAATTCCACGCGAATATGAAGTCGCGGGTAATAACTAGTACCAAATAAAAATAGGTATACCTATTTGCTTCCGTAATAAAATATTATTTCTAAAATTGAATAACGATTGTCGGTGTAGCGGCAAAACAAAAATCTCTAAATATTTTTTTCAAAGCGAACAATAGTCAAATTATCCAGGATCGAGGAATGGACCGGCCTCATCTCTAGTTATAAACTGCACCGCCCGATTTCAAATACTTTATTTTGTTGAACGCTAGCGGGCATTTTCCATTATTGAAACGAATTGTTTTCCGAAGTTTTAATATTAAAAGGCTCCATTGTTGGACTTTGCCTCAACTTAGTTTTTTATTGCTCGCGATATTGTTTTCTAAAATATTTTTATAGGCTTATCAGTAAACAATCTTATTATATTAAATCCTATAAAATGTTTCATTTTTGTTTAAAACTTTTGTGCCATACGTAAATATTTAAATTGACATGTAGAATCCAACCCTGAAATGGAACTCCTTCTAATAGTCATCTCGGATTATTTATTTTTTAAATTTCAGCAGAACTTGAATGGTGACTTACCATCGAACGGCAAAGTAATAAGTGCCGGTGCAGCGATGCTTTGGACTTAGTCTCGTTTGCTGATGATTTACCGATGCAAGAGTCATAGGCAAGCGTTACCAAATTACCAGCAGAAGAGCGTTGCCGATGCCGAATGCTGATTTATAAATGCATTCTTTTAGCACGTTGCCTATGTCATTTAACATTTATAATAAGTTGCCGTCACAATTAAAAGATGAAGAAAATTCCCTGAAATTCACAAAACAATTCCTATGCAATTGACAAATTCCTGACAGAAATTGAAGTAATTATGTTTTTTTTTGTCATGTCATTTTATTATAGTAACAATATTTGTTTCTTTCTTGACATACCTTATTATGACATTTTTGTTTTTTTTTTATTCATTGACATGTAATCAGTGTTTTAAAAGTCACATAATGACATATAGGTACATATTTGAGATTTTGAATTGACTTGTAACATTGGTGTTATCAATAAAATATTTGTATTTGTATTTAAAAGATATTTTATTTATGATAAAAATATTACATTTCAAAAATAAACAAAACAACTACAACTAACAGCAACAACAACTAAACAACAACTTTTAAATGAATGCCTCCTCTAAACGATGCAGTGCCCGACGGGGTCCATATTTGACATTGTACCATATTATACTACTTTGTAAACATCTTGTACAGTATGGAAGCAATAAATATCTTGAATCTTGAGCGTTCTGTGCGTTTCATTACTAGTACATAAAAAGAGCAACATTAAAAGCTGATGCATGGAAACCACCCCTTTGATGATGATGGTGACCGGTGACAAGGTACGTATTCATAACGGAGAGCACCAGTTACCACTAAACTTTATTCAAAGTTGTATACTAAATAAAAGCTTGTAAAAACTAATCAAAATTTTCATTGCAACAAAACACAACATCGTAAACTAACAAAAAAACCGAAACCGAACAAAACTTTCCTTACAATTTGTAGAGTAGATTTCGCGAAGAAAAAGCCTTAGTGGATTCCCTTCACTGCCGCTTTAGAAGCACGGGATGAATGCTGCTGAATACTAATTTACTAGAAAAGAACTCTTAATTGGATTAACAATCTTGTCAGTCAGTGATTGGAAACTTATTTCTTTTTATGTTACAAAAGGGCGAGAAAGAAATAAACGTGAATCATACACACACAGGATAGTAATATACAGGCATTTTCGATATAGGGCGGAGAAATAGTGAGACGCGGATAACGACTTTGTTTTATACTACTAGAAATTTTACATTTGTAGAATATGATAAAATTTAGCTTTATAGAGTTGCAATATCGGATAACATTTTCAATTAGCGCTTTCTTACCTGAAACTAACAAAAGCGTGTACTATGGAAGCACGACAACTAATAGAATACTTTATTTCGTAATATGACATACTTATAATACGTACGGAATACCCAGACATAGAGTTCTTGTTCTTCTAGAATACAAATTAGTTCTTGTTTACTCGTCACACAAATGCTTGTTCTGGGTGGAAATCAAACCCACACCACGTCACTCAGGAAGTAAATCTACTCTATGTTAGATATGAGCTTATAGGGTAGTTAAGTAAATCTTTGTTTTACATCCAACACAAACACAATTATTTTAAAAGTTAAATACAATCTAAAGTTTTTATGTGCTCTTAACTAAATACTTACTATAATTATGTTCTATTTTTATTTATTTTTCTTATTAATGTTACATCTCCCGTCTGTTTCTTATGTTTTCTATCGTATTTTTCTTTTCTTGGTTGCCTGGAAGAGATCGCTGTTAGCGATAAGGCCGCGACTTGTGGCACTAGTTCATAAGGTTCTTTGTTCTCTGTACTTTTTTCTATTTATGGTGTGCACAATAACGAGTTATATCTATCTAACTATCTATCTACTTATTTTTAAGTACTGTTCATTATTTTCATAATACGAGGTAAGTATGAGGATACTTACCTCGTATGAATCTACGCAAAATATTCTATACCAATCCTAATCTTCGTTTCTAATAACACAGCTTTGACACAATCTCGAAAAATCTAACCTGCGCTCGACGTTTGTACAAAAATATAATCACACAATTTTCCTTGCGACCCCAGTTTAAAAATTGCTAAACAGTTGCTATTGTTGGCGACCATTTTTGTTCTCTTGGGCACTAAAATTAAACGTCAATCGCTATGCCACGGCCAGGGCGCTACAGTTTGTTTCAATTATCGACAAGAACTTGTTTGCCCGGATTTTCCTGAACACGCATTTTGTCTGAGATAAGAAAGAATTTTGTCGTTTAACGTGCATGATTTATTCAAACATGTATAATACTTATTTCAGCTCTTGCTCTGCACATTAATTCTAATAACATAGGTCTGTATGTCAAATAATAATGTAATAACAAATACATCATTCCATATAGCAAAGGTTAATCGGACTATTCTTCAGGATATTTTTGTGTCATAATTATGTTTTTTTATGCAAAATAGTTTTGCATTTGACCACGCCTTGATGTTAAGCGGGATACAGTCTAAGATGAAGCACGCTTACCTAGACAAAAACCTGTTTACTCTGGATTTGATGACACAAATATTATATTGCGTGGAAAAAACAGACGCCGGCAGAGAGTTCCACATCCTCGCCGTACGTACGAAGAATGTGGAATCGAAGCGTTTATTATAGGGAATGTCCATCATGTATGGATAGCGCTTAGGCTGTGTCTGCCTAGCGTCCGGTAATAGAAAGAAGCAGGTGGAACCAATGGAACATTTTTTCGTGATCAAAAGTAGCTTTTGTGTTAATCCAGGGTGTCAGCTACGTACATACCAAATTTCATTAAAATTGGTACAGCTGTTGCAGCGTGAAAAAGTAAAAAACATACAAACACGCTCACAAACTTCTGCCTTTATAATACTAGTGCGCAAAAAAACAATGGACGACAGAAACACAGTTGTCGTCAAAATGATTTAAAGTTCCCACACGGTTGAAACAAACGATGCTTATTGTATTAAGCCCATATTCATTCAAATGTCACAATCGAATAGAATTCGAATAATTGATACAAACCACTTCCAGAAACATTAATCAATATAACAAATCATCGATACGTCCAGATAAACTAGGATATTTTGACGTTGTACATTCATATCAAAGGGTCGAAAGTGTAACAGGGTGCTGTAGATTTATAGCACAGTGACTGCAATGGAACGTATTCAAATTTCAAAGTGAATAGTGACGAAATATTATGCAATCAGACTGCGGCAAATCAAAATCAATTGCCATTCGGAATCACGCATACAAGGTTCCATACTATCATACGGATAAAAAAAAACCCTTTGAGTTTACACTACAAGTGCATTTAGTAGTAGATCTGCTTCATGAGGTTGTAGAACGTGGCTTTATTAAAATGTATCTAGGACAAACATGTAGTAGTGTCTAAGCATTACTGTGTTACGGTTTGAAGGGTACTGCAGCTAGAGAAACTACAGGGCTGTCGAGACTAACCATCGAAAGTTTCAAAGTAATTTATTTATTTCATTTATTCAAAAAGTCCGCCAACACAGTATACAAAATTAAATTGCTAAATTACAAATGACAATATAAGTGTCACAGCAATTATAAGCGAAGACGGCATGCATTATAATCAAATATTCAGTCAAAAATTTTGTTAATACTCAGTCAAAAGCTACAAACACGAATTCATCATTACATGGTCAAAAATAAACTAGAAATACAAATCAACAATACAATAACTTAAACGTCATCAGCTAAGTAAATATTGCGGATAAACCGCTTAAAACTACTAACAGTGCTAGTAAAAAGGTCCAAGGAGAGTTTGCTATGTAGACTATTCAGTAGCGTTATAAAGACTTATATATTTGGAGGCGTATTTTTTCAAAGTTTGGTATAATATCCAGGATTCGATAAGACTTTGAACCTCGAAGCCCTAGTAAGCGTAGTTGGCACAGGAAAATTCAAGCAAGACAGCAGTTCAGGGGCATTGAGTACTACGTTAACAAGTTTGTACACGAACAGTAAATCGAACATGCTTCTTCGATCTGAAAGAGAGCTTATATGAAAATATTTAAGCCTGGCCATAATAAGCACCAAAGCAGCAATGCCCTGGATTTTGTTTTACGAGAAATAAAAAAAATTAGATAGATAAAACTCTTTATTGTGCACACCATAAACAGAAAAAAATACAGAGAACAAAAGAACCTTATGAACTAGTGCCACATGTTATCGCTAAGAGTGATCTCTTCCAGGCAACCAAGAAAAGAAATACGCTAAATAAAAGCAACGCTAAAGCTAAAGTTTTAATACTGCCTTATATTTCCATAGAACAAGAACATTTATCTATCACCATGACTCGTATTTTGTGAGCTAGACTGGATAATATATCTCGGATCTGACGCGTGGGGCGGTCGGAACACGGACTCTGTTTTCCTTCATTTCACTGACTACGCGAAAATCGTCAAGGGTCATTTATTTGCAAATATACGGTCCATGAATCTCCAATGTGTGAAGGGTTGAGTTAAACGGTGTTGAGTGCAATATTTTGCGCGCTGTTTGCGATGTTTTAAGGTTATTTCGGACGACTTTTTGCTGAGGTTACCATGTTTGCTTCATAAGTTGACATATTTTATATTGACAGTACTTTTTTTTTAATTCATTGACATGTAATCAGTGTGTCAACTATCGTGTTTTTCTTTTCTTGGAAGAGATCGCTCGTAGCAATAAGGCCGCCACTTGTGGCACTAGTTCCTAAGGTTTTTCTTGTTACTTTTTTCTGTGTATGGTGAGCACAATAAAGAGTTCTACCTATCTATCTATCTATTTAAAACTCGTTTTAAAATTTTGAATTGACTTCTAAACATTGGCGTTATCAATAAAATATTTTTGTTTGTATTTGTAAGATAAAATGTCTGGCATACCTATTAAAGTAAAATCAAAATTATGTTAATGTTTAAAATGTGTAATTAATGTTATTTTGTTCACTGTTTTGTGGCCACGTTTTTTAAAGAGAACGTTGATTTGTAAGTATAATTTCAACCGTATGTAAATATTGATATGTATGGTGTGTTGGCTAAAGACCAATTCCATTCCATTCTAGGCTAGGTGTACTTTACCATCTTCGACCACACCATCACTTAACAGCAAGTGAGCTGTGGTCAACACCTAGCTTGTCAGCCGTAAAAGAAAATCTTACAATGTTTGTTCAGTGCCTAGGTTTTAATTGAATGTATTAAGAATGTTCCCCTTAACTGTTCTCACGAATTGAGAAGTAGTCCAATAGCAGGTAATTTATTCAAAATGATGATTATTAACAACATTTGTCTTACGGTCTTTAAGAAATATTAGGTAAAAATAAATTAATTAAATCTTAAATTAAGGTTAAAGTAGGTACTAGTACAGTTTTAGGCACGTTTTACCCTTTGGGTACGGAACCTTAAAAATGGCATCTTTCCTCTTTCTAGCGCACAACAAAAAAGTCAACAGTTATCATGTAGGTATGTTCAGAGCGGTGACCAGTTAGTTAGACTCTGTATGCAGAGTCAAAGACTAAATAAAACGCAGTTTTTATTTCCACTTGACAGCACCCGTCAATACCTGTCCACAACGAAGGAAGTGTGCTAAATTACATATTGTTACATATTGTAATGAAATGCGTCTGACTGTCCTATAGTATGCGGTGAAGCGTGAAATTGCTTGATCAGTCGACTGTGTCATGTGTGATGATGATTAGTTCAATACAGATATGAAATAGACGGGAAAAGTAAACGAGCATGCATAGTTTATGGGCTTATAAGCAATCACATGCAGCTGCTGTTTTTATTTGCATAATCTCACTGGAAGTTACACCTAATTACTTAAATTGTTAAAGGTCATAGATACATACTAAAGAATCTATTTTCTGTCTATCTATATATTTTGACAGCCCCGTTGGCTCATTGGTAGTATTGGTATTGGTAGTAGCCTCAGGGCAAACTTTTTGTGAATAAACCAAATGTTTGTTCGGTGTCTGGGTGTTCTGTATGTATTATAAGTATGTACCTATTTACAAAAAAAAAAGTATTTATGTATTCTATCAGTGATGTGCCTTCCACCACACAAGCTCTACTTAGTTTGGGGCCCGATGGCGCTGTGTGTATAGTCCTACGATATTTATTTATTTATTTATATATAAATCTCGTGTCAAGATGTTTGTGGTCGCACTCCTCCGAATCGGCTCGATCGATTTTGATGAATTTTTAAATGAAGAATTAAGAATAAAAAATAAATAAAGAATAATTAATAATTGAATTGATAAGAATTGCCCCTAATCATAGGGACAGTCCTTAACTCAACGTGGACAAAGTCGCAGGCGTAAGCTAGTAATAAATAACAACGTATTTTTTTTAATTGATAAAATTTTTATGAAGTCACCCGATTGTATGGGAGTAAAAGACGTCAAATAATTTATATACTTGTATAAATATGTACACGGAATATTTTCTGGAATATATTTTTTTTATTTGACCGCAATATCGCTTGATTTATCGTCACCGTCGCGGGTCGAACCTGGACCAGATTAGCACAGGACCGAGGCAGATGACATGTAAAGAGAGAGGTCTATACCCAGCAGTGGGATAAAGAAGGCTGTGGATGATGATGATGATGATCGCTTGATTTTAAGTGCAGATGCGAGACTTATTACCATTACTCGTTCTCACTGTAATATAGTTGGCTTCAACCTTATATAAAGGGTGTCCATTTCCATCCAGCGTGGTAGGTGATGCGTCCACCATAATGGGGACCTTTGCACCGGGTACGATAGATCGTTTATTGACCGAGCTAATTTTAATTTATTTTAGTAAAATGAATGTGATCAGTTAAATAATTGTAGTCATAAAAACAAAACTTAGTTTAGCTTTCCATTATTTTCCGCTCAGAACTACTAGCTTGTAGTTGCATATAATTTGCATGCGCATTGGGAAACTGTATCGGAAGTTTAAAATAACGACCGTTGGCTCGCTGACTAAGCAAATAACTTTTTTCATTTGGTTTCGGTCAGTACTCATGGACATTGAAATAATATAGCTTTAGTATGTATCAGGAATTATTGCCAATAAAAATCATTACTACTAAATTCTAAGTAAAAAAAATACATATATTATCAATACAAATTAATTTGTTATTATTTTTGTCGTCGTTTTTTTTAAACATTTGTTTGTATTGTGTTGTTGTAGTGTTATGTGTGTCAAAATGATTATTTTCTTTCTTTCTTTCTAATTTCATTTTTTTAGATTTATACAGTTAAACAGTATGATGTATATAGTAGCATGTATGCTACTACATATATACATGAACCTTGCACAATCAATGATTCCAATCAACTATACGCTGTTTACTACCGATCGAGTACCTACTACCTCTCGTTTGCAAGGTAAACATTTGATTTCTTGAGAATCACGCAGAAAAGAACGCTGCCAGCTACTAGTAAAAGTAAGTACGTATATTAGCTCTTTGTGCAAGGAAGCGTTTACGGCTAGGCAAAAGGTTTGCTCTTTTATGCTCAATAATAAAAAATGTTCAACTTATAAAATTCCATACTTCTGAACGAGTGCGGTTAGAATTCTAAATGATGAATGCTGATATTGTGCTGGATTTTAATTAGTTTCTGAAAGATTCTAGTGTTTCGCTGTCAAGAAGGAAATGAAAAAACTTGGTAATATTATTCTGTAGTGAAAATGTTTTTATATTTTATTGTTGTGGCTCTTACAGAATGTTTTTTTTTAATTCCGCGACACATAACTAAATATAGACTGCGATAAATGTTTTTTTTTGTTTGTTCATATTATTTTCATATATTTTTTTCACTTGATTTCATATTTTTACTTTATTTTATTGACATGTTTTTTATTTTGTAATTAATTAATAAGAATGTAAATAATTATGGACTTGATCCGAAAAAAAATATGATTTTATTATTATTATAACTAAATTTATCACCTTATATTTTTACCACATTTGTATTTGTATTATCATAACTATTTGGCTACACTGTCACTTAACATCAGGTAAGACATGTTCAAAGACCTAGCCTGTCTAAAAGATAAAAAAACAAACATCAGTTTCTAAAACAAATCATTTCACCAATTCAACTTTATCCGCAAATTCATCAAAACACCATTAAAATTGCGTCACATGAAGTCCATGTCGATAGGGATTAAAGTCTTTCCGGTTTTTCTAGGAAAGCCGCGCAAAAGCCATTTTAACTTTGCGAAGCAAATAACAGCGCTATCGAGCTTGAATTTGCATGCGATGTGAACGCATCTGAAACGATGTTCACTTGAACAATCGGGACAGTAAATAATGTTTTGGTGATGGAAAATGACTAAACGAAACGGACTGAATTGCGTTATCAGAGAACAGAACATCAAATAGAAAAACATACCTTGAATTGAATTTGAATTCTCTCTGACATCAGAGCTCGTCTTGCAGCCTTTACGATAGTGAGCATTCGTTAATTTGACAGCCCTGTTGGTTCAATGGTGGTATCTATATCTGATCCAAGAACTGAACTTTCCCAGTCTGATTCCCACACAGGATAAAAATTTTGTGGTATAAACAAATGTTTGTTCTGTGTCTAGGTGTTCTGTATTTATTATAAGTATCAATTTACAACAAAAAAAAAATTAAGTATCAGTTATCTGAGTTCCATAGTATAAGCTTAGCTTAGTTTGGGGTCAGACGGCGCTGTGTGTAAAGTCCTACGATATATATATTAACACATAAACTTCATTGAAATATATCATCATCATCATAATTAGAGAGAGAGAGAGACCGGGAGATACTATTTAACCCGATATTTGGCTTTTCGTTTCCAACCTTCGCGAGATGTTCTATGTATATCGTCACTACATCAAATCTCAGGGCGTCCTGTGCTGCGTTTTCCAAATTGCAGTCTCTATTCTAGAACACATCTACCTCAGTGGTTATCGATACTGCGACAGATATGCTCAGCTCACTGCCTCTTCCGCTTGTAATACATTGAGCTATCTCTGTAAGCTTCTTTCTGTAGCGAAGTCTATCAATTATTCTGTAAATAAGTGTTACTTTCTTACGAAGCTGAAGTGATTTATTCGTTAAAGAAGTAGTTGAGCATTTTAATAAAACGTTCAAAGGTAAAAGTTACAATCGATTTATAGCTGCACCCCGCAGTGTTACCCGCTAAATGTTTTCGGTATAAAAAGTAGCCTATGTGTTAATCCAGAGTGTCGGCTACCTCCATACAAAAATTTCATCAAAATCCATTCAGTAGTTTGTGCGTGAAAAAGTAACAAACATACATCCATACACAAACTTTCGCATTTATAATAGTAGGATAGGATTTATAGTATTTGCCTTAGAACATTTTTCATCAGATACATTCTATGTAAGATCATTTCATCGTAAAGCTATCATAAAATTCAACGCACATACATTTTTGTGGCGCTCTTACACCTCTACATACTTTTATACCATCGCAATCTTTATAGCAACATGAAAAACCAAGTGGTTATATAACATCGATAGCCTTTCAGCAGTAAAACTATCCATTACTAATCTAGCACAGTTTCATAAAGCCACGGTGATATCACCCTTGCTCGCACGACACTGGTTTAGCTGATGGTACAAGTGAATTAAATCTCTGTAAAGAACTTAATTAAATAGGCATGATTAAAATATTGAATAACACGACTGAGATAAAAAAATATGTAACAATACCTACTACTGCCGTTTTTAGGTGTGGGTGTGTGATTGTATGTATGAGAGAGAGAGGGCGTGTATTTGGAGATGTATTAGTGGGTTTACGTGAAGACATAAATATCCAGCATATACTCTGTACATCTAAATGTTTTAGTTTCTTTGTAAATTTATGGTGTAAGAAACAAACTCACATACAAGAGCTCTTGAAGAGGTAAAAACAGCATGTATCATTGGTGCTAAATTTTAGCAACAGTGGTACACAGACATTTTCTAACTGAAGACACATTTAAATATATGTACTACTTATTTTGTAGTGACTTGAAAGGTGTACAAAAACGTATTCCAACATTAATAGAAACAAACATAATCAGAAAATCTAAAAATATAGTTTTTAACGTTTTAGTTGATTAAATGTTTTATACCTAATTGTGAAACAATGCCTCTACACTGTCTTGAAATATCATTCAAGGTTTTGAGTATTATAATCATTTATTTGTATGTACAGATTTAATAAAAAAAGTATGCTCAAAATTAAGTATGATGTGCTTAAGACAATAAAGTTTCTATCTGTCATTTTTCACATTCTTACTGTAACAATGCAAACAAACACAATCTATTCACAGTATCTCATAAATCTTAACACAATCTGCAATGAGTACAAAAGTAGGGCAACTGGTAATTGTGCTTTCAGACTGATAGAAGTGACGATAGTCTAGAACTAGGTTGCATATATTTAGAGGTGACAGTGTTGATATCATGAAGCTATGTCAAATTCAGGACTGTCCGGTTTAGTTTTTACCATACATTTTATTACGAGTTAAAAGTTAGTGTTCCGAAAAAATTTAGGCAGCTTATTAGCAAAAGACGCGCTTGAAAACTGTGACAATCGTTGCCCAAAATTAACAAACGTTTAAAAATTTTAACTCGCACTAATGACTTTTCGGTAAAGTCAAAATTTTGAGAAAATCAGGATTCGGTTCTGTATGTGAATCCGCCAATCTATATTACGACAGCGTAGCCAAATTAACTATTCGCCATTCGATAGAATTATACCTAGCAGTAGAATGTAAAAAAAAGTTTCAAAATAAGAATTTTTTGAATTTTTTTTGTGTTAAGAATTTTTTCAAGTGAACTTCAACTCTTACTTGTAATTTATTCCAAATTCGAAACTATCTATGTCTAGCTATATAAGTAGCTATATATTTATAAAATGTATAATAAGACATGTTAACGATATTTTTTTTAAACTTGAACAAAAGATCACCAGCTGCTTTCAAAATATAATATGGTAAAGCCAATAAAATTATTATAAACCATAATTCGGCCCTTGACATGATCAAAGAACCTTCTCCCATCATCATAAAATCAATCAACAGCCCTAAATAACCGTGAATTTGTTCATTCGAAGCCACTAAGTAAATTACGGTTATATTGAATTCAATCAAAGTAATTACTAAACGTAATTATGCTTTCGATACGATACCGTTGTCTATTGTGGAATCAATTTAAAAAGTTAAATATTGGACTGGTTTATTTCTAATTCAGTTAAAGTTACCGGATGATTATAACGTGGCGTGGATTTTCATTGAAATCAATGCGCTTCAGCTGCAGAAGCAAAATATCGTGAGAAAACCACACACCATGTTTACGTAGTGGTAGGTTACCCTACCACCATGCTAAGAATACCTCACGATGTTTTCCTTCACCGGCAGCTCAAGCTCATTGTTGGGGTTTGAACCCACGACCTTTGGCATGCGAACCGACCGCGCTAACCACTGAGCTATCATCGTTACAAAATGTGTTCCGGTAAGCTCACTAAAGAGCCAGTTCCCATTCTTGGCTAGGTGTGTTCACCATCTTTGAAAACACTGCCACTGTCATGAAACTGTTACTTCTTATCCTAAATACCCACAATCCAACTTTCAGTGCTTTCGATGTCTAAACATACCTAAATAGTTTATTTCATTTCTCTGTAAAATTTTACTACAGAAAAAAAACAGTTCAAAGACTTATTCGCTACCAAAAATTTCGGATTGCTGTGGAAATCACAAAGCGTATAGTAACTCCAAAACAAACCCCACGGCTACACAATAATTCTTCGTGTATCTCAGAAATTAAACATGACAAAACTACTTGAACACAAAGGGGAAGAAAATATATATAATTTGTTTCTCTTGTCCAATTATCAAGATAAATTAACAAGACAGATGAAAAATGCGTCAAGTAACTGCAGCTTCTAAACTTTAGGCAACTTTTGAAAACAATAATAAGTAATTTATAATATTTCTTATTGACTATTCTGGTAGCCCGATTGGTAGGAGTTCTATTTGCAAGTTGAGTGCGTGGATTCAATTCCCACTCAGGACAAATATTTGTGGGACAAACATAGAATATGTTTGTAGTGTCTAGATAGTCTGTATGTATTATAAGTATTTATAAAAAAGTGTCTAAGTATTATATTGGTTCCCATAGTACAAGCTTTGGAAAAGTACGTAAGTATTAGATTGGTTTCCATAGTACAAGCTTTGGAAAAGTATGTAAGTATTATATTGGTTCCCATAGTACAAGCTTTGGAAAAGTACGTAAGTATTAGATTGGTTTCCATAGTACAAATTTTGGAAAAGTATGTAAGTATTAGATTGGTTTCCATAGTACAAGTTTTGGAAAAGTATGTAAGTATTATATTGGTTCCCACAGTACAAGCTTTGGAAAAGTCTGTAAGTATTATATTGGTTTCCATAGTACAAGCAAATGAAAAGATAACAAAATATAATATTTTTTAGACATCTCGAAAAGATATTGTGTTCACGTGGGAGCAGTAAACCGCAGGGCGCAGCTCGTCACATACAAATCCACTTCGTAAATCTTCAAGCCTGCTCAAACCATATTGCTTAATTTCTAAAAAAAATTGTTATATTTTCATCAGCCACGTTTATCTACCTGTATCATGGTCATTAATTTCCGTCAAAGCACCTTTAATGAGTACGCTTAATTCTGCTTGCCTGGCCCAAATGGCGCAACATTGCATTCCATAACACGGGACCAAACGTATTCACCTCATTAGACGTGTCAGCTGTGTAAATTCGTAGAATTGCTGGCCTAATGGCACAAGTTAATATTTGAAACAGTACTCCAGCTCGATTCAACAACTAATTTATGGAGATGGCAAAATCTGTTCAAACTAAATCTTGATCAATCTTGATCAATGATCTTCATATAGGATATTGCACACAACGTCACCCAACTCCGAAGTTTAGTTTGTACTATGAAGAGTAGATAATAAATAGAACATTTCCGCGTAAACAAATGTTTGTTCAGTTTACAAAATTGATAAAAAGTTAATAATTCTGTTTTCCAATAATACAAAAACACAAAACAAACATCTATAGTCAAATATTTGTCCTCGATGGGAATTGAACCCACGCCCAATAGTAAATAAAGCAGATCTACCACCGAGTGAGTTAAAAGGGAACACAACAAATTAAAATAATTAGAAACTGATGTGATTTTATAGCATTTTTGTGTTAATTATACGTCATTATTCACGTTTAATTATAAGTATTATATTCTACAATTACAGCTATGTTGACATACTTTTTTAAGGAGTCAAACTAAAGTACGTTTGCACTGCGGGCCGATGAACGCCTTACAAATAGATACAGCAGCTGGTGAATTTTTTATTTTTTTTTTAATGGTTGACAGGCTAGTTGTTTTACCACAGCTCACCTGATGTCAAGTGAAGGTGTGGCCGAAGATGGTAAAGCACACCTAGCCTGGAATGCAACTGGCTCTCAAGTGAGGCTGCCGGAACACACCGTTAGATGCTTGGCGGCAGATTTTCAACTTGAGGGTGGTAGCTAGCCAGCCGAGTACTAAAGCACCCTACCACCATGCTTTGGTTTCCTCACGATGTTTTTCCTTCACCGGCAGCTCAAGCTCATTGTTGGGGTTTGAACCCACGCCCTTCGGCATGCGAACCTACCGCGCTAACCACTGAGCTATCATCGCTACAAACTATAATCGCTATAAACGCGGTGTCAAAAATCTTAGCAGCAACTACCTTTAACTTTATTGCAAATCATCAATACGATGACATAAACAAAACTAAAGACACAAAGACAGACCTTACGTACTGTTTTATACATTATTTTGGCTAATGGCTCCAGAATCCATGAAAACTTTGATACCTGTGCCGCTAACATGAGGGCAAACAGATTACACTACCAATGACTCATAAATAACCATAATAATTAATTTACATTTTGAAGCTCACAGACATAAAAAAAATAATTGAAATAGGTATCATGACGTTGATGATGACGCTACTATTTCTCATAACACTGTTGATGTGTTAAAATGTCCTAATTAAAACTCCTCCAAATAACAACCTAATTTCACAAAAGTAACAAAGTATTATAGCTTCCGGGAATCGTCTTGTTAGTGATCAAAATGGTCGCAAACATCGTGTGGAATGTTAACATAGCTTTTTCTTTCCCCAAATAATAAAAAAGTTTTTCCTTTACATCAAAGTCGTCTATAACGAGATTCGCCTGATGAAATTTTTGAACAAAGGAAGCTAGTTTTCTACGCTGGTTGAAATCCAAATGATGGCAGTAAAACAAAGGACGATAAATCTAGAAATCCCCTTTGTGAAACGCCCATAGCATTGATTTAGCTAACCCTACTCACCCCAATAATGGGATATGCAGTACTCCAATGTAAACAGAATGACCCTAAGTAAATAATACGCGTAGTCTAATTCATTACATTACAGCAGAAACAATAAAAGCAAAAAACAAAAGGGATTACCGATAAATCTAAAAGGGATTTTTTTCTCCTAGGAGCTTATCTACTTTACGTCGTTTTGGGAATAAATACCGGCCTCCTTACTGCAATGAAGACGATGCTGAACATAAGTCTGCTATTGTCTGTAAGGATAAAAACATAGGAGAAAGTAGGCTTGTCCAACCTCCTTACGTAATCTTTTTATTTACTGCCGAACCCAGGATGTATTATTTTGTTCGAAACGGCAAAATCTTAGGGCAAGACTGTTAGAGATGTCCAAATTAAGAAAGATTAGTTCAGCTTTGAGGGTGGCTAATGCCATTGTTAGAAGAAACAATGCCTTGTTGCATTTGTACGCTTGCTGTATTTTGTTCGCGGTGCTTGCCTATCTTGTGTATGCCACATTGGTGCTAAAATATTATGTACATTTCGTAAACAGACATTGCAGCCATGCTTAAGACGTAATAAAACATGGACTTTTAATTTCTAACTTTTAAATAGTTTAAGACTGAAAAATTTAACTTTTACTTGTATTGTATGTTCACAATTAACTAATCTGTTGACACTTCCTTAATATTAAGACCTAAATGTAACACAGGACTACAATAAAATACTATATTCTGTATCTGGGAAGTCCTGGTAGGCTAGTTTGGAGACTTACTAATTTGAAGGTCCTTGGTTCAAAATGGCACGTATTTTTGTCTTTTTAAAGTGCTTAATGCGTATCGCCGTTAACTTAAAGTGGTGAAGAGGAAATTTCCGTATCTGAGGGGTTTTAATATTCTTTTATAACGTGTGACGTCTACCAACCCGCACTTAATCAATCTAGTGGACTTTAGTCTATTTTTTTTCAAAATAAAAAGAAATAATTGCCCAGTAGTGGGATAAAAAGGGCTGATCCGGATTGGGTACCTACCTACATTAAATTTGTTATTTTTTCCTGAACATAAGCCAAAAACTAATGCATTAATATTTGTTGTGAACTATTCTTGTTGTAAATTACTTTAGGCGATGCATTTCTTTGCAATAGGTCGAAATAAAGTTCTCTCCTCATGTGGGCTTTTAGATTACCTTATTGATCGATTATTATTTATTATCTAAGTTTGTAAATATTATGCATGCAGTTTTCATTTAAAGTAATTTTTTAGTTTTAATTTTTTTACCATAATTTAGGTGTATGTTTTTGTATTTAAAAATATTTATTATCTAAGTGAAATTAGCCTGCAGCCAAAAACTTGAGCAGAGCTGTTCCTAGAAAATAAATTAAGTAGAGAACCCGTGGCTTGGAAACCTTGTCGGGAGGTTATTATATTTTGTCTACTTAATGTTTTCGAAGCGTGTTATCTCGGATGAAGAATTGCTTTATTTGCACGTCTATTTGATATTTACCTAATTCTTTGTTACCTCAAATTAGGAAACATTGAAACTGGCGAGCATAACCAAATTGTTAATCAAAGATAAGATTTAATATTTAAGTTCAATATAGTAATTATCAGTAGATATATAATATATGTATTATGTAGCGATGATAGCTCAGTGGTTAGCGCGGTAGGTTAGCATGCCGAAGGTCGTGGGTTCAAATCCCACAATGAGCTTGAGCTGCCGGTGAAGGAAAACATCGTGTGGAAACCATAGCATGGTGGTAGGGTACTTTAGTACTCGGCTGGCCTCAACAAGTTGAAAATCTGCCGCCAAGTACATAACGGTGTGTTCCGGCAGCCTCACTTGACAGCCAGTTCTATTCCAGGCTAAGTATGCTTTACCATCTTCGTCCACACCATCACTTAACATCAGGTGAGCTGTGGTGAAAACACCTAGCCTGTTAAGCATAAAAAAAATGTTTAAAATTTCAAATATTGCAGACATTTACAACTTCAACGTAAGTGTAGACTATTCTTAAACCCAAACATGTGTATTTTATTGTAACTGTAATAATGAGCCAACATTTAAATTACAAAGCTATGAAAGGGTTTTTATTACGAACTCAAAGGGGTGGAACATTTAGAATCAAGAATAATAACGTTATTTTCTGCACATGTTATTCACGAAAGTAAAAAGCGGTTAAACCAATTTCAACCATTGTGGGCAAAACCGACTAACCCGTGGTAGCAGTGACTAGTACGAGTATTTATGACGATTACATAAAAAATAATTTAAAGTATGTATGTATTTTCGATCGATTAAATAATCGAAGAACTTGCTTAAGCTCAAATATAATAATAATAATAAATAAATAATAATAAATATCGTAGGACATTACACACAGCGCCATCTGACCCCAAACTAAGCAAAGCTTGTACTATGGGAATCAGATAACTGATAAAATACTTAAATACTTTTTTGTAAATACATACTTATAATACATACAGTACACCCAGACACAGAACAAACATTTGTTTATTGTTCACAAAATGCTTATCCTGGGTGGGAATCGAACCCACGCCCTACAGCTCTTGAAGCAGACATGCTACCAATGAGCCAACAGGGCTGTAATACATACATAATACCAACAAATACTTCTATAGGTTTTTTAAATACGCTCCATAGACACCAGGGCCCGTAACTCATTTTTTTAATTACTTTTTTTACAATACAGAGAAAGAGAGAAAATATGTTTAACAAAATTGATCTTAATCTAAGATGAATCTAAATTAAATTAGTTGTAATGACGTCACTATCAAGAAAATGTCTCGTTCGTTTCATTACTTGTACAATGCATCAGAAATCGTTTTTTACGATAAAGCCGCCATTTGTGTGGCACTCTTGAAGTTGAAGTCTATATTATTATATTTTTAATTTTTCTGGTTTTTTTAATTTCTTATGTACGAGTACATTGTACACAACAAAGTCTGTCTGGTCCGTCTGAATACGTCTGGTTTCTTATTTATCTATAAATTATACGATTAAAATACTTCTATCAATTTAAAAATTTAGGATTGTATACATCATCACACAGATTATTGTAAATACTACAGTTTGTTATATCTTCACGCTGAATTGAATCGAGATATTATATAGCGAAAATTAACACATAGGCTACTATTTATCTAGAAAAACGGTTAAAATCGTACGACACAGCTAATTGTAAAATACAGATCAAACTGAGAATCCTCGGGTTTTGAAGTCAGATAAACATAGCGCAGCTTTTCGAAGCGCTCAGTGGATTTAAACCTTAAAACTTGATTACGTCTTTTCCGCGATACCACAAAGATAACCACCGGTTCTCTCCACATGTCAGGTGCATAAATTATGCTGTCAGCAATAAATCGCCTCCTCGCTTTGGATGTCGTATTATTAACGTCATAACATTGGTACAACATGGCGGAACTTTCTGTGGATGTCTTCCAAACCATAGCAATCATCATTACGAATCAATCGTTGAAAGGCAGATGTATAACTGATTCACTTCATTAGTTCTCCTTCAGTTTACATTCAAAAACGGCCTAAAATTACGTGGATTGTTATCGGAATGTGAGTTTTATGTAAACGCAATAGAGATGGTATCATGTCTAGGTTTTAAGTTGTTGGATAGTTTAAACAAAAGCTTGAGTGCAAGCGCTTCGACGTCGCGTGGTCCTCTATATTTAGAATGTAATTTAATAGTGTGCAATTTGCAGCGATACCATCGATTGTGTAGGTTCATTCAGAGGAAAATGTTTGGCGAAACGGAAAATTTGTCGCAACCATTATTCGCACTGGCGCTTCGGACGATTAAATTTGGTTCAGCCGTGAATTTAGGCCAACGATAGTGTGTACTGGTTTCAGTTTGCACGGTGTCTTATTTCAAAGGGTAACTGTTTAACACTTCGCTGGTTTGATAACTTTGATTACAAAGGCGGTGTAAAGTTTCATTTAGTGCATTTCTACATTTATCTGGCTAAATATGTGGCTATGTTTACTATAACTGATTTGATATTTTTAATAATTTTACTACCATTTTTTATTTGATTATGATTATTATTGACTTTATGATAATTCTTGACCTGTAACACCTCGTTATCAATAAATACGATTATGATTAAGATTATGTATGTTTCGATTGATTGGTTTTAATTGAGTACAAAGATAACAACAGTAAGTACATAGTCCAGGGATGGGTAGTTTTGGGGCTCTAGTGTCGCTTTCCATGCAATTTCGGCAGCCTTGTTGTAAGACCCGTATCGTTTCAAATCTACAGATACTGCGTTCAAATACCACGGCACGCACTTCTGTTTTTTCTAATAATGTCTAGCGAAATTACAGGGCTGTTGAGAATAACCATCTAATGTCTCAAATTAATTATTTCTAAAGCTGAGATGCCCTGGACTTTGTTTTGCTATTTAAAGTACTGTGTACCGTTGCAATATTCATAGACAGGCGTCTCTTACCATCAGGAGAGTATCTTGTTCAACCCATTACTTTTACATAAAAAAAATATATGTCTCAAAATGATAAGCGGTAAAGCAGCGGCGCGCCCATGTAATAAGGATCACAATCGCATCACTTTTTCGTGTTCACCTAAGTTGAATCGCAATACAAACTCACTGTACAGCCCCTAATATGTTTTTATTTTTCTTTCTGGGTACTGCTGCACTAGTTTTGGGCAGTTCTTATCAATCCAGAAGAACGTTTCATCTCATTATTTTTTTATGAAAATACGATTAGTCGATAATCCACCAAAACGCTCATAGAGTCTCACGCCATAATCAAAAACATCAAAACATCCGATAACGGCCTATTTGTCACGGTCCACACTATTTCCTTTCCTCGCATATAAAGTTTCCTCTAATTAAAAGCAAGCGCGTCTAACGCACAGAAGTAGTATTTAACTTGTGCAGTACTTAAGATCAAGACAAATAAATTCTCATTGAAATACATTCTGCCGTGATTATTGAAGTACTTTATTTTCTATTCATATTACCAAGATCATATTGGCATGAAATTCTTACGTAAAATGCTTTATGCATGAGCTAACCTTTGCCAAAGCGAAAGTACTAGAGACTGTACAAGTGTACATAGCGTGGCCAGATTTTTTTTTGCCATGATTTGCAACTTTTTGAGTGAAAAAAGCGGGATCCTTTCGTCGAAAGCGGGACATAGTAAAAAACATATATAATCAGAAGTTTTAGCATGCACCGGTTGCGTGACGCACCCCTCTCTCCCGCGCTTCCTCAGCACGCTGCACGCACGGCCGAGTTATCCCCGAAAAGCGGAATTGAGCCTGTCCCGCGCGGGACATTTTTGATTTAAAAATCGGGACGTCTCGCCAAAATCGGGACATCTGGCAACGCTGATAGGTACCTACGTTTTTTTTTAAATTTTGCACGTTTAAAATTATTTTTGTGTAATTTATGTTAGACATAACATTGGAAGGAAACCCTGTTTGTACGGAATAATAATATGGCTAAAACAATTTCAATAAAATGAATTAATTAATATTTTCATTGGCATTCAATAATAGTTACAAATTAAGTGAAAAAAAAAACAGATCCTAAAACCCCAGGAAAAAGTCCCCTTTTAAAGTATCTGTGATAAATCTAAAGGTAAACTTAAAAGATATGGTACGTTAATTTAGAAAAAAATATAATAATTAATTCCAAATTTAGTCACTGTATTCTACGACATTCATCGCTCGGATGAGTCCGAACGTGGTTCCAATCACATCGAGTTTACGACTGTCTGTCTGTCTGTACCTACTCTCATAAAGCGATCTGAAGCGCCGGCGCGACGACTGATTGATAACACATGCCAGCCTTGGACAATGAGCGCTCATGGTATTTTCATATTTCACTTCTTTAAGATTTTTGATTTATTGATATTGTTTTAACAACGAGCGTGTTGTCCGCCCATAGATATAAGAACACTAGGCACTGTTAACAGTATTTATTTACGTAGAATTAGTATTTCTGTAGAATTGTTATCAGCATCTTTGCGTACAAGCGGGTAGGCTTTTTAATAGGTATAATAATGAGTGTTGAAGGTATAATTATGTTGTTCGACAGCCCTATTGGTTCATTGGTAGTGTGTGTGCTCCAAGAGCTGAAGAGCTCGATTCCCGTCCAGGATAAACAGTAACAATCCAGTTTGTTCTGTGTCTGGGTGTTTTGTATTTATTATAAGTAGAGCCTGGATCCCACGACACAGGTCACGTTGTTGTGTTTCTTTGTATTTTTATTATATGTGTAATAGTTTAAGTAATTAAAAAATCCATATTTACAACAAAAAAATATTTAAGTAAGTTCAGTAATCTGACTTCCATAGTACAAGCTTTGCTTAGTTTGGGGACAGATGGCGCTGTGTGTAATGTTCTACGATATTTATTTTATTTTTATTAATTAGTTTATTTCCGCTTAACAGTATTTTCAGTTACAACAGTGATGAGGATTGGCCACTTGCTGCAGAAACCACTTGAGAAAAGGATGTATACACTTGTGGTTATTTTATTTTAATTCGTCTTTAGTTAAATTTGTTTTAGTTTTTAAATTTATTTTTGAGATATTAAGTAAAGATTTGAATAAGTTTTTTTAAATTGTTGTCAAATTAGTTATAGCAAATTTTAATCCTTATCACTGTTGTTACTGAAACGACTGGTAAGAGGAAATAAACTAAATATATACCTTGAATATTCAAAATAAACTTCCGCAAAGTAACGGCTGAATCAATTAATTAGGTATATAATATTTGTAGCGATGATAGCTCAGTGGTTAGCGCGTTTACACGCCAAAGGGCGTGGGTTCAACACTTTTTTTTATAATTGACTGGCTAGGTGTTTGACAATAGCTCACTAAATGCATTTTTTTTTTAATATAAATGTTGAGAGCCGAACGGCACGCTCTCCTGATTGTAAGAGAAAACGCCGGTCCGTGTATATTTATAGATATAAGTTTGGCCGAGGACTAAGTACGTCAATCTATACTAATATTATAAAAAGGAAAGATTTGTATTTTTGGATTTTTGATTGTTTCTAACGAATAAACTCAAAAACTACTGGACCGATTTCAAAAATTCTTTCGCCGTTGGGAAGGTACACAGTCATCCCCTGGTGACATAGGCTAATGTTTATCCCTGTTTTTCTACGAGAACGGGAACTACGCGGGCAACACCGCGAGGCGTCCGCTAGTCTAAAATAAATTTATTTATTGTAGTATTAAGAAACATTCCGTTACATACCTACATAAAAGGTGTAGATAATAGAAACGTGTTAAAACCTTCTTCGAATTATTTTTCAAACTGTCTCCAAGGAATAAACACCACTGCTTTTATCGAAATCACAGAATAAGATTTTTACCAAAAAAAAACCATTAAAATAGCGCTATGACACCCTTTTTATTCTCAAAAAATATCTACGAATTTCGTATGGAGATTAAAGTGGATACACTCATTGTTTGCACGCGGAGTGTTGTCGTATTCATGCCATTAGTGAGAGTAAATTTCCTCTAGGATTTGCTCAAAAAGGGTTAAGATCTCTTTATACATATTTTCATCGCTTGAAGTGTGACGAGCCATACAGTTTAGATATTATCCTTTGTGTAGGATGAATTGTGTTTTCAGATAATCTAGACGGGGTTTCTAAAACACATTAGATAAGTAGGTAAAAATAAAAAATATTAGACAATATTTCACTCAGCACTGTCTAGTCTCATACAAAGCGAAATATAGGTCTCTTTATTGTGCACACCATAAACAGACAAAAGTACAGAGAACAAAAGAACCTTATGAACTAGTGCCACAAGTGGCGGCCTTATCGCAAAGAGCGATCTCTTCCAGGCAACAAAGAAAAGCAAAACACGATAGATGACTTCAGAAACAGACGGGAGATGTAACACTAATAAGAAAAATAAATAAAATATTGTAAGTATACAAAAATAATATTAATAATTTATTAGACGAACGAGCTCTTCTGTTGTTAACTATAACGCCCATCAGATACACAAAACTTTGAGTAACTAAACAAAGTCCAGAACATCGCTGTTTTGGCACTTACTACTTAGAGACCTTCGACTGTTAGTCTCAACAGCCCTGTAATTTCACTAGCTACAGTGCACTTTAAACAGATGTTTTAAATTAATTTATAACTGACTAGCTGTGCCCCGCGGTGTAACCAGCTACATGTTTTTGGGATAAAAAGTAACCTATGTGTTAATCTAAGATCTCAGCTTCCTCCATGCCAAATTTCATCCAAATCCGTTCAGTAGTTTTTACGTGAAAGAGGAACAAACTTACATCCATACTCACAAACTTACGCATTTAATTTTATAATATTAGTAGGATAGAGGATAGGATAGCAGGATTACACCAAAGTACCAGGTAACTAATTTTTCTATTCATATTTCAAAAAACATTGAAAATGTCAAAATGACAATAATTATGTCAATATAATGAAGATGTCAAATATAAAATATGTCGATATGATTAAATGTTAATAAAATAATTATAATACATTCAAAAGCTGAGGTGACTATGGACGCGCTGAATGCCCTTTACTCTTATTTATATCAGAGCCAGAACAAAAAAGGGCTTCTCAATTTTCGGAAAAACAAACAACATTAATGTTAACATCAAGAAGGCAGGTGAAACGACGTCAGATCGAAGGAAAGCTCGCCAAATATTTACAACTGCCTCAAGTGGCTTAAAACAAATTCTTCTATAATCTCGCTTCGGCTTTGTGCTATTGTTTGCATTGAATTTTGCTACTGCTTGCCTTTCCCTTGTGACAATACAAGGTAAACCAGTAAGGGGAATCAATGCTAACCGGACCAATGTCATAGTAAAATCTGTATTATTTCTAGCGTTAGTCTCTTTGGGAAAACAGTTTCACTCAAAGATTAAAATAAATAAATAATAAATATCGTAGAGCATTACTAAGTAAGTACTATGGAAGTCAGATAACTTATAGAATACTTAAATACTTTTTTTTTAAATACACTTATGACAAATACAGAACACCCAGCTACAGAACACTATGAATTTATTTATATAATCGTTTATACTTGTTATTAATTTTGGTATGGTAGGGTAATAAGTCATTGTCAATAGCATAGTTATAAACTTAAATAATCTCACTTCTTACTAATAAGTATGTAATACAATAAAATCGAAAGTCTGTCTGTATGTTTGTAACTTCTTCATGTTGTAACGGCTTAACGGATTTTGATGAAATTCAAAATGCGGATAGTTTAATCCCTGGATGAACACCAAAGTTATTTATAGGTATTAACCCGAATAATGCGGGTGAAATCAAAATTACTTCTTGAATAAAATCCGTCAATAACTGTTTGAAATAAAGTTAGAACCACGTTTTAAAACTAGATGGCGCTTTAAATTCAGACGTTGCTAAATTTGAAGGTGATATAACTACATTTGATTCATTAATTAAATGTAGTTGTATAGTTTACCTATATAAATGTTTGTGTTCCAAAGACTACAATTATGTTATACTGGTGCTTTACTATATTTTTGTACTGTATTTTGTGGGACGCCACTCAATTTGTGTTTGATTTGCCAAACATAAAGCGTTCGTAAACATTTAACAGACTTGTATCGGGTTACTCAATTTCTTTTGTTCGCAGCCGTTTGGCTTCTATATATAACAATGTTGACATAAACACGATATGTTTTGTTGCTAGCCTGCTTTATTTGCTTTGATAGTTATAAAATGTGAAAACTTAAAAGTAAATGAATATAATTGTATAATGGAAGATCATAATTATTATAATTATTTCTTGGTAGTCCATTTCAAGATGTGCTAGTTTAGTGGAATGTCATTCAAATCGTCCTACCGGAGACTTGGCTCGTAATAATATATTAAAAGTTAATTTAAACCCCTAGATTATATAGGACGTAGTAATAGTGTCTCGTTTTACCCTTTGGGTACGGAACCCTAAAAACAACAAAAATGTAGAAAAAAAAATGTTAAGGAAAGAAATATCTTTAGGTCACAAATCGGCCTTAACTCAACAATGCCGATTGTTACCAGCCGGCGCCGGTGACGTCATGAACGCGTGTTATTAACTACTATAAAAAAACATAATTATACATATTTACATAACAAAATTATGCATTGTAATAAATCGTCAACGTTGTTGTATATCGGGCCGATACAAATTTCTTCACACTTTTTTTAAAATATTCCAGTGATGACTTTCTCAGTCCGCTGACTGACAACGTATGTTTAAATCGTCGCCACCAAGTCATTAGTCGTTACTTTGGAGACTTCGGCGCGCATCTGGCAAACGTACCTTCTCAAAGGAACCCTTGCCAATACAGGGTTAATGAACATCTCAATAAACACCATGTTATTCATATGACACATTATATTAAGCACAAATTCGTTCGTGCATGGAATACTGCTCGCACTTTTGGGATGGATGCCTCCAGTATTAGCTGGAGGTGTTTGAGTCAATTGAAGAGCGTGCTAAAGGACTCATCTGCAGCGATTTTCTCGGTCAAACTAACCTTCCTAATCTTGTACATCGTCGCAAAATTACTAGTTTGTAAGTTTTTTATCGGATTCATTTTGGAGAGTGTGCTTCGGATCTGCATGCTCTAATTCCGCCATGCCCATTTTTATATCGGACGACCAGAAGTTCAAAAAAGCGACATCGTTTCATGGTCGTTCCAAAAACCCGTATGAAACGATTTGAATCTACTTTTAATATTTGAACGGCTAAAGCGTGGAATACGTTACCCGAGTGGGTGTCCCTTGATAGATACAATCTGGGTGTCTTCAAGTCGAGAGTGAATCGGTATCTTCTAGGCAAGCGTGCTCCATCGTAGATCGCATCTTCACTTAACATCAAGTGAGATGGCGATCAAACGCAAGCCTATAATAACAATATAACTCTTTATTGCTTACACCATAAACAGACAATTATAACAATATAAACTGAACACTAATGCAACAATTGGCGGCCTTATCAATAAAAGCGATCTCTTCCAGGCAACCTTAATACGAAATGAATTCTACAAAGCTAAGGGCAGTGTGTGTTGATAAGAGTCCAAATAAAAATAAAAAAAACATTTTAAACATAATACATAAAGACTTACATATATACCTAACTATATTATAAAATAACAATACTTAAATATACCTTATATAATATACACTTATAGACATACATATATACGAATAGATATACATTTACATATGCTATACATAGCCTATATTAAATTTAATAAAAAAAAAATTACATGAATTCGATATAAAAGTATCAGACGATTAGAATACCTAATAACACACTTGAGACGAATTCAATGCGTTATGTAATTGAAAAGAAAAGAATAGAAAAACTACAATGCTCCAATAGAAAAAGTAACAAACACGAGTTACGATAACTACTTACGTGTTATTAACTACGTATTTGATATTCACAAAGACATATAATGGTCCGACAGAAGTATCAAAAGCAATAAATAATTCCCCCAGTTGCGACAAATGAGGTCATGTGTTTCTCCTTTAAGTTTTTTTCTCAGACTTCCCGCGGGATCATGTGTCTTCTATTTCCGTTAACATATCGACTGAACGATTTGCTTCTTTAATTTTAGAATGTTCGCTGTTTAGTATATTGCGCCTCGGGGGTAATTAAGTTTCAGATTCAAATGCATGTGTCAACTGCAGCACATCTGGCGACTTTTAATCTGTGACTTTTTGTAGTGATGTTTTTATATAACAAATTATAGTAATTTGCTTTGTGGCGTCCGTAACGTTTTTATTCGTGGGCTGGATCTGTCTAGCTATCTGGCGCTTTACATAAAAGTATATCTTCTCGGGAGAAGGTCGTCTAGACAGGTACCAGCGTAGTGCCAGATAATAAGCCGCCAAGCAGTTGTGTTTAACATTTATGTGTTGCAGTTTGAAGTGTGTGCAGCTAGTGAAATTACAGGGCTATTGAGACAAATCCTTGAGTGCCCCAAAGTTATAGGTGTCAGAACAGCGATACCCTGTGGCCACACTCTTATTTCTATTCTAGTTCTAGGTAATAAGAAACATACGCGACAGCGCACCTTATAGCTTGGGCAAAATATTTTAATAATGGGTTTAATTTTAATTTTGTTTTATGATTTTAATTTTGGTTTTGATTTTAATTTAATTTTCCAAATTATGTTGTATTTAAAAATTTCATGTTGTGCTTCCTTAAACAAGCAACGCTTGCTATTGTGGAGCATCAATAAATAATAATAAAATAAGAAGTAAAAGTAACATAATAAATAAATAAATAAATATCGTAGGACATTACACACAGCGACATCCGACCCCAAACTAAGCAAAGCTTGTACTATAGAAGTCAGATAACTGAGAGAATACTTACATAGTTTTTTTTGGTAAATACATACTTAAATACATACTATACAGTACATCGAGACACAGAAGAAACATTTGTTTATATCACAAAATGCTTGTCCTGGGTGGGAATCGAACCCACGCCCTTCAGCTCTTGGAGCAGACTTACTACCAATGAACCAACAGGGCTGTCAAATACTAACAATTATGTGATCGTGTAGCTTGTACTTGATCTCCTAACATGAACGGCAATAAAAGATTTGTTAAATAGTAGTCGCACTTGCGGTTTAAGATATTTATTTTCTCAAAGAAACAGTTTCTTGTTGAGAAAATATATTACTAAAGTAAACACATTTATTAGTAGAAACTTTATAATTAAGTTAGGTATAAGCACGAGAATAGGCGACAAATAATAGTTACTACTAAGCTACAACTTTGGTTGTTTCGGTTCTTCATTAAGTTAATTGTTTTTTCAAGAAGTAAGATTAGGTATGCACTGATAATTAGTCAACGTATTTATTAAACAAAATAAACTGTCCAATACGTAGAAATATAATAATGTTCGCAAACAATATAGGTTTATTATAGATTTTTCAGGTCATTAAAATTTTGATGGCCAAATGTTTATTTTAAAGTTTTGTTTTCATTACTTTTATCGGCTATGTTTTGATTGTAACTGTAGAGCTAGTTAATACTTAGTTTGAATAAAATTATGTCCCAACTAAAAGCAACTAGAATAGATACTATGTAAATACTTCATAGTTGGATCAACGTTTCCAAGTAAAATTTATCTGTCATACATAATAAATATTGGTTTGATCGAAAGTATAAAAGTAAGTGTCAGTGTGTATGTAATTTAAAATGTAATACAGATAAATTTCATGTTCTATTAATGAAAGAGTTATATGTTGGCCTAAATTTAGACCGTTTGAAGTATTTTTTTTATGGTTGACAGGCGTTTGACCACAGCTCACCTGATGTTAAGTGAAGGTGTGGTCGAAGATGGTAAAGTACACCTAGCCTGGAATGGAACTCTCAAGTGAGGCTGCCGGAACACACCGTTAGGTGCTTGGCGGCAGATTTTCAACATGAGGGTGGTAGCTAGCCAGCCGAGTACTAAAGTACCCAACCACTATGTTATGGTTTCCTCACGATGTTTTCCTTCACCGGCAGCTCAAACTCATTGTTGGGGTTTGAACCCATGCCCTTCGGCATGCGAACCTACCGCGCTAGCCACAGAGCTATCTTCGCTACAACTAGTAACTATCGCAATTTTACGAGCCCTTTTCAAATAGTGTATCTGCTATTTATAAATCCTTTTATATTTCCCCTATTTGAATCACATTAAAAACAAATTAAGGCCTCAAAGAAAGGAGAAGATCTAAAAATGATCTTTAAGATTTGCAATAGCTCTCTACAAACTTTCACACGAAAGTAAGCTGTCTCTTCTTGCAGCAAGGTTTAAAATACAACCTTTTGAATGGTAAGTTTTGTGGTGGGTTGTAAGAAACAATCAAACTTAACCTTGAAGACGTTTTACGAGTCGTTCTCAGTTGGTTGTTGTAATAAACATGTCGGCAACAAGTGTTAGAAGGTTTCTAGTCTTTGCTCGCATGCTATAAAATTTTACTCTGTGAATATATTTTCGAATGAAATGTTGAGTGGTTTATCATTTTTAACGAAACTGAAGGCGTAAAACTTTTATTATAATGAGATTGGATGGAGCTTGTATAGTTATTTATTTGTGTTTGTGATTCAATCAACGTTGAATAATGAAAAAAAGCAAAATTTTACTGTTTTATATCAGGACACTACGTGATAACTTTTCAAACGGAATACTTAACATTGACTGGCTGGATTGGCGTTTGACCACAACTTATTTATGCAGGGTACTGAACCGAAAAGGTGTCATTAGTTATGAAAACTTAACACATTCCAAGTTTATAACCTTGTATGTTGTTGAACATAACTGAAACACGTCTAGCTCGGAACGGAAACTAGCTCTTAAGTACCGACGATTGTTAGCGCGGTCGGTACACACGCCAAAGGTAATGAGACGAACGATACGCTTTCCTGATGGAAGGATATAACGCATGTCCAATGTCCATGACCATTGCATCAATACACGTAACTTTGAGTTGCAAGACAAAATCCAGGGCATTGCTGCTTTGGCGCTCATTACTTTAAGACTTTCGATGGTTAGACTCAACACCCCAGTAATTTCGCTAGCTGGTAGGAAATCTACCACCAAGTAAAATTAAAGCGAAAAAATTTACCCATCCAATCCAGTTTTTAACAACTTGCTAATTATTTATTATTAGAAAATGCTATGCCGTCAATTGATAAATAAATTTCGTAGGAAATTTGCCCACAGCGTCATCTGACCCCAAATTAAGCAAAGCTTGTACTATGGGAGTTTATATGTAACAGTTTGGTTAAACTCTTAAATACAATACAGCGGTAGCTGCTTACCCACAGAACAATTCGTTACCTAAAAATAGCACAAATTGTAAATACTGACAAGTTTAACATCTGTAACAACACAATACACAAAGAATCATAAATATGTTGTCGTGGAAATAAAATCAATCGACTGAAATCTGTTCGAAAATAGTTCGTAACGAGAGTTCCAGTTAAGTAGATATTATTTCTTGTGTATGTGGAATATTATTATTATATTATTTTGGACATTTTTATTACTTAGATAAATGTTTGTTTTGTTTCAGTTATAATTTATATAGACAAGACAAAATAAACATGGGCTTAGTAATGATTATGAAGACGTGGTATTTTCAGTTGAAAATAATACGATGTTTATTTTAAGTGCTCATAAGCAGCGACGAGAGCTTTATTTAAATGTCGATATATTAGTAAAGAAATAAGATATTTTTATACAAGCTAACTACGATTTTTGTAGCGATAATAGCTTAGTGGTTAGGGCGGTTAAATCACACCCTGAAGGGCGTAGGTTCATTGAGCTGCCGGTGAAGTAAAACATTGCATAATGGTAGCGTACTTTCTAGCTTCTACCCTCAAATTGACAAACTGCCGCCAAGCACGTAACGGTGTGTTCCGGTAGCCTCAGTTGAGAGCCAGTTCCATATCAGGCTAGGTGTGTTTACTATCTTCGATAACACCTTCACTTAACATCAGATAAACTGTGGTCAAACAGCTAGCTTGTTAACGATAAGAAAAAAAAATATTAGAAAAACTATTAAATTGAATATTTCGTAGAGAATAAGTGAAAACTTCATGGCCCAACGATTTTTCGTAAGTATTTTCAATACCTAGTAAATACGCGCCCTACTGGACTCTTATGATGAAAGCTCGCTTTTTGGTTATCCAGACTAGACATAATTTTTGTAAGAAATTCTAACTTGTAGTATTTATAGACTTTATGAGACAAATAAGTTGACGATAAATGGTCACCTGGTAAATTTACATGCAAAAGTGGGAACGAGATGAGTTTAAGCTAAATCTCTCCGTTATCAACTAAAAGACCTCGGCGCGCCAAGAACATCTATAAATTTAATGCTGGTTGTATTTAATTTATAGATGTAAGTATCCAAAGCAAGGTTGGAATGATCATTGATCGTGGCAAATTTGGTTGGGAAAAGTTCACGGGCAGTGAAGGCATTTTATACCATCTGCCTCGGTCCTATGCTAATGTGATCTAGGTTCAACCGGTGCCAATGTCATGAACGCTAATATAGTCGTCGCTAGTATCGTGTCTGTTTGTTTTTGTTTGTATTTGTTATAAAAATAAAATCTTTTTCTTTATTTATTTTAATACATGTGTATTTAAATTACCGTTTCTCATCAGGTGATGTCACATTCAAACACATTTTTAGTCTGTTGTAAATAAATTACAGTCTATAACAATTCCTATTGTGTTCATTGTTCAGCTTATTGAATCAATCATTTCAATTGCCAATAGCCAACTTATTTCAGCTGCACCTACATTAACAGCCACTTACACTGCCATTCAATATTAGTGGCACTCACATCAAACAGCAATTCAATTACAATTTGTGTTACATTGCACAATAATATTAATAATTGGTGGTCGCATTACAACTTGACTCCCGTTAGAGTTCAGAAGCTGTATTGTTACATTTTTACTGTCATTAAATAAAATAAAGTACTTTATATTACGCTCACAAGTTAGTGTGTTACAGATTTTTTTCAAATTTTATTTACAGATCAAATTGTACTGGCCTTAATAAATATGAAAATATTACCACACAAACTTAACTCAGCGCAATCACAGATTTTATTGTCAGTGCCGTGAGTACGACATAATATAGAACACATTAGCAAATTGTCTTCCCCTTAATAGAGACAGTAAGAAATGTGTTGATGGACGCATCTCGATGGATTCTTCGATTATAGTATATTTAGCAATGATATTAAAATTACTTAGTCTCAACAAGGCTAGATTGTAATAACAATGAGGTATCTAACAACAAACAGAGATACATGATTAGAAAAAAAAAGATTTATTTTATAGATATGTTTAATTATTATAAATAGGAACTTAAAAAGCAGTTGTATTATGTACAAATAACACTTTCAATTAAAAAATATGTGTGTATTCGTGTACAATAACAGTTTGTTGTACAATATTTTAATTGTTATTTTTATCATTGAACATCACGTGTAACTCGATGAATTTAACTAAATGTATTTTTTCTATCGTATTAAGTATTCGTAGGTACAATTTTTGTTGTGAAAAGAGGTTATCTACTTTCTAGGCTATGCCGATTTATCTTTATTTTTATGTTACTGCTACCTACCATTTTTGTGGTAAATATTAAGACGGAGAATCCAGCTGTGAAATGTGAACCGCTCCTATGGGTGTGCTAACGTTTCAATAACGCTATGGAACGTTTGATCATAACAGCTTCTTTATCGCTACAGTTTCTTCATGTTGGCAGTAGTTATAGATTGATAGTTCTATTGTTTGTGTTTTCATAGTGGCTACATGTGTGTTATAAAAAACTAGTCACCAGCCGCAGCTTTGACCAAACATAGACCAAACCTTACGGTACATAAGCAGATTCCTAACTTTGACTATGCCTCGAAAACGAAGCCAAGTTAGCACTTACTATTTTAGGGTGAGGTTGTTACCTACCCAAACTACAAGCATGCGGAGTGGAAGCCCGTAACTTGATGCAACTCTCGCACCTTCCCCGTGTTAGTATAGTTTGGGGCTAGGTCATCAACAAAAAAAAAAAAAAAGTCGGAAAAAATTTCACACAACTTTTATAAAATAAAAACCGATTAACTTGATGCATCTCTCGCACCGTCCCCATGTTAGTATAGTTTGGGGCTAGGCCATCACCAAAAAAAAATATATAATACATCGGAAAAATTTCATCCATCTTGAATGAAATTTTTTCTGATGTATTGTTTTATTTATTGTATCTAAGTAGGTTTGATATAATTTGTGTATGGAACCTGATAGGCAAACTATTAGATCATCCTTCGTCTTTTTTTCCTTCCTTTATCTCTATGCTATCTTCCTTTTCAATTGTTAATTCCATGCCTCATTTGTTTTTGTAAATTGTTTGTGTCGTTGGTAATTTGATTTCAATATTTTTATGTGTATTTTGTTTGAACTACAAGGGCTCACCAGCGCTGGTTATATCACTTAGTATGACCAGCGTTATGCTGAGGTGAGCCCCTATTTTTTAACTGTCTATCTCTGTTTGTTTGTTTTTGTGTGTTCGGTTGTGTTACAAAATAAAATTATTTTCTTTCTCTTTTTTCTATCTTTTCCTAACTAGGTACCTAAATAGTAAAAAAAATAATTACATAGGCCTCTTTAATGTTCTTGTTATCATTACAATGGTATAGTAGCAATTTCATCTGCAAATTAAAACAGACCACAAAAAGGTTTCCCTAACAACATAACGTGTAAATTACCCAATGTAGAGCAGCACGTTTGCAGAACTGTTTAGGCAGAACTCTACTAATTAAAGCTCTACTACAGCGAGATTCACGTGAGAGCCATGTAATTAATATTGCGAACAATATCTCTGCTCTCCTTGTCGCGTAATTAGGCAGAGGCTACACAGAATGTTAACTAGTCGGCGGTAAGTAGGATAGCGTTTCACATTTTTGGTCACACCATTTTCATTTATTTTTTAAATATATTCTACGAACCTACTAAACTGAACGTTTGAATGCCTATAAAAGTGAATCTAGAAGAGTATAGTTTTATATAATAATTTAAAAAATCGGCCAAGTGCGAGTCGGATTCGCGCACGTAGGGTTACGTGCACGCACGTACCATTATCTATGAAAACGGCAAAAAAATCACGTTTTTTATGGGAGCCCCCTCAATTTTTTTTTAGTATTTGTTGCTATAGGGGTAACAGAAATACATCATCTGTGAAAATTTCAACTGTCTAACTATCACAGTCAGTCGGACGGACAGCGGAGTCTTAGTAATAGGGTCCCATTTTACCCTTTAGGTACGGAACCCTAAAAACTAACTCCATACTCGTAGGTCGACGTAAGAGACGGTGTGGTCAAAGTTAATAATCAGACCTTACCCGGAATGGAACTAGGTTTCAAGTAAAGTTGCTAAGACACACTGTTAGTATTAACCGGTTAGATCCGCGATCCTATTATGACACACAATCATTTAGTTAAGAAATTAGAGTCGTTATAAAAACGTTTGGGTTAAAATCAATTATTTACCTTAGTTCTTAGACAGCAACACGTAAATCAAAGATACCGCGATAATAGCGCTTAGTTGACTGACACATTCCTGAAGCTTGGTTAATTGATTTTTGCTGAATTCGTGAGAACAACTGTGATAGATTGACTCACGCGATTGAGTCATGAAGTAACCTAGATTCAGTATTTGTCGAAAAAATTTGCATTAATAGTTTTACAAAATAAATAAACATCGTAGATATTTCACACACTGTCTTAGCCCAAAATTTAGCAAAATATTTACTGCGGGAAAGAGATAATAATTGATGGAATACTTTCATACTTTTTTAAACTAAATATATTATACTATTATTGCGTATATAACACCCAGACAGAAAAAACTTATGTTTTCAAAATAATTGATTATTAAAAAACTTTCGGACGCCTCGGGGTTCACCCGTGTAGTTCCCGTTCCCATAAGAATACAGGGATAAAAAGTAGCCATGGTGACATACAGGGGACAGTGCACCTTCCTAACAATGAAAGAATTTTTGAAATCGGTCCAGTAGTTTTTGACTTTATTCGTTACAAACATACAAAAATCCAAAAATCAAAATCTTTCCTCTTTATAATATTAGTGTAGACGAACTACGTGAATCCCATTATTGACATAATTCTGGAATAAACGGTATCCTTCATATTAATCTAGACTAGATAATTAAGTAGCGCGTTTCACGATGAATGAAACTATTGCTCTTTTGTTACATACACATGTTTCATTTCTCTTTGAACCCAATTTTTAATTCAACACGAACGTAGTCGCTAGAGCAAGCTAGTAAATAAATAAAGAAAATTTGTTATTTTTTTCAAATGGGACTTAATCGCGCTCAAAATACTATGAAACATAAATATTATGAAACGTTAAGTATTCAAATCGTAATTCTTTAAATATGGAAAGTTTTATAATCTCTTTAAAAATAACTTTATTGAAAGGTACACGAAAAAAAAATTTTGGATTAACAGAAACGAGTAAATTCTATTGAGTTGAAGATATGTAGATACCTTTACTCGTGATTTTAGTAATTGATTCTTCGTAATGTAAAAAGGCAAAAAGCTGAGATGTTTTGCGTTGTGTTATGACAGGTACAAATTATTCAATCGATCCGATGACTAACTTAAAAGCTCTTCACTATAAATATGTATCTACAAAGATTATTATTTTTATAATCAATATACATATTAAATGTATTCTAAGAATTAGCAATTCCATTTCTGAGAATTTAAATTCTAAGACTCGTTTTAAGATTCGCATTGCATTTTCATTTCCCCTGTCCGTACATGACATAGCCGTAGTAAAGACAGCAGTATAAATGCGAAATACATAGAACTAAAGTTTGGCCGGATGCTATACACCAGCAAATTTTAGTCGATTAAATCTAAACAAATCGGGAAAAATATAAAGACAACGATTTTGCTTAATTTTAATTTACACTAAATACATAGTTTTTTATTATCATTTAAAAATAAATAATCAATTCTCCGCAAAACTTACTTACACATTTCTACAACTACTATGTTTTTTGTAGCGATGATAGCTCAGTGGTTAGTTGTCACGCCTAAGGGCATGGGTTCAGACCCCAACAATGAGTTTGAGCTGCTAGCAACCACTTTTAAGTTGAAAAGCTATTGCCAAGTACCTAACGGTGTGTTCCGGCAGCCTCACTTGAGAGTAATCGGCTTAGTATCTTTTAATTTCATAGTAAGCTTGACGTTTTTAACGTAAGCATAAACTCAGTGGAAATCATTTGTTAGTATTTATACAACCACGTACGAAATGGATATATTGTTATCAAGAACTTGTAAAACCTACTTGATATTGGCATAATGTACGAATCTTGTAGTGATTAACAAAGGAAAAAAGTTTCTAATATGAAGTATTTTTATACGTACTCAACTAGCTATTACCTTATATTTATTTACTCTTCTTTCCATCCAAAGGTTGTCTGGAAGAAATCGCTCTAGGCGATAAGACCGCCCTTATACATCATTTATTCTATTGTTTTGTTATATTATTATATCTTCTTTTTTATTTTTGTTTGTTGTTTGGTTCCTATTTGTATTAATTGTGATCTGTGTTTTTGGTGTATAATAAACTTATATTCTATTCTATTCTATTCTATTATATTTTACAAAAAAAAAACATATCCTGTTATCCGGAAAAACCGCAATCCCTAACCTTAAACAATACTATAAAATGTGCTCATGCTACTACTGAAATGGTTTTTGAAATATAAAAGAGTGTGTAAAACAAGAGCTACATAGTTTTATGAACGCTCTCTGGCAACAATCGAGGCGAGAATAAATAAAAATATAAGACAAGGACATGCTCCGTTTAATGTCACAGGAGCCAACGGAATGATGAATATTACAACTGGCCTGCGCAAAGACAAATAAGAAATAAACAAGAGCTGATACAAAGACAGATTAAGGTACTTCAGTTACTATAAAGACTACTTTCAAATGATAAAACTTTTTGCAGAATCCGACTCAAAAAGTACTACAGAAGTGCTACAATCGTATATTATTGCCACTAATGGGGGAAAAAATCCATAAGGCTTAAAAACTTATGTTTAAAATTACTCAGCTTAGAAACATTTAAAACATATTAATTCAAGTCAAATGACTTTGACCAGAGTGTGTTACTAGTGATGACTTTTGGCGCTGATACGTGGTCTCTGACTGTGTGCCTTCTTGGAAAGCTCAAAGTAGCACAACGAACTGTGGAGAGGGCTATGCTCGGAGTTTTCCTACGAGATCGAATCAGAAATGAAGAGATACGTAGACGAACCAATTGATACCGACATAGCCCAACGGATTTGCGAGTTGAAGTGGCAGTGGGCAAGGCACATAGCACGCAGAACTGATGACCGATGGGGCTGCAAAGTTTTGGAGTGGAGACCACGGACTGGCAAGCGCAGCGTAGGACGGACAAGGTGGGCAGACGACCTAATAAAGACCGCAGAAAAGCGCTGGATGCAGGCAACTTCTAACCGGTCTTAACGGAAGTCAATGGGGGAGGCCTATGTCCAGCAGTGAACGTATTACGGCTGAAATAATTACTTAACAGATAAATGTGAGGTTTCCATTGTATAAAGCTTAAAATTGCTTACAATGTTCTTTTAATAAAAATAGAGTAAGCTCTCAGACTATAAACTGGTTTCAGAAATAAAATAATACTATTTGGCTTAAGCCGAGTTGTATTTTAATTTTTTATGATGCGTTACCATACCAGAGAGGCTGTCAGTTCAACTTGAAGTACGAGTATATCTGCAAATATTCTTATTTAGACATTGATATTTATGTCAAGATATTTAAAAGCGCTATTAAGGAACAAGCTATCAATCCACAAGCATCTATGTATGCGAAGGAAACTTTTTGTAGCACTTACTGACTTGTACATTCAATGCGGTTTTTAATCACACTAATAATGTTTTTTTTTTAATGTAAAAGGTAATGATACGAACGAGACGCTCTCCTGATGGTAAGAGATAACGCCTGTCCATGACCATTGCAGAGATACAAAGAACTTTGAGTAACAAAACAAAGTCCAGGGCATTTACTGCTTTGACGCTCATTACTTTGAGACTTTTGATGGTTAGTCTCAACAGCCCAGAAATTTCGCTAGCTGCAGTACTCTTCGAACTGGAAAAGACTACTGGCTTAGGGGCGAATAACTGGTACTGCGGTGGTACCTACTTAGACGACCTCCTGCTAAGGAGATCTACCACCAAGTAAATATGTTAATGAAAAAGTAGTTTTCTATTTAAATTCTCAATTCGACCTGTATTTTTTGTACGTAGTCGTATAAATATATATTACTCCGCCATACTTCATTCCGCGCAGGATTAAAAAAAAATATCGCAGGACTATACACACAGCGCCATCTGGTCCCAAACTAAGCAGAGCTTGTGCGATGGAAGTCGGATAACTGATAGAATACATAAATACTTTTTTTTTTCGTAAATACATACTTATAATACATATAGAAAACCCAGACACAGAACAAATATTTGTTTATTCACAAAATGTTTGCCCTGAGTAGGAATCGAACCCACGCCCTACAGCTTTTAAGGCAGATACCTACCTACATACCTACTAATGAGCCAACGGGGCTGTCAAAATTTAAATCCATGTGAAAAGTAGTTCTTTAAAATAATATTTGAATTTTTTTAAGGTCTTTATAACTCAGCGAATTAAATGTTCATGTATGTATTATCGTAGAATTTGCGGTTTAGAGATTTCATCAAGACAAAAACAGCATGAAGTAAACTGTCACCTGACAGACGATCATGTTTACAAACTGTTCTACTCGCAACTAATGGTTCATTTTGTCAAACAGCCGACTTCGTGAGGTTATAAATTCAACAAGCCTTGTATGAATCACTGTTAATGAATCAACCTATCCGAGATAACTTGATAAATCTTCTAACAGTTAATATTAATATTTCACTTTACCAGATTAAGTGGGAGACGTAAATAACTAAATAGTCTACGTTTTAAAGATACTTAATGGAATCGTTATAATCTAAATCGAATTTACGTAAATAAATACTAGAAAGTGACATCTTAATACAGTCAAGTTAAATAATTGTACAAATGGTAATCTTAAGGTTTCATTTTATTTAAAATAAATTAACTATATTGTAACGCAATTCAATCTAATCTTTTTTTTTTTGTCTAAGCTCCCACTTTAATTTTTAAAATAGCAATAAAATACAAATTTGCCTATTTTTTTATGGTTGACAATCTTGGTGTTAGACAGTGTTACACAGCTCATCTGATATTAAGTGACGGTGTGGTCGAAGATGGTAAAGCACACCTAGCTTAGAATGGAGTTGGCTCTCAAGTGAGACTGCCGGAACACACCGTTAGATGCTTGACGGCAGATTTTCAACTTGAGGGTGGTAGCTATCCAGCCGAGTACTAGAAAGTACCCTACCACCATGCTATGGTTTCCTCATGATGTTTTCATTCACCAGCACTCAAGGTCATTGTTGGGGCTTCAACCCACGCCACTGAACTGAGTAACCACTGAGCTATCATCGCTACAAAGTACATACTACATACGCTACATTGTAGTAAGTTGTATGCCATTTTAAGCTACATACAAACTCAGTTGATTTATGCTATATCGAACATCTCTATCACAAAATTATCCAGAACACCAAGGAAGTGGTTACCGGAGACCAAACACATTATCCTGACAAAAATAAGTTGTCAATAAAACAACGTGCCTTGGTGGCGCACGACATAAAGTTAAAATTAATAGGCGGGATTACATAAACCAAAACATTGTAACCCAAACGAGCGGCTGCCATTCCTGCTATATCCCGGCCGGCCTAAGGAGAGATCACTGAAAAAGATCGTAAACGCGACAAATTTGTGTGCGAGACTCCATAAATTAAAGTTCGTTAAACGTTTGCCCGTGACACGCAAACAGTTTTTATTCACACAAAAATGAACTCTAAACCATATTAGCTCAACTTTTAGAATTCAAGTTTTATTATAATTATACCTACACGATCTTCGTGATTACCTATTATGCAGTGTATCGCGTCTACGTTGACACATTTATCCTCATGAGTAGATTTCATAATTATGCAATGGTCTCGTGCAGCGTTTCCCATTTGGTGGGTCGCGACCGTGGAGGCTGTTTTTTGGCGGGAACGTGGAAAGTGTTATGTCACCGTCACCTCATTGTATTTTTTTCCAAAACTAGTGTGTATAATGTGGTAAAAATATATAGGTATATATATATCGTAGGACAGTACACACAGTGCCACCTGACTCCAAACTAAGCAACCCTTGTACTATTATGGAAGTCAGATAACTGATAGAATACTTGAATACATTTTTTTGTTGTAAATTCATACTTATAATAAATACAGAACACCCATGAAATATGACTTTCGTCATTTCGATCATCGAAGTTTATAGTAAAGTCGCTACTACTTTACTAAAGCATGACTGGATTTGATTTACACGGACTAGACATGACTAAGACTGGACTTTGATAATTTTTACACATGAAACTTGATAACATCAAAACACTTGACACTGGCAAATGCATAAAATACGAAGCCTTGTTGACTCATTTTTAGAAAAAAAAACGTATTTTAGTATTCTATCAGTTACCTGACTTCCATAGCACAAGCTTTGCTTAGTTTGGGGCCAGATGGCAATTTGTGTAACATCTAAAGAAATGGAAAAGTCTGATGATCTACTTTTGAACTTTCTTTCAGTAAATAAATTTGGCTAATTTTATTTAATTGTCGAAGCACTTTTTATTACAAATAATATAATTAATTGGTATTTTTTACTAACAAGTAATTAAATACCCTGCTTATTAAAAGTTTTTAATATGCTAACCACACAGCTAGTTTTAGTAACTTTAACGTTTATGTCAAAACTTCGGATCACGTTTTAAAGCTGATCGTTGAATGATCACAATCTATAATGATGATGTTTTCTCTGTAGTCGCAACGTGATACAGTCGTTATAAAAGTAAGATCGTTTGAGGTTGTCACTGAGAAGCTTAATGTGTGTCATTAACATGGCGTATACTTACTTAGCTGAGCTTAAGTATCAAAATCATGAAATCTTACTCGATTTATTAACGCAGTACCTAGTTTATATTTTCAGATTTTTATGCTAGTATGTAATCTGGTAAGTATCTGTCATTGCCGCATGGTTTCATCTGCATTTTTTGGCTTATAACGAATTTCTTCATTCAGTGTATAAATTTACTGTATGCTAAATTTTATCCACATTTAATAAGTCATTCGTAGCAATGTGGTTAGTGCGATCGATTTACACGCAGAAAAGTGTAGGTTCAAACCCTAACAATGAGCTTTAACTATCGGGGAAGGAATAGCATCGTGAGGAAACCATAGCGTGGCGATATTACTCGGGTGATGATTTAACACCCTCAAGTTGAAAATCTGCTTCAAGCAACTAACGGTGTGTTCCGGCAGCCTTACTTAGAAGCCAGTTCCATTCCAGGCTAAGCAAACACCTAGCTTGTTAGCCATAAATAAAAGTTGTTTAGCATGAAGCATATTAATATAGCCACAAATTTTCGCATTCACAATATTAGCAAGATTAAAATTTTAATTTATTTGCGGCTCTATTTAATTTGAGATGTTCAATGGAAAATGAAGCAAAGTTTTCACTATATAGCTTAGCAGTTGAATAGCCAAAAATGCATCGTAATTTCTTAGACCGTGAACTCTTATACATATATCCGGTACTGTCCATATGGGTTAAAGAGTTCATGGACCTTTTACGTAAGGAAAAAAATACACAACTTATTTTATCATTTGAATGTAGCGTTCGGTACTTTATATATGGGTAAAGATATGTCTAGAAATTTTAAATAATTATGTTCAAGAAATTTATTATTTCGATGCTAAAATCTGAGACGCTGACATATTTAACGACTCCAAATTTACAAAGATATCACAGAAAGCAAGTATCTGTTAGATTTACACGAACGCAGCTGCTGGGGTTTTGTCAAGCTGTTAATGAAGATTTGTAACCGTCTGTTAACTTTAGTGTGGTCTCTGGAACACTACAGAGAAATTCTTCTTTATCCCACTAAAAAGAAAAATACGCGTCCTATAATTTACAACTCACTTTGAACTGATTTCGCGTGGACGCATGAACTATTCTCGAAATAATAAACATGCGCGTATGCAATAACATAATGTCTTTATAAAGAGATTTAATTTTATGAAGATGTAAAGCGTTCAAATGTTAATTTTGTCCGGACGGGCGAGCAACACAAACGAATTAATAAAAGGCCTCGCAGCGATCAATTTAATGGGAAACTAACAAGCGTAAACCAAAACAATACGAAACAGCCTCAAGGCCTGTAACTACGGCCTGAATAGTTTGCCACCTGTCACGATTCTCATTCGATATCAAAGCGGGAAACTTTTCAATTTCCCTCTTAATATAAACCACACTCATTTTCGCACAACTTTGGGGAAGTCTCATTTTGTTCTGCAAACTTCTTGTATGCCGGTGACACGACGTGCTTTGCCAAAAAAAAATTAGAGACGGCCATCACTACGTAATTGAAGTGTCAAAAGTTATCTGATTTTACTTGCAAAACGCGTGGCGATATGAAATTTTTCGCGCTGCCGAGATCGTTGGTAAAAAAGAGAATTCGATATGAGGAGAGTGTCTGCAATCAACATTCGACCTAGATTCCAGTACATATTATGCACATACGAGTGTGAACTTACGAGTATTAAACGAGGCTACGAGAGAATTGTTTGCACGCTGATTAAATAAGTAATTTATACTTAATTGAAGTGCGGATATAGTCGGCACAACCCAGCTGTTAAAGCTGAGTTGTTAAGCGGAAAATTGAACAAGCACGATCTTTTGTGGCAACCTCTTAATATACTTTACACGGTCATTGTCTAATAATCTAATACGTTCGAGGTCGCCAAACAGTGGTCAATTTATTTTTAGTGGCCATTATCACTGCAGAGGTTTTATTTTACCCGATTTCCAAAGAAAGAGCTCAAACGTATACACAACATATTGATTTTATATTTTAATTTAATAATGATGGTTTGATTTAGGTGTTGGTTTTGTTTCGTATTTTTCAACGTTCAAAATTGAAATAAATCTCGTCAGACAGTGCTTATTATCTCCAATATATTGTTGTCTACAATCTTCATATTTAATTTCATTTAATCATCTAGACGTTTAAATGGTTTGATTCCACCTTCATCGTACGAACTGTAAAGAATAGAATTTGTTGCACGTGAAGACAACACAACTAGAGAACGAGAATAAGAGGGCTGTCGAGACAAACCGTAGAAAGTCTCAAAGTAAGGTGTACCAAAGCAGCGATGCCATGGACTTTGTTTTGTTTCTAAAAGTTCTGTGCATCGCTGTAATGGTCATGCCTTACCTATATCTTAGCATCAGGTGAGAGTCTCGTCCGTATCATTACTTTTACGAAAAAAATAACAAAATCACATCATGTGTTAATAAACATATGTGTAAAAAACATATAAAATATTTATATATTTATGTACAGGTAAGTTGACATAAAATTCAATTGTACAAAGTTTCTTTATGTATACATAGTTATACAATATGCACCAAACATTATACAAGTATGTGCGTGGAGGCCAATTAAGACTAAAATACAGCAAATGCTAAACGTTCTAATGGACATAACGACGTCATTATCAATCCCCTAACAAGGTTAAAGGTAGACCAACGTGTTTAGTTTAATGATAAGCAAACAAGAATCGAGAATTGGGTTTATAGAGTAGAATGCGTAATTTAAAACTGGAATCTACTTTTTAGTAGCGATTCATTCCATTACAAACTGAACAATTGAATTTTTTTATAGAAAATCTAACGTAACTTTTTTTATTAAAAGTGCACTAACAAGTTGTTGGAAAGATACGGCTAGGGTTACCAACTTTGTATTAAAAGGAATGTAAAATGAAATCAGTATAAAGGTTTCATTTAAAATTATAAATGAAATAGATGGTTATTTAATTATTACTTTGTATTTCTCGCCGCTTCTAAGATTGTATTTAACTATAGAAAACTGAACGGAAAGTAAACACGATATTTAAATATGAACTGATATTATATTATGTTATAACAGTACAATTATGAAAAACAGCAAACAGTATAATACTGTTTTCAATGGTATGAGTGGCAATCTTTATTAAAGCTGCTGTATATTAAAACATTTCTCAATCTAAAATAGAATTCGTGGTATTCGAGAAAGTTTGTTTTTATAATTATAATAATTGGAAACGCTCTTACTCAGTAAGTGTAAAGAGCTAGACGGTGTTGTGTGTACCTAAATGTCGTTCTATATATTTTTTGTTTTACTTATAGAACTGTGTTTAGAGGCTTAATTGTTTGTACTTTTGTATGAAGTATGCGTTTTTATGCGAGATATTTTATAATTATTCGCGATCGTACTTTATTCAATCATTATCTACACATAAAAGAAGCAACTGACAGACTTATTCAATTCCTGCACAATGTTGTTGTTGTTGTCTTGTTGTTGTTTGTTCTATTCCTTGGATACAAAATGGGGTTGGAAAGTGTATCTAAAACTTCGTTATTTTTAACATGTTAGTATAGACATAACACCGGTGCGAAGCCGGTGCGAAGCCGGTGCGGGTCGCTAGTTACTTATAAAATCCTGAAATCGAGCTTCAGTAAAATGATTTTTAATCTTTATTTTTATGTAAATGTAACGAGACGAACGAGATGCTCCCCTAATGGTAAGAGATAACACCTATCCATGACCATTGCAGCGATATACAGGGCTTTGAGTAGCAAAACAAAGTCCAGGGCATTGCTGCTTTGGCGCTCATTACTTTTAGAATTTCGATAGTTAGTCTCAACGACCCTGTAATTTAACTAGCTACAGTACCCTTCAAACCAGAACACAGTAATGTTCACATTTTACATTACATTACTACTGCTTGGCGGCATAATATCTGGTACCGCAGAGGTACCTACTTAGACTTCCTGATAAGGAGATCTACCACCAAATGAAAGTAATCTAAAATAACAGCTGTTTGCTTGATAAAATAAATAACTAATTAGTAAAAATGTAAGCCCAAATGCGCCATAATCTAGCTTTTGTTAAACCACAACGTGTACTCATTGGTGTACCCATGTAAAAAAGAGTACACCCTAGAAAAGCTACACGGATTCACGTCGAGTCCTCCATAAGCAAAGTCAACAGTCATCTCGTAACTGGATGCCAAGGTGCATGCATACTTGATGAAGTTCTTTCAGAGCCATGAGTGCTCCCGCGAATGCTTTGCATGTCTTGTTACTTCAGACTACCTTGCGCTATATTTATGTTACACATTAATTTTCTTGCTTTTTTTTTCTTAATAAACTTGTATTTCATCTCACGATAAAAATAGTAAGATTATGATTTATACAGCTTTTGTTTTCATATGCATTTATGTATGTTCATTTGTTACACTTGTATTTTATCTGACTATAGAAATAGTAAGGTTATGATTCATACAGTTTTTGTTTTCATATGCATGTATGTATGTTCATTTGTTCCTTTACTTATAAAGTAAGTTTTGTCGATGTAACTTAACTTTACACGTGTCATAACTTACATAATGTGACAGTAAAACCAATTTAGCGGATTTTATAACCTAAATTTGCGTCACGAAAGTTTTCTTGAAATAAATACGTAGTTTTTATGTTAGTTTAATTATATTCTGAATATGTAAGATTTGCAAAAGAACCGTCAAGCCATATCGGAGACTTAGAAAGCATATTAGCCCTGATAATATAGTTGGTCAATCAGCTAATACGTACTTACTTATATACTTAAAACAAAAGTCTAGCCTGGTGTAAGGAAATACCTGGGATTTAATTTTCCACCATAATTATGTCCTCACGCAATTTCAAACTAACGTACTAGAAAGCGTTTTTTTTTTTTGTTTGACAGGCTAGGTGTTTGACCACAATTCATCTGTTAAATGTAAGTGTGGTCGAAGATGGTAAAGCGCACCTTGCCTGGAATGGAACGATTATAATCGTGTGACAATGTCGTCTAATCCAAAGTACATCGCTTGAGGTTAAATAATTTTGGTACCGTATGGCACACTCTGCTTTTCATCCGCTTGAGTGTATTCGTTAAAAACATACAAAAATATTCAAAAATACAAATCTATTTTCTTTTATTAGTGTAGAAAGAGAACATGACGTCTTGCTACACAAAAGTTACAAACTTGTCCTACTGTTTTATTTTAACTGTGGCTGCACCAGACCAGCACAGTAATAATGTACGCGAACAAATATTAGCACGGAGCCAGACAGGCTCCAGGAAGAATGAAAAAAACTGTGCAAGTCTACCTCTGGTTTAATTGCTTTGTTCTAATTGCAAATTTTTGATAATGCTTGCGTCAAATGGCAAAATACAAACATAACTGTTTGTTGAAAACGTTTCTTATATCTTTTCGTAGTCCTTTTTTCTATTTAAGGTGGTTCGATTAACATACAAATAAATGTTTGCCATTTATGGACAAATGGAGCATAATTTTACAGTGAAATTATGCTCCATTTGTTTTACAATTGTTTTATTCAAGCAATTGTGATTTACCGCAAATAAAGACCAAAATAAATGCCAGCAACTGTGATTTCACTGTAAAATTATGCTCCATTTGTCCATAAATGGCAAACATTTATTTGTAGTGAAATCGAACCACCTTAATTTGTATTTTAGAATATTTATCTTTCATGTACATTATCATCATCATCAGCCTATCGAAGCCCACTGCTGGACATAGGCCCCTCCCGAGACACGCTACTCAGCTCAATCTTCGGCTTTTCGCTTCCATCCACCACCAGCTGTCCTACGTATATCGTCACTCCATTAAGTCTCAGGACTTCCTACGCTTCTTTTGCAAATTCGTAGTCTTCAGTCTGGGTAGAGATATTCTAAAAAAGACAGTGGTTATCGGTTCTGCGATAAATATTACATACTTAGATAAGGTTATACCCAAAGCGTATAACCGTATAAGTAAGCGTATAAGCGTATAAGTTAAAACTTAGCACTAAGCCGAAAGAGGATAATTCTACCGACCATTATGATCTCATTATGATTGATAGGATCAACAAACTTTTACTAGATCAGCTGATATTTTTTCACGATTTCAGAGTAAAACTTACATAATTATGGTAAAAGTTGTTAATAACAACTTTTCGGCCCAGTAGCTTAAAACTTAATTAAAAACTGTCCGGCAAAAATGTGCTAAGTGTGCTTTACCATCTGCGAACATAACGCCACTCAACATCAGGTGAGCTGTGGTCAAACACCAAACTTGTCAAAACATAAAAAAACTTTATAGGTCGTTATTATGCTTATTTTCAAATCCCACACAGGCAACTAGACAGAAACAGCAGAATAGCGTATATTCCACAGCTAAAATAAACAATCTCATCCTTAATGAATCGTGGAAAAACGCTGACGTCGCATATTTACTTTGATGTCAACGTAGAGCAATCTCGCCGTCATTGTTTGGACTATCTGCGGTTTAATTTTTGTTTTAATTCATAAAGTGTTTATTTACGAAACGCTTATAATTCTGCTGAAGAATTTAGGGTAGCTAAATTAAAATTTCTAAGTTGAAAAAATTGTTATAATTTGCAGCGTTCAACAACTTTTACTATGAGAACAACTCTGAAATCGTAAAAAAAAATCTGTACGTCACAGCAGTTTTTTTTTTCAAAGAAAATTCTAAATGATTGAAATTGTTGTTTTTTTTCTATAAGCTGATTGACAGGCTAGGTTGTACGGTGTAAACACTCTAGGTCTAGAATAGAATTAGCTCTCAAGTGAGGCTGCCGGAACACATCGTTAGGTGATTGGCAACAGATTTCTAATATGGGTGATTCCACAAAAGTTGGGTAACTCGATGTCATCAGTCAATAAAACGATCTATAAATATATTTTGCTTATATTTTATGATTAATTTAAAAACAACTGTAAGCCTTTTATTTGGTCACCCAATTTCAGCCATTCATTGTAAATACAAATTTGTAAAACTTCACAATATATTCTCAAAAAGTCAGTACTTTGGCGTGTCACAACCTCAAAAGCGCGCAATCAAATACCTGTGTATTAAATATTACCTTTAATATAATAAAACGTACTATTTCACTATAATCTGTGATGTATTTAATATGTATAAACACTACTTTCATAATATAATATTCTCACAGTTGCTGTAAAAATAATAAGAAACTTTGTGTTCAGTTTTATTCGTCAGTCCGTTGTGTGTTGTTCGAATTTGAATTTCTCGCTAAATATCGGCGACTCAAATTCAAATCCGCGTTAAATTTAAAGGTTGGTACTAAAGTTAGCTCCAGTACACGCCATTGTTCAACCGCCATTACTGTGCCAGTGGTAGAGTTGTGTTTGTCGTGTGAACACGCACCGATCCAGTCAAAATTTCAGTCCTATGGTGAGTCGCTATTTCCTTGTAACTCTGTGTTATATTTTATTTTATACATAGTTAACTTTGATTTGTTAAAATGTAACTTCTAGATATGCGAAAATATCAAATATACGTTGTTTCTAAAGATAATCTCAAATTCATGTTTGTTTCGTCAGTCCGTTGGCGTCAGTCCATTGTCAGATATTGCACCAACGGACTGACGTGTTTCCAGAGTACTGATTTTTTGAGCGTGTCTAAGCATTTTATTATACCTTGTTTCAGTTTAAAACATCATGGCTCTTTAAAAAACGTCTAGTGAACCACCTAAAACCTGTGCTGACGTCACTACCATCAAACATTGAAAATATTCACTTTCTCAGCGATGGTCATGTAACGCAATATATGAACAAGTGTATGTTTTATGTATTGAGCTATAAACTGCAAGACATGTATCCTATTATTGTCAATATTCCTGGAACTTTCATGAAGCCGGACACAGGAAGGGGGCACCCGATGGTGTAGGGGCCACATGCAAGCGAACAGCTGATCAAGTGATTACTTCAGAAGGTGATATAACTAACTTGGCGGAGTTTGATTCTGTTACCCGCGAGAGATGCCCAGGCATAAAAGTGACGCTGATTCAAGGCTGTTATATCGAGCAGATGAATACCTTGATAAATGAAAAGCCGTTCCAAAGATCACCTTTAAGGGGACGCTCTTGGTGCACCTGGTGACCAGCACTGCTTACATTCCCAATCATCTTACAATGAAGTCTTTAAGTTGTTTCTGCTACGCTGACACATGCAATCATTTCAAGCTAGGATCTATTCATTATCAGACAGAGGTGAAGGCTGAACATGGTATACGTATAAATGTTTCTACCGTATTTACAGACTCTGAAGATGATAATATACTATTATCTTATCTATCTTTTACTTACTATCAGCACCAAGAGTTAGCGGTTATTCACATTGAAGTCATTATAGCATTGGTGATTATGTATTGGTGAAATATATAACAAGGTATACAGAATATTGTTATGCAGCAATCTGCTCTTTTGTTGATGATGAAGAAGGTGAATTGATAGTGACTTTCCTCAAAATTTGTAAACAGAATGGCACTCTATTTCAATTGAATGAAAAATTTGTAGCAGATGTTCAGATGGATCAAATAGTTAAAAAATTACTTGTACCAAATATCATTACAAAAGATAATAGTGTTTTACCACTTTAAAGAGCAGATTTTGTTACGAAAAATATCTCATTTTTATGACTTACCTACAAGGCATAGATGTTTAAGCAAGATAACAATATAAGACATGACGGAAGGTTGTTTTGAAGAGAAAGTATTATTTGGTGCTTTTATTATGTTAATTGGTACTTTTAAGGCAGAGAGAGTTGTATTTTTGTTTCTATTATTTGTTGATTACTTATAAAATGTATATTGTTAAGTTAAAATACCTCAAAATAGTTCAGTTAAGTAAAAATAAAGTTAACTGTTAGCTGTTTTACTTTTATTGTTATTATTTTTTAGCCCTCTTTGTCCCACTGCTGGGCAAAAACCTCTCTCCTTCCCTTCCACGCCTCTCTGTTTGGTGCTATTGAGGTCCACTCCTTGTCGCGAGCAAAAAGCTTTTTTATAGGTGGGGAAAGTTGTGCCTCACAATATTACGTAAATATTTTTTTTAAATTGTTACTTGAGTGAATTAATATTAAAAGTGAAGCTCAAAATTTGTAACATAATTAGTTTCTAAGAGATTTCTTCTAAATTTTAATTAATTTCTTGCATATCTTATGAAGTTGTGTGTTTTATCAGTACTTTGTCACCCTCGTCAGTCCCCTGGCAGTCAAATTCGGAAAAATCGAAATATCTCCGCATCTACTTTAAAAAGTGACTGGCCCTATCATGAGCAATATATTCATTATATAAGCTATCTTGTAACGCGAACTTGTAGGAATTTGATTAAAAAACTACCATAAACAAAATATCCCGAAAAGTTACCCAACTTTTGTATATTCGCCCATATTTATTTACCAGGCGAGTATTAGAAAGTACTCTACCACCACCCTATGGTTGCCTCATGATGTTTTCCTTCACAAGCAGCTCATGCTCATTGTCGAGGTTTGAACACACGTCATCCGGCGTCAAATCTAACATCGCGACTACTGAGCTATCATCGCGACGAATTATTATTTATTTCATCTTCATCATCGTTTCAGCCGTAGGGCATCTACTGCTGGACGTAGGCCTCCCCCATTGACTTCCTACATTGACCCCATAAAGACCGGTTAGATGCGGTTGGTTATTATTTGTACAGTCTAAAGCTTATCATTCATATAAAATAAATATCGCAGGACATTACACACAACGCCATGTGACCCCAAACTAAGCAAAGCTTGTATTACAGAAGTCAGATAACTGATAGAATACTTAAATACTTTTTTTTTGTAAATACATACTTATAATATACATACAGTAGTACCTACACCCAGACACCGAACACACATTTGTTTGTACCACAAAGTTTGTCCTGGGTGGGAATCGAACGCACGCTCTTCAGCTCTTGAAGCAGACATTCTACTAATGAAGGAACAGGGCTGTAAAATGGTTACTATTTTAAAACACAATCCCTTTTAGAGGAAAACCATTTTCTTTTCCCGCAGAGAAAAAACAAGAGAATTCCGAGGTGCATTATCAGAACACATTTTTCCCATCTGAGGAAACTCGATAACATGAACTAAAGGATTTTACGTTCTAACTGCTTTCGAGTTCTTGCGACCCGGTTTCGAATGTCGTCACATTTACTAAGAAGCCTTTAATTATGTGAGACTGTGAGGTTTGTTTTGATCTTAGTATGTTACGGTACATGGATTTGATTGGATATAATATGACATATAATATTCAGAGGTACTTAATTAAGGAAACTAATTACGGTACATATATTTATGAGACTAAAAGTAATTATGGCGTAATCACGATTTACCATTCGTAATCGTACAGTTCCAAGTAATTTGCGTCAGCGTACATAAAATAAATGATAAAATAAATATCCTGGGACATTTTCACGCATCTAGCCCCAAACTAAACAAAGCTTAGATGTATAATTCTATTTCCACATCTCTTTTATTTGAAACATGCACTTTACTGGCTATGGAGCCACTTAAATAGCTACCGCCCAAATATTTAACGAGTCTGTCTTTATTACAATTTTGGCTCGAATCCAGTTGGATAACGAAGCGAGTGGCTATTCGGTTGGATGATTGATAGTGTTGGGTTAACACCTCGTTGCATTCGTCTTGGTTAGAGATGTGAGGTGTTTGCTTTGTCTGGTATACTCGACAAAACATACACTTGGAAAAATTTGTAATTTACTAAAACATCACGTGTTTCAACAATGGTGTTACAACCGAAAAAATTGGTTAGTATTTATTTATTTAGACTAATACGGCAATCGCCTATTACAATAGTTGCCTCGCGGTTTCACCCGCGTAGTTCCCGTTCCCGTGGGAATACAGGGATAAAAAGTAGCCTATGTCACCCGGAGATAGTGTAGATTCCCGACGGTGAAAGAATTTTTGAAGTCGATTCAGTAGTTTCGGAGTCTATTCAATACCAACAAACAATCAAATCTTTCCTCTTTATAATAGTTTAGATAATAATTAATTAAGTCCAGGGCATCGCTGCTTTGGTGCTCGATACTTTGGGGCTTTCGATGCTTGAATAGTATAAAACATAGTCGCTGCTCACGTCTGTTTGTTTTTTTCGCTAGCCTCTTATAAACCACAGAATTTGACACGGTTTTGCTTATCAATGAGATTTTTTTATAGAAACTATCTCTGTAATTCTGACAATAACAAAAACAAATAAATACTGGATACTGGCAAATGCTAAAACGCGACGCCAAAACCAAAGAAAAAACAAAACAATTAAAAAAACCAAAAGTCAGCTCTATGGCGTTCCTTAGTAAAGACTAACAGACTATTTACAATTAAAAAAAAATTGTGATCTTATTTCATTCTTAAACTTCATTACATTTACATTTTTTTTTAATTTAACCTTTGTTCAGACAGGTCGGACACTGCACCAAGTCTTGCTGGCTCATCTCTAATTTTGATTTAATGTAGGCTTTTTGTTGTGTTTGAACAGCTAACCGATCGTCTGACTGATTGGATGCCTACAACGTTAATTCTTAAACAAGGCTCCATTGTGCTTCGAATTTGTCTATGGCTAGTGACATACAGTTATAGAAGTTAAATAATAAAAAATATTTACAAAAGGCGTAATAACTACCTACCTAATTCATAACATCCCTGTTAGCTCATTAAGCAGTAGCTCTGCTTCATGAGCTGTACGGCGCGGGTTCAATTCCTATCCAAGACAAATATTTATATGATGTCCGGTCCGTGTTTGTGTATTCCAAATATAGGCATGTATGAACTAAAATGTAAGTATTTTATCAGTTAGTACCTATTATATGATGGTAGATCTCTTTACCAGGATGTCGTCTAGGTAGGCACCGCCGCAGTACCAGATATTAAAAAAAAACATTACTGTGTTCTGGTTTGAAGGATACTGCAGCTAGCGAAATTACTGGTCTGTTTTGATTAAGCGTCGATGGTCTTAAAGTAATGAGCGCCAAAGCAGCGATGCCCTTGACTTTGTTTTGCTACTCAAAGTTCTGTGTATCGTTGCAATGGTCATGGACAGGCGTTATCTCTTACCATCAGGTGAGCGTCTCGTTCGTCTCATTTCTTGTTACATAAAAAAGATGGAGGCTAGATGGCTCTGTGTGGAATGTCCAACTATAATGATTTGTTTTTAATTTTATAGAATAAACTTGTTTACGGACAAACGAGAATCAAAAGAAAAATTTAATAAAAAATAAATAGTTTTATATTTTTTTATCATAAATACACAGTAACGCATTAAATTGCTATGGGTATTACTTATTCTAACACACAAAAAAACAATATGGATATGTTTCCGATCTTATGACCACGCGAATTTTATATAAGTTTTTAAGTATAACTGTATTTTTGTTACCCATGTTTGTTTCATGCTCAAAATAGCCGTATGTCAGGAACATAAGTGGCGTTAATAAGGCTGTCAATAAATCATGGTTTTTATATGTGGTTACTGGTCACAATAAAAACTTCGATTGCAAATTGTACTCGTGTCGTGGTAAATTGGTTTTGCTGTGATATAAACGCCAGTGTGAATCTAATTGGAGGGCATCGACCTCGCTGGTGGTCAAAGCACATCTACTTGTATTCTTCTCTTTACATTCAAAATAAAATATTACTTAGGTACTGCTTAGTTAGGTACCTACAGTTAACTCACTTCATAAAAATCTGTAAAAAAAAATTGCTTGTAAAATAAACTTGTTCTAAGCGAGACCACGGCAAATTATAAATAATAGGACGCCCTGAGACTCAATGCAGTGATGATATAAGTAGAACAGCTGGCAGCGGTTGAAAGCAAAAAGTCAAAGATTGGGCTGAGTGGCGTGTCTAGGGAGACTATAAATTCTGAAATTATGATAATTATTTCTAGTACTTTTTAGGTTTGTAGTTGAGTTTTTTTGTCTATCTATTGGGTGTGAAAAAAGTGATTTGATAGGCACCAACTTGCTTGCTGTTTACTTGTAGGCAAGCGTGTTCAATCTTCGGCCACACTGTCGCTTTCCATCAGGTGAGATCGTGGCCAAACGCATGCCCAGTTCGTTGTAAAAAAATCTTACTCAGCTTACGTTTTAATGTGATATACATCATGTAGCTTTAGTTCTAGTTATGTAGAGTTTCCGATAAAATTAAATGTAAAATGTAATAGGTAAAACAATTTATTTTTGTGCTAAAGAAACGTCTTGAATGAAAAAATTCATTCACACTTGGTGCACAGAATTCGTTGGGTTTTTATGAACGTTAAAATATTTAAGTGAAAATGTTCTTCAATCTCCACAACTTATTATAAAATGCCTGCGCAAATATTTCCAACGCATTCTAAAAGTCACACGATACGCACGAATTTATATTGAAATCAAACTTATCGGACCCGAAGCCTATCCCGTACAGGCATTCAAAACATTCACTATTTTCAATAAAAATCCATTCAGTTCAGATTCAGAAGTCATAGCGTTACAGCCGTCACGAATCCGTATAAACATGGCCAGTTTTGGCCTATTTTTTCGTATTTCTGTTGATTTCGAACTGCCTATGTTTTTGCAAAATCAATACTAAATAATAGCTCGTCGTTTGAAAAGCTATGGATGGCAGCTTCGTGCTTTGTTTGATTGATTGCAACACAAACACGATATTTTTTGTTCTATCTATTCGATGACGGATGTTGACATTATTTGGAGAAACGAAAGGGATTCACTTTTATGACGTTGTAGAGTCACAGTGGGGCAAAAGTTTATCCAAAGTAACGCCATCAAATGTGGTGATATCTACTTTTGTTTAGTTTGAAATGAAAATGGCGGTACAACATTCTAAAGTTTTTTTTTTCATTTATTTACTACATTTTAAAATGTTTGTGTTCATTGCAATAATATACATATTTTAAGAAGGTATAATTAAATCGGTTAAATTGGTTTGGGCTAGCATAAAGTTATTAGTAGGCTTCTTCTCTGAAGCAATTGTGATAGAACATTAGAATGTACTAAGTGCTATTGCTAATACGAACCAGCTTACTAAAAAGTAACCTATCATTATACTATGCATGTTTTACGATATTTTCCATCACCTGTAGCTGAAGCTCATTGTCAGAATTTGAAACCAAGACCATTAACGTGAGACTTGACTACGTTAATCGAACTTTCATTAGCATATTGCAAATTTTCAAATACCCTACGGTATGCTACTAGCACTCATTCCTTGCATTCGCTTGCTAAAGGTGGGATGTCCTTCCTGTAATTATTTCTGTAGAGTTATAACTTTAAAACGAGCATCTAAAACTATCTATCTGGGTAAGCAACGCATAGACACCATTCTTAATAAGGCATCTATATGCGGTGGTAAGCTTACCATCAAGAACACAATCGCTTTCCCGCTTTTTCTAGAAAAAAAAAGTAAAACTGAATGCTTAATATAAAACCTAAAGTGAACCTAATACGAGACTTTAGTATCTTGCTTAAAAATCTTATCAATCTCCATCTATCAACTTGAACTAAATATATCTGAACTGTTGACATTCTCGCTTAAGTAGTGAGATCACTTTTGCATCATCGCCTGAGAATCTCGGCTACAATAGAGGCTATTAAGAAATTTATCGTATCAGGAATATGTAGGGCACCCATTATACAAACGACGACTAATTCTAACTTCGGAAAAATAAATGCGGATCACAGTAAGGTGGTTGCAGTGACTATAACAGTAAGAAATATAATGGTAGAAAGGCACGCACGGTCTTTGAAATCTTGCAAATTATGTTTCCTAATGGCATCTAATCAAAATCAAAAGTTAAAAGTAATTTTTACAATAATTATAGTATGTTATTATTTTTTAGGGTTCCGTACCCAAAGGGTAAAACGAGACCCTATTACCAAGACTCAGCTGTCCGTCCGTCTGTCTGTCACCAGGCTGAAACTCATGAAACGTGATAGTTAGACAGTTGAAATGTTCACAAATGACGTATTTCTGAAAAAAAAAACAAAATAAAATGAATGTTTAAGGGGGAGCCCCTTTAAACATTCATTTTATTTTGTTTTTTTTTTTATACATACCTACAACAATCGTGATTTTTTTGCCGTTTTATAGATCGAGTCCGACTTGCATTTGACCGGTTTTTTTTTGGCGTCGCGTTTTGTGCCTAGTGTTTTTATATTTTAGGTATCATATAAGTTAAACGAATCTAAGTAACTGTCAAAGTCACACGAAGCAAGTCTCGGTCAAGTCATGTTCTAGAAAAGTTGTGTTTTACTATTAGCCTATTATTCTTGGTGGTAGATGTCCTTAGCAGGAGGTCATCTAGGTAGGTACCACCGCAGTACCAGATATTCTGCCGCCAAGCAGTAGTGTGTAAACATTAATGTGTTCCGGTTTCAAGGGTACTGCAGCTAGCGAAATTACTGGGCTGTTGACACTAACCATCGAAAGTCTCAAAGTAATGAGCACCAAAGCAGCGATGCCCTGGAATTTGTTTTGTTACTCAAAGTTCTGTGTATCGCTGTAATGGTCATGGACAGGCGTTATCTCTTACCATCAGGAGAGCGTCTCGTTCGTCTCATTATTTGTCACATAAAAAAAAAAGCTGCAAAGAAATTTTGGATGCAACACGAAAAGTCCTGTTGTACATAATCTTACTTATTTACACGCGTACACGTAATTCGGCACTTTATGAATAAAACATGCAATTATGTTAACAATATTTGTGTTTTTTTCGAGTGGATACACTTGAAAGAGAAAAGCGACAAGAGAAAAACACTAAACTTGAAAGCCAGTTCCATTCCGGGCTAGGTGTGCTTTATCATCTTCGACCATGCCGTCACTTAACATCAGGTAAGCTGTAGATAAACACCAAGCTTAAAAACAAAAAAAAAGTTTTGAAAAATATTTGAATGCGGTGACACGACCTTTTTTTGCTTGTGTGTGTTTAGACTGACATTTTGACTTGGATGCTCTATTTTGTTTTTATGTAATTGTAGTAAACGCTCTCCTGATGGTAAGAGATAACGACTGTCCAAAACCATTGCAGCAATACACATAACTTTGAGTAACATAACAATGTGCAGAGCATCGCTTCTTTGGCGCTCATTACTTTGAGACATTAGATGGTTAGTCTCAACAGTTACAGGCCAGTAATTTTGTTGGCTGGAGTACTCTTCAAACCGAACAGCAATGTTTACACACTACTGCTAGGCGGTAGAATATCTGGTACTGCAGTGGTACCTAACTAGTCTATCTCCTGCTAAGGAGATCTACCACCAAGTAAATATTACTATATGTATTTCTGCATTATCTATTGCACCAAAACTATGAAAAACCAACAAACAAAACCAATATAATTAAAGCAAAACAAAGAAAATATAACGACCTCAAAATTATTATAATTGATTCTGGCAAGCCAATGGTCTCTGGTACGTTCACATCGAAAATGCTCCTTCAAAGCCAAGTTTAAAGATGATTTGTTTAAAATACTCCTACCGAAGCACCGTGATGAATATCGCAGCAGAATATACGAATAATGATTCTGCCTTGCACTGCATTCAATGGCTTTTTGCATACAATATGGAAGATGGATTTATATTAAAATATGGCAAACGTCACCAGCCACTGCCCGCTATAAATTATTCATAGCACACAGTCAATTTTCAAGATAAACAAGAGCAGATATAACTTTGTCAAAATCACAGGTGCGCTCGTAAATATTCAGATTACACATTATTGTCAGCTTGTCTGTAATTAGATCGCCCACTAAAGGAAACTGCCTTAATAAGCTAGTAGCGACAAAGTTCTTAATAAATTGCCTATGCGGCGCGACGGAAAGCCTCGTTCCGCTTTAATACATGGACCTCATTAGAGTCACATTCAGGATAATGTTACATGGGAAGCGAGATTTTGCGCTTTGCTAAAGTTTTATCGATGACGATAAGACAAAGCTGGCCTTCATCGTCAAACTTGAAATAGGGAATTTTGGCGGCGATACGGAAAACCCATATTATTGCACGTATTATTTCCCGCAGCTTATGTATTTTCAAGTGTTAAAATTTTTAATACTGGTATACTTGGTATTGGTATCGTTTCGTATTGTTTCCAGAACACCGTAGAAGTTTTTAGTAACGCAGCAGCTCTTTTTTGAGACACGTACTGGACTTGACTGTTACTTTGACTGTAATTAAGACGTATATTAATATGAAACACTTGAAAATAAAGTCGCCACTACTTTACTAAAGCATGACTGGACTTGACTGACACGGACTGAACTTGACCAAGACTGGACTTTGACTATAACTATAGCTACGAGGCAACTTATTTAACTTATCAAACTTGAAAATATAAAATACTTGACACTGGCAAATGCTCAAAATGCGACGCCAAAACCAAAGAAAAAAAACTTTTTTTTTAACGCATTGGACACAAAAAGAATGAACCCTTTTTTTTTTTTTTCTTTTTTAATGTAAAAAGTTATGAGACGAACGAGACGCTCTCCTGATGGTAAGAGATAACGCCTGTCCACGACCATTGCAGCGATACACAGAACTTTGAGTAACAAAACAACGTCCAGGGCATCGCTGCTTTGGCACTCATTACTTTGAGACTAGATGGTTAGTCTCAACAGCCCAGTAATTTCGCTAGCTGCAGTATCCTTCAAACCGGAACACAGTCTACACACTACTGCTTAGAGGCAGAATAACTGGTACTGCGGTGGTACCTATCTAGACGATCTCCTGCTAAGGAAATCTACCACCAAGTAAGAAATAGTACTGAATTAATAAATGTTTACAAGTTACTGCACTCATTAATCACCGTTTCTTACTCGCTGTGCTTTCACATCGCTCGCAAAGAATGCGTGTTCATCGAATCATGTTCAAAATTAGTAGCTGTCAATACATACAGACATATATTCGACTTGTCTGCATGACGAATGCTTCTACATGACCTTAAAATGTATATATCTAAGCATAAATCAGCCTCAAACACTTGATCAACCTGACACTGATCTTAAACTAAGTTTAGTCACATAAATAATTGAGAAAACAAACTTTTTTCAGTAAGTATTGTAAGAATTTGTTTCCATTGTGGACATTTTGACGGAGCAAATGACGACATTCGATAAATCATCTGGTATAAGGAATCCCTAATTTAGTTGATGTTTTCGGTAACAGTAATAGTCTAGAGGCAGTGTAGGAACCCTGGCCCTGACGAAACCCTGTACTTACAGTAAAGTTAAATTCATTTCACTAAGACGATGATAAATAATGTAAAACGTTAAAGAACAAGTTAAAAAGAGTTATTTTTTTTGCAACAGTAAAAGACATAATAGGTTTTTTATTTTTGAATTTATTCTTGGCCATGGATACTAGTCCTTCAGCCGTGACATAATGGGTTATCGGCTGGTGTTGCCACCCGTGAATAAAAGATATTCTTCTAACTGACAATAATTCTTATATCAGCTATGGGGTTTATTTCATGTAAATGTAATGAGATATACAACATGTTTCCTTAACGGTAAAAGATAGCGTATATGTACAATGTACATGACTATTGCAGTGATACAAAGAACTCTGAGTAGGTATCTAACAAGAAAAAAGTCCATAGCGTCGCTGTTTTGACTCTCATTACTTTGAAACTTACGATTGTTAATGTCAACAGCCCTGTAATTTCGCTAGCTGCAGTAAAACCCTTCAAACCAGAGCACAACAATGTTAACACATGACTGCTTGGCTTTAGAATAAAATTATTATTATCAAAACAGGAAACCGGTATATCCCATTTTGTTGCCAGTTTTTACGTAATCGTGAAGATAAACTAAATAATATCACACTAATATAAAGGCAGTTGTGAGTATATAAGTGTGTTTGTTACTTTTTCAAGCTCAAACGGCTGGACCAATTTTGATGAAATTTGTTATGGAGGTAGTTGATTAGATTACCACATAGGCTACCTTTTATTCTGATTAAAATGTAGCGGGGTAACACCGCGGGGCGCAGCTAGTTCTTTTATAAAATCAGAATAGCATAACTGTTTACTTGACACAATTTTTTTCTGTACAGTCAAATAAATAAATAAATATCGTAGGGCATTACACACATCGCCATCTGACCCCAAACTAAGCAAAGCTTGTACTATAGGAATCAGATAACTGATAAAGTACTTAAATACTTTTTTTTTTTGTAAATACATACAGTACACCCAGACACAGAACAAACATTTGTTTTATATCACAAAATGCTTGTCCTGGGTGGGAATCGAACCCATGCCCTACAGCTCTTGAAGCAGACATGCTACCAATGAAAACAGGTAAATACAATGCAAACAGGTTCAAAGTGTTCAACTCTGGAGAAATAGCAATAAAATGTTTATGATTATAGCATTCGTGTTAATAAAATTGTGTGATCAGTGAAAGGAGTCGAACAGGAAGCGATATTACGAGAGTATACTCTTTAATATGCCCTCTCTTTATAAGAATTTTATTGGCTCATCAAGTTTATTTGAAGGAATCATTGAATCGTATTCATTTGGCCGTAAATTTTGCTATTTGACGGGTAATAAGTTTAATTTCAATCAGGTAGAGTGGGAAGGCTAACCGAATTTCACATTAAATTTTCGAATATATTTTGATTAAATAAAAATAATTGTTGTATCATTGAGTGTATTACAATTTAATACAATATTATTGTACCTACTAATTTTATTTATAGTTTTACAATTTGTACTGTGTAATCTGTAGAATTTAATTTTGGAAATAGTTATACTTAAAATGATCTTGGTGGTAGATCTCCTTAGCAGGAGGTCGTCTAGGCAGGTACCACCGCAGTACCAGATATTCTGCCGCCAAGCAGTAGTGTGTAAACATTATTGTGTTTCGGTTTGAAGGGTACTGCAGCTAGCGAAATTACTGGGCTGTTGAGACTAACCGTCGAAAGTCTCAAAGTAATGAGCACCAAAGCAGCGATGCCCTGGACTTTGTTTTATTAGGTACTCAAAGTTCTGTGTATCGCTGCAATGGTCATGGACAGGCGTTATCTCTTACCATCAGGAGAGCGTCTCGTTCGTCTCATTACTTTTCACATAAAAAAAAAAAAGAAAAAAAAAGATCTTGATGTAACTTTCTTCCGAAACCTCGCATAAGTTCCCTTATGCTAAAGAAAATAATGTAAGTTTGGCTAATACTGAAATGAAAGTCTGTTCTCATTAAATAAATGTATTCATAAGTTTTATGAAGATCATATTTTACCTAAATATAATAATTATTATATTGCAATACATTATTTATTATACCCTTAAGACATAAATTTCCACTTCTATTGACTACCGAAACTTTAAGTCTTGACACAACTAACAAAAGGTTCAATTTCAAACTACTTTTTTTTAAATGTGAAATTGAAGTAGTATCTAGCCAGCCGAGTACTAGAAAATACCCTACTATCATGGTTTTCTAACGATGTTTTTCTTCACCGGCAGCTTAAACTGATTGTTGGGGTTTGAATCTACGTGCTTAGGTGTGCGTACCGACCGCTCTAACCACTTAGCTATCATCGCTACAATTACTACGTAAGTAGTAGTACTTACTATAGTAGCTACTACGATATCCACTTTCTAGTTATCTGTATCTTTAAAAATCTACCGAATAAAACAGTCTCAGCATAACTTGGCATTTTTAATTTCGTTCAAACCGCATAGGAGTGCGACCGAAACTCATTGAGCCAATTAGACGTATTCGTACTCAGTGTTGCAACCAATCATCGTTTGACACAAGTCAAATGGGAGTTTGAGCGATTTGCTCTGATTGATACAAATCGAGGTCATCGACTGATTTATCAGTGTAGCTCGCCATGTGTATAATGGTTGGCTATTAACTTTCATTAAACAAGGATGGTTGGCTTGATGATGGCTATGGGTAATGAATGATTTGGAAGAATTTCTTTGTAATTCAGTACCATTATCATTACTAAATGATTTACACAAAACGTACTATTAATATCTCACGTGGTCTTATGCCTATGCTTATTTAAAAAAATAGTATTGAGCAAAGCAAAACTTGACTTTTCGTGTTGCTTCCAAAACCTCACCAAAGCTTGTATTAAAGTCATCACTACTTTACAAGGGCATGTTATGACTTATTGTGAGTGATTTTGATCTATATAAAAATGTTCAATGTTTATATTTAGTTTATTTCCGCTTAACCGTCGTTCCAGTTCCAACAGTGACGAGGAGACTTAAATTTAACTAATTTTACACTGCTTATTTATTAAAAACGCCTAAACGCGCAAAGTAACGCCTGAATCAATCAATTATCTATATAAAAATGTTTTTTTTTACCAAATACTTGAAAATATCAAAACATTTTATACTGGCAACAAGTGTATCTCCTAAAACAAAGGATGATTAAATAAATAAAATAAATATCGTAGGGCATTACACACAGCACCATCTGACCTCAAACTAAGCAAAGCTTGTACTATGGAAGTCAGATAACTGATAGAATGTTTAAATACTTTTTTTTTGTTATTACATATAATACATACATAACACCCAGCCACAGAACAAACATTGGTTTATGCCACAAAATGTTTATCCTGGATGGGAATCGAACCCACACCCTTCAGCTCTTGGAACAGACATACTACCTATGAACCAACAGGGCCGTCAGCTAAATATTTTTAACATAATAATATACTTAAATTACCATAACATTATTATCATAGCGTTTCATAGTATGTAGGTAGAGCAATCTAGTAATATAAGTACCCCACATATTGTATAGTAGTTAAGCTTGGGTAGCAATTAGTTTTCATTAAGCTAGTTGATTGAAGATGGTTGTATAGCCAGTGATTGAAATATTGATTTTTAACTAGCGTAGGTAACTACGATGAAAATAAAAGCTAGTCACATTATTTGGATATGCAGTAAAATACGATGTAAAGTATAAAAAATAAACATCATAGGTACACACAGCGCCATCTGACCCCAAAATAAGCAACACTTTTTTTTTTATGTAAAAGTAATGAGACGAACGATGCGGTCTCCTGATAGTAAGAGATAACGCATGTCCATGACCATTGCAGCGATACACAGAACTTTGTGTAGCAAACAAAGTCCGGGGAATCGCTGCTTTGGCACTCACTACTTTGAGGCTTTCGATGGTAAGTATCAACAGCCCAATAATTTCACTAGCTGCAGTCACCTTCAAACCGGAACACAGTAATGTTTACACACTACTGCTTGGCGGTAGAATATCTGGTACTGCGGTGGTACCTACCTAGACGACTTCCTGCTAAGGAAATCTACCACCAAGTGAAGATATGACTTGTGCTATGGAAGTTTATTTAGTTTTTTTTTTATATAGTTTTTTTTTTGTTGTACATACATACTTATAATACATACAGTACACCCAGACACAGAACAAACATTTGTTGATATCACAAAATGCTTGTCCTGTGTGGAAATCGAACCCACGCCCTTCGGCTATTGAAGCAGACATACTACCAATGAACTAACAGGGCTGTATGGTACGGTGTAGTGTGGTGTGGCATTACAAGGTGTGGCATAGTGTAGTGTGGCGTGGTATGAGGGGATGATGTAGCGTAACTAGGAGTGGAGTGGCATGGCGTAGTATTGTGTGTCGCATGCCATGGCATGGCATGGCTTGGCATGGCGTCTCGTGGCGTGGCTTAGCGTGACGTGAAGTGACGTGGCGTTGCTTGGTGTGGTATGGAGTGGTGTTGCGTTACGTGATGTGGCCTGGCATAGTTACGACTAAGTATTCGTGAAAGTTTTTTTTCACTGATAGCTGCTTCATTACCGGTAAAAGTGTATTTAACCTTTACCATTTTGTTAACTGTTCTATTACGTAGTCTACAAAAGCTCCTTAAGTAATACGAGTGTACTAAAATAAAATTTGCGGTAAAATATAACAATATATCATGATGCCAAGTTTTATTGTGCTCAGCGGATACCAGAATGTTATTTACATTGAACATCATAAGGACTCCAAAGGGAATACCGACTGGCACAGCAAAAATATTTTTTTAAATATGTTATTTTATACCGGTACTTAATTTATAACCGATATAATATCCCACTGTTATTAAATCGTTGGTATAATATTTTGATTAATTAATCTAGGACATAATCATATTATTACACTGAATTTTCACAAATATTTTTTTTAGCTTATAATCTACTAACGTTATTAATATTTAACAAATAAACATACATACAGATAAACTTTTGCAATTCGAGTCAAATTTAGTTCTTTTCTGCATAGGATATTGGCAGATGAAAATAATCAAGTATTTTTTTGCGTTGCTTAACATCAGACATGGACGTAGTCAAACGCGAACCTATTCAGTATAAAAATAAAAAAATCTGAAAAAAAATTTGTAGAGTTACCTGTATTTTTATCTAATTCGGTCCGCACTTGATGCCTCAGAGGTCAGCATCTGACCTTAACTCTGACAGTTTCAAAGCTTGTGAGCAAGTTCAATAAGCGAAAAATTTAGCATCGTCAATCTTGACTGGCGATCTGTCGAGGAGAATACGTAGCTATTAGTGAGGCAACGATTGTAATGGACACAGAGACACCTGTAATTTGTTTACTAGATTTATCCTCTCAATGTGTGAATTGAGGTCTGAACATTTTAACGTTAAAGTGGCTCTAGAATTTCTATAATTAAGGTATACAAATTATGGATTGCCTGCCATAGCTCAACTGTGAGTTTAAGTGACAGTGTGGTAGTAGATAGTAAATAAAACTAGCCTGGAATATAACTGGCTCTTTAGTAAGGCCGAAACACAACGTTAGATGCCTAACGACTGATTTTTAACTTGAGGATAGTAACTGTCCAGCCGAATACATACCATATGATATGGTAATGGTATGGCTTAATGTTGAGATTTGAACCTACACCCTTTGGCGTGTGAATCGACCACACTAACCATTAAGCTATCATCCAAAACATTTAAAAGGTTCGAGTTGGTTTTTTGTGTTTTGTTGGTTTCTGTTTGTCTTTGATGGATTTGATTTCTACCCTGGACAAATATTTTTGTAACGCGCGTAGGCGTTTGTCCTAAATGTAAATGAATTTTGCATTATATACTCGCAGGAGCACACCTTAAAAGTCAATCCCAACGAATAAAACAATACAAAATCAAACAGCAAAACAACTCCTTCGATGCCTATCAAAGTGAGCGGAGTAAAAGCATAAATTGGAATTGATCAAGTTAAGTAACCGCAGTGAATTAATGGTCCTGTGACCAGATACATTATCTGGTACCGACCTGGCTATCTGCTGGTCATTAATCTATTGATGCCTATGTTTCAGTTAGGGTCCATCAATTACGAGGTGGGTCAAAGAGGGGATGCCAAATTCGAAAAGTGGGACTGGTCTGACGAATTTTAGATCAATAAACGATATATTAATTTTTTATGCCGTTGTGAAACCTATTAAAATATATAAGTTTCGTGTTTTGTTTTAGATAAAAAAAACCATAAACTAAACCACCCGTCAATCATAAAAAAACTAAATCGACTAAGTCTAACGTGTCCACTTTATACAGATTACAATCTAAGAAATGTAAAAAAAAAAAAAAATCAATATCAATATAGCAGCATTTACCTTATCGTAACTTCTATTTCAGTCGTTTCAGTAGTAGAAAAATATTTATTCACTCTAGTCAAATTTATTATTTTTTCTAGGTGCATTATTATAATTTAAGTATTTCAGAGAATAGACAGAGACTGCCTCAATTACTTAATTTTTGTTATTTTTAATAAATAAATATCAAACTGAGCCAAGCTTGAACTATGGGAACGGAAAGAATACTTAAATACTTTTTTTTGTTGTAAATACATAGGTAGGTATTATAACGCATTTAAAATACTCAGACACAGAAAAGATTTATTTCAGACTATCTTTGAACGTTCTTATTGTCAGGTTCATGTACCCGAATAGCTAGGATAGTAACAGGCATAATGCACTTGCACGTCCAATTACATACTCAGATGTACGTTATACAATAGGCCGTTGTCGACATGTCCTAGTACCCTATTACAGGTACAAGGTACAATTACATAGCGTAAGCTTATGTTAGCGGACCAACTTTCCATCTGAACGGAATTTTATATTGTTTTTTCTGAAGTAATTACCTACTCACGTTTGATTAAGTCACATCCTTCCTACAAATATGTTTGTAGTAGGTATGTTTGTTACTCTTTCACGCAAACATCACTGAACGGATTTGGGTGAAATTTGGTAAGGAGGTAGCTAAGACCCTGGAGTTGTTTATAACGAAAACATGTAGCGGGTAACACCGCGGGGCGCAGCTAGTACGATTATAGTTTCGGTCACATCCGTAGACTTTTTTCAAAGTAGGTACCAATGCAAGACTAACAAAGCGAAAAAGGTCACCGACTGTGACCGAAATTATAGTCTTTTTATGCTTTTCGAAAGCGATTTCGTTAAATGTTATCGAATATAAAGTAGAAAAATGTCATAAAGTAACCTCTATAACATTTTATTGTAGTTGACAGGGTAAGCATTCGACCATAGCTCATCCGACGTTAAATAACGATGTGGTCGAAGATGCTAATACTACGTAATACTACGCATGTTTTGTGTTATTCTTTATCAGTGCTTATGTTTTCTATGTTATCTTCATAGATTATAATAATGACATCAGTAAAAGTTACTCCCAATAATTAACTTTAATTATAGTTTTTTTTTTTTCTTTTTTATGCGTTATAGTTTTAATGTATTTTTTTACTGGTGACAGGCTAGGTGTTTGACCTCAGCTCATATGATGTAAAGTGATGGTGTAGTCGAAGATGATAAACACATCTAACGTGTGCTGAAACTGGCTGAAAATTCAATTAAAACTGCCAAGACACGGGACACAACGTTTTTTTTTTTAAATAATAAATAGGATTTCGTTCGACCGCTATCTCTGCTCTTCTAAATGCAACACTGTTGATTGCATAATAAGCTTCACAATCAACTGAGGTAGCTTCAGTCGCGTTAGTTATTAAGGGCACCTTAAATATCATGTTTATTAAATTCCATTTGAAGAAATGTTACTGTTGATTATATCTGCTGTACCATCGCATGTTCCTATTACAGAACATACGAGTATTTACGGTCGTTCGATGCACATAGGCAGATGCCACACATGATTCGCCTTAATTCAAATAGATGACATGCAGGGTTGCTACTTAACTATTCTGCCACCAAGCAGTAGTGTGTAAACATTACTGTGTTCCGGTTAAAAGAGTTGTGCAGCTAGTGAAATTACTATCGAGACTTTTTTTATCTGAAAGTAATGAGACGATGACTCTCTCTTGATGGTAAGAGATAAAGCCTGCCCATGACCATTGCAACGGTACACAAAACTTTGAGTAGCAAAACAAACCTCAGGGTATTGTTGATTAGGCGCTTATTACTTTGAGACATTAGATGGTTAGTCTTAACAGCCCTGTAATTTCGCTAGCAGCAGGACCTTTCATACCAGAACATAGCAATGTTAACACACTGTTTAGAGTCAGAACATCTGGTTCTGCGGTGGTACCTACCTAGAAGACTTCCTGCTAAGGAGATCTACCACCAAGTAAACATGGAAACTTACTAACATAAGACTAACCATCGATAATAAATCAAGTTATCGATGGCAAATCAAGTACACGGAACAAAAAAAAAATTTAAACCAAAATTATTATAAGGTTAGTTTTCAATACTAAAATATTAAACTATTGTGTTGGCACCTATAAAAAAAAACTTTGTATTCTTATTTATTTTAAATTAGGCTTTGATAAAAAATTGTATCAAATTTTAAAGAAGAAGTAGCCCTACCGTTGAAATTCATATCAATGCTGGCCAACAAGACCGTCCCATAGACGATATTGATATAAATTGATAATGACTTGTGACGTCCATTACTAGCTACGATGCAAATATGTTATCTAGTGCTTTCATTACTCTTAGCGATGCAGAACGCCTCGATAAAGTAACATTTATATTCGATAACGCTAATAGAAAAGTCCAAAATGTACGGGAAGCCGCCCACGTGATATATCGCTTAATCCCATAGATTTCAATTAGCGTTATCGCTAATAGAATGACACTTCGTCTAGACCCTCTCATCTAAGTTTGTGCATCTCAAGATTTCCTAGTTAATTAACTGTTTAGGACAGAATATATTATACCGGGTTATTCCTACTTGCCATGTAGGAAGCCGGGGCTACCGTACTGTATTAGTCTATAGGTACTTTATCTATATCCTTTTTAATTTTTTTTAAGTAAGTAATTTTATAGAAACAATATGGCTTACGTAACCATATTGAATAATAATACAAAATTTACAGTAAAAAACCGATTCCATGACCCTTAGGCCAACTGAACGCACTGCTCCAATGAAACAGCGAGGTTTCAGAGTAAACGAAAATACCATAGACGTATAATTTTTTTTAGATTTTTGTTGACTTTTTAAAACCCGATAAAATGTATATGGGACTACCTCTGAAGTATGATCTACCAACCAAAAAAAGTGTAATAACGTGTAACAAACATTAAAAAAAATACAATCGAATTGAGAACGTCCTCCTTTTTTGAGTCGGTCAAAAAGGATGACGTTGTTGACGTGATTGTTTTGAATACATAATTGAATGCGCAGTATCACATACTGTATGCGCTTCCATCGCGGAAGCCTTGAATTAAAATGGCAACAAATTGAGGCTTGCTCCAGGGTAGTTTGACAAAAAGGGAGAACTCACCTCGGCCTTTGATCGCCTCACTCCAATCGGAACCCCCAATCCACCACCGAATCCTCCGAATATTCAGGTTGGGTATTATGTTGTTGTTTTCACAGCTTCGATATAACACGACACTTATAATTGATTTGGTTGTCTTCGGAGTCCCGGAGTCCCATTTAAATAGTATTGAACGGGACGACTCGCAGTAAGAAAAAAAAGTGTTGCGTTCGTGCCGTCCTTTTGCTCACTCGTCAAAAGTGCCGGTCACACATTTTTTATAAAAAAGGGAAGGTAGTTTTGTCTGGTTTGCGGGTAGTCCTTTTTATCTCCTCAGTAGCGTCTCCTAGCGGCGAATTGGTGCATCTTGTGGGGCGCGCAATTCAGATCTAGTGACGGGCGACTTCTTCGTCTGATGGTTAGGCCGAGGTAAAGGTGTAAGGAAAGGACGGTAAGGGAATGACAAGCCTCAACATACCCCCCCACATGAAATCGCTAAAGGGATTTCATTAAATGGTTCTTAAGAATCCAAAAAAAATAACGTTACCAATTATTAACTTAAAACACTAAGTAAAACACGAAATTAATGAAATATTGTGCTCAGATAAAATTTACGGTTGCCTTAAAAATACGTTTGAAATTTAAATATGAGTACTATCTAAAGGAAACAACTTTAAAATTTGTATGATTTAATCCATAACAGGTAATGGACACAACTTTGCGACCGGTCGCTTAAAATAGCCTTTGCTCGTACGGAGCGTAACGACGCGTACTACACCGTCGTCACCCGGATGAAGAGCTGTCACCTGTCCGGAACGCCACTCCAACGGAGGGAGATTCTGGTCAATGATCATTACTACATCACCGATATTTAAGTTGGCTTGACCTTGGAACCAACGTCCGCGTTGCTGTAAACAATGCAGATAGTCACGTTGCCAAACGCGCCAAAAGCTTTGTGTCAATTTCTGAAGCATTTGCCATCTCTCCCGTGGATTAAGAGGTGTATCTTGCAGAGGAGGTTCGGGCAAAGATACTAACGGACCGCCGGTTAGGAAATGCCCTGGTGTAAGGACATCTACTTCGCGGGGATCTGTAGAGATCACACAGAGCGGACGGGAATTCAGTACGGCTTCAATTTTAGTAAGTACCGTTGTTAGCTCCTCATACGTCAGTACCTGGAGACCCACTACCCGTTTGAGGTGGTTTTTCATTGAACGAACCCCGCTTTCAAAAATTCCACCGAAATGACTACCGGTTGGGGGGTTTAAATGCCAAACTATTCCGCGCTTTGTTAAGTTTGAGGCAATTTCTGACTGGTTACTCAACATGTACTGTTGCATGTCCGATAAATAACGTCGAGCCCCAACGAAATTTGTGCCACAATCCGAAATAATTTGGCGGCAAATTCCTCGACGAGAAACGAAGCGATCGAGCGCCGCCATGAATGCCACAGTCGATAAGTCGGAGACGACTTCCAAGTGAATCGCCTTTACAGCCAAACAAACTATCACGCACACGTATACCTTGTATGTACGCGCATTTCGACGACGACTTTCTTTGACGGTTAGCGACCCAGAAAAATCTACACCAATCTTTTCGAAACACCTGGAGGGTTGGACTCGAGGTGACGGGAGGTTACCCATCAAAGGTTGACAAGGTTTTGGATTAGATTTGAAACATGTAACACACTTTGATAAGCGCGAGCGTATCAGATTGCGCACCCCCAAAATCCAGAATTTTCGGAGTATCAGCGATTGTAGCAGCCGTGGTCCACAATGTAGGTGTAACTTGTGGTAATAATCGATTAATAGTAGCGATAACCGTGAGCATTTAGGTAATAGCACCGGATGTTTCGCCGTTTCTGGTAGGTTTGAGTTTTTTAATCGACCCCCCACACGCAAAATTCCGGATTTACTGATAAAAGGGTTAAGCTTTTGAATGAAGCGAGAACACGGATCGTTGCGTATAATAGATATAATTTCGGCAGCAAACGATAAGTTCTGCTCATGTTGAATCAACTTGTTAAGGACAGCGTTTAGTTCATCCACAGTTAATTCAGATACGATGCGCTCCCTTTTAAACTTTCTGACATTAGTTACAAAGCGCAGGGACCATGCCAAAATTCGTTGAACTCGAGTTAGCGACGAATATTTCTCCAGCAACTGAGTTATAATGCCTGCCTCCTCAGAATTTACTTGAGGGTACGCTACATGAGCTGTGGATTTCAGTTCTGGTATTACGCTGAGGCAAAGCGGTTCTTTTCGAATTGGCCAAGTAGCTGGATCATCACATAACCATGTCGGGCCGGACCACCAGATTAAGGTCGCAATTAATTGCGAGCAGCTCAAGCCACGACTGCACAAATCCGCAATATTGTCATGTGTAGACACGTGCTGCCAATTTTCTAAGTTTACTTGATCAATGATTTTGACTACCCGGTGTGACACAAATGTTTTAAGTTTGTACGGTGGCGTGTTAAGCCAAGCCAAAACTGTACTGCTATCAGTCAGCGCAGTAATTCTATTAATTGGCAGTCTAGCTGAAAGTAGCTGAAACACGTGCTTTAGTATGCGCGATAACAGGCCAGCAGCCAGAAGTTCGAGACGATTTACTGTTAAAACTTTTAGAGGAGCTACTCGGGATTTCGCTATTAGCAAATGTGACGCGGCTGTGCAATTACCAGACGATCTTAAGTACACACAGCATCCGTAGCCTCTTGTGGACCCGTCACAAAATCCAATGAGTTCAAATTGAGTCGCCTCAGGTGATACTATTTGTCGAGGGATTTGTACTTTGTGTAAGTATTGCAGTTCTGAGCAGAAACTACGCCACTGACGTTGAATTTCGTTAGGGACTACGTCATCCCAATTCAATTGATGTCGCCAGAGATCTTGAAGAATCAGCTTCGCTACCAGAACTACAGGTGTCAACCATCCTACCGGATCATACAGGCGAGCAATATCAGATAAAATCGCTCGCTTTGTGCATTTTGTATTAGGTGCAGACGCTGAATAAGTGAACATATCCAATACAGGGTCCCATTGAATCCCCAGTATTTTCAGCGTATGCTGATTATTCTCATCGCAAAATGGCTTTGGCACCTGGCAATGTTCCGCAGGTAGTTCAGCGAGAAATTCCGACGAGTTGCTACTCCATTTTCTTAGTTCGAATTTTCCACAGTGTAATAGATTTACTAAATCATCTTTTAGTTTCAGAGCTTGGCTAACAGACAACGCTCCAGCAGTTATGTCATCCATGAACGTATCTTGTCTGAGGACATCAGCAGCTTGAGGCCATTGCGCACCATGGTCTTCAGCTAGTTTATGTAAGGTACGAATCGCCAAATAAGGAGAGCTACTGACGCCATATGTGACTGTATTTAGCTCGTATTCACGAACAGAATTTGTCGGCGTATCTCTCCATAAAATATGCTGATACTTTCGGTCCTCAGTTCTAAGATCGATGTTTCTATACATTTTGGCAATATCTGCTGTAAATACAATGCGAGGTATTCGAAATTTAGTCATGATATCTACAATATCATTCTGCAGCTTCGGTCCAGTGTAAACAATGTCATTAAGTGCCGTACCGTTAGACGTTTTTGCACTGCAATCAAAGACCACCCTGAGACTCGTGGTGGTGCTTTGAGGCTTTAACACGCAATGATGTGGAATAATGTGTGCGCCTGTTTTTACACTTTCTACTGGTAGCATGTGGCCTAAATTGGAGTACTCGCGCATAAAGTCGACGTAGCTCTCTTTCAGTTGATCTTGATGAGAAAGTCTCTTTTCAAGTCGAAGCAACCGAGTTAGCGAAGAATTATACGATTCTCCAAGGACACCGCTGGGCTCTTTCAGTAGGAGCGGCACTACATACCTGCCGTCCAGATTTCGTTTTACTAAACTTGAATACAACTGTTCACATTTCTCATCCTCTGGATTTAGAATAGCAGCGGAAGGTGGTTCCTCGACTTCCCAAAAACGCTTAACGACTTGGTCCAGTGCAAGCGTAGACGCTAATAGTGACGAGGTACTATTTGGTGGGCGACAACTCGAATCAAGTTTGCCTGTAATTACCCAGCCGAATACGCTATGCAACGCAGCTGGTAAACCTGGACCTAAAGATAGGCGTTGCCCATCGTAGAGGTCGTGAAACAACTCCGCTCCTAGCAGTAGGTCTATTTCGTTGGGTCGATCGAAATGTTCGTCAGCACATATAAGATGCTTGCAAGCTTCTCTCACTGTAGTGGGCAATTCCACTGCCGGCATCTGATTAGTGATCATATCCATAACAATGGGGCTTATATCAAAACGCGGATTCTCGGCATCACGTGGTAGTATAGTACAGGATGTTACGCCTTTGATCTGATGCACCATATTTTGACCCAGACCAGCGACTTTAATGTTACAGCGACGCAGAGGTAAACCTAAACGTCGCGCGCAAGCCGTCGTCATGAAACAGTCTTGGGCACCGCTGTCAATCATCGCCCTGATAGTCAGGAGGCCCCCAGGACCCAGTGCCCGAACAGCACAAGTACCAAGGACTACCAAAGAAGGACTGTTCTCTACGTGCGCGCTTGTACTTGTAGAACTCATCGTAATAGCCGGATTAGCCGCAGGTGCAGATTGTTCTGCTTCAGTACTCACGTTATTTGTTGGGACTATGTTATTTCCTGGCTCATGAAGAAGAGAATGATGGCGAAAGTGACATTTCGCACAGTTGGACTTAGACAGGCATTTGTCTGCGCTATGATTTGGGCGCAAGCAATTTATGCAAAGTTTCTTTGTCTTAACAACGTTATATCGTCCAGCTAAATTATATGCATGGAATAATGGACATTTGTAAATCCCGTGGTGGGAGAAACCGCAACAACTACAATCGGGGAATTTATTTGCGTTATTGTATGAACTGGCAGCGGAGTACGACCCTGTAATGCCTAACTCCTCCTGCGTATCAGAGTACGGCCCTGCATTCAAACTAGAACCCGAATCAAAAAGGAGTGGCGCATTTATTGACACCGCTGAATCTGAGTAAGGCCCCACTTCATTGCAGGGATTAGCTTCAGAGTACGGCCCTGTACTGTAGCACGCACTACTCTCCACGTCCAAGTATGGGGTAACATCAATTTGTTGTACGAAATCTGAGTGCGGCGCTGCGTCAGAATACATCCCTGGCATTCCCGGCGATAACGTGTGATGCGCGGTCCGATATTGCTGGGTGTTATTATTATTACTACGCGGGCGCGCGTCATAGGCCCTTATGGGTTGAACCCGCGGCGGCGCCGGCGGCGGCGGTACCTTCCGCTGACTATTTAGCCGAGAGAAGCTAGTCGGCTCGCTAGCTTCTAGTACCTTGACATAATCTTGTAGAAACTGTAATAGTTTGTCGAAAGTAGGTATCGACTCTTTATTTTGAGACTCGAACCTCTTCCGCGTGTCAAAATCGAGAATACGTGACACTAAATAGAATAATATAAATTCGCCCAAGTTTTCAATATTCACTGCCTTGAGGGCATTGACCGATTCGTACAATAAGCTACTCATGTTACGTAATTCCGTTAAGGTGCACATTTTCATAGGAGGATGTGCGCAAATCTTATCTAGGTAGGTAGTTGCTAACAAGCGTTTATTTTGGAAACGATTCACGAGAGTATTAAAAACTACAGAGTAATTATCAGCTGTTACGGGGACACCCTTAACTACTGACAAAGCCGTGCCCGACAGGCAAGATAACAAATAATGAAACTTTTCAATGAGTGTCAAGTTTTGATTATCATGTACTAATGACAAAAATGTGTCATAAAAAGTTTGCCAAACTTCTATGTTTCCGTCAAACTTGCATAGCTCTAGTTTACCTAACCGGACTTGACCTATCGGTTTACGACACACAACGCCGCTCGACGATGCATCGCTGGCTGAACCGCCGGCGGCGGTCGCGACCGGTGACGCTAACAATTCCTCCGCCGCAGTTTGGACGGCGTAGTACAACGTATCAAATGATTCCACTGACTTGTAACTAGTTGAATATTTAGGGTCAAGTCTTAGCTTCACTATATTAATTTCATTCACAACTTCTATGAACTCTGCGCGAATAAACTCGATACGTTTGTACCTACTTTTAAATGCACTTATCTTGGTTCTATCCTTTAAACTTGTGTTCGACAAATCAAATAAAATCTGTATATCACGGTAAATATATTCTCTCCTTGTACTGAGCAGGGCTAATTGAGCGTCATCGTCTGCACTCATTTTGAGATTGGTAGAATTATAGTCGAATAACACTGACAAAAATACAGTCTATGTAGGTAGGTAGGTAATCTTTTCAATCGATTTATCTGAGCACAAGAAATATTGAAATAATGATTGCAAATATTCAATATGCAAATACAATCAATTTCCGATGAATTTCAGTATGATGAGTATAAATGAATGGAATGTAAGATGGAGTTTTTAATGAAATTGAACCCAAAAAATCCATAGAAATTCGCGCTCGAAGTGACCACTTAAAAATGTATGCGCTTCCATCGCGGAAGCCTTGAATTAAAATGGCAACAAATTGAGGCTTGCTCCAGGGTAGTTTGACAAAAAGGGAGAACTCACCTCGGCCTTTGATCGCCTCACTCCAATCGGAACCCCCAATCCACCACCGAATCCTCCGAATATTCAGGTTGGGTATTATGTTGTTGTTTTCACAGCTTCGATATAACACGACACTTATAATTGATTTGGTTGTCTTCGGAGTCCCGGAGTCCCATTTAAATAGTATTGAACGGGACGACTCGCAGTAAGAAAAAAAAGTGTTGCGTTCGTGCCGTCCTTTTGCTCACTCGTCAAAAGTGCCGGTCACACATTTTTTATAAAAAAGGGAAGGTAGTTTTGTCTGGTTTGCGGGTAGTCCTTTTTATCTCCTCAGTAGCGTCTCCTAGCGGCGAATTGGTGCATCTTGTGGGGCGCGCAATTCAGATCTAGTGACGGGCGACTTCTTCGTCTGATGGTTAGGCCGAGGTAAAGGTGTAAGGAAAGGACGGTAAGGGAATGACAAGCCTCAACACATACATTAGTACTTATTGAAAGTAACCTCAAATATTCGACCTTGTTTATAGCCAGATACCGTATTCTTTAAGTTTCGAAATGAAGGATATCCTTTATATGTTGCAGGTAAACAACAGGATACATTTGCAAAGCTTTTAGTAAAAGCAAGAATGTCGAAATTATTTAGGTCGAGCATCCGATCGCTTTTTAATATCATTAAAAAATCATAAGTGTTTCAAAATTTTATGTTTTTAAAGTGTATGTGAGCTAATTGTGAAACATCTTTTTTTTTTATCGACAGAGTAGGTGTTTGACCACAACTTACCTGATATAGTATGAAATGTATTTTTATATGACCATAAATTTGACTATAAATCTTGTGACTTTAACATAACTATAAAATCACAATTATAGACAAAAATTTGGTTTCAAAAATAGCTTTAGTTTATGTTCGAACTAAATAAAGATACATTTTGCAATATGCCTTGAAAACATAAAATGAGTTAATGGATCGTTGCCAAAAGTTTACGAAAAAAAAAAACATATTCTACTGTATTACGGTGATAGAAGTAATGTAAATATATTTAACTAGCTGCACCCCGCGGTGTTACCCGCTACATATTTTCGGAATAGAATTTTCCTATGTGTTAATCCAGGCCCTCAGCTACCTCCATACCAAATTTCATCTAAATCCGTTCATTAGTTTTTGCTTGAAAGAATAACAAACATACATCCATACATTCTTACAAACTTTTGCGTTTATAATATTATTATAATATATCTAATAATTAGATAAAACGGCTGATATTTTATTCACTATGTTTTTTATTCAAGTTTACAATGTATATTTTTAACTAATTGTACAATAAATACTATAATTTAGTATTAATTGTTAACAACATTTTACTTATAAAAATACAGATAATTTGTATACACTCTATACAGGTCATACATGTAAAAAAAAAAAAAAAAATTAAAACTCGGTCCACCGGTCGAGCCCGCCGCAAGCGTACCCATCAAACTGGCGGCATTTCCTCGTTGGATCGTCGGATCCCGACCACTCGACGACCTAAGGCGACGCCCTAACTCTGCCACAAAGTTTGCAGCGTCGGAACCCCACGGGCCCGCAGTCTCGACGGCAAACGGGGCGAACTCATACGTTGAGTCCAAACATGCGTATTTGAGACGCTTAGCCTTCGCAGCCGCCTCCGCTCCCACACCGGCCACTTGCTGGGATGCTGGGTTGTGGTAACGTGGCAGGTGGCGAAGGTACTCACGCATATGGCGATTATATAATATTATATGTATAGCAGGAAGTATAGAATATCGAAGCAAAATGCAGATAAGCTTTAGTATAGCAATGTCAAAATTAAAACTACAAATAAACAGAAAATAATTCTAACGTTCTTGCCAAATAACGTGATTAACGTTGTTAGTAAGTGTGTCAATGGTTTGAACACTGGCTATGCTTTTAAAAATAAGAAATGAAGAAGTTTTACGTTCCAAATTTGTTAGATAGCATGTGAGTTATAGTACTTCGTGTATTTATTGCCACTTTATATTATTACAGCGTTAGTTACGGCTATTATAAACTTTCTCTAGTGTTGTACGTCGATTATCAGCAAGCGCATTTACTTAATTCGCACGTTATGTTATGTGAGTGCAAAAAAGATTATTATTTTATACACGATAGCATTTTGACTGGACTTTGTTTCGTCACTCAAAGTTCTGTGTATCGCTGCAATGGTCATGGGCAGGCGTTATCTCTTACCATCAGGAGAGCGTCTCGTTCGTATCATTACTTTTTACATAAAAAAAAGCATATTTTTAATCATGATTATCATCATTTAAATAGACATTTTTAAAATGTATATCCAATTTTACTTTTCTAAGATGAAAATGTCCATCCAGTTTAGGTCTTTCCGCTTAGTTCTAAAATGAGACGTTTAAAAAGGGCATCTACAAATAATCATATTTCTGATTTGGAAACGCTTGTCTTATGTTCCAGGTGTCCATAAGCGGTAAGCTTACTATTTAGTGCAAAGCCAGCCCGTTTGACGAATTTTCTATAAATAAAATTGTTCAGTTCTTTCGTTTCGCTGCAGGAATACATCGTGAGCGCTAGGTGCTTGGCGGTAGATTTTTAACTTGAGAGTGGTGACTAGCCATCCGAGTATTGTACGTACCCTCATGCTATGGCTTCCTTACGATGTTTTCGCTTACCGGTACCACAAGCTCATTGTTGGGGTTGAAACCGTCACCCTTCGGCGTGTGATCTGACCACGTTAGCTATGGATAGCTACAAATGCTAAACTCTCGGAAGCGCGATAGATAATTTTATACAAAGTATTTAAAATCATAAAAGCTAAATATAAAAGACTAGCGGACGCCTCGTGATTTCACCCGCGTAGATCCCGTTCCCGTGAGAATACAGAGATAATAACTACTTTTATGTCACCCGGGAATAGTGTAGCTTCCCAACGGTGAAAGAATTTTTGCAATCGGTCCAGTAGTTTCAGCCTATTCAAACAACAAACAAACGAACGAACGATCAAACGAACGAAAGAACGAAAGAACGAACGAACGAATTAACGAACAAACAATCAAATCTTTCCTCTTTATAATAGTATAGATTGAAGTTCAATGCGAGTTTCTACTAAAGACTCCGACGCCAGTTTTGATTGATTGAAAACAATATCTCTCGTCGAAGCCTTGTATTCAACAAACAATAATGACTAAGCGTATATAAATGAGGTACAAAATGAAGAAAACATATTATATAATACCGAAAATTTTGTATGGCTCGACCGAAGTCAGTGATTTGTTTGAGGTTAATTCTAAGCTTGTCAATATTTTGTTGTATCTTCGTGTAATTAAGGTAACGCCTCTTTGTCATTCTACTCTGTATGGGCGGTTTAGTCTGATTGGAATTTAAGGCGTTTATGTTTCTTGTATATTTTATGAACATTATTGGTTTTTTTTATTTCTAGTTTAACGTGGATTAGAATCTTCGCCGGCCTTTGATTAGATTCTTTCTTTAAGCATATACGAGTACATTTACTGTTATTTTCTTTTTTTTTAATATTGTATAGGCTATTTTTTTTAATATAAAAGTAATAAGACTAATCCGACGAGTAATGAGACTAATCCGACGCTCTTCTGATGGTAAGAGGTCTATTAATCCCATTGCAGTGATATACAGAAATTTGAGTGGTAAAACAAAGTCCAGGGCATCGCTGCTTTAGCGCTCATTACTTTGAGACTTTCGATGGTTAGCCTCAACAGACCTGTAATTTCGCTAGCTGCAGTACCTTTCAAATCAGAACACAGTAATATTTACACACTACTGCTTGGCAGCAGAATATCTGGTACAGTGGTGGTACCTACCTAGACGACCTACTGCTAAGGAGATCTTTCACCAAGTAACCTATCTTATAATCAGCGCCCAATTTGTCTCTTTCAATATAATCTACCATAATTAACTTACGAAAGGTGACCACTCAGTAAGAAACCTCGGTAATAAGATCACCCTTTCTCGATACATTGTCTACTTTCTTAACAGAGTTTTCTTTTCTGTTTTTCCTCTTTACTGTGTTTTTGCCAGTAACTATAACTAAATCTGTGACTTCAGTGAAGATAGAAGTTAATGAGTTACCTTTATCTTATTTTGTAGTTTGGGTTCGGGTTACTTGCCAGATTAGATGGTGACGTAGTAAGCCTATGTTACGAAATTGTATGCTACTATATTCTGCACGCTGATTTGCTTGGTTTGTGAAAAACATTACTTATTAATGGTAACACAAGCTTCGAATTTTGATGAACTCAAAATACCAAAACATTCTGATTGTATACAACCGTAACCTTATGTAGCGATGATAGTCCAGTGGTTAGTGCGGTGGGTTTTCATGCTGTAGAATGTGGGTTCAAACCCCAACAATGAGCTGCTGGTAAAAGAAAACATCGTGACGAAATCATAGCGTGGTAAGATATTTTCTACTACTCGATTAGCTAGCCAGACTTTCAAGTTGAAATTCGGGCACCCAGCACCTAACGGTGTGCTTCGGCAGCCTCACTTGAGAGCCAATTCTATTCCAGGTTAGATGTGCTTACAGTCGTCGACCACACAGTCGCTTAACATCAGGTAAGCTGTGGTCAAACTCTCAGCATGTTAACAATAAAAAAACACAGTTGTGTTAGATTTAATTTACATATTTTATGTTATGCATAGCTAAGAAATCCATGTGATGCTAATCACATGGATTTCTTAGCTAAAGTAAAATACTCAACCGTAGGTAAATTTTAGGAGTAAAAATTAACTTTATTTAAAAAAATCCGATGGAATCAAAACACGGAATCTCAAGTATAATTATTTTAATTGTCACAAGTTTCTAGTTCCTTTTCAATGAACTGTTTTATTGATTAGAAATATTATGTAAATTTTCAGCATTTTTTTGTTGTTGATTCGATAAATAAATTATTAAAACAAGAAATGGGTGGAATATTTTATTATAGCACTTTGTTATAGAAGTGATACACGATACAAGATGTATATCTCTAGGTATACATATAATACCTACTCATAGAAATTTCATTAAAAAACCAATTAGTCTACTTTTTGAATTAATTTACATATAAGAATATTATATAGATAATATAGGCATAGATATATAATTATGTGCTTACAATACGTACTTTTATGAAATGAAAATATGTAAAAAACACGCTGTATTCGGGCAATGTTTAAGCTTAAAAAAGAGATAGTTGTAAACCTTACTTTGGTTCTCATCAAATTCTTACAGACAGCTCAATTTGTAAAAACAAACCGAGAGCGATTTCCAACACTATATGACACTATAGAAAGAAATCGACGCGACCAAAACAAACGGCGCTTGCATAAGGGAAATACAACCTTAATTCAAAATAGTATAGTGTGCATGGGACTTATTATTTACAATAAGATTCCGAAGTCAATAAGAAATTTGAACATTTATCTATTTAGAAAGAAATTAAAGGCACTACTGTTAAAAAAATGCTATTACTCAATTGCTGTTTTTTTTAAATGACCAGTTTTGAATGACATTATCCAATTATCTAATTTTATTATTTCTGTTTGACATCTGTATTTTATTCTATTTTGTTTTTTTTTACATTTAATTTTGATTTTTAAAAAAAAAAGGTCGTGCAAGTATTTCATCAAAATCCGTTCAGTAGTTTTTGCGTGAAAGAGTAACAAACGTCCATACAACCAGACTCACAAACTTTCGCATTTATAATATTAGTAGGAAGAATGACATACAATGATTTTTTCTTCAAACTTGTCAGGATACTACACTCTCTACTGTCCTATTTTATGATTCAGATAAACCATACAAAGTATCCAGAACTTTCCATCAACAAAAGCTTCCACAGCAGTGTCTTCATGAAAAATTAAAATACCTTTCTCATTATGTCCAAAGTATATTCCAATCTCAGAATTCATTCATCTTTTAAATCTCAGTGCTACCATCTAATCGCTAATTTGTCACAGTGGCTGCATGGTCATTGGGTTAGTCACATCCTTTGTGAGGTTTCACTACAATACATTTGGAGGACAGTTACAAACCTTGGTACAACACAACGATCAGATATAAAAGCTACAACTCGAACTCAGTATGTTAGATGAACGATGTTTGAAATAATGCTTTGAACATTTACATCTGGCTAATATGATACAAATGCAAAACTTTACATGCGAAAATAGTTTTAAGTTTAATCGCTAAATTATTTATTCACTAGCTGCGCCCCGCGGTGTTTCCCGCTACATGTTTTCGGGATAAAAAGTAGCCTATGTATCAATTCAGGGTTTTAGCTACCTTCATATCAAATTTCATCCAAATCCGTTTAGTAGTTTTTGCGTGAAAGAGTAACAAACATACATCCATCCATGCAAACTTTCACATTTATAATATTAGTGGCATGTATAACTGTAACAATTTACAATTTTGTAGCGATGATAGTTCAGTGATTAGCGAAGTAGGTTTGCATGCCGAAGAGCGTGGGATCAAACCCCAACAATGAGCTTGAGCTGCCGGTGAAGGAAAAACATCGTGAGGAAACCAAAGCATGGTGGTAGGGGTTAGTACTCGGCTGGCTAGCTACCACCCTCAAGTTGAAAATCTGCCGCCAAGCACCTAACGGTGTGTTCCGGCAACCTCACTTGAGAGCCAGTTGCATTCCAGGCTAGGTGTGCTTTACCATCTTCGCTTAACATCAGGTGAGCTGTGGTCAAACACCAAGACTGTCAACCTTCAAAAAATATACTGAAACCAAAATAAAATATTTTTACGTGAAAAAGATTTATCTGATGTTATTTGCGTTTCATTGTCTGAAAGTTTATAAATTATGTGCTCTATGCGGAGGTTGTGAAACTCTTTTTTTTTCTCTAGGGCACCTTGTCTCACCTACACGCAGACATTCTTGTGGTATCAGTCTGGATCTCATGTTTGTCTAACAAGCAGAGTGTACGATTATAGTTCAGTGATTAGCGAAGTAGGTTTGCATGCCGAAGAGCGTGGGATCAAACCCCAACAATGAGCTTGAGCTGCCGGTGAAGGAAAAACATCGTGAGGAAACCAAAGCATGGTGGTAGGGGTTAGTACTCGGCTGGCTAGCTACCACCCTCAAGTTGAAAATCTGCCGCCAAGCACCTAACGGTGTGTTCCGGCAACCTCACTTGAGAGCCAGTTGCATTCCAGGCTAGGTGTGCTTTACCATCTTCGCTTAACATCAGGTGAGCTGTGGTCAAACACCAAGACTGTCAACCTTCAAAAAATATACTGAAACCAAAATAAAATATTTTTACGTGAAAAAGATTTATCTGATGTTATTTGCGTTTCATTGTCTGAAAGTTTATAAATTATGTGCTCTATGCGGAGGTTGTGAAACTCTTTTTTTTTCTCTAGGGCACCTTGTCTCACCTACACGCAGACATTCTTGTGGTATCAGTCTGGATCTCATGTTTGTCTAACAAGCAGAGTGTACGATTGTTATTACTGTTTTATTTTCTAAGTAGACAGTTTTAGACGTTGTATTAAAGTGGACATGCTTTTGATTAAATAAAATATTTCAATAAGAATATCTCCTAGATTTTCACATTTTTTTTTTTTATTTATTTGTTTCATAACATACAAAATAGAATGCAAGAATATTCACAACAATACAAATACCTACACAATTTTTTTGATCTGTATTGCATTCCAAAACTATGCATGTCTAGGTGCATTACAATTCAATTTTTTAAAAGTCGTTAGAAATTGGGATTTGAGAAATTATAATTATAAATTAAAATTAAATAATAATAGTTAATTAGTCAATTGTTCCGTCAAAAAATATATAATAAAATTAATTATTTATTATAATTTAATTATTATTTTCTGCAACACTTTAGAAACTTTATATAGGTTTAAAATTATACAACTCGTTGCTTACTATTGTTTGGAAGATGCATCATGTACCTAATAGGAGAAGCCACTAACTCCTGACACACAATCTTCGACTAGTTCGGGAGCCTACGGTAAATGTATGTTTTATGTCGAATAAAAAAATATTATTATCTTCGCTGTCTATTTTTTTTAGTATTATTGATCATCGTCACAATCTATAGCCTTCTTTATAATACTGCTTTGCAATCGCTCTCGTTCTTGTACTAGGTGGTAGATCTCCTTAGCAGGAGGTTATCTAGGTAGGTACCACCGCAGTACGAGATACCACCAAACAGTAGTGTGTAAATATTAATATGTTACAGTTTGGAGGTTACTTATAGCTAGCGAAATTATAAGGCTGATGAGTGAGATTGACCATCAAATATCTCAAACGAATAAGCGTCAATGCCCTGGACCTTGTTTTGCAACGTTATAAATGTTGTGATCAGAAAACGGCATCTTTAGTCACAATACCTTTACATTAAAAAAAAATGGTAAAATTGAAATACTTTTTAAACATTTTACCTACTTACTAATTTTGTTTCCATTTATAATAAAAACAGCACATATACAATATTTATATTTCATATTTTAAATATCTACCTATAACTTTAGCTGTATAGTTATGGTACTAACGACCCACTAAACTGGTAACAGAAATAAAACATTTTTAATTTTTTCATTCTATAAAAAAAAAAGATCTACCTATTGCGTATTTTACGCATCTGCAACGCAACTTAATTTCATACTATTTAAAGACACGAATAATCTTATCCACACTAAGATTTCCTGTTATAAAGCTCCGATTTTAATAAGATTAAAATAATTGTACGCATCCTCCGACATGCGCTACTAAGGTGATGGACAAAAACTGTGGGGAACGTTATTAGATCCTTTGTGAACACAGTACGTGAGATGTGTTCTTGATAAATGGTCATGTTAGTTTAACGACTTTCTAAGTTAGATTAAACAGAATTATGAGCTAGATCTAAATATATTTGCGTCATATTTTCAATTAGACGAGACTTCAAATTTTTACTGGGTGGTGAATTTCTTTTCATTCTAAGCTAGATGTGCAACCAACCAACCAACTATATTCAACCAACCACAGCTTTGCTCGAAATCAGGAAAACTGTGGTCAGTAAGTCAGTTTGCACTCTCCATCCTCCATTGTCAGGGAGGTAGGGAGTTGGTTTCGCGGACTCCTTCTTTACCAAGGTAAGGCGCTGTAGGTCAGTTAATAAGAAAACCGGCAGCTTGTTTCAATCCTTGGCCGTACGGATAAGAAACGTAGAGTCAAAACGTTTAGTACGTACCCAAGGAAATTCCTCTATGTATGAGTGGTGTAATATGGTGGTGTGGTGGTGGGTGAGGTGGTTCGATTAGAAAGATCTTTCGTTCGTCTCATTACTTCTCGCAATAAAAAACTACGCAGCCATTTTCATACAAATTTATTTTGTTATTAATATATTATATAATCATCAATCCCAGTCCAATGCCATTTCGTATAACAGTTTTGCTAATCGTGTTACCAGTAATTGTTCGAGCGTAAAGCTATTAGATAATCAAATTAAAAGATTACCAAGGTTTTATGGCTTTTAAGCGGATCAATTAGGCTTGTTATGTTGCATATAATCATAATTTGACGATAGGATACTTAAATAATCGATAATGATCTCATTAGCATAATTTAGATAAACGTTTTTAGTGGAGGTCAGAAACTCTTATTTTTAATTTTAAGAATTATTTTTAATTAGAATGTTTAAATATAATTGAGTCTATCACCGAGACTTTGCGCACAAAAGTCCGCAATGTGTTCAAACGGCAAATTAAAAAAATATAAGCATTATTTTTACCCAATTTTCTAGTTCCTTGAGTATTTTTAGATAACATTATGGTGTGATGAGAAGAATTCAAATGCTTTTGTTCGTTTACATTTATGATGTTCAAAATTAGGTATATAATACCAGCGGACGTAGAAGTATCAACAAAAAAAAATGTATTTTCTTTGGTCTCCATAATAATTAAATGGTGTGACTTACTTTGCTCGGAGACTAGATGGTGCTGTATGAAGATTCCGACCATTTATATAATTATGTTTTTATTCTTATGTCTCAGAATTAAATAAAATCAAAATCATGTTCAATGTAGGTACGTTGTTTTGAGACCAGTTGAAAAATATGGCATCCCTTATCTTCCAATAAGTTTGTTAACCTAGGACAGACGCTCGAACTAGATAAAACAGCAAAACGTAAAGACGAAGTTGCCAATACCGTTAAACTGGGCAACTTTCGGCATAAGTTAGTTATTGATTGATTTAGGCGTTAGTTTACGGAAGTTCACTTTGAGTGTTATATTACTTAACAGTCGTTTCGGTTAAAATAGTGATGCGGGCTTAAATTAAAATAACCTTAAAATCAGCACTCAAAATGACTTAGTAAGACAAGACAAATTATGATTGGAATAGCTATCTTATGACGTTGAGTAATTTTATTTAATTATCTTAAAATAAACTTTAAACATTCTTCAACGTCATCTAAATTTTACACAACATAGTACTGCGGAACGTGAGTTAGCATGCATTATTGATGCCAATCTCACCGGCAAACATGCTCAGAAATTCATTCAATTAAAATTACTTTAAGACCCTGATAATTCCAAAAGAGAACTAAAAGCGCCAATCCCACTTTCCTGAGATACATTTTGCAAAATCGGATAACATTTTTATTGTTAACAAGCCAGACCACGACGAGCTGCGATGATATCTCTCGCATGAATGATGACTTCGTGCTGAGCCCCTGGAAGCAGCACAAAGATAGACATGAGCGAAGGAGACACGGCACGAATATGGTAATTGTGTTGCTGATCTCCATTTGAAGGTGAATACAGGTATAGCTGCGGGAGGACATGGTTTTGGAAATTGGATACGTGATGTAGCGCCTCGGTTTATTTTCAAGTTTCAGACTGCAAACAGTTAAGCCACAGTTTTGTTTTCTTTATTCGGGTTTACTCACATTTGATTAGCTCGGATACTTCGACTATGATTTTAATCACACCTTTTATTTCTTTTCTTTTCTAGAATTCGAAAGAAAGAAAAACGGTTTTATTTTCCAACAAGCACAAAAACAAAAACAAACAAACAGAGATAGGTAGTTACAAAATAAGAGCTCACCTCAGCATAATGCTGGTTATAAGCGATATGACCAGCGCTGGTCGTCCGGTGAGCTCATGTAGTTTAAACAAAAAAAAAAACACATATTTAATAAATAATTAGAATTTTGTTTTTAAATTAAAAACATTTTTAGAAATTGCTTTCAACAATCTCAGCTTTGACTGTATTAAGAAGGTCACCAGACCAAAACTACAGATATTCGGATTATGGATTATGAACAAAACGTGAGCCCGAATCAGTCCTATTTTTCTATAAAGTGCCCGGCTCTTTTCTCATAATCCACTGCACTGGCCAGTGCAGGTTGGCAGTTTCCACATACCTTCCAGAACTTTTGACAAACCAGATTAATTACTTTTTTATATAATGTAGAATTGTCAACGTCAAACCTGGACTTGATTAACACAGGACTTAGGCAGACTGCATAACAAGAGAGAAGCCTATACTTAGCAGTGGGATAAAGAAGGCTGTGGATGATGACGATGATGGAATTAATAATTATTTTTGTCTGGTAGTTAAGTATCTTCTTTGGTCTATGACAACGACCCATCTAAGGAAGATAAGAGGTCGACGTTTTTAGCACAAAACGTTTTCTGTTACGGACCTTTCCTGCAGCTTTATTTGACTCAAGCGTGCCTTGGGAGTACCTGTTTACTGGGACCACCTTTATCGAAACCCAAGTAATATTTCGTTCAGATTATCTTTTGAAACATTCAACTTTCAGACAAGAACGATACGATGTCTCACTTAACAAATAGCAATCATGACAAAACACCAACGTAAAATATATGCCCCTGAGTGATTTCATTACATATGAAAATAGCAATATAATTATTATAATTAAAGTATAGTATTTTTACAATAAAAATATACATTTCCTTTTTCATTTTTTTGTGTTTAGTGTTTCATTGATAAATCAATATGGTATGACATTACACACAGCGCCACCTGACCCCAAACTAAGCAAAGTTAGCCTCAATAGTTCTGTATTTTTTCTAGATATGTTTTGCTTGTATTTTTCTGTCAAATGAAAATAAACGTAGACAGTGACAAAACATGAGGAAAAAGTCAGCTTAAAATATAATTAAAGCCACAGAAAAATAACCGCTTCATATTCACAACAATCCCAAATAGGATGCATATGATTTACAACGAGATAACTTTAGGAAACTAAACAAAACAATTTCATTTATTTGCGGTGTTGACAACACCATAAACTTACTAACCTTAAAAGGTATTGTCTTAAAGAATATTTATAGTAGCAATAACGTAATTGCGGTAGAATTCTTTTCACTCTGCGGGATTGTTGGAGTCTGGACTTTTATAGGGGTCATAACTTTGTAAAGATTTTTTTGCCGGTGATTCGAGAAACTGCCCATATTGTTGAGCGAGCTCCACAATCTGAGTAGACGTGCTCTTTTGTTTTTGTTTTCAAAGAAGAAACCCATTTTTCTTCACCCTTACAATTTTGGTCAAAACCGATGCGATTGTAATTCTCGTCATGCGGGAGTCAATTTTAAAATCAACTTCCAACTTTAGTTTTGTTCTTTGATGAAATGTCGTGCTGAGACTTTGAAGACGTTGATATTTGTCAGGTTTGATAGTTTCCGTTTACAAATTGTACTAGCTGACTTGTTAAATATTTTTCTATATACGGCTAGAATTGCCGTGTATTGAAATGAAAACAAATATTATGTGAGATTTTTTTATGGTTGATAGGCTAAATGTTTGATCACAACTCACCTGATGTTAAGTGGCGATATGGTCGAAGATGGTGAACACACCAAGCCTGGAATGTAACTGGTTCTCAAATGACGCTGCCGAAATACAGTGATAGGCAATGATGTACTATACAAACTCTAGGTGGCAGATTTTCAATATGAGTGGTAGCTAACCAGCAGAGTACTAAAAAACACCTAACTATAATTACGATAATTAATCACAATGTCACCAGCAGCTGAAGCTCATTATTAGGATTTGAGCTCACGACCTTTGGCGTATAGACCGACCGCGCTAACCACTGACCTATCATTGCTACAAATAACATGATTTAATGTGAAAAAAAACTTCATTACCATGATCGTTACACCTAGAATTGATTTTTTAATGGTTGATAGGCTAGTTGTTTGACCACAGCTCACCTGATGGCTCACCTAAGTGAGGCTGTGGTCAAAGATGGTAAAGGACACCTGGCCTGGAATGGAACTGGGCCGCAAGTGAGGCTGTCGAAATACACCGTTAGATGCTTGGCGGCAGATTTTTAATTGTAACAGGCATTCCTGTTTATTTAAGTGTTCTGATATTATAGACTCATCATCATCATCAGCCTATCCAAGTCAACTGCTGGACATATGCCTCTCCCAAGATACGCCATTAAGCCCGATCTTCGGCTTTTCACTTTCATCCACAGTCAGCTACCCTACGTATTCTATATCGTCAATCCATCGAGTCTCAGGGTGTCCTACGTTACGTTTGCCAATTAGCGATCTCCACTCTAGGACACGTCTACCCCAGCGATTATCGGTTCTACGACAGATACGTCCAGACCATTATTGTTGCATAGTAATATGTAGTATATAATCGGTTATGCGATTATTACTATTCAATAAAAGCGGTTCCTACAAGGGTGTTTTCAGTCTCTAAGTCCATTCATTATCATTTTAGGTAATACTAGTTTATTTATGTTGAATTTCTCAATAAGCAACCCACATACGGTATTCATTCAAACAACAATTTAAACTCAATCAGTAATGGATAGCTCGGGTCATAAATTTTCTCCGATAAAGAGATCTATTCTTCCACATAAATGAAGTTGAACTATCGGTATCTACATAGTTGTGTCAATACTCTCCGTCGGGAAGATTTCCGTAAGACGTTCTTGAACTTAGTTGTTACCAGATAAGTGGTAATATTGTGTTTGATGTCTTTATGTAAATATTGGGCTGTCACATGGGCCCGTGAGATATTTGTTCTCAATATTGACTGATCAATAGACGGTTCCTGATAATGACCTTGGTGCTAGAGACCTTTTTCTCAGAAATATTTTTATGAGTAGAGGCTTCAGCCAGAATCCAAAAGAATTAATTCTTGAGAGCTATGTACACTTTTTTTTAAAGATATTAATTTTAATTCAGAATCTTATATTAGACGTGTTATCTTGTATTTATTTTCTATAAAAATCTATGACTGATACTAGTTAAGTCGAAATAATGTTGTTTTTTATATAAGTAAAAGACTAGGTGTTTGACCTCAGCTTGCGCAGTTAGCTGCAGGTATGCTTGGAGAAGTACACCTAGACTCGAATGAAACTGGTTTTTAAGTGAGGCTGCCGAAATACAGTGTTAGGTTTTTTTTTTTTTATGTGAAATATAATGAGACGAACGTGACGCTCGCCTTTTGGTAAGAGATAACGCCTGTCCATGACTATTGCAGCGATACACAGAACTTTGAGTAACAAAACAAGGTCCAGGGCATCACTGCTTTGGTGCTCATTACTTTGAGACTTTCGATGGTTAGTCTCAACAGCCCAGTAATTTCGCTAGCTGTAGTAGGTACCCTTCAAACCGGAACACAGTAATGCTTACACACTACTGCTTGACGGCAGAATATCTGGTACTGCGGTGGTACCTACCTAGATAACCTCCTGCTAAGGAGATCTACCACCAAGTAAAGGTGTTTGGTTGCAGAATTTTCAACTTGAGGGTGGTAGCTAGCCAGCCGTGTACTAGAAAGTACTTTACCACAATACTATGGTTTTCTCACCATTTTTTCCTTCAGCTCAAGCTCATAGTTGGGGTGTAATCGTTTAGGCGTATAATCCTACTGCGCTTCAACGCAAGTATATTATTATCTATAATTTAAAAAAAAGTAGGTACCTATTTATTGCACAAAAAAGTCTGAGCATAAAAATGCACTTACATATTATTAATGTAAGTATAGAGTCTTAAAAGGCTAAGTAAATATTACTTCATAATACAATACAACAAAAAAATTTCAGACATCAAACATAAATTGGTAAGATGATAGTTATCATTCAGCCTAAAATATAAAACACTCCATTTGTTCAAGCTGCTGGAATAATAAAATTCAAAGACTAGTAGGTACCACCCCACAAACGTTTTGCCTTTCTTACAATGTAAGAACCGTCCTGCCTTTATTCGTACTTCATAACTTACGCACTACCCGGTACAATTTTTTATTTATACTATACGCTAGAAAATACTTCACTATGATGATTCACAAAACTGGCAGAACATTCTTTTTTGTCTACAAGTGTGTGTAGTCTGTGTCATTTTTTATTTTGGATAGTCGTAGTCTGTGATGGTATCAAAGATGCTCAGACAGAGGTCTAGAGCGTCTCCCACGGTGGAAGCAATTTGACACGCACGTGTTATGGCATCAGATGGCCCACGATTAGACTTGCGGTGACGCACGGCTCAGTCTCCTCAATGAACGTGTTTTTGTACCTAACTAGTTGAGTGAACATTTTTGACTAGTTGGCATTGTAGTACCAACTTTTTCCTAAAATTTCGCTGTGATTGATTATACTGACTCGCTGCAATGTTTTAATTGAGTGTGTTTACCTGTACCTTATAATGGTCTTTACGTCTAAACAATGTAACTTTTTCCGATGTCTGCGGTGCTGATATGGAAATTTGTTCAATTTTATCTGCGTTTTTATTTTAGATAAGTATACAGGTTTCGTTTCTTTATAACTAGCAGACATATTTTATTTCTTAAGAACTTATAATAATATTATGTATAATTATGTATAGTTATTGCGCATTTATTTAAGACACGTTTCTCAAAATAATATTATTCCTATGATCATTCTATCGACTTTATAATTTGAGGAGCAAGGAAGTAAATTTTATTGTAATTTTTTCGCAACATCTACTGTACATTTTTTGTATTCAAGCTGTCAATCAACATTGCATTGAAATAAAATGTCCGCCTTTTCTCTCATAAGCTGTGGAGATATTTTTCGCTAGCCGTACCTCATGGTTTCATAATTATACTATCAAAACTAAGCGTTTGACAATGGACTACAAAATTGCTAACGCACAAACTTTTAGTATTTTTTTGTAAAGTTATGTTGTTACCTAAGGTTGCATTGTTATTGATGTAAACTAACTAAACACAAGTAAGAGATTTAATTTCCATTAAAATATTTTTAACACTGACTTTGCCTAAGCGTTCTGTGGATACTTGCTTCTATTTGATTCTAGGCAACTGCTGGTCATTATGCTACCAATTATGTTTTCTTATCACGTCGCTACTGTTTCAGATGTCACTACGACCTCCTTTGAGATGTAACCTGAGGAGATCACCCAACGAATCACGCAGGCCTAAGTCTTTTACTGTATAACCAATATTTCAAGTGTACAAAAAACACGCGTGCCATCTGTTGTAAGCCGATGCATTGCCGGGTCCCACCCGTCCTCATTGTAAGCCCCCACACCCCGCGCTTGTCTTCTCCCTCCTCCAATACCCATGCGGCTTTCGTTCGTTCAAACTTCGTAGGTCAGTTACCGCCCGACCGCAGGGGAGCATGGCTGCGTCAAAAGTTTTACCGCGATCTCGCACTCTATGTTTACATGCGCTGTAAAAGTTCATGTACACAACAACATAGACTTTCAAAACATTATTTTTTGGTGATACAAAGTTTTGTGAAGTACTTTGAGTGAATGCATCAGTGTCCAATGTACTGTTTTAACGTTAAAATATGATTGAAAACTTTTTCGGAATGATTTCGGTTAAAGTTTGGATGTGTTTCGTGTTGATGGTGGGTGCGCGCGCACTGTCCGCGCCGCCCGCCCCCGCTGGCTGTCACTGGGACTATTCGGACTCAAAGTTGAGTGAATCAAACTTTCTCACGTGTAATATCAAGACCATCGGATCAGTTGACTTTTTGTTTAAAAACATCACCACTGCGCAGGCGTACGGTATCAACAAGTTAAAACTAACTTGTACTGATTTACTTTTCTTCGAAAGTTCATTACACATGAATACCGGAAGTTTTTTAGGCCAGTTGAGGAAACTTGAAGATTTGCGCATGGAATATTGCAAAATACGATACGTTCCTGCGACGGTACTATCCCCGCTTCGTGATTTAACAAGTTTGAGCCTCCGATCATTCAACAATGATTGGCCAGCTATGACAATGGAGTTTCATGCTGAAAGCTTTCGTGGATTGATGGAACTTCGATCATTGGATCTTGGAGATAACAATATTTACATGTTGCCTTCTGAAGTATTCTGCCCGCTTTTTAGTTTGGAATCACTGAATTTGACAAATAACAGAATCCAGGATATATCAGATATTGGTTTCTCGGACTGGGGTAAAGGACCTATTGCTCCAGGCAAATCATGCAATACTGGTCTCAAGCAACTTGATTTATCTCACAACAGTGTATTAAGACTTCCTGACAACGGCCTTTCCAGCCTCAGATCTTTAGAAGTCTTGAATATTCAAAACAATTTAATCAATGAAATAGGCGACAGAGCGTTCGTCGGATTAAATTCATTAAAAATTCTCAACTTGTCTGGCAATAAGTTAGTCGCTGTCCCTCCGGAACTATTTCAATCATCACGAGTTATCAAAGAAATCTCATTAGCAAATAACTCGCTTTCTGTATTAGCGCCTGGGTTACTGGAAGGACTTGATCAACTTGAGAAACTAGATTTGTCAAAAAATCGTCTCACAAATGATTGGGTTAACAGAGATACTTTTGCGGGTCTCATCCGGTTGGTGATATTGAATTTATCCCACAACTCTCTCGCTCGTTTAGACCCCAAATCGTTCCAAGATTTGAATAACTTGCAAGTTTTAAATTTGGATAATAATGCAATTGAGACAATAAGCAATGGCGCATTTGCAGAACTCAAAAATCTTCATCAACTTTCTATCTCAGATAATAAAATTAAGATGTTGAATGAGCATATATTCTCAAACTTATTTGTATTGAGCCAACTCTATTTGGATAACAATCTTATATCGTCTATTCATGTTCGTTGTTTTGAAAATATCACTTACCTGCAAGATCTTGGCTTGAACGGAAATAGTTTAAACGTGATTCCAGATGGAATAAAAAAACTGAGATTTTTGAAATCACTTGACATTGGAAAAAATAACGTAACGAAAGTATCAAATACTTCATTTGAAGGCCTTGAAGAACTTTATGGTTTACGCTTAGTTGACAACAACATTGTGACCATACCTAAAGACACATTTAGCACATTGCCCTCGTTACAAGTTCTAAATTTAGCATCAAATAAAATCGAGAGCATAGAGCAAGACGCGTTTGTTTCAAATCCAACATTGAAAGCTATTCGTTTAGATGGAAATAAACTGAATGACATCAGAGGAGTTTTCAATAAATTGAGCACCCTAGGCTGGCTTAACATATCTGATAACAAACTAATTTACTTTGATTATAGTTACATGCCAGAATCATTAGAATGGTTGGATATTCACGGCAATAATATCACAAAATTGGAAAATGAACACAATGGCCAACAAAATATCCGAATGCTGGATGTAAGTTACAATGCTTTGGAAAACATCGATGAACGGTCGATACCTGATTCTATTGAAGTCCTTTTCTTGAATAATAATAAAATTCACACGATTCATCCAGGTACGTTTTTACAAAAAAGAAACTTAGAAAAAGTTGTCATGACAGACAATAAATTAAGAACCGTCGAACTATCTGCGTTTACATTGCCCCATATTCCAAAGCACAGAATGCTGCCAAAATTTTTCATTGGGAATAATCCGTTTGTATGCAACTGTCATATGATATGGCTACAAAAGATAAACCTTTGGAATCACATGAGACAGTATCCGAGGTTTATGGATTTAGATACAGTTACGTGCGAAGTTGTGAACAATAAATATGGCGGCAAAGCAAATCTAATGGATGTACCAGAAACACAATTTCTTTGCTCCTATGAAACTCATTGCTCATCAAGCTGTTTTTGTTGCGATTTTGAAGCCTGTGACTGCAAAATGACTTGTCCGGAAGGCTGTTCTTGCTTTCATGACAGCAACTGGAATTCCAACGTAATCGACTGTTCTAATGTTGGCTACACTGACATACCTGAGAAAATACCAATGGACGCTACCGAACTTTACCTCGATGGAAATGATTTTGGTGTTCTTGGAAGTCACTTATTTATCGGTAAAAAGAAACTTCATAAGCTTTACTTGAACAACAGCAACATTAACGCAATGGAAAACGACACATTTAACGGTTTACATTCGCTAAACATCCTTCATCTTGAAAACAATCACCTGACTGAATTAACTGGAGGAGAATTCTCGCAAACAAAACACTTGAGAGAGTTATATCTAAATGATAACCTCGTGGCAAGTGTCGCAAATAAGACATTTGAGAACTTGTCATCTTTGCGAGTTGCGTATTTTCAAGGCAATAAGATTGTGGATCTTGACAAAAAGCTTGTTCATGTAGCTCAATTGGAAAGTGTGAACGTGCAAGGAAATGTATTTACCTGTACATGTAACAACGTGATGTTATTACAAAATTGGCTAAAGAAACTTTGTGTCGATTCTATGGAAGTGTATTGTGTTGATGAAAATGGACTTTTATCGAACTCTACTGTATTTGATGCCATTGATAAGTGTCGTGACTCTAACATAATGGACAATACCATCCCAACGGAAAACCAACCATATCAGTATGATGAAGTGAGCACTATAAAACTGAACTTTGTACCACTTTTAGCCGTGGTTTTGATAAGTGTTATTCTTATTCTTTTGTTCGGTGCCTTAGCATTTTCTTTTAGACAAAACGTCCGGTTATGGGCGCATTCTAAATATGGAGTGAGATTATTCAAAAGTGCTTCTATTCAAGAGAGTGAACTCGACAGAGATAGATTATATGATGGATACGCTGTATATAGTTTATTGGACGATGACTTTGTATCTAAAGTTGTAGCTCCTGAAATGGAACACTCGGGATACACAATGTGTTTTCATTACAGAGATTTACAACATGCTCCTGAGAATTACTTATCTGAGCAAATTACTCATGCTGCGGAATCTGCTAAAAGAATTCTTGTATTTGTATCGTTTAACTTTTTACAAAATGAATGGTCTAAAGCTTCCTTCAAAGCAGCAATTAAACATGTTATTACTTCTATTCACCCCTCAATCAGACGTCACAGAGTTGTGTTTATTTTGACCACTGACGTCAGTGCGTTGAACTTAGATCAAGATTTTCAAAGCTATTTAAAGACTTGCAACGTCTTACTGTGGGGTGAAAAGAAATTTTGGGAGAAAATTAGGTTCGTTATGCCAGACATTTCCAACCTACATTGGAACAAAGACACAATAAATTACAATCATGGCGTCTGTCCAAATGGAAGGAGACATCCTTCTAGATATACTGCTTCGCCCACCGCTCCGGAACATTGGTACAAATACGACGCAATCCCTCCTCAAACGCCCACTACTGCTAACGTAGGTATAACCATTGAAGATGACACGTCAATGTTGACGAACACAACATTGACGAGTCAAATTCAAGACGGGGAGAACTTACATCACAGTTACATTTCCATAGACACTCAAAATTATGAGCAGCCATATGGCGGTCGGCCTAGACCACCTAATACGTTACGTAAACATCCTGGCCACAACTCCCCTTCAATGCTTGACGAACAGGGCTACTTGCAACCACGATCGTCTATGCACGACTGCTTGCCTCAAACTCATACAGCCGCTCATAGATGATAAGATTCAACCCTTATCTTCAGCTGATATATTTTAATGGAACTTCACATTCCAAACACATGTGTAGCCTTTACTGCTTTTGAGTTGGCCATGCCTTAATGTTACTTGAAAGGTGATAAGAGTGTTGAGTTAAATAATTTAGCCAAACTGACTACGTTCCTTACCACGCGGGGTGTTGCATAAATAAATAATTTGTAATTAAAGAAACTGTTGAGAAAAAATAATAATAATAATGGTTTCTTAAACTTTATCATGATTGTATTTCATTGTATGTTTAGTAAATAAAGCTATTGTGTATAAAATTTGTCCATTAAGACTGATGCATGTATAATGAATAAAGTTAGCCTTTGCCAGTATCAGGTATAATTTCATAATGTATTTTGGTATAGTATATTATATCTCATTGTTACCAAATATTTTGTAGATAGAATTTGTAATTTAGTAAATATTGAATAAAATATTGTTGTGTAGATAGATTTACTAGTCATTAGTTAGGAGTTAATAGTGACCATTCTTCGATTGTAATAAAATATAGAGCCAATAATTACTATGTGTATCATGTGTGTAAGTTCAAAGTTTAGTAAATATCCAAAACAATTGATTATTGACTCTATAATATTTGTGTATCTATTTGTAATATAAATAACTGTTATGATAGTGCTAAGATTATCAATTATGCAAAAAGAAATTAAACAACAAATCATAAAAAAACAACAATTTTATTTTAAATCCTGTAAATGTAAGCAGGTAGATGAAATAGACCGTTATTTTACTTATATTCGGCTACTCACAGATATCGTTAAATTACTATACATATTTTAACGTTGGGGATCTTATTATGGTTTATTTAAAGAATAAGGATGACTATTTGACCAAAACCTTTGTTTTTGCCGACAGCTTACAGCAAAAAAAATATGTTAACTAAATGTCAGAATAGCTGTTAAGATCGCCGTTTCGGAATCGCTCTATAGACAAATGAAACGTAAAAAAGAATCGAAAATAATTTCGGTTTGCCGACAATCATCGAAAGCCATAATGATGGTCCCTTTTCAGGTAGAAAACACACCCAAGTAATATTTCAACCGTCACGGATACGGCATAGTAGCTATAAAAGAGATTTACAATACATGGTATATTCATAGCTAGTTAGAGGTATATTTATGTGACCTTATGTCGGACATGGTCCGAAGAGCAGATATTGATTTTTTTTCGTAAATAGTTAACCGAAGTGTGAGGTTGATCGAATATAGGGACATATGGCGCGACCTCGCAACATGCTTTGAATGACCACCGACCGAATGGCTTATTTTTTTCCTCGCTGGTAACGTCAACAACATTGTTGCATCAGGCGTGTATAGTGGCATGAGTATACGTTACTTTCATTAATAAAATCTTAATAATCTTGTGTAAGAAATATGGTGCAATGGACCACCAGCGAGCAATGAACGTGACCAAAGATGCCAAGGTAAATACATTTTTGATTTATTTGTTGCCATCTGATGTATCAGATTTTGTATTCCATAGAAGTCACTATAAATTATTTTGCAATTAAATATATATGCAATGCAGGGTGCAAGCTATCTTCATTCCAAATGTAATTGAAATTAGTTTAGCCGTTACAGCGTGTAGAAGTAGCAAACATAATAATATGGATCTCGCTCACTCATACACTTTCATAATTATTATATTTAGTACCCGATTTTAGTAATTATGGGTATATAATACAAACTTACTTGCATAAAAGGAACATAATGATCTTGCTTTGTAGGAATATAGTAATATATTTCGGTAATTAAAATCTGTACATGGTTTTCGTGTGTATACAATTTTAATATTAAATGGATTACCTATATCTATATGAAACTATGGCAGCTTGGTAATATGACCGTCTGACTGCCAATCTAGAGATCGTGGGTTTAAATCTCACAGTACAAGTCTTAATCTTTTCTAGTTATGTGCGTAGCTCTTAGCTTCAAACGGTAAAGGAAAATATCGTGAGAAAATCTGCATGGCTGAGATTTCTTAATATTTTCGAAGATGTATCGAGTCTGCCCAACACGCATTTGACCAGGATTGTGGTTTATAGCATTTTCTTTCTTTTAATGTGAAGGAACTAAACATGGTCTAAATTGCAATATGATTTCCCAAAGATAGCCAAGAATTTTGTTAAAGCATTTTATATTTATGAAAACCGCAACCCAAACAGATTCCTATTCCATTTTCAATAAGTTACCAAAACTATCTGGTTCTTGATACCTGCTATCAATATCCGGGATATCGGACGTATCTCTGGATTTCACGGTTAACGCACCACTGGCCGCTTCTATCATCCCCAATGTGTCCTCAAAACTAGATAAGAAATTGACCAGATATTGGGCGAGTCCTTTCGGTGCTCCTTTCAAGCTTAATGGATTATTATTTTATCTCTAGGCTGTGTTCAATTTGTGTGAAATTGTTGGAAGTGGTCTTTGATGTTTTGATTTTTGATATTTGGAAAGATAGAATTTCGGTTTTAAGGTAGGTTTTATTAACAGGATAATAATTATGGATCTAATTTTGTGAACATTTAAAATTGTGTGACATTATTATAATCTCATTAGATTTTAATTTGCAAGATATTATAGTAGATTTTTTTTCTTTTCAAATTATTGTATCCTAACATACAAACTACTTACAGTGTTTCTGATACAAATACAAATAATTTATTAATAACACCCTAGTTACAAGTCAAACATTATTTAGTTATTTAAAATTAATGATTATATTCTTAACGAATAAACCTTATCGACATTATCTATAATTAAACTAATTCAAGAAAAATCTTTAAGCTTTAAATAACCCCTTAAATCATAAAATTGACATAATACTACAGAGGAACTTATAAATAAATTAAAATAATTGAAACTAGTATAATTGTGTATGTAATGTATGTATTTGTTTCGTATAATAATGTTGTACAATCAATAAATTAAATTTTAAAAAATGTAATTAATATAATTATACACAATAAGCAGTGTTTTAAACTGCTCTTATTAATTCGTCGACAAAAACATTATGAGCTTGTTTTTTTTATAAAGTTACATTTATTATCAATTAGTTATTTTCATTTTGGTTGACTATTTATTATAACTATTTAGTAAAACTTAACATTAACAAACACTTAACAGTCTAGACAAGAGTGATTCTGAATATCGATAAAAAAATCTAAGTAAGCAAGAAATTAAAATAAGCACTATTGAAATTATCCTAACCAATTCTGAAACCAACCTTATAGAATCTCAACATCTCTGAATATTAATGAAATCACCAGGTGGTCAGGTCAGGATAGTTTGCTGATCAAATGAAGATATTCCAATCAATCATTGGCACTCAAACTGTTTTATTCACGAAACCTTTGAAACATTCATCATGTGGCAACTTTTTTAAAAAACATTTTCAAACAGTAACAAAAGCAACGATGACTAAACCTAGTCAGGGTCGAATCAAATCAGATAGCGCTTCCACTGTGACGTTGATCGACGTTTGATATCCGAAAGGATGGTTAAAAATATCTTACCATTTTTCTGTTTTGTACGAATGAAATTCGTCGGTTGGTCAACCCGTGCCTCCCGCTGGTTAGACATGACAGTTCACACTTGAGGTTGGTTCGAAAACGTTCAAAGGTCACGTCTTCTCACTCAAATCTCGAGCGGGAGCGTTTTTGAATTGGATCGTGACAACGGCCAGATACTTATCGTGATTTTCTGGCCAATTCCAATGCATCGCATTGTTAGTGCGAGTAATGGGAGCATGGGAACACACAAAGTGGTATTGTACAAAAAATACGAGCTTGTCTCTGTATATTCTAGTATTTGCTGCGCTATTTTTTTGCAGTTTTACACTTTTTATTCTAATATTTATCCTCATTTCCATATTATTTTTTATCTTATTGCCATATTCTATAACATCAGTTATTGTGTTTTGTTTTAGACAGTAACTTACAAACAACGAGAAATAGAGGCTTGCGTTTGACTACCATCCTGTCTGATGTTAAGCGAAGATGCGGTTTACGATGAAGCATACTTGCCTAGAAGGAACCGATTCACTCGCGACATGAAGGTACCTATACTCGGGCAGCAGATTCCAATGTCTAGCGGTACGTAATATGAAGAAGGTGGAATCAAACCGTTTAGTGCGAGCCTATGGAACATCAACCATATTGGATTTGTTTTTTGGTCAAACAAGTGTTAGCAGCTTAATGTACGTCTAGTTTGGGTGCACATTTGAACCAACACATTTTGCACATCAACTATTTAATTATAATTTTTTACTATATCTTCCTTGACCAGCTACTCAAGCTAATGCTTTGGGATTTAAACCAACGTCCTGCGACGTGTGATCCCACCGCACTAACTTCTGAGTTTCTGAGCTAATGGCTATAGGTTTACAGTTCACATCGTTTCTGATGTTAAGCAATGATGCTGTCTAGGATGGAGCACGTTTATCATCCTCATCCACTGAGTGAATTGATTTCTTCAAGGCAAGCGTGTTCCACTGTAGACTATGTCTCTGCTTATCGATGGTAGTCAAATGCGAGCTCATTACTTTTGAAATAAAATAATCTCTTTATTCTTGATAAGAAAACTCATACTGTATTTTTTAGGAACACGGTCTCTGGCAGTGGCTGTGTTATTGACAGTAGGTAAGTAATTGTCCTTCTGTTCTGTCTGCTCAGAATGCTAACTAAATTATTGTAAGTCAAATAAGGCGTTGTGTTTGACGAACGATGATTGGGGTTACGCCGGGTGTTTTGTTGGTCTATTAAATTTTGTCACATGATTGACGTGAAAGCTACAATTTGGATTAACTTTCTCTGACAAGGGAATATTTTCAGGTAGTTAAATACATTATGGTTTAGCAGTCATTTTTTTTATATTATGTCATCGTACATTTCACACAGCACCGTCTAGCCCCAATCTAAGCAACGCTTGTACTTTGGGAACCAGATAACTGATAAAATAATTATATTATACTTTTTTTGTGTAAGTATTTACAAAAACGACGCTTTTTTTTATTTTATTTTTTATGTGAAAAATAATGAGACGAACGAGACGCTCTCCTGATGGTAAGAGATAACGCTTGTTCACGACCATTGCAGTGATACACAGAACTCTGAGTAACAAAACAAAGAAAAAAAAAAAAAAAAAAACTGAAAACTGAAAACTGACTTTTCTGTGTGAAAATGTCTAGTTTTGTTTTATTATTGTAATATATTTATATGTATGTAACTTCTGTGACGTGTGATGTATTGTATAGTACCAAATACATACAAAATAATACAAATATTGGGTAATATAGGTATACAGTTATCTTACTAATGTAAAATATATCTGATAGAATATGTTAATAATTTTTAAGCACCTAATTGAATATCATGATATCGCTTAACACAGAGAATATTGTTAATTAATTGACGTGAATTAACCATTAACTTGGTGATAACAGTGACTCACGACTCATAACAAGTTGTATATATTTTTTTATTACAAAGACGTGGTTATTCAACTGTACAGAACGTTCTTTGATTTGGAATGAATATCTATGAATACCGCGAAACAATTTTACGACAAAACATAACGTTCTGTGGAAAATGTGCAATTTAAATTCAAGATAAGTACTCTTTTTGACTTACAGAATAATCTTCAATTGTTTCACAAAATTACCCGAAACGATGCATTGAATATATAACTTCTCTACATAGTACTAAACCAAAGCCGCTTCTCACTGTGTGTACGCATAGATTTTTTAAACTACGCAATAGATTTTTAAATTTAGCAAAATTTAATACGGTTTCCATCAAAATTTTATATGTAAAATACATACATATGCACCACATTGTTATCTACATTGCATCTGTGCGAAGCTGGGGGTGGGTCCCTAGTAATATATTAAGTAACATAACAATGATTAAACTGTATATATCAAGCGAAAGTCTAGAGTTAATCAGAAAGAATTACATCAAAAGCATGATAGGTATGTTACTCGGAAATAAACTAAATATTGATCACCAATAACCAAAAAGCTCGTCCATTAACAGTCGTCAGCAAATTCAGCAAATAAATTGAGCAGGTTGAAGTAACCTACAATAAACATTTTCAAAAAAATATGTAAGTACTTAAGTCCATTTGTGTTGAGTCGTACTATGTTAATTCTAAGTTTTTAACAATTTTCGTATAAAAAATCGTATCAAAAAACACAACAAACAAATTAAAAGTGTAAAGTAAATCAAATTGATAAAAAGTGACAGAATTAATTTCAATATGAGCATTATTTTTATTGCGCGATAAAGTCCCGGTAATAAATATGATTATGATCGGTATTTTTATGTAAAAATCGCAAGAGTTTAAAATTGCATGGCGATATTGGTGGCTAAGCCATTGTCACACGTGAGTCTCCGCAAGTCAGAAAGCGACCAGCATCATTGCAGCACGACGCAATTTGCGAAATAGTATGGAGTCGTTTAATCTGGTCAACGCTAATCACGTGTAAGATTACCGCTTGTTTGAGATGTCACGTCACGATACATGGCATCGCACTGCTGCCTTATTCGCTCACGTGAAACAACGGGTACTATCGATAGGCATTACCTTTGAAATTTACACTATTGTGATCTTTTGAATGAATCATTAGTTGCGTGTGGTTGATTATTTCTAAACTAAAAAACCTCGGTACCTGATGGTAGATCTCCCTAGCAAGAGGTCGTTTAGGTAGGTACCACCGCTGTACCAGAAGTTCCACACGCCTATGCCCACGAAAATTGTAAAATCATGTTTTACACGAGAAAATTCAAGAAATATTTGAATGTGCTAAAACTTGCTCTGTCTAGTCGTACAATATGAAAAGCTAATAATTTTTAACAGGTTCTTTTATAACAGTAAACGAGAGTCCAATATCTATGAAATAGAAGGTACAACTTTCGTTACAAAGAATAACTCTACAAATACGTTATATCTAAAACCGTTTTTCTCTATACAAAAGAAACATGTTCAACGTCATAAGCTCACAAAAAGAAAACACAACAATATCAATTTTTCACCGCACTATTTGTACCACACGAATGAAATATCTCGATAGAGAAAAATAAATTGGGTTATGGGAAACCGAGTTTGGATAAATCACATCGAAAATACTGTCACGACAGTGAGGAAAAAATGTGAGAATGAGAGACTACGGGACCATAAGACGTGTGGCGATCAGTACGCGAGATCTGATGAAGTTAAGAATCAATTTCAATTGACATTAACTGACTTGACATTGACAAGTTAATAGAATTTGATAGTTTTAATAAAATAGGTCACACCTTTTTTAAATCCATGGGGAACATACATACACATCGATTTTTATATATTTAGATTAAATAGCTCTCGAATATAATAGGCATAATGACAGTAATTAAAATCACTGAAGTTATGTATTTATTTAATGAAACTTGAGTAAATAAAAAAGTAAATTCGTATTTTGTACTCCATGGAGGACGAAATACGCATTTACTTTTTTATTAAGAGCAAGATTGATTCTTATTTTGATAAAATCAAACTACAAAATACAAAAATCTGCCATCATATATTATGTTAAACACCAATCAGAGTGAATGACGTCACTTTTTCGTAAACAAATAACTTATCAGGAGTTTTTAATTATGTGCTACTACACTGAGGGACCGCACAGCACTTTAGAATTCATATTTAATAACAAAATACAACTAAATTATTAAATGAGCGTCTAAAATCGTCCAGTTTTACTTTTTGTTTATTTAAACGTGTCGTCACTAGCGGCGCCATGACACTAAACGCGTTTTGGTGCAAATTTTAAACCTAGAAACTTAAGGGACATTTTCAAGGGTTTTTTTCTATTACAACTTTATTATCTTCAGAAATAATATGTTATTCATTATAAGTAATGTACCTATGTTACCGAACATTATTGGAAAGTTTTTCAAAATCTGTCATCATGCCTGCTTTCGAGGTCATGCTCTAGAGCTTCACTACTGTTTTTCTCAATAAACGGAACGATTTCATTATCCCGAAGGTCCCGGATGGTGAGCATGACCGGATTCTATGAATGAAAGTTTGTGGACAAAAATAAAACCACAAACTAGTATTTGTAAATTCCTTACAAGTTTGTTAGGGAGACTTCGTGAACTTGTTGACTGTTTCATCGGTGACAAAATGTTTGACTACAATATACCTTTTTGTTTATTCTGGTTCATTGCGTCATTTTCCATTATTTGTTGTAAGATTTAGTTTGTTTTACATAAGTACTTGTTAAATTTTTTCATGTGAGTACTTGTCCTTGTAGTTTGCTCTTTATGTCAAATTTCGTTTTAATTCCGTCTAAGTTTTGTATTTCATCAAAATCGGTCACGCTGCTTTGGAATCCATAGGAAACATACAACACACTTGGTGGTAGATCTCCTTAGCAGGAGGTCGTCTAGGTAGGTACCACCGCAGTACCAGTTATTCTGTCGCTAAGCAGTAGTGTGTAAACATTACTGTGTGTGTATTCGAAGGGTACTGCAGCTAGTGAAATTACAGGGCTGTTGAGACTAACCATCGAAAGTCTCAAAGTAATGAGCGCCAAAGCAGCGATGCCCTGGACTTTGTTTTGTTACTCAAAGTTCTATGTATCGCTGCAATGGTCGTGGACAGGCGTTATCTCTTACCATCAGGAGAGCGTCTCGTTCGTCTCATTACATTTTTACATTAAAAAACACACATTGATTTCTCTCGTTTATAATTGCCTCTTTGTTTCGTATTTAGAGCTTCACTTCTGTTTTTCGGACAAACATGGTAAGCTTAATTTCGCCAGTTAAAGAACCTTAATAATTCAAACACGAAAACTTTCAAAAATCAGAAAAAACCCATTTGATTAGTAGAAATGTATGATTAGTAGAATATTTTCTATTTTAAGAAAAGTATAGTTCTAAATCACGTGATTCATACTATATATTTAGTCTAAAGTAAGAACCGACATAAATTGTTCTTGTTTATGAATCAAATCTACTTCATAGACGTTAACAGATTTGAGAATCTTAAAATATCAACACAAATATGCGATCTGAGAATAACGTAAACCAAATATTATACTACTAATAAAACCAAGACTCTCTTAGTTGGTACGGTCAGAAACTTAGGTATATAAAATATTAATTATTGAATTAAGTAGAGTATTATCACATTTGCAAAATGTAGTCGTCGAGTAGGAATGTATCTAATACTACTACTACCAAATAGTTTACAAGAAATAAACGATTTAAAAAAAAATGTGACCATCATATTTGTCAAAAGAATCTTTAAAAAAATAAAGTTTTGTGTTTCTTTATATTTGAAAGCAAAAAATCAAATTACTTTTGCTACCAGTACAAATCCCGTTGTATAGTCTATACATACCTATAAGTAATTATTATGTGACCATCGACAGTAGAGCTCTTTGTCAGTACACGTGCCCAACTTGCTATTGAACGTAGAGTTACGAAATGACCTCTAAAAGCTCTCATTCATAGTTGACCGAATATTTCGTGTCGAAGAATGCATTTGACTGTGAAATAGAGTCGTAGAGTCGCCGGACTGGTACTAACCTACCTATGAATAGCTAGTGAACGTTATTTTATGAGATTTTAATCTTAACTGTGATTTAAATCTTTAAAATAAAATATTTATCACCTTTTTGATTCTATAGTAAGAAAGCAATAATAATAATTGCAATCATTATTTCAGAGACAATAAATGTGGTGTTGGCAAATGCAGTAGATTTTTAAAAATACTGTTGTGTGTGTGTGTGTGTGTGTGTGTGTGTGTGTGTGTGTGTGTGTATGAGTGTGTGTGATGTGCGTGGTTGCCTGTGAGGGTGATTTCAGTGAAATTTGAAATTAAGGTTGTTTATAGTTCTGTTAGTATAATTATAGGTACTTTTCACCTTGGCAATGGATGGTTTTCATTAGGTAATCGATGAAACTATTAGTCATTCGATAGCAACATATAACAAGTACATTAGCTTACAATTTTTAGTCGTTAATTATTGAAAAACAACAATTCCAGTTCATCAGCATCTGAAATAACTTCTCTGTCAAAAGAAATTGTTTCATACTACCGAGTCATCTTTCCAAACAAAACAAGGTGCCATTAGCGAGTCGCTTTGAATCAATGGTACTTAAAAAAAGCAATAAGTTAATTTTGCTGAGTCACCGCTACCCTCCGATTGTTCAGAACGTTAGGGTGTCTGTCTTGGATCCTTGGTTCAATGAAAGGAGGTTTGAATAATTTTGATACTCAATTTTTGTTTAAAGTTCTACAAGATTTTATAACTTTTAAATATACCAGACTGTATAAACTATATATATATTATATGAAAATGACTTTTATATTTCCGCAGTACCTAGTTACTGTGTTCCGGCTTAAAGGTGTCAAAGTAATGAACGCCACATCAGCGATGCCCTGGACTTTGTTTTGTTATTCAAAGTTCTGTGTATCGCTGCAATAGTCAAGGACAGACGTTACCTCTCACCATCGGGTGAGCGTCATGTTCGTCTCATTTCTTGTTACATAAAAAAAGTAAACTTTTCTCTTATACATTAAAAAAGTTGAAATAAAATCACGTAACAACTAAAAACTAAAACAGAAATTATGTGACGTTTTCACATAAATTACATATATTCATATAAATTATACGCCATCAATAATGTTTTGTTATGATGTGTTTACGATTCAGAATATTAAATTTTTCTATTGAAGATCGTTGAGATAAACATGATTGTGTTATATATGTATAAAAACAAATCATGGGAATAAAAATCAACCAAATTATTCAATAAAACTTTTGCTCTGGCAGCAACAAAAATAAACTTATTTTCCCTTTGTTATAACAATCTCTTCATTAAAACTTCCTAAACAAACAACTAACTTCAAACAGTAGGTACGAAACTTGAGTAATTTACTTAAAAGAAGATTTATGTATTTTACTATAGGTCAAAGACGAAGTAACGAAATTTGAATATAATTTCGTAAAGCATCAAGATTGTTTTTCCTCGTTGGAATCTTATGAAGAGTGACTTAGATGAATGACTTAGATAATTGAAGTGCACGTTCAAAAATCAAAAGTTTTCTAATTAATCTGCAAAAAAATAATTACAATAAAATCGATATAATTAATACAACATAATTAAAATTTACATAAATTAAAGAATTTTGTTAGAGAGTTGGGAGAGTATAGAAAGAGCAAGTTTATAATCCGCACTCTGCCTCATTTTGTCAAATCTGAAAAAAATAACGTTATTTATCCGGAAATCATAAGAATGCTAAAAGGTGCTAACTTGTATTCTTTAGCAATCACAAAAGGTATTATGATATTATATATTTTTAACTTTAACCTGAGTAAAATTATCTGTTTTAATGGACCAATATACAGAATAGACACGGCATCTCTTTTTTTAGATTGAAAAGTGATGTGTTTGACCACAACTAACCTGATGTTATGTGGCGGTGTAGTCGAAGATGGTAAAGCACATCGAGCCTAGAATGGAACTGGCTGTCAAGTGAAGCTGCCGGAACACAACGTTAGGTGCTTGGTGACAGACTTTCAACTTGAGGGATCTTAAAACTTCATACTATTTTTACACGAGTGCCCAAAAAAAGCTTTGCTATGTTGTTAGGGTTTACGTATCTATATAATATCTATAAAAAGTATATTTCATGCCTTCTTCATGTCTTTATTAAGGTCGTGGGCTCAAACTCAACCGAGAAGAAAAACATCGTGAGTAAAACTGTGCATGGCTATTACTCGGCTGGCTAGCTACCACCCTCAAGTTGAAAATCTACCACCAAGCATCTAACGGTGTGTTCTGGCAGCCTCACTTGAGAGTCAGTTCCATTCCAGGCTAAGTGTGTTTTAATCTTCGACTACATCGTCACTTAATATCAAATGAGCTGTAGTCAAACATACATGTAGTCTGTCAAACATTAAGCAAAAAGACATCTACCAATGTTTTTTCTCTACGAAAGCTAAGTATATAAGTGTGAATTCTCTCGGCATTTTTATTAAGAGCTGTAAAGGTTTTATTGCAACTGCCTAATCGTGGATTAATAAGAACAGTTATTTCTTGTAGGTGTATTCTAATTTAAAGAAATTTAAAGCTTTATAATTATGGTACAGATATATGACAGCCCTCCAAAAATGTGAGAACTCTATGAAAAGAAATGTCGTGATCTGTTTCTTTAACCTTTTACGGTTCGAATCGTGATCATTAATTTATTTGAGTAATAATTTACCTCGTAAATGGACGCATAGACAGATTTAAAATCATAGTCTTTGTTACAATATTACTACTTAATAAAAACTTCCAAAATATCTGACTGATTTAAAGAAAAAACTTACTCAATTGATATTAGCAGCCAAATTTTTTTTTATTTCAGATGTGTAAGACACTATCAAGATCGTGTCCTACACATCTGAAATTGGAGGGATTCATACCGCTTGCATTTCCATCGCGGTACGGATCGCCCTATATCAAAGGATCTTAACTCATTAGGTCTTTGACACCGCACTACGAATTGACTATGTGTTGGGTATGTACGCATATACTCGCATATATGTGGTATATAATATGTATTATGCATACATAAATAAAACAATTACTGCGATTTACATAAAAAACATGAATGTTTGATCTATCCATGAGAAGAAGCAAAGGTGAACATTTAGAATTCTATGGTAACTTAAAATAAGTTTAAATTGTATTTCATTTCATAATCTCTAACATATAAAACTAACAATTTTGATGCTGCGCGTCAAAAATAGGTGTAAATTCATTAATTGCGCTCTAGATATTGTAATGTGTATATGAACAAGAAGCCAGAAACAACTGGAAATACCTTAAAAAGAAAAAGAGAATACCATAATTTTGTATGGTACCTATTAAATTCAGTTTGCACAAAAGCTATGCAAGTCGGCAACCTAAAAGGCCCACTAATGATGTCATGTGCTCCGCGGCCTATTGTTACTTTCAATAAACTGCGGCCGGATTACAGATTAGTACACACTTACTACGTAAATATACCTACAGATTATTCAATAGTTAGTATTAACTGAGTCACAGCTTAAATAGTAGTTAGTTAGTAAACCGAGGTGCTAAAAGAAAACCGAGCGATTTTATGGCTGTGTCTGATTTAAGCGCGGGTGTGAACGTGGTTTTATTGTTTCATTAATGCTGTATTTGGCTTGTGTAATTTTATTACTGCATGTTATGTACTTGAGTGTAAGGTGATTTATTTAATTTATAGCTAAAATTAGGACCTTCGTAAATAAATATTAGATTTAAAACAGTCATTAAATTAAGAATTATTTTAAAAAAATATGAATAAAATATGGCACATGGTATTGTCTGGTTTTGTTTTTTTTTTTCGCTTTTAATTGAAGGTGCGGTGGAGCTACCATGGGCCTGGCTTGCCTAGAACTTGCTTGCCTAGAAAAAACCGATTCACTCACGACTTGAAGATACCCAGATTACCATGGATTTGATTAATTAGTTTGTGTTTTTCACAAACACAAACTGCCTACATCCACCTACCTTCTATCTACTAATTATATAATTTTTGAATAAAGATTACATTCTGGTTAATTTATCATAAATATATTCGAAAAAGTAAAAACGTTTTTTAGAATGATTGACTCGATAGAAATTGAATCAAATATGAACAAAAAACTCTGTAAAATTTATTTTTCGAACTGGACTATTTTATCTGTAACTTTTTTTACTTTTGAGTACTGTATAAGACATACATAATTACCTATATATGTAATTGAGTTTAGGTTTTTAATTTTCGACACGCACTTTTCGAGTAATTTGTTTGGTGAAGAGTGGTAAGTTTTTAACTTAAAGGTGGTAGCTATTCAGTGGATTCTACCACCATGCTATGATTTTGACACAATGTTTTTCTTCACTGGCCGCTCATTGTTGGGATTTAAACCCACGCCTCGTGGTCCAACCGCGTTAACCACTAAACTGTCATGAATCACTTAGTCTCATGTGAGAGTCATTTTCTATTCTAGACAAAGTGTCTTTACCATCTTTGACCAACCAAGTAAGGTTAGGTGAGCAGTAGAAAAAAGCCCATGTGCTAAGCATTACTACCCTTATTTCTCCTTTGAAAATAAACACAAGCCCAACAGTGGGATATTAAAAGCTGATGTAGGAGCCCTTATTCATGTAAGTTTTTTTTTTAATAAACATAAAAAGAAAGAAACGACCTATTAATGGAGTTATATCACCTAACCATTCACCTACCCAATGATGTATCGATATACTTTTTCAAAATATTCGCCCCGACCTCATTTAAAATCCGTTTAACCGGCCAACCCAAAAATCCACACAATAAAATACCATTTTAATGGAGATCGAGCTATAAACTGTCCTTAATAACTGAAATATTTCACTAATAAATAGTTAACAAAAAAGTGTTCCACGTTTGAAATTTTACGATGGAAGTTTCGTTTTTAAAAATGGTCGCCTTTGACCATGCGATGCGATCTAGAATTTGTGTCAGAAAAAGGATAAACGCCACCCGCTTGAACCAAGCGGGTGTCCTATTTTTTTATCTTGTATTTTTAGAGTTCCGTGGATAGTTGTACCTTTTAAACATTTTGATTCAACACAAAAAATTACTTTACCACCAGAACTGATTTTTAGCTCGGTCAGTCATGGCATACAGACTTAGATTCAAATTGTAAAATTCTGAGTGGTCAATACTTTGTATATACATATTTAGAAAAATAAATATTGTGTAGGTACATTAATGACCGCGCTAATGAGATGAACTACTCGTATCATCGCGACATTTTCGTATTTTATTTTTATCAAACAGATATTTTATTTTCGTTCCTTATTCATATCTCCTTAAAATTAAAAACAACAATAATATAACAAGCAAAGCAGCGATGCCCTGGTTGTTGTTTTGCTACTCAAAGCTCTGTGTATCGCTGCAATAGTCATGGATAGGCGTTATCTCTTAACATCAGGAGAGCGCCTCGATCGTCTCATCACTTTTACATAAAAAAAAAAACAATTGTGCGTTCTGAAATAGGTAAACATTGCCAACGATACTGATAGCGCTAATGAAAACCAAATACATGTATATACAAATGTAAAAACTTAATAAGTATTTTACATTTGCGTTGATTTTTTTAAAGCCGTTTATAATTTGGGAGAACGCTGTCGTCTAAATTCGGAAAAAATGATTTATGAGTCACACAGCTGACAACTTTTTTTATTTATAAAAAATAAGGGGAAAAGATAAAACACAGACACTTGAGTCCCTAGTTCCTACAACAGCCCTGTATTTGTGAGCTTTTAATGCATTACCGATTAGCTACGACTACCACTTTCATAGTTTAGGTAATTTCAAATCTCATTTTTTATAGTTGCTAAAAAGTGGCAAACAAGCGACGGGCATCGTCACATGGCATGGCATGGTCACCGCCGCCTATGGACACCTACTGTACAATATTATACCCGAAAAATGAAATAAAATAAAAATGAATAAAAAAATATGATTCATTAATAAATAATAATCAAATATTGCTAGACATTTCACACGCCCCAAACTAAGCAAAGGTGTGGGAACCATAGCTGATAGACTACTGTCGCATAAATCTTTGTTCTGGTGGGAATTGAACCCATGCCTTACAACTCTTGAAGCAGACATTCTACCAAATATCTAAGCTAACCAATTCAATTAAAATATATTTAAGAATTTACTGACAAAGTACAGTAACTTTTTGTTACTCGAATACAAACAAAAAGATCAAATCCTACAGAACCTATCATAATACGTTTGAAAACTTTTTGGTTTTTAATTCACGATGGGTGCAGGTATGTCCTACTTTATTTTTATTAATTTCAATATGACAGATGAAGATGACCGACCAAATGGGTGCGTCATATCACTTGAGACCGTAGAAAATTCAAAGTTAGTAAAAAAGAGCAGGATTAATGTCAGAAAAAGTGATTTGTCATGAATATTTGAGCAGTCCAAAGAAACTTTTAACTTGTTTGATTTTTCTAGAGATTTTTAGTTTGTGCATAATATATTTGGGTAAATTAGATAACTTAAAATAAGCATCGACTTAGAAATAAAATATAAAGAATCACAGATGTTATAAACTTTAAAATTACACAAGATTATCCACAGACTTTAAATACTAAAATAACAATTGAATTAGTTTAAAAAATCCCTAAACCGTTGAAGCTACATGCTAGATGCAAATGGCTTGGGGTTTTACTAAACTGTTAAAAATTCAATTGTTATTTTCTTCTGTATTGTTTTATTTAGTGTGTGCAATAAAGAGTTAATCAATCAATCAATCAATCAATCAAAAAGAAAATAAGAAACAAAAGTCGTAGGATAATTCACACAGCGCCATCTAGCCCCAAACTAAACAAAGCTTGTACTTTGAGAACCAGATAGAATACTTATATATACGTTTTATTTGTAAATACATACTTATGTTGTATAACAGATATAGAATACCCAGACACCGATAAACAAATGTTTGTCCTGTCGGAATTGAACCCACGCCCCACAGCTCTTGAAGCAGATATACTAACAAATGAGGTAACAGGTAAACAAATATTTTGCAGCACAAAATCTTGAAGACAACTTTAGCCCCGTTCGTGTATTACCTTAAGTGAATATGGTTAGATATTTTTTCTCATGACAATTGTGTCATGAACTTGCTTATTGTTTGGAAAGTATCCACTAGGCTATCATGACTCAGTCTGACCTCAGATTGCATTGCGGAGGTCACCAGTTTATCTGATTCGAGACAGATCTTGTCTACCCGTATAATGTTATGGTTATGATTATTTGTATTTACAATACTATTTTTAACCCCGCGACTATTGTCTTACTATTGTCTGTGTGTGTATGTCTGTCTGTGGCATCGTAGCTCCCGAACGGATGAACCAATTTTATTTATTTTTTTGTTTGAAAGGTGAATTAGTCGAAAGTGTTCTTTGCTTGTCGCTGTATAATGAAAATCAGTTTAAGATGGCCGGCGCCACAAAATGGCGGGTTACATATTTTTTCACAAGTCCCTCAATATGGGTATCAAATGAAAGGGATTGACTAGTAAAACACCTATCGGGGATTTTTAAATTTTTTAATTTATATTATTATATAGGTAATGTAATCTAATACCATAATATATAAACATTTATATAGGTAATGTAATCTAATACCATTTCATCATCAACAGCCTATCGAAATCCACTACTGGACTATAGACACGCCATTTAGCCCAAACTTCGGCTTTTTGCTTTCGCCCACTGTCAGCTGTCCTACGTCTATATCGTCACTCCATCGAGTCTCAGGGCGTCCTACGTTACGTTTGTTAATTCGCAGTCACCACTATAGAACAGGTCTATCCCAGCGGTTATCGGTTCTGCGACAGATTCGTCCAGCCCATTGCCACTTCAGTTTGCTATTACGCTGTGCTATGTCTGTGACTTTAATTCGCTGTCGAATTACTTCATTCTGAATAAGATTCTTCAGAGGAACTAATACTAATCAACGATCAATATTTGTGTACATAGTACATAGTTTACGATATCGAAAACGACTTTAAAGATTTGAAATTTGAATTTGAAATTTGTTACATGGGGGCGAAAACCCGATCTTGCTAGGAAAAATAGTTTTGAATTTTGATTAAATTTAACAATAAAGATAAGTAGGCATGTCAATGCTAAAAGTGGGTTTTAAAAATAATATAATTTTAGCCGGCTTAACTATAAGGAGGGGCTAAATTTCGATGGTATGTTCATTTGTTATACACGTTTCTTTTTTCTTTAGCCGGATAAAAAGCATTTTTTTTTTATTTCGAATAGGTCTGCGTTTGACCACACCGTGTAAAATATTGACCAGTAGTGTGGTTCTAACATGGAGCGTACTAACCTACAAGGTTTATTCATTAACCTTACTTTTCACGAATCCACATTATTAGGATAGAATTAACATACGAGTTTCAAACAAAACAAATACGAAAGCTAACAAAAAAACATTGTGAGGAAAAATGCTAGTGTCTGAAGAAAAGAAATGTACCGTGTTAACGAGCAATAGTCAAAAATTCTTAAATTAGCTTACTTTGAATAAGACAGATATTTTTTCTCTTCATTATATAAAAGGTTAAGTAACAAATAACAAAGTAAGTATAAAGCACAAGCAGGCAGGGTATAAGTTGACAGCCCCGTTGGCTCATTGGTAGTATATCTGCCTTGAGAACTATAGGGCGTTCGATTCCCACTCAGGGCAAATATTGTGTGATAAACAAATGTTTGTTCTGTGCCGTTCTGTATGTATTATAGGTATGTATTTACAAAAAAAAAAGTATTTATGTATTCTGTCAGTTATCTGACTCCCATCATACAAACTCAACTCTGCTTAGTTTGGGGCCAGATGGCGCAGTGTGTATAGTCCTACGATATTTATTTATTTCTTTAAATACACTTTTAAATTAAAACGATTGTCTAACAAAAGGTGTCTACCAATGGGTGTACTTTTGTTATTCCTTTCATTAAAACAATTATTTCTTTTTATGAAATCATTAATCTTAACCTCACTTCAAACAACAACAATATCCGGGGCAGATGATGTTAACTTGAGAGAAGAATTTTTTGCCACAAAAAATATTCTTGACTTTATAAATAAACAAGGTGTTAATACTTTAGATAAATATCGGAACTAACTCTCCCCTTCTTTATAAAATATTGATATTTAATAGTCATCTCGTTGTGTAATGTAGCAGCTCTGAACCGTCTGAATGACATTTCAAAAGGTATTATAGTTCTTTATTTCTCAGAATGACCACTATAACTTTGTAGTTAGAGTTTAAATTTGACTAAAACATTTCTTGTTAAAAAAACGCAGGTGCCACAAGCCCACGGAGTAGCATCCTATGAACTTTATCTTTACTATCAAATCTTCAAATATTAAACTTTTACTTTTATGGTGTCTTAAAATGCAAGTCGTGTCATCTAAAGGGCATCTAATAAACACCATAGAAATAGAGTTCAATGAAAAATTTAATGCCATAGGAAGTTGTCTGCGGTTGAAATGAAAACTTCAAAAGTAGTTATGATTTATGTTTTGACGTGGATTAGGAACTTGACGTGTGATTAAAGCAGGTGGTGGCAACAATGTTAAACAGCGACTAGGCGGCTTCATTATAATGATAGGAAAAATATAATTAGGCCTATTGCGTGTAAGGTCTTAGTGATAAAGTCACCAATTGTTCCACTAATAATAAATATTTCAGTTTTAATGAATTTTTGTAATTACCGTGAACGGTTAATAATTATCTATTATTATTATTTTATTGCCCTGTTGGTTTATGTCTGCTTCGGGAGCTAAAGGGCGTGGGTTCGTTTCCCACTCAGGACTAATATTTGTGTGACTAACATCGATGTTTGTTCTGTATCTGATGTGTACTGTATGTATTTACAAAAAAAAAGTATTTAAGTAGGTACAAGCTTTGCTTAGTTTGGGGCTAGATGGCGCTGTGTAAAATGTCCTCCAATATTTATTTATTTTATTTATATTTTGACAAGGTAGGTGTTCGTTTTATAGTAGGGTAGTTGTTGCGTTTTGTATATAGGTAGTTGTTTATATATGTATAAAATTAATAGCTAGGTGTTTGACCACAGCTCACCTGACGGAAGCTATGATACTAATTCTATCACCTTTATAAGTCGCTAACACTTTAAAAACAGACTTTCATCTAGTATTCGGCTGGCTAGCTACCGCCCTTGGAGTTGACTTAAGTTGACTATTTGGTGCCATCGCCCTTGACAAAAGCCATTTAATATCTTTATTGTAGTGGACTTGTATAAAATTTAATTTCAAGATTTATTTCTATAATTCTATAATATAATCATTATCTTTAAGTTTTATGTTATCAAAAATTCAACAAAACATAACGAACAATAGAGTCTGAAATTTTAAACATTAGGCTAGTCAAAACTCCGCGAAGGTTAGTGTTGTTTAAAATTTATTAATTCTGAACCATTGTTCACATTGTGTTAATACCGTAATAATATACCTAATAGTAAATGTAATGCGTCCGGTAGTTTATACATTTTTTTGTTGATATTATTTAGTCCGTGATTTGAAAATGAAAATGAAAATTATTCATTTCGGTTACCAGTTTTTCTTACAAAATAGTAGGTTGAGCCCTTCTGGTAAGTATAAACAATACTATAATTTATATCACGCTATTTTGATGTTCTGAAGACGTGAAATGAATTCAATAAACTTTTGAAAGTTTGGATATAATATCACATAGGTTTTTCACGATGTTTTCCTTCACCGTTTGAAGTTAGCGGCAATACCCACATAACTTAGTGCCGTAAGATTCAAACCCATGACCTTGAAGCCAGATGTCTACCCAACTAGGCTGCCGAAACTTTTCGTATAACTGAAAAATATTCAATCGGCTGAGAACAATATAAAGAGCTTCTACTGTTTGTTATTCTGTACAGTCTACATCACCACTGTTAACTTATTAAATAGCAATTTTAAAACCATTTATAACGCTACAACAAATAAGTATTTTATGACACTGTACAGTTTTAGAGCCGAGGTCGTTATATTTGACGAGCACTTCCTTTGGTTTCGACGCTGTAAATCAATAAACTGTTTGATTATACTGTGTTATTTTAGAAATTCAGATGATATGTTGTTATTTATGATCACGATCGAAACAGAAATGAAACTATTTGATGGCGATTGAAATTATTGGGCCTTGACATAATTATGTAGATTTTCAGGCTAAAGTTTGAATTTTGATTTTAAAAAAACATACACACAAAAGTAGGTATATTATTTGATTGCTTGGCAATTTTTTTACATTATTTTTTTATTCGGGATCCAAACAGTGACTTATAAAGAAACAACAAATTATGATTACTGGGCACCATTTACGTTTTTCCGCATATAAGTGTTGAAGTAAGCGGAAAGATAAAAAAGATTAGCATGGTGGTAGGGTACTTTCTAGTACTCGGCTGGCTAGCTACCACCCTCAAGTTGAAAATCTGCCGCCAAGCATCTAACGGTGTGATCCGGCAGCCTCACTTGAGGGCCACTTCATTCCAGGCCACCAAGTGCTTGACCATCTTCGATCACATCTTCACTTAACATCAGGTGAGCTGTGGTCAAACACCTAGCCTGTCAACCATTAAAAAAGATAAGCTTGATGCTTATAATAAGGATCGGATCTCAATAGTACCGGACAGAGAGGAGAGGAAGAGAGGCCTTTGTCCAACAGTGGGACAAAATAGGCTGAAATAATAAATAAGAGTTCATATTACAATAGTACGCTATATCTAGTAATTGAGACAACCGTTTAATCCGCACCAAACCAGTTTTTGGTAGTAACAGTTTTAAGTATGTGTAAACGAGTATTAAATAAATCGAATTCATGGAATTGAACATCGACGCAAAGTTGCTTTTTTGTCGGTTTTCTACCGGACACCCTTTGGAGAGTGCACTTCAGATCTGCATGACCTAATTCCATCATACCCATTCTACTATCGGACAGCCAGGAGCTCTCCAAAGCGATACCGCTTCATAGTTGGCATTCCAAAAACTCGAGCTATGCGGTTTGATGCACCTTCTTGGTACGAACAGCTAGACATTGGAATTTACTGCCCGAGTGTATGTTCCCCAATAAATACAAGCTATCACGAGTAAAATAGGTTTCTTTTAGGCAAGCATCCTCCACCGTAGACCGCATCTTCGCTTAACATCAGGCGAGATGGCTGTCAAACGTAAGCCTATATGACTGTCATAAAAAAATGGTTTAAATTGTCAGCAAGACCTTATAAATACTTAATTTTGTCTATAGTTTGTACAGCTATGTATATGAAGAACTACAGGACGTCTCACTGGCATTTAGTGTACTTCAATTATTATGGGCGTGGGTTCGATTCCCACACAGGATAAACGTTTTGTGTTATAAAAAAATGTTTGTTCTGTGTCTGGGTGTTCTTTATTTATTATAAAAAAAAAGTATTTAAGTATTCTATCAGTTATCTGACTTCCATAGTACAAGCTTTGCTTAGTTTGGGGTCAGATGGCGCTGTGTGTAATGCCCCGCGATATTTATTTATTTTAATTAAAATTTCACATAACCTTTTTATTCATATGTTTTTAAAAAAACTTTAATATTATATATTTATGAAATAAATTTAGACTGTACGCTTATTACGGCATCTTAAAGCCTTTTAAGTCTACAGAATAAAGGTTCCTATACTCTGAGGTTAAATGAAACAGATGAATACTATTAAGGCAGACTGTGCAAGGCTAGTTTAATTTATGGGGTTCCGTTCCACACCTGTTATTATGAATCCCCAAAAATGTCATCTCCATATCAACATTATACATTTCAACGCATCGCAAGAGTCCATAATTGGCATGCCTTATCTTGTTTCGTAACATAAAATAACATAGCTTTGATCTCAATTTTTCGGAAACGTAACGTATAATTTATCCGACGAAGCATGAAGTCTCGAATTGAGAGATAGCTTGTTTCTTGAGTGATTCTTTGACTTCATTTTGTCTTGCATCTTTTTATTTGGTTGATACAATAAGGAAAATGCCAAACGTTGAAAGTAAATACAGAAATATTTTTAGGAAAATTCTTGTTTTTTTTTCAGTTTGTTAAGGTTCTATTATTATTATTATTTGTCATAGAAGAATAGTTATGGATATTATTGCTAAATTTGACATAATTTTAGTCAATATATCCATTATTTACAGGGCCCTTTTAAATTAAGATTAATTTATAAAAAAAAATTAAATTAATTTCAATATTTTTTCACTATGGAAACTGACGTAGTTTTAACGTACTTTGTTTTATGTATGCGGAATTACTCACGTTTAATTATGTCAAATACTCTAACTATAGTTTCAGCTACATTCGGTAGTCTTTTTCACGGAGACAAAGCCGAGGAAAACGCGTGCGGGGGGGCTCGTCTTATGAGCTTTCAATACTTATGCGGGATTTACGTTTTAAGTAACTGTCAAAGTCACACGAAGCAAGTCTCGGTCAAGTCATGTTCTAGAAAAGTTGTGTTTTACTATTAGCCTATTATTCTTGGTGGTAGATGTCCTTAGCAGGAGGTCATCTAGGTAGGTACCACCGCAGTACCAGATATTCTGCCGCCAAGCAGTAGTGTGTAAACATTACTGTGTTCCGGTTTGAAGGGTACTGCAGCTAGCAAAATTACTGGGCTGTTGAGACTAACCATCGAAAGTCTCAAAGTAATGAGTACCGAAGCAGTGATGCCCTGGACTTTGTTTTGTTACTCAGAGTTCTGTGTATCACTGCAATGGTCATGGACAAACGTTATCTCTTACCATCAGGAGAGCGTCTCGTTTGTCTCATTATTTTTCACATATATATAAACTATATTAAAAGTAAATCCCACATAAGCAAAACAAAAATTACAATACACTAAGTACAGTACAGTAAAATCACATTATTTTAGTTAAAATAGACACATACCATTATTTTGTTTTTTTTCAGCGTTTTTATTCCAAGCTTCTGTCTTCCTATCCGATCGTGGGTGCGTGGATTAAACTTGAACTTGACCGGTTTCATTTAACTGAAATGTTTACCTTACCCTTCATGGTATCATCAGATTTCTATGTAACAAAAAAAGAGGCAAATTTATTATAATCTACATTAACCTCTTTCATATAACAAACGATGGCAAAGCCATAGAAATGTCTGTTCCTATTGATACACACACGTCAAAACGGTTTTAAAGCTTTCTAGTGACCTCGATTGAATGCATCACATTGTAAGTCTCTATCACCTCTATGCTTACCAAGTAATTGGCTGTGGTCAGCAAAAGAATATCATGGATGCTTTATCGGTAGATTAGGTTAGATTTTATCGGTTTATCTCACTCTTTCGAATAGTATCTCGGGAGTTATCTTTTTAAGCTGATTTTAAGAGCAATCCATCAAATTGCGACATAATCTGAGAAAGTGATGTACCTACACTTTTTGAACTTCAGGTGAGTGATGGTGGCAACACCTTTAATGTTTGATTGAAGTAAATATTGTAAGGTTTAGTAGAAACCGCTGTTCAATTTGGTTCTTCAAATGTAGGTAACAGAGGTCTGGATTTGTTCATTAAAGTTTAGTCAAGCCCAAAATTCGGGACACAAAATCTCACAAAACGTATAATCAAAACCATTTCTGCAAATCATTATTATAAACATCCTCATCAAATCGATGTTAGCAATCAAAGTAATCATCAATCTCTGAATCATATATTGATTCAAGAAATAAAAACTGCAGCTTTGCAAAATGCATAGATTATACCCAATCTGTGATTAAGTTTTTTAAACACACTCAGATATCATTGCGGCATTTACCCACAGACATGAGACAATAATAGATTGAGATTCTTGGAATGAAGCAATTAAGTTTATGTTTTTACGCGCCTCACAAATGAAGGGTTGGTAAGGCTATAGCAAAAGGTTTAAAAAATCACGTTTCGAGCCAGCGGCCACCACGATGCAATGGGTGAACTTCACTTGTCAATCATCGGACTTGCCACAGTACAAATTTGCAAAAGAAAGTAAACTTCGATTATAAAATTAAATTTATTTTTTCTTTTATGTTGTATTCATTTATTGTTGCGGTATTGTAAAACGATAATAGCAAGATTAGGGACAAGATTTAATACAGTTCTTGGGCACACTCACGGTAGTGTATTCGATAAAAACTGATAGACTGGCCACTTGTTAGCACACTGGCGTGAAGTGGTACTGAATAAACTTCTTTTTTTTTAGTTTATTCCAGGCCTGGAAATAATCCTTATCATGTTAAAACTGTTACTAGACTCGTAATTATGGATACGCCTGTACATTTCAATTAACGTTGTAATGAAACTAACAAAACGCTCTCCTGATGGTAAGAGACAACGCGTATTCATGACCATTGCAGCGATACACAGAAATTGAAGATGCAAAATAAAGTCCAATGCATCGCATTAAAGTATGTTATTAAAGTACACTCCTATTTTTAGTAGCTACCTCTCTGATCTGATAGGTAAAATTAATTTAAATCTTTTTAAATTTTTTTTTGTTTAAATGTTTACAAATTTTAGTTAAAGTAGTACTTCTGATATTTTCTTAACTGCGCTCAAACTACGCCCAGAGCAATCTTCATATACCTGTTCACTGTGCTGTCCAGTTGCAACTTTTTATCACGTCAGCTTTTCTAAACCCTTGGATAACATGTAATTTAATAAACAATCTCTTGTGTAGGAAGAACAAGATAAACTTGATTGCTCTATTATTTATCGGAGGCTTTTATAGGGAACGATTACAAAATATAAAAGCAATACGAAATGGAATGTTAATTTTCACGCTTAATTACTTATTCCAACAATAGTTTTGTAGCGATGATAGCTTGCTTATTTTCAACTTGAGGGTGGTAGCTAGCCAGTCGAGTACTATAAACTACCGTCATGATATTGTTTCCTCACGATGTTTTTCCTTCACCAGCAGCTCAAGCTTATTGTTGGCGTTTGAACCCACGCCCTTCGTTTGAACTGACCACGATAACCGCTGAGCTATCATCGCTACAAAAACAGTCCCTAAACTAAACTGTTTAGTTTCTCATTGTCAGATTTGGTTCAGCAGTATTTTGAAGCGCCTCTATTTTCAAACCCTTAAGAGCACAATGTCATGACCTGATATCTTGATAGTCTTGAACAATCGAGTGGCTGCCGTGAGAACAATAAAGTTTGTCAAGTTTTACGTAACTCTATTTTCTTATTATGATGAACAGAAGGTTTAAATTCTGGCGCTATATCTGAAGCTAGCGAGGCCACTCCAACACAGCAATGTATTTCAATATAGTAAAGGGAGCATCAATATCTCGATGTTGAATTTTCAGTCTCGGTGAAGTTAACATAGTTTAATTTTTATGGCAGGAAAGATATGACGTAATACTAGGATAAACTTCATTTAAAATGTTTTGTTTATGCTAATTATTATGCAAAATTAATTTGAATCAGGAAAAAACATATACTTAAAACCAATGTATGTCGATGTTTTTCTTCCTAATTGTAAAAATTGTAAAAATAAATTATGGACATTGTTAGTCACTAAAACAAAAATGTAATGATCAAACAAATTTAAAAAAAAAAATATATCGTTGGACATCACATACAGCGCCATCTGACCCCAAACTAAGCAAAGCGTATAAGATAACTGATATAAAAAAAAGACACCAATTTATAGATACCATTCTCAGCCACACAAGCAATTACTATCAGTCGAGTCACCGGCCAAAACATTGATTTATTATTTGTACAAAATAAACTTATTTACGTTAAAACTTCAAAGTCAAAGTATAACTTATTGCTATGCTGTGTTACATTAAGGTCTTAAGATTTAAATAGAGCAACAGCTTACGTTCAGTACGAATATGCAACATAAAAGGAATAACTTAAAACTATGGTATGTAATTATTTATATATTAACAAAATGGTATCTGGAAAATGAAATGAAATGAAATTCCATAATATAATTGTCAAAAAAATTTCACAGTTTACTTACAACATTATGTTAAAAAAATACTTTGTTCATACAAACAACACAATTATCTTGGACACGTATTTATTCATTCAAGTACGTTATTCATCTTTCTTGAGCTCACCTCCCTATTAATTCATTTTTAACCACGACGGAACGGAGACGGTACATGCATTTGGGGTGAGAGGATGTTTGTTTGTGCAAATCCATGTTGCCATTTTTCAATTATGGGTTCGGGTTTGATTGGTGCATTATCTGCGATAGGCGACAATTACTTTTTAACCGATATGAGTTTTTTCAACATTTTTAATTTTGCTTTTTATATCTTTAAACATTTGGTGTATGACAGACGAGTTCAAAATGTCATAAGGTATGCAATGTGTCCACAACATCGCGTGGGTCGTAGGTGATCCACGATATTATACGAGTAATAATGTACCTAGAAATACTTGTATGTCCTACGTGGGCTTAACGCTAAGCTACGAATGATGGAGGACGATAAGCTGGCCTTTTGCATTAAATCAACGTTGAACACTAAACCTGTTACAGTATACATGTATATTTATAACAACAATAACACATGTTTTCAATTTAAAGTGTTTATTTGCCGCTCGTTTGATTTATAGCAAAGAGAAATCATAGTCAATTTTTGTGCAGAATAACAAATTGAACGTATGTTCATTTTTAAGTATACTTTGCATTTTTTTTAATTTATTTATGTAAAATTATACTATATTTATTTTATTTTGATTAAAAGTATAATTAACTAGCGGACGCCTCGCGGTTTTACCCGCGTAGTTCCCGTTTCCGCGAGAATACGGGACTAAAAGTAACCTATGTTACCCGGGGATAGTGTACCTTCCTAACGGGGAAATAATTTTTAAAATCGGTCCTACTGGACCGATTTTGGAGCCTATTCAATACAAACAAACAATCAAATCTTTCCTCTTTATAATAGAATAGATAGATAAATAATTTAAAAAAAAAAACACTTTCTGGTAGTACAACGGTGACCTTGCTTTTGTAATCGAAATAACGAACAGTAAAATTTTGTTAAGTTAATCTACCGCCTAGCTCTACTTTTATCAAACATCGGTAAACGGGGTGGCTTTATCGCGACTTCAACGACGCGACAGTACGATTTGATATGTCGCGTCACTACTCGTCACAAAGACGGGCATTTCCTTTGCTAACTGTTATTAAATTATCTAATAACAGTGCATTCGAGCAAACATTTGTTGCTTACTAATATCTATTCTGTGACAATGTTCACGACTGTCTGGAATCGAATCAGTTTGAAGATCAATTTCGAAGAAATCTTGCCTTTTTTTAAGAAGTTGTTATTTGCACACTGAAACTACTTTTTAAGGTTCATTGCTCGAAGAATTTCCAAAAGGTACCAAGAACTAACGACTTTTTATTATGAATTAAATGTTTTAGGAATTTATAATAAACCGTTTTGACAAAGAGTAAAAGAAAAGAGTTCTTCTACGCAGCCACTTCGTACGTGGTGCTCCTTCAACTGCAAGTTTTAGAACCGACCTGAGATAATAGCTACTAGAGATCTTGTTTTACAACTTTGACGATTGTTTAAAATTTAAAGATTATTAAATTACCTACTAGTTATTAATTTTAAAACGCTAAATTAATATTCATTATAAATTTTTTTTATAGACATTACTAACCTATTGTCCCTATGGTTGTCTAGAAGACATCGCTTTAAGCGATAAGATCGTCACTTGTGGTACTACATTTTAAGGTTCTTATCTGTATATTTGTTCTGGAATACACAATAAATAATTTTTTGGAATCTGTCTTTGATGATGAATTAAAAAAAAAAGTTTTTAAGTTGTTTTAATATATAAGTTTTTGTCAAATTAGCTAAATTTAAGTCCTCATCACTGTTGTAACTGGGACGACTGTTAAGCGGAAATAAACTAAATATATTCCTTGAATACCCTTTTATTTATTTTATTTATTTGAATATTCAATATTTTCTAACATGATAAAATAGTGTTTATACACGTAGTAATTCAATTTCACAGAGTAAAGTTTTAAATTATTTAAATCGTCAAAAAATAGTTTTGATGTTGTCGTGTATTAAAATCTTTAAAAGTAGATGAAGCTTACGGAACAAAAAAATAATGAAACATAAGTTTTTTACATTTATTAAAACTCCATCAATAAAACGTTATAAATATGACTAATTTTACATACAAAACGCTTTAATGCACCGATGCGACCGCAGATAATTTTAAAGACAGATCAATATAGTCTTTAAAACAGACATTCAAATGTCCGAATATTATTGATGGACGTTGCAAAAAAGGTACAATGCAAGACCTGCATTAAAAATTATAAATACGCGGGACGGAATATCAAACCGCCGCTGGGTTGCTATGGGCTAGGGTTACCTCCTTGCACAGATACAACGAAATTGTTTTGGCAAGGTTAGAATACATGTTGTTGTCTCCGTAAGAAGTTTTTTTTTTTAATGTTTGATAAGCTACATTTTGTGCACAGTTTACCTGATGTTAAACGACGGTATGATCGCAGATGGTAAAGCACACGTAGCTTGGAATAGAACTGGCTCTTAAATGACAGAGGCTGCCAGAACACACCGTTAGGTGCTTGGCGGCAGATTTTCAACATGAGAGAGCTAGCCAGCCGAGTACTAGAATTACCCAACCACCATACTATACACACGCTCTTCGGCGTGTGAACCCACCGCACTAATTGCTACCTATAACATGAACACTCCTTGGTCATACAATTTTTATTTGTCATACGCTAACGAAACCTACGCAAATATATCAAAGCCTTACGGCACACTAGTATATTAAGCTATTTGTATGTGTGAATTCCCATAAGTTAATCGAAATTTTACTAGAAGTCTTAGCCCATTTTGTACTCAACAATATAAAATATCTGTAATTTTTTTGCATTCTGGACGCATACAATTATACGAATTTGTTTTAATCAATTTTGTTTTAGTCAAGTGGCAACCCTACGAAAAATAAGCAGTAAAGTGTGCCCAGGACGTATGGGAATATAAGCTAAAATTGTCGGTTCAGTTTTTAAATAAAGACTTTGAGTGGAATTTAATATTCGTATTCGAGTCCGCAGGGCCGAGTGGGAGTGGTCGCGTTGTTCGAGCTTCACCGGAAAGATTTATATTACATGCATTTTCGTATGCGAGTGATCTGGAATTGTCGAGTCTTAAGACCGCTTCTTAAATCGGCTTTTGGGGATGCAATTTGCGGAGCGGGTGATTCTATATTGCCCAACCCAACTGCACAAAAATAAAGGTTAATATGATTTTAGCGGTATATATGTATGTATGTATTTAGGTACGTATGTGTGTTTGTGTGTGTGTGTGTGTGTGTGTGGGTGTGGGTGTGGGTGTGGGTGTGGGTGTGTGTGTGTGTATGTGTGTGTGTGTGGGTGTGTATGTTTGTATGCATGTGCAAATTTTAACTAGTTACTAAAATAAAAAATGTATTAGCAAATTGAAAACAAATTATAAAAAAATCACAAAGAACACGGTAGGGTACTTTAGTACTCGGCTGGCTAGCTACCACCCTCAAGTTGAAAATCTGCCGCCAAGTACCTAAAGGTGTGTCCCGGCAGCCTCACTTGAGAGCCAGTTCCATTCCAGGCTAGGTGTGAATTACCATCTTCGACCACACCTTCACTTAACATCCGGTGAGATGTGGTCAAACACCTAGCCTGTCAACTATTAAAAAAAACACGTTGTGTGGATACGCAAAACGCTCCGCGTCTCCAAATCTACACCCGTAAGCAATGTGTCGGTATTGTACGCCCATACCTCTTAACGACTATTCAATACACTGTTGAATGAATGATTGCTTTTTGCCATATAATTCCAGCGGACGATTTTGATATAAAAAGAAAAGTTGTGTAAAGTGATCCTGCCCAGTATTCTAGACAGTCTATTGTACGGTGGGTATTATGTAAGGTCCTTTGAGAGATCTAAAATTAAATATTTATCTTTATTTAATTACGCATTTAGTTTATAGGGCATTGGTGTGAAAGAGACAGACTGACTGAGGCAGGTGACTGATATACCTACAAGTAGAGATGATAGCTCAGTGGTGCGGTCGGTTCTCACGCCGAAGGGGTGATGGGGTTCAAACCCCTACAATGAGCTTGAGCTACTGGTGAAGGAAAAAATCGTGAGGAAACCATAGCATGATGATAGGGAACTTTCTAGTACACGGCTGGCTAGTCTTAAGTTGAAAATCTGCCACTAAGCACCTAACGGTGTGTTCCGTCAGAGCAGAGTTACTTAAGAGCCAGTTTCATTCTAGACTAGGTATGTTTACCATCTTCGACAACACTGTCACTGTTAATGTATAAAAAAATGGGTATATTATAAAATATACGTTCTATGAGAAAAAAAAATTAAGATTGTTTCATTTTCTTCCAAAAAAAGATAATTATAGATTATAGCAGGTATATATGTCAATATGTTTTTTTTTTTTTTTTTTACTCGTTAAATCTATAGAAAGATTTCTTGACAAACCATATTTTCAACCTTTTTTTAAACGAGTGCCGTCCAACGAAGATGCTTATATACCGTTGGGGCTATGACGTGTGTTAACTTGGCGGACTTGTATAATGTTGATGTGTTGTGTTTGGTACAAACTATTTAATTTTAATTTTAAAAAACATATTAGAGAAACGACGGGACTATCACAAAAGCCCCTTAAATAAATTGGAATAAAAAGTTTCAGTAAACAAAGCCACAAATATTTGTATAGTTAAAAGCGATGAGACGATAATTTTTATCCTACCACTGAACTGGGCCAACCCTTTCCTTGTCGGGTATTCCAATCTTACACTTGACGAAGACAAAAAAGGGATATCCCATTGTGTTATTTTAAATGCGAGTAAGGTCATATCTAAGGAGTTTCTGCTTGAACAATAACGCATTTTTAATAAATTTCATTAAGATTGACATGACCGATAGCTAGCACTTCCCTTTTAAGATAATACTTACTTAACATTAATCCAGGTGAATGTGGATTCTTAACAAAACTTTTTTTTTGTTTTATGGGTATGGTAATAGAAGCAACGGTTCGCTTTGATATACCAACGAATTACCAAATATTGTGGCAGTGGGCAGGGCACATAGCACGCACAACTGATGGCCGATGTGGCTGTAAAGTTCCGGAGACCACGGGCCCACAAGATGGACAGACGACCAAATAAGAAGCGCAGGAACACGCTGTATGCAAGCCGCTTCCGACCGATCCTTAAGGAAGTCTATGGGGGTCGCCTATGCCCAGCAGTGGACGTCCTACGGCTGATATTATTGAGATTATGATTGTGTAATCTCAAAGCAAAGCAATAAATACATAAAGAAATAGCTTAAAGAGAGAATTAAAAAAAAACTTTCTGCTTATAGAACAAACAACAAAAGACCAGAACAGAAGTTGCTTTTGTTGTATAAGCAAATTACGCTCTAAGGTTCTTATACGCCATACAAACCAAAGGCAATTGTTTATAAAAGTCTTGGTTAACTCCACCTCGCTGAGGAACAAAAGACGTGCGGCCGTACAAAAGGGGATTTAAACGAGGTAGCAGTATCATCCTTGCTAAGAGCTTACTTAAGTTTTATGGAAAGTGTGTCGGCATGAGACGCTTAGCCATGACTTCCCTTAAAGGGTTGCGCTTTTTGTTAAATCACGTTTAAAGATTCCCTTAAAGTCGATCGCACGCCGTTGCTATATTACCTACGTGGTTAAATCCTTTTTTTAGTTTCCTATTCGGACCGGCCTAGCGTCGTGGGGGTTCTAAGAGGTTTTATGAAGGCTACACTTTTTGTTCCTTTGTTCTCAGTTTAATTAGTGGGTTCATGCCATATTGTTTTAGTTCCACTCTGTCTAGAATCAATTTCGAAATCTGACCGATTTTATGATGATTAATTTCTTAGTGAACAATTTTAGTGATGTCTAACGAATATTTTAGAATGTCAAATGTATCGTAGTGTACTTAATAGACGTCGGTACGTAGTAATGTACCTACTAATTAATAATTTATTTTTAGGTATTTTTGTTGCTAAACAGCACCTGAGGTTATTTTTAAAGATGTAATGATTTGAATTAACGCTCTCCTGATGGGAAGACATACATGACATGACTATTGACACAATATCTCAAACTTTAAGTAACAATTTCCAGGGCAACTCTATTAAAATATCCATAAATTTCAAACAGATATCAATGGTAACATTAACGAAGGTAAACTACCAAGCGGCTTAAAATCGACATTAATATAAAAAAACAGAATGAATTTCAACGAATAGCATCTCCCAATGGATACATTTATCATTTTTGCTATTAAAAGGAGCAACAATACACCCCGAAGGAGTCAGTAGGGCCAACACAACATCAAATGATATCACAGATTATAAAAACGGACAGATATACAAATATAAAATGTTACTGCACGACTTAAAAAGTATACCAAAATATTAGGATAAGTTGTTGTAAAGCGATATTCAAGTGATTTTTGAGACCTGTTTTTTCATCATGAATTGTAATATATCAAAGGATAAATATATTTAGCTTAGTTTATTATATTATACTAAATTGTTTTGGCAAGGTGCATTGAGATATTAATGACGAGCTGCGCTCTGCGGTGTTACCCGCTACATGTTTTCGAAATAAAAAGTAGCTTAAGTGTTAATCCAGGGTGTCAGCTACCTCCATAACAATTTCATCAAAATCCATTCTGTAGTTTTTGCGTGAAAGAGTAACACCGTCAAACGTCCATACATACAAACTTTCGCGTTTATAATATTAGTACGATTATATATATGACACAATATTAGGCTAATAAAATTAATTGTCCATAGTATTTAATTATGCTGTTACTCGTTACAGTTAGGTAGCTGATTTGGTTGGGTCTTATATCACCATTTCTTACCTCAGAAAGCTATTTCCATTGTCAACATGACTAAGCGTTATCGTTAAGCCATTTCTTCCAGACAACCTGGAAGAAATGGCTTAACGATAAGATCTCTTTTTACAAAATAACTATAATTATACTTCTTGTGCTGTTGGCCTTTTTGTAGTGCCAAAAAGGATTTGAATTGTACATAATATTACACTAGTTGTATTAAACAAATCTGTGTAAAGGCTATTAATGAAATTTGATTTAAATTTATTTCGTTTATGTTTTGTTAATTTAAATTTTGTCTAGCAAACGCATCGCCACAACCAAACTTAATTCCAAAGTAACATCGTTCCCGAGGATATGAGAAATAAATAATCATTTAACAGTACAGTACTTTAAATGTTACATTTGTGTTAGTTACTTTACTTATTTATACCTTGAAATTTAATATATGTAATAAAGAACTAGTATATTTAACAATGTATGATAAAGTCGCATTTCGTGTGCGTCTATTTGATTGATGGCTCTAAGCTATGCAACGGATTTTGGTACAGTTTTCACTTTCATTTGAAAATTTCTTTGAGAAATAAATAAATAAGTACACTAAATCCTTGTGAATGGAACCAAACAGCGTATTAAGTTTTAAATACTTTTTTCTATCAAGCTAGTTTTCTCTCTGCAACAATCTGTAATTATACCTCGGGGCCCAAATCGACTGAATCCCACTTAATTAACCCCAACTACTTATTAAAGGAATAATGATCCCTTGTTTATTTTATGACCTCAAATATGTAGGAAATCTGACGATTTAAATGCATGGAGAATTGGCGGTGTTAATATGTTTGCGGTTTACTTAATGATACGTCATCATCATCATCCACAGCCTTCTTTATCCCACTGCTGGGTATAGGCCTCTCTCTTTGCATGCCATCTGCCTCGGTCCTGTGCCAATCTGGTCCAGGTTCGACCCGCGACGGTGACGATATCGTCGACCCATCTTGCGGCTGGACGACCGACGCTCCGCTTCCCTTGCCTAGGCCACCACTCTGTTGCAACCTTACTCCACCTGTCATCACTTCGCCTAGCAACGTGTCCTGCCCAGCTCCACTTGAGGTTCATAATTGCGATACCGACGTCTCGAACTTTCGTTCGTCGCCGGATATCGGTATTACGAACTCGGTCTTGGAGTTTAATGCCGAGCATGGACCTCTCCATGGCTCTCTGTGCGACTCTAATTTTGTGCACAGCCTCATGTGTGAGCGTCCACGTCTCGGCACCATATGTCATGGTGGGCAGGACGCACTGATTAAAGAGGCGAGTCTTCAGACACTGCGGAATATGGCGTGGCTTGAGGATGTCGTCGAGCTTTTTGAATGATACGTAATAATAATTAATAACATATTTAATTTATCCAGCGAACTGTATGTAGAATCCTTGAGCTGAATTGTGTAACCTATATCGCATAAAATTACAATCTAATGCTAATTCAAAAGCTGACCTAAATATTTGTTAAGTATCAAGGTTTATAATTTTATCTTATGTTTTTTTTTTGTTTTCGGCCTTCAGGCGTTATTTTGCATAGCCAAATTAAATTATAGAACTAAAATATATTATTCTTAAATTTTGTGCTTACCGTGTCATGGACCCGGTATGATTATGTAGCCTCTTAACATATCATCATAATAGCCCTGTTGGTTCATTGGTAATATGTCTGCTTCAAGAACAGAAGGGCCTGGGTTCGATTCCCATTCAGGACTATCATTTGTGTGACTAACATCGATGTTTGTTCTGTGTCTGGATGTACTGTATGTATTATGAATATGTATTAACAAAAAAAAAATGTTTAAGTATTCCATCAGCTATCTGGTTCCCATAGTCCATAGCTTTGCTTAGTTTGGGGCTAGATGGCGCTGTGTTAAAATGTCCTCCAATATATTTATATTTAAATAACAATCTAAATAAATTGATTTTTTTACTATTATGATGACTGCCAAATCTAATTTAACGGGATATATTTCGTAAACTTTTCAATGAAAACTAACTTCTGTAGTTTTTCCGATTCCCTTTAAATAATTTAGTTAGTTTTTAAATTAATAAATTACTTACAGCGCCATCTGACCCCAAAACTAAGCAAACCTTGTACTATGAAACCAAATAGCTGATAAATTTACTTATAGACGTAATTACATATACACTTATGATATCCCACAGACCCGGAACAAACATTTATCGTAACATAATTGTTTGTTCTGGTGGTAATCGAACTCCCGTCATACAGATCTTGAAGCAGATATTCTACCAAATGTGCCGCGTGCGCGAAGACGCGGGTAAAAGCTGTATTCATAAAAAGAACGGCATACGAATTTCTGTAGAACCTTTTTATGCCTTTTAACAGTCGGTCAGTAAGGCAGGTGGTTGAAAACAGGTGTAGTTAAGGCCATTTTTTCCTCATTATCCTTAAAAATATAGGGCAAAGGATCATCATTTATGAAAGTTTGTTTTAGGTCCGTTACGGTATTGTGTTAATATCGTGAAATGTTTCTCCGGGCGTAATTTTTTAAATTGCTGACGTCACTTTGTGTGTTAGTTGCCGTTTTTAATTTAGTTTTTTGTTGGCAGGTATAATTTTGGGTTCTTTTTTGAAAGCGTTCGTAAATGTTTGTGGAGGGTTTGAGTTCCAAATGTCGGTGAAGATGAAAGCGATAATTATTTTATCGTGGGCCCGTTTCTTGTTTGTTTGTCTAATAGCTACTTCTTAATAGTAATCTAAGGTGGTTTAATGCATAAATTAGGAACGGTATTTTTTCAGGTCAAGTTTTTGTGCATTTTATTTCATCCAGATATAATGTATAGCAATATGCCTGATATATACATTTATATATTACATTTTATAGGCTCACAAAAATACTAAGTAAGGTGTAGGTTTAGATTAAGATTATCGAGTTTTTTTTTTTTGGTTGACAGGCTATGTGTTTTGACCACAGCTCACCTGATGTTAAGTGACGGTGTGGTCGAAGATAGTAAAGCACACCTAGCCTGAAATGGAACTGGCTCTCAAGTGAGGTTGCCGGAATACACCGTTAGATGCTTGGCGGCAGATTTTCAACTTGAGGGTGGTAGCCAGCCAGCCGAGTACTAGAAAGAACCCTACCACCATGCTATGGTTTCCTCACGATGTTTTGCTTCACCGGCAGCACAAGCTCATTGTTGGGGTTTGAACCCACGCTCTTCGGCATGCAAACCTACCGCGCTAACCACTGAGCTATCATCGCTACATTTTATAAACCGAACCAGCAAACACTCTTTATATTTATATATTAGCGGATATCTCGCGGTGTCACCTGTGTAGTTCCCGTTCCCGTGGGAGTACAGAGATAAAAGGTAGCCTATGTCACCCGGGGATACTGTAGCTTCCCAACGGTTTCAAAAACAAGCAATCAAATCCTTCCTCTTTATAATAGTATAGATATGGACACATATTTTATGTTTGACAAGCTACGTGTTGGGGTTTGAACCCACGCGCTTCGGCGTGTGAACCGACCGCCCTAACCACTGCTACAAAATGTTTTTATGTTACTCTTCAATCTTTAATTAATATTTAAAAATCGATCAACAAATGACATTTCCTTAATTAATATTTAAAAATCTATCAATAAATAATATTTCCGTCCTAGTTGTTTTTATCTCAAATTTCGTTCGTAAATTATAAATACATGTCTGTTGCATGAAATTTAGTAGAAACTAATAAATACGAATCATATTGAGAACTAGTTCCATTCCAGGCTAGGTGTGTTTATCATCTTCGACCACACCGTCACTTAACATCAGGTGAGCAGTGGTCAAACACCTAGCCTGACAAATAAAAAAAATTTTTTTTTTATGCTAACTAACAAACATTTCCTGTAGATAATAAACCCTTGTAACTCTTTCCTAGTAAATTATCCAAGCCTTGATTTGTAGTTGAATACCACTGTCAAAACAAAATGTTTGTGTTTATAATATCTCTATGTACATACATACATTTGTTCTCGCTAATGTACAATGTCTATCCTTGTCAACTAACGCGAGACAACAAATAGTTACATCAATTACCTCTCGCTCACAAAACAACTTTATCAGACCCAGCCGAAACAATTCCAACTTCGCACTTCTCCGAATCAATTGTAAGGGTCAGGTCTAACTTCATCCTACCGGCCGCAGACACTGAGGCAAGCCGCAGACGCGCTTTTAATTAGCTCCCAAAACTACCGTGTACCTCGTTTGTACGGAGACAACCAGGACACTTTACACGGAGCTTCCTATAAAGTACCCATGTTAAGTACCGTGACAAACTGTTTTGCATTCAAGTGGATGTCACTGTTATTGTCCGGCATTGTACGCTTTTGCCACTTTAATTTAACATCGCGATTTCCTAATTAAAGTTATAAACAATCGCTGAGCGAAGATGATAGAGTTCATATTTGCTTGGAGCGTATGGTTCGTGATGGTAAAGTTTGATTTGTCGGTATAGGCCAGTGTTCGCATTGTGCATCGATATTTTGTATGCACATATAAATGCGGTCATCTATGCTTGCTGCGCCTAGACATTTTAATACGCGGGTGAAATCCCGCGAAATGGACAATTTTCAATGGAGCGTCGCGGAGTCTTTGCTTAGATGCTTCCTGTTATTTATAATGGTTAAGAATATTTCATAACCATATTGTGGGCAGGTAAACTTGTCGTTTATCTTTAAACAGTCGCTTTCCGTATTCATCTGTTTTCCCGCTTATTTATTCATCGGATTTTGATATGGTTTTAATTTTTTTTGTTAGAAAATTTGTGAGTAGGTTTTTTTATGTAAAACGTAATAAAACAAACGAGACGCTCTCTTGATGATAAGAGATAACGGCTGTTCATGATCGTTGCAGGGATACACAGAACTTTGAGTAACAAAACAAAGTCCATGGCATCACTGCTTTGGCACTCATTACTTTGACACTTTCGATGGTTAGTCTCAACAGCCCAGTGATTTCGCTAGCTGCAGTACCGTTCAAACCGGAACACAGTAACGTTTACACACTACTGCTCAGCGGCAGAATAACTGGTACTGCGGTGGTACCTACCTAAAAACCTCCTACTAAGGAGATCTACTACCAAGTGAAAGGATTGCGTTTGACGGCCATCTTACCTTATGTTAAGCGATGATGCGGTTTAATATAGATCATAGAAGAAACCGATTCACTCTAGACTTCAAGACACTCAGATTGTATCCATCGAAGAACACGTGGAATCAAACCGTTTCGTTGTAATTTTTAGAACGTCAACCATGCAACAATGTAATTTTTTCAAACTTCTGGCTGTCCGATAGAAAAATACACATTACTTATCACAATTTCAGAGTTATTCTTAGTAAAAGTTGTTCGTGTTTTTAAATATAAACACTGCCTTTTGGCTAAGTACATCCTTAGTTTATAACCCTGTATAATTATGTACATGCGTGCAAGTTTTACTGTGAGTAAACCTCTACCTGGACTTTCCAGCTAACTACGTGCTAATTTGCCAATTCACTAACCATTTTATCTCGCACACTGAAGCATGACAGACACGCAAGCATACGCAACGAACCAAAGCTTCACATACTCACCACCCGATATGATCGTCACTACACTAAAATGACATACTGAATATGGTTCTGAGAATACCATAATTGCTATTTGAACTTACGTTTGAGCTGTGATGTCAGTAACATAGTCAAGAGATTAATTCGACATTGAGATAAACTGAGGCGTATATTCTATATTGGATTCCTGGAATGTGGTTGCATCGACTACAGTTAAAGTTGTTTTTATTAATAACTATTTTTAACTGAGTAGGCTAGGTGTTCGACCACAACTCATATGATGTTAAGTGACGGTGTGGTCGAAGATAGTAAACAAACGTAGCCTGGAATGGAACATACTTTCAATTTCAACTGCCGAAACAAACCGTTAGGTCTTTGGTGGCAGTTTTTCTACTTGAGGTATTTAGCCAGCCGAGTACCAGAAAGTACCATACCACCATGCTAAGGTTTCCTTACCATGTTAGCCTTCACTGGCAGCTCAAGGTCATTGTTGATGGTTTGAATTCCTTTGGCGTGCGAATCAACCGCGCTAACTACAGAGCTATCATCGTTACAAAAATTTGCGACGATATGGATGCGATATTATACATAGCAAATATTTAAATTAAGTAATGATACTTACTTACTTAGTTGTAAAATTTAAAACATAAGTACACAGCAAAAATTATAATAACACTTAGACATACTTCTGGAGAGATCTTAAATTTTTATAATTTTATTTAGATTGTTTGTTCAAAATAGTTTTGCGCTTGCTAGATAGAGCACGCTTACTTAAAAAAACCTGTTAAGTCTTAATTGTATAATACCCACAAAGTAAAGACTAACAGAGTTTCAAATCTCCGCTGTCTGTAAGAAAAACGTAGGATCAAAGCGCTTAGTGCGTACATGGGAGACGTCTGCCATGTACAAACGGGGCTTTGGTTGGCGTAAATTTAGACAGATACTTTTGAATTCAAGTAATCAGTTAACGATCATACTCACAATTATAGTAACTATGTACAGGCACTTAAAAATAAAGTTAAAATCATGATACTAACAATTTAGGCCATAAAGTTCGAGCACATAATTGGCTCGGCATCGAGGCAGACGATTGCGTGCTTCCTTTATTAGCTTAGTCGCAAGTCCCGATCGATAAATGAGGCGTAGGTAATTTGTTTTTATAGGCGATGCAAAAACAAAGTGGATTGACCTGGCGGTCGCTTCAGCTGAATGCTGAGGAATCGCGTGCTACCTCGTGAACATGACGGGGAAAAAGTGGCAGGAAACTTGCGAAGGTTATTTAGCATCGCGATGTTTTTGTCACTTTAGAAGTCAACAAAATTCATTTTTGAAGTATAATCATTTTAACTTGAATGTAAATATATTTTACACATACCTACATCATTTTTATTAATAAAACTAAAGTTGAAGAAAGTCACAGAAGAATGAAAATAACTTGTAAAAAAATGCATAAAATACCTGCAATAAATGTAAAAAATGGAATGTAGAGCAATTTTAGACATTAGAATTAGTGAAAATGTGAAAATGTAAAAACGTTAGTAACAGTACCTACTAAACATTAGAAAATCTACTAATTTTGTCTTACCCTCAAGTCTGTGTCTATCAAGGATGTTAAATCCATCTTATTTATTGCCCTTAACAAAGCAATGATAAAAGAACTAGAAGAAGTAAATTAGTACTAGTAAACGACTTTGTGTACCTTTATTAGCATGTGTATTCTAATACTAATATTATTTCTCTACAGAAATCTCCCTAAAACCATATTTGAGTTTTCAAAATTACATAAACAGCAAAAATAAACCTACATACTTATAATAATTTCAACAAAAACGGAAAATAGCCCAAACGTAATACAAGAAAAATTTACTCCAAACAGTTAATTTTCACACAAAGATTTGAAACACGCTTTGTGTGAACGTGACAACACATTTTAAGAGCTGAATTAGCTGCCAACGCGAATATATTTAGTGTGAAAAAATGTGTTTAGCATACAAACATTTTTGTTTCCTTTAACAAATAGTATTACATAATATACTGAACATGATCAAACAAAGGAAACATATACGTTGGTACTAGTTTATACAAAGAATAGTTAAACAACACGTAAACCTATAGGTTCGAGATGTGACAAGACGACCCAACTGCATCTCAAATGAGCTTTGAGAGTAAACATAGCGGTCCCTAACAATGAAAAATAAACAGGGTAAACCTCGAAAGAGACTACGAACCTATTTCAGTTACAATACATACATTTAGAATACATTCGTTTAAAAATACCCAAAATTTATAATTTAAAAAACCTTTTTTGTAGAAAGCGAGTGTTGTAAATTTCGTACTTCAAACCTTAAAAATAAAAATCAGCATCATTTGAGCCGTTGGACGTCCACTGCTAGACATGGTATCCCCCATTGACTTCCACAAAGACCGGTTGGAAGCGGCTCGCATCCAGCGCGTTCTTACTCTGTTTATTAGGTCGTCTGTCCACCTTGTAACTACGTACCCGGACGTCCTACGCTGCGCTCACTAAAATAAATAAATAAATATCGTACAACAATACACACAGCGCCATCGGACCCCAAACTAAGCAAAGCTTGCACTATTAGAATATATATTTATATAGAAGTCAGATAACTGATAGAATACTTAAATACTTTTTTTTGTAAATACATACCTACTTATAATAACTACAGTACACCCAGACACAAAACAAACAGGGCCAACAGAGCTGTCACCCTAAACAAAAGGTATTGCTTGCTGCAAGTTACAAAGTTAAAGAATTAAATGAATTAAACGAGATTATGTCCAATAGCGTATTAAATTGAAAGCGCTACATTTAGACTTTTGTGGGTAATAAGGTGTCACCGAGATCCCGAGATCAAACGTCTTTGATCGTAGTAAAATCAAAGCATTCTGCTAACAAGTAGTATGACAGATTTATAGCATCGTACAAAGAATTCCTTAACAAGACTATTCTTTTATGGCATTGATTGAAAATAATTTGCCCGGAACTATGTTTTGGCACCTCGTTTTAAGAGTTAATTTAGTTGTTGCTGTAATTGAGTTGGACTTTAATAGGCGCTGTGGTATTTTACAAAGGTTTGTAGAGTTTGATTTTAGTTTATTGTGATCAAATTTCTTTGTAGATTTCAGTGTTGGATAAAGTAATAAGAAGACTAATATAATAAGCTAGCGCTCTGTCTCGGCTTCGCACGGGAAAACAAAACTCGATTAACAATATAAATACTTTCTATAATTTTACTTTTAAATATGTACATACGTATCATAAGTACAGAACACACAGACATAGAACGAATATCTATGTTTTTCCTGGGAAGAAATCGAACCCACGCGTTACATCTCTTGAAGCAGAGCTACTATCGAATGAGCCAACAGGGCAGTCTCACACAGTATGTGTATAATGGGCGATGATAGCTCAGTGGTTAGTGCGGTCGGTTCGCACGCTGTAGGGCGAGGGTTCAAACCCCAACAATGAGCTTTAGCTACCGGCGAAAGAAAACATCGCGAGAAACCCATAGCATGGTGTTAGGGTATTTTCTAGTATTCAGCTGGCTACCTACCACACCCTCAAGTTGAAAATCTGCTGCAAAGCATTTAACGTTGTGTTTTGGCTGCCTCACTTGAGAGTCAGTTATATTCCAGGCTAGGTGTGCTTAACCATCTTCGACCACACCGTCACTTAACATCAAGTGAGCTGTAGTCAAACACTTAGCTTGTCAACCATAAAAAAAATGTAATGTCTAAAAAGTTTTAGATTTAATCTTTTAGATGGAACTTGCCTACTATGCTGTACCTACATTTTTCATCACTTTATCAACACCCAAAATATAATATATTGCCTCATTTTATTCTCATCATTCCGGACAAAGTCTAATACAACGCGACACGCATACCAACCAATAACAGGACAGTTCCCCATCATTTAGCAACCGCGGTCATTGTACGATGCTCATTGCTTTTTGATTGACTTCAGACAATACAACCGTCACGGTCAGCAAAAGAAACCATAGTCTCACCATTGAACAAAACAAGAATGATCAATTCCAAACCATGAAAATGCTTAAAACTCAAAGTACTTAAATCTCTGGTCATTAACACTTTCGCAATTGTTTTTACGCTTCTTTAATTGTATCCAATGCGCAACGAATACCGTTTTAAGTTATGTTTTTTTTTTGAAGGTATAGAATAGTGAAATAAGGATCTATTTAAAAAAAGATGACAAATATTAAATGTGTCAAGATTTTTGCGATCACAAGGATGGACTTTACAAAAATACCGCATGAATACTTTTTAATGCGCCAGCGATACGACCAATGCTTTGTAGAGAATGACAATAGATTTTTTGCGTGAGACTGTGATCTCGAAAGTTTCTTTTGAGGAATTCACATAAACTGCGTTTATATGAAGTCGTATCTGAGGAGGACAAAGGATAGCTGTCGCGGTCCGAGAATATGTGACAGCTGCAGAGTTTCCGAGCCAATGCCTATAACCAACCATGAAACGTTCGCGACTCGACAAAGAATCCGTTAGAAATAACAATTCGAATATCATTTAAACCTCTTGACATGCAGTTGATGAAGTGTAACCACACCTACTGAATATATCTACTATTGTACGTCCTTTTTGGTCGATTGCAAATCGATTACTGGACAATACAGGCGTTAGTGGCTGGAAGTGATTTTTAATAGTTTCACAGATTTTATGTGGTCACGGGCCATTGATCGCACCCACTAGTTCAAAAGATTTGCAGATACGGTCAAATTGTGAATTAGATCGGAATCCTTAGTCGTGCCTTTCTGCGATTAGTTGCATTTCTAACACTGTGATAAATTGAATAGAATTCATGATTCTTCTAACTGAGATATTTAGACGAAACTTCTTGGTTTCGTTGATATCGCTAAGCCGATGCCAGGTCAATCGCGTTGTAGGAACAGTAACCCGTATACAGTGCTTAGGACTAGGGACTTTACACTCGATATCAACGCTTATCTTCACTCCCCGTGTCCACATCCCTGCTTAGCTACTTTAGTTACTCTTACCAGCAATCGGTCCACAAAAAAACGTACCTTATGATAAATAAAAGACATTCAAATACTAAAATAGAATAGAATACAACTTTGTTACACACCAAACATCGCCACCACAGGCCGCCACCACTTGTGGCTCTGTGGTTATTTTGTACTCTGTACTTTTTTTCTGTTTATGGTGTGCACAATAAAGAGTCCTATCTATCTATCAAACACACATACATTATACTTTTATTTTTGTACTTTGACATCTTCGTTTAATTTTTTTTTTCTTTGTTTTTTAATTTTTATAATTGTATTTAGCATTTTTGTTTTAATTGTTATGTCAACATTTGTGAGATTGTATGTAATTGGCTTGACCTTCTTCTTTCTCAATAAATAAATAAATAAATAAATAAACATATAAATATGAAACGGGATAAAGAATATAACAAAACAAAACAATGGCGGATACTGGCGTATAACCAAAATGTATTCATTAATAAATTTAAAAAAAATGGCAATGTTTAATGTCTTGACTATTTTTATTAATCGAGAACTAATGTTCTTTATTATAATCATCGAACTAAATCTTGCTGCTAGAGATACCCTCGAGTTTTAACAGACATTAAAGTAGCGTTACCTTTTTCATATTTGTCTGTATCAAGATAAAAAGGTAGAGCAGAACTTTACGAACAGTTCCAAATCTATGGAAAGTTAAAATTGGTTCGGTACCGCGGTTTTCTCAACTTCAAATATTTTTTTAGGATGACACTTTCAATCAAGGTAGTATTGTGCTACCACTCGGGTCCTATCAATCAATTTATGACATCATTGTGATGACCTGCGTCAATCCTGCAGACATTTTGGGGCGAATACGTGAATATTATAACAAAATACAAAAGCGTGCATGAAAAATGGTTAGGTAAAAAATTTAATAACGGTTTTTCAATATTTTTTGGAACAGTTTATTTATACTAGAAGTAATTTTAAGGACTTTTTTGTACATGACGATTATTTAACTAACCTGTTAGTTCATATGGTAGAATCTATACTAGGACTATACTACCTTAGGACGTGCGTTTGATCGATTCATGTTTTTTTATTATAAATGTGACAAACATGTCATGTTTGTTCTACTTCTGTGTCGTTCCCATAGTACTTACAAGTAAGGGCTAGATGGTGCTATGGGAAATTTCCACTGTTGTGTATACCTAAACTTAAAAATAGCATTTTTCTTCTAAATTATCAATACGATGTGTATAACTCCTAAAACATGGATAAAATAGCTTGATGTAATTAAAATACACGCATGGCTTTGTCTTCAAATTTGCAACGCCTAAATTCTATTATTACAATAAAATTTGAACCTCTAAAACAATTATAAAGCAATGTTCAAGTGTTTTTATTTGCTCGAGATGTAGTTACATTTTTGATCCTAAATATATTGTATTAGTACAGCACATCTTACACTAATTGGCATGCGAATTTACAATATAATAGCTTAATCTAAATTATATTTATTATTATAATTGTTATAATAATGTACGACTAGAATTATATACACGAGTATGTTTTAATGATATAAAGATTAAGTCAATATCGATCAGCATAAACTTTAGCGACATCCACTCGAAAAATATCCCGCCCCTGACTGAACCTGGTGCAAAGGAACCCATGAGGCTGACAGCATTTCCGCACTGGATAGCATTAGCCAGCCTTTGCATATTTTGTGCGTTGCCCTCAATCACGCACCAAAACCAGAGCATCCACGCCCCAGCTGCTGAGTGTCTCCACCGCAATAGGCACAAAGTTGTATTAAGGCTCCAAGGCCGCTTTCGGCAGGAAGTCATCCTCATCATCTGCAGCTGCCGCTGGAGAAAGGATGGAACGACTCAGGTCTACAAGACGCAAGACGCAACTTACTTGTTGACGCAAATAGCATCCCACACCAGACACTTGCTATTTTTCCACGGTACCAGAGTCATTTCATCCGGTCTCTTACCATTGCACCTGCTGAGACTCGGCGGCTCTAGCACACAAAGAATGTTAGCAGACAGAAAGGCTCTGCGAATAATGTCATTGAGAATTTCATTGTCATGTCAATGAAACAAATATTATAATTGTTTTACTTGAAAACTATTAAAAGCTTATTCACGAGTACTTTATATTATTATACCGAATGAAATTCCCTCGTTTGAATACACAGTGTAATCGAGAAGGAAATAAGCAGCTGAGCAGTAACATTTAGCATCCGATCGGCACCTCAGCGGTGGAGATAAGCTAGTCCCAAACCTGATAATAATCTGTATTCAGTTACAAAATCAATTGTCCGGAATTGTGTAAAAAAAAGTTTTGTGACTATTCGATTGCGTTTGCGACGCAATTTTGCGTAGTTATGTGAAAGATACTTAGTTGAATACAATAGATAAACGTATTGATATTCGATACCTGATGTTTTTCTATGCTGTTTGTATTGTATTGTAGAAATACACAATAGGTTTAAGATACTCATTAGTTGTCAAATACAAGGATTAATAGCGGACGGTATTTTTGATATTGACAAACAGGTATTTTTACTTGTGAAAATCGTTTCATATACATTGTTAAAATATTAAATGTGTTCTGTTTAAAATACTTTTTAAACTCTTTATTACATTATGTGTTTACACAGTTTTTTTTATAATCTTACTAAATTAATACAATGGAAACTGACGTGACGAGGAATTGACACGTTTTTAATTTGCATATGCGGAATTGCGGACTATTATTTTTCGCAACATGAGTAATCCTGCAAAAACAAAACAAAAATAAATTAATGGAATCAAAATGAATAATGATACATTTATGATAACTTGTAATCAGATTTAATAAAATTATAACACCTCCCTATGACCATGGGAGCCATAGAAAAAAAAAAAACAAAATTGCACCGACAAATCAGAATGACAGAAAGACCAGAGTAAGAAAGATTTCTAAAATTCCTTAGAAAACTTTCAGTAATCACAGAGTTTACCAAGTTATTACAATAAATTATTTAGTAATTTTACTCGTATACAAAACAGAATAATAAAATCAATAACATTACAATGGTACGTGACACTACTACAATGTTTTCTTTATCTTGACATTGAGAACTACACATAAAATATTAGGAACAGATCTGGTATAAAAAATCGTATTTCACAGAAACTCAGTAGGCAGTCACTCCGAACACAGTTCTTGGTGCGTACATAGAATAACAATAAGTATCCAGTAGTCTTCTTTCATTATTATACTGTACGGAAGCCAGTACTTGTGCCCAAATGTCATTGTTACTGTTTTTGCCAGTAGCCGCTACCATTTGTTTTCTTAAACATAATGGGGTTAAAGAATCTATTGTTGGCATCTGCTGCTTACCTTTAGTTGTATACGTAGAGGAACAGCAGCCAAAATATTGTTTGTTTTACATTTAAAAGCTTTCAAGAGGTGACATATGGACTATAAGTTGTTTCTGTTTAACAATATGCTATTTTTGCCTGGACTATAATTTATGGGCCGGTGGCCACGAAGAATTAGGTTATTGTTCGAATTTAGAAAGCAGATTCTTGTTAACGCCTTTGTTTTGGGACTCAATGGCCACACACCGTTGCTAATTTATGTAAAGCTTCGATTTCTGATGGTGGGAAGACAATTAAGTGGTTTTCCATGTAATTCTAAGTAACTTAGATAGTTACAGAACTTTTAGTGTAATTAAGTTGATAGACTGCTGACGTGATGACAGTTACACAATACTTAAAATTTAAAAGTAGTTATGAACATGAAATGTAATCAAGATCAATTATTGTTTTAATTATTAAAGAACAACGCTTAAATTTATCATTTCTTTCCTAAATTAAATATTGGTTATGATTTTTAGCGGTAAAATTATAAGTTTACTTTAAAACGTAGTGAATTAAAATTAAAAAACATTAAGTATGTAATCTATCCGTAAAATAAAAATTAACTACGTTATATTTTACTATAATGAGATGGTTATTGACGTGTTTTTGACATGTTTTTGTTTTACTTATGAGAGATTACTCACTTTTATTTACATTTGATACACAGACTATAGTTTCAAGCAATGCTTGATTAAAACAGTAGATTATTTGCATAATTTACTGTTTTATTCAAAAATTTACCAATTCATAAATTATTCAGAAATTTGATTGTCTCCTAATAATAATATAATCCACTGTTTTAATCAAGCAATTGTGATTTACCGCAAATAAGGACCAAAATAAATGCCAGTAGCTGTGATTTCACTGTAAAATTATGCTCCATTTGTCCATAAATGGCAAAAACTTCTTTGTATGGAAATCGAACCACCTTAAACGTGAGTAATCCCGCATAATTAAAACAAAAATGCGTAATATTAACCAATAATACGTTATTATTTCACAGCTACGTGTTACATAAAAAAATTACATGTACCTATAGTATAATTATGTACAAAGCTAAGTTACATCCTTATTTCGGTTCCTTACGAAACGAATTCAATCAAAATGTTACAAAGGCTAGTTACGTTTAAACTTAGTTTCCCACAATAGCTACATAAGCGGCAGTTATGTGACATCTGACGCTGGGACGTAATCTCGTATATCACATTACGACTGCTAAACATATACTTAGATGCAGGTGTTATTATCGCTGACATTATTAGGAAACGCTATAGCAATTAACACCAAATGATTTCCGTAAGTGCTTTAATTACCAGTTACAATTTAGTGTATTTTATTCCAAACATACCTACTTATCCCGTAGCATCTGAATTGCAACAGCTGTAACTAAAATCCTACTGTCAGGCATATGTATCTTTGTCAAGGGAAAACCGACCTCCATGAAAAGTGATTGCGCTGTTTGCAGGCAAATTACTGAATTCGTGTTTTTCCGAATTAAGAAATTTTCACAGTCACACAGCGCCATCTAGTTCCAAACTAATAAAAGCTTGTACTTTGGGATCCAGGTAACTGATAGAATACTAATTCACTTATTTTTTAAATACATAATATCTACTTATAATAAATCTCTAACAAAGTAGAACCAACATTTTTCGTTGCATAAATGTTTGTCCTGGGTGGGAATGGAATCTACGCTCTTGAAGTAATTATTCTCACAAATAACTTAACAGGGCAGTCAATTACAATTTATTAGTTTATAAGTAATTTGTCTGTTATGCCGAAAAATTTCTAAGCCAAATTTATTACCACTAACTTTAAGTTTATGGGTATCAGTTATCTTTTTTTCTTGTAAAATTTAACTGAGTAAAACTTGGCTAAAGACTCATCCTACGTTTTTCCCAATTTAATTTTTTGATTTAGTCAAAATTTAAGTTTTTATTTGAATGTTAAATATTGTAACTATTTTGACATTGAATTGAGACTAATTCATGTTAGTGAACAATTATACGATGAACAATTTTTCTGAAGAAAAAAAGCACTAGTCTTTTTTGGTAAAAATTCTCTAATACTATTTTAAATACTCAACTTAAGCATGTACAAAGCATGTACACCTCGTTAAATAAATTTGTTATATTATATTTTTTTAACTATTTACGATGCTCGTTTCGTAATCACACAATCAGAAAGAGAAATACCCACTCATTAAACATTAGAAGCTGGTTAAATGATTGTTGAATGAAATTAGAAAAAGGTATACATTTTATCTTTATTGGAGACATTAGAATCGACAGCCTTTAAAGAAAGTTCCGATGAAGCAATTATAATGAAATGACTGCAATTAAAATCAATGGAGTGCCATGTGTGACTGACCAGAGAACGGGTTTTTATTACTGTGGGATAATAATTTTGATTGTAAAATTGCTGGTTAGTTAAAACATTGAGAGTGATAATGCAGCAATTTTGATCAGTATTTAGTTTAGCATCTAACGGCAAAGAGATCTCTATAACCCAGATTTTAAGTACTAATTGAGATTCAAACGTGCCTGCTCTGTCGTTAACCGCATTTTCGCTTAACATCAGGTGAGATAGCAGTCAAATGCAAGCTTATTTGTAAAAATTAAAAAAAAAAACCGGCCATGTCGGACACGCTCGCGAAGGGTTCCGTACCATTGTCTATAAAAATCACGTTTGTTTTATGGGAGCCTCCTTATTTATTTTATTCTGTTTTTTTTTTGTATTTGCTCTTATAGCAGCAACTGAAATACATCATCTGTGAAAATTTCCACTGTCTAACTGTCACGGTTCATGAGATACAGACTGGTGACAGACGGACAGATGGACGGACAGCAAAGTCTTAGTAATAAGGTCCCGTTTTACCCTTTTGGGTACGGAACCTACCATAAAATCTAACCAGAATTAATAATTTATTATTTTACTTTTTTTTTATGTAAACCTAATGAAACGATCGAGGCGCTCTCCTGATGTTAAGAGATAACGCCTGTCCATGACCATTACAGCGATACACAGAACTTTGAGTAACTAAACAACGTCCAGGGCATCGCTGCTTTGGCACTCATTACTTTGAGACTAGATGGTTAGTCTCAACAGCCCAGTAATTTTGCTAGCTGCAGTACCCTTCAAACCGGAACACAATAATGTTTGCACACTACTGCTTGGCGGCAGAATATCTGGTACTGCGGTGGTACCTACCTAGACGACCTCTTGCTAAGGAAGTCTACCAGCAATTAAATTTAATTTTAGTAATTTTTATCATTTAAAAATCTTAAATGCCGGGACAAAATGTTGAGATCTTATATTTCAACAAGTACAGATTTTACTGCATTCAATCATCAATCTAACACTATGAATGATAGGGTCACATTTAGAAGAGCAACAATGCGACGGTAACTCAAATTAGTCTGTCCTTTCATATATAGGTTTTCCTCAAATTTCTTTATAAATAAAAAAATAAAGTTGAACGTAATTTCTAAATATAGAAATACTTATCTATTGCTTTAATATCTGCACGTTTTCACAATATCTTAGCTTGTTAGGAAAAAAATTAACTAGTATATTTGATGTAAATTTCTATGTAATCAATAATTTTCAATTACGTTACTAATACGAAGTTCTCGAAATAATTAATTTTAACAAATTTAAATTATAGTAGGTAAAGCAGCAAATAAATTAGTTTAAAATCAGAGTATATTGCCTTTAGTGTCAAATATAAACTAAGCAATGCGTCAACGTCTAAAAAAATCTAGATTTTTTTTAGTACATAAATCTCGCTAATTTCTTAGCAACATTTTAAATTTCTATGTATGAAGAATTTTTGTTAATAACCATCGAAAGTCTCAAAGTAATGAGCGTTGAAGTAGCGATGCCCCGGACTTTGTTTTGCTACTCAAAGTGATGTGTATTTCTGTAATGGATGACCATTACAGCAATACACATAACTTTTTTATGTCCATAAGGACATGCGTTATCTCTTATCATCAGGAGTGCGTATTTTCCGTCTCAGAACTATGACATAAAAAAAATATAGCGTACGTACTCAGTACATGTATGTACATGAGTGAAACTTTCGAATCATCAAGTGAGATCATCATCAAAAAGTATTTTAGTATTCTATCAGTTATCTGACTTCCATAGCTTTGCTTAGTTTGGGGTCAGGTGGCGCTGTGTGTAATGTCCTGCGATATTTATTTATTTATCAGGAAAACCACGACTGTTATTAGTAAGTAGCAAACGTAAAATATTTTATAAGTAAAGTTTATTATCTACGTATGGAAAAACATAAAAGAAATTCGTCGCTTACATCACGTAATCACTTATAGATAAAGAAATTTCACGGCACAAAGTTTATACTTTTATCATGTGCTTGAAATATAGCAGAATAAAAACAAAAAAGTAAAAGTATAATTATTGTAATAGTAGGGAGTGTACATGAGTATCTTTGTTTTATTTATTAAAATCAAATTACACACCAATTTTGTGCGATATTATCAATTATTTTAATGTTAACGATTGGTAATAATGTAACTTTAACACCGAAATACAAATTACAGAAACATTAGCAGAATTTATAAAAGGTCTACAAGATCGAAGGTACAGGTCAAAATATATGTTATGAGGTCGAGCATCAAATGGCTAAATGTTAAACATTCAAATATCAATAGACTACTTCTTGGCTTCAATGTAATGAAAATGTCAATCTAATAATAATTATGTCAAACATAAAATATGATTACGTGTTAATAAGAAAAAACTAGTACTTTACGTTACTAGTAATTCAATAATCACTTATTTTTAAATAATCTTCAAAGTCATAAAACAAGGTATCTTGAAACCAAGATCATGCTAATAATTATCATCTACAATTCATTATGCTTAGGTATAATTTTTGCGCACTACGATGATTTGAGATTATTTATAGGATTCTGTATTCGTTTAAGAGATAACGCATGGCCATGACCATTGCAGCAATACACAGAACTTTGAGTAGCAAAACAATGTTCGAGGCACCGCTGCTTTGGCGCTCATTAACTTGAGAGTTTCGATGGTTAGTCTCAACAGCCCATTAATTTTGCTAGCTACAGTACCCTTCAAACCGGAACACAGTAATGTTTACCTACATACTACTGCTCGGCGGCAGAATATCTGGCACTGCAGTGATACCTACCTAGACGACTTTCTGCTAAGGAAATCTACAACTAAGTAAAACCTACCACTCTCTACTATCTATCTCTACACTATCTATCACCAAGTAACTACAATTATTCGAATAATCTCGAATAAACGTTTGTAATCTGAGCGCACAGCTGATAAAATAACGATTTCTAAAGCCCTACTCCTTGAAACCACACATTAAAGGGTGAATCGAGGAAAACATACAACGGATCACTTGCCCTTTGGATTCCTCGATCAAAGTCGACGGTTATACTCATGAATGTTCAACTCACTACACTAGGTTATACTCATTTTTAAATCACATTCGGTTGCTTTAGGAATATATTTTTAAATTGAATTAGTTCGTTACGTGAAATTGATGTCCAAATTTCCTCACTGAGGATGTCTTGTGTTGAGAAGTACGTGTGGGTATTTACTGAAATAGTTGCTTGGCGTGCTTCTATATTATTTCAAATTTTTTTTTTTAATTATTTCAAATCAAAGACAGCCCCGTTGGCTCATTGGTAGTACATCTGCCTTGAGAGCTATAGGGCGTGGGATCGATTCCCACTCAGGCCAAACATTTTGTGAATAAACAAATGTTTGTTCTGTGTCTGGGTGTTCTGTATGTGTTATAAGTATGTATTTACAACAAAAAAAGTATTTATGTATTCTATCAGTTATCTGAATTCCATCACACAAGCTCTGCTTAGTTTGGGGCCAGATGGCGCTGTGTGTATAGTCCTACGATATTTATTTATTTTTCATTTATTTTTTTTTATTTACTTTTTTGAATTTTATAAAACAAGACCCCCATACTCTGAGCTTATTATAGCGATTCCTGTTTAGCGTTCACGTCAAAGAACTACACGATTGTAAACCATATTGCGCAGGCATACGATATATGGTCGGATACTTTTTCGTGAGAGCCTAACAGGAATATGTAATAAGAGACTCAAAGTACGGGTCCAGTCCTCGTACTCTGGGCATCTTATTGCGATTCTAGGCACTCCCAAAGAGCTATGCGACCGCATATTGTATACCCGCGCAGTAAGATCCGCAGTCGCGTAGCTTCCTCGTGAGCACCTAACGGCTGGACTTTGTTTTGTTAATCAAAAATTACCGGCGCAGTTACCGTAAACAGTTGTTATCTCTTATCATCAGGAGAGTGTTTTGTGTATTTACATAAAAAAGTATTAACTTGAAAGTGTTTGAATTTTCAAATTCAATACAAAAGTTGGCAGTTGAAATATTTATCCAAAAAAGCCAGTTTTAAAACCTGTTTTTGACCGTTATAAATTTAGTAAAAATATTTCCGTCGTATACCTTACAAGTTATTTAGACAAACACTGTCACATAAAAAAATCTGTTAACTAAAGCTTTCAAAAATGATGTTATTATTTAATTAATAAAAATCGTAATTAAAATTCTGAAAAAACCCACAACGGTTAAAAGTAATTGTCACCTATCTAAGATAATGCACCAATCACACCCGAACCCATAACTGAAAACTGCATCAAAATCGGACTAGTAGTTTTGGAGCAAAATGGCAACATGCATTTGCACAAACAAACATCGTCTCACCCCATATGCATATATATACCGTCTCCGTTTCGTCTTGGGTAAAAATAAAAAGTATTTTACTATGGAAACTGACGTAGTTTTGACACATTTTCGTTTGACTTATGCGGGGTTTGCAGGCGTTATCTCTTACCATCAGGAGAGCGTCTCGTTCGTCTTATTATTTTTCACATAAAAAAAATATAAAAAAAGAAAGAAAAGGATTATTCATGTTTAGTCGTGTTAAAATCGGTGAATCCAATATACTTTAGCGTAAGTGATCCCGCATAAGTAAAACCAAATATTTAATAATAACTATGTACAAAATTGGTCGAATTTCAGTGCCACCCAAAGTCTTTTCAACTCAAACAATCTAACCATTCAACAGCGTCGTTTATCTCAATACTTAGTAACCGACCATCGGCATTGTGGGTGTTTTAATTAGCTAAATTGCTTTATCTAGTAGAGACAATGGCATCAAATAGGGAGGGACTTTTATTAACACATATGATCCCTATCTGTGTCAGACCATACGGGTGGCCAAGTTTACTTAACAAATTAAATTGATTTGTTTATTTTAATCTGTGAGTTTGCTTGTTTTAAGTTATGTGATTGAATTTGTGCGGACTTGTTTTCATCTCTGTTCCAGTAAGATACGTCTTAAAAAGGCAATGACATGTACCTAGATAATCATTCATATCGAACTTTGTTTTGTAAAAGGTAACGAGGTAAGGTGGTAGCTTTCCATTGTAATATATTTAATAATTTTTTTAAATATCAGGACATTACACACAACGCCATCTGACCCAAAACTAAGCAAAGCTTGTACTATGGAAGGCAGATAACTGATAGCATATTTAAATACTTTTTTTTTGTAAATACTTTTTTTTTGTAAATACATACTTATAATAAATACAGAACACCCAGACACAGAACAAATATTTATTTTTTTATACCACAAAATGTTTATCATGGGTAGGAATCGAACCCACTTCCTTCAGCTCTTGGAGCAGACATGCTACTAATGAACCAACAGGGATGTCTATATATAATTAGTTATATTTATCACCAGGACTTAATCATACAAAATATACTTTGAAATTAGTTTTGTTCATTTACCTCGACGTTTCAGTATATTGCAATAGAGCGCTGGTCGTCTCGATGAAAAATAAAATACAGTCGAATTGAGAACCTCCTTCTTTTTTGAGAGTGCTGCGATCTCCTACACTCATAATAACACAAGGTTGTCAACACGGTACATTACATTAAAGTTATACGATGTTGATGGTGAAATTATTACGTGTTTCGTTTCTCATATAGCATTTGAAAATAATTTTTTTTGGCAGAATTTGTATAACTTACGCATGTCATACGTTTTATATTTTCTTAGAAATCTTTATTGTTCCTGTTACAGTCTATTTCAGAGTAACATAAGACACGTTCCATCAACCTTGACCTTTGACAGCCATCGATCATTTGATATATCAATCGTAATCTTAAAGAAAGTGATATTTCTTATAGTTATAAAAACAACTTAATTCCGGTATAGATGTAAAATTGACTTAGTTTTACTAGATACAACAACAACAACAAAAACATTTATTGTTGTTAACTAATTATCTCATCCCACGAGATTCATTTAGAGCGAGACCAGTTAAATAAAGAGTATATTTTGGAAGAAAGAAGTGAAACAATTGTAGCGATAAAGTAAATATTTAAGAAACACACAAAGACAAATCACAGTAATAAAACAGGGCTCACCTCAGCATAATGCTATAAGACTACTATATCATAACACACATCGTTTTGGTATAATATGTGATATGGTGTGGTATGACTACATGGTATTGTTTTTTATTGTGTATGTATCTTGCTTTTGTTTTGACCCGCGCACAAATTCAACTCGTGCAACTAAGAAATATAATACATTTTCATAATGGTTACCAAAATAAAAAAAACATTTATCTACTTATATCATTTACAAAATGTATACAAAAAACTTAGTGTAAAAAACCGTCAGAGGAGGGATATGTGGCCTGAATGCTGGCAACATTGCCACGCTGGATGGCAATGCTTAGCTTTTGACCAAAGTAGATACCAGCATTCTGGTCACCTGAAGCCCTAAACGTTAGGCCAGGTCCCGATACAGTTCGAGAGCAGCCGGTCCCCACGGACCTAAAGTTTCAACCCCAAACAGCACAAAAAGATACATTCTATCCAAATTTACTTGGTGGTAGATCTCCTTAGCAGGAGATCGTCTAGGTAGGTACCACCGCAGTACCAGTTATTCTGCCGCTAAGCAGTAGTGTGTAAACATTACTGTGTTCCGGTTCGAAGGGTACTGCAGCTAGCAAAATTACTGGGCTGTTGAGACTAACCATCGAAAGTCTCGAAAGTAATGAGCGCCAAAGCAGTGATGCCCTGGACTTTGTTTTGTTACTCAAAGTTCTGTGTTTAGCTGCAATGGGCATGGACAGGCGCTATCTCTTACCATCAGGAGAACGTTTCGTTCGTCTCATTACTTAATACATAAAAAAAAAAAAAAATATACTATATTTGTGCCGTTTGAGGTTTTCAGCTTTAGATGCGGCAGCGCCAGCTCGTCCCGAAGTCACAGGAAGATGAGACGGCGCCAAGGTGCCATAATTATTTTATTTTCAAACAAGTATCTAGAAATTGATACGGATTAACAAGTGTATCAGTTTACATAATAGTATCTAAGCACGTGTAACTTTAAAGATTCAATAAACTTTGATTAACGTTAAGGAAAATACTGGAATTCGATTCCATCTCAGAATAAAAAATGTTAATTTTTTCTTCTTAAAGAATCAAATAAAGGAATTCGGAAATATTATATGTAAGTGCCTATAACTACACTGTTTCTACTATTAATAATAATCGAAATCGAATTGGGCAACCGGACTTTACTAGAAGCAATATTTGTTAAGTATTATGTATTGTGATGTTAAATATTATTGCTCAGTTTATCTATCAATGTTTACGTAATGCACTTGTGTAAGTCAATCTATTGTTTATATTGTCGAGGTCAGGAACCTCTGATTAATGATTTCTTAGAATAAATAAATATCAACTTGGCATTATTAATTAGCCTATATTAAACTTTATTTTAGTAAATATTTCCAACCTTTGATAATTTCTAGATAATATTGAAATATTTTCGTTCTTCGTATTTCGTTCGTATCTGCTACTCGTAATGATTGCCGATTCTACTAGGTAGGTACCACCTCAGTATCGCCAAGCAGTAGTGCTCAAACATTTTTGTGATTTGGAAGGTACTATAACTAGCAAAATAATAGGGCTGATAATGAAACTAACCCTCAAACGTCTGGAAGAGGCAAAGCAGCGATGCCCTGGACTTTGTTAGTTTTAAATACCGTTGCAATCGTCATAAACATGTGTTGTCTTGCTATAAGGAGAACCTTTTGTTCGTCTCATTACATATACCGTGTAAAAATAATGTTCTTTTGTTTTATGAAATAGCACAAATAATGCCTATTTTAGAATACATTTTTATTTATTTTCAGCCTCTAGTGTCCCACTGCTGGGTACAGGCCTTCCTTTCCTCCTTCCAGACTGCACGGTGTTTGGTTTTGGTGGTGACTGTCGTGATGAGTTAGTTCGTCACACCACCTTAGGTCACTTACATTTTGGAGTCCAAACTGTGACAAACATGCGACAAACCTGAATTACTAAAGTATCTACTATTTTAGAATACTTTTGTGGAATGTTACACATTCTAAAATAGAAACTATTCTATTTCGACACCATTTACGCTCATTATTATCAAATAGCTTATAAAAATTCAGAGCGATTCGATTGCTAAGATGATGATCGGTTACCATTTTATTCAAAAATGGAAATGTGTCTACTCGAGAACTTGTCCGCACCTTATTCCATTTCAACCGACATAAAAAGTCAAACAGAGCCAATTCACGACAACGTACGAGGTCATAAAATCATTTAACCATGCCATCGACAGCTTAATCTTAACTGTATCTTATTTTACTGCTATTTAACGACGAAGATATATAAATTCATTTTATCAGCATTTTGTAATCGATTTTGTAAACCTGGATCAGTCATCGCTTCTATCTATAGACAAGATGTAAAAGACAGAAATATCAATTACCACGACAGTAATACTGTAAAGGAAAAATACCTAATGCAATGTACACTATACCGCATCAAACAGTTCAGTTCGACGACAACAATAAAGCAGTATGTACACGACAATCGACGTAGTCATTGGCCTTACATAAAATACGTGCGTAATTCACCGATTAATTAAATCCTATACAACCGTGACCGTTTGTAATTACAGCCAGATTTGTGTTACGTTTAGTGCATAAGGTTTTATGGGCCGGGTTTATAGTTAGTACAATCAGCTGCAGTGGAATATGTTCCATACCTAGTTTTTTTTTAATCAAAGTAATTCGACGATCGATACGCTCTGGAGAGATAACATATGTCTATGACCATTGCAGCCATACACAAAACTTTGTGTAGCAAATCAAAGTCCAGGGCATCGCTACTTTGAGATTCTGCTTGGCGGCAAAATATCTGATACTGCGGTGCTACCTACTTAAATAACCTACTGCTAAAGAAATCTACAGCCAAGTAAAATCTACACAATGCCAATTATAGACATGACTGTGATTGTCACTACTTCGATTTGAATATAACATGTTAAGATTAAACTGCGTCTGGGGTCTGATATATCACTCTGGTAGCAAAATCTTAAAATAATTATGTTTGGTAAAGTAATGACATAGTACGTTGATAATAATATAATCTTTTACTGTTGGTTTTTAACTCTAGCTAGCTACTGAGTATGCATGACAATTGCATGCCCAAGGTCGGGACGAGTGACGTACAGAGAGAAAGAGAGAGAGAGAAAAAGGGAGAGAGACAGAGACTCTCCATAAACTCGTTCCAATTTTGGGTTTTAATTAAAATATTAACATTTTTAGTAAAAGTAATAATACGAACGAAATGCTCTCCTGATGTTTAAATATTACGTCTAACAGATCCCATTACCCCCTACAGTTTTGAGTGTACAGGCTTAAACAAATTAAAGTTGGCATAAAACTAGTTGTTGTTTTACTGTCAACGAAATGTAGCTTATATTTTCATAGGTCAACCGTGAATTTATTCGCGATAAAAAAATTCTCACTGACCTATACTATAACTAAACATTGTAAGTTTTATCACTGACAACATTGGAGAAATTTCCTCTTCCTAAATTCTACTAAATTAAAAAAATGTATTTCAAGTTGACAAAGGTCGCGGACCCCGGTGTTTGTGGAGCGTATAAATTTAAATTTAAAAAAAACATTGTACGTTATAGGAAGATTGATTAAGTAATAAATACATTCATACAATACTGCAGTAGACTGTACACTTGTACAGCGCACATACACGGCAAACTTAGGTACTACTTTAAACATCGTTGAATGCCGGATGAAAAGTTTTGTTTTTATGTTGTTAGAAAGTTTTTCTATATGAAAGGGGCACTCATTTTTGCAGGATTCATTTTAACTACTTCTATTTATATTGCACTTTCTTATGAATTAGGGCACAACTTAGTTTTCTTAGATGTATTTATGAATATTACGGTTTGAATTTTCAATTAAAAATTTGTTAATACGGTATACGTACCTACTTAAAAAACAATCATTTATGAATGAAATATTTATTTGTCTTGTATTGCTTTAATTAAAAGCGAAAGTACCTAACCTTACCTTTGTGGTTTTATTTTGGTGTTGTTTAAAGCTATCTAAGGAAGAAAGAAAAGAAAGCGTAGTTTATGTTTTTCTAACGACGATACCTCGGTGGTTAGCGTGGTTGGTTCACATGTTAAGGGCGTGGGTTCAAACCTTAAGCTTGAATGTTGTTCGTTTTTTAATTTTATTTTTTTTGTATATTACAAAAAATATTTTATCTAAGTATTCTATTGCCTTATGTTGTTTCTATATTGTAATATAAGGACCAGATAAGTTTTTAGCGCTAAGGTCGCAAGTTGTTACACCTGTTAATTAAGTTGGTGGTAGATTTCTTTAGCAGGAGGTCATCTAGGTAGGTACCACCGCAGTACCAGTTATTCTGCCGCCAAGCAGTAGTGTGTAAACATTACTGTGTTCCGGTTTGAAGGGTACTACTGCAGCTAGCGAAATTACTGGGCTATTGAGACTAACCATCGAAAGTCTCAAAGTAATGAGCGCCAAAGCAGTGATGCCCTGGACTTTGTTTCGTTACTCAAAGTTCTGTGTATTGCTGCAATGGTCATGGGCAGGCGTTATCTCTGACCATCAGAACAAAAACATTTAAAGAAGTGTATTTCTTTTGTATTGTATAGTTTTTGGTGTGTGCAATAAAGAGTTAATTAATGAATCAACATGAGTATCAAAATTTCTGCAGCGATATGAGCAATCACGTCCTGATTAATTCTCATATCGGGAAATTAACAATGTTCGTTTTATCAGAGCGTTAACTTACATGCCCTGAACGCCTAGTCTGAGTACAAAATTAGCTTTGTTACGTGTACTTCCTGTTATAGACCTACCTATTAAACCAACTAGATCCATCGTTTTAGGAGTTAAGGCCGTGTTATACTACCGCTAACATGTAATTTTTATGCGTGACGAGCTAGATGAATTGTGTTTTCGACGAATTGTTTTCGATCAATTTTTCGCTGCCGAACCTGGAATGGAGCGGCTCACAAGTGAGGGTGCCGGAACAGGTGCTTGGCACCAGATTTTCAACTTGAGGGTGGTAGCTAGCCAGCCTAGTACCAGAAAGTACTCTACCACCATGCTTTGGTTTCCTCATGATGGTTCCCTTCAACGGCAGGTCAAGCTCATTGTTGGGGTTTGAACTTACGTCCTTCGGCTTCTGAACCGACTGCGCTAACCATAGCTCATCGCTACAAAATTGCATTTAGTTTTTTTCTTTCTTATGATAGGTACCTATGTGTTTCGTTTTTTAATACAATTAAATTTTACTTTATCCATAATTACGTCATTATTCAAAGATTTACTTCATACATGACAATGTTGCCTAAATAATACTTTGCGTAAACAAGCAAAAATTGTAGTACGAATGAGATTTTCATCATTTAAGCTAAAATTTATTAAACATGACTCACAAAGTTTGGCCTCACAAAATTTGGATTGAGACTGTTCGAAGAACTCAGCACGACTTGGTTGGACATCCGTTTAATTGTAAACAAAACAGTAGCCGAAAGAACTCAGTTTTCAGGCCTGGTGGTCTTTATCCTTTCTTTTCGCACTTCCTTTGATGAAATGTTTTATGGTAGGCCTCAAGCAAAAACATTGGACCAGAGAAAATTACTAGTGATAGAGACGAAACAATGAATGTGACATTGTAGGGTACATGTGTCGAATTGGGTAATAATTGCTGGAAAGTTTTTTTAGGTTTACAAATCTAAGAATAGCAAAAGAGAACAGTTTCCTTAAAGCACTCGATTTTTGCTAGGTTGGAAATATTTATAGGTTACATATATAAACAAACCCAATGTTGGCAATACTGCGGCAATATGAAAGAAAGAAGATCATTCCACAATTTGCAAGTGTATGGCAAAAAGGATTGCATGAATCGCACAGTGTGCGATTTTCATGAATATTAAGATACTTAGTCTTTACAAAAAGTTTACTTTTATAATTATTTTTTTCTTTTAATTGAATACCTATAATAGTAAGCACACAAATAAATAAAATATCCCATATTTTAACAGACCTTAACATACTCGTATGTTAATAAATTCTTAAAATAGTATATTGAACGACTGTTTTTTGTTTCATTTGCTGAGCCCACATTTAGCCTCTTATGCCTGACACATTACGTGACGCAAAAGGACTTTTCAACTTTTTACATCCCAACAAGCTTATTTTGGAGTGTTAAAAGAAGTGGAAGGTTTACTTAGCCATTGTTGTTGAGCCATTTATCTGTTTAATTTATGGGTTAGTGTTGCGAATCGTGGACATGTTCGCATTTGTGTCGGTCTTCACGCATTTTGTTCTGATAAGGTAGCTTTAGCAACGGAAAGGTTTATTAAATACTTTTTTTCTGTGTAGTCTCAAATTCAAATTCAAATTAAAATAATTTTATTGACATAAAAACGTAACATTTACATACACATTTACATTTATGTCACAAAATAAAAGCAAAAGATGTACATAAAAAAAACACATTAAAAAGAAAAGAAAAATAAAAATCAATAAATAAATATAATAGGATATGACACACAGCGCCATCTGACCCCAAACTAAGCAAAGCTTGTGCTATGGAAGACAGATAACTGCATAGTTTTTTTTTGTAAATATGTACATACTTATAATACCTAAAGTACACCCAGACACAGACCAAACATTTGGTTACATCACAAAATACTTGTCCGCCCTTCGGCTCTCGGAGCAGACATGCTACCAATGAACCAATAGGGCTCTGATCTCAAATCCGTATGTGTTTCCACCGGTTACAGCAATATCCGCAACATTTCTATCTAAACCGAGTATTAGTAAACTCTGTAAGAGATCACAAAGAGTTGTTCTCATAAAAACGGTGAGGTTATAAGTGTTTATTCTGTCGGAAGCTTCAAGTGTGGCTTTGAAGTGGCACTCGTTCCGTTAATAGCAACCCTTTGGAAAGATAACGATAAAAATTTACTATTTATATCTTGTTACTGTTTCCCACTCTGTACATATGTATTTATCTATATCAGGTACAGAGTCCCACTAATATTATAAATGTGGAAGTTTGGATGGATGGATGGACAGACGTTTGTTACTCTTTCACGCAAAAAATACAAAACGAATTTGGTTGAAATTTGGTATGGAAGTAGATGAGACCCTGGATTAACACATAGGCTACTTTTTATCGCGAAAACATGTAGCGAGTAATACCGCGGGGCGCAGCTAGTGTAAACTAATATTAAAATACGAAAGTGAGTTTGTTTGTTTGTTACGTTTTAACGCCTTAGCTACTCAACCACCCGTCATGAAATTTTGCACACGGGTTGTCAGAGGTATAGAAAAGAAAATAAAGATTATAAAAAATTGTGAATGAAGCCGCTGTCGAAAGTTAGTAATTTCAAATTTGAAGAATGCTATGTAATACCAATTAGATTTTGTATTCAGATATTCGAGTATATTAGTTGTTTTTTAGTAGGTAGTACCACCACAGTACCAGTAACTCTGTCGCTAAGCAGAAGTGTGTAAACATTACTGTTTTGCGGTTCGAAAAGTACTGCAACTAGCGAAATTGCTGGGCTGTTGAGACTAACCATCGAAAGTATCAAAATAATGAGCGCCAAAGCAGTGATGCCCTGGACTTTGTTTTGTTACTCGAAGGTCTGTGTATCGCTGCAATGGTACTGAACAGGCGCTATCTCTTACCATCAGGAGAGCTCGTTCGTCTCATTACTTTTTACACAAAAAAAAACTTTCAGATTACTAATATGTATGTACTTCTTAAATTAATTATTTTGAATGTAATATTTCTATGCATCTAGGCATATCCACGTTCCCAAAAAAATAACATCTACACAACGTGTTTATTCATTAATGCCTACTAAGTTTCGGGTGTTAAGACATCAGAAGACAAATACCTACTAGTGACCCCTACCTACAAATTACATAAAGCAATTTTGCCCGCGACAGCAATGACATTATTGCAACGGAATCTCGCCCACCGTGTTTTTGGTGAAAAACTATGAATTGCACATGAGGGAAGAATAAAATTGAAGGTGGTAATATAGTGTTTGGTAAATTTTCAGGTATTTTCACGCTTGTACAACATAATATGCAATATTATACGCTTTACGAGTACGATAGGACTACATTGTACAACTTTGAAAACGTGAAAAAAATGTCAAAAAAAACCGCTCAAGTGCGAGTCGGACTAGCACTCAAAAGGTTCCGTACCATTATATATAAAAACGGCAAAAAATTGCGTTTGTTGTGTGTGAGCTCCCTTAAATATTTATTTTATTCTGTTTTTTAGTATTTTTTTTATAGCGGCAATAGAAATACATGATGTATTACATACTATGAAAATGTCAACTGTCTAACTATCACGATTCATGAGATACAGCCTGGTGACAGACAGACAAACAGACGGACGGACAGTGGAGTCCTAATAATAGGGTCCCATTTTATCCTTTGGGTACGGAACCCTAAAAAGACGTTGATCCTTGAGTGTCTTCAAATCAAGAGTAATCAGGTTACTTCTAGGTAAGCGTGCCCCATCCTAGACCGCATCGTTGCATAACATCAGGCATGATGTGGTCAAACGCGAACTTGTTCCATATTTAAAAAAAATCTTGAATTACCATTTTTTTTTCAATTTTAGTAAAACTGCTTCAAAGATGAGTAAAATGACTCCTTTAAGAGTTCATTTTGCTCATCTTTGAAAAAGTTTTACTTATCTTTTAATCTACCAAAACTACTGGTCCGATTTCAGAAATTCTTTCACCGTTTGGAAGCTACTCTATCTCCGGGTGACATTGGTTGTATTTTGAATTTATTTCTTTGTAATTTTTATCCTTGTATTACCACGGGAACGGGAACTACGTGGGTGAAACCGCGAGGCGCCCGCTAGTTTGTTATAATTATATTCATTAGCTCGAAAATCTTAGCATTTATTACAAAAAAAAACATGAGACCAATACCAATATACTGCATTTTATTTATATTGTATTTCAATATTTTGATAATGGACGAGTCTTAATTACTTCACATACAAATTAATAGCACAGTCTGATAGTAACTTTTTATGGCTAAACATAAAACAAAGGTCAACCGAAGCAAATGCATGTTATGTGATATTATCTTTTGAAATAATGTTACGACATCGACGTTAAATAAATCAGAATACTGTTACTCACCAAATGTTGACTAAATTGATTTAAATGTATTACTATAGTCAGATAATTAATTAAAGAGAATTAAAATAAAAGTTAAAAATCTGCGACTAAGAATCTTACAGTGAGTTCCGGCCTCATTTGAGAGATTAAATAAATAACTAAATATCGTAGGAAATTACACACAGTGTCATCTGACCCCAAACTAAGCAAAGCTTGTGCTATGGAAGTCAGATAACTGATAGATTACTTAAATACTCTTTTTTGTAAATATACATACTTTAAAAAAATATAGAACACCCAGGCACAGAACAAACATTTTTTTTGTTTACGCCATATAATGTTTATCCTGGGTGGGAATCGAACCCACGCATCTCAGATCATAGCAGACATACTACCAATGAACCAACAGGGCTGTTAAATATCGGTAAATAACATTGTCAATTAGGTTTAGGTTTAAAGTAACTTTATTATCAGTAAGACATTTACTGTCACTTATGTGACAACATGATTGGACTTAAAAAAATATATAATTACATTCAGTCTTAAACAATCCTTTTGAATTTAATGAAAACAATATAAATAAATAAACTATCATGGCTTTACAAAATTTGAGGCAAAAGATTAAAACGAATAAGGCCCGTTCCACGCACTTATATTACCACCACCATATTACCAACGAAAAGCAGGTAATTGACTACTTTTCGTTGGCAATATGGTGAGCCAAATGTTTCTTAAATGAGTTGAACGAGCCTGTTTTTCAAGTGTGATGTGTGTGAATTAAGATTAACAATATTTACATATTTGAAATTGCTAGTGTATGCTATGTAGCGCTATGAAAAAAAAATCCGCGGTTTTAGATATCGATTAAAAACCTTTTTTTTTTTTTTTTGCGGAAGTCGTATCAATTTTTCATAGATCTAAGAGTAGCCCCTAAAACTATTTCGTCTATACATCGTATCTTACCCTCTGTATGGTCTCAGCCCCTCAAAATTTAGGGGAAGCAATCATTCCTTTGATTCCGTCCTATTCAATTAGAAGGCAACTCTAACTGATTTTACGAAAAAAAAAAGATTCTATTTGGATAAATGCATTTGTATAGAAATCACTGCAACATAAAGACAAACTGCTGACTCAGTAGCCAAAGACTAGATGACAATTAATTTAACTTGCCTAAAAATGAATTAGGTACATGGGACTGTACGGTCTGTTATATGGCTAGCTACCACCCTCAAGTTGAAAATCTGCCGCCAAGCATCTAACGGTGTGTTCCGGCAGCCTCACTTGAGAGCCAGTTGCATTTCAGGCTAGGTGTGCTTTACCATCTTCGGCCACACCTTCACTTGACATCAGGTGAGCTGTGGTCAAACACCTAGCCTGTCAACCAATAAAAAAAAAAAAGTACTTTCTTGACTTCCTACTGTTCTGTTATTATTCGGCGTAACTTATTTTTTAGGTAGATCATCATCATCATCATCATCATCGTTTCAGCCGTAGGACGTCCACTACTGGGCATAGGCATCCCCCATTGACTTCCATAAAGACCGGTTGGAAGCGGCCCGCATCCGGCGCGTTCCTGCGGTCTTTATTAGGTCGTCTGTCCACCTTGTGGGTGGACGACCTACGCTGCGCTTGCTGGTCCGTGGTCTCCACTCCAGAACTTTGCAGCCGGATCGGTCATCAGTTCTGCGTGCTATGTGCCCTGCCCACTGCCACTTCAACTTGCTAATCCGTTGGGCTATGTCGGTAACTTTGGTTCGTCTACGGATCTTCTCATTCCTGATTCGATCTCGTAGGGAAACTCCGAGCATAGCCCTCTCAATAGCGCGTTGTGCTACTTTGAGCTTACCAAGAATGCACACAGTCAGAGATCACGTTTCAGCGCCATAAGTCATCACTGGTCGAAGATTTTAGGTAGATACTCCTTTGAATTTGTTTCCATAGTGGGAGACAACATAACAAAATTGAAGGATAACGTTTGGTGTTCCAGTTACATATTTATCATCTACATTAAAAAAAGAAAGAAAGAAAGGTAGAAAAGATTGAAGAATTGGTTACGTTGAATGAGGATTTGAAACATGAAAATCTAAAAGACTTCTTCTTAGTGTCTTGTCTACGACACAGCCACTCCGTTTTTTTTTGTCATTAGGGATATCGCGAATACTTGTAACGTGTTTTCATGGCTTTGGTTACGGTATGCTTTCTGATTACTGTCTCGTTCCCTCTCCCTCTCTCTCTTTCTCTCTCTCTCTCTCTCTCTGTCTTTCTTTCTTTTTCTCTCTCTGTAATTTGGCTTTAACTTAACCTACTGTTGCGAGGAAGATACGAGTAAATCTAATGATAAATTCTCCTCATTCCTCCTCTATGATATATCGTTGAATTTATAGTTCATGTTATGTATTTTTAAAAGTTCCGTTCGTGTCACGGTTTTAATATAATATGAAATTATTAAGTCTCCATGACATGCAATTCTGTATAACGATCCCAAAACATCACCCCTTCATTCTCCGAAATTAGTCAACATTATTGCGTACAGTTCATTTCCTTCCTGTATCCGACAGTATCAAAAGCCTTTCAAAGGACAACAATGGCATGTTATAGCGTACTTTTTATCTTAAACATTGAACGTTATCCAAAACACTGTTCTTATGGGAGATGTTATTATCTATGAGTATACCGAATTGGGTCAATGTGGAGGAACTAATGCGACCACGTATCGTGATGACTTGTTTGTCGCAGTTTTTTTTAACTAACCCTGAGTTCTATGTGGGTCATTTTTTGTAGAGTTGGTACGAGAATAAATGTTACCAACGTTATAAAAAATACACATATCAACCGTTGTAGAAACGATTTTGATTATTTTTTTGCCAAAAAAAAAACTCTTAAAATAACCTCTAAAATAATACTAGTCAGTTTCCTGTATATACTTTATATCAAGACATTAATTAAATTTGTAAGAATTTTGTGTTTTTGGGTTTCATGGTATAGCCTTATTCTTTTCTTTAATACGGAATAAATGCCATACTGTGTCATCTTGCATCAATTATTGAGGTACCAAAATATGCTTCTAAGAATACGATGCACTATGCGTGTTCGTTATCTAAATCCTACTGTTTTATTCAAGCAAATGTGATTTCCTGCAAATAAAGACCAAAATGAATGCCAGTAGCTTAGTAGATTTCACTATCTGCACATTGGAAATATTATATTTAAGGAGGTTCGATTCCCATACAAGTAATGTACAAATTTATGGAGAAATGGAGCATAATTTATGCTCCATTTGTCCATAAATGGCAAAACATTTCCAATGTGCAGAAATTTACCTCCACTAGTTTAATTATAAGTATAAAAGACATACTAAACTACTGAACTATTTACTTGTTTTACAACTCAAAGTTTTTAGTATCGCTGCAATGGTCGTGGACAGGCGTTATCTCTTACCACCAGGAGAGCGTCGTTCGTTTCATTAATATTTACATTTAAAAAACCATAAAATGAAAATATATTACATACAATATAAACCCAATGGTTTTTTGTCTCAACTTCACAGCATGTATGTCCACACACTGAGTTTGTTCCGGACTAATGAGACGGCGTCAGAGCTTGCGCAAGCGCACCGTTCGCGACGACAGCGAGCGTCGACGCGGATTCGCTACGCTCCGGAACAAATCTCGCCCGAATACGGGATCATGTGGATGACTGTGAGATTTTATTGTAACACTAGCTGCTTCATGTGATTTTGACTCGAGAATTTGCAGTTTTTCATAGTTTCATAGTACGAATCGTATATAATTTTACGAAACTTTTGCCACGCCATCTATCTGCCGTCATATAAACGTTTGCATAGATCTCATTTAATTGATCAGTAGTACTGCAAGATAGTTATGTTAAAGTAAATATTCTTAAATGTACTTAGAATAGAAATATAATGCTTGCCGAACAAGTTTTCGGCTTTTTACCGGATACATTTCGGGGATTGGTGCCTTTGAGTTGCACGACTTAGTTCTCTCTACCCCTTTTTACTACGGGATGGCTATTTATTTTTGCAAATGGTCATTCTTTATTTGCACAGCGAGGATGTGGAACTCTTTGCCGGAGTCTGTGTTATCCGAAAAGTACAATGAGTGTCTTCAAATCAAGAGTAAACAGGCTCCTTCTAGGTAAACGTATCCCATCCTACTCTACATTGTTGCTTGACATCAGGCAAGATATGGTCAAACGCGAAACTATTCCGTATAAAAAATCGGTTAATCGTTAAGTCACAAAATTTTAACAAAAAGACAGATGGACAGAAAAACCGAATTGTTTCACATGCCTACGTAATGTTGAGTATATTTATATGGAAGTAAAAGTAACAATATTTTATTGAAAGGGTCGTAAAGTTTAAATAAGTTATTGTTCGGATCCTGTGTAGGTTTGATTATGGATGTTGAGAACATAACCGACGATAAATCGAAATTACGACTACCCATACAATGAATTAGCGGGAATTTGAAAATATGAACGTAGGAGGATTTTTAATGATAGCAATAATAACTTCTGTACATTGCAGATGGCGCTATCGACATTTCAGTTTTTATGCAGTATCCACTAATCACTAATTTTTTTACGATTATATGTTTAGTGTTTAACTATAACAATTATGCTTAAAAACATCATTACTATTTTTTTGTTGATTTAAAGTTGACAGACTAAACTTAGTCAAACAATCATATTTTAAGTCAAAAAAGTTCGTGTTTTTCTTTAAACTATAAATCAGTGCTTCGTCATATTGTAAGGAAGCAGCTGGGTATAAAAACATTTGGTTTAACGTATATCGGGTTGAAAGTACTCTTGAAATAATTATCTTAGATCTTAAGATTTAAAGTAAGACTATATGTAAGACCAAAACTCTCAATGACAGTTAATCAAGGTACAAGCGTAGTACATCAGCTTAATATCGATTTAAAATGCAAATTCGAACAGCTGTTTATCAGTTTAGCGATTGAATTAAGTCAGTTAGCATGCTTAAGTCTTAATTACTGCTTTGTGTAGGCGGATTGAGATGTTAAATTTAGGGATGTGAAAACTAAGGAAATAAATCAATGTAGAACTTTATTGAAGTGCAAATTGAAACTAAAAAGTTTAAAAAGTAAAATGAAATTTGAATTTTTTTTGAACACTTTTACGTCTAAACTAGTTGTAGCCTGCGATCTAGTCGCGTTTACCGGTATATTAAGCTATTTGTTTTTCGAAGGTTTAAAATTAATACAACTCACACTATTTACAAATCTATAAAAATAACCTAATCTAAAAGTCTATCAGAGGGAAATTGGGCCACAATTCTGTTGAAAATGTATCACCATAATTATTATGACAGCACATCAGTATTTCTCTGATCAGAGATCATATCTTTACATACGTCAGGTGAACTGGTAATTGTCTAAATTGACCAAGGCCCTTCTCATGATAATTATGTTTTTTTTAATATTATGTTTAAATGTTTTTTCTTCCTATTGTCATCACACCCCGTCTTTAA